>OX420957.1:0-9341569 GCA_949091785.1 Polymixis lichenea
CCTAACCTAACCTAACCTAACCTAACCTAACCTAACCTAACCTAACCTAACCTAACCTAACCTAACCTAACCTAACCTAACCTAACCTAACCTAACCTAACCTAACCTAACCTAACCTAACCTAACCTAACCTAACCTAACCTAACCTAACCTAACCTAACCTAACCTAACCTAACCTAACCTAACCTAACCTAACCTAACCTAACCTAACCTAACCTAACCTAACCTAACCTAACCTAACCTAACCTAACCTAACCTAACCTAACCTAACCTAACCTAACCTAACCTAACCTAACCTAACCTAACCTAACCTAACCTAACCTAACCTAACCTAACCTAACCTAACCTAACCTAACCTAACCTAACCTAACCTAACCTAACCTAACCTAACCTAACCTAACCTAACCTAACCTAACCTAACCTAACCTAACCTAACCTAACCTAACCTAACCTAACCTAACCTAACCTAACCTAACCTAACCTAACCTAACCTAACCTAACCTAACCTAACCTAACCTAACCTAACCTAACCTAACCTAACCTAACCTAACCTAACCTAACCTAACCTAACCTAACCTAACCTAACCTAACCTAACCTAACCTAACCTAACCTAACCTAACCTAACCTAACCTAACCTAACCTAACCTAACCTAACCTAACCTAACCTAACCTAACCTAACCTAACCTAACCTAACCTAACCTAACCTAACCTAACCTAACCTAACCTAACCTAACCTAACCTAACCTAACCTAACCTAACCTAACCTAACCTAACCTAACCTAACCTAACCTAACCTAACCTAACCTAACCTAACCTAACCTAACCTAACCTAACCTAACCTAACCTAACCTAACCTAACCTAACCTAACCTAACCTAACCTAACCTAACCTAACCTAACCTAACCTAACCTAACCTAACCTAACCTAACCTAACCTAACCTAACCTAACCTAACCTAACCTAACCTAACCTAACCTAACCTAACCTAACCTAACCTAACCTAACCTAACCTAACCTAACCTAACCTAACCTAACCTAACCTAACCTAACCTAACCTAACCTAACCTAACCTAACCTAACCTAACCTAACCTAACCTAACCTAACCTAACCTAACCTAACCTAACCTAACCTAACCTAACCTAACCTAACCTAACCTAACCTAACCTAACCTAACCTAACCTAACCTAACCTAACCTAACCTAACCTAACCTAACCTAACCTAACCTAACCTAACCTAACCTAACCTAACCTAACCTAACCTAACCTAACCTAACCTAACCTAACCTAACCTAACCTAACCTAACCTAACCTAACCTAACCTAACCTAACCTAACCTAACCTAACCTAACCTAACCTAACCTAACCTAACCTAACCTAACCTAACCTAACCTAACCTAACCTAACCTAACCTAACCTAACCTAACCTAACCTAACCTAACCTAACCTAACCTAACCTAACCTAACCTAACCTAACCTAACCTAACCTAACCTAACCTAACCTAACCTAACCTAACCTAACCTAACCTAACCTAACCTAACCTAACCTAACCTAACCTAACCTAACCTAACCTAACCTAACCTAACCTAACCTAACCTAACCTAACCTAACCTAACCTAACCTAACCTAACCTAACCTAACCTAACCTAACCTAACCTAACCTAACCTAACCTAACCTAACCTAACCTAACCTAACCTAACCTAACCTAACCTAACCTAACCTAACCTAACCTAACCTAACCTAACCTAACCTAACCTAACCTAACCTAACCTAACCTAACCTAACCTAACCTAACCTAACCTAACCTAACCTAACCTAACCTAACCTAACCTAACCTAACCTAACCTAACCTAACCTAACCTAACCTAACCTAACCTAACCTAACCTAACCTAACCTAACCTAACCTAACCTAACCTAACCTAACCTAACCTAACCTAACCTAACCTAACCTAACCTAACCTAACCTAACCTAACCTAACCTAACCTAACCTAACCTAACCTAACCTAACCTAACCTAACCTAACCTAACCTAACCTAACCTAACCTAACCTAACCTAACCTAACCTAACCTAACCTAACCTAACCTAACCTAACCTAACCTAACCTAACCTAACCTAACCTAACCTAACCTAACCTAACCTAACCTAACCTAACCTAACCTAACCTAACCTAACCTAACCTAACCTAACCTAACCTAACCTAACCTAACCTAACCTAACCTAACCTAACCTAACCTAACCTAACCTAACCTAACCTAACCTAACCTAACCTAACCTAACCTAACCTAACCTAACCTAACCTAACCTAACCTAACCTAACCTAACCTAACCTAACCTAACCTAACCTAACCTAACCTAACCTAACCTAACCTAACCTAACCTAACCTAACCTAACCTAACCTAACCTAACCTAACCTAACCTAACCTAACCTAACCTAACCTAACCTAACCTAACCTAACCTAACCTAACCTAACCTAACCTAACCTAACCTAACCTAACCTAACCTAACCTAACCTAACCTAACCTAACCTAACCTAACCTAACCTAACCTAACCTAACCTAACCTAACCTAACCTAACCTAACCTAACCTAACCTAACCTAACCTAACCTAACCTAACCTAACCTAACCTAACCTAACCTAACCTAACCTAACCTAACCTAACCTAACCTAACCTAACCTAACCTAACCTAACCTAACCTAACCTAACCTAACCTAACCTAACCTAACCTAACCTAACCTAACCTAACCTAACCTAACCTAACCTAACCTAACCTAACCTAACCTAACCTAACCTAACCTAACCTAACCTAACCTAACCTAACCTAACCTAACCTAACCTAACCTAACCTAACCTAACCTAACCTAACCTAACCTAACCTAACCTAACCTAACCTAACCTAACCTAACCTAACCTAACCTAACCTAACCTAACCTAACCTAACCTAACCTAACCTAACCTAACCTAACCTAACCTAACCTAACCTAACCTAACCTAACCTAACCTAACCTAACCTAACCTAACCTAACCTAACCTAACCTAACCTAACCTAACCTAACCTAACCTAACCTAACCTAACCTAACCTAACCTAACCTAACCTAACCTAACCTAACCTAACCTAACCTAACCTAACCTAACCTAACCTAACCTAACCTAACCTAACCTAACCTAACCTAACCTAACCTAACCTAACCTAACCTAACCTAACCTAACCTAACCTAACCTAACCTAACCTAACCTAACCTAACCTAACCTAACCTAACCTAACCTAACCTAACCTAACCTAACCTAACCTAACCTAACCTAACCTAACCTAACCTAACCTAACCTAACCTAACCTAACCTAACCTAACCTAACCTAACCTAACCTAACCTAACCTAACCTAACCTAACCTAACCTAACCTAACCTAACCTAACCTAACCTAACCTAACCTAACCTAACCTAACCTAACCTAACCTAACCTAACCTAACCTAACCTAACCTAACCTAACCTAACCTAACCTAACCTAACCTAACCTAACCTAACCTAACCTAACCTAACCTAACCTAACCTAACCTAACCTAACCTAACCTAACCTAACCTAACCTAACCTAACCTAACCTAACCTAACCTAACCTAACCTAACCTAACCTAACCTAACCTAACCTAACCTAACCTAACCTAACCTAACCTAACCTAACCTAACCTAACCTAACCTAACCTAACCTAACCTAACCTAACCTAACCTAACCTAACCTAACCTAACCTAACCTAACCTAACCTAACCTAACCTAACCTAACCTAACCTAACCTAACCTAACCTAACCTAACCTAACCTAACCTAACCTAACCTAACCTAACCTAACCTAACCTAACCTAACCTAACCTAACCTAACCTAACCTAACCTAACCTAACCTAACCTAACCTAACCTAACCTAACCTAACCTAACCTAACCTAACCTAACCTAACCTAACCTAACCTAACCTAACCTAACCTAACCTAACCTAACCTAACCTAACCTAACCTAACCTAACCTAACCTAACCTAACCTAACCTAACCTAACCTAACCTAACCTAACCTAACCTAACCTAACCTAACCTAACCTAACCTAACCTAACCTAACCTAACCTAACCTAACCTAACCTAACCTAACCTAACCTAACCTAACCTAACCTAACCTAACCTAACCTAACCTAACCTAACCTAACCTAACCTAACCTAACCTAACCTAACCTAACCTAACCTAACCTAACCTAACCTAACCTAACCTAACCTAACCTAACCTAACCTAACCTAACCTAACCTAACCTAACCTAACCTAACCTAACCTAACCTAACCTAACCTAACCTAACCTAACCTAACCTAACCTAACCTAACCTAACCTAACCTAACCTAACCTAACCTAACCTAACCTAACCTAACCTAACCTAACCTAACCTAACCTAACCTAACCTAACCTAACCTAACCTAACCTAACCTAACCTAACCTAACCTAACCTAACCTAACCTAACCTAACCTAACCTAACCTAACCTAACCTAACCTAACCTAACCTAACCTAACCTAACCTAACCTAACCTAACCTAACCTAACCTAACCTAACCTAACCTAACCTAACCTAACCTAACCTAACCTAACCTAACCTAACCTAACCTAACCTAACCTAACCTAACCTAACCTAACCTAACCTAACCTAACCTAACCTAACCTAACCTAACCTAACCTAACCTAACCTAACCTAACCTAACCTAACCTAACCTAACCTAACCTAACCTAACCTAACCTAACCTAACCTAACCTAACCTAACCTAACCTAACCTAACCTAACCTAACCTAACCTAACCTAACCTAACCTAACCTAACCTAACCTAACCTAACCTAACCTAACCTAACCTAACCTAACCTAACCTAACCTAACCTAACCTAACCTAACCTAACCTAACCTAACCTAACCTAACCTAACCTAACCTAACCTAACCTAACCTAACCTAACCTAACCTAACCTAACCTAACCTAACCTAACCTAACCTAACCTAACCTAACCTAACCTAACCTAACCTAACCTAACCTAACCTAACCTAACCTAACCTAACCTAACCTAACCTAACCTAACCTAACCTAACCTAACCTAACCTAACCTAACCTAACCTAACCTAACCTAACCTAACCTAACCTAACCTAACCTAACCTAACCTAACCTAACCTAACCTAACCTAACCTAACCTAACCTAACCTAACCTAACCTTTTTTTTTTTTTGATCACGGGGGGAAATCCTCATGGATGTCCTCCGCCCCGGGGAGGGCGGAGGGGTCTGTCAGACTCTTACTGACTAAAACCACCCCAGTGTTCCGTCTCTCACTTGCACCGGGGATCACGGGAACTGATGTGACTTCCGCGATCCCCAGCTAGTGCCGGCCCGCCTCTGCGGGCCACCTCGCGATAGGGGGGGAGTGAGGTGTTAAACTCCCCCCTTACGTCATAGAGAGGCGCGCGTGGAACACTACGCGCCGCCATCTCGGGTCCTAAGAAGTAGGGGGCAACGAATTTCCCCAGATCCGTTGCCCCTGGACCCATTTAGGGGGGCTGGAAGAGGGCGTTATCCGCCCTCCGCCGACGCCCGGTGCGTCTGCTGCGGATCGGGTTAGCGGAAGCAATCTCCCGCTCCCTCTCCGCAGCCTCCTTCTGCGACATGACTGTTTCGCAGAAGGATACCACCGCGTCCCAGGACTCCTCGCTGCCGACCATCGAGTCGACAACGGCCGGCAGCGACAGGTCACTGCCTACTCCTGAGATGAGGGCACGGCGCGGCTCCTCCCAAGCGGCACACTCTGCCAGCGTGTGCCACGCCGTGTCCTCCCGACAGTCGACGCAGTGGTGACACCGAGCGTCCGGCTCCCTGTTTATGCGACACAGGTACTTCCCGAAGCAACCATGCCCCGAGAGCACCTGTGTCACCCGAAACGACAGGGAGCCGTGCCTCCTCCCGAGCCAGCGCTCGAGTACTGGCCGGACCGCCCCAATGGTAGCGGGGCCGGCGGTAGGGCGTGAAAGCCTGTCCCGCCATTCCGCCACCAGGGCAACCTAACCTAACCTAACCTAACCTAACCTAACCTAACCTAACCTAACCTAACCTAACCTAACCTAAAGCCCAAACACGGGCTGTATAACTCTCAAATTGAGAGTTTTGACATTTTTCCGCCATTTTGGTTTTTAGGTTCAAAATTTCAACTTGCGATATCTCGGGAACCGCTGGGCCGTTGAGTCTCGGATTTGTGCCGTTACCCATAGCAGACTGTAAATTTTACTGTTTATTAGATTTAAGGACTTTTCAGGACTTTTCAGGCAAATAAATTTTTTGTCGCTGAAACCGCTTTCAGAAGACACCTGAAACGACGCCCAGCTGTACATTCGAAACCCGGACTTCCTCCGACGAAGGGTTCCGGAGTTACGGTCAATTGAACTTGTCTTTTGACAGTTCGGCGGCCATTTTGTTTTATTTCAAACAGCAATAACTCTGGAACCGGGAGTCTTGGGAAGACGCGGTTTTCAGTTCCAGTCTTGGAGGCTTCTTGTCTTCCCTACCTTACGTTTTCAGGCGGTTTGGGGCTGAAAATTTTCGGGTTCCTGAAAACGGTTTCAGCAGATAGCGGAGCTCAGGCAGAGCCAGGAGAGTCCAAACTCGGGGGTACTGCGGCTTTCCCTAAAGGAGCAATCCACTGTCAAAGATTGACTTTGACAGTCGCGCGGCCATTTTGGAAATTTTAAAACATCCATAACTCCTGAACGGAGAGTCGTAGCGAGCTGGGATTCTCGCTATCTTTAGTAGCTATTTATGGTCCATCGACAACGGCATTTTTCAGGCGTTTTCAGGGGGTCAAAATTTTTCAGCCTGAAAGTTGTCTCATTGGATAGGTCTCATCGAGCCAAGTTCGGAAAGCCCAAGCACGGGGGTTTTTGAACCGGTGACTCCGGAGTTATCTTCCTGCAACCACTTTTCGGCCGCCATCTTGGCAAAAAACCAAAATTTTTAAATTGTAATAGCTCCGGAACCCCTTGGAGGATTCATACCGAGTTTGGGGTCGTTAGAAAGGGCTTGGCGAGAGCTATCCAGTGAAGCTATAGACACGGCTCTACATAGAGCCCCGTCGAAAAGCGCTCTATTTTTCGATTTTTGACTCCTACAAAAGGTTTTTCGACTGTTTTCACTGCTGAACCGTTCTTTTGAACGTAGAGCCGACCGAAACTTACTCTATACATAAGTTAAGACCCACTCAAGATTTTTTATAATCTTAAGTTCTTTTACATTTTTTTTTATTTTTTATTTATATTTTACACTTTTACTTTTTAATTTATTTTACACTTTGACGCGAACCTCCAACGATGATGAACGCAATTAGGACACCACCCAGGGCGAAGCCGGCCGAAGGTGAATCACCAAAATTGACATCGCCTCCAAATGTGAGACGCAGCATCGCAGAATTGGAGGCCACGGCGCCTTCCAGTGCGAACCCGAACCCAACGCCCCCTTCCTTAATTACCAAGACGGCGCAGGCTGGACCTGCAAAACTTGCACAGAAGCCACTCCAACCGAGGCTTGTACAGGTTCACTCGCCGCCAAAACCACAATATGCGGACCGGTCGGCAGAGGCGAGGGCCTGCCTGACCAGAGCAAAAGCCCTTCTCGGCACCTCGAGAAACACCAAAAGTGAAATAAAAACAGGTGTAATCGAGGCACTGGACCGGTTGTTCCAGTTGGTCAAGGAGGCCGAAAAATCGGTCAAAATAAAAAGGGTGGAGCCCGACAATATACAGTCCGAAGGCGTCGCAGCCGACCGCACCTTCACTTGCACAGCCGACTCAAACACCACTCAACTTGAGGCTCAAATAAGGAGCCACTCTTTGCTGCTGGAGAGCCACTCAAAGGGGATGGAGGAGCTGAAGGCAGCAATTGAGCAGCACAGATACAGCTTTGAAAACAGCGCTGCCATAAACACATATGCGAGCGTAACCCACAGCGGAAAAGTAAATCCGACGCGAAGTACGCTCCACTCTATAGTGGTTACCTCCACAGACGAGGCAGAGTCCGGGGACGAAGTCCTAGAGAAGGTGCGGAAGGCGGCTGACGCAAAGGAAGGATGGGTGAAGGTCGAAAAGGTTAGGAAAGCAAAAGATAGGAAAGTTATTATGGGCTTCCAAACAACTGCAGAAAGGGACAAAATTAAGGAAAGACTGGCAAGGGACGGCAAGGACCTCCATGTCGAGGAGGTGAAAAACAAGGATCCCATGCTGATCCTCAGGAGCGTCCTTACAGTCAACACAGACGAGGACATCCTCAAAGCTCTGAGGAACCAGAACAGGGAAGTTTTTCACAACCTCGACAAGGAGGAGGACAGGGTGGTGGTGAAGTTCCGGAGGAGGACGAGGAACCCACACACCTGTCACGTTGTGGTCAGCGTCTCGCCGACAATCTGGAGGAGGGCAACGGAACTCGGGTGCCTGCACGTGGACCTTCAGCGCGTAAGGGTCGAAGACCAGACCCCACTGGTACAGTGCACGCGCTGCTTAGGCTACAGGCACGGCAAACGTTTCTGCAAGGAAACGGCTGACCTATGCAGTCACTGCGGCGGGCTACACCTGAGATCGGAATGTCCCGACTTTCTAACAGGTGTTCCGCCAAGGTGCCGGAACTGCACAAGAGCCAAGCTCGGGGACGCTGGCCACAACGCCTTCAGTTCGGAATGTCCAATACGCCACAGGTGGGATGAAATAGCAAGAGCTACAGTGGCTTATTGCTAAGGGCACCCACGGTAACCCAAACCCCTATAGAGTGGTACAGGCCAACCTCCAGCGGAAAAGACTGGCGACCAACGAGCTTCTGGTTGAAGCGGAAAAGCGCGGGGTTGCCATTGCTCTCCTCCAGGAACCATACGTAGGCGGGGCCAAAGTAATGAGGAGTCATAGAGGCGTTCGGATCTTCTAGAGCACCGACATCGGGGAGGGTACTGTTAAGGCCGCAATCGCGGTCTTCGACCAAAACCTCATCGTCGAACAGTACCCGAAACTCACCACGAACAACATCACCGTGGTGGGGATCCGAACCAGTGCTTGGAGGATCACACTAGTCTCCTTTTACTTTGAGCCAGACCAGCCAATTGAACCATACCTCAACCACCTCAAACGTGTTGAGGAGGAGGTAGGTTCCAGAATGTGGATTCTTGGAGGAGACGCAAACGCAAAAAGTACCTGGTGGGGAAGCCTGACCATCGACCGCAGAGGCGAAGAAGTGTCCGGAGTCCTCGACGAGCTGGACCTGAACATACTCAACAGAGGGGAAATTCCGACCTTCGACACGATCAGAGGAGGCATAAGGTACTGCAGCCACGTCGACTTAACGGCATGTTCGACGGATATCCTAGACCTGGTAGACGACTGGAGGGTAGACGAGGGCCTCACGAGCTCGGACCATAACGGCATCGTATTTAACATCAAACTAAATAGGTCTAAAGGTATACAAATTAGCAGGACAACGCGAATTTTCAATACAAAAAAAGCAAATTGGCCCGAGTTTCGTGAGAAACTCGGCCAATTAATGCAGACAAACAAAATTAATAAATCAGAAATCGACAAATTAAATACAGCCAAACAAGTTAATTCAGTTACGGAACAATTTACCAATTTAATTAGAGAATCATGCACTTCTTCAATGCCGAAGAAGAAAACAAACGAAGTGTTTACTTTGCCGTGGTGGTCCGAGAAACTCGAGGGGATGAGGAAAAAGGTCGCTACCCTGAAAAACAGAGTCAGGAATGCTGCACCAGTCCGAAGATCGAAGGTCGTCGACGAGTACCTGAAACTGAAAGTTGAGTATGAGACGGAATCAGCCAAGGACGAAGTCGAGAGTTGGAAGAACTTCTGCTCGAGACAGGACAAAGAAGGGGTTTGGGAAGGAATCTACCGGGTGATAGGAAGGACTAAGGGAAGAGGTGAGGATCAGCCATTAGTGAAGGACGGGGCGGACCTGAACGCCAAAGGCTCGGTCGAACTTCTGGCAAAAACATTTTACCCTGAGGACGACTCAGGAACCGACAGCACCTGCCACCGCCTTACCAGAGAGAAGGCCGACGTCGTGAATGCTGGGGGGCAAGATGAGTCTTGTGAACCGCCATTCACGATGGCCGAGCTGATGGCAGCGTGCGGGTCGTTCAATGTTAAAAAAGCGCCAGGAGCCGACGGCCTCACCGCCGACATTTGCTGCCAGGCCATTAGAGGAGCCCCTGATGTGGCCTTGGCTCTCCTCAATGGCTGCCTGAGAAACCACCTCTTCCCCGATAATTGGAAGGAAGCAACAGTCATAGTTCTGAAAAAGCCTGGCAAAACAGATTACGGCAACCCGAAGGCGTACCGACCAATCGGCCTGTTACCAGTTTTCGGTAAAATATATGAGAAGATGTTGGTGGCCCGCCTCAGGTTTCACCTGATCCCCAGGATGAGTACTCGTCAGTACGGATTCATGCCCCAGAAAAGCACCGAGGACTCCCTCTATGCACTAATGCAGCACATACGCGCTAAACTGTCTTTAAAGAAAATCGTAGTACTGGTATCATTGGACATAGAGGGAGCCTTCGACAGCGCATGGTGGCCAGCCATAAGAGTCCGTCTGGCTGAGGAACAGTGTCCTGTAGGCCTGAGGAGGGTCTTCGACAGCTACCTCGACAACCGAAGGGTCAGGGTCAGATACGCAGGTGAAGAGTACTGCAAGGCCACAAGCAAGGGCTGTGTCCAGGGTTCCATCGCGGGACCTACCTTCTGGAATTTGTTGCTGGACCCGCTTCTTAAGAGCTTGGAGGCTAAGGATGTCTATTGCCAGGCGTTTGCAGACGACGTTGTGCTGATTTTCGATGGTGACACAGCGTTGGAGATCGAGGGACGCGCCAATGCTGCTCTTGAACATGTTCAGGCGTGGGGTGTTCAAAACAAGCTCAAATTTGCCCCTCAAAAAACCAATGCAATGGTGATAACGCGCAAGCTAAAATACGACACCCCGCGCTTGAGCATGGGTGGGATCGACATTGCCGCGTCCAACGAGATCAAAATCCTGGGTGTCACCATCGACAAGCAGCTGACGTTCAACGCACACGTCGCAAATGTGTGCAGAAAAGCGATAGGCATCCACAAGCAACTTACGAGGGCAGCAAATACTAGTTGGGGGCTTAACCCAGAAGTCATAAGGATAATATATGTGGCCACCGTCGAACCAGTGATTATGTATGCCGCCAGCGTATGGGCTTCGGCCGTCGACAAGCAGGGCGTCAAGAAGCAGTTGGGAGCGGTCCAGCGCGGTATCGCACAAAAGCTGTGCAAGGGATACCGGACGGTCTCCTTAAACTCCGCGCTGGTGCTGGCTGGGATACTACCTCTCGATCTGCGAGTCCGCGAAGCGGCTTCGCTATACGAGGCCAAGAGGGGAGTACCTCAGCCGGCACTCGGCGACAGGAGCGTTGAGCAGACCGCCTCGGCAATGGAGGCTCCACACCCGGCAGAGCGCGCTGAGCTGGAGATCATAAGCCTGGTAGACCAAGAGCAACTAGATGCCCAGAGCGAACATGAAGTTCGCATCTTCACGGACGGGAGCAAGATTGGGGACAAGGTTGGAGCGGCACTCTCCATATGGAGCGGAGGCGCCGAAACTAAATCTATCAAGCTTGCTCTCCCACACTACTCCACTGTCTACCAGGCTGAGCTCCTGGCAATATGCGTCGCAACCAGGGAGATCTCAAAGCACAGTGCGCAGTCGTTTGGAATCTTCAGTGACTCTATGTCGGCCCTACAAACTATTCAAAACCATAACCGTCACCACCCCCTGGCAGTAGAGGCAAGGGCCAACCTCAGGTCCCTGTCGATCCAAAACAAGGCTGTTGCTTTGTTTTGGATCAAAGCCCACGCGGGGTTGGAAGGAAATGAGAGGGCCGACGAACTCGCCAAAAGGGCCGCTGAGGGTTCCAAACGAAAGCCCGACTACGACCTGTGCCCGGTTTCATACGTCAGGCGGTGCATCCGAACGGCAACTCTTGACGTGTGGAACCGGAGATACTGCGCTGGAGAGACGGCTTCAGGGACGAAGTTGTTTTTCCCGGATGCGGTGGCGGCGTACGGGATAGTTAGGAAGATCAAAATTAGCAGTATAACTACCCAGATCATGACGGGGCACGGTGGGTTCTCGGAATACTTGAATCGCTTCAGGTGTAAAGAGAGCCCATCGTGCATCTGCGATCCCGACATTGCTGAGACGGTGCCACATATATTGTTCAGCTGTCCCGTATTTGACCAGCAAAGACTTGTGGCCGAGCACGTGCTCGACACCAAACTGAATGCCGAGAACGTGTGGCCTTTGATGAAAGGGAAAAAGAGAGAGGAGTTTCTGGAATATTGTGTTGAAATTTGCGTCAAAGTTATAAAAAGGAATAAATCAGCTTAAGCAAAGATGCTTACTTAATATTATATAGAATATTACGGTCAAGCATTGAAAACAGACGTAACAAATTTGCTAAGAAACGCCAGAAAATGTACCAAAATACTCGTAGGTATAATTAATAATCTGTAGCCCATAGCGATGAACTAGCGTAAGTAATATTAAGAAAGTAAGTTAGAATTAAGAATACCGTTGACTTAAGACCCATAAATGTTTTAATATAAGAAATAGGAATAAGCGTAGCCTTAAGAAACAATTTTGTAGTAGTTATAACAGTGTTAAATTGATAGTGTAAAAATTGCAAACAAAAATGTACTAGAAATAAGAAATAGAAAATAGAAGTAGTTACGAATAAATGTAAATAGAAACAAAATAGAATAAGGATTGTTGCAAACAAACATGTAATAAGAGTAAGAATTAAAATAAGTATCATTGTAAAAATAAAAACAATAGAATAAGAATACTGTAACAGAGAAATAAAAACATCTGTGTCGTGTTTAACCCGAATTAAATAAATGGAAATGGAATAGAATAAAAAAAAAATAGGGAAATAGAAGGGCGTCCTACCCTTATAGACAGAAAGAGAAAGGAATGATAGAAAGACATAGTATGAAGAATGAAAGTGCGAGAGGAATAATTGCGAGAACTAGTATGAATGACAAGCCTAGCATAGGCTCCAATTCCGTTGGAGGACTACCTCCAACGGAATTGGAGCCTATCTACTAAGATAAAAAAAAAAAAAAAAAAAAAAAAAAAAAACCTAACCTAACCTAACCTAACCTAACCTTACATACTAACCTACCACTATTGTAATGCTTGTGTATAAAACATAAAAAAAGTTTAAGAAAAAAAAAAAAAAAAAAAACCTTATCGTATCTGCATGTGCATGTCTTACTATAAAACAAAAAACAAAAAAAAGTAATAAAATAATAATAATAAAAAAAAAAAAAAAAAAAAAAAAAAAAAAAAAAAAAAAAAAATGATGGACCCACGTAGATTTTAAGTTTAGTCTTAAGATAAAAAATGTGTCCGATGTAGGAGCACTATAATTGTAATCTAAGATACTAAAACCTCTAAACAAATTCAACACGTAAACAAGGGCGCGGACCACCATGTCCGCGGTAGAAGTACTAACATAAAAAAAAAAAAAAAAAAACCTAACCTAACCTAACCTTTTTTTTTTATTAGGCTGAGAAAATGCTTTACGCATACCCGCTCGCGGGGGACGAGACGGGGTATGTGGGACTCCTGTCAGAGTGACAGTCTACCCACTAAAAACTCAGCGGTGTTCCCGCATCGCCGTGATGGGAGGGCCATGGGAAACCGGCTCAGCCTTAACATCCACAACCCTCCCGGCGCATGCCCGCCTAAATGGCAGGCCCCGCATGCCCCCCAGACGGGGGTCCGGGAATGGCCAGAACACATGGCCATTCCCGTCCGACACTGGTGGAGGCCTGTGCAATGCAGGCTAGGGTACCCCCGCAACCGTTGCCTGCTAGCCTCCACCTGTCAGAAGTGGAGACACGTCCCACGCCCACTCAACTCACCCTCTGTAAGCAGAGGGGTGAGTAGGCGACCGCCGGGCGGTCCAGGTCGAACGACCCAGGAGCACAAGGCTCCCCGCCCACGCGCCGGAGCGCGTCTCCGACAGGATATTGGCATACGGACAACGACACCCCTTAGGCACACGTACCTAATGGGGGGAAATTGCCCGTACCCCAGAGTGCACCGTCCCGCAGACTGGCCTTTCCCCCGGACGCATCCAAGGGAAACTCCAGCCCACGGGCACACGAGGAGGTTTCCTGTCCTAGCACCCCAACCTAACCTTTTTTTTTTTTTTTTTTGATCACGGGGGGAAATCCTCATGGATGTCCTCCGCCCCGGGGAGGGCGGAGGGGTCTGTCAGACTCTTACTGACTAAAACCACCCCGGTGTTCCGTCTCTCACTTGCACCGGGGATCACGGGAACTAGTGTGACTTCCGCGATCCCCGGCTAGTGCCGGCCCGCCTCTGCGGGCCACCTCGCGATAGGGGGGGAGTGAGGTGTTAAACTCCCCCCTTACGTCATAGAGAGGCGCGCGTGGAACACTACGCGCCGCCATCTCGGGTCCTAACAAGTAGGGGGCAACGAATTTCCCCAGATCCGTTGCCCCTGGACCCATTTAGGGGGGCGGGAAGAGGGCGTTATCTGCCCTCCGCCGACGCCCGGTGCGTCTGCTGCGGATTGGGTTAGCGGAAGCAATCTCCCGCTCCCTCTCCGCAGCCTCCTTCTGCGACATGACTGTTTCGCAGAAGGATACCACCGCGTCCCAGGACTCCTCGCTGCCGACCATCGAGTCGACAACGGCCGGCAGCGACAGGTCACTGCCGACTCCTGAGATGAGGGCACGGCGCGGCTCCTCCCAAGCGGCACACTCTGCCAGCGTGTGCCACGCCGTGTCCTCCCGACAGTCGACGCAGTGGTGACACCGAGCGTCCGGCTCCCTGTTTATGCGACACAGGTATTTCCCGAAGCAACCATGCCCCGAGAGCACCTGTGTCACCCGAAACGACAGGGAGCCGTGCCTCCTCCCGAGCCAGCGCTCGAGTACTGGCCGGACCGCCCCGATGGTAGCGGGGCCGGCGGTAGGGCGTGAAAGCCTGTCCCGCCATTCCGCCACCAGGGCTGCGCGAAGCTGTAACCGACGCAACTCCAAATGTCGCTGCGTCAGCCACTCGCCCCGCGCCCTCGAGTCCTCGCGCCACCGATACAGTGACGCGAGTACCTTCGCCTCGAGGTCCCAGGGCGGGGATCCAGCCAGTACACAAGCCGCCTCGTAGGAGATCGTGCGATACCCCCTAATGACTCTGACGGCCATCGCTCGCTGTGGCCTTCGCAGGACAGCGATGCTGCCGGCCGTCAGGTCAGCCGCCCAGATCGGGGCCCCATACAGGGCCATCGATCGCACGATCCCCACGTAGAGCCGCCTACAGGCGGCGCTCGGGCCCCCCAGATTGGGAAGCAGCGTTGACAGCGCCCCAGCCGCGCCCATCAACTTGGGCACCAGCCGCTGGAAGTGGGGGCCGAAATCCCACCGGCTGTCGAGCACCAATCCAAGATACTTCATGGTTGACTCGACAGCAATTCGGGACCCCCCGACCACGATGTGTGATCCCAGCGGTGGCGCCCGCCGGGGGCCATGAAAGACCATGGCCTCCGACTTGTTGAGGGCCACCTCCAGGCCTAGGCGCCGTATGCGGGTCACCACCTGTGACACCGCAGCCGTCGCCAGCAACGCTGCCTCCCTGTACGAGCTCCCCCGGGCCGTGACCAGCGTGTCATCCGCATAACACGTCAAGTCCACGCCCGGCTGGAGCTCGCCCCTCAGCACCCAGTCGTACCCGATGTTCCACAGGAGCGGTCCCACGACCGAACCCTGTGGAACACCGCACGACATGCGGCGCTGGTTTCCGCCATCACGTCCCGTGTAGGTGACACACCTTTCCGCCAAATAAGCCCCAACGATGCGGCGGAGGTAGGAAGGCACCCGATGATACTGCAGTGCCTCCCGAATGCAGCTCCAGGGCAGGGTGTTGAAGGCGTTGGAGATGTCCAAAGACACCGCCAACATCACCCCGCCCCGGGACACCGCTTCCTCCGCCAGGACTCTCACCCGCGATATCGCGTGGATGGTGGAGCGCCCGTGCCGAAAGCCGAACTGGCTCTCGGCTAGGTCAGGCCCCTCCCTGCTTAAGTGGCCGACGAGGCGGGCAGCGATTATCCGCTCAAACATCTTGCCCACCTCGTCGAGCAGCACTATGGGCCTGTATGCGGACGGCGAGTCCGCCGGGCGCCCCACCTTCTTGAGCAGGACCAGACGACCAGATTTCCACAAAGTGGGAAACTGGCCCTGCTCAAGGCACGCGGTGTAGAGTCCTCTCAGTTGGGGCTCTAGCTCCTTCAGAGCGAGGGCTAGCACGATGCCGTGAATACCATCGGGCCCCGGAGCCACGTTCTTGGCCCGGAGCCGCATCACGGCCGCCCTCATCTCTGCCTGTGTCACCTCCGGAACGCTGATGGCGCTCTCTTCGGTAGGCTCTGCGGCTGCGGGCAATGCCATCGGCGGCGGAATGTGCTCCGCTCTTGCCGGGAAGAGGGCTGCGACGACCTCCTCCAGCAGCTCAGGTTGGAGACTCTCCGTGAGTGGAGGCGCCGCGGCTCGAAGTTTCCCTCGAACCGCACGATACGGGCGCCCCCACGGATCTCCGTCGAGAGTCTCCAACATCTCCTCCCTGGCTCGCGTCCTCGCTTCGCCGATGGCCAGCCACAGAGCCTCCTTAGCCGCGCGGTACACCTCATACCGCGCGGCTTCTTCGTCAGGGACCCGACGACGTCTCCTCCGGTATCGGGTGTACTGGCGTCTGACCGCCACGCACTCGACGCGTAGTCGCGCGATCTCGGCAGACCACCAGTACACCTGGCGCCTTCCTGAATGCGTGTGGACGCGGGGCATGGACGCGTCGCTGATTTGCGTCATCGCCCCGCGGAACCACAGCGCCTCCTCTTCGACGTCGACGGGTCCGATCGTCACCGACTCCCGGGTCCAGGCCTGGACAACAGCGGCCTCCTCGAGAACCTCCTTGTCAATGCGCTTACGCGCCCAACGCGGGCCGTCCGTTCGCGGGGCCGATGGACTGCGGCCGCCAGTGGTCTGGGTGGAGACGTCGAAGCGGATGTATCTGTGATCCGACAACGTCTCCACCTCCACGGCGACACGCCAATCGCGGACACGGCTCGCGACAGCAGGGCTAGCGAACGATACGTCTACGATCGAACCGCCCCGCTGCCGCACGCACGTGTGTACCGAGCCCCGGTTTAGGACGACCAGGCCAGTAGTGACCGCCCACTCCTCCAGCGCCTCACCCCGAGCATCGGTCACCGGGGATCCCCACGCCGAAGACTTGGCGTTGAGATCCCCTAGTAACAGCACGGGGTGAGGGTGGAGTCGGCCTACGATGGCCCCCAACTCGACAAGGAAGTTCTCGAAGTCGGCGAGGCTCTTGTTGGGCGAGAAATACGCCCCAACAGTGCCAATTCCGTCCGCGAGGGCGGCCACCCAGCCGTGACCTCGCGACGGGTTGACGAGAGCCCCGCCAATGATGGCCACCGAGCCGTCCAGATCTCCCAGTTACCCCTGGGGGGGACAAAGTACGGCTCGGCGACCACAGCCACGTCAATCGACCACTCTGCCATGCTCTGGATCAATAAATCCTGAGCTCTGGCAGCGTGGTTGATGTTGCCCTGGAGGAAATGGTAAGGCGCCATTAAGCGCAGTCCATTCCCTCCGTCGCACCATCCGTAGGCCGGGAGTCGGCCGTAGAGCACTGAGGCTGAGGGGGGGGTAACGATCCCCTTGCAGCCTTAGTGCCCCTCCTCTTCTTTTTTTGGGTGGGTGCGCCACAGGCTCTTCCACCCGCCCTGTGCCCGGCGGGCCTCCCTGCAGCTGTACAGAGGCTGCAGTTTGGCGCCGCCGAGCACTGGGCGGACTTATGGCCGGGCTGACCGCAGCGAAAACATTGCTCGCTGCGGTCTGTTGCGGCGGTGCAACCCGCCCGGACATGCCCAATGTCCAGGCAACGGTAGCACCTCAAAGCCCTGGGTTGCAGCAACTTAACTCTTGCTGCAACCCAGCCCACCAATAGCCGCCCAGCGTCGGCGACCTTATTGGCCGCCGCCACCGGGCAACGCACCCATACCACACCGAGCCCGGAAGCGCCAGTGCGGATTTCGCCCACCCGTATGTCATCGGGCGGACATCCACCGGCTCCGGCGATGGCCGCCACAACCTCAGCCGGGGTGATCGAGTCGTCCAGGCCGTCGACTCGCAGCTCAGCTGTCTTTTTCGGCCTGGACACTCGAACGTCCTCCGGGTTAAGGACCTCCCTTAGCTTGGCGGCCAGGATATCCGCCTTCTCGCCGCTAGAGGCACCCGGCACCTCCAGCAGCCGCGCCCCCGTAATCGCCGACCTAAAGCCTAGGCCGGATGGTATGCCGAGGTCGGGAAAAGCGACTTTGGCTTTGGCCTCCAAAAGGACCGTCTTGTAGGAGACGCCCCTCTCGACGGCTCCGGGCTGCAGTGTAATAACCACTGCCGCGGAGCGTGGGGCCCTCACCCTAGGCGGTCTCTGGGTCTTCTGCGTGGCCGGGGCAGATGCCTTAGCGGGTGCAGTTGCTGTTGCCTTCTTCTTACGGCCCCTCTTGACGACCGTTGTCCATGCCTCCGTAGAGGGCCCGGGAGCGGTCGCCGGGGGACCGGCCGTCTGGGAAGTGGGCCCAGGTGCGGACGCCGGGGGAGCAGCCTTCCGGGAAGTGGGCGCAGACTTTGCCTTCGCAGGCTGGCTGGCCACTTTCCCGGACCCACTCGGCTCTGCCGCCTCAACTGTTGGGCCCGGTTTGGTGGTGCCAGCCAGCCTCCGCTTGTCCGCAGCGAGTGGTGGGCGGAAGGTTTCGGCAGGAAGAAGCCTCCCCTCCATGGCCTCCAACCGAGCCCCCACCATCTGCCCGCACTGTATCATGCAGATGCGCGCGATCTTCTCGATCTCCGCATCCGCAAGTGCAGGGACCGATGATGGGACCGGCGATGGAGCCGACAACGAGACCGATTGGGTGGCCGCGGGAGCTACCATCTGGGCGGCAAACTGCCGCTTGAGGTCCTCCAACTCTGATTGGAGACGGCGGTTTTCCTCCCACAACTTCGCCGTCTCCTCCGTGCTCGACCGAGTCTGGAGGACCTCAACTGCCTCCCTGATACCATCAGCCGCCTCCTTTAGAGCGCGCGTGAACGTGCCCTTCAAGTTGCCGGATTTAGTGGCAACCTGCAGGACGACGCCCACGCCGTCCAGAACTTGGCGACTGAGCGCCACCGCCGAAACGCTCCCCCCGGCAGCCATTCGGGCTGAGCGTCGCTCCCGCAACTGACGAGCCAACTCTTCAACCTCCTCAGCCGCTCTGGCCTTACGCTGCGCCCGCTTGGCAGCATTTGCCTCAGCCTTATTCGAAGGCAACATAAGTCCCTCGCCGACGTCTGAGAACGTGGGTGCGGAGTCACTGCCCACGCTCTCAACGCTCTGCGCGTGCTCCAGTGGGGCAGGCGTGTCAGGCCGGCATACCGGCACGGACCGATCCCGCTCCAGCAAACGAGCGGACGACCTATTCGCCACCGCGCGACCTCGCCTGCTCCTGCCCGTCGGCACCTTAGCAGCCGGCAGGTTTTCCTCGCTATGGGAGCGAGGCGACCGCTTCCTCCTCCCTTTGGACGGCAAAATACCCTCCGTAGCCCGCGAGCGCTCCGAGCCAACGCTCGCAACGCTAGCGACGCTCATCATCTCGGATGCGGTGTCAGAATCCGACTCCGCACCCACACCTATCCGTTCGATCAGAATGATCGGAACCTTCTCTTTTTTTTTAAATTTTGTAGTCTCCATATAAGTCCCACGAGTGTGGGGGATATAAAAAGTCCACCTAGGGTAACCCCCTGTCCCTAGGTAAGTGTACATTTGTATCCCAACCAGGGGGTCCACTAATCCCTGGCTGGGGGTGCGCTTGGGACTGATGCGCCACCTACAACTAAGAAGCTGCAGATGACACTACTCCTCAGCCATTCATACCCTCGCCGCACACCAAAACTTGGTATTAGAGGAATTTTTTATAGAGGTTATCTTCCTCGCGATCCGGGCGGTCAAGCCAAGATCCTCGTCCCGTTCCGAGTCATAAAACATGACCATGATCTCGTTACGGATTACGATTTCGACGGTTGCAGTCGGGAGAATCAGATCCCCCGCTGCTAGCCCGTTGGCAGGGTGAGTGCACAACGGGCGCCGCCCATGTTTCTCCACATGTCCGTCTGTTTGGAACAGACAGACATGTTGAGAAACGTCCTACGCCCACTCAACCCACCCTCTGTAAGCAGAGGGGTGAGTGGACGACCGTCGGGTGGTCTACATAGACCGACCCAAGAGCATAAAGCTCCTCTCCCTACGCAGAAATTCGCCACAGTCAATACCCTCTCCGACATGGAGAGACTATTGGCCGTACCCAGGGTGCACCGGCCCAACGACTGCCCTTTCCCCCGAACGTATTCGAAAGGAACGAGCAGCAATCAGGCACACGAGGAGGTTTTCTGCACGCACCCCACCCCAACCTAACCTAACCTAACCTAACCTTTTTTTTTTTTTTTTGATCACGGGGGGAAATCCTCATGGATGTCCTCCGCCCCGGGGAGGGCGGAGGGGTCTGTCAGACTCTTACTGACTAAAACCACCCCGGTGTTCCGTCTCTCACTTGCACCGGGGATCACGGGAACTGATGTGACTTCCGCGATCCCCGGCTAGTGCCGGCCCGCCTCTGCAGGCCACCTCGCGATAGGGGGGGAGTGAGGTGTTAAACTCCCCCCTTACGTCATAGAGAGGCGCGCGTGGAACACTACGCGCCGCCATCTCGGGTCCTAACAAGTAGAGGGCGACAGATTTCCCCGGATCTGTCGCCCCTGGACCCATTTAGGGGGGCTGGAAGAGGGCGTTGTCCGCCCTCCGCCGACGCCCGGTGCGTCTGCTGCGGATCGGGTTAGCGGAAGCAATCTCCCGCTCCCTCTCCGCAGCCTCCTTCTGCGACATGACTGTTTCGCAGAAGGATACCACCGCGTCCCAGGACTCCTCGCTGCCGACCATCGAGTCGACAACGGCCGGCAGCGACAGGTCACTGCCGACTCCTGAGATGAGGGCACGGCGCGGCTCCTCCCAAGCGGCACACTCTGCCAGCGTGTGCCACGCCGTGTCCTCCCGACAGTCGACGCAGTGGTGACACCGAGCGTCCGGCTCCCTGTTTATGCGACACAGGTACTTCCCGAAGCAACCATGCCCCGACAGCACCTGTGTCACCCGAAACGACAGGGAGCCGTGCCTCCTCCCGAGCCAGCGCTCGAGTACTGGCCGGACCGCCCCAATGGTAGCGGGGCCGGCGGTAGGGTGTGAAAGCCTGTCCCGCCATTCCGCCACCAGGGCAGCGCGAAGCTGTGACCGACGCAACTCCAAATGTCGCTGCGTCAGCCATTCGCCCCGCGCCCTCGAGTCCTCGCGCCACCGATACAGTGACGCGAGTACCTTCGCCTCGAGGTCCCAGGGCGGGGATCCGGCCAGTACACTAGCCGCCTCGTAGGAGATCGTGCGATACCCCCTTATGACTCTGACGGCCATCGCTCGCTGTGGCTTTCGCAGGACAGCGATGCTGCCGGCCGTCAGGTCAGCCGCCCAGATCGGGGCCCCATACAGGGCCATCGATCGCACGATCCCCACGTAGAGCCGCCTACAGGCGGCGCTCGGGCCCCCCAGATTGGGAAGCAGCGTTGATAGCGCCCCAGCCGCGCCCATCAACTTGGGCACCAGCCGCTGGAAGTGGGGGCCGAAATCCCACCGGCTGTCGAGCACCAATCCAAGATACTTCATGGTTGACTCGACAGCAATTCGGGACCCCCCGACCACGATGTGTGATCCCAGCGGCGGCGCCCGCCGGGGGCCATGAAAGGCCATGGCCTCCGATTTGTTGAGGGCCACCTCCAGGCCTAGGCGAACCTAACCTAACCTAACCTAACCTTTTTTTTTTTTTTTTTTTTTTTTTTTTTTTTTTTTTTTTTCCCGCTGGGAAAATGCGTTACGCATGCCCGCTCGCGGGGGACGAGACGGGGTATGTGGGACTCCTGTCAGAATAGCAGTCTACCCACTAAAAACCCAGCGGTGTTCCCGCATCGCCGTGATGGGAGGGTCATGGGAAACCGGCTCAGCCTTTACTTCCACAACCCTCCCGGCGCATGCCCGCCTTCTTGGCGGGCCCCGCATGCCCCCCAGGCTGGGGGGCTACGGGGATGGCCGGAACACCTGGCCATTCCCGTTCGACACTGGTGGAGGCCTGTGCAATACAGGCTAGGGTGCCCCCGCAACCGTTGCCTGCTGGCCTCCACCTGGGAGGAGTCGAAGATGACTGTCATACTGACGTCTTCTTCGGCCCCTCCTCCGCCTTCGGAGCGGCGCCGCTTGAGGATCGTCCTCTCGCGCGCGCTCCGCCGCCTCCTTCTGGGACATGACGTGTTCGCAGAAGGAGGCGACTGCCGCCCAGGATCTCTCATCTCCCAGCATGGTGTTGACCAAACCGGGGAGTGAGAGGTCCGGTCCAATCACCGCAATGAGACTGCGGCGCGGCTCAGACCACGACGGGCATACCTCGAGGGTGTGCTGCGCCGTGTCCTCCGCCGCGCCACAGCCGTGGCACGACGGTGTCTCCTCCCGTCCGATTCGGTGCAGGTACGATCCGAAGCAACCGTGTCCGGACAGCACCTGCACGAGACGGAAGGAGAGGAACCCATGCGACCGCTCGAGCCAGTCTCGCAGGACCGGCCCAATCGCGTCGAGGGTTCGGCGGCCGAAGACTGCGGTGGCAAGGTCCCCCATCCAATGGACGACGATGGCGTCCCTCGCCTCCCGCCGGACGGCCTCCCGCTCTTCCGGGACTGGGCGTTCTCCTCTCGCCCTCCGCCCCGCTGTCCATTCATATACTCTGGCGAGCACCCACGCCTCGAGTTCCCATGGAGGGGTGCTGGCCAGAGCACATGCTGCCGCAAAGCCCACCGTACGGTAGGCCCGCGCCACCCGCTGGGCTATGGCCCTTTGGGGTGCCCGCAAGGCGGCGGCGTTCTCCCTCCTATGGAGGGAGTCCTCCCAGATGGGAGCCCCATAGAGGGCCATACTCTTCAAGATGCCGGCATAAAGTTGCCGGCATCGTGCGCTGGGCCCCCCCAAGTTGGGAAGAAGCCACGATAGCGCGCTGGCGGCCTTTAGCAGGCGCGATGACAGCCCGCTAAAATGCGGACCAAAGCGCCACCTGCTGTCAATGACAAGGCCCAGATATTTCATCTGGGCCTTAACCTCAATCCTGACGCCCTCCACGAAGATGTGGGCGTCAGGTGGGGGGCGCTGCCGTGGCCCGTGGAAGAACACGGCCTCGGTCTTGTGCAGCGCCACCGTTAAACCTAGGCGGCGGATGGTCCCCGCGACCAAGGATCCACCTGCCGAAGCCAGGCTGGCCGCCTCCCTGAAACTCCCCCCCCGGGCGGTGAGGAGAGTGTCATCCGCGTAGCAAATGACACTCGTGCCTCGGAGGAGAGTTCCCCGTAAGAGCCAATCATAGCCGATGTTCCACAGGAGAGGTCCTACGACTGACCCCTGTGGAACACCGGCTTCAACGGCGTACCGCCGGACTTGGCCAGTCCTATTTACCAGGAGGATTGCCCGATCCTCCAGGTAGCTGGCCAGCAGACTGCGCAGGTATCGAGGCACTCCGTGGAATCGGAGCGCCTCTAGGATGGTGGAGTGGGGAACGGAGTTGAAGGCATTGGCTATGTCGAATGACACAGCCAACACTCCGTCCCCCGCCTCCATCGCTTCCTTCACCTGGCCCTTAAGGCAGGCCAGCGCGTCCACTGTGGAACGCTCAGCCCGAAAACCAAACTGAGCATCCGACAAGTCCGGCCCGACATCCCGCAGATGGCCCTTTAGGCGAGCAGCGATTATCCCCTCGAACATTTTGCCGACCTCATCGAGCAGAACGATGGGCCGGTATGCCGAGGGGGAGTCTGCTGGGCGGCCCTCCTTGCGAAGGAGGCACAACTGCCCCCCCTTCCACGGTTTCGGAAACCTCCCAGACGCAAGGCATGCGCTGAAGAGGTCCCGAAACCTCTCCGCCATTTGAGTGGCAGCGATTGCCACCACTCTTGCGGGAACACCGTCGGGGCCTGGAGCTGTCTTCTTGGCGCGGATATGGAAAATCGCCGCGCCAAGTTCTGACTCCGTGACAGGAGGGGCCTCCTCCTCTTCCTCGTCTGGCAGAGCTATCCCTTGTGGTGGGACCATCACTGGCGGGGTGAAGTTGCCCCTGCACGGGAACAGGGACTGAACCACCCCGTCCAGGAATGAGGGCTCCAGGGTCTCGGCAACCGGGGGACCAAAGGGGCGCAATTTGTTGCGCGCAGCCTTGTACGGTCTCCCGTAGGGGTCGCTGTCAAGACCCTCCAGCAGCTCGGCTCTCGCCGAGTCCCTGGCGGCGGCGATGGCCCGACTGAGGACCATTTTTGCCTCCATGTATACCTCATAGAGGTGGTCCTCGTCGGACAGATCCCGTCGACGCCGCCGCCGGCTACGCGTATAGGCCCTCTTGGCCTCCACACACGCTGCTCGAAGCCCCGCCAGCTCCACCGACCACCAGTACACGGCACGTTTGGGGTGTGGTCGGCGAGACCGAGGCATGCTAGAGTTGCATACCTCGGTCAGAGACTCCCTCAGCTGCCCCGCTACGGTGTCCACATCCAGGCCGGCGGTTGGCGGCGAAAGCCAGTCCTGGATGAACGCCGCCTCCCCCGCTGCCTCCCTGTCCAGGTGGGTTAGAGCCCACCGCGGGAACGGTGACCGCCCCGAGAGGGGCCGCCTCTCTCCGGGACCACTGGTGGAGATGTCGAACCGCACGTAGCGGTGGTCCGACATAGTCTCCACCAGGTCCACCCGCCAGTTCAACACGCGCGCGGCTAACGCAGGGGTGGCGAAGGTGACGTCCACTATGGAGCCACCCCCACGCCGCACGCATGTCTGGACGCTTCCTCTGTTCAAGAGGGAGAGTCCGGAGGAGGCTGCCCACATCTCCACCGCCCGCCCGCGTGCGTTGGTGGCCGGGTTGCCCCAGGACCCATTTAGGGGGGCTGGAAGAGGGCGTTATCTGCCCTCCGCCGACGCCCGGTGCGTCTGCTGCGGATCGGGTTAGCGGAAGCAATCTCCCGCTCCCTCTCCGCAGCCTCCTTCTGCGACATGACTGTTTCGCAGAAGGATACCACCGCGTCCCAGGACTCCTCGCTGCCGACCATCGAGTCGACAACGGCCGGCAGCGACAGGTCACTGCCGACTCCTGAGATGAGGGCACGGCGCGGCTCCTCCCAAGCGGCACACTCTGCCAGCGTGTGCCACGCCGTGTCCTCCCGACAGTCGACGCAGTGGTGACACCGAGCGTCCGGCTCCCTGTTTATGCGACACAGGTACTTCCCGAAGCAACCATGCCCCGAGAGCACCTGTGTCACCCGAAACGACAGGGAGCCGTGCCTCCTCCCGAGCCAGCGCTCGAGTACCGGCCGGACCGCCCCGATGGTAGCGGGGCCGGCGGTAGGGCGTGAAAGCCTGTCCCGCCATTCCGCCACCAGGGCTGCGCGAAGCTGTGACCGACGCAACTCCAAATGTCGCTGCGTCAGCCACTCGCCCCGCGCCCTCGAGTCCTCGCGCCACCGATACAGTGACGCGAGTACCTTCGCCTCGAAGTCAGCCAGTACACAAGCCGCCTCGTAGGAGATCGTGCGATACCCCCTAATGACTCTGACGGCCATCGCTCGCTGTGGCCTTCGCAGGACAGCGATGCTGCCGGCCGTCAGGTCAGCCGCCCAGATCGGGGCCCCATACAGGGCCATCGATCGCACGATCCCCACGTAGAGCCGCCTACAGGCGGCGCTCGGGCCCCCCAGATTGGGAAGCAGCGTTGACAGCGCCCCAGCCGCGCCCATCAACTTGGGCACCAGCCGCTGGAAGTGGGGGCCGAAATCCCACCGGCTGTCGAGCACCAATCCAAGATACTTCATGGTTGACTCGACAGCAATTCGGGACCCCCCGACCACGATGTGTGATCCCAGCGGTGGCGCCCGCCGGGGGCCATGAAAGACCATGGCCTCCGACTTGTTGAGGGCCACCTCCAGGCCTAGGCGCCGTATGCGGGACACGACCTGTGACACCGCAGCCGTCGCCAGCAACGCTGCCTCCCTGTACGAGCTCCCCCGGGCCGTGACCAACGTGTCATCCGCATAACACGTCAAGTCCACGCCCGGCTGGAGCTCGCCCCTCAACACCCAGTCGTACCCGATGTTCCACAGGAGCGGTCCCACGACCGAACCCTGTGGAACACCGCACGACATGCGGCGCTGGTTTCCGCCATCACGTCCCGTGTAAGTGACACACCTTTCCGCCAAATAAGCCCCAACGATGCGGCGGAGGTAGGAAGGCACCCGATGATACTGCAGTGCCTCCCGAATGCAGCTCCAGGGCAGGGTGTTGAAGGCGTTGGAGATGTCCAAGGACACCGCCAACATCACCCCGCCCCGGGACACCGCTTCCTCCGCCAGGACTCTCACCCGCGATATCGCGTGGATGGTGGAGCGCCCGTGCCGAAAGCCGAACTGGCTCTCGGCTAGGTCAGGCCCCTCCCTGCTTAAGTGGCCGACGAGGCGGGCAGCGATTATCCGCTCAAACATCTTGCCCACCTCGTCGAGCAGCACTATGGGCCTGTATGCGGACGGTGAGTCCGCCGGGCGCCCCACCTTCTTGAGCAGGACCAGACGACCAGATTTCCACAAAGTGGGAAACTGGCCCTGCTCAAGGCACGCGGTGTAGAGTCCTCTCAGTTGGGGCTCTAGCTCCTTCAGAGCGAGGGCTAGCACTATGCCGTGTATACCATCGGGCCCCGGAGCCACGTTCTTGGCCCGGAGCCGCATCACGGCCGCCCTCATCTCTGGCTGTGTCACCTCCGGAACGCTGATGGCGCTCTCTTCGGTAGGCTCTGCAGCTGCGGGCAATGCCATCGGCGGCGGAATGTGCTCCGCTCTTGCCAGGAAGAGGGCTGCGACGACCTCCTCCAGCAGCTCAGGTTGGAGACTCTCCGTGAGTGGAGGCGCCGCGGCTCGAAGTTTCCCTCGAACCACACGATACGGGCGCCCCCACGGATCTCCGTCGAGAGTCTCCAACATCTCCTCCCTGGCTCGCGTCCTCGCTTCGCCGATGGCCAGCCACAGAGCCTCCTTAGCCGCGCGGTACACCTCATACCGCGCGGCTTCTTCGTCAGGGACCCGACGACGTCTCCTCCGGTATCGGGTGTACTGGCGTCTGACCGCCACGCACTCGACGCGTAGTCGCGCGATCTCGGCAGACCACCAGTACACCTGGCGCCTTCCTGAATGCGTGTGGACGCGGGGCATGGACGCGTCGCTGATTTGCGTCATCGCCCCGCGGAACCACAGCGCCTCCTCTTCGACGTCGACGGGTCCGATCGTCACCGACTCCCGGGTCCAGGCCTGGACAACAGCGGCCTCCTCGAGAACCTCCTTGTCAATGCGCTTACGCGCCCAACGCGGGCCGTCCGTTCGCGGGGCCGATGGACTGCGGCCGCCAGTGGTCTGGGTGGAGACGTCGAAGCGGATGTATCTGTGATCCGACAATGTCTCCACCTCCACGGCGACACGCCAATCGCGGACACGGCTCGCGACAGCAGGGCTAGCGAACGATACGTCTACGATCGAACCGCCCCGCTGCCGCACGCACGTGTGTACTGTAGAGGATATTTACTTAGTGTAAAACCTCACGCACATACTGGCAGCCGATGATTGGGCTATGTCTATGTTCAAGCATTTAGGATATTCTAAAATAGAACGTCAAATAATTTTAAGTAGGTGGTATCCGCTGAGCTTTGATTCTATTGACAGGCGCGTCTTTGTAAGCATCTGAACTCTTCAAATAAACGTGGAGTCCCACATTTTAAGCGCCCCATAATCTTTTAATTTTATACCCTTACACACCCGGTACCTGGAGGCTCGTCTGAGCCTCCACAATTGGTGGAGCGCCGTCGCTGAAACCCCCTTGAAACGATTTTATAATAAAGCGCTGCGTGCATAGAACGCACAGCGAAAAGTAATAAGGCGTATGCAGAGCCGGAATACTGCATAAGTGTAAAAATTGAGCGAGGACGCTCAAGAAATATATGATAAGGCGAGACCTATCGCACAAAGAAGAAGACAAATAAAGCTAAGTGGTTTTTATTATTTTAGTGTTAAAGAAAGCAAAGAAAAATGGCTTACGAATATTTTTGGCCTGTAATCAATAGATTCTTTACGGGCACGAACCGACATTATTGTGTCGAAGAATTCATTAATGAATTCACTGAAGAAGCCGACCATTATGGATGGCGTAAGAGCGATTGGGCACTCATAATAAGCGCATATATGGATGGCGCTGCCCGAATTTACCATAGGTATACATACCATGAAGGCATGACCTTCGACACAATTTGCAACAAACTAAGAGAAGAGTTTGAGTGCAGATGCCATCCGTGGCATAAGTATATAGTGCAAGAGGAAGTAACTGCACAAGCAACGCCCGAGGAAAGCGAACAAGAGAGCGTCGTTGATGTAGATAATAACACTAACTCATTTTCTAGCGAAAAACAAAATAATGAGCAAAGCAGCCATGATGACAGCCATGACGACAGCCATGATGACAGCCATGACGACAACCCTGACGACATTGATGAAGACGAGCGCAGCTGCCAGGAAAACAGACCGGCGGGTGCAGAGGCAGAATCCAGCGAAGTGTTCGAGAACGTACACGAGGAAGAGATGGACGAATCGGGTCAGACCAATCCTTTTACTAATCACATTAGCAATGTTTCAGAGCCTCAGATTGAAACCTTGTCGAAGGAAAACGACGATCACAATGACGAATCATATATACACAACATCATTGTCGATCTTAATATTGAGAAGGAACTAATGTCCATGGTGGAAAAAACTGTTCAACTCTCATCGTCGACTGAAAGGTTTGAGGACGAGCAGTTGTCTGTGACTCCAAAGGACGATGATTTTAAAATTACTTTAGAGTCAAGAGAAAGTAAAGATGATCAGAAGGTAGTTAAATTCGTCATAGATTCACCTGAGCAGTCATCTGTTCCATTAAATGAAGTTGAGGTCATTCCAGTGCCATATATAGAAAGAGGTAAAGGAAATTATATCAAAGCTGTGGCTGAAAAGTCCAGGGATATAAAGAGTTATATAACTCCCAAATCTGTAGGTCGCATTGGTCCAGTAAAAATCAAAAATGGCAAAAGAAAACCAAGTAATGTTTCGTTACGCCGAAAGCGCACCATTTACAATTTAAAATTAGCGCCTACAAAGAAAAATGTCGCATACGAATATGCTAGAAAAACTAAAATTAAAAACTTAACCCCAGAACTGAATAAATTCAAAAGAAGTTCTAGGAAAACTCCAAAAGATTTTATAGAAACATTTCACAAAGCGCAATTTATACAAACATTTTTCATTTTAAAGTATAAGTTTAGAAAATTTAATAATAGAAGAATCAGGGATATTTTACACGTTAGATTAAAGCCTTTTCTCGTTAATTTATAGTTTTTCTTTATCGTCCCTTTTTGTCAACTTTAGTAATTTTTTTATTGTCATTTATTGTCAGCTAGATGTAAATATTAGGATATTATTTTAGTTTGATTAATTGTACATTTTACTAATGCTTTTTCCTTTGTATTTATTACATGTGATCCTGAGAAAAAATCGGACGCTATTGTGTGCGTGCGAGGCAACACCTGGTCACCGGGTGACACTCCTCACAGCCACGCAGAGTCCGGGGGAGGAACAACTTCGTCTTCATTAGCTAAGGTTCACAACGGTGAACTAGCATGGGCATACTCCAGAAAATAGTTACACATATTGAATAGCTACGCGTATTAAATAATCTTGAAAACTGTGGTTCCACCTGGAGGGGGGAGGACACTCACTCTAAGCCGCAGCCAACTTTGCTAAAGGAGCATAGTCTTCGCAAAGGGTGTTGAGTTGACACCATTGGTTCAGCTTATAGTTGAGGACTCTTTACCGTCACTTACTCCAAGCTATGACCAACTTTGCTAAAGGAGAGCATAGTCTTCGCAAAGAGTGTTGAGTTGACACTACTGGTTCAGCTTACAAATGTGGACCCACAGGTATTGTCAGCAGCGACTGACATTCATTGGAAAGAAACGAGAGAAGAGTAGGTGCATTTTTTAGAATTTACCCCTGGAGTATGAACATATTTTAAATTGTGTCAATGGACGTTGGCGAACTAGCCTCTTAACCTTTTCCTTCCCTCTGACTCAATACCGTCCGATGGAGCAAAAGATTTTGATGTTAAGGTCTTCTCTAATTAACCCTTCTGGACTGATGTGAACTTTCACATTGATTTATTTGTATCTGGGAGGACACGTCGCGTCTTTTTCCCCAGGTTTTGGCGTGATGAGGTTCAAGCATGACACAACTAGTTTTTGTGGGTGCATATTGGCACGGAATAACTTTTAGTTTTCGCCGACACTTATGGTGGTGTCAAACACGCGGTTTGTTTGTCCTGACTTGAGCTTTCTCTTGCAAGGGAGGTACCTCATTCTGTAAATTATTCCCTGGGTTAGGTAACTTTTCTTATAGGTATAGGCAGGTGCCGCCTGATTGTTCGAACATTGTGAATAAAAGGCTTGTGCCATCTGTACAAGCAGCAATGCAATGCCTGCAATGACTACGTTAATCCTTTTATTCAAGGGTGGGCGTAGCTGATGTAGAGGATATTTACTTAGTGTAAAACCTCACGCACATACTGGCAGCCGATGATTGGGCTATGTCTATGTTCAAGCATTTAGGATATTCTAAAATAGAACGTCAAATAATTTTAAGTAGGTGGTATCCGCTGAGCTTTGATTCTATTGACAGGCGCGTCTTTGTAAGCATCTGAACTCTTCAAATAAACGTGGAGTCCCACATTTTAAGCGCCCCATAATCTTTTAATTTTATACCCTTACACACCCGGTACCTGGAGGCTCGTCTGAGCCTCCACAGTACCGAGCCCCGGTTTAGGACGACCAGGCCAGTAGTGACCGCCCACTCCTCCAGCGCCTCACCCCGAGCATCGGTCACCGGGGGTCCCCACGCCGAAGACTTGGCGTTGAGATCCCCTAGTAACAGCACGGGGTGAGGGTGGAGTCGGCCTACGATGGCCCCCAACTCGACAAGGAAGTTCTCGAAGTCGGCGAGGCTCTTGTTGGGCGAGAAATACGCCCCAACAGTGCCAATTCCGTCCGCGAGGGCGGCCACCCAGCCGTGACCTCGCGACGGGTTGACGAGAGCCCCGCCAATGATGGCCACCGAGCCGTCCAGATCTCCCACCCAGTTACCCCTGGGGGGGACAAAGTACGGCTCGGCGACCACAGCCACGTCAATCGACCACTCTGCCATGCTCTGGATCAATAAATCCTGAGCTCTGGCAGCGTGGTTGATGTTGCCCTGGAGGAAATGGTAAGGCGCCATTAAGCGCAGTCCATTCCCTCCGTCGCACCATCCGTAGGCCGGGAGTCTGCCGTAGAGCACTGAGGCTGAGGGGGGGGTAACGATCCCCTTGCAGCCTTAGTGCCCCTCCTCTTCTTTTTTTGGGTGGGTGCGCCACAGGCTCTTCCACCCGCCCTGTGCCCGGCGGGCCTCCCTGCAGCTGTACAGAGGCTGCAGTTTGGCGCCGCCGAGCACTGGGCGGACTTATGGCCGGGCTGACCGCAGCGAAAACATTGCTCGCTGCGGTCTGTTGCGGCGGTGCAACCCGCCCGGACATGCCCAATGTCCAGGCAACGGTAGCACCTCAAAGCCCTGGGTTGCAGCAACTTAACTCTTGCTGCAACCCAGCCCACCAATAGCCGCCCAGCGTCGGCGACCTTATTGGCCGCCGCCACCGGGCAACGCACCCATACCACACCGAGCCCGGAAGCGCCAGTGCGGATTTCGCCCAACCGTATGTCATCGGGCGGACATCCACCGGCTCCGGCGATGGCCGCCACAACCTCAGCCGGGGTGATCGAGTCGTCCAGGCCGTCGACTCGCAGCTCAGCTGTCTTTTTCGGCCTGGACACTCGAACGTCCTCCGGGTTAAGGACCTCCCTTAGCTTGGCGGCCAGGATATCCGCCTTCTCGCCGCTAGAGGCACCCGGCACCTCCAGCAGCCGCGCCCCCGTAATCGCCGACCTAAAGCCTAGGCCGGATGGTATGCCGAGGTCGGGAAAAGCGACTTTGGCTTTGGCCTCCAAAAGGACCGTCTTGTAGGAGACGCCCCTCTCGACGGCTCCGGGCTGCAGTGTAATAACCACTGCCGCGGAGCGTGGGGCCCTCACCCTAGGCGGCCTCTGGGTCTTCTGCGTGGCCGGGGCAGATGCCTTAGCGGGTGCAGTTGCTGTTGCCTTCTTCTTACGGCCCCTCTTGACGACCGTTGTCCATGCCTCCGTAGAGGGCCCGGGAGCGGTCGCCGGGGGACCGGCCGTCTGGGAAGTGGGCCCAGGTGCAGACGCCGGGGGAGCAGCCTTCCGGGAAGTGGGCGCAGACTTTGCCTTCGCAGGCTGGCTGGCCACTTTCCCGGACCCACTCGGCTCTGCCGCCTCAACTGTTGGGCCCGGTTTGGTGGTGCCAGCCAGCTTCCGCTTGTCCGCAGCGAGTGGTGGGCGGAAGGTTTCGGCAGGAAGAAGCCTCCCCTCCATGGCCTCCAACCGAGCCCCCACCATCTGCCCGCACTGCATCATGCAGATGCGCGCGATCTTCTCGATCTCCGCATCCGCAAGTGCAGGGACCGATGATGGGACCGGCGATGGAGCCGACAACGAGACCGATTGGGTGGCCGCGGGAGCTACCATCTGGGCGGCAAACTGCCGCTTGAGGTCCTCCAACTCTGATTGGAGACGGCGGTTTTCCTCCCACAACTTCGCCGTCTCCTCCGTGCTCGACCGAGTCTGGAGGACCTCAACTGCCTCCCTGATACCATCAGCCGCCTCCTTTAGAGCGCGCGTGAACGTGCCCTTCAAATTGCCGGATTTAGTGGCAACCTGCAGGACGACGCCCACGCCGTCCAGAACTTGGCGACTGAGCGCCACCGCCGAAACGCTCCCCCCGGCAGCCATTCGGGCTGAGCGTCGCTCCCGCAACTGACGAGCCAACTCTTCAACCTCCTCAGCCGCTCTGGCCTTACGCTGCGCCCGCTTGGCAGCATTTGCCTCAGCCTTATTCGAAGGCAACATAAGTCCCTCGCCGACGTCTGAGAACGTGGGTGCGGAGTCACTGCCCACGCTCTCAACGCTCTGCGCGTGCTCCAGTGGGGCAGGCGTGTCAGGCCGGCATACCGGCACGGACCGATCCCGCTCCAGCAAACGAGCGGACGACCTATTCGCCACCGCGCGACCTCGCCTGCTCCTGCCCGTCGGCACCTTAGCAGCCAGCAGGTTTTCCTCGCTATGGGAGCGAGGCGACCGCTTCCTCCTCCCTTTGGACGGCAAAATACCCTCCGTAGCCCGCGAGCGCTCCGAGCCAACGCTTGCAACGCTAGCGACGCTCATCATCTCGGATGCGGTGTCAGAATCCGACTCCGCACCCACACCTATCCGTTCGATCAGAATGATCGGAACCTTCTCTTTTTTGTTTAATTTTGTAGTCTCCATATAAGTCCCACGAGTGTGGGGGATATAAAAAGTCCACCTAGGGTAACCCCCTGTCCCTAGGTAAGTGTACATTTGTATCCCAACCATGGGGTCCACTAATCCCTGGCTGGGGGTGCGCTTGGGACTGATGCGCCACCTACAACTAAGAAGCTGCAGATGACACTACTCCTCAGCCATTCATACCCTCGCCGCACACCAAAACTTGGTATTAGAGGAATTTTTTATAGAGGTTATCTTCCTCGCGATCCGGGCGGTCAAGCCAAGATCCTCGTCCCGTTCCGAGTCATAAAACATGACCATGATCTCGTTACGGATTACGATTTCGACGGTTGCAGTCGGGAGAATCAGATCCCCCGCTGCTAGCCCGTTGGCAGGGTGAGTGCACAACGGGCGCCGCCCATGTTTCTCCACATGTCTGTCTGTTTGGAACAGACAGACATGTGCAGAAACCTCCTACGCCCACTCAACCCACCCTCTGTAAGCAGAGGGGTGAGTGGACGACCGTCGGGTGGTCTACATAGACCGACCCAAGAGCATAAAGCTCCCCTCCCTACGCAGAAATTCGCCACAGTCAATACCCTCTCCGACATGGAGAGACTATTGGCCGTACCCAGGGTGCACCGGCCCAACGACTGGCCTTTCCCCCGAACGTATTCGAAAGGAACGAGCAGCAATCAGGCACACGAGGAGGTTTTCTGCACGCACCCCACCTAACCTAACCTAACCTAACCTTTTTTTTTTTTTTTTTTTCTCGCTGGGAAAATGCATTACGCATGCCCGCTCGCGGGGGGCGAGACGGGGTATGTGGGACTCCTGCCAGAATGGCAGTCTACCCACTAAAAACCCAGCGGTGTTCCCGCATCGCCGTGATGGGAGGGTCATGGGAAACCAGCTCAGCCTTTACTTCCACAACCCTCCCGGCGCATGCCCGCCTTGTTGGCGGGCCCCGCATGCCCCCCAGGCTGGGGGGCTATGGGAATGGCCGGAACACCTGGCCATTCCCGTCCGACACTGGTGGAGGCCTGTGCAATACAGGCTAGGGTGCCCCCGCAACCGTTGCCTGCTGGCCTCCACCTGGGAGGAGTCGAAGATGACTGTCATACTGACGTCTTCTTCGGCCCCTCCTCCGCCTTCGGAGCGGCGCCGCTTGAGGATCGTCCTCTCGCGCACGCTCCGCCGCCTCCTTCTGGGACATGACGTGTTCGCAGAAGGAGGCGACTGCCGCCCAGGACCTCTCATCTCCCAGCATGGTGTTGACCAAACCGGGGAGTGAGAGGTCCGGTCCGATCACCGCAATGAGACTGCGGCGCGGCTCAGACCACGACGGGCACACCTCGAGGGTGTGCTGCGCCGTGTCCTCCGCCGCGCCACAGCCGTGGCACGACGGTGTCTCCTCCCGTCCGATTCGGTGCAGGTACGATCCGAAGCAACCGTGTCCGGAGAGCACCTGCACGAGACGGAAGGAGAGGAACCCATGCGACCGCTTGAGCCAGTCTCGCAGGACCGGCCCAATCGCGTCGAGGGTTCGGCGGCCGAAGACTGCGGTGGCAAGGTCCCCCATCCAATGGACGACGATGGCGTCCCTCGCCTCCCGCCGGACGGCCTCCCGCTCTTCCGGGACTGGGCGTTCTCCTCTCGCCCTCCGCCCCGCCGTCCATTCATATACTCTGGCGAGCACCCACGCCTCGAGTTCCCAAGGAGGGGTGCTGGCCAGAGCACATGCTGCCGCAAAGCCCACCGTGCGGTAGGCCCGCGCCACCCACTGGGCTATGGCCCTTTGGGGTGCCCGCAAGGCGGCGGCGTTCTCCCTCCTGTGGAGGGAGTCCTCCCAGATGGGGGCCCCATAGAGGGCCATACTCTTCAAGATGCCGGCCGGCATAAAGTTGCCGGCATCGTGCGCTGGGCCCCCCCAAGTTGGGAAGCAGCCATGACAGCGCGCCCGCGGCCTTCAGCAGGCGCGACGACAGCCCGCTAAAATGCGGACCGAAGCGCCACCTGCTGTCAATGACAGATATTTCATCTGGGCCTTAACCTCGATCCTGACGCCCTCCACGAAGATGTGGGCGTCAGGTGGGGGGCGCTGCCGTGGTCCGTGGAAGAACACAGCCTCGGTCTTGTGCAGCGCCACCGTTAAACCTAGGCGGCGGATCCTCCCCGCGACCAAGGATCCGCCCGCCGAAGCCAGGCTGGCCGCCTCCCTGAAACTCCCCCTTCGGGCGGTGAGGAGAGTGTCATCCGCGTAGCAAATGACACTCGTGCCTCGGAGGAGAGTTCCCCGTAGGAGCCAATCATAGCCGATGTTCCACAGGAGAGATCCTACGACTGACCCCTTTGGAACACCGGCTTCAACGGCGTACCGCTGGACTTGGCCAGTCCTATTTACCAGGAGGATCGCCCGGTCCTCCAGGTAGCTGGCCAGCAGACTGCGCAGGTATCGAGGCACTCCGTGGAATCGGAGCGCCTCTAGGATGGTGGAGTGGGGAACGGAGTTGAAGGCATTGGCTATGTCGAATGACACAGCCAACACTCCGTCCCCCGCCTCCATCGCTTCCTTCACCTGGCCCTTAAGGCAGGCCAGCGCGTCCACTGTGGAACGCTCAGCCCGAAAACCGAACTGAGCGTCCGACAAGTCCGGCCCGACATCCCGCAGATGGCCCTTTAGGCGAGCAGCGATTATCCCCTCGAACATTTTGCCGACCTCATCGAGCAAAACGATGGGCCGGTATGCCGAGGGGGAGTCTGCTGGGCGGCCCTCCTTGCGAAGGAGGCACAACTGCCCCTCCTTCCACGCTTTCGGAAACCTCCCAGACGCAAGGCATGCGCTGAAGAGGTCCCGAAACCTCTCCGCCATTTGAGTGGCAGCGATCGCCACCACTCTTGCGGGAACACCGTCGGGGCCCGGAGCTGTCTTCTTGGCGCGGATATGGAAAATTGCCGCGCCAAGTTCCGACTCCGTGACAGGAGGGGCCTCCTCCTCTTCCTCGTCTGGCAGAGCTATCCCTTGTGGTGGGACCATCACTGGAGGGGTGAAGTTGCCCCTGCACGGGAACAGGGACTGAACCACCCCGTCCAGGAATGAGGGCTCCAGGGTCTCGGCAACCGGGGGACCAAAGGGGCGCAATTTGTTGCGCGCAGCCTTGTACGGTCTCCCGTAGGGGTCGTTGTCAAGACCCTCCAGCAGCTCGGCTCTCGCCGAGTCCCTGGCGGCGGCGATGGCCCGACTGAGGACCATTTTTGCCTCCATGTATACCTCATAGAGGTGGTCCTCGTCGGACAGATCCCGTCGACGCCGCCGCCGGCTACGCGTATAGGCCCTCTTAGCCTCCACATACGCTGCTCGAAGCCCCGCCAGCTCCACCAACCACCAGTACACGGCACGTTTGGGGTGTGGTCGGCGAGACCGAGGCATGCTAGAGTTGCATACCTTGGTCAGAGACTCCCTCAGCTGCCCCGCTACGGTGTCCACATTCAGGCTTGCGTTGCAGGTTGGCGGCGAAAGCCACTCCTGGATGAACGCCGCCTCCCCCGCTGCCTCCCTGTCCAGGCGGGTTAGAGCCCACCGCGGGAACGGTGACCGCCCCGAGAGGGGCCGCCTCTCTCCGGGGCCACTGGTGGAGATGTCGAACCGCACGTAGCGGTGGTCCGACATAGTCTCCACCAGGTCCACCCGCCAGTTCAACACGCGCGCGGCTAACGCAGGGGTGGCAAAGGTGACGTCCACTATTGAGCCACCACCACGCCGCACGCATGTCTGGACGCTTCCTCTGTTCAAGAGGGAGAGTCCGGAGGAGGCTGCCCACATCTCCACCGCCCGCCCGCGTGCGTCGGTGGCCGGGTTGCCCCAGGTCACCGACTTGGCATTCAGGTCTCCCAGTACGGAGACCTGACGCGGCGCCGCCCTGCCGACCACGGCGGCCAGGACTCCGAGATAGTTCTCGAAGTCCTGAAGAGGGCGGTTTGGGGAGAAATATACGCCCACAAGGGCTAAGTCTCCCCACGCGGCGGCCACGTATCCCGGTCCCCTCTCTAATAGCGAGAGGGGAGGTGAGTCTGTGGACGACCGCGCCGCTAGTGCCACCGAGTTGTCCTCGTCACCCAGCCAGCTGCCGGGGATCGAGTAAGGCTCGGCGACCACCGCTACGTTCACCAACCATTCGGCCATGACCTGCACTACCAGGTCCTGGGCCGCTCTGCAGTGGTTGGTGTTCGCCTGGATGATGCGATAGTCGTAACCCATTATTCGGACATCGCACCATCCTCCTCAGCTACCGCCGCTGGAGCTGCAGCGGCGACGACGGCGGCGGTGGTGGCAACAGGGCGAACCTGCGCCGGCACTATGCCCTTCCGCACGGGGGGCTTACAGCTCCTGCCCGTCATCCTGTGGTCCGCGGGGCGGCCACTGGCGGCACACGCCGTGCAGTGTGGCGTGGTGGCGCGGCAGATGACACTCTTGTGTCCTTTTTGCCCGCATTGGTAGCACGTGTCTCCCCAGTCAAATTTGGAGGGACACGTGACCCGGGTGTGGCCAAACGCGAAGCACTTGAAGCAGCGCATTGGCTGGTCTTCAAGTGCCTTGACCACAGCTAAGCTGAGTCCCACCAGCAGCCGTCCCTTGGTCGCAGCAAGGACGGCCCCAGCCGCGGCGACTGGGCACTCGACGCGGATGATGCCCATGCCGCGGCGGCCAAGCCTGATGGCTCCACCTTTCACCGCGCCAGCGTCGCAGCCTCCAGCCACCGCGATGGCCGCCACCACATCCTCCTTGGTGACCGAATCCTCCAGATCGGCCACCTCCAAGGCTGCGGTCTTAACCGGTCTGACGACCGTCGCCGCATCCGCGATGGCCTCTTGCAACTTTGTTGCGAAAAGGTCCGCATTTGTGCCGCGCTGTTCCCCCGAGAACTCGAAGATTCGAGCCCCGGTTAGGGTTCGGCGGCACGCGACTTTGCTGATCCCCAGCCGGGAGGGATCAGCATTGGTACGAGCCCGTCGTAGGACGGACTCGTACGTCTCGCCCCTCTCCACGGCCTCCGGGGTGATGGTCACCACGACGGCTGCGGTTTTGGGAGGAACTAGATTCTTCCCGCTGGCTGGAGCCCTTTTCGCTACAGAAGCAGGCTTGGGGGCCGACTTTTCCGGCTTCTTCCCTCCCTTCCCCTTTCCTCTCCTGACCACTTCCGTCCACGGCTGGTTGGACGGGGTGGTGGAGGGAAGAAGGGCGTCTTCCTCCTGCGAGTTCTGGGGGGCTGCTGCAGTGGCAGACGACCCAGACGCTCCCTCCGCACTTGTAGTGCGGATCTGAGGAGCCTGCTTGGTCCTCTTACCCTTGCCTTTGCCCTTAGAGGCCTTTTGGGCCTGGGGCTGCGCACCTGATGCCGGGCCTGCTAGAGGCGTAAGTTCTGGCTCCCTCTGTGGTGGACTCTGATCCGCCGCTAGCGGCGGGCGGAGCCGCTTTTCCGGCAAGAGCCGGTCCTCGATGCCTGCGAAGCAGGCTCTGGTGAAGGCCCTCTCCTCCATTACAACCTTTCGGATGACATCCTCAAGGTTGGGAGGGAAGGAGGAGGAGCCTCCTACCACTGGACCTGGGGCAGGTTGGGCAGGCTGGGCCGTGACCTCAGCCAGCTTCTGATGTAGCTGGCTGACCTCCGCCTGCAAGCGATCCACCTTCGCCTGCAGCTGCCGCGTCTCGTCCGTGGCCGTCCGCTTCACCAGCTCCAGGACAATGCCGTGCAAACTGGCGGCCCGGCATTTGAGGGCCTTTTGAAAGGTTCAAGTTGGAGGACTTAGCGGCGACCTCGAAGACCTCCTCCTTGTCCTCCTGTGCCATGCGCTCCAGTTCCGCCAGGGAGTGGTCAGCATAGAGTACACTGGATGCACCATAGCCAGCCCTCGACCGGGTGGTTTGCACCTGGTGCTCCTTGGCAGCAACCCTCTCCTCCAGGTCTTGCTGGAGTTGCACCCTTTTTGCCAGGTTTAGCTGGCGTTCAGCGTCCACTAAGCCCACATCATGGGTCGAAGCTTTAAAAAACTTCGACCCCTTCTTGGCCTTACTTACGGCCGGATCGTCGGCCCCAGAGGCCACGCTCTCCACGCTCTCCGCATGTTCGACCGGAGCAGACGTAACACTTCCCGCAGGTAGACGCGAAGGTCCGCCTGCAACTGCGCGACCTCGCCTACTCCTGCCCGTTGCCACCTTAGCGGCTGGCAGGTTCTCCTCGCTGCGGGAGCGTGGCGAACGCTTCCTCCTTCCCTTGGAGAGACGCCCAGCCATCCCTTCCTCAGCCCGCGAGCGCTCCGAGCCAACGCTCGCCACGCTCGCCCTCCTCTCGGATGCGGTGTCGGAGTCCGACATTGCACCCTTGCTCATCCGCTCGACCAACACGATCGGCAACTTCTCAAATTTTTTGTTTTTATAATCCATAAGATTCCCACGAGTATGGGGGATATAAACGGTCCACCTAGGTTCACCCCCTGTCCCTAGGTAAGTGTAAATTTGTGACCCAACCAGGGGGTCCACTAATCCCTGGCTGGGGGTGCGCTTGTGACTGATGCGCCACCTACAACTAAGAAGCTGCAGATGACACTACTCCTCAGCCATTCATACCCTCGCCGCACACCAAAACTTGGTATTAGAGGAATTTTTTTATAGAGGTTATCTTCCTCGCGATCCGGGCGGTCAAGCCAAGATCCTCGTCCCGTTCTGAGTCATAAAACATGACCATGATCTCGTTACGGATTACGATTTCGACGGTTGCAGTCGGGAGAATCAGATCCCCCGCTGCTAGCCCGTTGGCAGGGTGAGTGCACAACGAGCGCCGCCCATGTTTCTCCACATGTCTGTCTGTTTGAAACAGACAGAAATGTGGAGAAACGTCCCACGCCCACTCAACTCACCCTCTGTAAGCAGAGGGGTGAGTGAGCGATCGTGGGGTGGTCTAAGTCGACCGACCCCGGAGCATAAGGCTCTCCCGCCCACGCGCCGGAGCGCACCTCCGACAGGATATTGGCATACGGACAACGACACCCCTTAGGCACACGTACCTAATGGGGGGAAATTGCCCGCACCCCAGGGTGCATCGTCCCACAGACTGGCCTTTCCCCCGGACGCATCCAAGGGAAACTCCAGCCCACGGGCACACGAGGAGGTTTCCTGTCCTAGCACCCCTGCTCAACCTAACCTAACCTAACCTTTTTTTTTTTTTTTTTTTGATTACGGGGGGAAATCCTCATGGATGTCCTCCGCCCCGGGGAGGGCGGAGGGGTCTGTCAGACTCTTACTGACTAAAACCACCCCGGTGTTCCGTCTCTCACTTGCACCGGGGATCACGGGAACTAGTGTGACTTCCGCGATCCCCGGCTAGTGCCGGCCCGCCTCTGCGGGCCAGCTCGCGATAGGGGGGAGTGAGGTGTTAAACTCCCCCCTTACGTCATAGAGAGGCGCGCGTGGAACACTACGCGCCGCCATCTCGGGTCCTAACAAGTAGGGGGCAACGAATTTCCCCAGATCCGTTGCCCCTGGACCCATTTAGGGGGGCTGGAACCTTTTTTTTTTTTTTTTTTTTTTTTTTTTTTTTTTTTTTCTCGCTGGGAAAATGCATTACGCATGCCCGCTCGCGGGGGACGAGACGGGGTATGTGGGACTCCTGCCAGAATGGCAGTCTACCCACTAAAAACCCAGCGGTGTTCCCGCATCGCCGTGATGGGAGGGTCATGGGAAACCGGCTCAGCCTTTACTTCCACAACCCTCCCGGCGCATGCCCGCCTTGTTGGCGGGCCCCGCATGCCCCCCAGGCTGGGGGGCTACGGGAATGGCCGGAACACCTGGCCATTCCCGTCCGACACTGGTGGAGGCCTGTGCAATACAGGCTAGGGTGCCCCCGCAACCGTTGCCTGCTGGCCTCCACCTGGGAGGAGTCGAAGATGACTGTCATACTGACGTCTTCTTCGGCCCCTCCTCCGCCTTCGGAGCGGCGCCGCTTGAGGATCGTCCTCTCGCGCGCGCTCCGCCGCCTCCTTCTGGGACATGACGTGTTCGCAGAAGGAGGCGACTGCCGCCCAGGACCTCTCATCTCCCAGCATGGTGTTGACTAAACCGGGGAGTGAGAGGTCCGGTCCGATCACCGCAATGAGACTGCGGCGCGGCTCAGACCACGACGGGCACACCTCGAGGGTGTGCTGTGCCGTGTCCTCCGCCGCGCCACAGCCGTGGCACGACGGTGTCTCCTCCCGTCCGATTCGGTGCAGGTACGATCCGAAGCAACCGTGTCCGGAGAGCACCTGCACGAGACGGAAGGAGAGGAACCCATGCGACCGCTCGAGCCAGTCTCGCAGGACCGGCCCAATCGCGTCGAGGGTTCGGCGGCCGAAGACTGCGGTGGCAAGGTCCCCCATCCAATGGACGACGATGGCGTCCCTCGCCTCCCGCCGGACGGCCTCCCGCTCTTCCGGGACTGGGCGTTCTCCTCTCGCCCTCCGCCCCGCCGTCCATTCATATACTCTGGCGAGCACCCACGCCTCGAGCTCCCATGGAGGGGTGCTGGCCAGAGCACATGCTGCCGCAAAGCCCACCGTGCGGTAGGCCCGCGCCACCCGCTGGGCTATGGCCCTTTGGGGTGCCCGCAAGGCGGCGGCGTTCTCCCTCCTGTGGAGGGAGTCCTCCCAGATGGGGGCCCCATAGAGGGCCATACTCTTCAAGATGCCGGCATAAAGTTGCCGGCATCGTGCGCTGGGCCCCCCCAAGTTAGGAAGCAGCCATGACAGGGCGCCCGCGGCCTTCAGCAGGCGCGACGACAGCCCGCTAAAATGCGGACCGAAGCGCCACCTGCTGTCAATGACAAGGCCCAGATATTTCATCTGGGCCTTAACCTCAATCCTGACGCCCTCCACGAAGATGTGGGCGTCAGGTGGGGGGCGCTGCCGTGGCCCGTGGAAGAACACGGCCTCGGTCTTGTGCAGCGCCACCGTTAAACCTAGGCGGCGGATCCTCCCCGCGACCAAGGATCCGCCCGCCGAAGCCAGGCTGGCCGCCTCCCTGAAACTCCCCCCCCGGGCGGTGAGGAGAGTGTCATCCGCGTAACAGATGACACTCGTGCCTCGGAGGAGAGTTCCCCGTAAGAGCCAATCATAGCCGATGTTCCACAGGAGAGGTCCTACGACTGACCCCTGTGGAACACCGGCTTCAACGGCGTACCGCCGGACTTGGCCAGTCCTATTTACCAGGAGGATTGCCCGATCCTCCAGGTAGCTGGCCAGCAGACTGCGCAGATATCGAGGCACTCCGTGGAATCGGAGCGCCTCTAGGATGGTGGAGTGGGGAACGGAGTTGAAGGCATTGGCTATGTCGAATGACACAGCCAACACTCCGTCCCCCGCCTCCATCGCTTCCTTCACCTGGCCCTTAAGGCAGGCCAGCGCGTCCACTGTGGAACGCTCAGCCCGAAAACCGAACTGAGCGTCCGACAAGTCCGGCCCGACATCCCGCAGATGGCCCTTTAGGCGAGCAGCGATTATCCCCTCGAACATTTTGCCGACCTCATCGAGCAGAACGATGGGCCGGTATGCCGAGGGGGAGTCTGCTGGGCGGCCCTCCTTGCGAAGGAGGCACAACTGCCCCTCCTTCCACGGTTTCGGAAACCTCCCAGACGCAAGGCATGCGCTGAAGAGGTCCCGAAACCTCTCCGCCATTTGAGTGGCAGCGATTGCCACCACTCTTGCGGGAACACCGTCGGGGCCTGGAGCTGTCTTCTTGGCGCGGATATGGAAAATCGCCGCGCCAAGTTCTGACTCCGTGACAGGAGGGGCCTCCTCCTCTTCCTCGTCTGGCAGGGCTATCCCTTGTGGTGGGACCATCACTGGCGGGGTGAAGTTGCCCCTGCACGGGAACAGGGACTGAACCACCCCGTCCAGGAATGAGGGCTCCAGGGTCTCGGCAACCGGGGGACCAAAGGGGCGCAATTTGTTGCGCGCAGCCTTGTATGGTCTCCCGTAGGGGTCGTTGTCAAGACCCTCCAGCAGCTCGGCTCTCGCCGAGTCCCTGGCGGCGGCAATGGCCCGACTGAGGACCATTTTTGCCTCCATGTATACCTCATAGAGGTGGTCCTCGTCGGACAGATCCCGTCGACGCCGCCGCCGGCTACGCGTATAGGCCCTCTTAGCCTCCACACACGCTGCTCGAAGCCCCGCCAGCTCCACCGACCACCAGTACACGGCACGTTTGGGGTGTGGTCGGCGAGACCGAGGCATGCTAGAGTTGCATACCTCGGTCAGAGACTCCCTCAGCTGCCCCGCTACGGTGTCCACATCCAGGCCGGCGGTTGGCGGCGAAAGCCAATCCTGGATGAACGCCGCCTCCCCCGCTGCCTCCCTGTCCAGGCGGGTTAGAGCCCACCGCGGGAACGGTGACCGCACCGAGAGGGGCCGCCTCTCTCCGGGACCACTGGTGGAGATGTCGAACCGCACGTAGCGGTGGTCCGACATAGTCTCCACCAGGTCCACCCGCCAGTTCAACACGCGCGCGGCTAATGCAGGGGTGGCGAAGGTGACGTCCACTATTGAGCCACCCCCACGCCGCACGCATGTCTGGACGCTTCCTCGGTTCAAGAGGGAGAGTCCGGAGGAGGCTGCCCACATCTCCACCGCCCGCCCGCGTGCGTCGGTGGCCGGGTTGCCCCAGGTCACCGACTTGGCATTCAGGTCTCCCAGTACAGAGACCTGACGCGGCGCCGCCCTGCCGACCACGGCGGCCAGGACTCCGAGATAGTTCTCGAAGTCCTGAAGAGGGCGGTTTGGGGAGAAATATACGCCCACAAGGGCTAAGTCTCCCCACGCGGCGGCCACGTATCCCGGTCCCCTCTCTAATAGCGAGAGGGGAGGTGAGTCTGTGGACGACCGCGCCGCGAGTGCCACCGAGTGTTCCTCGTCACCCAGCCAGCTGCCGGGGATCGAGTAGGGCTCGGCGACCACCGCTACGTTCACCAACCATTCGGCCATGACCTGCACTACCAGGTCCTGGGCCGCTCTGCAGTGGTTGGTGTTCGCCTGGATGATGCGATAGTCGTACCCCATTACTCCGACATTGCACCATCCTCCTCAGCTACCGCCGCTGGAGCTGCAGCGGCGACGACGGCGGCGGTGGTGGCAACAGGGCGAACCTGCGCCGGCACTATGCCCTTCCGCACGGGGGGCTTACAGCTCCTGCCCGTCATCCTGTGGTCCGCGGGGCGGCCACTGGCGGCACACGCCGTGCAGTGTGGCGTGGTGGCGCGGCACGTGACACTCTTGTGTCCTTTTTGCCCGCATTGGTAACACGTGTCTCCCCAGTCGAATTTGGAGGGACACGTGACCCGGGTGTGGCCGAACGCGAAGCACTTGAAGCAGCGCATTGGCTGGTCTTCAAGTGCCTTGACCACAGCTGAGCTGAGTCCCACGAGCAGCCGTCCCTTGGTCGCAGCAAGGACGGCCCCAGCCGCGGCTACTGGGCACTCGACGCGGATGATGCCCATACCGCGGCGGCCGAGCCTGATGGCGCCACCTTTCACCGCGCCAGCGTCACAGCCTCCAGCCGCCGCGACGGCCGCCACCACGTCCTCCTTGGTGACCGAATCCTCCAGATCAGCCACCTCCAAGGCTGCGGTCTTAACCGGTCTGACGACCGTCGCCACATCCGCGATGGCCTCTTGCAACTTTGTTGCAAAGAGGTCCGCATTTGTGCCGCGCTGTTCCCCCGAGAACTCGAAGATTCGAGCCCCGGTTAGGGTTCGGCGGCACGCGACTTTGCTGATCCCCAGCCGGGAGGGATCGGCATTGGTACGAGCCCGTCGTAGGACGGACTCGTACGTCTCGCCCCTCTCCACGGCCTCCGGGGTGATGGTCACCACGACGGCCGCGGTTTTGGGAGGAACTAGCTTCTTCCCGCTGGCTGGAGCCCTTTTGGCTACAGAAGCAGGCTTGGGGGCCGACTTTTCCGGCTTCTTCCCTCCCTTCCCCTTTCCTCTCTTGACCACTTCCGTCCACGGCTGGTTGGACGGGGTGGTGGAGGGAAGAAGGGCGTCTTCCTCTTGCGAGTTCTGGGGGGCTGCTGCAGTGGCAGACGACCCAGACGCTCCCTCCGCACTTGTGGTGCGGATCTGAGGAGCCTGCTTGGTCCTCTTGCCCTTGCCTTTGCCCTTAGAGGCCTTTTGGGCCTGGGGCTGCGCACCCGATGCTGGGCCTGCTAGAGGCGCAAGTTCTGGCTCCCTCTGTGGTGGACTCTGATCCGCCGCTAGCGGCGGGCGGAGCCGCTTTTCCGGCAAGAGCCGGTCCTCGATGCCTGCGAAGCAGGCTCTGGTGAAGGCCCTCTCCTCCATTACAACCTTTCGGATTACATCCTCAAGGTTGGGAGGGGAGGAGGAGGAGCCTCCTACCACTGGACCTGGGGCAGGTTGGGCAGGCCGGGCCGTGACCTCAGCCAGCTTCTGATGTAGCTGGCTGACCTCCGCCTGCAAGCGATCCACCTTCGCCTGCAGCTGCCGCGTCTCGTCCGTGGCCGTCCGCTTCACCAGCTCCAGGACAATGCTGTGCAAACTGGCAGCCCGGCATTTGAGGGCCTTTTGAAAGGTCCCCTTCAAGTTGGAGGACTTTGCGGCGACCTCGAAGACCTCCTCCTTGTCCTCCTGTGCCATGCGCTCCAGTTCCGCCAGGGAGTGGTCAGCATAGAGTACACTGGATGCACCATAGCCAGCCCTCGACCGGGCGGTTTGCACCTGATGCTCCTTGGCAGCGACCCTCTCCTCCAGGTCTTGCTGGAGTTGCACCCTTTTTGCCAGGTTTAGCTGGCGTTCAGCGTCCACTAAGCCCACATCGTGGGTCGAAGCTTTAAAAAATTTCGACCCCTTCTTCGCCTTACTTACGGCCGGATCGTCGGCCCCAGAGGCCACGCTCTCCACGCTCTCCGCGTGTTCGACCGGAGCAGACGTAACACTTCCCACAGGTAGACGCGAAGGTCCGCCTGCAACTGCGCGACCTCGCCTACTCCTGCCCGTCGCCACCTTAGCGGCTGGCAGGTTCTCCTCGCTGCGGGAGCGTGGCGAACGCTTCCTCCTTCCCTTGGAGAGACGCCCAGTCATCCCTTCCTCAGCCCGCGAGCGCACCGAGCTAACGCTCGCCACGCTCGCCCTCCTCTCGGATGCGGTGTCGGAGTCCGACATTGCACCCTTGCTCATCCGCTCGACCAACACGATCGGCAACTTCTCAAAATGTTTATTTTCAGTATCCATAAAGATTCCCACGAGTATGGGGGATATAAACAGTCCACCTAGGTTCACCCCCTGTCCCTAGGTAAGTGTAAATTTGTGACCCAACCAGGGGGTCCACTAATCCCTGGCTGGGGGTGCGCTTGTGACTGATGCGCCACCTACAACTAAGAAGCTGCAGATGACACTACTCCTCAGCCATTCATACCCTCGCCGCGCACCAAAACTTGGTATTAGAGGAATTTTTTATAGAGGTTATCTTCCTCGCGATCCGGGCGGTCAAGCCAAGATCCTCGTCCCGTTCCGAGTCATAAAACATGACCATGATCTCGTTACGGATTACGATTTCGACGGTTGCAGTCGGGAGAATCAGATCCCCCGCTGCTAGCCCGTTGGCAGGGTGAGTGCACAACGAGCGCCGCCCATGTTTCTCCACATGTCTGTCTGTTTGAAACAGACAGAAATGTGGAGAAACGTCCCACGCCCACTCAACTCACCCTCTGTAAGCAGAGGGGTGAGTGAGCGATCGTGGGGTGGTCTAAGTCGACCGACCCCGGAGCATAAGGCTCCCCCGCCCACGCGCCGGAGCGCACCTCCGACAGGATATTGGCATACGGACAACGACACCCCTTAGGCACACGTACCTAATGGGGGGAAATTGCCCGCACCCCAGGGTGCACCGTCCCACAGACTGGCCTTTCCCCCGGACGCATCCAAGGGAAACTCCAGCCCACGGGCACACGAGGAGGTTTCCTGTCCTAGGGGGGCTGGAACCTAACCTAACCTAACCTAACCTTTTTTTTTTTTGATGACGGGGGGAAATCCTCATGGATGTCCTCCGCCCCGGGGAGGGCGGAGGGGTCTGTCAGACTCTTACTGACTAAAACCACCCCGGTGTTCCGTCTCTCACTTGCACCGGGGATCACGGGAACTAGTGTGACTTCCGCGATCCCCGGCTAGTGCCGGCCCGCCTCTGCGGGCCACCTCGCGATAGGGGGGGAGTGAGGTGTAAAACTCCCCCCTTACATCATAGAGAGGCGCGCGTGGAACACTACGCGCCGCCATCTCGGGTCCTTAGAAGTAGAGGGCGACAGATTTCCCCGGATCTGTCGCCCCTGGACCCATTTAGGGGGGCTGGAAGAGGGCGTTGTCCGCCCTCTGCCGACGCCCGGTGCGTCTGCTGCGGATCGGGTTAGCGGAAGCAATCTCCCGCTCCCTCTCCGCAGCCTCCTTCTGCGACATGACTGTTTCGCAGAAGGATACCACCGCGTCCCAGGACTCCTCGCTGCCGACCATCGAGTCGACAACGGCCGGCAGCGACAGGTCACTGCCGACTCCTGAGATGAGGGCACGGCGCGGCTCCTCCCAAGCGGCACACTCTACGTGTCCTCCCGACAGTCGACGCAGTGGTGACACCGAGCGTCCGGCTCCCTGTTTATGCGACACAGGTACTTCCCGAAGCAACCATGCCCCGAGAGCACCTGTGTCACCCGAGACGACAGGGAGCCGTGCCTCCTCCCGAGCCAGCGCTCGAAACCTAACCTAACCTAACCTAACCTAACGTCTTCGGCGTGGGGATCCCCGGTGACCGATGCTCGGGGTGAGGGGCTGGAGGAGTGGGCGATCACTATTGGCCTGGTCTTCCTAAACCGGGGCTCGGTACACACGTGCGTGCGGCAGCGGGGCGGTTCGATCGTAGACGTATCGTTCGCTAGCCCTGCTGTCGCGAGCCGTGTCCGCGACTGGCGTGTCGCCGTGTAGGTGGAGACGTTGTCGGATCACAGATACATCCGCTTCGACGTCTCCACCCAGACCACTGGCAGTCGCAGTCCATCGACCCCGCGAACGGACGGCCCGCGTTGGGCACGTAAGCGCATTGACAAGGAGGTTCTCGAGGAGGCCGCTGTTGTCCAGGCCTGGACCCAGGAGTCGGTGACGATCGGACCCGTCAACGTCGAAGAGGAGGCGCTGTGGTTCCGCGGGGCAATGACGCAAATCAGCGACGCGTCCATGCCCCGCGTCCACACAAATTCAGGAAGGCGCCAGGTGTACTGGTGGTCTGCCGAGATCGCGTGACTACGTGTCGAGTGCGTGGCGTGAATCCCAGACGAAGAAGCCGCGCGGTATGAGGTGTACCGCGCGGCTAAGGAGGCTCTGTGGCTGGCCATCGGCGAAGCGAGGACGCGAGCCAGGCAGGAGATGTTGGAGACTCTCGACGGAGATCCGTGGGGGCGCCCGTATCGTGCGGTTCGAGGGAAACTTCGAGCCGCGGCGCCTCCACTCACGGAGAGTCTCCAACCTGAGCTGCTAGAGGAGGTCGTCGCAGCCCTCTTCCCGGCAAGAGCAGAGCACACTCCGCCGCCGATGGTATTGCCCACAGCTGCAGAGCCTGCCGAAGAGAGCGCCATCAGCGTCCCGGAGGTGACACAGGCAGAGATGAGGGCGGCCGTGATGCGGCTCCGGGCCAAGAACGTGGCTCCGGGGCCCGATGGTATTCACGGCATCGTGCTAGCCCTCGCTCTGAAGGAGCTAGAGCCCCAACTGAGAGGACTCTACACCGCGTGCCTTGAGCAGAGCCAGTTTCCCACTTTGTGGAAATCTGGTCATCTGGTCCTGCTCAAGAAGGTGGGGCGCCCCGCGGACTCGCCGTCCGCATACAGGCCCATAGTGCTGCTCGACGAGGTGGGCAAGTCCCCTCCATGGCCTCCAACCGAGCCCCCACCATCTGCCCGCACTGCATCATGCAGATGCGCGCGATCTTCTCGATCTCCGCATCCGCAAGTGCAGGGACCGATGATGGGGCCGGCGATGGAGCCGACAACGAGACCGATGTCTGTCTGTTTGGAACAGACAGACATGTGCAGAAACCTCCTACGCCCACTCAACCCACCCTCTGTAAGCAGAGGGGTGAGTGGACGACCGTCGGGTGGTCTACATAGACCGACCCAAGAGCATAAAACTCCCCTCCCTACGCAGAAATTCGCCACAGTCAATACCCTCTCCGACATGGAGAGACTATTGGCCGTACCCAGGGTGCACCGGCCCAACGACTGCCCTTTCCCCCGATTGTATTCGAAAGGAACGAGCAGCAATCAGGCACACGAGGAGGTTTTCTGCACGCACCCCAACCTAACCTAACCTTTTTTTTTTTTTATTGGTTACGGGGGGAAATCCTCATGGATGTCCTCCGCCCCGGGGAGGGCGGAGGGGTCTGTCAGACTCTTACTGACTAAAACCACCTCGGTGTTCCGTCTCTCACTTGCACCGGGGATCACGGGAACTAGTGTGACTTCCGCGATCCCCGGCTTGTGAGTGCCGGCCCGCCTCTGCGGGCCACCTCGCGATAGGGGGGGAGTGTTGTGTTAAACTTCCCCCTTACGTCATAGAGAGGCGCGCGTGGAACACTACGCGCCGCCATCTCGGGTCCTTAGAAGTAGAGGGCGACAGATTTCCCCGGATCTGTCGCCCCTGGACCTATTTAGGGGGGCTGGAAGAGGGCGTTGTCCGCCCTCCGCCGACGCCCGGTGCGTCTGCTGCGGATCGGGTTAGCGGAAGCAATCTCCCGCTCCCTCTCCGCAGCCTCCTTCTGCGACATGACTGTTTCGCAGAAGGATACCACCGCGTCCCAGGACTCCTCGCTGCCGACCATCGAGTCGACAACGGCCGGCAACGACAGGTCACTGCCGACTCCTGAGATGAGGGCACGGCGCGGCTCCGCCCAAGCGGCACACTCTGCCAGCGTGTGCAACGCCGTGTCCTCCCAACAGTCGACGCAGTGGTGACACCGAGCGTCCGGCTCCCTGTTTATGCGACACAGGTACTTTCCGAAGCAACCATGCCCCGAGAGCACCTGTGTCACCCGAAACGACAGGGAGCCGTGCCTCCTCCCGAGCCAGCGCTCGAGTACCGGCCGGACCGCCCCGATGGTAGCGGGGCCGGCGGTAGGGCGTGAAAGCCTGTCCCACTATTCCGCCACCAGGGCTGCGCGAAGCTGTGACCGACGTAACTCCAAATGTCGCTGCGTCAGCCATTCGCCCCGCGCCCTTGAGTCCTCGCGCCACCGATACAGTGACGCGAGTACCTTCGCCTCAAGGTCCCAGGGCGGGGATCTGGCCAGTACACAAGCCGCCTCGTAGGAGATCGTGCAATACCCCCTAATGACTCTGACGGCCATCGCTCGCTGTGGCCTTCGCAGGACAGCGATGCTGCCGGCCGTCAGGTCAGCCGCCCAGATCGGGGCCCCATACAGGGCCATCGATCGCACGATCCCCACGTAGAGCCGCCTACAGGCGGCGCTCGGGCCCCCCAGATTGGGAAGCAGCGTTGACAGCACCCCAGCCGCGCTCATCAACTTGGGCACCAGCCGCTGGAAGTGGGGGCCAAAATCCCACCGGCTGTCGAGCACCAATCCAAGATATTTCATGGTGGACTCGACAGCAATTCGGACCCAACCTAACCTTTTTTTTGATAACGGGGGGAAATCCTCATGGATGTCCTCCGCCCCGGGGAGGGCGGAGGGGTCTGTCAGACTCTTACTGACTAAAACCACCCCGGTGTTCCGTCTCTCACTTGCACCGGGGATCACGGGAACTAGTGTGACTTCCGCGATCCCCGGCTAGTGCCGGCCCGCCTCTGCGGGCCACCTCGCGATAGGGGGGGAGTGAGGTGTTAAACTCCCCCCTTACGTCATAGAGAGGCGCGCGTGGAACACTACGCGCCGCCATCTCGGGTCCTAACAAGTTGTCCTAAATTCTAAGTAAGTAAGTCCTAAATGTTGAGTTTCGTGAGCTACCTTAACGTGTCCTTCTTAAAATAATTAACATATAAACGCCATCAATCTCATTTGTATGCAAATTCAGACTATTAAGTTATTAAAAGAAAGTCGCTGAAATATTAACGTCTTTTTCTTCCTTACGTCCTTATCCTGTGAGTTAGAAAGACTGATCTATTTGTCAGTATAGATAGCGATGGTTTGCGAGCGACAGGTGAAACTAGCGACCCTATTTTATTTAATAACCTCACCTTACTTCACGCGAATGCAAAACGTTGCAATGCTAGAATATCTGTGTTTTCAGCTTTTAAACCAGCGATGGTTGATGCCATGTCAGGTGAATTTGGCTTCGATTTTTTTTTATTGCTCTTATAAATGTTTTTTGATTGTTATAAATGTTTTGCACTCTGCAATCGACATTGTTTTCGTTTTAATTGTTTGTTCTCATTAATTTACCAGGTTTGCAACACTGATCAATGTGCATTGTCTTTAATTCCTGGCCCAGCAATGGCCAAAATTGACAAACTTTTATTTGGTTTTGGCTACTTTATATGTGTGTATTTTACGTATTTTTGTGCAATGTGGGTTTACTTTGAGCAGAATAAACAATTTCTCTTTTCTTTTTTAGTAGTTTTTCTTTCTCTTTATTTGTTTAGGGGTTTTTATCTAAATAGATACGACAACCCCATCTAGCAGATTTGAAATTGCCATGTTTGTCATCGCACAAAGAATTTTTTTTTTTTTATGTTCTTACTTAGGCAAAGTTGTTTATCGTACCGTAAGGGCCATCTAGTTTATGCTTAAGTTGTAATTTATATTGTCAACTGTCGAGATTTGTATTTTTTGTTGAGTCGCCTCTTCGTCATCTTCATAATATCCAATTTCTAGCTTAGTTAAAGTTGTGCGTATGTTTTTAATATAATTCTGTATAAACATATAACCTGACTCTGATCTCCAAATCGCAAAATATGTCAAAAATACTCTCAACTGTTACCCTGGCACTTTACTGACCTTAGGTAAGAAAACATATTGTATAGAAAGGTATACAACCCTCTAAAAGAAACCCGCTATTGGTTAATATTATCTACTTCGAGTTAATGGTTTTTAACCCTCTTGTGTATAGACCAATGGCGACAAACTTTAACGTTAACTATTATTGATTTTTACCTCACACCTCGTTTAACTCCCTCCTTCAATAACCTACATTGTTCCCACTGTTGGAACACAGGCCTCCTCTCTATGAGAGGGAGTGTCGAATTCGTAGCTGCGACACAATTTTTGTAGCGTTCATCGATTTTATTGTAATTTATGTCAATTTGTTTTTGTCCCAAAATAAAATTTCCAAGCGGTTGGTCGACTCTTTTTTTTTGGGTGGGAAGTCATCAAATAACTTCTCCCGCTCTGGGTGGAGCGGGAGGGCGTGTCAGACTTTTACTGACTAAAACCCACCCGTGTTCCCTCAGTTGCCTGTGTGCCAGGGACCGCGGTATCTCTTACGAATAACCCGCACCCCTGGCAGGCATCGACCCTTGCGGGCCCCATCAGTTGCTGCTGACATCTCTTTAAGGCGCGCGTGGAACACAACGCGCCGTCGACCCGGGCTTGGTCCTTACCGGACAGCGAGCTACCCATTACTCGCCGTCCGCAAGCCCGTGCCTACGGTGGCCGGGAATCAGCCTGGGATTCCCGATGCCCAGGGCGTCTCCTGCAAAGGCCACGGCTGTGAGGGCGCATGTACTGCATCTCCCTCACGTTCGCCGCCTCCCTCTTTGCGAGCATAACTGCTTCGCTGAAGGAGGCGACGGCTAGCTATGCACTCGCGCTCCGTACCATGGTCTGGTCCAGGGCCAGACGCGAGAGATCGACGCCGCCGATCGCCTCCATGAGGACACGGTGGTGCTCCACCCAAGCCGGGTAGACCTCCACCGTGTGCTCCACCGTGTCCTCAGGACGATCTTCGCAATGAAAACACCCGGGCGTTTCCTCCCGCCCTATGTGAAACAGGAACCTCCCGAAACAGCCGTGTGCGGTGAGGACCTGTGTCAGGTGGAAGGTGAGGATGCCGTGCCGCCTTTCAAGCCACTCCTCAAAGAGGGGACTTACCGCCGCAATCGTGGCGTGCCCAGTTGGTCGACTCTTCACGTAACCAAAGGGCTGGCCTATTTTTCGGCCAAAGAATCAGCATTGCCGTACAACGTGGCATTGCTGCCAGCCTTTTGGGTACTTTCCCATTGACGATTGGACGATGCGGACGTATTTTTGGATGATGATGATTATTTTCTTTTATTCATGTACATATTATTATTTTAAGCCCAGTGTTTTTTAACTGAAGTCCTTAATTAGCCTGAATTGGAATGATAATAAAATAAAGTTGACTTTATGAACTTTTAATTTAATCCACCATGTAACTAATCCTCATTTTGAGAGGGAGTAGGCTGTAGGTAGACGTAGCTCCGGCTGTGTAAGTTAAAAACTGTGTCAAGCTCGTAGCTGTGACACATGCGGGCCCAGTGCGGGTTGGAGGATGTCACATGTTTTCGAATTTTTGTTTCTAGAACATGACATGTTCACGAGGTTTTCCTTCACGGTTAAGAGAGCAGTGGTGATGAAACATATTGGACAAAGGTGTGCCTCTTGTGTTGTAAGATTTCATTCATTAATTCATTTATTTTCTCATTAATTGCATTTAACCGCCTCCGTCGCCTTTTAGGAACACGGGAATTTGGTGATGTCATTGAATGAATACTATATTAAGGATTTCCAAATAAAACGAAGCAATTCATTTTAGTTTTATTTTTAACATGTATCATGTATAGTTAGGTAGCATAGAATCCTTAATTTCTAATGAATTTACCTCAGCTTAAGACTAAAGTTTGCCACGTAAGTTCAATTACTATTACTTATTTAATTAAACAAAAAGTTTACCTGGTCTCCTATCTCAAAGGAAACCAGGAATTGGCCAGAGCCTCGTCGGTGATTTCAACAGGGTGCACCACGGGCAGGTGAGGTTGACTTTGACTCTTCAGGTGTTGCTAGGGCCACTTACACCACATCGGTGTATGCTCAAGTGGGGTCATGTGTGGCTAGAAATCAGCTAGCAACAGCATCAGCAACAGAGACGAGTGGGTGATACTGCTCGTCAAACTGGGAGCTGAAAACGAAGAGAAATTTATGATCAAATGTTGGAATACAATGAAAGGGAATAATTACAACGTGACACCACATGTGAAGAGTTCGGTCTCCATAAATCCTTCATCATCATTTCAGTCGAAAGACGCTCACTGCTGGACATGGCCTTCCTCAAGCATGACCAAATCGACTAGACCTGTGCTTCTTGACGTCTGATAGCCGTCACGCCAAATATTATAATAATAACTTTAAGCAATATAAGCTGCTTTATTTTTTAATTTAAAAGAATAATTACAAAAATACCAACCTAGGCAGAATTGAATGGCTGGCAGGTCTAGTTCCCCGATGGCGGCTTGGAAGACCAACCGCTTTGCTGACTGCAAACTGGTATATCAGCATCTTTCAGGGACACTGCTACACCAAGGTCCTGAAAAATGCAACAATGATTTAAATAAAACTATCTTAAACAGAAAGCTTCCTGAAAATGTCAAAAGCTTGTTTGAATTACGTCAGATACGAACGTATTCTTTTCCCCTTAGAACTGCGACAGATTTCAGCCCTCAGGCACCTATGTTACAATCACAAAATGGCGTCTTACCATTATTGATGCTTGAAATTTAGTCTCTCAAAGCCCAATCATCTTTCTCTTGCCCTTATCCCAATTTATTATAAATCGGTGCAGCATGTCGTCTTTTTCATACTTCTTTGATTAGTCGTCAGCTTAGTTGTCATCCCCTTTCTAGCCATATAATTTTTTACACAATCCTATCCATCGTACTTTCGATCTTCCCCTACTCTACACCCATCCATATTCACACATATTCAAATATTGTAATAATATAAGATAAGTTTTGATTTAAGATTTAGAAAGAAAACCAGTCAGACCTCCCACACGCTGTACCGTAGTGCTGCAGAGCTGGTCCTTTCAGTCACCGACGGGGTATGGCCTTCCGTGCTAGACGAAGAGCTCATGCAAGGCGCGAGTGGCGCCTCGCATGACCGCCTCATCCAGCACAGAAGGTGGCGAGTGGCGCACTGCAGCTTTGTGCAAAGCAATGCTACTCTACATATCTAGCTGCGTTACGCAGTTCGTGATCAAAACGTGATGGGAGATAAGCAATTCAGTACTTACACACAGTTCATTCATTGTTTTTCGTTCCACCTACTCTTACAGCCATCCTCAAATATCACTCACGACATTACCCTCTGAAACCCCATAGTTTTTATTTCAGATTTCGAAAGAAAAACAGTGAAACTTACCTTTATCTTTCATCCTGGGATACGCGGTATCTTAGGGCTGCAGAGGTGGTCCTTCGAGCCACTGACGCGGTGTGGCGGAGTACCCCACGTCTCGAAGGACCGACACGTCTGGCACGGCAGGCGGCAAGTGGCGCACTGGAGCGTCGAGCAAAGGAATGCTAGTCTAGATATCTAGCTGGGCTACGCAGGTCCTGGTCAATAACGTGATGGGAGATGTTCAGTACTTATAATTTTTGCCACGCAATAAAAAGTTACAGAACAACACAACACTTCTACCCCTGCCTGTCTCACAATTTCGTGCGTGGATTCGCAAAAAAATTAAAATATTATTACTTATTTAAATTAGGCTGAGAATTAGCACTTTTCCAGCGTCAAAATACATAAGACAATCCCCCAAAATGCCCGCCCTTCACCACTTCCTAGGAAGAAAAAGTGGCACAAAAATCTCCCCAGCAGCACAACTGTCTGTTTAGTTGGATAGACTTGATTGTATACATACATAGGCAAAGTAATAAACATTACGAGACATAGAACATTAATAAAATAATTAGTCATATGTCAGCTAGCTATGCCAATATACCAACAAATAAAATAAAAACTCAAATCAAGCATGTAAATAAAGCATAATACCAAAATAAAAGCCCTCTAGTATAAAAGGCGTGATAGCTTACATATGCATTGCTGGATTATGTTCACATAGCTGTTACGACCCGAGTTACAGCTCGAGGCCACAAATGAAAACCTAGCACCATCGACGTAAAATATATAAACAGCTAGGTATTTATAAGTAACAATAACAAAATCATGGTCAGCAAGACGACCAGTTACCACAAGCAGCACCCGTTCACGACCACAACTCAAAGATCAGCCATTACCCGCCTCGTTATATTTTTGGGAAGGTGGTAACCCGACCCCCGACGCTACCGCAAGCAGTGACATTTACGGGAGCATGACGAACTTGCTGCCGGTTGCTCAGGCAAGAATAGAATGATCAATAATTGTCGAGGTCGCTAGTTAACCACGTAAAGCAAAAAAAATCATCATAAAAATATTGTTATGAGTATGATCATGTCAATAACTAATGACATAATAGATAATTATAATTAAAAAAATTCTTAGACAGTCAATAATAATAAATAGAGAAATAAATTTATGAACCCATATAACCTGTTACTAGGTATGCTAATTCTGGAGAAAGAACATAAACATTGTCTTGAGTTAATCACAGCGACCAACTATTCTTGTCATTTAATTAGTTGTTGATGGAATAGTGAGCCTTTAAACAAAGGATGGATTTTACTTGAGCTATAAACAATTTAGCAAAGGAGAAGGAAGCTTGCTGCTTGCAATATATCTATGAAAACATTATGTATGTCCGGAAAAATCTACATCTTTTTACCCGACTGCGCCAGAAGGAGGGTTATGTTTTTCGAGAGTATGTATGTATGTATGTATAATTGTTTGGCACGCTCTGCAGCCTGAAGGGCTCGATGGATTTTAGTTTGCAGGGTGTCGTTAGATTTATAATTACTGTGAAAATATTCGTAATAAAAAAATAAAAAACGGTAATTTAAAAAACTGAAAAACCTGACTTCTTTTCTGAGTATTCATGGAAAAGCCCTAAAACAAGAAAGTCGTACCCGATTGCACTTAACTTAAGAATCGCCAGTTGCTAAGGCGATGCTTATAAGCAGATAAATTGCAGCAGTCGAGACCCATTTTAATATCACTGTTTTTAGTGTACAAGTGTATATTTTGCCTAATATTTAAGATGTTAGCGAATATAAATTGTGATGCCACCGTGAGAATACCAATATCTTTAAAAAAGCCCTCAAGGAAACTCTGGCACCTAGCTGGTAAATTGCACGAACAGCACGTTTTTGAAAGACTAAAATATTGCCCCACAGCAGAATAACGAAAAAAAATTAACAAATTCACAAACAAATGCAAATGAACTGCTGGCGTTTCTGCAGTAGAAACTGGACGTGATGCACGAGGTGTCCGCCATCCAGATCAGTGTGACGAACTTCAGCGAGGACGACATTGCTGCTGCGAAGCTGCTGCTGTTCCGGTCGCTTAAAATCGACCGAATGTTGTCTCGTCGGTGCGACGAGACAAAGAAACGCGTGCAAGACATCATCACGCTTCTGAAGGATACCGATCCTGATGACGTGCAGACGTTTGTGGCGAGGGATTTGAACAAGTTATCCCCAGGAATATTCATCCACGACAACATTACGAGCCTGTTGAAAGACATTGTCTCTTTGAAGGTTAGTCTAGCCAGACATCCCAGATTACCGTCGCAGATCTTGCGCACAGAACAGTAAGAACCGCTGCGGCAAGGCTCCTATGGAGCTCAACGAAAAACTGTGTGTCGCAGCACACAGTTTTTCATTACAGCCGAATAGCCCGGTGTATATTTCCCGTCTCCACTACACCACCGACGCGGAAGACATCGTGAAGTACGTGCGCCAAAGGCTGAATTACGCGCCGAGAGTGCAGCTGCTGGAGTCGCATCGCAACGTCAACTTTAAGGCATTTGTGGTGCGCATACCGACATGCTACCTGAATCTGGTGATTGGAAGAAAGCTTTTGGCCACAGGATGTAGTATCCCGCCGCTTTCGCGGACAGGTGCCACCGGAACGCACAAAGACTTAGACATAGTTTTAAGTTTTATTTACTAACACAATTTGTTATAAATAATATGTATAATTAGGTTAAGGTATTTATGTATGGGTCTTAGTAACCTGAAAATAAACGGTTTATTATTTAATAAACAGTTTATGCCGCTGTGGAAATAACTAAAGTAGACTAACCGAGCTGCATCGACGTTAGTGTATTGTCTTCCTTTTCTGACGGCGTAGGTGGCTGAACTGAGCCTCCCCGCTAGGCTTGATATGTGTGATCCCCACTGAAGTTTGTCATCTATTGTTATGCCCAGGAAACTGCCCAGTCTGCGGTTTCAAGCACCTTATTATATAGGACGATGTTGGGACTTAGATTTGTAACATTCGGTAAGGGGAACTTTACAAATTTCGTTTTCTTGGCATTGAGAACTAGGTTATTTGCCGTAAACCAGTTCGTAAACATTGAGAGTGCACTGTTTACGTCGTCAAAGTCTTTTCTATTCCTGTCTACTTTAAAAATAAGAGAAGTATCATCTGCAAACAGTACAACATCACGAAAACCCTATAAATAGAATGGTAAGTAAAGATCGACCGAACTCCATAAGAACTGATGGTCACGTGCAACAGACTGTGGACAGTCAAAATTGAGTTTACCAAATGTAAACCCGCGATTAACCAAAAAACTTCTCAGCCTGTTTACAAATAACAGAATAATGATAGGAATAATTACGGGCCATAACCCCCTTATCTTTTTAACATAGCCGCTACAGACAGCCCGCTTTGCATGGGCTGCCTTGACGTCAAAGAATCAGCCACCCGCGTCATCCTGGAATGCAAGACCGTGGCTTCTAAACGTGAAGAAGTCGTTGGAACAAGGAGGTCGCTCCGCAAAGCCTGTGAAGCTCCCAGGAAATTTTTGTGCTTTTGGGCTGAGCTAGACTGGCTTTGTTAGGCAGAATCCCACCCTATTCCTCATACCTCTACAAACTCAATGACAAAAAAACAACTACAACTATGAAGAATATTTCTTTAATAATTATTTATTTATCGATCCTCTGGAGCACTATTTAAACACTATCACGTTTATTTCATAACAATAAAATAAACACTTTACAACATTAATATTTCTGTAGTTAACACAAATGGACACACACTATAAATATTTTTATGGAAAAATAAACAAGTTGAACACATATTTTTGTTTTATCTTTTATCTTATTTATTATCTAACAACATTATAATTTATACCCTAATATTTACGATCTTACTACAATTTAGCCTTGAAATTAGGCTTCTTTGGGGCAAGCACATTTAAACTCTGCCATTGACAAAGTCAAAGTCAAGTTTTTTATTTCTTACGAATATTAAATAATACGACGCGCTTGCTTATTATTCGATTCGCATAATTTACTCGCCCAAATCAGGCGAATGCTCACTTTTCAGTAATATTGTATTTTCTACAGGTGACTCACTTGAAATCAAATTATTTGTAGGCGGTTACCGCCCAGGACGGGTTAGGTACATCTGAATGATATAGAAAAACAAGTACAATTTTATTATGAAGAACATTTCTTAAGTCGCCATTTCTTTATCGTACATCTGGAACGCCTTTTAGATAAATTATCACATTTATAACAATAAATAAATACTTTACAACATTAATATTTCTGTAGTTCACACTAATTGACTTTGCACTATAAACATTTTTTTAGAAAAATAACGTTAAATACATATTTTTATTTGTCTTTTATCCTATTTATTACCTAATAACATTATAATTATACCCTAATATTTACGATCTTATTACAATATAGCCTTGTAATTAGGCTTCTTTGCACGCTGGCTAATTATTCGATTCGCACGAATTTACTCGCCCCAGTCGGGCGAATCATCACTTTTCAATACAATTGTATTTTCTACAGGCGCCTCGCACAAAACCAATTTAACTGTGGGCGCATCGACAATCCCAAAAAACACGTATTAGGCAATTGGCACGTTTTGTAAAAAACATTAAGGAAACCACGAAAAGTTAACGAAAAAGTACACAAACTTTATTACATAAAATAAAAAACGTGCCATTACATAAAACGCTATTTTAGGAGTTGTCGATTCGCCTACAAATAAGTGATGTTCGTTCGAGTGGCCTATAAATATTATATTTTTTAAAGTGTGTATTCGCTAGATACGACGACCACTTTACAACCTTGGGCACTTGAAATAAATTACGGTTTTAACCCACCCACAAACGCTTTTTTAATACAGAGTTATCTTTGTATTATTTTAGAAGCTGCTTTAAAGTTACCACGCTCAATAATATAAATTAAACATGATCGTTTATTCGTTTAGAAACTAGGTACATAAAATAAAGGTGTATACAAATTACAAGTTTGTATCTCTGTGCTCCCTGTACAATCTACCTTAAATTAGGCAAACATTGGAAAAAAATAGATAATTGATAGAATTTAGACCAAGCAATGTCAAATATTAAGTATAAAGTATAGTGCCATATAAAAATCAATAATTGAATAATAGCACTTATCAAGGCTGTCAGTTTCTTTTTAATCAATGGATTGGAACATTTTTATAATGACTGGTATTTTGTTCTAAACGGATATATTTTCGAAATAATAAGTCAGTCGAGGTCCCATATATTATTCGCCCTGACGTTTTATGTCTCACGTATAATTGCAGATAGTCAGTAATTTCAAGATAAGTGAGTGATATTTTTTTTATTCGAATAAAAATTTATCACTGACACAAATATTTAAAAGTTTCTCAGCAGTGTGTATTCGTATTCGATATAAAAAAGTACCATTTTCACTAAAACCGCTGTAAAACGATCACCAATCAAATTAATAAATATTAACATTTGAAACGTTTTTTCGGTGTTTATTCGGATATGCGTTGTTAAATTATCCTTCTGACATAAAGTATATTGGCTTAGGTACATCACACTTGTCGGGTTTTTTAATGGTGTGCGATCGAATATGTTCCACTAAATTACTTTTTACACGATACTGATGCTGACATATGTCACACTCGTAAGGTTTTTCACCAGTGTGTATTCGAAAATGTTGTGATAAATGGTACTCTTGATTAAAACTGCACTGACATATTATACACTTATAAGGTTTTTCATCAGTGTGAATTCGAATATGTTGTATTAAATGATCATTTCGATGAAAACGACGCTGACACGTATCACACTTGTAAGGTTTTTCAGCATTGTGTGTCTGAATATGTTTTTTTAACTGACCCTTTCCACTAAAACTACGTTGACATATATCACACTCATAAGGTTTTTCACCAGTGTGTATCCGAATATGTTTTGATAAATAATCCTTTACAGTAAAACGGCGCTCACAGATATCACATTTATGAAGTTTTTGACTAGTGTGTATTAGAATATGTTTTGTTAACTGACAATTCTGACTAAAACTACGCTGGCAAACGTTACACTTATAAGATTTGTCAGCCTTTTCAGGAGTGTGCATACGAATATGGTTTTTTAGATGACCTTTTTGACCAAAGCTACGCTCACAAACATCACACTTATAAGGTTTTTCACCAGTGTGTATGCGCATATGGTCTTTTAATGTATCGCTTCCGGTAAAATTGCGGTCACATACGTTACACATGTAGGGTTTATTACTAAAGTGTACTTGAAAATGTTCTGCTAAAAGATCCTGGTGACTAAAACTGCGATGACAAATACACCTGTATGATTTTTCAACCGTAAGTGTACCAGTAGGTTGCGTCATATTTTTTACTCGATTGAAACTATTCTGACGACATTTATATAACTCTTTGAAATAATACCAGGTTTAGACGTACGTTTTTGAGTTCGATTTGTCTTTTCTCGTTTGCACGGCTACTCCATCGTCTAGTTTTATTCTTCACATCTCTTTGGTTTCTTCACAACGATCGCCCCTGTGATCATAAATCTGGTAAGTCCAATGTTGGATGAAGATTGTCATGTCCACAAATCAAAATAATAGCGAACACCATGATTCACACTAGGACCGAAAAAGAGGACATTCTGGATTATACCTACACTTGATCGCCAGAGATATGAAAAGCAATATAGCTAACATCGACATAATCATTTATCTGATCAAAGTTTAAATGGATTCTTATCATCATTCGTCTAACCAGATGCAGTGAATACCAGTATTTGACCTCTACAAGCCAGTAACTGTGTAATACGATACGCTTGGTAAGACTGGTTGTCAGACTTTCGGGCTTCTGAGGACCCGTAACGTCTGTCAAAGATCCACGAATGACAGCTGGGACCAACGGTTTAACGTACTTTCCGAGGCACGGAAGTTGGTATGTAAAGACCCAAAATCAAAATCATAAATCATTTATTCAAATTAATCTGAGACTCAGCACTTTTCGAACATCAAAATACATAAGACAGTCCCCCGGCACGCCCACCCTTCATCACTTCCTAGTGCTTTAGCTGGGAAGAAGAAGTAGAGCAACAGCTCCTCAGCAGCACAGCTGTCTGTTCAGTCGGATAGACTTGATTCTATACATACACAGGCAAAGTAATAAACATTACGAGACACAGACCATTAATTAAATAATTAGTCATATACGAGGGTCATTCAATAAATACTACAAAAAGTAAACGAAAATATTGGAAAAGTGGGAATTTATTTTTCAACATAGTCTCCTTTTAGTTCGATACACTTAGCCCAGCGATGCTCCAACTTTTTTAATCCGTCCGAAAAATAGTTTTTGTCAAACTCTGCAAAATAGGCCTCCGTGGCGGCGATGACCTCCTCATTCGATCCATATCTATTCCCGGCGAGTGATTTTTTCAGATTAGGAAACAGAAAGAAGTCACAAGGGGCCAAATCTGGAGAATACGGTGGATGGGGCAGCAATTCGTAGCGTAATTCGACCAATTTGGCCATGGCAACGGCAGACGTGTGAACCGGTGCGTTGTCGTGGTGAAACAGCACTTTTTTCTTCGCCAGATGGGGTCGTTTTTTCTTTAATTCGGCGTCGAATCGGCCCAATAATTTGGCATAGTAAAGCCCTGTAATTGTTTTACCCTTCTCGAGGTAATCGATGTAGATCACACCTTGTGAATCCCAGAAAACGGTGGCCATAACTTTTCCGGCCGATTTTACAGTTTTCGCCTTCTTTGGAGCACGTTCCCCGGTCTGGATCCATTGTTTTGATTGCTCCTTGGTCTCTGGTGTGTACCAGTGGATCCAGGTTTCATCGACGGTCACAAAACGACGCAAAAACTCCGCTGAATTTCGCTTAAACAGCGCCAAACACGTCTCCGATGTGGTCTCACGGTTGCGCTTGTTTTCTGGTGTGAGTAAACGCGGCACCCATCGCGCCGACAGCTTTCTCATGCCGAGTTCCTCGTGAAGAATATGATGCACTGTTCTTTCTGAAATGCCTACAGTCTCAGCTAGCTCCCGAACCTTCAATCGGCGATCTGCCAATACGAGATCATGGATTTTTTTAATGTTTTCCTCCGTAGCAGCTGTTTTCGGTGCACCTGGACGTGGTTCATCAAAAACCGACGTACGGCCACGTGCAAACTCGTTGAACCAATTCTTGACGGTGGCCATCGATGGAGAAGAGTCACCGTACACAGCATCCAAGCGCTCTTTGATTTCGATGCGCGTTTTCCCTTCCAAAAATAGGAATCGAATCACCGAACGATATTGCTCTTTTTCCATTTTTGTTAAACCGATCGACACGTTCGCTTCCATAAGTTGTCAAATTAAAACAAATGAAGGGAATGGAATGAAAATTTGAAAAAAGAATTAAAAAAGAATGTGCTACACTGTGGTAAAACACTTTTGAAACTACAGCGCCCTCTGGCGATGAGACTAGGTACTTATTGAATGCACCTCGTATGTTAGCTAGCCATGCCAATATACCAATAAATAAAATGAAACTTAACTCAAGCACGCAGTCAAGTAAAATAAACAATGGTATGAAGTAAATCATATCATTGAATTCACTACCTACCGACCAATAAAAAAAAAATATTTTTCTAGTAGAACTTGCAAAGCAAATATGTCTGTTACGTTAGAAAAACTTGATTCTATACAATAGTAGGTACCTAAGTAATTAACATTACTAAACACAAAACATAAAATTAATTTATCTGCCATATTTCAGCTAGCTTACGCCAATATACCAACAAAACATTGAAAACTATACTCAAGTAGAAATCCTAACAAATATTATAAATGCGAAAGTAAGTTTGTTTATTTGTTACTTTTTCACGCCTAAACCACAGAACCCATCATCCTGAAATTTTTCATATACGTTGTCAGGTTTACAGAAACGGACACAGGGTACCTTTCATCCCGAAAATAACACAATTCCTGAGGAAAACAACAATAACGTTCTTATAATAATAGACGGCGCCGTTTCTTTTGAATCATGATTGAATTTTATTATTACAATCAGAGTACAATCCGAATTAATTGGCAAATTCTAAATCTAAATTAGCGCGAGTGGAGACGCAGGCAAAAGCTAGTAAATAATAAAAAATCAAAAAGCCCAACTGTCTAAAAAGTGAACTTTAATTAAAAAAATCTTTATTGTTGAATTTAAGAAGATGCGACTGCATGAGATTGCTTATAGTATTCAATGTAATAGTCATCCTTTTAAAACAAGTTTTTTGTTTCCATCTTTTTTAGTTAAAGTTCACTTTTTAGGCAGTCGGGTTAGTTGATTTTTAACCGACTTCCAAAAGGAGGAGGTTCTCAATTCGTCGGAACCTTTTTTTTTTTTTTTTTTTATGTATGTTCCCCGATTACTCGAAGATGGCTGGACCGATTTGGATAATTTTTTTTTTGTTTGAAAGGGTATACTTCCCAGGTGGTCCCATGATCATCAAGTCAGGATCTGATGATGGGATCCTGGAGAAATAGAGAGAACTCTTCAAATTTAATAGGCACACTTGAAGCAATTTGTGTAGTTTTTGGAAGAGTACTTTCTCGGAGTGGTTCCATTTCAATTTGGTGAAGATCTGATGAAGAACTTCGGAGATAGGCAACGGAACTCTTCAATAAATGATAGCAAATGGACAGGGATTGCTGAAATCTCATGTCTGTCAATTGTTTACACCAGTTAATAACATAACATCACGCCAGTACGCTGTGAAGGGGTAAGCACATGTGAACCACTAAAAAGTGAAAAATAAAAAACTTTTTTCAAAAAAATAAACAACCGACTTCCAAAAAAACACTAAAACGTGAAAAATAACTTAAATTTCAGGAGGCGGTGACTTAAAATACATATCCAAAGTCACTGACTTCCGAAATTTAAGTTATTTTTCACTTTTTAGTGTTTTTTTGGAAGTCGGTTGTTTACTTTTTTGAAAAAAGTTTTTTTATATGACATGATTAAATTGACATTGAAAACCGTAGACGAAAATTAGGTTATAAAATTAAACTCAATTATCAAAGAAAAACATCTTTCAGGACAAATACAATAAACAAGCTAACACTAAGGCTTAAGACGCTCATCTATGGAAGCGAATGTTGGGTGTAGCATAAAAATAAATTAATGCCGTGGAAATGCGTTCCTTCTAAATTATGTGGAGTCTGACTGTGAATGATAGGCTGAGGAATGATGAGGTAAGACAACAGTGCGGTTTGAACTGAGATTTGTAGTGATAAAAATTGAAAAGAGTAGGTATGCTTAGATTATTTGGTCATGTTGAGAGGATGGATGAAGGACGGCTGACAAAAGACAGATATGAGTGGAAACGCCGGAAGGGGACGCCCTAGGAGAACATGACCTTATTAGTGATGTTCTTCAGAGAGGTCAGGTGCCTAGTAGTTGTATGTAAAAGGAGTATGTAAGGATCGTAGCAGGTGGCATTCTATAGTTTCTGTCTACCCTCATGGGAAGAAAGCGTAAGTTTATGTATGTATCTATGTATGTAAGTCAACGCTACTCTATGATAAACTATAACAGTGTTAAAGATACAACTATAATAAAAAAGGGAAGAGCTGATTGGACGCAAAAAAACGCGTTCATATCGCTATCAATGAAAAAGTGTCCAAAAGAGTGGCAGCACAGACAGCAAAGACTGGCCTGTTCTTATCACCTCTCGTCATCGACTCCCATTCTCGTGCAGTCAGAGGGCGGAGAGTATTGGTTGACGTATTAATTAGGTTATTCGGTACCAACCTGCAAACAGGCACTAGGGAATCGCCAGGGCTTCGTCGGTGATTGCAGCAGGGTGCACAACGGGCAGGTAAGGTTGACTTTGGCTCTTTAGGTGTTGGTAGAGCCACTTACACCCCATCGGTGTACGCTCAAGTGGGGTCATGTGTGGCTGGAAGTCAGCTGGCAGCAGCATCAGCGACAGAGGAGTGACCTGAACATTGAGACAAAATTATCATAAAAATTGTGAATAAGGACCTCAGTATGGAAAAACTGAATTGTCACACCATGAGCGAAGAGTTTGCTCGACCTTAATCCATCAACATTATTTGAAGCCTGAACTGACTTAAATATTCAAACGACGTCCATAAATCGCCAAATTACTTATTTAAAATCGCCCATCTACGAGAATTATCATTAAGATATACTCCTTAATAATCTGACAGTGTGAAAAATCCGTTCAAATACGGGGTTTTTTTTAGATGGGAAATCATCAAATTACTTCTCCCGCTGTGGGCATCCGGCCCTGGTCCAGGCCATGGTACGGGGGTCACACAGAAAGTTTATAGAATAGGCTAGTAAGAAAAGCAGCAAATGATAAATGTATTTAAATTTCGAATTAGAAACTCTTTGGGAATCTGTATATGTGTAATGAATCTATGTATATATTTCTTTTCTTTTCTGATATTCCAGTCTCAACCACTAAAATTTTAAATTCTTCACCCACTGTAGCCGAGTCCCTATTGAGGGAAAATGTTGATATTTGTAACCATGAATTTAATTTCAAATATGTTAGTGCTAGAGATATTATAAACATTTTCAATACGCTTAAAGTTAAAAAAACTGGTGATCTATGGGGAAATTCCGTAGAGGTTACAAAATGCACAATCAACACTGTAGCGCCTGAATTGGCAATTATTTTTAATAAATGTACTGACTGTGTTGTAATTCCTGACCTAATGAAAAATAGTAAAATAATACCTGTGTTTAAATCGAGCAGCACATCAGACCCCACGAATTTTAGACCAATTTCTGTACTTCCCACCTTCAGTAAAATATTTGAAAAAATGATGTTAGATCAGTGGAAAAGTCATTATAATAAACATAAGTTATTAAACAGTGAACAATTCGGTTTCACAAGGGGTCGCTCTACTACCGACGCTGGTGTTGAGCTTCTTACGCATATTTATGAGGCCTGGGAGAAGTCACACGATGCCCTAGGTATTTTTTGTGACGTGTCTAAGGCTTTCGATTGTGTTTCACATGAAACGTTGCTCAGGAAATTGCATCACTATGGTGTTAAAAACACTGCCTTGTATCTTCTTATTTCTTATTTGGATAATAGGATCCAAAGAGTGGACGTTAACGGCAAGCGATCCCCAGGCTCTATTATCACTATGGAAGTTCCGCAGGGCTCAATTCTTGGCCCTTTTTTATTTCTCATATATATAAACGACCTACCTTGTCTTATAAAGAACAGTCATGAAATAGTGTAATTTGCAGATGACACATCACTTTTATTTAAGCTTAAACGACAACAAACAGTTACTGACGATGTAAATAATGCTCTTGCTAAAATAGTGCATTGGTTTAGTGTTAATAATTTACTATTAAACGAGAAAAAAACTAAATGTATTCGATTTCTGATACCTAACGTTAAGCAGGTGAAAACCAATGTAAATGGGGCGGAATTATATCTTGTGGGCACCACTGTGTTCTTAGGTATTACTTTGGACTCGAAGCTACAGTGGGGCCCGCACGTAACTAAATAGTCGAAGCGGCTAAGCTCTGCAGCCTATGCGGTCTATAAAATCCGTCATTTGACTGATGTAGAAACAGCTCGATTAGTATATTTTAGTTATTTCCATAGTGTAATGTCGTACGGCATTTTGCTGTGAGGAAATGTAGCCGACATTCAGGCTATATTTGTGCTGCAGAAACGAGCCATTCGAGCAATTTATAACCTACGTTGTAGACATTCACTGAGGGATAAATTTAAGGAAATAAATATAATGACAGACGCATCTCAATATGTATATGAGAATCTAATTTATGTTAAAAAGAACATAATTCTATATTCTAAACACAGCGACGTTCATATCATAAATACTAGAAATAAAGATTTACTTATAGTGCCCACGACTAGGCTCTAAAATGTTAGTAATTCATTTAAGTGCCAAAGTATTCGTTTTTACAACAAACTCCCAAGCCATGAAAGAACTAAGCTTCAATAAATTAAAATCATTTATTAAACAGAAACTCTGTCTAAAAGGTTTCTATAAAGTTAAAGATTACTTGGATGACAAAAAAGCTTGGGACTAGTTAAGTTGCTCCAACGTATCAAGCAACAAACTGTTATATAAGCTAAGTGTTAATAGAATACTGTTGACATTTTATATTTAAGTATTGATCTACGTGACATTATTTTTGATGACATTTAAAGAAAAAACTAACTGTGAATGTGAGTACTATGCAGGCTAGATTGAACACATGACTTTATAACTCATCTGGTGGTTTTTAACATTTTGTAAATGGCCTACGCAAATGTCCTGCAAATCTGGTAGCGTCTTGTGACGGGTCGTTGAGCTCCCTAAAAAAAGGGTTGAGCTACACGGTGACTGCTACATACATACCGTCTGTTGAGACAGGTCAGCTCAAAGCTGCGATGGCTCTTTCTTCAAAAGGCCTTTCCAGACATTGCCGTGCATTGTTAGACTCACATATAATTCAAATAATAAAATGTTTGGACTTTAAAAGAGACCTCTGCTACCACCGCGATTGCTTGTCTACCTGGTACAAGCAAAGAGATAGCAAGTACGCCATGTAATCCATCGGTACCATGGCAAAGAGTCCCCATACAAAAACAGAAGAGACATCGATCACCCGATGAGGCAGAAACAAATAAAATCTGTGCTAAAAGAATACAGTCAAGAGATCAAGAACTAAATAAACATCGAGGAATGAGCACTCAAAACATTCAAGAAGCTGCAGTGCCTGAATTAAACACAAGCAACAGTTTCTCGTTGTTAAAAGTAGATGAACCGGCTCAGGTGACCACCGAGTCCAATGAAATCAGGAAACCTTCCAAACCTCCGCCCATAATGCTCTACGGCATCGATGACCTAGAAAAATTAACTGAGTTTCTCGAAGAAGTGGCTAAAAAAACCGACTACACATATAAAGTTGTTACTAAAAACCAGTTAATTATATCCACCACCTCTGTTGAAACATATAACCAACTATTAGAACACATAAGAGCAAAAGGACTCATAGGGCACACTTTCACCCAAAAGGATGAAAAGGGCATGCGAATTGTCATTAAACACCTTCATTTCAGCACTCCTAAAGACGCCATTGTATAAAAAACGAGGAGCATGTTTACAAAATAGTCCCTCTGATAGTGGACCTTTGGGTCTTCATTATGTGCCTATATGTATGACACAAACAGCTGATGAGGTGAATGACCGCGCAAAACCAGCAAGTCATTCGCCGCTAACAAGAAATGGCGAGGAACGTCCTATCTCTTTCTCGCAGAAACTAAAACAAGCGACAGATGCACGTACACACGTGGAGGCGCAGGCGCCGATGTGGGTTTCGAACAGTGCGAGCGAAAACGGTGTTGCGCCAACTGAAGGACAACGCGGATGTATAGTAATGAGCGAGAGGCAACATGACAGGCGCGTGGAGGACGAGGCGGCCACCGCGGTTTCGGACCAGCGAGACGACGCCGCCGCCGGACGGGCCGCGTTAGAAGAATCCCCACCCTTCGTCGACAGTTCGCCAGTAACCACAGCAGCGAAACATCGTGCTACGGTTAACTCGAATGTGCCAGCATGTCCGCAATTGATTGCGAAGGGTATGACTATGCCGGAGTCAGAGGGTAGTGAGACAGTGAAAAACACAGAGTGGACGTTAGTTCAGCGAAAAGCATCGAAACAATATAAATTGATTGGTCAAAGGGGTCGCGCAGTTACGTCCCCAGGTGGCAAGTTTAAGGCGGCGGATGTAAAAATACCTCTATTTATATCGAATGTTAGTGTTGAAACTAGTGAGCACGATATTATAAGTTATAAGGATAAAACTAATGAAGTTGTGTCGTTAAAAATGATAAATATGAAAACGTCTAGAAAATACAATGCCTTTAAGTTATTTGTTTCTAAGAATAAATTAGAATTGTTTTTAAATGACGGGTTGTGGCCAGATGGCATAACATTTAGGCGTTTTGTGCGGTTTACGTACCGAAATAAACAAGAACAAGTTATAGCTTGATAAAACCTTTCTTTATGAACCAAAATAATAATAAACATTGTAAGATCATTACTTTTAACTGTAAATCTGTTAAACGATCTATGGATAGTATTAGAAGGTTATGTAATATGTGCGATATTGTGTGCCTCCAAGAAACATGGCTTCTACCCCATGATATTCCTATTTTAAGTACCATATCGGATGAATTTGATTATACGGGTAAGTCAGCTGTTGACACAACTGCCGGGTTATTGACGGGAAGGCCTTATGGGGGAGTAGCCATTCTGTGGAGGAGGGGTGTTTTCGAAACAGTCACTGTGTTGGAATGTAACAGCTGTCGCTTGGCGGCCGTCAAAGCTAGCATTGGCGGGCGCTCGATTATTGTGGCTTGTGTGTATATGCCGACTAGTTCGCCCGATAACTTGCCTATGTTTACGGAAGTGCTAGGTGAGATCAGTGCAGTGGTTGCGAGCGGTGGGGTCGAGAGTTTGTTTTTACTAGGTGACTTTAATGCACATCCGAATGAATTATTTTTTAGGGAACTTATTAGTTTCTGTGCAGATCAATCGTTTATTTGTGCTGATATTGAAAAACTGGGAATAAATTCTAGTAGCTATACTTTTTTGAGTGAGGCACATGGATGTAGGAGGTGGCTTGATCACTGTATAGTTTCTCTGTCAGCCTGGGTTGCAGTGAACAGTGTTACTATAAAAGAGGACGTTTATTCGTCAGACCATCTACCACTTTGTATTGAGTGCGACTTAAATATAGTAAGACCTAAGCGTGTAACAATTCCTACTCCTTGCAATAAAGTTATTTGGGGGGACCGAAATAACTCACAAATAGACAGATACCGTGAGCTATGTAATAGTAAGCTGCGTGAAATTGATTTCCCTCCAGAGTTTCAAGAGTGTAGCCATAGCTTTTGTAATCTAAGCGAGCACAAAGCTATTTTAGATGAATTGTATGGTAAAATATCATATGTATTATGTGACGCCGCCGAGCAAACATATGAAAAGGTAGGGACGATAGTTAGTAGTAGGAACCACAAGACATTGTGCGGGTGGAATTACCATGTCAGAGAGGCACACCGGGAGGCCAGGCTTAAATTCGAAGTGTGGATTTTACACAATCGGCCAACCTCTGGAGATATTTTTGAACAGATGAGAGTGGCCCGTAACATCTTCAAGGCGCGGCTTAAATGGTGCCAAAAAAACCAGGAGCAAATAAAGATGGATATGATAGCAAAAGCAAGAGCAACAAATAATTTCGCTAAGTTTTGGAGGTCCACGAGTAAGCTTGATATTAAGCCTGGCCTCTCTGTGAATGTCGGCGGGAGGAGTGACCCAGGGGAGATTGCAAATATGTTCAAGGAACATTTTACAGTGCAATCTCCTCTGGGTTCCTCGGTTGATATGATCGATTCTGGGCCTGTGAGTCAGGGAGTAAAGTCAGTAGTTTTCTTTTCGGCCAGACAAGTTGCAGCTGTAATTGCAAATATGAGCAGAGGCAAATCTCCTGGACATGACGGGCTCAGTATTGAGCATTTTAAATTTGCTGGGGTTCATATGCCAAGGGTTTTGTCGTTGTTTTATAACATGTGCATAAATCACTCTTACTTACCGGCAGAACTGATGAAAACACTGGTGGTTCCCATAGTTAAGAATAGAACGGGCGACATATCAGATAAGGCAAACTATCGACCTATTTCTCTCGCAACCACAATGGCAAAAGTATTGGACGGTATGATTGATTCTAGCTTAAAGGAATTTCTAACAGTGCATGACTCACAGTTCGGGTTTCAACCTGGACTGTCAACAGAAAGCGCCATAATAAGTCTCAAACATACGGTCCAGTATTACACTGATCGTAAAACGCCGGTATACGCCTGTTTCCTGGATCTCTCCAGAGCCTTCGATCTGGTACATTATGATGTACTCTGGAGAGAGCTTGAGGACAGGGGTGTACCGGCAGGGGTCCTCAGGATCCTACAGTATTGGTATGGGAACCAGGAAAATGTTGTAAGGTGGTCCAATGCTCTCTCGGAGACATATAGATTAGATTGTGGTGTGAGACAGGGTGGGCTGACATCTCCTAGGCTATTCAGCACGTATTTAGATGGCCTAATCGTGGACCTCAGCAATATGCGGGTCGGATGTAGCGTCCATGGCGTAAAAATAAATAGTATCAGCTACGCTGATGACATGGCGTTGCTAGCGCCAACGGCAGGTGCCGTGAACGAAATGCTGAAGGTCTGTCAGGCGTATGCTACCTCACACGGACTTGTTTACAATGTTAAAAAGTGTGAATACATTGTCTTTCGGGCCGGCGGTGAATCCCCAGATAATGTACCTAAAATTGTCCTAAATGGCTTGAACATCAAAAGAGTGACAACAGCCAAATATCTGGGGCATTTTCTCGCTGACGACCTTAAGGACAATGTTGATATTGAAAGGGAGCGTAGGTCACTGGCGGTCCGAGGTAACATGTTGGCCCGAAGATTCGCCCGGTGTAGCCATTTAGTCAAAATAACACTATTTAAGGCATATTGCCAGGGCTTTTACACGGGGAATCTTTGGGTCAGCTATACCAAAAGAACGCTGGATAACCTACGCGTTCAGTATAATAATGTTTTTAGGATGCTGTTGGGACTGCCACGATGGTGCAGCGCGTCTACTATGTTTGCGCAAAACCGAACTGACGGCTTCCACGCCGTCATTCGCAAGAAAACCGCGTCGCTGTTGTCAAGGTTGCGGGCGAGTGGCAACAGCATTCTGAAAACTGTGGCGGAGAGTATTGAATCTCCAATTATTAAAGGTTTTGTGAGAAGGACAATCACTAATCGTTAATTTGGGGATGTCCTTTTCTCAATACTATATAATCAGACTTCTCTATTGTTTTTAACTACTAACACTAGTGATAAGTTATAATATTGTTTACTAACACGCTGGATCATTGTTGTCCGAAAATAAAGAATACATACATACATACATACATTGTACAAGCGATAGAACAAACTGGCAACAAAGTCAAAGGTGAAATTGTGATAGCTCGTGCCAATGGGACAAAGGAGCCATTAAACACATTCTTTGTTAACCTATTCCCTCATGAAAACAACCGAAAGGTTAAAGATATTAAATATATTTACCATCAAAAAATCACAATAGAAGATCCAAAAAGAAAAAACACAGTGGTACAGTGCATGCGGTGTCAGCAGTACGGGCACACTAAGAACAACTGTATGCGACCCTACAGGTGTGTAAAGTGTGCTGGTGAGCACAAAACGACTGCATGCACCATGGACAGGAACACCCCTGCAGTATGTACTCTGTGCTCAGGAAGCCACCCCGCTAGCTATAAAGGATGTCAAGTCTATAAAGAAATTGCTGCAAGAAAATGGGGAAACAAACAAAAACAAATACAAGCAAAAGTCACGTCAAACATGGAAACACGGCAAGGGACACGTCCTGAAAAACAGAACCCCAAATTGAATCCAGATAATGTTCCACCGAGGGTACATCAAAATTATGATGAGGACCTCAAATTATACAGCGAAGCTGTTAAACGAACTCAAATCCCAGGAGATTACACTCAAAAGAGTATATATAACAGTGACCACAATGAGTCACAGAGAACAATTTCCAATAAAAAGGAAAAAGACAACAGTCCTATAGAACAACACCATAGCTTGGTTAACCTCATAACGAAACAGACTGAAAGGATAGACCAATTGATATCTCATATGAGCACTATGATGAACCTGATCATGACACTCATTCGTAAACAACAACCATGACCTCAATACGCATAGCCATCTGGAACATAAATGGCTTAGCGCCTAACAAAACAGAACTAGAGGTGCTCTTAAAAACAAATAAAGTGGACATTGCCTTGATATCTGAAACCCATCTCAATGATCGCAAACTATTTAAGATGAATAACTATTGTGTATACTGCACCAACCACCCTGACAACACCTCTCACGGCGGAGCTGCTGTTATTATAAAAAATAACATAAAACACCACCTACATAGCGAGTTCAAAGAAAATTGGCTACAAGCGACTACAATCACCATAGATGAGAAAATTGGTCCCCTCAACATAAGTGCAGTATACTGTCCACCAAACCAGAAGGTCAGGAATGATATGTTTGATGTATATTTCAACACGTTAGGCCACAGGTATATCAGTGGCGGAGACTGGAATTGCAAGCATACCTGCTGGGGGTCTAGACTCATCACAACCAGAGGACGTGAGCTGAAAAAATGTGTTGAAACCCACAGGCAAACCCTGCTATCGACTGGCGAACCAACTTATTGGCCAACTGATACCAACAGAACACCAGACCTTTTGGACTTTTTTATTGTCAAGGGACTGTCAGATATCAACTCTAGGGTAGATTCGTCATTCGATACACTATCTGACCACTCCCCAGTTATTGCTACATTTAGTGTTAAAGCAATCTACAGAGAGCCAAAACTAACCCTGTGTAATCGAAAAACTGATTGGGACTCATTTGCGGACTACCTAGATGAAGAAGTTGAGCTAAAAGTAAAATTAAAAACTGAGGAAGACATAGATTCTGCCACATTCTACATAACTAATCTTATACAAATAGCAGCTTGGTGCGCTACCCCTACGCTGGAAACTTCAATCTGTCAAAATAATATACCCTTAGAGATAAGGCATAAACTGGAGGCCAAACGGAGATTGCGCAGGCAGCTTCATTTGAGTAGATCGGAAGACGACAGAAGGGATTATAATAAAGCTGCAAGAGAACTGAAGGAGCTCATCCATGATAACGAAAACACAAAATTTCAAGAAAAGCTCTCAACATTATCAGCTCGAAAGCAAGATAATTATTCATTGTGGAAGATAACCAAAAACTTCAAACGACCACAAAACTTTGTATCCCCGCTTAGGCAACCTACTGGATCTTGGGCCAGAAAAGCAAGTGAAAAGGCAGAGCTTTTCGCACAACACCTTTCTGCGGTTTTCACCCCAAATGAGTCGGCGATGACTGATTTTGAAAAGGAAGTCGATAATTATCTTAATAGCGATCAACAACTATCACCTCTACTCAAATTGGTCACGCCAAATGAAATGACTAAGACAATAAAATATCTTGAGAACAATAAAAGTCCTGGATACGATCTCATCACAGCTGAAATACTCAAGCACCTACCTAGAAAAGTTATCGTCTTTCTAACAATGCTGTTTAATGCTGTATTTCGACTACAGTACTACCCAAAGCTGTGGAAGATATCACAGATATGCATGATAGCGAAGCCGGGAAAACCACCGACCGAACCAAGCTCATACAGACCCATAAGCCTCCTTCCAATAATTTCGAAGGTTTTTGAGAAAATATTTCTACGTAGATTAAAACCAGTCCTTGACGAGAATGAGATAGTACCAAACCATCAGTTTGGATTCCGTGAAGGGCACGCAACTGTAGAACAAGTGCATAGAGTGGTCCATAAAATTAGACAGTCGTTGGAAAATAAAGAATACTGTTCTGCAGTGTTCCTGGATATCCAACAAGCATTCGACAGGGTTTGGCACAAGGGACTTTTGTATAAAATTAAGTCTCTTCTACCCAACTCTTTTTATATGATATTAAAATCTTATTTAGACCAAAGAAAATTTCAAGTTAAATACGAGGACGAACTGTCTAATCTTTACGAAATGAAGGCCTCAGTCCCACAAGGCTCTGTGCTCGGACCCGTGCTCTACTCGATCTTTACTGCTGACTTACCTAAAACTGATGACGTGGTAACAGCGACCTACGCAGACGACACTGCATGTCTTGCGAGTGATAAGGATCCAAATCAGGCATCTCAGAAATTACAAGTCCAGTTAAATAAAATTGATCTTTGGCTGAAAAAATGGAGAATTCAACCTAGTCTAACTAAGTCCGTACAAGTTACTTTCACTCTTCGGAAGGGCGATTGTGCCCCAGTATACATGGAAAGTAAACCACTGCCGATCAGTCACACAGTAAAATACCTTGGGCTTCACCTAGACAAAAGACTTACCTGGGCCAACCACATTAAAGCCAAGAAAAAGGCAGCCACCATTGCGATGAAAAGTTTATCTTGGCTCCTAGGAAGAAAATCAAACTTATCTCTTAGTAACAAAATACTTGTCTACAAAGTGATAGTAAAACCAATCTGGACTTACGGAATAGAACTCTGGGGATCGGCTAGCAACTCCAACATCGAAATTTTACAAAGGTTCCAAAATGTAGCCCTAAGAACAATATCAACTGCACCCTGGTTTGCCAGAAACACAGAAATACACGACCACCTAAATATGCCTACAGTGAAAGAAGAACTATGCGAAAAATGCAAATCATATAAACAGAGACTGAGCAAGCATAGCAATGTCTTAGCCAAGAACCTTCTAAACAGACAAGGGGATATAACCCGCCTAAAGAGATGGCAAATCCTGAACTTGGACCAGAGACAGTGAAAACTTAAAGTTTATGTATCACTGAACCACATAACGTGAATGTTCAATGGAGCACCACGAAAATTAATCTCACACGAAGATCCCATCTGATTATGGCTACAAAGCCGATCGCAGATAAAATGAGAAGAAAAAAAAAAAAAAAAAAAAAAAAAAAAAAAAAAAAAAAAAAAAAAAAAAAAGAGACCTCTGAGTTTCTTTCGGCTTTTCTTCTCAGGGAACAGTCAGCTAGGAAATGCCGGCGCCATCTAGTTTTTAAAATATTGACCAACAAAATATTGACGTGTAAAAGTGTCTTTTAAGATCTACTTACAAAAATAAACATTTCATTTCATTTACGTTATTTGTTTTTACAAATTGGTGGCAATTTAAAACGTGTCTGTCGTGCGTCGAAATGGATTTGAATGGAGAAAATTTTTGCTCAAAGATTTATTACGACTACCGTTGCGGTCTCACTAAACAACAATGTTACGATAGACTTTGATTAGCATTTCACGACAAAGCCCCATCCCGTGCCACTGTTTACAACTGGTATAATGGGCTTAGACATGGTCGTAGCATACTCACTGATTATTCGCGAGAAGGACGCCCTTCTACGGCGACTACTGAAGATAATGTGAGTGTTGTACGGCTAATGATAGAAGCTTAAAGAAATCAGAGGGGCAGATTCTGTCTTTTTGTGAACGTATCTGTTAGTCTGTCAAAAAGCGATACATAAACCCTTTGGAGCCTAACCAGTTGTGTGTAAGAAACCAACCGACTTCTACAAAAACACTACAAGGTGAAAAATTACTTTAACTTCGGAAGTCAGTGTCTTTGGTTTTGTATTTTGGTTTTTTTGCCACCGACTTCCGAAATTTAAGTTATTTGTCACACGGTATCGGTTTTTTTTGGAGGGCGGTTGTTTTTTAAACGACTTCCAAAAGGAGGAGGTTCTCAATTCGTCGGAACCTTTTTTTTTTTTCTTTTTTTTACATATGTTCCCCGATTACTCGAAGATGGCTGGATCGATTTGGATAATTTTTTTTTTGTTCGAAAGGGTATACTTTCTAGGTGGTCCCATGATCATCAAGTCAGGATCTGATGATGGGATCCTGGAGAAATAGAGAGAACTCTTCAAATTTAATAGGCACACTTGAAGCAATTTGTATAGTTTTTGGAAGAGTACTTTCTCGGAGTGGTTCCATTTCAATTTGGTGAAGATCTGATGAAGAACTTCGGAGATAGGCAACGGAACTCTTCAATAAATGATAGCAAATGGACAGGGATTGCTGAAATCTCATGTCTGTCAATTGTTTACACCAGTTAATAACATAACATCACGCCAGTACGCTGTGAAGGGGTAAGCACATGTGAACCACTAAAAAGTGAAAAATAAAAAACTTTTTTCAAAAAAATAAACAACCGACTTCCAAAAAAACACTAAAACGTGAAAAATAACTTAAATTTCAGGAGGCGGTGACTTAAAATACATATCCAAAGTCACTGACTTCCGAAATTTAAGTTATTTTTCACTTTTTAGTGTTTTTTTGGAAGTCAATTGTTTATTTTTTGAATAAAGTTTTTTTAAAATAAACTTTAGTTTTCACATTTCATTTGTGGGACCCCACACAAATTCGTATACCTTCGTTTGCTTCGTAAATAACAGTTACAGGAAGTCATTTTAACAATTATAAAAGATACACTAAGTGTAAACACATACTTTGGTGTTCTATAGTTGCTCAGAAGACTCAGTTTCTCCGGAGTTGAAGCCTCGGTGTGAGATGCTGCGCGCCGCCTGTGCTATGGCGTGTGCTGCTGTACGTGTGTCGAGCTGATACAGCAACCTCCATCACAGACGAGTGTGGCAAGAAGATGCTCGTCAACCAGGGATCTTTAAAATGTATGACAACGATATTTTAACAGTTTCCTTGTAAACACATTTCTGAAACATCACAAAAACCTCAATATGCTTGTTTGGATGTTGACACACTTTTAGGCAAACTTAATACTAACTTAATTATTTTGTTAGTTGATGGTTAACACATAGTTTATAAAACTTTGTGTATTTAAATAGATAGTAAGTAAATAATAACTATAACATCCATCCCATTTCGTCCCGTGGGTGTCGTAGAAGGCAACTAAGGGACTTACTAGAGAATGGGCAGCAGCGTTCTCTATGCATTTGACCACCATACTGCGATCGCCAACCCGCCTGCCAAGCGTGGCGATTATGGCAAATCCCCCCCTTTTGAGGGAGGCTTATGTCCATCAGTGGACGTCTTTCGGCTGATGTGATGAATTACTATAACAGTACCAAAACAGCGCGGGTCAGGCGATCCGTCGATGCTTGTGCGATTTTAATGCAATTTGAACAGGATAATGCATTTTCAAAGAGACTCACCACCAACCACCACACCCACGGCCTACACTACACAAATTTCGTATACCTTCACCTGCTACGTAAATAGCAGTGCCATGATGTATCAACATAGGTTACGTAGAAAAAACACGTATTATTGAAGATAACTCAAAAACCACTTACTGGAACTAGACCATTCCATAAGTCTGTGGTTTATACATGGCGGAGTGCAAAGTCAATTTTAAAAAAAACAACACCCGTCAATCAGAATTTTTGAACTATACAATTGTAAGGTCTAATTTACCTAGGTACAAAGATTTTGACATTTTTTGTCAATGAGGTGAGATTCCGACTATATTTGAAACGTTTGTAATAAGAAGAATTGGCCTTCTAACATACGATTTAATCTAAACACATACCTTGGTGTCTTAAAGTCGCACAGAAAACTCAATTGCTGCAGAGTTGTCTTGAAGCCTCGCAGTGAGATGCTGCGCGCCGCCTGTGCTGTGGTGTGTGGTACTGGAGGTGTGTCGAGCTGGCACAACAACTACCATCATAGACGAGTGGTACGACGATGCTCCTCAACCAGGTCTCTGTAAAATGTATGGCAACGATATTTTAACAATTTTCTTCTACTAATAATTATTGTCACCTTCTCACTATGCGTCCACACATATTCTGCCTATAATGTTCCCACTGCTGGGACGCAGGCCTCCTCTCGGTCAGTGGGAGTGGGCAGTAAGCAACCGCGAGCTCAGTACGGATTGGTAGATGTCACATGTCTTCGGATTTTTGGTTCTAGGACCTGCCGGTTTCCTCACGATGTTTTCCTTCAACGTTTTAAGAGTAGTGGTGACGAAATAATGTACACAAAGTCAAGTCTGTGTGCAAACATACGACCGAACAGCCCGTAAGTTGCGACCGCGGACTATCCGTCCGTCCATACTTAATATTATTAATGCATAATAAACTGTGTCTGTTACTTTTCATGCCCCAAGGGATGAACTGAAACGCTGAAATTTGGCACAAAGATAACATACATAGACATACATGGACATAGGTTAATTGAAATCCCGGGAGTGTGTTCCCGTGGGATAATTTCCGACCTCCACGCGAGCGAAACATCGGGCAAAAGTTTTTAATAAGAGCACTGTCATTACAAAAAAAAAACGATACACTTTGCAGTTTTTCTCTTTAAGTCTTAGATATCTAATGAGACACTTTAATTGTTTTGACGACAGTTAAAGAATAATTTAAAAGAAACATTCTTGCAAAAAAACCCCTTTCGAATAAAAAAAGAACTTTGCAAATCCCATTGCTATCCTTAAGCACTAAAGATAACAGCTGGTATAGAATCACTATACACAGTTTCAGCTCAAAATAAAATACTCTAAGAATTGATACCAATTTTTCGGTTTCATATGTTTCTTAAATTCAAATCATAACAAACGTGTCACCGCACTACGTAGCTCAATAACTTTCCACGTTACTTGCCAATATCACGATAAATCGCTTCCGAGTGATGTGTTTAATAAAATTTGACAAGTTCGGTTTCTGGTATCAATGTATTAAAAACTCTCATAACTTCCGAACATGTAGAGATAGGATTAAAAAGCCCTTCCAATATCGTTTGATATCATCCAAAGAAGCCGTGCCCTTGGTATGTATATACCTTTTCCGTTACACGCTGTATATGACGGAGTTATGCCCGAACATACATAAAAAGAAGGTTATACCTTCCTTCATCAGCTCAGCGTCATGAGATGATGATGACCATACGCAAATGTCTCAATAGCTTTAGAAAATATATGAAAAAAATTGTCGATATCTATAACATTTGAGGGTTGCCCTCGATTTTCCTGGGATTCCATCATCAGATCCTGACTTGGTGCCAATGGGACTATCTCAGGAGTATAATCTTTCAAATAAAAAAAGAATTTTCAGAATCAGTCTACAAATGGGGGAGAAATCGGTGAACATACATAAAAAAATACATACAGTTGGACATATTATAACCTCCTCCTTTTTGGAAGTCGGTTAAAAATAAAAAAAAACCGACTTCAAAAAAAAAACACTACAAACGGAATTCAGTGGCAAACTAAACTACAAATACGTAAGGCACCGATTTTCGAAATTAAAGTAATTTGTTCTTAACTTTCTTGTTAAGGCACCTACCCTGCACCAATTCGTACACCACTTGTTATGTAAACAACACTGACAAGAAGTATTACAACATTATCAAGATACACAAAGTGGATCAAACACGTACTTATACAATATGTAACAAAAACCCTGTTGTTCCTTTTAGGGACGTATACACTCACCTACAAGCACAACATTGATGAAGTTATAATTTAAAAAAAACTTAAGCATTGGCCAGTTGAGCGTTCATTATGAAATAACTATTAAAATCGATTAAATTCAAAAAATGTTTACAGTATCTGACTTTACAAGTATCTTTATTTCGCATAATAGCCTACGAGCTCGGCGGCTTTCTTTGATCTGATAGAAGATGCCGCCAAAAACCTACGGGCGCTCGCGCCGCGGCGTTTCCGTACCACGTGCCTAACACCCCCTTTACCCCGCCACCCGCCACCCTGCGAATCACTTCCTTAGTCTCCCGCACAGCTTACTTCCTAACGGATGTAATTGTTGACCTACGTAGTGAGTGACTTGTGTTTTGTTTACGTATACGTTGACCGTGAAAAAATGATGATGATTAAATGTAGAATATTTTAATATGTTGATGTGTCTAGGGAAATGTGACTGCAATTATGCAGAAGCACGCAGACTCTACCAAGAACGTTTTACGAGTCTACCATTACCATTCCAACGTTTGCACATACGTACGTTGAATACCGGCAGTGTGCGCGGACAAGACCAACATCGACCTGACGCAGGCAGACCGAGGACTCAAAACAGTCACATCGTGGAGCAAGTCTTGAACGCTCAGTGCGACACGAACTCGGAGTAAACCATATGCACGTTTGGAGAGTTCTCAAAGAAGATGGCCAGCACCCTTTTCACTATCGTCGCGTCCAATCACTACTTCCCTCCGACTATGAGTCAAGACTAGAATACAGTAGACAGGTGCCACTCGACAAGATCGAACAAGATAGTGATTTCATGAATTGGATACTGTTCACCAACGAATGCTTATTTGTTAGAACAGGTGGTTTTAATTTGCACAATGAGCACGTGTGTTCGATCACATTTATGTGACAGACGCGGCGACTTTGTTTTTGTTGATGTAGTGAAGTGTTAAATGTAGTTTTAAAAATTATCAACTGTTCATAAAAATACCGTGTAAACCAACATTTTCAAAGATTCATTCGTTAAAGTGATAAACAACAGCTGGCAAGGTCACGAACTTGTGTAGAAAAATAGGTAGATAAGTGGCGGCGCGGTCAAAGAGAGTGGCGCGTGGCGGGAACGTTGTACCTATTTCTGATTTCGCTTCATGCAGTATTGCAGAGGTAAGAAATCAGTCAAACATTACAAATATTCACAACTAAATATTTATTTTAATTTTTTTTTTTACAGTTTTTATAAATGACTTGCTTTATTACGTATGTATACCGATTCTGAAAACGTGGGTAGAAGGAACAACAGGGTTTTTGTTACATATTGTATACATATTATCGAAGCTAACGCAAAAACTACCCAGGCAAAGTTAATAAAACTTATAAGGGGTCACTCCTGAGGGATTTTTGAAATGGATCTACAATTTTCAGAGAGATCACGGAATATACATTCAAAAACAAAATCCATACGATTTGAGAACCTACTCCCTTTCGATGTCAGTTAAAAACTAGAACACGCTCGCACTTTATAACATGGAACTCTAACACAACCACACACAACTAACGAAATGTTGGTAAACAAGGGCAACAGGTATACCTCTGCCTAACCCGTCGAGGTTAACAGGCGCAATGTTATGGTAAACACTGACATTAATTTGTCATACAGCTGTACGCCGTACTGTAGGGCTGTGGAGCGCGAAGCCCTGGTGGCAGCTCAAAGAATCAACCCGTCTTACACTTCTCGCGGTGAGCGACGCACTACGCCATTGCGCAAAAGGAATCTGTTCTGGGCTTCACTGCGCAGGTCACGATCAATACTTCCACTTGTGCCTGGAGGCTTTTATTTAGGTTATAAGTTCTGTTTACGTTTTTTATTATTAATTTCTGCTTGAGTACCTACAGTTCTCAATGTTTTATTGGTGTATTGGCGTCTGCTAGCTGCCATATAGCAGATTTATTGTTTTTGTATTTCGTAATGTTCATTACTTACAAATTCAAATTCATTTATTCGTTCGAACATAGTACATTAGATAGTCTTAAATTAATAGATGGTCTCGTCATATTCTGCCACCTGGGGTGCGCATTTATCAGGTACACATAAAAATAAAATTATTACAAAATTAAAACATTAGATTCATATTGATACTATTGAATAAATAATTACGAATTAATATTACAATAAGACACATGTCAGTTAAAAATATTGTTTAGGTTAATGTCAAAATATATTATAATTCAATGTCAAACTATTAACTATCAAAGAGAGATTTCAAAGTATGAAATATTGTATGTCAAAGGATGTCAAAGTATCATTCATAAAGTCGTTTAAATTATAATAACACTTTTTACATAGCAACTCTTTTTTTTTTTTTGGGTGGGAAATCATCAAATAACTTCTCCCGCTCTGGGTGGAGCGGGAGGGCGTGTCAGACTTTTACTGACTTAAATCCACCCGTGTTCCCTCAGTTGCCTGTGTGCCAGGGGCGGCGGTATCTCTTTCGAACAACTCGCACCCCTGGCAGGCATCGGCCCTTGCGGGCCCCACCTGTTGCGGCTGACATCTCTTTGAGGCGCGCGTGGAACACAACGCTCCGTCGACCAGGGCTTGGTCCTTACCGGACAGCGAGCTACCCATTACTCGCCGTCCGCAAGCCTATGCCTACGGTGGCCGGGAATCAGCCTGGGATTCCCGACGCCCAGGGCGTCTCCTGCGAAGGCCACGGCTGTGAGGGCGCATATACTGCATCTCCCTCACGTGCGCCACCTCCCTCTTTGTGCATAAGGCCAATCATGACCTACGCTAGTGCAGTCTTTGCACACACAAAGCCCCGTTACATCCATAGGATGCAGACTTTACAAAACCGTTTCCTTCGCCAAGCTACAGGCTCGCCATGGTACTGTTACATCCCTAGAATACACCCTTATGTGCCTAGTCAGCACCACATCATCATTTCTGTCTAGACTCTATGCATCGGTCAGGCAGTAGCGCCAGTTCGGGTTGAGACTCCTACCGGATAGGTCACCAGTCAGAATATTGACCAAGTTTCCCTTTTTTTGTATTTTGTGACCATAATTAAATATATATTCAAGTAACTTTCTTTAAATCGTTTTTTTTTAAAAGGGATTTCTAAAGTGTGTCCTAACATTGGTGGCAGCGGTGGGATTAATATCCCGTAGAACGTCTCGCGAAGTGTTATCCAGTGAAAGTGTCCCTGTGCCAAGTGTATCTTGTGTGCTTCGTAAACCTACGACCCGAACTCAACGAGACCTATCTGCGGCCTAAGAGAGGCCAACCCTGGCTGAAATAGGCCAACTCCAGCGGCCTACGAGAGGCTAACTCCAGCTCAAAAGAGGCTAAATCCAGAGCCCTTTTGAGGATTCATCCAAGTCGTCACCTGTCTGCTGTACAGTGGTACCGGGCAGCGCGCTGCAGGCGCATTCTACGGACCTGCCCGTATCCAGCACCGCCCAGGATCAGACGTCCTCCGTGTCCCCACAAAATGAAGTGTTTTTGTGTCCTGTGAGTCAGTTCAGTGCTCCTAATTTTAATTCTATTCATATATTTGCCGTGTTAACAAAGCATAAGTTAATCTATATTCCTGTTACTTTGTATTAATATCGTTATAACACTGTGCCCAGACCGTAGTCTAAACATCCTTCGCCCACGTATTTGGCTGCTTAGTACTCGGAATACTGATAAGCCGTCTAGAACCAGTTGGCAAAAGTTTTAATATCGTGACCATAGTATAGTTATTGTATTTTATTCCACAGCAAGTTATTTTAGTTACATAAAATGACTAAATCAGAATCGAAAAAAGACCTTAGAGAGGTAAAAGATGAGGAAATACCCCTTAGTGTTATCTTAAAATTTATTAAACCATTCGATGGTTCTAGAGAAAAATTAAATGCTTTCCTAGTAAACTGCGACAATGCAATTTCCTTATCTTCATCATCTCAGGAAGACATTGTCTTCAAATATATTATCAGCCAACTAGATGGTAAAGCGCAAAGCGCATGTTCCATCAAAGACTTTGACAACTGGTCATCTCTCAAAGAATTCTTGAAAAATCAATTCGGTGAGAGAAAGCATTACGCCCATTTACTTACCGAACTTCAAGAGTGTCACCAAACTAACCAGGAGACGGTCAGCCAATTTCACCTGCGAGTCGAAACTTGCTTATCCAGATTGCTTACAGAAGTAACAATTTCCAATATAAAGAAAAGTGAACTTGTCGGTAGAGTGGCTGCGATGGAGGACTTAGCGCTTCACACATTTAACATAGGTTTACATCCTCGTATAGCTAACATTGTCAGGTGTAGAGATCCAAAAAACTTGAACGAGGCTGTCAACTATGCAATCTCTGAAGAAAAGATTCAGCAATATTCATTCAAACAAAATGTTAATTTAAAAAAGGATAATAATAGACCTTCACCTAAGCCACATCTACCTAATAATAATAACCAACCTTCTTCCTCTAGAGATTCGACGGTGTGCAGATACTGCAAGAAAGAGGGTCATACTTTAGCCGAATGTAAATTGCGCGAATACAATAATAAAAAATATAACAATACATTCAATTCTCCCGCGCAACAACATTCTTCTAAGCCCAAGAGTCCTCATCTAAATTTTGTTAATAACGAAGAAAACTCCCTCACAAATGATTTAGAATCTGATCAAGACAATTTAAATTATTAAACGTCTCGACAGGGTGTCGCACGAGACGAACTTTAAAAGACGACGCCATTAATCCTATATCCCATCACCATTCATCCTCTAGAGCTATACGACAGGGTAACCAGCCCCAAACTGGCAGCTCTCATAATGTCACGCGACAGGGTAACCAGCCCCAAACTGAAGACATTCTCCTTAGAGCTATACGACAGGGTAACCAGCCCCAAACTGACAGCTCTCATAATGTCACGCGACAGGGTAACCAGCCCCAAACTGAAGACATTCTCCTTCGAGCTATACGACAGGGTAACCAGCCCCAAACTGGCAGCTCTCATAATGTCACGCGACAGGGTAACCAGCCCCAAACTGAAGACATTTCCAATCCTCCTCAATCCATGTCTACCCCTGAAAAAGAAAACAACAATGATTATAAAGTATATGAAGTAAATACTAATTTAAAAACATACTTACCTTATATCGTCGCTCAGTCGTCTGTCAGTAAGAAGCCACTTACCCTTTTGATAGACACTGGAGCTTCCTTGTGTATCCTAAAAAAATCATCCCTATCCGAACCCTGTGAATTAGAAGTTGACATGGTCAGAATAAAAGGTATTGACTCAAAGGACCCGATTACGAGTCACGGTAACCTTACTCTGGACTTAAGCCTATCCCCTGGGAACATAGTGTTACACAAATTTCACGTCTTTGATAAATTAAGCTTTCCCTATGATGGTATTATAGGTAATGACCTATTTATTAAAAACAGCTGCCGAATAAATTATGATTCAGGTGAGCTGGAAATTGCTCACCATCATATAAAGCTGTCATTCAACCATCCGTCTTACACAGTAGAACCACGAACCGAAACCATCATAGAATGTTCTGTTAAAAACCCAGAAATTCAGCAAGGCATAATCTTAGACCAACATATATCTGATAAATTGTTAGTAGCTAATTCGATAGTGAAAGTAAAAAGTAATAATCGAATAAATGTATCGATCCTGAACGTATCAGAAAAACCTATTTCAATAAATCCTAACCTCTCGTTGACCTTAATCCCGATAACAAAAAATGAAATATGCTTATCTCAACCTAATGTCAATTGTTATGAGAGAACAGACAGGGTCCTTAAACAGCTACGAACTTCCCATTTAAACTCTGAAGAGTCTGAAGTTCTTTATGACATCTGCAGTCAATATGCAGACATATTCCACCTTCCCGACGATGAACTCACTTCAACTAGTGCCATCAAGCACGAAATCAAAACAAGCTCCTCGCAACCTATAAATGTAAAATCTTATAGATTTCCAGAAGTTCATAAAGACGAGGTCAGAACCCAGATTAGTAAAATGCTGGAACAAAATATAATTAAACCATCCACCTCTCCATGGTCATCCCCCATTTGGATAGTGCCCAAAAAAGTTGATGCTTCGGGAAAAAGGAAATGGCGCATAGTGATTGACTATCGCAAGCTCAACGACATCACTATTGGTGAGAGCTATCCAATTCCGCAAATTAACGAAATCTTAGACCAGCTAGGTAAGAGTAAATATTTTACAACTCTCGATTTAGCATCTGGATTCCATCAAATAGAAATTTCAGCTGAAGACGTCCCTAAAACTGCTTTTAGTGTACCTGAAGGTCACTACGAATTTGTCAGAATGCCATTTGGTCTCAAAAATGCCCCTGCAACCTTTCAGAGGCGCATGAACACAGTCCTGTCAGGCTTGCAAGGTATACATTGCTACGTTTATTTAGATGACATTGTAATATATTCCCACGATCTTACATCCCACGTCCAAAAATTATCCCACACGTTTGAGAGATTGAGAAAATTCAATCTCAAATTGCAACCGGACAAGTGTGAGTTTCTTCGCAAAGAAGTTACTTATCTTGGCCATACTATTAGTGAAGCAGGCTTAAAACCTAACCCAGAGAAAATAAAAGCTGTAAGTGAATTCCCTATCCCAAAATGTCCAAAAGACGTAAAATCATTCCTAGGTTTGGTGTCCTACTATCGTCGCTTCCTGCAGGATTTTTCTAAACTAGCTAAACCTCTTACATCCTTGTTAAAAAAGGATATACCATTTGAATGGACTAATAGTCAACAACTTGCTTTTGAAACATTAAAAAATAAGTTAATCTCAGCCCCCGTTTTAATATACCCCGACTTTACTAAACCTTTCATCCTGACGTGTGATGCGTCAAACTACGCTATTTCAGCGATACTCTCTCAAGGCGAAGTGGGAAAAGACCGCCCAATCGCTTTTGCTTCACGCACGCTAAATAAAGCTGAAACCAATTACAGCGTTACTGAAAAAGAATGTCTGGCTATTATTTTTGGAACAAAAATATTCCGCCCATATCTTTATGGTTATAAATTTAAAATTATAACTGATCATAAACCACTTAGGTGGCTATTCAATTGTAAAGAACCGGGATCCAAGCTAGTTAGATGGAGACTAAAACTCGAGGAATATGACTATGAGATAGAATATAAAAAGGGCAAGATCAACAGTAACGCTGATGCTCTTTCCCGTTACCCTGTGAAATCCATTCGATCACCAGACACCGCTCACATACTTACCGACAAACGACCTGTGAGTGTTCCACCCCCATCTCAGCCACCTGAAATCCCTCCGGTTAATCCTGAAAGTCCCGGAATACCTGAAATTCCCGACTTACCTGACTTTGACTTACCTGAAAATTTCGAGTTACCCGACGACTTAGAACTCCCCGAAGATTTTGATATCCCAACTCCACCTGAAGTCCAGAACGACGACGATACTTACACTAAATGCCTGAAAAAAAAAAAATGATAGATTTAATCAATTTGATACTATAATTCATGAACATAGCGAAACCTTATTAAAAACAAAATTAAAAACTATTATTATACCAACTTCCATTGACCTTGATGAGTCAAATCCCTATATTTCGGAAGTTATCGATAAACTTTCGGAACCAAAAGATATCCTAGAAGAAGACAGGACATTACATTCCTTTCTCTCTTTCGAAAATAATAATGCGAAATTTTACTTACTTTTTGTAAAAGTCCATCACTTCGATCAGTGCAACTATGAGGATATTTTTAAGAGCCTTAAAAATCTGAAACTTGAATTAATAAATAATAACACAACTAAATTCGCTATAACGGACTTTCGTAATCCATTCGATTCACATAGTTTCATGAAGATCCATAATATAATCACATACCTGTTTCACGCTACTTCAATCACTGTCCATATCTTCAAAAACATTATAATTTATCCTTCTCCAACTGAGATCAGTAAAATCTTAAAGGAAAACCACGACATTCCCATATCAGGTCATTTAGGTTCAAATAGAATGTTAAGTAGAATCCAGGAAAAATATTATTGGCGCAATATGCGCAGAGATGTCGAAGACTATGTTCGAAAATGTGAACAATGCCAAACCAATAAAGCTCTGCGTAGAACCAATTGAGCTCCTATGCAGATCACAACGACATCTACACAACCTTTTGAACGCGTGTCACTTGACATTGTCGGACCATTGCCCGAATCAGGCACGGCCAAGCTCAGATTCATTTTGACAATCCAAGATGACCTCACGAAATTTTCAGCAGGCTATCCTATCCGAAATGCTACGGCTGAAGAAACCGCTGAATGTTTAATCCACTTCATATCTCAGTTTGGTATCCCTAAGACCATTCTTACAGATCAGGGAACCAATTTCACAGCGGAACTCTTTAAACAAACCTGTGCCTTTTTGAAAATCAAACAGTTATGGTCCAGCCCCTATCACCCACAAACTCAAGGTGCTTTAGAGAGAAGTCATGCGACTCTGAAAGAATATTTAAAATCTTTCGTCGATGACAACCAAAATGACTGGCCGCGATACGTTTACACGGCAATGTTAACCTATAATACCACAGTCCATTGCACCACAAATTATACACCATATGAATTATTATTCGGTTGCAAACCATTTATACCCACTTCTGTTTATAATACAGCATTAGAACCTACATATCCTAGTTATGTCCGTATACTCCAACAAAGAATGAAACTCTCCAGAGAGAAAGCCGTAGAAAACATCCTTAAATCTAAAATCACATCAAAAGACTATTATGATAGAAGAACTAGGCCTATGAAATACAAAACAGGCGATATGGTGTATATCAAACACCATCCGCGACAAAACAAAGCTCTGTCGCCTATCTGGAAAGGCCCACATAAAGTGATAAAAATTAATGGCAATAATACGTTGACCCTTCTTGTTAATCGCCGTCACGTCAAGTATCACTATGACGAATTAAAGCTGGCGGAAATAACAGATGTTTAGTGTTTATTTTTAGTACTTTAGCTTAATCTAATAAACTTAGTTTTAAATAACATTAGTTAAATATTTTGTCTAATATATTTCAGAATGTCTACATTCCTGTCCCTTGCAACTTCTGATATCATTGAACAAGTCACTGAAAGCCCTGGCGTATACTTCGACCCAATAGGAATCATGAAACAGACTAGTGATCATATTCATTTACTTGTACCTATAGATATTACATATATAAAACCTCATATAGACAATATAAACAATGCATTAAAAACTTCTACGCTTTTGTGCCAACAAAATACAATACTTAAAGAATCTGAATGTACAAATATACTACAGCCTCTGGTTTTGCGACTTACCGATATTCTGAAAGACTTCAATGCCATATCTCATTTAACATCTGGGCGAGAAAAGAGATCCGCTTGGTTAGCAGGAGTTGGCTCTCTTTTCAAACAAGTCATTGGCACAATGGATGAAGACAATGCCATAAGATATAATAACGCCATTCAAACCCTAAATAATAATAATATTAAGCTTGCGTCCATTTTAAAGGATAATATTCTTGTAACAAGCACGGCTCTTTCCCGTTACAACAAAACTCTTGAAACTATAACCACAAACGAAGTCCGTTTGAATGACGCTATTATTAATCTATCTAGTACTTTCAGTAATCTGTCAATTATATCTGATAAGCTGTACATAAAATCAAAGATGAACGATGTCTATACTGAACTATCATCTTGTCTACTTACTCTGTCTTTTAAATTAGACGACCTTGTAAATGCAATGCTATTCGCTAAAACTAATACTCTTCACCCATCGGTCATAACACCAAATCAGTTGTATAATGAACTAATAAGTAACTTTAGAAGGTTACCTAATTATGAAGAACTGCCTATAAATTTAGATTTAGATACTATTCATGCTTTGATTGATATGTCAAAGTTATCATGTTATTTTGTAAACAATAAGTTAGTCTTTGTAATCAAAATTCCACTTGTACACTCCTTTGAATTAGATCTATTTAAGGCCATTTCAGTACCTATACCGCACAACATGGAAGAACCAAATTCCTATGCTATGATTGTACCATCTTGTAATTATGTTGGCATTAGTAAAGATAAACTAACATACACTTGTATAAGTAATCTAAAATCCTGTACTGAACCCGCAAATAGAGTTTATATTTGTGACGATACGGACACACACTCAATTCAAGCAACACCAATCTGTGAAACTGATATACTTACAAAAATTGTTACAGAAATACCTAAGTACTGTCAAACTAAATTAATGTATGGTCAAATAGATATTTGGCAAGAATTGCAAGGAAACAGATGGATATTTGTCCAATCTGAACCTACTAAACTTTCTATTCAGTGTAAATCTGATTTAATAGAGTTCAAAATATTAGGTACAGGTGTACTTAATATTCGACCTAATTGTACGGCTTATTGTAGAAATAAACAACTGTTTGGGAAAAACAACATTGACATAAATGTTAAAACTATAGTTTCTGATTTTAATCTAATTAATGAAGCCTGTTGTAATCTAGAAAAGTTTAACATATCAAAGCCCAAATTGTTACCCTCTAAATTGTCAAACATAGACTTAGAAAAACTACCTAGCGTTATCAATAATCAAATATTGTCAGATGTTGATAAAATTATAAATAGTCGTAGTCCTAACCTAATTGAATATAGTTCTCACTATCCACTTTTGACTTACCTTATATTCATTCTAATTTTAATTTTTATTAGTTACAAACTTTGTAAGAAGTTTGGAAAATATTCTGGCTGCAAAACAAAACCTAAATTACAAAACGATGACACCTCAGATAACGATCCGGAACCCGAAACAATTCCTCTTCCAAGGTTAAGAATAAATTCGTAACTTTCCATAAAAACCGTAAAGTTCCTCTTAAAGGGGGGGTTGTTACATCCCTAGAATACACCCTTATGTGCCTAGTCAGCACCACATCATCATTTCTGTCTAGACTCTATGCATCGGTCAGGCAGTAGCGCCAGTTCGGGTTGAGACTCCTACCGGATAGGTCACCAGTCAGAATATTGACCAAGTTTCCCTTTTTTTGTATTTTGTGACCATAATTAAATATATATTCAAGTAACTTTCTTTAAATCGTTTTTTTTAAAAAGGGATTTCTAAAGTGTGTCCTAACAGTACGTTAGGAACGAGATCCTCCATCTCGACCTCAAAGTCCCCAAAATAGCTCAGTTCCTAAAACGCAATTCAAAGCGTTTCTTCGAATCCGCCGCGCAACACCGCAATCCACTGATTGCGAAGGCCGCTAGTTATGTCCCCAGTAGAATCAGTAGAATCCGCCGGCCGAAACATGTTCTTTCCGACCCTGATGACCCCATCACTATCCTTCAAGAAAGCAGTAGGGCCACCAGCACAGCACACAAAAACAGACCGTGTTTCCGACCTCGCCGCCGAGGTCCTCGCGCCTCGCGAAGACCCCGAGTAAACGAATCCTCCCCCAACCGTCCCTTGCCCGCAGAAGTGCCAGCCCGCGCCGAAGCTGAGCAAGTAGAGTTAAAATCCCCCTGATCTAATAATAAAGAAATTATTTTATCCAGCCTGTCCCCACTTGCTGCCCTCCCTAAAAGTGACTCCCTGAGCCGAGGCTCGTACCCCGCAGGGGGTGCCCTCAGTGCGCAGTTGCTGTAGGTTTAATTGTTAGTTTGTAAGCCCTGGCTGGAGGCTCTTAGCCTGAAAACTAAAAGTCACCGCAGGAAAGCCCAGTTAAGCAGTCACGGCCTCTCAAGGTCAACTGCGAGATGCCATACCAAAAAAAAAAAAAAAAAGGGAGTGAAATTCGTACGTCATAATTTATGTGATACGACCACAAGTTGTATTAAAAATAATGAAGTTTTATTTGTTATTCTTTAAAGATCGTGGATTACGAAACGTATTCGAATGTAAGTAACGCGCTAATATTTGGCTGACAGTACAGTTGTCATTGCTACTCATAGTAATTGACTGAATCGGTCGGTCAGTCGAGAGTGGCTATCGTTCTGGTGTTTGCAACAACGAATAACGATTGATTGTAACCAGGCGCCTCCAAGGTGAACCGATGACCTTCTGAAGGCCGCAGGCATTCGCTGGATGCGGGAAGCACAGAACCGGTCCAAGTGGTGCAGTTTGGGGGAGGCCTATGTCCAGCAGTGGACGTCTTTTAGCTGAAATGATGATGATGATGATGGCACCCACGAAGTCCCCGAACCTATTACACTACTCATGTCGAGACATGTGCACTGCAGTTTTGCAACGTTCTAGAATGCGTACTACATCTCCGGACAAAGGAAGATCTGGGACCTGCGCAGTGAAGTTTAGCACATTCTGGAATATCTTACCTTGTCAAATAACACTGCAGAAGCTTTGACTAATTATTTAATTAATATTTTGTGTCTCGTAATATTTATTACTTTGCCTATGTATGTATAGAATTAAGCCTATCCGACGAAACAGACAGCTGTGCTGCTGGGGAGTTTGTTCCGCCACTTCTTCTTCCCAGCAAAAGCACTAGGAAGTGGTGAAGGGTGGGCGTTTTGGGGGACTGTCTCATGTATTTTGACGTTCGAAAAGTGCTGATTCTCAGCCTAATTTGAATAACTGACTTTTGATTTTGATTTTGATTTTTAACTGCTGCGCTGCGTGTCGTGGGTTCGATTTCTGCACGGAACAAATATTTGTATGACCTACAAGTAGTTGTTCCGGGTCTGGTTATTTGTGTATAAGAGTTTAAATGTTTGTAAACGCACACACAATAAAGGAGAAATTCCTAGTCCACACTAGGAATTTCTCCTTTCGTGGCCGTCCTTTCGTGGCGTTTAAAAAAAACTATCTGTGTGAGAAACATCCAAATCCGTTCTGTAGTTTTTGCGTGAAAGTGTGACAAACATTCATCCATCCATCCACACAAACATCCATCCATCCAACCACACAAACTTTCATATTTATAACATTAGTAGGATAAGATTATGCTGTAAGTACCTATGCTGCATCCAAGTCCGTTTTAAGTGACGTTTCACTAATCTGTTCCGGGCATAAATCGCATCGAAATCCGTTGCGTAATTTGATAGAATAATTCGGTTTTAAAGACAGAAACGAAAACCGACTTTAATTTATAACATCTATAGAGGTAATGGCTCTTCTGTAATGTTTTATTGCATTGCAAAAATATAAGTACTAAACATCTCAAATCACGTTATTGATAAGACCTGCGCGGCACAGCTAGATAGAGCTAGAGCCACTCGCCGCCTGCCATGCAGGGTGTGTCAGTCCTTAGAGACACGGAGTACTCCGCTGCACCCCGTCGGTGGCTCGAAGGACCAACTCTGTAGCCCTAATATACCGTGTATCCCAGGATGAAAGATTAAAGTAAGTTTTACTGTTTTTCTTTCGAAATCTTAAATCAAAACTACTATGGTTTTAGAGGATAATGTCGTGACGAATTTTCGATTCACGTTATTGAGCAGGACCTGCGCGGCGCAGCTAGATATCTAGACTAGCATTCCTTTCCGCAAAGCTGCAGTATTATTAAAAATTATTCTTGAATTTTTCAGGACCCTGGTGTAGCAGTGTCCCTGAAGGATGTTGATCTACCAGTTCGCAGTCAGCATGGCAAGTGGCCTTCCGAGCTGCCATCGGGGAACCAGACCTACCAGCCCTTCAAATCTAGGTATGTTTTTCTGTATTTATGCTTTAACGAAAAAAAAAGAAACCAGTCTATATTGCTTAAAAGTTATTCGTATTTAGCGTGACGGCTATCAAACGTCGAGAAGCACAGGACTGGTCGATTTGATGATATTTGAGGCCTATGTCCTGCAATGGGTGTCTTTCCACTGAAATGATGATGATGGATTTACTGAAACCGAACTTTGTATTCATCATTTAATCAAAATTTTCCCTCCGTTTTCAGGTCCCTGTTTGACGAGCAGTGTCATCCACTCGTCCCTGTCACTGATGCTATTGCTAGCTGACTTCCAGTCACACAATATCCCACTTGAGCGTACACCGACGGGATGTAAGTGGCTCTACCAACACCTGAAGAGTCAAAGTCAACCTCACCTGCCCGTGGTGCACCCTGCTGAAATTACCGACGAGGCTCTGGTCAATCCCTGGTTTCCTTTGAGATAGGGAGACCAGGTAAACTTTTTATTTATTAAATAAGTAATAGTAATTTGAACTTACGTGGCAAACTTTAGTCTTAAGCTGAGGTAAATTCATAAGAAATTAAGGATTCTATGCTATTTAACTATGATACACATTAAAAATATAATTAAAATAAAATTCTTCGTTTTTTTTTTAAATCCTTAATATGGTAATGATACAAAGACGTCACCAAATTCCCGTGCTCTTAAAAGCCGATAGAGGCGGTTAAATGCAATTAATGAGTAAATGAACGAATTACTGAATGATATCTTACAGCACAAGGGGCACAACTTTGCCCAACATATTTAATCGCCGCTGCTCTCTTAACTGTGAAGGAATAAATCAAATCAAATCAAAATATTTTATTTCACATAAACCTGTAAGGGCACTTATGAAACGTCAGTAGCTATTTGATGATTTCCCACCCAGAAAAAAAAAAAAAAAAAAAAGGCATAATACAGTAAAAATAAGCAAAGTATACTAACCTAGCTGTGGCTATATCAGTCAACTGCCTTATTTTTCTTACTGCGTAAGCAGCTGAGCTAAATCTGCTTGAGAGAGCTCTAATGTGGGCACTCCATTGCAGTTTTGAATGTAAAATAATTCCTAGAAATACAGTTTCGGAAATAGCATGTACTTTCTTACCATCAAGTTTTAAATTTAGACCTACTTGGGGTACATTTGGTAATGAGAACTTAAGACATTTAGTTTTGTTCGCATTGAGTTTTCGAGAGAACAGCTAGACTATCGTTGACATGTAAGACATCCGTATCTTTTCTATATATTCCAAAAATAAGAGAAGTGTCACAAAATTAAATCCGAGAAGTTAGCCATCAGGTAAGGAAGGTCATAACTAGAAATAAAAAAGGCCAAGAATTGAACCTTGAGGCATGCCCATCTTAACTAGAGACCCCGAGGACGTTGCCCCGTTAATGTTTACTTTTTGCTGCCTGTTTGAGAAATAGGAAAGTACAAGATCAGCAGCTCGTCCACGAATTCCGTAGTGGTGTAATTTACAGATGAGTGTTTTGTGGTCAACGCATTCTAACGCTTTTGAGAGGTCACAGAAAACGAAAATTGCGTCCTGGGACTTCTCCCAGGATTCCAAAATGTGACTGATGAGTTGTAGTCCCACGTCAGTCGTCGACCTACCTTTCGTGAAACCAAACTGTCGACCATGTAAAATCCCATTTGAGTTAAAATGTGACAACATCTGGTCTAGCATGATTTATTCATAAATTTTGCTCAATGCTGAAAGCACAGATATATCTGTGTATATATATAGATATGCCTATAGATCTATAATCAGAGGGATCACTCTTACTACCCGATTTGAAAATTGGTACTACTTTACTATCTTTCATTAAGTCAGGAAACGTACCGGTGTCTAAACATAGATTAAATACGCCTGTTAGGACAGGGGCAATTGTGTCAATGATATCTTCAAGAACCTTAACGGAAATCTCCCATTAGTCTTCAGTGTTTTTTATCAAGACTTTTAAATGCTGTTTTAATTGTGGCTATAGAAATGGGTTTGTATTCAAAATTTGGAATGTCCTTACTGAAGTTTTCTTTATGAAGAGATTCAGCTACAGATGATGAGGGGAGAGATTTCGTAACCTCTATTGGGATGTTGGTAAAGAAATTTTCTAGAGTCTCAGCAACTTTTAACTTATCTGAAATGGTTTCATTTAAAATTTTTAGACGTAACTCATTCTGATCTTGCTGTTGTGTGTTTCCAGTTTCTTTGTTAATTCCCTGCCACACACTTTTATTTTTAGAAATACTAATTTTCTTATTTATTAATTTATACTTAGCTTGAGCGCATACTCTTTTGAATATCTTAGGATAGTTTCTTACATAATTATGAAGGGCCTGATCAGAAGTCAATGATTTTTTGATAATACATGGTGAGGAAACCGGCATGTTCTAGAACCAAAAATTCGAAGACAGGTGACATCCTTCAACCCGCACTGGGCCCACATGTGTCTAACTTACACAGCCGGAGCTACGATTACCTAGAGCCTACTCCCTCTCATAATGAGGAGGCCTGTGTTCCAGCAGTGGGAACAATGTAGGTTATTTAAATGGGGAGTTAAACAAGGTGTGTGGTTTAAAACAATTAAAGTCAAGTTTAATGTTTGTCTTCAGAGGGGCCGCACGGGTTGATCGATCAAGTTAAGCTACGCGGTTGGTCCGCGGATGGGTGACCATCTTTACATACCAAGACTTTTCCGTGCCTCGGAAAGCACGCCCCGGCTGTCATTTGTTGATCTTTGATAGTCGTTACGGGTCGTCAAAAGCCCAAAAGTCTGACAACCAGTCTTACAGGGGGTATCGTATTACCCAGTAACTGGGTTCTGAAGGTCAGTTATGTAGTCGCTCCATGTTAAATACTGGTACTCAGCTGCTTCCGGTTAGACTGGAAGCCAACGTCAACATAGTTTGAAAAAGACTAGGCAGATGATGATGATGATGTTAATGTTTGTCCCCATTGGTCTACAGGCACAAGGCAAGAGTAATAAACCATTACTCGAAGGCGGTAATATTAGCGCCAATAGGGAGGTAGTTTATTCCTGTTGTATACCTTTCGGTACAATATGTTTTCTTCCTTACGGCTAGTCAAGCGACCGGGTAGCTTGAAAAATCTGTTTTTTTTTTACATTATTCGCGATTTGGATATCAGAATCAGGTTGTATGATGATTAAAACATGATTCACGACAATAAAACATAATTAATGATTAAACGAACTTACCTTAAGTGAAGTTCGATCATAATTATACGAAGGCTTTGTCCTCGAGATTAGTATAGAGATTACATGTAGTAGACATACGGTTTCGCCATCAGCACTGTTTGAGAGTTTTTTTTTTTTAATTTTTGCCTTCGTCTGACAACCCTAGCGAACTTCATTTACTTCAGAGCATTTGGTTGATATTTGAATACACAATGGGAAGATGGGAGGGCGGGATGCTAATCTCTTCGGACAAAGCCTTCGTATAATTATGATCGAACTTCACTTAAGGTAAGTTCGTTTAATCATTAATTATACTCAGCTTTGTCCTCCAGATTAGCATAGAGATTACATGTAGATGTTGAGAGTATATTATGAAAATGTCAACAATAATTAAACACAGTTTTGAAAAAAAACCTAGGATCATTTGTTTATATTTCCTTCAATACAAGATTCAGTTATTTTCTGTTCATCAATAGTAATTATATAAATAGGTTGGAGATTAATCAGTATTTAACAAAATGCTTTTCGCAAAAGAATCGTTACTTATGTCAGATATAATCTTATTATAAAATTTACCAAATGTTTTGCAATTATCGCTTCAGCCTGCTGTTTTCCGGATTACGTCCAAGCTTATTCCAACTTGGTGAGCCTTAGAAGTAGAGGCGTGTCTAGTGCTATGCGCAGTAAAAATGGACACATCAATTCCACTACTACTTAACGTAGATTTAATCCTCAAGGTCTGCGGAGTGATCGAATTATAGGGTTTCTTTAAACTTAAAAAGAGATCATCACTTTTTCTTAAAGTTTTTGTTATTGAAACATAAGATTGCAATGAAAGGGCAGGGCATATTTCTGGCCTTTCCCGAATTTAATTATTAAATACTTCTATATTTTGTATGTTAATTTTAGAAAATGTCTGCACTCTATGTGCAGTTGCCAGAGCAAGTAAGGTTATTAATTTCTTAGATATTTTCTCTAAGTTAAATGTATCATTTGGGTACCAATTAGCCAAAAAGTTAAGGGCTATGGATGTGTCCCAAGTAATGTTGTACTTAGGTAGTGGAGGACGCAGTCTGAAAACTCCTTTGAACAAACGTTTAATACACTCGTCTTTACCCAATTCTTGACCAAGAATCAGAGCAAGGGCTGATCTACAACTGTTTAATGTTCCATATTGAGCACGTGAATTATACAGTCCTGTTAAGAAAGTTATGACAATTGGAACCGAGGCTACATATAAATCAACATTGTTTGCTTTACAGAAATTAAACCATTTTCTGAGGCACGAATCATACTGCTTCAGTGAGTTCTCTGACAATGAGGCTATCATAAGAGGTATAGAATGTGGTGGCACATATCTTTTCAGAAAGGACGTTCTGATAATATTCCGGCAACCAGGGTAATTTTCTGATGCACCTCCCGATTGCTAGAATGAGAAATAATCAAGTTGTGAGTTGATTTAAATATCAAAGGTTTGGTTATGAGTAGACTGTTAAATAAGGGGTACCATGGCTGCGTGGGCCACATCGGTACTATCATAATGCCCTTAGCTTCATCATTAACAATCTTTCTTAACGCTTTTAGTATGATAGCTATTGGAGGGAAAATGTAAAAATAGATATCAGACCATGAGATTGTGAATGCGTCTATAACATACGCATCAGGGTCTCTATGCCAGGACGCGTAGTTTGAGCATTTTTTATTGACTCTACTGGCAAATAAGTCTATTTCTGGAACACCAAAATTTCGTACAATTTTTTGAAATGCGGTATGTGACAACTCCAACTCTATATCTGGATGGACACGTCGCGAATCTGCATCCGCGATATGATTATCCGTTGAACTAATATATGACGCAAATACAACTAAATTACGTTCCTCACACCACTGCCACAATTCTCTAGTAATATTTGTGAGGTGAGGAAACTGAACACCTCCCATACGGTTAATGTATGAAATAGCGGTGGTATTATCAATCCGTAACAGTATTTGGCAGTCGTGATAAGACTTAGCAAAGGTCTTAATTCCTAAAAATGCAGCTAAAATTTCTAAATAATTTATATGTCGCGACTTTTCACTGTAAGTCCACAGCCCGCTCGCACGTTCATCCCCACAGGCTGCGCCCCATCCCGTAGTTGAGGCATCACTATAGATTGCTAACTTATAGTCACTTGTTTTTATTTTATTAAAGGGACTTTCCATAGCCTTGGCCCACCATTTGAGGTCTGGCATAATAGACTGTGGAATACTCATGTATTTGTCATAGTTGGTATCGTCTTTTATGTTCAGAAATTTACAGCGCTCAAGTTCCTTTGTATATAGCCAGCCGTATTTGACGGCTGGGGAAGCAGAGGTGAGCAAACCCAGTAAACGAGCGAATTCCCTGATTTTACAACGGTTCATACAAGAAAATTTATTAATTACTGTCTTTATTTTTTCCCGTTTATTTATGGGTAGGGAAATCTGTAAGCGTTTTGAGTCTATATGGAAACCTAAGAATTTACAAGTAGTAAAAGGGGTAAGAATACTTTTCTCAGTATTTACTATGAATCCTAGAGCCTTCATAAGCTTAGTTGTGTCCGATATGTTTTTGAGGCATGATTCGAAAGAGTTTGAAATAAGTAAAGTATCATCTAAATATATTGTCGATAAATGTCCGCAACATCTAAGTAAACCGATCACTGGTTTCATGATCTTCGTGAAAACAAAAGGGGCAGTATTCAATCCAAAGGGTAGGACATTAAATTCATACAACTTATTTTCAAATTGATAGCGAGGGTACTTTTTAAAATCATCGTGAATTCGGATCAAAAAATATGCGTCCTTTAAATCAATCGTACTCATAAAGCAATCCTTAGAAATAAGCTTAATTGCTGTACGTAGATCTTCAAGTTTAAAATGTGATGTATCAATAAACTTATTTAGTGCCTTTAGATTCAATATAAATCTTGATTTGCCGTTCGATTTTGGAACTAAAAATATAGGGGACAAGAATTGCTCACCGCACGGTTTACATTCTGCAATGGCTCCTATACTAAGCAGATCAACAATTGAACTTTCAAATTGAGCTTTCTCAGAGATGAAGTAGTATCTTTTTGTGGGAATATTGGCCTGGTTCACAGGCCTTGAAAATGGAATTCGATAACCATCAATCCATGATAGGATGTTCTTATCACCCGTCAAAAGTGACCACTGGTCGCGAAAGTAAGATAGCCTACCGGCGTATTTTACCGAGTCTATCGGTGGCGGCTGCGAATCCGATCTTGACGCGACGATTGTTTCGAAGAGTTCTCTTGATGACTCTTGTATATAGGCTCCTTTGTCCTCTGATTCCCCCTCGGCCTGTGGGTCGGGGGAGGACCGCGCCAGTTTAAATGTTTCTGGTGCGGTTTATTTTTATTCTTCAACGACATTTTATTGGGCGGATACGAGGTGAATTTAAGATCAGCTCCTGACTTCGTAAAAGCTTTTGCTGCCCTTAATGCTTCTGGCAGATCTTCACTGAAAAGGAATTTATCGATTTTTGTTGCTTGCAGCTGATCTTTTAATTCCTTTTTTAGATTGTACAGCACAAAGTTCCTGCGTGTGACAGAATCTGAGAACTGACTATCACACAACAGCTTTATAGCATCCGTAAGTACCTTGATTATTGCTGTATTTTTTTGGTTCCGATGAAATCAGTAAGGTGAGCGCCTCAGCTAAACATGATGTTGCGGAGGAAGTTTGTCTTTGTTTCAGTTCGATGCCTTTGTCTCTTTTGTAAACAGTCTCTGAGATGGCAGCCTTGACCTCAGGATTGAGAACGGGGGCATCAATTGATGTGCAATTTGCTGGAGGCAAATATCTTTGCAACAGTTCCGAGCGCTCTTCCTTAGATAAGCCTGTAGTAGCTATGTGCTGCAGCCGTATCGCAAGATCAGATTGGATATTCATACCGTACGTCTTGGTGCGAGAGGGGACCTCCCCTAATACATATTTTCAGCAGTTCAACGTCCAGTTCCAATGCTGCAGGTGCCGCTTCTGTATGCAGCGAAGGTGTCGGTACCGGCAGTGGCACTACGCCACTGGTTTACGGCTGAGGTTCAGCGGTACTTGTTGACGGTTGTGGGTTGACATCGACGCCTGCCGTTATTATAGGCATGTCTAAAATGGACATTAACCGTTTTTGGTATTTATTTAGGTAAAGCGACAGCCCCATAAGCTGACCGCATTACCTACCCCACTGACTGTACTATATGTACAGTGTGTCATTATTGTGACTTAAGCTAGTAAAGTTGCATTCCCTAAAATTGCCTGCATTACTTTCTTTATCAGACTTATCGTAGTTACAGAGTTTAGGTAGGTAAGTACCTATAATAGTAAAGTAACAGTCCCACAGACAGCTCACAGTACTATATAATAATCACAAAGTGACATTTCCAAAAAATGCCCGCATTGCACTCATGTTGTAACTTGGTTCGATAATCATGTTTTAGTGAAGTGACAATCCCATAGATTGCCCGCAGCACTATTCAAATACGTTAGAAGTTAGAATAACTTTCGTAAAGCTTCAATAAGTGATGAACCCTTCAGATTAACGCTATATAATTTTTTCAAACATGAGGGTAGATAAAAATTTTTTCCTTCAATACATAGACGCTCGGGCTGTGGCGGCGCCGCCGTGCCACGCCTTCGCGATCTTGATCTTGAACGTGACTGCGATGATATAGAACTCGAACTAGACGAAGAACGCGAAGATGAGTCTGATGAGGATGAAAACCACCTCCCTGCTGAGCTGTCAATCTCTGCGTCGTGCGCGCATTAATTTACGCTCTAACTTTTTGATTTTTTTTGCAATACATTCATAGTTCTCTTCTACTGGTCGAGAACGTTTACCCATGGTCAGAACGAACCGATGCACAAAACAAAATTATAATTTTAACGGAAAGTGCGCGTATGGCGAAGCACTGAATGTGTAATGAAGTTCGCTGGGGTTATCAGACGAAGGCGAAAATTAAAAAAAAAAAACTCTCAAACAGTGCTGATGGCGACACCGTATGTCTACTACATGTAATCTCTATGCTAATCTCGAGGACAAAGCTGAGTATAACATGTTAAGGGACTGGTTACACTTATTCAGCTCTGTTCAGCTTCTGTCCATAGAAAACAACGATTTTGTATAGAGTCCGTGCAGCTTTCTGCGGCTGAACGGCCAATTTACTAAGCTAGAATTTGGCTGTTATGATGATGATAAAGAAGCGACTGAACAAGGAACGCTAATCTCGACAGTTAATAATAGTATTATAAGTTAGAATTTAAACAACTTTGCCAACTATACAATAACAACATAATATACAAGATTTTTTTTTAAAGTCCGCTGACAAATATGGCAATTTCAAATCTACTAAAATATTAAACAGAAATTCTTCATTCTGCTCAAACCAAACGCACATTTCAATATGTTTACATAATATAAAACAAAGTCACTTTTCTTGTCTGTACGCTTAGATCTTTTAATCTACGCAACGGATTTTAATTTTTCATCAATAGACAGTGATTCAAGAGAAAGGTTTATATGTATAATATACCTACCGACCAACACGCGGGCGAAGCCGCTGGCAAAAGCTAGTAATACATAAAATAAACACACACGCCTCTTATTCATGAAATAAAAGTTTGACATTTTTGTCCATTGCTTAATATCAGAGATCAAAGACAATGCATATTAATCAGAGTTGCAACACTAGCAAATAAATGACAACAAAAAATCAAAACGAAAACAATGCCGATTGCAGAGTGGAAAAATTACTACCTGTATAAGAACAATATTGATTGCGACAAATTGGAACCGTGCACGTAGCTTCTGACGTTTCATAAGTGCCCTTGCAGGTTTATGTGAAATAAAAATATTTTGATTTTGATTTTGATTTTGAATAATTAAGCTTGTTACGTAAACGTTACAAAAATAAATAAATAATGAGGCCACATTCTGCAGCCTGACAAGGCATCAACCATCGCTGGTTTAAAAGCTGACAACACGGCAGATATTCTAGCATTACAACATTTCGTATTCGCGCAAATATTCGCGTGAAGTAGGGTGTGGTTATAAATGGGGTCGCTTATATTCACCTCTCGCCCGCACTACATCACTGTCTATAATGACAATCTATAGACCACTCTTTCTAACTCACAGGATAGTCGTAAAGAAGAAAAAGATGTTAATTTTTCATCGGGTTTCTTTTAATAACTTAGTAGTCAGAATTTGCAAACAAACGAGGTTGATGGCGCCTGTATGTTAATTATTTTAAGAAGGACGCGCTAAAGTAGCCCGCGAAATTGAAAAATACTTATGTTTTTGCAAATTGCAGCTATGTATGACGTCGTATGTTGACCAAAATGTGATTCTCGACAGTATTTAGACTATAATTACTGTTTTGGTTTGCAAAAGTCTTGGGGAGTATTGATTTTCGCGAGCTACTTGCACTTTCGCCTTAATCACCGCCAGATGACGCCGTCAGTGAAGGAACTGTTTTCTTTGTATTTTCTCCCCTAGCATCCAAATATTGATCATGTCTGTAACGTGACATCTGCTACATTAGGATAAAACTTTAAACCTTACCATTAAATAAATACGGGTTAAAATTTTTCAACTGTCATTGATTGAACTTACTACAAACCGTGTTGGAAAATTACTTATTTTAATGTTTTAATCGTGACCTGCGCAGTAAAGCTAGACATCTAGACCAGATACCTTTTGTGCAATGCCACAGTGTGCCACCCGCCGTCTGACGTGCCAGACGCGTTGGTTCTCTGAGACAGGAATTCCCTTGTTCCGTGCTGGTCCTTCCCGCCGGATGTCTTCTATGATCCAAGACGAAGGTTAGTAATACTCCTTTATTATTATTTTGAAGATAGGCCTGCAGTGGCAGACAGGAGGACAGGAATGGAAAATGTCATCAACTGTTAATTAAAGTACAATCGCCCTACGGTTAGGTACTTACCTACTGTCTAATTATTATCAATGAGCACAATACGACGCTGGATACGCGGGCGGCGCGGGGTGCCGCGTGGTGACCATGTTTTTGTAGACAACTAGGTAATATAACAAGATTACAACTTAGTGATTTTTAATGAAACAGTTTTGAAATTTTGTACATAGATGCTTCACATAAAAATACTAGACACGTGTTTCGGGTTTCGCATATACAAAAACTAGGGTTGAATACTTATATCGGTTGGCGTTGAAGGTAGCTATATAATTAATCCTTTTAAAACACAAATATCCAGATTGCCAAAAATATGTCTGCTGAAAAAAGTACATCATTAGATGAAGAATGTAAATTATAACGATGAAAACAGTGAACCAGTGAAAAGTACTGAAAAATACACTTGCAATAAAACGATATTAACAAAACGCGGCCATTTTTTAGAAGGTAGGAGTTGGTTGGGGCAGGGGGGAGGGAAGCGTTAGAACTTATTGATTTGTATTATACAACTCTAAGCTGGCTTAACTGAACATATCCGGTTAAATGTAGACTGTGTGTGTGTGTGTGTGTATGTTGTGTGTGACTTATGGCTATGAAATAATAGCCACACGGGTCGATAGATCAGGTATAACCACGCTTGCCGTGGTTGGTTTGTTGAGGGTAAAGGACGCCATTTTGGGTCCCCATTGGTCTACAATAGAAGGGCGTTAGATCTAAGGGTGAATCTATTAACACAAAGGGGAGAGAAGACAACGTTTGTAATAAATCATTTGACGCCACCCCTACAATGCAAACAATACAGTACGAGCTTTTTAAAATATTATTGTTATAATGTTTCAGTTCACTGAGGAACGAGCAGTGCCACGCGCTCGTCTGACACCTCAATTGAGTTTCCGCCACACCTGCCGTGGAACATGCCGTAGTACATGGCCCTTTTGATTTATTTTGTGCAACCCAGTGCGCAGTTTGTCGCTCGGTGGACTCAATGTATCGCAGGACCAAACTGCACCGTAATTGCGAAATGCACGATCAATCATAATCTGAATCATTTTGAAACAGAGTTTGCTCAACAACGTAAATAACGCAATGAATATTGTTGAAATGTCAAAATGAAACAGATTATGATTGATCGCGTGTTACGTAATTAGGGTGCCATTTGGTCCTGCGAGTCGCCACCGGGACTACGGATTGTGCGATCCCGTTAAATATCAAGGTTACTTATTTAGTTATCCTTGTAACCTGTGACTTTTTCAATTCATATATACTTTCTGAGTTTATCTTGGACATAAGTGTCATCGGTGGAAGAAATCTGTCAAGAGGAAATCAGAATTTATGGTTGATATTATTTAAAAATCACCAACCCGTCTTGAGCGAGCGTGGAGACCAATGCTAGAGCCTTCTCTGTATGAGACGAGGCCCTTGTCCATCAGTAGGACAGTAAGCTAGCTTACTAGTCTACCCTTTGTGTGTGACCCTTTTTCTGCAGATCGATGTACAAAAATCGAGATTGAAAGGTAACGTCATACTAATGAATGATATCACATCCCTGACGGCGCGCGTGGAACACAACGCGCCGTCGACCCAGGCTTTTTTTTTAACGTGGAGAAATGCCTACTGCGCTATCACGGGGAGATAGCGCAGGTATGTGGGACTGTAACCCCTAAAACTCCACGGTGTCCTCCAGTGCCGCTTGAGGCGGGAACACGGAAAAGCGCAAGCCATTCGCGAACCCGCTGCGGCTGTCTGTCACCGGACCCTCCCTTGGAGGGGAATAATCCCTATCACCGGCGCACCAGGACACATGGCAAGCCGTAACCACCCCAGAAACCAAATAGCATACAGGCCCCAGACGACCCCGTGTCTGGCACCCTTGGTGCCACTGCGACGGGTCAGCACAGTGGCCCCGCCGACTACCACTTTTCGGCCGCAGGGGATAGGGAGAGCGGCCAACGCTAAACCGACACTCCTCCTCCCCTGCGGCCCCACCGCGTCCGCCATCAAACGGTGGCGGCCCCGTCCAGGCCGCGGAAGGGAAGAGCGCTACTCAGAAGTACCGGCACTCCTCCTCCACCGCAGCCTGTAACCCTCAGCCGCGATGCCTCCCATTCGACATCGCGGCCCGCCTCAGCTGCGATGCACCTCACCACAACCTACTTTTTGGCCGCTACTTCGTCGGCTTGTAGGCAAAAGCCCTGACGAGCGGCCCCAACTTGGGGTTCCTCTTCGCTTCACCATGGCTACTGAGCCCCCCCGCAACGACAATGCGGGAACCCACTGGGGGGGATTCTTATATTTCATTTCAGTTACTGATATAATATGTTTTTGTAATGACACGATGTTCAATCACGTAACTATATTAACTGTTATTATTGTGCCGTGATGTAACTGTGTGTGCCTGTTACTATTGCAAAGTTTCTCTTTCTGACTGTTGTTGTATGTGTGTGTTTCACAATAGAACTGTGAGGACCAAAGCAGATTTGACTTTTCTTTATAACTCTGCCTATACACGATTTGTTGGATCAAAAAACCTGTAATTCATGCGGATAGGTCTTTGCCTAGCAGTGGGATGATACAGGCTTACAGTACATTTTATGAGGCGTGTTTGGCTAAAAGTGTTTTATTTGAGTGATCCGATTAAGAATAGGGATGTTTTGTGCGAAATTTGTTGAGCTTTGTTAATCAGGAAATGAAGATCGGCTTTGCATAGTATGATATGACGACTACAAGAGAAAGTATGAAAGAAGAAGCAGACAGGCTTCACCGACGTCGAGTGGATTAGGATAATGACAAGAGATTGATGATGTTGATGATGAAATATAACATAACTTTCACCATGTTTCGTATAAGGCGGGAGGAAACGGCCATGTGTTCGCCGGTGTCACCCGTGGAGCATACGTTGGAGGTCTACCCGGCTTGGGCGGAGTACCGCCGTGTCCTAGTGGAGGCGATCGGCGACGGCGATATCTCGCGTCCGGCCCTGGCCCAGCCCACGGTACGGAGCGAGAGTGCATGGGTAGCGGTTAACTTCTTCTGCGAAGCAGTGCTCGCGAAGAGGGAGGTGGCGCACGTGAGGGAGAGGCAGAATATACATCCTTACGGCCCTAGTCGCCGCAGGAGGCGCCCTGGGCGTCGGGAATCTCAAATGATTCCCAGCCACCGTAGCCGCGGGCTTGCGGATAGCGAGTAATGGGTAGCTCGCTGCCCGGTATGGACCAAGCCCGGGTCGAAGGCGCGTTGTGTTGACCCACGCGAACCTCAAAGAGTTGTCAGCACGAACTGGTGTGGTCCGCCAGGGCCGATGCCTGGCAGGAGTGCGGGTTGTTAAAAGGCGAAAGAGATACCGCCGTAGACCCCTGGCACACAGACAAATGAAGGGACAAGGGCGGGTTTTAGTCAGTAAAAGTCTGATACGCCTTCATGGTCCACCCAGAGCGGGAGAAGTTATTTGATTGATAATTTCCCACCAAAAAAAAATCTACCGTTTTCTCCTTACTGAGGCGTTCTAACTTATTTTTTTTTCACTTTTCAGAACACTGTCACCGAGTGTGCGTATAGACTGAGGAACCATGTCACATATTTAAACGCGGGTATTACCAATATTTAGTAGTAAATTACCTGATTTTGTAGTCCCAGAAGTTATAAAGCTTTTGTGTTTTATTTTTATACTACAAATTAAAACAAACTTACTACTAAATTATACTTAACATCTGTTTTAATTGGTTATTCGTTTCCGAGAAACAGACCGGGGAAATTTACTGATTTTTCAGGTAAATCAAAGCATTGTAGCTATCTCAAATACAGTCGTAAAAACCGTTGTTTTTGTACAGATTACGCATAAACACTACAAATTTCTACCAAATTTTCAGAATTTTATCCATCGGCTAGTTTTCGAGTTCTAAGGAGGCTCTTCAATCCAGACATCTGAATTGAAGAGCCACCTTAAACGTCCTCTAACTTTTAAAGGGTTTTAATACAAATTCCAGGATCGGGTCTGCCAAATCGGTTAATTTACAACTAAATATTGTTAGTAATATCAGGGACCGAAACCGGTATGAACAATGCCGATATTTTTTCGGTTACAACCTTTATTTGCTTTACCGGAATTTTTAAAGGTTACCTAAATTCTTCAATTTCATACAACCAGTATTAATACCGGTTACCGAAATAAAAATTACCTCTAACTTACGCGTGCTGTCAGCATTACTCAAAGGGCGCGGATCGCCTTTGTGTGTGCCAAAGTCGAGACGAACCGCGCGCAGGCGGCGTCGATCAGGCGCCGATCGCTCGATCGGCGCCGCCACGCCGCCGCCGCCGCCGCCGCCGCATGCTTCTATCAGTTTGCTAGCGAGTGTTGGATTGTTTGGTTGGCTTTGTAAATATAGATAGACCATTAAATACTATTTAAAATGGGACGTAAGCGAAAAACCATGTTTAGGCATATTTTGCTTATGATAACGAAACAAATGCATCGAAATGTGTTATAGAAGGTTCCAATAAAGTTATAAAGGTAACTAAGTGGATTTATATTTTACCATCGGAGCTTAAGTAAAATAAGATAACTGGTTGAAGATTTTCCTCATCAAATAATGTCCCTTATGGTATCACCTATATCTTTATCAGTTTATCACTCATGTCGTCATCACTGTTGCTGACATATATTTTTGTTTGCAATTTATGCTTTCGAGCTGATGAAGGTAGTCAAACAGCTCACTAATCGTTGCTAACAAATGTGCATCCGCTGACCCGCATGATTATTTTTATTTCATAAATTATACGAAGAAGAAGAATTGCATCTAGGTACTTGATGTACTTATAACTTCCGACGTCTTCGAGCTTCATTCACGTGTTGATTTAAGTTGTTTGACTGTTGCTTGGGTTATACGTACTTATTAAAGGTGGACCAATACCTTTTTAGTTGGCTTTTTTTGACAACTGTCCTTGTAATAGGTAATTTCAGAGAACGTCATGTTTTTGCAACGTTTCAATTTCCCGCTGGCGTAAACTCAGGAGTAAAGAAGAAATGTTTGGCATACCATACATCACCAAGTACAACAATAAGTACTGGGCTATGAGAATGTAAAAGGCATAGCGTTATTCCGGATGATAGAAATGTTCATGGAACAAGCTGGGCCCGTTCACGGGCGACCTGGAAAGTTGAGTCTAACCTACCAAAACCAGAGACGTTTTGTGCTCCAGCCCGAATGGAGGAGGTGGAGACGTATTCCGACCACCGGTACATCTGGTTTGACATCTCCGCCCACACGTCGAGCGCGCTGGTCCAACAGGCTCCGTGTGGTCTGCGGTGTGCGCTGAAGTAGCTGGACCGGGAGCTCCTCCTGGAAGCCTCGATCGTGCAGGCCTGGGTGTCACTACCGGACAGACCTGCAGACATCAACGACGAGCCGGAGTGGTTCCGGGAGGCCATGTCCGAGGTATGTGACGTGGCAATGCCCCGGGTCCAGCCAGGACTTGCTTCACGCTGGGTGTACTAGTCGTCGCCAGAGGTCACAACTCTGTGCGCGGCGTGCGTTGCTGCGCGGCACCGGTACACCAGACACCGCAGACTCCGTACCTGCCCTCCGGATACGGAAGCTATTCAGGCGGAGCTGTACGAGGGGTACAGAGCGGCGAAGATCACCCTCCGATCAGAGATCCTGTGGGCCAGGGAAATGGTCCGCGAGGAGTCGCTGGAGACTCTGAACAGAGACCCGTGGGGACGCCCCTACAAAGCGGTGCGGAACAAAATCCGCCCATGGGCTCCCCAGCTGACGCGCTCTGTTCCCTTCACGAGGGGAGCGTGCTCTCCCGTCTATGGCTCTGCCTCCTGCGGTGCCCGATGCGGACCACACTGATGATGACGATGCTCCAGAGGTGACCTAGGTAGAGTTGAGAGTTGAGAGTGGCGTTGGGGCTGGACTTGGCGGAGAGCCAGGTTGGTTTCCGCAGGGGGCGCTCTACGGTGAATGCCATAATGCGCGTGCGAGCTCTCACGACGGGGAATGCTGTGGCTCGGGGTGGGGTCATCTTGGCGGTGTCTCTAGACATCGGCAATGCCTTCAACACCCTGCCCTGGAGTTGCATAAAGGAGGCACTCCGGTATCACCGGATGCCGACCTACCTCTGTCGCGTGGTCGAGACCTATTTGGCGGACAGGGTCTTCACCTACCCCGGTCACCAAGGAGAATGGAACCGGCGATAGATCTCGTGCGGTGTTCCACAGGGATCGGTCTGGGGCCACATCTGTGGGACATCGGCGTCAGCGTAGTTTGCTACGCTGACGATACGCTGGTCCTGGCGCAAGGGAGGTCGCACCAAGCGGCGGCCGACTTAGTGACACACGGGGTTGCGACAATCGTCGATAGGATCCGGCAACTGGGACTCGAGGTGGCCTTGCACTAGTCCGAGGCCATGGGTTTCAATGGACCTCGGAATGCGCCACCGACGGGTTCCCAGATAACGGCAGGAGGGGTTCACATCGGCATCGAGTTGACGATGAAGTAGGTACCTGGGACTCGTCCTCGACAGCTGGTGGAACTTCGCGGAGCATTTCCGATATTTGGCTTCCAGACTGGAGCGGATCGTGGCTGCCTTGAAGCGGCTCCTGCCCAATCATGGGGGGCCAAACGCCTCCTGCCAGATGCTCTACCCGGGGGTCGTGCGGTCCATGGCCCTATACGGGGCACCGATGTGGGCGCCTTCGTTGAGGCACCAACCGGCCTGCCGGTTGAAGGCGTCCCATAGGGTCATGGCCATCCGGATGATCCGGGGATACCGCACGATCTCCGATGAGGCGGCGGGCCTCCTTGCCGGATTGTCGCCATGGGATCTGGAGGCAGAGGGCCTCGCGCACATTTGGGAGTGGCGCGAGGAGGCCAAACGCCGGGGAGTAACTCCGCTGTCGCGGGCAATTGCGACTCAGCGGACAGAGCTCCGGCGGGATTTCACGGCAGCATGGAGACTGTGATTGTCGCAACCCAGAGCTGGGCGCGCCACGATAGCGGCGGTAAGCCGCCTCTTTGAGGAGTGGCTTGAGAGGCGGCACGGCGTCCTCACCTTCCACTTGACACAGGTCCTCACCGGACACGGCTGTTTCGGGAAATTCCTGTTCGCATAAGGCGGGAGGAAACGCCCAGGTGTTCCACTGCAAAGATCGCCCTGAGGACACGGTGTAGCATACTAATATTTCAGGTCACTGGGAGACGAACAGGGAGCACCTCGTAAGACACACGGCGCTGTAAGGCTAGTTTGGACCTGCGAGTCGCCACCAGGACTACGGATTGTGCGATCCAGTTAAATATAAGGGTTAGTAATATAATTTTACTTATGACCTGTGACTTTTTCAATTCAAATGAACTTTCTGAGTCTATAAAAGTACAAAAAAAAAAAATCAAATAGGCATACAAAAGGCATTTTTTAACGCAAACATTTCATCATCATCATGACCATTTCAGCCGAAAGACGTCCACCGCTGGACATATGCCTCCCCCAAACTTCTTCAATTCGACTGATACTGTGCTTCCCGCATCCAGTGGATTCCCGCAGCCTTCACAAGGTCATCGGTTCACCTCGTGGGAGGCCTTCCAACTCTACGTCTTCCTTTATGCGGTCGCCACTACAGAACCTTTCGGCCCCATCGGCCAACTGTCCTGCGAGCAATGTGCCCTGCCCACTGCCACTTAAGTTTGGCAATCCTTCGGGCTATGTCGGTTGCCTTGGTTCTCCTGCGGATCTCTTCATTCCTGATTCGATCACGTAGGGAATCTCCGAGCATAGCCCTTTGGATGACTTTTAGCCTTCTTATGAGGCCCATTGTGTCATCAACATTTAGGTACATAGAATTGATTCTAGTCGCCCCTTCCAGAAGGTAGATTCGTATGGAGGAGAATGGGCAACAAAACCCACCTTTTCTCTTGTAAAATGTCTTGTAATATTTTGTATACATTAATTACATAATTATAATCATGTGAAACCGATGCATCTAGAATAAAATTACCATATCACAAAATTAAGCAATGAGAGATAAATAAAATATAATTACGATAGAAACATGGTGCTCACATTACGAACATTGTAAAAGCAAGTATTCGATTAACGATTTTCGAGTAGGTATTTATTCATAAGTCAGTGTGTTAGTTAATGTTAAGTTAAGACTTATTATAAATGTTAAGTTTATATTAAAATAATCATAATGTAATGACAGTAATCAATAATTAAGTTAGCAACCAGTTTGATTTTGTCTAGACTCTAGATTGTCCTATGGAGCAGGACCAGCATGTTTCCAAACATTCTTATCTTGAATATCATCCTCAAATCTGTAATATGATTGTTTCCAAAATTAACTTTTTTTTCCCCGCCTTCTCGCACTTCCTAGCGAGGGTAAAGTACGCCATTTTGTGTCCCAATTGTTCTATAATAGCATGACGTTAGATTTTAGGGTGAATCTATTATCACAAAAGGTTAGAGACCGTAATAGTAATAAATCATTTGACGCCACTCCTACAATGCAAACAATACATTACGAGCTTTTTAAAATATCATTTTTATAATGTTTCTGATCACTGGGGTATAAGCAGTCACCTTCTGTTCTGCAACGACACCCCAATTCAGTGTCCGCTGTAACCTTACAGTGGTATACCCTACTGATTTGTTTTGTTTTGTGTTAAGACGTTTCGTAAGATGAGTTTGGACCTTTGAGTTGCCACCGGGACTACGAATTGTGCGATCCAGTTTAATATAAAGGTTAGTTAACTTATGAATGTGCAAGACACTCCACCGTTACTCTTATAAAATGTCTAACGATATTTTGTATACAAACATTAATTATATAATTATATGTGAAACCGATGCAACAAGAATAAAATTACCATACCTACCTCAAAATGAAGCAATGACAGATACATTTATGTAGTGCACCATGTAATTAATGAATTACCTAGTGCTCACATATTTACAAATATTGTAGAGGTTTTCGATTTTCCTAAAATTGTCTATTTTATAAGTTTAGTTATATGTCAGTGTGTAAGTTAATATTAAGTTAATTTATGTTAAGTTAAGAGTTAATATTATGTTAATATTACAGTAATCACAGATTGTAATGACATTCTTCAAAAATATATTAGCAACCAATCTACAACTGTATTTGAATTTAAAACATCATATATCGAAAATAAAATAATTTTGTATTTGAATTTGAATTTGAATTTTATGTTGTAATCATCAACCCGTTTTGAGCAAGCGAGGTGATCAATGCTAGACCCTTCTCTATATGAGACAAGATTTTTGCCCTTCAGTGGGACAATAACATGGGATTGTTATGATGACATTTTAACTGCAGGTAAATGTTAAAAAAAGTCGAGCGTAAGGTTACCAATCAGAGAGTGGCCGAAAAGTATACCTTCAGATTAATTCATTTTTATTCACAATTACGTAATATTATAACTAATTAATTAGAGGGTTCAAAATAAAACAACACACTGCCTAACCTAACTTAATCTATTATTATAATAATGAAGAAAATATTGTGAATGCATTTTGCTATGTCATAAAATCTATGTCCCCTATTTATATAAGAATAAAAACTAAACCTAAATATACTTACATTAACAGGGTCAAATTAAAAGACCTGGTTAAACTTCACAAACAAGATGGACATCGATATAATATGTACCTACGAGTCTAAACGTCACAAAACAATATAAGAGATTATCTAAAATCATATTCTTACGCAGTCCCTCAAAAAGCTTGCATTATTTGACATTAGAATTTTGTTGAAGCATTTTTGGTATTTGTTTTATTACAATTAGTTATCGATTCCCATGATGTCTCTGAAGCTTCACCAATCAATTTAATTTTACCAAGTACGTCCAACTATGCCTTCCGACCAACGAAATCTCCCACGAAAATTGGTTGCATAGACAACGTTTGTACGTATACATGTGCTATGAAAACAAACATCGGGTGCAGTTCAACCCGTTTTCATAGAGATGACTTGATCTTCCTAATCTTAGTTACTTTCCATGACAATACCCTGGGAGACTGCCTACTGAACTCCTGCCCAAGCCGGTCAGAGAAGCTGGTAGAATTAGCACCAATTCCTGGTGGTGAATGGTTTACTTTAGGCCACTGGATCTGATGGAAAGTTATGGTGGAGGCAATGTTTGATGGTGAATTCTGGACTGGGGCCTGCTGGATAGTAAAGAAGGTCCTGGTGCAGGGTCTGATCGGACGAGGAGGTATGATGATGTTAGGCTGCAGTGCGCGTGATGTATTATGATGGCACGAGCGGTAATACATCACCGGTTGGACAACAGCTGGTGGATTGCTACTCGTGGAAGAGGGACCTGAAATGTTAGAAAATATCATGTTAATGTAGTGTTTATGACAAAGCAGAATATTAAAATAGGTACTGTGAGAGCTCTGGCGAGCTTTACCCTACTGGGACGAGTAATAAATAAAATAAAGGAGAGGGGGGGGGGTTGCTGTTTAAGTCCATTGACGTAGTCACCATTGTTGAGGTCGTCCGTCCATCTACCTGACATCTTGACACGAAGATTCAAAACCTTCACAAATCAATATCATAGTTTGGCTACTCGTCATCGCCTGTCTGTCTTTTCTCATCTGTGTCGGTAGGTCAGCTTCAGTCCAACCGAATGCAGCTGAGCCAGCTTTTTACATGGAGCGACTGCCACATCAGTTTAGTAACTGAATTCCGGCAAATGAATCACTCCAGGATGCACTTCGCAGGTACGCCTTTGTCGAGAATTGACGAACGAGAAGACGAGAAGAAGATATTTATACCTTTATCTCCAACCGTGGGATTCCGAGAACCGTGAGGCGCCCGAACTGGGTACCCGGGTGGAGGCTCGAACGACCGGCTCTCCATGTTGACTGCCATCAGGGACGAGTGGGTGACGCTTCTCCTGTAGGACCTGAAACATCATAACAATGATATTTAAGTTGTTATCTAATTCAACTAATATTATGTATAAAGAGAAAGCATTGATTTTTTTGTATATTTGGACGGGTGTAACTGATTTAGATGAAATTTGGCACATGGGTAGACCATGACCTGGATTAGGCCAAAGAATACGTTTTATCCCGATATTTGAACGGAATCAAAACTCATGTGAGTGAAACCGCGGGACACAAGTAGTACTGTTTTTTTAATAGTTATCTACTATAGCAGTAATTTTTGCAAATTAAGTATTTGTTTTCAATTCAATATTTGATTAATCTAAGCCTTCACATGCTGATGTATGTAATTGGAGAACCCTCGACCCCTGTGATACAGGATCACCTAGTTCAGGGTGCGAACTACATGAATGTATGTAACTGCAACGTTTACTGAAGTTTTAGACATAAAAATATATTTCAAAATAACAGACCTGGTAATTTCTGAAAGCGAAAGACGGTCTCAGAAATATTTGCACGCCATACTATATGGCAAACATGGCCAACGCTTTGTTTTTTTAACGTTATCCTGCATGCATTTTATTCTTGTTTGTGTACACATGTTTGGTCAAATAAAAATACCTTATCTTATCGGCTAATACTGGGCGGAGTCCAATGATATATCTAACTCAATTAATGGTAAGCCACCCACTAAAAACCCAAGAGTTTAATGGTAATGCGGGGGCGTGGTGCATACGGCCCGTAAACACGTGAATCCGTCGCGAAAATACTGCTACTCCATTGGTCAATGATATCGCGTTCACTGCTTTTCATGTTAATAGCTTTTCTCCCTACATCTACAGCCATGCTCGTATGTATAGGCCAATGAGGTCAAAGGATGACGTAACACATTTATTGATCGTAGGCAAACACCCTCTCAGACTCCCCCTATAATGGACGTACTATCTCAAAATGCATGTTAATATTACGTAAGACCACAATATTTTGACAACCGGTGAGAAGTAATAATACTTTATGTAAAAGAAGAAAAATAAAGACCTCAAACAAAAATAGCCATATACTATACTCCCCGCGTTAACAACTGAGTCGTGACTCCGTGAGGCCATAAAGATTAGAGAGAGAGAGAGATATTACTGTCACGCCCTTCACTAAGCGGCTCCATAAGGCCCGTAAGTGCAAGCGAGATAGACATAGGGAAATATTTATGGCTCGACGACTCAGTTGATAACGCGCGAACAGTAGCTATTTATAGTGCCGCTGCGGGGCAAAGGCGTCTTCGCGTACAGAGAAGGCGTGAGCATTGGTCAACACGCTTGCTCAAAAAAAATCTGACTAAGGGATTCGTACCATCGTTTTTTTTTCCATCGTACCATTGTTGTTATAGCTACCACAGTAGTACAAACTACTAACCTAACCTATCACGGTTCGAAAGATACAGCCGTGACATTGGTACGGACGGACGGGGGGCGGAGCTTCAGTAGGGTACCGCTGGCATTACAAAAACGAAATGGAATTTACAGAGCTCTTCTAATTTATAACGCCAGATTTTCTAAAGAAAACATAGAAAGTATTGCACTAACCTTGGAATCTGGTACAGCTTCAAAGTCCGGTGGTGACTCGTGGCAACAACTCGACCTGCACGTTAGACGGCGGGTGGCGCACTGCAGTATGCGCAAAGGACGTCTAGTTCTAGAATAGTCTAATTGCTCTGCGCAGGCCCGGAACACTCGATCAATATTTCGATTTGAGATCTATTTTTTTTTATAAGGGAACGATGTACCTATGTTATGTCTCACGAACAGGGTAGGTTTTAGGGGAGACGCGCTAACCTTACGTTAAAAAAAATAGAGAGGTTGACATTTTGCAAGATAAAATTCAAAGAATGCATGAATAGTTTAGCATAGTCAGCCTATAATATTCCCACTGATACGAACCAGGCCTGCTTTGTGTGAAAGGGAGTCTATAGCCTACCACGCGGGCCCAATGCGGGTTTGTGGATATCACGTCTTTGAATTTTAAGTTCTAGGACATGCAGGTTCCCTCACAATGTTTTTCTTCAAAGTTTTGAGAGCAGCGGTGATGTAATGAAATACACTAATTGCCTGCCTTGCTTCGAGCTCACGGCCCACAAACTCGTAAGTCGCGGCCGATAACACTGGCCCACTAATGCTCAATGAATGGTTTAGTTAGCGTAATGGGTGAAAAACTATTACCTAATTATGTTTTACATAAACATAATTAATAACACCCGTTTTTTTGCGTCGGGGGTTAAAAATAGGAGCTACGTCTGCCTACAAACTGCTTTGCAGTTTGCCCAAAACAGGCTTTAGTTTGTGCTTAGACCATTGTCTGTCACATTCTAGGACTACAATAGTGTGTTTAGGGATTATTTAAATAAAACGACATACTGGTTACTTATTTATTATTATTAAACCTATTTAACTATCTTGTATATTACTTATCCCGAGAGATCATCCTTTATTTAAGACTATCTTATTTCTATACAGAATAAAGTGTAGTGTCAGTAGACATTAGTCTACAAAATTAATGGTAAAATGTAGTTAAACTAAAGTTATTTCTCCCAGTTCTCTTCTTTGGTGATGAGGACATCAGGTAGGAATTACATTAATTATACTTTGGCTAGCGCCTCGTCGGTATTTTCAGTAGGGTGCACCACGAGCAGGTGAGGTTGACTTTGGCTGTTCAAGTGTTGGTTGAGCCACTTACACCCCGGTGACGCTGTTCGTCTCACAGGAACCTGGAAAATGAATTTATTTTTGTAAGAAATGGAAAACAGATGAAAACCTGACATTCTATCAGCGATAACGATGATGGCAAATTTAGAAATGTATACAGTTGACAATGATATAAGCTACCGAAAAACTTATGTCAATTCTGTTAAAAGTCGTTGTAGGACTAAGAAACGTTTTGAAAGCGATTGCCACTTGTCTAGACACTCTAGAGTGGTTGGCTGGAATGCCAACTTAAATACTTAAATAATTGATGTCTGGATGACCGCGCGTTGCTCGGGTTTTTTTTTTGTTTTGACGTTTTGTAAAAACGAAACCAAGCTGGATCGATTTATCGCCCCCGAAACCCCCTGCCTACTAAATGTCATGAAAATTGTTGGAGCCGTTTCCGAGCTTCAGATTATATATATGCAAGAATTGCCCGTTTAAAGATATTAGATATCAGTTTTAGAGTGAACAATCAATGACCTTGTCATAGGGTGCATATTAGTATGTGAAGGGTTGACTTTGGCTCCGCAGGTGTTGGTAGAGCCACTTACACCCCATCGGTGTACGCTCAAGTGGGGTCGTGTGGGACATGGCAGGAAGATAGCCAGTACCAGCCTCAGCTTCATAGACGACTGGGTGACGCTGCTCGCCCAACAGGGACCTGAAAACTGAGTGTAAATATGATTCAATATTGTTGAACACAATTAGAGATGACAAGGATCAATGTCTCTATAAATCCATAATCATCATCATTTCAACTGGCCGACGTCCACTGCTGGACATAAGCCTGTAGTTCTTCCATCCAGTTAAGTACCTGACGCCATAAATCTTTTTCCCTCTATCAGGCGAATGTAAATACTGAAAGTTCGTTCTGTCTAACCAAATTCTGATAACCGCCTCGACAAAATTGAATAACTTTAATGTAGTTCTGCTGGTTTGAAATTTATTAAACAAAGAAATACAGGGACTACCTTAGCAGTATTGTGAGACTGCCGAACCCAGTGATCCGGCTCGAAGGAACAGTACGCCATGCTGACCGCGAAACAATACAGCATCCGCAAGTCTTCCACGGACCTGCATATAAAATGAAGAAGAAAGAAAACGTATTCTTGCCTGTAACGTAGCATGAAATTGAAGTAACAAATGACTTTTGACAACTGATTATCTCAACACTGTTTAGACGGTGCAATTTTTATTGTTGCTTCAACTTATGGCATGTTACAGGTAATTAAATCTTACTTAGTAAAATAGTCATTAGATTCCACCCGTGTCACTGGTGACACACACATAACAACGTCACACTTATATCGATTGTTACTTCAGTACACATCCTTTCTTTGGACTCCCTTTGACGCACTCATCTTTCTCATGTATCTTAATTTATTTGGGATCAGCGCTACATGTCTTTTTCTTCAATACTTGTCTATTAGTCGTCATCTCTGTAGTCTCCCCCTGTCTAACCATGTCATCTTTCGCACAGTCCATCTCTCGTCTTCCACTACTCTTAAAGCCATCCACATTCATACGCAAAAATGTCCTGATTACATTTTCTTAATTCCTCCGCATCACATGCCCATCTACAACTCCGTTAGACACACTGTTTTCACAAAAACCTGTAAAATTATGAGTCGTCACTCTTTGCACAGTCACTAATCGTTATATCACTATTTATGAAAATATCTATTTAAGAAATGCACTTACCAAGTTAATAGGCGTTTTTTCCAAATGTGACGTAATTTGTCAGTTACGACATTTTGTTTGAAGAAATACTTACAAAGGAAACACTAGACTGCTTCTTAACTGTGAACGACACGGCTCTGTAGAGCTGTCTAGTACCGTTCCTTTGAAAAACTACTAGTTTGTTTGTAACCAATTAATAGTTTTTCAGGGGAATAATCTGACAATCCATGTACGGCAAGCGGCGAGTGATACACTGTGGCGTTGCACAAGGAATTTTCATGTAGGGAAGACAAGGTATACACTGCGCAGGTCACAATCAGTGCTTCCATATGAGATTTATGAGACAGTTGTTATATTTATGCCACGCAACAGAAATATTCCAAAGTGCCATTTTCTAAACAAATGAAAAATCATTAAGAATTATGGATACAGGATCAAGCCACGAAGTGGTTGTGTTCAAAGTTTATAAGTGGAAACAGAAGTGGGAGATCAAACTGAATGAGTCGAAATCGATTCACATTGATGTTACTAACAAACGCTGCGTTTATTACCTAGTCTAAATGTATAATCGTCTTGCACTGGCCTCAAACTATTACTGCCAAATACCTTGAACAACTGTTGACGCCAAACTGGTTTGGAAATCTCACATCAAAAAGATTGATAGAAGTTCTTTGTCATAGAGGAGGCGTCTTATGATTTATTGCCATCTCTCTTCCCTCCCCATTGTGTTAACAGACGTTCACCCTTAGATCTACCACGCTCGTCTCAATAGAGCAAAGGGGAAACAAAATGGCGTCACACCGCGTTGCAAATACACACACCCCAATGAAACCTACCGCCCCTCTTAGACCTTTGCCATAAATTCCTGCCAGAATTACTTATTTTATTTATTTATTTATTTTATTTTATTATTTATGTACACACAGTAAAATACATACAAGATATGGCATAATTAAACAAGAGTACAAAGGTACTGCTTATTTCTTTAGAAATTTCTTCCAGCAGACCTGCGAAAGTTATGTTACTTTAAAGTCTCATCGTCTGCCTAGTCTTTTCACAACTATGTCGGGGTTGGCTTCCAGTCTAGCCGGATGCAGCTGATTACTAGCATTTTATATGGAGCGACTGCCTATCTGACCTCCACAACCCAGTTATTGGGTAATACCTACGATACCCCTTGGCAAGAGCACTTGTCAGTCTGTACGGCTTCTGCAACCGGTAACGTTAAATACTGGTATTCAGCTGTATCCGGTTAGACTGGAAGCCTTAGCCAATGTAGTTGGCAACAGTTGGCTATATAAGCAGATTGAATCAGTATCATCATCATCATTCTCCTGCCCTTTTTCCCAATTTATTTGTGGTCGGCGCAACATGTCTTATTCTTCCACGCTTCTCTATTAGTCGTCATCTCCGTAGTCACACCCTTTCTAACCATATCATCATTGACATGGTCCATCCATCATTTCTTTGGTCTCCCCTACTATAATGGCCATCGACATTCATACTCAAAACTAGGACGTTTTCCTCATTTCTCCGTATCACAGGCCCGTAGCATGACAACAGATTTCCACACAATTTTTCAGTTGTCGGCGCCACTTTCAGGCTTCCTCCAGTATAACTAAATGAATAAAGATATAATGTTTTACACATAATAGTAAAACTTCAGTGTATACAGGGTTATTGGAAAAACACCAACAACCTCTAAGAGGTCATTTTACTCATCATTATGAACAACTTTTACTAAAGGACTAAACCTGAAATCGCGAAAAAAAAATCAGCTGTTCCTTACATTTATCTCCAAAATGTAGGGGTTTGGAACCATTGTAAAAGTTGGTCATAATGATGAGTACAATGACCTCTTAAGAGGATGTTGGTGTTTTTTTCAATAACCCTGTATAAATGTATTCGATAATACGTACTTAATCCACTCTGTGTACCATGATGATTTTCTAATACATACTTCCTGTCACTGCTGTTTACCTGGCCAATACACGAATTAGTGTGCGGTTACGTATCATAACTAAAAAGTGAAACTAAAAAGTTTTTTCCTACAAAATAACCGGCTTCCAAAAAAAAACACACTACAAAGTGAAAAATTACTTTAATTTCAGAAGTCGGTGGATCTGTATTTTAGTTTTATGCCATCGACTTCCGAAATTAAAGAAGTCGGTTGTTATTTTACAAAAAAGTTTTATTTATATAAAGCTTTTGTCTATACTTGACTTATCCTCTCTCACTTCTTACTCCTGAGCACAAGCGGCAGAAAAAAAGTCCAGACCATCCAAAATGGAAGGTAGTATCAGGATTTGTCCTTTGAGGAATGAACCAGAAATATTTTTCTTAAACATGTCCCAGCAGACGGCACGCATGCTTCAGCCATCGTGAGCTCAATCCTATCTTAGGGAGCTCAGCTCAACAATCTAATCAATCCTCAGTTGCCGCTTAGGACCACGAGGACAGTGCCACATTAGGTACGAATATAGGATGATGAGGTTTTGTGAATTAAAAAACAGATTCTTATATTAACTTATATTTACTTAGAGTCTAGGGACTTAAAAAATACTTATTTTAAATACAAGTACAAACTTACCTAACCTTACTTAACTAGATATAGTGGAAAACGGAGAAAAATAGTCTGTAACCTTATCTCCTTCTATGAAGGAGACCAGGGATTTGCCAGAGCCTCGTTGTAGTAGTAGTAGTAGTATATTTATTTCTGAGTATATGGTACATTACGATCTTAATATTATTAAAAAGCTTCACATATACTACCGTTGCCGGTGTAGAAATATTAAAATTAAAGTACAATTAAGGTCCCCATTAAAAAAGCTTTTAAGTAAATTAGTTTGAAATGACAATGGGTAACTATTTTTTTTTAAATGCAATGTCAAATTTTATTAATTAGGAAAACAAAAACAAAATATTTATGAATTAAATGTCAAATGCCTTAAAATTAAAAGTAAAAAGTCAATCCACACACACTTAGTACCTACTGATAACATGTAATTTCAAAATTTATAATGAAAAAATTCATTAACTGAATAAAAACAGTTGTCTAAAAGCCAGGCAAATATTGTTTTCTTAAATTTATTAGTAGGCAGCACTCTGATGCGTGAAGGTAAATTGTTGAAAATTTTGATTGCCATGCAATTGGAATTCCTGCTATACAAATGCAGTCTCTGGCTAGGTGCAAGTAATTTATTTGGGCTTCTGCTATTGACTCTTTTAGAAATGTGTTCATACAATGGGAACATGTACGAATACCTTTTTATAAACACACAAATTTCAAAAATGTAAAGACAAGGAAGTGGAAGAATTTTTAGTGCTTTAAATAATGGCTTACAATGATCTAAATATTCTGCTCCATACACTGCTCTGACACATTTTTTCTGTGCAATAAATGCTTTGTTCACGTCCACTGAATTACCCCATATCACGAGGCCGTAACGCAGTACAGATGAAACATAGCCGTGATATGCATTTAGGGCTGCTTCTTTACTCGCTATTCGTCTCAGTTTTCGAAGGGCGAAAACAAATTTGTCAAGTCGAGTACAGACTTTTTTGACATGTTCTTTCCAATTTAATTTTTCGTCAATGACTATTCCCAAGAATAAGGTTGATGGTACTGGTTCCAAAATTGAATGATCGTAGTGTATTTGAGGTGGGTTTACTAAAGAGGTGATTTAGCAGGGTGTACCGCGAGCAGGTGAGGTTGACTTTGGCTCCGAGAATGTTATTAGAGCCACTTACACCCCATCGGTGTACGCTCGAGTGACGCTATGTGGGACTTTGTTGGAAGGCTGATGCAGCATCGGCTACATCGGCCCCCTTCAGATCAGTAGGTGACGCTACTTGTCAAATAAAGACCTGTAAAAAAAGACAAAGATAATTAAATAATGAACGGAGAAAGCTTGACATGGATAAAGGGCATTGTTGCACGACAATCTAATATTGAAGTCCACGGTCGCACGAAGCAGCAGAACGTTGAATATACAGTGAGCGAAAATAAATCGCTGCAAGAAAACATCCGCCGTGCTACCTGCGCTTAGTCTTAGGGCAAAATTCAACAATCGTCTCTTTTATTCTATCGACATTCAATACTTCCTCTCACATACATACATAACCCCTGAATGTTTTTATTTCTGAGCCGACTAAGCTATAGATACGTTTCAATCACAAAATTGTCATCCCTCTCACCACAAACAAACCACTCAAACAAATGTTGCGTCAAATGTTACTCTTAACAGCCACAATCTTTTAAAACACCTACGTTTAGCAATCGACATTCATCTACAATGGTAACAAAAAGGTAAAACTTGAACACGTACCTTCATGTGTAACTCAGGGCTGCCGAGCTCCATGCCCCCGTGACTAGAAGGATCTATTTGTAGGGCAGATGGTGGGAGCACTGAGGTCATGGCCGTCTTCAAAGACGAGCACTGAAGTCATTACCACATTCTGATACGAGTCGATGTAACCAGGACCTGGAAATTACAACGGAACAATTAGTTTATTTTATCAACTTATAATGTTACCAATGCTCGGCCACAGGCGTTCTCTCTGTGAGAAGGAGTGGGCTATAATCTACTACTCGGGCCCAGTGCGGTTTGGTTGACGTCACATGCCTTCGAATTTTTGGTTCTAGGACATACCGGTTTCCTAACGATGTTTTTCTTCACCGTTTTTTGAGCAGTTGTGATGAAATAATTTATACAAAATACAGCGCCTGTCTGAGTACGAACTCGTAAGTCGCGTTTGTTACCACTGGGCCGCTACTGCTCTCCAGTTAAATGTTAGCGCTTCACTTCGTTAGTTCTGTAAAATTATTCTGCAGCTAGGCCAAGTATTAGCTTTCAATTGATTACCTATCTCAATATTTTACAATTGTTGAGTTTAGAAATGGAAAGATTAAATACAAAAATTACCTTCATCTTCAACCAGCAGGCACGGGATAGGGCTGCAGAGCCCGGAGCCCCACAGGACTCGAAGAGCGCGGAGGACCAACTCGTCTGGCTCGTGAGGTAGCGGGTGGCGCACTGCGACGCACTGCGGCGCACTAAAGGGACAAAGAAACGAGTCTAGAACAAGACTAGCTCCACTGCGCAGGTCACGATCAATACTTCGATGTGGAGCGATCCGGACGACGTATTAGTACTCATACCGCTTAGTAAAAAATGGTGCCGTATATACTAACTCTCAACAACTACAAATCTTCACATGATCTGAATAAGATTATATCTTGACATCAAAATATGTACTTATTATACACATTTATAAATCGACGTACGAACTGTAACCACAGAAATATGGTTACAGTTTGCACGTCGATCTATTCATGTGTATCTAATAATGCGATCGATCTATTAAATACATATTTTAAATGTTAAAAAATCTACGATAGGTAGAGACATTTTCCATCGGTTATTAAAACCTAAATCTCCTGTTTCATAGAAAATTGCAAGACGTACGCAGTCTTAATGTATGAAATGCCTCTTTTGTTTTATAAAAATATTTTGATCTAGAGACTTTATAAAAGTGACTTTGACCCCTGAGTTTGTTTCGCCACTACCTACTTCTTAAGGATAGTTAGATAGAAAATGTCGATTCCATCTAGCTTTTCTTTTCTTATTATAAAGTGTAAAAGTGATTTCAATATCCCATTTAATTTCATTTCATTTGAGACAGCTTCCAGTCGCAAGTTCTTGCACAGTGAGAAAAATGAGCCTTCTGCAGTGTTATCACTAGAGATCGGATATTCGGATGCATATTCACCTAAAGTTGAGAGGTTGGCTAAAATGGAATGCGCTTTTGTACCGATTCTTTTTTTAATTTAATGAAAAAAAATGTTTTTACTAACACACACCACCCCTACTCTTACAGACCCTAAGTGCATAGGTATAGGTACCAAATTTCCATCGGGATTAATTTTTTAATAAATATGCGTTTGAATAGTTATGCAACCCTAATCATTTAGAAGTCGCTTCCATACTATACAACTGACTAGTTATGCATTCCCGGTGTTGCTAGCATCCCAGGATTTTTTCACAAAAAAATATTTTAAGAAGCCGCTACCATATTTTCATAACGAAAAATTAACTTTAGGTAAATATGCATCCGATTATCCGATCCCTAGTTATCACATTGTCATCCATGTTATGGACGAACTGGAAGGAGGGAGGCTTCGTCCCTGTAGGTACCCTGTCTGTCCACATATATTTGGCTAGTCATTTAGGTACCTATGCCTAAGCGAGTGGAGAAAGGGAAATCATATGATGAAGAAAAACCAGCTATTTAATTATTTGATTAAAATTACTTATTAAAAGTTGACTTGATTCATGAGCATTGGGATGTCTTGAAATGGAAAAGTTAAAAGGAATTGGCAGCGGAAAATTCTAATATTTGGATGATAGAAAATAATCTTGTTTAAATTGGCGCCCAGTGTGGGAAAACATTGATTTGCATTTTCTTACTTGTAGTAAAATATTATAAATAATGCCTAATAGTCATTTATTTGATTAATTTTCAAAAGGTTGATGATGGGACACCCATTTCCGGGCTTAGACTCCCATTCGGTCCGTTGTCCGTGGGGATTCTGGCTAATAGAGCCAAAAGCACAAACGCTTCCTGGGAACTTCACAAGCTTCGTGGTGCGACCTCATTGTTCCGAAGATTTCTTCACTTTGAGAAGCCACGGCCTCGCATTCCAGGATGACGTAGGTGGCTGATTTCTCGGCTTTAGCTTCCGCCCGCGGCTTCGACTGCGTGGAAGTCAGAAATTATCCCGCGGTAACGTGACGGACGCACGGCGTACGGTGACGTTTTTTCGTATCCTATTTGTTAATCTAGGTTATAATACATTTGTGTGCCAAATTTCATCCAAATTCGCTCAGCCGTTTTTTCGTGAAAGAGTACCGAACATCCGTCCATCCATCCATCCATACTTACAAACTTTCGCGTTTATAATATTAGTAGGATTAACGTATATCCAAAATGAATGTACAATATAAGAAATAATAAGGCGCGCAAGTGTCGTCGGTTGATCTTGCTATCGAAGTGAGTTGACCCCTCCTTGACCCACGCAGCCGCCCGCGCCGTCGTGGTGGGCCGCGCAGCCACCCGACATCTGACGAAAAAAGCCGACGGCACCCAAACACTTATTGTTGTAATACTTGAAGCTGCTCCACTTGTTTTAGAACGTCACATTAATGAGCTCAATAAGCCTAATAGGTATCCGATTTCGAAAACCTAAGCAATTAAACTATGCCTATCTAAGGACCTAATCCCGTGGGTAATCCCGTTAAAGACTCGTTTGAGCAGACGAGTCTTTAAATAGAGCCACTATTTCCGCAGTAGACTGCGACATGTTATGATGACTACCTTTTCTATAACAACATATAACATCATGCCTTTTGCCTCAAAGGGTAAGGCAACCAAAACCTACCGATAATAATAGCAAACTTACTTTTGGCCATTTATGTGTGTGCTGTGGGCTACGTAATAGGGACTAAGCAATGCCTAGTACTAGTTAGTGACCTGAGAATCGAAACCAGGACCTTATACATAGCAGTAGCGCTAGCGAACACAAGAGCAACGAGACAGTCGACTAGTAATAGGAAATAAGTAGTAATTTGGTCTAATTACTTGATCCCGCGGTGGGCGCCAATAAAAAAAAAATCTTACTGGCGCCCAACTGGGACAAACTAAGCAGTTCTTTTTGTAATCAAATGAATTTCAATGTATCTTCAGCAACAGCGGCTAGTTGTTAATGGAAAATTTGTAATACATTGTTAAACGGGAACCTCTGAGAACTGCCTGCTGTATACATTTACCATAAAATTGTTGTTGTTTGGTAGACCTTGTGTACCTATGTTATTGTTAACATTTAGAACATAAGTAGTATTATGCGCCTATGAATAAATCCCTATTTATACAACTTACGTATTAGAAGTGGTGAAACTATTTATTTTACTATACACCTTGGTAAGGCTGGTTGTCAGACTTTCGGGCTTCTGACTACTCGAACGACTGTCAACGATCCACAAATGACAGCCGGGACTAGCAGTTTAACGTAGTTTTCGAGGCACAGAGGAGTTTTGGTATGTAAAGATAGTAACTCATCTACGGACCTACCGCGGCAAGCGTAGCTTAACCTTATCAATCGATCCGTGCGGCTGGTATTACTTAGCCCCAAGCCTTATTCCCCCACAAACTCCTTCGAATAACTATTTCTTGAAAAGGTCATTCAGTGGGATTAAATGAACTTAGAGTATTGTATTGATGATATTTATGATTACAATTCTGTAAACCCATATTTGTTACGGTCGCGAATCATATTTAAATCAACATAAAACCTGACACGGACCTGCAAACGCCAGGAAATTTGAATTTCACGGGCTTCTTTAGAGCATCATCCATAAACCCATTCTAAAACACGATACTTCTAACTTATTATAACACCTAGTACGTATAAATGGAGACACTGTCTGTTTCTATATCCTCCGACCTAGTAGCCTCATCAGGTCCCACAAATAACCCAAATGATGATTTTTTTTCACATTTTCTACAAATGTAAAGTGTAATTAGAAGTACCTAAAGTGGTACTCAAACACATAACTTCATTTTTAACTCAAGCCAACAGGGTATAATAGGGCTGGTGTGCCGAGGGCCATTCGAAGGTCCAACTCATTGCGCATGGCAGATGATGAGCAAAGCGCTGAAGACAAAGCCATCTTTAAACACGCGTGGGTGACGCGGTGAAAAATTTGAAATAATATTAGAAAAATATTTTAGAAACTTTTAGAAAAACTAGAACTACCAAGTCACTGCGGTATCAGCAATTATCCTTTGTGAGTAAGTTTGTTTAATAACAAGAACTGTTCCAAATGCTAAGTTTAAAACCCACCCCTTTTCGTCAAATTCTACGAGAGGCAAAAATAATATTCAAGAACAGTCACTTAAATATTTAAACCTGCAGTACACGGAATAGTAGGGGAGGCTTTCAAGCCACATCACCCGAATACGGCTCGAAGGACCAAACGTCATGCAAAAGAAAGAACTGGGACGCCCGCAATGCAGTCTAGAAAAGGTTAACGACACTGCGCAGGTTTCAATCGATACCATATTCGCAACGCAGGCTTGGGAAATGTTGGTTACGTAAGTGAAATGATGCAACATTAGTCGCTCCAGACTGAAAATGTCTGAATGTCGTCACCACAAATAAATGTATTCCAATTTATTTGAAATCACTGCATTATAATTGTCTGCTTTTGTCTCGTTGCAAGCTCGTTATTCCTCTGCGTCACTTGTTCCTTACTTCACCACGACAGTTGGCTACGCCTTAGCCATTAAAGGCACCACTTTTAAACTCCCTTTCTCATCAAAAGTAAATAGCCTCATTAGTAATGAAATGAGTCAAAAATGATCAGCATAATTATAGGTACACTAGTATTGTGAATTGCCATAAAGCTGGCGGCTGCAAATTGCAAGCCTAAGCGGAGGGAGTCAAACCACTGACCTCCTAACTGTTACTTCTCCCCTGGTATATGCTATGTCCAATTACGCTGATGAGTGCAACATGAGCTTCTCATGCTATAATATCCATCGATGGAAAGATTGAGCTGGCATAGCCTTTACTTACAGCCAACATAGTTAAGTGTGGTGTGGGGTAATTTCAAATGAAAAAAATACATTTTTTTAATATTTTTTAATAAATAAGTTGACTATATTTAGAACTGTAAGGATTAACACCAAACACCGATTACCTCACTTAGCATAAACTTACAATATTTTATGTTCTAAACAGTAAGGAAACACACCAATTTCCTAGCTTAGAATAAACTTACAATATTTTATCTTTATTATGATTAGGAGTTGGTAAGACTTCTAAATATTGTACAGGCACGGACCCAAAGTCAGTAACGAGAGAAGTTCAAAGAACCAAATCGATCAGACCACGATAAATTGATATCTCTGCACCCCTCCTGTTGAATCCGTCCCTGCAGTAAATTTTCCTTGGTGTCCCCAGTTTGTTGAATAAAGCTTATCACAGCTTCGTTCAGCTCCTCTTTCCTCTGCTTCACATTTTCCATCTCACTTCTTCAACGTCTATTGGGGAGACCAAGGATACGCCAGAGCCTCGTTGGTGATTTAGCAGGGTGTACCGCGGGCAGGTGAGGTTGACTTTGGCTCTGAGGGTGGTGGTAGAGCCACTTACACCCCATCGGCGGACAGTGGAGCTGGAACAGCGTGACTTCAGTGTTCGGACCGTGGTGCTTCTGCCGCATTCAGAGACGAGTGGCTGATGCAGCTCATCAACTGATCTGTTAAAAAAAATGAACGTTATGTTAGAAAGTTGAACATTATAATCACTATCTTCTTGTACGCTGAAATATGTAAGATTCAATAAAGTTACACAGTAATCACAGCCACTGCTCACAGCTTTTTCCGCAAAGATGTACCTAATTTCAAAATCTTGATATTTAACCATGGCTATCACAATATAACTGATTTAGGTTATCGAGTCAAGCAAAGTGTTATTGTGTTTTTCTCAAGGAATTGTGCCCGTTTGATGGCAATAGGCTCGCCTCTGTTACATGAGACTTAAACATAACTGGCGAAATATAAATGCACCTCTGACTATCTCTTCAGAGAACACAGGCGTGATAGTTATGTAATAGCAAAGTTGTTAAAAGAAATACTGACCTCCATCTTTAAGTCGTGTTACTGCGGTACAGCATAGGACAGAATCCAAGATGGCGGCTTGGACACGGACGCGTCATCGTGACTCCGAACTGAAGCGATGTAAGTGCTGGGGTAGAACCATTGGATACCACTTCGAAGACGAGGAGAATGACGCTGCTAATCCACCAGAAACCTGAAAAAACAAAAATTAACATATTTAAGAAAGTTTTTACTAAAAGCCGAATGATTCTTGAAAGGGGTAGGACATGTGAACCACATAGTTACTTATATAATAGGTACGGTGGCTAATCGATACAGCCTCGAAAAGCACTACGCAAGACAGTCTCGAAATTTGATATTAGTTAATAAAAAAATGACTAAAACACGTACATTCATCCTTAATAGCGATATGCAGTACGGCAGGACAGCAAGGAGGACAAACTGGTCCTTCAAGTCAGTACCAGGCTGGCAGAAACACGAAGGACCGTACTCGTCTTGCTCGCCAGACGGCGGGCGGCGCACTGGTTAGGCGTACAAAGGAGCCTATAAGTCTAGAAAATTACTAGCCACACTGCGCAGGTCTGGAATTACGATCAATACTTCAATGTAGGTCGTTGTACGGGGCTAACCCATTTATAATTTAGTTCTTTGTGAACAAAATGTGAGGTTAATGCTCTTGGAATTTCTTGGAATTGGATTTTATATGTAATCGGGATTGAAAAGTCTTGGGGTGGATTTTTTTTGGTATCGTAACCAGTTACCACCTGATTTCGTTTTTAATACTTAATTGGTTTTAATTCTAAATGAACTGAAGTTAAGACGTAGGTACTAGGAAAAAAAAAAGAATGAAAAATTATATGATGAAATGATTTGCGAAAATATGATGCAAGATAAAACTAAACAAATTAAATAAAACGTTTTGAATGGATGTGAAACTTAAAAAATTACAAAAAAATTGCTGCTGAGAGGTGTCGCGGGACACCAGGTTCCTTTTATTATTATTTTGGATAATGTCATCTCGCAAGTCAACCTATGAGGTTGCCGGCTGTTTAACCTTAATAAATTAAGGCTACCAGCCGGGGCTTAAAAACTTTAAACTAGAGCGACTGCTCGCTACGGGCGCCCCCTGTGAGGTACGGACCTCGGCTTAGGGCATCGCTGGTAGAGGACAGCAAGGGACAGATTGGATTGGACTGATCCGGTTAGAACGAAAGTCCTTTCTCTATATATTACGTACTAGCTTCTGTCCACGACTGTGTTGGCGTCAAATACCTTGTTCCTCTGCCCCACCATGTCGCCTCGCATCACCTGCTGCGCTACTACTTCGGAGGATAAAAATAAGAAGGTTTGAAATGAAATTAAGAGCTTTGACCGTCGTTACTGGTCGTCAGAAGCCCGAAAATTTGACAACCAGACTTAACAAAAGGTATCGTATTACCCAATAACTGGGTTGTGGAGGTCAGATAAGTGATAGAATTATACAAACAAATACTTGTACAAGTTACTTTATTGGTACTTTTCACATTGAATGTCTAACTCGAGACCACCTTAGTCGTCCGTAGCTGAGAATACCCCAAAAAACGATCTTTCCGCGCCTTTTATTCAAAAAGTGATCGCTGGGCTGTCACAACTCTAACAGATAAAATATTTAGCAATTATAATGTTGCAACCCACAAATAATATTAATTAAATAGTCGATTATTGTTTATGCTAACATTCGGCTAATCCTGACGTCAAACGCGGCCTCGCGTTTAACAAAATTGAAAATATACGAAAGAGAAGGAAAATAAAAAAAATTATATGTACATCATAATAAAATAGATTCACTCTGAACTTCTTAACTTTGTCTACTGACCTTCTTGCCTGTAGCGACTCACTCTTATAATTAAACATCAACTACAAGCACACTCACTTGTAGCGACTCACTCTTATAACTAAACATCGACTACAAGCACTCTCACTTGTAGCGACTCACTCTTATAACTAAACATCGACTACAAGCACTCTCACTTGTAGCGACTCACTCTTACAACTAAACATCGACTACAAGCACTCTCACTTGTAGCGACTCACTCTTACAACTAAACATCAACTACAAGCACACTCACTTGTAGCGACTCACTCTTATAACTAAACATCGACTACAAGCACTCTCACTTGTAGCGACTCACTCTTACAACTAAACATCGACTACAAGCACTCTCACTTGTAGCGACTCACTCTTACAATTAAACATCAACTACAAGCACTCTCACTTGTAGCGACTCACTCTTACAACTAAACATCGACCACAAGTACTCTCACTTGCAGCGACTCACTTTTATCTCTATTCGTCGTTACTTTTCATCATTTAACATCGTAATCACTACATCTCACTGATATTTTATGTATGTGTTTCAACCAGTTAGTTCACTTTAATTCATTCGCTAATCAATTTTACTTAATAAGAAATAAACATTCTTCTTAACTATTTCGCATTTAATCATCATCAATATTATTCTCTCATTTCATTAAATAGGTAGGTACTACTCATTAGATATCGCTTTAATAAATAATTATCGGTGTACAATTCTCTAAGACATAAATTAATTTTATTTCTGTGTTTTTAGCTTTTCAGATTAAATGTTGCCCAAGTGAACCATCATCAAATTAATTATATCTCATGACCATGACCACAGTTAAGCAATGTTGCCAAATCACAATTCCTACGTTCACTGTTAGTATGACATAATCTCAATTCTACCACTACAACCATAGTCATTACCGACTCTTACTCTGAATCAGTCGACATCGCATCATGATTAAAAACAAGCCAAGGGTGTAACTTATCAACAGCATATACCGACCTATATGGTTTGCAACCTTCTTTCCTAGTAATAGGAGTATCCTCTATTTCGTAACGGTCATTGCCTATTACTTTAGAAATTCTATATGGTCCTACACATTTTGGTAATAGTTTACGACTGTGTCCAGGGTCTGTACGAATATCCTTTTCTACACGAACCAAATCTCCCACTTTATACTCAGTTGGTTTTTTATGTGACTTATCAAACCGTTCTTTTTGTACTTGTTGGCTTATTTGAATTCGCGCATCTGCGTCTGATCTAATTTCATCGCGATTTAATGGGGTATGAGATTCCGCGACAAGTGGATTCATGAAACCATCCGAAACGCCAGTGGTTTGAACCCCAAACAACATTTCAGAAGAAGTACGACCAGTGGATTTGTTTATGGTATTGTTCAAAGACCACTGTATCTGTGGTATACACAAATCCCACTCATTTTCTTGTTTATTGTGATTAGCGGCCGTTATAGCATCAACAATAGTCCGATTGTACCTCTCAACCTGTCCATTGGCCCTGGGAGAGGCAACCGCATTTAAAATATGTTTAACGCCCCTTTTATTAGTAAAATCTGAAAACTCTTTGCTTGTAAAACTAGTGCCACGATCCGATATCAGACGGCGTGGTACTCCAAATAACGAGAAATATTCCGTAAATACCCGAATACTAGTACTACTTTTAACATCTTTTACTGGTTTAATATAAATAAATTTAGTGAAGGCATCAATGATCACTAAAATATGACAATTCTTTTTCTTGCTAATGGGAAAAGGTCCGCAGTGGTCGGTATGCAATGTATCAAACGGTTTATTAACTTTTGGGATTGGATGAAGCTCTCCTTCTTTAGCTCCAGCTGGCAACTTATTGTGAGCACAATTTAAGCAAGAATTACAGTATTTTTTAATAAAGCGTCTCATTTTTTTAAACCAGTAAATCTGATTAATCCTACTGTAAGTCTTATCAAAACCGAAATGACCGACATCGTCGTGATTCATACGAACTATTTGCCATCTTACTGATTTTGGGACTACCCACTTTAAATTGGTTACATCGTTGTTATCCTTACTTATTCTGTACAAACGGCCATTTTTAACAGTAAAGTTCTTATGAATCTCAACAATGTCTTTAGTTTCTGAATCATTCAAAATGTTAATTATCCTTTGTATTTCTGAATCATGTTCCTGCACTGTGCGCAACCACGCATCGTCATCTATTGTTAAAACATCAACCACCTTTACTACATCATGGGATTTAGAGTCACTTGGGTTGCGTGACAGAGCATCAACATGACCCATCTTGTTACCGTCGCGATGTTCTACAGTAAAATCGTACTCCTGCATTAATATGTACCAACGTGCTACTCTCGGTATCAAATCCTTTTTTGTCATCGTGCAGCGTATAGCGGCACAATCAGTGACGACTTTAAACGATTTACCTAAAACATAAACTCTAAATCTATTCAAAGCACAAACTACCGCTAAAGTTTCCAACTCATACGAGTGTAGTTTGCTTTCATCTGGTGTCGTTTGACGGCTATAATAAGCTATGGGATGTAATACTTTATCTGAATTCACCCGCTGTAGCAAAATTCCTCCTATACCAATTTTACTAGCGTCAGTGTGAATTTCTAATTCAGCCTCAGGGTCATATAGTGCTAAAACAGGTCGGGTGGTCAATTTACTTTTTAATTCGTTAAATGCTTTTAATTGAGGTTCTTCAAAACACCAGGGAACATTTTTCTTTGTTAGAATCGTTAGGGGTTTTGCTATCATAGAATAATTTTGAATAAACCGACGAAAATAACTTGTAAGGCCAACAAATTGTCGAATCTCGTGGACATTTTTAGGCAGAGGGAAACTTAATACAGCTTGAATTTTGGATGTCCCGGGTCGAATGCCAAACGAACTAATCTCGTAGCCCAAATAATTTATACGAGTCTGAAAGAAATCACACTTTTTAAGATTTAATGTAAGATGAGCAGACCTTAATAATTGAAAAACCTTTTCCAGCTTATCTAGACCCTCTTCGACAGAACGTGATGTCACCAATAGATCATCCATATAAGCCAACGCCAAGGTTTGCTTACCCCTAAGCATATAATTAATCGTCCTTTGAAAAACACTTGGTGCATTGGCAAGTCCAAAAGGCATTCTTTCAAACTCATACAAACCATCCGGTGTTACAAACGCAGTAAATCGCTTACTGGCCTCACTCATGGGCACCTGATAGTACCCTGAAGTGAGGTCAAGGCTTATGAAAAACTTGTTGCCCCCTAATCTATCTAGTTGGTCTTCGATTCGAGGCAACGGATATTTATCTTTTAACGTTTTTCTATTTAGGGCCCTATAGTCGATACATAACCGTTTATCCCCATTTTTCTTACTCACTGCGCTTTCGCGTATTATACCGTTCAATAATAATTCTTCAATAATTTTATTTAGATGACCACGCTCACTGTGTGATATTATATAAGGGTTGTAGACTACTGGCCTATTGTCTGTCAGCGTAATATCCATTTTAGCTAGATTCGTTTTTCCCAATTCTCCCAAGTTCATAGCAAAACAATCCCTGTATTTTTTTAATAAATTAAATAACTGTACCTTTTGTTGTTCTGTTACTTCCGTACTAATTTTATATCGGATAAAGGTAACTCTTCATAATTTTTAGTTTCCGTTGTTATACCTATATATTCCTTATTTATTTCTTGATATTGTTGACCCCGAACTAATAAAGATCCTTTCTTAATATTCAAATCATTAAATGATAAATTTGCTAACATTAAATATCCTTTTCCTTTTTCAAACTGAAAAACTCCAGACAAAACAGCATATTCATTCTGCGGTAAAACACGAAGACTGTATTGTACCCACAAGCCACCACTAAATGTGTCATTAGTAACAGCATCTATTGGCATCACAGTTTTGGGTTTTATAACTTTGTTACTATCCGCGTATACCTTAGTCCTTAACAAATTATCATCAAAATCTGGTGTATGCATAAATACTAGTTCATCTGTCGTTTTTAAGATAATAACGTTTGGTTTTTCTGTAAAAGACTGCCCTACTAAAACTGATGTCTGTAAATAATAATCATCTACGACTAGAACTTCCGTTTCAGCTATAACTGAGCCAATTTCTACAATTGCTATAAACTTTCCTAATGGCTTTACAGCAGAATTTCCGAAACCTTGTAACATGGGTAAATTTTCGATATCCCAATCACGGACTATTAGCTTTGCATTTGATTCTCTGATAAGAGTACATTTACTACCAAGGTCAACGTATCCTTGCAGGTTAACGTTGTTTATTCTAACATTCTTATAATATTTAGAATTTGCGGATTCATTATTACTGATGCACAATATGGTTTTATTTTGGTCTATACCGGTATTCGTTTTTACTAAATCGTCACTGTTATTTGCATTTCTTCTACGACAGTCTTTAGTATCATGTCCCAATTTGAAACAAAAATTACATCGTTTAATGGGTTTGTTACACTTTAAACTTATGTGCCCCAGCTCATTGCAATTATAACAACGAATACTATCATTTGTACTGGCTTTTGTTAGCTCATTAGATACTTTATTGGGATTCTTAAATGACGCATTATTCCGGTTACGGAAGTTGGAAGAAGGTGTGTTATTGTCGTGTTGAGACACCGTACGCAAATAATTAAGGACTTGTTCCTGTTCATTAAACATGCAGGCTCCTGCACCCATTCGTACAAATTTGTCGTCGATGCCGTGTATAAGACAGCCTACTGCTTTATTGCCAGTAATCTCACATTTATTTATAAGTGCCATTTTGTCATAATAATAATGTTCTAAAGACTGACTGAATTTACATCTAAGCCTTAGCATTGAAGTCAACAGGTCTCCATAATTTTCGTTTGATGGAAAAGCCTGTTTTAATTTTTGGACCCACTCATTCCAATTAAATAGTACTGAGGGCAAACCCTGGTACCACTTCTTGGCTAAACCACTTAATTTAGGAAGAGCGTAATGACATATTTGACGATCATTCCAAGAGTAAATCTGCGCACATTCATTGACCTTATTAATCCAATTTTCTATTGTTTGGCTATTATCACTTGGGTCAAATTCGGGTACAACACTAAAAGCAACAGGAAAGTTGTTCTGTGCCCAGAAATTGGAGGTTGGTAGTGACGCAGGGTTACCGATCGGGTTGCTCACATTTAAAGGAATATTGTTCAATAAACTATTATTATTCAATAAATCAGGAGTAGTTTGATTAGTAACTGCACGTAATGGTGTTAAAAAATTCAACGGAGGAGTTTTAGTTGATTCACGGCCGGGAGCTTTAGAGCGCCTTTGTTTCCTACTTCTCTTACTATGATGTCGATGGCTACTGCTATGTTTTTTATCACAACTTCGCTGTTTATTATGCCGCGACCTACGGTGGTTATGATCACTATCACTACTATTTACAGACGAACTATCGCTACTTAAATCACGTCGCTTTCGCTTAGAATTTCCCATTATCACGTTAAACGATTTAAGAGTGATTCAAAATAAAAATCAAAATATTTAAAGACCGCAACAATAGGATTAAATAACTAGGCAATAATAATTAATATTTTGCAATGATAAAGATAACTAACAAAGGCAACTTATAAATTCAACTGAATTTTAAAATAATCGATCCACCCGCTTTACTCAGCAACTAGGTAGGCAGTTTCCAACGATCCAATTATGAATTATTCAAATCCATTGTAAATATAAGGATCCACTTCAAATTATTTTTCCTTATATGTAGGTAATTAAACAACCAAAACTGGTATCACTTTCACTAGGCACTGTTATTGTTGTTAATGATTCAATCTTGTTTCTTATTTTAAGCACATTCGTGCTTATGCACGTGCCTAATTAGGCGCACGTGTTATAATAACGATAGTATTGTCGCATAAACACAGGGAAACGAAATAATAGATTCAGATCTGACCTTAAACTGTCCTTGGTCCAGGATACCACAGCATCAGGCACGTAGATAAACTTGAGCACACTTCTGACTTGATAGAATTATACAAACAAATACTTGTACAAGTTACTTTATTGGTACTTTTCACATTGAATGTCTAACTCGAGACCACCTTAGTCGTCCGTAGCTGAGAATACCCCAAAAAACGATCTTTCCGCGCCTTTTATTCAAAAAGTGATCGCTGGGCTGTCACAACTCTAACAGATAAAATATTTAGCAATTATAATGTTGCAACCCACAAATAATATTAATTAAATAGTCGATTATTGTTTATGCTAACATAAGCAGTCGATCCATGAAAAAAAAATTGTATTCAGCTGCATCCGGGTAGAATGGAGGGCAATCTTAACATAGTTGGGAAGAGGCAGGTAGATGATGAGTCTCTCCAGTTTCGATTTTCATCCGGCACGAAGGACCAATGGAAAAAAAATGTTTAATATTGATATTCTTAAAATATATATTACGCACCTATACAATGTGAGGACGTCGATAAGAGAATAAATCAAACTGCGAATATCGAATGATATTCTCAGTCCGCATTAAAACATTCAACAAAATATAGTTTAGCCCCAAAGCTATTCGCTTATCGGCTGAAAGTGACTAACCTTCCTATAGACCAACCCATAAACTTTAGTGAGGAGTTTGTTTAAAAATATCGGTACTTACTGTAGTATAATAATAAGTAGTCTGACGGTATGTCAGTCTTTAAATAATTGTATTTGAGGGTGTGTGTCAATAAACCACTGTTTTGGCCAAAGTTTTTAAGATATCTAGATTATAGGACGGGGTAATGCTCAATGGATTACACTCATAGTTGTCAAAGATACTATTTCCTACCGCTGGAAAACAGACGCCATGTTAATGACATTACTTTCCTATTAAATATCGCCAATAGCTCCATCGATGGTTCGCAACTCCTCTCAAAATTATCACTCCTTTTAAAATAAAAACCAATAGAAACGTTTTACATAATTTATTTTAATGTGAATTATTTTAAATAACATAGTTTACTGTCGTCACTACGCTTGAAGAAAAAGGAGAAGCCCTCCCGTTTTTTTTTTTTTTTGGGAATGACATCTCGCAGTTGACCTTGAGAGGCCGTAACTGCTCAACTGGACTTTCCTGTGGGAGCTTTTAGCTTTTAGACTAAGAGCCTCCAGCCAGGGCTTTCAAAACTACTGTGAACTGAGGACAACCCCTGCGGGGTTCGGGCCTCGGCTCAGGGAGTCACTGTTGGGAGGGCAGCAAGAGGGGACAGGCTGGATAAAAACATTTTCTTTATTATTATCAATAGGGAATTTTAACTCTACTTGCTCAGCTTCGGCGCGGGCTGGCACTTCTACGGGCAAAGGACGGTTGGGAGGCATTTCGTTAACTCGGGGTCTTCGCGGGGCGCGAGGACCTCGGCGGCGAGGTCGAAAAGACGGTCTGTTTTTGTGTGCTGTACTGGTGGCCCCATTCTATTCTTGGAGAAGAGTAATGGGGTCGTCTGGATCGGAAAGGATGTCTCGGCCGGCGGAATCTACTGATTCTACTGGGGACATAACTAGCGGCCTTCACAATCAAGGGATTGCGGTGTTGCGCGGCGTTATCGAAAAAACGTTTTGAATTGCGTTTCAGAAATTGAGCGATTGTGGAGACTTTTGGATCGAGATGGAGGATCTCGTTTCTAACGAACCATGGGGAGCCTGTGGCTTGGCGAAGGAATTGGTTTTGCAATGTTTACATCCTATGGATGAATGCTTGGCTTTTATCCGGATTTACTTCAATCCTCCACTTTCTGAACCACGCGCCAAGAACTTTGACTGCGGTCTGAAGAGTGGAGGCTATCGCATCCTAACTTATCCCAGAATAGTAGATGGCTGTGTCGTCTGCGAACAGTGCCAACTGTGCCTTTCTACCTTTTGGGATATCGCTAGTAAACAGCGTGAATATGAGAGGGGACAGCACGGTGCCCTGAGGGATGCCGGCACGAATGGGGTGGGGAGACGAGATCGCTAGTTTAATTTTTTTGTTGAAGAGTTCCGTTGCTTGTCTCCGAAACGCATCATCAGATCTATATGAAATTTAAATGGAACATTTGTCTCGATATTTTTACTTGAATGTTACTATTTTCTATGTTACCAAAGTTTGGCTTCTAGTTATTTAAAACAGATAGTGGTCGTTTTAGTAATTTTACTGGTAACACTGACAGTATCTAGACAACGATAAAAAAAAGAAAAAACGCCATTTTGTCGTCTCTGGAGTGTTGTCAAACTATACACTTGTGTTTCGGCAGCGGATTTTTACTGTGAATTTTGGCGATTTCGAAATTAAATAACAGTTTTTTTTACACACCTCTTACATATTACTATGCGCGAGTGACTAATAAATGCGTGATACTGTGTCTTTGTTTCAAATTCGGCTCGGTTTTGAAATTATGCCTATTTATAACCTTGAAAATTGCGCTTATACGTTACTTTTATGTAGCTTCTATGTTACAAGTAACGTTGATTGTATGTTACGGTAACGTTGAAGTGTTGTAAAGGTTTGTGCATATCGTAGATTACTATATTTTTCCTTTTACACGACAAGGTAACCCTTGTAAAAAACTTCCTTACTAAGTGTTATCCTATTTGCTCGAGGTTTTCACCAAGTAAAGTAGCGTTTGTAAAGTTCAAGATGGCTAATAATTGACTTACTGGCATAAAATACATAATCACCGTTAAGGGTGGCAAATGTGTTACTGAACCGTTAAGTCTTAACGGTACAGTCAGCCATTTGCCACCCTATTAGTAATTTAGGAGCCAGTGTTTCTAATGGCATGTCTACATTAAAACAAGATTACGCGCACCCCGTACGTACACCTTCTTCGGAATCCGCACCTCGGGTGGTATTGTCTTTCCAGCAAAAGAAGTCATTTAGCGGTAACCAGAGAGATATGAAAATATGTGTTGCGAAATGAGTAGTCTGACTGAAATTGTGCCCTTAACCTTAACTTTATTGATTCAGTTCACTTTTCTGATTGACGACTAACCAATATAAACATTGTCACGGATGCCGTTGACTGCGGCTGAAAAACAATAAAAATACAGAGACAAGCTAAAAACCGAAAATCCTCAAAAATATGAATAAATACGAAGAAAAGCTAAAGAAAGATCTGCACGACATTACAAAAAAAAAGAGAGTACTTACACTGAATAGCAGAAACAAGAATTACGCCAAAAATGGAAGGAAGATCGGACAAAAGCAAAATATGCAAAATTGGCACCACTACATGAACCGTCTATATCACAAGCATCAAACTCAAAGCAAGACAATAATCTTTTAGTTTGCCGTAGGATGCAAAGCCGAGTTCAATACAGGTTGAAACAAGAAAACGTAAAATTACGATCACAGTTAAATACATTGACGAAAGGTTTCAAAACTCTCCAAAAAAAAAAGATTAGACAGTAAACCCGAATAGACAAGATGCAAGAAGATTATGAAAATATATTTAGTAGATTGGACATGGAAAAGAAAACAGATAACAAAAATGGCGTTCTTCTAACAATCTTCTTCTACTCTGTCCTTCTCATACTTCTGACTTTGTTCATTCTTCCTTTCATATTCAGTCCATTCTTCTTTGGAATGCGCTTCCTCTCGATATCAGGACGGCCACCAGTCGGTATGCATTTAAGCGGAAATTGCAAAGGTATTTCCATAACGAATAGCGTAGAATCATCTAAACTCCTCTTTCCCTTGAGAATATATATATATATATTTATTATAAGTATATGTTATAGTAGATATGTATGCTTGTACGTGTATTATTAGTTTATAACTTCATGAACCAATCTTATTTATTATTCATTATGATATAATTTGTAGTCGTTGTTCCTGTCAACCTAAGCACCTGCCACCTAATCTCTTCACCACCCTTGGTTGACTGGTACAGAATGCCTAAGGCATTAAGTCCGCCTTTGTACCTTTTTGTGTGCGAGAAGTTTAAATAAATAAATAAATAAATAAAAATATACAAGAATTAGAAGAAAAAACACCGAAAAAAAATTTACCGAGTTCATAAATAATAACTTACCTAACATTGAAACCCCACAAAAAGAACAAATAAGGAAAAAATTACTTGAACATGATATCCTTACAGAGTTACTAAAATCACTATTCAAAACTGCTAATAATGCTGAAAAAAATGTTTAAAAAAATTTTGGACAACAATATTGTCACAAAATATAAACTTACGACAAATACGAGTATAAGGATCTCTCTGGAATTCAAGAGTAATTTCAAAACCTACCGTCAGCACAAGACCAAAACTACTGCATTGCAAAAGAAAATCGAATGTTTTTATAACAGAGATGATGTAAGCCGCGCCACTGCAGGCAAAAAAGAATATAGGACCTTCAAAAAAGTAACATGCCAAAAAATATACTTTCTAGACAAACTAAGCGTACTTCATAGAAAGTTTATCGTGGAAGAGGCCCAAATAAGTTTCAGTACTTTCAAAAAGTAACGCCCGTTCTACGTACTTTCTCCAAAAATCAAGGATTGCGAGAGTTGCGCGTGCAAAAAGTATTCCAATATGCAATTTCTCGTTGATGCACTAAACTGTTAATATTCTTCAGACTAACAATTTAGATAAAGTAACTACAAATTTAGTATGTGATTTTTATTCAATAGATTGCATGTATAATAATTGCAATGCATGTTCAGAAATTCAATTAAAAGTTGATAATAAAAAACTGTATGCTAAAGCAAGCTGGTTTACTTGGGTTTTAAAAGAACACGTATATAAAAAGCGGAGAAGAAGATAATTAAAAAGATGATAAAGATAAAAAAGAAGGTATTTTAAAAGACTTACTTGAGATATTTCATGAGGAAATGAAAAAATTTAAAACTCACATTTTTAATTTTTATTTTCAATTTATACAATATAAAGATTGCATTAATAATTTGTAAGATGAAGTGGCATGTATCCATATAGACTTCTCTGAATGTTTCACTGGCAAGTACCACAGCGAAATACAGGCAATGCATTTCATAAAAGAACAGATACCGCTACATACAGGAGTTATTTACATCAAAGGAGAGAAGAAACCTATTTCTTTCTGTTCTATTTCACCCGACAACCAACACAATCCTGAGGCAATATGGGCCCACCTCGATCCCATTTTAAAATACATAAAGAGTAACTATTCCAAGATCTGTACCATTTGCTTTTTCTCTGACGGCCCAACGACCCAGTACAAGTAAAAAAAAAACTTTTACTTGTTTAGTGAAACAGTCTACGAATAGGAGTTTAATTATTGCACTTGGTCTTTTTTTGAGGCCGCCCATGGAAAACGTGCCGCTGATGGTATCGGGGGGGTCATCAAACGAACCCTAGATACCAAAATTGCTCAGGGAAAAGACATCCCAAATGCTGAAACAGCATTTGACATTCTGAAATCAGAGGACACAAGTATCAAATTATTTTATATTTCATCTCATAACATCAAGCCAATACAAGTAAAACTGAGTCCGTTGCCACAAACAATGAAAATACATCAACTGATAACAATAGAAAAGCTAAAGCTCAAACAGAGAACTCAGCTGTTTCTGTGGGGCTCCTAGAGGCAGCTGTGAATGTCACTCACCTGTATTTCATAGCTTTTGCCCCATAATCAACACAAACGAATTACAGGCAAGTAATCGAAAACAGAGAACTAGGCGTGTCAGTTCATCAACCGAAGAAGACGATGACAATATTATTGAATATGCAGATGATCATGATGATGATTCAGATGCCACGACCTTTCTTTCTGATGATTCTATGGGTCTAGATTTTAACGACGCCCATGATGAAAATAATCAGATCACTGAACTTGACGAAAAAACTGCTGTTCTAAAGCCGAAAATTGAACCACACAAGAAAGTGATTCTGTTATCTACGATAATTTTAAAGAAACATGATGATAAAAATAATGCTAAACAAGAAAAGAAGAGAGAACTACTATGTGAAAATGAAGAGATTGTGCAAAAAAGATTTTGCGAAACTATGAAACATATTATTGAGAAAGATTTTGTGACAACTTTGCAACAAATAAGAAACATTCCGGAAAGTACTGCAAGTTATGATTTAAGGGAGAGCAATTTATTTGTAAAAGAAGACACCATGAATGTGATAAGAAGTAAAAATAGCGACATCATTAAAAGTAATATTAGAAAAAAAGATGAGAATAAGGAAAATAAAAACTATACCAAAGAAGATATCAAGACAACTTTAAAAGAAGATGTTATAAAAAGAGGCAAAGACAACATTGATATTGAGCGTACGAAAGAAAATGAATTCAAGAATATTCTAAACGTTTCTGGAAAAGGTGAGAGGAAACAAGCTGTTAAAAATAAAGACAGTGATCAAATTGGACACGAGACTGGACACGAGAAATATCATGAAAGCATGAGTGGACAGAATAAAGAAGAAATAAAAGAGGAAGAAGGTGAAGAAGATATAAAAGAGGCAGTTAAATGTAAAGAAATGGGCCAAAAGGATTTAGAGGAAATAAAAACAAAACTGAGAATCCAAGAGAAGATGAAAGTAATAACAATGAGAATTTAGATGAAGAAGGAAGAAGGGCGATTGAGAGTGAAAAAAATAAGCAGAATGACTTCATTTTAAATGATAGTATCTTGGTTAGATATTTCCAAAGAAAAACGTGTAAATATTTTATAGAATTTGTTGAGAATATAGAATTTAAGGACGGAGAAAATTATTATAAAGTAAAGTTTTTGAAAACCGTTAAGGATTCTTTTAGTTCCGTGAAAATCGTAGTCCAAGATATGTACGTATGTCCAATATAGTGACCGTTTTATCTATCGTTAAAAAGGTAAATTTGATTCAACGAGAATCCTCTAAAGAGCATTTCCTGAGTAACGGTTTTGATATAGTTTATTTTAATTGAATAATTTATTATAGTATACGTAGGTAGTTATTTTACCTGTTACACGTTACTAGATTTGCAATTATTTCTGTGATTTAACAATAAAATTAATTACCTCATTTTTAATTAAGAAAGACTTATGACTTCTGACTTATAATTTTCTTTTTTATGAAGAGTTTTTAAGAAACAATCATTATTAATATTATTTTACTGTTACAATTAAAAGACAATGCATGTGTGATTCCAAAAAAAATGCTAAATTTCTAATAAGTATAACTAAATAGACATATTCCTAGGTACACAAGGCTACACATCAAGCTGTACATTTCCAGTATAAGCTGACGTCTCACTGTACGGAAATCCTATACAATGCGAGAACAGCGTAAACTGGAAATGTATAGCTTGATAATATCTAGCAGTGTGTACCTATTTTAGAAGATTGTTCTCATTTCTGTGATTTTACTAAATACTATTGATCTCATTGTGAGTAGCTTATTTTCTAGGTTTAAAACGTAATTTCTATAATAAATGTTATTTGGAGCCTTTAATACAAGAAAAGTTTTTGATAAATATGTCACAATAAATATCTTGTTACTACATTTACATATATCGTAGTTTTTGTTTTCCTGATAATGTTTCCTTAGTTTGGTAAGTGGTCAATTTGTGATTGTATACGGTTCTAAAACTTTTTCTGATCACGTGCACTTAGCATGTTTTTCCGCTATCATTGAAACTTTCATAGTTGACGAAATGCAAATTTCGCACTGAAGCTTTTAGTCTTAGCACATCGTAGAACTTACTCCTTTTTTTAAGTCAGTTAAAAATATCATATTATGCAAGTAGCCTTACAAATATTATGAGTTACTTTCGCGTTGCTTCTACTTTACTGTAATATAGAAGTTTTATGTTATAAAGTGGCAAAATCCGCGGCCTTACCCTTATAATAAAAATACCTCAAAAATCCCCGAGATGGGAATCAAACCCACTCAGGTTCGATTCCCATCTCGGGCAAAGTGTTATTGGGCTGTTTTATCTGGAATTTGTCAGTAGCAGCCCGGAGTATGGATTTGTGCCAGTTGATGGCAATAGGCTCGCCCTATCACATGGAACTTAAACATAACTGGCGAGATGTGGGTGAACTATCGGTTCACCTCTGCGCAACCCTTCGGGGAAACAAGGCGTGTTGTTATAGAACACGAAATTATTGGTTACCAGCTTTTGCCCGCGGTTCAGCCCGCGTGGATGTCGGTTATCGCGTAAAAAGTAGCTTATGTCCTTCTCCATATCCCAGTCTATATGTCTGCCAAATTTCATGACGATCGGTTTAGCGGTTTAGGCGTGAAAGCGTAACAGACGGACACACAGATTTACTTTCGCATTTATGATATAAAAAGTAGGGGGTTAACTAAATGTTAGTTTGCATATTAGTCTCATTGTCGTCTGCACGTTTTTATAGAAAATAAATATAGATAGATAACCTTGGGCAGAGTAGTAACAAAATGCCCAGAAGGTTCACGCTTTAAAGCGATTAAAACTACACTAAAGTAATTCAATAGTGCAGTACGAGAACCTTACCACCTTAGCACAGGCATTGGCTGTAATGTTCCCACTGCTGGCACACAGGCCTCCTCCCTGTGACAGACTGACTAGACAGAAATCCACCACGCAGGCCCAGTGCGTGTTGGTAGATGTCACATGTTTCGAATTTTATGTTCTAGGACTATGCCGGTTTCCTCACTATGTGTTTTATCATCATTTTGAGACTATCACAAGCATAGCATAATCAGCAAATAATTTTCCCATAATCAGCCTATAATGTGCCCAGTGCTAGGACACAGGCGTCCTCTCTGCAAGGAGTGGGCCCTAGTCTACCACGTAGGCCCAGTGCGTGTTGAAGCATACCTTGATTATAAATGTCAAACCACGATGAAAATACAATTCAGTTCAGTATGGTCATATAAAAAACAGGCTTTTATATTACATGTTTTTTAAATCGTCATCTATTACAATAAATCTCATTATTATTAATCCCGGCTGTCATCCGTAGATGTTTGACAGTCGTTAAGGGTAAAGACTGACACTGTCTTACTTGGGTATCGTGTTACCCAGCCACTGAGTTGTGGATTGGCACATTCACACAGATCGCCGAACAGATGTCCGCTGGGGCCGTTTGGCGACCGCTTACTGGAAGACGTAGAGTTGGAAGGCCTCCCACAAGGACTGATGACCTGGTGAAGGTTGCAGGAATCCGCTGGATGCAAGAAGCATAGAACTGGTCGAAGTGGCGATGCTTGGGGGAGGCCTATATCCAGCATTGGACATTTTATCGGCTGAAATTATGAATTTTGGGTTAGACTGGAAGCCGATCCCAATTTAGTTGATAAAAGGCTAGATACATTCAAAATGGCACTTCTTCATTTCATTTTTATGTGACTACGTCTACTGCGCAGCTACCTACTCAAATAAAATAATAAAATAGATAGTCTTAATGTGAATATTTAGTAGATGTTAGATTTTTGTTTGAGAGAGACGTGCTCGATTTATAAAAAAAACTCTACATTTTTTTCATTTTATAATAACGTATGTTTTTTTTACTGTGAATATATTTAAAACTAGTGTTCAGATGAAAAGGTTCGTAAAGTTATGTTTTTGTTAATTTTTCTAAATATAATTATTTTTGAATAAAATCGTTTTCTCTCGTGTGAATACTAACTTTAAGACTTTATTGAGTCTCCAACAGAGGCTACATAATTACATAAATTCAAGTTTACAAGAAACGGCCAAGTGCAAGTCGTACTGGCACATAAACTGTTCCGTACCACTCTACAACATTGGGCCAGTTTTTATAAGGCTATTTATGAATTTATTCATTTACTAGCTTTTGCCAGCGGCTTCGCCCGCGTGGTGGTCGAAAGTTACCCCACGGGAAAATCTGTCTGTCTGACTATCTGTTATTCCAGGTAACAAACTATTTGTGTGACAAATTTCATCCAAATCCGTTCTGCCGTTTTTGCGTGATTGAATAACAAACCTGCAAACATACAAACTTTCACATTTATAATATTTCTAGGAAGTAGGATAGTAGGAAGTAGGATAATAGGAAGTAGGTTAGTAGGAAGTAGGATAGTAGGAAGTAGGATAGTAGGAAGTAGGATAGTAGGAAGTAGGATAATAGGAAGTAGGTTAGTAGGAAGTAGGATAGTAGGAAGTAGGATAGTAGGAAGTAGGAAGTAGGATAGTAGGATAGTAGGAAGTAGGATAGTAGGAAGTAGGATAGTAGGAAGTAGGAAGTAGGATAGTAGGATAGTAGGAAGTAGGATAGTAGGAAGTAGGATAGTAGGAAGTAGGATAGTAGGAAGTAGGATAGTAGGAAGTAGGAAGTAGGATAGTAGGAAGTAGGATAGTAGGAAGTAGGATAGTAGGATAGTAGGAAGTAGGACGTAGGATAGTAGGAAGTAGGATAGTAGGAAGTAGGATAGTAGGAAGTAGGATAGTAGGAAGTAGGAAGTAGGATAGTAGGAAGTAGGATAGTAGGAAGTAGGATAGTAGGATAGTAGGAAGTAGGACGTAGGATAGTAGGAAGTAGGATAGTAGGAAGTTGGATAGTAGGAAGTAGGATAGTAGGAAATAGAATAGTAGGAAGTAGGTTAGTAGGAAGTAGGATAGTAGGATAGTAGGAAGTAGGATAGTAGGAAGTTGGATAGTAGGAAGTAGGATAGTAGGAAATAGGATAGTAGGAAGTAGGTTAGTAGGAAGTAGGATAGTAGGATAGTAGGAAATAGGATAGTAGGAAGTAGGTTAGTAGGAAGTAGGATAGTAGGAAGTTGGATAGTAGGAAGTAGGATAGTAGGAAATAGGATAGTAGGAAGTAGAATAGTAGGAAGTAGGATAGTAGGATAGTAGGAAGTTGGATAGTAGGAAGTAGGATAGTAGGAAATAGGATAGAAGGAAGTAGGTTAGTAGGAAGTAGGATAGTAGGAAGTAGGTTAGTAGGAAGTAGTATAGTAGGAAGTTGGATAGTAGGAAGTAGGATAGTAGGAAATAGGATAGTAGGAAGTAGGTTAGTAGGAAGTAGGATAGTAGGAAGTAGGATAGTAGGATAGTAGAAAGTAGGATAGTAGGATAGTAGGATAGTAGGATAGTAGGAAGTAGGATAGTAGGAAGTAGGAAGTAGGATAGTAGGAAGTAGGATAGTAGGAAGTAGGTTAGTAGGAAGTAGGATAGTAGGAAGTAGGATAGTCGGAAATAGGATAGTAGGAAGTAGGTTAGTAGGAAGTAGGATTGGATTTCCAACAAAGGCTTCACAACAGTTCTGGTAGCAGTTCGTTTTCCGTTCGTCGTGCGTAACTATAAATTTGACTTGTTTCACATAAACTTACTAAGAAATACGCAAATGACATCAAATTTAACAAACAAGTGAAATGTTTATTGAATTTAAGTTATTTGCCAGTAGATGAAATTATTCTGTATTTGAACAAGCTAATAGAAGGTATAGAAGATTCTGATTGGAATAATTTTAATAGATTGAGTGATTCAAGAGGAAGGTTTATATATAGAATACACTGACCTCCGTGCGGGCGAAGCCGCTGGCAAAAGCTAGTTAAAGAATAAATTAACAAAATAATGACGTTTCATCAAATTTAGCTGACATTAAGATACTATCGGGTGAACAGTCACAAAAAAATATTTGGATAAAGACGACAGCAATAATCGAATTCTGCAACACAAGTCGGAATACTCTGAAATAAAATTTAAAATTGTAAGTTAGAAATATTTTTTGTATAAATAAATGATTATATTAAACTAAGAGTCAATTTTAAATTATATAATTCCCAAAAAAAACTTATTTTTGTCATTATATTTTGTTCATAAGGAATAATTTGACTAAATGTTGATTGTCTAAAGATTGTTTGCTAAAATAAATAATTTGATTAAAGACAAAATGCCTTAATGACATTATGCTTGGTAATATTCTGCCGAATAAAAATTTGACCAAATGAAACTGTGCATACTAAAATCATTCCAAATATTGCATAAGTATTAAAAAGGTTGCAAAACGGCAGCACCCGTGTATTTTGGCAATACGGCAGGATCCCGTGTATTTTGGCAATACGGCAGGATCCCGTGTATTTTGCCCTCAGTTTAACTTTGTTTAGAACTCGTTTATTATATGTCCAGAAAAATAACTTGGTTTACTTTTTTTCGCAGATTGATTCAAACAGTTTGGAAGCAAAAAGACGTATCTGTAAAAACAAAACATGCTCAAAAACAGTCTTTATAGATACGGAAATGAGAACGGGAGGGTTCCTGCTCACCTCAATTTTGCTAAAGAAGTCTACGATAGCATGGTTAAGAATAAGGATATTACGGCTTTGGTAAGTTTTCATTTTCTTAAAGAAATTTGTTGTATTGTTGCAGTAATAAAGGAGCAGTGTTGGCTCAGTGGTAACACAACTCCGAGCTCTAGGTCGTGGGTTCTAACCCACGCAGACGATTTACTTTGTGTATTTTTTTTCATCACTACTGCTCTGAAAACTGTGAAGTCATATAGGTAGGTACTAATGCTACATTTTTAGGACTAGACAGACTGAAAACAATCTTGATATGCGTGTTCATTAAAAATACATTAAAAAAATATACAAAAAAAAATTGGCCAAGTGCGAGTCGGACTCGCGCACGAAGGAACCCCCTCAAATATTTGTTTTATTTTAATTTAAGTATTTATTTTTAAAGTGATTAAATAACTAAATGTTCTGTGAATATTTCAAGCGTCTACCTGTTGCCGTTATCAAAATCGAGCAAAAACGAGCAAAAAACATTACGTTTGTTGTATGGGAGCCCCCTTAAATATTTATTTTTTTCTGTTTTTTAGTATTTGCTATTATAGCAGCAACAGAAATACATAATCTGTGAAAATTTCAACTTTCTAACTATCACGGTTCATGAGATACAGCCTGGTGACAGACGGACAGACAGGCAGACGGACGGACAGCGAAGTCTTAGTAACAGGGTCCAGTTTTACCCTTTGGATAGCCGTAATTAACATAACAATATTGATCGGTCAATATTGATATATTTTTTTATTTTTTTTATTGTTTAATTACATTTTTTATTATTTTTTATTATTGATATTGGTCGGTAGTGATCGGTGGTTTTTATATGCACGTGTTTCTGTGACAAATAAATCCATTTTACTTTCTTTTCTTTCTTTCTTTAATATCCCGAGATATCCGTATTCGAATGATCTCTTGTGACAAATGCGACTGATTAACTGAATATCGTAAGATAAGGACATGATTAATTTATTTGTGTTATGAATGTGCAAAACTTGTTCACTGTAATGTTTTCATTGTCCAGGGTTATTTTAATTGTTTATTGAGAGTTGGTAAACTATATCAATATTTACATACATATTAGAAGGGCTCGTGGCTAAGTGATAACAGCCGCACGGGTCGATCCATCAGGTTAAGCTACGCTTGCCGGGGTTGGTCTGTAGATGGGTGACCATCTTTACATACCGAGACTCTTCCGTGCCTCGGAAATCACGTTAAGCCGTTGGTCCCGGCGGTCATTCGTGGATCTATGACAGTCGTTACGGGTAGTCAGAAGCCCGAAAGTCTGTCTACCAGTCTTACCCAGGGGTATTGTGGAGGTCAGATAGGCAGTCGCTCCATGTCAAATAGGTTAGACTGGAAGTTGACCCCAACATGATATTAATATCAATAACAAACAGAGCAGTGGTGGCCCAGTACCAACGACCTCGACTTACGAGTAGTACGTCGCGGGTTCAAACCGCTCCACTGCTTAACATAGGCCTCCCCCAGGCTACTCCGCTGGGACCGGTCTTGTGCTTCCCACATCCAGCGGATTCCCGGGGCCTTCACAAGGTCATCGGTCCACCTTGTGGGAGGCCTTCCCACTCTATGTCTTCAGGTACGCGGTCGCTACTCCAGAACCTTTTCCATCGGCCAACTGTCCTGCGAGCAATGTGCCCTGCCCACTGCCACTTAAGTCTGGCAATTCTTCGGACTATGTCGGTTGCCTTGGTTCTCCTGCGGATCTCTTCATTCCTGATTCGATCACGTAGGAAATCTCCGAGCATAGCCCTCTCCTTTGCCCTTTGAGTGACTTTAAGCCTTCTGATATGCCCCACTGTGAGCGGCCATGTTCCTGTGCCATAGGTCTTCACTGTCAACACACACTGGTCAAATACTTTCGTCTTGAGACACTGCGGTATTTGGGACGAGAAGATATTGCGAAGCCTCCCGAACGCTGCCCAGCCGAGTCCGTTTCGACGATTGACCTCTTTCTCGAAGTTGGACCTACCTAACTGGACAGTTTGTAGGTAAACGTACTCGTCCACAACTTCGAATGAACCGCCTCCGATCGTCATGAGAGTGGGTGTTACATGGGCATTTGACATGACCTTTGTCTTGTCCATGTTTATTTTAAGGCCCACTCTTTCGGAAGCTTTACTGACGTCATCGAGCAATGCACTGAGGTCCTCCATGGTGTCAGTCATGACAACTATATCATCAGCAAACCGAAGCCGAATATAAGTTAGAGAAGTAACTGTTAATATTATTTTTGTTTTTGTATTGTGTTTATAAAATACATAAATACATTTTGGTGTAGGTATGTACCCCACATGTAGGTACTTACTGACAAAAAGAATGTCAAAATAGCGTGGGGTACTTTTTGAGGTATTTTTATAATCAATTAATAACAAGCATCCCACGCTTTTTAAAATAAATTTTCTGCTTTTTTAGTTTGGTTTTTGAAGCGTGTTTATTATTTTTTAATTCTGCTTACTACAAAAGCGTGATTTTTCAGTGTTTTCTTTTTATTTTTGAAACTGTTGAATTGTCGTCGGACCTCGATAAGTCTACAAAGTTTAAATGAAATCAGACCGTTTAAAGTGGGTCAAACCAAGTCCAAAGGAGTCGATTACAAACAAACAAACATACAGGTGAAGCTAATAAAAGCGTATTAAAAATATAAAAATGTAGGCATGCTTAGGTGGTTTGGTTATGTTGAGAGGATGAATGACAGGCGACTAGCAAAAGGCATTTACAAGAAAGATGTAAGACGAAACGCCGGGAGCGGACGCCCTAGGAGGACGTGATATTGGTGATATTCTTCAGAAAGGTTATGTGCTTAGTGCTGGCAACTGGTGGGCGTGTATGACCAGATGTATGAATGTAAACGAGGCATAAGAAGTATGTAAGGATTATACCAGGTAGCGTTCTGTAGTTTCTACCTACCGCCATGAGAAAAAAGCGTGACTTTATTCATCGATGTACATAAATGTTTATTCATGGATGTACATAATATGTTTATTCACCGATGTACATATATGTTTATCCATGGATCTACATATATGTTTATTCATGGATGTACATATACTGTTTGTACCAAAAACCCTGTCCGATCCAATAAAAGCGTATTCCTGGTTCAACATACGTACTAGAATAAAAATCTTTTTTCAAAAAAATAAACAACCGACTTCCAAAAAAACACTAAAAAGTGAAAAATAACTTTAATTTCGGAAGTCGGTGACTTTGGATATGTATTTTAATTTTTTGTCACCGCCTTCCGAAATTAAAGTTATTTTTCACTTTTTAGTGTTTTTTGGAAGTCGGTTGTTTATTTTATTGAAAAAAGATTTTTATTTTTCACTTTTTAGTGGTTCACATGTGCTTACCCCTTCACAGCGTACTGGCGTGATGTTATGTTATTAACTGGTGTAAACAATTGACAGACATGAGATTTCAGCAATCCCTGTCCATTTGCTATCATTTATTGAGGAGTTCCGTTGCCTATCTCCGAAGTTCTTCATCAGATCTTCACCAAATTGAAATGAAACTACTCCGAGAAGGTACTCTTCCAAAAACTACACAAATTACTTCAAGTGTGCTTATGAAATTTGAAGAGTTCTCTCTATTTCTCCAGGATCCCATCATCAGATCCTGACTTGATGATCATGGGACCACCTGGGAAGTATACCCTTTCAAACAAAAAAAAAAAAATATTCAAATCGGTCCGGCCATCTTCGAGTAATCGGGGAACAAACATAAAAAAAAAAAAAAAAGGTTCCGACGAATTGAGAACCTCCTCCTTTTGGAAGTCGGTTAAAAATAACTTTAATTTCGGAAGGCGCTGACAAAAAATTAAAATACATATCCAAAGTCACCGACTTCCGAAATTAAAGTTATTTTTTACTTTGTAGTGTTTTTTTAGAAGTCGGTTGTTTATTTTTTGTTAGCATAACTCTTCTTTTTGACGTCCAACAAAAGTTGTACTGATGTTGCTTAGCATGATTTCTAGCAAGGAAAAATAACCTTTTAGAATTTACTGTTAATAGCTCAGTGATGTAAATAGGTGTTTCCTGCGCAGATTTAAAGTTATGATGGGTTGATTTTATCTTGTCCTCGGGGTTGCGTTTATTGTAGTCTTTAACAGTAGCATGAAAATTCGTTTTCGTTAGTGTATTGCAAAACTCAACTGATAAACTCGATGTTATTTTTTATTTATTTGAGGGTAGTCTTACAATATCACGGATACTAGCGGATTCTGTATCAAGACCTAGATGTCGTGACAGGTGCGTTATAGTTTCAAACAGCAGATTTTGTTCTCATTCTGCCTTTTGGGTACATTGCGTAATTCTATAGAGGTTTTGATGAGATTGTGGCCTGAACTTCCAACTTGTTTTCTAACGTAGCTAACTGGATTACCATGGAGCCACATTGTTGTTCTAGTTCCATAATTTTATTTTCGAGTGACTGTAATTGATCGGAAATTGTTGTCATTGCCTTTTCGAGATCAGCATTTGTGACCTTAATTTCTGTGTAGTGATTTTTTATTTCCTTAATATGACCTTCCAACTTGTCCAATCGGTTGCTCTAAGTACACATCATCTCACTGATCATGTTCTTGATGTCGTCTTTAAATATATCCAGGGCATCAGCGGTGGCTTCATCCGAGCGGCATCCGCGTTTGGTTTTGGCTCTCTGGCTGACGTTCCCTGTTGAGTCTTCGTCTGCGTGCAGCTACCGGATATCAGATTCCGAAAGCGATGAGTATTTATTCGGAGACGTTTTGGGTGGTGTCTTGTACATGTTCCCTTAACTTGTTTGTTAGTATAATCAGAAGTACAAACCAACATAAAGTAATATGAGTAAGTCACTCACTAATTGTTATCGCTCTTGAGTTGTGGCAGCCGACAAGGATAACGCACGCACGGCGTACGCGCAGTAGGCTCCGCCTTCTATCTCTGTCTCGACTATTGCTGGCCTTTTTCCTCCAGTACTCCGCGTTTCACGTTTTCTTTAAACTTTATGCGCGCCTAGTACTTTTGCGAAATATATTTAACATTTAATTTCGAAATAAGTACTTATTTGTTTTTAATAAAAAAATGGAAATACTTGTACGGAATGCACGTCTATACGCTTTCGCGGTCCGAGGGAAAGGGGAATTAGTGATATGTTAAATTGTTTGGAAAGCCAACATTCGGTTAAGACACAACACAACAACGACAACACCGACAATAACGTCCCAGTTAATGTCTAAACGCTGTATAAAAATGCTAAAATTGTCAAAATTCTTAAAAATACTACGAATATTTTGGGTTAGTATGGTTAGTGGACTAGTGTAGGAGGAGAAATATTGTTTAGTGTTCAACGTCACACGCTTGGGATTCTGATACAGAGAAGTTATCTATGTCATTAAATAAACTATTAATCATAATTTTAAGTATATAACAACAACAAGGGCCAAAAAATACGTAATTAACGGCGCTCTTAGGCGCCTACATAATCAATAGAGTTAATGTACCTCTTTTCAGTCATTATTTTCGCTGGACAGTCAGCAGCACTTGTCTTGTGATGGCTTGGCTTTTTGAATTTCAAGCAAGTAGCGCATTTTGGTTCTTCAGCCTTTGTGACTTCAGATGTTTATTCATGGATGTACACATATGTTTATTCATCGATGTACATATATGTTTTTTTCCCAGATTAATGCTGACACAGAAGAACAAATGTCATATGGTAAGCTAGCTCAAATGACAGCTGATGTCGCTCTCTCGCTCACACGTATGGGCGTTGGAAAGGGAGAGGTAGTCTGTATATGCAGTGAGAAGATTTCTGAGTATCTACCTACAGTGTTGGGAATTATGTGCGCAGGCGCCATTTTTTCTCCGACGGATCCGACCTATGGAAGCTGTGAGTGGCTTTTAATCATTTTTAGAGTTTCGTACGTGAAGTGAAATGTTTATGAATGCAAATAAATCTTATAAGACACTTACATGTCAGTATTTTGTTGTTCAATATTTTTTAAACTAGATGGCGCAGGCATTTCCTAGCTGACTGATCCCTAAGAATAAATGCCGAAACAAACTCAGAGGTCATATTCTCTTTTAAAGTCCATCAAACGGAACCCTTTAAGGATGAGGCGCGTTGTGTTCCACGCACGCCTCGAAGAGATGTCGGCACCAACTGGTGGGGTCCGAAAAGGCCGATGCCTGCCAGGGGTGCGGGTTGTCCGAAAGAGATTCCGTGGCACCTGGCACACAGGCAACTGAGGGAACACGGGTGGGATTTAGTCAGTAAAAGTCTGACACGCCCTCCTGCTCCACCCAGAGCGGGGGAAGTTATTTGATGATTTCCCACCCAATAAAAAAGAAACTCTTATAGGATCACTTCGTTATCATTCAGGTCATTCATCATTCTCCTGCCCTTATCCCAATTTATTTGTGGTCGGCGCAACAAATCTTTTTCTGCCACACTTCTCTATTAGTCGTCATCTCCGTAGTCACACCATTTCATTATTCACACAGTCCATCCACCGTTTTCTTGGTCTCCCACTACTCTTATAGTCATCGACATTCATACTCAAAACTTTCCTCACGACATTTTCCACATTGCTCCGTGTCATATGCCCAAGCCATGAAAATCGATTTCCACACAACTATTCAGTAGAACAACCTTTGATTTTAATTAATTTTAAGGTCAGCATCATCAACATCATCATTTAAGCCGAAGGACGTCCACTGCTGGACATAGGCCTCCCCCAAGCTCTAACAGGTCATACTGGCGGAGCTTGGGGGAACTTTAAGGTCATCATCATTATCATCAATTCAACCGAAAGGCGTCCACTGCTGGATATAGGCCTCCCCCAGGCTCCTCCACTTGGACCGGTATTGTGCTTCCCACATCCAGCGGATTCCCGCGGCCTTCACAAGGTCATCAGTCCACCATATGGGAGGCCTTCTCACTCTACGTCTTCCGGTACGTAGTCGCCACTCCAGAACCTTTCGGCCTCATCGGCCGTCTGTTCGTCATCGGGTGTCTGTCTGCCACTTAAGTTTGGCAATTTTGCGAGCTATGTCGGTTATCTTGGTTCTCCTGCGGATTTCTTCATTTCTGATTCGATCGCGTATTGAAACTCCGAGCATAGCCCTCTCCTTTGCCCTTTGAGTGACTTTAAGCCTTCTGATAAAGCCCATTGTGAGCGACCACGAGGTGCAGTTTTCGTTTGTTGTGGTAGACAGATCTCTTCCGGATATTCTTAGCACCCATTACCTCACCGTAACCTTGGCCGCTACTATAGCCAAGGGTAGGCGGGCCGCCGGGTATTAGGGGTAATTTTGCAGGGCTGCTTGTAATTTTTGGGGAGGTTTTGTCAGAATCGCCACGCTTGACAAGTGGGTTGGTGATCGCAGTATGGTGGTAAAATGCATAAAGAACGCTGCTGCCCATCCTCTGGTAAGTCCCTTAGTCGCCTTCTACGACACCCACACAAAGAAATGGGGTTGTGCTATTCTTTTACGTCCGGCACCACACGGTACGGAACTTTAAGGTAGTTTAAATTAATATCAAATATGTAAGTCTATGATCCCTTGAAGCTGTAAAACAAAACAAGCTTCTAAGTCGGAGCAATAAAAAATAAGGCCATTTATGCGACTTATTTCGATACCTACTCGCAAATAAATCGAGCGTAAACCTCCTGAGGTTTACGCTAAACTAGCGTTAAATCACGTGTATGGACAGTTTTTGCATTTACAACTATACTTCGATTTAGGTAAAGTACTTAATACAAAAATGACAACTTAGCACTGAATAAAGTTGTCAGTTTTATAAAAATAAACTGCATTTCTGTACATATTGGCTTCTTACTTCAATAACATTGTTTCATCGGATTCGCACAGGTAATAAAGGTGGTTGGGGAGTTATTATTACACAGTAGGCACTGGTAACACAGCGGTAATGACGTAGGCTTATCTCCCACGTGGCCACTGTGTCTCAGAGTACCTGGCGAAGTATATTATTAGCTTCTTAAGTTCTGAGTTGAGCTGCATGATTACTATTCTATTGTTCCACCACTTCTTCTTCCCAGCTAAAGCACTAGGAAGTGGTGAAGGGTGGGCGTTTTGGGGGACTGTCTCATGTACTTTGACGTTCGAAAAGTGCTGATTCTCAGCCTAATTTGAATAAATGACTTTTGATTTTGATTTTGACTGATAACTGCGTGCACTGACTGGACACGTCTAGTCAATCTGTGTGGTTCTTTCCTCAAAAGACCATTTTAGACACCAATCCCATGTGGATTGGTGTCTTCACATGATCTGACCAAGATTATGTCTGGACTTTAAAAGATACTGTGACCTCTGAGTTTGTTTCGGCCTTTCTTCTCAGAGTATTCAGATAGGAAACGCCGACCCCATCTAGTTTTAAAAATATAATTGACGTGTAAAAGTGTTTGTACAAACCTACTTACAGAAATAAAATCATTTATCATTTAATTTATCGATATACCATGCTTCATAGAATGAATGAATGAATTAATTAATGAATGAAATGCACGGATCCCAGCGTGGCTTGACCAGACTCGATTAATCGAATGAACCCCAAGATTTGCACTAGCCCCTGGAGCCTCATGCTTCATAGTGTAACAGAGGCCATTGCATATCAAGAAGTAGACTGAGGGGCGCTGTAATGGTCGCATTGGACTAGTGGAGAGAGGGCTGGTATTTGTTTATAGGAGGGTGGGCATCTTTTCACGAAGTCGCCGACATGTTGATCCAGGTCGGGCTTCTTGTGTAGGTTTTCAACTGTTTTCTTATCTCTTTTCTATGCCGTTGCTTCGCTATGTTCTGTGTTGTTGTTTTTATAGTCGTCTTCTGAGTTCCCGCTGCTATAAGTTTCTGGTTTTTTGTAGATAACGGTAGCCGCTTTCTTCATCTTATTTCTGTCTCCAGCCATGTCCTTCCAAAACGATCACATGTCGAAGTATTTCATCCTGTTTTAGGTCGTCGTTCCATATGTGAATAGGTCGTCCGACTTTCTTAGATTTGGGCTTGTACTGCGTTGCTGCATGCAATAGGTGTGGTTTATCTCGTCTGAAGCCGTGTGCTAAGTACCATATCCTGTGGTTCTTGATACGTTTTGTTACGGTTTTTCCGTCTAAGATTTGGTGCATTTTCTTAATTCTTGGATTATTTCTGGCGTGGTTAATCAATTTTCTCATGATAACTCGTTCATATCTTCTGAGTCTTGATCTGTTCGCTTTGGTGAGGGTCGATAATTTTAAGTCATATATGCTCTTTCTGCTTAATGCGGATGTTATGTATGTGTCTAGGTTTTTGATTTCGTCCACTGTTGGTATACTTATTCCGTTGAGGGTCATGTTGGTCGTTTGCTGTGATGTAATGGGGTCCCTAATTAGAATTTTTGTTTTTGTTTCGTTTATTTGGAGGCCTGCGCTATTTAGTAAGGGTTTTATATGTGGTATAAGATCCTCCTTCTAGATCACTTCTAATGGGGATAAGATCGTACGAAATAATAATACCAGGGGGAGTGAAATATTTCGGTCCTGATCAGTTTAATTAAATGGGTTTCATCTTCAAGGGTTCTAAGGACTTCGTCGGTGACCAATGTAAAAAAGCGAGAGGAGAGAAGGCAACTCTGTTTAACTACCTTTTCTTTGATAATTATAATCCAACAGTTTCGCGGGCCACACCATTTGATGCATATTTTTACATGTTCATTTATACCTTGATTATCCTGTTGGTCATCGATTTGTTGGTTCATTGCAATAATTATCCTAATGCCTTATAGCCTTTAAGCCGACATTGTAATGGTGTTTTCTAAGACAAGGGCGAGTACATAAATTCGTCTACTTGCAAGCCCTTCCTCGCCTTCCCATGCGAGGAAGACGACGACAGATTACCACATTTTCTGCTCGAAAAGGTCCTCCCTTTCGAGCACAAAATGTGGTAATCTGTTAATCTATTGTTTATGAAGGCCCCTTGGTAATTGGCTAGTTCCGTTGTGACACCGTCAATTTTTCTTTTTTACTACGCATGTGGTGTAAATTCTGTAGTACGTGTTGCAAACCGTTATGCGGCGATATTTGTGCGCGTCATTTATTTCTTTTTTTTTGGAATTGGTACCTGCGCGGTTTCAAGCCACATGTCCGGCACTTTATTCTGTGTCCGAGCTCTATTCATGTGTAAACTTGCGGCTTCCTGTAATTTGGGGCATCGTTTTGTAAAGTTCGATTACCATTTGGTCCGTTCCGGGGACTGTCTCGTTTCGCATTTTATTGATGACTAGCTTCTGCTCGCGAATTGGTTTGCGTCATATTTCTTGCTCTCCCGACCCATCCCGTTGCTTCGAATCGCCTGCCCGTGCGAGCACTTCATATTCGTGATTTTTTTTTCTCTTTGTTTAGCTCCTAAGAGTCTTAGCGTGAATAGCTTTCCTCGATAAATGGGCTATCCAACACTAAAAGAATATTCCAATTCGAACCAGTAGTTCCTGAGATTAGCGCGTTCAACCAAACAAACAAACAAACTCTTCAGCTTTATAATATCTCATTATTTTGCTGCGATGTTATTTTAAAACTGCGATATCTCCTAAGATATTTATTGAAAGATGTAAAGGGTAATTTTGTTTTAAATTAAATACTTGTGATGAATAACGTATTTATTTGGATAAGGATTACTATCATGTTTATAAAAACACCTTCGCAAATAATGCATTATTTTAGAACAAAGGCTAGCATAAAAAAGGTTATAGTGAGCCAACCTTAAAAGATAGACATATGGTATCGCAGACTTTTTTTTTGAACTTTTAAAGGTAAACAATTCTGTTTTACGTGATTTTTGCGAAACTTTAACCGTTTACGCAGCGCACGCAGCCGAAGCTCTGAAAAAGAGAAAAAACCCCACGATTTTGAAACATTCTTCATTGGTGCTCCGCTCCTATTAATCTTAACGTGATAATATATACCTTATAGTCTTTTTCAATAAATAGGCTATTCAACACTAAAATAACTTTTCAAATCGGATTAGTAGTTCCTGAGATTAGCGAGTTCAAGCAAACAAACAAACAAACTCTTTAGCTTTATTATAAGTATATATAGATAATAATTATAAGGATAGATTAGGTATAGATTACCATTACTTCTTCTACCGTCGGTTCACTTTGCGCTTCGGTTATCGGCTTTGTTCTTATAACAGTTGGTATCTGAAAGCCCTCGACCCCTTTTTTTTGTTTTCTATTTCGACACCGGTATGTACGCGGATCTTATTCAGCGTTTTGTTTGCTGTTTGTTGTTCCTGTAACCCGAGTCGAGCATTGGCATGCGGTTTGCGATGTGAAATGTCCCCAGTCCAGTGAAGCGGGCTCTGCATGTTTTTGTTCTTCCTGATATTTAACCTTTTGGAGTATTGTCTGGCATTCTTTTTTATGCCTATTTGGATTATGCGGTTGCCTGCTTTGTAGGAATTGGACTTTTTGTAGGTTAGCAATAGCTAAGCGATGGTCTCTTGATTAAATTGGCTGAAAAATCAGTTTCCTGACCAGCGGTCAGTTTTAATAACTCCTTTATTATGTTTCAAGGTATTTCGATGTTTTCACTCGTTGGGATGATTCCTTTATTTACGAGTTTTTTTTTGCTATCCAGTCTTCGTATTTTGTTTTGGTAGAATTTCTATAGAGAGCAATAATGCAGCATAGTTGCATTATTTATGCTTGATATGACCCCGGTGTGTGTTACCCGCTTTTTTTGAAGGGTGCCAATCGTAGTGTGTGGAGATGTATGTGCCTGAGTTCAACCCTGTTTCTTGTTTATTGGCTTTAAGCATGCCGCTATGTGAAGATTCAGCGTCTATTCAATTTTCTTTCTTTGACTGGTGTCGAGGCGCCGCGATCGTTTCAAGTTGCAATGCACAAGTCTGGGCAAGTGTGCTTGATTGGGGTAGAGGTCGGATTTCTGAGTGTTGTGTATCCAGTGTCATTCACGATTACATCTGATAACGGTGTGAGTAGTGTTGATTCTTGTTCTTCACACGGTGTTAACTAATTGGGGGCTGTTAGTTTGAGGCTGAGGTTTCGTGGGTTTTTCTTGCTCTTCTCGTGTGTTTTAGCTGTTAAAAGGTTTGGTATTTTGTGGTGTTTTATCGTTGTACTTAGGATGTGTTTGTTGGCGGGTACTGGTTCACCAATAGGTGAATACCCCTGTGTGTTTCTGTTGTTTATGTGCACATGCACATTTACGAGATAGTATTGGGACACGGCGATGATAATCAATGCGCACAATTTAATATAATCTTCGCCACCTCAGAATGTTTTATTAAATTGTGCGGTTATGTATTTTTCTATCGTTTGTTCCTGGAAGAGAATGCTTTTGCGGAGAAAATCATGTATATTATTTAGAAGTGCTAAACAAATTCTATCATCGTGTTGATGTTCCCAAACATATGCGGCGAGATCTTGACAAACATTCCTGTGATCGAAAGTTAAGCCCATTAAATTATATTTTGCAAACACTTGTTTGTAATGCAAGTCAAAGACACGTGCAAAAGGGGGTGGTCACTTGACCCATTTTTAGTCTTTTTATTTTTGTTGATCTGTAGAACAAAATCGTGTGATGCGAATTGATGGTAATTTTTTTTTGTTCACTTCAGCACACGTGGGCTGGCAAATTCCGCTAATCGTGGCGTTACAATGTTACAATAATAAAATCTTTTGGCCATACCATATTTCGCGCTAGAATAATAGCGTAAATTAATTTACGCCACCCTATTATAGTTAGTGTTAGCACACTGGCCCACAACGATTGAAAGTGATGATGTACGTTGAGCGCGCGTGTGGTAAAACAATGCCGGTCGTACGCAGTTTTCGATAACAAATCCCTGAAATATTAGGAACGGTCTCACCAGGTTAAGCCGCCAGGGGTCAGCCGTGTCACTCGCCCTCCGGCAGCCAATCTTCACTGCAGCCTGAAGTGCACTTACGTCACTTTTGCTCCCTTGTTTAATATTACTACCCAATATTACAATTTGTAACACACACAAAAACTCGGTTTGATTTCGAAGTCAGACAAGTAAGTCAATATCTGCTGCGCGCGGGCAAACGCAACCGTTCCCGACATCGGCCCAACTTCAACTCTCTTATCGCTATACCATGCTTCATTGATATACAAAAAACATAAGATGCAGATGTCTCGACCAAAATTAACATTCAATACTGTCACCAATTAGACGTCGGTGGTTAAAATTATAACAAAACACATTTTTTTGTAAATTCGACCTTACACGCCTGACCAGAAATGGTTTTTATAAAACAATGTCCAAAAACACTGAAAGATGACTGATGATACTATTTATGCGGACGTTTCTGAGACGCTAATTGTGTATCTTTTTTTTTTTTGGGTGGGAAATCATCAAATAACTTCTCCCGCTCTGGGTGGAGCGGGAGGGCGTGTCAGACTTTTACTGACTAAAACCCACCCGTGTTCCCTCAGTTGCCTGTATGCCAGGGGCCGCGGTATCTCTTTCGAAGAACCCGCACCCCTGGCAGGCATCGGCCCTTGCGGGTCCCATCTGTTGCTGCTGACATGTCTTTGAGGCGCGCGTGGAACACAACGCGCCGTCGACCCGGGCTTGGTCCTTACCAGACAGCGAGCTACCCATTACTCGCCGTCCGCAAGCCCGCGCCGACGGTGGCCGGGAATCAGCCTGGGATTCCCGACGCCCAGGGCGTCTCCTGCGAAGGCCACGGCTGTGAGGGCGCATGTACTGCATCTCCCTCACGTGCGCCGCCTCCCTCTTTGCGAGCATAACTGCTTCGCTGAAGGAGGCGACTACTAGCCATGCTCTCTCGCTCCGTACCATGGCCTGGACCAGGGTTGGACGCGAGAGATCGTCGCCGCCGATCACCTCCACGAGGACACGGCTGTGCTCCACCCAAGCCAGGCAGACCTCCACCGTATGCTCCACCGTGTCCTCAGGGCGACCTTCGCAATGGAAACACCCAGGCGTTTCTTCCCGCCCTATGCGAAACAGGAACCTCCCAAAACAACCGTGTCCGGTGAGGACCTATGTTAGGTGGAAGGTGAGGACGCCATGCCGCCTCTCAAACCCCTCCTCAAAGAGGGGACTTACCGCCGCAATCGTGGCGTGCCCATAATTGTGTATCTTGCGTTTTATATTTCAATGCCATGCTTTAACCATTTTTTCTTCATTCACAGTTCCTCTGCTCCATCGAGTCAAGGTAGTTCGTCCAAAAATAATGTTCTGTTCTCTCTCCGCTTACGAAACTCACAAAGCAACGTTCGATGAAGTCGGGAGCATCCAATACTACATTCTATACGGGAACGAGACAAGAGCTGGTGCTATCCTTTTCAAGGACTTTCTGACCGAGACCACAGAGTTGGAAAACTTTCAACCAGTTCCTGTCAGCGGATGGGAGGACGTAGCTTTCATAGTTTTCTCATCAGGGACTACTGGACTACCCACAGGTGTTCCGGTCACTCATTTGAGTTTCCTGTTGAATTCGCAGTGTGGTATTACGGAAGAGTGAGTATCTTAATATTAGTTCGTTTATTTATTTTCATACATATTAGAATATTTATTTTTAAATATTTTTTATAAAAGAAACATTTCAAAAGCATTTTAAAATATACACCGTGACATTTTAGTCGTCTTACAAAGGTGGTCCACTCAATGTATCCGTCATAAAATACCTCTAGGCGCGATTAAAACATTGTTACCATTAATTAAGATAATAGGTACGAAAAAAAAATGCTTTAGAATTATGAAACACCCTCCCTGTTAATAATGTTTACGTATCAAACGGTAGCCGATGTCTACCTACCTACCATAACATTCTATCTGCGTAACAGGGTGTTTCAAACTACGTCATGCGTCTTATTGAATTATATTTTAATTATGAATATGTTCAAAAACATTTTTTTTTTTTCATATATGGTTAGTAGTCGTTGGAAACATGAAGTGGGCTGCCGTTGTAAGATGACTAAAATGTCACGGAGTATAAATTAGTGGTCTGCTGGTATCGGGAGCTCAAAGCTACCGGTGGTTAGGGCTCCCGAGACTGGAACCTCCTCACGTTGCGAGCCATATCAAGGAGTACTGCCTTTTGAATCAGGCCCTTGATCCACTCGCCTAACGAGAGCCTCGAAAGATGTTGATGGAGGCTTTCGGCCAGTAGCCCATTAGCCAATACATGCATAAAACGATTAGTATTATTATTATTGTTTTAACCGATTTCGAAAAAGGAGGAAGTTCTCAATTCGAATGTTTTTGAAGCCGCGCAAATGCGCCTTTGTGAAGCAGGACAAGCATCGTTATACAAGGTGTAACAGAATAAACGCCTGAAAGTAGTTTGCTTATAACTGACTACTGAGCCAAAGAAATTTCAATCTTAAGTTGTAACGCTAGGTCAACACAATTTACTTAACAATACCAAGTAGCTTTAAAAAAACGTTTAAGTACGTCATTGCATTATGCTTTTAACTCAATAGTACTCTAATTGGGGTGTATGAGGTCTTGGGTTAATCATTTTACATGTTGTATAGATACCTCTACCTACCCAATTACAGACGTGATGTTAAACATTCTTCTTTCAAGTAACCTACCGAATGCGACTAGCTGGTGGGGTCCGTTTCATAGACCGTCTGCCAAGAGGCGCTGGTGACAAACTGGACAGGAGAGACTTGGAGAAAAGATTAATTGATGAAGACTCCAACTGAGAAGAATGTGCGAAGAATAGTTGTTAATTTTAATTTGTTTTTTTTTTTTCATTTTCATATGGTTATAGCGGATTCTGTGTGTATACTGAAGACAAATATATTCCCCAATGTTTTAGACAGAAGTGTATCTACCTACCTATAGAATACCCACATTTCGTCAATTATGTATAAGTGTCATGTAATAGGGAGCGAGCCTACCAGCCGGCACGGGGTCCGTGTGGTGGATTACGGCCCACTCCTTCTCTGACTGACCTACAACGTTTGTTTGTAATATCATTCGAGGCCAGCTTGGTTACAAAATGACGATCCACAACACCCACCGAACGCTCGCTTCGAGTACTTGACTCAAGCGTAATTACCTACTCCATTTTAACACGCTTTTATTAGCTTCACCTGTATGTTTGTTTGTATGTAAGCATGTTTGTAACCGACTCCTTTTGACTTGATTTTGACCCACTTCAAACGGTCAGATTTCATTTGAACTTTGTTGACTTATCGAGGACCGATGACAATTCGATTATTTAAAAAAAAACACGCTTTTGTAGTTAGCAGAACGAAAAAATTGAAAATAAATAATAGTTTAAAAAAATCTAAAAAACACGCTTTCAAAACCAAAAAAAAACAAAAAATAATTTCAAAAAAGCGTGGGGTGCTTTTTGAGGTATTTTTATAATCAATTAATATCAAGCACCCCATGCTTTATATTATTCCGAAGTGCGGGTGTAGAGGTTAGTGTGTATTCATTTTTGGAAAAATATATTTTAATTTGGGAAAAGAGAGTAAAATGAGATATTTTGTGCTTGCGACCACGCGTCAACCTGTACTGACTTATTTGTAAACATGAGCTCTTTTCTCGCATCGAGAGGCTCGCTGCACTGACTACTGTCACGCATTTGAAAGAAATACATGAAACAGCGGACAGTCGAGTGAGTGGAGGACCCGGCGCTCTCGACGAGCGGGTCACCTGGCTACACTGACTACTGACTCGCTACACTTGATACATTACAAAGAAACGTTGCAAGTCAGTCTCCGTGTTAGAAAGAAAGAAAAATTATTTATTACACTCGCACAGGAATATCACAAACAACTACACAATATGCTTAACAAAACAAATTAAAATTAAAATAAAATAAAGTAATATAAAAAATAAAATAAAAAACAAAGTCCTGTACGAGGCCAAAAGGCCCCTACCTCAGCATGATGCTGCGACATTCAAAAAAAGTGTCGCAGAGCTGGTATTCTCCATTAGTGTTAAAAGGTACTAACTAAACGGCGTCGCTGTCTTCTGGGTTGAGAGGTGTGGGTGCCGCTAACAGGCACATGAGAGATTCTTCCGAAGAATTTCTAAACTTACGTGGAAGTGGGCAGGGCACATTGCTCGCAAAACCAAACGCCAATGTCCGATGGGGCCGAAATGTTCTGGAGTGGCGACCGCGTACCAGAAGACTGAAGAAGGTCTCCCACAACATGAACCAATGACCTGATGAAGGCCGCTGAAATCCGCTGGATGCGAGAAACACGTGGCGGAGCTAGGTGAAGGCCTATGTTCAGCAGTGTGGACGTCTTTCAGCTGACATGATGAAGTGAGAAGTTGGTACTAGGCTAATTAAAGGCGTGAGTCCATAGAAATATAAGCGTATAATGCATACTGACGTTAATACAAGTGTGTCACCTTATACAGGATGTAACAGAAACCCTATTGCTATCCTTAAGCACTAAAGATAACAGCAGATCTACAGTTTAAGTACAGTTTTTAAGTTTTAAAAGACTCTGGAATCTCAGAATGTCCTCCTATCGTTCGCACTATCAAAGTTTATCAAACATCTTCGGTCAGGTAGCCTGTAGGTACTTATTTTTATTTTGCATAATTTAGTCATTTATTCACTGACACTAATTTGTATCTAAATTAATTAACACAAAATAAATAAATTAATTAAATCGACACAAAATAAAAACAAACAACTTTGATTTTACAAAATTAATTGAAATCATAATTATAAATAAATCATAAAATTATTACTAAAAAAAAAAAAAATCAGATAGGTACAGACGCTAGAACATCAAGCTACCTCAAAATGTAAAATTTTCCCAACTGAACTTGAACCTTATGCATAAGCAATAAAAATTTAAATTATTAAAAAAAATTGACAGATTGGGGTAGCTTAATGTGCTGGCGTCTGTACACTACCTATAAATCTTCTATGGCTTATAGGTAGATTTATTTTGTTTCAACAGGAATTGTTTGAATTTGGTTTTTGAAGAAACTACACGCACACCATCACCACACCATCACTTCTAAGTCACAGGGATCTGTATTGCTTTTGTAATAAAGTTGCTATTTCATAGACAATTCCTTATAGATCACAGAGATATTTAAAATAAGGTTGCAATTGATCGCTACTCCCATACGTGCAAAAATGTGGGGGGACTGTTGCTCAAGGTTCAATCGATATGAAAGTGATTGCAGCGCCCCCATATATCCTTCTCTTTCTAAGCAACTTGCATACTAAAACCACGCCCATTCATAATCCGCCATGTTACATTATGATATTTATTTATTACTGGCTATACATAAATACAGTATGGCTGAAACCTGTGCGTTCTGAAAGTTGGCTAAGATACAAAAAGCTGTACAAAATTTTGCAGTTAAGATTAAATAATCATTATTACTTACTTAAATTATGATATAAACATCGCTGTATGTTGTATGTACCTACTCAAATATTTATTAGGAATTGCAATAATAACATTGGATCAGGTGTTATAACAGTTTTATGAACAAATATAACATTTGGACGGTTGTAATTCATCAACAATGTTTGCTGATATTTCACAGAGCGATATTTCATCAATTCTAGTAATACCGTTAAACGAATTATAAAATTGACAGCGATTTTATCAACTTTCAGAATGCGCCGAATTAAAAGCCTGGTTCTCAAATTAGTAAACTCACTATTTAAAAATATCGGACCTAAGCGTTTTATCGTGGGACCTAACACTTTGAGTAAGAGCTCTACGTTTGCTATGCTCTCTAGTAGTTCTTACTTTAAACGTTATTTTGTAGCTTGTAGCATGTGCGTGTGGTGTGAGGGTCACTTTGCTAAAACTCTTTGATGAATGTGCTTAGGATTTAGTGATCATTCCCAAAGAATTGTGAAAATTGGAATCAGATTTTGTGAAAGTCAAGTAAGCGAGCTATGGACTGTAAAGTTGGGCCCTCAGTTCTCACATGGAGGATTGTGGGCCCATCCTTCCAAACAACCTCCAAACCTCAACCTACAAATGTATGTGAAGTTTCGATACTAGATCTTGTAAGTAATTAAAAAATTATGATGAAATTCAGTTCCACAATGCGCGCGGAGTTATTTGGCCACCGATAAGCCTGTATGTGGGCAATATAAACTGAATGGAATATCAATAACTAGTTGCCAAGTTTAGTACAGATTTGTACACAAGTGTTAAAAAACACTACGTTTCTCAAAGAGTTTTTATTTACCCGTAAAATAATCACTTCAATAGAACGTTTAAAATATGAATTAGGCTTAAAAACAATGACACAAAAACATTATTTTTTAAATGAAATACTTGCGACGTTGCTAACTTTCAGAATGCATCCTCTTAAAAGCCCGGGTTTTAAATCAGCAAATTCGCGAATGAAAAAGTATCGTAAGTGTTTTATCGACGCCATTTTATCCATTCGCCCACCATGAGCCGCGCCGGCAGTTCGCGGTGTCTAACGTTTAAATTTCAGTATCAAAGACTTATAATTAATTATAAATGACTATTAAAATACGTTTAGTGTATAATAATAAAATGGTGACTGGTATCTGTGAGCCGCGAAGTAATTACAGACTTATTTTTTGGGTATGGCATCTCACAGTTGACCTTGAGGGGCCGTGACTGCTTAACCGGGCTTTCCTGTGGGGACTAATAGCTTTTAGACTAAGAGCCTCCAGTCAGGGCTTACAAAATGAATACTTAAAAACCTATAGCGACTGCGCACTGAGGGCACCCCCTGCGGGGTACGAGCCTCGGCTCGGGAGACACTGTTAGGGGGGCAGCAAGTGGGGACAGGCTGGATCAAAACAATTTCATTATTATTCGATCTTGGGGATTTTAACTCTACTTGCTCAGCTACGGCACGGGCTGGCACTTCTGCGGGCAAGGGACGGTTGGGGGGCATTTCGTTTACTCGGGGTCTTCGCGGGGCGCGAGGACCTCGGCAGCGAGGTCGGAAGGACGGTCTATGTTTGTGTGCTGTACTGGTGGCCCTACTGCTTTCTTGAAGAAGAGTGATGGGGTCATCAGGGTCGGAAAGGACATGTCTCGGCCGGCGGATTCTACTGATTCTACTGGGGACATAACTAGCGGCCTTCGCAATCAGTGGATTGCGGTGTTGCGCGGCGGAATCAAAGAAACGCTTTGAAACGCGTTTAAGAAACTGACCTATAGTGGGGATTCTTAGGTCGAGATGGAGGATCTCGTTCCTAACGTACCATGGCAAGCCTGTAGCTTGGCGAAGGAAACGGTTTTGGAGGGTCTGCATCCTATAGATGTGTCAGGGCTTTGTGTGTGCAAAGACCGCAATAGCATAGGTCATAATTGGCCTTATGCACGCCGTGTATATTTGCAACTTGCACTTGAGTGACAACTTGTTGCGTGCATTCAGAACAGAGTGCAACCTTCCTAGAGCGAAGGCGGCATGTGAGCGCGCCTTCTTGATATGCTCAGAGAAGGAGAGGTGCTGATCCATGATCACTCCTAGATATTTGGCTTGCTTCTCCCAAGGGATAGGCTTGCCAAACATGGAGATGGGCCGGGGGGGTCAGGTCTGTGTCGCGGTTTCGAGATGAGAACCGCTTGACTTTTGTCCGGATTTACTTCAATCCTCCATTTTCTAAACCACGCGCCAAGAACATTGACTGCGGTCTGGAGCCTGGAGACTATCGCGTCCTGATTTTTCCCAGCGTAGTAAATGGCTGTGTCGTCTGTGAAAAGTGTCAACTTTGCCAGTCTACGTTTTGAGATATCGCTAGTGAATAGCGTGAAAATGAGAGGGGACAGCAAGGCGCCCTGAGGGACGCCGGCGCGTATGGGGTGGGGGGATGAAATCGCTCCCTGTATGCGATAGCGAAAGGTGCGGTTCGACAAAAAGTCTCGTAAGATGAGTACGAGACGGTCAGGCACACCAAGTTTGTACAGCTTATAAAATAAGCCGTTGTGCCAGACCTTGTCAAAAGCTTTCGCTATATCGAAGAATACTGCAACAGTCATCGTACCAGGCTGGAAACCAGCATTTATATCCTCTACGATGCGGTAGACCTGTTGCACGCACGAGTGTTGGGTTCTAAAACCGAACTGCTCGTCGGGAATGAGGCCTTTCGTCTCGGCAAAATTTCTGAGTCTCTTATAAATAAGTCTCTCATAGATTTTACCAAGAGAATTCAGTAAACTGATGGGGCGGTAGCTCGTGGGCTCGGACTTGGGCTTGCCAAGTTTGGGGATGCCGATGACCGTGGCTTGCTGCCATGCTTGCGGGAAGATGTTATTGCTCAAGGCACCATTGAAGATGGTGGTCAAGAGCATGATCAGGTGGGCGGGCAGCATCTGGAGCACTCTATTGGTGATTCCGTCAGCGCCGAGGGCCTTGCGGGTTTTCAGACCTTTGATAATCTCGTGAACTTCGTCCGTGGTGACGAGAGGTAATGGATCATCAGGGTCTTCAACGGGCAGGAGGGAGGGTCTACGTTCAACTTCGACGTCCACCTCAGCGAGGTGTGCCTGGTCTACTGGTAGGGAACTGGGCGTGCACTGGGCTTCGAGGCTCTCGGCAAGGCATTCAGCCTTTTCGATGTCAGGGGGTCCGGGGAGGCATGGAGGAGACTTCTCGGGATTTGATATTCCTCTGAAATTGCCAGAAGGCTAGATGGGTCGGCTCTAACTCGCTCAGCATCTTGTCCCAGCTAGCGTCACGAAGCTATTGCATGCGTGTCTTTACAGATCTCTGTAAATGGCGCATGTGAGCCTTGTTCGCAGGGAAAGTTGCTGTAGGCACGAACAGCCGCGTTCTTCTCATTTAGCAGTTCGCGTACATCGTCCGGCAACTTCCATCGGTGGTCTTCCACCTCAGGAATTTCCCTTGAACAGTCGTTCAGGACGGATTGTACGTGACCCGTGAATGAGTCGATAGCGGCCGTTGTGTCGGCGATAGAGTCGAAGTGATCGGGTATGGAGTCCAAGTGGGGGGATGTGTTGGTTTTCAGCGAATCGCCTACTCGCCTCCAGTCCGTTACCACTTTGGTGAGAGGGGGTTGGTCTGAATCCGGGAGACCCGTGCGAGGGGCCAGATGCATGACAACCGGACGATGGTCAGAGGTGAGCTCGTTTATTGCTTCTATGGAATCCAACCTTAAGTTGATTCGCTTCAGAATGGCAATGTCGAGTACATCGGGCCTGTGATTTACATCGTGGGGAAAGTGAGTTGGAGTCATCGGGGCGACGACATCAAAGACTGGTGAGGAACAGAGGTCGAACAATCGTCTTCCTCTAGTCGATGTCTTGGAACTATTCCAAGCGGGATGTTTTGCATTGAGATCGCCTGCTATGATAACAGAGTCACTCATGCCTAACAGGACGGAGAGGTCATCGGCGATCGGTTGAAAGTCTTCTGTATGAGAAGTGGGAGGAAGATAAGCTGAGACCAACGTGACGGGTTGGTGGCCCGTTAGACCTAGTCGACAGACTGAAACTTCTAACCGGGCAAGGGTGGGGGGATCTATAGGGATGGGTAATGACTTTTTATAGTATATGAGTGTTCTGCCCATGTGACAACGCGACCTGTCGTTGCGCACTATACGATAGTTTGCAATTTTCGGGTCGCGATTGTATGGTTTAAGGAAGGACTCTTGTACTAGTAATATGTCAAGTTGATGGTCGCGGAGAAACTGGGCGATCTCATAACGTTGGGTTAGTAAACCGTTGGCGTTAAACGTTCCTAGCTTTAGGGATCGGGGTTTGATACGCGAGACTATGTTGTTAGACATTATGGGTACCGAATTGGGGTTGTGAATCGATCAGGGACTGAGTGATGTCCGGCTACGCGTTGTAAATCGCGTAGACTTGTGGGATTTTTCCAGCCCTAGTGGCTGCTTCGATCTCCTGTGCCATACGGAGGGCACGGTAGAAGAACTTCAGAAACGTGCTGTTAATTGTGTTGAACACGTCCGCTGGGTTCATGGTCACGGGACCAGGGTGCTGGTTTACTGCGACCGCTGGGCGAGCGGCTTGGCGCGCTGCGGAGCGTGCTGTGGGGGCGCGGCAGCGGTGGGCGCGACGACGGCGGGCGCGATGTACACGGGCGCGTAGGTGTATGGGGACCGAGTAGTTTGCGCGGGGGCGCCGGTACGCGGGTCCACAAGCGGTGGAATGGGAGCGAGGGTGGGCCTAGCTGAAGCCAATGCAGGGAACGCCTGCTGATGGTTCAGGTAATTCCACGGACTCGGCCTTTGAGGGCTGAGACGATCCGGGAGTCTCGCGGACGGGGCTTCCCTTTGCTGGCGGGCGTCTGCACGCTTCGCCAGCTTGGGAGAGGAGGTTTTGGGTGCATTAGAGCACCCCCTATAGTTTGCTGGCTGACCTGATTCACCGCAGAGGACGCAGCTCGGTGGCTCCGTGCAGAGGGCACGGTCCTTAGGACGGGCACAGTCGGCTGTACCGTGGTCACCTAGGCACTTTACACACCTAGGCTTAGCGTTGCAGTGCGACTGCGCGTGACCGTAGAGCTGGCATCATTGCCCGACATTGCCCAATGATGCCGGATTTTCGGGGCTTCTCGATTTTAATGCCCGACAGGTTGCAGATCATTTTGATCTAGAAGATGGGGTTGTGGCCCTCTGAAGGAGGGCAGACGACTAATACCATGTCGAATGGCATACCGCGACGGGCTCGGTGCATACGGTACACCTCTCATACTGGGACGCCTTGGAACTCAAGGTAGGCCTTGATGTCGGTGGTTTGAATTTCCTTAGGGATCTTCTTCACGACTACCCTTACTTGTCGGTCTTCCGGCAGAGCGTACGTGTGAAAACACACACCTGTACCGGAGAAGTTTGGTGAGGTCCCTGTAGTCCCGGGACGTCGGGACGGTCACCTTGATCCCTTGGGTGGTTGTACGGGCGTTGGTGTAGGCTATACGAGCCTCGGCACACCATTTGGACACGTCGGTCTACTTCCCCTTGTCCTTGAATGAACACCGGGGGCGGCGGGGGCACCTTTTTCCCCGCAGTGGTGCGGGGTACGGCGGTAGGTGCGAGCGTGGACGCGGACGCGATCGGAGTGGGGGCCACGGCGGAGGTCGACGGCGGCGGGGTGCGGGGGCGCGCAAGGAGGGACGCTGAGACGTCCGTTAACGCGATGTTTGCAGCCTGCGTGTTTCCACACGACTTCTTCTTCCTCTTCTTTCCCTTGCCCTCGACGGTGGTGAAATCACACTCTTCGGTGGACGAGGGGGAAGATTTGGAAGCGGCTTGAGTTGGAGTTTCTGGATCACCGTTAAGGGTGTCAGTGTCGGAAGGGACGTCCTCAGCGTCCATTTCCTCGGGAGGCTCTGCAGAGAAGGCCGGGAGGGCGGGCATGCCGGGGATTCCGGTGAGTCGCAGAACGTAATGGGAACTGCTCTGGGCGCGGTCGAAGGGGCGGTCGCGGAGATGGACGCGGGAACATTCGCGGGAATGGTCGCGGGGATACCGGCGGGGAACATCAAGGGCGCGATAGATCGGAGGATGCTACCGAGCTCCTGCGCGAAGTTGGGTTCCGCGGAAATGAAATACTTCAATTCAGCCAGCCAGGCTGACTTTGAAGGAGGTGCTTACTAAACTATGTTGATAATAGTTTTATTCATAATCATCGTCATTATTTCAGGCGAAAGACGTCGACGGTTGGACATAGGCCTCCCAAAAGCACCGCCATTTCGACCAGTTCTGTGCTTCTCGCATCCAGCGGAAGTGATTCTGGTAGCCAAATCTCTTCCGTGGATGCTTAGCCACCCCTTGCCTCACCGTAGCCTCGACTGCTACCGTAGCCAAGAGTAGGCGGCCACCGGGTACTAGAGACCGATTTTTCTTGGTGCTCGTCATTTTATGGGGGGTTTGCCATAATCTTCACGGTTGGCAGGCGGTAGAATGTTGGTAAAATGCATAGAGAACGCTGCTGCCCATTCTCTAGTAAGTCCCTTGGGCGCCTTTTACGACACCCAAGGGAAGAAATGGGATGATTCTATTATTTTTCTATTCTTGACGTCCGTCACCACACGGACATAATAATATTCACATAGCTGTAACTAAACTAACATCAACTGTACTTACTGTCATAAGCTTTCTGTCCAGTCTTCAGAGGAGAGATACTTTCAGGCAGTGGCTCACACTCCTCACCCTCAGATCCTTGCATGGGTCTAGGTGAAGGTGGGGGTGGTCTGAAAGCAGGAGCAGGAGTTCAATTCAAGTCTTTACAGCAAACTGGGCCTTCAAATGTGTTGACTAGCTTTTGCCCGCGTGGTGGTTGAAAATTATCCCACGAGAACGTATTACCGGGATTTAAAGTATCCTTTGTGTTAATCTAAGTTATAAACTATGTATGTGCCTAATTCCATATAAATCCGCCATTTTGGCATGATTGACATCTAAACATCCAAACATAGCATACCCCTATATCATTAACGTTCCTTCGAGTAGGTAATGTTTAGTGACTGTTTAACCATATATTTTTGACGTTCAAGAGTCTCCTCTAACTCTAAGCAACGTTTATAAATAAACCCCATAATAACTTAAAATAACATTCCACATTTTTTGTATGCAGCGTAGCATTAAGGGGAACCTAGTCGCGGGCTCGAACTCACTGATGGGCCTGGCTAAAAAGCACGCTGTCTCACCAGGCATCGTGTCCGACAGAGGTAGTATCAGTGATGAGCAGTCAGAAGCTAGTCTACACGCACAACATAATTGAGTCAGATGCAGGATCATTTATAGTACAACAGGCGCGTAAAAATTTAGGAACAGTCCTTCGGAAGATCGGGTTTTATGAAAAAACCACTGCATAAATCAATGACCAATAAAATTTATCTAACTTTTTGATTTTTGAGCTTTGTCGGTACCGACTTGGTTTTTCAGATTTTATACTTCCTTTATTACTTAAACACGCCCAAAGTTAGGTTACATCAGCAAGAAAAACGAATCTTTGTTGGCTCCTAACTTTTTAATGGCTTTTTATTTTAGTATTCTGTTTCCGTACAGACAATATTAATAATGAGACAAAACCATACCATGTTTAATTTTGAATGTACATTGTCGAACAGTGGAGTAATACACTCCCGAAGTTTGTATGGGAAAAATGTGGACTAGGTTCACCTTAAGTACAAACGTCCCGACGTCAATCATTTGGCAGTTGCCCACCAGACACAACACCTATCTGGTCGGAGGATTCTTCAACCCTTTTGTATTGTGGATGAGACACACCCAGTTCCTCATACCTCTCATATTCTCATAATTATCCACATTTAGATATGATTTTCCTTCGTTACCAAATTTTGTTGCAGCTTCAGCTTAAAATATCTAAAGTTGTTGTGGGATTACCTTGTTGTTGTTGTTGTTGTTGTTGTTGTAGGCTTCATCTCCACACAGCAGACGATTGGGACGTTTCTATGGAACGAACATGTCTGTTGAATAGACAAAAAAAAGCATATATAACTAACTACTGTTAACGTAAAATATTAGGGCGGGATTTTATTGCGCACTGGGTTTTCACTAGGGCTTGCATTCGAATATTCGAATAATACATTTTTTCAAATATTCGAATGCAAAAATTGCGATATTCGAATATTCGACCAATTTCCATAACACCAGACTGCGATTCCTGATGTGCAAAAAATACAATTTTAAAGTTTAGGAAAGGCGCAAAGTTGGAAGGCCTCCCCTCCCACAAGGTGGCCCGATGATCTTGTACAGGCCGCAGGAATCCGCTGGATGCGGGAAGCACAGAACCGTTCGAAGTGGCGGATCTTGGAGGAGGCCTATGTCCAGCAGTGGACGTCTTTCGGCTGAAATGATGATGATGATGATGAAGACAGCGCTTTCCCATTATACTTTTTTTACCACTATCTGGTAATCTGTTTGATGAGGTATACTTATATCCTTTAACTTTTGTAGGTAATTCGGTGCTGTGACCAAAAATCACATTACAAGAAGTAAGAATAGTGCTGTTACATTTAAGATTTTATATAGTTTTTTTTTTACAAGCCAACACTGTCCCACTGCTGAGCAAAGGCCTGGCCCAAATCCTTACGCTATGGTGTTACTTGTTATTTAATTCTTTGATTTAATTGAGATCTCGATTGATAAGACTTGTATTGTGGTTGGTTGTCTGTGTATCGATCGCTTTTGTATCTAAAGGCCTTTAAGTTCGTGTAGGACTTTTTTAGAGCAGTAAAATTTTTATATAGCCCTTGATATTACTCAGACTCCTACTGTATCTAAGACATTGGCAAATAAAGACATGATTATTATAACAACTTATATTATTTCTAAGTATTCGAATAATATTCGAATAATTCGAATATTACCCGAAAAAAGTCGAATATTCGAATATGAAAATTTCCGAATATTTGCAAGCCCTAGTTTTCACCCATTAGAAAACGAAAATTAATTGGGTGTAAGGTTGACTCAGAAGTTTCAAACTTCTTTCGGAAGGACGTTTCCCGTAACTTCGTTGACGGACTTAGAGAGTAGGCCACACGTAGGCCCCCACTCGCGGTCATAAAACGTGAAAGCAGGATGGGATTTAAAAAAAAGCTTTATTAACAATTGACTTTATAAAAGCAACTGCAAAATCTGAAAAATAACTAAAAGTTTCAGATTTCGGATTTTTTGTATTTAAGTTTGTTCAATTTTTGGCAACGGACTTCTTCTTTAGAAAAGTTACACACTACCAACTTATTTAATATTAAAACATTACTATACCTATACTGATAATGATATTTTATTGATAGAACCAACCATAAAACGTACGTTGGCGTATTTACAATTCTGTAACTGTGCCGTACGGCTTCGCTTGCGTTGATTACTACACAAACTGACTTTAAATTAAATATTTCAAGGAGTTGATAGTGCTCATAATTGTAAACAAATTTGGTCACAAGACCACAAATCGACATAAATATCGAAAAAACTTGATGGGAAAGTACCAAACGCCTGACGGAAATGTCATCGCAAAAATACGTTGCAGCGTCTTAGTAACAGACTACCGCTAGGCGAATATCACCTATTCGTACGATTAGAAAATGTAAACCCAAAAAATATGTAAGTTTAATCATTGTTGCTTTTAATTGTTGTTGTGGCTTTGAACAACAATAGATAGCCTCAAATCAAAATCAAAATCAAAATCAAAAGTCATTTATTCAAATTAGGCTGAGAATCAGCACTTTTCGAACGTCAAAGTACATGAGACAGTCCCCCAAAACGCCCACCCTTCAGCACTTCCTAGTGCTTTAGCTGGGAAGAAGAAGTAGTGGAACAAACTCCCCAGCAGCACAGCTGTCTGTTTAGTCGGATAGACTTGATTCTATACATACTTAGGCAAAGTAATAAACATTACGAGACACAAAATATTAATTAAATAATTAGTCAAAATGTCAGCTAGCCATACCAATATACCGACAAATAAAATGAAAACTGTCGAGGCCAAATAAAGCCTAAAACAACTCATCATAGAAAATATTGTTATGAGTAGATCATGTCAATAACTAATGACTTAATAGATAGTTATAAAAAAAAATTGTTAGACAGGAAATAAAAAATAAAATAATATTATATGAACGCATATAACCTGTCACTAGATACGCCGATTCTGGAGAAAGAACATAAACATTGTCTTGAGTTAATCACAGCGACCAACTATTCTTGTCATTTAAATAGTCGTTGATGGAATAGTAAGCCTTTAAACAAAGGACGGATTTTACTTAAGCTTTAAACGCATTAAAAGGCAAATCTAGCAAAGAAGAGGGAAGCTTGTTATAAAAAGTTATACCAAGCCCAACAAATGAGTTATGAACCTTATGAAGCCGGTGAAAGGGAGCACGTAGTTTGTCCTTATTTCTTGTGTTAACGGTGTGAATATCACACCATATATATCTTAAGTGTCATATTCATATAATGTTATAGCAATAATGCCATTAGCATGTCCATAGTAGTCTGCCTATAAAGGTGCCACTGCTGAGACACCGGCCTTCACACCGTGAGGGAGTGGGCCGTAATCCACCACGCGGGCCCTGTGCGTGTTGGTAGACGTCACATGTCTTAGAATTATTGGTTCTAAGACTTAACTGTTTCCTCATGATGTTTTCTTAATTAATCGGGTAAATACAAACATTGATATACAAAAACCCAAGATGTACAGTCTTGAACAAAAGTAACACTCAAAACTCTCTCCAATTATAAGTCAGTTAAGATAAAACACATTTTTTTTGCAAATTTAACCTTACACGCATGACTTAAAGTGGTTTGTAAACAAAGCAATGTCCAAAAATACTGACTGAAAGATGACTGACAATACTATTTGACTCCTGCGCACATTGCGCTCTATTTATGCGGACGTTTTTGAGACGCTGATTGTGTATCTTGGGTTTTTTTGTACCTATATCAATAGGTACAAAATGCAGAGTATTATTTTATTTTGCTTCGATTTGATTATTTAATAGATTTTTGGAAAGTCTTTTGAAACTGTTAACCGGTTGGAGGACACTGAACGAGACATAATGTGACTGAGCTACACGGTGACTGCTACATACATGCCGTCTGTTGAGACAGGTCAGCTCAAAGCTGCAATGACTCTTTCTTCAAAAGGCCCTTCCAGACATTACCCTGCATTGTTAGACTCACATAAAATTTAAATAATACAATGTTTGGACTTTAAAAGAGACCATGACCTCTGAGTTTGTTTCGGCTTTTCTTCTCAGGGAACAGTCAGCTAGGAAATGCCGGCGCCATCTAGTTTAAAAAAAATATTGACGTGTAAAAGTGTCTTTTAAGATCTACTGACATAAATAAACATTTAATTTCATGTAAATTTTATTGTTATTATGTTGCTTGGGGCATTTGGTGTCCCGCAGAGTGTAAAGCATTAATTTTAATGTTGAAAAACCTGATTATTTGAATCAATTATTTTGATTTAGCACAGTAATAATATCATAATTTGCCTGGCCTCTTCCCAACTCTATTGAGGTCAGCTTCCAGTGTAACCGAATGCAGCTGAATACCATTAGTTTACATGGAGCGTGCCGGGTTCCGCGTGGTGCCGGACGTAAAGAATGGCACCATCCCATTTCTTCCCGTGGGTGTCGTAGAAGGCGACTAAGGGACTTACTAGAGAATGGGCAGTAGCGTTCTCTATGCATTTGACCACCCTACTGCGATCGCCAACCCGCCTGCCAAGCGTGGCGATTATGGCAAATCCCCCCCCCCTTTTGTGGGAGGCTTATGTCCAGCAGTGGACGTCTTTCGGCTGATATGATATCTACCAATAAATACAAAAACAAAAGGACACTTAGGCGTCGAAGTATTCAGTAGTCTGCATCGTTATTGTCATCAGGAAACGTGCCCAGAAGACTAGCAGCAATGCCACGTTGAATGACAATGATAATTAGGTATTTTATGTGTCGACCATTCGGCGAGAAATTTAAATAGGCACGCATAGTGAGGAGGTTCCTCTCTCTAGAGTCCTGACCAGCGTTTGGACCCTGTTTTTGATGCCGATGGGTTTTTTACAAAAACGTTTTTAAAACAAACATTCAAAGGGGCAGACAATCATCTGCCTTGCCTTTTCCCAACTATGTCGGGGTCTGTCTGAATACCAGTATTTAACATGGAGCGACTGCCTATCCGGCCACCACAACCAAATTACTTACGGGTACCATACCCCTTGGTAAGGACTGCTTGTCAGACTTACGGGCTTCTTACGGGACGACCCGTAACGACTGCCAAAGATTTACGAATGACAGCCGAGACGTGCTTTCCTGGGCACGACCCCTCGTCTTGGTTTGTAAAGATGGTCACCCATCCTCGGACCAACCGTGGCAAGCGTAGCTTAACCTAATCTATCTATTATGCTTTTAGCCACAAAATTTAAATAATATGTTTAATAAATGAAATAAAGTAGAAAATAATCTATGATTTTATAAAGCCGATGTGAGTGGAAACTCCGCGCCCCGGAAGGGACAGCGCTAGGAGGACACAATGATAGTGACCTTATTGGTGATGTTCTTCAGAAAGGTCAAGCGCGTAGTACTCGCAACCGGTGGGCGTGTATGACCGGATGTATGAATGTAAACGAGGTAAAAGTAGTATGTAAAGATCGTAGCATTCGGTATTTTCTGCCTACCTCCATGGGAAGAAGTCGTGAATTTACTTATGTTTAAGTATGTGTGATCTAATATACCATTAGTCTAACTCATTATAACTAAGTACAATAAACTTGTTCTGCATAAATGACGCTGACGCTGTGTTCGCGTTTGTGAGCGATACAGGAAAAATACTAGTTGTTTAAAAAAAAAAAAACCGGCCAAGTGCGAGTCGGATTTGCACACGTAGGGTTCCGTTCCACAAGGCAAAAAAACGTTTCTGTATGGAGACCGCTCAATTTTTTACTTTGTTTTATTTGTTGTTATAGCGGCAACAAAAACACACATTCTGTGAGAATTTCAACTTTTGTCTACCTATTACGGATCATGAGATGCAGCCCGCTGACAGACAGACAGACGGATGGACGGACAGCGGAGGATCACTAATAGAGTCTCGTTGGTTACCCTTTGGGTACGGAACCCTAGAAAGCAAGAAGAAACAGACAGGTGCAAGGTTGTCTCGCACATTGGGAGTTCCATACAAAGACAGTTTGATTATTAGTTAGTACTATAACAAGTTGCCAAAGTCGGTTACAGAACTTAGCGATGGAAAGTTTAAAACTCACATCAAACGTGTCCTTATCAAAAAAGCATATTATAAGATAAAAGACTACGTTGAAGACAGGGAAATTTGGCATTAATTTCTTCTGCACATGTGGCTTCCCTGGTACCTCATTAACAGCATAACTTTGTGAGAGTCTATTAACTGCTTCCAAATTACAATTTTAATTTTTAGTATTTTTATTTTTTACACCTTCTGACATATTCTCGTCATTTTTGACATTATACATCGCTTCAAATATCAACTATTTATTAGTGATTCTCATGAAAATCATGTCACTTTGTTTAAATACTAATGTAGATTCTTTTTAACCGACTTCAAAAAAAGGAGGAGTTTCTCAATTCGACTGTATGTTTTTTTTTTATGTTTGCCATTGATGATTCTTTTTTTATTTGAAAGCTGGTGCTTTCCGTGTGGTCCCATTTCAATTTAATATAGATCTGGTGATGCGTTTCGAAGACAGACAACGGAACTCTTCAAAAAATAACAGTAAATGAACCGCGATTGCTGCTGTCGCATAAATATGCATTGTTTTGACCCCAAGGATGATGAAATTTCGAATTAGTGGGGTAGGTACTATAACTAAAAAGTGAAAAATAAAAACTTTTGCCAAAAAAAACAACCGACTTCCGAAAAAACACTACAAAGTGAAAAATAACTTTAATTTCGGAAGGCGGTGACAACAAATTTAATTACATATCCAAAGTCACCGCCTTCCGAAATTAAAGTTATTTTTCACTTTGTAGTGTTTTTTCGGAAGTCGGTTGTTTTTTTTTGGAAAAGTTTTTTACATATTGTGAATGGGAGAACATTTGTAGGCCTTACAGACTAGATTTATAGACGATTTTCTATTCTTTATTTTCATTCCTCAAAGTACCTGGTACTTATTGAGGTATGGGAGGACAGTGCAGGCCTGCTGCACTGTCCTCCCATACCTAATATCACTGTAATTTGAAAACATTGTAAAACCCAATTATTTTTAAAAGAGTAACCGTGGAGTTTCTTGCCGGCTCTTCTCCATAGGAAGCGACAAGTTGGAACCGTGCACCTAGCTTCTGACGTTTCATAAGTGCCCTTGCAGGTCTATGTGAAATAAAATATTTTGATTTGATTTGATGAGTTGATTCGCACGAATTCACCCGCACAAATCGGATAATTTAACATTTTTTTAATAATATATTATATATACTTTCTACAGGCGACTCGCACGTAGTTAATTTATTTGTGGCCGCATGGACAACTCCAGAAATACGTAATACACAATTGGCAAAATTGACAAAAAAAATTCACCAGGCGCCGCGATCCGGAAGTGTAGTCGAACGAACATTACCGATGTCACCCGAGCTCAACCGAAAGCAATGATCGGCTTGGCCGACTAGTTGGCCGATTAGTCACCCATTTTACAGCCGAATAGTCGGTTAGTCGGCCAAAGTTATAGTCGGCCCATATCTAATTATGATTAAGCCGAATACATAATAAGCCCAGCAGCAAGAAAGTATTGGGATAATCCTATTTCCTATTACACAGGATAAGTTTTTATCCAGTGCGCAAATTGTAATCATAAATTCAGCATATCATTCTAGACCCACCAGCGCAGAAATTTTTTGTCGGTGATGCAAAAAAAATCAGCTGTTTCATAGAGAAGTGCAATATCTACGCGGTCAAAATGTATGAAACGGTCAAAGTAGTTTCGTTAGCATACTTTGGACACGGAACCCTAAACAATGAATAGCAAGGTTTAACGTTACTCAGACAAATGTCTCGAAATTGTGTTAGGAAGGTAGGAAAAATCTGATTATTTTATGTTTTTAAGACTACGGGACTTAATTTATTGAGGCACCAAAGGCAACCCGTAAAGCAGCTAACAACTACCTTTTTTTTACGTTGGGGAAATGCTCATGCATACTGCGCTACCACGGGGAAATAGCGCAGTTATGTGGGACTCTAACCCACTAAAATTCCACGGTGTCCTCTAGAGCCGACGGGAAAGCGCTAGCCATCCGCGAAAGTTGAAAATAACCACCTCGTTGACCCGCGATGTGCCACAAACAAAAAAAAAATTATCTGCTGATCTTTACATCAACACCGACAAAAAAGAAAAACGTGTTTGAATTAATGAAGTGCAATTTCAACAAAAAAAAAAAACAAAACATTTCTTTGCAAGCGCTCTAAGGCCGCTTTCCGAATTAGAAAAATATTGCTCACAGCGCTCACATCAATAATTGGCGTTCCGATTTAGATATCATGATTAAGACAGTTAAGATCTGTCAGTTTTGTCAACAATACGGGACACTTGTGAACGCGCTAATAGTGCTCACTCAACGTTAAAACTTAAATACACCATGTGTAAGTTTGTATATTATGTATGGATGGATGTTTGTTACTCTTTCACGCAAAAACTACTGAATGGATGTGGATGAAATTTTGCACAAATAGATTATAACCTAGATTAACACATAGGATACTTACACTACACACAGACTTTTTATCCCGGTAGTACGTTCCCGCGGGATAATTTCCGACTTCCACGCGGGTGAAGCCACGGGCGGAAACTAGTTTATAATAAATCTAAGCTAACTATAGTTATGATGTTACTCAAAATAAAACAGCACAACTGTCATTTTTGACAGCACTCACGATGGTATTAGTTTAAGGCATGGTCGGAGTTATTGCAAGATGGCGCATGTCATGACGTCATCTATGACGATTCACGGGACATCGTTATCGCGCTCACGCCAATTTGGAACGGGTGTGTGCATGCTCAAATCGATATTATCGCAACTCGGAATGTAGCCAAAAACAGCTTAAACCATGATTATAGCTACCTAGTACATACAATCATTCAATGAGCGAAGAACAGGAAAGACCCAAACATAATTATAGATTTAGTTATGTCACTCGCGTATCGCCACGTCACTAGATGGTGCGTGACTAATATAATGACACTACAGCCAATTACATTGCATTTATCTTGCCAATATTGAGAGCCGGTAACGTATCTAAAGGTAATATATCATTGGTAACAGCAGATTAGATCAGAGGGGCAATTCTCGTAATTTTAAGAACGTTAACAGGATCTCAGGCTCAATCTGTCAAAAACACATCGAGTATCCATTGATTTTGACAAGTGATGGTCGGCGAGATGAGACTGCGCTTAGACTGCGACTAGATTTTTAACGTTTTAAAACCTGGTGTAATTTTTTTGCCATCGCCAACACAGAGAGAACTGAACTGAAAATGAAAAAAATAACAAAGAAGGAACGAGAGAAGAAAAAAAGATGGGCTTAATACACTTCTGCGTACCTCACGCAAAATACAGACTTAAGTGAACATTTGATGTATTTTCCACCATCAATTGAGTGACTTCATTCAGCATAGCCCCTGCATTTACCTTGCCAATATTGAGCGCCGGTAACGCATCTAAAGGTAACACATCATTAGTATTTTCACCAGAGATGTGCTACGGTACGTTGCTATGGATGCGTTTGACATCCACTAATATTACATTTATTAGTCCACATAGCAAAACACTGGTGCAAGCGGGTTCAGGTCCGTACTACCGGCGTAAAAATATCCTATATGTTATTCCAGGTTACAAACTATCCGTGTGCCAAATTTCATGTCTATACATATATTCTACACATATAAATAAAATTATAGTGTCGGTTTGTAATCTTCTAATTGTATAAAATTTCCATGTCACAATGTTAGTTACCGTACTCCTCCGAAACGGCTTTAGCGATTTTTACTAAATTTTATATGCATATTCAGTAGGTCTGAGAATCGGCTACTATCTATTTTTCATACCCCTAAGTGATAAGGGTTGTTCACCCTAAATAATTTATAAGGCAAAACAACGTTTGCCGGGTCAGCTAGTATTAAATATTTTTTTTTTACAATTTTTGTCTGTCTGTCTGTCTGTCTGTCTGTCAGGACTTTCACTGGCAGGTAGCTGATGTAATAAGGAGTAACTTGGGCTACTTTTATTTTAGATTTTTTGTTTGTTTTTATTGATATTTAGATAATAGTAAAAAAACAATTTCGGGCGGACGAAGTCGCGGGCACAGCTAGTTATTAATATAATAGGAAGTAGGATACAGTAGGATAAATATATATATATATATATTTTCTTTGGCGGTCATTCTTGATCAGTTTTCGAATGTCAAATTGTAAAATACTGATACTGAGCGGAAAACACTAGACAGAATGACGATGACGGTACCTACAAGTTTTCGTTAGCAGTTCAATTTACGTTGTATTTTCTCAATAATATTATTTTATCCTCATTTAATTATTAAGGAAGGATGAATTCAAAATATGTATTCGTCAGAACTGTAAATAATTCAATACTAAGTTTCTTTGTTCTGTGATGATTGAGCTTATTAATCGATTCGCAGGAATAAGTATACCTACTCGCCTGAAACGGGTGAATTGAAATTTTTTGATGATATACAATTTACTCCAGGCAATTCGCACGAAGTTAATTTATTCGTGAGCGAATGAACAACTCCAGAAATACGTATTAGGCGATTGGCACGTTTTATTTATTATTTATTTATTTATTCTTATTAAAACACATCAACAAAATAAACACAAACATTGACAGACAACATAAAATAGATACAGACTAGTGTTTACATCAATAATTACAGACGTGCACAACTTTCAAAGTATTAATAAAATGAACTTAAAGCAAAAATACAGTATCCACAAAAAAACACAAAGCAAGAACAAAAACAAAAAAATATTACTTAATTGGTATCATCAATCTTTCCCCCCTTCAAGATAGCTATAGCTACTGAATGCATTGTCAGTTGTGAAATTGTCAGAAGTGAATATTTGGTGTGGCAAAAGAAGCATGGAAGTAGAATAAATTCTCGGGAAATTCGTTCCTTGCGGTGTGACTATAGATGATAGTTGTTTTTTTTGGGTGGGATATCATCAAATAACTTCTCCCGCTCTGGTTGGAGCAGGAGGGCGTGTCAGACTTTTACTGACTAAAACCCACCCGTGTTCCCTCAGTTGCCTGTGTTGCGGGCCCCATCTTTTGCTGCTGACATCTCTTTGAGGCGCGCGTGGAACACAACGCGCCGTCGACCCGGGCTTGGTCCTTACCGGACAGCGAGGTACCCATTACTCGCCGTCCGCAAGCCCGTGCCTACGGTGGCTGGGAATCAGCCTGGGATTCCCGACGCCCAGGGCGTCTCCTGCGAAGGCCACGGCTGTGAGGGCGCATGTACTGCATCTCCCTCACGTGCGCCGCCTCCCTCTTTGCAAGCATAACTGCTTCGCTGAAGGAGGCGACTGCCAGCCATGCCCTGTCGCTCCGTACCATGGCCTGGACCAGGGTCGGACGCGAGAGATCGCCGCCGCCGATCACCTCCACAAGGACACGGCGTTGCTCCGCCCAAGCTGGGCAGACCTCGACCGTATGCTCCACCGTGTCCTCTGGGCGATCTTCGCAATGGAAACACTCGGGCGTTTCCTCCCGCCCTATCCGAAACAGGAACCTCCCGAAACAGCCATGTCCGGTGAGGACCTGTGTCAGGCGGAAGGTGAGGACGCCATGCCACCTCTCAAGCCACTCCTCAAAGAGGGGACTTACCGCCGCAATCGCGGCGTGCCCAATCGGTTGTACGCTGACGTCAGCCTGGCTATCGGATAATTTATGCCTAGATTCGTTCTATAGTGGGGAACATTGAAAAAGGACGTGCATTTTCTCCGAGCATTTAGTTCGGGGACATTTATTTCAATGCGCTCAAGAAGTTCATTAGATATAGATGAACCCGCAACAATGCCTCACAAACATAGCAGGTCCAGCATGCGTCGACGTAGCTGTAAGCTTGACATGCGGAAGAAACGCAGCATTTCACCATAGGGCATCTAGTGCTGATACCGGTCGCAAGGTAAGTAAGGTGTCTTGTAAAAGATCTTTGGATGGATTCAATGCGATCAGAATGAACGACGTAGTGAGGGTTCCATATGACACTACAGAACTCAAGCACACTTCGCACAAGAACGCTATAGAGCATAATCTTGCAGGCGGGATGTCTGAAGTCCTTGGTGTTGCGTCTTATGAAACCCGCGAATTTTGCAGCTTTTTGGACGACGCTATCACAATGTGTGACGAAGCTTAACTTTGAATCAAGAATTACACCAAGGTCGCGAACTTGTTCAACTACGGCAATCTTTATGTTGTTGATGTGATAACTTGATGTGACCTGTGTGACGTTTTGGATTTTACGCATTAAAGCAATAACTTCAGTTGTTTTTTTTTTCTTAACTTTATTGCAAACAGTTACAAAATAGTTCGCACAGACGTGAAAATATCGCGGCGGGATTTTATCTCGCACTGGAATTTAAACTCTCGGTGTTATACCGAGCATTGACAATCCAACAGAGAACTGTTCGATTTTCAACTCTCGGCGCTAAGCAGTGCGTTGAAGATCCAGTGCGCGATAAAATGCCTCCGCGATATTTTTACGTAGGAGCGAACGTGGAATGAAATACAAATGCAGACAATAGCAGTGGATCACTTTTCACCTCTATGCCTTAGGCAATAAGGTTGAAAATTTGTCAGAGAAGTATGGGGTTTGCCAGCTACCAATAATTAAATACATAAGAATGTTGATTTTTAAAGTCATGTGACTCAATTATGTACGCAAATGGTATCGCATACTGAATATACGAACACATTTGGGATTCCTCCTACACTTATTTACGAATCCATGTCGCCTATAGAAAATAACATAATACATATAAGCGTCGATTCGTCCGATACGGGCGAGTAAATTCGTGCGAATCGACCAATAAGACAAATATTCTTGAGAACCGAAAAGTTTTAAATTTTTGATGCTAGTAGTTGCCCATTCCAAAGAGTAGTGGGCTTAGGAACCGTTAAAATACAAGCCATTCCTACTGTTATGTTCCCCTACATTATGTTTATCTAAGGTAGACAGGCTCTTTTGCGGTCAGTTAGTCATTATATGAAGCCAAGTTGAATGAAGATAAGTTGACCAATCCTATATTAATTTCAGACTCTGGGTCCTTTATTAAAATATTAGTTATTCACATTCTTTACAACTTTCATTCCTCCCCACCCTCAACCCACCCCCAGAATATTGCTAAAGAATTTATGACTGAAAAGAGAAAAAAACGCTCACTAACTTTATAAACACACGTTTACGTATTTACTTTGTTTATAATTTTCAAGTAGACACCGTCTGTCCGTGCCGCTAGACGGACGTATCTCAATAATTTCACATCTAATCAACAATTTTTGGTTTTCATCTTTGTTTAAACATAAACTTTTGAAGTCTGTGTTTTTAAACATTAAAAAAACATGTTTTTAAAAGTTTTTTTGTTATTTGTGCACATTTTAGTTAGTGAAGCTCTGTTTGAGGGTATGTCGTCTTTGTTTTGTTTTTGTTTTTTTTGAGAGTGTTTACCGTGACCCGATTATTAAAAAAAGTTTTCGCAGTACTTTGTGATTAGTGCCTGTTTTTTTTAAGTTTTTGGTACCTATTATTAATAGAGTAGCTGTTTCGGAGGTCAGTAATCATATTTTCAATTGTATTATTATTTTAGCTGTGAGTCTGTAACGAGGCCAGTCGCTTATCAGTTTTTTTAACCGTCTTCAAAAAGAAGGAGGTTATCAATTCGACATGTTTATCTATATATTTTTTTAATGTATGTTGGGCATAACTCCGTCATAAATAGACGGATTTGCAAAATTCTTTTTGTTCGAAAGGGGTATTATTCCGAAATGATCCCATTTAAATTTCATATAGATCTGATGATGCGTTTCGGAGACAGACAACGGAACTCTTCAAAAAATAACAGTAAATCAACCGCGATTGCTGCTATCGCATAAATATACATTGTTTGTTTGACAAAAAAATAAAATATTCATTCATCGCCTACTGAAATTACAGTTATTTTTCACTTTGTAGTGTTTTTCCGGAAGTCGGATGTTTTTTGGAAAAAGTTTTTATTTCGCATAGGTTGAGTATACACTGTGAAATTTTAATGGTTGTTTTCCCGCAGCGAAATGGTTTTATCTTGGTAATACAATCGTTTTATAAACAAATAAAATATGAGAAACAAAAAATGGCAGATTAACCATTGTGAAAAATCACCACGTGCGAGAGTTTATTTTGCTTTGAACATTTATGCATCGCTGTTCCCTATGTCGGCGGTGCGTGCGATTCGAGTAGTACAGTCACGAGGATTAATATGTATACAGATAGCGAAATTCAAAAGAGATTTTCTCATATAAATAACGATTGCAACCTTGAGATAACTTAGGTTTTTCATTATAGTGTGGGTTCCAAAATATGATTTTCATAATAACATCAAATTACAATTAGAACTAAAGGAGAAAATCAGTTTTAAAAGTTGGTAAGCGTATACATATTAGTGCTCGTGACTGTACCTAAAAGTTACCTCTAGAGTTACTATTGAGTAGTGTTTTACCGAATTGATGAATATTTTTCTAATTATTAAAAAAAAATCTTTTATTTTTTTACTTTTACTCTATGCTTCGAAAGTACTCCTTATGACAAGTTATTCTGCCATGGGAAAACAACCATTAAAATTTCACGGTGTATAATTATGTTGATGGCTATAAAAATGGGGAAAGACCAAAGAAACTTTGGATGGACTGTGTGAATGATGATATAGTTAGAAAGGGAGTGACTACGGAGATGACGACTGATAGAGAAGTATGGAAGAATAAGACATGTTGTACCGACCACAAAAAAAATAGGATATGGGCAGAACTGTGAAGGCTCATCAACATTTTCCTGCCCTTTTCCCAATTTATTTTGTGTCCCACAGCAGGGCAAAAGCGTCCATCTCCATTCTACTCGTCTCTGTCTTGAGCTAGTGTGGACTAATACTGTATGTAGGCGTCAAGCTCGACCCGCCATCTTCCCTAGAAACAATATTGACGGCCGATATGAGACGATACGTGTACATGCAGTTATTTTACTATTGTCAACTTCATATTTAATTTTTAACTTTATATTCTCCATTTTTTTTTTCTAGGTTCTCTTTATGAATATCGACTAATAGTAAAAAATAAATAGATCATTGGCAAATTATGTCCCGCTTAAAAATTGTTTTAAATATAACCTTCTTTTGAATGCTCAACCATTACTCTAGCACTAACTCTCGCAGTTATCAATTAGCTGTTGGAATTTTACATGTTTTTGTCGGTCAGAAATATAGAACTTACCACGAGCGAAAAGATGTTTTGCACGCCAAATGAAATCTAGCCAGAGAACTAATATCCTTCCTATACACCGTGACATTTTAGTCGTCTTACAACGGCAGCCCACTTCATGTGGCCCACTCCAATGAATAATAATCATTCATAAAAAAAAAGAAAGATATTTATGGACATAATATGATTAATAAAATAAAATAAAATATTATTCACTAAGACGCATGATGTAGTTTTGAACACCCTCAAACTCAAACTCAACTCAAAGCGCTTTTTTGTTTCAAATAAACCAATTACAGGCACTTTTGAATTGTCAAGGTCGGTGTCATGTCGACAAAAAGTAGCCTATGTCCTTCCCCTGGCTTCAGACTATCCACATCAAACATGGCAGATAATGGCGCTCTTCTCAGGCTATTCTTTTCTTATTTTATTCTATCATGCGTCCATTTCTGGGGTTCCAAGTATCCCCATACCAAATTTCAATAAAATCGGTCCATCCGTTCTTGAGATTACCCCCTAATTCATCATTTCAGTCGAAAGACGTCCTCTGCTGGACATAGGCCTCCCCCAAGCTCCACCACTTCAACCGGTTCTGTGCTTCCCGCACCCAGTGGACTCCTGCGACCCTCACAAGGTCATCGGTCCACCTTGTCGGAGGCCTTCCAACTTTACGTCTTCCGGTGCGCGCTTGCCAAAACTTTTCGGCCTCATCGGTCATCTGTTCTGCGAGCAATATGGCCTGCCCACTGCCACTTAAGTTTGGCAATTCATCGGTTACCTTGGTTCTCCTGCAGATCTCTTCATTCCTGATTCCTTTGCCCTTAGGGTGACTTTAAGCCTTCTTATGAGGTCCATTGTGAGCAACCACGTTTCGGTTCCATGTGTCATCAGTTCATCTCTGGCAACACGCACTGATCAAAGACTTTCGTCTTGAGACACTGCGGTATGTGGGACGAGAAGATATTGCGTAGCTTCCCGAACGCTGCTCAGCTGAGTCGGATTCGACGATTGACCTCTTTCTCGAAGTTGGACCTACCTAACTGGACAGTTTGTCCTAGGTAAACGTTCTCGTCCACAACTTCGAGTGTAGCGCACCCCGTAATTAATACAACAAATTTTACCTCTTTATAATTAGTACACGAGTACAAGGAAATCCGTCGTTAGGTATAGCCGATGGGAAATCCTACGAGCAACACGACTGAATAAAAACAAAACAAAATCAAGTTAAATCTAATACCTCTAAACGAGCAATTCTTATATCTATATACATAACACAATAAACAAAGCACGATGAGATTAAAACTAATTACATGAAAATAGGATGACATAAGTGTAGTGATGACACTTTAGGCTATGACACAAGTTAACATTCAAATTAAATAACGTGCGGTGGAGTGCAAAAGTGAGGTGTGCGTCTCAAAGTTGCACCAAATGGGAGTCCAGCTCAGCATGTGTCAGACCTGACGCTGATATTCTGCTGGATCCCTGCAGTGACCTACGGACGTCGAACAGATGAGGTTACTACGCGAGTAATTATTATTGGTGTTGTGAAAAGTGGAATGTGCGGAGTAAAATTATGTAAGTACCTAAGTACCCGCAATGTTTAAGTAATGTATTCTACAGTAAAGTTTAGCATTTGGAAGCATTCTTGTTGATGATTGTGTATTGGATTACTTGATGGGTTAAATATATAAATGTATAATGCGACCAACCGTGCGTGAACCGAGTGAGCGCTACTTCCAACTTAGTGGCTACTTGACTATTTAGTACTTTTTTTTTTTTTTTTTGATTACGGGGGGAAATCCTCATGGATGTCCTCCGCCCCGGGGAGGGCGGAGGGGTCTGTCAGACTCTTACTGACTAAAACCACCCCGGTGTTCCGTCTCTCACTTGCACCGAGGATCACGGGAACTGATGTGACTTCCGCGATCCCCGGCTAGTGCCGGCCCGCCTCTGCGGGCCACGTCGCGATAGGGGGGGAGTGAGGTGTTAAACTCCCCCCTTACGTCATAGAGAGGCGCGCGTGGAACACTACGCGCCGCCATCTCGGGTCCAAACAAGTAGAGGGCGACAGATTTCCCCGGATCTGTCGCCCCTGGACCCATTTAGGGGGGCTGGAAGAGGGCGTTATCCGCCCTCCGCCGACGCCCGGTGCGTCTGCTGCGGATCGGGTTAGCGGAAGCAATCTCCCGCTCCCTCTCCGCAGCCTCCTTCTGCAACATGACTGTTTCGCAGAAGGATACCACCGCGTCCCAGGACTCCTCGCTGCCGACCATCGTGACTATTTAGTACTAGCGCAAGGTACTATCCGTCTTGATACCAGTTCACAATTTGACGGTTTCACTTGGATTTATTATAATCTACCGAAAAAGAATGCGTTAAATTGTAAGCAGTATGTTACGGTTCACAATCTTTCGACAGTTCACAATCTCGCGAGATAGAATATAATCTAACGGTATTTACAATTTTGCGGTGACATATAATCTGAATCTCGAAAACGGCTCCAACGATTTTCATGAAATTTAATATGCAGGGGGTTTCGGGGGCGATAAATCGATCTAGCTAGGTTACAACTTCGCAAAATAAGCACTACGCAAAATTTGCACTTCTCAAAATGAGTGTGATTTTTATAACAATGGGTCAAAATAAAAACACTATGCTTTTTTATTATTTTAGTCCTAACACTCCTAACGCACCAACAGGAATGTAAAAATCGTCTAAAATATCAACACGTAAATTAATCATTGTACACACGGCTACACATCAAGCACATTTCCAGTGTAAGCTGATCTCGCATTGTATAGGATTTCCGTCCAATTCGAGATCAGCGTAAACTGGAAATGTATAGCTTGATGTGTAGCCGTCTGTACATACATATGACACCACTGTTCCAATTAAATGTAGGTACCTACTTCGTAAATAGTTTTATTAAATTAACTATTTAATAAAATTATTTACGAAGTAAAAACTTAATTGCCATTTTTGATATTTTTATAATGGATTTTTTTTTAATTGCTACATTTGTTAGGTGGTATTTGCTGGTGGGTAATCAGTTATTTAAAACTTAATACGATATTTTTGATAATAAAGAGTAGGAGATTTGCCAAGGTTATCATTACTGGCCTACCTATTTAGGTATTTATACGTTATTTTTAATACCTTTATACTTTAATAGTTATGCCATTTTAGTTTTATATTTCTTTTAATAAAACCGACGTAAAATTTCTGCGCTAGGGGGTCTAGAATGATATGCTGAGAGGTTACAGTTTGCGCACTGCATAAAACTTATCCCGTATATAAATGTATATTAGTATATTAATATGGATACAACATATATGAATATAGGAAGTATATTAAATATACTTCGTAATTTGCCTATTTCCTATTTTTGAGTAAATTGAGTACAAAACTTACAAAATAATATGTACCTATATTTATGTATGGAGAACTGTATTCTTTGTAAGAACGCTTAATACGATAAGTTAAAATAATAATAATAAATGCTTATTAAAAAAAAATTGTTTAAAAAACTAAAAAAACACGCTTTAAAACCCAAACTAAAAAGTAGAAAATAATTTAATTCTACTAAAAAGCATGGGGTGATTTTTGAGGTATTTTTATAATCAATTAATATCAAGCACCCCACTTTTTAGTTTGGTTTTCAAAGCGTGTTTTTTTAAACTATTATTTATTTTCTATTTTTTAGTTTTGCTAACTACAAAACTACAATTTTTTTTTTATTATTGAATTGTCATAGGTCCTCGATAAGTCTACAAAGTTTAAATGACATCTGACCGTTTAAAGTGGGTCAGAATAGCGTCCAAAGGAGTCGGTTACATACAAACACACATACAAGTGAAGCTAATATAAAGCGTGTAAAAAGATGCACACTCATGTGCTAGATATAGATGGTGCCTGGCGAAATGTGTGTGTACTAAACTGTTACTGAGAGATATTATGTACTCTTGGGTAAAGTTGCTCATAAAAAGAAAAGATGCCGCAATTGGCGGTACACCACCGCCTAGCCCTTTGAGGGACTCCGGCCTGTTGTTATGCTATTTATAAAATAACACTGTATTTACATCTTTGCAGGCGAAAGATGCACTAAAGGTGGCACAGCCGGCGTATGCACGAACTTGAATAGATGCCAGGCTGCCATCGATGACCTGAAGCGTCGGATAAAGCCGCAGGTAAATATAAAATACTTGTTTTGTAAACAAGAACATACAGTTTTAAACAAGCATATAAGACTTGGGAGCAGTTGTAGCCTGATGATAACAGCCGCGACTTACGAAGTCGTAAGGTCGAACATAGTCAGGCGGTTTACTTTGTGTAAATTAATTCATAACCATTACTCTCAAAATGGTGAAGGATATCATCGTGAGGAAATATGTCCTAGAACAAAAAATGCGAAGACATGTGACGTCTATCAACCCGCACTGGGCCCGCGTGGTGGATCACGGCCCACTCCCTCCCATCTCGAGGAGGCTTGTGACCCAGCAGTGGAGACGTTATAGGCTGATTACGTATATAGCAAGTCCTATATCATCCAGATCTTTCGGATTCCTTAGGGTAAAGATTGTTTATCTGTTCTGTTGACGCGTGTCCAATTTGTACCTACACGTTGTATTTTAGTTCATTTATTGTAGTTATAGTATTTCGTAGACCTTAAAAAGGCGGCTGGGACAGACTGGCTGCGATAGGCGTAGTTGATTTCGGGAGGACACGGCGTGGCATACGCTGGCAGAGTGTGCCGCTTTGGAGGAGCCGCGCCCTGCCCTCATCTCAGGAGTCGGCAGTGACCTGTCGCTGCCAGCCGTTATCGACTTGATGGTCGGCAGCGAGGAGTCCTGGGACGCGGTGGTATCCTTCTGCGAAACAGTCATGTCGCAGAAGGAGGCTGCGGAGAGGGAGCGGAAAATTGCTTCTGCTAACCCGATCCGCAGCAGACGCACCGGGCGTCGGCGGAGGGTGGATAACGCCCTCTTCCAGCCCCCCTAAATGGGTCCAGGGGCGACAGATCTGGGGAAATCTGTCACCCCCTACTTCTTAGGACCCGAGATGGCGGCGCGTAGTGTTCCACGCGCGCCTCTCTATGACGTAAGGGGGGAGTTTAACACCTCACTCCCCCCCTGTCGCGAGGTGGCCCGCAGAGGCGGGCCGGCACTAGCCGGTGATCGCGGAAGGCACACTAGTTCCCGTGATTCCCGGTGCAAGTGAGAGACGGAACACCGGGGTGGTTTTAGTCAGTAAGAGTCTGACAGACCCCTCCGCCCTCCCCGGGGTGGAGGACATCCATGAGGATTTCCCCCCGTAATCAAAAAAAGAAAAAAAAAAGGCGTAGTTGATTGGTTGATATTATTTTATTTTAGTATAAGAACGATCCTTTTGTTTGGGAATGACATTTCGCAGGTCAACCCGGTTGTCGGCTGCTTCACCAGACTTTCCTGTGGCTACCTTAATAAATTAAGGCGTCCAACCAGGGCAAATAAACTTAAAACTAAGCGACTAAGGGCACCCCTGTGGGGTCAGACCTCAGCTTAGGGCGTCGCTGGAAGAGGGTAGCAAGGGACGATGATGAACGCCCCAGCATTGGCTACTATGGAATCTATGATTACTAAATCTTTTAATGTTTTTTTTTTCTATTTCCGCAGATATGTTCATTCGACAACGCAGATCCTATAGTCTGCTGTTTAGACGGCAGTACTGGTCCAAACCCGGTGGCTACTACCACAAAAAGGTAATTCCACCCTTATCATGTTGGGGTCGGCTTGCAGGGTAACCGCATGCAGCTGAACACCAGTATCAGATTTGACATTATAAATATTCTTTTATTTGTATTTTAGATAGATACGAGTATAACAACTGTGAACAATGACTAATTAATTAATAAAAATAACAAAAACATGAAAGCTAAAATATAGCGTCGAAAAATTCATCCGCATCGCTATCGACTGGTAATGTACCCAAGAGACTAGCTGCATTACTACGTTGTATGGCAATGCTTACCCTGTGGTCAAGGTGAAAACCAACCCTTGGGTCACGGGAAGTGTCCGTGAGTAGTCGGTCCCGATGGCCCGAGAGTTTTTCAACTCCAAACGGCACAAAAAGTATAATTATCAATAAGGTCGTCTTACTAATGCAATAATCATATCTTTAACTCTGCATTTGTGGTTTCGGATTAGACTGAAAGCCTACCCTAAAATGGTTGGATAAAAGCTGGCTAGATTTTTGTTTTTTCAAATATGAGAACGTTGTATTCAATTTCCTATTTTCTTAAGAACATGGTACTTGTTGACAGGCCTTCACTGTCCTCCCATACTTCATATCTCATTCATAATTCCCTATCAACATTGCTGAGGCTAATTTGCACCCTCATTACGTAGTAACACATTATCAATCAGAATCTGTATCATTTTGAAGGGTATTGCTAATTCATTGCTTCAAATGTTCGAAAAGTTTGTCTACTCAACAACGTTAATAACGCAATGAATGTTGATGAAGTTTTAAAATGAAAACCATTCCGTTTTGGGGACATAGACGGAAGGTTTTCTACCTGTCTCCTCATACACGTATTGGAGGTGACGTTTTGTTCTAAGTGCTAGAACTGAAACTCTTTATACTTGTAGCTAATAATAATTATAATTGCTACACACGTACTATATTCTACAATTAGATATAATATATTTAGCCAGACATACAGGATAAGTTTTTATCCAGTGCGCAAACTGTAACCATGAATTCAGCATATCACTCTAAATCCCCCAGCGCAGACATTTTTTGTCAGCTATAGAAAAAAAATCAGCCGTTTCATAGAAAAGTGCATTTAAAACAGCTGATTTTTTTTTGTATAACTAACGAAAAATGTCTGCGCTGGGGGGTCTAGAATGATATGCTGAATTCATGGTTACAGTTTGCGCACTGGATAAAAACTTATCCTGTAAAACTAACTAGCTTTTTCCGGCGGCTCCGCCCGCGTGGATGTCGTTCATCGCGTAAAAAGGTAGCCTATATCCTCAGGCAATATCTCTGCCAAATTTCATGATGACCAATTCGGATTTGGGTTTAGGCGTGACAGACAGAGTTACTTTCGCATTTATAATATTAGTAGGGATTAAACTAGTAGGGACAAAATAAACTAATGACTTAAATCTAGACCGCATCCCATCACGGCTGTAGCAAGGAGGAGGTTCGTTATGGGTAGCACTCCGGATCGTAGGTCAGTGTTGCTACTTAAGAAACTAATAGCCGTACAAAAACTTATTCAAACTAAAAACGTGTACGTGTCAAACCCCATACGCATAAATTAATCCGCTTTTTAACCGACTTCAGAAAAGGAGTTCGACTGTATGTATTTTATTAAATGTATTTTCACCGATTTCGCCCCCATTTGTGGACGGACTGCTTCTCAAAACTCTTATTTTATTTGAAAGAGTTTACTCCTGAGGTGGTCCCATTGGCACCAAGTTAGGATCTGATGATGGAATCCCAGGGAAATTGAGGGAAACCCTCAAATGTTATAGGTATTACCAATGTTTTTCATATATTTTCTAAAGCTATTGAGACATTTGCGTATGGTCATCATCATCTCTGACACTGAGCTGATGAAGCAAGGTACAACTTTCTTTTTTTATGTATGCTCGGGCATAGCTAAATTATTTTTTTGGTTCGAAAGGGGTTTATTCCAAAATGGTCCAATTTCAATTTCATATAGATCTGATGATGCGTTTCGGAGACAGACAACGGAACTCTTCAAAAAATGACAGCAGATCAACCGCGATTGCTACTATCGCATAAATACCAATACATTGTTTTGACTCCAAGGATGATGAAATTTCGAATTTGTGTGGGGTAGAAACTATAACTAAAAAGTAAAAAATAAAAACATTTTCCAAAAAAAAAAAAAAACAACCGACTTGCGAAAAAACACTACAAAGTGAAAAATAACTTTAATTTCGGAAGGCGGTGACACAAAATTAAAATACATATCCAAAGTCACCGACTTCCGAAATTAAAGTTATTTTTCACTTTGTAGTGTTTTTCCGGAAGTTGGTTGTTTTTTTTTTTTTTTCGTTTAAAGTTCTTTATGTGGTACGTGCGGAATAAGTCTTTACGCGTCCAGCCGAAAACCTATTCCAGTATGTACGTCTCACCTCTAGATCACAAATGCACAATACGGGACGCCACAGAGTATTATGCAGTGAGTAGGTATCCCCGTATGACCTTACCCCTCTAGTTGTCAGGCTTTCAGGCTTCTGGTTACCCATAACGACTGCCAAAGATCGTTTGAGTGTTCCTTATTAAGCAAATAACTTACCATTAATTTTTAATTACTAATAAGTTAATTACTTGCCTACTATTGTTTTTATTTAAGTTCTTCTAACATAACAGACAGCTGTGCTGCTGGGGAGATTGTAGGGCTACTTGTTCTTCCCAGCTTAGCACTAGGAAGTGTTGAAGGGCGGACGTGCCGGGGGACTGTCTTATGTAATTTGGTCGTTCAACAAGAGCTAACTCTCAACCTAGTTTGAAAAAATGGATTTTGATTTATAATTCTTATTTTTCAGACCAGCCGTATCCAGGGCCACAAAGTACATCCCACCAGTGAATGTAGTAAATGAGGGTGCGACTGAGGGCCAATGTGAACCCATCTCTGAGTCTTTGACTGTCAAGAAGACTGGGCAGAAGGCTTTAGACAGTAAGTATAAATAGCCTTTAAAGGGGCAGCGCCATGATTGGCCGCGAAATTGAAATGTTCTTACGTTTTTTGCAATTTGCATGTCAGGTCAAATTATCTAACGGAACTACAGACGTTATAAGTATCGGTATCTCAATTTTTTTTTGTTTTTGGGTGTGAAATCATCAAATAACTTCTCCCACTCTGGGTGGAGCGGGAGGGCGTGTCAGACTTTTCGGTATCTCTTTCGAACAACCCGCACCCCTGGCAGGCATCGGCCCTTGCGGGCCCCATCAGTTGCTGCTAACATCTCTTTGAGGCGCGCGTGGAACACAACGCGCCGTCGACCCGGGCTTGGTCCTTACCGGACAGCGAGCTACCCATTACTCGCCGTCCGCAAGCCCGTGCCTACGGTGGCCGGGAATCAGCCTGGGATTCCCGACGCCCAGGGCGTCTCCTGCGAGGGCCACGGCTGTGAGGGCGCATGTACTGCATCTCTCTCACGTGCGCCGCCTCCCTCTTTGCGAGTATAACTGCTACGCCGAAGGAGGCGACTGCTAGCCATGCCCTCTCGCTCCGTACCATGGCCTGGACCAGGGTCGGACGCGAGAGATCGCCGCCGCCGATCGGTATCTCTTTCCTGATGTATATTGTGTGCCTTATAGTCTGTGCTAATTAATGTATTTTCTTTCTTTCGATATCGAAACTTGATGAAACAAAAAAATAATTAATTTGATGACAATTTTGTAGGGTCATCGACCGCAGTGAGTTAAATCAAATCACATCAAACATCATCTGCCTAGCCTTGTCCCAACTATGTTAGGGTCGGCTTCCAGTCTAACCGGATGCAGCTGAATACCAGTATTTTACATGGAGCGACTGCCTATCTGACTTCCACAGCCCAGTAACTGGGTAATGCGATACCCCTTGGTAAGACTGGTTGTCAGAATTTCGGGCGTCTGACGACCCGTAACGACTGTCAAAGAGTCACTTCAAACAGCAGTTTAAAAATCAAACATAAGTTTATTTTATGTATACTTCACAAAAATATCTTAACACGATAAAAGAAAAGTAAAAAGATTACAACTCTTCAAGTAACTCCCAGCGGTCTTTGACCGCCCAAAAAAAAACTTCTTTCTACGAAGTTTCGCTACCCAAACCAACCCAATTTGAGCCTGTATAACCCTATTAAATTACTATTTCATGAAAAAGGCATTCAATAGGATTATATGAAGTCATGCAATAGGATTATATGAAGCTAACTCAGTGAGTTGTATTGACGAGTTGAATTATTATAATATTGATGATTAGACACGCATTGTTACGGTCGCAAAACATATTTTGACTGACAATGACCTGCAAATTGCACAAAAACGTTTCCCCCAAATGTCCAATATATTTATTTATAACCTTTATTTAGCAATCACCACAATATTTTTTAACTTATCACAATTTGTTTCTATTTAAACATTTCAAATCGGTAACAGAAGATTGTTTGAAGTTAGTTTGCCAGCTTATCTTATAATCCTTAGGTCTATTTTTGCGAACGACAAGTAACCTAAGCTAAGCTTGGCTGCCAGGGCTCCCCTAGATCATGAAAATGTAGTTGGGTTTTTCCTTTAGATACATTCTCAGTAACAGCCCAGGAGACTGATCGGCTGATGGCAATAGTCGCGCCATCTAGCGACGTAGGACTTTAACGTAACTGGCATAATATTGCTTTTCTCTTCAGAATACAGGAGTGACGTTGTGTTAATTCTATCTTTTCAGAATGTATCGAGTACCAAGAGAAGTACGTGTTACCTTGCACAAAGGGGATAGTGTTGACAGGGGAGTTCAGCCGAAGCTATTTTTGTCACCACAATGCTGATAAGCTGATCATTGGAGGCACTGCTGCTGCCAAGTATGAGTTCCCACATATGGTAAGTGATCGATAGAACTTCTTTCGGACCACCTGATGAGAAGATGTCAACGTCAGCTCTGCTGTTTCTGAGGTACCTTGCCATCCGTGTGTGTCTCTGAGATGCAGGAAATCAAAAGCTATTTATTCAAATTAGGCTGAGAATCTGCATTTTTCGGACGTCAAAATGATATCTGTCAGTCCCCCAAATTGCCCGAACTTCACCACTTCATAGTCGTTCAGCTGGAAAGAAGTGGAGCAACAAACGCCCCAGCAGCAAAGCATAGATTCAGCTTAGAAGAACTTGATTCTCTCCAATAGTAGGTAGGCTAAATAATTAACATTACGAGACACAGAACATTCACTTAAATCATTTGCCATATAACAGCTAGCCATGCCAACATACCAACAAATACAATGAAAACTGTACTCAAGCAAAAAAAACAAAAATGTAAAATGTAAACCAAACTTAAACCTAACGAAAGGTTAAGTCATACTCAAAATCAAAAATCAAAATCAAAATATTTTATTTCACATAAACCTGCAAGGGCACTTATGAAACGTCAGAATCTAGGTACACGGTTCCAATTTGTCGCTTCCTATGGAGAAGAGCCGACAAGAAACTCCACGAACTCAACTCCACTCCATACTGCTGCTTAGCTTCAAAAATATGGCTGATGGTAGTACTTATACACCCAGCAACTGGATCAAATTCTTCCATGCCATACGTTAACTAGTGTTGACATGACAATACTCAATCTTACAATTCTACTTAGCGTGTCGATAGCAATCTAAATACAGTCAACCCAGAATTTGGCTACGAGTTTAGTACTTTTAGTAGCGTCCATAAACTCCGTGCAGACAAAAGGATACATTGGAGAAGATATAAGTGCCCCATTTTAGCATAAAATGAAGAGAGACGAGACGAGAGAGTAAACTTTTCTATTGGTTAAAGTTATATCGTTAAAGTTTCTTATTAATTCCCTTGGGTAACCTTGGTGTCTTTAATCAGACTCCGGATCCAGGTTGGCCGGAGTAGGAAAAAGATGTTCAGGTGGACATACATAGTTGACACCGCTTGGAGTGCACACGTGGTACTGTTCCACAAACGATGGGGCACTTAATATCGTGTCCTGCGTGTCCTGTCAGCTGCACGTTACAGGAACAGATGGACGCTAGTGATGGTGCCAAACATGTAACCGAACTAGGGGTCGAGTGCATTTAAATTGCCATCGATACGCATAAAAGAAAAAGTATTATATCCCTTGTATCTTTAAACTTAATTAATGTAAAGTTTGTGTAATTTCACAGGTCATGGTCGGCTATGGAGTCAAGATAGAAGACGTGCAGTTCCTCTGCGGTGGAGCCCTCATCAGCGATCGTTACGTCCTCACTGCTGGACACTGCATCGCTAGCACGAGCTTGTCAGTTTATTCAATATTTAACTTTATTACTATATTCTTACATTTTACATTCTACTGTTGGGTTAGGACCTATACCTACTAAAGCCATAGTCAAGTCATTTATTTCAAATAGACACATAAAAGGCACTTCTGAAAGTCAACACTTCCAAAAAAAAATGGCATTTTCCATCTGAATCAATAGACACTGCTGACGGTCAGGTATAATCACTACTTTTGAACACTATTTTCGTTGTCTTCCAGAGGCCCAATAACATATGTTCTTGTAGGCGCATTGAGAAGAACTGATTCATCAGACAGATCCAAGATTTACAAAGTAAAGAACATCATCAAACACCCGCAGTACAAGCCGCCTGCCAAGTACAATGACATTGCCTTGATTGAGACGGAAGAGACGTAAGTAAAAACTATTTTAAACCGCAAGGTAGCCAGCGAAATTAAAATTACAGGTCAGTTTCAGGCTTTAACTTGAACAAAATAAGGTCTGCGATTGAAGAAAATATGGTTTTGTAGAATTATAATCATTAAACTAATCAATATAACCCTCTTCGTGCATTTAACCCTATTGGATGACTATTTAAAGCAATGTTTGTCACGGTTGCGAATTATATCTATATAATTATACGGCAACCACCTCAGTCTTAGGTTATGTGTATTGTAATTATATTTTTAACGATAGATCTTCTTTTCGTTTCGATGGTACATGTATGTTGCTTATACTTTTTGGGCCCAGGGGGTGATGGGTCAGAGGCGTGGTTGTGATCGTCAAGGGTGCATATGAATGGAAATTTGGGACACCCTAGTAGATGGGGCATAGGAGCTATTATAGCAAGGTTCGCATTTAATGGTATGCGCTGATGTCTTTAATGACGGACTTCGCTTGGCTAGAAGTAAATTATCCACTCGAGACTTGAAGCCTCCAGGTTATACCTTTGTTATGAACTTAAATTCTCTGTGTACATATATTTCAGGATTGCGCTTGACCAGTTCATCGTACCAGCATGTCTTCCCGCGGGAGACCCTATCGATGAGGAGAAGGTTCAGGCCACAGGCTGGGGACTCACACAATACAGTGGATCAGTATCCAACATCTTGCAGAAGGTGGGTAGAACTATGTCTAACTCTCAGTCTTTCGCAGTCAACCCTACCTACGTATCGTGTTCCCCAGTACCTGGGTTGTGGAAATCAGTCAGCTAGTTGCTTCAAGTAAATACTCGTATTCTGTTGCATCCGGTTTTAATGGAAGACGAGCTGGAAGTACTTGGGAAATGGCTAAAGCCGGGCCTGGACGTCTTGCAACTGTAATATAATGTAATTTTTCGTATAATATGTAACGCGAATTCTGCGTGTGGGCGGCACTAAGAGCATCACTTGGAACGCTCCAGCTGGCGCTTACGCTGATTCGTTGGCTGATGGTTTTTAGCGCGAACACAGAGACTGTTGCCGCGCTGATTCATTGGTTGACGGTTTTTGCGTGAATACAAAGGCTTTCGCAGTCGAAAACACACAGGACTCCCGTTGAGTTTGTATGTCGTCCACACTTTTCGCATTTACATTACTGCAGATATGTAGGATATTCAGGATTTGTTCCGTTAGATTCGGATATCATGTGGGCAGATGGGTTTCGTGCAATGAAAACACACTGGGTACGATACACTGCTTTTCTTAAAAAATCACAAATCAACAATTTATAGTAACTGAGCACAACGAGTCGAGTCCAGTTCAGCGACTTAAAACATCACGAATCTGTAGAAGCACGCTGTCAGTTGGTGTGGGTAGAACACGTGATGTCGCTAGTAGTGCGCTTGCGATTCGTGGCCCGATGCGGCGCAATATATGTTATACGTGGCTTTAGCAGAAAACCACAAGGAGGAAAGCGACCTTCTCCAATTAGGACCAGCTGTCCGAGCATATGGATATGAAACTGCAGTTTTTGACTAGATCATTTTACATGTACAATACCAAAACCAGGGCCATACCAATAAAAATGGCGCCTAGGGCACTCATCACATTTGCGCCCCTTTGTAAATTATGTTCTGGGTCTACACTGAGCAAAGCTAGGTTGCATAACCTTTCTTGACCGCCTATACCTTATACCTTCGTTATTTATATCGAAGGTGATAATTTTAACTCTCTAAAAAATCGCATGCAATGCTGCAATTTTAAGAGAATTTGAATAGAAATAGACAGATTTGAGTTAGGTTTTTTTTTTTTGGGTGGGAAATCATCAAATCGCTCTAGGTGGAGCGGAATAGTCAGACTTTTACTGATTAAAACCCACCCGTGTTCCCTCAATTGCCTGTGTGCCAGGGGCCACAGTATCTCTTTCGAACAACCCACACCCCTGGCAGGCATCGGCCCTTCCGGGTCCCAACAGTCGGTGCTGACATCTCTTTGAGGCGCGCGTGGAACACAACGCGCCGTCTACCCGGGCTTGTTCCTTACCGGACAGCGAGCTACCCATTACTCGCCGTCCGCAAGCCCGAGCCTACGGTGGCCGGGAATCAGCCTGGGATTCCCGACGCCCAGGGCGTCTCCTGCGAAGGCCACGGCCGTGAGGGCGCATGCACTGCCTCTCCCTCACGTGCGCCACCTCCCTCTTTGCGAGCATCACTGCTTCGCTGAAGGAGGTGACGGCTAACCATGCACTCTCGCTCCGTAGCATGGCCTGGACCAGGGCCGGACGCGAGAGATCGCCGCCGCCGATCGCCTCCACGAAAACACGGCGGTGCTCCGCCCTATCCGGGCAGACCTCCACGAAGACACGGCGGTGCTCAGCCTAAGCCGGGCAGACCTCCACCGTGTCCTCAGGGCGATCTTAGCAATGGAAACACCCGGGCGATTGCTCCCGCCTTATTCGAAACAGGAACCTCCCGAAACAACCGTGTTCGGTGAGGACCTATGTCAGGCGGAAGGTGTGGATGCCATGCCGCCTCTCAAGCCACTCCTCAAAGAGGGGACTTACCGCCGCAATCGTGGCGTGCCCAAAAGATTTGAGTTAGGTTAGGTAACAATATGAAATGGTGTATTGATATTTTTTTACATTTAATAATTACTGACTTTTTGCGTCCCCCTTCGATAGGCGCCCAGAGCTATTGCCCTGCACCACCCTAGTTACGCTACTTACCAAAACTACATGATCTCGTTATGATTTGCCTTTTCGTAACCACCACATCAATTGCTCTTCTTCATGTCGGTTACTCCAAGTGCACTCAGCAACAACTACGTTATTATGCACTATTAGAAATAGTTGCAGCATAAATCATTATACAAGGTCAAATTAAATTAGCTGGCTACTTTACCCACGTGTTGGGTAGCTATATCGAAAACGAATAAAACAAAACAATAAATTATTTTTTCATCCTTCGAGGTGCGACGGGCAATGCCCTTAATCGGTCAGCTGTTTTTTAAACTTTTGTGGAACTTCGATATTTTTTTACGAATTTCCAAAAACCACAACATAACAGTCGTTTGATTATCTAGACTTTTTCACTGGGCCTGGTCCACCTGGACCACTACTGGTCCAGAACAGTAGAAAAGTTTCCAAGGGCACGACTGCTCTTGGGCCACACTACGCTCTGAATAGAAGCCTTGGCAATTTACGGTCAGTAATAATTAATTTTCTCTGTAACAGGTGACCCTAAACAAGTTCAGCACCACGGAATGCATGCAGAAGTACAGGCCAGTTCGTCTGATGAAGCAAGGGTTCGATGCACAGTCTCAAACCTGCTACGGAGACAGCGAAGTGTCCAAAGATACATGCCAGGTATGTACCACATTTTTCGAAACTTCCCTCTACCTTTTTGGAAAACTAAGTCATTTTTGAAAGAAACCTTGTTTTGTCTCATGCTATCTGTGCATTTACTTTTATCAAATTAGATTTTTTTTAACCTTTCTTCCGACTAACCCGGTGATCTTTACCATAGCTCTGCATTTTGATAAACGTTAAAATCTTACTTATGTTCACAAAACTGCGCCCTGGGCCTTAGGACAATAATAAGAATAAACGTAATATATTTTACCACAAGATTGCATTATCATAGCAAATATAGCAATCAGCCAATAATGTCCCCACTGCCGGGACACAGGCCTCTTCTCTGTGAGTGGACCGTATTCCACCACGTGGGCCCAGTGCGGGTTGGTGGATGTCATGTCTTCGAATTTTTGGTTCTGGGACATTTGGGTTTCCTCACGATCTTTTCCTCCACCGTTTTAAGAACAGTGGTAATTAAATGAAATTAAATACACAAAGCAAAGTGCCCGACCTCCTACTCGTAAGTTGAGGCTGATACCACTAGGCCACCAGTGTTCCATTTCACAACATACATAACTCTTTTCTGTCTCTATCAGTCTCGCTCATCTCGAAAGCTGAGTGACTTTGAAATTAAAAACTTGGCACACGGAGAGATAATTTACTGACAATATTTTTCTCAATTCCCAGGGTGACAGCGGCGGTCCAATCCAGATTAAAAACAAAAAGATTAACTGCATGTATACCGTTGTCGGAGTTACTTCCTTTGGCAGAGCCTGTGGCTTCGTGGGAGAGCCTGGCATTTATACCAGGGTACTCAACTATGTCCCCTGGATTGAGAGCATCGTCTGGCCTTAAACATCATCTGCAGCCCATTGTTCGACCCTCGTGTTTTTCCAACTTATTTGACTTTTACAACGGTACTCCACTATAACCCCACTGCAAGCTGTATTTTCGTCACAAAAACGAGATTGACATTGTATTTAAGAACAAGAAATAACGCCATACCTACTAAGAATAAACTGTTTTAATATTAAAATTGTTTTTTATTTCAAATTCACCCTCTATAGTTTCTTTAATTGGAAAATTTAATTAAAATAACAACCATAATGCCTAGTACCATTTGTTCCACACAAAAACTGGGCTGTGGAGGTCAGGTAACCAGTGGCTCCACATAAAATCCTGATATTCAACTGCATTGCTGGTCTAGAAGACTGAGTCTTACATACATAGGTAGTTGGGAAAAGGTTAGACAGGTGATCAAAGCAAGCAATGATAATTATAATGCAATAAAGATGAGCAACATATATCCATCTAAAAGACGGTCTCTCGCATAAAAATATAATTATCAAGACTAGAATTTACCCACAAGCGAAGATTTTTTTTTTTGAGGTTTGGAAATCATCAAATAACTTCTCGCGCTCTGGGTGTCAGTGTGTGTATTGACTAGGTGGGCTGTCAGACTGAGTGACTCTGGGTCTGATTCTAGGTCAGTCCGGGTGGTCTGACTGGGTGTCAGACTTTTACTGACTATAACCCACCCGTGTTCCTTCAGTTGCCTGTGGGCCAGGGGCCACGGTATCTCTTTCGAACAACCCGCACCCCTGGCAGGCATCGGCCCTTGCGGGCCCCATCAGTTGGTGCTGACATCTCTTTGAGGCACGCGTGGAACACAACGCGTCGTCGACCCGGGCTTGGTTCTTTCCGGACAGCGAGCTACCTATTATTCGTCATCAGCTAGCCCGCGCCTACGGTGGCCGAGAATCAGCCTGGGAAGTGAAGATTATAATAATAATAATAAAGCCCTTTATTCCGAAAAAATATTTACAGTAATGGTTACAACAAAATCACAAAATGTCTCGTATTTCGGTGTCAGCTTTATTTCTTCCTCCCATCGAATGGGCTGTCTTCCCCGATTTCTTTTGCCATCCCTTGGATACCGCTCTGTCACTACTTTGCTCCACTTTCCTTTGGTGTCTCGCATCATGTGGCCAGTCCACCTCCACTTCTGTTGGTCTATTTTTATTAGAATGTCGGTCACTTTTGTTTTGGACCGGAGATCTGTGTTTCTTATTCTATCCCGTCTCTTTGAACCTACCATGCTTCTCTCCATTGCTCTTTGACATTTGGTAAGCTTTTCTTTGAGCGATTTCGTTAGTGCCCATGTCTCACACCCATAAGTTAAACATGGGAGTATACATGAGTTGAAAGTCTTTCTTTTCAATGCCATACCTAGGTCTTTAGACTTCATTATCTCCTTAAGGAACCAGTATTTCTTCCAACCAATTGCAATTCTCATATTTATTTCTTGGTTAATTTGGTCTTTGGTAGAGATGATTTGACCAAGGTATACGTAGTTCTCTACATAGGCTAATGCTTCCTCCTTTATTTTAATATCTATTTTTATCGAGTTAGTCGTTATTTTTGTCTTGCTGGAATTAATTTTAGACCGATTTTTTCGCTTTCTTCGCTCACACTTTGTAGCATGGCTTGCAAGTTTTCTGGTATTTCTTCGAATAACACCAAGTCGTCGGCGAAATCTTAGGTGGTTCATTTTCAGCCCATTTATGTTCAGACCATATTTTTCCCAGTTCAAGTTGCGAAAGATGTTTTCTAAAACGGCAGAGAACAATTTTGGAGATAGTGGGTCACCTTGCCTTACACCTCTTACTATGTGGAATTCGATTCCCAGGGAATCCAATTGGATTCTAGCCTTGCTGTTTGCATAAATGGTATGAATGGTGTATATGTATGCTGCTGGTATCCCTTGTTCCTTTAGAGTTTCCCATATGTATTCGTGGCTTAAGCTATCGAAAGCCTTTGCGTAATCAATGAAGGCAATATGTATAATTTTGTTATATTCTTTATATTTTTCGAGGACTTGCTTGACCGTATAGATATGGTCAATAGTCGAAAATCCTTTCCTGAACCCTGCCTGTTCAACTGGCTGTTGCACATACAACATCGGGCTTAGTCTATCCAGCAAGACCTTCGCAAATATCTTATACACATTTGAGATCAAGTGTGCCGGACGGGCGTGATCGCTTGGACGCGAGGGGTGTGTGGTGAGGGTGTATGCCTGTCCCACTGTGTGTGTAGGGCTCCCGGTCCGCGCGGCGCTGACGTCCTGCACCTATAGATTCCAGATATCTTCAGGGCGGCTACTATCTTCCGGGCTTCATGACGTTACCATATGTACCAGTGTTACGACTCGTCTCAAAGAAATAGTTTCCAGACTTTCGTCTAGAAAGGGGGTGTTTTTTGACTCCGCAAAGGGGTGGGTGCCTTACCTGATTAATAACACACGTTTTTATGTTTTTACAGGAAGCAATTTCAGAACACTACTTGAACTATATCTATTAATTAATTTAAGAATTAAATAAAATCTTGCCGATGACTACAAATTGCTAGAAATTACACGTTTACTATCGTACTATGAATCTTTACCGTAACGAGAGCCGCAAATTGCTTCCTGTTTTTAAGTTTTATTTGTTCTAGATTTCATTACATTTATGACGGAATTATGCATATAACATCTCAATTTATTAAAATATACAAGGCATGTTACATATGGTTGCATTCCCCATGAAATTCCCCGTCTCCTGAGATATCCACATCAACTATATCTTCCCATACTGAAAGAATGTTTCGAGGAAACCCGAAAAAATTCTGAAAAATGTTAATAAATTTATTTTATAAGTTGATTTCCTCGAAAACTACTGAACGGATTTCAAATCCAATTATAGATATCTCAGGCTGGTCTGTAGACCTAAAACAATCTGATATTTAAAACTATACAACTATGGCTTTCAGGGCGTGACGCGCCCTGAAAGAGGGTTAGCAAAAACACAAATCTTAAGAATTACTTAACTAAAGTAACACGACATACAAACTCAATTAAGTGGGCTTTATCTTAGGTTTACATTATTGAAAGTTACGTCCAGGGCTAGGTCTCGGTACTAGGTTACCTGGACGCAACTAAAACTATAAGTTACTGCTATATAGCCCACTCAAATGAGGTTTGCAGGGGTGGTACTTACGGTTATCTTATACTAGCCGCTTAGTCACTACTGTTTATTGGTTTCACTATCACTCTTATCACTATGAATCTACGTTAATGTCAAAAACAAACTAATTAACTATGTAGTGACGCGTCGTCGCGAACATCTCTCCCGCCGTGCAGTGCAGTGACGACTCGTAGCGATGTCGGTGCGGCGCTGCATCGCACCGGTGAGCGATGACTGGAGTCGCGGCGCTCGCCGCCGCGACGCCTGCTGCCACGACGCTCGCCGCCGCGACGCTCGCCGTCTCAGCGCACGCTTTCGCGGCGCTCGCCGCCTGAGTGCTCGCCGTCGCGGCGCTCGCCTCAAGGCGCCCGCCACGGCGCTCGCCGTCGCGGCGCTCGCCTCAAGGCGCTCGCCTCAAGGCGCCCGCCACGGCGCTCGTCGCGCCTAGGCGCTCACCGCCTCAGCGCTCGCCGTCGCGGCGCTCGCCTCAAGGCGCTCGCCTCAAGGCGCCCGCCACGGCGCTCGCCTCAAGGCGCCCGCCACGGCGCTCGTCGCGCCTAGGCGCCCACCGCCTCAGCGCTCGCCGTCGCGGCGCTCGCCTCAAGGCGCTCGCCTCGGGGCGCTCGCCGTCTCACTTGGGTAGTGGGACGAGTTTCTTCACCGGACGCTTCAAGGTGCCGCCGGCAGTGCGCACCTCAGCGGTCCGGACTTCTCCGTCGGCCCCGGGAAACAGGGCAACTATACGGCCTCGCGGCCATGTGTTGCGAGGCAGCTGGCCGTCTGCGATGAGGATGGGATCGCCCACCTGCAGTTCGGGCCCGCGGGTGTGCGGCTCCCGCCGGTTTTGAAGCTCCGGCAGGTACTCTCTGACCCAGCGACGCCAGAACATATCGGCGAGTATCTGGGATCGTCGCCAGAGTCTCTTGCTGTCCACGTCTCGCTCGGTGAACACGCCGGGTGATGGTAGTCTCGCCGATCCACCGAGCAAGAAGTGGTTCGGTGTGATCGACTCGTCGTCTTCGCTGTCTACGGAAACATGTGTTAGTGGTCGGCTGTTTACAGTGTACTCTGCCTCACACAACAGTGTGGACAACACCTCTTCGTGCGGGTGTTTTTCCAGGAGCACAGTGCACAGCGCGGACGTCACGCAGCGAACAAGGCGCTCCCAGGCGCCTCCCATGAAAGGCGCTGAGGGCGTTATGAAGCGCCATACGACGCCTCGGCGACTGGCCTCCTCTCGAGAGGCCTCTCGGAGCTCCTTGTCGGCACCGTGCATGTTGGTGCCGTTGTCGGAGTGTATCTCGGCGGGGCAGCCCCGACGAGCAGCGAAGCGGCGCAGCGCCAGTATGGCGGCGTCTGCGCTGAGGCTGGCGGCGATCTCGAGGTGGACGGCTCTGGTGGTGAGACACGTGAACAGGGCTACGTACCTCTTCTGATGTTGCCGTCCGACTGTGACGGACAGTGGGCCGAAGTAGTCTAGCCCGGTGTACGTGAACGGCCTCTGGTGATGTGCCAGGCGCGTTCTCGGATGGTCGCCGGTCGCAGGCACGGTTGGTTGTGCCTTGCGAATGCGACACTGCAGACATCGTGACAGCACCCTCTTCGCTGTTGGTCGCATCTTCACGACCCAATAATGCTGTCGTACCTCGTTGATAGTGAGTTCTGTCCCACTATGCTGCAGGCTACGGTGTGTCCAGTCTATGTATAACTGGGTAATGTGATGGTCGCCGTGTAGTATCGGCGGACGCTTCACATCGTCTGCTATTTGTTCAGTAGCGGCTATACGGCTCCTCAGTCGTATGACGCCATCTATGATTTCAATTTGCAGCGGCCGCAGTCGACTATCTTTGTCTAACGTCTTCTGCTCTCGCAGTCTCGCCATTTCTAGAGCGAAAGATTGCTGCTGCACGACCTGTACTAGTAGTTTCTCCGCTTCGTGGAGGAACTCTGCTTCTATTATTTGCCCTTTTGGTCGAGAGTTGGATGTTTTTTCGGTTCGCTTCGGAAGAGGGGGCGCCGCTTTCTTCTGTTGTCGCCAGTCAGGATCTCGATCAGCGTTCTTTCTAGTTCTTTTATAGAACGTTTTCTCCCTTGATACTCTGCACAGAGATACGAAACGTAGAACGCTCGCCGTCGCACGGAGAAGTCTTTCCCACCTGGAGAACCTTGTCGGGTCTGGTATGGCTTCTGTTAGCTTTTGATCGTCTGTTTCTTCGACGGCGGTGAGTGCTCTCTCTTCTCCCGTCTCTTCTGCGACCGGAGGAGTCTCTGACGGCCATGATGATGGCTCCTCATACAGGAAATTGGGGCCACGATACCACTCATGTTGCGAGTCGAAGTGGTGTGGCACGTCACGAGTAGCTACGTCTGCGATATTCATTTTCGTAGGTACCCATCGCCAGTCTTCGACTCTACTGTTCTCCTCTATGGCGGCTATACGATGAGCTACGAACGGCTTGTACACTCGCGCTCCTCTTCTGATCCACGTCAAAATGGTCTTGCTATCTGACCAGTAGGTCACCGATGCGGGCTTGATGTCGTGTTCACGTATGACAGCTGCGGCCACGCGGGTTCCCATCACCGCTGCCTGCAGCTCGAGGCGGGGTATTGATTGCAGCTTCAAGGGAGCTACCTTCGCCTTTGCCATGACGAGGCTGACTCGTTGCTTGCCGTCTGTTGCTGTAGTTCGCCAATACACCGCTGTCGCATATGCCATCTCACTCGCGTCGGTAAACACGTGGACTTGTGTCTCTACCGCGTCGCTGTACCCCGGATAGCATCTTGGTAAGTTGACGTTTCCGAGCTGTAGTAGGTGTTGTACCCAACTTTTCCATTGAGTCGCTAGGTCTTGGTCTAACGGCTGATCCCAGTCGACTCCTCGCCTCCATGCCTCTTCCAATATTTGCTTGGCTCGAATGGTTACTGGTGAAGCGAGTCCGAGCGGGTCGTATAGAGACATCACTATTTTCAGCGCCTCCCTTTTTGTGGGCGCCTCTTTATCTAATATGCCTCTTGGTAGGCGTGCGAGCGTGAGGTTGAAGCCCAACGTATCTTCATTCGGTCTCCATATTAGGCCGAGTATCTTCTCTGTGTCATCAGTGTTTCCGATGCTGACGACTTCTGTTCGGATCTGTTTCGGATCTATATTTTCCGTTAACTGTGCGCTGTTTGACACCCACTTTCTGAGTTCAAACTTCGCCTGTAGGTGAATATTTTTCACCGTAGTTGCAATGCGCGTCGCTTCTTCGACGGTCTTGTAACTATCGAGGTAATCATCCATATAATGATTCCGAATTATGGCTTCCACGGCATCTGGATGCTCATCTATATGCCTTTTCGCGTTCCAATTCTTCGCGAAAATGGCTGTGCACGGCGAGCTCGCTGCACCGAAAATGATGGACGTCATACGGTATTCTTCCGGCGCCCCCTCTCTTCTATTGCCTCTCCATAGGTATCGGAGCGCGTCTCTATCCTGACTTCGCACCTTCACCTGCATAAACATCTCCGCTATGTCACCAGAAATGGCTATGCAGTGTCTTCGGAACCTCATCATGACGCCGGGCAGGGACTGTAGCAAGTCCGGTCCAGTGAGAAGGAAGTCGTTGAGTGACAGCCCTCTTGATTTGGCAGCTGCGTCATGCACGATGCGGAGCTTTTCAGGTTTCATGGGGTTGAATACGTCGAAATGGGGTAGATACCACGTTCTACCCGGTGTGCTCGTCTTGGGCGCCTTTTCTGCGTAACCCTTCTGGATGAGAGAGTCCATCTGTTCTGTGTATCTATCTCGAAGGGCGGGTTTGCCATCGAGTTTTTTCTCTATTGAGACGAGCCTCTTGAGGGCTGTCCCGTAACTATCGGGCATTTCTATGCTTTCATTTTTCCACAGCATGGCTGTTTCTATGTGACCATCTTCTAACTGTTGAGTGTGACGAGTCAAAATATCTTCCGCTTTCTTCTCGGGATCGGAGTCTGGTCGTCTCGGGTTGATGACCAGTGATTCTAAGGCGAAGAATTTGCGAAGCTGTTCATCTATGTCTTCATTGCCCGCGGTGAGACGGTTGACGTAATGCACCTGCTGACCCAGGATTCTGGTGTGTGCGCCGTGTAGAGTCCATCCCATCGTCGTAAGTGATGCAACGGGTTGGTTCTTCGGACCTCTGCGGATCTCACTGGCCAATAATAGGTGCCAGTTATCTTGACCGATGAGTATTTTCGGCGCGCCAGTGTCGTATATCAGCTGTTGCCTCAGGTCATCCAGATGTTTGCAGTGCGCGACGTCCACTTCACTGACTGTTTGCGGGGCGAGGTTTAGCTTCGGTATGGTGCGCGCTCTGAACGGCACCCTATTCTTCAGCTGGCTCGCAAGAGTGACTGTGATTCTTCGCGAACATGGAGTGTCGATCGTGGTATTGCCGATCGCGCCTATTTTCAGAGGGTCTATTTGGCCTTCTGCCCCGACTTGCTTCGCTATGTCCTCGTCGATCAAGGAAACGGTTGATCCATCATCGAGAAGTGCGAATGTCGATACTTCTCCCGCCGGTCCAATTACTCGAACCGGAACCATCTTGAGGTATGCGTGGCTTGAAGTCGTTCGTGAGCTGGCCACTGTCTCCTTTGACTCCACATTGTTAGACTGCTCCTGAGTAACGGGCTTTTCGCTCTCCGCAGCGGGCTTCTTATTATAATGAAGAAGCTGATGATGCGTGGCTGTACACCCCTTTACGTCACACTTCTTCGGTTTGCATTTGTGATCGGGACGACGGCTTCGCAGGCAACGGAAACACAGGCTAAACTTCTTAGCGAGCTCCCATCTCTTGTCACTGGATCCCTCTTTGAACCTCTTGCAATCAGGAGCTTGATGTCCCTCCTTCTCGCAAATACGGCATTTTTGGGCCGACTTGTCTACAGCTGTATGGGTCCTTTGTGTGACACGCTTGCTCGTTGTTGCCTCAGCAGGGCCGATGTTCTCAGGTGGAGCGAAAGCACTGCAGAAACGAGCTTGCTCTGTGATGAATTCGCTGAATAGCGTAAGGTCCGGCAGCGACTGGTACTTTTCGGTGTACGTCCTATACCACTGTACACGTAGGGAGTTCGGCAGCTTCTCGGTGAGCGACCGCATCAGCTCAGCGTTGATCAGGTAGTGATCCTTCTTCAGCGCGCGCAGAGTGACCACACCGCTTCTGACTCTACTTGCGAAGTTGCAGATATCTTTAGGTGCTTCGCCACAGCGCGGCAATCCGCGCAGTCTGTCTGTTTCCGCTTGCGCGATCGAATCTGGACGGCCGAACTGCAGCTCGAGTTCCCTCATGATGTCATCTGGTTTGGCATGTCCGATGAGTTCTGAGCTCACTGTCTCTAGCGCTCGTCCCCGTAGGCTTCTTCTAAGTCTTGCTGTGTTTTCAACGTCGTTGAAGTATCTTCGAGTTGTCTCGTAGATGGCACGAAATGAAAGCCATTCTGTATGGGCCCCATTGAAGTTCGGTAAGGTCATGATGACCTTCGACGCCGAGGGGTGGTTCGGTGTCCCCTGTTCTGTTTTCCTGTCGGCTAGCGACGCTATAGCGGACGTCAACTCCGTTATGAACGGACGGAGTGAGTCTTCCCCCTTGGCTTCTATTTCCCTTGGTGGGATTCGATTCTTCACTTCATTCGCTGTAGGATGCGGCAATGGTACTTGCTTATCGAGGTCCACTATAGTTTCGAAGTCCACAGGGGGGGGCTGTTGCTCATGGCCTATATCACTATTGTCCCCCTCGGCGGCGTTGTCCCTCTTCTCCGGCTCAGGCTCAGGTGCCTCTTCAAGCCAGGAGCGCAAGCGTACGGGCGTCACCCCGGGTAGTCATCGGTAAGGTTCGGCTGTAAGTTTCATCTAGTGTTCTTTCTATTCTGTCTGCAGGCCTCAGTGCTCTGTCTGCAGGCCTCAGTGCTCTGTCTGCAGGCCTCAGTGTTCTGTCTCCAGGCCTCAGTGTTCTGTCTGAAGACTGCAATGTTCTATCTGAAGACTGCAATGTTCTATCTGCAGGCTTCAATGTTCTATCTGAAGTTCCTTCCTTTCTGGTTCCCTTCCTGACCGTGGATAGTCGTTCGGCTTCTTCAGACCGCGCCCGTGCAGGTAAGTCTTTACTTGTCCGCGGAACTAGGGGGCACTGCGGCGGTGGCTCGGCTCCTTCAGTGGTGGATGGTGAATTCGGTGGCCGCTCATGGCAGATGGCCGACCTGCTGCGGCCTCTGCTCACCTCCACTGTCCAGGCTTCAGGGGCCTTGCCTTGCGATCTCGTTACCGGCATGTTGAATTCGGGTCTTCAAAACGGATCTTCGAAACGGATCTTCAAAACGGATCTTCAAAACGGATCTTCAAAACCGGATCTTCAACGGAATCTTCAGACCAGATCTTGAACGGAATCTTCAAACCGGATCTTGAGAACGGATCTTCAAAACGGATCTTCAAAACGGATCTTCAAAACCGGATCTTCAACGGAATCTTCAGACCAGATCTTGAACGGAATCTTCAAACCGGATCTTCAACGGAATCTTCAAAACAGATCTTCAAAACCGGATCTTCAACGGAATCTTCAAAACAGATCTTCAAAACGGATCTTCAAAAACGGATCTACAAAACGGATCTTCTAAACCGGATCTTCAACGGAATCTTCAGACCAGATCTTGAAAACGGATCTTCAAAAACGGATCTTCAAAACGGATCTACAAAACGGATCTTCTAAACCGGATCTTCAACGGAATCTTCAGACCAGATCTTGAAAACGGATCTTCAAAACGGATCTTCAAACGGATCTTAAAACAAATCAGTCTTCTGTACTTCAAAGTATTCTTCAGGGATAAGTCTTCAGGAATAAGGCTTCAGGCTCTGACGTAACTCTTCAGTGATAAAACTTCAGAAATAAGTCTTCAGGAATAATCCTTCAGGAATAAGGCTTCAGGCTCTGACGTAACTCTTCAGTGATAAAACTTCAAAATTAAGTCTTCAGGAATCCGATAACTCTTCAGGAATAAAGCTTCAGGAATAAGTCTTCAGGAATAATCCTTCAGGAATAAGGCTTCAGGCATAAGGCTTCAGGCTCTGACGTAATTCTTCAGTGATAAAACTTCAAAATTAAGTCTTCAGGAATCCGATAACTCTTCAGGAATAAAGCTTCAGGAATAAGTCTTCAGGAATAATCCTTCAGGAATAAGGCTTCAGGCATGTCCCGGACGGGTTTTCATGTATCTCTCCTGAAGAAATCCGGCTCGCAAGGACCAGCAGATGTGCCGGACGGGCGTGATCGCTTGGACGCGAGGGGTGTGTGGTGAGGGTGTATGCCTGTCCCACTGTGTGTGTAGGGCTCCCGGTCCGCGCGGCGCTGACGTCCTGCACCTATAGATTCCAGATATCTTCAGGGCGGCTACTATCTTCCGGGCTTCATGACGTTACCATATGTACCAGTGTTACGACTCGTCTCAAAGAAATAGTTTCCAGACTTTCGTCTAGCAAGGGGGTGTTTTTTGACTCCGCAAAGGGGTGGGTGCCTTACCTGATTAATAACACACGTTTTTATGTTTTTACAGGAAGCAATTTCAGAACACTACTTGAACTATATCTATTAATTAATTTAAGAATTAAATAAAATCTTGCCGATGACTACAAATTGCTAGAAATTACACGTTTACTATCGTACTATGAATCTTTACCGTAACGAGAGCCGCAAATTGCTTCCTGTTTTTAAGTTTTATTTGTTCTAGATTTCATTACATTTATGACGGAATTATGCATATAACATCTCAATTTATTAAAATATACAAGGCATGTTACATATGGTTGCATTCCCCATGAAATTCCCCGTCTCCTGAGATATCCACATCAACTATATCTTCCCATACTGAAAGAATGTTTCGAGGAAACCCGAAAAAATTCTGAAAAATGTTAATAAATTTATTTTATAAGTTGATTTCCTCGAAAACTACTGAACGGATTTCAAATCCAATTATAGATATCTCAGGCTGGTCTGTAGACCTAAAACAATCTGATATTTAAAACTATACAACTATGGCTTTCAGGGCGTGACGCGCCCTGAAAGAGGGTTAGCAAAAACACAAATCTTAAGAATTACTTAACTAAAGTAACACGACATACAAACTCAATTAAGTGGGCTTTATCTTAGGTTTACATTATTGAAAGTTACGTCCAGGGCTAGGTCTCGGTACTAGGTTACCTGGACGCAACTAAAACTATAAGTTACTGCTATATAGCCCACTCAAATGAGGTTTGCAGGGGTGGTACTTACGGTTATCTTATACTAGCCGCTTAGTCACTACTGTTTATTGGTTTCACTATCACTCTTATCACTATGAATCTACGTTAATGTCAAAAACAAACTAATTAACTATGTAGTGACGCGTCGTCGCGAACATCAAGCTTATTGGTCTGTAATTTTCTACATCCTCTTTGTCGCCTTTTTTGTGTATTAAGATGATGTGAGAATTTGCCCATCTCTTAGGAATATCACCGCTCCTCAGAATCTCATTAAATATTTCAGTTAGAATGGGTATCAGTTCTTCCATCGATCCTTGCAGCAGCTCGTTCGTGATTCTATCTGGTCCTAGAGATTTTCCTGCCTTTTGGCTTCTGATAGCTTTCTCTACTTCTTCTGGTAAAATTAAAGGGATGGTTTCTAAATTGGCTTCAAATATTGGTTCAGTATGTTTTTTTCTAACTACGCTTGATGTTTGTCTTGCATATAGATGACGATAGAAGTCTGTTGCTAGTTCTTTGATGTTCTTCCTCTTTGTAGTGATATTTGACCTCCTTTTAAGTTTTGGTATCCATTCTTTTCCTGCCTCTCGCAGTTCTTTTAGTGCTTTTTTGACACCACCGGTTCTTTGTATATGGTATTCTAGGGTTTGTAGTCTTTTGATTTTACGGTCCCTTCTGCTTTTAGTTTTTTACTCATTTCTCTTATCAACCTGATGTTTTCTTTTTTTATTTGGTTCTTTATCAGTTCTTTCCTTTCGTTTATCAGTTGCAAGGTCTGGTCAATAAGTTGGTATTTGTTAGTTTTTTCTTTTCTGTTTGTGATTAGATGGTTTTGTATTTGTTTGTCTAGGATATCATATGTTTGTGTCACAATTGAATCCTTTGTTGTAATATTTTCTGTTTCTTCTATGTACTTTGTGTTTTGCAGATCTTTAGGTTGGTCTAATCAGTTAGTTTTTGTGAAGTGAAGATTATACACTTCTAATTAACGCCCACTTATGCTCAATAACATGGAGGGGTTGTGACCAATTAATATCAGCCACTGATTTTTCCATTCATAACAAAATATATCAAGACACCTCCGCGCTCGGTCTCTCTGTGAGGCAAACTTACTCAATACTCAATATTTTGTTGCATTCCACAATGTATATGCCTAGTTGTTAAACCTTAGCTTTATGACACAATCGTAGACCCTGTCGGGCACAGCAAAAGAGATTTGGAAGGTAGAGATGAGGACCTATAGTTTATCTTATAATCTAACTTATTCTAAATACATTAAAAAATAGCAATAGAAAGAACTTTTTGGGTATTTCAAATCAGTTTTAGGCATAATATTCGTGTACACTGTAATAACATTAACTTGTTAATAATATTTTTAATTGTTAGTGAATAGATGGAGTTTTTTTTCTTTTGTAGTTGATTCTGGTAGGTACCTTATTATATATATTTTAGTAACATAACCAGAGGACTGGTTTAATGTATTTTTAGGCGGGATGTTGGTAAGTTCATTCGTATTTTGTATCGGAGTGTGTATCTTGTTTGTATGTCTTCCCGTTTAGTGTAAAAGTCTTGGTGTTTATGAGCGAATTTGCATATTTCAAGTATTATATATGTCACAGTAAAATTGTAAATACCGTTAGATTATAATCTATCTCGCGAACTGTCGAAAGATTGTGAACCGTAACATACTGCTAACAATTTAACGCATAATTTTTCGGTAGATTATAATCTATCGAAGTGAAACCGTCAAATTGTGAACTAGTACCAAGACGGATAGTACCTTGCGCTATTACTAAATAGTCAAGTAATTGCCACTAACTTGGAAGTAGTGCTCGTCGACCGCTGCCGCAGCACCGTTTGCTTCGCTCGCTCGGCTCGCGCGCGGCTGATCGCAATTCTAACCTAACCTAACCTATTCAGTCGGTAAGCAGTATGGTGCAGTTCACAATTTATCGACAGTTTATAATCTGGCGAGAGAGATAATAAAGTAACGATGTTCACAATCATAGGGTGACATATACAAAGCAGAGTTAGGATATTTAGGTTTATAAAATGGGGTTTGCAGCTACCTATCTTTTGTATATTTAGTAAGATACGGACATTGACATATATATTACTGCGTAGATACGGATACATTTCTTTTGTAATGTAAACAGTTTTGGTGCATCTGTGACTCACTTGATCTCTTTCAGATATTATTAAAAAATCTTAAAATAATAACGCCAGCTATCGAGCACAGTGGTAAACTTTAATATGCTCTATAAACTGCCATCTATCAGTTATCGCTATAACTTGTTTGTGACTTTGATTCAAATGATTTCACTAAGCGAAAAGAGATCGCGCTGCTTAGAAGACATTGCAAAGAATAATTTTATGTGAGAGCATTATGCCTGAATTACATGAACGGGTAGGCACAGGTATACAGGGTAGCAGGTATAACGACGCGCTAACTATCACCATGAACTCAGCACCTCAATAGCACCCCCAGCGTAGCAATATTTCGCCAGTTATCAAAACAAAAACTGTTATCTCATTGAGTGATACTCGTACCTACATACGCGGTCACAATGTATGGAACATTTATCTTATTATTTATTGAATAACCGACGAAAATTTAAATCCAGGGAGATTCGGAATCATGCAGGTACATAATCCATGGTAAAAGGATGCGCGTCGATTTCCCTGCCACCCTGCATAATCCAACACCTCAAATTCTTGTTGACGCCCGGAATTAATACCTCATGAAAATATGAAAATTAACGTAATTTCATTAGGTTTACAAAGGCTAAATACAACCTACAGATGCGATCCAATTCTCAACGTCATGCATTTATTTCGTAAAACCACATAGAAAATCTACCTATCCAAGTCTGGGTGCTCCAACTTGTATCGCCCTGGTTGACTTAAACACGAAAGCTTACTCCTCAGCACTGATTTGACCTTGGCTCCTCCTGAAGATGTACTAGAGAAGCTTATCTCTCGGTGTCTGTGGGTTCAACTGGAATGTACAGGAGCATCTGGAGCATGGTAGCAGTGGCGGATCCAGGATTGTCGTTTAGAAGGGGTGGACCGCGCTAAGGGTAGGATTTGGCAAAGTAAACACTAAAAAAGCACATTTAAAACATGAAAAGTTAAAAAGCTGTGTAGCAGGTTAACAAAGAAACTGGAAACACAACAGCGAGATCAGAATGAGTTCTAAAAATTGATAATGAAACCATTTCAGATAAGTTAAAAGTTGCTGAGACTCTTGAAAATTTCTTTACCAACATCACAATAGAGGTTACGAAATCTCTCCCCTCATCATCTGTATTAGCTGAATCTCTTCTTAAAGAAAACTTCAGTAAGGACATTCCAAGTTTTGAATTCAAACCCATTTCTCTTACTCACCACTCTTTCTCTCTCTCTCTCTTAACACAACAAACCACTGAAGAATTATGAGGGATTTCCGTTAAGGTTCTTGAAGATAATATCATTGACACAATTGCCCCTGTCCTAACAGGCATATTTAATCAATGTTTAAGCACCGGTACGTTTCCTGATTTAATTTAACATAGTAAAGTAGTACTAATTTTCAAATCGGGTAGTAAGAGTGGTTCCTCTAATTATAGACCTATATCTGTGCTTCCAGCATTGAGCAAAATTTATGAAAAAATCATATTAGACCAGATGTTGTCACATTTTAACTCAAATGGGATTTTACATAGTCGATAGTTTGGTTTCACGAAAGGTAGGTCGACGACTGACGCGGGAGTAAAACTCATCAGTCACATTTTGGAATCCTGGGAAAATTCCCAGGATGCAAGGCAGGCATTTTCTGTGACCTCTCAAAAGCGTTTGACTGCGTTGACCACAGTACACCACTACGGAATTCGTGGATGAGCTGCTGATCTTGTTCTTTCCTATGTAACAAACAGGCAGCAAAAAGTAAATGTTAACGGGCCAACGTCCTCGGGGTCTCTAGTTAAGATGGGCGTGCCTCAAGGTTCAATTCTTGGCCCTTTTTTATTTCTAGTTTATATTAATGAACTTCCTTACCTGATGGCTAACTTCTTGGATATAAATTTTATTCGCTGATGACAGTTCAGATGATTTTTATAATAGATAGAAAAGATACGGATGTCTTACATGTCAACAATAGTTTTTTTAGCTGATCTCTCGAAATGGTTTGCGGCTAATAATCTTATACTCAATGCGAACTAAACTAAATGTCTTAAGTTCTCATTACCAAATATACGCCAAGTAGGTCTAAATTTAAAACTTTTAGACCTAATTTGGAAACTGGTAAACTGGTAATCGGTATAAAAGGATTTAGATGTTTGTTACTCAATCACGCAAAAACGGCTGCACAGATTTGGATGAAATCTGGCACACAGATAGTTTATAATACGGAGTAACACATATGATTCTTTTCATCCCGGTAGTACGTTCCTGTGGGATAATTTCCGAATTCCAGGTGGGCGAAGCCACTGGCGAAAGCTAGTATATACATAAACTCTTACTTTCTTCCTATGGGGTAGGCAGGAACTACGGAATGCCACCTGCTACGATCCTTATATTCTTCTTTTGCTTCGTGTACGTTCATACATTAGCGGAGTAGTTTCATAACACCCTATCAGTAGCAAATGGCTTTAATGTTGATATTTCATTAACATTTGCGTTATTCACTGAATCATTTCTGGTAGAAAAAACGTAATAACTCTTTGCATAACCTGGGAATCGAACCTAGAATCGCATGCTCAGTAGTGAGACTTACGCCCACTAAACCAACGAGGCAGTTTTCAACTTTTCAGGTAAGTCGCATTGTAAAATACAGCTCTAGTTATTTATGTTAGATTAAATCCTCAATGTTCCTTACCATACCAAATTGTACCATAATTTAGTTGTTTAGTTAATTAATTAAATTTAGTTATGTAAGTTATGTACCTTGAAATAAAAATACAAAAAATAAACCTATTAGAATCTAGTTAGTTCTTATCAGAAGCTTGTTAAGTGTATAATATTGCCATTCTGCTTTAGATTCCTATTTAGTTTAAACGTTTTTATATCTCTCAATTATATTTTCACCTTGTTTGGCTTTAAGTGATATCATGGAAATAAAAAGCTGTAATTTCCACACTACACACCTCCTACTACTTCCGCCTGTCGGGAAATGTTATAAATACAGGGCCCGCGTAATCAGTGTTAATTCTATCGCCGCTCGCCGCCCACGCAACACAACACATCTCTACACTTCACTCGCAGCATCGTCTTGAAAATTCAGCCTTTCATTTATTCCCCCTTCTAAAACCTATGTTACTTCAAGAAAGTCTACAAAAAAGGATGAACTGCTTCTACACCTCTTTCAATGGTCCTTCGTTGTCGGATTTCAAGAAATCAAACAAGAATAAAGAAGATTTCGTGAACCATACAAGAAAAACAGGAAGATTTCAAGAAAGAAACAAGTACGCGCGAGTTATTAGTGTTGGTTTGCTTAACCACGCTAAGATACTTGGAAGCAATCATTATTACGTACGCGGCCATCTAGCGGTGATAAACGGCCATTGCGTTTGTAAGCATAGTGGACTACCTGACGATTCCACGCACCCACCAAGGCGTCACAGTCAGACCCCACCGTTACGGTGTAGAACGCTTAGGGGCCACAAGTTGGCACGCAACGACGAGTGTGGGTATCCCACCGCACTCTGATGCTCCCATAAAGCGCCCGCATCCTCTGCCGGGAGGTTCCTACCCTTCCTTAGCTTATAATTCCCATTCCTGATCCGGCATCACCGCGATAGGACACCAGCTAGGAGAAATTAGACTTCAAGAGACAATCAGTGAAAAGTGGAAGTGTTAGAATTAAGTTAATTAGGCGTAGGCACCCCTCGTGTGCAAAATGAAAAACGCACTTTGAGGCAAATCTACGGCTGCCACAGACGCCACGCGGGTTTCGGGCCAAACAGGCTCCACAGAAACAGAAACGTGGAGTAAGGCCACCGGCACAGAGGATACGTCCGGTGACAGCAGCGCGGGTACAGATAGAGCAGATAGAATATCCAACAGTAAAAACGCGATAGCCGATTTAAATATTACTCTACCAGTGAGTGCGCGAGAAGTTCACATTGGCGTCGAGTCGACGATGAAGTACCTGGGACTCGTCCTCGACAGCCGGTGGAACTTCGCGGAGCACTTCCGACGTTTGGCTCCCAGACTGGAGCGGGCCGGGACTGCCTTGAAGCGGCTCCTGCCCAATCTAGGGGAGCCAAACGCTTCCTGCCGGAGGCTCTATGCGAGGGTCGTGCGGGCCATGGCCCTATACGGGGCACCGATGTGGGCGCCTACACTGAGGCGCCAACCAACACGCCGGTTCAAGGCATCCCATAGGGTCATGGCCATCCGGATGGTCCGGGGATACCGCACAATCTCCGGCGAGGAAGCGGGCCTCCTTGCCGGATTGCCACCATGGAATCTGGAGGCAAAGGTCCTCGCGCACACTTGGGAGTGGCGCGAGGAAGCCAAACGCCGGGGCGTAACTCAGCTGCCGCGGGAAATCGCGGCACAGCGGACAGAGCTCCGGCAAGATCTCATGGCGACGATTTTCGCAACCCAGTGCTGGGCACGCCACGATTGTGGTGGTAAGTCCCCTCTTTGAGGAGTGCCTTGAGAGGTGGAACGGCATCCTCACCTTCCGCCTGACGCAGGTCCTCACCGGACACGGTTGTTTCGGGAGGTTCCTGTTTCGGATAAGACGGGAGGAAACGCCCTGTGTTTCCATTGCGAAGATCGCCCTGAGGAAACGGTGGAGCATACGGTGTAAGTCTGCCCGATTTGGGCGGAGCAACGCCGTGTCCTCGTGGAGGCGATCGGCGGCGGCGATCTCTCGTGTCCGGCCCTGGTCCAGGCCATGGTACGGAGCGAGAGTGCATGAGTAGCCATTGCTTCCTTTAGCGAAGCAGTAATGCTCGCAAAGAGGGAGGCGGCGCACTTGAGGGAGAGGCAGTATATACGCCCTCACGGCCCTAGCCTCCGCAGCAGATGCCTTGGGCGTCGGGAATCCCAGGCTGATTCCCGGCCACCGTAGGCGCGGGCTTGCGGATGGTGAGTAATGGGTAGCTCGCTGTCTGGTAAGGACCAAGCCCGTGTCGACGGCGCGTTGTGTTCCACGCGCGCCTCAAAGAGATGTCAGCACCAACTAATGGGGCCCGCAAGGGCCGATGCCTGCGAGGGGCTGCGGGTTGTTCGAAAGAGATACCGCGGCCCCTGGCACACAGGCAACTGAGGAAATACGAGTGGATTTTAGTCAGTAAAATTCTGACATGCCCTCCTGCTCCACCCTAAGCGGGAGAAGATATTTGATGATTTTCCACCCAAAAAGAAAACCAGTGAGTGCGCCGGTCACAGTCTGTTGTAAATGTCCCCACGGACAGATCGAGTACTCGTTTATCCGTGTTAAAAGCCGAATTAGAGTTGTATAATTCCGAGTTAGCACAGGCTAGGGCGGCGGCGTCCGCAGTTGCTTTAAGTTGTTTGGCGATAGCCAGAATAGAACTGGAAAGCTCAAACGGCGCGAAACCACTCAATTGTTACGCCGCTGCAGCATGAGAACCTCTCTCACGCAGCCATCGCCTCCAGAAGAGGTCGGCCAGCGCGTTGACTCTCCTCCACAGAGGCCGAGAGTCGACGTTGACTGCATGGCCTCTCGTACATGGAGCATGCCCTGCGGCAGTACCCAGCAGGAGATGGTTGGGGGTCAGCATAACCGGGTGCTCGATGTCGTTGCTCACGTAGGTGAGCGGCTGTCAGTTCACGGTGAGTTCGGCCTCCGCGAAGAGGGTGTAAAGAACCTCCTCGCGAGGCGCGCGTTCACGCAGCGTCGGTCACTTTGAGCGCGTTCTTTACTGAGCGCACCAGTTGCTCCCAGCATCCGCCCATGTGGGGCGACGCAGGAGGGTTGAAATGCCACGCGATCCCGCGGCCCGTGGCTTTACCTTGCAGATTCTCGTGGTCCATCTCGCGCAGGGCTGCGCGTAGCTTGGCGTGGGCCCCGACAAAGTTGGTGCCACGGTCGGACTACATATCCGCGGGTAGCCCGCGGCGCGCAATCAAGCGCCGCAGGGCCAGGATGACTGAGTCAGCGCTCAGCAAAGACGCCAGCTCCAGGTGGATGGCGTGGGTGGTGAAGCAAGTGAAGAGCACGTCCCACCTCATCTCCCGGCGCCGCCTAATGGCGACTTCCATGGCATCAAAGTAGTCGACCCCATAGTGAACGAAGGCTCTACTTGTGTCCTCCAGCCAGGCGGCCGGGAGGTCACCCACCTTAGGGGTCACCGGCTTGGCTTTCTCAAGGCGGCATCGTTGACAGGTGGAGGTCACGGCTTTGACCGTCAACCGCAGGTTAGTCACCCAGTGATTATAGTATTTTTCTCTGATACGGCTGACCACAGCTTCTTGGTTGACGTGCAGAGCCGCCGCGTGGTGGCCGAGTATGAGCAGGCGAGTGAGTGCGTGCCTGCCATACAGTATGATGGGATGGCGCTCCCCGTTGCAGGCGCGCAGTCTGCCGCGCATCTGTAGCAGGCCGTCGTTGAACAGCATCGTGTCCAGCGGCCGAAGCTTGTCGCTGGGCAGCGCTTGGGCCTCCCGCAGCGCCTTGATGTCTCGCCGGTAGCTGTTGGCCTGGGCCAGCCGCAGCAGGCGTAGCTCTGCCTCCCGTAGATCTTCCGCGGTCACGGTGGATGACTGGCGCCTCTTGCGACAGCGTTCTGCAAAAATCAATATGCGCGCAACAACATATAGGGCTTTGGCCCATGAGGGCAGCCTAGGCAGCAGCGGGTTCGTCGGCGCAGCGACGGTGTGTACCCGGTGCACCCTCTCCAGTGTTGACTCTGCCACCTCGTTGACCTCTGTGTCAATCGGCCACTGCTCCTGTGAACAGCGAAGAAAATGGGGGACCGAAAGCCAATTACTGTTATCGCCGAGCCAATCCTTCCTGGCGGCCTCGACAGCTGGGTTCATCGCTGACGGAAGCCAGCGCCAATCAGCTCTGTTTGACCTCTTATCAATTTCGGCTAACCTATGTGAAACAAATCTTTGACACTCGGAGGCGTCTGAGTTTATCCACTTAAGGACTGTTTTAGTATCTGCCCACAGAAATTTACTATTGGCCGCTATCCCTAACTCTCTCCACTAGATAGTAGCCGTACTGCCCTGTAGGCTAGCGGAGATCCGCTAGCCTACAGGGCAGTACGGCCGCTTGTAATTCTAGTCCCAGTATAGAGATAATCTTCTGTGGGGCTACTCTGGCTTTACCTATTACTATTGCGACATCCCTGATCCCTGACATTTTTTTTTTTTTGGGTATGGCATCTCGCAGTTGACCTTGAGAGGCCGTGACTGCTTAACCGGGCTTTCCTGCGGTGACTTTTAGTTTTTAGGCTAAGAGCCTCCAGCCAGGGCTTACAAAACTACACTTATACCTATAGCGACTGCGCACTGAGGGCACTGCGGGGTACGAGCCTCGGCTCAGGAAGTCACTGTTTGGGGGGGCAGCAAGTGGGGAAAGGCTGGATCAAACAATTTTCTTATTATTAAATCATGGGGATTTTAACTCTACTTGCTCAGCTTCGGCGCGGGCTGGCACTTCTGCGGGCAAGGGACGGTTGGGGGGATTTCATTTACTCGGGGTTTTCGCGGGGCGCGAGGACCTCGGCGGCGTGGTCGGAAGGACGGTTGTTTGTTTCTGTGTGCTGGACTGGTGGCCCTACTGCTTTCTTGAAGGAGAGTGATGGGGTCATCAGGGTCGGAAAGAACATGTCTCGGCCGGCGGATTCTACTGATTCTACTGGGGACATAACTAGCAGCCTTCGCAATCTCAAGATGGAGGATCTCGTTTCTAACGTACCATGGCGAGCCTGTAGCTTGGTGAAGGAAACGGTTTTGTAAAGTCTGCATCCTATGGATGTAACGGGGCTTTGTGTGTGCAAAGACTGCACTAGCGTAGGTCATGATTGGCCTTATGCACGCCGTGTATATTCGCAACTTGCACCTGAGTGACAACTTGCTGCGTGCATTAAGAACAGAGTGCAACCTTCCCAGAGCGAAGGCGGCGCCTGAGCGTGCCTTCTTGATGTGCTCAGAGAAGGTGATGTGCTAATCCATAATCAGTCCTAGGTATTTAGCTTGCTTCTCCCAAGGGATAGGCTTGCCAAACATGGAGATGGGCCGGGGGGGGGTCGGGTTTGTTCTCGGTTTCGAAAAGAGAACCGCTTGACTTTTATCGGGATTAACTTCGATCCTTCACTTTTTAAACCACGCGCCAAGAACATTGACTGCGGTTTGGAGCCTGGAGGCTATCGCGTCCTGACTTTTCCCAGCGTAGTAAATGGCTATGTCGTCTGCGAACAGTGCCAACTTTGCCAGTCTACGTTTGGGGATGTCGCTAGTGAATAGCGTGAAGATGAGACGGGACAGCACGGCGCCCTGAGGGACGCCGGCGCGTATGGGATGGGCAGATGAAATCGCTCCCTCTATGCGATAACGAAAGGTGCGGTACGACAAAAAGTCTCGTAAGATGAGCACGAGACGGTCGGGCACACCGAGTTTGTACAGCTTATATAATAAGCCGTTGTGCCAGACTTTGTCGAAGGCTTTCGCTATATCGAAGAATACTGCACCAGTCATCGTACCGCGCTGGAAGCCAGCGCTTATGTCTTTTACGATGCGGTGGACCTGTTGCACGCACGAGTGTTGGGTTCTAAAACCGAACTGCTCGTCGGGAATGAGGCCTTTCGTCTCGGCAAAATTTCTGAGTCGCTTATAAATAAGTCTCTCGTAGATTTTACCGAGCGAATTCAGTAAACTGATGGGGCGGTAGCTCGTGGGCTCGGACTTGGGCTTGCCAAGTTTTGGAATGCCGATGACCGTGGCTTGCTTCCACGCTTGCGGGAAGATGTTGTTGCTCAGGGCACCATTGAAGATGGTGGTCAAGAGCATGATCATGTGGGCGGGCAGCATCTGGAGCACCCTATTGGTGATTCCGTCAGCGCTGGGGGCCTTGCGGGGTTTCAGACCTTTGATGATCTCGTGAACTTCGTCCGGGGTGACGAGAGGTATTGGATCATCAGGGTCTTCGACGGGCGGGAGGGAGGCTCTACGTTCAACTTCGGCGTCCACCTCAGCGAGGTGTGCCTGGTCTACTGGTAGGGAACTAGGCGTGCACTGGGCTTCGAGGCTCTCGGCAAGGCATTCGGGTTTTTCGATGTCGTCGAACGCGACTGTGCCGTCGGGCCGGGTCAGGGGAGGCATGGAGGCGACTTCTCGGGACTTGAGATTCCTCTGAAGTTGCCAGAAGGCTAGATGGGTTGGCTCTAACTCGCTCAGCATCTTGTCCCAGCTAGCGTCTCGAAGCTCTTGCATACGTGTCTTTACAGATCTCTGTAAATAGCGCATGTGAGCCTTGTTCGCATCGCAGGGAAAGTTACTGTAGGCACGAACAGCCGCGTTCTTCTCATTCAGCAGTTCGCGTACATCGTCCGGCAACTTCTATCGGTGGTCTTCCACCTCAGGAATTTCCCTTGAACAGTCGTTCAGGACAGATTGTACGTGACCCGTGAATGAGTCGATCGCGGCCGTTGTGTCGGCGATAGAGTCAAAGTGATCGGGAATGGCATTCAAGTGGGGGGATGTGTTGGTTTTCAGCGAATCGCCTACTCGCCTCCAGTCCGTTACCACTTTGGTGAGGGGGGGTTGGTCAGAACCTGGGAGACCCGTGCGAGGGGCCAAATGCATGACAACCGGACGATGGTCAGAGGAGAGCTCGTCATGTCGTGTCTATGGAATCCAACCTTAAATTGATTCGCTTCAGAATGGCAATGTCGAGTACATCGGGCCTGCGATTTACATCAAATATCATCATTAAAAAATACAAGAAACTTTTGAAGACACAAAGTATTTACAAATATAACCTAAATCTTAGGAAAGAACGTGTCAACTTACAAAGCCAACTAAATGTATGTAATAACAAGTTGGAAACAAGTAGGTTCATGTATAATGTTGACATACAAAACCTTCAAAAGGAATTACTGAGCAGGGAAAATATGCTTAAAGAAATATCTTGTAAGTATGAGTCTAGTCAACAAATGTTAAGTGACCGTTTGCAGGAGGCCTGTGAGTTGGTGGACTTGGTGAAGTACAATGCAGAGAGGTATGAGTCACTGACCAACAATCTCACCTGTAATTGTGCTCCCACTCCGCCACCTCTCATGCCACAGCATGTTGTTTCTGTCGCTTCACCCAATTTAACTCATACACTAGAAAGTACCTATCGCACTCAAAGTAATGTTTTGGTATATTCTGATAGATTAGGAGCAGGTTTTGGATCATTGTTAAATAACCGCTCAAAACATACTATAACGAACTGTTGTTACCATAACCTGCATTTTAATGAGCTTGTTCATAAAATAAAACACACAAAATTGAATGAGCAGACAACTGTAGTTCTTTTAATTGGAAACAGTCTAAGTTTAACTAAAAAGGACATAGTTAATGGTATTGACACCCTACTTAAATTAAAATTAGGTAAAATAATATTATGTGCTTTGCCATATTCAAAAAAATTTAATTATGAAGAAAATGATTACATTTTTAGCTTAAATAATTTAATGCATATTTTGACATGTCGTCATAGTGACCGTTTATTGTATTTTGATACTAACAATTTTGTTAGAGATTTTGTAATAGTTCGGGAATATATGTTTCTTCCCAAGAAAAGTCAACATGTATTAGCTACTTTGTTAGCTTACAATATACACGCAGTTATTGATGATTTAACTGAGACTAGGTTAAGTGACGAAACAGTATTATCTAGTACTTCTAATAATACTGTAATTAATTCTTTAAACTCTTAGACACGACAAAAGAGAAGCGTAATAAGAATATCTTACTGTATCACCAAAATATAAATCGCTTCCCTGGCAAAATCCTAGACGTGGAAATGTTAATAGATAAATATCATATGGATATCCTATGTTTTTGTGAAACCTGGTTAAAACCAGATAGGATGTTGTTTAATGTAAATAATTTTTCAGTTGCCAGTGCGTACAACAGGTCTTCGATAGGCGGTGGTACTTTGATATTATGCAATAGTTGTTTTAGATATAAGGAGAGAAAGGATATCACTGCTTGCTCTGTTGATCGCTTATGTGAGGTAGCATGTGCGGAGATTGAGGGCCATACTTTCTTGTCTGTTTATAGACCACCAGCCTCGAACTTGTCATCATTTTTGATCATTATGGAAGAAATATTAGGTAAACTTTTTAAAGATAATGAATTAGTTTTTGTCTGTGGTGACCTAAATATTGATCTATTAGTTAACTCACCAGAAAAATGTAAGCTTATCTCATTGTTTAAATCATTCAATTTAAAATGTATATTTAATGAAGCGACTAGAATAACAGCAACCACAGCTTCATGCATAGACAATGTATTTACTAATTGTAAAATAAAGGACTCTTCCTTAATTAGTGGCGTCAGGTCAGACCATACTGGTCAGCTTGTATCGTTTGACTTAGATAAACAGTTACAACTAGATAAAACCATTGAATTGAGTCCTCTGACTAAAAATAAATTGAAAACGTTTAAAAACAATGTTCTTAGCAATCTCTCAACAGCAAGTTTTGATTCACAAGATCCCAATATAAACTATGACACATTTTTTTCTACAGTATGCCAAGAATTCAATAAAGCATGTCCTGTAAAAAAAATCACAATCACTGCTAAACCAAAATTTAGCGAATGGGCCACAGCTGGCATTCGAAAAAGCAGAGATATCTTATATAATTTGTATCACGAAAAATCATTGACTTCTGATCAGGCCCTTCATAATTATGTAAGAAACTATTCTAAGATATTTAAAAGAGTCTGCGCTCAAGCTAAATCTAAATTAATAAGTAACAAAATTTGTATTTCTAAAAATAAAATAAAAGCTGTGTGGCAGGTAATTAACAAAGAAACTGGAAACACACAACAGCGAGATCAGATTGAGTTAGCTCTAAAAATTGATAATGAAACCATTTCAGATAAGTTAAAAGTTGCTGAGACTTTAGAACATTTCTTTACCAACATCCCAATAGAGGTTACGAAATCTCTCCCGTCATCATCTGTATTAGCTGAATCTCTTCTTAAAGAAAACTTCAGTAAGGACATTCCAAATTTTGAATTCAAACCCATTTCTATTGCCACAATTAAAACAGCATTTAAAAGTCTTAACATAAAAAACACTGAAGACTTATGGGGCATTTCCGTTAAGGTTCTTGAAGATATCATTGACACAATTGCCCCTGTTCTAACAGGCATATTTAATCAATGTTTAGACACTGGTACGTTTCCTGACTTAATGAAACATAGTAAAGTAGTACCAATTTTCAAATCGGGTAGTAGGAGTGATCCCTCTAATTATAGACCTATATCTGTGCTTCCAGCATTGAGCAAAATTTATGAAAAAATCATGCTGGACCAGATGTTGTCACATTTTAACTCAAATGGGATTTTACATAGTCGACAGTTTGGTTTCACGAAAGGTAGGTCAACGACTGACGCGGGAGTACAACTCATCAGTCACATTTTGGAATCCTGGGAGAAGTCCCAGGATGCAATTGGCATTTTCTGTGACCTCTCAAAAGCGTTTGACTGCGTTGACCACAATACACTTATCTGTAAATTACACCACTACGGAGTTCGTGGACGAGCTGCTGATCTTGTGCTTTCCTATTTATCAAACAGGCAGCAAAAAGTAAATGTTAACGGGGCAACGTCCTCGGGGTCTCTAGTCAAGATGGGCGTGCCTCAAGGTTCAATTCTTGGCCCTTTTTTATTTCTAGTTTATATTAATGACCTTCCTTACCTGATGGCTAACTTCTCGGATATAATTTTATTCGCTGATGACACTTCCCTTATTTTTAGAATAGATAGAAAAGATACGGATGTCTTACATGTCAACGATAGTCTAGCTGTTCTCTCGAAATGGTTTGCGGCTAATAATCTTTTACTCAATGCGAACAAAACTAAATGTCTTAAGTTCTCATTACCAAATGTACCCCAAGTAGGGCTAAATTTAAAACTTGATGGCAAGAAACTAGATGCTATTTCGGAAACTGTATTTCTAGGAATTACTTTAGATTCAAAATTGCAATGGGGTGCCCACATTAGAGCTCTTTCAAGTAGATTAAGCTCAGCTGCTTACGCAGTAAGAAAAATAAGGCAGTTGACTGATATAGCCACAGCTAGGTTAGTATACTTTGCTTATTTTCACAGTATTATGTCTTATGGCGTTCTGCTGTGGGGATCGGCAGCTGACGTAGATTCAGTTTTCATTTTACAAAAGAGGGCAATCCGCGCAATCTATAAAATGGGGCCTCGCGAGTCTCTTAGAAACAAATTCAACGAAGTTGACATACTAACTCTGCCTTCTCTTTATATCCTAGAAAATATCTTGTATGTTCGCAAAAATTTAGGTCTTTTCAAAAAAAGATGCAACTTCCATAATCTAAATACACGTAGTAAAGATGAAATTGTGATTCCAAAATTTAGATTAACTAAAACTAGTAAGTCATTTCTAATAAACAGTATCCGCTTCTATAACAAGTTGCCAAAATCGGTTACAGAACTTAGCGATGGAAAGTTTAAAACTCATATCAAACGTGTCCTTATCAAAAAAGCATATTATAAGATAAAAGACTACGTTGAAGACAAGGAAGTTTGGCGTTAATTCCTTCTGCACATGTGGCTTCCCTGGTAACTCATTAGCACCATAACTATGTGAGCGTCTATTAACTTCTTCCAAATTACAATGTTAATTTTATTTTTTACACTTTCTGACATTTTCTCGTCATTATTTGACATTTACACAACACTTTTATTATCGAGTATTTATTAGTGATTCTCATGGAAATCATATCACTTGGTTTAAATAGGTTGATTTTACTTATGTAGATTCTTTTACATATTGTGAATGAGAGAACGTTGTAGGCCTACAGTTTCTATTCTTTATTTACATTCCTCTAAAGTACCTGGTACTTATTGACAGGCCTGCACTGTCCTCCCATACCTAATATCACTGTAATTTGAAAACATTATAAAATCCAATTATTTTTAAAAGAGTAACCGTAGAGTTTCTTGCCGGCTCTTCTCCATAGGAAGCGACAAATTGGAACCGTGCACCTAGCTTCTGACGTTTCATAAGTGCCCTTGCAGGTTTATGTGAAATAAAATATTTTGATTTTGATTTTTTGATTTTGACATCGTGGGGAAAGTGAGTTGGAGTCATCGGGGCGACGACGTCAAAGACTAGTGAGGAACAGAGGTCGAACAATCGTCTTCCTCTAGTCGATGAAGTAGAACTATTCCATGCGGGATGTTTAGCATTGAGATCGAGTGGCTATGATAACAGAGTCACTCATGCCTTATAGCACGGAGAGGTCATCGGCGATCGGTTGAAAGTCTTCTGATTGAGAAGTGGGCGGAATATAGGCTGAGACGAACGTGACGGGTTGGTGGCCCGTCAGGCCTAGTCGGCAGACTGAAACTTCTATCCGGGCAAGGGTGGGGGGATCCATAGGGATGTAGTGTAATGACTTCATAGTATATGAGTGTTCCGCCCCTGTGACAACGCGACCTGTCGTTGCGCACTATACGATAGTTTGCAATTTTCGGGTCGCGATTGTAGGGTTTAAGGAAAGACTCTTGTACTAGTAATATGTCAAGTTGATGGTCGCGGAGGAATTGGGCGATCTCATCTCGCTGGGGTTGTAAATCGTTTGCGTTGAATGTTCCTAGCTTTAGGGATCGGGGTTTGATACGCGAGACTATTTTTTTAGACATAGTGGGTACCGAATTTGGGTTGTAAATCGAACACGGACTGCGTAATGTCCGGGTAGGCGTTGTAAATCGCGTAAACCTGCTGCTAATCTCCAGCTCTAGTGGCTGCATCGAGCTCCTGTGCCATGCGGAGGGCACGAGGGGAGAAGAACTTCAGGAACGTGCTGTTGATTGTATTAAACACGTCCGCTGGGTTCATGGTCGCGGGACCAGGGTGCTGGTTTACCGCGACTATTGGGCGAGCGGCTTGGCGCGCTGCGGAGCGCGCTGCGGGAGGTACGGCGGCGGCGGCGGTGGGCGCGACGGCGGCGGGCGCGGCGACGACGGACGCGATGGAGATGGGCGCGTGGGAGTATGGGGACCGAGTAGTTTGCGCGGGGGCACCGGTACGCGGGTCCACAAGCGGTGGAATGGGAGCGAGGGTGGGCCTAGCTGAAGCCAACGCAGGGAACGCCTGCTGATGGTTCAGGTAATTCCACGGACTCGGCCTTTGAGGGCTGAGACGATCCGGGAGTCTCGCGGACGGGGCTTCCCTTTGCTGGCGTGCGTCTGCACGCTTCGCTAGCTTGGCAGATGAGGTTTTGGGTGCTTTCGAGCACCCCCTATAGTTTGCTGGGTGACCAGATTCACCGCAGAGGACGCAGCTCGGTGGCTCCGTGCAGAGGGCACGGTCCTTAGGCCGGGCACAGTCGGCTGTACCGTGGTCACCTACGCACTTTACGCACCTAGGCTTGGCGTTGCAGTACGACTGCGCGTGGCCGTAGAGCTGGCAACGGTGGCATTGACTGATAATGCCGGACTTACGGGGCTTCTCTATTTTAATGCCCGAGAGATTGCAGACCGTTTTGATCTGAAAGATCGGGTTGTGGCTCTCTGAAGGAGGGCAGACGATTAATACCATATCGAATGGCATACCGCGACGGGCTCGGTGCATACGGTGCACTTCTAGTACGGGGACGCCTTGGAACTCAAGGTCGGCCTTGATGTCGGCGGTTTCAATTTCTTTAGGGAGCTTCTTAATGACCACCCTTATTTGTCGGTCTTCCGGCAGAGAGTATGTGTGAAAAGACACACCTCTGCACCGGAGAAGCTTAGTGAGGTCCTTGTAGTCACGCGACGTCGGGACGGTCACCTTAATTCCCTGGGTCGTGGTCCTAGCGCTGGTGTAGGCTATACGAGCCTCGGCACACCATTTGGACACGTCAGTCCATTTGCCCTTGTCCTGAATGAACACCGGGGGCGGAGGGGGCACCTTTTTCCCCGCAGCGGTGTGGGGTGCGGCGGTGGGTGCGGACGCGATCGGAGTGAGGGCCGCGGCGGAGGTCGACGGCGGCGGGGTGGGGGGGCGCGCGAGGAGGGACGCTGAGACGTCCGTTAGTGGTATTTTCGCGGCCTGCGAGTTACCGCACGACTTCTTCTTCCTCTTTTTCCCTTTTCCCTCGACAGTGGTGAAAACCTCTTCGGTGGATAAGGGAGAAGATTTGGAAGCGGCCGGGGCTTGAGAGTCGGGATCACTGGTAAGGGTGTCCGTGTCTGACGGGTCGTCTTCAGCGTCCATCTCTTCGGGAAGCTCTTCAGAAAAGGCCGGGGAGGGCGGGCATGCCGGGGATTCCGGAGCGTCGGGAAACGTGATGGTCGCAGAAACGGGCGTGGGAATGTTCGTGGGGAACAATAAATGCACGATTGGCCGGAGGATAACTCCGAGCTCTTTCGCGAAATTCGGGTCCGTCGAAATGAAATTATTCAGTTCGACCAGCCAAGATGACTTGGAAGGGTGGGGTGCCATATTACTGGCCATGGTGAGGGGCCTACTTTACACTCATAGGGAGTGGCCTAAGTCCCTATAACTCCTAACAAATCCTAACGTCTACTTCCCCGCGAGGAAAGCCCGGGGATGTGTGGCCCTCCCTGCCGGTGTAGGCAGGGGGGTGTGTACCTATTGGTGAGCCCTAAGCTTGTATACCTGTTGCCAATCTTAATGTGCAACAGGGCCCTGACGTCCAATGCGAGGGGTGTAGACACACCCAAAGACACTGGGTGAGTTGCTGTGGAGGCAAAACTGTCACCAGTACCGACTAGGATATACCCCAAGGCCGGTGGTCTGGGACCCGTCCGATTGATGCCTAGCCCTGAAGGGGTTCGGCGGGTGAGTCGGGTCAACACCCCCTCGGATTCGTTGACACCGTGACGTTTCAACCGAGGACCACAAAAACAGTGGATTTTACCCGGAGAGGGCCAAGTGATTCTACACGAAGCTTTCTCCGACAAAGAAATAGGAAGTCTTAAAAAAGACAGTTTTTGATTGTATTAATCAGTGAAAATTAATTCACCAATTAATTTAATCGTCCGTAGCCGGGGCGGCTAACGATGTTCGCTGCGGGGCGCAGCGAGTCTTGAGAGCGGCGAGAGGTGAGTCACGCAGCAGGCAGGAGAGGTCTTCAGCACGTCCGTTCGGGGCGAGCGTCGCGCGCTGAGTGTATCCCTGACATGTTTACCCCGGCTAAATAAGCCACTGCAGCGTGAGCCCGTGGACTCACTAGCATCACCGACCACGTGGAGTTCTAACCTCTCTGGCCTTAGACCGTACCATCGGGGTATGGATACGTGGTTCAAAAGTTTTAAGTTGTATAACCATTCGAACCACAGTTTGGCCTCTGTCCCACAGTTGTTCGTCCCACTGAACCCCGTGTGCCATATCCGTTTCATCAGGATACGCGATTGTATGACGCATGGGTACAGGAAACCCAGAGAGTCGAATATGGACATCACAAAGCTAAAGAATTCCCTCTTTGTGGGAGTGATCAAAACCTTCTACTATTTCTTTAGGCAACCATTTGAAAGACAGGTCGAAAGCTATCTGGTCCGTGCCAAGCGACCAAATCATACCCAGCGTGCGCTCTGACGCGCACTCTCCTTTGTCTAAGGATATTCGGTCGGGCATTTCTAGTCTTAATCTGTCGGGCCGCTCTTCAGAATTAGTGACACAACGTCTAATAGCAAATCCACCTCTAGCGAGGATGTGGGTCACTTCTTCTATCAGGCGATCGGCTTGCTCGACTCACCATGCATTATCTAGGTAGTCGTCCATGTAGTGTATTGAATTTATGGCCGCTAACGCTTCTGGGTGACTATTTTTAAATTGAGCCGCAATCTTATTCAAAATATAAATGGCCGAGGTCGGCAAGGACACGGCTCCGAAGATCATAGAGATCATTACGTACACCTCGGGTTCCCCTTTACCTGTGGCGTTCCACAGAAACAGCTGAGCCCCCCTATCCTGTTCTCTAAATTTCACGCGAAGGAACATGTCAACTACGTCACCGGTGTAGACAATAGGCCGCAATCTGAACTTAAATAACACCCCTAACAGCGAGTTCAATAGGTCAGGCCCCGCCAACAAATTATCATTTAAGGCCGTCCCATTATAGCTCGCACCGGCGTCAAACACTAACCTAAACTTCGCTGGCTTGTTGAGACTCCAAAGTGGGGTAGGTACCATACCGGGTCGAACTTGACCCCACCCTCTAGCTTACTGGCGTAAACTCATCTATCAAACGATCAGTCTACGCGGCATAGCCCTCAGCGTAGGTGTATTCTTGAGTAGGCAGCGCTCAATACCCGCTTACCGTTGGCGCGCATGTTTGAAGTTGTCTGGCAGTTGAGGATCGTCTCGTCACCTCAACAAGCGTACTTCTTTATTATTAAAAAAAAAATCAGCTGTTCCATACATTTTGACCGCGTAGGTATTGCACTTTTCTATGAAACAGCTGATTTTTTTTGTATAACTGACGAAAAATTTCTACGCTGGAGGGTCTAGAATGATATGCTGAATCCATGGATACAGTTTTCGCACTGTATAAAAACTTATCCTGTATAAGATAATTTTAAGTAAATTCAAACTACTTTACAGCTGATTCGTATGAGTAAGTACAGTAACAGGTAATGTGTTACTACATTAAAAGGATCATTATACATAAAAAATAGCTTGTTTTATTGGGCTTCGCGTACAGCAATAAACCAAGTTCACGTAACTATTAGGCATGTCGTCAGCGACTACTTACCTAAGTTCGAACGATTCTCGAAATATATTCGGTTAATTCGTGGTGTTGCAAGCGTACTTCTCACCGCTGAGGTATTTAAAGCCAAACTACTCAAAAGAAACACAAAAATAGAACTCACACCAAACCACATAAAACTAGCAGAGTTATTGCTGGTAAGAAGGAGTCAATACAATTCGTTTGCCGCAGACATTGCGCGGCGGACTGCGCACTGGGCGGCGACCACCAAAGAGGTCACCGTTTTTCAAACTCTGCGTGAAGATCGACCGCAACGGGATCCTGTGCTTGGATAGCAGAGTCAAAGATGAGCAAAAAAATTAGTTCTACATGCCAAAGAAGGCTTTTTTTTTGAAGCGGGAAGTCTTGTCAGACTTTTACTAACTAAAACCCACCCGTGTTCCCTCAGTTGCCTGTGTGCCAGGGGCCGCGATATCTCTTTCGAACAACCCGCACCCCTGGCAGGCATCGGCCCTTGCGGGCCCCATCAGTTGGTGCTGACATCTCTTTGAGGCGCGCGTGGAACACAACGCGCCCTCGACCCGGGCTTGGTCCTTACCGGACAGCGAGCTACCCATTACTCGCCGTCCGCAAGCCCGTGCCTACGGCGGCCGGGAATCAGCCCTGGAATTCCGACGCCCAGGGCGTCTTCTGCAAAGGCCACGGCCGTGAAGGTGCATGTACTGCCTCTCCCTCACGTGCCCCGCCTCCCTCTTTGCGAGCATCACTGCTTCGCTGAAGGAAGCGACTGCTAGCCATGCACTCTCGCTCCGTACCATGGCCTGGACCAGGGCCGGACGCGAGAGATTGCCTCCACCGATCGCCTCCACGAGGACACGGCGGTGCTCCGCCCACGCCGGGTAGACCTCCACCGTATGCTCCACCGTGTCCTCAGGGCGATCTTTGCAATGGAAACACCCGGGCGTTTCCTCCCGCCTTATGCGAAACAGGAACCTCACGAAACAGCCGTGTCCGGTGAGGACCTGTGTCAGGCGGAAGGTGAGGATGCTATGCCGCCTCTCAAGCCACTCCTCAAAGAGGGGACTTATCGCTGCAATCGTGGCATGCCCAATGCCAAAGAAGGCTTCACGCAACTGTTGGAACATCACACGCACGACCTTCAACCATGGCAACCATCAAACTGTCATGAATAAGCAAAATGGGACTGCGCAATGTTATACGCTACTTATGCAACCAATGCCAATGGTGTCGGACCTATAAGGGGAACCCCTCAAAAATCCCCCAGGCGACGATTCAACCGCCATTTACTGGTGGACTATTTTGGGCCCATGCATATAACAGTCGGGCGAAGACGAGAGAAAAGATGGGGCGCATTATACACATGTCTCACCACGCGCGCAATACACATGAAGATGTCCCTCATGACCTCTTCCATGATCATGAGCCTGCGAAGAAAGATAGCGCGCCATGGAATGCCAACCGTAATATAAAGTGACAGCGGAACCAGCGCTGAAAAAGAAATCACGGAAGCTATGCAAAGCAACGACCAGAGCTTGAGAGCTTTTGCTTCAGAGAAGTTGATCACCTGGAAGAAGATACCACCAGGCGCCCCTCACATGGGCGGAGCCTGGGAACGCCTCATCAGATCGGTAAAAACAGCCCTTAAAGTCACATTGAAAGAAAAATACCCACCTGACGAAGTACTACATACATTGTTATTAGAGGCTGAACATGTGATCAACTCAAGGCCATTGAACCCAGTGAATACCAACCTAGAGGAAGAAGCGTTGACCCCCAAACACTTTTTGATGGGACGCTCCAGTGGGATGTCACCATTTGGCTCATTTCAAGATACTAACATAGACTTACATACGTGGATAGCCAATCAGGCATTAGCCGATGGCTTTTGGGTACGATGGTCAGCGGAACACAAACCTCTGCTGATGCCCCGACCCAGTTCCAGTCCTCTACATAAGAACCTGAAAATCGGCGATATTGTCATAACAGCAGACAATACAATTCCTCGAGAAATATGGCCAAGAGGAGAAGTAACTAGAGTCTACCCAGGTCCAGACGGACGTGTTCGAGTAATCGATATCAGAACAGCTGCTGGATTGATTCGTCGCCCGGCCTCTCGCCTCATCGTGATAACGACAACGGACTTATAACTAATTGTGGTGGTGCTTCTGCACGAGGGGGAGATTGTAAATAACAGCTCTAGTTATTTAACTTAGATTAAGTCCTATGTTCCTTGCCATACCAAATTGTACCGTACCGTATTGTACTAAGTGATATTATGGAAATGAAAAGCTACCATTTCCACAATACATACCTCCTACTATTCCGGTTATCGGGGGGTTATAAATACAGGGCGCGCGTAATCTCAGTGTTTATTGTTACTTTGGAACGCCCGCGGCCTCCGTGATAAGGTCGCACTCCTCCGTCCACTACTCCAGGAACAGGAAAACGACGTGGCACTACCCAGCGAGACGTTCCTGGCTCCGGCGTACAAAGTCCACTTCCCATGAACAGGATAGATGGGCAACTAACACAAAATCATAGATTTTACCGCGGTCGGGCAATACTGGTGAAACGCAGAGTCGTCCACCAGGAGCTACTACCACCATCACTCAGCAGCCTAACTGCACTGGGTGTACAACTCCATGTCGCCGGCAACGATATGCGCGAGTACGTGGCCTACAGGCCGCCGACGTCCAGGCCAGAGGCGGCCACGCATTACCCGGACATACACGCGCAGATGCCCATGTCCTGCACATCGTTGTCCACAACGGCCTCTACTGCCAGATTGCGCAGGACGTGCTGGAGGACGAGCTGCGGTCTGACTATCAGCCCGTGCTCGTCCGTCTATCGTAGCACACCACCCGAGTTGCCCATCCAGCGCCACATCGTCACGTGGACTGGACCACTTTCAGGGATAGGATGGAGATCACCACACTGACTCGGTCTGTCACCAACGTCACTGAAGTGAACAAGCTGGCCGAGGGGCTCACCACTTGCTGGCAGGATGCCTTGCAGGCGGCGACAGGCACCTCGACCGCGCCCCAGGGTCACTACCAAGCGCTTCCCGCTCACATCGCCAACATGATCGCCGACAAAAGGCGGCTACGCAAGTGGTGGCAGCAGAATGCATAAGAAGCATGCCCCACAGTCAAAACTCAGCTCAACCGGATCACGGACAAGGTGAAGGCCGAAGTACAGGCGCACTCCATCGAGGGCTGGGAGAGACAACTAGACTCCGCGGACAGCGACTGAACGTCGGTACACAGGATATTCGTCTAAAGAATACCCCAGCCCTGGTGCGTCCGCTGCTAAACAGCGACGGGGCGCTTCGTTATACGGCGGCCAACCGGGCCGAAATATTTGCCAACCATCTGGAGCGTCAATTCACCCCAAACCCGACGGACGCTCACGAACATGTAACAGCAGTCGAGCAATACCTTGGAGAGTACTTCAAGACGCCGCGCCGATAGCTCACGACGAAGATCCCATCTTCTTCTTTTCGGGCCAAGTACTGGGGGCAATAAGGAGGCGGAAATACAAACGCCGCACTTCGACACTTACCACCGAAAACAGTGCCGGCTCTGACGCGCCTATATAATGGCATACTCTGCACCGGCGCCTTCCCCTCCTGCTCGAAACTGAGGAAGGTCATTATGTTGCCCAAGCCCGGGAAGAATATCTTGAATCCGGAAAGCTGTCGGCCGATCACGCTCCTGTCCAAGGTGTTTGAAACACTCCTGCTGCGGCATCTGACGCCACATGTCACACCGCGCCCGGTACAGTTAGTCTAATCTTCGTAGAAATAGCAAACGTCATGCTAAGCCTGCAGGAAAAGGCTAGACAGAATGCTGATGACGGTACCTACAAGTTTTCGTTAGCACATTAATTTACGTTGTATTTTCTCAAAAATATTATTCTATCCTTATTAAATTATTAAGGAAGGATGAATTCAAAATATGTATTCGTCAGAACTGTAAATAATTCAATACTAAGTTTCTTTGTTCTGTGATGATTGGGCTTATTAGTCGATTCGCACGACTAAGTGTACTCGCCCGAAACCGGCGAATTTACAATTTGAAATGAAATATAAATTACTGCAGGCAAGTCGCAAGTTCCGTGTGGTGCCGGACGGTTCCGTGTGGTGCCGGACGGTTCCGTGTGGTGCCGGACGGTTCCGTGTGGTGCCGGACGTAAAAGAATAGCACCATCCCATTTCTTCCCGTGGGTGTCGTAGAAGGCGACTAAGGGACTTACTAGAGAATAGGCAGCAGCGTTCTCTATGCATGTGACCACCATACTGCCATCGCCAACCCGCCTGCCAAGCGTGGCGATTATGGCAAATCCCTCCTTTTGGGGGAGGCTTATGACCAGCAGTAGACGTCTTTCGGCTGATATGATGATGATGAGGCAAGTCGCAAGAAGTTAATTTATTAGATATATTATTTTCTGTTGGTGATTCGCACGAAGTAAATATATGTATGGGCGAATGAACCACTCCAAAAATACGTATAAGGCAATTGGCATGTTTTAAATTTTACGCAATGAAGTAATAACATTACTCCTATTTTCTACTATTATCTAGTAAAACAATGCAATTTTTTCTTAACATATTGCATACAATGACAAAATAGTTCGCACAGACGTAAAAGTTTCGCGGCAAGATTTTAACGCGCACTGGAATTCCAACTCTCGTTGTTGTACCGAGCATTGACAATCCAACAGAGAACTGTTCCATTTTCAACTCTCGGCGCTAAGCAGTGCGTTGAAGATCCAGTGCGCGATAAAATTCTGACGCGATATTTTTACGTTCGTGCATACGTGGACTTAGACACAAACGCGGAAAATAGCGCTGGATCACTTTTCACCCCTATGCCTTAGGCAATAAGGTTGAAAATAAGTCAGACAAAGTATGGGGTTTTCCAGCTACCAACAATTAAAAACATTATGAATGCTGATTTTAAAGACATGTGACTTAATGATTGTTTTAATTTGGTTATTATAATGAGTCAGAGAAACTGGTTACGTACCTAGATAAGATGCGTTGAGACTTACAATAAACTTATTTATGACTCATTTGTAAAGGTGTGTCTATGCTTGCGACCTTATCGTTCAATTTTATGTCTTGTTTATGACTTTAATTAAATAATAAAAAAGCCTTATACATATTTCTCATAATGTACAATGTTAATCAATCGTTGTTAGGGTTCCGCGCCACAAAAGGTAAAAAAGGAACCCTTATAAGATCGTTCTCTTGCCCGTCTGTGTATCCTTGTGTCTTTGTGTCACCATCAATTTTCTCAGGAACGGATAGATCTAGCAAGTTGAAATTTATACCAGGTACTGAAGTCTATAATCCCTATTAGGTGTATAAAAATAAAGGTCCTGAGTCAACACGATAAAAAGATATATTACCAAATTGTAGCGTCGTATTAGCATTTATCGATATTTTGTGCGTCGATGTACCGTATTCTACTCACTTAAATGTCACGGTGTATAGTTGTTAATTTAGTTGAGGCACTTTATGAAATAAATTTATGAGAAAAGGTCATTGCAAGTACAGATGCCAGCACATCAAGCTACTCCAATCTTTCAAATTTCTTTGACAGTTTTTCAACTTTATTACAAAGGAATAAGGTTCATATTCAATTGGGGAAATTTGACATTTGGGATAATTTGATGTGCTGGCGTCTGTACATGCAAAAAAGCGCATAAAATTTAAAACGTGCCAATTGCCTAATAAGTATTTCTAGAGTTGTTGATTCGCCCACAAATAAATTACCTACGTGCGTGTCGCCTATAGAAAAAAAATATATTTAAAAGCATCGATTCGCCCGATACGGGCGAGTAAATTCGTGCGAATACTGTTATCTTCCCCGTATACCTACATTATGTTTATCTAAGGTTGACAGGCTCTTTTGCAGTCAGTTAGTCATCTAGTTGGCCTAGATGAAGCCCATTCCAAAGGTTAAATGAAATTCAAACACAAAAGTTAAGTTGATTAAGCCCTTATTAATTTGAGTGTGAGTCCTTTATTAAAATGGCAATTATTTATATTCATTACAACTTTCATGCCGCCCCCCCCAACCCCAGAATATTGGCAAAAAAAATTCATTTCATTTATTCATAAAACAATTTACATTGTGTTGAACAATGAAATTTACTTACAAATACAGAGAACAGCTATGGATATTAATTAACCTCCAAATAAAGTTCGAGTACAGTGCTAAAAAGTTTTGAATATAATGTCAAAAAGGTTGAAAATATAATGTCTATTCTATTCTATTTTTTATTATGGCAAGCAAAGCCGATGTCGACTATTCTGCCAATGTCTAAAGTGAATTGGAAAACCATGTGTGTGTTATGAAAAAAAAAAAAAGACAGCCAAGAAAAAAATTGAAAAATAAAAAACCAAGATGAACGATCTTCGATTATACAGTTGAGCTTAATGTTGATCTTGTGTGGTTAGTACTACACTGAAACAAACAAATAATAAATAAATAACATAACTACAAATAATAAAATTGTTAGAACATTAAAAATACAATACAATATAAACACAGATTGGGGGAGTAAATCATAAATATAATGTCAAAAAGGTTTAAAATATAATGTCAACCAGTTTTCAATATAATGTCAAACAGTTTCAATAATAATGTCGAAGATTCTAAATTATATAATGTCAAGATAAAAACTAGAATTAATGACTTAAAAGTTAGGTAAAGAGAAAAAAAATCGCTCTCAAACCAGTATATATTAACACACCTTTACGTACTTTGTTTATAATTTTCCTCTAGTCACCGTTTGTCCTTGTCCCCAGACGGACGTATCTCAACAATTTCAAATCAACAATATTTAGTTTCCATCTTTGTTTAAAAGTAAACATTTGAAGTATAAGTGTGTTTTAAACTTTGAAAACAATGTTTTTAAAAGTTTTTTTGTTATTTGTGCACATTTTAGCTAGTGAAGCTCTGTTTGAAGGTATGTTCTTCTTTGTTTTTTTTTTTTGAGAGCGTTGACCGTGACCTGATTATTAAAAAAGTTTTCGCATTACATTGTGATTTGTACCTATGTTATTATTAACAGAGTAGCTGTGTCGGAGGCCAGTAATCATTTTTATTATTGTATTATTATTTTAGCTGTGAGTCTGTAACCACGGGCCCAGTCGCTTATCAATTTTTTTTACCGTTTTCAAAAAGAAGGAGGTTATGAATTCGACATGTTTATATCTTTTTTTTTATGTATGTTTGGCATAACTCCGTCATTTATGTAGGTATAGACGGATTTGCAAAATTATTTTTTAGTTCGAAAGGGGTTTCCAAAATGATCCCATTTAAATTTCATATAGACCTGATAATGCGTTTCGGAGACTGACAACGGAACTCTTCAAAAAATTACAGCAAATCAACCGCGATTGCTGCTATCGCTTAAATACGCATTGTTTGTTTGACAAAAAAATAAAATACATAGGTATCTAAAGTCACCGCCTTCCGAAATTAAAGTTATTTTTCACTTTGTCGTGTTTTTTCAGAAGTCGGTTGTTATTTTTTTTGGAAAAAGGTTTTAACTAGCATATGTTGAGTATGTGATGATGTTGATGGCTATAAGAATGGGGAATGACCAAAGAAACGATGGATGAATGATGATATAGTTAGAAAGGGAGTGACTACGGAGATGACGACTATAATAGAAGTGTGAATTAAAAATATTTGTTGCGGCGACTACAAATAAAAATTGAGGTATGAGCAAGAGGAAAATGTTCAAGAGCATCATGCGCTCATCAACATTTTCCTGCTCTTTTTCTAATTTATTTTGTATCCCACAGCTGGGCAAAAGCCTTTATCTCCTTTCCACTCGTCTCTGTCTTGAGCTAGTGTGGACGAATCCTTTATGTAGGCGTCAAGCTCGTCTCGCCATCTTCCCTAGACACAATACTGACGGCCAATATGAGACGATATTGTCAACTTCATTATAATTTTTAACCCTATTTTCTCCCATGTTTTTGAAGTTTCTCTTTATGAATGTCGACTCATAGCAAAAAATATTGTGTCACACTTAAAAATTGTTATAAATATGACCTATCTTTTTTACCATTACTCTAGCACTACAACTCTCGCAGTTATTAATTAGCTGTTGGAATTTTACATGTTTTTGTCAGTCAGAAATATTGAACTTACCACCACACTGAGCAAAAAGATATTTTGCACGTCAAAAAAAAATCTAGCCAGAGAACTAATATCCTTCCTATATATGCTCTCATATATCTTAAATTCATCCATTGCTTGCGCGCTTTCATAATTTCTATCGTGGCGACATTATCGTAGGAGTGCATACAATATAATGGAAATACGGGATAGGTACACGTTATAGATAACGTTATCCCGTACGGATATTTAAAAGTAAAAATGTCGATGTTATATCGATAAAATGTAACCTTATGTCCTTCCCCAGGCTTCAGACTATCCACATCAAACATGGCAGGTAATGCTGCTCTGCTGAGGTCATTCTTTTCTTAATGTATTCTATATGCCCATGTCCTTCTCCAAGGTTCAAACTCAAACTCAAACTCAAAGCATTTATTTCAAATAAACCAATTACAGGCACTTTTGAATTGTCAAGGTCGGTGAGTTAGAAAGATGAAGCTATTTTCCCATTCCAAAGCGTAGGTACCTATGGAGAAGAACGGGCAAGAAACTCCATGGGCACTCTTTTAAAATCATGGTATTGTTACAAAAAGTTGGTTACATCATTGTGTTGAAATTATCAATGTGAGAACGATGTAAAAACACGTGCACATTAAAGCGTCCGTAATTAAAACAAAAATAAAATAACAATTCAGAAATTATAATAAGCCGTGGGAGCTAAGAGATGACCAGTGCCTACTGGCGGCGCCCGTTCACGAACATGACGTGTGGATCAGCACCATTCAGCTCAACCATTTTGAAGGGAACTTAATGATCCAACACACACGCCACCACCAGCGAGACAATTGAATGAGCATGAAATACTCTCAGCTGTCAGGGCACATTCAAGTCAATGAAAGACGTACCTTGTAAATGGTAGCTTTATAGTAGGAACATAGTGCTCACACATATGCTATGCAATTATACAATACCAGAACTTTGAATTTATACATTGCAAAGATATCTAGTCTTGTACAGTCTTCAGCAGCTCCAACAACGTTTTCAAATGCTAATCAATTTGGTTTAAGCTGCTTTGTGGAGCAGGACAAACAGCGTTTAGCCAAGCATTTTTGTCAGCGATGTAATCTCAAAGAGTTCAAAGTATCCCCGGAATACCAAAAATAAATAAAATCTGTGCAACCGTTCTGGAGATTACTACACACAAAACTTTACCTCTTTATAATTAGGTAGTACCTATAGATTTATGTTTTTAAGGAAATTCGTTATTAGGTATAGCTGATGGGAAATCCTACCAGCCATACGTCTTAATAAAAACAAAACAAAATCAAGTCAAATGAATAATTACCTACTAACAACGATATCCAAAAAACCCAAGATGCATAGTCTCGAACAAAAGTACCACCCAAAACTGTCTCAAATTATACGTCAGTGGTTATATTTATGATAAAACTAATTTATTGCAAATTCAACCTTACACACATGATTTAAAGTGGTTTGTACAAAGCAATGCCGCAAAAGACTGACTGACAATACCATTGACAGCTGCGCACATTGCGCCCTATTTACGCGGACGTTTTTAAGACGCTGATTGTGTGCAGTATTCCCGTGTGAGCACCAAAAGCACCAAAGGTATGGGGAATACCTTGGTGCTCAATGCATAGGTGCTCTAAAAATTGGTGCTCAAACGGGACTACTCCGGTTGTGTATCTTGGGTTTTTTGTAAATCAATGCCTAAAAACGAATCATCTTAATTTTTAGCAGGTTTACAAAGAGGATATCTTTTAGAATGTTACTTACCTACTGTGGGTATGTGATTTCCCAATCTATTTCAAACATTATTTGGAATCACCTAAGTTTGTTTTGTGCATTTATTTTTGTATAGATTTGTTCGTGTAGGAAGGTACCTACTATACAACAATTTAATGATAATTATATCTGTCTGCGCGTTGACAACCGCTATGTTAAAGATCACAGTGTCAATGTTCTTAATCGTTTTGTAATTATAAAGTCTGTGAAAGATTAACTTTGTAAAACCGGCCAAGTGCGAAATGGACTTGCGCTATAAAGGCTCTGTATCACGAGAACTATTTCAGTTTATCTTATTTTTAACCGACATCAAACAGGAGGCGGTTCTCAATTTCTGTTTTTTTTTTGTATATATCTCCTGCAATTGTAGATCGATTTCAAAAAAATACTATTTAATTAATAAGGGAACCCCCTTATTAATTAAATAGTATTTTTTTATGAGGGTGGGAAATCATCAAATAACTTCTCCCGCTCTGGGTGGAGCATGTCTTTTGATTGACTAAAACCCACCGGTGTTCCCTCAGTTGCCTGTGTGCCAGGGGCCGCGGTATCTCTTTCAAGCAACCCGCACCCCTGGCAGGCATCGTCCCTTGCGGGCCCCATCAGTTGGTGTTGACATCTCTTTGAGGCGCGCGTGGAACACAACGCGCCGTCGACCCGGGCTTGGTCCTTACCGGACAGCGAGCTACCCATTACTCGCCGTCCGCAAGCCCGCGCCTACCTCTCCCTCCAGTGCGCCGCCTCCCTCTTGGCGAGCATTACTGCTTCGCAGAAGGAGATGACGGCTACCCATGCACTCTCGCTCCATACCATGGCCTGGACCAGGGCTGGACGCGAGAGATCGCCGCCGCCGATCGCCTCCAAGAAGCGATCAGCACTTCTGGTCGCTTGTCCAAGAGGATGACGAAGTAAACGGAAGTTATTATTTATTTCTGCTTGCGTTTAGTTCCTATCTTTTGTTGGTATACTCGCGTGTGCTAGCTGGCATAGTGGCAAATAATTTAATTTTATGTTTTGTGTTTAGTAATGTTAATTACTTACCTATTATTGTATAGAATGAAGTTCATCAACTTAACAGACAGCTGTGCTACTGGACAGTTTGTTGCGCCACTTCTTCTTCCCAGCTAAAGCACTAGGAAGTGACGAAGGGCGGGCGTTTTGGAGGAACTGTCTTATATAATTTTAACGTTCAAAAAGAGCTGACTGTCAGTCTAGTTTTAATAAATGACTTTTGATTTTATTTTGAAACCGAAATGTAACGTGCAGGGTCAACTCAGAATGGACAAATGGCGACAGGTCACAGGAACAACGTGCGACCCACGGATGCACCTCAAGTTAAAAGGAACAAAATATACAAGTCCCTGATAAAGCCTGTCGTACTGTATGGATCGGAACGCCGGGCCGTGATGATAGTGGATGAAAAGAGATTGCATGCAGCGGAGATGACAATGTTGAGATGGATATGAGGAGTGACGAAAATGGATAAAATTAGTGTAAAAGGAAGGTTGAAAGTGGAGCCACTGACAGAAATGTTGAACGGAAATCGTTTGGCTTGGTATGCGCATGTGATGAGGAGGGAAGAAACAAATGTGAATAAAATAATGATGAATACAAATGTTGATGGATGGAGAGGGAGAGGAAGGCCAGAGAAAAGATGGATAGATCATGTGAGGAATGATATGAAAGAGAAGAGAGTGAATGATACCATTACGGCTGGCAGGAGAGAATGGAAGAAGACAATGTCTTGCGCCGACCAGAACTAACATGGAATATGCGCAGGAATATGATTAATGAACCTATTATTTGAATAAATAAGATAAAACCTATTAAAAAAGAATTATGACGTGTTTGGAGGTGATAATGAAAACGCTCATGTCATTGACTTTGTTTGTCTCAATAACTGTATGTTGGTAGGTAGCTGGGTCTAAACCAGTTTCAAAACGAATTAAAAAGCCATTTGCATTTTGATTACACTTGGACGCATAATCGTATTCAGTAACTGGACAGTTGAAGCGTTACCAGATTATGACAAAAAAAAGACAGTGAGGTGATAAATTAATGAAATTGAATGAACTTAAAATAATGTACTTACATACACAAAAAAATATATTTTATATTTAATAACTTGTCTTTAAAACATGATATGCACTATTAACAAAAGTAGAATTTGTTGTATATTCGTATATTCCACATGTTACAAACGATTTTTAAAAAGTTTATAACGAAATTAAAATTAAACCATTTTTATCGTTCGTTCTTTACGCAAAATCGTTCACTACCCCAACACTATTAGTTTTAGTATGGTAACATTATTTTTCTTTTTTGCGTATACAGGGTAAATTTTTAACCAGTGCGCAAACTGTAACCATGAATTCAGCATAGAAAGCAGCTAGACAAATTTTACGTCGGTTTTATATCAAAAAATCAGCTGTTTCATAGAAAAGTGCAATACCTACGTAGTCAAAATGCTATGTCTAGAATGATATGCTGAATTCATGGTATCAGTTTGCGCACTGGATAAAAATGTATCCTGTATTTATATCTCGATTTGGTCATATATTGGTGAGCTTGTGGGTAAGTAATAACAGCCGCACAGTTCAGTCAATCAGGTTAAGCTACCCTAGCCGCGGTATGTAAGTGGATGGGTGACCATATTTATATACCACGAGCCCTCCGTGCCTCGGAAAGCACGTTAAGCCATTGGTTTGGGCTATCATTCCTGTATCTTTGGCAGTCGTTACGGGTCGTCAGACTCCCGAAAGTCTGACAACCAATCTTACCAAGGGGTATCGTATTACCTAGTAACTGGTATGTGGATGTCAGTTAGGCAGTCCTCCATGGAAAGTACTAGTATCCAGCTGCATCCGGTTAGACTGCCTGAGGCCGACTCCAACATGGCATAGCATGCCGTCTGTTGAGACAGGTCAGCTCAAAGCTGTAATGGCTCTTTCTTCAAAGGCCTTTCCAGACATTACCCTGCATTGTTAGACTCACATAAAATTTAAATAATATAATGTTTGGACTTTAAAAGAGACCATGACCTCTGAGTTTGTTTCGGCTTTTCTTCTCAGGGAACAGTCAGCTAGGAAATGCCGGCGCCATCTAGTTTTTAAAAATATTGACCAACAAAATATTGACGTGTAAAAGTGTCTTTTAAGATCTACTTACATAAATAAACATTTCATTTCATTTCATTTCATAGCTCGGAAAAGGCTAGGTAGATAATTTTGTCATATTTTGACCTTTTCTATCTGGAACTTTTCTGGATTTGCCGGTTGACGACAATCGCACCTATTACATGGGACATAAACAGAACTGGCGAAATGTGTGTGTACTAAACTGTTACTGAGAGATATTAAGTACTCGTGGGTAAAGTTGCTCACTGAAAATAAAGATGCCGCAATTGGCGGTACACCACCGCCTAACCCTTCGAGGGACTCCGGCCTGTTGTTATGCTATTTATAAAATAACACTGTATTCATATCTTTGCAGGCGAAAGATGCATTAAAAGTGGCACAGCTGGCGTATGCAAGAACTTGAATAGATGCCAGGCTGCCATCGATGACCTGAAGCGTCGGATAAATCCGCAGGTAAATATAAAATACTTGTTTTGTAAACAAGAATATACAGTTTTAAACCAGCATTAATATGACCTGGGAGCCTCGTGGTAACGGCCGCGACTTACGAGTTGGTTCGGACCCAGGCAGGCGTTACTTAATGTATACTAATTTACTATCAACCCGCACTGGGCCCACGTATTGGATTAAGGCCGGCTCCCTCCCTCTCGAGGGAGGAGGCCTGTGTCCCAGCAGTGGGAACCTTATAGGCTCATGACGTATATAGCAAGTACTATATCGTCCCCATCTTATAGATTCCTTAGAGCAATGATTCCTTAAATAATGTTTATCTGTTTTATTGACACGTGTCCAATTTGTACCTACTCGTTGTATTTTAGTTCATATATTGTAGTTGCTTATAGTTTTTCTTCGACCTTAAAAAAGTGTCTGGGAGGAGTGTCTGTTGTGGCGTAGTCTGGGAGGGGCCTATGTGTAGCAGTGGATTGCGATGGGCGTAGTCGATTGGTTGATATTATTTTATTTTAGTAAAAGAACGAATTTTACTTTTTGGAAATTACTTCTCGCCGGTCAACCTCGGAGGTTGTCGGCTACATAACCGGACTTAGATATGGCTTCCTTAATAAATTAAGGCCTCCAGCCAGGGTAAAAAAACTTAAAACTTCAGCGACTACACGCTAAGGGCAAACCCTGTGGGGTCGGACTTCGGCTTAGGGCGTCGCTGGAAGAGGGTAGCAAGGGACGGGCTGGTTCGAAATAATGAACGCTCCAGCATTGGCTACTATGGAATCGACGATTACTAAATCTTTCATTGTTTTTTTTTCTATTTCCGCAGATATGTTCATTCGACAACGCAGATCCTATAGTCTGCTGTTTAGACGGCAGTACTGGTCCAAACCCTGTGGCTACTACCACAAGAAGGTAATTCCACTCTTATCATCATGCACCTAGCGTCGTCCCAAGAGGTCTGCTTCGAGTGTGATCGGATGGAGCTCAATACCAGTATACGATTTGACATAGTAAATAATCCTTTTGCTCCGAAGCTTTATTCGTATTTTAGATAGATAGACCACAACGTACGTAAATAACAACAAAAAAGGAATTAATTAATAAAAATACCAAATATTCATAACTATTCACAAACTTAAATATAGCGTCGAATAATTCATTCGCATTGCTATCGACTGGTAATGTTCCCAAGAGACTGGCGCCATTGCCACGTTGTGTGGCAATGCTTAGCGTTTGACCAAGGTAAAAACTAGCCCTTGGGTCACGGGAACTGTCCACGAGCATACAGACCCCACGGCCTGAGGGTTTCAACCCCAAAATGGCGCAAAAAGTATAATTATCAATAAGGTTGTCTTACTAACGCAATAATCCTATCTTCAACGCTTCATTTGTGGGTTTCGGTTAGACTGGAAGCTGATTTTCGTGCTTTTATCTACCCGTAACGGCTGCCAATGATCTTGGAGTTTTACTTATTAAGCAAATAACTTACCATTAATTGTTAATTACTAATAATTTAATTACTTACCTATTATTGTATAGAATCAAGTTCTTCTAACTTAACAGACAGCTGTGCTGCTGGGGAGTTTGTTGCGCCACTTCTTCTTCCCAGCTACAGCACTAAAAAGTGACGGAGTGGGACTGTCTTATGTAATTTTGACATTCAGAAAGAGCTGACTCTCAGCCTAGTGTAAAAAAATGGATTTTGATTTATAATTCTTATTTTTCAGACCCGCAGTGTCCAGTACCACAGAATACATCCCACCAGTGTATGACTATGTAAATGTGGGTGTCGCTGAGGGCCAATGTGAGCCCATACCTGAGTCTTTGACCGTCAAGAAGACTGGGCAGAAGGCTTTAGACAGTAAGTATAAAAAATGAAAAGCCTTTAAAGGGAAAGCCAGGCTAGCCCGATTTTTGTAATTTGTAGGTCATGTCAAAAACTAAAGACGTGAGACGTATCGGTATCTCTTTTCTTCTGTATATTGTGTGCCTTTTAGTCTTTGCCTGAAAATGTATTTGCTTTCTTTAGATATCTAAACTTGATGAAACAAAAAAGAAATTAATTTGATTACTTTTTGTGGGGTCATCGACTGCACTGAGTGTAGTCACTTCAAACATCAGTTTCTTTTGTGTATACTTCAGAGAAGGATCTTAACACGATAAAACAAAAGGAAACAGTTTTTCTCGAGTCATACTTCAAGTAACAACACTCCTAGTGGTCGTTGGCCCCAAATACTTCTGTCTATGAAATTTCGCTAGCTGATTTCTATAACCACTTCATAAAGAAGTAATTCAATAGGATTATATGAAGCACTAATTCTGTAAAGCCATATTTGTTGCGGTCGCGAATCATATTTGAACGTAAGAAAATTTCAATTTCGTGAGATACCATGGCGCTTCCCCCATATCTTCCACATAAATATATATCCAACTCTAAAAACCGCAAAATATTAGTAAAAATGTTAATATTTTCTATGCAGAATCTTCAGTGCTCTCTAGTTCCTTGGTTTCTCGAAATATCGCCTCTTTTATTGACCAAATTAGTATTCGTTCTCATATTATTACAATATTACTTACAACGGAAATATTAGTCATTGCACATCAAGCTGCAAGGTCGAACTATTGAAAGCAACTTGGGTAAACCCAAAATGAGGCGCTTGTGGCTAAGTAATTAACGGCCACATGGGTCGATCAATCAGGTTTAGCTACGCTTGCTGCGGTTGGTCCGTAGATGGTTGACCATATCTTAGCATACCAAGACTCCTCCGTGCCTCGGAAAGCACATTAAGCCGTTGGTGCCGGCTGTCATTTGTGGATCTTTGACAGACGGGTCATCAGAAGCCCTAAAGTCTGACAACCAGTCTTACCAGGGGGTATCGTATTACCCAGTAACTTGGTTGTGGAAGTCAGATAGGCAGTTGCTCCATGTAAAATACTGGTATTCAGAAGCATCCGGTTAGACTGGAAGCCGACCCCAACATTGGGAAAAGGCTAGGCAGATGACAATTGGTAAACCCAAACTCTATACTAATATTATAAAGGAGTAAAGTTTGTTTGTAAGTTTGTATGTAGGAAGTAACCTCTGGAACTACCAGTGGGATTTGAAAAAAAAATGCATTTGATAGCGCAATTCTTAAGGATAGCCCTTAAGAATTGCGCTACCAAATGCAATTTATAGGGTCATTGTGGGATATCTTATAGACTATTTAACATTACGCTACGGCCTTTAGGACCCGAGCAAAAAGAAAAACAGTCTGAATGTTCGGCGGATGATGGGATACGACGTGGCGGGTCGCAAACGGCAATGGCTTTACCACTAATGCTCGGTTCCTATAAACAAAAACGGATCGTTTTGCTTACCAATGGTAGCATTTTTTTTTTCCAAACTGAGTAAATAAATAGTTTAGCTAATTTTAACTGTGATATCCACTTGCCAATAGGGAGCCTACTATGCGAAGGTGTTTGCTTCATTATTGGTAAAGATACAAGAGTCATTTTACCCTACAACTGTCCGTAAATTATAGGAATCAGCCATTAGTCAGTTTGTCAACTTATGACAGTTCCATACATTTTTGACTTTTCCAGAACCCTTAGGTCTGTTTTTGCGAGCGACAAGTAAGCTTGGCTTTCAGAGCTCCCCTAGATCATGAAAAATGTAGTTGGGATTTTTCCATTACATAAATAAAGTAACAGCTAAGGAAACCCGACATAGCCCGAAGAATTGCAAAACTTAAGTGGCAGTGGGCAGGCACATTGCTGGCAGGACAGATGGCCGATGGGGCCGAAAGGTTCTGGAGTGGTGACCGAGTACCGGAAGACGTTCAGTTGGGAGGGCTCCCGCAAGGTGGACCGATGCCTTTGAGAAGGCCACAGGAATCCACTGGATGCGGAAAGCACAAGAACGGTCGAAGAGGCGGAGCTTGGGGGAGGCCTATGTCCAGCAGTGGACGTCTTTCGGCTGAAATGTAGATGGTGATGAGCCCGGGAAACTGATCGGTTGATGGAATAGTCTCGCCATCTAGCGACATGGGACTTTAACATAACTGGTATAATATTGCTATTCTCTCCAAAATACAGGAGTGACGTTGTGTTAATTCTATCTTTCCAGAATGTATCGAGTACCAAGAGAAGTACGTTTTTCCTTGCTCTAAAGGGGTAGCATTGACAGGGGAGCTCAGCAGAAGCAACCTTTGTCACCACAATGCTGATGAGCTGATCATTGGAGGCACTGATGCTGCACAGTTTGAGTTCCCTCATATGGTAAGTGATAGAACTACTTTGTAGGCGGTCTACCTGATTGGAAATCTTCACCGCCAGATTTGCTTTACCAGAGGCGTTGCCATCCGAGAGAGTCCCTGAGATGGCAGGAGACTTAAATCAAAGTCAAAAACCATTTATTCAAATAGGCTGAGAATCAGCTCTTTTTGAACGTCAAAGTTATATAAGACACTCCTCCAAAACGCCCACCGTTCACCACTTCCTAGTGCTTTAGCTGGGAAGAAAAGGCGCAACAAACTGTACAGCAGCATAGGTGTCGATTCAGCTTCGAAGAACTTGATTCTGTACAATAGTAGGTAGGGAAAGTAGTTAACATTACGAGACATAGAACATTAAATTAAATAATTTGCCATATAGACAGCTAGCGATACCAACATACCAACAAATACAATGAAAACTGTACTCAAGAAAAAAAACTAAATATCCAAAATGTAAACCAAACCTAAAACCTAACGAAAGGCTAAGTCATACTGCTGCTTAGTTCCACAAATATGGCTGATGGTAGTACTTATACACCCACATACACATTACACTGACTGATTGACATAACAATGCTCAAGCGTACAATTCTTCTTGGCGTGTCGATAGCACTCTAATTACAGTCTGCCTAGAATTTGGCTACGAGTATGGCACTTTCTGTAGCACCCATAAACTCCGTGCAGACAACAGTATATGTTGGAGAAGATATAAAGTGCCCCATTTTAGCATAAAATTAAGAAGACAGTACTTTTTTGGTTAAGGTTCTTTGGGTAACCTGGATGTCTTTACCCAGACTTCGGATCCAGGTTGGCCAGAGTCGCGAAACGATTCAGTTGGAGATTCATAGACCGCCTTGGAGTGCACACGTGGTCCTGTTCCACAAACTATGGAGCACTTAATATCGTGTTCTGCATGTCCTTTCAGCTGCGCGTTACAGGAACTGATGGCGGCTAGTGATGGCGCCAATCATGTAGCCGAATTGTGGACCGATTGCATTTAAATTGCCATTGACACGTTGAGACGAAGTTTTTTATGATAGTCATGTCTTTAAACTTAATTAATGTAAAGTTTGTGTCATTTCCAGGTCATGGTCGGCTATGGAGACAAGATAGAAAACGTGCAGTTCCTCTGCGGTGGAGCCCTCATCAGCGATCGTTACGTCCTCACTGCTGGACACTGCATCGCTAGCAGGGACCTGTCAGTTTGTTATGCAATATTGAACTATACTACGTTATTCTTGCATTTCACATTCGAATGCTGGATTAGTTATGGGCCTATACCGACCAAAGTTAAAGTCAAATCATTTATTTCAAATAAGCACATTAAAGGCACTTCTGAAAGTCTACATAAAACAATAACATTTTCCGTCTATATCAATACACTGCTGACGGTCAGCAGGTATAATCAGGTTTTTTGACCACCATTTTCGTTGTCTTCCAGCGGCCCAATAACATACGTCCTTGTAGGCGCATTGAGAAGAACTGATTCATCAGACAGATCCAAGATCTACAAAGTGAAGAACATCATCAAACACCCGCAGTACAAGCCGCCTGCCAAGTACAATGACATTGCCTTAATTGAGACGGAAAACACGTAAGTACAAGCTGTATATTGAACAAAACATGATTTGCAACTGTAGCAAATATGACTTTGCAGACTTATAATCATTAAACTCACCAATATAACCCTCTTCGTTCATTTAATTCCATTGGATGAGTATTTAAAGCCATATTTGTCAGGGTCGAGAATCATATCTGTGTATACCTACGGTAACCACCTCAGTCTTAGGATTGAAGAGAAGTGTATTGTAATTATATTTTTAATTATAGATCTTCTTTTCATTTCGATGGTACATCTATGTTGCTTATACTTTTTGGGCCCAGGGGATGATGGGTCAGAGGCGTGGTTGTGATTTTCAAGGGTGCAGATGAATGGAAATTTGGGACACCCTAGTAGATCGGGCATAGAAGCTATTATAGCAAGGTTCGCATTTAATGGTAAATGTCTTTGATGACGGACCTCGCTTGGCTAGAATTTAATTATTCACTCGAGACTTGAAGCCTCCCGGTTATACCTTTGTTGTGAACTTACATTCTGTGTACATACATTTCAGCATTGCGCTAGACCAATTCATCGTACCAGCATGTCTTCCCGCGGGAGACCCTATCAATGAGGAGAAGGTTCAAGCCACAGGCTGGGGACTCACACAATACAGTGGATCAGTATCCAACACTTTGCAGAAGGTGGGTAGAACTATGTTTAACTCTCAGTCTTTCGCAGTCAACACTACCTACGTCTCGTGTTCCCCAGTAACTGGGATGTGGACATCAGACAGCTAGTTGCTTCAAGTAAATTACTAGTATTCTGTTGCATCTGGTTTTAATGGAAGACGAGTTGGAAGTACTTGGGAAATGGCTAAAGCCGGGCCTGGACGTCTTGCAACTGTAATGTAATGTTTCATAAAACATGTAACGCGAATTCTGCGTGTGAACGGCACTACGAGCATTACTTGGAACGCTCCAGCTGGCGCTTACGCTGATTCGTTGGCTGATGGCTTTTAAACCAAACACAGAGACTGTTGCCGCGCCGATTCGTTTATTGACGGTTTTTAGCGTGAACACAAAGGTTTTCGCAGTCGAAAACATACAGGACTCCCGTTGACTTTGTATGTCGTCCACACTTACACATTACATAACTGCAGATAATATATATTTAGAATCGTCAGGATTTATTTCGTTAGATTCGGACATCATGAGGGCAGAAGATGGGTTTCGTGCAATGAAAACACACTGGGTACGATACGATACACTGTTTTTCTTAAAATCACAAATCAACAATTATAGTAACTGAGTCGAGTACGGTTCCACGACGTCTTAACTCCGATGCTATGAGACACTAAATGTCCTCCTCGCCATAGACTTAAACCATTACGACTCTGTAGAAGCGCGCTGTCAGTTATGTGAGGTAGCATGTGCAGAGGTTGAGGGCCATACTTTCTTGTCTGTTTTGTCACCATTTTAGATCATTATAGAAGAAATATTAGGTAAACTTTTTAAAGATAATAAATTAGTTTTTGTGTGTGGTGACCTAAATATTGATCTATTAGTTAACTCACCAGAAAAATGTAAGCTTATCTCATTGTTTAAATCATTCAATTTAGCAAGAATAACAGCAACCACAGCTTCATGCATAGACAATGTATTTACTAATTGTAAAATAAAGCACTCTTCCTTAATTAGTAGCGTCAGGTCAGACCATACTGGTCAGCTTGTATCGTTTGACTTAGATAAAAGTTACAACTAGATAAAACCATTAAATTGAGACCTATGATTAAAAATAAATTGAAAACGTTTAAAAATAATGTTCTTAGCAATCTGAGAGATTTGAGATGAGAGACAGCAAGTTTTGATTCACAAGATCCCAATATAAACTATGACACATTTTTTTCTACAGTGTGCCAAGAATTCAATAAAACATGTCCTGTAAAAAAAGTTACAATCACTGCTAAACCAAAATTTAGCGAATGGGCCACAGCTGGCATTCGAAAAAGCAGAGATATCTTATATAATTTGTATCACGAAAAATCATTGACTTCTGATCAGGCCCTTCATAGTTATGTAAGAAACTATTCTAAGATATTTAAAAGAGTCTGCGCTCAAACTAAATCTAAATTAATAAGTAACAAAATTAGTATTTCTAAAATTAAAATAAAAGCTTTGTGGCAGGTAATTAACAAAGAAACTGGAAACACACAACAGCGAGATCAGATTGAGTTAGCTCTAACAATTGATAATGAAACCATTTTAGATAAGTTAAAAGTTGCTGAGACCTTAGAACATTTCTTTACCAACATCCCAATAGAGGTTACGAAATCTCTCCCGTCATCATCTGTATTAGCTGAATCTCTTCTTAAAGAAAACTTCAGTAAGGAAATTCCAAGTTTTGAATTCAAACCCATTTCTATTGCCACAATTAAAACAGCATTTAAAAGTCTTAACATAAAAAACACTGAAGACTTATGGGGCATTTCCGGTAAGGTTCTTGAAGATATCATTGACACAATTGCTCCTGACCTAACAGACATATTTAATCAATGTCTAGACACCGGTACCTTTCCTGACTTAATGAAACATAGTAAAGTAGTACCAATTTTCAAATCGGGTAGTAAGAATGATCCCTCTAATTATATACCTATATCTGTGCTTCCAGCATTGAGTAAAATTTATGAATAAATCATGCTAGACCAGATGTTGTCACATTTTAACTCAAATGGGATTTTACATAGTCGACAGTTTGGTTTCACGAAAGGTAGGTCAACGACTGACGCGGAAGTACAACTCATCAGTCACATTTTGGTTTCCTGGGAGAAGTCCCAGGATACAATTGGCATTTTCTGAGACCTCTCAAAAGCGTTTGACTGCGTTGACCACAATACACTCATCTGTAAATTACACCACTACGGAGTTCGTGGACGAGCTGCTGATCTTGTACTTTCCTATTTATCAAACAAGCAGCAAAAAGTATATGTTAACGGGGCAACGTCCTCGAGGTCTCTAATTAAGATGGGCGTGCCTCAAGGTTCAATTCTTGGCCCTTTTTTATTTCTAGTTTATATTAATGACCTTCCGTACCTGATGGCTAACTTCTCGGATATAATTTTATTCGCTGATGACACTTCTCTTATTTTTAGAATAGATAGAAAAGATACGGATGTCTTACATGTCAACGATAGTCTAGCTGTTCTCTCGAAATGTTTTGCGGCTAATAATCTTTTACTCAATGCGAACAAAACTAAATGTCTTAAGTTCTCATTACCAAATGTACCCCAAGTAGGTCTAAATTTAAAAGTTGATGGCAAGAAAGTAGATGCTATTTCCGAAACTGTATTTCTAGGAATTACTTCGTAACCACCACATCGATTGCTCTTCGTCGTGTCGATGACTCCAAGTGCAGTGAGCAACAACCACGTTATTATGCAATATTAGAAACGGTTGCAGCATAAATAATTATATAGGGTCAAATTCAATTAGCTGGCAATACTTCACCCACGTGTTGGATAGCGATATCGAAATTATTTGTTCATCATTCGATGAGCGACGGGCAATGCTCTTAATCGGTCAGCAGTTTTTTAAACTTTCGTGGAACTTCGATATTTTACGAATTTCCAAAAACCACAACATAACAGTCGTTTGATTATCTAGACTTTTTTACAGGACCTGGTCCACCTGGACCACTTCTGGTCAAGACCAGTGGTGGTACAGTGGAAAAGTTGCCAAGGGCACGACTGCTCTTGGGCCACACTACGCTCTGAATAGAAGCCTTGGTAATAATAATAAATTTTCTCTGTAACAGGTGACCCTACACAAGTTCAGCACCACGGAATGCATGCAGAAGTACATGCCAGTTCGTCTGATGAAGCAAGGGTTCGATGCACAGTCTCAAACCTGCTACGGAGACAGAGAAGTGTCCAAAGATACCTGTCAGGTCTGTACCACATTTTTCTACACTTACCTCTACCTTTTTTGGAAAACTAAGTTTTTTTTTAAAGAAACCTTGTTTTGTCTCATGCTATCTGTGCATTTACTTTTATCAGATTAGAATATTTATAACTCTTCTTCCAACTAACCCTATAATCTATACCATAGATCTTCATTTTGATAAACGTTAAAATCTTACTTATGTTCATAAAACTCGGCCCTGGGCCTTCGAACAAGAATAAGAATAAACGTAAAATAATTTTACCACAAGATTGCATTATCATAGCAAATATAGCAATCAGCCAATAATGTCCCCACTGCCGGGACACAGGCCTCTTCTCTGTGAGTGGACCGTATTCCAGCACGCGGGCCCAATGCGGGTTGGTGGATGTCATGTCTTCGAATTTTAGGTTCTGCGACATTTGGGTTTCCTCACGATCTTTTCCTCCACCGTTTTAAGAACAGTGGTAATTAAATGGAATTAAATACACAAAGCAAAGTGCCCGACTTCCTACTCGTAAGTTGAGGCTGATACCACTAGGCCACCAGTGCTCCATTTCACAACATACATAACTCTTTTCTCTCTCTATCAGTCTCGCTCATCTCGAAACCTGAGTGACTTTGAATTTAAAAACTTGGCACACTGAGAGATACAACACAACAACAACTGACAATATTTTTCTCTATTCCCAGGGTGACAGCGGCGGGCCAATTCAGATTAAAAACAAGAAGATTAACTGCATGTACACCGTTGTCGGGGTTACTTCCTTTGGCAAAGCATGTGGCTTCGTGGGAGAGCCTGGCATTTACACCAGGGTACTCAACTATGTGCCCTGGATTGAGAGCATCGTCTGGCCTTAAACATCATCCGCAGCCCACTGTTCGACCCCTGCCTAACTGAGACGGATCTTGCTATCAATCGCACACCATGACATTTGCGTCGTGTTTTCCAACTTATTTGACTTTTATAACTGTACCCCACTATAACCCCACTGCAAGCTGTATTTTCGTCATAAAAACGAGATTGACATTGTATGTAAGAACAAGAAATAACGCCATACCTACCTACTTATTAAGAATGAACTGTTTTAATATTAAATTTGTATTTTATTTCAATTTCACCCTCTACAGTTTCTTTGATTGGAAAATAAAATTAAAATAAGAACCACATTGCCTGTCAGAAAAGCCGTGGCTCCACATAAAACCCTGATATTCAACTGCATTGTTGGTCTGGAAGACTGTATCTTACATACATAGGTAGTTGGGAAAAGGTTAGACAGGTGGTCAAAGCAAGCAATGATATGCAGGGTTTCTTAAACTTTTTGCAGTCACGGACCACTATATTCAAAAAGCTCTACGGACCCCTGTAAAAAATATTTTAGGAAAAAAAAAAAACCTTTTATGCCTTTTATTAAGTAGTCAGTTTTATTGCAAAAAAGAATTTTATTGGTAGTTTACTTACACTTAATTATAATAATTAATACTTAATTAGGTTAAACAAAACTAAATTTGTGAGAAGGATGCTACTGTTTGGCCTCAATGAGCACGTTAAATTATGGACTTGTCTTCGACAAGGCAAGGCGCATGTCATCTTTAACGTTCAATCGATTGCGATTTTTTGTTTTTATTGATACTAGAACCGAGAATCCTGCCTCACGAGATATATAGTAGCAATTGGTCTCCTACACATTCCCTACCTAAGTAGAAGTAGAAGTGTGTCGGAGGTCAGTCATACAGATCGTGTAACTATAATTTTATGAACTAACCTTGTATTGTAGTTTTATCATCGTTATTATTATTGTTTTTACTGGTTATGTTGTGCGATTACGCTTTGGGTGATAATCAGGTCGAAACTTACAATATTAACTTAGTGAAATAATGTGATTGTTACCTGTAGTAGTTGCCTTGTGAATAAATAAATAATAAAAAATAAATGGTATCAGAACGGACATTCGGTAAGCTTGACTCAAAGAACATCAAAACTCACGAAATTCAGCTCTCAACACTTCTTTAGATCTCATGTCACTTAAATCATCTTTAATAAGATCTTCATCGCTGATATTATCCATATCAATAAAAAATGGACTACGTACCCATGTTTCTTTATCAAGCTGTTCTGGGCTAAAGCAGTCTTGAAAAGACTTCTGCAATGCTTCCAGATGCTCTGACACCTCTTTTTGTACCACTTTTGATGTACTTTTCATAGTGCCGTCACCTTGTGCCAGTGACTCTTCCAACATCGAAAAATTTGCGAAGTTATCAGCTTCAACCCTTCTTTTCCTACCTTTCAACCGTTCAGTCACATCCACGACGGTCACTAAGAGATAGGTTAATCTCGTTTAAATGGATGAATATATCGGTTAAGTACGCTAGCCCTTGTACAAAATTTTCGCTGTCAAAATATTCGTAAAGCGAATTTCCTTTATCTTTCAGAAATAGTGACACTTCTATTCGTAATTTAGACAAGCGCTTCAAGACTTGTCCCCTTGACAGCCAGCGAACTTCTGTGTAGTAAAGCAGTACTTCATGTTCTGACCCCATTTTTTGACAAAGTTTTTTAAACAGGCGGTAGCTTAAGGTTCTTGCTCTGATGAAGTTAATTTTTTCACACAAGTGGATATAACCTCCTTCAAGAAAGTAGGCAAATTCCGTGAAGCCAAAGCTTGTCGATGTAAGAAACAATGGGTGAGAATGACATGTGGGATCTATTTCTTGACTAAAGCTGCAAAACCAGATATGTTTCCAAGCATGGCGGGAGCGCCATCGGTGCATATACTACCAAGCTTAGACTTCCAATCTACATTTTGTTCGATAAAACAATCTTTTTATCATCTCAAACACATCTGAAGCTTTTGTAGTCTCCAAAAGTGAGTCACAAAAAAGGAACTCTTCTTTGATACTTTGCGTTTTATGATGTACGTAGCGGACAAACACCAAAAGCTGGCTACATTGTGAAACACCTGTGCTTTCATCCAATTGTATACTGAACGGAAACGGCGTAAAATTCAATTCTTCAATAATTTGCTTTAAAATATTTGACCGTATATTAGCAATTCTAGAATGAATGACATGGTTTGCATGAACTTTTTTCTTTGATCCTTACCACACTTAAGCTCCACAATATCCAGTGCACAAGGCTTCACTAGTGTTTCCGCGATAGCATGTGGTTTCTTTTGCTGAGCAATACGATAAGCTACCTTGTACGATGCCTCAAGACATGGTTTTTGTGTCGGGGTGAATCCAAGTTTAGGTAAAGTGCCAGCTTTTTCAAACCGAGTCTTTTTAGCGCGAAATTCATCGCTGCTGTCAGATATATTTCCTGGGTGGACAGTTTTAAGATGTTCTGACAACTTTGCTGGTTTCATAGTACCATTAACAAGCACTTTACCACATAAGAACCACTGCGGTTTTTGAGTTCCATCGCGTTCCATCATGAAAGTAAACCCAAAGTTGACATTAGAATTGTTTTATTTTCGTTTCTTAGACATTTTTTTAAACGAGCTGAAACAAAATAAAATTACGCACAATAACACACTACTATGTAATTCACTACGTTTGCGTATTCATTTTTTTTAACAATTATTTTACTATAACCTTTTGATTTCACTAAAAAAGTAACTTGTAATAATATATAAGATAAGTAGTGGTTTTGATACGTCTGTCCGTGACACGCACGTCTCAGTAAACACGGCTATTCGTATCGCGGGCAAGCGCGGGAGTGAGTAAACGAGAGGGGTCCTCGCGCCGGCATCGGGCGACTCTTCCGAAACGCGTTATGTTCGTACCTACACCCGCACACAGACGCGATCAAACAAGCGATACATGAGTTTACTTATTACTGCACAGTTTTCTGATAAATATATTAATGTTTACTGAGCTGCTGTGGACCCCTGGCACTCATGTTACGGACCCCTAAGGAGTCCATGGACCCCACTTTAAGAAACCTTCACCCCCCACTAGCTTTCAATGTCGGACTGCGTAAAACATCAAAGGACCAGCTAGATGGAACAATACCTCCAACAAAGAGAAAGGTTACAAATGCCGTGATGTCTACTTTTGATCCAATGGGTTTTGCGACACCAGTCTTGATACAAGAAAAGAAATGAATTCAAGATATCTGGGGAACCAAAATAGACTGGGATGAAGTTATTAACGAACCACAAAGAGAAGCCTGTCTGAAATACTTACAAGAAGTGTCGGCGTTATCACGATTGAAGATCCCCAAGGTGCATCTCACCCCGCGGCAGAAAAGGACAACTGCATACGTTTACTGACGCAAGTGAAGAAGCCTACTCAGCAGTAGTTTACTGGAGGATGCTTGAGCCTGGAGGAAAAGTCCATATCTCCATGACGCGGGCAAGGCAAGAGTAACGCCAACGAAACCAGTGTCAATTCCAAGGTTGGAACTACAAGCGGCCTTGGTTCAAAGGTCAAACATTTCTCCGTCAACCAGAAGAAGAGTGGCCGTTTCAAGACTTCAAACCTGTCTGACGCGCGGCGGCTGTAGCTGCTTTACGAGTTTTCTTAAATAAAAGGTAAGTGAAAGCAAGCACTCTGGCCGTAGTGCGCAGTAGTCGCTCCCAGCTCGAGAAGCTCTCCAGATCGAAAAGGACTTCTCCTGCGGCCTTTATTGTCATCACCTTTTGCTTGTTCTTTTCTTCCAACATGATACCCTCAGGTTTGAAGTCTTGAAACGGCCACTCTTCTTCTGGTTGACGGAGAAATGTTGGACCTTTGAACCATCTGGCGTTGTGATCGAATTCGACTGGGGTTCCCCTCGTGGCGTCATCTGCTGGGTTTTCTTTGGTTGATACCCACCTCCAGTCTTCAGGCTAGGACTTCTCTTCAATTTCTGCCAGTCGATTGGCTGCGAAGGTTTTTAACTTTCTTGGTTCGGCTTTTATCCACTGCAGCACTGTGCTTGAGTCCGTCCAGTAAGTCTTCTTGGATATTTTAAGTTCCATTTCTTCTCCAACCGTAGCTGCTAGTCTGCTGCCGAGCAAGGCCGCGTATAGTTCTAACCTTGGAATTGATACTGGTTTTGTTGGCGTTACTCTTGCCTTGGCAGCGATCATGGAGATGTGGACTTTTCCTCCAGGCTCAACCATCTTCCAGTAGACAACTGCTGAGTAGGCTTCTTCACTTGCGTCAGTGAACGTATGCAGTTGTCCTTTTCTGCCGCGGGGTGAGATGCACCTTGGGATCTTCAATCGTGATAACGCCGACACTTCTTGTAAGTATTTCAGCCAGGCTTCTCTTTGTGGTTCGTTAATAACTTCATCCCAGTCTATTTTCGTTCGCCAGATATCTTGAATTCATTTCTTTCCTTGTATCAAGACTGGTGTCGCAAAACCCATTGGATCAAAAGTAGACATCACGGCACTTGTAACCTCTCTCTTTGTTGAAGGTCTTGTTCCATCTAGCTGGTCCTTTGATGTATTACGCAGTCCGACATTAAAAGCTAGTGCGTCTTCCTTTACCAGCCATCTTAGACCCAGAGTTTTCTGTTCCTTTGTTAGTTGCAAATAATCTTCCTTATTAGTGTCTTCTACTTCTGATAGTACCCCCGAATTGTTACTGGCCCAACCCTTTATATGGAAGTTTGCTTTGGCGTGAATCTCTGTTACTTCCTTTGCTATCTTCTTTGCTTCAGCCGCAGACGCAAAACTTTGTAGGCAGTCATCCATGTAGCAGCTTCTTTTTATTGCCTTCACTGCTTCGGGATGTGTTTCCTTGAAATCTTTTGCGTTCTAGTCCATCACGTAAATGGCTGTTGCCGGTGATGACGCTCCTCCAAAGATAATTGACGACATTCTATACTCTTCAGGCTTGCCCGTTCACAGGAACCTTAGACTGTCTCGGTCATCTTCTCTAACTTTGATCCGAAGGAACATGTCATTTTTTTTCACCGCCTTCCGAAATTAAAGTTATTTTTCACTTTTTAGTGTTTTCTTTGGAAGTCGGTTGTATTTTTTTGAAAAAAGTTTTTGTTTTTCACTTTTTAGTGGTTCACATGTGCTTACCCCTTCACAGCGTCCCGGCATAATGTTATGTTATGAACTGGTGTAAACAATAGACAGACATGAGATTTCAGAAATTCCAGTCCTTCTGCTATCATTTATTGAGGAGTTCTGTTGCCTATCACCGAAGTTCTTCATCAGATCTTCACCAAATTGAAATGGGACCATACCGCGAAAGTACTCTTCCAAAAACTGCCCAAATCGCTTCAAGTGTGCCTATAAAATTTGAAGAGTTCTCTCTATTTCTCCAGGATCCCATCATCAGATTCTGACTTGATAATCATGTGACCACCTGGGAAGTATACCCTTTCAAACAAAAAACAAAAATCCAAATCGGTCCAGCCATCTACGAGTAATCGGGGAACATACATAAAAAAAAGAAAAAAAAAGGTTCCGACGAATTGAGAACCTTCTCCTTTTGGAAGTCGGTTAAAAAGAGTAGTCGGTCAGAAAGATGAAGCTAGTAGTTGCCCATTCCAAAGAGTAGTGGGTTTAGGAAACGTTAGCCCCCACCCCCAGAACATTGACAAAGAATTTATGACTTAAAAGTTAAGTAAAGAGAAAAAAAATCGCTCACCGGCTTTTTAAAAATACACGTTTACGTACTTTGATTATAATTTTCCTGTAGTCACCGTCTGTCCTTGTCGCTAGACGGACGTATCTCAATAATTTCACATCAAATCAACAATATTTACTTTCCATCTTTGTTTAAACAGAAGTATAAGTTTTTTTAAACTTCAAAAAAACATGTTTTTAAAAGTTTTTTTGTTATTTATGCAGATTTTAGTTAATGAAGCTCTGTTTGAAGGTATGTCGTCTTTGTTTTGCTTTTTTTTTTTTGAGAGCATTGGCCGTGACCCGATTATTAAAAAGTTTTCGCAGTACTTTGTGATTTGTACCTATGTTTTTAAATGTTTTTTAGTACCTATTATCAATAATAGAGAAGCTGTTTCTAACCGTCTTCAAAAAAAAAGAAGGAGGTTATCTTTTCGACATGTTTATTCATATATTCATGTTTGTTTTTTAATGTATTCTGGGCATAACTCCGTCATATATGTACCTATAGACGGATTTGCAAAATTCTTTTTTGTTCGAAAGGGGTTTATTCCGAAATAGTCCCATTTAAACATATAGATATGATGATACGTTTCGGAGACAGACAACGGAACTCTTCAAAAAATAACAGCAAATCTACCACGATTGCTGCTATCGCATAAACAAACTTTGTTTGTTTGACAAAACATTTAAATACATAACCAAAGCCAGCGCCTTCAAAAATTAAAGTTATTTTTCACTTTGTAGAGTTTTTCCGCAAGTCGGTTGTTTTTTTTTAAGTTATTATTTAGCATATGTTGTGTATATAATTATGTTTATGAGAATAAGAATGGGGACAGACCAAAGAATCTACGTTAATGTCAAAAACAAACTATATAACTATGTAGTGACGCATTGTCGCGAACAGTGTCAATGTTATTAATCGTTTTGTAGTTATAAAGTCAGTGAAATATTAACTTTGTAAAAATCGGCCAAGTGCAAAATGGAATCGCGCAATAATACTAGCTAGCTAACTAGCACTAGCTTTAAGGTTTTACCTAACATTATGGATATTTGTTGTCCGAATAAATTAATTTTGTATATTATATTATTAACTAGCTTTTGCCAGCGGCTTCGCCCGCGTGGAGGTCGGTGTATTATACATATAAACCTTCCTCTTGAATCACTCTATCTATTAAAAAACCCGCATCAAAATCCGTTGCGTAGTTTTAAAGATTTAAGCATACATAGGGACATAGGGGCAGAGAAAGCGACTTTGTTTTATACTATGTAGTGTTAAGGGCTCTGTATCACGAGGACTATTTCAGTTCAGCATATTTTTAACCGACATCAAACAGGAGGCGATCAATTTCTCTGTCTTTTTTTTGTGTATATCTCTTGCAATTGATTGTAGATAGATTTCAAAAGAAAAAAAATAAGGGCATACCTTATTATTATTATTATTTTTTGAGGGTGGGAAATCGACAATTAACTTCTCCCGCTCTAGGTGGAGCAGGAGGGCGTGTCAGACTTTTGCTGACTAAAACCCACCCGTATTGCTTGTGTGCCAGGGGCCGCGGTATCTCTTTCGAACAACCTGCACCCCTGGCAGGCATCGGCCCTTGCGGACCCCACCAGTTGGTGCTGACATCTTTTTGAGGCGCGCGTGGAATACAACGCGCCGTCGACCCGGACTTGGTTCTTACCGGACAGCGAGGTACCCATTACTCGCCGTCCGCAAGCCCGCGCCTACGGTGACCGGGAATCAGCCTGGGATTCCCGACGCCCAGGGTGTCTCCTGCGGAGGCTAGGGCTGTGAGGGCGCATATACTGCTTCTCCCTCAAGTGCGCCGCTGCCTTCTTTGCGAGCATTACTGCTTCGTAGAAGGAGGTGACGGCTAACCATACACTTTCGCACCGTACCATGGCCTGAACCAGACCCGGACGCGAGAGATCACCACCTCCGGTCGCTTCTCCTAGGGGATGGTGAACTAAACGGAAGTTATTATTTATTTCTGCTTGAGTTTAGTTGCTATCTTTTGTTGATATATTCGCGTGTGCTAGCTGACATAATGCCAAATTATTTAATGTTAATTATTTACCTATTATTGTATAGAATCAAGTTGTTCTTTTTTTTTATTCCGGGGTGAAATCCTCATTGATGTCCTCCGCCCCGGGAGGGCCGAGGGGTCTGTCAGACTCTTACTGACTAAAATCACCACGGTGTTCCCTCTCACACTTGCTACGCTACTGGACAGTTTGTTCCGCCACTTCTTCTTCCCAGCAAAAGCACTAGGAAGTGGTGATGGGCGGGCGTTTTGGGGGGATTGTCTTATGTAATGTAAAGTTCAAAAAGAGCTGACTGTCAGTCTAGTTTTAATAAATGACTTTTGATTTTAATTTGAAACCGAAATGTAACGCGCAGGATCAACTCAGAATGGACAAATGGCGACAGGTCACAGGAACGACGTGCGACCCACGGATGCACCTCAAGTTAAAAGGAACAAAATATACATATATAAAAGTCTAACCGCACCTTTCGCTATCGCATAGAGGGATCGATTTCATCCCCCCACCCCATACGCACCGGCGTCTTCCAGGGCGCCGTGCTGTCCCCTCTCATTTTCACGCTATTTACTAGCGATATCCCAAAACGTAGACTGGCAAAGTTGGCACTGTTCGCAGACGACACAGCCATTTACTACGCTGGGAAAAATCAGGACGCGATAGCCTCCAGGCTCCAGACCGCAGTCAATGTTCTTGGCGCGTGGTTCAAAAAATGGAGGATTGAAGTAAATCCGGACAAAAGTCAAGCGGTTCTCTTCTCGAAACCGCGACGCAGACCTGACCCCCCCCCCCCGGCCCATCTCCATGTTTTGCAAGCCTATCCCTTGGGAGAAGCAAGCTAAATACCTAGGAGTGATCATGGATCAACACCTGTCCTTCTCTGAGCACATCAAGAAGGCGCGCTCACGCGCCGCCTTCGCTCTAGGAAGGTTGCACTCTGTTCTGAATGCACGCAGCAAGTTGTCACTCAAGTGCAAGTTGCGAATATACACGGCGTGCATAAGGCCAATCATGACCTATGCTAGTGCAGTCTTTACACACACTAAGCTCCGATACATCCATAGGATGCAGACCCTTCAAAACCGTTTCCTTCGCCAAGCTACAGGCTCGCCATGGTATGTTAGGAACGAGATCCTCCATCTCAACCTTAGAATCCCCGCCATAGCTCAGTTCCTTAAACGCATTTCAAAGCGTTTCTTCGAATCCGCCGTGCAACACCGCAATCCACTGATTGCGAAGACCGCTAGTTATGTCCCCAGTAGAGTCAGTAGAATCCGCCGGCCGAGACATGTCCTTTCCGACCCTGATGACCCCATCACTTTCCTTCAAGAAAACAGTAGGGCCACCAGTACAGCACACAAATACAGACCGTGTTTCCGACCTCGCCGCCGAGGTCCTCGCGCCTCGCGAAGACCCCGAGTTAACGAAATGTCATTGACTTTGTTTGTCTCAATAACTGTATGTTGGCAGGTAGCTGGGTCTAAACCAGTTTCAAAACGAAGAGAAAAAGCCATTTGTATTTTGATTACACTTGGACTCATAATTGTATTCAGTAACTGGACAGTTGAAGGGCAGATAATGCCAAAAAAGATAGTGAGGTGAGGTTTTTGCGTATACAGAGTAAATTTAAAACCAGTGCGGAAACTGTAACCATGAATTCAGTATAATTCTAAACCCCCACGTGCAGAAATTTTACGTCGGTTTTAGAACAAAAAATCAGCTGTTTCATAGAAAAGTGCAATACCTACGCGGTCAAAATGTATGAAACAGCTGATTTTGTTTTGTATAACCGACGGAAAATTTCTACGCTAGGGGGTCTAGAATGATATGCTGAATTAATTGGTAACGGTTTGAGCACTGGATAAAAATGTATCCTGTATTTATATCTCTATTTGGTCATATATTGGTGAGCTTGTCGATCAGGTTAAGCTACTCTTGCCGCGGTTGGTCCGTGGATGGGTGACCATATTTATATACCACGAGCCGTCCATGCCTCGGAAAGCACGTTAAGCAGGTTCGGGCTATCATTCGTGTATAGACTAGAAGCTGACTCCGACATAGCACGGAAAAGGCTAGGCAGGTAATTTTGTCATATTTTGGCCTTTTCTATCTGGAACTTCTCTGGATTTGCCGGTTGACGACAATCGCACCTTATTACATGGGACTTAAACAAAACTGGCGAAATGTGTGGGTACTAAACTGTTACTGAGAGATATTAAGTACTCGTGGGTAAAGTTCCTCCTAGAAAGTAAAGATACCGCAATTGGCGGTACACCACCGCCTAAGCCTTCGAGGGAGTCCGGCCTGTTGTTATGCTATTTATAAAATAACACTGTATTTATATCTTTGCAGGCGAAAGATGCATTAAAGGTGGCACAGCCGGCGTATGCACCAACTTGAATAAATGCCAGGCTGCCATCGATGACCTAAAGCGTCGGATAAATCCGCAGGTAAATATAAAATACCTGTTTGGTAATCAAGAAAATACAGTTTTAAACAAGCATAAGTATGACTTGGGAGCCTCGTGGTAACGACCGCGACTTACCGGTTGGTTCGAACCGAAGCAGGGGCTTGTGGCATTATAACAATAACAATAGCCTTTATTAACAATCTTACAATCTAGTAACATAATTATAATAAAGTAGTTAATAAATAACAGTTAAAAAAAACTAAGAAAACACGCTTTAAAAACCAAACTAAAAAGTAGAAAACAATTTAACTCTATTAAAAAGCGTGGGGTGCTTTTTGAGGTATTTTTATAACCAATTAATATCAAGCACCCCACGCTTTTTAATAGAATTAAATTATTTTCTACTTTTTAGTTTGGTTTTTAAAGCGTGTTTTTTTAGTTTTTTAAAACTATTATTTATTTTCTATTTTCTAGTTTTGCTAACTACAAAAGCATGTTTTTTTCTACATTTTTTAAAATTATTGAATTGTCATAGGTCCTCGATAAGTCTACAAAGTTTGAAATGAAATCTGACTGTTTAAAGTGGGTCAAAATAGCGTCAAAAGGAGTCGGTTACATACAAACATACAAGTGAAGTTAATATAAAGCGTGGAAAAAGAAAACATATAAAAGAGAATATATTTCTCTCTCTTTATTCCTCTTCAGACATCGCTTTCTGAAGATTGTTTTGCATTAGCATAGGCCTCCCCCATATTCTTCGATAGTTCCCGGTCATGGGTTTCCCTCTTCCACATTGGCCCAGCTGTCGCCTTAAGGTCGTCATCCCACCTACGCATTGGGCGTCCTCTCTTCCTTTTGCCTTCTCTTGGGTACCATTCGGCAACTAATTTAGCCCATTTCTCCTTTTTGTCTCTGATTAGGTGTCCCGCCTATTTCCATTTCAGTTTTTTTATCTTGTATGATACGTCTGCTATTTTCGTTTTCTTTCTGATATGTTTAAGGCTTTTTTTTTCTTTTTTTGGGTGGAAAATCATCAAATAACTTCTCCCACTCTGGGTGGAGCGGGAGGGCGTGTCAGACTTTTACTGACTAAAACCCACCCGTGTTCCTTCAGTTGCCTGTATGTCAGGGGCCGCGGTATCTCTTTCGAACAACCCGCACCCCTGGCAAGCATCGACCCTTGCGGGCCCCATCTGTTGCTGCTGACATCTCTTTGAGGCGCGCGTGGAACACATCGCGCCGTCGCCCTCTCGCTCCGTACCATGGCCTGGACCAGGGTCGGATGCGAGAGATCGCCGCCACCGATCACCTCCATGAGGACACGGGGGTGCTCCGCCCAAGATATGTTTAAGGCTTAGTTTGTCTTTTCTCTTAACATTAAGCATACTTCTTTTCATGTTGTGTTGGCATGTTTGTAATATCTTAGTATTCTGCTTAGTTAAAGCCCATGTTTGGCAACCGTAAGTCATGGTAGGAAGTATACAAGAGTTAAATACTTTGCTTCTTAACGTTAGTGGTATAGACTGATTTTTTGTGACTTCTTTTAGGGACCAGTATCGCTTCCACGCTACGTTTACCCTGTTGTGGACTTCTTTAGATGTATCGTTTATAAGAGATATGATCTGCCCCAGATACGTGTATTCATCTTCAAACTCAATTAGGTCGTTGTTGACTCGTATGGGTGGTTTCGAACGATTCGTCATCAATTTAGTTTTTGTAAGATTCATCTGCAGGCCTACTTTTTGGCTTTCATTTCCAAGGTGTCTGAGCATAGTTTGCAGTTGATCCGGGTTATCAGAAATTATTATAAGGTCGTCCGCAAATCGGAGGTGATTCAGCATTACTCCATTTACCCGTAAGTTGACCATTCTAGATTTCGAAACACAAATTCTAAAGTTGCCGAGAATAATTGAGGCGATAAGGGATCACCTTGCCTGACGCCTTTTTTAATGGGGAATAGTTCTCCTAGTCTTTCCGTTTTAATTTTCGCAGTCATGTTTTTGTAGATGTTCCTTATAATCCGAATATATTTTCCAGGTACGCCTTGATTAACTAGCGCTTCCCAAATCTTGTTTTGTTTCAATGAGTCAAATGCCTTATGATAGTCTACAAACGCTAGATAGTAAGGTAATCCATATTCTCTGTACTTCTTGGTGATTTGTTTAATCGTAAATATATGATCTGTAGTCGAGAACCGCTGCGGAATCCCGCTTGTTCTTTTGATTGATTTTCATCTAAAGTGTTTGTAATCCGACCGAGAATAATTTTTGAAAATATTTTTGTAGAGGTTGGGCATGAGACTTATGGGTCTATAGTTGTTAATGTCATCCAGTCTTCCCTTTTTGTGGAGCAAAGTAATTGTTGACGTAGTCCATTGTTTTGGCGTTTTTATTGTCTGAGGATTTCATTAAATATATCGTGCAAAGTATCTAGTCAAATATCTGAGGACCCTTTCAAAAGTTCATTCGAGATTCTATCTTCACCTGACGTTTTCCCACTTTTTTGATTGGATGGCTTTCAATATTTCACTTTCCATTATTTCTAGGATCTCGTCTTCGTCTTGTATATGGTTTAGACATGTAAAAGGTGGTGTGGTTTCTTCGTCGACAATTCGTTCATTTACAACGGTAAAATAGAAAACTGTTGCTGCTTCTAATATTTCGGATCTTTTCGTTTTATTCTTTCGGTCTTTCTGTTTATTCATTTCTGGTACCCAATTTGTATATTCTTGCAACTCCTTCCATGCTTTCTTGACTCCTTCAGTAGAGTTGATCTTCTTACTTATCTTAGTTACTTCTCTCCTGTCAGTTGGTTTTTGCAGTCTCAAAGTTTGTCTCTTTTCTATTAAATCCCTCGCTTCATTTCCGATTTTATCTTTTGAAGCTTTAGTTGATTGCGTACTGTTATTTTCTAAGTTTGGTGGAGTTTTTCTTGTAAAGCATGTTTTAAGGGGTCTAAAATAGTATCTGGTAAGGGTAGTTATTATTTCGTAAGTGTTTGCGTTAGTGTTTCGTATGGGACACAGTCATTGTTCCGCGAACCATGCGATGGTCGATGTTGAAGTTGAGTTGGTTTATGACATCTACGGCTAGGAACATTCGGTTTATTCGTAATTATAAAATCTATTTCATTTGTGACGTATCCGTTTGGCGACAAGCATGTCCATTTCCGACTAGGTTTTTGTTGAAATAGCTGTTCATAACATTAAGATTGTGACGTTGTACAAAATCCATTAACCGCTGCCCGTTGTTGTTTCTCTTTCCAGATGTATATGGTCCCAAATAATTGTTCTCGTTAATTGTTCGATTTCCTATTATGGCATTTAGATCTCCGATTACAATGACTGTTTTGTAAATTTTTTCCATGACTTGTCTCAGTTTATTATAGAATAGGCCTTTTGTTTCTTCTTCTGCATTTTTGGTTGGAGCATAAACTTGCACTACTGAAATGGGGTGTTTATAATCGGGTAACGCAATATTCAGAACTGATATTCGGTCTGAGATTCCAATGAATTCAAGGATATTATCTTTGAGGTATTTTTTCACCAGGAAGCCAACACCGTATCGTCCTGAAATTTCATTTTTGAAATATAATATATAATCATAGTGTTCTTCTATTTGTTCGCCTGACCTTCTAATCTCAGATATGCCCATAATTTCCCATTTAATCTTTTGTAGTGAAGTCTAATTCGTGCAATCTATCTTGTGTTTTTAATGTCTTTGTATTTAATGTTGCTATGCAATAATTTATTCTATTATTTCTGCTGTGTGAATTTTCTGCCAGTACATCTGGGGGGTTTTGGTCTCTGACCCCACGGTGACCAACCGGATTGGGAAGATTTTATTTATTGTGGTTGTATTGTTTGTTGTGGTTGTTGTTTTTCTTCTTCGGTTACCGATGTCTAGTGGATCCTATGCGGTAGGTGTATTTTTTTTTATTAGATAGAGACGGAGATCTGGTTCTCATATACGCAAATGGATCCGGAGCTATTACAGCTCTTCCATTGTCTTTTTAACCGACTTCCAAAAGGAGGAGGTTCTCAATTCGTCGGAATCTTTTTTTTTTTTTTATTATGTTTGTTCCCCGATTACTTTTATAGGCACACTTGAAGCGATTTGGGTAGTTTTTGGAGGAATACTTTCTCGGAGTGGTTCCATTTCAATTTGGTGAAGATCTGATGAAGAACTTCGGAGATAGGCAACGGAACTCCTCAATAAATGATAGCAAATGGACAGGGATTGCTGAAATCTCATGTCTGTCAATTGTTTACACCAGTTAATAACATAACATCACGCCGGTACGCTGTGAAGGGGTAAGCACATGTGAACCACTAAAAAGTGAAAAATAAAAATATTTTTTCAAAAAAAAAATTGTTGTTGTGGTGTTGTAGTGGGCGATGTTGAAATGTCTCTTTTCCTTTTCTCGTTTTTTTTTGGTTTTACTACCACTGTATTATTCTTGATATAGGCTTTGTTCCCCTTTTCCCTCTCTTGCTCAAGTTGTGGTTGCAGTTCTTTTCGTTTCAGTAGTGTACTTGTGGCATTACTTTGTGTAAATAATTTCACCAACACTGCTCTCGAAATGTTGAAGGAAATCATCGTGAGGAAATATGTCCTAGACCCAAAAATTCGAAGACATGTGACGTCTATCAACCCGCACTGGGCCCGCGTGGTGGATTAAGGCCGGCCCTTCCCTCTCGAGGGAGGAGTCCTGTGTCCCAGCATTGGGAACCTTATACGCTTATTACGTATAAAGCAAGTCCTATATCGTCCCCATCTTACAGATTCCTTAGAGAATGTTTATCTATTTTATTGACGCGTGTCCAATTTGTACCTACTCGTTGTATTTTAGTTCATATATTGTAGTTACTTATTCTTCGGCCTTCAGAGAAAGTCTGGGATAGACTGGATGCGGAAGGCGGAGAACAGGGTGTTGTGGCGCAGTCTGGGAGGGGCCTATGTCCAGCAGAGGACTACGATAGGCGTAGTCGATTGGTTGATATTATTTTATTTTAGTAAAAGAACGCCCTATTTTACTTTTTGGAAATGACTTCTCGCCGGTCAACCTAGGAGGTTGTCGGCTAATGGCGCCTTACCATTTCCTCCAGGGCAACATCAACCACGCTGCCAGAGCTCAGGATTTATTGATCCAGAGCATGGCAGAGTGGTCGATTGACGTGGCTGTGGTCGCCGAGCCGTATTTTGTCCCCCCCAGGGGTAACTGGGAGGGAGATTTGGACGGCTCGCTGGCCATCATTGGCGGGGCTCTCGTCAACCCGTCGCGAGGTCACGGCTGGGTGGCCGCCCTCGCGAACGGCTTTGGCACTGTTGGGGCGTACTTCTCGCCCAACAAGAGTCTCGCCGACTTCGAGAACTTCCTTGTCGAGTTGGGGGCCGTTGTAGGCCAACTCCACCCTCACCCCGTGCTGTTACTAGGGGATCTCAACGCCAAGTCTTCGGCGTGGGGATCCCCGGTGACCGATGCTCGGGGTGAGGCGCTGGAGGAGTGGGCGGTCGTGACTGGCCTGGTCGTCCTGAATCGGGGCTCGGTACACACGTGCGTGCGGCAGCGGGGCGGTTCGATCGTAGACGTATCGTTCGCTGGCCCCGCTGTCGCGAGCCGTGTCCGCGACTGGCGTGTCGCCGTGGAGGTGGAGACGTTGTCGGATCACAGATATATCCGCTTCAGCGTCTCCACCCAGACCACCGGCGACCGCAGTCCATCGGCCCCGCGAACGGACGGGCCGCGCTGGGCGCGTAAGCGCATTGACAGGGAGGTTCTCGAGGAGGCCGCTGTTGTCCAGGCCTGGACCCGGGAGTCGGCGACGATCGGACCCGTCGACGTCGAAGAGGAGGCGCTGTGGTTCCGCGGGGCGATGACGCAAATCAGCGACGCGTCGATGCCCCGCGTCCACACTTATTCGGGAAGGCGCCAGGTGTACTGGTGGTCTGCCGAGATCGCGCGACTACGTGTCGAGTGCGTGGCGGTCAGACGCCAGTACACCCGATACCGGAGGAGACGTCGTCGGGTCCCTGACGAAGAAGCCGCGCGGTATGAGGTGTACCGCGCGGCTAAGGAGGCTCTGTGGCTGGCCATCGGCGAAGCGAGGACGCGAGCCAGGGAGGAGATGTTGGAGACTCTCGACGGAGATCCGTGGGGGCGGCCGTATCGTGCGGTTCGAGGGAAACTTCGAGCCGCGGCGCCTCCACTCATAGAGAGTCTCCAACCTGAGCTGCTGGAGGAGGTCGTCGCAGCCCTCTTCCCGGCAAGAGCGGAGCACATTCCGCCGCCAATGGCATTGCCCACAGCCGCAGAGCCTACCGAAGAGAGCGCCATCAGCGTTCCGGAGGTGACACAGCCAGAGATGAGGGCGGCCGTGATGTGGCTCCGGGCCAAGAACGTGGCTCCGGGGCCCGATGGTATACACGGCATAGTGCTAGCCCTCGCTCTGAAGGAGCTAGAGCCCCAACTGAGAGGACTCTACACCGCGTGCCTTGAGCAGGGCCAGTTTCCCACTTTGTGGAAATCTGGTCGTCTGGTCCTGCTCAAGAAGGTGGGGCGCCCGGCGGACTCGCCGTCCGCATACAGGCCCATAGTGCTGCTCGACGAGGTGGGCAAGATGTTTGAGCGGATAATCGCTGCCCGCCTCGTCAGCCACTTAAGCAGGGAGGGGCCTGACCTAGCCGAGAGCCAGTTCGGCTTTCGGCACGGGCGCTCCACCATCCACGCGATATCGCGGGTGAGAGTCCTGGCGGAGGAAGCGGTGTCCCGGGGCGGGGTGATGTTGGCGGTATCCTTGGACATCTCCAACGCCTTCAACACCCTGCCCTCGAGCTGCATTCGGGAGGCACTGCAGTATCATCGGGTGCCTTCCTACCTCCGCCGCATCGTTGGGGCTTATTTGGCGGAAAGGTGTGTCACCTACACGGGACGTGATGGCGGAAACCAGCGCCGCATGTCGTGCGGTGTTCCACAGGGTTCGGTCGTGGGACCGCTCCTGTGGAACATCGGGTACGACTGGGTGCTGAGGGGCGAGCTCCAGCCGGGCGTGGACTTGACGTGTTATGCGGATGACACGTTGGTCACGACCCGGGGGAGCTCGTACAGGGAGGCAGCGTTGCTGGCGACGGCTGCGGTGTCACAGGTCGTGACCCGCATACGGCGCCTAGGCCTGGAGGTGGCCCTCAACAAGTCGGAGGCCATGGTCTTTCATGGCCCCCGGCGGGCGCCACCACTGGGATCACACATCGTGGTCGGGGGGTCCCGAATTGCTGTCGAGTCAATCATGAAGTATCTTGGATTGGTGCTCGACAGCCGGTGGGATTTCGGCCCCCACTTCCAGCGGCTGGTGCCCAAGTTGATGGGCGCGGCTGGGGCGCTGTCAACGCTGCTTCCCAATCTGGGGGGCCCGAGCGCCGCCTGTAGGCGGCTCTACGTGGGGATCGTGCGATCGATGGCCCTGTATGGGGCCCCGATTTGGGCGGCTGACCTGACGGCCGGCAGCATCGCTGTCCTGCGAAGGCCACAGCGAGCGATGGCCGTCAGAGTCATAAGGGGGTATCGCACGATCTCCTACGAGGCGGCTTATGTACTGGCTGGATCCCCGCCCTGGGACCTCGAGGCGAAGGTACTCGCGTCACTGTATCGGTGGCGCGAGGACTCGAGGGCGCGGGGCGAATGGCTGACGCAGCGACATTTGGAGTTGCGTCGGTCACAGCTTCGCGCAGCCCTGGTGGCGGAATGGCGGGACAGGCTTTCAGGCCCTACCGCCGGCCCCGCTACCATTGGGGCGGTCCGGCCAGTACTCGAGCGCTGGCTCGGGAGGAGGCACGGCTCCCTGTCGTTTCGGGTGACACAGGTGCTCTCGGGGCATGGTTGCTTCGGGAAGTACCTGTGTCGCATAAACAGGGAGCCGAACGCTCGGTGTCACCACTGCGTCGACTGTCGGGAGGACACGGCGTGGCACACGCTGGCAGAGTGTGCCGCTTGGGAGGAGCCGCGCCGTGCCCTCATCTCAGGAGTAGGCAGTGACCTGTCGCTGCCGGCCGTTGTCGACTCGATGGTCGGCAGCGAGGAGTCCTGGGACGCGGTGGTATCCTTCTGCGAAACAGTCATGTCGCAGAAGGAGGCTGCGGAGAGGGAGCGGGAGATTGCTTCCGCTAACCCGATCCGCAGCAGACGCACCGGGCGTCGGCGGAGGGTGGACAACGCCCTCTTCCAGCCCCCCTAAATGGGTCCAGGGGCGACAGATCCGGGGAAATCTATCGCCCTCTACTTGTTAGGACCCGAGATGACGGCGCGTAGTGTTCCACGCGCGCTTCTCTATGACGTAAGGGGGGAGTTTAACACCTCACTCCCCCCTATCGCGAGGTGGCCCGCAGAGGCGGGCCGGCACTAGCCGGGGATCGCGGAAGTCACACTAGTTCCCGTGATCCCCGGTGCAAGTGAGAGACGGAACACCGGGGTGGTTTTAGTCAGTAAGAGTCTGACAGACCCCTCCGCCCTCCCCGGGGCGGAGGACATCCATGAGGATTTCCCCCAGTCATCAAAAAAAAAAAAAAAAAGTAGGTTGTCGGCTACTTAACCGGACTTACATGTGGCTTCCTTAATAAATTAAGGCCTCCAGCCAGGGTAAAAAACTTAAAACTACAGCGACTACACGCTAAGAGCAACCCCTGTGGGGTCGGAGCTCGGCTTAAGAGGGTAGCAAGGGACGGGCTGGTTCGGAATAATGAATGCTCCAGCATCCAACTATGAAATCTACGAATACCAAATCTTCCAATGTTTTTTTTTCTGTTTCCGCAGATATGTTCATTCGACAACGCAGATCCTATAGTCTGCTGTTTTGACGGCAGTACTGGTGCAAACCCGGTGGCTACTACCACAGGAAGGTAATTTCAACCTTATCATCATCCACCTAGCAGTTTTTCCAAGAGGTCGGCTTCCAGTGTAACCGCATACAGAATACCAGTATCAGATTTGACATTATTAATAACCTTTTATTTGTATTTTAGTTAGATAGACCACAATGTACGTAAATAACAACTAATGAGTAATTAATTAATAAAAATAACAAAAATATACAAAATAAAATATAGCGTCAAAAAATTCATCCGCATCGCTATCGAGTGGTAATATACCCAAGAGACTGACTGCATTACTACGTTGTATAGCAATGCTTACCCTCTGGCCAAGGTGAAAACCAGGGTCACGAGAAGTGTCCGCGAGCACTCGGTCCCGACAGCCCGAGGGTGTTTCAACCCCAAACGGCACAAAAATTATAATTATTAATAAGGTCATCTTACTAATGCAATAATCCTATCTTTAACTCTGCATTTGTGGCTTCCGGTTAGACGGGAAGCCAATCCTAACCTGGTTGAGTAAAGGCTAGCTAGATTGTTTTTTTTTTTCGAATAGGAGAACGTTGAAGGCTTTGTAGACTCATAGATGCTTCGATTTGTAGACCATTTCCTTTTTTCTTAAGAACCTGGTACCTGTTGACAGACCTTCACTGTCTTCCCATACAATCAACATTGCTGAAGCCAATCTGCACCCTCATTGCGTCAAATGTTCGAAAAATTACTCTGCTCATCAACGTAAATTACGCAATGAATGTTGATGAAGTTTTAAAATAAAAACCATTCCGTTTTGGGGACAGATGGAAGGTATTCTACCCGTCGAAGAGCCGGAACTGACACTCTTACTTGTAGGTGACAATGATATAATTGCCATACACATATTAAACTTTAGAATAAGATACACTCTTTAGCACAGACAGATGACTAACTAACTTTTGCCCGCGTCTCCGTCCGCGAGGATGTCGTTTATTGCTTAAAAAGGTAGCCTATATCCTTCTCTATATCTTAGGCTATATCTCTGCCAAATTTCATGACAATCGGTCCAGCAGTTTAGGCCTGAAAGATTAACAGATACAGACAGACAGAGTTATTTTCGCATTTATAATATTAGTAGGGATTAAGCTAGTAGGGACAAAATAAACGAATGACTTTAATCTAGACCGTGTCCCATCATGACTGAAGCAAGAGAGAGACGCTATGGGTAGCGCCCCGGATCATAGCTTAGTGTTGCTATTAAAGAAACGAATAACATTACAAAAACTCATACAAACTAAAGATAGTACAGGGGACGTGACTTAATCTAAGGTGCGTTCACAATTTTTTTTGTTGGTACTTATGTTGGTACGTATGGACATTACGTTTAGAAACGCAGAACAAATCAATCGACTCGCAAACTTCGAGTGCTGAACCGAACGTCTCCGAGTGTCACCGGAACTGACTGAGCTTGTGGGTCGCAAACTCGCAACTATAATAGACGCGAATATACGCCATACGCTTAATTACTCGAAACGCTTATTTTTCAGACCCGCAGTGTCCAGTACCACAGAATACATTCCCCCAATGTATGACTATGTAAATGTGGGTGCGACTGACGGCCAATGTGAGCCCATATCTGAGTTTTTGACTGTCAAGAAGACTGGGCAGAAGGCTTTAGACAGTAAGTATAAAAAGCCTTTAAAGGGGCAGCGCCACGATTGGCCGCGAAATTCAAATGTTCTTACGTTTTATGCAATTTGCATGTCAGGTCAAATTAGCTAACGAAACTACAGACGTTATAAGTATCGGAATCTCTTTCCTGCTGTATATTGTGTGTCTTTTAGACTGTGCTAATTAATGTATTTTCTTTCTTTCGATGTCTAAACTTAATGAAACAAAAATAAATTAATTTGATGAGTTTTTTGTGGGGGCACTTCAAACATCATCTGCCTAGCCTTTTCCCAACTATGTTGGGTGTCCGCTTCCAGTCTACCCAGATGCAGCTGAAAACCAGTATTTTACATGGAGCAACTGCCTATCTGACCACCACAACCCAGTAACTGGGTAATACGATACCCCTTGGTAAGACTGATTGTCAGAATTTCGGGTTTCTGACGACCCGTAACGACTGTCAAATATCTATGATTGGCTACTAGGACCTTCGAAGTAAAATAAATAAACATACAAACATAAGTGTCGGCGACGAGACCCTATCTCGGTACGTGGGTGCAAGTAGCACCGAGAGCGCCATGTAATAATAGTCGTAAGTCTAAGAAAATCCTGAAAAACGTGATTTAGTTTAAAGTTAAGAGATTTCGTTCAATTGTAACTAATGTTGTCTTTTGTTAGTTAATTTAAGTAGATCTTAACTGTAGTAATGATACTAGAATCTAATATGAATATTTTAAACGGAATTTTAAGGAATATTTGTAAAAAATTAAAGGAAACACAAATTACGTAACATAATTACATAAGTTGAAAATGAGTTTTTTTGTTTATGGACGGATTTTGATTATATAATATTTTAAACGGAATTTTAAGGAATATTTGTGAAAAATTAAAGGAAACACAAATTACGTAACATAATTACATAAGTTGAAAATGAGTTTTTTTGTTTATGGACGGATTTTGATTATACTATATTAGAAAGGAATGTACACAAAACCATTTTACCGTTGGAATTTTGAAAATCCAACCACAGCTTCCAGAGATATTAAGGAATTTGTAAAGTAAAAATTGACCCAGTCACATTTTTTTAAGGCTTGTTCTAGGATATTTTTATTGTATAAAGATATGATAAGTATGTATGTAGTATTGATGTACATAATTATGTATTACATAAGGTTTCTAAATATGTAAAAATTGTAAGGATTAAACAATAAACAATAAAAAAGGGGGTCCGCAAAATTTCGGCTTAGGGAAAATGACATGCCAAATTAGTTCAAAAATCGCGAGCCTCTGTGAGGTAAAGGGTGGCGTATATAAAAGGAGTGCTATTGCCGGCACTAGTCATTCTTTCCGACCCTGACGACCCCATTACTCTTCTCCAAGAAAAGAATAGGGCCACCAGTACAGCACACAAATACAAACCGTCTTTCCGACCTCGCCGCCGAGGTCCTCGCGCCCCGCGAAGACCCCGAGTTAACGATATCCCCCCCAACCGTCCCTTGCTCGTAGAAGTGCCAGCCCGCGCCGAAGCTGAGCAAGTAGAGTTAAATTCCCCAAGATTTAATAATAATGAAAATATTTTGATCCAGCCTGTCCCCACTTGCTGCCCTCCCCCCAACAGTGACGCACTGAGCCGAGGCCCGTACCCCACAGGGGGTGCCCTCAGCATGCAGTTGCTTTAGTTTAAGTAGGTTTTTATGTCCCTGGCTGGAGGCTTTTAGTCTAACTAAAAGAATTCACACGAAAGTCCGGTTGAGCAGTCACGGCCTCTCAAGGTCAACTGCGAGATGCAATTCTAAAAAAAAAAGGCACTAGACAGTCGCAGCTCAGCCACCGAAGAGGCAACAACAAGAAGAAATCATAAGCCGGAATCTGCGGACAAGACTAGAAGAACTATTTAAGAAGTGTTTTATTTCTGCCTTTGTAGAAGTCTCCGTTGCCCCGAGGTCCTTTTGGGTTGCAGTACCTACTGGACGCATTCAGGGGTGCGTGGTGGCGTGTATCGCCTGCAGAACCACTAGGTTCAGTAAGTAAGGAACTAAAAATAGTGGGAGACGTCCCAGGGCGAGTGCTGGTGCTGGTCGCACCCACCCGTCCGCTACAATCAGTTTCTTTCATGTTATACTTCACAGAACACGATAAAATAAAAGTAAACAGATTACGACTTTTCAAGTAACAACACTCCCAGCGGTCGTTAACCCCCCAAAAAAAAAAAAAAAAAACTTCTTTCTACGAAGTTTCGCTACCCAATTTTATTTGAGCCTGTATAATCCCATTGAGGTAATATGTACTAACGTACAGTACATATTACCTCAATGATTAAATGACTATTTCATGAAAAATCATTGAATAGGATTATATGAAGCTTTGTATTGATGATTATACATCCATTGTTACGGTTTTGACTGACAATGACCTGCAAATTGCACAAAAACGTTTCCCCCAAATCTCCAACATATTTATTTATAACCTTTATTTAGCAATCATCACGATATTTTTTGATTAACCTATCACAATTTGTTTCTATAAAAACAATTCAAATCGGTAACAGAAGATTGCCTTGCTTTGTTGCATGGATCTCCAACTTAATATCCAACTCTAAAAATATTTTCTATGCGGAATCTTCAGTGCTCTCTAGTTCCTTGGTTTCTCGAAATATCACCTCCTTTATTGACCAAATTAGTGTTAATTCTCATATTATTACAATATTACTTACAACGGAAATCTTAGTAGGTATTTATTTGCACATCAAGCTGCAAGGTCGAACTATTGAAAGCAACTTGGGTAAACCCAAAATGAGGCGCTTGTAGCTAAGTAATTAAAGCCGAACGAGTCGATCGATCAGGTTAAGCTACGCTTGCTGCGATTGGTCCGTGGATGGGTGACCATATCTTAGCATAACAAGACTCTTCGTGCCTCGGAAAACAAGTTAAGCCGTTAGTCCCGGCTGTTATTTGTGGATCTTTGACAGACGGGTCCCCAGAAGCCCTAAAGTCTGACAGCCAGTCTTACCAAGGGGTACCGTATTACCAAGTAACTGGGTTTTGGCAGTCGATCCATGTTAACACCTGGTATTCAGCTGTATCCGGTTAGACTGGAAGCCGACCCCAACATTGAGAAAGGTATAGGCTATTAAACATCACACTATGGCCTTTAGGAGCCGAGCAAAAAGAAAAACAGTCGGAAGAGTCGGCGGGTGATGGGATGCGATGCGACGGGTAGCAAATGGCAATCCCTTTACCACTAATGCTCGGTTCCTATAAACAAAAACGGATCGTTTTGCTTACCAATGGTAGCGCTTTTTTTCCAAACTGGGTAAATAAATAGTTTCGTAAGCTAATTTTACCTGTGATAGCTCTACTTCCAAATAAAGGGGGCCTACTATGCGAAGGTGTTTGCTTCATTATTGGTAAAGATACAAGAATCTGAAATTTTAACCTACAACTGTCCGTAAATTATAAGAATCAGCCATTAGGCAGTTTGTCAACTTATGTCAGTTCCATACATTTTTGACTTTTCCAGAACCCTTAGGTCTGTTTTTGCGAACGACAAGTAAGCTTGGCTTTCAGAGCTCCGCTAGATCATGAAAACTGTAGTTGGGTTTTTTCCATTACATAAATTCTCAGTAACAGCCAGAAAAACCCGACAGAGCCCGAAGAATTGCCAATAGGTATAAGATGAAACAGGCTGTTGTCCGCAACTCCACATCTAAGCGCGTATTTTGCGTACGGGTGGGAGAATCGGTTATTCGATCTTCCCCAGCTCCTCGAGAAAGGCCAGCAACGCCTTGGTGTTGCTGACAATCTCACGTAGGGTACCTGCGTTAACGAAGTATTTTGCCCTGTAATTAGTGACCACCGGGCAGTTTAACAGCACATGAGCAGTCTAGATGACTACTCCAGTTTAGCTTATTGTCCAAAGTAACCCCGAAATACTTGACTTCGTTGGCCAACTGAAGTTCTGTATATAACAGTTTCGGTAGGCGAAAAGTGCCTAATGCTTCTTTTCGGGTGAACATGACTATCAGTTTTGGTGGGGTTCACTGATAGTTCAAATTCCCTGCACCATCTCTCTACGATACGTAGTGCTTGCTGAGTGAGGTTACAGATCATTTCCGTTACCTTCCCCGAAACAAGGATTGCGAGGCCGTCTGCATAACCTATTGTAAAGTAATGGCTGGCATTGAGTTTGGTGAGGTCATTTATCACCAGATTCCATAGAAGAGGGGACAGCTCTCCCTGGGGGCACCCTCTGGCTATCATGGCCAGCTGCTGCTTATCCTCAAGACGAACCATTCGTTTGCTAACCATGTTAGTAATCCAGTCCGTTAGTACCTGTTCTACCCCATGCCTGGAGGGGGCGCTACCGATGCTGGAGAAGTTGGTTTTATCGAAGGCTCCTTCGATAGTCTATAAAAGTGCCCAGGCAGGTGCCTTTTTGGTGTATCGCTTCTTCTATCTGGCTGACCACTTGATGAAGAGCAGATTCGGTCGACTTACCTGAGCTTTATGCGTGTTGGTTACCGTGTAGCGGTATAGTTTTGAGCGCACCGTCTCTCAGCTCCCTATCACATAGCCTTTCCAATGTTTTCAATAGAAAAGAGATTTGGCGTTGGTATGGCTTTGGGATGAAAATAACTTTCACTTCCCTCCATCCCTTGGGAACGTATCTAAAGGCCAGGCACGGTCTGATTAGAGGTACTAGTGTGATTGCGACAGAGGCTCCCCCCTTTTTCAATAAGGCGGGGAACACTCCGTTGGGGCCTGTTGCCTTGAAAGGATGGAAGCTTTTGATGGCCCATTGGAGTTTCTCCAGTGTGATCACCCTGTGTGCGTACCGCCAGTTGTTTTCTGATGGTGTTTGAATAACGTCTAGCCAGTCGATTATCAGCTTGAAGACACATCCAGGAAGTGAGTTTCAATTAGGACGCATCTTGCTTGTTCAGGCGACATCGTGAGTGTGTTATCAAGTTTGGGAACCGATCACTTTTCCGAATATTTTTTGTTCGAAAATCATTTTACCGAAAACTATTGACTGACGTCTTTTTTGCTATATGCATTATTTGACATATTTTTAGATCATCGAAGTATCATGTGTCATAGGTATTATTTTACCGAACTATATTTCGCCGATTTACAATATAACTTTTTGCTATCGGTCGAAGCCTCTTTTGAACTTTTTTCATTTGCCAAATGATTTATTTGCCTTATTTTCACCACACCAAACAAAATTTTACGGAATATTATTTGGTCACCGGTCTGGTTAGCATTTTCAATATTAAATTAAAACAGTGTCATACAACAACGTTTTCAGGATGCTGATGCGGCTGCCTCGCTATTGTAGTGCGTCCGGAATGTTTGCGGAGGCGCGAACGGACGGCTTTCATGCGGTTGTACGGAAGAAAGTAGCCTCTTTGTTGCAACGCGTGCGAGTCAGTAGCAACAGTATCCTGCAGATGGTCGTATCTCGTGCAGATTGCCCTATCCAAAACAAATGGATGCATATTGTGATGGGTATTGACTAACATAGTGTATAAGATTTGACTAACACAATATTTATATTTATAATAATTTATTTCTCTGTTTAATAATTTGTAATTTGTATGGATTGAATTTTTATCTGAAATAAACTGATTAATAATAATAAAAGTCAATATGTTGTGCTACAAAATTTAGTGAGAAACGAATCGCTGCAAAACCGACTTCACGCAGTCTTGTCTGCCCTACCTCTAGAGTGAAATTTAAGCCAGCGTAGGCGCGGAGGGGTGTGGCGGCCCGCAAGCTGAGGAGTAGGTGGTTTGAAGGCCCACCGGCGCGGCTGAGGCTGGCCAGCTAAACCGGCCAGCAAGCCGAAGCTGCGGTGGTGAGTGTTAAAACCATCTGCGACGATAAGCTCTCGTGGGGCTGCCCAAACCCCGCAGCGCCAGAACCGTAACAGAAACAATGCTTGCTGCATACTGCATGCCTTCTTGCATGTTGCATGCTTGCTTGCATGCTGCATGCCTGCTTGCACGCTGCATGCTGCATGCCTGCTTGTCTACCAACGCTTAAATGGTGCCTGATAAAAAAGTAACAGCAAAAATTAAAGATTGTGTGCACAAAATTTTCTATGCGTTTGGTGAAATGAAAATATGGTAATTATAATAATGAATGTTCGGAAATATAATACTTCGAACAAATGTTATTTCGGCTAAGTGTAACTTCGGTAAAAAGTTTTTCGACCAAATGAAACGTCGGAGTAACGAAAAAAATCGAATTGATAATAGGTCAACTGATACGTGACTTCGATGAAGTAAAAAAAAAACGAAACGATAATAGTTGAAAAGTTTTAGGTGAAATGAAATTCGGTCAAATATTTTTCGAACTTATGATAGGCAGCTCTCAGGTTTGCGGAGGTGGTGGGCCCCGATGTATTCTGCTGCGCCAGAACCTGCTTTACCCTGTTGGCTTGCTGGCAGAATTCGATGCCACCACAGAATTTGCGCCAACTCGCGGTACTCCTGTATCTGATTCATTTTTTGTAGCTGGATTTGGCTGCATAGTAGCTATCCCAGTCCTCATCCGCATAAGTGTTCATTGCTCTATTTAAACCTTTCCTTACCTTCCCGTCAGCACCCCACCAAGGTTGTTTGCCCGGTGTGCTACGCGAGATGGTTTCTGGGCAGGCAGTGTGGTAGCTGTCTATCCTTGAGTTGGTAATCTCGTTTACTCGTGCCTCAATCTGTGTCGCAAGCTTGAGTTCTAGGCTGCGAGTATAGATGCCGCGATTTGTGTTACGCGGGTTGCGACGTGGTGTTACAGGTTGAGCGCAGACCTGGATGTCAAAGCGGATCCACCTGTGAATCAGAGCAGGAAGCCTCCTTGGAGATCTGCCACCCCGTGGTGATTTCCGCCGCGCCCTCTGTTGCCAGGGTGAGATCAATGATTGTGCGGGTTCGCCTTGTTACGAAAGTAGGTTTGGCGCCGGTGTTTATAGGGATAAGTTAGTTAAGAATAAATAGTCAACCAAGGCCTTACCCCTTTCGTTTTGTGTGTCCACGCCCCACACTTGGTGATGAGCCTTGGCGTCGGCCCCGACGATGACCTCAAACCCATGACTGTCGCAATGGCTCACGAGACGGGCGAGGTCATGCGGAGGCGGCACCTCCGCCTCAGGCATGTAGGCAAGACGATCACCATCTCCACGGCATTGGCACGCTGTGTTGACAGCTTAGCTGCAGAGACATCTCTGCAAGAGAATTCAGTTAAAAGCTGTGTTTTGAGGTTACCTGTGACATAGATGCACGACCTGGGTTGATCGTGCTCAGTGGTGACCATGAGCTTACCTCCAAGATTGGAGAGTCCTTGTATATGGCCAGCCCTAATCCACGGCTCCTGGATCAGGGAAATGGCCAGTTATTGAACCCCCAGCCACTTACGGAGCTGAGCCGTCGCGGTCTGACTGTGGCGGTTGTTTGCCTGGAGGACTCTACAGCTCGTCAAAAGGCACGACATTGCTGGTCGGCCCCTCGTCGTCTTCCCCCAGTCTTAACCCGGTAAGCAGGTCGCCCTCGTCGAAGCCGTTCTCCCCCTGGTAGGAATCCGGGGACAGTGTCATGTTATCCGGCTCCTCGCCCAAGGAAGTGGTGGCACCCACGGTGGTGGCAGCAGCAGCAGCCGACTCTGCTACGGCAGGTTCAGCCACGGGTGCTTCCGGGTTATTTGGCGGGGGAGTGGATGCCCCCGTTGGTGTCACAGGCCGCTTCAAAGTGTCCTCGGAGATAGGGTCCGTGGATGGGTGTTCTAACCCTGGAACCTAATATACACCGACCCCACTCCTATAGAGAGCCGGCGCTCGGCCCTCATAATGGCCGAAATTTGGTCCTTAGGGCCTGTTTGTTCACGTGTACGAGTACCCACCGCTTGATATCTACCCAAGGGTTCTGGTAGCTAAGAGCGCGCCAAATATCGGTCAGCTCCTCAAGTACCCCCTGCTCGTCTGGGATTACAATACCGCACCGTGCTCGTCTGTTGATCTCCGTCTGTCTCTTAACCACTAGTGGGATGCTAATGAGAAGAGACAGTGTGGGGACAGTATCATTTAGCCATACTAAAGTGTGGTCGTTGCCGCACCACAGTTTAAGGGCAACCCCCGGCATACACCGGCTTCGCTATGAAAGTCGTGCCTGGGGTGTCTGGCTTGGGAGATCGGGCCTCGAGGATGATCTGCTTCTAGATAGCAGTGAGCACCCGGTCCGATACGTCCTTACTGAGGATCCCCGTGCGTTCACAAGTAATCGCGACGTCTAGGGTGGCAGCAAGGGCGTAGCTTCGTTTAGCGGTCCGCTTGGATTGATCAAGACGCGGCCGCTTATGATCCCCCCGAGGTGTTAATGTCTCGTTGAGAGCTCGCTTGGCCGCGGCCTGACCCTTCCAATCGGGACGCTGTGTTGACGCAGTCGGCCTCTCTGGGACACTGGGTGGCCGCCTACTGGGCGCAACTCGACTCGAGCCGGCCTCAGTCTGCGACCGCTTCCCAGTGGAGAAGTTCAGCTGGCCGCTAGTCGGTTCAACCGAACTAGCGGCAGGATCCTGCGGGTTTGAAAACCCCTTACCTGGCCTCCTGTGAGCCTGACATCGTTCCTTCCTTGTCGGCCGTCCGCTTTGTGCTGAGGCAGCAGATGACGTCCTCGGTGCGGCTGGCCGTCTCTGTTTGGCCGGTTGCGGCTGCCTTGTGCGAGGAGGCTGGAGGAGCCGCAGGAGTGGGAGGGTGTATCACAGTGCAAGTGTTACCCGACACCAGAGTTCGTGTGGCAAGGGTCGGACCGGCAGTGGAATTAGTCGTCGCCGTCGTTCCTGCCTGGGTTTTAGAGGGGTCGGTACTGGTCCCAATCAACGCCGACGCCCTCTGTTTGTTTTGGGACTTGTTCTGTTTGGTATTGGCTGTGGTTCTCGCCACAGCCGGACCGGCGCTCGCACTGGTTCCTGCAGCGTTAGTCGCAGTGTGACCAGGGGCAAGAGAAGTGCGAGCACTTCCCTTGGGGGTTTCATCGGCTTTCACCTCCACTCCGTTGGTATGGATTTTAACTGGCCTTAAGGCATCTATGTTATATTTACTATTGTACAAAAAGTTAGTCTCTTCTGACTCCCACCCACTATGGAGCCCGCACCTGAGAACGTCTCACAGTGAAATAAGCCCGAACGTTAGGACTATCAGAGAGATATAGGTGCGCAATACTGGTTTACAGTGCGACATCGGGTGCTAGATCAGGTTGGCCCCCAACGAGCTGAACAACCTTCACTTACACCGTCAGGATGACCTTTACCTACCACTTCAGTCATCCGAGGACAAACTCAGCGGACCTCACGCACCTCGCCTGTGGCCCTCTGACGGGACACAGTGACCGTTTCCCTACCCCTCGCTATTGGGTAGGGCCACCGTTTCGCTTGAAATCCAGACCAAAGTGGGCGTGTTGCCTCACGGGCACATTACAACCAGAGCCGCTTGGCTCAACCCCCCAGGACTCCTTCATCCCCGCTCACGGCGCTCAACTGCGCAGGTCCTAGCGCAGGTGACTAATTGCTCCTACTCGCCATCAGCTGATTGTAGTGATGGCCGAGCCAGCCACCACCCAGTCACGGCGGGGTTGCGGTTAGGAGCGGAAGTTCAAGGGGTGGTAGGGGTAGGAGTAGGGATGTAGGTAGGATGGAGTAGGGAGGGATTGTGAAAATTGGGGCGGGAGGGCTAAAATACGGGAAGGAATGGGGTCAAGGGAAATAGGAGGGGAATGTACTGGCACTTGATGATTTTGTTACGTCTATTTCTTAAGGAATTAGACCAAGAACGGGGTGGCAACCTCGAGAAGATGCATCCACCAGGCTTGCCTTGAGGATCTACGCGACTGCAGCGCTCCCCCTCAAGACCCCGCCGCCCTGCTGCTTCTGAAGAAGGCGGCAGGGTAGGCCTGCATCTATACTACTTTGGCAGGAATCCACTGGATGCACAAGACCAGTCGAAGAGGCGGAGCTTCGGGGAGGCCTGTGTCCAGCAGTGGACTTCTTGCAGCTGAAATGATTAAGATAATGAGCCCGGGAAACTGATCGGTTGATGTAATAGTCTGACCATCTAGCGACATGGGATTTTAACATAACTGGCATAATATTGCTATTCTCTTCAGAATGCAGAAGTGACGTTGTGTTAATTCTATCTTTCCAGAATGTATCGAGTACCAAGAGAAGTACGTGTTTCCATGCACTAAGGGGGCAGCATTGACAGAGGGGCTCAGCAGACGCAACCGTTGTCCCCACAATGCTGATGAGCTGATCTTTTTAGGCCCTGATGCTGCACAGTTTGAGTTCCCTCACATGGTAAGTGATAGAACTACTTTGACGGCGGTCTACCTGATTGGAAATCTTCACTGCCAGCTTTGCTTTACCAGAGGCGTTGCCATCCGAGAGTCCCTGAGGTGGCAAGAGACTAAAATCAAAGTCAAAACACATTTATTCAAATAAGCTAAGAGTCAGCTCTTTTTGAACATCAAAGTTACATAAGACACGCCTCCAAAACGCCCGTCCTTCACCACTTCCTAGTGCTTTAGCTGGGAAGAAGTAGCTCAACAAACTCCCCAGCAGCATAGATTCAGTTTAGAAGAACTTGATTCTATACAATAGTAGGTAGGCAAAGTAAATGATTAAATCATTTGCCATAAGACAGCTAGCGATGCCAACGTACCAACAAATACAATGAAAACAGTACTCAAGCAAAAAAAACTAAAAATCCAAAATATAAACCAAATTAAAAACCTAAAGAAAGGTTAAATCATACTGCTGCTTAATTTCAGAAATTTGGCTGATGGTAGAACTTATACACCCAGCAAATGAATCAAATTCTTCAATGCCCTACATTATCTAGTGTTGGTAAAACGACACCCAAGCATACAATTCTTCTTGTCATGTCGATAGCAATCTAATTACAATCTGCCCAGAATTTGGCTACGAGTTTGGCACTTTCAGTAGCGTCCATAAACTCCGTGCAGACAACAGGATACGTTGGAGAAGATATAAAGTGCCCCATTTTAGCATAACATTAAGAAGACAGTAGACTTTTCTGTTGGTTAACGTTCTATCGTTAAAGTTTCTAATCAGTTTCTTGGGGTAACCTGGATGTCTTTAATCAGACTCCGGATCCAGGTCGGCCGGAGTAGGGAAAAGATGTTCAGTTGGAGATTCATAGACGACACCGCCTTGGAGTGCACATGTGGTGCTGATCTCAAACTATGGGGCACTTAATATCGTATTCTGCATGTCCTGTCAGCTGCGCGTTACAGGAACTGATGGACGCTAGTGATGGCGCCAAACACGTAGCCGAATTGTGGACCGAGTGCATTTAAATTGCCATTGACACGCTGAGAAGAAGTTTCTTATTATAGTCATGTCTTTAAACTTAATTAATGTACAGTTTGTGTCATTTCCAGGTCATGGTCGGCTATGGAGACAAGATAGAAAACGTGCAGTTCCTCTGCGGTGGAGCCCTCATCAGCGATCGTTACGTCCTCACTGCTGGACACTGCATCGCTAGCAGGGACCTGTCAGTTTATTCAATATTGAACTATATTACGATATTCTTGCATTACACATTCTACTTCTGGATTAGGGCCTATACCGACCAAGTTAAAGTCAAGTCATTTATTTTAAATAGGCATATTGAAGGCACTTCTGAAAGTAAACATAAAAAATAAAAAGAATTTTTCGTCTATATCAATACACTGCTGACGGTCAGGTATAATCAGGTTTTTTGAACACTGTTTTCGTTGTCTTCCAGCGGCCCAATAACATACGTCCTTGTAGGCGCATTCAGAAAAACTGATTCATCAGACAGATCCAAGATCTACAAAGTGAAGAACATCATCAAACACCCGCAGTACAAGCCGCCTGCCAAGTACAATGACATTGCCTTAATTGAGACTGAAAAGACGTAAGTACAAGCTGTATATTGAACAAAATATAATTTGCGACTGTAGCAAAAATGACTTTGCAGACTTATAATCACAAAACTCATGAATATAACCCTCTTCGTGCATTTAATTCCATTCAATGACTATTTAAAGCCATATTTGTCACGGTCGAGAATCATATCTGTATATACGGCATGCACCTCAGTCTGAAGATTGAAGAGAAGTGTATTGTAATTACATTTTTAATGATAGACCTTTTTTTCGTTCCGATGACCATCGAAACGAAAAGAAGATCCCAAAGAAGCCCAAAAAATATAAGCAATATAGATGTGTGACTTATACTTTTTGGGGCCAGGAGGTGGTGGGTCAGAGGCGTGGTTGTGATTGTCAAGGGTGTAGATGAATGGAAATTTGGGACACCCTAGCAGATGTGGCATAGGAGCTACTAAAGATATGTTCGCATTTAATGGTAAGCGCTGATGTCTTTGATAATGGAGCTCGCTTGGCTAGAAGTAAATTATCTACTCGAGACTTAAAGCCTCAGGTTATACCTTTTTTATGAACTTAAATTCTCTGTGTACATACATTTCAGGATTGCACTAGGCCAGTTCATCTTACCAGCATGTCTTCCCACGGGAGACCCTATCGATGAGGAGAGGGTTCAAGCCACAGGCTGGGGACTCACACAATACAGTGGATCAGTATCCAACACCTTGCAGAAGGTGGGTAGACCTATGTTTAACTCTCAGTCTTTCGCAGTCAACCCTACGTACGTATCGTGTTCCCCAGTAACTGGGATGTGGAAATGAGTCAGCTAGTTGCTTCAAGTAAATACTCGTATTCTGTTGCATCCGGTTTTAATGGAAGACGAGTTGGAAGTACTTGGGAAATGGCTAAAGCCGGGCCTGGACGTCTTGCAACTGTAATGCAATGTTTCGAATAATAAGTATTATATTTAATAAATTATATGTATTTATTCAAAAATTACAAGGCTTAAGAATATGTACAGTTTTGCTTAAATGTAAATTATATTCCTAGGACTTACGTGTCTGAACTAGGTAATCCTGTGTTTCAGGTACCTAAGAAGAGCTAAAATAGTCTTTATAAGTTAATAAATAATCAAGTTCTGCAAGTTGACAATAGACAAATAATTATATAAATAGCTAAACTCTTCGTTTCTAAATTTGATAAATACTCGCTAATTTCTTTATTATTAATTGAACTAATTACTAAATTAAAACTATATAAAAAATATTAACTAATCATCTAACTAAACAAATAAATACAAAAACACAAGGAGACTTAGGCGTCAAAGTATTCGTCTGCATCGCTGTCATCAGGAAACGTGCCCAGAAGACTGGCAGCATTGCCACGTTGAATGGCAATGCTAATTCTTTGGCCAAAGAATGACCCAGCCCTCTGGTCACGTAAAGTGTCGACCAGCCGGCGAGAAATTTCCTTAAAAAGGAGACGTGCACTCGGGCCCCATGACCCGAGCGTTTCGACCCCAAACGGCGCAAAAATGTAATTACCAATAAGGTTACAGTATTTACGCCGCTTGAGGGTCTCAGCAGCCGCAGCAGCGGCACCAGCACAGCCCGCCGTGCTAGGAACATGAGATGGCGCAAGGGTGTCGACACAGGTTGCATCCCACACCAGAGGTCTACCCATCTTCCAAGGCAATAACGTCATACCGTCTGGTCTCTTCCCATCGTCACGTACCAAGCCGTTTGGTTCTAATAATTCTAATAATAAATACTTAACATAGGTGAATATTTATTTTAACACAGTTGGTAAATTCTGTTTCTTCGTAAGACATGCTTTGGAGAGCATAATTGAGAGTTCTCTTACAATTTGTGTAGTTCAGGGAATAAATGTTTGCTTTCGAGTTTAGTCTATTATAGAGGAGAGGACCGAGGTAAAGGTAAAATTTGGATACAAAAGCATGTTTAGTTATATTTTGTAGACAACTTTACGTCTTTTATTAGTATATTCTGTACTGTAAGGTAAAGCTGTGTGTTGTTTTAATACAATGCTCATTATAAATAACTGTCGAACTGTTAATACCTCAGAAGTTTTGTATAGTAGGTTAGTTGGAAAGAGAAAAGGGCGGGAAGTAGACACTTTGAGAATCGCCCTCTGATCTCTCTCGATGGTTAGTAACTGTGTTTTACCAGCACCACCCCAAGTGATAATACAGTAAGTTAATATCGATTGATTTAGAGCAATGTAAACTTGTCTAACTATTTTTGGATCAGCCATATTAGCGTAAATTTTTAAAACAAATATCAACTTGCGAATTCTACTATTTAAAGCTCCTATATGTTTTTTGAACGAAAGTGTTTCATCCATTATTACACCAAGGTATTTAGTTGTATTTGCCATTTTAATTTCGGGACACACACATTGGTTATCTGTTGGAATAGCGCAATTATGGGCATATAATGTCGAGGTAGTGCTAGTCGATGTTTTCTTACGCATCGAAAATGTTTTGTAATTTGTCGTCTGCATTTAATGTTAGTGAATTATGTTGAAGCCATTTTTACAATATTTAATCCATGTTGCGCAAGCTTGTAAACATTATTTTCTGAGTCAGCGGAAAATAGAAGGGCAGTGTCGTCAGCATAAGAAACAATTTATGTAAATCAAAAATAGGGTAGGCCACAAAATACTTGCTTGGGGTATTCCGAAAGACGTGTTTTTTTAACATTGCTGAGAACATTACCAATCCGTACACATTGGGTCTTCTAGATAGCTTTTTAATAGTTTCAGCTGGGTGCCTCTGATACCTATGGCTTCAAGCTTGTGCAACAGAATAGAAATAGAAACCGTGTCAAAAGCTTTGGCGAGGTCCAAGAAAATACCTACCGTGTGGTTACCGTTATCAAGTTCTTTTACTAAGAAGTCAGTCAGATGGTGTACGGCATCGTCTGTTGACTTTTCAGGCCTAAATCCATACTGCCGCTTCGATAAAATTAATTTATCCTCCAAGTATTTGCGAAGTCTTTTATTTATGATTTTTTCTAATATTTTAGACATAGAAGGCAGTAAGAAAATAGGTATATAATTTGTCACTTGATCTTTGCTGCCCGATTTATAAACAGGGACCAACAGCTTTTTTTAGGCATTCGGGAAAAAGACCCGTAGATAAGCGTTTTTGGAAAATGTAAGTTAGTGGTGGTATCAAAATGTGCCTAAACTGTTTAATAATTTTATCAGATATGTTAACCCAGCCAACTACACATGCATCTTTCAAACTCAAAAAGATCGCTTCTACCTCAGCCTCGTCAGTGTCTATCAACGCAAAGGATGATAAAATAGTGCTACACGTAAATGGTGTGCTTGTTTGATTTTGTGATTGGCCCCGAACTTTATCAGCTAGTCATTTTCCAACATTCACAAAGAAATTATGTGCAATGTTGGCAGATGTTAACTGTGATGAGTGTGCTTGTAACAAACTTGAAGATGACTGATTTTGTTTTGAGGTATACGTTCTATTTTTAATAAAATTCAAGATTTTTTTGCTATTTGTATCATCCTTTTCGAGTGGAATTTTATCGTAGTTGCTTTTTACTTTTCTTAGGAGATCATTACAGAAGTTACAATATTGTTTATATGTCAATTACAAAATTAAATTATCTGGATTAGATTTAGCTTTCATGTGCAGTTTATCTCTATTTTTCATACAACGAATGAGTCTTGTCGTGATCCAAGGCTTTATTTTGTAGTTTTTGTAATTTAGACGATATTTGACAGTGTTTTTCTGAATTGCATTTTGCACATTTTTCATTAGGTACAACATAGAAAACTGCAGATCAGCGGAATCGTAGACTGGGTCAAAGTCGATATTTCGTAAGTTTCCTTCAAGTTTATTTACGTTCATACTGGAAATTATGCGAGTGACCAGTTTAGGCAATTTACAATTTAAAATAAGTAGGTTAGCAGTATGATCGGTTATTGTTGCATTAATTACAAGGGTAAGTGCAGGAAAATTTGATTTGAGTATTATATGGTCCAAGCAGGAGCCACTTTGATGTGTGGAAAGAGTGTGAGTGGGCAGCAAACCATGGAACGCGCATAGATTAAGGTTTTCCTCAGCGGATGCCTCACCACTTTCTGGAAGAATATTATTGATATTTATATCTCCAATTAAAATGGTATTTTTGAAAGATGATAGGTTCTGCAAGGTGTCTTTTAGAGAGAAAGTAAAATTGTTTATTTCTCTAAAAGAGAAAGGTTGATATAAGGCAAGTATTGCGAATTCTGATCCAATCTTAATTAGCAATCTACTACAGTCATGCATATTCGGTTCCTCGATAGACACATTGAGATGATTTCTTGCATAAACTATCACCCCATCGTTCTGATTGTGGTTGATGCTACTTTTGTACATATTATATCCCGAAAGTAGTGGTATGTTATATTGTTTGGAAAGCCAACATTCGGTTAAGACAATAACGTCACGTTTAATGTCTAAACGCTGTAGAAAATGCTAAAATTGTCAAAATTCTTAAAAATACTACGAATATTTTGGTTTAGTATAGTTAGTGGACTAGTGTAGGTGAAAAAATATTGTTTACAGTATTCAACGTCACACGCTTGGGATTCAGATACAGAGAAGTTATCTATGTCATTAATTAAACTATTCATCATAATTATAAGTATAAAACCACAACAAGGGCCAAAACATACGTAATTAACGGCGCTCTTAGGCGCCTAAATAATCAATAGAATTAATGTACCTGTTCTTATTGAAACACCTTATTACTTACACTTTTCGTTTATTAGGCCGCGCACTATGGAATAACTGGTTTAATTGAAGCTTCGATTGTCAGCTTAAGGTCTTGCAATTGCTGCGACAGATCAATTTGATCTTCTAGTGTTTGGACGGTGGAGTGAGCCCGGACGGCTTTTAGTTTAAGGGACTGGTAGTAGACGGCCATCTGCAATTTTCTGTGACTTACTTTTCGGCATAGGTTACTTATCCGCAGTTTTTGCTCCATGTTTAATTTGCCATCTGATGCAATAGAGCACACTTAATTCAGGCACTGCTCAATGGATGACATCCAGTTCTGGATTTCGGACGTTGCTATCACTTCCAACGCGTCATCTTCTCTTTGGCTGGGCGGTTGAGGGTGAGATGTGGGTGTGGGCTCGGGTGTTGGTGCAGGTACGGGCACGGGTGTAGGAGGTGGGCTCCGAGCACATTTGTCACCGCAGCTGAAGGGGCTGGTTACCATTGACTTACAAGTTGTATACTTGATAATAACTTATTCACATTTCCACAAATACGATTTACACATACCTAACATATTATGACTACGTATGACACAGTTTGCTCTACTACCGGCTATTTGGTAAAACCAGGTCACGAGTCAGCAAGTTATTATTTATTATTTTAGTAGATGATCCACACGTCTGTTCGCAACGAAATTGCAAATGTAACGCGAATTCTGCTTGTGAACGGCACTAGGAGCATCACTTGGAACGCTCCAGCTGGCGCTTACGCTGATTCGTTGGCTGATGGGTTTTAACGCAAACACAGAGACTGTTGCCGCGCCGATTCGTTGGTTGACGGTTTTTAGCGTAAACACAAAGGCTTTCGCATTCAAAAACATACAGGACTCCCGTTGAGTTTGTATGTCGTCCACACTTTTTGCATTACGTTACTGCAGATAATTTGCCGTCGGTTTCAGCTATGAAACAATGTATTTATCTAGGAAAATGTAAATATATAAAAAAAGAGATTGAGCCAGACAATGTTCGCTTTGAGGTTAATATGGATTTGATCAAAACTAATGATGACATTTTCTTGATAAAAGATATCGAATATGATGATAAAAAGAGGATAATGTTCTTCTATACTCGCAAATTAATAAAATTGCTCAGTGAGTCTACGTAGGTGCTGGATTTTAGATGGAACGTTTAAAATTGAGCCATCTATATTCTTGCAATTATATACGATCCATGCTTATTTATCTATAATTGGGCAGAAAACTTTTCCTATAGTTTTTGCTCTATGTACACATAAAGACAAGAAATCATACGATAAATTGTTTGAACTGTTGCTAGAATATCCTTCTGAAAATGAGATTCAGTTAGAACTAAACTATTATATCACTGATTTTGAAAAAGCAGCAATTTTGAGTATTCGACAATATTTTGATAATGTATTGACAAAAGGTAGTAACTTTCACTTTGTGCCAAATTAAATATCTAAGACGTATACAAACTGAGGAACTGCAAAATTTGTACATAAACAACCCAGATTATGTAAAAGACATTAAATGTATTTTTGGACTAAGTTATTTGAATTATGAATAGGTGCTTCGCAATTACAAAGCCCTGATTAAGAATTTTAATAGCGATAGTACAAACGGAATGGTTTGGAATAAATTACGTTGAAGGTAAAAATCAAACACCCTTAATTTGGCCCATAGTTTTGGAATGTTCTAGAACTAGCTGGATCGAAATTATTTGTTCATCATTCGATGGGCGACGGGCAATGCCCTAAATCGCTCTGCTGTTTTTTAAACTTTCGTGGAACTTCGATATTTTTTACGAGTTTCCAAAAACCACAACATAACAGTCGTTTGATTGTCTAGACTTTTCCACTGGACCTGGTCCACCTGGACCACTTCTGGTCAAGACCAGTGGTGGTACAGTGGAGAAGTTGCCAAGGGCACGACTGCTCTTGGGCCATACTACGCTCTGAATAGAAGCCTTGGTAATAATAATTAATTTTCTCTGTAACAGGTGACCCTAAACAAGTTCAGCACCACGGAATGCATGCAGAAGTACAGGCCAGTTCGTCTGATGAAGCAAGGGTTCGATGCACAGTCTCAAACTTGCTACGGACACAGAGAAGTGTCCAAAGATACCTGTCACGTATGTACCACATTTTTCTACACTTACCTCTACCTTTTTTGGAAAACAAAGCTATTTTTTAAAGAAACATTGTTTTGTCTCATGCTATCTGTGCATTCACTTTTATCAGATTAGAATTTTTTCCTCTTCTTCCGACTTACCCTGTAATCTATACCATAGCTCTTTATTTTGATAAACGTAAAAAAAAAATATTTTTATTTATTTATTTATTGACACCAAAAATATTAACATTACAACAACCATTTTTGCTTAATGAATTTGTAGGCTATAATGAAAACATTACAACATGAGAGCATCTGTAACCGAACTAGGTACCTATGAAACCTGTATCTCGGCTACAGCGCCATACCTCTCTGATAACAAGGCTGGGAATTTTTTAGCCAACATTCCAATTTTGTTAAAAGTAATAAGCACAATATTTGTTAAACAGTATTTTAAATTTAAAAAAAGAGAAATTGATTACACTTAAGATGAGATGTAGAGTGTAGGCGGGAGTAAGTGGTGTGTTTTGTTAAAATCTTACTTACGTTCATAAAACTGGGCCCTGGGCCTTAGCACAATAATAAGAATAAATGTAAAATAAGTTTACCACAAGATTGCATTAGCAGAGCAAATATAGCAATCAGACGATAATGTCCCCACTGCCGGGACACAGGCTGCTTGTGAGCGGACCGTATTCCTCTACGCGGGCCCAGTGCGGGTTGGTAGATGTGTGTCTTCGATTTTTCGGTTCTGGGACATTTCGGTTTCCTCACGATCTTTTCCTCCACCGTTTTAAGAACAGTGGTAATTAAATGAAATTAAATACACAAAGCAAAGTGCCCGACTTCCTACTCGTAAGTTGAGGCTGATACCACTAGGCCACCACTACTTCATATCACAACATACATGACTCTTTTCTCTCTCTATCAGTCTCGCTCATCTCGAAAGCTGAGTGACTTTGAAATTAAAAACTTGGCCCACTGAGAGATAAAACACAACAATAACTACAACAGCTGACAATATTTTTCTCTATTCCCAGGGTGACAGCGGCGGGCCAATTCAGATTAAAAACAAGAAGATTAACTGCATGTACACCGTTGTCGGGGTTACTTCCTTTGCCAAAGCATGTGGCTTCGTGGGAGAGCCTGGCATTTACACCAGGGTACTCAACTATGTGCCCTGGATTGAGAGCATCGTCTGGCCTTAAACATCATCTGCAGTTCACTGTTCGACCCCTGGCAAACTGAGGCGGATCCTGCTATCAATCGCACACCATGACATTTGCGTCATGTTTTCCTAACTTATTTGACTTTTATAACGTTACTCTCCCCTATAAACCTACTGCAAGCTGTATTTTCGCTATAAAAACGAGATTGATACTGTATTAAATGAACAAGAAAAAATGGCATACCTACTTATTAAGAATAAACTGTTTTTTATGAAAATTGTTTTGTATTTCAATTTCACACGCACTACATTTTTTTTGATTAGGAAATGCCAATGATAATGCCTAATACGATTTGTTTAACCCAAAAACTTGGCTATGGAGGTCACTTATACTCACTTATATGGCTCGTGGAGTCGTGACTAATTATTATCAGCCACTGATGAGTGATTCATAACAAATTGACATACATACCTAATGGACACCTCCGTACCTGGTGCCTCTGTGAGCCCACTTTCAGATATTAGGTAAGTTAAAAACAACATACGATACCTAAACTTTGATCTTAGCAAAAAACCGAGAGGCAATACCAAAAAATCTAAAAGTTGAGGAGGTCAATCAGTCGCAGGGAATTTAGAAACGTGCTTAAATTATACAACGCCAGCTATCGAGCACAGCGGTAAACTTTACTATGCTAACCTCTGTATACTGCCATCTGTCGGTTATCTCTATGGCGTGCTTGTGACTTTGATTCAAATGATTTCACTAAAGTGAAACGAGATGGCGATGTATAGAGCAAAATTATAATTAGGCAATTCATTCACATCACGCCAGAATTACACGAAAGAGTAAGCAGAGGTGTACCGACTGGTAGACAGCGCTGTATCGATGATACAAGGCCCTCAAGCAGAAAGCGTCATTCGTGTTAGCAAAAATACGGCGGCAACTGTAACCATGAATTCAGCTCATGATTCTAGAGTCTAGAATCATGTGCTGGTTCATGGTTACAGGTTACATTGTTGGTTCATGTCTGTGGCGAATCCAGGATGAGCGTTTGGGAGGGGTCGACCCCACTGAGAGTAGGTTTTGGTAAAGTAAACACTAAAAAAGCACTTTGAGATTTAAAACTTGAAAAGTTCAAAACTTAACTGATGACAATTGTACCCTATGTAGTGTTATGCTTGCTAAAAAGTTTAATTAGAATAACATCAAATTCACTTTAAGATTTGTTGCGCAAGAACTAAATTGCTTTTAAGGGGGCTTGAGCTCCTTGCCCTCCTCTGAATCTGCCACTGCTAAATTACTTTCAAATCCGTTCAGCCGTTTAGCGTAACAAACTTACTAGCACCACTGACTTCAATATTTAAGAGATAACTGAAAAAACTTTGTGGTTGGTACACATGGACCACGCACCCATTAAAACTCACTCATTCACCTGCTTTCTCTATCGAACTTACTGACAGGCACTCACTTACGCATACTTACTCACTCACGAGGGATCTAAATTTTCACAATAGGTTCTATAATCGTCGTGCTCGTAGCAGTGGGTCAGCTCAAAACGACAGCTTTATAACGTTAAATAAATAGAAAGAAATAGAACTAGAAAATATTTATTGTCCAGGTTGAGACGACATATTGAGCAGCTTAAATATTACCTACAGCTTGTAACACACAATACACTATTATTTGCCAGTGAACCCCAAACTAGACGGTTAGTCTGTATCTTGGGATTTAGGATACGAATTCTAGAGTGGGGACTAGAGAGGTGCTTTCAAATAGGGTATTTTATGACAAAGACAAAGACAAAGATATTTATTCATCGGATATGGTACGTACAAAGTCGGACAAGTATAAATACGTTCAGGACACATCCGCCGCTAAAAGCTGTACACGAATATTTACAATTAGTAATTACACATGGGTGTAAAACCTAACTTTTAAACAATTTTTACTAATACACAATACAAAACATTTAAGGCTATTAGTTATGCTGGTTATGCTGGCTGGCAGTTATGGACACATAATATACAATATAAAATAAAATAAAACATAACAATAGGAACCTTCGTATTAATATATTTAACGACGACGACTATTTAAATGACAAGAATAGTTGGTCGCTGTGATTAACTCAAGACAATGTTTATGTTCTTTCTCCAGAATTGGCGTATCTAGTGACAGGTTCGTATAATTATTATTTTATTTTTTATTGCCTGTCTAACAATTTTTTTATAATTATCTATTAAGTCATTAGTTATTGACATGATCTACTCATAACAATAATTTCTATGATGAGTTGTTTTAGGCTTTATTTGGCCTCGACAGTTTTCATTTTATTTGTCGGTATATTGGTATGGCTAGCTGACATTTTGACTAATTATTTAATTAATATTTTGTGTCTCGTAATGTTTATTACTTTGCCTGTGTATGTATAGAATCAAGTCTATCCGACTAAACAGACAGCTGTGCTGCTGGGGAGTTTGTTCCGCCACTTCTTCTTCCCAGCTAAAGCAAGAAGTGGTGAAGGGTGGGCGTTTTGGGGGACTGTCTCATGTACTTTGACGTTCAAAAAGTGCTGATTCTCAGCCTAATTTGAATAAATGACTTTTGATTTTGATTTTATAAAAAATCTAGTATCTATGTATAATACCTACTAATATTCAGGAAAATCTTTTAATTTAAGTAAAAAAAATATTTTGGAAAGCCAAGTTTTTAGTTGTTTTTTGAAGAAATGTAATGGTAGTTCTCGTATTCGTTTTGGAATATGTTTGTAAACTTTTATAGACTTGGATTTTATAAGTTAACTGTTTCTATAATGGAGAATGCTGTTACAAATTGTTTTTGTTTTTACTTGGTGGGGTCCCTTTTCGTGAATCTATTTTCGGCTACTGTGGAGAAGAAGTGTGATTTTTTCGTTACAAATATGGTTATTTCTAAAATATAAATACTCACTACAACTCTCATATGGAGGCGCCCCAGTTATTGCTCTCAAGCATTTTTTTTTGCGCTATGAAAGCTCTTTGAACTTAAGACGAGTTGCCTCATAATGATTACACACTGGACACTTCCCGCGGTCTCATTAGTGATAACATCGATGTTGCTCAGGAATTTGCAACTTTCTTTACCAATATTCCTATTAAAACTACAGAAACTTTAAATTCTTCGCCCGCACTTGCTATTGATTTATTAAGAGCGAATGTCTCAGCCTGTCCCGTGGAATTCAAATTTAATCATATAAGCCCGGTGGTCGTTTTAAAGGCATTTAAGCAACTTAAGATCAAAATTACCGAAGATTTGTGGGGCATGTCTACTAAAGTTTGTCAATCCATTATTGAGACAGTTGCACCCTATTTGGCATTAATATTTAATTTGTGTGTTGATCAAGGGGTTTTCCCGGATTTAATGAAGTACAGTAAAGTTATTCCACTCTTCAAATCTGGAGACAGCAAAGATACTAATAATTATAGACCCGTATCGATTTTGCCGGTTTTCAGCAAGGTGTTTGAAAAAGTTATGTTAAACCAAATGCTCAATCATTTTAATCGTAATAACATCCTACACGATCAACAGTATGGTTTCACCAAAGGACGTTGCACAACCGACGCTGGTGTCACCTTATTGAAACACATCTTTACCGCATGGGAAGAGGCGCAAGATGCAATAGGTATCTTTTGCGACCTATCCAAGGCGTTTGATTGCGTGAATCATGAAACACTTCTCTTGAAACTTCGGCATTACGGACTGGGTGAACTTGCGCTTAACTTAGTAAAATCGTACTTGAATGATAAACTGCAGCAAGTTCAAATAAACGGTGTGAATTCCTTGGGCTTAAAAGTCAAAATGGGTGTACCGCATGGCTCAATATTGGGTCCGTTCCTCTTTTTAGTATATATAAATGATTTACCTTTTTTACTAAAAAACCGACCTCAAATGGTGTTATTTGCTGATGATACATCACTGATTTTTAAAGTTAAAAGACGTGCACAGGAGCTTGAAGACGTAAATAATGCTATAGTTAAGGTCCATAATTGGTTTACTGTAAATAATTTGGTATTAAATGGAAAGAAAACGAAATGCATAAGATTTGCGTTACCGAATGTTAGAAGTAGTGAATGTCATGTTGTATTGAATAAGGAGATACTAGAATTCGTCGAACAGACGGTTTTCCTGGGGATCACGCTTGACTCAAAGCTACAGTGGGGTCCTCGTTTAACATCACTTGCAGGGCGGCTGAGTTCTGCCGCTTACGCTGTTTGGAAGATCCGCCAATTAACAGACGTGGATACCGCGAGACTGGTCTATTTTAGTTACTTTCATAGCATCATGTCTTACGGTATCTTGCTATGGGGACGGGCTGCGGATATTGAGTCGATCTTTATTCTGCAAAAGAGGGCCGTCAGAGCCATCTATAACCTCCGCAGACGCGAATCTCTAAGGGAACTGTTCAAAACAATTAACATCATGACGGTACCTTGTCAATATATCTATGAAAACATTATGTATGTTCGGAAAAATCTACATCTTTTTAGTAAGATAAGTGATAGGCACAATTTTAACACTAGAAATAGGAACAAATTAGATCAAACACGTTTCAGATTGTCTAAAGTACACACTTCTTTTATGGGGTACTGTGTAAAATGTTATAATAAAATACCAGTCGATATTCTTGAACTAAATGAAAAGAAATTTAAATCATGCATTAAACGCACACTATGTAGACAAGCATATTATAAGTTAGATGATTATATCGTAGATAAAAATGCTTGGCTTAATGCTGGTCCTGCTCCACAGCCACCTGGGCATACTAGTTAAAATTTTAATATTTGAAAGAGAAGCTTCCCTTTTTTATTTTTTCTGACATTACGAACATTTTTGTTCATAACATTATAATTTATGTGACATTACGAATGTTTTATTTTTACTGAACCAAGTGTTAGTTACTTTATATACGTCAATATATATTAAATGTTTTTTCTTTCTTTTAGGAAATCAAATTTTATTAATATTTCAAATGGTTGCAAACTATAGTTTTGTATAATTTAGAAGCATTTTGTTTGAATTTTGTAAATGTGAGTACCATGCATCCGTTTATTGTGTTGTTATGATGTACGTTGACTTGAAAAAGCATGGCAGTTGAGAGTATGTCATGCTCACATAAATGTCTCACTGATGGTGGCGCGTGTGTTGGATCATTCGGTTCCCTACAAAATGGTTGAGCTGGATGGTGCTGATCCACGCGTCAAGTTCGTGAACGGGCGCTGTCGGTTGAGACTGGTCATCTCCTAACTTCCAGGGCTTATTTTTATCTTTTATTTAGAATTGTTTATAATTACATTTTTTTACATTGTTCTCACATACAGAAGCAACAAGAATAATGTTCCCAAGATTTTGTAATATTTCAACTTGATTTTAAAAGAGTGTCCGTGGAGTTTCTTGCCCGTTCTTCTCCATAGAGATCTACGTTTTGGAATGGGCAACTAGCTTCAACTTTCCAACTGATCGACTTTTTGACAATTCAAAAGTGCCTGTAAATGGTTTAATTGAAATAAATGCTTTGAGTTTGAGTTTGAGTTTGAGGAGTGAGCTGTACCTCAGTACAGATGCTACGTAGCCGTGATAGGCGCTGAGTGCAGCTTGTTCATTCGCTGTTTTGCGTAGTTCTCGTAGTGCATCACAAATCTGTTTAGTTTTTTAAATAGATTTTTCATATGTGTTCCTCAGTTACAATTTTCATCTTGTGCTAGACCTAAAAATTTTCTACTATTTTCTTTAATAATTATTTCGTTATTGGGGTTTAAAATATTTTTTGTAGGATTTTGTTTGTAGTTTGCAAATTGAATGAATTTTGTTTTGAATAAATGTATTTTTAAGTCGTTTTCATTTAGCCAACTTATTATATCGTTGATAGTTTGATTTACTTCTAGTTTAATGTTTTGTTATTTTCCAGTATTATTACTGACACATCTGTAAATAGTACACACTTATGATTTGTTACATTTGGTAAGTCGTTAATGTATAAAAGGAAGAGAAGAGGCCCAAGGATGCTTCCTTGAGGTACTCCAGACCCATTGTGTCGATATAAAGGTTTGTACCTATACCATCACAAGTTTGTCATTAATGCGGGATACTTCAACCTACTGTTGTCTATTACTGAGGTAACTTTTCAGCCATTCTAAAGCTGAACCTCCGATGCCACCTCGCTCACATTTATCTAGGAGTGTGTTGTGGTTAACGAGATCAAAAGCCTTGCTCATATCTAAGAAAATTACGGAAACAGAGCGTTTTTTATCTGTTATATTATGAATATATGTGTAAAATGTATGGTGTCTGATGTGTGTGTGGTGTGTGTGGCGTGTAAAGGTGTGTGTGTAACTGTATTTTTGTTCGCCATACTACTACTACTTCGTTAGCTTCAGTGTCAGGTCAGGGTCGTTATACAGGATAAGATTTTATCCAGTGCGCAAACTGTAACCATGAATTTAGCATATCATTCTATACCCCCAGCGTAGAAATTTTTAGTCGGTTATGCAAAAAAGAAATCAGCTGTTCCACACATTTTGACCGCGTAGGTATTGCATTTTTTTTATGAAACAGCTGATTTTTGTTTTTTTTTATCCGACGAAAAATTTCTACGCATATCATTCTAGAATGATATGCTGAATTCATGGTTACAATTTGCGCAGTGGATAAAAACATATCCTGTATTAATTGTTCCGAGTCATCATATCCAGTAATATGCAACATTTTCTTTACAATTTTTTGCATTCGAATGAGTTAGTGTTTTTAACTTTGCAGAGTTTACAGAGTTTACTGTAAGTATTAATGACGAGTAGCCGGAGGAGCGTCTAACTAGCAATGAGGTGACGTCAGGTGTTGATATTCTATAATTACGTTTGCTTATTATTGATGTATATTCGGGCCTGCTTCTGATATTTTTGTACGCTTTAATGCAGGCAGAAAGAATAAAAAGTTGGCGGACCCTGAGAACTCTCGTTTCGCGATAGAGTAAATCAGTAGAAAACCGGTCGGGCTTCACAAAATTTACTTTAAGATGTGCTCTCTGTGTTCTTTCAGCTTCAACCAAGTAGGTCGTTCCAGCACTACCCCACACGTTGATGCAATACTGAATTATTGATTGGCAAAGCTAGCGCTTTGCCAATCAATAATTCTTATTGTAGTAAAACTTACTGTAGTGTGTCTGTAGGCAGACAGTCTCGTAGTCTACGCATGTTTGAATAAGTTTTCTTATTCTACAAGAAATTTTGGATATATGGTGCTTAAAGGTTAGGTAGTTGTGAATAAGAATTCCGAGATATATAATAGAAGAAGTACGTTCAAGAGGAGGACAACCGCAAGGGAGAGTAGAAATATTGGAAGAGCAGTGATGTAGTTGGAGTTTTAGGTGTACTGGTGGGATAGAAGCGGTGGTCTTGGAGAAAACAATATATGTAGTTTTACTGCCATTTAGCGTGAGAAGGTTTCTGTCCAGGTTATGCGCGATTAGTGGCAATCACTCTTCTGCTAGACGATGTACATGTTTTCATGATTTTCCGTGAAATATTACAGATGTCATCTGCATAAGTTATTATTTCAGCATTATTCACAGAGAGTTTAAATATGTCGTTAATATAGACAATGAAAAGCGTGGGACCAAGTACACTGCCATGTGGAACACCAAAGTCAATGGGAAGTTCATCACTAGAAAAGGTGTCCGTTTCGATTGCTCGGCCACAAAGTCGTAGAAGATAAACGACTACGTCAACATTACGAAGGAATTTGTAAAACACTAAAAGTGAAAGTCGCAAATTCGTAGATCCAATATTCAGAAAGTTGTAAAGGTTTAACCATGGCCGCGCGGTCGAAACATGGAGAACCGCGCGGGCGTGGCCGCGCGGTTCTCTAAAACGAAGCTTAGTAGAGGTCCCATTCTTTTTGCTAACGACTGATACGATTTCGAAGAAAATGTAGATAATATGAATAAAGTCCTCACATTTAGACTTCACGACCTACAGAACTTAAATGCTATGGCCGCGCGGTTGAAACATGGAGAACCGCGCGGCCACGCAGTTCTCTAAAACGGAGCTTAGTAGAGGTCCCTTTCTTTTTGCTAATCACTGATACGATTTCGAAGAAAACGTAGACAATATGAATAAAGGCCTCATGTTTAGACTTCACGATCTACAGAACTTAAATGCTATGGCCGCGCGGTTAAACACGGAGAACCGCGCGGCCACGCAGTTCTCTAAAACGGAGCTTAGTAGAGGTCCGATTCTTTTTGCTAACGACTGATACGATTTCGAAGAAAATGTAGACAGTATGGATATAGTCCTCATGTTTGGAGTTCACGACCTACAGAACTTATAACCTGTAATGCATATTAGAAGAAGGGTGACCAAGATTTATGGTACGTCAAGAGACATTTCCAAAAGCGTGGTTTTTATATCACGTAATTACCTATTATTAAAATGAGGGAATAGGTGTGGTTGATTGGGTGAAGTGCTTATGCGAAATAATTATAATTTAACAAGCATAAGGTACCTACCTACGTTGTATTGATTGAAATCATTGCATTATGATTTCAATCATCATCAGCTTAGATATTTTTTCGCAGACATCTAATGTCACGAGTTTCGTCGGTTACATAAAAAATATCAGCTGTTCCTTACATTTTAACCGCGTAAATATTGCACTTTTCTATGAAACAGCTTATTTTTTTTGTATAACCGTCGAAAAATTTCTGCGCTAGGGGGTCTAGAATGATATGCTGAGTTCACGGTTACAGTTTGCGTACTGGATAAAAACTTATCCTGTATATGTAAGTAAATGAATACTAAAAAGATAATGCAATATTTATTCTAAATGAAATCCATAAATAATAAATAAATAAACATGATACTTACATGCAAAAAAAACATACACAACCATTCCTTGGCAGTTGGGTAAAAATAAATGAAGTATCGAAAATGCATTTAATAAAACACAAATAACAATAAATAAATAATTTTATGAACTAACGTATTAACAACATATTGAATCACATTCAAATACCTAGCGCACTTCGTCCTCGGGATCCTACTAAACTGTGCTTTTCCCGACAGGGTACCTACATAATTAATGCCATCTTAAGACCACCAATTTGTAACACGTTATTAGAATTGAGAATTGGTTGCACATTACTTTTTCATGAGTTCGCTCGGTCGGTCGCGAAAAATTGACAGGAAAATGATTGTTTTTTCTTAATTGAAATAAAAAAGAGATTCTCAAGAGGATCGAATACTATTTAGGCAGCAAAGAAAAATAAATCAACAAATTAATGTCACAATCTAATGAAAATAAAAACTTTTTGAGAAAAAAAAATATTTATTAAAGGCGTTAATAACACCAAAAAATGGTAAACAGCCTTTTTGCTATAATTGACGCTTTACAATTTTTAAAGAGTTTGTATTGATATGACATCTTAAACCTTAGTGTGCATAGTGTTAGAAGGAACCAAAATTGATATTTGATAAACATTTTGAGACATTTTGAATACTTACAGTTTGGTATGTTTCCTTCTTTGATAATGACCAGCAGCACAGATAATGTGTTTAAATGACGCAACCCCCGCCCCACCCCAGTCTTTTGTTTTGTTTTGGGTGTCGATACGTCTGGCTCAGAGTGAAAGAATGGAGACAAACAAACGCACGCGCACAATGACATTTTTGGGAGGTTATTTAAAACGGCTTTCCCCACGGATATCGATCGGATATCTATGGCTTACCCGCAAAGCAAGCACACTGACATACAAATGCGTATTGCATTTGCAAAAACGTGTGTAATTTTTTTAAATACTAAAAGTGCCTGCTCTTGACCTCGATCACGCCTAATGAAAAACGATTGATGAGGTCCATTGCACTACTGCAATATTGCAGTAGGCAATTTAAGCGTAATCATTAAAAATCATAGGTGGGTAAATCAGTTTTTTAAACGAGCGCTTAATTTATTAAAATAGCAGTGTTTACGTTGAAAGGAGGTATAGTTATTTGTATAGGTACTAATCAAATACTTAGACAATCATTAATCCTTTTTACAATAAAAAGTGCTTACCTATCTATGTTAATAATATTGAAAATTCCTGATTGACGCACCATAAATCTTGGTCACCCTTCTCCTAACATGCATTACAGGTTTTAAGTTCTGTAGGTCGTGAACTCCTAACATGAGGACTATATCCAGACTGTCTACATTTTCTTCGAAATCGTATCAGTGGTTAGCAAAAAGAATGAGACCTCTACTAAGCTCCGTTTTAGAGAACTGCGTGGCCGCGCGGTTCTCCGTGTTTCAACCGCGCGGCCATAGCATTTAAGTTCTGTAGATCGTGAAGTCTAAACATGAGGACTTTATTCATATTATCTACATTTTCTTCGAAATCGTATCAGTGGTTAGCAAAAAGAATGGGACCTCTACTAAGCTCCGTTTTAGAGAACTGCGTGGCCGCGCGGTTCTCCATGTTTCGACCGCGCGGCCATGGTTAAACCTTTACAACTTTCTGAATATTGGACCTACGAATTTGCGATTTTCACTTTTAGTGTTTTACAAATTCCTTCGTAATGTTGACGTAGTAGTTTATCTTCTACGACTTTGTGGCCGAGCAATCGAAACGGACACTAGAAAAGAAGCTTACTTTTGTGCACTGCTTTCGGTTTGTCAGGTAGCTTTTAAACCATTCAAGGCAAATTCCTCGTATTCCTGTCCATGTTAGTTTCTTGAGGAGAAGGCCAGTAGAAAATAATGTCAAAAAAAAATCAAAAGTCACTTATTCAAACTAGGCTGAGAGCCAGCTCTTTTTGAACGTCAAAATTACATAAAACAGTACCCCGGCACGCCCGCCCTTCACCACTTCCTAGTGCTTTAGCTGGGAAGAAGAAGTAGCGCAACAAACTCCCCAGCAGCACAGCTGTCTGTTAAGTTAGAAGAACTTGATTATATACAACAGTAGGTAATTAACATTACGAAACAAATTCAATTTGCCATATGTCAGCTAGCACACGCCAATATACCAAAAAACATTGAAAACATAGTACTCAAGTAGAAATAAACTGAATTATGCAGGCAAATAAAATAAACATTCAAGCGCAACTTACGTTTAATGAATGATTTAAATTGATTGATATTTAGATCTTGAACATGGCTTGGAAGTTTATTATAAAAGCGTATACATTAACTTCTGAATGACCCACCTATTTTCTTGATCCTTGTTGATGGTACAACAAATTTGTGTTTGTTCCTAGTTTTTATACTATGAATATCACTGTATTTTTTAAACAATTTAATATTTTTATGGGCATATAAAAGATTTTCAAAAATATACTGTGAAGGCACAATCATAACATTAATTTCCTTAAATTTCTCTCTGAGAGAATGTCTCGGACTTAATTTATAAATTGATCTAACAGCTCTTTTCTGCAAGACAAAGATGGTCTGAACGTCGGCGGCATTTACCCCCCCCCCCCCCCCACCACAGAATACCATATGACATTACACTATGAAAATACCTAAAGTACACTAAACGGGCTGTCTCTATATCAGTTAAATTACGAATTTTTCTAACAGCACGGACCACCCGCGGCAAGCGTACTTTAAAGACCCGTGTGGCTGTTATTAGCCTCAAGCCCCTTAGACACACTGGACTATTATGACCTGGATTAAACTATCATAATACGTACATAATTTCATTCGTTTCCATGATATAGTTTTCCTAGTATGCGATTGAAACCAAAAGCAATAAATTCTATTAATATTAATTTGTGAAAGTTTTTATTATGTTTGCATGTTTGTTTCTCAATCACGCAACACCGGCCGAACGAATTTGCATGAAATTTGGCACACAGATAGATTATAACTTTGATTAACGCAAAGCATACTATTTTTATCCCGGTAATACCTTATTGGGATAGTTTTTAACTTCCACGCGGGCGAAGCCGCTGGTAAAAGCTAGAGTAGTTCATAATAAAAAGCTATGTTTTTCATTTTGCCATGGTAAATACAAAGGGAGTGCAAACGACTTTTGACAGATGGCCGCCATTTTGTAAAAATTTATAGCCGTCAAATAAATAATGGCTATATAGCCGATATTTTTCGCTTGCAGGGGAAAATTTAAATTAATATGGTGCAAAATGCATGCGTGGTCTATTATTTTTCATGATAAAGACAACGTAAGCATAACACATTACCTATCTAGATATTAAAAGAGAACGCTGTTGAATTATAGAGTTCTTTTTTTAGCAAGATATTTTTGTGTAAAATTAATTTAACACACCCGTAACGCGCGAACGAGTATACAGAAGTTGTACATCCACATTACGTCGCTGAAACTATGCTGTATCTAATGCTACTATAATATTAAAAATGTGAAAGTTTTTATGTTTAGATGCTTCGATATTTAAAGGTTTTTACTCAATCGTCAAAAAACGTCTGAACGGATTTGCATGAAATTTGGCACACAGATCAAAATACAAAATCAAAATCAAAAGTCATTTATTCAAACTAAGCTGAGAGTCAGCACTTTCTGAACGTCAAGATAGTTTATAATATGGATTAACACAGAGAATACTTTTCATCCCGGTAGTACGTTCAATCAATCAATCAATAGTTTTTATTTGTAAACATAAGTTACAACAGTGTGCAGGATGGTACAATTATTCATATTAGATAATTTCCGAGCTCCACGCGGCCGGAGCCGCTGGCGAAAGCTAGTATATATGTCGCAGCCATCTGGTTAAATTAGCCAGCTAATTGGATGCCTAAGCCGTTCATTAAACGCCGCCATCCAATTGGATGCCTAGGCCGATTGTTAATTGAACTAGAATCATTCAACGTTTAACAACTTGGCGTATTGAAAGTCAGCCCTTTGAAGAAGACTGCTTGGTCAGTCAAGCCAAGTGATTCAAATTTAGTTCAGTTTTCTTTCACTGTGGCGCTAAACAAATATGGCGTCAATAGCCCAAACCGTGAATGTTATTTTTGGTTCTTGTGTGCAGTTTTAAGTGAAATTAAAGTGTGAGATTGTCAAAATAGTGTGAAAACATGGAGGTGCCAAATAATACTACGTCTTCTGCAAGTTTTCGCGAAATCAAGTAGATATATCAAGTCTAAACTGAACTTACCTATTGACTGACTTAATTATTATTGAGTAATATTCGTGTTATGTATAATTATAGTGTATTAAATTGGTTGTAAACCAACATTTCACTATTACTAGTTACTTAGTGGTAGGTATTAGTAAAAAGTAGTCGTACATAATTTGTGAACTCATAGTCACCCAAACCAAACATCACAAATTCATTAATATCCAATTTAACTAAATAACTCCACGACATTCAGCCATCTGGTCAATACGTGGCGCTCAATGACTTGGCTAGTTGTCTAACAGCTATTTAATTAGATGCGTTTAATGAACCGTCTAGGCGTCCAATTAGTTGGCTAATTTAACCAGATGCCTGCAATATGTACATAAAGTCACGCTTTCTTCCCAAGGGGTAAGCAGAAACTACAGAACGCCATCTGCTACAACCCTTACCTTCTTCTTTTGCTTGGTTTACGCTGATACATTAGCGGGGTAGTTTCATAGCACCCTATCAGATCAGTAGCAAATGGCTTTCATGTTACAGTTCATCAACATTTGCGTTATTCACTGAATCATTTCTGATAGAAAAACGCAATAACACTTTGCATAACCTGGGAATCGAACCGAGAATCGCATGCTCAGTAGTTAGACTTACGACCACTAGACCAACGCGGCAGTTTTCAATGTTCAATTTTTCAGGTAGGTAGCATTTATATGAAAAACTGAATTATGCTGGCTGCGTGTGACGTTGATGTATTTTCACGCTGCATTTAAAGCAGTGGGGAAATGAGGAGCCATTATTATAACTAGTGGTGCTCGTGGCTTTGCCTGCATAAAAAGATGCTGAGTATAAAATCTTCGTAGGTAATTCATACAGTCACGTCACCCGTATTTTCTAAGGGTCGGTAGAAACACTGAACGGACAAAAATCCTACTAGTCTAGATGTGAATGTTTCTTTGTTTTGATGTCTGGATGTTTGTTACTCAACCAGGCAACAACGACTGAACGGATTTCGATGAAATTTGGACATAGGATACTTTTTATCTCGGTACTAGGTAAGTTCCCATGGGATAATTTATGACCTACACGCGAGCGAAGCCGCGGACAAAAACTAGTGGTAATTAAAACTTCTTGTAATTCAAAGACAATAAATATAGAATGAACATAACATCACGCCTGTTTATTCCGAAGGATTAGGCAGGGGTGTACCGGGACACTCTCAGTTCGCCAGTTATGTTTACGTCCCATGTAATAGGAGGCGACTCTATTGCCATCAAACGGGCATAAGTGTAAACTCCGGACTGCTACTGAAACATTCCAGAAAAAAAAACCCTATAGCACTTTGCCCGACCTGGGAATAGAACCCATCACCTGTAGTTCTTGCGACCACTAGATCAAGGTACTGTACCTTGATCTAGTGGTCGCAAGAACTACAGGATTTAATTAATGTATTGGCACTGTCAACCACCACCACCTACCACCACCACCATCACCACCACCACCTGCATTCTATACAAATAAAGAAATTATTATTATTATTATCCTTTATTACATTAAATACACATATAAATTACATTTTATTATTATTATTAAGGATTCAAAATATTGTGAGCGTTGGATAGCTCAATTAATTCTATAGAACTTATGGATCAAAAATATGTCCTCATGTGAACGGTTCAATAATATATGATGTGCATTAGGCAATAATATGATAAACTGTAAGAAAAAAGCAGTCACATATTAATGAATCTAAATCTTGACCACAATTTAATGATGCTTATAGTTGTCACAATATTACGAACTTTTTCGACGTTCATATATTTTTGAAGTTTGAAAGGGCCAATATATTAATGAACTCGACTGTATCTTATTTAGTTAATATCTTTGAGAAATATAGTGTCTTTTCTTGTAACAACCTCGTTAGTTTTGTAGTCTGCTGAGCGTCGGGCCCTAGGTTTGATCCCCAAGTCGGGCAAGTACTCTTGGCTTTTTCCATAAGGACTTACTTAGTAGTAGGTCGGAGTCTTAATTTAAGCCCAACTGATGGCAATAGGCTCGCCCCCTATTAGATGGGACTTAAACGTAACTGGCGAAATGTGGGTGTACTACACCTCTCAAAAATAATCAGAATCAAGTCATTTATTCAAACTAGGCTGGGAGTCAGCACTTTTTGAACGACAAATTTACATAAGACAGTCCCCCAAAACGCTCGCCCTTCACCACTCTGCTTAACCCATCGAAAATTGCAGGCGTGATGTTAAGTTAACAGTCTCTTACTAGGGAAGACTCGATATGTAAGGAACGGTCACCCATCCCAAAACTAACCTCGACATCCTCATAGTAGGTAACTATAAAGCCACGAGCCACTTTAGAAACATCAAAACAGTCAAACATCTAAAACCTACTACTCTACTCACCCTTCAACTTTATACATTGAAAATCCTGTACTTCCATCTCTGTCTTTTACTACAAACATACATCTTGCTCTCTCCTTCTATTTTTGCATGTGTGAGTGACGCCCTAGTGTATGTGTATGGAGCGTGTGAAAGCGTTGCGTCTGTGTGCGTGGTACAGGTAGCATGGACTGTGTTGCGGTGCGAAAAAATTACCCTGGATTGTGGGTAAATTGTGGTGGTGATGGTAATGTAAGTTTTGTGGGAGAATTTTGTGTGTGGATAGTTAGATAAGAATAGAATAGAATAGAAATATAATAATACATGACTTAGATGATTATGGACAAAGGTTAGTTTGGGTTTTGTTATTATTTATTACAATGAGCAGGCGTAGATTTTCAGACATGTAAAATACTTTATTTTCAAGTAAATTATAAAAATATTTTTATTCACTCAGGTAGGTCAGTATTCAAGTATGTACATGAATATCCATTTGTACTGATACTAAACGACCTACATTAATGCTTTAATAAAAGCGTCTTTGTATTTTAAACCTACACCACTTAAGCTAAGCTTTTTAAATCCAATGGCACGCTATTAGGTGGGAAAGGGCATCAGTAGGCATTTTAAGTAAAGAATAAATAGTGACGTTCACTTTTGTAACATTTCAAAATTTAGTCAAGTGGTGTTTTTAAATCCAGGTAAGATCAGACCCATTTTTTGTTGAGTACTTTATAAAGTACTCAACAAAAAACAAAAAAAAAAAAAAAAAAAAGGAATAATAAAGGTTTATAAACCTTTATTATTTTGCTACTTATTTTTTTTTACTAACTTCAACAAATGCATCACATTTATTTTTCAAAAAAATATTCACACACGCTTAAATTTAAATCATTACCCCACATCCCCGCAATCGGTCAACCCAGTGCTTTCCGGGAGCTTTAGATTTTAAAACAGCCACACCGAACTACCACGGTCTTTCGTTTAGTCTGCGTTCACCCTTCGTTCGCGAACAACGTGTGTGTTGTGTATTAATACTGTGTACTTTTGTGTACTGTATTCATTTGCCGTGTGTACACTGTGTATTGTGTAAATTAGTGTGTTTTTTGGCCATTTTCTTACAAAGGTAAGTTTTATTTATTAAAATATTTTTGTACTAGGGTGAAAGACACAGTTGATGGAAGTGCCCGTAATTGTTTTTAAGATTTTCGTGTCTCATTCCTGTGTGGTTACGGAATTTATTTATTTGTTGTGTATACTTGATTATAAACAAGTTTGTTACACCATTATATAAAGAAAATATTTAAAACACAATTACTTACTAAGTAACATTGATAATAATCCAAAACATGTTTTGATTTTCGATTCTTGGAGGTTTGGTGTCAAATTCCTTCGTGTTTTCAATTATTTGAGCAGTTCCAGTACCGACATGAGTGGGGGGTACCACTCTTACTAATTTGCTGGACACGTATTTGTGAAATAACTCTAAATATAAGCTTTTATCGCGGTTTTACTCATGTTTTCGACGTTTTCTTTCTTAAAGCGGTGTTTTACATTGACTACTATAATGTTAAAGGATAGTGTTAGCTGTTTTCGTCGACGGTTGTTAGTTATAAACATAGATAGGTATTAATTATTAATAAGGTACGTACTGTAATTAGCCACGACATGAAGAAGTATTTCTTTTAATGAACGAGTCAACGTTAAACAGCAATTTGGAGAAATAAATATCGATAAACACGTAAACAAGTAAGTCTTAAATATATTATACTTAACTAAGTCTTGAATACACATGTACATACATTTATTATCATAAATGTTCAAAAGTATTTAAGACTGAATTATCGTTTTGATAAAAATTATCAAAACAAACCTTGAAAAAGCTTCCTGTAGACCGTTAAGTATATACGTAGGTACCTACTTACCTTCTGGCTTGAAAATAACTGAAAAGATTGACATGAAATTATTAAAATAACAATATTTTGCCAGCGTCGTCCTCCGAGTGGTCACATAAAATTATCCCACGGGAACGTAGATACTACTGTTATAAAAAGTATCCTACTCATATTCCAAAAACAATAATGCCAATATCAGAAACTTATATACGAATCACGAGCATAACAATCACAAACAAAATAAAACAATTGCGGTATTCTGCCAATAATAATACACTTCAAAACACTTCAGTCCGCCAAACCCGGCATTATTAATTCCTGATATCTTTCTGTATTTGGATTTAGTCCAAATCTAAAGTATTCATAATTCTGTTAAACGAAATATGTGCGACCTGGGCACAGTCTCCTCTGTGAACAATAATTTTGTCGTCTGCACGATTAAATATTTTTAGGAAAGAGTCTGGAGGTAGAACTGATAAAAACGTTAGCCATTTTCCAACTATGTAAGGATCGGGTTCTGGTATAACTATATGCAGCTGAATGCCAAGATTTTACATGGAGCGATTGTCTATCTGACTTCCTCAACCCAGTTACTGAGTATTGCGATACCCCTTGGTAAGACTGGTTGTCAGACTGTTGGCTTCTGACGACCCGTAACGACTGACAAAGACCCACTAATAACAGCCGGGACTAACCTGCTATCCGAGGCACAGAGGGCTCTTGATATGAAAGGTAAAGCATAACTTTATCTGATCGATCAACCCGTGCAGCTGTTATAACTTAGCTACAAGCCCCTAAGTCTCAATTTTTATGCTTATAAAGTATACAGACAACCTAGATTTAAAAGCTACGATACCAGACGCTCTTTTTAGGCAGTAGACTTTTATGTTTGGAACCTTTTCGTGAAAACGAAATCATATCCCTAATTTTCAGTTTTTCTTAAATATAACATAGTTTGGTAGTGATTCTGCTTCTGAAGACTTTCATAGACAAATTTCAGGCAATAGATAATCGAAGTTATCATCAGCGAAGCAAATCATCCGGCTATATCAATATTATGTTATTTGATAATACCCAAGACTTACGTCTACAGCGAGCCAATTTATTTTAATAAAGATTACTTTCGGTTTGACTAAGTAACATCTTCAAAGTCTGCTGAACCAGAGGAAATCCCAAAAAAATACACAAGGAATTTAAAATACTCTTTAAACCTTTTAAAAGCTTAACCAAAAGGCTATGTTTCTAGGGTTCCGTTCCGAAAGGGTGCGAATGGAAACCTAAAATAGGTTCCGCTGTCCGTCTGTTACAGGGCTTTATCTTGTGAACTGAATCAGGTAGAAACTTGACATTTTCAGTTGAGTTTGTATTACTACGGCCGCTATCCATAATCAGCCCATAATTTTCCCACAGCTGGGACACTGCTCCTAGAGAGGGAGTGGGCTGTAATCTACTACGGAGGCCTAGTGCGGATTGGCATATGTCACATGTCTTCGAATTTTTCGTTCTAGGACATGCTGGTTGCCTCACGATGTTTTCCTTCACCGTTTTGAGATTTGTGGTGATTACACAAAGTAAAGCGTCTGTCTGACTGCGAACCTACGACAGACAACTCGTAAGACGCGGCCGTTGCCACTGGGCCACCACTGTTCTACGGCCACTATAACAACAAATAATTAAAATGAAATGACGTCAAAGATTAAAGAGTACCGTCCCCATACAGACGTGTTTTTATTAAATAAGGTATTTGATTGAAAATCTATAGTGTTAAATATTGGACGTTTGTACGGAACCCTCCGTGTGCAACTCCGACTTGCACTTGATCGCTTTTTATTTCTTCTAAAACCGTTTCAACTCTCTAAAAAAAATTAAGCACAGCTGCGACTGCGGCTAGCTTAAAACAATGGAAGCTAAATTGATTCGAATGAACGTCGACTTTTATTTTTGCTTGCTAAGCCATTTTATATGTGCAATCTGGCAATGACGGGGTGAATTGGTGGGACTTCTACAGCAAAAATGATGCAGAGAAATTGTGAGAATGAACATCGATGACTACAAGAGTATGGAGAGACCAAAGAAACGATGGATGGACTGTGTGAATGATGATATGGTTAGAAAGGGTGTAATTACCGAGATTATTACTAACAGAGAAGTATTGAAGAAAAAGACATGCTGCGTCGACCACAAATAAATTGGTAGGAGGGCAGGAGAATGACGACGATCAAAAACGATAGACCTTATAAGAATCTGTGTGTTGAAGTATCCTTCATGATATTAAATGTTCTTTGGCAGTCAGACCTGTTAAAACCTTGCTTATCTGCCTAGACTTTTCCCAACTATGTAGGGGTTGGCTTCCAGTCTTACTGAATGTAGCTCATACCAGTACTTAACATGGTACATTATTATATTCTAACAGTAGTACGCGATCATAAGCTGTAAGCCAAACTGGCATTCGACTACGGCTTTCAGATGAGAATATTTTTTCAATAAATATTTTCAATTCTCTAACTACATTTATCAACTACCTCCATTGTGACCAAAAAAACGAGCGCAGCATTCCGGATCGTTGGTTCTAAACAAAACAACTATCAAAGTTTTTCTCTTTATTACATTAACAACTAACAATGATATGTAGTGACAGGTTGACAGACTAGATGGAACTGGATAAGACAGGCAGCACCCTATGAGACATACGATTCCGACAGCTCTGCGACTCTAAATTAACGTCAAAATAAGCTGAGAAAGAGCACGTTTTTAACGTCAAAATTACATAAGACAGTCCCCCCAAAACACCCAAACTTCATCAGTTCCTTGTGCTTTTAGCTGGAAAGAAGAAGTGGCGCAACAAACTCCCCAGCAGCACAGCTGTCTGTTCAGTTACGCAACGGTAGGCTATTAGCAACCATAATCATATATTTAATTCAAACTTCTGCATACTTGACGTCGAGTCACACGCTCTACGACAAATAGACGAACGCCGCACGCTCACCCGACGATAATCGCATGCGAGACGTTACTGTCAGATTTCATTGATAAGTACTTAGGCAAGTTATAACTAGAGGTTCTATATTCACTCACAACTCACCAGATGAACAATACGACCGTCTCTCTCAAATACTCAAAGAAGAAAACTAGCCTGCGGAAAAGTGAACTTAAAAAAATACAGAAACTTGAGGTTGACTATTAAACTTAAAACTATGAGCAATCTCATGCAGTCGGAGGCAATAAAGGTCTTTATCGTTAAATTTAAGAAGATGTCGTCTGACATAACAACCAATTCACTGACATAAACGACAACTCTGCGTCTTGTCGCAGCGACAAAACGTACAATTTGTACTCTCTCCTATAGTAACCAGTTTCTGTCAATGAATCTCGCTTGAGATTAGCTGATATAGTCAGCATATTTTGTTTTTAATACCAGTTAGTATGAAGTTATATTTAGAGAGTGAATCGATTCTCAACGAACGGCAGCTGACAATCAATGAATCGTCGAGACTCGAGGATAATCAAAAGCGTCTAGTCTTGAATGAGTAACTGTTATTTACACACCCTTTTAATGGATTGAACACACATTTATTGTACCTTTGGCGATTTTGATCGGTTACCTTGGTTCTCCTACGGATCTCTTCATTATTGATTCAATCGTATAGGGAAATTCCGAGCATAGCCTTCTCCTTTGCCCTTTGGGTGACTTAAAGCCTTTTTATGAGGCCCATTGTGAGCGACCACGTTTCAGTGCCATCAGTCATCACTGGCAACACGCACTGTTCAAAGACGTTCGTCTAGAGACACTGCGGTATGTGGGACGAGAAGATATTGCGTAGCTTCCGGTTAGCCTGGTAACCGACCCCAACCTGGTTGGGAAAAGGCAGGCGTATCGTGATACCGCGGATGACTACGATAATTATCGTCACGATGGAAATTATAAAAACGCCATTTACCATGAAAATATCATAAATTGCTAAAAGAAGTAATTCATCGCTTTGGCGCTTCGGCACAATGTATCAGTTTTACAAATCTAATACCAACAAAAAGTCTAGATTTTGGACGAGGGTAAGGAGTGACTGGTCATGTATGGGTGCGCCTATCCTGCGGGGAATACAAGCATGATACGTATTATGTTATGTTAAAAAAATCGATGTGTGTAACGTATGTCACGACTTCACGAGTGGGTAGAATTAGACATGTAATATCAACCAACCCGAACTGGGCTCGTAGTGGATTGCGGCCCACTTCCTCTCTCTCCAGAAAAGGCTTGAGTTCCAGCAGTAGAAACAAATATACATAAACGCTTTTTCTCATAAGGGTAGGCCGAAAAGTCAGAACGCCACCTGCTTGCATACTTACTCGTTTTGTTTCGTTTAAGTTGTTTCTTAACGTTGGAGAAAAATATCGTGAGGAAACCGGCATATCCTTTAAACAAAAATTTTAATGCTTGTGACATGTGGCAGTGGTGATGAAATTAAATAGGTACAAGTAAAGTGCCTCCCTGGGATCGAACTCAGGACCTACAACTCTTTAGCCGGGGCAAGCGCTAGACACTAACTCAAAGCATGTTCCAATAAGAACTACATACAGTAATGAAACATAACATATGGTGGTGTGAATACCACATTCAAACGCTTAGAGGGCAAAAGGTTAATTCTCAGTATTAGTGCCGATGCTAATTTTAATGCATTTAATGTTTTTGACCTGTGACTTAATGAGAGTCGTTTGAAATGCTGATGTTACATGTAGGTACGTAAACATTATAACATTAATTTTAGATAGGTTAGGAATCGGCTGAAATGTACACTGCCGAAAAAGGGTCTTCTTCAGACTCTATTCTAGTCTAATCCACTTTCTTTCATTAGATTACATAATCAGCCTATAATGTGCCTCCTACTGGGACACAGGCCTCCTCTTCTTTGTCGTCACGTCTTTAATTTTTTTTTTCTGTTGGGTGGTAAATCACAAAATAACTTCTCCCGCTCTAGAGCGGGAGGGCGTGTCAGACTTTTACTGCCTAAAACCCACCCGTGTTCCTTTAGTTGCCTGTGTGCCATGAGCCAAGGTATGTCTTTCGAACAACCCGCACCCCTGGCAGGCATCGACCCTCGCGGTCCCCACCAGTTGGTGCTGACATGGATGGATGTACCTGATTAAATATTTAAGAATCGCTAGATTCAGCACCAAAAGAGATAATTAAGGAGGGTCGTCAGAACTAGTTGAAATTTACTAAAAAACCTATGGGTGTTTAATAGAAAGATGGAAGAAGTGGAGGGAAGCCTTTGCTCAGGAGTGGGACAGCGTAATCTTGTAAATAAATAAAAAAAGTCATTCGAAAATGTGCATCTGTTTCATACTAAACTTCTACTATATAAGACGGTCCTGGTTGCTTATTTCTTTAAGAGACTACGTGGTACGATTCAAGATTAATCTTAATATTGGACAACGTTTTGATAAATACTTCCTAAACATAATCTGTATCATCAATTTGTAGAAGCCTTTTGACCCACTTAAGATTGAGAAATTGAAGCAACCACTCGGATTCCGCAACAAAATTAATTAAAAGACAAATTAGAAGGAATAGGAAACATAATTAATTGCGTTCTCTTTTCCCTACGCAATGCGGAAGCGATCGCCAACGAACAAGATAACAATCGTATCGTTTGTATTCGTCTGACAAGTGATGTGTTGATAACGAATCTGATAATCTTTTGTTTTTATTTCGTGCCAGATTATTATCTGTCAGTTAAGATAACAGAGGTCATTCCACTCTCATCAATCTGTTACTATGACATTAAAATATACGGTTGGTTTATTTTCATAATTTAAAAACTACTGGTCTTTAAATAATAACATGTACAGGTATACAAAAAGAAAATAATCATAAGGCATCAAAAAATTCGTCCGCATCGTTGTCAATGGGGAAAGTGCCCAAAAGGCTGGCAGTAGTGCCACTTTGTACGGCAATGCTGATTCTTTGGCCGAAAATAGGCCAGCCCATTGGTTACGGAAAATTAACTAAATATAGTCATCATCATTAACCTGCCCTTATCCCAATTTATTTGGAATCAGCGCATCAAGACTTCTTCTTTCATCGTCATCTGCCTAGACCTTTCCCAACTGTGTTGAGGTTGGATGCCAGTCTAACCGGATGCTGCTGAGTATCAATATTTTATATGGAGCGACTGACGTAATACGATATCTACTCCTTGGTAAGACTGGTTGTTATATTTTCGCGTTTCTGACGACCCGTAACTACTGCCAGATCCACGAATGACAGCCGTGGCCGCGACACGGAGGTCTCTTGCTATGTAAAGCTGGCCACCCATCCAGGGACCAACTGCGGCAAGCTTAGCTTAACCTGAACAATCAACCCATTCGGCTGTTATAACTTAGCCACAAGCCCCTCTGTCTATATGTCTAACATGTCTTCTTTTTTATTAGTCGTCATCTCGACAGTCACCCTCTTTCTTACAATTATCATCTTTTACACAGTCCTTCCATCGTTGCTTTGGTCTTCTCTACTACCCAGTGCGGGTTGGTAGATGTCAGATGTCTTCGAATTTTTGGTTCCAGGACATGCCGGTTTCCTCACGATTAGGGATTGCAAAACCGCAGCTCATTCAATCCCGCGGGATTTTTTATGCGGGATTACTCAATCCCGCGCAGTATCCCGCATCTTTGAAATGATGTTATAAAATCAAATTATTAAACATTTCTTACATAAATTATGTATTTTCTATTAATTAAGTACAAGTAATTAGTAAATTACTGATTACTTATACTTAATTAATAGAAAATAAATAATTTCTGTTGTAAATTACTAACTTCTTATAGGTACTAAATTAATAGAAAAGAAATAATTTCTGTTGCTTAATGTAAGAAATGTTTAATAAAAGTTGATTTTACACAAAAATCTATATTTTCAATTTGATTTTATAACATAATTTCAAAGATGGGATCCGCGGATCCGCGCTTTGAAGGTGCGGAATCCAGCAGATTAATAAAAGCATCGGGATCCCGCGGGAATGCGTGATCCCGTTTTGCGGGATTGCAATCCCTACTCAAGATGTTTTCCGTCACCGTTTTGACAGCAGTGGTAATGAAATTATATACACAAAGTAAAGCCTGCCAGGGTTGGAACACTCGTAAGCCATCAGTGCTCAACACACACTCGCACTCTTAGAGCCATATACATAATTATAACTCAACACAAGCTTGTATAATATCTAATATTTTGTAGCACTTATTTTCGCCATCATCATCATCTCAGCCTAAAGACATCCACCGCTGGACATAAGCCTCCCCCAAAAGGGGAGATTTGCTGTAATCGCCACGCTTGGCAGGCGGGTTGGCGATCGCAGTATGGTGTTCAAATGCATAGAGAACGCTGCTGCCCATTCTCTAGCAAGTCCCTTAGTCGCCTTCTACGACATCCACGGGAAGAAATGGGATGGTGCTATTCGTTTACGTCCGGCATCACACGTATTTTGGATACTTGTTTTTAGTTTTCTAATCATGAAACTGCTTAATATAATACATACATATAACTTGGAGATTCTCATAACATTAGATAAGAATTAATATTGATCTTTGAAGACAAATCTTTTCCCTCAATTCACAGGCTAGTGTGAAATAGCCAATTTTACAATCTAGACAAATATGTATGTATTCGTTTATGTTTGCCGTTCGACCCCAGACAGAACAGGAATATCGAGTTGAACTAAGTACACATTTTGTGGAGTTTCTCATGGATGAAAAACGCACATTTTTTTACGATGCTCAAACTTAATAAACTAACCTATATTTTGCTATAAAATCTATCCATTTTGATTTAGTATTAGTGATGGGCCGAATACAGGCAATACGAATAGTCGGCCGAATATTGGGTTAAAAGTTTACCGAACCGAATATTCAGCAAGACAGCGCATCTCAAAAAATCAAGAGCTTGTCGAGCGTGTTGAATTAAGCGCACGTACGATCCTTCCGCATCATGCATCTTGCACTTGTGTTAGTAAAAAACACTTATGTTTATTTTAAAAGGGGCCACTTGTACTTTTAGTTCTGTTGCTTCATATATTTATGCTTATAGACTTTTTAAATCCATTATGATTCGGTAGAATGTTCGGCACTTTAGCCGAATATTCGGCAGAATACAAAGTTCGGTAAACCTGCCGAATATGCCGAATACTGAACATATAACGAATATTCGGCCCATCCCTTATTTATACTTTATCGGAATTTTAGAAGAATTTACAAGTTTCTTCCAAATTATTGTTTAAGTACTAATACGCTTAGCTTAGAGTACAATTATGGTTTATAAACGGTTATGTATGATACTAACAGAGTTTCAATTGGATTTAACTACACCGAGTATACATAAAATGAATCTGACCTATAAAAGTCCTTTTGTAAACGAATGCAGCAATAAATTAATAATTCAATCGCATTTTGCCATTTAAAAAAAAACAACTTTTAATAACTATTCAAAGATATAAAACAAAAACAAATAATGTCGCATATAAAAAAAACAACAAAATAAAATTGTCTCGGACACTAACTGGGTGCGTCACCCTATCAATTTATTTACTAAGAATGATTACACAACTGTTTTACTAATTGTTTCCGCTGACTCTTTTTAATCACTTGTTATTACTTACCACGCCATTATTCCTGGAAGAGGTAGGCAGAAACAAGCACCCACATAATTGCTATTATAATAGAACTATGAAAATCGGCCAAGTGCGAGTCGGACCCGCACACGAAGGGCAACGCCACAAAGCAAAAAAACTCCGTTTCTTTTATGGAGAAAACCCCTTAAATTTTTAACTTTGTTTTCATTTGTGTTATTTGTTGTTGTAGTGGAGGCAATAGAAATACACAACCTGTAAAACTTTTTTTTTTCAACTTACTTACCTTCACCATTTTGAGAGCAGTGGTGGCGAGATTATTTACCCAAAGTAAAGCGCCTGCCTGGAGTCGAACCTACGACCCACAAACTAGGGATGCCTCGATACGCCTTTTTTCCGATACGATACCGTTACCGATGCTCTTATTTTTTTTTTTTTTTATTAATATAAAAAGAACAAATAACAGGACAAACTAAATAAAACCGTTTATAACTACAGACAGGTTGAGATTAGTTAATAGTATATTTAGCATAGTTAGTTCGTGCCTCGTTTGCAACGAAATAGACGAGACAGCACCCGTGTTTACACTACATTTTTAAAGCGCGAAATTTTAAAAGTATCGTTGAATCGGCCATAAAAATATCGCCGATGCCGGTATATCGGCAAACTTCCAGTATCGCCGACATATCGGCATCGGTATCGGTATCGGATACATCCCTACTACAAACATCTGTAAACCGGGGGCCATTGACCAAAACTGCTCTGCACAAACGGAAACCCGTCAAAATAAGTAGCTTGTGTGCTTTATTATTCTAATCTCATTAAAAATGACCGATTCCGAATGTCTTACCAATACCGTTTGTAATTAGTTAAAAGAAACCCTTTTCACACACACTACACACAAACATATCTCTACTTTAATATTATAAATACGAAAGTAACTCTGTCTGTCGTTACGTTACGCTTTCATGCCTAAACCGCTGAACCGATCGTCATGAAATTTGGCAGAGATATAGCGTAGGATATGGAGAAGGCCATAGGCTACGTTTTTACGCGATAACCGATATCCATGCGGACTGAGAAATTCCCTATGCAAAAACCCAATAACACTTTTCTCAACCTAGGAATAGAAGCCAGGACATCACGCTCAACAGTACCGCTGACAACCAATTACTACTCTCCCTTAAGTCCACCAGCTGAGGAAGTCAATTTCAAAGCATTTATTTCAAATAGGCACATAAAAGGCACTTTTGAATGTCAACATTTACATTAAAATAGAATTGATTCTAGTCGCCCCTTCCAAGATGTAGTTTCGTATGGAGAAGAATGGGCAAGAAACTCCACCGTTACTCTTCAGTAGTAAGAGGCCGAAACTGAAAAAGAAAGAGGAGCCGACAAGGCACTTTTAACCGACTTCTAAAAGGAGAAGGTTATTAATTTGGTATGTTTTTTTAATGCATTTCATGCACAAATAAAAACATTTTTTCTGTTAAATTTTTTCCAAAAAAAAACGGCTGTCTTCCGAAAAAACACTACAAAGTGAAAAATAACTTTAATTTTGGAAGTCGGTGTCATTGGATATGTATTTTAATTTTTTGTCACCGCCTTCTGAAATTAAAGTTGTTTTTTACTTTGTACGTAGTATTTTTTTGGAAGTCGTTTGTTTTTTTTTTTGGAAAAAGTTTATACAGAAAAAATACAAATAAAAAAAATATACCATACCATGAACTATTTCATGGTAATCCATTAATTACCGGATAACCTGTATATTTTTTTATGGATGTTCGGCCATGACTCCGTCAAATATAGACGGATTTTTGGTTTGATAGGGATTTATCCCGAAATGGTGTCATTTCAATTTCATATTGATTTGATGATGAGTTTCGGAACAGACAACGGAACTTGTCTTCAAAAAATGGCAGCAAATAAACTGCGATTACTGTGATCGCATAAATATGCATTGTTTTGATTTGATGGATTTGAGTGAAATTTAGAATTAGTGTGGGGTAGGTACGTTAACGGTATTTTTTTTTTAATTTTTGTTAGCTACTTATAAGATATTCTAAAATGTAGCTTTACTTATTAAGATTCAGTTTGTCGTTAACCTTCCAAAATCCAAGTAATCTTGACATCTATTTACAAAAGATAAGCGCCCAATATTGGATTTATTCAAGTGAAGTTTGTCGATAAATATTGATCTTCCCACGGATCAAATATGACGTATTTGACTTACAGTTTGACGTACATATCGATATGAAATTACCTTGTAATTGTCGCATCATCATCTGAATAGCGTTTTCTCAACTATGTTAGGGTCGGCTTCCAGTCTAACCGGATGCAGCTGAATGCAAATTTTACTTGAAGCGGCTGCCCTGTCTGTGTACTATCTGTCCTACGTGTTTGTGTGATGTTCTAGAGCTCTCACAACCCAGTTACTGGGTAACATTGGTAAGACTGGTTGCCTGACTTTCGGGCTTCTGACTACCCGTAACGACAGTCATACAGCTACAATTGACAGCCGGGACCGGCTTTGCGAGGCAAGGAGGGTTCTTGATAATGTAATCGATGGAAACCCATCCACGAATCGACCGCGGACAACCTTCAATCGACCCGTGCAATGGATATTATTTCGACTAGAGGCCGAAGTAATCCTTGCCCTTTTATTTTAATAGTCAAGCATAGCATAATCAGCGTATTATATACCCACTGCTGGGACTCAGGCCTCCTCTCTGTGAGAGGGAGTGGGCCGTAATCCACCGCGCGGACCCAGTTGGTGTCATGTATCTTCGAATTTTTCGGTTCTGGGCTATGCCGATTTCCTCACGATATTTTCCTTCGCTGTTTTTAATGCAATGGTGATAAAATAGTTTACACAAAGGAAAGCGCCTGCCTGTGTTCAAACCCACGACACAGCTGAATACCAGTATTTTGAATAGAGCGACTGCCTGCCTGAGTTCCACAACCCAGTTCTGGCTAACACGTTACCTACTTTGGAAAGACTGATTGTCAGACTTTCGGTCTTCTGACTAACCGTAACGACTGACAAAGAACCACGAATGATAGCTGGGACCGGCTTAACGTGCTTTCAAAGGCAAGGAGGGGTCTCGATAACGTAATGCATGGCCACCCATCCACGAATTGATCGCGGCAAGCGTAATTTAACCTTTAATCGACCTGTGCGACTGTGATTAATCTTATATTTAGAATTGTTTCTTCAATTATTTTTTTTCATTGTTGTCGCAACAAGAATATTGTAGTAGGTGCCCAAGATTTGAAATATCTTTATTTAATAGAGTGTTCTTGGAGTTTCTTGCCCGTTCTTCTCCATAGAGATCTACGTTTTGGAATGGGCAACTAGCTTCAACTTTCCAACTGATCGACTTTTTTGACATTTCAAAAGTGCCTGTAAATGGTTTAACTGAAATAAATGCTTTGAGTTTGGAAATTATTTTGACTTGAGCCCGATGTGATTTTTGCCCTATCATTTTAAAAGTCAAGCATGAATATAAAATACTTTTGTAAATCTTATTTGCAGTTTCAAATACTTGGGTACGTCTAGACAGGAAAACTCCTCAGGACTCGATCGAATTCAATTTCCTCACAAAATGAGAGTTTTGCTTTACAAATTGTACTGATGTGGTTGTTATGATGTGGTTGGGATAGAATAAATATTCTCTTTACTGTCTTCGCCATCTTTATTCACTTAGATTTTGTACGCTTAGATCTTTTAAACTGCGCACCGGATTTTTATGCGGGTTTCATCTATAGATAGTGATTCAAGAGGAAGGTTTAAATAAATAATACACCAACCTCCACGCGGGCGAAGCCGCTGGCAAAAGCTAGTCTATCTTTAAACTAATATGTCAAGCAAAAATTTTGTACACCATTTTACGAAAATCGAGAGGACGGAGTAAGAAATATGGCACAGTTAAAGTTTATAACGGAGAAGGTCTGCAAGAAGGCCAATATTTTTGAATATGGTCGATTAAAATTCAAATGCATTATGGTCGAACTTCGACCACTGGGCGGCGTAAACATAAATGGCTAACTAAACTAATGTTATAAAGATAAAAGATTGTATTTCTTGTATGTTTATTTGTCACGCTTTCACGCTAGGTTGGTTGTCAGACTTTAGGGCTTCTGATGACCAGTAACTACTGTTAAAGATCCACGAGTGGCAAGGGGGCGTCCATTAATTACGTGAGGCAATTTTGGTGATTTTTCGAACCCCACCCCCGCTCTTGTGAGATGTCGTGAGATTTGGTTCGATCCTCCCCACAATCCCACGTGAGATATTTCAAAATACGTGTTTTTAGTGTAAAAACGTTATTTATGCTTGCTTATGCGTTGGATTTATGCGTTGCATTTGGCTGGCTTGGCTGGCCGGTCGCAGTTTAACCATCGAAGACTACTGTGCTACTTTGAGGCGTTCGCATAACCGCGATAAATATTATTTTGTAGGATTTAGCCATTTTGTCGGAAAAACAATTTTGACATAATTTAACCCGGTTTTCTCGTACTGTTTGGTTTCTTTGCGGAAAACTATATAAATTACGTGATATTTGCCGAGACCCCTCTCCCCCACGTGAGATTGGGCGAGATTCGACTCGACCCCCTGCCCCCCCTAAACGCCTCACGTAATTAATGGACGCCTCTCAACAGGGATAACTTGGTACCTATGTAAAGATGGTCACCCATCCGCAGGCTGCAGTAAGCGTATCTTAACCTGATCGATCGACCAGTGCGGCTGTTATTACGTAGGTACAAGCCCTTTTGAGAACAGTGATGGCGCAGTGTGCCTTACAAGTTGTAAGTCGTGAGTCCGAACCCAGGCAGGAGATTTACTTTGTGTAAATTATTTATTTTGTGCTCTCAAAAACTTTGAAAGAAAACATCCTGAGGAAACCGGCATGTCTTCGAAGACTTGTGGCATCTGCCAATCCACCCTGGGGCCTGGTGCGTTACGGCCCACTCCCTCTCAAAAAGAGGAGGCTTGTGCCCCAGCAGTGGGAATATTATAAGCTGTTTCTGCTAAGCCTTTTTAATTAATACTTAAATGAACAATATTGAGATCACACCACATGTTCCTCATTCTCATTCCTCTGAATCAAATGCCAATAATTTACACCAAAGATCTAATTAAGTTTTAGTACCGACACGAAACTCGAACATTAAAACAAGGCAGACGCAGCCACTGTGTCTGTCTAGTCGTAATTATGCAGATTGTATGCACATCACTATTTGAACACGCTATCGGTGCAGTGCAGTGTTGCTACTCGATCGTAGGGATGCGACATGTACTGGTGTGTTGTAATATCGATAAAAATTACGACGTGTTGTAATTTTCGCGTAACGATGTCTTGGTATCTTTTCTCCTTCACCGTTTTCTAGTGATTTAGTTGAGAATAAGAAGTGGCTCAACAAACTTCCCAACAGCTCAACTGTCTCTCCATTTAGATAAACTTGATTCTATACACTAGTAGGTATGCAAAGTTTTCATAGTTAACATTACGAGACACAGAATCATTAAATTAAATCATTTGCCATTTGTCAGCAAACCATGCCAATATACCAAGAAATACAATAAAAAATAAACTTCTGCAAAATAAATAATTAAATGTAACCAAAGCTTAATACTAAAATAAAAGTCGCCAAGTGTAAGCTTGACAGCTTACACATGCAATGCTGGATTAAGTTCACAATGCTGTAACTCGAGGCCACAAATTATAAACTAGGACCATCATCATCTGCCTAGCCTTTTTCCAACTACGTATGTTGGAGTCGGCTTCAAGTCTAACCGGATGCAGCTGAATACCAGTATTTTACATGGAGCGACTGCCTATCTGACCTCCACAACCCGGTTACTGGGTAACACGATACCCCTTGATAAGACTGGTTGTCAGACTTTGATGACCTGTTACGACTGTCGAAGATCCACGATTGACAACTAGGACCATCGAAGTAAACTAAATAAAGCACAGTAGATATATTTTTCCCGAATTGTTTGCTATTGGCTTGTTAAACATTGGCTACACTATCGATAAATTAATCTCAGTCTATTCTTATCGACTGCATCCCCTCCCTATGCTCCTCTTCGTATAATTAGGCACTATCTACTAACACAGAGCTGGTTTGTTTGTCGCGGAGATGAATTTACTCAAATAAATCACTTCATCTATCTGATGGACCTGTCTAATGTCTGTCAAAAGAATAGATGAGGAAATGGGAATGTTAAGATTATCTATATCGAAAAGGAAGAAAATCAATTAAATAGTCGATTTTATCGAAAAATACATACAATGCAATGGAAGTAAGGGGGCTCGTGGGTAAGTAATACTAATAACAGCAGTACCATGATCCGTGGATGGGCGACCATCTTTACATACCACGAAAGACTCCTCCGTGCCTCAGAAAGCACGTCAAGCCGTTGGTCTCGGCTGTCATTCATAGATCTTTGACAGTCGCTACGGGTCGTCAGAAGCCTGAATGTCTGACAACCAGTCTAACCAGAGGTATCGTTTTACCAAGTTACTGGGTTGTGGAGATCAGAGGCCCTAATGTGAGTTTCATTTAACTATCTACACCAAACGCAGTGAGCGCATTTGGCGCTCCGATTGGTCCGTCATCAACCCAGGGCCAATCGGACCGCCGAGCTTGCTCACTGCGTTTGGTGTAGATGGTTAAATGAAACTCACACTAGGGCCTCAGATAGGCAGCCGCTCCGTGTAAAATATTGGTATTGAGCTGCATCCGGTTAGACTGGTAGCTGACCACAACACAGGTGGGAAAAGGCAGGCAGATCACACGTCAATCAAATTATAGTTAGATGACGATGGCGTTTCCTGTCTTAACGCCTCTGAGAAGAACGGCCACAACAAACTCAAAGGTCACAGTCTTTTGAGTGATGTCTGAATTGGTTTAACATGATCTTAGAGTCAGATCATGTGAAATCTACGCAGATTGCAGTCTGAAATTATCTTTATAGGATAAAACCACACAGATTGAGTGGACTTGTCCAGACAGTGCACGCATTTGTCAGTAACGTGCAGCTCAACTAAACTCGAGGAGCTCAACGATTCGTCAATGGCCGCATAAATGACCCAAACTGCCAGAACATGATTAAAAGTAACTTAGAAAAAGAAACAAAATCGTAATGATTCCACACAATCCTCACATTTACAAAAATTAAAATAAAATATAATACTTTATCACTACATAGTATAAAAAAGTAGCTTTCTCTGTCCCTATATCCCTATGTATGCTTAAATCTTTAAAACTACGCAACGGATTTTGATGCGGGTTTTTTTAATAGATAGAGTGATTCAAGAGGAAGGCTTATATGTATAATACACCGACCTCCACGCGGGCGAAGCCGCTGGGAAAAGCTAGTTATGAATAAAGTGGACAAACAGTAAGTTTTACAGCACACACACTCTACACAGATCAACCGGATACTAATGTTATTTTTATTATTAATTACTAAACATTATTTTTATTTATTTAAGTCTTAAAAAAATAAACAGTGATACTACTTACAATGTATATTTCAACCCTAAGGCACTATACACTATTTATTATATTTTATAACCATTTTGTTTTTTTTTTAATATTTTATTTACTCATAGTTAGTATAAGTTCACGGCAATTATATGGAAAAGCGGAGTCTCCTAATACAGCCATTGTTTGCTTAAAAGGAAGCTCCAAACACGTCAAAATGTAATGATAAACATTACATTTGGACGTGTTTGGAGCCGATTGTGACAAAATAAATTATTTTGTATTTGTATAGTCTCGCATACTTTATTAATTATTATATCAGCCAATACCGTAATCAGGCAAATATGGGCATTTAAAATAAATTTCGTGTAGCCTTAAAATATCTCCACGGGACCTAACGCCAACGTGACGAAATATTTTGTTAAAACCTCATTGGTTTGGCATACTTAATTTTTTTTTTGGATTACTTTGCCTATGTATGTATAGAATCAAGTCTATCCGACTAAACAGACAGCTGTGCTGCTGGGGAGTTTGTTCCACTACTTCTTCTTCCCAGCTAAAGCACTAGGAAGTGGTGAAGGGTGGGCGTTTTGGGGGACAGTCTCATGTACTTTGACGTTCGAAAAGTGCTGATTCTCAGCCTAATTTGAATAAATGACTTTTGATTTTGATTTTGATACGTAAGTACCCAGCAGTGAGAAAAACAAAGGCTTAAATGATTATCCCATTAAACACACTAATAATCATGTAATTTATGTCAAAAATATTAATAAAAAAACCTTTACAAAATCATTATACAAGCGCCAATCGGTCGTTAGATTTAAATATTTTAATTGAATTTGTGTTTATGATAGCTTGTTAGTTTGGATATCATCACGACTTTAATTATTTATGGTATGGGCGGAACTACTAATAGAAATATAATCTTTATTGGTCTTCTCCTTGGATTCAATTATCAAAATTATTAAATTAATTTAATAGTTGCTATGATCGCCTCCCAGTCTAACGGGATGTAACTGAATACAGTATTTTACATGGAACGACTGCCTATCTGGCCTTAACAACCCAGTTACTGGGTAACACGATACCCATTGATAAGACTAGTTGTAAGATTTGCGGGTTTCTGAGTACCCGTAACGACTGTCAAAGATCTACGAGTGACAGCCGGGACCATCGGCTTACTGCCCTGGTAACTTTAAATATTGTCGATATAAGCGATAATAGTTCTTATTGCAATCTGTTACGGGTTAAAACCTGTTGTAACAAATGAGCAAGCGTATGTCGTAAAAATGCAAATAAAATCGTATAAAATTAGATCTTAGCTATTTAAAAATAAATAATCTATCACTGGATGCAGTTTGGCATTTGAAATTTGATGGTATATTTTTAATTATGTTTATAACTGTTATTGAAGGGATAAACTGATTTTAAAGATAATTAAGAGGTGACTTTGATGATTTTTTTGATGCATTAAAGTATGTTTAATTATGTTTTGGATTCCATCACTGTATGCAAAAAAGACTTGAGTATATCATATATTTTTTTGCTTTCAAAATTATTTACGGTTAAAGAGATACACTGCTTTAAAAAACCACCTTTTTGAGCGTTTTCCAGAAATCTGCGCCTTAGACCGCGAAATTCATTTCTTCCGTTTTTTTGCAATTTTCAGGTCAGTGTCTTATTAAATGTTGATTAAAATATTATTCGCGACCGTAACAAATATGGCTTTACAAAATTGTAATCATTAAAAACATCAATAAAACCCTTTAACTTCGTTTATTGAATGACTACTTCACGAAAAAATATCGTTCTTACCGAGGCACGATGAGTTATCTTGGTATAAAACTTTTTCCAAAAAAATAAATGCAATCAACTTCCGGAAAAACACTACAAAGTGAAAAATAACTTTAGTTTCGGAAGTCGTTGACTTTGGATATGTATTTAAATTTTTGTCATTATTTTTCACTTTGTAGTGTTTTTCCGGAAGTCGGTTGCGTTTTTTTTTTTCGGAAAACTTTTTTATTTTTCACTTTCTAGGTATAGTACCTACCCCACATTAATTCGAAATTTCGTCATCCTTGGGGTCAAAACAATGCATATTTATGCGATAGCAGCAGCAAGCGCAGTTGATTTGTTGTCATTTTTTGAGTTCCGTTGTCTGTCTCCGAAACGCATCATCAGATCTATATGCAATGAATGTATATGGGACCATTTCGGAATAAACCCCTTTCGAACGAAACAAGAATTTTGCTAATTCGTCTATATGTGACAGAGTTATGCCCGAACATACACAATAAATAAACATGTCGAATTGATAACCTCCTTAAATTCTTTTTGAAGTCGGTTAAAAACGGATGTTCAACCATCTAAGGACCGACTGCGGCAAGCTTAGCTTAACCTTCACCTATCCCCCCCCAGTGGGGTTCCCGCATTGTCGCTGCGGGGGGGGCTCAGTAACCGTGGTCACCCTCCCACGGTGGAGCGAAGAGGAACCCCAAGGTGGGGCCGCTCGTCAGGGCTTGTGCCTCCAAGCCGACGACGTAGCGGCCAAAAAGTAGGTTGCGGTGAGGTGCATCGCAACTGAGGCGGGCCGCGATGTCGAATGGGAGGCATCGCGGCTGAGGGTTACAGGCTGCGGCGGAGGAGGAGTGCCGGTACTTCTGAGTAGCGCTCTTCCCTGCCGTGGCCCGCCACCGTTTGATGGCGGACGCGGTGGGGCCGCAGGGGAAGAGGAGTGTCGGTATAGCGTTGGCCGCTCTCCCTATCCCCTGCGGCCGAAAAGTGGTAGGCGGCGGGGCCACTGTGCTGACCCGTCGCAGGGGGACCAAGGGTGCCAGACACGGGGTCGTCTGGGGCCCTTATGCTATTTGGTTCCTGGGGTGATCACGGCGTGCCATGTGTCCTGGTGCGCCGGTGATAGGGGTTATTCCCCTCCGAGGAGGGTCCGGTGACGGACAGCCGCGGCGGGTTCGCAGATCGCTTGCGCGTTTCCGTGTTCCCGCCTCAAGCGGCACTGGAGGACACCGTGGAGTTTTAGTGGGTTACAGACCCACATAACTGCGCTATCTCCCCGTGGTAGCGCAGTAGGCATTTCTCCACGTTAAACAAAAAAAAAATGCCCAGGTCGACGGCGCGTTGTGTGCCACGCGCGCCGTCAGAGATGTCAGCAACAACTGGTGGGGCCCGCAAGGGCCGATGCCTGCCAGGGGTGCGGGTTGTTCGAAAGAGATACCGTGGCCCCTGGCACACGGGCAGCTGAGGGAACACGGGTGGGTTTTAGTCAGTAAAAGTCTGACACGCCCTCCTGCTCCACCCAGAGCGGGAGAAGTCATTTGATGATTTCCCACCCACAAAAAAAAAAAAAAACCTTCACCTATCGACCCGTGTGGCTGTTAGTACTTAGCCACGAGTCACTCCCTATTTCCAAATCAGAGTAAATATTTATAAAACTAAGAAGGTATATCATAAAACACAAATTTAATTAAAATATTTAAATGAGAAGTCACTCTGACGCATCGGAATGACAGTAAAAAGGTTTTTTATCTCGTTTTTATACAAAACAAACCATTTGTATGTTAGTTCACAGTGTTTTAATACACAGGGTGTGTTGAATACTGAGCTAGATTGTTTTCTTGAGTAAAAACCAGTGCTTTGCCTTACACTTTGCCCGTATCGATTTCGGAGTTTTCCATTACAACTTTTGAACACTTCGCAGGGTGCACGCAAATCCCAGGGACATTACTTCATATTCCAGGATAAAAGTCCATGTATTCTATAGCTATAGCTATTGAATGCATTGTCAGTTGTGAAATTGTCAGAAGTGAATATTTGGTGTGGCAAAAGAAGCATGGAAGTAGGATACATTCTCGGGAAATTCGTTCCTTGTGGTGTGACTATCGATGATAGTTTTTTTTTTGGGTGGGATATCATCAAATAACTTCTCCCGCTCTGGTTGGAGCAGGAGGGCGTGTCAGACTTTTACTGACTAAAACCCACCTGTGTTGCGTCAGTTGCCTGTGTGCCAGGGGCCGCGGTATCTCTTTCGAACAACGCGCACCCCTGGCAGATCAATGATAGGCTGAGGATGTAAGTGATCAAGCAACGGTGTGGTTTAAAAGAAGAAATAGTGACAAAAACTGGAAAGATTAAGCTTAGATGATTTCATCATGTTGAGAGGATGAACGAAGAGCGGCTAACCAAGGCAGATGTGAGTGGAAACCTGTGGGAGGGCTTGTGGGTAAGTAACAATAGCTGCACGGGTCAATGGATCAGGTTAAGCTACGCTTGCCGCGGTTGGTCCGTGGATGGGTGACCATCTTTACATACCAAGACCCCTCCGTGCCTCGGAAAGCACGTTAAGCCGTTGGTCCCGGCTGTCATTTGTGTATCTTTGACAGTCGTCACGGGGCGTCAGAAGACCGAAAGTCTGACAACCAGTCTTACCAAGGGGTATCGTGTTACCCAGTAACTGGGTTGTGGAGGTCAGATAGGCAGTCGTTCCATGTAAAATACTGGTATTAGCTGCAGCCGGTTAGACTGGATGTCGACCCCAACATCGTTGGGAAAAGGCTACGTAGATGATGAAGTGAGTGGGAACCCCAAGAGGGGAGGCCCTAGGAGGACATATAGTGACCTTATTGGTGATGATCTTTAGAAAGGGCAGGTGCGTAGTACTCACAACTCGCGTGACCAATGGCCCTAGTGTGAGTTTCATTTAACTATCTCGATCAAACGCATCGGGCGCGTTTGCGTTCCGATTGACCCGGTATTGGTGACGCGCGAAACACACACTAAGGCCACTGATGAATGAACGTAAACGAGGCGCAAAGGGAGTATGTGAGGATCGTGGCAGGTGGCGTTCTGCAGTTACTGCCTACCCCCATCGGAAGAAAGCGTAAGTTTATTTATATAAGGCAGTTGTGTCAAGTTTCATACAAATCCGTCCAGCCTTTAACGCATGAGTGACAAATATTGAAACCTCAAACTTTCACATTTACATAACATCACGACTGTATTATCCGATGAAAGACAGAGAAGTATCAGTATTCTCATTGAGCTATATGAGCAGTAGTCGCTTAGTGGTAACGACCCCTACTTACCAGTTTCTAGGTCGTAAGTTCAAACCTAGGTTGGCGCTTTCAAAACCTCAAAATGGAGAAGGAAAATATCGTGAGAAAACCGGTATGTTCTAGAATCTAGAACCAATACCTCGAAGACATAATATGACATCTACCAACCCGCACTGAACCCGCGTCGTGGATTAGAGCCCACTCCCTCTCACAGAGAGGAGGCCTGTGTCCCAGCAATGGGACCTTCCAAACTTTGCCCAGACGAACCAGCCAACAGAAAAATTCTTTTCTGTCCTCCATTTTAGTAAAATGAACTCAAAATGTCAGTCGTGGTGAACTCATTAGTGTTCAGTGTTGTCAGTTCACAAAATAAAAATAAAAAAGAAGGAGAGTTTAGTATGGAACTGTCGTGCCGTGTTAATGCGAGTGTCACGAACGCTTATTGGCTCTTCGAGTTAATAGTGATGCGCGGGGCGAGTATCGATAAATAGTTTGAGATTTTTTTTTGTCGTAGACAGTGGATTTCGTAGCGTATAAAGTTGGGATCCATTCTCATTTAAGGAGTTAATTTTTTTTTACGTTTTCGTATACTAGCTAAGCGTGTTTGTAATATAATAGTTATTGATTTTATTTTTCAGAAATTTTCCATTGCATTCAATTAAAACAGATAAGATTGATATTTTCACACATAAAATTAATGAAATAAAAATTAAATTGCCATTTGTTTCTTGTTGTTGAAATTACAAAAAAATATATAAAACTGCATGCAATCATAATTTAACATTTCAATTCATACTCGTAATATAACATTACTATTTTTATCAAACCCATGAAACTTTACTTTATTTAATAATGATCACAAATATAAAAAAATATATTATTTCACCATTATTAAAGACAATGATTATTTATTTACACTTACAAATAAAAAAATATTACATATTTATTTCGAACACACGATTCTGTATGTCTAGTTACACTGGAAGTCGACCCCAACAAACATAGTTGGTAAAAGGCTCGACAGATGATCATGAAATCGAACACACGATGTCTTTCTTAAAAGTCATAAAATAACTTACTGCTGTTGTCTCTTCAAACGCTGTTTTGTATATGTATGTTGTGTATATGTTAGTCTGACCTATTATCTAATAGTTCCCAAACTCTCAATGCACATGTCCTCGTCATAGATATCCGTGGCTGTAGCGCAAGTTTTCGGACTGTGTGGTCCGGTGTTAAGTGTTTTTAATTACAATTGATCTCGATCCTAGCGCGAGTGCTTCAGGCTAAATTGATGGGTTAACAAGGATATTAGATAATATTGTGTTGTGTACGGAAGTATTTCATCTAAATTGGATGATATTTTTCTGTTTTTACTGGTACTAAATTGTTAAAAAAGCGCCTTAATGCGAATCGTACTCGGACATGAAAGGTGACAGCACCACCGTACAATATTTAACCAAGCCTTTTATTTAGCCAATAAATGTTCCCACTTCTGGGCCAAGGCCTCCTCTCTGTGAGAGGGTGTGGGCCGTCATCTAGAACGCAGGCACAGTAGGGGTTGGTAGATGTCACATGTTATCGAATTTCTGAAACGCCCCCCAAAAAAAGTACACGTTTCTTTTATGGGGACCTCCTTTAATTTAGAACTTTATTTCATTTGTGGTTATAGCGGACAAAAGTAGTTAATACTCTGTGGAATTTTCAAGTATCTACCTATTACGGTAGGTGCAAAGATACAGCCCTCCGACAGACTTACGGACAAACGGACCGCGGAGTCTTCGGAACCCTGGTGGAATAACTCAAAATAACAATGTAGTTAAATCGTAGCATCTTGCCTTAACGTACTTGTTTTGTGTAAGTAAAAATAAATAAGTGTTTGAATTGATTTTGTTTAGGTAGGTAATTATAAAACCAGGGCTTTTACTAAATCTTTAACGAAATGTCTTCGAAATTTTCTTCCTAATAAAGTAAGAAGACCTTAAAATGTACCTAGGTACATATTTACTGTAATAGAATTTTCCCAAAGATCTGTTTTCAATCATCATTTACTTGGCTTCTACTGTAACCAGATACATCCGAAAGTTATTATTTTACTTAAGACGACGACCATCTGACCTTTACCAAGTTATTTATGCGCAAAGCCTATAATATTCTTAATATAACGTAAGGACTTCCAAGCTTTTCACTATCTAAAATATTATCAGTCATAGGAATTCCTAAAACAACGGTGACCGTGCGTCGTTGCTCAAAAAAAAAACTAAAAAGTCGAACCTTTTTTAACAGACTTTTTATTTTTATTTATCAGCATCTATCTATGTGTATAACGGAACCTTTGAACATGATTTCCACCCACTTCAAACCGTCAGACCAAACACTTATCAAGGATCGATGACAATACAATAATTTAATAAGTTTGTCCCATTAGCCTGACCAGGATATCCAGGATTTAAAAAAAAATCCGGGAGAGAGCTCGAAAAACTGCTACCACATCCACGGAAGGCAGCAAGCGCGCTATTTACCCAATCCAAAAAAAAAACCACTTTAACGGTTAATCGATACGAGGACAGAATAATAAAAAACTCGCTTTAATAGAATAACAATGAAAGTAAAAATGTGAGTGATTTACAAAAAAAAAAATATATAGTAAAAAACCAAGCAAGGAAAGGCAAGTAAAGATAAAGCATATTATTTTTATTTATTTATCGATATCGTTTTCCCAGCTCTAGCACTACAAATATTGACATATCGATCGTCCACTAGAGTGCCTTGAACATCACAATTCGAGCCCCGAAGTGTAGAAAGCTAATAACTGATGAAGACTGTTCCACTGCGAGTTGTCGTTTACCGTAATTCCGTCAGCAAATTGTAAGAGAATTTGGAATGATCAAAATTTTAATTTTATCTTTTGGTTATGTATACATAGTTCGTGAAGGGCTCGTATCTAAGTAATAACAGCCGCACAGATCGCTCGATCAAGTTAAGCTACGTTTGCCGCAGTTGGCCCGTGGATGGGCGACCATCTTTACATACCGAGACCCCTCAGTGCCTCGGCAAGCACGTTAAGCTGTTAGTCCCAGCTGATATTCGTGGATCTTTGACTGTGGTTACGAGTTGTCAGAAGCCCGAAAATCTGACAACCTTTAAGGCTGAGGCTACAGTAGGTAGCGATTTGCGATGCGACTGGAAGAGCGAAACGAGATAAACATGGTATGGCTACATTATAAGCGAAAATCCGGCGTATATTCGGCGATGAAGTGGCTACTACATGCTACACAACGCATTAGCATGAATGAGCAATTTCGCTGATATGTTGATGTAGCCGATGCTGTGATTACAGTAATGTTGTTCCGATCGCTTAAAGAAATCAAAGATCGCTAGTAATATTTGATGTACGGTGTAGCCATATACGTGAGCATTCATTTATTTGTTTTAATCGCTCATGTGTCGCAGGTCGCGTCGCGGTTTAATGTAGCCTCAGCCTAAGAGGTATCGTATCACCCAATAACTGGGTTGTGGAGGTTGGATAGGCAGTTGCTCTTTGTTAAATTCTGGTATTTAGCTTCATCTGGTTAAACTGGAAGCCGACTCTAACATACAGTAGTTGGGAAAAGACTATTTATCCCACGGGTACGTACTTCCGGGATGAAATCATTTGTATCAATCCAGATTATAAACTATCAGTGTTCCACATTTTATTCAAATCCGTTCACCCATTTTCTCGTGATTGAGCAACAAACATTCAAACATAAAAACATTCACACAGTCCATCTATCAGTTCTTTGGTTTCCCCCACTGGTATAGCCTTATACCATATCTACTAATATTCTTAGCAAACTTCAATACTAAGAAAGAACCTTTGACAAAGGCCCAATTTACCAAGAAACGCGGCCACGGAATCAATTAATTATCTTCACATGAATAAAAAATCTATTCACTCGACTTGACGAAGGAAATCGATATTCTGTTGTCAAGTTTCATTGACATTACCGATATAGGCTGTGGTTATGTAGCCTAAAGAGGTTCTATACATCATATGAAAATTTAACTTTACTACCTACAGTGGATGGGTAGGACATGTCTGGCACATGCCGGCCAAACTGTGAGCCTAAATGGCACAGAACTGGTGCCTGAGACAATGAGGCGGGGTTTTTTTAAGGATGGGAAATCATCAAATAACTTCTACCGCTCTGGGAGGAGCAGGAGGAGCGTGTCAGACTTTTACTAATCCCGTGTTCCTTCAGTTGCCTATGTGCCAGGGGCCGCGATATCTCTTTCGAACAATCCGCACCCCTGGCAGGAGTGAGGTGGGATTGCGGCAGACCACGTGAGTTATAACGGGACGAGCTGGAAAGGTTCTGTCAAAACTAGAAGGAGGATGTGAGCGCTCGCGGAAGATACAAAGAGTGGAGGGAGGCCTCTGCCCAGGAATGGGGCGGCTAGTAAAAAAAAAGTGGTGGGCGCTTCACTTTGTGCCATTTATTTTATCACCACTGCTCTCTAAACGGTGAAGGAAAACATCGTGATGAAACCGCCATGTCCTAGAACCAAATGTTCGAAGACATGTGACATCTACTAACTCGCACTGGGCCCGCGTGGTGGCACACAAGCCCCTCCTCCTCTTATAGCCATTTACATTTTTATTTTTGAGTAACAACTGAAATATTTTTTTCGTTGGTCTATAATAGACAAACTACAATCATTTGTAACCTAAATGAACATAACTGGCTTGGAAAAAATCCCTCGAGAACGTACTACCGGGACCAAAAGTCTCCTATGTGTTAATATAGGAGTATAAACTACATGTGTGCAAAATGTCATCCAAATCTGTTCAGCTGTTTTTGCGTGATTGAGTAAGTAACAAACATCCAAACATCTGAATATCCAAATATACAAACTTTCACATTTATCTATACATACAGATAAATAAAATTGGAGTGTCTGTTTGTAATATTAAAATAACCGCGGGCTCACAAGGGCCGATGCCTGCCAGGGGTGCGGGTTGTTCGAAAGAGATACCGAGGCCCCTGGCACACAGGCAACTGAGGGAACACGGGTGGGTTTTAGTCAGTAAAAGTCTGACACGCCCTCCCGCTCCACCCAGAGCGGGAGAAGTTATTTGATGATTTCTAACCCAAAAAAAAAAACCGCTTTTTACTAAATGCATATGTATGTATACACGGTACATATACCAAAATAACATTTTTTACAATTTTTGTCTGTCTGTCTGTCTATCTGTTTGTTCCGGCTAATCTCTGAAACGGCTGACTTTCACTGGCAGATAGCTAATGTAATAAGGAGTAACTTAGGCTACTTTTAGTTTAGAAATTTTTATTTAATTTTATTAATATAAATAATATAAATAAATAATAAAAAAAATAACTATTCCGCGCGTAAGAAGTCGCGGGCACAGCTAATAATATTATAAGTAGGATTACCACGGACGGTTATCTTAAAAATTGCTAATCGCACTTGCTTATTTACAAGCAAAAGAATATAACCTATTTGTATTGTCAAATCTTTTCCATCTTTTGTTTAACACCTCATTGAAAAAACAAACAGAATTATCGAATCTATTCTTCTAACTCAAAAACCGTGTGAATGTGAAGCCCTCCATTAGAATCAAACGCAATATAATACGCTCACACATCGACTGAGCCAGTCTCTTCACTGTTTACAAATGACATGACAGTGAATAGTGTCAATATTGACACGCTAGGGATGGGACATCTGTCGATGGATGGATTTATCGATAAAATTGTATTTTTTTAAATGGAGTATTTTAATAAAATTACGGTTAATAGAATTATTTCATTTATTTATATTATTCAGATAAAGGGATCTATGTTTTATGTTGTATTTTAAAATTATGTTAGTAACAAGAGATGCAAAACTGCATGCCACAATTATACTAGTATAAATAACATAACATTTTAAAAATAAATTCATACATTAAATCGCAATCATGTTTATTCATTAAAATGAATTACATCTTTAAATTAAATAAAATCAATATAAATTAAAATCAAAGAATAAAATAAATTAAAATATTCATTAATTAGCATTTGAATTTAATGGTAACGAAAATATGGAAAATAATAGCATTGAGCACCATTCGGTTACACTAGAAGCCGACCTCAACATAGCTGAAAATAGGCTAAGTATACGAATTTTGATAATCGAGAACCCAAAATATGTATTTCGGGATAGCTACTATTTCAAGTTAGGCTGTTTAATGTAGACTAGCTTTTGCCCGCGGCTCCGCCCGCGTGGATGTCGGTTACCGCGTAAAAAAGTATAAGTTCTTCTCCATATCCCAGGCTATATCTCTGCTAAATTTCATGACGATCGGTTCAGTGGTTTAGACGTGAATGCGTAGCGGACATACAGACAGAGTTACTTTCGCATTTATAATATTAGTAGGGATTTTGTTGGTCGATTACACAAATGTAATGGCGCAGTCGTAGTAAATGATCTGTTAAGCGCGCAGTGACGATAATGACGTCAATCTTTTAGTATTTTAGACCATTACCCAAAATGAAAGGACTGGTTAAGTAAAAACAATATTTTTTCTTGTATTTTGTCTTGACTTGAAACCTTCTCGGCAAACCCGCTCGCAAAAGCTAATGTGCAAATTATTTCATCACCGTTGCTTTCAAAACGGTAGAAGAAAACACGGTGAGGGAATCGGCATGTCTAGAACCAAAAATTCGAAGACATGTGACATCTACCAACAGCACTGGGCCAGCGTGGTGGATTACGGCCCACTCACAGAGAAGAGGCCTATGTCCCAGCAGTGGGGACATTATTATGCTTACACTACTTCAACTCTTCCAGAAGACGCTTCCGACCTTATTATAAAACAAGTCCTTACTTTTGACATCGACCTAGTTTTTTGAAATTTGAACGTAGGTAACCATGATTGAAATGCAGCTCTTAAATAAACCTGCCTAATTAGTCCGGTGCTAAATTGTCAGTTCTGTATTAAGAAATTAAGAACTATACCGTTATCGGAATAGAATCGAAATTAAAAAAATGGCTCTACGGTTTTACTCAGGTCCGACGATAAAACGTGTTTTGTAATAAGACGGTTAGCTTCTACTAAAACAAAATGATAGTACCATTGCTAGTACTACATTTACGTCCATATTGTAGACATTAAATCATAGTGATAATTATACAAGTCCTGTTTACATTTCTCACGACAATGTGTGACCTATTAACGGCAGGTCGCGATGTTAGGCTGTGGTCAGACGGGCGACTTTGCGACTGACTTGTTAGCTGACAATTGAACGCTCTGACAGACTGGTGAATTCACAGACGTGTAAAAGTTAATGTACTTATATTTTTTGTATCGACACCCTCTATAAAAGAGAGGAGAAGTTTCAAAATCAAGCGTCATTTATTTAAACTAGGCTGAGAGTCAGCACTTTATGAACGTCAATATTACATAAGACAGTCACTCGGGCCATTTACCACTTCCTAGTGCTTTAGCTGGGAAGAAGTGGCGATTCAAGACATGGAATCAAGATCTTCTTGCTGAACAGACAGCTGTGCTGCTGGCCGGTTTCTTGCGGCTCTCCTTCCCAGCTAAAGTACTAGGAAGTGGTGAAGGGCGGGTGTTTTAGGGAACTGTCTTATGTCATTTTGACGTTAAGAGCGTGCTGATTCTCTGCCAAACCCACCCCGACCCTTGCTCGAGCCAGCCCGCTGAGCCTGAAGCTTTATATTCTTGCCCAAATGATATACATTCGGATTCCTCTTCCTGCCCTCTTCCAGCGACCCCCTAAGCTGACATCCGTGTCCCACAGGGGGTGCCCTTATCGAGCAGTCACTACAGTTGAAAGATTTTATTTTGGAAGCCTTGATTTATTAAGGTTTATTTTTGACGGCACGGTTGGCGCAGTGGCTAAGCGATTGACTGCTGCGCTACTTGTCGCGGGTTCGATTCCCGCACGGAACAAATATTTGTATGACCTACAAGTAGTTGTTCCGGGTCTGGCTGTTTGTGTATGTGAGTTTAATATGTTTGTAATCGCTCCCACAATACAGGAGAAATTCCTAGTGTGGGTCAACGTTTTTTTTTTAAAAAAAAAGGTGGCCTCCTAAGGCTCCTACACACATGCCGGCGGCAGTGCCGGCGGGTTTTTGCCTTGCGGGTATGCTGCAGGCCTTACTAGGCCGCCGCCGGCACTTTTTGGTACAGTAATTTTGTTTTGGATGCATCGTTTTCACACATAATTATACAATGAATGTATGTTAAATATTGTAGTTAAATCATTTTACAAGAGTAACGGTGGAGTTTCTTGCCCATTCTTGTCCATACGAAACTACATTTTGGAAGGGGCGGCTAGAATCAATTCTATTTTATTGTAAATGTTGATGTTTAAAAGTGCCTTTTAAGTGCCTATTTGAAATAAATGCTTTGACTTTGACTTTGACACTTGCCGCAGAAACCGAGTATGCCGCCGGGCTTGTTGGCGGCATGCCCGCCGGCCGGGCCGCCGGCATATTGTGTAGAAGCCTTTAGGTTTACCTGCGAGATATCATTCCCAACAAAAATAAAAATGTGAATAAAAAAATATTAGTTAATATAATCGCAAGTCTGTCGCAAAAACGCAAGTTTGTGCGAAACCTTAATTAAAATGAATGTCCTACTGATAAGCTACTCTTCATGTAACATATTACTTGCTAATTAATTGAACTAATTAATTAATTATACCTACGCATGTTATCACGACCAGTTATTTCTGGTGAAGGCATAAATAATAACTGAATGCTTCATAATATCCATCACGTTTGTCTGGTGGTCAAAAGCTGGGCATATGGGGTCCTGGGTTTGATTACCATGTCGGGCAAAGTGTCATTGGGTTTTACCGTAAGGAATTCCCCAATAGCAGCCCGAAGTCCGTATGTGTAATAGATGTCACATATTTTCGAATTTTTGGTTCTAGGACATTCTCGTTTCCTAGATATTTTCATGAAATAATTTACACAAACTAGGTACCCAGCCTGGCTAGGTTCAAACCCACGACCTATAATTGGTAAGTTGCGGCCACCACTGGGTCACCACTCCTTTGTGTGCCTTAATCTGGATTAAATGTTATTTTCTTCTTTCGTACCCTTTTTTTTGCGTGGGAAATCATCAAATTTTCCCGCTCTTCGTGTCAGACTTTTACCGACTAAAACCCACCCGTGTTCCTTCAGTTGCCTGTGTGCCAGGGCCACGGCAAAAACTCTTTCGAACAAATCCGCAACCCTGGCAGGTTCTTTCGTTTTTTTTTTCTTTCATACCCTTCAAACCGAAACCCAGCCGGGGTGCTTGACGGCAGAAATATGTGTGATGGTAGTACGTCCACGGAGGAACGTCCAAAGAGCTCTTTTAAGAGCAGGCGACACCGCCAGCTAGCAAGCGAGTGAGCCGGACGAGCATCGTTTTACCTTTTTTCATACTTCGGTTCACACCCCAAACTACGGAGATAAGCTATGTCAGTAATACAAACGATGCGAACGAAATATCCGACGACGCCAGCGATGCTATTCGTTCACGTTCACGTTCACGTTTGGCGCTCCGATTGGTCCGTCACCAATCCAGGGCCAATCGGAACGCCGAACGCGCTCACTGCGTTTGGTGTAGATGGTTAAATGAATCACACTAGGGCCTCAGTTCTGTAGTTCGCGGTGTAAACCGAAGTATGAAAAGAGGTGAAACGATGCTCGCACGGCTCTGTGACTGCGCGCGAGTGACAATGAGACGGAAGGCTCTCCCGCCCGCCCGCTCGCTCGCCCGTCCGTCCGTAGTTTTCGGTGTGAACCTACATAGAGCTTGCCAAAGCTTCTCTTAGTTTATCTAGTTTCCCTAGCCTCGCTCGCCCGCTAGCTCGCTCGCTCGCTAGTTAGCGCTGTGGCCTACACTTTAAAGTCCCAAGAATTTGACGATTACTCACAAGATGCCCACAGCAATCAAAATATATTGCAATAAAATCAGTTACACTGTCTGACCCGAGAATCGAACCCGACCAGTTAATCAGGCCAATGAGGTAATGTAGCCAATCAAAAAGAATATTATCCAACTCATCTTTTATTTTTACGTCAAATAAATTATATTTTTATAATTTGTTTTATTTCACCAGTAGAGGGCACGCCTAGATATTAATTAAATATATATTTCGTAAATTATTGTGATGTCCGATTTCCATAACGTATGGTCCGTTATATTGGCTGCGCCGATGGCATAATGGTCGTAAGTGATACTTAATTCTGTAAGTTTGCACAAAGACTTTTAAACTTGAATCATATTTTTAAAAGTAGATGAGGTCGGCGTTTCCTATCTGACTACTCGGAGAAGAAAGGCCGAAAAAACTCAGAGGTCACGGTCTCTTTTAAAGTCCTGACGTAATCTTGGTCAGATAATGTGACGACCATGTAGATTAGTGTCTCGCACCTGGACAAGAGTTGCCTTGGCTTACCTGGTAGTCTTTAAATAGACTTGTTTAAAAAAAATCTGCTCAGTTGGAGATTCACAAATGACTCCGCTCTGGAGTGTAAATGTGGTGCTGTGCTTCTAACAATGGGACACCTAATCTCTTGTTCAGCGTTTCCTGTTGTCGCTACAGCAGTTGATGGACGCTGCTGAAAGTGCCAAACTCGAAGCCAAATTCTGGGCTGACTGTAACTAGATTGCTATCGATATGAAGAAGTGTGCGAGATGACTTTTTGAGGAAACAACCACACCATATCGCTCACCTAGTAATATATTGGCACATCTGCAAAAAATGCGAAATTGAGTTTATACGGCAAAAGTGTTTAAAAGTGCATAATTTATAAAGTGGTAAACTGGCGTAACGCTAGTTTCCGTATTCATCGAGAGAGGGCGTTAGTGTCATTTTACCACTATGGTTGTTTCCCCCCGCATACGCGTAAAACAACGGCTCATTGGTCAGTTGTGCGGGGCTTTCCGCGAGATGCAGAACTGCATTGATTTAAGTGACAGTTGTGACATTTCGTAATTTAAATTAATAAGTAAAAAAATGGGATAGAGTTACTGAAACAGCCGTAATGCAATAATTAGTATTCTTGTAATACCGCTATTTAGTTTTAGATGTAAAAAACGGATTTTGAAACTTTTCCAAATGCCTTTTTTATTCCTACAACGGTTACCACATCAAATTCAGTATTAGAATTGCAATTCATGATTAATATTCACTAGTTAGATATTTCCAGTAATATTGGCAAATTAATCAAAACAGATAAATATTTGACAGCTATTTGCGACGTTGCCAACTTTTAGGATTAACGCTCTTAAACTATTGGATCGATTGAGTAAAACTTGATTTGAATCTGGATTTTGGTTATTAACTTAATCTAAAACAATACATGAAATATTTCGACATGGGAATCATGTTTTGGAAGGACATGGCTAGAGAGAGAAACAAGATCAAGAAAGCGGCTAGCGATATCTACAAAAAACCAGAAACTGATAGCAGGGAGAACACAGAAGAGGACTATAAAAACAACAACACAGTACACATCGCAGCAACAGCATACAAAAGAGCTAAGAAAACAGTTGAACCTACCCAAGAAGCTCGACCTGAATTAACATGCCGGCGACGTCGTGAAAAGATCTCCTATAAATAAATACCACCCGTCTCTCCACTAGTCCAATGCTTACTCATAAATGCATATCCGGTAGGCTTGCAATCCTTTCCTATCCTAAGGGCACTTCTTGATATGCATTGGCCTCTGTAACACCATGAAGCATGAGGCTCCAGGGGCTAGTGCAAATCTTGGGGTTCATTCGATTAATCGAGTCTGGTCAAGCCACGCTGGGGTCGGTGCATTACAAATCTTCATAAATACCTACGTAACTTACAGTGCAATTAAATACCTATTAAGTACTAGTGTTTATTATAGGGAGAGTTACTTTTTATTTTATTTTGAAGAATAAAATGTGATAATACCATCACATTTTTATTTCGTTTTTTAAAATGATGTTAACTATTTTTCCAAGTGACCTTAAACAAGCATAGGATACGGTATTGTGATAAAAATGTTGTAACTTTAAGAACATGTTCCATGTATGTTTCTCACGAAATAAAACGATTATTTTCCATCAACCTGTTCTTTTATTTCTTGACTTTCACTCAGGGTCCTGCAAGCATCTAGGTGCATAATTGACATTTTTGAAAATTGTTCAAAGTGACAACGGCACAAATGCCTGACTCTTCCACTTCGTTGACCTCTACGAAGTATATCCTGAGAACCTGAAGTTGAAATTTTCATGCCTGAATATCTATTGACGTCTATACTAGTAACCAAACCAATAAAATCTGTAAACAACCGTAAAATGAACCCATAAATTACTTGCGAACATTTATAAAATCTTTGATCCTCGTTTCTGTAAAATGTGAAAAAAGTAGATGTGCCAATATATTACTAGGTGAGCGATATTCTTATACTTCGTGTCGATAGAACAAAACCAACTGCGAGTCGGACTCGCGCATGAAGGGTTCTGTACCATTATCTATAAAAACCGATTTAACAAAACTTAACATTGGAGTTGTAAAATATGTTCTCCCACACATTCCAACTGCAAATGTAAGTTGGTACGCACAATATTGAGTGAGTTACCATGTTATTTTAATATCATGGACTTCTTATAGATTTTTCCATAATCTATAAGTAGAAAGCTAATTTCTCTACTTTTTTCAAAATGTTAGTTATGTTCAGTGGTTTCGGAGATACAGGGAATGGTCAATTTTCGTCTATTTTGTTGAATAATTTGGAAACTGTTTATTTTAAAATTACAAAAAAATATATTTGAGATCCTCACAACAAGCCCTTTCATTTGATATGTCACACGTTGCAGTTTGCAAATTCATTTTTTTTATTTTCCATCTTGCCCCCAAAAGTGACACCTCTGCGTTTGGGTCACAGAAATTAATATGTGTACCAAATTTCAAAATAATCGGTCTAGTAGATTCGGAGATAATTGACTGTGACGGACGGACAGACGGACACGAGTGATCCTATCAGGGTTCCGTTTTTTTTATTCGGACGTACGGAACCCTAAAAAACATAGACCCTCTTTGCAAACAGGAAGTTTTACCTACCCAAATCATTCGTAAATGATGGACTTATTGGTAAAACACACAACTACTTTTGGCAGTGCTTGGGTAAGAGTAGGCATAAGAACATAAAGAGCTCAATGATGCTGGAATTGAGATATTTATACAAAACAATGTTAACTTACTTACGTATTTAAGGGGAGGTTACTTAACTTACCGCGGCATTTTTTATCATACCATGACCATTTTCCGAGTTCCAGGTCTCGTGGCTACGTAACAAAAGCCGTACGGGTCGTTTGAACCATAAGCTATGCTTGCCGCGGTCGGTTCGTTGATGACTAACCATCCATAATATATGGAGACCACGCCATACCTTGGTAAGCACTTTAAGCCTATGGTCCTGGCTGGTATTCATGGATCTATGACAGTCGTTACGGGTCTTTAGAAGTCTGAAAGATTGACAGCCAGTGCTACCAAGAGGTATCTTGTTTCTCAGTAACTGGGTTTGGACGTCAAGCAGGCAGTCCATGTAAAATATTGGTATTCAGTTGCATCCAGTGATTAGAAGACGACCCCGACTTGTGAAAGGCAAGCAGATGACGAAAATGGGGGGACGAGAACCCACGACCGCCTTAAGGACTCCTGCAGACGCGCGACGTGACTCATGTAGAACGATTTCCATGAAGTTTTAATAAAAATTGTTCCATTGAGAGTCTTGACGAAATCAACAAACTCTGTTGCATTTACGTCACAGGAAGATGTGATCTTTGGGAAGAACTGCTCAAGCCCTCTGATCAATACATTGAACCATTACACCCGGGCGCAAGTTAGCGTAGCGTAGTTGGAAAACCTTGAACAGACTTCGTACTCAAGTGGACAATCTCCACAAATGGCGTTCATGGACGGCTCAGACCTCCGATGTATATGCGGCGTCTCTCCACAGACAATGGCTCACCTCCCATCTTCCACGGCATGCTGTCACCTGCACACGTGAGGACCTAATGGCTGCATCAGCGAACGGTATTCGCGTTGCTGAATTTTGGGCCAAACAAATTTAGAAAATTATACATTGGCATACCTTTTTTCGTGTTTATTTTTGCCATCGACACGCTAAGAAAAACACGTCACATTAAAAAACGTCCATTAGATTCTGTCAGTTCCTTCGCCTTAACATAACGTGTTTTTGCTTTTGCGCCCACGCATCTCCTAAACTGCATGTTGTGTTGTCAGCTCATTGTAAACGTATGTCCGTATGTGTATGAATTTCTCTGCAACGGATATGAATCAAGGGTTTTATTACTTAATAATAACGTTTCATTTGTAACCGACTGTGTAGTGGAAAATGATGTTATCATTCGAGATCCTGGTAATTTTATTTTTCATTTTTAAAGATTTTACTTGTTATGATTTTGAAGTGGAATTTTATAGGTTAATTTAGGACTCGTTGGTCTAATGGCTGCAAATGTTGTATTATTATATAAATATAATGTTTTATTTTTGCTGAACCAAGTGTTAGTTACTATATACTTCAATATATATTAAATGCTTTTTCTTTCTTTTAGGAAATCAAATTTTATTAATATTTCAAATAGATTGCAAACTATAGTTTTGTTTAATTTAGAAGCATTTTGTTTAAATTTTGTAAATGTGAGTACCATGGATCCGTTTATTGTGTTGTTATGATGTACGTTGACTTGAAAAAACATGGCAGTTGAGAGTACGTCATGCTCACATAAATGTCTCACTGATGGTGGCGCGTGTGTTGGATCATTCGGTTCCCTACAAAATGGAGCCCCCTTGAGCTGGATGGTGCTGATCCACGCGTCAAGTTCGTGAACGGGCGCTGTCGGTTGAGACTGGTCATCTCCTTTCTTCCAGAGCTTATTTTTATCTTGTATTTAGAATTGTTTATAATTTTTTTTCACATTGTTCTCACATACAGAAGCAACAAGAATAATGTTCCCAAGATTTTGTAATATTCAACTTGATTTTAAAAGAGTGTCCGTGGAGTTTCTTGCCCGTTCTTCTCCATAGAGATCTACGTTTTGGAATGGGCAACTAGCTTCAACTTTCCAACTGACCGACTTTTTGACAGTTCAAAAGTGCTTGTAAATGGTTTAATTGAAATAAATACTTTGAGTTTGAATGCTATTGCTGAATTGGTCCTGGGTTCGATTTCAAGATAGAGCAAGGGTTATTATGAATTCTGTTCACGATACCTTGTGCACAAGTTATAAGCAGAAGGCTTAGCACGACCTATTTTATTTCCACTCTACCGTAAAATAGAAATTTGCTTGTCTACATATCTCGGTGAAAAACTGTGAACTCATCATCATCATCTACCTGCCTTGTCCCAACTATGTTGTGGTCGGCTTCCAGTCTAACCGGATGCAGCTGAATACCAGTATTTTACATGGAGCGACTGCCTATCTGACCTCCACAACCCAGTTACTGGGTAATATGATACCCCTTGGTAAGACTGGTTGTCAGACTTTCGGGCTTCTGACGCCCCGTAACGACTGTCAAAGATCTACGAATGACAGCCGGGACCAACGGCTTAACGTGCTTTCCGAGGCACGGAGAGGTCTTGGTATGTTAAGATGGTCACCCATCCACGGACCAACCGCGGCAAGCTTAGCTTAACCTGATCGATCGATCGATAATATTACTTAGCCACAAGCCACAACTATCCACACAACTAGCCACAACTATTTACACGAAATCGTCATTTTTGTCTACTCTTCCGTTGACAAAATTCTTCTCTACTGTTCTCGTGGTAAGCCTGTACATACAGAGCAGATGCAGAACCTAACGTAACAAAAGAACTATAAGGCTTACAAGAATTCATGACAGGATTTCGTTAATATTATTTATTATATTTACTAACTAGCTTTATCCCGCGGCTCCGCCCGCATGGATGTCGGTTATCGCATAAGAAAATAGTGTATGTCCTTCTACATACATACAGCTATATCTTTGACATATTTCATTACGATCGGTTCAGCGGTTTAGTCGTGAAAGCGTAACAGACAGGCAGACAGAAGAGTTACTTTCGCATTTATAATATTAGTAGGGATAAAATAGATTGTATCCATCTAGCTAGAACAATGGACCTTTAAAATTGAGAAAGAATTTTTCAAATAGACAAATTCTCAAAATTAGTTCTCTCTGTTTTTATTATCAGTATTGAATGGGATGGTTGCACAAATACTTGTAAATAGCTTAAAAATATGCCCATAAAATACTTCGTTGAAAACTTATCAAAGATTTCCAATCCCTGTCAAGGAAAATACTGCTAAAAATAACTAAAATAAACTTTCCGTTCTCGACGGAAAACACCTTTTGAAAGATTTCAAAGACGGTTAAAACAAAGAGTAGGAAGAAATGGAGCACTCATTTAAGCGCTCCGGGAGTCCGTGGTATATTAATTTATTATGGTATGTTTACATAGCTTTTTTCTTGAACCGAATAAAATCCTACTATCCTACTACAATAATATAATATTATAAATGTGAAAGTTTGTATGTTTGTAACTCAGTCACGCAAGAACGGTTGAATGGATTTAACCTGGAATAACATGTAGGATACTTTTCATTCCGGTAGTACGTTCACGTGGGATAATTTCTGACCTTCACTTGGGCAAAGCCGCTGGCAAAAGCTAGTAATAAAATAAGGGAAATAAATCAAAGAAATAAAATAAATTAAAGTTAATTGGTCTACAGGCTGGGGTCAACTACAAAAGTTACGAGTGCATCCTATAACTTACGGACATAAAATTAGTTCGGGGCCCGAGCCCGACACGATTTGATAGTTGTTCTTACTCCCGATGTGTTTTGACGTATCAACTCCTTTCGGATGAGCCCGTATCTTGTTTGACAGACTTAGAGAGCATACACGACACGCGAAACTATCAACGAAAACAACTTTTTCCAAAGGAAGTTTTTATTTTTCACTTTTTTACCTACCCCACACCAATTCGAAATTTCATCATCCTTGGCGTATTCTCAAAGTCAATCAAATCAAAACTATGCATCAGATCTTTATGTGGGCGTCCAAGCAAAAAGGGTCCAGTAGTGGGGTATTAAGTTAAGACTAGATTCAGTATCTAGAATAGTCAACTGATAGTAGGATTGAAAAAATATTCAAAAACAGCACATATTTTTTTTATCAGACATTTGAAGTTGAAATTCTGAAAATATAGTCTATAGTAATTTACTATCTGAAATTGTAGATAATTGAGCATTTATTAATAATCAATTAAAATCGCGAAATGCAATTTTTTCACCCTACTTTACAAAACTCGTTATATCTCGGAAACTGAATGCCGAGAACTGGACCCTTTTTGTTTGGACGCCCACATATGTTTAAATGGGACCATTTCGGAATAAACCCCTTTCGAAAAAAAAATAATTTGAAGTCGGTTAAAAACTAACTTTTCTCAACTAGTTTTATAAAGTGAATTCGGCTTTACAGGAAGGCTTGAAATTAGATAAATATATTTTTACACACGAAAAACTTTTTTAGTGTAGAAATTAAACCTTTAATTAGTTATTGCAACGCCGATCGCTAAATTATACCGTCAAATATTAGACCAACGACGCCATATTGAATTCCTCCATGCCTCTTCATCCTCCATTTTTAACTTCTCTTGGTTCTAACCTAAAACCGTTCAGTTGACAGACAGACGGAAACGAAAACAGACTGTTGTTTATTTTGGCATTAATTTTAAAACTTCTCGTTGATTGAGAAATTCTTTCATTGATTATCATTTGGTGTTCCGGCTTAAATTGGGGAAATCGAAATGTGATTGAGTTATTTCGGTGTCTGCTTGTTTGTCATTAGTCTAACTGAACAGACAGCTGTGCTGCTGAGGAGGTTTTTGCGCTTCTTCGTCTTCCCAGTTAAAGCACTAGGAAGTGGTGAAGGGCTTGGTGATGACATGTCTTATGTAATTTTGACATTCAAAAAGTGCTGATGTTCAGCCTAGTTTGATTAAAACTTTTCATTTGGGATTTTCTTGAAAAAATAGAAAGGGTTTATTTTTTATTTTTAGGACGATAGGTTTAAGTTAAAAAGAGGTTTGTGTTGCGGTTTTTTGCCGCCGCCTTTCAAATTTGAAGTTATTGTTCTCTTTGTAACGTTTATTTTGGAAGTCGGTTGTTTTTTTTTTGTAAAATACCTAGTTTTTATTTTCACTTTTTGGAGTGACCACCCTATAAATGACAATATTTATTCAAATCGATTTATAAATGACGGAGCTCTAAGGTAACAAACAGTAAAATGAAAATTACCTAATAAGCAACCTTCTCGTTCATTAGAAATCGGTTAAAAAGGGAATAGTTTGCACATTTTTCGCTTTTAACTACCAATCTACCCATAACGACTGTCATAGATAGGTATACTCCTATATTGACGGCTTACCGCGCTCTCTAGCACAGAGGGGTGTAGATGTGTGACCAGCTGTTACGTACCCAAGAATTAAAAGGGAATCGTAGTTTAATCACTGCTGTACCTACTTATATAACGATGCTTTGAGTTTTTTGGAAAAACTTCACAAACGTTATGGGTGGGTTCACGATCTTCGAAACTTTCTCTTCTAATTCCAGTTTGTACCGATCTATTCTGTCAAAATCTTATAGTGAAAACTTAGGAGTAGTGAGCTTCCGGGAGAGAGAGCATACTTCTCATTCCACCCGCAGCAGAAGAGCAGCCAAGCGCCGAAGGCAGCTTAGCGAGCTCCGGCTACCATAAGGAGGAGCCTGCGGGCGGCGAGTTTGAGCTGGGTCGTTGTTCGAGCAGGCGTCAGGCTCAAAGTGGTGACACGCTGTATGCGCGTCTTAATAGGAGGATGTGCGGTCATGGGATCGGCCGCATTTGCTATCGCATAAATATGCATTGTTTTGACCCCAAGGATGACGAAATTTCGAATTATAATATATTAATAAAAAACTTTTTCCAAAAAAAAAAACAACCTACTTCCCAAAAAAAACACTACAAAGTGAAAAATAACTTTAATTTCGGAAGGCGGTGACAAAAAATTCAAAAAGTCAAAGATTTCCGAAATTTAAGTAATTTTTCACTTTGTAGTGTTTTTTCGGAAATCGGTTGTTATTTTTTTTTATCAACTGAAAAGAAAATAGGTAGATACTGCCAAGTGCCAATCGTGACGAGAAAATAAGACAAAAGCCAAACAATCCGATTAAACAAAGCTGCTCAAGTCAATAATTGATAATGCAAATGAGTGCTAATACAATTATCACTACACCGCTAAGTTTAGCTATACTTGTTAGTTCCCTAGAGAACTTAATAAGAGGTACTTACTTTGTCGAATGTACCGGGGCTTGGGGCTGTTGAGTGTGGGATGCTGAGTTCGATCCTAAAATTTTGCAAAGCCTAATGACCGTCTTCACTAACACGAGACCTGCATCCAAATTGGGTAGTACACTACCAATCATAATTTAAATAATTTTGAAGCACCTATACACCGATAAATTTTAATGGTTGTTTTCCCGCGGCAGAACAACTTTCCATTGTACTTTCGAAGCATAGAGTAAAAGTAAAAAAAAATTAAGATTGTATTGTTTTAAAATAATTTAAAAAAATATTCATCAACTCGATAAAACACTACTCCTTAGTAACACTAGAGGTAACTTGTAGGTACTACTCGAATCGCACGCGCCGCCGACAAAGGGAACAGCGATGCATAAAAATGTTCAAAGCAAAATAAACTCTCGCATGTGGTGATTTTTAACAATGGTTAATCCGCCTTATTTTGTTTCTTATATTTTATTTGTTTATAAAACTATTGTATTAGCAATACAAAACCATGTCGCTGCGGGAAAACACCCATTAAAATTTCACCGTGTATTGCTAATCCATCGCTTTATATGGTCGAAAATTGTCTCTAATCAACAGCGTTAGTAACGCAATCAATGTTGTTGAACGGTCAAAATAAAAGCCACTGCTACTGTTAGTGTGGAACGCAATTAGCTCGGCGAATGAATACTTACCTAGATACGTAAAAGTGCGCTGTGGTATTTTAAACGCTCAGTTTAGTACCCAAAGTTGAAAATCAATAGTGCGCTTTTGTTTAGGCATTTCATTTGGATAGTGTTGGTGATAACGGAATTAGTTTTATTGAGTTTCTCCGCAAGGAATGTCTCAGTTGCAGCTCTGCGTCTGAATAGCCCATGGATTGCCATGGGCTAGCTCCTCCCTATTTCTGTAGACTTAAACAATGCGGCTGCGCCATACACCTCTGCTATCTCTACGACAATATATTATACAGGCGCAATGTTATGGAATGTTCCGGAAATTTTCTCTGTATATCGGGTTTGAGATATCTTTCTTTCCCCATAAGAAAATATGTCTCGATTGTATCGTCATAATTTCAGCCGAAAAACGCCAACTGCATAGGGCACCGTCAGTTCGGCCGGTTCTCTATGCACCCAACGCATTCCTGGACCTTCACAAGGTCATCGGTCCAAATTGTGGGAGGCCTTCCAACCACTCCATCTGTTCTGCGAGCAACGTGCCCTGCCCTCTGCCACTTAAGTTTGGCAATTCTTCGGGCTATGTCGGTTACCTTGGTCCTCCTACGCATCTCCTCATGTCTGACTAGATCGCGCAGAGAAACTCCAATCATAGCCCTCTCCATGTCCCTTTGGGTGACTAATTACAGGGGTGATAACTACCCCGCGGGGTAATTTAGACCCCACGGGGTAGTTTCGACCCCATCAATTAAGATCTAATGCAAATATGTTGAGCAAAGGGTGTGTGACGGTATGCGCGGATAGAAGGGTTTGTTTGGAACGGTAGCTAGCTCTATAGGGTCAGCAGAGTTGAGGGTTAAAAGTGAAAACTGATTTTCTTTACAAAACATAAAACAGACGAGGCTCGGCAATAATGAATGTATGTTATTATAGAAAGGATAACATTTTCACTGGCCATTAAAATAATACCTACAAATTCTTAAAACTTCAAGGGCCAACACATTTTTTATTTTTTATTTTAGAACTTTTTGACTTACGATTTCCATCACATGTGCAAAATTTCTATAAAAATATTTTCATATTTTTTTCCAAGGTATGTGTACATTATGAACGATCAAATATGAGATAAAATTTGCGCGAAAAAGCTGATTATCAGAGGTCTTCTCTCTCTCTCTCTTCTCTTTTTTAAAAACGTTGCCCCACACTAGGAATTACTCCTGTATTGTGGGTGCGTTTACAAACATTTAAACTCACATACACAAACAGCCAGACCCGGAACAACTAAGTATTTGTAGGTCATACAAATATTTTTATTAAGTTTATAACTGTTATTGAAGAGATAAACTGATTTTAAAGAAAATTAAGAGGTGACTTTGATGATTTTTTTATGCATTAAAGTAAATTTAATTATGTTTTGAGTTCCATCACTGTATGCAAAAAAGACTTGAATATATCATATAATTTTATGCTTTCAAAATTATTTACGGTTAAAGTGAAACACAGCTTTAAGAAACCACCTTTTTGAGCGTTTTCCAGAAATCTCCGCCTTAAACTCCTATTGTAGTAAATTGTGTCAAATAAGAATGAAAGTGGAACGAGAACAGTTGTGCAAAGCGGTGCCCACTATGCCAATCAAGGATTATGCAAAACTACTAAAAGTAAAATGCCACTGGTCATCCCCCTTTGATCCCCTGACCATCCCCTATTGCGGATGAACACACACGTCGTGTATGGTGACTATGATTTAAAAATAATGTCGGACAAAACTTCATGACAGTGTCCAGTCTTAAAATTAAATTTCTGCTCGTTTCCTTCGCTCTTGTATTTCGTTTTTTTTAATGGTTTGTTCATTTTGTAAGCTTTAAACTGACTACTGTATTTACTGTTTGGTTTGTGATTCTAATTAAAGGGGTAATTATGTAACACACTAAAAGTAGGAATAGATTTCATTTTGACAATTTCAACAATATTCATGGCGCTATTTACGTTATTGAGGAAACGAATTTCCCGCATAATGAAGCATGGGATTAGAATATTCTTCTAAATAACTAAATACTGTGTTATGTCATTTGAGTGCAGGTTCAATTCGATCGAGATTTTTTTGAAGTTTTTAAAGTAATCTTTCTTAATTAAACACCCAAATTGAGTTCTGTGTTGAGCTGCCCTATTACTGACAAATGCATGCACTGACTGAACAGCTCCACTGAATCTGTGGTTCTATCCTCAAAATACCATTTCAGACACATGGTCTTCACATGATCTGACCAAGATTACGTTTGGACTATAAAAGAGACTGTGACGTCTGAGTTTGTTTCGGCCTTTCTTCTGAGAGGTGTCGGATAGGAGACGCCGACCTCATCTAGTTTTAAAAATATGATTGACGTGTAAATGTTGTACACACGGCTACAGATCAAGCTATAAATTTCCAGTTTACGCTGATCTCGCACTGTACGGAAATCCTATACAATGCGAGATCAGCTTATACTGGAAATGTATAGTTTGACGGGTAAGCCATGTGTACAAACCTACTTCAGAAATAAAATCATTCAATATTTATCGTTTAATGCATAGAAGGACAAATATCTTTAAAAAATAACGACGTTTAAAAAAATCACAAAAAAATAAACAGTCTCCAAACGATTAAAAGCCGAACTGTCGTCATTCACATGATTGAAACAGTTTTTTATGGTCACCCTGTTTACCCTAATCTTTTTTGCTGGGGCTCATAAAACCAAGGCGCAATTTGCTAAGCGCGCCCCCCGGTGGCACTCGTTTTTATTATTAAACACTATTCATAATTTTGTTTACGTAATTAAATATTCTAATATTTTTTGTTGTCACCAATTTAATATTTATGACAAAGGCACCTATGTTTTTATAAAACGGTTTTATTTAGCCTGCCTGTTGGCAGATTGATCTGATATTTGGTACACACCTTTAGTTTTGATAGCAATACAATTTAATTTAATCAGTATCATTGTAAACCCAAGATGGCCGCCGTTACAAAATGGCGGATTACATATTTTTCACAAAACCCCCTCAATATGATATCAAATGAAAGGGCTTCACTATTAATATACTGTACACTATGAAAAAAAAACTAATTAGAATGAAAAATATTAAGTTACGAAATATAAACTAAAAACATGAAAAAAAAAGAAAAAAAAAATTAAGTTAAACGATTTTAATGAAAATAATGATGTAGATAATGTACTAAAAGCTAAAATATAATTCGGCAGGTCCTAGTTACCAGTCATCACACCACCTTCCCCATCAATCTAGGGCATTGATCAGACAAAAAAAAAATCGTGGCGCGTAGCGTTATGTGAATAGCGTATGACTGTTGATAGAAATTTCACGCGCCCCACGATTTTACTTTTTAAACTTGCTTTTGCCAGCGTGATAAAACAATATCATAAGGATTAATCCAGGTTATAATTTATATGTGTGCCAATTTTCATCAAAATCTGTTCAGCCGTATTTGCATGATTCAGTAACAAACATCCAAACAGCTAAACATACTAAACTTTAAAAAAACAGCCGAACGGAATTGACAGTAATTTGGATTAGGATATTTTTTGTCCCGGTTGTACGTTCTTGTGGAACAATTTTCGACTCAACGCGAGCGAAGCCGTCGGCAAAGCTAGTAGGTATTAATTAACCGATATCTCTCTCATCATTTTCAAAATGGACAGCCATACAAAATTCCTCCTCAGTAACATTACTGTACCTCATCAATTCACATCTTCTATAAATACCTACCATGGAATCTTCAGTCCCTTAATCCAATATGAAGGTCCCAGGAGAGGCCATTGTGTTGTGTTCACCCCACTTCGGCGCCATGATGGCTCAATTATTAAATTTTATTAAAATGGGGGCATTGACCTTTCAATTGAGGTCGGTAAGGTACCGACAATGTATGAGTTAGGTGTGTGGACGTATTATGTTATTAAAACAGGAATAAGATTTTTTTTTTACCAACTTAATAAGTAAGCACTACGTTTTTTTTATTTTATCTTAAATCCACCCTGTATACAGTATACACGGTTATTTTTAATAATAATTTACGGTATCCTATTAGTAGTAAATGTTCCGTGTGGTGCCGGACGTAAAAGAATAGCACCATCCCATTTCTTCCCGTGGGTGTCGTAGAAGGCGACTAAGGGACTTACTAGAGAATGGGCAGCAGCGTTCTCTATGCATTTGACCACCATACTGCGATCGCCAACCCGCCTGCCAAGCGTGGCGATTATGACAAATCCGCCCTTTTTAGGGGAGGCTTATGTCCAGCAGTGGACGTCTTTCGGCTGATATGATGATCCTATTAATAGGACTGACATGTACATATATTCCGGTTTTAGTCAATTAGTTTCAGTTTCAAAAGAATCAACTAAAGTAAAACTATGGCCGGCACTTAATTACAAAATCGAAAAATAAATAAGTATGATGTTACATTAAAATAGTAATATTGCACAATGACCAAACCTGCCAATCAAAACTCATACATAATATGAGAAATGATATTAATCATTCATGAGATTTACATTTATAAATCAAACTGTACGAGTTATTTCATGTTTTATAATGAACTAGCAGCGCTCCGCAGTTTCACCCGCGTAGTACCCGTTCCCGTAGGGATACAGGGATAAAATATAGCCTATGGTACTCAGTGATAATGTAGCTTTCTAACGGCAAAAGAATTTTTGAAATCGGTCCAGTACTTTTTAAGTTTATTCGTTCCATACAATTTACAAAAATACAAAATACAAATCTTTCCTCTTTATAATATTAGTGTAGATTAATTCGTTGATAACATATATGATCACGCCTGTAATTCCCAAAGGGTAAGATATAGGCGTACCTACAGTACACCCACATTTCTTTTAATGAGTACTAGCTGGTGCCCGCGACTTCGTCTGCGCAGGATTAGTATTTCGAGTAGCTTATTTTCTTTTCCAAGGTCCTATCTATCGTATATCTATGATTAGAAATAAATTATCAATTTTTATTGTATTTATGGTTCACTATTTTGGCGATAATGGCTTTCACATAAAAGATAAATATATGCTGACGCTGGCTTTTTGTAGGACTATTTAAAATAAACATTTCCATTATACATTTTATACGTGTAACTCTAACGGTTTTTGCAGCGCACGCCAGAATAGCTCGCAGATGGCAGAATTTTTTTACTACTTACTTTACACTTATCGTTATATTTTGGATAATTCACACAATGGTGCCGATTCTGTTGTACACCGAACTAAACTAACTAAACTATCACTAAAATTCCTTACTTTTGGCTATGAGAATCTTAAAGCTATTCTACAAAAAAAGATCTCTAAATTTAAAAATAATTTTAACACAACTAAAATAGAATTTGACAAACGCGACTCCACGTTTGCCCTACCCCGTGATCTTTTTTAGAGCCGGAATCGCGCAGGGGGGGCAGCCTCAACGTGTTTTAAATGGATTTTTTTACTTTTTGTATCGAAAATATGAAAAATTATTACCTATATGTTGAGTTTTAGTGGTGTATGGGGTCTTATAAAGGGGGTCGAAATTTTCATTATTTTTACGATAGGACACACCAATTTCGAGATATAAGCAAAAGAAAAGAAAAAATGATACAGTACTGTATTTGCGCCCGAAGTCGAGGTGTCAGTGTGAATTTTAGTTCTTGACAACTAATTTTATTCCACACCTTTTTAATCGCGATTAAAAATAGTCAGATTTAGTTAGACAATCAAAATTTTGTATTGAATAGAATAATTAGTTTGACAACAGCAGAATAGCAAAATTACCATTTTCACTACATTAAAAACTCAGTACAATCTTAGTGCTGTCAAACTAAAATATAGATAAGTTGTGTCACTTTAGTCAATTTCAGAATGGGAAATCGTCGTTTGACAGGAATAAACAAAATTTTAGTGATTTTTAGTTTAGTTTAGAGAATTTTGTGACAAGAGAATCGGCACCAATATCTTTATAAATTATAGCCTAAGTGTTATTCTGATGTATAAGCTATATTATTGTAAAGTTTCATTAAAATCCATTCAGTATGGAATGGGCAACTAGCTTCAACTTTCCAACTGATCGACTTTTTGACAGTTCAAAAGTGCCTGTAAATGGTTTAATTGAAATAAATGCTTTGAGTTTGAGTTTGAGTAGTTTTTGCGTGAAAGAGTAACAAACATCCATACATACAAACATCCATCCATACTCACAAACTTTCACATTTATTATATTTGTAGGATTCTGCATAATTATACGCAATGAAGGAAAGAAAATTACTTACAAGTAATAAAACTTATGACAGCCCCCTTTTGCGTCGACATCTGTTAAATATTGACATAACAGTCATAAAGATAATAGAATAAAATTTAATTTATTACAAATTTTTTGAGGGGCTTGTGGCTAAGTAATATCAGCCGGACCGGTCGATCGATCAGGTTAAACTACGCTTGGCGCGGAATATAAGGATGGGTGACCATTATTATATTCCAAGACCCCTCCGTGCCTCGAAAAGCACGTTAAGCCGTTGGTCCCGGCTGTCATTTGTGGATCTTTGACAGTCGTTACGGGTCGTCAGAAGCCCGAAAGTCGACAACCAGTCTTACCAAGGGATATCGTATTACCCAGTAACTGGGTTGTGGAGGTCAGATAGGCAGTCACAACATAGTTGGGGCAAGGCAGATGATGATGACTAATTTTAGTACCAAAAACACAATTCCTGCTTATACCATATTAAAACAGAGATGATAGTATTACCTGAGGTCCCTTTGACCCTTGGCGCCGATGATAGATGACACTCGATATAATCTGTGGCGGTTACATAACTTTTTTTAAGGCCACAGACCCACTGGGGCATGTCCCAAAATGGCCCTTTTTTTGTTAGTTTCCAATTTCATAATCCATATGGTATTTTTGAAGCATTTCATGCGTGTTCTTTGTACAGTTAAGTTGGGTTCCGTTCATCTTAATCCTGGCTGACGCTGCTACCCCGAAACGCCCTGACTATTATTGCATCATCTAGCCTAGTTATTCGTATTCATATCTTTATTTGCATTCCATAATGTTGAAAGTTCTTACAAATGGCATAAAGCTAAAGTATCTATAATTATGGATAAATAAAAATAAGAAATAAATTACAATCAACCATAAATAAGTAATCATAAGTATCATTAACATTCATTGGGTAAATATATTATTTATTTTATTGTGATCAATTATAGGTACATAATAATTCAGTTAGGTACGCATCGTGCCCTTGTGTTAGCATAAAAATATTTTTGGTTATGTCAAAAGGCCCACTTGTTATCATTGTGCCATTTCAAATACCTATGCTTAAAGACTTTTTAAATACATAATGATTTAGTAAAATGTTTCGCATTTAAGACGAATGCGAATTATAAACCTCTCATCAAACCTGCCGAATATGTGGAATGCCGAACATAAAACGAATATTCGGCCCATCCCTAGTTTTCAATATAAATTTTGGCTTTAAGTACCGTGTTTACTTTAGTTTTCGAATTTCCGGTAATTCATTGAACTGAATTTGTTATTTTTTTTTCTTGGTGAATTAGATATCATTATAATTATGATTTTCTTTCCGTTACGAAAGTCATACAAACTCATGTCATTTAGCGACTGACAGACATACCAAACAGCGAGAGGATTTTCTGTTAAGCTATGGAACCCTATAGAAGTTAACGAAGGAAACAATGCAGGTATCATTAGTTCGTTTATGCACGTTGCACATGATCGATTTTTAGTCGTCCAATGGTTTTTACAGACATACCAACACGTTTTTAACAAGCTTTTATTAGCTTCACCTGTATGTTTGTATGTTTGTTTGTAACTCACTCCTTTGGACTTGATTGTGACCCACTTCAAATGGTCAGATTTCATGTGTACTTTGTAGGCTTATCGAGGACCGATGACAACTCAATCATTTTTTTTTTAACTGAAATATCACGCTTTTGTAGTAAGCAGAACTAAAAAATAGAAAATAAATAATAGATAAAAAAAAATCTAAAAAACACTCTTTAGAGTGTTTTTTAGATTTTTAAAATTATTTTCTGCTCTTTTAGTTTTGTTTTAAAAAAAAAAAACAAAAAATAATTTTAAATAAAAACCGTGGGGTGCTTGATATTAATTGATTAAAAAAATATCTAAAAAAGCACCCGACGCTTTTTTGAAATTATTTTCTGCTTTTTTAGTTTGGTTTTTAAAACGTGTTTTTTCGATTTTTTTATCTATTATTTATTAATTTTCAAAATTATACTAAGATATAAGTTGCACAAGTTTTACAAGTGACAGAGTAAAAGAAACTCTTTTTAACCGAATTCAAAAAAGGAGGAGGTTCTCAATTCGTTTGTATGTTTTTTTTTCGTTTTATGTTTGTAACCTCAGAACTTTCGACTGGGTGAACCGACTTTGATGATTCTTTTTTTATTTGAAAGCTGGTGCGATAGCAGCAATCGCGGTTGATTTATTGTTATATTTTGAAGAGTTTCGTTGTCTATCAACAAACATACAAACGAAAAAAACATACAAACGAATTGAGGACCTCCTCCTTTTTTTTAAGTCGGTTAAAAATATGATTCGAGGTCGTAACAAATATGATTTTTCCGAATCAGAAATCATGAAAACAATCTTAGAAGTCCCTCTAATCTTATCGAAAGACTTTATAAAAAGTAATTCAATGGAAATAAAGCCTGAAATTGTACCAACACTTCATCATCATGACCTGCCTAGCTTTTTCCCAAATATGTTGGGGTCAGCTTCCAGTCTAACCGGATACAACTGAGTAAGTACCAGTATTTTACATGAAGCGACTGCCTATATGACCGCCACAATCCAGTAACTGGGTAATATGAATCAGAAGCCCGAAAGTCTGACAGACTGAGTTGTCAGACTTTCTGGCTTCTGACGACCCGTAACGACTGCCATAGATTTGCAAATGACGGCCAGGAGAGGTGGTATGTAAAGATCACTCATCCAATTGTACCAACTCTTATCTACACTATAATATTATAAAAAGGAAAGATTTGAGTGTTTGTAATGGATAACCTCAAAAACTAAAGAACCGATTTTAAAAATTCTTTCACCTATGGAAAGCTACATTATTCCGGAGTAATATTGACCATAAACACGCGGACGAAGTCGCAAAGTTTTTTTTTTTTTTGGGAATGGCATCTCGCAGTTGACCTTGAGAGGCCGTGACTGCTTCATCGGAGTTTCCTGTGGATCTAACTTTTAGTAATGAAGTCGCGAGGGAAGTACTAGTGGCCAATAAATTTATTTGATTTGATTGAAAACCACATTTGGTACCCGGCTTTATAATACACAAGTATAGAGTCCTAATTCTCACGTATATACCTAAGGACATACTCAGGTCTCTAAATACCTCGAATAGTCAATGCATTATGGTATGATTTATCTAATCCTATACAATTCTCTGTTAATTTTGTAATGATTTATTTGACACTATGCCAATTGCATACTAGTGTCGTGACATAACAAATTGAAAGTTGAAACTGTCGACGATAGTCAGAATTAAACTTAACAGTCGATGTAAGAAGAAGGGGCATGTGGCTAGGCTACGCTTGCCTTGCTTTGCTTTCTGGATGGGTGACCATCTTTACATACCAAAACTCCTCCATGTCTCGGATAACATGTTGCCGTAGTTGGTCCCGGCTGTCATATGTGGAGCTTTGACAGTCGTTACGGGTTGTCATACTCCCGAAAGTCTGACAACCAGTCTTACCAAGGGGTATCGTATTACCCAGTTGCTGGGTTGTGGAGGTCAGATAGGTAGTCGCTCCATTTAAAATACTGGAATTCAGCTGCATCCGGTAAGACTGGAAGCCGACCCTAACTTGTTGGGAAAAGGCTAGGCAGATGATGAGTCGAGGTAAGAAATACGAACATACGTACATATACTCGCGCCTCCTTCCCACTGTCATAGGCAGAAACTACAGAACGGCACCTGCTACGACACTTAAAAGTCGATTATTATAATACCTGTGCACTGGGGCCTGTCAAAGTCAAAAGATTGGCAAGTTTATGTTCCCCCGCCCGCTTCCCTTCCAGCCTCACCGCTTACGCCTACCGGCTACCAGTACGGTCTTCATTCCCGTGTTGTCTGCACTGTTATTTTCGTTCAAAATACTGTTGCTGACGCTACCAATGCAGTCATCATGTCAATTTTTTGACGTTGACAGGTGCACTGTTATGAAAAACCGTTTATTCAAATTAGGAAAACCGAACTTTCCTGTGGCTGCCTCAAGCTAACTCAAAGCCTTCAACCAGGAGTAAATTTCTTAAATTGCTAAGCGACTGCACGTTGAGGGCACCCCCTGTGGGGTATGGACCTCGGCTCAGGGCTTTGCACGGGGGAGGACAGCAAGTTGGATTAAGATAATTAATATTATTATCGGGGGAATTTCAAGCTACAGGCTCAGCTACGGCGCGGGTTGACACTTTGTCGAGCAAGGGTCGGGGGGGGGGGTAAACAAACTCTCTTTTTAACCGACTTCAAAAAAAGGAGGAGGTTCTCAATTCGACTTTATGTTTTTTTTATGTTTGTTACCTCATAACTTTCGACTGGGTGAACCGATGTTGATGGTTCTTTTTTATTTGAAAGCTGGTGCTTCCCGTGTGGTCCTATTTCAATTTCATATAGATCTGATGATGCGTTTCGGAGACAGACAACGGAACTCTTCAAAAAAAAAAAAGTAAATGAACCGCGATTGCTGCTATCGCATAAATATGCATTGTTTTGACCCCAAGGATGATGAAATTTCGAATTAGTGGGGTGGGTACTATAACTAAAAGTGAAAAAAAAAAAACTTTATCCAAAAAAAAACAACCGACTTCCGAAAAAACACTACAAAGTGAAAAATAACTTTGATTTCGGAAGGCGGTGACAAAACATTTAAATACATATCCAAAGTCACCGACTTCCGAAATTAAAGTTATTTTTCACTTTGTAGTGTTTTTTCGGAAGTCAATTGTTTTTTTAGGAAAAAGTTTTTAAAGTCCAAACATAATCTTGGTCAGATCATGTGAAGACCAGGTAGATTGATTTGTGAAATGGTCTTTTCAGGAAAGAACCACACAGATTTAGTAAACCTGTCCAGTCAGTGCAAGCATTTATCAGTACGTATGCAGAGTGCACATCAAGCATGTTTCTAAATGCCCATGTAATAGAGGCGAGCCTTTAACCGGTAACCTATAAAAAACTCGGTTACTCTGAGTATGCCTAGAATTCTGCCGGTCCCTATTAGGCAAGAGGTCGTAATAATAAACTAACTAGCCGTGACTGAGGCAGATTACATCTCTAGATCAAGTTACAGACAGGGGTGGGCAACATTATAGTTACAAATTGTTTCAGAATACTAAATGCTTTTTTGTCAAGCGATTTATTTTTATTTGCACGATTTTTAAATTATCCAAACGGTTTAAATTACTATAAAATGATTCGACTATCGCAATGGTCGTCTATGCCGAAATATGGTTTTCTTGTTTTTCGCACCGTCATACCTATACGAGAAAAATCATAATTATTGAAAAAAGAAATGATATTTAAAGTTACTGAAATCGATTCAGTTAATTATGAACAAACTACTTTCAGGACTTGCGTTTATTCTGTTACACCATGTGTAATATGGATATAATTTTTAGTAGAAGTCAAAGCACATTTTTTTGAAAAGGAACGAGCCTTTCTATCTCTCTGAGAGCGATATCACGTAAAAATGACTGGATTCGTTTTTTTTTATAATCAGGGTATCGATGTAATTATAGGTATGGTGCTTTAACCTTTTGTGTTACTTATCAACGTTTGTGTCACTCAAAGAAAAGAAAAAAATATTTCCCACGGAATATGCAAAATAAAACAACATGAAAATAATGTGTTTTTGTTTTTACAGGTAATGCTCTATATTCTTCATGAACAGGTAAAGCTCATATACAATTATTTAACAACTAACTAACCAGTTAAGGTACACAATTGTATTTATTAACTAACTATCCAAATTAATGAATTTAAGTTGAAACGTTCACTGTCAAGATAGTTTTCGTGATTTGTTGCTTCATTTGTCTCTTGGTCATCATAATCTTCCTGCCGTTGTGCCACGTTACTCGCGGTGGACGCAACTCGTTTTCTTCTTCCATTCTCCCCTATCGGCCGTCCCGCTGTCATTCACTCCCTTCTCTTTCGTATCATTCCTCACACAATCCATGCATCTTTTCTTTGGCCTTCCTCTCCCTTTTCATTCATCAACATTTAAATTTATTGCTCTTTTATACACATTCGTTTCCTGGTCACACTTCTGTTTTCCACAACAAATCACAAGCGAAACCAGACGGGCAATTCCCACAATAAATTTTAAGAACGTCCACAGTCTGATCTCAGTATCAATCTGTCAGAAATACTTCGAATTTTAACAAGTTTTAGACATTCGATTGTCTCCGAGATGAGGCTGCGACTAGATTTTGAACGTTTTTAATTACGAGAATTATTGGCCTTCTGCTGTCACCTAAGCTATACCTAAAATGTTGCGCGCCCCTTCCGCGACCACAGATAATATCAACAGTTCGTTAGGCACAACCATTAAGCACATACGATGCATTGTGACTAGTGACGTAACACATAATGGCGCATTATAATATAAGCTATATGATTATAGAGAAACGAGATTGCTCCTATGAAGATGAAAGTATCTAACGAAAGTTACATAGGTACAGGGTGGCAGAAACATCGACGATAAACCTATGATTCTGATCCCGGAAAATTCTCGTCGGCTAGAAAAAAAAAATCGCTGTTCCATACGTTCAGACCACTTTTCTGTGAAACATCATTATTTTTCTGCGCTATTTTCTAGAATAATGTGCTATATTAATGGTTACAGTTTGCGCGTCCCTCACATTACAAGACTTTTAGTCTCGATAAGCGAGATATATTTTTATTTTTATAAAATATTTTGTCATTTCTGACTAGCTTACCCCCGCGTGGAAGTCGAAAAATATCCCACGGGAACGCACTAACTGTAACAAAAGTATCCTTTAAGTGTTAATACAGATTATAAACTATCTGTTTGCCCAATATCCAATTCCGCTTATTGCGTGATTGGGTAAAAAACATTCAAACTATCTATATCAAAATTAAGTAGGATTGTAAAGGGTAATCAGGAAATAACAAAACTTATTGACGTTCCTACTTATTGGGATTTCAATCTGAAAATTCTTAGATAGTAGATTACCATTTATGTTTTTGCAAAAACCTACCTAGTAATTCGCAACAAACATTGTTGATAATCTTTAACAAAACATCCTAAAACACCCATTTTTGCCCGAAAAAGACAAAAACCATTCCATTTATAAACAAAAACACTCAATTCCGTCATATATGACTCCACCACACACATTCTATAAATGTCGACAATAACAAAGGAAACGTTACTTGTAACAACACTAAATTTATCGACAAAAGCACATCCCTAGCCGTTAAGTGATTTACTGACATTCATTGCATTCCGTAACTATGCATCCGTCTCGCTCACTCGTTGGTTTAATAGGTATGGGGGAAAGAGAAAAGTGTAGTGTTAGAATATTATGTAGGGATTTTTGTAATAGTACAAATAGTTTGGAAGTCGTGTGTATGTTAACGCTTACAAAGTTACAACTAAGCTATTAGTCGACGGACCAGTTTAAAACTTCTGGATTTTTTTATGAGGTAAGTACCTATAATACAGAACTTAAAAAAACGTAATAACCGAATAGAAATAAAATACAATTAATCATCATCATCATATCTGCCGAAAGAGATCCCACTGCTGGACATAAGCCTCCCCCAAAAGGGGGGCATTTGGGGTAGGCAGAAACTACTGAACGTCACCTGTTCATACTACTTTTTTTGCAGCTATCTTCGTATCTTTTGTTAAGTTATACCTAAACTGTTCCTCATTTTCATCATGAAAGACGTCCACTGCTGGATATAGGCCTCCCCCAAATACCGCTACCGTAGCCAAGGGTGGGCGGGCCGCTGGGTACTAGGGGCCGATTTACATTAGGGCTTGTTAATTTTTTGGGAGGGTATCGCCACGCTTGGCAAGCGGGTTGGCGATCGCAGTATGGTGGTCAAATCCATAGAGAACGCTGCTGCCCATTCTCTAGTAAGTCCCTTAGTCGCCTTCTACGTCACCCACGGGAAGAAATCGGATGGTGCTATTCTTTTACGTCCGGCACCACACGGAACCCGATACAATTAATACAAAAGAAAAAAAGCAATCGACTCCGAAAAAATCACTACAAAGTGAAAAATAACTTTAATTTCGGAAGTTGGTGTCTTTGAATCTATATTTAAATTTTTTGTGATCATCTGCCTAACCTTTTCCTAAGTTGGGGTTGGTTTCTAGTCTGACCAGATGCAGCTGAATGCTAATAATGCACATGGAGCGACTGCCTATCTGACATCCACAACCCAGTAACTGGGTACCACGGTACTCCTTGGTAAGACTGGCTGTCAGACTTTTGGGCTTTTGATGACCCGTAACCACTATCAAATATCCACGAATGACAACCGGGACCAATGGCTTAACGTGCTTTCCGAGGCACGGAGGGGTCATGGTATATAAATATGGTCAGCCATCCATTGACCAGCCGCAGCAAGCGTAGCTTAATCTGATCGATCGACCCGTGCGGCTGTTATTACTTAGCCATAAGGTCACAGGCTTCCCAAATTAAAGTTATTTTTAACCGACTTCAAAAAAGGAGGAGGTTCTCAATTCGTCTGTATGTTTTTTTATGTTTGTTACCTCAGAACTTTCGACTGGGTGAACCGATTTTGATGATTCTTTTTTATTTGAAAGCTAGTGCTTCACGTGTGGTCCCATTTCAATTTCATTTAGATCGAAATTTCAAATTAGTGGGATAGGTATTATAATTAATAAGTGAAAAATAAAAACTTTTACCAAAAAAAAACAACCGACTTCCGAAAAAACACTACAAAGTGAAAAATAACTTTAATTTCAGAAGGCGGTGACAAAAACTTAAAATACATATCCAAAATCACCGCCTTCCGAAATTAAAGTTATTTTTCACTTTGTAGTGTTTTTTCGGAAGTCGATTGTTTTTTTTTTGGTAAAAGTTTTTCAGTAAGTACATGATTCTGACCCCCTTAAATTGAAACTTTTCGTCGGTTATTTATAAAATTCTGCTGTTTCATACAATAAATACGTGGTCGAAATATATGGAACAGCAAATTTTTCGTCGAAATCCATGATTACAATGTGTGTATCCCAGCTACCCTGTATTTTAATTTATGGCAATTCTATTGTGTCGATGTCGACAATTCCGCCAATGTCAGATGTCGTACGTAAACGTATCGTTCAAATCAATTTAGATTCGGGTAACGTCACGCACAACTGACAGCTATCAAATTAACTCCCATTCAAACTTCAGCAACTCGTTAGATCCGCTCAGGAATTGAGTTTCAAAATACACCTTCTTCTCTGAAGTGCCTGTGCTTGGCGACAGAAATATGTATCACAATGAGCCTATAATATTCCCACTGGTGGGACCCAGGCCCCCTCTCTGCGAGAGAGTGGTTATTATACACCACGTGGACCCAGTGCGGGTTAGTGAATGTCACATGTCTTTGATGTTTTTGTTCAAAATTCATTTATTCAAACTAGGCTGAGAGTCAGCATTTTTTAACGTCAAAAATTTTTCAAATCAAATCAAAATATTTTATTTCACATAAACCTGCAAGGGCACTTATGAAACGTCAGAAGCTAGGTGCACGGTTCCAATTTGTCACTTCCTATGGAGAAGAGCCGGCAAGAAACTCCACGGTTACTCTTTTAAAAATAATTGGCTTTTACAATATTTTCAAATTACAGTGAGAATAGGTATAGGAGGAGAGTGCAGGCCTGTCAATAAGTACCAGGTACTTAGAGGAATGAAAATAAAGAATAGAAAATCGTCTATAAATCTAGTCTGTAAGGCCTACAATGTTCTCCCATTCACAATTAATAATAATTACATAAGACAGTCCCCCCAAAACGCCCGCCCTTCACCACTTCCCAGAGCATTATTCATGGACATGCTGGGTTCCTCACGATGTTTTCCTTCACAGTTTTATGAGCAATGGTGATGAATTAAATACACAAAGAAAAGTGCTTGCCTGGGTTCCAACTTGCGACCAGCAACTAGTTAGTCAGGTGCGGTGAATTAAAGTTAAAAATAAACTTAGTCAATCTATCTAGCCCTTTTCCAAACCATGTTGGAGTCGGCTTCCAATCTAAGCCGATGCAGCAAAATACCATTATTTTACAATCGTGTTCTGAGTTGAGCTGCATGATCCCATGATCCGTACTAATATTATTAATGCGAAAGTAACTTTGTCTGTCTGTCTGTGACGCTTTCACGCCTAAACCGCTGAACCGATCGTCATGAAATTTAGCAGAGATATAGCCTGGGATATGGAGAAGGGCATAGGCTACTTTTTTACGCGATAACCGATACCCACGCGGACGGAGCCGCGGGTAAAAGCTAGTTATTATTAATGCGTGCACTGGCTGGACAGGTCCGCTCAATCTGTGTGGCACTTTCTTCAAAAGACCATTTCGGACCCTAATCTACACGGTCCTCACATGATCTGACCAAGATTATGTCTGGACTTTTAAAAGAGACTGTGACCTCTTTGTTTCGGCCTTTCTTCTCAGAGTAGTCAGATAGGAAACGCCGACCTCATCTAGTTTCAAAAATATGCTTGACGTGCCTGTCTAGATAAAGAACAGTATTAATGTCGATGTTTTCGAATTGTACTATTGACATTAACCCTGGACGAATTCTTATGATTCATGTGTACGTTCTTTTGTGAGGTAATTTCTCAGAAACTGATGTAGCGATTTCAATGGAACTTTTTATTTATACGACTCGGCATGATTTCAACTTTGCTCGTGTAAAAATATTTACAACTAGCTTTAGCCAATGGCTTCGCCCGCGTGGTGGTCAAAAATTATCCCACGGGAACCTAATACCGGGATAATAAATTATCTGTGTGCAAAATTTCATGAGTTACTTCATATCATTGTTTATTTTATTTGACTGTATAAACCATTTTTTTTATATAAATTAAATTTTCATTTATTGTTGAATGTTAATTATATGCTATTATTGTATAGAATCAAGTTCTTCTAACATAACAGACAGCTGTGCTGCTGGGGAGTTTGTTGCGCCACTTCTTCTTCCCAGCTAAAGCACTAGGAAGTGGTGAAGGGCGGGCGTGCCGGGGGACTGTCTTATGTAATTTTGACGTTCAAAAAGTGCTGACTCTCAGCCTAGTTTGAATAAATAACTTTTGATTTTGATTTCATGCAAATCTGTTCAGCCGTTTTAGCGTGATTAAGTAACAAACATACAAACATCTAAACATTAAAAAATCACGTTCATAATGTTAGTAGGATAATAGGATATCGACTACTAGGAAGGATTAAATAACTTTCGCTAAAAGGTAGGCTAGGTACGTCGACATTCACACGACCGTAATCAAATCGAGGCGAGGTTTTATCGCGCACTGAATTTTCAACTTTCGGTGTTGAGCAGAGAATTGAGAATTCAATAGAGTGCAGCGCGAATAAGTCTCAGCGTGTCGAAAAAACACCGTGATCGATTTTCAACTCTCGGCGTTAGGCAGTGTGTTGAAGATCCAGTGCGCAAAAAGATCCTAAGCTAGTCGTTCAGTTATTCTATTTCCTCATAACATCAGCTTTCTGCAAGTGGAAGTCCCTTCTAAATCGGTCCAGCCGTTTCAGCGATTAGCCGGAGCAAACTGACGGACAAAGTATTTAAATACGGTTTTTTTTTGTATTTTGTACCGACTTGGCTGTGGTGTGGTGTGGACCTCCCAAAAAAAAAGAAGATTTTTCTACCGTATATAGTTTCATATACATTTAGAAACAGACACTTTAATTGTATTGAGATAGACTATAATGTCGTCGGCTTCCAGTCTAAGCGGATGTAGCTGGATTCCCGTATTATACATGGAGAGACTCCCTATCTGACCTCCACAACCCAGTTACTGAGTTGGTAACTTAGCTTAACGACATCTTATGAAAATTCTACGGAACTGAAACAGCTTTTCTACACAATATATTAATGAATGTGATGAGACTCCCTTTGCCGCACTTAGACTCCCATTTGGTCCGTTGTGCGTGGGGGTTCTGGCTAAAAAACACAGACTACCTCCGCCCAAAAGCACAGAAGCTTCCCGGGAGTTTCACAAGCTTCGCGGAGCGACCTGCGAGAGCGAATGAGATACCGCGGCCCCTGGGACACAGGCAACTGAGGGAACACGGATGGGTTTTAGTCAGTAAACGTCTGACCCGCCCTCCTGCTCCACCCAGAGCGGGAGAAGTTATTTGATGATTTCCCACCCAAAAAAAAAACTGTTCCGAAGATTTCTTCCTGTTGAAAAGCTACGGCCTCGCACTTCAGGATGACGTAGGCGGCTCATTCCTCAGCGTCAAGGCAGCCCCTGGAAAGCGGGCTGTTTGTGACGCCTATGTTAAAAAGATGTTTGTTAAGGGGGTTATGGCCCGTACATGTTCTAAGGTTATTTCTTCACAGGCTGAGAAGATTTTTGGATAATCGCGAGTATCAAAACGGTAAAGCCAATTTTGACTGTCTGCAGTGTGTTGCCCGTGACCATCTGTCATTATGAAGCTCGGTCACACGACCTATTAATCTTAATCAAGGATATACTACGAATGATCTCAGCATAACTTCAAATGTTTATTTTACATTAAACTGCACAAAACTAGGTTAATTCCTATCACTGATAGTTTTAATAGATAACAACATTACAGTGATGTCGGTCACAGGCTCACAGCTGCTGGACCGAATACCCAATTAGAAGGCTTAGTTTTAATTTATGGGCTAGCTGTTATAGCTTATATCTATACACCGTGACATTTTAGTCGTCTTACAACGGCAGCCCACTTCATGTATCCAATGACTACTAATCATTTATAAAAGAAAAAGATATTTTTGAACATTTGTATAATTAAAAAAAAATCAAATAGCATTCACTAAGACGCATGACGTAGTTTGATACATCCTGTTATAAAAGTGGAATGAATGATAGAATGTAATGGTAGGTAGGTTTGATACGTAAACATTATTAACAGGGGGAGTGTTTCACAATTCCAAATCATTATTTATTTTGCTTTGTATCTATTATCTTAATTAATAGTAACAATTTTTTAATCGCGCCTAGAGGTATTTTATGACGGATACATTGAGTGGACCACCTTTGTAAGACGACTAAAATGTCACGGTGTATATTAATACGTGAAGGAAAACTTTGTACCCATTTTTACGAAAATTACGCGAATGGAGTATGAAAGGAGTATGAAATTTGACACAGTTAAAGTTTATGTGGAGGAGAAGTGCAGAAAGGTAATAACGCTTTAGAAATACATTAAATTAATAAAAAAAGAAACATGGAATTTCGACCACTGGGCGACACTAGTTTAGATAAAAGTTTATACCATAAGAGATATAGAGCAGCGGTAACCACTTGGGCTACCTCCCTACTCGTAAGCCGTGGGTTCAAACCGAAGCAGCAGACCTAGACAAAACACATTTCTGTTAGCGTTCACGCCAAACGCTCCGCCAAAATGTACGGGAATTACATTACCTGCGGAAAGATTACGTCGTGTCCTTTACGTATAAGCTGATCTCGTATTTCCGTACAGTGTGAGATCAGCGTGAACTGGAAACGTATAGCTTGATGTGTAGCCGTGTGTACTAGAACCAAAACTTCGAAGATATTTGACATCCGCCAACTTGGACTGGGTCCACGTGGTGGATTACGGCCCACTCCCTGTCACAGAGAGGAGGTCTGTGGGAACATTAATGGCTGATCATGCTATTACGCTTATAACACAAATCAGCTTTGTTATTTTTATCAATAGTTTTTTTTTCACATAACCACTCCGTGTCTCGACGTTAAGGCTGGTCGGCTGTCATTCGTGGATCTTCGACAGGCGTTACGGGTCTTCAAAAAGCCAAAAGTGTGACAACCAATCTTACCAAAGGGTTCGTGTTACCCAGTAACTGGGTTGTGGAGGTCAGACAGGCAGCCGCTCCACGCAAAATTCTGGTATTCAGCTTTATCTGGTTAGACTGACAGCCAAACGACGTAACGTATTTGCATTTACAACTTTGTTTCGGTTTGGATAAAGTTCTTTACACAAAAATTACCATTTAGCACCGGACGCCATTTTGTAAAAAGAACTGCATTTGTAAATATTCTTAATTCACAAACTGGCTTGGTGGTTTAAACCTGACTAGGCTTGTTTTATAATAAGGGGCGGTTTTCACGATCATACGTTAACATATACCTACATAACAATGACATATCAAAAGGAGGGAATAAAATACACCTGCCATTCCTGCTGACCCCCTCACCGATCCAACACGTAACAACAGCTTATCATCGCGTCAGTGGAGTGAAGACAGCCTGTTCAAACATGTCAAGTCATTCACAAGATAATACGTGTGTTCCACCTACACACAAACACACACACACACAAGACGGGAGGAAAAAATATGGTTCAAATTACTGCCTTCACTCCGGATACGAAGTTATACTCGTATGTGAATGATTTCATTAATATGTTTATTGTCTACCTTTGAGGGGCTTGTGGCTAAAATACGGAGCCAAATCGACATTAACGTGTACTGAATGGACAGGTCCACTCAATCTGTGTGGTTCTTTCCTCAAAAGACCATTTCATGACCAACATGATCTGACCACGATGATGTTAGCAGTTTAAAAGAAACTGTGACCTGTGAGTTTGTTTCGGGTTTTCTTCTCAGAATAGTCAGATAGGTAACGTCGACCTCATGTTGTTGGAAAACATGATTGACGTGTAAAACTGTTCGTACAGACCTACTTGCAGAAATAAAAAAAACATTATTGAGATTGAGATCCTAAGTACCTACATGGGAGTTTTTGGCGAGATCGCGTTGGAACATGTCGCGCACGAATTTTCATTTTCATGGAATTTAGTGAAATAGCGAATTAAATTGTATATTTTTGATAGTGAATTCTTCAATTTAGTTACGTGTGAGTGCACAAGTGTAGTGAAGGTGAAAATAAGTGACTAACGTGGACTTTTCGTGTTCCCCCCAAAAACTCCTGTTAGGTTGTTGTAATGTTACTACCGCTTTACAATAACTTTGACTTGACTGACTAAAGACGACTATGACTGTTTTGTAACTTCGTGCCCGATATCGGGCCATTTACTTGATCTAAAAGAAAAATTACTTGACACTGGCTAAATGCACAAACCGTGTGAAGCCAAAATCAAAAAAAAAAAAAAAACTACCTACATGTCTCAGAGAGCATGGGTGCCAGTTGCCATGCGTATTTCCATTAACACGAATGCTCGCTTCGTAACGCACATTACAGAGTTTTAAAATATCTCTCTCCACTGATTTTTAAAGCACGTTTGTTATCAATGGCATCCTCCATCTTGGTAGGAGAGTCGATTTATCACCGGGTATCAAAGCATCAGAGAGTTAAGTGACAGTTTTGATGCATTGCCGTACGAGTACGTAGCGCCCGGGATGTGGACGTCTGTGTGGAGCTGTGGAGTTAGAAGATTGTTATGAATTGTAACTGTAGGTACATCCTTGGGACGTTGTTGCGCCACTCCTTCTTCCCAGGAAATGGTGAAGGGCGGGGGTGCTGTCGTATGTAATTTTGTGGAACTCGGAGTTAAGTAATAACAGCCGTACGGTTCGAGCTTGCCGCGGTTGCTCAGTGGATGGGTGACCATCTTTACATACCAGCACCCAAATTGCGTAACACACGATTAATCATAATCGGTTTCATTTTGACAGTTCAACAATATTCATTGCATTATTTACGTTGTTGAGCAAACACATTTTTCGAACATATGAAGCAATAGTTTAGCAATCTGTTTCAAAATGAAAGAGATTATGATTAATCGTGAGTTACGCAATTAGGGTTAAGGACCTCTCCGTGCCTCGGAAAGTGCGTTAAGCCGTTGGTCCCGGCTGTAATTCTTGGATCTTTGACAGGTGTTACGGGTCATCAGAAGCACGAAAGTCTGACAACCAGTCTTATCAAGGGGTAAGTATTGTATTACCCAATAACTGGGTTATGGAAGTCAGACAGGCAGAGGCAGTCGCTCCATTTAAAATATTGGTATTCAGCTGCTTCTGGTTACACTGGAAGTCAACCCCAATACAGTAGGGATTTTGGGAAAATTAAATAATTATACTACCTCACAAATCAATTCCTATTATAGGTAGCTAAAAACTACAGACCCACCTGCTACGACCCTTACAAACTTATTTTGTTACGTTGCCGTTCATACATCTGGTCCTACCTCAATATTTTGCAAAAGAAGTTTCACTAACAATAGTATAGTTTTAATCGTATTTTTTTTAACCCCGTATTGTTTCTATACAAGAATCAAACCCACATCCCCACACGGTAGCCAACAGAAATTGCCGGATAGAAATTAAATTATACCTACATCCCATAATATAATTACGTCCCAGCATGCAAACGAGCACAATTAGGCTCATTGAATCTTTGTCGCAGCTCCTATTTGATTTAACTGTACTAGTAGAGAGAGAAGTGGCTGTATTTACCAGGGAATTCCATTTTTTTTTAAACAATAAATAACTTTATTTCATAAACAAAATACAGATTTAACGTGTTTTATATAAAAACGATTTAAATGTGCTGCATGCAATACAAATCTAGGAACTGAAATCTGTACACAATATGACAAACCCTGCCTCTCAAACTAGGCAACCTGTATCTTGAGAGACAGTGAAATTAATTTAAGTACTTGAGTTAATTTAAGTACATATACACCGTGACATTTTAGTCGTCTTACAACGGCAGCCCACTTCATGTATCCAATGACTACTAATCATTTATAAGAAAAAAAAAAAAAAGTTTTTGAACATTTGCATAATTAAAAAAATGGCAATATCATTCACTAAGACGCATGACGTAGTTTGAAACACTCTGTTATGGAGATGGAATTAATGATGGAATGTAATGGTAGGTAGGTAGATATCTTCTACCGCTTGATACGTAGAGTCATGTGGGGTAAACGTACGCAATTTTTAGTAGATTGCTTCTAGAATATAAGATTTTGTTAACTGAATAGAAAAAACTTTCATTCTAATGTTATAAACATTTGTGAAGAAAAACAAAACATAAAATTTCAATTCTAACAATAATTATTACTTTTACTTAATAATTTAATCAACAAGGGAAATGCGGGTTTTTACCCGCATCGGTGGGAAAGTGTCCGCACGCCTTCGGTTAAGTGTACGCAACGCCGACAAATTGTACGCACGTAAACTTATTTTGCTATAACCAGACTTTTTTAGCCATTTTTGTCGTTTTATCCAATCTGTTCGTTATTTTATCTATCTCCGCAAATTCAAAAAACAATTTTCCAAGTGCGTTTAAAGTGAGACCGTAGAACCTCTCGTCACTAGTTTTGCAATGGCTATACTTCCTCAAAACAAAATAATATTCCATTTTATTATTATTATATAGATAGTTATACCATAAACTTGATTGTATAACGATGGTGACGATGCTTTCATAAAAACCTGGAGAGCAGGGCAATCAGATGTAGTATACAATAACGTACCTCTTGTTCACGAGTAAATGTTGGTTTGTATCTTCCCATTGATATTGCAGTGGAATTTAGTTTCAGACGTTTTCTCAAAGTACTCTCATCGATTCCAACAATTTCTGCGGCTTTTCGTTTCGATTTTCCCTCTTTCATCAACTTTTGGCTGCATCAATCTGCGCTTGTCACAGTTTCCGGTCAGGACATCTATCTAATATATAAAATTCTCGTGTCACAGTTTTCGTTGCCATACTCCTCCGAAACGGCTTGACCGATTTTGATGAAATTTTTTGTGCTTATCCGGTATCTATGAGAATCGGCCAATATCTATTTTTCATCCCCCTAAATGTTAGGGGTAGTCCACCCCTAAATAATTTATAAGGCAAAACAACGTTTGCTGGGTCAGCTAGTTTTCTTATATATTTGCGAGGCATTTTCAGTCTAGAAGGCAAAAAAATATGACGAGGTAAATATACGCATTTTAATTACTGCGGACACTTACCCCCGGACACTTACCCCATCCCATCAAAGCATATAAAAATAATACAATTTCGAAGTATTATACTTACCTTAGACAAAGTACGTAGATTCACACAAAATATTTATAAATTTCTCCTGTTCCCAGTGACTTTGTTATTCAATCAGACTAATAATATGCCTTTAGTATGCAAATCAATTTCAAAGAAATAAATAACAAATCCGTGCAAAAGCAATATTGTCGCGTAAGTTTCAAAAAAAATGTGCGGCAAACCTGTGACGCAGTACTTTCGCTCGGTGGTAAAACGCGAACCAAATTCGGCAGGTCTCGTCCTGCTGTCATCTGTGGCATTCGCTTAATGTTCACTGCGGACACTTATTCGCCGCGTACGTTTACCCCACATGACTCTAAACATTATTTTTAACAGGGAGGGTGTTTCATAATTCTAAAACGTTATTTATTTTTCTTTGTACATGTTACATTAATTTTATGGCGGATACATTGAGTGGACTACCTTTGTAAGACGACTAAAATATCACGGTGTATATTTACGTGATGTGTGTGTGTGTTTGCGCGTGTATGTGTATGCGTGTGCGTGTGTGAAGGTGTGTGTGCGTGTGTGCCGTGTATTCTTTCTAACATTTATAAAATAGTTGCACTTGCCAGGGACTTCATTTGTGTGTACTTTGTCAATCTGCCTAGCTTTGTCCCAACTATATTGGAGTCGACTTCCAGTCAACCCGGATGCAACTTAGTACCAGTATTCTATCTATACCCTATCTGACCTCCATAAACCAGTAACTGGGTAACATGATACCCTTTGGTGGACTTTCAAGCTTCTGAAGATCCATAACGACTGTCAAAGATCCACGAATGTCAGCCGGGACCAACGGCTTAACGTGCTTTCCGAGGCACGGGAGGGGTCTTGGTATGTAAAGACGTTTACCAGCCACTGTCAAAACTAACCAAAATGGACGAAGTATCTACTACGCTGCGATCCATATAAGTGTGCGACTGTGTGCGTGCGTAAATTAGTAAACTGACCACAATTTTCTCACACAATCAATATAATTAATTTCATTTCATTAAAAAACAATGTTGTATACATAACAGTAAAACCCGGCCAAGTGCGAGTTGAACTTGCACACGAAGGGTTCCGTACCATTATCACTTTTGTGGTATGAGAGCCCCTTAAATATTTATTTTATTCTGTTTTTTTAGTATAGCGGTTGTTATAGCGGCAACATAAATACATCATCTATGAAAACTTCAACTGTCTAACTATCACGGTTCATGAGATACAGCCTGATGACAGACGGACAGACAGACAGAGTGATAATAAGGTCCCATTTTACCCTTTTGGTAAGGAACCCTAAAAATCAGTGAATGTATTATGATCCTACCATCGCTACTAATCCCTTCTAATATTATCACTGCGAAAGTAACTCTGTCTGTCTATATGTCTGTCTGTTACGCTTTCACGTCAAACCGCTAAACTGATCGTCATTAAATTTCACAGAGATATAGTCTGGGATATGGAGAAGGACATAGACTATATAGAGAAGGAGATACTCTTTTGCGCGATAACCGACATCCACGCGGGCGGAGCCGCGAGCAAAAGCTAGTAATATTATAAATGTGAAAGTTTCGATGTTTGGTACTCAATCATGTAAAAACGACAGAACGGATTTTAACAAAATTAGGCATACAGATAGAATATAACTTGAATCAACACATGGTATACTTTTTATCCCGCTAGTACGTTCCCGTAGGATAATTTTCGACCTCCACGTAGGCGAAGTCGCTAACAAAACCAAATTATAACAGAATATTCTAATTGGGTTTTTGGTGGTTTGCGTTAATACGGATACATGTTGTACTATACATGAAGCTACTGCTACCTAACACCACTAGGTACCCAATTACTGGAGAGTTGCGACCGATCATAAGTTTCCAATTACCCTTTACTACGATGAAACCGCAGACTTGGTAGTTAAGGGGAATCTAGTCGCGGGCTCGAACTCAATGGTGGGCCTGACTAAAAAGCACGCTGTCTCACCAGGCATCGTATCTGACAGAGGTAGTACCAGTGATGAGCAGTTAGACGCTAGTCTACATGCACATCGTTATTGTGTGAGATGCAGGGTCATTTATAGTAAAACAAGCGCGTAGAAAATTATGAAAAGTCCTTCGGAAGATCGGATTTTATGAAAAAACCACTGCATAAATCAATGACCAATAAAGTTTGTTATACTTTTCGATATTTGAGCTTTGTCGATACCGACTTAGTTTTTGAGATTTTACACTTATTTTATTACTGAAACACGCCCAAAGTTAGGTTAAATTAGCAAGAAAAACTAATCTTTGTTGGCCCTGAACTTTTTAATGGCTTATTTTTTTTTATTTATTTAAAAGTAATTATACTACAGAGGTGTTACTAAATTCTAAACTCGCCAAACTTTTACGTTTGATGGCGAAAGGCGCTCTTTTTCAGAACAATGAACCACCTTACGAACCTTTTTCAATTTTGTTTTAAGTGATCCCTTACTAATTTTTACTTTTTCTCGTAATAAATCTATTTTGTTAAACACTTTAGGTACCAAATACTTCGATGATCTCTTACCATAGTAATTTGTTTTAGTATTCTGTTTCCGTACAGACAATATTAATAATGAGACAAAACCATACCATGTTTAATTTTTATATTGTCGAACAGTGGAGTAATACACTCCTGAAGTTTGTATGGAAAAAATGTTGACTAGATCCACCTTAAGGAAAGCATAGAGAACAACATAACATCACGCCTTGTTTATCCAAACGGCTGGGCAGAGGTGTACCTATAGTATATCCACATTTCGTTCAGTTATGTTTAAGCCCCATGTGATAGGGGGCGAGCATATTGCCATCAACCGCGCTCCAATCCAGAGTACAGGCTGCTACTGACAAATTCCAAATAGAAAAACCTAAAAAAAATCAGGTGTTCCTAACATTTATTTTCGTATAACTCATCAAAATGTAGGGAACACCTGATTTCTTTTTTCCAATAACCCTGTATATTCGAAAAAAAACTGCTCAACAACGTAAATTAAACTTTAAATCTAAAATTAATGAATTTTGTTGAACTATCAAAATGAAAAAGTGATAAAAAAGTTTTCACCCTTTAAAAACCATCAATTTCTCTACGTAGAAATCTTTATTGCCGTTGCCAGTCAGTCACGTACGAAACAGCGTTAAATCTCCATATGTTAAGATAAATATCAATCACATACATAATATTACGCCCGTATTTCCCGAAGGTTTGGGCAGAACCTATTGCCATCAGCCGGGCACATATCCAGACTTTGGGTTGCTACTGAGAAAGTCCAGACGAGAAAACCCAATTATGTCTAACGCAAATGTCCTGCAGATCTGGTAACGTCTACGTCCGCCTACGTCCACGTGATCATTCTGTACATTATTTCAATCTTCTTCCTCATCAGCGTCATCTCTCAACGATTTGTGTTTAGTAATGTTAATTACTTACCTATTATTGTATAGAATCAAGTTCTTCTAACTTAACAGACAGCTGTGCTACTGGGGAGTTTGTTGCGCCACTTCTTCTTCCCAGCTAAAGCACTAGGAAGTGGTGAAGGGTACGTCAAATGTAATTTTGACGTTCAAAAAGTGCTGACTTTCAGCCTAGTTTGAATAAATGACTTTTTATTTTGATTCTATTCCCTCTAAAGTTACAATTTCTAACGCTAGCCACCACAACTGTACTCCTGGGTCGCGTGTCGCCCGTCCGTCTTACTTAGGCTCCCCTCCCAAATGAGTGTCAATTCGCGGACTGTGCGCACTGTCCTACCGTGCGTATGGATTTATGATTGTACCGGCGTTTAGCACAGGATATGGTGGAGTTGTGGAGATAGGAAGCTCGCGAATATGTTATGTTTTAGTTGAGCTGCTTAAGTTCTGAGTTGCGCTCCGTGATTACTGATAAATGCGTGCAATAACTGGACAGGTCCACTCAATCTGTGTGTATATTTTCTCAAAAGGCCATTTCAGACACCAATCTACATGGTCTTCACATCTGACCAAGATTATGTCTGGTCGTTAAAAGAGACTGTGACCTCTGAGTTTGTTTCTGCCTTTCTTCTCAGTGTATTCAGAAAGGAAACGCCGACCTCATCCAGGGTTTTGATATGACTGACGAAGAAAACTGTTTGTACAAACATCATCATCTGCCTAGCCTTGTCCCAACTATGTTGGGGTCGGCTTCCAGTTTGACCGGATGCAGCTGAGTACCACTATTTTACATGGAGCGACTGCCTATCTGACATCCACAACCCAGTAACTGGGTACCACGGTACTCCTTGGTAAGACTGGTTGTCAGACTTTCGTGCTTCTGACGACCCGTAACGACTGCCAAAGATCCACGAATGACAGCTGGCACCAACAGCTTAACGTGCTTTCCGAGGCACGGAGGGGTCTTGGTATGTAAAGATGGTCACCCATCCACGGATCAACCGCAGCAAGCGTAGCTTAACCTGATCGATCTACCCGTGCGGCTAGTATTACTTAGCCACAAGCCCCTTGTACAGACCTACTTACAGAAATAAAGTAATTTATCAAGTATCAGGCCGAGAATTTCCAGGTAGTACCTACAGCTCAAACTATTTTTGCCACCCAGCATCATTGCTTGCTGTGTTCTCATTCAAAAAGACAAGTGACCAGTCGCTCACCAACCTCTTAACAACAAAAGGTACAGTAGCTTTCACCCAGCTTCCATCTACATTGTATATAGGTACACAAACAAACACACAGACAAACAGACAAAAAGCCTTGGAATTTAATTAAAACGTCACGTTTTTGACAGGTGCCCGCTGAGCTCATTTAGAGTTCCGTCCGAGAAGCACCCTTTAGACAGTAGTATGTATGTAGGTACTTGTTATTACATGGCTGTCAAGTTTAATTAATTTTAGGTGCTTTTTAACAAGTTTTATGTAACGTAATTTCAGGTTAGGTAACCTAAATGTTTTTCATTTAACGTAAGTATAAAAAATACATTATTTTAAAAGGTTTCTAAACACTAGAATTGTAGAAGCTCAGAATAGATCTATGTTTCAAAATTCTTTCCTCAAAATACCATTTCAGACATTAACATCGTGCTCACATGATCTGACCAAGATTATATCTGGACTTTTTTGCAGACTGACCCTGATAGGAAATTGCGACTCTATCCAGCCTTTTTTTCTTATATGACGTGTTTACGGAATAAAAAAATATCATTTCACCATTAAAAACAATATTAAAAAGCATCTTTGAATAAAAACACAAAAAAAAGCCTCCTACTGCTTTTTCCAAAGCCTTTTAAAAAGGCGTAAACATAAAAAAACATAAATAGAACCGCGGAACCCATTCTATTTATTTCAACAACCTAACAACGCCATTCTTCGAGGTGTCAAACTATGACAATAGGATTTGACGTTTCAATTGTATTCTTTTTTTTATATAAGCCGCCTGAGGTAGTCGGCCATTCAGACTTTTAATTAAAGGTGAAAAAAAAATGATTTATCACTTTTAAAAGTTGGTTGGACTTTGGGCAGAAATGAATGGAGATATGGTCAAGTTGATATAGCTTCTAAAACAGCAGTAACCCAGAGGTGTTACCGCGGGCTAGCAAACAAAAAGTCGCCATGTTCGAATTAAACCCATTGCATTTTTGACGTAGCTAACTTATCATCTTTGCTTAAGGTGAATCTAATCCACATTTTTCCCATACAAACTTCGGTAGTGTATTACTCCACTGTTCGACAATGTACTATTAATATACTCTGTATGGAAACAGAATACTAAAATAAAAAGCCATTCAAAAGTTAGGAGCCAACAAAGATTCGCTTTTCCTGCTAATTTAACTTAACTTTGGGCGTGTTTAAGTAATAAAAGAAGTGTAAATCTGAAAAACAAACCCGGTACCGACAAAGCTCAAATATCGAAAAGTTCAATAAACTTTATTGGTCATTGATTTATGTAGTGGTTTTTTCATAAAACCCGATCTTCCGAAGGACTGTTCTTAATTTTTACGCGCCTGTTTTACTGATCCTGCATCTCAGTCAATAACGTTGTGCATGCAGACTAGCGTCTAACTGCTCATCACTAATACTACCTCTGTCGCACACGATGCCTGGTGAGACAGCGTGCTTTTTAGCCAGGCCCACTAGTGAGTTCGAGCCCGCGCCCGCGTCTAGGTTCCCCTTAACATTCCTTAGCATAAATCAGCCTATAATATTCCCACTGCTGGAACACAGGCCTCCTCTCTTCGAGAAGGAGTGGGCCGTTATCCACCACACGGGTTCCAGTGCGCGTTGGTAGATGTCACATGTCTTCGAATCTTTTGTTCTAAGACATGCCGGTTTCCTCACGATGTTGTCCTTCACCGTTTTGAGAGTAGAGGAGATGAAATAAATCACACACAATAAAGTGCTGGCCTGAATTCGAACCCGCGACCTACAACTCGTATTTTACCGCTGAGCCACCATTGCTCCTAGGGGTACGGGTTGTTCGAAAGAGATACCGCGGCCCCTGGCAGTCCTGGCACACAGGCAACTGAGGGAACACGGGTGGGTTTTAGTCAGTTAAAGTCTGACACGCCCTGCTGCTCCACCCAGAGCTGGTGAAGTTATTTGACGATTTCCCACCAAAAAAAAAAGCCACCATTGCTCAAACTGCCACTCCAGTCTGCCTAGCCTTTTTCCAATTGTGTTGGGATTGGCTTCCAGACTAACCAGATGCAGCTGAATACCTATTTTACATGAAGCGACTGCCTTCGACAACCCAGTAACTGGGTAATATCCTCATTGGTAGGACTGGTTGTCAGACTTTCGGGCTTCTGACGATCCGTAACGACTGTCAAAGATCTACAAATGACAGCCGGGACCAACGGCTTAACGTGCTTTCCGAGGCACGGAGGAGTCTTGGTATGTGAAGACGGTCACCCTTTCAAGTACCGACCCATGAAGCTGTTATTACTGAGCCAGAAGCCCTACCGCTATTACTCAAACATATTGCCGTGCTTAATAATTCAGTGGGTAATAAATCAATCGTTTCATAGTTACCAGTTACTAACCATGAGTCATACTACACAGCTAAAAGGAGCTCGCGATCGTTAGATTGTTCCTAAGCTAAACTTAAACCGAACTTATTAACTTAGTAGCTTTAGCAAGCGGCATCGCCCGCGTGGAGGTCGGGAATTACCCCAGGGGAACGTACTACCGAGATAAAAGCATCCTATATGTTAAACCAGGTTATAAACTATCTGTGTGCAAAATTGCATCCAAATTCGTCCAGTCGTGTTTGCGTGATTCATGAAAACTTTCACATTTATAACATAAGTAAGATAGTAATCTGACGTTTTCTCCAACGCCACGCTGCCCTGTCATATTCCACTGGAACCGTCCATAAATACCTATATAGCAAATTTCATCGAAATCCGTTCAGCCGTTAAGGCGCGAAAAGGTGACAGACAGACTTGTAATATTAGTTTAGACTGGCTAGATTTGCCTGCGGCTTATCCGGGATAAAAGTTTGCCTGTATCACTCTCTGGCTTATGAACTATATGTATGCAAAAAAAACATGAAGATCCGTTGCTCCGTTACTAAGTGAAGAAGTGACAAACCAGCTAACATAATTATTATCGCATATAAGATACACTAGCTGGTGCCCGCGATTTCCTCTGCGAGGATATTCAGCTGCATTGACCCCAACATTCATCGGGAAAAATTAGGTAAGCCAATAAATATCTTAGAACAAAGAAGCTGATGTGTGAATGTCTCAGGTCTCAAAAAAGGTTCAAAAACAAAAGAATGCGCATAGATTTCACGTAATTTCTTTCTACAAATTGACCATGAAATTCGACACCTATTTAAGCCGATTAATCGTTTATTTTTAACCGAATAATCGTTGGAAGACGATTATCTTGAACGAGGCCGATTAGTCACTCGAGCGATCAGCCGGAAATAATTGGGACCAGTTTAGCACAAATCGATTAATGAGTTTGTAGACTTCAAGTGGCAGACATCTTTGTTTGAAAACAATTTCCTAATTACTCAATGCTATACCTAATTATCTTTTTAGCGACTACTGATTTACGGAAAAAAAATGTTCTTAAGAAAACCTGTTAGTTGTGTACAAATTTAACCTTACCAAAAAGGCTAATAGGCGACGAGACGTTGGTGGCTAGGCTTGGAAGTAAAGAAGGCGTTAATGAACAGTGGTAGCCCAATAGGACCGACATATAGGTCTCTTGTGTCCTATTTGACACCACCTTGGGACCTATTAAAATTATTTTCAACAAGTCAATGGCAGACGGTGTGTTTCCTGAAAGGTGGAAGGAAGCTTTGGTAGTTCCTATTTTCAAATCTGGAGAAAAGCAACAAGTATCTAACTATCGGCCCATCTCTATTTTAAACATTTTCGGCAAAATACTTGAAATGCTAGTAACTAGACGCCTAAATGCACATGTTAAACAATGCATAACTATCCATCAATATGGTTTTATTAAATCAAGGTCAACCTCTACTAACCTTATGTGTTAAGTCACAGCCATATCAGAATGTCTTAATCAAAGGATACCCGTAGATACGATATACACAGACTTCAGTAAGGCATTTGACAAAGTTGACCCAGGCACACACGCACGTTGCGCAATCCAGCTGCGCAATTTATTTTATCACCACTGCTATTGAAACTGTGAAGGAAACGCCCACATAATCAGCCTATAATTTCCCCGCTGCTTAAACATAGGCCTCCTTTGCCTGGCTGGAGGCCTCAGCCACGGGCAAGTCTGGTAAAGAACCCGACAACCTCATAGGTCCTCAACCTCATAGGCGAGATCTCATACACAAAAAAACGAACAGGCGTCCTCTCTGTGAGAGGGAGTGGGCTGCAATCTACCACGCAGGCCAATGCGAGTTGCTAGATGTCACATGTCTTCGAAGTTTTGGTTCTAGGACATTCCGGTTAACCTCACGATGTTTTCCTTCACCGTTTTAGGAGTAGTCGTGATGAAATAATTGACTTAAAGTAATGCGCCTATTTTGGGTTCAAACCCGTAAGTCGCAGTTGTTATGCCATGCATCCGTTTATTGTGTTGTAATGATGTACGTTGACTTGAAAAAGCATGGCAGTTGAGAGTATGTCATGCGCACATAAATGTCTCACTGATGGTGGCGCGTGTGTTGGATCATTCGGTCCCTACAAAATGGTTGAGCTGGATGGTGCTGATCCACGCGTCAGGTTCGTGAACGGGCGCTGTCGGTTGAGACTGGTCATCTCCTAACTTCCAGGGTTTATTTTTATCTTGTATTTAGAATTGTTTATAAATTTTTTTTTAAATTGTTCTCACATACAGAAGCAACAAGAATAATGTTCACAAGATTTTTTAATATTTCAACTTGATTTTAAAAGAGTGTCCGTGGAGTTTCTTGCCCGTTCTTCTCCATAGAGATCTACTTTTTGGAATGGGCAACTAGCTTCAACTTTCCAACTGATCGACTTTTTGACAATTCAAAAGTGCCTGTAAATGGTTTAATTGAAATAAATGCTTTGAGTTTGAGTTTACCGCTGGGTCACTAGTGTCACTACTGCTCAAGGAAACGCCCAGAGAGTGTCATATTCAGGGAGCTTCAAAGATGTACCAACCGAGTACTCCCAAGAGTGATATTTTGCCATGAAATCTGGCTGAAACTAGAGCATAAAAGCAAGCAATGCCAGAGGTCAAACGTAGTATAATTTTAGCTCCCATGTGCATTACAAGCAGCCTCCATTAGAGAGAGCAATGATAATATTAAGTGCACGATGTTCTAGGGATGCCGCAATCGAGATATTTCATAAGAAAGATCATTCTTTTGCAGGGACTAATGTTTTTTTTTTTCTTACAAAGAAGAAATGGGTTATGTCCTGTGATGTAATTGGTTTCCTGGAAAATTACCAAATTCGGAAACAAAATGTTTGTTTTTTAACACGCTTGTATTAGCTGTTTGTAACCGACCTCTTTGGACTAAATTTCGACCCTCTTCAAACGGTCAGATTTGATTTAAACTTTGTAAACTTATCGAGGACTGATGACAATTTGATCATTTTATAAATTTATTCCGAAATGTTTAAAAAAATGTAAAAAAACGACCTGAAAAATCACGCTTTTGTAGTTAGCAGAACTAAAAATAGAAAATAAATAATAGATTAAAAAAATATCTAAAAAACACGCTTTAAAAACCATTTCAAAAAAGCGTGGGGTACTTGATATTAATTAATTATAAAAATACCTCAAAAGCACCCCACGCTTTTTTTAAATTATTTTCTGCTTTTTTAGTTTGGTTTTTAAAGCGTGTTTTTCAGATTTTTTATCTATTATTTTTTCTACAGGATTTTTCTATGAAGATTTGAAACGATAGGACAACGTTGGGCGGGTCAGCTTAGTCGTACTATCCCACTATCCCACCAAAATTATAAATGTGAAAGCTTGTATGTTTAGATGTTTGGATGTTTGTTACTCAATCAAATCGCCAACCCGTGTTATGCTTATGTAAGAAATCACCAACCCATCTTATCCTTATGTCAGAAATCACCAACCCGTCTTGAGCTTAAGTCAGAAATTGCCAAACCGTCTTTATTTTATGTCAAAACTTTTCAACCCGTCTTAAGCTGAAGTTAGAGATCGCCAACCCGTCTTGAGTTTAAGTCAAAAATCGCCAAACCTTCTTAAGCTAAATTAAAAATACTGTTGAATAAAAGGCGTGTGCTCGATACAACATTTATAGTATAGATCCACAGTATCTTCTCTATATCTAAGGCGTGTACACACACACAACAAATACCAACTCGTTTTGAACAAGCAAAGTGATCAATGCTCGTCCCTTTTCTATATAAGAAGAGGCCTTTGCCCTGCAGCGAGACAAAGTGGCTGGTATTATTATTAAATTACTATTTACCAATACTTTTATGAAAATCTTCATTCAAATAATATTTTCTGTGTCAACCCTAGCTCCTATATCTTGAGAACTCAACGTTTTTATCATTACGACTTGTATGATGGGCGCTGGCCATCATTAAAGAGTATCAGACGCATATTTAGTGCAAAGCTTTTAAGTTTACGGGTGTGAGCAGAGCAGTAGGTGTCAGCAATGATGTTTTATTTTGTTTTCTAGATCAATAATGTCGTCCTTACATAAATTTTCTTTTTCTGGACTTTAGACTCAATTCTTCTTCGGTTACGAGTAGACAGAAGACCGAAATTCTAACCCTGATAGTTGTGATGGGTAGTCAAAAAACCGAACGTCTGATCCTGACAGTTGTTGCAGGCAATCAAAAGACCAAAAGTATGACCCTGACAGTTGTTGCAGGTAGACAATACTAAAAATCTAACATTCACAGTAGTCGGGCAGTCAGAAGACCGAAAAAATCAAAAATCCAAATTAAAAGTCATTTATTCAAACAAGGCTGGTGTCAGCACTTTTTGAAATTGAAAATTACCCTCGGCACGCCCGCGCTTCACCACTTCCTAGTGCTTTAGCTGGGAAGAAGAAGTGGCGCGACAAACTCCCCAGCAGCAAAGCTGTCTGTTATGTTAGAAGAACTTGATTCTATATAATAGGTATGGTGTTACGAAACATAAAATTAAAATATTAGCCATATGTTAGCTAAGACACGCCAATATACCAAAAAAAAAATGTACTCAAGCAGAAATAAATAATAAAAACATAAAGAGAACTTAAAACCTATATTAAAACCTCCAGGCATAAAGGGTGTGCCCGCTTGCGTATGCAATGCTGCATCATGTTCACATAATTATAGCCAGAAGTAGCAAAAGTTAAACTAGGACCTTCGGAGTAAAATAAAAAAAAACAGTTAGAACTGTTAACAATAACAAAACCATGGTCAGCAAGACGACCAGTCACCAAAAACAGCACCCGTTCACGAGCATCACACAAAGATCAGCCATAACCCCTCGCCATATTTGAAGGAAGGAGGCAACCCGACCCCCGACGCTACCGCAAGCAGTGACATCTAAGGGAGCATGACGAACTTGCTGCCGGTTGCTCAGACAAGAATAATATGATCAATTGTCGAGGTCACTAGCTAACTACATCTTGCAATACAACTAATTATAAAAAATCATTATAATGAGTAGACCATGTGAGTAGTATTTAAATGAAAATTAAAATGAAATTGTACAGTCAATTAAAAACAAACAATTATGTTAATATAAATATAACCTGTCAGTAGGCAAGCAAATTTTGGTGAAAGAACACAAACATTGTCTTGAGTTAATCACAGCGACCAACTATTCATATCGTTTAAGTAGTCGTTGCTAGAATAGCAAATCTAGCAAAGAAGAGGGAAGCTTGTTAATACCAAGACCAACAAATGAGTTATGAACCTTATGAAGCCGGTAAAAGGGAACACGTAGTTTGTCCTTATTTCTAGTAGATATTTATATTATGAATATCACTGGTTTTAGTGTACAAGTTTATATTTTTCATAAGATGAAGATATATAAGATGTTGGCCAAGATGAATTGCGATACCACGGTGAGTACACTAATCTCTAAGAGAAACTCTAGCACCTAATTGAAAAATTGCAATCGAAAGTCTAACACTGAAAGTTGTTGGGCATCTCCTAACTTCCAGGACTTATTTTTAATCTTATATATAGAAATGTTTCTTATTTTTTTACATTTTCTCACATATAGAAGGAGGAGGCTTATGTCCAGCAGTGGACGTCTTTCGGCTGATATGATGATGATGACGATGGCAGCAACAAGAATAATGTACCCAAGATTAAGTAATATCTTGATTTTAAAGAGTGTCCGTGGAGTTTCTTGCCCGTTCTTCTCCGTAGAGATCTACGTTTTGGAATGGGCGACTAGCTTCAAGTTTCCAACTGATCGACTTTTTGCCAATTCAAAAGAGCCTGTAACAGGTTTAATTGAAATAAATGCTTTGAATTTGAGTGGAAATAAGATAAGCAGTCATTCGAGTTAAAATATCTAGGACTACGCCTAAGATTGCCTTATTTTCAACGTCCTATAGTAATATTACCATGGTGAGAATACGCAAAGGGGAGATTCCCACCCCTTTCAGTAAAATCACCAGCATTAAAGACTACAAAAGGCATAAGTACCAGCAGTTTCACACTTAACCGACCCGGGAATCGAACCCGCACCCTCAATCAGCTATTGTCTCACAGAGATGTGTAGTGTGAACTATTATTCATTTTGAATGGTAGCAACCCTTTAAAGTTGTTAAATCGGAAAGCACTAACAAAAAACTTCTGATTTTAAAATGTATTTGAATTCATTTATGTGTGAAATTAGAAAAAAATTGTGTTCATTCTCTCTTACCAATTTGCTTAGGAGCAGCATGTGAGGTAGCGGGGACTTACGAGTTGTAGGTCATGGGTTCGAACGGTCAGATTTCATTTAAACTTTGTAGACTTATCGAGGACCGATGACAATCCAGTAATTAAAAAAAAAATAACTGATAAATCACGCTTTTGTAGTTAGCAGAACTAAAAAATAGAAAGTAAATAATACATTAAAAATCTAAAAAAACACGCTTCAAAAACGCAACTAAAAAAGCAGAAAATAATTTCAAAAAAGCGTGGAATGCTTTTTGAGGTATTTTTATAATCAATTAATATCAAGCACCCCATGCTTTTTTGAAATTCATTTCTGCTTTTTAGTTGCTTTTTTAAAGCGTGTTTTTTTATCTATTATTTATTTTCTACTTTTTAGTTCTGCTAGTTAGCTGAAAAAAAACTAAATAATCACGCTTTTGTAGTTACAAAAGCGTGATTATTCAGTTTTTTTTTTTAATTACTGAATTGTCATCGGTCCTCGATAAGTCTAAAAAGTTTAAATGAAATCTGACCGTTTGAAGTGGGTCAAAATCAAGTCCAAAGGAGTCGGTTACAAACAAACATACAGGTGAAGCTAATAAAAAGCGTGTAAAAATGGAAGACATGTGACATCTACCAACCCGCACTGAGTCCGCGTGGTGGATTACGCCCAAGCCCCCTCACATAGAGGGGACCTGTGTCCCAGCAGTGGGAACGATGAACACTCTTTAAAATCAAAATATCATAACATCACGCCATGTTCCCCGAAGAGTCGAGCAGAGGTATACCTATAGTACTCCCATAAATAGCCAGTTATTTTTAAGTCCCATGTAATAAGGGACGTGCCTATTGCCGTCAACCGGCCACGAATCCACACTCCGGGCTGCTACTGACAAATTCCAGATAGAATAATGAGCCCAGGACCCTATCATCATCAGCAGTAGCTCTTGCTACCAGCAGGCTTAGCTCGCTTTCTATTTCTACGAAGAATAGACAGTGCTTGTCTACATTTCTCGGTTCAAAACTGTCAACTAGTCTACACGGAAACGTCATTTTTGTCTAATTTTCTGTTGACAAAATGCTTCTCTACGGTTCTCGTGCTAAGCCTGCAGATCAACGAGGAAGCCCCAACAATAAACAAAAATATAAAAAAATGCTACAAAAATTGGTTGGGAAAACGTTTTTATTTTTCACTTTTTAGCTATAGTACCTACCTACCCCACACCAATTAAAAATTTCATCATCCTTGGCGTATTCTCAAAGTCAATCAAATCAAAACAATGCATATTTATGCGATAGCAGCAATCGCGGTTGATTTGCTGTCATTTTTTGAAGAGTTCCGTTGTCTGTCTCCGAAACGCATCATCAGATCTATATGAAATTTAAATGGGACCATTTTGGAATAAACTCCTTTCGAACGAAAATAGAATTTTGCAAATCCATCTAGGTATGACGGAGTTATGCCCGAACATACATTAAAAAAAAACATACCGAATTAATAAACTCCTTTTTGAAATCGGTTAGAAATGTGTCCTTTCAAAGATATCAGAAAGACAATGCAAGTGATTTATAAATATATCTCTTAATAAACCTATGACCATGATTACTGCCTACCACTTTAAAAGTAAGCATAAGGAGAAATGAACCGAGGTCGGGAGGTTCAATTGTACGGCATCGGAATTAAATTTATGAGTTCGATGCCCGGCGGTACATTGGAGTTATTGGAGCCAGTAATTGTTGGAGTTAAGGTATATTGATTCTTCAAGATTGTTGTGATACTGGGTCGGCAGAGCTTTACGGGAAATAATTAAAAAACTCGACGTTGTGTTACTTAGTGTGTTATATTTTTAGAATTGCCTCCTTTATCCCTATATTATAAATGCGAAAGTAACACTGTCTGTCTGTTTGTTATGCTTTCACGGCATGAAATTTGGCAGAGATATATAGCCTGGGTTATGGAGGACCTAAGCTACTTTTTTACGCGATAACCGACATCCACGCGGGCGGAGCCGCGGGCAAAAGCTAGATATGATATATTCGATGCCCCACTTATCAAAGGAGGCTTCCTCCTACTCCCCGATACATGACTTTACATAATAATATATTAATGATTTCAATGACTTAGCCTATGTTTCGTATTTTTTTTATTAATATGGAAGCAATGTACGGCCCGGGTTTTAAACCGATTTAAACAAATTTAAAACGGGTTTTAAGCCACGGATTTTGGTTTTGAACAGTTTATTTACAAACAAGTACCTACCATGATATTTTAATGTCTAAAATCCGCCATTTTGATTTTTTTAAAGCATCGAGCGACCCAGACGATTCGATGGATATTTCATGTAATTGACCATTTTCTCTCTCTCTCTCTTTCCAGGCCAAAATAATGACTTAACCACCATACGCCTCCCACGAACCGTCCGGCACACGCTTGCCGCGATGTCTGCCTACCTCCGCGCACTGCTCATATGCGCGGTGGTCATCACCGCGGCGTCGCTAACGCGCGGCGCCACCTGCCCCTGGGCGTGCTCGTGCCGCGCTGCAGCGGCTGATTGTGCTCATCGAGGGTTGCTGCATGTCCCGAAGAGGTTGCCTATTGATTCGCATCGGCTGTGAGTATTGCTTGTTATTATAAACTAGCTGACCGTCCCGGTTTTGCAGTGGTGTACAGTGTATGTGACGGAGGTCGTATAGCTATAGAATGTCTCCCCACGTCGTGATCGGCAACGGGGCATGCCGGCCGACCGCCCGTTTCGCAAACCACTATGAAATAACAAGTACATCGGCATGAATGGTGGTGATACTGATTACTGCCAGCTGATTGTGTGAACCATTGTTAGAAGAAAATGCGAACTTGCTTAATTTTCCCAATTTTTACGAGCTATTTGTAATTATAGCTCATATTGTGATAAAAAAAATTGCCTCACAGCAGGTTGCCATTCTGTTTTGAATCGGGACGAACATACAACACACCCTACAGGTTATTTTAATGCATTTGCAATGGCTCCAGACACACACGAATCAAGGGGCCAACTTCCGCTATAGATTCATTTACAAAACATTGTATGTCGTATCCTAATAAACGAACTGGTAAATGCGTGTACTGACTAGACAGGTCCACTCAATCTGTGTGGTTCTTTCTTCGACAGACCATTTCAGACATCCATCTACATGGTCTTCACATGATCTAATAATGATTATGTCTAGACTTTAAAAGAGACTGCTGTGACCTCCGAGTTTGAGTCGGCCTTTCTTTTCCGGCTAGAGCAGTCAGGAGTCGCCGACCTCATCTAGTTTAAAATGTCTCTGAAGTGTAAAAGTGTTTGTAGAAACTTCATCATTAACATTCTCCTGCTCTTATCCCAATTTGTTTGTTGTCGCCGCAACATATCTGATTCTTCCACATATCTCTATTAGTCGTCATCTCCGTAGTCACACCTTTTCTTACCATACCATCATTCACACAGTGTTTGTACAAACTTACAGGGCCTCAAGTCTGCTATTACAATATTGTCAGAATGGTCTATCATTGATTTCATAATTGTTGATTTTGACAAGTTTGGTAATCTACTAATATAATGGCGTCATTATGACTTTCCAATGGTGGGTGACTGACACTCCATTGAAAGAAATAGCATTTATTGGTAATCTCGTACATAATGTCAAATGAATGACTGACTTAGGCGGTAATCTGCTAAAATTTAACACAATAATAAACTAATAAGTAATATGTCAAAATATATATAAATGAAGTTGGGCATGAATAAATGTTCAAATTTAGTAGTCGTTTTTGGAAAATCATTTCTACTAACGGGTTTTATGATAATGGCAATACGACAATGCCATTATAACACAATTCTATTACGAGACCATTGACCGACCAATGATCGGCCATTATGAATTTAGCAGATTACGAACTTTTAGCGAAATGACAATGGGATTGTGTTGGAATGACGAATTTATAAAAATAGCAGACTTGGGCCCCTGAAATACAAGCAGTTATCAATCATTTCCTATTCCAAACAAAATTGACGAAATGTCATCAAAAAATAAACACAAAATATAGCGAGGTTTTCTACCGGCAAGAATATATCAATGGATAGAGAATGTACCTCCAAAATATTGATATAATATCAAAAACCATGAAAACTATCTAAATTACCCATAAACACCCCATAGCATTTATGGGGGTGCGAAAACCCATAGTAATACACTCTAATATTAGAGAAAAACCTTCCGATATTTTCCTTAGGGAAAGAAATGCGTGAAATTATTGCAGAGTATTGTAAAAAAATAGAGGCGGCATACCTATGGGTTTTTTTTTGGGAACGACATCTCGCATGTCAACCTGGGAGGTTGTCGGCTCCTTAACCGGACTTGCTTGTGGTTGCCTCAATAAATTAAGGCCTCCAGCCAGGGCTTATAAACTAAGCGACTACACGCCGCTGAGGAGGGTCAGGCTAATCGATGTTGATAAATGTATATAGATATTCACTGCTATATTGGTTTGAAAAATTCACAATATTGTTCCCCGTTTTGGGACACAGGCCTCCTCTCTGTGTGAGGGAGTGGGCCGTAATGCACTACGCGGGCCCAGTGCGGGTTGGTAGATGTTCGAATGAACTTCGAATTTATGGTTCTAGGTTTTTTTGCAGTGCAGATGCGCGATGAGCAGTGGAGATGAAATTAAATAAACAAAGTAAAGTGCCTCCCTTTGGGTTCAAACTCATGACCTACAACTCGTAAGTCGGGCCGATAAAAATGGGCTACCACTGCTGAAAATTGCTTGTAGAATTCGTTTGCTCTGAACTGTCAAAATGAAAGGCGTTGCGATCTATTGCCATTTCATTTTTGTTTCCCAATTACCGCCGCCGGAATATCACTGCTTTGCATAAACCTCCCAATACTGTCCCAATTAAGGCTGTTTTCAAACTCAACTCAAGCTCAAAGTATTTATTTCAAATAAACCAATTACGGGCACTTTTGAATTGTCAAGGTCCGGCGAGTTAGAAAGATGAAGCTAGTTGCCCATTCCAAAGCGTAGGTACCTATGGAGAAGAATGGGCAAGAAACTCCATAGACACTCTTTTAAAATCATGGTATTGTTATAAAAAGTTGGTTACATCATTATGTTGAAATTATCAATGTGAGAACGATGTAAAAAGACGTGCACATTAAAGCGTCCGTAATTAAAAACAAAAATAAAATAACAATTCAGAAATTAAAATAACCGTGGGAGCTAGGAGATGACCAGTCTCTTTCCAGTTTTCTTTCTCTTCTTCTTTCTTTCCAATTTCTTCTTCATCTTTCTTTCATTACAACCCTCTAAGTTCATATAATCCCACTGAATGACTATTTCTAGAAAAAGTCAACACACTGACCTGCAAATTGCAAAAAACGTAACAAAAATGAATTTCGCGAGCCATCCCGCCTTCCACTTTACCAGTGAGCCTTTACAGAACTTGAGAATCAAACCGGACACCCTACCACTACTACTCGTAACACTTGCAACTACTAGACAAAGCAGCTGCTAAAATGCACCTTAAACTAACAGAAATAAAGTTAGTCTTCACATTTCCTTAAAATAGAACTACGGAGACTTCAACCATAAAATCAGACATTTTACTCCATTCAATAGAATATTTCCAAACGTAGATTTAGTATCCTACTATAATATTATAAATATGAAAGTTTGTATCTTTAGATGTTTGGACGTTTGTTCCTCAATGAATGAAATTTGGTATACAGATAGTTTATAGCCTGGAATAACATTTAAGATACTTTTCATCTCGTTAGTACATTCCCATGGGATAATTTTCGACCTCCACGCGGGCGAAGCCGCTGGCTGAAGCTAGTATGATAATATTATAAATCCTCTCGAATTCTTGAATGATATCCTCTTTTATCTGCAGACAGATTTAGATAACCGTAAAGGTTTTATTTTTATTCAGTTCCGTTCAGAAATAAGAAAAGACGTTCTTCTCTACCGATTCATAATTCTGCAAACTATTGGTTGGTGGGGGAGATTGGACAGTTGAAGAGACAAGTGTTACTTAAATGTTGCTCCTTTTGTAGCTGTTTTTATGTGATTGCGAAAAAAACATAAAATAGATACGCACGGGTTGGTGGAAGATGAACCTACGGTTGTCAAGGTTGGTTGAGGGAACCGTTGAGGAGTTCCCTCGACTGGAGCCAATCCCGAGTGCAGCAGCCAGGTCTCTTTGGACTGTAAAACGGAACGGATTATCATACATAACGCGTACCATTTTGTGTCTGTACCGGTGACCACTGAGGAGTTCCATCGTCTGGAGCCAATCCTGGGTGTAAAATCAGGTCGTGCATCATAAAAGTACATTGTCTTCGAAATAGAATCAATATGTGATATTTCAGCTTCGTAGGGTAAGAGAAAGTGACTTTAATTCAGCTTGCAAGATTTAACCCAAACAAACATACATACATTCAAATATTGTACCTAAGTTAAATAAAAGCTTGTAAAAAAACAACGCTCAACGAGATCAATACTAATGAAATTATTATTGAAGATGCAATTGCAGTCACTTTTCAAAGTATATTTCTAACTGAAGCACTTCTATCCGCGCCTGTACGTAAGGGTGGGTTCATATTAGCATCATATTGGTCGGATCAGCACGTGCCGACAATATGTCTTCATGTGTGTACGGACTTAGAATATTATGTTTTTCTGTACAAATAGGTAGATATTGATTTAAACTGGTGTTTTGGCTTGAGGTTTGGAAGTATTATTTTAAGACATGGAAGTGCATTTTTAAAAGACTTTGTGGAAGAGAAAAGTGGGTACTAATATTAGGTAAAAGTACTCTCTTTATGAAAGTGTGTAGTTAGTACTATTTTTTATATCAACTAGAATAAGTAAGGAGGTTCCTAATTTAACACAAATTACTATTTTGGCGTGTATTTTCTGTGAATCCATTGAGTCGTTTTTATTTACATCTAGCTTTTGACACAACAAACATTTAAAAACAAATTTCCCTTCAATTAAGCTTCCTCATTAATCACTCTGTCTATTGATGCAAACCGCATGAAAATCCGTTCTGTAGTTTTTGAGTTTATCGCGAACAGACGCACAGACAGACGCAAAAGGCGACTTTGTTTTATAATATTTTCAAAAACTCATTCATAGGCAGATATTTTCTTTACACTAAACAAAAACATAACATCACGCCTTGTTTCCCCGAATGGTTGGCCAGGGATGTACCTATAGTACATCCACATTTTATCAGTTGTGTTTAAGACCCCAGTAATAGAAAGACGAGCCTTGCCATCAACCGGGCTCAAAATCCAGACTCCGGGCTTCCACTGAGAAATTCAAGATAGAAAAACCCAACAACACTTTGTCCGACCTGGGAATCGAACCAAAGACCTCACACGCAGCAGTAGCGCTTGCGACCACGACACCAACGAGGCAGTCATGATTCTTTATCACCATCTGCCCAGCCTTTTTCCCAACTATATTGGGGTTGGCTTCCAGTCTAACCGGATTCAGCTAAATACCAGTATTTTACATGGAGTGACAGCCTATCTGACCTCCACAACCCAGTTACTGGGTAACACGATACCCCTTGGTAAGACTGGTTGTCAGACTTTCGTGCTTCTGACGACCCGTAACGACTGTCAAAGATCCACGAATGACAGCCGGCACCAACGGCTTAATGTGCTTTCCGAGGCACAGAGGGGTCTTGGTATGTAAAGATGGTCACCCATCCACGGACCAACCGCGGCAAGCGAAGCTTAACCTGATCGATCGACCCGTGCGGCTGTTATAACTTAGCCACAATCGTTAGAATTTTTTCTTTATACCGTTTCAACAAAAAACATAAAGTAAAATTCAGACCCACTGTTTTTTTTTAAGTCAGATAAAAATACCTTTATCTACCCCTTTCAGACAATGTCACAATTCCTTTTGACTTTGTACATTCCAAATAAAAGAAAATGCATATTCATATTTGGAAAGCGTTTCCCCTAAATTGCACAAAGGACGTACAGGGGGCGCCACCGACGCGACTTCCGGTCGTAATAAAAAGGAAAAATTTACATTTCCGGTTCTGTCCGTGCATATGCAAAGCAATGTTAAAGGCTTTTTAGGGTCATTTTTATTTATTTGTTTTTGTTTTGGGTAATGTTTATGCAATGCAAACAAACTCGAAGTAAAGTACATATTACTTGCTAACTTTTGCCCGCGGTTCCGCCCGCGTGGATGTCGGTTATCGCGTAAAAAAGTAGCTTATGTCCTTCTCCATATCCCAGGTTATATCTCTACCAAATTTCATGACGATCGGTTCAGCGGTTTAAGCGTGAACGTAACAGACAGAGTTACTTAATATTAGTAGGGAAGTAGGGATTAGTGGGGATTTACGATTCGTTGCAGTTTATATCGGAACCCACGGCAGCCATATTACTTCAAAGATCTTTCCTTTTTCTAACTATGTTGAGCTCAGCTTTCAGTCTGACCGGATGCAGCTGAATATCAGTATTTTGTACATAGCGACGGTCGAGAAGACCAGTGGCGCAGTGGTTATTTTGTTTTTGGTTGGGAAATCATCAAATAACTTCTCTCGCTCTGGGTGGAGCAGGAGGGCGTGTCAGACTTTTACTGACTAAAACCCACCCGTGTTCCCTCAGTTGCCTGAGTGCCAGGGGCCGCGGTATCTCTTATGAACAACCCGCACCCCTGGCAGGCATCGGCCCACCAGTTGGTGCTGACATTTCTGTGAGGCGCGCGTGGAACACAACGCGCCGTCGACCCGGGCTTGGTCCTTACCGTACAGCAAGCTACCCATTACTCGCCGTCCGCAAGCCCGCTCCTGTGGTGGCCGGGAATCAGCCTGGGATTCCCGACGCCCAGGGCGTCTCCTGCGAAGGCTACGGCCGTGAGGGCGCATATACTGGCTCTCCCTCACGAGCGCCGCCTCCCCCTTCGCGAACATTACTGCTTCGCAGAAGGAGGTGACGACTACCCATGCACTCTCACTCCGTACCATGGCCTGGACTAGGGCCGGACGCGAAAGATCGCCGCCGCCGATCGCAAATAGAAAAAAAAACTTTTTTTTAAAGTTATTTTTCACTTTGTAGTGTTTTTTGGGAAGACGGTTGTTTTTTTTGGAAAAAGTTTTTATTTTTCACTCTTTAGTTATAGTACCTACCCCACTAATTCGAAATTTCATCATCCTTGGGGTCAAAACAATGCATATTTATGCGATAGCAGCAATCGCAGTTTATTTACTGTAATTTTTTGAAGAGTTCCGTTGTCTGTCTCCGAAACGTATCATCAGATCTATATGAAATTGAAATGGGACCACATGGAAAGCACGAGCTTTCAAATAAAAAACGAATCATCAAAATCGGTTCACCCAGTCGAAAGTTATGAGGTAACAAACGTTAAAAAAAAACACGGTCGAATTGAGAACCTCCTCCTTTTTTTGAAGTCGGTTAATAAATAATAGTTAAAAAAAAAACTAAAAGATACGCTTTACAAACCAACTAAAAAAGCTGAAAATATTTTTTTTAATGCGTGGGGTGCTTGTTAATTGATTATAAAGATATCTCAAAAAGCACCCCACGCTTTTTTTTAATTATTTTCTGTTTTTGTTTTACTTTAGTTTTTAAAGCGTGTTTTTTTGATTTTATAATCTATTATTTATTATTTCCAAACAGAGCAAATAAATAGTTTCGTAAGCTCATTTTACCTCCAATAGCTACTTAGAATTGGTAGACCCCACGTCTACTATGCGAAGCTTAGCTGCTCGCTGCTTCATTTAAGATACAGATACAAGGGTCTTAATTTTAACCCACATCATCATCTGCCTAGCCTTTTCCCAACTACGTTGAGGTCGGCTTCCAGTCTAACCGGATACAGCTGAATACCTAATTAATTTTAACCTACAAGTGTCCATAAATTGTAAGAATCGGTCATTAGTAAACATACCATTAGTCACAATTAACTGTTACGAATAATTACCAGTCGTATACAATCGAGTCGCTATTCATTTATACATTCAGAACACGTTACTCGACACTTTTGCAAACAAAAAAAAAAACGAAATTCTCTTTTTCTCAAATCAAAGCGAGCACCACCGTCTCAGCTTACTGCTTACCCCCAGTGATATACCATGTTGTGTACAATTTGTACAGTCAGGTGCAGGAACATTGATCTCAGAATTTTATTTTTATTTTACAACACAATTTATTTATTTTTGTAGACTAAGTCTACATGTCTTAATAATATGTGATTGTACGTATGGATCTAGAGTTCAAAGTCCTTTTAAACAAAGATAACTGACGTGGCTCAAAAGGCTGCCCAACTTAATGGGACTGGGCAGGACATGTCTGAAGCTTGCCGGTCGAACTGTGGGCCCAAATAGCTCAGAACATTGTGCCCTAAGACAGAGACGCGGGGTCGCGACAGACCACGTAGGAGATGGCGGGACGAGCTGGATAGGTTCAAAGAAAAATATGACAGATTGAAATCATTTCAATTTAGTACTGTGCTGGACGATTACCCTCTTATTCATGAACGCTGCGTAAGGTTAGGAGATGTTTAAGCGTCTAAAATGTATGATTAAACAGTAGGTAAATGTTAAGAAGAGGTTCTAATACTTTTTTTTTTAGTTTTTTTGTCAGTTCAATACGTATATTAAAAAAAAAAGTATTAGAACCTCTTCTTAACAGTAATAACTACTTAACTTTAAGCAACGTTTATAAATAAGGGGGTTAATGATTGAGAATTGTTAGTGACGTCTCTGAGTGCAGCATAAAGTTTCAAGAATTGTGTCTTGTGTTGCCGTTTGAATCGAAAGTACTTTCAAAGAAAACCGCTTCTAAATTTTGCTCTGTTACATGTCCCAGCAGATTTGTATCACAGCATAATGCTGAGACAAAATGACTGATTTTTTAGCATTTCATAAGCCTTTTTTGAAATTTTGTAGTGTATTAAAAAAATCTGTGCCTTCCGAGCACATATTTTTCTTTCTTTCTCTGTCTGAGTATACTCACATGTTTGTACCCGTGACTGTACATAGAGAAGTTCAATGAGGATCATTTGCAGGATTCCTTCCAAGCGTTTTATGAAAGTAGGGAGCCGCGGGCGAGTAGGGGGAGCACATTACAGGGATTGTGTGAGACTGTCTTGAAAGGTCTTGTGGAAAAGATAATCTTTTGTGTCATACGAAAACAGGATCAATTCAATTTATTTATACAGTAATTTCACATTGTGTTAGAATATAATTCAGGCATGAAACATAAGTATTAGATGTAAGTACTATAAGAATACAATTAATTTAATTAAAAGGAAAAAATATTATTTAAATTAAAGACAAAAATATAAAATACCATGAAAACATAAAATAATCAATTAATAGCAATTTAAACGAAAATAATATAATTTGTTGGTAGCAAAAAGAAGTACCCGCGCGCACTTTAGAATCGTCACTCGCTTTAGCGTGGGGCCAGACAAAACTATAATTATTTTTATTATTATTTGCACTACACAGAATAAAATCAAAATCAAAAGTCATTTATTCAAGCTAGGCTGAGAGTCAGCTCTTTTTGAACGTCAAAATTACATAAGACAGTCCCCCCAAAACGCTCGCCCTTCACCACTTCCTAGTGCTTTAGCTGGGAAGAAGAAGTGGCGCAACAAACTGTACAGCAGCACAGTCAGAAGGCTTGCGGCTGAGTAATAACAACCGCACAGGTTAATCGATCAGATAACTAGGCTTGCCGCGGTTGGTCCGAGGATGGGTGATCATCTTCACATATCAAGCAAATAATTTCAAAAAAATTCACAAAGGCCATTCACGCTTGTGAATGGCCTTAATGCATCCCACTGTTGAACTTTTTATAGTTATTTCTTCCCGGCCTCATCTCACAACGTTGCCACCCCACCATCTCGCCGACGGCGTCGTCTTCTCGTCTTCCAATGAACGTTTCCGCTCAATAGCTCCTCTATATTATATCCCTCAGAAAAGTCCCTTAAACTGTGGATTGTACTCAAATTATTGTGGTCTAGAAGGACTTGGCTTTCGCCCGCGGGTGCGCTTGAGTCGAATGGAATGATATAGTTGCTCGTGATCAAAGTAAATGACCAGCAAATGGTGCTTCCTGGTCTGGGTGTTTGTGTACGTGATAAGTACGGCTGTAAAACTTAAAAGATTTTTGAAATGTCTATGTTGATGAGTACTCGCTTTTCATTACTCTTCATCATTGCCTACTACGTTGGGGTAAACTTCCAGTCGACGATGCAACTGAATACCTGTATTTGAATGTAGCTAGTGCCTGTCTGACCTCCACAACCCCGTGACTGGGTAATACGGTACTCCTTATTAAGGGAATCTAGTCGCGGGCACGAACTCACTGGTGGGCCTGGCTAACAAGCACGCTGTCTCACCAGGCATCGTGTCCGACAGATGTAGTATCAGTGATGAGCAGTTAGACGCTAGTCTACACTCTCAACGTTATTGAGTGAGATGCAGGATCATTTATAGTACAACAGGCGCGTAAAAAATTAAGAACAGTCCTTCGGAAGATCGGGTTTTATGAAAAAACCACTGAATAAATCAATTACCAATAAAGTTTATTGAACTTTTCGATATTTGAGCATTGTCGGTATCGAATTGGTTTTTCATATTTTACACTTCTTTTATTACATAAACACGCACAAAGTTAGGTTAAATTAGCAAGAAAAACAAATCTTGTTGACTCCTAACTTTTTAATGGCTCTTTATTCTAGTAGTCAGACAAAACCATACCATGTTTAGTTTTTAATGTACACTGTCGAACAGTGGAGTAATACACTCCCGAAATTTGTATGGGAAAAATGTGGACTAGATTCACCTTAAGACAGTTTATCAGACTTTTGGGCTTCTGACGACCCGTAACGACTGTCAAAGATCCACGAGTGACCACTGGGACCAACCGAGGCAAGGAGGGGTCTTACTCGCACTAATGGACAGACATACGCTGTAATTGAAATTCTAATAAAATTTTGGCAGCTTTTAATTCAGTTTCTGCCATCAATAAGCAGTTTAAATAAATCAATGGCGATAAGCAACATCGCATTTTTTTTTAAATAAGAAAGAGGACATCTTTTTCATGATTACCTATTTGAAAACCTTATCACCCTCTGCCGCCCCTCTTTTGATAAACGGCGCAATAATACAGTATTTGGCGAACTGTTTCCGAATGATAATTGTTATTAATAGCTATGGGGTGAGCAGAGAAGCAAGTAAGGTCCATAATGTAGTATTTATTTTAGGTTTGGGAATAAAAGTGTGTCTAGCGGACATTGCGGTTTTAAAGCATAGTTTGCTTTCCCATGGCCATGCTTAGGGGAGGCCTATGTCCAGCATGGACTTCTTCGCTGCTACATGTGCCTAATTCATGGACCAATGACAGGAGTTTTTGAGAAAATTACCACACTACGGTTTTCGACGATTTGTTTTGTCACATCTACACTCTATTTATTTCAAACATTTGGGCAGTTAAATTTAAGTTCCTTGTAATCGAGATCTACTGTTTATCTGACCTCCATAACCCAGTTACTGGGTGACACTGGATGTCAGTCTTTTTGGGCGTCTGATGACCCGTAACGACTGTCAAAGATCCAAAAATGACAGCCGGGACCAACGGCTCAACGTGCTTTCCGAGGAACGGAAGGATCTTGGTGTGTCATAGATGGTCACACCTCCACGAACCTTCGATCGACCCGTACGGCAGTTATTACGCACATAAAAACAAATGAAATTGAAGTGTCTATTTGTAGTGTCAAAATAAAAGCTTTTTACTAAATGCATACATAGGTAATTAAGGAAAGTACACACCGTAGGAAGGTACTTAAAACAATAACAAAACATTTGCTAACACTCTACGTCTTTTTGTTCCGGTTAATCTCAGAAACGGCTGGACCGATTTTGACGTGAGTTTCACTGACTACTAGCTACTCTTTGTACCGGTAGCACGTTCTTGGGCGAAGCTGCGGGTACAGCTAGTTAAACTTATAAATGATGAAAAAACTCCTTATAATTTTTCCATCGCTATTTTCTCCACTAGTTTTCTCTAACGCTAGCCCACAGGTGCGGAACGGCAACCGTTTTCGTTAGCAGACACCTAATAAATACTCTACTATTTAATTTTCTTCCCCTAGATTGTACATTTAATTCCCTTTAGCGCAGCGTCCACTGCGGGCTTGGCAGAGAGCCAGCCATTGCGCTATGCGGACAATTGATCAACATTATTGAAAACTGTCTTTTTGATTTACTTGTTAAAATGTTTGGGAAAAGTATTAGCGGCATTTTGGGTGGAGTTTTGACGAAAATAGGAAAACTATTCTTTATGCAGAAAAAATAATTTACAATATCAAACAACCCGACTGCATAAAAAGTGATCTTTTATTAAAAAGATGGAAACAAGAAAATTGTTTTAAAAGGATGACTATTAGACTGAATACTATAAGCAATCTCATGCAGTCGGAGGCAATAAAGGTCTTTATTGTTACATTTAAGAAGATGCCTCCGATCATATCACGACTTATGCGTGCGTCATCTTCACTCACGCTAAGCCCCATCACATCCATCCATAGGATGCAGACCCTCCAGAACCATTTACGCGACGGGCCTCGGCGGCGAGGTCCCGTTCAATGTCCGTCCCGTCCTTTGCTCGAGCCAGCCCGCGCCGCTCAGCCTGTAGTATTAAGTACGTCACCTAATAATAATAAATGCGATTCAGTTTGTCCCTTGCTGCCGTCTACCAGCGATGCCCCAAGCCGAGTTCCGTATCCCGCAGGGGGTGCCCTTAGCGAGCAGTCGCCCTAGTTTTAAGTTTTTTTAAGGCCTGGCTACTAATCTTAATTTGTTAAGATTATCACAAGCAAGCCCGGTTAAGTAGACGACGACCTCATAGGTTGAACTGCGAGATGTCATACCCCAAAAAAAAAAAGTTCAATGGGATTAAATAAGCTTGGGGTTGTATTATCGAGTTTAATTATTATAATTCTGTAGAGCCATATTTGTTACGGCATCTACCAACCAGCACTGGGCTCGCGAGGTGCGTTTTGGCCCAATCCCTCTCACAAAGAGGAGGCCTATGTCCCAGCTGTGGCCACGTTATCGGCTGATTATGTATAACACATTATGTATCCACTGGCTTAAGATGGATGCGTCTTAAGCCTGTGGATGATAATCACATAATGTATCGTAAACAATAGCACGAGTTCACCTACAAGGAACTATTCATTTCCGCAGTCCCGACTCGAAGACTCACCGAAACAAATGAGAAATAGTTGTAAATAGTTGTCGAAGTTGGTAATTATTTGAAGTAGTGGAACTTGGTACCGCTCGCGAATAGTTTCACTTGATTGCTTGCTGCAAGACGCGGTACTGTGGCGCGGAGAAGTGTGGAGCTAAGATTAGTTTTATTTTAAAAGGTTTTATCTAACTTCACTTGTATGTCCTGGAATTTTACAATCAATATTTCACCATCTTCCAGTGTTGGCACACACGTTTGTTTGTCGTAACAATGCACGATAAAAGCTTTTTTTATAAAAAAAAAAATTGTATGTTTTGTTGTGTGAGGTATTGTAATTGGTGTGACTGTTGTCAAAGCGTCGAATTGTGTCTCTTGTACCTACTGCTAAAGTGAACTTAGATACAATTAAACACAAAGTTTTATGACGTAAGTACATTCAGGGTGGACATCGATGCGCAACCTGTTACCGTGGGTCCAGTACAGACCGTATCAGACAGATAGATTTGTCGATTCGCCCACAAATAAAAAACTATAGTCACCTATAGAAAATATATCAATTTTATTAAAAGTAACGAGTAAATCTGTGCGAATCGGAACCAGAGGTCGGAGTAGGTAGATTGATTTTATATACTTGCGTCAAGATATTATAATATGGTCATGCCATTTTATCCATAATGTGCGGGAAGTACCGGAAAAAGTTACGGAATTGGAATTATGGAATAAAATAAAATACTGATTTCTTTCACCATTAGCTAACACTGGTAGCGTAGATTGATATTATTAATACGTTTTTCACCTTAAACACAAATTCGTGCTAATTTCAATATGAAGTTCCGGTATTTTGGAGGCATATCCATATTATCCTCTACGTTTGGCGTCAACGACCTTAAATTAATCTACCTACTCCGACCTATGCTAATAAGCCACATAGTGATGATGTGTTAGTCACATCACGAGTTAGTTTACATGTTAAACTTCAGAATAATTATGACAGTATTTTTCAGATAGGTACGGGATTTTCAAATTTCATGAAGCCCATAATAACATACAGGATGCATAATCATCGACGTGCAAACTGATACCATGAATTCAGCACATGAGTCTAGAGGACTGGTTCGAGGTGGCATGGGAAAAGTGTTCCTGGAAGGAGTTGGGGGAGACGTTTGCCCAGCTTTGGGACATTTTGGGTAAACAAAAAAAATGGACGAAAATTATCGACCCAGGGGTTCACAATTATGTAGGTTGCGCGTTGATGTCCCTGGCACCCACCCTGTAGGTCCATCGAGCAAGACCTCATCATAATGAACCGCTACATTAAACAGTAATAATTTACAATAACTGAAAACGAGCGTGCGGTTAATTAAATAGAAACTAATTCAGTAACATACAAAGTTACCACTTAGAACCGATTTAACTTGTATCAATAACAGTAACTTGATATTTAAGTTAACTGAAATAAATGGGCGAACGAATGGAATGTGAGTGAATGAACTGAGGAACGGGAAGTCGTTTCTCATTTGCAATTATTGGACATAATGAAAGTTATCATTCAGACAAGATTTGTTCGAGAGTGGTCGTTCTTCAGGTCTTTATTTTTATCCAACTTCAAAAAAAGGAGGAGGTTCTCAATTCGACTGTATGTTTTTTATTTATTTTTTATGTTTGTTACCTCAGAACTTTCGACTGGGTGAACCGATTTTGATGATTATTTTTTTTATTTAAAAACTTGTGCTTCCCGTGTGGTCCCATTTCAATTTCATATAGATCTGATGATGCGTTTCGGAGACAGACAACGGAACTCTTCATAATATAATAACAGTAAATAAACCGCGATTGCTGCTATCGCGTAAATATGCATTGTTTTGACCCCAAGGATGAAGAAATTTCGAATGATTGGGGTAGGTACTATAACTAAAATAGTGAAAAATAAAAACTTTTACCAAAAAAACAACCGATTTTCGAAAAAACACTACAAAGTGAAAAATAAATTTAATTTCGGAAGGCGGTGACAAAAACTTAAAATACATATCCAAAGTCACCGACTGACGACCGACCACTTTGTAGTGTTTTTTCGGAAGTCTGTTGTTTTTTTTTTTTGGTAAAAGTTTTTAAATTAAATTCAGACTAAGTACAGTTTTCCTATTTTGGTGTATTATAAAAAACAAATTATTTTTGACAGATTGAAACCTGTCAAAAATAATTTGTTTTTTAAGTTATTTACGTTTATATGTAGTTATTTACGTTGTTGGGAAAAAAAATATAATTCATCGTTTCGTATGTTAGAAATATGTGTCTGTATCTATATCCTTTAAAATTATTCAGATTCTCTTGAATCACTCTATCTATTAAAAAAACCCGCATCAAAATCCGTTGCGTAGTTTTAAAGATTTAGCATAAATAGGGATATAGGGACGGAGAAAGCGACTTTGTTTTATACTATGTAGTGATTACGCGATTAGGGTGCATAACGCCATATATTTTTTCTATTTGTTATTTAAATGGTGTATCTACAAGTATTTTATTTTTACAGCTTTATGAACAAACTAGCTTTAACCAGCGGCTTCGCCCACGTGGTGATCGAAAATTATCCTACGGGAACGTACTACCGAGATAAAAAGCATCCTTTGTTATAAACGATCTGTGTGCCAAGTTTCATCCCAATCCGTTCAGCCGTTTTTGCGTGATTGAGTCAACATCCAAACATTGAAACTTTCAAATTTATAATATTAGTAGAATGTAAACACACAAGATATTGTTATTATGTAGGTACTTAGACTTCTGCTGAGCATTAAGTCCGCGTTTCGATTCCCGGGTCGGACAGAATGTTGTTGGTTTTCTGGCAGGAATCTAGCTTTGTCCGGTCGAAACCAATAGGCTCGCCCCCAATTACATGGAACTGAAACATACCTAACTGAAGAAATGTGGGTGGACATGGGTACTTGGCACACCTCTGCGTAACTCTCCGGAGAGAACAGGCGTGATGGTATATTGTGTGTCTAGTCTAAAAAATATAGTATCTCTAAATTAAACTTAACTTAGATTACTTAAAATTCTAAATCACTTTTGTGCGCACCTGTACCGCTGCAGACGGATATTAATCAATGCAAATACTAAGTTTAATTAAAACTGTGTTTAAACTAAAGTCGTTTGCGCCCGGCTTCGACTTCTGCTTCGACTTTCAAGTCGATCGAAAGTAAAGGGAACAGTAATGTATAGCTACGGTGAAAGATATTTGAAGTTTTATTAGAATGCACTGATTTTATACTAGCTTCTGCTCGCGGCTTCGCCGGCGTAAAGTTCGGGAGTTACCCCACGGGAACGGCTTATTAGTCGACTCGCACGAAATAACTCGCCCGAATCATGCGAATCGTAACATTTAGATAACATAATATTTTCTATACGCCTCCAGCGGCGAGGTGTCAATTTTTCTAAAAGAGAAGCCGGCACGAATCCGGCTTTAATTTAATGACTTATCAAAAAATAATACTTACTATCATTCTAAAATTAATCATTTTAAAGAATTAAATACAATAAAATTGCTCTGCTGAAAACCAAATAAAATGTGCAATACTCCTCCATCCCGTTCTCGCTGACGCATTTTTTCTATATCCGTCTCTTTCGTAACTCATTGTATAGCGGCTCGCTCCCGTCCATATCAAACGGTGCCACGTGACCTAAAGTGACATCATTACAGGATCGCTGTTGTATGAATTTTTAGTGCCCGATTATGACGTTTTGGCGCCGGGTTAATTTAGAACATTTTTTTGTTGTTGTAGTAATACAAAGCTAAAAATAAGCGTTTTTGTTGTTTGAATGTCACGGCGAATTAAATACCCGTAGTGTAGTGTAACTATATTTTTTGGAAATAGTAGACACTATTGACATGCTGCGGTAGAGATGCGAATTACCGAAGGGAAGCCGGTAGGAATCGTGTTATATGGGGCTTTCGCCACTGCGCCACTCGCACAAAGTTAATTTATTTGTCCGCGAATCGACAATTCCAGAATACGTATGTATTAGGCTACTGGCACGTTTTGAATAAAACGTTAAGGAAACAACGAAAACTTAAGGAAGAAGTACACTAACTTTGTTACATAAAATAAAAAACGTGCCCGTTGCTTAATACATCACCATTTCAGCCGAAAGACATCCACTGCTGGACATAGGCCTCCCCTAAGCTCCGCCACTTCGGCCGGTTCTGTGCTGCCCGCATCCAGCGGACTCCTGCAGCCCTCACCAGGTCATCGGTCCACCTTGTCGGAGGCCTTCCAACTTTACGTCTTCCGGTACGCGGTCGCTACTACAGAACTTTTCGGCCCCATCGGCCATCCGTTCTGCTCACAATGTGCCCTGTCCACTGCCACTTAAGAGCATTCGCCCCACGCGGGTTGGCAACGACGCATTTATGGCGGTTTTTCGTGATTATTTCATTAAATACAAACAAAAGAAAAAATATCTCAGCCATGCACTAGATCGTTAGTATTTTCAAGTTTGTATGCTATTTTTTTTAAGTTATTTTGGTATTTCAAGCAAGACGTCGCACAATCTATGGTTCTTCTACCCACTGATGATACAGAAGTTGCCAAACTGATAATGTCCCTACGTAGCGGCACTGCCGCGGGGTGGGACAGAATATCAAGCGATCTCCTAAAAAAGCACATTGATATTGTTGTACCACCCCTCACGTATATATGCAACCTTGCACTTTCATCCGGGCAATTTCCCAAATCTTTTAAAAAAGCCATAATACACCCAATCTTTAAAGCTGGGGACAGAGGCCGTGTCAATAACTATAGACCTATAGCAGTACTTCCTACTCTGTCCAAAATACTGGAGCGGATCATGAACAATAGGCTAGTGGATTACTTGGAAAAGTTTAACCTCCTCTCACCCTCACAATATGGTTTCAGGGCGGGCAAATCCACGGCCGATGCAGTTCATGATCTAACCAATTATGTCATCACAAACTTGGATGATGGACAGAAAGTATTAGGCATTTTCTTGGATCTCGCCAAAGCTTTTGACACGGTGTCTGTCCCTACTCTCCTTCGTAAGATGGAAAATATAGGAGTCAGGGATGTTCAGCTCAACCTCTTTAAGGACTACCTGAGTGAGCGTACCCAATGCGTCAAGATAGAGGATGCCATCAGCGACGAACGCACTGTCACCTACGGTGTGCCACAGGGCAGCGTAATCGCCCCGACACTCTTCCTTATATATATTAATGAGCTGGGTATGCTGACTCTTCACAAAGGTAAAATTATAACCTTCGCGGACGATACTGCTCTTCTCTTCAGCGCCAGTACTTGGCACGATGTGTACACGCAAGCTCAGTCGGGGTTTGAAGTTGTGACGGAGTGGTTGCGTAATAATGTTCTTACTCTAAATGCGGAAAAAACCGTATACATGCCCTTCTTTTTGAAAAATAATGCGTCAACCACACACATAAACTCGCTGTATTCTATAATAGCCCACACATGTTCCAAACAAAATATAAATAATTGCACCTGCGCTACCCGCATTCAGAAAACAGACAGTGCAAAGTACCTAGGGGTAATAATAGATAGCACCCTAAGCTTCAAAAACCATATCAATACTCTTAGCAGTAGGTTACGTAAACTTATATATGTCTTCAAGACCCTAAGACACGTGGCAGACGAGAAGCTAAGGAAATCGGTTTACTTAGCCCTCGTCCAGTCCTTACTAACCTACTGCATAACGTCCTGGGGTGGTGCTACTAAAAATTGTATGTTAGAGCTTGAAAGAGCGCAGAGAGCCATTTTGAAAGTTTCTTTGTTCCGACCTTTCCGATATCCAACAGTTGTGTTATATGGGGAAGCAAAGGTGTTAACTGTTCGTCAGCTGTTCATATTGCAAACGGTTATAAAACAGCATAGCCTCACTACATTCAACCGCTCACTCTCCCACAGAAGTAGACGACTCGACCCCATAGTCCGCCATAACTTCCGGCTCTCTACTGTTTCCTCACAACGATTCTTTTGCTACCTTGGTTGCTTTCTTTATAACAAAATAAACAGGTTACTCCCAATTTATAACCTCCCCAAAACCAAATGCAAAATTAAACTAAGCAGTTGGCTTCGGGAGTTAAACTATGAAGAAACAGAAAAACTATTTGTTGTCCCAAAATAGCTAATTTAACAAATTCTATTCCCCCCCCCCCAACACATACACCGACACCTACACCTTACTCACTCACAAATACACTATCATACAAATACCTACTAAACATACTAACACCAAACACCAATAACTAAAACTACTTTCGTTTTTATTTTAATATTTTATACCAATGATTTGTAAATTCTTACCTAATTATTGTACATAACATTAAAATGTAAGCACTACCCAAGGGGAGGAGTCCTGGTGTCCTGAAATACAGACCTCACGTCTAGTTTAGGCACCAGTCTCCCACAATATAATTATTCCTGTTACATATTTGTATTGATACCTCTCTAATGTACCTATATTGTGGTGAGAAATAAATCATTATTATTATTAAATCATTATTATAAATGCGGTGTTGCCAGCCCGCGTAGAATGAATGCTCTTAAGTTTAGCAATTCTTCGGGCTATGTCAGTTACCTCTGCCGGTTATCGCCTAATGTGTTTTTCTGGAATGGTCGATTCGCCCACCAGTAAATTCAATTCGTGCAAGTCGCCTAATTAGCCACGGGAACGTGCTATCCTATGTTAGGACATAAGATGGGACATATCACGGGACTCAAGTAAGGACCCAGCTGCGTTATTACGTCACAAACTAACAGCAGCAGTAGAATTTCAACAACATACATTGCGTTACTTGCGTTGTTATGTAGACAAATTTTTCGAACATATGAAGCAATGGATTAGGATATCCTTCAAACTTATTTAGATTGTTATTGATAGTGTATTTTTTTTTTTTTTTTTCTGGGTGGGAAATCATCAAATAACTTCTCCCGCTCTGGGTGGAGCGGGAGGGCGTGTCAGACTTTTACTGACTAAAACCCACCCGTGTTCCCTCAGTTGCCTGTGTGCCAGGGGCGGCGGTATCTCTTTCGAACAACCCGCACCCCCGGCAGGCATCGGCCCTTGCGGGCCCCTCTGTTGCTGCTGACATCTCTTTGAGGCGCGCGTGGAACACAACGCGCCGTCGACCCGGGCTTGGTCCTTACCAGACAGCGAGGTACCCATTACTCGCCGTCCGCAAGCCCGTGCCTACGGTGGCCGGGAATCAGCCTGGGATTCCCGACGCCCAGAGCGTCTCCTGCGAAGGCCACGGCTGTGAGGGCGCATGTACTGCATCTCCCTCACGTGCGCCGCCTCCCTCTTTGCGAGCATAACTGCTTCGCTGAAGGAGGCGACTGCCAGCCATGCCCTCTCGCTCCGTACCATGGCCTGGACCAGGGTCGGACGCGAGACATCGCCGCCGCCGATCACCTCCACGAGGACACGGCTTGATAGTGTGTTAAGGTCAAAACGTAATAGATAATTTTAAGCGAAGGTAGCCAATTGGCATAGCTAGTATTAAATATTATAAGCATAATCGACCTATATTGTTCCCACTGCTGGGACACAGGCCTCCTCTCTGTGAGAGGCAGTGGGCCGTAATCACCACACGGGCCCAGTGCGGGTTGGTAGATGTCACATGTCTTCGAATTTTTGGTTCTAAGATATGCTGGTTTCCTCACGATGTTTTCCTTCACCGTTTTGAGAGCAGTGTTGTTAAAATTATTAATACAAAGTATAGTGCCTGCCTGGATTCGAATCCACGGCCTACAACTCGTAAGCCGGGGCCGTTACCACTGTATAATACCAAACCCACATCAAATAAGTTAGATTTAAAATCATCTTTACTAAACACGTTAAATGTATGCCATGACACGCTTCAAAATCTTTTTATACGTTCTATAATCTATGGTTTAGAGACATAATCCTCTTTTGAACATACACAGATGGTCTATTTAATCTATGCCTTGTCTATGGCATACACTTATGAGTTTATTTATGATACTACTTTGAATAAACAAAAAGATTATAGATGATTTTCATATTTATCTTGACAAGTCATGATTTCCCGGATGTTATAATGCCCTTAACCGTACGGATCGATCATTCAAGTTAAGCTACGCTTGCCGCGATTGGTCCATGGATGGGTGACCATCTGTACATGCCAAGACCCCTCCGTGCCTCGGAAAGCACGTTAAGCTGTTGATCCCGGCTGTCATTCGTCGATGTTTGACAGTTGTGACAGGTCAGCATTATACACCACATTTTTCCCTCACTGAAGAATTGTCAAACTTAAGTGGCAGTGAGACGAGCACATTGCTCGCAAAACAGATGGCCGATTGGGCCGAAAGGTTCTGGAGTGGCGACCGCGTACTGGAAGACGTAGACTCGGAAGGCCTCCCACAAGGTGGAATGATCACCTGGTGAAGGCCGCAGGAATCCGCTGGATGCGGGAAGCACATAACCGATCGAAGTAGCGGAGCTTGGAGGAGGCCTATGTATGTTCAGCAGTGGCCGTCTTTCGGCAGCAGTTGACATTTTATTTATTTCTTTTAAGTATTTAAGGGTATGGGTGCCGGTGTAGTTTCAGTCACTTGAGAAGTTGTGACATTTCAGCTTTGTATATCGCTTGTGACCCAGTAATAACAGCCGCGATGGTCGATCGATCAGGTTGAAGCTACGCTAGCAGCGATTGGTCCGTGAATGGGTGACCAAAAGGGTCGTCCTTTTCACAATCTTAAGAGTAACTTTCATGCGGAAAAAGTACAACATTGTTGTAACAACAAAACGGTACAAAACGATTCTAAAATAAACTGCATTGCGTGAGCAATTACTCCTCGTTTCGAAGTTATGTGCTGATAGCGATATCGGCAGAAGTTTCAGTGCGGAAGCTCATTTAACGAACGTAACATGTGTTTCGGTTTAAGTAACAAGATGACATTAACAATGTTATAAAAGGCACATGAGACACAGCGGTGTAGCTAGTCCTAAAGTGGAACGCTGCCCAAACGTAAGACACCTTAAATCGCTCGGTTTTTTGTCGCACAGTTGGGCGTATTATATTATTGCCACGTTGTATGGGAATACTGATTCTTTAGCAAAAAATTAGACCAGCCCTCTGGTCACGTAAAGAGTCGACCAACCGCTTGGCAATGTCTGGAAAAACGAAGTGGACAGTATGACCCTAGAATTTTAACCGCAAACGGCTCGAACGTACAATTTAAATTTTGCAATTATTTATTTTTTGTTGAATTAGCGTGCTCATATTGTCGATGTTAATGATGGAACGAGCGTGCCAGAAAATGCCAGTTCACTCTTGATTTGAAGGTAGACGGGTTAAATATGGAAAGGAACACAGACACTGGCAGCGTTATTTATCTGATACTTCTGCATCTATCTGTATAACGCCACTACATAATAATGATGAATGCGGCTCATAAAGTTTGCGCTAAGCGAATGAATTATGTGCCGTGATGGCGAAACGTACGCAGCAGGGATACAAAACGACTGACTACTTACTGCAAACACTGCTTATTAATAACTGAACCATCATTCTTTCAACTCCTTCTGCGAATCAGTAATGCTCGCGAAGAGGGAGGCTGCGCATGGCCCTCACGGCCTTAGTCGCCGCAGGAGACGCCCTGGGCGTCGAGCATCCCAGGCTGATTCCCGACCACCGTAGGCGCGGGCTTGCGGACGGCGAGTAATGGGTAGCTTGCTGTCCGGTAAGGACCAAGCCCGGGTCGATGGCACGTTGTGTTCCACGCGCGCTTCAAACAGATCTCAGCACCAACTGGTGGGGTCCGCAAGGGCCGATGCCTGCCAGGGGTGCGGGTTGTCCCGAAGAGATACTGTCGGCCCTGGCACACAGGCAACTGAGGGAACACGGGTAGGTTTTAGTCAGTAAGAGTCTGATACGCCCTCCTGCTCCACCCAGAGCGGGAGAAGTTATTTGATGATTTCCCACCCTCAAAAAAAAACCGTAATTCTTTAGGGTTCAGTACCTGGAGAGCGAATACGGAGACATTATTACTGAGCGTAGGTTAGTTCGAGTACGCCAGGCTAGTTCGAGGTCAGACAGAAAATAATAAATTATTTAAGATTGTCAATTCACCCGATTCGGGCGAGTAAACTCGTGCGGATCGACTAATAAGCCGATTTTGCTGTAGTCGTTAGTGCCTTTAGAAAAGGATGTAAGTAGGTCAAAGTCAAAGCCAAAATGAAAGTTTTTATTTGTAAAACAAGGTAAAAAAAGTTTTTGAATATTAATTATGTATAAATACACTATGTTTTGCCTTTGACGGCGTACAAATATAATTTAAATTATAAGTTTAATCAACATTTCATAATACATACCTACTAAATGTATAATAAAATACTACGACTGATAAATAAAAGAAAAAAATATTATTTCACATATTTATCCATATATCTATTTGTAGATATTATCATCTAGGTATTTATTAACATTCAGTAATACGCCATCTGCGCTAAGAAGCTCCTTAAATATTTTTTTAAATAACTTAAATTGCGTTTGTCTCTAATTGGCTTCAGTATTTTATAATTTTACTGTACATTTTGGGAGCCACACCTACTATATACTTTGTGTGTAGAATGTTGTGTTGTGTGTATTATTCAAAAGTGTCAATTCGCCCTATTCGGGCGAGTAAATTCGTGCGACTCGACTAATAATCCGGCAAATCTCACATGGGTTAAATGCTTACGAAACAATGATAATTTATACGATAATAAGATTTATTTTCTTCTGAAATATGATTTGAATAAACAAAACACCTTCCTTTTGATGTCCAACAGTTTATTTGAATATAATTTAGTTGGACATGTAATAACAAATGTCACGCTTCTGTTTTCCGTAATGTGCTACATTGTGTAATTATTGTTTTAAATATTTACATAGCATAATATTACGCGTTGTAATCCCCGGGTGGGCAGAGGTGTACGTACAGTAGGATATTAATGTCATATGTTATACAGGATCAGTTTTTAAATCATTAAGTAATATTTGCATACCAAGACGGTTGGTCTTGGAAAGTGCAGGGCCTCGGAAAGCACATTAAGTTGGTCCCGTACGGCGGACAGTCGTTACGGGTCGTCAGAATCCCGAAAGTCTGACAACCAGTTTTACCAAGGAGTATCGTATTACGCCTTGGTAAGACTGGTCACTTGGTGAAACAGTCGATCCATCCTCACGACGAAATCGTTAACCTATCTTTTAATATATGGTAGTATGGTCGGTAACAGCAGCGGTGATGCAGTGGTTACGGCCGTGACTTACGATTTGTAGGTCGTACGTTTGAACCCCGGCAGGCGCTTTCATCACTACTTTTGACGACACGGTTGGCATAATGGCTGAGCGATCGACTGCTGCGCAGCGTGTCGCGGGTTCGATCCCCGCACGGTACAAATATTTGTATGATCAGCAAGTAATTGTTCCGGATCTGGATGTTTTTTTGTGAGTTTCTATGTTTGTAAACGCACCCACGATACAGGAAGAAATTCCTAGTGTGGCGCAACGTTTAAAAAAAAAGACGCCGTACTACTGCTCTCAAAACGGTATAGGAAAACATCGTGAGGAAACCAGCATGTCCATGTCCTAGAACCACAAACCAAAAGGCTGATTATGAATGTGGATGAGTCAGCCCATATTTTTCGCCAGAAATCACACTATGATTGACAAATTAAACCTCTCAAAAACTCACACACTCCGTATTGACTAAAAACAAAAACACAATAAAAATCAAAAACAACGAAAAATAAAAGCATCGATAAAATTAAAACCCGACATAATTACAACACTACTCAGAGCGCTGTTTGTAAATCCAGCAATTATACTCGTAGCAAGCAATTATCGTCTGTTCCCGATAGCTTGATAATCGATAGGATTGCCGCAATCACTCGCGACGTGAGAATCGAAGTGATTCGATTAGTAATAATCGTTAGATTAATTTTTATTGGCTTGGGAATCGACTAATTTAATTTTGTTGGACAACACTATGTTTTGTTTATGATTATTTGTTGTTTATGGTTTAGAATGTTACGGTTTTATGGAGTTGAGAGGTTTAATTTTTATAGCTGTAGCCCGCGGCTTCGTCTGTGTGTAATTTCGTCATTCTTTCATACAATATACAAGGTGGCGAGGACATCGTCGCGAAACCTGTTACCATAGACAATACATGCATGATTCTCTGAACGCCCTTGCGTTGTAATTTTTCGTCGGATATTTTTTTTTTTATGGCTTTTCCATACATTTCGACCGCGTAGCCACTTTTCTATGAAACAGTTGATTGATTTTTTGATAACCCACGAAAAATGTCTACGCCTGGGGTCCTAGGATCATGCGCTGAATTCCTGGTTACAGTTTGCACGTCGAAAACCCTGCCACCCTGTATAATATCCCGGTTGAAAAGTGTCCAGTGTCCTCCTCCAGGTCCCGGGCTAACTATCTGTCTTTCATAACAAACAATAAAGAAAGAAAAGAAAAACAATTGAGTCAGTGGTTCAGCCGTGAAAGGCAACAGAGAGACAGACATACTTTCGCAAAGTACACACCAGAGTCAATCTATAGAGGCCGGTTTTTTGATCCAAAAAATAGTAGCTAATTGTTAAATTTTAGCAAAATGTGTTTTTTGAACAATTGTTAGTTGAACCAATATTCAAATAACTAACTATTAGTTAAAATAATTAACCACCCAATGTTGGAGGGATAAACAATATGGCGGATAATTAACTAAGGCACAACATCTGTTTTGTTCATTGTATTGTGTTACTGCTGCAACTGCTTTGTGCAAAGGTATTTTGTTCCTCGTTTGATTGTTGCCTGTTTTGTGACATTTTTAAGAAGATGTTTGCCTACCGAGGGGAAAATTTAAAAACAATATACTCGGAGTGAAAATAGCTTTATTTCAATCTCTTGTTATTTTATTATATTTTAATGTAGTTTATAATAAGGTTTGACATTTAGACAGTCAAAGAAGACGTTCCGTTTCAAAATCATGGCTATTTTTAGGAAACGATTTCTTATAACATTGGCAATCTGATGCCAATGTTAAGTATTATCAATAGTTAAGTTTGACTTTAGTTAAAATAGATATTGAAAAACGTAATCGCCCTTTAACCATTTGTTGACCAATTGACTATAGTTAATCTAAGAAATGGTTATACCCTTTGACTACGGATCAAAAAACCAGCCCTAAGGTGCTAATCATGGTGTGCACCTACTAAACTTAATATAGGCTATTGCTATCTTTTATCTTCGAATTAAACAAGAAAGAGACGGAAATAAATAACTTACAAAATAATCGTAGACGTCACCCTTCAGTACGATCCAGCCTGCCTCTTGCTGTCCTCTACCAGCGATGCCCTAAGCCGAGGTCCAGACGCCATAGGGCACCCGCCCTTGACAAGCAGTCACTAATTTGTTAAGAGTTACCACAGGCAAGCCCGGTTAAGCAGTCGACCACCTCTTAGGTTAAACTGGAAGACGCCATTCCAAAAAAAAGACGTCACCTAAAAATCAAGCCTCAAAGAGATGTCAGCACCAATTGGTGGGGTCCGCAAGGGCCGATGCCTGCCAGGGGTGTGGGTTGTTCGAAAGAGATACCGCGGCCCCTGACACACAGGCAACTGAGGGAACACGGGTGGGTTTTAGTCAGTAAGTCTGACACGCCCTCCTGCTTCACCCAGAGCGGGAGAAGTTATTTGTGGGAAATCAACCAAACTCAAATAGGACTGAGGCGGACACGTTTGCCGCATGTCGGATGCATTGTGCACCACAGCATCGGTCGCTGAAAACGTCCAACGGCATCGCGAAAGACTCAGGTGTAGATGGCGCGACGAACCTGACGCTTACATGAGGGATTAGTCCATATTAGCCCAGGATCGAGTTGAGTGGACAAAGTAAAGTGGAGGCTTTTGTCCTGCAGTGGGATTATACAGGCTGATTAGCATAATCAGCATATAACGTTCCCACTGCTGGGACACAAGCCTTCTCTCTGTTAATGGGAGGGGGCTGTCATCCACCACGCGTGCCCAATGCGAGTTGGTAGGTCTCACAACTAGCGATGGGCGTTGAATCAACGAACTAGTTGAATCAACCGTTGATCTCCTGTCAACGTATTAATGTTAACCGTTTATGATTCAACTAGTTGAATTTATCAACGACGTTTATGAATATAACGCGTTTAATAATCAACTAAACTAAACTTGCAAACGTACCTAACGAACTGAGCAAAAAACTTACGTTGAAAATACCATCATTCCGATTCCGAGCGACGGTCATGTCGTACGTAGAATTTGAACTCTAAGAAACGTAAACAAGAGTTGATTTTTGAAATATTTATTTTGAGAAAAGTATACCAATTTAAGAATCATTGAACGTCGCAGCGTTTAATAAAAACCGTTCAATGAACGAATGGTTTACTACGTTGCAACTCAACATTAGTTGCACGTTAACTCGTTGACGAATTTACCTAGTTGATGAACGTAAATGTACGTTGACGTTACGTTATCGGAAAAACCGTCAACGACCCATCACTAGTCACAAGTCTTTGAATTTTTGTTACTAAGACATGCTGGTATGCTCACGATGTTTTTCTTAACCGTTTTAGGAGCAATGGTGATGTCACCGTAACATTATGAACATCGTCAGTTTATAATCTATCTCGCGAGATTATAAACTGTTGATAAATTTTCAACTGCAGATGGATATTACCTTACACTATTACTAATTAGCCAAGTAACTGCCGCTCGCTCCGCTCGCTCGGCTCGCGCGCGTTTGGTATTTATATTGTAAGCAGTATGGTGCAGTTCACAATTTATCGACAGTTTATAATTTTGCGAGATAAATTATAGACTAATGGTGGGCACAATCATACGGTGACAGTAATAATTTACATAAAGTAGTGCGCCAGTCTGCGTTCGAACCTACGAGCTACAACTCGTAAGCCGTGGCTGCTACCGCTGAGCCACGACTGCTCTCTGCAAGCAGAGCATTACTGTTCTACACCTACAGATATTATAAATGTGAAAGTTTGTGACTCTTTCACGAAAAAACTACTGAACGGATTTGGATGTAATTTGACACACAGATAGTTTAAAACCTGGATTAACACACAGAATACTTTTTATCCCAGTAGTACGTTCCCGTGGGATAACTTTCGACCTACACGCGGGCAAAGCCGCTGGCAAAAGCTAGTATCATTTATGTGAACGTTTGTGAGGATGGATGGATGTTTGTTACTCTTTACCGCAAAAACTACTGAACGAATTTGGATGAAATTTAGTACACAGCTAGATTATAACCTGGACTAACACATAGAATACTTCTTATCTGGGTAAAAGGTTCCTGTGGGATAATTTTCGAGCTTCACGTAGGCAAAACCGCTGGCAAAAACGATTAAATATTCTAGTTAGAGGTTACCTTCACACTTCGTCCCAAAACCACACATCTCTATATTCATAATCAAAGGTACATCAAACGCCCTTCCTTACTAAGTTGTGAAGCACTTAAACCATTAGTGAAGTGTGCACATTTAGGGGCACTTAGTGCTATTTAAGTGCCATTTCTGTGTGACCGCGGGGTGCCATAGTTACCTATATATGAGTTAATGGTGCCAATTTCGTGTGGCACTAACTACTTAACTGGAAAGCGCCTAGGTACACCGCGAATTGCAAATTTCCTACCATTTTTCGTAATTTGCAAGCGTCAGACTATTTATTGAAAGTCATTCAATCAAACAAAAAAATCATGTTGTGGGCAGTGTTGGTAATGATATTTGGGCCTATTTTTTGAATACTTAAATAGCCAGTTACAGAAAACAAAATGTGATGGCAGATATACCTTTTTAACTCACCTCAAGTGTAGATTATTTCTGTAAATAAAAAACAAATGTAATACTAACTTAACCAAACCTATTCACAACTCACAAAATGGCGTCAATTAAATTCCATGGAATTAAATGACCTTGGAGGATTGTATTAATGATTATAATGATTACATAATCAGCATTTACCGGCCCACTGCTGGGCCGCAGGTCTCCTCTCTGTGAGAGGGAGCGGGCTGTAACCGTAACCTACCATGCGGGCCGTAACTGTAACCTACCACGCGGGCCGTAACTGTAACCTACCACGCGGGCCCAGTGCGGGTTGGTACTTGGTAGATGTCACATGTCTGCGAATTTTTAGTTCTAGGACACACCAGTTTCCTCACGATGTTTTCGCCGTCTTGCGAATAGTGAGGAAATATTTTACATAAAGTAAAACACAATAATGATTATAATTCTGTAAATACATACGTGTTACGATCGCTAGTCATATTTAAAACAACATACAACCAGGGCCTCAAGTCTGCTATTACAATAGTGTCAGAATGGTCTATCATTGATTTCATAATTGTTGATTTCGGCAAGTTTGGCAATCTACTAATATAATGGCGTCATTATGACTTTCCAATGGTCAGCCACTGACACTCCATTGAAAGAAATGGCATTTATTGGTAATCTTGTATATAATGACAAATTAATGACTAACCTAGGAGGTAATCTGGTAAAATTTAACACTAATAAACTAGTAAATAATATGTAAAAATGTATATAAATTAAATCGGGCATGAATAAATGTTCAAATTTAATAGTGTTACGAGACCATTGACCGACCATTATGAATTTAGCAGATTACGAACTTTTAGCAAAATGACAATGGGATCGTGTTGGAATGACGAATTTATAAAAATAGCAGACTTGGGCCCCTGTCACTGACACACAAGTTGCAAAAACGCAAGAAAATATGAATTTCTTTCTTCAAACTATGTTGAATTTGATGCTGTCCTTCACTAAAAGATAAAATACAGGGTACATTTTTAACCAGTGCGCAAACTATTACAAATTTAGCGTAGAAATTTTTCGTTGGATTTACAAAAAAAAAATCAGCTGTTTCATTGAAAAGTGCAACACGTACGCGGTCAAAATGTTTGTAGGTAACAGCTGATTTTTTTTGTATAACCGACGAAAAATTTCTACGCTTGGGGATCTAAAATGATGTGTTGAATTCATGGTCACAGTTTGCGCACTGGTTAAAATTGTATCCTGTAAGAAAGAGAAAGAAGTGATGTTGAGACTTATTTCTTCTTCTTCTTCTTCGTCTTATAAAATATCAGCGCATTTGTCATAATTTTCACGGACACACATAAACACACACACATGCACATTCAGTTACATACTAACCCTAGAATAAGTAATAGTCTATAGTGTTATTTGTCCTCTTTTAGTTTAATTTAGTTCCTTATTACTTGCCGCATTTGTTTTCGAGCTTCTGACGCGGTGGAGACCTGGTGTCCTGAAATACAGGCCTGACGCCTAGCTTAGGCACCAGTCTCCCACAATATAACAATGAGTATGTATAGTTTTAATTATGTATTTGTACTTATTTATTGTGGCGAGAAATAAACAAAATAAACTAAAATAAATAAACTAAATTTTACCAAACTGACTTCATACCCACAGAGCAATATGGCGTCCACTACGTACAGCGTTTTCGTCAAATTACGCGCGAAATTTGAAAATGTAAAATTTTAATGCATTTTTATAGCACTAATCGATTAAATAAAAATGTTGTGTTTTTTTTAGTGGTTTATTAGCACTCTAGAATCTAATTAAAACACTTTTCAAAAATTAGTGTAATACCGTATTCTGTGAGCTATGTCGACAACTTTGGTTCTCTGCCGGATCATCCGGATCATTCCGGATCCAAAGAGGACTTAAGGACTAAAATCGTGCTACATTCAAGGGTTATAATAACTCGACAATTTAGTCGTAAACTCCCAACATTTACAACTAGTACCAACGTATAATCTAAGGATATAAACAGTTTTTTTGATGCCATAGACTACATGAAGTCCTTTCATGGCGACTGTGTTGTAATGTGGTATGGTGCCAGCAGATATGGCTGTGGACTGTGGGGTTCCAGATTTATCACTACATAGTATAAAACAAAGTCGCTTTCTCTGTCCCTATATCCCTATGTATGCTTAAATCTTTAAAACTACGCAACGGATTTTGATGCGGGTTTTTTAATAGATAGAGTGATTCAAGAGGAAGGTTTATATGTATAATACACCGACCTGCACGCGGGCGAAGCCGCTGGCAAAAGCTAGTTCAAAATAAAATTCATTTATTTCAGGTCCTTGACCCATATTCAATACAAAAACTTTTTCCAATAAAAAAAAACAACCGACTTCCGAAAAACACTACAAAGTGAAAAATAACTTTAATTTCGGAAGTCGGTGACTTTGGATACGTATTTTAATTTTTTGTCACCGACTTCCGAAATTAAAGTTATTTTTCACTCTGTAGTGTGTTTTCGGAAGTCGGTTGCTTTTTTTTTTCACTTTTTAGATACAGTACATGAAGTGGGCTGCCGTTGTAAGACCACTAAAATATCACGTTGTATAGTATTTTCTTACTGTTTTAAAATATTTATAAATTTGAAAGATTACGAACTATGTGTTTTAATTTGTGGATAACGATGCTGGTTGCGTAATTACTCAAGTGTTATGTAAAATATCTGTATACAAATATTATGCATTATTGCGCAATCGTTTGTTATGCTGAAGGAACAAATAAAAATAAAAAAACAAAACTAAATCATGATATTATTCTATTGTTTCAGAGATCTACAAGGCAACAACATCACAATCATCTTTCAGAGCGACTTTCAAAGCCTGAAAGACTTGAAAACATTGTAAGTTTCAATTTTTTTTTTAAATAATATTCTGATAATGCATTTGTCTTCAATACGCTGATGGTGATTAATTAAAAATATTTTAAATTTATAAATATATCTAGGCATTTAAGAAAAAATATAAATAAATTATATTGATAAATTTTCGGCTGCACTGTGAAACATCCAACAATGATATTTAAGAATTCAAATTAGTTTACTCAAAAACTTTTAACTTTTATTTACTTGTAAAGGTGTTTAAACGTCAACAATGTATGGTTAAACAGACGCTAATCATCATTTTACTATACCTAATCATCGTTTATGAATAAGGGGGTTAATGTGTACAATAAATTCTTGTTGGACTGAATAAATTATATACATAATAATAACAAAGTTAATAAGACATTACTATTTACAACACTCCTTTATTTTTCTATAATTTAATTCAAATTCACTTCTCCTAGTCAAATTTCTCCTTTAATTATTTCTAACTTGAATTATTCAACCATTCTAGTTGCCAGTGGTCCCAAAATAACTTAATAATAAGTGCTACATTTTTTTCTTTTACAGACAACTATCAGAAAACCTAATACACACGATCGAGAGGGACGCCTTCCTAGAGCTGAACGCGTTGGAACGACTGTGAGTACATTTGCATAATGTTACAATTAATTTTGCTTTAATTACATGCAGACAATTTAATTATTTTAGTCCTGGAATACTTTAAACGAGCAGCAATATCAATTTATAATTCAGGGGATTAATAATTGTTAGGTAACTGGAAGTTTTGAAAAATAAACAAAACAAAAAGAATGAAAAAACTGTAAACAATAAGTTTTCCACACTAAAGCCATTAAAAAAGTCTGGAGTGTAAAAACTCATTACAAACTTTCGTCGCACAGAAAAATATGGCGTTCCAATTTGAAAACTACCAATTGGAATGTCTGATTGTGTTTGTTCCGTATGCAATAACTTTGCAGCGTCGTCTTTGCGTTTCTTAACCTTTCTTACTTTACATATTCACATTTTACGTAATAACTACGTCTTGCCTCAAAATAAATACTTTCAGTATGCAATCAAAACTTCAGTGGCAACTGTTTTATTTGTTTTTTAGAAGTTTTTGAAGACAAAAAACCATAATATTTAAAATAAATTCTAGGGCTCGATGTATATTTATTTTACTTTTAATACCATTTATATTCTTTACTGGTTAGCAAAAATGCATAAAGTAATTCTTCTGACCCAGGATTAATGTCATTTCAGAGTGTATTTTTAAAAGAATCAGTCTTAAAGCTTCTCAGGTTAAGAAACGCTAGACTATATTAATATTTCCTTCCAGGAGACTCAACAATAACCGCCTGGGTCACTTGCCAGAGGGGCTATTTTTGAGACTAAGACACCTGCAGAGACTGTGAGTAGTTGACCTGGCGTAGCAGGTCAATGGTGTGGTCCCTGTTGGTCCCAAGGTTCTTGGTGTACACTTACCCCTGGATGGTGTTGGGCGTTTGGGTTGGTGAAGTCAAAATGAGGGAAGATAGGCTCGAAGCGGTAACGCAAGCCACTAGTGCGGAAAACTCGTTTTGTTAGGGAAGTAGCTTTGAGCAGTTGTCAGCACTGGTAGAGAGATAAATAACATGATTTTTCGAGTAACTGTCCTTTATATTCTTTAAAAATGTAACCGCCTCTGTGGTCTAGTGATAAGACCACCTGTGTCAGACCCAGAGGTTCCGGAGTCGATTCCCAGTAAGGGCAAAATTTTCTGATCGGTTTTGTTGGTGGTATTATTGATAGAGCTTGTTCTAAATGCGCCTAGCTAGGTACTCCCATCTTAATTAATTCTGTCGGCATAACAACAATTTTAGATGTAAGGTAGCCAGTTCCTCTGTGGTTAAGGATTCCTGCTGAAGCTCGCTTCACCTTCGGCCTGATCATCACTTACCACCGGGTGAGATGAAGGCCAAGAGCTTCCACGTTGGCCAAGAGCTTAAACAAAGGAGTTACTTCGAGTCCACTTAAAGGATACAAACGATTTTCGGCTAGTATGTTATGTCGAGTCAAAATCAAATCGAGGCCTTTTTGAAGAAACTAAAAATACGCGGGCATAAGTGTACCGACACTAAAAGGTCGATCAAAGAAGCTTCGCTATATTGATATCTTGAATAGTAACAAAGGTTAATCGGGTCAGAATAGTAGACATTAAATAAAATTTTACTTGACTCACACTTTTGCTTGTAGCTTATAGCTTTAGACGATCAATCATCACACGTACATGTATCGATATCTGGTGTAGATAGCTTTAGTCGATCGATTTTAGATCAGACGTCGATACATCAATCGTTGTGTTCGTTGTATTGTGTACTCGACATCGACGGTCATAGTATAATTTGGGCCTTGATTTTAGGAATAGGTGTTACGTTGCAACATTTTTCTAAATGCAGAAAGTACGTGTGGTTTTGTATGGACCACTTATGATTGATAAAAGGGAATTTCTGGCAACCAAATGTCATTAGAAGTCACGATGGGTTTATTTTAAAATGTATTCAGCAGTTTATAGGCAGAACGTAGCTAGATCGATTCACAAAATAACGGGTGTAAAGACACGCTTAACGAAGGCGAGAGTATCTTATACTGGACCTTACTAAGAATTTTCTGGTCACGGAAATATTAAATGTCAAAGTTCCATTTCTTTTTTTTTTTGCTTTTTTCCGAAAACCTGTTTTAAATGTTACAATAAAATTTAATATTGTGCTTTTACACCCTGTCTGTACATGTAGTCTTCTTGGCGACCATAGAATGGGTGGAGAAACAGCTAAATAATAAATAATAGAAATACGTCTGCCCTGGTATATTCTGCCATGGTATACACTGCCGTGGTTTATTATGCCGTGGTATATTCTGTTGCGGTATATACTGCCGTGGTATATACTGCCGTGGTATATTCCGCTGTGGTATATTCTGTCATGATTTATTCTGCCGTGGTACAGTTTTTTTTTTTTTGTCTTGTTTTTTGTTTCACTTTTTGGGTTTTGTTTTGTTGTAGGTTAAGTATGTTTGTGTTTTATTTTTAAACAGTGTCTGCGATTGGATACGGACACTGTCTTTTTGTTGAGGTTTTTCGCATAAAGGGGTTACCTTTCCTTGTTAGCCGCATAAGTTTTTGTACAGTTGTACAGTACGCGTGTCCGCCCCCCACGTAGCCAGGTGTTCAGCTTGGACGTAAGGTAGGATTTTAGGGGGCGCCGTGGTACAGTTAGGAGCATTTTGACTTCACCATACCCTAATAACGATCCAGCACTCATCTCCCCAACCCCACGAGCTTGTGCCTAAAACCGGGTTCTTCAATGTCTATATACTTTTATTATAATTTTGTTAATTTTCTACCCAGCGCCGCTCGCATATAACAACAATAAAAACAAACAAAACTGTTTTTTGACATTTTTAGGACGATTTTCTTTTGTGTTTTTTGTGGGAAAATTTTCGATCGGAGCTCTTTTGAGGATTCTGATTTTATGCACGTATTTATCAGCTAAAATAGATTTTTACTAAACTTGTGGGTCTAAGAAGAACATTAACAACCTACTAACTACAAATAGATCCCAAAATTATGGAGGATTTTAGTTAAACTACAAACTTGACCTATATTTTCAATAGGGAAACATAAAATACAACTTAGGTTCTAATTATCTCAAGAAGGTTCCAACCTTATTTAGTATGAAGGAAGCTTCTACAACAGAAACTTGCCATTATTTATGCCTTGCTTAGAAAAAGTCTCTCTTACCAAGAGTTATCATGCTACCCAGAAACTAGGTTGTGGAGGTCACAAAGTCGCTCCATAATATAATACTGGTATTGAGCTGCAACCGGTTAGACTGGAAGCCAACCCTAACATAACTAGTCGGGAGAATGCAGGAAGATTTTTAGAAAATGTTCACCTTATTCTGGATATACACCGCTGACTCTGAACAGACCGAGCTCTAACAAAAAAATATTAAGCAAATAAAATTAAATCATGCAAATCAAATCGGTCGAATGAAAAGAGAAAATTTTCCCATAAAAACGTTATAAAATCGTCATAAAAATCCCATGTCCTAACAGTACTTCGCTTGATCCATCTCATGAGCTTCGCTACGGTGTGACCCCAACCCTTAGGGCTAATCCACGCTACGGTGTGACCCCAACCCGTAGGGCTAACCCAACCCCGTAACATGAGCTTTTAATGTATATAAATATAATAATTTAAATTATTCAAATAATGTGAAATTAACAAAAAATATTGGACACTTTTTACGTTTTTTTTAACAGTTTAACATAAAGAAAAACAATTTTTCTAAAAAAAAAACTATTTTAAATGATTATTTTTTATTTTAACTTTGTTTGATCCATCTCGTGAGCTTCGCTACGGTGTGACCCCAACCCGTAGAGCTAACCCAACCCTGTAACATTAGCTTCTAATATACAAATAATAAATTTAATGTACTTCAAAAACTGTGAAATTAACACAAAAATAAATAAATACATAAATTCTGTTACCCAAAAAAATACAACTTATAAATGTTTTTTTTTCATCTTCAGTGAGAAAAAGGGTACTTAATCTTAACAAAGTATTTTTAAGCCGTTTAGTCCATAGTGTAACCAATCACCAGTCAATGATTATATTATCAATTAATACAACAAGAAAAACGCGAAATTTTGTAGGTACCCTGTGAAGGAATGATCGTGTTTTGCTTCTTTTAAAACCTTCTCTCCCTAGGTGTAAAACAAAACAAACTGGAGTTCAGTGTACAGCGGAAATATTAATATTTTTTTAATAATTTTCGTTTTGTGTCCAAAATTAAGGCTTCTTCAAACACGCGCGACACGACGCTTTTAGAACAATTGCCATGAACTTTTCGCAGTAATTTTTCTATAAATTGTCGCGTCGCGCCTGTTTGAAGTAGGGATGCCTCGATACGCCTTTTTTCCGATACGATACCAATACCGATGCTCTTATAAAAATATCGGCGATACCGATACCGATACCGATACGCTTATTGATTTCAAAAATGAAAGTAAAATAAATAAAACACAAGTCAGGTTATTTTTTTAATTAATATAAAAAGAACAAATAACAGGACAAACTAAATAAAACCGTTTATAACTATAGACAGGTTGAGATTAGCTAATAGTATATTTAGCATAGTTAGTTCGTGCCTCGTTTGCAACGAAATAGACGAGACAACACCCGCGTTTACATTAGAAAAGTATCGTTGAATCGGCCATAAAAATATCGCCGATGCCGATATATCGGCAAACTTCGAGTATCGCCGATATATCGGCATCGGTATCGGTATCGGTATCGGATGCATCCCTAGTTTGTAGAAGCCTTAAGCCTACAACCGAAGCTTTTGTTTCGTTTTCGGATGAAAATCCATTTTCGGTCATAAAGAAATTTTCATGTTTCATAGTACATATATGTATGATATGCAGGTGACAAAAAACCCTGACCCCATTACCTTATCTCACCTCATTATCAAAAAATAACTGAATATTATGACACCTCCAGCCAACCTCTACGTTCACAGAGGCATGAAAACCAAAACACCTAACTGACATAATAATCCATTTAACCTGCACATCCGTAACAAGATGGCGGCTTCCGGTGGTCTGCTGCAGCTTCCGGTGTGAAGTAATGACATTAATGCCTCGCATCGTCCTTGCACGTGATGTGGCATTAATTATGTACCTATATCATGATAAAGTACACGCGAAATTATATTATTTGGCGATAGAACATTAATTATTTATTTATTTATTTATCACATGACATGTTTCCTTTGCCATTACACATAATAATAAATCTAATACGACAAAGTAACTTAAAATATACTTAACTATACCTTACATGCTACACAGTACGTGGCCCTTGTGAACTCACAAGCATGCAGGTTAGGTTATGCTACTATGCAGGCTAGATTGAACACATGACTTTATAACTCGTCTGGTGGTTTTGAGTATTTTGTAAATGGCCTACGCAAATGTCCTGCAAATCTGGTAGCGTCTTGTGACGGGTCGTTGAGCTCCCTAAAATAGGGTTGAGCTACACGGTGACTTATACATACATGCCGTCTGCTGGGACAGGTCAACTCAAAGCTGCAATGACTCGTTCTTCAAAAGGCCCTTCCAGACATTACCCTGCATTGTTAGACTCACATAAAATTAAAATTATACACCGTGACAATTTAGTCGTCTTACAAAGGTGGTCCACTCAATGTATCCGTCATAAAATACCTCTAGGCGCAATTAAAACATTGTTACCATTAATTAAGATAATAGACACTAAGATAAATAAATAATGGTTTGGAATCATGAAACACCCTTCCTGTTAATAATGTTTATGTATAAAACGGTACAAGATACATATCTACCTAACTACCGTTACATTCCATCATTAATTCCATCTCCATAACAGGGTGTTACGAACTACGTCATACGTTTCAGTGAATGATATTTTCATTTTTTTTATTATGCGTAGGTATGTTCAAAAAAAAAAATTTTTTATAAATGATTTGTAGTCATTGATATATGAAATGGGCTGCCGTTGTAAGACGACTAAAATGTCACGGTGTATAACGTTTGGACTTTATAAGAGACCATGACCTCTGAGTTTGTTTCGGCTTTTCTTCTCAGGGAACAGTCAGCTAGGAAATGCCGGCGCCATCTAGTTTTTAAAAATATTGACCAACAAAATATTGACGTGTAAAAGGGTCTTTTAAGATCTACTTACATAAATAAACATTACATTTCATTTCACTCAGTGTACAGGTTGAGAAAAATAATATCACTCCTGTAATTCTTCAAGGTGCACGCAGATATGTAGGTATATATAAGCAAACTAGAATGTTCCCACTGCTGACCGTAATCTACCACACGTAGTTTTTAGTTCAAGAAAAAGCCAGTTTGCCTCACAATGTTTTTTCTTCGGCGTTATGAGAGCAGAAATTATGAAATATTTTACACAAAGTAAAGCGCTTGTCAGGATTCGAACCTACAATCTACAACTCGTAAGTCGAGACTGATACCACAGGGCCACCACTGTTCTCATATTATTTGGCGATAGAACTTAACATCACACCCATATTTCTGCCCTGGGTGTCGGGAATCCCAGGCTGATTCCCGGCCACCGTAGGCGCGAGCTTGCGGACGGCGAGTAATGTTTAGCTTGCTGTCCGGTAAGGACCAAGCCCGGGTCGACGGCGCGTTGTGTTCCACGCGCGCCTCAAAGAGACATCAGCACCAACTGAGTGGGTCCGGAAGGGCCGATGTCTGCCAGGGGTGCGAGTTGTTCGAAAGAGATACCGCGACCCCTGGCACACAGGCAACGGAGGGAACACGGGTGAGTTTTAGTTAGTAAAAGTCTGACACGTTTTATTTTTTTTGAGGATGGGAAATCATCAAATAAGTTCTCCCGCTCTGGGTGGAGCAGGAGGGCGTGTCAGACTTTTAGTGACTAAAACCCACCCGTGTTCCCTCAGTTGCCTGTGTGCCAGGGGCGGCGGTATCTCTTTCGAACAACCCACCGCTTGGCAGGCAAATAGTCACTGGTTGATTTGAATGATCATAATTTTGTAAAGCGATTTCGTTGCGGCCACGAATCATATTTTCGTCGACACACAACCAGGAAGGTCAGCCTGCAAATTGTATAGCACGAAAGACAATTAGAATTTCGCGAGCTGTCTTTCCACTTCCACCTTAAAGGTCCATGCAGGGTAATGTGTTTCAAAATCAAAATCAAAAGTCATTTATTCAAATTAGGCTGAGAATCAGCACTTTTCGAACGTCAAAATACATGAGACAGTCCCCCAAAACCCCCACCCTTCGCCACTTCCTAGTGCTTTAGCTGGGAAGAAGAAGTAGTGGAACAAACTCCCCAGCAGCACAGCTGTCTGTTTAGTCGGATAGACTTGATTCTATACATACATAGGCAAAGTAATAAACATTACGAGACACAAAATATTAATTAAATAATTACCTAGTCAAAATGTCAGCTAGCCATAGCAATATACCGACAAATAAAATGAAAACTGTCGAGGCCAAATAAAGCATAAAACAACTCATCATAGAAAATATTGTTATGAGTAGATAATGTCAATAACTAATGAGTTAATGACATAATAGATAATAATAAAAAAATTGTAAAAAAAATATTTAACAGCGAAATATGGTTAAACTAAACATAGTTCAACCATACGTTGCCAGTTATATTCGAGTGATAGAGTTATTACCAGCTGCCTTATTTAAACACTAGCTTTTGCCCGCGGCTTCGCCAGCGTGGAGGTCGAAAACTATCCCACGAGAACGTAGTACCGGGATAAAAAGTATCATATGTGTTATTCCAGGTTACAAACTATCTGTGTGCCAAATTTCATTCAAATGCGTTCAGCCGTTTTTGCGTGAAAGAGTAACAAACATCCATACATACATACATCCATACTCACAAACTTTCACATTTATAAGATTAGTAGGATAATATGATAATATATAAGGTGTTAAAAAATTAACTGCAAGAATTTCTTCCACTTACTCGACATCGAAAAACGAACACAAATTAAAAAAAAAAAATTTTTTTTGAGCATTTTTATATTTTCACATAAATAAAACAATTTATTCAAAGATTTTTTGTGCGCTGTACGCAGGGCTGCGCTTGCGGCTTGGGCCGCCATTGTACCGCGCGCGAGCGACTCGCGAGCGGCTCCCCCGCCGCCCGCTCCTCTTCCCACAGCTCTCGCTACCCCTTCCCGACCCGTTTAGTCGTCCAATATCCGTCGCGTGATAAGGGTGTGATTCCGTGTCATTACGCCAAATACGTGCGTCCGCGCAGTTTCGCGAATACTTTTAATAATGCCGTTTACGTATTCCAATCGAGAGTACTTAGATTATGGTAGTGTGCTACATTATGACTGGTGAAAGTTTAGCTGCGGCTGCTCGAGTCTGTGCAAGAGATGCTGGAAGAAGTTTCTCTTTCTGAAACAACGGACCACTACATCCAGCATGATGGAGCGCCCGCACACTACCACCGAGGAGCCCGTGCGTATTTAGATGCTACCTATCCTAACCATTGGATAGGCCGTGCTGGGCCTATTGCATGGCCGCCTCGGTCGCCCGACCTAACTAATGCCTCTAGATTTTTATCTTTAGGGTCGAGTGAAAGACTTAGTGTATGGACATAGTGGCAACAACATTCAAAACGTGGACGAATTAAAAACTCGTATAATTAGTGCATTTGATTTAATTAAAAGTGACAGAGACACATTAATCGCAGTGCAAGGAAACGTAACACGTCGTACTAACTTGTGCATCAGACAAAACGGTGAACACTTCCAGCACCTTTTGTAAATAAGGTAAAAATTAAGACTTCTTGTAAATAGTTTTTAAATTACTGTAAATATGTTGATTCATTTTTTTTAAACGTACCAACTTATCGAGCTAACTTAATTTAAACAGTCATTTATGTATATTAAAATACGCTATTTGTAAGTAGTTCAATAATTTGACAGTCCAGTCTGCGAAATTTGATGGGAAAATTAGAATCAGCTGTTTACGAATTTGCGCCGTCGCGTGTCGTATCGCAGGGGTGAACGACTCACGCGTGCGGCGGGGCGGCCGCGGTGTCCTAGGCCGCCAGCGCCGGCGCGCGTGCGGTGTACAGTGCGCATATTCAATAATTTTGTGCGAAGTGAAAATATCGCATATCTCGGAAACGGGTTATTATTTTGAAATTTTTTTTTCGCCAATATTTTTTATTTAAAATTCTAAACACGTTCTTACTTTTCTTGCAGTTAATTTTTTAACACCTTATATATATAGTAGGATGGCAATGTGTTTGAGTAGTGGCAGTTAGCGATGGGCGTTGAATGTTGAATCAACTAGTTGAATTTGTCAACGAAGTTTATGAATATAACTCGTTTAATAATCAATTAAACTAAATTAAATTAAATAATTAGACATTATGAACAAGTATATAAAGTAAAAAACGAAAGAGCTCACTGAGCATCAAAGAATTCGTCCGCATCGCTGTCAGTTGGAAAAGTGCCCAAAAGGCTGGCAGCGTTGCCACGTTGAATGGCAATTCTTTGACCTAAGAATAGGTCCGCCCTTTGGTCACGTGGTGAAATTAAATTTGAAAAATTAAATTAAATTATTTTTTTGAATTAAAACTAAATTTGCAAATGTACTTAACGAACTGAGCAAAAAACTTACGTTGAAAATACCATCATAGATTCCAAGCGACGGTCATGTCGTAGAATTTGAACTCTAAGTAACGTACACAAGAGTTGATTTTTGAAATATTTACCTTAAGAAAACTATACCAATAAAATAATCGTTGAACGTCGCAGCGTTGAATAAAAACCGTTCAATAAATGAACAGTTTACGTTGCAAATAGACATTATTATTATTTGTCCTTTATTTCAGGCAACTAAGGCCCTTAAAACACAAAACATATATTATAAGTATAAAAACAATAACTATAAACTAATAGGTACATATCTTTTAAACAAATTTTAAAACTACTGCACACGAAGTGACGGCGTCGTGTTACGCTGCGAGGTGTCGCGTAGCTGGCCGCGGAAACGCCGATACAGCACACCTTTCGGCCAAAACTCTTCCTTGAGGAAGGTCATCAAATGGTGAGTCGGAACGCGCACCACGAACGACTTGAAGTTGGTGTTATGACGCGCTTCCAACTTCTCCACCCTCAAGGTCCAATTGGTCTTCACCCGAATGTACTCTACGATGTCCTCAGTCTTTGTAGTTGCACGTTAACTCGTTGACGAATTTAACTAGTTGACGAACGTAAATCCACGTTGACGTTACGTTAAGGCCCTGGTAACTTTAAATATTGTCGTTATGAGCGATAATAGTTCTTATTACAATCTGTTACGGGTTAAAATCTGTTGTAATAAATTTGAATAACAAATGACCAAGCGTATGTCGTAAAAATGCAAATAAAATCGTATAAAATTAGATATTAACTATTTAATAATAAATAATCCATCACTGGATGCAGTTTGGCATTTGGAATTTTATGGTGTATTTTAAATTATGTTTATTATTGTTATTGAAGGGAGAAACTGATTTTAAAGATAATTAAGAGGTGACTTGGATGATTTTTTGATGCATTTAAGTATGTTTATTTATGTTTTGAGTTCCATCACTGTATGCAAAAAAGACTTGAATATATTACATGTTTTTTTGCTTTCATAGTTATTTATGGTTAAAGAGATACACAGCATTAAAAAACCACCTTTTTGAGCGTTTTCCAGAAATCTCCGCCTTAACGGATAAACCATCAGCGACCCATCACTAGTGGCACTTCGAGCAGTAGTGGCGACATTAGTAACGGCCGCGACTACGAGTTATACGTCGCAGGTTGGAACTCTAACAGTCGTGTAGCTTTGTGTAAATTATTTCCCCACTGCGCTCCTAGAACCAAAAATTCAAAGACATGTGACCAGTACCAGCCCGCACTGGGCCCGCGTGGTAGATGCCCACTCCCACGCTGGTACAGTGCAGTTGGGGCATATAAAAACTACATCAGTTTACAAAAATAATTTAACATTACTGTTCTACATCTAAAAATGTTAAAATAAAAAGATAACCGTATCTTTTATACATATCTTTTGAAAAGAGCAACTTTGAAAGAGCTTTCAGTTCTAGTCGAGCGTGAGAAGGATAAAAGATGCATAGTACAGTGGCGGCCGAGGATACAGACCCAGCTTTTATTTGGGAACTTTTATTTACTTAGCTTGTTTTGAACCGTTTCTTTAAATCACCTCGCCCATTAATGTAATTAGCTAGAAAAAAATGTATATGAAAGGCAACTTACTTTAATTTGATAATAGGTTTTCGTGTTCATTTTAACTCGACTTAACCTACATTTCATTATATTTTGTTTATTTATTCACTCGGCACGCGGCATTACCATAATTACAAAATCGATTATCCTAGTTTTATAATAGCTTCATCCTTCATCCGTCATTTACAATCCTAACAACAATAAATATTATTATTTAAATCGACTATGTCTTATCCACAGAAATTGCAAGTGATAAGGAAAAACTTACTCAAATTATTTAATAATCTTTTTAACAATAGCTATTTTACATAGCGTCATAAAACGTTTCTTAGACATGTATCTTCTTCACAAAAATCGTAAAGTCTTTGACACTGACAGACAACGCACAGACTAAAGACCTGGAACTAGAAGCATGAACATTTTACACAAGAGTTTTCTTCAAGAATAAATAAATAAATAATAACCAGAGGTCGGAGTAGGTAGATTGATTTTATATACTTGCGTCAAGATATTATAATATGGACATGCCATATTATCCATAATGTGCGGGAAGTACCGGAAAAAGTTACGGAATTGGAATTATGGAATAAAATATAATAAAAAACATACAGATAGGCTAACAAAATCGTTTATTATATGCAAGATTGAATTCAATAAACAATTATTTTTAATTAAACAAAAACATAAATAAATTATTTTTAATCCTCATCGGATACAATTTCCAAGGTATTTTTGTATAAAATAAAATACTGATTTCTTTCACCATTAGCTAACACTGGTAGCGTAGATTGATATTATTAATACGTTTTTCACCTTAAACACAAATTCGTGCTAATTTCAAAATTCCGGAACAAATATCACAATAAATATGAAGTTCCGGTATTTTGGAGGCATATCCATATTATCCTCTACGTATGACGTCAACGACCTTAAATCAATCTACCTACTCCGACCTCTGATAAATAACACTTATGCTTCTTCTTAGCGTATTGGTGGCAAATATTATTTAAATTTCTCTGCACGTGGCTTCGCCCAAGTGGATGTTGGAAATCATCCCACGGGAATCTGCAACCAGGACAAAAAGCCAGCTAGCTGCAAGTCTCGTCAAAATCGGCCCGGCCGTTTCGGAGATTAGCCGGAACAAACACATTTTTTTTTAAATATAAGTAGCGTATATACTTTCATAAGCATTTAATAAAAAACTGTTATTTTTACATTACAAACGGACACTTCAATTTTATTAATTTGCATAGAAATTTTTTCTTGTTTTATAGCCACTAACTGTTGTCTAAGACTAAGACAGTAAAATATAACACACTTAACTAAATATCTCTTCAGAAAACAAAATTATAAAGATTGCCCAACAATTCCGTCTCCAATTGTAAGAACACAAAGGCGTCTTTGATCCAGCCATGCGTGTATTATAAGGTTTCCTTCACACTCCCCCCTCCCCTCCCTACCCCCCACGGCCCGAACGACAAGAAAATGGCTTCTTTCGGAAATATCAAACATTATATAGTAATAAAATAAAACTACGGGTATTGGTAGGATATCACATTTGTTTTATCGGGTTTCGATCGGTTGAACAAAACGGTTTTTTTTATCTTTTAAAATTGAAATTCGGTTTCATATCAATGTTGAGTATGGGGAAGGAAATGGGTAACGTGTTACCCAGTGACAGTTGTAAAAGTCAGATAGGCAGCTGCTCCATGTAAAATAGTTATATTGGAAGCCGACCCCAGTAAAGTAGGGAAAAAGCTAGGCAGATGGATTTAATATTTTTATGTTGTTTTTTGTTTTTGTTGTTTTTGTGTTGTTTTTTGTGGTTTTATGTTGTTTGTTGTGTTTAGCCTTTTCCAAGCCAAGGCCAATTACATAAGTTAAAGATAAATACAACATAAAGTACAAAACTAATCGACTGTCGTACGATCATCTTCAAAATACTCCAGACATACTGACAAGATCTTCTTCCATTCATCCGCGAACACATCACAGTCAGGCTTAGCGTCCAAGAGAGCGTTGAGCACAGAGAGTGCGAGAGACAGCAGACTGGGCGCGAGCGACGACGGTTCGATCCCAGCCATTTGACTTTTATGTGTCAAAAAACGCTCTTCAGGCGAGCCGTTATAGTGTAACCATTCACCGTTTTCTTCGAAACCAAAAAAGAAGAAGACTAGTCCTGTCTGTTGATCAGCCCAGAATTTGGCTACGAGCTTAGTACTTCAGCAGCGTCCATCAGCTCCTGTAGCGTGCAGACAACAGGACACAATAGACAAGATATTAAGTGCACCATTGTTTGCGGAACAGCACCATATTTACACTCCAGGGCGGAGTCATCTGTGAATCTCCACCTGAGCAGGGTTTCTTTACTTCTTTGTCCAGCCTACCTGAGTTCGAAGTTTATTTAAAGACTTCCAGGTAAACCAAGGCCTGGTAAGACTGGTTGTCAGACTTTTGGGCTTCTGACGATCCGCAACGACTGTCAAAGATCCACGAATGACAGCCGGGAAGAACAGCTTAACAGGCTTTCCGAGGCACGGAGGGCGTCGGAGGGGTCTTGGTATGTAAAGATGGTCACCCATCTACGGACCAACCGCGGCAAGCGTAGCTTAACCTGATTGATCGACTCGTGTGGCTTTTATTACTTAACCACAAGCCTCTCCTTAATCTTACCTTATCCTGAATTATTTCAAAATTCTATATGACGCAGAATTCCATCTTACCTACACTCTCCAAATCTCATAGCTTCCAACCTTTAACTACCACACAAGCAAAACCGGATGCATTCCTTACACTCTCAAATAACAGATCAACAATAACCGCTTCATTGAACGTGTCCACCGCACTAGTGAGGGGATTACCTCGACACTTTTATATCGATAAAACTAAAGAGTGAATGGAATGAATGATTTGCTCGCTCTATGTTGAAGCACGTTCATTTCATTGTGAGGAAGCTTAGCTGTAATGAAGTAAATCGGATTTGGCTGCCTTTTGTGATGTTATTCTTATTTGTTTTGTTGGAAATAGTGGCGTGTGGCGTATGAATGGTATCTACGTACGTTGTTTTGATTTTTCTGTTTTTGAAATAGTTTAATGGATTAACGAGAAGTTTGTTTAATTAGAGTTATAAATGGATGTGTATTTGGTTACAATTGAGTACTGTTGAATGGAACAAAAATTTAAATTGATTACAGGTATTTTGTTAAAGGGGAGCTATGTGTGTTAGTGACGTTACTCAGTAAAATTATATGTTTCCAATAACTTTTCACCTGTCAGCCTTTTGGGCACTTTTCCTGTTTACTGCGATGCGGACGAATTTTTGATGCCCTATGATTCTTTTCCCCCTTTTTCTATATGCATAATCTAATTTTTTTTTTAAGTCTGTTGGTTTTTATATTATGTGAATATTATATTAGCTGTTGTAGTCCAAATAAATTGTTTTTTACACCCACAAATACTTCACACTCCAAAATGTTATCGATTACTACTCAATCCTCAGTTGTCCATTGTCGCTTTTCATATTTTAAAGTGTATAGTGTCTGAAGTTACAGGGACTTTTCAGCACTTGCACGTTTTTCTAACTGTAAGCAGATCTCTAGTTAAGATTTTCATATTGGACGCTGTATTTGATCCAGACAACGTTTAACCATTTCTGACCATTAACTGAACATAATAATTTAGTGTTCCATAAAATAGTTTAGGCATACCTCGTTTCCGCCATTATTTTCAAGATTTAATTATGCACCACTTTTATCGATACATCGATAACCCACCGTCCCCTCACTAGGCCAGCGCCGGCGCACGTTTCTTACCATCCTGACAGCAAATGATTTATATGAGTGTGACTGTACCAACGGATATTATTATCGAATTTTTTCATTATCTCCTGCCCTAGTTATAGTGATGTCCCTTCTAGGATAGGTACATGGTCCATTGGACCCTAGGACCACTTTGGGTAACATAAATCTTCATTAGGACCGTAGAAAGGTGGGATCGTTTCCCGGGCAGTGTTACAATACCAGTCTGTAATTGTCCAGCCGCACGCTTAGCAAGACCACGACGACCGTAACACGTAGAGGTACATAACACATAATCAGCCTATAATATTCCCACTGTTGGGACACAAGCCTCCTCTCTGTGAGAGGGAGTGGGCTATAATCCACCACGCTGGCCCAGTGCGGGTTGGTAGATGTCACATGTCATCGAAGTTTTGGTTGTAAGACATGCCGATTTCCTCGTGATGTTTTCGTTCATCGTTTTAGGAGCAGTGGTTATAAAAATTATTTACACAAAGTAAAGCGCATGCCTGGGTTCGAACCCACGACCTACAGCTCGGTAAGTCGGAGCCGATACCAGTGGGCCACCACTGCTGTATGCATTTACAGAATTATAATAAACTAGCTTTTGCCAGCGGCTTCGCCCGCGTGGAGGTCGGTGTATTATACATATAAACCTTCCTCTTGAATCACTCTATCTATTAAAAAAACCCGCATCAAAATCCGTTGCGTAGTTTTAAAGATTTAAGCATACATAGGGATATAGGGACAGAGAAAGCCACTTTGTTTTATACTATGTAGTGATAAAATCGTCAATACAACCTTCTTCATGAAAAAGTAATTCAATGGAATTATTTGAACTTAGTTGGATACCCTGGACCTTTCTCTTTAAGTGCGTTGTGTAACTAACTCGCTGGCAAAGTATAATTGGAGTTAACCACAAAAAAATAAAAAAAGGGAAAACATGAACACTTTTGCTCGACTTACTCATCGGCATAATGGTGCTTGCCTATCGGTAAGACTGCAACTCGGAGAGTCTGCGCAGGAGCTCCACGACCTGATCCCACCATAGCCCCTTTACTACCGGACTACCAGACGCACTGCAGGGTACCATCTGCACTTGGTTGATATCCCAACCAGTCGTACTCAGCGCTACTCCGCCACATTTATTATGCCGAAGCCAAAGTGTGGAACTCTCTGCCTGCGTCTGTGTTCCCTTCCACATTTAACCCGTCTTCCTTCAAAACAAGAGTGAACAGGCATATTCTGGGCACGCTCGATCCATTATAGACCTCAGCAATCGATTTCCATCAGGCGTGATCGAGGTCAAGAGCAAGCCCATTTAGTAATAAAAAAAAATACCTAGGATTTGAATCAACAAACAGACCACTAAATACACCTCGAAAAAGTCATTGATATTTGACTCCCTATATCCCACCCCGTGGCAATTTGTTTTTATACCAAAGTAAAACACAGGAAGGCTTTCACAAACCTGTAGGAAAAGCCATGACATTTTGTTAAAATTGTGACTTTGATTATACCGTAAAGAGACCTGGAGAAGTATGATAAATACTGATTTTCTTGATATAGCTATATATACTTTAACTTTATGGGTAACTACAGTTTTGAGCCGTTTGGGGTCGAAACACTCGGGTCATGGGGCCCGAGTGCACGTCTCCTCTTTAAGGAAATTTCTCGCCGGCTAGTCGACGCTTCACGTGACCAGAGGGCTGGGTCGTTCTTTGGTCAAAGAATTAGCATTGCCATTCAACGTGGCAATGGTGCCAGTCTTCTGGGCACGTTTCCTGATGACAGCGATGCGGACGAATACTTCGACGCCTAAGTGTCCTTTTTTTTTGTATTTATTTGTACACACCTTTAGTTTTGATATAGCTACATAAAACATAGATATAGCTGAGGAAAGGCTCGTGACCAATAAAATAAACATTTCAAAGGATGCCATCGGGACCTATTACTAATGCTCCGCTGTCCGTCCGTCTGTCACAGGGCTATATCTTTTGAACAGCAACAGGTAAACAGTTGAAATTTTCACATAAGTAGTGTGTACTTATAGCCGCTATAACATGAAAAAAACATGAAATTAAAGAAAGTCATACAAGCAACGAAGGACTCGTGGCTAAGTAATAACAGCTGCACGGGTCTATTGATCAGGGTAAGCTACGCTTGCCGCGGTTAGTCCGTGGATGTGTCTTACGTACCGTCGTAACCATCTTTTTTTTTGTGTTTTGGGTGGAAAATCATCAAATAACTTCTCCCGCTCTGGGTGGAGCGGGAGGGCGTGTCAAACTTTTACTGACTAAAACCCACCCGTGTTCCCTCAGTTGCCTGTGTGCCAGGGGTCGCGGTATCTTTTTCGAACAACCCGCACCCCTGGCAGGGATCGGCCCTTGCGGGCCCCACCAGTCGGTGCTGACATCTCTTTGAGGCACGCATGAAACACAATACGCCGTCGACCCGGGCTTGGTCCTTACCGGACAGCGAGCTACCCATTACTCGTCGTCCGCAAGCCCGCGCCTACGGTGACCGGGAATCAGCCTGGGATTCCCGATGCCCAGGGCGTCTCCTGCGAAGGCTGCGCGGCCATGAGGGCGCATATACTGCCCCTCCCTCAGGTGCGCCGCCTCCCTATTTGCGAGCATCACTGCTTCATTGAAGGAGGTGACGGCTACCCATGCACTCTCGCTCCGTACCATGGCCTGGACCAGGGCCAGACGCGAGAGATCGCCGCCGCCGATCGCCTCCACGAGGACACGGCGGTGCTCCGCCAAAGCCGGACAGACCTCCACCGTATGCTTCACCGTGTCCTCAGGGCGATCTTCGCAATGGAAACACCCGGGCGTTTCCTCCCGCCTTATGCGACACAGGAACCTGTGTGAGGACCTGTGTCAGGCGGAAGGTGAGGATACCATGCCGTCTCTCAAGCCACTCCTCAAAGAGGGGACTTACCGCCGCAATCGTAGCGTGCCCAGTCGTGACCGTCTTGACGTACCCAGACTCCTCCGTGCCTCCTCCGTCACGACTGTCATTCGTGGACCTCGTGTCTACGTTACGGTTCGCCAGAAGCCCGAAAGTCTGACAACCAGTATTACACACGCCTAGAGTTGAAAATCGATTGGATTCTTAATGCTCAGTTTAACACCGACTGTTGTAAATCCAGAGGCTAGTGTGAGTTTCATTTAACCATCTACACCAAACGTAGTGAGCGCGTTCGGCGCTCCGATTGGTCCGTCACCAATCCAGGACCAATCGGAACGCCGAACGCGCTCACTGCGTTTGGTGTAGATGGTTAAATGAAACTCACACAAGGGCCTCTGTGCGCTATAAAAACCACGGTGCGAACGTGGTCTAACGACAGTAGACTGATGACGACCAATTTCCCGGAAGTTTTCCGAAAAATGTGAAAACTTGGGCAAAAACCATACATACTTTTCCGATGGGTATTTTGTATGAACGACTGAAGTTTTGTCAGGACATCTTCTTTTGGGTCAGCTAGTAAGAATATAAAAAATCCTATCCGTATGCAAATTGAAAAGGTTCTCTATCCTTGTCTAACATAACGTTTTTCTTCCTCTAACATAAGGGTTTGCACCCTAAAGTTTGTCAATACAATATTATTATGGGGCACTTACTTAAATTATATTATACGGGTCCCGGGGAAGAAAAAGAATGTGCAATTTTATTTTAAAAGGGATATCTCGATGTTCGTATGTTTTTCTTCGTCTCTCGGCAACAACTATATGAATATCTATAGCTCATGCTTTGCGGATTGCTCAGCAACGGATGAACCGTTGTTGAGCAGACAAATGTTTAGACTTAAGAAGCAATGGCTTAGCAATATCTTTCTAAATGATACAGATTCTGACTGAAATGGTTAAAATATTTGTCAATCAGCAAAATAAGTGTTTGCTTGCTTTTCAAGCACAAACACAAATATATGGCTCGCTCACTCAGCCTGAGTTTTTAGTGGTTTTTATTACCTACACTTCCGTTAAGTAATCGCCAAACTCAGTAAAAATACTGGTAACAACAGTCTATAGAAAGTCACTTCTACTGGCAATCAGTAATCGAATTGCAATTCTTCTACACTCATTAAAAAAAAAATCCCAAAATGTATAACTTTGTTACTTAAATTAATGTAAACAATTAAATTCAAGTTAGTTTTTAACCGACTTCAAAAAAAGGAGGAGGTTCTCAATTCGACGGTATGTCTTTTTTATGTTTGTTACCTCATAACTTTCGACTGGATGAACCGATTTTGATGATTCTTTTTTATTTGAAAGCTCGTGCATCATTCATTCAATTTCATATAGATCTGATGATGCGTTTCGGAGACAGACAACGAAACTCTTCAAAAAAAAAAACCGTAAATAAACCGCGATTGCTGCTATCGCATAAATATGCATTGTTTTGACCCCAAGGATGATGAAATTTCGAATTACTGGGGTAGGTACTATAACTAAAAACTTTTTCCAAAAAAAACAACCGACTTCCGAAAAACACTACAAAGTGAAAAATAACTTTAATTTCGGAAGGCGGTGACAAAAAGTTTAAATGCATATCCAAAGTCACCGCCTTCCGAAATTAAAGATATTTTTCACTTTGTAGTGTTTTTCTTGTAGTTACATATTTTTGAAATGTGCTAATTAAACCATTTCATTTGATACCCAATAGGGCATCGATTTTTTTAGTTTATGACTTTATCGTACGTAGTATAGAAGAAATGAGGGGACAGATGAACATACATGACATACAAACCCACATACATACATACCAGGCAAAATTTCTCCTTAGCAAAAAAATTGTCTACCAACATGTTAAACACAGCACCCCAACTTCCTAACACAAGTCGAGTAAACACCCTCCAAAGGCTCCCTTTTCCAAAAGAAAATTAAATGCCCCCTATAAATTATATATCGTGAAGATATGCCTCCGTCTGTATGTCACGGGAAACCCATGGGAATCGTGTTTTAGGGGACGCGATGGGAAAATGACACTTTTAGTGCCGAGACACTTTACTTGGCATAATTGGATGGGTACGGTCGAAGTGGTAGGCACTTTTTCAAAGGTATTGTGGTACTAGTTTGTGCATTGTGGTAGTAACAAAATGTATTTAATTTAAAGTGATTTTGTGTAAAAAAAAATTGTTTCTCGTATGTATTTTTTTTTTTTTGTTATAACGGCAACAGAATCACACACTCTGTGAACATTTCAATTGTCTACTTATTACGGTTCATGAGACACAACCCGCTGATAAACTAACGAACGGATGGACGTACTGCGGAGGCTGAGTAATACAATCCCGTTGACACCCTATGGGTACAACCCTAAAAACACGCTTTAAAAACCAAACTAAAAAAGCAGAAAATAATTTCACTGCTTTTTTCGTTTGGTTTTAAAGCGTTTTTTTTTTTTAGATTTCTTATCTATTATTAATTTTCTATTTTTTAGTTCTGCTAACTACAAAAGCGAGTTTTATTTTTTACAATTAGGAATAAATTTATGAAATTATTGAATTGTCATTGGTCCTCGATAAGTCTACAAAGTTTCAATGAAATCTGACCGTTTTAAGTGGGTCAAAAGCGAGTCCAAAGGAGTCGATTACAAATATGCTAACAAACAAACATACAGGTGAAGCTAATAAAAGCGTGCTAATTATAAAAGGCATTAATGCCCTTCATAGAGACATCAATATAAGCAGATTTTTATTCAATACTAGCTTTTGCCATCGGTTTTCGTTCTCAATTTACAGAAAACCTCAACAAATTATACACGTAAACCTTCCTCATGAACCCCCCCAGTGGGGTTCCCGCATTGTCGTTGCGGGGGGGCTCAGTAACCGTGGTCACCCTCCCACGGTGAAGCGAAGAGGAACCCCAAGGTGGGGCCGCTCGTCAGGGCTTGTGCCTCCAAGCCGACGACGTAGCGGCCAAAAAGTAGGTTGCGGTGAGGTGCATCGCTACTGAGGCGGGCCGCGATGTCGAATGGGAGGCATCGCGGCTGAGGGTTACGGGCTGCGGAGGAGGAGGAGTGCCGGTACTTCTGAGTAGCGCTCTTCCCTTCCGTGGCCTGGACGGGGCCGCCACCGTTTGATGGCGGACGCGGTAGGGCCGCAGGGGAAGAGGAGTGTCGGTATAGCGTTGGCCGCTCTCCCTATCCCCTGCGGCCGAAAAGTGGTTGGCGGCGGGGCCACTGTGCTGACCCGTCGCAGGAGGACGTCAGCAGCAGCTGGTGGGGCCCGCAAGGGCCGATGCCTGCTAGGGGTGCGGGTTGTTCGAAAGAGATACCGTGGCCCCTGGCATACGGGCAGCTGAGGGAACATGGGTGGGTTTTAGTCAGTAAAAGTCTGACACGCCCTCCTGCTCCACCCAGAGCGGGAGAAGTCATTTGATGATTTCCCACCCAAAAAAAAAAAAAACCTTCCTCATGAATCACTCTGTCTATTGGTGAAAGCCGCATGTAAATCCGTTCAGGAATTTTTGAGTTTCTCGCGAACAGACAGACAACGGATGGGCGGGGGACTTTGTCTTATAATATGTAGTGATAAAAATATATTTATTAGAAATATTTTTATCTCATCAAGAGAAACAATGAATTTAGTCGTTACCATACATATGTATATAGGTATCCCAATGAAATACACAAACTTTAAAAATACTGCATCCTCTTACAACTGCGCCTAAATATATTTCTCTTAGTTCGCACAACTTCACAAAGAGAAACTCAAGTACTCTATGCTCGGCTACTTTCCACAAAAGCTGGCAGCCGCCATTTGCAATTCTCCCGCGTTTTTCTTCGAAAATGGCCGACTTAAGCTTGGTGCACTTTAGGGATTATTGTAAGGATTCATTTTATGGATATTAGATTGGTTTTCTTCGCTTATGAATACCTACGGGTGGGTTTCTTACTCACATCATTTGTATGGTTTGAAGATATTTGATCTGCGGGGTAATTGTTTAACACACTAATGTAATTAGTAGGAGTAGGAATGGCTTTCATTTTGTCAGTTCCACATTACTCATTGCTTTATTTACGTTGTTGAGCACACAAATTTTTGGAATGTATGAAGCAACGTATCAACTCAGCCTATCGCAGTCCACTGCTGGACATAGGCCTCTCCCAGGCAGCGCCACAACACTATATCCTCCGCTTTCCGCATCCAGTCTGTCCCAGCCACCTTTTTAAGGTCGGCGAGCCCTCTAGCTGGGGGGCGTCCCACACTACGTTTGCCGATACGCGGTCTCCACTCCAGGACTCTGCTCCACCTTCCATCGTTCCTTCGACAAACATGGCCAGCCCACTGCCACTTCAGCTTGCTCACTCTATAAGCTATGTCGGTAACTCCGGTTCTTTTCCGGACGTATTGTCTCTCTGTTATCTGTGTGTATGCGCTTGAAGCAACGTATTACCTTCAAAATGATTCAGATTCTAATTAACAGTGTGTTAAGCAATTTAGGTGCTGATTTGAATATCCGTGATACACAATAATTACTTTCTTGCATAAATGAATCAAAAATCAAAAGTTATTTATTCAAACTAGGCTGGTGTTAGCACTTTTTGAACGTCAAAATTACATAAGACAGTCCCCCGGCACGCCCACCCTTCACCACTTCCTAGTGCTTTAGCTGGGAAAAAGAAGTGGCGCAACAAACTCCCCAGCAGCACAGCTGTCTGTTATGTTAGAACAACTTGATTCTATACAATAGGTACGTAATTAACCTTACGAAATATAAAATTAAAATATTTGCCATAATATGTCAACTAGCACACGCCAATATACAAAGTCACGCCAAAAAAGTCATTAAAAAAATTACTCAAGCTGAAATAAATAGTAAAAACAACAACATAAACAGTACTTCAACCTAAAATAAAGCCTCCAGGCATAAAGGGCGTGCCCGTTTACGTATGCAATGCGGAATTATGTTAACATAATTGTAGCTAGAAGTAACAAATTTTAAACTAGGACCTTTGGAGTAAAATAAATAGTTAAAACTATTAACAATAACAAAACCATGGTCAGCAAGACGACCAGTCACCATAAGCAGCACCCATTCACGACCATAACACAATCATCAGCCATAAGCCCCCTCGCACATATTTGAAGGCAGGAGGCAACCCGACCCCCGACGTTACCGCAAACAGTGACATCTAAGGGAGCATGACGAATGGTATTTTTTTCGCAATTCGTGCCAGTTTAGTAAAATTTTGACCTTAAATTTTTGAAATTAAATAGAAAGTTTTCTAAATACCCGTCCACAAGACAACTACCAATTAATCGAAAAAGGTTAGACCTTAAAATACTGAAATCTATTCTTTTAAGAAAGCATAAAATCAAAATCAATAGTCGTTTATTCAAATTAAGCTGAGAATCAGCATTTTTCGAACGTCAAAATTACATAAGACAGTCCCCCGGCACGCCCACCCTTCACCACTTCCTAGTGCTTTAGCTGGGAAGAAGAAGTGGCGCAACAAACTGTCCAGCAGCACAGCTGTCTGTTAAGTTAGATAGTCTTACCTCTATACACAGGTCAGGCAAAGTAATTAACATTACGAGACGTAGAACATGAATGAAATAATATGTCATATGTAAGCTAGCACAGCACATAAACCTTACGAGTTTTCATTAATATAACCACAAACAAAAATAACCTAACAAATATAGATAACATTCAAAGGCCCCACAATATTCCGCCTATTAAGGATCCATTCGCGACTTCCGGCCGCCATTCCGCGGCTGCACAAGATGGAGGCACTTCCGGCGGGAGCCTCTTTGATGTAATAATTACTTAAACTAATTATTTTGAGCCTCCAGCACACATGAGGGTCTTCAATGTATGTCAGTGGATCTTTGAGAGAACACAGGATTCCTAATGGGATTGTCAACCATGTTTTTATGTCCCATTTTCGTAAATTCAGTGCGCCCCGAATTGAAAATGGTGGGTAATCAATTAATAATAATGCCTAGGGTATAAACAGCAGCCTCTTTCAGCTCTTTCTATGCACAAAATAAAATATAGAACAAGGTCTGATTAATAAAATTATGATCTTACATGTTTCTCCATGGACTGGCATACAATTAAACATGTTTAATGTCACCTCCATCTTATGTGGTTCGGTAGAAACTACAGAATGCTACTCTACGCTCTTATTCTTAAGAGCGTTTATTTTGAAAATGGGCAACGTCGCAACTTGCTGTCAAATATTTCACTGTTTTGATTAATTTGGCAATATTACTGTATGGAAATATGAAATATCGCTAACTAGTGACCTATTATATTAATTATGAAATGCAATAACCGAATATTTAGTTTTATATGTAAAAAAAGAACTTGGAAACTTTCCAAGTGCCTTTTTTACACCTAAAACGGTTACAACATCAAATTCAGTGTTATAATTGCAAATCATTATTCATATTTTAGGTCACTAGTTAGCGATATTTCATATTTCGATACAGTAATATTAACAAATTAATAAAAGCAGGTAAATATTTGACAGCTATTTGCGACGTTGCCAACTTTCAGAATCAAACGCTCTTAAGAATCATTTTGTACTTATTATTTTTTTTACCAGCAAAAATCCGTTTGAGCATCATTTTTTCGAAAAAAAGGAGACGAAATCCTACTAATCTTATGAATTTGAAAGTTTGTATGTTTATTACTCAATCACGCAAAAACGGCTGAACGTATTTAGATGAAACTTAGCACATAGATAGTTTATAATTTTCGACCTCCACGAGGGTGAAGCCGTTGGCAAAAGCTAGTATAAAATAAATTAAAACCAAATTAAGGATAAATTCAATAAAATAGCAATATCATCACAAAGTAGAACACGTCCGCTCCGGATGGCACTCAGACGTCGACTGAGCTGCACCGGAAATAACCCCGCCGCCATATTGCCCGCAACCGGAACTAAGAACTGCTTAATGAGCGCTCGAGACTTTTACAAAGTCTTGCTGCCGTTGGCATTGTGTTACCAGGTTCCTATGTTTTACCGACAATGGCGACCAGCAACGATGACTTGCCAACGAATTATTGTTCTGAGCTAGCTAATGATAAAAAGAAGGCTTGTTATTTAGTTATTTTAATTAACAAGGTTAAAAACCAACTACAGTAATTAAGGACACACACATATACACTTAGAAGAGGGGCTTGTGGCTAAGTAATACAAGCCGTACGGGTCGAACGATCACGTTAAGCTACGCTTGCCGCGGTTAGTCCGTGGATAGGTGACCATCTTTACACATCAACATCCCTCCTTGCATCGGACATCACGTTAAGCCGTTCGTCTCGGCTGTCATTCGTAGATCTTTGGCATTTGTCACGGGTCGTCAATAGCCCGATAGTCTGACAACCAATCTTACCAAAGGGTATCGTGTTACCCAGTTTACTACGACTGCCTATTTGACCTCCACAACCCAATCGGGTTGGGTTGGGTCAGATAGGCAGTCGCTCCATGTAACATACTGGTATTCAGCTGCATCTGGTCAGACTGCAAGCTGGCCTCAACGTAAGTAGTTAAAAAAAGGCGAGGCAGATGATGATGAGTTGGGGAAAGTCTATTACATATATATTTCTGGCTAACATCCTTTTTTTGGGTGGGAAATCATCAAATAACTTCTCCCACTCTGGCGCAGCTGGAGGGTGTGTCAGACTTTTACTGACTAAAACCCACCCGTGTTCCCTCAGTTGCCTGTGTGCCAGGGGCCGCGGTATCTCTTTCGAACAACCCGCACCCCTGGCCGGCATCGGCCCTTGCGGACCCCACCAGTTGGTGTTGACATCTCTTTGAGGCGCGCGTGGAACACAACGCGCCGTCGACCCGGGCTTGGTCCTTACCGGACATCGAGCTGCTCATTACTCGCCGTCCGCAAGCCCGCACCTACGGTGACCGGGAATCAGCCTGAGATTCCCGACGCTCAGGGCGTCTCCTGCGGCGACTAGGGTCGTGAGAGCGCATATACTGCCTCTCCCTCACGTGCGCTGCCTCCCTCTTAGCGAGCATCACTGCTTCGCAGAAGGAGGTGACGGCAAGGATTATTAATAGATGTCACTATATTACTTCGTTAAGTACGCATTACATAATTAATGGTCATAAATGGGAGAGGGAGAGTAATTCCGGGCTGAAATGTGACGCGGAAATAAACGAATACAGAATTGGACACCTTGGCATTAAATGGGCAGATATCCAGCATCTGTAGTGCTATTAATCATGTGTTGTTTCCCCGAAGCGTTGGACAGAGGCGTGCCTATAGTACACCGATATTTCGCCAGCTATGTTTAAGTCCCATGTGGGGGCGTGCCTATTGCCATCAACCGGGTACAAATCCAGACTCGGGGCTGCTGCTGATGGATAAACAATATAACACTTTGCCTGACCTGGGAATCAAACCCAGGACCTCGTGCTCAGCGTAGCGTTCACGACCATTAAACCAACGAGGCAGTCAATTGAGAAATTTCTGATGGAACAATCCAAAACCTCTTTGCCCGATCCAGAACATCGTGCATAATACCAAAGGTTATTTATTCAAACTAGGCTGGGATTCAGCTCTTTTTGAACGTCATAATTACACAAGACAGTCCCCCGGCATGCCCGGCTTTCACTACTTCCTAGTGTTTCCGCTGGGAAGAAGAAGTGGCGCAATAAACTCACCAGCAGAGTGCACCATAGCAGTAGTGCTTACGACCACGGGAACAATAGCTCAAACAGTCTCTAATAAAATCTTGCCAGAACCCTGAAGAAAATTTCGTTTATCCGAATCAATTTGACCGGCGAAAGATTGGCTCAATATTAGCATAGGACGCTGGCAAACATATAAAACGGGAGAAAAGGTTCTTCGCCCTAAAAAAGGGCAACACAAATCAAATAAATTGGAAAACCATTTAATTCTGCCTTGGCCGTAAGATTTACAATCATTTCGGGATGACTTAGATTCAAAGATTTTACCTTTGAGAAGATCATTCCTAGATATCTTCAGTTTTTTTTAAATGTCTACACAAAAACATTTTCAGTGTCTCCGGAATTTCCAGGCAACGTTTCCAATTTTTCTTTTTCTAAAAACCTTATTCTTGGTATTAGGAAATGTTGATCACTGATTAAAAAAAATACCCGAGATACACAGTCTTGAACAAAAGTAACACTCAAAAAAGTCGTCAGTGATTATAGTTATGATAAAATACATTTTTTTTTGCAAATTCAACCTTATTTACACACATGACTTAAAGTGGTTTATAAACCAATGTCCGAAACGACTGACTGAAAGATTACTGCAACGATACGATACTGTTTTGACACCTGCGCACATTGCTCTCTATTTATGCGGACGTTTTTGAGACGCTGATTGTGTATCTTGGCTATTTTGTATATCAATGGTTACGAGCAGCATTTCATTTTTACTAATATACAACGTCTAACGGAAAGGGTATATACATACCAAGGGCACGGCTTCTTTGGATGATATCAAACGATATTGGAAGGGTTTTATAATCCTATCTCTTCACTACTATACTATCTCTCACATGTTCGGAAGTTATGAGAATTTTTAATACATTGGTACTAGAACAAATTGAAACAAACACATCACTCGGAAGACATTTATCGTGATATTGGCGAGTAACGTGGAAAGTTATTGACCTACGTAGTGCGGTGACACGTTTGTTATGATTTTAATTTAAGAAACATGTGAAACCGAAAATTTGGTTTCAATTCTAAGACTATTTTATTTTGAGCTGAAACTATGTATAGTGATTCTATACCAGCTGTTATCTTTAGTGCTTAAGGATAGCAATAGGGCTTCTGTTACACCCTGTATACATGGTGGCAGGGACATCGACGCGCATACTGTAGCCATGAAATCAGCACATGATTCTAGAGCTCTAGCGAAGAAATGTTTCGTCGTTTATCAAAACAAAAATCTGCTGTTTCATACAAAAATGCAATACCTAAAGTCAAACAACTAGGTAATGTAATTATTCTAATAACCGACAAAAAATTTCAACGCCGACAGGGAGTAATTCAGAATCAAACATACTGAATCGTTGACAACAGTTTAGGTAGAATATACTAATAAATTGTAAAGTTACAAAGTTCTAATTTCAATATACCACAGAGCAATATAACCTTCGTCTACAACACAAAAGAAAAATCCAAAATCTCCTATACCTCGTCAAAAATTCTCAACCTCCTACTGTCGTGAACAGAGCCAATTGGAGAGCTCCATCAATAATTCAGTGAAAACAGATAGAGAACAATTTTGCCCATCCCTGCTGCAAACGTTGGATTATAGTGGATAAACCTATTTGGTTCAAAGATGACTTGACTCACGAGAGATTGCGTGCTGTAAACATTTTCCTTTCTATGTTTTGTTTATTTTCGGGTAAGGTACCTTTATTCATGACGTTTTTATTATCAGTTGTTGGCTTATTGTTGGTGGTTTTGTTACCTCTGAGGGGTAATAGAATCATATACTATACTCGTAAGTAGGAATCGCTTTCATTTATACAGTTCCGAACCATTCATGGCGTTGTTTACGTTGCTAAGCAGAGAATTTTTTCGAACATATGACAGATGTCCATATGATGACCATTTCAGACACAAGTCCACATGGTCTTCACATGATTTGACCAAGATTATGTCTGGACTTTAAAAGAGACTGTGACCTCTGAGTTTGTTTCGGCCTTTCTTCTCAGAGTAGTCAGATAGGAAACGCCGACCTTATTTATCTAGTTTGTGCAAACCTACTTACAGAACTAAAATCATTTATCATTTATCATTTATCAGAGGGTATAAAAAGGCCACTTTGGCAGAATCATAATATGATAATATTATGAATCATATTTAAAATCGTGAAATTGTCACAAACTGACAATTCATAATATTATCTGCGTTGACAGCACGTAATTCATCTATTTGACAGTTTTGTATGGAAATTCGTAAAATGCTCACCAAATTATGAATTGCTTTATTAAAGTAAAATGTTAAATATCAGAATCATAGGGGAATTCAGAAAATGAATCACTTTTAGAGGAATTGCTTAATGTGGCGTTTTTAGACCCGCAGAATGGATGAAATAGAAATGAATCTGATTCTGATTAATAGTGTTACACAATTAGGGTGCGGGGCTCTCTCATTTATAAACTGATCTGAAAAATTCTTCTTTGGTTTGAAAGCCTATTCTTACCATATAAAGGTCAAGTTCTGTTTAGTGGTTTTTGTGTTAGCTTCAATAAATTAATACGTACCTATATTTTTTCACATTTTTGTTGATGATATTATAATAATTCCCTGTCACTGTTAATTACTTAGCAAGTGTAAGTATACGAATTTGTGTGGGCTAGGTACCACAACACACATGGTACTTTTAATCTCGGTTGTAAATTCTCGTGGGATATTTTCCAACATTATCGCGAGCAACGCCGCGGGCAAAAGCTAGTTTAGTTTTCTACAATTTTTAAAAATACTAATATTTGGTGTCTCTCTATGTTTTAGTATAAATCTTTCAGGCAATTCCACACTATTCTTCCACACCTAGGGCTGCCCCATTAAAGTTTAATAATTTAGCATCGCGAATGGCGTGCGAAGACGCTTTATACAGCTATAACTGCTGTTTAGACCCCTAACGCTGTGCCTTCAAGCTGTTAACGAGAGGGAGCCAGCATTGTTTATACTTTTACTCATTTTAATCAATAATTTAATAAATTAACTTTGGTAATAAAACAAGATTTTTAAATTACTTTCCGGAGGAGTGGAAAGAAATATAGATATTTTCAGAAACTGGTTCTTATGGTACAGGATGTCCTAGTACAAGAACCAGGGCTACGCAGTTGTTTGAAGTGTAAATAAAGAAATTCTACTATTTATATATTATATATCCTACTTAATCATACTAAAACTATAAATGTGAAAGTTTGTGAGTATGGATGTATGGATGTTACTCTTTCACGCAAAAACGGCTGAACGGATTTGAATGAAATTTTGCCACACAGCTAGTTTATAACCTGGATAACACATAGGATACTTTTTAAGGCGAAACCTTGTCATAACCATACGCTTGTCATAGGATAGACTGAAGAGAGTATGTAATCAAATTACATGCAAGAGCATCACACATAACCAAAAACGGGAACTAATTAAGATAAACGGGATGCTTTAATATACTTACTATTCGTAAACAGTCCACCTTCCCACGGATGTAATAAAATCGCAGAGATCTTGAACACTGCTTAGCTCCGAACAGTTGAAAATCGAACAATAAAACACACTGTCTGTGTTCAATTTTCGACGCGATGAGATGTATTCGATTCTCAATGCTCCGTTCAACACGGAGAATTGAAAATCCAATGCGCGAAACAATCCCGCGATTTTATTACGTCCGCGTGAACACCGACTTACGATAGTATTTTCAACGATTTTTATCTTATAGGAACTGAAACTAATGCCTAAATTGTTTTAATGAAAATCTAATGCTTTAAAATCTGCTAATCCTGTACATATTACTACCAATCATATATCCAGTATCACTAGTCTAAATTACTAATTTGATGTCAAGAGTTCGATTCTTAAGCGTTAATATTTTAATAGATTATTTCCAAAAAAAAAACTTAAATTCGATGTGCGATATAACTCCGGTTGCTTTTCCGGTGTTTCAAAGGAAACAATCATTTTTAAATCGTTCCTTATAAGTTCACAACTACACCCTGGTTTTGTGAAAACCTTTTAAATTTTATTTGTTATAAATCTCTTGTTAACTTACATCTACCTGCAACTGCACCCTGATTGTGTAACACACAATAAATCTGAACCATATTGCAGGTATAGCTAATCCATTGCGTTATTTGTTAGATAAATGTGTATATTCATCAACATAGGTAAATAAAGCAATGAATGTTGATGAACTATCAAAATAAAAACCATTCTAACAGTGATTGGCTGACTGAAATAAACAAGAGGTACGAGATTTAACGACAGATTTCTTTGATCAAGACCTTCGAATCCAGAAGCTAAGAACATGTTAACACACGGTATTCCTTCCAACTAAAATAAAGTAACATTTCATTGTCGTGTCTTCTGAAACTCATCCTGTATTCTGACGAATCCAAGAGCTAAGACTATTTAAATGCAGGATACTCCTTCATCAAAAACACGACACATTTCTTAATCAAATCATCTAATACTTATCCTGTATTCTAGGGATCTAAGTCGCAATGAACTGACGGCAATCAGTCGAAGAACCTTCCGAGGATTGACAGCATTGAAGAGTTTGCACCTTGATGGAAACCACCTCAAGTGCATTGATGAGAAGGCTCTGGAGAACCTGAAGAGTTTGGAAGTACTGTAAGTAGCCTTTTTAAATATTTTCTTCAATGTTTAGCAAGTTGTAAGCTTCACTCATCCTCTATAGAAAAGGGAGGATACTCAGACCAGACTGGTGTTGTGTCTGGTGGGCTATTGCCCGACGTTTGCTGTCGGGACGTTGTATAAGGGGTAAAATTAATTTAGGTAGTGAAATTTTGCCGTAGTAATGGGCACCGATATCTAAACACGACAAAAACCACCGCTGGTATTGTTGTTACTTGAAGTGAAAAGAAAATACGATTTATCGTATTGGGATATCGATACCAATTACGTCTGTGAAATTTACACAAGAAAAAACTGATTTTTAAACTGATATTTCAAGTGAATACACTAACCTGCCAGGGGTGCGGGTTCTTCGAAAGAGATACCGCGGCCCCTGGCACACAGGTAACTGAAGGAACACGGGTGGGTTTTAGTCAGTAAAAGTCTGACACGCCCTCCCGCTCCACCCAGAGCGGGAGAAGTTATTTGATGATTTCCAACAAAAAAAACACTCCAAAAGGGGTCAATGAACTCAGAAAAAATATTAAATTCATTTCTTCTTTGTTTTACCATATTTAAATACCGATGTCGGAAATGGGTATCAAATTAAAAATAAGTAGTATTAATATTATGTTATTATATTTCAACAATTTTTCTTGGAAAGAGAATGACATCTCAAACGTCAAAAACAATAAGAAATAGGTTGAGGTTGCCGCACTGATACTATCACGTTTGTGGAGTTTCGCTAGCATGTTTCGCTAGTATGTTTCGGTAGTATAATTTGACCCTTTATATGCTAGTTGCGCAATAAACTCTGCTTGCGCGATGCAGGATGCGTGACGTCAGTGTGACGCATGTAGATTATGCTACAGCAGAAAGGAGGTGACTATTGAAATGATCGCTGATAGAAATGTACGGAAGAAGCAGACTAGCTGCGACTACACACACATACATAAACTCACGTCTTCTCCACATGGTGGTAGGCAGAAACTACAGTACACCACCTGATACGATCCTTAAATACTCCTTTTGCCTCGTTTATACATCTGGTCACACACGGAGGCCAGTCGCGAGTACTACGCATTTGACCTTTCTGAAAAACATCACCAATAAGGTCACTATATGTCCTCCTAGGGCGAGGGAGGGCTGCTGCGACTACTACGAATAAATTGTTGTTAGGGCAGCACGATCTCGTCAGCTAGACAGTCGCTCCGTGTAGAATCTGCAAAAAACTGGCTGTCAGACATTCGGGCTTCCACGGATCATCATCATCATCGTCATTTCAGCCGAAAGACGTCCACTGCTGGACATAGGCCTCCCCCAAACTCCGCCACTTCGACCGGTTCTATGCTTCCCACATCCAGCGGACTCCTGTGGCGTTCACAAGATCATCGGTTTATCTTGTGGGAGGCCTACCAATTTTACGTCTTCCGGTACGCGGTCGCCACTCCAGTACCTTTCGGCCCCATCGGCCATCTATTCTGCGAGGAATGAGCCCTGCCCATTGCCATTTAAGTTTGGCAATTCTTCGGGCTGTGTTGGTTACCTTGGTTCTCCTGCGGATCTCTTCATTCCTGATTCGATCACGTAGGGAAACTACAAGCATAGCCCTCTCCATGCCCTTTGGGTGACGTTCAGCCTTCTTATGAAGTCCATTGTGAGCGACCACGTTTCGGTTCCATATGTCATCACTGGCAACACGCACTGGTCAAAGATTTTCGTCTTGAGACACTGCGGTATGTAGGACGGGAAGATATTGCGTAGCTTCCCGAACGCTGCCCAGCTGAGTCGGGTTCGACGATTGATCTCTTTCTCGAAGTCACGGATCATCATCATCCACGAATGACAGCCGAGACCAACGGCTTACTGTGCTTTCCGAGGAACGGAGGAGTCTTGGTATGAAAATGGTCACCTATCCACGAACTAACCGCGACAAGTGTAGCTTGACCTGATTGATCGACCTATTCGGTTGTTATTACTTGGCCATAAGCCCCTAATAATTAAACATGGTATATTTGTTATTTGCTTGCGAACAAAATTTCAGAGGGCTTTTCCATTCAAGTAATCAAATAAAACTCTTGATCAAACACTTTTATTAAATCCTCGTGAACCAGTAATTGGGTCAAATTTGTATTCAATAAGACTTCATTCAAGACAGAGGTCGGATCAATATTCTTCAGGTCAGTTCAGATCAATTGATGGCCTTTCATTTGTTAAAAAGACTACTGTTTTCTCACGAATTCGTCTAGTTTATGAGTCATTTCAAAGACCAACGTTACACAACAACAGTTACACATAGTAACTACTATGTCCAACTATATTTATCTCTATCATTATCAACATTGCTTTGTTCTCCCATAAGCCTAGCCTTTTCCCAACTATGTTGGGGTCGGCTTCCAGTCTAACCGGATGCAGCTGAATACCAGTATTTTACATGGAGCGACTACCTATCTGACTTCCACAACCTACTAACTGGGCAATAAGATACCCTACGGTAAGACTGGTTGGCAGACTTTCGGGGTTCTGACGACCCGAAACGACTGTCAAAGATCCGGGAATGACAGCCGGGACCAACGGCACATAGCAGAGTATAGCAATCATTCACTCGTCATCATCAGCTTTTAACCCTTAACCCAATTCATTTCTAGTTGGAGTAGTATGTGTATTCAAACTCAAAGCATTAATTTCAGTAAAACCATTAGAAGGCACTTTTAAATTGCCGAAAAGATGATCAAAATCAAAATCAAAAGTTTATTCAAACTAGGCTGAGAGTCAGCACTGTTTGAACGTCCTAATTGCATAAGGCAGTCCCCCAACACGTCCGCCCTTTACCACTTCCTAGTGCTTTCGCTGGGAAGAAGAAGTGGCGCAACAAACTCCCCAGCACAGCTGTCTGTTAAGTTGGAAGAACTTGATTCAATCAGTTAGTCGGAAAATTGAAGCTATTTGCCCATTCCAAAACGTAGATCTCTATGAAGAAGAATGGGCAAGAAACTCCAAGGACACTCTTTTAAATCAACATACTACTAAATCCTGTCTACATTAATATTGCATAAAAATGAAGAGACAATTCTAAATTGGCCCAGTGATATCTGTCGCGACTTACGAGTTGTTGGTCGTAGGTTTGAACACATTCAGGCGGTTTACTCTGTGTAAATTATTTCATCTCCACTGCTCTCAAAACGGTGAAGGAAAACATCGTAAAAAACCGGCATGTTCTAGAACCAATATTTTCGAAGACGTGACGTGACATTCACCATCCCGCACTGGGCCTACATGGCGGATAATGGCCGATTTAAAAAAAGCCATGGAAGTTAGGTTCTGCTTGAATATATCTCTATCAGCCATCATGTCAGCATCCACCGCCTTTCTCACCATCCTCATCCTCATCATCATCATCTCCTGCCCTTACCCCAATTTATTTGTGCACATCGCAACATGTCTAATTCTTCCAAAATTCTCTATTATTCGTCATCTCCGTAGTCACACCCTTTCTTACCACCTATATTCACAAAATCCTGCCACCGTGTCTTTGACTGTTCCTTCACTAATTCTTGAAATAATTTCAGGACTTTAAACAACAATAACTTGACATATCTCTCGCTGGAGCCAGTGGCGATTAGTCGACTCAACACTCTGCGACTGACGGATAATCCTGTAGTGTGCGATTGTCGAGTCGCGAGACTGTCAAACACTGTCAGAGCTGCTGGTATTCTTGGAGTTGGTGCCAGGTAAGGTCACATGAAATTGTGTGTTTCTTATTTTTGATTATTAATGATCAACCATTTAAAAGTAACCGTTGTTTTTTCTATGACCGAGAACCTTGTTAGGACTGACCAGTTAAAGCTTAAATGAAATGAAATGTTTATTTATGTAAGTAGATCTTACAAGACACTTTTTTACACGTCAATATTTTAAAAACTAGACGGCACCGGCATTTCCTAGCTGACTGATCCCTGAGAAGAAATGTCGAAACAAACTCAGAGGACATGGTCTCTTTTAAAGTCCAAACATTATATTATTCGAATTTTACGTGAGTCTAACAATGTAAGGCCATGTCTGGAAGGGCCTTTGAAGAAAGAGCCATTGCAGCTTTGCGCTGACCTGAGCTTAGCGCACAGTACAGCCGCGTTGGGCCGCAGCACATCGCATTTCATAATAAAAAAGCGAGTTGCAGCCCGATGGAACCGTCGCACACTGCATACGATAGGGACAAAAGCGACGTTGGACAATTTTTGTAACCCCAAGTGGCGTGACGGCGTCCACATATGCGTCAGCTAAAAATTTGCAAAAATATATCAATGCTGTTTCAGATTTCCGAGAAGAATTACATGTAATACTGATTCTGATAATATTCTTTATATAAATTTGTTGACTGGTCTTGGAATCATGCACAAGTATTCAGGATTACTATGAATTGGAAATTACTATTATTTTTACTGCATTTCTAGATGTCAGGCGCCTGCAGCATTAAGAGGAGCTCTTCTGACGGAGCTGGAAACCCATGAGCTGATATGCAGCGGTAAGACAGCGTCCAAGAACCTGACTACGAGTATTTACTAGTAGCCCGGTCCTCTTCTAACCAGTATCAGCAATTTTCAAGTATTGGAAACTTTATTACCTACACACCCTGCTTCTGAAAGCTAGGATGAAGCCAGGAGTATTAAATTTCGCCGAAATTAGTTAGTAGGTACATACGGAAAGTATAAACCAAATATTCATCATCTACCCAAAGGTACGATGGTCTTTCTAATCGCACCCTCAGTATCCATTTCGACCTTATGAAAATCGTCCCTTCACTTGAGTCTGTATGCAAAAATTTACGAAGACCAGAATTTTATGACTCATCAACTTTCCTTCCCAGGTCCAACCACCACAACGACGATAGAATGCTCAGCGGAGCCCCGCTGCCCCCCTCCCTGTCGGTGCACCCCTGAGGGTACGGTCGACTGCCGGGAGAAGCTGCTGTCTGAACTGCCTGCCACGATACCGCATAGAGCTACGGAGATGTAAGTATTGAAAGAGACCAGAGGAGGATTTCTTGTAATTTTAAGAGCCTTCACAGTTTGATCTCAGCCTCAATCTGTCAAAAAGATCTCGACTTTCTGTACATTTTTAACAAGTTGTTGACTTGTTTTTGACTAGATTTTGAACGTTCTTAGTTACGAGAATTGACCTTCACTTATTTTTTACGACAAATTCTAATGGGTGTAGGATCAGTGAATAAAGTAAGATGATCTCTGGGCAGAATTTGTAACTGCAGAAAGCTGAAAGACGTGGAAAGAATGGAAGAAAGCCTTTGCCAATCAGTACTAACTAAGAACACAGTATGGGCTACTTTTTTTGTTAGCCTAAACTGTCTTACTGCTGGTCAAAGACCTCCAACAAATCTTCAAGGAGCTCTTTCCCTGCGTCACCTCGCACCAGCCCTCGTTGTATGCATACAAGTCACCTCGCCATCTCTTTCTGTTCATGTTTGAGAAACATTTAACTATGGCCCTAGTGTAAGTCTCTTTTAACCATCTCGATCGGACGCATCGACCGCGTTCGGCGCTCCGATTGGCCCTGGATTCTTGAAGGACCAATCGGAGCGCCGAACGCGGTCGATGCGTTAGTTCGAGATGGTTAAAAGACACTCAAACTAGGGCCACTGATTGTGGGTGCGGGTAAGAGTAATAACAAATAAGCGAGAAATTCAACTGTTCCTCTGGATAGCAATGCTACTGTGATACCTCTGATAGTGCTGATTTTTTTAAACTACATTAGGTACAACTTACCATCATTGGTCACCACAGTAGAAACAAATTGAAGAATACTTGTCTCTTTCCAGCCGCTTAGAACAGAACGAGATAACAGAGGTGGGTGCCGGCGCCTTTTCCTCAGTGAAGAGAGTGGCGAGGATAGACCTGTCAAATAACAAGATCACGAAGTTAGCCGCAGATGCCTTCAGCGGATTGGTGCATCTCACTTCATTGTAAGTCTTTCAAAACTTTTCTGCCGTAGCCTGCGTAATTAAAATTTTCTCACGTTTTTTGCAATTTTCAGAATTTTAATAATTAAAAACATCAATACAGTCCTCTATTTCATAAAATAGCCATTCAATGACAGAAGAGAGAGAGAGAGAGGGAGGAGGGAGAGAGTTGTTATCATTGATATACAAAAAACCCAAGATGCACAGTCTCGAACAAAAGTAACACATAAAAGTAACACATAAAACTGTCCCCGATTATATTTCAGTTATACTTATCTTATATTATTAAATTATCTTAGGTTATAGTTATGATAAAACACATTTTTTTGCAAATACAACCTTACACGCGTGACTTAAAGTTTTAACAATGCAAGGTCCAAAAAGACTGACTGAAAGATGACTGACGATACTATTTGCCACCTGCGCACATTGCGCTCTATTTATGCGGACGTTTTTGAGACGCTGATTGTGTATGTTGAGATTTTTGTATATAATTATATGATTTTCCACAAAGTTATAGAGGTGTGTTGTATAGAGCTAGACAGGCGGACGCTGCAGCCCCCTTGGCACAATATGAAATGTTTATAAAGCGCATATTTCCGTATCCGTTTCAAAAACAAACTATGCGACTGTGCGACATAAAACAAAGTCATTCTTTGAAAAATACAGCCATTGTTGTGTTCTACGTATAGTGTAATGTTTATGGAGAAATTATAGTACTTCGTTTTAGGAATAGGTGAAGAAGATTCGTTAAGAGTGGCCAACCCGTCATAATTGTCATACAAACGCTTGTACGTGATTATAGCTTTATAAATAATTATCCTCCAAAAATTTGACACGCAGGTATCTTGTGGTTTATATCTACGTTTTTCGAGAAGCAAATTCAGTAAAGACGTCTCAAAATCAGCTTTATTGCACAAATTCTGTCTGAAGTTTTGCCGGTAATAATGTACTCATACAATAAAAAAGTTAAGAAAACAGCGTCATACAAACCTCTCACATTTAATGGAGATTCTAAAAGTGACACATTTTTTTTAAACTGGTAAGGCTTTTGTCAAAACACGTGTTTGCTGGGACAAGTTTTGTGAAAACGCACCAATTTTCTTTCGATGTTATCGCGTTTACACTCGCTTGCATTGTGTTGGATGAAACAACAAGCTTTTTAATCATGCTCGCGTTGACGGTAGGTACGGATCGGGAATGGTTCTTTTAATAACAAATAATGAATCATGTCAAAAGATGTAGGTATAGAAGCGCCCACCTGTCTATGAAAACTCGACTCGTATATTAACTACTATATAACCAATTTTAGGACAGGTCCACTCAATCTGTGTGATTCTTTCCTCAAAAGAACATTTTAGACAACAATCCACAACGTCTTCACATGATCTGACCATGATTATGTCTGGACTTTAAAAAGACTGTGTGTGAGACTGTGACTGTGTGTCTTTAAAGAGACCTCTGAGTTTGTTTCGGCCTTTCTTCTCAGAGTAGTCAGATAGTTTCCTATCTGTGTCTATTTTTTTTAATGTAACATTCCGAAAGAAAATCATTTATTCATTAATTATTTTCATGTTATTTACTCAAAGTGTTTTCTCTATTTCAGAGTTTTATATGGAAACAAAATCAAAGACTTACCATCAGGCATATTCCATGGATTAACATCTTTACAGCTGTTGTGAGTACCTACCATTGGATTAAGTAAAAACAAAATGAACAAAATGAAAATTTTAATATGATACTTTTCATTTTTGTCACAGATTGCTGAACTCAAATGAGATAACCTGTGTCAGAAAAGATACTTTCCGTGATTTACAAAACCTGAAATTATTGTGAGTATTCTCAAAAGACCTAGAATTAAAAATATTCTTTCTCATAAAATAATGACTAAAATAATATTTCCTCATAATTTTTTCAGATCTTTATACGACAACAACATCAGATCCTTACCGAATGGAACCTTCGTTGCATTGACTGGAATACAAACATTGTAAGTATTTATTCAAAATAATACATTTCTTAAAGATATCCTGCGTCGTTGGTGTAGTGGTCGCATGCAGGACTGCTAGGTGCGGGTTCTTGGGTCCGTTCCCGGGGCCTCAAGTCTGCTATTACAATAGTGTCAGAATGGTCTATCATTGATTTCATAATTGTTGATTTTGACAAGTTTGGTAATCTACTAATATAATGGCGTCATTATGACTTTCCAATGGTCAGCCACTGACACTCCATCGAAAGAAATGGCATTTATTGGTAATCTCGTACATAATGACAAATGAATGACTGACTTAGACGGTAATCTGCCAAATTTTAACATTAATGAACTAATAAATAAAATGTAAAAATATATATAAATAAAATCGGGCATGAATAAATGTTCAAATTTAGTAGTCGTTTTTGGAAAATAATTTCTACTAACGGGTTTTATAATAATGCCAATACGACAATGCCATTAAAACACAATTCTATTACGACACCATTGACCGACCAATGAACGACCATTATGAATTTAGCAGATTACGAACTTTTAGCAAATGACAATGGGATCGTGTTGGAATGATGAATTTATAAAATAGCAGACTTGGGCCCCGGGTTGTTGTCTGACGAGTGGGATTTTTCTTCAGGGAATTTTCAATAGGAGAAACCCGGAATCGTGATTAGTATCCGGTTCATGGAACTATACCCACCCTCTCACGGGACTAAACCATAATTGACAGAGACACTGAGTGCCTCGTTCTCCTAGTGACCGTTCGATTCCCAGGCCGAGCAAAGTGTTCCTGAGTTTTTTATCGGGAATTTCTCAGTAGCAGCCCGGAGTTAGGATTTGTGCCCGGTTGTTGGCACTAGGCTCGCTCGCTATAACTTCAACATAAATGGCGTTTGGATGTACAGTAAGTAAGTACACGTCTGCCATACCCTTCAAACTGCCATACCGGTCAAAACAGCCGTGATGTCTTACACTCTTTAGGAGAATACAAGCCAGCTTGTATTTAAGTAACAAGTTAAGTTTATTTTGTGCGCAGCATTATAATACCCTATATCACACGATTATCTAACTAAAAAAATGTAACCTTACTCCACAGACATCTAGGCAGAAATCCCTTCGCCTGCGACTGTTCCCTCCGATGGCTGGCAGCATATCTTCGCAAGAACCCCATCGAGACGTCGGGAGCCAAGTGCGACTCCCCCAAACGGATGAGCAGGAAGAGGATTGATGCCTTGAGAGAGGAGAACTTCAAATGCAAACGTGAGTAGCACACGTATTAATTTATTTGAAGAGGAATGTCAAAGAAAAAAAGCAAAATCAGCCTATAACGTTCCCACTGCTGGGCACAGACCTCGTCTCTGTGAGAGATCGTGGGCCGTGATCCAGCACGCGGGCCCATTACGGGTTGGTAGACGCCACATGTCTTCGAATTTTTGGTTCGAGGACATGACGGTTTCCTCAAGACGTTTTTCTTCACCGGAGCAGTGGTGATGAAATAATTTGCATCACGCGGCTGTTACCACTGGACCAACAGTGCTCTCGGCCACCATCTCTCACTGCGAAAGAAAAAGAACAGAAAATGAATTTCATTGCAAAACGCATTAAAAAAAAATTACACGGGCTACCTAGTTCGTCGTCGTGACTAGTACAAAACTAGTCTGGCACTAGTCGTGACTAGTACAAAAGTAATCTTGAGCAAGCATGGTGATCCATACTCATGCCTTCTCTATGCGAGAACAGGCATTTGCCAGGCGATGGGCTTGTATTACACGAGTACCAACATTCCTCACCCTTTCCTAACTCATTTCAGCTGGAGAAGAATCAGCGAACGCCTGTGGCTCAGCGGCCGCGTGCCCGGCGGCGTGCGCGTGCGAGTACGGCGCTCGGGCCGTCAGCGTGGCGTGCACGAGGGCGGCGCTCACTGAGGTGCCCAGGGACTTGCCTGTTAACACTGATGCGCTGTAAGTACATTCATCCAGAGGTAGGAAATAGAAAAAAGGAGGAATTTCTTAGAAATAGCCCGCAGTTTGGAAGTAGACAGTGCTCACGTTAAGTCATTGGTCCTGCGCTTGCGCCTGATCTCTCTCCTGTCGTGTCAGAAATTAACCAAAAATCATTATTTTTTATATTTCTCAGATGATTTCACCTGGCACAATAATTGTGAGTCACCTTTCACGAATTTATAAAATTCTACACAACTCATGCTAAAATTTATTTTACATTGAAGAACATCTTCCACCGTGTTGACTCCCAAGCTATCACGTTCATCCGTACATTGTGAGGCCAACTTAGCGTACGCAATTCTGAATCGCGTATATTCGTTGTGTTCCGTATAAGTCGAGATACTGATGTATTTATCGGTACATTTTATAGCTTGTCGGGGCGTTGGGACACCACTGTTAATAACATGTCCTGATATCGGGACGAATGGCAACCCTCCCTAAGTACATTTGTCACTAACATAAAGTCAAGACTTTCTTCACGGAGGTGGCAGAACCTACAGATCGTCAAGTGTTAAGGTGCATACAGCAATTAAGTCGTGTCTCCTGTTCAAGTATTCCATCCACTGCAGGTCATACGTACTTCTCCCACAACACCCGGTCCTCTGCCTTCAACATTCAGTTTATCATTACTGCCTGTCTAAGTCAATCCGGCTGACCACCTAAGAAGCCTCGCTACTGTTGCAGATTAAAAGCAAAAAATACGTACAGGCCATCTGGCTATAGGTCTCCACTCGAGGACTCGTCTGCTCTAAAGACCATAAGTTAAAGTTTGCTACTTTTTATTGCAGGTTGATGTCAGACAACAGTTTGGGTCAGATCAAGTCAGACGGTCTGTTCGGACGTCTCCCAGATCTTACGAAACTAGATCTTCGGAACAATGGTAAGCAAAATACAACGATAGTAATTGGATAAATAATAGTTGGACGTTTAATTATGACCTTTTTTTTTTATTTTTTTTTTGGGTGGGAAATCATCAAATGACTTCTCCCGCTCTGGGTGGAGCAGGAGGGCGTGTCCGACTTTTACTGACTAAAACCCACCCGTGTTCCCTCAGTTGCCTGTGTGCCAGGGGCGACGGTATCTCTTTCGAACAACCCGCACCCCTGGATGACCTTAAAACTTACTAAACGAAGTTAACAGTTATAATTAGGTATTGATGTATTAATTTCCTCGGGTTTCCTTATGAGCGACTATCTTTACATACCAAGACTCCTCCGTGCCTCGTAAAGCACATTAAGCCATCAGCCCCTCGCCGCAGGAGACGCCCTGGGCGTCGGGAATCCTATGCTGATTCCCGGCCACCGTAGGCGCCGGCTTGCGGACCGCGAGTAATGGGTAGCTCGCTGTCCGGTAAGGACCAAGCCCGGGTCGACAGCGCGTTGTGTTCCACGCGCGCCTCAAAGAGATGTCAGCACCAAATATTGGGATCCGCAAGGGCCGATGCCTGCCAGGGGTGCGGGTTGTTCGAAAAAGATACCGTGGCCCCTGGAACACAGGCAACTGAAGGAACACGGGTGGGCTTTAGTCAGTTAAACTCTGACACGCCCTCCTGCTCCACCCAGAGTGGGAAGAGTTATTTGATGATTTCCCACCCAAAAAGAAAAAAAAAAGCCGTCAGTCCAGGTAGTCATTAATGGAAGCCAACCCAGCTAATCATCAGATTATCTACAACTTAACATCAGGTGGACCAAGATGGACCATTTATAAGTTCGATCAATTAGGTACTAAACGTTACTCTTCTATCTTCCAGGTATTACGCTGATAGAAGACAACGCATTCGATGGTGCTGCCAACATCCAAGAGTTGCTGCTGGACGGCAACATGATACAGACCGTCACTGATAAGATGTTCTTCGGACTACACAGCTTGGGCATACTGTAAGTATTTCTAGCTTCTTAAACTAGTTGGAATTATCACTGGAGCCTCAATGTTCAAGTGGCTGCAAGAGGTTCGCCTCCGAAGATCCTCATTAGGCCCTCGGTTAGGTAACCTTCGATTGGGATTTTTAATTTGGATTTTTTATGTGGCCCTTAATAAATGAGTTATCATCAATAAACGTATTTGGCAAACAATTACACTGACTGTTCGCCAGAAATGTTGACGCGACGTCTTCGAAAAAAATGGCTTGTTGTAAAATTATGCTTCTTCCATTTTCAGGTCTTTAACAGACAATAAAATCAGATGCATCACTCCAGGAGCCTTTGATCATCTTACCATGCTGTCCACTTTGTAAGTACATACGTATTAGCAGAATCGTTGTATTTTTTTATGTCGGCTATATTTGTAACCAGAGGAAGGTTTCAAATATAGTCGAAGTATCTAACAACAGAATTACATGAATTTATCTCCTACATGAAAAGAAACTGAAATTCAATCTGAAGTCTGAGACCTACAGTCTGTTCGCTTTGAGTTGATAAATATTATGATACGTCTCCGAATAGCGACTGTCGCTTAATCATCGCAAACTGTATGGCGGCTGTCGCTTATCTCCCGCTTTCGCCGTTTTCATGGTATGAAGCACGCAGGTGTTGTGAACTGCGGCCCGAACGGGGAGCGGACGCGGCGGCCATATTGCCTATAATTAATTAGCGGGCCGCAATTTGAAATGATTTAAGAATAAGAAACCCTGACTTCATCAACTTTCAGCGAACAGACTTTATGCTGGTAAAAAAGGTTCCATCAAAATCCGTAAGGTATTTCTCTGTCTTATTGACTATCTGCTATATTACATGTAATGAAAGACACTGCTGGGCAAAGGCCTCCCTGCTCTCTTTCCACCCCTCTGTCCAGAGCTAACAAGAACCAATACATACATCTTGTGCTGTAACATAAAAGAGAATAACTCATGCATACAGATTATCCAGTTACTAAGTATGGCAGCAGGGTCGATTCTCAATAAAATTACCGCTTTCATTCTAAGATCGACTTGTGAATAATTTTCCACTCTCTTGATCAACAACATTCTTTCTCTTTTTACAGGAACTTAGAATCCAACCCTCTAGACTGTACCTGCCACATATCCTGGCTGCCAAACTGGCTCCGAAGCCGTCGTCTGTCACCCTCGGCCACGTGCAGGTCTCCAGCAGCACTGAGAGATGCCAACCTGCATCATTTGGAGGTGTCTGACTTCAAGTGTACAAGTGAGTTACTTCTTACCTGGCTATGGCATAGACAGGAGTATAGAAAAAATAAATAATTGTTCGTTTATGGAAGCTATATTAACCATTAGTAATTTCTCGGTAACAATCTGGAATATCTATTTCTTTCCAGTTTATGGCAACAAAATCGCCCCCTATTACATGCGACTTAAAAATAACTGGTAATTTTTTTCTTCATACTCATACACTTCTCCTAAATCACCATGTTTCAAAATTGGCTAAAATTAAAAGGTTAAAAAACTCGCCTTATGCAGGCGTCACACGGTAGCTCTTAAGGGGCTGTATTCGGGTCCGCTGTCACGGGTTCCTGCTCCTGGCCCTGCTCTTATAACGGTGCCAAGAACAGTTTTTAAAACTGTTTGACCTTGATGTAAAAAATTACATCATATCGACGGTCCCTACGTCCCTAACTACAAATAACAAATTTTACAGGAGAGCGCTTCAAAGTTTCAAACACGTGTACATCATGTTCTAGTGAATGTAATGTCATGATGGATTTAAAGTGCATTTTGCCATCTTAGACTTATTTTTGTTAAACTAAACGATAGTATAGGCTGAACTGAAGGTCACTAAAACAAAACATGCAAATCACGTATCTGCCACTTAGGGGATTACACGTAGGGAACGTCGATATGTGCCTTCACCTTCAGCTCACAATTAATTCTGTACTTCTTTATTTTCCAGCTGAAGACAAAGGCTGCTTATCGTCCGACTACTGCCCCTCCCAGTGCGTGTGCGCCGGTACTGTGGTGCGCTGTTCCCGAGCTCAACTGACGACCGTCCCGCTGAACATACCGAAACAGACTACTGAGCTGTAAGTAGTACCGATCATTGCCGACAAGAATGTTTCATTGGTCTATAATGTCAAACCTGATAATGGCTCGCAACGTGAGTGCTAAGCTTATTGTCTTATTGTCCTGGATTCAGGAGCATGGGTAGGCCCCCCACTAGTTTTTCTGACGGCCTGAAGAACGCGCGTGGTGATGATGCCTTGAATAGGCCTATTTCCAGCAGTGGACGTCTTTAAACTGCATTATTGATGACATAAAAACATTGTGAATAAATTCTCAGTAGCTGCTCGAGCCCTAGATTTGTGCCCGGTTATTGTAAACATGATGGCGAAGACTTATCGTCTTTTACTTGGATTTTATTACATAACTGGCCCTTTGTGGGTGTACTATACACCCCTACCTCATCAATCAGCCTTACATGAGGTTCCAGCTGCTACGACACAGGCCTTCCCCCTGTGCAAGAGAGCGGACCGCAATGGGCCCATCTCCACGTCTCTAAATCTCAAAAGGCCAATCTTTTTTTGTTCTATGAATGTTCCACCTGCAGTTTCCTCATGATGATTTACTCCACAATAGGGTATTTGATTTTATCTCTCTAACAGAGAGGAGGTCTGTGTCCCAACAGTGGGAACATTACAGGCTGACTATGCTAGGGTATTTGACTGATTTTTTCATGTACTTGATTTTTCAAAACCAAGAATAATATTCAGGCACAATAAAAATAAATGTTTATACATCATAAAAAATGTCGAAGTGCTATGCGTGTTACAAAGTCAATGTTAGAGAGAGACAGCACAGGAACGCCATAGTAACTTCGCGCCATTCAGTACAATATGATAGTTTTCCGTGACAAGGAGAGAAGAATAACTTCAAAAGCATGTAACTTCTCTATTTTTCCACCGATGTTATTAAATTTTTTTGCTAATCGTCTTTTTTGTAACACCGTTAAAATAAGTATTCGTTCATGAATATTTTTGATAGTAGTCAAATACTTCATTTCAAGATACAATAGGTATCTACTTAAAGCACTAGGAAGTGGTGAAGGGCGGCCGTTTTGGGGGGACTGTCTTGTGTAATTTTGACGTTCAAAAAGTGCTGACACCAGCCTAGTTTTTGAATAAATGACTTTTGATTTTGACTAATTCTCTTATGAAGCTGACGCAAATTCTCTTGTTTCAGCTACCTAGAATCGAACGAGATAGCGTCAGTCCTGCCCGACCACATCCGTCACCTGACGCAGCTGACGCGACTGGACTTGTCCAACAACATGATAAGCGTTATCACGAACAACACGTTCGAGGGACTGACGAAGCTGTCCACGCTGATCGTAAGCTATAACAAGCTCAGATGTGTCCAGGTTTGTGTTGTTTTAACTGTATTAAAGACTGACTTTTTCCTGTCTTGTGGCGGTTAGAAATTAACCCACTGTAACCCAGGTTATGATCTACCTGTGTATCAAATTTCACCGAAATCCGTTTAGCCGTTAAGGTATGAAAGGGTAACAAACAGAGATATATACTTTTTAGTATAGATAGTATGGATCACCCTTCAACAATCTTTATATACTAGTAGACGTCCGGGCTTCCGGCTTCTTCACAAGCCCGAATGTCTGACAACTGACAGATTTTATTTATTAGTAAGAATGTACTTTTATATGTATATGTTTAATAGTTTTTCAAATGAGAATCATGTAACCCAGTAACGTTGTGGAAGTTGAAGTGGTCAAATAAGCAGTTAAATACATCTGCATCCGGTAAGACTGGAATGCGACCAAAACATAATCGAGAATAGGAGAAATATATTCGGTCAGAGTCGTTCCATATAAAGTTCATTATTTTATTCGTAATTATGATGTCTTCTTACAGCGTGATGCCCTCAAAGGCCTGACTCAACTGAGGGTGCTGTCACTCCATGGAAACAACATCTCAATGCTGGCTGATGGCGTGTTCAGAGACCTGGAATCCATTTCTCATGTGTAAGTACCGTGATTATCTTAATTCGTGTTTGTGTCTGAAGCTAGCCCGATTCAGGGCCAAGACCTGGCTAATGGTTCGGTGGCAGCACCATATTGTTAAAACAAAGGCCTTCCAACGGCCAAGCATGACCTTTTCATTTTTCACGTTTACAACACGTTAGAAAAACCCGTACGTCTTGTATGGTAAACACAGTGGCGTAACTAGCGTGGGGCAGGCAGGGTAAGAGCCCTGGGCGCCTATCGAAGGGGGGCGCAAAAAGTTGCCTATTTTTTTTTATATCTATAAACTATTTCATACTGCTACCTATATCTAAGATATCTGAAGAATATGTTTTACAGTACGGGAATGAAAGCATATTTCCAAATCTGGCTAAGAATCTGTATTCAAATTCTCTTAAAATTGCAGCAGTGCAAGCGATTTTTTACCAAGTTGCTTAATACCTTCGTTATTGAAAGCTTTTAATTGGTCAATAATCGACCAACCGGTTGTTTATGATATCCCAAGGGGCTTTGGAATTTCCACTGGCCTTTTGGAGCTCATTCTGTTCATATTGGCACCTAAGTCTCTTTAGCAGGTTATTGCAATAATTTCGGTATCTTGAATATGTCAATTTATCTACGAGATTTTCAGGATCCTGAATTGACTTTAAATGTAGTTTATCACGATTCCGTATGCATCTCAAGAGACCAGGAGTGATCCATGGCTTAATAATTCTCTTTCGGTGCGGTACTTTCTTTAATTTGCTGTGTACGTTTACTGTATCTGATAAAATGGAAATAAGTAGCTCCGCACTTTGATTGGGGTCTACCGGCAACCTAACTTTGCATAGTGCACACCGAAAAGATAATTTACGAAGGGGCGCAAAAGGGGGGCCATTTTCTATTAGTACGCCCCTGGGTAAACATGTTGGCACAACTTTATGTACATATAACACCTTGCATTAATTTTTTTTAAGTTATCTGAATCTGAATCTCTTTTCCACTCCTATCGTAATTCGAACCTTATTTTACGTTTTGCTATTTTACAGTGCTCTAGGTTCAAACCCACTGTACTGTGACTGCAACGCCCGCTGGCTGTCAGAATGGGTGAAGAGCGCCGGAGAGTACGTGGAGCCCGGGATCGCGCGCTGCTCTGAGCCGGCCGCCATGAGGGACAAGCTCATCCTCAGCACGCAGTCCACTGCATTTCTTTGTAAAGGTATGCTAATGACGGAAAAGGGTATTGCTATAGCGAAAGAACTGTTCGAACTCGGTGTTTAAAAAAAAAATTACTTTAATTTCGGAAGGCGGTGACAAAAAATTTAAATACATGTCCAAAGTCACCGCCTTCCGAAATTAAAGTTATTTTTCACTTTGTCGTGTTTTTCGGAAGTCGGTTGTTTTTTTTTTGGAAAAGTTTTAATTTTTCACTTTTTAGTTATAGTACCTACCCCACTAATTCGAAATTTCATCATCCTTGGGGTCAAAACAATGCATATTTATGCGATAGCAGCAATCGCGGTTTATTTACTGTTATTTTTTGAAGAGTTCCGTTGTCTGTCTCCGAAACGCATCATCAGATCTATATGAAATTGAAATGGAACCACACGAAAAGCACCAGCTTTCAAATAAAAAAAGAACCATCAACATCGGTTCACCCAGTCGAAAGTTATGAGGTAACAAACATAAAAAATAAAAAAAACATACAGTCGAATTGAGAACCTCCTCCTTTTTTTGAAGTCGTTTAAAAATGGACGCTGAGCGTTAAGATTAGAACCAGTTTTCGTTTCGTACTTGATGCCCAGATCGACAACACTTCAACAACCAGTTTTTCGCTTAGTCTACCTATAAATTACAATGTTCACATTGCTGGGAGTGCTGGAACACAGGCCAAGTGAACCATTCTGTTTCTCGTTTCCAGGCAAACCACCAGCAGAAGTAATCTCCAAGTGCGACAGTTGCTACAGCAACCCGTGTCGCAATGGTGGCTCGTGCCGCGCGAGAGGCGCAGGGGGGCACGAGTGTCTGTGCGCGAGGGGGTATCACGGAGACTCGTGTCAGTACCAGATAGACGCGTGTTATGGCAGTCCTTGTGCTCATGGGCTTTGTCGAGTGCTTGAGGAGGGACGATTTCAGTAAGTTTTAGTTACTGATTTTAATTCCAGGGTTCATTTTGGGGGTCTTAAATAATTGTAATTTTAGAGGTTAAAACGTAGCGTTAAATAGATCGTTTTAATATCGGGTTATCCAATTAACGCCACCAAAATAAGAACGGTCTTAATTTAATGGTCCATCAAGACTTTTTGGGGACTTTTCTGCGGCTCTTATTATCTACATTCTATAATGTTATTGCAATATTAGCTCACGAGAGTTAGGTCACAAACTTGTTTAATCCTAAGGATTTTATGGATACTGTGCAGTAACTGTAATAGGAATTGAGTAGTAAAATAACGCTTGGTCATTAAGGGAAATGCGCCGTGAAATTCAAACATACCTATGAACTTAGAACCAGGTTTTGCAAAAACTTAGGAAAAGTTGAATTTGACGGGCTTCATGCGCGTCACCCTTAAAGTGAATCTAATCCAAATTTTTCCCATACAAACTTCGGGAGTGTATTACTCCACTGTTCGACAATGTACATCAAAAATTAAACATGATCTGGTTTTGTCTTATTATTAATATTGTCTGTACGGAAACAGATTACTAAAATAAAAATCCATTAAAAAGTTAGGAGCCAACAAAGATTCGTTTTTCTTGCTAATTTAACCTAGCTTTGGGCGTGTTTAATTAATAAAAGAAGTGTAAAATCTGAAAAACCAAGTCGGTACCGACAAAGCTCAAATATCAAAAAGTTTAATAAACTTTATTGGTTATTGATTTATGCAGTGGTTTTGTCATAAAACGCGATCTTCCGAAGGACTGTTCTTAATTTTTTACGTGCCTGTTGTACTATAAATGATCCTGCATCTCACTCAATAATGTTGTGCGTGTAGACTAGCTTCTAACTGCTCATCACTGATACTATCTCTGTCGGACACGATGCCTAGTGAGACAGCATGCTTTTTAGCCAGGCCCATCATTGAGTTCGAGCCCGCGACTAGGTTCCCCTTAAGCCTATCTATCCTTAGCATATCTACTCGCTGTAATTGTTATCTCAATCGCCCTTTAGGATCTCGTACCTCACCCTGTATTGTCTTTCCAGCTGCTCCTGCCAGGCCGGCTTCACCGGCGCGCGCTGTGAGGTGAACATCGACGACTGTGTTGCCAACAAGTGTCAGAACAATGCGACGTGTGTCGATCATCTAGAAGGGTACTCCTGCAAATGTGCTCCTGGGTTTATGGGTAAGATTAATTTAGTATATTTCAATTTTAAATCGCCCAAATTTCGAAAGGAGAATTGTAATTGTCTATTCCCAACCCAATGCATGGCAGACAGATTTGTATTATGATAACGACAGAGGTCGCGCTAACTTCCTAATTGACGTTGGTTTCAAATCTAGGACAGGAATAATTTTATTTGATTTTATGATACACAGTTCAAAGTATGAGTTCGCCCTATGAATTTATTTTTCTAGCTGTTTAGCAATAAAAGCCTCTGTGGTCAGAAATAACCTACCTTTAAACAGGGAGCAAACGTGCTTATACTCGCTCCTTCAAATAAGAAAAGGATTCTATCCTGTGGAACAATCCCATCATAGAATTATGCACAATATGCCTTAAACCAACCTACTCTCTCTTTCCAGGCGAATTCTGCGAGAAGAAGATCCCGTACTGCACCAAAGAGTTCAACCCATGTGAGAACGGCGCCGTCTGCACCGACCACCACAGTCACTACACCTGCGCCTGCCCCAAGGGCTACTCCGGACAGAACTGCACTGTCAACGCGGATGATTGTATCAATCACATGTGTCAGGTATGTCGATGTAAAAATTTTGGATTTAGCAGCTTAAAATTAACGACTTTCGCTAGTTGGTGAGCAAGATGAGTAGCTGTTTCGAATATGCGTGTGACTTTTAAATGTATCTTAAACGGTTAAAACTTGTCAAAAGGAAGATCTTCAATTTCTCAAATCAAATCAAATCAAAAGCTATTTATTGAAACTAGACTGAGAGTTAGCTTTTTTTGAACATTAAAATTACATAAGACAGTCCCCCAAAACGCAGCCCTTCACCGCTTCCTAGTGCTTTAGCTGGGAAGAAGAAGTGGCGCAACAAACTGCCCAGCAGCACAGCTATCTGTTAAGTTAGAAGACCTTGATTCTATACAATAGTAGCTAATCTCATTTACTCTTTGTCGGTTAATACTGTAAAAATTACAGAAAATATCGGCAAACTTAGGTGACCTTGAAGCGAGTTGTCATTTCACCAGATGAATTGACGAGATTGATAGCTTTAATTTTTGTTTTTAGACATTTAAACAGCATAGATCGGTTTATACAAGCAATTTCAAAACCTGAACATAATAAATTAGTATTTTACGATTTGATGTGTATAACAGCCTATTTGTTCCCCCAGAACGGCGCGACGTGCGTGGACGGGCTGGACGAGTACCGCTGCGCGTGCGGCGCCGGCTACGCGGGCCGCTACTGCGAGGCGGCGCCGCACGCCGCGCTCGGCACGTCGCCGTGCGCGCACCACGACTGCGTGCACGGCGTGTGCTACTTGCCGCAGCCCAGGCCGCTACAGGTAACAAGACTATTTTGAAAACGTATAATCATCATTCATCCAAAGGACGTCCATTGTTGGACATCAGCGTCCCTCAAGCATCATCATCATCATTTCAGCCGATAGACGTCCACTGCTGGACATAAGCCCCAATTTTTTTTCGCCACGCTTGGCAGGCGGGTTGGCGATCGCAGTATTGTGGTAAAATGCATAGAGAACGCTGCTGCCCATTCTCTAGTAAGTCCCTTAGTCGCCTTCTACGACACCCACGGGAAGAAATGGGAGCATCATTACAACGAACGTTTCGTTTTTGGCCGTCCGAAAAATTAAACTTGACAGTCTTAGCACTTGTTTTAACGTATTTACTACTATTGGACGGGCTAGTAGTTTCGTTGACGGGCCAAGAGAGTAGAACCCCTAATATAAGGTGTTTAAAAATTATGTTTAGAAATTTAAGGAGTTATTTAAAATGACATTCAAAACATAATCACGAAAAAAATGTTTATACACAACAATCCGTTTCATAGATGTGCAATATTTTCCCTACGCATTAATGATTAAATATGCACATGCGCACCGTACCTACACCGTGTAGGCACAGACAGCCGCGCGAGCGAGACGAGCGCGTTGACAAATACGCGTTGTAAACAGTTGATTCTAAAATTTTCCCATCACATTTCTCAGACTTTGCACTGGCAATTTATCGAACTTACCTAAAATTGAAATCCCTCAATTATTATTTTTTTGCAGTATGTTAGTTTTTTGATACCGAGCAAGTACACGAAATTCGGAACATTTATTTTTGAACACCTATTGTTCCACTGCGAGGCCTTACAAGGTACTCTCAAAAGCCAATAATCAAGAAATAAACTTGTACACCGTGAATCAGGTCATGGTCGTGGTCAGTTCAGGTGCGTAGCACTCTCAACCGGCGGGCGTTTAATACCAGTAATAACACTAACGAGGTAAAAGGAGTATATAAGGATCGTAGGTGGCAGCCTGTGGCCCTAGTGTGAGTTTGTTTTGACCATCTCGATCAATAGCTTCGACAACGTTCGGCGCTCCGATTGGTCCTTTACCAATCCAGGGCCAATCGGCCAACAAAATCGCACTAGGGCCTCTGTAGTTTCTGCCTAGTCCCATGGGAAAAAGGCTTGAGTTTTTGCATATATATGTATATGGAGGTGTACATCGTGAATCTATTCATTAATTCAACGGTTTTTGATGTGACTTTCAGGACGACATTATAATGGAGCGCCCTCTTCTCAACACAGCCAACGATTATCTCTGCAAGTGTGCACCGGGATACTCAGGTAAAAATGACAACAGCTTCTACCAGCGATTACATCTACGTAAAAATTTGGCCCCCAAACCACCGCGTCGCATCCTATCGCCCGCCCTCGCTATTCGTATTCTGTCTTTTTGCTGGGCTTCTAAAGGTCGTAGCGTGATGTTAATAGTTTTTAACCCTTCTAAAGAATTTGGTTACGGTAACGGTCAACGGGTAGTTCCGGAGATTAGAACTAAATAAAATCTTCACCTCTATCATCATATCAGCCGAAAGACGTCCACTGCTGGACATAAGCCTCCCCAAAAGGGGGGGATTTGCCATAATCGCCACGCTTGGCAGGCGGATTATTGATCGCAGTATGGTGGTCAAATGCATAGAGAACGCTGCTGCCCATTCTTTAGTAAGTCCCTTAGTCGCCTTCTACGACTCCCACGGGAAGAGATGGGATGGTGCTATTCTTTTACGTCCGGCACCATACGGAACACCACCACCTCTATAGCAGCTGATAAAGTAAGAATTATTGTTGTTCACTCTGCTGAAATATTGACATACATCGGAAAGCACGTTAAGCCGTTGGTCCCGGCTGTCATTCGCGGATCTTTGACAGTCGTTACGGGTAGTTAGAAGCCCGAAAATCTGACAACCAGTCTTACCAAGACGTATCGTATTAACCAGAAACTGGGTTGTAGAGGTTAGATAGGCAGTCGCTCCATGTAAAAAACTGGTATTCAGCTGCATCTGGTTTGGCTGGGAGACGGCCCCAACAAAATTAAGAAAAGGCAGGCAGATGATGACTCTAATGGTAAATTTTTTCAGGTCGCCTCTGCGAGTACCTCACATCACTGACGTTCAGTCACAATGATTCTCTGGTAGAATTAGAACCGCTGAGGACCACACCACAAGCCAATGTCACATTGGGTAAGTCATATAGTTCTTCTTCTGTTTTCAGATGTATCACCAGGTTATTATCAATCAATAATATAACTAAAATAAGTCTAAAGCTACTGTTCCATGAAAGGAAACCTTCCTTTGTCACTCAAGCGAAAAATAATGGACATATGCATCTTCCCATTTTGACCAATGGATCCCATTTTCGCAAAAGCCACCCGGTAGTTCTCAGTAGTATCCCGGAGTCTGGATTTGTGGCCGATTGATGGCAGTACACTTACCCTCTATTACATGGGACTTGAACATACCTGACAAAATTTGGGTGTACTATAGTTACATCTGTGCCGAGTTCGTTGGGGAAGTAAGGCGTGATGTAAATACGTTGGCCAGGCTGCCAAGTCCGTGCCTACCCTTAAGCTGGAAGCCGATCCCAACATAGTTGTGGAAAGGCTAGCATAATCAGCCTATAATGCTCCCATTGCTGGAACACAGGCATCTGTGAGAGAGAGTCGGCCTCAATCCACCACCCGGGTCCAGTGGAGGTTGGAGAGTGCATCATCATCATCATTTCGACCGAAAGACGTCCACTGCTGGACATAGGCCTCCCCCAAACTCCTCCACTTCGACTGGTTCTACGCTTCTCGCATCCGGCGGATTCCTGCGGCCTTCACAAGGTCATCGGTCCACCGTGGGAGGCCTTCCAACGGTACGTCTTCCGGTACGCGGTCGCCACTCCAGAACCTTCCGGCCCCATTAGCCATCTGTTCTGCGAGCAATATGCCCTGCACACATGTTGGAAAGTTGCTGGTCTGCTGGTTGGAAAGTTAGAACGACGTTAAAGTATATTTTTCTTTGTCTTTCCAGTATTCAGTACAACACAACTCCACGGTGTGCTGATGTACTTCGGAGAGAATGAGCACCTGGCTGTGGAGCTGTTCAACGGGAGGATCCGCATCAGCTACGATATTGGCAACCATCCTACTTCTACTATGTATAGGTATGCCAAAAATTCTTTCTTGATTCTTCATGTCTCTAGATTTAATTTTGACTGCCCCGTTGGTCTCGACTGCTGAGCGTGGGTCTTCGTTTCTATTACCAGGTCGGGCAAAGTGTTCTTGGGTTTTTGCGTTAGATTTTTTTAATAACAGCCCGGAGTTTGGAAGTTGGCGGTGTGATACCCCCGTGCCTCGGAAAGCACGTTAAGCCGTCGTTACTTCGCCTGATCTCGCTCCGGTCGTGTCGGATTGCCGTCCCATCGGACTATGAGAGTGAGTGAAAAGAGACTGCACATGTGCTGCACACACACCTGCACTATAATTTCTCCCGCGCCGAGGTTAGTCTTCGTAGAGATTTTCCTCCATGACCGAAACAGTCTGGAGGATTATATGTATAGTGGAAAAACTATTTTCGATAGTAAATAATCTTAGTGATTGGTTCGATTTCCAAAAGACTTTTTTTTTTAAATAATTTTTTTGATTTACAAAAGACCGAAAACATGAAAAATATCGCAGCTTCTTATTACTAAAACCGTTTTAATTCATACGTTTAAAATTGCCTCGTTGGCGTACTAGCAGCAAGCGTGAATAGATTATTCGTGAGGTCTTAGGTTCATGCCCCAATTGGGACAAATTGTTAGAGGTTTTTCAAAAGGAATCATTCAGCCTAAAGTCAGGATTTGTGCCCAATTTTAACAAAAGCTTCACTCCCTGTTCCATCGAAGTTAAACATCTTGTTAACGTCACACCGAATTTCGGCCATGGTGACCAATCTCAGCGAAAACCAGCCATCAGCGCGGGAGATATTATTTTGCACATGTGTGTGCGGAGACACACTCTCTCTTCTCTCTCTCTCAGAGTCCGGTGCGACGGCAATCCGACAGTCATGGAAAGAGAACAGGCGCAGGAGCAACAGACAAACGCGCGTGGGGCACGGGGGCAACACAAACTAATTGTACTCACGTGTATTTGTATTTATACACATCTGCCAAACCCTTCGGGAAATACTGGCGTGATGTTTTGTTTAATCAAAGTTTATGTGTTATTTCAGTTTCGAGATGGTATCGGACGGTAACTACCACAAAGCTGAGCTGATTGCCATCAAGAAGAACTTTACCCTGAAGGTGGACGATGGACCAGCGAGATCCATCATCAATGAAGGTAAGAGCATCATTGGCAGTGTTACTTTATTGCCGCGCAGTCAGTTTGATTGTTGACAAAAATCATTATTTCGTGCAGTTTACGGATTAATTATAATTATTGACAGATTAACACTGTATTTCTTATAAAGTACAGTTCTCACCCAAGACGATACTATCAAAAACTATGGTTTCTGCGGAAAATGCAAATGCAGGCCGTTTTCGAGCGAAAAAACCCAATTTAGTTCGGATTCTATTTGAACGACAGCTATGCGGAACAACCAATCTGCAAGTCAAAGCTGTGGTCTTTGATGGGTCAGCATTCTTTAAGCAAGCTTCTATTTGGTTCAGTTTATAAAAAAAGCAATAATTTCTTGACCTTTTAATGCGGAGCGCATTTTGCATTTCGCTTTGATTCGGCGATATCGGTTTTCATAAGAAAAGCGAGACAAGCTACGAAGTACGCCACGTCAACTTTGTAGTTTAATGTCATCACGATATTTCTTCATGGTCCTGTTAAATACCTACTAACCTACATAATTACAATTTTCAGGTGCCAAGGAGTATCTTCGACTAGAACGACCGATGTATCTCGGAGGAGTACCTGAAGACATCGCGAAAGAAGCCTTCAGCAAGTGGCATCTACGAAACATTACTAGTTTTAAAGGTAACCGTTTTTCTTTAAGGCTTACTGCAAACCGAAAGATTGAATGATTATCAAAATGTCCCGTTCTCAATTACCGTATTATTAATGGTACTTAAGTTTAGTATTTCTGTCGGTAATATTATTAAAAACTAGCTGACCGAAACTAGCCAACTTCGTACCGCCAATAAAAATAGAAATAAAAATAAAATAGTTGTTTTAACTACTTGCCTTGCAATTTAATTTTATTTTCCCACCTTTTAAACCTTCCTTGGACTTTTACAAATATCTCAAAACCAAAATTAGCCAAATTGGTCCAGCCGTTCTCGAGTTTTTGTGAGACTAACAAACGTCAATTAATTTTTATATAAATGAAAGATGACGAAGACAAGATGACTCATAACAGGTTTTTAAAATGAGTACCGTTTGAAAAATTGGACACAAAAATTATTTTCCCATAATATATTTTTGCAGATTTTTGTTGTGCATTAATATTGTCTGTCGCTCTGACTCAGAAGTATTTAATTCTGGAGATTATGTTATGGCTGTACGGAATATACCAACCCGCACTGGGCCCGCGTGGGGGATTACGGCCCGCTCCCTTTCACAGAGAGGAGGCCTGTGTACCAACAGTGGGAAATATTTTAGGCTGATTATGTGTACAAAATATAAACCTTTTCGTCTATTGCAGGTTGTCTAAAATCAGCCTGGATAAACCATAAGCGAGTGGACTACGTCAACGCCGTCAGGGTACAGAGGACATCAGCAGGATGCGGAGAAGACGAGCCCACAAGTGCTATGCAGGCCACTGTGTTCGTGCAGGAAGACGCAGGGAGACACAACCAGGTAAGAAATCGAATAAAACTCCTTGTAAAAAAGCACACCACAGGTCTATACGTAGCGGGTACTTAACAGTTCCAGGGGCTTCCATCGGGTTAAGATATGGTCACCGGGATCGGTCCGTGGATGGTTGACCCTCTTTACAATCGTTACAGTAGTACTTAATACAGTAACAAGTCTTACCAAGGGATATCGTACTACTCAGTAAATGGGCTGTGGAGGTAGGATAGGCAGTCGCTTCATGTTAATTACTAGTAACCAGCTGCATCCGTTTAGACTGGAACCCGACGCCAACATGGTTAGGAAAAGGTTAGGAAGAATTATTGATTTTTGAGAGAGTTATCAATCTCACGTCAAGTGATTTGATTGGCTTCTATTATTTCAGCAAACCAAGAGTGTGGCAGTAAGTTGCTGTATTCTTCATATCAGCGTGTCGATAACAATCTAAATACAGTCAGCCCGAATTTGGCTCCGAGCTTGGCGCTTTCAGCAGCGTCCAACTGCTGTAGCGTGCAGTCAACAGTATACGCTGGACACGATGTTGTTATTAAGTGGCACATTGTTTGCGGGACAGCACCACATTCACAAATCATTAATTCCTCTTTCTGATTTAAAAGCTTTATCACCTAATTCCAGGACCCCTGCGTACCCAACCCCTGCGCCCGAGGAGGTCGCTGCGTCAGAGAGGAAGGCTCTCCATCAGACTACACGTGTCGCTGCAGAGCCGGTACTGCTGGTCCTCAGTGTGAGCTGAGAGCTTCTATCAGTGAGTACCAGCCAATCACAGCTCGCTATAGCAGAAGGAGGCTCTCCATCGGACTACGACACAGCAGACCCTCAGAGCAAGCTTGGAGCTGCTATCAGTGACTGAATTGTATTTCTTGCCAGGTGGCGCCCCAGTGATCACTCAAGGAAGCAAGATGGCGCAACGGAAGCAAGCCATCAGCAACGTGCAAGCGTCGCCAGGTATGTTCACTCATCTTTTTGTAGACCTCATTATATTAGAATATTGGGTAGGAGATCATCATCATCAGCTTGCACCAGTCCACTGTTGGACATAGGCTTGTCCAATCGCACGCCATTCAACTCGATTCCCGGGAACTCTTACCCAGCTGGTACTACCAGTCAGCCTGCGAAGATCGTCGCTCCGCCTAGCCTAAGGGCGTCCTACCTTACGTTTGCCGATTCGCAGTTATCCACTCAAGAACACGTCTATTCCAACGATCATCGGTTCTACGGCTAATGTGGCAGGCTTATTGCCACTTCAGTTTGCTAATTCTTGCTTGGGTAAGAGGTGCTAGCATTAAATTGACTTGGTCAAAACAATTATTGAACTATGAATGAATAATGAAATGCACCGACCCCAGCGTAGCTTGAGAGACTCGATTAATTCAATGAGCCCCAAGATTTGCACTAGCCCCTGAGACCTCATATTTCATGGTGCCACAGAGGCCATGGCATACCAAGGAGTAGACTGAATTAAGTCATAAATTCAATCAAGTGGCTCTTTGTTCTAGTTTCCTGACGTCTACAGGTGTAGAACCTGTGTTCTACACCTGTAGACGTCGACGTGTAGTATTTTTCTAGTTTACTGTTAAACTAGAAAAATACTAAAATTATAACTAGTCCTTTAAGTACATAAACCTAGGAAAAGGTGAGAATTTTTTTTCGTTTGCAGCTGCGCCATCTCATAAACAGCAGATGCCATCAGAACACGCGCCCTCTCAGCCGACACCTGCCACAGGCGCCTGCAGAAAGGTACGTGTAACGTGCCGGTTTTCGATGTCCACAGTTTGAGTGCTGGACAAATATCTCCAATCCCCTAAGAGCGCACTGAACTACTGGCGCTAATGGAAGCGTGGCGGCTCTGGCTAGAATGGGCGATTTGCGCGACAATTAAGCGCCAATATATTTCCTTCGTAAACAAATGCTAATTTGAAAATGTATAAGTTATAAAACATGTAGTTCTGTTATTGTTAAAAGACTACCTTCCATGAAGTAACTACGCCGTGCTACGGATTTATTATGGTTTTTACAGATTATTATTTTTTATCGATGAAACTACACGTAATCTTGTTTCTAAAGTGTATGACTTTATTTAGTGGATCCTTAAATATCTTACACATATTGCATAACTTAAGATTTCATAATAACAATGCAGCCAGGGACGGAGAGCAGTGGTGGTCCAGTGGTAACGGTCCTGACTTACGAGTCGTAGGTTAGACGCCAGGCAGGCGCTTTGTGTAAAAAATTTCATCAGATGTTTCGTGAGGAAACCGACATCTACCAACCCGCATTGGGCCCACGTGATGAATTACGGCCCACTCCACCTCCCCGAGAGGAGACCTGTGTCCCAGCAGTGGGAACATTACAGGCTGATAATGCTAAGGGATCAACCGAAGCAACTATTTTCGAAATCCCTCGGTGCGCCCTTAAATCGTTGCGTTCTTGCTCAATATTTAATCATCCACAGTCTGTTTGTTCTAAGGTGGTGTTAGCTCCGGCCATGCTCCCAATGCTCATTGGGTGGTTCCTTAAAACGATGCACTACACTAGTCATTTCTCGTGCATCGTAGGTGCGTTCCCAAGTACAAATCTCGCATGCATACACACAGACCAATACCAACTGCCTGTAGATTATACAAATGTTTGCTTCGTTCAGAAATTCAACCCGCGAGACGTAGCCACTACGTGAACAGCGTCTCTGCGTTGCTGCGTATTCAGGGTGGCAGCGACATCGGCAATCTATAACCATGATTTCAGCTCATGGTTCTAGCCCCTTTGCGTAGACATTTTTCGTCGGATATCATAGAAAAGTTCGATACCTACGCGGTCAAATTGTATGGGATAGTTTTTATTTTTAATCTGGCGAATAATTTCAACGCAGGGTGGTGTTTAAAATCATCTACTGAAGCCACGCTAACAGGTTTCACGTCGATGTTCCCCTGCCACGCTGTATATAACTGATTATTACTGTTTTTCTTTTTTTTAAATAAGCGAATGGGTAGATTTTTGAGCATGGAAATATTGTATAAGACCTTACTGTACGTGTACATACCAAAACTTACACCAGTAAATTATTTCATTTGGCTTGTGGGACAATCATTGGCGTTAGAAAATGGTCTTACCCTAAAACTCGGGATCAGTACTATTGGCGTTGCAAGACTTTCCATACTATCGAATACTGATGCTTACATTAATTGTATTTTAGAGGTATGAGGAAACGGGGGTAAAGTTCACTCATCCTCTATTGAAAAGGGAGGATCCTCCGACTAGACGGGTATTGTGTCTGGCGGGCTACCGCCCGCCGATTGAAGTCGGGTAGTTCTTTATGCACGTAAACTCTGCTTGTGCGATGCAGCATTTTGCGTGACGTCATTGTGATGTACGCATGTGGCGCCGTAGTTTTATTCAATTAAACTTCCAGGAGGCGACCCGTGAACTAATAACCGAAGGCCTGTGTCGGTCGCGTCGCGCGGTGAGGGGCGCGCGCTGCGTGTCGCGCGACACAAGGCAAGGCGCTGGAGGCTGCGCTAAGGGACACTGCTGTGCGCCCAGGAAGACTAAGAAGAGAAAGGTATGTAGTGAACAGACACTGCTGGGGAGTTTGTTTCGTCACTTCTTCGCAGTTAAAGCGCTAGGAAGTGGTGAAGGGCGGGCGTTTTCGGGGATTGTCTTATGTAATTTTGACGTCCGAAAAAACTGCTGCTTATTCTCAGCCTGATTTGAATAAATTACATTTATTTTGATTTCAATAATACATTTACTGACCTCTTCCAATACTTCGTAATCGCTTGTCCTAGGAAAGTATCCCTCTGGCAGTCATGTCAGGATGACGGTGGTATTGACGATTTTAAATATTATAATACGCTAGTGCTTGTACACACAGTTTCACTAATTGGTTACCCCTCCAAAAGACATGTGCGTTCAAATCCGTGCTAGGCCCAAGTTACTTTTTGTATTTTGCAAAAACATTTTATTATAATAACTGCATTGTTTTAGTGAATATGGTTGACATTTACGAGAAGCTAAACGTAAGTAAGTAAAATTAGTGAACGCCCTCAAATAACAAAGTTTACCGATTAGTCAGAGATAAAGTGACTCGGACGATAGTGGATAACAATTTCATCGCATTTCATATGGACTCGCTGGCTAGGGCGTCAAACTCGGTATGAGTATGGCGACGTTCGGCGATGCGATGTTTCGAATCCAAGTCGAAACAATAAACTCTTTTGAAGTATTCTGTAGATTATTCGTAAAGAATTCAATGTGGTAGCAGTGTAACATTCTAAAAATTAAGGGGTTAGCACATAATGATGTTGTGTGTACCTTAAATACCATCACGTCATGTTTTCGTAATAAACCTTAATTTTAATTATTTGTTTTTATTATTTCCAGATAAGATTGGTCTGCTCGGATGGCACGCGATACACCAAAGATATCGAAATAGTCAGGAAGTGCGCATGCGGCAAGAAATGCGCACGAAACTCCCCATTCCACTGAACAAGACTGACCATGAACTACCCAAGTCATTAATTACCCTATGTCATAAACAACTCTATTTCATGAACCACCATACTTCATGAACACCCTATTTCATGAACAACCCTATTTCATGAACAACCCTATTTCATGAATGACCATATGACATAAAATACCCCATCATGCTAGAGACTCCACTACAAGACTAAGCGTATAAAATATATTATGAAAAAAAAAAAAACTTAAAATACCCGATATCATATTGTAGTATCCCAGTAACTTATGATAAGTGACATAAGGAATTAAATACCCAATACAATTAATTAATAAATGGCCCTTATAAATGATTAGCCATTATTGACAAAATAGTAGCCCAAGCCATTAATTAATTAAGTACCCCGATTCCACAAAGTGCCCCAATCGATATGTATATTCAATGATTTCCACAAATTTTACACATTTTGAATGATTATTACATGTACAAGAAAGTGTTGCCATGTTGAATACAAAAAGTTAATGGTAGAATTTCTGTGAATTTAATATTCAATAGATTTATGACTATTTATTTATTTGAAATCGAAGAATTCATAGAATAATTATTATTGTGCTTGCTATTTTTTTTACACTAACAGAGAATAACATACAACTAGAATTTCTTATTACGGTATTGCCGTAATTTAAAGTACAACAACCTAATGTGAGAAATAACTTACTATGGCAACACTAACATTAACGAGCTCATCCCAGGCAATAGACAATAAAACACGCTTTTTTTTAATAATATACACACCTTCATCCTTACAAATCGTAATAATATTAAAGTAGCATTTGTATTAAAAGTATTGGTAGAGAATTAAAAGAACATTATGGATTCAAAACACTTAAAATCGTAACTGGAAAGTGTGACATAATCTATAAAGTTGTTTTAATTGCAGTCAAATATCACATACAGTCTAAAAAATATTTTTTTAAGTAAACTGCATTTCATTCGTGAAAATAATGGCATTACCTCAATTGAAAATAATTTGATTACGTTTTTTTTAACATGATTAAATATTGTATCGAATAATGACTGATTTAATTAAATCGATAGTTTTTATTTTATCAATCATATTACAATATAGCATTAATCAATCGTGCCGATTGATCAATGCATTAAAATGAATGCAGTTTACTGAAAAAAACAATAAGGAAACGAATTTATCCCCCATTTCTAAATAAGAATTATACACAAAAGTAGTAACGGCCTAAATGTGTAGAGTAGGCAATTGAACTATATCCAATAAATATTACCTAAAAGTATAAAACGCGTTGAACTGTCAGTAATAATAAAATAAACGAAGGTACTATAATATGAATTTCCATCCCAGACTAGTTACCTCATTGGTCTAGTGGTTGCAAGCGCTACTGCTACGCACGAGGTCCTGGTTTCGATTCCCGGGTCGGGCAAAGTGTTATTGGGGTTTCCATCTGAAATTTCTCAGTAACAACCCGGGGTCGGGTTTTGTACCCGGTTGATGGCAAAAGGCTTGTCCGCTCTTACATAAAAAAGTAAAATACATCTGGCGAAATATAAGTGTACTTGCCCAAGCCCTTCGGGAAATATAGGCGTGAAGATGTTACAAGTAGTAATGGCACACTGGCATGCAAGTGACTTGCATACTTCTGTGCAAGTTGCTTGCATGTATATTCCTAGCAAAACCTGTAGTATCTTTAATAGACAGTTCTTCACGTTTTAAAATACCCTCACTTTTGTGGTAATTTACGTAAAAACATTTTTGTATGTTAGTACATATTGGCTTACCCAGTCGTAATATTAAAAATAAATAATCCTTAATAAATAACATCTAAGAGAAATCATAATTTTTACGCTATTAAAACTTTTGCGGACATGAACGAACTTTGATACTGCTTGGAAGCGACTACTGAAATGATCTTATTCATATTATTTGCGCTTAAAAGCTAAAATTACGCTTAATATATCACCAACGACGACATTTTATCAACCAACCTGGTTGATTTATCAATCTCATGATTGAATGATACATTGATTTTAAATTAAACGAGGCTTTTAGTTTTAAAAGAGCAAAAGTTTACCAATTAAATTTTAATAAGTGAACTAAGAACTTAATAATTAAATTATTTTGATTTTAACATACTACTATGATGTTGAAATAATTTTAAATTCTTATCCAGTAATATAATATGAAATAATCATCAAATATGTTATCCATGACAAAATGCAAAAGGCAAATATTTTTTGCATTTTTTATAATAATAAAAGAAATAAAATATGATATCAATGTGTTCATTTCGTGTAATTAAAATTATTTATTAATAATATTATTTTATATGTTGTTTATTTTTTATAAAATAAATTATCTAAGTTAGTTTTTAAGTATTATGTATTCTGTAATCTATTGGCGTTTAAAATTAGTTAAGTAAATTTAATTTATCAAAATAATAGGAATTTAAAAGTAAGGTTTGCAACCCTACGGATATTGCGTTTGAAAATAAAAGAAAACACAATAGATTCTTCACACAAACTTAACAACTTGTTCTAAATAATTGAATCTTTCTTTTAACAACAAGAAAGATGACGCCTAAGTCTTTACTTTTAATTTTATTATTTTGTGCCGATATTACGCTCGGTTATTTTAATTACATTTTCACAGATACTGAGATAAAGTCGCTTACAGTCTTTTCATAGTTATTTTACCTCTGACAGCAGACTAAGTAGTAACCCACTGGCAACCTTAGTATAACGACAATAAAGATCACTTTGATTTTGACACTGATGTATAAACCAGCCGATCTATTCTGTGAAAATAAAAACCTCGCCGTGAAATGAGCTTCAAGTGATTTGTCAATAATGCCTAATCACCACCACTAAGTGAAATGACAGCTCATTTCACCTAAGTTTTCACGGTGAGATTTATACAGAATAAATCGGCAGAGGTAACTTTACCGAAGTGATCTTTATTCTCGTCACAATATGGTTGCTGTTGGGTTGTTCCACTGACTAGTCTGTCAAAGTCACAGTAATCTTTATTCAAGTAACATTAAGATTGTAGTTGTCAGAGGTAAAATAACTGTGAACAACTGTAAAAGGACAAGTAATGTTAACATTGGTTATTTTAAACCAGTCTTATTCTAGTGAAACCTACAGGCCTATTCCCTTTTGAAGCGAAAACTTCTTAATGCACATTTTGCGTTCTTTCTAAGCTGTGACCGAAACTGAACCGCCAAGTGTCGTTGACGCTGAATCGGATATACTCGGCTCCATTTTTAATTCATTTCTATCGTTTCGTAAAAAGCACACGTACCCTCTTTTTTATCACCTTCTTGCCAGTTACTTCTGCCTGAGACAATTACTCAAGTTGGTCTACACATAATCTTGCCATTTAAGACGTAAAAAATACTTATTTATGTAAGTTAGCTTTAAGCAAACAACTTGGAGTGATAGGAACGAATTATATATCTATAACATCTCAGGAGCGGGAGGGCGTGTCGGACTTTTACTGACTAAAGGCCACCCGTGTTCCTTCAGTTGCCTGTGTGCCAGGGGCTAATGTATCACTTTCGAACAACGCGCACCCCTGGCAGGCATCGGCCCTTGCGGGCCCCTTCAGTTGGTGCTGACATCCCTTTGAGGCGCGCGTGGAACACAACGCACCGTCGACCCGGGACCTACACGAGGTCGGCTATATATCCTTTTACTGGTACTAAATTATGTCTCCACTAATACTTCTTACATTCACTAGTGGTACTTACTTTTTATCATCATCTGTCTACACAGTACGTAGACTTATCCCAACTATGTTGGGGTCAGCTTCCAGCCTGATCGGATGCAGCTAAATACCAGTATTTTACATGGATCGACTGCATATCTGACCTCCACAACCCAGTTCTTGTATAACTAGGTACTCACTTTTGTATGGTCTCAAAACTCGAAACGGAGGAAACTTTTTTCATAAGTATTATTCGTTCCTATAACTGACAGTTTGAGCCTCATATCTTTTTATTTAAGATTTTTGTAAAAAATAAACTTATATAAATTAAATATTTATAATTATGTTGCTGAATCAGCTTGTAAAGTAACTTTAAGTATTCATGGAGATATGTTTGTGTGTTGTTGTGAATTGTATTAATATTTTGAAGGGGATTAAAGGGGAATTAAAGTGGAAACTACATATGAAGGTAGCAGTTTATCGAATAACATTGATTTTGTATTTTTTATAAAATATGATTATTCATTTTAATGTGAATTTACTCATTACTTTAAGGGCAATATTGATATTTACAGTAAAAATTTATAAAGAGCTCACTTGATAATAATTTAGTTTTAACGTTTTAAAGCAACAGAACAATCTTAATGGATCATAGCACGTGGCGTTCTGTAGTTTCTCCATACGCCCATGGGAAAGCGTGAGTTCATTGAATGTAACAAAAAAAAATAAACATGCAATTTAGAAGACGGCAAACAATAACACAGTAACATATCTCCTAATTAATTATAAGAAAAATGTAATTTAAAGCATTCCCTATTTATTTACTACCATAACGGTAGAAAATTAATGAAATGGTAACACTTATCAACGCATTTACGACCTAATTATTATCATCAGTATTAAAGTAACAAAATAATGTTAGTTTCGAGAAAATCTACCATCAAGCCAACCGATCACTGCCATTTCCAATGTTGCCATATCAAAATAACCTCTCGATGTTGCTATGTGGAAAGTCTAAAATTCTACCAAAATGGCTTCTTGGTAGATTTCTTGTAGTTTAAGGTTAATGTACCTATTAAAATGTGTTGCTTAACGAGACGCTAGATGGCGTTGCATGCGCTTTTTATTAAAAAGTAAGAAATATTGTTTATAAACTTTATAAGTTATTTGTCGTATTAAAAGATGTTAGATATAATGGTGGCGTTTTATTTGTCTGAGGTACAATCACGTGCATAAATATATTACTATGGACACATATCTGATTACATATCGACAGTGGAAAGGTAAAATTGCTAAAGCGCCAAACGATATGAATTGTAAAATGATTTCTAAATCATTCAACTTTAAAATTCATTTCTGAGATTTCAGGTTTTGGCGCTTTAGCTATTTTACCTTTCCACTGTCGATATTGTAATTAATCCACTAATTTGTCTTCAAGATGACGGAAAATATATGTGGCCATATTTGGGGAAGGCAGAAATATAACTAAAAGAAGGAAAACCTCAACTATCTGACAAGACAAGTGACTCCAAAATATAGGATGCTGCAGGCTTAAATAATATGTGTCAATGCAATGTTAACGGGCATGTCTTCAAATAACTTCTCGGAGCTCCGTGTTCCTTCATTTGCCTGTGTGCCAGGGACCACGGTATCTCTTTCGAACAACCCGCACCACCCCTAGGAGGCATCGACCCTAGCGGACCCCACCAGTTGGACTTACTCAGACTTACTATTATAAATCACGTTGGCATATGCTGCTGACTGTACATTCTAAAATGGTAAAAATAAAAAAAATAAAAATTTCAAAATAAAATTTTATTTCAATGGACGAAGTATAATTATCTTAACAATAAAATATAAATAATATATTATTAAAATAATTCTAAATAACATTAATACATAACATCACGCTTGTATTCACAGCTTAGGTGTAAGTACACCCTTATTTTTCTAGTTATTTTTAAGTCCCATGTAATAGGGGACGAGCCTATTGCCATCAACCGGCCACAAATTCAGACTCCGGGCTACTACTCGTAAATTCCTGATAGAAATCTTCTGCCCAACGCGTATTCCCCTTTCCGTGGTCAATTCGCAACATTTCATACAATTTAGGTTTGGGAGCCGAACCCAGAACGTTATGCTCAGCAGTCGTGCCCTAACTTCTGTTTTTTGAAACTTTATAAAACCACATTTAATTTCAATTTGAAACCTATTAATTAAACCAAAGTGGGTTAGTTGCGTAACACATTAAAAGGCACTCGATCGCAAAAAATATTTTAACAGGCTCAACCGAGTTCTCATTGAATAATTTACGTTGTTGAAACATGAATTCTTCAAACGTATTCAATTCAATTTATTCACAAACAATTTACATCGTTTTATACAATAAAAAAGTAATTATTAATACAAGTAACACATTTAAAAAACAGCTTTACCTACTGACAAGATCATCAAATTTAAAATAGTGACAAAATAAGAATACGACCAAATTATTCAATGAAAAGAAATCATAAACAAATTAAATAGTTCAATGTCAACACAATAAAATAAATAGGAATAATAGTACATTATGTAGGTCATTTATAAACATACCTATATAACAATGATTTCAGTAAACAAGCTAACGTAAAAAGCAATGGATTAGGAATTTCTTTCAAAATCTTTTGAATTATAATAAAATTGTGTTACGCAACTGAGGTGCTGAATTTAAATGGCTGAAAATCACCAACACAGATTGAGCAAGCGTGGAGACTAAAGCTTGTTCGTTCTCTGTATGAGATCCTTCGCAAAGATAAGACAATTTTACAGACAACATTCTTTACACCATTTTAGATCAATTTAGTCGAACAAATAAAATTTTCTTCTAGATTTAGACACATCAACATTTATTTAATTTTCAGAATTCTACCTCCGCATTCTCAATTACTTAAAATCTTTCTGTCGCTCGCTGCAAAACACATACGTGACGGACTGACAGACTTCGTGGTGACATAAAATTCAGCAGCATTTGAGAATTCGGCAGTTATACAAATATTTTCAAGACACTAGAGAAGAGACTAAGTACTGCTAGCACCACAACCACATTAAGATATTTAAAACATCATTTTGTCTCTGTCATCTTCAAACGTTGTTTCTTTCACCCCACGAAGGCAATCTAAGACAAGCAACCTATATAGTGAAGTGAATGGTGGGAAGAGAGGTATCCATCACCTTAAGATTTCGTAAAGGGTCAAAAATTGCTTCAATATGTCCTTAACAGACCATGCGCCATCTGCTGGACTGCCCCCAATTTTCACCTGCACCCTTGACAATCTGAACGACGCCTCCGACACCGCAAAAAATGTAGCCACCTATTGGCGCCCAATAGCATGTAGAATTGTCAAAGTTAAGTGGCACATTGCTCGCAGAATAGATGGCCCATTGGGCCGAAAGGTTCTGAAGTGGCGACTGCGTACCGGAAGACTTAGAAGTGGAGGCCTTACGTTGGAAGGCCTCCCACAAAGTGGACCGATTACCCGGTGAAGGCCGCAGGAATTTACTGGATGCGGAAGCACAGAACCGTTCTAAATGGTTGTGCTTCGGGGATACCTAAGTCCAGCAGTGGATGTCTTTCGGCTGAAGCATGATGAAGATTGGGCCCAAACAGTATAAGCAACATAGATGTACCGTCGAAACGAAAAGAACACGAAAAGGTTGACGAAAACAGAATGATGTTTTAAATGCTAAACTTGAAACGTGATTTGTGGCTTAAATACCCGAACTTAAACGTTAATATCACATTTGAAGAGCAGTGATGGATGGTGTATCAGTAAACTTGCCCGGGAAGATAACTTGCAGTATTAAGTGGCAGTCTGTCCAGGGGACCACCCTGGCCTTCACTTGAGGAGTAGGAGACGACAGGGTCTTCTTTATTAAGTCATCCAGGGGATAGCCTCGACGGGGGAAGACTATTGCCTGAAAAAGAAGAAAAATCACTTTAGTAACAATACAAGTTTGAAAGTGGTAGATATAAATGGTGGATGACGGGGGGTCGTGGCTATACAAACACGGATCAATCGAAAATGAAGCCACACTGCCGAGATCCGTGGGTGTTTCACCGTCTATCACATGCCGTATCTCGAAAAGGATCTTTGACAGTCTTTATGGGTCAGAAGCCTAAAAATCCAACTTTCGACAAACATTTTGACTTTAGCGTCGGGCGTTAACGCTAAGTATCAGAATTTATTTTTGCCTAGGCCCACTGGAACGAAAACCAGTGCTACCAAGGGGTGGCGTATTATCCAGTAACTGGGTCTGCTCGGTCCATTATAGACCTCATCCATCGCTTTCACGCAATCAAGTGACACGACAACAACAAGGCAACAGGCAGGAGCGCTGTAGTTGTGCCAGTTACTAGAATAACGCCAGCTACTCGCCCCAGATATAATTTACTAACGCCAGTTCCTAGTGCCATTTGCTAGCGGCAGTTACAAGCCCCAGGTTCTACCCAATAAAAAAAAAAAATATACCCACATTAGCCGGCAAGAACATAGCAGGGCAGTAGTCATTCCTGCCATCTCCACAGTACACGATCTTCCCGTACGCGTGCTTGGCGCACCACTCGACCAGCGCGCGCGACTTGCACAGGTTGCTGGGGCAGCGCGCGCAGCTCGTCTGGCGCATGCACGGCTCTATGAACAGCCGGTCGCCTTGCCAGAAGGCCCGGTTCGTTATTATTTCTGTTATGCAGTCCTGTAACAAGCAAAAATACAAGCTATACAGTGTATGCCTAGATAAAGTGCACTAACGAAAATGGGTGAAAATAGACCTATACTAGAAATTTTTATACACCGAGAAATTTTAATGGTTGTTTTCCCGCGGTAGAACAACTTGCCATAAGTAGTACTTTCGAAGCATAGAATAAAAGTAAAACAATAAAGATTTTTTTGTTTTAAAACAATTAAAAAATATTCATCAACTCGATAAAACACTACTCAATAGTAACACTAGAGGTAACTTGTAGGTACTACTCGAATCGCACGCGCCGCCGACAAAAGGAACAGCGATGCATAAATGTTAAAAGCAAAATAAACTCTCGCACCAGTGGAACGAATGTATGGGAGCGGTTGGACGTAGACATGTCCGAAAAATAAGAGTAAAATTATGACAAACTAATGATGCCATCTTATTCGATTACTTAATGCCTTCATAAATTGTGGTGATGAATTTCTTCATAACTCCCATATTTCGGGAGTAATTTGAGAAAATGTGAAATTTTACTATGAAAATGAGTGTATCGAGCTCTCTCCCTCCTGATTCCGGGCTTGTTTCAAGTAGCGGTCTCTAATATCGTAATGCTATTACTAAGAGCTATATTTAATACTAAGACACATAGTGCGCCAAATGTGCACTTTCTGGGATAAAAGGAAATGAAAATTTAAAAAAAAAAACGTTTTTTCCCCATTTGTATTTACTTTAAACCGCAGACAGACTTATTAAGAGGTCTATAAATATATTATATATATATACAGAAATATATATTAACAAAAATATTCACAAGAACTGATGAGAGTATGACTTTTAAGTAAGTTGATAATAAATTACCTAGTTTCATTAAAAGTACAATAAATAATTAAGATGTAAGCTCTAATTTACTAAGTTACACATTTTAAAACAATAACATCATTTAATTATCTTCGTCATCATCATCATCATCAATTAATTCAAATTCAGAATCGATGTCCGCTAAATCATTTATGTTAACAAATTCGATATCACTTTTCTCAGAATCCGTAAGCTCATAAAATTCCTTAAAAGAAGATTTTTTTACAAACTTATTTCCTTTTGGACGGATACTTGTAACAAGTGGATCAGAAGACAGTAAAAGATTGTGCATAATATCTTCATTGCATGAGATACTGCTATGCTTTCGAGAATGCCCCTCTCTATATTTTCTAAAATCTTTATTTCTAGCCTCAGATGCCTCTTCGGATAGAAAACCAATGGGCACAATTGACATGTTCTGAACTATGTCTGGCCCATGCATTAAAATTTTATGAAGTGAAGAAGGCATATAATACCATGGGTATAACTCCACGTAAAGCTTAGCAGTATCAAAGCAGAACTCTCGGAATTTAGTTACGTTGATCTTCTCTCCTGATGAAATACACTGCAAGATCACACAGATTTTTCTTAAAAGCATAGCATCTATTCCGGTCAGTTCAGCAGATTTAGTGTAGTTTTCAAAAAATCTCCTTGCCGAGTTGCCATTGTTGGTGGATCCACTGCCTTGTTTCACAACATCGAGAAGTAAGCCCGTTTCTCTTCTTACAGCCTCTTGAACTCTTTTCTTCCTGTCATCAACTTGCCTTTTTGCTATATCACCCCTTACTTGCCATGATTTTATGTCTAATTTGTAGGAAATGTGTAATAAGCATTCCATTGAGCGAATCCAAGCGTGAAGGGTGCTTAAGCTATATTTATACATGTCCTCGTTTGCGTGTTTATCTTTGATTAACTCTAAATTATTCATTTCTTTAGGACAAGCCTTGCATATGTCACACACTGAAGCTGCTGTATTGGATATAATGGAATGAATTTTACCATCAATCATTGTCAACAGCAGTTGGTGTTTGACACTAATTCCATCAGTGATGGTGGATGGAGTTAAGGCTTCAATCTCTGCTTCGATTTCAGCCATCTCTCTCTGCACATTTTCTTTGGTTTCCTTTATAAACTTAAACAATATTGGCCGGCAAAATGAAGTGGAAGATGGTCGCTCGTTTTCCCAAATTGTTACACCTTTTGAGACGAGCCGCAGTGGTACAAGACTAATCATAAAATTACTAGCAAGATCGATTTGCTCATCTTCACTCGTCCTTTGATGATAAATGCTTTGGCTAGATGATCCGTCAAAACCCCATTTGCTGGTCAATACGAGCTGTTGATTGGGATCAACAGGGGTTTCTAACGACCTAATAAGTCTTCTTGAGGTTAAATCCATCAAGGCTTGTAATTTGATTTTTGCAGAGCTCTCTGTAACTGTGAGATCTTCTTTGGCCGGATAGCACTTAATTTTTTCTTTAACCAACATGTAGTAACTCGGGTATTGAAGAGCTCCTTCTTGAGTGTTGAAATCCCGAAGAGTGTTATAGCGCCATTTCGATAAGTTCATCGATACATAAAGAGCCAATGCCTTCAAAGGGGATATTTCCCGTACCTGAATTGATTTACCTTCAATGAAGGCTTTGATTTTTGAGGCCTCTTCTGGATTCTCCGTCAAGTATTTCATAACATAAGCTGTATCGCTTTGTCCTGCCTTTTGAAGCGCCCTTTCGGCCGAAAACATAATTTCAGCGCTGCTACTGCTGCATGAAAGACTATCTTCAGTGCGTCTTCTTTTTTGCCGGTTACTAAGGTCCTCAAAAGATTTACGAGGACTAGGATGTGTACAAGTTGAAGCATCAGATTTAGCGGGAGAAATTATGGGCTCGATGACGTCACTTATATTTTCTGTAGAAGGTTCCATATTTTCATTCTGTAATTCCGGCCATTGAATTGCAGCCTGTAGCCAAATCTCATGTTTCTTCCGAAACTTATCTGTGCTTCTTCCAGACTGTGTCCATTTTGCATAAATGCGGTAGCAAAATCGACGACACCAGTCTTTTAAACTTGTTTCAGCACTTTCACATAACTGAACACAACTGTTATCTTTTAAAACACTGAACAAATAGTTAAAGTCGCGTAAATCTTTATGTGCGCGTGCGCATAAAGCAACGTGAATATCAAGATTTGTATTAAAATTTGGAAAATACATTGCGAGATTAGCTTGGATACAACGAGGTGTAAATCAACACTGATTTTAAAGTTACTAATAGTGACCTATTTATATAAAATCCAGGTATCCCAGGTATCCTTTGTTAAATATTGCAAGGTAATTAGTTATTGTGATAATTAGTAAATGATGCATGCTAAATTAGTGTATTAAGAGCCATTTAGTAATTAAATAATAGCAATGTTCTTATCAGTAATCATTAGTGCATCAGTTTTATATGTAAACCTTAAGTCCCTAATTATATATCCTAATTAGCTTATATCTTCTCTAATTGGCTGCTCAGAAATGTTATTGTAATAAGGTAAACCTTTAGAAAAACGGTTTTAATCAACAAAATAAACAAAAAATAAAAAAATTGTGTTATAAAATAAACATCACCCTTTATCCCAGAAAGTGCACATTTGGCGCACTATGTGTCTTAGTATTAAATATAGCTCTTAGTATTAGCATTATGATATTAGAGACCGCTACTTGAAACAAGCCCGGAATCAGGAGGGAGAGAGCTCGATACACTCATTTTCATAGTAAAATTTCACATTTTCTCAAATTACTCCCGAAATATGGGAGTTATGAAGAAATTCATCACCACAAGTTATGAAGGCATTAAGTAATCGAATAAGATGGCATCATTAGTTTGGCATAATTTTACTCTTTTTTTTCGGACATGTCTACGTCCAACCGCTCCCATACATTCGTTCCACTGTGGCACGTGGTGATTTTTCACAATGGTTCTATCTCTCTCTATCAATCTGCCATTTTTTGTTTCTAATATTTTATTTGTTTATAAAACGATTGTATTACCAAGACAAAACCATTTCGCTGCGGGAAAACAACCATTAAAGTTTCACAGTGTTTAGTATACCCACATTTCAACAGATATTTTTAAGTCCTATATCATAAAAGGCGAGCCTGTTGTGACAAACAAAATCAAAATATCTGCAAAAGAAACGTGTTTTCAACTTGGTGACTGTTTTTTTTTGATAAAGGATTTTGTTTTTATTTGTGAGCAGTGGCCCAGTGATAACATGTTGTAGTACCCAAAAGGCAAAGTGCCTTTCTGGGTTCGACCCTACGGACTACTACGGACTACGGACTTCCTACTACTTCGTGTAAATACTACCGACTAGACTAGACTAACTACGGACTACATACTACTCTGTGTAAATTATTTCGTCACCACGGGTCTTAAAACGGTGAAGGAAAACATCGTAAGGAAAACATCATGTACAAGAACCAACAATTCGTAGACATGTGACATCTACCAACCCGCGTGGTGGACTTCGGCACTATACCTCTCACCAAGAGGAGGCTATCTCCCAGCAGTGGGAATATTATACGCTGGTTATGGTAGAACAGGATGTTGTTGCTACAACTTGGGAGAAGGATTTGTCCGGCAGTGGACTGCAATAGCTGAATTTATTTGAAAGAGCCCGAAATGCGTCAAACGAGCAGTAGAATTTTGTGTGCTAAGGACAAGACATCATCAACATCACAAACTAGGCTTTACCCAACTATACTGGGGTCTGCTTCCAGATGCGGGAGATTACCAGTATTTTTAATCGACTTCCAAAAAGGAGGCGGTTATATGTTCGACTGCATGTATTTTTTTTTGTATGTTCACCGATTTCTCCCCCATTTGTGGACCGATTTACAAAAATTCTTTTTTTATTTAAAAGAGTACACTCCTGAGGTGGTTCCTTTGGCACCAAGTCAGGATCTGATGATGGAATCCCAGGGAAATCGAAAGCAACCCTCGTATGTATGGTACTAATAATGTTTTTCATATATTTTCTAAAACTATTGGGACATTTGCGTATGGTCATCATCATCTCATGACGCTGAGCTGATGAAGGAAGGTACAACCTTCTTTTTTATGTATGTTCAGGCATAACTCCATCTTATTTTATTCGAAAGGGGTTTATTTCTTAATGGTCCCATTTAAATTTAATATAGATCTGATGATGCGTTTCGGAGACAGATAACGGAACTCTTCAAAAAATTACAGCAGATCAACCGCGATTGTTGCTATCGCGTAAGTATGCTTTGTTTTGACCCCAAGAATGATGAAATTTGAATTGGTCTGGGGTAGGTACTATTACTAAAAAGTGAAAAATAAAAACTTTTTACAAAAAATAAGCAACCGACTTCCGGAAAAACACTACAAAGTGAAAAATAAGTTTAATTTCGGAAGGCGGTGACAAAAAATTTAAATACGTATCCAAAGTCACCGACTTCCGAAATTAAACTTATTTTTCACTGTGTAGTGTTTTTCCAGCAGCCGGTTGTACATGGAACGACTGCCGGAAGACGAGGAGCCTATCCTTTAAAAAACCTTGAACAACATGATATCACCACTAGCACTATCACGCGATTACTTAGCAAGGACGGACAAAGATCTAATTATTTTAATTAGAGCATTTTGTTTCCAAAGAAATAAGACACTTCCTCTGAGAATGATCCTTGTTTATTCGAATGACGGTATATAAGTGTGATAATTATCTTGAATACCTGTTGTATGGTTCTAATATATTTTCACGATGATGTGATATTAGCTCAGTCACGGAGAAGTAACTGGTTATGACCAGAACGCGTGCATCATTGCCGACTACATCTTAACTTATCGTCAGGTGAGATAGAGGTGAGAGTGAGAGCTTCATCATCTGCCTAGTCTTTTTGCAGCGGAATACCAGTATCTATACTAATATTATAAAGCTGAAAAGTTTGTTTGGTTTTACGCGCTAATCTCAGGAACTCTTGGTCCGATTTAAAAAATCTTTCAGTATTAGATAGCCCATTTATCGAGGAAGGCTATAGGCTATATAACATCACGCTAAGGTCTTTAGGAGCCGAGCAAAGAGAAGAAAGTCACGAATACGAAGTACTCGCACGGGCAGGCGATTCGAAACGACGGGTGGGTCGGGGAGCAAGAAATTTGACGTGAACAAAGTCGCGAGCAGAAGCTCGTTTTATATAAAGCGACCGCCTACCTGACCCCACAACCCAGTTATTGGGTAACTCTACTATACCCCTTGGTAAGACTGGTTGTCAGACTTTCGTGCTTCTGACGCCCCGTAACGACTGTCAAAGATCCACAAATGACAGCCGGGACCAACGGCTTAACGTACTTTCCGAGGCACGGAGGGGTCTTGGTATGTAAAGATGGTCACCCTTCCACGGACCAACCGCGTTAAGCGTAGCTTAACCTGATCGACTGACTCGTGCGGCTGTTATTACTTGCTCGTTTTAGGACTCCTACGATAACAACGATTGATGTTCGATTAGCTATAGTAGCGTATCGAATGGTTGTGAATAGCTATGCAGGTCTTATGAATGGGTTTCGTGTTACCCAGTAACTGGGTTGTGGAAGTCCAGGCAGTCAATTGTAACTACCTGAATCCGGTCAGAATGGACGTCGACGCACAAAATCTAGGCAGATGATGATGATGGTGTTTTCAAACGTATTCTCACTCACCAGTAACCCATGCACCGTCAACCAGTGTTGTACAAACACAGTATTAGCATCAGTGACCAGCACCACGTCCCATCCCTCGGCCGCTAGTGTTGTGATCAGCTTCTCGACCCCCGGGGTGGGCCGCATGGACCCTATGCAGTCTAGAATGTCGTCTTGATTGAGGCCTGCAGAGTACGCGTGTTCAAATACCTGGTAAGAAAGAGGGATTGTCAGATTTTTGTAACTGAAATGAAATGTTTATGAAATGAAATGAAATGTTAATGAAATGAAATGTTAATGAAATGAAATTAAATGTTTATGAAATTAAATGAAATGTTTATTTATGTAAGTAAATCGTTTTAAATTCTTTTACACGTCAATATTTCGTTGGTCAATATTTTAAAAATATATTTCCTAGCTGACTGTTCCCTGAGAAGAAATGCCGAAATAAACTCAGAGGTCATGGTCTCTTTTAAAGTCCAAACATTTTATTATTAGAATTTTATGTGAGACTAACAATGCAGGGCCATATCTTGAAGGCCTTTTGAAGAAAGAGCCATTGCAGCTTTGAGCTATCCTATCAAAGTCAAAGTCAAAGCTTTTATTTCAAATAAGCACATAAAAGGCACTTTTGAACGTTAACATTTACATTGAAATAGAATTGATTCTAGTCGCCCCTTCCAAGATGTAGTTTCGTATGGAGAAGAATGGGCAAGAAACTTCACCGGTACTCTTTTAAAATGTTTTAAGTACAATATAAGGCATCCCAATAGAAAGGAAGAAGAAGAAGACTCGATTTTTTTTTTAAAGAACCGAGACTCTTCGGTCACGCGGCCAAAAGTCCCCACATCGTCGTCAAGCTCGCGTGACACTATTTTGGGTAGCTAATACTATAGCTATCCAAAGACGCCCACGAGGCACTCTGTAATGCCGAGAATTCGTGCCAAAAGTACACATGGACATGCCAGTCCCACGATATACTGCAAGACATTCAAATAGAATGCAGCAGATTTGCTTACACTATATCGGTATTTAAAGAGATTGATGGTGATAGATAACTAATTATATCAAGAGTAAATTCAATTAACGTTACTTAATTAGTTGGGAATGTTGTCAGTGGCAATCAATTTATTGCATACGTGTCGATAATTACTACTTAAACAAAACAGTACACAAATGATTTAAAATCTTACTAATCCTAGTAGATAACTCACACAAAAACGGCTGAATGAATTCTGATGAAATTTGGCACACAGGTGTCAATACCAAATATCACACCGTGATAAATAATTTTATTTGTATACGTCGGTTTGTACTGACACTTTTACCACGCTGAAAGACTGGTGGTCAGACTATTGAACTTTGGACTACCCGTAACGACTGTCAAAGACAGCCGGGACCTCAGCCGCTTGAAGAGGGTCTCGATATGTAATGGATGGTAACCCATCCATTAATCGACCGCGACAAGCTTCGATCGACCCAGCTGTTATTATTTAGCCACGTGCCCCTTTATAAGTCACACGGTGCATGACAAAGAATCTTAGAACGTCGAGTACTATGTCAATCAATTAACACCTATTTAAATCAAGCTATGAGAATCGTTTTTATACGTAAGTACGTTAACACATCTATCACGCTTTGACAATCTGCCAAGGTAGGCAGTCACAGGCGCGACTGCGAAGCATAGAGTGGGTTCGATTCCCAGGGGGCCAATTCTGTAACACGCTAACAGTATGGTAGAATAGCTTTCATTTTGACAGCTCAACAAATTCATTGTGTTATTTACGTTGCTGACTTTAAGCCCACGGACGAAAAATATATCGCGGCGGGAATATATCGCGCACTCGATGTTCAACTGTCGGTGTTGAGCCGAGCATTCAGAATCCAACAGAGCGCATCCCAGCGCGTCAAGAAACACTGTTGGATTTTCAACTCTCAGTTTTAAGCAATGCGTTGAAAATCCAGTGCGTCACAAACAGTCTGGGCTAACATGACTGGTGAAATGTGGGTGTGCTACATTTCTATACACTCTTTACACCTCTGGCTATCCCTTCGGAGAAGACATGCGGGATGAAGACTTACTCGTCTGCTTAGTCCGTCAACGAAGATAGTACGGGCCTGTTTGAAAGCCTACTCTAGAATTATTTAACTTTTCCGGATGGGCAAAAATATATCGGAAGTCAAGATAACTGTCAATCATTCATTAGCCATATCAAAATATGGACCCGTTGTACAGCGGTTTGCTCTTGCGCAAGCCGCTGTACAACGGGTTATGACAGAGACAGGTATAGAAAAATGCGTCAGCTAGAACGAGATGGAGGAATATTGCGCATTTTTCTTGGTTTTCAGCTGTTAAATTTCTATTATATTTAATTCTTTACATTCTTATATTAATTTAATTTAAAACAAGTATTCTTTATTGATAAGTCAGTAAGTTAAAGACGACTTCGCTTCGGCTTCTCTCTTAGAAAAATTGACACCTCGCCGCTGCTACCTGTAGTATACCCACATTTCGGTAGTTTTGATTAAACCTTAATCTTGTGACCGGTCATGGGAATCTAGAGACCGGTTTGCTACCAACGAATTCTTGATTACAGAGCTCAATAACCCAGAGAGGTGCTTTAGTTTGTGTAAATTATTTCATCACCACTGCTATCAAAACGGTGAAGGAAAACATCGATAGGAAACCAGCATGTCCAAGAACTAAAATTCGAAGACATGTGACATCTACCACCCGCACTGAGCCCGCTTACTGGATTTTAGTCCACTCCCTCCCATCGAGCGGAGGCCGGTATCTCGGCAGTAGAAACATGGCTGAAAATGATAATAAAGCAATTCTGATGCTGCTGGGATTGGCGTGCATGTACGCCAATTTACCTACCACATACCCGGGGGAATACCCACGCCTTCCCCAAAGTGTATACTATTTATATTGCTCTAAATATATCTCAGAGCAACAAATAAAACTTCCGATACATAGTAATTGTCTAAATATAGGTTTCGCGTGACGCGTCGGTAGCGGCAGAATTATATTATGTGCGAATGGATAAATAGGTTTCATCGCCCCTAAAATCGCGAATGCCTTTAGGTTTTTCTTTCAAAAATTCTGTTGCTCGCTGTAGCTCTCTCAGGGAGAGCTGGTGCACTTCTACACGACTACTTAGGTTTCTCCCAACTATGTTGGGGTCAGCTTTTCAAGGCAAGCAGTCTTCACCTACTGACCCCCACAATCCAGTTACTGGATAACACCTCCACACTCGGAGGCTGCTGTCCTACAGTGGGGCAGTAACAAGCCTATTTATGTGGAGGTCAGCGACCATACCATAACTATGTATATGCGGATGAATTTAATTCTACAAAGTGATTGATTTCCGTAATAGAATGGCGTTTTCCTTCCGCTAATTCATTACCTACCATCATGCTGATTAAAAGCATTCATTTAGGAATTGGTAAATCAACATAATATATGAAGAGGAAACTAAAGTAGAGAAATAGGAGAATGGAGAGGGGTTATGGCTAAGTAATGACAGCCGCACAGGTCAATCGATCGAGTTAAACTACTCTTGCCGCGGTTGCTCCGTGGATGGATGACATACCAAGACCCTCCGTGGGTCGTTACAGGTCGTCCGAAGCCCGAAGGTCTCAGAAAAAGTCTTACCAAGGGGTATCGTGTTATCCAGTAACTGGGTTGTGGAAGGTCAGATAGGAAGGCGCTCCATGTAAAATATTAGTATATAGCTGCGTCTAATTAAACTGTAAGCCGACCCCAAAAAAGTTGGGAAGCTGCTACGCCGTTTAAAATAGGAGAGTGAAGGGTTATAGAGTTTTTTTTACCCTCTTGTCTCCGTGTTTGTTTTGTTTTCGTTTTTTGAAGTCTGTTGTTTTTTTTTTGCTGTGAAATTTCCTTTAGTGTTGTTTTCCATTTCCAATTTGTCATTTACTGGTTCTTAGAGGTTTATGAAACATTATACTCATAATTCTTTGCCTAAACTTTACAATTTACTCACTCAAGCTGTGGTCTAAGTAAAGAATTCTACAAATATCTATCACTTCAGAAAGAAAACCCGCTTCATCTCGTGTCTTAAACTGTCACAATTTCACTGGCAAGCGTGCCACAGTCCAAGGTCGCCAGATTGATTCGCTGCCAGAAACTAACAACTAGATATTATTTCGGATACTCGCAAATTATACTTGGAATGGGATCTCCCAACCTTGCCCTTAGTTTATTTATAAACCTTTCTTTAGCCAAGGTACCTGTGGCTGGTAAGACGATTTTATTTAATCACTTCTACCGGGGTATTCGTCTTCACGATATTATTGTTTTAATTTAACATACATAGATATCATAAAATATCCTCACTCAGCAATACTGAAGCTTCCCATTAGTGAAAGAATTTATGGAATCGGATCAGTATTTTCGAAGATTACCCCTACTTACAAACTCACAAAATAATATGCTACATTACAAGATTTTGCTCGCGCCTTCGCCCACGTGGAGGTCGGAAATTATCCCACGGAAACGAATACCGGGATAGAAAGTATCCTATGTATTAATCCAGGTTATAAACTATCTGTGTCACTTTTTGTGTCAGTGTATTAATGAATTTTGGGAAAGTAGATTGGTATGGAAACACTTCATTCCACCACCCCACCTCATGAAGATCGCCGGCATCCGCTGGATGCGGGAAACGCAGGACCCGGTCGTTGTAGCAATGCTTGAGGAAGGCTTATGTCTGCAGCAACTGATGGGGCTCGCAAGGGCCGATGCCTGCCAGGGGTGCGGGTTGTTCGAAAGAGATACCGCGGCCCCTGGCACACAGGCAACTGAGGGAACACGGGTGGGTTTTAGTCAGTAAAAGTCTGACACGCCCTCCCGCTCCACCCAGAGCGGGAGAAGTTATTTGATGATTTCCCACCCAAAAAAAAAAAAAAAGGCTTATGTCCAGCAGTGGTCGGTTTTCAACTGCAAAAACAGCCTATAATGCTCTCACTGTTGGGACCGAGGCCTCCTCTCCGAGGAGCGAGGTCGTGATCCCACGCGAGCCCAGTGCGGTTTAGTGGATGACACAATGAAAAGTCTTCAAACGTTTAGTTCTAGGACATGCCAGTTTCCTCACGTCTTACGTTGTATCCATTTTGAAAGCACTGGTGATGGAATTAATTGCTGAAAGTGCTTGCCTGGTTCTTTGAACGCACACTTACAAGTACAAGTCATAATTCGGGTCCGTTACCACCCGCACTTTTCGACTGAAATGATGATAGAGATGAGTATCGGTACCGTAAACCGGGGTTACTTTGATTCGCGGGATGGCTTTGATCAAAACTTCCATTTCATATAAAATCGCTAATTGCTTAAAACGAAACGCAACATGGTAGTTTTTTTTTTCTAGGTTAGCAACACTGAAGAACTGTCAAATCCTTTCCTGGGCACACCCTGAGAATTCACTAATAATTAAAATAAATCTTGTCCTGTTGGTAAATTTCGATTTTTTGGTATTATAATTGGGGTTACTTTGTAATTTCGCAATAAAATAGGAGGGTATCAAAGTAACCCTACATCCAACGTATAACTTTGATCAGTCAGTTTTTTTTTTTTATCTCAAAATAAAGCCATATTTTTTCACGTATTATTACAGGAACCGAGAGTTATTAAAAAACCGAATATTGGACATTTTTTGTATTTTTTTATAACCACAAATTCAAGAGATATGAACCTTCAAAGTTCAATTTTGATTAAAGTAACCCCGGTTTACCGGTAACGAACTTCTTAAACTGTGGCCAATATTTGAAATGTCTCTTTTAAAATAGGTGAGATTACAACAAAAATTACATAACATGCATAAGCATAATCAAGACCATATAAATAGGGCCATGAGCTAATTTGGCTAACACGTGCGGTGACGGAAACCGAACAATATTGGAAATGGATATTACTTTGAATACCAACTCGTGCATATAAAAACTGCTTACAATGGTTTATGATAAGAGTGTATTGCTACAGATTACTGATAACAATAATGCCATGTACCTATTCATGTTTGAAAACAATCGATTTTGGATATCAATGAATGGGCCCAAAAAAGTAACTGAATGAAAACCAAGAGGCCAAAGCAGAAGTAGCGGTCAGCCAAGGAACATAATATAGCATAAAATAACATCTATTTATTTTCTCACCACTGGAAACGGTGGGATGACATATTTTGGTAGAATAGAGGACCAAGATGGATTACTAAAGCTAGTGACAAGAATCAGTGGGAGGAAATGGGGGTGGCCTACGCCAAAGAGGCGACTAATGCTTAGAGGAGGAAGGCAGGAAGCTAGTAGGAGGAATTTATGTAAAAATTTTAACTACCAAGATGACGACTAGTAGAGAAATATGGAACAAAAAGACATGTTGCGTCGACCAAAAATAAATTGAGATATGTGCAGGAAATGATGATGATCATGTAAAAATTGTAAAAGTAGTTCAATAAAAGCTTTTTATTTATTTATTGTACACAATACCATTTCTTTTTTATTGAAGGTGGGAAATCATCAAATAACTTCTCTCGCTCTGGGTGCAGCGGGAGAGCGTGTCAGACTTTTACTGACTAAAACCCACCCGTATTCCTTCGAGTCTTTGGAACAATCCGCACCCCTGGCAGGCATCGGCTCTAGCGGACCCCACCAGTTGGCGCTGACATCTCTTTGAGGCGCGCGGGGAACACAACGCGCCGTCGACCCGGGCTTGGTCCTTACCGGACAGCGAGCTACCCATTACTCGCCGTCCGCAAGCCCGCGCCTACGATGGCCGGGAATCGGCCTGGGATTCCCGATGCCCAGGGCGTCTCCTGCGACGACTAAGGCCGTGAGGGCGCATGTACTGCCTCTCCCTCACTTGCGCCGCCTTCCTCTTCGCGAACATTACTGGCTTCCCATGCACTCTCGCTTCGTACCATGGCCGGACGCGAGAGATCGCCGCCGCTGATCGCCTCCACGAGGACAAGGCGATGCTCCGCCGAAGCTGGACAGACCTCCACCGTAAGCTCCACCGTGTTCTCCGAGCGATCTACACAGGGGTAGCACCGGGGCGTTTCCTCCCGCCTTATCCGAAACAGGAACCTCCCGAAACAACCGGAACCTGCGTCAGGCGGAAGGTGAGGACGCCGTGGCGCCTCTCAAATCTTTCCTCATACAATACCATGAAGCAGGGATTCACAGACGGTTGATAGAGGAGTGAAAGAAAAAAGTAGTTTGGCAACAATGAGTAGCATTGCTTTCTTTTTTTTAATGGGGATATTCTCATGGACAGAAATCAACCGTCAAGCCACCAAGGGGTATCGTGTTATCTAGTAGCTGGTTTGTGCATGATAGATAAACAGTCACTCAGTGTAACACATAGCATAGTTGAGGGCTAGACTGGAAACCGACCTAAACATAAACAGGAATAAGCTACGCAGAGGATGATGATTGGCTAAGTTGTCAATTAATTTGAAAGCTCCGTCAGGAGAAAGACGGAATCTTATTTGGAACTGATCTTTGAATATCAACTACCTCGCTGGTCTAGTGGTCGCAACAGCTACTGCTGAACGAGGTCCTGGGTTTGATTCCCAGGCCGGGTAAAGTGTTATTGGGTATTTTTACTTGGAATATCTCAGTAGCAGCCGGAATCTGGACGTGTTCCCGGTTGACGACAATAGGCTCGCCCGCTATTACATGGGACTTAACTGGCGAAATGTCGGTATAGTATAGGTACACCTCTGCCTAAGCCTTCCGGAAAACAAGGCGTGATGTTATGCTTTGATCTATCTCACATCTTCCTCGGCACATTGGATTCAGAGATCCAGTTCTGGCTATTATTTATGCGTTGCTTGGTTTCTATGTTCCTCAAATATTCAAAATAAACTGTCTATACGCATTCATTCGACGAAGTCCTTCAACTGAGTTTACCAATTTGAACTACTACTTAAGCGTGAAGATAAATGTTTTATTTTCAAGATGAATGAACTTGAAGTTGACGCCGGATGAACCACTGCATATTACATAACAACGGCATTCAATTATTTAAACTTTCCATGGAAAGTAAGCATATTGAGAATTTATATCGTTTTATTATTTAGTGAATCGTGGGATATATTCGAATGGTTTAAAGTTGTCATAACTCCAAACCGAAATACATCAATGCTTGGTGGCAGAAATATATTCCAATTAACGCAGCCTATCGCAGTCCACAGCTGGACATTGGCACTCCCAGGCTGCGCCACAACACCCTGTCCTCCGCCTCCCGCATCCAGTCTATCCCAGACACGTTTCTTAGATCGTCAGTCCATGTAGCTGGGGAGCGTCTTATACTACACTTGCCGATACGCGAAATATGCGGCGATAGATAAAATCTTTCACAAGAAGCGAAGCATAAATTAGCCTGTAATGTCCCGCGGGTCAGTGCGCGTTGGTAGATGTCACATGTCTTCGAATTTTTGGTTCTAGGACATGCTGGTTTCCTCACGATGTTTTCCTTCACCGTTATAAGAGAATTTACACAAAGTAAAGCGCCTGCCGGGTTTCGAACTTCCCATTACCACTAGGCCAACACTGCTCTCAGAAGCGTAGGTAGCTCTTAAAAAATACACGATTCAAACAAATAATCTTGTATGGGGCAATGGAATACATTCCCAAGGGGTGAATACAAACGAGAAACTATACATGCAACATAGCCACTAGGGAATCTATTCTTATAAGTAATAAACAATGGTTTTATACGCTGCAACCAGATATACGTTTGCGAGAATATTGTCATGGTCAACTCTTCAAAATTCATCTTCCGTTTCTTTGGTGGGTGTCGAGTTTAATTACTTTTACGTTCTTGTCGAGACTAAAGTGTTATTATCGTATGTATCTTATTGTATGGCAATATGTTCGCGCCTGTTATAAGCTCCTATAGTTATACCATGATACTTTTAACTGGCGAAATGTAGGTGTGGACCCACATTTTCATCTCCGAGGAGGCAGAAGTGTTCCTAAAACATCTCTTTCTTTTCGGGTATTACAGGCGAGACGTTTTGACCTCATGTTCAAGATGCTCAACCAAAAACACCACCATCTCATGAGGATCACGTTCGACCTAAAAGCTTATACAAATACACGGTTGCAGCAATCGTGGATCATTTGCTGTCAGTTGTTGAAGAATTCCACTGTCTATCTTCGAAGAGCTTCAACATATTCTAATCTACATTAATACTAGGGCATGCAAACCGGATACCCGGATAACCGTAAAAACCGGATAACCGACTGATTTGAAACCCGGGTTTTTTAGGATAACAAAACCGGGTTTTTCGGTTTTGTTTAAAACCGAAAAATGTGAACAGGACGGCGAGGTGGCGTTAGTTTAGTTTCTATTTCGGCTACGTTAATTTAGTTCCTTGTCGCACTACTATGCCACGCTGCCGCCATTTTGTTTTTCGGGCAGTCTGTGTATAGTGATATGAGTGAGTGAGACGAGTGCACGTGTTGTGTTTGTCGTAGGTAAGTTTGATCACATTCTTTTATATCACTCGTATATTATGCATTGCTAATATTACATGAAGTGTATGACCAAATACTGAAATGTAATCACAGCAGAGATGTTATGCATATAAGTAATAGCTATAATTAATTAGGTTATGGCAGCCGGCACGTTCTCATTTTTGTAAATATGTAACGTACCTGTAATTAATAAGAGCTCGTTTTTATTTGAAGTAGTTTGAGCTGATCACAGCACATTGTTACATTTAAACTTTAATGTTTTGATTACGTATACTAACAACGAAGTAAATTTTAATGGTCTTTGGATAATGTGAATGTTAAAAATATAAAATTAATACCTAGCTAAGTAGACTTACAAAGAGTGCGTTTTTTAGTAAGTTTTTTACAGTAGGTAATATGGCACAAATGTGGCATATTGTTTGTTTATTTGTCTTCAATTTAGAATCTTCGTAATCGAAATCTTCTGTTGTTGAGTTTCTGCACCTAAAGTGTATTTAACTAGACTACGTGGCGTAAAACTTCCTTCCAGTTGTCCGTTATTATTTTTAAGATTTATGATCATGAACTTTTGCTACAATGGCACTTAACATTTACAGAATGGGCACGCCAACATTGCGGCGGTAAGTCCCCTCTTTGAGGAGTGGCTTGAGAGGCGGCATGGCGTCCTCGCCTTCCGCCTGACACAAGTCCTCACCGGACACGGCTGATTCGGGAGGTTCCTGTTTCGAATAGGGCGGGAGGAAACGCCCGGGTGTTTCCATTGCGAAGATCGCCCTGACGTGCTCAAACAACATACCTCTGGTGCAAGCCCATCTACAGAACTTGATTTAGAAACTAAAATCAGGGTGGAAATGACACTTTACGACGGTGGAGGAAAAACGGGAGAATAGTATATAAAGTATATATAATGTATGTCAAAAGTATATAAAGCTTTGAAATCTATACCTCCAACAAGTGTGGAATCAGAGAGCGCCTTTTCAATTTATATCTTTAAGTATGACTGATTTATTTTGTTTTGGTAAATTAGGAATAAGACTTCTATTTTATGTGTTATTTAAATAATTATTTTGATCCCATTTTACGTACTGTTGATTTTGCCTGTTTGTATTTTATGACAGTTAAATTGTTATTTAATATTCTGTGATTTTAGACAAATCAAATCAAATCGTTTATTGCAATCCATAATGTACACTTACAGGTGGTACAAAAATTAGAAACAATTATGGACCCTGTCGGGCACAGCAAATTTTTAAATAACTAAAATAACTAGAGCGACGAAGAGCGCTTTAATAATTTTCGTTTGAATTATTTAATATCCTATTAAATATTTTATATATATTTTTTTTTTGACCTTTGTGTACCTACCAAATGTTCCTAATTTTGTATGTTAGGTACCTAAGGTAAGTATTGAAGAATATGTTGTTTTGCTAAATAGTAATCTTGATTCTATGTTATGTTTATAGAAAATAAACTTATTGTATTGTTACTTAGTAGTTGCAGCTTATTTCAGTGCAAAAAAATGCTTATTAGTATTAAAATAAGTGAGATAAAGTAAAAAAAACCTATTTTGATTAGACTTCAGCATTTTTATTTCTTTACATACATATTTCTCATTTCTTTAATAAAAATTATAAAAAAACCGAAAAAACCGATTTAACCGGTTTCAACGGTTTTGTAAACATTAAACCCGAAAAAATCGGTTTTTTAAAGCAACCCGGTTTTTGCATGCCCTAATTAATACTAGCTGACCCAGCGAACGTTGTTTTGCCTTATAAATTACTTAGGGTGAACAACCCTTATCACTTAGGGGTATGGAAAATAGATAGTAGCCGATTCTCAGACCTACTGAACACGCATATAAAATTTGGTAAAAATCGGTAAAGCCGTTTCGGAGGAGTACGGTAACAAACATTGTGACATGGAAATTTTATATATAAGATTATAAAGCTGAAGAGTTGGTTTGTTTGTTTGGTTGAACGCGCTAATCTCAGGAATTACTGGTTCGAATTGAAATATTATTTTAGTGTTGGATAGCCCATTTATCGAGGAAGGCTATATAACATCACGCTAATTAGGAGCCGAGCAAAGAGAAAAAAGTCACGAATATGAAGTACTCGCACGGGCAGGCGATTAGAAGCGAAAGCGAAGAAATTTGACGCGAACGAAGTCGCGAGCAGAAGCTAGTATATACTCAAACCTTCCCTGAAAACATGCATTTAAATAACAAAACTGAATCCAGATCGGACCAGAAATTTTTGAGAAAATCACTGACATACAAACATACATGAGGGTCGAATTCAGACCCTACTTTTTTTAAGTCAATTAAAGATTGATACTATACGCTACCTACCTCTTCTAGGTCGTGATAGAATGTTTTAATCAAATTAAAAGGCAGCTTTTCACTTTAGTATTTATCCAACAATGTTAGTACTAGCCCGCAATAGCTCAAATTAACTAATGAGTCTAATGGAAACGTAAGGTTTCACTTCAATTGGAATTTTACTACACATGAGCATGACGCAAGAGTCGACGCTTTGACATTGAAAATAAAACTATCACGCTATGGATGGTCTAGATTTTATGGCCCCAGTCTAACGCGTGGTATCGTGTTACCCAGTAACTGTGTTGTGGATGTCCGGAAGCCAACTCTCTTACTCCGTCAACAAAAATACGGTACCGTCCGAAGGTAGTTTAAAACTTCGGAGCCAACTTTTCCGGACGGGAAAAACTCATCGTGGTGTCATTCATTCTAAGGTTGGGCCCTAAACTAATCGTATATCGTCCGTAGGTGATACGGAGTAGGCATGGCCCGGAACATCGGCAGAAAATACGAATTACGTGCTTAAGGAGTAGACCTCTAGATAGGCAGTTGCGCCATGTAATAAACTAGTCAAAACCAATCAAAATCAAGTCATTTATTCAAATTAGGCTGAGAATCAGCACTTTTCGAATGTCAAAATTAAATAAGACAGTCCCCCAAAACGCCCGCCCTTCACCTAGTGCTTTAGCTGGGCAGAAGGTAAGGTAATCAACTGCATTCGGTTAGACTAGAAGCCGACCCTAATGTAGTTGGGAAGAGGCTAGGCAGATGATGGATAAGTACGAGCTAAAACACAGGAGATCTATAACTACCAACTGGAGCCGTTTTTAAAGAACTATGGAAGAAAATGGCGAGTTAATGATGCTGTTGAATGCAAATGATGCACCATTCATTTGATGGCTTGCTTTGAAGTTAGTTCATTCAATGCAAACCTAGAATTAAAATGTCACGAGCTTAAAATTGAGCAATTAGCACGTTTTTGTTCTAGAGAATTGATCTCCTAATAAAATGAAAATGTTTCGTCTTTTCGACGCATATGTCTAGCAGTGGACGTCTTTCGACTGAAATGATGATGATATAATTAAGAATTACCACTGCTTTTAACGGTATTCAGAGAAAAATTACAGTGTTTTGTCTATTTTTGGTCATGAAAAGGTCAAGCAAGAACTTTTCGAAGCATTCCGACCGCAGCGCGACTATAATTTTTTGCCGCTATAATATCACTGCATCAAACTTTATGGCAGTTTTTTACAAAGATTACACAAATTCTTTAGTCAGAAATGCTACTACTTGTGTTATTGATTGGTATATGACAGCACTTTAATTTGCCACGACAGCACTTTTATTTGCCATGCTACCTGGCATCGCATGAGTATCGATGGAACTGGAAGCGACTTTAGTTAATCAAGACGGAACAAAGGCACACATAGTAACACATACTCCCGAGACATCCCGAAATCAATGCTGATGAAGACGACTTCATTGTGGTAGCGGTAGGTACAACTTAGTCATATGGCGGTACTCCAGTCTCCAATGAGTCTCAATGCTCATGCCGCACGTCTTCTCGTTCGCTCTGTGCAATAACAACTGTACTAAAGAATACTTTTGTGAGGCTTATGCTAACGCTTTCGACGTGGCTGAATTTTGGTCAAAACTCTTTGGAATTTTCAATACGACGAAGAAGATTGTGGTTATAGTCAACCAAGACTGTCACGGTCTTGCCAAGTCTTACCTAGATGGAGGGTGACAATTGAAAGTCCGCTATACTCAGTGGCAATACTGAGAGAGAAGATTTATGGAACATGGAATTTCTATTCTATTTAACCCTTTCAGGGGGATATTAAAAAAATCCTTCCTTAGTGCTCACTTTCGTTATAAGGATTTCTTGCGCAAAAATTGATGCTTCTAGAAGTCTAGACCCAGTGGTTTAGGCTGTGCGTTGTCTGCCAGTGAATTACATTTTAAATTAAGTAGATTTTGAACGAAGTACACACAAGTTGTCGTCTCATCTCTAGCCTGTCAGTAAACGTGTTTTTAGGCCAGTTGCTGAGGTATTCTTCAACGGTTTTGATCTATTCGAATGTGGTTCGAGATCTTGACTCTTGACACTAAGTTTCTGAGCACTCAGAGTCGTAACAATAGCAGCCTTTGAAACTTTATCTGAGGACTTCGGAAACCGACGCATGTACGAAGATAGGACAGCTGCGTCATTCATGGAAGCGCAATATTTTTTAGTTTGCATAGCAAGTAAGTGGGTGGAAATAATCTCTGGACTAAAATTGTAACCTTTTCTTTGGATTAGCATGAGCAAAAACAGCCTATAATGTTTCCACTACTGAGACATAGACCTCATGTCTATGAGAGGGAGTGGGTTGGTGGATGTCACATGTCTTTTTTCTTTTATTCTTCGTTCTTAAGGGGAACCTAGTCGTGGGCTCGAACTCACTGATGGGCCTAGCTAAAAAGCACGCTGGCTCGCCAGGCATCGTGTCCGACAGAGGTGGTATCAATGATGAGCAGTTAGACGCAAGTCTACACGCACAACGTTTTTGAGTGAGATGCAGGATCGTTCATAGTACAACAGGCGCGTAAAAAATTAAGAACAGTCCTTCGGAAGATCGGGTTTTATGAAAAAACCACTGCATAAATCAATAACCAATAAAGTTTATTGAAGTTTTCGATATTCGAACTTTGTCGGTACCGACTTGATTTTTCAGATTTTACACTTCTTTTATTACTTAAACACGCCCAAAGTTAGGTTAAATTAGCAAGAAAAACGAATCTTTGTTGGCTCGTAACTTCTTAATGGCTTTTTATTTTAGTATTCTGTTTCCGTACAGACAATATTAATAATGAGACAAAACCATACCCTGTTTAATTTTTGATGTTGATTGTCGAACAGTGGAGTAATACACTCCCGAAGTTTGTATGGGAAAAATTTGGACTTGATTCACCTTAATTCTTTGGATTCTTTGGATTAGTAATTTATAAATAGTCAGGTAAATAAGGCAGACAAAATTAATGCAGCACCTAGTATACAAAGGTACAATCAGGTACAGACGCCAGCAAATCAAGCTATCCTAAACTGTCAAATTTTTCCAATTGAACATGAACCTTATCCTTTTGTCATAAAGTTGAAAAAATTTCAAAGAAATTTGACAGATTGTGGTAGCTTGATGTGGGGAAATTCTCATGGATACCCTCCGGACTAAAACCCCACTATTCCTTCTAATACCATAAGTCGGGCCCCTACCTAGTTCATTTTTTTAAGGTGGACCCAACTTAAGTAACAGAAAACGAATAGGTAATGCAAAACAGTTTGATAACATTCGTAAAACTTTTATTTACAGGTAGGTAATAAAATTGGTATGGCTAACGGAGGATTGCGTAAACTGGTTTGCAATTGGCCTATGTCCAGCAGTAGACTGACGATGATAGAAGAGGCCTGTTACTTCAGCAGCACCAAAAACTCTAGAATTTATGCTATTTGGCGGTAATACATCCCCGGGCGAACTCTTTCGCTCACCGTTTCCCGTATTATAATTTCGCGATAAACCTAAATACCTATTTGCCTAGTATAAAATTAAATACCTATTTGCCTAGTGTCTAGTTCAAAAATAAAAAAACAAATATCTATTTTAGATAAAACTTTTTTTTACACCTCTACTCATGCAAAAACTGCGTACAAAAGCAAGGAAAATATAAAGCAAAGATTTAAAAAAAAACAACTTACATCGCTCATGTAAGGAGTCCAGTCGTGGTTGCTAGCTTCCCACTCTGGAGGAGGTTTCTTTTCCCTCAATCTATTTATTATTGTAGCGTCAGAGTCATCGTCGACAATAGTCCGATCGAAATCAAATACGGCTAAGGAAGAGCTCGCCATGTTTGAAAATTACGCGCGCACTCGATCGCGATCCGATACACACTAAAGTGGTGAATTCTGTAGTGTCTGAAGTCTTAAGCGATGTCCCGTGAACTTGAGACACGTTTTATGACGTCAGCGGACATCGAGACATGGAACGGGGGAATTGTGGCTGATGCAATCATTTTCATGTGTGGTTTTTACGGAGACACAAATTACTTGTGAATTTTGACAGTTATCAGATGTTTTGACTTTATTGATTTGAGTTTGACGTGACCTTGAAGCTTTGTCCGGATACGTGTTAGAAATGATTTGCTTTGTAGTAAATAAATAAGATGTAATTGTGGATTATTTTTACGTAAAATTTTCTACAGTGCTTTCACACTGTTTCTACCTCTAACAGCAGCAAACTGGGTTGTAACGAGAATAAAGTTTAACGTGATTCAAAATCAGAATGTAAAATTATTGTGCAAGTATTTGTACTATTTACTAAGTAAGACAAAGATATTTAATTATTTAAATAAATAATGCACAACTGTTTTCATTCTTTTTTTAATAGGTTATTATAAAATAAAAAATCTCAGTTCCTTCCGACCTTTCGACTTACAACTTTTACAAACTATCCAAACTAATCCGTCAACATGCATACTTCTTGGCTGTCAGTGTCATCCTTCGAAGAGATATTTAAAAAAAAACTTGAGAAGTTGACAACTAAAGAATTCAGAATTGTAGTCTAACCTCTTTTTTTACAAATTGTTATAAATAATTACATAATACGAATTGCAATGGCTTCACTAAATGTGTATTCAATTGGTAGACTCGCCAAATATGTTTCTGGATCATCTATGAGGACCCTTCGAGCGAATATATACAGGTGAAATTGCGCAATCAATTTTGAGGTTATAATCCGAAATAATTTTTGAATTCCGGAAAAAATACTATAGGAAAGGGTCAAATATTAGTTTAGACAGCGATATTGAAGTTTATTCATTTAATTTTTGAGGAGAACTAGCGCTAAATGTTTATAATTTAAAGCTGATGTAATATTTACTCAAACTATTTTAAATCATTATACCTTAGTTACTAAGTCAGAATTGCTGTTTTCTTGCTGCCAAAGCAAGCTTTATTATATCACCTGTATATTACTATAGTCTCATAATCTCTGAACTCAAACAAATGGGCTAGAAACCCTTTTCAAAACAATTGCTTTAATTATCTTGAGCATTTGCGAACTGGCAGCATTACACCATTCTGAAGTGGAAAATCTTAACAAGTAAAAGCGTACGTTCAAAGTTCAAGCATTGCCGCATGCTTATCTCTAAAGATAACAAACTCTGAAATAATAGGGCCTCCCAATTTTAGTATAAAAAAAGTATGATTACCAACTGTTTATCTCTATGACTGCCAGATAGGCACGATATTAAAAATATATAAAAGTGTTAAAGCCTTTACTCATGTGAATGAGAGATGGTGGGATTTGCTCTGTATACCTCCATTTGAATGAGGTCTTAATAACAGCTGTACAGGTAGATTAAAGCTAAAGCTAAGCTTGCCACAGTTCGTTTGTGGATGGATGACCATCCATTACCTACATATCGAGCTCCCTCAGTGCCTAGGAATGCATGTTAAGCCGTTGGTCCTGGCTCGCAGATTGTTTATAGTAAAAAACCCAAAACTCTGACAACTAGTCTTACCAAGAGGTATTGTAATACCCAGTATCTGGGTTGTGCAGGTCAGTAGGTAGTCGCTCCATGTAATATACTAGTAGTCACCTGCATCTTGTTACATCGGAAGCCGACCCCAACATAGCAAAAGGCCAGCACATCAAGACTTCCATTAAAATGATCTGATCCCACAGACTCACTTGGAAATGATTTTATGGGACCCTGTCTAAGTATAAGATTGTTGTAGACTTGGGGAGGCCTTTGCCCAGCAATCAAACAGTGTAGGATAAATAATAAAAATAAAAAATCACACTTAAAAATACATTAATTATCATCTGACTCTTACATTTGAGTAATATCAGTAAAAATATGGCCCTATTTTCTTAGGGTAACAATGGCGAAAAGTTCAAACATTTTGGCCCAAAATTCTTAATAATTTTCTGCAATGTAGAAACTATCACTGACCTCCAACTAGCTAAAAACTTTGATGCTTCCACCTTAAGCCCAACCCTCCCTCTTGAAACAGAACATCTATAACAGACCTTTCTGTTTCAGCACAAGCAACGTTCGTGCATACAGCACGGAAGAGAAAGCAAGCACGAATCCTGAGGAAGAGAGCAAGCTGCCCACCAGCATTGAGGAGTGCCACAAGCAAATTGAAGCCCTCGCTAGTGACGTGAACACACTTAAGGCTCAAGCCAAAGATTTTGAAGTGAGTATCTCGTAATGGAAAAAACTAATATTAGGAGAGAAAATGAAATTAGGTACGTTTTGAAAGTATTTTTGATAAAAAAGTTTTAGTTGAAATAAACGTTCTTTGTTTATAGTTTAATTTTTTGCATGCTGAAGTAAGTAAGACATTTATTTTTTTGAACCATTTATGCTACATTGTCATGATAACGTAGCATTATAATTAAGACCTTTTATGTATGTACCGTATTTTATGCAAAATAGATACATTCTATTCTAATGCTACGGCTACATGGTCGCGTTAGCGCGACTTACAAATAGCGCTCTCTCTGTTGTACATCGAGACGTCGAGCTATTTGCAAGAGAGAGAGCGCTGCTTGTACATCGCGATAACGCGAATTCGCGCGCTCTCTGCGAGTGAGGCATCTTCTACCAAGTGTGGTAGGGGATACATGGACCTGGCCATGAACTGATTTATTGCAAACAAAATTTCTGCTTTGTGTATGTTAAAATGGGAATTTAAAACAGATAAAAACTTGATGTGCCATATTTATGTTGTGTCTGTTACTTCATTTAGTTTTTAGTCTTTTTGATAGACAAAGAAGCTTTGTTCAGAAATCTATCTGTTGTAAATCGAGACCTCATGCTATGAGCGGCAGAGAGAGCGCTACTTGTTATTAGCGATAATGCGAACGACACATCGCGTGCTCTCTGTTGTTCGGCGAACTCCGAGACGTCGAGCGGTGTGCGAAAGAGAGCTCGCGTAGTTTAGTTCGCCTAATCGCGACAATGTAGCCGTAGCAAAATAATTATTGACATTTTCAGTATTTCCATCAAACGGGCTATTGCCTTGATTCAAATTCTCCCGTCATATTTACTTCTCCAGTCCTGAACACAATCATAATAATATTTCTAGGACAAATACAAGCGCGCGTTAGCCGACGGCGAGAACGTCAGACGTCGCATGATGAAACAAGTTGACGACGCCAAGTCCTTTGCCATACAGAGCTTCTGCAAGGATCTCCTTGATGTGAGTAGTAATTAAAGATTCTTGCTCTTCTAAGTATTTTCCTTCTTATTCTAGCTCCCTCCTCTCTGTAAGAGATAGTGGGCTGACTCCACGAGGCGTTAGTCGGGTTGGTTGATGTCGCATGTCTTCGAAATTTTCGTTCTAGAACAACGGTTTTAATTTTTGTTCCAGGTCGCAGACACACTAGCGGCGGCCGCGGAGAGCGTCCCCGGCAGCGAGGTGTCGGAGGGCGGCGGCACGGAGGGCGGCGCCGCGGCCGCGCTGCGCTCACTGCACGACGGCGTGCGACTAACCAGAGCTCAGCTCTCTCAGGTAACATTATTATAAAAATCCCCTCGCCGCATTAGACCAGTCATAGGATGCCCTTCTTCATCTGCCTAGCCTTTTCTCAACTGTGTTGGGATCGGCTTACAGTCTAACCAAATATAGCTTAACACTAGTATTTTACACGAAGCGGCCTTCACAGAACAGCAGTGGTGGCCTAATGTTAGCGGCCACGACTAAAGACTTGAAAGTCGTGAGTTCTAACTCAAGCAGATACTTACAGTACATTCGCGTTAAGAATGCAGTGAGTCATCATTATCCGTCGGCCTAGCCCCGCCCCCTAACCAATCAAATCTTTTCAAATTACAAAGTCAAGTTCACAATGACAGTTGAAGGCATTGCTTCGAACGCTACGGTTGTGTCCTGTCATTTGTGTTAACTGATTTTTTTTTTTTAATGAATACATCTCCAACTCGTAAAAATAAAAGTGATTCGATAATTCATAGTGGGGAAAGAAAAGTAATTTACAATGTTTTTAAGTATTTTAAACAGTGTGATTTAAATGTGACTGTGGACAGCATAGTACAAAAAACGGCAGCTGCATGCGGTGTGTCCGAGAGAACAGTTTATAGTATTCATAGTGAAAAAAAGGAAAATAATACATTAAAATCGCTAGTGAAAAAAAGAGCCCGGAAGTCTATGATTGATAAATTCGATTAATTAGATTTTTATAAATTCATTAAACTTAATCTTTTAAAATATAATTTATTTGAATTTAACACCACTGTGAATACACCTTTGTCTTGCAGTTGCACTGATGACTCACTGCATTCTTAACGCGAACGAACTTTAACTTTGTGTATTTAATTTACCCATTCAGTGCTCTCTGCTGAGAAGGAAAACATCGTGAGGAAACCAGCATGTCTAGAACCAAAAATTCGAAGACATGTGACATCTACCAAACCGCACTGGGCCCACGTGGTGGATTATGGCTGACTCGGTCACTCCCTCTCACAAAGAGGAGGCCTGTGTCCCAGCAGAGGGAACTTTATACGCTGATAATGATGCCCTTACCAACCTAGCTACTAGGTAACACGATATTCCTTAATGCGTTGGTTTTCAGACTTCCAGATTTCAGAAGACCCATAAGGACTGTTAAAAATCTACGAATGACAGCCGGCACTACCGGCTTATCGTGTTTTCACACTTATAAATTGCATTCCATTTGTTCAATTGCAGGTGTTCAGTAGACACGGCCTGTCTCCAGTGTCTCCGCTCCGTGAGAAGTTCGACCCCAACCTACATGAAGCGTTGTTCCAACAGGTGAGGTTATTAGATTATTAGATTTTGCTATGATGATAGATTAGCTACTGTTTTTGACTCGTTCACGTTCATTTCCATTCATTCGTTCGGTCACTCGCACGCCGGTTGCGAGTACTACTTTCTGAAGAACATCCCCAATAAGGTCACTATAGGGATGGTGAACCAGGCGCGGTCCGAGGGGGGGGGGGGGTCCTAGCGGTCATGACCCCCTCCAAAGCCGTAAACGTAAAGCTGAAAATAGTACGTTTTCGAAAATTATAATAAATTTTCTTATTAATATGCAGGTAAACTTTGTCTGTGACCCCCAAAAGTCTTTGGCTGCGACCGCACCTGTGGTGAACCAGTGGCACGTAATAATTATAATGTATAGAATCAAGTTCTTCTAACTAAACAGACAGCTGTGCTGCTGTACAGTTTGTTGCGTCACTTCTTCTTCCCAGCTAAAGCACTAGGAAGTGGTGAAGGGCGGGCGTGCCGGGGGACTGTCTTATGCAATTTTGACATTTGAAAAGTGCTGATTCTCAGCCTAATTTGAATAAATGACTTTTGATTTTTAATAATTTGGGCACGGCAGCCTAAGTCACAGTAACAAACATAGAAATCCTAGCGTGATAAGTTCATCTTCTTATGCCTGAGTCGTTACTGCCAGAAACCGTACCTATGTCGCATGATTCCAGTTCAGCTTGCGTTCTGCTAAAAGTAATAAATATGAACCTAATACCAGATACCAGAAGTTGCACTCATTTTTTCTTTAATTTAATTATTGCGGAGTGATGTTGATTACTGTGTAATAGTACAAGTCTATTTCTGTTTGCAAATAAACACTACCAATTATTGTGCACGTTTTTAGTTTTTGCACGCTTTATATTAGCTTCACTTGTATGTTTGTTTGTAACCGACTCCTTAGCGCGCGATTTTGACCCACTTCAAACGGTCAGATTTCATTTAAACTTTTTAGACTTATCGAGGACCGATGACAATTCAAAAATTTAAAAAAAAATAGAAGAAAAAAGAAACTTAAAAATCACGCTTTTGTAGTTAGCAGAACGAAAAAATAGTAAATAAATAATTGTTTAAAAAACTAAAAAACACGTTTTAAAATTGATATTAATTGATTATAAAAATACCTCAAAAAGCACCCCACGCTTTTTAATAGAATAAAATTATTTTTTACTTTTTAGTTGGGTTTTTAAAGCGTGTTTTTTAGTTTTTTAAACTGTTATTTTTTTCTTGTAGTCAGTCAATAAGTCAAGATTATTTGTTGGCACATCAATGCCACATGTATATATATAGTATTTTTTAATTGCTCGTAGAGGTTAAGATGTTCACCGTCCTTGTCCGAGGGCGTCACCTCGCGTCGTTTTCACTGACATTTGCCTTGCAAATACCAATTTAGTAGCTTTTTAGTAGCTTTTCATTCATTCTCTCACACTTATTGAGATTACTTGTAATTTCACACAACTACACACACTCAGTGGTGGCCCAGTGGTAACGGCCGCGACATACGAGTTGTAGGTCGTGGGTAAATTATTATTTAATCACCAGTGCTCTCAAAACGGTGAAGAAAAACATCGTGAGGTAACCTTCATGTCCTAGAATAAAAAAATCGCTGACATGTGACATCGACCAACCCGCACTGGGCCCGCGTGGTAGATTTTATAGCCCACTCCCAGCGAGGGAACATAACACAAACGAAACTAATTTCCTTCCTCTCTCTTCTGTTCCCAGGAAGTAGAAGGCGCAGAATCCGGCACAGTAGTAGCGGTCAGCAAAGTGGGCTACAAGCTGCACGAGCGATGCGTGCGGCCCGCGCTGGTCGGTGTCGCCAAGTGATGCGCAGGAGTCGGTCAGATAGCAGTGAGCAGATGACTACTTGATACTTGTAGGGAATAACGATGATATGTGTGTGTGGGATGGTTTTTAAAGCTGTGTCAATGGGATATGTTCTTAAAATATTATATAATTTTAACGTTAAATGTATCTTAATTTTTGTTACTTGGGATAATACCCCGCTTCTTGTGGAGACGGTGGGATTTTCTTAAGTAACTGCACTTTTTAGTAGATTATGGCATTGCCATGAAGAGAGGCATACCTGGCTATTTAGAAGAACTTTCGGCTTATTAACAAAACAAAGATTTTTTTTTAATTATGGTTTAAGCCATGGAGCCTGTTTTTAACCGACTTCAAAAAAAGAAGGACGTTCTCAATTCGGATGTATTTTTTTATTTGTTACCTGAGAACTCCATCATTTATAAAATGATTTGAATAATTATTATTTTTCTTAATATTTTGACCACCACGTCAAAAAACCAAAAAACGTGCCCTCCGCGCCAAGCGGCTTTAAAGTCTATCATGTAGTCGTGACCGTGGCGTGCTGGGCACATTTTGGTTTGTCATCTATACATGACTGTGGCGGTTAAAAGGTTATACCTAACGAGTGGACCCATATAAATTTGGTAAATAAAACAACTGGAATTCCAAAAACAACACAGTTTCAGTGCCACAGGTCGTCTCTGGAAACACGCACTGGTCAAAGACTTTCGTCTTGAGACCCAGCGGTATGTGGGACGAGAAGATATTGCGTACCTTCCCGAGCGCTGCACAGCCGAGTCGTTCGACAATTGACCTCTCGAAGTTGGAGCTACCTAAATGCGGTACAGAAGTGGAATAGCCCCATCAACAGCCCGAATGCATTATCAGATTGAATTCGAAGCACTGTCGGATTTTTGAATAGTATGTTGGTGTCGGCTTCCAGTCTAAACGGATTATACTAACGAGTACCGGTTCTACTCACTTCTCTGCCGTGGTCAGAAGTTATCTATACAAATAAATTAACTTGAAGTTATGTTTGTAATTTTAAAATAATAGCTTTTTACTAAATGCATATGAACGTACATACAGTACTTGATAACAAACAAAAACATTTTTTTTTTTGTCTGTCTGTCTTATTTTTCCGGTTTATCTCCGAAATGGCTGGATCTGGACCGAATGGCTTGACGGGACGTTCACTGGTAGATAGCTGATGTTGTAAAGAGTAACAAAGTTCATTTAATTTTTGAAAAAGAAAACTTAAAGAGAAAGATTCGTCCTTTTCAATGGTGTGGTACCTACATCTTTTCTAAGTGGCTCGCGGGCACAGCCGGTTAGTAGCTATTTTAAAAATAGCCCGACAATAAATACAATTAGTCTCGACGTCTACCAAGCTTTAAAAACATCCCATATGTGCCTACAACCTGTAGTTAAGGCTCGGTTTACCGGTTTAACTAAAGTTTATCCGCGCATAAACATACCTGTAAAATCACAAGCTTTAGTCAGATAGTTTTGCAAAGAGCCAAACGTTCCTTCATTATCCAAAAAGTTTTTTTTTTAATCGTGGTATTCACAACCATTCGATGCGCTTCCGTACCGAATCGAACATCAATCAGTGTTATCGTAAAAGTCCTTATGAACCCTGTTCGCAAATCCAAAACCCGAAAATTTTGCCAGTTCAAATCAAATAAACGTAAATACAAATGATAAATGATTTTATTTCTGTAAGTGGGATTGTATAAACACTTTTACAGGTCAATCATATTTTAAAAACTAGATGAGGTCGGCGTTTCCTATCTGACTACTCTAAGAAGAAATGTCACATCAAACTCAGGGGTCACAGTCTCTTTTAAAGTCCAGACATAATCTTGGTGAGATCATTTGAAAACCATAGAGTGTCTGAAATGGTCTTTCGAGGAAAGAATCACACAGATTAACTAGTCAGTGCAAGCGTTTATCAGTAATCATGCAGCTCAACTTAGAACATAAGGAACTCAACGATTCGACAAACCATACCAAACAACAGGACATTTGGGTAGGCCGTATAAATTACGACCATGATTAAAACTAAATGAGAAAAAAAAGCCATTTTGGATACGATAGTCTGTGAAATGGAATAGCTATGCAGAAATGAAATACGACCGTGATAGTAGCATAACGGCTTTTAAATGAAATTTGATGAATGCATATCAAAATCAAAATATTTTATTTCACATAAACTGGCAAGGGCACTTATGAAACGTCAGAAGCTAGATGCACGGTTCCAATTTTTCGCTTCCTATGGAGAAGAGCCGGCGAGAAACTCCACGGTTACTCTTTTAAAATAAATATATCTATGTATCTAAGTCTTCCCTATGATGAGAAAAGAAAATACATTTTGGATACGATAGTCTGTGAAATGGTTGTGAATAGCTATGCAGAAATGAAATACGACCGTGATAGTAGCATAATGGCTTTTAAATGAAATTTGATGAATGCATATCAAAATCAAAATATTTTATTTCACATAAACCTGCAAGGGCACTTATAAAACGTCAGAAGCTAGGTGCACGGTTCCAATTTGTCGCTACCTGTGGAGAAGAGCCGGCGAGAAACTCCACGGTTACTCTTTTAAATAAATATATCTATGTATCTAAGTCTTCCCTATGACAACAATTGAAACGACGTCGATCTATACAAGGTGCGACACAATAAACGCCCTGAGATTAGTTTGTTCATAATTGCCTACTGAATCAATTTCAGTAACTTTTAATTTGCCATACCTACCGCTGATTGAGCCAAAGAAAATTAAATCTGACATCAAGGCAATAAGACTTGATTTTTGAATGATAATAGTTCGGTTTAAAAAAGATTTCGTTATTTTATTATGCTTCTAACTCATTACTCTAATTGGTCTTGCGTTAATTACTTGTATGTTACATGTTCTATAGAATCATCAGTCATCATTAATCTTGCTCATTCTATAAAGGAATTAAATTATAATACATACACAAAATATAATAATAAAGTCTGTAAATTAAATATTTTTTTAAGATAACTTCCTAAAAATGTTTAGATTTAGACTAATATAAGTCGAATTTAATTAATTGGCGATATTTTACAGACTATATGTATATTTACTTAAAGTTAATTTATAGCGATGAATGTATGGCTTCTTAAAATGGCCTGACCCGAAGTCCGTACCCCACTGGGTGTGTGGGAAATCATCAAATAACTTCTCCCACTCTGGGTGGAGCAGGAGGACGTGTCAGACTGTGACGTGTTCCTTCAGCTGCCTCTGTATGTGCCCGTAGCGTTTAATCGCTTAGTTATAAGGCTTAAAAACTTAAAACTAAGCGTCCACACGGTAGGTTAGGCTTCGTTTTAAGCTTTTAAGCCTCGGCTGGAGGCCTCAATTTATTAAGGTAGTCACAGACAAGTCAAATTAAGCAGATGATAATGGCCTATGGTGACATACGAGATGTCATTCCTAAAAAAAAAAAAAATGTTGGAGCGACTTCTGAAAAATTATTTCTTTTAAAAAAAGCCTCTGGATTCTTGGATTGCACAGCTTTTCAGATGCGTACTGTTTAAATTAATGTTTAACCATCGATGCAAATATGTGAGTAACATTTTTCCGTTACATAAGCGCATTCCAAATTAGCCAAAATCATAACTTTAGGTACCTACATAACACACACACAACCTACGAGGTTGTTGTTATAATAGAAAGAGGGAAAGTCGCATGGAAGGGACATAACGCATTTTCCATAAGGGATCATTTCTACTAGTAGACTCCTACAGCAAGCCGCGTTAAAAAACTTCGTCACAAAAAAGAATAACAAGTAACTCCCGGCTTCGTTAAACTTCTTTTCACATTCGTCAGTCTGTGAAGTTTCGCTACTTAATTAAATTTGACCTTAAGAGCGTACTCCCCACGCGGGCTGGTAACGGCGCATTTATGGCTGTTTTTAGTGGTTATTTCATTAAATACAAACAAAAGTAAACATTTTTTTTTAAGTCATGCACTAGATCGTTGGTATTTTCAAGGTATTATGCTATTTTTCTTACAGTTATTTTGGTATTCACTTATACAATCGACATACCGTCAATTATTTTATATTTGCATTACTAAGTACGATTAAATGTTTTTATAAAAGAGTAAATGTTAAAAATAATTATAAAAACTAACTATCTAGTGCTTGGCTGAAAAAATAGTATTTTTGTTTGTATTTAATTAAATAATCACGAAAACCTACTATAAATGCGTTGTTGCCAGCCCGCGTGGAATGAACGCTCTTAAATAATATACCGTATGAATCCGTTATCCCCGAACGAGTTGCGTTTGAGAACGACTGCATGAAAGATTCGAGTACCAATAGAAACCTATTTCCCTGTATATTTATAACGTTCTTCATTTTTCTAAATCTGCTGAGTTTTCTAGTGAAACATTTATGAACTTGAAATTAAATAAATAATTTAATTTAGACATCGAAAATAGTTCAGCAGTTTTCGATGTGAACATCAGTTATGTTAAAAATTTGATGTTTTATTTATGTTTTTTTGTAAGGCACTGATTTAAAATTTTAAAAAAATGTGTACCTATTTTAGTAGCCTGTTCTGAGTACTGGTCTAATTACGACCGTATCTGCGTGCCTCTGATATGGCAAATGGTTTAAAAAATAAAGTGCTCTATCCAGTTGGCAACTATTGCAACGAAGCACGAAAATGAAAGAAAAATTTTCAGTCACCATTCTGTTATAGAAATATATTTAACTGCATCACGAAACAATTCATTTTGAACTTATACCAACATAATTGTTAATTAAAACGTACTATCGGATTCGCACAGATAATAAAGATGTTTGGAGAGTTATTTATTACACAGTACTGGTAACACAGCGGTGATGACGTAGGCTTGTGCCTCCCACGTGACCACTGTCTCTGAATGCTATACCTGGCGAAGTACCTATATTGTGATATTGTAAATATGGTGGGCTGCCTACATGATTACGAACAAAAATCGATGTCTCGAAAAGTAATCGTTTTTCACAAATCGCTAGTTCTTATGAACAGGGTATTAAAATAATGTCGTCATAAGTTGATCATCGCGGTTTAACTTGGGCGACGATTGGATATAAAGAGCTTTGGTGAATATTACAATATTGTAAATTAATTTATGGCTGAATGCAACTCACTCCGTTTCCAAATCTTTTGTGTTAATTATCAACACAAAAATTAGCTCAAATAGACTGTCAAGCTTGTTTGCTACAAACTTAAATCATTTATTTTAATTAAGTTTTAAATAAAAATAGAGGGTTGTATTACCTTAACCAGTTGAATTCCGTAATTACAGAAACAATTAAAAAGTCGCGTGGATGCGCGTTCCGGCCATACAAAGCCAAGTTCTGTTGAAAATTACAGGTTTTTCGTGACGGCCATAAGTTGTTTCTAGCTTCAGAAAATTTATGTGTTGATCTACTTATTTAATACGAGTTACATTTATCTATACATTTAATACTAATATCTAAACCAATACATACCCAAAGACATGTGTGTACATATTTGAGAATTGAGAATGACGCTAAATGATTGGTTTTAGTTTTAAAATAGAAAATAGTATAAAATTAAATAAGAGAGAGAGAGAGAGGTTGTATGCATTTATAAATAGTTTATTTATTATGTTTTTCCCTTTTATTATTACTTATTAATGCCTTTCTATATTTATATGTATTTTATTTTCCTGTTAATGTCTTTAGTATTGATGGCATAAAATTAAATGGTTCATGTTCCACATAAAATTCTAAATTAATCGTTTCAAGTATGTGTTTAACTGCCATATTCAATTGTCTAATAACTTGGCTGTCGGTAGTACGAAAACAATTGACATCAGCGTATGGCAGCGTTCATACCAAAAGCGATCGTTGCGTTCATATGTCAGTTTTTGTTCGGTGGACCGGAACGCGTAATTGCACCGACAGAGGGCGCCTTCTTTCAGATCGTTTTTGGTTAGAAGGCGGGGTAAGCCGTTGTCCTAATAGAACGCGATTACATCACAAGAATGTCAATTATGAATAGAACACTTCTTATTCGTAGTAAACACGGCTTCACGTCAAGCTATACATTTCCAGTTTACGCTGATCTCGCACTGTACGGAAATCCTATACAATGCGAGATCAACTTATACTGGAAGTGTATAGCATGATGTGTAGCCGTGTTGTACCATTAACTATGACACCTTTACTTTCCATGAGCAACTTAACCCATGAGTAATATATGAATATGAATGAAATATCGCTCAATTACTTACTAAAACTCTTGTACAATCAGTCGAGTTTTCTATTTTTGTATCGCTTTTCATATTAAATGGTGGCAACAGATGTTTAGTAATTGAGATATATTTAAGTATAGTACTCATGGGTAAAGTTGCTCGTAGAAATAAAGATACCACAGTTCATTGTACGTTTGACCACGGAATAAAATTCGCGCGAACATGCGATGGAAGCGTAGTCACGTTCTATTAGGACATCGTCTCTAGTCTCATTTACACGATACAACTTGCTTCCCTGTACCATTCAATAAATTTGAAGCAACAAATATTTATTGCACTCCACTTGCGATTGGCTCGTGCAAAAAGGAGGGAGAGGATGTGTTAAGGTTACACGCAAAATTAAAATTTTCTTACGTTTTTTTTTTAGCCAAAATCACAGGTCAGTTTCAGTTTGTAAGTATGGTGATTAAAATACAGGGTGTTTGGCAGAACGTTGAACATACGAAAATGGTGGATAGGTGGGGTCATCTGCTACTTACTCAGCCCTAATTTATTTGGCCCTGGCCCCCTGGATGTTTAAAAAAATAAATTGCTTTCTTCTAGTTTCACCACTTTCTTAACTTTAAAGTGTAATTTTTATTAAAAATGGGTAAAACAGGCAATATTTTTTTTTAATGCAAGTTGAAACTAAGATTTAAGTATTTTTTACATCTTTCTGTAAGTTTGAGGACTCATAAACTTTTTTCCTAGCTTAACATCTGAATAAAGCAATAATTTTATAAGAATCTGCCTAAAAATTACACTTTATAGTTAAGAAAGTGGTGAAATTAGAAGAAAGCAAAAAAAAAGTTAAACATCCAGGGGGCCAGGGCCACATAAATTAGGGCTGAGGGGGGGGCCTGGTGAGGCTGAGGGGTGTGTGTTAGGTGTGTGTGATTTGATTTTTGTGAGTAGCAGATGACCCCACCTATCCACCATTTTCGTATGTTCAACGTTCTGCCAAACACCCTGTATAATTCGCGACCGTATCAAACATGGCTATACAGAATTAAAATCATCATACAACCCTCTAAGTTTATATAATCCCATTGCATAATTTTTTTTATGAAATAGCAATCGTATTTTGTTCAATATACTGCCTGCAAGTTGCAAATTGAAGAAAATTTTAATTTCGCCGGCTATTAAGGCGCTCCCCCCCTCGAGAGTCAAATGTTTTCAGTAAATTTTAGCGTTGTATTCTCTCTCTCTCTCTCTCTCAGTAAGTCTTCAGTAGAATTCCATTGTATAGTTTGTTCACAGACGCGTGAGTGACTGAGTCGAGGTGGTAGTTGTTCCAAATATAGTTGGTTGTTATACAAAGTGTTTTATTTTTATCCGACTTCCAAAAGGAGGAGGTTCTCAATTCGTCGGAAACTTTTTTTTTTTTTTTTTTTAATATGTATGTTCCCCGATTACTCGAAGATGGCTGGACCTTTTTTGTTTGAAAGGGTATACTTCCCAGGTGGTCCCATGATCATCAAGTCAGGATCTGATGATGGGATCCTGGAGAAATAGAGAGAACTCTTCAAATTTTATAGGCACACTTGAAGCGATTTGTGTAGTTTTTGGAAGAGTACTTTCTCGGAGTGGTTCCATTTCAATTTGGTGAAGATCTGATGAAGAACTTCGGAGATAGGCAACGGAACTCCTCAATAAATGATAGCAAATGGACAGGGATTGCTGAAATCTCATGTCTGTCAATTGTTTACACCAGTTAATAACATAACATCACGCCGGTACGCTGTGAAGGGGTAAGCACATGTGAACCACTAAAAAGTGAAAAATAAAAAACTTTTTTCAAAAAAATAAACAACCGACTTCCAAAAAAACACTAAAAAGTGAAAAATAACTTTAATTTCGGAAGGCGGTGACAAAAAATTAAAATACATATCCAAAGTCACCAACTTCCGAAATTAAAGTTATTTTTCACTTTTTAGTGTTTTTTTGGAAGTCGGTTGTTTATTTTTTTGAAAAAAGTTTTTTTATTAATTATGTGACATCGACGCACAACTCCTCACCAGGGATTCAGTATTATGATTCCGAATGTGTTGAAATTTTTCGTCGGTTATTTAAAACAAAAATCAGCTGTTCCATACATTTTGACCGCGTAGGTAGGTATTGCACTTTTGTAGTATGGAGGTATAAGGAACAGGGTGTAAAGTTCACTCATACACTATGGTAAAGGAGGATCCTCCGACCAGATGGGTGTTGTACTGGTGGGCAACTGCCCGACAGGAGGTCGAGTTACTGTATATATGTGAGTCTCGTGGTAATCTCTGACTGCGCGATGTAGGAATTATTTGACGTCCAGATTTGCGTAGTTCGCATGTGGCATTGTAGATGGCGCCACCCACTTTTTGTGTTTCAAGATATTTGCGAAGTATCTTTTTCTTTAGTGCCGCTACAGTAGGAATTGTATTTTTTTTTAATAACGCCGTCAAATTACAACTCCTGAATCAGTACATGTACTCAATCCATGGTAACAATTTGTGCATCGAGGTCCTACCACCCTGTATATCCCAAAGAAGCAGTAAGGATACCACCAGGACTTTCAGTTATTTTACCTCGTGACAATAACAACCCAACAATAACCTTATCGTAAGCCTATGTTGGCACATATCGAAACGGGGTTTTCAACTCTCGGCCTTGAAGCAAGCATTTAGAATTAAAAAACCGCACGCCAGCGAGTCATAAAAAAAACTGTTGGATTTTAACTCTCGGCGTTAAGCAGTGCGTTGAAAATCGCCTGTGCCAACCTGGCTTAAAGAAGATAATCATTTATTTAATAGATAATAAAATCCAATTTGTTAGTCTGGTGATGTACCGACTAGTCGGCCCATTTCTTACTCGTATTACGACACTTTTCAAAAATGGGTGTAATACCCTATTGACAATAAGTAGGTTTGCCATTTTGAACATAACCGATGTCACCCGAACTCAACCGAAATCAAGGATCGGCTTGGCCCACTGGTCGGCCAGTCATAGTCGGCCCATCTCTAGTAATTACACATAAACACTAGCGTTAGTACATACATTTGCCAACATTTTGGTAATAATTACTAGTAATGTCGATATAATCAATAATAGCGTCATAATTATAATCAGTATAATCACTGATACCCTAACAGCAACCTTAGGGACTGCTCACACTTATTCAGCTCTGTTCAGCTTTTATCCTTAAAAAAACAACGATTTTGTATATAGTCCGTTCACCTTTCCGCGGCTGAACGGATGCGTACGCATCTCATAGCATTTTCAAGCTGAACAGAGCTGAATAAATGTGAGTAGTCCTTATTGTAACAAGAATAAAGGTCACTGTGATTTTGGCAAAATGATTATGAAATATGGGATGAAAACCGGCTGCAGCAGCAGACTACCAGTTTTACATGGAGCGACTGCCTATCTGACCCGTACAACCTAGTAACTAGGAGGTAACACTACCCGGTAAGACTGGTTGTCAGACGGGCTTTTGACTATCCGTAACGACACATATCTATGAATGACAGCCGGGACAAACGGCTTAGCGTGCTTTCCAAGGCACGGAGGGGACAGGATTAAATAACACAAGAAAACTACCTTACACAATACTTTAATATTTCACATAAGCCAAACGACTGGGAATAAGACGAACAATCCTTCACAATACATTATATTTTATAACATTATCGGCCGAATTCTCAAACGCTACTCAAGTTTAATCCGCCGTTAACTCTGAGGCCGCGTCTTAATACAAAGGCGCCCTCTGGCGGCGAGAGCAAACGTTCCTATTTTTTATTGGGAATTATATCTAGCCGGTCGTTCTAGGAGGTAGTCGGCTACCGAACTTGCCTGTGGCTACCTTAAGAAATGAAGACCGTCAACGTAATGCTTCTTATCGACGCGCTGAGACTCACTCGCGCTGCACTCTGTTCAACACTGAAAATACAGTGCGCGATAGAATCCTGCCGCGATTTTCTGACGTCGACTATGTCCTACTGTCTCTGAGTTTTAGACCGTCTTAAAATTCAGTGTCGTTTGAGGTTCCGGTGTCATGATTTTACAGTTAGGCAACATAACGTAATATACCAACAAATAGGTATCACACATTTTCCACCATTGATTGAAAATAACAATATTTCCGTCACACTTCACAACATAACATCATGCCTGTTCCAGAAGGGAAAGGAGCTAAACAACTGCCGGTTCAATGTCGACATTAATGTAACACACGGTTTCGCGTTTTCTTGCCATGAACATATTTTAATTTCAATAAACTAGGTTTTGGTCTTCGCCCGCGTGTAGGTCGAAAATTATCCCACGGGAACGTAGTACCAGGATAAAAAGTATCCTGTGTTAATCCAGATTATAAACAATCTGTGTGCAAAATTTCATCGAAATCCGTTCGGCGGATTTGCCGTGAATGAGTAACAAACATTCGTTGGATATTTTTTATGATTACCGGGCAAAAGCCGTAGGTATTTCTGTTAAATTAATGTCGCCATTGTAGCGGACGTTGTATATGACCACAACTTTCTCATACACGCTACATCGTACACTACATTTCGTTTACGTCCAAGTCCCATGTAACAGGAGGCGGGCCTATTCAACCACAAACTCCTTTTATCCTAATTTCACTAGTAAATTGTACTACGGAATTGTAGTTTTCGATGCGTGTTGAATACAATACAGGGTAAGTTTTTATCCAGTGCGCAAACTGTAACCATGAATTCAGCATATCGTTCTAGAACCCCCAGCGGAGAAATTTTACGTCGGTTTTACAAAAAAAAATCAGCTGTTTCATAGAAAAGTGCAATACCTACTATTAAAATGTATGGAACAGCTGATTTTTTTTTTGTATTACCGACGAAAAATTTCCGCGCTGTCTAGAATAATATGTTGAATTCATGGTTACAGTTTTCGCACTGGATAAAAACTTATCCCGTATTCACTAGGAATCAGCTGATACATACATAACCTCCTGAGACCCCCGGTATCACCTATGATACCTCAGTAAAATATTTTTTTTTGCGCCATCTATGGGATTTTGTAAGAACATTTACCATTTTTAGTTATCTCCTTGAGTGTGCGTTTCCGCTAGATGGCATCACTTTGCCGTGCAAACACATTTTTTAGTGAAATGTCACTTTTGAAGTAAACATTTTTTGTTAATCACAACATGGCGACGTCACGTGCAGGTAATTTTTGTTTTTATGTAGTAATTTCGAAGTTTTTTGTTTGTTTCGATTTGCATTCAATGTCATCTTTAAATTTCAGTAATAAAAACCTAGAAATTTAATGAATTTCTCGGTTATTTTTTGCGGTTTTTGAACAATATCGTAGGTGATACTTTGGGCGCTAGTGACCTAAGATTTGCTTTTTTTAACAGACTTGGGAGAGTCTGCAATTGAAGACTTATTATTGAATTTGGACGTGTCTGAATACGAGGAAGAAGATGAAGAAGATTCAGAAAACCTGGAAGTAGAGCAGGATGGTATTGTTGAAGAATTGGTACCTCGTGACGCAGCTGAAGAGGATTGGGATTCCTCCGATGATGAGCCTCTTGTAGAAGTTGCTCGTTCTTCCAATCGTTTGTCTACCAATCGTCCTCTGAGATGGGATCGTACAGAAGATTTTAATAGCTCGAGCATGGATGAAGAGCTCCCTCTGGAATGTGACTCCGAGCTCCTCGCTCCCCAAGATTACTTTTACAGGTATATCAAACCCAATTTGTTTGAAATAATGTCCGATTGCACCAATATTTCCAGCGTGGCTCGAACTGGAAACTCCCTAAATGCGACTCCAGCAGAGCTTAAAACGTTCTTTGGGTGCTCTATGGCAATGAGCGTCCTAGGTCTTCCACGGTTCAGGATGTTTTGGTCTGCAGAAACTAGAGTGAACCTAATTGCTCAAAATATTACTCGCAATAGGTATTTCAAACTGAGATCGAATATAAAGGTTGTTAAAGATCACTTAATTACTGACGCTGAGAAAGAAGTTGATAGATTCTGGAAAATACGGCCTATTGTATCTGGGATAGAACAAGGGTGTAGAGAGAATCAAAGAGAGAAATGTGTGGCAATCGACGAACAAATGATGCCGTTTACTGGTAAATGCAAACTCAAGCAAGTAGTAAAAGGAAAACCTAATCCTGAAGGTATTAAAATTTTTTTGATGGCTAATCCTAACGGCCTTCCTCTTGATCTCTACCTCTATCAAGCTAAAGGTTCTTCGATCGAATCAGCTATGTATCCAACGCCTGAAAAACTTGACTTAGGTGGTCGCGTTGTATTGAAACTGGCTGACACATTGCCACAAAAAGCTTCAATTTATATTGATAGATATTTCACTTCTATTGTGCTGCTGGAAACGCTAACAGAAAGGAAACTACACGGAACGGGCACGCTAATGAAAAACCGTGTACCAGAGTACCGACGCCCCAACCAACAAAATAGAAGACCAAAGACTTTACTCAAGAGTGACAGATCGTTGCAGGCAAGTGGGCGAGGTAGCTACGATTGTGTAGTGCGGCAAGATAAAAAACTCGCAGTCATCAAGTGGTTAGATAGTAAGCCGATCCACTTGGCATCAACTGAGGACGCTATTCAACCTTTGGGGACATGCCGGCGGTGGTCCAAAAAAGACCAGCGGTACATTGATGTCCCACAGCCTGTCGCTGTAAAAAAATATAACTCTCACATGGGAGGAATCGACCTTTTGGACAGAGTGATCGGAAAATACGCCATGCGTGGAAGAACTGGCAAGTGGACAGTAAGAGCGATCTTTCACTTCTTCGATTTTGCTGCGGCTGCAGCCTGGATTGAATATCGGAATGTAGCCGTTAAACGTGGGTTGCCAAGAAAAAATATAATGCAGTACCTAGATTTTAAGATGTACCTAGCAAAACATTTGATTTTCGGCGGCGAAACACCAGTAGTGCTGCAATGTTCTAGCCCCAGCACTGATCGTCTTAATCGAAACAGCTTTGTCCAAAGTCCCAGACCTGTACTGCCTGTAACACAAGATGATCCGCCTTCGACATCATCACAAAGAAAACACAGACTTGTGGTGCCTATTCCCCACATTGCCAAGAGGCTAAAAGAAGCGCAACACCTGCCCATGTGCGTTAAAAATGATAAAAAAAATCGTTCGAAATGCCGGTTGAGTGGCTGCAACAATCTCACATTTATTAAATGTTCATCATGTGAAATTTTTTTATGTTTGAATGTCAACCGAAACTGTTTTTACGATTTTCATACCAATAAAAATTAAAGTAAAGTATAACATGATTTAGTTTCATTAAGACCCGTAGTATCACCTATGATACCCCCCATTTCAGACTTCTGGGGAAGCTAAATTTTTTTTTTCAAATATTTTTGGTAAAAACGCCAATTTTTAAGCACCCATACCAAAAACCAAATGGATCTGACAAAATTTGATAGTCTGGGTCTCAGGAGGATAAACTCACGCCTTCCCATGTGGGTCGGCAGAAACTGCAGAACGTCACTGACGACGATCCTTAGATACTCCTCTTGCTTCGTTATATCTGGCCAAACAGCTGATAATCCCTTAAATATTTTACACTATTTTTGCTAGATGTAACAGAGGTACATTTTCTTTAAATAAAATAGCTGTAAATCTTACCATACACGCTCTGCTCCCTAATTGCGTGAAACACTATCAATTACAATCTGAATAATTTTGCAGGATTTTGCTTTGGGTGTGTCCAGACATGGCGAATGCGCCGCAGGTCTGTACACACCCTTTATATATTGGAAAAAAAAAACGCAATGAATGTTGTTGAACAGTCAAAATAAAAGCTATTTCTACTGAAAATGTTCCGCAATTAGTTAGTTTTTAATGTACGGCAGGCTTTGAATTACAAATATATAATTTCTATTCTTCGTAAAATCATTCAATTTGTATTAATTATGTTTTTATTACATTAACTTCGGTAAGCAAGAAACTCCGGTTTTTAAAAGTCCCGGGAGAGCTCAAATTTTTATCCGGAATTATTTTTAAATGTCTAACTACAGCCCGATTTAAATTTTAGAGCAGCTCGGAACATGAAGCGAGTGTCTGCGCAGCGAGTCCAGGCGCGGTCGCAGCCAAAGACTTGGGGGGGGGGGCATTCACAAATAAAGACTACCTACATATTAATAAGAAAACTTATTATATTTTTGAAAAATTACTATTTTAAGCTTTACGTTTACCACACAATACCCACAATATATTTGTGTAGTTTTGTCTTTGGGGGGGGTCATAGCTCCTAGGACGCCCCCTCAGACCGCGCCTGAGCGAGTCGCGCATTCAAGACCGCCCTAATGTTTTGAATCGGGCTGCACCCCTGATGGGGAAGGCAACTCTAAAATGGCGCTGTCGTAGCTAGTTCCCAACAAAACCCGTGAAGTGTTTTTATATTATTTTTACGAAAATGACGCGTTCTTGTGGAGTACTCCAATGCCCAAAAGACCCTAGAAGATTGTGGCATAAAGCTATTACTAGTTTTTTTTAAATAAAACAGAGTTCGAGGTTACGTCGGAAACATTTTGAAGAACTCATCATAATTAGCCTATATCGTTTCCACTGCTGGCACGCAGGCCTCCTCTCTGTGAGAGGCAGTGGGCCGTAATCCACCACGGGCCCAGTGCGGATTGGTAGATATCACATGTCTTCGAATCTTTGGTTCTAGGACATACCGGTTTCCTCTTGATGTTTCCTTCAATGTTTTCTGGCTTTAAATTCTGGCACTTTCCATGATCAAACACTTAATTTAAAACATTTAAACACGTAACGGAATGAATGAACGAAATGTCAAATGTATTGTTGGCCGTAGCGACCTAGCTATGATCACGCCATCTACAATTAGCTTCGCGCGACCTTCCTCGTTGAAAAAACTTTTTAAAACCAGAGGTGAATAAGACAATATTATTCTACAGCACAATTTAGTCAAAAATATAATATTTTATTAACTACATTAAGCCTAACTGTTGTATCAATAAACTAGCCTTCCTAACTTACTTGTGGTCAGCTTCCGGTCTAACCAGAGGCGGCTGAATATAATTTAATAATTGCCATTTTGAACCCAACAAGTGGGCAATATAATTATATAAGTTTTTCATGGTGAAGTAATTTTCAATGTATTGATATACAAACGAAATGGGAATAGAACCTTCTTTTAAACCATACTCCGGGCAAAATTCACGTATCACACTTTGACTCAATTAAGTTATACGAATATGAATCTTACTGTTAGTGAACAATGTTCATATTCATATAAACGAATCTGGAAAAGCGCTTCATATGATTATAAACCTTATTTGTAAGTTATAAGGTTTATATTTGTTCGTAGCGAAGTTTTCTTAGCAAAGTGTGATTTGGGAATTTCGCCGTACATCTGTCAATCTCTCTTTTGACCACTATCTTACCTAATAATAATTAATTTACCATCTGCATCTAATTTGGGTAACGCATTATCAATCAGAACACGAATCATTCTGAAGCATATTGCTTATCCATTGCTTCATACAGGATAAGTTTTTAACTAGTGAGCAAACTGTAACCATGAATTCAGCATATCGTTCTAGACCCCCAGCGCAGAAATTTCACGTCAATTGTACAAAAAAAACTCAGCTGTTCCATACATTTTGGTACGGAACAGCTGAGTTTTTTTTACGAAAAATTTGTCTGGTCAACGACGTATATACCTCAATGGATGTTGTTGAACTGACAAAATTAAAGCCTATTACGACGCTGGTCAGATAGTGGCCAAAAGTTTCTACATTTTGTCTGACCTGGGAATTGAGCCCAGGACCATCACTGTACTGTGTCTAATGCTCCTGTCAAATACAATAAATAATACATCTACGTATATTTTAGATGATACAATTGAAATATGGAGTCCAATTAATGCTATCCTCACTCCGCTTAGTATTTGCAGAAAATAAAAAGCCCGCTCCATACAATGAGCGAAAACCGACACGCACACATAATAACTAAACAAATGTGTATTTTTGGAAAATCTACTTTATCATCCACAGGTAAGGTTCAGTTTGCACTACAACTTAAGGTGGATGCGATTATGGTAGGTGACAAAAAATCAAATTTTCGTTCGTTTTTTACAATTTTCAGGGCAGTGTCAGATTGTATGTTTATTAAAACACGATTTTGTCTAAAAAGCCGATTCCATACAATGAGCGAAAACTGACACGCACACATAATAACTAAAAAAATATGTTCTTTGGAAAATCAACTTTCACAACAACAATCGGGAGTAGTGACAAATGTGAAACCTTGTTGTCATTAATTCTTAGGTCGGGCTCATTGATATACAAAAAACCCAACATACACAATCAACGTCTCAAAAACGTCCCCATAAATAGGGCGCAATGTGCGCAGGAGTCAATGGTATCGTCAGTCATCTTTCAATCAGTCTTTTCGGACATTGCTTTGTAAAAACCACTTTAAGTCATGCGTGTAAGGTTGAATTTGCAAAAAAAATGTGTATTATCATAGCTATAACCACTGACGTATAATTGGGGACAGTTTTGAGTGTTACTTTTGTTCAAGACTGTGCATCTTGTGTTTTTTTGTATATCCATGGTCGGGCCCCAAACTAATCTTCATGTCAGTAGTTGATACAGAGCCGAAACTACCCTTACCCTCTACTTCGCACGGTATTTGCCAGTTGACAAAACAGAGATTTCTTTGATTTATACATAGCTATTTTGTTGATCGTTTTAATCCTTTAAAAGGGTCATTATACTCATCATTATGAACAACGCAATGTTGCATACATTGCGTCGAAATATACGTTGTACAGTCCCCGGCATGTAACTTGGCAAGAGTCGTTAGATGCGCAGAAGTCGTATTTTAGGTCTCTTTGGTGGTCAAGCGGGACGCAGGGTATGAGGTAGCGCCGATCCGAGCACGCGATTGGTCGTCGGTCGACCCTTGCCTCCCGCACCGCGTCTACATTCCGCATTACACTTGCGTGCACGCAAGTTGTACCCTTTGTTTCTGTTGACTTTTTGTTACGAGTTATTGTTTTTGTTTTAAATTTAGTTTTTATTACGAGTTGTTGTTATTGTTTTAAATTTAGTTTTTGTTACGTTGATTACAATGCCAGGACCAAATACAGTTTTACGAGAAAAATGGTATACGATGTGTACTGTTTCATGGAGAAAGTAGCTCAAACTGAAAAATAGACGGTAAAATAGACTCAGAAGCTACTAAAACGTCAAAATAATCAGTTACACGTATAGTCAAGGAAGGTAGAAATTCCGATTTCCTCACTGTCTTTAGGACACCGGGAAAAAAGAGGAATAAAACAAAGCCGATTACACTAATTCCTCTCCTTTCTTTAACTTCATGATTAAAAATAAATAATGGCAATAACCATAGAATAATGACAAACAATAAAAGTGACCACTTTTTTGTTCCACTAAGTGCACGATGCGCGAACATACCCCCACTATGCTAAAACCTTGCCAAGTTACGTGCCGGGGACTGTACAGTTGTTCACAATGACCCTTTTAAAGGATTAAAACGATAAAAAAAAATTGCGGTGTATAAAGTTTAATACAAATGAATTATACACATAAACCATCTGCAATAAATTCTCAAAAATATAGTGAAAGCCGCATCAAAATGCGTTGCGAAGTTTAATAGAACAACGTAATCACACAGACACGACATGATAAACGATTTTAATGTATATTATACTAGCTTTTCCCAGCGGCTTCGCCCGCGTGGAGGTCGGTGTATTATACATATAAACCTTCCTCTTGAATCACTCTGTCTATTGATGAAAACCGCATTAAAATCTGTTGCGCAGTTTAAAAGATCTAAGCGTACAGACACGGAAAGCGACTTTGTTTTATACTATTTAGAGTCTGAATTCGCCAACCCGCCTTTTCTGTATGAGAACAGACTTTTGCCTTGTAGTGGGACAGTAATAGGCTGGTATTACAATATATTTATTTATTTCGATAGTACTAATAATTGTGAACTCAACTTAATTCACGCTAACATAAAGTCGATATTCGCTTATAACATCTATGAGCCGTGTCTACGTGTGGTCACCAAAAGAGATAAGATGCTAAGGTAGTCGGATATAGTTGAATATTAGTAAGAAATCGATGGAAGTTTTTAAATTGAATTAAATTTGATACATTAACTGTTTGTTTGCTACTAATTAACACACATACATAACATCACACCTTGCTTCGTCAAAGGGTTGGGCAGACTCTTTTTTATAACATTGCCCCCCAAACTAGGGATTTCTCCTGTATTGTGGGTGCGTTTACAATCATTTAAAGTCACATACACAAACAGTTATATTTAAGTCCCATGTAATAGGTAGCGAGCTCATTGCCAATAACTGAAATCCAGGCTACTTATGAGTTATTCCAGGCAAGAACCCAATAACACTTAGATAAGGTAATACGGGCTATTGTCCGCAACTCCACGTCATAGCGCGTATTTTGCGTACGTACAATAACACTTTAATTCTATTAATCTTTCTTTTGTGTATTTAGCCAGTGTCAAGTAATTTTTCTTTTCGATCAAGTAAATGGCCCGATATCGGGCACGAAGTTACAAAACAGTCATAGTCGTCTTTAGTCAGTCAAGTCAAAGTTATTGTAAAGCTGTAGTAACTTTACAACAACCTAATAGGAGTATTTGGGGGGACACGAAAAGTCCACGTTAGTCACTTATTTTCACCTTCACTACACTTGTGCACTCACGTAACTAAATTGAATAATTCACTACCAAAGTTATACAATTTTATTCGCTATTTCACTAAATTTCATGAAAATAAAAAGTCGTGCGACATGTTCCAACGCGATCCCGCCAAAAACTCCCTATTAATCTTTATTCGTGAATCATCCATCATTTTCTTGCAGCAATGGTGGCCCAGAGGTAACAGGTCCGATTTACGAGTTGTACGTCGTAGGTTCGACCCCGGCCAGTCGATTTACTTTGTGAGAAATATTTAATCACCACTACCCTCAAAACGTTAAAGGAAAACATCAAGAGGAAACCAGCATGTCCTGGAAGCAAAAAATTCGAAGACATGTGTCATCTACCAAACCACACTGGTCCTCTCACAGAGAGGAGGCCTGTCTCCCAGCAGTGGGAACGTTTTAGGCTAATTATGCTTATGCATCAGTTTCTTACAAAACTTCAACTATATTTGTCGATCCGGGTTACTTATCTCATTTGGTGACCGTACATACATTTCCGATCACTGTATGGAGCCAACATTCCGTACCCATATCTTCTGTATGTGCTTATATCCCAGTCGAGCAATAGCCGAGCTATTTAGAAGCCTTCCTGGTAGGCTTTAGACTCGAGTCTCGCTTGTAATAGTTCGAGTTGCCGCCGCGCCTCGCATTGTGGGAAGTTATTTAGCTCGTAGTACTGTGGGGCTATTTTGAGAAGCCATTCCGCTGTGGATGAGAAAAATGTAGCTATAAGGTCTATGGTTAAATGTTGTGACGGTAAAGGGGTTAAGTGACACACTTTTCTAGCTCGATATGGGTTTAAAACCCGAGGACTTTTGAAAAATCAGCAAGCAATTGTCTATCTGCAATACCAGAGGTGCGTTGGCATCGGAATCGTCTCATTTGCCTGTGCAGTTTTTTCTGAAGTAGCTCGTCCAGGAAAGTACTATCATCATACCAATTATTGCCGTACAGCAGCAAGGTATTTGTACCCGACTAACTTCCCCGGACCAACGGCACATCTCCGACACGAAAGTAACGAAAGGAAACCGCTTTACGAATTCTGCTAAATAACATTGCAACATTATGACGCGATTCGAGCGGCAGAACATCTTGAGAGTCACTTGTAACAATCGGAGCGAAATGTGTTTTTTTTTTTTTGGTTGGGAAATCATCAAATAACTTCTCCCGCTCCTCGTGTCAGACTTTTACTGACTAAAACCCACCCGTGTTCCATCAGTTGCCTGTGTGCCAGGGACCGCTTTATCTCTTTCGAACAACCCGCACCCCTGGCAGACAGGCAACTGAGGGAACACGGGTGGGTTTTAGCCAGTAAAAGTCTGACACGCCCTCCCGCTCCACCCAGAGCGGGAGAAGTTAGTTTTTTTTTTATGTTTGTTACCTCAGAACTTTCGACTGGGTGAACCGATTTTGATGATTCTTTTTCTAATTGAAAGCTGGTGCTTCCCGTGTGATCCCATTTCAATTTCATCTAGATCTGATTATGCGTTTCGGAGACAAACAACGGAACTCTTCAAAAAATAACAGTAAATCAATCGCGATTGCTGCTATCGCGTAAATATGCATTATTTTGACCCCAAGGATGACAAAATGTCGAATTAGTGGGGTAGGTACTATAACTAAAAAGTGAAAAATAAAAACTTTTACCAAAAAAAAAACAACCGACTTCCGAAAAAACACTACAAAGTGAAAAATAACTTTAATTTCGGAAGGTGGTGACAAAAAATTCAAATACATATCCAAAGTCACCGACTTCCGAAATTAAAGTTATTTTTCACTTTATAGTGTTTTTTCGGAAGTCGGTTGTATTTTAACAAAAAAATCATACAGGTTGCGCATTATAAACTTGCAGACGGCCACAGATACGTGTGAAAAAAACGCGGCACCGCTACAAAACAGCGATTTGAGCGCGGAGGTGTAATTGTATTCCGAGCAGACCGGCCAAATCATGCGGGAAAGAGATGGCATATCAAATCTGTACGTTACAACAGGCAGTTTCGCTTCTGTTTCACATGTCGTACAACGATCATGGCGGACAAACTGCGGATTCGGTTTCGCGGCGGAGATGTCATACCCGCCTTAAGGTGCTTTCTGAAGCACACAGAGCTCTCGATTAATAACACCTTTACCCATTTTCAGACAGTCCTCAGTAATCGCAGCCTAACCTTTTATCGACCCGTGCGGCTGTTGTTACCTAGCTAGAGTCCCCGTCACGAGAAGCTATAAACTTTGTAAATAAAGAACTTCTTCCAAGTTACGCAGCGACAATTCAATCAACAAAAAATAATACCAAATTCAATCAACTCAAAGTAACATACGTGTAATACGAAACTAACGAGCAATTTCACTTGGTCAGGCTATATTTTAGCGATAAAAAGCGCTAATGTCTGTTTTGTGGTACTGGATAGCGTCTGACTCATAGAACGTAAACATTTGGGTCGCCGTTTTGAACTAAGTTCACGCCGACGCTGTCAATGCTGTCATTCGAGTTTCGAATGTGTCTCAATTTGTTTGTCGTTTTCGCGGATAAAGTTATATTGTTTGTTATTGTTACAAAACTGTTTTTTTGTTTTTATTTGATCCAAAGGTTGTGAACCCCTGACTATATGTTTACAAAATGTATAGCTTCTCGTGATGGGGAGTTTACATGCCCCGTGTCCCATCATACTTTACATCCATTTCGGCCTGACATGTCCACAAGTAATTTAAAAAGCATTGCAGACGAACCGACGTTCCGTAGAATCAGTAAATGATAAATGATTTTATTTCTGTAAGTAGGTTTGTACAAACACTTTTACACGTCAATCATATTATTAAAACTAAATGAGGTCGGCGTTTCCTATCTGAGAAGGCAGAAACAAATTCAGAGGTCACTGTCTCTATTAAAATCCAGACAATCATGGTCAAATCATGTACATTGGTGTCTGAAATGGTCTTTTGGAAAAAAGCACCTCACAGATTGAGTGGACCTATCCAGTCACTGCACGGATTTGTCACTAATCATGCAGCTCAACTCAGAACTTTAGGAGCTCAACGATTCAACAAAAAGTACCAAAGAAAGAATATTTAGGTAGGCCGCATAAATTTGTCAAACTGCCAGACAATGCCAAGCAAACATCTGTTCAGTAGAAGCAGTACTCACGTTTGATGTCGGTGACAGTTCTGATGTAGTTCTTGGTGGTGAGCACGAACTCGTTGTAGATGACCCAGTCAGGCTTGTGGTCCAGACACGTGCTCGGGTGAAGCTGCACCACCTGGTTGTCTTTCACCGTCAGGTAGTGGCCTGTTCGCTCTAAATGAGCTACCTGGAATAAACGATCATTTGATTATAGGGATTGTTTTGAATTCCACAAGTAGTGAGATGTTATGGGGTAGTAGTCACAATCTGTCCAGCCTTTTTCCCAAATGTGTAGGCGTTAACTTCCAGTCTATCCGGCAAGAGGCTTTATTTATACACCGTGAAATTGTAATGGTTGTTTTCCCGCAGAGAAATGGTTTTGTCTTGGTAATACAATCGTTTTTTATACAAATAAAATATTAGAAACAAAAAATGGCAGATTAACCATTGTGAAAAATCACCACGTGCGAGTTTATTTTGCATTGAACATTTGTGCATCGCTGTTCCCTTTGTCGGAGGTGCGTGCGATTCGAGTAGTACCTACAAGTTACCTCTAGTGTTACTATTGAGTAGTGTTTTATCGAGTTGATGAATATTTTTTAATTATTTTAAAACAAAAAAATCTTAATATTTTTACTTTTACTCTATCTATGCTTCGAAAGTACTCCTATATGGCAAGTTATTCTGCCGCGGCAAAACAACCATTTCAATTTCACGGTGTATATTGGATTTAGGATCTCCAACAAAAGTTGTACACAATACATGACAACATAAAGTATTGAGGTGGTACTCCTTCACTTATAGGAGACCACAGCATGCACAATAGAGTTAACAACTAAGCTAACAAAGTTGAAACATTAATTAGAGGTAAAATAAGATTACAAAGATAAAAATCATTTAGATATTTAAATTAAATCTATCAAACATTTCTTATATTTAGACATAGACTTTTGTTCCAATGTCAAGGCATTCGCTGTATTGTGAACCTTACCTTACAGATTGATAAAATTATATGTACCATCAGAACCTAATCTCTACTTATCTACATAGAAATTAGAGTAAGTTTTCAATCCCTACTAATATCATAAATGCGAAAGTAACTCTGTGTGTCTGATACGTTTAGACGCCTAAACCGCTGAACCGATCGTCATGAAATTTGGCAGATATATAGCCTAGGATATGGAGAAGAACATAGGCTCTATACAGGGTGAGTTTTTATCCAGTGCGCAACCTGTAACCATGAATTCAGCATATAATTCTAGACCCCCCAGCATAGAAATTTTTCATCGGTTATACAAAAAAAATCAGCTGTTCCATACATTTTGACCGCGTAGGTATTGCACTTTTCTATGAAACAGCTGATTTTTTTTTGTATAACTGACGAAAAATTTCTACGCTGGGAAGTCTAGAACGATATGGAATTCACGGTTAAAATTTGCGCACTGGATAAAAACTTATACTGTATACGCGATAACCAACATCCACACGGGCGGAGCCGAGGGCAAAAGCTAGTGAGAAGATAGAAACAAATATAATTTACCTGCATAAAGAATCCATTAACTAGTGCTTTCCTTATATTAATATAATAGTCCTTGCTTGTGAACTCTGTACTTGTTCGCTTTAAGTTAAACCTGGAACAAATGTTACAATCAACATTAGATGTATATCAATACGTTACTGATCTCGTCTAGTTTTAAATAGTATATTACTATGACAGTGTGAAATAAACGCCCGAGCGTAGCAAGGGTGCTACTCGTGAGCAATAATGGACTACTTCATCATCATCATCATCATCATTTCAGCCGAAAGACGTCCACTGCTGGACATAGCCTTTTGCCATAATCGCCACGCTTGTCAAGCGGGTTAGCGGTAAAAATGGGAAGTCACAGAAAGGCTTAACTTTTGTGCGGTTTTGGGTGACACAGTGCACAAAAATTAATAATGGTTACACCATTATTAATTTTTATGTTTGACCTGATTTTTAGAACCAATTTATAAAAATAAATATCAATAAACATTTTTTTTAATTATAAAAATAAACAAACATCTTTACAAATAAATAAAATTCTGTCCGTAAAAGTCTGTTTGTAATGTCAAAACAACCGCTTTTTACTAAATGCATATTACTTTCATATACTATACGTTAATAAAAAAAATATTATGTCTGTTTGTTCCGGGTAATCACCGAAACGCGTGGACCGATTTTTTCGGGACTTTCACTGGCACGTAGCCGATAAATACATAAGCTACTTTTATTTTAGAAAAACAATTAGGGTTCCGCGCAAAAAAAGGCATAAAATTCAATTTGTTTTCCGTCATGTGAAGATGTCTGGGTAGTAGGTACTTACCTATCCATTATCCTGCTGAGCTGCTGCCGCACGTTGTCTCCGGACTTCAGCGAGCGGTAGTTGATGAAGTTGTCGTAGCACCAGTGGGGATCTTCCATGTCTGGAATATACGAACAACAAGTTTAGTCAATAATGTCAACCTTATTGATATATTGCTAGAGTTCAAATCTAAATACCGACGAACAGTAGCCCGTGTAGAGTAGCGTAGAAGGCAATAAAAGAAACATCAGTTGTGTTGCCAATTTGTCATGAAAAAGTCGTCATGTAAACGTCATTACAATGTAAAAGATCTCCTCAGGAGAAGTACTACCAATCTGCCTAGCCTTTTGGTTGGCTTCCAGTCTAACCCGATGCAGCTGAATACTAGTTTAAATGGAGCCCTATCTGACCTCCACAACCCAGTTACTGGGTAACACGATACCCCTTGATAAGACTGGTTGTCTAACTGTTTCGGGTTTCAGACGACCCGGGACCACAAGTCCCTCACGCACCTCGCTGATATTATTTTTGTACCACAATAATGATATCAGCCACTGAACTCATCAGTCAGTCGTCACTTACTCTGTTTAAAGGCGTGGTACACATTGAGTAGCGTGAGATGGTCGCCGTCGATGTGCGCGAACCTCATCTTGGCTTCGTCGGCCGCCTTGCGCGCCTCGTTGGGTCGCACGAAGCATTGTTGGACTGAAACATTAGCAAATAACATTTTATTCATTAATTCATTCATCATTCATTTCAGTCGAAAGACGACTGCTGGACATAGGCCTCCCCCAAGCTCCGCCACTTCGACTGGTTCTGTGCTTCTCGCATCCAGCGGATTCCTGCGACCTTCACCAGGTCATCGGTCCACCTTGTGGGAGGGGAGGCCTTCCAACGTCGTTTACGTCTTCCGGTACGCGGTCGTCACTCCAGAACCTTCCTGCCCTATCAGCCATCTGTTCTGCGAATAATGTGCCCCGCCCACTCCCACTTAAGATTTTAGAGATTTAATTAGCTAGAAAATATTTGAAAAGAACGCCAATTTAAGGTCAAAAGGTCCAGGGTAGCCCTCAAAATGCAAATTTTCTTACGTTTGTCGCAATTTGCGGGTAGTGTCAAGCTGCACGTTGAACAAAATATGATTCGCGACCGTTACAAATATGGCTTTACTATAATCATCATAACAATACAACCCCCTAAGTTCATTTAAATCCATTGAACTTTTTCATCAAATAGTTATTCAATGGATTTCAATGAACTTGGATTTAAAAAATGACTAATTTGGCGAGCTACCAGGGAGCGGTTTTTTTTTTTTAGAGGGCGGGAAATCATCAAATGACTTCTCCCGCTCTGGGTGGAGCAGGAGGGCTTGTCAGACTTTTACTGACTAAACCCACCCGTGTTCCCTCAGTTGCCTGTGTGCTAGGAGCGACGGTATCTCTTTCGAACAACCCGCACCCCTGGCAGGCATCGGCCCTTGCGGACCCCATCATTTGGCAGTGACATCTCTTTGAGGCGCGCGTGGAACACAACGTGCCGTCGACCCGGGCTTGGTCCTTACCGGACAGCGAGCTACCCATTACTCGCCATCCGCAAGCCCGCGCTTATGGTGGTCGGGAATCCCAGGCTGCGGCGACTAAGGCCGTGAGGGCGCATATACTGCCTCTCCCTCATGTGCGCCGCCTCCCTCTTCGGGAGCATTACTGCTTCGCAGAAAGAGGTGACGGCTACCCATGCACTCTCGCTCCGTACCATGGCCTGGACCAGGGCCGGACGCGAGAGATCGCCGCCACCGATCGCCTCCACGAGGACACGGCGCGGGCAGACCTCCACCGTATGCTCCACAGTGTCCTCAGGGCGATCTTCGCAGTGGAAACACCCGGGCGTTTCCTCCCGCCTTATGCGAAACAGGAACCTCCCGAAATACCCGTGTCTGGTGAGGACCTGCGTCAAGCGGAAGGTGAGGAAGCCGCGGCGCCTCTCAATCCACTCCTCAAAGAGGGGACTTACCGCCGCAATCGTGGCATGCCCAGCACTGGGTTGCGACAATCGCACTCTCCATGTCGCCATGAGATCCCGCCGGAGCTCTGTCCGCTGTGCCGCGATTTCTCGATACAGCGGAGTTACTCTCCGGCGATTGACCTCCTCGCGCTACTCCCAAGTGTGCGCGAGGACCTTTGCCTCCAGATCCCATGGCGGCAATCGGGCAAGGAGGCCCGCCGCCTCACCGGAGATCGTGCGGTATCCCCGGACCATCCGGATGGCCATGACCCTATGGGACGGTGGGCTGGTTGGCGCCTCAATGAAGGCGCCCACACCGTTGCCCCGTATAGGGCCATGGGCCGCACGACCAGGGAGCGGTCACCTCAATATCGTGCCAGACTTCTGGGCACCTTTCCGGATGTTAGCGATGTGGAAGAGCACTTCAACGCCCAAGTGTCGTTTTAGTGACAACAATGTGTTAATGAATTAATGTACATTATGAAAGTAATTTGTTCAGAATCGTTTACTGAATTGATTTTAATATAGGTAACTTTTTATTCCAAAAATAATTATAACTAAATACATTTCAGTCACAATTCCGCTGTGCAGTCAAGTCAAACTACTACGCCATACCCCAAAACGTGTGCGTCTGTGTGCATGTATAGATTTGTAATGTGACCCCAATTTTCATGTAAGTAATAAACAAAGTTTTATACATAATAGTAAAAAATTCAGTGTACGTATAATGGTTATAAGTTATAACATAATATTCTAATTGGGGTGTTTGGTGGAGTGCATTAATTCCAATTGAATACGTGAAGCAAAAATTTTGTACCCTTTTTTAAAAAACTACGAGGACGGAGGAGTATGAAACTTGGCACAGTATCCTCTTACTAATAAACACGGAATAAACGTTTAAAACGAATAAAAAGTTTAAACCTATGAAAATGTATGATTATTCCTTTGTTATTCTTGGTATAACTTTATTCCACGTTTATTAGTAAGAGGGTTAGAGTTTATATGGAGGAGTGCAGAATGCTATTTTTTTACATAATAATTCATTAGAAAAAACCTTAAGTTCCAAGTAAATTATAGTCGAATTTCGACTACTAGTTTGTATGGTTAGTTAATGGCAGTTTTATCAAGGTATTCTTGAACAAATTAACCCTTCAGCAATTACTTACCTGACAGCATAGCCGTGATGGAGAGGATCTCGTTGGAACAGTTGTGGTTGCAGCTAGCGATCAGCATCTTGGCGAGCTGAGGGTCGAGAGGAAACTCCGCCATTACAGCGCCCAGGTCTGTCAGGTTGCCGTCATCGTCTGTAAGTTAGATTTTATAGATTTAAGTCTTCATCATCTTCCTAGCCTTTTCTCAACTACAGCAGCTGGAGACTGCCTATCTGACCTCCACGACCTAGTTACTGGGTACTACCATACCCGTTGCTAAGGCTGGTTGTCAAACTTTAGGGCTTCTGATGACCCGTAACCACTGTCAAAGATCCACAAATGACAACCGGGGCCAATGGCTTAACGTGCTATCCGAGGCACGGAATTTTATAGATTATAGTATTACATTAAATTATGCCTGTAACCGTAACTTCATTAACCCAAGTACCCTCAGTGAGATTGTCAGCAACACCAAGGCGTTGCTGGCACTTCCTCAAGGAGCTGGGGTGGATCGAATAACCGATTCTCCCACCTGTACGCAAAATACGCGCGTCGACATGTACTTGCCGACGCCCATATTACCTATAAACCCTCGATTTAGCCAGTCCGTTTTTTTTAAATTAAATTTGTTAAAAAGCAACTATGGTATTATTCCGTTTACTGATAAAAAAACACTCCCATTATTTTTGAAAGAACTATTCAACGACACAGTGAATCAATCGGTTAAGTAAAATATGTTTTACACGTTGATTTCACAAACAGCTGAAACACAGTCATCAGTCATCACTCCGTTATCCTGTTATCATGCATACAGCACAAGATTCTGAACCCTCCTGCGTTGATATGCTGTTCCATTAATTTTGACGATAACTTATTGCACTTTTCTATGAAACAGCAGATTTTTTTTTTAAATAACAGACGAGAAATGTCTCCACTACGGGTCTAGGATCATGTGCTTAAGTCATGGTTTCAGTTTGCGTGAGTATTCAAACGCATCAAAGCATTTATTTCAATTCAACCATTTACAGGCACTTTTAAACCTGTCAAAAAGTCGACCAGTTAGTCGGAAAGTTGAAGCTAATTGCCCATTCCAAAACGTAGATCTATATGGAGAAGAAACGAGCCAGAAACTTCAAGGACACTCTTTTAAATCAAAATTTTACAAAATCGTGAGTACAGAAGTCTTATTGCTTCTATATGTGAGAACAATGTAAAGAAATGAAGAAACAATTCTAAATAGATTATAAATCAGCCCTAGAAGTAAGGAGATGACCAATCTCAACCGACGGCGCCCGTTCACGAACTTGAGGCGTGGATCAGCACCATCCAGCTCAACCATTTTGTAGGGAACCGAATATTCCAACACACGCGCCACCGTCAGTGTGACATTTAAGTGAGCATAACGTACAGACGCCAGCACATCAAGCTACCCCAAACTATTAAATTTTCCCAATTGAATATGAACCTTATGCTAATGGCATAAAGTTGAAAATCTATCAAAGAAATTTTACAGATTGGGGTAGCTTTCGTCTGCACAAATTTACTTAGTATCAAGAAAGTTTTGATTATTGACTTTAGCTTTACAAGAATATGAGGCTTGAAAAGTATGAAAGTTTCATTTCACTGTAATTTCATCAAACCATACTTCGCTCGCAACATCGTCTGCGTGAAATTTATACCCCATGTTCCTCCCGAATAATGTAGCTTTCCATATGTGAAATAACTTAAAATCGTTTATTTAAGTAGTTTTTGAGTTTATCTATTACAAACAATCAAATCTTTCCTCTATATAATATTAGTGTAGAAAAATCTTCTTATAAAACAAAGAGATCTCTTGAAAGTAAGCTACGCAACGGATTTGAATGCGGTTTTCATCAATAAACAAAGTTATTCAAGTGGAAGGTTTGTATGTATAATACATGCATAAACTTCGCGTCAAACTTTATGACGGCTCTGAAGTGCGCTACTCGCTGCGCAGTACCCCACCCCTCAACCCCGCTGACCCATGAATTTGTTACTGCGCAGCGACTCGCCTCGTGTTCCGAGCCGCCATAAAATTTGAATCGAACTGTACTATAGAAGAGAAACGGCGAGAATTTAAGATTTGTAATGTGACACGTCCTGGGCGCGGCGGGTGCCTATAAATAATAATAATAAAGATATCCCGTAGTATAGTCTAATCATAATAATAATAGAGTTAATCACTCCACACACACACACACATCACATTAGTATCTACCCGCGCGAAGCCGGGGCGGGTAGCTAGTAAGTTCAAAATTCCTTACCCAACGCAGCCAGATAGTTCAAAAGTTCCAAAGCCCTCATCAGTGTCTCCGGGGCCGGTGGATCCATGAAGTCAAAGTGCACCAGATCATCGATGCCAAGCTTTTTCAGCTGCAAAACTACAGAGCCTAAGTTTGATCTGCAACGGCAACAATTGTGCGTTGTGTTAGCTCAGACTGACTGCGGGTACTCTTCAGAGGTTTGTGATCTCTATAAACGAAGTATTGTTAAAAGATCTTGATTTTGACACACTAAATATGTAATTAAATATTATCGTACTGTCTGTGTCTCTTTCACAAGGACGTAAAAATATCGCAGCGATATTTTATCGTGCCCTGGATGTTCCACCCTCGGTGTTGACCCGAGCACTGAGGATCCAATAGAGTGCATCTCAACGCGTCGGAAAAACACAGTGTTCGATTTCCAACTCTCGGCGGTAAGCAGTAGGTTGCTCCGGCTACTACGGTTGATCCAGTGCGCGTAAAAATCCCACCGCGATATTATTACGGCCGTGTGAATGTCGACTTAGGGTGATGACAAACGAGCGTAATTTCGGTCGTGCAAAATGAGTCGCGTAATTTACCTAGAATAAATAACAAATAAAGCCCGATTGGCGTCATACGACAACGACAAATGGTTGTTGTCGTGTGACACAAATCGGGCTTAATATGAAACCGAATGCAGCGTCAATTACGCTATTCACAACTCACAATTCGTTCTTTTGACTACCCTATGGTATTTTGTAGTAATAGAAACACCCTTAAAACACATTACCCCCCCTTTGGGTCGCGCAGTCGGATGAAAAGGACATGAAATCAGACGGCCAATTCTCGTTATTAAAAACGTTCAAAATCTAGTCGCAATCTCACCTCAAGTGTCAAAAAATTGTCAAAAATGTATGAAAACTCTAGGTATGTCCAACAGATTGAGACAGATCAAACTGTGAATGTTCTTAAAATTACGAGAATTGCCCAACAGGGCACGACCCATGTAAATAGTCGAGAGATAAAAATTGTGTAAAAACGAAATAATATAAAAAAATCTCGAATACCACCAATCACCTTAAAATCTCTGGATAAGTATTATCCTGCATCTCATTTTTGTAAGCCTTCTCCGTGTAAAGTCTGAAACATTTTCCGGGTCGAGTTCGACCCGCTCTACCCGCCCTCTGTTGGGCCGACGCCTTACTTATAGGCGACACTAACAAGGATTCCACACGAATCCTGGGATTGTACACCTTTTGCTTGGCAAACCCTGGGTCTATGACAAAGACCACACCGTCAATTGTCAAAGACGTTTCTGCAATGTTGGTAGAAACGACAACTTTTCGACCAATCGCTCCGTTCGCTCGATTCGGTGGCGCTGGCTCGAAAATCCTTTGCTGTAAATTCGGTGGCAGTGTAGAATATAATGGTATACACTTCAATTCCCCAGCATCAGGTCCTAGGTTATCAATTTCCCGCTTAATCCTCTTACAAGCATCTTCAATCTCTTCTTGTCCCGTCAAAAATAGTAGTATATCTCCTGAGATTTCTTCACAAATGTGTATTTGTATTACTGTCCTTATAGCTGCTTCCAAATAATCCCTCTCGGGCTGTGGTGTATAAAATATCTCAACTGGATGCGTTCTACCAGGTACATTCATAAGCGGTGCATTATCAAAATACTGTTGAAACTTCCCCGCATCTAGCGTCGCAGACATGATAACTAGTTTGAGATCAGATCTCTGTTTTATAACCTCTTTTAACACACCCATTAGGATATCTGTTGCTAATGTCCTTTCGTGGGCCTCGTCTAGTAATATAACTCTATACTGTTCCAACATTGGGTCCGACATGGCTTCTCTTAACAACATACCGTCTGTCATATATTTTAGTATTGTTTGTGGTCCAGAGCAGTCTTCAAAACGGATGCTGTAACCAACCTGCTGGCCCAACGCTACATCCATTTCTTCTGCCACTCGCTGGGCTACTGACATGGCAGCTACTCTTCTCGGTTGAGTACAAGCAACGCCTTTGGACTTCCCAGCTGTTACCGCAGCAAATTCTACAGACCATTGTGGGATTTGTGTGGTCTTCCCGGAGCCAGTCTCACCGACTAGGACTACGCATTGGTGGGTATTTAGAAGTCTCATGAAATCGTTTTTGTATTCCCAAACAGGGAGGCCTAGTCGACGGCGGAGGAGCTCGTGGTAGCGCTGCGAATGTGGAAGACCTGGGGACAACATGAAGAATGAATTAAAAGTTTGAATAAATGAGATGTATTGGCGAGTGCCTGCTAGTTGTTCTTTATTAACCGACTTCCAAAAGGAGGAGGTTCTCAATTCGTCGGAACCTTTTATGTTCCCCGATTACTCGAAGATGGCTGGACCGATTTGGATAAATTTTTTTTTGTTCGAAAGGGTATACTTCCCAGGTGGTCCCATGATCATCAAGTCAGGATCTGATGATGGGATCCTGGAGAAATAGAGAGAACTCTTCAAATTTTATAGGCACACTTGAAGCAATTTGTGTAGTTTTTGGAAGAGTACTTTCTCGGAGTGGTTCCATTTCAATTTGGTGAAGATCTGATGAAGAACTTCGGAGACAGGCAACGGAACTCCTCAATATATGATAGCAAATGGACAGGGATTGCTGAAATCTCATGTCTGTCAATTGTTTACACCAGTTAATAACATAACATCACGCCGGTACGCTGTGAAGGGGTAAGCACATGAGAACCACTAAAAAGTGAAAAATAAAAAACTTTTTTCAAAAAAATAAACAACCGACTTCCAAAAAACACTAAAAAGTGAAAAATAACTTTAATTTCGGAAGGCGGTGACAAAAAATTAAAATACATATCCAAAGTCACCGACTTCCGAAATTAAAGTTATTTTTCACTTTTTAGTGTTTTTTGGAAGTCGGTTGTTTATTTTTTTGAAAAAAGTTTTTTTTTGTTATGTTAATTACTTTGCAAACTATTAGTATAGGAACAAGTTCCTCTAACTGGGGCCCAAGTCTGCTATTTTTATAAATTCTTCATTCCAACACGATCCCATTGTCATTTTGCTAAAAGTTCGTAATCTGCTAAATTCATAATGGTCGATCATTGGTCGGTCAATGGTCTCGTAATAGATTTGTGTTTTAATGGCATTGTCGTATTGCCATTATTAAAAAACCCGTTAGTAGAAATGATTTTCCAAAAACTTCTACTAAATTTGAACATTTATTCATCCCCGATTTCATTTATTTGTATTATTTATTTATTTGTTTATTAGTGTTAAATTTTAGCAGATTAGGTACCGCCTAACTTAGTCATTCATTTGTCATTATGTACAAGATCACCAATAAATGCTATTTCTTTCAATGGAGTGTCAGTGGCTGACCATTGGAAAGTCATAATGACGCCATTATATTAGTAGATTACCAAACTTGTCAAAATCAACAATTATGAAATCAATGATAGACCATTCTGACACTATTGTAATAGCAGACTTGAGGCCCTGAACAGACAGCTGTGGTGCTGGAGAGTTTGTTGCGCCGCTTGTTCTCAGCTAAAGCACTAGGAAGTGGTGAAGAGCGGGCATTCCGCGGGATTGTCTTATTTAATTTTATACCTACTTTTTAAGCGTAAATAAAAGCAGTAATTTCCTGTCACTTGTAAATAAATAAAAGCAGAAATGTTCCTCTTATGTCTTATTGATGATTGACACTGAAATCTAGACTCACACAATCATTATCTTTGAGTGTCGAATGGAAATTATTTAAAATATTGGGTTTCCCAAACAATAATATTTGACTGCCTCGTTGATCCAATGGTCGTGAGCGCTACTGCTCGGCACGAGATCCTGGCTTCGATTCGCGGGTTTAGCAGTGATATTGGGATTTTCTCAGTAGCAGTCGGGAGTCAGGATAAGTGCCCGGCTGATGATGTGCAATAGACTTGCCCCGATAACATGCTCCCTTCGACACAATAGGTATAATGTACCTCTTGTGCAGGCCATGTCTGGAGAATGAGGAAACAATTCCCCATGTACTCTTTGAAAGCACAGGTTTCATCCAGATTTGAGCAGAAACCCTCTGGTCACCCAGATCTTGTGATGTCACCCAGATGTGTTAAACAGACCTGCATAGCAATTCACAACCGTTCGATACGCTTCTGTGCCGAATTGAGCATCAATCAATGTTATCAAAAGAGTCCCCTAACTAAAGGCTGTTTCTAAAAAATAAACCCCGAAAATTTTGACATTTTAAATTAAATAAACGACCCCCATACTTCTGACCGCTATTTGATGTCGGGGGCAAGTCAAATTAGTAATTGAAAACGTGGCATTTTCGATTCGACAGCCTCTCGTATGGTTGTGAATAGCTATGCTGAAGACATCAACTTCTGGATGGAGGTGGGCTGGTTGGAATAACCACCCACGGCCGCCATATACGCACAAGGGTTTACCTGAAGGACTATGTGGCGAAAACTAAACCCTCTACATAGAACATAGGTACACCTCTGCCCATTCCTTCGGGGGAACAAAGCGTGATGTTTTGTTTAAGTTCTTATGAGAATAAAGTTCTTTAAACCCATGTTATGTAAAAAACTAAGCTAGTTAGCTAATATAGACATACCAGTGAAGGGATTGATGCCAGGAGTACTGGTGGCTGTAGGAGGCATGGTGGTGGCCAGCGTCGCCAAAGCGTTTTCAGAAGACTCTCCGCTAGCTCCCGACTTAGCAGCCGCGGCAGCTTTCTCTTCTCTGTAGACAAAGGAAAAATGATATAATTTCTGTAAGTAGGTTTGTACAAGCCCCATGAAAAATACGTCATGTAGAGAGAGACGTCGAAAAAAACTCATGAGGGCACAGTCTCTTTTAAAGTACAGACATAATCTTGGTCAGATCGTGTGAGGACCATGTAGGTTTGAGTGTCTGAAATGGTCTTTTGAAGAAAGAACAACAGTTTTGAGTGGACCTCTCCAGTCAGTGCACGCATTTGTCAGTAATCGTGTAGTTCAACTAGAAACTTAAGGAGCTTAACGACTAGATGCACCACACCAAAGAAAGGATGTTTGGGTAGGCTATAAAAGTACTCGAACTGCCTGACCAATATTAAAACTAACTGAGAGAAAAATAAATGACCCACTTACACCTATATTCTAAGTCGTCACCTCGAAAGCTCCTCGACTCACAACTCATTCGAGGAGACCTTAAGGCGTGCCTCGAAAGATCCTCAAAATCGGTATTCATAGACGTAAGACTGAGGAAATTATGAGGTGCCTCGAATGAGTGTGAGTCGAGGTGATACGTCACAAAAACGTCATTGTTTGGAGAAATATTCCGTTTATAATGTTGGCTATGCTTATTTTTAAATTTAGCCAATGTTATAAACGGACTGATTTTATGCAAATCTCAGACGTAAGACTGAGGAAATTATGAGGTGCCTCGAATGAGTGTGAGTCGAGGTGATACGTCACAAAAACGTCATTGTTTGGAGAAATATTCCGTGTATAATATTGGCTAAACTTATTTTTAAGTTTAGCCAATGATATAAACGGACTGATTTTGTGCAAATCTCCGCAAGCAATCTGAAAATACATTACCAATTTAAGCATGTAAGTAGGATAGGTAACTATTACTGAAATACTAAATTTGAACTGTTAACTTGTTTGCGCAAAAAATGTTAACAGCAACTTACTTGAAAGTTTCCTGTTGCAATAAAGTACTAATACTTGGATTATGGGCGGAATTGGCAATCCACGTCTGTTACCACCAATATCTTGAAACAAAAGTGGTAACAAAAAGCTCACCACAACATCTTTATAAAGCGAAATCTAATTTTAAATTCATTTTCATCATAAAACTCAATTGGATTTCCTGCATCTCGTAAATAGCGTCGCGATACGTAATTATATGGATTATCGTACACAATAGTCAATAAACTCTTCAAAAGACATTACGAAAATGTGATAAAATACACTTTGTTTTGGTTAAAAGCTTCCTCAAGGTAGATGCCGACGTACCTTATATTTGACAGTTGGTTCCTCAACTCAAACTCACCTCGACTGAGGAAATTGTCTAAGATGAGGAGTAAAATTGCAACTATGAATATCAAACTACCTAAGTGAGGTTGAGTCGAGTCGAGGAAATCATGAGGTTTTGACTTAGAATATGGGTGTTAGTCTGTCTTCGCAATCCAAGAAAGTAACTAACAGGTTATCCAAACTATCAGATCCTTAACCCATTCGCTGCGGTGGACGCCTATCGGCGTTTTTTGATTTAATCTTCAGGTGCGAAATACGCCCACCGGCGTTTTTTTTTAATTGTTTCTTTTCGAATAAAACCGTTCCGCACTTGGCTAATAAGCGTAATTTTTATCGCCGCAGCTAGAGAATAATCAGCCTATAATTTTCCATTGCTGTGACACAAGACTCGTCTCTCTGAGGAGTGGACCGCGGGTACGTGGATGTCACATTTCTTCGAATTTTCGGATCTAGGACATGCCGGTTTCCACACGATGTTTTCCTTCGCCGTTTTGAAAACAGTGGTAACAAAATTATGTTTTCGGGTTCGAACAACGATCTAGAATACGTATGTCGCGGCCGTTTCCACTGGGACACCACTGCTGCTCTTAGAGTCACGCTTGGTACATCCGCATACCAGCAAGTCGACGTAACAAGGACGTATGACAGAGTATGAAGGATGTACTGACGTCCTAAAGTATTATTTCATAGCTATGCAACCATTGTTTACAATATTTCAATTAAAACTTCATAATATTGTGAAATATTTAATCCTATTAATTCTTTGCTGGGACATCTAAACAATATTGGGCACTTTTCCCACTGGCAGCGATGCAGACGAATTCTTTGATGCCCAGTGAGCTCTTCCCTTTTTTACTTTATACAGGATAAGTTTTTATACAGTGCGCAAACTGTAACCATGAATTCAGCATATCATTCTAGACTAGAGATGTGCTGGGAATTACTTATCTGTTAACAAATACCTAGTAACTGCATCTTAATAGATAACCTAGGAACTGAATTCACAGTTCTCTGTTACCATTTCACCGTTTACCATGCCATGACGTTCGTTCGTTTATCGTTCATTTATGAGTTATTTTGTTGATGACTGGGAATTCCTCGGTATTTACTTGGGAAGGTCGCTCAGTAGTGACGTTAAATGAATGTATGCGACAAAGAATTCGCAATTTAAGACTCTTTAAAATAAGAACTTTATTCCGATGGCACTCGTGTGTGTATTGTTTACGATAATAATAAGTAATGACAAATATATTCGAAAGTATTCTAGGAAGTGGTTAGGACTACGTAGGAAGAAAGCCAGATGTTTGATTTTGTTTACTACCTACCGACTGCCGGCTAGATAGAAGAACACAACTAGGTGTCAGAAAAGTGAAAAAACACAAACCTGTGATTTAAAAATAAAGTAAGAATCCTGCCATAATGTTTTTAATTTACTTCTTTTCCTACTATATTAAAAGTTACTGGAGCGACTGGAGAAATAAAATTTGGCAGTACGAAGTTCGCCGGGTCAGCTAGTAATATATATTTATTTTAGTGTTGGTTCGCAATGTTATTGATATACACTTCAAGTCTAACCGTATGCAGCTGAATACCAGTAGTTTTCATGGAGCCGACTGCATATCTGACCTCCACAACTTGGTAACTGAGTAACACAATACACCTTGGAAAGACAAGTTGTTGGGTGTTTGATGTATTTTATGCAACAAAAAGGTAATGTTTCTAAAATTTTCACAGATAATCTACAATTTAAACATGAATATTGAAACATATGTGTATTGAAATCAAATTCAAAAGTCATTTATTCAAACTAGGCTGAGAGTCAGCTCTTTTTGAACGTCAAAATTACATAAGACAGTCCCCCAAAACGCCTGCCCTTCAATAAAAAATAATAACTCTTTAGAAAACATTATAATGTATTTTTTTTTAAGTTCTGCAGTTTCCACTTAGCCCTTTGGTATGAGACAGAAGTGCCAGTACATGGGTCCGTAACACTATTACAGTGTATTTTCAACTTTTCCCAACAAATAATACAAATTTCTCCTTTTATTTACTCTCATTAAAGGAACTATGACTGTCGTTGTTTACGTTTGTTAATTGTATTCAAAATTATAAAACCAGCCTAGTACGACCGATATCAATAAGGTACACTCACGAAATGGGACATGCGCTTTAGAACATTCATAGTAGAGAGATTCCCTTACAATAAGGGCTTCTGAATTTTTAATACAGTCTGTAACTACGCACTTCATTTTTTCTGGAATTAGGTGATTATGCTCACAAATAAGAATATTATTAAACATGACAAAAGGGACGCATGCAAACCAGTGACTACAGAAAATATCGAAATGTTAATGAAGAAGTACCTATGGCCCCGAGACAAGATTTCTAACCTTGTTTGTCTTCTAGAACATAAAAATACGAAGCTACAGCATGTATATTGTCGAGTGTCACCATTATAACTTATAATTAAATTAAATACGACAAACAAAGGCATGTAAACGACGAATTAAAGCATGGCATAACAAACGATTGAAAACGTGTTACTAACCTTTTCTTTTTGATAAAAGGATCCATTACTTCGATGCGGCGCTTAGACATTTCGTATTACAACACATATAACACCAAAACAAATTAAAATACGAGAAAATTGTTCAAATTCCCCAATAATTTTTAACATCCAACAAGATGGCGACTTCGCTGCTTTGAAACAAAAAAAGTTTATTTTGTTGTTTATGGTCGCAATGTTTGGGTTGCTAAGAAAAATAATACATAGGTAAATAAACGACCTATCGTAGCAGTAAAAAGAGGTTCTTCTTTCTTACGCCCACTTCTAGTACGAAACATGATACTGAAATTGATGTTGCATAAATTCAAAAACACTAGATCGTGTGGCTATGATGATTTATCTACAGATCTTTTAAAACAAATCACTCAATGCATCGCAGAGCCACTTTCATAAGTTATAAATTTATCATTAGAACAAGGCTGCTTCCCAGAAAAACTCAAAATATCTATTATAAAACCGATACACAAAAAAGGATCTAAAACAGACCAAAATAAAATATATAATAAATTTTGATAGGATTGGTATCAGCGCAATAGGGTGATCGCCCTATTGCGCTGATACCAATCCTATCAAAAATCTTTGAAAGAGTTAAGTATGTACAAGACAGTCCTCTTTTTCCTGGACAAGTACGAATAATATGCTTGCGAAACAGCAATATGGATTTAGGAAAAACAAATCCATCTCATTGGCAGCGTCAAATCGATCCTAAATAACATCAACTAGAAAGTTAGGGCTAACGTGCACTACGGTGCAGCGTAATGCGGTGCATTACTTCTGCCGTACGGTATGACAAGCGCAATCACAGGTCCGCGCACTGATGGCGGTGAAAAAAGCCATGTTTTTCGATAAAAATTGAGTTTACCGAACAGTTTATGGAGCATCCCTAGACGGACTTAATGCCTAATAACGTCTACTTTTTCGCAAGACATAACTACGGGCGAAGCTAAAAACAAATTCGGAGAGCACTGCTTGGTCAGTTTCTCGTTGCGTTTTTTTCACCGCAGTGTGCGGTACTTCATATATCTCTATGCGACACAAATTACATGCGGTGGACTCGCCGCAAATTTGCAGCTGGAGGCCCACTGTGAATCAAACGCATGCGTGTTTTTCACCGCAGGCGCGCACTTCTGTGACATTTCATACTTCACAGAATATGCGGTAAAAAACGCACAGCAGTGCGCGCTAGGCCTTACAACTTCAGCTCTGTTTTTAAATCTTAGTAAAGCCTTCGGTTTATTAAATAACTCCATTCTCATTTGTTACGCTGATAAAATGGGTATTAGAGGTCCAACCCCAGAATGGTTCAAATCTTATTTCTCAAATAGAACTCAGATCACGAGAATCACAAAATTAGATGACAAAGTATACATTGGTGCCGATTCTGTTGTACACCGAACTAAACTAACTAAACTATCACTAAAATTCCTTACTTTTGGCTATAAGAATCTTAAAGCTATTCTGCAAAAAAAGATCTCTAAAATTAAAAATAATTTTGACACAACTAAAATCGAATTTGACAAACGCGACTCCACGTTTGCCCTACCCCGTGATCTTTTTTAGAGCCGGAATCGCGCAGGGGGGGCAGCCTCAACGTGTTTTAAATGGATTTTTTTACTTTTTGTATCGAAAATATGAAAAATTATTACCTACATGTTGAGTTTTAGAGGTGTATGGAGTTTTATAAAGGGGGTCGAAATTTTCATTATTTTTACGATAGGACACACCAATTTCGAGATATAAGCAAAAGAAAAAAAAAAAAGATACAGTACTGTATTTGCGCCCGAAGTCGAGGTATCAGTGTGAATTTTAGTTCTTAACAACTAATTTTATTCCACACCTTTTTAATCGCGATTAAAAATAGTCAGATTTAGTTAGACAATCGAAATTTTGCATTGAATAGAATAATGAATTTGACAACAACAGAATAGCAAAATTACCATTTTCACTAAATTAAAAACTCAGTACAATCTTAGTGCTGTCAAACTAAAATATACTTAAGTTGTGTCACTTTAGTCAATTTCAGAATGGGAAATCGTCGTTTGACAGGAATAAACTAAATTTTAGTGATTTTTAGTTTAGTTTAGAGAATTTTGTGACAAGAGAATCGGCACCACTGTACTTGTTTATTGTATTTTTCTTCAATAAAAGATCTTTGAAAATTCCTAATCTATGGTTATAAGGCATAATGTGCATTATCCTTCGCATGATTTTCCACAAGAAGAAACTCTTGAGAGTTGTTCCTTTTTACGTGGAGAGAAAATGCGTTAGCTATTGCTAGCGTTGCTATTTTGGGTGATTGATGAGATAAAAGCTTACCACTTTGGCAAATCATCAAGTAATTATTTTAAAAACGTTCAAAACTTGTTTTTTGGAAAGAATACCTTGGTATTAAGATTAAATTTCAAATAATATTATGCAACAATCATTGCCAGAATCAATAGGAAAAAGTGATGGTAAAGAAAAACGGAATGAAATCAAACAAAAATGTCAGACAATGTCAGACACCGAGAGAGAACTGCGTATTTGTTGTGCTAATTTCAGTCTGAAATTATAAATTATATTTGTAAACGTAAATAATTCACGAGTCCCTTTATTATTAATGTATTCGAGTCTTTCTGTGATTTACATTGGACCTAGGAGTGAACGTGAAGTGTTATGATAATGTACGAACGAGCTCCAATTCTTTGTGATTTGTTATAAAAATATTTCACAAAAGATTACAAACATCGAAGTAATCCCTTCAAATAAACATAGACGTGAGTACTATACCATTTTTATCAGATATTCACACGTTATTTCTTTTGGATGTAGAATTCCAAGATGGCGGAAGTATTACCTTTTATTTTGATTATTTTGTTTATTTCTCTAGTGTAGCAGTCTACCATTCGATTTACGCGTTGTGTTGTTACTTAAAATAGCTGCAATAAGTCTTGCAGAGTAATTTTAACTGTCTTTGAAAAGAGGTCGAATAAGGTTATTGAACTTGTTGAAACCTGTCCAAGTTTACATCAAGTTTACATCAGAAAAAAGTTTACCTGTTCAAATTTTCGTATTAAAAAAAATTACTTTTAGTCAAAACTATAAGGTAGGTAAAACCTAATTGAGCTTTTATTCTCTCTTTCTTCAATTCCGGAGTATAGGAGAACGACATGTTGCACCGACCCCAAATAAATTGGGATAAGCACAGGAGAATTATAATGAATCAATCTATAACTGTACACTGCTGAACATACGCATCACAGTCATCTGCCTAGCCTTTTTGGTTGTAGCTTCCAGTCTAACCCGATTTGCAGTCGGATACTATTATTTTACATGGAGTGACTGCCTATCTGGTTACAATCCAGTTACTGAGTAAGACAATACCCCTTGGGAAGACTGGTTGTCAGACTAACCATAAGGGACTCAGGCCTCCTCACTTCGAGAGACAGTCGGCTGTAATCTCCATGCAGGCCCAGTGCGGGGTGCTAGAGGTCACATGTCTTAGAAAATTGTATTCATGCCCATTTCCCCACAATGGTTTCCTTCACTGTTTCGAGAGCATTGGTGATGAAATTATTTACACAAACCAAAACCCTCCTTCTGGCGCAGTCGCCTAAAAATAAAGCACCTTTCTTGGTTCGAACTCTGAAAGTTAGGGCCGTTACTACTGGGCCATCACTGCTCTTGGAAAATTACTACAAAATATCTAAAAGCATCTTAATGTGAATGACAATCAGCTGTTTAATTACTTTTAATATAAAATATCAATTTAAAATATAGTTGTCTAGTAGCTATGTAATGGATAGTGTCATAGATGTTTTTCTTTTATTTACTTTTATCTAAGGCTTATGAAGTATTTCCTAGTATAGTATGTTCTAAAACTGCCAGATGACGCTAAATTTAAGTTGAACAGCGTACACTTTGTAAACGAGCCTTGTTCAACTTAAATTTTATGCAATGAGACGTGGGCAAAATGTGTCACTAAAAAGAAAGGATTGAAATGTATCTTTCGATCAGTGGGATATGTATCACTCTTTTATATCTTTATATCCTTAGGTATCAGTAGCTCACGCTCGCGCGCACGACACGCAGCGCATTGAACTGACCCGATCCTGAACGGTGTTGAACGGAGGTCAAGGTTGAACTAATGATGCAAACTGATATGTTGTTTAATTTGAAATCGCAAATCTACTTTTTTTCTATCCTGATCCTAAAAACGATGGCTTTATGATCGAAATTAGTTTGCATAGTTTACTAAAACTTTTTAAAAGAAAAGTATGCATACAGTTAAAACCAGTATAGTACTTAAATGTTCACATTCTGCATAATGACTTTAAGCCCTATGTACCAGTGATAGAGTTATTAATTTACCTTTCTGTGCCGACGTCTGTCAGTTTATAATGGTCAAACAACTCACTCTGCCTTGCGAAAGGGCGACAGAACATTCTAAATAGGGAGGTGCAAATACGAGTGTGGTTATGCGGTTGCGTTGCAATACAGATTGAAGAAAAAGACTGTGAGTGAATGAGTTGTAAATGATCATACACTGATATATTCAGATGTGAATGGAATGAAATGTGAATAAAGAGTGATTGAACAATTGAAACGGATTGATTCATATCTTTTTTATCTATCTCTCCTGAGTTACCCATCTCTGTATGCAATCACTCACTAAAGGGATTTAGAAACACATCAATTTGTATTTAGAAGGTTTCAACTTTGTTTCTCCCACTACTTTACTTTTCTACTAGTACTTTTCCCATCAATTATTATTCGAATTTAATTGTATGAAAATGATAATGAAATGAAAATTGAGGTTACATTCATCAACCAAGAACATCTATAAGTTGATTTGATGATTTCACATCCTCAAAAAAAAAAACGCTTTCACTCTAAAACGGCTGAACGGATTTGGATAAAATTTGTCACACAGATAGACCATGACACAGTGGGCTACAGCTAGTAACAATAAAACATCTTTAGTCGAAAACGCCAGGACTTGCGAATTTAAAATGTTCTTACACTTTATGTAATTTACAGCTCAGTATCGGATTGTATGTTGATGCAAATATTATTTGCGCTCCTAGCTAGTTTACGGAATTATAAGGAATCAGCAATTACACTCTCAAGCTAAAATTGACTACCATTTATTTATTTATTTCATTAACAATTCTTACATTGTGTCGAAATGTATTACTTTAATAAAAACTATAACAACATGAACACATCATTATTTTATAAAGAAAAAAGTATTACGATTATCTTCATGGTTTTAAAACAATCTTCTAATGTCATGAGTATGACTTCATGGAATAATCATTCAATAGGGCTATTTGAACTTAAAGAGGGGAATGTAAGGAAATTTGAATTTATCCTTTCAAGTGCATTCCCATTCAAACTGTACTAGGTACTTGAACTTCAGTTTACCGCACAAACCACAAGCGTGTTACACATATTTACGTCATTAATTCTGATGCGTTGACAACAAATTGTTACAATTAAAATCAATTGAAGTGTCTTCCCAATTAATTTTAGTGGCTGACTCAGTGCAGCAACAATATTGTTAAGTACAGAAAGTCTACTACACGCAATGAGGGAAAAAGCACCCTCACATAGACACGTCCAGCTAGTGTAGAAATTAAATGATTTTTACCCGACTATGCCAGAAGGAGGGTTATGTTTTTCGAGTGTATGTATGTATATTTCTTTGACACGCTCTGTAGCCAAAATGGCTTGATCGATTTCAGCTTGGGAGGTGCCCTTAAATTCGTCTTAATTGTTAGAGTATATCAAAATTGAAAAAAAAAATGGCCGATTTTTGGCGCTATATTGTCTTCAAAAAAATTTTTTTCTCAAAACCTATTGAGTGGGGTATCAAAATAAAGGGTTTCATAAATAGGTCTCATTAACATTAAAGATAATTATATTAACTGAAAACTAAAATAATAAATAATTTACAAAATCAAAAACCCGACTGCCTAAAAAGTGAACTTAAATTTAAAAAGATGGAAACAAGAAAATTGTTTTAAAACGATGACTATTTGACTGAATACTATAAACAATCTCATGCAGTCAGAGGCAATAAAGGTCTTTATTTGGTAAATTTAAGAAGAGAAGAAATGGCGAAACAAACTCAGGGATCAAAGTCTCTTTTAAACTCTAGTTATAATCTTGGTCAGACCAAGAGACCATGTGAGCACCAAATAGACAAGTGTCTGAAATAGTCTTTTCTGGAAAGAATCACACAGATTTTGATGGACCTGTCCAGTAGCTCAACACAAGCATTTGTCAGTAGCTCACCTCAGAACTTATGGAGCTAACCATGTCTGGAGCCCTCTCTGTCTGTCGTGTATACGTGTCTGTGTATGTCCATGTGCCTGCTCGGTTGTTGCATGAACCCAGCTTTCTGTACCGTGTATCTCTTGTGTAGTGGCTAAGTATAGATGCTTGTTTTAATCCTTCAGTTGATTTAAATGAGTGACTGGCGTACATACTATAGTATGATACATTTGTAGTGTGTCCTAGACTTGTATGTGTCTGGCATAAGCAATTGTACTCTACAAATGTATACAATTGATTAAAGTAATTAAATATATTCTTTCTTGATGAGTAGAATTTTTATTGTTTACAGTAGTTTCCTCACAATATGTGTCTACCTATTGTGTTGTTCACAAAGAATGCATTGTTTTTAATAAGTCAGGAATTGTAATTATTGTCGGAATAATAAGCTAGGATAACAGTTAAATGAGTACACTATCGCAGCACTACATATTATAAAACACAGTCCCCCGCCGCGTCTGTCTGTCTGTTCGCGATAAACTCTTTATTTGTGGTCAGTACAACATGTAATTTTCTCCAAACTACTATATGAGTCACACCTTTTCTAACCATCTCTTCATTGACACAGTCCATCCATTTTTTCTTTGGTCTCCCCCTACTCTTATAGCCATCGACATTCATACTCAAAACTTTCCTCACGAAATTTTCCTCATTCCTCCGTATCCATATGCTCATACCATGACAACGGATTTCCTCACAACTTTCAGTTATCGGTACCACTTTCAAGCTTCCTTTTATGTAATCATTTCTTATTCTATCAAAATCAAAAGTCATTTATTTAAATTAGGCTGAGAATCAGCACTTTTCGAACGTCAAAATACATAAGACAGTCTCCCAAAACGCCCACCCTTCACCACTTCCTAGAGCTTTAGCTGGGAAGAAGAAGTGCCGCAACAAACTCCCCATTCATATAACACCACACGTTTGACGTTCTCGTTTCAGCTGCATGCAATTGGTTTTCAATCAACCCCTTTGGGCGCAACATTCTGACCACGGAGTAAATACAAAGAGGAGACGGCCTAAACAACTGTGCACTGTGATTCTCGACTAAGTCCTGACGTCATCAAGTAGGCGTGGCCTTAGTCAGTGTATTGTTGGCGTTCATCCTGACAAGTAACAAAAACACAGGGCCGTAATGGAATCCAATTATTGTACTGAATATCCCGCACCTGTCTCGTAAATGGAAATACTCATAAAAATACAATCTCCTATAAATGAAATATTCTATCTAAAATAATTTATTTAAAGTACTTTCCCTCTGTGAGACAACTATTATGGTGCATACTAGTTGTCTCACGGAGGGCAAGTAAAGAACAACTACCATACCGTATGGTAGTTGTTGTTTACTTAATTAAAAGTACGTATAGCCTATCTAGTTTATTTAGTTAAATTTTAAATGATGTATGTTCTAGATTTCTTTCCGAAGATAATCTAAGACAGCAATGCATTACAAAAATTAATATCACTATTTCAATTTAAAAAATACGTACCTAGTTGGTCCACAAAATTAATATAAAAAACGGAGTCAGTAACTTACACCCTGGTCCGAAAATTCTGAGTACGACCCTGTTGCATCCTGCACTTAGTGACATCTAGTGTGAGATACTTACGTCACTACAAAGTAAAATCTACAGAACGAGCGAGTAGTTTTGCCATTGACCGGTAGATGGAAATTAAAGAAGTGGGCGGGATCTAACACCCCCTCACCCCGCAAATTGTCACGCGTTGTTCCTTATGGAAATCTAATTACACCATCTCCTCTTTGTATTTGCTCCGTGATTCTGACCCATACAAGACAGTAGGTCTAATCATGGTAACTTAAGTTTAAAGGGAATGTGGGAATCGCAGATTGTTCCCGTGACCTGCTGCCGCCGAGTCCTTATGAATATAAATAAATACATTGTAACGTCCTATTGAAATGTGTGTGTTATGTTTCCAGATGGTAGTTCGCGGGACGAACTTTGCATGTGCAAGTTAAGACACCAACATTAAACTGAAGATGGGTCAGCAGACGTCTAGGAAGAGTGAGTATTTTTTTTTTTGGGTTTTTCAATCAGGAATTTCTCAGTAACGGCCCGGAGTGTGGGTTTGTGCCCGTTTAATATTAGCGAGATTTTATATGAAGACAAAACAAATACCTAGAATCAAATTATATCGTACAAGTACAAGGTATTAACAAGTAAGCAATGACAGATAATTATGGTGATAGAAACACGCTGCTCACATATATTGTTAAAAAATATTGAAACCGTGCACGATTTTCCCTAACAGTGTTTTGTTTGCTGCTAGGCGGCGAGTGCACGTGCGGCTGCGGCGCGTGGGAGCGGCGTCGGTACGCAGAGTCGCCCAGCAGCGTGCACCGATATGTTAGCGCCGTCACTGACAGGTACACATTACTTATAGCTGCTCAAGGATCATTTGGCGTTTGTCCAAAAGAGATAGTTTTTACGGTTTTCGAGGGTGCTGAAGCCAATTGTGAGACCAAAATTAAAAAGATGGCGCCGGCGAAAACTTTCAAAGTTTTTGTCATGGGTGTCGTTTTCATGGTTTTTGAGGGTGCTAAAACCGATAGCGAGGTCATAATTAAAATCCAACATAGCGACAACTTTAAGGGAGCTTCTAAAAACTTATACTAGATGGCTCATTCACACTTTCTCTCACTCTGTGCGTGCTCCGTGCGTCTCCCGACCGCACACGAGACCTATGTCATTCTTCCCCGACACGAGAGAACTATCTATGAGAATAGTTAACTTTCATCTACTGAGTAGTTTGCTTTTTCCCTTGACTTTCCTTAAGGCTCTCGCAGACAGGTGTGAAAGCCAGCGCGACGCGGTTCTAGTAGGACAATTTCTATGAAAATTGTATCGAAATTATTCTACCAGAATCGCGTCACGCCTAATTATTTCTTAATGTTTTCACGATTTTTCCACAGGTTCTTTTTTTATGACGGTTCATAATGTTTACACATATTTGAAAATTATTTTGCTTGAATTTTGTTTTTTTTTTATGTCGGTTATTTCATTTTTTGTTCGTTTTCTTTTTATTTTCGAGCATAATTGTTGTGTAAAGTTTCGCCCACTCGTCCAGATGGAGCGGCCGCGAGTGCGCGTGCAGGCGCCGGCGCTGGCGCCGCCCCGCCTGCGTGTGCACAGCCTACAGGAGAGTTAGTGACGACAGGTTAGTTCTAGTCATTTATAAATGAAAAATGAACTCGCTGTAACACTTAAACGAATAGCGTCAATCTAATCAACACTAAGAACTGTAATTACAAGATGACGCATCACAGGATGCGAACAATCTTGAACTGCCAGTGAAGAAACAACTTATCTGATTAAAACTCAAGGGCTGATTGCAGATGGAAGAGAAAAAAAAACTACACCAGAAATTCGCAGAGCAGTGGCAAGCTCAAGTGAAAGAGCCATGCTGGCTTCCGACACACGACTCCCTTTGCACGATAACAACTTCGTGTCAAAGAAGTTAAAAGCCGCAACAGTTTTTTAAAGGGTGTCTTCCACACTGGTGAATAGTCCAGGGAAAAGGTACTCCTGTGACGAGAGGCACCGCACACCAGTAATACCACTTTCTATCCATTAAAAATCTTGTTTATAAACTCGACATTCACTTGTGTACAACCACATTAGTTTACACAAAGTTGACGTCATGTGTGGTCACGTGATAAAAAGTCATCGTAAGGGGCGTTTTGGCGGTAAATTCAAAATAACGAAAAATAAATTTCTTTAAAATCGGTTTTAATCGAGAAAATGAATATAAACAAATTTATTTTTATTTTTCTGTTACATGCTCCGTCCCAATTTTCAAATTAAAATAGTTTTTTTATAAATTTGAAAATCCCCCATGATCCCCTCTGTCTAACCGTTCGGGGAAACAAGGCGTGATATTATGTTCAATGTTTGCTTATATTTTCAGACTGGCCGCTGTTCTAACGCTCGGCGCTCGGGACCTACGAAGGGAGCTAGATGCGATTGTCATAAATACAGGTAAGAAATAAGCGTGGTAAGGACCCCGACATACGAGTTGTAGGTCGTGGGTTCCAGCCCAGACAGGCGCCACTGCTCTCAAAGCGGTGAAGGAAAACATCGTGAGGAAACCGGCATGTCCTTCAACCAAAAATGTGAAGACATGTGACATCTACCAACCCGCACTGACCCGCGGGGTGGATCACGTTCCAGTCCCTCTCACAATGAGTAGGCCTGTCCCAGCAGTGTGTATCTCATAGGATGATTATGCTATCATCTTATCAGCCGAAAGACGTCCACTGCTGGACATAAGTCTCCCCCAAAAGGGGGGAGGGGATTTTGATTTATAATCAATAGATTCTGCACCCGCCCCGCCCGCGTTGATGTCGGTTATCGCGTAAAAATGTAGCCCTGATCCTTCTCCACGTCCCGGACTATATCTCTGCCAAATTTCATGACGATCGGTTCAGCGGTTTAGGCGTGAGAGCTTAACAGACAGAAGTGCTGTCGCATTTATAATGTTAGCTGAGATTCATCATCATAGTTCATATCAGCCGAAAGACGTCCACTGCTGGACATAAGCCTCTCCCAAAAGGGGGGGATTTATCACAAACGCCACGCTTGGCAGGCGGGTAGGCGATCGCAGTATGGTGGTCAAATGCATAGAGAATGCTGCTGCCCATTCTCTAGTAAGTCCTTTAGTCGCCTTCTACGACACCCACGGGAAGAAATGGGATGGTGCTATTCTTTTACGTCCGGCACCACACGGAACGTATTATGCTATGCTGATGCTAGACTACACATAGTGCTATAAAAATAAACTATCACACAAGTGTCAGTGCCAGTGAGGACATTCTAGTATGCAGAAGTTTTAAAAGTTCTAAAATCCTTCCGCCTTATTTATTATTAACTAGCTTTTGTCCGCGACTACACAAACGACACAGCAAACTGACGTCATACCCACAGAGCAATATGGCGTCCACTGCATCCGGCGTTGTCGTAAAATTTCGCGCGAAATTAGAAAATGTAATTTTTTTTTATGGCACTAATCAATTAAATAAAAATGTTGCGTTTTTTTTGTGGTTTATTAGCACTATAGAATTTAGTTAAGATACTTTAAAAAAATGGGTGTAATATCTTCTATACACCGTGAAATTGTAATGGTTGTTTTCCCGCAGCGAAATGGTTTTGTCTTGGTAATACAATCGTTTTATAAACAAGTAAAATATTAGAAATAAAAATGGCAGATTAACCATTGTGAAAAATCACCACGTGCGAGAGTTTATTTTGCTTTGAACATTTATGCATCGCTGTTCCCTTTGTCGGCGGCGCGTGCGATTCGAGTAGTACCTACACCTACAGGTTACCTCTAGTGTTACTAAGAAGTAGTGTTTTATCGAGTTGATGAATATTTTTTTAATTATTTTAAAACAAAAAGTTCTTATTTTTTTTACTTTTACTCTATGCTTCGAAAGTACTCCTTATGGCAAGTTGTTCTGCCGCGGGAAGACAACCATTTAAATTTCACGGTGTATATATACCTATTAATTCGTGAAGCAAAAATCTTTGTACCCCTTTTTACCAAAATTACGCGGATGGAGGAGTATGAAATTTGGCACAGCTAAAGTTTATGTAGAGGAGTGCAGAAAGCTAAAATTTTTATAGATTAATACATTAGAAATACATTATGTTTTAAATGAATTATGGTTGAAATGAAAAGAGGAGTGAGGGGGAGGGAGGGGGTGTTGAGAGTGAGTGTGTGTTTATAGTAATAAATATTGTAATATTTCAGATGGTGACACGGGGCGGGAGAATGGCGAGGCGACCGCTGAAGTCTACGTGCTGTCTGTCGCGCCTAGAACGTAAGTCATACGTCTTCTGTTGATCCTAGGACTTAAACATTAAATTAAGCAAATTTTTTTTTTTCTTTCCCCTTCCAACTGCAATCAGCCCTTGAGCTTTTAATCAGATTGTTTGTTTTTTATAAGCAAAATCTTTTTAAATTCTAGTTGGTTGTATAGTATTTTTCTGACTCGCGCTACTTGTGCCCTAGCGGGTAGATATGGTCTCGTTGCTGCAAAATTTTAAAGATTTATTACAATTTCAGAGCGGAAGGTGAGAGCTCACAGGAAGGCAGGCGCACAGAACTCACACAAACCAATGATGCCATACGACTGCATCCACACTTTCAGGTATTTTTTATACAATCAATAAGTAAATAAACATTTTGCTCCCTAAAATTATGATGAATAGACAAAAATGGTCAAAGAATTGCGGTTGTTTTTGGAGTTTAACCAGGAAACTTGGAATATTTTTTTTAATAGAATGAATGCACTGTCTATAAAAAGAAGTTCTATCTGAAGTTTCATATTGTTTTAAACTAAATAGATGGTTTAAAACCAAATGGCTTGAGATTTTTTTAAATTAGTTTTGCATCTAAACTCTGATTTTTAATAATCATGACAGTTATGCTGTAGTATTAGCTGTAATTTTGTGTTTTATTGCCCCTGAGGCCATGAATATCACTATAATATGATATAATATAATCATAATGGTGGTAATGTGGTCATAATGTGGAGAAAAGTCAACCATCTCATGATTCCCGTAGCTTAATAGATTTATGTGTTTATATTTAAAATATTTAAATTTATTGCACCAACCACTGTTTGTCTCTGCATCACCCAAAGGTTGACTGGTAGAAAATACCTACGCCATTAAGTCCGCCTCTATACATTTGTGCTTGTAGTGTTGAATAAATAAATAAAAAACCGTCCGTGTCCCGCAGGTGGTGTGCGGCGGCGAACTGCGCGCGCTGCTACTGCGCGCGCCGCCGCTGGCGCAGGCGCAGGCGCCGCCCACCAAAGTGCACACGCAGGTCACTACACTGCATTATCTGTTCTTCCATTCCTTCCTCATTCCTCTTCCAGCAACACCCTCTAAGCCAAGGTCGGTGCCTCACAGGGGGTGGCCTTGGCATGTGTCACTTAGTTTGAAGTTTTTAAGCCCTGGCTGGACGCCTTAGTTTAGTACGGCAGCCACAGGCAAGTCTGATTAAGCAACCGACAACCTCATAGGTTGAACTGCGAGATGCCATACCCCAAAATTCATATTTTGTTTCTTAATTTTATCCATAGCGTCTGCAGATTTTAGTTAGCCAATTTAAAATAACCCTGTATTTGATCAATTAAAAAAAGACTCGAACAAAAAGTGAAAATATTGATTGTATTTTCAATCTTTCGCCGAATAATATGTACTACAAAATAAAAGTCAAAACGTTTATTTCAAAAATCCAACCTACAAACACTTTTAAGTTGTCAAGGGGTCGGTCAGTCAGAAAGACGAAACTAGTTGCCCATTACAAAACGAAGTACAGTCGAGTTCATTAATATATTAGCACTGTCGAGGACTCAAAATGTGGTGAGCATTGGATAGCTCAATAATATATGATGTGCATTAGGCAATAATATGATAAATTATGAGAAAAAGCAGTCACATATTAATGAATGTAAATCTTGACCACAATTTAATGATGCATATAGTTGTTACAATATTATGAAGCCTGAAAGGGCCAATATATTAATGAACTAAAGAAAGAAAAAGTATTTATTAGACTCGCACAGGAATAACACAAACTTAACTAAATAACATTCTTAATAAAATATAAATTAAAATTAGAGAAAAACAAAAAGTAAAAATAAAAAACAAAGTCCCGTACGAGGCCTAAAGGCCCCTATCTCAGCATGATGCTGCGACATTTAAAAAAAAAACACTCGATTGTACCTATAGAAAAAAAAGGGCAAGAAACTTCACGAACACTCTTTTAAATCAAAATATTGTTACAAAAAATTGGTTACACATTTAATTTCCAAACTTCAGTACACGTTACATCAATGACTATGCAGCCACCTTCTAAGGTGTCTTTTTCCGTACGAGGCAACGATTACACACGCTCCTACCTTCGGTTGTTTGTTCTGTATTTTGGTTCAACATGGATTTTGGAATAACGTAAAAATATTCCGTAATAAAAACAAAATATTCATTCAGAAATTAAATAACTGTAAAATGATTCCAGGTGGACTATATACACTGTCTAGTGCCTGATCTCAAGGAGATCACAGCGTGTTCATTCTACTGGGGCAAGATGGACCGGTACGAGGCAGAGAGGCTGCTCGACAATAAGCCAGAAGGTAACGTTATTAAACTACTTGATCCCTACCAATATTATAAATGCGAAAGTAACTGTACGAAATTTGATAGAGATATTAGCCTGGGATATCGAGAAGGACATAGAACACCTGTTTACGCGATAACCAATATCCACGCGGGCGGAGCTGCGGGTAAAAGCTATTAATCTATAAGTTGATAATTTAAGTTCTGAGTGGTTATCTGACTGAACAGGTCCACTCAAATCTGTGATTCTTTTCATTAAAAACCATTTCAGGCACCGATGACCAAGTAGGGAGGGTCCTCAAATGATCTGATCAAGATTATTTCCGGTTCCGGATTTTTATACAGGGTCAAATTAAATTAACTGGCAAACTAAACTAACTAATTAACTGGTAATTAATATCGAAAACAAATTAAATAAAAAATATAATTTAAATTTTTCTATCAATTTGTTCAAAAGTTTAAATGAAACTGTCGTGTTCATTAAGGCAACCAAACGACTATTATGATATGGTTTTTGGAAATTTGGGAAAAAATTCTATGTTCAACGAAAAATTACAAAACAGCTGATCGAATGATGATTTTTTTTTTTCGTTCCGTTTAAAGTATTGCCAGATTATTATATTTGTTAGATTTATTTTTACTCATTTAGTTGTAATCATAGTCTGGTCGGCAGTTTGACTCTGCTTTCCCTAAGCGACTTGTATATAAGACGCTTTTTTTTTTGACAAGTCTGCGGATGTATCTTCATATTTTCTGACCCACATCGTCTCTTCCAGGCACCTTCCTCCTCCGCGACTCTGCCCAAGAGGAGCATCTGTTCTCAGTATCTTTCCGGAAGTATGGGCGCTCCCTCCACGCGCGCATCGAGCACTACCAACACAGGTAAGCAGCAAGGAAATTGTTCATATTGCTCTCAAATCTACACCAGCATCATCATTTCAGCCGAAAGACGTCCACTACTGGAGATGGACCGGCCCAAAAATGCGGGGGTTTGCCATAATTGCCACGCTTGGCAGGTGGGTTGGTGATCGCAGTATGGTGGTAACTAAAATGCATAGAGAACGCTGCTGCCCATTCTCTAGTAAGTCTCTTAGTCGCCTTCTACGACACCCACGGGAAGAAATGGGATGGTGATATTCTTTACGTCCGGCATCACACGGAACAAATCGACACGGTCGTATTAAATTAGCTAGCAATTCTCGGCAGACGTCATTGACCATAATCTGCCTAGCCTTTTCCCAACTATGTAGGGGGGTCGGCTTCCAGTCTAATCAGATGCAGCTGAATACCAATATTTTGCACGGAGCGACTGCCTATCTGACCTCCAAAACTCAGTTACTGGGTAATACGATGCGACTGGTTGTCAGATTTTCGGGCTTTTGATGACAAATGGCAGCCGGGACCAACTGCTTAAATTCCAAACATTATATTATCTGAAATTTATGTGAGTCTAATAATGCAGGGCAATGTCTGGAAGGGCCTTTTGAAGAAAGAGCCTTGAGAGATTGCAGCTTTGAGCTGACCTGTCTCAACAGACGGCATGTATGTATCAGTCACCGTGTAGCTCAACCCTATTTTAGGGAGCTCAACGACCCGTCACAAGACGCTACCAGATTTGCAGGACATTTGCGTAGGCCATTTACAAAATACTCAAAACCACCAGCATGGCTGGTACACCTCTGCCTACCCTCCGGGGTGCAGGCGTGATGTTATAAGATGTACATGTTATGATAAATTGCAGGTTCAGTTTCGACTCGCACGACCCCGCTGTGTTCGCCGCCTCCACCGTCACCAAGCTCATTGAGCACTACAAGGTAAATATGACCATTTCAAATCAAAAAACCGTTAGGAACGAATTAAATGAAAAAAGAAATCCATCATGGGACAACAATGTTTTGCCAATTACAGTGATATTAGGTATGGGAGGACAGTGCAGGCCTGTCAATAAGTACCAGGTACTTAGAGGAATGAAAATAAAGAATAGAAAATCCTTGTTCAAAAATCCTCCACGTCTGTAAGGCCTACAACGTTGAGAGAACGTTGTAGGCCTTACAGACGTGGAGGATTTTTCAATATGTAAAAGAATCTACATTAGTAAGATCAACCTATTTAAACCAAGTGACATGATTTCCATGAGAATCACTAATAAATACTCGATATTTCAAGTGTAATGTCAAATAATGACGAGAATATGTCAGAAAGTGTAAAAAATAAAAAGAATAAAAATTAACATTGTAATTTGGGAGCAGTTAATAGACTTTCACATAGTTATGCTGTTAATGAGGTACCAGTGAAGCCACATGTGCAGAAGGAATTAATGCCAAACTTCCCTGTCTTCAACATAGTCTTTTATTTTATAATATGCTTTTTTGATAAGGACACGTTTGATGTGAGTTTTAAACTTTCCATCGCTAAGTAACCGACTTTGGCAACTCATTATAGAAGCGGATACTGTTTATTAGTAATGACTTGCTAGTTTTAGTTAATTTTAAATTTTGGAATCACAATTTCATCTTTACTATATGAAGTTTGCCTATGGACATTAAGAAAATAATTGTACTGTATATACAACGTGTCGTTTTCCATCCTCGTCAAATTCAAGGAGGTAACTATGCTAATGATTCTCGACACGAATCAATAATAAAATAAGTAGATTTTTTATTTTACGGCTATGAAAATACAGTCGAGAACGCAATGGTAATTGAACCATTGCGTTCTCGACTGTATTTTCATAGCCGTAAAATAAAAAATCGCAATATAGATTTCATTGACGCGCTCTGTAGCCTAAACGGCTAGATGTATTTTAACTTGAGAGGCGTCGTTCGATTCGCCTGAGAGTGACACTGGGTATATGAAAATTATAATGGCCGATTTTTGGAGCTATATTTAATAATTTTGATTAAGTTGTAAGTAAGTAACCTAGCATCTCGTGCCGCAGGACCCGGCCTGCGTGATGTTCTTCGAGCCCATGCTCACAGCGCCACTCCCGCGCAGCGAGCCCTTCGGCCTGCAGCAGCTGGCGCGGGCAGTCATCGTGTCGCACACCAGCTACGACGGTACGCGCGGCAAGAGCGATGGTGGCCCAGGGATCTGGGGCACTTGGGCGAAAAGTCATTTCCGCGCATGGACATTTGCGTGACTGAACTTTTGCGCGAACAGACATATGCGCGAAAGACATTTGCTTCTGTACTTGGCGCTTGCCATCGGCTTTAGAACCCCCAAAATCCCTAAAAATGAAACCCATCATGGAAAATTCGAAAATGTTCGTGGCCGCCGTCTCGGATTTTCATTTTGACCCCACCATTGGCTTTAGATCCCCCAAAAACCCTGAAAACGACACCCATGATGGAAAATTCAAAAAACTCTTGGCCGCCATCTTGAATTTTCATTTTGACCTCACTATTGGGTTTAGATCTCCCAAAAACCCTGAAAACGACACCCATGATGGAAAATTCAAAAAACTCTTGGCCGCCATCTTGGATTTTCATTTTGATCCCACCATCGGCTACGACGATCACTATTGACGTCTAATTGGAGTGTTTATTTCTAGTCTGCTACATCTCTGCCTAACCTTTTGATAGCATACAGGCGTGATGTTATGAAGAAATTTCAGTTCCACAACCTTTTCGCGCAACTGTCCGTTCGCGCACGTGGATTCCCGCAAGTGTCTTTCGCGCATAAGTCCGTTCGCGCAAAAGTCCATGCGCGGAAATATCTTTCGCGCAAGTGCCCTGATGCCGTGGCCCAATAGAAACGGCTAAGACTCTAGTTTGAAGTTAATCAGTTAATCGGGTTCAGAATAATGTACTGGATTTTTTCGCGCTCTGCCTTTTCAACTCACGGTATTAAGCCGAAATTCAACACAGTGTATCTTAGCGCGTTGAAAATATAACAGTGCGGATTACTGTTAGATTTTCATCTCTCGGCGCTGAGTAGTAGGGTATATAGTTCTGTATGTACGTATAGGTACATAAATAAGAAAATAAATAGATTTAAAAAAAGACGTTCGCCCTAATTGGCTTATTTACTTCCAGTCTGTATGTAACTGGTGATTTGTGGGTGTACTAACTAACTAATACAACACTGCAAAACCCCTTTGAAAGAATACAGGCGTAGTGTTATGAAGAAATCTCATTTCCGCAACTTTTTCTATCTATAACTTTAAGAAGTATTAACTAGAATAATAAAACAAATAAAGTTGATCTACTGCATTGCTGTAATCGGTGACGTAAGTTTATACTGCTGCCGGCAGCGCGCGTCGCCCGCGCATCGTATCTTGTAACGTGTCAGTACTCGTTGCAGGGCTGAGGTAAGCGTTAAATGCCCACCACGCTCGGCTTAATGCCTGGCTGTACTGTCTATATTAAAGAAATTGTCACTCCGAGTGTGTCGCGGACTTTGGATGCAGCTTTATAACTTTTGTCTTCACATACATAGGAGTAAACTGACGCCTTGGAAGTAGGCAGAAACTTCTACGGTCCTTGCCGTGTTACTGTTGTACGTTCTAAAGCCTCCCATACTGTGTCGCAGGCGTGGAGCAGTTGCCGCTCCCGCCGCGCCTGCGCCTGTACCTCAAGGAGTACCACTACCGGCAGCGCGTGCGCGTGCGCCGCCTGGAGCCCGGCCTGTACGGGCAGCACTGCTAGCGGGCGCCCCGGTACGTGGACGAAGCTACAACAATAGGAAAAAGAACCGTTTGTGATGTGTAGTTTCTGAACTAAAAGACTATGGTCACGTCCTAACTACAGCTCAAATTCAAACTACAAGCTAATATTTCAATTAAACAAATTACAAGCACTTGTGAATTGTCAAGGGGTCGGTCGGTCAGAAAGATGAAGCTAGTTGCCGATTCCGAAGCGTAGTAGGTACCTATGGAGAAGAACGGGCAAGAAACTCAACGGACACTCTTTTAAATCATAATATTGTTACAAAAAGCTCATAATCAAAGTCAGTTATTCAACCTAGGCTGAGAGTCGGCACTTTTTGAGCGTCGAAATTACATAAGACAGTTCCCCGGGCAAGCCCGCCCTTCACCACTTCTTAGTGCTTTAGCTGGGAAGAAGAAGTGGCGGAACAAACTGTACAGCAGCATAGCTGTCTGATATGTTAGAAGAACTTGATTCTATACAAATAGTAAGTAATTAACATTACGAAACACAAAACATTAACTGAAATTATTTACTTTTATTTATTAAAATTAAATTAGCTGTCAATACTGTACGGCCCACGTGATGAGCATCGAAATCTAAAGATTTTTTTTTTAAATCATTACTACTTTGTTCGAAGCTATAAATGACAATGACATGTACATTAAGGCAACCAAAACCCTGTTATATTTTGGTTTTTTGGAAATTCGTAAAAAAATTCTATGTTCCACGAAAAATTACAAAAACAACTGATTGACTACATGCGCACGTCGAATAATGAAAAAAAAAATTTTTTTTTTGTTCTATTACGATATCGATACCCAAAACGTGGGTAAAATATTACCAGCTAATTTAATTTGACCCAGTATATCCAGTCTTTTAGCTCAAATACTACACATTCTAAACGCCTACACCATACAGAGAATAACGAATACCTACATTACACAACATTAATATAACAACTAATAAATATGTACAAGGGCCAAAAAAGATGGCTTTACAGAATTATTATCATTAAAATTATCAATTAATGCAACCCTCTAAGTGCATTTAATCTCATTGAATTACTTTTTAAGGAAATATTCATTCAGTCTTTGTTTTAATTTTAATTTAACTTACTTAACTAATTTTAATTTTGCCTTTAATGATTGTATTATTTCATTGTATCGAATTATTATGTTATTTATCATCACTTTTTAATGTTTTTTATATAAAAATGCTAACATTTCTACTTGATAGCTATTTCTAAGTGTAAATTTTTTGAGGGTTTTGGCGCTGATAGCCGAAATACAGGCCTTCGCCTAGTTTGGCTACAGATGTCTAATTCATTTGTAAAAGATAATATAGGCTATAAGATATTTGTACAATTTAAAACAATAATTGCAATAAACTTATTATATTATATTATATTTGGGGATGCCTCGATTCGCCTTTTTTCCAATACGATACCGATACTCTTATAAAAATATCGGCGATACCGATACGCTTATTGATTTAAAAAATGAAGGTAAAATATATAAAACACAAGTCAAGTTTTTTTTTATTAATATAAAAAGAACAAATAGCAGGACAAACTAAATAAAACCATTTATAACTATAGACAGATTGAGATTAGCTAATATTATATTTAGCATAGTTAGTTCGTGCCTCGTTTACAACGAAATAGACGAGACAACACCCGCGTTTACATTACATTTTTAAAGCGCGAAATTTGAAAAGTATCGTTGAATCGGCCATAAAAATATCGCCGATGCCGATATATCGGCAAATTTCCAGTATCGCCGATATATCGGCATCGGTATCGGTATCGGATGCATCCCTAATTATATTAATATAATGGGTCCGGGTCGTCAGAATCCCGAAAGTCTAACAACCAGTCTCACCAATGGCTATCGTGTTACCCAGTAACTAGGTTGTGGAGGTCAGATAGGCAGTCGCTCCTTGTAAAATACTGGTATTCAGCTGCATTCGGTTAGACTGGAAGCCAACCCTGAACATATTTGGCAAAAGGCTGGGCGGATGATGATTCATTCAATGGGTTTAAATGAACTAGAGGGTTATTAATGATTTTTTTATTATAATTCTGTAAATACATACGTGGTACGGTCGCGAATCATGTTTTGTTGAACAGAAACCTGGTACCGACCTGCCAATTAAGAATTGTGAGAAAATGTTGTATTTCGCGAGCTACCCTGTAGCCTAGCTTACACTTTGATATTCAGCCACATCTGTTTAGACTGGAAGCCGACCATTTTTGGATAGGCTACAAACACACAACCCTTCTTTGCAGTTGGGTAACAATTAACCCCAAAAACTTCGGGGCACAAACTTGATCTTAAAAAACAACCCCAAAGGGGCGAATTATTAGTGGAATCACTAATTAAATATTATTAATATGCCTTGTTATAGTAAATTGTAATTTGGGATAATTTTTAATTAATATTAGAAAAAAAAAATGTATATTTTTTGGTATATCGGAGAAGTTTTTACATTCAAATTTGACTATGATACCAATATAATTTTATGCTGCAGTAAAAATTGTGACGAAAGCTTAGTCACGGGAATTTACTGTTTAGAAATTTGACTGACTACGTTATTTTGCCATGTTATAGCTTTCTGTCAAAGAATTACTGTTGTAATTTGATTATCATAATTCTTGTGCCTTTATCTCAATTTATTTGTGGTCGTCGCGACATGTATTTTTCTCCCACACTTCTCGATCAGTCGTCATCTCCGTAGTCACACCCTTTCTAACCATTTCAACATTCACACAATCCATCCACCTTTTCTGATACGGGCAATGAATTCCCCTAATTTACATTAATTAAGTATTGTGTGGCTAAGAAATAACAGCTTCTTGGATCGATCGATCAGGTTAAGCTACGCTTACCGCGGTTGGTCCGTGAATGGGTGGCCATCGTTACATACCAAGACCCACCCCTCCGTGCGTCGGAAAGCACGTTATGCCATTGGTCCCGGCTGTCATTTGTGGATCTTTGACAGTCGTTACGTGTCGTCAGAAACCCGAAAGTCTGACAGTAATTGGGTTGTGGAGGTCAGATAGGCCGTCGCATTCGGTTAGACTGGAAGCCGACCCCAGCAATGTTGAGGAAAAGCTAGGCAGATGAGGACATTTAATTAATTATCGTCGTTTATGAATGCTATTTTATTCAAACAATAAAATTATATTTGTATCATATTAAATTGATAATAACTACCTACGTCCCTAAGAGCGTAGATAAAAATGCCATCAATTTCAAATGTTACTGATTTCTGAATTCGTTAGGTAAATTCTTAATACTTGTAAATGTGAACATGCTTGAATTTGATGGATAGCTTAATTTCTGTTTGTCTCGTTGGCCGTTTAGGAGGAGTTTGGTGACATACACATATACAGAAGAATTGCATATTATCAAAAATAGTTTTTGCCAGCGGCATCGCCCGCGTGGCGATCGAAAATCATCCCAAGGGAATGTACACACGGCTAAACATCAAGCTATATATTTCCAGTTTACCCTGATCTCGCAATGTACGGAAATCCTGTACAATGCGAGATCAACTTATACTGGTAATAACTAACCCAGTTCTCGAGGATGATCTCGCCACGTTGTACTGGGATTGATCCATCATCACTGGCAGGACTATTGTAGCCGATAAGCCTGATATTGTGGTGATAGATCGACGAGATCGTGCAATGATTGGTGACCAGCGTCTGAGACTGTAGCTTTAAAATCGTCCCTTAATAATAATAATTCCGATCCAACGCCGACCTTAGCGTGTAGCCGCTTAGTTTTAAATTTTTAAGCCCTGGCTAGAGGCCGTAATTTATTGAGTCAGCCACGGTCAAGTCCGGTTAAGCCGCCGCAACCTCATAGGTTGACCTGCGAGATGCCACCAGACACAACATCTGTCTGGTCAGATCCTCCCTTCCCTTAGAGGATGAGTGAAACTTACATCCTGTTCCTATAGCCCCAAACATGTCTGCTGAGCGTAGGATCCTCTATTCCGTATTTATGCAGCGCTATTGGGTGTTTGCATCACGAATTTCTTAGTAACAGCCCGGAGTCTGGATTTCTACCCCGGTTGATGACTATAAGCTCGCCCCCTATTATATAAGAGTTTTAACTGGCGAAATGTTCCACCTTCGAGGAATGCAATTATTATGCTAATAGTATAATTATTAGAATGTTAAAGCATGTTTACTTTTACAAATCTTTAAGATTTTCTGCTGTATTTAGTCAAACGGAATATTTGAAATACATTTAAAAAAATGTCTGAAGTAAAATAGAGAAATATCAATATTACGTGCACATTATATTTTTTATAGTTGATCACAAAATGTTTGGATGTGACTAAGATTTTGTTTAAGAAGTAAGAGTTTTTGCTTGTCCATCTCGAGTTAAATTATAATTGTATCTTTCTAATGGAAAAATTTCTTAATTAGATCTTGAGACTGGCTTGCAAAGAAAAAATTTAGGAAACAAAAAAAATCGAATACATATGAAATGAAATGTTTATTTATGTAAGTAGGTCTTATAAAACACTTTAAACGTCAATATTTTAAAAACTAGACGGCGCCGGCATTTCCTAGCTGACTGGTCCTTGAAAAGAAATGCCAAAACAAACTCTAGAGGTCATGGTCTCTTTCCGAAATCCAAACATTATATTATTTGAATTTGATGTGCGTCTAACGATGACGACCATCTCTGGAAAGGCCTTTTGAAGAAATAACCTCCTCCTTTTTCTAAAGTCGGTTAAAAGTCAATTTCAACTCCATTCGTGGCTGGAAAGAAATGTCAAATCATGTTAATAAGTGTAAATGTATAATATGCACGTGAAATGGATCCTAAACATTAGAATATCAGTTTCGTCTTATTATGAAATAATTATTATTTATCCTTGTTACAATATTTTGATATTAACTGACCTGTTATGGCCAGAAAAATTGTTTGTTACTTAATAGGCCTGTAATTTTCCCACTGGTGGGACACATTCATGCCTCTCTATGAGAGGAAGTGGGCAAAATGCGAGTTTTTGTTAATGAAATAGCCATAATTATTAGAAAATGGAGCAGTGGTGGCTCAGTGGAAAAGGCCGCGACCTACGAGGTGTATATCGTAGGTTTGAACCCATGCAAACACTTTCTTTGTGTAAATAATTTCTTCATCACTGCTCTTAAAACGGTGAAGGATAACATCGTGCGTAAACCCGCATGTACTAGAACTAAAAATTAGAAGACAAGTGACATCTACCAACCCGCGCTTGGCATCCGTGGTAGAATGCGGCCCACTCCCTCTCACAGTGAGGAGGCTTGTGTCCCAACAGTGGGAATATTATAGACCTATTATGCTTATATTGCTATTCGAAAATGTCTGTCTTAAAAATATAAATATCAAAATATTGTAAAATATAATTTTAATTATTAATGTACATTGTAAATTACTGTAAAATAGATTATAAATAAATATAATTATTATTATTTAAGTTGTATGTTTGATGTTGACGATCGAGATGAATGACTATGCAACTGATTTTCGAAATATATTTATCATTAAAAATGAATGCAATAAGCAAACGGCGAAATGTAAATGAGGTAGGTACCTCTGCCCAACTTTTCAGGGAATAGAGGCGTGATGTTAAAACATGTCCAGTGTAGTTGCTTGAATTGAGTTACTCTAACAGTGTAAACTATAGTTTAGTTTAGTAATTAGTTGTTAGTCCAGTGAATGTTTATACAGTTCCGAGTTACTGAAATTCTTGTGATCTACTTACAGAGACGTGAAAATAGGGTATGTAATTTTTTTTTTTAGGTTTGTAAAAAGTTGTGCTACAGTTGCCCGATAGTTGCTCGTCTCGATCGTCGTCATCAGTTTACAGTTATGACAAAATGTATTATTAGCACTCCGTGCGTACAAAGATAATGAAATAAAATATATTTTAAAATACATTTTTTTTTTTGTTTTACTAATGTTGTTTTCATTTTATAAAGCGCCAATAGCGTAAGTCCGCGGTCCACTCAATCTTCAACGCACCGCTGAATCCCGAGAGTTGAAAATCGAATAGTGTGTTTTTTCAACGCACTGGGATGCACTCAGCTCCTGACATATAAACCTAGGTATTTTTGTTGTAATCTTACTAATTTCGACAAATTCAAATCTAGGTTTTACAAAAAACTTCAGACCGAAGCTTTTTTAGCGAGATATCGGCGATAACGTGATTTTCACCGTTTCGATGGCGCGGCCATGTGATTTTAGCCTTACAGCTCCTGAAATATAAACCTAGGATTTTTTGTTGTATTTTTACTAATTTCGACAAATTCAAATCTAAGTTTTGCCAAAAAACTTCAGACGTCTACGATGTTTTTTCAGCGAGATATCGGCGATTTCGTGTTTTTCACCGTTTCAATGGCGCGGCCATGGGAGTTATACAAGATACAAGATACAAGATTCTTTATTTGTGGAAACATGAGTACACATACAGAGCATGCAAGTTATTAAATTACATTATAGTACAACAATTAATTAAATACATTATAATCTAATCTATCTATCATTATCTCTTTATTAGTTAATTACATTATAATCTATCATTTACCTAAATTTCAGGTCTCTGCAACGCTTAGTTTTAAAGATCTCCGTGGCCGCGCGGTTCTCCGCGTTTCAATGGCGCGGCCACGTTCAAACCCTTATCTTTTTAACCATAACTGACAAAATTATGGTTTTGGGAATCAACTTTTATACATTTTTACAAAATCTTGGTAAAATTATTTTTTTTGAAATTACGCAGTGGCCGCGCCATTGAAACGGACACAGTTCAGATAGGCAGTCGCTGCATGTAAAGTTATGGAATTCAGCTGCATCCGGTTAGACTGGAAGCCGACCCTAACAGGGAAAAGCAGGCAGATAATGGTCGCATGATGAGGAGAAAATAAAAAAGATAAATAAAAGTCGGTAATATTGTAATAAATAATCCTTTATATACAAATGTATTGCATTGATTTATGTACATACAACATTATAAAATTAACTGTGCCAAAAAATGCGCCAGTGTAATGTTCTTTGAAAGTAATTACACGTTAATCATATTTTTAAAACTAGACGAGGTCGGCGTTTCATATCCGACTACTCTGAGAAGAAAGGCCGAAACAAACTCGGTTGTCATAGTCTCTTTTAAAGTCCAGACATAATTTTTGGTCAGATCATGTCCTTCATAATTTTGAGAGCAGCTATGATGAGCGCTTGCCTGGGTTCGATCCCACGACCGTACGTCGGGCTCGACACCACTGGGCCACCACTACTCTCTGCTCTTTTAAAGTAACTAATATATGAAGTCCTTTTTTGGCACAGTTCCTTTAAATGACATTCGCGCACACAAAAAAATAACTTCAGTACTTTTAAATAATTTTAATACAGGATGCTATAATATAAAGGTCAAATAAGAGTAGCCGGCAAAACTTCAGTCGAATAGTCGGTCGTCTTCGCATATAAATTATATAATAATTAATGTATACACAATAACATTTTAAAAGAGTAACGGTGGATTTTCTTGCCCGTTATGCTCCATATGAAACTACATTTTTGAAGGGCAACTAGAATCAATTTTCTTGTAAATTTTGACGTTTAAATTGCCTTTTGGTATAAATTATTTGACCGTGACCGTGAAGATTTGCCAGTCAATTTTATTTTATGTTGTATAATGTCTAACAAACAGTGTTCAGTTAGATTATTGTGTTATATGAAGGCGACCATACGACAATAAATGAAATGCTTACGAGTATTTTGGAACTTTCAAAATTGATCGCAGGAGCTCCATGCCCTGATCCTACCATCGCCCTTTTACTACCGGACTTACAATACTCCATTTGAAATAAGATTAGACTATTTATTATTATCATCATCATCGTTTCAGCCGAAACACGTCCACTGCTGGACATAGGCCACCCCTAAGCTCCGTCACTTCGACCGGTTCTGTGCTTCCCGCATCCGGCGGACTCCTGCGGCCCTCACAAGGTCATCGGTCCACCTTGTGGTAGGCCTTCCAACTTTACGTCTTCCGGTACGCGGTCGCCACTCCACAACTTTTCGGCCCCATCGGCCATATGTTCTGCGAGCAATGTGCCCTGCCCACTGCCACTTAAGTTTGGCAATTCTTCGGGCTATGTCGGTTACATTGGTTCTCCTGCGGATCTCTTCATTCCTGATTCGATCACTTAGGGAAACTCTAAGCATAGCTCTCTCCATTACCCTTTGGGTGACTTTAAGCCTTCTCATGAGGCCCATTGTCAGCGACCACGTTTCGGTTCCATATGTCATCACTGGCAACACGCACTGGTCAAAGACTTGTCTTGAGACACTGCGGTATGTGAGACGAGAAGATATTGCTATTTATTGTATATAAGATTTTTATTATTTATTGCGTTGGTAGCATGTTAAATGACATCTGTGGTAAATAGTTGGTATTATAACCACGTTTTTTGCTTTGAATGCCATCCTTATGCCTACGGAATAAAATTCAAAATCACTACCATCTTTGAGAAATACACACAAAGAAAACATATTATTCGGTTTTATTGCTTTGAACGTAATTTTTGTTTGATTGTTTTGCAATAATTTAATAAGTAACGAATAATTTGCTATCAGGTGTGATTTATATAAGGGTGTATGCCTGATTTAAAAATGATTTACATAACATAGACTCACGCCTTTTTCCAATGGGGGTAGGCAGAAACTACAGAACGCCACCTGCTACGACCCTTACACTTCTTTTACCCCGTTTACGTTCATACATCCAGATGTATGACCAGTCATACACGCACGCCGGTTGCGAGTACTACACTACGCTCGTGACCTTTCTGTAAATGATTTAATTTTTGATAAACTGATGGTTCAAGTGACTACACTAACTGCGATCAATGACCTCGCATCCGGCCCTGGTCCAGGTCCATGAGCCGGCCCACTGAGCGAGAGTGCATGGGTAGCCGTCACCGTCTTCTGAGAAGCAGTAATGCTCGCGAAGAGTGGCGGCGCACGTGATGGAGAAGCAGTATATGCGCCCTCACGGCCCTTGTCACCACAGGAGACGCCCTGGGCGTCGAGAATCCCAGGCCGATTCCCGGCCACTGCAGACGCGGGCTTGCGGACGGTGAGTAATGGGTAGTTCGTTGTCCGGTAAGGACCAAGCCCGGGTCGACGGCGCGTTATGTTCCACGCTTGCCTCTGAGATGTCAGCAACAACTGGTGGGGCCCGCAAGGGCCGATGCCTGCCAGGGGTGCGGGTTGTTCGAAAGAGATACCGCGGCCCCTGGCACACAGGCAACTGAGGGAACACGCGTGGGTTTTAGTCAGTAAAAGTCTGACAGGCCCTCCTGCTCCACCCAGAGCGGGAGAAGTTATTTGATGATATCCCAACCCCAAAAAAAAAAACACCCCAGGAAAAAGTCATCAAAATAATTTACTTTTTGTTTTATCACGATTAGATATAGCTACCAAAGCAAGCGCAAACCAACATTGCGCTTTGCAGTGCCCAGACAGGGTTCATGTACAAAAACCGACAGTAATTTATTGTAAAATGTGTGATGTGCTTATGCTTTGCTCTTATGAGCAAATAAATAAATACTTAATTCAATTTGATCCTGTGTACGCATTTTAATTTGTTGTCATATTGTCGTCTACACCTTGTTTAAGTTATTTTTTTCTTTCATCTCAAGAACATAAATGTCTTATAAACCTAGAGATTACGTTAATAAATACATAAATAATAAAACTAATAATTTGTATATAACAGCTGTATTATGATATGATATTATTAAACATTGCTTTGGATACATTTTAATATTGTCCTATATAATTGCGAAAATTTACCAGGATCCTTTTACAAAGAGGAATCGTGTTATACGCAGCTACTGGGGTAGCTGCGTTGTCGAAGTCAGATAGGTAGTCGTTGCATGTTAAATACTGGTTTTCAGCTGCATCCGGTTAGACTGGAAGCTGACCCCAATATAGTTTGGAAACGGAAGGTAGATGACATTTGCCAAGGGGTGTCATGTTGCAAACAGGCACAAGGTACGTCAGAGGTGTCGAAGCATCGTCTTTCTTAGGGACGGTGTTTCCTTTGCTATTCAAACCATAATCACCTGATGGCTTACAGCCTAACGTGATGCAGTATAGTATTTTAAATGGAGCGACTGCCTATCTGACCTCCACAACCCAGTTACTGGGTAATACGATTCCTCTTGGTTAGACTGGTCGTTTTCTTTGCTTATGGTAGGTTTTCATAGAATTATGCATAGTACATGTTCAAATTGGTTTAGTAAATGCAAGAAGAGCTGCAAATATCAAAGACTAACGGCTGATGACTCATACACAAGTCAATTTAAAGCCGCCGATAATTTTCACGCTGTCTCTGTTACTTTAAAGGTATATGATAGAGACAGAAACACTTAATAAATATCTGTTGTTCCTGACAGCAATAATGTAATTTTGTTTTATTTCAAGTTATTATTTTTCAATCAGAAATCACAACTGATTTTTGTCACTAAATTCTAAATATTCAAATAGTGAATTCTATCAACGGTTTCGTAAATATCTTACAATTCTGACTTGGCGATTCCTAAAATCCTAAACGGTACCTAAAACATACCGTCGGAAGCCACTTGTACCTAAAATGTACCGAAGTGGTCCAAATATATTGCCTTGAGGGAAACCCTTAATGTTTTTGTTCATTAACGACCTCTTGTTTGCTAGTAACAATAAAATGCAATCCTCAATGGCCTTAACAAGCGTAATGATTATTGCTATTCCACCTTTCATTGGCTGACTCCATTTCAGCATTGGGCGCTCATTGGTTGATAAAGTCAAACGCCTTACCCAGATCTACAAAAGGAACTGCATTAGTTACAGTTCCCAAATCAGGGTTAATAATCTTTAAGTAAATCAAAGAAAAGAGAGTCACAAAATCATGACAGATCGACGTCCGTGAAATCTCTCAAAGGGTCTGAAATGCCGTCACTCTTTGAATTCAACGACTTTGGTTTCAAATCACTGCTCGACGCTTCCGTTGTTGTGTCTTCTAGAATCTCGTTCAAAACCTCTTCTTGTGTTTTTACAGCCTGACTATCAATTTCTGTATCAGCAATTTCCTTCACACTCGAAGAATCGTTTAGTAATTCATCCAGTTTCGATTCAAAATCATCATCCAACAATTTAGAATCGATATCGTTCTCTAAATTCAACTTTGAATCTGGAACTCTCTCACCATCGTACACTATGACATGGTTCGATTCATAATCATCATGGCTGTTTGCGTCAAATTCTTCGCTATAATCATCTAGATCTCTTTCTGTTTCCGTTGGAGTCATTTCAGACCGACACCTCGACGGCGAAAGATTCTGCACTGCAGTTTTGGAGACAGTCTTAAAGATCTCGTCTATATTAGCTTCCGTAGCTAGTTTTAAGGCGTGTTCCCATCCATGGAGCGTTTGTGTGTGCAGGTTGACCTGCCTGTCGGCAAGGTCTAGTAGTAAGCTTTTGATTTCTGAGCGAGTTTTTGGTACCCAGTCTGACAATTCGGAGCGTAGAGCTTCGGAGGCTTGCTCGAGCCTGCGGACAAAGATACGTGGATATTAGAAACTCGTTGTTTTCACAATTTTGTGACATAAGGTACGTGTAACGTGCTACGTCTTGTCTACTCTCTTAAGTCCGTCAACGAAGATACGGACACGTCCGATAGTATTTCGATTCTTAGAAGCGAACCCTACTCCTGATTGATTATTTTTTTCCAACGGACAAAAAATATTGGGTGTCAAATCGTGTGGTCATTCATTTTTAGCTCGGGGCCCCGGACTAATTTTATGTTCGTAAGTGATACGGAGTAGACAAAGTCCGCAACTTCGGCCGAAACTACGGACATCGTAATTAGGAAGTAGGCCCCCAGGCCGAAATCGAATGCTTATTTTGCCACCCAGCTGTGCTGATTCATGCTGAATCAGCACAGCTGGACGGCAAATATGTAGCACGCTTATAACTTAACGCCTATATTTCTCGAAGGATTCGGTAGATTAGTTCTTATAGTATAGTCGACCTAGTTTTGACAAAACATCCCAGTAAATTGAAACTTAACCAAACTGTCACATTGGTATTTAAAGCAAAAATAGACCTTATCGTTTTAGCACGCTATGAACTAGCTGACATAAGACAAATTATTTAAGTTCTGTGTCTCGTAATGTTGATTACTTTGCCTACCTATGTATAGAATCAGGTATATCTAACTAAACAGACAGCTGTGCTGCTGGGAAGTTTGCTGCGTCACTTCTTCTTCCCAGCTGAAGCAGTAGGAAGTGGTGAAGGGCGGGCGTGCCGGGGGACTGTCTTATGCAATTTTGACATTCGGGAAGTGCCGATGCTCAGCCTAATTTGAATAAATGACTTTTGATTTTGATGTATTGTGTACGTATGTGTTATAAAATCTGTAAAATACCACATTTCAGGCAAATAAATGAATATATCTATCTATATATCTAACGTGCCATTAAAAGAAAAGCTGGCTGAGACAAACTGGATGCGGTAGACGGAGGACAGGGTGTTGGGGCACAACCTATGTCCAGCAGTGGACTGCGAAAGGCTGCGTTGATTTATGGAAGTGACATATTTTTATTAAGTTAAGTTAGGCACCACATATTTATAATAAGTTACCTAATGCTTTGTTATGTATTAAAGATACCCATTTATTTAAGAAGCAACTCAATAATCTACTGATAAGTAAGACATACTACACAATTAATGAATACCTCTCTGATAGAAATTTGTGTGTGTAATACTAATAATAATACATGTAATTAGGGAGAATACCTGAGTCCGTTTTGTTCTTAATTTTATTAAAATTATCATATTTGTAGTGCCAATTATGTGTTGACTATATTAGACATTACCTAGTTATTATGACATATATTCTGACATTACTTAAGTATTGACTTGAATTTATGACATTATCTAAGGTATTATTTTGAGTTATTAATGAAATTGTAAAACGTATTAATGTGAATTTATGAAATAGTGTAATTTTATTGGTGTAATATAATTTTGCATGCCTGAGTTGGTGCAACACAATGGACTGCGCATTCACTTGACATCTAGAAATGTATGATTATGTACTGTGTTGAGCAATAAACATTTGAATTTGACATTCAAAATTGGGTGCCAAAGAAATTACGACTCCACACATTGAAGTTTGAGAAATTCAAATCTACGTTTACCTAAAACTTCAGACCTCTGCGATGCTTTTCAGCGAGATATCGACGATAATGTGTTTTTCACCGTTTCAATAGCGCGACCATGTGGTTTTAGTCTTACAGCTCATAAATATCAACCTAGGATTTTTTTCTATATTTTACAAATTCAATCTATTATTTACCTAAATTGGCGTGGTGAGGAAAAATGGCGTGATGTTATGTCCGAGCCACAACTCCCACATGACCTTGTCAAATATGACGACGCACAGACTATTCCGATACATTCAAGGCGAGGTCGAGAGGACGCGTGACCTCGAGTTGTTATGCCAAAATCAAGGTTGACCTCCAAACAATTGTACGAGGATTTAAAAGCGAATCTTTTATTTTTATCTTTAGTGATAAAATGTGATGCGGAAGTAAGTGGTTATATGACTGTGTCGTTGACCTCCAGCTCGATTACATCACGGCTTTAATGCGCGAAAGATTAGGCAGAAGTGTGGTTACACCCACATTTCGCCAGTTAGGTTTCGGGGGGAGGGGATCAACGAAATGTGACATTGTGTGACAGGGGCCAGGGGGCTCAAAAGATTTGTGACATCACATGTTAAAACCTACAATACTAAAACTCTACTTATAAAATTGAAAAATATGTGACGTCACACAGGGGGGGAGGCGGTTTTACAAGTGTGACCACCTGTGACAAGGGGAGGGGGTCAAAAAACCATAAAATTTGTGTGACGTAATTTATGGATGGCCCCTTATGTTCAAGTCCCATGTAATAGGGGTGAGCCTAATGCCGTCAACCGGGCACATATTATCTAGACACGAGGTTAAATTATAACAGCCGCACGGGTCGACCGAAGATTAAGCTAGGTTTGCCGCGGTCGGTTCGTGAATGGGTAGCATCCATTACATATCAAAACCCCTCCGTACCTCGGAAAGTACATTAAACCGTTGGCCCGGGCTGTCGTTAAGGGTCGTCAGAAGCCCAAAATTCTGACAACCAGTCTTACTAAGGGGTATCGTGTTACCCAGTAACTGGGTTGTGGAGGTCAGATAGGCAGTTGCTCCATATAAAATACTGGTATTCAACTGATTCCGATTAGACTGGAAGCCGACCTGTTGGGAAAAGACTAGGCAGATTATCCTGATAGCTTAGAATCTTACCTATTGTGTAGATCATCTGTGGTGTTGGTCCCAGCGACATAGGCAGCTGTAACAAAGACATTTTATTTTATTAGCTGGGTTCAGAAAATACCATTAATTTTAGTCATTTTACCGCGCTAATTTGCAAATCTATACTAATATTTTATAAAGCTGAAAAGTTTGTTTAGTTTTACGCGCTAATCTCAGGAACTACTGATTCGAATCGGAATATTCTTTTAGTGTTGGATAGCCCATTTATCGAGGAAGGCTTTAAACTATATAACATCATGCTAAGACCCTGAGGAGCTGAGCAAAGAGAAAAAGTCACGAATACAAAGTATTCGCACAGGCAGGCGAGGCGAGCGACGGGGTGGGTCGGGGACCGAGAAATTTGACGCAAACGAAGTCGCGGGCAGAAACTATAATAGATAATAACTGCATCTGCGACATGGACTGTCATGGTATGTGATGCGGAGTAATTACGAAAATGTCACCAGGAAAAATTTTGAGTATGAATGTGCCGACTATAAGAGTAGGGGGAGACCAAAGAAACGATGGATGGACTGTGTGAATTATGATATGGTTAGAAAGGGTGTGACTACAGAGATGACGACTGATAGAGAAGTGTGGGAGAATAAGACATATTGCGACGACCACTAAATTTATTAGTGGGCAGGAAAATAATGAAAATCCATAAGTTTCTGTAACGTTGCCGTGTAAATCACGATCACTACATATTGTAAAAAAGTCCCCCGCCGCGTCTGTCTGTGTCTGTCCGCGACAAACTCAAAAACTACTGAACGTATTTTCTTGCGGTTTTCATCAATAGACAGAGTGACTCATGAGGAAGATTTAGATGTAAAATTTGTTAAGGTTTTGTGTAAATTGACTAACGTGGGCGAAGCCGCTGTAAAAACCAACTACCTTATATTTTTTTACTTATTAGTGGAGGCTGAGAAGATTACTGAGAGAAAAAAAAGAAAAGAAAATACGTTTATTTGCGGTAAACACGATGCAAAATAGAACAGAAACACACAAAAAAAGTAAGAAAAGGTTGAGGGAAACATGCGTCACATCCACACAAAACGGCTATCGCTCAGCATTATGCTGCTACCCTATGTAATACAGAGCCCCAGCGCTGCAAACGTAAGGTAGGACGCCCTCAGGCTAGGTGGAGTGAAGATCTTCGCAGGCTGGCTGGTAGCAGCTGCATGAGAGTTGCCGAGAATCGAGCTGAATGGCGTGCAATTGGAGACGCCTATGTCCGGCAGTGGACTGCTGTACTGATGATGATAAGAAGATTCCGTCTTCCATTCTATAATTTCTCTTTAGTCAACTTTTTCCATTTTGATTAATGTTATTTTTCCATTACCAAGATACAAAGGTATAATTGACTGTATGACATACATTGTCATTTGATTGTGAGGGCATAGACCTTGCTTAGCCTGAAGCGCGCAATGAACGGCGTGCTAAGCTCGTTGACCTTGCTATTATCGATCGAGTTCGATGCTCGCGGTCGTTCTGTAGGGAGGTATAACTTGGTATCATTAAGTTTGTCGATACATTTAATATTTTGCACTTAAGAGTGTTTGTTTACATTTAGACGTATTTCGCTTTTGCCATCCCACGGGTTTTCACGGGACTGTGTTAAAAGTACCTAATGTTTTAATCCAGGTTATAAAATATCTGTGGTGCCAAGTTTCGTCTAAATCCATTCAGCCGCCGTTTTTTCGACAATCCGAAATGTACATTCAAACTAACGGACAAAAATTCTACGTTATTATTTTATCATTGTACTAGCGTTTTTCCCGCGTGGTGGTCGAAAATTATCCCACGGGAATGTATCCGTGATAAAAGTATACGTAAACTTTGTGTTAATCCAGGTTACAAACTATCTGTGTATCGAGATTTATTCAAATCCTTTCAGCAGTTTTTGCGCCATTCCGAAACATACATTCAGGCAAATAGACAAAAACTACTGCGTTTTTATTTCATTATATGGATACATAAAATAATAATGGGCGGGTTCAGGGCCCTATGATCAACTGTAGACTGTCTGTAAATAGTCTGTCTACAGGTTTACTGTTTGCTAATGAATGAATAATGAGTTTCCGTAATAATATTATTATAATGGACACCTACTCAATCAGCAAATTTAATAGGTTTTTGGTGACCCTTCTGTTTGTGAGAACCAAAGTATAATTTAGTTTCAATAAAGACTGATTATTTAACAAAAAATTTCAGTCATAAACTCAAAACTGTATCGATAACGGCACAAATCACATCACTATCTCAAAACACAACCCATGCGAACGACAGAGCACGACTATCTCCCATCTCTCTTACACTCACGGCCATATCACAACTTCGGCACTATTCGGCAGTCTCCGCTACCTATCGTAAGAAGCGACCGCCCCGTGGTTCAATGAAACGCGCGCGAAAACGTCAACAGTCGACCTTGTATTGTAAACATTACTATATTTCAAAGGCGAGCGATGATTTATGTGTTAAAAATAACTGTAAAACTAATTCCTAATCAATTATCAAGTAATTATAGGTCCCATTTGTGTGATTTGTAACTTGTACGTGTGTTAAAACTGTAACGTTTTGACAAGGAACAGAAAAGCGAGGTTATTTAATGACATTGAGCCAATCCGACTCTTGAATTTTGACTTAACTTCCGTGTTTCTTCTCATTGATACAGTGAATTTTGTGCAAAATGTGGTGATAGACCGAGTTGTGCGTAGATAAAGACTATGGTACAATTTTGAGGTTATTAAAAACGTAAAAACAGGAATGGACTTAAGAAAGGAGAGGTCAGTACCCTTGAAAATGTTAACCTGTTTCTTGTGCGAAAAAGCGGCGTTAATTGTGAAGAAATTTAATGAAGAAAGATTAGAAAAATGTCGCAAAATGTTGGCGTATCGGAAAAAGAAGAATTTGATCTATAAAAATGTTGTATTACCGAAGAGTTTGATGCAAAGAGGTTATCATTTACAATGCTATGACAAGTTTATTGGTTTGACAAGTAATAATAGAAAAGAATTCGCCTCTATGTTCGGTGACAGCAAGGTAAATATCCTTTTATATTATTAAACTAGCTTTTACCAGAGGCTTCGCCCGCGTGGAGATCGAAAATAATCCTACGGGAACGTGCTACCTGGATGATAAGTATCCTATGTGTTAATCCAGGTTATAATCTATCATTGTGCCAAATTTCATCTAAATCAATTCAGCCGTTTCTGCGTGATTGAGTAAGTAACAAACATCTAAACATACAAATTTTAACATTTATAATATTTCTAGCTTTTGCCTGCGGCTCCGCCCGCGTGGATGTCGGTTATCGCGTAAAAAAAGGTAGCCTAAGTATGTTCTTCTCCATATCCCAGGCTATATCTCTGCCAAATTTCATGACGATCGGTTCAGCATTTTAGGCGTGAAAGCATAACAGACAGACATAGTTACTTTCGCATTTATAATATTAGAAGGGATATAGCAGGGTTAAGTTTTTTTGTAATTGATCTTTGAATATCTATCTCTGTGACTGAAGTCTGGCAAAAGATTCATGATTTTTAGGGTTCCGTACCTCAAAAGGTAAAAAAGGAACCCTTATAAGATCACTCTGTTGTCCGTCTGTCTGTCCGTGTGTCACCACCGATTGTCTCAGGAACGGGTGGACCTAGCAAGTTGAAGTTTATACCAGCTACTGAGATCTATAGTGCCTATTAGGTGTCTAAAAATCAAGGTCCTGAATCAACACGATAAAAAGATATGGGCAAATTTAGATTTTCGCTAAAACTTGTAAGTACCAAAATTTACCTTTATTTTCAACATTTTTTATTTTTCGGAATTTTCCCTTTACTTGTGCTATAAGACCTTGCTTTTAACCAAAACTAACAATTCTAGTTTCTCTGTAAAAAGCCTTTATAAATACTCAGGCATACCAAAGTATAAAGCCAATGTGTGGTCCTTTTTTCTAATGTCAATCTGCCTTGCAAAGGCAACATTTTTGGAAAAATTCCCAACTATGTTGAAGTGGGCTTGCTGTCTCTGAATGCAGCTGAATACTAGTATTTTTCATGAAGTGTCTGCCGATCTGACCTCTACAATCAAGTTACTGAGTAACACAATACGCCCTGGTAAGACTGGTTGTCAGACTTTTGTACTTCTGACTACCTATAACAACTGGCAAAGATACTATGCATGACAGCAGAGGGACTAACGGCATTAAAGTGCTTTCTGAGGCACGGAGGGTTCTCCAACTATCTGTGGCAAGTTTAGCTCAACCGTCTATCAACATGGAGAAGTTAATATTCAGAGTTAGACGACTATAAACTCAGTAGGAAGTTCTGTTTTAATTTGTGCTGAATAAATATTCCAAGAAGTAAGTATGTATTTATGTAAGGATTGGTATCAATCTGTAGTTTCTACTTATCCCCATGAGAAGAAGGCGTGAGTTTATCTATACAGGATGTCCCGAAACTCAACGTCAAGCGGGTACGGGTGATAGGCTAGGTTATACCAGTTCTGGCATAAAATTTAAAAAAATCCATGTTACTTGGTTAAGTGATAATAGGAATACTTTAGAAAATGTTGAAAATCAACACCCTAGATCACATATTTAGGTACTGTGATCACAAATTTCCAAATTATTGCAATTTATCTTTTTTTTAACGTAATCTTACATAACTATGCTATTGATTGCAGTCACAAATCCAATAATTCATATTAACAGTTTAGTTTAAAAAAAAAAAGTTTTATTGAGTCATGATTAAAAAACGTTTTGTAAGATAACTTTGACACTTCATCTTTAAAAAAATGTACTACACTACCCTAGGCAATTTATTTAAAAACAATGGCCCATTTAATCAAGATTTCAAAATGGTACTACAGGTGCTACTCATCTTAACACAGAAAAATATTATTGCATAATTACTTGCAAAAATTTCAAAAAAACTTTTACCTGAATAAATACTTTTTGTACTTATGCAAAAAAATCTGCTTGTTTGGATCACAAACTATGTATGTACCTTAATATGTTATGTAGGGTATTGATTTTCAATATTTTCAAAAGTATTCCTTTTATCACTCAAGTAACATGGATTAAAAAAAAAAATTGCCAGTACTAGTATAACCTAGCCTATCATCGCCCCGTACCCGCTTGACGTTGAGTTTCGACACATCCTGTATATGTATTTATCTGTAATTGCTTAAATTTCATTCTTTTTACCAATTTTGGTACAGTAATTTTATTCTGGGTGCATCGTTTTCACACATAATTATACAATGAATGTATGTTAAATATTGTAGTTAAAACATTTTAAAAGAGTAACGGTGGAGTTTCTTGCCCATTCTTCCCTATACGAAACTACATTTTGGAAGGGGCGACTAGAATCAGTTCTATTTTAATGTAAATGTTGACGTTCAAAAGTGCCTTTTAAGTGCCTATTTGAAATAAATGCTTTGACTTTGACTTTGTAAATAATCTAAATGGTTGTTTACCTAAATAAATCTACGAGTAGTATATAATCTCGTAGTAATAACAGGACCTTGTATAATTTTAATAAATACACACATGGTCAAGTCTGAAAAAGTGGTCATCTCATGGTTAATATTGTAGGATTTAAAATCGAATTTCAGCTAGAGCAAATTATACCAATAAAATATGTGGATAAATTAGTTAATCATGTATGGAACAGGGGCTAGTTGTGGCTAAGTAATAACAGCTGCACCGGGTCGATCGATCAGGTTAAGCTACGCTTGACGCGGTTGGTCCGTGGATGGGTGACCATCATACCAAGACTCCTCCGTGCCTCGGAAAGCACGTTAAGCCGTTGGTCCCGACTCTCATTTGTGAATCTTTGACAGTCGTTACGGGTCGTCAGAAGCCCGAAACTGACAACCAGTCTTACCAAGGGGTATCGTGCTACCCAGTTACTGGGTTGTGGAGGTCAGATAGGCAGTCGCTTCAGGTAAAATAATTGTATTCAGCTGCATCCGGTTAGACTGGAAGCCGACCCCAACATAGTTGGGACAAGGCTAGGCAGATGATGACGTATGGAACAGAAACTACTTAGAAAATCTTATAACATGCTTATCATAAAACAAATAAATAAAATAAAATAAAAATAAAATAAACATACTTGTATAAAAATGTGCAGCATTTTACACCCTAATAGGAAGTTAGATAAAAAATGCATTTCTTTTAAATATAGATGGCTGTTTTATTACAATTAAAAAAAGGTAACAATGCCCCAAAAAAGAAAACTTCTGTTTTACATTATCATAACATCAGCCGTGATTAAATCCCTACTAATCTCAGTTCCGTGTGGTGCCGGACGTAAAAGAATAGCACCATCCCATTTCTTCCCGTTGGTGTCGTAGAAGGCGACTAAGGGACTTACTAGAGAATGGGCAGCAGCGTTCTTTATGTATTTGACCACCATACTGCGATCACCAACCCGCCTGCCAAGCGTGGCGATTATGGCAAACCCCCCCCCCCCCCTTTGGGGGAGGCTTATGTCCAGCAGTGGACGTCTTTCGGCTGATATGAACTATGATGATGAATCTCAGCTAACATTATAAATGCGACAGTACTTCTATCTGTCTGTTAAGCTTTCACGCCTAAACCGCTGAACCGATCGTCATGAAATTTGGCAGAGATATAGTCCGGGATGTGGAGAAGGATCAGGGCTATTTTTACGCGATAACCGAGATCAACGCGGACGGGGCGGGTGCAAAATCTATTGATTAAAAAATAAATATTAATAATCTGTAAAAGAACCTCAGATATTAATAACCTTGCAAGGAAGCCTGTCTGGCCTCCACAATTTAGTTACTGGGTGATTTAAACTGAGCTCTTTTAAACGATGGCAAACTTTATCTTGATTTAAAAGAGTGTCCTTGGAGTTTCTTGCCCGTTCTTCTCCATAGAGATGTACGTTTTGGAATAAGCAACTAGCTTAAAATTTATGACTAACTAACCGACTCTTTGACAATACAAAATGGCTGGAAACTTGAAATAAATGGTTTAAGTTTGTAAGAATTGTTACACAAGACACGTGGCTACCTAATTTCTTCATCCTTTTTATTCTCTAATGCTAACTCTCAAACAGCGGACCCCGGAAAAACGCGAAGATGATGATAACTAACTCTGACCTTTTAATTTGCAGGTACTAATTAACAGTATACCTCCACTGAAAATCGACTCGCCCAATGCATTTAAGAAAAACACTCCATCTAGCACCATAGAAATACCGAAACTTATTGAGATCCCACTCATTGATACAAAAACCTGTGACATAGACTTAAAAGTAACACCTTTTAAGACTTATCAAATGGATGAACCAAGTTATGTCAATCCAGATATTTCTAGAGGAGTAATCCTCAAGTCTATTTTAACAAGAAAATCTCCCATAAAAAAGGACATGACGAAAGATCATTACGTATTTAACACTGGCATGGATCTATTCAGATATGGGAGTATTTATAACCAACCGAATTTGAACTTTGGTGAAGAGCAGTTAGGACCTAAAATTGTTGAGATTGATTCATCAGCGAATGATGTCTGTTTATTTTGTGAAAAGGAGCAAAGGAAAATAGGCATGCAGGTTGAGCTGTCAGAAATATCCAAAGAGGATGAATTTGAAAAGGTTTTCGAGTCAGCTAAAGCAATGGATGACAATGAGATGTTAGAAAAATTGAAGGAAAACAAAATATTTTCTTGTCATCCTCTATGCAGAATAGAATATAGAAATCAACACCAGAAAATAACTATCAAGAACTGTGACGAAGAAGACAGGGTGGTTATAAAAGATTTAAAAACCAAAGCATTTGAAGCACTCTGCGCGTTTATAGACGAAAAAATCATCGAAAAGAATAAAACCTTCTTCTTGACAGACCTTTTTGAACGCTACAAAGCTTTACTGTGCGAATTTCAAAATGCGACCACCCCATTGGATGTCGAAAGTAACACAGTTCTAATACTACAAGAAGAGATTCTTACCCATTACGAGGGTATTATAAAAATAACTTCCAAATCTAAAAAGAAGGTTGTATACAAAAATGGGACAGCAGATTTCAACAGCGCTTTCATTGAAAATGAACACTTTAAATACGATAAAATTGCATTTGAACTACGTAGTGAGATTAGATCTATGAAAAGAAAGCCCGAAGGCAAGAATGATGGAGGAATTCCCGAGAAATTACTCCGTATCATGGGTTGTTTGATACAAGGACCTGCAAGGAGTTCTTATGAAAGTCGTGTGAAAATTAAGTCTCTTTGTGAAAATATTGTGGCTAGAGTCAATTTGGACGATTAATAAGAAAATTGTTTGTGTCTAGTATTGGTACTGGCTAAATGGGGTCTATAGACTTGCAGAGGTGAATAAATATACCTCATATAGCGTTATCTAGCGAAATTTCACAGATTTGTAGAGTATTAAATACCGGCGGACTAAAACCCTGCCCAAAATCTCAACGAGAACTCACCTTTTTGATATTTTTCCGAAAGGTCAGGTGCATATTACTCCAACCGGCATGTGCGTATGACTATAAGGCCCTATTGTGAGTTTGTTTTAACCATCTCGATCTAACGCATCGACCGCATTTGGCGCTCCGATTGGTCCTTCACCAATCCAGGGCCAATCAGAGCGCTGCACGCGGTCGATGCGTTAGATCGAGACGGTTTAAAACTAACTCACACTAGGGCCTCTGATGTATGCACGTAAGCGAGCCAAAAGGAGTATGTAAGGATCAGGGCAGATAGCGTTCTATAATTTCTGCCTGGCCTCACGGTAAGAAAGGGTCAGTTTATGTATGTAACTTTAATCCCAACCGACGCTAAACTAGTTCAGTAAATAAAAGGCAGTTTGTAGTTCAAGGCCCCTTACGTATGCAAATTAGAAGCGGAGGGCGCAAACATTTTCGAGCTTGCTTTTGCATCCTAGGTAGTCAAAACATTGAAGATGATAAATGATTTTATTTCTGTAAGTAGTTTTCTATAAACACGTTAACACGTCAATCATATTTTAAAACTTAGATGAGGTTGGCATGTCCTGTAAGACTACTCTGAAAAGGAAGGCCGAAACAAACTCAAGTCTCTTTTAAAGTCCAGGCATATTCTTGGGTAGAGTGAAGATCATGTAGATTGGTGTCTGAAATGGTATTTTGAGAAAAAAAACCACACAGATTGAGTGGACCTGTTCAGTCAGTGCACACATTTATCAGTAATCGGTAATCATGGTTACATATTAACGTCAGTCTGTGAAATTTCACCAGAAGTCTCTTTTTAAAGTGGTTCTTGATTCACTCCTGGATTTCTATTCACCTCATCTTACGGTACATAGTATTATTTATTTGTTGTGATGTCATCATAATTCTCCTGCCTTTATCCCAATGTATTTGGGGTCGGCGCAATATCTGTAATGTCTTTTTCTTCCATATTTCTCTATTAGTCATCTTGGTAATTATAATAAATGTTAATTAAGTGAAAGGCTTGTATTATTTATTGGAATTCATTTTCAGAACACATATTCATAAGTTAATTTTCGCAGATTCAGAATAGCAGTACATTTTTTGATGACATCGAGACTCCTCAGTGCCTCGGAAAGCACGTTAAGCCGTTGGTCCCGGCTGTCATTCGTAGATCATTGACAGTCGTTACGGGTCGTCAGAAGCCCGAAAGTCTGACAACCAATTTTGTCTCCGCCATGGAGAGTAAATGTGGTGCTGTCCTACAAACAATGGGGCACGAAATATTCTGTCCAGCGGGTCCTGCTGTCTGCACGCTACAGCAGTTGATGGACGTTGCTGAAAGCGCCAAGCTCAGAGCTATATAGCTCCGAGCTTGGCGCTTTCCGTCAGCCCAGAATATTCTGGGCTGACTGTATTTAGATTGCTATTGACACGCTGAGAAGAAGACTGTTAATGTGTTACGTAATTAGCTATTTGAATAGTTTCAAAAAACCGTCTCAAATTATTTAATGGTATATAATGACCGTTTAAATAATATTTACTTTAATATATTTTAAGTAGGAACTTAGTAAAGAATGGGCAGCAGCGTTCTCTATGCATTTGACCACCATACTGCGATGGCCAACTCACCTGCCAAGCGTGGCGATTATGGCAAATCCCCCCTTTTGGGGGAGGCTTATGTCCAACAGTGGACGTCTTTCGGCTGATATGATGATGATGATTTTAAGTATTTAGTAAAAAAAAAAAAAAAATACACTGATATTATTAAATTGTCTAAACGCTTGTTACAGTAATATGGCGTCAAGTGACGTTACATGTTTGTAAATCAAGGCCCACGGCAAGCAATAACAGATGGATGTTTATATGGACGGACGTGTGACGTCACAGTAAATTAAACCAATCAAAACTGTTTACAATCACATCGTTCCAACCTCAAAGCACATAATTTGATTTTGGGTTTTTTGGTGCAAATATTCAATCGATTCTATGTAACATAATCAGCCTATAACGTTCTGACAGCTGGGACACAGGCCTCGCCTCGGTGAGAGGGAGTGAGCTGTTATCCATAACGCGGGCCTAGTGCGAGCTGGTCTTTGAATTTTCGAAATTTTCTAGGAAATGCTGGTTTCCTGACGATGTTTTCCTTCACCATTTTTCTATAATTCAAATTGCCTATTATCGTGTAGATCACTCACCATGTATGTGGTCCCGCTGCGTTATCTTGTGCACATGCGCGCTGGCGTAGGCAGCCAGCAGCGGCAGCACCGCGCGGTGCGCCAGCGGCGGCCGGCGCGACGCGGCCGCGGCGCTGGCCAGCGCGCCGCCCGCGCAGCCCGCCGTGGCCAGCGCGGTGCGGCCCGACGTCTGCGACGTCCACGCGTCGCACGCGCGCTTCATGCTACGGGAGAGGGTTATGTCAGTGTTTGAGTTGAAATCTATGACGGTAGAGTGACACCGAAACGACATGGGAAGATACTAGAAGGCAAATTCTCGTAATTAAAAACGTTCAAAATCTAGTCGCATTGTCATCTTGGCGACAATCACATGTCAAAAATCTTGTGTACGTTAAAAAATACTACTTGTGGTTTGGTGTATGGCATCACCGACTTCCTTTCACCTCCTTACAGAGAATCGTGTGTCGAATGTGCGTAAGTATTTGATGTGTGTTCTTATTTTTCCATAATAAACAGCAATTGCTACGGCGAAAAAGTGCCTGTGTAGTATATAGAGATAACATTCTAAAATTTCCAGTATAGTATCGTTACTCGGTTTAATAGTTTCGTACAGATGCGTACACAATAGTTTAGTAGAAAATATTACAACTGCATTTACTCTTAAAAGCCTGGTTTGTTTATAAACAACTGACTTTAAACTAACTAACAAAACATATACAAACATACAAAAACACAAGGACACTTAGGCGTCAAAGTATTCGTCCGCATCGCTGTCATCAGGAAACGTGCCCAGAAGACTGGCAGCATTGCCACTTTGAATGACAATGCTAATTCTTTGGCCAAAGAATGACCCACCCAGCCCTCTGGTTACGTGAAGTGTCGACCAGCCGGCGAGAAATTTCCTTAAAAAGGAGACGTGCACTCGAGCCCCATGACCCGAGCGTTTCGACCCCAAACGGCTCAAAGCTGTAGTTACCCATAAGGTTACAGTATTTACGCCGCTTGAGGGTTTCAGCAGCCGCAGCAGCGGCACCAGCACAGCCCGCCGTGCTAGGAACATGAGATGGCGCAAGGGTGTCGACACAGGTTGCATCCCACACCAGAGGTCTACCCACCTTCCAAGGCAATAACGTCATACCGTCTGGTCTCTTCTCATCGTTACGTACCAAGCCGTTTGGTTCTAACATCGCTGGTACGCCGGCGGTGACAAGGGCTCGACGAATAATATCGTTAATGCTGGCGTGGCGTGCTATGCGACCTGCGCTCCTGCAGCAGGACAGGCCATGGTGCCCGAAAACGTCGACAGCTTCACCGCAATGACACCGATGCGGAGCAACAAAAGGTGCGCCCAAGCGGAGACACGTAGCAAGCCGAAACTATGAGTAAATCCATCATAGTGCCTATGGTGGATGACGGGAGCGCCTGAAGCCACAAGCCTGACTCCCATTCTCCCACAGCCAGCAGACGGGCACGCTCAACAGTATTAGGTGACGTATTTATCAGGGTATTAAAAGTATTTATTATGTTATGGACTAAGTAACAAAGTATTAATACCATTGATATTTGATGCATTTGCACAGTGCATACAGAGATAATCGTCGATTGGTGCCTCATTCCATCTAAATTGTATAAGAGGCCTCTGCGAGTTGGCTTCGATGCGACCTCTCGTACGTTTTCCAAAGGAGGGTCCAGAGATATGTCAGACATCAAAAAGCATTGATATAAAGAATCTTATATACTTACACAAGAAACGTAACCAAAACAAAAACATCGATATAAACTGTTTTTTATTAAATATAAATAACAAATATATTGCCTACGTAAGTTGCTGTTCGCATTCGAGCTCTTATAGCAACAAATTCTTTATTCCATTAAATACATTTATAATACGTTTAAAATTAAATATTAGAATATCAAATAGTCACCGAAACGCAGCCAGGCTACGGATGCTAGTAAATCTACATTGGGTACATGTAAGGCCACGAAAAAGCGAGCAATTTAATGAAATCATTTAATCAAACTGTACCCTGTAACAAAATATTTGTACGCTGGAAGCACCAGAATATTAAGGACATAATAATTACCTACTGTTACAACTTTTTGTAATATTTTGACAAATAAATGCATTTGTACACACACAGATGCAATTATTATTGTAATAATTTCGTAAGTTTAAGAAAAAAACTTGTGACTTGCTAGTTTTATCTACACTTATATATAATATATAATATAATATAATCTATACTAATATTATAAAGAGGAAAGATTTGTATTTTTGTATTTTTTTATGTAACGAATAAACTTAAAAACTACTGGACCGATTTCAAAAAATCTTTTGCCGTTAGAAAGCTACATTATCACTGAGTAACATAGGCTATATTCATTACTAGAAAAAATTAGAGATCCTTAGAAATCTCTACTAAAACCAACCCAAGGTGTAAAAAAATTAGCCGTAAAATGTATTTCATCGCATGCGCTGTGGAAAGTATTGATGATAGAACAAAAAAATGTTCTACAATATTATAAAACTTATCAATATCTACAAAAAACTTCGGGAGTCCATATGTCCAACTATTGTAGTTATGTCACTATATCTACTTTTTTACATTTTAAAAGTTGACAGAAATGCTGATCAAAATCAGACCATGTTATCCATACCTTTGTATTAATTCTTATCCAAATAAATTATTTCGTATTCAAGACTGTTTCAATACCTGTTGATTACTTTTTGAATTATTGAAATCGGACCTTCCATTCCAAAGATATTCCGAAATTAAAAATGTCAATATAAACAAAAATTACACGCCGACGCGCTGGTGTGGTTCCGCGCAACGCAGCGAGCATGGGGGCGAGAGGGGGCACCGAAATGCGGGAGAGGGATGTGCGTTTGAACATTTAGACACGTTTTAATTAGCCAACTTATAAATTAAAGTATCTTTATTAATCCCAAAATTTTAAAAAAAAAGTCCACCCGTGCGAAGCCGGGTCGGGCCGCTATCACGAATATATTAGTTACTTGATCAAGAATTGTGTGCGCACCTGTACCAATCCAACAATGGTATAACACTGGAAATTTTAGAACGGTAGGTCTTTATACTGCAAGGCCGCCTTTTCGTAGCCAGTCAAACTTGGTCGGTTTATCCATGTATTACGGTTGCTCTGGTATTTTTATTATATCTCTTTAATTATTTAGTGTAATGAGCTGAAAATTTACATTTGAATAGTTGCATTAATACACTAAATATTGGAATATATTGTATCCTTCTTTTCCTTTAAAAATTCCTACAATCGGATGTCAAAATCAAAATCAAAATCAAAAGTCATTTATTCAAATTAGGCTGAGAATCAGCACTTTTCGAACGTCAAAGTACATGAGACTGTCCCCCAAAACGTCCACCCTTCACCACGTCCTAGTGCTTTAGCTGGGAAGAAGAAGTAGTGGAACAAACTCTCCAGCAGCACAGCTGTCTGTTTAGTTGGATAGACTTGATTCTATACATTCATACGCAAAGTAATAAACATTACGAGACACAAAATATTAATTAAATAATTAGTCAAAATGTCAGCTAGCCATACCAATATACCGACAAATAAAATGAAAACTGTCGAGGCCAAATAAAGCCTAAAACAACTCATCATAGAAAATATTGTTATGAGTAGATCATGTCAATAACTAATGACTTAATAGATAGTTATAAAAAAAAATTGTTAGACAGGCAATAAAAAATAAAATAATAATTATATGAACGCATATAACCTGTCACTAGATACGCCGATTCTGGAGAAAGAACATAAACATTGTCTTGAGTTAATCACAGCGACCAACTATTCTTGTCATTTAAATAGTCGTTGATGGAATAGTAAGCCTTTAAACAAAGGACGGATTTTACTTGAGCTTTAAACGCATTAAAAGGCAAATCTAGCAAAGAAGAGGGAAGCTTGTTATAAAAAGTTATACCAAGCCCAACAAATGAGTTATGAACCTTATGAAGCAGGTGAAAGGGAGCACGTAGTTTGTCCTTATTTCTTGTGTTAACGGTGTGAATATCACTGTTTTTAGTGTACAAGTGTATGTCATACAATATAGTGGTCCAGTCGTAGTAAATTATGCCATTGCTCATTAATTACAAAGAGCACATAAATGAAACTTGGCAAGACATTGTAGACCCTTACAAGATACAAATAAACGTTATAAGCTAGGCTCTAGACTTCCTATTTTAAGTAGTCGGACCTAATAACCTTATTTTACTTTTACGTGTATATCTTTTGAAGGGTATATTTTTTCCAAATTCTGTTTTCACACACTTTATACACAAATTCAAAGCAACGTGCGTAAACAATCACAACTCTACACTAAACTGTTTTATATGATTTTCATCAAATAGCCAAACGTCAGCGCAGCGGAAACTTGATTATCTCCGCAGTTTAATGACACACAAATTTCATTTCAACATACACATTTACCTCTTGTACGTTACACACTAATTATTGAATGCAATTTTTTTCTTGTACGTCCATAGGAAAAAAAAAGTTCCGCTAGGATGACGTAGTCCCAGCGGAAACAGTTTTTGTTGAATAGCTCCCCAATGGATGTACAAATTTGTATTTACCATACACAATTACACGACGTCATACACTAAATATCTGCTAAGCTGAAATGAGGAAATTCGACACGACTACGACTACGCACACCCCAAGTCAGTTACATTCGAGAAAATCACTCAAAAGACAATTTCTTGATGTTTAATGCCAATGTTTTTTTTTGAAAAGTGCATTTCTTTTTACCCCGGGAACTAGAGCGGACAGAAAAAAAACCGGTAACATTTTTGATATCGCCATGTTAGACATGTCTAAAAACAGGTCTAAAATCCCCGGCACCAAAATGGTTGTAGGCCAGTGATATATAACTACTTAACTATCAGCAATTTTTAAATACATTACAGTTAAAATTAACATAATAAGTATATTCACACGTTAAAGTATCTTTGATCTTTATTTTCATACAACCCCAAGGTGGTACAAAAAATAATCCTTCGGGCTGCTTTTAAGAATTCCCTATTAAGGTGGATCTTATCCACATTTTTTCCATACAAACTTCAGAATAGAATAGAATTTATTTGCAAATATGGGTACTACAAAAGTAGATGTAGGTATCACAATACAGAGTTCTGCCACATTTCACCATTCGGCATGCAAACATTTTCACTATATAAAATTATTAAAATTTAAATTCTCATAAAAAAATCGGGAGTGTATTACTCCACTGTACGACAACGTACATCAAAAATTAGTATAGTTTTGTCTCATTATTAATATTGTCTGTAAGGAAACAGAATACTAAAACGAAAAGCCATTAAAAAGTTATGAGCCAACAAAGATTAGTTTTCTTGCTAATTTAACCTAACTTCGGGCGTGTTTAAGTAACAAAAAAGTATGTAATCTTCAAAACCAAGTCGGTACCGACAAAGCTCAAATATCGAAAAGTTCAATAAACTTTATCGGTCATTGATTTATGCAGTGGTTTTTTTCATAAAACCCGATCTTCCGAAGGACTGTTCTTAATTTTTTACGCACCTGTTGTACTATAAATGATCCTGCATCTCACTCAATAATATTGTGCGTGTAGACTAGCATCTAACTACTCATCACGGGTCTTACCTCTGTCGGACACGATGCCTGGTGAGACAGCGTGCTTTTTAGCCAGGCCCACCAGTGAGTTCGAGCCCGCGACTAGATTCCCCTTAAATGAAGATACTTATAATAAGAGTGCACAATACAAGCAGTATTGTGCACTCCATATGTCACCCGGCTGTCATTTGTAGATGTTTGGCTGTCGTTACGGGTAGTCAGAAGCCCGAAAATCAGTCATTCCAATATCTTACCCAGTAATGGGACTGTGGACATAGGCTGTATGTAAAATACTGGTATTCAGCGGTATCTGGTAAGACTGGGAGCTAATCTCTCCATAGTTGGGTAAAGACTAGGCAGATGATGAACACTGCTTACCCCATAAACTCGCCGCTTAGCGCCAGCGTACTCTTGTGTAACTTGGTAGTTAACGCACAGAGAGTAGTTAACTTCTGTTGTAAGGACTGTAGGTAGTCAGCCGCTGATGTGAACTCTGGGTCTTTGACTCTGCAAAAAAAAAAAAGAAATTGTTAAAATGGAAGGAAATAATTATGTAATTTATTAGTTTTTAACCAGCATTTGCTAGCGGGTTTGCCCGCGTGGAGTTCGGAAATGATCGCAAGGAAACGTTCTACCGGGATAAAAGGTTCTATGTGTTGATCCAGGTTATAAACTATCTGTGCGCAGAAATTCATTCAAATCCATTCAACCGTTTTTGCGCGTAAACACACAAACATTCACAATTATAATATTATAGTAGGTGGCAGCGGCGAGGTGTCAATTTATCTAAGAGAGAAGCCGAAGCGAAGTCGGCTATCTAAAATTAATATAGGAATGTAAACTATTATACAATAAAATTGAACAGCTGTGAACTAAATAAAATGTGCAATATTCCTCCATCTCATACTCGCTGACGCATTTTGCTATATCATTCTGTGTCATAACCCGATATAAAGCAGCTTGCTCTCGTCCATATCAAGCGGTGCCACGTGACATCATTACGGGATCGCTGTTGTATGAATTTTCAGTTCCCGATTATGGCGTTTTGGGGCCGGGTTAATTTGGAACATTTTTTGTTGATGTTGTAATGCATAGCTAATAATAACTAACCGTTTTTGTTTTTTTAATGTTATGTTGAATTAAATACCCGTAATGTTACTATATTTTTTTACAGTACTAGCCACTACTGACGTGCCATTTTTTAATAGCTATAACGGAGATGCCGGGTACGAATCCCCGAAGGGAAGCCGGTAGGAATCGTGTTATATGGTGCTTTCGCCACGGGTAGGAGGATTTTTAACCGACTTGCACCTATAATTTTAACTAGTTTTGCCCGCGCGCGGCTATAGCGCCGTTCACGCGCAGTGCTAGCGAACGGCGCACGGACGGCGCAGGAGCGGCGCGCGAACATGAAATACACGTGAGCATCTCGCGGGGGGAACGCGAGCGGCGCATTCGCCAGATCTGTACACACCCTTAGATACCACTTGAGCACAGTGCGGGTAGATGTATGTCACATGTCTTAGAATTTTTGGTTCTAGAATATACCTTGGTTTCCTTATGATGTTATATGTTATAACCTTGATTTTATATACTTGCGTCAAGATATTATAATATGGACATGCCATTTTATCGATAATGTGCGGGAAGTACCGGAAAAAGTTCCGGAATTGGAATTATGGAATAAAATAAAATAAAAAACATACAGATAGGCTAACAAAATCGTTTATTATATGAGTGATTGATTGAATTCAATTAACAATTATTTTTAATTTAACAAAAACATAAATAAATTTATAATTGATATTATTAATACGTTTTTCACCTTAAACACAAATTCGTGCTAATTTCAAAATTCCGGAACAAATATCACAATAAATATGAAGTTCCGGTACTTTGGAGGCATATCCATATTATCCTCGTTTGACGTCAACGACCTTAAATCAATCTACCTACTCCGACCTCTGGTTATCATCCTTCACCGTTTTGTGAGCAGTGGTGATGACAAAAATTAACCTAACTTAAAACGCCTGCCTGGCTTCGAACGCACACTGGGCCACAACTGCAATATTACCTACTTATTAAAATATTGCCCATTGTTCCCTTCTGCCTACCCCATCGCGGAATAAAGGCGTTATGATATAAAACTATTAATATTTGCCGTACATACCGCGGTCCATTGGCAGTCTTAGATTCTCCTGAACCATATAGAGCACTGCTTAGCCCCCATAGGTTTAGCGCGCTGTTTTCACTTTTGAATACCTGTAACAAACAAAATAATTAATAATGAAAGTTTATTAGGAACAGTTTGTTCCGTGTGGTGCCGGACGTAAAAGAATAGCACCACCCATTTCTTCCCGTGGGTGTCGTAGAAGGCGACTAAGGGACTTACTAGAGAATGGGCAGCAGTGTTCTCTATGCAATTTACAACCACACTACGATCGCCAACCCGCCTGCCAAGCGTGGCGATACCCTCCCAAAAAATGACAAGCCCTGATGTAAATCGGCCCCTAGTACCCAGCGGCCCGCCCACCCTTGGCCACGTTAGCGGTATTTGGGGGAGGCCTATATCCAGCAGTGGACGTCTTTCATGATGAAAATGAGGAACAGTTTAGGTATAACTTAACAAAAAATACGAAGATAGCTGCAAAAAAAGTAGTATGAACAGGTGACGTTCAGTAGTTTCTGCCTACCCCATGCGAGGAAGGCGTGAGTTTAGGAATGTGTATATCATTAACTAGCTTCTGCCCGCGACTTCGGCCGCATCAAATTTCTTGCTCCTCCGACCCACACCGTCGCATCGAATCGCCTGCCCGTGAGAATACTTTTTCTCTTTTTGCTCGGCTCCTAAGGGTCCTAACGTGATGTTATATAGCCTATAGCCTTCCTCGATAAATGGGCTATCCTAAAACTAAAATATTTTTTCAATTCGAACCAGTAGTAGCGCGTTCAACCAAACAAACTCTTCTCTATAATATTAGTATTTTAGTGATATCGTGACATTTTAGTCGTCTTACAACGGCAGCCCACTTCATGTACCCAATGTCTACTACACATTTAAATTTAAAAAAATGTTTTTTTGTACAACAAAAATGAATAATTAAAAATATTAAAATATCATTCACTAAGACGCATGAAGTAGCTTGAAAAACCCTGATATGGAGATGGAATGAATGATGGAACGTAATGGTATAGGTATATTTTACCCTTTGATACGTAAAAATTTATAACAGGATGTTTCATCATTCTAAAGCATTATTTATTGTTTGTACTTATTATCTTAATTAATGGTAACAATTTTTTAATTGCGCCTATAGATATTTTACGTCGGATATATTTAGTGGACCTTCTTTGTAAGACGACTAAAATGTCACGGTGTATAATGGGTAAGTAAACAAGTTACCTTTTCTAGCTCGTCATCAGGTGTGGTCAGAAATATTCTGAAGTCGTCACTGTGTGTCAGGATAGGGTGCTTCGCCACTCGCTCTGTTGACAATAAGAAAACACTTACTAATGGACAACACAGGCTTATTTATTTACTAATGCGATCGATCTATAATTACGACTAAGATTGTGGGTTAATATTTATTTGTAAGCCTTTATACAATGTGTAACTGAATTATTGCACTTTGTTTGTTCAGAATCGGTTACTGAATGAATTTCTGTCATTTTAGTACAGGTACAACGTTGCATTAGAGGGATGTGTGGTATGAAGACCACTGACAGTTGCGAACCAAAGTTTAAGTCCCTAAAAGTGCTTACGTTTCCGTCATTGAATGTTCTTGAAATGGCCATGTTTGTGAAGACCAATAAAAACCTATTTCCTACTATGGCAGAAACTAGAAAACGACCTGTCCGAAACCAGTACAAAAATGTATTAAAAATCGAGTCCTGTAACACAGCGCTATTGAGAAAAAGCGTTATTTGTATGGGTCCTACTATATACAATAAATTGCCAGATGTAATGAAAAATTATACAATTAAAAACTTTAAAAAGAAATTGGTGGCCTTCCTAATAGAAAAATGTTATTACTCGATTAATAATTTTTTAATAGACAAAACTTTTTAATCAGCGATGTGTATAATAAATATAATTAATGTTATCTTGAAAATATGGACCTAATATACATTTATTTTTTATTTTATTTTATATCCATAGCAACATTGAAATTTGACTTTTTTCAATATTAATAAATGTATGTATAATTGTAATAATTCTAACTTTGACATTTTCATTTGTAATTAGCTTCTTATAATTTTTGCGTGCCTATTTCCAGGCAGAATGTACATGGCACTCTCTTATCTACTCCACCTGTATTTCAATGTAACCTACCTACATTCGTTGCAAATAAATGATTGATTGATTGATTGACAGTGAAAACAAACCAAAATGGACGAAGTACGTACTACGCTACCTACCTATCTGCGCACGACTGTGTACGTGCGTAGATTTGTAATGTGACCACCCACAATCAGTGTTACTAATTCAATAAATAAACAATGTTTTATACATAATAGTAAAAATGTAGAGTATTAATTATGTTGTATAAATAAATAATAAGTTAGAAAGACTATGAAGTTTCCTGCCGTTTACATTTCCTATGCAACTACGAGTTGTAACCAAGTATCTGAATTTTGACTTTTATTAATTGCATAGGTTGAGTTTTTTTTTTTTGGGTGGGAAATCGTCAAATTTCTTCTCCCGCTCTGGGTGGAGCGGGAGGGCGTGTCAGACTTTTACTGACTAAAACCCACCCGTGTTCCCTCAGTTGCCTATATGCCAGGGGCCGCGGTATCTCTTTCGAACAACCCGCACCCCTGGCAGGCGTCGGCCGTTGCGGACCCCACCAGTTGGTACTGACATCTCTTTGAGGCGCGCGTGGAACACAACGCGCCGTCGACCCGGGCTTGGTTGTTACCGGACAGCGAGCTACCCATTACTCGCCGTCCGCATCTATGGTGGCTGGGAATCAGGCTGGGATTCCCGACGCCCAGGGCGGCTCCTGCGGCGACTAAGGCCGTGAGGGCGCATATACTGCCTCTCCCTCACGTGCGCCGCCTCCCTCTTCGTAAGCATTACTGCTTCGCAGAAGGAAATGACGGCTACCCATGCACTCTCGCTCCGTACCATGGCCTGGACCAGGGTCGGACGCGAGAGATCACCGTCGCCGATCGCCTCCACAAGGACACGCGGTGCTCCGCCCAAGCCGGGCAGACCTCCACCGTATGCTCCACCGTGTCTTCAGAGCGATCTTCGCAGTGGAAACACCCATGCATATGTTGGGTCTCTCTTAAAATGTTTGGTAAACAGACTCACCTTTATAATACAACTAGCTTTTTCCAGTGGCTTCGCCCGCGAATAGACTTAAACATTCCTCATGAATCACTCTGTCTATTGGTGAAAATCACGAACAGACAGACAGACGCGGCGAGGGACTTTGTTTTATAATATGTAGGGATAGCTGAATGGGAAATTTCTTGTGTTAACATAATTAGAGATGGGCCGACTATGACTTTGGCCGACTAGTCGGCTGCAAAATACCCGACTAGTCGGCAAGCCAATCATTGCTTTCGATTGAGTTTGGGTGACATCGGTAATGTTTGTGACTACGTTTTCGGCTCGTAGGTGCGCGGCGCCCAGGCGGAATTGTCGGTAAATTTTTCTGTTTAGTTTGCATTTATTGTACATATAATTGTTTACGTGCGAGCCGGCATTTCTTCCTATCCTATTCTAGATTGCACCGAAAGTAAACTGTAAAACTGATTTCTATAATAAAAATAATAACAGAAAAGATTTCAATTCCATTTCAATCACCGGTCTTTTAATTTTTTAAGCATATTCGTACTAGTAAAAAATGGACCGATTAGTCGGCGGTTTTAGCCGACTAATCGCCGACTACAAATATGGCCGACTAGTCGGTACATCAGTAAACGTAATATCTTTAATACATCCTATACCATCACACTCCGCCCCTGATATTACATACTGCGTTTTATCTGATTTTTTCTTTCTTTTTGCTTGGGTCCTGCATGATTTAAAATAGCCAATAATTTTTCAAATTCAACTTGTTGTTCCAAAGATTGACAACGTACAAACTATTCCTTTTTAAGTACTATGGAAGAAATCCATATCTACACAGTTTGATAACAAAATCCCGTGAACACGATCGATCGCGCAACCTACGACCGAACGAGGGTTCTCATTAATATTTATTTCCATTGAAAAAAACGCACCACTTCGACTGGATTTTACAGTCTTTTTGTCATTTACAAAAACAAGAGCCTCAGCAAAAATCCAATGCTGCGGTGCTATTGGTTGATGAGATTTCTATAGCGGCCGAGCGCTGCAAGCAAAAACAGTCCTTAAGGTGTATAGATTCGGGAATCCCAGGCTGATGCCCGGCCACCGTAGGCACGGGCTTGCGGACGGAGAGTAATGGGTAGCTCGCTGTCCGGTAAGGACCAAGCCCGGGTCGACGGCGCGTTGTGTTCCACGCGCGCCTCACATAGATGTCAGCACCAACTGGTGGGGTCCGCAAGGGCCGATGCCTGCCAGGGGTGCAGGTTGTTCGAAAGAGATACCGCGGCCCCTGGCACACAGGCAACTGAGGGGACACGGGTGGGTCTTAGTCAGTAAAAGTTTGACACGCCCTCCCGCTCCGCCCAGAGCGGGAGAAGTTATTTCATGATTTCCCAACCAAAAAGTGTGTATGGATATGGATGTCCCTAATAGTACCTACAGATTTAAGTGTATATTATCATAAACACATTTTAGCGTAGATGCGAAACAGGGCGTCACATGCGCCCAAATCTGTAGGCAACGCATTAAAAAACGGTTCAATATTTCGTATTTTGTATATTTTTATCTATGTTATTACTAATTGGGTTGTGGACGTCAGATACGCTGTCATTCCATTTAAAATACTGGTAGGTATTGAACTGCAGGTTAGACTAGAAGCCGATAAGACTTGGCAGATAAGTATGATTACTGGGAAAGCACGTTAAGCCGTTAGTCCCTGCTGTCATTAGTGGATCTTTGATAGTTGTTTCAGGTCGTCAGTAACCCGAAAATTTTGACAACCGGGCTTACTTAGGAATATTGTGATATCCAGTAATTGGGTTGTGGAAGTCAGATAGGCATGCGCTCCATGTAAAAAACAGGTGATAAGCGGCAACCGGTTAGACAGAGAGCCGACTCCAAGAAAGTTCTGAAAAAGGCTAGGCAGATGGTGACGAATTAGTAACTCACCTAGGAATGCGCTGAGCGCACAGGTGCGCAGCGCCACGAAGGCCGGCGAGTAGCGGTCCAGCTGCTGGCGCGCCGAGTGCAGCGGCGGCAGCGGCGGCGGCGCCAGCTGCGCGTGCGCCGCCGCCAGGCGCCGGTGCAGCAGCTGCGGGCGCGCGAGATACTCAACTAGCTATTCGCTTTGAACTGCAGGCATGGGCGACGGGAGCCGGGTGCACTTGCACCTCCCAGGCCTCAAAAAATGTATTTGAGGCCGTCGCAACATGTCTTATTCCTCCACACTGCTCTATCAGTCGTCATCTCCGTAGTCACACCCTTTCTAACCATATCATCATTCACACAGTCCATCCATCGTTTCCTTGGTCTCCCCCTACTCGTATATCCTTCGACATTCATGCTCAAAACTTTCCTCACAATATTTTCCTCATTCCTCCGTATCACATGCCGATACCACAGAACTGTTCAGGTACCTGTGCCACTTTCAGACTTCGTCTTGTGTACTCAAAATAAAATATAGGTGTAAACAACATTCCGAACTAAAAAATTATCCGAAAACGCCTGATAAAAAAATAGAGAACTCAACCTATCCTAAACCTTTCGCTACATTGTAAAGCAAATTATTTATCTGTCTTGCTATTGTATTCTTTAAGTAAAACATAGTAATTACATACCAGATTTGAAAAATAAGGTAGTGCATTAACTTTGCCCATATATAAGCAAACATAAATGATTAATATTATTTATTTGTAGCGAACATAAGACATCAGAAAATCTTAAAATTAAGTGTTGTTGGAAAATGTGTGCTTTAAACTAAAATTCGTGCTCAAAACATTTCAATAGTAGGATAATCATGTTGATTTACCTTAAAATGGTTGTACCGCCTCCTGACATGCGCCGGAGTAGGCCAACGTGCGCACACACACCTCACTCGATACGTCACGTACGTCTCTAGGGTCGACAACTGCTTCATTGGACCATCCACCTGTAATGGAAACAATAATATGTTTGTTATTTTAGTCAAAGACATATGGGGAACAGGGTTTAAGGTTCACTCATCCTCCATAGAGGGTCCTGCGACCAGACGGGTGTTGTGTCTGGTGAGCTAACTGCCCGACGATAGTTTTTCTTTTTGTAATTAGCATCGCGCAGGTCAACCTAAGAGGTTGTCGACGGATTAACCGGACTTGCCTGTGGCTGTCTCAATAAATGAAGGCCCCCAGACAGGGCTTAAAAACTGAAAACTAAGCGACTACACGCTAAGAGCACCCCCTGTGGGGTATGGACCTCGGCTTAGGGCGTCGCTGGCAGAGGACAGCAAGGAACAAGCTGGATCATTATTAAGGGCCGGATTTAAAGCTACGGTCAGCGGCGCGGGCTGGTTCAAGCAACGGTCGGGACGTTCTATATGTCACCGTAAAATTTTAAATACCGTTAGATTATAATTTATCCTTACCATACTGCTTGCTACAATTTACCTAACCTATTATAATCTATCGAAGCGAAACCGTCAAATTGTAAACTGGTATCAAGACGGATAGTACCTTGCGCTATTACTAAATAGTCAAGTAACTGCCACTAAGTTGGAATTAACGCTCGCTCGGCTCGTGCGTGGTTGGTCACAATTCTAACCTAACCTATTCGGTCGGTAAGCAGTATGGTGCAGTTCACAATTTATCGACAGTTTATAATCTCGCGAGAAAGATGACAACTAACCGTGTTCACATTCCTATATCGTGACATATACATGCTACTTGCGCGGTAAACTCTGCTTGCGCGATGCAAGGTTTTACGTGACAGTGCGATGCGCAGTGCGCATGTGGCGGATGTAGGTGCCGCTACCCGCTACATAGTTTCTATTTAGCTGCATTTGTGTTAATATAGAAAGTGGTTAGCTCCTTTTAGACCAATGTTCGTACATACACATCAATACAACCATAAGTTCATATAATTCCGTTGGATGACTTTCACGTGAAGTAGTCACTACAAATTGACCCATTAAACCTTAGTGCAGAGGCCCTAGTGTGTTTCATTTAACCATCTACACCAAACGCTGTGAGCGCGTTCGGTGTTCCAATTGGCCCTGGATTTTTTTTTTTTTTTTCTTTTAGCAGGAGTGGGAAATCCTCATGGACGCCCAGACTGCCTCATTTGTGACACAGTCTGGGCAGTGCCGGACTCTTACCGGCTAAAACCCACTCCTACCTTACCAGTTACCTCTGACGTGATCAGAGCCATTGTTTCCTATTTATTCCATTTAAATTCTTGTTTTTTTTTTTTCAGCAATTTCACGATCGCGAACTCGACAGACAATACATTACGTATTTCTTTTAACTTATTTATACATAAAAATTGATACTACTACCTTTTTTCATATTTATTTCCTTATATACATTTTTTTTTTCTTTTTGGACTTAAGAATATTGTTCTACTTTTTTTTTTTTTTGTTTCCCTCTTATTGTATTAGGTACTTAAATTATATAGATTATTATATATGTAAGTATCCTAGGTTGCTTATGCTATCTCATTTCTATTATTTACTATATTAGCTATTCTAACACAATATTCTAAAAATTTATCTCTATTTCTACCGCTTATTGGCCCGGGATTGGTGACGGACCAATCGGAGCGCCAAACGCGCTCCCTGCGTTTAGTGTAGATGGTTAAATGAAACTCACACTAGGGCCTCAGGGCAGTGTAAAAGTGCAATATTCCACGTTTAGACACTCACCTTGACAGCAATGTCATATCCATGTTCCATTATGAGCGGCATGCCCTCGTGCGTGTCATCTGTCATCGTGGTGGCCTCCGTGTCCTCGTTGTCAGCATCGTTCAGCTCCAGCACGGCTGAGCTGCTCTCGCTGGCCATGGTGCTGTCACATAAAGGAGAGTTTTGATGATCTAAGAGAAACATTATGTGCCTCTAGTTTTCATAGTCGTCACACTTTTTAGTTGAGACGACACTGTTTTGTTTTAATGCAGTTCTCTAACACAGCTTACAGTAGGAGTCAAATTGCATAAGCTGTCACGTAACAAAAAAGCGTTTCGTAACGAAAAAGAAGAAATTACTCTGCAAAACCCTACTTACTCCACATCTGCTCATGGTTGACTGCGGATTGTAGATCAAATAAAGACAAAGAAAAAAAAACAAATGCTTGGTCACTAGAGTTTCGTTAAAAAGAGTTTACACTGTTTAAGTACTGTATTATAAGAATTGAGGTGATTGTGGCTAAGTAGTAACAGCTGCACGGGTCGATCGATCAGGTTAAGCGACGCTTGACGCGGTTGGTTCGCGGATGGGTGATCATCTTTGCATACCAAGACCCCTCCGTGCCTCGGTAAGCATGTTAAGCCGTTGGTCCCGGCTGTCATTTGTGGATCTTTGATAGTCATTACGGGTCGTCAGAAGTCCGAAACTCTGACAATCAGTCTTACCAAGGGGTATTGTATCACCCAGTAACTGGGTTGCGGAGGTCAGATAGGCAGTCGCTCCATGTATAATACTGGTATTCAGCTGCATCTGGTTAGACTGGAAGCTGATCCCTATGTAGTTGGGATAAGTTTTTTTTTTTTTGGGTGGGAAATCATCAAATAACTTCTCCCGCTCTGGGTGGAGCGGGAGGGCGTGTCAGACTTTTACTGACTAAAACCCACCCGTGTTCCCTCAGTTGCCTGTGTGCCAGGGGAGGCAGATGATGAAGTACTGTATTATAACATTAGCTCAGGTTAATTCTAAGACCTGTTCAACTAACTAGACACAATGGCAGTAAGATTTCGAAGTTGTTTTGTCTAAGAATGAAACCATACAACTGTTTACGTCTGACTCATAAACACCAGTTAAATTATATCAACAAAGACATTTATATCATTATAATTGATATGACTCAGATTAAGGTAATTTAATTTAGAATAGAATGAGAAGAGACTTGACTTTTGGCATACCATGATTACAACAAAGTCTTTATATAATTATAATTGTCTTAGGGCCAATTATTCAATCCTCAGATAAACAGACAGATAGGGTTTATTTGATAGATAGCAAAAAAATCTGTGTTTATCTGATTTAAAAATCGGCCCTTAGACTGAATCACTTAGATTATGGTAATTTAATTTGGAATAGAATAAGAACTTGACTTGACTTTTTGTAAACCATGTATTTAATTTCATGTTCTATAATATAAGTTTTATTCATAAAATAGGTAATACAAAAGTAGATTAAGGATATAACTCTTAGTACGGATATTTCCGTTACTATAGGTACAATGATTAAGGATAAATGCCACTTAATAACAAAGTATAATTAATAATCTGATACCTGGTTTCTAAGTGGTGCGGTTTAAGGTTTTAAAGTCTAAATAACACAAAAATGAGTCTTAAATACACTTTAAAACATCCTGTTTACCTCAATCAATCAAAATATTCCACACAAAAAAGGGGCGTACTCTTTACGCGAATTACTCCACTTTTAAGTAATTACGAACCGTAATAAGCATAGCGTGTTATCGCAGACACTACACAGAGTTTCGCGATATCGATAGCAGGCGCCTAAATAAAGTCGTGATTACGAAAACTCGCAAAAATATATGGCCCAGTTATTTTGGTACGGATCGATATTGACGTAAAATAAACTTTAAATATCACTACACTTACACTATTTTGTAGCAAACCTAGTAATTTAATTGGATTATCAAAAAGTTATTTACCTTTTTGTCGAGTAATTCACAGGATATTCACAATAATTTCATCTAAAAACAACGAAATACAAATGGGAGAATGACAGACAACAAATGACGTTCCATTTATAGAAACGGGAAAATAGAATTTGATGATGTGACTGTTTTTTTGGTTTGTTACCTCGTCAAGTAACGGTTCATTCGTGAAATGGAAAGTACAAGATGACATTCTCCATAATCCTACGCACAGACAGAGTACTATATACTATCTCATAAGGTAGTAATTCCAACTCAAATATTTCCTATTTTAGGAAGACTTGTGTTTTAAACGTCTACTAGAAAAGTACGTATTGGAGATATGCTAGGAATTACTTATCTGTTAACAAATACCTAGGTAACTGCAGCGTATCAGCCCCCTAAAATCCTACCTTACGTCCAAGCTGAACACCTGGCTACGTGGGGGGCGGACACGCGTACTGTACAACTGTACAAAAACTTATGCGGCTAACAAGGAAAGGTAACCCCTTTATGCGAAAAACCTCAACAAAAAGACAGTGTCCGTATCCAATCGCAGACACTGTTTAAAAATAAAACACAAACATATACAACAAAACAAAACCCAAAAAGTGAAACAAAAAACAAGACAAAAAAAAAAAAAAAAAAAAAACTGCAGCGTATCCTGTTACATCCCATCTCTAGTACGTATTTTACTACCAAAAAATTCGAAATACCTGCCAGAATGGATAAATGCTCACCAATTGTGTTTCATAAAGTATTGTAGACATGAACCTACTTTCCTTTTTATCCTATCCATTAAGATTTCTAAACGCCTCTAAAGTTAATTCCAGACCAAATATTTTATATACCTAATCGCTAAATAGATGTTACCAATATTTTATTTCAAACTTTCAATTTAGTCAGTTTTACTGAGACAAAAAGCTAATGGTCGATCGTACAATGTTTTTGAATATCAACACGCAAGCAGGCATGTAACATGCAAGCAGGCATGCAATATGCAACAAGCATTGTTTCTGACACGGCTTCGGCGCTGCGGGGTTAGGGCGGTAGCACACGAGCTTATCGACGACAAATTGGAACCGTGCACCTAGCTTCTGACGTTTCATATGTGCCCTTGCAGGTTTATGTGAAATAAAATATTTTGATTTTGATTTTCGTCGCAGATGGTTTTGACGCTCACTACCACAGCATCGGCTTGCTGGCCGGCCCTCCCTTTGGGGGAGGCTTACGTCCAGCAGTGGACGTCTTTCGGCTGAAATGATGATGATGATGACTAAAGCTATTTAGAACTGTCATTTTGGGTTAATTTTACTATTTCAGGGAAACAAGATTTGGTGAGCAAAGAAAAGATTTGGTGGTAAAGAATCTTGTATCTTGAGCATTTATCAATTTTGGTAGGCAAAAAGAAAATAAATACAACACACATATTTTACTTGGTACTTATTCTAAGGGGCTAATTATTCAGTGAAAAACCAGACAGACACCCGGATTTATAGGTCCTTTGGGAAACATTTTTACTTTTTGCTCTGGTATGGTATTATCTGTCTGCATCCTGCATCTGTCAGTTTGGCGTTTGTTTTCAACGAGACTTGCTAAAACCGAGACGAATGTGATTGTTTTCATAGTTTACCCCAAAAAAGTGCCATGAGTGTTCTCCGTAACACAAAACCATATTATTTTCCAAGGGTGTATTAAAAGGACGGCAAAATTACGTCCAAAATGCAAGGCGTTAGTGCTCCGCGGGAGCCAACGCAACCCGTGATAAGCACAAGTTCCACGATCCTAAGTATGAGGGAAAAAGAGAAATACATTGAAGATTTCGACTTCCCCTTCTGCGACGAGTCCTCAAAATACGAGAAAGTCGCAAAAATCGGTCAGGGAACCTTCGGAGAAGTGTTTAAAGCCCGACAACGGAATAGTAACAAAAAGTTTGTTGCCATGAAAAAAGTGTTGATGGACAACGAAAAAGAAGGCTTTCCGATCACAGCTCTGCGAGAAATTAAGATCCTACAGCTCCTAAAACACGAAAACGTCGTGAACCTGATCGAAATTTGTCGTACAAAAGCGACATTGCACAACAAATACAGATCGACATTTTATTTAGTTTTCGATTTCTGTGAGCACGATTTGGCTGGCTTACTCTCCAATGTGAATGTTAAATTCAGTCTGGGAGAGATCAAAAAAGTCATGCAGCAGTTACTGAATGGTTTATACTATATTCATAGTAATAAAATTTTGCACAGAGACATGAAAGCTGCCAATGTACTTATAACTAAGAATGGGATTCTAAAACTGGCTGATTTTGGTCTGGCGAGAGCCTTCAGTGTGGCGAAGTCAGGACAAGTCAATAAATACACTAACAGAGTGGTGACACTGTGGTATCGGCCTCCAGAACTACTATTGGGTATGTTAAACACCCTAATTGCGTTGCACACTCAATCACAATCTGAATCATTTTATATTTTCCAAAAATTTGTCTGCTCCACTACGTAAATAATGCAATTAATATTGTAGAACTGTTTAAAAAGCCATTTCTAAAGTTAGTGTGCTACGCAATTACCTGTCTGATTTATGTTATGTTGTTTTTGTTGAACGGGGTTAAGTACGTGGGGTGAGTAGTGGTTCAACACATACACTGTCCAACCTAATCTAATGAGTAATTAAAACTCAAACTCAAACCATTTATTTCAATTAACCATTTACAGGCACTTTTCAATTGTCAAAAAGTCGATCAGTTGTAATCTGAATCTTCTGATAAGAGCTGTCATGAAAGCATATCACAACACCGTTAATTGAATATTGAGCAGGAGTTTGTCTCTCTCTCTCTCTCTCTCTTAGTTAAGTCATCATCATTCTCCTGCCCTTATCCTAATTTATTTGTGGTCGGCACAACATGTCTTGTACTTCCATACTTCTCTATTAGATGCATCTCTGTCGTTACTCCCTTACTAGCTATATCACCATTCACACAGTCTATCCATTATTTCTTTAGTCTTTCCCTAGTCTTATAATCATTGACATTCATACTCAAAACTTTCCACACTCCTCCATATCACATGCCTATGGCAACAGATATTCGCACAACTTTTCAGCAACCTGACCATGGTTGCTGAAAAGTTGTTCTCTTAGTTCAATATCCAAAAAAGTTTTATTGAAACATGCTGCTATTTACCTTGATCAACACCACACTTCAAATACCAACCCATTCTCAAAAACAGTAATTTCTAAAAATAGAAAGTACTAAACTACATTTCACATAATTACCGCAGGTGACCGCAACTACGGACCACCCGTGGACATGTGGGGAGCTGGCTGTATCATGGCAGAAATGTGGACCCGTTCCCCCATAATGCAGGGACCAACAGAACAGCAGCAACTGATCCTCATATCCCAGCTCTGCGGTTCCTGTACCCCGGACGTCTGGCCTGGAGTTGAGAACTTAGATCTTTATAATAAGATGGAACTGCCTAAGGGTCAGAAGAGGAAAGTTAAGGAACGTTTGAAGCCCTATGTAAAGGACCCATATGGCTGTGATTTGTTGGATAAGTTGCTGCAGCTGGATCCGGCAAAGAGGTGAGTATGGAGCATAGTATGATTTAATATTCCTAAGACTAGGTCATTGGCTTCTGTCACAGAGTAATGAAAAAAGCGGAGATGCCACAAGGCAATTAGACAATTAGGCCGAGCGCCTTCAGTACGGCCGACGTCACAGTGGGCGGAGCCGAAAACCGTAGTTTTGAGTGAATCATCATAGCGTTATGGCCTGTTGTATTTTGATAGTTTTTAATTGGTTTAGTAATGAAGTGCGCTGTCTTTGGATGCGAAAATTGTTCAGGTTTAAAACTGAAACACATTGATGGCATAACATTTCATGTGTAAATCCCTAAAATTTATATTTTCACTTTAAATCACATTTTCTCGTTTGATCGTAAGATGTCAGTAGCAACACAAAATTGCTGAGAAGTGGTTAGAACCACTTCACAGCAATTTTGTGTTTTAACATTATTAATGCATATTATGACCAATTATCGAATCAAATAACTTGCAAAGGTTTATTTTGCTTGCTATTAGTTATTTAATAGATAAATTACATAGGATACATGAAACAATGGAAGATGAATTTAAAATATGATAAATGCGCCATCTGTCGGTAAGTAGTCGGTCCCAAGTGATGACTAAAAATGTGTGCAAAAATGCATTTTTGGACAATTCCAAAAAAAATAATAGGTAACAAATATATCTGTCTATTTTAGCTTTTTCCATAATATATGTAAGTACTATATTTTTTCGAAGTGTACTATATTTTTATAGCTTATTTCGAAAAATACTATATTTCGTCGCAGAAATGTTGGCAACCCTACGGGTATACCGTACCCCGTCCCCATCTCACCCGCATTCAGGTGACGCTACTTTCTAAAGAGATTTTGTGTTGCGGCATCTCCGCTTCTTTCATTACTCCGTGGTTTTTTAGTTAGGTTAATATTTCTTGTAGGATTTCAAATTAATAGAAGACTGTGTCAAATAGTGATTTATTTGTCCGCAGTCATATAATTTCTTTCCTAATTATTCCTCTATATCTCGCGGATCATATTTTAGTCAAAATATAGACTGACGCTGACCTGCAAATTTTAATAATCGTAATAAAATTGGAATTTCGTAGACTACCATGGTGCTTTTACCGTAATGTACGTTTAACGAGTAGAATAAAACGAACGTTTAGAAATACCACATTTTATAAATACCACATGAGTGACAGGTTTTATCACAATCTTCGTAGTACAAAAATATTGCAAACAAATTCCAAATCCACTGAAGTACCTACAGTGTACTTAAAACCGATACAAAGGCAACAGAGAAAAAAACGATAAATATAAATTATTTAACTACCCAGATACGACTCCGACACAGCTCTAAACCACGACTTCTTCTGGACTGACCCCATGCCGTGCGACCTCGCCAACATGCTAGCCCAGCACACGCAGAGCATGTTCGAGTACTTGGCACCGCCGCGCCGGCCCGGCCACCTACGGCACCACCACCACGTGGCTGGCGCGCAGGCCAAGCCCACCCAGCCCATGCAGGACTCAGGGTACCAGGACCGGGTGTTCTAGAGGCAGAAGTAATGTGGGAAGTGGGACGAAGTGACTTGAAGTGTGTGCGGTATACTGTACGATAAAATGTTGGGATCACACGCCCTCGTGAGCAGTGGTGCCCAGTGGTAACGGCCGCGACTTACCAGTTGTGGCAAGCAGGACTTTTACTTTGTGTAAAATCATTAAATCACCACTACTGTAAAAACGGTGAAAGAAAACGTCGTGAGAAAACCAGCATGTCCAAGAACAAAAAAAAAATTGAAGACGTGTGACAACCACCATCTCGCACGGGCCTGTGTTTATATTGCGGCCCACTCCCTCTCACAGAAAGTCACAGAGAAGAAATTTGTATCCCGGAAGTGGGAAAACTAAGCTTATTATTTTTCCACTGCAAGGAATGCCTCTTCTCATAGAAGGCACGAGCATTGAGCACAGGCGGATTGGCGGTTTCAGACTTATATCCATCCTTCACCGATGTCAGTGATGTCCAAGATAAACTTGGAAAGAACGTTTTCATTGAAAAAGTCACTTATGCCGTAACCACTGGGCCATCACAACACAATGCAATGAAACTGCCATGTGATCCCAAAATTATACAGTAAAATATCGTATAGCCCGATTTTCTTAACTGTGTACCTGTCAGCGTCAAAATCTTAGCATGATTGCTGTATTGGTAGCGTCAGCAACGGTATTTTATCCAAAAATAAGTGCAGACCGTACTGATAGGCGTCAGCGGCGAGGTGCGAAGGGAAGCGAGCGGGTGAATTCAATCTTGCCAATCTTTTGACTTTGTCAGCCCCTAGTGCACAGTTATAATAATCGACTTATATTGATCTACGCTGTGTGAATGTTGGCTAACTGTTGATGAAACATTGGTGTTCAGTACTATACATCTGTGCCCAGCCCTGCAATATAGACTAAATATTGTGTTTAAACAGTGAAGTGATGACCGAAATGTTTACAGTGAAAAGAAATCTAAAAACAACCCTTCCTCGCAGTTGAGCAAAAAGGTTGCATCATACCCATGTGTAAGACTGGCTGACTATATCAATAGTATTTATATATTTAAAGCCAAACATCCATGTTGTCTAAAGTAAGCCTAATACACAGTGGTGCCGATTCTTTTGTTCACCACCTAAACTTTGATTAAGAGATTGCCATCCTTTACTGACAGAACGCGAAAGAAAAAGTCAAGTGACGCTTTAGAACTGTCAAACTACTTTTCGATTGCCTTGAATTTGGCGTGAATTTAAGCATGATGAATTTAGTTCGTGTTCGCCTGGCTAGACACATTGGCGGTAAGATTATGAACAGACATAAACATTTAATCTGCATTGGTAATATAACTAAATATAGGAGTTGTTTTGTCTAAGAATGAAACCATAGAACTGTGTACATCTGACTCTTAAACACCTGTAAAATGTTTAAAATAAATACATTTATATAATTGTCTTAGAATGAATGACTCAGATTATGGTCATTTATTTAGAATAGAATGAGAAAAGACTGGAATTTTGGTAAACCAAAGTATTCAAATTAATGTTCTTTATTATAAGTTTTATTTATGAAATAGGTAATAGGAATCTAGATTAAGGATCTAGATATAACAAGCTACGAAATAGCAAAGTATGCATAATAATAAATATGATACCTGCTTTATAAGTGGCGCGATTTTAGATTTTGGAGGCAAAATAACACAAAAATGAGTCTTAAATACACTTTGAAACATCTGCTACACTTTGCGGTAATCAATTTACATTTTTAAATGTTGTTTACCTAATTTTAAATGTGTATTATTAACTTTTATTCTACACAAAAAAGGGGCGTACTGTTAACTCGAATTATTTGGCGCTGTTATTTTGGTACGGATCGTTATTGACGTAAAATAAACTTTAAATACCACTATACTTCCACTATTTTGTAGCAAACTTAGTAATTTAATTGAATTATTATATCCCTATTTACCTCTTTGTCGAGTAATTCACAGGATATTCACGATAATTTCATCTAAAACCAATAAAATGCGGATGGGAAAATGACAAGCAACAAATGACGTTTCATTTATGGAAACGGGAAAGTAGAATAGGGTGATGTGACTGTTTTTTTGGTTTGTTACTCTTCAAGTAACGGTTCAAACTTGAAATGAAAAATACACGATGATATTTTCTATACTCGTAAGCTACCACAGAGTACTTTAAACTATACTGATATGGAGACCAATCCTGTTTCGTGGAACGAGTTCATTTGCGTTAGTGAAGAAACTAGCACCATCTATATTATATCTGAGACCCTATCTGGGTACGTGGGTGCAAGTAGCGCCGAGAGCGCCTTGTAATAAAAATCGTAAGTCAAATAAGATTCTTTAAGATTTAGTTTAAAGTTAAGAAATTTCGCTCAAGTCTAATTAGTGTAATTATTTTTAGTTAATTTAACTACATCTCAGTAACAATGATAATATTAGAATCTAATAAGAATGTTTTAAGTGAAATTTTAAGAAATGTTTGCAAAAAGTGTAAAGAAAGAAAACACGTAAGTTGAAAATGAGTTTTTTTGGTTATGGACGGATTTTAATTATTTTTGTTTTAAACGATAGGTATGTGCAGACGCCAGCACATCAAGCTAGAGAAAGAAAGAAAGAGAAAGAAAGAAAGAAAAATGTTTATTCTGCACAAACAAAACGCATATTACAAAAAAAATAAAATTATGCTAAGAAACTTAAAATGCACACATACAATTTAGACAAAAGCCCCGTATCCAAGTCTGAAGGTTTTTTTTTTTTTTTTTTTTTCTGGGTGGGAAATCATCAAATAACTTCTCCCGCTCTGGGTGGAGCGGGAGGGCGTGTCAGACTTTTACTGACTAAAACCCACCCGTGTTCCCTCAGTTGCCTGTGTGCCAGGGGCGGCGGTATCTCTTTCGAACAACCCGCACCCCCAGCAGGCATCGGCCCTTGCGGGCCCCTCTGTTGCTGCTGACATCTCTTTGAGGCGCGCGTGGAACACAACGCGCCGTCGACCCGGGCTTGGTCCTTACCGGACAGCGAGGTACCCATTACTCGCCGTCCGCAAGCCCGTGCCTACGGTGGCCGGGAATCAGCCTGGGATTCCCGACGCCCAGGGCGTCTCCTGCGAAGGCCACGGCTGTGAGGGCGCATGTACTGCATCTCCCTCACGTGCGCCGCCTCCCTCTTTGCGAGCATAACTGCTTCGCTGAAGGAGGCGACTGCCAGCCATGCCCTCTCGCTCCGTACCATGGCCTGGACCAGGGTCGGACGCGAGAGATCGCCGCCGCCGATCACCTCCACGAGGACACGGCGTTGCTCCGCCCAAGCTGGGCAGACCTCCACCGTATGCTCCACCGTGTCCTCTGGGCGATCTTCGCAATGGAAACACCCGGGCGTTTCCTCCCGCCCTATCCGAAACAGGAACCTCCCGAAACAGCCATGTCCGGTGAGGACCTGTGTCAGGCGGAAGGTGAGGACGCCATGCCGCCTCTCAAACCACTCCTCAAAGAGGGGACTTACCGCCGCAATCGCGGCGTGCCCAAAGTCTGAAGGTTATACAATATTGTCCATTGACTGTTAATGTCAGTCAAGGCTTGGGACCATAGACAACTTATATACTGCGTTACGGCGCCGGTAGTTATATAATATCCATCAAAACAAAAACAAAATGCCGATAGCAGAGTGCATTATACTACTTCATACCAAAAAAACCACAAATTTTAAAACAACAAAGCCGTGCGTCGTATCTGTGCAAGCTACTCCAATCTGTCAAATTTCTTTGACAGATTTCAAACTTTATCACAAATGTAAAAGGTTCATGTTCAATTGGGAAAAATTGACAGTTTGGGGTAGCTTGATGTGCTGGCGTCTGTGCATAAAATCATTTTTACTGTTAGAATTTTCCAATCCAACCACGGATTCCAAACATATTGAGTATTTTGTACAAATGAAAATGTACCAAATCGCTTGTATGAATGTTTTTGTTCTAGAAACTTTTTATTGTCTAAAGATATGTTTAATCTTATTGTTGTACATAATTAAGGATTACATAAGGACTATAAATATGTAAAAATTGTAAGTATCGTATGATAAATAATAAATAAATAAGGGGTCCAAAGATTTCGGCTTGAGAAAAATGACACGTAAAATTAGGCAAGCCGATCCCGTGGAAAAGCGACCCAAGTACCTAGGAGTGATCATAGATCAGAACCTCCCCTTTGTTTAGCACATAAAGCAGGCGCACTCGCGCGCTGCTTTCGCCCTCGGTAGGTTACACTCTGTTCTAAATGCACGTAGCAAGTTGTAATTGAAGTGCAAGTTGCGGATTTACACGGCGTGCATTTGGCCCATCATGACGAATGCATGTGCAGTCTTTGCACACGAAACCCGGATTCATCCATAGGATGCAGACCCTGCAAAACCGATGCCTCGGTCAGGCTACAGAGACCTTCTCCCGCTCTGGGTGGTGCAGGAAAGCGTGGCAGACCTTTACTGACGAAGACCCACCCCTGTTCTTCAGTTGCCTGTGAGCCAGGGGCCACGGTATCTCTTTCGAACAACCCTCACCCGTGGCAGGCATCGGCCCTTGCGGACCCCACCAGTAGATGCTGACATCTCTTTGAGGCGCACGTGGAATACAACGCGCCGTCGATCTGGGCTTGGTCCTTACCGTACAGCGAGCTACCCATTACTCGCCATCCGCAAGCCCGCGTCTACGGTCGCCGGGAATCAGCCAGGGATTCCCGACGCCCATGGCGTCTCCTGCGTCGACTAGGGCCGTGAGGGCGCTTATACTGCCTCTCCCTCACGTGCACCGCTTCCCTCTTCGCGAGCATTACTGCTTCTCAGGAGGAAGTGACGGCTACCCATGCAGTCTCGCTCCGAACCATGGCCTGGACCAGGGCTGGACGCGAGAGATCGCCGCCGCCGATCGCTTCCACGCGGACACGGCGGTGCTCCCCCAAACCGGGCAGACCTCCACCGTATGCTCCACCGTGTCCTCAGGGCGATTTTCGCAGTGGAAACACCCGGGTGTTTCCTCCCGCCTTATGTGAGGACCTGTGTCAGGCGGAAGGTGAGGACCCCGTGGCGCCTCTCAATCCACTCCTCAAAGAGAACACTTACCGCCGCAATCGTGGCGTGCCCAGCACTGGGTTGCGACAATCGCACTTTCCATGTCGCTATGAGATCCCGCTGGAGCTCTGTCCGCTGTGCCGCGATTTCTCGCGGCAGCGGAGGTATGCCCTGGCGTTTGGCCTCCTCACACCACTCCCAAGTGTGCGCGAAGACCTTTGCCTCAGGATACCATGGCGGCAATCCGGCAATATGGCCCGCCGCCTCACCGGAGATCGTGTGGTATCCCCGGACCATCCGGATGGCCATGACCCTATGGGACGCGTTCAGCCGGTGTCTGGTCGGCTCCTCAATGAAGGTGCCCCCCTGGATCCCCGCATAGAGCCTCCAGCAGGAGGCGTTTGGCCTCTCTAGTTTGGGCAGGATCCGCTTCCAGGCAGCCCCGGCCCGCTCCAGTCTGGGAGCCAAACGTTGGAAATGCTCCACGAAGTTAAACCGGCTGTCGAGTACCTAGGACTCGCCCTCAGACTTGTGCAAGGCCACCTCGAGTCCCAGTTGCCGGATCCTATCGACGATTGTTGGAACCCCGTGTGTCATTAATTCGGCCACCGCCTGGTGTGACCTGCCTTGCGCCAGGACCAGCGTGTCGTCAGCGTAGCAAACTACACTGACGCCGCTAGGGAGGTCAGCGCGCAGCACCCAGTCGTACCCGAAGTCCTACAGATGCGGTCCCAGGACTGATCCCTGTGAGACACCGCACAACATCTCTCGCCGGTTCCGCTCTCCTTGATGACCGGGACAGGTGACGGCCCTGTCTGTCAAATAGGCCTCGACCACACGACAGAGGTAGGTCTGCGTCGTCAGCGATGTCTAGAGACACCGCCAAAACGATACCCACCCGGGCCACAGCATCCCCCGTCTTGAGGGCTCCCACGCGCATGAAGCTAGGTTCCCACTGTTTCGTTCGGAACGAGATCCTCCATGTCAATTTGAAAATCCCCACTGTCTTTCAAGTTCATGAAACGCAACTCGAAGCGTTTCTTTGATACAGCCGAGAAACCTCGCAATCCTCCGTTAATTGTGAAGGCCGCTAGTTATGTCCCCAGTAAGATTAGTAGAATTCGCCGGCCGAGACATATTCTCTCCGATCCAGATGACCCCATTACTCTCCTCCAAGAAAGCAGTAGGGCCACCAGTACAGTTCGCACACAAAAACAACCGTCATTCCGACCTCGCCGCTGAGGTCCTCGCGCACCGCGAAGACCCGAGACCGACCCTTGCTCGTTGAAGTGCCAGCCCGCGCCGCAGCTGAGCCTGTAAAGTTAACCTCCCCGAGAATTAATAATAATAATGAAGAATTGATCCAGCTTGTCCCAACTTACTGTCCCCCTACCAGTGACGCCCTGAGCCAAGGCCCGTACCCCACAGGGGGTGCCCTCAGCTTGCTTTCGCTTAGAAATTGAAGTAGTATTACGCCCCTGGCTGGAGGCTGTAAGTTTTCTTAAGGCAACCACAGGAAAGTCTGGCTAAGTAGTTACGACTTTTCAAGGTCAAGTACGAAATGCTATATGAAAACAAAAGGCAGTAGCCAGTCGCAGCTCAGCCACCGGAGAGGCAACAACAAGGAAAAAGCCGAAATCTGCGGACAAGACTAAAATAATTATTCAAGTAGTGTTTTATTTCTGCCTCATCTCTGAAGAATTTCCCCGGGGTCGTTTTGGGTAGCAGTACCTACTCAACGCATTCAGGGTGCGTGGTGACGTGTGTCGCCAGCAGAAACTCTAGGTTCAGTAAGTAGGGAACGCGTCAAAAACAGTGGGAGAAGTCCCAGGGCGAGTGCGGGTGCTGCTCGTGCCCCACCGTCCGCTACAATAGGGTGACTGGTAATTAGTGACCGATATTTAAACACATGACTGTACTCATCATAATAAACAACTTTCCCAAAGAAACTAATTATTTTTTATTTTTCTACCTTCCCCAATAGATTATTGAGTACCTAACAAGATTAATACACCATCAGCTGTAATTTGAATTTATTTTGTCACGCATTTTCATTTATTCACCGAGACATAAATTATGCTTTTTCTAGCAATGAGAAACCTGACAGACACCTCGAATTTATATCTCATTAGGTATTTTTTTCTCTTTTTGCCATAGTAAATCTCCGTCATGATATTATTTTTTTTTTTTTTTTTCCCTTGTTTGGCAACTGAGCCGATGCCGACTATTCTGCCAGTGTCAAGTGGTGACGGCAACGCAGTAAGGTGAGCCGTCGAACTTTGCACTTCGTGGTAGGTAGTCTATTAATATGTTAGCAGCTGAAACGACAAGACAATTTTTGTTAGTAGACAAAGTTTTTTTTTTTTTTTTTTTTCGTTAATATAAGCAAATACAACACCACAAATCTACATAAAATATTTACAAAGTTTCTATGAATACACACCAAACTACATTTTGATTTCATTAGCTTTTAAAAAAATAGATAAGATTTGAATGAGTTTAGGGGAAAAGTTAATCAAGACGGAATGGAAGTTAGTAGGGAGGGGCATTTTAAGTTTGGAAAGCTTACGATATAAATCAAAAGGTTGAGAATTTAATGGACAAGAGAAAAATATATGGTCAAGAGTTCCATCATCAAGACCGCATTCGCACAGGGAACTGTCACGAACACGGATCTTATTTAGAAACACTGGACTACAGCAGTGACCAAGTCTCAGTCTACACAGGGTTGCAATCGTTCTTCTGGACAGTTTGGGACATTTAAAAAACCAAGGTTTCCTCTGGATGCAGGGTTGAATACTGGCGTAGTACGCCCCCTTGAGTTTCGCACTTACCTGCCACACTGCTGACCACGATTTGTACAGCTTATGTTTGGTGTCAGTCCGTAAGTCATAACTATGCACCATGTAGTGTTTTCGATCCACCGGGTTAGATGTAGCAAATTTAGCTAGTGAGTCGGCGCACTCGTTGCCACCTATACCCGAGTGACTGGGAACCCAAGCTATTTCAATGTTTAAACCGTTTTTCGAACAAGTGAATAATAGAATAAGAATATCAAATATTATTTTGCTGTGAATTTTAGATTTAAGTTGGTTTTGAGCCAAAGCTTGAATGCTACTGCGAGAATCTGAGAAAATTACTGAATTTTTAATGTTATGGTTTAAAATAAAATTGATGGCTTCTAGGATACCGATGCATTCCCCAGTAAATACTGAGGATTCTGGGGGACATTGAAATAAAAGAGCTATTTTGGAATTTTGAAAATATGTTGAAACACCTGTACATTCTGTTGAAGACAATTTGGATGCGTCCGTATAAAACAAATTCCAACCCTCCCAGTATCTTGAAATGGCCCGTTCGAATTCGCCTTTTACGTCCTGGGAGTTTTTGGAGATTCCAAGTCCCAAAACGACCTTTGGCCTGAAATGGACCACCTCATATGCGGAAGAAAAGACCGGAAGAGACGGGTATTGACAAACAGGAGAGGAGAGGTTTTTAAGTTCTCTGTACCTATTCATCAATGGAAGAGATTTATTATTCCAGTAGGAAGACGCATTAAGAGAGAGGTAAATTTGTTCCAAAATGGGGAGTAAGGGATGGGACGAAAGAGAAAAAACTTTTGACAAGAAACGATCCGCCAAGTATTGTCTACGAAGGTTGAGTGGAGGTTCTGCACTTTCCACCTGGAGAGCATTTATCGGGGAGGATTTCATAGCGCCAATAACGATCCTAAGACACTTGGACTGGACAGAGTCCAGTCTACGTAAGGCTTCTTTGTTACATGGCTCAATTAAGTAACTGCAGTAATCCATTACGCTTCTTACCAACGCATTGTAGACTATTTTTAAGGTGTATGGGTGAGCACCCCACCAGACACCTGCCAAAGCCTTGAGGACCGAAACCGAGCGTTCACATTTTTTAACTATATTATTTATATGGTCCACTCCCGACAATTTGTAATCCAGGGTAACCCCCAGAAACCTGGCCTTCTGCTCAATTGGGATAGGTTGACCGTCAATATTAATGTTAACCTGGGGGATAAGGCGTCTACGTGTAAAAATAAGTGCGGTACTCTTTGGAGCACTTAACGACAACCCGTGACCTTAGAGCCATTGGTTTAATGAGGACAAAGAAATATTCATGGAATGAGCAGCGTCCTCGATAGAACTGTCACAGACCAATAATGCAATATCGTCAGCATATTGAAGTACTTTACAATTAAAATTTAGGCAAGAAGGAAGATCCGAGGTATAAATATTATATAAAGGGGGACTGAGCACGGATCCCTGAGGAAGACCTCTCCAAACCAACCTTGGCTCAAAGCTTTCCCCGGGAATCCTGAGTTGAACACTGCGATCTGAAAAAATACTACAAATAATTCTACTAATCCTAGCCGGGATTCTCAGCTCTTGCATTTTCTGCCTGAGAACTGGAAGGAGGACAGAATCATAGGCAGCTGAGATGTCTAAGAAAACGGCTACCACAGAATCACTTCTACTAAGGGCCAGCCGGATCTCTGATGTGAGGGTACCCACACTATCAGCTGTACCCAGACCTTTCCTAAAGCCGAATTGAGTCGTTGGCAGCAGCTTCCTGTTTTCTACAAACCATTCTAGGCGGTTTTTAATCAAATGTTCTAAAAGTTTAATAAGAATGGACGATAGAGCAATTGGTCTGTATGAACAATGATCACTAGGATCTTTACCAGGTTTTAGTATGGGGATTATGATTTGAGCCTTCCAATCAGGAGGAATATAACCGGAAGTAAAACAGTAGTTGACTAAGTCCAGGTAATATTTATGGGTCTTATCACCACCTTTAGAAATGAATGAGTAAGGGAATCCATCCACTCCAGGAGCAGAATCCCTCACATGGGCGAGGACAGATTTGAGTTCACTAAGAGTAAATGGCCCGTCTAGAGGATCATCTGAAATCATCTGAGAGTTCGAAGCGGCACACTCATCAATATGGGGCACATAAACTGGAGCAAGCTTAGAAAAAAATTGGTTACCCAGATCCGCAGATAATGTGCTCCCAGAGGGGGGCTTTAAACTATTTCTGAAGGATTTCAATTTACGCCACACAACTGAAGCTGGAGTGGATGGACTCAGTGAGCTACAGTATTTCTGCCATCCTTCTCTCTTCTTATTTTTGAGTAATTTCCTGGACTTAGCCAAGATATGTTGAAAAGCAATAATGTTTTCCAGGTTCATGTCGGAGTTAAAATTCATTTCAGCCTCATTCCTAGCCCTGATCACGGCAGAGCAGTCCCTATCCCACCATGGCGGGGATGGAATTTTGCACGTTGGCGGTTTTTTTGGAGGGAAGCAATCATCTGCTGTGGAGGATATAATATTGGAAAATGAGGAAAAGCATTCGTGGGCAGACTCAGGATTAATAGGTGGAAGGGAAGAGACGCGTAAGTCTAAGATCTTTGAGTAAAGGTCCCAATCCGCCGAGTTCAGCTGGTGTTTTAACAAAGGCGGGGATGATTTTTCAGGAATAGACCGGGAAGGGTTTTCAACCACAATGGGATAGTGATCACTCCCATAGGTCAGGTTCAAGCGACTCCAATTAAAAAGGCTAGCTATATTAGCTGAGCAGAATGTCAAATCAACACAGCTGTTATTCTGTCCTGGAACAGACCTACGTGTGGATCTGCCGTCATTGATCACACATAGGTTGAGTTCATCTAATATATCCACTAGGCCCATACCAAAATTGTCGCATATTTCTGATCCCCATCTATAATGATGGCCATTAAAATCACCCATTATAAGTAATGGACCCTGAATTTTACTCAGCAGACTTTTAATTGTGATAAGATCTTCAATTTGAGGGTGTGCAATATAAAAACTAAAGATATTTATATCCTCAACCTTAACAGCGACAACATTAATGTTGTCACCAACAAAGGGTAGAGGAATTGGGGAGAATGGTACCTTGTTATGAATGAACAAAGCACATCCTCCATAACCATCTAATCTGTCATAGCGAACACTACTGAAGCATGGGATCTTGAAATTACTATCAGAGCGAAGCCATGTCTCAGCAATGCTACAGACTGATGGTTTGAATTTATTAATTAGAAAGAGCAGGTCAGGTTTCCTGGGAGTAATACTCCTCACGTTCCATTGAAGGAATGTCTGGGGATGGAACATTATTAATATAATTAACAATTGATGCAAGTTTGTTGGCAACGTGGTCAGGTAAGGATTGTGCTGGGTTAGCTAATACAGTTATCAGCATATTGGCTATAATATTAAGGATATTTTCGGACTTATCGGGAGTGCTTGTACCTTCCCTGGGGATGGCACAGCCATTTTGGGAAGGAGAGAAGGAGTAATCCTGAATAAGGGCTTGATGAGCCTGCTTGTCATAACTAGGTGAAAGGGGGGCGTGAGTTTTGGGTTTTAGAAAGACCGTCTTACGGTATGATTTTGGTGTTTGGGAGGCGGGGTACTGGGTCGAACTAGGTCTTGTTTTAGATTTTTGGGATAGTCTAGACACTTCAGCATACGATTTGGAAACTGGAGGGAAAACCTGACTTGCTTCCGCATAAGAGACAGATTTTTCGGCCATAAGGGCTTTTATGCCCTTCTGCCGACCCAATTCAGGACAAGCTTTATCATTCGCATAGTGATTGCCAGAACAAGATACACAGATAGCACAATCAGTATGAATTTGGCATCCATCACCTGGGTGGTCTTGACCACATTTATAGCAGCGGGGTTGTGAGCGGCATACTGTACGTGTGTGACCGAAACGGCAACAGTTGAAACACTGAATGTTTGGGTACATGTATCTCTCGACTGACAAGGCAGAGTAAAAACAATAGACACGTTTAGGTAAGACTTGCCCATCAAAAGTTAGAACAACTGTTTGAGTGGGTTTCCACTCTGTCACACCCTGAGAAGAGACCTTTCGACTCATTCTCCTTGCTTTAATAACGGGGCCGCATCTATCAGGAACCTTGATATTTTCTATAACCTCATCCTCTGTCCACTCGGTTGGTACATCCCTAACGAGACCCAAGCGAGTAATATTGAACTGTGGAATAGTAGCTATGAAGTTATTTTGGGCTAATGAGCGACTTATCAAGAAGCTGTTTGCATCTTGGTGTGACTTAAACTCAACTGAAATCCGGTTCCGTCCTAGTCGTTTAACACTACCTAGGAGGATGTTACTGTAATTATTTTGAGTCAAGAACATTCCAAATTTAATTGGGTGCAGAACAGTACCAGGTGTGTCGCCGTCTTTTAAAGATACGTGAACAACATATGGCGGATTATCCCTAATTGTATAAGCCTGCCGGCCAATTTCTTTTTTGGAGATTTTTGGAGGGTTTATTAAAGTAGTCGGGGAAGAAGTGGCCATTCTTTTCCGGCTTGCAGATTCAAAATCCATTGAATTATTTGACAAATTGTCATCGGGGAGAAAAACTGTTAATACCGGAGTGTAGTCAAAGGGATCAGGAGGGTCAGGGGGTTTTTTGGTATCCATGGTGGATGCGGGGTAAAATCTTTAAAATTTATATAGTAGGTGTTAAAACAAACCTTATGCTAAAACACAAACACAAAGAATAATTTCAATTGAAGTTCACACTTGAAGAATTCACTAAAATCGAAAGAATTCGTAACACAAACAAAAGCACGTATTGCCTTCACCACTACCCACGAGCAAAAAAAAACATGATATTATTATTCTGTGGTAATATCTGCGTCTGCATCTGTCAGTTTGACAGAATGACGTTTGTGTTGAACGAGTTGCGAAAACTGTGACAAATGTGATTGTTTTTCTAATTTAGCCCAAAAGAAGTGCCACGAGTGTTCTCTGTAACACAAAACCTTATTATTCTTCAAGGGTGTATTAAAAGGGCGGCAAAATTACGTCCAAAATGCAAGGCGTTAGTGCTCCGCGGGAGCCAACGCAAACCGTGATAAGCACAAGTTCAACCATCCTAAGTATGAGGGAAAAAGAGAAATACATTGAAGATTTCGACTTCCCATTCTGCGACGAGTCCTCAAAATACGAGAAAGTCGCTAAAATCGGACAGGGAACCTTCGGAGAAGTGTTTAAAGCCCGACAACGGAATAGTAACAAAAAGTTTGTTGCCATGAAAAAAGTGTTGATGGACAACGAAAAAGAAGGCTTTCCGATCACAGCTCTGCGAGAAATAAAGATCCTACAGCTCCTAAAACACGAGAACGTCATTAACTTGATCGAAATTTGTCGTACTAAAGCGACATTGCACAACAAATACAGATCGACATTTTATTTAGTTTTCGATTTCTGTGAGCACGATTTGGCTGGCTTACTCTCCAATGTGAATGTTAAATTCAGTCTGGGAGAGATCAAAAAAGTCATGCAGCAGTTACTGAATGGTTTATACTATATTCATAGTAATAAAATTCTCCACAGAGACATGAAAGCTGCCAATGTACTTATAACTAAGAATGGGATTCTAAAACTAGCTGATTTTGGTCTAGCGAGAGCCTTCAGTGTGGCGAAGTCAGGACAAGTCAATAAATACACTAACAGAGTGGTGACACTGTGGTATCGGCCTCCAGAACTACTATTGGGTATGTTAACCACCCAGATTGTGTTGCACACTCAATCACAATCTTAATTATTTGGAATGACACTGGTAAACTATTGCTTCAACATTTTCCAAAAATTTGTCTGCTCCACTACGTAAATAATGCAATTAATATTGTAGAACTGTTACAAAAACCCAGTTCTAAAGTTAGTGTGCTACGCGATTACCGTTCTGATTTATATTATGTTGTTTAAACTAAGTTTGCTGATAGTAAGTGGGGTAAGTAGTGGTTTAACACGTACATCATCATCATTTCAGCCATAAGACGTCCACTGCTGAACATAGGCTTCCCCCAAAAGTGGGGTTATGCCATAATTGCCACGCTTGGCAGGCCGGTTGGCGATCGCAGTATGGTGGTAAAATGCGTAGAGAATGCTGCTGCCCATTCTCTAGTAAGTCCCTTAGTCGCCTTCTACAACACCCACGGCATGAAATTTGATAGTGCTATTCTTTTACGTCTGGCACGACTCAGAACCACACACATACACAGTCAACTAATCTAATTAGTAATCTGAACTTTCTGATAAGGGCCACCATCAATGCATAAAACAACACAGCTAATTGAATATTGAGCAGGAGTTTGTGTCTCTCTTCTATTAGAAAAAAGAAAGAATACCATTTATTTGGACACAGTTAGTGAAAATCTAAATTCATTAAGAAATAAAAAAAAGTGAAAATTAATAGCTACAACAGTGTGTGCCTCACGGCTCTGCCAAAAAGGTTCATTTCAGCATTAAATCATCATTCATCTGCCCTTATCCCAATTTATTTGTGGTTGGTGCAACATGTCTTGTTCTTTCCTACGTCTCTATTAGTCTTAAACACAGTAGTTGAGTGACTACCTTTCTAGCTATGTCATCATTCACACAGTCTATCCATTTTTTCTTTAGTCTTCCCCTACTGTTAACTCTTATAGCCATCCACATTCATACTCAAAACTTTCCACACTCCTCCGCATCACGTGACCATGGCATGACAACCGATTTTCACATAATCAAAATCAAAATCAAAATCAAATGGTTTTGAGAATGGGATGGGTTACCCATCCTATTCTCAAAATACAGTTATTCCCATACAAATATAGAAAACTACATCCCACATAATCTCTGCAGGTGACCGAAACTATGGCCCACCCGTAGATATGTGGGGAGCTGGGTGCATCATGGCAGAAATGTGGACTCGTTCCCCCATCATGCAGGGACCAACCGAACAGCAGCAACTGATCCTCATATCCCAGCTCTGTGGGTCCTGTACTCCGGATGTCTGGCCCGGAGTTGAGAACTTAGACCTTTATAATAAGATGGAACTGCCTAAGGGTCAGAAGAGGAAGGTTAAAGAACGCTTGAAGCCATACGTAAAGGATCCATATGGCTGTGATTTGTTGGATAAGTTGCTGCAGCTGGATCCGGCGAAGAGGTGAGTATGGAGCATAGTATGTTTTAATATTCTAAAGGCAAATAAGTGATTTTTTTGTTGTTTATGTTAACATTTCTAGTAGGATTTGAAATTAATAATAGACTGTGTAAAATAGAAGTTTACTTGATCCCAGTCACAGGGTAGCAGGCCTGTCGCGACCTGTATGGGTGTGTTTCATTTTGCTTTGTTTATAAGAACAACATCGCGGCAGGCCGAGACGAAGATGGCGGTACGTGCTTGACTCCTACCGAAAGGACTGGCCAACACTAGCAAACGAAAGAAGTGGAAAAGAGCGAGGGAGGTTTTGCTTTGAAGTGAGACAGTACAAGCCTATACTAGTTAGATTAGTACCTACAGTTAGATTAAATTTGATATGGTATTGTCAGTTAATTGGCCGTGTGATCTCGCCATTACTTTGAGAGAAGTTAAAAAAAAAACAATGTTTTATTGACATGTTGATTGCTTTTCTTACTTCTTGCTAATTCTATAAACCCAAAATATGACAAAAAAGCAAATGAGCGAGTGGTCATTTAAATATACATTGTGGAATGCAAAGAAATTATATAGTCGGTTCGATAACCAGTTCGGGCACTTTGTTATTCAGCCAGGGTAGGTTGGTAGCAATGGGCTTACCCCTATTACATGAGACTTAAACATAGCTGGCGAAATTTTGGTGTAGTTACCATGCAGGAACTCCTCTGATAAACCCTTTGGAGAAAACAGGCGTGAAGTTTTGTTATGTTATTTTACGTGGAAAAATACCTGAAGACTATATATATCATTGTTTTAAAACCTTCTTCATAGAAAAATATTGTGCCCGTGGCTTAGCCCTACTACCAAGTCTACAATGTACATAAGTATGAACGAATGATTAAAACTATGGCACTATTCACTTAAACTATTGATTGAATCGTTCGTAATCACTTATGTACTGTCTTATCTGTGTCTATGTATCACTTTATGTACACTATACTCTATCACTTGTCCCGCACAATTAACACCGAAAGCCACAAGGTCAAGAGAAAAAAAAATACAATAAATATAAATTATTTAACTTCCCAGATACGACTCCGACACAGCTCTAAACCACGACTTCTTCTGGACGGACCCCATGCCGTGCGACCTCGCCAACATGCTGGCCCAGCACACGCAGAGCATGTTCGAGTACTTGGCCCCGCCGCGCCGGCCCGGCCACCTGCGGCATCACCACCAAGTGGCCGGCGTGCAGGCCAAGCCCACCCAGCCCGTGCAAGACTCAGGGTACCAAGACCGGGTGTTCTAGAGGCAGAAGTGATGTGGGAAGTGAGACGAAGTGACTTGAAGTGTGTGCGGTGTACTGTACGATAAAATGTTGGGATCACACGTCATCTTATGGCCCGGAGGTAACAGCCGTGACTTACCGAGTTGTTGATCGTTAGTTCGAACTGGGGCTTCCAACACCAGGATTTTTTTGCCTGTTTTCAATACCGGTATTTAAATGTCCAATGATCATATACGGCATACCATACCGTAATAATTGAATATCGGTATTGAAAAAATCCGGTATTTGAAACCTCTAGTTCGAACCTAGTCAAGCACTTTGTGTAAAATAATAACCACAGCTCAGTAAATGGTGAAGGGAAACATCGTGAAGAAACCAGCATGTTCCAGAACCAAATAATTCAAAGACATGTGACATCTACCAACCCGCAGTGGGCCCGCGTGGTAGAGAGAGAGGAGGTCTGTGGCTCAGCTGTGGTACATTACAGGCTGATTATGCTACCAATAACACCAGCTTCTTATTATCAATCCAGGGCAAAGGCCTCTTCTCAAACAGAGAAGGCACGAGCATTGATCACCACGCTTGCTCAAGGCGGATTGGTGATTTCAGACATATCCATTATAAGTCCTGGTTTCCTCACAATGACAAAATATTAGCATGATTGCTGCATTGGTTGCGTCAGCTACGGTATTTTATCGAAACATAACTGCAGTTATGTTCGTATAACTCATCAAAATGCTCATTATTTTTCGCGATTTCATGTTTGATCCCATAGTAAAAGTTGTTCATAATGATGAATACAATGACCTCTTAAGGTGAATCTAGTCCACATTTTTTCCATACAATCTTCGGGAGTGTATTACTCCACTGTTCGACAATGTACATCAAAAATTAAACATGGTATGTTTTTGTCTCATTATTAATATTGTCTGTACGGAAACAGAATATTAAAATAAAAAGCCATTAAAAAGTTAGGAGCCAAGAAAGATACGTTTTTCTTGCCAATTTAACCTAACTTTGGGCGTGTTTAAGTAATAAAAGAAGTCTAAAATCTGAAAAACTAAGTCAGTACCGACAAAGCTCAAATATCTAAAAGTTCAATTATCTTTATTGGTCATTGGTTTATGTAGTGGTTTTTTCATAAAACCCGATCTTCCGAAGGACTGTTCTTAATTTTTTACGTGCCTGTTGTACTATAAATGATCCTGCATCTCACTCAATAATGTTGTGCGTGTAGACTAGCTTCTAAATGGTCATCACTGATACTACCTGTGTCGGACACGATGCCTGGTGAGACAGCGTGCTTTTTAGCCAGGCCCATCAGTGAGTTCGAGCCGGCTACTAGGTTCCCCTTAAGAGGTTTTTAGTGTTTTTCCAATAACCCTGTATAAATAGGTTGTATTAAATTTCTTCTCTGTATGAAAATCAGTCTGTTCTTTCTAAATTCTCAATGAAATCGTATGTCTGAACTTACACCTTTTCTTATAATTTAATTATTTTATTAATTAAAATATTAAAGTTCATAATATAAAATAATAATATGTACAGTCAAGAGCATTAATACACATAGCCAAATTCATAAGCGATTTTTCCTGTTATAACTTTTCCAACATTGGTATTTCATTATAGGGTTCCAAAATAATTCTATATATAAAATTTCCATGTCATAATGTTAGTTACCGTACTCCTCCGAAACGGCTTTACCGATTTTTACCAAATTTTATATGCGTATTCAGTAGGTCTGAGAATCGGCTACTATCTATTTTCCATACCCCTAAGTGATAAGAGTTGTTCACCCTAAATAATTTATAAGGCAAAACAACGTTTGCCGGGTCAGCTAGTTTTCATATAAAATTACAATCAGTACAAGAGGAGTCACTCACTTTTAAAAGTTGGTAAACATATTAGTGCTCGTGACTCTACAAGTATTTATAAAAGCAAAGAATGAGACTGAATGAGAATTGAGGGCATCAAAAATAGCTCTCCTAATTTTGCTGTGTCTGACGGGGTCCATATTGATCTCACTGTTTATATCTTCTATGTAAAACATATGGAATGCAATAAAGAATGGAGTATTGAAGATTAAAATTCGTCTGCATCATTGTCAATGGGAAAACTGCCCAAGAGGCAATGCTGATTTATTCTTCCCATTTATATTGATGTATCGTTCTCTTAAACTACGTGATTGTGCAGGGTGTGTAGAATATAAATTCAAAAAAATATAACTCAGAAAATTTGATTGTTTGTAATTGAAATAATGTATGCATATATTGTTATATAAATATGTATTATAATCGGTATTTCCCTCAGTGGAAGTTATGTAAAATATTGATATTCAGCGTCTGGTTAGACTTAAGCCGACCCCAACAAAGTTGTGAAAAGGCTATTAGGATTTAAGGAGATTTGCATCTAATTATACTGTTTATTAAATACTTCTTCCCACTCCATTTCGCCCGTGTGGATTTGTGGCGAGTTAACGGCAATAGACTCGCCCTCTATTACAAGAGATTTATAACAACTGGCGAAACGTACATACTAAAAATCTATGTTTACTTATAGCTGTAATGTAATGGGAAATTGTCTCATTTTTGCTGTCTTCCATTTTTACTCAATCTAAGCCTTGTACAGTACGCTCAGTATATCTAAAGCCGGCGGCAAAGTAACGTACTAAATTTAAACGCGAATTCAACAGCGCATTCCAGTGCGTCAAGAAAATATACTATTGGATTTTTAACTCTTGGCATTAAGCAGAACGTTGAAATTCCAGTGCGCGAATTCATTTTGCGATAATCCTCGTCCGAAACACTGGCCGATAATAATAAAAATCCTAAGTATTTGGAAATAGTATCAATACGTTATAATAGGGTATTTTACTCTAGGTGAGAAAAAATCTAAAAATTTATTATTGAGATAGCTTAGGCAAAATGCAGTCGGAAAATGTTCGTTTTAGTTTATGAAACAACAAAATTAATTTTAAAATAAAATGTAATGATTTCCGATTTTTTATCTGTTTTTGAACACCATGAAATAGTAGCCGCCATGTTATTACGTCATACGGCATGTCAACTAAGCAACTTTGTACTTACTTTTATCATTTTCGTAAACAAAGTAATTTTTATTTAAATAATATTTTGCATTCAGGAATAGCAAACCAAAGATAAGTAGCTTTTTTTTAAATTACAAACAATTGTTTTAAAAAATATCAGCGCATTTGTTTATACATATTACCAAACTGACGTCATACCCACAGAGCAATATGGCGTCTACTGCGTCCAGCGTTTTCGTCAAATTACGCCCGAAATTTGAAAATGTAAAATTTAAATGTATTTTGATGGCACTAATCGATTAAATAAAAATGTTGTTTTTTTAGTTGTTTATTAGCACTCTAGAATCTAACTAAGACACTTTTCAGAGTGTAATACCCTATTATTGTAAGATAAAAGAATTTGATGCGGCGTAGAGAAGATTGTTAAGGTTAAAGGGCCTTCTTTAAATAATTTAATAACATAATATATTATATTAAATACAGGGTCAAATTAAATTAGCTGGCAATACTTTACCCTCGTGGTGGGTATCGATATCGAAAATTAGTAAAACAAAAAAGCGTTTCTTATCATTCCAACTTTGTTTAAAACATTAAATGACATTAAATAAATAAATAAATTCTTTATCGCCATAAAAACAGGTTACAGAATAATGTGAGACCCTGACTCCAGAGCTAGGTTAAAATACCTGTATTTCAGGAGCCAGTGACTTCTTTCATTTTGGTTACAACTAAGCAGATTTTATGCAGCAAACGGTGGTATAATTTATTATGGTACTTAAAATTAACCCACACATCAACATTACATTGTCATGTACATTAAGACAACCAAACGACTGTTAAGTTATGGTTTTCGGAAGTTAAATTAAAAAAAAAACTGCTGACCGATTTTTATTCCATTATTTTTTTATATCGATTCCCAACACGTGGTTAGCGTATTGACAGCTAATTTAATGTGCCCCTGTATGCGATAAAAAGTATAATTCATTGTCTGTGCTTACATCCTGATATTAAATACCTACCTAATAATTATTTAATTATAAGATCATAATAACTGTATTATTATACATATGGTACAGACACTTAAAAACTTTTTCCAAAAAAAAACCGACTTCAGGAAAAACACTACAAGTGAAAAATAACTTTAATTTCGGAAGGCGGTGTTAAGTATTTTAATTTTTTGTCATCGCTTGCCGAAATTAAAGGTATTTTTTACTTTGTAGTGTTTTTCCGGAAGTCGGTTGCTTTTTTTTGGATAAACTTTTTATTTTTCGCTTTTTAGGTATAGTACAGACGCCAGCACATCAAGCTACCCCAAACTGTCAAATTTTCCCAATTGAACATGAACCTTATGCTTGTGACATAAAGATTAAAATCTATCAAAGAAATTTGACAGATTGGGGTAGCTTGATGTGCTGGCGTCTGTACATAAGTCTGTCTAAATTTTAGTAACACCGCCCAATATATTAATGACGTGCAACCTGGTAAGAATGATAAATGATTTGGCTTTGTTACTTGTGTACGAATTATAAATAATAAATGCCAAATTTTTAAGATGTAATTAATAATAATAAAAAGCAAGGCTGCTGTTTAAAAGATGTAATGAAAGAGTGTGCTCATCTGGTTTGGTCATGTTGAGAACATGAGTTAAAGACGATTAACAAAAGGTAAGGCATATGTGAGCGGAGACGCCGTAGAAGCACACATAGTGATGTTGTTCAGAAAGGTCGGGCGCGTAGTAGTCCCAACTGGCGTGCGCGTGACCAGTGGCCCTAGTGAGTTTCATTTAACCATCTCGATCAAATGCTTCGAGCGCGGGCCCTGGATTGGTGAAGGACCAATCGGAGCGCCGAACGCGCTCGATGCGTTTGATAGAGATTTTTAATTAAAACTCACACTAGGGCCACTGATGTATGAACGGAAACGAAGCAAAAGGAGTATATACGGAAAGTAGCTGGTGCCGTTTCTGCCTACTCCCTCATAGGGAGAAGGCGTGAGTTTACTTATGTATGTTACAGGTAATATTAAAAATTAAGTCGTCTCGACTGATATCGATGTTATAATGTAAATTTTGGTCAGTGTAAAGATATATAAATATGCTTTTTGTGTAAATAAAAGTATAGTTTTATACTGTTTATAGACAATTTTATTTAGTGAACCTAGTCCGCTTTTTTGCCATACAAACTTCGGGAGTGTATTACTCAACTGTTCGACAATTTACATCAAAAATTAAACGTGGTATGGTTTTGTCTCATTATTAATATTGTCTGTACGGAAACAGAATACTAAAATAAAAATCCATTAAAAAGTTATGAGCCAACAAAGATTCGTTTTTCTTGCTAATTTAACCTAACTTTAGGCGTGTATAAGTAATAAAACAATGTAAAATCTGAAAAAGCAAGTCGGTACCGACAAAGCTCAAATATCTAAAAGTTCAATAAAGTTTATTTGTCATTGATTTATGCAGTGGTTTTTTCATAAAACCCGATCTTCCGAAGGACTTTTCTTAATTTTTTACGCGCCTATTGTACTATAAATGATCCTGCATCTCACTCAATAACGTTGTGCGTGTAGACTAGAGTCTAAGTGCTCATCACTGATACTACCTCTGTCGGACACGATGCCTGGTGAGATAGCGTGCTTTTCAGCCAGGCCCACCAGTGAGTTCGAGCCCGCGACTAGGTTCCCCTTAATTACCTATAATAGGTGTGTTCCTACCAAGTTATGACAACCTGGTACTTCGAAGGCATAAATGCCGTGTCCCCGATGGAATTGCCAAACGGGAAAAATGCCGAACTCACATACCCTATTTTAACTATCATCCCCTGTTTAACCCCCTTATCTCTATTCCCTATTTTTATTTTTGTTCACCGCAATGTATATTTAACCAACGAAAAAAAAATGAGGCGTTAGTTAAGGAACCCCAACCTACCAATATTAGCTTTGTCAGACAATAAGTATTTACTAGATTATTATTTCCCAATTTCCCCACTGCGCGATCAGCATTTATAATTATCTAGAACATGCGTCAATCTGATCACGCTGTGCATGTACTACGTTAGCAATTAAGTTAGTATATAAGATCAATATTTTGTTAGATTAAATCAATTACTGTTTCGCTGTAACTCTGTCGGAATAAAGTTATTTTTAAATACTTCCGTTGTCGCTTACTTAATTGGCGCAGCCGGTAGGATCTCTGTAGTCAGTTTGCCGTGTATACAATTCTACGTGGAGTAGCCGACGTCCGTGTCTACGGTTTAGCAGAGATCGCCGAACAAATAAATTCATTAAGAAGCCACTTCGAGTTACGGAAGAGGACCAGCCACAGCAGTAATTCAGGGAGCATGGAGCTAGCTGCGGAATTGTGAGTAAATCTTTTTCACCTTCCTCTCAGCTCTTCCATCTATATCCCAACCTTGTAATAGTCTATGTGTTTGTGTATTATTAGGGATTGGACAACGCCGTAATAATATTTGCATAGATTTTAATTGTACTAATATTTTAGAGTAGTGATAGTTTAGTAGCACATTAGTGTGATTTTTTTTCTCCGCGTTGGTTTCTTTCATAACTTTTCACAATGGAAAACGTAACCCGTGTCCCACAGGAATTGGTTAACATCATACCAATATTCAGCGGCGACACTAGAATGTTGCCTTTATTTATAAAAAAATGTGAATACATTTTGTCTACGTTCTTAGGAACCGCAGCCCAAAATGAATATTTATTTCATGTAGTAACAAGTAGGTTATCAGGCGAAGCAGCCAGTTTGGTAGGCGAAAGAGAAGCTATAGGTACGTGGGACGAGCTGAAGAAGTTGTTAAACCAACACTTCGGTGATCCACGCACAGAGGATTGTTTAGCAATGGAGTTAGAATCGTGTAGAATAAATAAGGGTGAAAGTTATTTAGATTTTTGCCATAGAATACAGCGGATGAGAAGTGTTTTATTTGCTAAAATATCAGAAACTATCATTGATGAATCTCTACGTAAGGCAAAGCAAATCATTTATAGTAACAGAGCAATGAATGCTTTCTTGTTTAATTTACCGCCATTTTAGTTAGATTAGTTCGTTTGCGCGACGTCACAACGTTAGAGGATGCATTAAAAATAGTTCTAGAAGAACAAAACTTCCAGGCAGTCTATGAGTCGAAAACAAACGACAGACGTAATTTTAGCAGAAATAACAGACCCAATTTGCCAAATAACCAAAATGCAATTGAATCTAATAATCAAAAGAAAGATTCACATAGCATATCAAGTACACATGTACCGAATAGTGCTACAAACAGCACATTTACACCGAACAATTCGCATCAGCCCAGACATTATAAACAACATAATAATATTCAAAGAAATCAAGACAATTTTAATCGTACAAACAACAATAATGCGTCACCGCAGTCAAGTAGGTCATTTGTTCCGATTGCACAACCGAACCAACAGTTCGCGGCACATGCACCGAGCACGCCGTCTTTTGCAGCGCAAGCATCTACGTCGGGTGCGAATACTGATGTCACCATGCGTACTGCAAGTTCACGACGTGTTAATTACATAAATAATTCTAATAATAATGAACAGAGTTCAAGTTATTCGTACAATGAGTGCCAAGAATTTTCTCCTGAAGAACCCGGGGCGGGAAATTTTTGCATAACGGCCTCTACCCTAGAGAACGAATAAAAATTAATTGTAATAAACGCTTAAATTTACCACATATAGTTATACCAGAATTAAAGGCAGTTTATATGATAGATACGGGGAGTGTTAGATCGTTTATAAGCCCGTATATAGCGAATAAATATTTTAAAAATTATTTACAGTATGAACCCTTCGAAGTTGTTAGCACTCACGCATCGAGTGTTCATAGTGAAACGGCTATTATTCCATTACCGGTTACCTTTGGAAGTCAAGAGTTCCATAAGTTTTATGTCTATAGTGTCGACGATAGGTATGATGGGTTAATAGGTAGCAATTTGCTGAAGCAATTACAGGCAAAGATTAATATGGAAAATCAGATACTACATTTAAAAAATACTGATATTCCTATCATATATTCACCGCCTATGAGAGAGATATATAATCTACCATCTCGTAGTGAACTTAGAGTAAGACTCCCAGTCAACGTACTGAACGGGGAAGCTGTGTTAGATTTTAAGCAATTTACGGAAGGGATTCGAATGCCCGCCGCATTAGTTACGTGTATTGAAGGCTATGCAACAACTGTTATTCAGAATTGTAGCCATGAAAATAGAAAATTAGTAGTTACGGGACCTTTTCAAGTGGAACCATACATACAGGACCCATCTGTTAGTGTTAATTTCATAGATAATAATATAGAAGTGGACAGCTTGCTAACAAAGAATTTAGACAAATTACAGTTAGATCATATGAATTCAGAAGAACGAACGGTTATTGAGGGACTTTGTAAAGAATACAAAGATATATTTTATTGTGAAAATATTCCGTTAACCTTCACAAATCAGGTTAAACATAGAATAAGAACAAAAAATGAAGACCCAATAAACGTTAAGGCACATAGATTGCCACCTATTCAAACAAAAGAGATCAGTAGTCAAGTCGAGAAAATGTTAAGGGATAACATTATCCAGGAATCTCATTCTCCCTGGAGTGCTCCCGTACATTTAGTGCCGAAAAAATTAGACGCGTCAGGCCAACAAAAATGGAGGATGGTAGTTGACTATAGACGGCTCAATGAAATCACAATTGATGATAAATACCCTTTGCCCAACATTAACGATTTATTTGACATGCTAGGTAATAGTACATACTTTACAACTCTCGACTTAGCTAGCGGGTACCATCAATTAGAGGTTCAGGAGAAAGATAGAGCTAAAACTGCGTTTAGCACACCTTCAGGTCATTATGAATTTAACAGAATGCCGTTTGGGTTAAAGACCGCACCCGCAACTTTTCAGCGAGCGATGGATAACGTCTTACGAGGCCTTCAAGGCTTACATTGCTTAATATATCTCGATGACGTCATTATTTTTTCTAAAAGCTTGCCTGAACATGTAGAAAAACTTAGAGCAGTTTTTGACCGCTTCCGTCAAACAAATTTAAAAGTTCAATTAGATAAGTCTCATTTTCTTAGAAAGGAAGTACTCTACCTAGGGCATACTATTACAAGTGAAGGTTTGAAACCAAATAATGATAAAATAGACGCTATTCTTAGGTATCCTATACCGGAAACGGTTACACAGATTAAAAGCTTTTTAGGACTAATCGGTTATTATAGGAAATTTATCAAAGATTTTGCCAAAATAACTAGACCATTAACAGCTTGTTTAAAGAAAGGTCGCAAAATTGTAATTAATGGGGAATATAAAGAATGTTTTGAGACATGTAAAAAGCTTTTAACAAATGCACCTTTGTTACAATTTCCTGACTTTAGTAAAACTTTTATTTTAACCACGGATGCATCCAATTTTGCGATCGGGGCTGTATTGTCACAAGGAACGATAGGCTCAGATAAGCCTGTAGCCTATGCTAGTAGAACCTTAAGCGACACAGAAGTAAAATATAGCACTATCGAGAAGGAACTTTTAGCCATAATATGGGCAGTTAAGCACTTTCGACCGTATTTGTATGGTAATAAGTTTACCATATTTACAGACCATAGACCATTAGCTTGGCTGTATTCATTGAAAGAGCCCAATAGTAAACTCACGCGATGGCGGTTAAGGTTAGAAGAGTACGATTTCGAAATAAAATATAAGAAAGGCCCTCAAAACACGAATGCAGATGCTTTATCTAGGATTAAGATTAATGCAATTGACGACGATTTAGATTCAATATTCGTAAATATAGGAGATAGGCAGGAACGTATACAAAAAATTATAGAAAACGAATTGCAAGACCCCGAAACTCCAATAGAAACGATAGAACTTTCGGATTCTGATGATGGGGTCACTGCCAACTCAGTTTCAAATAGAGAACACGAAGGCATTCCTAGTTTAAACGAAGCTGTCGATACTAAACCAAAACAGATTTTAATTCATTCATGGTTTAAAAATAAATTAGACGTAAAAGATATTTCAAATAAGAAACAAAAAATTCTCGAAGTTCACTTACCGACAAATAACGATATATTAGTTAAAGACTTTTTGAAAGAGTATATTGATCCAAAACATAAGTACTTTATATACTTCGAACACACATCTTTTAGAAAAACTTTTTCAAACATGGTAATTAAGTTATTTAAAAAGGATTCAGTTAAGTTAACCGAGTGTACAGAAAGAGTTATAAATTTGACAGGATCTGAAGAAGATCAAAAAGAAGTTATTTTAAAATACCACGACGGGAAAACATGTCATAGAGGTATTAAAGAAACTTTAACCAAACTTAAAAGACATTATTGGTGGGCAAACATGAAAGAGACAGTCACGGCAATCATAAATGCTTGCGAAACATGTAAACGCATGAAATATGATAGAAAGCCGATTAAACCCCACATTCAGTTAACACAAACCCAGGATGCCCCTTTTCAGGAAGCTTTTATGGATTTATTATATATTGAAGGGAAATATTATTTAACTATAGTGGATGCATTTAGTAAAATAGCACAAGCCATAGAGGTACCGAATAGGAGTACACCAGAGATAGTTAGGGCATTGATTAAATATTTCAGCATGTATGGTCTGCCTAGGAAAATTAGTTGCGATTCCGGTACAGAATTCAACAATACTTTGATTAAAGAAATGTTAAGCTTTTACAAAATTGAACTTCATATTGGGACGCCAAATAATCCCAGTTCAATGGCAATAGTAGAAAGGTTTCATTCTACCATTATTGAGATTTATCGTATAGCAAAATACGATAAAAGCGATTTAGATGCAGCATCAGTTATGACTTATGCCATCATGGCTTATAACAACACCATACATTCAGCAACAGATTTTACGCTTTTTGAACTAGTATTTGGTCACACTTATTCCGATAATGTATTTAACGTGGATAGAGAGAAGAACTTAACTCAGAAATTATTGTTAGATCATAGAAAACGCCTTAAAATACTCTATGAATTCATAACAGAAAAATCAGAATCCGATAAAATTAAAATAATTAATAAAAAAGGTGGCGAAACGACACCGGTACTCGAACCAGACGATAATATTTACATGAAAGACACTAGGACTAGAAAAGCTAAAGAAAAACCTCGATATGAAAAAGCGAAAGAAATAGGTGAAGTTGAAAGAAATATAGTCCCAGTAGAAGTAAAGAAAAGGAAAACTAGAGTAGCCTTAAAAAATGTAAAACGTCCTCCACAGATCGTGCCTGGTACTTCTGGTACTAGTGGTGCCAACACTCACGCTGGACCTCCAAAACCTCGGTCAGAATCCGGGGATAGCAGCGATAAAGCGGGGAGTAGCAGTGAAGAGGAATAGTTATTGGACAATATACAAAAGTGTAGATTTAGAATCATTACACTTACAAATAGATAATAATACTCGGGATTTTATTAACTTGAAAATTAAAATTAAGGAAAATAGTCTTAGTAACGAAACTATAGGAATAGAAAGCCAAATAGAATATCTTATTAAACTAACTAAGGATAGATTTTTTCAAATCTTACCTTTCCATTATAGAAATAAAAGAGCTTTGTTTAATCCATTAGGCTCACTTGTAAAAGCTATCACAGGAAATTTAGATGAAGACGATGCAATTAAATATGATAGAGAAATCCAAATGATACAGAACAAAGAGCATGTGGTCGAACGTAAAGTATCATCAATGCAAAAAGCTTTTGATAAATTAGTAAATGACTCTGAAATAATAAATTCAAATATTAAAAACTTGGGTTTACATACCAATGAAATGGAAAAATTAGTTGAACATGAGTTCAGGTTTAACAAACTTTTCCAAATATTAAATACTATGTATCAAATTTTAAATAACTTTCGGACCTGTTACGAAAACATACAAGAGATTGAAACGGCAATAGCCTTTAGCAAACTGAATACATTGCACCAATCCATTATAAATAGTACAGAATTATATAATACGTTAGAAGTCATTGCTAAACATGCTAGAACAATATACCCAGTAAGCAAACATAATTTAATAAAATTAGAACGTAATATCATACTTAAATCATATATAAATAACAACAAGTTAGTTTTTGTTTTAGAAGTTCCCCTAATAAATAACGAAACATATAATTATTACAAGGTTATACCCATCCCTATATTCCATTCTCCAAATACCTTTACAATAATACCCAAATATCCTTACCTGATGGTGAATAGATTGAAATACATGCCCGTGGTAAGCCCATGTACTGAGATTGAAAATGGAAAATTTCTTTGCGCTGAAACTAATTTAGCCCAGTTTCCAACCGAGACCTGCATTGAACAAATAATGCTGATGAAGAACAACTACAAAAACTGCATACAGAACCATATTGAAATAGAAAAAACTAAGATACAGAAAATAACCGACAACCAATGGTTGGTTTACTCAGAGGAAAATCTCATCATCACCGAGAATTGCAATACAGAAATCCTGAAGTACACTATTCTTGGGACCTACATCGTGACACCTGGCCAACAATGCGAGACACAAATAGGCGAAGTCATCGTTGCCGCCACCACAAACACTACAGTTTCCAGTTTCCAGCTGCCATTGATCCAGATGCCAGACCTACAACAGGACATTCAGAGAAGATCAAAGAAAGTGGATTTAAGAAATGTGGACTTCAGTGATGTGAAAGAAGTGTTACAAAGTGCAAAATTTAGTGAAATAGACGATACGACACAAACAGTGACAATAGAAATTAGTATATGGACCATCTTAGAGTATGTGGTTATTGTAATAGCAATAGTTATCTTTATAATGTATAAATTTCAGTTCATAAACTTTTGTCGAAATTCTCCGAAACCGTCTGCGACACCTTCGGATAATTCCTCTCTTAGGGAGGGAGGAGTTAAGGAACCCCAACCTACCAATATTAGCTTTGTCAGACAATAAGTATTTACTAGATTATTATTTCCCAATTTCCCCACTGTGCGATCAGCATTTATAATTATCTAGAACATGCGTCAATCTGATCACGCTGTGCAGGTACTACGTTAGCAATTAAGTTAGTATATAAGATCAATATTTTGTTAGATTTAATTAATTACTGTTTCGCTGTAACTCTGTCGGAATAAAGTTATTTTTAAATACTTCCGTTGTCGCTTACTTAATTCGTTTCTCATGACAACGCGTATTCTGCGTATGTTTATTTTCTACTAAATGACCATAATAGTACTCTATAGTTAACCACGTGTAACTTTTTACTGAGTTGTTCAATTTTGATAAGTAATTATTTTGTTCATTAGAAAGGTTAAAAAGGTAAAAACTTTTTAACAAAAAATTAAATTATCTGCGTTAAAAACTTTTTTCAAAAAAAAAACCGACTTCCGGAAAAACACTACAAGTGAAAAATAACTTTAATTTCGGAAGGCGGTGTTAAGTATTTTAATTTTTTGTCATCGCTTGCCGAAATTAAAGGTATTGTTTTTCCGGAAGTCGGTTGCTTTTTTTGGATAAACTTTTTATTTTTCGCTTTTTAGGTATAGTACCTACCCCACACAAATTTGAAATTTGCGTCATCCTTGGGGTCAAAACAATGCTTAAGGGCTATAGCAGCAATTGCGCGCGGTGGATTTGCTGTCATTTTTTGAAGAGTTCCGTTGTCTATCTCCAAAACGCATAATCAGATCTAAATGAAATTTAAATGGGACCATTTCGGAATAAACCCGTTTCGAACAAAAAAAGAATTTTGCTAATCTGTCTATGGCGGAGTTATGCCCGAACATACATTAAAAATATATATACAAACATGTCGAATTGCTAACGTCCTTGGTTTTGAAGTCGGTTAAAAATAGAAACTGGGGAGCAAAGCGCCAAGTAAAATAATAGCAGCTTGTGTAGATTAGGTTCTGCGTTTTCTGTCCAAGGAACTCCCCCCTACGATGTCGGTCAGTGTTCATAAAATATTTTATCGAATATATTGCCTACATACAAAAAGACTCCTCATCCCGAATTAAATTAAAAGCACCGCGCACAGCGTTCGAGCGTTCACCCCGCCTTGTTAAGTGGACGACTTAGTACAGCACGCTCATTATATTAGAGTTATAAAAAGAAAATTCACCGAATGATGACATATTATCTATTAGGCGCAATGATTAATTTACGAGTGGAATAGATGCTTGAGCATTATAATAAAAACACAATCGATTGACATCGCCAAGTTTCGACTTTTTTAACCTCTACTGACTGGACATCACTAGTAAGTAACGTCAAATAAAAGTTTCAATGAAACAAATACGGTTCTGTCTGTTTACAAAATAATTAAATTCATATACTTTATAACACTTTATTATGGTTAAATACATCCCGTTGATTTAATATTAAATGGATATGTTCTTAAGGTACATGACTCAATTTAGCTAATACGTACGTGAATTAATAGGTAATGCAATGTTGAAGTGATGATAATGATAAAGTACCTACACAAAAGTAAAAAAAAATGCTAAAGCGGCAAGTAATCGGCATTGTGGTAGGTAATCCAAAAAATATTAAAAAAACAACAGCAGGGCAACAGCTAGTATTCAAATATATTGAGATAGTTTGACGAAAGATTTGTGTTTTTTATCTTTCCTTTTGTTCATGTTTTGCAGGTTAATTTAGTACAGTAAACATGTATTTCCCAAGCTAATACAGTTGTATTTACTGATATTGATGGATACTTTGTGATAAACCTTTTTTTTTTTAGCCTATACTGTCCCAATGCTGACCAAAGGCTTCCCCCAAGTCCTTTCAGGATTTCCCACAGTCACTGGGACCAGCCCTCATGCAATTGACAATTAGTCAACCATATTAACATACCATCCAAAGAAAAATATTCAACAACATGGCAAATAGAATAATATATGAAGAAGACAATGGTAAACAAAATTTAATTAAAACGGATGGATCCGAATTAAATGAAGTAATAGTAATTGAAGATACATCGGAAGAGAGTGCCTGCAGTCTAGATCCGAATCAAGGAAAAAACGCAGATAATACTATTGAACTTAGTAAAAAGGTTAAGGAAAAAATAGAAAATGTTATCATTCTTGGCAGTAGGGTAAAACAAAGTGACCAAGAGGGTAACAGTGCTCAAAAAGAGGGTAATGTTATCATAGTGGGAGGGGGTAAGGTAAAGAGAAAAAATAAAAGTGAGTTGGAGTTGCTTGGTATAGATATAAAGGGGAAATGTGAAGATGAATATGACGTGTTTGGAGATGAAAGTAAAATATTTAAAAGGTATAAATTGAGGAATACGGAACAACTGTAAGTGGATTACTTGAATTATATGTAGATTTATTTACCTAACCCATACCTTTCACATGAAGAATGATTGCTTAATTTTTTTTTGGTAAAATAAAACAATACAAGGAAATTAGGACATTCTTTATTTTGTAGTTCTCATTACATTCGAATCAAGTAGGGTAATAGGTAATATGGGTTGGTGTCCGCAACTGAACGTCAAAGCGCGTATTTTGCGTACGGTTGGGAGAATCAGTTATGCAATCCAACCCAGCTCCTTGAGGTAGTGCCAGCAATGCCTTGTTCAAATCAAATCATTTATTGGTTTGCAAAAATGGGTAATTACTGTATAGGTGTTTTATTTTACAAGTCCTTCATGTAATGTACCTTCAGAATGGAATGGCATGTTCCTAATATTTGTAAATAATTAAATGTTTTCTTATCACAGAATTTCATATAAAGAACCAGCAGACAACAAAACTGAACACTGCATCAGTACAGATGACGAAACGGAATTGAACTGCCCAGTTTGCCAGCAAGAGTTTGAAAATAAAGTGGCATTACTAAATCACTTCCGTATTCACAACAGAAGTGTACAAGAATACACATGCTCGCTATGCTCCAAGAAATTCGACAAAAACGCAGACCTAATTGCCCACAGAGAGAAGCACAGTGGAGAGTCTTTTCTCTGCCAGGAATGCAAACTAGCATTTTCAGACTACTGTGACTATTTACTACATCAATATGAGCATTTGAGTCAGCCACTTTTCAAGTGTGCAGAATGTGGACTACGCTATCGGAAATCAGTCTACAAACAACACATTATGATACATTTTGAAAAGCTACTCTCCTGCAACTTATGCTTGTTCGTTGCCAACGGAGAATACAATCTACGGGCTCATATAAATCAACATAAATACAAATTTCCTTGCATAGAGTGCGGGAAAGTGTGCAATTGCAAAAAAGATTTGGATTATCATATGAGTATTCATACTGGAGTTAAGAGGTTCCAGTGTCATTACTGTGGAACTGGTTTCCGCAACCATAACGCAAGGGAAGTACACACTAGAACACATACAGGTCAAAAACCTTTTACTTGTGACATTTGTGGGCACAAAGCACGGCAATGGACAGATTTAAAACGACATAAAGAGACTCATAACATTGAGAAAAAGTACATCTGTGATTTGTGTGGAAAGAAATATACAAACAAATATGGTCTTGTAAATCATATGCGGTCTCATACGAAGAAGTATCTGTATGAGTGTCCGGAATGTGATCAAAAGTTTATCAGTGTGCCTGGGTTAAAGACTCATACGATGTTTAAGCATACAAGTGAGCGACCCGTAGAGTGCAAGCTTTGTGCTAAGAAATTTATCAATAATAATCAGTATCAGAAACATTGTAAGGCGAAGTATCATTTGAGAAATGTGTATGGGAATAATTTTGTAAATGTTGATAAAAAGAAAGCTTAATGAGGATTTTGAGTATGATTTGAAGCGTAATGAGTTTGTCAGATGGTGCTCTGATTGGCCATCGACCGAAACTTCGTATAATGCGGCAATATCAGGTAACTTTCGGGTAACTTCCAGGTGAATCGGGTCCGCTCGTGTCAGTCAGCTGACTTAAACAGACGCAATTTTGTTTTGAAGTTTTGAAACGAGATCATGACGTGAGTCACATGTAAAAGGTAATCATTTTTCCCTTACAATAAAATGTAAAAAACTTTCTATATTGTCACTTTGTTTACTTTGAAGAAGCTTGTAATTTTTGCCCGACTGTATCAGGAGGGTTATGTTTTTTGTTTAACTATTTGATAAGGAATAAGAATACTTATAAATAAATATATTCTGTATAATGAATGCTTTTTATTTGTATAGGTACATGGTAGGTATACTACTAGACTTAGTGCTCGACCGACGGTAACCGCTAACATAGGTTACGTAATAAAATACCTAAGTTTATTCTAACTATTTTCAAGATAACTACAGTCAAAAGACCTACCGTTTAAAATATCTAAGGATTGTTTCACCGATTTTTGTAATAACTAATGAACGAAATCCATAAAGGAGAATTCAGCTATGATATTATATTCTACTACAATTAAATAAACTAAGGTTGATTAATTAAACTAACGGTCGATTCATCTACTGTTGATTTATCTGTGGTCTTGTTTGATTTTTGATTTACTGGTGATTTTGTATACCTATGTCGATTGGATGATTTGCTAATTCGAATTATCGCGAAAACCCGGAGTATTGCGAAAACACGGATAATTAGACAATGGTAAAAACTCTGCGAGCAACTTTGAAGAAGCGCTCGCCGGCCGCTGCAGCGGCACTGCTCGCTCGGCTCGCGCGCGGTTGTTCACAGTTTAACCTAACCTATTTCACTCAGTTCAAAATGACGAATCATACAATTTGCTTGCGAGTGTATAATTAGACAATAGCAAAAACATTTCTGCGGCGGTACCTACGTACGGTCCGAGACTCCGAATTCAATCCTGGGGGGACCGACCTAGGGATTGAATAAGGAGTCCCGTACCAGGTTTAGGCGTGTGCAATCGTGACACGATTATTTTCCATTACGAATGTCTCGGTACGAGCCGGGTGTAAGTCCCGTAAGACTCACAACATTAGAAATGTTGGTGTAAAATAGAATTCCCTCTGAGAGAATTAGCGTGCCATCTCAATGGCCGGTATAGGTTTCTGTCAGTAAGTATTCTACAAAGAATATTTTTGGCTTGGTAGTAATAATTTCAACTAGCATAATAAAATAACCAGTATTGGCCTAAACAATGCATGCTCTAAGAAACAATGCCTATGCGTTTGTTGTTGTAACGTATAATCGATCGACTAAAGACGCAAAACTCAACATTTTAATCTGTGCTCAAAAGATGTGCGCGAACATCACTAGCAATTGTCAAAAGTGCGAAAAAAAGGCCGAGTAAATATTTTTCAGGCTAAAAATTTAACAAAACACCGGTTAATATGAAGATTTTATGTGAATGTGTGTGTACTAATAGTTAAATATTTAAGATCCCACCATATAACAACACTATACTGCGTTAGAAGCCTCCTAACCATTGGTATGTCGCGATATTTCAATTATGTATTTGTAACCTTTCAACCGATGTTTTCGCGCGAAAAATCCCGTAAGGATTGTTTACAAACATTAGATTACGTTTATTTATTGAATTTAATGCGTTAAGTATCGATTTTAAAACGCATTGCATTAATTATCGACGTGGTATTATTCTGAAAATCGCTTCGTGAACGCGATGGAGCTTGTTGCATTTGATATGGCATTATGAACTCTATGTGTAATGGTAATAAGGTTGATCTTGTGTTTTCGATGTTGCTGCGATATAGCTTTCGGAATAAGGCTCCAGGACTCGTTATTGCTTTTTGGCTGTACAAGTCGTTAGGGTTGCCAGGTGTGGGTAATTTACATTAATTTTGGGAAAATTAATATTTATTTTGTTGTTAAATTAGCATTTCACATATTGTTTTAGAATGTGTTGCAAGCAAGCGTTACTCAATTTGATTGTTAAAGAATATATTGGCGCGCCATAATTTAAGGGGGTCGGCAGGCAAGGGCAATCTTTTCTGTTTATATTATTGTATATGGACAAAATTATGTTATTTTCTTAATAATTTTATTTTCCAATTAAATAGTTATGTTTGTGTTATTATTAAAACTACTTGGATATTATGATAATGCCCTTATAATAGGACCCGACTTAAAGGCTGTCTATGCTCCTGATGAAGGTGCTTTTTCAATTAAACATCAACATAAAAAAAACGGCTTTCCCTAATAAATATACAAATAAATTGTGGGAAATTCTATTATGGGTATGGTATCCCTAAGTTTAAAAAAACACTATTTCTTGTAGTATTTTGATGTGATGGGGAAATTAAATATTTCATTTAATACTAGCTTTAGCCCGCGGCTCCGCCCGTGTGGTTATCGGTTATCGCGTAAAAACGTCCTTCTCCATATTTCAGGCGATATCTCTGCCAAATTTCAAGACGATCAGCTCAGCGGTTTAGGCATAAAAGCGTAATAGACAGACCGACAGAGTTACTTTCGCATTTATAATATCAGTAGGGATAGTAACTGGCTAGTGGCTAACTATTAACAACCACACCGACCGATCAATGAGGTCAAGCTATGCTGGCCACTTGTCAATAATAAATTGTATTAAATAAATAAAAATAAAATAGCCTTTTATTCAGACAATGCTAGTTACAAAAAATTATATTAAGCTATATCTGTTTTCAGTTTCACTGTCTGTTTGCCTTATGGCAAAGGCCTCCTCCAACCTTGTCCGTTTCTTTGCTGCTCTTGTCCATATATTTGTATTGCCTACTGCCTTCTTAATGTAATCTGCCCATTTTCTAAACGGTCTACCTCTTTTGTGGTTTCCATCCCTTGGTCACTCTGTCACACACACAACTCTGTCACAGCTCTACTCCACTTGTCCTTTCCCCTTATAGTATGACCTGCCCATCTCCATTTTAGGTTCAGTTGTATTAAATATTAATAAATAGAAAATGGCAGGACGAATGACAGCGTGGTAGATTACGACTCACTCCCTCTTACAAGGAGGCCTGTGTGTGTTCCGTACATTTTGACCGCATAGGTATTGCACTTTTCTATGAAACAGCTGATTTTTTTTGTATAGCCAACGAAAAATTTCTACGGTAGGGAGTCTAGAATGATATGCTGAATTCATGGTTACAGTTTGAGCACTGGTTAAAAATTTACCCTGTATAGGCTGAATATGCGCAATGCATTTGCTATTTGAGTTAAATGTTCCAAATGTATTATTTGGGGATGGACTGCCTTGTTGTTCTAGTGGTTGTCAGCGCTACTGTTGAACATGAGGTCCTGGGTTCAATTCCCGGTTCAGGCAGGGTTGTTGGATTTTCCATCTGGAATTTCTCAGTAGTAGGCTGGAGTCTGGAAGTCTGGCCGGTCGATTGCAATAGGCTCGCCCCCCTATTACTTGCGAATTGATCATAACTGGTGAAAGTGTGACTACTATGAGTGCTCCTATACCTTCGGAGATTACTGGCTTATTACTTGTATTTTAGGAAAATTGCTTACTTACTTTTACAATGTCTGTAAATATTTGAGCACCGTATATTTAACATAACATACTCAGCTTATATTGTTCCCACTGCTGGGACACAGGCTTGCTCTGGTTGAGAACGAGTGGGCCTTAATCTGCCACGCGGGCCCAGTGCGGGTTGGTAGATAGTAGACCGTATATCTATGATAGATTTAATTTATCCCTCATTGCTTCATTTTTAATTCCTCTTACCTAATAGGGAATAGGTAAAATGGGCAGTTGTCCGCAACTCCACATCTATGCGCGTTTTTTGCGTACGGGTGGGAGAATCGGTTATTCGATCCACCCCAGCTCCTCGAGAAAGGCCAGCAACGCCTTGGTGTTGCTGACAATCTCACGTAGGTACCTGGGTTACCGAAGTATTTTGCGCTGTAATTAGCGAGCACCGGGCAGTTTAACAGCACATGAGCCGCTGTCTCTTCGTCTTCCATGCAGGCCCTGCACAGCGGACTGTCCGTTACCCCTATGACAAAGAGATGTTTGTTAAATGACCCATGGCCAGTACAGCTGCTGTAACTGTACGCAGCTGTGGTTTAGTTAAACGGAGAACCTGTTTCGTGAGGCGGGCATCGAACGCAGGAAGTGCTTCTTTAGCCTGCCTGTACTCACTTAGGTCTAACCATAATTTGTGATGTTAATCCCTGGTTCGTTTCCTTACCAGAGTGCGTAGATACCCGAAGGGGAGTGGCGCAATGGGTTCTGGTCTCACTGGTGCCATGCTCGACCCCCTCCTGGCAAGTTTATCGGCTGCATCGTTGCCTAGCGTACCGCTGTGTCATTTGATCAACTGAATGGTAATGTTATTGAGGCTACCTACCTCGTTGAGGCGCTGGTGGCACTCGTATATCAGCCCAGAGTCAACTGTGTGGCTGTTCAGCGCTTACAGAACAGCCATGCTGTCTGAGAGTATGCGGATCGAGTGGTCCTTAACTTCCCTGGCCATGATGGCAGACGCTGCCAGGGAGATGCCCATGCATTCGGCCTGGAACACTGTGTTATGGACTCCCAGTGGTGTGGCTAAGTGAATGTTGAGGTCCTCCGAGAAGACTCCAGCCCCTGTGCCGCTACCTGTTTTTGATCCATCCGTGAAGATGCGTAGCTCTGCGGGGCGCAAGCCTTTGCATCGTCGATCCTCATGCAGTTGCATTCTGTATTTTTTATCGAAGATAAATTGTCCTCTTACCTATCGTGGTATGTTAATACTATTTTAGGTGGATCGTCTTCACATAAAATGATATCATTAAATTATTTAATTTAAAATATTGGAAAAAAAAGAGTGATGATTTCTGACCTATTCTTCTCTATATGAAACTACCTTTCATACATAATCAGCCTATAATGCTCACAACGCTGGGACACAGGCCTCCTCTCGGTGGGAGGGAGTGGGCCGTAATCCACCACGCGTACCCAGCGGGTTGGTAGATGTCACATGTCTTCGAATTTTTGGATCTAGGACATGCCGGTTTCCTCACGATGTTTTCCTTCACCGTTTTGAGAGCTGTGGTAAAGCGCCGGCCTGGGTCGAACCTACGACCTACAACTCGAAAGTCGTGGCCGTTACCACTGGGCCACCACTGCTGAACTTTGGAAGGGGCGACTACTATCAATTATATTTGAATGTAAATAAGTTGACGTGCAAAAGTAACTTTTATGTGCCTGTTTTAAATAAATACTTTGACTTCGACTTTGTGATGTTATGTATTAATTTATTAATAGTGGTCGAAATTCGACCATGATTAATTAAAAACTTAATGTATTTCTAGTGCATTATTATGTAAAAATATTTGCTTTCTGTACTTCTTCTCAGTATAAACATGAACTGTACCAAATTTCATACTCATCCATGGGGTTTACTCATCCATCCGTCCGCGGAATTTTCGTAAAAAGGGGTACAAAGTTTTTCCTCCACGTATTAATGTATAGATTATGTTGGTTACAGGAAGTAATCCGGCCACACCATGGGCCCCTGCTGTGTGGAAGGATGCGAGGTTACTTCTGAAGAGACATTCTACTTTGAGTAAGTACTACCAGCATACCATTGTCTGCCTAGCCTTCCCAACTAAATTCGGGTCGGCTTCCAGTCTAACCGGATGCAGCTGAATAGCAGTATTTTACATGGAGCGACTGCCTATCTGACCTCCACAACTCAGTTACTGGGTAACACGATACCCTTTGCTAAGACTGGTTGTCAGACTTTCGGGCTTCTGAAGTCTCGTAACGACTAAGTACTGTTTAAATTTAAAAAAATCTATGTATACTTTTCTTCAAAAGAGGGGTTTATGACTAAGTAATAACAACCGTACGTGTCGATTGATCAGGTAATGCAATGAATGCCACGGTTGGTCCATAGATGGGTGACCATCTTAACATATCACGATCCCTCCGTGCTTCGGAAAGCACGTCATTTGTGGATCTTTGATGTTTGTTGCGGGTCAATAACCTGAAAGTCTTAGAACCAGTATTACCAAGGGGTGTCGTATTACCCAGTAACTGGGTTGTGGAGGTCATATAGGCAGTCGCTCCATGTAAAATACTGTTACATACTCATCTGCATCCGGTTAGACTGGAAGCCGACCCCGACATAGTTGGGAAAAGGCAGGCAGATGATGAAGTTTAATAATCAATAATGAATATACAAATTAAATTTAAAAACCCCCTTTTCATCCAGGTTCCCAACCAGTCGCCTCCTCCGTCGTAAATGGCTGGAGCTGATCCCGATCCAGGGCAAGCTGCCCCTAGGCACGGTGGTGTGCAGTCGGCACTTCAACGCCGAGGACTATGAGAGCGTACGCGGGAAGGTTCGCCTCAAGAGGAAGGTGGTGCCCAGTCTGCTGCTAGAACAGCAGGTGAGTCCCGTAAATGGTTTAGATTTTTTATCGTTGAGGTCCTTTGTTTTTTTTAGGGTGGGAAATCACCAAATAACTTCTCCCGCTTTGTGCAAAGCGGGAGAGCATGTCAGACTTTTACTGACTAAAACCCACCCGTGTTCTTTCAGTTGTCTGTGTGCCAGGGACCGCGGTATCTCTTTCGAACAACCCGCATCCCTGGCAAACGTTGAGTTCCTTAAGTTTTGAGTTGAGCTGCACTGACTGGTATCTGTGTGGTTATTTCCTCAGAAGCCCATTTCAGACATTAATTTACATGGTATTCACATGGTCTGATCAAGGTTATGTCTGGACTTTAAAAGAGACTGTGACCTCTGAGTTTCTTTTGGCTTTTTCTTCCCAGAGTAGTCAGATAGAAACCGCCGACCTCATCTAGTTTTTAAAACATGATTGACGTGTAAAAGTGTTTGTACAAACATATACTTACTGAAATAAAATCATTTAATTACTGTACGTACGAAGGATATCGCCGTCGAGGTAGACCACGGCGGAGATAGTGTGATGATCTTTGCGGGGCCAACACATCCTAGAACTGCCTAGTCCTGCCTGCCTGTCCTAGCACTGGGCCCGCGTGTTGGATTACGGCCCACTCCCTCTCACAGAGTGGAGGCCTGTGTCCCAGCAGTGGGGGAATATTCAGGCTGATGATGCTAATATTTTGAGGTGGTCTATGCTCTCTATATGAAAAGAGGCCTTTGCCCTTCAATCAGAAAATAATAGGCTGGTATTATTATTATTATAATGATAGAATCTTGTACATTAAATAAACAATCTTCTCTTCTTACAGAATCCCAAATCGCCATCAGAAATCCCACTTCCAAAGTCACCGCCCCCATTTCTCACTGCCCCTTCATCACCGAAATTAACAAAATGTCCGGATACACCAAAATCACCGGATACACCAAAATCACCAGTTTCGCCACCTTCCAATCCAAAGGAGATAGACGCTGGTGACTCCACCACAGTCTCGGTACCTTCCCCAGTGGATGCGGAGAAGATGATCGATGACATACAGAGAAGGATAGCCGGGTCCATCAATATCTTGATGAAGTCTCAGAATGGGATCATCGGGGATGACAGGAATGTTGGGAAAAGGTGAGTTGTGTGTTGTTCATCGTCATCATCATCATCATTTCAGCTGAAAGAGGTCCACTGCTGGAAATAGGCCTCCCCTCAGCATTCCCACTTCGACCGGTTCTGTGCTTCTCGCGTCCAGCCGGTTCTTGCGACTTTACGGCTTACAATTATATCTATGTATATAAAAATCAATTGCTGTTCGTTAGTCTTGCTAAAACTCGAGACGGCTGGACGGATTTGGCTAATTATGGTTTTGAAATATTTATAGCAGTCCAGGGAAGGTTTAAAAGGTGAGATAATATAAATTTAGTTGCGGTACGAAGTTAGCCGGGTCAGCTAGTCTGAAATAAATTAAGCTTTGTAACACTAAAATAAATATATTATGTACAAGTTTATGAAGTAAAAAAAGGGGAAGAGCTCACTGGGCATCAAAGAATCGGTCCGCATCGCTGTCAGTGGGAAAAGTGTCCAAAAGGCTGGCAGCGTTGCCACGTTGGATGGCAATGCTGATTCTTTGACCTGATTTTTTTTCTCGTTCCAGCCCCCCCGCTGCCGCGGTTGTTCCCCCCCTGGACCAAAAAGAGGACATAGAAGACATGATAACAAACTACCACATAAAGAACACAGTCCCCAACCCGGCCCTGGTCCCGGAGCTGAGGCCGGCGCCGGTGGGGCTCACGGTGCCGGTCGAGTTCGAGCTGCGAGAGGACGAGCCTATTGAGATTGAAGATGTTAAGGAGGCTGAGCCGGTGTTTATTGAGATCTCTGTCGATAAGGGTATGTTATTTTCAATGGCGTGCAGTCCATAAATACAGTAAGACACTGCCTACCCTACCTAAATCAGATAAATATTTAAAACGAATATTATTTTATCAATATACAAAAAATCTTTATTCATAAATCAGCTCCACCTGTCGAGCGTCGGTCGTATCATTAGTATCATCGATACAATACTCGTTCGTTCGTATGATTTGACGCAACTTCTCATTGCGATGCACCAGCGCCGCTGAGTGCCTCGGGAGAAACACGAACTATTCGCGTCTTAATGTTTATATGTGTGCTCTCGTGGTCATGCAGATTTATTGCGTGTGCGTTCCTATACATACTGTGATATATTTGTAATAGTGGGCATTTAGGTTTAAATCTTTGTCCGTTATGAGTCTGAGCGCCGGTCTCCGAATATACGTCTATCAGTGAAGTCCATGTTTCATTGTGCTCCCGATAGTCCCTACTGGGACATAGACATGGACATTCTCATGTCCTTCACATACGTGGCACACAATGTAACAATTAGCGCACACAACCGTACAGGGTAGTCGCTGGCTTCTACGCTTCTTTACAACACGATGAATTACGAAACTTAACGAAGTTTTCCGAAGAGAGTTGGCTATGAAACTATTTTGAAAAGTAGCGTTGTTTCATTGAATTGCCGTTACATAAACAACCATTACTTTTTGTCGTATTATTTGCCATTGTTTGTTTTGGTTGTGAGCTATCTATGGTATCATGTATTTAAAATTTTAAAGTTGATAATAGTGTGCAAAAACCAAACTAAAAAAGTAGAAAATTATTTAATTCTATTAAAAAGCGTGGGGTGCTTTTTGAGGTATTTTTAGAATCCGTCAATATCAAGCACCCGACGCTTTTTAATAGAATTAAATTAATTTCTACTTTTTAGTTTGGTTTTTAAACCGTGTTTTTTAGATTTTCAAACTATTATTTATTTTATATTTTTTAGTTTTACTAACTACAAATGCGTGATTTTTAATTATTATTTTTTGTAATTATTGAATTCTTATCGGTCCTTGATAAGTCTACAAAGTTTAAATGAAATCTGACCGTTTGAAGTGGATAAAAATCAAGTCCAAAGGAGTCGGTTACAAATAAAAGAGTGTTAAAAATAGATAATATTCACTGTGAAAGTTGTCCAGGTGTCCACACACACTGTATATAATAAAGAACAATAATGCATTTTCAAATCTATCTTTCGGTGAAAATAATAAAACAAGTGATCGTTAAAAATAGTTGTACACCGGATTTTCAATTAATTATATATAATTGTATATATTATACACCGTGACATTTTAGTCGTCTTACAAAGTTGCTCCACTCAATGTATCCGTCATAAAATACATTAATTAATAAAATAGGTACTAAGAAAAATCAATAATGCTTTAGAATTATGAAACACCCTCCCTGTTAATAATGTTTACGTATCAAACGGTAGAAGATATCTACCTACCTACCATTACATTCCATCATTAATTTCATCTCCATAACAGGGTGTTACAAACTACGTCACGTGTCAATATTACATATTATATTATTATATATAATATAAATAATATTATTATATATGATATAAATTATATTATTATATATAATATTATATTATTACATATAATATGTAATATTATAAATGCGAAAGTAACTCTGTCTGTCTGTCGCGTTTTCACGCCAAAACTACTGAATCGATCGTCATGAAATTTAGCAGTGATATAGCCTGGGATATGGAGAAGGACATAGGCTACGTTTTTACGCGATAACCGACATCTACGCGGGTGGAGCCGCGGGCAAAAGCTAGTGCAAACTACAGGTAAAGTCAGTCGTAAATTCAATACAAAACAATATGATTAATATAATTGCATCACAGGTTGCATGCTGTGTAGGTATAGCAATCGGTTATTCTGTTATTTTGAATAGATTAATTTCAAGCCTTGCGTTTATTCTGCTACACCTTTCATAAACTCCCAATTAAATTGGAATATTTAACAGGAATATAATGAAATTAATTGCCAAATAAATACCATAAAATGGGAATACTCCGATACCAGCTATATGAGGATAAGATTCGACAAAATCACTATCGCAACGGATTTCCTGCTGTCAACCGCAAGTCCATGGTACCAGCTCCTTTATGGCGTAGTAGTAAGATCGCTTTTCGTAGTTCATATTGTTAGGGGAACGCTATCACTAGCTATTTATAAAATAACTTTTAGCCCACACGTACGTGATAAAATCGCGGCGGAAATTTTTCGCGCACTGGATTTTAAACGCAATGTTTACCGCCGAGCGTTGAAAATTGAACACAGTGTTTTTTCGACGCGCTTAAGACTCACTTGCGCTGCACTCTGTTGGATTCTGAATGCTCAGTTCAACACCGAGAGTTCAAAATCCAGTGCGCGATGAAATCCCGCTGCGATTTTATTATGTTCGTGTGAATATTGACTTACAAGTTGTAAATTCAGTTGACGGTCAGAGCTCGGACAGAGCGCACGCATTCCGCGAACAGTTCTCACGACGTTTGGGGGAATGGGGGAATTCACGACGTACCCTGTTCCCCCAGCCACAGGAATATCGTGAGTTTTGTTGGTAGGAGTTGTAATAAATATTTTTACGCTTGAATTTCTTAAAAGGTAGGGCTAGGCTAAATAATGACAACTGCACTGGTCGATCCAAGATTACGCTAACCTTGCCGCGGTCGGTTCGTGGATGGTTCACCATTTATTATATGTATAGTTCGTGTTACTCCGTAATAATGCACTTTTCCAAAGGTGAAATAATTTTTAAAATCGGTTAAGTAGTTTTTGAATTTATCCATAACAAACAATCAAATCTTTCCTCTTTATATATTGTAGACTAGCTTGTGGTAGCAGTTTCGCCCGCGTGGAGGTCGGCAATTTCTCCACGGGAACGTAGTACCGGGATGAAAAAATATCATATGTGTAAAATCCAGGTTATATACTATGTTTGCTAAATTTCAAACCCATCCGTGCCTCGAAAGCACGTTAAGCATGTCTTTGAATTTTTGGTTGTAGGACATTTTGAGAGCAGTGGCCGGCGATGAAATAATTTACACAAAGCTACACGACTGTTAGAGTTCCAACCTGCGACCTATAACTCGTGGTCGCGGCCGTTACTAATGTCGCCACTACTGCTCGAAGTGCCACTAGTGATGGGTCGCTGATGGTTTATCCGTTAAGGCGGAGATTTCTGGAAAACGCTCAAAAAGGTGTTTTTTTAAAGCCGTGTATCTCTTTAACCGTAAATAATTTTGAAAGCAAAAAATATATACGATATTTTTAAGTCTTTTTTGCATACAGTGACTGAACTCAAAATATAATTAAGTAAACATACTTTAATGCATCAAAAAAATCATCAAAGTCACCTCTTAATTATCTTTAAAAGCAGTTTATCCCTTCAATAACAATTATAATTATAATTAAAAATATACACACATATAAATAAAATTGGAGTGTCTGTTTGTAATATTAAAATAACTGCTTTTTGCTACATGCATATGAATATATATATACGGTACATTTACCAAAATAACATTTTTTTAAATTTTTGTCTGTCGGTCTGTCTGTTTGTTCCCGCTAATCTCTGAAATGGCTGGACCGTTTTTGACGGGTCTTTCACTGGCAGGTAGCTGATGTAATAAGGAGTAACTTAGTCTTTTATATTTTTATGATAGAAAAAATCTTCCTTCTGATATATATCTATACTAATAATAATATTATAAAGAGGACACCTGCGTATTTTTGTATGTTTGTTACGAATAAACTCAAAAACTACTGGGCCGATTTAAAAATTCTTTCCCCATTAGAAAGCTACATCTTTACTGAGTGACAGGCTATATAACATCACGCTGCAACTAATAGGAGCTGAGCAGCAATGAAAAATATTGCAAACACGGGAAAATTATTCCTCATTTGAGAGTTTCCGTTGCGTGCGCTGCTTAAATAAATAATAATAAAAATAAAAATGCAAAAACAAATAAACTAAATCAAAATTAAATTTAAAAAAAAATAAAAAAAGATTAAAAAATAATCCACGCGGACGAAGTCGCGGGCACGGCTAGTAAGTTATAAAATACAATTTGATGTTGTTCTTAGACGCCAACGCGGCCGAGGCGGGCAGTGGGGACTGCCTCATGCTGTTGGAGAGTGTCCAGGTCGACGTGGATCCCAGCACCCTGCTGCTGGCGCACGACGACGAGTACTACCAGGAGGAGGAGAGGAAGGCGCTACAAAAGAACAAGTAAGTGTTACCTACTAGCTTTTGCCAGCGGTCTCGCCCGCGTGGAGGTCGAGATTTCCCTCACGGGAATGTAGTACTACCGGAATAAAAAGTCTCCTATGTGTTAATCCAGCAGGCTTAGCACGAGCACCGATTTGTCGACGGAAGAATAGACATGACTATTAACTAAATGATGTATACGGTGGAGGTCTGCCCGACTTGGACGGAGCACCGCCGTATCCTCGTGGAGGTGATCGGCGGCGAGAGTGCATGGGTAGCCGTCACCTCCTTCTGCGGCGCACGTGAGGGAGAGGCAGTACATGCGCCCTCACGGCCGCAGCCTTCGCAGGGGCCGCCTTGGGCGTCGGGAATTCCAGGCTGATTCCCAGCCACCGTAGGCGCGGGCTTGCGGATAGCGAGCAATGTGTAGCTCGCTGTCCGGTAAGGACCAAGCCCAGGTCGACGGCGCGTTGTGTTCCACGCGCGCCTCAAAGAGATGTCAGCAACAACTGATGGGGTCCGCAAGGGTCGATGCCTGCCAGGAGTGCGGGTTGTTCGAAAGAGATACCATGGCCCCTGGCACACAGGCAACTGAGGGAACACGGGTGGGTTTTAGTCAGTAAAAGTCTGACACGCCCGCCTGCCCCACCCAGAGCAGGAGAAGTCATTTGATGATTTCCCATCCAACAAAAAAAAAAGTACACCTCTGCCCGTCCCTTTGGCGAAACAAGGCGCGATGTTATGTGGTTTTTCACTACATGATCTTTGCTTTTATAGTTTGATTTGACTGACTAAAAGAAGAGTGGGTTTCATTTTCTGCAAAACAATTTGGTCGTTGAGCTCCTTAAGATCTGATAAATGTGTGCACTAGACAGGTCCACTCAATCTGTGTGGTGCTTTCCTCAAAATACCATTCCAGACACCAATCTACATAGTCTTCACATGATCTGACCAATATTGTTGCGCGCCACATTTGTCTAGTAACATTAGTTATCACTAGCGCCATCTAGTATCGAGTAGCAGAGTTAATAGAGTCAAGATCTTTCTAGAACTATCGACATCTGTTCAGTCGAGGCCGGTAGGTACTCGAACATTCTAGATGCTTCTACAGTAGACGGTTCTGGAACTATCCGAAGGCCCTATAAAAGGCCGGAACGGATCGCGACCCGAGAGTATTGGTCAAGCGATAGAGGCGAGAACTTCGAAAGCGATCTTCAAGGCGTGCGATTTAGAGGGATCAGTGGTGAAATTGTGTTTTGTAATTAGTGTGTTTAATTAAAGTGTCATTTTTGGTAATTTATATTGGCAGTTTTTAATTGTCACGAACCCCAAGCTCGTAACAATAATATGTCTGGACTTTAAAAGAGATTGTAACATCTAAGTTTGTTTCTGCCTTCCTTCTCAGAGTAGTCAGATAGGAAACGCCGATATGGCAACGCCGATATGCATTGAGCAAAATTTATGAAAAAATCATGCTAGACCAGATGTTGTCACATTTTAACTCAAATGGGATTTTACATAGTCGACAGTTTGGTTTCACGAAAGGCAGGTCAACGACTGACGCGGGAGTACAACTCATCAGTCACATTTTGGAATCCTGGGAGAAGTCCCAGGATGCAATTGGCATTTTCTGTGACCTCTCAAAAGCGTTTGACTGCGTTGACCACAATACACTCATTTGTAAATTACACCACTACGGAGTTCGTGGACGAGCTGCTGATCTTGTGCTTTCCTATTTATCAAACAGGCAGCAAAAAGTAAATGTTAACGGGGCAACGTCCTCGGGGTCTCTAGTCAAGATGGGCGTGCCTCAAGGTTCAATTCTTGGCCCTTTTTTATTTCTAGTTTATATTAATGACCTTCCTTACCTAATGGCTAACTTCGCGGATATAATTTTATTCGCTGATGACACTTTTCTTATTTTTAGAATAGATAGAAAAGATACGGATGTCTTACATGTCAACGATAGTCTAGCTGTTCTCTCGAAATGGTTTGCGGCTAATAATCTTTTACTCAATGCGAACAAAACTAAATGTCTTAAGTTCTCATTACCAAATGTACCCCAAGTAGGTCTAAATTTAAAACTTGATGGCAAGAAACTAGATGCTATTTCGGAAACTGTATTTCTAGGAATTACTTTAGATTCAAAATTGCAATGGGGTGCCCACATTAGAGCTCTTTCAAGTAGATTAAGCTCAGCTGCTTACGCAGTAAGAAAAATAAGGCAGTTGACTGATATAGCCACAGCTAGGTTAGTATACTTTGCTTATTTTCACAGTATTGTCTTATGGCGTTCTGCTGTGGGGGTCGGCAGCTGACGTAGATTCAGTTTTCATTCTACAAAAGAGGGCAATCCGCGCAATCTATAAAATGGGGCCTCGCGAGTCTCTTAGAAATAAATTCAACGAAGTTGACATACTAACTCTGCCTTCCCTTTATATCCTAGAAAATATCTTGTATGTTCGCAAAAATTTAGGTCTTTTAAAAAAAAGATGCGACTTCCATAATCTAAATACACGTAGTAAAGATGAAATTGTGATTCCAAAATTTAGATTAACTAAAACTAGCAAGTCATTTCTAATAAACAGTGTCCGCTTCTATAACAAGTTGCCAAAATCGGTTACAGAACTTAGCGATGGAAAGTTTAAAACTCATATCAAACGTGTCTTTATCAAAAAAGCATATTATAAGATAAAAGACTACGTTGAAGACAAGGAAGTTTGGCGTTAATTCCTTCTGCACATGTGGCTTCCCTGGTAACTCATTAGCACCATAACTATGTGAGCGTCTATTAACTTCTTCCAAATTACAATGTTAATTTTATTAATTTTATTTTTTACACTTTCTGACATATTCTCGTCATTATTTGACATTATACAACACTTGTAATATCGAGTATTTATTAGTGATTCTCATGGAAATCATATCACTTGGTTTAAATAGGTTGATTTTACTTATGTAGATTCTTTTACATATTGTGAATGAGAGAACGTTGTAGGCCTACAGTTTCTATTCTTTATTTTCATTCCTCTAAAGTACCTGGTACTTATTGACAGGCCTGCACTGTCCTCCCATACCTAATATCACTGTAATTTGAAAACATTATAAAATCCAATTATTTTTAAAAGAGTAACCGTGGAGTTTCTTGCCGGCTCTTCTCCATAGGAAGCGACAAATTGGAACCGTGCACCTAGCTTCTGATGTTTCATAAGTGCCCTTGCAGGTTTATGTGAAATAAAATATTTTGATTTGATTTGATTTGATATGTTATGTGTGTGTGATATGCTTTACAGATATATATTAGGTTGGGGAAAAGGTCTTTTCGCATTATAGTATGTATGAACTTGTAATAAAATCTCTTTGGCTATACTATTTGTATCTGGCTGGTTTTGGTATCATTGAAAATTTAAATTTTAAAGAACATAATTCCAAATTCAAATTAGGAAAATGTGTGATTTTCATTTGTTTTTCGTACCGTCAAGATGAGTGAATCTAATGAAGAAATTCGATACATTATAAAATTTTACTACAAAAAAGGTAAAAATGCAACGCAAGCCGCGAAAAAAATTTGCGATGTTTATGGACCTAGTGTAGTGTCTGTGAGAGTAGCACAAATTTGGTTTAAGCGTTTTCAATCCGGAAATTTTGATGTCAAAGATGCACGTCGCTCTGGTCGCCCTATTACGGATAAAATGGATGCCATTTTTGAAAAAGTGGAGCAAGATCGGCATACCAGTAGTTACGACGTAGCTGAAGAACTGGAAATTGACCACAAAACAGTTTTGGCGCATTTGAAAAAAACTGGGTACACAAAAAAGCTCGACATTTGGGTACCTCACGAGCTCACTGAAAGAAACCTAATGAACCGTGTACTCATTTGTGATTCTTTATTACGACGTAATGAAACCGAACCATTTTTGAAGAAGCTGATAACTGGTGATGAAAAGTGGATCACGTATGACAAGAACGTGCGAAAAAGGTCGTGGTCAAAGGCCGGTCAGGCTTCACAGACTGTGGCGAAACCCGGGTTAACTCGCAACAAGGTGATGCTGTGTGTGTGGTGGGATTGGAAGGGCATTATTCATTATGAGCTGTTACCACCAGGCAGGACCAACGATTCTGAACTCTACTGCGAACAACTGATGAGATTAAAGCAAGAAGTTGAGAGAAAGCGGCCGGAATTAATCAACAGAAGGGGTGTGGTTTTTCATCATGATAACGCTAGACCTCACACATCTTTAGCCACCTAACAAAAATTAAGAGAGTTTGGCTGGGAGGTGTTAATGCATCCGCCGTATAGTCCTGACCTTGCACCTTCAGATTTCCACCTGTTTCGGTCTCTTCAGAATTCTTTAGGCAGTGTCAGGTTAACATCACGAGAGCACTGCCAAAACCACTTGTCGCGGTATTTTGACCAGAAGTCCCAAAATGTCTATAGCAATGGGATCATGTCCCTACCTACAAGATGGCAAAAAGTTATCGAACAAAATGGTACCTACATACTTTAGTTAAATATAAATAAACTTTATTAAAAAATGTTTTGAATTTTCTTAAAAAATGCGAAGAAACTTTTTCCCCAACCTATTAAGTAGGTTTCTACAAACACACGTCACTCATATTTTAAAAACTTCAACAAATAAATAAATTTATTTGAAAGACTCATGGTTAAGTAATAACAGCTGCACGATTCGATCGAAGGTTAAGTTACGTTTACCGCGGTCGATTCGTGGATGGGTGACCATCTTCACATACCAAGACCCCTCCATGCCTCAGAAAGCACGTTAAGCCGTTGGTGCCGGCTGTCATTCGTGGATTTTTAACAGTCGTTACGGATCGTCAGAAGCCCGAAAGTCTGACAACCAGTCTTACCAAGGAGTATAGTGTTACTTAGTAACTGCGTTGTGGAGGTCAGATAGGCAGTCGCTCCATGTAAAAGACTGGTATTCAGCTGCCCAACAAACACCGTTGGAAAAAGACTAGGCAGGTTTAATTTGGATAGTTACTTAAATAAATAATTGGGATAAATGTGCGAAAACATCACTTTTAGTTTGCGTTAGATAGTTAGTTTTGACACAAATGGGTTTGTTGAACTGATAACATGAGGAAAAATATAATTTTAATTGTAACCTAAATTACTATATAATAATAAAGAGGAAATATTGGATTTTTTGTATGTTTGTTTGTTACGCTTTCACGCTAAAACGATTGAACGGATTTGAATAAAACATTGGTAGATCATGACCTGGATTAGGATATAGGGTAGTTTTTATCCCGATATACCCAGTACCCAAATCAAATCAAATCAAATCAAAATATTTTATTTCACATAAACCTGCAAGGGCACTTATGAAACGTCAGAAGCTAGGTGCACGGTTCCAATTTGTCGCTTCCTATGAAGAAGAGCCGGCAAGAAACTCCACGGTTACTCTTTTAAAAATAATTGGGTTTTACAATGTTTTCAAATTACAGTGATAATAGGTATGGGAGGACAGTGCAGGCCTGTCAATAAGTACCTAGAGGAATGAAAATAAAGAATAGAAACTCGTCTATAAATCTAGTCTGTAAGGCCTACAATGTTTTCCCATTCACAATATGTAAAAGAATCTACATTAGTAAGATCAACCTATTTAAACAAAGTGACATGATTTTCATGAGAATCACTAATAAATAGTTGATATTTGAAGCGATGTATAATGTCAAAAATGACGAGAATATGTCAGAAAGTGTAAAAAATAAAAATAATAAAAATTAACATTGTAATTTGGAAGCAGTTAATAGACTCTCACAAAGTTACGCTGCTAATGAGGTACCAGGGAAGCCACATGTGCAGAAGGAATTAATGCCAAAGTTCCCTGTCTTCAACGTAGTCTTTTATCTTATAATATGCTTTTTTGATAAGGACACGTTTGATGTGAGTTTTAAACTTTCCATCGCTAAGTTCTGTAACCGACTTTGGCAACTTGTTATAGAAGCGGATACTGTTTATTAGAAATGACTTGCTAGTTTTAGTTAATCTAAATTTTGGAATCACAATTTCATCTTTACTACGTGTATTTAGATTATGGAAGTCGCATCTTTTTTTGAAAAGACCTAAGTTTTTGCGAACATACAAGATATTTTCTAGGATATAAAGAGAAGGCAGAGTTAGTATATCAATTTCATTGAATTTGTTTCTAAGAGACTCCCACCCACGCGATCGAAACTTATGCGAACAAAACCACAGGACTCAGCTAGTGCTGTGTAATATGGTGTCATATTTAGCTATGTGGCTTCACATTTACAATTTGATTTGTGATCTTTACTTGACATTTTGCCTTGAAAAGAGTTTCATTTTCTGCAAAACAATTTTATTTTCATACTTTTTTTTGGGTGGTAAATCATCAAATGAGTTTTCCCGCTCTGGACTTTTTTTTTTGTTAAATAATAATAATTATAAAAATATTTAAAAATGTTTTTAATAAGGATAGAAATAAACAAACGAGATAATAATAATCCATTTATTTCAGACGACACAAGCCCATAGATAAATACTTTAACGTAATCATACATATTTAACATAAACTTATGTTAATAAATAGGGCTTAAAACTGTTAGTAGCACTTCACTTTACACTAGTTTTACTTTGTTGTTATTGTATACTTCCCCACTGTTGGGCAAAGGCCTCTTCCAAGTCCTTCCAGGAACTCTTCCCGTGCCACGTCGAACAAGACCTGGCGGAACGCGTCCATAATAACATTCTCTAATATTACCTCTGTCTTCTCAGAAAGCAAGACCCGATAAGTCTACTGACCTCGAGCGACGAAGATGACGTCATTCTGGAGGAGCCGCATATAGACACCGTGGAGGTCTCCGACGAGACGGACGAGGACGACGTGCCTCTAGTCAAACTAGTGAAAACAAAACCAGGACTCAGTAAAAAGAAACTACTGAAAAAGAAAACTAAAGCGAAAAGACCAAAGCAGAATGCGGAGAAAATTGACTGGGCCATGTATGAGATGTACTGTGTGCAGTGCCATTTCTCCACCAGAGACACAACGGAATATAATAAACATATGTCTGAGCATTCCACTGTCTTGCATGTCTGCCCCATCTGCAGCTATACGTCTTCAAGCAAATCCATGTACTCAAGACACACACGGATACACAAAGTCGAAAAAAAATTCAAATGTCATCTGTGTGACTACAGAGCTCGTCACAAAATGAGTTTGATATACCATCTAAAGAAACATGACTGTGACGTAGTCAAGTCCAAAGATTTTAATTGTAAAAGATGTAGTTTCGTTTCTGATAATAAGTTGAAGGTGTTGGAACATCTGTCTACATGTCGAGACATTGACAAGAAGCACGCCTGTGGGAAGTGCGACTATGCGACCAAAAAGAAGAGTGATCTGAAGCGCCATGTTTTACGAATACATCCAAGTAATTGTGAGGAGTTTAAGATTGTTTAAAGCAATGGTAAGAGACTGGTTTTTTTAATGTATGTAAATATTTATTTAAATTAGGATTTGTATAGACGACCTCGTAATTACTTTACCATCAAGGAAACGGCCAATTGGAACCGTGCATATAGCTTCTGATGTCTCATAAGCGCCCATGAAAGCTAAGTGAACATTTTTAACTTATTTTTCTTGAAAGAAAGAAAATACATTTATTTACTTCATATTTCAGTCACTGTCAAAATCAAAGCGATCTTTGCCATCGTAACAATTAGGTTGATTTTGGGTTAATGCTATTAGCAAGTCTGTCGATATCACAGTGATATTTATTCTCCTTAGGAAGGGGCTCGTGGGTAAGTAATAATAGCTGCACGGATTGATCCATCAGGTCAAGCTACGCTTTGCTGGGGTTTGCCCGTGCAAAACGATAAGCCGTGCGTACCGGCTCTCATTCGTAGATCTTTGACAGTCGCTACGGGTCATGTAAGCCCGAAAGTTTGACAACCCGTCTTACCAAGAGGTATCATGTCATCCAGTAACTGGGTTGCGGAGGCTAAATAATTGTATTCAGCTGCGTCCGGTTAGACTGGAAGCCAACCCCGACATAGTTGGGAAAAGGCTAGGAGATGGTGATGTTGTCAAAACTGGTAAAGTAATTACGCGGTTGACTATACTAATAAATTATAATTGAAGAAATTCTAGATGTTAAAATTCACTCCAATTGGTTACCTCATTTTATTGAAGTATTTTCTCCGGTGAAGATTACCTGATTATAAGGTATGAAATTATGAAAATATTCCTTATTTATAAACGTTGCTTAAGGTTAAATAATGTTTAGCGTCTATTTAACCATGTATTTTTGACGTTTAAACGTCTCGTTAACTTTAAGCAGCGTCTCTAAATAAGAAGGTAATAAAAATAGGTAAACGTTTATAAATAAAACGCCAAAGTACCCGCGAAATTGAAATTTTCTTACGTTTTCTGCAATTTGCATGTCAGTGTGAGATTTTATGTTGATTCAAATATAATTCGCGACCGTAAATCGTTTCATTACAAAGTCATTCAATGGGATTCAATAATTTTGGAGGTTTTTTTTGATGGCTAGCTTGTGGCGGACATCTACAATGGGGCATTGTAGATGTCCGCCACATACGAAACTTAAAATCAACAAATGTGGGAAACACAAAAAGTGAAGTGGCGCCATCTACAATGCTATATGCGAACTACTCAAGACTTGACGTCACACCGCAACTACATCAGCTACAACGCGCAAGCAGAGTTTACCGCGCGATCTGCGGATATACAAACATCCCGACATCAATCGTCGGGCAGTTGCCCACCAGACACAACACTCGTCTGGTCGGAGGATCCTCCCTTTTCCATAGAGTATGAGTGAACTTTACATTCTGTTCCTCATACCTCTATAAGCTTTTGCCCGCAGCTCCGCCCGCGTGGATGTCGGTTATCGCGTATAAAAGTAGCCCACGCCCTTCTCCATATCCCAGGCTATATCTCTGCCAAATTTCATGACGATCGCTTCAGCGGTTTAGGCGTGAAAGCGTAACAACCAAACAGACAGACAAAGTTACTTTCGCATTTTTAAAATTAGTAGGGATTATAATCCTGTAAATACATACATTGTTACGGTCGCGAATTATAATCTTACAGCCTGAAAATTGCAAAAAACGTAAAAATAAATTGAAATTGGCGGGATTTTATGGCGCTTTCCGATTAATAATAAATGATAGATTGAAGATATCATTCATTCATTCTTGTAAAATGGAAAAAATGAACTATTGCCATCAAAAGATATACTTACGCAACTACTTTTAAAGCTGGTACCTTATTTCTAATTTCTGTATAAAATTGTAGGAGATAAGTGTTTTTTAAGATGATTAGGCTAGCGTTTTAAGTCGGTCTTAAATTTGGCTATCAATTATGTTGATTGGAAGCCGGGTTTGAAAAAGAAATTATACTTTTTGTATTACGCAGACTTCAGTTATACACGGTTATCAATTTTGTAAAAGTTTATCTACAGTTATGAACTAAACTACAGTCCAGCACGCGTAGCATGACCACGATAGAAACGGGGTTTGGCGACGGAAGAATAAACAAAATTACAGATTGTAGAAAGATTTCTACCGTCTCAAGCATGCGGTGTCAAAACTGAAGAGAAGAAATGTTTCTGTTCTTCAGTTGACAAAAGTCTACGATGCCAAGCATGAGGACCAATTTTTTTCTTTGGTCAAATGGCATTAAAAAAACCCATATTAAAAGTTACAGTACTGAAGTAATCAATTAAGAACAATCTACTTTCGGGATTTGCGTTTATTCTGTTACAATTGTATATTGGCCTTTATGCCCAAACCAATCGGAAGTATTTTTCTAATTAAGTTAAAATAAAAGTGTAAATTAAATTAATTTTAAAATTATGAAAAAAGAAATTGAAGACAATTTCGTTTTGAATATTTTTTGTACGATATTGTTTTAAAACTACATACTAAGTTATCTAAGTCCTAACTTAATTGTATTTTAATTTGTGATTATTTTGTAACTTTACTATAAATATTCCAAATCATGATGATAATTTCAGCTGATTTTACTCTTGAGAAAATATCTGTGGAGTTATAAAAGTATTATAATAAACTAGCTTTTGCCAGCGGCTTTGTCCGCGTGAAGTTCAAAAATTATCCCACGGGAATTAATCTAATATTAATCCAGGTATCCATACTATCTGTGTGCCAAATTGCATCCAAATTAGTTTCCCATTTCACAGTAATTATAATACTAGTGGGATTAATACGCCTACTACCTTCTACTGACTTCGCTAGCGTGGAACATACACAATATACTAAAAACACAGCCTTATAAAACATCTTCGCCCCCCGACCCACGCCTCGCATCGCATCGCCCGCGATATTAGTGTTAGCATTCTTTATTTTTGCTTGTCTCCAAAGCGCCACACTGTGATGTTAAATAGCCCATACTACCTTCACACTTGCATTTCGTTGTCAATTGATTTCCCGTACTCATGAATCTACCGATATACAGGATAAGTTTTTATCCAGTGCGCAAACTGTAACCATGAATTCAGCATATAATTCTAGACCCCCAAGCGTAGACATTTTTCGTCGGTAAAACAAAAAAAAAATAACTGTCCCATACATTTTGACCGTGTAGGTATTGCAAATTTTTATGAATCAGCTCATTTTTTTTGTAAAACCGACGTAAAATTTCTACGCTAGAATGGTATGCTGAATTCATGATTACAGTTTGCGCACTGGATAAAAACTTATCCTTTATGTATATGTCGCAGCCATTTGGTTATATTAGCCAGCTAATTGGATGCCTAGGCCGATAATTAATTGAACTAGAATCATTCAACGTTTAACAAATTGGCGTATTGAAAGTCAGCCCTTTGAAGATGACTGACCAAGACTCAGTCAAGTGATTTCAATCTAGTTCAGGTTTTCCATTGCGGCGCTAGTAGTCACTAAAACAAATATGGCGTCAATAGCGCAAACCGTGAACGTTATTTTTCGTTCTTGTGTGCAATTTTAAGTGAAATTATTTACTTATTTATTTTAAAACATTTCACTATTACTACTTACTAAAAAGTAGTCGTACATAATTTGTGAACTCATCGCCACCCTGACCAAACATCTCAAATTCACCAATTTAACTAAATGACTACACGACCTTCAGCCATATATATGGTTAAACGTTACGCTCAATGACTTGGCTAGTTGTGTTTCAGCTATTTAATTGGGTGCCGGCGTTTAATAAACGGCCTAGGCGTCCAATTAACTGGCTAATTTCACCAGATGGCTGCGACATATATATAGATAGTATTAGTGTTCTTTGTGAAAGAGTTCGACCCACTGACTACCGCCACACCTAAGTCTTCCGCCACGCAGCGTTGTGCGCCCTATTCGTGTTCCACAAATATTTTCTCAGAGATCTTTTAGATCTACCTAAATAATGTTTGACGTATTTTGTACCGCGCAGGACGCCCGTATATTGTAAATATTAAGATTATGTCATTTCTAATTAATGTGTTAAAATGGGTATTAATTAAAATTTCTAGTACTTCTCAAAGTAATGTTTTTCGGTAGCTTAGAACCTCACTATAAGTTCAATCAACGAACAACTTGACTATGTTCTGCAAATTACAAAAAAACGGAAGAAAATTTGAATGTTGAGGGTTACCTTAGCATATCCTTCTTAGTTACGGTTTCCTAAAAGAGCGGTTTCGTCTTGAAAACTGTTCACTTTTAACAGTATGTGGCATTAATCAAAATTATAAACCTCCTTTTGCCTCGTTTACGTTCATACATCAGTGGCCCTAGTTTGAGTTTCATTTCGCGCCGAACGCACTCGAAGCGTTTCGCAGCTCACTATGTGGAGATTGAGTCGGTTTCGGGTCATAAATCCATAACTTCCATGTTTTGATAGTTAAACAGCAGATTTTTTTAAAATAATCTATAATAAATATACTTAAAAATAATATACAATTTATGGATATAAATAAATATTTAATAGTCATAAAAAAAAAACAAAATATGAAATATTGAAAAATGATCAAAAATTTACGACTATCTTTAAATAATGTGACCTAAAATGTTATAATTAATACAAAATAAACTCTTAAAATGACTGTTATGATTTAATAAAATAAGAAAAAAAAAACATTTCAGTGTATTATTCTACTAGCTCCAAAGCTTCATCTATAAGTCCCATAGAGTTTTTATTGGCAGGTTTTCTTAAACTTGTTATGTAAGGGTCCGAAGTGTACAAAAGTGTATCTTGAACATCTTCATTTGTAGCTACTCTAGAGCATTTTCTAGCATGATGAAGTCTGAATCGTTTATAGTCTTTGTGCCTTGATTCCTGAGCATCTTCGGAGAGCTGTCCAAGAGGTAACACTGAATAATGCCGAATGACGCTTGCCCCGTGAATTAGGACTTTATGGACAGATGATGCCATATAATACCACATGTATTTATTAACATATCGTTGTGCTGTATCGAAAGCATACTGTCCGAATTTCGTAGCATTAATTACTTTTCCGCTTGACATAACTTGAAGTAAAACATAAAATCGTTTTATCAATTCCTCATCCACACCAGTAATTTCTGCACTGCACTGATAATTTTGAAAAAATCGTCTAGCTGTATTACCGTCATTGCTGTTACCAGTACCTTGCTTAGGTTTATGTATATTTAAACCAAGTTCTTCTCTGAACCTTCTTTGTACGTATGTCTTGTTTTGTTTTTTCAAGTCTTTATTTTCTGTTGTTGTAGCAGACCATTTTTCTAAGTCTAGATTATAATATGTCAAATTAGTTCCATAAATCTAATCCAGCAATGCAAAGTCGAAAGTATGAGAAGAATTTTCATCGACCGGTTTATTTTGCACTTTTTCTAAATTGTTCATTTCTGTAGGTCTTGCACCACAAATAGTGCATACAGCACCTAATGAAGTTTCTGACAAAACTTGAGCCACTTTCCCGTCAACCATTGTTAAAAATAATGTATGTTTGATTTCAATACCTTCACCATTTATATTGATTAAGCTTGGTGTTAGAGCGTCTTTTTGAGCTTTAATTTAATTAACTACACTTGTAGTCTTCTCAGGTGTCTCTTTTGAAAATTCTATTAAAATCTTACTGATGATGGAGCAGGGTTTTCCCACACAGTTTCATTTGTATTAATATTTACTAGTTTCAGAGGCACTAATGAAGATATAAATAAATTTGTGTCAGAAATTAACTCACTCTCTTCAGCTAAGACTTACTTGTATTCACTTTGTGCACTTGAGCCATCACAGCCCCACTTAGAATACAGCATTAAATGTGTTATACCAACTTTGTATACACCATCGATTTGTGAAATTCTTGCAATAGTGTGATCCAGCAGATCTTTAAATTTTACTTTTGCTTTAATATTATTAATTTCTATGCTTGATCTTGGTGGGTAGCACTTTCCTTTAGCTTCCTGAATTGACTTATATGATGGAAATAATAAGGAATTCTTCGCAATTAAGTAATTCCTCATGTTTTCATTCTGTGCCATATTAAGGTCCAACTCTATGAATATACTGAGAGCTTCATCTTTAGAGTACGCTGTTAAATGTCCCGGTTCATTTAAAAGATTTTGACGTATTTCCCTTTTTTTTCTATGGGCAATGCTCGTAAAATTTCGACAGCGAATGGTTCTTCTGTTTCTCCTTCAGATCTCAATCCCTGAAGATATGAATTCAGTATAAAATCAAGGCCACATGTTTCAAGCAACTCCTTTGTTTTTCGTCTTTGTGTTCTATCAGAACTGTCTTCGTAGGTTTTAGAAGGGCGTCCTCGCTTCCCCGTCGATGTCGAAGGTTCAGATTCACAAGTAGGATCTTCCAGGTTTACAGTGAATATGACGTTCAACCACAAGCTATTCTGATTTTAAAGTTTTTCCTTGTTTCTGCCAGATATAGTGTAGCGTTGACGAAAGTTAGTAATAAGATTTTTTTGTACACTTGCGACGATTTTAGCGATGTTTGCCTCGGAAACGTTGATAAAATTATTCAAGCATCAACATAATTCCCGTCACTTTCAATTAAAACAAGACATAGGTCGCATCTGGGACAGTTGAATTCACTCATTGCGAGAAGGTAGTTTAGTTTTTTAATTAAGATGTTCTTGTGATCATTTATGAATCATCGTATTTAGACGCTCTTTAATATAAACCAGTACCAGCTACATACATAATTTATGTATAATATAGTTTTTTTTTGGGGTGAGAAATCATCAAATAACTTCTCCCGCTCTGGGTGGAGCAAGAGGGCGTGTCAGACTTTTACTGACTAAAACCCACCCGTGTTCTGCGGCGTGCGACTCCTGGATGTATAAAATAGTAGATTAATTTCTTAGCTACAGTTTGAGGTATAATACAAGTACCTACGCCGATTTTTACAAAATGTATTTATGGCCAGGCTCTCTTAGGCGCCTCCACATAGTGCGCCGAACGCGCTAGAAGCGTTTGATCGAGATGGTTAAATGAAATTTACATTAGGGCCACTGGTCATACATGCATTCCGGTTACGAGTACTACGCACCTGATCTTTCTGAAGAACATCACCAATAACGTCTTTATTTAGATCTTACTACCTAAAGCCACGAAATACAGGGTTATTGTCGAAATCCCGGCATGTAGTTTGAATTCATTTTCATAATGTACCTGGGACACAAGCCTACTTTTTGAGAGGAAGTGGGCTTGGCCAGTGCGGGTTTGTGGATGGTCACATATCTCATGCTGGCACCACACTTCATGTATCTGCTCAAATATTCGTGTTACCTCTAAAGTACAAAATTAACTTAACGTCACAAAGAATAAGATATAAATTGTATTTCTCATTACAATTTTTGGTTCTGTGACGGTTTTCTTGCGATGTTTTCTTTCCCCGTTTTGATAGCACTTGGTTACCGCAAAACCATAGGGTTACTATTGTACATCGTTTTTGTGAGTTTTTAATATAAATGGGTACGTATTCCGTAAAGTCATTCCAAAATCAATTATTTTGTTTTGAAACGCTCAGCTCATTTCTTTGTCGGTTTGACGTTTTATTTTTATGCTTCATCAGGCGGGTTATTAGGTGAAGTTCTTTTTTCAATCTTTTGACGTTACAGACTTCTCAATTCATAAATGAATTTTCTTATAAACAATGAAATCTTTCGATTACTAAGAACAAGATAATCGCCAGAAACAATAATTACCACCATAGTAGAAAGAGTAATAACTAAGCAAGCAAATGGAAATACTCGGTTGGCATTCTGTAGTTTTTGCCTACACCCAAGGGAAGATGGCGTGAATTTAGGTATGTATAAAAAATCCAATTTTTATTATTATTCGACTCGTAATGATCGCAGAATATTAGCTGAAGTTCTTTTTCCAATTATTATTCGACTCGTAATGATCGCAGAATATTAGCTGAAGTTCTTTTTCCAATTATTATTCGACTCGTAATGATCGCAGAATATTAGCTGAAGTTCTTTTTCCAATTATTATTCGACTCGTAATGATCGCAGAATATTAGCTGAAGTTCTTTTTCCAATTATTATTCGACTCGTAATGCTCGAAGAATATTAGCTGAAGTTCTTTTTCCAATCTATTTTATTCAACCTTTCCGTTTTTTGACGTTACACAGACTATGTTTTTTTCACCATTTTGACTTCATTATGAAATTCAAAATGGCGGAAAAATCACGAAATGGCACTTATGATTGAATTCCTTTTTCAACTTACGGTTGAAAGTTCAGTGGAATTAAAGTTTCACCGTCAGTTGTGAGTGTTTTTTTTTTTCGTTAATTTCTGCTCTACACAGTTAAAACGAACGACGTGTACGAACCCTCCTACCCAGCTCATCGAGCTGCGTCCGCCTCCATTTGAGTATGTTGAAGGAGTTGAATCTCTTTCAAATTAATAGGTACATTGCTTTCCCGTGTGTTGCCCATGATCCAAACGCCTAGTTCACCTAAGTGGACTATGGGAAAAGATTTTTCCCATAATTCACCAGAAAGTCCATATTATGTTTTTTTTTTATCGTAGTATTACGATAGAATAATAGTTTTATTAAATTGTTACAATTTAATATCACGTGCGTGCCAGCCTGTGTATGCGCCAACGTAAAAATGGTGCAATCATATATTATATTATTATATATTCTCTATTAAAGAGAAGAGTATTCATAGCTTCATTTGCGTCGAGGTAGATGATTGTATTTGTTTGATTGTTTATGACTTTCAACTGAGTACGACCTACTTTCCATTTAGTGTAGAGTGCTGTCAATTAGTTTATTTTTGAGAAGGAAATTAAAGCAGAAAGGTAGGTAGGTATAGAACTCGTCCAGCATACCTGCGCGTTTTCGTTCCTTCTAATATTTTTTATCAATTTCTCTGCTATTGCAATTTCAGACGACTGGTTGAATTAATTTTTGAAAATCATCAGAAACGCTAATTACTAGAATGGTGAGCTAGACGATGATTGTTGTCAATTATTTTATTTTGGAGAATTATTGCGCTTTCGTATTTCTTCATAAACAATTTCTTTCCTGTTGCATTTCCAGAGCAGTTAATGATTTAATTCATTTTAATGTGATTTTTTTTTAAATCTATTATTTATTTTCTACAATATAATATACATACAAAAATACAGGTGAAGCTAATAAAAAGCGTGTAATTATCAGAAACGTGTGTAATTAACAGAATGATATGACAATATCTTTAATAAAATGCTTTATTTCCGTTCGTTTTAGAGACTGGGTAAAAATGATAGGGGTTGTATTTTTAGTTGGTGTTTTCTTTTTAAAAGTCTATTTTTATATCGGATTTAAGCATCAGACAATGTAGAATAGAATAGAATAGAATATTTATTTGCGTATGATTAAGGGTGTCGTGCTTGTGAGTCTAACGACAATTTTCGACGGTTTGAATCTATTTCATTTTCAATACACTCATAACCGTCCCAGAGGACGGTTATGAGTGTATTGAAAATGAAAGAGATTGATAATGAAAATGAAATAGAATGAATAGATTGGAACATTCAAAATTAAGACGAACCAAATGTAAATATAGGACAGATCCTATATTTACATTTGGTTCGTCTTAATTTTGAATGTTCCAAATGAGTGGCCTTACGAACAACCTCATTTGTTATTCTTCATTATAATTTTATTTAATTAATGTGTAAACATTCGTTTACGCGAATGTCAACAAGCGTTTCATTCGATAATTATCATTAATGTTATAGAAATAATGTTTATATTCAAAAGTGACGCTAGCTTTACAGAGTAAAGTCAAAGTACAGGTCCGTCAATCTTTTGCTTATTATTTTAACTATACCTATAAGAGCGCAATTGCAAAAAAAAAATGGAAGGTGCAACAGTTGGCATCTTCGTCAACGGCGAAAGGTCCGCGTCGCGAATATGACATAACTGTGTCATTTGATCCAGAATCAAATGGAAGAAGAAAGGCCCTGTTCGAAAAAGTTCCAATTTTCTTTTCATTTGAAAGTAAAATAAAATCTCTTCATTCAATTAACGTTGATTACTAGAATGGCAAAAAAACATACGATGACGCAAAGGACTGTTCATTGCATTTTAAATTAATTATGGGCATTGTAATGTACATAAATAATAATGCCTCAGGCATTAAGTCCGCCTTTGTACAGATTTTTTTTGCATAAAGTTTTAATTAATAAAATAAACGAATGTTCGTATTTTAAAAATAGAATACACGTAATATCGTTTTACATTGACCCCAAAGTAGGAAAGCTTTTATCTTGTGTGCGAATAAAGATGATTTTTTCTATAAACACATCTTCAAAATAATGTCCATATTTTTTTGATAATTTTATTTGTCTTTTTATTAAGCTTCATTCACCATTTTATCAAGATGTTTTCCCTATTTTGGGTACCAATTAATTACATGAAGACTCTATATTGGTGAAAGGATGTTTTCTATTGTGATCTACGTTATAATTGTTTTTGTCTATTTAATTTTGTGACTTAAGCTTCGTTCACCATTTTATTCAGTTTTCTGCCCCACGTTGGGCGTTAATCACCAGAAACGTGAGTACCAAAGTAATGAAGAATTCATTAACTAAATTATTAAATCACTTTGAATAGCTAACACTCAGTTTCTAGTCTTGTGAAAAGACACTAATTACCAGTGTTAAAGATTTATTTTAAATAATGATCTCTTGTGTATTTTCGGGCACAAGTTTTAACCCTAAAGTTGTTTATTTTTGCAAATTTCGTATTTATTTTTTCCACCGTTGCGTTGGCGTGAAGTTCAAATTTATCACAAATTCCATTTTTTTCTAGTTCTAGTGAAAGTTTCACTTGTAAATTATTACTAAGAGCAAAATAACTACTCGCCAGAAACAATAATTACTACAATGACAGCAAGAGTGGTAACGTAGCAAGCAGTAGAATTTTTAGTATAATCGAAAAATTCTTAGTATTGATTTTCACACGTCGTTTTAAAAGAATTAAACATTATATTTTACACTCTGGCTGAAACTAATCGACATACTCTGTTGATTGAATCCATTGATATTATAACGAAGAAAATTAATTATAGTATCTAGTAGTAGTAACAACGAAGTTTTTATTCAATTCTGTTGTACACAGCAGTCAATATACGCCAGTATACGAACCAGGGTATATAATAATACTTCCGAGACTAATTAAACAGTTACTGGTGCCGATTCTGTTGTACACCGAACTAAACTAACTAAACTATCACTAAAATTCCTTACTTTTGACTATGAGAATCTTAAAGCTATTCTGCAAAAAAAGATCTCTAAATTTAAAAATAATTTTGACACAACTAAAATCGAATTTGACAAACGCGACTCCACGTTTGCCTCCCGTGATTTTTTTTAGAGCCGGAATCGCGAAGGGGGGGGGGCAGCCTCGACGTGTTTTAAATGGATTTTTTTACTTTTTGTATCGAAAATATGAAAAATTATTACCTACATGTTGAGTTTTAGAGGGGTACGGGGTTTTATAAAGGGGGTCGAAATTTTCATTATTTTTACGATAGGACACACCAATTTCGAGATATAAGCAAAAGAAAAGAAAAAAAAAGGTACAGTACTATAATTGCGCCCGAAGTCGAGGTGTCAGTGTGAATTTTAGTTCTTGACAACCAATTTTATTCCACACCTTTTTAATCGCGATTAAAAATAGACAAATTTAGTTGGAGAATCAAAATTTTATATTGAATAGAATAATGAAATTGACAACAACAGAATAGCAAAATTACCATTTTCACTAAATTAAAAACTCAGTACAATCTTAGTGCTGTCAAACTAAAATATAGCTAAGTTGTGTCACTTTAGTCAATTCCAGAATGGGAAATCGTCGTTTGACAGGAATAAACTAAATTTTAGTGATTTTTAGTTTAGTTTAGAGAATTTTGTGACAAGAGAATCGGCACCACTGTTGAACCACTATATAAACCCATTTTCCAGTTTGCTACATTTGGTCAACTGCCTTATTATTTTCTCTGTACTTTGAGCGTAAGTAATTGTTTAAAATGTCAAAATGTCGAAGTTCCTTGATTTTCTAAAACAAGAAATTTACGAAGAGCGGCCGTAAAAATTTCACTTTTCGAATTAATTTGTTCATCTTAAGTTTAAATTAATTACAAATTCCATTATTTTATACTAGATAAAATTAAATCTCTTTTTTTTTATTTACGTTGATCACTAGACTGGCAGAAAAACAAACGATGACACAAAGGACTGTTGATTGCGTTTTAAATTAATATAGGTATTATAATGTACCTAAACGAAACATTGTATTGTACTCAAAGAATACACATGATACCGTTTTACATTGGGCCCAAACTAGCATAGACACTGGCTTTGCTAGTTTGGGGTGGAAAAAAAATACGGAGAAATCTGATAGAATGGTTTTTAAGAGATATCTTCGTTATCATTTTTTTGTTGATTAAGCTTCTTTCTCAATTTTGTTTAGATTTCTTCCCTTCGTTGGGCATATTGAGAGTTAACACCGAAGTGTTAGTGACTTTATTTGTAAATTAATCACTTTTAGTAGGAAACACTCACTCTTCTAAGTTTTATGAAAAGAGACTAATTGCTAGAATTAAACATTTATTTTTTACAACTCTCTCTTAACAGAAGTTTCCAACTCTGAAATTGTTTTTCTTTTTGCATCCTTCAAATGAATTTTTCGCCTTTTGACGTGAACTTAAAATTAATTACAAGTTTAAATTTATTTTAATTCGAAAGCTATGTTTAAATGAAGATACTCACTAGAAACAATAATTACTACAATGGTAGCAAGAGTGGTAACGTTGCAAGCAATGGAATTTAATTGACTTAAAAAAAATTGCCATTTTTTATTGTTTTTCACACGTTGTTATGAAAGAATTAAACATTACATTTTGCAGACTGGCTGAAACTAATCCACATACGCTTATGGTTGTATTAATTGAAATTACAACCTAAAAAATAAATGTAGTAGTATTACCTACTTACAACAAATTTAAATATGGCGTCGAAGAATTTCTCCGCATCGCTGTCGACTAAAACAGGAACAGTTGATTCTCCAATTCTACGACTTCTTTTAAATTGAACCTTCTTTTCAATTCGTTGTGTTTAGGAATAATTATTTTAATTATTTTGTTTCAAACTTCAGAGAGTGCAATTTCTTTTTCGCTTGGGGTTTTATTTTTATGCTACATCAGGCAGCTGCAAAAGTTATCGAAAGAAGTTCTTTTAAATGTTTCTTTCTTCTTATCTTCTTTATTCTAGATCATTCAAGTTTCTTGAAGTTATGAAGGTTACAAACTTCCATTAAACATTCATTTTCATTACTTTTTATTTCTCGATGAAATCAAAATGGCAGAAAAACATGAAATAGCACAAATTGTCGAAAGCTAAATCGCAAGTTTCAGAAATATTTTTATGCAATAAGGAGATTTGATTTGATTTACTCTATGGTTAATAAAAATAACTAAATCGTCGTCAATATAAGAGTGAACGTTGATCACACCAATTAAAAAAAAATCTTTCAACGAAAGATTGTATTCCACTTTGTCTTTGTTTTATCTTTTTTACGATTAAATCACTGTAAACTTTGATGGTAATTCCATATACCAAGGTGGCAGTGTTCCAAAAAATTTTTTTTGTCAATTTCCTTTTCTGCAACAATACACATTATTGCTCTTTTCCATCTATGACAGCTAGTTATTAACCGACTTAAAAACAAAGAAGAGGGTTATGCATTTGATGAGGCAAACCCAAAGAGAGGACACTGAGTTCTGTAATTAATGTTAGTTTTAACAATGTAGTATTGTACATGCTATGGAATTCGGTTGTCATTTTTGAAAAATGTTTATTTTTATTTATGATCACAAAATAAAACCAAACGCGTTCTTTTTTCTACTGAATTTATAAAAGAAAAAATGCAATTCAGCCATGGGTTTTAATTTTGTTTTATAAATAAAAAATTTAAGTAAATGCTAATTACTAAAATGGAATGGAATGTAATGCTTAAGAGTCGAGAAATCAAGAAGTCTTCTTAAGTATTAAACAGGAATGACGTTTAAGAAAAGCCATTTTTGGATTTGTCTCAGCTCCACTCGGATTAAGGGCATTTTTCTTTATTTTTACGTCGATCTTTGCTACCTTGTGTATCGGTAGTGTTTTGTTCTTAGTTCCTACTATTGTAATAAATATTATTTTCTTGTAAAATTGTGACAAAGTATCCACAGCAACGTTAACAACTACAATGGGAAATATAACTACCAATCTATGGATGATTTACAGATGTATTTTTCTGGTATTTCAATGGTGAATTCGTTTGTAAAAATCGACAGAAATGTTGATAACTAGATTGGTTGTAATATATAACACAGCTCACAGCACAGTTCTGTAGCGTTCTGTAGTTTCGGCCTACCCCTATAGAAGGAAGGTGTGAGCTTAGGGTAAAACCAGGATAGTTGCCTCAGGGATTCAGTTGGCCCGATTGTAATTACTCTAGTTTCGCGAATGAATCTCATGCTATATTATTAAAACATCAAAAGACTCTCCGACTACCACTAATATGAACATGTCGCATGTCTGTGCGATAGCACGGGAAGACAAACCGCGATCAAAGTTTTTGCGGGATAGATGTCCTGTTTCTCGGCGGGGCATCTATCCTAAACGTAATTTATATGGATAAGGGAAATATCCCATATGTGGGATAGATGTCCCAAAATATAGAGGTCTGCAAAAATCGCTAATACCTACTCTGGAAAAATTAAAGATAATGTTTTTTACTTTTCATAAATTTGTAAATAAAAAAGCAAAGTATCGGCTAGTTTTACAGAAGTATCATGGTTTTTGAACTGGGAGATATAGAGTGATTTCAAAAAGTGTGGCAACTATCCGGCTTTTACTCATATATGTATGTATACAACACAGTACCTTGCTTCTTTCAGTTGAAATATGTGAGTAGTTTGTGCTGTGTTTAATTATTTTTTTTGTAATTTCTGCTCTACGCAGTCTGTGTTGCACGAGCCCTCTTAAACAATTCATCAAGGTGCGTTATAGGTCCATTTCTGTTTTTTTTTATGTGTTTCTTTTTCTATTCGGATTTATTTATTTTTGAGATTAGGTAGTGGCTAGGAGGTATAGAATTATTACTTGGAGCTCTGCCTATGGCGTCGAAGAATTCCTCCGCTTCGCTGTCGACTAGAACAGAGACAGTTGCTTCTCCAATTCCACGACTTCTCTTTAAAACCTTCCATCTTTTTAATTCGTGGTGTTTGGGAACCTTTTTTTAAATTATTTTCTTTCGAACTTCGGGCAGTGCATTGCTTTTGTCGCCTTGAGGTTAAAACTTTTAAATTAATTTTTATTCGTTTCCTATTTCACTACAAAATCAAAATAGCAGAAAAACATGAAATGACACAAGTCAAATTTATTTTTGGACGTTTTGCAAGTTCAATTCAAAGTTTCACAATTTTGAAGTGGAATATTTCGGTAGCCGCGTTGGACGATATTTGGTAAGAGCAAAACTTATGGGTTCGCGTCACCGTCATATTAATGTGAGCGTGTCACCGACATGTTAATGTGACGTGTTGTTTGTTTCCAAAGTTTCAAATTTTCACTTCCTTGGTAGTCCTCATAACTGCCTTTTTTTTTCAATAAAAAAAAATAACAGAAAAAAATAGTACCAGACAGTGGCTGGTCGTCTAAAACCACTATGTTATAATTTTGTGTTAACGATAATCACTAGAATGGCAAAAAATATGCGTTGGCACAATTGATTACATGTTTGAGACATAATCGTTTTTTATTTGTTACATGATTATTTACTTTTTTATTTACCTTTAAAGTATTAATAATGTTTTAGAGGTTGATTTTGGTACTATTATTAGTATTTTCGAGGATTACCTATTTCTATTCATTTGTGAAATTTCATCGGGCAAATATTCATAATTATTATTATTAATGTACATATTAATATTATTATTATTTTTTCGACGAATACCTTATACTTACTGGATATTTTTATTATTAAATTTTCGCCTCTTGTAAGTACTTTTGGACATTATAAACTTGAATTAATTTCACTTTTCTATTGTGTATTTCAAAATGGCAGAAAAACATGCAGCAGCACAACTGCACGAATGATCAAAAGCTGAAGCACAAGTTTTAAAAATATTTTTATTCGATGGAAAATAAAACAAACTCCTTATTCTCATTAACATATGAGTGAACGATGATCACTGCAATGGCATTAAAAATATCTTTCGGCGAAAAGAAATTTTAGGTATTCATTTTCATTTAAACGATAAAAAATTTTATGCAAGGGTATTTTAAAACCATTTTTTTCTCATTTTTTAAACAACAAAACATTTTGTTGCTCTTTGTCGTCTATGGCAATTAGTTCTTAACCGACTTCAAATAAAGGGTCAAGTTATGCATTTGGCGAGTAACCAATCAAACGACACCGAGTTCTGAAATTAACGAATTCTTCCCAAAGGTGTTATTTCTTTTAAATTCTTTTTCTCATAAATTATTTTCCAGCATCATTACATATTGTTGCTTTTAGCCATCATAGGAAGTTAGTTATTTTCTCTATGATAACAAAGTACCATCAAGGCAGACTTAATTTTTTAAATTTAAAAATGAAAAAACATTGTCATGGTATTTTTTTTTAAATAAATTATATACGTAAATATGTATTACTTAAATGCCATGGAATGTAATGCAAAGGCGTCGAGAAATCAAGAAATGCTTTACTTAAAAAAGGGACATTTTGTGATATAATAGTTTTAAATTCTTCGATTTGATTTTCCTCAACCCAGAACGGTTTTATTTCTAGTTATTGAATGGCTATACATCGATCTTAGATTATTTACACAATATCTTGATCTTTTCAGCATGCATAGACACCCAGTATCTGACCTAAAAATGTGAGGTTGATACTCAACATTTTAGCATTAGGTATACTGAAGGAATTATTTCACCAAAGTGGTGTTTGACAAGTACTTAACTTAAAACTCTCAATTTTGAAACCGGGTGTTAGTATTTTACTATCTTTAGACTAGGTATATCTTTCTTTCTATCATGGCTGTTGTGGATATAACCCCGAGTCCTGATGGTTGCGTGAATAGGCGATCGTCACGTTTATATGTCACTTTTTGTTCGGTGAACCGGGACGCGTCTTCGCGCCAGCATACCGGTTTTGAGACATGAACGCGACGATCGGTTTTATTAGGACGCGCCCTAAGAGTGTGATTAGTACTGTCTTCACAGAAATCGCCTGACACCTTATTAACAATGGCAAATATTGGATTAGGTTCATTGGAGGAATCTCAAATAAATTAACAGAATTTTTGTTTTTTGTATTGCCTCTTCAACTTGAGAGAGATACCTATTTGTAATGTAATTATATACCTAGACTCGAGTTTATTAGATTTAAATAATTAGACATGTATGAACGTGGACGAAGTAAAAGGCGTGAGTTTTTGTTACTTACCTACTACTAAGGATAAGCCTAAGGTTTAAACTAGTTTTAGTTTGGTTTTAAATTTGAAACTTTGTAAGAATGTTAGTACTAATGTGTTGTACATAATTATTAATGAAGGTTGTAAATATTAGGTGATAATTTAATGTTACAATAAGTTCTGTAAATAAATCGATATGCTGTCTGTGTTGAGTTATTAATGTACAGACGCCAGCACATCAAATTACCCTAAAATGTCAAATTTCTTTGATAGATTTTGAACTTTATATCAAATGGATATGGTTTATGTTCAATTGGGAAAATTTGACAGTTTGGGGTAGCTTGATGTGCTGGCGTCTGTATCTAAACTTGTCCTGTGTAGAAGTTGAGAATCTCAGGGAGCAAATCTCTTCTCAGGGAACAGTCAGCTAGGAAATGCCGGCGCCATCTAATTTTTAAAGTATTGACCAACAAAATATTGACGTGTAAAAGTGTCTTTTAAGATCTACTTACATAAATAAACATTTCATTTCATTTAATTTCGGTAGTCACCCCCTAGAAAGGGGCTGACTACCGAACCGCTGAGATGACTAGGTAATAGTATGGAAGAAAAAACACGCTTCGCCGACTCCAAATAAATTGGAAGGTTGATGACTTTCCGTATTGCTTTTACATGAAGGCTAATATTTGAGACAACGAGCGACCAGAAGCAACAAAGAAGGATGCTACACCAATCAATGGCACCACCAATAGATGGCGCCACCATACCCTACAATTTGACACAAATTGGTCGTTTACACGTTTTTTTTTATCAAAAAGGCTGTGACCGAGTCCAAGGATTCGAAGATGAGATTTGTGGACGAAATTGTTACCTCCGTGGGTAAACCTGGTTGAGACTGTTGCAAGCAAAGAGGCCTGCCTATGCTCTCTATGCAAAGGTACTTCATTTTGGGAAAATTAAGATTAGCTTTGTACCTATATCCTATCGTGATAATAGGTAGGGGATAAAAACAATGAATAAAAATAAGTACTTATTTTATTACAAAAAAAAAATACAATACAAAATATAATTTTCTCCTATTCTAAACTTATATAATAATCTCCTCAAAACGTTCAGTCCACACTTACGACCGAACGTTGTAAATTCGTGCAGAGTGCGCTTGTACTTAAAATGCATAAAAACTAACGAAGTATCTGTTAGTGTGTCCCTTTATTACTCAGAAACGGCTGGATTGAATTTGAGGATTTAAAAAAATCTGCTGTTGGTTGACCAAACAAAGTAGCGAAAATCAAGAGGGGCTCGTGGCTACGCTTCCATTACATATCGAGACCCCTTCGGGCTGGTATTCGTAGATCTTAAACAGTCCTTACGAGTAGTCAGTAGCCCCAATGTCTGACAACCAGTCTTATTACCCAGTAACCCGGGTTGTGGAGGTCAGATAGGCAGTAGCTGCATATAAAATACTGGTATTTATTCAGCTGCATCCGGCTAGGCAGATTAATTTGACAGTAGAATCAAAATGGCTTTCAGTTGAGGGGTCTTTTTAAAATATTAGGGACTAAATGTTATTTAGACCCAGAGATAATGCATCAGAACATTTATCCATCACTGTCGCCATATTTTTTTATGGCGTAATCTTCTAGTCCAGTATCTTACCGATGATAGGCTGTGATTCGATGGTGCTCGCTTGTCTAGAAGTAACCTATTAATTCTCGACTTGTAAATTCGTGTCCTGGGTCTGTGTTTTTACGTATTAAAGAAGATTTTTGTGTATTTTCTAACAGATTGAGGGTTTGTTTGTTGCGACGCGACATACTACTGATTTGAGGTCCGTGAACGCTTCATCTTGGATTGCTTGGTCGAATTTCTGGAAAAGAAACATTCAATTAGAGTAAATCGGTGGCTAGAATTTGAGCCCGGAGTTTGGAAGCTGGCGGTGTGATGCACCCGTGCTTCGGAAAGTACTTTAAGTGGTCCTGTGCCCTATCTCTCTCTGGTCGTGTCGGATTGCCGTCCCATCGATCTATGAGAGCGAGGTAAGAGAGAGTGCACCTGGGGACTGCGCACATACTAGTGCAGTATAACATTTCCCGCGCCGAAGGCTGGTCTCCGTTGCGATTGGCCGCAACGGCCAAAATACGGTCTGGAGGTCTATATTGCACTAAATAGTGGCATCTTATAAAGTTATAGATTTTACTGGCAAACAATACTTTCTCAATAAAGACAGTCAAAGACATAATTCAGTAGTTGCCATAATCGCCACGCTTGGCAGACGGATTGGTGATCGCAATGTGCTCTTAATGAAAGCTTGCTCTTTGGCAGCCTTATACGACAATGCCAGATAAACGCACACTTAGGTATTAGAGTTTAAGGTAGCGAAGGAGAAGAAAGAATCGAATTTTATAATTACTTGTATGAAATCCAAAGAAACCTCGCACACTTTAGGTAAGTGCACGCCAAATTGAATGAAACGACCGAAGAATTCTGAAGGTTATGGAGACTCAGTAATTTTGACATTCAAAAAGTGCTGACTCTCAGCCTAGTTTGAATAAATGTATTTTGGTTTTTGATCTTTACTTTAAATATGCTCGTGCATCAGTGGATATTAACCAGCTATGGACAAGAAACATTTCCTCCCGTGGTTGGCAAACAAGAGAAGTCAGGATACAGAAGATGTTTAGCAATATACGAGTCATAGACTTTCGACTCCACTCACTTTATCGAGCTCATAATTTTGTCATACCGCTGGTATTGCAAGTGGACCGAATTGAACTGACCACTGAACGTGTTGAGATGTCGTCAAAAAACGCTCTTTATTTGCACATTCCAGCCGCATTTGGCGGTGACGGCTCTTCTCTTTGACATTTTCTGCAGGTATAGCAGAAACATTACAGATACCTTGTTTAAATAAGCTGTGGTTGCAGCGGTTAACCATTATAGTAGAAGCGGTAGGTATAACTAGTCAAGGTGGACGTACCTCATTAACAATAATGGTTGGCACGAAGGCCAGTGGTCGCTGTACGGTGGCGGTCTTGTCTCCGTAGGTGGCCAGCAGGTTGTCTCCCTGGTCGGAGGAGGCGCATCTCTTCAGCTTTACGGATTCAGAGTCCTTGTTCACTTGGGCGAGGCACTGGAAGAGAAGATAGCCATAATTAAATCTCAAACTTGAAAGCATTATTTTATTATTTCCTATTGCACAAGTTAGCTGGTTGTTGCTGGTTTGAGTGTACTCATTAGTACATACCTACACTCAAAAATAAATAATAGTTTAAAAAAACTAAAAAAACACGCTTTAAAAACCAAACCAAAAAGTAGAAAATAATTTAATTCTATTAAAAAGCGTGGGGTGCTTGATATTAATTGATTATAAAAATACCTCAAAAAGCACCCCACGCTTTTTCATAGAATTAAATTATTTTCTACTTTTTAGTTTGGTTTTTAAAGCGTTTTTTTTTTAGTTTTTTTAAACTATTTTTTAGTTTTGCTAATTACAAAAGCGTGTTTTTTTATATTTTATTTTAAATTATTGAATTGTCATAGGTCCTCGATAAGTCTACAAAGTTTAAATGAAATCTGACCGTTTAAAGTCGGTCAAAATAGCGTCCAAAGGAGTCGGTTACATACAAACATACAAACAAACAAACAAACATACAAGTGAAGCTAAAATAAAGCGTGTAATGAGGTTTGTGTAACTCGATCAGTCTATCAATATTAAGTTTAAAATTGTATTTAACTACTTAATATGTCTAGATTTATCTATATAATCAGATTTGTGTAAGTTGATTTTTAATTATTAATATTCTAAAATATCGTCAAGTATTATTAATGTCCATTCCTTAATCAGATATTGATTATGTTTTTAGCAGACGTCACGAAATCAAAATCAAAATCAAAAAGTCATTTATTCAAACTAGGCTGAGAGTCAGCACTTTTTGAACGTCAAAATTACATAAGACAGTCCCCCCAAAACGCCCACCCTTCACCACTTCCTAGTGCTTTAGCTGGGAAGAAGAAGTGGCGCAACAAACTCCCCAGCAGCACAGCTGTCTGTTAAGTTAGAAGAACTTGATTCTATACAATAGTGGGTAATTAACATTACGAAACACAAAAACATTAAATTTGCCATATCTCAGCTAGCATAGGCTTATATACCAACAAAACATTGAAAACATAGTACAGGCAAATAAAATAAACCAACACATGAACTAATATAATTATATAACCTGTCAGTAGTCAAGCTAATACTGGTGAAAGAACATGAACATTGTCTTGAGTTAATCATAGCGACCAACAATTATTATCGTTTAAGTAGTCGTTGACAGAATAGTAAGCCTTTGAACAGAGGGTGGATTTAACTTTAACTTTAAACGCATTAAAATTCAAATCTAGCAAAGAAGAGGGGAGCTTGTTATAAAAAGTTATACCAAGGCCAACAAAAGAGTTATGAACCTTATGAAGCCGGTGAAAGGGAACACGTAGTTTGTCCTTATTTCTAGTATTAATATTATGAATATCACTGTTTTTAGTATACAAATGTATATTTTGCCTGATATATAAGATGTTGGCCAAGATGAATTGCGATGCGACCGTGAGAATCCCAATATCCTTAAAAAAATCTCTCAGAGAAACTCTAGCACCTAGTTGGTAAATGGCTCGAACAGCTCGTTTTTGAAGAACAAAAATAATTAAAATGTAATCTGCAAATAATAGGTAGGTAAAACGGTTTTTCACATAATATAAACTTAGTTTTAAGAACAATCATATCTATGAGTGTTAAGTATTAACTGTGCTTCTCGCAAAAAAATAAAACCATAATGCATTACCTACTCGTATTTTGGTTTTAAAATTTTTCAAAAACCGTTCGTGCAAGACCTGTTAGCCAGCCAACAACATTAAGAATCTATAGCTTACCGTGTCGAGCGACTTGTCAGGGTTGGGCTGGTTCATGAGGCAGATGACCAGCTCCATCTTCTCCGTATCCTGGAGACTGCGGTCCTTCAGGATGCAAGCCTGGATCTGGAGACAAGAAGAAAATACATTCACGGTATAGATTCGAAAGGAATAACTGTTATAGCACAGGATCGGTCGTACCAACTGCAATAATATGATGTCCTCTTATTTCTTTACGAAACATTCTACAACTTAGAAAGATGACCCCATTATTTATTCTTTCTTAAATGTTGATTTCTAAACGAGTCTTGAAAAGATCATTTGTGATTTTTAAGGTTTTATAAGTAGTAAAAAAAATCAAGGAACCCATATCATTTTTTTCTGGCCAGGTAAAGTGCAGTCTTACCAGGTAGAGCCTAGTCTAACCAAGGTGCTTGCTAGCAGCTGGATGAATGTACCTAGCCGAGAATCAAGTTAAATGGCGTACGATTAAAGAACTCTGTCCAGCACTGGACTACTATGCTCTGATAATGACCTAGTTTTTCAAGCGAAATCTTTATTCTCCCTTGGACGTCATAACTTCGTTTATGAGATGATTCTTTCAAGCTACAGCCCCTCAAGATGATTTTGGCATTTTGGATTTTTTTGGTTTTTGGTGACCAAAATTGGAACAAAACCCGCCACCACCTTGTTTTGACAATGTCACGTGTGAGAGGCAACATGTGTCGGCACCCTTGCGCCATCCCATCTTCCTAGTGCGGGTTGTGCTGAAGCAGCTGCTCAGCTGCAGGTTCGGATAACCTCAAATGGCGAAAATGTTCCAATATTACTGGGAGTTATTTATTCGAGCCGTTTGGGGTTGAAACACTAGGGCTATGGGGTCCGAGTGCCCACTTGGTTTGTCGCTAAGCGGTTGCTCGACTCTTTCAGGTGCCAAAAGATCCTTGAAGCTCTACGAGGCTTGAGATTCTTGTATTAGATATTACAAAGTACATTTATATCTCTGAAATCCAGTTAATAGTGCCTAAGGCCATACGCACCTGTAGTACATGGCCGTAATAAGGTTACATACATAACCGCTAGACCTCGTGTTGAGTCATTGGGCTGCAATGTGCCGAGTTGAGATAAAATCACGGACGCAGGAGATAATTGTAAGTAACTGCCTACTATTATAGAGGATGATGGCGGTTACATGAGGTAAGATTGTATGAAGGTAAGTATTTTGTCTAGCTTTTATTAATAACTAGCTGCGTCCTCCAGTTTCACCCACATAAGTCTTGATCCTGTGGTAATACCGGGATCAAAAGTATCTTATATCCTAATCCAGGTGTTGGTCTACTCATGTGCCAAATTCCATCCAAATCTGTACAGCCGTTTTTGTGTGAAAGCGTAACAAACAAACATACAAAAAGTCTTATATGTTCTTTTTATAAAATTAAAGTTTAGATTAAGAGTGCAAGTAACTTAATGTAACTTACCAGAGAACCTGGATAGATAACATTGTGGCATCTGTATGAAAATATGTAGTTAAATCGGAAAAGCGGTTTTAGAGTTATGAGCGCACCAATGGAGACTGACATGTAGACAGATAGATCGATAGAATACTCTTTATTGTGACGTATATTCATAAAGTAGAGACTAGTTCCGTGTGGTGCCGGACGTAAAAGAATAGCACCATCCCATTTCTTCCCGTGGGTGTCGTAGAAGGCGACTAAGGGACTTACTAGAGAATGGGCAGCAGCGTTCTCGATGCATTTGACCACCATACTGCGATCGCCAACCCGCCTGCCAAGCGTGGCGATTATGGCAAATCTCCCCCCTTTTGGGGGAGGCATATGTCCAGCAGTGGACGTCTTTCGGCTGAAATGATGATGATGATGAGAGACTAGTTACCTCATATCTTTCTTAATCATGGATAATCCCAAGTCTGACCTCGCAAGACGAACCCGAGGCCCAACGATAAGCAGCGAGGTTATTACGTAAGTAACGTAACACACTAACAGTAGCAATGGCTTTCATTTTGACAGTTCTACAAGATTCATTGCGTTGTCCACGATGTTGAGCAGACGTATTTTTCGAACACATAAAGCTAATTGCTAGGATGCAGGTTATGTCCTTGCGACCACCTAAAGCCTGTCTCGTTAGGCATGAAGTTTAAAGGCATAGGCACACAATATTATTATGACTGATGTCGAAAGATTAAATGGATGTGACGTGGATCTCTAAACAGACGTTACTGTTCGTCAAAAACCCGAAAGTCTAACAGCCAGACTTACCAAGGGGTAGCCCGTTACCCAGTAACTGGGTTGTAGAGGTCAGATAGGCAGTCGCTCCATGTAAAATACTGGTATTCAGCAGTATCCGGTTAGATTGGAAGCCAACTACAATATAGTTGGGAAAAAGGCTGGGCAGATTGTCTAAATATAACAAACCTTGTTCCCGTAGCACTCATCAGGTCCGTGGTGGCAGGTGAACTGCCACTTGCCGTTCACTTTGTCGTGCTGGAAACAGAAAAAAAAAACGTTAAACATTAGGTAATGTTAGTACCCAATTTATTTTATTTTGTACGAAGAAAAAAACAACTAGGTACATTTTCATTACAAACAGAAAAACAATAATGTAGCCCACAGCTCTGCTCCCCGCAAATTAAAATTTTTCTTGCTTACGACAGTTACGCCAATAATGTAAACAAGCTTTTTTTCTTCAGTATTTCAAAGCAACAACAAATAATTTAGTCTAAAGCTCAAGTGTGTCATACAAAACGCTACGAAACCTGTTCAAAGAGCATGTTACATGTAAATATGTTTATGCGTTCGAATAAGAGTAAAACTGTGAGTAAGGAGCTACTGTCTCAATGCCTACCTAGTCTACCCTTTTACAGACAAAAGCCGTGGCTACATTAGTACCCAGTCAATCAATGTTATTAACTATAAGCATTATGCTTATGACCTTCCCATTTAGAAGCTGAACCGCGTTAATTTCGATAATTTGCCAAACTTCAGTATGACGCTACCAAATCAGCTTCTGGTGTTGGCAGCAAAGTCAGTGACTAATGAAGATTATTACGTAGGTAAGTATTTTCTGTTATTAATTATAATCTGCCGAACAGGACACCAAAATTTGGTAGCAGGAAAATGTGTATCGAAATGGAATCGAACACGTTCCAAGACGACTAAACAACGCAAGGTCACAACATTGTAAAATGAACCGAAGTACACTCGAGACACATTAGTAACCAAACGGAACTCGAGGGCAATGAATTAGGGTCACATAAAGATACCTGAAAGTCTCAGAAGTATTTTTTATGGATTTTTTTATGAATATAATACAATGTGACACCATTTTATTACTTTCATTTAAGGTACATTTAATTTCCCATTAAAAGTACGTTATTTTTTAAATTAAGCCAGCATTTTCAGTTTTTAAGACTTCCAGGTATCTTTATTTGACCTTAATTCATTGTTCTCGTATATATTTGGCGCAGTTTTTTTTAAAAGAAAATCTTTAATTTAAGGATGCACTATGGTAGCTCGCGAAATTCGAATTTTCAAACGTTTTTTACAATTTGCAGGTAGAGTCAGGTTGTAAATTGATTAAGATATGTCACGGTCACGTCAACATCATCAATACAATTTTGTAACCTGTAAGTTCATATACGTATACGCCTGACACTAGCCTGCAATTTCCGAACGAAGAAAGAAAGAAGATGGTAATTGAAAAACTCTTCTTCCAATTGCTATCTTACTACTACTAGGGCCCCCCCAGTGGGGTTCCCGCATTGTCGTTGCGGGGGGGCTCAGTAACCGTGGTCCCACGGTGAAGCGAAGAGGAACCCCAAGGTGGGGCCGCTCGTCAGGGCTTGTGCCTCCAAGCCGACGACGTAGCGGCCAAAAAGTAGGTTGCGGTGAGGTGCATCGCAACTGAGGCGGGCCGCGATGTCGAATGGGAGACATCGCGGCTGAGGGTTACAGGCTGCGGCGGAGGAGGAGTGCCGGTACTTCTGAGTAGCGCTCTTCCCTTCCGTAGCCTGGACGGTGCCGCCACCGTTTGATGGCGGACGCGGTGGGGCCGCAGGGGAAGAGGAGTGTCGGTATAGCGTTGGCCGCTCTCCCTATCCCCTGCGGCCGAAAAGTGGTTGGCGGCGGGGCCACTGTACTGACCCGTCGCAGGAGGACGTCAGCAGCAGCTGGTGGGGCCCGCAAGGGCCGATGCCTGCTAGGGGTGCGGGTTGTTCGAAAGAGATACCGTGGCCCCTGACATACGGGCAGCTGAAGGAACATGGGTGGGTTTTAGTCAGTAAAAGTCTGACACGCCCTCCTGCTCCAACCAGAGCGGGAGAAGTCATTTGATGATTTCCCACCCACAAAAAAAAAAAAAAAACTACTACTAGGGCCACCTACCGTGCTCTTTCCATAGGGCACCATCTTGACCTTCACAACTCCTCGGAAGTCCCTCCACACGGGCGCCAGCTGTGCCGTGATGAACCGCTTGCTGTCCGGACAGAGTGACTCGTAGTATACTGCGATCTTCACCTGAGGGGAGAGGTGGGAGTTAGAGTCGTGGTTGGTTGGCTCTGTCTTGCAGCATTATGCTGAGCGATGGCCGTTTTGTGTGGATGTGACGCATATTTTCCCCCAACTTGTTCTTTTGTCTTCTTTCTTTGGGAAACTTCGTCAAGTCTTCTCGTCGTTTGAAAATTAAGTTCTTCTACTCGTACGTCCAGCCCGTTGGCATATGGTGCCGAAACCTGGAACTGACACTTAAAAATCGCAAAGAATGTGCGCAATAAGAATACAATGTTGTGGAACTATGGAGAAGTGTCTTGACGCTGTGTGAGCATGCGTGATCCATCGCCACCCGTTCTATGTCCACGACGTAAAGAATGGACGGAAAGCAGCATATGGAGTAATTTTTTGCAACGTTATTGCGTATGGTGTTCCAGTTGAAGAAAAAATAAATAAGATACAAATTGGAATGTAAGAAAATCCTGACACTATTAGGTATGTTCTGTCAATATCTGTACTCTGGGAAAAGTCTCCGCATTGGTAACATGTTCAACAACCTGAGCCTCCAATGAAACCTGAGTATGGTCCGCAATGGTTTCTTACCTTATGATCATCTCCCTTCTTGCCTTTGGCCAGCACTCCGTAGAACAGCGCCACCAGACACAACACTGCGACAGTCTTCATTTTGTTCTGAAACAAACAAAACACTATCTTAAGTCGTCACTATCTTTGCCTTAAATAAAAAAATAAAAATCAAATCAAAATATTTTATTTCACATAAACCTGCAAGGGCACTTATGAAACGTCAGAAGCTAGGTGCACGGTTCCAATTTGTCGCTTCCTATGGAGAAGAGCCGGCAAGAAACTCCACGGTTACTCTTTTAAAAATAATTGGATTTTATAATGTTTTCAAATTACAGTGATATTAGGTATGGGAGGACAGTGCAGGCCTGTCAATAAGTACCAGGTACTTAGAGGAATGAAAATAAAGAATAGAAACTGAACTGAAAAAATCAAAGCCATACTAGGCTGCAAGTCAGCACTTTTTGAACGTCAAAATAACATAAGACAGTCTCCCAGCACGCCCGTCCTTCACCACTTTCTAGTGCTTTAGCTGAGAAGAAGAAGTGGAGCAAGAAACTGTCCAGCAGCACAGCTGTCTGTTATTTTAGAAGAACTAAGTCAACTATCTTTCCATGACAGTCGACAGCCTTTATGGGTAGTCTCAAAATCGGACCAAAAGTCTAACCAAAGGTGTCCGGTGTCGTATTACCCACTGTGTGGTGGGAAATAAATAAGTAAGTAGACGACATTGTTGACAGGCCTACACTATCCCCCCATACCTATTACTGTAATTGGAAAACATGGTAAAAGCCATTTAAAAAAGTAACCGTGGAGTTTCTTGCCAGCTCTTCTCCATAGGAAACGACCAATTGGGACCGTGCACCTAGCTTCTGACGTTTCATAAGTGCCCCAGCAGGTTTATGTGAAATATAATATTTTGATTTGATTTGACATCGCGGGAAAAACCTGGATGAGGCTGGCAGAGGAGCGTGAGGATTGGGACAAGAAAAAAACTTAAAAAAAGAACCGACTTCCAAAAACACTACAAAGTGAAAAATAACTTTAATTTCGGAAGTCGGTGACTTTGGATATGTATTTTATTTAATTTTTTGTCACCGCCTTCTGAAATTAAAGTTATTTTTCACTTTGTAGTGTTTTTTGGAAGTCGATTGTTTTTTTTTCACTTTTTATTTTATTATTCTAGTTTTTTATTTTATTATGCGATAGCTCGATAGCAGCAATCGCGGTTGATTTGCTGTCATTTTTTGAAGAGTTCCATTGGCTGTCTCAGAAACGCATCATCAGATCTATATGAAATTTAAATAGGACCATTTTGGAATAAATCCCTTTCGAAAGAATTTTACAAATCCGTCTATATAAGACGGAGTTATGCCCGAACATACATAAAAGATAAATGTCGGTAAAAAAATAGTTTGCCCAGCAGTGGGTTGTGGATGATGACGATGATGAATGACCTTAACTATCTGGCGAAATGTGGGATTTTTTTCGGAGAATACCATCGTGATGTTATGATCTTATAACTGGTACTCAAGCACAGTTTTCTCTCCACCTGGCAGTTTTCTCAAGCATATCGCTGTATACACCGCAACGCCGACGACGCAAAACCGTGAGTATTTCGCAAACAATTCAGATAAACGCACACACACTGACACACGCTGTTACGTGAAGCAATTCTTGTAAGTGTAACAATGCGCTGTGTTGTGGGAAACTAACAAACATACTGCCACGAGCTGGTAGGTAACGATTTTACATGCATACATAAACTTCTTCCCATAATGGCATAAACTATAGAACGCCACCAGCGAACGGGGTAATTGAAAGGGATTTGGGACACGCACGCCGAATACAAACGATAAAAAAGAACATTAAATCTTTAAAAAAACCTGTGCGAGGCTAAAAAGTATCTTAGCTTCGATAATTGAAAAAAAAAAAAACAAACAAATAGCTTAGCGCTGGTATTCTGATAAGGCCCCTTATTGAGGGTAATTGCATACCACACTAATAGTATGAACGCGTCATCAATGAGATAGAGGTGTCATTAAGGCAAAAAGTGATTAAAAATTGGACTCTCGTATTCACGCTACCATACGGAACCGAGGTGGTTATGATATGGTATTCCATACATTAATGCCAAAAGTTAGTAAAGAACTAAGGGTAAAACAGTCACTGTGTTTTATTTCAATTAAAATATACCCTGTAACCTATTAAGAAAGGTGAAGTTTTTGAGAACAAACTCGGAAGCTTACATCATACAGCAAGTAAGTATTTAATTAAAAGTCATCACTTCAACACCACGGCAGCAAAGTGAATATGTTTTCTAACTGGTAATGTACACACAGTCAGTAGTGTACCGTGCGCAGAAGGTAGGTACTTGTGTATTAGTTGTACTTTCTAAGTGAGACGCAATGCTGTGGCGAGTGGGTCAAGCTGTGACCCTAAGGCGCAAGTCACGAGAGGAAGACGTCTATGATAAATGATTTGCTTTCTGTAAGTATTGTATTTACACTAGGTCCTAAACTAAATTACTAACTAACTACCTAAATATACAAGTAATAAATACAAAAACAAAAGGACACTTAATAGGATCCGAAGAACCTACTCGTCCGCATCGCTGTCATTTAGAAACATGCCCAGAAGACTGGCAGCATTACCACGTTGAATGGCTATGGTCACGTGTGACCTGTCAAAATTTCTTTAAAAAGGAGACGTGCACTCGAGCTCCATGTGTAAGTAGGTTTGTACAAACACTTTTGCACGTCAATTTAATTTTTTTTTTTTTAATTAAACCGCCGAAAAATTGAAAACCAAAAAATAATAAACCTTTTAACCTTAATAACTTAAGTTCAGACGGCGGTGACATACAATTAAAATACATATCCAAAGTCACCGACTTCCGAACGGTTAAACAAAAAAGGTTTATAATTTTTTGCTTTTCAGTTTTTTCGGCGGTTTAATTTTGTGTTAAAAAGTTTTTATTTTATGATTTTTTGTTGCTACTAATTACTACATGCTTAATTTTTGATTACTTTTTGTAAAGCACAACTCAGCATTAAAAAAATATGTGAGTGAACAATCAATCATCCCCTGTTTTCCTACTCTTCAGGTTGATATGGGACCAACTTCGGGGTATACCCTTTTCAATAAAAAAAGAATTATCAACATCGGACTACTCTGTAAAAAGTTATGCGTGGTTAATTAAGATACACATAAAAAAATACGCGTTGACTTGAGTACCTCCTCCGTTTTTTCGTCAGTTAAAAACTAGATGAGGTCGGCGTTTGTTATCTGACTACTCTGAGAAGAAACGCAAAAATAAACTCAGAGGTCACAATCTCTTTTAAAGTGCAGACATTGTCATTAATCAGATTATGTGAAGGCGATGTAGATTGATAGCGTAGGGAAACTCCGAGCATAGCCATTCAACGCTTTACTACACGCCGAGAGTTGAAATTTAAATCAGTGTTTTTCGACACATTCGAATGCAATAGAGTGCATCCCAATATGTTGGGTCCTTAATCCTCGGTTCCATACCGAGTGTTGATAAATGGTTGAAAATTTATAAGAAACGCACAATCGCCGCCGCTCACCGCTCGTACCACCCTCAAACCTGTTCCCTCAAACTGATGTACACTATTGTCAACACTATCTTAACTGTACCTCACTCTCGTTGCTTTCTCCTTGTTCTCTGTACACTATACATATGTAAGGTGTATTAGTGACTAGCTTTTACACGTGACCTCGCATACAAAGCTCCAATTTAGATTTCTGTTAAATACTAGAGACATCACATCACAGATGCGTTGCTCAAACTGAAAGCATTTTTTTTTCTAATAAACCAATTTCATGCACTTTTGAATTGTCAAGGGTCGGTCAGTCAGAAAGATGAAGCTAGTAATGTTGTTACAAAAAATTGGTTACATCATTCGTGTTCAAATTATACATACTGTGAGAACGATGTAAAATAACGTGCACATTAAAAGCGTGCGTAATGAAAACAATTCAGAAATCAAAATACCGTGGCAGCTAAGACGTGACCAGTCCCTATTGACGATGGCGATGGCCGTTCACGAACATGACGTATGGATCAGCACATTCAGTTCAACTACTTTGCTCAGCTGTACTTGTTATCTTAGAATCAACGCTGAAATGTATGCCTATGCCTGTAAAGACTCCGGTCCGGTCGCACCCCTACCCTTCCTATCAGAACACAGCAAACGCTGCTTCGCAGCGAAAAAAGGTGTTGAGGCAGCACGAATACCATCGAACAGAGCAAATTAAACCTCCATTTGTTCATCATTCTCCTGCTTTTATCCGATTTTTTTTGTTTTCGACGCTATATATTTTTTATCTTTCACACTTCTATAATAGTCGTCATCTCCGTAGTCACACCCTTTCTGGGCATATCATCATTCACACAGTTCATCATTTCTTTGGTCTCCACCTACTCTTATAGCATTTTCCTCATTCCTTCGTGTTGTTATTATTTTGGTCAACGAATCAAACCGGTTAGCTTTTGCGGTTTGGCCCGCGAGGAAGTCGGAAATTATTCCACGGGAACCTACTTCCGGGATGAAAAGTATCCTATGTCCTTACCCTGAGGGATAATATAACAGTAGGGAGGGCTTTTATTTTGACGGTTCAACAATATTCACTATGTTACCTACTTACGTTGCTGAGCAGAGATATTTGAAGCAATGAATTATAGTAATATCCTTCAAATTGATTCGGTATGGTGCAGGTGAAGCTAGAACACGTGTGGCAATCATCGGAAACCATTAAAGGTTGACAGATTCCATTCTAATATTTATAGATGCGAAAGAAAGCCACTTCTTTCGCATCTATAAATATTAGAATGGAAATGTGACATTCACCAACCCGCATTGCGCCCGGTCGGTTGATTTCGGCCCACTCCCTCTCACAGAGAGGAGGACTGTGTCCTGGCAGTGGGAAGATTTAAGGCTAATTATGCATGGATATGTATGCGCAGTTATTCGCCTTCTTGACAGGTTTTAAGAAACCTGTAGACAATTGAGTCCATCCGTTGACGCCGGCGCCAAACATCCAAATTGACACTAAGCAGTCTTTAGCATTAATTCCGCTGCGGACCGCAACGCGACCCAGTTGCGGGCGTTACGCAAATAAACCAGTTAGTTCACACAATTACCTAGTTATCCTACTTAAATTAATTTTGTGTACGCTGGCTTATCAAGTAATATCTCGGTCAGTGTCGCGTTGACAGAAAGCGGCGATTGTTTTGAAATCATCTCAGATTTCAGTTGAGGAATAAGAGTTTATGGCAAATAAATTTAATTTAATGTTTTGTGTTTCGAAATGTTAATTACTTACTTTTGTATAGAATCTGCTGGGGAGTCTGTTGCGCCACCTCTTCCCAGCCACGGCTCTAGGATGTGGTGAATGGCGGGCGTTTTGGGCGACTGTTTTATGTAGTTTTGACGTTCGAATTACATTACATATCATCACACCTTGTTTACCCGAAGGGTTAGGCTGAAGTGTGGTTACTTATTATTATTTTTGTTTATTATTTGTTTTCCTCGGCCTAGCCGGGTAGAACTGATGGCACGGGCCTAAGCCAATTGTCCAGCAGTGGGGTTTAAGTGTGGGAGTAATATTAGAAGTAGACGAAATTATATATGCGTGGGAGTATTGGTGCAAGGTGTCCGACTCACACTGAAGAAATTTTCGTACCTCGGCAATGTTTGCAGCCGCGTGCACTGGGCCCCAATTCTGTATGGTTATAATGATTCCCCGCGGAATCTAGTTACGTTCAAACTACCTCAATATCGTGTTTTGTAGAAACCAATCTAACGGTAAGGAATCGAAATGTCATATTCTTTATGTTCCAAGACAATTTGTCGATATTTATTAGCTGATGTCGTGTGTGATCTAAGGAATTGACGTGGTTTCGAAGTAAGGAATCGATAAATGGTCATAGTGAATAAGGGCCCTGATGGCTTCGACGCACTGTGCCGTATGAAGCCTGCCTCGCTACTCCGCAGGCTGCGTGGCAGTCGCAACACTATCCTGCAATGCTGTTTTAGTTTGTTAGTAACAACATAGGCTAATGGTATCCGTTTATATCCATATAGTTCTACACCAATGCGTACAGGGATAATCGTAAATCGTAAGTTGGTACCTCATTTCATTGAAAGCATCTAACGGGCCCTGGCGAGTTGGCTTCTGCCTCTTAGACGCCTTCCAAAGGTTCGGGACTCCAGGGTCCCGAGATATGTCAAAGACATTTGAATAATAATAATTTCAGGCACTATAAAAAAATACAATCATCAGAACCTTACCTTTACAATCAAATTCACTAATAAATGAAAAAAACTTGGCATTACTTGGTTTAAAACATCTAGTTAATTAATTTTGCTACCGTTAACTATTTCTACGATCGATTTGACGAAATTTAACGCGTTTTTCAATTGTTTATAATAATGACATAAAGACTGGTCGTCTTGAAGACGTATTCCGAACTGTTTCGGCTGGTGCTGATAATGCTTGACCTGACAGACGTTATCTCACAGCGGCTATCAGAAGGGTATATGTGAGTAAATAATGGGTATATAAATAATATGGCGCCTCGAATTATCTGAGGAGATACAAAAAATGTTATGAGAACAATCTACTACGTAATTTGTAAATTGTTTGAGGAGAATGACTCTGTGAACTGTGCGATAACAAGACCGCTAAAGATATTTCAAAATTCTGAATTTTCATTGAAGTAGTGAGTTTTTTATAAAATTCTTGAAGTTCAGCGGATGACGAAGAACACTCACTTAATAAAACGTGTGACCCAAATGGGTGCACAGGTTTTAATAAAAGGTTTACATGTACCACACTTTTACACGTCAATCATATTTTCAAAACTAGATGAGGTCGGCGTTTCCTGTCTGACTACTCCGAGAAGAAAGGCCGAAACAAACTCAGAGGTCACAGTCTCTTTTAAAGTCCAGACATAATCTTGGTCAGATCATGTGAACACCATGTAGATTGGTGTCTATGGACTTTTGAGGAAAGAACTACACAGATTGAGTGGACCTGTTCAGTACTAGTACCTATCTACAAAACCACAATTCGCCAGTTATTTTTTTTGGGTGGGAAATCATCAAATAACTGCTCCCGCTCTGGGCGGAGCGGGAGGGCGTGTCAGACTTTTACTGACTAAAACCCACCCGTGTTCCCTCAGTTGCTTGTATGCCAGGGGCCGCGGTATCTCTTTCGAACAACCCGCACCCCTGGCAGGCATCGGCCCTTGCGGGCCCCATCAGTTGCTGCTGACATATCTTTGAGGCGCTCGTGTAACACAACGCGCCGTCGACCCGGGCTTGATCCTTACCGGACAGCATTACTCGCCGTCCGCAAGCCCGTGCCTACGGTGGCCGGGAATCAGCCTGGGATTCCCGACGCCCAGGGCGTCTCCTGCGAAGGCCACGGCTGTGAGGGCGCATGTAATGCATCTCCCTCACGTGCGCCGCCTCCCTCTTTGCGAGCATGACTGCTTCGCTGAAGGAGGCGACTGCTAGCCATGCACTCTCGCTCCGTACCTTGACCTGGACCAGGGTCGGACGCGAGAGATCGCCGCCGCCGGTTCGCCAGTAATGTTTCAAGACCCATCAAGTGGGGCTAGTCACGGGCGAAATTCAAATAAGTATCTAATATATGTAAAACTTACCTAACCGAAAGTTTGACAACCAACCAGTCTTATCAAGGGCTATTGTGTTACCCTGCAACTAGGTTGTGGAGGTCAGATAGGCAGTCGCTCTATGTAGAATACTGGTAGATATTCAGCTGCATCAGGTTACCGAAAGCCGACCCTAACGAAGTGGGGCAACGGCTGGCAGATGATCTTTTTCTTCTACGCGTAGGTATCGATGGCAAAAAATTCAAACATCTTTGGGCCAAATATCAGCTGCGCGAACTCCGCTCACTGACTCAGCTATAACTTCATCAAATGCACAAGTAACAGGGCATGCGGCGCTGGATGGAAGGTGAGCCTGTCTGTGGGGACATGCCGCAAACGCATTTGAGATCTGGGCCGTCCGTGAATCCCCATTTCTGGAGATTGTCTTTACTGCGGCCGATTTGGGTTCGTAGTGTATTTTAGAGATTTCCAAATCTGCCACGGTAACACGTGCCCAGGCAGAAGGCTCTCCGGAGGGCAGATCTTTTGCACAATACCTAAAGACAGGGTCAACTAAATCCCAGCGAGGTTAACTGCAGGCGCAATGACCCACATCGACCAATTGACTCCAATTGCGTCGGGACGTCACAGCAATCAGCTGACGGGAGGTAGGTATATAGGTAACTGCTACATTGCTTGCGGAATGGCCATCATCATCTGCCTTTCCCAACTATGGTGGGGTCGGCTTCTAGTCTAAAGGCTCCTACACACTCTCACAACAAGCCCGGGCGGCATATTCGGTTTCTGCGGCATGTGCCGGGTGCGGCGGCCTAATAACGCCTGCAACATACCCGCAAGGCAAAAACCCACCGGCTGTGCCACCGGCATGTGTGTAGGAGCCTAAACGGATGCGGCTGAGTCTGGATATATCTGACCACCAGTATTTTACACGGAGCGACTTCCTATCTGACCGGGACGTTGTTGCGCCACTTCTTCTTCCCAGTTAAAGCACTAGGAAGGTGTTAAGGGCCGGCGTTTTGGGGGACTGTCTTATGTAATTTTGACGTTCAAAAAGTGCTGACTCTCAGCCTAGTTTGAATAAATGAAATTTTATTTTGATTTTGATTGATCTCTACATCGCAGTTACTATGTTACGTGATCAAGACTGCTGAAGTGCAATGGAATCAAAATTTGTGGAGTGGCGACCGCGTACCGGAAAGTACATCGTTGATAGACCTCCCACAAAGCGGACCTGAGGAAAATTACAGGAATCCACTGGATGCGGAAAACACGATAAATATGAATGTTGTATCGTATTTCAATTTTTTTTTTTGTTTTGTCTGGGTTATTTTTTTTTCAAGTATAAAATCTCTTTTGTCTCCTTTTATTGTTGTGTTGTCGTAAAACAACAGAATGTGTCTCTGTATTACGAGAGGACAATGGCTCCTGCAACACAGTTATAACTAGCGCAGGAGTCAGAGAAATCTACAACTTGGTGTAGGAATTACTTGTTTTATGTCATTTTTTTTTGTGTTTTTCATTGATCGATCCAGTGTATTTCAGTTAAATGAAAATAATGATTAAACAATTAATGTTGCTCAGTAACAGCTTATGGTCTGGATTTGCATTCCACATAAGTAACGAAATGTGGACGTACTATAGGTACACCTCTGCCTAACCCTTCGAGAAAACCAGGCGTGATGTTATTTGTCATAGGAACCCAGAGTATCCATACAGTAAGGAATGATTGATCAATTTTCGCATTAAGATATATCTTGTACAGACATTTGAGCATTAAAATGACCTCTCATTGGTGTTAGTGAACTTTAGCCATCTGTGTCATGGCTAATGGCTAGCTATCGTGTGACATCGATCAATCTATGTTTCGAATAGGTAACTGTTCTTCAAAGGTAGGTATTGTATATCCCTACTTAATCCCTACTCGCTTTCACGCCTAAACCGCTAAACCGATCGTCATGAAATTTGGCAGAGATATAGTCTGGGATATGGAGAAGGACATAGGCTACTTTTATACGCGATAACCGACGTCCACGCGAGCGGAACCGCGGGCAAAAGCTAGTAGACTATAAAGTAAACAGGATGGCAGAGACATGGACACCCAAACTGTAACCATGCACTGAGCATAAGATTCTGGATTAACAAACGTAGAAATAATTCGTTGGCTATTTAAAGAAAAAAACAGTGGCACTCCGGGAGTGCCGACAGAAGTGAAAACTTGAACAATTACGTGTGTATTTTTTGAACAGTGTCGCGAGTTCAATTGTTTTTTCCTATCTCAAAAAATCCCCAACGCGTCTAAAGAAATTTTCACTTCAAAAATCTGCTGTTTCAAGGAAAAGTGCAATACCTACGCAGTCTAAATGTATGAGATAGCAATATTATTATTTTATTAACATAACATCACGCCTTATTTCCACGAAGGCTTGGGCAGAGGCGCAACTATAGTACACCCACATTTCTCCAGTTATGTTTAAGTCCCATGTTTTAAGGGGCGAGCTTATTGCCATTGCAAATAGACTCCGGGCTGCAGTGCGTAGCGAGGGGGGAGCCGGAGGGGCGGGTCGCCTCGTGTGCCACCATTAGAAGGGCGGCAAAATTGGAAAAAAAAATATTTTGTGCGGTCACTGGCGGTCTTTGGACTTTGGCTTCAATGCTAAAGCTCAAGACAACACCGAGAAAGGATCTCTCGAGCTTTTAGAATTTATTCAGCAATGTAAAATGTAACTATGGTATCTGCATACCTAATCTCGTAATAGTGCTTCGATTTTTTTTATATTGCTATCAGTGTTGCTTCATGTGAACGTAGCTTCTCAAAGCTGAAATAAATAAAAAATACTTGAGGTCTACCATGAGCTCCATAAGATTGAGTAATTTGGCCATTTTGTCGATAGAACATAGTGTGAGAGACGATGTTAACTTTGACGAAGTTCTAAATGATTTCGCTGCGCGTAAGTCCCGAAAAGTAGAATTTTAGACGGTTTAGACTTTATCAAACGTTATTTTTACGTTACGTTTTTACACGCTTTATATTAGCTTCACTTGTATGTTTGTTTGTTTGTTTGTATGTTTGTATGTAACCGACTCCTTTGGACGCTATTTTGACCCACTTCAAACGGTCAGATTTCATTGAAACTTTGTAGACTTATCGAGGACCAATGACAATTCAAAAATAAAAAAAACAAAAAAAAAACAGAAAAATGCTTAAAAATCACGCTTTTCAAGCAAGCAGAACTAAAAAATTGTAAATAAATAATAGTTTAAAAAAAACTAAAAAACACTCTTTAAAACCCAAACTAAAAAGTAGAATATAATTTAATTCTATTAAAAAGCGTGGGGTGCTTGATATTAATTGATTATAAAAATACCTCAAAAAGCAACCAACATTATTATTTTTACGACGTCAAAAGGGCGGCAAATTATGACTCCGCCCCGGGCGACAGTGACTCACCCTACGCCACTGCCGGGCTGCTACTGAGATTTTTCCAGATAGAAAAAATCCAATGACACTTTTGCCCGACCTGGGAATCGAATCCAGGACCTTATGCTCAGCAGTAGCGCTTGAGACCACTAGACCACCGAGGCAGTTAGTGGTTAAATACAGGATAAGTTTTTGTCATTCTAGACTCCCGGCGCAGAAGTTTTTCGTCGGTAATACAAAAAAAAATCAGCTATGCCATACATTTTCACCGCGTAGGTATTGCACTTTTCTATGGAACAGCGGTTTTTTTTTGTATTATGGACGAAAAATTTCTGCGCTGGGGGGTCTAGAATGATGTGCTGAATTCGTAGTTACAGTTTGCGCACTGGATAAAAACTGATCCTTTTTAGAAATCTGGGGTCAAGTCAAAGTGTCAGTATATTCGGTGAACTCGTGCCATCAAAGCGGTGAGGTCACTGGTTCAAATCCTAGGTCAAACAAATTGAATTAGTCTAATAGGAAAATAGTTTCCTAATAGTCTAAAGACCGTCTGTCCAGGGCCCTGAGACAAAATACATTCCTATTAGCGTTCACGTCAAACGCTACGCCGAAATGTATGGCAATGACATTACCTGCGGAAAGGACACGACGTAATCTTTCCGAGGGTATTGTCATTCCTGTACATTTTGGCGTAGAGTTTGGCGTGAACTATAGCAAAAATATGTTTTGTCCAGGCTTGCTGCACCCTAATTGCGTCTCACACTATCAAACACAATCTGAAATTTTTTGAAAAATATTGCTCATACATCTATCTATACATCTATACATATAAATAAAATTGGAGTGTCTGTTTGTAATATTAAAATAACCGCTTTTTGCTAAATGCAAATGAATATACATACGGTACATATACCAAAATATTTTTGTTTGTCTGTCGGTCTGTCTGTCTGTCTGTTTGTTCCCGCTAATCTCTGAAATGGCTGGACTGTTTTTGATGGGACTTTCACTGGCAGGTAGTTGATGTAACAAGGAGTTACTTAGGTTACTTTTATTTTAGAATTTTTATTTGTTTTTGTTGATATATATAAATAATAGTAACAAAACTATTCCGCGTGGACGAAGTCGAAGTTTTTTGAACATAATTATGTCTACAGGATAAGTTTTTATCCAGTGCGCAAACTGTGACCATGAATTCAGCATATCAGTCTAGAACCCCCAGTGCAGAAATTTTTCGTCGGTAATCCAATAACAAATCAGCTGTTCTATACATTTTGACCGCATAGGTATTGCACTTTTCTATGAAACAGCTGATTTTTTTTTTGTAAAACCAACGTATAATTTTGCGCTAGCGTTTGACGTGAACGCTAACAGAAATGTATTTTGTCTCAAGGCCCTGGACAGACGGTCTTTAGACTATTAGGAAACTATTTTCCTATTAGACTGATTGAATTTGTTTGACCTAGGATTTGAACCAGTGACCTCACCAGTTCGGCGACACGAGTTCACCGAATATAGTGACACTTTGACTTGACCGCGGCTTTCTATACAGGACAAGTTTTTATCCAGTGCGCAAACTGCAACCATGAATTCAGCATTCATTCTAGACCCCCAAGCGTAGAAATTTTACGTCAGTTTAAAAAAAAAATCAACTGTTTCATACGAAAGTGCAATACTACGCGGTCAAAATGTATGGTTGTCTTCTCAACAAACTAAAAAACGCAATGAATGTTGTTGAACTGTCAAAATGAAAGCGATTCCAACTGTTAGGATTTACCCAGCTGAGTAAGGTTTGGTTCCCAACTTCCCAGGTCAGACAATAGGTAATAATACGGTATTTGGAAAGATATGGGCGTTGATATCATTATCTTTGGCTCAGGTTACTGACGCCGAGGTCGTCAAGTAACAAGACACTTTGATATATACAACCAATGTTGGAAGAACTTTGTGAACAAAGCATTTGTTAGAAACCAGAGCTCTAGTTAATTTAGTGGTTCAAAAGAGACAAGACCAATTTATGAAGACCTCTGGTTTGAAACATTTGGTTTGATTAGAAGGATCTTTTTATTTTGGTTGTTACAGCTGATAGTTTTAATCAATTTAAAACATTTTGTTTAAAAGGGGTCCTGGGTTCGATGCCCAGGTCAAGCTAAATGTTATCGGGTTTTCTTTTACAAAATCTCAGTAGCAGCCTGGCGACGGAGTTGTGCCCAGTTTCTGACGGTATATCACTCTGCTTCAACATGGCCATGACCGCACTAAAGGCCATTTGTTCTGTGTGTTGGTCAAATTGGCGGTGGGGGACGACGACGACGACGACGACGACGAAATAGGAGGGTGGGGGCGGGCATATTTTTAACCGACTTCCAAAAGGATGAGGGTCTCAATTCGTCGGCACCTTTTTTTTTTTTTTTGTATGTTCCCCGATTACTCGAAGATGGCTGGAGCGATTTGGATGATTTTATTTTTGTTTGAAAGGGTATACTTTCCAGGTGGACCCATGATCATCAAGTCAGAATCTGATGATGGGATCCTGGAGAAATAGAGAGAATTCTTAAAATTTTATAGGTACACTTGAAGCGATTTGGGTAGTTTTTGGAAGAGTACTTTCTCGGAGTGGTCCCATTTCAATTTGGTGAAGATCTGATGAAGAACTTCGGAGATAGGCAACGGAACTCCGCAATAAATCATAGCAAATGGACTGGAATTGCTGAAATCTCATGTCTGTCTATTGTTTACACCAGTTCATAACATAACATCACGCCGGGACGCTGTGAAGGGGAAAGCACATGTGAACCACTAAAAAGTGAAAAATAAAAACTTTTTTCAAAAAAAAAAGCAATCAACTTCCAAAAAAAACACTACAAAGTGAAAAATAACTACTCGTATAATTTCGGAAGGCGGTGACAAAAAATTAAAATACATATCCAAAGTCACCGACTTCCGAAATGAAAGTTATTTTTCACTTTGTAGTGTTTTTTTGGAAGTTGGTTGTTACACACTGAACAGTCCTCGGCTCGTCCCAATTACATCGGAATAACTGCCGATAGATATGGTATCTGGTCTGCCTACCCCTTAGGCGAAGACAGGCGTAATGTTATATCTTATGTTATTATATAAAAACCTCTGACACATAGCAACGTATCTGGGGGTCATCTTGACCTAATATTTCTATGACCTACTCACTATTTCGATAATATTGTTTTGATACTTAATAAACTAATATTATGTTAAAGATATTAGATGTTGCTTGGGACATGTCACCGTAAAATTGTAAATACCGTTAGATTATAATCTATCTCGCGAGATTGTAACGCATTATTTTTCGGTAGATTATAATCTATCGAAGTGAAACCGTCAATTTGTGAAATGGCATGCGATTGAACGCACTTCGCGTTGGTTGAACGGCATATGCCCCGCGCCGCCATATTTGTTTGTTGTCGAATGTAAACAAACAGTGTTTTGGTGATTGTAAATTGATCTCTTGTTGAAAATAACACACAGATCTAGAATTAGTTATATAAAATTGTTGTGGAAGTAAGTAGTTATTTGACGGACACCTGTATTTCATTCAGAACTCTATGGACACAGAACGGCCTACTGTAAGACCGACCAATCTGGGCTCTGAGACAAAACACATTTCTGTTAGCGTTCATGCCAAACGCTACGCCAAAATTTATGGGAATTACATTATCTGCCGAAAGGACACGACGTAATTTTTCGCAGGTAATGTCATTCCCGTACATTTTGGCGTAGCGTTTGGCGTGAACACTAACAGAAATGTGTTTTGTCTAGACCTGCAGGGACAGCCTTCAGACGGTTGACAATTTAACGCACGACAGATTGTGATTTATCAGTTTCACTTCCATAGATAATCTACCGAAAAATAATGCGTTTAATTGTAAGCAGTATGGTGCAGTTCACAATTTATCGACAGTTTATAATTTCGCGAGATAGATTAAAAACAAACGGTGTTCACAATCATACGATGGCAGACATCATCATCATCATTTCAGCCGAAAGACGTCCACTGCTGGACATAGGCCTCCCCCATGCTCCTCCACTTCAACCGGTCTTGTGCTTCCCACATCCAGCGGATACCCGCGGCCTTCACAAGGTCATCGGTCCACCTTGTGGGAGGCCTTCCCAAGCTACGTCTTCCGTTACGTGGTCGCCACTCCAGAACCTTTCGGCTCCATCGGCCATCTGTTCTGCGTGCAATGTGCCCTGCCCACTGCCACTTAAGTTCGGAAATTCTTCGGGCTATGTCAGTTACCTTGGTTCTCCTGCGGATCTCTTCATTCCTGATTCGATTGCGTAGGGAAACTCCAAGCATAGCCCTCTCCATTGCTCTTTGGGTGACTTTAAGCCTTCAGATAAGGCCCATTGTGAGCGGCCACGTTTCTGTGCCATATGTCATCACTGGCAACACACACTGGTCAAAGACTTTCGTCTTGAGACACTGCGGTATTTGGGACGAGAAGATATTGCGAAGCCTCCCGAACGCTGCCCAGCCGAGTCGGACGCACATAATCATATTAAATTAATCTAATCTTTCCTATTCCCGGGAGTAGGTGTTATTCTTACCGGAGTATGGTAGGTAGGTCTAAGTTGTGGAGGTCAGAGAAGCAGTCGCTCCACTCCTTGTACCTAGGTAATCGTTGGTTAAAGGCTAGGTAAATGATACAGGCAGTAAAAGACGGAGGAGAACTGCACACGCCAGCCGCTACACACCAAGTATTTGTTATGTAACTTCTTACTTTTAAAGTCATCCCATTTGGATCAGGGCCCCAATTCTGTATCGTTATAATGATTCCCCGCGGAATCTACTATGTTCAAACTACGTCAATATCGTTTTTTTTTTTAGAAACCAATGTAACGGTAAGGAATCGAAATGTTATATTCTGTATGTTCCAAGACAATTTGTCGATAATATTAATACGATATTAGCAGAATTCGTATGTGATTGACGTGGTTACGAGCAAGGAATCGTTAAGTGGTCATAGTGAATTCAGGCCCTGAAGTTTACCAGTGAGTTGCACGATTACTGACAATGCGTGCACTGACTGGACAGGTCCTCTAAATCTGTGTGGTTCTTTTCCTCGAAAGATCATTTCAGACACCAATCTACATGGTCTTCACATGATGATCTAGCCAAGATTATGTCGGGACTTTAAAAAATTAACCTCTGAGTTTGTTTCGGCTTTTCTTCTCAGAGTAGTCAGATACGAAACGCCGACCTCATCTAGTTTAAAAATATGATTGATGTGTAAAAGTGTCGGTACAAAGCTACACAAATCATCATCTACCTGCCTTTTCCCAACTATTTTGTGGTCGGCTTCCAGTCTAACCGGATGCAGCTGAATACCATTATTTTCCACAGAGCGACTGCCTATCTGACCTCTACAACCCAGTTAGATAGTGGGTAACACGATACCCCTTGGTAAGACTGGATGTCAGATTTTCGTGCTTCTGACGACCCGTAACGACTGTCAAAGATCCACGAATGACAGCCGGGACCAACGGCTTAACGGTTGACAACGGTTGGTATATGGAAAGATGGTAACCCATCCACGGTCCAACCGCGACAAGCGTAGCTTAACCTGATCAATCGACCCGTGCGGCTATTATTACTTAGTCACAACAGTCTTTTGTTTTGGAACTGACTTTCGCATTTAATTGCCGATTTCATACCTTAATATCAAAACCGCAACGAGCCTTGTGCTGTCGTAATCAGCAGATATCAATTAATTAAACAATTAGTAGCTAATGATGGGTATTAATTTACTAAAACTTTCAATATTGCAACTCTAATATAAAAATAGCATCGCTAGCGCTACCTTGCAGACTACGGCAAAAGCCATTTTCGACTATTTAAGACCGGTCCTTGTCGCTATGTTTGGGGGAGGCCTATTTCCAGCAATGGGTGTCTTTTGACTGAATGATGATGAGACATTTTTAAATATGTAGGTATAGTTCGTGCGACATATCAAGCTATACATTTCTAGTATAAGCTGGACTCCTCATTGTACGAAAAGCCTATAAAATGCGAGGTCAGCTCAAACTGGAAATGCATAGTTTAATATGTCGCCGTGCGCACGTCATCATTATCATTTTAGCCGAAAGACGTCCACTGCTGGATATAGACCTGCCCCAAGCTCCGCAACTTCGACCGGTTCATCTTGTGGTCATCGGTCCACGTTGTGGGAGGCCTTCCAACTATACGTCTTCCAGTACTCAAGCGCTACTCCTGAACCTTTCGGCCCCATCGGCCATTTGTGCCGCGAGCAATGTGCTCTGCTCGCACATCAGTATTAACAATTGGAGATTGACGGCACCGCCATATCGTTCCAATAAGGGATGATTTTCGTAGTGCAAGTGTTATAACTTATAACTGATATGCGATTGACTGTACGAGAGAAGAAGAAGACATTTTGACCTACAGAACGTCGAAACAGTGTCATAACAATAACACTCGCTAACCTAATTAATAATTGCCGTAATTAAGATAACTATTATTACTGTCGTAGTGTCGTTAAATACCGGATAAAACTTTAACCAGTGCGGAAACTGTAACCAAGAATTCAGCATATCATTCTAGACCCGCTAGCATAGAAATTTGTCGTCGGTTATAAAAAATATAAAATCAGCTGTTCCATACCGAGTAGGTATTGCATTTTTCTATGAAACAGTTGATTTTTTTTAGTATAACTGACGAAAAATTTCTGTCTAGAATGATAATATCATTCTAGACCCCTAGCGCAGAGCTTTTAAATAATTTGACTTTTTTTTCAGCATAATACGCTGTCAAATTATTTAAACAAAAAAAGTCAAATTATTTATAAGCTTGCCTTTAGATCTGAAAAGCACAGTCCACACTAGTGCCTTTAAAACAAAACTTAAACCATTCCTATTGAACAAATGTCTATATACCATTGAAGATTTGTAGTTCCTATCTGATTATTGTATTATTTAGAATTATTATATGACATTAGTACCTAATTGGAATTAAATTTGTAATATCAAGGTTGTTTGCCTCTGTATTGTGTGTAATTTAATTTAAATGTAATGTTAAATTGTAGATTCAGATACAAATTATTGTTAATGAATAAATGACTAATGACTAATTCATGGTTACAGTTTGCGCACTGGTTAAAATGTTACCCTGTATACAGTAGATGTAAAAATATCTGTTTGAACTCGGATTTATTTAGTAGTTACTTTATCACATAACAGTGAAAAATACGAGCTTTAAGTGTGTCAGAACTGCACGACCTCGTTTGATAGTGATGTGCTCTAGCTTAGACGAAGACGATGATGAATAGACGACGAGGACGAAAGCCGAAAGTGAAATTGTGAAACGTCAAAGACAAAGAGAGCAGTTGTGGCCCAGTTGTAACGGCCGCGACTTACTAGTTCGAAACCAGAAAAGCTTTCGCACTGGGCCCGCGTGGTGGATAACGGCCGTCTCCCTTTCATAGAGAGGAGGCCTGTGTACTAGCTGTGGGAACGTTATAGGCTGAGTATGCTATTATACTGTCACCGTAAATCATATTTCACCATCAATCAGAAACCGAAAGCAAGCTACCAGCAAGCGTAGTAATTATGACGCCGTCAGGGTCGATGAGAGTAAGCCCGAGCGGGGTAATTACATAACACACAGCCAGTCATGAAAAAATGAAAGCCACTCTTGGCTTTCATTTTGACAGTTCAACAACACCCATTACGTTATTTACATTGTTTAGCACATACGTTTTTCGAATATATGAAGCAATGGGTTAGCAATAAATTAATGATTCAGATTCTGATTGATAGTGAGCTGGATTGTGATTGTAGGGGCCCATAGTCAGCTGTAGACAGCCATCCCATCCTTGATCAATGTTTTAATATTTCACATCCTAGTCCTGCAGTTTTTAGTAGTGCCGAGGTTATTAAGGCCGAATTCTACATCGTGGTCTACGATTCGAATAATTTATTCTTTGCCCATCCCTAGTCGTTAGCTTGCGGTTGTAAATATTTGCATAATTTTTGTGTTTACAGTTTTTGCAATTAGCATTCATTTGGTAGTGGAGAATATCTCGAGTCTTTGTTCTATTTTATTAAAAAAATATGAAATCTACATTATCTATGTAGGCCAATTAACTTTACGGTTATTTAAAAAAAATCTGCCAACATTTGCTAAGTATAAATGTACGGCTTTGCTCTTTACAAATTAATAAGAAGTCGCTTGTGTCTTGCCAATATTCGTAGATCTCTGATACTCGTTACACTAGTTACCCGACCTCAACGTAGCTGGGAAAAGGTTAGGAAGATGAGGAAGACAGTACGTTGGGCACCATTTGCACTTGTATCGTGACGAAATATATTATGTTTAGCATACCTATATAGTATTTTTTAGGCACTGGCCGAAAACAGGCTCGACAGCACACAAAGAACTAAAATTAAATGAACATTTAAGGTTACCCGTCGTCCCATTGTATCAAGTTAGCGTGTCAATTAGACACAGGTCAAGAGGTCTTTGCACTGCTAATTACTTTTGGTAGGTGATTATATCTGCAACTATGAGATAGACAGTGGGTCGACGAGAGTTATCCACGAATTTTGTTGACGTCGTTTTTGATGTCACCAAAGTTTGTTGTCAATTTGTTGTTTGCTTAGATTAAACACTACCATCATGCCTCTTTCCCTGAAGAGTTAGGCAGAGATTACCTATAGTACCGACACCCACATTTCGTCAGTTATGTGTAAGTCGCATGTATAGGGGGCGTTGCTATGGTCGCCAACCGGGCACAAATCGAGACTCGGGCCTGTTACCTGTTACAGATCGGGGCACGTAAGTTGAACCAAAATGGCAGATTTTGGTTCAACTTACGTGCCGCGATCTATAATGTATTTTTAAACTTCAGAAGGTAGACGGACGGACGGGACGGGACGGAGGTGCTTGTGGCTAAGTAACAATAGCGGCACGGGTCGATTGAGCAGGTAAAGCTACGCTTGCCGCGGTGGGTCCGTGGATGGGTGACCATCTTTACACACCAAGACGCCTCCGTGCCTCGGAAAGCACGTTAAGCAGTTGGTCCCGGCTGTCATTTGTGGATCTTTGACAGTCATTACGGGTCGGCAGAAGGCCGAAAGTCTGACAACCAGTCTTACCGAGGAGTACCGTGTTACCCAGTTACTGGGTTGTGGAGGTCAGATAGGCAGTCGCTCCATGTAAAATACTGGTATTCAGCTGCATCCGGTTAGACTTGAAGCCGACCCCAACATAGTTGAGAAAAAGCTAGGCAGATGATGAGTAGGTAGACGTTCCTTTTCCGTACCTTCAGTTGTTTGGTCTGATTTTGGTTCAACTTACGTGCCGCGAACAACATAAGTATACTTTAATACCTACGCTATGCAACTATTCACACACAGTCAATTTATGTGTTCGTTTGTATTAACACCGATCTTCATATTACGCTTACTTGGCAATGCCAAATGATAGAAGTTAAACCTCGTCGTGAAACTTAATTCGTGATTTAGCATTTTCTAAGCAATCTGAATGACTAGTTTTTATTGTATAAACTTTCTACGTTATTGTGTCTGAATACATTTTGTCGTGAACTGAATAGATACGGTCAATTGTGGCAGCTTTAGTTTCTATTTTTTTTTTGCACTTAAACATCTCTTGATAACTAAAAATCTGTTGCCGCCATTTAATATCGAAACGATACAAAAGTAGAATAATCTACTATTTGTAAAAAATATTTAGTAATCGTGATATATTTGAATACAATTCTCATTGGTAAAGTTGCTCATGGCAAGTACAGATGTCACAGTTGACGGTAATGGAATTCAACCACGGAGTAAAAATTCAACAAATTCAATAGATGACAGCAAATTGCTCTCTATTGCTTCTGTACCGTGCGTGTCTGTATTTTTTTGGTTAATAAAACGGATAAGTAAACAGGCCGAGAGCCCACTTGACGGGAAGTGGTAAAAAATCGTCAGTAATGTTTTATTCAACATAACCAGCATAAAACGTTCCCATTCCTGGTACACAGGCCCCGTCTCTGTGAGATGGTCTGTGACGTAATCCACCGCGGCGTTGGTTAGGTAGAAGTCACATGTCCTAATTTTTTTTTGGTTCTAGGACGTGCTGGTCACGATGTTTTCCTTCACCGTTTCGAGAGCAGCGGCGGTGAAATTAAATGTACCTACAAAGTAAAGCGCTTGCCTGAGTCTGAACTCACGAACTACAACTCATAAGTCGGGCTTGATACCACTGCGCCACCACAGAGGCCTTAGCGTGAGTTTCATTTAAACATCTACACCAAACGCAGTGAGCTCGTTTGGCGCTCCGATTGGTCCGTCACCAATCCAGGGCCAATCGGAACGCCGAACGCGCTCACTGCGTTTGGTGTTGATGGTTAAATGAAACTCACACTAGGGCCTCTGCTCTCAAAACGGTGAAGGTAAACGGTATGGTAAACGTCATTTTGAACTTTTTATTACTGAAATTTTCATTTATTGTTGAATGTTAATTACTTACCTATTATTGTATAGAATCAAGTTCTTCCAACTTAACTGTGCTGCTGGGGAGTTTGTTGCGCCACTTCTTCTTCCCAGCTAAAGCACTAGGAAGTGGTGCAGGGCGGGCGTTTTGGGGGACTGTCTTATGCAACTTTGACGTTCAAAAAGTGCCGACTCTCAGCCTAGTTTGAATAGATGACTTTTGATTTTGATTTTTGATCGGTGAAGGAAAACATCGTGAGGAAACCGACTTGTCTTAGAACCAAAATTTCTAAGATATGTGACGTCTAGCAACCCGCACTGAGCCCGCGCGGTGGATACCGGACCGGTCCTTCTCACAAAGAGGAGGCCTGTGTCACAGCAGAGAGAACATTGTAGGCTGATGATTACGCATTATACATGTATGTAGTACCTACAATATGGTTTCACAATTGTGAGTATAGGAAACATACGCCTTTGTCATTGGCTTTTTGTGGGAAATTACTACCATATAGGTAACACAAAAAAAAAAACAATTGATCGAACGAATGATTGACAAGAAATATTAAACAATGACAATACAAAGTATGTAGGTTCCTTTAAACAAAAAATAATTTTGCAAATCCGTCTACCTATATTAAATGACGGAGTTATGCCCGAAGATTCGTAAAAAAAAGAAGGTTGTACCTTCCTTCATCAGCTCAGTCATGAGATGATGATGACCATACGCAAATGTTCTTGCTACTACAAAAACATTGTTAATACCTATAACATTTGAGGGTTGCCCTCGATTTCCCTGGGATTCCATCATCAGATCCGCTTTGGTGCCAATGGGACCACCTCAGGAGTATACTCTTTCAAATAAAAAGAGAATTTTGAGAATCGTTCCACAAATGGGGGAGAAATCGGTGAACATACATTAAAAAATACATACAGTCGAACATAGAACCTCAACCTTTTTTGAAGTCAGTTATAAACGGATCGTTTTGCTTACCAATGGTAGCATTTTTTATTTCCAAACTAAGCAAATAAAAAGTTTCATCACCTAATTTTACCTGTGATAGCTACTTGCAGATAGGAGGGGTCTACTATGCGAAGGTCCTTAGGCCTTCGCTTTATTTTAGGTAAAGATGCAAGAGTCTTAATAGGAATCGGCCATTAGTGCACATTTGGAACTCGAGACACGTCGTAGTTGAGTAGGTATTCAAAGTATTTGTTCACAATGTAAATGAAGCAATAAATTTGCTTGTTAAATAAAACACATTATAGTAGCATTTGACACCATTGGCGCAGTGGCTTAGTTGTCAGTTTTTGCGCAACGGGTCGCCACTTTGATACCTAGGAAATAACAGTAAGTAGGTACAGGTATAAAGCAGGAATTTTGTGTCTGTCTGCGTTAGTTCTTTGAATCAACACAAAATGGATTTTGATGCGGTTTTCAACATAATTCTAAGAATATATTCCGGATTTGTACGTGTAAAATTATAAGTTAATATTTCACTTAGCTAAATTAGCATTTATATGTCGATGTTCTGACATGTCGCTGTCGTCACATTGGTAGAGCACAGGCCACGACTGCTGTACGGGTGTTGTACAGTGGTAACGGCTGCGACTTACGATTCGCAGGTCGTAGGTTCGAAGTTCGAGCCGTGACAAGCGCTATTCTTTGTGTAAATTATTTAATCGCCACAGCTCTCAAATCGGTGAAGGAAAACATCGTGAGGAAACCGGCATATAAAACCAAAAATTCGAAGACATGCGGCATCTACCAACCCGCACTACGCCTGGGTGGATTGCAGCCCACTCCCGTTCACAAAGAGGAGGCTATAGGCTGATTGTGAGCCAACGGCGGTCGAGGATAAAGGAGAAGTTACATAAAATCTCTATGTGGAAGTGTTGAGGATACAATATTTTGGTTTACTTGTAGTTTTTTCGACGTATGCCACATTGGGCACATGAGGTATTCCACATACGGCACCTATCGGCACACTATTCTTACCTAATACTGTAAATTACACTACAACACTTACACTAAAATACTGTAAATTTAAAATGAATATACTAAACAGTGCACAATTAATAATAATAACATTATTATTAATTGTGCAATTTATAGGGTTATTAATGTAAATCGTGCAATAAATAATATAACAATATATAAATATAACTTAAAACCAAATATATAAATACTTACTTACTACCATAAAAACAAATGATACTATTTTAATGACGCTATTTTGGTGATACTATTTTAATGATACTATTTTAATGATACTATTTTAATGATACTATTTTAATGATACTATTTTAATGATACTACCTATTCTAATTTAATATTTATTTTTCCCTTAATAAAAAGCGCCTTCATCCTCTCTCCTGTTAAAAATTAACTTTGCTGTGCCCGACAGGGTCCATAATTGATTCGATGTTATAATATACCAACTGTTATATGTACACATTATGGAATGCAATAAAGTATTTGAGTATTGAGTATTGAGTATCGATACTTTTCGCAGGTGCCATTAGTGGAATAGTTTATTATTTACAATGTTATTCCACAAACGGCACCTACGAATCAGTAGGTACTAGTGTTGGGACGTTTATTTTGTGTAGGACGTCAAAATTAAAAATTCGATTAAAATTAGTAGAGAGTTTAATAACATGATAAAAAAATATAACTTCTTTATGTCTTTTATAATTTGAATAAACTTGAATGAACTTGACTTTGAATTTTTTTATTTTTTGTTTGTGTTCAATCACATGTATTACAAAATCAACATTGAATTACAATAGAATTTAGAAACAAATATTTTTTAGGTTTTTAAACGATTATTTCTCTTCTTGGTTAACTTTGTCATCTTAATGGTTTTTTTTTAATATGACACACAATCAATTATTGGCACATCTATTGTAAAATCACTCTTGATTTATTTCTTGTGTACTATAAACATTTTAAATCATAAAATACTTAAAAATAGATTACTTAAATATAGGTTAGCGCATAACGTACATGTGGCTATATATTGTCATTGGCCATTTTATTAAATACGCAGCTTTTCTATACAATGACCAAGAGAAATAAAGCCACTTTTGTACTCTTCTACTATATTGTTTATTAATTGTATTTATTAATTTCTACGTTCTGCATATTTTTGTGATTTCGACTTTTCCATTTTTCCGTGGATTTCAGCGTAATTCTTGCAATTTTCTTGAAGAACCCTTAGAATTTTTTCCAGGTTTTTGCTACTATTTTATTGATAACTTTATTAATCACTGAGTAGTATGTCTCAGGATAATTGCTGCTCATGTGAGCCTGGCCGTAACAACACCATTTGTTTGACCACCATCTGTGGTCAATCCACTGTGTTACCATGTAATAATTAAAACTTGTTACATTTATATCATGTAGACTCTAATTCATAATGTAAAGCCATGTTTCGTCCAAAGTATCTGGTGGCAAGTGTGGTAGCACAGTACACAAAGCAACGAGAGCAGCAACGTCACCAGACACAGCCCTGCCTGGATAGAGGATCTTCCCTTTACCGTAGACTCTATATCACTACTATGGAATAGTTTATTTAAATAATAAACTATTCCACTCATGGCACCTGCGAAAAATATTGATAGGTGCGGTATGTAGAATACCTCAGGTGCCATTGCCTCAAGTGCCGTTAAAGTGGGTGCCCGATGTGGCATACGTCGGTTTTTCCTTACACGCGCAGTTTGATATGGCAATATTTATAAATAACTAAGCCTATATGTAACAAACAATTATTACATAAGTGCACACACCTTGGGGCCAAATGCTTTACGAAATAACGCATGAACAAAGGGTTTAGTTCAAAAAACCATTGTACACGCCAAAAATGTATTATTATTTAAAAACTAGACGAGTTCGGCGCTTCCTATGTGACGACTACTCTGAGTCTAAAGACCGAAACAAACTCAGAGGTTACACTTTACAATCACCTTTGAAGTCCTTATATAGGTACCTAATCTTGATCAGATAATGTGAAGACCATATATATAGGTGTCTGAGATTGTATTTTGAGGAAAGAACCACACAGATTTGAGTGGAAATGTCCGGTCAGTGCACGCATTTGTCATTGTCAGTAGGCAATGTAGTTCAACTCGGAATTCACCAAAAAATACCAAAGAAAGTAAATTTAGGTAGGCCGCATAAAGTAGGTACTCAAACTAAAACAACCATTAAAACTAACTGAGAAAAACTGTACCTAATGTAATATTTTAAATTAATTAAATTATTGGAAGTACCTACTGGTTGTACCTACGTCGTATTGATTTGAGGAAGTATTCGCAATCACGACTGCGATGTTCGTTTTTTGTTTATTTTTATAACCGGTTTACAATCGATTTTGATATGGCTTTCGTTATTGATCATACAGAAAGGTTGGTTGAAGGATCTCTTGTTATTGTGTATATAACATCACGCCTGAATGCCCTGAACGTGTGGGCAGAGGTGCATAGAGCACACACATTTCGTCAGTTATGTTTAAGTCCTTCCCGATTCCTATTGCCATGAAATTGAGAATCTCAGCAGCTACTGAGAATTGAATACGTATAAGAAAAAAAACATTATTAGGTTTATTTTTTCAATAGCTTTCCCCTTCTTTTTATAGAAAAATTAATAATTTGCTGCTACTAATGTTTGCATAGCAGAACAGATAGAACAGAAATAACAGAAAACAATCAAATAATTATCAGCAGGTAATCACATAAAAAATAATTAGGTACACAGGCAAAAAACCCCAATTAAAAATACCTAAGCATTACGCCTCATAACCCTAAAAAGAAAAATAAAACTCAAAACCAAACACAGCTTATTACTTACATTCAAAGTTAAAGTTACACAATACCATAACACACAATCATCGAGGTAACAAAAAAGGTTGACTTACCTTTTTGTAACTCGCGTAGCCTTGATTAAAAACTTAATTTATTTCTACTGGCAACACTGTCGACCGCACTGTCAAAGGCACGAAGGAACACTGGCGAGCGGGTGAAGAAAAAACTTGCAACTGGGTTCTCCCCTCTACTTAGGTAAGGCTGGCTGCAGATTCGCAACTTGTCTGAGCGACTAGTCGTTAGTTAACTTATTAAATTACATAGGAATATGCTAACAGATAATGCGAATAATTAAGAACGATATTGGTGCAGTCAAAGTCTAAGAATTCGATAAATAGGACAGTTATTATCAATCTTGCTCTTTGTTGTTTATAAGTTTTCATTGGTACTAAGTATTAATCTTAATTATTAGTAATAAGTAAGAGCAGTGGTGTTCGGTTGGAAACCACGCAGTCACTTTACTTTGTACTTCTGCTCTGAAAACGGTAAAGGAAAACATCATGGGGAAACTGGCATATCCTTGAACCAACCAAAAACTCTGTCTTACAGAGAGGAAGCCTGTGTCCGTCATTCTATAAGTATTGGAGGGCCATTAAAAATATTCCGTCCGGGAAAGTAGGTATTACTAGGATATACCTATTTATACAGGCAAGCAGTGCCGTGTCCAGTTTTAGGGATGTACAAATATGCTGCACGTAAGTACCTACACAGCACATACCGGAGAAATTACAGGCTAGTGAAACTCGTCTTCGTTCCGATAACATATTTTATAGAATTTTGAGGAGACGTGACATCTTGGAGTTGTATAACCTGAAGAAGATATCTGGGAAGGGACCGAGCGTTAATACGCTGAGTTATTTGACGTTTTTTTCTTAGATTAGCAACGGGACGATCTCCTGGGTTGCTACAGGGAAGCTGAGTGGCTATTTTCGTTATTCATTTGTTGAGCTGTGGGTGTTGGCTAAAATAACAGTAAGTCTGATCTACATGGATTTTTGCCGCCTCTTCGAGCTTTACACAGGAATACATAGGTACAAATAGGCGCATGGTGGTAAATTTTCCCTGGGAAATATCTGTCAGGAGCTTTACGCTCTACTACTACGTAATCCATCAAAACTCTCACAAAATCGCACCTGTGTAACTATCCTTACAATCTCAACCAGTATAACCCGACTATTTGGCACACCACATCCTTCTCACTACTCCACACAATACATACGACTTCCTAACTCGCCAGCATTATACTTAGTACTACATTCGCAGTGATTGTTGTCTGAAGACCTTTTTTATTCGCTTTGCGTTAATTTTATAATGGGTTTTAGTACTGCATGTATGCTTTGTAGGATCCTGGTGACGTCACACTGGGTCATATTGTATTCACTCGTAATACCTAAATTAACTTGGGTGCGACAAAAAAGCTTCCACTACTTATATACCATGTAAGAACGATGCTTTTTTTACATGTACGAGTGCCAACTAACGTAATTAAGTGCGCTCTATCGAATGATATCAATTTATAGCGAAATAAGACAAACATTTATTTATAATCGGCTATGTGGCTAAAGCTGTGACGCTATGGATATGCGCTATAAACTTCATAGTTGCTTTTGTTACATATAAATGCTGTTGGCCTCTTTACCACCTTCTACATGGTCCTCAAATGATCTGATCAAGATTATATACACACTAGTGGACCAGACAGCCGTTGTCCTGCCCGAACAGCACAACCTACCACGTCGTATTGTCAATCTAAACTATCCAGGGACTCAAACAACCACGCACAAAAAAAATCATCAAAATCGTACATCACACACGAATTCTGCTAATATCGTATTAATAGTATTAACAAATTGTCTTGGAACATACAGAATAAAACATTTCGCTTCCTTACCGTTACATTGGTTTCTAAAAAAAAACGATATTGACGTAGTTTGAAAGTAGTAAGATTCCGCGGGGAATCATTATAACGATACAGAATTGGGGCCCAGAAGAAATCCCTACTTATTATTATAAATGCGAAAGTAACTCTTTCTGTCTGTTTCGCTTTCACGTCTACGCCGCTGAATCGATCGTCATGAAATTTGGCAGAGATCCTGGGATATGGGGAAGGACATCGATAACCGACATCCACGCGGGCGAAGCCGCGGGCAAAAGCTATTTATACATTAATATATATCTACATATTTGCGATCATTATCAAACAATGGAAGCTATTCCTGAGTGCTAATCTGCTAAGTACTGAATTCACATTGAAGCTCATGTTCTTTGCATAAATCCAGGAGTTCACCTGGTTTGGTTATGCATTACGCAGGCGTTACCACTTATTACTTAAATAAATTATGCTATTACGATGTTCAAATGATTCATAATCGTTGCTCGTGTCGTTTAGTGGTAAAATTAACATACCTACGTACACAAAGGGTACTTGCGATGAAAACCAACCTTACAAGTGTACAAGGATCTTTTGACGTGTGGCCAAATTGAGAACTAACGCCGCCATCTTGTTTTTCAATGTTTACCAACCAATATTCACGTCATTCAAGCGCCATACAATTCTCCGACACAAGGAAGTTTTTTTATTTGGGAATGGCATTTCGCAGGTCAACCTATGAGGTTGTCGGCCGCTTAACCGGACTCGCCTGTGGCTACCTTAATAAATGAAGACCTCCAGACAGGGCTTGAAAACTTAAAACTAGAGCGACTACACGGTAAGGGCACCCTCTGTGGGGTATGGACCTCGGCTTAGGGCGTCGCTGGAAGAGGGCAGCAAGTGACGGGGTGGATCGGAATGTAACGCTATTACGCTACAGGCTCAGCGGCGTGAGCTGGCTTGAGCAAGGGTCGGCGATATAGATTGGGACGTCGCGTCGTCGCGCCGGGACTCGGCGCGAGAACGACAGTGAATCTTGAGATGTGAGTGGAAACGCCAGGACCACGCCCTAGGAGGACATAATACAGTGACCTTATTGGTGATGTTCTTCAGGACGGTCAGGCGCGTAGTTCATACAACCGGCGTGTGTGACCAGCAGGCTTAGCATGACGCTTTCTATTTCTACTCTACCGTAGAATAGAAATCGCTTGTCTACATTTCTCGGTTCAAAATCAAAATCAAAATATTTTATTTCACATAAACCTGCAAGGGCACTTATGAAACGTCAGAAGCTAGGTGCACGGTTCCAATTTGTCGCTTCCTATGGAGAAGAGCCGGCAAGAAACTCCACGGTTACTCTTTTTAAAAATAATTGGCTTTTATAATGTTTTCAAATTACAGTGATATTAGGTATGGGAGGACAGTGCAGGCCTGTCAATAAGTACCAGGTACTTAGAGGAATGAAAATAAAGAATAGAAACTGTAGGCCTACAACGTTCTCTCATTCACAATATGTAAAAGAATCTATATAAGTAAAATGAACCTATTTAAACCAAGTGATATGATTTCCATGAGAATCACTAATAAATACTCGATAGTACAAGTGTTGTATAATATCAAATAATGACGAGAATATGTCAGAAAGTTTACAAAATAAAAATAATAAAAATTAACATTGTAATTTGGGAGCAGTAAATAACTTTCACATAGTTGTGCTGTTAATGAGGTACCAGTGAAGCCACATGTGCAGAAGGAATTAATGCCAAACTTCTCTGTCTTCAACGTAGTCTTTTAACTTATAATTTGCTTTTTTGATAAGGACACGTTTGATGTGAGTTTTTAAACTTTCCATCGCTAAGTTCTGTAACCGACTTTGGCAACTTGTTACAGAAGCGGATACTGTTTATTAGAAATGACTTGCTAGTTTTAGTTAATCTAAATTTTGGAATCACAATTTCATCTTTACTACGTGTATTTAGATTATGGAAGTCGCATCTTTTTTTGAAAACACCTAAGTTTTTGCGAACATACAAGATAGTTCAAAACTGTCAACTGTCTACGGCCATGCCAACCTGCTGGCCATGCAAAGCTGGTCTATGCCAACCAGTGATGGGTAAAGTACGGCCCGCGGAAGCATTTAATCCGGCCCGCCGACGGTCCTTCTACATGAATAGTTTATGACCCGCGATAATTATGTTTTGACGGTCCAGAAGTATAAAGTAGATTCTACTTCTACTAGTAGAATAATAGACGCATAGGTAAAGGAGCCAGCTAGACAAGCCTTTTCGCGCTGCTGAAAGTTACTTCGTCACAGCTCGAACCTGCATTCGAAAATATTATGGCAAATCAAAAGTAATTTCATGTCTCCCACGCCTACCATAAAAGATTAATTTTAATTTTTAACATTTGTGCAAGTGTGTAAAGCTATAATGTTTGTATATGATTAAAAGTTTCAACACAAAATGCATTTTCCTATAATTCTGGCCCTCCTCTGAAATTTCTTAAACTATCTGGAATCCCATTAAGAACTATGGTATCCCATTAAGAAAGTTTGCCCACCACTGGTCTACATGGGAACGTCATTTTTGTCTACTTTTCCGTCGACAAAACGCTTCCCTACGGTTCTCGTGCTAAGCTTGCTGGTGTATGAACGTAAACGGGGTAAAAAGGCTATGTAAGGATCGTAATCGTAACAGGTGGCGTTCTGTAGTTTCTCCCCCCATTGGAAGAAGGCGTGAGTTTATGTATGTACCTATGTACACAATCTAATGAAGTTCATTGACTCTCAAACAACCCGTCAAGATCACAAGACTTCGCACATTCTGTGCTTGCAACACAAGTAAGTAGCAAGCGAGTATATTTCCAAACTATGTAATGTGTCGCTGCGATGGAGACGAGGAGATTGCTCGCCAGTCGCTGCTCTATGTGGCGTAATCTTAGCTTATAATAAGCGTTGTTCTCAGAGGTGCTTTTGTAATAGGGACAAACGATTTGTCAGGATTACTCTAGGGATCAGTAGGTTCTGGCTCGTTGGTGTAGTGGTCGTAAGCACGAGGCCCTGGGTTCAGCGTGAAACAAAATGAGAATCTAAAGTCATTTGTTAAACGAGGCTGAGAGTCTACAAACTTTTAAATGTTAAAAAAAAACAACAATTAAAATTACACAAGACAGTCCCTCGGCACGCCCACTCATCACCCTACCTAGTGCTTTAGCTGGGACGAAGAAGATTTCTCACTAGCAGCCTGTGTTCTTGATTTGTGGTTGGTTTATAGCAGTAGCTCGCCCTACATTATGACATTTGACTATGTTGGGGTCGGCTTCCAGTCTAACCGGATGCAACTGAGTACCAGTATTTTACATGGAGCGTCTACCTATCTGACCTCCATAACCCAATCCACTCGCTGGGTAATACGATACCTCTTGGTAAGACAGGTAGATAATATTGAGTGTTTAAATAATATTGAGGACAGTAAACATTCCCTATCATCATCATTATCATCATTTGAGGCGAAAGACGTCCACTGCTGGACATAGGCCTCCCCCAAGTTCCTCCACTTCGACCGGTTCTGTGCTTCTTGGTGCTTGCCATTTTTTGGGGAGATTTGACATAATCGCCATGCTTGGCGGGTGGGTTGGCGATCGCAGTATGTAGTCGCGTCCTACGACGCCCACGGGAAGAAATGGGATGGTCCTATTCTTTACGTACGGCACCACACGGAACACGTAACATTTATGAAAGTATTAGGTTACAATGTTTCAATGTCAAATATGCAAATAGGCATCAAATAGGTAAATAATGATAACTACTTCGCAATTGCAAAATCCACAGTTTTTTTCCCCGCATCAACATAATACGCCTACGCTCCCACGGACGTAATAAAATCGCGGCGGGATATTTTCGCATTTTTTTCCGAGAGTTGAAAATCGAACTGTGTGTTTTTCGACGCACGGAGACTCGCGCTACACTGTGTTGGATATTCATTGGTCGGTTCGACGCAGAGTTGAAAATACAGTGCTCGAATTTTATTTTATCACGTCCGTGTGAATGTCGACTAATTTGTATAAGTAGGTAGGTACCGTACGCCAATATCTAAGTACTGTGCAAGCATTTTGCAATCGGTGCCAAAGTACAATTTATAACTGCTTTTGTTTTGTTTATTTTTCAAGTTCTTGTAGGTTACCAAGTTAACAAGTTTTTGTTATTGCTACGAAAAAGTGCTAACCAACTGTTTTGAAATGTCTTTTAAATGTCTGTACTGTCACCGGGATTCATGCCCTTCAAACGAGCACGGGTAGTATCTTCCCGAACGAGCATCTTCACAAAGGGCTCTCCTTACTCATCATCTGTCCAGCTATCCCCAACTATGTTGGGGTCGGCTTCCAGTCTAACCGGATGCAGCTGAATACCAGTATTTTACATGGAGCGACTGGCTATCTGACCTCCATAATCCAGTTACTAGACAACACTATACTCCTTGGTAAGACTGGTTGTCAGACTTTCGGGCTCATGACTACTTGTAACGACTGCTATTCATTTGTTTGTCGAAGGCTACTTGTGATGTAATCATTTTTAACCGACTTCAAAAAAAGGAGGAGGTTCTCAATTCGACTGTATGTTTTTTTTATGTTTGTTACCTCATTACTTTCGATTGGGTGAACCGATTTTGATGATTCTTTTTTTATTTGAAAGCTCGCGCTTCCCGTGTGGTCCCATTTCAATTTCATATAGATCTGATGATGCGTTTCGGAGACAGACAACGGAACTCTCCAAAAAATAACAGCAAATCAACCGCGCTTGCTGCTGCTATCGCATAAATATGCATTGTTTTGACACCAAGGATGATGAAATTTCGAATTAGTGGGGTAGGTACTATAACTAAAAAGTGAAAAATAAAAACGTTTTCCAAAAAACACAACCGACTTCCGAAAAAACACTATAAAGTGAAAAATAACTTTAATTTCGGAAGGCGGTGACAAAAAATTTAAATACATATCCAAAGTCACCGCCTTCCGAAATTAAGAAAAATGTAAGCTTATCTCATTGTTTAAATCATTCAATTTAAAATGTATATTTAATGAAGCGACTAGAATAACAGCAACCACAGCTTCATGCATAGACAATGTATTTACTAATTGTAAAATAAAGGACTCTTCCTTAATTAGTGGCGTCAGGTCAGACCATACTGGTCAGCTTGTATCGTTTGACTTAGATAAAAACTTACAACTAGATAAAACCATTGAATTGAGACCTCTGACTAAAAATAAATTGAAAACGTTTCAAAATAATGTTCTTAGCAATCTCTCAACAGCAAGTTTTGATTCACAAGATCCCAATATAAACTATGACACATTTTTTTCTACAGTATGCCAAGAATTCAATAAAGCATGTCCTGTAAAAAAGTCACAATCACTGCTAAACCAAAATTTAGCGAATGGGCCACAGCTGGCATTCGAAAAAGCAGAGATATCTTATATAATTTGTATCACGAAAAATCATTGACTTCTGATCAGGCCCTTCATAATTATGTAAGAAACTATTCTAAGATGTCGAAGAAAAGAGAACGTTGAAGAAAAGAGTCTGCGCTCAAGCTAAATCTAAATTAATAAGTAACAAAATTTGTATTTCTAAAAATAAAATAAAAGCTGTGTGGCAGGTAATTAACAAAGAAACTGGAAACACACAACAGCGAGATCAGATTGAGTTAGCTCTAAAAATTGATAACGAAACCATTTCAGATAAGTTAAAAGTTGCTGAAACTTTAGAACATTTCTTTACCAACATCCCAATAGAGGTTACGAAGTCTCTACCCTCATCATCTGTATTAGCTGAATCTCTTCTTAAAGAAAACTTCAGTAAGAACATTCCAAATTTTGCATTCAAACCCATTTCTATTGCCACAATTAAAACAGCATTTAAAAGTCTTAACATAAAAAACACTGAAGACTTATGGGGCATTTCCGTTAAGGTTCTTGAAGATATCATTGACACAATTGCCCCTGTCCTAACAGGCATATTTAATCAATGTTTAGACACTGGTACGTTTCCTGACTTAATGAAACATAGTAAAATAGTACCAATTTTCAAATCGGGTAGTAGGAGTGATCCCTCTAATTATAGACCTATATCTGTGCTTCCAGCATTGAGCAAAATTTATGAAAAAATCATGCTGGACCAGATGTTGTCACATTTTAACTCAAATGGGATTTTACATAGTCGACAGTTTGGTTTCACGAAAGGTAGGTCAACGACTGACGCGGGAGTACAACTCATCAGTCACATTTTGGAATCCTGGGAGAAGTCCCAGGATGCAATTGGCATTTTCTGTGACCTCTCAAAAGCGTTTGACTGCGTTGACCACAATACACTTATCTGTAAATTACACCACTACGGAGTTCGTGGACGAGCTGCTGATCTTGTGCTTTCCTATTTATCAAACAGGCAGCAAAAAGTAAATGTTAACGGGGCAACGTCTTCGGGGTCTCTAGTCAAGATGGGCGTGCCTCAAGGTTCAATTCTTGGCCCTTTTTTATTTCTAGTTTATATTAATGACCTTCCTTACCTGATGGCTAACTTCTCGGATATAATTTTATTCGCTGATGACACTTCTCTTATTTTTAGAATAGATAGAAAAGATACGGATGTCTTACATGTCAACGATAGTCTAGCTGTTCTCTCGAAATGGTTTGCGGCTAATAATCTTTTACTCAATGCGAACAAAACTAAATGTCTTAAGTTCTCATTACCAAATGTACCCCAAGTAGGGCTAAATTTAAAACTTGATGGCAAGAAACTAGATGCATTTTCGGAAACTGTATTTCTAGGAATTACTTTAGATTCAAAATTGCAATGGGGTGCCCACATTAGAGCTCTTTCAAGTAGATTAAGCTCAGCTGCTTACGCAGTAAGAAAAATAAGGCAGTTGACTGATATAGCCACAGCTAGGTTAGTATACTTTGCTTATTTTCACAGTATTATGTCTTATGGCGTTCTGCTGTGGGGGTCGGCAGCTGACGTAGATTCAGTTTTCATTCTACAAAAGAGGGCAATCCGCGCTATCTATAAAATGGGGCCTCGCGAGTCTCTTAGAAACAAATTCAACGAAGTTGACATACTAAATCTGCCTTCTCTTTATATCCTAGAAAATATCTTGTATGTTCGCAAAAATTTAGGTCTTTTCAAAAAAAGATGCGACTTTCATAATCTAAATACACGTAGTAAAGATGAAATTGTGATTCCAAAATTTAGATTAACTAAAACTAGTAAGTCATTTCTAATAAACAGTATCCGCTTCTATAACAAGTTGCCAAAATCGGTTACAGAAATTAGCGATGGAAAGTTTAAAACTTATATCAAACGTGTCCTTATCAAAAAAGCATATTATAAGATAAAAGACTACGTTGACGACAAGGAAGTTTGGCGTTAATTCCTTCTGTACATGTGGCTTCCCTGGTAACTCATTAGCACCATAACTATGTGAGCGTCTATTAACTTCTTCCAAATTACAATGTTAATTTTATTAATTTTATTTTTATACTTTCTGACATATTCTCGTCATTATTTGACATTATACAACACTTGTAATATCGAGTATTTATTAGTGATTCTCATGGAAATCATATCACTTGGTTTAAATAGGTTGATTTTACTTATGTAGATTCTTTTACATATTGTGAATGGGAGAACGTTGTAGGCCTACAGTTTCTATTCTTTATTTTCATTCCTCTAAAGTACCTGGTACTTATTGACAGGCCTGCACTGTCCTCCCATACCTAATATCACTGTAATTTGAAAACATTATAAAATCCAATTATTTTTAAAAGAGTAACCGTGGAGTTTCTTGCCGGCTCTTCTCCATAGGAAGCGACAAATTGGAACCGTGCACCTAGCTTCTGACGTTTCATAAGTGCCCTTGCAGGTTTATGTGAAATAAAATATTTTGATTTTGATTTTGAAAAGTTATTTTTTACTTTATAGTGTTTTTTCGGAAGTCGGTTGCTTTTTTTTACAGTATTATATGGCCGCTGGACCATCGCTCGTGTTATCACTGCCCCGCATCTAAGCTCAGATAGACAGCCATATGTATTGCTATTGTAATAAAGAATTATGTACAAACATAACGGTAGCTTTCACAAGCAGCGGTTTAAAGCAGTTATGATTAATTTTTACGTTTATCTATACAAATATACCTACATCTTCTATACATATAGATAAATAAAATTGGAGTGTTTGTTTGTAATATTGAAATGACCGCTTTTTACTAAATGCTTATGGATGTATACATATACCAAAATAACATTGTTTACAATTGCTGTCTGTCTGTTTGTTCCGGCTAATCTCTGAAACCGCTGGACCGATTTTATCCAGTATTTCACTGGCAGATAGCTGATGTAATAAGGAGTAACTAAGGCTACTTTTATTTTAGACATTTTATTTATTTTTATTAATTTAGACGGTATAAAAAAAAACTATTTCGCGCGGACGTAGTCGCGGGCACAGTTAGTTTTGTATAAAACTGCCAATTTTGAGAGCTATTTATTTTGATGTTTTACTTTATAGAAATGTTTTGCCGTGTGCAAATCATATGGCTCATGTCTTCTCATTTGATATAGTGAAAATATTACACAGACTGCAATGTCTTGTCAAGCAATAAGAGCAGTGGTGGCCCTGTGATAACGGCGGCAACTAACGAGTTGTATGTAGGTCGAGGGTTCGTACACAGACACGAGATCACCACTGCTCTCGAAACGGTAAGGGAAGACATGGTGAGGAATCCGGTATGTTCTAGAACCAAAAATTTGAAGACGTGACATCTATCAGTCCGCACTGGGACCACGTGGTGGATTACGGCCTGAGAGAGGTGCTGTGTCCTAACAGTGAACATAACATTATAAGCAATGAACAGAAGATTATAGGCTGCCTGTGTCTCGTTCATTTAGTGGTCGTGCGTTGACTGAGCTTGGCACATATCAAATCTGTTCTGTGGGTTTTGCCATTTTAGTAGAAGCCAACAGTTTGGACTGTGAGAATAGGGTCGCCCCCTATTACCTACATGGGATTAAAACATAGCTGAAGAAATGTAGGTGTACTCGATATACGAGTACCTGCCCATCACTACGTAATGTCATCTTATGTTTTTTGACTCACGATACCTTCCTTCAACTGTCACAGTCTTCGGCAATTATTCGTAATCTGCCAACTAGCCATTATTCGACCTCGTCGAAATTACCTTGTCACCTCTGTCGCAATCCGGCGGAACCGATCAATTGGCCAACATCGATGACCCCCACAATGCCATAATGATTAAGTTTCATGTGACAATGTAAACATTACTCTGATAGTAGTAGCTGTATCTATCTCGCCACATGTGAAGATTGTGAAGTGCGCATCACTCACACTGACGTCGTGCAAAATCCAGCTTCGCGCAGGCAAAGTTCGACGTGCGACTAGAATATACAACGTCAACTATCGGCCCACCGAGGGTTGTGGCGAAACTTGGAAGAGGCACCAGTCCATCAATGGACATCGAAAGACTGAGTTGGTAAATGCCTAGGCTTGTCCCCTCAGACAATTGGTGTACCAACTAACATCTCTGCCTTCTCTTTCAGGGAACACCAGACGTTATGTTTTTTTTATGTGACTATAAAAGGTAGGTACTACGCTAGGCCAACCAAGGGCAAAATATTACGTTAGGGCCATATCACACTAGCGGTTTGCGAGCGGCTGCGAGGCGGTGCGGGCGTGCAGCGAATGCGTCGCGAACACGCCGCGGCTGCACAGCGAAGACGTCGCGGACGCTTGGCAATTTCGCAACGTTTTCGTCGCGTGTTTGTAGCAAGTTAACGATTCCGACGAGGAGACACTGATGTTGGCTTTGTTACTTCGAAGACGCCGGAGACGAAAACGACAGCATCGACGAATTTGGGCAGATCCATTATCTCTCTCTCCGCGTCCGCGGCGATCTCGTTGCGCGTCCGCTCCGCTTTGAGGACGCTCGCAATCCGCTAGTATGATAAGGCCCTAAGTAAGCATTCGAGCGAGAGTGTTAAAGCGTACATACATACATACACACTCACGCCTTCTTTTCATGGGTATAGGCAGAAACTACAGATCGCCACCTGCTACGATCTACGCAGTCTTACATACTCCTTTTACCTCGTTTACGTCCCTACATCCGGTCACACACGCCCGCCGGTTGCGAGTACTACGCACTGATCTTTCTAAGTCAGTCAATAGAAATCGCACATGATGACATGATACAGCAATGTTTGTCCTTGTACACTGATGGCTCCACTACTTGTAGCTATATATTCTACAGACGACCGTTCGTTACCAGTAACTATGGATGTTAAAACGTGCAAAGAATTAAGTAGGAATAAATACTGTTAGAACTTACTTTGCCGGTTTAAAATATACCTTGTCGTTTCCCTGTACAGTTGAAAGTCAAATGTGATTATTTTGATGCAAATTTTGGCCAGAATCTCTTCTAAACGGTAATGTAAATAGAAGACGCTTTCTCGTTACTTTTACCTATTAAATATAATAGCAGTGAAGTAAATTATGTTCTTACAGGATTTAGAAACGTGACCAGACTGTTAACAGTCTTACTACGGAATATCGTGTTGAGGTCAGATAGGCAGTCGCTCCACGTAAACTACTGGTATTTAGCTGTATCCGGTTAGAGTGGAATCCAACCACAACGTAGTTGGAAAAAGGCTAGGCATAAGATGATGACGCGTAGGTATGTATGTATGTTCACGATCTTTTCAAAAACTCTGGAATCAATTTTGATAAGTGTTGGCGCCTGTAGCTTTTGTGTTCGCATCACGCACTTCAACAGATAGCATATTTTTCAGGCGCTTATAACTGATGGTGCTTACAAAATTAACTTAAGGAAAAGTTCTATGTTACATTTTGATAGATAATCAGCCTATAACGTTCCCACTGCTGGGACACAGGCCCCCACTGTGTGAGAGGGAGTGGGCCGTAATCCCCCACGCGGGCCCAGTGCGGGTTGGTTGTGTGTCACATATCTTTGAGTTTTTGGTCTTATGATATCTCTGTTTTCCTTCACGGTTTTGAGAGCAGAGGTGATAAAATTGAATACACAAAGTAATGCGCCTGCGTGAGTTCGAATCTACGATCTACAACCTACTCGTAAGTCGCAACCGTTACCACTGCGCCTCGACGGATCTGTCTTATATACTTTCTCCATTAGAAAATTATATTGTAAATAAAATAGAACGAAGTGTTATCACAATCAAATCATCGTTCAGCATCAACGTTCTATTCGATTCATTGAGCATCAAACTCCAATTTCTCACGAGTAGACCAAACATGTTTGGTTAAACTGTCGCTAATAATTACTTGACTTTAGGCAACGTTTTAGTATAGGTATTACTTTCCACAAAGTTATTTAGATAAGTAGGTACTGCGCATACTTAGTGTTACATGTCTTGCATCGAATGATGCTCCCACGTAGTTGCTCGTTAGCCCGAAAGTCTGACAATCAGATTTGCCAAGGGGCCAATAACTGGGTTGTGGTCTGTGGAGGTCGACTTATAAAGTTATAGCACGCATATATGTAGACATCAAACAATTCAAAACTGCACGCTTCTCCACTAAAATAAGGTGTTACACCCATTTTTTTAATTCGATATATCGATTTGTGTCTTAATTCGATAAAAGAGTCCTAATAAACCACTAAAAACACAACATTTTTATTTAAATCGATTACTGCCATAAAAATGCATTAAAATTTTACATTTTCAAATTTCGCGCGTAATTTGACGAAAACCCTGGACGCAGTGGGCGCCATATTGCTCTGTGGGTATGACGTCAGTTTATAATATAAGCAAATGTGCTGATATTTTTGTTAATAATTTAAAAATGAGTTATTTTTCTACTCATCGTTGGTTTGCCGTTCCTGAATGCAAAATATTATTCAAATAAAAATTACTTTGGTTACGAAAATAATAAAAGTACAAAGTTGCTCAGTTGACATACCGTATGACGTAATAACATGGCGCCTAGTATAATTTATTTTGTTATTTCATGAACTAAAACTAACCTTTTCCGACTGCATTTTGCTTAAGCTATCTCAATAACACATTTTTAGATTTTTTCTATTAGAGAGTAAAATAATCTATTTCTATACAAGAATTTGAAATGTGTATGCAGCAAGCAGTGGAGAGGCGTGCAGATTTAAACTGTGACAACTGAGTTGATCTCTACCAACACTAAATGTTATCAATATTTAAACTAGTTGATCTCTACCAACACTAAATGTTATCAATATTTAAACTAGTTGATCTCTACCAACACTAAATGTTATCAATATTTAAACTAGTTGATCTCTACCAACACTAAATGTTATCAATATTTTCACGGATTTGGGTGAATGATTTACGCTGTGGAGCGGCTGCTTATAGACGGTCATCTTAGGTATTTACGATCAGAAATAACAAATATTTTCAAGCACTAGTCTTTATTATATCATCATGATCTTCAACAGTTGTATTCTTGTTAGCTAGTAGCGCCACCAGCTCGTCCTCAGTCAGTAGTTGCACGCTTGTGGTGACGTCCGCACTGTGGTACACTTCGTATCTTGCTGGCGTCTCGAGGGAAGCCCTGCCCATGACCACTATGTGAGGGTAGCCCATTCTGTGGACAGAAATACAGAATACTTTATTTATAAACTTAACTTTATGTCAGGAAAAATGATACTGTACAAAGGCAGCAGCATTCAGGGTGTTGGTGGGGTTGCCGCGGTGCTTCCGGCATGCTGCGGAGGCGGAAATTTACGGTTTTCACTAGTGATGTACCGACTAGTCGGGAAAGCTAACTAGTCGGCCATATTTGTAGTCGGCGACTAGTCGGCCCATTTTTTACTCGTATTAATATGCTTAAAAATTTAAAAGACATTACTGTTATTTTTTATTATTATTTGAAACTGTTTTACAGATTACATTCAGTGCAATCTAGAATAGGATAGGAAGGAATAGGACCCCTTCGTTTGGTCTATTAATTAATTGGACTTAAATCCAGAAATTAAATACCTTAAGTAAAGAGATTTAATACTTATAACAGAAAAAAAGAAACTATAGCAAACAATTGGCAATAAGTAGGTTTGCCATTTTGAACTTGGCCGACTATCCATTTTGCAGCCGGATAGTCGGCCAAAGTCACAATCGGCCCATCTCTAGTTTTCACTCCATCATGCGCAGGGTATGGGTCAGCAGAATCCTGGATGCTATAGCAGGGAGGTGGGACAGCCCCATACTGGGACATTGGACACGCCGTGCCGCTGTGGCGTAATTACAAATACTAGAGGTTACCCAGTGGTCGAATTTGGGCCAAAATTCATTTAAAACTTAAGAGCGTTCATTCCACGCGAGCTGGCAACAACGCATTTATAATAGATTTTCGTGATTATTTCATTAAATGCAAACAAAACTACTATTTTTTTTTTAGCCAAGCACTAGATCGTTGTTATTTATAATTATTTTTAACATTTACTCTTTAATAGAAATATTTAATCGTACTAAGTAATGGAAATAGAAAATAATTGACGGTATGTCGATTTTTATAACTAAAAGCCCAAAATAACTGTGCAAAAAAATAGCATACAATCTTGAAAATACCAACGATTAAGTGCATGGCTGAAAAAAATGTTTACTTTTGTTTGTATTTAATGAAATAATCACGAAAAACCGCTATAAATGCGCCGTTGCCAGCCCGCGTGGGAAGAACGCTCTTAATGCATTATTTTATAAAAAAAATAGCTATTTGCACTCCTTTTTAATATAAACTTTAACCGTGCCCAGCATACTCCTCCGTTCACGTAATGTTCATAATAATTTAATTCTATTAAAAAGCGTGGGGTGCTTTTTGAGGTATTTTTATAATCAATTAATATCAAGCACCCCACGCTTTTTAATAGAATTAAATTATTTTCTACTTTTTAGTTTGGTTTTTAAAGCGTGTTTTTTAGTTTTTTTAAACTATTATTTATTTTCAATTTTTTAGTTTTGCTAACTACAAAAGCGTGTTTTTTCTATTTTTTTTTAAAATTATTGAATTGTCATAGGTCCTCGATAAGTCTACAAAGCTTAAATGAAATCTGACCGTTTAAAGTGGGTCAAAATAGCGTCCAAAGGAGTCGGTTACATACAAACATACAAACAAACAAACATACAAGTGAAGCTAATATAATGCGTGTAAAAAGGGGTACAAAGTTTTCTCTTCACGTAATAATATTTAGATTGCAATTAGTGGCGTTGCCGTTGGTCTCAGTTGTCATTCACGGATCTTTGACAGTCGTGACGGGACGTCAGAAGCCCGAAAGTCTGACAACCAGTCTTACCAAGAAGTATGGTATTACCTAGTAACAGTCGTCAGGTCAAATAAACAGTCGCTCCATGTGAATTATTGGATCCGGTAAGACTGAAATCCGACCTCAACATATTTGGTAAAAGGCTAGGCAGATAATAAATAAAATAAAAACGTTTTATTTCAGATGTCAGAATTCATAGGTACACAAATACACATACATATATTAATTATTTTGATATTACAGACATTAAAAAAGAAAATGAATGTGGTGATTATCAGAAATTAAAATTGAGGTTAAAATTTACAAATTTAACTAAAATAAAATAAAAGTTAAAATTAACAAATTTAAATAAAATCCCATTAAAAGTAACGAATCGAAGTAAAATAAAATAAATAAATTAAAATAAAATAAAATTAAAGTTAAAATGAGCAAATTTGAATAAAATAAAATTAAATCGAAAAATCCATCGGCTGTGAAGTTTCACCGACTAATTTAAAAATACTTTATATTTTTGCTTTATCTATGGTTGTGCGTACCTGTCCGCCATCATGAGTCTCTTGCCTATGGTGAGGTGGTGCCTGTCGTCTATGAGCACGTCGTCGTCGTGTGTCTCTGATATCTTCTCGTACAAGCGGTTGATTGCTTCGACACCGTGGGTTTGCCATTCTTTTGAGCCTTCCTGTTAACAAAAAATGGAGATTTAATAATATCGACTGATTTCTAAAATATTTATCGAGTCTCGTGAATGATGCTTTGTAGTCAAAAATGTCACAGATTCCAAATAGATTCGAAAATCAGTCGATGGTGTCCACACTGCTGGGTCACAGGCCCTCTCTCGGTAAGAGGGAGTGGGCTTCCACCACGTGGGCTCAGTACGGGTTGGTAGATGTCACATGTCTTCGAATTTTTGGTTCTAAGACAAGCCGGTTTCTTCACGATGTTTTCCTTCACCGTTTTTAGAGCAGTTATGATGAAATTATTTACACAAACGGTTAGTTTAGGTTAGTTTTAGAACCTTATTTACACAAAGTAAACCTTCCGTTTGGGTTAGAACCTACGACCTACAACTCGTAAGTCGGGGCCGCCACCACTGGGCCACCACTACTTTCAGTCGGACAATCAGTCAACTATACTTGGACTCATAATCGTATTCAGTAACTTGGCAGTTGAAGGGTTACCAGATTATAAAAAAAAGATAGTGAGGTGGTGTAAAAATGAATGAAATTGAATGAACTTAAAATAATGTACATGCCAAAAAAATCTTATATTCCACAAGTTACAAACGAAATTAAAATTAAACCATTTTTATCATTCGTTCTTTACGCAAAATCATTCACTACCCCAACACTATTAGTTTTAGTATAGTAACATTTTTTTTTGCATAGACATTAACTACAGCGGAGTCAAACATACAACATTTAACAAAATTAACGCAAGACATTATACACCCCAATTCGAGTATTGAGTTACATCGTCATTATAATTTCAGCTGAAAGACGTCCACTCCTGGACATAGGCCTCCCCCAAGCTCCTCTACTTCGACCGGTTCTGTGCTTCCCGCATCTAGCGGATTCCCGCGGCCTTCACAAGGTCATCGGTCCACCTTGTGGGAGACCTTCGCACTCTCCGTCTTCCGGTACGCGGTCGCCACTCCAGGACCTTTCGGCTCCATCGGCCATCTGTTCTGATCACAATGTGCCCTACCCACTGCCACTTAAGTTTGGCAATTTTTCGGGCTACGTCGGTTGCTTTGGTTCTCCTGCGGATCTCTTCATTCCTGATTCGATCACGTAGGGAAACTCTGAGCATAGTCCTCTCCATTGCCCTTTGGTTGACTTTAAGCCTTCTGATAAGGCCCATTGTGAGCGACCACGTTTCTGTACCATAGGTCATCACTGGTACCACGCACTGGTCAAAGACTTTCGTCTGAGAGACACTGCGGTATTTGGGACGAGAAAATATTGCGAAGCCTCCCTTGCGAACGCTGCCCAGCCGAGGAAATGGACGACGAGGATAATAGAATTAATTAATTAATTTTTATTTTATTTTATTTTATTCGGGAAACTTACAGCTAACATAAACGATGTTATTAAACAACATGAAACTGAAGGCCATTTACAAGTTTCCACTGATAAACACTTAAACAACAAAAGGTCGGTAGGTACAAAATAACTACCAAAACATTTTTTTTAAGCGTACTATTATTATTAAAAAAAAACGTATTGACCCAAACAGTATTTTATGCATTTAAAATTGAGTGTTATCATTACCTAAAAATAAGATTGAATTTTCTTTGGCTCAATCAGTGGTAGATATGGCAAAATAAATAATTTATGAAACAAATATTCATATTAAAAGTTACTGAAATCAATTCAGTAGTCAATTAATAACAAATTACTTTCAGTTTCACTGTTACATCTTGTTTATAGCGACATAGTAAAACACAGCCACTGCAGCCGCGGTCCGAGGGGGGGGGGGGGTCCTAGGGGTCATGACCCCCCCAAAGCCGTAAACGTAAAGGCTCGTGCAGACTAGCGCGACGCGACACTCGTAGAACAATTTCTATGAAAACTTAATGGAAATTGTTCTACAAGTGTCGCGTCGCGCTGTCGCGTCGCGGCTGTTTGAAGAAGCCTTAACGCTTAAAATAGTAATTTTTAGAAAATATAATAAATTTTCTTATTTAAGGCTGCGACCGCGCCTGAGCCATTGTGCCAGTGGAACTTTTGATGACTTCTTTGCCCTTCGTAATTTTGTAAAATAAGAAAAACGAGTATAAAGAAGAAGTTTATGCTTATGTTTGTTAGTATTTATATAATAATGGAACATTTTATACTTACTTTAGGGCCTATAATAATAACGCTGTAGGGCGCGATGGCGGCGGGCCAGCGGAGACTCTTGTCACTCGATAATGCTTCCAAGCTCGCTGCTAATAATCTGGAAATGTACAAGTAAAAATGCATTACAAGAAGATTACATATGCAGACGGCGAGTAATGTGTAGCTCGCTGTCCGGTAAGGACCAAGCCCGGGTCGACGGCGCGTTGTGTTCCACGCGCACCTGATGTCAGCACCAACTGGTGGGGTCCGCAAGGGCCGATGCCTGCCAGGGGTGCGGGTTGTTCGAAAGAGATACCGCGGCCCCTGGCGCACAGGCAACTGAGGGAACACGGGTGGGTTTTAGTCAGTAAAAGTCTGACACGCCCTCCTGCTCCACCCAGACCGGGAGAAGTCATTTGATGATTTCCCACCCAGAAAAAAAAAAGAAGATTACATATTGGTAGCCGCACAACAGTATTTAGCTAGTGGCTTGTAAGCCTGTAAAGTAATGTAGGTACGGTTCCGGTATCTACATTTGTCTAACAAGCCGTGCACTCTGCTCATACAGCATTTATAATTTGTTCCTATTATTGCAAATAATATGTAAAAATATCCTACTATTAATATTAAAAATATGAAAGTTTGGGATGAAATTTGGCACACAGATAGCTTATCACCTGGATTAACACATAGGATACTTTTCATTCCGATAGTATGCTCCCGTGGGATAATTTTCGACCTCCACATGGGCAAAGCCGCTGGCGAAACCTAGTATTTCAATAAATCAGTGTTAAACAAGCGGTAGGTAAGGTAAGCGGTCGGTTTTATTTCATCATCCCAATAGAATCACCCCGTTATCATATCACTAAGTGTAGGGATTCCCTACATTTATTTTTGGTCCTTCGAGCCGGATCAATCATTAATACGGTGAGACTATGACCACCAGCAGCAAGACAGTTCCCATTGGGGAATACAACAGATTGAGATGTTCAGTATATATACCTAGTAATACCAATTCCATAGCACGACATGATGAGGGGCTGCGGCGCTCCGCTGGCGGGCGTGCAGTGCGCCGAGAGAGGCTCGCTGTATTTAGTGCCTAGGATAAATGTGTGCCCCACCTGGAAGTTACGTTAAAATTCTAGATTATACAGAGTGGCAGGGACATCGATAATAGGGATTCAATACATGTTTGCAGAATGCCGTATTGCAGAATTATGTAAGCGGGCACACCCTTTATGCCTGGAAGCTTTTATGTGGGTATTGAGTTCTGTTTACGTTTATTGTTTTGTTATTATTATTTATTTCTGCTTGAGGTTAGTTACCATGTTTTGTTGGTATATTCGCGTGTGCTAGCTGACATATGGCGAAAAATCTAATTTTGTTTTGTGTTTAGTAATGTTAATTACTAACCTATTATTGTATACATAGAATCAAGTTCTTCTAACATAACTGACAAGTGTGCTGCTGGGGAGTTTGTTGCGCCACTTCTTCTTCCCAGCTAAAGCACTAGGAAGTGGTGAAGGGCGGGCGTGCCGGGGGACTGTCTTATGTAATTTTGTCGTTCAATAAGTGCTGACTGTCAGCCTAGTTTGAATAAATGACATTTGATTTCATTTGTTTTCGATATCGATACCCAACATGTGGTTAGTATTGCCAGCGAGGGGCACTGGGCGTGGCACCTACCTGGGCGAAGGTGCGTGTGTTTGTGTGTCTGTGTGTGGTTAACAAGGTAAAACGCGATCCAAGATTAATTTAAGTAGGTGAATAATTCCGGTAGGCGAAATTATTTTAATTTTAGAATATGGCCTGGTGGTAATAACCTGAAGACGAAGACCTGATAATTGACCTGAACGCTAGATAACGGAACCCTTGAATGGATACGCTAGTTTAAAGCAATCTCACCTCTATGCTATTAGCTTTCTGTGTGTCTCCCCCACACTTCATACACTTGTCTGTGCTGTCCAACGCCGCGTGTCCGCAGCGCGCGCACACACACAGCTGGTCCTCCCCCGCGGCGGCAGGCAGTTGCCACTCGTGCGACACTGTGCCGCCCATGTCGCCTGCTGGGGCGGGCACTGTAAAGATAATTGTACCTGTAAGTGGTCAGATGATATCACCCAGCTCAAAAAGCGGATTAATAAATCATGTGGGATATCACACGTAGTGGCGCGAAACAGTAATTTATTTAATTTAAAGATTGTTGTATATCTTTGTTCGTAAATTCATCACAACGTTATCGCGATACAAAGAAATGTTAAAACTACTACCACCATTAAAATGAAATGTAGTTCTTTAATACCTGGCCGCCTACCACGCACAACGGACCGAATGGGAGTCTACGTGCGGAAAAGCGAGTCCTATCATCAATACCAGGCCGCCGATTTTTTTGTTTTATCCCATCGCCGAACAAAGTGGGTGATCAGCATTGCTCTTCCCACAATTAAACGGTCGACCTTTGCTTTTCTGTTTCAGGGCCACTGGTTTTAATTTTTGGCTCATCTTGAGGTATTTGTCCTACATTTACCCTTACACTTGTTGCTGTGTACAGGCAGCTGCAGTCTCCTAAACAGCTCAGTATAGGCCTCAATGACAGTATGGTATACTTTGGTAGCACACTCCTCAGCGGCGTGCACTCCATATGCGTATAACATTGACACTTACGCCTGTGTACAGGCAGCTGCAGTCTCCTAAACAGCCCAGTATAAGCTTCAGTGACAGAATGGTATACTTTGGTAGCACACTCCTCAGCGGCGTGCACTCCGTATGCGTATAACATTGACACTTACGCCTGTGTACAGGCAGCTGCAGTCTCCTAAACAGCCCAGTATAAGCTTCAGTGACAGAATGGTATACTTTGGTAGCACACTCCTCAGCGGCGTGCACTCCGTATGCGTATAACATTGACACTTACCCCTGTGTACAGGCAGCTGCAGTCTCCTAAACAGCTCAGTATAGGCCTCAGTGACAGTACGGTACACTTTGGTAGTACACTCCTCAGTAGCATGCACTCCGTATGCGTGTAACATTGACACTTACCCCTGTGTACAGGCAGCTGTAATCTCCTAAACAGCTCAGTATAGGCCTCAGTGACAGAATGGTACACTTTGGTAGCACACTCCTCAGTGGCATGCACTCCGTATGCGTCCAACATTGAGAACTCTCGGGAGCGCAGCAGGCCGTGCTTGGGACGGTGCTCGTCGCGGTATTTGTTGCTTATCTGAAACGCGATGAAAGAAGGGTAAAATAAAATCATTTATCAAAGGTATGGTGGGTGCCCACTAAGACAATTGAAACAACAATGATAATACAGTATTGGTTTTTATTCTGATATCATCTGTAAAAAACTGTCTGTTTAAAACTCACATCAAACGTGTCCTTATCAAAAAAGCCTTTTATAAGATATAAGACTATGTTGAAGACAGGGAAGTTTGGCATTAATTCCTTCTGCACATGTGGCTTTTGACTGCTCCCAAATTACAGTGTTAATTTTTATTATTTTTATTTTTTACACTTTCTGACATATTCTCGCCATTATTTGACATTATACAACACTTGTATTATCGAGTATTTATTTGTGATTCTCATGGAAATCATATCACTTGGTTTAAATAGGTTCATTTTACTTATGTAGATTCTTTTACATATTGTGAATGAGAGAACGTTGTAGGCCTACAGTTTCTATTCTTTATTTTCATTCCTCTAAGTACCTGGTACTTATTGACAGGCCTGCACTGTCCTCCCATACCTAATATTACTGTAATTTGAAAACATTATAAAAGCCAATTATTTTTAAAAAGAGTAACCGTGGAGTTTCTCGCCGGCTCTTCTTCATAGGAAGCGACAAATTGGAACCGTGCACCTAGCTTCTGACGTTTCATAAGTGCCCTTGCAGGTTTATGTGAAATAAAATATTTTGATTGATTGATTGAAAATATGATTGATTACCTGATATAATAATAGTGGCAGTTGTTTATAGGACAGGGGGCCCACATCAGCCAACAGGTCTGCTATCGCCTCCTCATGTGTCTGGAATTAACATATTCAAGTTTTATTTTACAAAGATTTCACGATGATTTTAAACACTATTTTCATTTTCAATGGAGAACATTGTGATGAAAAACTCACTGTTTTTTTGTTACATGTATTGTACCCATATACTTTTACTTTAATTTATTAAAAACCTATTATTTCCACATTACAAATAGGCACTTCAATTTGGTAAGGTATCATTAACACTACCACGTTACTTACGTGGTAGTGATATTGATATGCAACCAGTTACCATTCATACCACCAAAAATTTTCAATGGTTTAAAAAAAATTGCTGTTCCATATATTTTGGCCCATTAGCACTATCATTGGTATCAGCTAAATGATTAAAAAGAAAACTCACAGGAGCTAACAAATACTTCTTCCCATGCCTATCCTCCATTTTAATCAACTCTGGTCCAATCTCCTGCAGTCTCCCAGTCTTCTCCCACAGTGCAGCGGCTGTCAGAGATGGCACAGACATGCGCTGACCTCCGACCGCACCCATACAGGACCTGATCTGGAGCTCTAGCTTGTCGAGTGCTCTGCGGGCTAGGGGCAGTACCGTGAACAGGCCAGAACTGGTGGGGCGGATTAGACCACATTCTAAGAGGAGCTGGAATAGACAATTGGGGTATAGATGTAGTCAACTGTGTTGAAATGTCAGTAAATAGAATTAGAACGGAATTAATAAATTACTCTATAGCTATTTTATTGTTTCAGTAAATATAATACATTTTTGAATTTAATGAGTCAGTCAATCAGGAAGATGAAGCTAGTTCTCCATTCCCAAGCATAGTAGGTTCCAAAGGAGAAAAATGGGCAAGAAACTCCATGGTTTTATGGACAGAACTACATTTTCACATTAAAATCAATAAAGCCGACTTACCTTTTGACTTTTACAAGTAATTTCAGTATTCTTTATCTTGGCGTTTTTTGGTATTGTTATAACTGGCTGAAATAATCGCGATAAGTACCGCATATTGTTATAAATTAAGATTTTCTTTCAATGTTTTTCTTTTCTTGTGATTGTTTTAGGTTACCGATCAGCTGGGTTTCTAAACGTCAAACTGTCAAAGCTACGTCTTGTAGCGTCGCATGGCTGATTTAGTTGTTCAATGCCAATACGTAATAGTAGTAACTGATCTGTTAAAATAAATATATAGTTAATTACTTGCACTTTACTTAGTGGATTAATTATGTTTTCTAAGAATTTCTACATTAGTCACAAATAATACGGCAAATTTTTCACCAAAACTAGAGTTGTTACTAAACGTAAGATTGGCACACTGGGGGGTAAGCAGACCTTGTCAATAAAAGTAGGTAAGATAATTGCAGAGCAGAGTCGTTCAGCATCGAACGCGACGAAAACTGTTGTGATGTACCACGAACAGCAGGTTCCACCGAAGAACTCATGCGATGAGGATGGCTTCATCAAGGTGGAGAGAAAGAAAAGGAAGCCTAGTTATCGTAAACAGTGTGGGACGGCGCTGGCAGGTTCTAACATGCTGATATGTCCTGCAATACCGACGACGCTGTTATACGTGTCCCGATTGCACCACCATACGAAGACTGAGGACATCGTAGAGTACATACGGGTGAAGACCAATTGGACCTTGAGGGTGGAGAAGTTGGAAGCTTGTCATAGCACCAACTTCAAGTCGTTCGTTGTGCGCGTTCCGACTCACCATTTGATGACCTTCCTCAAGGAAGAGTTTTGGCCGAAAGGTGTGCTGTATCGGCGTTTCCGCGGCCAGCTACGCGACACCTCGCAGCGTAACACGACGTCGTCACTTCGTGTGCAGTAAAAGTTGCTTAAAAAATATGTATTAGTTTATAGTTACTGTTTATACTTATAACATATGTATTCTGTTTTATGGGCCTTAGTTGCCTGAAATAAAAAAAATAATAAATAAATAATTGAGGTATTACGGTATGTCTTATGAACTATAACATAATTTCAGTAAGTAAGCAAAAACTCAACAAGGTTATCAGTATGAGAATACACTGGACGAACTTCGTGGTAACCAGCATTTTAACCTATGACGAAAAAGGAGGATTTCATACGTTTGTAGTGTGTATCTGTGTGTCAGTCTGTGGCAGCATAGTTCCTGAACGGATATATCGTATTTTTTTGATCTGTTCTTAGTTATGATTCAAGAAAATCTGTTCAGCCGTTTGAAGTTTATCATCACTTTTCTAGTTGATGAAGGGATGAGAGTGTCTTCCACAGGCCTGCTCGAGTAGAAATTTGGTAATAATTTATCTCTTCAATGTTATTAGAAGAACGAAGTAACCTTGACGTGATGCAGCATAACCTGGAATTTGCAGGATTCCTAAATACCTCACCAGCAGCAAACAGTCGAAGTATCGTGTTTTGGCTTATTATAAAGGTCTCAATGAAAAGGTAGATGGTGATCATGGTCTGATGATGAAGTAGCAGAAAAGAAAAAGCCAATATGTATTTTTTTTTACTTTTAATAGGTTTTTATTTGTGTCTGGGGTTTATTTTATTTTTATGATTGTAACCGACTATCAATGAACACAGAACGCCTACGATAATTAATTGAGCAATATAACGAGTATCTACGTAAAAAAGTAGATAAACACTGGTAGGCAGCCGCTGAGGAAAATACCTACATACACTATAAATGTAGTTTTACAAAGCTATTAGCTAATTAAAACCAGCTAACAGGCAAAGCGTATGTCTCTTTTAGAAGACTGTTTGTATGTGACCCGGATTGCTCAGTGAACACGAGCACAAAATGTGGTGCAGACCTTTGTTAGCCTGACTCATTACTTTTTGACCTCTTTGTTGGAGTCCGTTGAGCATTATTAGGAGTATCCCGGTAGCCTATTACAGGGATTTAATCAAAGAGAGACGTTAATTAAACAGAAGGGGTTACACATAAGCTGGGTGTTTTTGAGGCTATAGTACATTACTAACAGCAGTGTTGGCCCAGTGAAGATCACATGGAACTGAATAGTTACAGCATTTCCATAAGAAAGAAATGTCGGGTATAAATCTAGTTTAAAATTACATGGAAGAAATGGTACAAAATACTATATTTTTGGTTGCATCTTTAAGCAACTAGGAGTAAGTGGAATCGGCCGCGACTTACGAGTTGTAGGTTCGAACCAACAAGCACCGCTTTCAAAACGGTGAAGGGAAACATCGTGCCGAAATCGGCATGTCCTAGAATAAAAAATTCGAAGACATGTGGGCCTGCGTCCCAGCAGTGGGAACATATAGGCTGCTTGTATAAATGTTATGTACATTATTAATTCATCCCTGCATCGATTGAGTCGAAGGATAAGATCGTAAATTATAATTAAGTGGGCAGTAAAGGCTCGATGCGACTCTTGTGGAATAATTTCTATGAAAAGTTCATGGAAATTGTTCAAGCGGAGTCGCGTCACGCCGTCGCTTCACGACTGTCTACGGAAGCCTTAAAACCGAATCAATTTCTCTGCACCAAATTCTCCCTGCGTATGTACATACGGATTGTGTTTTGATATTTTTGAAATTCGAATACCTATTTGAATTTCAATTTGCATTTTCAATACCTAGGTACAACATGGCTACCGTTACTTGAACCCAACGCCTGGTTTTCATTAGGGCGTCTAAAAAGGCCGTTTTGGCAGAATCTTATTAGGAAAATATTAGGAATCTTAATTAAAATCGTAAAATGGTCACAAACTGACAATTCACAATATTATCTGCGTAGACAGCACGCAATTCATCTGTTTGACAGTTTTGTATGGAAATTCGTAAAATTATGAATTGATTTATTAAAGTAAAATGTCAAATAGCAAAATCATAGGGGAATTCAGGAAGTGAATTGCTTTTATAGGAATCATTTAATGTGGCATTTTTAGGCCTCCAGATCCCCATTCATTTATACATTAATGATATTTCACTCGTCATCAAATGTAAAATTGTAATCCTATAAGTAGTTCTTTTTAATATTACCTTTTTTAATTTTTTTTTTGTTGACATTGTAAATTAAACAGGCGAAGACACTGGTCCCTATGATACAGTTAACACTAGTTTAGGGACCAGGGGATTCAAATTTGTGTATTCTTTTATGTCATTTTATCTTATTGTATTTTACAGCAATTTCTATAATTGATGACCAGTTTTACCATCCATTTATGGTATCACGACACTCCCTAAAGCCCAGAGTCCGTATCATTTTAATGGAACCATCAAACCGCGCCGCCCGAGCGGTTTGTGTTCAGTCATAAGGTTTTATCAACGGTTGGCGCGAAACGTTTAACCTCGGATAAGTGACGCGCGAAACCGGAGATCATCTCCGTTAGTTGATACGTTTGGGGGACGGTGTTGGGAGACAGCGGGGGCGGGGGCGGGGGCGGGGGCGGGTAGTGGACAGGAGGCAGCTAAAGTTGCTGTCAATATTACTTCTTGTCAGCGTGTCGACGGCAATCAAAGTCAAAGTCAAAGCATTTATTTCAAATAGGCACATAATTAAAAGGCACTTTTGAATGTCAACATTTATATTAAAATTAAAATAGAACTGATTCTAGTCGCCCCTTCCAACATGTAGTTTCGTATGGCGAAGAATGGGCAAGAAACTCCACCGTTACTCTTTTAAAATGATTTAACTACAATATTTAACATACATTAATTGTATAATTATGTGTGAAAATGATGCATCCAGAATAAAATTACAATACCAAAATAGGTAAAAAGAATGAAATTGAAGCAATTACAGATAAATTTATTTTATGATAGATACATGGTGCCCACACATTTACAAACATTGTAAAAGTAAATATACAATTTTCCTAGAATATTAACAAGTAGGTAATCAGTCAGTGTGTGAGTTAAAGTAATCACTGAGTGTAATCAATCTCATAAATATAATTAATTACATAATTCAATTAGCAACCAGTTTGATTTTGTCTAGACTCTAGATTGTCCTATGGAGCAGGACCAGCATGTTTCCAAGCATTCTTATCTTGGATATAATCCTCTAATTTGTAATATGCTTGTTTACATAGTGTACTTTTCATATGAGTTTTAAATTTAATTTCATTTAATTGCAATATATCACAAGGTATTTTGTTATAATATTTAACACAGTACCCCATAAAAGATGTATGTACTTACTTTAGCTAATCTGAAAAATGGTTGATCTAATTTGTCTTTGTTTCTAGTATTAAAATTATGTCTATCGCTTATTTTATTAAAAAGATGTAGATTTTTTCTTACATACATGATATTTTCATAAATGAATTGGCAAGGTACCGTCATAATATTAATCCTTTTAAATAGGTCCCTGAGGGATTCGCGGCGACGTAGATTATAAATGGCTCTGACAGCTCTATTTTGCAAAATAAAGATGGATTCAATGTCAGCAGCCCGACCCCACAGTAAAATGCCATACGACATAATGCTGTGGAAGTCGATAAAATAGACCAAACGCGCGGTTTCTACATCTGTTAACTGTCTGATCTTCCTAACAGCATAAGCGGCGGAGCTTAGCCTTAATCTAAGCTTAATCTAAATACAGTCAGCCCAGAATTTGGCTACGAGCTTGGCACTTTCAGCAGCGTCCATCAGATCCTGTAGCGTGCAGACAACAGGACACGCTGGACAAGATATTAAGTGCACCATTGTTTGTGGGACAGCACCACATTTACACTCCAGGGCGGAGGCATCTGTGAATCTCCACCTGAGCAGGTTTTCTTTTTACTTCGGCCTACCTGAGTCCGGAGCCTTTTTAAAAACTTCCAGGAAAGCTAAAGCAACTCATGTCCAGCAGGCTTAGCAAGACGCTTTCTAATTCTGCTCTACTGTATAATAGAAATCGCTTTTCTACATTTCTCGGTGAAAAACTGTCAACTGTCTATACGTAAACGTCATTTTGGTCTATTCTTCCGACGACAAAACGCTTGTCTACGGTCCTCGTACTAAGCCTGCAGTTGCGAGATTCAATATTTCTTTCAATAAGGAATTACGATCCATAGTTTCTTTGGCTACGAAAATTATGGAGTGTGTGAAAAATGATGTGGCTAGAAACAGGGAATTAGTAGAAAACATAACACAACATCACGGCTTGTTTCCCCAAAAGGGTGGGGCAGAGGTATATACCTATAGTACACCTACATTTTCCCGGTTATTTTAAGTCCCATGTAATAGGATGCGAACCCATTGCCATCCAGTGTACGACTAAACGACGACAGACACTACGCCGACAGACTGAACACCGACAAGACTACTTCGACGGGACTGTTCGCCGACAGGACACTTCACCGACAGGCTCATCAGGTAGCTAATAGGTTAGGTATTTTTTTTTGCCTTGTGTTTTGTTTCACTTTTTGGGTTTTGTTTTGTTGTAGATTAAGTATATGTTTGTGTTTTATTTTTTAACAGTATCTGCGATTGGATACGGACACTGTCTTTTTGTTGAGGCTTTTCGCAAAACTCCATAAAGGGGTTACCTTTCCTTGTTAGCCGCATAAGTTTTTGTACAGTTGTACAGTACGCGTGTCCGCCCCCACGTAGCCAGGTGTTCAGCTTGGACGTAAGGTAGGATTTTAGGGGGCAATAGGTTAGGTTAGGTTAGAATTGCAACCAACCGCGCGCGAGCCAAGCGAGCGCTACTTCCATGTTATGTTATGTGGCAGTTACTGGACTATTTAGTAATAGCGCAAGGATGAGCTTTGTCGGCAAAGAGCCCTGTCGGCGAAGTGTCCTGTCGGCGAAGAGTCCTGTCAAAGTAAAGTCTTGTCGGTGTTCAGTCTGTCGGCGTAGTGTCTGTCGGCGTTTAGTCATACAATCATTGCCATCAACCGGGCACAAATCGAGACTCCGGGTTGCTACTGAGAAATACCAGCTAGAAAAACCCAACAACACTTTGCCCGACCTGGGAATCGAACCAAGGTCCTCATACTCAGCAGCAGCGCTTACGACCACTAGACCAACGAGTAGAAGAGAATTGGAAAAACGCCGACCATAAATAAATTGGGATAAGGGCAGGAGAATTATATTTTTTTTGGCTCACACATTTACACATGAAAAACCATTCGACCTTTGATCTAGAACAGCACACCCTATTCTGCATTTACAAAAATTGTTGTAACACAAAATGTGGGCTTCGAACTCGTGAGGCCTCACTGCAAAAGCCTGGCTAGTCTGGCTACCTACTGTGCCGTTTCTTAGTTATGGATGATCATAAATATAGTGGAATGGTAAGTGAGCAGTGATTGTCATGGAAATCATGTCACTTGGTTCAAATAGGTTCATTATATTTATGTAGATTATTTTAAATAGTTTGAATGAGAAAACGTTGTACGCCTTACAGACTATAGATTTGTAGACGATTTTCTATTCATCATTTTCATTCGTCTTAATAAGTACCTTTTTTTTTTTTTTTTGTGGGTGGGAAATCATCAAATGACTTCTCCCGCTCTGGGTGGAGCAGGAGGGCAGTCAGACTTTTACTGACTAAAACCCACCCATGTTCTCTCAGCTGCCCGTGTGCCAGGGGCCCCGTCCAGGCCACGGAAGGGAAGAGCGCTACTCAGAAGTACCGGCACTCCTCCTCCGCCGCAGCCTGTAACTCTCAGCCGCGATGCCTCCCATTCGACATCGCGGCCCGCCTCAGCTGCGATGCACCTCACCGCAATCTACTTTTTGGCCGCTACGTCGTCGTCGGCTTGGAGGCACAAGCCCTGACGAGCGGCCCCACCTTGGGGTTCCTCTTCGCTTCACCGTGGGAGGGTGACCACGGTTACTGAGCCCCCCCGCAACGACAATGCGGGAACGCCACTGGGGGGGTTAATAGTACCTTCTGGTACTTATTGACAGGCCTGCACTATCCTCCCATACCTATTATCACTGTAATTTGAAAACATTGTAAAAGCCACTTATTTTTAGAAGAGTAACCGTGGAGTTTCTTGCCGGCTCTTCTCCATAGGAAGCGACAAATTGGAACGGTGCACCTAGCTTCTGACGTTTCATAAGTGCCCTTGCAGGTTTATGTGAAATAAAATATTTTGATTTTGGAGTATGATTTCGGTTTTTTAGGATCTTAGACAAGATTAATTATAAGGACAGCAGAGAAAAAAAAACGAACTGAATGAGTAAGTATAAAAATAAGAGTATGGTTATGTTCTACACAAAGCCAACGGGGCCTTCTCAGTCACTTCATTAACTAGCTCAGTGCTTGGTATTTTAGCGTAATTATCTCGCTTTCCCCCACACTATGCCCACACCCCATGACTTATCAAGTTCACAGGTCATTTAGCAGCGGCCATTTTGTGGCGCGACGAACGCGCTAATGGAAAACGGCGGGAAACGACAAAATACCGCCATTTTGTTTGTTAATCATGTTTTTATTAACGTGACATGTAAAAGGGTGGTTTTAAAAAGATTTGAGAATCAGGGCAGGATGCATTCAGCCTAATGACTCTGATAAACAAGGGATGTTTTGAGATTCAGTGAATTCATATAACAAAAGTGTACATTGATGCTTTATTAGTGACGTTGATGGATGTATTTTGTAGACAAAGAGCGATGGATGGTAAAGCGTGTTTAATGTAGGATATTGTGTGTCATTGTGGCGTTAGGATGTCTATTAATAACTCTATTTTCACGTAGTCACAAGTGTCATAGTTACCTACATCAGAGTAGGTTAACGAAATAGTGACATGCTTTAGAAACGCTACAGATTTTGATCGACTTTTTTGTGGATACTACTTACACGCACGTGCCTGATCAGCGCTTTTTAATCCAGGAAAAAACGGAGAAGGTTCTCAAGTCGCCGCGTATTTCATCTAGGTATCATGTAACTTTTTACAGGGTAGTCCGATTTTGATAAAGGCTTCTTCAAACAGCCGCGACGCGACACTTGTAGAACAATTTCCATTAAGTTTTCATAGAAATTGTTCTACGAGTGTCGCGACGCGACCGTCGCGTCGCGCTAGTCTGCACGAGCCTTAATTCTTTTTTTATTGGAAAGGGTTAACCCCGAAGTTGGTCCCAAATAAATTCGAAAAAAATCCAGCCCAAAGAGTAGGAAAACAGGGGATGATTGATTGTTCACTCACAGATTTTAATGCCGAGTTGTGTATTACAAAAGTAATCAAAAATTAAGTATATAGTAATTAGTAGATGAGCCCCAAAAATATACAAAATAAAAACTTTTTATCAAAAAAATTGAACCGCCGAAAAAACTGAAAAGAAAAAAATAATAAACCTTTTTTGTTTATCCATATTAACTAAGTTCGGAAGTCGGTGACTTTGGATTATGTTTTTTTTTTTAATTTTATGTCACCGCCTTCCGAATTTAGTAGGGTTAAACAAACCAGGTTTTTTATTTTTTGCTTTTCAGTTTTTTTAACTGTTTGATTTGACATTCAATTGACATGACATTTCATACAAAATCAAAAGCTTTTATTCAACATTATCTGTGTAGCTTTTCCTAACTATATTCGGGTCGGCTTCCAGTTTAACCAGATGCAGCTGATACCCAAAATATTATACATGGAGTGACTGCCTATCTAACCTCCACAACTCAGTTACTGGGTAATACGATACCCCTTGGTAAGACTGACTGTGTAGACATAAATACGTTCTTCTGACGCTCCATAAAGGACTGTCAAAAATCCACGAATGACAGCTGGGACCAACAGCTCACGTGCTTTCCGAGGCACGGAAAGGTCTTGGTACTTATGTAAAGATGGTCACGCAAATTCAAAAGCTTTTACAATGCGCTAAAAATAGAATAGAATTGAATATATACCTACCTACTTTATTGTGGCAAATAAAATTGCTCAAAAGTTTAAAAAGCATCTCTACAACTAAGGCACTTACTTGTGTAGATTCTCTTTATTTACAGCATTGGTGGGTACTTAAATAAGTAGCTAGGTATATAGTTAATAGTTAATTACTGAAAAGATCTCTCTACTATAGTTAGAAAAAAAATTTTTGATGCCCAGTGAGCTCTTCCCTTTTTTACTTTATACACCGTGAAATTTTAATGGTTGTTTTCCCGCAGGGAAAAGGTTTTGTCTTGGCAATACAATCGTATAATAAACAAATAAAATATTAGAAACAAAAAATGGCAGATTAATCATTGTGCAAAATCACCACGAGCGAGAGTTTATTTTGCTTTTAACATTTATGCATCGCAGTTCCATTTGTCGGCGGTGCGTGCGATTCGAGTAGTACCTACAAGTTACCTCTAGTGTTACTATTGAGTAGTGTTTTATCGAGTTGATGAACATTTTTTGAAAACAAAAAAATCTTTATTTTTTAAATTTTACTCTATGCTTCGAAAGTAGGTACTTCTTATGGCAAGTTGTTCTTCCGCGGGAAAACAACCATTAAAATTTCTCAGTGTACCTATACTTCTTAGAAAATTTAATAATTCTCAGTAATTTTCCGTTTATATAGATAAGTAATTTCGCGGGTATACTACCAACCTACTACCAATTAGGAATTTTATTCTTATTTTTAATATGGTAATCTTCCGCGTTGTTACGGCTTAACCTAATTAACCATTTAACCCACTAAACATAAATTACCCTAGACTAAGCATTCCACTCCATCCATCACCATCCTCGCGAGACGAGCTGCTATTAATTACAAGTACTTACTAGTGCCAGCCGGACGTAGCACCTGTAGTCTGCAGTCTGCGGCACCTGGGGCTGAGGTAATCTGGGACTTAGCGCAGTGTTGCCCGTGCTAGTGAGAATTAAGTGGGTCGGATAGTGTGGGACGTGTGACGTAACTTGACATGTGAAGGAAGGATGGGTGAAGATAATTTTGGTAACTACAAATTGTGAAATTTGTAGGCGATTTTTTTTTTTGTAAAATTGACTAAAACATGAGTTTCTAAAATTATACTTGCAGCTAGTTTTCGTTCCCCCTTCACGGTCCGTCTACCATCAATGCGAGTATTATTGTAAAGTTTGATGTCTCATGCAACGCAATCCAAACGAAAATTGGCGCGCGGCGATTTCACAAAATTTGTTTACGTGCTTTTTAAAAAGCCTTACAAGTTTTTGGAAACGATAAACCTTTTTCGTTTATCGTTTTGAATCTTCATTACTTAAAGATGTGCGATTTTTCTACAACGATATGTCCTTTACTTTTTCAATGTACCTATGAGTAAATTATGAACGGCCAAAGTTCAGATAAAATTTGTGGAAAAATGTTGGTTTACAGGCGTCTTTACTGAAATTATTTCTCAAAAAAGTTTTTTTACGCGGCGACCTAGTTTACTTACTGCAGAATTTATATTTAATAATATAATTATGTGACAGTTTGTAATGTGGGTTTGGGTGTTTGTTACTCAATTATGCAAAAACGGCTGTCCGGATTTGGATGTACTTTGTGACCTGGATTAACATACAGGGTAATTTTATCCCGATAGTACGTTCCCGTGCGACAATTTCCGATCTCCACGCGGGCGCAGCCGCAGCAAAAACTAGTGTAAAAAGTGTTAATTTGATCTCGAAACACTAACGTATTCGTTGGAGGCCTATGAGCCAGAGGCTGCATGGGCCTCCGTTATTTCTAGAGCTTTGTGTACTTACAAAGCCCTCTTTGTAAGTATACAAAGCCCTAGAAATAACGGTGGTATAGTCGGTGATTTCTCTCAAACATTTCTTTTCATTTCCCTGCCACTGCGCCCCATATAGTTCCACAGGGCAGGCAGGCTATAACTCAAGCGCGCGACGGCTCGGATTATCTCGCGTTCATTCATGCGTCATTTGTTTCTGCGATGTAGCGAACGTTTGTCATTACGTTATGAACCAACCAAACGGTTAGGAGCTGTGTGTTGAAACTTATGAACGTAGGCTTGCTGTAGTAAAGATTATTTAATACTTTTGCCCGTGGCTAAGCCCGCATGGGGTCGGAAATCATCTCACGGAAATGAACCGGGATAAATAAGTATCCAATGTAGGTGTGTCCTTGCCCAGGTCATTTTCTATAGTAGGTACATAGCTAGCCTATAATATTAGTATGGATTATCGACGCTATCTCATGAAAACTGCACGTCAGTGTTTACAAAACCAGTATTTAAGCTGGCTTCTTATTCTATTGAAACTCCGTACTACGCTAGAACTTCAAAGTGTTCCACGTGCTGTCGACTGCACCTACATTCCTAGCTTATTCTCATAATAGCTTTTGCAGTGGCTTTCCGTGTGTTGAGGTCGGAAACTATCCCACTTGAACATACTATGTAGTTACCGGGATAAAATGTAACAAGGTTTAAACTATCTATTTGGCAAATTTCATTCAAATCCATTCAGCCGTTTTTGCGAGATTGAGTAACAAATATTCAGACATCTTAACATTCAAATATATAAACTTTAAAATTCATAATATTACTAGCTTCTGCCCAAGACTTCGTTTGCGTCAAATTTCTTGCTCCCCGACGGGCAGGCGAGTACTTCGTATTCGTGTCTTTTTTCTCTTTGCTACGCTCCCAGGGTCTTAGCGTGATGTTATATAGCCTATAGCGTTCCTCGATAAATGGGCTATCCAATACTAAAAGAATATTCCAATTCGAACCAGCAGTTCCTGAGATTAGCGCGTTCAACCCCTTCGCAAATAATACATTATTTTAGAACAAATTTGGTTAGCATAAAAAAGGTTACAGTGAGCCAAACTTAAAAGATAGACATATCCTGTCGAGAAATTTTTTAGGACTATTAAAGGGGTACACTTCTACCGTTTACGTAGCGCACGCAGCGGAAGCTCTCAAAAGGAAAAAAAACATTCTGCATTAGTTTTCCGCTCCTATTAGTCTTAGCGTGATGATATATAGCTTATAGGCTTTCTCGATAAATAGGCTAACACTATTATATATACACTACTAACGCTGAAATAATTTTTCAAATCGGTCCAGTAGTTCCTGAGATTAACACGTTCAAGCAAACAAACAAACTCTTCAGTTTTATGGTATTATAATAATTATAATATAAACTAGTATTAGTATAGAGAAGTAGTAGGTTCTTTTCTTAGGATTCTGTTTATACGGTACCTAATTAAAAAGCTTGAAGACTATTCTTTTTTACCACCAACAACCTACAAACTTGTAGACTTATCAAGGTCTAAATATCCGTCACTATCAATCATTAAATCGAAAGGTTGGCGTCGCGCTACGACATCAACTTTAAGTCATTCGTGGTACGAGTTCCAACCCACCATCTACAGTACTGCTTGAAAGAGGACTTTTGGCCGAAAGGTGTCGTATATCGACGTTTCCGAGGATGGTTACGTGACACCTCGCAGCGAAACACGGCGCCCGTCAACTTTACGTGTTTAGTTATAGTTTTAAGCTGGTTTTTAATATGTATAGTTTGTCATTATTGTTTAAGATTATTTTGTGTATTTTATGTATGGGCCTTAGTTGCCTGATAATAAAATGATTATGATTATTATTATTATAAACTTCTTGGGAAGTTTTGAAAAATATCTACTAAGACATACCTACTCGTATATCTATGGTCGAGATAAGCTTAGTTTCACTCCTGGGCCCCAATTCTGTATCATACGTTTACACTACGTCAATACCGTTTCTTCTAAAAACCAATGTAACGGTAAGGAATCGAAATGTCATATTCTGTATGTTCCAAGACAATTTGTCGATATTATTAATACGATATTAGCAGAATTAGTGTGTGATTGACGTGGTAGGTATATAAGTGTCTGTTTCATATATACGGGCATACGTATGTACGTCCGTAGTAGGCCTAGCACTTGAAATACGAAAACCACACTTATGGTATAAGAATTGTACAATATTATGAGTAATGTCAGCGGAGGCACAGAGGTATCAGCCCCAACTTAGGCAAGATATTTACATTGTGTATTTAATTTAATTACCACTGATTTCAAAACTGTGAAGGAAAACACTAGGTCCGCGTGTTGGATTAGGGCCCAGTTCCTCTCATATAGAGGAGGCCTGTGTCGTGATGATGCATGGATGATGCAAGAGTATAGTAGAGTGAGGGAACCGTCATGTCCTAGAACCAAAAAATCGCAGACATACGACATCCACCAACCCACAGTGGACCCGCGTGGGGCGTTACAGCCCACTCCCTCTAACAGAGAGGAGGCCTGTGTCCCAGCACTGGGATCGTTATAAACTGATTATGCTGTATGCTACGAATACCTACAGTACTATGGAGCTTCTTGCCCATTCTTCTCCATATGCAACTACCTCGTGGAATGAGCGACTAGAATCAATATTTACTTGTAAATGTTGACGTTCAAAAGTGCCTTTTAATCGCCTACTTTGCTTGAATTAAAGTATTGGACTTTGCAATTAAATAAAAGTGCTCATAAAGTCGTGTCTATGGGAGTGTGGTGGACTGTACCAACGTTACGTACCGTTGGACTCCGCTCAAGTTTGAAACAAAAAACAAAGGAAGGGACTGAATAAACAATTTTTTTCAGCCTCGTGCTTCTTGCCAGTGACATTGTATTTCACGGCTGGTAACACTTTAGTTTGCGCGCGAAAAATTGCTCAAATGTCAATGACAGATGCTAGGGAGGGGAAATGAAATCGTGCGACACATTGACTAGTGTTGTAGAAACGGTGTGTGGTTACAATGTGTGATTGAATGTGGCAGCGTGTTTTGGACATACAGTGAAAACCGGATATAAAGACATTGAAGGGACCATATAACTTCGACCATATAGTTGTTATAAGCAATTGTTGCAGGATCTGACCACTTATTGGGACGATGTTTGCCCTCTGATGTTTAAACCATGTTAATAAAGCTTCTTCCATAACTTTATGTTCAGCATTGCTATTCTGTTACCATCTCACCGCGTGAAGTGAGCGTGGAGTGAGCTGTCAGTGTCATTTCACCTAATCCCTAGCATCAGTGGGATGACACTGACAGTTCACTCCACGCTCACTTCACGCGGTGAGATGGTTACAGAATCGACTTATAGATGCCCTCGATCGTTTAATTTTCAAAGAATTGTCTTCAAGAAGGGCTTTTATTTTACCTCTATTCTTCCAAATCGTTCATATTGTAAAGTGTGAGACTCCAAATTCCTTTGCAATTTCACTATTTGACTCGCCATTTTGTAATCTCCACATAATGTGTGATTTTTCTTCAATATTAAAAAAACACTTTCCTCTTTTTACGACATGGTAAAGCGAGAACACACAAGCGAAACTAAAACTTATCAATTCAACCTTTGCTTGCGTAGGTAATAATAAATCAAAACATTCCTGTATAGATTAGAATAAGCTTGAAAATTGTTCGTATTATTTTATTTTGCTGGTACAAGCACAACGGTTTTTCGTTATATCCGATGAATATGGTTAAAGTTTCGTCGTTCTAAGCGATATGTCGCTGTATCTGATGTTGTTATAAGCGGTATTTTCACTTAAGGCGGAGATTTCTTGAAAACGATCAAAAAGGTGGTTTTTAAAACTAGTGTATCTCTTTAACCGTACATAATTTTGAAAGCAAAAAAATATATGGTATTTTCAAGTTTATTTTGCATACAGTGATGGAACTCAAAACATAATAAAACATACTTTAATGCATCAAAAAAATCATCAAAGTCACCTCTTAATTATCTTTAAAATCGGTTTATCCCTTCAATAACAATTATTAATTATAATTAAAAATATACCATAAAATTTCAAATGCCAAACTGCATCCAGTGATGGATTATTTATTATTAAATAGTTCATATCTAATTTTATACGATTTTATTTGCACTTTTACGACGTACGTTTGCTCATTTATTATTCGAATTCATTACAACAGATTTGAACCCGTATCGCATTGCAATAAGAACTATTATCGCTCATAACGACATTATTTAATGTTACCAGGGCCTTAACTGTTTGTTAGGGATTCGGCCAGGACCTTGCCATTCGGTCGTATTATCCGAATCCGTTATATTATTTTGAGGGACAGTATTCGAATCAATGTGTAATCTGAACTCGTCTCAGAGTTTAAGAACTTTATTACTTACAACCTTTTACGTTATCTACCCGGTAACCGTTTTCACGACCGGAACCTGTTTTCGTAGGATAACCTGAGTACTTACATAAAATTTAAAAAAACAAGTTACATTGTAAAACCTATCGGTACATAAACAGTAGGTACATACATTATTTTTTAGTTAAACAGTCTTGCTAATACCTAGTATCCCTATCCTGATCATATTCCGCGTATGACTCGCATTTTTGTAAAAAAAATACATTCCACCAGTATGTCCTATTTCTGCTCGCGGCGACCGGCAACAATAAAAAAAAGTTCAAACCCCACAAAGGCCACAAATTACCAAAATGAAACGCCACAAATACCAGGTACTGTCATCAAAAGGTAATAATTAAAATGAATCGCATTCCCGCACACAAAAAATTAAAACTCTCTCTACGTGAATATTATTTAAATGGCGCGTTATTAGTCGGGGTCGCGCCAAATAAGAGGAGTTCCGTAATCTGTGGTCACCGTCAGCGCGTGGGAGGAATCCATTGTTGGGCGATATGCGATATTTTCAATATGAAAATATAATATTTCATTTAAGCTGGTTTTTCAGTAGTTAAAGTACTTACAATGATTTCATGACATAGTCATTCAATAGGGTACTCGAAACTTGGACTCGTTTTGATGATTTAAATGATTATAATTCTGTAAATAGGCAAGTACATAATAGGGTATTGGCTAATGGCTTGGCTCGCGACGATGGGAAGAGGCCAGATGGAATGACCATAATGCCTTGGGAGTTGGGCAGGCCTTTGGTGTGGGATGCTACTTGTGTCGACACTGTCGCGCCATCCCATCTTCTGAGCACGGTGGGCTGTGCTGGTGCGGCTGCTGCAGGTGCAGAAAGCCTAAAACGGCGCAAATATAACAACTTTATTGGGAGTTATATGTTTGAGCCGTTTGGGGTTGAAACTCTAGGGCCGCGGGGTCCGGGTGCTCATCTAGTATTTCGAGACATCGCCAAGCGGTTGATCGACTTTTCACGTGACCAAAGGGCTGGCCTATTCTTAGGTCAAAGAATCAGCATTGCCATCCAACGTGGCAACGCTGCCAGCCTTTTGGGCACTTTTCCCACTGACAGCGATGCGGACGAATTCTTCGATGCCCAGTGAGCTTTTCCCTTTTTTACTTTATATACCTGTTCATAAGGTCTAATTATTTAGTTTGAATAAAAAAAATTAAAAATACATAATATAGTAGAGAAACACTGATCATTTTCTATTGTGATGTAAATAAACACATTTTTTTGCGCTTACATTGCAAACGCTCGCTGAACACTACGAGAGGGATCAAAATAATGTACTACAGTATTGTACACCTTAAAAAGGTCTACAAAAAAGTCCGTAATAGTATATGTCTATCTCTTAGGGATAACCCACAATAACCATTTTTTATCCTTTACTTTTTACGAAAAATAATGGTTTATTTACGAAGCGATTTTATGCAATACAGCACTAATGCATTAATCAGGATGGGCAGCAGCCTTCAGCCTTCTCTATGCATTTGACCACCATACTGCGATCGCCAACCCGCCTGCCAAGCGTGGCGATTATGGCAAATCCCCCCTTTTGGGAGAGGCTTATGTCCAGCAGTGGACGTCTTTGGGCTGATGATGATGATGAGCATTAATCCTTATCCAATTAAGTACCTTAAATACATTGTGCATTTAATATAGATCAATAAGGCCCCTAACAACATGTAATTTATATGAATATTTTGAAGATATTACAGATTTACAATGCAGGAAACATAGCGTTCACTTTTTTTTTTCTAAATTACTCCCGTGCGAAGCCGGGGCGGGTTGCTAGATGTGTATAATTTAAAAACGTGAGTTATTAATCGTTCGTGAATGTAAGACATTATTTCAATAAAAATTATTTTGGTCACGAAAATAATAAAAGTAGAAAATTGATTTGTTGATTAGTATAAAACAGCAGTATGACGTAATAACATGGCGGCTATCATGGTGTTCAAAAACAGATTTAAAAAATAAAATCTTTGAATTGAATTTTAAAATTTATTTTAAACTTACATATTCCAACTGTTTTTTTGCCTAAGCTATCTCAATAATATATTTTTCGATTTTTTCTCATATAGGTACAGTAAAATACCATAATGTAATGGTTGCGCATCATATTTTGATCAATATACAGCATGACGGCTGACATTGACCTGTAAATTGCAAAAAAACCTAAGAATCTTTCTATTTGGCGGGCTGCCTACAAACTTCAGATGATTTTGAAAAAATCCTTTAGAAAGTAAACACCTAGCTGTACCACTTTTTGTGGCATATTTAATTTATCTACTAATTAGGTAGCTTTTTCTACTGATCCAGATTTAAATTCGTAGTTATTTTATTTTTTATTGTGTAAACACAGCATGCAACTTACCTACAGTAATATACTTACCAAACAAACTTGACCTATTTTCAAATTAAATGAATAGTTAAAATACTTGTATCTACGTATTGAATCAACGGAACAGCAGCGCTTATTTCAAACGTATTTCCTAATCAAACAATGCGAACAGCCCTCCTATGGCTCGTATGGTCGGGACATTAAAAATATATTTAAAAAACTTGTCGCAAGCTCACCGCGCAATTACGTGTGCTTGCATTGTTTAGAATAAGTAAAACAAACATGGCCGACACGTGACGTGCCTGCAGATGGCGGGAACGGAAATAATTGACATATTTCTGAAGAGTTTTTGGTTTGTTGTGTTTTATTTTACAATTTTGGCGTTTAGAAAGCTTTTTGTTGAATGGAAAAGGGATTTAGACTAATATATTCAATGGATTGCTCACGACTTTGTCTGCAATCCAGGGTAAAAAGTAGTTGAAATTTTTCGTCGGTTATCAAAAAGAAAACAGCAGTTTCATAGAAAACTGCAATACCTACGCGGTCAAAAAGTATGGACCACTTAATTTGTCAGAGGGTTTGGAATCATGAACTGGATCCATAGTAACACGTGCGCACCGATGTCCCAGCCAACCTGCACCCCTAATTGCGTAAAATTATTTTTACCCGACTTACAAAAATAGGAGGTTATCAATTCGACATGTTTATATATATTTTTTTTTATGTATTTTTTTCGTCATATACAGGATGTATCAGACACCCTATTGCTATCCTTAAGCACTAAAGATAACAGCTGGTATAGAATCACTATACATAGTTTCAGCTCAAAATAAAATACTCTAAGAATTTATACCAAATTTTCGGTTTCTTATGTTTCTTAAATTCAAATCACAACAAACGTGTCACCGCACTACGAAGGTCAATAACTTTCCACGTTACTTGCCAATATCACGATAAATCTCTTTACCGAGTGATGTGTTTGTTTCAATTGTTCTGGTATCAATGTATTAAAAATTCTCATAACTTCCGAACATGTAGAGATAGGATTAAAAAACCCTTCCAATATCGTTTGATATCATCCAAAGAAGCCGTGCCCTTGGTATGTATATACCCTTTCCGTTACACGCTGTATAGACGGATTCGCAAATTTTTTTTTTTTTCGAAATGGGTTTATTCCGAAATGGTCCCATTTAAATTTCATATAGATCTGATCATATGTTTAGGAGGCAGACAACGGAAAAATGACAGACAAATCAACCGCGATTGCTGCTATGGCATAAATAAGCATTGTTCTGACACCAAGGATGATGAAATTTCGAATTTGTCAACCGACTACCGGAAAAACAACACAAAGTGAAAAATAACTTTAATTTCGGAAAGCGGTGACAAAAAATTCAAATACATATCCAAAGTCACCGACTTCCGAAATTTGTAGTGTTTTTCCGGTAGTCAGTATTTTTTTTTTTTTTTTTTGAAAAAGTTTTTCAAGGATACCTATTGCCAATCCATTACTTCACCATTTTAGTCGAAAGACGTCCACTGCTGGACATAGGCCTCCCCGATGCTCCTCCACTTCGACCCATCATTTTGACAGTTGCGTATGAATGAATGGATATAACAATAACCTTTAAAATGATTCAGGTTCTGATTAATAGTGTGATGGAATATTTAAAGTTACTAAAATCCATTCAGTTGTCTATTATGAACGAAATAGCTCCAGAACTTGCGTTTATTCTGTTACACGCTGTATAAAGATAAACCTTAAGTATGTAGGTACAACTTGCATTGTGAGCAGTCTAATTGCTTAAGACAAAATGCCAATTACCCCTACCCTCTCCCTCTACCAGGACCCTCAGGTATAACATAGCATATTAAAAAAAAACAAGGGCGTGTCAGGTTACGCACTTCTTCTTTGTCGTTCTATCAATGCCCTTTTGATGGCGTCTGATGATGCCATCTTCAGTGTTATATTTTATTGTAATATTAATTAAAAATATCCCCAATTTTCTTTTCATTATACACCACACCATTGTATAACAATGAGTAAACAGAATACATTTCTTGCCAATTTTCATCGATATAGCAGCAACAGAAACACATTATATGGTCGTGGACTTGACAAAATTATAAGGGTTTCATTTTCGCCATTGGGTTACGGAACCCTCTCTAATCATCGCTATATTTTGTGATCATTTCTATGCAATACTTGTTAAGCTACTACGCCGTAGCATAACAAGTAGGGCAGTCCGCGCAACGGATCGCTCCGCTGCGCGGCGAGCTACAGCGTAGCGACCCCTTTGCGACGACCGCGCAGCTCTCGCGCAGGCTCCCTGAATTAAATAGTCTTTTTGTCTGCGATCAGTGTTCGTATACTAAGATCATGACGTGTCTTTCTGTGTGTTTATAACGACATCTATTTACTGGTATATAAATAATAATGTCTTACAGTTTCAAATAAATCAATCGGTGCTGCAGAAAGGACGTTGAACTCTGCGATTTGGCTTACGGTTTGAGTATCGATTCATGTATATTTTAGAAATTTACTTGCTTGTACTTCTCATATTATTTTGAGACTGGACTTTGAAGCCCCTGGACTTTGCTGAAGATATATATCACCTCCATGTCCACTGGTTATATGGAAATTATCTAATTACTTAAGAGTTGACACAATATATTTTGGTGTCAGACTACTTTTGCTTCACATTGTTCCTAAATATGCCTACATTTACATTCCTATAAAATGCTTAACAGTATTTCGTGTGCTTTTGCTCCCCTCCCTAAAACCTTGGTGTACTTTGTGAGTTCACTAGCTCGTCGCCAGAGACTACAGTATCGCAGAAATCAGGATTCATTGAGGATTGAAGTGATTTTTCGTTTTTAGGATCAATTCCTTATGCATTTAACACTTGTGTCTCCACTTAATTTTTATAGAGCTCATACGCCATGTCGCCATACTATTAGTGGCCCTCTAGGAGGGCTCCCGGCACTGAACGTGTTGAGTAGGTAGCTCCCTAATGTTGAGAGAAACCTTCCCCAATCGTATGAACCACTTACTAGTTAGGTACATGGTCCGCCAATAAACGGACAGTCGTCTAATATATTATTGATTGAGTATTACTTATAATGTTCATGGTGGATTCATGGGTTTTATGTCTAACAATGGCTTTCATTTAGCCAGTTCAACAATATTCGTTGCGTTATTGACTTTGTTGAGCCGACACATTTTTCGAACAGAAGCAATTGATTAGCAATATCCTACCAAATGATTAATTTTGTGATACAGTTTCATCATTTAAGTAAGTACCTACTCTGCTTTACTACATACTGACTACTTACCTAATTTGACAGAACTAGGTACATAAAGGCTCGTGTAGACTAGCGCGCCGCGACGGTCGCGTTGCGACACTCGTAGAACAATTTCTATGAAAACTTAATGGAAATTGTTCTACAAGTGTCGCGTCGCGGCTGTTTGAAGAAGCCTTAACCCTATCTCTGCTGTCCCATATCACCTCCGGTATAAAACGGACAGTTTTCTAGTTTTTATTATTCCCAGGACTTGGAACCGATACCAAAAGTACAAGTTTTATATCGGTAGGTTGTTGTAGTGGTTCTTCCCATTTCGGTACCTGCGTACTGGTTCCAGACGGGTCCCGATACTCCACTTAGAAAGAGGTACCATTAGAAACTACAGGTACTAAGTCTGATACCGGTACCAATAGTACATTTACTACTCTGGTACCGGTATCACAAGGCCATAGGTAACGGTTCTCAAAAATACTTGTATTTGTAGTCTGATTTATTCGTCGAGTACAGTCCAAAATTCATGATGGATTGCTAGCTGTTTTAAATAAGGCTAACTTAGGTACATAGTACGAACTGCAAACCTGACAGTAGACAATTAGGTAGGTACTGCCACTGTGCACGGTGTCCCTCGTGCAGCTGCTGGGCCTGCCAATACAGGTATAGGTCACATGAGAGCAGCGGCTGCCATCATGACACTGGCATGTAGCTGCTGCCCAACCGACTTGGTGCTGCCACTAGGTAGGTACTGGCAGTGCGGGTTGTTCCCACAATTTCTACCATGAATTCAGATCAGTAGGAATAAGTATATTGAATTTTCTTCTCATATGAAAATCCACGTATCAACATCCTGGTAGGAAAACTGTGAAGAAAATTCACACTATACCTACGCACTGGTAGGAATAATGGGAAAACCCGCTACGACAGGAATAAGGTCCCATAAGACCGTAGCGGCTGTCATTACACTGGTCACTGCCTGACCATAGACGTGCCCGACAGACTAGGATCTAGCAGCCTCGTCTAGTGCAGCCTTGTGGCAGTGTTGTAGACATAAAATGTTGTATTAGCTCCCATGAGAGCTACAGACCAAGTAGGTCATGATAGTAATCGTGCATAAAATGCGCGGGTACAGCGCAAAGCTAGCTCGCGCCTGCTGTCTAACCTAGCCTTTATATTTGCTTCACGGGACTGGGGTTTTAGTGAGCCTGTCGTGTTGCAACTTGTACCTACAAACGTGCAGAGCTAATGGTGTGTCGTTATTAAATGTATCTGGAGCCCTAAATATGGCCACGAGTATGACCATAACACAGCAATTAGCTTAAGGCGTCTTTATTGGACTAAAAAGCTCTTACCATTTCAGAGCCATAAAAAAGAAGCGTATAATTTTGCAAGATTCCCGCCATTTGTCATAACAACGGGTAATAAAACACAAAAATGAATGTAAACCATTTATTAATTGTTTTGTTCAATTTCAAACTGCATCGTCGGCTGCCGGCATATTGCCGGTCGCCAGTAAATAATTAGAATAAATATATAAGAAGCATGAAACTCTCGTTACATATTATATAATTCCTCTTCACAATTAAAAAACTACAATGACTAGTATTTATACGATTAAATATGGCGCGGTGATCGTTTTGAAGGTTTTTTTGAAGTGGCAACATAACTTTTGAAGGTCACACGTTTTTGAAGCTAAGGTATTCTTTTCTAAATTCAAATTGAGATATCAACAAAGCGATTTTTACGATAAGTCACTTGCAGGAATATCACTGGCTGCATCCAATTTAGCGAATAATGTAGCACCCACATAAGTGTAAAACTACCGTCATGTCACTTCGTGTTTATTAATTTTAAGGTACTTACTTCAAAGCGATCTTACCGCACCACAATACGCCGAGGTCTCAAAATGTAAGATATAGTAAAAAATCTATACATTCCGTCCAAAGGATCAATTACAAATCACAAACTACGGCCTAATGAATGTAAATAGAACAATGAGCTTACGTTTTACAAATTCGTCGGGGCACTTCATGTTATGTTGAGATTCAATCACTAGACTGGATTAGTGGACTAACATTTTATGATTTTGGGAGAAATTGGCTGAAATAAGTGGCAGCACTGTATAGTTTTTTGAGATGTGTCACCTTATTAAAAAGTTAAAACTGTGGCATACATAGATATATACCTACTAATAATGTTTAGTTTATAACCAAATTAAAGAGTGCTCGAGGCAAGTTTTTTTGTTGGCAATCGTTGATTTTATCTATATTGCCCAAATTTATTTTTGAAAGAACGACTTTGGAGCAATTTATTACTTTTAGCCAACAATTTTAGAGCAATTTAGTCCACTAAACCAATCATTATAATAGTTAAAGGAGATAATATTCTACTTTCAAATCGAAATATTCAAACGAGAGAAAGAGATAGACATACCTAAGTTTCTAACCACCCTAGACACGTAACTTCAGTACATGAATAAAATACACCACACATTATTATTTCAGTAACAATCTTACACTAAAATATGTACAAAGTTCGTAGAAACAACTATTTTCGCGCTTTTATCACTCCCTTACCATAACATTTTGGTAAAAATAAAAAACGAATTGGTAAAAACAAAATACGGGTAGTATTTACTGCTCATGATACGTTCTGAAAAAACTTAATGTCGGAGTCATAAAAGTACGACAAAAAAAAAACAATACCTAATCTATTCGAGGTTTAAAAAAAACAAAACGTTAACAATTTTCTGTTTGACTAGACTATTTTAGTTAAATCAAACTAAATGCGAATAATTATCAAACATTACTTGATACTTCTGCAGTTTAACAATATTGGTCACTGGAATCTTACTCGAGAAATTGAAAGTTTTATTGGTTCTCATAATGGATTCTACAAACTTCGTATAAGCTTAAAACGATTAAAAATATTAATCGACACTGATGTAGCAGGCTCGCTCGCCTTTATTTATGCTTAAGTGTTGCCAAACCAATACTTACTTCCGGTGTAAACATTGACTGTTAAAATTCAATTTCACAGAGTTTATTTCAATTTCCCGTGTAAGTTTATTAATCTATCAAATCACTGGTTGGTAATACCTAGCTAACGTAGGTGACCATTTACTAAAATGGAAGAAATAAAGTGTGATAAGAATATTGTCACACATAGGCACTCTCCATACATAGACTCATTGTACTGGGGTTTATCTCTACTGAACACTTCAACTACAATGAGAGAACTATCAACTCTCTCGGATATTACAAAAAAGCACTTTTTCAGACCCTTTACATGGTAGGCTGTTTAATTAATTTACTTTGTAGGTAACATTAACAATAATAAAAAACGGTCAAACAAAATGGCGGTGAAAAATATTAACAAGTTGAATTATTTTAATGTTGTTAAAAGAATATGCAACAGATCTAAATAAGTGCCCTATACATAAAATATCTTAATAAAATCTAGTGCATCCCAGCGAAACGGGATATCAAAAGAAAATTACATGGGTCACTAATATTTCAGTCTATTTTTATTAAGGAAGACTTTTTAACAATATGCAGATACAAAATACTTAAATTACTTTGTACTACCTACTACAAAACGGGATACCTACGTTCATTGTATAACTCGTTTACATTTCTTTTCTAATAAATACACTACCGAGACATCTAAGTCGTTTCGAAAAATTTCCTCATCAACATTTTCAACGGAAAAGTAAATTGTACAAAAAATATGTTCTTTATTCATTTATATTTCCAAACTAATTGAACTTTTGGTCCGTATTCTAAAAGATTCTAGTTTCCAAAGCAAAATCGTAATAAAACAAACTAATAAGGCACAATACGATTGTGTCTTTCGGTTGATATGACCCCTCATTCTAAAACTACAAAAAAGTCTATTTCTACTTATTTAAAAATCGAAAAAAATCTTAAAAGCGGCTCCCATGGAGTTTTATACATCACAATTTTATTATTCTCGTATGTCCATCTAATCGATTCGACCATTCAACTAAAACTACGAATTTGACTTAATAAAGAACCCACCACCGCTTGTACCGTCTATTATCTACTTAACTAATTACTGGGATGCACTTTACTGGAGATGGGTACTAGAAATAAAAACTAAGCGATATTTTCAATAGCAGATTTGGTAATGTGAATGACAATACTGATTTTCTTATTTATTTATGGTGAAACAGTTGGTTGCTGCGTAATGGGATAGTTTTTTGCTCCGATAGCATCCTCATTCCACGTTGGACGAAGTCAGATATATGTTGGTCCTCTTTATAGGTTATGCCCCATTGGGTATGACATAACAGCAGTTTCAGAAAAAGGTCGAATCCGTTATAAATTGACATCTATGAGAAGTGGGTAGGTATAGTGATGCTACTATGTCTGCCTCGTGCTTTTCTATACCTGTGTATACAGGGTGTCCAAGAACCTGGCGTCCAACTGGATTCCCACGATGCCCCAAGTTCTAACAGTACTCAGAAAAATATTTTAAAAAATCCACCCCATGTACTTACAGAATTATACTGATTTAAAAAAAAAAGGGGAAATGAGCACCCTGTGACATACTTTTGAATGCTGTGACTGCTAATGCTGATAATTTCGATATTTCTTGGAGGTTTTGTAATCTAGGGTATTGCTGTGTCTAAATAGAATGTAAAAATATAGTACTTATTGTACCATTTTAAAATAAAATATTATTTTAACTAAAGGTGATATGGAAAACTATTGAATTTCGCAACTTTGACCGACTGTAGTGTAAAAAAAATGTACCAAAATAGTATGGCAAGTGACGTCAAATTTTGACGCGTTTATTCCTCTTTTTAAAAAGGTATAATACTTACACATTAATTTGAAAAAAAAAATTTTGATAATATTTTTACTCAACAACCCAATTTTTACGATGTCTTACAGAATTCTTAGAAAGAAAAATTTACGACGAATTGAATCTAACCTCTAAAGAATTACTATTGTATGCTCATAAAAATAACAACAGGCCTCTCAAAAAACAGGTTAGACCGTAAGGGACGGTATGTGCATGCATCTCACCATAGTGATTCGTTATTACAACATGAGGGAGCAAGACAGAAACTATCTTTGCGATTTGCTGGTTCTTCTTTATGGTACCCCATTATTCAGGTAAGAGTGAGGGAGAAAAAGGTTAGAGGTGCGAGTGAGATAGATAGTGACGCTATCTGGGATCGTGCTATTTAGGATAACAGTACGGTCAGTACGCGTCACTGCCTCCTGCCGTTACTACGCACCTCTCTCTTATTGTTACCATTGATCACGTACTACGATTTAAAGCTTTGTTTATTGGACTCGATTACTCTTTGTGCTCTGGACTTTGAAACGAACTCTTTACGACGACCTTTGCCTGTGTTTGGACAGTTTGTGTTTTGTGTGTGCTACCATGGCGACCTACACTCCGCAAGAATACGCAAATATGCACTACATTTATGGAGAATGTAGAGGTAATGGACGAGCTGCAGCGAGACTTTACAGAGAAAGGTATCCGAGGGCTACGCGATATCCCGACCATCGAGTTTTCATTAATGTGCACAGATCACTATGTGACGGGCGGTTCCCCAATCAAGTAGCTGGTGAAGGACGACCCGTAAATGACTTCATACGCGATGAAGTTTTAGAGGCGGTGTCGGCAAATCCAAGCATCTCTGTGCGAGGAATAGAAGCTGATACGGGGATACCGAAGAGCACAGCACACAGTATTCTCCAAAAAGAAGAATATCATCCGTACCACGTACAGCGAGTGCAAAGTCTTTTACCTCGAGACTATCCGAGCCGAGTCGCGTTTTGTGAAACAATCCTGCAAAAACATCGAGAAGACGAAAACTTTATCGACAAAATTTTGTGGTCAGATGAATCAACATTTAAGAAGGATGGCTACATGAACCTACACAACTTGCACGAGTGGCATGTGGAAAATCCGCACTTGATGCGAGAAGATAGATCCCAGTACCGGTTCAAAGTGAACATGTGGACCGGTATTCTCTGTGGGAATATTATTGGTCCATTTGAGATGCCCGAGAATTTGACTGGCGAATCATATTTAAATTTTCTTCAAAATGATTTGCCAAACTTACTAGAAGAGACCCCACCAGATATGTGGTTCCAACACGACGGCTGTCCAGCACATTTTCGCGTATCCGTTAGAGAGTTTTTGGACGAGCAATACCCGAACAGGTGGATTGGGCGATCAGGAACAATCCCGTGGCCAGCCCGCTCACCTGACTTAAATCCGCTGGATTTTTTTTTCTGGGGAACTATGAAGGAGCTCGTTTATGCGAAGCCCATTAATGACATCGCTGACCTTCGTGAGAAGATAAAACAAGCAGTGCAGGTGATACGTCAAAAAAGTTACTCGCGAAACATAAAGCGGTCCTTTTTAAGGAGAGTGAGAGCTTGTATTGCCGCGGGTGGTCAACATTTTGAACATTTATTGTAATAAAATATCTTTAAACTAACATTCTTTGCTTTTATTCTACTGGGAACCCATCTACCTGTGTGTATTTCCTTCTTGCTCACTCTTGGAACCGAAGTAAATAATAGTAGTAACATAACAGTTTCTAAGATAAGAAAGGGTCCGACAGTTACCGTTACTAGGTAGGCACTTCGTAAAAATTGGGTTGTTGAGTAAAAATATTATCAAAATTTTTTTTTTCAAATTAATGTGTAAGTATTATACCTTTTTAAAAAGAGGAATAAACGCGTCAAAATTTGACGTCACTTGCCATACTATTTTGGTACATTTTTTTTACACTACAGTCGGTCAAAGTTGCGAAATTCAATAGTTTTCCATATCACCTTTAGTTAAAATAATATTTTATTTTAAAATGGTACAATAAGTACTTTATTTTTACATTCTATTTAGACACAGCAATACCCTAGATTACAAAACCTCCAAGAAATATCGAAATTATCAGCATTAGCAGTCACAGCATTCAAAAGTATGTCACAGGGTGCTCATTTCCCCTTTTTTTTTTAAATCAGTATAATTCTGTAAGTACATGGGGTGGATTTTTTAAAATATTTTTCTGAGTACTGTTAGAACTTGGGGCATCGTGGGAATCCAGTTGGACGCCAGGTTCTTGGACACCCTGTATACAGTAAGGCTCAAGTTAAAGCCATTTTCTCTCTAACCCTCCATTATTCTCAGTAAGGGTCGTCAAACAACTGAATTATACGAAGGCGACCAACTGTTTCTCCATTCTACAATTTTTAAAACCATGCCCTCAGTATTTATATTAATTATATAGGTAGGTACTTAGTATCCAATTTCTTGTCAATGTTTTCTTGAAAGTTAGTTTTACTAAAAATCTTTCCTACTAAATTATTAAGACTTTTTGGAACAAAACATTCACATTTGTTACTTGTGTTGGTTTAGGTGGAGAGGGAGACTCAATATTTAGAGTGGTGTTCAGTTTAAAATGTAAGATGATAGTGTGTTAACATGACAAGAGATTAGACTGCAGCTTCAGTATTGCCTCACCGTATAAAGAAATGAATGTAGTCTTCGTCTTCGGTCCCGAGGCGGCTCCGTCGACACCGGGGCATGCACACTCCACCGCTACACAGCTCCTTATGACGTCATGCATCTATGTCCAACCATAGTCTTTGATCTCCAAAACATTACTAACACTACTGACTTGGGGTCGATCGGCTAAGAAAATTCGTACTGGCGCCCAACATGGGCCCAAAAGCTCTATACTACGAGTCTCAATAAAAAAATATTCTTCTCCAAACTAATGTTTTAACTAACGAAGAGGTACGAAAACTAACGAAAAAGCGGATAAATGAAAGAACAGCTGTGTTTTGTGTTACCATTTTATTATTTTTTTCTAATACTTGTATCTAAGTGAAGATGAACCATAATATTGTTAATGGCTGAAGGAGGCGCGCGGCCGGCGCACTACTGCGTCCACTAGCTAGGGGGCACTAGAGAGCCCGACTATTGCCTAGTTTTTAAAATAATAATCTACATTAATTATACAAAACATTCATTAATAATACTCCTTGCGGCAAAGCTTACTCCCTGCGCATATACATTACACCACACTATGCTCGGGGACCGTAGACTGACGTAGTCGAAGATATCTACGCAGCTACATACCCAAACCCAACCGTAACTACGGGGTACCTCAAAATATACATATAATAAGTCTGTTGAATTGCACAAACTGAGAACTTCCATAGTATGCTACTAGATGGCGCTACGTGACGAGAGCTTCAAACAAAATGATCATGAAAAATTACCCAAATCTTATTTTACTTATTGTTCAATTATTTTTCTATCCTAAATTGTAAAATTAGGCCAAACATGTTTGAACTATGTCAAATTGGAGCATTCAAGATGTATATTCCAATATATTTTAAATATATAACACAGGTACTAACTTTTTCATACTAGTGCCATCTAGCAGCATAGATAAGGAAACCTCTATTAGCCGGTGGATACGTAAATAAAAAAACAGCCCATCACTAATTTGTCTATGATAAACTATGTTTTTTATAACTACCATAAATAAAATGCAGTAATTCGTTCAAAAATATACATAAAGGAATGTAGACATGACTACTCGGATTTCGACGCAAAAACATGTTAGTGCCGCCAAGTTTCTGAACGATATCATGTCGAGGCATGTTGCATTCAAATTCATTTTCAAAATAATAAAACTACAAAGACAGACTGCGTCTGGCTTTTATCACAGAATAATTTAGAAGATAACCAATAAACAAAACAACAAAACTACCTTACTTCAGGCATAATCAAGACTAGAGTTTGAAAATCGCGCGATTGGAAAGAACGGTAGAATAAATATACGAGAAACCGCGCCATTTCTTTTTTCATTGAAACTTAAGTTTTAAGACTACCCGCCTCAAACACGTTAACATGCCATGACACAATTTAGAATTTCTGAACGAAACGTGGCCGCACGCCCTCAAGCGTCGGCGCGAACGCCCTACACAATAAACACTGCGCCACATACTGTCGCTTATTCAACAATGTAATTATATCGGTTGACGACTCAAACAGGTAGTCTGTGTACCGAGTGACGTCACGACTTAGAACTCCGTTGAGAAATGAAATATGCATAAAAGCTGGTCCGTGATTGGCCAGATGTACATAAACGTAGTGTAGTTTTGGCGGGCATGCCACTGACAGTGGCTCAAGAGGGCTAGCCTTTGGCCCAAATAACGGCTAAATAAGCCAAAATATTATAGCATGGGTGTGCCTATGTAGTTGCGCACTTTAGCCTAAAATATAGGAAAAATTTAAAGTAGCCCCAGCAAGCTGACGTAGCTTTTAATTAGAAAATTCCAATTAGAAGGGCAATCTTCCAAACCGAAGTTTAGTTTGCTGTAAACCGTTTTCAATGTCGGCCTTCAGTAATTGGATATCGATGTTACAGGAAAACGATCATTCACCAAATGAAATAATCTTTGGGAGTGCAGGAAATTCTGGATTATATTTCTAAGACACGAGATTCCAGATGGGTACATTGTCTTTTAAAGAATGTTGTTAGCAGTCAATTGCCAGTAGTTTTCCGACATACCCAAAACTAGGCCGAATGGAATGTCGTCAATTGCCGAGGAATCATGCTCGCTAAACATAAAACCTTGTGCGATGACAAAGCCATTATCCAGAAAAAACGTCCAACAAACTTCTAACTCTGACGTCACACAGTAAAACACAGACTACCCACGTTTCGTCACTTACCATTTAAAAATACAAGATTAACCAACACACTACTAGTACACAGATACCTATTATACAAAAATATTTGTATTTGTATGCATTGTGTATATTATTAGGTATAATAAATCTAACATGTGCGCGCGCTGCCGTGCCCAGTCATTACTTAACCAAGTGCATTTTATTACTTAATTTTAATTTAGTGTGTCATATCGATGTTATTTTTGATAGCTCTTTTAGAGCTTTTTTCGTTAATTAGTATGTAAAATGCATTAGACAGTGAGTAATGCTCAGATAATGCTTCCATTGACACCCAGAACATGGTTTCTACATTCCACAAAGCCTAAATCACATTCTAATTAACTTCACTTGCTACGCACCAATTATATCTAATCTTTGTCATTTTTTCAATGTGTACAATCTTTTTTTCAAAATCAACCGTTATTCCCCTGAGTTCGAACTTCAAACATCAACCGACACACATGTTCGACGTCACAACGTTAGCCCCACTACCGTTCTTGTGCAAGCCGCAGCGCGCGCGTGCTGTAGTAATATTAAATGTTATTGCTTTCGGTTAGTTATATTTTATTTATCATATGTATGTAAAACTTCAAAATGTCTACGCTACAACACTACTCTAGCATTGCCATACATTAAAAACACACAACATAGTATTTTTATGTTCAATTTAACATTATACCAATCCAAAATTGTATATTTATGTATATCTTAGTAATCTTACATAATTAAGAATATATAATATATCTTTTCCAATGTTGTTTACATTTTGGTCCAGTGAGCCTGGAGCGAACAAGCACATCACTAGTTTATCGTTTGCGTGCTATGGCATATCTGGTGTATGGCACATCACTACTGCGTCAAGCTTATTATCGATAGAAATTAACTACAACTAGGCAAGAATAAGTATTGAGCAAGATAAGACTCTGTATTCAGTTTCCCGCCAAATTTTAGAGGAAAAAAAATAATTAAAAAAAAATGACTAGAGAGGAATGTATTCACGTATATGGCAACGAAGTGATTAAATAGTAACAGCGTCTTAGTTGGCAACGTCCCGTCTTATTATTGTCACATTCTTAAGCTACTCTGGCGTATTTCCTTTTTGTTTTTTTTGGCAAAATATTATTTTATTAATACCGTCTTTTGTCGCAGTGTTCCTAAATAGGTAAGTTCCTTTACATTTCTGTTATTGCTCAACTCTTTTAGCGAATAGCTCTTAAATCACTACTCCCAATCGCTTCTCTCTACATCTGCGACTTCTCAACGTTGAGCAAAATTAACTTTTTGGCTAAATTTTGGCCTGTTTTTTTGGCAAAACAACTCTCATACCAGGAAGACCTGTGGCCCGAAGCGAAGCGTCTAAAGGTCTAATCTACGTGTCTACGTATACAATATTCCTTTTAAAGGCGGTCTCTAAAAGGAATATGTTTAATAGCACGCATCACAACCAACGTGTGGCAAACGCCTTAATAAATTGACAGTGAAGTATTTTGTATGGAAGATTAGATTTTGTTTACGTATTCATTCATGCCAACCATGCCGGACGCGCCGCGGATTGATGACGAGTCGCACTTTCAAAGGTATAACGCACACTATCGACTACCATTGTCACAATACCAACTTCCGCAGCTTCAATTTCATTCTACTTTTTTCTCGTAATGAGACAGTTTGATTTGCGATACCTTTAAACATGCTATAAATCGTCAATGCGCGGTGTCCTATCTCTCTCCGTGAAGTGTTGAGTTAGTCACGAGTATGAAGACGCGCTTGCACTACGGCGTAACACTATAATTTACAACTGTTATACGCAATACGCATGCCTGATTCGCGTGACTTGACTTACCATACGTCCGGTTTGTCCCACCCTCCTATACCAACTGAGGTTTTTTGGCGCCCACCGCGGGGCAATGATCACGACTTTTTCACACTAGGGTTGCCAACTTTTTAGTAGAAATGTTAAAATTTTGTTCATTAGTGCCTCTGTCGTCGGGATCACCCTAATATTAAAATGTAATTAATCACAGTTTTAAAGCCAAAAGTGTAGATGGCAACCCCATAACTAAGTACTACAAGTTCAACGTGCAAACTATCTAGAAAGATAAAAAAAGTAGTGTAAAATACAACAAACCAAACCCAGCAGGAAGTCCCACGCTAAATAAAACACACAATTTTAATTTCTAATATTATATCCATGTAATGACACATCAGGTATTACTAGGTGCTCCTTACAGCGGGCAAACTCCTTCTAAAACTACAACTAAACCTACTGCCGAGGTCCGTCACGATTCAGTGACGTCACCAACAATAATGCATACTACCCCAAAGCATGACAACTTCAAATCAACTAGAATACGGTCATCACAAAAACTCATAGTTTGAATCTCCTCAACCAGAGCCCCAAGTAGGGTAGTTAGCAACGTCTCTCAATCAGCAATCAACAACGGACCACAGCAACCAGTTACCAAGTGTAACTAAGACAAGGGTGTTGGAATATCGCCACCCGTAAAGGGAAGTTGGAACAGTACAATATATGAAAAAACAAAGTTAAGTACATTACAACATTTGTGTGAGGGCGCGGGGGATGTGACTCAACGTGGCACAAACTACGACCTTAGGTGAGAAGGCTAAGAAAGGTGTTCAAAGTATTTATATCAGAAATGGCAATAGAATGATGTTTGCACATGCAGTTTAGTTGCGAGCTACTGAAATGATGTATAGGTATTAGTTACATCTAAAGACTGTAGTGTATTCAATTCTACCCCACAGACCAAATTGTGTCAGATACACAAACTGCCCTTTCAATTTGTTTTAGTTCTTTTTTTTTACATTTCCCTCATTTTTTTTCAATTACCCACGTTGGTATATCCTTCGCGTCCCCACACTCGCCGCCCTCTATCTAATTTGGCAAGATACGAAGCGCACGGCGGCTGTGACGTCACATAGTCAACCATTCTAATACTGTCTCAGGAAAAACGACCGCTAATGTACAAAAGGTGTAATAGTCGGGTGATACAGACGCGCGCTTTCTAGACAGCTAAATGTAAACAAAAAAAAAAAAAACAATATTGTAAAAATCAAAATCAATTCCCGATTTTGTTAGTGATAGAAAAATAACAATTCTTGTTTGGCTTTAATCACCACAAAAGGTAGTTCTTATATCAAAACTAATAAAAGATTCGTTAGCTGCCACACTGGTTTTTATATTCCAAATACAAATGATCCAGTTCAAACTGGTTACATCCGGTTTTAACAAGTTTTCAAGACGAGAAAGCGCGCGCTCTGCTGATTAATCTCAGGAGGTTCTAATCCTACTTATGCTAAAAATACTGCTATATAATAAGGATAGGTATGTGTATACATAATGTGAATATCATAGCATACGGTAGCCGTGGCGTGTGGAAAGAAAAATAAAGTGAGAATTAACCGTCTTGTAACATTCAGTAACATAAGAAAATTCAAGAATAAATAAAATAATAACATTTTTAATTGGGAACAACATGTAGAACTCATGCACGGTTTCAATAACTTCACTGGGATCGATGACCGTAAATTACATACGAGTTCAGCTTGTATAAAAAGTGCAGTTGAAATAGTGGCGCCCAGCAGGGCTTAACTACGATAGAACTACCCTTTTTCTTAACATTTTTTTAGCTTCCACTTTATAGCTGGTTTTTAGAGTATTTTGTCATTTCAATTTCCACACGCTGCGGTTACAAGTGCGTCGGCTGGCAGGGAATGTAGCCGACCAAGCTACCATGCATACTGCACTACGCTTTGCCGCGCGGCCTCACCTTCGTCCAAAATATACGCTAATATAAATATAGGGATTAAGTACTTTAGTAATAGACGTTTTTCGGAATTTTCCCGGTGATATTTTGAGGTATTTCCCATGATATTATTTTTGAAACTTTAGTTCGAAAGTTTTCTTATTGTTTAAATCTAGGACTTGAATTGAGATTTTTTCTATTATGATATAATATTGTCTTACTCATTATTACTATGCTGTCTTTTGACACGAACTATGCAGTTAAGAGTACAAGATTACATTTGAATTCCGAAATGTCAATGTTTATCTAAGTCAAGACAAATTGAATTAAAATGAACTCTCTAGAGATAGGTAAATAATTCTAATAGAATCAAAACTATTACTAATACAAGAGTATTTGGATGTAAAATTTTGAATTTTAAAGGAACTTGCCAAAGATCAAAAACTATGACATTGTAGTCGATAATTTTGGAAAATCACGAGTGGTTTTAATACTGCTGGTCTTAGGACTAAGTCCAGTATTGCGCTTAAATCTAGGAATTGCACAAACACAACCATCTTTGTCTTTTACACTCTCTAATCACATATTGTATTGCTTTTGGATCTAACGCTACGATTGATAAATTAAGTACTTCTAATAAAGGACGTAAGGGTTTCAAAGGATTTCATTTAGAGAATACTGTCTTGGTTAACGAAATTGATAGTTTTAGTGAAGAATTTAAGTACATACTTGGTTTTTTTTTCAACGGAATTAAGTACAGTTATTTCAAGGCAAGAATATCTCACACTCAGACTTGGGCCTGTTCTTATAGGAGGCTCGGCCTTTGGAATGCAAATACTGGAACCATAGTTTCAGGACTTACAAAACAAATCCTACTCCCAGGAGTTTAGTGTGTATTGCCCGATTAAGTAGATACGGGCACATAAAAACTTTTTCGTAAAACCCAAGACAGTGCCCTCAAAAATTTGGCGCCCAACATGGGCCCAACCCAGTAAACTTCAAAATCAAAGGACGTACTTCTAAAATGTAAATATAGACGAGAACGTAGGGCGAGGCCGCGCGGCCATGACAATCTACAGCGGCTTATATACTTAGCTTATTGTCACGGTACACAGGGTGTTAGTCCACACGCTCATACACGCTAAACTAAATTATTATTAATGTAAACTAATTTACTTTGAGAGTGATTTTAGTGGCTCTTGTGGTAATACCAGAGAATTACGAGTCAAATATTATCCTTGAGCTTAGTTATTCAACCTATAATGTTGAGGCTTCTTTAAAAACCGCAGACAATGTAGTTTTTCTTTTTGTAGGGTAGACCATAAAAGCCACCAACACCACTAATACTATATCTACATATGTCAATAATATATAATACTATTGTAGAATGAGATTGCTTTCCGCTCGTCAGATATGTGTGTCGTGAGCAGAGCGGTCGACGCCGTGTGACGTAACGCTTATGACGTAGTCGTGAGCACGTCTTGTACTTGAGACGTTCTATCGATGACTGATGACGTGTCGTGGGACCAGCCCTGAACGGGGAAATTACTAGCGAGATTCTTTTTTGCTTCTCAGTGAAACCGTTTTTGGAAGTGTTAATGTGAGAAAGAGATGGAGCTATACAGGATGTACAACGCCATCTCTTTTTTGAACGGAAAGTAATATATGGTCCGCGGTGGAATCAAGAGGTGCAAGTTAATATTCAGTTCAAAATTAGCCCCGTTTTTTTTTTTTTTTTTTTGCCCTGCAGATGTTCATAATATCAATTTGGAAATCGAAATAAACAGTTGTTTTAGCAAAAATAAGTTACACTTAATTAATAATAAAAAGGGTAAAAGAGATTCATAAAACGCAAAACTGAGCGAAATTTTGGCACAAACGTATGTTCCTAACGAAATGGCACCGTTATAATAATACTGACGTCTCCTACCATTTCTTTGTTTTTATTTTTATTTTAGACATTGAAATTTATTTAGCCTAAAACATCTTTATTTTAATTTCTACATTCCCGCGTCTGAGGGAAGTGAGTTATCCAATAGAAGTTTCTAATTAATTTTACCAATATTTGAAATATGAGGGTAGATAAAACTTTTTATTTAACAATAATAATTGAATAACAGCGCAGTCACACAGCGTCACTCTTACCGCGAATGTATATATATATTTTAATTTCTATGTTGTTTAACATTAAAAAAATACAGCTGCGAATGAGATTCATAAAAATACAGTCGAGTCATCATAAATAATATCAGGTTAATGTATTGCCAAACAAACGTGCACTATGTCTACCACTAAATTACAAAATATCAAAGACAAAATATAAGAAAAATTAGTTTTTTTTAAATCGCAACTAAATTATTTGAGATCTTCGCCTTAATATTTAAAAGTTAAGGGGACACGCAACGATGCGAACTTTCGAAAAACAAGACGACATGTTTATTTGAATTGTTTGACGAGTCGCTTTAAAACAAAAAAAACTTCACAATTCAAAAAACTAAAAATTAAACATTATCAAGAGACTCATCAAAACACATAATAAATATGGGGCCGTCAATGTCTCCTATTCGAGCGTACCCGTTGGGGATCGCCTTAATAAATTAACCTTTTAATAAAATAAAAAAAATGAAATGCGTTCTCTTTGACGCCCATAGCGGGCAAAGTATTGCTTGAAACTGCCTTACACTAAGTTTAATGAGCCAATAAACATCTTAACTACGTTCGAATACTGATCATTCCCTCTTGTGGCCACTTCGAGTACGCGGCAAGACAAACACCTTAATTAAAAAAAAAATAGTACGTAGGAACTATCGTAAGAAATAAAATAGCCGAGCTAAGAACCTATCCGTTGTAGGCGGGTGGGGTTTTCATGTCAATATTGCTCGTTACCGTTTAGATGTACATGGGCAGGCCGTACATGGCGCCCCAGTCCACGCCCTGGAAGGACGACATGTCGACGCCGGCGAGCGAGTAGGCGGTGCCGAACTGCGGCAGCGCGGGCGCGGGCTGCGGCTGCGGCGGCGCCACCAGCGCCGTGGCCGCCGAGGCCGCGGTGGGCAGCGCGTAGGGCGCGTAGCGGTACGCGTGCGCCGCGCCCACCGTGGGCACGGCGCCCACGCCGCTCGTGGCGTACACCAGGCCGCGGCCCGGCCGCAGCACCAGCCTCTTGCCGAGCGCGAGCGGAGCCGCGGCCACAGCCTCCTTCGGCTGCGCGCGCTTACACTCCACCTTCTTATTCTTAATAGTGTGGAAGTGTATGTCGCACACGCGCTCCACCGCCTCTTCGGAGTGGAAAGTGACGAAGCCGAAGCCGCGGTGGCGTTTGGTCTGCTGGTCCATGAGCATGACGGCGTCTTCTACGAGGCCGAACTGTGAGAAGTAAGACCTGACCTCTTCGGCGGAGGTGTCTTGCCCGACTCCACCGACGAATATCTTCTTGGTCTTGGCGGGTCGCGGAGCTGACTTGGGTGTGGCGTGTTTGGGGTCGATGCGCTTGCCGTCCAGCGTGTGGACGGGCACCGCGAGGACTTTGTCGACTGAAGACGCCTCCTGGAACGTGATGAAACCGAAGCCGCGCGATCTCTGCGCGCGGCTTGTGTCAGTCGTATGTCTGGGTATATGTGAAGAAGTGGGGGAACAGACCTTTTTAGAGTCAAAAGTAATCCTTGATACGGATGTTGGAACGGTTTAAAATCTTAATGCATGATCAGTTATAGAGTAAGAAGTAACAGAAGAAAGCTGTTGCTCCATGTAGCATAGCGAAAAATCTGCTTATAAAGGTCTATTCCCCAACTCCTCTTGTAAAAGGGTAACAGGGAGTTTAGTGACTTACACCTAAGTACCTACGAGTGAAACGAGAACTACTAGTCTCAAACAAAACTTAACATCAACGGTTAATGTTATATTTACTTGAATCAAGAGCGTATACAAAAAAATAAACTTCCTCAAAAACATTAAAAAAAATAATCTACGGTTGAAAAAAGAGTATAGGTAGTTTAAAAATATTGCCAATTATTAAATTCTATATACTCAACTTCATTTATAGTTTTACAGACAAAAATTTAATTACCTAGGGTTAATTTTGATAATACTTGTACAAGGCAAACCTAGCTATAGAGATATAAACTATTTATTCAGAAAATCTTATTATACGCTACGTTATGTACGAATTTATATACGCTCTTGACAAAACAGGCTTTTTAGGTTAGAATCCATCAGTGTCACCATCAAACTTAGGCGAGGAGACGTGGCTCAATCAATTTATTTTATTTGAAGTTCATAATGAAAAACCGTCATCATAGCCTTTCCCCAAGTATGTTGGGGTCGGCTTCCAGTCTTACCGGAATACCAGTATTTTACATAGAGCGAGTCTGCCTGTCTGACCTACACAATCCAATGACTACCGACTGTTAACTATAAAAACTTTCTTTAATAAAAAGAAAACACGAACTTTTAAAACAAAATCTGTTACAGAGCACTCAAGAAACGACAATTTAAACTCGAGTAGAAATTCAGGATTATTAAACTCTAAGAGAAAGGTATTTTCTAAGAACATTGTCAGAGAAAACGTTTCTATTTGACCATTGTACGACCAAGTTTAAGATTAATAATTTATAATTAAAGTTACATTTCTGTAAAGTTTTGCCGCTCAGAAATTCTCTTTGAACGTATTGCTGCTCTTATTTAAGGTATTGTTTTACCATCTTCAGAAAGTCTCACCACCGACTGTTAGCGAGAAGCGAATGGAACTAGAAACGAGTTGACGTCAATAGTTTTGTCGATGAGATTTGAGCGAGTGCTCGAGTGCCACAAGTTGAATTACTGCCCAGAAACTTGCTGAGATGTGTTGACCAAGCGAATGCCTAAGCGAGTGTTTGCCCGCCAAACGAGTGTCGCTGAGCCATAATTGTCTTCGATAGCTCTTGTTGCTGCGATATACTATTGGAAAGAGAGTTCTCGCTCGCAATGTGATGAGTCAGCGATAAACTATTAATATATGCAGCTTTTTTACTGACACAGGACCTACATCTATTGTAGGTACGTTTCTTGAGCGAGAAAATAGTCGATGGCAAGTCGCTTCCTCGGTGGGACAAACGCCCAAGTTTTGGCAAAATTATTATTTAGGTATGTAACTATTAACACTAATTTTAAAACATTGTAAAAGCCATTTCTTTTTTAAAAAGTAACCGTGGAGTTGTTTGCCGGCTCTTCTCCATAGGAAACGACCAATTGGGACCCCGCATCTAGTTTCTGACGTTTCATAAGTGCTCATGTAGGTTTATGTGAAATAAAATATTTTGATTTGACTGATTGGCAGTTAATCTCATGCCGATTCTGTTATTATCGAATTCACCTGATTGGTATTGGTTTTTAATAAATATTACTCGTATAACTTTATCAAAGGATGAAACATTTAAAACTGTCAACATGATAAAATAACATAAATGAACCCTATCTCCCCGCCAAAACACTGACACACAACATTAATAAAAAAATCACACTATGTCCCCACATTTAAGAGCTGTATTCGCAAAACACAAATATTTTATTAAATGAGGGTATATGAAGATATACGTGGTATTACTTAGTTTACTAGTAGTTGTACAGAGGTCGTCTTAAGTACTCATGCTTTCGTCAGTGGTATATCTAGTTGGCATTAGTGATGATTTGTGACCATTTTATGCTAAGACTTCAATTCTGTGCCCGCGCAAGTTAGGTACAACGGCGGACAGTAGCGGTGGATCAATTTACAGTCTGCCTTAAACAATAAGATTGAAAATTGGTCGACCGCCAGTGTCCGCGACGGTACATGTCAAAAGGCAAATAAAGTACTAGGTAGGTAATAAACCTTTCTTTCTATCTTAAAGAGAAAGCTAGTTAGTCATCCGCAACACAAGGGAAGTCACTGATGCAGTGGAGCCATTTTTTTTAGTATTTTTAAAAAAACAGTAATTTTTATTTACAAGTTTACGCGCCAATCTTTGGAGTTTGATGGCGAGAAGCGCTTCTTGTTAAATACATACATTCATTTGAGAGCCCTCTTCTGAATCATGGCTTTTGGGAGGCATGAAAAAATATCTCACATTCATAAAATAGATGGGCTGTATAGTCGGCAGTCGTAGGCTAGGTTTTTAAGGCGAAAGCTTTAGGGCAGCCCACGCAACTCAAAATTTCATACGTTTATATGAAATTTCCAGATCCGTATCAAGTTGTATTTAGATCTTAATATGATTCGGGGTCGTAACAAATATTTATTTTAAGAATTATAATCGTCAATACAACTAAAACCATATTTGTCTAACTAGTCTATTTTCTATAATGCAGGTTTCTGTAATCATTCTTATTTAAGTACTAGCTTCTGCCCGCGACTTCGTACGCGTCAAACTTGCTCCCCGACCCACCGCGTCGCTTGCCTCGCCTGCCCGTGCGACTTACTTCGTATTTGTGACTTTTTATCTTTGCTCGGCTCCTAAGGGTCTTAGCGTGATGATATATAGCCTATATAGCCTTCCTCAATAAATGGGCTATGTAACACTGAAATAATTTCTCAAATCGGACCAGTAGCTCCTGAGATTAGCGCATACAAGCAAACAAACTCTTCAGCTATATAATATTATAATAAATAATAATAATATATATAGATTTCTATCTCTTTATTATTTCTTCTGTAACTACAGGCTTTCACTTGGCTTTTCTACCATTACTGACCTCATCTAGGCCATGCTAGCATTATAAATCACATGCAAGAATTCTTGCTCAGTCACATACAGGATAACTTGTTATCCAGTGCGCAAACTGTAATCATGAATTCAGCATATCATTCTAGACCCCCAGCGCAGAAGTTTTTCGTCGGTAAAACAAAAAAGAATGGTGTTTGCACATTTCCATGAAACAGCTGATTTTATTTCGTAGAACCGACGTAAGATTTCTGCGCTAAAGGGTCTAGACTGATATGCTGAATTCATGGTCACAGTTTGCGCACTGGATAAAAAATTATCCTGTATACAACAATGCCGTAAAAAACCAAGTCAAAAAGATTGTTCGCAAATGGTTGCTAGCCCAACCATACACTGAATTCGAATCTTTTTTAAAGGTAATTTCGTAACACATCAACACACACACACACTTACACATTGTGCACAATGGCCCTCAAAATATTCCTTCATCCTACTTTATTGATTTAAGCCTAGACAATGTTTAATTAATTCCGTAATTTTATTACTTACTTTAAAATAATAATGCATTTTTATGTGCCTCTCGATAATAGCAACCCATGAGTATTAATCTAATACGCTTTTCATCATTTGGTAATACCACCACCCATGGACTCCACGAGACAGGCTTGACCTAGTGTGGAGCTCATAAGAAAAATGTTTCCTTTGCGTCATAGTCCTGGTTTTTTCCTTGTAAACGTAGGTATTAATGTAGACTTTAAGGAATTGTAAAGCACTGTTTTTTGGTAAAATAAACATTATCTTATCATCTAAACCTAGTGCCTTTATTCACCAAAATACATACAACAATCTTCAAAGAAAAAACGTGCAATAAAATGGCCACAACAATACATACTAATTAAGTTACTGACAGACAACTATTTCTTATTATTAGCACGAATCTGTCTAACCGAGCAATGTTACCCTCAAAGTGTACCAAAATTCTACCATTTTCATCTGAGCATCTCAGTGTTACCTCAGTGATAAAATTACTATTTACTGTTTTTCTACCAAAAAGAGTATTTCCAATCTATTCTGTGATCTTAGCTAAGTACTATTAATAAATTAGTAGAAAATCGAAATTTATAGGTTTTGCAGATAATTAAAGGGGTGAAGTCAGTGTTGCTATGTTTAAAACTATTGTTTTTGGGGATGGTCACACTTAACTAGGAAGAAACTAATCACAAAGATTGATATACTTAAACATGACACTAAAATGTCTTCAATTAAAAGAGTGCTTTGAATCTAGCGAGGAACACACATAAAAAAAAATTGTTTAAACAATTAAAGCAAACAAGCTGAAAATACAAGATAATAGCTATACTTTAAGCCAGCTTAGATAATGGCCTTAGTATAAGCCAACTACAATTTCTTGTACTTTTACTTAACAATAATTATCAATATTCGTACCTAACTGTGCTTTTCACTATTTGTTTCTACACATTAAGTTTGGATTTAACATTGGGTGGGATAAGAAGAATAAAATAACTAACTAAAAATGTAATAGAATCATAACATCATCTATCATAATAAAAAAAAAACAAATCTTACGACTTACTTGTGACCAATAAAAACCAAAGAACAAAAATTCAAAATATCAAACTGATTTATAAAATCAATAACTACAAAAAAGTTACTAAATTAGAATAAAAAGTAAAAGCATGGCAACACCGACTGAAGGGGAACTACCAGATTCAAAAATAGAAGTCAATAGAAGGAGTATTTTATCAAATCCATATTTCTAGACCTAACGTTCTATGTTAGTGAGTCTAGCATGCCGGTTTGTCTATGTTATTTAATGGATATACTTTTATTAGTGTACCTAGGTTACTTTGGATCAACCATAGCCCAACTATGTGTGGAGATTTTGGTCCATATGCAAAAACGACTGGATTTACAGGGATTAGAGGGCAGGAAATGGCGTTATTTATATAACATTGTTGAAATCGGCGATATACAGTTTACAAAGTATCATTTTTTTGGGTTATTTAAATAAATACTTCAATAGTTCTTGCAATAGGTATACACACAGGGGGTTAAACAATGTTTTAGTAAGATAGTAGATTTCATTTAATACACATACACAAGGAGGGGAGTCTAAAATCTTGATAGGGATTTGTACAGTGAAATCAGAGACTACCCTCCAACTGAGGAGTGAAAGAGACACAGATTTTGTTCTGGAAAGTTTAATTTAGAAGGAGCACAGGATTTACAGCGTTCACTTCAATAACAAGGATCAAGGTAGGGAAATTAAATACAGGAAACATATTAAAAATGATATTTTTTGCACATGGCCGTCATCTCCCACACGAACCTACAATCTACCTAGTCCAAATCAACCTAAACAACGATACTAAAACTGACCGAATGCGCTCCGTCTTCTGCCTACCGCTGTCTTGAAAAAATGGCGTTATTATATTCTTAATTTCTAGTTTAGTTGTTTACATTAGTCGATAACTTGCAAATAGACACTCTAAGCGGAGGTATTAAGGAAAGTATTGAATTTCCTGATTTGTAGTTTTAGAATGACTGAATTGGTCCATACAATGATTTTCAATAAACACTTCTAAGGCAATATAGTCCATAATAACTGATTAGATTCGGCAATGGCGCCATTGCAAGTGTGGCTATCAAGTTAAAACACCCAGTCAGTCTAGACATAATTATTTCTAGAAGATTTAGATCGAAACTTATGCATATTAAATAAATTATCGACTAATGTAAACAAAGTCATTAGTTAGTCTTAGCAACATGCCAGGAGTAAAGTTAGGTTTAAATTAGATAATATATACACTTTTTGTATCGTTTTCAGGCTAGCATAAATTACTGGGTTTACAGTTCCGCAGACTACCGATGCATTGCCGGTAATTTAACCAGCGTTTAGCAAGAATGCTGGTAACAGCAATAATGTCTGTCGGCACTGCAGCAGGAATAAGTAGGTATCGCTACTTGCCCTATAGGTTTTTTTTTATATGGCTTCGTACCAGCGGAACCCTATTGCTAAGGCTCCGCTATCCGTTCGTCCACAAATAGGGCTGTATCTTTTGAACCGTAATAAGTAGACATTTGACATTTTCACAGAATGTGTACCTACTACAACAAAAAATAAAAATAAAGTTGAAAAAATTAAAGGGGGTTCTTCCCATACAAGAAACGTGTTAAATATTTTACGGTGGTACAGAACCCTTCGTGTGCGAGGCTGACTCGCATTTGGCCTTTTTTTTTTCTTTTTTAACAATCTATTGGTAATCTTAAGAGCTAAATATAGATACAGATTACTCAATCTTAAACAGAGTAGAACCCCCATTGGGACAACTGACGTGAAAATTATGTAACGGAGTGTCAGCAAAAGTAAGCGCGGTCAATCACTCATTGTGCCATAGAATTATCTTAATAAAACAACTTAAGAGTAGTTTTTAGCTGCAATTTCACATTTTCATTAAGAGGAAACGCGGTCGTCATTGGTCCATACAATTTGCGTTTCTCTGTTTTCTCCCTGGTGAAAGATATAATCATCATCTGTAATGTTCCCGCTGGTGGGACACAGGCTTCCTCTTGCTGAAGGGGAGGGGCCCGTGTTCCACCATGCGGGTCGAGTGCGGGTTGGTGGATGTCACATATCTTCGAATTATTGACTATAAGACATCCCGATTTCCCCACGATGTTTTCCATCACCGTTTTGAGAGCTGTGGCAATGAAATTAAATACACAAAGTAAACTGCCTGCCTAATTCGAACTCACAATCTACATCTCGTAAGTCGCAACTGTTACCATTGAGCCACCACTGCTCAATTTGGTGTACTTAAATTAAATGTAGAAAAAAAAAAACAATGGTACTCCGGGAGTAACGACAGAAGTGAAAACTGGAACAATTACTACGTGTGTATTTTTTTAATCGTCAGGAGATATATTTTTTAAATCGTCAGATTACACAACGTTCAACGTTGTTCGTTCGTACGTTCGTGTTGTCAGTGGTGTCGGTAACAGTGTCGAATTGTTTTTCCCATACCACCCAATGCGCCTAAACAAGTTTTCACTTTTAAATAAATGGAAAAAGAAAACAAAGATACGAACATAGATTGGTAGATATAGTTTGGTTTAGAAGAAAATATTTTCTCAGTGTCATTACCCAGGGAGTAATCAGCGGAATAGAGGTGCGTCTGCATTGAACGCCAATGACTTCGTGACCACGTTTCCTCTCTAAGAGCGAAGCGCCAGGGTAATCAGCAAAATTCCAATTTTCTTACGGTTTTTGCATTTTTTGAGGTCAGTGTTAGTGTACGTTGAAAAAAATATGATTCGCGACCTTAACATAAAGTATTTTTAGCCTTTATTCATTTATTTTTTTTTATTTTACGGATTGTGGAATGGAAAAATGACTGTTATATTTTGAACATTCGTTTATTAGATCGTACAACGGGGTCTTCATCCATTTTTTGATCTAATACTGCAGAAATCTGGTCAGTTTGCATTACTGTGTTACTATTTACTCTTTCCATTTTTCTGAATTGTTTCCAACCAATCAATTCAACCAATCAATTGAATTCAATCAATTGATTGAATGAATGAATGAATGAATTGATTGATTGATTGATTTTCATTCAATTGTTCGTTTCAATTATTCCTATTGGAATAAGTGAAATCATCAAAACACATCCTCTAAGTTCATTTAATCCCTTTGAATTACTAATGAAAATGTCATTGAATGGGATTAAATTTGAATTTCCCGGATTGAACATTCATCCTCTTTAAGTACTTGGTAAGATGCTGTAATCGGTCAACCAGATACTTTGCCAACACAGATTTGATTGGTATAAAGTGTGACAAATGAATCGTGCTCCGTCCAAGATTCGCGCTTTCGCTACGCTTTCAATTCGGACGTCAGCAGAGGTTCCGATTTCTGTGTTTCAAGTTCTATACAAGATGTAACAGAAACCCTATTACTATCCTTAAGCACTAAAGATAACAGCTGGTATAGAATCACTATACATAGTTTCAGCTCAAAATAAAATACTCTAAGAATTGATACCACATTTTCGGTTTAATATGTTTCTTAAATTCAAAACATAACAAACGTGTCACCGCAATATGTAGGTCAATAACTTTCCAAGTTACTTGCCAATATCACGATAAATCTCTTCTGAGTGTTGTGTTTGTTTCCATTTGTTCTGGTATCAATGTATTAAAAATTCTCACAACATGTAGTGATAGGATTAAAAAATCCCTACAATATCATTTGATAGCATCCAAAGAAGCCGTGCCCTTGGTATGTATATACCCTTTCCGTTACACGTTGTTACATATCTTTAAATTTAAAAGTATCTTCTTAAAAATATATAAATGAATCTTTTTCTGTTTCAGGGCGTTAATTTTGTGCACCCTGTATAATATTGGTTTATATGAGTTATTTACACTAATAAATTATGTAATAAAAAGTATTTTTTATTAATTGGCATGTTGCTAAGGCGTCTATTGTACATACTTTTCTACTGAAATAATAAAATCAGCATAATAGGAAGACGTGATGCAAAATTATATTATTAAAAATTAGTCTTGTATTGTACGTTTTCCAATTATTTAAGTAACAGTGTTGTCTATTTGATTTATCTTATCAATGTTGTCTGGCTAACTTTACAAAATGTCATCTGTAAGTTACCTATGGTTTATACAAATGATCTTATTCCATTGATTTCTTCAAATAATCAAATCTTTGCCAGTTCAAATAATCAAACATTAATCCTTTAATGCAAACATTGTAGGTAAATTTGAGCATGATAATTAAGTAGGTCTTAAATAAAGTTATTATCACTTTTCAAGAAATTACGACTTCTGCCAAATCTCCAACAAAATAATATTGCATCACCTCCCCCACAAAACCAAACTACCACAAGCCCCCTCTTACCTGCGTAACAGGATCCTTCATTATCAGAACATCAGTAACTGGCCCGAACATAGCGAAGTACTCTCGTAGCTTCTCCGAGCTCGTCTGCCAGCTGAGACCGCCCACGAACAGCTTGCTGGGTGACGGTGAGGTGGATCCCGTGGGTGCTGGTTGCGTGCCGTTAGCTACAGACGTCACCGGGGTCGAACGCCCGGATGACGGGGAAGTTTCTGTAGGGAAATAAGGGTCTAGGGTCAATGTTGAGATGAACTTAATTGCGGCTTGGTTAGATTGTAATATGAGCTGGAATTCATTATTTACTTGGATGTAGTGTTCTACTTTCTGAAAGGTACCATGGTTGTGTTACTATAGATTAGTCAGGCCATACCATATCTGCCATCCTTTAACTTCAAAAGCGTTAACCCTGCCTTGGTCAATTTTTGCTTCTAATAGAAACTAAGAGAGTTCAAAATTCTCTATCTTTCTGTTCAAACATTTTTACAATACAAATAGTTTCCAAGATATGAAAAGATTGTAGGCCATTAAGTAACATAATTTTGGATGATTCCATCACTTGAAAACGTCTAGCCACATTTCTTAGCTAAATGTACTTTAAAATACTTTAACTGATGATTATTATCTAGTATCAATGTGTCCTACAATCAGTAACGTAAGTATCACAATTTTTAAGAAATAACGATTCGCGCGTTTTTTGCCATTTCCTCGGAAACAACTTTTAGGGCTTAACGCCTTTCTAGTTTCTAGGACGACAGTTTATGGTATGGTAAGGAATTTATCAAGTAACAGCACGGAGTTTGGAGGTTGGGGTATCACAACCCCTGTGCCTTGAAAAGCACAACAAGCCATTGGTACTATGCCTGAGCTTTATCTACGGTCGTGTTAGAGTTTCGTGACATCGGAGTGAGTGCAATTGTGTCTGTGCCACTCATGTCTCGTACACTACTGTAATATCTCCGGCATAGATGGTTAGTCTCCCTTGAGATTGGCTGCCATGGCCGAAATACAGTCTGGAGGACATTTATTACTATATTTACCACTTCTGCCTAGCCCTTTATGGAAAGCAAGCATGTATCATGTGTAACTTTAAAGAAGTAAAAAGATAATAGAAACACCAATTGGCAATTGTTTCCTGCCTTTCCTTGACAATTTAAAAGTTCATGTAATTGTTTACTAATGTATTAATAATCTAGAACTAGCCTGTACCGTCTCACTGCAGGACAAAGTCCTAACTCTCCTTTTCCCACACACACATACACAGTAACACAAGTCAAAGCATTTATTTCAAAAAGGCACATAAAAGCCACTTTTGAATGTCAACATTTACATTAAAATAGAATTGATTCTAGTCGCCCCTTCCAAAATGTAGTTTCATATGGCGAAGAATGGGCAATAAACTTCACCGTTACTCTTTTAAAATGTTTTAAGCACAATACTTAACATACATTCATTATATAGTTGTGTGAAAACGATGCCCCCAGAATAAAATGACCATACCAAAGTAAAAAGGTAAAACGAATGAAAGTGAAGCAATTACAGATAAGTAAATTAATTTTATGATAGATACATGGTGGTACACACAGACACAACTTTAATACACACAGTAACTGATAAATTGAAATAAATTATTTGAGTTTGACTTGTTGAAAGAATAGCATGACATAATGAAATACAATAATATTGTTTACTATGAAAGACAAACTCTATGTGAAATGTGATCTTTTTAACTAAAAGAAACCTATTTGCTTACTTATATATTTACCCCTTTATTTATAAAAGTAGCTTGAAGCTAAATAATGTTAAGCTATTATTTAACCATACATTTTTGATGTTTAAAGATCTCTTAACTTTTATCAACATTTATAAATTAATCCCTTAAAGTTAGCATGGTTGGAGTTGGGATGTCTGAGTAAGTATATTTCTATAATAAAATTGTCAAAATTACTCATAACTTTTTATTATATACTAGGAATGCTTGAAACTAAGGACTATATCAGAAATTCTTGCAAGAAAATTATCTTACGATGGTCTTTTGTGTTTTCTTTCCATCATGACCATCATCGTGTGCCTTTATCTCAATTTATTTGGGGTTGAAGCAAAATATATTATTAATTATTTTTCTTTGAGTTGTTACAGGCCATCAGAAACTCGAAAGTCTGCCACTCAGTCTTTCTAAGAGGTATTGTGTTATCCAGTAACTGGATTGTGGAGGTCAGTTAGGCAGTCGCTCCATGTAAAATTCTGGTATTCAGCTGCATCCGGTTAGACTGGAAGCTGACCCCAATATTGTTGGCAAAATGCTAGGCAGATTGATTTACTTTTCTAATAGTCGCCATCTTAGTTGTTGCCCCCTTTCTAACCATATCATCATTCACACAGTCCATCCATCGTTTCTTTGGTCTTCCCCTGCTCCTATAGCCATCAAAGTTCATACTTGTGTATTAATCTCAACAACTCAAACTCAAAGCATTTATTTCAATTAAACCATTTACAGACACTTTTGAATAGTCAAAAAGTCGATCAGTTGGAAAGTTGAAGCTATTTGCCCATTCCAAAACGTAGATCTCTATGGAGAAGAACGGGCAAGAAACTCCACGGACACTCTTTTAAATCTAACTAGACAACACTAATTTATGTAACTAAAATGTTGCATTTGAACAATCTGATAGGCAAAAATCTAATAATATTCAAATTGTGAAAAAATAATTGTGAGTTTGACCTTCCATTGTAATCAAAATTGTATTTCATTTCTTAGTTTGGCATTAACCTTTAAATCCTGGCTAATGAGACACAATTCGTTTTCTATGTCTACGTCACCAGTTAAAAACAACAATAATTTATAAAATCTGTAAGATTTTAATTTTAATGAGTATGCTTGTAGACATCAAACAAGACTCAAAAACAATCAGTAAGATTCCTATAAGAATGAATTAAAATCAATGGGGGAAAACCATGTTTTAGTAAGATTCTGTGTGATACCACTCACCTGTTTTGGTACAGTGATTTTGTTCTGGATGCATCGTTTTCACACATAATTATACAATGAATGTATGTTAAATATTGTAGTTATATCATTTTAAAAGAGTAACAGTGGAGTTTCTTGCCCATTCTTCTCCATACGAAACTACATTTTGGAAGGGGCGACTAGAATCAATTCTATTTTAATGTAAATGTTGACGTTCAAAAGTGCCTTTTAAGTGCCTATTTGAAATAAATGCTTTGACTTTGACTTTGATAAAATTACACTATAATTCCCGCTTGACCCAGTGTAGTAGTAATTAATCCTAATGCCACAAAGGCATCATGAATGCTTTCCAACTGGACCAGCTAATTTTCCTGGCTGCATACCACCGTTTCGTGAGAAACTGAAGAAATTAATTTGTTTTTTGGCGGAGGAACGCTACTTTTGGCCGTTGGTGGTCTTCTACAGTAAAATTCAAATTGAGACTCACTTATTTGCTGTACAGCAATCTGTTGCTGCTGGTGTTGTTGATGTGCGGCTGCGGCAGCCGTGGCGGCGGCATGCGCGGCCGCCTGCGCGCTCAGCACGTGAGCCGTCAGCTCGCCGCCTACCAGCCCGCCATCCAGCACCTCCACACCACCCAGCGCCCCGCTAGAATACAATCCCATCATTTTCACTACCGCACCAAACAAATCACGGATAACAACTAAATTATTTACGAATTTACGTAAATATCGATGGCCAAATCACGATTCGGTCCAACGACGCTTTCACTTTGTGGCAGAGAAAAAAAAACAAAACACGATCTGTTTACATTCAGACGAATTTCCCGCCAATGCTTTATAAATGATGAAAAGTAACTATCGCTCAGTAAAATGGAATTTAATCCCTACAAGTACACAATAATAACCATATTATTAATTTACATTTCACACAGCGCAAACATTCGAAATTGTCGTGTATTTCGTGAATATTGAATTTATTAAACGGCGAAGGTGGTCATTCAAACGTTTTGTTTATGGAAATGGAAGGAAAGTATTTTATTTAAACGTCATTCATTGCATCATGTCATCAAAGAAAATACGAAAAAACGAGAGATCGTAAATTATTACGTCTGACCGTGATGAAGGACATAATTACTCCGTCTACTCAAGATAGATATTTTTTTGTAATCGTTTCTGTGAAATGCATGTAGGTAACGTTCCTAGGTACTTACATACATCCTTACCGTCATAACATTCAGAAAATATAGGATCTCTTGAGACTTCTTGAGGAAGGCAAATATTTGCATAAAAAATGAAACATTGCGAATGTGTCATCAGACACTGCGTGAGATTTATCTGTTTCCTCGGATGCTACGCCTAAGCCTCACATATTTAAATATCTAACTTCATAATGTTTGAAACTTATGAAATTAGTTTCGATTGCATACTTAATTAACTTACTGTAAAATTCTAAGAGTAGGTAGTCATGACATTATTCTTTTTTTTTTTTCTTTTTTGGGAGGGATATCATGAAATAACTTCTCCCGCTCTGGGTGGAGCAGACAGGCGTGTCAGACTTGTACTGACTAAAACCCACCCGTGTTCCCTCAGTTGCCTGTGTGCCACGGGCCTTGGTATCTCTTTCGAACAACCTGCACCCCTGGCAGATGACATTATTAGTTCAAGACAAGTTATTCATAAACATTAAGTGTTGACTGTGTTGACAATACTTATGATCAATTAACAATTTAACAACAAAAGCAATATAGTAACGAGAAAATTACTTCGCTGCTAATGGAAAATGCTCGCAAGTCGCACATAATAAATCAGACACATGAAATATGTATTTTTAACGACTGCTTCATACGGGAATATCTATGTGACATTTTTAATACAGCACAGAAAACATCTTGGGTCCTACTAACACGAGGGTAGTGAAAGATCGTAAGGAATGTACCCCACATCATGTTCAGACGAGATAAATTGCGCGAGTCTACACTGATTTATAGTTGGACAGGGGAATTCGTTAAAAGATCCCTCGGAAAAAGCGAACATCTATCAAACTTGGTGAACAAGATTGTACCGTTTAACATTTTTTAATTTGTATAAAAGTGGGATTTAAAAGTTCTCACAGCAGATGTGATTAATTTATATTCAGTGTGAAAAAAAGAAGCTTAGGCCGCTGTCGAGTTTGTGTTGGAAAATAATAGGAGTGACTAGGCCCTAATGAATGAACCACTCAAAAGAGTTTGATCTTGCTACCATCAAGCGTAGCGTAGCGTGGAGCACACTTGACCTATAATTGAATACTCCTGAAAAACTTTTTTGAAACTCAGTAAATAATCAGTTAATTTTTAAACGCGGTGTTTTACACTATTGAAGTAATACAAATATTTACACAATTTTGTCCAGTAAATGAACGGTGACTTAATTATACACTAGCTATGCTTATCTCCCTGCCAGTATTGCTCATAAGTAAAGTAGAAAGTATTGTGAAGGACAAACTTGATACATTACTTAATTGCTTTCAGAGAGAAAAAACTAGAATTTGTTTGATCTTCAAAAAACCGTAAATTGGCATCAAACTTAAATTTCAAATGCCACAGAGTGAATTTGGGTTTGTGTGTTCAAAAAGCATTATTCAGATATTGGAAAAATAGAAAAAGTTCAACTGAATTGAGATGATACTCATAAGATATTCTGCTTCATAATGGCCCAAATAATGCGTGGATGTTAATTTCAATACAATCACTCCTCATGCTTAAATATTTATATCCGCCGATGGCTGCAAGAGATCAGGCTGTGTCTGGCAGCCAACGCCAACTGCCTCAGAGCAACGGGAACTTGCCCTCCACACCACACCCTTTAACAACGAGCAGGACACCAGTACACCTAACAGCTATGCCAGACAGGAATAGGTATATTGGTTCCAAAGACAGACAGAGACACACTCATTCAGGAAAATGTATAAGTGTGAAAGAGATAGCAATACCTCCGTGGAGATGAAATGCGCAACTCGTAGGAGGGTAATTTTTGTGGAGCAGCTGTACGGATAAGTTCATTTTCAATAAAATAAAAGCTTTTCCGGCGGCGGGCAGCGTGCGTTTTTCTATTAGACTTGAGCGTCTAGAATTTTGAAGAGGCTATTATACTTCTTCGAAAGCGTTTTGATATAATCTAATTTTTATAGAACTGAGACTAACTTTAAGAATTTTAAATGTAGTGAACTCCCGGCAAAATAAAAGCATGTACCTAAATGTTATATAAAGCAACTATGGGGATGAAGTCAATTTATCCGTAATGGAAGAAAGGGAAGAAATCACAGCCTCTACTCTAAACTCAAGAGCACGTCACGTAGACTGCCAGTATACTCGTTGCTGCCAATTAGCAACATATCCGCATGACAAATTGTTCATTGCTCGGAGAAACTTTTTGACACTATCAATTTAAAAATAAAAATAGTTAAGAAAGTACAGATACCAGCACATCAAGCTACCCCAAACTGTCAAATGTTCCCAATTAAACATGAATCTTAAGCACATGGAATAAAGTTGAAAATCTATCAAAGAAATTTGACAGATTGGGGTAGCTTGATGTGCTGGCGTCTGTACATCTTCTTGCAAAAAGTATTTTCAACTTTAACAGCGAGTTTTTGTGCGGGATCGCGTTGGAACATGTCGCACGACTTTTTATTTTCATGAAATTTTGTGAAATAGCGAATAAAATTGTATAATTTTGGTAGTGAATTATGCAATTTAATTACGTGTGAGTGCACAAATGTAGTGAAGGTGAAAATAAGTGATTAACGTGGACTTTTCGTGTTCCGCTCAAAAACTCCTAATAGGTTGTTGTAAAGTTACTACCGCTTTACAATAACTTTGACTTGACTGACTCTTTAGTCAGTCAAGTCGAAGTTACAAAACAGTCATAGTCGTCTTTACGACTATGACTGTTTTGTAACTTCGTTTACTTGATGCAAAAGAAAAATTACTTGACACTGGCTAAATGCACAAACCGTGCGAAGCCAAAACCAAAAAAAAAACTTTAACAGCATGAGTAGCAATATCATTCAACTAAATCAAAGTTTCCGGTTAGTACCTATTTCTTCTTTAACAAATTACTCAACGCTGTACCGTAATGAATTAAGTTTCAATAAATTAAGACACCGTAAAGTGAGAAAAACATCAGCCGTGACAAATAGTTTCTCTAATTCGCTTTCGGGTCAGAGGCGAAGCGGGCGGCTGTTTGTTACGACCTGTCGATAAGAGAACAAAATGAGTCATTCATATATTTAAACGCTGGACGCAATTTGCCATTTGCACGTACGTTGCAGGGTGTTTTTTGAATACCAGGCAATGCTGTAAATAATTTTAATTTAATGTTTTATTTTTATTCTGACTAGGCATTTACAGCAGCTTATTTATAAGAGAATTGATTTTTGAAGGTGGCTATGGCTAAAACTAAAAATAATTATTGAATTGCTGTTACATAACTTTGAAACGTACAGTGTTACATTCTATGGCCAACAAAAAATGTTGGCGTTCCTTTCCTTTGTCAACAAATAGGTAACTCAGTGTAGAATTACCAAATTGTTGTTACTTTTAACTACATTCTGGGGTTATTTATTGCAATTTTAGCAAAGTTCATCAACTTGATTTTTGCTAGTGTTTAGTTGATTGTTTAGTCGAATTGGTAACATGCAGCACTATCTCGACTCATGATTTGAACTTTCTTTCTAAAACGGAAACTCGCCGAATACGCGAGAACTCAGTATTATTTTTTTAGTTCAGTTTTCAGTTTGTGTAGAAAAAGTGTGTGATGTCGTTGTGGTTATTGGTTTGTTAGAGAAAGATGACTTAAATAATTATACCCGGCTGGACTGTGACAGTGTTTTTTAACTTTATTTTGCTACGCAAGGAAAGAAGGTTTTTGATCTGCATAATAGGTAAGTACCTACTGTGCATATTACTTGACAATACCTACTTGAGTTACACTCAAATTCATTCATTATAATAGGTATTCACTCAGTAGGTATTGATCTAGAAGATTCTTTTAATGTTATGCAGTATCGTTATTAGGGTTATTACACTCATTTTTGAAAAGTATCTTAATTCGATTCTACAGTACTAATAAAACACAAAAAACAGTTTCATTTACTCGATGAGTGCCATAAAAATCCACTAAAATTTTACATTTTAAATTTTCGCGCGTAATTTGACGAACACGCTGGATGCAGTGGACGCCATATTTCTCTGTGAGTATGACGTCAGTTTGCTATATTCAAAAGCGCTGATAATATTTAAGACAATTTAAAAAATGAGTTATTTTTCTACTTGTCGTTGGTTTGCTGTTCCTGAATGCAAAATCTTATTTAAATAAAAAATAACTTTGGTTAGGAAAATATTAAAAGTACAAAGTTGCTCTGTTGACATGCCGTATGTCGTAATAACATGGCGCGGCTACTATTAGGTACATGGTATTAAAAAACAGATTTAAAAAAAAACTGAAATCTTTCAATTCTTTAATTTATTTCTTTGTTTCGTGAACTAATACTAAAATGTTCCGACTGAATTTTGCCTAAGCTATTCAATAATATATTTTTAGATTTTTTCTCATTTAGAGTAAAATACCTTAATAAGTATGGAATGAAGTTAAGGACCTTGTTCGGCCAGTAGGTCGTCTTAGTGGCGGAGGTTCACATTTTAGGAATCGGTGAATATTACGTCATTTTGTAATGTAATCCAACGTTGTCCTTGTTACAAAGGCGGGGTACATACGGGGGCTTATGACTTGTTCAAGAAGGGCGGCGAGTTTCTGGCAAATTCAAGGTTGCTGGAAGACGGCATTTTTTGTATCTTCGAAAGGTGCGTCCAAGATAATTAAGCGGTTAATGGATTTATCTATCTTAGGCATTGATAGACAGTGCGACTAGTATATTATCGAAGTTTGTCGCAAAGGCTTGATGAAAAAAAAAGGAACGTTTTTGGCAACTAAGCCAATGTCGTATATTCTGCCAGCGTCATTTTTTTAAATTTATAATGCAGTAGTAGTAGTCGTTTGTTACTGTGATCATAGGTTGATGACGGATAACAGTTTGTTTTTATGTGCAGGTAGGTGAATGCTGCTCTGCTGCTGTAGGTATATCCACATAACGTAAGTACTTTTTTATGCTTCACTGGAGGCGGGTCTGGGCTCTGTCTATACACGGACGAGAAATTGTTTTTGAAGGGAAAATTTCCCTAGGCGCAGTTTGCGTTCTATCGAAAATTATCCACGACGCTCGAGTCGGTAACGCTGAATCGGGTAGACTCGGCTCCAGTCGGTCGATGACGCTGAATCGCGTATACTCGACTCTTATAAATTTTCAATTCAATCGAGTGGTCAAAAGTACTTACATAGGTACCCCCTTATTTATTTTGTTGAGTAGCTTTAAATTCTTTTTTTTTTCATTGCACGAAATCCACAGCTATACAAAACAACTATGTACAGACGCCAGCACATCAAACTACCTATCCCAAACTCAAATTTTCTCAATTGAACCTAAGCTTTTGTAATAGGTAATGTTAGAATCTATCAAATAAATTTTGTTGATTGGGGAGTTTGATGTGGTGGATAATATAAGTTGCCAGTGATTTTATTCAATAGGATTACAATTGAATGAGTTTTGTTCATATTTTTAAATATAAACAAAACTTTTTATCTCGTTTCTTACTTTGAAAAAAATCAAAATTCGTATCCGCTTGCGGATTCTGCGGCTTCAACAAAGCATTTAAGTTTTTCCGGGATCCATTTGTTTTTTTTTTTTTGAGTTTATGTACACACGGCTACACATCAAGCTATACATTTCCAGTTTACGTTGATCTCGCGCTGTACGGAAATCTTATACAGTGCCAGATCAGTTTATACTGGAATTGTTTAGCTTGATGTGTAGCCGTTTGTACATACGTTACCTACGACTATAAATAAAATCTTATGTAAGTATTATTTTATTGTTTTATACTATTGCGATTAGGACAAGCCCTGATTTGCGTACATCCGTAAATGTACGCAAATCAGGGCTTGTCATTCGCAACTTTTGCTGACTTATATTGCAAATATGTAGGTAATTTAATGTTTTGTGTTTCGTAATGTTAATTACTTACTATTGTACAGAATCAAGTTTTTCTAAATGAACAGACAGCTGTGCTGCTGGCAGGGGCGTACCTATAGAAAATGGCGCCTAGGGCACATCACATTTGCGCCCCTTCATCAATTATCTTCTCGGTCTACACTGAGCAAAGCTAGGTCGCGTAACCTTTCTCGACCAATAATAGTCTTCAATAACGAAGGCTTTCATTTCAAATTGCAAAAAAATCGCTTGCAATGCTGCAATTTTAAGAGAATTTTAATAGAAACAGGCAGATTTCGAAATACGCTTTCATCCCCATTCTGCACAATATATTCAAGTAGCTCTTCAGATTTCTTAGATATATGTAAGAGTATAAAATGGTTTATTGATGCTTTTTTATTTAATAATTGGCGACGTCTTGCGCCCCCATTCGATAGGCGCCCAGGGCTCGTGCCCTGCCTGCCCCACACCTCTGGCTGCTGGGGAGTTTGTTGGGCCACTTCTTCTTCTCAGCTAAAGCACTAGGAAGTGGTGAAGGGTGGGCGCGGCGGGGACTGTCTTATGTAATAATGACGTTCAAAAAAGTGCTGACTTTCAACCTACTTTGAATAAATGACTTTTCAATTTAGTTTTGTAATCGATAGTGAGACTTGCTGAAAGAGCTAAGGTGTAAGATTTATGCTGGGTGGTGACTGTGTATTTAGCTTTCTGACTGAAGTTCAAAAAGAGCTGACTCTCAGCCTAGTTTGAATAAATGACTTTTGATTTTTTGATTTTGACAATTTTTTTGTCACAGGATGAGCTAAACTCATAAATTTCGCGCCGATTCGAGAAAAAGAAACAACCGACTTCCGAAAAAACTACAAAGTGAAAAATTACTTTAATTTCGGAAGTCGGTGTTTTGGATATGTATTTAAATTTTTTGTCACCGCCTTCCGAAATTAAAGTTATTTTTCACTTTGTTTTTTCGGAAGTCGGTTGTTTTTTTTGGAAATAGTTTATTTTTCACTCTTTAGGTATAGTTCCTACCCCACACCAATTCGAAATTTCATCATCCTTGGGGTCAAAACAATACATATTTATGCGATAGCAGCAATCGCGGTTGATTTACTGTTATTTTTTGAAGAGTTCCTTTGTCTGTCTCCGAAACGCATCATCTGATCTATGTGAAATTGAAATGTAACCTCACGGGAAGCACCAGCTTTCAAATAAAAAAGAATCATCAAAATCGGTTCACCCAGTCGAAAGTACTGAGGTAAGAAACATAAAAAAAGACATACGGTCGAATTGAGAACCTTCTTCTTTTTTTGAAGTCGGTTAAAAATCAGTGTGCGCTAAACAACTACAATATCATTAAATAACATTCATAAAATAAACAAATTATGTTTCTAAACTGAATATTCAGAGTGATCCCCGCTCATCTGTGAATATTGGTACGTTGTCCTGCGAGCCACCCTCCGGTCGATGACCCCACCTACATCGCTAGAGGGATGAGTCAGACGAAACTGAGCTAAACAACTCTGTTCTGCAAAACAAAACTGTAGGGAGTGATGCAAAGATTAATAGCATTTTGTGTCTTAAAGGGGTGAGTGGATTTTCTTGTATTGTTCGTTTTTTATTCGACTGCGAAGACTAAAAGGAGGGAAATATAATACAATAATTCATGCGTGAATCGAAACTGATTTTAACAAGCAATAGATTATGAAAAAAGTCGGCTGGCTCAAGCTGGCTGGTAAGTGGCGACCGCTTTAGGCAATAAGAGGTCACCACCACTGATAGATCTGTTTAAGCCCTGGCTGGAGGCCTTAATTTGTTAAGGTGGCCACAGCCAAGTCCGGTTAAGCAGTCGACAACCTCCGAGGTTGACGTACGAGATATCATTCCCAAAAAAAAAAAAAATATCTTACTATGTATATATAAACTGTAGATATATACAGGGTGTAACAGAAACCCTATTGCTATCCTTAAGCACTAAAAATCACAGCTGGTATAGAATCACCACACATAGTTTCAGCTCAAAATAAAGTACTCTGAATTGATACCAAATTTTCGGTTTCATATGTTTCTTAAATTCAAATCATAACAAACGTGTCACCGCACTACGTAGGTCAATAAACTTTCCACGTTACTTGTCAATAACACGATAAATCTCTTCCGAGTGATGTGTTTATTTCAATTTGAAAAGTTCGGTTTCTGTTAACAATGTAATAAAAATTCTCATAACTTCCGAACATGAAGAGGTAGGATTACAAAAATCTTCTAATATCGTTTGATATCATCCAAAGAAACCGTGTCCTTGGTATGTATGTGCCCTTTCCGTTACACGTTATATATATCCTACTATATCCTACTTAATCTTATAAATGTGAAAGTTTGGATGTTTGTTACTGCTCTAAGCAGCTCTCTGCTACTGTTAAGCTACCATTTACAGGGTACGTCTTTCATTGACTTGAATGTGCCTTGGCAGCTAAGAGTATGTCATGCTCACTCAAATGTCTCGCTGGTGGTGGCGTGTGTGTTGGATCATTAAGTTCCCTTCAAAATGGTTGAGCTGAATGGTGCTGATCCACACGTCATGTTCGTGAACGGGCGCCGCCAGTAGGGACTGGTCATCTCCTAGCTCCCACGGCTTATTTTAATTTCTGAATTGTTATTTTATTTTTGTTTTAATTACGGACGCTTTAATGTGCACGTCTTTTTACATCGTTCTCACATTGATAATTTCAACATAATGATGTAACCAACTTTTTGTAACAATACCATGATTTTAAAAGAGTGTCCATGGAGTTTCTTGCCCGTTCTTCTCCATAGGTACCTACGCTTTGGAATGGGCAATTAGCTTCATCTTTCTAACTCACCGACCTTGACAATTCAAAAGTGCCTGTAATTGGTTTATTTGAAAGAAATGCTTTGAGTTTGAGTTGAGTTTGAGTTCAATCATGCAATACCGGCTGAACGGATTTGGATGAAATTTGGCATACAGATATATTATAGCCTGGATTAACACAGGGTACTTTTTATCCCGATAGTATGGTTCCGTGGGATAATTTTCGACCTCCAAACCGCTGGCAAAAGCTAGTCCAAATACAAGACGCATCGCAGGTGCGTTGCTAATCTTGCTCTCCTGGAGAGTCTAGAGACACACCCTTGAAGGATAAATATGGTGGTAGATTAGCACTTAGCCGGGAGAGCTCAAAGCTCTTCTACTGCCAACAGTTATATCTAAGTCGATTAGTCTTGCTTAAGTGGCTGGTCGCTAAATGGCAATCACTAAACTATGCAGATGGGTGACCGTACTTCAAAGATAGATATACTCAAGACTTCTCCATGTCTCGGAAAGCACGTTAAACTATGATAATCGTTACGGGTAGTCACGGGTTCGGAAGTCTGACCACTATTTTAACTAAAGGTTCGGTATTCCGAAGTAATTGGGTTGCGAAAGTGGCAGTCGCTAGGTGCAAAATAGACGCTCCGAGAAATTCAGTCGCTTCTTGTTTGATCGGAAGCCATGACGCCAAACTAGATGATAGATTAAGGTGCGCTTCTAGTGAAAGCATCCTCTGTGAAATTCTAGGTACTACATTTCCTTTGATTGAAAGCCTACCTTCACAACGTTGGGAAAATCTAGGTCATTACTTTCTTCCTGTCTTAAGGCGGAGATTTCTGGAAAACGCTCAAAAAGGTGTGTATCTCTTTAACCGTAAATAATTTTGAAAGCAAAAAAATATATGATATATTCAAGTCTTTTTTGCATACAGTGATGGAACTCAAAACATAATTAAGCATACTTTAATGCATCAAAAAAATCATCAAAGTCACCTCTTAATTATCTTTAAAATCGGTTTATCCCTTCAATAACAGTTATAAACATAATTAAAAATATACCATAAAATTCCAAATGCCAAACTGCATCCAGTGATGGATTATTTATTATTAAATAGTTAATATCTAATTTTATTTGCATTTTTACGACAAACGCTTGCTCATTTGTTGTTCGAATTTAATACAACAGATTATAACCCGTAACAGATTGCAATAAGAACTGTTATCGCTCATAACGACAATATTTAAAGTTACCAGGACCTTAATGCATCAGAAATCATCAAGGACATAAGTTTGCTTACAGATTCTGTCGACGATTGTGAACAAAACCGTCAACTGTATCACCCTTATTTTGTAATTCTTTTTAGTTTTTATGTCCTCTGTATGGTGTGTATTAAACGGTATACGGTAGCTATCAGCATTCTACAAGGCAACTACCAACTGGACTCTAAATCATCATTCTTCTGGGTGCCTATCCAAAAGATCATTTCAGACAACAATCTACATGGTCTTCACATGTTTTGACCAAGATTATATTTAGACTTCAAAAGAGACTGACTTCTGAGTTTGTTTCGGCATTTCTTCTCAGAGTATTCAGGTAGGAAACGTGGACAGCGTTTTCTACCTCATTCGTTTAGATTTAAAAACGTTTTAAAGTGTTTGTACAATCGTACTTACAGAAATGAAATCATTTATCGCCTTAACATTGTCCAAACTTAATAAAGTTGAGATAATTATGTAACATGGTATTTCTTTTAAACACACCTTTTTGACTCTCTGTCCTCGCTCACTGACTTTTCACCAGATGAGGTCAAGCGGCCGCGTGCGTGATCTCACATTTATGCAAGAATTAAAACTATTCGTGGAAACCTCGGTGCTTTCTGCACACTAAAGTTTTTACTGAAATATTTTTTATTTTAAAAGATAAACATAATGATAAAGATGTATATATTTTTATAAACATGTGTAACATTATACATAAATATGCACATGTGGCAAAATTACCAAGGTAAAAGACATAGCAAAAACCATAATGACCCAAAAATGGAAATGGGCTGGGCATGTCCAAAGATTACCAGGGAACAAATGGTCCAGAATTGTTACTAATTGGTACGCTGTTCACAAGAAAAGACGGAAAGGAAGACCATTCAAAAGATGCAGTAATGACATAGTTGCCACGGTGGGAAGAACCTGGAGCAGACTGGCAAGAGACAGAGCAAAATGGAAGGAAATGGAGGAGGCTTTCACCGCCAGAGCGGTCCTTACAACAAAACGCGTTAACGAAGTTTAATAATATATACTAACAAACTAGAATAACTATAATACTAACACTACAAATAATGTATAGAATTAATGCAAACTATGTGTAAGGAATAAATAAAGCTATATTATTTATTTATTATTTATGCACATATGGATGGAAATTCGTTTAAAATTGCTGGTTCAAAATGTACGGCGTACAAAATAGTTTATAACCCATTTTTTCATGTGATACCCAGCCGGATTGCATGCAAAATATGTTCTTCCCGCTAACCTTTGGATGATGTCACAAATCCTTTGAGTTCAGCAGAAATATGAAAATTCATTTACGATCTTACATCTACCTTCTCTCAGTTCAGACTGCTGTGACTAGCTGCTCTCACCTCCTTTTGAGTTACTGAACACTCTTCTTTTACTAAACACGTCATCTAATTTTAGCCAGATTGTAATAAAAACAGTAAATAAATCTCCTATTTTCTTACAAAGATTTCCTTGGTCGTAATGTGTCGTGATTTTTCATAATAGTGATTACGATACGTGTGTTAGTGTAGATAATAGTAAATATATCCTATTTATCTGTCGACGCGGTTTCCATAATTATGTGTGGGATAGTTCACGGGCGTTCAAACATTTTCATATTCGGTGTTGTTTGAGGATATCGATCCGTATCAAATGTGGTATGGAGATGTCGATGCTCCAAATACTGATTCAGGCAGCTCAATTGAGTTATACCAGAAGGTAGCTGACTTTGATATATCGGGCACAGGCGTTTGAAGTATAATCCAATTTTGAATCAAAGATGGTGCATGCATATATTGAGTTCCAGGCAAGCAGGCTATGGAGTATACACACGGACTGACTAAAATAATTAGGTACGCATGTCTAATTCATGATTCGATGCTGGTAACGTGTTTAGCATTTTTTTTGAGAAATTGGGAACAGATTTATTTCATTTCAAGCCTTGTTTGTGCTTATGATTACTTAAAGAGTTGATTTAGAACTAGTTTTTTGATTATTTAATTAGGAAACGGTTTCGATAAGTAAGAGCAGAGACCCTTTAATACATTAAAATGCTTTTTGTTCTATGATACAGCATAAAAGCTAGGAAGTGACAAAGGGTAGATGTTTTGGGCCTGTCTTTTGAAACTTGACGCTGAAAAGGTCCTAAATCTCAGCCCAATTTGAATAAATGATTCTAACTCCTCGTGAACTCTTTTTGGACTTCATATATATACGTGTACCATGTAAACGAATCAAAGCAGCAAGAAGTGTGATATTAAACATCGCAACACACAAGTAGAGACCGTTGCCAGGACAACGCTCGCGAGCCCCTCAGTAACCTACTTCTCACAGTTTGCCTCTTAGTTGTGCGGGACGAAAACACACTCTTTTAGATAAAAAGCTCTGAAATAGGAAAGGTTTTTGACATCGATTCATTGAATGAATTAATATAAAATACTGCTTTTGACACGCTGAGATGGGTTAAATATGATCAAGATAAAGAAAATCCTATGTGAAAGATTAGAGAGAATGATTTACATAAAATATCTATTAAGATGAAAATGGCAATGTATAAGGATTTTCCAGTTTCCTCTGTTGAGTATTTCTGGAACACGTCTATTGTTCAACCAACTTTTAGAGGTTACTGCTGACCTGATGCTGCCTGATGGGGCATAAATATTAGCATTTTTTTTAATACTACGAATCCAATCTACAAGGTGTTAATGTTTAATTTTACAGAATCAATCATGGTTCAGAATAGAATCGAATAGAATAATTCTTTATTTGCACAGAAAGTAGCTACATGTGACAGATGTTCAGTTTAAAATAATCCTTATACTAACTGCTTTAATTAGGGCATGCAAACAGTTTAAGTTAAAATGATAAAGATTCAGTCTACTGATAGAGCAAAAATCTCAATGCACCAATGGATTATTTCCTCAGGTTACCACAGTTAGAAATATACACTGAAACAGATTTAATATCAGGTTTTATTATAAAACCATAGTATTTCAGGGACAATGCCGGCCTGAAATAGAATGTAGAAAATGGAGGGTAGCAATGACCGATATTCCTGCGAGGCTTTTGTTAAATTCGCAGAAAGAAGTTCTCGTTTGTAAAGAGAATTTGATATCTGGAGATATGGTTTGGATTTCATAAAAGATCTGCGGATTTTATATACCTAGATGCTTTGATGGTTGTCATAATGAACCCTCACTGATTAGGAGTCTCTAACGATGGAAAATTAAGTTTTCAGTGATCAAATGGTCCAGATTTTTTGGAACAAACATCGCAGGGGTAGAGAAATGGATGGCTTTGTTTCCAAAATACAGTTATCAAGATCTTTGACTAGTGGTGTCTCAAAGCGAATTACTTAACCACCTTCCAAATTCGAACGCACACCAAAAAGAAACATAGACAACCCCAAAGATGCGTGCTGATGAATTAAACCATTTTTTTTACTGGAAAATCGATAGTTGATTGTGGGCGTTCATTGAGGGTGTCGTAGCGGCCGCGGGGGGTGTTGGCGCGTGCGCGGGGCGGCGGGCGGAGGGGCGCGGTGGCGCGGCGCGGCCACGCTGCCTCACTCGCCCGCGGGCCGCCGCAAGAACCGCGCGTCACGACCATATTGTCCTGTCACAGCAGTACGTGTTGCCTACAGTTACTGCTGCGTCTGGACAAGAGGGCCGTGGCGTTGCATACCCATCACTGAAGACCCACAATACTGTTCTGTATTTCTCGTGTCAACTGTACTAATAACTTTGTTTGCAGGTTATATTTGAGAAAACACGAGGGAAGCTGTTGTAAAGTTGTCACTGATTATTTTTCTGTCGTGTAAAGTGTGCGTGGTGTTGTGTGAGTGTTACAACGCGTATTCCTCTGTAATATCGTTCGTTTCGCGTAGATACGAGAGTGGTTCAACACATGATCACCGGAGGGTGCATATATCGAGCGGCGCTGTGCGCATGCGTGCCACATTTTTTCGCTGCATCTGAAACTCCGGCCATTTTCTACTCGCGAATCGTGTTCTATTCGATTTTAGGGAAAACTGTATCTTATTTTTGTTATGTTTAGGTTGTTTTTAGCGTGTTGGTGTTAGAATCCTTAGGATATATTAGTTTAGTTTTCATTTCATTGATTTCAAAGGGACTGAGCCCCGGATGGTGACGCGAAAGGGGTGGAATCTAGGTTGAGGAACGCTGAGTCAATATGGACCAGCCTACCCCATGAGTGACGACGAATGAAGATATTTTAACTAATATTTGCAGTATTTTCCTAGTAAATATTTCTCAGAATCTCCATGGACACAAGTAGATCACTTTTTTTTCTTTAATAATTAGAAAAGCTGCACCTGCACCTATCTGTATAGTTCCTAGTTTTTAGCATAGCAAAGAGTTTAGTACCTAGTTAATTATTTTATTTCGCACAAACAAAACGGAGGTGCTGGGAGGACAGGTCTTTGCCCTGCAATAGGTCAATACCGGCTGATTAAAAAAAAATCCTTATTTAGCCACCTAGTTAGTTATAGAGCTTTTTAGAAGCTGTCTAGCTTTTAGTGACGATGGAAGGCGTTGTCATGGCCCGATGACGCCATTGACCGACGGGGTAGCAACATACCACTTAGAGCAATGTTCTGCACATTATAGCTAGTTGAATTTAGTCATATAACCACGTAGTAACACTTTTAGTTTAGTTAGCCTCTTTGTATTTGTAGAGGGCGTTGCACGCTAAATTATGAGTAAAATAAATGGAATAATTTTATTGATTACTTGGCAACTTATGGGTTGTGCGTGTTTGATTAGTGAACGTTCGATTTTTGAATGTTGTTTTAGTCGATTTTCTTTTGTTTATGTTTTGTAATGGTTTTTGTTTAGTCGATTGTTGGGAGATTAGTTTTTCTTCTCAATTTACCATAGAGATTGTAAATGTAGCTTGATTTTGGCCATTATCTAATGCTCAGGTGCTAGAAAGATCATTATTCGTTTAGTCTAGCATGGTTTCTTTAGAGTTGACTTCATTTGAGCAAATAACCGATAATCACTTGTTTGTTGTCATTAGGAATAACCAATAGATTTAGCAGTTCTAAGGTTTTGTTTACAAACTCTAACTTATCTTACAATATTTGCAGCCTGTTACAGAAGATCCAGATAGTTGCTACCAAGTAGATAAATTAGGAAATGGCAGATAATCTCATGCAAATTCTGAATTTGCATGAGATTATCTGCCACATAAGTAAACTGAAACTTATCTGTTACTGGACTAACTTATGTAACTATTTTCCTATATTAGACACCATCAAGCTAAGAAATGCCAAATGTTTCAACCATGGGCGTTGCCAAGGCACTGTTAAGCGACGGGGTAGCAGACGGTACTCACAGAGATCTTTATAGCTGTAAGCTCGACCGCACACCAGTAGTACCGCATGAACTACGAAAACCACCCTTAATTCTACGACATAAAGCCGGGGTCAATGTCAAACTGTTACCAAGTGCGTGAAGTTGACTGTACCTATTATGGGTGATATTGGCCGCGCCTTTGATGTTGGCGCTAGGTACAATAGGGGGTATTATAGACCATTAGGGACAATATCTGGGGCAACGAACTGAATACATAAGTGGAGTTGTAGATATAATATTATTTCATACACAGTAAATTTACATGTACCTACGTAGGTTTTTTTATAATCATCATCTTCCTAGCCTTTTCCCAATTAAGCTTCCAGTCTAACCGGATGCAGCTGAATACCAATGTTTTCCATGGAGCGACTGCCTATTTGACCTGCGCAACCCAGTTACTGGGTAATACGATACTCTTTGATAAGACTGTTGGTCAGACTTTCGGGCTTCTGACGACCCGTAACGACTGTCAAAGATCCACGAATGACAGCCGGGACCAACGGCTTACTGTGCTTTCTAAGGCACGGAGGGTTCTTGGATTATAAAGATGGTCATGCATCGACGGACCAACAAAAAAAAATCTAATTTATGAAGTTTTATTTGTAGAACACAGGTAAACGAAAGTACATATGTTAATATTGATAAAACGAACGCTATGATGATTATAATTTCTAAGCAATAAGTAATCAATACAACAAAACATTCAAAATTAATAAATAAAACTAAATTATATCAAAAAATAAATAAAACAAATGTTATGCTCTCAAAACGGTGAAGGGAAACATCGTGAGGAAACCGACTTGTCTTAGAACCAAAAATTCGAAGACATGTGACATCTACCAGCCCGCACTGACCCACGTGGTGGATTACGGCCCACTCCCTCTCACAGAGAGGAGGCCTGTGTCCCAGCAGTGGGAACGTTATAGGCTGATTACGTGACTACATAACCCAGTTATTGGGTAACACGGTACCCTTTGGTAAGACTGGTTGTGTCAGAGTTTTTCAACATCCAACGATTGAAAACCTTGAGCGGTATCTTTAAGTAGAATTGTACATCTCAGATCTACGTTTTTATAAAATCTAAGCGTCCTATCCGGGTATACTGCTAGAGAGAATGCATTAACTTTAAGTTCATTTAATAACGAAGGTATTAATTTCAACTTGGTAAAAAATCACTTATTTTAATAGATATACGTACTTAGGCAGATTTGGAAATACGCTTTCATTCCCGTACTGCACAATATATTCAAGTAGCTCTTCAGATTTCTTTGATATAGGTAACAGTATGAAATGGTTTATTGATGTTTTTTTTTTTATTTATCTGTGCCCGCGACTTAGTCCGCGCGGAATAGTTTTTTTTAATATTATAAGCAATGTTTTTAATGTTTCCTTAATGGTAAACTTCATTTGGCGGAAGCATAGTAACAGAGTTAATTAACATCGTCTCGTTCGATTCTCAGTCGGCCAGAAGCACTTTTGCAAATTAATTGAATTATTTGGCAATTACTTACATTGGCTGGTCGTATTTAGGTAGTGTACTATAATGTTTAATTAGTCTTTTTGAGTATTAAGCTAGTGCTATCAAAATCATGTACCTAAATCTATTTTAATTGAGAGAAAATATTTGAATTCTCTTAAGCTGTGGCTTAGTAATAACAGCCGAATGGATCAAATCGATCAGGTTAAATTAAGCTTGCCGCGGCTGGTCCGTGAATGGGTGATCATCTTTACATACCAAAACCCCTCCGTGCCTCAGAAAGGACGTTAAGCCGTTGGTCCCGGCTGTCATTCATGGATCTTTGACAGTCGTTACGGGTCGTCAGAAGTCCGAAAGTCTGACAACCAGTCTTACCAAAGGGTATTACTCTGATTTTTGGGTTGTGTAGGTCAGATAGGAAGTTGCTCTATGAAATATACTGGTATTCAGTTGCATCCGGTAAGACTGGAAGCCGGGAAACATAGCTGAGGAACGCTAGGCAGATGATGATCTGTAAATTCTCCTAAAGGAACAAGCAGATCAATATTTACAACATTAATATAACCACTCAGCGAAGAAATATGTCTAAAATAAAATATCTTGCCCTTACAAACACACAAACGCACATACTGATAAATGATAAATGATTTTATTTCCGTAAGTAGGTTTGGACAAACACTTTCACATGTCAATCATATGATTAAAACTAGACGAGGTCGACGACGTTTCCTATCTGACTACTCTGAGAAGAAAGGCCGAAACAAACTCAGAGGTCACAGTCTCTTTTAAAGTCCAGACATAATCTTGGTCAGATCATGTGAAGATCATGTGGATCGGTGTCTGAAATGGTCTTTTGAGGAGAGAACCACACAGATTGAGTGGACCTGTCCATTCAGTGCGCGCATTTATCAGTAATCATACAGCTCAACTCAGAACTTGAGGAGCTCAACGATTTGACGAACAATACCAAAGACAGGACATTTGGGTAGGCCGCATAAAATACTCAAACTGCCAGATTAATATTAAAACTAACTGAGAAAGAGATGAAACACAATACAGAAAACACAAAAAAAAACAAAATATGACCCACATAGTCCTCACATTCACAATGATTAAAACAATAATAATATTATACTTCTCAAAGTAAATATTCATGTCAAATTGTATACAATAATTATCAAATGTCAAAGAGTATAAGTTTGCAAAAAAAAAAACAACATTTGGTATGCAAAAATTGAAGCTACAATGAGACACAAGAAATCGTAGCCGCGTAGGCCGTAACGGGTCTACGTCGGATTGACTACGCCACTTACGTGCTACGCGGGCGGCCTACGTAGCACTGGCGTAGCAAACATCTGTAGTAAACTTTTGAAGACACCAACTTTTAACAAGTAGGTACTTTTATACTGGAATCTCGCGCCTGCTATTTAGTTGGGAGTAGGCACAGATATATTGATATTGCATCCACAGGCCACAGGACGTGTAATGAATGAATGGACTACATTATCTATGAGTTTATCGGCAGCTACTGAATATCAGTATCTGCCGGATATAATATCAATATTTTACCCGGACAGCCGTCTGACGCCTGCAACATGCTGATGGGGCTTTATCATGAAACACTAAAAAGTACTTAGGTTTTATTTTTTTGGTTGGAAATTATCAACTTCTCCCGCTCTGTGTGGAGAGGAGGGCGTGTCAGAGTTTTACCGACTAAAACCCACCCGTGTTCCCTCAGTTGCCTGTGTGCCAGGGGCCACGGTATCTCTTTCGAACAATCCGCACCCCTGGCAGGCATCGGCCCTTGCGAGCCCCATCAGTTGTTGCTGACATCTCTTTGAGGCGCGCGTGGAACACATCGCGCCGTCGACCCGGGCTTGGTCCTTACCGGACAGCGAGCTACCCATTACTCGCCGTCCGCAAGCCCGCGCCTACGGTGGCCGGGAATCAGCCTGGGATTCCCGACGCCCAGAGCGTCTCCTGCCGAACACTTTAACACGTCAATCATATTTTAAAACTAGATGAGGTCGGCGTTTCCTGTCCGACTACTCTGAGAAGAAAGGCCGAAAACAAACTCAGAGGTCACAGTCTATTTTAAAGTCCAGACATACATCATGTGAAGCGCTACTGCTGAGCTGAAGGTCCTGAATTCAATTCCCAGGTCGGCCAAATTGTTATTAGGTTTTTCCATCCGTGATTTCTCAGTAGCAGCCTTGAATTAGGATTCATGCCCGGTTGATGGCATTCGGCTTGTCCCTATATTGGACTTAAAAAATGTGAGTGTACTATAGGTGTGCCTCAGCTGTACCCCTCGGGGAAACAAAGCGTGATGTTATGTAATGTGGGGTTTGTCTCTAGTATCAACATTAGCGACGTACCTGCAGCTAAAGCACTAGAGGAAGTGGTGAAAGGCGGGCGTTTAGGGGGACTTTTTGACGTTCAAAAAGAGCTGACTCTCAGCCTACTTTGAATAAATGACTTTTGATTGCGGATTGCGGATTGATGTTTATTTTATTACTAGCTTCTGCCCGCGACTCCGCGTGAAACTTGCTCCTCCGTCGCAACGAATCGCCTGCTCGTCCGTGTACTTCCTATTCGTAAGTTTTTTTCTTTTTGCTCGGCTCCTTAGGGTCCTAGCGTAATGTTATATAGCCTATAGTCTTCCTCGATAAATGGGCTATCCAATGCAAAAATATTTTTTCAAATTCGACTGGTTGTTTTTGAGATTAGCGCGTTCAACCATATAAACTCTTCATCTGTTATCCTCGGCCTAGCTGGTTAGAACTGATGGCATGGGCCTAAGCCAAGTGTCCAGCAGTGGGGTTAAGTGTGGGAATAATATTAGAAGAAGACGAAATTATATTTGCGTGCGGATCTTGGTGCAAGGTGTCCGACTCACACTGAAGAAATTTTAGCTACTAGCAAGTATTAAGAATCACTGCCTTCTGCAGCAAATGGTAGGTGTTACATGGCAGGTTGAGGGAACTAAGGGACTGATGAAGCTGTTCTTGTTTTCAGCCAAGAAAACTAGGTAAATCGTCATCATATCTAGCTTCAGGAATGCTGTACGAAAAACAAATATTGGTGAATAAACATCAGATACCAACCTCATTTGTCGCCACACAGAGAAAAACAGTTTTTGTTTCGTCGAACCGAAAATGGGACGTAAAAGTAGTAATGTAATGTGTATCTTCAGAGGAATACAGGGGATATCGAGGCTTTGCAGGGAAATGAAAAAAGCTGGTTTATGTGTGTATATACCTACTACCAGTCTTTTAGTACTTTGTCGCGAGTTTGTTGATGCGGTGAGATTGGGATAATGACATTATATTAACGGCAAAATGTATGCTTAGAAATGACTAATTACGCCGGGCCTCAAGATGCAGCAGGAGAGGGAAGAAGAGTCTTCGCATGCAGATAGGAAACGGGGTTGAATTTGGGCAATTTTAGATATAAGACCCAAGTTTTAAAATCAGTAATATCTTCCCAAGCCCGGCTAAGCAGACGACGACCTCATAGGTTGACATGCGAGATGTCAATCCCAAAAAAAGCAATATATTCCTTAGTCTTAAATTAACTAAGATCGCCAATCAGGATGTGTTTTGCTTCCAATGACAAATTTCGTTTCAGTCTAAAACTGCACCTTAAGAGGGCCAAAGAATCGTCTGATGCAGATGAGCAGATAAGTTGTGATTTAAACCAACGAATGTATCTTATAATGGCCTTTACTGTTTTAGCGTCAAACTAAAACTTTTGTGTGCCAATTGTTAAAATATAGCTGGGCCTATAGGTACGTATATTATCAATTTGTTACCATGTACTGTAGGTACCTATATTTGAAAAAAAAAAAGCGACTTGTTTACTTAGAGATAAGAAACAGCATTGAATTTGGGTAATTTCAGATATAAGACCACCAATCACATTATTACGACACACTCACGTAAAATAGTCTATGGGTAGTTGAAAAAGCCTCCTACAAAAAGAAAATAAAATAAACTAGCACCTACACACCACTCCCGCTGATAAATGTGAAACAAGCAAAAAACACGAATTCGGAACGAAATTGCGTCCACTATCTACCCGCCTTTATCAAATGAAATAGAAAAAAAAAGCGAAATGACACGCCATTTTGTTTTTCGCAATACTATTTCACTTAGGGACGCTCCGTTGGGTCATTATCATGGAAACTGTTGCAAAAAATAGGCACATCCTACTTCGATCTAAGTTAATTTCATTGTGACTGAATCACCGTGATTTTTTCATTTTACAAAAAGAAATGCTACGTCATGTCATCGGTAGTTTGACATTACTACAAAAATAAATTCGCAGCCGTTAAAACGAAATTTATGAGAATTTCAACCTTAGCCCGTTGACGTATAGAACATTTGGCAGTTGGAGGACTGCAAAATGATGTTGTGCTGTTCCCAATAGACTAATGAAGTGGTAAGAAAATGGTGGATGTTGATAAAAACTTCGCGCCGGTAACGAGCGATGGGCGACGATGCTTCCCGCCTATCTAGGGCGGAAATTTTAATGTTGGAAAATTGTATCCGATTTATTATAGAAACGTTTTTTTAATCAAGATAGTTTTTGCTGACCATGCGACCTACTTGCTAGTCCTGCGGGAATGTTGCCTAATTCATAATTTTATTTTTATTAACTGGTTGAGCTGCACGATTCCTGACAAATGTGTGCAATGACTGGACAGGTCCACTCAATCTGTATGATTCTTTCTACCTATCTATCAATCCACATGGTCTTCACATGATCTGACCAAGATTATAGACTTTAAAAGAGACTGTGACCTCTGAGTTTGTTTCGGCCTTTCTTCTCAAAGTAATCAGATAAGAAACGCCGACCTCGTCTTAATAAAAAATATAACTACGTGAAAAGGTGTTTGTACAAACCTACTTAAATAAAATCATTTAACATTTATTACTTCAAAGTGAAATTATATTATTGTTAAAATCGAGTAAACATTAATCACTAAATTGATAATGCTCGTTACTACCCGTCAATAAAAATGAATGACATATGCTTGACTTAACAGTGGTGATGGCGGGAAATTATAGATGAGAGCTTTTTTCATTTCTCTGAAAACTGTTTCTAATGCAAACTAGTAAAGCTTCTTGAAAAATGTTCTTTATTTTTGACGCCAAGCGAAATTGCTTCGATCCAGATTCTTAAAATTCTGGGGACATTTTTTAAACAGTTTTTTGGTGGAAACTATTAAACGTAGCACATATAAAGTCATCCTAGATAGACGTATAATGTCAATTCTCGTTGATCTAATCTTTAAACCTTCCTGTTGCAAGACGCATAATCTATATATTAATACGTGAAGCAAAAATTATGTGTACCCCATTTTACGAAAATTACGCGGACGTACGAGTATGAAATTTGGCACAGTTAAAAGTTTATTTATTTATTTATACACACATGTATAAACAGACAAGAAGATTAGAACAGAAAAATAGGCACAGAGGTGATGCTTATTTTTAAAGAAATCTCTAGAGAAGAAGAAGGAGAAGAAGAAGGAAGGGAGTTTATGTGAAGAAGGAGTTCAGAAAACCATTAAAAAAATATGGTCGAATTTCGACCACTTGGCGACTACTAATAAATTCAGATGCCTAAATACTTCATACTCATACCACAAGTACATTCTATACAGAATCGAGAGCCTCTTGACAGTTCTCTGGGCGAACAATAAAATGGCGGCGTAGGGTGTCACTGTATAAATTAATATCTGCAGATAATCTCCAGTTCTGCTGACGATCGCCTGCGTTTTATGATGTGGAAGAGAACAGGGAGGAGGCGGGATATTATGGAGATATCATCCATTCAAAAGGATGAAAGAATGGAGGTTTATTGACACGCTTTTGTGTAGGAAACTGGCACGAAACAATAGGATTTTAGTTTTCAGTCTCTGAGTTGATTAAACTTGGGTTTCCAAAAGCGGTGCCGCCAGATCATGAAATCCGTTCTTAAGGAAAGCGATTTTGAACTACCGCGTAAGCTTCCTCTAACAAATTTTCAAAATCCGTCCACAATTGACAAAAAAATCTATGAACATTAGAAAAAAATATATAAACGAAGATATAACCTTCTCCTTTTTTGAAGTCAGTTAAAAAGGGTCACAGAGCAGGAACAATTACGGGCCACAACCACCTTAACAAACATCTTTATAACATAGGCGCCACACACAGCCCGCTTTGCAGGGGCTGCCTGGACGCTGAGGAATCAGCCACCCACGTCATCCTGGATTGCGAGGCCGTGGCTACTCAACGTGTAGAAATCCTCGGAACAGTGAGGTCGCTCCGCGAAGCCTGCGAAGCTCCCAGGAAGCTTCTGAGCTTCTGGGCGGAGCTAGGCTGGCTCTGTTAGCCAGAATCCCCACGCACAACGGACCGAATGGGAGTCTACGTGCGGAAAAGGGAGTCCTATCATCATCATCATCATCATCGAGGGTCACAGAGTTATTGAGAATTAACGAACTTAGCTGGAAAATTAACTTTCTAATGCTGTGATTTTATTGCACGAAATAAGTTCTTGACAGACTTCTTAAGGCACGCAGTCAAAAGACATAAAAATAGTTTTAAACTGAACTTAAATATCATAAAACCCTACCGTATATTAAACATTATCAGATCCACAAAGGGCCTGTATGAAACTCCCATGAACAATAACTTTAGCCCATTTATTTTAACTACCCATTCAGAAGGTGGATTCGCAAAAACTGGTAGGTACGGTCAACCCCATATTAGAATTGAACTACGAAAACAGCCCCTACTGCTACTTAATAAAGGCGATGCTATTGAGCCATGGACGTGGGGTTGAGTGTACATGCCCTGTGAGTAATGATCGTTTATCATATACACCCTTGTCTGCGTGTGATGTGACTAAACTTGTGTCGCAGTGTGTGCGATGCGATGCGAAGCTGCTGAGTGGAAGATTTTTTTCCCGTTAAGAAAGAAATTACATTTATTTGGCACAGACTAAAAGGCACACAATATACAGCAGAAAAAAAATGTGTAACGTGCGATGTAAAAACTGTGAAGGAAAGTGTATTATATGTGATTATATTGTACCTATACAAGTAATCTATTTTATAGTAGACGTAGGTAATTAATTCTCCTTCTTGTTCCGTGTGGTGTCGGACGTAAACGAATAGCACCATCCCATTTTTTCCCGTCGGTGTCGTAGAAGGCGACTAAGAGACAGACTAGAGAATGGCTGCAACGTTCTCTATGCATTTGACCAGCATACTGCGATCGCCGACCCGCCTGCCAAGCGTGGCGATTATGGCAAATCTTTTATGCCCAGCAGTGGATGTCTTTCGGCTGATCTGATGATGATGATGACTTAATTCTGATCGGCTTTAACAGAAAATAAGGTTTTTTACGGAAATAAAAAATTGTAATCAACCCTCACTGCTGATCATCATTTCTATCTAGAAAGTACCATATGGAAAGAACCTACAATTTATTTTACAGCCGTTCGGGTTATGTTACGCTTGCCGGTGGGTCCGTTGATTGGTGAACATCTTTACATACCAAGACCCCACCGTGCCTAGGAAAGCACGTTAAACCGTTGGCTGTCATTCGCGTATCTTTGACTGTCCTTTTACTGGTCGTCAGAAGCCCGATTTTTTTTTTTTTGAGATTGGGAAATCATTGACTGGGATTTCAACTCTGTTTCTTTTAGATAAAATGTGGTAAAGTGTAGATCTTATGATCACGAATTCCGGTATATCTACAAATATAGTTGGTAACCAATTACCTATCTCATCTTCTACGCTATCTATCGCATCGCTCTCGCTACTCTCAGCAGCTAACCGAGTTTGTTCACAGATTATGTCGCGCCTACTGAAGTGTCACTCGACGGAACCGTCTGACACTACGGGACACAATGGTACTTCATAGTGCCATTAAAGGGTGAAGATCATTTTTCATGAGTTATCTGTGGTTAATGTTATAAGCCTTGGAGATGGGGTGGCCAGTGTTTATCTTGGCGTGAAAATCTGATCATATTAATTTTGGTTCCGTAATTTCTACGCGTTTCCATATAATTATTGGGCAAATGTTTTTTTTAAGAAGATAACTTTAATTAAATGTTTGATCTAAACAAATCGGATGCGCTCTAAATCAATCATTTTGGCACCAACTAGCTTCTGCACGCAACTGCGTCCACGTGTGGGAATCGCGTCTACTATTGGTAGATACCTCAAAACCTATCCAGACGGCTATAGCGTAACTAAAGAGTTTTTGCTATCGAATCAGTAGGTACTTCCAGAGATTACTTTCCTCTTACGAACATATAATTTTCAAAAAGATATAAAAAAAAAACAATAGTAATTTAATCAAAGCTAGGCTGAGAAACATTACTTTATGAACGATAAAATTACATTATTCAGTCCCCCAGGAAGCCCGTTCTTCACCACGTTCTCGTGCTTTAGCTGGGAAGAAGAAGTAGCGCAACAAACTCCCCAGCGATAATGAATGATTCTAGAGCAAGCCTGATTGCCGAATTCTGATGTTTAAAGCATTGAACTCGGCAGTAATATTACCAACTTACAGCTGAAATTCTCCGATGAGCCGCAGTGTGACTGTGCAGCCACGTCGCAAACTATGCCTCACCTCGTTTCGTGCTCTCTGTGCACTAACATCTGCACTGTGAAAGACCTTTGCGAGGCCTGGCGAGCCCTTGCGAGGCGACGCTATTGAAGTGGCTGAATCTTGGTCGAAGCTTATTTAAAGCCAACAAAAGGAACCATTGATACGTCGATAAAATTGGATACTACATGGTCACAAGTTGCGCTTGTGGAAAAAAAACCGATCAAGTCTCGAGTCGCGAGTCCAACTCGTGCGCCGAGGGTTCTATACCTACCCATTATACTGCCCTAATTGCCCTAATTGTTTTTTGGAATTCTTCCTTTATTTGTGCTGTAAGAGAGGTCTCTTACAGCACAAATAAAGGAAGAATTCCAAAAAACAAAAAGTTGAAAATTAAGGTAAATTTTGGTACTTACAAGTTTTCGCGAAAATCTTTGCCAAATTTTGTGATTCTAAGTCAACAGGAACTACCATATAGGTTTTCGACCCAAAACCTATAGGGTGCTTCCGGTTGACATAGAATGATTAATTTTGGTGAAAAGCAAGGTCTTATAGCACAAGTAAATGGAAAATTCCGAAAAATAAAAAATAGTTGACAATTAAGGTAAATTTTGGTACTTTACTTTTACGTTTTCGTGAAAATCTAAATTTGCCCATATCTTATTATCGTGTTGACTCAGGACCTTGATTTTTATACACCTAATAGGGATTATAGACTTCCGTCTCTGGTATACATTTCAACTTGCTAGGTCCACCCGTTCCTGAGAAAATCGTTGGTGACACGGAGAGACAGACGGACAGGAGAGTGATCTTATAAGGGTTCCTTATTTACCTTTTGAGGTACGGAACCCTAAAAAAGACTAATGGTACAATATTATAGCAACGTGCCAAAAACCAACATACCTATCTAAATTGGAAGCGCCCCCAATATATTCGTTCATTACATTTCGTTCTGTAATTTAACGTGTAATGGCTTTCTAATTCGTTGCAAATTAAATTTCGGGCAAACCTTCCATTTACTTGATGTGGATATTAAATGAGCCGTAACTTTTGCGTTATGATATCTTTTATGGCAGTTAAATTACGATTCGATGACTTAAATTCTGTTATAAAATGGAGATGGGACAGAAAAATTGATTTATGTAGATAGTATAAATAACGCAATTACTGTTCTGTATTGATTATAGCTACTCAGTCTGCTTGTCCTTTTTACAACTTTGTTTGAGTATGCTTCCAGTCTAACCAGATGCAGCTGATTAGCTAGACTCAGGGGCTATCACATTGACTCCTTATGCGGTAAAATGCGAGCAATTCTAGCCAAATTTGCAATCATTAGATACAAAGTAGTCTTAGTCTTTACAATGCACTTTGCGGAGTCAATAATTTTATATGGAATTACTAGCTATGGCAGAACGCTTAAAACTTATTTAGACAAAATATACAACCTACAATTTCGTTTATTAAAAATAATAATACCAAATAAAATAAAGAAAACACTTTATATGGTGATGACGTAACAGGATTTTATAAATATTGTAAAATCTTACCAATACACAAAAATACAAAAGTGGTTGTTAATAGAACAGTTCACCAAGAAAGAACTGCAAACTAAATGCAATCATACCATAGCAAAAAGAATGGCAGCCCAATCAAAACTGGTAGTACGGAGATACAAGAACTATTACGGAAAACGAACGAACGAATGTTCTAATTAAAATTATATCGGAAATAACAAATAGTAATTATAAAATTAAATACAAAAAATACTTTTATTCTCTTTGAAAATGCATCATTCTGGTTAAATTTCATTCAATGTAATTAGCATCGATGGAATGCCAGACCCGCGCTGTTTTCGTTTTTGTACTATTTTAGTTATTACTTACAAACTACCACACAATGTTTTTTGTTGTTTTTATAAACTATGTGTAAACCATAAATTAATAGAAAATGATTATTCCGTTAGTATTACTGTTAAGATTGCTGATAAGTATTTCAACATCCGGACAAACCTATTGAGGATTTTGTGATGTATCTGTTTATATTTTGTTTGTTCCTTTATTAATAATAAAAAAAAATATTGATGACTAGTCAATAAATCAAAATCAAAATCAAAAGTAATTTATTCAAACTAGGTTGAGAGTCAGCACTTTTTGAACGTCAAAATTACATAAGACAGTCCCCCAAAACGCCCGCCCTTCACTACTTCCTGGAGCTTTAGCTGGGAAGAAGAAGTGGCGCAACAAACTCCCCAGCAGCACAGCTGTCTGTTAAGTTAGAAGAACTTGATTACATACAATAATAGGTAAGTATTTAAAATTCAATAATAACCGAAAATATAATTATTAAAAAATAAAAATGAAAAATCTTTGTCCTGTAATAATGTATGTAATTAATATTTGCGCGCTCGATTGGCAGAGTGTGTGATGATGACGATACCATTTACTAATTTTAAGACCTTATAATGTACCACATTCTGACAAATAAATGTATTTTTTTTGTGGGTGGGAAATCATCAAATAACTTCTCCCGCTCTGGGTGGAGCGGGAGGGCGTGTCAGACTTTTACTGACTAAAACCCACCCGTGTTCCCTCATTTGCCTGTGTGCCAGGGGCCGCGGTATCTCTTTCGAACAACCCGCACCCCCGGCAGGCATCGGCCCTTGCGGGCCTCATCTGTTGCTGCTGACATCTCTTTGAGGCGCGCGTGGAACACAACGCGCCTCAAAGAGGGGGGAGGAGGTGGGAAATCATCAAATAAGTTCCCCCGCTCCGGGTGGAGCAGGGGAACTTATTTTTAACAGGGGCCGCGGTATCTCTTTCGAACAACCCGCACCCCTGGCAGGCATCGGTCCTGGCGGACCCCTTCAGTTGGTGCTGACATCTCTTTGAGGCGCGCGTGGAACACAACGCTCCGTCGACCCGGGCTTGGTCCTAACCGGACAGCGAGCTACCCATTACTCGCCGTCCGCAAGCCCGTGCCTACGGTGGCCGGGAATCAGCTTAAGCAACGTTTACAAATAAAGGGGTAGATGTTTGGATGTTTACAAACTAACAAACGAACTTTCACATTTATAATAGTAGTAGGATCTACGAGTAATATAAGAGTAGGTTAGTTATTATCGCCAATTAGGATTAACATAACATATTTCTAATTACACCAAATTAAGGAATTTTTTCTCAATTATTTCGTACTTATCACCATCATCATATCAGCCGAAAGACGTCCACTGTTGGACATAAGCCTCCCCCAAAAGGAGGGGATTTGTCATAATTGCCACGCTTGGCAGGCGGGTTGGCGATCGCAGTATGGTGGTCATGTTTAGAGAACGCTGCTGCCCATTCTCTAGTAAGTCCCTTAGTCGCCTTCTACGACACCCACGGGAAGAAATGGGATGGGGCTATTCTTTTACGCCCGGCACCACAGGGAACACGTTCGTACTTTTCACGGTTTCGTCTTTATGCACAAAATTAAATCCTACAACTAGTGCCTGGCCTAGTACTTAAAACGATTTTATTAGAATATTTTTAATAATTTGTTAATTTTAATCAATACAAGCAAATTAGGTACTATATGAAAAAAAATATGGACTTCAGCAAAAAAAAATCAAGTAATTACCTACCCTTCTCAAGTTATAAGGTACAAAATCGTATTTTCTTCAAAGGCACTAATTCGAGGAACGTCGTAAAACGTTGTTTCCTCATTATTTACGATTCGTTTAATGTGAAATCGAACTTGGGTTTATTGTTTTGTCCATAAAATAGTGCTGTGCCTGTCGGGGACACAATTTAGTCGATTTTGGGAAGGACACCGATAAATTACCTTATAGATTTCTACTTAATATGAAAACCGTTGTTTGAGCATTTCGGAAAATTGCGGAAAATCAAAACTAAAACATGCCCTTTAGGCTGATTGTTTTATCATCAAATTCCGTTTAAGTGCGTCATTGCGATGCCTTCCATTTATTAAGATTTGTATAAATCCTTAACTTATCTGGAACACCGCCACAACTATTCTCCAACAATGATCTCTTTTGTAATGTACCTGAAACAAACAAACAAAATATTGAGTACAACGCCATCTATCGCCCGCAACTTCAGTACAAAAAGGTTCCGTTCCACAACACAACACTCCACAATAGTACATCTATACGCTACTAGATGGCGCAAAATACAACTTCAGTTGAACAATGGAATTTATTGATTTACGCCTGCCGGCTGGGGGTGAGGCACGCTTATTTTGCAGACTATTTGCGAGTGTCCCTGTGCAAAATTTACTGTTGACATGAATCAAATTATGTACAGTACGGATTCCCTCATTTGGTATAATACTTTATTGATTCTACGTTCTTCCATTGAAATATTTCAATGTTATATTCAATTTCGTGCACAGCGCCTCTCGTGTCGCGAAATGATATTGAGCAACCGAGTTACTTTATTTGGGTTACATTTTGTTTTAATGTCGCTCTTAAAGTATCGTATTACGGAATATCAAATAAGCTTTTCTGTATTAAAAAGTTATTTTCATTTTATTTTTGCGTTCGCTCGTAGAGGCGTAGGCCGCTACGATTAATCGTAGGTCTACGCCGTAGACTTCTCGTAGTATAACGCTTTGTAGGCGGATTGCTGTTCGTATTTTTATATTAGTTGTGATAAATATAATATTATTTTAGCAAAGAAAAGGATGAAAAATCACTTCCTTTGTGTGACTAAGGGTTGTTGTCAAGAGGATGGGCAGCGCCCTCGTGTCTTTAATAACAACATCACTAATTCGTCTGCCAAACGTGGTGAATTTACGACAATTTTTGTTAAAAACATAGGTATCAAATAGATTTATTTAAACTTACAGACCATGTATCATGTTCAGTAATAGACAGACAATAAACAACTCGGTTAAGAATTTGATTCTTCTCTCGTATCTACGACTTAATATATCAGTACGCTATGCTAAATAGATAGTTACACTACGTATTAATCAAATTAAATGACTATAGTTAATGTTACTATCTAAGTAAATATAAAAATCAATAAAATCTTTTTTTTTTGGTCACTTAGTGTCGAAGTATTCGTCCCCGTCGCTGTCATCCTGAAACGTGCCCAGAAGACTGGCAGCATTGCCTCTTTGAATGGCGAGCCAACCCTCTGGCCACTTGAAGTGTCAGCCAGCGAGAAATTTCCTTAAAGAGATGTGCACGCGGGCCCCATGACTTGAGCGTTTCGCCCCAAACGGCTCAAAACTGTCGTCACTCATAATTATTATCCCATATATTTTGAGAACAGCACGTGGTAGTCGAGATGATTGCTCAGAGTGCCGGACCCACCCGCATACATTTGTGTACTGCCGCACGTAGAGGCTATTTAAATGTACACTGTTGGTAACATAATAAGGTTTAATTTACTACAATCGAATGTCCTCGAAGTTCTGAGTTGAGCTGCATGATTACAGACAAACGCGAGCACTGATTGGGCAGGTACACTTAATCTGTGTGGTTCTTACCTCAAAAGGCCATTTCTGACTTCACAAGATCTGACCAAGATTTTGTTTGGACTTTAAAAGACTGTGACCTTAAGTTTGTTTCGGCCATTCTTCTCAGAGTATTCAGACAGAAACGCGCACCTCATGTAGTTTAAAAAAAAATTGTTTGACGTGTAAAAGTGACAAACCTACTTACAGAAAAAAAAAACATTTATCATTTAACAACTGCAAGAAAGTATGTTGAATAAAACTCGTGAAAACGAATTGTAGTAGCGATTCAGTTGAAAGTTTTTAATTAATGGGCGATGGGAGAACTGGAGTCTTGTACTTTGTATCGTAGTTGTTTGTCAGGTATTATTTTGAACACTAATTGGTGTTACTTCGAGGTTTTCGAACCTGTTTCTTAAGCACTGAGTTTCAGGTTGACAACCTGCCTTGTTGCTTTGACGTTAGCAATATAATTGTATGTAGAAAAGTAAAGGGAGACCAAAGAAACGTTGGATGGACTGTGTGAATGATGAAATGGTTAGAAAGGGTGTGACTACGGAGATGACGACTGATAGAGAAGTGTGGAAGAAAGAGATATGTTGCATCGACCTCAAATAAATACCATTTCAGCCACCAATCTACATGGTGTTCTAAGATTCTGCCAAATTCCGATAAAACATAACGCATCTGGAGGAATCCAAAAGGTTGTTTCGTATTTGAAAAAGCGTTCAAAATCTAGTCGCGATCTTATCTCAGCGACATCAATGTCAAAAATGTAGGTAATCCAGAGGTATTTCTGACAGAGACTGAGAATATAATGCCCCTCAGGACGTAAAGAAGTGCGTAGTTTGCCCCTACACCGCAAAGGTGACTTCTGACCAAGCCAAAATTGGACAATTTAATGTGATGTAATCAATTCTCTTTCCTTGTCTGTGTTAATATAAGTATTTTATTTGTCTGGCAGCGGAACAGTTAAAGAGTTGCCCTGCTTTTATCCGATGTATTCTTCTTTCTATACGTGTCGGTATGATAAACATTTTGGTGTGCAATAGAATGGCGGGCGCATGACTACAAATGGTCATGATATATGCGTTAGAGCAATGCACGAGCAATGTACCGAATGTACGTAAAATTTGAAGCAATGTACTATTTTAAAACCACAGTTATTAGAAAAAGTATGTGAGCCGCCAACCTGATGTCAGAATGGCGGGTGTATTCTAAATCTGAACAAATTACCAAATATCTGAATGTGAAATGCGTACCGTAGCAATGTACGAGCAATGTTCGTTATCATATTAAAAGCATAACCAGATGCTGGTAACGGTTAAAGAGTAATATTTTTATATAAATTTCTCACATTTAGAGCCTGTGAAATTTTATTAGCAACTAATTGTGCCCGGTATACGTTGGTATTTTATATTTCGACGGTAAAGCAACATTCATTGCGTTATTACGTTGTTGAGAAGAAACATTTTTGGAGCATAGGAAGCAATGGATTATTAATATATTTTAGATAGATTCAGATTAATAGCGTGATACGCAATTAGGGTGCAGAATGTAGCCGCATGGACAGAGGGGCAATTCTCTATGTTAAGATGAATCTAGTCCACATTTTTCCCATACAAACTTCGGGAGTGTATTACTCCACTGTTCGACAACGTACATAAAAAATTAAACATTGTATGGTTTTGTCTCATTAGTAATATTGTCTGCACGAAAACAGAATACTAAAATAAAAAGCCATTAAAAAGTTAGGAGCTAACAAAGAATCGTTTTTCTTGCTAATGTAACCTAACTTTGTGCGTGTTTAAGTAATAAAGGAAGTGTAAAATCTGAAAAACCAAGTCGGTACCGACAAAGCTCAAAAATCGAAAAGTTAGATAAATTTTATTGGTCATTGATTTATGCAGTGGTTTTTTCATAAAACCCTATCTTCCGAAGGACTGTTCTTAAATTTTCACGTGCCTGTTGTACTTGATTTTTAAATGATCCTGCATCTCACTCAATAACGTTGTGCGTGTAGACTAGCTTCTAACTGCTCATCACTGATACTACCTCTGTCGGACACGATGCCTGGTGAGACAGCGTGCTTTTTAGCCAGGCCCATCAGTAAGTTTGAGCCCGCGACTAGGTTCCCCTTAAGAACGCAGTCTGATCTCAGTATAAATCTGTCAAAAATACCTCGAGTTTCCATACATTTTGTGGCAAGTTTTTGATATCTGATTGCCGCCGAGATGAAGAACGTTTTTAATCACGAGAATTAACGTTCAGTTCTATGAAGGTTCAGGTGGTATCTATTGGCCTATTCAAGTTTTATCACCCCCGAACAAAACTTTAGAAACATCTCTCACTAAACAAATGAAAACTACTACAAACCAACACCTAAACACAAGCAGCACACATATCTGCCTGTCCCCGCTTCCCTGACCTATTTCTCACATAGTCAGCCGACAGTCCCCGACGCCGACCGGCGGTCCTTTCCGGTGCCGGGCTGACCGACAGTTGTTGTACTAAGTAATCATTTAGATAAGTTCTTAATGGACAAGACGGGTGTAAACGTGTACCTGGCTGTTTTGTTTTGTACTTTAAATGCTTTAAAAGGTAGGATACCTATAATATATGCTCTCACGGACAAGCACGACATGGCAGCACCAAATAAAATTTATTCGTAAATGTAGGTTTCATTACAACAGGATAGATGGTCAGTTTGCTACATTTTACTCGAGAGCATACAAATAATAAGAATGTTAGTTGTGTCGAAACAACAAACACACATCTTTGGAGTGTCTGTTTGTAATATTAAAATAACCGCTTTTTACTAAATGCATATGGATGTATACACGGTACATATACCAAAATATTTTTTTAAAATTTTTGTCTGTCTGTCTGTCTGTTTGTTCCGGCTAATCTTTGACTTTTACTGGCAGATAGCTAAGGTAATAAGGAGTAACTTAGGCTACTTTTATTTAAGAAATTTTATTTATTTTTATTAATGGGTAAATAATATATTAAATAAATAATAAAAAATACTATTCCGCGCGGACAAAGTCGCGGGCACAGCTAGTTTAAAATAAAATAACTCAATTACTATTATTAAACCTCTAAACCGACCGTCATGAAATTTGGCAGAGATATACCCTGGGATATGGAGAAGAACATAGGCTACTTTTTTACGCGATAACCGACATTCATGCGGGTGGGGCCTCGGACAAAAGCTAGTAATCATCTAAATGTAAGAACAAGAACATAAGACAGTGCAACTTAGAATATACTTAAATCTACATTGAATACCACGCGACAGTAATAGAACAATTTCTATGAAAACTTCATGGAAATTTGTCTACTAGAGTCGCATCGCGCTATCTGCGCCGCGCCTTTAAGACCACGCTAAAATACCGTAGCGGGTTTTTTTATCCCACATTGTATTTTCAATTATCGTCGTGGAACTGAGCATTAAGAATCCTACAGAGTGCACCCCGGCGCGTCGATAAAAACACACTGTTCGATTTTCAACTCTCGGCGGTAAGCACTGCGCTGAAGATCCAGTGCACGAAAAAAACCCGCCACGATATTTTTACGACCGTACGACTAAATTAATATTGTTTTACTGATAATGAAACCGAGAATCTTATTGCAATAATTGTCTCTTATTATAACTAAAACTGTATTAAATTTAAGCATTGTTGTTTAATTTATTTTGTTGCATCTATAAGTACTTGCATGACAATTAATACCTGTTGTATGTCATTATTAGGGATCAGATAATCGGATGCATATTTACCTAAAGTTAATTTTTGGTTATGAAAATATGGAAGCGGCTTCTTAAAATATTTTTTTGTACAAAAATCCTGGGATGCCAGCAACACCGAGAATGCATAACTAGTCAGTTGTATAGTATGGAAGGGACTTCTAAATGATTAGGATTGCATAACTATTCAGACGCATATTTATTAAAAAATTAACCGCGATGGAAATTTGGTACCTATCAAAATCAAAATCAAAAGTCATTTATTCAAATTAGGCTGAGAATCAGCACTTTTCGAACGTCAAAATTACATAAGACAGTCCCCCAAAACGCCCACCCTTCACCACTTCCTAGTGCTTTAGCTGTGAAGAAGAAGTGGCGCAACAAACTCCCCAGCAGCACAGCTGTCTGTTTAGTTAGATAGACTTGATTCTATACATAGGTAGGCAGAGTAATCAACATTACGAGACACAGAACTTAAAAATTTGTCATTAGTCAGCTAGCCATGCCAATATACCATCAAATAAAATGAAAACTTAACTCAAGCACAAAAAATAAAAGTAAACAAAGCATATACCAAAATAAAAGCTTCCTGGTATAAATGGCGTGATAGCTTACAAATGCAATGCTGTGGATTATATTTACAAATGATATATGCTATACCTATGTACCTAGGGTGTAAGTCTGTAATAGTAGGAGTGGTGTTAGTGCAAACTTTTCTTTTTACATTAAATTAAAAGAAATCGGTACAAAAGCGCATTTAATTTTAGCCAACCTCTCAACCTTAGGTGAATATGCATCCTAATTTCCTATCTCTAGTCATTATACCTGGAGGATGATTATTTTCTATGTGTACAAATAAACATTTATTAAATTGAACGTTGCCCTCCGTCTCTCTGTTACCCATAATCCGGTGTGATGTCAACATTCGGGCGATACACATTTAACATATACATAACATATATAGGTGTTATTCTGGGAACCGAAACCCCCACGACACGTGTCACGGTTGTCAACGATGCACGAGGGCTGACCTTTGACTTCACAGATTTATCAGTGCAGTTGATGTTAAACTTTAATACTTAAGTAGATTTGATACATACACGATTTTCCTCCTCGATTTTTCTTTTCGAGATCCCTCCGTGCCTTGGAAAGTTCGTTAAGCCATTGGTCTGTCTATCTGACCTCCACAACTCTGTAAAGATGTGGAGCCGATTAGACTGAAAGCCGCCTATGCGGATTGTTTGACATACGATTTCTCTCATTTGGACAAGAAGACAAAAACTTCTCAGAATTCCACGTGCTCTGATTTTTTATACCTACTCATGTTTCGTCTACATTCTTGGGTACATCTCATAATATAAGCAGGAGAATACTCAGTCTATAACGTTCCCACTGCTGGAACACAGGCCTCCTCTCGGTGAGAGAGAGGTCGTAATCCAGCACGCGGGCTCAGTGCGGTTTGGTGTCACATGTCTTCGAATTCGGGTTCGTGGTGGTTTTAAGAGCAGTGGTCACCAGCATGATGAAATAATTAATACAAACGAATGCTCCTATCTGAGTTGGCACCTACGGTCTACAACTCGTAAGTCACGGCCGTTACCACTGCGCCACCACGGCTCTCCATCTTATCTATCTAGCCTAAATATAACGCAGCGACTTCATAAAAACAAAGGCTAACAAAATACGCAATTAGTTACCCCATTTTCGTGTTTCACCTCTGCCCTTTACCTAAACCCCAGCTATTATCCACACACACATATTAACATACAGTCCACAGCTACCTAGGAAGTAATTTACCGTAAAATTCTCGCCCATTACGAGCGGCCATGACACGTGGTTGTAACGGCCGAAATATTCTAATCCGATCGGCAGCCATCGCTCAATCACGGCCCTCTAACCTTTTCTGCAACGTTGGCTAATTTTTTGATGACAGCTGTCGGGAATGGGTTTGCGTTGTATGGGTTCTTTTATGGAATCCTTAATGATTTTACGTGGTCGTAAATAACATGTGAGGTATCTTTTCGATAAACTGGATGGATTTTGGAAGAGAGTGGCTGAGCGGTGACCCCTTCCCTGTGAATGATTCAAAGTCAAACCATTTACAGGCACTTTTTAACCGTCTAAAAGTCGGTCCGAAAGTTGAAGCTAGTTGCACATTCCAATGTCTAAAAAACAACCGACTCCCAAAAAATCAGTACAAAGTCTAAAATAACTTTCTTCCAGAATTCGGTGTCTTTGGTTGTGTATTTTCGTTGTTTGGCCACTGATTTCCGAAAAAAAAGTACTTAAGTGTTTTTTTTGGACGTCTGTTGTTGTTTTTTTTAATGAAATAAACTTTTACATTTTCCAGTTTACAGTTGTAGTGGGGCTACGCCTACACAAGCTCGTATACCTTCACTTTCTAAGTAAATAGCAGTTACAGCAAGTTATTATAACATCAACAACATTAACTAAGTGGAAATAAAACGTATTATTGTAGCTAACTCAAAAAGAAATTGACCAAATTCATGTGGGACTCTAGATATTCCATTTGTTTTTTTTTTTGGGTGGGACATCATTAAATAACTTCTCCCGCTCTGGGCTAAGCGGGAGGGCGTGTTAGACTTTTACTGACTAAAACCCACCCGTGTTTCTTCAGTTGCTTATGCCAGGGCCACGGTAACTATTTCAAACAGATCCGCGATCCTGGCGGGACTCTAAATATACCCTTACAAACAAAAGAAGATGTTTCAAATCGGTTTACAAATGACGAGAGTTCTGAGGTAACAAACCTAAAAAAGTACAACCTAACTGAAAACCTCCTCTTAAAGTCGGTTAAATCATTACCCTTACCAACTAAAAAGTTTCATGCTACCAAAGTCGCTATAACCTTCATGTCAATATTCTTTTCCAAGTCGCTCGCAACACGATATCTCCAGTTACGCTACACACTCAAGCTACAATATCAAACTATCAACTACTGTTCCTAGCTAAACTATGATCGGTAATAAACCGCTATTGGTATAATAATTCGGCAACCAATATGCAGTAACGTGTCGGCATCGGCTCGAAGACACGTGCCCTCGTAAATATAACTCGGGAAGGTGTTACATCCCTGTACACAGGGTGGATGGTTTGGTCGGAAAAGTCTTTCGCGATTTCTGATGCTTCTCGCACTCTTGATCCTTATAAAAAGCAGGATCAATTTGTCATAAAAAAAGCTATATTTTCAATCGATGCTAAAATAAAAGCTATTTTGATTTCAATATGCTAATACCATATGTGAGCGTCTTTTTGTGATCCTCCAATAATAGCCGTTTCGATCTTTTTTTCGATGTGCCCTAGGCTAGTCACTGCCACCATTTTGGATGTAAGTAGTGCTCGGATTGCGTGTGGCTGGTCACAGTTCTAACTTGATGTATACATTGCCAATTTTCTTCACCATGATCAGTCATCTTCGCGCTGCTAGGACACAGGCGTCGTTTCGAGAGGAAGTCGTCTGTAATCTACCATGCGGGTCCAGCGCGGGTTGATAGATGTCACAACTCTTCGAATTTTTGGTTATAGGACATGCCGATTTCCTTACGATGTGTTCCTTCACCGTTCTGGGAGCAGTGGTGATGAATTATTTACTCAAAGTAAAGCGCTTGCCTGGATTCCAACCCAAGACGCGCAAGTTGGGGTCGATACCACTGGGCCACCACTGCTGCCAATTTTCTTACTGACTTAATATTTTTAGGGTTCCGTACCTCAAAGGTAAAAAAAGCAACCCTTATAAGATCACTCTCTTGTCCGTCTGTCCGTGTCACCACCGATTTTCTCAGGAACGGGTGGACCTATCAAGTTGAAATTTATACCAGATACTAAGGTCTATAGTCTCTATTAGGTGTATATAAAGCCAGGTCTTACAACACAAATAAAGGAAAAATTCCAAATAATAAAAAAAGTTGAAAATAAAGGTAAATTTTGTTACTTACACAAGTTTTCGCGAAAATATAAATTTGCCCATATATTTTTTATAGATGATGATAGATTTTTATAGATGGTACGGAACCCTTCGTGCGCGAGTCCGACTCGCACTTGGCTGATTTTTTTTTAAATCTGTAAATGTAAATCTAAATGTCGTATAATGTTACGACATTCGTCTCAAAAGCTCCACACTGTATGTGCATGTGCTGTATTATCTATGATCATAAATACGATACGAGGTTCAGACAGATAGCGCATAGATTTGTGATGTATTAGCAAACAATGTATTTGACAATTGGCAAACACATTGTAAAAGCAGAATACTGAATAGCAGCGCTATTTAGCGCTGTTAACAAAGCTAAATAGCGTTGTTATTCCGGGTTGAAGTGGGGCAGGGATTTTAAAGGCATAACATCACGCCTTTATTTAACGAAGGGCTAGGCAGAGGTAGAATATAATGGAATATATTTGTTTGCAAATAATGTAGGTATTACAATACAATTATTAATTACAATCAGATGTTTGAAATTGTCTATAAAGCATGCAAAAATACTATGAGCATTATAGCTATACAAATATAAAATAAACTCCGTGCCTCGGAAAGCACGTTAAGCCGTTGGTCCCGGCTGTCATTTGTGGATCTTTGACAGTCGTTACGGGTCGTCAGAAGCCCGAAAGTCTGACAACCAGTCTTACCAAGGGGTATCGTATTACCCCAGTTACTGGGTTGTGGAGGTCAGATAGGCAGTCGCTCCATGTAAAATACTGGTATTCAGCTGCATCCGGTTAGACTGGAAGCCGACCCCAACATAGTTGGGAAAAGGCTAGGCAGATGATGAAATATAAAATAAACTAACTCACTAGGTCTAAATCTAATTAACTTTTTAATTATTGGCAAAAAAATCAGCCACTTAGAATGACATTTTTCTAATAGTAGTTTTAGTTTTATTTTTAAATATTTGAAATTTTTGGTCTTTATCCTTCATTATCATCATTTCAGCCAGAAGACGTCCACTGCTGGACATAGGCTTTCCCAAAGCACCGGGCTTAGGTATTTTGTAAAACACAGCAGGTCTACCTATAGCACGCCCACATTTTGCCAGTTAAATTTAAGGCCCATGGTTTTACAGTCATATGGGCAATTTAGTCCTTATCTTGACATAAGGCCGTTTATATTTGTTTTTAAGGTCGTAATTCAGTGAAAATGGCTCTTGTGTTGAATTTAGTCAGTTAGGAATACGGCTTGTTTGTGTAACTTAGATAGATTTATCGGTAAAATAAATGAGAAAATCGCTTCCCTATACTTGAAGTCGGTAAACAAAAACGGAATCGAGAGATTCAAGATATGTTTCGTTATTATCAATCTTAATTAGAAGTTAGCGTAATATAATCGAATAAAATCAAGGGTCATTTATTCAAACAAGGCTGAGAATCAGCACTTTTTGAACATCAAAGTTACATAAGACTGTCCCACAAAAGGCCCCCGCCCTTCACCACTTCCTAGAGCTTTAGCTGGGAATAAGTGGCGCAACAAACTGTCCACAGTTGAGCAATGTTTTACTTTTGCTAGGTCTGACAAATGTACTTGTGACGAAAAAGCTAGTACTAGCAATTTTAATCCAACAAAGTAACATGAATCGAGTTGAAAATGTGTGTGTGTGTGTGTTGTTGTGTGTATGTATGTAGTGGTGATCTCTTAAATTCCTTTTAAGTATAAATTACAAAGATTTTTAATGGCGATCGATTGTTTTGCTTTATAATGCTGAATAAAACTGCACACATGTCTCGTTACTAAGCTATAACTGGAAAAAGAGTAGTCTCATTACACTAACTTCTGAATAACAAGTATATAGTTGATCACATTACTATTTTACTCAGGTTTTTAGGGTTCTCTAATCGAACGAAAAAACCTTTTATTAAGTGGAATTTTCCCACCCGGCTTTCACTATATTGATTATATTTAAAATCATAGCGTTTTTGTTTGAACTTCTTTCGTAAGCATAGCAGAAATCAATACTAAAACCCTCCTGGTCCTGGGTTTAATTCCCAGGTCGGGCAAAGTGTTATTGGGTGTTTCATACTGGAATTTCTTAGTAGCTGCCCGGAGTCTGGATTTGTACCCAGACGTTGGCATTAGGCTCACCTGCTATTACATGGGACTTACACATAGCTGGCGAAATGTGGGTGTAATATAGGTACACCTGCCCAACCCTTCGCGAAAACAAGTCGTGATGTTAGGTTATGCAATACTAAAACCATAAAAATAAACAAAAATGTGCTGGTGTGGGATGCAACCTGTGTCGACACCCTTGCGCCATCTCATGTTCCTAGCACGGTGGGCTGTGCTGCTGAGACCCTCAAGCGACGTAAATACTGTAACCTTATGGATAACTACAGTTTTGAGCCGTTTGGGGTCGAAACGCTCGGATCATGGGGCCCGATTGCACGTCTCCTCTTTAAGGAAATTTCTCGCCGGCTGGTCGATATTTCACGTGACCAGAGGGCTGGGTCGTTCTTTGGCCAAAGAATTAGCATTGCCATTCAACGTGTCAATGTTGCCAGTCTTCTGGGCACGTTTCCTGATGACAGCGATGCGGACGAATACTTCGACGCCTAAGTGTCCTTTTGTTTTTATTTGTTTAGTTAGTTACTTTTTTTAATCCTTATCTGTTGTTTTACTTTTATTTTATTTATGTATGCATACACACGTCACGTTGCAGTATTGGTATAAAGCTGATTTACATCCGTCTCCTCACACGTCAGGTCCAGTTGAAAACCAGCGTCAGACACTAGTTGTCTGACATTTATGCTGAACTGGGCCTTTTTAGCGCAACCGTGAGGCACACTTTGACGCACTTTACACTTTTTTGTTGGTTTTTTTATTTTTATTATTTCGCTGTATATTGTGTGCCTTTTAGTCTGTGCTAAATAAATCTATTTTCTTTCTTTCTATACAAAAATAAACCTTGAAACAAATCTCATTCTACCCACCAGAAACCAAAGAAGTGTTATTACGATGCGAGGCGGTGCGTATCGGTCGTACGTCGCGTCGTATCGCCGTAATCGTACTCGGAACTACGCAATCAATATAGCCAGACAGACTGACGCCCGGGATGTTTACCGGAGAGGCTGGGGCAACTACTATGAAGGATAACACAGAAGGACAAGTCTGTGTGGTCCAACAAAATTTATATTAAGAAATCCTAGAAATACGACTACCGACTACTGACTACTGGGCGTGCCAACCTGGCTTCGATCGCGGCGTTGGGCAAAGTGATATCACGATTTTCTCTCCAAACAAAAGTGTGGCCTACAAGCAGGCTTTGTACCTCATTTTTACAAATCAAGGTTTATCTTCAGAACCAGGTTTTAACCATGGAGCCATTTTTTATATTTCGAGCAGTCGTATGAAAAAAATGGCCAAAGGCTTTCATTTGTGGCGAGGTAGGTGAGACAGTTGCCAGTTTAACAACCCCGCTTGCTCAAATATGACAACTGTTATTTCAATGTTTTTTTTTTAAATTCATAATAATAATTCATAATTCATAATTCATTTATTGGTTTGCAAACATGGGTAATATAGTGCATAGATGTGTTATTTTATGAGTCCTCCATGTTCTACCGTCACATGGGCATGCAAATCATGTAATATTAGATATTGAATTTATACAAATTTAGGATGAACACAACGTCACGCTTTGTTTCTCCGAAGAGTTGGGCAGTAGAATCTTTAGTACATCCACATTTCGTCAGTTATTTTTAAGTCCTATGTAATAGGGGGCGAGCCAATTTCCATCAACTGGGCACAAATACACACTCCGGGCTGCTACTGAATCTAGAATTTCTTAGTTTTCTGAGAAATTCTAGATAGCAAAACCCAAACACACTGCCTGACCTGGAAATCGAACCTAGGACCATGAGCCTGAGCTCAGCAGTGGCGCATGCGACCACTAGACCAAACAAGCAGTTTTTATCTTTGAAATAATTGCTAAAACTTTTGCAAAGAATGAACACTTTCTTTCTTTGTCTCATACGCTCTTAATGCACGTTCTATCGCATTCTAACTTGAATAAAACTATATTGAACCTTCTGACCTCTCACTGTAATGTTGACTCGCAGAAACTTGTTCGTATTTATGCGCTCCTAGTAATTGGGGTGGCTATCCGCTTTGATTCGGGGATGAATATACATATTATTTTTATTTTAGGGACATCAAGTCAACGTCCAATTAGCGTGCGTCCCTTATAACTAAAATTAAACACGTTTGGTAGCTGAAAGGTTAAGTTTCTTAATAAAGTTCTACTTAAAAACTGATAGATTTACAATTATAAAGTGTTTAAAAAAATGGTAAATGGTTCACTGTGTACACTACTTGGTACACACTGATCCAAGATGAAGTTCCCAGTGAAACACTGTTGGACACAGTGAATCGTGTCATAATAAAACGAAGTTAAGTTATACTGTGCCGATTGTGGCAAATCAGTAGGTAAACCACTTGACCATACAAATAAACTAAATTGAAGTGTCTAATTGTAATGTCAAAATAACAGCTTTTAATAAAATAACTATTTTTGTCTATCTGTTTGTTCCGCCTATTCACCGAAACGGCTGGACCGATTTTGACGGGCCTTACACTGGCATAAAGGTAATTTTATAAGATAGCTTTTTGTCCCGGTTACACATCCCCGTGGATAAGTTCCGACATCGACGCTGGTTGGTTTAAATACATAAATACCTAAATAAACGTCTATTTCCACTTTACTCCTCTAATTAAAACTAATAAATAGGTTGATCTTACTAATGTAGATTCTTTTACATATTGTGAATGGGAGAACATTGTAGGCCTTACAGACTAGATTTATAGACGATTTTCTATTCTTTATTTTCATTCCTCTAAGTACCTGATACTTATTGACAGGCCTGCACTGTCCTCCCATACCTATTATCACTGTAATTTGTAAAACATTGTAAAAGCCAATTATTTTTAAAAGAGTAACCGTGGAGTTTCTTGCCGGCTCTTCTCCATAGGAAGCGACAAATTGGAACCGTGCATCTAGCTCCTGACGTTTCATAAGTGCCGTTGCAGGTTTATGTGAAATAAAATATTTTGATTTGATTTGAAATAGCATTGCCCTATCCACCAGCGTTGCACTGAACTAACCACAGCCGTTAGTTACAACGGTGCACACAGCAGAGATCGATGCTAGCCACCGGATGCTGAGATAACTCTGCACTATGATATTACTGGTATATCGCAGCTTCCGGGTTGTGGGAAATAGAATCGAGGGATAAATACGATCGGTTTGGCGTCCGTTACTATTTTATCTACGTGATTTTTGATTTGTAATGACCAGAGGTCGGAGTAGGTAGATTGATTTTGTATACTTGCGTCAAGATATTATAATATGGACATGCCATTTTATCCATAATGTGCGGGAAGTACCGGAAAAAGTTCCGGAATTGGAATTATGGAATAAAATAAACAAACACTCAATAAGTCATACAGCATACTTGCTTCTGATTGGTCGTTGCGTGCGGTCAATGCGTTGTGAACATAAATGAACATGAGATAAAGAAACAAAAGGCCCTGTCTAAGTTTTGTCTCATACTGTCAAGCCTCATTTCTAATTCAATAGTAAGGGACAAAATACGGTGTAACTATTCCAAGGTATTTTTGTATAAAATAAAATACTGATTTCTTTCACCATTAGCTAACACTGGTAGCGTAGATTGATATTATTAATATGTTTTTCACCTTAAACACAAATTCGTGCTAATTTCAAAATTCCGGAACAAATAAATATGAAATTCCGGTATTTTGGAGGCATATCCATATTATCCTCTACGTTTGACGTCAACGACCTTAAATCAATCTACCTACTCCGACCTCTGGTAATGACACTAGATTTTGCCAGCAGAATCGCCCGCGAGATGGTCGGAAATTATCCCACGGGAACGTACGTATTAGCGGTATAAAATAAAAATTCAGTCGGGAGAAAGAGTTAATTTAGTTTATAAACTATCTGTGTTCCAAAAGACATGGCCGGAATTTGTGAAGAGCTTTGCCCTCAAAAAAAATATGCATGTACATTTAAATTTAGTACATCATATTAAAGCTTGCAGGTATGTCTTTAACATCGTTTAAGTTTTGTGATAAGAGAAGAAGCGAGAGATACTATAAATTGGATTTTTTATAAAGCGCCTAGATATTTTGAATAGCAATGATACGATCATTAAAACGTTGTTACTATTCAAAATATCTGAGTTATATATGAATTCGGAGTTATATAGACGAAGCAAAACGAGTTATACAATATTATCAATGGACATAAAGTCCGTTTAATTAATTAATTACGCGTCAAGTCAGCTAGTGAGAAAAGAGCCAGAAATCAAAATACCACTACAACGTATTGGTAATTATATTGATAATAGTCTCTGGCTAGACCTTTTAATCGTCGTCTTAGGCTAGCCATGATAGCGAAGAACTCGTCGTGTATAGGTATTTCTGGATATTATGAATTCCACATAGCGACTTGGCAAAAATATAGACAATTGGATAGGCAATAAAACACTAAATAGCTCTTGAATTTTTATTTAAGGATCTAATTCATTTGCAATTACTTAGACAAGACACATGCAATATTTACTCTATCACTGTAAGTCCTGTCCAATGGTGACAAATGTGATGTGGCATTTGATCCACATTATTAAAGTCAAAAGTCACTGGATCTCTTTTTAGGAGTCCTATTAAAACTTCTGACCATTGAAGAGTAAAATAAAATGAGATATTTGTGTCCTTAGGTAACAAATGCCACTCATCAGCAAATAAATGTGTCTGGCAAATTCGGCAACTGATGGGAACATAATAATTGCGTTCTTTAAACAACATTATCTGATTGATTATTACACTCCCTAAAAATACAATGGCTAGAAGTATTTGGAGCACGTTTGTAACTAGGCAGATAATTCATTTGGTCCATCTTTCGTGCTTGGTGGTTCGGGCAATTCAGGTTCATTTTCCTCCAGTTCTTCCACCTGTCTATATGTATTCAATACTAAGTGGCGCTTAGCTCGCATCAAACTGGGATGCCATACTTGCAGATTTGTCCTCCGATCCTGTAACAACGTTTGTCTTTTTTTTCACACATAAAATCTTCATCTTTAACTAAAGCAAATGGTAGAAATGTTACAGCCACTGTAGTCAAATGTGGTTAGTATTAATAAATAATAACCGGTAGTTATTAGAGCGCAGTCCACTCAGTTTATAGTTTGCGACTGACTGTTTGTCTGAGTTAGCGACCAAAAATACTATTTTCATTAGAATGGCTTCACTCCGCACACTATTTGTCTGTGTGCAGTGGTTTGAACTATTTGCTAAGTGAGACTGCACCCTAACTCATTAATTATAAGGAATTTGCTTCATCATGGGAACAACAGAATAACAATTTATAGCAGCCAGGGCAAGATAATAGACACAAAAATAAGTTCAACAGCACACACTAACCTGGTTGTGGTTATTCCATGAGAAGAAAATATCGATTAATGGACTGTTTTCTTCAAGGGTGTGATGTCGCACTGAGTAACCCCTCGCCATAACAGAGCATCCACAACCAATACACACCATTGGGTAGCCCAGTACTCTACAATGTTTACCTTCTTCACTGCGTTGGTTGACGTAACATGCATTGCAAATCAATTCATCTAAGCGAAGACAAAAACATGATATATTGTAGGTACCTAGTAAAGCCTTGCGGATTATAGAACTAAACTGTTTATAAGGCAGGTGAAGTTATTAAAATATGTAAATAATTACTAAGTGGGTATATATCTTTTGTACAGATAACCATTCAGTCAATATTTTTTGTATCTGCGGTGTTAAAGTTGTTACGATATGCCTTCGCTTTCAATTAGTGTCCACACTACAATTCAGGCACCTTGATATCCTGAGCGTCAGAACAGAATCCAAATCGTGAACAAATAAGTCCAATATGCACAACAGATTATTAACAGAAGAAGCGTAAACGAAAGTCCGGTAATCGATAGCTGGGATCAAGTTTAAAATATCCATCAGATGAGCTTCAACACAGTAATAAGTGATATGACCAACACAAGACTGCACAGATCACAGGGCATTGAGTGACAGGTGACAGACAGTAGAGGTGAGACGTAATACTGGAATATGTTTTTGGTATAGGTTTTAGGCTGGACACGTAAAGACTTATTCCGAGCGCACCACATGAACGCATCTCGAGTATTTAGTTATGCGTATGGCGTTTGACACGTAGTAGACCATACCCGTGTCTAGTTGCAAGTTTTGCGACCCACAACCTCGGTCAGTTCTGGTGGCATTGGGAGACGTTCGGTTCAGCACTCGAAGTTTGCGAGCCGATTATTTGTTTGGCGTTTCTAAATCTAATATCCATAGGTACCAACAAAAAACAAAATCTCTGTGTCTATTAATATCATGTATAAAAAATACGCTGGCAGTTCTAAGCCTGTTGGTAAAGTATGAGGGCAAGTTTTCAATAAGATTTAATTTTAAGTGTATATTTTAAAATGTAGAAAAGATACGAACACCAACACGTCGTATAAACGGTAATAGTCCATAAACTGAAAATTACTCTACTCCGATTACTCGATCTCGATTTTATGAAGACTCGGTACCTATGGAAAGAAATGGCCTAAATACTCGTGAACCTAGTTTTTGGAATAAGTATTTAGGCGGACTCATACTTCTAAGACTCAGTATGCATTTTACCTAGTACATCTCACCTCTAACAAACAAAGCAACGTGAGCGCGCGGCGCGCGCACAGTTCAAACGTCAAAATAAATGGGAAGTTTGAGAAATATCTACACAAAATCAATTAACACACATATTTATTTGGTATTTTTTGTCGCCTGATCTAGAGAAATGTAGTTGTTGCGATTCATTTTAGTATATTTAAGAAGTAATTTTCATATATTAATAATTACTGTACATTTATTTATTCTGAATTGATTCTGAGGGCATAATCCGGCCATGTCATTTCATCGAAATCCATTCAGCCATTTTTACGTGATTGAGTAAGAAACATCGAAACATACAATCTTACAGGCAGGATTTAAGACATTGGGGTTGGCTTTTAGTCTAACCGGGTGCATCCAAATACCAGTTTTGTACTTGGTAAGACCGCAGCAGCATCGTAGCAGCCGCGTAGTCCGACTAGCAGTCAGACTATCGGCCTTCTGACTTCCCGTAATGACTGTCGTAGGTAACTACCATCTATGAAGCAAATTCAACAACCTTTTAAAAAAAAATCCGCAATACAAAACCTTGATACTTCACGGTAAACAGCAATTCTAATATCTTCACAGCCAATAGTACTGCAATGCACAACACAATCAACTTATCATTGCTGAACATCTCCGTGTCCCCTACCCAGCCAAGTTTCTTAGCTAGCGTGATGGTATAGATTACCGCGAGTCGTTTGAGCACGCAACGCCGCGATATCACCGGTAGGTATTGACTAAACTGAAGCAAGTTTAAATGGGGATTCATAAGACATTTGTTATTTTGTAGGCTAGAAAATTAATTATCTATTCTTTTTATACTTGTACTAACTGTTGCCCCCGTCTCAATGTTTAAAATTTGTTTAGTTTTTTTTGTACAAACTTCCACCCCTTATTTCGCCCCTTTACCGGGGAAATTTCCTAAAATCCTTTCTTAGCTGACGTCTATTACTCATAATCTACCTCTGTGTCAAATTTCCTCTTCATAGATCCAGTAGTTTTAGAGATTTCGTGGTTAATCAGTGTGTGAATGAATGAGTGACCTTTCGCTTTCATACATATGTTTACCAGCTGACCTGTGCCCACTTCGTTGAGCGGTAAATATTTTTACTTGTGATGAAATTATGAGTGTGGTTCAGTTCGTACTAATTACTGCATATGTATGTATTTCTAAATAGATTGACGTGTTGTATATGAAAAAACCCGTCTAATAGAAATATCACTCAATAGATTACGACACGGTCGCGGTTCCGTACCTATGTCGTATTATCTCTTTAACCATTCGTCCAAATTATATGCAGTAAAAGGGAAAAGTGTTTTGTTTTAAATACTTGAGACGATAAATTTACTTATTCTGATAAGAAATCTTACTTCTTGATAATATTTTATGACCAATAAACATGACCTAACGATTTAAATTATTTTTTAAATATAAAAACTACTTTTGTGACTTAAATATAAAAGTTAGACATATGCTATCGCTGATTTTTTTGTAGGCATTATCAAGCTCTACAGTTTTTCTCTAGAACTCGATCATATATCTCTCATCATTAAGGCAGCGTTCGTAAGAAACGTTTTCGTTCGACCGTTTTTTCTCCGACTTACTCGTACTTTGTAAATCCGACTACCGCGAAAAAGTATTTTAATTTTTCTGGTTAATATATAGCCTTTGATACTGAAAAATATAAATAATAGATAGGTTCAGTAGATCCAGAGATTACTCCCTACAACCTCACAAACTCACAAACTTTACCTCTTAATAATATTAGTACCTACTTAAAGATAATATATACATAATAAAAACATGCTGAAAACGCAGGCAAGAAATGCCTCCATCTTAAAAAATACTTATATTCAGCTGATTCTGGTTGGACTTCTAGGTTCCCTTCTGCCTTCAAAGCATCCAGCCTCCATCGCTCTTCATCAGGCGTGATCGTGGACAAGAGAAAGCCCGTTCAGCAATAACAAAAGGCCCGACATTTTTGGGGAAGGTAGGCAGATGATGATATAAGTCTCTTTGCCTGTTTGTGCGCTCATAACTCTAGGACGACTAATGCGATGAAAATGTTTTTAAACGGTTTTATTGTTGTTGTTTTTTGTTTGGGTCAAATTTAGTACTTGAAATTTTACCCTCTTCCTGTTGGCAGATTGATCTGATATTTGGTACACACCTTTAGTTTTGATAACAATAAGTTTAAATAAAAATAAAAAAATGATTGAGAAATATTAAGTAACGAAATAATAACGAAAAACTTGAAATATAATAATTAAAAAAATTAAACGTTTTTAACTAAAAGCTAAAAAATTATTCGGTAAAATAAAATCTTGGGGCACGTGAAACATATTTACTGAGGTTACGCTACGCCCCACAATTTTATTTTACCGAATTATTTTTTAGCTTTTAGTTAAAACCGTTTAACTAAAAAAAATATTTTTACTTAATTTATTTTTTTCAAAAAAAAATATGCATCTAATCGACAAATTAGTTGGCAGAAGGGTATAGTTCTCCAACAATTCGCAAAGTATGTTTAAGTCCCATTTGAGGAGCCTTATGCCATGAACCAAACACAAATCCTAACTGCAGACTGCTACTGAGAAATTCCTAATAGAAAACCTAATAATAACCATTATAATGACCATTTCTCGAAATGTATCTACAAAATTCAGACAACCTGCATCAAAAATAAACCCTTTCATTTCTTACAAGCCACAGTGAAAACAATTCTTCAGCGGAATCTACCATTCTACCCAATAAATATGAGATGAGCCTCCGAGCTCGGGTTAATACTAAATGTAGCGGACGATAAGGCTGCGGTCCCACGGGAGGCGCAGCGATAACAGGCGCGCGTAACGAAGAAGATGAAACTGATTATTTAATGCGACGACTTTTGGCGCAGTGGTTGAGTGAATCTTTTCCTTACTGCGGTTAGCGGGGTCGACTTCAAAAAGGAACAAAAATAATAATTGTTTGGTCTACAGATAGTAATTTCACGGCATCTTAATTGCGTAACACACTCGGAAAGACAAACACTGTAATTTTGACATTACCACGAAATCTGTTGCTGCATATGTTTGAATAATTTCGGAAGTCTATATTTTTCACTCTGTAGTGTCATTTTTGGAAGCCGATTGTTTTGTTTTTAAATCAATTTTTAATTTTTTGGTTGTGGTACCTCATCATCATCATCATCATTTCAGCCGAAAGACGTCCACTGCTGGACATAGGCCTCCCCAAGCTGCGCCACTTCGACCGGTTCTGTGCTTCCCGCATCCAGCGGACTCCTGCGGCCCTCACAAGGTCATCGGTCCACCTTGTGGGAGGCCTTCCAACTTTACGTCTTCCGGTTCGCGGTCGCCACTCCAGAACCTTTCGGCCCCATCGGCCATCTGTTCTGCGTGCAATGTGCCCTGCCCACTGCCACTTAAGTTTGGCAATTCTTCGGGCTATGTCGGTTACCTTGGTTCTCCTACGGATCTCTTCATTCCTGATTCGATCACCATTGTGGTACCTACCCACCATAAATTCGTATACCTTCATTTGCCAAGTAATTAACAGTGGCAGCAAGTTATTATAAATCATCAACGTACACTAAGTGGAAAAATATATATTACTGAAGCTAACTCAAAAGCCACTCATCAGAACTTAACCAAAATATGGAACTACTGTATAAAAGTATACCGTTTTAAACAAAAGAAGAATTTTCAAATTGGTTTATAAATGACGGAGTTCAGAGGTAACAAACTTCTGAGGTCAAAATGAAAGGGGATAGTCATTCCGAGTACCTAAGTTACGGCACTAAGATTATGCAGCTCTACGAGTAAGTTTACTTGAGTATACAGAGTAAGTTTTTAATTAGTGCGCAAACTGTAACCATGAATTCAGCATATCATTCTAGACCCGCACAGAAATTTTTCGCCGGTAGTACAAAAAAAAATTAGCTGTTCCATACATTTTGACCGCGTAGGTATTGCATTTTTCTATGAATCAGCTGGTTCTTTTTGTAAAACCAAAGTAAAATTTCTAGGCTCGGGGGTCTAGAATGATATACTGAATTCATGGTTACAGTTTGCGCGCTGGATAAAAACATATCCTGTATAGTGGTCTAAATCTAAGCCAGTAAACAATAAATGGACTTGACTGTCCAGGGTGCACCGCATTTATAATACATAAATTAATCTGTTTAGTATAACCATAACTACACATTTGTGAAAGCTATTTTAGTTTACCGAAATCTGCTACCTAGTCAGGAGTACGTACGGATCGTAGCAAGTGGCGTTCTGTAGTTCGGCTTACCCGTATGGGAAGAAGGCGTCAGTATATTTATATAACGGCGCGTGACATTATTAAATAATGAAAATCAGTTAATTTCGAGACTTGTAATTTATTTTGTTATTTTTTTAAATCATTGGTCATTATTCTGTTATTTTAACAATTAATCGATTTGAATTCAACTAAATGGTAATTTTAATTAAGAGTGGGTAACACCGAATGGAGTTGCGTCTGTCATGGCGGGCGACGTCGTGTCAATTTATTCAGTTGTTGACAGCCGTTGCACGTGGTGGTCACTCGCAAACCCATTAGCTCTAAATCGTTAATTATTACTGCAATCCTTAATTGTTTAAATCATTTAAGTGTCTGTAAAATTAAAATAATGAACAGTCAACGCTACAGCGTATTTATTTCAACGTTTCCTGAAGTTTAACGCCCACTATGGATTCGCGTGCTGACGAAGTCAAGAATCAGCAATCAGATGCAACAGCCCGGCCTTCCTGATATCCCGTTATATATAATGTAAAACCTGATCAATGATAAGTGTCAAAGCGTTTCTTAATCCGCTTACCGCTCATCGCTGTCACTAAGCCCTCCGCCCCTCGGTACACAGATAAGGAAGAGTACATAAATCGCAACTATCTCATTATGTGCGACTGTGCGCGACTGTGCAGTCGTTAATCGCACCGTTTGCACGCTGCTTAGTGTTTAGTGAAGCATAGATTATTAGCTAGCTGGTGGTGATCAAACCTCTGTTGTACGAGTTGAGCATTTCAGCTGTCTGGCTGTTACAGGCTGATTTATATCTTATTTTTGTTGCGTAAGAGTCTAAAGCGATGGACTATTTATTAAAGCGGGTCAAAATTGGAGACTAATCTAGCTATCATATCTAAATGTGAATACAAAAGTAACTCTGTCTGTGGGTCTGTCTGTTGCTGCCTGGATTTCGATGACATTTGCCACATATCGCACCTTCGGTGCAACAAAATCACAACAGCTCATTTTTTAATTTTACAGGAGAGGACTTTTAATTTTTTTTTCGCATTTATTTCCTCTTTTCTGGATTACAATTTACAGTACTTCTGAAATCTTATAAAATAGTAATCCAAGAACAGAGGATATAAATAATAAAAAAAAAGTTCATACCAGGCTTTTTTAGATCAAACTCGTTTCAAAAAGTGCAGAAAAGTAACAATATATAGTGCTTCTTTGAAATGCGTACATAAAAGGAAGTCCAAGGGCACTTAATCGTTAATTATTATATTCTAATTAAAATCCAGTAAACACATTGGTTTCCTTTCCGGCAACAACCTATACGGGGAGTACGGGGAGACCAAAGAAACGATCGATGGACTGTGTCAATGATGATTTGGTCAGAAGGTCTCGAGATGACGACTAATACACACACATAAATTCACATTTACATTAATTATATTAATTTTCTCTATGTTCGATGTTAATTGTTTGATGCACCGGGCGACGTCATTACGTCAAAGCCGGTTGTCGCTGAAAACCAGCGCTGGGGCTCTGTCTTGCATAGGGTTGCAGCAAAATGCTGAACGACAGCCGTTTTGTGTAGATGTGACGCAAGTGTCCCTCAACCTTTTTTTATTATTTTTTTGTGCGTTCCTGGTTTTTGCGTCATGTTTACCGCAAATAAACGTTTTTTCTTTCTTTCTAATAGAGAAGTGTGGAAGTAAATCATGTTGTGCCGACCCCAAATGAATTGGGATAAGGAAAGGATAATGATGGTGTCTGCTTCTTTGTTGGTTTATCCGTGATATAACAGTTAAGCTAGAACTATTTCTTTAAATTCAACCCCATAAAATACCACACCCTGGAATCGAACTCCCTATATCCCACGTCTCATCCACACCTACCATCCCCTTATTCATCCATATAGGGATAACATAAAGACAGTAAGCTATAGAGGTACCAGGAGAGCATACAACCGAGGTTCTATCACCATAAAGCAGGATTGGCTTCCCAAATACAATACGTATAAAGAAACAGGTGTGTTTATAGGTGCTCCTGAAAATAAGGGCGTTTTGTTTACGTTTACGTCTAAAAGAATGTAAACTGCGTATGTGTAAACTTTATTTGCTTCGTGTTTAGATCATTTTTAGTAGGCTGTGTTCATTACTTGTACTTAACAAGTGGTTGTTCGTATTTTTTTTTCAAAGAATACTAATACCAACTTAAGTACCTGGTGTGCGGTGTAACTATCAAGGCTCCTGCAGACAGGCGCGACGCGACTCTAGTAAAACAATTTGTATGAAAACGTCATAGAAGTTGTTTTACAAGAGTCGCGTCGCGCCTGTCTGTGGGAGTCTTCAATGACAGCCTGAGGAATGATGTGGACAACGTTGGGGTTAAAAAAAAGATGTAGTGATAATAATTGAAAAGCTTTACGCTTAATGCAATGGTTTGGCCACGATGAGAAGATGAATGAAAAGCGATAACAATAGGTATTTAGAAGGCAGATGCATACAAGCTGACACTGACCCGTAAATTGCAAAAATCGTAAGAAAATTAGAAGTCACGAGTTACCCTAGTGCATTTAAGCACTTATGGGAGTCAGCCCGCGCTGCCAACTTTGCTCAAAATCAAAATCAAAATATTTATTTCACATAAACCTGCAAGAGCACTAATGAAACGTCAGAAGCTAGGTGCACGGTTCCAATTTGTCGCTTCCTATGGAGAAGAGCCGGCAAGAAACTCCACGGCTACTTTTTTTTTAAATAATTGGCTTTTATAATGTTTTCAAATTACAGTGATATTATGTATGGGAGGACAGTGCAGGCCTGTCAATAAGTACCAGGTACTTAGAGCAATGAAAATAAAGAATAGAAACTGTAGGCCTACAACGTTCTCTCATTCACAATATGTAAAAGAATCTACATAAGTAAAACAAACCTATTTAAACCAAGTGATATGATTTCCATGAGAATCACTAATAAATACTCGATATTACAAGTGTTGTATAATGTAAAATAATGACGAGAATATGTCAGAAAGTGTAAAAAATAAAATTAATAAAATTAACATTGTAATTTGGAAGCAGTTAATAGACGCTCACATAGTTATGCTGCTAATGCTGTCAGACTACACAAGAAACATTTTTAACTAGCACGCAAACTAACTAACTATGAATACAACATATCATTCCAGACCCCCATAGCGCAGAAAGTTTTCGTCGGTCATACAAAAAAAAAAATCAGCTGTTCCATACATTTTGACAGCGTAGGTATTGCACTTTTCTATAAAACAGCAGATTTGATTGCGACATTGATTTTTCTTATTTCGGTCTGTTTATGTGAAAGTCACGTAAAACCTGATAAATAGGTTTTTTGATGTTTTGGTTGACTGAATGTTCGTTTTTTTCGTTTGAAATAGGTACATTTTTTATTCTTGAGTGGGAAAGTTTATGTTTTGCTTGTCAATCATAACTTTTTTCTAAACCTTTTTAGATGTTGAGTGAAAAAGTACTGGTATTTTAACCACCATGAATTGTTGGTGAGTTTTAGAAATCAAGACATTTGCCTGCCTTTCTATTTTTTTATTATAGCTTTCGAATATTTTACGACGAAAACTATATATTTTCTGCATCGTTGTAATATGAAAAACAAGTGCGAGTCGGACTCGCGCATCGAGGGTTCCGTACAAACCTGTAGGTATATAAGTAAAAGTTATGAATTTCAATTTAATACCTCTACGCGTTCATGAGGAAAGGGGTAGTAAGTTTAAAATTATTTTTATTAAAATTTTTCCTTTATCTGTGCTATAAGACGTTGTTTCGTACCAAATTTCGAGATTCTGAGTTCACGGGAAGTACCCTGTAGGTTTTGATTCCATTGCGAGCGTCGAAAATTTGTGGCATAAACGGCTGTATCTTTTGATTGAGTTGGCTTTGATTTTTTCACAGCTCCAAGAGACAGTAGACCTGAGTATTTGATATGAATTTCAGCTTGATACCTCAACGCGTTCCTGAGAAAAAGAGTCTTGACAGACACACAGACGACAACAAAGTGATCCTATAAGGGTTCCGTTTTTCCTTTTGAGGTACGGAACCCAAACAAACCTTTCTGATCTCTGATTATACGAATTTTCTACAATCCAGCAGAAAACTTACCGCAGAATATAATTTTCAACTTAGTTCCGCCTTCTCGCCAACAGATGGTGTTGTCATTAATTTAGCATTGCAGAGCGATTAGCGCCGTCTTAGCGGGTTTTTATCTTCCATTAGCATACTACAGGGATTTGAAGATTCTTTTTTGTTGGTATATATTTACATGAATAAATAAAAGCATTGTCTTTTACACCTCTCGTGTTGGTTAGAGTAATTTGACAATATTTGACGTCGGAAGTAACCATATCTGCGAAAAGCGGTCGTCCCGTAAAACCATTGTGACCACTGACAGCACGGTTGACGCAGTGGTTAAGCGATTGACTGCTGTGCTGCGTGTAGCGGGTTCGATTCCCCACGGAACAAATATTTGTATGACCTACAAGTAGTTGTTCCGGGTCTGGCTGTTTGTGTATGTGAATTTAAATGTTTGTAAACGCACCCACAATACAGGAGTAATTCCTAGTGTGGGGCAAAGTTGAAAAAAAAAAAAAATAGTTCTTGAAAAGTACGTAACATGACATAACATCACGCCAGTATTCCCTGATCGGATGGGCAGAGGTGTATAGCTCCAACACGTTTCGCCAGTTATCTTAACAAAGCCCCATGTATAGGGAGTGACTCTGTTGCCATTAACAATAGCCGCACGGGTCGATCGATCAGATTAAGCTACGCTTTGTCGCGGTTGGTCCATGGATGTGTAACCATCTTTACATAGCAAAACCCCTTCGTGCTTCGGAAAGCACTCATGGATTTTAGACAGTCGTTACGGGTCGTCAGAAACCCGAAAGTCTGTCAACCAGTCTTACCAAGGGGGTATTGTATTACTAAGTAGCTGAGTTGTGGAGGTCAGATAGGCAGCCGGTGCCTGTAAAATACTGGTACCCATCCGGTTTGACTGGGAGGCAACCCCAACACTGTTCTCACTGTGACTTGACACTGTGACCCACAGATCGAATCCCCATGCTCACCAGGCGCGCTTCGGTCCACAAAACCAATGAGATAGTCTTTCCTCTGCAGGTTTTCCATGTTTTGATTGTAATGCTTTGCCAGGAAGTTGCTCCATGTAACATATTTACCAGTATTCATCCGGTCAGCTGTACCGGTTAGACTGGTCTGGTGCGTAGTAAGTACTCGGAACCGGCGTGCGTAAATAACCAGATTTTACTAGAAGCATGAACGTAAACGAATAAACAAGAGTATTGAATGATCGAAACAGGTGGCGTTCTGTCGTTTCTGCCTCAAAGTCAAAGCATGTTTCGGATAAGGCGGAAGGAAACGCCCGGGTGTTTCCACTGCGAAGATCGCCCTGAGGACACGGTGGAGCATACGGTGAAGTTCTGCCCGGCTTGGGCGGAGCACCGCCGTGTCCTCGTGGAGGCGATCGGCGGCGGCGATCTCTCGCCTCCGGCCCTGGTCCAGGCTATGGTACGGAGCGATAGTGCATGGGTAGCCGTCACCTTTTTCTGCGAAGCAGTGATGCTCGCGAAGAAGGAGGTGCCGCACGTGAGGGAGAGGCAGTACATGCGCCCTCACGACCGTAGCCTCCGCAGGAGACGCCCTGGGCGTCGGGAATCCCAGGCTGATTCCCGGCCACTGTAGGCGCGGGCTTGCGGACGGTGAGCAATGGGTAACTCGCTGTCCGGTAAGAACCAAGCCCGACTCGACGGCGCGTTGTGTTCCACGCGCGCCTCAGAGAGGTGTCAGCACCAACTGTTGGAGCTCGGAAGGGCCGATGCCTGCCAGGGGTGCGGGTTGTTCGAAAGAGATACCGTCGCCCCTGGCACACAGGCAACTGAGGGAACACGGTTGGGTTTTAGTCGGTAAAAGTCTGACACGCTGTCCTGCTCCACCCAGAGCGGGAGAAGTTATTTTATGATTTCCCACCCAAAAAAAAGTCAAAGCATTTATCTCAAATAGGCACATAAAAGGCACTTTTGAACGTCAACATTTACATTAAAATAAAATTGATTCTAGTCGCCCCTCCTAAAGCCAGATTCGTATCGAAAAGACTTCTGCCTTCCCCCGTAGGAATATGACTGAGTTTATGAATGCAAACTCACGACCTTATCAAATAAACATTGTTGACAAGACCACCCATGTTATAACGCTACCCATAATAACTGCCTTCAACATAACTATGATAAATAAATGGTATAACGTTACAATACCGGTACACACAGTTACAATCCGATACGACACGAGCCGATGCTATAACTGTATCGGTGACGAAAGTAACTACATTTTGTTAATATGCTTTTAATAAGAAACAGTCGCGGTGGTCTGTTTAAGAACTTCTTAACTTAGTACTGTAATCGTTGGTCGCTTACCGCATGCAACCTTTATGAACACACTGGCAGCCAACGAAAGGGCTTTGTCTATGGTCGAATTATCAGGAAGTTCTAGAAGGAATCCGTCAAGTAATTTAAAAAGGTTTTGTTTCGGGAGAATTTCATTAATTAACAGGGGCGAATCTTGTGCAGTGCTATTCTATGAAATAAAGGTAAAGTTCATATTTACACGCAATTTGCATTTTATTGAAGTATTTAGCTACGATTCCAGTAACCTAGGACTCTCGGAGTCCTATAGTACCATGGTCAAGGTGGCTTCAAGCCACTACGAGTAATTAACACAATTACCTACTTGCTAAGTAAACTTAACGACATAGCCCGAAGAATTGCCAAACTTAAGTGGCAGTGGGCAGGGCACATTGCTCGCAGAACAGATGGCCGATGGGGCCGAAAGGTTCTGGAGTGGCGACCGCGTACCGGAAGACGTAGAGCGGTAAGGCCTCCCACAAGGTGGACCGACGACCTTGTGAAGGCCGCGGGAATCCGCTGGATGTGGGAAGCACAAGACCGGTCGAAGTGGCGTAGCTTGGCGGAGGCCTATGTCCAGCAGTGGACGTCATTCGGCTGAAATGATGATGATGTTAACTTGAAAGTATACCAATATATCAGCGCCAAAGAGAGTAACGACTAGGTCATCACTGATTTTCTCGCTTAAGGGACGAACAAAAGATTGTAGGTCCCGTGAAATTCAAAAGAGATAATATGATAATACATGTAATAAAAGACCTTGTAAATAAAAGAGATTAATATGTAATCAGCCACAAAATCTCATAGTTGTGAAAAGGATATGGACTTAAAAAAAAAATGTAGAAGTTACGTTACTTGACGTGTTATTTGTCCAAGTAACCTTTATTCTGGTGTGAGTTAAAAATAATCGTCAGAGCCGAGTTGAAGAAAAAATCAATACAGACTACCGTGTTCTAAATATCGAAACAACGAAACTGTTGCCATGGCAACGTTTTTATTAAGACACCTTTTTGTAACAACCTACCTTTTCTACTTAAATATTAAGAGAAGTGAAGCTTTTGTGAAAGAGCTCGTCTGGCGAAGTACCACCACCAGACATAATTCTGTCGCCAAGCAGCGTGTCTGAGTTCCAATTTGAAGGGTAAGAAGGTTAGAACGAAATAAAAATTGTTTGACAAAATGCACATTACGAAAAAAAGGACATAAAATGCACACATACAAAGTAGCCAAAAGCCCCGTATTCAAGTAAAAAAAAATACAATATTGTTCACTGGTTATTGATGACAGGGCTAGAGACCAAAGACAATACAAATGGTTCTGGTAGTTCGAAGCTTCGACTCAACATCCAGGTATAGGTACCTACACAAATTCTTCATGGAGTGTTCAACACTCTAAGAAGAACTTAAACCCCTCTCTCTGAACTCTCTTATTATTAAATTTCGAAAAATATAATAATACGAATTTATTTTACCAAAAAGAAGCAATACAATGCATGTTACGTAGTCTAAGTCGGATATCCTAATCCTAACTAATATTATAAATGCGAAAGTGAGTTTGTTTGTTACGCTTTCAAGCTAAAACAGCGGAATGGATTTGTATAAAATTGGTCACATGGGTAGACCATGACCTGGGTTAGGTCATAAGCTTTAAATTTTTGTCCTGGATTGCAGACGAAGAGCTACTAGTCAATCTAATATATAAAATTCTCGTGTCACAGTTTTCGTTGCCATACTCCTCCGAAACGGCTTGACCGATTTTGATGAAACTTTTTGTGCTTATCCGGTATCTATGAGAATCGGCCAACATCTATTTTTCATCCCCATAAATGTTAGGGGTAGTCCACCCCTAAATAATTTATAAGGCAAAACAACGTTTTCTGGGTCAGCTAATATATTATAAATTTGAAAATGAGTAAAATGCTTGTTAGTAAATTTTGCTACGCTACTTCACCACGACTAGACATAATTCTGCCGCCAATCAGCGTCGCTGTGTTCCGGTCTAAAGGATGCCGGTGTAATTTAGGCACATGACTGAGATATTTCAGTTTGGTCCCTGGAATACCAATGCACCAACAATGCCTCTTGCACATTTTTGTGTAGGTACTTACCGGTCCGTCACACTAGTCCCATTGACCCAGTCCCATGATGGGACAAGTGAGATAATATGTCCCACTAGTCCCATGGGACAACTGATACTAACATATTTTTTAAATTATGTCCCATTAGTCCCATGAGACAAGTGATACTATTATATTTTACGATGCTTACGATGTTTTTGCGTAACTAGGTATGCATTTCATTGCTTTATTCGATAGCATTTTTATACCTTGTGTTGTAGGGTAACATAAAATTGTATGTACTCATTATTATAATTATTTTACTTTGTTACCTACTTGTTTTGTCTAATTTGTAAAAATCCTGGCTTGATTTTCGTACGTCGTTTTAGGGTGACCACTGAAAATCAGCGCTGTGCTGTGGGTCCCATAGCATAGCATCATGCTGAGTGGAAGCCTTGTTACAGTCACGGACTGCAGCTGCCGACTATTTATGTTCTTTATGCCTATGTAGATATATCTGTGTTGTTATCATGGTTTTTTTTTAATGTTTTGTATTTTTTTTATATACACGTGTTTCTGTGACAAATAAATCCATTTTTCTTTCTTTCTTTCTTTCTTTCACTGCAGGTGGAAGCCTGCGCATTAGCCATCCATCATCTACCTAGCCTGTTCCCAACTTTGTTGGGGTCGGCTATCCGGGTGTAGTTGTATTTTACATGAAGCGGATGCCTATCTGACCTAGAATCAACCCAGATACTAGGTAAAACGATATCCCTTGGTAAGACTTACGGGCTTTTTACTACCAGTAACGATTTTTAAAGATCTACAAATGACTGTAAGCCATCCAAAAAAAAACCAAACTTTATATCCGAACCCAACCACTTGGGTAGGATAAGTATTTAAGTAGAGCAGCTATCTAGTTCCTAAATTCTACGCAAAGCCGCAAATCGAGTATCAAATTACCCAAGTAGGTACTCCACAATGTCCAGTCACCCTTCAGAAGTCGGGACAGTCCTGTCCATTGCAGTGACTGTGACCACGTTATTGATGTTCGTCGGACACGCCTCCCTGCGGGTGACGGGTTCGCTTCCCGTTTGCGTAACTTCAGATTAATTGTAGTTTTCGTCTGCTTTTGATAGCTGCGATTTGTGCGGTTTAGAAATTATTGTAGGGAGACCTTTTTGTCTTTGTTGAAGCGTTTTGGAGGTAATTTGAATTTGGCTTTGTTTAATTGACTTGAAAAATATTTCAAGAAAATTTAAGTCTCTGGCAAGCCTCTCTCAGAGGCTGAGCATTGCTATACGCCGTGGCAATGCCACCAGTCTCTTGGGTGCATTACCAGTCGACAGCGATGCGGATGAATTTTTCGACGCTTTATTTTAGTTCATTCGTTTTAGTTAAGTTAGGATATAGGAAACTTAGCTTTTGCCCGCAGCTCCGCCCGCGTGTATGTCGGTTATCGCGTAAAAATGTAGCCTATATCCTTTTCCATATCCCAGACTATATCTCTGTCAAATTTCGTGACGATCGGTTCAGCGGTTTAAGCGTGAAAGCTTAAGAGACAGAGTTACTTTCGCATTTATAATTATAATATAAATTAGGGTTTTAGAGGATTCATTATTACCTACTAGTAGGTACTTACTTCATTGAATGCTCTTGTTTGGGCGTAGACTATACATGTTAAGTAAGATATTGCTGTTCTCTACGTCATCTTCATCTGCCAGCTTTTCCCAACTTTGTTGAGGTCGACTTCAAGTAACTGGATGAATCTCAATATCGGTATTTTACATCGAGCGCCTGCCTATCTGACCTCTACAACCCTTGGTAAGATTGGTTGTCAGACTTTCGGGCTTCTGACGACCTGTAACGACTGTCATAGATCCACGAATGACAGCCGGGACCAACGGCTTAACGTGCTTTTTGAGGAACGGAGGGGTCTTGGTATGTGAAGATGGTCAGCCAACCGCGGCAAGCGTAGCTTATCCTGATCCATCGACCCAGGCGGCTGTTATTGCTTAGCCACAAGCTTAAGACTGTCACTATTTCACATGGTGGGACTGCCTATCTCAAAAATAAAATCAAAAGTCATTTATTCAAACTGGGCTGAGGGTCAGCACTTTTTGAACGTCAAAATTACACAAGACAGTCCCCCAAAACGCCCGCCGCTCACAACTTTCTGTCTGACCTCCACAACCCCTTGGTAAGCTTTGGCTGTCCTCTTATAGTTGCAAAAAGAAAATATAGATGGAATGAAGAATACTTTAGAAACAGGTGACCAGGGCCTCAAGTCTGCTATTACAATGTCTGTGTCAAAACGGTCTATCATTGATTTCATAATTGTTGATCTTGACATGTTTGGTAATCTACTAATATAATGGCGTCATAATGACTTTCCAATGGTCAGCCACTGACACTCCATTGAAAGAAATTACATTTATTGGTAATCTCGTACATAATGACAAATGAATGACTGACTTGGCGGTAATCTGCTAAAATTTAACACTAATAAATAATATGTAAAAATTAAAAATATATAAATTAAATCTGGCATGAATAAATGTTCAAATTTAGAAGTAGTTTTTGGAAAATCATTTCTACCAACGGGTTTTATAATAATGGCAATACGACAATGCCATTATAACACAATTCTATTACGAGACCATTGACCGACCAATGATCGACCATTATGAATTTAGCAGATTACGAACTTTTAGCAAAATGACAATGGGATCGTGTTGGAATGACGAATTTATAAAAATAGCAGACTTGGGCCCCTCTTCCTCCATCAGTCGCTGTCGTAAAAGACGAACCTAGTCGTCTTTTCATAGGACGTATATTGCCTAAAATATTAGTCCGCCAAGTCTCATAAGACAAAATGCTTGTCTATTAATTATGATATAACTTAATTACCGCCATCTTAATAAACCCACGGATATTAAATTGTCTGTTCTTAACATCAATTGACAACCTTATTTTATTAGCGGTAAGGTTTGAAATAACCGTTTAGTGTTGGAAATATCTATCATAAATGTTAAGAGATTCGCAACTTTATTGCAAACTGAATAGAAGGTATAATTAAGTAACGTAGTATCCGATATAAGCTCATGATTACGTTAAATGATTTATTTATAACTCTATACCAAAGCAGTTTAGGTGTATAATTGAATGGTAATTTAATTTAATTACAGGATGTGTGACATAATTAATGTTTAGCAATTAGTGACTTAAACGAGTTAAAAATAAGGCATTCTATTGAATAATTATAATTTCTTGCTTATGACGGGAGGAGGTGTACTGTGTACACGTCATATGGGCAAGCCTGCTACCAAATATCGGCTTCTAATGTTTTGTTCAAAGAATTTTAAATTCCATGGTGGTTTGTGTCTTGCAAATAGTCAACTTGCTTTCAATGAGACAATCATCATTTATTTTTCATTTTTTTGGGTGGGAAATCATCAGGTAACTTCTCCCGCTGTGGGTGTCGTATCAGACTTTTACTGACTAAAACCCACCCGTGTTCCCTCAGTTGCCTGTTTGCCAGGGGCCGCGGTATCTCTTTCGAACAACCCGCACCCCTGGCAGGCAACGGCCCTCTGAGGCGCGCGTGGAACACGTGGCACGGTGGGGTCTTGGTATGTAAAGATGGTCACCCATCCACGGACCAAGCGCACCAAGCGTAGTTTAGCCTGATCTATCGACCCATGCGGCTAATATTACTTAGCAACAAGCCCCTCAATGAGACAGTATGGTAAAAAAAGTTATATTTTGTATGAGAGCCTGCAGTTTCAACCTGATACAATAACAATGCATAATGCCTACATTTGAGCTTATATCTAGGGTATATTGTAGGCATCAGTCACCGACGGCTGCAGGCGACATCAGACGTATGATATTGCCGTTGTCGTCGACACGCGTCATGCCATGCAATTTAGATGAATAGAACCGCTAAATAGTAATTTAGATGCATCTAGTTAAACTGGAACCTAACCACAATGTAGGAAAAGGTTTGGTGGGTGAATAACACATAAATTCACAGTTAATTCAAAAGTTAATCCATTTTAAAGCTGTTTATTCGGAGGGACATTATATTCTCAATTTGAAGTGTTTTAGATATTTTGTTATAGAAACCTATTATTTGTTTTTTGTTAATTTTTCTGTGCTCATACTGACTGACGGCACGGTTGGCGCAGTGGTAAGCAATTGACTGCTGCGTTGTGTGTCGCGGGTTCTATTCCCGCACGGAACAAATATTTGTATGATCGACTTGTAGGCGTTGTTCCGGGTTTGGCTGTTTGTGTATGTGAGTTTAAATGTTTGTACACGCACCCACAATACAAGAGAAATTCCTAGTGTGTTTAGCGTTGTGTTTAAAAAAAACAAGATTTTGGTATAGATTTGGGAATTGATTGATTTAATACCAGAAAGGGCCGATTTTCAGGTCCTCAGAATAATTTTGAAAAATGTGAAAATAAGTATGGAGGTGTGCCATATTTTTTGTACAAAAGGTGTCAATTTTTTTTACATACGACACGGATAAAACTTATCTTACAATTGAAAAATTCTTATTTTATATGTGACAGTTTGTGAGGATGGATGTATGTTACTCTTTCATGCAAAAACTAATGAATGAATTTGGATGAAATTCGGCACACGGATAGATTATAACCTGGATTAACACATAGGATATTTTTTGTCCCGGTATTACGGGTACCGGAAGACGTAGACCGGGAAGGCCTCCTACAAGGCGGACCGACGACCTTTGTGAAGGCCGTGGGAATCCGCTGGATGTGGGAAGCAAAAGACCTGTCGAAGTGGAGGAGCATGGGGGAGGCCTATGTCCAGCAGTGGACGTCTTTCGGCTGAAATGATGATGATGATGATGATTACGTTCTCATGGGATAATTTTAGACTTGCAAGCTGGCGACGCCGCTAGAAGAAGCTAGTCATCCCTAATTCCGTTTCCTCCTTTATAACGTGTCTCGAGATCCTTTTATTTAACAACTACCCTCACATCTATCTCTGCCTATCCTCCTTTAATCCACACACCGCTATTCCACAAAGTACCAGGACCACAGAAACTCACAAGAGCTCATCAATTTAGAACTAAATCATCATTATTACGAGCCAAGGCCTTGTAGATGGCGTAGCAGATGCGTAGACACGGCCGTAGCAGCTACGTGCTACGGCGCTACGGCGTAGCGGCGTTGTGAGCATAAATATCCATGAATTTGCTTGTGTATGCGTAATGCTATGCTTTATAGCTTGAATGCTTTGCTTAGGTGATATTATAGCTTGTCTATGATCAGGAAATAATCATTAAAATTCGATTGGTTTTTAAGCTAGTTAACGTAGCTTAAAGTTGTAATTTTTTTTGAGTCAAAAAAAAATTGAAGTCTTAACAATAGTAATCAAATATCCATGCATACATTTTACAAAGAGTAACCGTGGAGTTATTTGCCGGCTCTTCTCTATAGAAAATTACCAATCGGAAATGTGCACCTAGCTTCTGAAGTTTCACAAGTGCCCATGTAGGTTTCATCATATCAGCCGAAAGATGTCCACTGCATAAGTCTCCCCCAAAAAGGGAGGATTTGCCATAATCGCCACGCTTGGCAGGCGAGTTGGCGATCGCAGTATGGTGGTCAAATGCATAGAGAACGCTGCTGCTCGTTCTCTAGTAAGTCCCTTAGTCGCCTTCTACGACACCCACGGGAAGAAATGGGATGGTGCTATTCTTTTACGTCCGGCACCACACGGAACATGTAGGTTTATGTGCAGTTAAATGTTTTTAATTTCAAATTTACACGTACAGATAATGTACGCTAATGATAATTTGCGTAGCTTTTTCCCATCTATTTTGTGGTCGGCTTCCAGTCTAACCGGGTGCAGCTGAGTACCAGTATTTTACATGGAACGACTGCTTATCTGACCTCCATAACCCAGTTACGTGGTAATACGGATGCCCTTTACTTTAGTAAGATTGGTTGTCAGACTTTTGGGGGTCTGACTACCTATGATCTACAAATGACAGCCGTGATATAGAATAAATAATAGTTAAAAAAAACTAAAAAACACGCTTTAAAAACCAAACTAAAAAGTAGAAAATAATTTAATTCTATTAAAAAGCGTGGGGTGCTTTTTGAGGTATTTTTATAATCAATTAATATCAAGCACCTCACGCTTTTTAATAGAATTAAATTTTTTCCTACTTTTTAGTTTGGTTTTTAAAGCGTGTTTTTTAGTTTTTTTAAACTATTATTTATTGTCTATTTTTTAGTTTTGCTAACTACAAAAGTGTGTTTTTTCTATTTTTTTTAAATTATTGAATTGTCATAGGTCCTCGATAAGTCTACAAAGTTTAAATGAAATCTGACCGTTTAAAGTGGGTCAAAATAGCGTCCAAAGGAGTCGGTTACATACAAACATACAAACAAACAAACAAACATACAAGTGAAGCTAATAATAAAGCGTGTAAAAATGACAAATGATGTTTAGTCTGTGTGTGTACAGACTGATAAACTCATAACCCTTTCTAAAACCGTAGGCGGGATAAAAGTAACAATACTTTCGTAAACGTAATGTCTTCCTCGATGTAGCCTATAAGCCCATATTGGCTTTAGATCGATACGAACAGAAGCCATAGCGCGGACCGAAGCCCCACAAAGTTGTGAGGCATATCAAGTTACCGGCGGCCTAGTTACTTCGTTACCCTGTTTGTGTTAACTTGTTAATGCCCCACTGCAAGGGTAATGGCTCTTCTCAAACAGGAAGAAGGAATTGATTTTCAGACTTGCTCAAAGCGTTCCGTCGATAGATATATAGGTTTTTTGTTCTGTTTATCCCTACTAATCTATACTAATATTTACGCTGAAGAGTTTGTTTGTTTGTTTGCTTGAACGCGCCAATCTCAGGAACTACTGGTCCGATTTGAAAAATGATTTCAGTGTTAGATAGCCCATTTATCGAGGAAGGCTATATATCATCACGCTAAGACCTTAGGAGAAAATGTCACGAATACGAACGACTCGCACAGGCTGGCCAGGCGAGCGACGGGGTGGGTCGGGGAGCAAGAAATTTGACGCGAAGGAAGTCGCAGGCAGAAGCTAGTATTATTATAAATGCGAAAGTAATTCTGTCTTGTTACGCTTTCACGCCTAAACCGCTGTAACTATCGTCATGAAATTTGGCATAGATATAGCCTGGGATATGGAAAAGGACATAGGTTACTTTTTACGCGATAACCGACATCCACGCGGGCGGAGCCGCGGTCAAAAGCTAGTATGTCCATAATATTATAGGATAATTCTTTCGAAGTTCTAATTTTATAGATTTCTTTGTCATTTATTTTAAAAGGTTATTTACATCCTTAGTCCTGCGGGGTAACACACTATACACCGTGACATTTTAGTCGTCTTACAAAGGTGGTCCACTCAATGTATCCGTCATAAAATACCTCTAGGCGCGATTAAAACATTGTTACCATTAATTAAGATAATAGGTACAAAGAAAAATAAATAATGCTTTAGAATTATGAAACACCCTCCCTGTTAATAATGTTTACGTATCAAACGGTAGAAGATATCTACCTACCTACCATTACATTCTATCATTAATTCCACCTCCATAAAAGGGTGTTTCAAATTACGACATGCGTCTTAGTGAATGATATTTGATTTTTTTGGAATATGCAAATATTCAAAAATATCATTTTTTTTAAATTAATGATAAGTAGTCATTGGATACATGAAGTGGGCTGCCGTTGTAAGACGACTAAAATGTCACGGTGTATGAAGCAATAGATTTAAGGGGAACCTAGTCGCGGGCTCGAACTCACTGATGGGTCTGGCTAATAAGCACGCTTTCTGACCAGGCATCGTGTCCGACAGAGGTACTATCAGGGATGAGCAATTAAACGCTAGTCTACACGCACAACATTATTGTGTGAGATGCAGGATCATTTATAGTACAACAAGCGCGTAAAAAATTAAGAACAGCCCTTCGGAAGATTGGGTTTTATGAAAAAACCACTGCATAAATCAATAAGCAATAACGTTTATTGAACTTTTCGATATTTGAGCTTTGTCGGTACCGATTTAGTTTTTCAGATTTTACACTTCTTTTATTACTAAAACACTCCCAAAGTTAGGTTAAATTCGCAAGAAAAACGAATCTTTGTTGGCTCCTTACTTTTCAATGGCTTTTTATTTTAGTATTCTGTTTCCGTACAGACAATATTAATAATGAGACAAAACCATACCATGTTTAATTTTTGATGTACATTGTCCAACAGTGGAGTAATACACTCCCGAAGTTTGTATGGGAAAAATGTGGACAAGGTTCACCTTAATTTAACATTTTCATAAATTTGATAGTTTAACAATATTCATTGCATTTACGTGTTTGAGCAGACGAATTTTTCAAACATATGCGTAAGGTAAACATAGCAATGAATGAGCAATATCTTTCAAAATTATTCAGATTGGGTTCCGTGTGGTGCCGGACGTAAAAGAACAGCACAATTCCATTTCTTCCCGTGGGTGTCGTAGAAGGCGACTAAGAGACTTACTAGAGAATGGGCAGCAGCGTTCTCTATGCATTTGACCACCATACTGCGAACGCCAACCCGCCTGCCAAGCGTGGCGATTATGGCAAAACCTTCCTTTTGGGAGAGGCCTATGTCCAGTAGTGGACGCCTTTCGGCTGATATGATGATGCTAATGATGACTATAATTGCATAGCATATGTGTGAGCACTATGTTCCTACTATAAAGCTAACATTTACAAGGTACGTCTTTCCTTGACTTGAATGTGCCCTGGCAGCTGAGAGTATGTCATGCTCACTCAAATGTCTCGCTGGTGGTGGCGTGTGTGTTGGATCATTAAGTTCCCTTCAAAATGGTTGAGCTGAATGATGCTGATCCACACGTCATGTTCGTGAACGGGCGCCCAGTGGGGACTGGTCATCTCCTAGCTCCCACGGCTTATTTTAATTTCTGAATTGTTATTTTAATTTTGTTTTAATTACGGACGCTTTAATGTGCACGTCTCTTTACATCGTTCTCACATTGAAAATTTCAACATAATGATGTAACCAACTTTTTGAAACAACACCATGATTTTGAAAGAGTGTCCATGGAGTTTCTTGCCCGTTCTTCTCCATAGGTACCTACGCTTTGGAATGGGCAACTAGCTTCATTTTTCTAACTCACCGACCTTGACAATTCAAAAGTGCCTGTAATTGGTTTATTTGAAATAAATGCTTTGAGTTTGAGTTTGACTAAAATGAAAGCTGCGATCGAACTTTTTTGTCAATATGACAGATAAACGATAGTAACAAACTGTACATTTTGTTCTAGCAATATAAATCAGAGATTAGTTATGTTTAAGTCCCATGCAATAAGAGGCAAGTCTAAACCGGACATGGGTATCAAATAAGTGAAATTGAAATATGTAGTTATGAAGATTAAATACAAAGTACTAGAGCTGCATCAGACACAAAGAGTTACCTGACTCCCGCGGTCTACAATAGTAACGTGACACCTCTTGCAAGGTCTAGCGGCCTGGTACATGCTCGTATTGTCTGCGCACTTGTCTTATTGGTTCAAATCCTGGCTGAAGTACTTTGTATTTTATTTAACTGTCCCATTCTGCGATACACCAATGTCACACACTGGGCATATTTCCAAACTTCAGAATATCATTGAGATAAATAAAACAAAACTTTAAAAACGTACGCGGTCTACCGCACCACAGTATTAACCTTAAAATAGTATAACGGCGTCCAAAATGTAAAATATCATCTGCCTGTCGGCTTCCAGTTTAACCGGATTTACATGGACTGCCTCTCTGACTTCCACAACCCAGTTACTGGGTAATACGATACCCCTTGGTAAGACTGGCGGTCAGACTATCGGCTTCTGCCGATCCGTAACGACTGTTCAAGATCTACAAATGACAACCGGGACCAACGGCTTAACATGGTTCCCGAGGCACGATGACGATATGTGAAGACGGTCACGCCATCCATGGACCAACCGCGGCCGGCGTAGCGTAACCTGATCAATCGAACTGCGCAGCTATTATTCTTAGACACAAGCCCCTAATAACACCGACATTCTTCTTTGTTAGACGATAAATATCACCGTGCGAAGTAATCTTCAAGTGTCAAACAGCACAAGATCTAACGCCACCCTCTCTGCAGATACTGCAAAATATAATCCAGTCGATTTTATTACTAAGGGACGTCGCCCACTCCATGACGCGGTTTGAAGACGCGTCTAAAAGTTAAGGGACGCTTAAAATATTGCATTTTAAATTAATACATAGCCAGAAAGTAAATATTCTAAAAAGAAACAACCGACTTCCAAAAAAAAAAACACTATAAAGTGAAAAATTACTTCAATTTTGGAAGTCGGTGACTTTGGATATGTATTTTAATTTTTGTCACCGCCTTCCGAAATTAAAGTTATTTTTCACTTTGTAGTGCTTTTTTGGAAGTCGGTTGTTTATTTTTCACTTTTTAGTGGTTAACATGTGCTCACCCCTTCACAGCGTAACGGCGTGATGTTATGTTATGAGCTGGTGTAAACAATTGACAGACATGAGATTTCAGCAATTCCAGTCCATTTGCTATCATTTATTGAGGAGTTCTGTTGCCTATCTCCAAAGTTCTTCATCAGATCTTCACCAAATTGAAATGGGACCACTCCGAGAAAGTACTCTTCTAAAAACTACCCAAATCGCATCAAGTGTGCCTATAAAATTTAAAGAGTTCTCTCTATTTCTCCAGGATCCCATCATCAGATCCTGACTTGATGATCATGGGACCACCTGGGAAGTATACCCTTTCAAACATTAAAAGAAAAATCCAAATCGGTCCAGCCCTCTTCGAGTAATCAGGGAACATACATAAAAAAAGGTTCCGTCGAATTGACAACCTCCTCCTTTTTGAAGTAGGTTAAAAAGGTATGACAGGTAGGTGGTATGACATCACATAACATCACGCCTTGTTTCCGCGAAGATTTGGGCAGAGGTGGACCTATTTTATAGTACATCCACATACGGTTATATTACTAAAAAGGTGGGCCGCTGCCGGTTCAACTTGATCAGGTGGGGGTATTCCGATGAGATGCAGTGCGACTGTGGAGCCACATCTCCCCACATGCCCCACCTCTTGTCCTGCACTATGAATGACTTTTGCGAGGTCAACGATAACGCTGTCGAAGTGGCAGAATTCTGGTCGACGCTTGTTTGAGCTTAATTGGAATCATAGGACACGATGAAGAAGAAGACTAAAAAGCAGTAAAATAAAGCACTTGAAAAAACATGTCACAGTTATGCAGTATGTTGTATAGAAGATGGGATTTCGTGTTATTTACCGAATGGCATCATACAATTAGTTTTGTGTACTCAGTGTAGGCTCGTGAGTGTGGATCTATGTAAATATTAATTATTTGCTTTAAATTACTACAAACGTAGCTAATTGTCAGTAATTAATGAAGGCATAACAATGGTTAGGCATACATTATCATTATTTATAATTGTAATATGACTGAATTAAATGATTATAGCTGTTGTTAATTGTAATTACTATTGATGTTTGTAATTTAACTTTCTAAATTATTCTATTACTAGCTTTTGCCCACGGCTCCACCCGCTTGGATGTCGGTTATCGCTTAAAAAGTAGCCTATATGTCCTTTTCCATATCCCAGGCTATATGTCTGCCAAATTTCATGACCATCGGTTCAGCGGTTTAGGCATGGAATCGTAGCAGACAGAGTTACTTTCGCATTTATAATATTAGTAGGGAAGTAGGGATTTTAATGACTAAAATATAACATTCACGTTTCTCACCTTTTCATTTAATTTCCTATGCAACTAACTTTGTACACTAGGTTCTAAATTAAACGACTAACTAACCTGTTCATAGACTTTATAAAATATGAGTCATTGACTCTGTTTTACGAAATAACAATAAGTAAAAACACACCTTATCAGTAACAAAAAAATAAAACAAAGCACCAAAAATCTTCAAGCTCAACACTTAAATTCTCACTGTCAAAAAAATAAATCTTTATTTACCCGCGCGAATTCACGCGTCAGATCACTCGCTACAAGTGTGCGACAACCCTTACATACCTAATCCATCCAGCCGCCGATCTGGAGCGTCACTAAGAGCCACTCGAATGGCACCAAAAGTACCGTGAAGTATCATAAGATGCCGCTGTAGTGCCTTAGTGCCATCGGCGACGATGGAGCATGGCCTATCTTGGTTTGAGATGTTCTTAACAAGTTTTACATCGAGATAAAGAGGATGCTGTGCAATGCAGAATATATTATAATAGAGGGTTAAGATATTTTTAAGCACGTATTTCGATAAAGGGGTGTGCACTTGTGCAGTGTTGTGTAGTTTTATTAACCGACTTCAAAAAGGAGGAGGTTCTCAATTCGTTGGTACTTTTTTTTTTGTTTTTTTTTTTTAATGTATGTTCCCCGATTACTCGAAGATGGCTGGACCGATTTGGATTATTATTTTTTTTGTTTGAAAGGGTATACTTCCCAGGTAGTCCCATGATCATCAAGTCAGGATCTGATGATGGGATCCTGGAGAAATAGAGAGAACTCTTCAAATTTTATAGGCACACTTGAAGCGATTTGGATGGTTTTTGGAAGAATACTTTCTCGGAGTGGTCCCATTTCAATTTGGTGAAGATCTGATGAAGAACTTCGGAGATAGGCAACGGAACTCCTCAATAAATGATAGCAAATGGACAACAATTGCTGAAATCTCATATCTGTCTATTGTTTACACCAGTTCATAACAAAACATCACGCCGGGACGCTGTGAAGGGGTAAGCATGGGGTAACATGTGAACCACTAAAAAGTGAAAAATAACTTTAATTTCGGAAGGCGGTGACAAAACATTAAAATACATATCCAAAGTCACCGCCTTCCGAAATTAAAGTTATTTTTCACATTTCAGTGTTTTTTTTGGAAGTCGGTTTTTTTTTTTATGTGCTATGTTTGGGGGAAGCCTCGGCAAGCACGCTGTCATTCGTGGATCTTTGACAGTCGTTGAGGGTCCTCAGAAACCCAAAAGTCTGACAACCAGTCTTAGCAAGAGGTATCGTATCACCAAATAACTGGGTTATGGAGGTCAGATAAGCACTCGCTCCATGTAAAATACTGGTATTCAGCTGCATCCGGTTAGACAGGAAGCCGACCCAAAAGCTGGGGAAAGGCTAAGCAAAGATGATGCTTGGGAGAGGTTTATATCCAGCAGTGGACGTCTTTCGGCTGAAAAGATGCTGATGATGAATTTCTTCATAGGGTATCGATGGCAAAAAGGTCAAACATCCTCGCATTTGATGCGACTAAATATTTATTGGGTGTACTATGTCTATTGATTCAACTCTGCATGCCCTTCGGGGAATATATTTAGCCCAAGCGTTTGATTGAAAAATTCTCGTATTTGGTAATGTACAAGTCAAGGTGTGAAAATGCATCGTAAGGTTTATTTTATTTGCAATAAATGGCAATTTGAAAACATGAAATGAGCCCGCTACGTGCGAAACAAAATGTGTTTAAAAATTGCTCAACCTTTTCGCTCTTTGTTCGTCGTGTTAATCACAATAAGGCATGCGTCTATCTATTATATATTATATATGCAAACTTCTTCTATCTTCTACTTCGATTCCACAGTAATTGTTGATCAAAAAAGCCGACCCAAAGCATAACATCACGCGTGGGCCTGTAGTCCCCGACAGGTTAGGCAGAAGTGTGCAGACTATATACCCACATTTCGCAGATATTGCTCGTATGAGGAGGAGAGATTTTTTTAGCTTTTTTCTTTCATTTAAGAAAGTTATTTTTATCTACTAAGTTTTATTTTGAGTTCAAGACGGATTTCATTCAAATAATCAGGTTTTATTGCCGCGTATGACCAGGTCCTGATTTTAGATCCTTGTAACTCAGTTCCGGCTGGTATGGCTCAGGTATGGCTGACTGGCAGTTGTAAATTAAATAGATTGTATTATTTCCCGTGTTTACTTTTCACCGATTCGAGTAGTTTATGGAATAAAGGGGGTTTTACAGATATTAATAATCTGACGAATTCGTCAAAAACACACATATATACAGTTACATGAGTTCGGGACATATAGGATAGAACCATTTTTCACAAATTCGCATGAAGCTCACAATAGAAAAGTAGATCGAAATAGGAATTAAGTGAAACGGTCAGGACTGGGCAGTTAACCCAAGTAAACCCGACCTTTCTGAATGGCTAATATTCTGATCTAGCTCATCCCTTGCTGCTGTCTTCCAGCGGCGCCCTAAGCCGAGGTCCGCACCCCACAGAGGGTGCCCTTAGCGTGTAATCGCTTAGTTTTTAAGTTTTCAAGCCCTGGCTGGAAGTCTTAATTTATTAAGGTAGCCACAGGCAAATCTGGTTTATCAGCCGACAACCTCCTATGTTGACCTACGTGATGTCTATCAGTTCGTGATATCAGTCAGTGCGTGATGGCTAGTTAACATTTTGACTAATTATTTAATTAATATTTTGTGTCTCGTAATGTTTATTACTTTGCCTATGTATGTATAGAATCAAGTCTATCCGACTAAACAGACAGGTGTGCTGCTGGGGAGTTTGTTCCACCACTTCTTCTTCCCAGCTAAAGCACTAGGAAGTGGTGAAGGGTGGGCGTTTTGGGGGACTGTCTCATGTACTTTGACGTTCGAAAAGTGCTGATTCTCAGCCTAATTTGAATAAATGACTTTTGATTTTGATTTGATTTTATCCCAAAAAAAGAAAAAGTAATGAAATTTGAGTTTATACAAGAAAAACATAATTCAGTAATAAATTCTTCTTCTCATATAGAAAACAAACTGCTATCTTAGCAAAAGGCCTCATAATAAAGTCGAAAAATCCTCAAGCCAAATTCAATTATGTTAAATTCTATTGTCTCTCTCATGTTCAATTCAAACGTTTCTCACATGTTACTCGTCTTACCTTAATGAGATCTTTAATTCGTCTCCCAAAGGATTTATATGCTCGTTACTTATGCCAAGTATGTTACTGCCTCTTGTAATGAAAGAATAGCTCCTTAGGAGTGATGAGAGCCTGGTACTTTAGGGGTGAATCATGGAATAATTGTTTTAAGAAAATGTTCGCTTAGTTTCGAAAAAATACGTATTTTTTTCTGAGTAAAGTTTACTTAAGAAAAAGATTTTGTGGTATAAGATGGACAATGGGACAAAACTCTGAGCTTAGATTAGCATAATCCTATTTTAACTTAAATTCGAAATAAACCGAAACCGTTCTTGAATTTATTTATTTTCAAATTGTTCCTGAGTTTTACTTAATTTTGTATTATTTATTTCAGTTAGTGTTGTTATTTTAATGCAGTAAATGTTCTTTTTACAATATCACTGACTCATTCATACATTCATTCACTCAATTATTAAACACGAAATCTCAAAAACTATTGGACCTACGAAAATGAAATTTGACACAGAGGTAGATTACGAGTAGGAGACATCAGCTACGAAAGGATTTTAGGAAACATCTCCCGTAAACGGATTAAATAGGGGGGGGGGGGGGGGTGGAATTTATGATGACGAAGTTAGGATCTACAAATGTTGTGTTTTGGCTGACGATTGAAAATGAATTTATACGTGTCTCAGCGTCTTTGATAATTTTACCCGCGAGCTGAAAAGGAGGATGAATTTGTGTATGGAAAGTCCTTCATTTTCTAAGTAAAAAATCACTCAATTTAGCCTTGACGCCCGAACGGATTGGGATGAAAAACCCTTTGAAAACATTTCCGACATCTACGCGAGCGAAACTGCGGGCAAAAGCTAGTATAAATAATCAATCATTCAATCAACTCAGCCTATCGCAGTCCACTGCTGGACATAGGCCTCTCCCAGGCAGCGCCACAACACTATCCTCCGCCTTCCGCATCCAGTCTGTCCCAGCCACCTTTTTAAGTTCGTCGGTCCATCTAGCTGGGGGGCGTCCCACACTACGTTTGCCGATACGCGGTCTCCACTCCAGGACTCGTCTGCTCCACCGTCCATCGGTCCAACAAACAAGGCCAGCCCACTGCCACTTCAGCTTGCTCACTTTACAAGCTATGTCGGTGACTCCGGTTCTTTTCCAGATAATTTCATTCCTGATTTTATCCTTCAATGAAACTCTGAGCACAGCCCGCTCCATAGCGCGCTGAGCGACCCTTAAATTTGCGGACCAGCCCAACTGTCATTGTCCACGTTTCGGCACCGTCAGTCATCACGGGCAGGATGCAGTGGTTGAAGACATTAGTCTTCAAGGATTGCGGAATAGGCGACGAAAAGACTTGACGTAGTTTTCCAAACGCTGCCCAAACCCAACCGGATCCTGTCGGCTTCTTTCTCAAAGTATAAATAATAAACATTAAATACTGCCTTCTTTTTTTAAAGAAAATGGTGGTTTCAACAGATGAGGAGTGTATGAGATTTGTGTACTGAGCTCATCATTCATCTGTCTAACCTATACTCAACTTGCTTGGGGTCGCCTTTCAGTCTAACCAGACGCAGATGAATACCAGTATTTTACATGGAGCGACTGCCTATCTGACCTCCACAACCCAGTTACTGGGTAACACGATATCCCTCCGTAAGACCGGTTTGTCAGATTTTCGGGCTTGTGACTACGCGCAGACTGTCAAAGATCTACGAGTTACAGTCAAGGCACGGAAAATCTGTGTTCCCAATCCCAAGTAGTCTAGTTAGACCAACTTTCAGACTTTTCTATCCCGATCCATCTCAATGACTCACCCTGTTTATATACTGTATAATTTTCCGCGCGTAAGACTTTCGCACTAGTTTATAAATTATATTTGTAGTTAATAATATTCAACATCATTTAATTCTTAGTATAGTCAGCAACATAAGTCCGTCAATTTGTCAGTAACACTGTATTTCTTTTTTCTAGCCTACACTGTCCGACCTCTAGGCAATGGCCTCCTTCCTTTCTACCATCTCTCGCGAGCCCGCGCGACCTCTTTACAGTTTTGACGGAACCTATCCAGCTCATCCCGCGGTTGCCACGACCCCGCCTCAATGTCTCAGGCCATGCCTGCCATATGGGCCCCAAAAAATTACAAACTCAGCTGAGAGATACACGCGCGCCGAGCTGACGCGGTTCGCTGACCTTCGCCCATCGATGATGAATATCTTTTTTTTTCCTCATTCGTTTCCGATATCGATACCCACCCAACACGTGGGTAAAATATTGGACTGTATAAAATATTATGCTTGTAAAAAAATTTGCTGAATTGGCAACCAACTTTAGTTGCTGACTGTACTTTTATTTTGGTTATAAATAGCCCTGTCTTTGGGCGCCGCCCATCATCGGCGCGTACGCAATGTGCGTCAATTCGGTTATTTATCACATATTATACTGATATTTTTTAAGATAATTTCTACAAGTAATTTGTGTCTAGATATTTTATAAAATTTTCTAGTTATTATAAGATGGAATGACTGGATGTCTGATTATTTCGTTTCGCTAAAAATGTTGTTTCTTCTTGTTAATTTTTTTTGAAAAAGAAACAGTTAAATCAACTTCATATTATTTAGCTGGGGAGTTTGTTGCGCCACTTCTATATTCCTGCTTAGTAACTAGAAAAATAACTTTATCACAAACAAAAACAAACAAGAGCCGGTGTTTTTTTTTACACTTTTTTGTCATGGCATCTAACACACACCAATTTTTATACCACTAGTTGCTGTGTAAATCTGTGAACATTCACAGGAATATGAGAGCATCATCAAGATACACAAAATGGATTAAATACGTAGTAAAGAATCTAAAGCAAAAAGTAACCAAGCAAAGTTAATAAAAGTTTTATGAGACCACCACTGAAGAACACTCTATCCATTAAAGAAAGAAGTTTTGAAATGGATCCGAAATTGCCGTAGACATCGCTGGACATAAATAACAAAAAAAAAACAGGCGAATTGAGCACCTTAAAATTCAATAAACGATTAATAATATCATACTTATGTGCATTTAGGACGCAAAATGGAAATGATAATATTGGAAAATATTTATCGGATTCTCTAAAATCTGACTGAACTTCAAATGATGTACGCTTTTTTAATTTAGTAAACCTCATAGACGCCTCGCTCACGGCGACGTTTTGTAGCGATACAGCCGCGATGCTTCCAGATTCTGTATCGCGATGCTGTCGCGCTTCAGTTGCGATGCAAACGCGATTCAGCATCGACACAGACACGACACGGCACTTTCTCAGCACGCCTCTCCCTCCCTCCCTCCGTTTCCCCGATGTCGTCAGAAACGGTCGCGCGTTGCATCGATACAGTCGCGATGCTGTCGCGCATGTGTATCGATACAAAAGTCGCCGTGGGCGAGGAGCCTTAAGGTGAACCTAGTCCACATTTTTCCCATACAAACTTCGGGAGTGTTTTACTCCACTATTGGACAATATACATCAAAAATTAAACATGGTATGGTTTTGTCTCATTATTAATATTGTCTGTATGGAAACAGAATACTAAAATAAAAAGCCATTCAAAAGTTAGGAGCCAACAAAGATTCGTTTTTCTCGCTAATTTAACCTAACTTTGGGCGTGTTTTAGTAACAAAAGACGTGTAAAATCTGAAAAACCAAGTCGGTACCGACAAAGCTCAAATATCGAAAAGTTCAATAAACTTTATTGGTTATTGATTTATGCAGTGGTTTTTTCATAAAACCCGATCTTCCGAAGGACTGTTCTTCATTTTTTACGCGCCTGTTGTACTATAAATGATCCTGCATCTCACACAATAATGTTGTGCGTGTAGACTAGCGTCTAATTGCTCATCACTGACACTACCTCTGTCGGACACGAGGCCTGGTGACACAGCGTGCTTTTAGCCAGGCCCATCAGTAAGTTCGAGCCCGCGACTAGGTTCCCCTTAATAACTTTTTGGGCTTCTATTGAGGAATGAACATGTGCGCTACTTCAAAGTTGCTCGCATTTATTTGGCGATTTTGAATTTATAGGACTACAAAATGGTAATTAATTGAGGTCCCCATTATTTTTGTCTATACATACATACTGGTCAAAATCACTTTTCATTTTCTTTGCCGTGGTCGGGTAAAAATCAACGACATTTGCGTTTGCTTTATGGATTTAAGTCAATTTACTAACGAGTTTTTTTTACTCATATAGCTACTTAGCATCTAGACTTCATGTGTTGGGTAGTTTATGTCAGGGCACACTTCGAAGGGCATACTTGGCTTACCAGGAAGACGAAACTGCTGTGTTGTTTACGTAGATTGCTGAATAGTAAAAAATAAAGTACCTGAAACAAAAACATAATTTTGTTAGTTAAAGATCAATTGTAGTGGCAAGGTTAGTAAGAATGTGGAACACAATACAACTATGATTTAATTCAGTAATGGTTGACATAGTCGTGTCAAGCGAGAGGTCGTGAGTTCTGTGCCTATCCGTTACACAATTGGGGGTCCTAGGGATCTACTCTTTTCGCTTGTCCGTAAGTGATACGGAGTATCAGCTTCGACCGAAACTACAGTTTTCGTGTTTAGACCTTCTGGCACTGATCACGAAATGCGTAGATTTGTCTGAAGTTACGGAGATATCATTCTCCGTATCACCTTCAGAAATAAGATAAGTTCGGGGCCCCAACTAAGAATCAATGACAAAACGATGAACAGTTGTCCTTACTCCCGATGTTTTTCCCGACCGAAAAAGTTTATTAAACGGGAGTAGATTTAATTCCAAAATATCGGTGTACTTTTGGACGGACTTAGAGAGTAGGCTTCCTGACGCGGATGTGAATAACCCACTCCAAACAAACATATTTCTTCGACCGGTTTTTGTTGAAGTTTGTTTTGGTTGTGTCCATTATTGTCACGACAAGATTAGCATGAAACAATTTTTTTGGAAAAAAAACTTTTGGGATAAGGACATGAAATTCACCCGGACGACGCCGAGCACGAACAGCAAGTAATTAATGAATGTGCAATCTTCATTACTCTGCCATCATGGACCATCGTGTACTCGATCACATCTGTTTATCTCATCAGACGGTTATATAAACGGCGCGTGACGTCATTGCCTGCTATTAATATCTGCGCGGGAGTTGATCGATACGAACTAGTTTAATTAACGGATAAGCTAGAGATGGGACACGGATTTGATTATTAGAATTACTAGATTTTGCCAACGGCTTCGCCTGCGTACGTCGAAAATTATCCCACATAAACGTACTAATCTGTTCGGCCGTTTTAGCGTGACTGAGTAACAAACATACAAACTTCCACATTTATAATATTAGGATTGATTAAAAAGAATGAAGCTAGCTGTCGTTTATTAAAAGTCCGTCTCCGAACCCAAGTGGGAAGATGTAAATCCAACTTGGTAAAGTGGGGGCTACCTCGACGAAACGGCAGCAGAGTGTGGATTTGGTGCTGTGTCGCTCACTATACTCCACTTCCTGTGCTGCCGTCTGTTTCCCACATGCAGTCAATTGACCTTTTGTTTTGGGCCAAGAAGATTTGAAAAGATCTGGAGCAGCGGTGACGCAGTGGTATCGACCTTTTTTTTTTGTTGAGGGTCTCATCAAATAACTTCTCAAGCTCCGGGTGGAGCAGGAGGGCGTGTCAGACTTTTACTGACTAAAACCCACCCGTATTCCCTCAGTTGCCTGTGTGCCAGGGGCCGCGGTATCTCTTTCGAACAACCCGCACCCCTGGCAGATCGTCCTTGACTTACAAAGTTGTAGGCTGTGGGTTCAAACCTAGGCAGATGCTTTACTTTGTGTGTTAATAATTTCATCGCCATTGCTCTTAAAACGTTGAAGGAAAACATCGTGAGGAAACCGCTATGTTCTAGAATCAAAATTTCGAATGTGAGATGTCCCATACATTTACTAACTCACACTGCCGCAGACAAGAACAATTTCCATGAAGTTTTCGTAGAAATTGTTCTAATACAATCGTGTCGCACCTGTCTGCGGGAGCCTCAAACGACTCGGCGCATAAAGAGAATGTGTTTGTTGTTTAGTGTATGTGTATTTGTTACACATACATAACACGTTTTATTCTGTCAGCATCTCGTCATCCCTCTTTCGATAAATTGGCCGTTATTTCAAGTAAACGTTCACGGTCTAATTCTACAATAACGCAGGTATTTCCTCACTCGAGGTACCAGGGTGACATGAGCAGACAGGTGGTCGCGACTGACGTATCGCCGCACATTAATTTAACATCGCCAACGTACGAGACTAATTAGGTGCCTTCTAATTATAGAGAAACTAGCTTTAGACGTGGATTTGCGTTGCGTATTAATGAAAAGTGAACAAAGAGAAATGGGCGAGTCCATTACTAGTAACTGAGCACATATTCATATTCCTACTATAGGGCACAATGATGACAAAACACCAATGATGGTCTGCATAAGTTCCTGGGTTCGAATCCTAGGTCGGACAAAGTGCCTATAAGTTTATCCACACCGAATTTCTCTGCTTGGCAATAGGCCCTATTTAACATACCGACTTAAACACACTTCTCTCAAACCCTTTGGGAACAGATATGATGCTAATGTTGTTAAATATTCTGCGTTTGCAATTTTTTGTTTCCAAATATGTAAAAAGATGTGTGCTTATGAAAAAAATAACTTTATAACGCATCCATAAAGTCCAGTTTACACTACAACTTCTTCTTTTAATGAATTTTGCAATCATTGAATTGACTACGATTTTACAACACTGATATTTTGATACTTATTTAAATGGAAATAACGTTAATTAGAAAGAAGAATTTGAATGTAGAGGAATAACTACATTGAAGAAGAAGAGAAGTGTTATTGGATTTAACATCTGGAGTTTCTCAATAGCAACTTGGAGACTGGATTTAAGATCGGTTAGTGGCAAATGACAATAGGCTCGCTCCCTACGAATTGTGGGTATATTGTAGGTAGGAAGTTATGTGATGTTTTATTACATTTCAGTTCACCATACATTCGCGACATCTCGTGTGTCCGTCTCTGTGTGTCAGTATGTCTGTGCGCATATTTTTAATGGCGCTAATAATACGCGGCCTCCGCGCTCTGATCCGCTAATTAACGCTACATTGTCATAGTTACGACCGAGATTTCATGTCGCACTAGACTTGTGTGGAGATTTTAGTGACGTAAATTGGGTTACAGACAAAAAAAAACGTTGGCCCTTGGCCTGACTGCAAAATCTTGAAAAGTGGTGATATAAATATTGTATCTAAATTTCATACTAAGAAGCATTGACTCCAAACGGACTCTAGTGTGGGGGCCTCTTTTAAGAGAGACTCGAACATGTGATGGTCAATATTTGTGTCTTCATAAGTCAAGATTGGTAACTTTGAGAGAGAGCGGTCAAGCCTTCCAACCATCTAGTCAACTCTTCATTAATCCATCCAACCATCGAGTCAAAAGCTCAGACTGCAGCCAAGAAGCTAGGCATCCTAAATAAGGTGAGGCAATACTTCACACCTGGATAGCTTTTGAGCCTGTATAAATCTCAAGTGCGTTCTTGTATGGAGTATTGCAGCCACTTATGGGATGGCTCAGCAAAATACCAGCTTGCTGCCCTTGACTCAGTGGAACGCAGAGGAAAGAGGCTCATAGGCGACGAAACGTTGGTAGCTAAGCTTCACAGCTTGGCTCATCGGCGTAATGTTGCTTACCTGTCGGTCTTCTATGGTCTGTACTTCGGAGAGTGTGCGCAGGAGCTCCACGACCTGATCCCACCATCGCCCTTTTACTACCGGACTACCAGACGCACTGCAGGGTACCATCCGCACTTGGTTGATATCCCAACCAGTCGTACTCAGCGCTACTCCTCCACATTTATTATGCGCACAGCCAAAGTGTGGAACTCTCTGCCTGAGTCTGTGTTTTCTTCCACTTTTAACCCGTCCAACTTCAAAACAAGAGTGAACAGGCATTTTCTGGGCACGCTTGATCCATCATAGCCTCATCAATCGCTTTCCATCAGGCGTGATCGAGGTCAAGAGCTGGCCCATTCAGTAATAAAAAATGATGATCCCACTGCACTACATGTTATAAAACAAAGTACCCCGCCGCGTCTGACTGTCTTAAACTCAAAAACTACTGAACGAATTTTCATGCGGTTTCCACCAATAGATATTGATTTATAAGGAAGGTTTAGATTTATAATTTGTTAAGGCTTTGTATAAATTGGTTAACGCGGGCGAAGCCGCTGGCAAAAACTAGTAATATTATAAATGTTAAAGTTTTTATGTTTGCATGTCGGATGTTTCGATGTTTATTAGTCAATCACGCAAAAACGGCTGAACGGATTTGGATGAAATTTTGGTACACAGATAGTTTGTAACCTGGAATACTTTTTATGCCGGTAGTGCGTTCTCGTAGAATAAGTTTCAACGTCCACGCGGGCGAAACCGCTGGCAAAATCTAGTGACTAATAAGTATAGGCTTGAAAAAAAACATAAACTTTTGTAAACAAAACGATCCTTTTTTGTAAACAGCAAGATCACTTTTGTAAATAAAGAGATCACTATCGCAAATAAAACATCGTTTATCTAAATAAAATGATCGGTTTTGTTAACAAAGATTTCTGAGGGGCAATTTTGGTAATTTAGTAGGTAGTCTCCAATCTGTCAAAAATACCTCGAGTTTCCATACATTTTTGACAAGTTTTAACCTTTTACTGACGCCGAGGTGAGACTGCGACTAGGTTTTGAACGTTTTTAATTACGAGAATTGACCTTCAGGTTTATATAAACTGAAGTGAATTTCGAACGTTAAACCACGTTCACAAACTAGAACACTATCAAGTCTTCCACGTGGCTGAGCTGAACGCAGCCACGTGCGACTATCGAGTCAACAATGACGCTGTGGGTACCTAGTTTCATACTATATGTAACTCCTACGCAAAAAGAAGGGTATTGTAGTGATCTGTGCCTTTTGTTCGATACATGCGGTGCATTGTATCTCGTACACCGTAGTTCCCTGATGTTTGGCACACTTTTGGGCGGTTTGCTAGTTGTAAGTTAGTTGGCTGTCTGACAACGAGTCTTATCAAGAAGGGGTATGGTGGTAGCCAGTAACTGGATTGTGGAATGGAGGTGAGGTAGCTGCGTACGGTTAGATTGGAAGCCGACCCCAAGATCGACCATTTCAGACACCAATCTACAAGGTCTTCACATGTTCTACCCAAGTTTATGTCTGGACTTTAAAAGAGACTGTGACCTCTGAGTTTGTTTCGGCTGTTTTTCTCAGAGTAGTCAGACAGGAAACGCCGATCTCATCTAGTTTTAAACATATGATTGACGTGTAAAAGTGTTGGTAGATGATGATTGGCTGTTACAAGAGAGCCCGTCCGACTCCGTGTCCTGGAAAGCAAGTTAAGCCATTGGTCACCTTCCAAGGGTGCGGGTTGTTCAAGAGATACCGTGGCCCCTGGCACACAGGCAACTGAAGGAACATAGGTGGGTTTTGGTCAGCAAAAGTCTGACACGCCCTCTCGCTCCACCCAGAGCGGGAGAAGTTATTTGATGATTTCCCACCCTCCATTGGTCACGGCTGTCATTCGTAGATCTTTGACATGGCTCGCGAAACATGGGTGAAGTTACTAAAGTACACTTCTGCCTAACACTTCGGAGAGGACAGGCGTGAAGTTATGTTATCTTTTAAGGGTAGTTGGAAGCCCGAAAGTCTGTCAAACCAAGGGGTATCGTATTACCCAGTAACAGAGTTGAGGAGATCAGAAAGGCAGTCTCTTCATGTAAAGTTACTAGTATTTTTATTTATTTAATCACCTTCATTCGGATAGACTGGGAGCTGACCACAACGGGTAGTTAGAAAAAAGCTAGGCAGATAAAGACTAAAGAAGAAATTAGATAAAAAAGCAGTTTTTATAGTTCGTGGGAAAATGTTAACATGTCATTCATGCTTTAAGTTTATTTGTTTTGGACATGCGAATAATTTTGTATATTATCTATCTAAATTATGATCAAAGAGTTTCGTTGTCGGGGCTCATTAATTTTATGTTGTTTCTGTTCAGAATTAGATTAAAGACACTTTGAATTTTTAAATATATTTTCAGATTTACAAACAGGTCTATGTGATTGTGTTTTTAGTTACCATGACTTTCGAAAAAGCATTAATTTGGTGTCAATGAATATGTTGGAAGAGTTAAGTAAGATGGCGGCTGTAAACGAAGACGCAAAGAAAAACAGTTAAACGAAATATTGGGGGAAAATATGCGTTACACTCACATCTACGCAAAACTGCCATCGCTGAGCATAATGCTGTGAATCTATGCCAGACAGCGCTGGATTTCAGCGGCAGACAGCCGGCGTCAACGTGGTGGCGTAGGTTTGATGAAACTCAATAAATTCTTTTTTGTTCTGTTGTAGCAGTAGATGCAAACCCAGCTCTAACAAACTAACGATTTAATATTAGGTCTGTATCATTACATTCATTACTGTAATAAAAATAATTTACTTGTAAAACATGTTAAAATTGCAATGCAAAGAATCTAAAGTAATATTGTTGGTTAAATGTGTTTCGTTATTGATTTAATTGCGTAGTACACTGCCTATCGCAATCCGAAGGGTTTGGTAGGAAATTCCTTATACATTGCTTTATGTGTTTGAAAAATGCGGCTGCTTGATCGCGTAAATAACGCAATGTATATTGTTGAGCTGTCAAAATTAATGGCATTGTAAGTGTACTACAACTAAATGGGACCCTGCGGCATCCCTAATTGCCAAACTCAAATTCCCCTTCCAAACGAAATCACAACATTACAGAAACATGTGAAATAATGTCAAGGGTATAAGATTTCATAGCTCCGTTCCTCTGGCACTCGATCTCTGCAATAAATCAACATCTTAATGTTTATAAAATATTAGGAAAGAAATATGATCGAGCAGCGCCACACGCCGCCCGCGCCGCACTGGAGACGTTACTTAAAATGTACAAATATTTAAGTTATGTGTTGAGTTTCTTGCGGCCTCCTAACGATGGGTACCGATCGATCAGAGAGGTTAAGCAGCAGTGGTCAGGGTTTGGAGTGTGATGCGAAGGAATGAGAATAGTTCTGAGTATAAATATGGACGGCTATAAGTGTACGGGCAGACCAAAGAAACTTTGGATGCATTGTGTGAAAGATATATTATGGTTAGAAAGGGGGTGAACACTGAGATAAGGATTAATAGAGAACTATATGAAGAAGATATAGGAGGTATGGTTCCGTGTGGTGCCGGAACGTGAAAAGAATAGCACTATCCCATTTCTTCCCGTGGGTGTCGTAGAAGGCGACTACGGGACTTACTAGAGAATGGGCAGTAGCGTTCTCTATGCATTTGACCACCATACTGCGATCGCCAACCCGCCTGCCAAGCGTGGCGATTATGGCAAATACCCCCTTTTGGGGGAGGCTTATCTCCAGCAGAGGACGTCTTTCGGCTGCTATGATGATGGAAGAAGAAAATATATTACGCCGACCGCGATGGTTGGGAGTTTGTCCATTAGAAAACCCAGACTATTTTGTATCCCAAAAGCCACAGTAAACGGTTGTCATAACAGTGACCGTAGTTTTAACAGCTGTTATAATCGTAGTCAGGAAAGTCTGACAAATGGTATAGCCATATCGGTATTGCCTACTAACAGGACAAACGATGCTTTTATAGACGTCTGAATTTTGCATAATTTCTGAAACAAGCTCCACCTTCATGTACCTAAGTGTTACAGAAAATTGGCCTTTCTTCTAATAAGGCTGTTGCCAGAAAATTGCCAGTAGGTAACCTATTTCTACCGGGAACCACAAAACATTCCCTAACGGCATTGTACAAAATAATTTATTACTAAATTATCACCCAGCGGCCATATTCCCAAAATTCAATAGAACCAATTCACAGCCCCTTCGGAACGCAAATAACTCAGTGACACACACAGACACATAGTACATGTACGTTCACCCCTTCTCCGATGGGGGGTAGGCCATAATTCAGGTAATTCACTTCAACGGCAGAATTCTGTTGTAAAGTAAAAAGTAATAAATTCTCTCCCATTGTGCTAGTGGCGCCATCTCTTATTGAGGGTAGTAAAGTTAGGAGATTGGATGTAAATCTTTTTGGTCGACTGTGAGACGTAGAAGAGGGGGCTGCGTTTGATTACAAAAAGGTGATATGTGTCTTTTTGTTCATCTAGGGTTATACTAGGTATTGCCGGTTCTAAAGTGTTATGTAGCGTGGTGTGACTAAAGTGAGTAAATCGAAAAGCTTTATTTTCATATAATTGACTTGGCAGCCGATCCATTTAAACCATAAATACTGGGCTTCAGTGAAATATGGTAACAGCCGCGACTTATGGGTGGTAGGTAAAAATACATTCTACAAGCCCCTATGAAATATCCTCAAAAAATTATAACAAAATACCTGAAATAATAAAAAAAGAAGATAAAATAAACGTATTTATAAAAAAAACGAAAGCAGTTTTTAATAAAAAAATGCTATTATAGTATAAACGAATGTTTAAGCGATTAATTATAAAGAATCCTATGTCATAGAAAGTAATTTTGTTGACTTTACACATAAAATTAAATAAACAATAAAATAATTACAATTGAATTATTATAAATGACATCAACAATTTTAAAAAAAACTACATATAAGTTACATTGCCCTCAATAGCATTTCGACAAATAACCTTAAAACTAAAATTAATAACAATAAAATAATAAAATTAGCTCTAGATTGATATATTATTTTAAAATAATAATTAGTTAGGTCAATAAATTAGAAATAACAAAATAAAATAAAATAATAATTTAAATCATTTAACCACCTAAGTACACATTGTAGAATGCAAATAAGATTTGAGTATTGAGTACTGAGTAATGAGGTTGTGGGTTCAAAACCTGACGGGCGCTTTATTTTATGTATTTTTTTAATTATCACTGCTCTCTAAACGATGTAGGAAAACAATATGACGTAACTGGCATGGCACTGGCTTCTAGAACCAAACAATTATAGGTATGTGACATCTACCAACCCGCACCGCGTGGCGGATTACGGCCCACTCTCTCCCATAGGGAGGAGGCCTGTGTCCCAGCATTGGGTACATTATAGGCGGGTTATGCTGATGGGCAAGAAGATGATGGTGATGTTAGCTTTCAGTGACATTTCTTTTAAATATAAATAATAATAATAACTTTACAGGGATACGAGATATTTTAACTTTTTCTCTAAAGTCGATTACGCATCAGCATATTCTTTGGTGTTACAGCCGGTCTACTCTCTAAAAACCCACCACAAAAGCTAAGGTGAAGTAAGCTTGAAGTGAGCTGTCATTAGTGCCAGTCAGACCTTAATAACATCAGGTGAAAATTGCTATATTGAATTACTAACTTATTAAAAAAAGTATGGTAAAAGGCTTTGAGTTCCCGTTTAGATCATATAATTTGAGACTTTAACTTTAAAACCATATCCTAACAATAACAGAAAAGTATGTTAGGTCAGCATAGCCCCGAACACTACTTTCTACATGAAATGAAATGAAATGTTTATTTATGTAAGTAGATCTTAAAAGACACTTTACACGTCAATATTTTGTTAGTCAATATTTTTAAAAACTAGATGGCGCCGGCATTTCCTAGCTGACTGTTCCCTGAGAAGAAAAGCCGAAACAAACTCAAAGGTCATGGTCTCTTTTAAAGTCCAAACATTATATAATTTAAATTTTATGTGAGTCTAACAATGCAGGGTTATGTCTAGAAAGACCTTTTGAAGAAAGAGCCATTGCAGCTTTGAGCTGACCTGTCTCAACAGACGGCATGTATGTAGCAGTCACCGTGTAGTTCAGCATGGTTCTTCAAGCCGGGTGAGATACAGAATAAATCTACAGGTGTCTATGTAGGCGTCAGTTACCACATACCATCAGGTGTACCGTTAGCTTGTTTGCCACTTCAGTAAAAACAAGACCACACTTATTTAGTGCGCCATTTCTCAAAAACTACTATACCACGCCGCGACCATCCATCTTGTGAGCTATTCAGTGAATATACCGGTCCATTGTCTCTGCCCGGGCGGTATTGGGATGATGAATGGGAAATAGGCATTCAAGGTATTTGGCTCGGTGCAGTAACGGCAGTACAAAGCCTTTTTAGAAGCTTCAGAATCGGTTGTGTATTTTTGGAAATAAATTATCATTTGCACGGTTTGCTGAGTACAAACACGGTTTCCATTTACTTCGCTCAAGTATTATTAAGTTTTCGCTTTTTAAAATTCTCAGTTGCAGCCTGGGCGTCTAAAAAAGACGCTTTGGCAGAATCATTTAAAATATTACGAATCATATTTAAAATCGTAAAACGGTCACAAACTGATAACTCATAATATTATCTGCATAGACAGAACGCAATTCACCTGTTTGACAGTTTTGTATGGTAATTTTAAATTCGTATTAAAGTAAAATGTCAAATAGCAGAATCATAGGGGAATTCAGGAACTCAATTGCTTTTAGAGGAATCACTTAATGTGGCGGTTTTAGGCTCCCTGGAGTCTGGATTTGTATTTTGAGTATGGATTTCGGATCTCGGTTTAACCAGCGGCAGCGTTTGGACATATTTCATCGTGACCACAACCGCTCTTTTAGGAGTAAACCAAAATGATGAAAAACCAATCTTACCAAAATATATCATGTTACTCAGTAACTGAATTGTGGAGATCAGATAGGCAGTTGCTCCTTGCGAAATTTTAGTATTAAGCTATCTTAAGACTGGAAGACGACCGCAACATATTTGGTAGAAAGATAGCCAGATGATGATTGGCGCCTGGGCAATGAGCCCTCCTTTTTAATGCAAGGAACTTAAGAAAACTATTAGAATGTGGGTGTCCACCTCTGCTTACCCCTTTGAGGAGTACAAGTATCACGCAACGTCGTCACGACTGTTATGAGGTAATCGTTACATCTACGTGAGCAGGGTCAAGACTTGAAAGAGACAGATAAGCGCTTAATAGCCGGTAAATGACATCAAAATTGTGATATAGCACGCTTTTACTTTACGTAGAGTAGTAACGGTATTCAAGAAGTATTTTACTACCGTGAAATTGTAAGTAAATGTATTTTAGCTTACATTAAAGATTTCTTTCGGAGTAGGTCTACCATTATACCTATTAATTCCGCAATGTTTGAAGATTTGAGGTCTTTAACCAGTGCGTTCTGACCGGTTTGACACTCGATGCTGAAACGTGGACACTGACAGTTGGGCTGGTCCATAATTTAAGGTCGCTCAGCGCGCTATGGAGCGGGATATGCTCGGAGTTTCTTTGAAGGATAAAATCAAGAATGAAGTTATCCGGAAAAGAACTGGAGCTACCGACATAGCTTGCAGCATAAGCAAGTTGAAATAGCAGTGGGCTGGGCATGTTTTTGGAAGGACCGAAGGTCGGTGGAGCAGACGAGTCCTGGAGAGACCGCGTATCGGTAAGGGTTGTGTGGGACGCCCCCCAGCTAGATGGCTCGCCGACCTTAAGAAAGTGGCTGGGACAGACTGGACGCGGACGGCGGAGGACAGGTTATTTGACCTATTCTTGCCATTAAGCAACATTGGTTTTGTATTGAAAGGTATGGAGCTGATAATCCATTTCATGCTAAGACCCCTCTGTGCCTCAGAAGGTACGTTAAATCAGCGATCCCGGCTATCATTGACACTCGTTATGGGAAGTCGTACACCCGAAAATCGGACGCCTCAGTCTTACCAAAGGAGTGTCGTGTTACCCAGTAACTGGGTTGTGGAGGTCAGATAGGCAGTCGCTCCATGTGAAATACTGGTATTAAGCTGGTAACCAACTTAGTTGGGAAAAGGCTAGGCAGATGATGATATATGCCTGGGCAATCGCTACATAATATTTGGCATTCGTCTGCATTCGGTTAAACTGGGAGCCGACACCAACATTTTGGATAAGGCTGGACAAAGTTATGTACGTAATCACCCCCAAAATACTCAATCGCTTTAGTCTTTCTTAAAAGTCCATCGCTTCAATAAACATTACAACGAAAGAGAGCATGAAACTTTGAGCATTTGAATATTCGACCTTAACCCATTAGTGCATAACGTCCGATAAATCGGACGCCAATAAAATTGTTATTTTAGGAGTTATATATATTTTACTCAAGCTTTATCCTTTTAAAACAGTAGTTTAATATATATTCAAACGTTGCAACACTGTTGTTATAAAATGTAATAACGAGCCTGCGCGTCAGCTGTCAATTTGCAAAATGGCGGCACGTGGTCAAAATTCTTCGCGGCGAAGGTAAGATTATATTTGTGTTTTTATTGTATTTTGTTTAGTGTTATGGGTAAAAAACGGATATTTCGATTGCTAAACTATTAGACTATTTATATTCAATATAATTTTTACGTAGCCACTGTTATTTTGAATGCTATGCTTGCGAATTTTGTACTGTCCGATATATCGCACGCTATGCATGGTGGGTACTGCATGTGGTGTTTTGTTGAATCGTTACAGGTATCAAGTTCATGAAATATTATTTGCTTTAGAGTGTGAGGAGTATATAAATTATACAGAAAATATAATTTACGTTGAACCCCCTATTGAGAATGCCGATGTTTGGTTTCAAAAACTGGGCAATGTGTGCAAGTACCGGATATATGCTAGCTTTCAGTTTATGTACGGGAAAGAGTACCGAAAAAAAAGATTGTGGAGTAGACGGCGATGTTGTTCTCAGCCTATTACATTGAGCAAACTTCCGCCTAACAGTGGCATAAAATTGTTTTTTGACAATTATTTTACAACTTTGAGCCTGATGAGACACCTGAAGGAGCTTGGCTATGATGCTACAGGGATCGCACTGAGAACTGCACGGTCAAAGACGTAAAACAATTCAAGAAGGAGGCGCGAGGTCATTACGATTACCGACTAGCTGATGATGTCTTCGTATGCCGGTGGAATGATAAAAATGTTGTCACCACTAACTTTCAGCCCGTCCGTATCATCTGCATTGAGTCATCTGCAATCGCATGGTCAAACGAAAAAAAAGCCAAAGTGTAAGTCCCTCAGCCATCACTTATTTCAAATTACAATAAGTATATGGGTGGAGACAAATGCGACCAGGCTGTGGCAACTTTACGATCTCGGATGAGTATAAAGAAGTGGTGGTGGCCCATATTTGCATATTTAGTAGACGTGTCGGTAGTAAACGCCTGGTTACTTGCTCGGAAGAATGGCTGCACAAGAGACACTGAGTTCTTATTCGTTTTTAGACGCTTCATAGCAAGAAGCTTACTTTCCACACATGGCACACCGCCACATCAAGGTCGCAAGCCAGCAAAACCATTATCTACAATCAGATACGACGGTAAAGAACATTGGCTGGTCCCAATAAATACTGAACGTCGGTGTGCAAACCAATGTGGAGGGAAAAGTAAATTTCAGTGTCAGAAATGTGATGTAGGCCTTCACCTGAAATGCCACATGGCATAACACATCGTAAATTTAAATATGTTTATTTCCTGTTGCTTTTTATAATAAATTTCTTCATACAGTCCGTACTTTTATTTTAACCTTTTTTAACTTAATTGTGTCCGCCATGCATAACGTCCGATTTATCGGACGGGCTATAAAATCGGAACTTTCACCTAAACTAAATATTTTATGTCATTCAATCGTCAAAGACACTCTAAATGATAATATATTATAGTGATCATAATGAAAAAGGCGTTAATAAACTTTATGCACTAATGGGTTAAGTCACGTAGTTATTTCGAAGTGAGGAGGATTATTACAGTTTTTAATTTAAATCTTGTCTGACTTAATGACAGTCGTTCTGTGAACGGTGTCAAAAACCTTAAGATGAGAACTTGAGATATTGACGTATATTTTTTTTTTGTTTGGGTATTTGGACATTCTGCCTCGTTTGACAGATAAAAATTATATTAGTGATTTGTATGCTAAAATGTACTTTTTTTAAGTTTTATTCATAAAACGTGTAATTATTACTGAATTTTTGGTCCTTTTTAGGGTTCCGTACCCGAAGGGTAACCAACGGGACCCTATTACTAAGCCTTCGCCTACTAATGACCAGATTTCCACTGAAAAAGGCGGTGATAAGTAGTATTTATTTAACAGACATTATTTTAGTACTTTCCCGCCTGCTCTTCCTGAAGGGAGAGGCAGCTCGTCCTGTGGTTGTCACCCAAAGCTTTAAATAGTAATTTCCTATTGCTTGCGTTATTAAAATTTTCATAAAATATATTTTTTATAACCTAATCGTCAAACTTAACCTAACTTTCTAAACCATAAAATTCTAACAATCAAACCTCCCCTTAGGCCCCCTTATTTCATCGTCTCACAAGCCAGGGAAGGTACCCTCACTCCATACGTCATTCCAGACAGTTATAACTAATGAATTAATAGCCACCATTGTGATCACACTCTGTGTAGGACAGCGGCCGTTTGAACACCCTGTATTGTAGTCAAACTCAATAATTTTAATGGTTTTAGGAGTCTGTGATTTATAGAGCTGAAATATTTCCTAATTGTTTGTGGTATTATTATATTATGGGCGGTGTAGGTGATAACGGTGGGTGGTGAATTGAATTTTATTTATTATACTATGCTATTTTATCTGCAAACTAGCTTTTGCCAGCAGATTCGCCCGCGTTGAGTTTGGTGAACTATACATATCAATAGTCCTTTTGAAATGAAATGAAATGAAATGTTTATTTATGTAAGTAGATCTTAAAAGACACTTTTACACGTCAATGTTTTGTTGGTCAATATTTTTTTAAACTAGATGGCGCCGGCATTTCCTAGCTGACTGTTCCCTGAGAAGAAAAGCCGAAACAAACTCTGAGGTCATGGTCTCTTTTAAAGTCCAAACATTATATTATTTAAATTTAATGTGAGTCTAACGATGCAGGGCAATGTCTGGAAGGGCCTTTTGAAGAAAGACCCATTGCAGCTTTGAGCTGACCTGTCTCAACAGACGACATGAATTTTGAATCAGTGATTCAAAAGGAATGTTTGTTCTCATCAATAGACAGAGTGTCTGTCTATTAATGAAAACCGCATTAAAATCCATTGCGTAGTTTCCTTAGTTTAAAAGATCTTAGAGTACAGACACGAAAATCAACTTTGTTTTATACTATCTAGAGAAGACTTACTGATTCTCTAAAAACTTATTGAACTTCTAATTATGTACACTTTTAAACCGACTTGAAAAAGGAAGAAGTTCTCAATGCGTCGTTTTTTTTTATTTGTTTGTATGCACGGCTACACATTAAGCTATAATTTCCAGTATAAGCTGATCTCTCATTGTATAGGATTTCCGTACAGTGCGAGATCAGCGTAAACTGGAAATGTATAGCTTGATGTGTTAGCTGTGTATACTACTAGACCAACCAGGTAGTTCTAAGTAAAATTTCAGCAACTAGGCCCTGTTCTTTCAACAAGGACCCCAAGCAGCGATTTTCCATTCAGTTTCATTTTTGATTTTTCAATTAAAACTGTTTTCCTGTGAATAATTAACAACTTTTCCACGTAAATTTTTGTTTTGCGCTACAAACATAATTATTTCACAGTATTAATTAAAGAACCTCGTAAGTTACTTGTCTTTAAAGCGACATTATTAGTGAATTGAAATATTCGTAGAAATTGAGCACAGTTAATAATTACTTCCATTGAAATTGTCCTTTATAAATACATTTTTAATTAAGCAAATTACATAAAAACTTGTTACGCATTTTTGTATTTTTTGTAGGTACATAATAAAGTTAAAATTAAACTTAAGATATTCACTTAAAACAAATCAAACATCGACGCATCCATGGGAAATGTTGATAGTTGAATGATTAAATACAAGATGCCTACCTTGGCCCGAACCCACGACCTACAACTCGTAAGTCGGAGCTGTTACCACTAGCCCACCATAGTCTTGCCAACTGGCTAAGTTATATTTCAACCACGGCATGAGCAAATCTCAAAGTTCATGTCGATACAGTAGAAGAAGAAGCAGTGACTAAAATGATGAAGGAATGTATCAAGTATGCGAACAGTTCTCAGCGTCCACTTCAACCAGACCGCTATAAATAGGTGTGTGCTTTTTCAATTAAAATTCTCATTAAAACGTAATGAACAAAGTGATAGTGGTGTCGTAAAAATGTAATGAATTTGTACGTGTAGTCTGATTACAGAATGCAAGTACTATGTCTGAGTTATAAATCAAACCAAAATTCATTTATTCAAACTAGGCTGGGAATCAGCACTTCTTGAACGTCAAAAATACGTGAGACGGTTCAAGGCACGACCGGCCTTCACCACTTCCTAGTGCTTTAGCTGGGAAGAAGAAGTGGCGCAACAAATAGTCCACCAGCACAGTTGTCTGTTAAGTTAGAAGAACTTGATTCTATGCAATAGTAAGCAATTAAAAACTTTGAAAACTATACTCAGAAATAAGAAATAAAAACGTAAACAGAATACAGTAGAATCTCGATTATCCCAATCAAATAAAACCAGGGGTATTCCGGATAATCGATTTAAAAGTCAAATCAAACAATAATTAAATTTCAATATTTTTTTTATTATGTAAAGGGTTGCACATACGTCATTGAGGCAATATGATATAAAAAAACGAGCTATAAAAATAATGTAATGTAAAATAAAATGTAATGTAATGTGCGTGTAATGTGTATTTAATGTAATGTAATGTCACACACATTACATTAATGTAATGTATGTGTGTTCCTATGTAATTTAAAATTTTGGTTGAAATAATCAGTTATTAATCTTTGTCGTAACAAATCACATCATTTCATTGCGGCCAAGTCCCTGATGCGCTTCAGTTGTAACAACTGTATGGGTTTCGATTAATCAGAGCGAAGAATAAGTCCGGATAATCGAATATTCGGATAATCGAGATTCTACTGTACCTAAATAAAAGCCTCTAGGCATAAAGGGCGTGCTTGCTTCATCATCATCATCATCATTTCAGCCGAAAGACGCCCACTGCTGGACATAGGCCTCCCCCAATTTGGGGGGATTTGTCATAACCGCCACGCTTGGCAGGTGGGTTAGCAATCGCAGTATGGTAGTAAAAAGCATAGAGAACGCTGCTGCCCATTCTCTAGTAAGTCCCTTAGTCGCCTTCTACGACACCCACGGGAAGAGATGGGATGGTGCTATTCTTTACGTCCGGCACCACACGGAACACGCTCGCTCAGATTTATATGCAAGGCTGCTTGTGCTGCATTATGTTCATATACCTAGGTGTAATTTACATGACAGTTCAATCAAGATTCATAGCTGAGAAAGATCATCATCTGCCTAGCGTTATCCCAGTCTAACCGGATGCAGTTCCTGCCAGGGGTGCGGGTTGTTCGAAAGAGATACCGCGGCCCCTGGCACACAGGCAACTGAGGGAACACGGGTGGGTTTTAGTCAGTAAAAGTCTGACACGCCCTCCCGCTCCGCCCAGAGCGGGAGAAGTTATTTGATTATTTCCCACCCAAAAAAAAAAAAAAAAAAACCGGATGCAGTTGAGTACCAGTATTTTACATGAAGCGACTGCCTATGTGACCTCCACAACCCAGTTACTGGATAATACCTTTCCTCTTGGAAGCCTTGTTGTCTGACTATCAGGCTTCTGACGACCCATAACGACTGTCTAGGAATCTCTGCGCTAGGAAGTGGTGAAGGGCGGACGTTTTTGGGGGAATGTCTTATGTAATTTTGGCGTTCGAAAAGAGCTGGCTCTCAGCCTAGTTTGAATAAATTACTTTTGATTTTGACAAAATCTACGAATGTCAGCCGGGACCAGCGACTGAAGATCTACACATCTATCTTAAAATATCGTCCGTAAATAGTAGATACTTACTAGAAACTTTTTAGGATAAACTTAGGTGTTTTTCAGTGATTAACGGCCATTCTTAAGTAGCCAAAACACAGGCTGAGTCGCTCACAACTTGCTAGATTGTAAAACTTGAGCCTAGACTTCCGCACCAATATTCGGAACCCAGTGCTTCCACATAAGAGCTGGCAGCTCGCCAGGCAGCTACCTCGTAAATAACAGTTTACGAGGGCCGCCGGTTCGGCTCCCGGACGAGGCGAACTTGTAGCAAGTTATTTTATTAATTTCTTAGAGGGAGTAAATTAAATGGAGTTATTAAGGCTTTGTAAAATGTCTTGATGGGTGGGACGTGTTGCAGGTTATATTAAGGAAGTATGATTTACTGGAGATACTGGCAGGTTGAAAGCCTGGGCAGCCAAATTTAAATGAAGGTTTTTACACGCTTTATATTAGCTTCACTTGTATGTTTGTATGTTTGTTTATATGTAACGGTCTCCTTTGGACGCTATTTTGACCCACTTTAAACGGTCAGATTTCATTGAAACTTTGTATATAGACTTATCGAGGACCTATGACAATTCGATAATTTAAAAAAAAATAGAAAAAAACATGCTTTTGTAGTTAGCAAAACTAAAAAATTGAAAAACAATTATAGTTTTAAAAAAACTAAAAAAACACGCTTTAAAAACCAAACTAAAAAGTAGAAAATAATTTAATTCTATTAAAAAGCGTGGGGTGCTTGATATTAATTGATTATAAAAATACCTCAAAAAGCACCCCACGCTTTTAAAGCGTGTTTTTTTTGTTTTTTTTAAACTATTATTTATTTTCAAATATTTTTACAAGATTGAAGGGGGAGTAATACTAGCCGCACGGACGATTCATTAGGTTAAGCTACGCTTGCCGCGGTTGGTCTGTGGATGGGTGACCATCTTTACATACCAAGAGGTACAGCAAGGTTATTCGTAGATCTTTGACAGTCGTAACGGTTCGTTAGAAACCCGAAGTCTAACAACCAGTCTCCAACCAAGGGGCATCGTATTACCCAGTAACAGGGTTGTGGAGGTCAGATAGGCACTCGCTCCATGTTAAATACTGGTATTCAGCTGCATCCGGTTAGACTGGAAGCCGACCCCAACGTAATTAAGAATAGTCTAGGCAGATGATTACATACATACATAGATGTTGTCAGTTGAAGCTAATAAAAGCGTGTAAAAAAATAAGATTTACCGACTAACTGGCAGATAGGCATTCTGATTTCAAAGGGAACCCTTTTGCCCCTTTACCTAAAACAAACCGAAATTATTCGTAGAAATGTCTCATATGCTTGTGACCTCAACAAAATCCCTTTGAGATCGGTACAAAAGTCTGCTTGGTGGCAAAAATAAGTATGGCATGGTAGTACTTCGTCAAACGTAGAAAAAGAGTACAAAAGTGACCCTACCGAGTTAAAAAACCATTCCAGCACTGTCCACTACAGAAACAGCCATCATAAGTCCATTAAAATTAACGATCATATTTCAAAAGTAATTAGAAAACTACCATTTTATTTCTACAAATAAATGTGACGGCTTCTCCAAAATAATTTGTCTAAGGTAAAATATTTTTTTTTTTAAAAGGGTAATACGTAGATGTGAGATTTATTTAGTTTTATAATACAAATGTTAATGTTGTGGTTTTATTCTATACTAGGTTTTGCCAGCGGTTTCACCCGCGTGGATGTCTAAAATTATCCCACCGAAATGTGCTACCGGGACAAACATCAGCCCATGTTACTCCTATAATATCAATTATCTGCCAGTGACAATCCTGTCAAAATCGGTCCAGCCGTTTCGGAGATAAGCCGAAACAAACAGACAGCCAAAAAAAAATGTGTTCTTGTTAAACTCGTAAGTACTAAAAATCAATCAAAATTCATTTATTCAAACTAGTCAGCACTTTTTGAACGTCAAAATTACATAAGACAGTCCCCTAAAACGCCCACCCTTCACCACTTCCTAGAGCTTTAGCTGGGAAGAAGAAGTGGCGCCGGGACCAACAGCTTAACGTGCTTTCCGAGGCACGGAGGGGTCATCACCACCCATCCACGGACCAACCGCGTCAAGCGTAGCTTAACCTGCGGCTGTTATTACTTAGCCATAAGCCCCCTTTGTACCTAACATATACGATAGATAAATGTCTGCTTTCGACGCCCTTTTCAAAAAGAGTTCTTCTACTACTAGAACAAAATAATATTCAGCAAATACACATACCGTCAGCATACTCCTACAATCCCCTGATAAGTTCCATTTGTTCTCAACTCTCTAACTTAGCTAAGTAGACGCCCGACTATGAATAACTTGCGACATTTAGTTGAGATCAATAGGCAGCACTATACATACATATGGGTCAGGTTGCTGAGAATGGCCTGGCCTATTTATGCGACGTCACAGGCCATAGAGAACGTTAAATACATATTCTTTAAAATAAACTTACAAACATGGCCCTGCATTGTTGGAGTCTCATAAAATCCTGACAATATAATGTTTAAACTTTAAAAGAGACCTCTGTGTTTTAAAATATCTGCTTACATAAATAATTTCATTTCAGTACGTATTAGACAGCAGTGGGCCCATAATAGGCTGATAATGAATTACCACTAACCATACGGTGGGCAGCATAGTGATAACCGAATAAGTAGTAAAGATGTCAATAAAAAAGCTAACCTATTAACAATAATTCAATAAAAAGACCAGAATTGAAAACAACGCCATCTAGTGCCCGACACAAAACAACTAAAATAAATTGTATTAAATCAGAATCACTTCGAGAGTCTCTAACAAGCTGTGAGTATAAAGTTAGAATACAAATGTTTCCAAGTCCCTTGTAAGTGGCTTATAGCTTTATTGATTTAAGTATCTCGAGATGAACTGTAATCTTTATTTAAGTCCTTGTTGATCGGAGCTTGAGAAAAAACAAATTGTATTGGAAATTGTGTTATTTAGTTGGGACACGATGTTTTAGATATTTTTTTTTTTCGGAAAGTTATTTTGGCTGTCGCCTGAAAACGTTTTCCCGAAAAAAACCGCGAGTTTAAATTCGTAAATCAACAATAGACTGAAAAGAGTATATTGTTGATTTACGAATTTAAAGTCGCGGTTTTTTTCATGGAGTAGGTAAATCTCTACATGCTATGATTCCAACATACTTCTTTTGAATTGTAATAAGATCAAAGATACTTCCACCTTATTCAAATATCGCCGGTAAGAGAGTGTACTACGCACAAGAGAGGTAATTCTCGTATTTTTAAGAATGTTCGCATTCTAATCGTACCATCAAACTCTTGGGCACGCCACTATTGCGACGGTATGTGCCCTCTTTGAGGAGTGGCTTGAGAGGTGCCATGGCGTCCTCACCTTCCACCTGACACGGTTGTTTCGGGAGGTTCCTGTTTCGGATAAGGCGGGCGGAAACGCCCGGGTGTTTCCACTGCGAAGATTGCCCTGAGGACAGGGTGGAGCATACGGTGGAGGTCTGCCCGGCTTGGGCGGAGCACCGCCGTGTCCTCGTGGAGGCTATCGGCGGCGGCGACCTCCTTCGTCCGGCCCTGGTCCACGCCATGGTACGGAGCGAGAGTGCATGGTTAGCCGTCACCTACTTCAGCGAAACAGTGATACTCGCAAAGAGGGAGGCGGCGCACGTGCGGGAGAGGCAGTACCATGCGCCCTCACGGCCGTAGCTTTCGCAGGAGACGCCCTGGGCATCGGGAATCCCAGGCTGATTCCCGGCCACCGTAGGCGCGGGCTTGCGGACGGCGAGTAATGGGTAGCTCGCTCTCCGGTAAGGACCAAGCCCGGGTCGACGGCGCGTTGTGTTCCACGCGCACCTCAAAGAGATGTCAGCACCAACTGTGGTGTGGTCCGCAAGGGCCGATGCCGGCCAGGGGTGCGGGTTGTTCGAAAGAGATACCGCGGCCAACACAGGCAACTGAGGGAACACGGGTGGGTTTTAGTCAGTAAAGTCTGACACGCCCTCCTGCTCCACCCAGAGCGGGAGAAGTTATTTGATGATTCCCACCCAAAAAAAAAACCCGTCAAACTCTGAATTTTTCAAAAATCCTCTAATGTATCTACATTTATGGCAAGTTTTTGACATTGTTTGTTGCCGAGACAAGTTTGTGATTTGGAAGAAACTGCCACTTGCATTTATACGGTTTTTATTACGAGAATTTGCGTTTGAACCTTATTGAAAGACATGAACAATAATGTCAGTTTATGTAGGTATATCATTTCCGTAGGGTGTCTCCTCGCGACGTTACCTTTCTATTAATAGGCGCACCGTAGCAGGCAATTCTGGTATCTCTTTAAACACGTGTAAAGATAGTGATTGCGTCACCAGGACGAACGATCAGAAGTATTGAGAGATAGACTAGAAAATGCCTAAAGTATTATCATGTTCTTGGAAGAAACTATGAGCATATAAACAGCACCAAATCTCTTGCCTTGACTGCCTCGTTGGTCCAGGCAGTGGTCGCAAGCGCTACTGCTGAACATGCGGTCGTGGATTCGATTCCCAGATCGGGCAAATTGTTTTTGGGTTTTCTTATCTGGCATTTGTCAAGTCCTGATTTGTGCCCGGTCGATGGCAATAGGCTTGTCCTTTATTACATGAGACTTAAACATAGCATATGGGTGTACTATAGCTATACCTCAGCCCAACCCTTCGGGGAAACAAGGCGTGATGTTATGTAATGAAATCCCGTGACTTATCAAAGAATCAGAAAAACATCCAAGTTACTAGGAGACTGCCAACAAATCACAGAGCTGTTTCTTCGTCCTACAATATTTTGGCTGGTTGCCAGTGTCCGCTGTTTGCAGGAAGTGGTTGTGTGATAAATGACAAACGAGGCCTTCCTTTTACATTATTTATTTTGTTTGCAACAATGGGAGAAGACCTTGTAAGGAATTAAATCTATAAATATTTATGACATTATCATCTTCTCGACTATTTTTTTTAAGGACACATAGTTCACCGTATATGCCAAACCTCTAATGGGGCTAATCAAATTCCGAAATTCAGAGTCCTGACTCCTGTTGAAAAGTTCTAGAAAAACTTAATACAAGAACTCTGCTTGACCTAGTATCCAAATTCAACTGCTCACGCTCACCTGCCTAACATATACATAAAAATGAAATAATGAAAAATGAAAAAATGAAAAATGTTTTATTATTTTAACAAGTAAAATTTTACAACTAGTGATTGAAGCCTCCTTTTAGGCAGATAAACCTGTGTTAGGACCAGACATACCAGACAAGCCAGTCAGCCAGCCAGTACAGCCATGGTGGTGGTGGTGGTGTGGTGGTGGTGGTGGTGGTGTGGCTGGTGGTCATACCAGTCATTTTCATTCAATTCTTACATAAACATACACATATTAATTGAAAACCAAGACCGCTTTACCCATAATCGACCCAACACGAATCAAAGGACTTAATCCACCTGCACTACCAACAATGCCCTCCTACATAACCTATAAGAAACTAATAAACTGCAAAGATTTCATTATTAAACCCTGCAGCTCACTCGAACGCATTCAATAGCTCTCGCGGCGTGTGTGACTAAACACTCCCTGCACGTTTGCACATTAACTCGTAACTAAATTAATGAGCTAATGTAGACGGTAGGCTTCAGAACTATACTGTGTATGCTATAGCATACATGTGAGACACGCCCGGTTTCTTCATTGAGAATTTGAAGTAGAGTTTTGCTCAAGTTTAGCATTATAAGAGTAGGGGAAGACCTAAGAAAAGATGGATGGACTGTGTGAAGGACGATGACGACGAGCGATACAGGGCGTGACTACTGAAGTAAGGACTAATAGAGAAGTATGGAATAAAAAGACATGTTACTCCGAACCCAAATAAATTGGAATAAATGCAAGAGAATGAAGAAGATGCTAAGGTGATTCGTTCAGTGTAGCCCGCGAAAATGGAAATTTGTTATTTTTAATAAGTTCTCAACTTCAAATTCTCGAGAAAATAGAGGTGATAGGATATTTACTTTATTACTTTATACCTTTCAAGTCAGAGACAACTAAATGCTCTGTGGGATAAGTCAACGGAACAGCTATCCTTTGTCCTGTTTGAAAAAAGCTACGATAAACAAATTAATCAAAATTCGATCAGGACAACGTCCTTCAGATGGACCTGGCTGAATTTTTCTCTATCTAACTAGCGCGTTGATGGCAAATCTTGTTTGAAAAGAAGATAAAAATATTTGCTTAGCCAAGTGCTCAGTAACGCTAACACCATCGTCATCATCTGTCTGCTTTTCCCAACTATTTTAAGGTCGGCTTCCAGTCTAACCGGATGCAGCTGAATATAATTATTTTACATGGAGCGACTGCTTATCTGACCTCCACAACCCAGTTAATACGATACCCCTTGGTAAGACTGGTTGTCAGACTTTTGGGCTTCTGTCGACCCGTAACGACTGTCAAAGATCCACGAATGATAGCCGGGACGAACGATGAATGGATCCACGAATGATAGAGGGGTCTTGGAATGTAAAGATGGGCACCCATGCTCGGACCAACCGTGGCAAGCGTATAATTTTTACTTACCTACAAGTAACACTTACACCACATGTCAATTAAATAGAAAAGTATAAGCACTACGGTTTGTAGCTACTACATGGATAAAATCCATTATTAAAGATGGATTTCATCAATAAAAGTAGGTACTATCGAAAAATTCTCATAAAATTAACCCATATAATCCTGCATGGTATACAAACTCAATTATTTTGCAATATTGCATCACAGTGCAGAATTCCGATACAAAATGTCGGAGCTACTCTTTTGTAATTAATTTTAAATGGCGATCGATCACAGGACGTCGACACGCACGCGACTAGTCGCATCTGCTGCGTGATTAACGACTTATCGATGGATCGTCGGTTGTGTGACATGTGTCCACTAATTTGTGATTAATAAATATATTAGCGCCATCTGTTGGGCGACATATCAAAGTTATGTGTGGATGAAGTCTACATAATTCCATAGAATGTTCTGTTTATAAACTCTTGTTGTCTGATGCGAGTTTTCCTTCTTTGTGAAGCCGCTTCTGATTTCATTTCGAATTCAAATGTCAAAATGAAAATAATTTGCATTATTGTGTTATGGCGGAATGGCTCACAAAATTGTATTTTACCATCTTGAACCACATTTTATGCAAATAAATAACTCACAAGAATTCGCTGACCTCATTTACTGAATAAGACAATAGGAAATCGCAGAAACTTTGACCATTTTCCGAAGCATTTAAAACGAAAAACCTTTTAAAATGTCCAATCCATCTTATTGACCTCAAAAACAAATACTTGCTGTCAAAGTTTACTTCTCCTCATCTACAAATAGATGGCGCTGTAATAAGTTTTAATAGACGTAAATTTCTTCAGATATACAATGGCTGTTCCATTGTAACGGTAGATTTAATTGAAATGTCAAGTGTCAATATTAACTATCTGTAACATCTTCATGGCATCATTGTCAGGCAAAAACATTTCATCGTAAAAGGTTAAAAGGATATGTACTGAGATTTGAGGTGACAAGTTTATTTAATTAATTCATTCTCAGCTATGTAAAAAGCATGCACGGAGGGTGTAGTCATAAATTCGTTTAAAACCTTCCTTATTTTCATAAGATACTAGCTTTTTCCCGCGGCTCCGCCCGCGTGTTTGTCGGTTATCGCGTAAAAAATAGCATATGTCCTTCTCCATATCCTAGGCTATATCTCTGCCAAATTTCATGAAGATCAGTTCAGCGGTTTAGGCGTGAGAGCGTAACAGACAGACAGACAGAGTTACTATCGTATTTATAATATTAGTAGGGATTAGGCGGCCGAGCGATAACCCTGGCCAGACGGACAGCACGTTTTGTTTATAGCTTGTACACACCTGTATATGGACAATATTGGCAATACGTCAATTTTCCAAAAAATAATACCTACTGTACCTAATTAGGACCTATTCTATAATTACTCTTGCCTACCCACTGAACTTTATAACTCAACTGAGTAAAGCTTAAATTAAACATGTTTCAAAATAGTTCATTAACGGCAACCAAGTCTGCCTATCCCTTTAAGAATCTCGGCCGTAACATCTTTACATGCACCTATATATTGAAAGTCGTGCCTACACATACCCGTGTATAAATAGTATTGTGTACAACGCACCTGTGGCCAGACCGTTGACAAATGGCCACTGCCCGCTCCTAACGACGCGGTCGTGAATATATAACTACGTAGCTAAAGTACCAGGAGCACATACGTGTGTCGGAGATGTAGACAAGATGCTAAAATATATGAGTGCTGTGGAAATGTCATTGTACTTTCATTATGTACAAGTGGTAGGCAGAGGGTTAGTATGGGTCGGGATAGTGTAAACATTTCGCCGATACTATTTTAAGTTCCATGTTTTATAAGGACGAGTCTATTGCAATACACTGAGGACAATTCCTGGCTCTGGGCTAATGCTGAGAACATCCTAATGAAAAAAAAAACTTGAGAGGTGTCAAGGGACACCCGGATGGAACGAAGTTCCTTTCGATTAATTAGTGAAGGAATTGTAATAAAATTTTAAAAATTGTACATATACGTACACATATATATATATAAGCACTCTGTCTGTGTCTCTGTGTGCAGAAAAACACGCGCACGCCGCACGGCTTACAACAATGTAGCAAAACGTGTCGTTACAACTTTTGGTCTTAATTTTTTCCGTCTAGCCCCCTTTCGCAACGCGCGATAAGGAACTTCGTTCCAAAAATAACTATTATTTCGACCTGAGAATTAAATCCAGAATGCCATGCTTAGACGCCTCACTTTTGACCACAAGATCATAATTTCTATTTTGTTTATATCAAGAGACCAAATAACATGGAAAATATTTTATCTATAATATTCCGTGAAAACTATGTCACCAATAAAATTGGGTTAGGTATTTAATAAGAAACTCCTTTCATCTTTTCATAAAAATAAAGCTCTAATCTGCAACGGAAATAAGATCTCAGCGTTTAATTAATTCCACTGATTTATCTCAACATTTGGGTTACCCGCCAGAGCCGCGATGTCAAAATAATTCATATCGTGATCAAAATCGCGGTTAGTCTACTCCTAGCCAGTATATCTAGTCTGATTAATGACGCAGTAGATAGAAGATAGCTCAGTTTCGATCAAAAAGAAACCACTTCAATTCGTATAGAAATTAAAGGCATCCTATCCGACTTTAATCTACACTAATATTATAAAGAGGAAATATTGTTTGTCTGTTGGCTCAGTAACTACTGGACCGTTTTGAAAAAAAAATTCACCATTAGAATCCTACGCTATCCTTGATGAATATAGGCAGTAGAATATTTTCAAAAAAGTTAGCCATCCGTATGAAAACTTCGATAATGTAAGCCAAGGTGTGAAAAAAAATACCAAAAAAAAACCTTATATCGCGTACGCTGCGGAAACTATTGACAATAGAGCAAAGTGTTGTACTACAGAACTATTATAATTATCCTTACTAATATTATAAACGCGAAAGGTTGTATGTATGGATGTCTGTTGCTCTTTCACGCAAACACTACTGAATGGATGATTTGGATGAAATTTGGCACACAGAGCATAACCTAGATTAATACATAGGATACTTTCTATCCCGGTAGTAACTTCCCGAGGGATGATTTCCGACTTCCACGCGGGCGAAGCCGCGGGCGAAAGCTAGTAATCCTACTAATGTTATGAATGTCAAAGTTTGTGAGGATGTTTGGATGTTTGTTACTCAGTCATGCAAAAACAGCTGAAAGGATACTTTTCGTCCCGATAATACGTTCCCGCGGGATAATTTCCGACCTCCACGCGGGCGAAGCCGCTGACGGAAGCTATATAATAAGTTCTGGTCCTCGGTGGTCTGGTGGTCGCAAGCGCTACTGTTGAGCATGAGGTCCTGAGTTCGATTCCTAGATCGGACAAAGTGTTATTGGATTTTTCATTACGAATTTCTTAGTAGCCCGGAGTCTGGATCTGGATCTGCCCGGTTGATGGCAGAGCGAAAAACTGTTTTTTTTTTTTTGTAATGACATCTCGCAGTTGACCTTGAGAGGCCGTGACTGCTCAACCGGGCTTTCCTGTGGGGATTATTAGCTTTTAGACTAAGAGCTTCCAGCCAGGGCTTACAAAACTACACTTAAAAACTACAGCAACCGCTCGTTGAGGGCAACCCCTGCGGGGTTCGGGCCTCGGCTCAGGGCGTCACTATTTTCGGGAGGACAGCAAGTGGGGACAGACTGGATCACAATTTCATTATTATTATAAATCGGGGATTTTAACTCTACTTGCTCAGCTTCGGCGCGGGCTGGCTTCTACGGGCAAGGGACGGTTGGGGTCGAAAAACTGTAGAATTAGACAAAGATTTTATACCCGCTGCTACAGCAGTGAGGGAGGGAAATCATCGTGAGGAAATTAGAACTTCACTTCACTTACATTTATTTGCACAGTAGTGCTGTTCTGTGAAAATCTCACTGTGAAAACTAAGGTGAAAGTGAGCTTGAAGTGAGCTGCCAGTAGCGTCATTCCCTAGCATCAGGTGGAATGATAAGTCACTTTAAGCTCACTTCACCAACGTTTTCACGGTGAGGTTTGAACAGAATAGCTCGGCTGTAGTGCTATTCTGTAAAAATCTCACTGTGAAAACGAAGGTGAAGTGAGCTGTCAATAGTATCAATTTCGAGCATCAGATAGAATGACGACAGCTCACGTTAAGCTCATTACACCCATGCTTTCACGGTGAGATTTTCACAGAATAGCCCAGCAGGTGGGGGAACCCCGCATAAAATTGTAGTCACCAATTTCCAGACACAGTGACATCACCGAAAAACCTTTGAAATGTTTCAAATCCGTCATAAACTCAAAAGACATATGATGAATTTAATGGCCCTAATCAGAAACAGTCAGCAAGCGTGGTGATCAATGCTGGTTCCTTCTCTTTACGAGAAGAAGCCATGCATTGGGACAACCGAACACAATCAACAAATACCGGACAATAGGAATATGTTGAGTTAAACGTTCAAGCCGAAAACAGTAATTTTTAAACCGAACGTGACTAATAGCTGAAAACGAAACACGAATGCCCATTTATTTACTCCTGAAAACTCATCAACTCGTACTGTTTACAATTTAGAAGTACCAGGCGCCTATAACTAGATTGGTTTCTCAATCAAAATGGCGGTGCAGCATAAATTATGAACAAAATATTAGATTTAATACACGAGTGGGTTGCGCGCGCTTGAATTCGGCAATTAACTAAACTATATTTTATTTGTAGATTCGAATTAGGGTTGCCAAAACTATGGCGTCAATAATACTGTAATAAAAATTAGCTATCCTTTTGTAAAATTTGTAATAAGACAAAGATGGAAGAAAATAAACCTGTCAAATTGAACTGTTCTCACCATGGATGAATAAAATTAAAGCATCTACTTATATACTGCTAAGACCACTCGGGAACATAGATTATAACACTTCGGAAAGTGGCACAAAAACATACGGAGTTTGACACATGACAACTGCTTTGACAGCTGTCAAATTATCGCATCTCTTTCTGATGTTACCCGCTAGATAAAGACAACAATAACAACACAATCGGCTCCTATGTATACATAGTACAGAGCTCTTATGTATTAAAGAGACTCGCTTTTAACTCACAACCTCTCTCAAAGACAGGACGCAGCAATGCGTAAGGGCACGTCAGAGCATTGTGTTTTCAAGCACTCTCGAGAATCTTAAGACCACAGACTATAAAGGCTTTGTTTAAGAATGTCCGGGCAAATATAGGTACAGGTATGCCACAAAAATAGAGATTACACTGTGTGATGAAGATGTCACATTTTCATAATTCGAATATCCAAATTGCCTCGTTGGTCTAGTGGTCGCGAGCGCTACTGCTGACCATGATGTCTTGGGTTTGATTTCTGGGTTGAGAAAAGTGTTACGTATTGGTTTTTTTCGATGTGGAATTTGTCAGTAGCTGCTCGGAGTCTGTATTTGTGCCCGCGTGGATGGTCATAGACTATCTCCCTATTATATGGGATACATAACTAGAGAAATGGAGGGGACACCCACATTTCGCCTGTCAGTTCCACGTGGACCCTGGCTATATACATCATTATTATCGTTAGACAGCAGACTCCCTACTATGTTGGAAATTGTGTATTGACATTTTCATATGACATATGGCAAATATTTTAATTTTCTGTTTCGTAACGTTAATTACGTACCTATTGTATAGAATCAAGTTCTTCTCTTCCAACATAACAGACAGCTGTGCTGCTGGGGAGTTTGTTGCGCCACTTCTTCTTCCCAGCTAAAGCACTAGGAAGTGGTGAGTAGCGGGCGGTTTGGGGGACTGTCTTATGTAATTTTGACGTCCAAAAAGTGCAGAAACCAGCCTAGTTTGAATAAATGACTTTTGATTTTGATTGATTTTCAGTTCGAAAAAATCATAATCGTCTATGCAAAGAATGGAACGAAAATCAGACAATATCACGCCTACATCCTCCGAAGGAGTATATAGAGGTGCATCGTATAGCACGCCCCTACTTAAAAAAAATAGCGGAGAAAACGGACAAAAACGGATTGAAAATCCATCATTTTAACGGTCTGTATTCCCGAACATTTGACCTCGCGATCGGCTTTAGCACCCTCAAAAACCATGAAAACTACACCCATGAAAAAATTGTCACTTTTCGCAGCCGCCATCTTGGATTTTCATTTAGACCTTACTATCGGTCGCATGGTGGAGGTTTTACGCTTTTTCGATACGTGACGATTTCTACAAGTTTTCTCCTACCGCGAGTTGCAAAAAAATCTAGGTATCTCTTGTCTACCAGCCCTATGCTATGATATTTTGACATGAAACCGGTGTGTGACGGGCGACGTACCGATATACCGCGCAGATAACTTGCACAGATGATCACATTACGGAGATCAGCTGTAATAGCCGACTGCCCGGCCCCTTGGACTATAGTTAGATGAAATGTTGACTAGACTAGCTTCTGAATGCCACATAAGCCTCTTAGATTTTTGATAGAAAACAGCAAGTAGATTACCTGGCCATATTTCACTAGTACTACTAGTAAATCCTTTGTTATTAACAGAACTTAGTGCTACCAACCTGGCGAAAAATCCAATAGTAATTTTTCCGTCGTGGGAATGTAACCCAATGCTCTGGAGTCTCTAAAAACAGTTGGACTAATGGAGCAGTCAAGGTAAGGCGGTTATTATATTATTGGATGGCAAAGTTAGGCGGCCTACAGCTGATGGCAGGTGTCACTGACTCCTGTGGATGGATATCTGCAACATCAGAGGCCGAGTAAACGTATCGTATGTCTAGATTTGTGTCCATCGGTCTGCTCAAAGTTTTCCCTACACATTGGGGTCGGCTTCCAGTCTGAAGCGATTGCCTATCCGACCCTTACAATCCAGCTACGGAGTAACACGATACCCCTTAGTAAACCGGTTTTCAGATTATCGGGCTTCTGACTACCCGTAACGGCTGTCATAGATCAACAAATGACAGCCGGGACCAGCGGCTCAACGTGCTTTCCGAAGCACGTAGGGGTCAAGATACGTAAGGCCATCCCTTACGTATCTTGACACTAGGGTTCCCAACTTTTTGTACGAGAAATGAGGTATATTAAGATCGGAGAAATAAAATGAACAGTATTTACAAAAGAAAACAGTATTTTATTATTTTGATGTTTTAAAAACACATTTTTTGGGGCTTCTTGCACAATTGCAAAACAAAAACGGTTTTTTTTTGTATACAGGCGTTCTGCGCTGCGCATGCGTGGCACTCACTTGACATTGACAGTTTCGTTCTGAAATGTAGTTCGTATGCGGACGTTTACACTTTATCCAGACTTTACGTATGACTCCGGATACCAGCTGACATAAAAACAGTATTTTGTTTACTTTTTTTTAATAGAACAGTAAAAAGTATTAACGAACGAAAAACAGTACGGTTGGGAACCCTACTTGACTTGACCCATCCCATCTACGGACTAACCTCGGCAAGCGTTGCTTAACTTTTAAGATCGCCCGTGCAGCTGTTATTATCAAGCCACGAGGCCATAAGCCTAGATTTTTGTAGCCTTTAAAAATCAGCTCGTACCAGGGAGTGATAAGTATAAGGCGTTGTAGGTAGGCAAAGCGTGTTGCCACTTAGCCGGAGTGGCGTTCGAACAAAGAGCCACAATGCTCCACTCTAGGCGGAGTAGCACAGTCGTCTTGAGCATCAACAGTAGTTGTAGAGGTATTGGAAATAAAGCTATGGATGTTCATATTGTAACTAGCGCAATCCATGTCGCCATACTATAAATATACTAGCTTAGGCCCGCGATTTCGTTCGCGTGAATAATTTTCAAAATTCTGTTTAAATACCCTAAGCTTTCGTGGATCCCTTAATAAAGATTTAATACAGTTTCAGCTGTATGATGTCTCATAAATCACTATTAGAAAGACTAAATCATTTTTTGACACTCTTGTAAGTCTGTCACTCTAAGTTCTAAATAGGCTGTTATATTGATGTTGAAAACGCTTGCGTGCTCCTTGGGAGATACCGCGGGCCTGGTACACAGGCAACTGAGGGAACACGGGTGGGTTTTAGTCAGTAAAAGTCTGACACGCACTCCTGCTCCGCCCAGAGCGGGAGAAGTCATTTGATGATTTCACACCAAAAAACAAAAAAAACGTTAATGAACCGTTAATTTGGCATGCAAAACTGAGTTAAACATTTTTTTATCAAGGTTTTGTGATTAGTTTACTAACCTAGATAACACAAAAAAATACTTTTTTGATAATTGCTATCCCATTAGTTATAGTGAACGTGTTGTTTGTGAAGATGTTTACAAAGTAGTGGGAATGTTGAACGACTGGCAACATTGTGAGAGTCCATTATGTGCTTCCAAATTAGAATGTTAATTTTTATAATTTTTTAATTTTTTACACTTTCTGACATATTCTCGTCATTTTTGACATTATACATCGCTTCAAATATCAACTATTTATTAGTGATTCTTATGAAAATCATGTCACTTGGTTTAAATAGGTTGATCTTACTAATGTAGATTCTATTACATATTGTGAATGGGAGAACATTGTAGGCCTTACAGACTAGATTTATAGACGATTTTCTATTCTTTATTTTCATTCCTCTAAGTACTTGGTACTTATTGACAGGCCTGCACTGTCCTCCCATACCTATTACTTATCACTGTAATTTGAAAACATTGTAAAACCCAATTATTTTTAAAAGAGTAACCGTGGAGTTTCTTGCCGGCTCTTCTCCATAGGAAGCGACAAATTGGAACCGTGCACCTAGCTTCTGACGTTTCATAAGTGCCCTTGCAGGTTTATGTGAAATAAAATATTTTGATTTGATTTGATTTGATTTGATTGTAAGAATGGGGAATGATAATCGTTAGTGGTAATCTTGGGAACCTTTAGTCCTAAAATTCATTCACTAGTGACCAGTGGCGAAAGCACCATATAACACGATTCCTACCAAAAAAATGGCACGTCAGTAGTGGCTAATATTGTCAAAAATATAGTTACACTACGGGTATTTAATTCACCATAACATTCAAACAACAAAACGGTTATTTTTAGCTTTGTATAACAACAAAAAATAAATGTTGTAAATTAACCCGGCGCCAAAACGTCATAATCAGGAACTAAAAATTCATACAACAGCGATCCCGTAATGATGTCACTTTAGATCACGTGACACCGCTTGATATGGACGAGAACAAGCCACCGTACAACGGGTTATAACAGAGACAGATGTATAAAAATGCGTCAGCGAAAACGAGATGGAGGAATATTGCACATTGTATTGGTTGGTTTTCAGCTGTTAATTTTTTTTTATTCTTTACATTCCTATATTAATTTTAAAATGAAAGTAAGTATTCTTTATTAATAAGACAGTAAGTTAAAGCCGACTTCGTTTCGGCTTCTCTCAGAAAAATTGACACTTCGCCGCTGCTAGTGACGCTAGTGCTACAGTATTGTTGAGTGTCATAGGATATAATCATATAACATAACATCACGCCTTGTTTTCCGGAAGGGTTCAGCAGAGGTGTAACTACATACACACACATTTCGCTAGTTATGTCCCATGTAATAGGGGGCGAGCCTATTGCCATCAGCCGATAATTAATACAGGACTTCTATCGTTTCCGTATATTTATAAAGAGGTAAGATTTGTTTGTATGTAGGGGTTAGTCTCTGGAACTGCCATCGAGAATTGGGCTATATTATGCAAAAAGATTATTTATATTTGAAATAATCTTTTTTTTGAATAATCTTTTTGCATAATATAGCCCAATTCTCGAGGAAAATTTTAGGCTATTTAACATCACGTTACGACGTATAGGAGCCAAGCAAAAACAAAGACAGAAATTGGTGTGTTGGTGACGTAATATAAAGGAACATTTTCATATAAGCATTTCTATTATTTTCTATTCTAAAACTATTGCCTCTGTTAGACCTACATTTCTAACAAAACGGCTTGAGATCGCTCTGCCACTCTACAAGACTGAGTGTCAATACAGATGTAGAAGCCATTGATCGCGGCCTTTCTTTCACTGTGCCTCTATGTAGGCCTTTATTCCAAATACAATGGGTACCGAAAGAGGGTATTTTTTTAGCTTTTTCTGTGTTTTACTAGTAGAAACCAATGGTTTCGCTTGTTCTAAAAATTTTCTTGAAATAGGTTTCGGTAGTACCCTAATGTTCTTTTATAGTTTAATCAATCTACAATCTGGCTGCCTTTTCCCCATTAAGCTGGGGTCGGCTACCAGTCTAACCAGACCTGCTGAACACCAGTAGTTTTTTTTTACATGGAGCAACTGCTTATACGACCTCCACAACTCAGCTACTGAGTAACGACGGTAGGACGGGTTGTCAGACTTTTGGGTTCCTGACGATCCGTAACGACTGTCTGAGATCCACGAATGACAGCCGAGACCATCGGCTTAACGTCCTTTACGAGGCACGGAGGGGTCTTGGTATGTAAAGATGGTCACCCATCCACGGACCTACCGTGGAAAGCTTTAATAAAAATTACAAATGATAGATAAGTACAGACGGAATAATAGCTCGATACAAAATTCTGTATTTTTTTTTTACTAGCACGATTTTACGAATTGTAAACGACCAGCACCCTAATAACGCAACACACTATCAATCACAATCTGAATCATGTTGAAGAATATTGCTAAACCATTGCTTTCTATGTTCGAAAAATGCATCTGCCCAGCAAAGTAAATAACGCAATGAATATTGTTGATCTGTCAAAATGTAAGCCATTCCTACTGTTAGTGACAAAAACACAGATAATGCAAAATGTTTTTTATTTTTTTATTTTACACTATTTTCTCTGTACATTATTTTGCAGAGCGATTGTTAGACGCGAAGCTTAAATTCAATTCCATCTTCAGACATTTGTTAAGTGTTTACAAAAATCCTCTCATAAATATCCGAGCACTGTAAGATAATGTGTCCGCGGATACGTGACGGCTGACGGCGCACGTCTGCGTCCAAATCTCGGCTATTTCAGTACTCTGTGCTAGACGAGTTTTATATCCGACTACATCCGTCCGTCTTCGCGCTTGATGGAAAACTAGGGATGTAGCGCGCGGATATTTTTTCGGATATAGTGCGTTGACTTTTTTTTCTTCTATTTTGATTTGTTCTTGTCAAATGTTAAAAGGGTTTTTTCAGACCCTTGTGGTGTGTGCACGGTGCAAGCCTTTTACTAGTGCTAGGTACAATCTAAAATACATTACATAAGCCCTTTTTTATTTCGCCGCGGTCGGGTAATATACGGTTAATAAAATAGATATATAACAACAATATGCCTAATTCCTTCGTCACAAGCAACAAGCTATTATTAATTGAAATGAGATAATATGATTGTTTGAAAGAATGATCAAATGATTTCAACATCTCTATGCGGATAACCTACAAACGTCACCTATTCGGAAAAATGATTGACGTTCGATAACGTACTACGATGCAAAATGTAAGTCCGTTAAGTAGGTACTTGCTACATTAACGCTAATGTATCGTCGGGTCTAAAAATAAGTATTCCACGTCAGATCATAATCTGATCGCTCCGAGATTTCTGAGTGCCAGATAGAAGAGATAACATGGAGTGCAACTATTATGACACTATCGCAATGATTAATGTAATGAACTAGCTGCTACAAGCCGTTTCACTTGTATTTTAGCAAACCTACTCGTGTACTCGGAGACAAAAAACTTTATGGTAATCCAGGATATGGTCTATAGGCTAAATTATGTCGAAATCAGTTCAGCCATTTTACGGGCTTGAGTAATAACCTGCCTTGAAGGTTCCACACAATGGGTGCCTGAAGATGCATGGCACCGCCGATGAGGGTTCAATAAAAGGTGGCGAGATGACCTGGACTCTTACGCGGGCTTGCGGACGGCGAGTAATGGGTAGCTGGCAGTCCGGTAAGGACCAAGCCTGAGTCGACGGAGCGTTGTGTTCCACGCGCGCCTCAAAGAGATGTCAGCACCAACTGATGGGGCCCGCAAAGGCCGATGCCTGCCAGGGGTGCGGGTTGTTCGAAAAAGATACCGTGGCCGCTGCAGGGGTTATTTAATACAGAATGAGGTCATACCGCGTCCTATTTAAGATTATCTACAGCAAGTTTTTATTGTTCTATAAAAACTACGACCTTCCGCAATTGTATTCGTCTGCATGATCGCAATCTACATAGTTGTTACTAATTGACAGCTCAAATCCGCTGAATATTAATTTCATGAAGCTTTACAAAATCTTTACGGTTTATTGATATGAATAATAATCATTACAAGCTTGATAAACCAAAAACTCTGTACTTCTTCTTTCTTAATTCTTTTTTATTGGTCTACTTATTTGAGTTTTTACCATGTATTGAAAATGTGTATTTCATTTTTTTTTCATGACTTCGACTTTATTATGGACAGTACATTCAGTGTTATGAATTTCAGATTTAAGAACGATTAAATGAAATACCTAATTTCACGTAATCGTTTTATTTTTAATATTAAAAATCAAAATTTAAAGTCATTTATTCAAATTAGCCTGAGAATCAGCACTTTTCGAATGTCAAAATTACATAAGACAGTCCCCCAAAACGCCCGCCATTCACCATTAGTCTGCACTGTCCTACAGCTGAGCAAAGGCCTCCCCCAAGTCCTTCTAGGCATTCTTTTCTTGAGCTAACTCGATCCAACCCTTGTGGTACGTGTCTAAGTCGCAGATTATAATAGATATCTATAACTATTTATTATATATTTTTAAAATATTTACTTTAGGACTAAAATAATTTATATGTTTAATTGAAATGCACTGAATAATTTTAACTGTAGCTTAGAATTTATAATCAGCTCCTCACACGCCACACGAGACAATGTCCATCTTGAAGTCAAAATCACACGCGATCACGTGATATGAATAAATGCGGAAGTTATTACACTCGTATATCTATCCGACAACCATCGCAGTCACAACACCATTATAAAACAACATCGATTTTATAGATCATTGATCTTTACCGGCTATTATTAAACTCTGGCGCACGTGTTCGCTATCCTACTCGCATAATACGCTGACCTACGTGCTTGAACGAGACAGACGCAGATCTGTCAATTTGTTTTCGAAGCTTGCCATCTTTGTCGTACTTTATATAGCAGTATAAGTTAGACAGAGATAGATATATAATCGATTAGTAGTAGTGAATTCCAAATTGAGTGTAGTTACGTAGTGTGGGCTAAGATTATGAAATAATATAGAAGTGATTTGTGTTTATAATCAGATCGAGATGGATTGAACGCGGCATGATATAAATATAATCTAATGGGATTTCGACAGAACATCTGCCTTCTAATGAGTAGTTAGTAAAGTGCAACAAAGCTATGCATTCCTGGTACTTCCATATGAGAAGGGATGGGAGAATTTCCGGGATATTATTAATTTAAAGTGAGTTTCTTGGCAATTAAATTAATGTGTATTTTCTTCGTTGCATTTATTGGAAGAGTGCCAGGTCTCTTTGAACTATCCCGTATTTAAATGACGTAGTTGATCCGTGAGTAGTTCCTACATTTATGGAATATTTCTGGTGTGTGTGAGGTAAAAACTTTGTACGTTTTACGAAAATTAGGCGGGCGGAGGAGTATGAAATCCGGCACAGTTAAAGTCCATATATGGAGGAGTGCAGAAAATTAATACTTTTATATAATAACGAAAATTAGAAGATAATAACGTATTTCTATTTAAATGAACTGTGGTCAAATTTCGACCACTGGGCGACAATCATTCTTTTCTTTTTGGCGGTCTCGGCCTCTGTTTATATATGTCTAGCTTTTGTCCGCGAATCGTCTGCGTGGACATCGGAATCTGGTCCAAAAGTATCCTATGTTTTAATCCAGGTCATAAACTATCTGTGTGCCAAATTTTATGCAAATCCGTTCAGCCGTTTTTGCGTGATTGACAAACATCTAAACATGCAAAATTTCACATTTCTAACATTTTAGTAGCATTCCATTAGTAATAGAATCCGTTCCTTTAAAAATAGTCTGAAAAATTATTCTTTCCTTCTTTGCCTGAAGATACGCGAATATTTTTTTCCATATTTAGGCATATAGAAATTCATAGAATATACTTATTAATCCAAATTAATGCTGAGACACATACGGTAAGAGAGGTGATGAACAAAATAAACAGAGCTTTTAATATTTTAGTTCTTACATTGTATTGTCTACTGTATCTTACATAATAATGCACTGCCGCATCTCCATAATACCTTACTCTATGTACACACACACACACACACACACGCTCACTCGGCCACACACATTGACAAAATGATAGATTGTATTTGTATCACCAGATCTTTGTAAAATACTTTTTTCTTAATTTCACGGCCACGGCATGATGTACGAGTTTACATCACTATGCATTGGCGACGGCATCCGTTTTGACATTTCAACAACATTCATTGCGTTTTTCGTGCTGTCGAGTGCACAGACTTTCCAAACTTAAGAAGCAATGGATTTTGTTGTATTGTCACAATTAAAGAAGTTGTCATTTCTAGTGTGTTTGGTGAGCGTGGAGGATTTGCTAAATTGTAATTTAACTGTCCGTCTGTCATACGGTGGGAGTTTGTGACTGAGATATTACAGCAGGTGTCGGAATTAAATGGCGGATAATAACTGTATGCAAAACATATGGATTTCGTGTTTGCAGAAATGTCATCATTACTTTGTTTGTCTCGTAAATGTCCATTGTTAAGCCAACGTATTAGAACAATACAGGAAGGTGTTTTGTTATTGCCTCTTTGTCTACTTCTCTCGTATCGGCTGCAAGTAAAACATCAATACTGCTTTTAACCTTTAGCTAGGGTCTCAGAGTCGTCACTTTTGAATTATCAACCTTCATCATCTGTTTAGCCGTTTTTATCTATGTTGGGGTCGGCTCCCAGTCTAACCGGTTGCTGCTGCATACCAGTATTTTACATAGAGCGACTGCCTATCTGACCTCTACAACCTAGTTATTGGGTAATACGAAACCCCTTGGTAAGACTGGTTGTCAGACTTTCGGGCTTCTGACGACCCGTAATGCCTGTGAATGATCCACGAACGACGGCTGGAACCATCGCCTTAACGTGCCTTCCGAGGTACGGAGAAGTCTTGGTATGTGTAGTGAATCATCTTACATGCATTATGAAATAACTATATACACTACATTAATAAATTATTAATCAATTAACAAGAAATTAACATAACTTGGCTCTAAATATGTCTGTATATTATGGCAAAACCCCCCACTTTTAGGGGATGCCTATGTCCAGCAGTGGACGTCTTTCGACTGAAATGATGGATATGACCATCAATATGATGAAATATGACGTAACTAACCCTTTAATATAATTTACCATTGACATGCATGTAATAATAAATTATAATTGATTAATCATTTATTGATCATACATTTAATTGACATGACTTTGTATTGTATAGATTCAGACTTATTATTATCTACTAAAAAAACTATTATATTTGTACACCAATTTCATTGGTAGGACATAGAGCTCAACTAAAATCTATACTATTAGCGGGAAAACGTTAATTTAAAACTACCGTGCGGTGGTGCCTATAAAAGCGGAGCGCGGCGAGTACTCGCCCCTTACTTCACCTCAAGCAGCCGTCGTGATAACATCATTTGCTTAATATTGTTTAATTCGTTATATTTAAATCTTGTAGCATATTTTATAAGTCTTAGATCATTTTGATTGTAAATTGATTAAAGTCTACGTAATTTCGTTCTTTTTTTTTTAAATAAAATTAATATCAACCGCCATTATCAGAAGTGGGATAGGCTCCATTGCCTATCTTATTTTTGTGTCGAGCGAATATCTTTTGAATCATGTCCGAAAGACCTACCACTCGTAATAGAGGTAGAACTAGGCGTGATCAAGATAATGATGCAGCTGAACTCCAAGAAACCCTTGGAGCTATTCTGGCGCGCCTGACCGCGCTAGAAAACACCAGCCTACCCGCAACCAGCACCGTGTCGGCGACAACGACTCCAGAAGCACGTGCCATTGTGGCACCTGGGCAGATCATAGCGTCTTCCCCCCAGGAACCGCAACCAGCAGTGCCTGAGTCGAACACCAGCATTGTGGGAGAATCGCTTGCAAGTACTTCCACGTCACTGGATGCTACAGAACGCCTTATTGGAGCGTTGAGTGCGTTAACCAAGGTCAGATCCAACCATTACTATATTTCGAACTTTGATCCCAGTATACATGATATCGATTCTTGGTGTGAAGAGGTTGAAAGGGCACGTGACAATAATAGATGGGACGACAACGAGTGTTTATCCCGGATTGCTAATTGCCTTAAAGGAGATGCTCGTAGTTGGTTAAACGACTGGGTCACAAACGACCGTACCTGGTCTAACTTTAAGATCGAATTTAAACCACTATGCTCACGAAGAATCGATATAGCTAATATTCTGTTTGATGTGATGGGTACTAATTCCGACAAGTATTCCACGTACGCAGAATATGCTAGGCGCTCTGTCTTGAGATTAAATATTGTTAGAGGGTTAAGTGATGAGTTAACGGTCGCAATTGTCATACGGGGGGTAACTGACGCACAAGTGCGTGCCGCTGCGACCAACGCTCATTTAACGATCAAAGATCTCGTTGAATTCTTTTCTATTTACACTAAACCTAAATCTAACTCGTCTGTAACCTCTGTGAAACCTTCCCAAGCTAAACAGTTTGACCGAAACTCTCGTAAACGTCCGCATAATAATATAAATCGCGACATAAAGTGTTTTTCTTGCGGTAGTGTGGGTCACTTGCAGCGTGCGTGCCCTAAACAACCGAAAACTGTTAAATCTGATGAATCAACAGAAATAAGTAATAAGAAATCAAATGGGTCGTGTTCATTCTGTAAAAAGCCAGGCCATGACGTTTCTGACTGTTTTACTAAACAAAGATCTGAAACGCGTAATAAAAACAATGTAAATTTTTGCTTAGAGTTAAAAGGCGCGTCAACAGACAGTGACGTCACAACGGCCGTTATACAGGGTATACCTACCGACGTACTGATAGACAGCGGATCACGTGTTTCACTTATTTCGGAATCGGTTCTAAAATATTTTAAATGTACTCGACTACCCACATATCAAGTATTACGTGGCATAGGTGATCAAAATATTGAGTGTAATAGCCGCGTAACATTAGTTATAGAATTTAGCGACATCTCGCTAGAAGTGGAGCTTTTTGTTGTTCCCCTTAAATGCTTAAACGTGCCTGTACTAATAGGTACAGATGTCCTGAACCGCGAGGGGGTAACGTACATTCGTGCAAACAATGAGCAACGAATAACTCGAATTCCTAGTTCGGTTAGTCAAACTGTGTTACTCATTAACTCAAGTGAACAGTTTTCAGTTAACACGCCGCTTGAAGGTAGCGATCGTGAAAAATTAATGTCAGTCGTAAATCAGTTTAAGGAATTCTTTATTACTGGGACTGCCTTAACAACAGTTACAACTGGTCATATGCGCATTGAGTTGACGAGCGAGACACCGATTTGTTACAGGCCGTACAGGCTTTCAATTGACGAAAAGTTGAAAGTGCGTGATATTATAAGAGACCTACTCGACAAGCAGATAATCCGCGAATCCAATTCTCCATACGCAAGTCCAATTATTCTTGTTAAGAAAAAAGACGGAAAAGATCGTATGTGCGTTGATTACCGCGCGTTGAACGCGGTTACCGTAAAAGATCGCTATCCATTACCTTTGATAGAAGATCATATTGATCGCCTTGGTAAGAGCAAGTTCTTCAGCTGTTTAGATATGGCGACAGGCTTCCACCAAATTGTGTTGGATAGCGAGTCTGTAGCGAAGACCGCCTTCGTGACCCCGGAAGGTCATTATGAATATTTAAAAATGCCGTTTGGTCTCGCGAACGCGCCGGTTGTATATCAGCGAATAATCACAAATACGCTTAAATCATTGATTGAGTCCGGTAAAGCCCTCACATTTATTGATGACGTATTATTGTTAGCGTCTTCTATCGATGAAGCAATCGAAAACGTGCGCGAGGTATTACACACACTTACTTCTGCGGGGTTTTCTATTAATCTAAAGAAAAGTACGTTTGTGGCTACAGAGGTGGAGTACCTAGGACGTACTATCTCTGAGGGTCAGGTTAGACCGAGCGACCAGAAAATTAAGGTTTTAATTAACTCCCCTGTGCCCACAAATGTAAAACAAGTTCGACAGTTACTCGGTTTGGCGGGATATTTTCGTCGCTATATACCTAACTACGCATCTAAGACAGCTCCCATAGCTAGTTTAACACGGGGTAACGTTAAGTTTCACTGGGGCGAAGATCAAGAAATCTCACGTAAATACCTAATCCGTTGTCTTACAAGTGAACCTGTACTTGCAATCTTCGATCCGTTGTTACCAACCGAGTTGCATACAGACGCGAGTTCTATCGGTTACGGCGCCGTTCTTATTCAGGTGCATGAGAGTGGTAAACGCCGAGTGGTGGCGTACTTTAGTAAAACTACGCAAGGAGCCGAACCTCGATACCATTCTTATGAACTTGAGACGCTCGCAATTATTAAGGCTTTACAACACTTTCGCCACTATTTGTTAGGTATTTCGTTTAAAATTGTGACGGACTGTAACGCACTTAAACTAACGGAACGTAAGAAAGATCTTTTACCACGCGTCGCGCGTTGGTGGATATACATGCAGGATTTCAACTTTGCTATAGAATATAGAAAGGGCGTAATGATGAAGCACGCGGATTATTTAAGTCGAAACCCTGTTGATGTACTCCAAATAACTAAACCGAAAAACTGGGCACAGATTGCTCAATCTGCGGATGAGGAAACTCGTACGCTGATTGACAAAGTCAATAATAATGAGCTAGACACTTCCCGTTATGTTGTTCGTAACGATCTGCTGTATTATAAATACACCCCCACGGGCCAGGAGCCAAAGCTACTATGCTTTATTCCCAAAGGGCACCGATTAAGCCTCTTAAGAGTTTTTCACGATCAACATGAGCATATATGTGCAGACAAGACCATTGACCTAATTCTACGTCATTTTTGGTTTCCAGGGCTCTATGCCTTTGTAAGGAAATACGTAGGTCATTGTCTGGTTTGTCTTTCCTCCAAGAAAGTTCCCAGGGCTCCACATTACCCCATTTCATCATGGCATAAGCCAGATACCCCGTTTAATACGATCCACATGGACGTATTAGGCCCACTACCTATTTCAAATGATAAAAAGTATGTACTTCTTATTGTTGATGCCTACTCTAAGTATTGCTTGTTTTATGCGATAAAAAGGCAAGATTCCAACGAATTAAAAGAAATGTTTTCAAATGCCGTTTCCCTATTTGGCACTCCCAAACTTATTGTGTGTGATCGAGGACGAATGTTTGAGAGCGCTAGTTTTCAGAGTTGGGTTTCTGAAATGGGTAGCGAAATTCATTTTGTAACACCTGAGATGCATAGTGAAAACGGTCAGGTGGAACGGTACTGTCGTACTCTGCTTAATATGTTACGCATAGAGGCGTCTAAACCAGAGAGTAAATGGTCCGATTCCTTGTGGAAAATGCAGCTTGTTATTAACTGCACTAAGCATAAGACTACTCAGATCTCACCTTTACAATTGCTTATCGGTGTTGAAGCAGTCACTCCAGTCATAAGATCTCTTGTTCGCGATGTTGCTATTGATGACGTGCGACCAAATCGCGAGGGATTAAGAGAGTTGCAAAGACAGCGCGCTAGTGAACTGCTTGACCAGAATAGACGTAAACAAGATGAATATGTTAATAGATATCGGAAGGTTAAGCGTACGTTTAACCTAAATGATAATGTCTTTGTAATAAAAACTTCTCAAGTTACAGGCAAGCTGGACTCGGGCATGCGAGGGCCATATCGTGTGGTGAAAACCCTTCCACACGATCGATACGAACTACAGCTGCTAACTGGTTCGTATGGTAAAGTCACTCAAGCTGCTGCCGAGCATATGGTTATTTGGCGCGGAGAGTGGACCCCTGAGTCATGTGCCACGTTCTTTGATTGTAAGTAGATTGTTGTATTTACTTTGCTATCTAAATGACGAATGATCGTGTATTGTATTAAGTGTATTTACATGAACTGAATGAGTCATGTGTACATGCATAAAGGTTGTAAGGGCATGGAGCAATGGCTCTGCCGAGACGTGCGAACTGGGTGCCTCCGTCTCAGATTGTTTATGTGGGCATTGAGATGTGTCTCTGCCAAGACGTGCGAACTGGGTGCCTCCGTCTTACATTGTTTATCAGGGCATGGAGCAATGGCTCTGCCGAGACGTGCGAACTGGGTGCCTCCGTCTCAGATTGTTTGTGGGCATTGAGATGTGTCTCTGCCAAGACGTGCGAACTGGGTGCCTCCGTCTTACATTGTTTATCAGGGCATGGAGCAATGGCTCTGCCGAGACGTGCGAACTGGGTGCCTCCGTCTCAGATTGTTTATGTGGGCATTGAGATGTGTCTCTGCCAAGACGTGCGAACTGGGTGCCTCCGTCTTACATTGTTTATCAGGGCATTGAGCAATGGCTCTGCCGAGACGTGCGAACTGGGTGCCTCCGTCTCAGATTGCGTCTGTGGGCATTGAGATGTCTCTGCCAAGACATGTTGTATTTAATTACAACATACATGTGTTAGGATTAAGTAATAAGAATGTTACTAATTAATGCTATTCTCTAAATTTTAGCTGAAGAGGATAGTCTTACAGCACCAACTACCAGTTCAACTAGCTGTGAAGACTACCCCTATCGTGGAGATGCAGACACACACCAGGGTCCATCAATTACCGAAGCAGCTATTGAAGATATGAGCCCTTCGCGTTGCACGAGTCCACTTGCCGAAGATCGTGACTGCAGCGAACAAGGACCATCATCTGGACAATGTGGCTGAGGACAACCACACGTCAGGAGAGGCCGTATTAGCGGGAAAACGTTAATTTAAAACTACCGTGCGGTGGTGCCTATAAAAGCGGAGCGCGGCGAGTACTCGCCCCTTACTTCACCTCAAGCAGCCGTCGTGATAACATCATTTGCTTAATATTGTTTAATTCGTTATATTTAAATCTTGTAGCATATTTTATAAGTCTTAGATCATTTTGATTGTAAATTGATTAAAGTCTACGTAATTTTCTCTTTACTTGGCTCCTAAGGGTCTTACCCTTAGGAGCCAAGTAAAGAGATAAAAGTCACGAATATGAAGTACTCGCACGGGCAGGCGATTCGAAGCGACGGGGTGGGTCGGGGAGCAAAAAATTTGACGCGAACGAAGTCGCGAGCAGAAAATAGAGATTGATTGATTGATTGACAAAATCTGTAAATTGAATTTTCGGGATACTTTTTAGCACATCCACCATAAGGTGAATTAAAATTAAAATTTCGGGAGTAACCATTCAAATACTCAAATCAAAGCACTCAATTTGTAAGGGGCACTACTGCGTTTTCCGATCTATTTGTTTACATTGTCGTCTGATACTTTTCTAACGGAGTGTACATTGATTAGTATTGCTATTTACTAGAGACCTTGTTTCGAATTCTGTTTAAATATAGAACACATTGCTTCTGCAGCTGGCAGTTGAGAACTCGTTGGGGTTATGATTTTAATCCCACTTTGATATCATAATGTGATGTGAAGATGTTGAGATGTTTGTTACTTCATCACGCATTAACGGCTGAATAGGTTTTGATAAAGTTCGGCACACAGATAAAACATCTGCTAAATCACTTAGAATACTTTTTGTTTGTTGATTGGCTTGTGTTAACAGACATGGCAAAGAATGTTATTAAAAGGATATTTTACTCTAAATGAGAAAAAAACTAAAAATATGTTATTGTAATATCAGTCGGAACATTTTAGTATTAGTTCACGAAACAACAAAATAAATGAAAGAAAATACAATTTAAAGATTTCAGTTTTTGAAATCGGTTTTTGAACACCATGAAATAGTAGCCGCCATGTTATTACGTAATACGACATGTTAACTGAGCTACTTTGTAGGAACTTTTATTATTTTCGTAACCAAAGTAATTTTTATTTAAAAAACATTTTGCATTCAGGAACAGCAAACCAACGATAAGTAGAAAAATAACTCATTTTTAAATTATAAACAATTATCTTAGAAAATATCAGCGCATTTGTTTTTAGTAAACTGACGTCATACCCACAGAGCAATATGGCGTCCCCTGCGTCCAGCGTTTTCGTCAAATTACGCGCGAAGTTTGAAAATGTAAAATTTAAATGCATTTTTATGGCACTCATCGATTAAATAAAAATGTTGTTTTTTTTAGTGGTTCATTAGCACTCAAGAATCTAATTATGACACTTCTCAAAAACGAGTGTGTGTTTTGTGTTAATTCCGAGTGACATCACTTATGATGACTTGGTCCTTGACAGCTCTAGACAAACAGAGGTGGAAAGAGAACAGGGTGGCCTTCGCCCAGCTGTGGGATCTTAATGGCTAAAATCTTTGGCATACTTATTGTATAGAATCAAGCTCTTCTAACTGAACAGATAGCTATGCTGCTGGGGAGTTTGTTACGCCATTTTTTCTTCCCAGCTCTAGGAAGTGGTGAAGGGCGGGCGTGCCGGGGGGCTGTCTTATGTAATTTTGACGTGCTGATTATAGCCTAGAATAATTAATTGATTTTCATTTATTTTAGTTACAAAAATTACATAGTTATGCTAGGTAACAAATACATTTGTTCTGGGATGTATTACAGAGCCCTATTTCAACATCAAGCAGTATTAGTTGCTGTGTGTGGTTCGCGTTGAAATTACAGCCGCGTGACATCTCTCGTGACGATGACCTTCATAGCTATGTAGTAGAGCTGTCAGTGTCAATGCTCCACAACAATAATGACACTGTCAGAAAGATATACTAGACTTTTTACAAGACTTATGCTTGGTTCCTCTAAACAAAACGAGTCGTTTTGCTTACCAATGATAGCGTTTTTTATAATTTTTCGGCCATAAATTGGTGAAATTCGCCCTCGGTAGAAAGTGGGGCACGCCACGATTGCGGCGGTAGGTTAGGTACTCCTCAAAGAGGGGATCCTCTTTGAGGAGTGGATTGAGAGGTGGCACGTCGTCCCGGTTTCGGGAGGTTCCTGTTTCACATAAGGCGGGAGGAAACGCCCGGGTGTTACCGCTGCGTAGATCGCTCGTAGGACACGGTGGAGGATATGGTGGAGGTCTGCCCGGCTTGGGCGGAGCACCGCCGTGACCTCGTGAAGGCGATCGGCGGCGGCGATCTCTCGCGTCCGGCCCTGGCCATGGCACGGAGCGAGAGTGCGTGGGCAGCCGTCACCTCTTTCTGCGAAACAGTAATGCTCGCGAAGAGGAAGGCGACGCATGTGGGGGAGAGGCAGTATATGCGCCCTCACAGCCTTAGTCGCCGCAGGAGACGCTCTGGGCGTCGGGAATCCCAGGCTGATTCCCGGCCACCGTAGGCGCGGGCTTGCGGACGGCGAGTAATGGGTAACTCGCTGTCCGGTAAGGACTAAGCCCGAGTCGACGGCGCGTTGTGTTCCACCCGCGCCTCAAAGAGATGTCAGCACCAACTGGTCGGATCCGCAAGGGCCGGTGCCTGCCAGACGTGCGGGTTGTTCGAAAGAGATACCGTGGCCCCTGGCACACAGGCAACTGAGGGAACACGGCTGGGTTTTAGTCAGTAAAAGTCTGACACATCCTCCTGCTCCACCCAGAGCGGGAACACCCTCTACCGATTAAGGGCATTGGATGGTTCCAATGCTCATAAAAAAAACCTTATGCTACACACATTAAAACAAACATTAATTATGTGTTAATCGTTAATTAATAATTTCACACCTCATAACGTTCATTATTTTATGCACTTTTAACACCTTCATTGTAACCACACTAATTAAATTTGATTGAATCGACAAATTACATACCGATGATGTTTGCAGGTTCCGCTTACGACTAAGTAAATACTCCTTGTTTTGTGGACCATCCCTAGTGTGTGAATTGTTTGATAACATACCTGAAACAAAAAAATAATAATTAATATCATTTTACAGTTCTAAAACTAAAAATATTGACATCTCTTTGTACATAACGGGCGAACTAAGAGAGAGATGAAAGATCAACTGTCAAAATGACAGCTGTCCAAATGCCAGTGTGTCGCCAAAAATGCAAAGGTGTTCAATAAATCCATAATTCGGCAATTGTCTACGTCCCAGGAAGCGACCATCTTCACCAGTTATAAAAACTGCTGCTACTACTAAGAAATTCCTTATAGAGAACTCAAAAATATTGCCAGAACGATCGAACCAAGCGGAGTAATAAATAATGTTTACTGTATCTCTACAAATTATATTCCTAAACTTAAAAAAATAAAAAATTGGAGCGTCCATACAAAGTCGATCAGCTGACTCTTGATTTTGCAAGGGAGGTCCAATTTTTTTAATATTTCGGCCCATGTTCCTTGGAGAAACTTGTTGAATTTCACGGGTACTATCAACCTGAAAAAATTAAACAGTGACTAAAAATTCACCTTGTATTAAGTTGTGTGTTTGATCAACATTTTGCAATTTGTGGGAGACCAGGACTAGGCCTGGCCTTGGCCTGTATTTTAGAACTCCAAGAACCTATTATATCGTATAGTAAAGGTTGTACAATTGATACGTGGTACAATAGATCAATCAATCAATTATTTATTTTGTTAAACATAGGTATGGTATATAGTATAAGTATTGTCTAAAATATGATATATGTATTGGTGTGTGTTTGTGTGTGTGTGTGCGTGCGGGTGTGTGTGTGTGTGTGGGCGTGCGGGTGTGTGTATGTATGTTTGTGTGTATGCCTACATTTTGTACGTAGAAAAAATAAGAACGGAGTAATTGCGTAATCAATTGCAATGCCTTCCATTTTCACAATTTTTATTTTGTATTTTTTTTTATAACTAAAATAATGGGCCTGCTCTTGACCTGAATCACGCCTGATGGAAATCGATTGATGAGGTCTATGATGGAACGAGCGTGCCCAGAAGATGCCTGTTCACTCTTGTTTTGTAGGTGGACGGGTTAAATGTGGAACGGAACACAGACGCAGGCAGAGAGTCCCACACTTTGGCTGTGCAATTCCACAAAATTAATTGCGTTAGTTACTTTGTAAAGCTGACGAATTGTTCTGTCACCTGGAAATTACAGGAACTGATTGACGCTAGTGATGGCGCGAACGTGGCCGAAATTCTAGACAATTTAGATTACCATCGACACGTTTAGAAGAAGAGTTTCCATAGATAATACCACGCTCTATCCATAAACAGAAACTGAAAGCCAACCGCAATTATTTTTTATGATTGAAAACATTTGTTGCGGTCGCCAACAACCAACAAAGAACAGATCTCTCTCAGAGAAAGTCGCAAATTGTTGTAGATAATGTTTGTAAAATGGAAATCTGATGTGATTGGTTTTATACAGATTCACAATTTACCATTTTATCTGCTTTCCCAGCAAACTTAAAGTTCTTTTACATTAAAGACAGCTAAAGTATAATCAGCCTATGATATTCACACTGCTGAGGCACAGGCCTCCTCTCGGTGAGAGGGAGTGGGCCGTAATCCACCACGGGCCCAGTGCGGATTGGTAGATGTTACATGTCTTCGAATTTTTGGTTCTAGGACAAGCTGGTTTTCCTTCACCGTTTTGCAGTGGTGGTGAAATAATAGGCTATTTTACTCTGTATGAGAAAAGATCTAAAAATATATTATTGAGATAGCTTCAGCAAAATGCAGTCGGAAAATGTTAGTTTAAGTTAAAGCCACCACTACTATCAAGACAGACACCTAAAGAGCGAGGGGTTAAATAAATCTAAATAATTAAAATGGCCACCAGTGTCAGGGTCTTCCTATCTGCTAATAACAACATATACAGGTTTTTTTTTGTTTTTGGTGGGAAATCATCAAATAACTTCTCCCGCTCTGGGTGGAACGAGAGGGCGTGTCAGACTTTTACTGACTAAAACCCACCCGTGTTCCCTCCCTCAGTTGCCTGTCTGCCGGGGGCCGCGGTATCTCTTTCGAACAACCCTCACCCCTGGCAGGCATCGGCCCTTGCGGACCCCTTCAGTTGGTGCTGACATCTCTTGTGACGCGTGCGTGGAACACAACGCGCCGTCGACGCAAGCTTGGTCCTTATTGGACAGTGAGCTACCCATTACTCACCGTCCGCAAGCCCGTGCCTACGGTGGCCGGGAATCAGCCTGGGAACATATTCAGGGTTACTTGTAATTCGACGTTTATCAGTCAGGAGCTGATAGGGGGGGCCAGAATGCAACAAATTGAACCCCCCATATGTATGGCCGAAATTCAATATATTTCGAGATATTTTTGAAGCGTAAAATGAAAATTCTTAAATCGCTCATAATTTATTTATTTTGTTGAATTCGGTACTTTTAGTTATGTTCACAGCTTAATTGAAGTGCCAACTACGATATAATTTTTTAATAGTACCCATTCAATATGTAGTTACTTTTTTATTTGGAATTAAATGTGAAATTTTGGTTAAATATCGAAAAACCCTTAAAATTCATAAATCTCGAATACTATTGAAATTCGACCATACATACGGGGTTCAATTTGTTGCATTCAGGCCCCCCTACCATCTCCTGACGGATATACGTTGAATTAAAAGTAATCCTGTATACGTTATTATCATCTGTCTGCTAATATTTCAATGCCTTCTTGACTTTTTTTTTTTTGGGAATGGCATCTCGTAGTTGGCCTTGAGAGGCCGTGACTACTTAACCGGGCTTTCCTGTGGGGACTAATAGTTTTTAGGCTAAGAGCCTCCAGCCAGGGCTTACAAACTAACACTTAAACCTACAGCAACTGCGCACTGAGGGCACCCCCTGCGGGGTACGAGCCTCGGCTCAGGGAGTCACGTTCAGGGAGGGCAGCAAGTGGGGACAGGCTGGATCAATAATTTCTTTATTATTAGATCATGGGGATTTTAACTCTACTTGCTCAGCTTCGGCGCGGGCTGGCACTTCTGCGGGCAAGGGACGGTTGGGGGCCTTCTTGACCAATATTCAAATCAATTTATTCAAATTAGGCTGAGAATCAGCACTTTTTGAACGTCAAAATTACATAAGACAGACCTTATACGCCTACTCTTCACCACTTCCTTTTAGCTAAGAGGACAACAAACTCCCCAGCAGCACCACTGCCTGATAAGTTAGAAGAACTAAATTCTTAACAGTATGCCAATTATTGTATTTATTACTAGCTTTAGTCAGCGGCTCCGCCCGCGTGTATATCGGTTATCGCTTAAAAAGTAGCATATGTCCACAAGGTAGCTTAAACCAAATTGATTAGCATTTGAAAACGTTGTTGGAGCTGCTGAAGACTGTAAAAGACTAGATATCTTTGCATTGTATAAATTCAAACTTCTAGTATTGTATAATTGCATAGCATATGTGTGAGCACTATGTTCCTACTATAAAGCTACCATTTACAGGGTACGTCTTTCATTGAGTTGAATGTGCCCTGGCAGCTGAGAGTATGTCATGCTCACTCAAATGTCTCGCTGGTGGTGGCGTGTGTGTTGGATCATTAAGTTCCCTTCAAAATGGTTGAGCTGAATGGTGCTGATCCACACGTCATGTTCGTGAACGGGCGCCGCCAGTAGGGACTGGTCATCTCCTAGCTCCCACGGCTTATTTTAATTTCTGAATTGTTATTTTATTTTTGTTTTAATTACGGACGCTTGAATGTGCACGTCTTTTTACATCGTTCTCACATTGATAATTTCAACATAATGATGTAACCAACTTTTTGTAACAATACCATGATTTTAAAAGAGTGTCCATGGAGTTTCTTGCCCGTTCTTCTCCATAGGTACCTACGCTTTGGAATGGGCAAATAGCTTCATCTTTCTAACTCACCGACCTTGACAATTCAAAAGTGCCTGTAATTGGTTTATTTGAAATAAATGCTTTGAGTTTGAGTTTGAGTTTGAGTCCTTCTCCACATCCCAGGCTATATCTCTGTCAAATTTCATGACGATCGGTTTAGCGGTTAAGGTGTGAAAGCGTAACAAACAGACAGCGTTACTTTCGGATTTATATTATTAGTAGGTATTAAGAGCTTTTTGTAAGTATATGTAGATTAGGGCAAATTTTCATAACCAATGTTTGTTGAATACGGGAATCGAACAAGATACTTAGAACGCCACTGCTATTATCGAGTCATTTGTGTAATATTGCCTTCGTTCCTAATCACATCAGCATGTACACAACCAGGCCCTCTGCCCAGTGCCTTCCGGAACAAGCGGCTCGCATATAAAGGTAGCGGTAACACGGGTAACACCGCTTTTATAGCCCATCCAGGTCAAATGGCCACTGAGGCGGCTATTTTCGCAAAATGAAAATAAAATCCACGCTAAAGGCAACTAGTAAATAAATTGCGAATTCAGCAACTGTAAAATAGGACAGGTAGGGGTACACCGCGGATATTTCCCGTTCGGATATCCGCGGATATTTTGCGTTCCGATTTTCGGATACACACATACACTCACGCCTTCCCGCGGCAGAAACTACAGATCCCGCACCTGTTACGATCTGGATCTGGTTTTTGTCCACCACTTGTACAATCATGTTTAGTTTTTTTTTTTTTGTCATCATTTACGTTCATACATCTAGTCATACACGCACGCCGGATGCGAGTACTACGCACCTGATCTTTCTGAAGAACTTCACCAATAGTGTCACTATATGTCCTTTTAGGGAAGTTCGGCGTTCCGTCGTTTCCACTCACATCTGCCTTGTAAATTACTTTTTGTTAGTCGCTTTTCATTCTTCTCTAAACATGACCATTTTGCAATTATCTTAATAGTTTTCGTTGACTCGCTGTGAGCTATAAATGTTCTTATCTTGTGAATAGAGTTGTGTAGTTGTAGGTACAACAGTTTTACGATAATTTTTACGATTGTTTTTACTTTCTACATAGTAAACTGACTGTAACGTGGATTTATTTACTGTATTGTTCATGCGTTTCTTTCCTGTAAATATTAATGTGTGTTTGTTTCTCTAAATATACAATATGAGGAGCTCGGCTTAATAATTATAGCCGTATGGGTCGATCGAAGGTACGCTTGCCGCATTCGGTTCGTGGATGAATGACCATCCATATCGAAACCCCGGCTGTTAATCGTAATTTTTTTTAAAGTCGTTACCGGTAGTCAGTAGTGCAAAATTCTGACAGACAACCAGTCTTACCAAGGGGTATCACGTCACCCAGTAACTGAGTTGTGGTTAGACTGGATGCCAACCCCAATATATTTGTTGTTGTGATCGCCCAGTGGTAACGGGCGCGATTTACGAGTTGTACGTCATAGGTTCGAACCTAGAATTAGAACCTAAGCGCTTTACTTTGTGTAAATTATTACATCACCACAGCTCTAAAAACGGTGAAGGACAATATAGTGAGGAAACCGGCATACATCTAACAACCCACACTGGGCCGCGTTGTGGATTATGGCCCACTCCCTCTCACAGAGAGGAGGCCTGTGTCCCAGCAGTGGGAACATCATAGGCTGATTCCAATTGACATCATTGACAGTTCACTTCACCTAGTTATCTCGGTGACATTTTTACCAACAACAAAGCCCATCTACGAGCATACTTCAATAACAACGACGTTAAAAATCAATACATCTGGTATAAAAATCTCCATTCCATTGTAATCAAGTGCGGATATCTGAAAGCGCGGATATCCGCCGCTTCACATCCCTACTTCATCACGGATGGCGAGATCTCAACAGGCTGCACTACAAAGTCGAAATATTTGCATGTCCTGCCCATACCGCCGTGTTTGGTACGGAAATGTTACAGTAATATGCAGGTGGGGGTATACAGAGGTACTTTTTAAAAGGTAAATCATTATCCATGTTTTAAGGCGAGGAAATTGTATTGTTTTTTTAAAAGCGCACCGAACTTTTGCCGCTACATTATAATTGAAGCGTGGCGGCTCTGGCTAGAATGGGTGGTTCGCGCGCAAATTTAGGTATTTCTTTCGTATTATTAATACGAATACATATTTTGAAAATGTATAATTTATACGTTATAAAAAACATGTAATTTCGTTATGATTGAAAAACTGACGACCTTCCGTGAAGTTTTTATGCCATACTAAGGGTTTGTTTTGTATTTTTAGAGATTACTTTGTTTTTTTTTTCTATCTAGGAAATCACAAGCGGTCATGTTTCTTGAGTGTACAATTTTTAAGTAATAACGGTGCAGTACATGTCACACTTGAGATTTGCAGATGACATCGTCATACTGGCTGAATCGCTGCAGGACTTGCAGCTGATGCTGAACGACCTAGTTGATTCTTCTGTACGCATTGGTCTCCGGATGAACTTTGACAAAACTCAGGTTACGTTCAATGAACACGTTACTCCGGGACCGATAGCTGTCAATGGCGGTGCTCTCAGGGTTGTTCGAGAATACGTTTACCTCGGACAAACTCTGCAGTTTGGTAAGAACAACTTTGAGAAAGAGGCTAACAGAAGAATTCAGCTGGGTTGGGCAGCATTTCGGAAGCTTCGTCGAGTCTTCCGCAGAGCCTGAAGACTAGAGTCTTCAACCAGTGTGTCCTACCTGTTAAGACCTACGGAGCCGAAACGTGGACACTCACGGTACGGCTGGTCCATCAATTCAAAGTTGCTCAGCGAGCTATGGAACGAGCTATACTCGGAGTATCTCTGAAAGATAGAATCCGGAATGAGGTGACCCGCCAGTGAACCAAAGTTGTCGACATAGCTCACAGAATTAGCAAGCCGAAGTTTCAATGGGCCGACCGCATTAGCCGTAGAACCGATGATCGTTGGGGTAGACGTGTTCTTGAGTGGAGACCGCGAATCGGCAAGCGTAAGACAAGTCAAGCTAGGTGGAGCGACGATCTTCGCAGGGTGACTGGTAGCAACTAGATGAGAGCTGCCGAGAATCGAGCTGAACGGCGTGCAATTGGAGAGGCCTATGTCCAGCAGTGGACTGCTACAGGCTGATGATGATAAACGATGCAGCCAGGGGGTCGAACGCAATTATTTCGTAAATTTCTCGGTACCTAATGGTAGTCACAGTATTATTAGAATGGCCATCCGTGATCCTTGAGCTTATCACTTCATTGTTACCAATAAGTTCTGATCAAATCATCAAACATCACGCTGCGCGCGGCGGGTCGTGCGTGCTCTGAGAGTTCAGTACAACAATGCCTTCAGGGTGTTGTTGGGGCTGCGTCGCTATTGCAGTGCGTCAGCGATGTCTGCAGAATCACCAGTGGATGGCTATTACGCCACAATTAGAAAAGGAGCAGCATCGTTGATGTGAAGATTGAGAGACAGTCCTAACGGCTACCTGAGGGTCATTTCTGAACATATCGAGAGTCCTATCAGCAGGCTTAGCACGAGCAACGAGTTGTTGACGGAAGAATAGACATGAATATTAAGAATCCTACAATAGCAGAAGATAGCTATGTTTTTCTATTAATTATCACTGTTATGCGTTCTAAACGAATCGTGATTTTTAAGATAATCGTATAAACTTTGTGGCCGTCGACAATAAAGTTTGCGGTCAGTGTGATTTTGACAGTTTGGGAAGAAATATTCTTCTGAATTAGTCTACACATAAAAGGACCTAGACAAAGATCGTTAGAAACGAAAGACAAAACGACAGATTGTAGAAGGATATCTACGGTGCGATGTCAAAAATGGAGAAACGAAACGTCACTTTGTATTGAAAAAGCATTGTATATTCTTCGTAGAAATAGAAAGCGTCATGCTAAGCCCGCTGGAGGCACTGGATTCGCCCACATATACGATAATTATTATAGTTTTTTTTTGTGTGTGTAGTACTAACATAGTTCGTAAATTTCAGTGTATTACTAACACTCTATGGACAACCTAGTCTGAAATGAATTATAAATATGTAAATATACACCGTGACATTTTAGTCGTCTTACAACGGCAGCACACTTCATGTATCCAATGACTACTAATCATTTATTTAAAAAAAAAAAATATTTTTGGACATATGAATAATACCTAATTAAAAAAGAAATATCATTCACTAAGACGCATGATGTAGTTTTGAACATCCTGTTATGGAGATGGAATGAATGATGAGTGTTATGGTAGGTAGGTAGAAATCTTCTACCGTTTGAGACGTAAACATTATTATCAGGGAGGGTGTTTCATAACTCTAAGCCATTATTTATTTTTCTTAGTACCTATTATCTTAATTAATGGTAACAATTTATTGATCGCGCCTGTAGGTATTTTATGTCGGATACATTGAGTGGACCACCTTTGTAAGACGACTAAAATGTCACGGTGTATATATAATGATAGTTTCACACAAATTTTGTTCAATTTTTAACAGAATAGGTAGAGCCTATCGGGACACTCTAAAACCTGCCCATAATAGGCTCAACCAACCAGCAATCACTGGACCTAGCACAAAAACGTGACGCTTTCCGTCACAAGTTTTTAAAACTAAGTAAATAAACGAGTATTTTAAATTTTAAAATCTTTCGACTTTACGTTCCGATTTTCTATTAAAACATCGTTCGAATTGACGTTACGTTTACTTAATTCTCAGAGCACTTAGGGCCTCAGAAAATAGTAAACTAATTTACAAGGAACTTTACAAAATTGAATCAAGGTATCATAGTGCATAGTGGGAGGGGTACCCACGACAAGACCTTCCAAATTAAGGTCACAGTTAACTAACTCAGCTAGAAAAATATTAAACCCTCAACCCACTATGCCGCCGTATCGACCGTTTATACCTCATTACGGTTGGCCTCGCCCCGGAACTCCGCGGGACTGTCGCTTCCGTCCGGACTCGGGCAAAGTCCCGGGAAACGGGATTACGGTGCTGTAGGGATTGAACGTTTTTAGAAAAATACTACTAATGAGGGTTATGTATGTAGAATCTTACTCTGTAGACTTGAAGGGGCTTGTAGACGTCGGATTAGTCTATTCCAAACTATATCGTGGTCGATTTGTACAAAGTAATATGTAACATGAAAGATAAAGATTAAGATAAAAAAGATAAAAGATCATTTATTTGTCAAACATGCGTTTAACAAATAAATGATCTTTTATCTAAAGAATTAAAAAAATAGAAATGAATGAATGATGATTTAGAATGTTTTATGAAGGGGTAATGATTATATACAATAGTAAATAATCATCGCACTTCGCTAAATAATGCCATTATATTTAAAATTAAATTAAACAAATAAATGGACACTACAGAATTATTATTATACTTATATTAATTTCCTTAATTGGTAAAAGCCTTCCATAATAGAGTATTTTCCAATTTATTAAAAACTATTCTAATTTGAAGATTGGAACGATATATTTAATAGAAAAATAAAAATAAATTTATTTAAATCCATTTTCTCAATTAAAAACGATTTAAATCAAATTTATTCTTCGTTGTTTTGAATTTATCGCCAAAACGCTCCTTACGATGACTTTTTATCACGTGACCACACGTGACGTCAACTTTTTGTAAACTAAAGTAGTTTGTAAACAAGTGAACGTCGAGTTTATAATGGATAGAAAGTGATATTACTGGTGTGCGGTGCCTCTGTGCACAAATTCTTCTAAAACTGTGCCTAAATAAGTATTAGTACCGGTGCTGTTTACACAAAGCTGACGTCCCATTGTCAAGTGATAAAAAAGTTATCGTAAGGAGTGTCTTGGCGCCAAATTCAAAACAACGAAAAGTAAATTTGATTTTAATCGTTTTTAATTGAGAAAATGTAAATGTATTTTTATTTTTCTATTAAATATATCGTCCCAATCTTCAAATTAAAATAGTTTTTATTAAATTGGTAAATACCCTATTGTTTATCGGTACTGCAAATGCAAGAATATGCCTATGTTTACGATATAAAGACTATTGATTGATAAACAACTAAATATTTATTTAACACCTAGTTAAATTACTAAACCAAATAACTAGTTATATGGCTGACTAACTACAAATACACAAAAGCAAAATTACACTTAGGCGTCGAAGTAACATGGAGTATTTAGCCGTGAATGGCAGAAAGCAATGGGCAACATCAGTTATATCACCACGCTTAGCGGAGCGATTGCTGATCGCAGTATATTGTTATCAGCAAACAGGGGACACTGCTGCTCATCCTCTTTTAAAGGTTGATAACGCGAACCTCTTTCAAACCGCTCCGCCACAATCTGCTCGAACAATAAAAGCGCAGCTTCTAGAAGGCTTTTAGGAAGGCTACGCCGGACAGGGTCCATAATTGTAACTGATATTAGTTCCCTGCCAACTTTATAAATATATGGTACGTAATAAGGAATTGAGAATTGAAAGTTCTAGAAGACTTGTCGGAAACATGCGACGCGCACCCTTTTCTCGACGGGAGTCGTCTGACGTCCGGCAACTGGACTGTACATCAAAAACATATAGTTTCACTATTTTACAATATGTATGATCTTCGTGCCGAACTATTGTTTTTAACCGACTTCCAAAAGGAGGAGGTTCTCAATTCGTCGGAAACTTTTTTTTTTTTTTATGTATGTCCCCGATTACTCGAAGATGGCTGGACCGATTTGGATAAAAAATTTTTTGTTCGAAAGGGTTCTTCCCAGGTGGTCCCATGATCATCAAGTCAGGATCTGATGATGGGATCTTGGAGAAATAGAGAGAACTCTTCAAATTTTATAGGCACACTTGAAGCAATTTGTGTAGTTTTTGGAAGAGTACTTTCTCGGAGTGGTTCCATTTCAATTTGGTGAAGATCTGATGAAGAACTTCGGAGATAGGCAACGGAACTCCTCAATAAATGATAGCAAATGGACAGGGATTGCTGAAATCTCATGTCTGTCAATTGTTTACACCAGTTAATAACATAACATCACGCCGGTACGCTGTGAAGGGGTAAGCACATGTGAACCACTAAAAAGTAAAAAATTAAAAACTTTTTTCAAAAAAATAAACAACCGACTTCCAAAAAAGCACTAAAAAGTGAAAAATAACTTTAATTTCGGAAGGCGGTGACAAAAAATTAAAATACATATCCAAAGTCACCGACTTCCGAAATTAAAGTTATTTTTCACTTTTTAGTGCTTTTTTGGAAGTCGGTTGTTTATTTTTTTGAAAAAAGTTTTTTATTATATCTATGTTATTCTAAATAAACCATTTACAGAACTTGTGTCTTGAACAAGTTAGAAAAAACACATGAATTAAATGTCGTTGCAGCCACTTCTGCAGGAAAAAGAAACGAAGATAACAGAATTAAACATCTAGCAATTTCCCGCCATTCCCGGGACTGCCATGTTCCCGGAAGTTCTCGGAGCCGCGCCCTTTTCCGCATCCCTATCTCCTGTCAAATTGTTTAAAAATACTAGTTTTATTTATCAATTTGGAGACTTGTAGGCTTGGTGGGGATGTCTGGAAGTCTGCCAAGATTTACGTAGTAATGGAGGAATATCGATTGCTTTTTGTTTAAATATAAATTTGATGTGAAATCGATTCTGACCTCGTCCTTTCAGCGTCGTGTCGGGTAGTGATCGCGAGATATTATATTTTGCTAATAATATAGATTAGCTTGTAATTTATAAATAGATTGGTTGTGTTGTTTTACAAGTACAAGGTGGTTTTACACGGGCAATTTTTTGAGTAATTATTGCTCGGCAACACTAATGGATCAATCTGGATCAATTAAGTGGAGCAATCTGGAGCAACAACAATAAATTGCGGATCGGATATGTTTCGGGAATATTGCTTCTGATTGTCCATATATTTCATGAGTTGTCGAATATCCAATCGGCTTGGAAAGTTTTAGTCAATTTTCTTTCTATCTCGTTTGTACGTATAACTGTCTCGTTTTAGCGATAAGAACCGGCCGGCGGCGGTTCGTATTACCTAGTTTTTTAAGTTGCTCCATATTGCCTGATATTGTGTGGCCGTTATCTCTGGCAACAGCTTGCTATATGTTGTCATTGCCCGAAATTGCTGGATATAGTAGTGACGTCATAGTTGACGAGAATTGACCAGAATGGAGCAATTTTAGTTGGTCGTGTAAGCGTACCTTAAAATCAGTAATTAGAAATGTTATAGTAATTCTAGTTTATGCCCGCGACTTCACATCGCATCGAATATAATAACTTTTATTAATTCTTATAATTATTTCGCTATTACTTCTTTTTCGCTTAGTGTTCTATCGTTTTTTTTTAGGTTTTGCTCGGCTTCTAAGAGATCTATCGTGTTGTTGAGTAGCCTATAGAATTGGGCTATCACATGCTAAAAAGCATTTTTCGAATTCGATTTTTTTTTCAATACATTTAACCGATGAAAATTCATCAAATCCAGGATAACAATATGCACGTTGATATCCCTGCTACCTTGTATAAGAGGCCTCTGCCTCACAGCGGGACATCACAGACTGACGCTATTACGAATCATGGCGTAATACATATTAAGAAGGGTTTCTGCGAAGCAGTGATGCTCGCGAAAAGGGAGGCGGCGCACGTGAGGGAGAGGCAGTATATGCGCCCTCACGGCCCTAGCTGCCGCAGGAGACGTCTTGGGCGTCGGAAATCCTAGATTGATTATTCCCGGACGGCGAGTAGTGGGCTGTCCGGTAAGTACCAAGTCCTTTGTCTCTTGTGTTCCACGCGCGCTCAAAGAGATTTCAGTACCGACATGTGGAGTCCGCAAGGGCCGATGCCTGCCAGGAGTGCGGATTGTTCGAAAGAGATACCGCGGCCCCTGGCATACAGGCAACTGAGGGAACACGGGTGGGTTTTAGCCAGAAGTCTGACACGCCCTTCCGCTCCGCCCAGAGCGGGAGAAATTATTTGATGATGTCCCACTGAATACAAGTGCATCCGATTAGACTAGGAGCTGACCCCACCTTGTTGAGAAAAGTCTAGGGAGATGAGGATGACGTAACACATAATACCAGTTATTACGATTGAAATTATAATAATGTGAAATAGATCGTTAACCTTGAATACAGCCGGAAACGGAAGGCATTTACGTCGGAATGAACTTTGAAATATTCTCTATGATTCGAATCGGTTATTTGGTCGACGTAATGAAATTATATTTTCTATTTTTACTCGTTTGTCGTATCAACTCGTGTGATGTGTGACTCATATGAGGTCGGATGTATACTGCAGCAGCTAGCTTCAGGGGCTTATTGAAATGCGTGAAGAGTGGGCGTTTTGGGGGACTGTCTTATGTAATTTTGACATTTAAAAAGTGCTGACATCAGCCTAGTTTGAATAAATGACTTTTGTTTTTGATTTTATTCGTTGATTCGTAAGAATTTACTCGTCTGAAACGGGCGAATCGAAACTTTAATAATATGTGCTATTTTCTATTGGCGACTCGAATGAAATTTATTTATTTGTGGGTCAATCGACAACTCCAGAAATGCGAATTTGACAATTTGGAGGTCAGTGTCACAATGCTCAATACTGGTATTCAGTTGCCGACCCAAAAATTGTTGGGAAAAGATTACGAAGATGATTGATAGTATTAGGACAAGTACTCGTTGGTTTTTTAGTAAAAATATTAAGAAAAAATAATAGATTAATCAATTTAAAAAAACACGCTTTAAAATGCAACTAAAAAAGCAGAAAATAATTTCAAAAAAGCGTGGGGTGCTTTTTGAGGTATTTTTATAATCAATATCAAGCACCCACGCTTTTTTGGAAATTATTTTCTGCTTTTTTAGTTGCGTTTTTAAATCGTGTTTTGTTTAATCTATTATTTATTTTCTATTTTTTAGTTCTGCTAACTACAAAAGCGTGTTATTTCAGTTTCTATTTTTTAATTGTTGAAATATCATCGGTCCTCGATAAGTCTACAAAGTTTAAATGAAATCTGACCGTTTGAAGTGGGTAAAAATCAAGTACAAAGGAGTCGGTTACAAACAAAGATACAGGTGAAGCTAATAAAAGCGTGTAAAAACAACAAAGTATTATTTCTTCTAATAAAACCAACAATAAATTACAGGAAAACTGTACGTATACTAGTTCCATTGATATAAAAAATAGTTCATTTGTTATTCGGGGCGTAAGGTGGGTGTAACGCATCCGCTGACATTATAGGGCGCGAGACTCAATCAATCAATCAATCAAAATATTTTATTTCACATAAACCTGCAAGGGCACTTATGAAACGTCAGAAGCTAGGTGCACGGTTCCAATTTGTCGCTTCCTATGGAGAAGAGCCGGCAAGAAACTCCACGGTTACTCTTTTAAAAATAATTGGGTTTTACAATGTTTTCAAATTACAGTGATAATAGGTATAGGAGGACAGTGCAGGCCTGTCAATAAGTACCAAGTACTTAGAGGAATGAAAATAAAGAATAGAAAATCGTCTATAAATCTAATCTGTAAGACCTACAATGTTTTCCCATTCACAATATGTAAAAGAATCTACATTAGTAAGATCAACCTATTTAAACAAAGTGACATGATTGATTTCCATGAGAATCACTAATAAATAGGTGCTATTTGAAGCGATGTATAATGTCAAAAATGACGAGAATATGTCAGAAAGTGTAAAAAATAAAATAATTAAAAATTAACATTGTAATTTGGAAGCAGTTAATAGACTCTCACAAAGTTATGCTGTTAATGAGGTACCAGGGAAGCCACATGTGCAGAAGGAATTAATGCCAAACTTCCCTGTCTTCAACGTAGTCTTTTATCTTATAATATGCTTTTTTGATAAGGACACGTTTGATGTGAGTTTTAAACTTTCCATCGCTAAGTTCTGTAACCGACTTTGGCAACTTGTTATAGAAGCGGATACTGTTTATTAGAAATGACTTGCTAGTTTTAGTTAATCTAAATTTTGGAATCACGATTTCATCTTTACTACGTGTATTTAGATTATGGAAGTCGCATCTTTTTTTGAAAAGACCTAAGTTTTTGCGAACATACAAGATATTTTCTAGGATATAAAGAGAAGGCAGAGTTAGTATATCAATTTCATTGAATTTGTTTCTAAGAGACTCGCGAGGCCCCATTTTATAGATAGCGCGGATTGCCCTCTTTTGTAAAATGAAAACTGAATCTACGTCAGCTGCCGATCCCCACAGCAGAACGCCATAAGACATAATACTGTGAAAATAAGCAAAGTATACTAACCTAGCTGTGGCTACATCAGTCAACTGCCTTATTTTTCTTACTGCGTAAGCAGCTGAACTTAATCTACTTGAGAGAGCTCTAATGTGGGCACCCCATTGCAATTTTGAATCTAAAGTAATTCCTAGAAATACAGTTTCCGAAATAGCATCTAGTTTCTTGCCATCAAGTTTTAAATTTAGCCCTACTTGGGGTACATTTGGTAATGAGAACTTAAGACATTTAGTTTTGTTCGCATTGAGTAAAAGATTATTAGCCGCAAACCATTTCGAGAGAACAGCTAGACTATCGTTGACATGTAAGACATCCGTATCTTTTCTATCTATTCTAAAAATAAGAGAGGTGTCATCAGCGAATAAAATTATATCCGAGAAGTTTGCCATTAGGTAAGGAAGGTCGTTAATATAAACTAGAAATAAAAAAGGGCCAAGAATTGAACCTTCTACTGAGACTAACACCATCAACCAGGCCCATCTCTGAGATACCCCTAAGGAAAACCCCAATAACACTGCTGCATGCTCACTTGCTCAGCAGTCGGACTTGCGACCAAACAAGCTGTAATACAAGCTGCTATATTCCCCGAAGGGATAAACCGAAATGTGCCTGACACATTTCGGTAGTTATGTTTGAGTCTCAAGAGGCTGTCAACAGCCATTATTACGCCTAGCATTTCTCATATATTCTAATCTCCATAATCTCCATGTCGACCTTGCTCTGCTGCCCTGGTACAGTAAGTGGTCACGGGCACACGGCATATAATTGTGACGCATACACCAGTCTAGACTGCTAGTGCTTTCACCTACGAGTACTAGAAGTGGAAGTGGGTCGCGAGGGTCTATACTTACGTTGTATGTTGCCCTGGTACTACTTTGTAGTTCTTTAGACTTTGTTGAGGAGATTACTAGTCATATTTTGCTTCATTCAGTAAATGGCTTAAAAATAATTTTCTTATATTATTATGGCTGTAAGATAATATGGCTGTCGATGGTCTCCGATATTAATCTATACCAAAATGATTGCTATCTCCATTGATATACAAAGAACCCAAGATGCACAGTCTCCAACAAACGTACACTCAAAACTGTTCCCAATTATACGTACATCAGTGGCTATAGTTATGCTTATGAATTATAAAAAAAAAAATCTGCAAATTCAGCCTTACGCAAAGTCCAAAAAGACTGACTGAAAGATGACTGACGATATTGTTTAATTTTGACTCCTGCGCACATTGCGCCCTATTTATGCGGACGTTTTTAAGACGCTAATTGTGTATCTTGGGTTTTTTGTATTTCTATGGCCTAATACATCATCTGCCTCATTTGCCTAGCATTTCTTTACTTTGCTGGAGTCCTGTTTTACCGGATGCAGCCGAGTACCATTATTTTACATATATGTATAGAGCGACCCCCTATCTGACCTCTAGAACCCAGTCACTGGGTAATACGATACCTCTTGGTAAGACTGGTTGTCAGACTTTATGATAGCCGGGACCAACGGCTTAACGTACTTTCCGCTTCGTCTAAGTATGTAAAGATGATCGCCCATCCGCGGACCAACCGCGGCAAGCGTAGCTTAACCTGATCGTTTGACCCGTGAGGCTCAACCACAGCCACAAGCGCCATCTCGTTATAATAATTGTCCTGTCAAAACACGAAAGGTCAGAACCTTTCATGAAATGTGTACCAAAGTAAGGCTAAGCCACAATTACAGTACCTATATATGTACTTCTAAGTACATAAACGTTACGATGCTTAGCATTCATCCCCTACTTCATTTAACCTCAAAGGGTGTCTGATTAAAAGACCTCGAGGTCAACTCACCCAGCACCCTGTAATTTATACCCGACGTGTCAGGGTTACAGGTCAATTAATTTGGGAGGAACCCAAGAAACAAGGCGCAGATGTGTGGGCTCGGGTTGGGAAAAATTCGGATATTTATCCGAAATATCCCAACTTTTTGTAGAAATGTAATTTATGTAGTCATATTAGTTTTGTGCATTTAAAGTTGAAATGGTGAATATTTCGGCAAACTAATTGAATACGCTAATAGTGTTTTGTTAACGAAATTCGTAAGCAACATGGATTAAAAGCTTATAACGATTGTTTTATCAGTTTTGTATTCAGATTTCTTAAACAAAACAGATACAAATGTAAACAACGGGCATCTTCACAATATGTCTTCCAATGCACAATAAAATTAAAATAAAACAAAATGGATGTTTTCCTACCCGAACTATAATAGTTCTTGTGACAATCATAATATTTTAAACTGTGGGTTCTTGAGGCATGCAAAACAATTCGGTGTAGTATAATGCACGTGATTTGAAATGAGTTGGGTGACACGTCTTTATTCTTCTGGCACACAGGCAACTGAGGGAACACGGGTGGGTTTTAGTCAGTAAAAGTCTGACACGCCCTCCTGCTCCACCCAGAGCGGGAGTAGTCATTTGATGATTACCACCCAGAAAAAAAAACTGGGTTCTGAACCAACTGTGTCTGTCACCGGGCAATGTTTTAGTAATACAGTGAACGTAGCCCATTTTTTAAATATAAAAGCAATATTTTTTCTCGGGAATTGAACCCACGAAAGCTAAACTTCTATCAACATATCTAGCTCAAAATAGCCGAACAAATTAACATTGTTTCAAAAAAAAGTTCAGCAAAAACGACCCTAACATGGAATCCCCAGCACCCGACAAGACTCGCATTTAGCTATTAACAAACCACTTGCTACCACTGCCATTCCTTGTTCGTTGGTAACTGGTACGTTATTAATGTTCTGATTAGCGATCGTGTCACAATCGCCCTGCTGACTCGGCAGCGCGCCCGCTACTGACCTTAGAGGGCTTTTAATCAGGCGCCATGTTGGATTGCCTGTTCAACACTTACTTACGAGATTTTTTGCGATTGGAACGAATATTTTCAGGAGCATATTATAGACCGAAATACAGAAATGCAATAGTTTGAGCAGACTTTTGCTCAAATAATTTTTAGTCGGTTCCAAAATTATCTAATTAAAAACAAATGGATCTGAACGTGTTTCGCAAATAGGGTGCTGAAATTATAATTTTAAATTACCATATTGTGCATTTAAAAATTGAGGTTAATTTTATAGCCTCTTCGTTCATGATTTACAATTTAATCATGTTATTCTAACACAGTGCATACATGTCGAATTCTCAACATACGATCGTGATTAGACATAGTGTCAGATATACCTACTGTGGGCGCAAAAATCCGATAACATCCGATGCAGAATTGGGATAAGGGTAAACTAGACAATTTACTCCTTATTATTACGTCCATCCTCGTCGTCAATCCCTGTAATTTACACTAAAGAACTTAGACCAATCAATCAATAATTTTATTCTTAGAAAAGTGGTGACATATAAAGTTGAAACCTACTAAAATAAAGATGAATGTGTTATTACTTCCCTTTAGTAAGTGATTGCGTAAGAATTTAACCTGAATAGGGTTTTTTACACTTTTATCAGATACTTTTCGAACGAACTATGTTAAATGTCGGTGTATAGTATTAATTCCACCATATGACAATATGTTAGACTAGCTTCAAACGTGAAAATTTAACTGACACATTTTTAATTCCAAACACGGCCGCAGGTGGCGCCACCGGTCATGTTAGCTAGTCATATTTTCAACGATGGCGCGTGGCTTACATCGATAAAATGCATTCTGTATTGTGAACCCGTAAACTTATTGAACAGTCTTAAATCACCATTCCTTAGACGGAAAAATTTAAATCTATATCTGTCTATACTTTTTTTAATATATAAAGCTGAAGAGTTTGTATGTTTTTTTGCTTGAACGTGCTAATTTCAGGAACTATTGGTTCGATTTGAAAAATTCTTTCATATTTAGATAGCCCATTTATCGAGAAAGGCTATAGGCTATATAACATCACGCTAGGACCCTTAGGAGTCGAGCAAAGAGAAAAATATCACGAATACGAAGTACTCGCACGGGCAGGCGAGGCGAGCGACGGAGTAGGTCCGGCAACAAGAAATTTGACGCGAACGAAGTCGTTGGCAGAAGCTAGTAGTTAAAATAAAGTTGTACATGACAGAATTTCGGATTTATATCCGATAAATAGTACAACACTTTGACATTGTAATTTAATTAATTGTTTATATAACAATTATAAAGTTATTTATTTAAACAAAAGTTTCTTGTTTCCATATTGTTTCACTTTTTACGCGGTCGCGTTTTTTTTTTTTATGTGGCGTAGAAGTATTATTTTATTAATACAGGGAAAAGTGGAAAGCTGTGCGAGAGATCTTTGCCCAACAGTGCGACACTAAAGGTAGAAAAACGAAAAAAAAAAATACATACGGTGACAGTGATTTCAGACCCTTACGGTTAATTCCAGGTTAGACCTTAATTTCGTACTCTATTAAAAAGCGTGTGGTGCTTTTTGAAGTATTTTTACAATCAATTATTATCAAGCACCCTACGCTTTTTAATAGAATTAAATTATTTTCTACTTTTTTAGTTAGGTTTTTAAAGCGTGTTTTTTAGTTTTTTTTAACTATTATTTATTTCCAATTTTTTAGTTCTGCTAAACTACAATGTGTGATACTTTTGTTTTTGTTTTTCAATTATTATTTTTTGAAATTTTTGAATTGTCATCGGTCCTAGATAAGTCTACAAAGTTTAAATGAAAAACGGCTCAAAATAAAGTCCAAAGGAGTCGGTTACAAACAAACAAACAAACATACAGGTGAAGCTACTAAAAGCGTGTTAAAAACGGGCAAGCCACAGACATATCTGTGTGCCAAATTTCATCTAAATTCGTTCAGTCGTTAATGCGTGATTGAGTCACAAACATACAAACATCCAAACATCTAAACATATATGTTTCTTCACATTTATAATATTATTATAATAGGATAGGACATACCTAGTAGGATTTAATTTAAACGTAGATTTCTCACAAACTTAAGTAGAAATGAAAGACAATTGCTATGTCGAACGACTATGGTAAATATTGTTGTGGAAAATCTTAGATTATTTTAGGGGCATGAGGAACAGGGTGTAATAATCACTCAAGTGATAGTGTCTTTTGCCAAATCGCCCCTGAACTCCTCTGCTACCGACTTAAACCCAGAGACCGGCCCTTAGCGCATACAAAAGAAAAATAATTGAAGGTACCCACTAACTGGTAAATATACTACGATATACACCAGTGACATAACGCATAAGGTGCGACCGCGTCGGGCGTGACAGACAGTGCGCGCTCCATTGATCTGCTTACAAGACGGACACACGTAACCATCCGTTATGGCCCCCTAAAATCCTACCTTACGTCCAAGCTGAACACCTGGCTACGTGGGGGGCGGACACGCGTACTGTACAACTGTACAAAAACTTATGCGGCTAACAAGGAAAGGTAACCCCTTTATGCGAAAAACCTCAACAAAAAGACAGTGTCCGTATCCAATCTCAGACACTGTTTAAAATAAAACACAAACATACTTAATCTACAACAAAACAAAACCCAAAAAGTGAAACAAAAAACAAGACAAAAAAAAAAACCATCCGTTATGTATCCGGGCAGTTGCTTGTCTTTGGCGGGAGCTATTTTTCAATCAGTCTATAATATTCCCACTGCTGGGAAGGAAGCCTCCTTTCTGTGAGACGGAGTGGGTTGTAATCTACCACGCGGGCCCAGTCAATCAACTCAGCCTATCGCAGGCTGCGCCACAACACTCAATCCTCCGCCTTCCGCATCCAGTCTGTCCCAGCCACCTTTCGTCCATCTAGCTGGGGGGCGTCCCACACTACGTTTGCCGATACGCGGTCTCCCCTCCAGGACTCGTCTGCTCCACCGTCCATCGGTCCTTCGACAAACATAGCCAGCCCACTGCCACTTCAGCTTGCTCACTCTACAAGCTATGTCGGTAACGCCGGTTCTTTTACGGATAATTTCATTCCTGATTTTATTCTTCAAAGAAACTCAGAGCATAGCCCGCTCCATAGCGCGCTGAGCGACTTTAAATTTATGGATCAGCCCAACTGTCCGTGTCCACGTTTCGTAGTAAGTCAGGGTCATCATCATCATCATTTCAGCCGGAAATCGTCCACTGCTGGTCATAGGCCTCCCCTAAAAGGGGGTTTTGCCATAATCGCCACGTTTGGCAGGCGGGTTGGCGATCACAGTATGGTTGTAAAAATGCATATAGAACGCTACTGCCCATTCTCTAGTAAGTCCCTTAGTCGCCTTCTACGACACCCACGGGAAGAAATGGGATTCATCATGGAATTCAACGTACTCCTAAGTAATAAGGTAAACGTTGATAGTCTCCCACCGGAACTAGGAACTGACGGTCACGCCCGATTGGAGCGTGACCACTTTCTTTTGCACGCCACTGCACTCTGCCGATTGTTTACTTGAAGTACATTAGCCAGGTATGTACGGGTCAACTGCCAGCCAGTTTTCAATAGCGAATTGATTACAAATCATTGACATGGTCCGGAGTCTTTGAGCAAGAATAATCTGTTCAGTTGGAGTCATCTGTGATCTACAGATGCGCTGGAGTGTAAATGTGGTACTGTCCCACAAACAATGGGACACTTAATATCTCGTCCAGCGTGTCCTCTTGTCTGCACGTCACAAGAACTGATGGAGGCTACTGAAGATGCCAAACTCTGGGCTGACTTTCTATAGATTGCCATCGACACGTTCGAAAGATTGACATAGTAACTCATAACTTTATGTTTGCTATGATTTACCATTTGGTACGACGGAGACTTCAAACAATATCGATAAACTTGTTCTATTCGAGGTTCAGATACTAGGGCCCTCGAACTCGGACCCTACGTCCGACTGCTCACTTAGTCTTTGGAAACATCGTCAACCGATTGACCGACTCTCCCTGAGAGCTGGCTTGTATTTTGGTCAGGAGGCCAATTATTCTCGTAATTAAAAACGTTCCATACATTTTTGACAGGTTTTTGACATTTGGTTGTCGCCGAGGTGAGACTGCGACGTTTTTAAATACGAAAATTGGCCTTCAGACGGTGAACGTTAATAAAATTACGAGAATTGCCCCTATAATATCAGTATTGCCGTACAACGTGGCAATGCTGCCAGCCTATTGGGCACTTTTCCCGTTGACCACAATGCGGACAAATTCATTCATACTATTCCAATTGCAAGTTTCCAATCGAAACCACAACTAACTGTAAATTAAAAAACCTGTAGGGTCCTAGGGAATCAAACTGCCAACGAGTTAGCGAGAGATTCCTCTCGGGACAAATGCAGCTGAATAGCATTTTGCATCTTGGCGAAAAAGCTAGAAATATTTTACAAAACATAGACATACATACGTATAACAAAAGAAATCAACTAAAACCAGAACATGGAAACAGAAAATGATGAAGACTTTTGTCATTCTGACATTTGAACGAACGTGAAGCTGGGAACACGTGTTGGATCAAAAAAAGTCTAAAGACACAATTTAATACTAGTGGTCGCCCGGTAGTCAAAATACGACCATAATAAAATATTAGCTTTCTGCACAAATCGTCAAGCACGAATCGCACGTCCAAGCAAGTCGAAGTTGATTGTGCACATAAGTGTCTGTCGTTGTTAGTGAGTCACGCAGTCAACAACCAAGTGTGATTATTAGGTAAACATGATGATAAAAGCCTTTGTGTAAAGGAGAGGTCATGTTTTTTGAAGTGGGCATCATGTGACGCTTATAAATGATTGTATTTCTTCTGTAAGTAGGTTTGTACATCGGCTGTCGTTCTTTGACAATCGTTACGGGTCGTCAGAAGTCCGAAAGTCTGACAACCAGTCTTGCCAAGTGGTATTTTATTACCCAGTAATTTGGTTGTTGAGGTCAGATAGGCAGTCGTTCCATGTAGAATACTGGTATTCAGATACATCCGGATAGACTGGAAGGCGACCCCAAAATAGTTGGGAAACGGCAGTCAAATGATGATGATGAAGTAGTTTTGTACAAACACTTTTATACGTCAATTATATTTTTAAAAAAAAATTAAAACAATCTAAAAAGACGCTTTAAAAACACCACTAAAAAACCAGAAAATAATTTCAAAAAAGCGCGGGGTGCTTGATATTAATTGATTATAAAAATACCTCAAAAACATACCATGCTTTTTGAAATTATTTTCTGGTTTTTAGTGGTGTTTTTAAAGCGTCTTTTTAGATTGTTTTAATCTATTATTTAAAAAAAAAACTGTAAAATCACGCTTTTGTAGTTACAAAAGCGTGATTTTACTTTTTTTTTTTTTGAATTGTCATCGGTCCTCGATAAGTCTACAAAGTTTAAATGAAATCTGACCGTTTGAAGTGGGTCAGAATCAAGTCCAAAGGGACTCTTTTGGACTTGATTTTGACTCACTGTAACTGACTGGTTACAAACAAACATACAGATGATGCTAATAAAGAGCGTGTAACAAGATGAGGTCGGCGTTTCCTATCTGACTACTCTGAGAAGAAAGGCCGAAACAAACTCAGAGGTCACAGTCTCTTTTGAAGTTTAGACATAACCTTGGTCATATCATGTGAAGACCAAGTAGATTAGTGTCTGCAATGGTCTTTTGAAGATAGGATTTCCTATAGGGAAATAGCTTCATCTTTCTAACTCACCGACCTTGACAATTCAAAAGTGCCTGTAATTGGTTTATTTGAAATAAATACTTTGAGTTTGAGTTTGAAGAATTTCAATATAACTTTTAATCCACTATTTAATTTTAACCCCATTAGGCAATGAGTTGAAAAGTGCTCACTTTCGTTGTACCTACATAATTTATGAAACAGTTGTACGAAATTTCCCAATGCATTGTGTGTCAACGAGTGAATTTAAGATTTTTAATATGTTGATGATTTAGAAAAATCTGTCCTCCGAGAACATATCAAAGAACTGGTTTAATAAATTTGCTGATTGAGATACACACGACTTAAATAAACTAAAAATTCACTGAAACTAAACTTGCAGATTCTTAGACATAATCCAAGAGCCGTTTTAACTTGAATTTAATCTTGCAAATATTATATTTAGCTGACATCTCAGAATTTGACACTAAAATTGCGCTGAAGTTTAACATGTACCTACATAAACTTGTTTTTCTTTTGTGTTAGAGTCCAGGGTAGCCCGCGACTTTTTTTCCGTCTTTTGGTTACGATTACGGTCGCGATTCATATTTATTTTTACCAACATATAACCTTGCACTGACCTGTAAATTGAAATAAAAACGTTAAAAAAAATATTTCTCGGTATACCCTGGAGCGTCCACCTTAACATATCGTAACCTCACGCCTGTAGTCCTTGAAGGGATAGGCAGAGACGTAATCCCACATTTCGCCAGCTTGTAATAGGGGGCGAGACTATTTATTGCCACCAACTGGGCAGAAATCTAGACTTCGGGCTTGTACTGAGAAAGATGTACCTAATGGTCTAACCATTAGGTACATATTATGTAAAACAATTCCAATTGATTCCAAACGAGCGGCTAGTAACAATGATTGCATGTAGCTCCACATAGCCGTGACTGTCAGTGTCACAGGTCACCGACCTCTGACTATTGTCACACCATACTACAGGCGAGCCTTCCGGGTATAACTACATGACCCTTGCACAGACCTTCCGGGGTTTTGTCACATTTTTTGGGAATATTTGTGACCCGATCGAAAAGTTCAAGGGCCAATGATGCAAGAGTTCGAGAGTTCTTTAAATCTGATAAAAGACTCGAGAGGGTTTGGGCACTGCATTCAAATTCATCAACCGTGATCGATCCAAAGGCTGAATGTTCTAAATTTGGATGTACAGAATTCGATCTAGTGCGCAACTCTTCATTGACAATTAATACTAAAGCTATTTTGAACCGAATAGTTCTCGGAGTCAGATCGGAGCCAATGCACTAAGCTACGTGCGAATAATTATATATTATAAATTGGGTAAGTATGAGTAGCACAAACAGGGCACATCATTGTTGCACAGAAATATAGCTTCAAAAATGGACTTCTGATTAAGCAATGACAGCTGCACGGGTCTATCGATCAGGTTAAGTTACGCTTGCCGCGGTTGTTCCGTGGATGGGTGACTATCTCTACATACCAAGACCCCTCCGTGCCTCGGAAAGCACGTTAAGCTGTTGGTCCCGGCTGTCATTCGTGGATCTTTGACAGTCGTTACGAGTCGCCAGAAGCCCAAAAGTCTGACAACCAGTCTTACAATGGGGTATCGTATTATTCGGTAACTGGGTTGTGGAGGTCAGATAGGCAGTGGCTCCATGTAAAATAGCTGGTTTTTAGCTGCATCAACATGGTTGGAACAAGCTGATGAAATATAGCTTAACAAAAGTTGATCGTTTTTTTGCAACATTCTGATATGCAACCACTGTGGTGTCCTTAATAAATCGCGGCTATGATTGCGCTTAGCGCCATTAGGTCAGATGGGTGCCTCTGACTGAACTAACTACCTACATATTTTGCACGACTGCCTTTTGACCTTCACAATTTCTGAGTCACATCAAAGGCAATATTTCTAGATTAGCAGTTCGATGTGACGTGCTAAACGAGGGCCATTTCATCATTACTTTGAATACAGTGAGGAACGAAATACAGCAAACCTAACTAGACAATGTAGTCGTCCAAAAAGTGATGCTTTAATAAACATTGGTAGCACTGTATTATTTTTGCAGTGACTGAGTGAGACTGCCACAATTTCAGTCGTGATTTCGAGTCGTGTCGGCGGTTTTGGTCCGAACCACAAAACATTATCCGTTTTAGGAATTGTAGCGCAAATAATCTTTAACATCGCCAAAGTTAACTCTGAAGAAGAAGCCGAGCAATTTTTGACAAGTTTGGAACACCCCACAGGGACGCAACGGATCTATGAGTTGAATAAAGGCGAAAATACGTATATCCTGGGATGCATATGTGAACGAAATTGTAAAGAAGCCATAGACCTCAATTTCGCAGTGCCCCAAATGAATTGTACTGAAATCCAAAAAGAAAAAAAAAAAAACGAAGGACACTCCATCGGATTTCATGTTACGCCTATTCCTCCATAAGGTAAGGCTTTGCATTACAAAGAGTCAAAATCATCTTCTGTCGAGTCAGACAAAGGAAGTTCTCACCCCTGCGTACAAAGGCTTTATTTCATTCTTCAATGTCATTCCTGACCGTCACATCGGCGCATCGATGACCTCAAGTTAAATAGACCCAGGAATAGTTCACCAAGGAGGCTACTTCCAAATCATCCCTGCCTGCAAAGGCTTTGCACTCTAAGTGATAAAAATATGCAACACAACGTGCAATGTCCTACCAGGGGCGCAGCGCCGCGAGAGGACCGGTCGGCCGTGAGCGAGGTCGATGACCCACGAGTTCATTGTCGACTGTCGAGCTAACTGGCGACGGTAAGGTCGGCGGAGATCGCGCTGATTGCGATCGCGTATTGTCTTAGCCGTTTGTGAGCTCCTAGTAGGACTAGACAGATTAGCTCTTAGGATCTCCTAGACGGACGGTATTAGGATCAAGTGACCGTATTACCAGAGACTACTTTTTACCAGCACAATCGCTCTCGTGGTCCTTCTGGACCCGGACATTTTTTTAAAGATAAAAAGTAGCATATATTATTCTCTGATCTATAAACTATCTCTATGCGAAAGTTGATCTGTTCACAATTTCTAGATTAGCTTGTTAGCCTCTTAGGGAAACGTATGTATGTATAAGAGGATTCCTAAGGTACAGACAGATGCGCTCCTTCGATAGAGCGACACATTCCTTTGAGGGATTTGATCTTCATCGCACTTGTTTTATAAAAAACGGCGAGTTTTATTCACAAGCGCAGCTAAAAGCTGTTTCTTTTTACAAAAGTACAGAAAAGTTGCTCTTTTGAAATTGTACCCTTGAAAGCCCCATGTCCCGTGCTTCATTAACACTCCTCAGAAATGCCTGATTTTGGCCTCGCCATCTCAAAAATTGAGACTCGATATAGACCTGGATGAGACTCAGCTGCTTTCTTTTGTGCTATGCTTCCCTGGTACCCATACCAGGAAGCAGGCATATAGGTACACAGCCGTGGGTGGAACAAACCTGCCTATGATAACGATGATGATTTCACTCTTCACAAAAAACATAGCATTGTCCTACACAGCCAAAAGCTCATTTAGGCCATTCAGGAAGTACTAGAACTCCTTATTTTAAACATTAAGGTCACAAAGCATAAGCAGTGAACAGTCACTGACCTCTCGCCTACAAAAAGTACAATAGGCTAGCTGGTCCTTCCAGTCGCAGAGTTAATTGAAAATTTATGAAAACGAGTATTTCTGATAACGATTTAAATTAGCATTATTATTTATAATTGAAAAACTATGTGCGTTTCTGACAATGTATAAAATTATGGTATAAAATGAACGGAGCAGTGGTGGCCCAGATATAACTGCCACGACTTACGAGTTGTAGGTCGGAGGTTCAAACCCAGAGTTCGTTTTTGCACTGTTCTCAAAACGCTGAAGAAAAACATCGTGAGGAAACCGCCATGTTCTAGAACCAAAAATTCCAAGAAATGCGACATCTACCAACCGGCAACTTGGCCCGCTTGGTGGATTACGGCCCACTCCCTCTCACCGAGAGGAGGCCCATGTTCCAGCAGTGGTAACACTGATTATGTATGTATAAAATACTGCCTCCTTGGTCTTGTGTTTCGATACCCAAGTCCAGCAAACTTTTAACGGTTTTCTGTCTGTGAATGCCCAGTCTGTACCATATTTTCCTGGCTAGTGGGTTCCTAATGTTTGGAACTTGACATACAGGATAAGTTTTTATCCAGTGCGCAAACTGTAACCATGAATTCAGCATATCATTCTAGTCCCCCTAGCTCAGAAATTTTATATGGCCAAATGTGGGAGAACTGCATACTTTTTCCTTCCCTTTAAAAAAAAATACAGGCTTTTACACAAAATCTAGTTCGCTCTACAAATCGCGGTCTACTTCCTTCACCAAATATCAACATGACGTATTCTATGATTACTATTACGTCTGCATTCACATCACCGACCAGCGCCAGTGACCTTGACGAGCAATTTAGACGAAACACCACTTAAACTACGTCACATTTTGAAAGATATCACTGTGAAATATAGTGCAGAAGGTTTAATGCGCATGATGTTTAAAATGACTGTAAGAGTAGCAACCTGCATTGGGCCAGCTTGGATCTCACAGAAAAGAGGCATGTGTCTCAATAGTGGGAACATAATAGACTTAATGGTTATAGGGGAAGACCAGAAAACGATGGATGGCTTGTGTGCATCATGACATGGCTAGAAAGGGGATGAATACTGAGATAAAGACTAATAGATGTACGGGAGAAGACGACATGCTGCGCCGACCACAGGCAAATAATACCAGGGCAGGAGGATGCTAAAGAAGTTAAGAGTTAAACATTTTGGCCTTTCAAACAGAAGTTTATCCGTTTATAGTTTTTATTACGTTCAGCATAGAAATGCTGAACGTTTATATTCTCATCTTCTAAAGCTAGTAGGGCAAAATGCCATTGCGTTACAAGTTACAAATAGCTCGATGTCAGCGTCGGCTTATTTGAAGCTTATATTCCTATTTAATAAAAAAGTCGAGTTTGCAAAATTTATTAGTAGTGCAGGGCGCGCGGCGGTAGAAATCCTTTTATAAGTGTATCCGAATATGTTTACTCGATATTTCAACCATGTCAGGCTTTCTCTATGGACCTCGTGGCACTATAGTGTGTATGAGCCTTCTCTATTGTCTATGAAGTGAGAGCTCACTACCGCCACTACTGCTAATGACAGCTATTAAGTTTTATAATCTGTGCCAGTTTATAATCTGTGTGCGTGAAGTTCAAACTGTCGAAATTTGAATGAGAATGGAATGCTCTTATTTTAAGTTAACGCTTGTATGGGATGTCTTTAGAAAGAAGAAATATTTTAATGGTATGTGTGTTTTTAATGGTGGTGTGGTCACCGATATTTTTCTATAGGGCTTTGTACAATGACGCTTACTATTTCAAGCCTGGAGATTGCTTTTACACTCAGAATTTCCTTACATTTTGGTCCTTAAATCCGACTGACACTTTTACCACCAAGGACCAAACTTCTAAGGAATACTGACTGACACTTATTTACGTACATAATATTACCATTATGTATACGAGTCAGTGTTTCTTTTATTTATTACGTTTTCACGGCTAAACATCTTGGCAGGCGACAGGTAACATGAGTACTTAAGGAAATACGACGCATTTTACCCCAAATATAAAAACAAAATATGCTATTGATTCCGCAGGTTAAGTTGTGGTCAAAAGTAACAGTAGCCGACATATTCTGCTAAAATCTCCGCGTGCAAACTGAGGTGAAGTAAGCTGTCAATAGTGTCAATCACAAACATCGGCATGTTGATTCTGTAAGAATCTCACCGTGAATACTTGCGTAAAGTGAACTATCATTGTCATCCCACTGATGCTAGGGATTGACGAAGTAATACATTTAAAATCATGATTTCGATCAATTCGATCATACTTACATATTTTGATGCTAATTCTATTGATGTTACATAACTTAGGTGTCTAAACATTATTTAAGGTTGTTTTAAATAAAACAGCAAAATAGAGATTAACTTAGGTTAATCTCTATTTCTGTGTCTGTTTCTGTTTAAATGTTTTTCTGTTAAAACATTTTTTTTTCTTTTATGATTGTAAATGTATTGCTCGGTCAATCCATGTCATGATGGGATGACACTGACAGCTCACTTCACTACTGGTGGAATGACAGCTCAGTTCACTTACGGCTCTCTCTCGATTTCACAGTTCTATGCATTGTTTGATCACAACTTTGCTCGCTAAATGGTTATAGGCCATCAAAATAGTTTGCTAAATTGCCCATAAAAGGAACATCAAATAACAGGTTTATTTATTTTTAGTCTACTACGTATTACTTTCACTGATTGATACACTATAATTAAATTAAATGAGAACTTGACAGACGGGTTTGGAGGTTAGTACTAGTTGTATAGATTTGAATAATTTTAACATAACATCACGCCTTATTTTCCCAAACGGTTCAGCAGACCCCAACCCTTCCTTTTTGCTCTCCGTGCAGTGGGTGAGGTGTTCTAATATGTAAATAACATCAAAAAATTTTTTTAAAAATAAATTTAGAGAATGGACCATATCAGAAGGCTTAATGTTGCAAAGGGCAAAAAGGAAGGAATGAAGATCCGCAGGAGAACCAAGGTAACCGACATAGCCCGAAGATTTGCCGAACTTAAGTGTCAGTGGGCAGGGCACATTGCTCGCAAAACAGATGGCCGATAGGGCCGAAAGGTTCTGGAGTGGCGACCGCCTACCGGAAGACGTAGAGTGGGAAGGTGGACCGATAACTTTGTGAAGCCCGCGGGAATCCGCTGAATTTGGGAACCACAAGACCGGTCGAAGTGGAAGAGCCTGGGGGCCTGATGATGATGAATTTAGAGAGCAGTAGTAGTAATGGCCCCGACTTACGAGTTGTACGTCGTGGGCTCAAACCCAGTCTGGCACGCTACTTCGTGTAATTTATTTCAATACCACTGCTCTGAAAACGGTGAGGGAAAATATCGTGAGGAAACCGGAACTAAAAATTCGAAGACATGTGACATCTACCAACCCGCACTGACCACGCGTGGTAGATTACGCCCACTCCGTCTCAAAGAGAGGAGGCCTGTGTCCCAACAGTGGGAACATTATAGGCTGATTCTCAGATCTACAGTCTTTGACCAATTCAGATTTAAGGTAAAATTGCTCCACCTTGGGCGATTCTCGTTAACAATGGCGTCACGACTACATCCAGCAATTTAGGGCAATGGCAACATGTAGCCCCACAATATGGAGCAAAATGGAGCAACTTAAAAAACTAGGCAATGCGCCTTCCCCGCCGCTTCCGCTGCGGGCCGGTTCCTCTCACAAAAACGAGATGTAGTTAAACGTAAAAACGAGATAGAAAGAAAATTGAATAAAAATGTCCAAACCGATTGGATATTCGGCAACTCATGAAATATATGAAGCAATCAGAAGCAATATTGCCGAAACACCTCGGCAATTTATCTTTGTTGCTCCAGATTGCTCCACTTAACCGATCTAGATTGATCCATTAGTGTTGAAAAATTGCCCGTGTAAGAGCACCTTAAAACGTGTAAAGCAACACAACCAATCTATTTATAAATTACAAGCTAATCTATATTATTAGCAAAATATAATATCCCTCGATCACTACCCGACACGACGCTGAAAGGACGAGGTCAGAATCGATTTCACATCAAATTTATATTTAAACAAAAAACAATCGCTACTCCTCCATTACTACTATTAGTGTTGCCGAGCAATAATTGCTCAAAAAATTGCCCGTGTAAGAGCACCTTTAGACAAATGACAACTACACAAAAAAATATATGTTACTGTCCATCATGCAGACATATTTATCTTTCGACCTAATAAATAAAAAGTTGTATTACATCATATAATAATTCGCGCCAAGACTTCGTGTTTCGTCTGTCAGTCATGCCCGACGGGTTAGTCGAGTTATATCAATTATATTTATTTTATTTTACATCACTATTTTTAGAACCAGTTTTTGAGTAACTAAAACAAACAAAGACAAAAATCTCTAATGAAATGTAAGGAATATATAATAATGGTCTCTCAATCATCACCGTTTCCTAACTATGTTCGGATAGGCGTCCAGTCTAACTGGATGCAGCTGCCTATCTGACTCGAGCGACCCCGTTAATGTGTAACATGATACCCCTTTGTAAGACTGGTTGTCAGATTGGGCTTCTCGACTACCCGAAACAACCGTCAAAGATTTTCGAATGACTGCCGGGACCAACCGATTAGCGTGCTTTCGAAGGCACGAGGGGGTCTCGATATGTAGTGTAGGTTTTGGTGGTCAGTTGGTCACCCATGCACGGACCCGGCCCTGGATTCGGCTACGTGTTTGGCGCCATCACTAACGTCCAGCAGTTCCTGTAATGTGCAGACTACAGGATGGGATTAATGGATGGGACGCTTAACATCATGTATTAAACTCCAAGGTGGAGTTGTCTACGAATCACCACCTGAACAGGTTTTCCCTGCTTCGGCCAACCCGGGCCTCGTCTGAGTCTCGATTTTCCATATTTTCTACCACGACTGGAATTATTATTTTACATTCGAGCTAAATAATACGTACATTTTAGTTTTTTAATATTCGTAAATCATAATTAACCAATCGACAGAAATTCGTCATAGTTTTTAACAAAATTATTTTTACCAGCGTAACTTATTCGGAACGAATTTATTAAATTATTTGCTGTGGTTTATTAACCGACTTCCAAAAGGAGGAGGTTCTCAATTCGTCGGAACCTTTTTTTTTTTTATGTATGTTCCCCGATTACTCGAAGATGGCTGGACCGATTTGGATAAATTTTTTTTTGTTCGAAAGGGTATACTTTCCAGGTGGTCCCATGATCATCAAGTCAGGATCTGATGATGGGATCCTGGAGAAATAGAGAGAACTCTTCAAATTTTATAGACACACTTGAAGCAATTTGTGTAGTTTTTAGAAGAATACTTTCTCGGAGTGGTTCCATTTCAATTTGGTGAAGATCTGATGAAGAACTTCGGAGATAGGCAACGGAACTCCCCAATAAATGATAGCAAATGGACAGGGATTGCTGAAATCTCATGTCTGTCAATTGTTTACACCAGTTAATAACATAACATCACGCCGGTACGCTGTGAAGGGGTAAGCACATGTGAACCACTAAAAAGTGAAAAATAAAAAACTTTTTTCAAAAAAAATTAACAACCGACTTCCAAAAAAACACTAAAAAGTGAAAAATAACTTTAATTTCGGAAGGCGGTGACAAAAAATTAAAATACATATCTAAAGTCACCGACTTCCGAAATTAAAGTTATTTTTCACTTTTTAGTGTTTTTTTTAAATTAATTTCTCTCTCATCGTTCTGTGGGCATTTCAAAATGGACAGAGTTACTTCCTTACAGAAATATGAGGCTGGAATTAGGTCCTCTAGTGTCCTCTAGTGTCCATGCTGAGATGGCAACCCTTTCGGTATGAGGACGCTCAGCACTTTTTTACTGCATTTTATTGTCATGTTTATCGTTCTTTTTATGTGTTTGTTGCTGTTGTGTTGTGTCTGTGTCGAATAAATGCTTTATACTCTATTCTATCCACAGAGGGAACCTTCTGGTGGGTGACTAATGACGAGCAGAAGATACCTAATTGCAACTGCTGATTCCTATAACCTATTTGATTCAAAGAACTGTCAGTACCAGAGAAATATGAAAGCCTAAAAGGTCTCAGGTGTATTTAGAGAGAGCACTTTGACACACAGGTTATAATTTAATTAGGTTTCACAAGACAAATGAACAGTAGGTACTGTCAAAACACGCTTGGAAAACAACACAGGTAGAAAGTAATTAGAGCTATATTAAATATGGCCCTTGATTGTGTTACTATAATTATTATTTCTTTCTTTTTTCGCAGAAAACAGATCGATTTACATCGAAGTGTCGACTACGCAGGATTCACACGCGACCGACGCTAAACAATAGACGCAGAAAAAATGTAGCAAAAACTTTGTAAGGTCATGTATGAGGCTGTTACATTATTATGTGAGCCTGGTAGTTGATCTCGAGTTATGTTAGGATTACATAAGTATGTTTTGTAATCTTCACGCTATGCTATGGGGTTAGCAGGGCTTTTAATACTATGTAACAAAAACTTAGTAAGGCCAAGGGTGAGGCTGTTACATTATTATGTGAGCCTGGTAGTTGATCTCGAGTTATGTTAGGATTACATACGTTTTGTAATGTAATTTTCACGTTAGCTGTGAAAAACAGGGCTTTAGAAAGCTTTGTAGCAAAAAGTTTGCAAAGTCAAGTAGATAGATAAAATATGTCTCTTTATAATATCCAGCGAGATTGTAAACTGTCGATAAAATGTGAACTGCACCATATTGCTTACCGACCGAATAGGTTAGGTTAGGTTAGACTTGCGGCCATCGGGGCGGTCCGGCCAGTGCTCGAGCGCTGGCTCGGGAGGAGGCACGGCTCCCTGTCGTTTCGGGTGACACAGGTGCTCTCGGGGCATGGTTGCTTCGGGAAGTACCTGTGTCGCATAAACAGGGAGCCGGACGCTCGGTGTCACCACTGCGTCGACTGTCGGGAGGACACGGCGTGGCACACGCTGGCAGAGTGTGCCGCTTGGGAGGAGCCGCGCCGTGCCCTCATCTCAGGAGTAGGCAGTGAGTGACCTGTCGCTGCCGGCCGTGGTCGAGTCGATGGTCGGCAGCGAGGAGTCCTGGGACGCGGTGGTTTCCTTCTGCGAAACAGTCATGTCGCAGAAGGAGGCTGCGGAGAGGGAGCGGGAGATTGCTTCCGCTAACCCGATCTGCAGCAGCCCCCCTAAATGGGTCCAGGGGCGACAGATCTGGGGAAATCTGTCACCCCATACTTCTTAGGACCCGAGATGGCGGCGCGTAGTGTTCCACGCGCGCCTCTCTATGACGTAAGGGGGGAGTTAAACACCTCACTCCCCCCCTGTCACGAGGTGGCCCGCAGAGGCGGGCCGCCACTAGCGGGGGATCGCGGAAGTCACACTAGTTCCCGTGATCCCCGGTGCAAGTGAGAGGCGGAACACCGGGGTGGTTTTAGTCAGTAAGAGTCTGACAGACCCCTTCGCCCTCCCCGGGGCGGAGGACATCCATGAGGATTTCCCCCCCCCGTAATCAAAAAAAAAAAAGGTTAGACTTGCGGCAAAACGCGCGCGAGCCGAGCGAGTGAAGCGAGCCGAGCGAGTGAAGCGAGCCGAGCGAGTGAAGCGAGCCGAGCGAGTGAAGCGAGCCGAGCGAGTGAAGCGAGCGGTGCCACGGTAGCGGCTGGCGAGCGGTACTTCCAAGTTAGTGGCAGTTACTTGACTATTTAGTAATAGCGCAAGGTACTATCCGTCTTGACACCAGTTCACAATTTGACGGTTTCGCTTCGATAGATTATAATCTACCGAAAAATAATGCGTTAAATTGTAAGCAGTATGTGACGGTTCACAATCTTTCAAGATATATTATAATGTAACGGTATTTACAATTTTACGGTGACTTGTACACGAAAAATTACCAAGTTCAATACAAGTTATCAATGTGTAATTTTATAAGAGGTGACACAATGAGAGAAGTTTGTATGGTCAAGTATGAGTCTGTTATACTATTATGTGAGCCTGGTGGTTCATCCAAAGCAGCGATCGGCAACATGCGGCCCGCGGGCCGTGTGCGGCCCGCGGACGTCTTACTTGCGGCCCGATCAATTATTTGTTAGTAGTTAGTTACTTTGTAGCTTTTATTTCTAATTTTTGGTGATTATTTTTCTAGCTATAAAGCCCAAACATATAAACATAATGTAAGTATTTCGTGTACGAATTAAATTCCCTGTTTTAACAATTTTAATAGCATTTAATTTTTTTCTATGGGATAGGACTGATATGATAGGTAGGTAAATTGGGCTTCTAGCGTTAATATCACAAGTGCGCTCCCCCCCCCCCCTTTAGTTTATTTTTCCACCTTGTGGCCCTTGCCTGCACAATCAATCAATCAATCAATCAATCAATATCTTTATTGTGGATCATAGGTAGGTACAAAATACAGGTCTTAAATAGATAATTGTGATCAGCTACGTCCCGCCCTTTGGGCATACAACAGTCAAATTAGAAATACAATTACATTAAAATTTCACATAAAATATAAAACAAACATAAAAATAAAATGGAACTAATTAAGGTAAATACACATCACACAAAGGTTGCCGACCGCTGATCTAAAGTTATGTTGGGATTGCATGCGTTTTATAATCTTCACGCTACATAGGCTACTTTTTATAACGGAAAACGCAAGATTCTTTGGGAAATTCCATAATAAATAAGCAAGAAAAACAAGCATAAGAAAATGCTGAAAAGTACAGTACTATATTATCATCATGGGAGCCTAGTAACGTTGGATTACATTACCAGTTTGTCAGAGAGGTAAGCTGAGCTAGCTGAGTAGGTGTTACTAGAGGAAATAACAGTCGTAATAAATTGTAATGTCAAGTGTGAGGTTGTTTTGTCATTATGTGAGCCTGGTACTCCGATTACATAATTTTGTACAGAAAGCCGAGAAATGCCAAGTTACATGAATGAATATGAGCCCTTTATAAGTTAAATAGAAGGATAGAGGGAGAAGAAATCTCATGTTCGTTATCATTCAAAATAGTGCTATTTTTAACCAAAAATAACTAATGAAAGCATTAGAACCAAGTAAGGAAGAGACAAGATACGTCGAAAAATTTGTTTTATTTTTGAACAATGTTTGTTTGAGTAACTGTATGACCTTTTGCCGCCTAAACCACTGAACCGAATGTAGGTAATGAAATTGGCAGATACACAGGTAACCTAGTATACTGGTGAAGGACACGTGATATTTTGTATTAAACACAAAACACACGCAGACAACGTCACGGCCAACAGCTAATATGTTAAATGATATATATTTTATTAATAGCAAAGCTAAACGAGATTTCTTAAACGAGTTAACATAAAATACAATCTAGAAATCAAGCAATAAATCGTAACAATAAACGCTACAGAACGATACGCTGTAAACTGATGAAATTATGTAAATCTTATGTGTTTACTTTCTGTTTCTAGTCCAAAGCGTGTTCAGTGATGTTCAGAGGCTGGAAACATCGGCTACACATTACTTCTAACAGTTTGTGTGTTAAGTGGCTAATTAATTGTTTAGCGTTACGCTGGGCATGCCGTGGTGGTTTTTAAAAGGACGATCATATTGATTTTTGTTTCCACGCTTATAAATACAATCTAACACTTAAATATATCAAAATTATTACAAGTATACACCGTGACATTTTAGTCGTCTTACAACGGCAGCCCACTTCATGTACCCAATGACTGTTATCTACTACCATTCATTAAAAATTATTTTTTTTGAATATTTGCAAAATCAAAAACATGAAAATATCACTAAGACGAAACACCCTGTTATGGAGGTGGAATTAATGATGGAATGTAATGGTAGGTAGGAAGATATCTTCTACTGTTTGATACGTAAACGTTATTAACAGGGAGGGTGTTTCATAATTCTAAAGCATTATTTATTTTTCTTTGTACCTATTATCTTAATTAATGGTAACAATGTTTTAATCGCGCCTAGAGGTGTTTTATGATGGATACATTGAGTGGACCACCTTTGTAAGACGACTAAAATGTCACGGTGTATAAACGAAAAAAAGAACAATGGATAAAAGGACACAGCCGAACTGGCCAATAGGGACCCGCGTCAGTCTGTGGACCCGAGCCCATCCTGCCAATCCCCTTCAACCAACTACGCAGATAGCTTCAGGAACACACAAGCAGAGCTGGTGGACCCTGACACCAGGCTGCAGGCAGTCTAGGGAAGCAATGCCATATTTGGATGGCAGGCTGACCAGACGTCTTTTACGCCTGGACAGAAAGGATCTGCGTCTGGTGACTGGGACCATCACGGGACAATGCCCGCTAAACAAACACTTTTACACAATAGGCATAACAGACAGCCCACTGTGCAGGGCCTGCATGGAGGCCGGAACCGTTGCGCATGTGCTTTTCGAATGCACAGGCGTAGCCCAGATTAGAACAGAAACCCTCGGGGCACCAAATCTTACACGGATATTATCAAATGACCAGGAGTTACAGCCAACTTCTGGAGAGAGGTAGGCTGGCTGGAAAAACAACCGACGGCCGCCATGGCTCACGCACAATGATCCACTTGAAGGACTAAGTGCGGAAACCAAACCCAATAACATACAGAACAACATAGATCATACAGGAAAAAAAGAAATAAAAGAGCTCATTGGGCATCAAAAAATTGGTCCGCATCGCTGTCCACGGGAAAAGTGCCCAAAAGGCTGGCAGCGTTACCACGTTGGATGGCAATGTTGATTTTTCGACCCAAGTATAGGCCAGCCCTCTGGTCACGTAAAGAGTCGACCAACCCTTTGATGTTGGCCCGAAATACTCGATGACCAGTCGAACCAGCATAACCAGCGGACGCTTCCAACGATACCAAATTATGTTAAGTAATTTAAAATTACGAGGAAACAGATGAACGTCCATACATAAAAAAATCATACGTACCGACCAAAATTCATAAATACAACTTCAACTTAACAAATAAGCTTGTTTATCAGACGAGGGTTATAAATCAGTTATTTAACCAACCAAGTACCAGGGAGCCATAAGCCTGAACAATTGTTAGTAAGAACGTAATGTGCTCAATACTTCATGCTATCGACAGATCAAGTACCGCTACATGACCCACATCACAAAGTAAGAGCAAAATAAACTATTGCTATAAATTTTAGGCTTTTCGCTACCACAGTAATAGCTGTTTATTGGAACTAGGCTGTACTAGCTCGCGTCTAGCCAAAAATAAGAAAAATATTTAATTATTATTATTAAAAGGGAAGAGTGACCCACTTACTGCGATAAACACTTAGACAAAGTAAAAATCAAAGCATTTATTTCAAATAGGCACTTAAAAGACACTTTTACACGTCAATATTTTGTTGGTCAATATTTTTAAAAACTAGATGGCGCCGGCATTTCCTAGCTGACTGATCTCTGAGAAGAAAAGCCGAAACAAACTCAGAGGACATGGTCTCTTATAAAGTCCAAACATTATATTATTAGAATTTTATGTGAATTTAACAATGCAGGGCAATGTCTGGAAGGGCCTTTTGAAGAAAGAGCCGTCGCAGCTTTGAGCTGACCTGTCCCAACAGACGGCATGTATGTATCAGTCACCGTGTAGATTTCTGCCCATAATTCGTCGATTATGTTCCCACTTCTGGGACACAAGCCTCCTCTCTTCGAGAGGGACTGCTGATCCACCACGGGCCCAGTGCGCGTTGGTAGATGCCACATGTCTTGGATTTTTTGGTTCCAGGACATGCCGGCTTCCTCACGATGTTTTCCTTCACCGTTTTAAGAACTGGTGATGTCATAATTTATTCTTCTTTAATCGGTCCTTCATTACTGAAGATCGTGGTCACTGGACGCCTTTAAGCGGACAATCTGCCTCCATCGACTCAGGTCTGAAGTTGCCATCACCAACTGCTGAAATTTGCTGGAGGAGGTAGCTTCCTTTATTTGGTCAGACCATCGTGTTGGCGACCGGCCCCGTGCTCTCTTTCCTTCGTTATTGCCAACAATTACCAGCTTTTCACGGCTGCTATCTCCCCTTCGCATTATTATGTATAATTTACACAAAGTAAAACTCCAGTCGATTCGAACCTCCGATCTACAACGGCATTTGGAAGATTTGTACTCCGTTGATGGCATTGATGGCTCACTTATAACCGCCGAAATGTGAGCTATAGGTACTCCTCTGCCTAACCCTTCGGGGTATATGGGCGTGATGTTATGTTATGTAATTTTATTGAGCAGGAACTGAACGCGCGGATCACACATAATTTGTCCTTTTTATTTCGAATAATTAAGGAAGTTGAATTAGTCATAATTATGTTCACCACAGGGGGTTGTACTGGGGAAATAAACGCCACAAATATTATAATAATTTGTCAGAGAATTATTATCCCTTAAGGCATTTCTTCACAGGTGGTCCCTCTGTGCTTAGAAGGCGAATCAACTAGCTAACTATTTTCCTTTTCTGTATAGTTATTGATGCGGGAAGCACAGAACCGGTCGAAGTAGCGGAGCTTGGGGCGGCCTATTGTGAAGTATATATGGCAGACCAGCTAATGTCTTTCGTATTTTTTGTATAGTCGCTAGGATACTGTTGATATTTAAATAAATTGTCACAATATTCAAAATCAAAATCATAAGTCATTTATTCAAACTAGGCTGAGAGTCAGCTCTTAATGAACGTCAAAATTACATAAGACAGTCCCCCGGCACGCCCGCCCTTCACCACTTCCTAGAGCTTTAGCTGGGAAGAAGAAGTGGCGCAACAAACTGTACAGCAGCACAGCTGTCTGTTAAGTTAGAAGAACTTGATTCTATACAGTAGTAGGTTATTAACATTACGAAACACAAAAAACATTAAATTCGTCATAGTTTCAGCTAGCACACGCCTATGTACCAACAAAACATTGAAATTATAGTACTGAAGTAGAAATAAACGGATTATTATATATAGATATTAAAAATACTGTGTTCTTTCAGTGTATATTTCATAATTTAACTTACCACCATGTCCAGCAGTGGACGTCTTTCGGCTTAAATCATGATGATGATACATTTATTTTATGTTTTAACTTACTAGTGGTCGCCCAATGGTCAGAATTCGATCACAATAATTCAATTAAATTAATATTTGAACGAAAGCATTATTATATAAAAATAATAGCTTTCTACAATCCTCCATATAAACTTTAACTGTGCCAAATTTTATACTCCTCCGTCCGCGTAATTTTTGTAAAATGTTCTACAAAGTTTTTGCTTCACGTATTAATATACAGGGTGTAAAAGAAACCCTATTGCTAAGCACTAAAAATAACAGCTGGTATAGACCCACTATACAAAGTTTCAGCTAAAAATAAAATACTCCAAGAATTGATACAAAATTTTCGGTTTCATATGTTTCTTAAATTCAAATCATAACAAACGTGTCACCGCACTACGTAGGTCAATAACTTTCCACATGTTCTCTGTTCTCTTCCGAGTGGTGTTTGTTTCGATTGTTCTGGTATCAATGTATTAAAAATTATCATAACATCCGAACATGTAGAGATAGGATTAAAAAACCCTTCCAATATCGTTTGATATCATCCAAAGAAGCCGTGCCCTTGGTATGTATATACCCTTTCCGTTACACGTTGTATAGATAGGTTACCAACGGTCAGCCATAGGAAACTGGCGCAACTCCATCCGGCTGTGGAAGCCTGTCTGAATTGATTTATTGAGACCAATAGTCGCTATTCTATCAACGACTACTTAAACGATAAGAATTGTTGGTCGCTGTGATTAACTCAAGACGTTTGTGTTCTTTCACCAGAATTAGCTTAACTACTGACAGGTCATATGAATTACTTCATATCATCGTTTATTTAACTTGACTGCATAAACCATTTTTTTTTTAATTTTTATCAATTAAATTTTCATTTATTGTTGAATGTTAATTATATGCTATTATTGTATAGAATCAAGTTCTTCCAACATAACAGACAGCTGTGCTACTGTACAGTTTGTTGCGCCACTTCTTCTTCCCAGCTAAAGCACTAGGAAGTGGTGAAGGGCGGGCGTGCCGGGGGACTGTCTTATGTAATTTTGACGTTCAGAAAGTGCTGACTCTCAGCCTAGGTTGAATAAATGACTTTTTTTATGGAAGTTATGGAGCTATATAGTATTTTGTTATAAGAGTCAGATTCTCTTGTTTAGTATTTGTAGTCAGCAAGATGGGTAATGGATGACTTTGTTTGATAAAAGACGGATGTGCCTTTGAGCACTGAGTCTAGACGCTTTGTGTTCCACGCGCGCCTCAAAGAGATAGCAGCACCAACTGGTGGGGTCCGCAAGAACCGATGCCTGCCAGCGGTGCGGGTTGTTCGAAAGAGATACCGCGGCCCCTGGCACACAGGCAACTGGTACACGGGTGGATTTTAGTCAGTAAAAGTCTGACACGCCCTCTTGCTCCACCCAGAGCGGGAGAAGTTACTTGATGATCTCCCACCCAAAAAAAAGAGAAAAAAAAGCACATGAGTCTATAGTTAAATACTACAAATCGGCAAACACAGTATTGACAGGCGAAACTATGGATAGACCCTTTAGCCTATGTCCAGTAAACTTAGTACTTTTAAAATGGTTTTAAATATGTGAACACCATGTATCTATCTCTAGTTGCGTCATCTATTTTGGTACGATAATTTTATGATCGCATCGTCTTCACATATGGAAAGAGTAACGGTGGAGTTTCTTGCCCATTCTCCTCCATACGAATCTACCTTTCGAAAGGGGCGACTAGAATCAATTCTATTTTAATGTAAATTTTAACGTACAAAAGTGCCTTTTACTCGTATGTGCCATTTCGAAATAATTGCTTTGACTTTAAACCAGGGTAATCCCATATTTTTAAAAACGTTCACATTCTAATATTAGTCTCAATCACATTCTACAACTTTTTGACAATGATCTTCGCTGAGATAGGATCGCGAATTTAAACGTTATTGACGGAAGAGAATTGGTTTTCAGATCAGATAGAATTAAGGATGTTCTTTTACCGGCTCTGATCCTATTACAATTAATAAATAGTGTTAGAACAACATAGGAACGTCTTTACACACGTATAAGTGCGGTGAGCCGCCGTTCCCTTAACGGCACTTCTTTGACACTTTGTCGATTGTCGATACAAAGTTATATCGAGAGCTTTTGTGTTCAAACTAATATTGTAATATTATTGTGGCCATTGTTGCTGTACTAGCAAATACTCGGAGAATACCGCTATAACAATAAGAAACGAAATGCTGACGCGAAGCCAGGCAAGATTGCTACAGTACACACACCCAACAACTTCGGCGTGTTACCAAGAAACTGAGCTGTGAAGGTTATATAGGCAGTCGCTCTATATAAATTACTGGTACTAGACTTGAAGCCGATCCCAAAATAGCTGGGAAAAGTCTAGACAGATTCATAATTATGGCTAAGATATATTCATTAGAAGAAAAGTTGAAGGAATTATGAGAAAGATGGTGCTGGCTAGGTGGTGACCTCTGAGATAGAGAGGAATGGAAGGAGAAGACTGCGCTGACCAGCACTAAAAGATTTTAATTACATATTGTGAAGACTATGAGATTTAAAAAAATCATAGTCATGTTTTGGCAGCTTGAGTATATTAGGCGGCCTACCCAAATGTCCATTCTTTGGTATTGTTCGCCGAATCGTTGAGCTCCATAAGTTTTGAGTGGAGCTGCACGATTACTGACAATTGCGAGCCCTGACTGGACAGTTCCACTCAATTTGTGCGGTTCTTTACTCAAAAGAACGTTTTAGACATATATCTTGGTCTTCACATGATCTGATCAAGATTATGTCTGGCCTTTAAAGGAGACTGACTACTGGGTGTGTTTCAGCTTTTATTCTCAGAACAGCCAAATAGGAAACGCCAACCTCATCCAGTTTTTAAACGGTTTTAATTAGCTTGCCCTGTTTGTTTTTTGGGTCAAATTTCGTACTTAAAATTTTACCCTCTTCCTGTTGGCAGATTGATCTGATTTGGTACACACCACGTACACACCTTTAGTTTTGATAACGATACAATTTAATTTAATCAGTATCATGGTAAATCCAAGATGGCCGCCGCTATAAAATGGCGGATTACATATTTTCCACGACCCCCTCAATATGGGTATCAAATGAAAGAGCTTGACTATTAAAATACTTTACAATATAAAAAAAAAAATACTGAAAAAAAGAACTAAATGGAATGAGAAATATTAAATAACGAAATTAAACCTCACACTCATCTGCCTAGCCTTTTCCCAACCATGTTGGGGTCGGCTTCCAGTCTAACCGGATGCAGCTGAATACCAGTATATTACATGGAGCGACTGCCTATCTGACCTCCACAACCCAGTAACTGGTAACGAAATAAAACCTAAAAACTTGAAAATAAAATAAGTTTTTTTTAAGTTAAACGGGTTTAATGAAAATAATGATGTAGATAATGTACTAAAAGCTAAAAAAATAATTCGGGAGGTCCTACGTACCAGTCATCACACTACTTTCCTCTTCAATGTAGGGCATTGATCAGACAAAAAAATAAAATCGTGACAAACACAGGGAGCGTGAGACTCTGCCTGACGCTTCGGAAAATGATGCGTGATGTTATGTTGCGTCATACACAGAAAAAATTTCGCCCGGAAATCGTATCACTACTACGCGTCCATAAATTGCAGTAGATATTTTAAATGAACTTTCCAATTTCCATCGGTGAATAAAAAATAAAATAAATGGTATTCTTTTGAATCCGAATAGCATTTGGTAGTCCTTCAGTTTTCAATTAGACCCGGTCGCCCGCGACCTTCGCCCAGCAATCGTAAGTGCTGCTTCAAAATAATTCATACGCGATCGACCCGCACTCTCTAGCATCTTCAGTGACGCAACCGGTGATTTCTAGCTTCCTTATGAACTCCTGGTACCTGGATCGGTCATGATGAAAGTTTCTTTTTACAATTAACTGTCTGTCACTGGCCTGAGAACGCACAAAATGGGGAGGCCTTTGCCCAGCTGGGGGAAAAAATGCAAAAACAAGCTAAAAAAAAAACTTGTCACAGTTGGTGATACTTTTAGATAATAACATATAAGTCTTCGCAATAACAAATAAAAGAAGTAACTTAATTAGAACTTAAGCTAAGTAACAAGTAACTATGATGACAAGTGGTCGCGCGGTGGTCGAAAGTCAACCATAATTTATTTAAATTTTAAGTTTGAATTATAATAACTATTTTCTCCATTCCTTCTCTATATAACAATTAAGTCAAATGTCATATTCCTCCGTCCGCATAATTTTCGTAAAAAGGGGTACAAAGTTTTTGCTTCAGGTGACAAAAAAACTTCCAGAAGTACTCGTAGTCATATGCAGTTTTATGGCACAGCGTTACTTCAACAAAAGTTGAGCTTTCTCTGTCACTTATGCCTTTGTGACAGACTCTTTCTGTAACTTCATGTGCCATATTAACGCCTGAATACTTAATATAGAATTGTAGAGCCTTTAGCCTGCTCGGTTTTACCTTGCATACTTCATGAATATTCTATAAGTTGATGGTATAATCTTAGTAGACAAACACTATTTTGTATATGGAAGATAAGAAAATCATTGGGCATCGGACCTGCACGTAATCATCATGTGAAGTTTAATAGTATATTTTATATCGAGGGACATAACGAAGCCATAAAATACCGGAGGTGGTTTGACTCGCGAGCGTGCGAGGGGGACTCAATGAAACCGAGGGCATATTAAGTTGGCGTTTAGTCTCGAGGTGCAAACTGTACCTTTCACTTTGAGTGCGAGAAAAATAGTCAATTTAGTACAAAAACATACAATAAATATTACTTAATAAAAATAGATTTTTTTTTCTTCTAAACAGTCACAGATTAACAATTTAAAACACATGGCGCCACCTTCTTTGCGAAAAAACCATGGAACTAAAACTCTCAACATTTTCGCAATGAAGATGGTCTAAACTCCACAAATAGTAGTATATTTACTGGCTGTTTGAGTTTGTCTATGTCACATGAAGGAAATGAAAAAACTAATTAAGTACTTTTCACTCCCTAGAGACTAGAGTGGTCACTTTAGTCCCGCTTCGTAGGGCTATATTGGCGTACTTTTAGAACACGAGAAGTGAAAAGATTATATTTGATTTATATAACTGCGCGATTAAAACCAAATAAACGTTTCATTTATAATGCGACCCGTTTGGCTTCAAATGTTCATAAAATATGGTTTAGTTCGCTTACCAAATTGTAGTAGTAGCCTATGGTCCTATCTGGTCCTTCGAAATAATTCTGAATTCAATATTTACCTGTAAAAGATGAAAAGGAATTAAGTACTTATGTAAAGTTACGAGGAAGCTTCGATATTTGCCAAGATTTAAGTGTCAGCCAGGACATTAATATGGTTATAGGGCCATAGGATATTCTTCAACTTCAGGACAAAAGTCGAAAATTATATTCATGATTAGAGAAAAAGGTGACCAAAACCTTTTTTTTTGCGTGGGAAATCATCATATAACCTCTCCCGCACCCAGGTGACCCAGAGCTCGATTTCGAAACTGAAAATCCAGTTTTGCTTTTACTAAACAGGGTAGCCTGTTTAGTTCCTACCGATATAATGTGACATTAGCAGAAAATACAACAACGTTAGGAATCGAGCATAGCTATAGTTACCAAAAGGTGTATAATATCTTTAAATAAAATACAGGGTCAAATTAAATGAGCTGGCAATACTTTACCAACATATTTGGTATCGATATCCAAAACGGCAGACGAGATGATTGCCCACCATAAAAAAAGAAGTATTGCCAGCTCATTTAAATTGACCCTGTATAACATCGTACACCCACATTTTGCCAGTTATGTTAAGGGCCCATGTAAGGCCGAGCCTATTGCCATCAAACGGGGAAAAATCCAGATCCGAGTTACAATTGAGAAATTCCTGATGTGAAAAATACAATAACACTTTGCTCGATCTAGGAATCGAACTCAGTAACGCTTAGACCACTAGATCAACGAGACAGTTTTTATAGAATTTTCTCCTGCAGAGTAAAAGCTATCAATCACACTCAGAAAGAAAATCCCCGGAAAAGAAGGAAAGAAGAAACGAAAAAAATGGTTTTTATATTTGTGTAGTTTATTTAAGTATTTATAAACAAGAACCACCGATAAAAACCCTACTTTAAAAAAATAACCACACCCAAATCGGTTCATCCGTTTCAGACCTATGATGCCACAGACAGACATATAGCGGTCAAACTTATTAACTCCTTCTTTTTGTGTCGGGGGTTAAAAACCGCGTAAATCAATGCCAAAACACATAAGGTTGCAGCTACCAGGACAACATCGTCCACAAGGTGGTCATTGTAAACAATGGTACGGACGCGTCCAGCGCTGGGTGGCGTCCGACTTATCCGACAGATATCCGCCGGATATCGCAGAGTAACGCCAACTCTGCCGTGACCCATTTAGTTGATGTTATGTAGGTACCTACTGTTTATATTTGATCGTAAATAGGTTTATAGGTACAGGACTAGATTTTCCTAGTTGAAAAATGGTACTCAAAAGTAGTTTCGATACCAAAAAATCCACCAAAGAAAATTGCTGTATGTGATATGAAAAACCTTCGAATTAGAAGTTTTCCTACCTGGGAATTTCTAATCAGTCAACTTTGAGAAATAAAACTGACTAAGTATAAAGTACATATACATATATATTTGTATATATACTGTTCCGTGTGGTGCCGGACGTAAAAGAATAGCACCATTCCATTTCTTCCCGTGGGTGTCGTGGAAGGCGACTAAGGGACTTACTAGAGAATGGGCAGCAGCGTTCTCTATGCATTTGACCACCATACTGCGATCGCCAACCCGCCAAGCATGGCGATTATGGCAAAACCCCCCCTTTTCGGGAAGGCCTATGTCCAGTAGTGGACGTCTTTCGGCTGAAATGATGACGATGATGATAGTGGTTGTGGTCGTTAAAGGGATTGTGGCTAAGTAGTAACATCCGCACGGGATGATCGATCAGGTTAAGCTACGCTTGCCGCGGTTGATTCGTGGATGGGTGGGTATCTTTGCCTACCGAGACCTCTTCGTGGCTCGGAAAGCACGTTAAACCGTTTGTCCCGGCCGTCATTCAATGATACGGATCGTCAGAAGCCCGAAATTCTGACAACCAGTCTTAACAAGGGCTATCGTGTTACCCAGTAACTGGGTTGTGAAGGTCAGATAGGCAGTCGCTCCATGTAAAATACTGGTATTCAGCTGTATCTGTTTACATTGGAAGCCGGCCTCAACATAGTTGGGTAAAGGCTAGGCAGATGAAGGACGTTCTTAACAAATGCAGCAGTGGCGAAGCTACAATTTTTATTAGAGGGAAGCCGAAGAAAAAAATTGTTCAGTTCTCATAAACTCCAGATAACATTAAAGTTCAGTAATTCCTTTACTTTTTCAAAATTTAACGGCAGCTATGGTCGGAATTCTTGTTTTAGACATAAAAAATTACACTTTTGTAATGTTTTGTAATCTTATATGATGTTTTATCAAAAATGATGCTAGTATTAAATATCTGTAAAGTGATTTGACACACACACTTGTTACGTATTATTTCGCAATAGTACTCGTAGACACTAAGAAGAGCGTTTCTTCCAAAGGGAAGCCGATAGGAATCGGGTTGTATGGAAGCTGCGCCCCTGATATGCAGCAGAATTAATAAATAGAAAATGAGGTATTTGAGTAACCTTGAGTATCTTCTTGTAGCCAACAATGACTTGTAATTGAAAGAAACGGAAGAAAATTTGTGCGGGCTGTCTTAGCGCATCCCCTATAAGTTACCACAAACTAATAATAATAAATTGGTAATGTATTGAAACCAATGATAAAGACGGACGGGATGAAAATAGCCTTTGTCCTTGTGCCAAATTTTATCCAAACCCGTTCAGCCGTTTTAGCGTCAAAGCGTAGCAAACAAACTCACTTTCGCATTTATAACATTAAAAATCAGGATGCATATACGACATTTCAAGTTATACATTTCAAGTTTAAGCTGATGTCATATTTTATACGATTTTTGAACAATTGGAAGTCGTCGTGCCAAACTCATTATCAAAAGCAAAATCATTGATGATGGCAACTTATGGTGCTCTAGTAAATGCATTGTCCTTGGTTGTAGTAAAGCAATGCTAAACTCCTGAAAGTTTGAATCTAATTTGACAGTAACAGTTGAAGTCAGTAGTCGAAGTCGCCCAAAGTCCGTCCCGGTAGCGCGATGTAAGAGCAGCCGTGACCTATTTATAACTGAGACAAGCCGCCTGTCACACCGACGCGTACCGACGAACGTTACACGAATTAATTTTACTCATGAATAATTTATGAAATGATTCTGTAACAGTACTGAAAATATACTTGGTTATATATTACTAGGCTTTTCAGAATTCAATAAAAATTTATTATTAATAAATACTTCGGTGTAACAGCCGCCTGCTTATTAATCATTGCCCGCTAAAAGATGATCCGCTGACCATCGCGGTTTGTCTCGCATTACACTTCAGAACCTACGCGTCGTTAACTAAGAATTCAATCATTAATAAACAGTCATAATGTCTATTTTAGAGGAGCTCGAAGCTAAACAATAACAGCTGCACAGGTCGATAGTTGGTTAAGCTACACTTGCCGCGGTCGGTCTGTGGATGGGTGACCATCCAAAATATTTCTAAAGACTACTCTGTGCTGCCATTAGTCCCAGCTGCCAATTGTAGATCTCTGGCAGTAGTTATGGGTAGTTAGAAGTCAAGGACAACCAGTCTTACGAAAGGAGTAACGAATTACCCAGTAACTGGGTTGTGGCCAGATCAGCAGTCGCTCCATGCAAAATTCTGGTATTCAGCTGCATCCGATTAGACTGGAGGCCGGCCCCAACATAGTTGGGAAAAGCCTAGGTAGTTTTTTTTTATCTTAATTTGATATCATCAGGCCGAAAGGTTGGACGACCTGAGGCCCTAGCGTGAGTTTCATTTAACCATCTACACCAAACGCGCTCACTGCGTTTGGTGAAGGCCGTAGGAATCTATTGAATGCGAGAAGCACAGAACCGGTTGAAATGGCGGTGCTTGGGCTACCCCAAGCACCGCCATTTAAAGACGTCCACTGCTGGACATAGGCCTACGCCTATGTCCAGCAGTGGACGTCTTTCTCCTCAAATGATAATGTTGATGTGCCCGATTGTTGGCAATACACTCGCCGCCCATTACATGGGACCAAAACATTACTCTTGAAATGTACAACTTTGCCCAACCCTTCGGAGAACATAGGGGTGATGTTATGTTTTAAGTGCAGATTGGCTTATTCTTTCATCGTTCATCGTTATCAAATCAAAAGACGAAATCTGCCTTCGTTTTGACAACATCCATTGCGTCTTATGTTTTATACATCCGTATTCACAATGTCTAACGCAATGGATGCTGCTCATCTGTCAAAATGAAACATTGTTATTGTCGTGTATTAATTACGCAATTAAATTGCTATTGTTTAAGATTTTTCATTTAACGAACTGATTAAAACCACTTGTTAGGCGTCTGTCTTCTTATGTAACGTAACATTTACAAGTAAATAACGTTTTCAGTGTAAAATTCCATTGAGCGTAGTTCATTAAGAAGTTCATATTAATAAAAACGCCGGCACAGTTTACATTACGTGCTAAACAAACAAGCGCTCATCGTGTTTACACAGCGAGCGGTCAATGTAAACAATAAACTATTGATCGACTATTTTTCTCGGAGATTTTTTAAAGCGAATGCTTGTGTATATTTACGAAATAGATAGCAGCAGAAGGTTGGCGCTATAAAAGAAGCAAAAACGCACACAAACGGCAAGTCATCCAACTCGGTAGACACAACTTTGAAAAAGAAGTCGACAGTGGGATCCTTTGGGTTGGAAAATTTCGTTAAGTCTTTTCGCCGCCTATCACGCATGTCAGAAGACTAAGGTCTTCAACCAGTGCATCCTGCCCGTTATGACATTCGGTACCGAAACAAACAGTCACAACATTCGGTCGCTCAGCGCGCTATGGAGCGGGCTATGCTCGGAGTTTCTTTGAAGGATAAAATCAGTAATGAAATTATCCGGAAAAAACCTGAGTTAGGTACCGTTGTAGCTTGCAGAGAAGCAAACTGAAGTGGCAGAAGGCTGGCCATGTGTGTCGAAGGACCGATGGCCTATGGAGCAGACGAGTCCTGGAGCGGCGACCACGTATCAGCAAGCGTAGTGTGGGGCGCTCCCCAGCTAGATGGACCGACGATCTAAGGTAAGTGACTGGGACAGACGATGCGGAAGGCGGAGGACAGGGTGTTATGGCGCAGCTTGGGAAAGGCCTCTGTCCAGCAGTGGACTGCGATTGGCTGCGTTGATTGATATTTGTTCCTGTCGCGAATCAACAGTCAAGCTGACACTGGCCTGAAAATTGCAAAAACTAAGAAACTACGCAACTATGTGTGCGTGCGCCTGATTCGCTCGTTGTATGGAGCCAGCCTTCTGCACCTACATATTCTGCGGTACATTGTAGGTTGTTAAAGCTAGAGTACTTGTTATATCGCTTATTACTGCTGATTGATGGTGGCTTCGCTTATCAATCATTTTGTAAGCGATGGACGGGCCACTTGTGTACGTTTAAATTAGAAGCTACGTGTCTGTCTACTCTTTAATGTTTGGCTTGATAGAAAGTCGGTGGAAAATAAGTGCAATGTGATTTTTTTTTAATGCCGATTCAACCGAATCTGAAGTCTATTTTCCATAATTTTTAGGGTTGGTTTCTAGGGTCGGGGGTCCAACTGCTCATCGAGTATTTCGGGACATCGCCAAGCGGTTGGTCGATCCTTCACGTGACCAGAGGGTTGGCCTATTTTATTTTAGGCCAAAGAATTAACTTCGTCATCGAACGTGGCAACGCTGTCAGATTTTTGGGCACTCTTCCCACTGACAGCGATGGCGACGAACTTTTCTATGCTCTTCCGTTTGTTTTGCTTTTAAATACTCGTTTAATGAAACTACTGGTTTACTTACATAACTTTTACATTATTTAACACAACATTGTAATGTATTGTGTATGTAACACTTGTATATATTATATTTTAGTGTAAGATTGTGAGATTATTCACAGTAAAAATATTACTACTTATAATTTTCATCAAACTTTTTCTAGTAAGTAACTTATATTAAGATTCAACGTAGATATATGTTTGATATTACTTACTCACTAAATTACTAGAAGCAGCTTCGTTCCAAGTGGAAGACACAGACATTTACTGCAAGCAGAGTATCCTCTAGCTCAAACTATCGTTTGAGTACCCCGAAGTAAATCCTCCTCACAGGAAATTCAACTATTAATATGATTCTTATTTCAGACTTATTCCAACATCAAAGCATTTCCTAGAGCTCTGCCCACTCCTTTTATAAACAGTGCTTAGTTATCATAATTCTCATTAAAGTTAGCGAGAATTGCGGACTCGGTTACCTCTTCACAACCTCTGACTTCCCTGGTATAAGTTTGATTGGATTTTTTACTTCGCGAGATTGTCCAAAGGCAGTAAAAAGTCATAAATTCATAAGTGTAAGAGAGTCAGGGAAATAATTTAAAGAAAGATGTTATTGAGCAGGTGATTTATATCACCACTCATCATAATTTTGTAGCGTCCCATCATCCAAATTGTTATTAACTGTTTGCAACTAGCAACAAAAATCAGACATGCCTGGTTGATTTTTTTGTATCCTATAATATTTGAGACCATGAATGCCACACACATAATACCGGCCAGCCCAATGCCCTTGATAGTCCTCAACCCCAATATTTTGCTCCCCTAATGGTATCGACCACTTGGTTTCATTTCAAATCACCTGTTTTTAGAGTTGCATACATTTTGTATACGATACCCAATTTGTTAGACCTACCTATCTTTTTTACAGTGTGTAAGAAATAAATCGTTTCAGTCAAGTTTGTTAAGAAAGTCAGTACAATGTTTAGCCAGTTAACATTTTACAATAAGAAAACATTTCCTTTTCTTTGCATTCATATCAAACGTAAAGTGCTATCGCATCCGACCAGCCGCCGCACGCATATCACAGCAATAATCATTGTACATCTCGCATTACGTTACGAGCAGTTCCAACGCGTGCCTTCGACACTGTAGCGCCACCGATCTGACGTCAAACACATCTGTTCTCCGATACACACAAAACCGGAACTATCATATTGTCTCCCCTCTCACTCACACAAACAAACGGAACAGGAATTTCATGTCAAGAATGAAAGAGACGGAGATACCTGTTGGGCGTCCCCCAGGGAACGATTCTTGGAACACTTTATTCTCGTTTTATACATTGTAAAAGTTTGAAAGGGTTGTTTTGGTAAAGCATTTGTTTCGTCGAGTTGTTACTTTTTCTTATTGTCTTTGAGATTGGAGTCCTCGTTCTGGGCTAATTAATTTTCGGTAACAAAGGAGTTTTTTGAGTAATTGGGAGAGGTTGTTTGTAGGTCATGCTTTTTGTGATGCCACTTAATTGTTCTGTGTTTTGAGATGAAAATTTGGGTCATTTTAGTGAGTGGTAATGAACACGGGTTGGAGTTGCTTGCATTTCTTTGTTTCTAGTTAAAAAATAAATTTCTCACTTTCCCATTAAAAAGATTTCTGTATTTTTTCTCAATTAATAAAATTTGCTCCTGGTAGGTCTTTACCCAGCAGTGGGTTAGTAAATGCAAAAAAAAACTGTTTATTTGTGTGTGTTTTAAAACTTTCTGTCATAAAAGATTTAGAAGCAAGCTCCCATCATACCTTTAGGATGATTCTTCAATTATCACGTATACGTTATCAATCAAAGAAAACACTGATTAGTAAGAAAAACATTCCGTAGCCTTTCAATGCATGTTTACGATTAACGACTGACGACATTCGCGTGACTCGACATACGAGCCCAAGAAGGTAAAAAAATAAATAACATATGACATGCATGAGATTCCACTGGGTTTCATAACAAAATAGCATTACAATTAGTAGAAGAACTCGTGAAAAAGTTTGTTCGGAAGAATTTAAGTCTTTTTCTATACTATTTCTGTTGAAACAGCATTGTTTTAGGTTGAAAAGCGGTGTTGACAAAATAATGTATTTTATATTGCTGTCTTAAAACAACGCCTCACGTTGAGGTATTTGTTTTAAACTGTTTACATTATTGTTATAAATTACATTATCTCTACGTGAAGTTTATATGGAGAATTAATACAGATACTAAGATTTTCTAAAATAATGCTTATCAAATAAATTGAATTTTAAATTTAATTACAGTCGAATAGGTCACCAATAGTCGCAACTATTGGTGACCAATGTATTGTTTTAGTGCTAGTAAGCATGTTATAGTTTAAAGATCTATCATGTTTAGGACGAATTACACCACTTTTATAGCTAGAATAACTTTCATCCTAAGAATAAATTTAGAATTTTTGATAGATTTTCCATAGTAGAATTATCAGACGTAAATTTTATTCTACGGATAAAAGATATCTGACTTTGGATTTTAACAAAGTTGCACTATTTTTAGTGCATGTAAACCACCACTGACTTGCACACCGAAAACGCTCACAGTAGCTACAGATCTTCTAGTGAAATCCAAACATTTTTCTAATGTATACGTTCTGAATTGACCCTGATGATGACTATAAATTAACATAAATACAACTCATTGTACCAGGGCCGCAGACAGTGCAGGATTTACCCAAGTGCCCAGTGAACAGGGAACCCGACACCCGCGCGGTTGCCGCTCCGAGCAGCGTGCACGCAGTGGCAACGTCGCGCAGGTGAGGGGCGCGCGCCCCGGCTTACGTTTCAATGCAATGTTACTTCAATGGAAGGGGGTTGGTCATTTAATTATACATAATTTAGTTCTGTACGCGTGCTCGCTTTTTGCATGCATATTTTGTCAAGTTTTATTTTTATTAGCTGTACAATTTGATTTAGTGTAGGTTTTTCGCCATTTTGTATTGCTGTGAGCGTAACATGATGACATAGATTGTATGAGATATATGGCAGAATAAGACATGTGGCGCCGACCCCAAATAAATTGGGTTATGGGTAGAAAAATGATGAATTATTTCGTGACAAAGATGTTTTTACATTGATCAGTAACGATTTTGTCCTTTCTATCAACTCGGCTTTGCACAACATTCCCGTCTTGACACCTCCTTGTTTTGTTTCAACAAACTCTGGGAGCGGTAAAACTTGGTTTTATGAATATTCATATTTTACGGCCGATTTGCTAAATTAATTCGTGATTACAAAGTTTGATCGACTTGGTTTTTTCTTCTGGGTACCAATGATAAAATTATTTTCCCTATAGCTAGAAATGTCTTGTTGGAATTAGGTCAGAAGTTTATTAAAATTATTAATTCCTACCAATCAAACGTCAACTAACGTACGCCTCAAACTAACTTCTTTTCATTTCTGACGCCCTGGTACCGCCTTTTTCAACTAAATAAACGATAATCGCAAAAAAATATTATAAACTACGCAAGCAAATTATACTTTGATAAATGACGAACATAAGTTATTATAAACATATTAATACACATTTGTACGCGTCGGGATTTGACCTCGGAACATCGCGGGATCGAATTACAAACCACTGAATTACTCAAGGCTATGTAAATTATAATATTTATTGATTGGAGGTTATAGTTTATGGAAACTAAAAGCCAAAGAAGCGATGGATGGACTCTGTGGGAGATGATATATTATATACTAAATGGGGTTAACATCTCTCCCATCTCTTCCCGTGGGTGTCGTAAGAGGCGACTAAGGGACTCACTAGAGAATGGGCAGCAGCGTTCTCTATGCATTTGACCACTATACTGCGATCGCCAACCCGCCTGCCAAGCGTGGCGATTATGGCAAACCCCCCAAATTGGGGGAGGCTTATGTCTAACAGTGGATGAAATGGGTTTAACACTAAAATTAAGACTAATAGAGATATATAAGGAAGAAAACATAGCTAAATAATATGTTGTCTTGGCGTTCTACAGTCGACAAAAATATAAAAAACACCGAAACTGTAAAAAAAAGCGAGTCGAAACACTAACGAAAAACGCTAAATACATAGTCAAAGTCAAAGAATTTATTTCAAATAGGCACTTAAAGGCACTTTTGAACGTCAACATTTACATTAAAATAGAATTGATTCTAGTCGCCCCTTCCAAAATGTAGTTTCGTATAGAGAAGAATGGGCAAGAAACTCCACCGTTACTCTTTTAAAATGTTTTAACTACAATATTTAACATACATTCATTGTATAATTATGTATGAAAACTATGCACGCAGAATAAAATTACCATAGCAAAATAGGTAAAAAGAATGAAATTGAAGCAATTACAGATAATTAAATTTTATGATAGATATATGGTGCTGACATATTTACAAACATTGTAAAAGTAAGTAAGTATACGATTTTCCTAGAATATTAACAAGTATGTAATCAGTCAGTGTGTGAGTTAAAGTAATCACTGAGTGTAAATCAATGTCTTAAATATAATTAATTATATAATTCAATTAGCAACCAGTTTGACTTTGTCTAGACTCTAGATTGTCCTATGGAGCAGGACCAACATTTTTCCAAGCACTCTTATCTTGGATATAATCCTCTAATTTGTAATATGCTTGTTTACAAAGTGTACTTTTCATATGAGTTTTAAATTTCCTTTCATTTAATTGCAATATATGACAAGGTATTTTGCTATAACATTTAACACAGTACCCCATAAAAGATGTATGTACTTTAGCTAATCTGAAAAATCGTTGATATAATTTGTCTTCGTTTCTAGTATTAAAATTATGTCTATCACTTATTTTATTAAAAAGATGTAGATTTTTCCATAAGAAGGGACATCAGCCCTCCTGTACCTATACCACACACTATTTATCCAAATTTGAATTCTTTTAAAGGATATTGCTAATCCATTACTTAGAAAGTTCGCGAAATTTATCTGCCCACAACGTAAATAAATACCGTAATGAATGTTGTTGAAATGTTAATCAATTTTTGCATGTTCCTCCATTACCCCGGGGGTATTTAAAACTAAATCCGGTCTGGCGAGTCATTCCAAAGGGTTGCCATTATCAAAATCTATAAGGAGGACTATGCTACGCTGACCAAACATAGATTCGGGTAAATGCAGTACAAAGAAGCTAGAATATATGCATACTTTAAGAAAACCAGATAAAAAATTACAAGATAATGAAGTACGTATTTATTTGGTAACAAACTAACTTCAGTTCAGTCGAGTTTATATTTGTATGGAATGTGCTGACTCAGGCATGTCAAGTGACTACGCTCCCAGTCAAGGCCATATTTTTATGGAATGGTTATTTATTATTAAAAGCTGAGTGGAAGGTAATTGTGGGTAAGAAGTAGAATGAGGGCTGATAGAATTATTGGAAAGAAATTCAGTACGTCAACATGAAATAAAATAAACTCAAAGCATTTGTATTAATATTTAACCATTTACAGGCACTTTTGAGCAAAAAGTCGATCAGTTATTCGGAAAGTTGAAGCTAGTTGACCATTCCATAACGTAGATCTCTATGGAGAAGAACGGGCAAGAAACAATGTTAAGAATTTAAGAAACAATTCTAAATACAAGGTGACTTTTTCGTTACCGTTCAAATATTTCAGGGTGATAGTACCGGTGAAAATGAATAACTTTTCCCAAGGAACATGTGCCTAAATATGAAAAAAAAAAATTGGACCTCGGACCAAAATCAATCAGCTGACTATTGATTTTGCATGGGAGGTCTGATTTTTTTTAAATATATATCTGGCGAAATGTGATTGTACTTAATAGGTACATCTCTGCCTAACCCTTCAGGGATTCAGGCGTGACGATAAGTTATGTTAGAGCTCAACTGTCAAGTAATTAAAACAATTACTTTTCTATTGTGACCAGACTAAAAGCTTGCTTGCCTAACAGGGGGTTTAAATCGGTTATTTTACCAACCAAAGTACCAGGGTCCAATAAGCTTAAATTAATGTAGATACAACTCTGGCTAACCGTCTGTGGATAACAGGCGTGATATGGCCTTTATGCTGCGGATCATAAAACTCATTCAAAGAACATTGGGAATGATGATGAAGTTTTAATAAAATATGATGAAATAAATGTCATATTATGAGATTGTTTCTTAATAAGAAGACGTAGAGGCTGTAGACATACCATATTAGGATAACATTATTAAAAAACATACACCGGAAAACGAAATGCCTCGGCAAGAATGGTTTTTTCACACACATACATTTTTTTAAAGCAGAATTTTACCTTGAACCACAGATAGAATCAGGCATATAGGTAATTATTATTATACTCATAAAACTAAAAGAAACTCAATCACTTCTCATTATGCCCCTGTTTTTATGCAAACCAGGTATCAACTAATTCCAAGAAACGATTACAATCGATTAGCACAATCGATTGTCAGGTAATTGCGACTCGCTTGAGTTTTTAATTGAGTTTTGTGTTCCAGTTCTAGCCACACGTGTACTAGGGGACCATATTACTTGAGGAAGTTGGTTTGAGATAAACGAAATGCTTTCAAGCGATAAGGGACACTTGACTTTGATGGCATCCCCTTCTAAAACCTTTAGCTAGAGAGAGAAAGGTATAGGATTGAGGGACCTGTCTCTGTGTTGTTTAGAGAATTTTTTAAAGCAAACACTCAAATTTGACTATTTTTGTGTCGAATTCATGGTCGGAGCAATACGTCTAGTTCTTCCACTCATCTGTATTAGCCATATTCTTCCTTGGCATTTTATCTTTCAAACAGCAATTCATCTATCTTATCTTTAGTCAACGGCTTTTGTTACAGCCAACCATGTTTATTTACGCTTCTGGTCATGCGCTCCTCATACCACGGCATCACTAGTTTATAAAACTACAAACTTCTTTTCTATTGTCATCGTACTTTCAAAGTTATGATAGCAGTGGTGGCCCAGATAAAACGGCTACTATACTACCATCTACTAACCCGTACTGGGCCCGCGTAGTTGATTGTGGCCCACTCCCTCTCACCGAGAGGAGTAGTAGGAAATACCGGGTTCAAAACTCTAATTTTAATACATAAATGCCTTTAGTATCTCTTTACTAGATTCCAATATTGTTATCAGATAAATCTAGATCTTCTTCCATTGTTTCTTCACATCCCCGACTATCAACAACTATGTATCTCTATGCTTATCAATTCAATGAAAAAGTCGCCATCTTTGTTCGTTATTCTCCAATCAAATCTAGTCTCAATTAAAAGTTGAATTCAGAATCTAATAGAATCTTTACAGAGCTATAATTAAAATAGAGCAGCACAAAAGACGGTACTTTCTATTGATAATGGACAGACTATTCATAGTTCGGTTATAAAAAAAGTGTAGGTATTGATATGATACCCTGGTCAACCAACTGTGCAACAAACGGGAATATTGGCAATTTAACTCGCTCGTATTGGTAATTTTTGACATTTTCTGTTGGAAAATTCTAAGTACTAGGTACCATTGCGCCCGGAGATTGGAATTAACTACGCTCGCAGTTTGGCCCTTGTAACCTATGAAGTTCACCATCATGGACATTCTTCTTCCCTTTGGGATCCTCACAACATACCTTTTCCATAAAGTTCATCATTTTATGTAATGATATGCAAATGTTGTCTCTGCCGATTCTTTTTGCTGTAACTACCACCTTCGGTACATTTATCATCATTATTCTCCCAATTTATTTGGGGTCAGCGCAGCATATCTTTCACCACACGTCTCTATTAGTCTTCATCTCCTTAGTCACTCTCTTTCTAGCCATATCATCCTTCACATAGTTCATCTATCGTTTTTTTAGTCTTCCTCTACCAGTGGCGAAAGCACCATATAACACGATTCCTACCGGCTTCCCTCTGGGGATTCGCATCGTCAACTCTATCGCTATTAAAAAATGGCACCTCAATAGTGGCTCCTATTGTAAAAAAAATATAGTTAGTTAGTTAGGTTTTTAATTCACCATAACATTCAAAAAACCAAAACGGTTATTTTTAGCTATGTATTACAACCAAAAAAATGTTCTAAATTATCCCTGCGCTAAAACGCCATAATCCCGTAATGATCTCACTTTAGTTCGCGTGGCACCACTTGATATGGACAACAGCAAGCCGATTTACAACGGGTTATGACAGAGACAGATATAGAAAAATGCGTCAGCGAAAACGAGATGGAAGAATATTGCACATTTTATTTGGTTTTCAGCTGTTCAATTTTATTGTATTTAATTCTTTACATTCCTATATTAATTTTAGAGTGATAGTTAGTATTCTTTATTGATAAGTCAGTAAGTTAAAGCCGACTTCGCTTCGGCTTCTCTCTAAGAAAAATTGACACCTCGCCCCTGTCCCCGACTCTTATAACCGTCCACATTCAATTTCAAATCAATCCAATGCTCAAAACATTTTCTGCATTACTCCGCATCACCATGTCAAAACAACCGATTTCCATACAACTTTTAAGTCACCGTTTTTAGACTTCCTCTTATACACGAATGCAGTCATGATTGTAAAAAACTGTTGTAAACTACAACAAAAGCAAAGTGATCTCGCTTCGTGGTTGACCAACGTTTTTTATTTATTTTTTTCATCAAAACGAATTCGCGAAATCGATATTACTTTCTAAACCGTCACCGCACTGCTCTGGTAATAATGAGATTACATTCAACCTGCTTGCGGTTATGTACGCCTGGTACCCGAATGCAAAATAGTATTGAGTTTTTTGCTTTTAATATACATTCCGGCGCGAATTATTCTTTGATGTTTTTAACATGTGATGTTATATGCCTTTCCTGTTCTGGTCCCTACACTCTGTGTAAGTTAGAGTAGCAAAGGTATAGTTTAGGCAACCTTTCGCATTAAATTCAACCCTAAACACGCACAGACTTTATTAAGTCTGCTAACGAATTCACATTTTTAAACAGCAGACTTACTCGTAAGTCTTCTATTGGACGAAGGCACGCTTAAAAATATTAAAGGTAGAGGAGTTAGCCTGCTTCATTGGTCTAGTGGTCGCGAGCACTACTACTGCAAACGTCAGGTCTATTACTATTCCCGCGTCAAGCAAACTGTAATTGGAATTTACGATTAGGAATTTCAAAGTCCGGATTTTGGGTTTGTTCCCGGTTGATAGGCTCGCCCCCTTATCCATGGGACTTAAACAGAAATGGCGAAATTTGGGTTTATTGTAGGCACAGTTCTGCCGAACCCTTTAATGGATGAATTAGCTAAGATCATGGTTTTTGAAGGTTTTTAATTTAGGTATGAACTAACTAGTTCCAGTAAGCTATTTATTAACTCGACATATTATGAAAATTCGATCTAAATTGAGTGTTCGTCGCTCGAAAATATCGTGAGGAAAACGGCATGTCCTAGATCCAAAAATTCGAAGACATGTGACATCTACCAGCCCGCACTGGGCCCGCGTGGTGGATTACGGCCCACTACCTCTCGAAGAGAGGAAGACTGTATCCCAGCAATGGGAATATTGTATAACCAAAAATACTTCTCTCTACACAGTCTAACTTTGATGCTAACAGTGTAAATACGACTGAACATCACAATATTTTTAGTTCGCACATAGCGACTGCCATCTGACCTGTGCGACCCGACTAGCGAACTAATTCGATTTGGTTCCAAAAACAGCCAGTATTTTGCCAACTCAGACCCGTTGCATAAAACATTGGATAAAGCGAAGTGCCGACGAAAAAAAGATTAGTTTTATCTTTTCTAAATATAAACAGGTCGATATGGAGTACTTAGATTTATTTTAAAACTAACTTTTGCCAGCGGCTTCGCGTGGAGGATGGTGTATTATATATTTAAACCTTCCTCTAGAATCAGTCTGTCTATTGATGAAAACCGCATCAAAATCTGTTGCGTAGTTTAAAAGATTTAAGCGTACAGACACGAAAAGTGCCTTTGTTTTATACTATGTAGAGATGACGTAGACCAATGATTCAGTTACCTCTTCGGTCTATTGGACACGAGCATCACTGCTGACAAGGGGTGTTGGGTTTGATTCCCAGCGGAGTAATTTTATTGTCACAGTTCAACTACATTCATTGCGTTATTCTTACGTTGTTGAGCATACCATTTTCTCGAACATATGAAGCAATGGTTTAATGGTATCCTTCAAAATAATAATAATAAATCATTTCATTCAGGCAACAAAGACCCATAGCATAAATCAAAATACCTTATTGACTTAACATACGTAATTAAATTATAAAAAAACCACACATTACTAGCAATTCACTTTGCACTAGCTTTCCTTTGTGATGTCCTGATGAACTTGTCCGCGGAAGAGAAGGAACACAAAAAAAAAACAAGTACTGATGAATAGTGTGTCACGTAATAACACATTTAGGGTTATAGGTCGGAACGAATGGACACTGTAAATAAATTTGTCGACCTATTTGGTCGAGGAAAGCATTTTTGGGTTTTTCCATAATTTTTAAGTAGCAGCCCCGGAATCTGGATTTTTACCGGCTTGATGGCAATTTGCTTGCTCCATGGAACATGGTATTAAAACAAAACTGGCGAATTGTGGGCTACTTTTTGGAATGCAGGCTTCTGAGATCTCGACTATTCGTAAACTGTCAGAGATATTCGTCAGACAAACTTGGTCCCTGACCGAGTTTCACACGTCCGTGCTCAAGAAGTTGGAGCATAGCTGATTGGATGTTAAATTCAGCGACCGACTACTAAAAACACGATACTACTCAAAACAGGAATCGCCGAAGTTAGTTAGGATTTGGGTGAGAACTTTCGTCAGCAGTGCAACAACAAAGGTACTAAAAAAAGTTATAAACAGACTAGCTTTCACCGTTTTGAGGTCGAAAATTTTCTTACGGGAACTTACTACTGAGATAAAAAAGTATCTTAAGAGTTAATCCAGCTAAAAAACTATCTGTGTGCAAAATTTCATTCAATTCCGTTCTGACGTTTTTACGTAATTGAGTACAAACATCCCAACATATAAACTTTTAACATTTATAATATCACACAGTGGTATGCTTTTTCAAAGCGCAGAAGTCTCAAAAAAATCTCAATGAAATACGAACAGGTCACCCATCCTCAAAGTGACTCCAGCGAACGTAGCTTAACATAGCAGATCGAACAATCTGCACTGCTATTATTCATGCTATAAGTTTTGATGGAACGCTTGAAGATTTGATTAAGCCCTCGATTTTACAACCAAGTGACATGAATAAGTCATAATTCCCACCTGCCGACAGATGGGCAACCTGTCGGGATGATTTAGTTAGCTGTACTTATCATGTTTGATTTGATAACTGATTAGCATATGTACGTGAAGATAGTTCATTGATTTCTTTAGCACCTCAATCTGGTATAGTAACTGGTCATTAAAATACGCATGAATTTCACCAAAGAGCCGCCAGTGGTGGAAGTTCTTTTCTAACTGAACAGACAGCTGTACTTCTGGGGAGTTTGTTGCGCCACTTCTTCTTCCCAGCTTAAAGCACTAGGAAGTGGTGAAGGGCGGGCGTGCCGGGGGACGAAGTTCATAAACTGCTGTTTCTGAGCCCAATTCGAATAACTGATATTTGCTCTTGTTTTTGTTAAGTCCTCCACATTTCGCCAGTTATATTTTTGAAGAGTCAAGGAGGCCGTATTATTGCCATCAACCAGGCACCCTAGGCGTTTGTAACCTGCTGCTTTGCATGACCTAGTGTGGTGTTAAATTTCGGGTTGAGCCCTGCTTAGCTCTATTCTCAGCACTTGCCTCTGTCACTACTAAACCAACGAAGCAGTCTGTTATAGTAATCGGTAGTATTTCAGTTTTTTTTTTTTAAATTGGTATCTCGTAGGTCAACCTACGAGGTTGTCGGCTGTTTAACCAGACTTGCCAGTAAGGTAAATAAAGTAAGGCCTCCAACAAGGGCTTAAAAACTTAAAACTAAGCGGCTACACGCTAAGGGCAACCACAGTGGGGTACAGATCTCGGCTTAGGGCGTCGCTCCAAAAGGGCAGCAAGGTACGAGCTGGATCTGAATTAGTATTTCAGCTTTGAAGAACTTCCAATTTGACAAAAATGATGAATCGATTCTCGGATGACCAACGTTTTTTTTTACAATGAAAACTCACTTCACCGTGTACGTTGAATACTTTATTTGCATCTCTCTTTGTAAAGATTTTTTTTTCACCGATACTTTCGACCATTTTTATCGCAAAATTCATTACGTTCCTTTTGTGTCAATACAAAGCTGAGTATTTGGGAAAACACAGTATTTTGGCAACCTTCGCGGAAACAGTTACCTTTGCGTGATGAGGATGCTAATGCATGCAGTTTGACGCATCGTGAGGAATCCATTGTTTGGTTAACTGCATAAGTTACTTTTTTCCCTAATCCGACCTCTAGAAGCTGACCTTGATTCTGATTTTGACCAACCCGTGTTTTTTCCACACTGCTATCTTACCGCCTGTTTAAACCTTTTATACAGTTCTAGAGACAATATTATACGCATACAGAGTGCTAAGTTGAATGAACAAAACTGCACAATTTACCGATGGGACCAAAAAAAACTGCTGTTGCCTAAATTTTGATATCGCAAATACTCTTCGTCTTCATAGCGTGTGTGTAAACAGTCAGCCCAGAATTTACTAGCTTTTGCCCGCGGCTCCGTCCGAATGGATGTCGTTTATCGCGTAAATAAGCGCGTAGCCTATGTCCTTCTCTATATCCCAGTCTATATCTTTGCCAAATTTCATGACGATCGGTTCAGCGGTTTAGGTGTGATAGCGTAACAGACAGACAGAGTTACTTTCGCATTTATAATATTAAGTAGGCATTTATCATGTACCCATTTTCAAACGAACATCATAGACGATGGCAACTTATGGTGCTCCTGTAAATGCATTGTTTCTCTATGTCTCTAGACATAGAGAAAATACAATATATTTTTTCATATTTCAGAGTTGGTAGTGTATCTCCGACGTTGGTTTGGCAGAAACCTGTTTCTGCTACCACAATGCATGTAGGGTCGTCACCTTACCTTAGCAGGTAGTATTATCCTAAACGGTTTACTAGGGTATAACAAGGCTAACCAGTCATATTTTTGAGTAACCAAAAATAATTTCTCAACTGCCAACATGAATGAAAAGAGCTTTCGCCATCATCCTCTTCACCTTTGTAGCCATCTGTCACTCATTGGAACAAACCAGAAAGCATTATTCTGCCAAAACACAGCTTAATTTTAGCGAAACCATTAATTACAATGTACTACAAAGGCGTCCTATGAAAAACCGCTTATAACGCGCTCGGCAGATGTTCTGTTTGACAATGAATTGGCACCGGATAGCGGTTTACAGGAATTGTTATTATTTATACCTTCATCAATTTCTGTGAGCCTGGTAGCACTCATCATCATATATTTAAATATCAGCCTGCCCAATGCTAGATTTAGGAAATTCCTAATAACCGCTAATTTTGAGAGGGATGCAATGCAATCAAATCAGATAATCAAAGAACGTTGCAGGCCTTACAGACTAGATTTATAGACGATTTTCTATTCTTTATTTTTATTCCTCTAAGTACTTATTGACAGGCCTGCACTGTCCTTCCATACCTATTATCACTGTAATTTGAAAACATTGTAAAACCCAATTATTTTTAAAAGAGTTTCTTGCCGGCTCTTCTCCATAAGAAGCGACAAATTGGAACCGTGCACCTAGATTCTGACGTTTCATAAGTGCCCTTGCAGGTTTATGTGAAATAAAAAATTTGTTGTGTAATTCACAGTCACGAAGATTCGATTTTCCATCTTCATGCCTAAGACAAAGCCGAGGAGGAACGAGGGTGTTTCGATTCTAAAATGTGGTCACTTGTCTTATATCAAATTTATGTTTTGTGTCTTCTTGTCTAAATGCTACTTGGTAATGGTACAAAAGGACCACGATTAGACAAGTACGCATTTACGAAAATACACGTAAGTCACATTTACAAAAATATTTCACTACTTCGACATACAATCTCGCTGATTTGTACCATGATTATGTACTAGTATTTCAACTCTAAAAAGCTTCATCTTATTTTTGTCTGTCAATCTTTTATTTTTAACCGACTTCGAAAAAAGGAGGAGGTTCTCAATTCGACTGCATGTTTTTTTATGTTTGTTACCTCATAACTTTCGACTGGGTGAACCGATTTCGATGATTCTTTTTTTATTTGAAAGCTCGTGCTTCCCGTGTGGTTCCATTTCATATAATATAAATATAATTTCATATAGATCTGATGATGCGTTTCGGAGACAGACAACGGAACTCTTCAAAAAAGAACAGTAAATAAACCGCGATTGCTGCTATCGCATAGATATGCATTGTTTTGATCCCAAGGATGATGAAATTTCGAATTAGTGGGGTAGGTACTATAACTAAAAAGTGAAAAATAAAAACTTTTACCACAAAAAACAACCGACATTCGAAAAAACACTACAAAGTGAAAAATAACTTTAATTTCGGAAGGCGGTGACAAAAAATTTAAATACATATCCAAAGTCACCACCTTCCGAAATTAAAGTTATTTTTCACTTTGTAGTGTTTTTTCGGGACTCGGTTGTTTTTTTGGAAAAAGTTTTTTTAGACTATGGTTGGTGTCGTTATGGTTGACTAGGGGACTATGATAATGGCTTTAGGATTAGTCTAGTGGTGACCCAGAGGTTCGGCCCTGAGTTTCGAGTTATAGGTCGTGAGTTCGAACCCAGGCTAGCACTTTGTGTGTTTCATTTTATTACCACTGCTCTTAAAACGGTAAAGCAAAACATCGTGAGGGAATCGGCATGTCCTAGAACCAAACATTCCAAGACATGTGACTTCATCATCTACCAACCTTGGGCCCGCGTGGTAGATTGCGACCTCTCAAAACAGGGAGGCTTGCGTCCCAGCGGTTAATGCAAAAGCAAAATTTAAGGTTGATTATGCATGCAAGATTAGTCAATGATATCACCAAATTCTGCCAAGTGTAACGTGCAAGTATTAGGTACATACGGTTTTGGTTAAACCTCCTCAAACTGCTTGCATCTGACCTCTTTTTTTTATGGGTGGAAAATCATCAAATAACTTCTCCCGCTCTGGGTGGAGCGGGAGGGCGTGTCAGACTTTTACTGACTAAAACCCACCCGTGTTCCCTCAGTTGCCTGTGTGCCGGGGGCCGCGATATCTCTTTCGAACAACCCGCACCCCTGGCAGGCATCGGCCCTTGCGGGCCCCATCAGTTGGTGCTGATATCTCTTTGCGCCGCGCGTGGAACACAACGCGCCGTCGACCCGGGCTTGGTCCTTACCGGACAGCGAGCTACCCATTACTCGCCGTCCGCAAGCCCGTGCTGCATCTGACCTCTTCTGTTGTATATAATTTCTAACTAAACAAAACGTACACTAATTCAGATGCTGTTGACTACCATTATAGTCACTTCCACAGTCTGTAATCTATGCTGTGTGTGTATGTGTGTACACTCACTTGTGTAGACTGTATGTCGACAGTAGTCTGTGTTTAGATTTTTAGATACTAAAGGAAATATTCAGAAGTCTTCCACGCTTTTCATTGACAACCAAATTATGAACAGCACATAAAACAATTGTTTTTGGCGTGATTAATATGTTTCACCATACTGGATTCCTATTGCTTTTTAGGATCAAGAGTCTCTGAGTTAAACCGCGGACGGACACAGAGTTGACGAAGAGGGAACTCTTCGTCAACTCTGTGTCCGTCCGCGGTTTTAAAAGGAATTTTTACTAGCAAAACTAGTCTATAAAGTTCCAACGGCTGGAACACAAGCGTCCTCTCTTCCAGAAGAAGTGTACTGTAATCTACCACGTGGGCCCAGTGCGCAGTGCAGATTAATAGATATCGTTTGTTTATGGGACATGCCGATTTCTTTACGATGTTTTCCTTCATCTTTTCGAGAGCCATGGTGATGAAATTATTTACCTAAACAGACAAGTATTGAAATTCAACTAGTCTTCAATTGGCAGTTTTATCGCACAAGACTGTAATAAATCACTGATAACTTTTAAATTAATCAGTTTCAGTTGCTGTTTGAGTGCTGGACATAAGCCCAAGCCTCACCCAAGTTCCGCCACTTCATCCGCATCCATCGGACTCCTGTGGCCCTCACAAGATCAGTCCACCTTGTGGGAGGCCTTCCAACTTCACGTCTTCCACAGAACTTTTCGGCTCCGTCGGGCATCTGTTCTACGAGTAGAACAGGATATTGATGTTGCGATTTAAATACCTGTTCACTATATTTTTGATGAGGGATGAAGGCCCCATTTAAGAGTTGAATTTGAACCTTGCCTTAATTATTAATGGGTTGGAGTTACTTTGGTTTGAACGATTAAAGCCTGACTTGTAAAAGCGGTTGTCAACTTAATTATGTAGATTGATTAGAGAGCTCTCTTGGGCGGCTTAGAAACAAGGGATCAATGTCTTTATTACGGCTAGTCAGATTTCTCGAACAAATTCATTTTAAAAATTAACATCTGTGAGTTGATACTAAGTCCTGGGAAGTACGTTAGGCTACTTTTTCGTCCCAGCTAAAGCACTAAGAAGTGGTGAAGGGCAGGCGTATTGGGGTCTGTATTTTGACGTTCGAAAAGTGCCGATTCTCAGTCTAGTTACAATAAATGGCTTTTGATTTTAAGTGATATAATTTCAGTAAGGTTTTTTTATTAGTTTTAAGGTTTGAGAAACCACTTCACATATACATAACGTCACGCCTATAATCCCTAAGTGTTGGGGACAGGTGTATCTATAGTACGCCCATATTTCAGCAGTTATGTTGTAAGTCCCATGTAATAGATGTCACAGAATTCTATGCAGTAACTAACCTAAGACAGCCCCATATCTTCTTGCTTTTTCTCAACTTTGTCGAAGTAGGCTTCCAGTTCAACCGGATGCAGCCGAATACCAGTATTTAACATGAATTAACACGATATTCCTAGGTAAGAGTAGTTGCTAGACTTTCGGGCTTTTGAGAAAGACATCCTATGTCAACTTAATAGAGGTTTATTTTCTAAGGCGTCGTAAAAAGACACTAATTCTACATGTTCCTCTATTTGGTCCACTGAAGTTCAATTATGTAGATTGCGGAGCGGTAATTCTGACCTGCCCAGCGTGTGGTGTATCGACGGCGAGTACAATTAGATAGATTGTATTGATTCGCCGAGCAGCCGGTTGGACCAGATTCAAGTTCCATAACATTACTGAATATGTAGATTGTATAAAATGTAGTAACATTAAATAGAAAATTAGAGGGTTCATGTCTCATGTGCCCGTGATGACACAGGGACACCTTCAAACCGGAACATACCGATGCTTGACGACAGGAAAGGTGGAAAATTTCTGCAGGAGTCTGTGTTTTACGATAGATATTGGTATAACCTTTTAAGTCTTCAAGGTAGTGCTTATCAATCGCGAATCTCATCATTTTTCTGTCATTTTACCATTCAGCCTATAATGTATCCACAGCAGGGGCACAGGCCTCCTCTATTAGAGGGAGAGGACCGTAATCCGCCACGCGAGCACGATATTCTTCCATATGTACCTTTAATTATTTCCATTCACTATCTCAGTATTCGCTGCCACCCTAGTTACAATAAAACCCAATCCGTCAATCTTTCCTTTGGACTGTAATTCTTTTCTTAGCTTTCTTTCTAGTATTTTCCGTAGTCTTCTTCCAGTTAATTCGGATGCAACTGAATACCAGTTATTTTACATGGAGTGACTGCCTATCTGACCTCCACTAGCCGATAACTGAGTAAAACGATATCTGGTGAGACTGGCTGTCAGGCTTGTCAGGTTTCTGAGTACCCGTAAAAGGAGTTTAAAAAAAATGTCTACGAATGTTCGATTCTCATAAAATTCCATTTAAAAACACCGAATTTCACACCAAAATAGGACGCCTTCTTTGCTTTTCCTAAAGATTTGTTTCACAAAGAGCTTAAGTACCAAAAATCCCATTCCCGTCGTCTGCCACAGTATGTACGGAGTAAATAAACATAGTCGTAAAGGCTGAACCGTTAACCGTTCGGCGAATTTTACGAGGTTAGCCGACTCCGACCGAGCTGCTGACATCTTTTATTAGTATGATATTATTTTACTTCTTTCTGATAACTTACACGGACTGCTGATATCGAGAAACTGTCGCTAGAATTTTCGGGTTCCCATATTGTTTAACGGATAGTTTTGTTAGCCAATTGTAAGTTGGTACGTAACTAGACCATTGTGTAAAAAATTTGTTAAAACATGAAATGGACAACTCTTCAGTACTAAAGTATGAAGATTAATGCGATTAGATATTAGCGAAGATACGAAGAAGCGGCAAGCGTAGCTTAATCTGATCGATCTCAGAGGTCTGTGGAGAAGGGGGTGTGGTATAAAACAATACAAGGAGAACCATGGAAATGGCCATGGTTCGATTCATGTTTTCTAGGCAGAACAGAAATTGTGACAGCTCTCAGGCTTCGTTCCGGACATATCCCTTTAAATAAGTTCGCATATTTAATGAAAAAAGTTCCTTCCCCCAACTGTACAGAATGTGGGAAAGTGGAAGACGTTCTTCACATCATGGTGGAGTGTGCCCGGAACGAAGATCTCAGAGATGAGTTATTAATACACTTCGGTGTTGATGTTAAAGAGGTAAGAAGATGCAATAATATTTTAGCATCTCCCTTGTCAGAAACAGCGAAGTTATTGTACAAACTTGTGAGTATTGGCATCCGTAGAAGATAGTTATTCATTTGTAAGTACTGTATTATATTTATAAAATGTTGTATTACTTATATATTTTAAGCAAGTCTTACGGAGCGACTTAGTCTTGTTGACCAAGCTCCTTAAATAAAGATTAAAAAAAAAAAAAATCTGATCGATCGACCCGTGAAGCTGTTATTACTGAGCCACACATCCTACGAGCCAGAAGACCTCGAAGAAAGTGTATAAAAGATTAATGGTCATTTCGTCCTAAGAATCGGGGCATTCTAATTCTTGGGATAAGGGGATAGAAAGTTCTTTTATATGTATTCTGCAGAAATGTCGAGATTCTGCTGAATACATAAAATTCGTATTAACTTTATTAACATAACACTAAAATAGCTCTGCAGGCGTCCGTTAGATAATTCTTAGTGCAGTGCCCGGACAAAAGAAATAAGGCCTCAGTGTTTTTTTTTTTTTGTCTTGTTTTTTGTTTCACTTTTTGGGTTTTGTTTTGTTGTATATGTTTGTGTTTTATTTTTAAACAGTGTCTGCGATTGGATACGGACACTGTCTTTTTGTTGAGGTTTTTCGCATAAAGGGGTTACCTTTCCTTGTTAGCCGCATAAGTTTTTGTACAGTTGTACAGTACGCGTGTCCGCCCCCCACGTAGCCAGGTGTTCAGCTTGGACGTAAGGTAGGATTTTAGGGGGCAAGGCCTCAGTGTTATCTGTGACCGGTGTGCCTACATCTTTGCCTAATTATTCTTAATTATTATGAGAATGTGTGAAGTCTGTGACTACAAAGGTAATCCCTAAAGTTCTAAGAAAAGTGGTATATTACACCACGTTAACATTGCAACTACCAGGAAAGCATGAGCATTAAGAGAGCGTCAGACTTTACACTGTAGTGAATTGGACTAATTAGTTTATTGGCAAATATTTAGTAGGCGGTGAGACGTGACCAGGGAAACATGGCAGAAAAGAGGAGGCCTGCTGTGGGTCGAACAAGCCTGTAGTAACGATGATGAGGAGACGCCCTTTTTAGGTTTCTTTGATTTTTATCCAGATACATTGCATCATTTTGTCTTCAGAATACAGGGTGTCTGGCAGAACGTTGAACATACGAAAATGGTGGATAGGTGGGGTCATCTGCTACTCACTCAGCCCTAATTTATGTGGCCCTGGCCCCCTGAATATTTTTTAATTTTTTTTTTGCTTTCTTCTCGTTTCACCACTGTTTTCTTAACTTTAAAGTGTTTTTTTTTAATGGGTAAAACAGGCAATATTTTTGTTAGATGTTAGCTAGAAAAAAAGTTATGAGTCCTCAAACTTACAGAAAGATGGTAAAAATACTTAAATCTTAATTTCAACTTGCATTTAAAAAAAAAATGATTGAGGAGTTAAAATTCTAGCAAAACATCCCTAGTGTGTGACCTTTCTAATGGTATGTAATCTGCTTTTATAAAAAAAAAATCTTTAGGAGTTATTTCATATTTTCATTTGCCCTGGACAGACAGGTAGTTAAAGAGGGGTCAGAGCCCAATGAACTGGCGAAAGAGAGGTCATGGATTCGATCGTCACTCGATGCACTTTTGCACCCACTCCTAACAAATGTAGGTTGTGGATTTGAATTCAGCAGGCACATTACTGTTATTTATTTCATCACAACTGTTCAAAACGGTCAAGGATAATATCTTGAAAGAACCAACGGTATGTCTTAGGACCAAAAACTCGACGTCCTGTGCCATTCGCCAACCCGCACTGGGCCCAAGTTGTGGATTACCCCTCCTTTCAATTGTAGGAACTTTATAGGATTATTATGCTAACACTAATGTGGTACCTATCAGTGGCGAAAGCATCATATAACACGATTCCTACCGGCGTCCCTTCGGAGATTCGCATCGGCAACTCTATTGCTATTAAAAAATGATACGTCAGTAGTGGCTACTATTGTAAGGGTATTTAATTCACCATAACATTCACACAACAAAAACGGTTAGTTTTAGCTTTATATCACAACAAAAAAAATGTTCTATAAAAAAATGTTCCAGCGCCAAAACGTCACAATCATGACCTAAAATTCATGGCACCGCTTGATATGGACGAGAGCAAGGCACTGTACAACGGGTTATGACAGAGACAGATATAGGAAAATGGGTCAGTGAGAACGAGATGTAGGAATATTGGACATTTTGTTTGGTTTTCAGCTGTGCAATTTTATTGCATTTAATTCTTTATATTCCTATGTTAATTTTAGAGTGATAGTAAGTATTCTTTAATGATAAGTCAGTAAGTTAAAGCCGACTTCGCTTCGGCTTCTCTCTTAGAAAAATATACCTCGCCGCTGGTACCTACCAACATTTAAAACATTAGCACCGCGTTTAAAAATTCAAATATCAGACACAATATTGAAATTGGTGAGTGGTTTTTGCTCGTCGATTCTTTATGGCAGCAATGTCTACAATTTTGTTTACTATAATAAAACGCACCCATTATTCTTTCTTCTTAATAATGATGTAACTGGACCCGTCCTCCACATTTATAGAACAATCAGACATGAGACACTTGTAAACTTCTATTGTTTATGAAGCTCTTGTCGCTATTTAGTCTTTTCACTATTGTTTGCGAAACGAATGCATAACATAGCGCTTATGATACTCTGGTATCTTGAGTTATTATCAATAGGTAGTCTGAAGAAAATACATTGGTCCTTGGGTTGCTAAAATACATTGGCCCTTGGGTTGCTAAAATACATTGGCCCTTGGGTTGCTAAAATATATTGTCCCTTGGGTTGCTAAAATACATTGGCCCTTGGGTTGCTAAAATACATTGGCCCTTGGGTTGCTAAAATACATAGACCCTTGGGTTGCTAAAATACATTGGCCCTTGGGTTGCTAAAATACATTGGCCCTTGGGTTGCTAAAATACATTGTCCCTTGGGTTGCTAAAATACATTGGCCCTTGGGTTGCTAAAATACATTGGCCCTTGGGTTGCTAAAATACATAGGCCCTTGGGTTGCTAAAATACATTGGCCCTTGGGTTGCTAAAATACATTGGCCCTTGGGTTGCTAAAATACATTGTCCCTTGGGTTGCTAAAATACATTGGCCCTTGGGTTGCTAAAATACATTGGCCCTTGGGTTGCTAAAATACATTGGCCCTTGGGTTGCTAAAATTGGGCCTTCGTTCGGCTCCCAGAAGTAAAATTATAGCCGTATTCACCACGGTAATCTTAGTAGTAAGTAGACGCCAGGATAAAAATCCCTCAGCACATAATAAGAATAACATTCTATGGTCGTAGGCATCATACATGTCTGAGAATTTAGGATACAGAAGAGAACGGGTCTCCTAACTTGGGATTTGTACTTGAGGATTTTTCAAAAATTTATATTTTTTAAATCCACAGGAAAATCTCCTAAAATGCTTGAGTGTAATTCAGAATCCCGTTTTAAAGGGAGGGGGGCTTCAAAATATCCACGAGTGACGATTCTCGCGTACGTGCGGCGCTCTCCGTAGGCTGTGTAGTCGATACCAATGCCAAACGACGTTGACTGGGTAATCTTTTCACTCCGGGACGTGAGTTATTCACGTTTGGTTCGTGAATGAAAAGAATTTTAGCTTGTGACCAAGTATTGACATTGGTAAGGAGCTATTTGCCTTCGTTTTCTGTAACGAGATGTGAAGGAATTCCGGAGAAGATGAATGTCGGTGTTGAAATTCCTTTTATGACTTCTTCGGGGTATATTTTGGGAAAAACTGTCGATTAATGATAACTATTGTTCACCTAGTGGTCGAAGTTCGACCATAATTCATTTAAATTAAAAAACAATATTTGCTTTCTGCACTCCTCCATATTAACTTATTAACTGTGCACAAATTTCCGCGCAATTTTCGTACAAAGGGGTGCAAAGTTTTTGCTTCAAGTATAAAAATATAGTAGATAAAAAAACCGTTATTCGTACATTTTTGACAGTCGTTACGGGTATTCAGAAACCCAAAAATCTGACAACCTATCTTACCAAATGGGTCTTACTCAGGAATTGGATTGTGGACGTCAGATAGGCAGGAACTCCATGTAAAATATTGGTATTTGGCTGCATATGGTTAGTCAGAAAGCCGACCACAACATAGTTGGGAAAAGGCTAGGGCGATTGAATTTGAATATTTATTAAAAAACGTAGAAATGGTCCTAAAGATTTGTCTTTGAAGTCGAGATCCCGGAGACCAAAACTCATCGGCAAAAACTAGCATTTAATGTGAGTAGTTTTCTATGAAACCTGGTTATTTCATCCAATAGGGTTTTACACAAATTTTTGAAAAGTGACTTAATTAGCTTCTAGAGTGCTCATACACCACTAAAAAAATACAATGTTTTTATTTAATCGATTAGTGCCATAAAAATGCATATAAATTTTAAATTTTCAAATTTCGCGCGTAATTTGACAAAAACGCTGGACTCAGTGGACGCCATATTGCACCGTGTCTATGACGTCAGTTTGCTATATAAACAAATGCGCTGATATTTTATAAGACAATTGTTTATAATAAAAAAAAATAGTTATTTTTCTACTTATCGTTGGTTTGCTGTTCCTGAATGCAAAACAATATTTAAATAAAAAATACTTTGGTTACGAAAATAATAAAAGTACAAAGTTGCTCAGTTGACATGCCGCATGACATAATAACATGACGGCTACTATTTCATGGTGTTCAAAAACAGATTTAAAAAAAACTGAAATCTTTAAATTGTATTTCAAAAATTTATTTTGTTGTTTCATGAACTAAAACGACGATTTTCCGACTGCATTTTGCCTAAGCCATCTCAATAATATATTTTTAGAATTTTTCTCATCTAGATTAAAATACCCTATTGTATTTTAATGTAGCTATACCGAGTAGGTACTTACCCACATCAACAATACATTTTAATTAACAAAATTATGTTTGCAGCAATAGCATCCTGATATTATGCGATCCTGTTACTTCGCACGCGGATACCCTCACTTACATACATATTATGTACAAAACATATGTAGGTATCATACGATGTACATAGCCGGTAAACCAATGCTCATTGATTTATCATTAGGCAATCAAAATATCGGTCGAATTCATTAAGCGAGCAGCAGACAGGATTTTCCACCGCGTGGAGACCGCGTATCGTCAAGCGTTGTGTGGGACGCCCGCGACGGGGGACCGACGACCTTAAGAAGGGGGCTGGGACAGACTGAACGTGGAAGACAGGGTGTTGTAAGGAAGCCCGGGAGAGGCCTATGTCAGCAATGCTCTGCGATAGGCTGAGTTGATTGAAGATTTTTCCAGATTGTTAGTGCCAGGGAGAATTTATTTCCATAAATTGTAACATTTCTGTCTAAGATCGTCTTTTGGATGGGCCTAAACCCAATAAAAGTGGCTAGTATTAGTGAATTAAATAGGAAATTGTCTTATACCGGGCATTTCCTTCAAGGGAATGCCATGTTATGTAGTTACCTAATACCAGCCTGAATCTATGAATGAGTAGATAAAATCGTCACTAATTAATATGATTAATAAATTTTGCCAGCGACTTCGCTGACGTGAACGTCAGAAATTATCCCGTGGGAATGTACAACCGGGATAAAAAGTACCCTATGTGTTAATCCAGGTTACATTTTATCTATTTGCCAAATTTCATTCAAATCCGCTTAGTAGTTTTTGCGTGAAACAGTAACAAACATCCATCCTTCCTCACAAACTTTTATATTTATAATAAAAGTAGGATAGGATATGTTTTAATATTTAAATGTACATAGAATTGATAAATACATTGCGCTTACAATGCATGTGGAATAAAAGAACGTTACAAAAAGATATCGAAATAATATCAGGAACAAAATGTTGCAGGGTAAATCACCCAGTTGTCGGACTTTAATTTGATTTAGAAACTAAACATAATTGCATATTTTCAAAATGGTAGTGGTTGAGATGATTATAGATTATGTGGTAAGACAACAATGTTGTCAGTAAGTATAATTTTCTGCATTTTCTTTTTTTTTTCTATTTTTTTCTTTTTGAAAATAAATAAAAACAACCAATCAGTGCTACTGCGATGGAAATCGCAACCTTGGTAAAAGAAGGCAATTTATTTAATCGGTCTTTTTTGGTGTTTTTCCTTAGAGTTATTTTATACGGTCAAAATTGGATGATTATATTATTCTTAAGGAGTGCAAAACGGTTTCCAGCGGCCACAAAAGGACTTGGGTATTCAACGCAAGTTACAAATTGGTTAATTGATGACAAGCTTAGATTAGAATTCGGAGCTCACTGTTGGAATCACTTTTGACGAATTTCGGAATGATTGAATTCTTACTGTGAATCATTATGTTTGGCGTTTAAGTAAAACTTCCAAAGCCGAGCTCCTTTAGTTTATTTGAATATAACGCGACATTGGCTACCGTTACTTTGTCTATAAATTAAGAAAAAAACATTTAGTTTCGACACCGATGACCACACTCAGCAGTGTGGTCCAAACTGACTCTTTCCATCAGAAAGAGTCAGTTTGACTCTTTCTGATGGAAAGAGTCAGTTTTTTTTAAGTGGTTTCTAACAAGTGGACGCCTCAAGATATAGCCATAAATACCAACTGTTTCGGCTATAGCTATAAGAGTTGTTTCGAATTAGCTCTCTCCATGTTTCACGAGCGGCCCTTCTGTCAAAACGTACACAAAGCCAACAGAACGATTGTTAGCAAAACGAAACAATAAAAAAGTGGTTCGGACGAGGCTTTGTTTAGCCAAATGAGGGAATTGGGCTGCAGAGGACGAGGGAGCCAGTTATTCCATTATACTGTAACTATTATAACTCCGGGCTCGATTGTAAAACCAGATACGCTGGGCGTGATGGGTAAATGACCTCGAAAGGATCGCGGTAAAGACCTAGTTGTAAAGAACGCAGGACGATGAACGTTGGTACTAAAAGTTTGTGACTAAGAGGAAAACATGTATCAGGAATTTTCTCTTTTTGGCCATATTTAAAGCCCTCATTGATTTTATGCAGCGTCCTCGAAACGTTTTGTCCTTACTTGGTGTATTAGTACTAGGGATGATAAATGACCTATAAAGACCACCAAAAGTATAGCCTCTTGTCAGAATTTCTTCGCTAATGCAAAAATGTATCGTACTTAATATATAAATTGTAGACGGTGGGCGCACGAAACGTTGCCCAACCGCAGTGTTCTAACGATTTGCTCTGGCACAACTAAGTTAAACCCTGTATAGCTGAGCTATGCGCCTCAGCGCAACAGGAAGCCGCCGTGTTTACAGCGACGTGACGTGACCGACACGGCGACGACTCGACACGCTTCCAAGAACAGCCGGCACGACATCACACATGTCATCGATCCGTGCGAAACGATTTATTGACAGAAGGGGTCCATTTCATTCCAATACATGTTGGAACAAGGTGCAAATCAAACAACAGTCACAAAGTTTAATCAAGAAATTGAAGCAACAGTTTTCTCTCACGTTTGTCGTGTTTTCGCAACACAAAGCAATCAGAATCGATTCTCGTTTCGACTTGAACTCAGCCCTGACACGGGCAAATCGGTTGTCTCGATCAGACGGCAATTGAACAGAATTTAATACTATTTTTAGTAGACGATAGCTTCCGATGCGATTGCCTCGGATATCGAGGATTGGAGAGGAGACGCCATCGGTCATAATAACTGAGCGCCGTACATCACTCGGTTTGGAATCATTCACATTAAGATCACTCGGAACACAATAATGGTTGGTTGTGAGAAAAAAAATAGAGTGACGACGTCGTATCGACGTTTCATTCGTCGGTCGCTGGAGCGTTACTGGACAGACGCACTGTCGCGGCTGCGGCGCGCCCGCTGTACATAACAACACTTTATAGGCATTTTTTATGGCTTCGGCAAAAACTAAGAACACTGGCACTTGAACACAACGTGCGGTGGTAGCAGAGCACCGCGTCACACACTGCTCACCTGAGCCTCACAGGCGGCGGGATGTTGAACGCCGGGTACAGTTTCGCGTTGGGACTCTCAAACAGCATCGCGATTGTTTTTTTCACCGTGCACGCATCGTGCACCCGTCCGCGCGAGTTTGCGGCCGGCCGAATACTGCCGGCGCTGCGCCGCGCCACCCCGCGCCCCTCCGCGCCGCGGTACCCCGCGCCCCCGTGACGTCACGCCCGGAACGCTAAGCTAGGCTTCTTCGTGTCAACCGTAGCGCCCCGTCCCTCTCACGCGCTCCACTCGCAAGCGGGACGAAGCATGTCTTTACAAAGGATATTGCGTCGATGCGTATTAGCAGCTCAGGCTGCGAGTGCCGGGCTGGCGCTGGCGGGTAGCCCCTCCACGATAGGGCTTCGCGTCGGATACGGAGCGGAGGCAGCACTTCGACTATTTTATTTAAGCTCGTGTGACTTACCGGGCTTATGAAATATGGACGTGTGCTCAACCTAAGGGCGATGTATAGATCAGCTGTGTGTACATCCTCCGCAAGCGCCCGCACGGGGCAAGGTCGAGGGTGCCGACGTGCACAGCGCCACGGACGGCTAACACACGCAACACTGACTACCATCCGATCAACTAACTCGAAATAACTTTCATACATTTGTTATCTTCAAACTGGATTGCTGCGGAGGGAAAAAAAACTTTGAATGCGCAAGTCATGACAGTGCTCGAACAGAATAAAGTCCGTAATAAGGTTGTGGGCGGACAAGCACTCGAGCACTCGACTATACTTCAATAATGTTGGGATACTGTAACTTCTGTGGTACAACTTTGGAGAGGCCTATAAGTATAACGGGGACAATATATTATATATGTAGTTACATGCCTTCTATTTCCACCAACCGTATATCATGGCCACTACTGCCTAATGGTTTCCCAATTACCAGTAAAAAAACTTTGCCGTTATCGCCCAAATTCGCGTATAAATTGGTGTATTATTGGCAGACAGCACGACGCCGACGCTTCTATCATTCCTCTCGACGCAGTCTCTTAGTCACCATTCATGACACCCACGGATGAAAAACCTCACAAAACACTCCGTGAAAAACTTAATACTTTCTGCACAAAACGAGCGAGAAAGCAAAAAAGCGAGTAACTTGTTCACATTGCCGATAGCGCTGTATGCCACTACTCTAAACCTCTGCTCTCCTACTCTTCTAAACATAGCCGTAGTAGGAAATATCTATGACCGTGACGCTTACGATCAGCGCCGGCCGCAGGGCGTCATCTGTCTAATGACAGATGATTGTTTTCAATTTTACTATTTGCAACGTAAACAAAGCGATATAATGGCTCTGAAAGGTTATTGTGACGGCCGTGAGAAACTATCGAACAATAACAGCGTAATAAGAAGAATATGTCAATGACACAAGCATTCTTTTTGCAAAATAAAATTCTAAAATTAAAATAACTAATATTTTAATCGTGAGACGAAGATTGGTGTTGTCACCCTACTATTGTTTGTACCTAAGGAAATATTTGGCGTTTGGCGGCCATTTCGTTTTTTTATTTGACTGGACTTTTTAATTTTGTTTCTTTTCTTAATTTTGTTTCTGTCCGGGCTGTAATCCTCGGATCTTTAACAGTCGTCAGAAGCCCCAAAGTCTGATAACCAGTTTTACCAAGAGGTATAGTGTTAACCCAGTAACTGCATTGTGGAGGTCAGATAGGCAGTCGCTCCATGTAAAATACTGGCATTCAGCTGCATCTGGTTAGACTGGAAGCTGACCACAACAGAGTTCTTGGCTAGGCAGATGGTGATTTTGTTTTGTTTACGAAGCAAAAAGCATTTCAGTAAGGATCGTAGTAGATGGCGTCCTTTTTTTATTTTGTAGATGGGAAATCATCAAATAACTTCTTCCGCTCTGGGTGGATCGGGAGAGCGTGTCAGACTTTTACTGACTAAAACCCACCCGTGTTCCCTCAGTTGCCTGTGTGTGTACCAGGGGCCGCAGTATCGGTCCTTGCAGACCCCGCCAGTTGTTGCTGACATCTCTTTGAGGCGCGCGTGGAACACAACGCGCCGTCGACCTGGGTTTGGTTCTTACCGGACAGCGAGCTACCCATTACTCGCCGTCCGCAAGTCCGCGCCTACGTTGGCCAGGAATCAGCCTGGGATTCGCGACGCCCAGGGACGTCTCCTGCGGCGGCTAGAGCCCTGAGGGCGCATGCCTGCGCTGCCTCTCCCTCACGTGCGCCGCCTCCCTCTTCGCGAGCATTACTGCTTCGCAGGAGGTGACGGCTCCCCTTGCACTCTCGCTCCGTACCATGGCCTGGACCTGGGCGCCTGCTGTCAAATCGTGTTGTCATTTATCTTAGTTCGGGCTCCAAACTAATCTTCTATCCATAAGTGATACGGATTTGAAAACGCCCGTTACTTCGACCGAAACGACGGACTTCGTGCTTAGGGAGTAGGCTCCCAGGGCCAGACGCGAGAGATTGCCGCCGCCGATCGCCTCCACTAAGCCGGTGGCGTTACGTTACGTAGTATCTGCCAACTTCCATGTGAAGAAGAAGGCGTGAGTTTATGTATATTTTGTTTGTATACAGACGCTAGAACATCAAGCTATCCCAAACTGTTAAATTTTCCGAATTGAACATGAACCCTTAAAGTTTTGTAATAAAGTTGAAAATCTATCATAGAAATTTCACAGTTTGAGGTAGATTGATGTGCTGGCGTCTGTACCTACCTCCGCTAACTTTGTGCTAATATTTAATGAAGGTAATCATAAAATTGTAATCAGGAAATACCTACCCGAATTGAATTTATAATAAGCCATGCGTGTGAACTTACGATAATTATTTTGGTAGAATGATAAAATCGAAGCGTGCACCGACGTATGCAGGTACATATTTTAAGGGGTTATTCGTAAAGGAACCAATTAAATAGTAATTAATAACTGTTGTTTATGTTTAAATATTCGTAAACAATCCTGATTTTAGTGTTCTGTGTAAGAACGTTAATTTTATATTAACTTGTTAAACTTGTAAAAGCCTCCTTCCTGCAATTCACGGACAAAGCTTTCTCCACATACAGAGAAGGGAAGCGTTTTAACCATTTCTGCAGGCTTAGCATGACCGTAGAATAGAAATCGCTTATCTAGGCTTTTCGGTTCAAAACTGTCAACTGTCTACACGGAAACGTCATTTTTGTCTGTTCTTCCGTCAACAAAACGCTTCTCTACGGTTCTCGTGCTAATAAAGCCTGCAGTACTTTTAGTTTGGGTCAGGCCTAGCCAGCTTTGTCGGGAGGACATGGCATGGCACACGCTGGCAGAGTGTGCCGCTTGGGAGGAGCCGCGCCGTGCCCTCATCTCAGGAGTCGGCAGTGACCTGTCGCTGCCGGCCGTTGTCGACTCGATGGTCGGCAGCGAGGAGTCCTGGGACGCGGTGGTATCTTTCTGCGAAACAGTCATGTCGCAGAAGGAGGCTGCGGAGAGGGAGCGGGAGATTGCTTCCGCTAACCCAATTCGCAGCAGACGCACCGGGCGTCGGCGGAGGGCGGACAACGCCCTCTTCCAGCCCCCCTAAATGGGTCCAGGGGCAACGGATCTGGGGAAATCCGTTGCCCCCTATTTCTTAGGACCCGAGATGGCGGCGCGTAGTGGTCCACGCGCGCCTCTCTATGACGTAAGGGGGGAGTTTAACACCTCACTCCCGCCCTATCGCGAGGTGGCCCGCAGAGGCGGGCCGGCACTAGTCGGGGATCGCGGAAGTCACACTAGTTCCCGTGATCCCCGGTGCAAGTGAGAGACGGAACACCGGGGTGGTTTTAGTCAGTAAGAGTCTGACAGACCCCTCCGACCTCCCCGGGGCGGAGGACATCCATGAGGATTTCCCCCGTAATAACAAAAAAAGGGCTAGCCAGCTTGCTTAGTCTACAGGGTCGGTAATTTTTGACATTTTTGAAAATGTGTTCTGGCTACATGCGACGCGCAAAATTTCTGAAAATAAACGTTTTCGTTATAAAATATCAGACATATTGTGATAGATTTTTTGTCAATTTTAACTTTAGTGACATGTTTATTATTTCCATTTAAAAATTAATAGGTAGATTGTACAGGGATCACAAGTTTTGTAACCAGCTTTATTTTATGTAATTACCTACCTACTTTCAAAGCAATTAAACGGTTACGATTATTATTAGTCTGCCTATTTTTTTGGACAAAGTAAAAATGGGCCCTTTAAAACTGCGTCTTTTCTTACCAGTACTGCCCACTGAGTCATCCAAACAAACGATTTTATAAGGGTTTGGCACTGGCAGTAAAACGATGCGACATGGTTTGGGTCGTGGGTTCTCGAGCAAGTCACTATTTGTTATTCAATAAAAGACAAAAAATGGCATTTTAATTGTAATATTTACTACTACCAGGCGGGCATAAAATATAGGGATAAATGCTTGACATTCCGTGTTGCGTCCTCGCCGTTGCCCCGGGCAACCAAATCTCAAAGATGGCGCTACCAACCACCGTACCGACAGGTTTTATTAGCTTTTAACCGATAATTTCATTAAATTTACATTTAAAAGACGTAATAGAAGATTATCGAATCAATGAAAAGCGATTAACAAAAGGTCGTTGTCATGGGAACGAGTTACGACAGGGGAGGGGACAACGTGGAAGGACAATTATTGATGTCCTTCAAAAAAAGGTCAGGTGTGTACCGCAGTACCTGCAATGTGGCGTGTGTACTTATGACGAGATGAAAATGATGTTGGCAATGCAGAAGGAATGACAGAGCTACCTGCATATTGTAAGGCCCGAGGGTCAGCACCCCGTCGTAGGGGGACCAAGGGTGCCAGACACGGGTTCGTCTGGGGCCCGTCTGCTATCTGGTTCCTGAGGTGGTTACGGCGTGCCATGTGTCCTGGTGCGCCGGTGATAGCGGTTATTCCCCTCCGAGGAGGGTCCGGTGACGGACAGCCGCGGCGGGTTCGCGGATGGCTTGCGCTTTGCCGTGTTCCCGCCTCAAACGGCACTGGAGGACACCGTGGAGTTTTAGGGGTTACAGTCCCACATAACTGCGCTATCTCCCCGTGGTAGCGCATTAAAAAAAAATGCCTGGGTCCACGGCGCGTTGTGATCCACGCGCGCCGTTAGAGATGTCAGCAACAACTGGTGGGGTCCGCAAGGGCCAATGCCTGTCAGGGGTGCGGGTTGTTCGAAAGAGATACTCCTGGCACACAGGCAACTGAGGGAACACGGGTGGGTTTTAGTCAATAAAAGTCTGACACGCCCTCCTGCTCCATCCAGAGCGGGAGAAGTCATTTAATGATTTCCCACCCGGAAAAAAAATGGTCAGCACGATATTTTACTGTATACTTTTGGGATCACATCATGATGTCAGTTCCATACTGCTTTGTGCTTAGCCGACTACGGCGAAGCAAAAAGGTGGGCTATGATTTGCATATGTATGTTCATCTATTCGCTCATAAGATATAAATTACTTACCATAATTTGACAAATGAGGTATCGTTGGAAGCGCCTTGATCATCCGCTGGTTAAAAGCTCGGGTTTAAGTTTTTTAAGTTAATTTTTTAGCTGTACGATCAGTAGGATTTTGACGTGTGATCCACGGGCGATCTACCGCCGTATCAGCCGTATCAATGATACGGGGGCCCCGTTTCTAGGACTTCGGGAAGTGGAAGAGGTCCATTTAAATTTTACTAGGTAAAGCTGCCCTCAGTCAGTTCAGCCGTAAGACGTCCACTGCTGGACATAGGCCTCTCCCAAAAGGGTTGGCATAATCGCTACGCTTGGCAGGCGGGTTGGCGATCGCAGTATGGTGGTAAAATGCATAGAGAACGCTGCTGCCCATTCTCTAGTAAGTCCCTTAGTCGCCTTTTACGACACCCACGGGAAGAAATGGGATGGTGCTATTCTTTTACGTTCGGCACCACACGCCGCCACATGCCCTACAAAGTCCATAAATAGCAGTTTAACTTTCCTTTTATTTTTTACTGGTAAGGGCGGTTTTCGAAGCTTAACAAGCTTAAGCTTAACTGGTAGTTCGAAGCCCGAAAGTTTGCAATGACAAGCAGTCTTATTACGAAAGTCTGTCAGTCTTACCAATGGGTTGTGGAGATCAGACAGGCTTTTTTTTTTTTTTTTGTGGGTGGGAAATCATCAAATGACTTCTCCCGCTCTGGTTGGAGCAGGAGGGCGTGTCAGACTTTTACTGACTAAAACCCACCCATGTTCCTTCAGCTGCCCGTATGCCAGGGGCCGAGGTATCTCTTTCGAACAACCCGCACCCCTAGCAGGCATCGGCCCTTGCGGGCCCCACCAGCTGCTGCTGACGTCCTCCTGCGACGGGTCAGTACAGTGGCCCCGCCGCCAACCACTTTTCGGCCGCAGGGGATAGGGAGAGCGGCCAACGCTATACCGACACCCTGCGGCCCCACCGCGTCCGCCATCAAACGGTGGCGGCCCCGCCCAGGCTACGGAAGGGAAGAGCGCTACTCAGAAGTACCGGCACTCCTCCTCCGCCGCAGCCTGTAACCCTCAGCCGCGATGCCTCCCATTCGACATCGCGGCCCGCCTCAGTTGCGATGCACCTCACCGCAACCTACTTTTTGGCCGCTACGTCGTCGGCTTGGAGGCACAAGCCCTGCCGAGCGGCCCCACCTTGGGGTTCCTCTTCGCTTCACCGTGGGAGGGTGACCACGGTTACTGAGCCCCCCCGCAACGACAATACGGGAACCCCACTGGGGGGGGAGATCAGACAGGCTCCATTTATAACACCGGTATTCTGCATTCGGTTAAACTAGAAACCGACCGCAATATAGTAGGGACGTGAGTAGGGACAAAGCAGGCAGATGATGAAGTGTAACAATTTAAGTATGACTGACCGTACCAGGTTATCAGTAGGCAGTAGGTCAAATTCGGGCTGAAATGACGAATGTAATGTAACGTACAATAAATCTCCTGTAACATATCGGTAACATGTACGATAAACAGTTCATATCTTCATAAATACAGAGCGTGTGTGTCCTGGGGGAGCCGCCAGTGGTTTATGTAACAGTTTTACTTGCGGCTCGGGTGCCGTGCAAATTGATGTTGGGTATGAGTATCAAAACAAGCCTCCGTGTTTTTCAGAGCACGTTGAGCTATCAGACGCAATTGTTTTTTCGATTCTTCAACAAAAAATCATCAATCATTCATCATTGATTGTGCACACAACCTATGTCGCAAATGTGCGCAAAACAAATATTTTTGAAATCGGTCCACAATTGATGAAAATAACGATGAGCATTACGTCTAAACTAATAAATAAATAAACATTTATTTTCTCTTTCACAAAGGCGCCTTAAATTTATGAAGATTACAATATCGAAATAAATCCTTTGTGAGAGACTGGTATCTGCACTAGGAAAACTTGTCATACAGATTACCAGGCCCCCCCCAAAAACAGTGTATGAGTAACTTAAATTAATATTATAAATGCGAAAGTTGGTAAGTATTTTTGTTTCGCTTTCACGCTAAAACTGCTGAGGGAGGCGGCGCACGTGAGGGAGATGCAGTACATGCGCCCTCACAGCCGTGGCCTTCGCAGGAGTCGCCCTGGGCGTCGGGAATCCCAGGCTGATTCCCGGCCACCGTAGGCACGGGCTTGCGGACGGCGAGTAATGGGTAGCTCGCTGTCCGGTAAGGACCAAGGCCGGGTTGACGGCGCGTTGTGTTCCACGCGCGCCTCAAAGAGATATCAGCATCAACTGACGGGGCCCGCAAGGGCCGATGCCTGCCAGGGGTGCGGGTTGTTCGAAAGAGATATCGCGGCCCCTAGCACACAGGCAACTGAGGGAACACGGGTGGGTTTTAGTCAGTAAAAGTCTGACACGGCCTCCCGCTCCACCCAGAGCGGGAGAAACTATTTGATGATTACCCACCCAAAAAAAAAAAAACGCTAAAACTGCTACACGGATTTGGATAAAATTTGGCAAATGGGTTGACCAGGACCTTGATTACGACACAGGATACTTTTTATCCCGATACTTCTACAAGATCGAAACTTAGTCGGCTAATACCACGGGGCGCAGCTAGTAAAAATTACATACAAACGAGCATAGAACGTCCTTCTTTTTAGAAGTCCGTTAAAAACGCAAATCCATGTCCAAAGCCAAAGGATGAGAGTTTGACTAACTAAACACTGACTGAGCCGTGTCATCTCATAAGGTAAGTTATCAGCGGTATTTTAAAGCACACTAAAGGATGAGAGTTTGACTAACTAAACACTGACTGAGCCGATGTTATCTCATAAGTTAAGTTATCAGCAGTATTTGAAAGCACACTAAAGGATGAGAGTTTGACTAACTAAACACTGACTGAGCCGTGTCATCTCATAAGTTAAGTTATCAGCAGTATTTTAAAGCACACTAAAGGATGAGACTTTGACTAACTAAACACTGACTGAGCCGATGTTATCTCATAAGTTAAGTTATCAGCAGTATTTTAAAGCACTCTAAAGGATGAGAGTTTGACTAACTAAACACTGACTGAGCCGTGTCATCTCATAAGTTAAGTTATCAGCAGTATTTTAAAGCACACTAAAGGATGAGACTTTGACTAACTAAACACTGACTGAGCCGATGTTATCTCATAAGTTAAGTTATCAGCAGTATTTTAAAGCACTCTAAAGGATGAGAGTTTGACTAACTAAACACTGACTGAGCCGTGTCATCTCATAAGTTAAGTTATCAGCAGTATTTTAAAGCACACTAAAGGATGAGACTTTGACTAACTAAACACTGACTGAGCCGATGTTATCTCATAAGTTAAGTTATCAGCAGTATTTTAAAGCACACTAAAGGATGAGAGTTTGACTAACTAAACACTGACTGAGCCGATGTTATCTCATAAGTTAAGTTATCAGCAGTATTTTAAAGCACTCTAAAGGATGAGAGTTTGACTAACTAAACACTGACTGAGCCGTGTCATCTCATAAGTTAAGTTATCAGCAGTATTTTAAAGCACACTAAAGGATGAGACTTTGACTAACTAAACACTGACTGAGCCGATGTTATCTCATAAGTTAAGTTATCAGCAGTATTTTAAAGCACTCTAAAGGATGAGAGTTTGACTAACTAAACACTGACTGAGCCGTGTCATCTCATAAGTTAAGTTATCAGCAGTATTTTAAAGCACACTAAAGGATGAGACTTTGACTAACTAAACACTGACTGAGCCGATGTTATCTCATAAGTTAAGTTATCAGCAGTATTTTAAAGCACACTAAAGGATGAGAGTTTGACTAACTAAACACTGACTGAGCCGATGTTATCTCATAAGTTAAGTTATCAGCAGTATTTGAAAGCACACTAAAGGATGAGAGTTTGACTAACTAAACACTGACTGAGCCGATGTCATCTCATAAGTTAAGTTATCAGCAGTATTTGAAAGCACACTAAAGGATGAGAGTTTGACTAACTAAACACTGACTGAGCCGATGTCATCTCATAAGTTAAGTTATCAGCAGTATTTGAAAGCACACTAAAGGATGACACTTTGACTAACTAAACACTGACTGAGCCGATGTCATCTCATAAGTTAAGTTATCAGCAGTATTTGAAAGCACACTAAAGGATGACACTTTGACTAACTAAACACTGACTGAGCCGATGTCATCTCATAAATTAAGTTATCAGCAGTATTTGAAAGCACACTAAAGGATGACACTTTGACTAACTAAACACTGACTGAGCCGATGTCATCTCATAAGTTAAGTTATCAGCAGTATTTTAAAGCACACTAAAGGATGAGAGTTTGACTAACTAAACACTGACTGAGCCGTGTCATCTCATAAGTTAAGTTATCAGCAGTATTTGAAAGCACACTAAAGGATGACAGTTTGACTAACTAAACACTGACTGAGCCGATGTCATCTCATAAGTTAAGTTATCAGCCGTATTTGAAAGCACACTAAAGGATGACAGTTTGACTAACTAAACACTGACTGAGCCGATGTTATCTCATAAGGTAAGTTATCAGCAGTAGTTGAAAGCACACTAAAGTGCTTCTCTGTGTAAGACTGTGTGTGTGTAAGACTTAAGATTCGATCGATTTTTTTTTATGAATGGAGAAGAATAATATACGTGTAATTCGACACTATTTTCTTTTATTTTTAATGTAGCCCCAAACTAGGAATTTATCCTGTATTGTGGGTGCATTTACAAACATTTATAAACTCACATACACAAACATCTAGACCCGGAACAACTACTTGCACCCGCGACACTCAGCGCAGCAGTCAATCGCTTAACCACTGCGTCAACCGTGCCGTAACTTTGACGTAATATTTTGGTAACGATTTGACCAATCTCCGTTATTGCTTGCTCGCTCCACAAATCACTAATTACCAGGATAGACAGTGAAATTCAAATTTTCTTAAGGTGCATCCATTGCAAAGTTACTTTTTGTGGAGCATTTCTTACAAGTGTTACTAGACAACAACGGATATCAATTTTTTTTAGTAAAAGCCGCAAAATGTATAGAAAGTTACTAAATGTTATCATGTTGCAAAATGTGGCTTTAAAAAAAGTTACTTCGGTGTGGATACACCTTTACGTTTCAAGTTGCAGGTTAGTGCAAGCTCCTATGTCGATTAAAAAATGATTCGCACGACCGTAACAACATACTTTAAGAAAGAAAGAAAGAAAGAATACCGTTTATTTGGACACAGTTCGTGAAACACAAAATAAATAACAAAAAGTGAATATAATTAACTAGCTACAACAGTGTGTGCCTCACGGACGCGCCAAAAAGGTTCATTTCAGCATTAATGCCAGACAGATGCTGTCTGACGCTGGTTTTCTAATGAACCTTTAGGGACGAGTGACGAGGAGTACAAAACAGTTTCAACATAGGTAAACAAATATTTTTAAACTTATATACAAACATTTCATATAAACTTACAAAAACAGAATAGAATAAAACGAAAACAACAGGAGCTCAGCGAAACCTGTTTTTAGCGTTTATCTATGTACATTGATTCATGCACGCACGATGCACTCACAAAGCGCTACAAGCCGCCGGGCGTGGCGGACATTAGTGACACAATTTTATTAATTGAAATCATTAATACAAGCCTCTGACTTCATTTAATTCGATCGAATGAATTATTCATGAAATACCTAGTCATTCAATCAAATTAAATGAACAGGGTACGGCGTCATCAGGTACCCTGTTCAATGATTTGCAATAGCCAGCTTCAGTCGCGAGTAACAGATTAATAAAACCTATAATGTTCCCACTGCTGGGAAACAGGTCTTCTCTCTGTGAGATGGAGTGGGCCGTAATCCACTACGCGGCCCAGTGCGGGTTGGTAGTGTCGCATTGTCTTCGATTTTTTTGTTCCAGGACATGCCGGGTTCCTCACGATGTTTTCCTTCACCGTTTTGAGAGCTGTGGAGATGAAATAATTTACACAAAGTAAAGCGCCTGCCTGGCTCTGAACCTACGACCTACATCTCGTAAGTCGCGGCCTTTACCACTGGGCCACCATTGCTCTCGAGGGTAACAGCAACAGCGACAAATTCTTAAAAAAGATCTCTATTGCAAAACTTGTACCTATCTCAATTTCACAACTGGCTGTGACGCTGTGAGATGTCAACACGGCGGGAAACCTTTTAATTCAGCAAAAATAAGCCAACCATTTAATTTTATTTCGTCACATGCCGACCGTAAGTCTTCGCCAGCGGTCATTGTGTGCGACCCGTGATATAGTTAAATATAATTGGGGAAACAAATCAAGGGTTGGCAACGTGGCTTGCTATCGATCCAGTTCGTTTATCTGCTTGTGAAATATTTCGTCTGAGGTAGTACAGCACCCTTACTGCGTAGTACACTATTAACCAGAATAGGTAGAGGCTTGCGGTTAGGTAAAAAAACAGCCACACGAGTCGATCGATCAGGTTAGGCTATGCTTGGGGCGCGGGGCGAGTGGCTGACTCAGCGACAAATGGTGTTGCGTCGGTCACAGCTTCGCGCAGCGCTGGTGGCGGAATGGCGGGTAAGACTCTCATGCCCTACCGCCGGCCCCGTCACCATCGGGGCGGTCCGGCCGGTATTCGAGTGCTGGCTCGGCAGGAGGTGCAAGTTTCGGGTGACACAGGCGTGCTCTCGGGCCATGGCTGCTTCAGGACGTATCTGTGTCGCATAAACAGGGAGCCGGAAGCTAGTTGTCACCACTGCGTCGACTGTCGGGTGGACGGTCGCAGACAGACGCAGATACTGCTGACCTGCCGGCCGTTGTCGACTCGATGGTCGACAACGAGGAGTCCTGGGACAGGGTGGTATCCTTCTGCGATACAATAATTCGCAGAAGGAGGCTGAGGAGAGGGAGCGGGAGATTGCTCCCGCTAACACGATCCGCAGCAGACGCACCGGGCGTCGGCGGAGAGCGGATAACGCCCTCTCTCAGCCCCCCTAAATGGGTCCAGGGGCGACGGATCTGGGGATATCCGTCGCCCCTCTATTCCTTAGGACCCGAGATGGCGGCGCGTAGTGTTCCACGCGCGCCCCTCTATGATCTAAGGGGGGAGTTTAACACCTGAATCCCCCCTAAATCGAGGTAGCCCGCAGAGGCGGGCCAGAACTAGCCGGGGATCGCGGAAGTCGCATTTGATCCCGTGATCCCCGGTGCAAGTGCGGGACGGAACACCGAGGTGGTTTTAGTCAGTAAGAGTCTGACAGACCCATGGATGTCCTCCCCCCTTCCCAGGGCGGTGGACACACACAAGGCTCAATATTAGGTCCTTTCCTCTTTTTAGTATATATTAATGATCTACCCCATTTATTAAAAAAACAACCACAAATGGTGTTATTTGCTGACGATACATCCTTAATTTTTAAAATAAATAGACGTGCATCAAATCTTGACGACGTAAATAACGCCCTACTGCTGGTGCAAAATTGGTTCACTGCTAATAATTTAGTATTAAATGGGAAAAAAACTAAATGCATAAGATTTGCTTTACCAAATGTTAAAAGTACTGATTGTGACATAGTATTGAATAAAGAGAAACTAGAATTCGTCGATAAAACTGTTTTCCTAGGGATCACGCTCGACTCAAGGCTACAGTGGAGTCCTCATTTAACAGCTCTTGCAGGACGGCTAAGTTCAGCAGCATATGCTGTAAGAAAAATCCGCCAATTCACTAATGTAGAAACCGCGAGGTTAGTCTATTTCAGTTACTTTCATAGTATCATGTCTTACGGTATTTTACTATGGGGACGGGCTGCAGATATTGAGTCTATTTTTATTCTGCAGAAAAGAGCCATCAGAGCAATATAGGGCCTCCGTAGGCGAGATTCTCTAAGGGAACTTTTCAAAAATATTAATATCATGACGGTACCTTGTCAATATATCTATGAGAACATTATGTACGTCAGGAAAAATTTAAATCTTTTCAGTAAAAGAGGTGAAAGACACACCGTTGGGACTAGAAATAGGGACCAATTAGTTCAACCAGGCTTCAGACTAGCTAAAGTATAAAATACCTCCCCACATTCTCCAACTGAATGAAATGAAATTTAAATCTTGTATAAAACGCACACTATGCAGCCATGCTTATTATAAGTTGGGAGATTACATCGCTGATAAAAATGCTTGGCTAAACGCTGCTTGTCCAGCTCCACAAGGTAGGTTAAACCAAATTGATTAGCATTTGAAAACGTTGGAGCTGCTGAAGACTGTAAAAGACTAGATATCTTTGCATGGTATAAATTCAAACTTTTAGTATTGTATAATTGCATAGCATATGTGTGAGCACTATGTTCCTACTATAAAGCTACCATTTACAGGGTACGTCTTTCATTGACTTGAATGTGCCTTGGCAGCTAAGAGTATGTCATGCTCACTCAAATGTCTCGCTGGTGGTGGCGTGTGTATTGGATCATTAAGTTCCCTTCAAAATGGTTGAGCTGAATGGTGCTGATCCACACGTCATGTTCGTGAACGGGCGCCGCCAGTAGGGACTGGTCATCTCCTAGCTCCCACGGCTTATTTTAATTTCTGAATTGTTATTTTATTTTTGTTTTAACTACGGACGCTTTAATGTGCACGTCTTTTTACATCGTTCTCACATTGATAATTTCAACATAATGATGTAACCAACTTTTTGTAACAATACCATGATTTTAAAAGAGTGTCCATGGAGTTTCTTGCCCGTTCTTCTCCATAGGTACCTACGCTTTGGAATGGGCAATTAGCTTCATCTTTCTAACTCACCGACCTTGACAATTCAAAAGTGCCTGTAATTGGTTTATTTGAAATAAATGCTTTGAGTTTGAGTTTGAGTTCATCCATGAGGATTTCCCACCGTCATCTAAAATGAAAAAGGGTTAGGTACCTTTTTTATTTTTTACATCATCATTGTCAACCTGCAGTAGCCAACTGTTGGACATAGGCGTCTTAGGAGAGTTGCCGAGAATCGAGCTGGGATAGACCCAACTCGATTCTCGGCAACTCTCATTCAACTGCTACCAGCCATCCTGCGAAGATCGTCCCACCACCTAGCCCGAGGGCGTCCTATTTTACGTTACCCGATTCGGGGTCTCCACTCAAGAACATATCTAACCCAACGGTCATCGATTCTACGGCTAATAAGGCCGGTCCATTGCCACTTTTCAGCTTGCTTTTTCTGTGAGCTATGTCGATAACTTTGGTTCTCTGCCGGATCACCTCATTCTGGATTATATACCTCAAAGACACTCCATCTCCAAGCATAGCTCGTTCCACGTTCGGTGTACTTACACAGGTTTTGGATTTTGGTAGGTTGATAGATTTGGTTATTTGAATACTTAAAACTGAAATTCTAATTTAAAGTCACCGTAAAGAGGTTTTACATTAGACAATTGAGGTTAATTTTATAACCTCAATTTTCGTCGATGATTTTTCAATTATAGTCTGATAATGTTATTAAGAGAGGCCCATGTCCGTCCAGTAGCGGACTACGATATGAGTTGATTGTTGATTTAACCATTGTTGGAAAAAGTGGTGGGATATGAAATGAAGAAATTCCTCCTAAATACAAATGAATGTATTTTGCCTATATTGAATGATATGGCAACGTAATAATTGATCCTGTGCGGGACAAGTGATAGAACAGTGTACATAATAGAATAGTGTATATAAAGTGATACATAGACGCTCATAAGACAGTACAAAGTGAATAAGTTTACTATAGTTTAATAATTCGTATAAGTTGTGTGATTGAGTACTAGGGGTAAGCAGTAGTTCAAGTGTTTATGTTATATTTTATATTGTCTTAGTTGATTTTATATTTTTCTTAAATAGTTATTATTACATAGAGTCCGATTATATATGTTTTACCTATGTAAATGTAATAAAGTTAGCGAAAAACACAAATAATCTAGCGCGGTCCTCGTTACGGTAAAGGTTCCAGGTATTAAAGATAAAAGCGTTCAATATTGTGCCTATCTCTAATTAGCTGACGCTTTTACCCGCGCTTTTTAAAAATTATGATTGGTCAAATCGATTTTTTGAATCTTCATCAAAATTGTACATAAAAATAGGAATATTTTTGTCATTCGACACATTCAGCGGCGAGCTGCCTAGAAGAATGTACTCCAAATATAGAAGCAAGAAGTCGCCAACCCAGCACACAAATGCGGCTATAGGCCACAGATCCTGAACAAGGTTTGTTAACATTTACAGTTCTGGAACAGACTGTAGATAGGTACGTACTTACTAATGAACAATACACTTTTACAATTTCATATTGGCAGAAATACAGACAGTTGTATCAATGGTAGTTTTTGTATTTCTATAGACAGCCTCGTTGACAAAACGCTGTAAGTAAGTACTAACTAATCAGAATGATAACAACAAGTCAATAACACAAAATGATCAGCCACCTAAGTACATGTTAGCATACAATCAATTAATCAAGCCGATCAATTGTTCACCGAGCGCGCGTCACATGCGCCCGCGCCGGCCATTTGGTAGTTGCAGGGAACAAAGTAAATAGTCTGGTACTTGCGACATTGCGTTAGTTGCACCGACAACGTCACTCAGCTGTTGTACACAATTGTAATGTAAAATTACTGGAAAGTGCAATAAATACAAGCGCACATTATAACCGAATCGGGCCGCATTTTTAACCAACTGCGGCGTAACAAAAGGAGGGTTAAAATTTTGTCCGATATTTATGTATGTATGTACTTACCTATATGTATCTGTTTCCTCATAATTTCTAAACTATTTATCATAATTTGATAAATACAGAAGATAGTAGGCCGGCTTCTTCCCGCGACTTGTCCGCGTTAAATTTCTTGTTCCTCCAACCCTCTTCGGTCGTTTCTTATTATGTAAGCGTTCTTTCAGACTTTTTTCTTTTTGCTCGGCTCCTTAAAGTCTTAGCGTGATGTTAAGTGTTGTTGGTGTTACTTATGCCTTTAGTCTTGTTAAAGAATTAGGTTATTAAATAAATCAAGAATTTTTTGATGTAGAATAGATTAGCGCGTTCAAACAAACTTAACTCGTGCACTCGCTGCTTGTTGCTTAGTTGTCGATTCGCTTTTAGTTGCTAGCTCTATTCGCTTGTCGTTAATCGCCGGCGGTGGGACCGGTGCCTAAGCCTTCATATAAAAAAACTAGCGGTGCCCGCGGCGTCGGTCGTGTCGAAGCCGGAAATTATCCCACGAGAACGTGCTACCGACACTGTTACTCCTCATAATATCAGCTATCTGCTAGTGAAAGTCCCGTCAAAATCGGTCCAGCAGTTTCGGAGATATAAGCCGTAACAGACGGACAGAGAAACATAAAAAAATAAATTACTATAAATACCGTAATAAAATATACCTTTGCAAGCATTTAGTAACAAGCTGTTATTTTGGCATTACAAATAGACCACCACCACCACTTCAGCCGAAAGACGTCCACTGCTGGACATAGGCCTCCCCCAAAAGGGGGGGTTTTCCATAATCGTAAAATGCATAGAGAACGCTGCTGCCCATTCTCTAGTAAGTCCCTTAGTCGCCTTCTACGACACCCACGGGAAGAAATGGGATGGTGCTATTCTTTTACGTCCGGCACCACACGGAACTACAAATAAACACTTAAATTTTATTTATTTCCTTATATAAAATAACTATGTTAAGATAGGGAGAGACTACCGAGATGACGACTAATAGAGAAGTTTGGAAGAAAAAGACATAAAAAAAGAAAAAGGGTAGCAGAATGATAATCTATACAAATAAAATGAATCGCCGAAATGTATGTACGCACATAACTTCCGAACGACTGCACCAAATTGGATGATTTTTTTTTATGTGTTCCTTATTGTCAGGACAAGGTTTGTATATAAGAAAAAAAAAAAAGTATATTGTTAGCTGCAACTTCTGACTAGATGGAGTTACGAGTCACCAGCCCTATAAAAGCCATCGCAAACCGGCGCGCATCCTCCCCAACCGTCCCTTGCCCGCAGAAGTGCCAGCCCGCGCCGAAGCTGAGCAAGTAGAGTTAAAATCCCCATGATTAATAATAAAGAAATTATTGATCCAGCCTGTCCCCACTTGCTGCCCTCCCAAAAAGTGACTCCCTGAGCCGAGGCTCGTACCCCGCAGGGGGTGCCCTCAGTGCGCAGTTGCTGTAGGTTTTAATTTTAGTTTGTAAGCCCTGGCTGGAGGCTCTTAGCCTAAAAACTAAAAGTCCCCGCAGGAAAGCCCGGTTAAGTAGTTACGGCCTCTCAAGGTCAACTACGAGATGCCCATATCAAAAAAAAAAAAAAAAAAAAAAAGCGCGCATCCTCTTTTGGTCGACAGACGTGCGCTCGTGAACATTGGTTTAGGATATCGTGTTGCTTAATTTAATTAAAAATTGTTTGTTATATTTGTAAATTATTAAAAATTACTGTTGATCGTGTTCATTGTTCTTTTTTTTTTATAAAATCAATTTAAATTCCTAAAAATATATTTAAAGATTTGATCAGAATTATTTTTTACACTCTAGTACAAAAAGTGATTGACGGTATCTGACAGAAGACTTTAACGAAACAATCGACCAACTGATTTGATTTTACCAGTCGCGACTGGAGAAATAAAATATGGCGGTATGAAGTTCGCCGGGTCAGCTAGTGATAATATAAAAATAGTGTAGATAGGAACTTGTAAAATATTTCCTCTCAACATCCTCATGCACCTATAACCATCCGAAGTGGTATTATTATAATTTAAAAGTGATGCCCGCCCGCATTCGGACCCACTAGAGCGCATCGCTTCTACATAAACATTCTAATATCGTATGAAACTGTCCGTAATCATGTAGTGATTTCAGCAATCAACTGTTTTGTAACACCTTCTTTAATCGTTATGATTGATTTATAATTTTATTACTAAGTGTTGTACTTGCTTATTTAAGTTTCGTACATTTCAACGAGTATTGGATCCTAAAAAAAAAAACTAACTGTGAATGTGAGCACTATGCAGGCTAGATTGAACAGTGAAAACATGACTTTATAACTCGTCTGGTGGTTTTGAGTATTTTGTAAATGGCCTACGCAAATGTCCTGCAAATCTGGTAGCGTCTTGTGACGGGTCGTTGAGCTCCCTCAAATAGGGTTGAGCTACACGGTGACTGCTACATACATGCCGTCTGTTGGGACAGGTCAGCTCACAGCTGCAATGGCTCTTCTTCAAAAGGCCCTTCCAGACTTTGCCCTGCATTGTTAGACTCACATAAAATTCAAATAATATAATGTTTGGACTTTAAAAGAGACCATGAGCTCTGAGTTTGTTTCGGCTTTTCTTCTCAGGGAACAGTCAGCTAGGAAATGCCGGCACCATCTAGTTTTTAAAATATTAACCAACTAAATATTGACGTGTAAAAGTGTCTTTTAACTTACATAAATGAACATTTCATTTCATTTCATATAGCGTATCAATTAAGATTCTATATTAAAAATAAATCTATTACATACACCTTATGCCAGTCTTTCCCTGTATCTGTAGGACACTGAAAATATGGAAGTGGCCGCTCTGAATAATACTTTGGGAAACATTCAGCTTTTTCTTAACAGCAGCATGCAGCTGAATACCTGTATTTTTCATGGAGCGACTGCCTATCTGACCTCCATAACCCAGTTACTGGGTAATACGATACCCCCTTTTTTTTTTTTTTTTTTCTTGGTGGGAAATCATCAAATAACTTCTCCCGCTATGGGTGGAGCGGGAGGGCGTGTCAGACTTTTACTGACTAAAACCCACCCGTGTTCCCTCACTTGCCTGTGTGCCAGGGGCCGCGGTATCTCTTTCGAACAACCCGCACCCCTGGCAGGCATCGGCCCTTGAGGGCCCCATCAGTTGCTGATGACATCTCTTTGAGGCTCGCGTGGAACACAACGCGCCGTCGACCCGGGCTTGGTCCTTACCGGACAGCGAGCTACCCATTACTCGCCGTCCGCAAGCCCGATACGATACCCCTTGATAAGACTGGTTGATGGACTTTCGGGCTTCTGACGACCCGTAACGACTGTCAAAGATGACAAGCTGGGACCAACAAACATGAATGTGCTTTCAAAGGCACAGAGGGGACTTAATGTGTAAAAATAGTCACCCATCCACGGGCCAACCGCGGATGCGTAGCTTAACATGATCGATCGATCCGTGCGGCTCTGCACAGCTCTGGTCAGTCCTTGACTGCAGACAAGCACTAGGTTAGATATTATTTCACTAAAGTAGAGCAGTGCCATCTACCGAACGTAGCGTTACACTATTTGTTTTTATTCCCTGAATAGCGTGGTGAGCCCTACAATTTGGGGGCCTACTCCCTAAGCATGAAGTCCGTCGTTTCGGTCGAAGTAACGGGCATTTCCAACTCCGTATCATTTACGGACAGAAGATTAGTTTGGAGACCGAACTAAGAATGAATGACAACACGATTTGACAGCTATCCTTACTCCCGATGTTTTTGCCCGTCCAAAAAAGTTAGTTAATTAGCTGTAGGATTCACTAAGAAGTTTCGAACTACTTTCGGACGGGCCCGTATCTTCGTTGACGGAGTTAGAGAGTAGGCTCCCTGCTACGATTGTGAGATCATGTTCGAACTTACAAGCGTTTCCCACTTCGTCTCACCTACGGACATATAATCAGTTCGAGGCCCGAACTAAGAATGAATGACAAACATGATTTGTCAATTACACCTGTAGCTACTAACGATATGAAGCGTAATGAAGCTTTTGTCTATTAATAATGCAATGAAATGAATGTATAATAATTAATAATAGATCTAATCCTATTCTGTATCATTTTAAATTTCTGTTTTTCTCTCCTCGAGTTATTTGTTGTGAATGATGTAATAATTTTCTTTAAGCACTGTATGTTTAATAATGTCTTGGTGGCACTCATTGCCTATATTTTGTTTTTTTTTTTTTTTAATATGCGGATAATGCAGTGGGCTGCAGTATTGTTATTCACTCCTATTATTATTTTTTATGTTAAAATTATATATTGTGGCTGTTTATTGTCCCTAAATAAAATAAAATATGTACTTGCCCTTTGGCCGTCCGAACTTTTTTTCTCGTTTTGACGGATTAATTACTTTCGAACGGGCCCGTGTCTTCGTTGACGGACTTAGAGAGTGGACCCCTCACGTGTCTCAACCATCTTCGTGCACATCCTACGTAGCCGTGGAATTACGCCTTTTCATATTCCTAGACCTACAAGTCGTGAGTTCAAACTCAGGCAGAGACACTTTACTGTGTGTATTTCATTGTTATCACCAGAGGTCGGAGTAGGTAGATTGATTTAAGGTCGTTGACGTCAAACGTAGAGGATAATATGGATATGCCTCCAAAATACCGGAACTTCATATTTATTGTGATATTTGTTCCGGAATTTTGAAATTAGCACGAATTTGTGTTTAAGGTGAAAAACGTATTAATAATATCAATCTACGCTACCAGTGTTAGCTAATGGTGAAAGAAATCAGTATTTTATTTTATACAAAAATACCTTGGAATAGTTACACCGTATTTTGACCCTTACTGTTGAATAGAAACGACGCTTGACAGTATGAGACAAAACTTAGACAGGGGCTTTTGTTTCTTTATCTCATGTTCATCTATGTTCACAACGCATTGACCGTACGCAACGACCAATCAGAAGCAAGTATCCTGTATGACTCATTGGGTGTTTGTTAGCCTATTTAAACGATTTTGTTAGCCTATCTGTATGTTTTTTTATTATATTTTATTCCATAATTCAAATTCCGGGACATTTTCCGGTACTTCCCTCACATTATGGATAAAATGGCATGTCCATATTATAATATCTTGACGTAAGTATATAAAATCAATCTACCTACTCCGACCTCTGGTAATCACCATTGCTATCAAAACGTTACTCCTAGAGGTAACATAAAGAAAAACAAAGACAAAAATAGTTAGACCAATTAATATTTTATTTTATTAACACTAAGTACAAGATCGTACCTGAGATAATTACACTTTCTAGTAATTACTAAAATCATTATTTTAGTGTTATTAGGTAAAAATTAATTGCTGGAATATCTATTAAGTATGTTCTATTACAATGTATGGAATATAGCAGAGATTAGAAACGATATTTTGATAACAACAATGTGGAAAAGGTTTTTTAGTACTAAGACATGGCATGGAACTACTCTACCCATTGATCTATAAAAAAACCAAAATGCACAGTCACGAACAAAAGTCACACTCAAAACTGTCCCAAATTATACGTCAGTGGTTATTTACTTATAAAACACATTTTTTTTGCAAATTCAACCTTACACGCATGACTTAAACTGGTTTTTACAAAGCAATGTCCAAAAAGACTGACTGAAAGTTGACTGACTATACTATTTGACTCCTGCGCACATTGCGCTCTATTTATGCGGACGTTTTTGAGACGCTGATTGTGTATGTTGAGTTTTTTGTATATTAATGCATTTAGCAGAGATATGAGATACTTATTACTAAGACATGGCATGGAACTACTGTAACCCACAATTAATGAAAATCTTATTAAGGGGAAAGCTACAGGAAGACCGCGAAATTGAATTTTCTTAAAAATTTTGCAATTTTCAGTTAAATGTCAGCTTGTATGTTAATTAACCTTTTAACCGCCAGACTACTTATCAGTTGTCGTGCCCCCAGCGCCCGGCACAGTTAATCGAAAAATAAATACCTACAGCAAAGAGGGATGTGCAATACTTAACTTTTTACAACAGATTAAACGAGCTGTGGTATTTTTGGTCGTAAATATACGAACCTGACGAAATGGACCCGAAAATATTTGTCGGATTAATCCGACGTAAGCGGTTAAAAGGTTAAGATATGATTGGCGACCGTAACACTTATATAATTATAGTCGTTAGAATCATCAATACAACCTGTTTAGTTCATTTAATCCCATTGAATCAGTATGCCATGAAAAAGTCAGCCACTGAGTTTACAATACTAAATTATATAGATGAGTTTTTAAAATGAGACCAGCACCCTAATTCCGTAACGCACTATTAATGAAAATTTTAATCATTTTGAAGACTATTGCTAAACCATTCTTTCATATTATGTTCGAAAAAAATATCTGGTTAGCAACATAAACAACGCCATAAATGCTGTGGACCTGTTAAAATGAAAGCGATTCCTACGGCAATTACCCCTCAGAATACAGGTTTGTGGAACAGGTTAGAAAGGTGGGTCAGTAGGTAGAAAGGTCCTCATCCACCATAGTAAACTGTGGTCCTCTGACCAAGGCCCTAATTCTGTATGATTGCCCGCTTATCTTACGACGACCAAACCACGTCAACATCATGTCTTGTAAAAGCTCAACGAAGAGTTATTTTTATAGGCGGTTTCGTTCACTGTGTCATAGCGAATACGTTAATAGCAGATGTCGTGATTAGATCCGTCGTGGTACGTAAGTAAAGGTGTTCTTACACGAGCAATTTTTTGAGCAATTATTGCTCGGCAACACTAATGGATCAATCTGGATCAATTAAGTGAAGCAATCTCGAGCAACAACAATAAATTGCGGATATGTTAATATTGCTTCTGATTGATCCATATGTTTCATGAGTTGCCGAATATCCAATCGGTTTGGTAATTTTTAGTCAATTTTCTATCGTTCTCGTTTGTACGTATAACTACGTCTCGTTTTTTGCTAGTTTTTTAAGTTGCTTCATATTGCATGATATTGTGTGGTCGTATCTCTGGCAACACATTACTACATGTTGCCATTGCTCTAAATTGCTGGATGTAGTTGTGACGTCATTGTTGACGAGAATTGACCAGGATGGAGCAATTTTAGTTGCTCGTGTAACCTTTAGGAATTGTTAAGTGGTCATAGTGAATTAGGGCCCAGATGGGTTTGTGTCTGAAAGGCTCCTGCTTGAAGCTTACCGTCGGCTTCCTATATAATATTTATGTTAACCACGTGTATAACTTTGCTTGCGAGATGCAGGACTTGTGTGACGTCATGTGTGATGCGTAGTTCGCATGTGGCGTTGTAGATGTCGACACAGGACCATTTCAAAGACTCAACCTGTGCAGTCTGCAGAGCTAGATTAATATATATTCCTGTAAATCCTTGATGGGCATAATCGTGTGTGGATGTCTGTGGGAGACACAGCCATCCAGTCGGACGTGGTGGATGTATTATGTTAGATGTTGAACTATCGTCCGCAGCCGCCGCCGCCGCACTTGGACTTCTTGGGAGGTCGGTAGGACGAGGTGGACGCACCCGCGCTTAGAGGCATGTAGTCTGTTGAGAAAGAACGATTTTTTAAATAAAATACATACAATTATGGCACATGATACACACAAAGCGATTTAAAGGGTTATCCCAGTAGATCGCCGTGAGGACACGGTGGAGCATACGGTGGAAGTCTGCCCGGCTTGGGCGGAGCACCGCCGTGTCCTTGTGGAAGCGATCTCTCGCGTCCGGCCCTGGTCCAGGCCATGGTACGGAGCGAGAGTGCATGGGTAGCCGTCACCTCCTTCTGCTAAGCAGTAATGTTCGCGAAGAGGGAGGCGGCGCACGTGAGGGAGAGGCAGTATATGCGCCTTCATGGTCTTAATCGCCGCAGGAGACGCCCTGGGCGTCGGGAATCCCAGGCTGATTCCCGGCCACCGTAGGCACGGGCTTGCGGACGGCGAGTAATGGGTAGCTCGCTGTCCGGTAAGGACCAAGCCCGGGTCGACGGCGCGTTGTGTTCCACACGAACCTCTAAGAGATGTCAGCACCAACTGGTGGGGTCCGCAAGGGCCGATGCCTGCCAGGGGTGCGGGTTGTTCCAAAGAGATACCGTGGTCCCTGGCCCACAGGCAACTGAAGGAACACGGGTGGGTCGCCCTCCCGCTCCACCCAGAGCGGGAGGAGTTATATGATTTCCCACCCTCAAAAAGAAAAAAAGACCCTCGTTCCCGCAGAATCGCAGCGGGATTTTTACACGCACTGGAATTTCAACTCCCTGCTTAGAGCCGATAGTTGAAAATCGCAAACTGTTTTGTCGACTCACTTGCACTGCACTCTGTTGCATTGTCAATGCTCGGTTCGACGCCAAGAGTTGAAAATCCATTGAGCGCTAAAATCCCACCACGATTTTATTACCTCCATGTGAATGTCGACTTCAGCTGCAGCGAAGGTCGCTTACAATGAGCCTTATCAGAAGGCTAAATAAGTCACCCAAAGGAGAGGGCTATGCTCGGAGTTTCCCTACGTGATCGAATCAGGAATGAAGAGATCCGCAGGAGAACCAAGGCAGCCGACATAGCCCGAAGAATTGCCAAACTTAAGTGGCAGTGGGGCAGGAAAGATTGCTCGCAGAACAGATGGCCGATGGGGCCGAAAGGTTCTGGAGTGGTGACCGCATACCGGAAGACGTAGCGTTAGAAGGCCTCCCACAAGACCGACCGATGACCTTATAAAGGCCGCAGGAATCCGCTGGATGCGGAAGCACAGAACCGGTCGAAGTGTCGGATCTTGGGGGAGGCCTATGTCCAGCAGTGGACGTCTTTCGGCTGAAATGATGATGATATGAATGTCGACGTACTGAACAGACATTCGGGCACATTTTCACAAGACAACTTGAGACCATTCGGGGATATTTGACAGTAGTTACGGAACGTCAGAAGCCCGAAAATCTGACAAACCAATAACTGGGTTGTGGAGGTCAGATGCCTATATTCATATACTGAATACTGGTGTTCAGCTGCATCCGGTAAGACTAGAAGCCGACCCTAATGGTACGTACCGTCATCCTTCTCTCCGCTGCCCAGTTTGTGTCCAACTGCTGCGCCATACTTCTCGAGCCGCTCCGCCATTTCTGCACGTTTGCGTTCCTCACGCTGAAAATCAATAGACAAAACTATTACCATTGTTAAATATAAGCATTCGTTAGTTAATTAATTTGCAGATTCACATTTACAATAAGCAACTTTTTTGTTAGTGTGATAAAATTCAATTTTGTACAAACAAACAGTCGCTTCTTGACCACTAGTGTGGGCTATTTTACACTTTCAGGCACTGATAATAAGATTTGTTCAAATACAAAGTTATTTCTTGAAAACCGCTTTCATTTCAAACATTAATCTTAAAACAAACCGAAATATGACCAACAATTTTGTGTGGTTAGTGTGTACCTCTTTCTGCAGTTCGAGCGCCCTCTGCGAGGCAGCGATGAGCTTCTGTTGCTGGACCTCCCGCGCGCGTTGCACGGCTTCCATGCGCGCTAGGGCCACGTCCGGGTCTGGAGAGTAACCATACCATCACTACATATTACAAACCAAAGTCATCCGCCGCTTCTGTCTGTCTGTTCGCGATAAACTCAAAAACTACTGAACGCATTTTCATGCGGCTTCGACTAGTGGTCGGCAGAGTGGCTCATGAGGAAGATTTAGGTGTAAAATTTGTTACGGTTTTGTGTAAATTGGTTAACGCGGGCAAAGCCGCTGGCAAAAACTAGTCAGTAATATGTTAGTCATTTTAGCAATGATCCAATCTTACAGACTAATGGGAAAATCAAGGACGCTATCACAAATTTCTCTCTCAAATACCTCTTCCCGAATTCGCCTACAATTCAATTTATTTTAGTAACAATTCACATTGCGTTCGAATATACTTAATCCTACATAAAACATAACCGTATTACAAATATAAAAGCATACATGCTAATAAATATTTTTTTTTAAATAATATTTAGTTAAAAAGAATCTAAAAAAATTTAAAAAAAAAAATTTTTTTTTAAATGCTTGATATTAATTGATTATAAAAATACCTCAAAAAGCACCCCACGCTTTTTAATAGAATTAAATTATTTTCTACTTTTTAGTTTGGTTTTTAAAGCGTGTTTTTTTAGTTTTTTTTTTTTAACTATTATTTATTTAAATCTCAATTCAATCTAATTTAAATTGTTTATATTTTTTATAATTATTATTTGTATTTCTTAACCTTTTTTTCTTTTGGGTTTAACCCGGCTTATTTATGCTAGTCTGTTTTACTGTAGATTATTTTAGTTTCAAGGCAGCGGCAGGCGCTGGGATGCACTTTGCTGGGTACGATATTTTTACGTCCGAACGTCGATCAAGTAGTGCAATAATAGGCAAGCGACAAGACCGCCCATTGTATGTTTTTAGTGTTAAATGTATTTTTTTGTGTTCCTTATTTTCTGGTGTACACAAAGCAACATCATCATCATTTCAGGCGAAAGACGTCCACTGCTGGACATAGGCCTCCCCCAAGCTCCTCCACTTCGACCGGTCTTGTGCTTCCCACATCCAGCGGATTCACTTAAGTGGCAATGGGCAGGGCACATTGCTTGCAGATCAGATGGCCGATGGGGCCGAAAGGTTCTGGAGTGGCGACCTCGTACCGGAAGACGTAGAGTGGGAAGACCGCCCACAAGGTGGACCGATGACCTTTTGAAAGCCGCGGGAATCCGCTCGGTATGGGAAGCACATAAAGAATATATAAAAATAAATAAACTGGCACAAAAACTGACCTCGGAAGAACTCAATATGAATTGTTCAAGATATAGAGAATTCAAGATCTGTGCCATCATAACTGAGACTTCTCTGATGGTCATCTACTTACTCTTGTGGTACTCCGCGTCTTCCCTCGCCTGCTGCCACTTGGCCAGTAGGGGCCGCAGTCTGTGTGCGACGTACAGCGTGATTGCCGCACCTCCCACGAGGAACCAGCCATATGATGCTAGGAACTTCAGTACTGGAACATATAGAAGGAATAATTAAAACAAGTGGTCACTGGTGATCGAAATTCGACCAAAATTAATCCAAAACTTAATGTATTTATTATACAAAAACATTAGCTTTCTGCACTCCTCCAAACATTAACTGTGCCATATTTCATTTTCATCTGTCCGCGTAATTTTGCAGCATCTTTGGGAAGGCAACATGTTTTTTTTTTGTTTGACATTGTTTTTTGACAACAATGTAGATGGTCAAACTGCATTAAACAACACAGAATACTAACAATTTTTTTTTTTTGGGTGGGATATCATCAAATAACTTCTCCTTCTCCCCTCTGGGTGGAGCAGGAGGGCGTGTCAGAATTTTACTGACTAAAACCCACCCGTGTTCCCTCAGTTGCCTGTGTGCCAGGGGCCGCAGTATCTCTTTCGAACAACCCGCACCTCTGGCAAACATCGGCCCTTGCAGGCCCCACCAGTTGGTGCTAAAATCTCTTTGAAGCGCGCGTGGAACACAACGCGCCGTCGACTCGGGCTTAGTCCTTACCGGACAGCGAGCTACGCATTACTCGCCGTCCGTAAGCCCGCGCCTACGGTGGCCGGGAATCAGCCTGGGATTCCCGACGCCCAGGGCGTCTCCTGCGAAGGCTACGGCCGTGAGGGCGCATGTACTGCCTCTCCCTCACGTGCGCCGCCTCCCTCTGCGAGCATCACTGCTTCGCTGAAGGTGACGGCTAACCATGCACTCTCGCTCCGTACCACGGCTTGGACCAGAGCCGGACGTGAGAGATCGCCGCCGCGATCGCCTCCATGAGGACACGGCGGGGCTCCGCCCAAGCCGGGCAGACCTCCACCGTATGCTCCACCGTGTCCTATGCTAACAAACGTTTGGGTGGATATTCCCTAAAGCTATGGAAAAATGAATCAAAGAAAAAGCCTTTGCAGCAATTTGTGTCTAACCACGATGTATCAGCATGGAGTAGCTCCCAGAAAATGCTGTATCAGCTCCCACATTGAATCGGCAGGTAAGATTTGATATCAGAAGCTGTTTAAAAAACACATGCATCAACTAATTAGCTACTACTGTGTCTTACCAAATAAAAATAATTGAGATTATATTATATTTTTGATCAGTATGAATTGACTTTGTTAGCAATATTTGATTTTAAAAACTATAATTTTATTGTTTACTTTAGTATGAGTAAAACACCACATAAATTAATTCTTGCCAAGTGTTTTATTGAAATAGTTGACATAACAGTTGTTTTCAATGTATTGCACACATATGTTTATTACAGGTGACTCATCTTTACATAGTATAAAACAAAGTCACTATTCATGTTTGTACGCTTTGATATTTAAAACTACACAACAGATTTTAATGCAGTTTGCATCAATAGACACAGTGATTCGAGACGAAGGTTTATATGTTTAATACACCGACCTCCACACAAGCGAAGCCACTGGTGAGAGCTAGTCTTTAGTAAATAAGAAAACGGTGTTGCATACAAATAAGCTAGTATAACTGACAGTCTTCTATGCAGGACCTGCATGGACGATGAGGAAACCATTGCACATATGCACTATGAATGGACAGGCATCACCCAGATTAGGACAGAAACTGCAGGTGAACCCAGATTTTACCAACTTTTGGAGGGAGAAGGGGTTGTTGGTATAACCACAGACAGACACCATGGCCCGCGTACAATGGCCTACCTGAAGGACTAAGTGCGGAAACCAGACCCTCTAACATAGAACATATTATTATGCAAACTAACTTTTCACCCCACTGCTTCACCTTAATAGAAGTTGGTTCCCAAGCGGATGTACTGCCAGGATGATAAGTATACTATGTCCTAAGCTAAATAATAGTCTACCTATGTGTAAAAATTCATCAATATCTGTTTAGGCATCAAAAGGTAACAGAGAGACAGTTACTTTCGCATTTATATTATAAGTACGGATAATATGTCTGTACTTTCCCAACCCAGTTTTGGCCATGACAATAACAGTAACAAGTCACTGACTGTTTTGCCACATCAATAAACATAATACAATTAACCTAATTTCAATGTTTTCCAGCAGAAGCTCGTTACTTTGGCTACCAGATATTACCAGTTGATGCACTATTACACAGTTTTAACGTAGTGTCAGAACTTAGAACATTGTATGTATGTATAGTCAGTAACTCGATAAGGAAAAACACATGAAACTAAACTGAACTTGAGCGCAACTTTTCGTAAAAATTTTAATAATGTTTACTTACTAAAGCTGAGTGGGTTGATCATGCTGAACGTCCACGGCTCCTCTTCTGCCATTATCTCTTCCTCAATCAGGGGATCCATGTCAACGACAAAACCTTCAGTTTCGCACACAAACCGGATATTTCACAATATCAACACCCACACAACACCTACAGTACTGTGGTATTGAGACGCTACGGGCACTAAATATATGTAAATAATTGAGATTCAATGTATTACCAACGTAATATACTTTTAGAGTAATTAATTAACGTTCTGTTGAAGAAATTCTAGAATATTTTCCAATGTAAGCTACGTTTGAGATCAAAATGACGTATTGACGTGTGTCATTGTCGGTCAGCTCAGCTGTCAACTGTCAAAATTACTTTTTAATTTTAAGTATACGTGTTCACTCTTGACACAGAGTTTTTGAGCTTACAATATTTTATTTTTCTATACTTCGACTAAATTGGAACCGTGCACCTAGCTTCTGACGTTTATTATGTGCCCATGTAGGTATCATCATCATCATCATTTCAGTCAAAAATGTCCACTGCTGAACATAGGCCTCCCCTAAGCTCCCCCCTTCAACCTGTTTTGTGCTTCCCGCATTCAGCGGATTCCTGCGGCCATGCAGGCAGGGGCTTACCAATAGAAAATGGTGCCTAGGGCACGCATCACATTTGCGCCCCTTCGTAAATTATCTTCTTGGTCTACAATGAGCAAAACTAAGTCGCATAACCTTTCTTGAACAATTATAGCCTTCTTTAACGAAGGTATTCATTTCAACTTGTTTAAAAATTGCTGGCAATGCTGCAATTTTAAGAGAATTTGAATAGAAATAGGCAGATTTGGAAATACGCTTTCATCCTCTTCAGATTTCTTAGATATAGGTAAGTAACAGTACGAAATGGTTTCTTGATGTTTTTATTTTATTTTATTTAATAATTGGCGACGTTTTACGCCCCCCTTCGGTAGGTGCCCAGGGCTCTTGCTCTGCCTGGCCCACGCAAGTTACGCCACTGCATGTAGGTATATGCAAGAAGCTTATAGATAAAAGTGGAGGCCACACTCCAAACAAAAAAGTGAAGACAACCTGTGGGCTCGCGCTCTCTTTCTGAATACATACATAAGAGAGAGAAAACACGTATCACTGTCTCGTTCTTATGTATATATTTAGAAAGAGAGCGTCAGCCCACAGTCGTCTTCACTTAGGTATTTAGAGTGTTGCCTCCACTTTTATCTATAAGCTTCTTGGGTATGTGTGACATATATTAATACTTTTTTATTTAGGCTAGCAGTAATTTCAAAATTAGTGCCACCTTGCAATTAGATCTCATTGTTGTTTTATGAATTAGGCGGATCACACACTGCTACGCACCACGCTCCGGGACGCAGATAACGCGCTGCCGTGCGTGATTATTTTCATACAAATTTAATAAAAAACGCTGGAAAAGCACTGAGAATTTGGCTCGTTTCGTGCACCCCGGAGCGTGTGATGTGTGATCCGCCTAAGTCAGTATATCTATCTATCCACAACTTCGACATTGTTATGTTATATACGGTCCTTTTTTCACTAGAGCCAGTAAATTGCTCGGGAATTTCGCCGTTCTCTCCCAACTGACCCTTAATCATAAATAAAAGAGCCACATTTTCCAAAATATTCATTTTATTGTTTGGTATCAACTCAGCGCCGCGACGCTCGGTCGCAGGCGCACATTCTCACACGTATATACATAGGTACAATGTACACCGAGCGACTTGAGCCGCCCTCAGCCGCTAAACAACACTTATCCTAGACGTTACTGCTAACACATCGAGCATTGAAGTCGCGCGGTCGACGTAGTTGACCTCACTCGAGCACACTAGCGCTTAATTAAACGTTGAGTTTGCATTAAAAAAGACACTTGGTATAAAGCATAGTCGGTACAAAACAAATTTGTTTCAATCGCTTTCTGTAAAACAGAATTGATTTACAATATAGTTGCTGCATATTCACTATTTCTATCCAAAAACATCAACTTTACACTTCCCTATTTTAATTTTGCGAACTGGTAACACAAAGCTTTAAATTGAAGTGGAGACGGAATTGTGTTGCCAGTTGTAATATGTAATAGAACCTCAGAGCTCTTGCTAGCGAAGTCAACTGCAGGTCACATCGTTTGTACTTTGCTCCGCCTTTTTTATAAATTGCGCTTCGGTGTTGCCAGCAAGCATACAATGTTGATAATATTTTCCATTTAAATAATGATACTGTAATTTGTGCGATGTTGTTTGTTCATACAAGTCAAAATTTATTTTTAATAATAATTTGATACAATACTTATCAAGGTCGCTCCACACTGCTCGTTGCATTATTAATATCACAATTACAAAATAATAATAACTATTAATAATAGATTTGTTACATTTTACAAAAATATTCGCATTCATTTATTGTAAATTGTCATAAAATAAAAACCCGACTCCGGTGTTGCCATTACATGGTCAAATAATTACATTACTATTATAAATGAAAATTATTGTGAGACAGATTTTATAATTATGGCTAAGTTATATAATACTACTGACCTGAAAACTTCATCCTTATTTTTTACATTTTATAACAAAATCTTAGCATATAAATTGATCTAATAAATACAAACTAAGTAAGATGGCAGCACGGCTACTAAACACAATCATACAGTTATTTGACACAAGTTAAATTAATTAAGTAGCACAGAAAAGACACTTTACCATCACTTTCTTTTATCCGCAACAATAGCGTTACTTTTTGTTTGGAACCCTTTTGAAATAATATTCACTAAACTGTAGAAGGGTCGTCTAGAAGCCCGAAAGTCTGACAACCAGTCTTACGAAGTGGTATCGTATTACCCAGTAACTGGGTTGTGGAGGTCAGATAGGCAGTCGCTCCATATAAAATACTGATATTCAGCTGCATCCGGTTAGACTGGAAGCCGACCCCTACATAGTTGGGAAAAAGCTTGGCAGATGATGATAATTCACAAAAAAAAATAGAAAATTCTTCTTAAATTACAATGATAGATTCTGATCGCATTTCATCAAAATATCGATACATGCTACATACATGCCACCGCAGTCGGGTGAAATGTAAACTAATACATAACATGATACATACATAAACTCACGCCTTTTTCCCATGAGCGTAGGCAGAAACTATAGAACGCCACCTGATACAATTCTTACATACTCATTTTGCCCCGCTTACGTTTATACATGTGTGGCCCTAGTGTGGGCCACACACTCGTTCATTTAACCATCTCGATCTAACGCACCGGCTGGGTTCTGCGCTCCGATTGGTCCGTCACTAATCCAGGGCCAATCGGAGCGCCAAACGCGCTTGATACGTTTGATCGAGATGATCAAAAGCTCACACTAAGGCCTCTGGTTACACGCGCGCCAGTTACAAGTACTACGCACATGACATTTCGAAGAACATCACCAATAATTTCAATAAAGTTAATACATAAAGCAATAAATTATTTAAAAAAACATTACATAAGTGCCGTACAACTTAGCGCAGGTACATCAGTACAAACTCAATACACTAATTATTAACTTATTAAGCACTTAAGAGAAAGCATGTCTATTTTTACGCACATTTCATTATGTTCGTATTTATGGTATAGTCTAGTTCATTAATATATCGGCACTGTCAAGGATTCAAAATATTGAGCGTTGGATAGCTAAATAAATTCTATAGATCAAAAATATGTCCTTGTGTGAACGGTTCAATATATATCTGCGTTAGGCAATAATATGATAAATTGTAAGAAAAAGTAGTCACTTATCAATGAATCTAAATCTTGACCACAATTTAATGATTCTTATAGTTGTCACAATATTATGAAGTTTTTGACGTTCATATATTTTTGAAGCCTGAAAGGGCCAATATATTAAAGAACTCGACTATATAGAAGTAGCGCCAGGGCAGCCTACGAAATTCATATTTTCAAATTGCATGTCAGTGTCAGGGTCTAAGTTAAACAAAGAATCAGTAATTTACAAAATAAATAAAAGTAAGAGCATTTAGAATGCCGCGGCATACCTTAGCCCATCCACAGAAGAAAGCGGCGAACAGACACACAATACCGGCTATCTAAATACAGAGACTTCTTTGACACGTTGTCAAATACTGGTGAAGGTGACGGCCGTTACGATATTACGGCCACCGGTCTTTCAGGAAACTGTAGCATAAGTTACCCTTCGCATCTACATTGTGGTCAAATTCGGAACTAACGCCGCCATCTTGGTTTGTCCATACAATATTTGTGACTCGATTTATCAAATGTTTACCGCCATCGTTCCCTGCCAGTGTCATTCAAGCGCGAAAACATCCTCGTAGCACTATAGTTTTCGATTTTTTAGGACATTGACGTCAGTGTCAACCAAACCCTGACGCCAGGGCAAACTTAAAAAGCGTTAGAAAGAGATAGCACTAAAAGGAGTTATCGCAGCACACAAGCACCAGTTAGGGTCAGTTCAGGCAGAGCTGCTGGCTCCATTGAAAATAGGGCCGTACTATAAAAAAAATATCTTCTGAATTTGGTCTGAATGTCACCAGTTAAAATGAGTTTTTTTCACAAAACAACAATACACGCATTCACTGAACTCTCTTCAGAGTATTGTTCATTTTGCTGTGGCCCTAGTGTGAGTTTCATTTACCCATCTTAACTTAACGCATCGACCGCGTTCGGCGCTCCGATGGACTCTTCACCAATCCAGGGCCAATTGGAGCACTGAACGCGGTCGATGCGTTAAGTCGAGATGGTTAAAGGACACACTATACTCTGATCAAATAATTCCATTTAAATTAATTTATTTTATTTCTGATCGAATAATGCTACAATAACTTTTATGATATACCAAATAAATGATTTTTTAAGTTGAATACCATTTCAGCAACCTTACACAGCACTTCTATACTGGCAACACTCAATATTTACGTATAGAGGGCCTACACGCGACTTAAAATAAAACAGAGACCTATGGCGCGTATAAAGCCCCTTTATCTTATTAACTGTCGACGCTACTACATATACAAATAAAACGAACCGTGTGCGTTAAGTACTTCACTCACAATCGTCTAATATTTACAATTAATTCTTATTTAAATTACATTGTTCTTAACATATCATAAGTAAGGGGCGCGCTACACTCGACGTGAGATTGCTTCCTACAAACATTTGTTTCGAAGTAAACACACACAAACTTGTTGCACGAGCGTGTGCTGTCCATATTGCAGTGAAACATGGATTTACTATATTGAGCTAACATAATTCTTGTCACGGGAACACGTGAATGATGGGACACACTGTTTGAAACGCCCACCGATATATTGCCGCGAAGGCACTGCGAAGTGGACGTTTATAGCACTTGAACTAGAAAAACCTTAACTATACGCAATAGAGGTGCTATCAATGTCATATTGTAACCGTGAGTGGTTGGATACACGTGTTTCGTTTCGATATCCTAAACGAATGAAACAAAAGAAATAAATGCGAAGGTCGATGTACGTAATCGGTCCGCGGACCGCGTCACCCGGGCGCGCGTACATCGCCCAGCTGATTTAGTATTTTTTCATAGAACTCCTATATTTTATTACAAATTTCCAAAAACCATAACATACTTGAACAAACTTCGAAAGATAAAAAATGGCTGTTTTTTTTTTTTGTTTGCTTCATTCGTTCTCGATATCGATACCCAAAACGTGGGTAGAGTATTGACAGCTAATTTTATTTGACAATTAATTGTTAACTAACTATTGGCCCTGTTAAGTTAATTTATACTATGGTAAGAGTGCAACCAGTCATCTCAGAACACACAAACAACTGAACAGCGACGGCAGTGCTATTAAATATGTATAGTTATTGAGCTTACAACGAACTACAATATACAGTAATATCACAAGACGGACGCGACCGAGCCGCTCACTATCGATATCGATAATATACACCTACACACAACACTACATTGTGAGTCAAACACTCAATTTTGTCGATAAAAACGTACCACACTAGTTTGCCTGCAATTTCGATGTGTTAGTAAATAAATACTAATTGTGTCTCAAATGTTACGGTGTAACCATTGATATACAAACAAAGCCAAGTTACACAATCATCGTCTCAAAAACGTCCGCATAAATAGAGCGCAATGTGCGCAGGAGTCAATGGTATCGTCAGTCATCTTTCAGTCAGTATTTTTGAACATCGTTTCGTAAAAACTACTTTAAGTCATGCGTGTAAGGTTGAATTTGCAAAAAAAATTGTTTTTTACTATAACCATTGACATATAATTAATTGGGGACAGTTTTGACTGTTACTTTTGTTCGAGACTGTGCATCTTGGGTTTTTTTGTATATCAATGGTTGTAACACAGCTATATTATAATGTTTGTTCATCGAGCTTGATACAGTCGACATTTTCTAGAAATCTTAAAATGAACCCACTATCAAACTCAAGCATAGTTCAAGTATTTGTAAACAATATGAAAGTATTATTTCATATTAAGTATATGCATTTAATATTGGCCTCTGTTTGACAGCATTGAGTATAGTTTTTCTTAACATTTTTTATACAATCCTGCCCAACACTCGCGCTGTTGAATTTTCAACTTTCGGAGCTCAGCCGAGCGTCGGAAACACAACAGTGCACTTTTATTTAGGCATTCATAGCGACACTTGGTGTAAGTGACAATTGGCATATTTCTTCTATATAATTAAGCTCCCATATTAATTCACTGTGAGTTTATTACTCGATTGAAGACAAAATAGACTGTGAAAAATTCTTGCGCACACTGTAACATTAAGTAACATCACCGTCACCACTTCACCACTCATCATCACCTATCGCTAAGTTAGTCACCACATTGGATCAGTATTTAGTTCCCAGCTCTAGGACCTGAGCGCGCGTTGCGCGCGGGCCCTGGCTCAGTCGCGCAGCAGGCCGCGCGCCTTGGCCGTCAGCTTGCGCACGCGGCCGCGCGACGAGATGGACACGGCGCCCGGGGCCCCGGGGCCCGACGCGCCCGCGCTGGACCCGTTGGACCCGCCCGACCCGTCTACCGCGGTACCTGCAAGATATTTTGATGTTTTAGTTGCATGTAGGTGATAGGTAATGTTTGGAACTTGTTCGTGCCACTACTTACAAAGGTCCACTCGCAACGCTGGCTGTTTCCGTGAGATATAAACTGGCCTCTTCAAGTGTCTTGTTGAGATACTGATTTTATTCAAAAACAACATTTTAATTTCGCTACATTAAGATAATTGCTAATTCAAATCACGTGCACATTTCTACAGCTCTTTTTCTGAAGCTGCCTCTACATAATTTAGCGTCAAGTTCAGATACACAGTATGTGTATTCTAAATTATAAAATATTTCTTAGTCACGACATAACATCAAATTAACCATTCTCCTATTGTAAAACTCGAATTATAAACTTCAAATCGAGTTTATATAAACATTACTTTTTAAACTCAATATCGAAATTTTAAAATATAATCAAATTACAACACATTTTGTCTTACAAAACAATGTTATAAAATTATTTTTTACCAAAAATTTTACTACAGAGGTGTTACTAAATTCTAAACTCGCCAAACTTTTACGTTTGATGGCGAGAGCTGATACTGGGCAAATCCACGAAGTTAATTTCACCAAGGATTTTCGAACAATATTTTTTTCTAATGGAACGTATGTATAGGCGCGCTATTTTTTTTACATTACAAAACTATTTCTTACTCTTTTAAATTTGATCTTTTCTTTAGTAGGTCAATCCCAATGTAAACGAGCAGATAAATTATTGTATGAAGCCAAGCCACTCGTGTTTTAATACCTCTCATTACAACCGCTTTAGAGACTATTATTACATTATAGAAAAAATTACGAAAATCACGATAATCTAGTATGCGATTCAGGACGTAAGCGGGCTGGTGGGTCAATGACCTCTATTCAAACTCAAACCCAAAGCATTTATTTCAATTAAACCATTTACAGGCACTTTTGAATTGTCAAAAAGTCGATCAGTTGGAAAGTTGAAGCTAGTTGCCCATTCCAACTATGGAGAAGAACGGGCAAGAAACTCCACAGACACTCTTTTAAATCAAGTTGGATATTGCAAAATGTTGGGAACATTGTTCTTGTTGCTTCTGTATGTAAGCAATTCTAATTAAAAGATTAAAAATAAGTCCTGGAAGTTAGGAGATGACCAGTCTCAACCGACAGCGCCCGTTCACGAACTTGACGCGTGGATCAGCACCATCCAACTCAACCATTTTGTAGGGAACCGAATGATCCAACACACGCGCCACCATCAGTGAGACATTTATGTGAGCATGACATACTCTCAACTGCCATGCTTTAGTCAACGTACATCATAACAACACAATAAACGGATGCATGGTACTCACATTTACAAAATTTAAACAAAATGCTTCTATATTATACAAAACTATAGTCTGAAATCTATTTGAGATTTGATTTTCTAAAAGAAAGAAAAACATTTAATTTATTGCCATGCCTAGCTATGATCTGTTCTAAAAGAAACTGAAGAAAATGTAAACAAACTAGCTGACCCAGCAAACGTTGTTTTGCCTTATAAATTATTTAGGGGTGGACTACCCCTAACATTTAGGGGGATGAAAAATAGATGTTGGCCGATTCTCATAGATACCGGATAAGCACAAAAAATTTCATCAAAATCGGTCAAGCCGTTTCGGAGGAGTATGGCAACGAAAACTGTGACACGAGAATTTTATATATTAGATGTCTTTTTTGTAGTGCCACTTAAATTGGAGTGCTTTTTTAATTTTAACATTTTAATACCCAAAATTCTAAAATAAAGATGTTTATCATTAGTTAATTTTCTACATTGATTTTTGAATTACAATTAAATGATTGTTGTAAAAATGGAGAAATATAAAAATGAAACCGTCTAAATACAGATTCAGAATGTTTTACTAATTGTCTTAGGGAGTGATTGTATAAGAAAATAACCCAAATAGTGTTTGTATACACTTTCATCAGATATTGTACATATTTATTCCATTGCTTACAACAATGTGACCGCAAAGACATCATGAGCTCCTGTTTTAGCAGGCGGTAGATGCGTGAAGCATGCTGGTTAGAATGAGTGTATGCACGTACCGTTCCCATTGGTCCTGTGCGCACTATGAGCACTGTGCGAACTGTGCGAGGCGTGTGGCGCGTGCGCTCTGTGCGCGGCGTGCGACGATTGCGAGCTGTGCGCGGCGTGCGACGCGTGCGACGCATGCGCCGCGTGCCCGTTGAAGTAGTTGTGGTCACTCGTGTGCGCCGCGCTGCCCTCTGCACTCGCGCTCTGGGACACAACATTAAGATATTTTACGAGTTTCCGCTGGATCATCGCACCGCTCGATGTGGCGACGCGAGATTTATGTCCTTTCGGCTAAAACGAAGATGCCTATAGTCGAAGTACTGGGTACCTGTTCAGCATGGTGCCTCCTCCTGCTGGCCTGGTGCGCGTGGTGCGTGCGCGCGTGCTGGTGGTGCTGCAGCCGCTTGCTGATGGCAGCCACCGAGTCCTCTTCACTGTCCTCGTTGTACTGCCGCTGAGCGCGACGCGCACGTAGCGACACGCCGGCCTAGAAGTAGGGAACATGTTCAATAGTCAAAATCAAAGCATTTATAAAAACTTTTGAATTGTCAAAGAGTCGGCCGGTCAAAAAGATGAAGTTAGTTGCCCATTCAAACGCGTAGTAGTTCTTATGGAGAAGAACTGGCAAGAAACTCCACGGACACTCGAAATATTGTTATGCGACCACTCACGCACTTATTTACTCACAAAATCTCCGCCTATGTTCTAAGGCCCTAATGTGAGTTTGTAGCGCGTTCGGCGCTCCGATTGGCCCTGGATTGGTGAAGGACCAATCGGAACGCCGAACGCGTTCGTTGCGTTAGATCGAGACGGTTAAAAGAAACTCGCACTAGGGCCAATGATCGGACAGATGGTTTGCACCATTCAACAAGCGACAACGCTCGCCCACATAAACAAACGTCTACGTTTTTGGGATGAAGTTAAGCGCTACGGGTAAATTCGTAGAAATCGTCACGTATCTGAAAAAATATTATGTCCTTCCATGCGACTTTTAACCGACTTCCAAAAGGAGGAGGTTCTCAATTCGTCGGAACCTTTTTTATTTTTTTTTGATGTATGTTCCCCGATTACTCGAAGATGGCTGGACCGATTTGGATATTTTTTTTTTGTTCGAAAGGGTATACTTCCCAGGTGGTCCCATGATCATCAAGTCAGGATCTGATGATGGGATCCTGGAGAAATAGAGAGAACTCTTCAAATTTTATAGGCACACTTGAAGCAATTTGTGTAGTTTTTGGAAGAGTACTTTCTCGGAGTGGTTCCATTTCAATTTGGTGAAGATCTGATGAAGAACTTCGGAGATAGGTAACGGAACTCCTCAATAAATGATAGCAAATGGACAGGGATTGCTGAAATTTCATGTCTGTCAATTGTTTACACCAGTTAATAACATACCATCACGCCGGTACGCTGTGAAGGGGTAAGCACATGTGAACCACTAAAAAGTGAAAAATAAAAAACTTTTTTCAAAAAAATAAACAACCGACTTCCAAAAAAATACTAAAATGTGAAAAATAACTTTAATTTCGGAAGGCGGTGACAAAAAATTAAAATACATATCCAAAGTCACCGACTTCCGAAATTAAAGTTATTTTTCACTTTTTAGTATTTTTTTGGAAGTCGGTTGTTTATTTTTATTATACGACCGCGGTCGACCAGTGGTCGAAATTCGTCCATTTTTCTTTTAGAACCTTGTATTGTTAATACATTATTGTTTGGAAATATTCATTTTCTGCACTGCTTCTCTATATAAACTTGAACTGTCCCAAATTTTACACTCCTCCGTCCTTGTAATTTTCTTTAAAAAAAAAGTACAAAGTTTTTGCTTCACAAGAGAGTGAGGGTGACATAGTTTAAATGGCCTTCGAGGGTGTTGAACCTAATAGCGAGGTCAAAATAAAAATCCAAGATGGCGGCTGCAAATTTTTTCGAATTTTACATCATGGGTGTCGTTTTCACGGTTTTTGAGGGTGCTGAAGCCAATAGTGCGATCAAAATGGCAGCTACGAAAATATTTAAATTTGAAATATTCGTGTCGTGGGTGTTAAAGGTATCCGAGGCAGATGAAAATTTTGTCAACACAAAAATCCAAGCTCACTTACAGTATGTCTCCTGCGTGACGGCGGCGCCAGTGCCCGCGGCGAGGCGGCGCTGGGCTCGTGCCGCGTGCGGTACAGGTGCAGCGGCGCGTCGTCGTCGGTGGAGTAGCGCGGCCGGTACGAGCGGTCCGACTCGTAGCGCCGCGCGGAGCCCGCCGACGAGCCGCTGCTGCACGACGACGACGACGACGTGGCTTCCGTGAAGCGCTCGCGAGTGCTGCGGGATTAATATCACCAATAGAACATCAGGAATAATGTCGCGTCTCGCGTCATTCGCTCAAGGAAACGACTGTGTACGACTACGAGCATCGTCACATCTTAGGGTGTCGATGGCAAAAATAACACGAAAAAATGCATATGTACAGTTTTCTAAATTAGTTTGGCCCAAAATCCAGCACGCGAATTACGTTCGCTGATGCAGTCATTAAGGCCCTTACGTGTGCTGGTGACAGGGCATGCGTTGCAAGATGGGAGGGAGATGAGCCATTGCCTTTGGAGAGACGCACCGGAGGTCTGAACAGTCCGTGAATCCACACTTGTGGAGACTATTTTTCCTGCGGCCTACTTGGGTATGAAGTGTAGTCTATCGCCAAATGAAATGTATTGATTGCGGCTTTTTTTTCGCCGATTACTTCTTTACTGTCGCTGAATAGGCTATCGTGCCCACCATAAATACTTAATGTATAGTTGTAGTATAATAGGCTATAATGTCTCCACTGCTGGCACACAAGCCTCCTCTTTGTGGGAGGGAGTCGTCTTTACTAAACAAAGTGTTATTTTTTTAAATCCAATTAATAAAACGTCTTATACGTCATCAGTTCATCACAATTAAAGATATAATTTTGAATATAAACTGTGCTTTTTGATATTTTTATAAAATAACTATACGATCTTCTGAGATTGAGTGAGATCGATTCAATACAATACGATGAAGATCGTGAATCGATTCACGAGGTTACGATCCAGAAGATTCAAAGCAAGAAATTGGGCATCCTTAAATCAGATGTTTCTACTGCTGCGACATAGGCCTCCTCTCTGCGAGAGGGAGCGGGCCTTTCTTTCATCAGGCTGCATGCATGCAAGGTCGAAAAAGAATAAAGTCCATAGAAATGTGTGTGTGGCGCTGACCGCTTGGCGGGCTGGCGGTGCGCGCGCGCGCTGCGCCGGCGCAGGCTGGCGCTGCTGGCGCTGGGCAGGCGCCGCTTGCGGCCGGCGCGGCCTCGGCTGCCGCCGCTCTGGAACAATAGCGTCAACTTATGGGACATGGCCAACCAGGGCATATGAGCAAACTCAAAGCATTTATTTCAATTAAACCATTTACAGGCACTTTTGAATTGTCAAAAAGTCGATCAGTTGGAAAGTTGAAGCTAGTTGCCCATTCCAAAACGTAGATCTCTATGGAGAAGAACGGGCAAGAAACTCCACGGACACTCTTTTAAAATCAAGTTGAAATATTACAAAATCTTGGGAACATTATTCTTGTTGCTTCTGTATGTGAGAACAATGTAAAAAAAAAAAATATAAACAATTCTAAACACAAAATAAAAATAAGTCCTGGAAGTTAGAGCCTGCAATATACTAAGACTAACTGGTGTTTTATGTATGTATTTTTATGTATGTAGGTTTTGCCAGCGGGTACGCCCGCATTAATTTACACGAAACCTTAACAAATCATACATCTGAGCCTTTCTCATGAATTACTCTGTCTATTGGTTAAAACCGCATGAAAATTCATTCAATATTTTTTGATCCGTTCAATATTTTTTTGAGTTTACCGCGAACAGACAGTCACAGCGGGGGACTTTGTTTTTGAACAGTATTATTTAGCTTGCCCTGTTTGTTATTGTTGTTTTTGGTTTGGGTCAAATTTATTACTTCAAATTTTACCCCCTTCCTGTTGGCAGATTGATCTGATATTTGGTACACACCGTTAGTTTTCATAACAATACAATTTAATAATAAAAAAAAATATAAAGAATGAAAAATAATAAGTAACGAAATAAAAACTAAAAACATTTTTTTAAGTTAAACGGTTTTATTTGAAACATAAAAAATAATTCGGTAAAATAAAATCGTGGGGCGCGTGTAACATATTTACTCAAATTCCGCTACGCCCCACGATTTTATTTCACCGAATTCTTTTTTAGCTTTAAGCTAAAAGCAATTAAGTTAAAAAAAGTCTTTATTTTTTTAAAATAAATAGTGGTAATGATGTAGTGAAGATACAGTTAGTGATGTCGTACTGACCTCGTACGTGAGCTCGACCTCGTCGTCCTGCAGCTCCTCCTCCACGACGCGTATGTTGGACCGCTCGCTGGACGACTCTCCCTCCGCGGACCTCTCACCCTCCTCGGAGTACGACGACGCCGCGCCACACGACCCGTTCACTTCCACGTAGCATTCTTTACAAAATAATCCAATCAATTTATTTTATTTTACTAGCTGACCGGACAGACGTTGTCCTGCAGTCCAAACAGCGCCACCTACCGGGTCCAAATATTAATCTAATCCATCTAGAAACCCTCTCCAACACACACAAAAAATATCATCAAAATCGGTCAAGCCCTTTAAGAGTTCAGTGACATAACTACATGAGCAGTTATGTAACGTCAGAAGCTAGGTGCAAGGTTCCAACTGGTTGTTTCTTATGGAGAAGAGCCGGCAAGATATTCCACAATTATTCGTTTAAAAATAATAGACTTTTACAATAGTTTTAAATTACAGTGTTAATAGGTATGGGAGGCCTGTCAAAGAGCCTGTTAAGGGGAACCTAGTCACGAGCTCGAACTCACTGGTGGGCCTGGCTAAATAGCACGCTGTCTCACCAGGCATCGTGTCCGACAGAGGTAGTATCAGTGATGAGCAGTTAGACGCTAGTTTACACGCACAACATTATTGTGTGAGATGCAGGATCATTTATTACTATAAATATACAACAGGCGCGTAAAAAATTAAGAACAGTCCTTCGGAAGATCGGGTTTTATGAAAAAACCACTGCATAAATCAATGACCGATAAAGTTTATTGAACTTTTCGATATTTGAGCTTTGTCGGTACCGACTTGGTTTTTCAGATTTTACACTTCTTTTATTACTTAAACACGCCCAAAGTTAGGTTAAATTAGCAAGAAAAACGAATCTTTGTTGGCTCCTAACTTTTTAATGGCTTTTTATTTTAGTATTCTGTTTCCGTACAGACAATATTAATAATAAGACAAAACCATACCATGTTTAATTTTTGATGTACATTGTCAAACAGTGGAGTAATACACTCCCGAAGTTTGTATGGGAAAAATTTGGACTAGGTTCACCTTAACACCTCTTGACGCGGGTTCTTGTAGTATAGACAATATTAATAGGATAGATAGCGTAAGTGCACATGGCTACCTTCTGGCGGCGCCCTGCTGGTGGAGGGCACGGGCTCTGCGCTGGCGCTGCTGCTCTTGCTCTTCTTGCCCACGCCTTTACCTAATAATAATAATTAATCCTTTTATTCCGAACTTTTTACACATTTTGACTTAAATACTACTTAAATTACATTCACAATATGTCTCCTTGTTCGGTGTGTCTTACGGCAAAGGCCACCTAAAACACCTACTGTTTTCTATCTGCCGCTATTCTTAGCCAAAGAGGATTCAAGGTCATTTTTAGTTCGTCCTCCTACCCCTCAAAATGAAATAAAAAAATAGCATGAGCACTTATGAAACGTCAGAAGGTGCACGGTTCCAATTTGTCGCTTCCTGTGGAGAAGAGCCGGCAAGAAACTCCACGGTTACTCTTTTAAAAATGATTGGCTTTTACAATGTTTTCAAATTACAGTGATAATAGGTATGGGAGGACAGTGCAGGCCTGTCAAAAAGTACCAGGTACTTGGAGGAATGAAAATAAAGAATATTAAATCGTCTACAAATTTACAGTCTGTAAAGCCTACAACGTTCTCTCATTCACAATATGTAAAAGAATCTACATAAATAAATTAAACCTATTTATTTAAACCAAGTGATATGATTTCCATGACAATCGCTAATAAATAGTCGATATTAGCATTGATGTATAATGTCAAATAATGACGAGAATATGTCTGACATTGTAAAAAATAAAAAGAATAAAAATTAACATTGTCATTTCGGAGCGTCACTTTGCGACCTCTCCTTCTAAACGCGTTTACCTACCGCGCAAAATATTCATCACTAGTAGCGCTCTGCGGTTGCACCCGCGTAGTTCCCGTTCCCGTACGAATACGGGGATAAAATATAGCCTATGTTACTCGGTAAAGATGACATACAAAAAAACAAAAATACAAATCTTTCCTCTTTATAATATTAGTGTAAATGTAGATAACAATAACAAGCGAACAAAGAGCATCGTTGGTCTAGTGCTGTAGTGGAGATCGGGCAAACTGTTAATAGGTTTTTCTCTCTGTAATTTCTCAGTGGCAGCCCGGATTCTAGATTTGTGCCCGATTGATGGTAATAGGCAAGCCCCTATTACATGGGACTTACTTCCGCACAACCTTTCGGGAAATTTTTAGGTATACACATGGATACCTTCGGGTCGGGGAGACAGGCGTGATGTATGAGTGTTTTCGTGAGGTCGCCGTACCTTTCCGATGCACGTGCAGCGGCGCGTCGCTGTCCCACGAGTCGCGCGCGTGCCGACTGTGCCGCGCGCCCGCGTGCTCGTGCTGGTCGGCGCGCGCGTGCACGCGGCGCGACGTGGCCGCCAGCGTCTCGGAGTCCGAGCTGCCAGACTCCACGTGCATCGCGCCGTTTACTAGCTCGTCTGTAAGTTACATGTTATAATGTTTAGATAGAGACGTGTCTACAGAATACAGAAGCAGAAGCCATGCTGCGCCGTTCCTTAATAAGTTAGAACAAAGGCAGAATAATGGTGAAGCATTTAGGGGTATGAGGTGCAGAGTGGAGACACATCCTTTATTGAAAAGGGAGTTTCTTCCGTCCTATTGTTTATTGTACCTACTGCGCGTCCGACACGCGTGTCTGTCGGGCGCGCGACATCGCTTCAACCTACTCCAATAAATGAGTACGACATTGATTCGCGGTTTGATTACATGTGTACTACCCCGCTCCCGTTCAAAGTCAAAGTCAAAGCATTTGTTTCAAATAGGCACTTAAAAGGCACTTTTGAACGTCAACATTTACATTAAAATAGAATTGATTCTAGTCGCCCCTTCCAAAATGTAGTTTCGTATGGAGAAGAATGGGCAAGAAACTCCACCGTTACTCTTTTAAAATGATTTAACTACAATATTTAAAATACATTCATTGTATAATTATGTGTGAAAACGATGCATCCAGAACAAAATTACTGTACCAAAATAGGTAAAAAGAATTAAATTGAAGCAATTACAGATAAATTAATTTAATGATAGATACATGGTGCTCACATATTTACAAACATTGTAAAAGTATATGTACAATTTTCCTAGAATATTAACAAGTAGGTAATCAATCGTTAAATACATAACAGTGGCGACGAGGATCAAAAGACAGTAAATGTGTGCTAGTGGAGCTTTTTATGCTATTACCACCTTCGAACACCTCACCACAAGCGAGTGGGATATATAATATAAATCACGGGTCACGCAGTGGTTTGTTGCGAACCACATAAATAATGAGCCGGACAAAGCCAAGGTCAAATAAAAAGCAATATTGTGTAGCTGCTCGCTGTAAACATCAAGACATCCGTACGTTGGCACAGCGAAAGTTCCACTGAGGATCGCGTGGCGCCACGGAATATTTATATGTGTGACACACCTCGCGCGAACACTGCGTCGTCACGCACCACGCGGATAGATTAAGTACTAATTGGAGCAAAACTGTAATATTCATACTGATCTCCTATTGGCCAATTTATTTTAGTAATAAGCGCAACACGCACTACTTAGTTAAGAATTTTAGCTTTAAGTCTGTACATATTTATCATGACAATACATACAATTTACAATCTTCTGGAGTTTTACTTAACAAGTACCTAGCGCTAAAGTGGTGACCCCGACGTGATCCTCCAACAAGGAACTCCAGATCCGAAGATTCAATTGAAGCCAACCAGCTATTCCAAACCATGGCTGTTCCAAGCAACGACCAAGTTCAAGAACTTTCCGGTGTTTCGACGTCGCTGCGCATTCCACCTATCTGGCGCGACAGGATACGACTGTGGTTCGCACAATTTGAAGCCATCATGTCCCCGCAGAAGAAAGGCGACCAAACCAAGTTCGAGCTCGTCATCGGACAGCTCGAACGGCAAGATCTCGATGAAATATCCGACATCATTCTCCACCCACCGGACAAAAATCGGTACGAAGCTTTGAAAACCCGTTTGCTCGAAGCATATGAAGAATCCGAGCAACGACAGGTGCAGCGATTACTATCCGAAATGGAACTCGGCGATTTGAAACCATCGCAGCTATTACGTCGCATGAAGAGTCTCGCCGGCGACAACATAAAGGACTCAACGCTGCGTATTATGTGGACTAATCACCTACCACAATCCATACGAGCAGTCCTCGCTGTCAGCGATAACATCGCGAAACGCTCCGACATCCACGAGCTGGCGATGATGGCAGACAAAATCCTCGAGCAGGCGCAGCCACATGGCGCGATCGCTGCAGTAGCCACGACACCTACCACCCATGTACCTACATCGATCGAGGAGAAGATCGACATGCTGACCAGAGAAATCGCAGAACTCAAGGCAAGTCGATCAAAACACGACCAACGCCGACCATACAGTCGATACCGCTCAAGGTCACGTTCGTCAAGCAGGCCCAATCACCATCGCACACAGCGCAGCAATACGCCGCGACGAACCGAACAAACAGGAATCTGCTATTATCATCGTAAGTTCGGAAAGGAAGCACAAAGATGTACGCGTCCATGCAGTTTCGAAGACGAAAAACCTCCTTCGGGAAACTAAACCCTGCGTTGGACGAGGCGGGAACCGACGCAAATAACACATCCTACCGCCTATTCATTACAGACAGAAACTCACGTCTGTCATTTTTAATTGACACTGGTGCAAACGTGTCCGTCATACCAAAGAAAAAAGGCGGGAAAGCAACGGCAACCAATTTTTGCTTGTATGCAGCGAACAACACGGTTATCCCAACGTACGGTGAAAAAACGTTACAATTAGACCTTAACCTGCGAGGACCCTATACATGGAAATTCATCGTCGCTGCAGTCAGCAAGCCCATCATCGGTGCCGACTTCCTGAAACATCACCAACTTCTTGTCGACATAGCCAGTCGATGTCTCGTCGACAAGGTCACAAACCTTATTGTCAAGGCACCAATTACCTATACCGCCGAGCCGTCAATAAGAAGTATCGACGTTGACCAGCCATATCACCAGCTGATCAGCAAATACCCAGACATCTTGAGGCCATCATGCATGAAGGATACTCCAAAACACCGCGTGGAACACCACATTGAAACCACCGGTCCGCCAATCTACAGCAAAACAAGACCGTTACCACCACATCGATACCTGTCCGTGAAAAAGGAATTTGAGACGATGATGCAGCAAGGAATATGCCGTCCAAGCAAAAGTCCCTGGTCCACACCACTGCACGTCGTACCCAAGAAGAATGGCGACATTCGCGTATGTGGCGACTACAGAAGGTTGAACGATGTCACTAAACCAGACCGATATCCAGTACCACGACTCAAAGATTTCACCTACCTACTACACGGAAAAAAAATCTTCACTACCCTCGACCTAAATCGTGCGTACCAACAACTACCAGTGTATGAACCGGACATCGAGAAGACAGCCATCACAACACCCTTCGGCCTGTTCGAATTTCCACGAATGTGTCCAGGATTGAAAAATGCCGGACAAACCTTCCAACGGTTCATACATCAAGTGCTTATCGGATTAGACTACGCATTCCCGTTCATTGATGACGTCATAATCGCATCAGAAAACGAAACACGACATATCGAAGATTTACAAGAAGTATTGCACAGATTAGACGAGTACGGTATTACAATAAATCCGTCCAAATGCGTCTTTGGCAAAGAAAACGTCAAGTTCCTGGGATACGGTGTGTCAAGCGATGGAATCAAGCCACCGCTGGACAAGGTCAACGCTATCGCTGCTTACCCCAAGCCAGAGACGATACAAGACTTACGACGATTTATTGGCATGATAAACTTTTACCGAGATAGTGTACCAAACGCAGCTTACATACAAGCACCTCTCAACGCGTTCCTACACAACTCTAAAAAACGTGACAAGACGAAAATCGACTGGAACACAGAAGCACTTCAAGCATTCGAGTTGTGTAAAGCCAGCATCCAAAACGCAGCTTTACTCGCTCACCCATCTCCATCACCAACTGACGCAATCTCCCTTATGTGCGACGCGTCGAATACATGCGCCGGAGCCGTGCTACAACAACGTGTAAACCAGAAGTGGATACCACTCGGCTATTTCTCGAAGAAATTCTCTGACACACAACAGCGATACAGCACATTTGACAGAGAATTACTATCTATATACATGGCTATAAAACACTTCAGAAAAATGTTTGAGGGAAGAGAACTCATAGTGTACACAGATCACAAGCCGCTAACCTACGCCATACGCAAGCTACCATCGGATCGGAAACCTATTATCTGCGAAACATCGACGCCACACATTCGACCATATCTCCCAGATGACTATCGTCGCATCGCATTCAACGCTGTGCACAATACAAGTCACCCTGGGGTACGAACAACGCGCAAACTAATGAAACAGCGTTATTTCTGGCCAGCAATGAATACTGACATTGGCGAGTGGGCAAAGACATGCCTTGCGTGTCAACAATCCAAGGTACAGCGACACAACCACAGTGACATCACTTCGTTCCCGCCAAGTGAAAGATTTCAACATGTACACATTGATATCGTTGGACCACTACCTATATCTTCATGTGGACACCGCTACCTGCTCACCATCATTGATCGTTGCACACGTTGGCCAGAAGCAGTACCTATGCAGGAGATAACAGCCGAGGTCGTCGCAAAAAATCTGTACGAAACATGGATTTCACGTTTTGGTTGTCCTACCAGAATAACAACCGACCAAGGGCGACAATTTGAAAGTCGACTGTTTCAAGATCTCGCACTATTGCTAGGAGTCGAAAAAACCCGTACTACTGCTTACCACCCGCAGAGTAACGGCATCGTGGAACGCTGGCATCGAACATTAAAAGCCGCGCTCATGTCACGACTAGAAAACAACAACAAATGGATTATCGAACTACCTACAGTTTTGATGGGACTACGAGCCGCGACGCGTACTGACACCGACACCAGCGCTGCGCAGCTCACCTACGGACAAGCGTTGCGACTACCAGGCGATTTTATGTCACCATCGCCAACGATATCGAAGATGGATCATACTTACGTCGATAATCTACATCATATTATCACGAAGCTCACGCCGTCATACCAACCGCATTCCAACAAGCGATGTATATTCGTGCACAAGGACTTACAAACATGCAGTCACGTGTTCGTGCGTGATGACACCGTCCGCAAGCCGCTGCAACGTCCATACAAAGGTCCGTACCAGATAATGGAAAGGAACCAGAAGTACTACACGATACAGTTGCCTAGTCGACCCGCAAACATATCTATCGACCGACTAAAACCGGCGTACACGATAAACACAAAAGATCACGAGCACAGCACTAAAACACCACCATCAGCACCAGCTACCCCAGAAGTACACTCCAGCCAACTTCCGACGAGCAAACCCGCTGCACCCCGCACCAGATCAGGCAGGATCGTCAAGATGCCCGTACGCTTCGCTCAGGGGGGAGTACTGTAGCTGCTCGCTGTAAACATCAAGACATCCGTACGTTGGCACAGCGAAAGTTCCACTGAGGATCGCGTGGCGCCACGGAATATTTATATGTGTGACACACCTCGCGCGAACACTGCGTCGTCACGCACCACGCGGATAGATTAAGTACTAATTGGAGCAAAACTGTAATATTCATACTGATCTCCTATTGGCCAATTTATTTTAGTAATAAGCGCAACACGCACTACTTAGTTAAGAATTTTAGCTTTAAGTCTGTACATATTTATCATGACAATACATACAATTTACAATCTTCTGGAGTTTTACTTAACAAGTACCTAGCGCTAAAATTGCTAAGTGCATTGAGCGAGTCAATTTTATACTCATTTATTGGAGTACGTTGAAGCGATCTCGCGCGCCCGACACACACACGCGTGTCGTACAATATACAATATTTCCTCCCCCACATACTTTAGAAAAATGGCTCATAATTAACAGGCGAAATACGTCGTTCGGATCTACAATTCTGTTGGGCAGGTTCTCCAACATTCTGACCCAAAAGGGTGTTTGTTCCGTAATATTTAATAAAAAACACTTGAGAGGTGTCAAGGGACACCCGGATGGAACGAAGTTCCTTTCGATTAATTAGTGATGGAATTGTAATTAAATTTTACATATACATAAACACACACACACACACACACACACACACATATATATATATATGCATATAACAATGTAGCAAAAAGTGTCGTTACAACTTTTGGTCTTAATTAAAAGTGTCGTTACAACTTTTGGTCTTAATTAAAAGTGTCGTTACAACTTTTGGTCTTAATTAAAAGTGTCGTTACAACTTTTGGTCTTAATTTTTTCCGTCTAGCCCCCTTTCGCAACGCGCGATAAGGAACTTCGTTCCAAAAATCTTAAAATACAGATACATCTTAGTAGAAATAATGTAGATTTTCAAGATGTACTATATATACCAGTCGCGTATAGTCGTATAATTTTGCTTGCGTATCGCAATATTTGTGTAACGACAGAATCGACAAATTCGGCGTGAAGTGTACGTCGGGTGTACGTGCTGTGTACTCACTGTTGCCGGCAGTGCGGCGCGTCCTGCGCGTGCTGCGGCGCGCGCGCGCGGCGCGGCCGGGCCGGCGCGCGCGCGCCCACGTGCTGCTGTAGCGCGACCACAGCGCCTCGAACAGCGCCGACAGGCGGACTGTCATCGAGTAGATCTGTAACGTAACACTATGTGTGAGACATCAGAGGTGTGTGTGTGTGGGTGTGGGTGTGTGGGGGCGGTGTGTGGGGGGGGTGTGTGTGGGGGGTGTGTGTGGGGGTGTGTGAGTGGGGGTGTGTGAGTGGGGGTGTGATTGCGTGTGTGTGGCACGTACCCGGCTGCGGTTGTTAGTGTTGTACTGGCGACTGTTGGCGAACACAAGACGCACGTCGCTGGCGAACTGCTCGGCGTGCGTGTATGCGCCTTCCAGCAGGCGCGCGCGCACCGTACCCAAGTCCATGGGGACGGCGATCACGCGGCAATAGTCTACGGAAACAAATGTTGCAGCATTACTAAATGTTCTAACACTACGCGCCATACTACGCCGTAGTATTAATGCTACGCGCTGTGCTACGCCGTAGTAGTAATGTTACGTGCTGTGCTACGCCGTAGTAGTAATGTTACGTGCTGTGCTACGCCGTAGTATTAATGTTACGCGCTGTGCTACGCCGTAATAGTAATGCTACGCGCTGTGCTACGTCGTAGAAATAACGCTACGCGCCATGCTACACCGTAGTTATAACGCTACGCGCCGTGCTACCGTCACTTGAACATCTGTGGATACCATTGCCCAAAAAGGCCTCGCCCTTTTCGCTGGTGGATAGCGCAGCATCCATTGTGATACCAGCATTGTCGCCTTTAACGACACCCACCCACAAATGAGCTGTAATCAATATCTAAAAATGAGTAGTCGTTACCGGGCGCCTGCTCCGGGGCCACAGGCTGGCGGAAGGGCCCCGCGTCCACCGACGCCATCAGCTCCGTCAGTATACTGCCGCACGCGCCGCGCCACGCGCCGCGGGATGCAGTGCCGCCACGTCGGGTCTGAGGGCGAGACACAGTAACATATTAATAAAAGTAAGAAAGAATACCGTTAATTTAGACACAGTTCGTACAAAACAAAATACAATAACAAAGTCAAAATAAAGTAGTGTCATTATTTTACATGACCCAGTTTATACTGTAAAAATGTATCCGTGAAATTTTAGATATCTTTGGAGAAGAACGGGTAAGACAACTCTTTTAAATGATATTGTTACGTTAAAAGAATTCAGGGTACAGCAAACAAAATAAATAAGCCATTGCAGTAAGAGATGATCAGTCCCAACTGACGTTGCCCGTTAACACGGACATGACGCGAGGATCGGCACCATTCTACTTGATACTATTGATAATTCACTTCATTCAGGATGCTAAAGCCGAAAAAGTTAGAAAATTTTCTTGGCCGCTACTTTGATTCTCATTTTGACCCCATCATCGGCCGTAGCACCCCCGAAAACCAAGAAAACGACACCCATGATGTAAATTTTCTTGGCCGCAATCTTGAAGTTTCATTTTGACCCCACCATCTGCTTTAGCACCCCCGAAAACCAAGAAATCGACACCCAAGATGTAAATCTTCTTCGTTGCCATCTTAAGATTTTCATTTTGACCCCACCATCGGCTTCACGATGGGCCAGTGTCAACGCCTGTAAGCCGCACGTGAGTTACCTTGTTGGGCGGCCGCAGCGGCTCGTCGTCGGAGCTGTGGTAGCAGGCGGCCAGGTCGCGGTACTGCGCCAGCACGTCCACGTCGCGCCAGTGCGCGATGATGTGCAGCAGCAGGTCGGTGACCAGCCGCGCCTGGCGCACGATGGGCGAGTGCGCCTCGTTGAACCGCTCGGCGTTGCTCGCCAGGTAGCGCACGTCGAACTGCGCCGCGGCCGCGCGTCTGCGGGCACAGGGGGTCAGTGTGCTGTGTCGTGGCTGGCAGCACCGGGATACGGGATGCGTGCGGATGGAGCCGAGGGTTTCAACCCCAAATAGTTCGAAAATAATAGGTCGGAGCAAAGGTTTTCTTATTTTACAGGTATAAAGTTGGCTGTACTGTTTGTATCTGGTTGGTTTGGATACCATGAAATAGATAACATAATTTTTTTTTTTAAGTAAAAACGATTTTATTGTTTATGTGTCCGCCAAAATTAGTGAAACTAACGAGAAAATTTCTTTTCAGTAGTAGTTAGATAACAAAAAACAGATAGACTGAACATTCTCTATGTTCAGTGTATCTGTTTTTTTAAATAATATGACACATAAATGTGATTTCGATATTTTATTTACAGAATACATTCCAATATAAGAAAATATACATTAATTTTAATATAAATATTTTATTTTTTTAATTAGACGAATACTTCGACACCTAAGTGTAATTTTGCTTTTGTATTTATTTGTATAGTTATTTATTTCATTATGTTACGTATTTATTGGTTCGGTTCAGTTCCGTGTGGTGCCGGACGTAAAAGCATAGCACCATCCCATTTCTTCCCGTGGGTGTCGCGTAGAAGGCGACTAAGGGACTTACTAGAGAATGGGCAGCAGCGTTTTCAATGTATTTGACCACCATACTGCGATCGCCAACCCGCCTGCCAAGCGTTGTGATTATGGCAAATCCCCCCCGTTTTGGGGGAGCATTATGTCCAGCAGTGGACGTTTTTCGGCTGATATGGTGGTGGTGGTTGTATTTAGTGGATATGATAGATGTTAAAATTTAACATTTGCTAAATAGAAAATGATTTGTTGTTGTTAGAATTCCGTAGTTGTAAAACTCCCCCTTATTTTTTCTTAACCTTTTGACCGCCACCGTCGGGTATAGCTGACAAATGAAAACGTGGCTAATACGTTACCGTCGGCTAATGTTGACAAGAAAACAAAATTTTAGGGTCAAATTAAATAAAAGAATGATGTCACGAATATTTCATTTAAAAAATAGGGGACGAAAAGCAATGATTAATTGGTTATTGATAACATTTTGGATTTTTTTCTTATTAGTAGGTTTTTGCGTCGAACTTTTGGCTTGGCGTGTGAGGGACGACAATGCATTTATACTCTGGCGGTCAAAAGGTTAATAGTTGATAAATGATCAGCTAGCCACATACCTGTAGAAGAGGTTGTCGAAGCGCGCGCGGATGGTGGCGAGGTCGATGGGGTAGGGCACGACGCGCGCGTAGGCCGGGTAGCGCTGCAGGTCCACGGGCGCCACGAAGGCCTCGGCCGCCGACAGCGACATGACGGCGCCCACGTGCTGCGCGATGGCGCGGCAGGCGGCGGCGCGCTCGCCGCGCGGCGGCCACTCGGCCGGCTCGGCGCGGTACAGCGCCGCCTCGAGCTCGTGCGGCAGCACGCCCACGGCGCCGCCCGGCTCCGTCGGCAGCCGCGCCGCGTCCAGCGGCTCCAGGTCCCACGGCGACAGGCGCTCCACCTGCGCCGGGCGCACAGCTAGCGACACGTCTCGCCTCGCACAGTTATTATATCTCGCAGGGATATATCAACTAATACGGAGAGTATTGCGACCAGGGACCGAATTACCGGTATTTTTTATACAGGATGGCCCATAAGTCCTTAGACATATTAATAATCACTACATAGTATAAAACAAAGTCACTTTCTCTGTCCCTATATCCCTATGTATGCTTAAATCTTTAAAACTACGCAACGGATTTTGATGCAGGTTTTTTTAATAGATAGAGTGATTCAAGAGGAACGTTTATATGTATAATACACCGACCTCCACGCGGGCGAAGCCGGTGGCAAAAGCTAGTTTATAAATAAAAACTAATAACAATAAGAAATGTCTTTTTATTTTGTATTAATCTTTATAAAATGGGAATTATTTTTTGAAAATTACGTTATCCAAATGTAATCCGTTACACGATCACGGCACTCTTGTAAGCGACGTCTAAAACTATCGATAACTGCGCGACAAGTCAGTTCTGTGATGTTAGCCATTTATTTCTCTTCGAATATTTTCTTTTAAAGCTTCAATTGACCGCGGGTTTGTGTCATACACTTTAGATTTCAGATAACCCCATAAGAAAAAATCCATCGGGGCAGGAAATGTCTCCTCTTCAAGAGATCACTTTATTGGGGAAAAGTTGACGAACGACGGGCATAGCGATGTTAAAAGTATGGGCCGTCGCCCCATCCTGTTAAAACCAGGTTCGCGTATTATTATAGCCTGGAAAATTCTGCAACGCTGGTATAAAAAAGTCTTCCATCATCGCTACATATCGCTCTGAATTAACTGTAACCGCGCGACTTCTGCCGTCTTTAAAAAAATAAGGGCCTATGATGCCATAAGCCGATATAGCGGCCCAAACTGTCACTTAGGGCTGTGTAAAGGCTTCCGATGTTTACGGTTTGGATTTTCGGGGCTGCAATAAACACGCGCAGTGTTTACTGGAGCGGTACCGACAATGCTCAAATATCTAATAGTCCAATCAACTTTATTGGTCATTGAGTTATGCAGTGGTTTTCTCATAAAACTAGATCTTCTGAAGGACTTTTTATAATTTTTTACGCGCCCTTTTTACTATAACTGATCCTGCATCTCGCGCAATAACGTTGAGAGTGCAGACTAGCGTCTAACTGCTCATCACTGATACTACCTCTGTCAGATACGATGCCTGGTGAGACAGCGTGCTTTTTGGCCAGGCCCACCAGTGAGTTTGAGCCCGCGACTAGATTCCCCTTAAGGTACCTATAGCTGCTTAAAAACAGGAGTTGAAGCAGGTATGGCATCATAAAACAAGCACCGCTCAGCATAATGCTGTATACTGTAGCACATACCTCCGAGTTGTCCCAGCGCACGCGCAGCGACAGGAAGTGCGCGGCGGCGCGCCGGGCCCACTCCTCCGCGCCCGCGCCCCACAGCCCCGCCGCCGGCGCCGTGTCGCTGGCGGACGCGTCGCCGCCTGCGCAGGGCATGGTTAGATTACGACATATTTTACGATACCATTCATCTATTAAAAAGAAAGCTCTTGTGCTCGTTTATGCTTTTAGTAAAAAAAAAACATTTGTTTTTAAATTATTCTCATATGTAATTGTTTCTTTCTCTACCTTTTAATAGATAAATGTACATTCAACCCAAGAAACAGCAAGTTTAATATACACCGTAAAATTGAAATGGTTGTTGTTCGGTATAATATTTGCGACCGAACAGCTAAGCACTTTTTCCTGCATGCATTTCCATAAATGCATGTATCGCAACGATTACCAGTCAGTTCGTGTCCGACTACCAATCGCGTAACTCAAACCAAACCAAATCAAACCATCTTAGTGCTAATTTAGCTTAAGTTTACCAGTTAATATTAGGATAGATTGTAATATTCAATATACCTTTTTAAACCATATAATTTCGTATCATTAAGTCAGTGATCGTAAACCAACACCCAAACCATAACCATTCTAATATAATACTAAATTAACCAAATATCAACCAACCCAGAAGTTAGTGCTAAACCACGCAGGTGCTAACTTCTACATGGTCCTTCGAGCATTAAGGGCCTCGGTTCGCGAAGTACAGTGAAGTGTTTGTGCGCCGGGACCTTGCAACCAGTGTTTTTACCAGTTTGTAGGGAAGTAGGTAGGCAGTGAAATCAATTTGGAAGAAATTGGGCAGCTGTCGCGTAAGGAGAATATAAGGTCAGATCAAACCATTTTATAACACTTTATTTTCACTCGCGTATTTATTTAACAGTGGAAATAATGGAGCAGTTAGCAGTCAGCCAAACGGAGGTTTTTTTTTTTTTCCCGCGGCAAAACAACTTGCCATAATGGAGTACTTTCGAAGCATAGAGTAAAAGTTAAAAAAATAAGATTTTTTTTGTTTTAAAATAATTTTAAAAAAATTCATCAACTCGATAAAACACTACTCAATAGTAACACTAGAGGTAACTTGTAGGTACTACTCGAATCGCACGCGCAGCCGACAAAGGGAACAGCGATGCATAAATGTTCAAAGCCGAATAAACTCTCGCACGTGGTGATTTTTCACAATGGTTAATCTGCCATTTGTTGTTTCTAATATTTTATTTGTTTATAAAACTATTGTATGACTAAGACAAAACCATTTCGCTGCGGGAAAACAATCATTAAAATTTCACGGTGTATATTTATACCATCATCAGCCCAAAATGTTCCCATTGCTGGGACACAGGCCTTCTCTCTGTGAGAGGAAGTGGGCCGTAATCCACCATGCGGGCCCAGTGCGGGTAGGTAGATGTCACATGTCTTCGAATTGTTGCCAGCTTTCCAAAGTTTTATTATTTTTATTTTTTAACCGACTTCCAAAAGGAGGAGGTTCTCAATTCGTCGGAACCTTTTTTTTTTTTATTTTTTTTTATGTATGTTCCCCGATTACTCGAAGATGGCTGGACCGATTTGGATAATTTTTTTTTTGTTGGAAAGGGTATACTTCCCAGGTGGTCCCATGATCATCAAGTTAGGATCTGATGATGGGATCCTGGAGAAATAGAGAGGACTCTTCAAATTTTATAGGCACACTTGAAGCAATTTGTGTAGTTATTGGAAGAGTACTTTCTCGGAGTGGTTCCATTTCAATTTCGTGAAGATCTGATGAAGAACTTCGGTGATAGGCAACGGAACTCCTCAATAAATGATAGCAAATGGACAGGGATTGCTGAAATCTCATGTCTGTCAATTGTTTACACCAGTTAATAACATAACATCACGCCGGTACGCTGTGAAGGGGTAAGCACATGTGAACCACTAAAAAGAGAAAAATAAAAAACTTTTTTCACAAAAATAAACAACTGACTTCCAAAAAAACACTAAAAACTGAAAAATAACTTTAATTTCGGAAGGCGGTGACAAAAAATTAAAATACATATCCAAAGTCACCGACTTCCGAAATTAAAGTTATTTTTCAGTTTTTAGTGTTTTTTTGGAAGTCGGTTGTTTATTTTTGTGAAAAAAGTTTTTTACACTTTCTGACATATTCTCGTCATTTTTGACATTATACATCGCTTCAAATATCAACTATTTATTAGTGATTCTCATGAAAATCATGTCACTTTGTTTAAATACGTTGATCTTACTAATGTAGATTCTTTTACATATTGTGAATGGGAGAACATTGTAGGCCTTACAGACTAGATTTATAGACGATTTTCTATTCTTTATTTTCATTCCTCTAAGTACTTGATACTTATTGACAGGCCTGCACTGTCCTCCCATACCTAATATCACTGTAATTTGAAAACATTGTAAAACCCAATTATTTTTAAAAGAGTAACCGTGGAGTTTCTTGCCGGCTCTTCTCCATAGGAAGCGACAAATTGGAACCGTGCACCTAGCTTCTGACGTTTCATAAGTGCCCTTGCAGGTTTATGTGAAATAAAATATTTTGATTTGATTTGATTTGATTTGAAAGAATTGTATGCGACAGTAGTACTGACCGGTGTTCTCCAGCACCTGGCCGGTCCACCAGCAGTCGTCGATCATGCACCGGAAGCGGTCGCCCGGGCCCCAGCGGCGCTGGATGGCGGCGTCGTACTGCTGGCGCAGCACCAGGAAGTCGATGACGTCGGGCATGTCGTGGTAGCGCACCGTCAGGCTGCGCGCGCCCGCCTGCGCGTGCAGCGCGCACGCCAGGCGCAGGCACGCCACGCGCGGCGGCTTGATCACGTACTTGATGCCCACCACCTTCACTAGCTCGCACTCCTGGAAGGCCAAGCACTGTTATAGATCGCGGCACGAAGTTGAACCAAAAAAAAATCCAAATCGGTACAGCCATCTTCGAGTAATCGGGGAACATACATAAAAAAAAAAAGGTTCTGACGAATTGAGAACCTCCTCCTTTTGGAAGTTGTCTCACACGGAAAAATAATGAGGTCACGTTTTAGCATAGTCATTGATATAACGTGTACTGAAGTTTGGAAATCAATTACAGATCGAGGCAGGTAAGTTGAAATAAAATCCTCGATTTTGGTTCAACTTACGTGCCGCAATCTGTACAGCTACGAGTGCTACGGCGTAGCCTAATGCTACGATGGCGTAGCAGATTTGTTATCAGCTACGTATACGTCCACCCGGCGTGGACGGCAACGGGGCATGCCGGCCGACCGCCCATTTCGTGTTATCTGTGATTTCTTCTAAGATATTAAATTTTAATTATATACTGTTAAGGGCAATTTTGGTCTGCATTAAATGCACAACGTATTAAATTGGATAAGGACTAATACTGTATGGTTTAAAAAAGCTTCGTTAATAATCCGTGATATGTAAAAGATAAAATTGATTATTGTGAGTTATCCTTAGGATATAGACATATACCATCTCAGACTTTTCTGTAGACCTTTTTAAAACATACAATACCATAATAACCCAAACATATGTTTTTAACGACATCATTTCAAATCGTTTGAAAATCTTTTTTCCTACTATAATATGCTGTGCCGGCGACTTCGTCCGCGTGGGATTTAACAAAAAAGTATATATTAATAAAAATAAATAAAATTTCTAAAATAAAAGTACCCTAAGTTACTCCTTATGACATCAGCTATCTGCTACTGAAAGTCCTGTCAAAATCGGTCCAGCCGTTTCAGAGATTAGTCGGAACAAATAGACAAACAAAAATTGTGAAAATGTTATTTTGGTATATGTACCGTGTTTACATCCATATGCATTTAGTTAAAAGCGGTTATTTTAATATTACAAACAGCCACTTCAATTTTATTTATCTGTATAAATGTATACATTTTACATAAAAACCTTCCGGAAGAAATTCTCTAAATGATACTGAAAACATCTACATTAATTCCGTAGTTTAGTTGAAGCGTTCACGTGAAATTTTCATCCCCGACCCGTCGCTTCGTATCCCCCGTTTACACTAAACGTTCTTTCCGACATTTTTTTTTTCATTTTACTCGTCTCCTAAGGGTCGTAGCGTGATGTCAAATAGTTCAAAACCTTCCTCGATAATTGGCCTATCATATGCAATGAGAATTTATCAAACCCGACTGGTAGTTCCACACGAACAAACTCACAAACATTACCTGTTTATGATACTAGTGAAGAAATACAAAGAAACGAATAAGACTTACATATACGTGCATCCTCTCCCAGGGCTTGTCTCGCGGGTTCACCTTGTACACGTCCTTCTCTGCGACGGCCTCGAAGTACCGCTGGTGACCCTGGACACACGTAACACATTCGTTATCTGTGCGACAACCTGCTTTACTCAGTGGCCCTAGTGTGAGTTTCATTTAACCATCTACGCCAAACGCAGTGAGCGCGATCGGCGTTCCGATTGGTCCGTCACCAATCCAGGGCCAATCGGAACGCCGAAGGCGCTCACTGCGTTTGGTGTAGATGGTTAAATAAATGAAACTCACACTAGGGTCTCTGAACTATGATAGTAACGAGCGTTGCTGACGAGGACAGAAAACTGCAAACTACAATATTGTTGAATCCCAGATTTTTAGTAGCCAATTTATTTTTTCTTAGACATGAAATCAGATTTTGTTGATTACTTTATTGCCATTTTTTTTTTAATGGAGATTTATTTATGTGCTTCAGTCCCGCAGCTTGAAGCCTACCGCAAGCTACGTACAAGTTTCCTGCTAAGTAAAATTGTAGAAATAGCGTTATGCCCCTCTCCAAGTGACTTTTTATTATTTATTTATAATAGAAAAAGACAGAGAGATAGTTTTCATGGTTTTCGAGGGTGCTGAAGTCAATCTTGTTACAGAGAGAGAAAGTCGCATGGAGAGGGCATAATGAATTTTCCTTACTTGACGGAAATATACAAATATAATCATCTAAATCTCGAGTTGCAGAAAAAAGCGTAAGGAACTTCGTTCCTGACGAAAGTCTTCCGACCTCACAGGTTTTTTTTATTTCTCGGCTAGACCACAGGTCTCTAATGACTTTTTTTGGGTTTGGTTGGCAGGACATAAAATTTTACTTTATTAAAAAGAGAATTTTTAAAATCGATATAAATTTGCCGGAGATGTTGCGAAAAAAAAATGCAAAAAAAAACGAATTGAGAACCTCCTTCCTTTAGAAGTCGATTTAAAAAAAAAAACTAACCAGTCTAAAATACAGACACTGGTCTCCCATCTGCGGATGATAAGGCGCCTTCCTGGGCGACACGGCCGTCAGCCACTCGCCCGGACGGTACGCGTCCGGCAGCTCGGCCGCGGGCCCCGGCGCCGCCTGAGCGGGCTCCGCGGGGTCGGCGGGGTCTGCGGGGTCCGCGGGCGAGGCAGGGGGCGACGCGGGCGCGGGGGGTGGGGCCGCGCGCTTCGATACCACCGTGCTGGGGCTGTAACTGGACACGTGCTCAACTGAACGACCGGCCATATTTGTAGCGGGATACCAAATACATTTGGCACCCTGATCACTGATATCCTAAGAAAAGTATGCGCTTCGGTAATCATCGTCTATCTTCGGAAAAACGAATACTCGATGAAGAGATCTGATATAGAGCTGTTGCAGCCATGGGAACATTGCCTATTTTGTATTACCATGATTAAAATTATACAAGGTGTAATTTTAATCACCGTTAATCTGAAACCGGAAATCGCGAAAAAAAAATCAGCTGTTCCCTACATTTTATGTTCGCATAACTCATCAAAATGTAAGGAACAGCTGATTTTATTTTTGCGATTTCAGGTTTGGGCCCATAGTAAAAGTTGGTCATAATGATGAGTACAATGACGCCTTAAGAGGTTAACGGTGATTAAAATTACACCTTGTATATTAACAAATCTATGCAATTCCAAAAAGTTATCAAAACTTTCAAGCGAAGCTTCTGTGGGGATAACCCCGTGGCGCGACGTTCGTGCTACTTCGGAAACACGAGGATACCCGAAGCGCATACCTTTTCTGGTTTACTTGTAAGGAACACACTTGAAATGTTTGATTTCGATTAACAAACGATATTTGAAAATAATTGACGATTTTTACAAATAAGTACCAAAATAACTAGAAATACCGTACAAACTTACGATCTATAGTCTATTCGCGTTAAAAAAATAGCAAATCATCGTTGTCATTCAGCTTAGCCGCGCCCCTTATCAAACTAGATCATAGTAAATTATACTTAGGGCTTACTTCAACTGGTCAATGGGAACACGGCTTTCTAATTTACTTTGACCTTATTGGTCAAGGGGCGTGGCTACGCTGAGTGACAACGATGAGTCACTATTTTCTTAACGCGAATAGACTATAGAGCTTGGCTGAAAAAAAAAATTACTTTGATTTAAACTTAATAAGATAATCACGAAAAACTACTTGAAATGCGACGTTGCCAGCCCGCGCAGGATTAACGCTCTTAGAAAGAAAAATGCGTTTATTGGCATTACAGCTTACAGGAAAAAACCTTAAAACTATAAATTAAACATAAAACAATGATAAAAATGCCAAAAGGGCCGCAGCTCAGCATAATGTCAGATGACAACACAAAGTGTACCACCTAACGCTTGGGGCTAATCGTGTGTGCGCTACGTACCGGTTTGTGGGCAGCGGTCTGCGCCGGGCGCGCGCGGGAGGCGCCAGGGCCGCGCCCGCCTCCCAGTCCGAGTACTGGGACGACGACGATGAACTGCATAGGAATTAAATAACATGTGAGTTAACTCTGCCCTGAACACAAGATATTAAGCACTACAGTAGTGCTATTCTGTACAAAACTCACCATGAAAACTGAAACCTAACCAAACTTAAGTAGAGATAAACCATTTTAAAAATGTACGCCCCTCCACAGCGGTTACGCTCAAATGCAAAGAAGGCAATACACATTATTGATCTTTGTCACTGGTTACTCAGTCACCGGCAAGATATGAAAATGGGACCACACAGCAGGGTTTGTCGGCCAACTATAGTCTGTTCGCTGAGAGTTGATAAATATTATGATACGTCTCCGAATAGCGACTGTCGCTTAATTATCGCAGGCTGTATGGCCGCTGTCGCTTATTACCCGCTTTCGCCGTTTTCGTGGTACGAGGCACGCATATTTTGTGAACTGCAGCTCAAACGGCGAGCGGACGCGGCCATACTGCCATTCCGTTCTGGATTGCGTTTCGAGTGAGTCGTTTGGATGTTCGCGTGTTGTTTTCTGTTTTATACTGTTAATAAATGTTTAAAATTGTTGTTATTATCGTTGTTTTGTTACTGTAAACAGTTTTGTTGTTCGTTATATAACATTATTGTTTTGTGAGGGATATTATTCTATAATGAACCAGTTACCCAGCACCATTATATCGGCGTTTTACTCACCCAGTTCGAAGAACCCCGACAAGTAACAAAAAAATATGTCGTGTATAAGTTTTTAAATAATTAGCGGGCCGCAATTTTTAATGAGTTAAGAAACTCTGACTTTATCAACTCTCGGCGAACAGACTTTAGAGTATAAAATGACACTAAAGGCTCGTGCAGACTAGCGCGACGCGAGGGTCGCGTCGCGACACTCGTAGAACAATTTCTATGAAAACTTAATGAAAATTGTTCTAAACTGTCGCGTCGCGGCTGTTTGAAGAAACCTTAACGCGCCACAGAGCGAACGTGTCGTTCCATACGATGCGCACGCTCCCCGCCGTACAATGCTAGCACCTGGACTGATCGCACGATTAGTTGACCTTTAAGTGCGGCGACGAGTAAGTATTTCCTCTCACACAAAGAAATTGTTACATTTTGTGGAGGGGCGTTCATTTTTAGAATGGTTTATCTCTAGCTTCCTATATCATCATGCAATCACACACAGACCTACCTTCGCTCTCTTGACGAAGATCATCTATACTGAGCTCAGCTTTTTCTATTTTTGGAAATGATACCTCGCTATGAGGCTGTCGACTGCTTAAATAGCCTTGCCTGTGGCTTTAGTAAATTAAGACCCCCAGCCAGGGCTTAAATTAAAAACTAAAAACAAAAGCGACTACTCGCTAAGAGCACCCCCTGTGGGGTATGGACCTCGGCTTATGGCGTCACTGGTAGATACTACTGAGCTCAGCTTGGAATGCACCGCCGTTTATAGTCCTTCGTATCGCGTGGCAATTGAAGTGAGTTTGAAGTGAACTGTTATCTCATCTAATGGTAAGGATTGACAGTTCACTTCAAACATGTTTTCACAGTGAGACTTTTACAGAATAGCACTACAGCTTAGATAGAACATTGAGTTGTGTGTCGGGTGATCGGTAAATAGCGCTAAGGTAGTTTGCACCAACACATTGACTGAACATCCAACACAGTTAGTCAGCTACTGAACCAACCTGTCGCTCTTACTCTTATTGGTCCCTGAGTTATGCGAGCTGCCACAAAGTGAATGATAATATTAGTTGAAGTTTATAACCCAAGCGGTATGGGGCAGTATTGTAGTTATGACCTGTTTTGCCAACCCTACCAAACTAAATAAAAAAAACAATAGCACTCCGGGAGTGCCGACAGAAGTGAAAACTTGAACAATTACGTGTAAAAGACATCAACGCGCGACTCATCCGTGTACTCACTGGAAAGCGTTCGGTGTCGATGACGCAAGTTTCATGATTTTAGACCAAAAAAGTTCTCAACGCGCTTAAAGAAGTTTTCACTTCAAAACAGCAAATCAACCATTGAAAAAAAAAAAACAGATTTTAGACTTTGATGTACAAAAAACCCAACATACACAATCAGCGTCTCAAAAATGTCCGCATAAATAGGGCGCAATGTGCGCAGGAGTCAATGGTATCGTCAGTCATCTTTCAGTCAGTATTTTTGGACATTATTTTGTAAAACCACTTTAAGTCATGCGTGTAAGGTTTTTTTTTTTGGGGTGGGAAATCATCAAATAACTTCTCCCGCTCTGGGTGGAGCAGGAGGTTGTGTCAGACTTTTACTGACTAAAACCCACCCGTGTTCCCTCAGTCGCCTGTGTGCTAGGGGTCGCGGTATCTCTTTCCAACAACCCGCACCCCTGCGTGTAATGTTGAATTTGCAAAAAAAATATGTTTTCTCATAAATATAACCTGTACGAGCCAATAATGCTCATACAGCAAAAGTACGTTTACGCTTACCTAATTAATAATCACTGAATTCAGTCGTCACTAAAACTCCGTCACGCGCTAATGTGCGAGTCGATAATTACCTAATAACAATAACATTAAGTGCGGCTCAGATAACTAAACAAACATATCTTTAAACTGTGTCCATAAATAAACTATTAAACTTAACAGTGGTTTGGTGTAACTTAACTTACTTCCTACAAAAACTAGCGGGCTATCCGTGAACGACGAGATAACCCCAACATAACCACTGATGTATATTTAGGGACAGTTTTAAATGTTGCTTTTGTTTGAGACTGTGCCATCTTGGGTTTTTTTGTATATCATTTATTTTGGAAAAGTTATTTTACTATGCATCTTTATCATCATTCTCCATTAGCCATCGACATTCATACTCAAAACTTTTCTCACGACATTTTCCTCGTTCCTCCGTATCACATGCCCATACCATGACAACCGATTTCCATACAAGTTTTCAGTCTTCACTTTCAGAAATCCTCTTATGTACTCATTTCTTATTCTACCCATTGGCGTAACACCACTATGCAGCATAGTATAAAAATAAAAAGTTTGTTAAAAACCTTCAGCATTAACTTTTTATAAATTTTGCATTAAACATCAAAATCAGTAGACAAGAGTTAGACCTTGTTTGTACACGAAAAGCAAGGAGGAAGCATGATTGTTAGTTTCAAATGGTGCCTAAATTACATAAATCAGTACACATATGGACTAAAGCGGGGTTGCCATTGAAAAAACAGCAGATCTACTTTTAAACCAGTAGGGTTGGCAACACTGGTTGTGACGTATATAATAAGATTTGTTGATAGCATGATAGAATAACAGTATTGAGAAAGAAATATAAATGAAGTTTTTTCTAGGTGTACAAAAGATTGATTGTATAAAAACGAAAAGGACACACAGGACTCGCTGAATAAGTTGAGTTGACGAATGAAAATGAGAAAATATAGTCATTCTCAGACAGAGGTAGACAAACTGTTGACATTGTCTAAATTTTCAAGTAGCGGTAGGTTATATTATGTGTTTTTATTTATTCTTTTAGTCATATAATTGCTTCTTTGACAGTCGTTACGGGTCGTCAGACGCCCAAAAGTCTGACAGCCAGTCTTACCAAGGGATATCGTGTTACCCAGTTACTGGGTTGTGGAGGTCAGATAGGCAGTCGCTCCATGTAAAATACTAGTATTCAGCTGCATCTGGTTAGACTGGAAGCCGACCCCAACATGGTTGGGAAAAGGCTGGGCAGATGAGATGATGAGTCATATAATTGTAAAGCAAGTATTTACATTGCTTCTTAATTTAGTTAGGGCTCACACCAAAAATTATTATCATAAGTCTATGCGTGAGGATTTGTAATTGGCTTTCTGCTGACTATGATTTCCTTTTTTGTGTTTTATTAGCTGTAGGTCCTCCAAGTAGTAAAATAAATAAATAAATGTGTACCTGGTGTCCGTGTCGCTGAGGTCGAGCGTGCTGCGCGAGTCCGGCGTGGAGCGCTCACGCCGCGTGGCGCGCTGCACCCACTCGTCGCTGGTGTCGCTGCAGCTGGCCGACTCGGGCTCGGGCGGCTCGTCGGGCACGCGGGGCCGCGCGCGCGCGCGCTCGGCCGGGCCCCGCGCGCCCGGGGCCCGCGCGCGCCTCCCCGCGCGCCGCCGCGGGCCCCCGGCGCCCTCGGTCGCCGTGCTGATCATGAGCGGGCGGCGCCGCATCTCGCGCCGGTACCAGCTCTGCTCGAGCGCGTTCAGTTCCACACTGCCACAATAACATTATTTATTCATCGAGCGCAATGATGGCACCAAAGGGGGAATTGGGTAATAAACAACACGGGCCCAGTGTGAGTTAGTAGATGTCACATGTCGAAGAAACGATGGATGGACTGTGTGAATGATGATATGATGTCAAATTTTTCCACATCTCGAAATTGGCTCCAGCACCAACACTTGACTAAGAAGTATAGAAAAATTCAATATGTTATTACTACATAATAGACTTTTAGAATATTTAATTAGTACTAGCTTTCCCAGGGAGGGTGATGTAAAGAAAATATATTTCCTTTAATTAGAATTCAGGCAGCGTTACTACCCGCCATTAGGGTAGCAAACGCAATGTCGCCCGCATTTATTGTATCTGTGGTCGTGTTAGAACAATTGTGAAAACTATTACTTGTTAGTTAGGAAATAAAAATTGATATTGTAGTTATAAGCATTAAATGTCGTTTCTGTTATTACAGGTAAGGTTTTTATAGTTAATTTAATGTTATATTTTGGAATTAGTGTCGAACAAACATGTAAATAACAAATATAAAACTTTTATTACAGAGAAAATCAATTGTGTTTTGATTGACGGTATCATCTCACCTAACTACCGAACAAATACCATTATATGTATAAAGGAGGTAATAAAGCCACCAAAGTAAAGATAGATTCGAAATGTCGCGATCGAGGAGCACAAACCGTTACGTTTTATAAACTGCCATCTGTCGTTTTTTTTTAACTTTTCAGAGTCTATTATTTTGTGTTAATTTATTTTATAGAAACGGCACTTATTGTCACCAATGTTACTGTCCGATGCGCTTTGCACTAGCACCGTATGAGTTCTATTTACGTTATCACTGTGTTTAGTCACTGGGATTGAATATTATATTTACTGATGTTTTCGATATTTTTATAGCTTCTTGGTTCAAACTCGGATAATATCACAAGTTTCGACTTGTCCCCGCTGCTGATTATTGGATAACTGTAGTCTGCCCATTTTGAGATAAGCTGTGTAGGTAATTTAGACAGGATAATTGATACAACGTTTGTTCCTTTCCGGTACTCATTTTAACCCATATGACCACAGCAGCGATATTGTTTTTTACTTTCACAGAGAATGTTACTATTTCTGGGCCATCAGTTGAAGCTTGTTGATCTCGTACACAATTGTAGCTATTACAATATCTGGATTTTCAATTTGTAGCTCCAGCGTAGACATCACAACATTCGGTAACGTAGCACTAATTAGCAGTGCTGTTAATGCATTTTTGGCTGCTCCATGTAAACATTTCCGTAGTCTCCAAAAGTTTTCCTGATCGCTGAAGTTACACACTTTTGTTGATTCTTCGTATGCTTGTTTGAACTGCAGCCAATCCAACGGGTCACCTCCAGGTAAGTCTTTAGGTGTACTCAATCGGCTCAGCATTTGAGCATGCGATCCGTTAGCTGTAGTAGTAGCGGCCAGATCTTTGAGAGCACTTTCCAACATGTGAACTGTTCCATCAGTGCCTCGGGCAGCTGTTTGATGTAGCGGGAGGTCAAGGTCGCCTAGTTTTGTATCCTGCGGCCGGGCAGCCTCTGCTTCCAAATCGCAATAACTTCGCTCTAGCCACTTCTCCACTTCAACTTTAGTATGATCTTCTTCAATTTCTTCTTCCGAATGTGAACTGTATTCTTCGTTTTTAGCGCGGCCAACTCAGCAACTAATCTTTTATCAATTATTTCCATTTGTATTTTTGCCTTAGCTACTGCTGCTTCTAATTCCAGTCTTCTCTTTCTAGCTAACAATGATGACGATGCGGACTTTGAACAAGACTTCGACTTTGATATTTTTTCGGACTTTGAGGGTAAATTTATATTGGAGCTATGTTTAATTTTTTCAATTTGTACAGGTAGAAATATAGGTTTGTCAACTTGTTTTAGGTCCTTTTTTTCTCTCTCTTCACGGTCACTTTTAGTGTTTGGTTGCCTGGAATCATCTTGAACAGCAGTTTCCAAGCTTTCAGCGCCCTTAGACATTTCGCCATAAAGTTCTTTATTTTTTTTCGCTGTGCTCCTTGTATTCACCATAGCTCGCAATTTCTGTGGTGTATGAAACATCCAACAGATCCGGCTCGAAGGCCAGATTGTAGGGGAGGTAATGAAGAAACCAAAGTAAAGATAGATTCGATATATCGCGGTCGAGGAGGTTGTACACGTGCGTGCTGTCTCTACTTTAGTAACAACTGCAGAGAGACGGAAGAGTAGACAAAAATGACGTTTCTGTGTAGACAATTGACAGTTTTGTACCGAGAAATGTAGACAAGCAATTTGTATTCTATGGTAGACTAGAAATACAAAGCGTCATGCTAAGCCGGCTGCTCGCGGATTGGCTAGCGTCGCGCGCCCGCGCTCCCCTGCCCCGCGCCCACTTTCTTCTGCCCCCCGCATTCTAACAATTTCCTCGAACGTTCCATATGTTTATTACATAACAAAAGGTACAAGATAATGTACACATGTTAAGGTACGTAGACACAAAGGTTCTAACAATATGGTTACATGACATGACATGTTGCGCCGACCGCATATAAATTGGGATGAGGGCAGAATGATGATGCAATTGTTTGTGAAGAGAGAATAAATGACGAGAATGAGAGTTACCAAGTCTTGTGTATGTGTTCCTGCGCGGCCGACGCCAGCGGCGCCACGATGGGCCGCGTGCACTGCGGGACTAGCAGGGGGTCCCCGCGCTGCCAGCTGCCTGCCGTGAAGCGCACGCCTGGGGGCACGGGGTGTTGTTATTGTGGTATTCAGTTTTAAAAAGGGTGTTACACTTAGGGCCGCCCTTATGTGGCATATTTGTTAACAAAAAGAACCGACCCGTAGCTATCACTTGTTTATCACTATCGGCAAACTTCGACCGGCATCGACCCTCGTTTAATCATGTTTGGGTCGGCTCAGCACAATCTCCGGTTCTCGCGGCCCGGCGCGTGGCCGACAATCGCCTGCTCAATACACTCACCGATACTCGCCCACTCGGTACACTCACCCTCTCCGCGCCACTCGCGGCCCGGCACTCGCCCACTGGTACACTCACCCTCTCCGCGCCGCACGCCGCACACTCGCGGCCCCCCACCCGGTGCGTGCCCACCACTCGCCCGCTAGTACACTCACCGTCTTCGCGCCACTCGTCCGCCTGGTACACTCGCCCGCTAGTACACTCACCCTCTCCGCGCCACTCGCGGCCCCCCACCCGGTGCGTGCCCACCACTCGCCCGCTAGTACACTCACCGTCTCCGCGCCACTCGCGGCCCCCACCCGGTGCGTGCCCACCACTCGCCCGCTAGTACACTCACCGTCTTCGCGCCACTCGTCCGCCTGGTACACTCGCCCGCTAGTACACTCACCCTCTCCGCGCCACTCGCGGCCCCCCACCCGGTGCGTGCCCACCACTCGCCCGCTAGTACACTCACCGTCTCCGCGCCACTCGCGGCCCCCACCCGGTGCGTGCCCACCACTCGCCCGCTAGTACACTCACCCTCCCCGCGCCAGACGCCGCGCGACTCGCGACTGGCGGCCACGGCCAGCGCCTCGATCATGGCGTCGATGCGCGACCTGGGCGCGTCGGCGGCCGGGATGAGCTGCGCCAGCGCCAAGTTCTCGCGGCCCGGCACCAGGCGCTGGTACTCGGGCGCGTGCGGCGCGCCCTCCACGTCCACCAGGAAGGGCGGCGGCAGCAGGTGCGGCGGCGTGTCCGTCTGCTCGTCGTGCGCGCCGCCGTGCGCGTCCAGCGCCACGGGCCGGTAGTCCGTGTGGAAGAACAGCTCGGGCGGCAGCGCGCCGAACAGGCGGTGGCCGCGCCCCAGCCCCAGCAGGAGCAGGTGGCCGTGCGAGTCCGTGGCCGCCACGGTGGCGCCGCCGCCCCACTTGGCGTCGAAGATGGCGCCGTCGCCGTGCCCTGCGGGGCAAGGCAGTGCCATCATTTACACCCATTTCCAATCGAATTAAAAGTTCGGTTTTTAATAATAAATCTGCATTCAAAACTGCCTGATTACGACAAGGCAAAAAAAAAATACAAAAATCAACGTAACATTCTGTTTTTATTATGTGAATAATTCTTTATGCGCGTTGGGCATTTTTTGAGATGGGAAAAAACAATTAAACTCGCAAAACCGTTACCGACAGCTCTGTTTTTTAATAGAGGTATTTCAATAATTTAAGGTGAATCTAGTCCACATTTTTCCCATACAAACTTCGGGAGTGTATTACTCCACTGTTCGACAATGTACATCACAAATGAAACGTAGTATGGTTTTGTCTCATTATTAGTAATGTCTGTACGGAAACAGAATACTACAATAAAAAACCATTAAAAAGTTAGGAGCCAACAAAGATTCGTTTTTCTTGCTAATTTAACCTAACTTTGGGCGTGTTTATGTAATAAAAGAATTGTAAAATCTGAAAAACCAAGTCGGTACCGACAAAGCTCAAATATCTAAAAATTCAACAAACTTTATTGGTCATTGATTTATGCAGTGGTTTTTTCATAAAACCCGATCTTCCGAAGGCCTGTTGTTAATTTTTTACGCGCCTGTTTTACTATAAATGATCCTGTATCTCACTCAATAATGTTGTGCGTGTAGACTAGCTTCTATCTGCTCACTACTGATACTACCTCTGTCGGACGCGATGCCTGGTGAGACAGCGTGCTTTTTAGCCAAGCCCATCAGTGAGTTCGAGCCCGCGACTAGGTTCCCCTTAAGTCTCAAAAGATAAGTTTAGGTCCAAAACTAATATTCCAATTGGAATTATGAAAATTGGATAACCCGTTTAGAAGATATGACCAAAATTATGATTATGAATAATATGAATCCTGTATTGACTATTAAAAAAACACACACATAATTCTTCAAGTTTTCACTTCTGTCGGCACTCCCCGAGTGTCACTGTTTTTTTACATAGTCGACAGTTCATTTCCGACGACTGACGCGAGAGTAAAACTCATTTGTCACATTTTTGAATTCTGGGAGAAGTCCCAGGATGCACTTGTAATTTTTTGTGACCTCTCAAAAGCGTTTGACTGCGTTGACCATAATACACTGATCCGTCTAGTTAAAATGGGCGTGCCTCAAGGTTCAATTCTTGGCCCAATCTTATTTCTTGTTTACATTAATGACCCCCTTACATTATGGCTCATTATTTACCGGATTTCATTTTATACGCTGGTGAGTGGTACACTTCTTATTTTTTAAATAGATAAAAAAGATACGGATGTCTTAGATGTCAACGATAGTCTAGCTGTTCTTTCGAAATGGTTTACAACTAATAAACTTCTACTTAATGCGAACAAAACTAAATTTCTTAAGTTATAGTTACCAAATGAACCTCAAGTTGGTTTAAATTTAAATGGCAAAAAACTAGATGCTATTTCGGAAAGTTTATTTCTAGGAATTACTAAGATTCAACATTGGAATGAGGTGCCCACATTAAAGGTTTTTCAGGTAGATTAAGTTCAGCGGTATATACAGTAAGAAAAAAACGCAGTTGACTGATATAGCCACAGCTAGGTTAACATACTTTGCTTATTTCCACAGTATTATGTCTTATGGCGTTTTGCTGTGGGGATCGGCAGCCAACATAGATTGAATTTTCATCGGCACTCACCATCGATCCTGTTGTGGAACTTGGCGAGCGGCTGGTCGGCCGTGGCGTCCCACACGAACAGTTGGCCGTCGTGGCCGGCGGACAGGAACACGCCGTGCAGGAAGGGGTGCGCCTCCAGCACGTAGGCCTCGTCGCGGTGCCCGCACAGCGTGCGGATGGCCGTGGCGGCGCGCGCGCACCACACGCGGATGGTGTTGTCGGACACGGCCGTGAGGACGTAGGCGTCGCTGCTGTCCCAGCACACCATCGTCATCTGGAGAAGTAGGATGAGTTCGGTAGAAGATTAACGATAGATTTGAATTTACCAACATTTACAAAGCGTCTTTTTTATTAACCGACTTCCAAAAGGAGGAGGTTCTCAATTTGTCGGAACCTATTTTTTTTATTTTTTTTATGTATGTTCCCCGATTACTCGAAGATGGCTGGACCGATTTGGATAATTTTTTTTTTGTTTGAAAGGGAATACTTCCCAGGTGGTCCCATGATCATCAAGTCAGGATCTGATGATGGGATCCTGGAGAAATAGAGAGAACTCTTCAAATTTTATGGGCACACTTGAAGCAATTTGTGTAGTTTTTGGAAGAGTACTTTCTCGGAGTGGTTCCATTTCAATTTGATGAAGACTTGATGAAGAACTTCGGAGATAGGCAACGGAACTCCTCAATAAATGATAGCAAATGGACAGGGATTGCTGAAATCTCATGTCTGTCAATTGTTTACGCCAGTTAATAACATAACATCACGCCGGTACGCTGTGAAGGGGTAAGCACATGTGAACCACTAAAAAGTGAAAAATAAAAAACTTTTTTCAAAAAAATAAACAACCGACTTCCAAAAAAACACTTTTTAGTGTTTTTTTGGAAGTTGGTTGTTTATTTTTTTGATAAAAGTTTTTTATTTAAAAGGTTTTTATTCACTAGAAACATTAAAATAATAAAAATCACATTTGGATTGAGTTACGGTGAATTTGTCACTTACAGGCATATACACAGCATTTACTTACAAAAATAGCTTCTTAAATATACGTTTTAAAAAGATTTTTTACTCGTAATGAGGATAGAGAAATTAATTAAAAACAAAGGACAAAACATTTAGTAAAAACAATATCATAATCAAAATTAAAATAAAAAAAATAATTTAAGTTATTACTAGAATCAAAATTAACCATCAAAAACCAAAATCATTAATCGCAATGAGAATAATAAATTAAACAATCGAAAAACAATAAACGAAATAAGATTTTTTTTTTAATTATTAGTCTTGCGACTGGCAGGATTTCCCATCGACACTAGGATATTTTTTATCCCGGTTCCTCCTGGAATAATTTCCGACCTCGACGCAGGCGAAGCTGCTGACTAAACTAGTATATCGTCAAAAAGTAAGTTGGAGTCTCAATTCCAACGAAATGTGCGGTAGATTTTTTTAAATCTTATTATACAGCGTGTAACGGAAGGGGGGTATCAACCCTGAAGGAGGTGAATGTGCTCATGAAACTCAACAACTTTCCCCAAAGAAATATGAAAAAAAAAATTGGCCCTCCCTTACAAAACTGACTACCAGCTGATTGATTTACTATGGGAGGGCCAAATTTTTTTTTCATATTTCGACCTATGTTCTTTGGGGAAAGTTGTTGAGTTTCATGAGCACATTCACCTCCTTCAGGGTTGATACCCCCCTTCCGTTACACGCTGTAGACAGAATTGATTGCCACCAAAAAAGTTTTTATTAAAATGGCCCATTTACGGAATGAATACTGTCAAATTGAAATGGATCTACCGTCACTATGGTTTACCCATGAAGCTTATAGATAAAAGTGGAGGCAACACTCTAAATACCTAAGTGAAGACGACTGTGGGCTGACGCTCTCTTTCTAAATATATACATAAGAACGAGACAGTGATACGTGTTTTCTCTCTCTTATGTATGTATTCAGAAAGAGAGCGCTAGCCCACAGGTTGTCTTCACTTTTTTTATTTGGAGTGTGGCCTCCACTTTTAGCTATAAGCTTCTTGGGTTTACCCGACTTTCGATATTATTAGTACTGAATTATATTTTCTTAGATACATTTTTAATGGTATTTTTTGTAATAATAATATTACCTTGAGTCTCTTCCCGTCCTGCTGCGTACTTTTAGGCTGCAGTAGTACGTGTCTCCACTGCGTCGCATGCAGCGTCCATAACGCCGCACTGCCGTCCTGTGTACAAACATAACAGTTACTGAACCAACTACCAAATTTCACCACTAGTGGCGCTAGCAGCGTAAGCAGTAATACGGGCTGGTGTCCGCAACTCCACGTCAAAGCGCGTATTTTGCGTACGGGTGGGAAAGTCAATCATTTGTTGAGCTATCAGAGAAGGCCTTGGTGTTACCGACGATATCATGGAGACTACCTGAGTTATAGTTGGTCAGATAGGCAGTTACTCCATGTAAAATGCTGGTACTGGTACAGACTGGATGCCGACCCCAATATAGTTTGTATAAGACTAGGCAGATGAACTGATGTCGCCGTGTCAATTTTTTTGGACAACAAAATGGGAATTATTTTGGGTTCGATGAACTATAGGCCTTACTTACTGTGCTAGTGGCGCCATCTATTGACGCGGAATGTAGTAGGACTATTTTAAGAGGAGTGTGTCGACGTTACCTTGCTGCCGGACACGAAGCGCAGCCCGCGGTGCGCCCACGCGATGCTGTCCACTGCGTCGTCGTGCACCGGCGTCTCCAGCACCTGCAGAGGGATATATTATCAACACTAGAACACACTACTATGGGTACACTTCTGCCTAAACCTTCGAGGATTATAGGCGTAATGTTACGGTACTAGCAATTTCATTGCAGTTTATACAAGTGTGTAACAGAATAAACGCAAGACCTGAAAGAAAAATCTGTTAATAATTGACTACTGAATTCAGTAACTTTTAATATGGTTATTTTTTTCATAAAAGTGATGAATCTCAGCGTAGTTGGAATAAATTAATTGATGATTTTATAGGTCGGGACGCAACTTGGGAGTAAATGATCGCAATGGACGGATAAGATTGACCATAAGGATTTAGGTTAAATCAAGACGTATGTAAATGAAAACGAAATTTCAAGTAAAAGTCAATCTAAGATGGTAATCATTTAAAAGTCGCTAGTTATATTGTTAAGACTGTGTGGGGATAGGTGCAGGAGAAGAATGATGAAGTTATATTGTTAAGTTAATATCTGGTGGAGATCAATATCATGGTTTTCTGAGACGCCATGTAAGTGCATAGTCAGTGGTTTAGTCAAATATGAAATCTAAATTCAAGATGTGCTCATGATTATTTGCTAAGCTTTAACAGCCATGGTTGGGCGTCTCGATGCGGCAAAGTATGATTGATTCACATAGTTATTGATTGTTACTACTCACTCGCTTGGGTCCCCCGGGCTCGTGCTCGACAGTGTAGATCCGCACGTGGTGGTCGGCACTGCCGGCCGCCAGGAACGCGCCGCCGGCCGACCAGGCCGCGCAGATCATGTGGCACACGCCGGGCCGCATGCGCTCCACGTACTGCACGGGCTGCGACAGGAAGTGGCCGTCGGGCGAGCACGTCCAGAAGGCCACGGAGCAGTCGGTGGAGGTGGAGGCCAGCCAGCGCACGTCGCGGCGCGCGGGCGGCGCCCAGTGCACCGACGTGATGGTGCCGGCGTGCGCGCCCAGCACGGCGCGCGGCTCGGCGCCGGCCAGCCCCCACACGCGCACCAGCCGGTCCACGGAGCCGCAGGCCAGCAGCGCGCCGTCGGCCGACACGCACACGTCCGTGATCTCGGCGCCCACGCCGCGCAGGGTGGCCAGCAGGCGCCCGTCCAGTGCGCTCCACACCTGGCGGCGCACGCGACTACACTCACTCAAAAGGGCAACTATTTAACCGACCACATTGCAATTGCTTGGCTCTGTGCCAAGCAGCCAAGCCGGCCAGCCAAATAGCCTAGCAGCTGCTATTAAGTTCAATGAAGCATAATTGATCACATTTATAAGTTAACCTTCCCAACCTTATTGATCGGGTGCCCAGGAAAAGGCCAACAAGTTTAAAATAAACTTGCTTTTATAAAAAGCGATAATTATTTTAAAAGAAAAAATGTTTTCAGAGGATTTAAATTTTCTTGGTAAAAAGCTATTGACTGCCACATGGACAAAAATATGTGCGGCAAATAGTTATAATAAAGTGAAAAGTCCCATACTTTTTTTAAAAATTTTGTACAGGGTAATACTCAAAAGAGCAACGGCCAAATTCTTTGGCGAAATATTTTATGAAAAATCTAGAAATTCGAATTCAGACTTTTATGATTCTTGTAAGTATGACATTGCAGCTGTTTAAAAACATTTTACTAAGAAAACACAATGTAACCAACAAGAATATTGAGATTCCGTTACCTCCGTTGTTATTTTCCAATTGGCAACACTGGAACCCTACTACAAGGACTTTTTGGCAACCGAATGAAGACGATAAACCTATTTCTTTTTGAGTGAATTTCTTTTAAGCGCGTTAGGCATTTTTTGAAATGGGAAAAAAATTGAACTCGCGATACCGTCACTGACACCTCTGTATATAAATTAATTTTAGTCGACCTTGATCAATATAAATTATATGTAATAAAAGATTTTACGTATTTGGTAAAATAGCTGCCAAAATTGACTCAAACTACTAACTCTTGTTTAATTTTTTACAAAAAAAAAAAAAAAAGAAATCAGTTAATATTTTTTCACTTCTGTCGGCACTCCCAGAGTGCCACTGTTATTCTTGCAATTGTTTTGAGAAATTTATTGAAAAAAAAAACAAGATGTTCTTGAAGTTCCTTGCACAGCTGCGGCAGCTCACCTTGACGAGCATGTCGTCGGCGCCGGTCATGACGTAGCGGCCGGTGCAGTCGAACACGAGGCAGTAGACGGCCGACAGGTGGCCCAGCGTGCGGCGCTGCATCTGCAGGCCGGCCAGCATGCGCGGCGGGAACATGGCCTGCCCCCCGCGCCCGCCCGCGCGCGCCGCCGCGCCCACGCCCAGCTCGCGCGACACCAGGCGCCGCACTGGGCCGCAGAAGGCACATAGATTATAATTTAATTTATGTACATATGCCAAACATCCGAAAAAACTATTCACTACAAAGTGATCATCATTTCGACATAGGCCTCCCCCAAAAAGGGGGGTTTTGCCATCATCGCCACGCTTGGCAGGCGGGTTGGCGATCGCAGTGTGATTGTAAAAATGCATAGAAAACGCTGCTGCCCATTCTCTAGTAAGTCCTTTCGTCTCCTTCTACGACACCCACGCACAGTGGAACGAATGTATGGGAGCGGTTGGACGTAGACATGTCCGAAAAATAAGAGTAAAATTATGACAAACTAATGATGCCATCTTATTCGATTACTTAATGCCTTCATAAATTGTGGTGATGAATTTCTTCATAACTCCCATATTTCGGGAGTAATTTGAGAAAATGTGAAATTTTACTATGAAAATGAGTGTATCGAGCTCTCTCCCTCCTGATTCCGGGCTTGTTTCAAGTAGCGGTCTCTAATATCGTAATGCTATTACTAAGAGCTATATTTAATACTAAGACACATAGTGCGCCAAATGTGCACTTTCTGGGATAAAAGGAAATGAAAATTTAAAAAAAAAAACGTTTTTTCCCCATTTGTATTTACTTTAAACCGCAGACAGACTTATTAAGAGGTCTATAAATATATTATATATATATACAGAAATATATATTAACAAAAATATTCACAAGAACTGATGAGAGTATGACTTTTAAGTAAGTTGATAATAAATTACCTAGTTTCATTAAAAGTACAATAAATAATTAAGATGTAAGCTCTAATTTACTAAGTTACACATTTTAAAACAATAACATCATTTAATTATCTTCGTCATCATCATCATCATCAATTAATTCAAATTCAGAATCGATGTCCGCTAAATCATTTATGTTAACAAATTCGATATCACTTTTCTCAGAATCCGTAAGCTCATAAAATTCCTTAAAAGAAGATTTTTTTACAAACTTATTTCCTTTTGGACGGATACTTGTAACAAGTGGATCAGAAGACAGTAAAAGATTGTGCATAATATCTTCATTGCATGAGATACTGCTATGCTTTCGAGAATGCCCCTCTCTATATTTTCTAAAATCTTTATTTCTAGCCTCAGATGCCTCTTCGGATAGAAAACCAATGGGCACAATTGACATGTTCTGAACTATGTCTGGCCCATGCATTAAAATTTTATGAAGTGAAGAAGGCATATAATACCATGGGTATAACTCCACGTAAAGCTTAGCAGTATCAAAGCAGAACTCTCGGAATTTAGTTACGTTGATCTTCTCTCCTGATGAAATACACTGCAAGATCACACAGATTTTTCTTAAAAGCATAGCATCTATTCCGGTCAGTTCAGCAGATTTAGTGTAGTTTTCAAAAAATCTCCTTGCCGAGTTGCCATTGTTGGTGGATCCACTGCCTTGTTTCACAACATCGAGAAGTAAGCCCGTTTCTCTTCTTACAGCCTCTTGAACTCTTTTCTTCCTGTCATCAACTTGCCTTTTTGCTATATCACCCCTTACTTGCCATGATTTTATGTCTAATTTGTAGGAAATGTGTAATAAGCATTCCATTGAGCGAATCCAAGCGTGAAGGGTGCTTAAGCTATATTTATACATGTCCTCGTTTGCGTGTTTATCTTTGATTAACTCTAAATTATTCATTTCTTTAGGACAAGCCTTGCATATGTCACACACTGAAGCTGCTGTATTGGATATAATGGAATGAATTTTACCATCAATCATTGTCAACAGCAGTTGGTGTTTGACACTAATTCCATCAGTGATGGTGGATGGAGTTAAGGCTTCAATCTCTGCTTCGATTTCAGCCATCTCTCTCTGCACATTTTCTTTGGTTTCCTTTATAAACTTAAACAATATTGGCCGGCAAAATGAAGTGGAAGATGGTCGCTCGTTTTCCCAAATTGTTACACCTTTTGAGACGAGCCGCAGTGGTACAAGACTAATCATAAAATTACTAGCAAGATCGATTTGCTCATCTTCACTCGTCCTTTGATGATAAATGCTTTGGCTAGATGATCCGTCAAAACCCCATTTGCTGGTCAATACGAGCTGTTGATTGGGATCAACAGGGGTTTCTAACGACCTAATAAGTCTTCTTGAGGTTAAATCCATCAAGGCTTGTAATTTGATTTTTGCAGAGCTCTCTGTAACTGTGAGATCTTCTTTGGCCGGATAGCACTTAATTTTTTCTTTAACCAACATGTAGTAACTCGGGTATTGAAGAGCTCCTTCTTGAGTGTTGAAATCCCGAAGAGTGTTATAGCGCCATTTCGATAAGTTCATCGATACATAAAGAGCCAATGCCTTCAAAGGGGATATTTCCCGTACCTGAATTGATTTACCTTCAATGAAGGCTTTGATTTTTGAGGCCTCTTCTGGATTCTCCGTCAAGTATTTCATAACATAAGCTGTATCGCTTTGTCCTGCCTTTTGAAGCGCCCTTTCGGCCGAAAACATAATTTCAGCGCTGCTACTGCTGCATGAAAGACTATCTTCAGTGCGTCTTCTTTTTTGCCGGTTACTAAGGTCCTCAAAAGATTTACGAGGACTAGGATGTGTACAAGTTGAAGCATCAGATTTAGCAGGAGAAATTATGGGCTCGATGACGTCACTTATATTTTCTGTAGAAGGTTCCATATTTTCATTCTGTAATTCCGGCCATTGAATTGCAGCCTGTAGCCAAATCTCATGTTTCTTCCGAAACTTATCTGTGCTTCTTCCAGACTGTGTCCATTTTGCATAAATGCGGTAGCAAAATCGACGACACCAGTCTTTTAAACTTGTTTCAGCACTTTCACATAACTGAACACAACTGTTATCTTTTAAAACACTGAACAAATAGTTAAAGTCGCGTAAATCTTTATGTGCGCGTGCGCATAAAGCAACGTGAATATCAAGATTTGTATTAAAATTTGGAAAATACATTGCGAGATTAGCTTGGATACAACGAGGTGTAAATCAACACTGATTTTAAAGTTACTAATAGTGACCTATTTATATAAAATCCAGGTATCCCAGGTATCCTTTGTTAAATATTGCAAGGTAATTAGTTATTGTGATAATTAGTAAATGATGCATGCTAAATTAGTGTATTAAGAGCCATTTAGTAATTAAATAATAGCAATGTTCTTATCAGTAATCATTAGTGCATCAGTTTTATATGTAAACCTTAAGTCCCTAATTATATATCCTAATTAGCTTATATCTTCTCTAATTGGCTGCTCAGAAATGTTATTGTAATAAGGTAAACCTTTAGAAAAACGGTTTTAATCAACAAAATAAACAAAAAATAAAAAAATTGTGTTATAAAATAAACATCACTCTTTATCCCAGAAAGTGCACATTTGGCGCACTATGTGTCTTAGTATTAAATATAGCTCTTAGTATTAGCATTATGATATTAGAGACCGCTACTTGAAACAAGCCCGGAATCAGGAGGGAGAGAGCTCGATACACTCATTTTCATAGTAAAATTTCACATTTTCTCAAATTACTCCCGAAATATGGGAGTTATGAAGAAATTCATCACCACAAGTTATGAAGGCATTAAGTAATCGAATAAGATGGCATCATTAGTTTGGCATAATTTTACTCTTTTTTTTCGGACATGTCTACGTCCAACCGCTCCCATACATTCGTTCCACTGTGCCACGGGAAGAAATGGGATGGTGCTATTCTTTTACGTCTGCCACCACACGAAACAAAGTGATAAATAACTTTAATTTCGGAAGTCGGTACAACATCAACAAGACTAAATACGTATTCACAAAAAGTAACTGAGCAAAGTTAATACAATTCATACGGGACCACCCCTGAGGCATACCATATCCATAAAATAAAAGAAATCGATCCACCATTGTCGAAGATATCGCAAAACATACATTAAAAAAAAGCTAGCTTTTGGCAGGGGTTTCGCTCGCGTGGAGTTCGAAAACTTTACCACGGGAACTTAGTACCGGGATAAAAAAGTAACCTACGTGTTATTCCAAGTTACAAACTACCTGTGTATCAAATTTCATTCAAATACGTTCAGCCGTTTTTGCGTGAAAGAGTAACAATACTCACAAACTTTCACATTTATAATATTAGTAGAAAGTATACAGACGAATTGAGAACCTCTTCCTTTTTCAAGTCGGTTAAAGTCAAAGTCAAACGCCACCTGCTACAATACTTACAGACTCCTTCTGCCTCATTTATATATTTTTTTATTATTATTTGATTAAACACACTAGCAGCTAATTAGCTGATGCATATGTATTAAAAAGCTTGGAGATATTTAATCTGTCTATTCGATTCTTAAAGCAGTTTAGTGTGGGAGCCATCACAACATTTTCCGGGAGTCTATCCCATGCTGTTACAACTCGTTGGTCAGTCTGAAAAATGAAACTAGTTGCCCATTCCAAAGCATTGTAGGTCAAGTCAAAGTCAAGTCAAAGCATTTATTTCAAATAGGCACATAAAAGGCACTTTTGAACGTCAACATTTACATTAAAATAGAATTGATTCTAGTCGCCCCTTCCAAAATGTAGTTTCGTATGGAGAAGAATGGGCAAGAAACTCCACCGTAGGATCAACAATTTTATCATCTATGCTCTCTCCTCATTCTGACCATGTTCAAAATTTAATCTATATTTACCACAGGGTTTTGAAAGTCAAAATTAACAAAAAAAAAACAACCGACTTCCAAAAAAACACTACAAAGTGAAAAATAACTTTAATTTCGGAAGTCGGTGTATTTGGATATGTATTTTAATTTTTTGTCACTACCTTACCGAAATTATAGTTTTTTTTCACTTCGTTTTTTTTTTTGGAAGTCAGTTGTTTTTTTTGTAAAGGGTTTTATTTTTCACTTTTTAGTTAATTTAATCATCGTTGGGGTCAAAAGAATGCATATTTATGCGATAGCAGCAGTAATCGCGGTGATTTGCTGTCAATTTTTTAAGAGTTCCGTTGTCTGTCTCGGAAACTTATCATCAGATCTTTATGAAATTTAAATGGGACCATTTCGAAATAAACCCCTTTCGAAAAAAAAAGAATTTTGCAAATCCCTCTATAGAGAATAAGTTTTTATCCAGTGCGCAAACTGTAACCATGAATTCAGCATATCATTCTAGACCCGCACAGAAATATTACGTCAGTTTTACAAAAAAAAAAAGCTGTTTCATAGAAAAGTGCAATACCTACGCGGTCAAAATGTATGGAACAGCTGATTTTTTTTTGTATTACCGACAAAAAAAATCTGCGCTGGGGGTGTAGAATGATAATTATGCTGAATACATGGTTACAGTTTGCGCACTGGATTAAAACTTACCCTGTATATGTCGGAGTTATGCCCGAACATACATAAAAAAATAGAAATATATACTTATATGCATAAACATGTCGAATTGATAACCTCCTTCTTTTTGAAGTCGGATAAAAATAGAATTGACTATAGTTGCCCGTTCCAAAAAGTAGTTTATTACAATCTCATCTCTCTCACTCATCTCTCTCATCAGTAAATACATTTTATGAAGTTATTTTCAGAGTTATAAAGGCTCATGTTCCCTTTACATCGATCAAATCATCTAAATATCCGGTCTGGTTTTCACCATCATTGATACAAATGTTTAAAAATAAGACTAAGGCGTGGTGTAAATGGAAGGCATATCAAAATATATCTGATTATGAACAATTTTCACTGTATAGGTCGAGATTTCATGCTGAATCTAAAACTTGTTATTGCCTATACATGAGGTCAGTTGAGGATAGCATAAAAGTTAACGCTAAATATTTCTGGACTTTTGTATCTAACCGTAAATCCGCAGCTTCCATTCCTTCAGCTATGCAATACCAGGGACAGTCGTCCAGCGATCCTGACGAAATCTGTAATCTCTTTTTGAACTTCTTCCATTCTGTTTATGAGCCTTCTACTTTCAACGATGTTCAGCAGCAGACCTTCGATGATGCTAAGAATAGTCGTCTCGTTAGCAACCTTGAGATCAGTATTGAACAGGTGCACAATGCTTTGAAATCTGTTGATTGTTCTAAAGGTCCAGGTCCAGATGGTATCCCGCCGCTCTTCCTTAAAAATACCGCTGACACTTTAACTCTCCCACTATATATTATTTATAATAAATGTTTGAGCCAAGGAACTTTCCCAGAAGTGTGGAAACGAGCCAATATCACCCCCATCCATAAATCTGGTCCAAAACATGAAATTGAGAACTATCGTCCTATTTCCATTCTGTCGATCTTGTCAAAGCTTTTCGAGAGGCTTGTCCACGATCAGCTTTATCCGATTATTCATGATCAGATTATTAAACAACAGCATGGGTTCGTCAAAAAAAGATCAACAACTACTAATTTGATAGAATATACTGATTATTTATTCAATAACTTAGACACACGTGTACAGGTGGACTCTATTTATACTGATTTCCGTAAAGCCTTTGACAAGGTCGATCATAAATTACTTTTACGGAAAATAGCATTTAACGGCATTCGTGGGGATTTGTTCCGTTGGTTTACTTCCTATGTTACAAATAGAACGCAAAAAGTGGTAGTTAATGGATTCCATTCCAAATCCATAACTGTTTCATCAGGGGTGCCTCAAGGCTCGATACTGGGCCCTTTGTTATTTATTATATTTATAAATGATATTGACATGTGCTTTCATAATTCTAAATTCTTACTTTACGCGGATGACCTTAAAGTGTTTAGACCCATCAAAACTATGCTTGACTGTCAAATGCTTCAACAAGACCTCAATCGTCTTGCAGATTATTGCACTAAAAACAAACTCCAACTCAGTATTCCTAAATGTTGTTGTATTAGCTTCACTAAAAATAAAAATATATTTAAATATCCCTATGCAATACACAGTGAAACTCTGGCAAGGGAGAGTTTAATCCGCGACCTGGGAATAATACTTGACGATAAACTGCACTTAGACGCACATGTTAATAAAATTGTAAATAATGCTTATCGCATGTACGGCTTTGTTATGAGATCATCCACAGAATTTAAGCACCCTAGTACATATTTATATATCTATCGATCACTAGTTAGGTCTCAATTAGAATATGCAGTACCTGTGTGGAACCCCTTCTACAACAAATATATTGAGTGTATAGAAGGCATACAACGTAAATTTTTGAAGTCCATGCATTATCGCTGCTTTAAAAGTTGTTATCTCTCTTATAGTGAGTTACTTAAAAAGTATAATCTGCTTTCATTGAGTTCAAGGCGTACTTTTCTTGAAACTACATTTTTGTATGACTTATGCAATAACTCGTATGATTGTTTAGACATTGTTAATAAGTTATATTATATAGTTCCCAGAACATGCCATGGACGCGAGGGGCGCGCGCGACCTGTATTCGCTACTACCTCCAGTCGTACAAATGCCGGCTCGCGTGCGCCTCTTCGTCGCCTTACGAGCAATTTTAATAAGAACTTCTGCAGTTTGGATCTGTTTGCCTTACCGCATAGAAAGTTTCGACTCATGTTACTTAACATATTAAAAAAAAAATTTGCACTGTTGTTCCACTTATGCGGCACTATATTTAACCTTTGATTTCTGATTGATGATTCTGATTCTGATTTGTTTTAACAGCTTCAAATTTTGTTGATAGTTAATTTACTATTGATATTCCTCTTTTTTATTGTTAACAACGCTAGTCTTCAAATTTACCAAATTGTCTCGTTGTGTATCTGTGGAAAACGTGGTTGATTTCACATTTGTATAATTTCTGTGTGCTATCCTATCTTTTTCTAATTCTTAATGTGTAATTGTTTGTTTTCCCAAATAAATAAAATAAAATAAAATAAAATCTTTGTGCCTCCTCGAAAGTCAATCACATATTTACCTAATGTGTGGTCCTGCTTGTGTGAGGCATACAGCGGCTTGGGCCGCACCAGCGTCTCGCTGAGGAGTGAGAGCCGCGCGGCCAGCCGGTCAGCATCACCGGCTGCATCAGGCGCGTCCGACGCCGCCGGGGCCAGCCGCGCGAGTGACACCGCACGCTCGCACACTGACGCCAATCGGCGCCATGACACGTCCGAGTGCTGGGATGCCTGTAATATGCCATGCCTCATGGTTTTGAAGTATCCAAATACACATAAAGCATAGAGCTTCATAGACCATAGAAGAGGTGGCCTACTTATAGCTCAAAGATTCTTTAAAGTAGAGTCAAAAATATTGTTATGTCAACTACTGTAATCACTATTAGTCTATTATGACTGGTGATCATTGATTAGACAAAAGAAACTAACATCTATACAATGTAAGGACTATTATTGCTTGCAGCGCTCAGCCGCAATAGTAACCCTTGCTAACGGATTTTGTTTTCAAATTGGTCAGATGTAAGTCTCCTCGATAGTAAATAATACATGTATATTCCACCTTGATGCTCATGTTCAAAAAATTGTGAACAATGCTTTTCGTATGTACGGTTTTGTTATGAGATCGACTCAGGAATTTAAGCGCCCAGGTACTTATTTATACCTATATAAAACGTTGGTCAGGTCTCAGTTGGAGTACGCGGTCCCGGTGTGGAATCCCTTCTATGAAAAATATTCTGATATGATAGAAAAAGTACAACGCAAATTTTTAAAGGCCATGCATTACCGTTGTTGCCGTACGTATGCATCTTATAGCAACTTACTAAATCAGTATAAACTTCAAAACCTTAAATATAGACGTATACTCTTGGAATCGACGTTTCTGTTTGATTTATGTAATAATTCATATGATTGCATAGATATAAGCAATAGAATAAGCTATGTAGTACCTAGAACAAGTATATGTCGAGGTGTGCGTGCGCGACCGCTATTTGCTGTAACCTCTTGTCGATCAAACGCAGGCTCGCGAGCACCCCTACGGCGTCTTACCACGCAGTTCAATAAGATTTTCCGTGATATTGAGTTTTTTGCTGTTTCTGCTGGCAAATTTCGAAGTATTGCGCTTCAAATTATAGCAGAATTAGCTAAATAAAAATCCTAAATTCATCATTTCTATTTTATTATGTTCTTTCTGTTTTATTATTTTTACTTGTATTAGTTTCAGATTGGTTTTATTTTATATTTAATCATACTCTGTATGTATTCAATATTATTTAATATCGCACGCCGTTCATGTTTGTTTAACTTTTTATATTATGTGGAAAATGTTGTTGGTTATACATTTGTACTCCCTTTTTAGTTTTAAGTTCTATACCTTATACTGTAATGTGTAACCGTTTATTTTCCCAAATAAAATAAAATAAAAATAAAATAAAAATAAAAAATGTATACATAAATAAGCTGTAGCCCCACACCATCGTCTGCCATCCAGGATAAAAGTAGCTTATGTCATTTTCCAGGACATGGTATATAGGGTTGCCAGATAGAAACTTATCAAATCCGGGACAATTCTAGGACAACGGTGTCGGGTCGTGGCCATAGTATAAAGTATCTTGTTTTTTTTAATTTTCAAAGGATTTATATTTGTAAGTGAAAAGGAAAATGCCATTTATTTTCAAATACATACTTTAATTAGATAGGTATCTATGTACTTAGTAGGTAATTAACGCCAGTTATAATTTTAAGTGAAGGAGCCAGACAGCGGACGGGTGGTAAGAGAGGGGGCGAGCGCGAGTGGGCGAAGTAAGCTCCCCGCGCGCACGCCGCCCGCACTCACCTTAGAGCATTTAACCTATGGAGATGGCAAGCAGCGAATCACTGAACAAATTTTTCTGCCACTTTTTGCGGGAGGCGAGGTAAACACATACAGCACACTACAAAAATTTGACAACCACACACAGATACATGCTTCCTATTGCTACAAACGCACACGAAAAAATAAGCCACACACTAAGGAAATAAAATACACATTGACAAAATTATACGTATCTATGCAGTTGCCTAGACACACTAGGACACAAAGTGCTAGTGAAGTGACACAGACAATGAATGGTATTTCATAGCATGAATGAATGAATAAATTGTTCATTCGTTTTATTTTCTTGCACACAAAAATATGCAATATGATTAGTGCCTGCGAAACTACGTACGTAACAACGCAATTTTAGTATTAGAGAAAAAGAACGATTGTATTTATTTTTATAGTCGAACATTTTCTCATACTACTTAATATTATAATATGCCAAAATCAAAATCAAAGGTAATTTGTTTATATTAGGCTGAGAATCAGCACTTTTCGAACGTCGAAATATATAAGACGGTCCCCCAAAAAAGCCCACCCTTCACCTTTTGCTGAACCTGTGCCTTTCCTATCATTATATATTTAGGGTCTGCAATTCGGGATTCATACTTGAGGCCCGTTCTTTAATACGGGCATGTATATGTCGCAACCTAACAAAGGATACGGTCGGAGGCCGCCCTTCCTTCGAATGGCGAAGAAGTTGCATTTCCCGCAGTGTCGGAGACGTTGCAGAGGCAGATGGCCTATTGTATAAGTGGCCTAAGCATCAGCCAGCCAGTTCATTAAATGTTGTATTAGATGTATCGGCTGAATATCATTCAGGCCGCTAGTTGAACGGCGCTGTTTAGTGAAAAGGTTAGGCGGTTGACCAAATGGCTAATTAAACCAGTTGGCTGCGACATATACGTGTCAAAAAGTAGGAAAGGGTAGAATATTTTAAATAATACAATCAATCAGGTATACTTTTATTATTTTGATATAAATAACACTTCTACACATCCGTTTTTTGTTTTTCTTTTACTATTTGAATTCAGTGTTCCCTAGCTAGATGATGAAACATACTAAATTTAAAGATGAATTTGTATCTTGGCTAAGTAAACATGCGGGTGTGGCTTGATAGTCATAGTCTAGTTTATAATCAATCAAAATCAAAATCAAAATATTTTATTTCACATAGACCTGCTAGGGCACTTATGAAACTTCAGAAGCTAGGTGCACGGTTCCAATTTGTCGCTTCCTATGGAGAAGAGCCGGCAAGAAACTCTACGGTTACTCTTTTAAAAATAATTGGCTTTTGCAATGTTTATAAATTACAGTGATATTAGATATGGGAGGACAGTGCAGGCCTGTCAATAACTACCAGGTACTTAGAGGAATGAAAATAAAGAATAGAAAATCGTCTATAAACCTATAGATTTATAGACGACGTCTGTAAGGCCTGCAACGTTCTCTCATTCACAATATTTAAAAGAATCTACATAAGAACCAACCTATTTAAACCAAGTGACATGATTCCCATGAGAATCAATAATAAGTAGTCGATATTAGAAGTGATGTATAATGTCAAATAATGACGAGAATATGTCAGAAAATGTTAAATTAAAAATAATAAAATTAACATTGTAATTTGGGAGCAGTTAATAGACTCTCACGTAGTTATGCCGTTGTTGAGGTACCAGGGAAGCCACAAGTGCAGAAGGCCAAAGGAAGAAGGAAGAATTATCTACTAAAAGACCTAGCCTTTTATCTTATAATATGATTTTTTGATAAGGACACGTTTGATGTGAGTTTTAAACTTTCCATCGCTAAGTTCTGTAACCGACTTTGGCAACTTGTTATAGAAGCAGATACTGTTTATTAGAAATGACTTGCTAGTTTTAGTTAGTATAAATTTTTAAATCACAATTTCATCTTTAGTACGTGTATTTAGATTATGGAAGTTGCATCTTTTTTTAAAAGACCTAAATTTTTGTGAACATACAAGATATTTTCTAGGATATAAGGAGAAGGCAGAGTTAGTATATCAATTTCGTTGAATTTGTTTCTAATCTAATTATATGTCTTGATAATGACTAGACGAAATCACAGGAAATTATTGATTTTTGAAATGTACCAGTTTATTAAATAAATGTCGAACACATTTCTGCGGATCAATTTTTTTGGTTAAAAAGGATATACGAACATTCGTGTACTTTTCCATAATCACATTCGCCAATTCTAAAGTATGGTTAATTAACCCGTTATCATACGCATGATGTGCAATATTAGGAAAAAGTTCTTTTCCCACTAAATGTTTCAGTGAATTCGAAACGATAAATTGAGTGGTTATTTTTGAACTGAGTTGATTTTTATCGTTCAAATTCTTACGAATCTCCTTTTCGCATATTCGGCACAAATCGATTACCGATTGTGAAGCATATAACAGATACCCTCGGCTTTTTTGGTATATGAGGCTTTTTTTATTCACAGGTCCTAACAACCCTCTTATGCAAGTGGCACATTTTAAAGTTTTTAATGCAGTAAATGCCGAGAACCCTGCAATATATTCAATTACTTTCTCTCCAAAGGGTGAAATAAATATTTGACTTTCAATATCCTCTAACATGTCTTCATTACTTAGAGTTATGTTTATGTGCGGTTGCAACTTATCTTCATCGCCGCGTATTAAGACAGTCTTATTAATTTTTTCAATGGCTGAAGTACAGTTCAGAATAGTAATCTTTTCTAGTGGAATGCAGTTTGTGCCTGTAGATGTTGTTTGGAGTTCTGTATGTATTAATAATTTTTTGTATATGGCTTCGAATTGACGTGCAGTGGGGTTGTCATTGTAACCACCGTGGCTGCGAATGACGGAAAAGAATATTTCGATGTGGTCCTGACTAATTTTATGCATAGGGAGAAATTTTAATTTATCATTTAGTACCAGATCCTGAAATAAAACCTGAGTACTGTCTATACATATCAGTATGCCTAGAAAGCCAGTATATCGTGGCGATTTTAATACGTTCTTTCGGACCATTAACAGTTTGCCTTTTTCTTCAAGGTCAACATCTAATTGCAAAAGCACTTGACGAGCTTCTTGAAGTCGGTCGAAACCTGCTTGGTAGTTGTCTTTGCTAAGTGCTCTTTTATAGCCATAACTTTTTGTTCTTGAATCCAAGATATCGAATACATCATTCATTAACTTTATGAAGTTCGCTGTAGCTTCAACATCGGTAAATTCTGAAATTTTCAAAATGTTTTTGCAAAATAATAGCGAATCTGCAACGCTTGCGCTAAATAATTGAGTCGCCAGCTTAACGTTCATTATTTTAGTTTTATAGTATATATGATTCGCTCGGAGTTTGTTTGCCAAATAGAATAATTCTTTTTCTTGCAGATCATGCAATCTTTTAATATATTCAAATTTTATTTGGTCCTTAGTTTCGTTTATGAAATATTCATAATCTGAAAATGTGTTTCTTATGAGTTTCAGCATGTGACATGGATCGGCGAAAAATGAAACCCTTTGGCCTGAGGAAGGGTCTAAAAAACAAGTCTGCAAATTATTCGGATCTTGGAAACAACATCCCAACTCTTCTGCCATGGCGAGATTAGCTTTTACACCGTCACATGTCAGTGACTTGATTTCAACCCCAGTTTCGTGGACAAGTGACAAAGCTTCTGAGACTAGACGTGACTTTTGTGCAGCTGTTGTGCCTTTTACCAAAAAATATCCAATGGGCACTCTAAATATTGTATTTATACCCACAAGTAAAAGAACAAGAGCGTCGGTTGCTTTGTCGGAACTGTCAGAAATCGACTCAAAACCGTGGTTAACATAGCCAAAATACCTTTTTGTTCGAGGATCCCACTCTGGATATAGCTTGATTTTCATCTCGTCAAAAACAAGAGCGCAGTAAATTATGTTCTTTTCCTGTTCAGCTCTAAGTTTTAAAGCAAAGAAGCTCTCTTTCGTGAAACCGGGCTGTCCATCGATGTTGCTATACCACTTAGATAAAGTCCTTGGATGAGGAAGACAAGTCTGAAATACCTTGCGTACGTACTTATACGCTTTTGCCGAGTAGTAATGCAGAGTGAGTGCAAAAGATCTCAACTCTGATGAATATTTCGTCCTAGGGAGCTTATCACTTTTTTTCATCTGTCGTTTAAGAAGTTCCTTCTCCGTAACACCAATTTTGCTCAAGACTAGTTTATCTTCTTTGTCTATCAATGATCTTTCTTCTAAATTGTTAAGAAGATCTTGTAGAGTATTGACCCTTTTCTTTAAGTATCGCGTTTTTGCTTGCAGTCTATGAATTTTTTTATTTTTAAACTGCAACTGTTTGCGCAGTTTTCTTTTTCTTGGAGTTTCGACCAATTCACTGACAGATGTTGTCGTTGTTGGGACGCATTGGCTGTGTGTAGTTGATGGTGGAGAGCTGTATAGGCTGTGAGACTGTAATGATTGAGGACTAGATTGGCTGTGTGACTGTAATGACCACGGGATGGATTGACTAGATGAAGAAAACGAAAGAACTTCCGTTGCTATGGCAGGTGTGGTGTTTGCAATTGTCGTGATTCTTGCACTCTTAAGCAATTTTGGAGGCGGTTCTTCCGTGCTGAGAATGTTTTTTAAAGTGGGTATCGCACACTCAACTAATTGCCTTCTATTATTTGCAAGTTGTTTAAAACTAGTCGACATAAAATGTTCTGAACATATTGCACTAGTACGCGTGGGTCTCCAATTTTCTATATTACCGCAAAATATCCTCCATTTTTCTCTTATTACAGGATCTTTTGGAAATCTGTAAAAAAATGAATGTAAGTAATCACTTTAAATAAGTGCCAACAGAATCAAACGAAAATGATGCCCATTTATTTTATTGTGTACGTACAGACGCCAGCACTTCAAGCTACCCCAAACTTTAAAAAAATTCCCAATTGAACATGAACCTTATGCTTACGTCATAAAGTTGAAAACCTATCAAAGAAATTTGACAGATTGGGGTAGCTTGATGTGCTGGCGTCTGTACTGCATTTTCGTAACACCCTTAAAAAACCTGGAAAGTTCCTACGGTCCGCGGTGACATTTTAGATTTGGCCATCATATTGTCTACCTATTTTATTTATTGTGTTTCTTAATCAAATTGCATGAGCTACAAAAACTCACATACTAAACGAACACAGTTATTTTTTACTATACTAAATCTACAAAAGAAAAGAATTTTAATCGACTCACAAAGAACTGAAATTTATTGTGTTTATAATAATAATGTCTTTTTATTTCAACCTGACTTGTCTAGATATATACACCAAAAAAACTGGTTACTGAACATACTGAACATTCTGAAAAAATAATATTTTATCAATCATTCATTCACGTTGTCCCAGCAATATGCAAATCCCTACCCCGTACTCAGTTTGCGCTACCAACGTACCACTGTATTTTTCTATCGTAACGTCAAAAACGATTATTTCGACATTGTACCTAAATAACACTCTAATAATATATAATTTATACTTACATGTGGTAGGAAACACCATGGTTCTGCAAATTTGAGGTGGCAGATCGCTTTTTGCACGAAAAAATTGCACAAATTACAATTTTTTGGGAGCACTCACTTGCGACACAATACGATACACAATGACAGCCGTCGCGAATCAACTAGTTTTATATAACGTGCATGGTCATATGGTCAAGCGACTTTGGCAGAGGGGTTCACTCAACTATGCCGTCTCCATAGGTTAAATGCTCTAAGGCACTCACAGGCAGGCCAGCCGTATCAGTCGTTGTTAGTTTATTTTGTTAGAAAACTAGTAGGTTTTCGGAATCCGGGACCATAAGGTCTAATTACTGGACACAGGACAAAACTCAAAATTCCGGGACAATCCCGGATTTTCCGGCCATCTGGCAAGCCTAATGGTATACCAATGTTCATCCAAATCCGCACAGCTATTTTAAACATACAAAAAGTTATATCTTTTCCCTTTATAATATTAGTTAAAGTTTCAGTAAGTAAGTGATATAAAAATTCATAAGGAAGCCTCGTTAAGTAGTGGATGGAAGGCTCCTCAATTTCACAATTATTGTTAAAACTCTCACCGATTGTGAAATCAATAGTATACAAATCACTAAATGCTTATGTAATAGCATTAAACATATTTACAACATGTTAACAAGTACCAAATAGATACTCGACGGTTATGATGTTAGTTGCTTAATAATTCCTAAATGACTTTCAAATATTCTCATTAATATCTAAATAATATTCTTTGTATTTATTTTGCCACAATAAGTAATTTACTTGATTTTTAAACGAATAATTCAGTATTCTTAACATATTGAGTAATTAACTGACAGTTGATTTTAATATGGCGGTTATGTGTATAAAAGGGAGGCGAATCATTTTTTAACATACATTTCTCTTGTGAACTAGTGATAAGGACGTTACCCTGCCTAAATACAGATTAGTTTGAATTATAGTTCGTGTTTAATTGTGTAAACCTGCTACTGAGTATCAAACATCATTTTATCTGTCATCTGCGAATGATTATCAGAAACTATATGTCTTTGAAAGTATTAATCCTGCCACCAGGCCCAAGATTGTATTATATCATTCAACTAGCATTTCCCAGTGGCTTCGCGCGCGTGTAGGATAGTGTATTTATTATACATATAAACCTTCCCATTCCCATTGCATAGTTTAAAAGATCTAAGCGTACAGACACCAAAAGTGATTTTGTTTTATACTATGTAAAGATTTAAACTCAATGACAATTAATCAGAAGTATTAGCAAGAAATACCACACCCCACCCCAAGCAATATCCTTTGTTTGGTTTTGCAGTGATACATTTTGTTTTTCTATCAAACTTTATACATTAAACTACACATTCGACTTATATTATCTGCCCATTCAGTGTTCAGCTTATTATCGAACGTTTTTTATTCAGAATAAACATTTTCTAAAATGTTTTCTATTGTGAATTCATAGCAAAAATCCCGATTTCCCCTTTTGAGTAAAGAAAGCAAAAATACGAAATATGGCGCCGCTGTACGTCACGCAGCACTCGTGACTATTCGGGCCGCGATCGTATTCTCGCCGGCCAATCGCGGCCGAGAACTACTGCAGTCGATTGCTAAAACGAGATGGCACATGCAATGTAACCCCCGAAGCGTGTGAAGAAACGAGATAGAAAGCCTTCTAATTACGACACGGCTCCTTCTCAATAGTGCATGATATAACAATTTTTTCGCAAATTAGCCAAAAACATTAATTTTATCACTAAAACACCACAAAAACATTTTTCACGATATTCCACCGTATTTTCACGATCAATTTGAAGCATATCACAATTTAAGATTTTTCGTCGTTTTCTCACAATTTATGTATTTCTAGTCGCTAAACAGTCGGCAAAACGTAAATAAACAAAGTTTCGAGCGCAAAACTCCGCTAAACTTACCAATTCATCGTAGGATTGCGAGTGCTCGCGTCCCTCCCAGTCGAGTCGTCGGGGCAGCACCTGCAACACCGCGAACTATATAAAAACTTTTCAGCGAAGTTTCAGCGCGTTTGACAGCCGCAGCCACGTGCGTCCGCGACCAAAACAACAATATAAGCTCAAACCCGGCACTAGGAAAAGCTCAAACCTACCTCAATAGTCTCGAGCTCTTTTAGCAAAGTCTGGAACAGAAACGGTCACTATTAGCTCACTGAACTACAAAGGACATTAATTCAATGATATTCCGAGCCAATTTACCTTTGCAGTCTCTTTCAGGGGTCCGCCCGATAGGAATTTTGCTATCAGAAAGTAGAGCTCTGAAATCGGGAAAGCTAACATTACACGACCTCGCACGACATACACTTACATTTTCGAGCATTAATTTCTAAGCACCACACTTACCTGGAATGACCCTGAGCTCCTCGTTGGACTCCTCCATTACCCTAGTTTTTATTCCAAGGGTTAAAACTTAACTTCACATTACATTCACTATAAAAATCCAGCAAACATTTCACTTTACATTGTTGACGAACAGATAACGCAACCTCCTGTAATATTAGCAAAATGGCGTTTCAACTGTCAGTCAAACAGTTCGTGGTGAATCGGTGTCGGTACAACAGTTTCCAGCGTGGTTCCATTGGTTTTGACTAGATGTCGTGGCACGTCAATTGCATTTTTTTCATTTTATAAAAAAAAATCTAGAAAATACACACAATAGTTTTGGTAAAATAAGATTGCATTTCTGAGTTCCAATTATTACAATAATCACATCATTCTAGGCTTGACCATAAAAGTGGTCCCATTTACAAATCCTTGACCCCGGGTCGGCTAGGGACTGACCTAATATAATATTTCCACTGGCAACTTTAAAGTTGTCAAACGTCAAAGTATACCGATACGAAATGCGAGTGTTGTCGAGATACCGTGGTAAAATGCATAAAATCGTAATTTTATACGATGGGGTTTGGTGCTAAGTCGTGTATTGTGTGTGAAACTTTGAGTATAAACAGTAGTTCTAGTGAGCAAGTGGTGTGGTGGAGAACTTTCCCGCTGTTTAGCCAGGGCGGTGTCAGGAGCCAGGAGGCTCTAATCCTGAAAGCGCGAACAGACCACGGGCGTGCAGAGCACCCTAGCATGTCCCTACCGTCATCGTGCTCAACGCTCACCACTCTGATATGTACGTGTTGCCGCTTCTTTTCGATTTAGGTCAGCTGTGTAATTGAGAATGTTATGGTCAGTGGGTATCGATTGTTGGCTATAAATACACGCATTCTGCTGTCCTGCACCTCACTGGGGAGGAATAACACTCTATAAAATATAGTTCCAATGTTACTGACGCAGGACCAATGGAATCAAAAAGTGCTATGAGTGAAAACTTGAGAACAATGTTTGCAGGCAGTCCTCAAAGGCTGTTCTGTTGTAAGTAATTTAAATATCTCGAATAGCCGTATGCTATTCAGAAAATCTAATATCTGTGATTAAAAACATACATATTCTATTTGACTACTTTTCCGTTGATTTTGCCTTCACAACAAAACTAATGAAAAGATGATTTTGTTACAATTTGAATTTTATTTTACCACGAAGTTTTAATATTTTGGTGGTGATGCTATCTGGCACCAAAACTTGTAAAGTTTCTCTTGAATATAATAGGCATTTGTTTTGGGTGGTCTATCATCAAATTGAATCGTTTATTTTGGGAAGGGCACTAGTCCACTTTTAGAAATCAAGTTAAGTATATGGCAGCACTTTACGTTAAGAGATGCCTGTTTTCACTAAGAATATTCTTTGAAATATGCTAGTGTCATTTTCTGCATTTATTTTGGGAAGCGCACTAGTCCAGGACATGTGCCCTTCCCAAAACAAACGCCATGTTTACAGTTAACATAACCTAAAAACTAAAAAAAACTAAACTAAACCAGGGTATGTCCAAGTGAGAAAATTCAGTGATAATAATGTCACTTATGACTTCAAGCTAAGTCGCTGAAGAGAAGATGTGGTCTTGCCTGTCAGATTGGCCTATATGACATGTGTGCCAATAAATGAAAAAAAAATAGAAGATATAAAGAAAGTGGGTGTTCACATTCCATCAGAATATCAGGAATTTTGTAATCAGATTACTAAATGGCTCACCAAAAAAACGGAAACTATTGAAGAAGATGCTCTGTAACAAAAATAATCATATTAAAAAAATCAATATTGACATGTTCAGGTTTTTATAACGATGAAGTCTAGTATTTAAATTTTAAAAATAAAAATAAAAAGAAAAGGTTCCGACGAATTGAGAACCTCCTCCTTTTGGAAGTCGGTTAAAAAAATAATGTAGTTTCTTATTTGAATATTCTTGTAAATTTTGGGAAGGGCACAAGTCCAATACCTTATTTTGACATTTTCTGTCACTTCCACTATCTAAAAACACAAACAAGGAACTCAGGCGCTATTGTGTTAGAATAGACCTATAAATTTCCATAAACTATTTTGAACCTTCAACTCCTTTAAAATTTAGTCAGCTGGGCATGTGCCCATCCCAAAATAATCGATTCAATTACTCCTCTGGAGCAGGAGGGCGTGTCAGACTTTTATTGACTAAAACCCACCCGTGTTCCTTCAGTTGCCTGTGTGCCAGGGGCCGCGGTATCTCTTTCGAACAACCCGCACCCCTGGCAGGCATCAGCCCTTGTGGACCCCACTAGTTGGTGCTGACATCTCTTAGCATTAAAATAGGTCGAATGAAACTTTATTTCCATATTTCACACAGCATCTTATTAATCTGTCTTAACAAGTGAAGACTTCTAATTGGCGGACTTGTAAATGCCACTTATATGATAAATGATTTTATTTCTGTAAGTAGGTTTGTACAAACACATTTACATGTCAATCATATTTTTAAATTACATGAGGTTGGCATTTCCTATCTGAGTAATCTGAGAAGAAAAGCGAAACAAACTCAGAGGTCACAGTCACTTAGTATTTCAATTCTGTTTTGTTTAACTCACGACGTAGATTCAGTTTTCATTTTACAAAAGAGGGCAATCCGCGCTATCTATAAAATGGGGCCTCGCGAGTCTCTTAGAAACAAATTCAATGAAATTGATATACTAACTCTGCCTTCTCTTTATATCCTAGAAAATATCTTGTATGTTCGCAAAAACTTAGGTCTTTTCAAAAAAAGATGCGACTTCCATAATCTAAATACACGTAGTAAAGATGAAATCGTGATTCCAAAATTTAGATTAACTAAAACTAGCAAGTCATTTCTAATAAACAGTATCCACTTCTATAACAAGTTGCCAAAGTCGGTTACAGAACTTAGCGATGGAAAGTTTAAAACTCACATCAAACGTGTTCTTATCAAAAAAACATATTATAAGATAAAAGACTACGTTGAAGACAGGGAAGTTTGGCATTAATTCCTTCTGCACATGTGGCTTCCCTGGTACCTCATTAACAGCATAACTATGTGAGAGTCTATTAACTGCTTCCAAATTACAATGTTAATTTTTAATATTTTTATTTTTTACACTTTCTGACATATTCTCGTCATTTTTGACATTTATACATCGCTTCAAATAGCACCTATTTATTAGTGATTCTCATGGAAATCATGTCACTTTGTTTAAATAGGTTGATCTTACTAATGTAGATTCTTTTACATATTGTGAATGGGAAAACATTGTAGGCCTTACAGATTAGATTTATAGACGATTTTCTATCCTTTATTTTCATTCCTCTAAGTACTTGGTACTTATTGACAGGCCTGCACTGTCCTCCCATACCTATTATCACTGTAATTTGAAAACATTGTAAAACCCAATTATCTTTAAAAGAGTAACCGTGGAGTTTCTTGCCGGCTCTTCTCCATAGGAAGCGACAAATTGGAACCGTGCACCTAGCTTCTGAGGTTTCATAAGTGCCCTTGCAGGTTTATGTGAAATAAAATATTTTGATTTTGACTCGTAAGTCTTGAAAAGAAAGTTGTCCGATCGTTTTGCATGTTTTAGTTGCCTCAATACAGAGCTAGCAAACAGTCGCATAATTTTATTTATAAAAATCCCTAAAAGTATCCACAACGTATAAACAACCTAACGTCGTCACCATATGGTCCTTCGAGCCGGATTCTAGTTGAGATGTCGATGGTTGGTTCTGTCTCTGTGGTATCCTTCGACTTCTCTGATTTATGAAGCAAGGAATGGTGGCGTCTTCTACATACGCGGCAAGTAATTGGTACCTTGCATTTGTAAACTGAATGACCCGGAAGCAGGCAGTTGAAACAAAGCTGTTTTTCTTTCACATAATTGTTACGTTGTGCAAGGTCCATCTTAATAAATACTTTGCAATGACATAAGGTATGCTTTTCACTACAAAGTGCACAGCTTTTATCTTTGACAACATTCGCGGCATGGTACGATCGCTCTTTGATTGTACGATCTTTATTTGTTACGGGTTGTATCATTTCCAGTGTTCTAAACTTTGATTCCAAAAATCTCTTTAACTCTTCCCAAGATGGCACTTCGTCTGATTTTTCCTTGTAAGCAAAAGTTTCCCACTCTTTATGTGACTCCTGGTCCAACTTCTGAATCACCAGAAATATAATTAAAGGATCCCAGGAATCGGTATTAATTTTCAAGTTTTTTAGGTTATTTAGGCACTCTGTCGTAGTATCTAATAAAGTTTTTACACTGTTAGCTGTTTGTGTTGTGATTTTCTTTTGAGTAAAAAGTCTTTTCAAAACAGAGAACACAATAACACGTGTGTTGCCGTATCTGTCTTTTAACAATTGCCATGCTTGATCGTAGTTGTTATCCGTAACTTGAATGTGCCGTAATATTATTTCTGCTTCACCGGTAACACTTGATTTAAGGTAATGCAGCTTTTGGACGTCACTGATCGAAGTATTTTTATGCACAAGTGATGTAAACATATCCTGGTACGTAGGCCACTCCTCATATTGTCCCGAAAAGGTTGGTAATTGTATCCGAGGCAGTTTTACAATCGAACATTGCCCTTGACCATTAAATACTGAAGAGTTTGAGGTTTCCACTGATATTTGTTGTTGCTTGCTCAACATATCTGTCAAGTCCGCTTGTAGACAAAGGTACAGGTCTTCAATGATAAAATAGTCTTCATTGACAAAGTAAGAGACTTCTCCACGCTTTTCTCTTGAAGTACACTGTGTCAACATCTCATGAGCTTGCTTAAAGGAACTCCAATACTCTTCAATGCACTTTAATCTAGCCTTAATGTAACCGTCTGTAAGTCTCAGTTTAGGACACTTTTTTAAGTTCGTTTGTGTTTTTTGTAACAATTTTGCCACGTCTTCTAGCGTATTCAAATATTTTTGTTGTTCTGAAGTTAACGTAGTCATTGTAACTTTCTATTCTGTTAATAATAGGTATTGTTAGTATCACTTGTGTTATGAATTGCCACCACACTGTCCACACTTTACAGAAAAAATCTAATTTTATAAAACACTGCAATTTTGCGTAAACAAGTCGTCTTATCTCTAGAATCCGGCTCGAAGGACAATATGTCCGATCGTTTTGCATGTTTTAGTTGCCTCAATACAGAGCTAGCAAACAGTCGCATAATTTTATTGTGTCATCGACATAGAAATCTGACAAAGTAATTTCAGCACCTTATCTAGCAGTGAAGACCTTGATCCAACTCGCACATGAAGAACGAGATAGCTATCCAGTAGCTGCTGAAATTACTTTGTCAGATTTCTATGTCGATGACGTCATGTCGGGTTGTGACACTGTTAAAGAAGCCATAGAAGCTAGTAATCAACTCAGGGCTATGTTATGTAAGGGAGGTTTTGAGTTGAAAAAGTGGTCATCAAACAACATCGAGTTGATAAAGTCAATAGATCCAAGCAACATTTCTTCAAGCGTCCAGCTTGATATTAACCTGGATGGTACTGTGAAGGCGTTGGGTATCGCATGGAATCTTGGTACTGATCAATTTCTTTACAAAATCAGTCTTTCTTCACCCCCATCTACTATTACGAAGAGAAACGTTTTATCAGATATACAAAAACTTTACGATCCATTAGGATGGATATCGCCAAGCATTGTGCTCGCTAAGTTGCTCATTCAAAAACTATGGTTAGTTGGCGCACACTGGGATCAACCATTATCCGAAGAATTAACTTCAAATTGGTTGAAAATAAGAAAAGATTTCGAGAATGTGAACCAGATTTCTATAGACCGATGGTTACACTCATACAGCAGCAATGTAAAAGCAATACAGCTGCACGGTTTTAGCGATGCCTCAACTCGGGCATATGCAGCCGTTGTATACTGCAGAGTGGAACAACAGGATGGTACTGTATCCACAAATTTAAGTGCATCGAGAACCAAAGTTGCTCCATTAAAAACAATATCGCTTCCTCGTCTTGAGCTGTGTGGAGCTCTCTTGTTGTCAAGGCTTTTAAAACAAGTCACATTAGCCATGAGGATTCCTTTTAATCAAACCTACTGCTGGACAGACTCAACTATTGTACTGGCGTGGCTTCATGGGGAACCTCAAAAATGGAAAACCTTTGTAGCAAATCGAGTGGTGGAAATCAAAGACAATATACACAACACACAGTGGTATCATGTTGTATCAAAGGATAATCCAGCTGACGTAGCATCCAGAGGAATGTTCCTAACAGATCTCAAGAAGGAGAAGATGTGGTGGAAGGGGCCAGAATGGCTATCAAAAGGAAAAGTTAATTTGAGAAGATCAGAAAATACAGAGACAGATTTGGAGTTAAATTTAACATGTACTTATACAACTAAAAATAAAGAAAATGAAGAAAAACCTATTTGGGAAAGATTTTCTAATCTGACTAGAATGAAAAGGGTACTCGCTTATTGCCTAAGAATAATAAATAATAAAACCAAAGAGAAGTATTTGACTACTGGTGAAATGAACACAATTTTGCAAAAGTGCATAATTTACTATCAGCAGACAGTGTATGAAAGAGATATAGAATACATTAAGAAAAATGGTAAAGTGAGAAAAACGAGTTCACTAATTAGCTTGACACCATTTTTAGATAAAAACAATCTGCTGAGAGTAGGAGGTCGTTTACAAAACGCTTATTTGCCAGTCTCAACAAAACATCCAATAATAATACCGAGCAATCAACATATCACTACATTGTTAATCAACGAAGCACACAAACAAACATTGCATGGTGGTATACAAGTTATGATGACGTACCTAAGAAGTAATTATTGGATAGTTAACTTAAAATCAGCAGTAAGAAAATGCATAAGAAGTTGTAAGGTTTGCATTATCAATAAAGGCAAGATAAACAACCAGTTAATGGGTGAATTACCAGCTGTAAGGGTGAGTCTACAGCGGGCCTTTTTGAACAGTGGAGTTGACTATGCAGGGCCAGTATTGATAAGAACATCAAAGGGACGAGGGCATCATGCTACTAAGGGTTACATCTGTCTATTCGTGTGTATGGCTACTCGTGCCATACACTTGGAAGCCGTCACAGACTTAACTTCTCAAGCATTCCTGGCTGCATTTCGGAGATTTGTCGCACGTCGAGGGCGATGTATTCATCTGTTCAGCGATAACGGCACCAATTTCGTTGGTGCTGCAAAAGAACTTAAAGACCTTTTCAAAGCAGGTGAACACAACATTTCTAAAGAAATTTCCGAACACTTGGCAACCGATGGGACTACGTGGCATTTTATCCCGCCGCGGATGCCAAACTGTGGGGGCCTCTGGGAAGCCGGAGTGCAATCTGCAAAGAGACATCTAACAAGGGTTAGTAAAGACACAAAACTTACCTATGAAGAGATGGCGACATTGCTAACACAAATCGAAGCCTGTCTTAACTCCCGTCCATTATGCCAGTTGGATAACACTGTTGAGACGATGTCACCACTCACACCTGGGCACTTTTTGATAGGTGAGCCATTACTCAGTGTTCCAGATGATAACTATGAAAAATCCAACATCAACCTATTATCTAGATGGCAACTAGTACAGCGAATGACACAAGACTTCTGGCGTAGATGGCATTCAGAATACCTGAACACACTGCAACAACGAACGAAGTGGCAATCGGCTATCCAGTCACCTAGTGTGGGAGATATTGTGATCATCAAAGAGGAAAACCTGCCACCCACGAGATGGCTCATGGGAAAAATAAAAATGCTGCATCCTGGAAAAGACAATTTAGTTAGAGTGGTTACAGTGCAGTGTAAAGGGCAAAGTGAATTAAAAAGACCTTTATCTAAGTTAATATTCCTACCTAAAAGCTAAGTTTGTATAATGGTAAATAGTCATTAAGATTTGAATCATCAAAGTAAGTTTGTTATACTAACTACATATACTTAATTACTACAGAGATATATGTACTACAACTAGGTACACACTTACCATTCAATGATTCAAGTTCTTAAACTAGTTTACGATTTATCATTTCCCACCTGCATGCTTTGCTTATAACAATGTACATCTAATAACTAATTATGTTATCAATTAAATGGATAGGTACTTACCTTAACGATCTATTTACTATTGGATAGTCAGTTACTCATTTTTGTTACATACAGTCCACTTGTAAGATTTGTTTTATTGTTTTGATGAGTTTTAAAATTATTCAGTTAGTTATTAAGCCCAATTTATTGTAAGCAGTAGCAATAGTAGTATTTGTAAAAGGACACGGGGTCCTTTTGGTGGGCGGTATGTCCGATCGTTTTGCATGTTTTAGTTGCCTCAATACAGAGCTAGCAAACAGTCGCATAATTTTATTTATAAAAATCCCTAAAAGTATCCACAACGTATAAACAACCTAACGTCGTCACCAAAAGTAATAAATAACTTGACATCAGAACAGGCGACCTCTAGCCACTAAGGGTAGAAAAGCTCAAAAAAAATACATTTATTTTATAATGCTACAGAGGTATGAGGAACAGGGTATAAAGTTCACTCATCCTCTGTAGAAAATGGAGGATCCTCCGACCAGATGGGTGTTGTGGTTGGTGGACTGCCCGACGGTTGATGTTGGCACGTTGTATATATTGTATCAATCGCGTGGTAAACTCTGATTGCGCGATGCAGGATTTGTGTGACGTCAGGTTATCGATGCGTAGTTCGCATGTGGCGTTGTAGATGCCGCCACAATGCTATGCATTATTAAAGATAGCAATTTTTTTATCTAAAATAATATTAAGGGGAACCTAGTCGTGGGCTCGAACTCACTGATGGGCCTGGCTAAAAAGCACGCTGTCTCACCAGGCATCGTGTCCGATAGAGGTAGTATCAGTGATGAGCAGTTAGACACTAGTCTACACGCACAACATTATTGTGTGAGATGCAGGATCATTTATAGTACAACAGGCACGTAAAAAATTAAGAACAGTCCTTCGGAAGATCGGGTTTTATGAAAAAACCACTGCATAAATCAATGACCAATAAAGTTTATTGAACTTTTTGATATTTGCGCTTTGTCGGTACCGACTTAGTTTTTCAGATTTTACAATTATTCTTTTATTACTTAAACACTCCCAAAGTTAGGTTAAATTAGCAAGAAAAACGAATCTTTGTTGGCTCTTAACTTTTTAATGGCTTTTTATTTTAGTATTCTGTTTCCGTACAGACAATATTAATAATGAGACAAAACCATACCATGTTTAATTTTGGATGTAAATTGTCGAACAGTGGAGTAATACACTCCCGAAGTTTGTATGGAAAAAATGTGGACTAGATTCACCTTAAAGAGAAAAAATTTCGTGTTTTTATGTTTGTTTGTTACGCTTTCACGCTAAATCGGCTGAACATAGTAGTTGAAAAAGAAAATTTCTCTTAATTTCAGAGAGCCTCTTACAATGGCGGGCGCCGCGGCTAGCGGTAGCACTGGCATAGGCAAGGGCAGGGGCGGGACGCCGTCGGGGGTGGGCGCGCTTGGCGGGCTGGGCGGCTCCCTCGAGGACAAAGACTGCGACTTGCTGTGCCCAGTCTGCTTCGAGCTCATTGATGAGGCCTACGTCACACGATGCGGGCATTCCTTCTGTTTCGCTTGTATCAGTAAGGTAAGCAGTGCTTGTTAAAATCCTTGAAAATAAGCTAAATTATTGTTCATAGTTATGGGTATGTTGAAATGTCAATCATGCGGATAAAATATCCTGACATTTGGCAGCCTTAGTGCATAATGCACAGACCTATAGTCTGTTCCAAAACATTTGATGAAAATGTAAACAAAAGGACCAATTTTTTTACCTCTTTGGCAATTGAGCCGATGTCGACTATTCTGCCAGCGTCATGTAGAGACGGCAACACAGCAAGATGAGCCATTGAACTTGGCACTTTGTGGTAGTTGTTATTCGTTAGTGTTAATTAACTACAATCCTACTATAATCGTATTAATATTATAAATCAATGTGAAAGTTTACATGTTTGGATTTTTGTTACTCTGTCACGCTACAACGGCTGAACGGATTTGAATGAAATTTGCCAAACAGATAGTTTGTAACCTAGATTAACACATATAATACTTTTTATTCCGTTAATATGTTCCCGTGGGATAACTTTCGACCACCTTTCAAAAGCTAGTTTTCAAACTACAATTATTGTTACAAAAACTGTTGAGATCTAAAGTTAAAACCGTCTAAGTACAGACTGAATTTGTCATAAATTTATCCTTCAGTAAGTGATTGCGTACGAATTTAACTATAACAGGGTTTGTTTAAACCTTCATCAGATACTTTTCGAACAGAGAATAATTACAATCACGTTGATTTTTACATTTTAACAAAATGAAAAGCATTATCATTACATCAGCATACTATTTACACCGTAAGATATCTCTCTGTCCTCGCCAGGCTGTAGAACTCCACCGTCGTTGTCCAAAATGCGGCGCCGCGCTCGCGTCACGCGACCACATCTTCCCGAACTTCCTTCTCAACGAGCTCGTAGCGCGGCGGCGAGTGCGAGGGAGACACGAGACCGTGCCACAACCTACAGGCCCATGTGTGAGGGCGCTCGTCGCAGCCGAAGCGAGGAGGCTTCCTCTCGCGGATGTAGACGCAATGTTGGATTTATTGACGAGACGCAAGCGGCTGCTAGAGGCCGAGTGTGCAGCAGCTCATCATAGACTTCTGTTCGAGTTCCTGGCGCAGCTGCACAAGCACCGCTCGCACCAGCTGGAGCAGCTGGCGCGGGAGGCGTCGCTGGTGCGCAAGGACATGGACCACGTCGCCAACGTGCTCCGGGACACGGCACAAGGTACCAATACGCGTATAAAAACTAATAAAGGCGTTTTTTTGAAACTAGCACTTCGTCCGTCGTTACTCCGCAATAATGTAGCTTTCGATAGGTGAAAGAATGTTTAAAATCGGTTATGTAGTTTTTGAGTTTATCCATCCTCATCACTTCATAGTATAAAACAAAGTCGCTCTCTCTGTCCCTATATTCTTATGTATGCTTAAATCTTTAAAACTACGCAACGGATTTTGATGCGGGTTTTTTAATAGACAGAGTGATTCAAGAGGAAGGTTTATATGTATAATACACCGACCTCCACGCGGGCGAAGCCGCTGGCAAAAGCTAGTAATATTATAAATGAGAAAGATTGTCAGTTTGGATATTTCGATGTTTGGATGTGTGTCACCAAATAACGCAGAAACAGCTGAACGGATTTGAATGTAATTTGGCACACATATAGTTTATAACCTTTGATAATTTCGGACCTCCACGCGGACGAAGCCCTAGTTACAAGTAATTTTACAAACAATCAAATCTTTCATCTTTATAATATGGAATGCGGACGAAGGTCGAACGAAATGTTAGTGTGACATACCTGTATAGAAGTATGAGGAACAGGGTGTAAAGTTCACTCATACTCTATTGGTAAAGGAGGATCCTCCGACCAGACGGGTGTTGTCTGGTGGGCTACTGCCCGACGATTGATGTCTGGATCTTGTATATATGTAGATCGCGCGGTAAACTCTGCTTGCGCGTTGTAGTTAAGTCTTGAGTAGTTCACCTATGACGTTGTAGATGGTGCCACTTTACTTTTTGTGTTTACCACATTTGTTGATTTGTAGTTTTTCGTATGTGGCCTTGTTGGCCGCCACACATGTATTAATGCTGTATGTGTGGTACAGGTGCGGCCGGGCTGGCCCGCCTGCCCGAGGCGGGGGACGCCCCGGCCGCGTCGCAGGAGCCCGAGGCGGGCGACGCCGTGCGCGCGCTGCGGAGGGAGCTGGCCGACCTCGCGGGCAGCGTGGGGGACACCGCTGCGCATGAGGACGGTACTGTAGCACTCGTCTCACCTTCATTATTGAACTCAATCAATACACATAACATACATAAACTCTAACTTAAAATAATTTATTTGGAATAAACCAATTATATGCACTTCTGAATTGTCAAGGGGTCAGTCAGTAAGAAAGATGAAGCTAGTTGCCCATACTAAAGCTTAATAGGTAGTATAGATACGTATGGAGAAGAACAGGCAAGAAGCCCCACGAACACTCTTTTTAACCGACTTCCAAAAGGAGGAGGTTCACAATTCGTCGGAACCTTTTTTTTTTTTTATGTATGTTCCCCGATTACTCTAAGATGGCTGGACCGATTTGGATAATTTTTTTTGTTTGAAAGGGTATACTTCCCAGGTGGTCCCATGATCATCAAGTCAGGATCTGATGATGGGATCCTGGAGAAATAGAGAGAACTCTTCAAATTTTATAGGCACACTTGAAGCAATTTGTGTAGTTTTTGGAAGAGTACTTTCTCGGAGTGGTTCCATTTCAATTTGGTGAAGATCTGATGAAGAATTTCGGAGATAGGCAACGGAACTCCTCAATAAATGATAGCAAATGGACAGGGATTGCTGTAATCTCATGTCTGTCAATTGTTTACACCAGTTAATAACATAACATCACGCCGGTACGCTGTGAAGGGGTAAGCACATGTGAACCACTAAAAAGTGAAAAATAAAAAACTTTTTTCAAAAAAATTAACCGACTTCCAAAAAAACACTAAAAAGTGAAAAATAACTTTAATTTCGGAAGGCGGTGACAAAAAATTTAAATACATATCCAAAGTCACCGACTTCCGAAATTAAAGTTATTTTTCACTTTTTAGTGTTTTTTTGGAAGTCGGTTAATTTTTTAAATCAAATATTGTTACAAAAAAAATATTTACATCATTCATTTGAAATTACGCATGGTGTGTACGATGTAAAAAGACTTGCACATTAAAAGTCTCTTTTAAAGTCCAAACGTAATCCTGGTCAGATCATGTGAAGATAGATTGCTGTCACTACCTAGAGAGTAAAATGTTTATTGAGGATGATATTCTCGTAGCACTTTTGTCTATTTCCTTTTTATATTTATTTTTTCTTTATATTCTTGTATAATTGCTATTACATTCACATTAATTGTATTAATTTTCTATAAGTTCGATGTTAAAGACGTCATTACGTCAAAGCCGGCTGTCGCTGAAAACCAGCGCTGGGGCTCTGTCTTGCATAGGGTTGCAGCAAAATGCTGAGCGATAGCCGTTTTGTGTGGATGTGACGCATGTTTCCCTCAACCTTTTTTTTAATTTATTTTTTGTGTGTTCTTGGTTTTTGCGTCATATTTACCGCAAATAAACGTTTTTTCTTTCTTTTTTCTTCTTCTTTCTGTCTGAAATAGTCTTTTGAGGAAAGAAATACACAGATTGAGTGGACCTGTCCAGTCAGTGCACGCATTTTTCAGTGATCGTGAAGCTTCAACTCAAATCTTAAGGAGTTCAACGCTCAAGTAAAAGTCACAAATCCTTCTAAGGCGTCTTTTCCCGACGCTCTGCCTTGTAAATACTTTTTGTTAGTCTTCCACCCTCTCTACATGACCAAGGCATACTTTTAAAATTTTTGTCAATGCAGGATAAGTTTTTATCCAGTGCGCAAACTGTAACCATGAATTCAGCATATCATTCTAGACGCCCACAGCGTAGAAATTTTCCGTCGGTTATACAAAAAAAAAACCAGGTGTTCCATACATTTTGACCGCATAGGTATTGCACTTTTCTATGAAACAGCTGATTTTTTTTTTGTATAATTGACGAATTTTTTTACGCTGGGGGATTTAGAATGATATGCTGAATTCATGGTTACAGTTTGCGCACTGGATAAAAACTTACCTTGTATATCTTCAACACATCTTTGCCAGTCATTACGGGTCGCCAGAAGCCCGAAAGTGTGACAACCAGTCTTACCAAGGGGTATCGTATTACCCAGTAACTGGGTTGTGAAGGTCAGATGGCAGTCGCTCCATGTAAAATACTGGTATTCAGCTGCTTCCGGTAAGACTAGAAGCCGACCCTTACATCGTTGGGATAAGACTAGGCAGATGATGATCTTCAACACACACAAAAATCAAACATGAAATTTAAATAGAAACACTGTGTATGGCAGGCGGCAGCATGGGCGTCGCGTCGGAAGAGGAGAGCTTTGCGGGCGGCGCGGCGGCCGGGGGCGACGCCCTGGCCGCGCGCTGGAGGCGCCTGCACGCGCATTTCGACGACTTCGTGCAGGTAACACGCTCAAAGGACGATGGGCAAACGACTATGGACTTCGTCCCCCAATTTTTTGATCCAACATACTTTTTTTTTCGTTACGGGCTACATACTAACAAACCGTTGGTTTCAAGTTTTAAATGTAATATATTTTCAGATGACTTTTTTCAGGAAACCCCATATTTGGGGTTTCCTGAAAAAAGTCATCATTCAGTTTCATTTGTTTAACGATATACGTATTGTAGGTGCACAATCTCTACCAACACCTACGGGGTATACAAGCGTGAATATATTATTTAATTGCAAATGAAATATGATATGAAGTACTGTGGAGGCTCAGACGAGCCTCCAGGTACCGGGTGTGTAAGGGTATAAAATTAAAAGATTATGGGGCGCTTAAAATGTGGGACTCCACGTTTATTTCAAGAGTTCTGAAATACCTTCAGATGCTTACAAAGACGCGCCTGTCAATTGAATGAAAGCTTAGCGGATACCACCTACTTAAAATAAAATACTTAAGTAAAAATAATTAAGATTTTCACTTGCTTTTTTAAATCAAACAGTTTTTTTGTTACATTTTCTTATTTTCCCTAAAAACGCCATACTTTTGGCAGTCGTCGCCATAGTAAAGAATGATCAGTAAGGTAAGACCTTTTAAATGCGATACGTCTCAAATCTGTTGATTAAATTTTAATTATGGGGACGCTAAAGCCCATCGTCCTTAGTGCCACTCAGTGAAACATTAGACTCCTCAGAGATATCACAGTCAATGTCACAAACCTTTGAAAAAATTGCATTCATAATCAGCTTTTAATATTCCCACAGCTGGAACACAGTCCTCCTCTCTTCGAGAGCGAGTAGGCTGGCTAATTCCATAATCACAATCTTATTTACTAGGTCAAATTAATTTAGCTAGCAATAATTTACCCACTTGTTCGGTATCGATGTCGAAATCTAATGGAAAAAAAATAAAAATGAAATTTTCATCATCCGATGGACAAAGGACAATGCCCGTAATCAATCAGCGGTTTTTGTAGATTTGCGTGGAACTTCGATATTTTTACGAATTTCCAAAAATCGTAACACAGCAGTGGTATGATTGCCTTACTGCATGTCATTGTGTCATTTAAAGTTTTGAACAAAGTTGGAAGGTGTTTTTTTTTTTGCTAAATTAAAAAAAAAAAAAAAACTTTGCACCACATTAGGAATTCCTTCCTGTATCGTGGGTGCGTTTACAAACATAGAAATTCACAAATACAAACACCCAGACCCGGAACAAATACTTGCAGATGATACAAATATTTGTTCCGTGCGGGGATCGAACCCGCAACACGCTGCGCAGCAGTCGATCGCTCAGCCATTACGCCAACCGTGTCGTCAATTAGTTTTTGATATCGATTCCCAACACGTGGGTTAAGAAAAACGTTACTATGCAGTATTTTCGGTATCATCGGTTTGTGTAGATCGCGGCACGTAAGTTGTACCAAAATCAGAACAAACAACCGACGGTAGGAGCGCGTGCAATCGTTGCCTCCCACGCAAAAAGAATGAGGTCAACTTCTAGCATAGTCATTGATGTAAAGTGTACTGAAGTTTGGAAATAAATAACAGATCGCGGCACGTAAGTTGAAAAAAAATCCGTCATTTTGGTTCAACTTACGTGCCGCGATCTGTATGGTATATTTTCTGTTGATATGTCATAAATGAAGGCGAAGCCTACCATTGCCCGAATCCACAGTGTTACTTCGCTCACCGCGCCGACGAGCTATACTTCCCCGGCTCGTCAGCAGTCACGCCCGCGCCCGCCGCTTTCCCCGCCGACAGCAGCGTGGGGCCAACTGCGGGGCCCGGTGCCAGCCCGCAGGGGTCCGCCACCAGCCCGCACGTGCCCGGTACCAGCCCGCAGGGGCCAGCCGCGCCCGACTCCGACCACGTGCCACAGGGGCCTGGTGACTCGCGGATGGCCTCCATACACGGTAAGTTTTTCACCATAAGGCCCGCTTCACGGTAGTGATGTGCGTTGGTTGGAAAAATATCAAAAATAAAACCCAATCTAATTTAATTTAATGTATGTTATTTGATTTCTTTTATTATTTAATTCAACGCATTTTTTTTTTGTAATCAATTTAGCTTTTAACAGATTTAATTTTTTGAAATTATTTTGTTTTATTTTTTATGACTTAAGATTGCAATGTTTAAATTATAAAGTAATAGTGTCCTTATTGTTGAGAAGCCTAATAAATAAAATAAAAAAAACAAGGAGATAATTAAGTCCGTAATTGAAAATGTATCGGAACCCGGAGTCTCCAGTTTGGCCCCTCCACATGCCACTACTACAAATACAGTTTAGTAAAAGAAATAGATACGAAGTCGCGCACACACCCGCAATTCATAAATCAGAACGTACTACACAATCAATTATAAACCTTACCTCATCAATCACAGCGTGTATTTACCATGCACCGTACAATTTACTCACACAAAAAAGTAACAGCGATATCTATCAAATCTAACTAAAACTACATTATATATTGAAGCGCCGTCACATACTCTTTTGATTATCTGAAAACTAAAACATTTTTTATTTCTTAAGTTTATAAAGCAACAATTAAAATTTCAGCGAGTATAATAAAGTGTAATGTGCACAGAAGGCGACCAGCGCGCCCCGGACGAGCCCCCGGGCGCGCCGCTGGCGGGCCCCTCCGACCTCACGGACACGCTCACGCGCGCCGCCCTGCGCCCGCGCGGCCTGGACGCCTTCCGCGAGGACCTGCTGGCCTTCACCCGCTACCGCGCACTGCGCCCCCTGGCCACGCTCAGCTACTGCAGCGACGCCATCAACTACTCCACCATCGTGTCCACCATCGAGTTCGACAAGGTACGTCGCGCACACACACACACACTATAGGCTGCCTTCACCCTGCACCTTCTACTGTACTCACGCCTTCTTACCATGCCCTGCTACGATTCTCTTTCTTTTAAATAAACGATTGGACGTTTCCCGTTCGCAGGACGAGGAGTTCTTCGCGATCGCCGGCGTGACGAAGCGCATCAAGGTCTTCGAGTACGAGAGCGTGGTGCGCGACTGCGTGGACGTGCACTACCCGTGCGCCGAGATGCAGTGCTCGCACAAGATCTCGTGCGTGTCGTGGAACGCCTACCACAAGAACGTGATCGCGTCCTCGGACTACGAGGGCACGGTGAGCGTGTGGGACGCGGGCACGGGCCAGCGCACGCGCGCACTGCACGAGCACGACAAGCGCTGCTGGTCCGTGCACTTCAACCGCGCCGACGTGCGCCTGCTGGCCTCGGGCTCCGACGACGCGCGCGTCAAGCTGTGGGCGCTCAACGCCGAGCGCTCCGTGGCCACGCTGGAGGCCAAGTTCAACGTGTGCTGCGTGCGCTTCAACCCGCGCTCGTCGTGCCACCTGGCCTTCGGCTCGGCCGACCACTGCGTGCACTACTACGACCTGCGCGCGCCGCGGGAGCCGCTGGCCGTGTTCAAGGACCACCGCAAGGCCGTGTCCTACGTCAAGTTCCTGGACGCGCGCACGCTGGTGTCGGCCAGCACGGACTCGGCGCTCAAGCTGTGGCGCGTGGAGTCGCCGCGCTGCGTGCGCTCCTTCACGGGCCACGCCAACGAGAAGAACTTCGTGGGGCTCGCCACGGACGGCAAGTACATCGCGTGCGGCTCTGAGAACAATGCGCTCTATGTGTACTACTCCGGACTGTCGCGACCGCTCCTCGCCTACAGGTAAGCAACATAGCCCCTTATTTATAAACGTTGCGACTATTGTACCTTTGAAGTTTAGACTTCTTAGACGTGAAGATAGTCTTCTGGTAATTCAGAGTAAGAAGGTTAGTTCTTAGCCAGGAAGCAACTTTTGTATCCTTCCGCACAGAATTCCAATGATCTCCGGTAAATACCAGCGCAGTGTCGTCGGCATAAGAGAATACCCGAGTACCACCTAACTCCAACTCACATAGGTCGTTGATGTAAATTAGAAACAACGTAGGCCTGAGAACGCTCCCCTGTTGTACACCAAATGTAATATTAGAATCTCTGCTTATATATTGTCCAATTATAACTTTTTTCGTTCGGTGTGAAAGATCACTTTGAATAATTCAAGAGGTATGCCTCTTATTCCTACGTATTCCAACTTGCGTACAAGAATAGAAACCGACACTGCGACAAAAGCCTTTTTTAAATCGATGAAAACTGAGAGGCATTTCTTTACACGATGAAGGTTTTCAGAAAGATGTTATAGCCGTTACTGCATCTTCTGTCAATTTGCCAAACGTGGCAAAAAAACCACATCGTGTATCCATACTATGCATCTGATAATTCTTACTTAATATTATGAATGCGAAAGTTACTGTCTGTCAGTCTGCCTGTTATGCTTTCAAGCCTAAACCGCTGTACCGATCGTCATGAAATTTGGCAGAGATATAGCCTGGGATGTGGAGAAGGACATATACTACTTTTTTACGCGATAACCGACATCCACGCGGGCGGAGCCGCTGACAAAAGCTAGTATCTGAGTATTTGTATGTTGTATGGTACAGGTTTGACGCAGTGCGCGGCTTCCTAGAGCGCGAGCGTCGTGACGAGGAGCCGTCGGAGTTCGTGTCGGCCGTGTGCTGGCGCCGCGCCGCCGACCGGCACGTGCTGCTGGCCGCCAACTCGCAGGGCACCATCAAGGTGCTGGAGCTGGTGTAGCGCGGGACGGGTGCGCCCGCTGGGGCCCGGCTCCTTAGCCTTGAGGAATAGACGTGTGGGCAACATTTACACGGACGTATAGATCGCGGCACGTAAGTTGAACCAAAATCATAACAAACAACCGAAGGTAGGAAGCGTGCAGTCGTTGCCTCGCACGGAAAAAGAATGAAATCCCTTTCTAGCATAGTTATTGATGTAACGTGTACTGAAGTTTGGGAATAAATTACAGATCGCGACAGGTAAGTTGAAACAAAATCCGCCATTTTTGTTCAACTTACGTGCCGCGATCTGTAATAAAAGCGCGGCGGAATTTTTACGCGTACTGCTTTGCGCCGATAATTGAAAATCGTTGAAAATCGCCCTCGTTGAATTCACAATGCTCGGTTTTACACCGAGAGTTGAAAATCCAGTGCGCGAAAAAATGCCGCCGCGATTTTGTTATGTCCGTGTAAAATGTCGACTAAGACTGTGACTTCTGATGCCCAAACAATCCTGTACAGTGAAAGTCAGCGCTGAACGACGGAGTGGCGACGAAGCGAGTAATTCTATTACAACTGAAAGTCGATTTTAGTGACTATAGCATACGGATGAAATTTGTATTACGTAGTAAAACAAGAGGGAAGCGCGGACCGACTCTTCGCCGCCTCTCCGTCAGTCTAAACTGACTCTGAAATAACCCTTTTATTGAGAGATTCTGATTTCACCAATAAAACTGAACGCGACCAAAACAAAAAAAATTCAGTCAACACAATGACAGCTCTTTAATTCGGTTTAGATTTACTGATCGCGTTCAGTTTCAAAGGTGATAATTCGCCCTAAGTCGTGATTTAGTTGACGTGGGCCTCGCGTCAAACTGGTGAAGATTGGGAGATTGCCCGACGTATTTGAATCAACTCAGGGCACCACACACATGTTCGGGTCGGCATGAGTCGGCACTGACTGGGCAGGAAAATCGGTTTAATATAATGTGGAACTTAATTAACGCAAGACCTCTTACATCCCAATTAGAGTATTGACTTAAAACTATAATACAATGACCAAAACAGGTTTTTTTTTAATTCTTAGTTAGAAAATTGTCTTGACCTTTTTCTGACATTACTTTATGCATTTAAAATTGAGTCTTATTGCCTTAAAATGAAGGGCTTGTGGCTAAGTATTAGTAGTCGTACGGATCGATCGATTAGGTTAAGCTAAGCTTGCCGCAGTTGGTCCGTGGATGGGTGACCATCTTAACATACCAAGACCTCTCCGTGCCTCGGAAAGCACGTTAAGCCGTTGGTCCCGGCTGTCATTTGTAGATCTTTGACAGTCGTTACGGGTCGTCAGAAGCCCGAAAATCTGACAACCAGTCTTTCCAAGGGGTATCGTATATTACCCAGTAACTGGGTTGTGGAGGTCAGATAGGCAGTCGCTCCATGTAAAATACTGGTATTCAGCTGCATCCGGTTAGACTGGAAGCCGACCCCAACGTAGTTGGGAAAAGGCTAAGCAGATGATGATTGCCTTAAAATAAGATAAAACTTTCTTGGGCTCAATCGGCGGTCAGTATGGCAAAATTCATAAGTTACTTTAATTGTGAAAAAAGTTTCAGGGTTTGCGTTTATTTTGTTACACTTTGTATTGTGCTGAACCATAAACGTTCAACCAGCGTTGAAAGACTCATTAACTTTGAAGTTTTTAACAATGCTAAGAACTTTTAACTGTGTTTTAATTAATAGTTAGTACTGATTATTTGTTTATATATTGGGCAGTAAGTTTTAGCAGTAAGACGGCTCTTGTACAGTAAAATATTTACCTTTTAACATTGATATACAAAAAACCCAAGATACACAATCAGCGTCTCAAAAACGTCCGCATAAATAGAGCGCAATGTGCGCAGGTGGCAAATAGTATCGTCAGTCGGTCTTTGTGGGCATTGCTTTGTAAAAACCATTTTAAGTAATGCGTTTAAGGTTGAATTTGCAAAAAAATGTGTTTTATCATAACTATAACGACTGACGTATAATTAGGGACAGTTTTGAGTGTTTTTTTGTATATCAATGCCTTTTAATGACCTCTAAGCTTCGATCGAAGAGTACACTAGATTCAGGGCGCTTCAGAGACGCTTCAGAAAATAAAATAAAATGTAATAAGCACAACTGACCAAACATTGTTTTCCAACCCTTATTGCTTAGGTTTTAAAGTTTATTTTAGAATAAATATTTTTGTACTTATTTTCACAATTACTTTATTTTCAAGCTTAAAGCGAATTTATTTTTATATTTCTCCGATGACAGCCTTAACCTTTTAACCGCCCGACTTTTTATCAGTTGTCGTGCCACCAGCGCCCGGCACAGTGAATAAAAAAATAAGTACCTATAACAAAGAGGGATGTGCAATACTTAACTTTTTAAAACAGATTAAACGAGCTGTGGTATTTTGGTCGTAAATATACGTCCCTGGCGAAATGGACCCGAAAATATTTGTCGGATAGCGGTTAAAAGGTTAAACATTGATGTGGCTAATGAAACCTATCTTGACTGTAAAGGTACGTGCACAATGCGGACACGTTAGAATGCCATTGTGGTAAAGATATTGTATGCTGGAGAATGGTTTACTCTTGAGGTGATCTCGTTTGCTGGTCTTCAAAGTCATAAATATTTTGTTGTACCAAACGCCTCCAAATAAGTCTATCCTGTGCCAACTCCTCCCAGTGAAAGGATCTATGTTGCATCTCTTCATGTGTCTTTTCTGAACGTCTTTGTATCTGAGGAACTGGCCGCCTCGTGTCCGCTTGCCGTACTTTAGTTCAAAAAAGAATTAGTACAACGCAGACGTAATTCAACTTTACGATTAAGTTATTTAAGGTTGATAATAATCTGAAGTTCATGTTCTAAACAACTTTTTTAAATATTTTTTTGAATTAAGAAAATATATTGTACAGCAATAGCAGCCATCGAGCAAAGAGTTTTTGCTCGTGATACTGTGTCTAGTGCATTTTTAATCGAAACCTCTTATTCGATATGTAAATTATTAAACGTGCCTGGGTCAATGGCGCGCTAGACTGGTGGAAGTATTTATAATTAATGCTACATTAAAGCTATAGTTTTCTTAAAAAGCGGTGAACGGTTACACAAGAACGGCTGTTCAAATACATACATACTAGACATGGGTAGCTCTTGAGCGATAGAAAAGAGCTAGCTCTTTTCGATGGACGTCGCTCTCGCTCACTCAATAGCTCACTAGCTCATTTAGCTCACTCACTAGCTCAGTACTTCAGCGAGACACCGATGACCGACCGAAGTCACCGGCCGAACTGCTCATTCGGGTCGCTTCGGAATACTTCGTATCGGATCGTTCGATCCTCCAACAATAGCTCTCTGGTACAATACGTCATTGTAGAATATCATACTCTATCACTGTAAATCTATATTTATGGCGATTGACTTAAAGTAGAAAATACTTCGGCACATTATAAAAAGGAACCGCATTGTTTATTTTCGTGTTGTTTACGCCAAGTCATAAAATAATAGGTACTTATAAACAAACAGGAAAACTCATTCAAGTTAACTCCAAACTTCTTAAGAGCAATGACTATTGAGCGAGCCAAGTCGTTTCCTTCAACGCGCGTGCAGCGTGAGTCAAATGAGCTAACATTTGGCGTCTAAGTCACTGAGCTATAGAAAAGTTAGAAGACCTCTTTAGAATGAAAGAGGTAATCGCTCCTTTTCTTTTCAGTGAGCTATTTCGCCCATGTCTAATACATACATGAAAAACTTACGCCTTTTTATCATGGGGGTAGGCAGAAACTACAGCACGTCACCTGCTGCGATCCTTAAATACTCCTTTGGCCTCGTATGCGTTCATTTCATACATCTGGTCTTCATCTGACCTTTCTGAAGAACGCCGCAGGAGACGCCCTGGGCGTCGGGAATCCTAGGCTGATTCCCAGCCACCGTAGGCGGGGGATAGTGGACGGCGAGTAATGGGTAGCTCGCTGTCCGGTAAGGACCAAGCCCGGGTCGACGGCGCGTTGTGTTCCACGCGCGCCTCAAAGAGATGTTAGCACCAACTGGTGGGGTCCGCAATGGCCGATGCCTGCCAGGGGTGCGGGTTGTTTGAAACAGATACCGCGGCCCCTGGCAAACAGGCAACTGAAGGAACACGCGTGGGTTTTAGTCAGCAAAAGCTCCACCCAGAGCGGGAGAAGTTATTTGATGATTTCCCACCCTAAAAAAAAAAACCTTTCTGAAGAACATTACCAATAATAAATGATTTTATTTCTGTAAGTAGGTTTGTACAAACACGTCATTCATATTTAAAAAACTAGACGAGGTCGTCGATTCCTATCTGACTACTGTGAGAAGAGAGGCCGAAACAAACTCAGAGGCCATAGTCGCTTTTAAAGTCCAGAAAAAAGCTTGGTCAGACCATGTGGAGACCATGTAGATTGGTGTCTCAAATGGTATATTGAGGAAATAACCACACTGATCGAGATGGTTTAAAGAAACTCACACTAGGGCCAGAGTTCATACCGTTTGTAGGTACTAGTGAAAATTATACATCGACCGTTATAATATGACGGATCGCTCTTGTAGGAAACCGTAGCATTACCTGATAGGGTCAGTTCAGACAGAACGAAGAAAACCCGAGCAATTTACTTGATCCATTGAAAATAGGACCCTATTACCATCACTTAAAGTAGAATAATAAAAAGCAACCAAGTTGTGAGCATGCGCGTATCGACTGTGTCGATATTCATACAAAATCGAAAGTCATTTATTCAAATTGAACTGAGAATCAGCACTTTTCGAAGGTTAGAATTACATAAGACAGTCCCCGGCACGCCCGCCCTTCACCACTTCCTAGTGCTTTAGCTGGGAAGAAGAAGTGGCGCAACAAACTCCCCAGCAGCACAGCTGTCTGTTATGTTAGAAGAACTTGATTCTAAACATAGGTAGGTAAACTATTTAAAATTACGAGACACAGAACATTAATTCAATAATACTAATAACAATTTTCGTTTCAATGGAACCAGTAAATTGATCAGGCATTTTTCCGATGTCTGACCGGAAACATGCCGCCATGGTAGTTGGAGAAGGTTCTAGATAGGATTATGTACCGATGTGTGTGAACCATAGACTTAAAGAATGGACTGCGCGTTCCGTATTCAGTTGGGCAGTGAATCAGACTGAAAAGTACGAGAGAGACAAAGCTAATGTGCGGCCAGTAGTTGTCTCTTTCTAGTATGTTATTACAGGCTTGCGGAAAAGAGACAGGTATTGTCCGCACAGTCGCTTTGTCTCTTTCTAGAGAGTGGTCACTTTTTTGAGGATAACGCTCAGTCCATTCTCTATGTCTGTGGTGTGAACTTTGTCCATTCAAATTGGTTTATTGTGACATTACAAATGTTCTTATTATGTCTTCTGTAAATATGGTTCTAGAATTATGTGAACATACTACAACAGACTGATCTCACGTTATCGCATTTATAAGTAATAACGACGAGTCATCAATAATAAACAGGGTCTTATTAAATTAGCTGGCAATACTTTTGTTGTTACCCACGTGTTAAGTATCGATTTTGCAAACTAATGGAACGAAAAAAAAGTCATATTTCCATGGCCGAAGGTCGTATCGATCAGCTGGTTTTAAAAAAAATCGTGGAACATAGATATTTTTTACGAATTTACAAAAAAACATAACATGACATGCGTATAGTTGCCTTAATGTACATGTCAGTGTAATTTAAAGTTTTGAACAAAGTTGAAATGTAGAATTTACGTTTTAAATTTCATACGTTTTTGATATCGACACTGAACACGTACGTGGGCGCGTTGGGAATCCCAGGCTGATTCCCGGCCACCGTAGGCGCGGGCTTGCGGACGGCGAGTAATGGGTAGCTCGCTGTCCGGTAAGGACCAAGCCCGGGTAGACGGCGTGATGTGTTCCACGCGCGCCTCAAAGAGATGTCAGCACCAACTGATGGGGTCCGCAAGGGCCGATGCCTGCCAGGGGTGCGGGTTGTTCGAAAGAGATACCCTGGCACACAGGCAACTGAGGGAACACGGGTGGGTTTTAGTCAGTAAAAGTATGACACGCCCTCCTGCTCCATCCAGAGCGGGAGAAGTTATTTGATCATTTCCCACCAACAAAAAAAAACGCAACACGAGGGTTAAATATTGCCAGCAAAATTAATATGGCCCTGTATATAGGATGTACCGATATCTGTGAACTTTGTCCATTCAAATTGTTTTATTGTGACATTACAAATGTTCTTATTCTTATATCTTCTGTAAATATGGCTCTAGAATTCTAGAAGACCACAACATGTACTTAATATAATTAACGTAAGACCTCATACACCCCAATTTGAGTTTATCAAAAGTGTTTGACAAAAGCATTACTTTATGCATTTAAAATTGAGTCTTATTGCCCTGAATTAAGATTGAATGATTGATGTAAAAAATACCCTAATTACAAGTTAATAAAAACAATTCATTAGTCAATTATGAACAAACTATACACCGTGAAATTTTAATGGTTGTTTTCCCGCGGCGAAATGATTTTGTCTTGGTAATACAATCGTTTTATAAACAAATAAAACATTAGAAACAAAAAATGGCAGATTAACCATTGTGCAAAATCACCACGTGCGAGAGTTTATTTTGCTTTGAACATTTATGCATCGCTGTTCCCTTTGTCGGTGGTGCGTGCGATTCGAGTAGTACCTACAAGTTACCTCTAGTGTTACTATTGAGTAGTGTTTTATCGAATTGATGAATATTTTTTAAATTATTTTAAAACAAAAATGTCTTTATTTTTTTTTACTTTTACTCTATGCTTCGAAAGTACTCCTTATGGCAAGTTGTTCTGCCGCGGGGAAACAACCATTAAAATTTCACGGTGTATACTCGTACTATTTATGGTCTTACGTTTATTCTGTAACACGTTGTATATGGAACGCGAACTGGATCTAACGTTATTGCAATTGTAAGTAATAACAATGAGACCATGGTACACGTCAATATTAGAGTATGGTGGGGAGTGGGCAGACTTGGAAAATATCTTACCAAACTGTTATAGGGCAGTTTGGTAACTTCTGATGGTTGTGATCCAAGCGTCAAAAAACTCTACTCATTGTTATTTCCATAATTATATGTCTACGCGTATAGACGTTGAAAACGTCGCACGCCATACTTGTGTGCAGTGCTGTGTCCACGTGTAACTCACTCGTGCGCAGTGCGAGTGACTGTGCTCGCTAAATTATGCGCGCAAACTAAAATTTTACCGTATGTCACTTAGCCGCACAGTGGCGACATCTACATAACTACAGTCGGTCAACAGCTTTGATTAAAAAAAACTTGTAATACAGAGTCAAATTAAATTAGCTTGTAATACCTACTTTACCCGCCCCCATCTATATCGAAAACTAATGACATAATAATAATTACTATTATTTATTAAAAGCCTGTGATATCCCATAGCAGGGCAAATCTCTGCCCTTCTCCATCAACAAGAACTGCTTCTTAGCAGCAAAATCAAAAGTCATTTATTCAAACTAGGCTGGTGTCAGCCCTTATGAACGTCAAAATTACATAAGACAGTCCCCCAAAACGCCCACCCTTCACCACTTCTTAGTGCTTTAGCTGGGAAGAAAAAGTGGCGCAACAAACTCCCCAGCAGCACAGCTGTACCACTTACGTAGGCAATGGTGCACTATGTTCACATAACTGTAACTAGCTAGCTAACTTTAAACAGAGAGAAATGGAAGATATAAAAAAATATACTATATCATAATATCATTAACCCAACTTTTTTCAAAACTTTAAATGACACTGATATACGTACACTAAGGCAACTAAACGACTGAAATGTTATGGTTTTTCGAAATTCGTAAAAATATCTAAGTATGTTCCACGAAAAATGACAAAACCAGCTGATCGATTACGGGCATCGACCTTCGGCCATCGATCGATGAAAAACTTTTGTTTTTTTTATCTCCATTCGTTTTCCCTAACAATACCCAATCGTGAGTAAAGTGTTGCCAGCTAAATAAATTGATCCTGAATATGTATTATTAAAAAGTCCTCGTAGTTTCATATAATAACGAAACTTACGTGATCAAGATAATGGACGCATACTTTTGTGTAATTATCAAATTGTGTTGTAGTATTTAAGACAAAGCGAAATGAAATGCCAGCGATTCGCTGCAATGTGCCAAGTATTGTAATCCCGAGCTGTTATAAGTTCTTCGGAACCTGTTGACCGACGACTAAGGTATAGTCAGCCGCAAAAACATATATACAAGGACAAGCATTTATTTTACTACCGTCTTCAAGTGAAACCTTGTTCATGTATAGATATGTTTGAGGCCGACTGTACAGCCAGACTGTATATTAAATTAAGTGTATTGTGTATAGTATGATAAGTGCGTAGTGTTAAGTGATGAGCAGTGATACAGACGATGCGCCAAACGTGCACGTGTGTCGCGTGTACTACGTGTGCGTGTGTGTACTAGGTAGTGAGTGTCTATGTAACTGTGTCCCTGAGACAGTAAAGTGTCCCTTACCACCCCCAATATGTCTTTTCATTTACTAATGCCTGACCTAACCTCATATAGCTACCTATCATCATGAACTGCCTAGCCTATTCCCAACTACTTTGGGGTCAGCTTCCAGTCTAGCCGAATGCAGCTGAATACTATATCGACTGTGAACTGGCAACCGGTCCTATCTAAATTTTTGGAAGATTTCACTTTTTAATACCATTTTATACGATTTCATACTCCGCCGCGTTGCAAGAAATCCCATCACCGATACATTTAAATTTGGCGCCAGAATCGACTCCATTCAACTTGTACTAACTTTGACGCGCAGTGAATGCGAGCATTTAATACTATCAAATACAAAGACTATTATGAATAATAATTATCTCGTGTTTATATTAGAAGGAAGTCTAAAATGCTACTTTTGTTTTTAATAACAAGTGTAATAAAAATATTAAAATGCCACGTATTATTTTTATTTCATACACCAGATGCTACATAAATGACGCAAACAAGTTTTTTCTTCATCCCTGTAAAGTTGTCAAAATTGAGATAGGACCGGTTGCCAGTTCACAGTCGATATTTGGACTGATAGTCGTATTCATTAACTTGACAGTTGAAGGGTGGTAACACTTCAACAGATTATGACAAAAAAAGATAATGAGGTGGTGTAAGAATGAATGCTCAATGCTCATGCTCACTCAAATGTCTCGCTGGTGGTGGCGTGTGTTGGATCATTAAGTTCCCTTCAAAATGGTTGAGCTGAATGGTGCTGATCCACACGTCATGTTCGTGAACGGGCGCCGCCAGTAGGGACTGGTCATCTCTTAGCTCCCACGGCCTATTTTAATTTCTGAATTATTATTTTATTTTTGTTTTAATTACGGACGCTTTAATGTGCACGTCTTTTTACATCGTTCTCACATCGATAATTTCAATATAATGATGTAACCAAATTTTTGTAACAATACCATGATTTTAAAAGAGTGTCCATGGAGTTTCTTGCCCGTTCTTCTCCATAGGTACCTACGCTTTGGAATGGGCAACTAGCTTCATCTTTCTAACTCACCGACCTTGACGATTCAAAAGTGCCTGTAATTCGTTTATTTGAAATAAATTGAGTTTTAATGAAATGAACGAACTTACATGCAACTCTTTTTAAAATTTAATAACTTGTCTTAAAAACATGATATGCACTATTAAAAATAGTAGATTTTGTTATATATTGTTATATTACACATGTTACAAACGAATTTTAAAAGTTTTATAAAGAAATTAAAATTAAATCATTTCAATCATTTTTTATCATTCGTTCTTTACGCAAAATCGTTCACTACCCCAACACTATTAGTTTTAGTATGGTAACATTATTTTTGTTGGAACTGCCAGCTTGCTGAATACGATTTTGAGTCCAAGTATAGTATTTTACATAGAGCGACTGCCTATCTGACCTACACAACTCAATAACTTTTTAATAAGATACCCCGTGGTAAGACTGGTCGTCAGACTTTCGGCCTCCTGACGACCCGTAACGACTGTCAACTATCCATGATTGACAGCCAGGACAAACGGCATAACATGCTTTTCGAGGCACGGGGGCGTCTTGGTATGTAATGATGATCACCCATCCACGGAGCAAAAGCGTAGCTTAACCTGATCGATCGACCCGGGCGACTCGCATCGGTTTATACGGTATTCCAATCTTGACTGGATTCCGCGATTCGAGCCCAGTCTTCGAGTTCTGTTTGGTATTCGAATGTTGACTCGAGTCTGGAAATCCCGAGTCCAGAACTCTAGTCTGGAAATTCAAGTCCAGTCCATACACCTGAGGCTTTATTCGGCGCCATGTTGTAATAAAGTCAATTACAATAAAATCACTTCAGTACTAGTAAGATAAGTTGCAGGTTCAAACTTGTATTATTAGGCATCTTTCATTGCTTCAGTAAACAGAGATCGAGTACAAGCGAGTCAACCTAACTCGAACACTAGTCAGTTGCACTCGCATAATAGCATCGAGCCAGCGGGTACAAAATTGATTGTTCTTGACTCGAGTCCGGCATAATCGAATCAAAATAAATTGGTATTTGAGTAGGCGAGTCCAAAGCAGGAATCGAGTCTGACTCGAGGCATTGAACCGTACTCGGCACATCGCTAGTTATTGGTCACTAGCAACACTCCGCGGTTTCACCGGCGTAGTTCCCGTTCCCGTAGGAATACAGGGATAAAATATAGCCTATGTTACTCGGGAAAGATGTAGCTTTCTAACGGTGAAAATTTTTTTTTCTAATTAAAATCGGTCCAGTAGTTTTTAAGTTTATTCGTTACATACAAAAATACAAATCGTTCCTCTTTATAATTTTAGTGTAGGAGTGTAGAAAAGCCCCAAAAACAAGTTGTTTTTTACATCAGGTTTAAACTTCCAAGCCAGTTGTAATAAGAACCCAATATGTATAGAAATGCAGTTCATTTTACAAAATAAACAACCGACTTCCAAAAAAACACTAAAAAGTGAAAAATAACTTTAATTTCGGAAGTCGGTGACTTTGGATATATATTTTAATTTTTTGTCACCGCCTTCCGAAATTAAAGTTATTTTTCACTTTTTTTTTCACATTAAGTTCCCTTCAAAATGGTTGAGCTGAATGGTGCTGATCCACACGTCATGTTCGTGAACGGGCGCCGCCAGTAGGGACTGGTCATCTCTTAGCTCCCACGGCCTATTTTAATTTCTGAATTATTATTTTATTTTTGTTTTAATTACGGACGCTTTAATGTGCACGTCTTTTTACATCGTTCTCACATCGATAATTTCAATATAATGATGTAACCAAATTTTTGTAACAATACCATGATTTTAAAAGAGTGTCCATGGAGTTTCTTGCCCGTTCTTCTCCATAGGTACCTACGCTTTGGAATGGGCAACTAGCTTCATCTTTCTAACTCACCGACCTTGACGATTCAAAAGTGCCTGTAATTCGTTTATTTGAAATAAATTGAGTTTTAATGAAATGAACGAACTTACATGCAACTCTTTTTAAAATTTAATAACTTGTCTTAAAAACATGATATGCACTATTAAAAATAGTAGATTTTGTTATATATTGTTATATTACACATGTTACAAACGAATTTTAAAAGTTTTATAAAGAAATTAAAATTAAATCATTTCAATCATTTTTTATCATTCGTTCTTTACGCAAAATCGTTCACTACCCCAACACTATTAGTTTTAGTATGGTAACATTATTTTTGTTGGAACTGCCAGCTTGCTGAATACGATTTTGAGTCCAAGTATAGTATTTTACATAGAGCGACTGCCTATCTGACCTACACAACTCAATAACTTTTTAATAAGATACCCCGTGGTAAGACTGGTCGTCAGACTTTCGGCCTCCTGACGACCCGTAACGACTGTCAACTATCCATGATTGACAGCCAGGACAAACGGCATAACATGCTTTTCGAGGCACGGGGGCGTCTTGGTATGTAATGATGATCACCCATCCACGGAGCAAAAGCGTAGCTTAACCTGATCGATCGACCCGGGCGACTCGCATCGGTTTATACGGTATTCCAATCTTGACTGGATTCCGCGATTCGAGCCCAGTCTTCGAGTTCTGTTTGGTATTCGAATGTTGACTCGAGTCTGGAAATCCCGAGTCCAGAACTCTAGTCTGGAAATTCAAGTCCAGTCCATACACCTGAGGCTTTATTCGGCGCCATGTTGTAATAAAGTCAATTACAATAAAATCACTTCAGTACTAGTAAGATAAGTTGCAGGTTCAAACTTGTATTATTAGGCATCTTTCATTGCTTCAGTAAACAGAGATCGAGTACAAGCGAGTCAACCTAACTCGAACACTAGTCAGTTGCACTCGCATAATAGCATCGAGCCAGCGGGTACAAAATTGATTGTTCTTGACTCGAGTCCGGCATAATCGAATCAAAATAAATTGGTATTTGAGTAGGCGAGTCCAAAGCAGGAATCGAGTCTGACTCGAGGCATTGAACCGTACTCGGCACATCGCTAGTTATTGGTCACTAGCAACACTCCGCGGTTTCACCGGCGTAGTTCCCGTTCCCGTAGGAATACAGGGATAAAATATAGCCTATGTTACTCGGGAAAGATGTAGCTTTCTAACGGTGAAAATTTTTTTTTCTAATTAAAATCGGTCCAGTAGTTTTTAAGTTTATTCGTTACATACAAAAATACAAATCGTTCCTCTTTATAATTTTAGTGTAGGAGTGTAGAAAAGCCCCAAAAACAAGTTGTTTTTTACATCAGGTTTAAACTTCCAAGCCAGTTGTAATAAGAACCCAATATGTATAGAAATGCAGTTCATTTTACAAAATAAACAACCGACTTCCAAAAAAACACTAAAAAGTGAAAAATAACTTTAATTTCGGAAGTCGGTGACTTTGGATATATATTTTAATTTTTTGTCACCGCCTTCCGAAATTAAAGTTATTTTTCACTTTTTAGTGTTTTTTTGGAAGTCGGTTGTTTATTTTTTTGAAAAAAGTTTTTTTATTTTTCACTTTTTAGTGGTTCACATGTGCTTACCCCTTCACAGCGTACCGGCGTGATGTTATGTTATTAACTGGTGTAAACAATTGACAGACATGAGATTTCAGCAATCCCTGTCCATTTGCTATCATTTATTGAGGAGTTCCGTTGCCTATCTCCGAAGTTCTTCATCAGATCTTCACCAAATTGAAATGGAACCACTCCGAGAAAGTACTCTTCCAAAAACTACACAAATTGCTTCAAGTGTGCCTATAAAATTTGAAGAGTTCTCTCTATTTCTCCAGGATCCCATCATCAGATCCTGACTTGATGATCATGGGACCACCTGGGAAGTATACCCTTTCGAACAAAAAAGAATGATCCAAATCGGTCCAGCCATCTTCGAGTAATCGGGGAACATACATTTCCGACGAATTGAGAACCTACTCCTTTTGGAAGTCGGTTAAAAAATGACAACTTAGTTCGCTGTTAGTCTTCACACGGACGTAATGGAATCGCGGCGGCATTTTTTCGCGCACTGAATTTTTAACTCTCAGTTTTAAGCCAACGGTTGAGAATCCCAACAGAGTGCATCTCAGCACGTCGATAATAGAAGTGTTTCACTGTTCAATTTTCAACTCTCGCCGCTAAGAAGCGCATTGAAGATCTGTGTGAATGATGTTGTTTGTATTAAGAACTTTACCAAAATCGAAATAAAGTTGGAATTGCAAAAACTGGCTCAGAACTTTGGCTGGCAAGTTAGATAGCGTTTTGTAATAAGACGGCTAAGTGTTCTAATCAGATCGTGAACAACAGTAACGGGTAATACCGCACAGCACAGCTAGCAGGGCTAGTATATTCATCATCTGCCTAGCTTGTTCACAACTTCGTTGAGTTTGGCTACCAGTATAAGCAGATAAATGATTTTATTGCCGTAAGGGCGAATTTAACCAAACTTTTATACCTAGAATAAATTTTGAATTCTTGAAAGATTTTCCATAGTAGAATTGTCAGACGTAAATTTTATTCTACGGATAAAATATATCTGACTTTAGTAAAATCAGCCCTCAGTAGTACACACGGCTATACATTTCTAGTATAAGCTGATCTCGCATTGTATAGGATTTCCGTAGTGTGAGATCAGCGTAAACTGGAAATGTATAGCTTGATGTGTAGCCGTGTGTACAAACACTTTTACACGTCAATCTTTTTATATAGGTATCTAAACTTGTGAAGTCGTCGTTTTCTCTCTCGTCTCTTTTAAAGTCCGGACATAACTTGGTCAGCTGATGTGAAGACCATGTAGATTAGTCACTGAAATGGTCTTTTGAGGAAAAAACCACACAGATTGAGGTGGACCTTTAGTCAGTATACGTTTTGCATACCAGCATTTTACATGGAGCGACTACCTATCCTCCACAATCCAGTTACTGGGTAACACGATACCGGTTAGTAAATCTGGTTGTCTGATTTACTAGCACACTTTATAAAACCTGAAACTGGTATAAAGTAAAGATCAGTAATTTTCCCCGTCCGACATCTGAAAAGGTAAGGGTGACGTAGGAAATTAAACCACAAAATATTAAAAAAATCAATTTTTACTTGAAATTAATTATATCCATAATCTTTGAACATAAAGTCGACGACATACATCTTGACACGATACATTGTTCTTACAACAGTTACAGAAGATATTGTGGCGACGACCACACACGGCCATGCACAGCCATGCACGCCCACACAGTGGCCCAGTAAAACTTGAACCTTGTCACGTTTCGGAACTATAAACTCAATGTTCTACATGATAAAGTTTAAATTCCATTGATACTGCACACATATCTTTAAACCAACTTAGACTAGACATAGTAAATTGCATACATTCTCAGTCTACCACAGGGTGGCAGGGACAGCATTTATAATTCTAGACAGGGTAACGGAGACATTTTTTGTCAGTGACAAAAAAAAAAAAGTTGTTTCATAATAAATTGCTATAACCACGCGGTCAAAATGTATGGAATAGCTAATTTATCTTTAATAAACGACGAAATATTTAACGCAGTCCAGAATCCATATTATCAGTTGTGCCGATGTCCCTGCCACCATGTACACACGTTATTTAAATTAACACTTAGTATTAAATAAACTTGCTGTCCTGCACACGCAAGTAATATCGTCTGCTTACGGGTAAAAAGTAATAAGTGCAGTCAGTGTCATATCGAGTAAATGACATTTCAAAGTTTATGTTTTAATTTGATCTATTTTAAACACATTAATTTAAAAAAACTGTTAAAGCAAACTGTTGCACTAATTACCCTTCTTTTAAGATATACTCTTATCTATATAATATTTACAAAATGTGAGAAGATATCATTTTTACAATCTTACTATCTCAGCAGCCATTGGACATTGCATTTTTTGATTTTACCAGTAGATAGCCTGTAAAAAATTACACGTGACTGCATTTTTAACTCAATTTGGTAAAAAAAATGTATTTAACTTGTTTTACCAGTAAGCAGACGATATAAGAAAGAGATGCAAGAAGCTTACGGTTAACCGAAAATGGGCGTCTGTAACCCGCTTTAACTGCAGCTTGTGATGTCGCCTGTATACAAAGTTTCTAGTGGATCTATGGTCACAGCTCTATCTCGCAATATATCTATTACTTCAGCGCAATCTGTACACCACACTTGACCACACATATTCACAAAAAGTCCAGCTGTTCCATACCTAACTGTAATATGTACGCTCGGCTACACATCAAGCTATATATTTCCATTATAAGCTGATCTCGTTTTGTATAGGATTTCCGTACAGTGCGTGATCTGCGTAAACTGGAAATGTATACTGTATCAAAATATATGTTTCATATATTTTATATTGAGACCTTATACAAGGTCAACACACATTAGGGCAACTCTAACAAGTGACGTCATCACGTCATACGTTAGTGTTGGGGTTGTAGAGTCGCCGCAACCGGGAGGGGGGCGCCAGCACGGGCGAGGGGGAGTGGGGCGACGGAGGGGGCGAGGGAGAGGAAGGCATGCGCCGGCGCCGCGCCGCGAACCGACGCGTGACGTCCGAGTAGCGCGGGGACCGCGCGCCGGCGGCGGCCTCGCCGGCAGGCTGCTTGCTGCCGGACTCTCTACTGCCGGATGCCTTGCTGCCACCCGCCTGCCTGCTGGCCCTCTTACTGCTAGATGCCTTTCTAGCAGTCTCGTCGCCGCTCTCGTCCTTGTTGCTAGTGTCCTTGCTAGCAGATTCCATCGGGCGAGACCGCAGCGAGCGACGCTTCGGCGACGGAGGACCTGGCACACGATAAGAGCCTTTAGTCAATAATAACAGAGAGAGACAGAGAACAGTGGTATCCTAGTGTTAACGGCCGCGGCTTCCGACTTGTTTGTTTTTATTTTTTGTGCTTGAGTTAAGTTTTCATTTTATTTGTTGGTATATTGGTATGGCTAGCTGAGTTGAAATAAAGACAATTTTCACAAATAATATAAATAAGTGGTTGAATTGATGAACGTATTTGAAAATAAGGATTAATACTAACTGACCCAATACGGTATTGCACCCATTATTGAAAATTGTCTTAATAAGATTATATAGTGCTACTAAACCACAAAAAAAAAATTAATCGATTAGTGCCTTAAAAATGCATTTAAATTTTACATTTTCAAATTTCACGCGTAATTTGACGAAAACGCTGGACGCAATGGACGCCATATTGCTTTGTGGGTATGACGTCAGTTTGCTGTGTAAACAAGTGAGCTGATATTTTGTATGATAATTTTGAATCATTAAAAAAAATCAGTTATTATTCTACTTATCGTTGGTTTGCTGTTCCTGAATGCAAGATTCAATAAAAATACTTTGATTACGAAAATAATAAAAGTACAAAATGGTTCAGTTGATTAGTTTAAAGTTAAACATCAGTATTACGTAATAACATGGCGGCTACTATTTCATGGTGTTCAAAAATAGATTTAAAAGATTGAATTCTTTGAATTGACTTTTAAAATTTATTTTTTTATTTCATGAACTAAAACTAAAATTTTCCGACTGTTTTTTGCCTAAGCTATCTCAATAATATATTATTCGTTTTTGTCTCATATAGAGTAAAATACCCTATATTCGTTCCGGGAGTACTCCGTTTTTTTTTTAAATTCATTTTGCGAACCATCTTGATAAGTATTTTTCATTGAAATAGTGATATTAATTTTTGTAATCAATTGCTGTCGTACATTATCTTCGGAAAGAAATCTAACATAATAGGTTGGGGAAAAAGTTTCTTCGCATTTTTTAAGAAAATTCAAAACATTTTTTAATAAAGTTTATTTACATTTAACTAAAGTATGTAGGTACCATTTTGTTCGATAACTTTTTGCCATCTTGTAGGTAGGGACATGATCCCATTGCTATAGAAATTTTGGGACTTCTGGTCAAAATACCGCAACAAGTGGTTTTGGCAGTCCTCTCGTGATGTTAACCTGACACTGCCTAAAGAATTATGAAGAGACCGAAACAGGTGGAAATCTGAAGGTGCAAGGTCAGAACTATACGGCGGATGCATTAACACCTCCCAGCCAAACTCTCTTAATTTTTGTTGGGTGGCTAAAGATGTGTGAGGTCCAGCGTTATCATGATGAAAAACCACACCCATTCTGTTGATTAATTCCGGCCGCTTTCTCTCAACTTCTTGCTTTAATCTCATCAGTTGTTCACAGTAGAGTTCAGAATCGATGGTCCTGCCTGGTGGTAACAGCTCAAGATGAATAATACCCTTCCAATCCCACCACACACACAGCATCACCTTGTTGCGAGTTAACCCGGGTTTCGCCACAGTCTGTGAAGCCTGACCGGCCTTTGACCACGACCTTTTTCGCACGTTCTTGTCATACGTGATCCACTTTTCATCACCAGTTATCAGCTTCTTCAAAAATGGTTCGGTTTCATTACGTCGTAATAAAGAATCACAAATGAGTACACGGTTCATTAGGTTTCTTTCAGTGAGCTCGTGAGGTACCCAAATGTCGAGCTTTTTTGTGTACCCAGTTTTTTTCAAATGCGCCAAAACTGTTTTGTGGTCAATTTCCAGTTCTTCAGCTACGTCGTAACTACTGGTATGCCGATCTTGCTCCACTTTTTCAAAAATGGCATCCATTTTATCCGTAATAGGGCGACCAGAGCGACGTGCATCTTTGACATCAAAATTTCCGGATTGAAAACGCTTAAACCAAATTTGTGCTACTCTCACAGACACTACACTAGGTCCATAAACATCGCAAATTTTTTTCGCGGCTTGCGTTGCATTTTTACCTTTTTTGTAGTAAAATTTTAAAATGTATCGAATTTCTTCATTAGATTCACTCATCTTGACGGTACGAAAAACAAATGAAAATCACACATTTTCCTAATTTGAATTTGGAATTATGTTCTTTAAAATTTAAACTTTCAATGATACCAAAACCAGCCAGATACAAATAGTATAGCCAAAGAGATTTTATTACAAGTTCATACATACTATAATGCGAAAAGACTTTTTCCCCAACCTAATATATCATTTAAAATTTCACTTAATAAATGAAGTAGTCTTTAAGTAGGTACTTTTAATTAAGTAAACAGCAACTACCATACTTAGTTATCTCACGGAGGGAAATTACTTTAAATAATTTGTAGTAGATAGAATATTTAATTTATAGATTTTATTTTTATGAGAATTTCCATTTATGAGACAGTCGCACAGTGGAACGAATGTATGGGAGCGGTTGGACGTAGACATGTCCGAAAAAAAAGAGTAAAATTATGCCAAACTAATGATGCCATCTTATTCGATTACTTAATGCCTTCATAACTTGTGGTGATGAATTTCTTCATAACTCCCATATTTCGGGAGTAATTTGAGAAAATGTGAAATTTTACTATGAAAATGAGTGTATCGAGCTCTCTCCCTCCTGATTCCGGGCTTGTTTCAAGTAGCGGTCTCTAATATCATAATGCTAATACTAAGAGCTATATTTAATACTAAGACACATAGTGCGCCAAATGTGCACTTTCTGGGATAAAGAGTGATGTTTATTTTATAACACAATTTTTTTATTTTTTGTTTATTTTGTTGATTAAAACCGTTTTTCTAAAGGTTTACCTTATTACAATAACATTTCTGAGCAGCCAATTAGAGAAGATATAAGCTAATTAGGATATATAATTAGGGACTTAAGGTTTACATATAAAACTGATGCACTAATGATTACTGATAAGAACATTGCTATTATTTAATTACTAAATGGCTCTTAATACACTAATTTAGCATGCATCATTTACTAATTATCACAATAACTAATTACCTTGCAATATTTAACAAAGGATACCTGGGATACCTGGATTTTATATAAATAGGTCACTATTAGTAACTTTAAAATCAGTGTTGATTTACACCTCGTTGTATCCAAGCTAATCTCGCAATGTATTTTCCAAATTTTAATACAAATCTTGATATTCACGTTGCTTTATGCGCACGCGCACATAAAGATTTACGCGACTTTAACTATTTGTTCAGTGTTTTAAAAGATAACAGTTGTGTTCAGTTATGTGAAAGTGCTGAAACAAGTTTAAAAGACTGGTGTCGTCGATTTTGCTACCGCATTTATGCAAAATGGACACAGTCTGGAAGAAGCACAGATAAGTTTCGGAAGAAACATGAGATTTGGCTACAGGCTGCAATTCAATGGCCGGAATTACAGAATGAAAATATGGAACCTTCTACAGAAAATATAAGTGACGTCATCGAGCCCATAATTTCTCCTGCTAAATCTGATGCTTCAACTTGTACACATCCTAGTCCTCGTAAATCTTTTGAGGACCTTAGTAACCGGCAAAAAAGAAGACGCACTGAAGATAGTCTTTCATGCAGCAGTAGCAGCGCTGAAATTATGTTTTCGGCCGAAAGGGCGCTTCAAAAGGCAGGACAAAGCGATACAGCTTATGTTATGAAATACTTGACGGAGAATCCAGAAGAGGCCTCAAAAATCAAAGCCTTCATTGAAGGTAAATCAATTCAGGTACGGGAAATATCCCCTTTGAAGGCATTGGCTCTTTATGTATCGATGAACTTATCGAAATGGCGCTATAACACTCTTCGGGATTTCAACACTCAAGAAGGAGCTCTTCAATACCCGAGTTACTACATGTTGGTTAAAGAAAAAATTAAGTGCTATCCGGCCAAAGAAGATCTCACAGTTACAGAGAGCTCTGCAAAAATCAAATTACAAGCCTTGATGGATTTAACCTCAAGAAGACTTATTAGGTCGTTAGAAACCCCTGTTGATCCCAATCAACAGCTCGTATTGACCAGCAAATGGGGTTTTGACGGATCATCTAGCCAAAGCATTTATCATCAAAGGACGAGTGAAGATGAGCAAATCGATCTTGCTAGTAATTTTATGATTAGTCTTGTACCACTGCGGCTCGTCTCAAAAGGTGTAACAATTTGGGAAAACGAGCGACCATCTTCCACTTCATTTTGCCGGCCAATATTGTTTAAGTTTATAAAGGAAACCAAAGAAAATGTGCAGAGAGAGATGGCTGAAATCGAAGCAGAGATTGAAGCCTTAACTCCATCCACCATCACTGATGGAATTAGTGTCAAACACCAACTGCTGTTGACAATGATTGATGGTAAAATTCATTCCATTATATCCAATACAGCAGCTTCAGTGTGTGACATATGCAAGGCTTGTCCTAAAGAAATGAATAATTTAGAGTTAATCAAAGATAAACACGCAAACGAGGACATGTATAAATATAGCTTAAGCACCCTTCACGCTTGGATTCGCTCAATGGAATGCTTATTACACATTTCCTACAAATTAGACATAAAATCATGGCAAGTAAGGGGTGATATAGCAAAAAGGCAAGTTGATGACAGGAAGAAAAGAGTTCAAGAGGCTGTAAGAAGAGAAACGGGCTTACTTCTCGATGTTGTGAAACAAGGCAGTGGATCCACCAACAATGGCAACTCGGCAAGGAGATTTTTTGAAAACTACACTAAATCTGCTGAACTGACCGGAATAGATGCTATGCTTTTAAGAAAAATCTGTGTGATCTTGCAGTGTATTTCATCAGGAGAGAAGATCAACGTAACTAAATTCCGAGAGTTCTGCTTTGATACTGCTAAGCTTTACGTGGAGTTATACCCATGGTATTATATGCCTTCTTCACTTCATAAAATTTTAATGCATGGGCCAGACATAGTTCAGAACATGTCAATTGTGCCCATTGGTTTTCTATCCGAAGAGGCATCTGAGGCTAGAAATAAAGATTTTAGAAAATATAGAGAGGGGCATTCTCGAAAGCATAGCAGTATCTCATGCAATGAAGATATTATGCACAATCTTTTACTGTCTTCTGATCCACTTGTTACAAGTATCCGTCCAAAAGGAAATAAGTTTGTAAAAAAATCTTCTTTTAAGGAATTTTATGAGCTTACGGATTCTGAGAAAAGTGATATCGAATTTGTTAACATAAATGATTTAGCGGACATCGATTCTGAATTTGAATTAATTGATGATGATGATGATGACGAAGATAATTAAATGATGTTATTGTTTTAAAATGTGTAACTTAGTAAATTAGAGCTTACATCTTAATTATTTATTGTACTTTTAATGAAACTAGGTAATTTATTATCAACTTACTTAAAAGTCATACTCTCATCAGTTCTTGTGAATATTTTTGTTAATATATATTTCTGTATATATATATAATATATTTATAGACCTCTTAATAAGTCTGTCTGCGGTTTAAAGTAAATACAAAGGGGAAAAAAACGTTTTTTTTTTTAAATTTTCATTTCCTTTTATCCCAGAAAGTGCACATTTGGCGCACTATGTGTCTTAGTATTAAATATAGCTCTTAGTAATAGCATTACGATATTAGAGACCGCTACTTGAAACAAGCCCGGAATCAGGAGGGAGAGAGCTCGATACACTCATTTTCATAGTAAAATTTCACATTTTCTCAAATTACTCCCGAAATATGGGAGTTATGAAGAAATTCATCACCACAATTTATGAAGGCATTAAGTAATCGAATAAGATGGCATCATTAGTTTGTCATAATTTTACTCTTATTTTTCGGACATGTCTACGTCCAACCGCTCCCATACATTCGTTCCACTGTGAGTCGCGGGACATTCGGTACACTGATTGGATTCTAATTACGGCCCTGCCTTTTTGTTACATTTCCGTTTGTTGTTCATAGTTGACGATATATGGCGGCCTGTTTACAAAATGATATAAAAGTTACAAAAATATTTTGGCGACTTTATGGTATGTAAGAATGAATGTTGAACAAATCTCAGTACATATGATTATTAAAATAAATTAACACTGAGCTCTTAATTATATTTATTTCCCACCTAGCTAGTGCACCTAGCTTCTGACGTTTCATAAGTGCCCTTGCAGGTTTACGTGAAATAAAATATTTTGATTTGATTTGATTTGAACATGATACCGCTTGGTAAGACTGGTTGTCAGACTTTTGGGCTTCTGACGACCCGTAACGACAACGGCTTAACGGGCTTTCCGAAGCACGGAGGGGTCTTGGTATGTAAAGACGGTCACCCATACACGGACCAACCGCGGCAAGCGTAGCTTAACCTGATCGATCTACCCGTGCGGCTGTTATTCTTTAGCCATAAGCCCCTCTAAGTTCATTTATTCCTGTTGAATGAAGATTTAGTTTAAAAAATCTAATACCTTAGCGAACCGACATTAACTACATCGCTAGCTACCTCTCCGTTGCTTTGGAAAGAATAACTATTTCCTACCGGTCGGCCCGTGCTCGGGCAGAAGAGATGTCAAGATGGATAGAAAGAACTTTGTCTATTCTTGGTAGCATAGGAATATAATTGGCCATGCTACGTCTGCAGGTCTTGCGGCATCCCTAATGAGACTAGAAAGAGCCCCCCGGGAGGGCTCCTCCACAAAAGGCCCCTACATACATACCAGTATCGTCCCCCGCAGGCGCGGCGGCGCCGTCGTCACTGGAGGCGGGCCGCACGCGCCGGGAGGCCGCGCCGCGCGCCGGCGTCTGGAAGGCCGAGTGGCGCCGCGCCACCAAGCGGTTCTTCGTCTTGATAGCGCCTGCCAAGTCGAAGCATTTATGTCAAGTAAGCTATTAAAAGGCTCTATTGAACAGGTGCCCTTTAAAATGTAATTTCGTATGGAGAAGAATGGGCAAGAAACTCTATAGTTTATATTTTCTTCGCTTTTAAAATATTTTACTTTATTTTGTATAGGTACATAATTATACTGTGGGTGCGTGTAGGAACAGATGTATGAACGTGTACGAGGCACAAGGAGTATGTAAGTATGGTAGCAGGTAGCATTCTGTAGTTCCTACCTACCCCCTTGGGATTAATATTACTGTACTACAATATGCACACAACTACAACCAGTTATAACTCTTTTGCTTTTAAAATGAGGGCCCATCAACAACTTACTTCACACGTTAAGGGGGCTCCTCCTGCTTAACGTGACTTTGTTGACCCCCTTACTTCACACGTTAAGGAGGAGGGACCCCTTAACGTGTGAAGTAAGGTAATTCAACAAAATATGACATCGTGTAACAAGGGGGGGGGGAGTTAATACATTCATCTGAGAGGAGCTTATGGTTAAGTAAATAACAGCTGCACTGGTCGATACATCAGTTTAAGCTACGCTTGCCGCGGTTCGTGGATGGGTGATCATCTTTACATACCAAGACCCCTCCGTACCTCGGAAAACACGTTAAGCCGTTGCTCCCGGCTGTCTTTTGTGGATCTTTGACAGACCAGTCTTACCAAGGGGTATCGTGTTACCCAGTGACTGGGTTGTGGAGGTCAGATAGGCAGTCGCTACATGTAAAACACTGGTATTCAGCTGCTTTCGGTTAGACTGGAAGCCGACCCCAACATAGTTAGGCAAAGGCTAGACAGACGAGTGTCGTCTACGAACAACACATATCATGTTTATCCTTTATGAGGTAAGGCATTTAATACAAATAATAAACAAAAAATGGGCCAAGAATTGAGCCCTGGGGGGCCCCCATTTTTACTAGAGATCCGGGTGATCTAATTCCGTTAACATCAACTCTTTAAATACTTTCACTTTTTTCTTTCTTTATGAAGTAAGAAGTTTCAGCGAGTCGTTCCGGATTCCGCAGTGGTGCAGTTTCCTGATCAATGTTTCATGTCGAACACAATCAAATGCCTTGGATAAAACAAAAGATGTCCAAAGCGTATGTGCACATACCGGTGGCGGCGGCAGCGCGCAGACGCGACACGTCGCCGGGCGGCAACTGAAGCGAGCCCAGAGAGGGCAGGATGTAGCGCAAGTAGCGGTTGCGCAGTGAGTGCCACGAGCGCTCTGCGGGAAACATTCTATTGGTTCATATTTTATACATAATATATCTATTTATTTCTGCATCTATCCATCACGGCGAGCCTGTTCTGATTACCAGAGCTGTGACGTTTATGTTTAAATGTCGCTGCATCATGAGCTTTTCGGCCTCGTACAGGACTTTTTTCTTTGAGTCACTTGTTTTTTTATTTCTTTTAATAATACTATAATTGTGTCGTTCTATTTACTTTTTGTTTTTTCTATGCGAGTCCTAATAAATACATTTTCTAAAACTCACCGCGTCCCGTGAGCCGCTCGTACTGCTCCTGCAGGTCGCGCCACACGCGGTTGCCGCTGACGAGACACGCACGAGACCCGCTGCTCAGCCACGCCACGATGGCGTGGTCCTCCAGGTTGGAGTACTCCTTCGCGGCGGGCTGCGACGCGCTGCACACAAACACAGTCATACACCAGCGGCCCTAGAGTCGTAACTTGCGGCATTCCTGGCATAAGGAGCATGTTTCAAGGAGCAAATTTTCTTACGTATTCAGCATTTTCAGGTCAGATTGTGTGTTGTGTCGCGACCGTAACTAATGTGTATTCACAGAATAAACACAATCATCAAAACAACTTTCTAAGTTATAAAATTGTCATTGAATGGAGTAATTCGATGACTTGTGTTGATGTTTTTAATGATTAAATATATTTTGCAACCATGAATCATATTTTGATCATTATATCTACAACTTGACAATGACATACAAATCGCAGAAAACGTACGAAAGCGCAACCCCCTTAATAAAGAGTATTAGACAATTACGGGGTATATTCATAAACGTTGATTATAGTTAAGAGATGTTTCAACGTCAAAAATGTATGGTTAATCAGTCGCTAATCATTACTTAACTTTAAACAACGTTATAAATAAAAGGGTAGATGTTTTAGAACAACCACGAATAACAAGCAAAACATTCACGATCAGCAGCCCAAACACGCTTTAAAATGAAATCTAATAATTGAAAGTAAGATTTTGTGGTCAACACTATCGAAAGCCTTGCGAACGTCACACAACACACGTTTTACTAACTAACGCCGCAGATGCAACAACTATTACTGAGAGATGTGCTTGGGTAGAAGGAATATGATAAGCGATAATATATAAAAGTGTAATTTCAGTGATACCTACCGCTTACTAATGACGTGTGTACCGGGCGGCACGCGCACGGTGTAGCTGCCTGGTGCAGTGGAGTCACCGGCGTCCCTCGCAAGGGCTGCCTTCTTCTTGCTCCGCTCGGGCTTCGCTCTCGGAGGATCCCTGGTGACGCTATTAATCTTGGGTGCTTTTATCACTGCCATTTCTTTTTCGAGCTTGTTGCTGCGTTCAGACACTCCTAGGCGAGTGGCACTGGCGCGAGTGGGCGGGCTAGCCGCTGGTCTTTTCTCCGGCGACTTCTTGGAGCCGCTAACTGGTTCACGCACTTTATTCGGAGACGAGTGTCTGTCCTTGTTCTCCTTGAAATTAAAATTCTTTTTTCTACCATTTCTATTTTGTATCTGTATCTATAAGAGCTTCTAATTTACAAGTGTATAGTGTTTCTGTGCCGTGACAGGGGGCAGACAGCGGCGCGCAGTTAGTTAGTTAATTTCGAATCGTTTAAGAGTTTGACACATAAGGCCATCGATAGGCTTTTATGTTAGTCAATTCTTGTCGATTTCTCCTGCTTACTAGGAAACAGCCACTTCAAGCGTAGCACAGTTACCTTATCGGTATCAGCGGAGGCGCCGCGCTGTACGCGCGGCCTGGCGAGCGTGATGGCCCGGCGCTTCGTGCGCAGCAGGCGCTCCAGGCGCGCGCACCGCTCCACGTGCACCAGCGGGTTGATGGCGTGGAACAGCTTGCGCTTGTAGCCGACGTCGGCGTCAAAGCGCGCCAGGGCGGAGGGGCGCGTGCGCGACACGAAGCCGCGCAGCAGCTCCACGTCCGAGTCCGAGATGATCAGCTCCTTGCACGCGACGGGCGACTGTCGGTCGGACGACGCGCTCCGCGGCACGAACTCGTCTGCTGACATAGAGTCAGTGTTATCATTGACGCCTGTTCGAGCTCGCTTCCTCACGCGCTCTCGCCTCTCATCGCCGGACTTGTCAGCCGCGTGTTTCGTAACGGGCGTGTGCTTCTGATTCGCGGCGGCAGCGGGTGGTTTGGTCGCAGGCGTCTTTCCAAATAGTTCGTTCACTTCCGTCTTTGTGTGTGCTGCGAGCGGTCTGCGGCCGCTCATGGTCACGAACTCCTCTGCAGAGCTGTAGTCGGACGCGGCGGTGGCGGTAGTGGTGGGCTTCTGCTTGATGTTGAAGGCGAGGCCGGGGGCGCACTGCGTGGCTATGTCGCGCTTGCCTACCGGCCGCTGGTCGTTGTTGTTGCATCTGGAATTACGTCGCGTGTCGTTTGTCGCGCACATCATCTCCAGTTCGTCGCCATGGGCTAACTCTTGCTGTCTACTTCTATGATTGATCAACCGCAATTTATAATAAGAATAAATAATAGTGCCACATTACATTACGGATAACATTAAGACATGCACGCTACTAGTGACCTAACACCACTGCTACGAGTACAAGGATCCCTTGGCGCTCGGATGACGTAGTCGGTAAACAGTTCTACAATTCGATATTACTGTAAAGACAAAATATCCAAAACCATTTTGAGCTTCTAGGTTGGTAACTCTTTTTTTCTATTTTTAGCGCTGAAAATTATAAGATGGAGTTCTTTAGGAGATAGCTGCAGGCAGCCTGAAATTTTTATTTTCTTACGTTTATTGCAATGAATGGGTGAGTGTCAGGCTGTAGGTATGTTGAATAAAATATGATTAATGTGACCTTGACAAAAAATATACACATTCGCTGCGAAGCACGAAAAATTATTCTTTCATGTGCCCACAACTCGCATCTGAGTCGGCGCTCGGTCTCGCTAGTCGAGTCCTGGCCATGAACAGAATCATCAATAGCTACTTATAGCGACGGCTCGGATGCGAGTTGTGGACACACGCACGAACTATTTTTCGACTCATATGCTGGGTGCTTGGCATGAAAAGTGTTAAAAACCAGACCTTTTTGTAACTAGTAAAAACTTTTAATGTGTGTGTGTTGGTCTGTGCTAATACTTAGTTTGAGAACCGCTACCCTCTCTGAGAAACTCTATGATATTATTCATCCACTATTTAGCCATTAAAAAAAACAATTCCATAAAGGACTCTGATTGGTGGCTACAGAATGGTCTACCATTCTGTAGCCACCAATCAACTAGACAAAACAACAGACAACAGAGAAAACTATATTCTAATATAGTTTTGCCGCTTTCTTTCTCATTATGGCATGGAAACCATCTGTGCAGGACCCCACGAACATTCCCGAGGCGCTACAACGCCATGGCAGTCCCAATAGCATCCTAAAAGCATTATTAAATTGCACACGCAGGACACTGTAAGCTCGACGCGTGTATGCCACCCACAGGCCACTCGTGTAAAACGATTGACAGAACGCCTTAAAAAGAGTAACTTTGACGTCTGTAGTACAACGAGCGAACCTGCGGGCAAGCATATTGCTCCTCACTGACAACGCCTTGCGCTCCCTTTCTATGTCTACGTCATCTCTTAGGTCACACGTGACAATGTGGCCAAGACACCTAAAACTATCAACAACCCTTAGTGCTACGCCGTTAAGTGTTATGAGTGGAACACTGCGCGGCTGCTGTTTAGGTGCTTTAAATACAAGAAGCTCGCTCTTCTTCGTGTTGTAAATTAAGCCATGCTCCACCGCATAAGCCTCGCAGGTCGATAACAACTTTTTGAACCCGCCTATCGAAGGATTGAGAAGCACCATGTCGTCGGCATAACATATATTGATGACACATGGTCCGTCAATGTGGCAGGCGACATGTGTACCGCTCAGTCAGTCGATAAGCCGGTTGATATAGAGGTTGAATAGCAGAGGCGAGCTTAAACCCCCCTGTCTTACTCCGTATTCCAGCCCGTACTCGTCCGACATAGTACCCACCCACCTCACCCGGTTCTTTTGGTTAGAGTACCAATATTTGAGAAGGGAGGTGTATTCCGCCGACACACCCGCGTCTCTCAACTTGTCGCACAGTACGTCATATGCAACCAGATCAAATGCTTTTGACAAGTCGAGGAAACACGCATATACTGGCGTCGTCCTCGTGTAGTACATGGCAGTTCGCTTCAGACTCAGGATACTGGACACCGTGAAAGTCGACCTGTGCACTAGGCGACTATTCAGCAGACTGTCAAGTACTTTGGCTGTTATGGTAACGAGTGAAATAGCAATGAAATATATCATAATGAATTAGACACAAGATAGGTACACTAGTAAATAAATATACTATAAATACTCATAATACACATAATAATAATATGTATATAAGTATGTATATACGAATTCAAGGGAGAGAGGTGTTGAGATGACTCCACACTATTTGTTAGGAAAATAACTTTGCAATTGCAGAGGCCGTCCTGATATCAAGAGCTTCCTCTTGATTCCAAAGATAATGGACTGAATGTGAACGGAATAATGAACCAAGCCAGAAATATGAGAAGCACAGAATACAAGAATGCATTATAATTAAAGTAATTAATGACTGCTTGGAAAACGAAAATATTGATTCTGAAATTACTTGAAGTAACTATACCTCATTTGAAATAGGATTAGACATTTAAATAGACCTTTTTTATTATCGGTTATCAGTTGAAAGACTATAAAAAAGTTTTATTTAAATGTCTAATCTTATTTCAAGATCTATAAACTAATAATACAAAAAATAATACTTGAAAAAAAAAAACTTTAGATACCAAATTGTTTTGTAAAAACAAGATGGCGTGCCGATTTCGGACGAGCGCCAAAAGATCCTTGTACAGCTATACATCAGTGCGCTTCAAACTGACCTGAACTAGTTTCAGGAAGACAAATGAAATCTAGCAGAAGGCAAACACTAAGTCGGTGCAAGACTCAAAACAAAACAGTTACCTGTGTACTGTATGTGCACAGCAGGGATGATGCTCACAAGCTGGTAGTGCCAGCGGGAGCGCGGGGGGCGCGGCTGGCACAGCAGTTACGGCGGGCGTCTCTTGATTGTGATTGGTGCGGCTCTTAGACTTGCTGTAGGGAAGGCATTGTAATACAACAGCTGCAATTATACATGACTTGCTTTTGCCAGCAGCTTATTATTACCAAATTTCATCCAAATCCGTGGGGCTGTTTTTGCATGATTGAGTCAAACAAACAAACTTCCAAATTATAGAAGTATAACAAAGATAGAAATATAAACAAACAGTTTGTATTAGAAATGCATCAGCTACCCTCCAGCAACCCACGTTTTGCCATTTGTCACCTACACCACAGAATTGTGAGATAAACATTTTCTTCATCATCTTATACCTCACCGTTTCTTTACTATTCTGCCAAAATGGATTGAACAACTGTTTTATGACCCAGCCAAATAATAACGCTTCACAAAGCCTTTCTGCTTCATAATATTGCAAGCGCTGCATGCGATGCACTGCAGAGCTAAGCTTGCATAATTATCATGTGTATTCTGCAGGGAACTACTTTATATTATCACTGAAAGCTTTATGCAGCCCACACCCAGTACTTGTTAATCAGCCATTAATGTTCCCACAGCTGGGACACAGGCCTCCATTCTGTGAGAGGGAGTGGGCTGTAATTCACCAGCCGGGCCCAGTGCGGTTTGGTAAATGTCACATGTCTTTGACTTTTTGGTTCTAGGACATGTTGTGTTTCCTTACAATGTTTTCAGTCACCGTTTTGAGAGTAGTAGACCTAAGACTAATTGTTATGCATTTTTATTAACGCATACCACCGCAAACTTTAAATTTAAATTACAATGGACAAAAAATAGACCAAGTGCAAGTTGCAAAATTTTTAGGTTTTATGATAGATAGCCAACTAACCTGGAAGCCACATGCAGAAGAAGTATGCAAAAGACTAAGTACAGCAACGTATGTGCTTTTTATTTTTAACCTATCCAGGAAAGTGAATATGCCCACCAGATTAGTTGCTTACCATGGTTTGGTGGCGTCAATTCTGAGATTCCGGACAATATTTTGGGGAAATTGTAGTCTGATAAAACAGGTATTCAAGGCTCATAAACGATGCGTAAGGGCAATGTGTAACATGAAAGTAACAGATAGTTGCGTACTTGTATTAAAGTCCCTAAATTTGCCAACATTCCCATCACTTTACATTTTCGAAATAGCTGTTTTTGTGAAATCAAATATGCATCTTTTTAATAAATTGTCTGACAACAAAACATAACCAATTAGAAGGCAGTGTACAAACATGCTTCATGTTAGTGGTCATAACACTGCATTATTAAGAAAAAGTGTTTTATGTATGTGCCCGATTTAACAAAATACCCAATGGAATAAAAAATGCGTCCATTCCATTGTTTAAAAATAAATTGTCAGTCTTATTAATTGATAAATGTTATTAATCCATTTGTGAATTTCTAAATGATAAAACTTTATAGTCACCTAATTAATCCTGACATCTTTAATTCTTTGTTTTATTTTATTGACCATAATAAAAGAATTTTCATATTGACATTATTGTAGAATATTAAGCACTTGTGCTAAATGTTTTGCATGCCTAATTTAAGGTTGAATGTATAAAGATCTCTTAATTATAAAACCATCAGTATTTTTTTTTGTACCTACTTTCTATGCTAATAAATAATTATTCTATTCTATTCTATTTTTAGGGAACAAAGTACAAGTCTTAGCAAACAAATACAGTGCGGTGTCTGTTGCTGGAGCTATATAAACACATTGTTGCCAACCCTTCCCAGAATACAGTTGAAATATGATAATTAGGTGGGCTCTTGTGCAGTAGAGACAATCCTGGGTCAGACGGTCGTATAAGGGGCTGTCCATAAACCACAGCAACATGTAGTACACTCAGCTACTACAGCAATAACCCTCATTCTGGCGCAGTCGGGTAATAAGATGAACGGACCAGTTACATTGCACATTAAAGTTTATCTAACGGACCTATCACAAGCACAATAGCAGGGCACGTTCTCTCAATGATGGGCATGAAATGAACTGGTTATTTGTCCTATCTTGTCTTCAACGACACAGTTTGAGCGCGAAAACGACTGTGACGCAGATGTTAAGGAAGGACAGCGGACTCGTTGAGTATTGTTTACCTGCGGTACGAGAGGCGCGGGCCGTCGGCGGCAGCGCTGGGCTGCCCCGCGGCCAGCGCTTCCAGCGCGCGTAGCACGGGGCGGCGCCGGGCCACCAGCAGCCTGCCCCGCCGAACAAACACAAAGCGTGCGCGACGCCGCCAGCCCGTCACGCGGCCCGACGCTACGTCAATCTCGCGCCACACGCCCTCGCCCCACACGAAGTACTTCGCGGCCATCACTGCACACAACACACTAATATCATACAATAGTTCATTTGGATTACACACGTCCTAGGCCGAACCCGCCAATCTATGTTTATGTCATAATATTTTTCTACGCAACGCCACCAGTGCTGCCAACTCTAAAAGTTCTAATGATCGAGTTCCCACGTCGAAATTATTGTATGGTGGGAAAATTATCGTACAGACGCCAGCACATCAAGCTACCCCAAACTGTCAAATTTCTTTAATAGATTTCAACTTTATGGCATATGCCTAAGGTTCATGTTCAATTGGGAAAATTTGACAGTTTGTGGTAGCTTGATGTGCTGGCGTCTGTATATACAAAAGAAAATATCACGAAAAAACCCTAACTAAAAAATTCATCAAACATTGATAACAAACGACAATGACTAGTCAAAGCGGGAGAATATGCTAAGTTTCACCACTAGTGGCGCCAGCAACACAAACCACCAAACACAACCAGGAGTGTATCAAAGGTCACTAGAGTCTATATTTACTTTTTACGATTTATGTTCACGCATGCCTAGCCAGAAGTAAATATAAAGTTATCTGAGAAAACCACAAGAATACAGTACAAAAACGGAGTTGCGGTTGGATGGAAACAAGTGTTATTATTTTCATGTAAAAAATGTGAGGGAAAGAGAAAGAGACACATTTACAGCATTCTCTGCCTACGCATTTACATGTTAATGCTCATACTCGACAGTTGACGTTGACATTTTGTTGACTTTCTACGTTTTATTTTGTCTGAAAAATACATTTTGTTCATAGAACTTTCTTTTTTTTTGCAAAGCTCAAAATGATCGTACATTGGATAATCACCATCGTACATCGTACCTTTGGCTAAATTATCGTACACCCCCATAATTATCGTACGGGTTGGCAACACTGAACGTCACCAAGATTAACCCCTAGGCTTTTGGGGCAACCCCGACTACGAAATACCTTTTAATATCGAAGCCAAAAAGTATTTTTCTGTAAGCAATATTTTAAGTAACTCGCATTTGCTTGATTTAAAAAAAGGGATTTTATTGTAATCTGTGGTAAAAGTGTTCCCGCCTTCGAGAATTCGAGATAGGCAATTGAAAGGTTGATATATCCATTTTAAGTTATTTTTGAGATAAGTAGAAGTGTGACTATACATACTATATTTGCACTGAAATAAACCATTAAAGCGTTATACGTGGACTTATTTTAACCAGTGATCTAACACGACCAACTAACTGCTTGGCAATGTCTCGGAAAATAATAAAAAAATATATATATATAGGTTCCAATAAGATTGGGGTATTAGCGCCGTTTGAGGTTTTCCGCACCTGCAGCAGCTGCTCCAGCACGACCCGCCGTACTAGGAAGATGGGATGGCGCAAGGGTGTCGACACATGTTGCATCCCAGATGAAAGGCTGACCTAACTTCCAAGGCTTTATGGTCATTCCGTCTGGTCTCTTCCCATCGTCGCGTGCTAAGTCATTGGGCTCTAGAACAGCTGGCACCCCGGTGGTGACAAGAGCAGGACGGATGATGTCATTGATGCTGGCGTGCCGTGCTGTCTGGCCTGCGCTCCTACTGCTGTCCGAGGCAGCCGAGAGCCACGCAAGGAGCGCCAAGACGCAGGCAAGTAGCGAGCCGGAAGGTCGAGTCAGCCAGCATAGTGCCTATGCTGGGTTACGGTAGTGCCTGCAACCAGAGGCCCGACTCCCACTCACCCACAGCCAGAAGGCGGGCACGCTCAGCAGTATTGGTGGACGTATTAATGAGTATATTCCATACCGACGTGCAGCGCGGATCATCCCACTGTCTTTGGAAAACAAATTATTTGCCATAATACTTATGTCAGCTAGCACACGCCAGCGGCGAGGTGTCAATTTTTCTAAGAGAGAAGCCGAAGCGAAGTCGGCTACTGACTTATCAATAAAGAATACTTACTATCATTCTACAATTAATATAGGAATGTAATGAATTAAATACAATAAAATTGAACAGCTGAAAACCAAATAAAATGTGCAATAATACTCCATCTCGTTCTCGCTGACGCATTTTTCTTCATCTGTCTCTGTCATAACCCGTTGTACAGCGGCTTGCTCTCGTCCATATCAAGCGGTGCCACGTGACCTAAAGTGTGAATTTTTAGTTCCCGATTATGACGTTTTGGCGCCGGGTTAATTTAGAACATATGTTTTTAAATTGTAATACAAAGCTAAAAATAACCGTTTTTATTTTTTGAAAGCTATGATGAGTTAAATACTCGTAGTGTAACTATATTTTTTGACAATAGTAGCATTAAACGTGCCATTTTCTAATAGCTTTAGAGTTACCGATGCGAGTCCTCGAAGGGAAGCCGGTAGGAATCGTGTTATAAGGTGCTTTCGCCACTGGCACACGCCAATATACTAACAGAAAATATTGAAAACAATACCTACTCGAGCAGATATCCTTCTTCCCACTAGTTTTAAATGTGAACGTTTGTATGTTCAGATGGCTAAATAGATTTGGATGAAATTTAGTACACAGATAGTTAATAAGGTTAAGGTTATAAACTATCTGTGCGCCAAATTTCATACAAATCCGTTCAGTAGTATTTGCGTGAAATAGTAACAAACATCCATGCGTCCTTACAAACTTTTTCAGTTATATTATTAATATAGGATGTAGATATGCCTGTCGGGGTGTAAGTATATGATTCAAGTACAGTTTTAAGTTAGTAAGCCAAGTAAATCATTCAGTCTCTCGACAGCTTGAATGTTTTGGTCGGAAGCATTCAGGGCAGCAAAAGAAGTCACCAAGTCAGGAGCTGACATCAAATTCAGCCTGTGTCCACCCAGCAAAATATTGGTGGATAGTAAAAATATATAATAACACCCATCGATCACTAATAAAATTAGTGATCGATGGGTGAATAATAAAAAAAGCCACACTAGAGAATTTTAAACTGGCGTGATTCTCTCTTGAGCCGTTAATAACTAATTGTCTTATTTCGCTATAATATTGATGCCATTCGATAGTGAAGTTTTCAGCGCATAAATTAGTATTTTTTTTTTGAGGGTGGGAAATCATCGAAATGAAATCAAATGAAATGTTTATTTATGTAAGTAGATCTTAAAAGACACTTTTACACGTCAATATTTTGTTGGTCAATATTTTTTTAAACTAGATGGCGCCGGCATTTCCTAGCTGACTGTTCCCTGAGAAGAAAAGCCGAAACAAACTCAGAGGTCATAGTCTCTTTTAAAGTCCAAACATTATATTATTTAAATTTTATGTGAGTCTAACAATGCAGGGTAATGTCTGGAAAGGCCTTTTGAAGAAAGAGCCATTGCAGCTTTGAGCTGACCTGTCTCAACAGACGGCATGTATGTAGCAGTCACCGTGTAGCTCAACCCTATTTTAGGGAGCTCAACGACCCGCCACAAGACGCTACCAGATTTGCAGGACATCAAATAACTTCTCCCGCTCTGGGTGGAGCAGAAGGACGTGTCAGACTTTTACTGTCTAAACCACCCGTGTTACTTCAGTTGCCTGTGTGCCAGGGGCCACGGTATCTCTTTCGAACAACCCGCACCCCTGGCAGGCATCGACCCTTGCGGACCCCACCAGTTGGTGCTGACATCTTTTTGAGGCGCGCATGGAAAACAACGCGCCGTCGACCCGGGCTTGGTCTTAACCGGACAGCGAGCTACCCATTAGGTACTCGCCATCCGCAAGCCCGTGCCTACGGTGCCCGGGAATCAACCTGGGATTCCCAACGCCCAGGGCGTCTCCTGCGGCGACTAGGGCCGTGAGTGCGCATATACTGCCTCTGCCTCACGTGGGCAGCCCGTCTTTGCGAGCATTACTGCTTCGCAGAAGGAGGTGACGGCTACCCATGCACTCTCGCTCCGTACCATGGCCTGAACTAGGGCCGGACGCGAGAGATCGCCGCCGCCGATCGCCTCCACAAGGACACGGTGGTGCTCCGCCTAATCCGGGCAGACCTCCACCGTATGCTCTAGAGGAGGTCGTTGAATCAATAAACTGTTTTTTTTAACGATTTTTCATTCGTCAATTGTTAAAAAGTTTGTCTTTAAAATCAAGTAAATCAGCGAAATCGATAGTTTCGTATGTATCCGGCGTATTAAGAAGTAATTACTTCCTCGTCAAAATTGAACTTTGTCTATAAACTTAAACAGTTTTTCCTGCAGTTTCATCGTATGGCTAGCCGTTGGTTGACGTCAACAGTACCACGTGTGTCATCCATGCGTCAACTATCTGGCCCGTAGACTATTTGGTGAATTAAAAAAGATAATACGTAGGTACTGTATGTAGTGTGTTCACAATTCGAACAGTGTCTCGCTGTGAATCCGCGATGATAAAAAAAACAAATGAATTCACCTTGGAATTGTGTGCGGTCGTTTGAGTGGACTTCAATGTGAATACGGTGTAAATAATTGTATATATAAAGTGAGCATACGTCCCGTTTTGAACGGGACTGTCCCTTTTCTCAGTCAACACTCTCGTTGTCCCCATACAAAGTTCCGGGACGCAAAATAGTCCCGTGTTCTGAAACAACGCGAAAGATTCTCATTATAGATCTGCCAAATGCCGTATTTCAATATAGTATAATCGGTTATAGTAAAATCAGGTGGCGTGACGCCTTCGAAATAGGTGGTTTTCTGTTCTACCCGTTTAAGTATGTATATGTATGTTCGCGATTTTCTAGAAAGCTAGTGATCCGATTTAGATGGGGAACGAAAAGACAGTTTAACTCAAAAACAGCTCAGTTAGTGTCTACCAAAAGATAATGACACTAATCAAGAGGCACATGCCCCCGACAGACAGTTGTTATTTCCATAAATATTAAGTAAGTATTGAATTTCTTTCCCCATTTGCTTCTTGTGTCCGCCCCCCCTCCCTTGTACCCGCCCATGACAATAGTAGATACTGATGAAAAAAAATGTGTTCATTTTAATTCTTAACCTGCTATATGGCGTCCCGTTTTAGGACAAAAAATAAATGGTCAGCTTATGTGTATAGTGTAAGCCATTACATAATACTTAAGATGTTGAATTTAAATTTATGATTTTAGTAGCTTTAGCCCGCGGCTCCGCCCTCATGGATGTCGGTTGTGGCGTAAATCTTCTCTATATCCCGGGCTATATCTCTGCCAAATTTCATGACGATCGGTTCAGCGGTTTAAGCGTGAAACCGTAACAGACAGGCAGAGTTACTTTCGCATTTAATTATATATTCATAGTGAACGTAGGGATAGGGATTAGTAGGGATTAAGTAGGATTGGTAGGTACGCGACTTGACCAGTTACAATAATTTGGTTCGATAGAATATGTTACCGCGTTTAAATATTATTTTATGATTAAATACGTAGAAAGAAAGCAATAATGCCATTAACTTATTTAATAAATAATTACCATTTTTAACCGACTTCCAAAAGGAGGAGGTTCTCAATTCGTCGGAACCTTTTTTTTTTTTTTTATGTATGTTCCCCGATTACTCAAAGATGGCTGGACCGATTTGGATAATTTTTTTTTTTGTTTGAAAGGGTATACTTCCCAGGTGGTCCCATGATCATCAAGTCAGGATCTGATGATGGGATCCTGGAGAAATAGAGAGAACTCTTCAAATTTTATAGGCACACTTGAAGCAATTTGTGTAGTTTTTGGAAGGGTACTTTCTCGGAGTGGTTCCATTTCAATTTGGTGAAGACCTGATGAAGAACTTCGGAGATAGGCAACGGAACTCCTCAATAAATGATAGCAAATGGACAGGGATTGCTGAAATCTCATGTCTGTCAATTGTTCACGCCAGTTAATAACATAACATCACGCCGGTACGCTGTGAAGGGGTAAGCACATGTGAACCACTAAAAAGTGAAAAATAAAAAACTTTTTTCAAAAAAATAAACAACCGACTTTCAAAAAACACTAAAAAGTGAAAAATAACTTTAATTTCGGAAGGCGGTGACAAAAAATTAAAATACATATCCAAAGTCACCGACTTCCGAAATTAAAGTTATTTTTCACTTTTTAGTGTTTTTAAATAACAGTTTAACGTTCATCTATTGGCTTAAAATTCACGCGTCTTGCCCCACTTTATAAATTGAATACTGTTCGCTGAGTTAGTATACTTTGGACTGTAGAGCTGACAGAGGCCCTAGTGTGAGTTTCATTTAACCATTTATACTAAACGCAGTGAGCGCGTTCGGCGTTGCGATTGGCCCTGGATTGGTGACGGACCAATCGGACCGCCAAACGCTCTCACTGTGTTTAGTATAAATGGTTAAATGAAACTCACACTAGGGCCTCTTCCGACCCTGATGACCCCATCACTCTTCTCCAAGAAAGCAGTAGGGCCACCAGCACAGCACACAAAAACAGACCGTGTTTCCGACCTCGCCGCCGAGGTCCTCGCGCCTCGCGAAGACCCCGAGTAAACGAATCCTCCCCCAACTGTCCCTTGCCCGCAGAAGTGCCAGCCCGCGCCGAAGCTGAGCAAGTAGAGTTAAAATCCCCATGATTAATAATAAAGAAATGATTGATCCAGCCTGTCCCCACTTGCTGCCCTCCCTGAAAGTGACTCCCTGAGCCGAGGCTCGTACCCCGCAGGGGGTGCCCTCAGTGCGCAGTTGCTGTAGGTTTAAGTGTTAGTTTGTAAGCCCTGGCTGGAGGCTCTTAGCCTAAAAACTATTAGTCCCCACAGGAAAGCCCGGTTAAGTAGTCACGGCCTCTCAAGGCCAACTACGAGATGCCCTTCCCAGAAAAAGAAAAAAAACTAGGGCCTCTCTACAAGACGGACTTTGTCTAAAAACGACATTATTGTATAGTGATAATAATTATAAGGATTAACCACTGTCTATTACGACTTATAGGATCGAATCATCGGGAGTTTGGTCTCTTCAATGATACTGTTATATTTTTGAATTTAGTTTAATTTTTGATTTATTACAATAGGACAGAAAAATATTTCGACCGCTCGTGCGGTTGGCAAGTTAAGAAGTGTCACTGTTCACTTTATAAGTTTTTCACACACCGCCAAGTTTGATGCGCCTTGCCAAAAGATGTAGGCAATGTGGCCTTGTAGAACACGCTGCAAATATACTGTTCGCAGTGGAGCCTAAACAATCACAGTATAAGTGACTTTCCTTTCAATAGGTACTTCCATAATAAGCTGCTTTATCAGATAACGCCAACCATCTCGTATCTTGGAAATAATAATTTTATCTTTCACATTGGCACGTTTGTTTTTGAACAAAAATATTGAGTGAAGGCTTATTTTCAATCATAGAACAGCAAGTGAACGTTTTTAATTTGTTTTCTGAGTGTTCCATACCTACATATTTAGTTAGTTAAATAATAGTGCTGTGCTTGTTCGTACCTAGTTATCAATGAACTGTGAGTGTGTTTTATTTATTTTATAGTTGATAAGATTATTTACAGACGGATTGGATTTCGATAAAATCAGTCTTAGTAATAATATGACCGGCTTAACCTTAAAATGATGAGCAGTGAAGTGGGGAGCAGTGGTGGTCCAGTGGTAACGGCCCTGACTTACGAGTTTGTAGGTCGTGGGTTTGAACCCAGACAAGTGCTTTTCTTTGTATAGATAGGGTGCCTGGTAATTAGTGACCTATATTTAAACACATGATTGTACTAATCATAACAAACAACTTTCCCAAAGAAACTATTTTTTTTAATTTAACTAGCGCATTTCCCCAATCACCCCAATAGAATATTGAGTACCTACCTAACAAGAATAATATACCATCAGCTGTAATTTAATTTAGTTACCTGCAAACAAGCAAAAAACAGTTTTACCATGCATTATTCTTTTGTCATTCATGTAACCACCGTACGGATCGCGCGCGCGATATCAGTTGTAAATTAATGAAAAAAATAATAATGCAAGGTAAAAGTGGATTTTTTTGTTTGTAGGTAACTACATTAAATTACAGCTGATGGTGCATTGTTCTTGTTAGGTACTCAATATTCTATTGGTGTAATCAAATTGGGGTCAATAAGGTAGATAAATAAAAAAAATCGTTTCTTTGGGAAAGTTGATTGTTATGATGAGTACAATCACGTGTTTAAATATTGGTCGCTAATTACCAGTCACCCTATTAGGGAATGCAATCCCGCAAAACGGGATCACGCATTCCCGCGGGATCCCGCTGCTTTTATTAATCTGCTGGATTCCGCACCTTCAAAAAGCGCATCCGCGGATCCCGCATCTTTGAAAATATGTTACAAAAACAAATTGAAACTACAGATTTTTGTCTAAAATCAACTTTTATTAAACATTTCTTACATTGAGCATGAGATTATTTATTTTCTATTAATTTAGTACCTATAAGTAATTAGTAATTTACAACAGGAGCTGTTTCTTTTCTATTCATTAAGTATAAGTGATTGTCATTTAGTAATTACATATACTTAATTAATAGAAAATAAACAATTTATGTAAGAAATGTTTAATAAAAGTTGATTTTTACAAAAAAAAGTGTAGTTTCAATTTAATTTCATAACATAATTTCAAAGATACGGGATCCCGCGTGGGATTGAGTAATCCCGCATATCAGGTATCGGGTATCCCGCTTATATTTGACAGGTGTCAAATAATATCGTCGTATTTATGTTATGAAATCAAATTGAAACTACACTTTTTTTTGTAAAAATCAACTTTTATTAAACATTTCTTACATAAATTGTTTATTTTTTATTAATTAAGTATAAGTAATTAGTAAATGACTAATTAAGAAATAACTTCTGTTGTAAATTACAAATTACGCGCACATTACGCACATTGCGCCCTATTTACGCGGACGTTTTGGGACGCTGATTGTGTATCTTGGGTTTTTTTTGCATATCATTGGGTTCAAAGTGAACTTTACAGATAGAACTGCCTTATTTTTGACCAGGTATAAAAGTTGAATGGTAACTTGAAATACTGTCACCATGAAGGCCGTATTAGCAGTTCTGGTGCTGTGTGTGTCCAGTAGTTTGGCGTACAAGATCCTGTGCATATTCCCTGCGCCAACGAAGAGTCACGATCATCTGGCACACGGTGTTGTACAGGCGCTGCTGAGGGCTGGACATGAGGTGAGTGCATAGTTTAACGCTGTAAGTATTATCCTGCACATCATCACTGACCGGTCCTTTTCGAATTTATTTGCGTTCGGCGCAACATATCTTTTTTTTTCACGCTTCACTATTAGTCGTCATCTCTGTAGTCACACCGTTTCTAACTATATTCACACAGTTCGACCGTCGTTTCCCTGGTCTTCCCCTACTCTTATAGCCATCGACATTCATACTCAAAACTTTCCTCACGACATTTTCCTCATTGAAAACACTGACCTGAAAATTGCAAGAAACGTAAGATAATTTGAATTTCGCGGGGTGCTTCAGGGCATTCCCCTTAATATGATTGCCGTGTAATGTGCTTATCATAGGGTATTTACCAGCGGCGAGGTGTAAATTTTTCTTAGAGTGAAGCCGAAGCGAAGTCGGCTTTAAGTTACTCGCTTATCAATAAAGAATACTTACTATATTCTAAAATGAATATAGGAATGTAAATAACTCAGTACAATAAAACTCTAAAAACCAAGTAAAATGTGCAATTTTCCTCCATCTCGTTCTCGCCCACGCATTTTTTCTTCATCTGTCTCTGTCATAACTAGTTGTACAGCTGCTTGCTCTCGTCAATATCAAGCGGTGCCACGTGACCTAAAGTGACAGTTGTATGAATTTTTAGTTCCGGATTATGACGTTTTGGTGCCGGGTTAATATAGAACAATCGTTGTAATACAAAGCTAAAAATAACCGTTTTTGTTGTTTTAATGTTGTGGTGAATTAAATACCCGTAGCGTAACTATATTTTTTGACAATAGCAACCATTATTGACGTGCCATTTTTTAATAGCGATAGAGTTGTCGATGCGAATCCCCGAGGGAAGCCGGTAGTAATCGAGTTATATGGTGCTTTCGCCACTGGTATTTACACAGTAGGACTTAATGTAGATTCGTGATTACCTACCTATTGTTATTATCCTTGTACATATATTGTTCGTGTGCTTTGCCTAATACATAAATAATCTATATCCTTACATATTATATTCTTAATAAAGTCGGTTTTAGTTGCAATCTGTGTGACCGCGATGTCCTTCTAAATCAGATTTTGATGTGGTTTTCCCAACAGTTAGAACATTTATTCCGGAAGGTTTATGTGTATGTAGGTAATTTAACATCAGTCATTATTATTAATCAGTTTATTTCACATAAAAAATCAATCCATACAAATTGCAAATTATAAAACGGAGAAATAAATTATTATAAATATTGTGTTAGTCAAATCTTATACACTATGTTAGTCAATACCCATCACAATATGCATCCATTTGTTTTGGATAGGGCAATCTGCACGAGATACAACCATCTGCAGGATACTGTTGCTACTGCCTCGCACGCGCTGCAACAAAGAGGCCACTTTCTTCCGTACAATCGCATGAAAGCCGTCCGTTCGCGCCTCTGCAAACATTCCGGACGCACTACAATAGCGAGGCAGCCGCATCAGCATCCTGAAGACGTTGTATTGGACACGAAGAGCACTAGCAGCCTGACGCGTAAAGTTTACCCAAAGTTTACTGCTCGAGTATAACGATTGGCAGTACGCCTTCAAAAAAGTAATTTTCACATCCCTCGAGCGGCGAGCAAACCTTCGCGCAACCATATTCCCCCTGACTGCCAATGCTCTGCGCTACCTCTCTGTCTGCGTCATCTCTCTGCGTAATGTGTTCCTTCTTGGTTTTTATAACAGAGCCGGACGGGTAATAATTGTGCAACATACTAACAAGAGGAATGATTTTAATTTTGACCATTCAAAAACATTCTTTGCGTTATACACCGTGAAATTTTAATGGTTGTTTTCCCGCAGCGAAATGGTTTTGTCTTGGTAATACAATCGTTTTATAAACAAATAAAATATTAGAAACAAAAAATGGCAGATTAACCATTGTGAAAAATCATCATGTGCGGGAGTTTATTTTGCTTTGAACATTAATGCATCGCTGTTTCCTCTGTCGGCGGCGCGTGCGATTCGAGTAGTATCTACAAGTTACCTCTAGTGTTACTATTGAGTAGTGTTTTATAGCCGAAAGACGTCCACTGCTGGACATAGGCCTCCCCCAAGCTACTCCACATTTTTTGGGGGGTTTTACCATAATCGCCACGCTTGGCGATCGCACTATGGTGGTAAAATGCATAGAGAACGCTGCTGCCCATTTTCTGGTCCCAAATCCCTTATTCGCCTTCTACGATACCCACGGGAAGAAATGGGATGGATACTATGCAATAGATTAATAATATACTTCAAAAAGATTCAGATTCTGATTGATAAATGATAAAGCAAGGTATGACAGAGATGCTGTCGTGTTCTAGATAACTTGGGCCACACCATACGAGAAGAAGGATGTTCAAGCAAACCTGACGATTATAGACCTCCCAGCTACTCGGGAGATTTTTAAAAGTAAGTAAATAATATCATACTTTAGCTGTATCAGTGCATGATAGGGTTGTCTTCTTTTTAGCAAACTAGCTTTTGCCAGCGGCTTTGCCCGCGTGGAGGTCGGTGTATTATACATATAAACCTTCCTCTTGAATCACTCTATCTATTAAAAAAACCCGCATCAAAATCCGTTGCGTAGTTTTAAAGATTTAAGCATACATAGGGATATAGGGACAGAGAAAGCGACTTTGTTTTATACTATGTAGTGAAGGAACGAGTATATTATAGTAGTTGCTCTTCAAACAGCGACCGCAACCGCAAACTACAGCTGCAACGGTCGCCTAACCGCAACGACAGACCGCAGCGATGCGACAGTTTCGTATGTAACTCTATAAAAACTTACGGAAGCGATTTGGCGGCTCTGCCGCTGTGGTTTGCAGTTGCGTTCGCCTTTGGAAGAGCACCTTTAATCACCAGGCTTGTTGGCGATTTCAGATTTTCATAGCCTCAGCCATCGGCGATCTTGTGTGTGGCCACTGGTCACTTGAGTGAGGCGTTATGACAGGTGGCACCGTCTTATTGAAATCAGAGGAAAAATTCTCGTAATTTGAATAAAGTTCACAATCTGATTTCAGTCTCAATCTGCCGAAAATACAGAGATAGTACGACTAGATTTTGAACATTTTTAAATACGAGAATTGCCTTTTAGATGTCTTGTCCCTATTGAAATTGCCTTTTTAAGATGAAACGAGCCCATTTTTTTTTTCGTACAAACCTCGGGAGTATTATATTACTCCACTTTTTGACAGAGTACATAAAAAAATAAACATGGTATGGTTTTGTCTCTCGCGGTATCTCTTGAAAGAGATACCGCGGCCCCTGGCACACAGGCAACTGAGGGAACACGGGTGGGTTTTAGTCAGGTTAAAGTCTGACATGCCCTCCTGCTCCACCCAGAGCGGGAGAAGTTATTTGATGATATCGACCCAAAACAAAATTTAACAAAAAAAGATAACAAGGCCAGTTTAACAATGAGTTCGAGACCCTTTATCTAGGGAGATAAAATAGATTATGAAGAATTATATTCTCCGCAGCCGTCGATATGATGAACTCCGGGAATAGTATCAGCTTCATCAGGAACTTTGCCAGGAATGTGTCCCGGACTTCTGCAGAGACACCAGAACTTCGGAAGGTGCTGGTAGAACAGCAATTCGATGCTGTGATCTCTACGTGGTTCATCAATGACTTTGAATCTGGGTGAGGTCTGCCTTACTATTTAATTCTTTCTGTTTTTTAACATCAGGGAAGCAACACATTTGCCTGAATCGGCTTCACAGGGCACTGTCGGGCGGCAAAATTGAGCCGAAGGTCATCATAGCTCGAATTGTGCCGAGCCGACCCGGACATGGTGAAGCGAAGGTAACTGCCGGACGAAGTTTGCCGATTGAAACTAGCCGAATGAAAACTGAATTTAAGTCATCATCATATAAGCCGAAAGACGTCCACTGCTGGACAAAAGCCTGCCCCAAACGGGGGTATTTGCCATAATCTCCACGCTTGGCAGGCGGGTTGGCGATCGCAGTATGGTGGTCAAATGCATAGAGAACGCTACTGCCAATTCGCTAGTAAGTCCCTTAGTCGCCTTCTACGACACCCACGGGAAGACATGGGATGGAGCTATTCTTTTACGTATGGCACCACACGGTACCGGAATTTAAGTACCTAGTAGGTCATTGTTTCGGGTCTGCTTTGCTATTCAACAAATGTACCGACATGAACAATAAAATTGTTCGGGTTGGCAAAGTAACGTCCCTCATTTACTTTATAATTTCTTTGATCTGCTTTAATAAACACTTGGCACAATACACGAATACCCCATTTCCTCACGGAAGGAACGTCTCGCCCGTTTCTTGGAATTGAGCATAGGTAGGCAATAGTTACTCGTCAGACAGAAAACTCTGAGAGGTGAGAATGAGCCTTTAATTAGAAAAAATATGGTGCTTAAAGGTAGGTCCAGTTGGTCGCACACGCCACTACTGAGCATGTGGTCCAGGGTTCAATTCCCTGATCATCATCATCATCATTTCAACCGAAAGACGTCCACTGCTGGACATAGGCCTCCCCCAAGCTCCTCCACTTTGACCGGTTCTGTGCTTCCCGCATCCAGCGGACTCCTGCGGCCCTCGCAAGGTCATCGGTCCACCATATTGGAGGCTTTCCAACTTTACGTCTCCCGGTACGCGGTCGCCACTCCAGAACCTTTCGGCCCCATCGGCCATCTGTTCTGCGAGCAATGTGCCCTGCCCACTGCCACTTAAGTTTGGTAATTCTTCGGGCTATGTCGGTTACCTTGGTTCTCCTGCGGATCTCTCCATTCCTGATTCGATCACGCAGGGAAACTCCAAGCATAGCCCTCTCCATGGAGATTCCCAGATCAAGCAAAGTATTATTGGGTATTTCTATCATCAAATTCTCAGTAGTAGCCCGAAGTCTGGATTTGTGCGACATGGAACTTAAAAAAACTGACGAAATGTAGGCTGACCTGACCAGGAATACAGGCATGAAGTTAAAACAGTAATCATAATAATTTAACTTTCTCTTCCAGCTACGCAGCCATCCAGCAAGTACCCTGGATTCTCCTGAGCTCTATAGGAGTCCATCCGAACCTGGAGGCTCTGGTAGATGAGGTCCGATCTATAAGCACGGTGCCTCTGCACTTCAACGACTCTCCGATGCCCATGAGCACGGGCAGGCGGATGCTGAACGGACTGTTTTATTTGCTCATGACTGTGGATAGCTGGTAAAAAATAGCTTGATTAATTCACGTATAGACGTATTAGGAACAGGGCGTCAAGTTCACTCATACACTATAGAAAATGGAGGATCCTCAGACCAGACGGGTGTTGTGTCTGGTGGGCGACTGCCCGATTATTGATGTCGGGATCTTGTATATATACAAGTCGCGCGGTAAACTCTGATTGCGCGTTGCAGGATTTGTGTGACGTCAGGTCATTGATGCGTAGTTCGCATGTGGAGTTGTAGATGTCACCACAAACGCTTTGGAAGGCCTTTCACACGATGGACCGATGACCTGGTGAAGGCTGCAGGAATCCGCTGGGTGAGAAAAGCACAGAGACAGTGGAGGTGGCGGTGCTTGGGGGAGGCCTGTGTTCAGTTGACGTCTGATGAACGAAATGATTATGATGTAGATGATAAACGCTTCTAAAAGCGATACTGTAAAATAATGAATGGAATGGAGCATTTTCGGGTAGTCAGGCTCGCTAAAAGCTAGCGCACGTTGGGATGGACCGCGCCGCAACACAACGCTTTAGTCAACGTACATTTTCGGGATTATATCGCGAAATTTGTTTTTTTATTTTTTTATTTTGGCTTCACACGGTTTGTGCATTTAGCCAGTGTCAAGTAATTTTTCTTTTAGATCAAGTAAATGGCCCAATATCTGACACGAAGTTACAAAACAGTCATACTCGTCTTTAGTCAGTCAAGTCAAAGTTATTGTAAAGCGGTAGTAACTTTACAACAAACTATTAGGAGTTTTTGGGGGGAACACGGAAAGTCCACGTTAGTCACATATTTTCAACTTCACTACGCTTGTGCACTCACACGTAACTAAATTGAATAATTCACTATCAAAATTATACAATATAATTCGCTATTTCACTAAATTCCATGAAAATGAAAATTCGTGCGACATGTTCCAACGCGATCCCGCCAAAAACTCAAATTTGGATTTTAAACTCCGAGAAATTGAAATTCGACAGAGTGCATCCCAGCGCGTTGAATAAACACACTGGATTTTCACCTCTCGGCGATAAGCAGTGCGTTAAAAATTCAATGCGCGAAAAAATTCCCGTCAAAACGTGCTCTTACAAACCGTCCTTCATTACTTTCGTACATTTTCTATGAACCAATGGATAGCCAAACTACAGGCAGGTAGCACCTCGCTTTTTTGTATGAAATAGCGTTGCATTGTGGCCCGTCGCGGCTTTACCTACACCTCGGCTTGACTAACAAATATTTTGCCACAAGCATGAGCTATTCTGATTTAGTTTTTTTTTTGGTTGGGAATTCATCAAATAACTTCTCCCGCTCTGGGTGGAGCAGGAGGGCGTGTCAGACTTTTACTGACTAAAACCCACCCGTGTTACTTCAGTTGCCTGTGTGCCAGGAGCCGCGGTATCTCTTTCGAACAACCCGCACCCCTGGCAGGATTGTGATTTAGTTAGTTTGCGTCGATACTGATACTGAATGGACCAGCTGTTCCTTAAGTATCGCCACTTCTGAAGGGTCTATAGGGAGCATGAGAAACAGGGTGTAAAGTTCACTCATCCTCCTTAAAAAAGGGAGGATCATCCGACTAGAGGCGTCGTGTCTGGTGGGCAACTGCCGGACGGTTGATGTCGGGACGTTGTATATGTATGTATATTTTAGTTACGCGTCAACTCTGCTCGCGCGATGCAGGATTTTGCTTGACGTCAGTGTGTTGCGTAGTTTGCATGTGGCAGTGTAGATATCCCGAACTCCCATCTCATGGTGACAGTGGAAACCATTGGAGTTTTGTTGCCAGGAGCCCATGATAACCGTTCGTTCTCCCCCGATTGTGGCACCCACGAGAATTCCGCACAAGAGAAAATAAATGGAAAGTACCTAGAATTCGCTAGATGGTTGAAAATCTTTCTCTATAATCTCCAGGTTCGATGAACCCCACCAGGCCGCCATCTACGAGGAAATCTACGCTCCTTTAGCTGCAGAACGTGGCGTGCCTCTCCCCCCATTTCACGAGGCACAGCACAACGTGTCCATCCTATTCGCTAACTCACACGAGTCTATAGGGCCGGCGCTCAGTCTGCCTCCGAATGTCATCAATATTGCTGGTTACCACATTGACGACAAGCCTGCTCCGTTGCCTAAGGTATGGTGAAAAGATTTAATACTGTTCTGGTAGGTACCAAACTTAGACCATTTTCTAATCCTACTTATAGGTAGTATAAATTTGAAAGTTTGTATTTCTGGATGTTTGTAACTCAATCATGAAAAACGACGCAATGGATTTGAATGAATTTTGACAAACAGATAGTTTATAACTTGGATTAACACACAGCATACTTTTAAGTCAGGCTAGTTCATTCCCGTGGGATAATTTTCGACTTCCGCAAAAGCTAATAGTTGCCCTGTAATGTTGGCTATTCAGATTCAGATGCCCTCTCTGTGAAGAGTGGCTCTGAGTGAATGGGAAGGGGACGTCATGACTTTAAATCCCAGACATCTCAAAATCATTATGAACGCTCCAGAAATCAAAGGATGGATTCCTTTTGTTTCCAGAACGTGTTAGAAATAATAATAATCTTCAAAAGGCCGTTTGAAAAATCACATTCCCAGTTCAGAGTCAAAATTTTGTTACCATCTTCATTCCTTGACACTCCTATCTTTGCTATAACGTTCCCACTTAAAGAAGACAGGTCTGAGTACAGTAGTAGTAGTAGGGGTAGCAGTGAGAAGGTTTTATGGTAACTGCTGCGTATGCCTATCAATACGGCAATGATGCTTGATGGTAGAACTATTACCTACTCAAAATTCGGTACATTCCAGGACTTGCAAGGCCTCCTGGACGGATCACCCCAGGGTGTGGTCTACTTCAGCATGGGCTCGGTGCTGCAGTCTTCAACGCTGAAGCCGCACACACGCGCGGCCCTGCTGCAGCTGTTCGCCACGCTGCCGTACACCGTGCTATGGAAGTTTGAGGAGCCACTCACCGGCTTACCGCCCAATGTGCACGTACGGCCCTGGCTGCCACAGCCTAGCGTGCTGGGTACGTCTAGATTGTTATACACATGCGAACTACGCAACGCAACACAGTAACGTCACGCAAAATCCTACATCGCGCAAGCACTGTTTACCACACTACTTGTATATATACAAACGTCCCGACGTCCTCATCAGCCCCCAAGATTTAAAAATAATAAAAATATTTTGATCCAGCCTGTCCCCACCAGTGACGCCCTGAGCCGAGGCCCGTACCCCACAGGGGGTGCCCTCAGCGTGCAGTTACTTTAGTTTAAGTAGGTTTTATGCCCTGGCTGGAGGCTTTTAGTTTACTAAAAAGCATTCCAGGAAAGCCCGGTTAGGCAGTCACGGCCTCTCAAGGTCAACTGCGAGATGCCATACACAAAAGAAAGTCCTCATCAGTCCGATTCAGTTTGTCCCTTACTGCCCTCTACCAGCGACGCCCTAAGCCGAGGTGCGTACCACACAGGGGGTGCCCTTAGCGAGCAGTCGCTCTAGATTTAAGTTTTAATGCCTTAATTTATTAAGGTTACCAGTTACCACCGGCAAATCTGGCTAAGCAGCCGACAACCCCAAAGGTTGACGTGCGACATGTCATTCCCAACAAAAAATAAACAGTAGTCGGGTAAGTAACCCACCAGACACAACACCCGTCTGGTTGGAAGATCTTTCCCTTTTCTATAGAGGATGAGTGAATTGCCTGAATACCCTGATTGTCATACCTCTATACACCGTGACATTTTAGTCGTCTTACAAAGGTGGTCCACTCAATGTTTCCGTCATAAAATACGTCGAGGCGCGATTAAAATATTGTTATAATTAATTAAGGAAATAGGTACAAAGAAAAATAAATAACGCTTTAGAATTATGAAACACCCTCCCTGTTAATAATGTTTACGTATCAAACGGTAGAAGATATCTACCTACCTACCATCACATTCCATCATTAATTCCATCTCCATAACAGGGTGTTTTAAACTACGTCATGCGTCACATAATACTTTTCCTTTAGTGAATGATATTTTCATTTTTTTAATTAAGTATGCATATGTTCAAATATATATTTTATTTTTAATAAATGGTTAGTAGTCATTGGATACATGAAGTGGGCTGCCGTTGTAAGACCACTAAAATGTCACGGTGTATATCACTAACACACACACACACATCCACACACACACAAACACACCGAGAGCTGCTAAATTAATGTTATCCTATATTGTTATTTTATTTTTATATATTTTTAATTTTCTTATAAACCGTCAAACAAAACATTGTTATTGCTACCACTTATAGGAAGAGCGAGACAGCTCCGACACAAGTACTTCTGTGACTTACTGGGGCTACCTCAATTTATGGGGATTTATCCTGCTGGGGAGTTTGTTGCGCCACTTCTTCTTCCCAGCTACAGCACTAGGAAGTGGTGAAGGGCGGGCGTTTTGGGGGGATTGTCTTATGTAATTTTGACGTTCAAAAAGTGCTGACTCTCAGTCTAGTTTGAATAAATGACTTTTGATTTTGATTATGTCTGACACAATGTTTACGATGAAATCAATATTTTTGTATTTTGTATTTTTGTAAATATAACTTCAGCTTCTAGTGATTTTTAGAGTTAAAATAAACAAGGTAAGGGTTCCTCATTCTCCATTGAAAAGGGAGGATCCTCCGCTGGTCTGGTGGGCTACTGCCCGATTTCTACCAAGCTGTAGTATAAGTATATATAGCTGATTACGCGGTAAACATTGCTTGCGAGATGTAGGATTTGTGTGACGTCAGACGTCATGAGTTCGTATTATGTAGGTATAGCTGTCGCCCCAGATATTTTATTTTATTTTTTGTTGACATTATCCAAGTGGTATCTGATGCTAAGCGCAGACCAGGCGCGGTCCGAGAGGGGGGGTCCTAGGGACCCGCACCCAAAGCCGTAAATGTAAAGCATAGTAATTTTTCGAAAATATAATGAATTTTATTAATCATATGTAGGTAGTCTTTGTCAGTGAGCCCCCCAAAGTCTTTGGCTGCGACCGCGCCTGGCGCAGACAGGGTCTAAGTGGGAGCATATATACGAATGCAAGTTTGACAGACATATTTAAAGTATTCCTCCATACGCACCCCCTGCTTCTAAGTTACAAAAAAAAAACCGACGAAACACACCGGCTGTGGCGCGTGACTTAAATTTGTAGGTTAAAGCTCTGTAATATAAAGTGTTTTACAGTTTCTCTTCACGGTGATTAGTGTCTGTCAAATCTTACAACAAGCATCCCTATTTTCTAACCCGTGCTCCATTCCATCTTTCAACACCAATCGCCATAAGTGACCAATATGATAGTCAGCTTTATTACTTTATATTCTTCCTTTCTAGCTCACAAAAACATCAAGGTCTTCATAACTCACGGTGGTCTACTAAGCACATTAGAAGCTATCCATGCTGGAGTGCCTCTCCTAGCAGTTCCAGTCTTCGGAGACCAGCCAGGTAACGCTGAGCGAGCCAGACGCGCCGGATACGCTTTGAGAGTCGACTTCCACCCGGATGTGGCTGAGGAGTTGGGTGTGGCGCTGAACGAGATGCTGAGTAACGACAGGTGGGTGGTATGAAAGTGGTGAAGCGTATGTCTGATTTAGTTAGCTGATATGCATATCGTCATCACGCCTGTTCTCTCCGAAAGGATCGGCAGATGCGTGTTTATGTGTAGTACAACAGCAGAATTTTTAACTGAGACTAGTTTCTTATCTTGCTGTGCGAGTCGCAAGATCTTTTTTTTCGCTTGCTGTTGATGTAGGAGTTGACTGGTATCGTCACCTAAGGAAAAAGCGTAATGCTCCCTCCATGCAACCTTCTCTATCTCTTTGGTTATTTCTATTATACACCGTGACATTTTAGTCGTCTTACAAAGGTGGGTACGTCTTATAAAATACCTACAGGCGCGATCAATAAATTGTTACCATTAATTAAGATAATAGGTACGAAGAAAAATCAATAATGGCTTTAGAGTTATGAAACATCCGGCCTGTTAATAATGTTTAAGTATCAAACGGTAGAAAATTTCTACCTACCTACCATAACACCATTACATTTCATCATTCATTCCATCTCCATAACAGGATGTCCAAAACTACATCATGCGTCTTAGTGAATGATATTTCTTTTTTAATTACTATTCATATGTCCAAAAATATCATTTTTTTTTAAATAAATTAATAGTATTAATTGGATACATGAAGTGGACTGCAGTTGTAAGACGACTAAAATGTCACGGTGTATATGAGTGTGCGTGCGTGCGCGTAAGGAACTTCGGGGGTCCCCCGACCGCACTCATTTCAAACTCATAAGTGTTATTGGTTTATCAATTGTCCCTGTCCGGAGTTTGAATTCTTTTAGGGTAACCCCCTCACTAAATATGACTTTTAAGGTGAATCTAGTCCACATTTTCCACATACAAACTTCGGTAGTGTATTACTCCACTGTTAGACAACGTACATCAAAAATTAAACATGGCATGGTTTTGTCTCATTATTAATATTGTCTGTATGGAAACAGAATACTAAAATAAAAGGCCATTAAAGAGTTAGGAGCTAACAAAAAATCTTTTTTTTTTGCTTTAACCTAACTTTGGGCGTGTTTAAGTAATAGAAGAAGTGTACAATCTGAAAAACCATTTCGGTACCGACAAAGCTCAAATATCGAAAAGTTAAATAATTCTTTATTGGTCATTGATTTGTGCAGTGGTTTTTCTCATAAAACCCGATCTTCCGAATTACTGTTCTTAATTTTTTACGCGCCTGTTGTACTATAAATGATCCTGCATCTCACTCAATAATGTTGTGCATGTAGACCACCTTCTAACTGCTTATCACCTCTACCTCTGTCGGACACGATGCCTGGTGAGACAGCGTGCCTTTTAGCCAGGCCCACCAGTGAGTTCGAGCCCGCGACTAGGTTCCCCTTAAAATAACTTGACTGCACTGCCTACCCTTCCGAAAATTCCAGGCTTCCAGGCAAATTGTAATATGTTTCTATGTCGAAAATCAAATCCATATTGATTTCTTATTTCAGCTACTACATCAAAGCACAGTATTTGTCGAAGATATTCCGCGCGAGACCCGCACCGCCGTCAGACCTGATCGCTTTCTACGTAAAACTCGCCATCGAAAGCAAAGGTATTGTATTTTTGTGTCACGAACGTGGTTACCAAGTGTATGGAGAGTAGTGGTGGCCCAGCGGTAACAGCCACGACTTGTAGGTCGTAGGTTTGAACTCAGACACGCGCTTTGTGTAAATTATTTAATCACCACTGCTCTCAAAACGGTGAACGAAAACATCGTGAGGAAACCGGCATGACCTAGATCCAAAATTTTGAAGACATGTGACATCTACCAACCCACACTGGGCCCGCGTGGTGTATTACGGCCCACTCCCTCTCACAGAGAGGAGGCCTGTGTCCCAGCAATGGTAGTATTTTTAATTTCCAAACAGGGCAAATATAGCAATGGCTACTAATATTGTGATAGCTACTTCTAAATAGGACAGTGTACTCTGCGAAGCTATGAGTAATTTGCTTCATATTTATGTTTGTTTGTATGTTTGTAACCGACTCCTTAGGGCGCGATTTTGACCCACTTTAAACGGTCAGATTTTATTTAAACTTTGTTGACTTATCGAAGATCGATATCAATTCAATAATTTCATCAAAAAAAAAACCAAAAAAAAAAAAACGCTTTTAATAGTAGGTAATAATACTTTATTTGCCAAAATGTAGGTGTACAAAGTAGTATGATGTTATTATATATGTGGGAGCAGAACTAAAAAATAGAAAATAAATAATAGTATAAAAAACACGCTATAAAAACCAAACTAAAAAGCAGAAAATAATTTAATTTCTTTTAAAAAGCGTGGGGTGCTTGATTATAAAAATACCTAAAAAGCACCCCACGCTTTTTAATAGAATTAAATTATTTTCTGCTTTTTGGTTTAGTTTTTAAATCGTGTTTTTTAGTTTTTTAAACTATCGCTAAAGATACAAGGTATCTTAATTTTAACCTACTACTGTTCGTAAATTATAGGAATCAGCGATTAATGATTATTTTTTATCTCCAGGAGCATACCATCTCCGCTCTCTATCTCTAAAGTACAGCTGGTACGAGCGCTGGATGCTCGACCTCGTATTTGTTCTGCTCGCAGTGCTCGCCGTGCTCATCGCGCTCTTGACGTTTGCTGTCAAAGCTTGCGTCAGAAGAGTTGTAGGGAAGAGTCAGAAGGAGCAGGCGAATAAGAAGAGAAATTAGTGAGATTCTTTCAAATGTCATGTGTACAGTTGTAGACTATTTGTTGAGTTTTTAATTGTATTTGCCATACAGGGAATCCTTTTTTAATAAATGCTTTTAATTGTGTATTAAGTCTACCGTTTCATTACTAACTTTTTATCTTTTTTAACCCCCGACGCAAAAACGACGGGGTGTTAAAAGTCTGACGTGTTCGTATGTATGTGTGTGTGTCTGTCTGTGGTATCGTAGCTCCCGAACGGATGAACCGATTTTGATTTTGTTTTTTTTGTTTGAAAGGTGAATTTGTCGGGAGTGTTGTTAGACATGTTTCAACAAAATCGGTTTAGCCGTTTGAAGATGAAGGGATTTGAGCATCTTCCACGGATCTGATCAAGTTGAAATTTGGTATTCTATTACTTCAATGATATTAGACGAACAAAGTAACCTTGAACTGATGCTGGAGCAACACCTGGAATTTCCAGGATACCCAAGTAACTTACCAACAAACAGCAGAAGTATCGTGTTTGGGCTCATTGAAAAGGTCTCAATGAATAGGTTATGGATAAATGGTGATCAGGACGAGGAATGAGGATAAATTAGTAACAAACTTCACTGTGGGAAACATACGCAACGGTGCGCAGATTTAAGCGAGACATTAAGTTTAAAAAGCAGGAAATAAAAGTTGCCCCCCAAACCCACGACCCAAAAAAAAAAGTCTAAAAATTAAAAAAAAATTGGCTTTTTAAGTTGTAGGTAATATTTCTGGATGGGAAATCATCAAATGACTTCACCCGCTCTGGATGGAGCGCGAGAGCGTGTCAGATTTTACTGACTAAAACCCACCCGTGTTCCCTCAGTTGCCTGTGTGCCAGGGGCCGCGGAATCTCTTCCGGACAACCCGCACCCCTGGCAGGCATCGGCCCTTGCGGACCCCACCAGTTGTTGCTGACATCTCCGACGGCGCGCGTGGAACACAACGCGCCGTCGACCCAGGCATTGTTTTTCTAACGTGGAGAAATGCCTACTGCGCTACCACGGGGAGATAGCGCAGTTATGTGGGACTGTAACCCCTAAAACTCCACGGTGTCCTCCAGTGCTGCTTGAGGCGGGAACACGGAAAAGCGCAAGCCATCCGCGAACCCGCCGCGGCTGTCCGTCACCGGACCCTCCTCGGAGGGGAATAACCTCTATCACCGGCTCACCAGGACACATAACACGCCTTAACCACCCCAGGGACCAAATAGCATACGGGCCCGAGACGACCCCGTGTCTGGCACCCTTGGTCCCCTTGTGACGGGTCAACACAGTGACCCCGCCACTGATAGGCAGAGCGGCCAACGCTATACCGACACTCCCCCTTCCCTGTGGCCCCACCGCGTCCGCCATCAAACGGTGGCGGCCCCGTCCAGGCCGCGGAAGGGAAGAGCGCTACTCAGAAGTAACGGCACTCCTCCTCCACTGCAGCCTGTAACCCTCAGCCGCGATGCCTCCCATTCGACATCGCGGCCCGCCTCAGCTGCAATGCACCTCACCGCAACCTACTTTTTGGCCGCTACGTCGTCGGCTTGGAGGCAAAAGCCCTGACGAGCGGCCCCACCTCCTCTTCGCTTCACCGTGGGGATAACCACGGCTACTGAGCCCCCCCGCTACGACAATGCGGGTACCCACTGGGGGGGAGGTAGTATTTTGATCAAGGCAGTGTCAAGTCGGGGGACGGTCAATGAAAATGCCAAACAGAGGAGGCTACTCTTTGAGAGGAGGCCTACCCTTTTCATTAGCCGTCTCCGACTTGACAATGCCTTGATCAAAATATTACCTACAAGTCTACAACTTAACAAGCCAATATTTTTTTTTTTTAATTTTTAGAGTTTTTGTTTGGGTCGGGGGGTTTTTGTAAAATTAAATTGTGGCGTTAATTTGAAATTAATGGGGTGTCTGGGAATTTAGTAGATACGTGCGTAACACACGAATACCAGCAATGGCTTTCATTTTGTGACGTCAACAATATTCATTGCATTATTGTGAAGACATTTTTTTCGAACTTATAAAGCAAAGGATTACCAAAATGATTCTTGGGTGGGGAAATATACACCGTGAAATTTAAATGGTTGTTTTCCTGCGGCAGAACAACTTGCCATAAGGAGTACTTTCGAAGCATAGAGTAAAAGTAAAAAAAAAAAATGATTTTTTTGTTTTAAAATAATCAAAAAAATATTCATCAACTCGATAAAACACTACTCAATAGACTAGAGGTAACTGGTGGATACTACTCGAATCGCACGCGCCGCCGACAAAGGGAACAGCGATGCATAAATGTTCAAAGCAAAATAAACTCGCACGTGGTGATTTTTCACAATGGTTAATCTGCCATTTTTTGTTTCTAATATTTTATTTGTTTATAAAACTACTGTATTACCAAGACAAAACCATTTCGCTGCGGGAAAACAACCATTAAAATTTCACGGTGTATAAATACATGCTTCTATGGTATTTAAATTTCTACTTCTTAGCCCCACTAAAGGACGGGGTTTTCACAAAAAAAATAACAAGTAATATTCTAAATTCTATATTAAACTAGGAGATCTGCGGTCTTAAATACAAAACATTACATTAACATTTATTTACAAAAGTGCGAGATATTTTTCGAATAGTAACAAATACTCCTTGGTCCTGTGTTCGTTCTTCAGTTTGTGTACTTGAATCTCGCCGTCTGGTGTTAGCAGGGCCTGGTGAAAAAAAGGTAGATTATTTTGAGACTGCGAAAGCCTGAGGAGATAAGGATTAGATTATCATCATGTCTGCCTAGTCTTTTCCCAATAATTTTTAGGGTCGGCTTCCAGTCTAACCGGATGCAGCTGAATACCAATATTTTACATGAAGCGACTGCCTATCTGACCACAACCAGTTCCTGGCTAACACGATACCGCTTGGTAAGACTGGTTGTCATACTTTCTGGCTTCTGACGACCCGTAACGACTGTCAAATATCCACGAATAACAGCCGGGACCAACGGCTTAAAGCCTGTGGCCTGTGGGCTAAATGTTCGCAAAGATCGTACAGCGCTCTCCGCGTTCAATATAACAATGCATTTAGTATACTGATGGGGCTGCCCCGTTTCTGTAGTGCGTCAGGGATGTTCGCAGATGCGCATGTAGATTGCTTTTACGCAACAATGCGTAAAAGGTGCGCTTCCCTAGTGCGCAGGGTGTGGGGCAGCTCCAATACTGTCTTAGGCATGGTTGCGAGTCGCCTGGACTGTGTTTACGTGGGTCACTGCTGTGCCGTCTCTCATGGGATGTCGCAGCGGTGATCGACCGTTGTTTTTTGTATTGTTTTCCTTGTTTTGTGTATAGTCTGTGGTTACTAACACAGTGGTAAGTTTTACTAACAATTTTGTTGAGTCTCGGTTACTTGAATAAATAAATATTCTATTCTATTAACGTGTTTTCCGAGGCACGAAGGAGTCTCGATATTTAATAGATGGTCATTTATTTGTAATTTCGCATACCACCCAGCATATGCTTGGAATTAAATTGCCTTTGTTTGTGCTACCATAGCTTGTGTGTCCCAAGTTTAAATGAACATTGCTGAAGATGATATTTATGTAGGAATGTAAGGTGGAGAGGGAAATGATAAATGATAAATGATTTTATTTCTGTAAGTAGGTTTGTACAAACACTTTTACACGTCTAAAACTAGATGAGGACGGCGTTTCCTATCTGACTACTCTGAGAAGAAAGGCCGAAATAAACTCAAGAGGTCACAGTCTCTTTTAAAGGCCAGACATAATCATGGTCAGATCATGTGAAGACCATGTGGATCGGTGTCTGAAATGGTCTTTTGAAGAAAGAACCACACAGATTGAGTGAACCTGTCCATTCAGTGCACGTATTTGTCAGTAATCATACAGCTCAACTCAGTGATAGTGTCCGCTTACTTGGCGGTAGGCATTTGAGCACGTGTTAGCGACTTTTTAGCCTTGGATCGTAAGAGCCGGAAGTCATGGGGAGATGTTGGGCAAATTGGATGATGCAGGTTAACAGTAACACTAGATAACCTATCAGCCAGAAATGACAAGAGTGAGACGAGAGTCAAATGGGGAATGAATGGCAGGACGACAAATGGACGCTGGTGCGCACGGGTAACGTAGATTACTTAATATTGTAAAAGTGTATTTTAAGCCATTCAAAATTCGAGTTAACCACATAAATTGGTAATTTATTTTGCCTTCGATCCATATCGATATAAACTTAATTAGGTAATAGAATCTCTGTGAATACTTACCAGCGTACTGTCCCCAGCAGAACAAGCCCTCGCCGCGGCATCGCCCGCCCATTTCGCGTAGATATCGCTCAACGACAGCTCCCATTCAACCAAGCTCTCGTCTTTTAGCGACGCGAAGAGGCAGCAAGGATTGATGTGGGACCAGGATAGTGATGTTACTGACATCTGAAGAATGTAAAATTAGGTCAGGGCTTAGAGTAATAAAATGGCGTCAATGATTGGCGTTTCTTCAAGATGCATCCCGTGGCAGTCAGTCACACACACTTGATTTGCTAATATTTTACCTCCATATGAGCTATTCTTATAATGATATGACCCCACCATTGGCTTTAGCATCCTCGAAAACCATGTAAACGACACCCATAATGGAAAATTCGAAAGTTTTCTCGTCCGCCATCTTGGATTTTCACTTTAACGTCATCATCGGCTTTAGCACCTTTACTTTAGTAGGAATGTTCTAGAACGAACAATTCAAAGACATGTGACATCTACCAACCCGCAGGCCCGTGCGATAGATTACAGCCCACTCCCTCTCAAAAAGATTAGGCCTGTGTTCCAGCAATGGGAGCATTATGGGTTGATGATGCAGCGTGGGTCGTAGCAGGTGGTAGAGAGCAGCAAGGCCGGCCATACACGGACCGCTCTTGCAGTCAGCGTTAACAGCTTCAAGCTGCCATTGATAACTGCTGGAGCAGTTGGTTTGAACTGCTCAACAAGTCACAAAAAGAAGAGTCACAAATGAAGAGCGCAGGCGGAGAGACTGCGCGAGAGCAGTCGACAGCTCGAACAGTCAGGCTATGCCTGGCGACTGCTTAGTCGCACGATGAAATTTCACCGCGCTGCCGAACGCCCGAAGCAGTCGCGACTGCTCCAGCGGTCCCGTGTATGTGTAGAAGACTGTAGGTTGCTATGCAGTCGCACCTTGAAACAGTCGATACTGGCTGCTTCAAGCTGTCAGTGTATGGCCGGCCTAAGGCGTCTTATTTCGGCGACATTAATAACTACGAGTTTCCTTTCTACATCTGCGGATATCTTGTTCTATTCTACATTTAGAAAAAAGGAGGGAAGGTCATTACATTAACATTTGCAAGGGAGTTTCTTGCGGGCGCGATGGTTCTTCGTCTTGAGTCTCCAAATCCAAAGCCTATTGCCATATTGTAACTTCCTCCGCAGCTCATGAAACGCACCATTAGTTCCTTTTTAATTATATATTCGTTTAGTAGGGTGTTATGCCTCGGTCTTAATAATTCGTTTGAATGACTGGTAACTGACTGTCGCTCTCGATGATCTTTGTTAGATGTAGAGAGCCGGGGCGAGAGTTCCATCGCTTACGATTCATTTTATCAACAAGCAACTAACAAATGCTACGTCAAAAACGTTTCATTACCACTGACGTACGTATATCATACGTCAGGCGCTCTAATTCACCAGCAGGCTTAGCATGACGCTATCTACTTCTACTCTACTGTAGAACAGAAATCGCTTGTCTACATTTCTCGCTGAAAAACTGTCAACTGTCTATGTCTAAACGTAATTTTTGTCTACTCTTCCGACAACGCTTGTCTACGGTTCTTGCGCCAAGCCTGCTGTTGTGACTCATACCACCGGTAAACTCTTCCCCGCCACTCACGCGTCTCTGGCAGCTAGGAAACTACTTACAATAGCGTGAACGAATAACTGTTTCGGCGACGAATGTCATTCGTACGTCAAGCACGGTAACCCTTAACCACTGGGTTAAGGGTTGAAATAATCAATACAACCCTCCTAAGTTCATTTAAAGTAAATACGACTATTTCCTAAAAAGTCATTCAACAGCTACCCCTGGCGCTCCCTTTAAATGCATTTAATGCTAAACGTATTTAAAACATCGTTCCATCTCTATAATCTTCAAATAATAGACAGAAACAGAACTATGACCGATCTATCGAACGATGTTCAGTTAGTGCTAAATGTATTTCGTGCTTTGTGGTGCAAGGAAGCCCCTATATAATGACTCCGTGGCTCGTAAAACTTTATTCATTCAATTTGACTATCTCACCCACTGACCGTGAGACGTCTGAACATTGATATAAAAAAAATCCGAGATACACAATCAGCGTCTCAAAAACGTCCGTATAAATAGAGCGCAGCGTGCGCAGGTGTCAATGGTATCGTCAGTCATCTTTTAGTCAGTCTTTTTGGACATTGCTTTATAAAAACCACTTTAAGTCATGCGGGTAAGGTTGAATTTGCAAAAAAATGTGTTTTATAAAAATTGTTAATAAAAATTGTTAATTTTCATTAACAATCTTTACATTGTGTCGAAACATTTTACAATAAAAACTAAAACTACATGAGGACTATAACTATAACTTAACGATAAAAGAAAAACAAATGAATTTATATAATGATTAAGTATTTGTTTTTAAAACAATCCTCCTAGTTCAACAATATTTTAAATCATTTGCAAGACCACTGAAGTATAGTAAAAAAATAAACAATTCAATATATCGTCTGCTTACTGGTAAAACAAGTCAAATACATTTTTTTACTAAATCGAGTTAAAAATGCAGTCACGTGTAATTTTTTACGGGCTATCTACTGGTAAAATGAAAAAAAATGCAATGTCCAATGGCTGCTGAGATAGTAAGTTTGTAAAAATGATATCTTCTCGCATTTTGTAAATATTATATAGATAAGAGTATATCTTAAAAGAAGGGTAATTAGTGCAACAGTTTGCTTTAACAGTTTTTTAAATTAATGTGTTTAAAATAGATCAAATTAAAACATACACTTTGAAATGTCATTTACTCGAAATGACACTGACTGCACTTATTACTTTTTACCCGTAAGCAGACGTTATGGTACAACCACTGACGTATAATTGGAGTTACTTTTGTTCGAGACTGTGTATCTTGGGTTTTTTGTACATCAATGCATTTGAAGGCTCATTATTAGGTACAGAAAAAGAACTTACCTTAGAACTTTTCCTGTCGTGAGAGCGATTAGAAACAGTACCAACGTATCGGCCCTTGTGGTCTGACTGGACCTTTTCAATCTCCTTTGGTTGGATGTTCCTGTAATGCCTTTAACATCAATATGTATGTAAAAACACAATCCCAAGCCTGTATTTTCGAGAAGTGGAAGGCACTTAGCCAGACGAATACACGGTGTAAAATACAGACGCCTGCACATCAGGCTATCCCAAACTGTCAAATTTTCCTTAACCTTATTGTTTTGTAATAAAGTTGAAAATCTAGCAAAGAAATTTGACAGATTGAGGTAGCTTGATGTGCTGGCGTCTGTACCTACATCTGACAAAAAAAATCGTAAGGGAATAAAAAAAAGTCTACTGTGCCATAAATTTAAATAGTGTCACTTTGACATGTATCAGGTGACTTTGGTATGTAACAGCTGTTTAAACTGTTGATAAATAACTCACGTGTTATTTATTCACTGGCGTGTTTAGAATCATGTTCCCTTACACTCTGTATATGGTTCTCTCACTCAAGTTACTAGCTTTTGCCAGCGGCTTCGCCCGCGTGGAGGTCGGTATATTATACATATAAACCTTCCTCTTGAATCACTCTGTCTATTAAAAAAACCCGCATCGAAATCCGTTGCGTAGTTTTAAAGATTTAAGCATACATTGGGATATAGGGAGAGAGAAAGCGACTTTGTTTTATACTATGTAGTGATGTGATAACCCCTGACGGAAAAAGAGGGTGTGTATCTGTGTTTTTGTGTATCTGTGTATCTGTCTCTGGCATCATAGCTCTCAAACGGATGAATTGACTTTGATTTTATTTGTTTTATATGAAAGGTGACTAAATCGAAAGTGTTCTTAGCTATGATTCACAATAATCTGTTCAGCCATTTGAAAATTATCAGCTGTTTTCTGGTGAAGGGATTTGAGCATCTTCCTCGTGTCTGATTAAGTCGAAATTTTATTTCTACTAGCTGACCCGACAGACGTCTTAACTATGGATATTGAATTCGCATATTAAAAAATAATAATTTACAAAATGAAAAAACCAGACTGCCTAAAAATGAACTTTAATTAATTAAAAAAGATGGAAACAAGAAAGGTGTTCTATTAGGCTGAATACTATGAGCAATCTCAGGCAGTCGGAGGCAATAAAGGTCTTTATTGTTAAATTTAAGAAGACGCCTCCGACTGCATGAGATTGCTTACAGTATTCAGTCTAATAGTCATCCTTTTATAACGAGTTTCTTGTTTCAATTTTTTTAAATTAATTAATTAAAGTTCACTTTTTAGGCAGTCGGGTTTCTTGATTTTGTAAATTATGTTTTAATTTCACAGTTTTTAGTCAATATAATTATTTTTGACGTTAACGAGACCTATTTATGTAACCCTTTATTTTTATACCCTACTCAATAGGTTATGGAAAAAAAAATTGCAGCCACAGCATGGCGCCAAAAATCGGCCATTTTTTTACAGTTTGTTTGTTCTCGCAAATGTTTAATTTGCGAGAACATTGACATAATTCAAAAAGATAAATTTTTGAGTATGATTATGAGCGTGCCAAAAAAATATACATACATACATACACTCGAAAAACATAACCCTTCTGGCGCAGTCGGGTAAAAAGTTAATACGATCTTTAAGTTTTCTTAAATTTTCTAATGTTACGCGCAACTTTTTTAATTTTTCTTTCTCATGAACCTTCTCCTGACAATAACAACAAAAAAGAATTATCAAAATTAGTCCAGCCCTTTACGTGTGATGCCGTGACAATCCCAAATGGGGATTATTTTTTATTACCCGACTGCGCCAGAATGAGGGTTATGCTTTTCGAGTGTATGTATGTATGTATATTTTTTTAGCACGCTCATAATCATACTCAAAAATTTATCTTTTTGAATTATGTCAATGTTCTCGCAAATTAAACATTTGTGGCTTCAATTTTATTGTATGGCACAATCAAGAACCTTCATCGTGTAAATGGAGCTTCAGCAGTCGTGTTTGCAACTACTAGACCAACTAGATAATAAAACTACTTGGCCTAGTCTAGAAGAAAATAAAAAAATGTCTGACTCACCTACAATCCAATGTGAGTAGAACCCTGTTCTCAAGCAAGGAACACACGCTAATAGTCCCAGTATCAGTGGCCGCTAGGAAATATGGCAGACGGTGAGGTGATATTTCTATGCACGTTACTGATGATGCGTCAGCTGGAAAGAGAACAAATTGCATTGCATCTCCCTCGCTCTTTCTTCGATATGAAAGTGTTGAATTTCTTTTTAAAGTCGTTTAAATTAGATTTTCATTCCCTGCTTTTTACACGCTTTATATTAGCTTCACTTGTATGTTTGTATGTTTGTTTGTATATAACCGACTCCTTTGGACGCTATTTTGATCCACTTTAAACGGTCAGATTTCATTTAAACTTTGTAGACTTATCGAGGACCTATGACAATTCAATAATTAAAAAAAAATAGAAAAAGCACGCTTTTGTAGTTAGCAAAACTAAAAAGTAGAAAATAATTTAAATCTATTAAAAAGCGTGGGGTGCTTGATATTAATTGATTATAAAAGTACCTCAAAAAGCACCCCACGCTTTTTAATAGAATTAAATTATTTTCTACTTTTTAGTTTGGTTTTTAAAGCGTGTTTTTTTTAGATTTTTTTTTAAACTATTATTTATTTATTAAAAACTTTTATTTGACTTCACTTGTACAGTACAACTATTTTCTTAATGTCCCTCGGCAAGCTTCGTGTTTCGTCAGTCGTTGGATTTCTATCAGTTGCCCTTTGCACTTGGAGCAGACCGGCATCGGCACCCTAATGAGGGTTTTCTGAAATGACGTTCACTAGGTGGCAGCACCGAGATGTCAGATCCGGGCACCTGTCAAAAGTCTCAAAGTGCCTACGGACGGAATGGTGAACGAAAGAATGAAACGAATGACATAAAATATTTTAAGTTCATTGTCGAACTGGAAGACCTCTTGTCAAAGTGGCGCCAACTGGTGGCATGAATATTCATGTAAACCCGCATTGCGTAACATACTTTTAATCAGAATCCGAATCATTTTGAAGCTTATTGTTAATCCATTGCTTCACGTTTGTTTAATTCGTATGCTCAACAACAATAAACAACGCAATGAATGTTGTGGAAGTGTCAAAATGAAAGCGATTCCTATCTACTGATTGTGTATTACGCAGTTAGCCCTCGGAGGCTCTCGATCGAATTGGAAGTACATAGAGTTGTTAATACTCTTTTAACTTAATGTAATATATTTAAAAAAATGGGAGGAAAGCTGCTAAAGTGATAATAATGCGATGATTCCCGAGGGACATTTTTTTTTTTTTATACCTAATGTATGAACAAATCAGCTGTTCCATACATTTTCACCGCGTAGATATTGCATTTTTCTATGAAACAGCTGATTGTTTTTTGTACTAACCGACGTAAAATTTCTGCGCTGGGGTGTCTCGAATGATATGCTGAATAATTCATGGTTACAGTTTGCGCATTGGATAAAAACTTACCTTGTATAGTACAACAATTTTTGTAATGTAGTATGTTGTGTTCACGGAAAAGAAAAAAACAGGTGGGAGTGCAATGCAATAAAATTACTATAGGAACCGTTGTTGCCAAACACACAAATAAATCGATTATCATATAAACAATTCGTTTGATTTGTCGTTTTACTTTTAGTCAAAACTAGCATAAGTCACAGATCCTACGTCTGGAAATAAACCTGCATGCTCTATAGATAAGATTTATTTTGCTTTAGCTCAGAAAGCACAACGTTTTGTAATCTAAAGTCAAACTAGATTCGATTGCCGAGTAAATTCCGCTACTCGACCATAGATGGCAGTATTCTCAGCGGTCGCAATTTTAGACTTAATTGTGATAATGATACGGTTGACATTCGTGTCGTAGGTCGATATCTAGTTCTACTCGACCAAGGTCACACCAGTGCCGAATACATTGAATTTTGAATTACATTATCTATATCGATAGATACTTTTTTCGAATTAAACCAAAAATCGAACATCCGAACCGACTACATCACTAATTGAGTAGCGAATTGCTTTCCAGAACGAAATAGTGAATACAATCAATCCAAAATAAACTTTAATTTAATCGTGTAAGGTTGATTTTAACTAGACGTTATATTAAATTATGAGTAAATTAAAATTAACTAAAAAACCTTACTTATCGATGATACGAAACACCTCCATTTTTATGATTTTCGCCTACTATCATTTCATTCATTTCATGCGCTCCAAAATGGAACAGTTCGGCATACATAGGTACGGAAAAATAAATTTGTCGCGAGACTAGCGACTTGACACGATGTTAGAACACGACTGTAGTGGATATTTGGGCATATCAGACGCCCCGAAACTGTAGTATAATGATTATTTTCACAATTTTACACGCGTTCTGAGCTGTAGTTTAGCTTCTATACATAACGAAGTATTACCGATGTCATGCTCTAACGACTACTTGATCATCTTGCATATTGAAAAAAGATCTTACCTGCAACACAATACTTATTCACTTTAACGGCTCCGAGAATCCTTTTGCAGCATAAAACTTCTCCACAGTTTTTAGCAATCAAATAATGATCTCGATCCTTCCAATTCATCACTTTCAAATCCTCACATACAATGCCACTCTCCCAATTTTTAGAAACATCTTTTTCAACTGACAACACTCTTTTCAATTTAGCACTAGCAGCACTGGACGGCCTGTCACTGTCAAAGTCAAAACTAATGGCGGATTTTGGGCGGGAAACATCTTTTTTTAATATTGTTTTTTCTTGCTTTCTGTTGATCATTCTTCTTTTTGCTGCGTTTAAATTGAAGTCTGATTTTATGTCGGTATTTTGTGGGTCTTTCAGAGGGAGATCTATGTGATCTAATATAGATATTGTTTGTGTCTTTTCTAGTTTCATTCTGGACCAGAATGCTTTGCCGATGTCTGGCGGGATCGTCTTAGATTTTTGTTGTACTACTGACCAAATTGTTAAGACGCCTATACTTTGAAGGGACACGACCTGAAATAAATAGAACAAAAATATATAGAAAGGGCTAATTCTATTTAATTTGAATGAAACCATTATTGGAATCATACGAATGGTGTAAATATAACATGTTATGTCAGTAATAGGCTTTCATAAAGACATTAAATATTATTTACCTAACAATCTCTAAAACTCTTTGGGGTTTCATTTTTCCGCCATTCTTCAACCAAACTGAATTTAGTTGAACCGTGTAACATTGCCATTACAAAAATACAAAATTACGAACATATTAAGCGCAAATAAATGTACTTTTCTTTCTTTCTATTAGACCAGCGCAAAATTTTAGGATTTCTTTAAGTCTCCTGAAGTTTCTTCCAAGCCTTTAGCAATAAAGCATAATCATCTGAGTTGCCTTTACCCAACTGTGTTAGGGTTGGCCTTCAGTCTAACCGGATGCAACTGAATACCAGTATTTTACATGGAGCAACTGCCTATCTGACCGCCACAACCTAGTTCCAGGGTAATACGATATCCCTTGGTAAGACTGGTTGTCAGACTAACGGGGTTCTAACGACCCGTAACGACCATCAAAGAACCACGAATGACAGCCAGGACCAACTGCTTAACGCGCTTTCCGAGGCACGGAGGGGTAAAGTATGCAAAGATGGTCACCCATTCACAGAACAACCGCGGTAAGCGTAGCTTAACCTGATCGTTCGAACCTTGCGGCTGATACTATTTAGCCACCAGCCCAATAGAGCACACATATAACCTACCCATCACTGAAAGTTGTAGGGAAATCGGTTGTCATGGTATAGGCATGTGATACGGAGGACGAGGAAAATGTCCTGAAGAAAGTTTTGAGTATGAAAGTCGATGGCTATAAGAGTAGTGGGAGACCAAAGAAACGATGGATGGACTGTGTGAATGATGATATGGTTAGAAAGGGTGTGACTACAGAGATGACTAAGAGAGAAGTTTGGAAGATAAAGACATGTTGCGCCGAGCACAACTAAACTACGAAAAGGGCAGGAGAATGATGATAGGTAACCTCCACATCATCATTAGTCAAAACAATCTAAAAGGCTTACCTGTCCCACAATCCTTCGCCCGCCCTCCTGACTTATTATAGAATGAGGGTCACCAGTCACCTCCAAACCGACAATGCGGCCAGTCGCGTCATCATTGCTCATATTTAAAGCACTGTTTGTGTACGCACACGATTGTAGAGCGCAAGGTATGCCGGGCTGAAATAATAAAATAATAATTAATAATACCAGCCTTTTTGACCCTTATAGGCCCCTTCCTAGAGAAGGCACGAGCATTGATCACCACGCTTGCTCAAGACGAGTTGGCGATTTAAGACTTAGGCTGGATTTACTGCTACGCTGACATCGGTCGCGTACCGTCGGTCACGCATACCAAGACGTTGACTATAAATGGACGTTTATAGTGTAGCACCGACGGTCAGCGAGCGGGAGTCCATATAAATTGCTACGCGACCGATGTCAGCGCTGATCGTCGGTCAAGCACTAAATCCAGCCTAATAATATCACTGTCCGTCTTATTACAAAACACAATTTAACTTTAGTTCTAGCCTAAAACTCTAAGTAAATTTTTGCATTATCAACTTTTCTTCTATTTGGGAATTTCTTAATACAAAAATGACAATTTAGCACTGGACTAACTTATCAGTTTTGTAGGAGCTGTATTTCGATTTCAGTTAGGTTCATATTTCAAAAACAGGCTCGATGGTTTAAACCTTACTCAAAGAAAAACCTCGATTTGTAATAAGGGGTATAAGTCCAGGTTTCCTCACGATGTTTGCCTTCACATTTATGTAAGTTATGCCCAACATACAGAAAGCACACATGAAATGAAAACGTCACATTGGTACTTTTTAATCGTTAATATTAAATGAAGCAAAACTATGAGACTTTAGTGCTACCAATAATTTTATTATAATTTAGCATCTTTCATAGTAATTTTTTTGGTTTCGCAGCTGAATCGCAATTATTGTAAATATGTATAGTTCAAATAATGGAAACTAGCTATATCACCATGATATACAGAAAAAAATACAGTAAGAAACTTGAAACCTACCGCATCTAATCCAACATTACTATTCAAAATATTCCACTCCCGATGCTTCTCAAAATCAGTAAGTTCTTTCTCATTTATTTCTACTAAATCAGTAGGTTTCTCGTCGCTTGCAACATCGTCCCGCCATGTTGGCTCTTCTGACAAATCCCAAAGATGTACTGAACTGAAATCAGGCATTTTACAGACGTTATTTTGCTGTTTATTTGTTTTAGTTTATATGTTGAAGTGTAACTTACCCATCTTCTAAAGCAGCTACAAAATATCCAACAGTAGTTCCTCTTAATCTTCCTTTAGCAACATTGTCTATAGCCGTTAGTAGTTTTATAGGTTCTCGCGTGGCAACACTGATGTCCCATAAACAAATTGTACACTTTTTAAGAGCCACATTCTGATCTTTCTTGTGGACTGTCATTATTAGATTTGATTTCGTTTCAGAAAAACACATTTGAGAAATCATTGTACTTTTCAGAAAAGAAATTTTTTCGGCCGTTATTAGCTTCGAACAAATAGATACATAGCCTTTGCTAAATGGATAATTCGTAGTGTTTAATTCAGAAAGTTCTGTGTTACCACTGTTAGAATTCAAAACATTACATACTCTACTTTCTATTCTCTTTAAAAACTTTCCCAGGCGATGAGTATTAAATTCATTACTTTTTAATTTCGATTTGTATGTTTCGTAGGGCAACATTTCACTGGGCCCGACGCCATCTTTCTGTTCAAAGAAGATGCGTAACGGATCCGTTTTGTAAGTTTCATCTAAATTTATTGCATTATTCTTTTCTACATCCACACTATGCGTGGTCAAAAAAGTGAACTTAGTTAAATAATCTTCCATATTTTTACTATATTTTCGACTTTCCACTTTTTGTTTGATACAAATATCATTTTTTGTGAATTCAACTGGATGTTGGGTCCATTTGTGTTCACATTCAATTTCGTCCGTTTGGATCTCTTCAGTAATTCCATCGTCGAAAGTTTGTACAGCGATTTGTGTATAATTCGATCTGCCGAAAGTCGCCATATAGAGGTCATATGAAATTGGTTTCATTTCGTACAGACTGTAGGGCATTTCGTGCAAAGTTATAATGCTTAGTAAATCCTTTGCACGTTGTCTTAGCCGATCTCCTATCCGTTTCTTTCGTCTATTCTCCTTTGATTTCGTGAAATCGATGAATAGAGGTCTGAAAATAAACACATCCGAAATCAGTAGGATTGTTAAATCCTACTTTATAAACTTGTGTATGAAAAGGCAGGTAGTTTACCCAGCGCTGCGACGGTAAAATCATCATTCGTCTCTAAACTAAATAGTGATAGCCCATACAAAAAATAGCCAGTCAGCAACATGGTAGAAGCAGGTATGAAGGCTGACTGCCCTAGATGCACTGAACCTACATTGTAATTATTGCCATATACTCGCGGAGGCTATAAGACATGTTGGACCCGGCTGTCATTCAAAAATATTTGAGTCATCACGGGAAGATCATCATCAGAAGCCCAGCCTGACATCCCATCTTTATAAAGGGGTACCGTGATATCCATTAACTAGGTTTTGGAGGTCAGATAGGCAGTCACCATGGTAAATAATGATATTACCTATTCAGCTGCAGCCGGTTAACCTAGAAGCCAACCCGAAGCCAAGGCTAGGCAGATATTGATAAATAGTGTACGCTATTCTAATGCACAAACCTTTCTATAGCTTCTGTGTGCACTGTCCGTATGCTGGATACAGCGCTAGAACTGCTCATCTCCTGGAAACCCTCGTCTGTTAACGAGCTAGGCTTCTCCCCGCCTTCTGCTGTCTCCAGAATAAAGTCTAAGGCGACTGGTTTAAGTTTATTCGCTGAACGGTCACGGAGGTCGAAACTGCCTGGAATTGACAAACCTATGTTGAAAACTCGTTTCTGATTAAATCTACAAAATCGTTCGATCTATATTCTCTATATTCAACAACAAAAGATCAGTAAATCTTCTTCGCTTTAGGTATACCAAAACTTACCAGAGTCTAACATATTCTCTTCATCTTTCACTTCCTTTAAAGTCTCAACCACCTCGCTCTCATCTTCATCATTCCCTTCATCATCCTTATCAGCGGCTTCTTCACCGCCATTCTGTTCGCTAGGTGATGAACTGTGGTAAGAATCAAAGTCTGATTCGTAGCTCTCGAAGTCATCTTCATAACTTACTTCTTCGTCACTGGATACCTTGCTTGGAGGTGTCTGAAAATGTTTATATTATAGTGAAGTAACTTAATGACATCTCAGCAACTTTTGACAAAATCACTTTTAATGTACTGTACGGCGTAACACGGGCGATGTTTTTTTCGAGCACTGGATTTGCAACTCTCGGTATTGCGCTGAGCATTGAGAATCAAACAAAGAATATGCCAACGCGTCAAGAGAACACTCTCGTTGGATATTCAACTCTCGGACGCTAAGGAGAGCGTTAAAAATCGAGTGCGCATTAAAGTCGGTGACAAACAAGCTTGTGGCCCGTTTGATGATAATTGGTCTAGATAATTGATCGTATGCCTTTTATGCAGCGGCATCCCCATTATGAATATAGTAACGTTAAAATGAGTTCTTTCACTGTTTCTAACAACACCAAAGTAATAAATCTCTTAAAAATGCTAACCTTTTTACTGTGACTTGGTTTTTCATCGTCCAATTCAACATAAAACGCCTTAGGTTGTGCGCTGAGCTTACGCGACAAATTAAACATTTCGACATTATTGTCGACTTCCCCAGAATTCAACATTTTCACTTCACTCTCATCCAATGTTCTTGTTTTAGTCCGCTGTCTTTCAGTGTCTCTTGAACTGGCCTTATCTTTAGCTACTTTTTTTATGGAAGTTTTTTCTTTACCTCTTGCAACATCTTTTATAAAGCTTTTTTCTTTTCTGTCTTTTGTACTATCTTTTACAAAACTCTTTTCTTTATCTTTTGTCGACTCTTTGACAAAACTCCTTTCTCTCTCCTTTCTATCTTTTGTTATATCTTTTACAAAACTCCGTTCTCTCTCTTTTCTATCTTTCGTCGTATCTTTTACAAAACTTTTCTCTTTGACTTTACTTGCTTTTGGCGCATCTTTAACAAAACTCTTTTCTCTCTCCCTTCTATCTGTAGAAACATTAACAAAACTGTCTTCTCTCTTCAAATCAATATTTAGTTTTCGTTTAACGATCGGTGAATTTATAGCAACGCTGAAATCTCTGCTTCTCGGCGTGACTGAGTACCTCGATGTCTTTGCGTCAACCATCTTTGGGGTCGCCATCTTAGATCTTTCGCTTCTTGTAGTAAGTTGACTGGTTGAAGAGGGTGTTGATTTGAGTAGGTCCTTCATTGGCGATACATTGCTTTTCGTGTATGAAGTGGTCGTTGGCTTTTTAGGAGCTCTCGCACTTTCTACAGCAGCTCTTTTCTTTTGCCCGTAGATATCGGCAGTTGAACTCTTCTGTACAAAACTTCTTGGTGTAGAGACGGTGTAGGGAGTCTTTTTGAGTTTCTCTTCTTGAGGTATTTTTGTGGCATCGTCTTTTGTTTGCTTTTCTCTTCTTTGCTTCGTGTCGGTAGGTTTTTTTACTGTTGTCTGCATTTTGAGTTAGTACCTATTCACTGAAATTCAAAACTTTATTCATTATCGCCCCACTCGCCGATGAAAAGGACGATGGGCTCTAGCGTCCTCAAAATTGAAACTTAGTCAACAGACTCGAAGCGTACATTTAAAAGGTACCGTAGCTTACTGATCATTCTTTACTATGGCGACGACCGTCAAAATTATGGGGTTTTCAGGGAAAATGTAATGGTACAACTGTAGTAGTTACAAAATAAGTTGAATAAAAAAAAATACCTAAGTGAAAAACGTGGTTCTTACGTATTTTATTTTCAATGAAATAACATATTCACGCTTGTATTCTTCGTAGGATTGTTGATAGAGAATGTGCACCTATAATCCGTACATCGTTCGACAAACTTTTTGACTTGAAACCAATGGTTTGTTAGTATGTAGCCCATAACGAAAAATATGAGACAAACTTAAGGACTGTTGGATCAAAAAGAAATTGGGGCCGGAGTCCATAGTCGCTTGCCCATCTTTTACGGGTAAGTCACCGTCATAATTCATCCTCTATTTTAATAGTAAAGCCTACTTAGAAGTCGACTAGACATATTAACCTCAATAATTCACCTACTTTTTAACTATAAACTACCCTCCCATCCCACTGAACATACATAATTATACTTCTCTAAACAAGAACCAAAGTCAAATGACAAAGCACTTTTTTGTACGGTGTCGAAATAATACAATTCTGTTTCTACCTACCTAAAACTCAATAATGTGTCATGGTTAGTCTACAGGACTCTTATAATGTTTGTCTGTAATTTATGAAGTGTTGCATAGGATGTCGCTATACGCCTCCGTAAGGTGGTGTGACGTGCGGTCCCAGGGCTTCGCACCCCTGCCGCGGATGATAAATGATAAATGATTTTATTTCTGTAAGTAGGTTTGTACAAACACTTTTACACGTCAATCATATTTTTTTAAACTAGATGAGGTCGGCGTTTCCTATCTGACTACTCTGAGAAGAAAGGCCGAAACAAGCTCAGAGGTCACAGTCTCTTTTAAAGTCCAGACATAATCTTGGTCAGATCATGTGAAGACCATGTGGATCGGTGTCTGAAATGGTCTTTTGAAGAAAGAACCACACAGATTGAGTGGACCTGTCCATTCAGTGCACGTATTTGTCAGTAATCATACAGCTCAACTCAGTGATAGTGTCCGCTTACTTGGCGGTAGGCATTTGAGCACGTGTTAGCGACTTTTTAGCCTTGGATCGTAAGAGCCGGAAGTCATGGGGAGATGTTTGGCTTTTGCCCAACAGTTGGATGATGCAGGTTAACAGTAACACTAGACAACCTCCCTATCAGCCGTCCTCACAATATTAAATTCACTTATTTCTTAGCAGATTATAGAAACATTCGTAACACACTTTTTTAACCAGCCTGTTGACTAAGTATCTGAGTGACTCAAAACTACGCACTAGTTAGGTATAGCTACTTCGAAAAACTCATTATTAATAATGGTAGCACCTTATTTGTTTTATTAAACTAACGAGACCACTTGTAGTAATAGCTTAATTAATTTAAGTTCGAAAAGCAATCATACAATAGGATCTCTAGTACCTAAGTAACTGCGTAACTACTCAAGTACTGTTTGACCTATATAATTCCCATGAAAAAAGTAAAAAAGGCTCACCTACTCACCTAGCTAATAAAGAATCGATAACATGCGAACTTACACGTGGTGAAATGCAAAACATACATGAATAAATAATAAGCCAATGCCAATTATCTCTTACCTTCACTTAATTTTCAATGTTTTGAAAAAAAAAAAACGTCACTGGTCTCAAATATTTTCGTAAAAATCTTATAGTACCTTTGTCTAAGCACGAACAGTTTGTTGTAAAATATTAAATAAAATAATATTTTAAGCTTAGAAAACACCCGTCACTGATCTTGTTGTACACAAATTACGTTGCCATGGAAACCGTAATTCCAAACATTGTCAATCGTTTAGTGAACGAGAATTGCAGACCTTACCTACTAAGGTACAGACGCCAGCACATCAAGCTACCCGAATCTGTCAAATTTCTTTGATAGATTTTCGACTTTAATACATAATCATAAGGTTCATGTTCAATTGGGAAAATTTTACAGTTTGGGGTAGCTTGATGTGCTGGCGTCTGTACTTACTAATTCCATGCGAGAATGTGGGTGTGGTCCACACACAGAAAAGTATGACTTAATCAATCTGCCTAGCCCTTCTATGTCTATGTTCTATGTTATGGGTTTGGTTTCCGCACTTAGTCCTTCAAGTGGACCATTGTGCGTGAGCCATGGTGGCCTTCGGTTTTTTATTCCAGCCAGCCCACCTCCCTCCAGAAGTTGGCTATGACTCCTGGTCTGTTGAGAATATCCGTGTAACATTTGGGTGCCCCGAGGGTCTCTGTTCTAATCTGGGTTACGCCTGTGCATTCAAAAAGCACATGCTTAACGGTTTCCTCAGCCTCCAAGCAAGCCCTGCACAAGGGGCTGTCCGTTATGCCTATTGTGTAGAAGTGCTTGTTTAGCGGGCAGTGTCCTGTGATGGTACCAGTCACCAGACGCAGATCTTTTCTGTCCAGGCGTAACAGACGTCTGGTCAGCCTGCCATCCAAGGATGGCATTGCCTCCCTAGACTGCCTGCAGCCTGGTGTCTGGGTCCACCAGATCTCCGCTTGTGTGTGGGTGTATTCCTGAAGCCACCTGCGTAGTTGGTTGAAAGGGATGGGCACGATGGGTTCGGGACCACATACTGACGCGCTGGATGCCCTCCTGGCCAGTTCGTCGGCAGCATCGTTGCCTAGTGATCCACTGTGTCCTTTTATCCATTGCAGTGTCACAGTGTTGCGGTTAGAAGTTGTTACTTTTTCTAGTGCATTGTGACATTCTAGTGTTAAACTTGATGTAATGTATCTTTTCCCTAGGGATTGGAGAACTGAAGCACTGTCGGAGAGTATACGTATGCTGCCTAGCCCTTAGAGCATTAGCCTTTGCCCAACTATATTGAGGTCGGCTTCTAATTCAACCGGATGCGAGTGCAACAGAAAACGAGTATTTTACATGAAGCGACGGCCTATAATGGGTAATCCATTTACTGGGTTGTGGAGGTCAGATAGGCACGATACCTCTTGCTAAGACAAGTTGTCACGGGCTTCTGGCTTCTGTCAAAGATGTACAAAAACAGCCAGGACGAAAGGCTTAAAAAAAATAGGGAAAAATGTATGTATTTTCAAAATAAAGTAACTACTCACTCATTCTATTCTAATTCCATGGGGTGAGAACTTAACATCACGCCTTCATTCCCTAGAGAAGTAGGCAAACGTTACAATAAAATATTCCGAAGGGAAGCCGACAGGAATCGGGTTATTAGGTAGCTCCGCCACTGAAGCCTATTGCCGTGTAACCAGAAGCAAATGCAGAATGGCGCTAGAATGTATATTTTGCCCGAGTGTATCTATTAATTCAATGTTTTGTGATTAAAAATAAAATAATGGAAAATCCAATAATACCGTCCGATCCGGGAGTCGACCCACTACGCACGCTGTTCAATGCTACGCAATGTTCGTCCTAAAGTTTTACCGACAGTTCCTGCACCAAAATATCCTTGTTATGGACATCTGATCTACGCTCAAATTGAAAACTTGAATTCACCATGTGATACGAGACCCCCAGGGCCTGAATTCACTATGATCACTTAACGATTCCTTACTCGTAACCACGTCAATCACACACGAATTCTGCTAATATCGTATTAATAATATCGACAAATTGTCTTTGAACATACAGAATATAACATTTCGGTTCCTTACCGTTACATTGGTCTCTAAAAAAAACGATATTGACGTAGTTTGAACGTAGGAAGATTCCGCCGGGAATCAATATATCGATACAGAGTTGGGGCCCTTCATAGAAATATTTGGCGGCTTATAAAAAATAAAATGGAACTAAGTACTCATACATTTTGACCGCATAGGTAAGTATTGCACTTTTCTATGAAACAGCAGATTTTTTTTATAACCGACTAGATAATAATTTATACGTTAGAATCATGTGCGGTTTTCATTGTTACAGTACTTACAGTTTGCGAGTCGATGTCCCTGCCTGTACATTTAGTAACTTAGGTACTTAGTTAATGTATTAATAACAGCCATACAATAGTAGTAAAACAATACTAGGTACTACTTATCCGACCTAATACCCAGGAACACATTACCAAAATTGGCAATTGACCCAAATTAATACGTAGGTACGGTCAACAACGAAAGTTGGTTGTAAAAACTCAAAATCAAAATCAATCAAAATCAAAAGTCATTTATTCAAATTAGGCTGAGAATCAGCACTTTTCGAACGTCAAAGTACATGAGACAGTCCCCCAAAACGCCCACCCTTCACCACTTCCTAGTGCTTTAGCTGGGAAGAAGAAGTAGTGGAACAAACTCCCCAGCAGCACAGCTGTCTGTTTAGTCGGATAGACTTGATTCTATACATACTTAGGCAAAGTAATAAACATTACGAGACACAAAATATTAATTAAATAATTAGTCAAAATGTCAGCTAGCCATACCAATATACCGACAAATAAAATGAAAACTGTCGAGGCCAAATAAAGCCTAAAACAACTCATCATAGAAAATATTGTTATGAGTAGATCATGTCAATAACTAATGACATAATAGATAGTTATAAAAAAAAAAAAATTGTTAGACAGGCAATAAAAAATAAAATAATAATTATGTGAACGCATATAACCTGTCACTAGATACGCCGATTCTGGAGAAAGAACATAAACATTGTCTTGAGTTAATCACAGCGACCAACTATTCTTGTCATTTAAATAGTCGTTGATGGAATAGTAAGCCTTTAAACAAAGGACGGATTTTACTTGAGCTTTAAACGCATTAAAAGGCAAATCTAGCAAAGAAGAGGGAAGCTTGTTATAAAAAGTTATACCGAGCCCAACAAATGAGTTATGAACCTTATGAAGCCGGTGAAAGGGAGCACGTAGTTTGTCCTTATTTCTTGTGTTAACGGTGTGAATATCACTGTTTTTAGTGTACAAGTGTATATTTTGCCTAATATATAAGATGTTAGCGAATATGAATTGTGATGCCACCGTGAGTATACCAACATCTTTAAAAAAGTCCCTCAAGGAAACTCTGGCACCTAGCTGGTAAATTGCACGAACAGCACGTTTTTGAAGGACAAAAATATTTTGAATATCAGCAGCTTTGCCCCACAGCAGAATACCGTAGGACATAACGCTGTGAAAATAACTAAAGTAGACTAACCGAGCTGTATCGACGTCAGTGTATTGTCTTATTTTTCTGACGGCGTAGGCGGCTGAACTGAGCCTCCCCGCTAGGCTTGATATGTGTGATCCCCACTGAAGTTTGGCATCTACTGTTATGCCCAGAAAAACTGCCGAGTCTACGGTTTCAAGCACCTCTTTATCTAAGACGATGTTGGGACCTAGACTTCTAACATTCGGTAAGGCAAATTTTACACATTTTGTTTTCTTGGCATTGAGAACTAGGTTATTTGCCGTAAACCAATCCGTAACCATTGAGAGAGCACTGTTTACGTCGTCAAAATCTTGTCTATTCCGGTCTACTTTAAAAATAAGAGAAGTATCATCTGCAAACAGTACAACATCACAAATACCCTTTAAATAGAATGGTAAGTCATTGATATACACTAAAAACAAGAATGGGCCGAGTATTGAGCCTTGAGGCACATAAAAAGACAATATTAGTAAAATGGGCTGGTGACTGCAACTCGTATTTCGTGTACGATTGGGAAAATCGGTTATTCGATCCACTCCAGCATCATAATTGCGTAATTGCTAATCCATTGCTTTTTATGTTCAAAAAATTTGTCTGCTCAACAACGTATCTTAACGCAATGAATGTTGTTGAAATGTCACAATGACAGCCATTCCTTTTTAGTGTCAAATCAAATCAAAAGTCATTTATTCAAATTAGGCTGAGAATCAGCACTTTTCGAACGTCAAAGTACATGAGATAGTCCCCCAAAACGCCCACCCTTCACCACTTCCTAGTGCTTTAGCTGGGAAGAAGAAGTGGCGGAACCAACTCCCCAGTGTGATAAGAATTACCACGCAGATCCTCAAGGAAGGCCAGCAACGCCTTCATGTTACTGACAATCTCATACAGGGCAAAATACTTCGGTAACCCAGGTAGGGTTAGGTACCGAAGTATTTTGCCCTGTATGTGGCGACCACTGGGCGGGCACCAAGCAGGTCCTGCAGTGGACTGTCTGTGACTCCAATAACAAAGTATTACTTACTTACTACTTTTTTTTTGGGTTGGAAATCATCAAATAACTTCTCCCGCTCTGGGTGGAGCAGGAGGGCGTGTCAGACTTTTACTGACTAAAACCCACCAGTGTTCCCTCAGTTGCCTGTGTGCCAGGGGCCGCGGTATCTCTTTCGAACAACCCGCACCCCCGGCAGGCATCGCCCTTGCGGACCCCACCAGTTGGTGCTGACATCACTTTGAGACGCGCGTGGAACTCAACGCGCCGTCGACCCGGGCTTGGTCCTTACCGGACAGCGAGCTACCCATTACTCGCCGTCCGCCATCCCACGCCTACGGTGGCCGGGAATCAGCCTAAGATTCCCGACGCCCAGGGCGTCTCCTGCGGCGACTAAGGCCGTGAGGACGCAAATACTGCCTCTCCCTCACATGCGCCGCTTCCCTCTTCGCGAGCATTACTGCTTCGCAGAAGGAGGTGACGGCTACCCATGCACTCTCAGTACCGTGGCCTGGACCAGGGCCGGACGCGAGAGATTGCTTCAGTAACCAATAACATCTAGGGCACGCATCAGATTTGCGCCACTTGGTAAATTATCTTCTCGGTCTACACTAAGCAAAGCCAGGTCGCATAACCTTTCTTGACCAATTATAGCCTTCAATAACGAAGGTATTAATTTCAACTTCCTAAAAAATCGCTTGCAACTTGCAATGCTGCAATTTTAGCAAGATTTTTTTAGTAATTTATAATGATTTTTATTAATTAAAATTTACATAATTTAGTAGAAACTAAGTCTTAAAATAATAGTATGTACAAGGAAAAAAAAAACTAATATAATCCTAACATAACTAAACCTATTCACAAATAAAAAAATGGCGTCGAAAAATTCGTCCGCATCGCTGTCGACTGGTAATGTTCCCAAGATACTGGCAGCATTACCACGTTGTATGGCAATACTTAGCCGCTGGTCAAGGTAGAAACCAGCCCTTGGGTCACGAGTGTCAACCAGCCGTTTCGAGATGTCCTAGAAGAGACCATGAGCACTCGGACCCCACGGCCTGAGGGTTTCAACCCCACACGGCTCGAAAATATAATTACCAATAAGGTTGTTATAGTTTCGCCGCATGAGGTTTTCCGCAGCCGCAGCGGCAGTGCCAACATGTTTAGCAAGTTGAAATTAATACCTTCGTTATTGAAGGCTATATTTATCAAGGAAGGTTATGCGACCAAGCTTTGCTCAGTGTAGACCGAGAAGATAATTTACGAATCGGCACAAATGTAATGCGTGCCCAAGGCGCCATTTTCTATCGGTACGCCCCTGTATGCTACATATAGGTTAAGTTACTGTCTCAAATAAAAAAAAGCTGTTGTAAAAATACTTTCTTTACTGACTGTACAATGTCTCTGTAGCGTCCCGTAGTCGCGCACAAAAGTTTAAAGTAGGTGAAGGACAAAATTTTATTATGCCAGACGACGATACAACGAATATTAAAATCGAATCTACACGTGCAGTTCCATACTGTATTACATAAAAATAACCGTAAATAATATTTATGACAGTTTTCATGCACGTTCAATTATTATCAACCTAGCCTTTTTATTACGTAAAAATGTCTGAACGGGATTTAATCGCGCACTGAATTTTCAACTCTAGTGCATAGGAAAAAACACTTGGTTCGATTTTCAACTCTTAGCGCTGAGCAGTACGTTGAAGATTCAGTGCGCAAAAAAATGCCGCCACGGTCGATCGCAACCATAGAGCAGACGCGATGACAGTATTCTCTGTCTACATAGATCGAAAACAGCATTAATGCACAAGAGGGTTTTCTGTCTGGCCCCTAAAGTTTTCAATAAACTCCCAAATAGTTGGAAGAAGCATAATGTCCGTCAATTAAAAAATAAATTAAAGATCTATCACTAAGGCCAAACATGACTGATCTAAACTATAATGTTAATTTAATAACTTGCATGCTCTGTATGTTTACTCATGTTTCCATAAATAAAGAATCTTGAATCTTAATATTTTTACGTCCATGCGTCTGTAAATGGAGTAATTGTGTCGGGTCGGCTTCCTTTCGAACCAGGTGCACCAGAATATAAGTATTTTACATGGAGCGACTGCTTATCGGACCTCCACGAACTAATTACTGGTTAACACAAAATACCGCTTGGTAAGACTGGCCGTCAGATTTTTATGGTAGTTCTGCCTACCAGTAACGGCGATAATTCTTATGCATGCCCAGTTAATATGACTAAATGTTAATTTTACCTACTTCAAAACAACGCCTTAGCTTCTGCTAAGGCGCTCTTTACCGTCACAACTGGGAGTACACCGCGGTATGGTCAAGTCCAGTTGTGACGATATCAACGTAATCTCACTGCTAACAATATGAAAATAAGATTGTAAATCCTTTGTCATGCCATGACGCGATTTGCCGCCTGATAAGCGCCTTTAGAGATGATGAAACATCAAGCGATGAGTTTTAATGCAGGCGTCTGTCTCTAAACACTCCTCTCAGAGTAGTCATAAGGGAAACACTTACCTCAGAGGTAATTGCGGTTTACACTATCAGTAGTAATCGCTTTCATTTTGACAGTTCCACAGCATTCATGGCGTTTCTTTTTTTTTTGGGTGGGAAATCATCAGATGACTTCTCCCACTCTGGGTGGAGCAGGAGGGCGTGTCAGACTTTTACTGACTAAAACCCACCCGTGTTCTCTCAGTTGCCTGTGTGCCATGGGCCGCGGTATCTCTTTCGAACAACCCGCACCCCTGGCATGCATCGGCCCTTGCGTGCCCCATCAGTTGCTCCTGACATCTCTTTGAGGCTCGCGTGGAACACAACGCGCCGTCGACCCGGGCTTGTTCCTTACCGGACAGCGAGCTACCCATTACTCGCCGTACGCAAGCCCGTGCCTACGGTGGCCGGGAATCAGCCTGGGATTCCCGACGCCCAGGGCGTCTCCTGCGAAAGCCACGGCTGTGAGGGCGCATGTACTGCATCTCCCTCACGTGCGCCGCCTCCCTCTTTGCGAGCATAACTGCTTCGCTGAAGGAGGCGACTGCTAGCCATGCACTCTCGCTCCGTACCATGGCCTGGACCAGGGTCGGACGCGAGAGATCGCCGCCGCCGATCACCTCCACGAGGACACGGCGGTGCCCCGCCCAAGCCGGGCAGACCCCCACCGTATGCTCCACCGTGTCCTCAGGGCGACACCCGGGCGTTTCCTCCCGGCCTATCCGAAACAGGAACCTCCCGAAACAGCCGTGTCCGGTGAGGACCTGTGTCAGGCGGAAGGTGAGGACGCCATGCCGCCTCTCAAGCCACTCCTCAAAGAGGGGACTTACCGCCGCAATTGTGGCGTGCCCATTCATGGCGTTGTTGAGGGACCTACGTTGCTAAGCAGACCATTTTTTCGAAATAATGCATTAGTAATAACCTCAAAATTATTCAGATTCTGATTAATAGTGTGTTGTCACGGTTGGTCCGCGGATGGGCGACCATCTTTACATAACCGAAGACCCCTCCGTGACTCGGAAAGCACGTTAAGCCGTGGCTGTCATTTGTGGATCTTTGACAGTCGTTACGGGTCGACAGAAGCCCAAACGTCTTACCAAGGCGTGTCGTATTACCTAGTAACTGGGTTGTGGAGGTCAGATAGGCAGTCGCTCCATGTAAAATACTGGTATTCAGCTGCATCCGGTAAGACTGAAAGCCAACTCCAGTATAGATGGGAAAAGGCTAGGCAGATGATGAGAGGGGTCTGATCTTGATTTTAAAATATGATTGACGTGTTAAAGTGTTTGTACAAACCTACTTACAGAAATAAAATCATTGATGAACAATAAAGCTTACTGGTGGCGTCGGGTTCCGTTCACACGACCATGCACAGGCGCCAGCGCATCAAGCTACCCCAATCTGTCAAATTACTTTGACAGATTTTCAACTTATGGTTCATGTTCAATTGCGAAAGTTTGACACTATGGGATAGATTAATGTGCTGGCGTCTGTACTTACTTACGTACGATATGTCACTGTATAATTTAATTATCACGGCAGTTTGTTACTGCGGTTACAGGGGCTGGGGCTCGAGTCTTCTCGGAGGACCTCAACATCCACATAGCCACACCACTGGGAGTCCATAACACAGTGTTCCAGGTCGAATGCATGGGCATCTCCCTGGCAGCGTCTACCATCATGGCCAGGGTAGTTAAGGACCACTCGATCCGCATACTCTCGGACAGCATGGCTGTTCTGCAAGCGCTGAACAGTCATACAGTTGACTCTGGGCTGATATACGAGTGCCACCAGCGCCTCAACGAAGTAGGTAGCCTCAACAACATTACCATTCAGTGGATCAAAGGACACAGCGGTTCGCTAGGCAACAATGCAGCCGATGAACTTGCCAGGAGGGGGTCGAGCATGGTACCAGTGGGACCAGCACCCATTGTGCCACTCCCCTTCGGGTATCTACGCACTCTGGTAAGGAAACGAACCAGGGATCAACATCACAAAATATGGTTAGACCTAAGTGAGTGCAGGCAGGCCAAGGAAGCACTTCCTGCGTTCGATGCTCGCGTCACGAAACAGGTTCTCCGTTTAACTAAACGACAGTTGCGTACAGTTACAGCAGCCGTAACTGGCCACGGGTCATTTAACAAACATCTCTTTGTCATAGGAGTAACAGACAGTCCACTGTGCAGAGCCTGCATGGAGGACGACGAGACAGCGGCTCATGTGCTGTTGAACTGCCCGGTGGTCGCTAATTACAGGGCAAAATACTTCGGTAACCCAGGTACCCTACGTGAGATTGTCAGCAACACCAAGGCGTTGCTGGCCTTTTTCGAGGAGCTGGGGTGGATCGAATAACTCATTCTCCCACCCGTACGCAAAATACGCGGCTTGACGTGGAGTTGTGGAAAACAGCCCGTTTTACCTATTACCTATTACTTATTACTGCGGTTACTGCATTTAGTTTTAACCGTATGAACAGTGCTGCCCAACTAAGCGCAAAAGCGGTATCTTAAAAGCAAGTTTAGAGATAATTGGACTTATGCAAAAATCGTTTTTTTTTTACTTAATATATTGACTTTTTGGTTATTAAATAGAATGTATATATTATAATGGACCTATTTGTTACAATATCCACCCCCCGACCCCAATAGTTAAAATGTCAATAATGTATGTGGATATAGGTACCTTTTTCATGAGATATTGCTACACCACATAGTAATAATAAAATTAAAATTTGAGTTACCGCTTTTTCGTTAGATCTTCTCCTACATGTATAAAAAAATATATGAATTTTCTATAGAATAAAATATGTAAGTATTGTTTTAAAGGAAAAACAATCAAAGTATATTTATAGTCTTTTATTATTCAAATTTATAATATAAAAAAAAAAATTTGAAGAAAATACTAATTCTATGAATTAATCTAATCAAAAGTAGCCAGTTCTCTCCAAAAGGACATTATATTTTGAAGAGATTTCAAAATATTTTCTTTTTTGCTTTTAGAAATGCCTTCCGCTGCAATTTTCTTCTTTGGTGGTGGCAAGACTTGAGTTTTCAAAATGTTTACTTCCGACTAGCTTCCGCCCGCGGCTTCACCCGCGTAGAAGTCGGAAATTATCCCGCCGGAATGTACTACCGGGGTAAAAAGTATCCAATGTGTTAATCTAGTTTATAATCAAAGTGTGCGCCAAATTTTATCCAAATCCATTCTGTAGTTTTTGCGTCAAACATCCATACTTCCATACATACAATCTTTCGCGTTTATAATATTACAAGTAAGGATTATGCTCGCAGTGATAGGGTCTTTATTGAATCCAGTTCTGTGTGTCAAATTAAAACTGCCTGTATTGACTTTTACTTCGACCATTTCATTAAACTATTATCACAAATATACGGCTGATACAAGATAGCGCTAAAACGCTTAGTTCATTAACTCAAGACAACGTTTGTGTTCTTTCACCAGAATTAGATTAACTACTGACAGGTCATATGAATTACTCTTCATATAGTTGTTTATTTAACTTGACTGCATAAACCCTTTTTTTATTTTTATCAATTAAATTTTCATTTATTGTTGAATGTTAATTATATGCTATTATTGTATAGAATCAAGTTCTTCTAACATAACAGACAGCTGTGCTGCTTCTCAGCTAAAGCACTAGGAAGTGGTGAAGGGCGGGCGTTTTGGGGGACTGTCTTATGTAATTTTGACGTTCAGAAAGTGCTGACTCTCAGCCTAGTTTGAATAAATGACTTTTGATTTTGATTTTTTGATTTTGATTTTGATTTAGATGCGTAACTTTTCAAGCTATCCGATGGCATAAAAATCAACTTTACGATTATTTTTTTGAGATACCGCTTTTGCGCTTAGTAGGGCAGAGTGGGATAATGACTTGTGATCCCAACATATCGTAGGACCGACAGCGCTGTGTAAACGGCCGCGAACAGCGCGGATATTGGTAACACATTCACAGTAGCAATGGCTTTCATTTTGACTGTTCAACAACATTTATCGCGTTGATTACGTTGTTAACGTGGATTAAGTGGAAGCCCGCGAAATTCAGATTTTTTTACGTTCATTTTTTTCAATTTGCAGGGCAGTACCACGTTGTGGGTATTGTAATAATGTGATTTGCAACAGTGGCACGTATGTATTTACAGAATTATAGGTACTTAATCATTAAAATAAAATCATTAATACAACCTTTTTTTTTGAGTATCTATGGGAAATCATCAAATAACTTCTCCCGCTCTGGGTGGAGCAGGAGGGCGTGTCAGACTTTTATTGACTAAATCCCACCCGTGTTCCCTCAGTTGCCTGTGTGCCAGGGGCCGCGGTATCTCTTTCGAACAACCCGCACCCTTGGCAGGCATCAGCGCTTCCGGGCCCCATCAGTTGGTGCTGACATCTCTTTGAGGCGCGCGTTTAACACAACGCGCCTTCGACCCGGGCTTGGACGGCGAGCCACCCATTACTCGCCGTCCGCAAGCCCGCGCCTACGGTGGCCGGGGATCAGCCTGGGATCAATACAACCCTCTATGTTCATTTAATTCCATTGAATGGCTTTTTCATGAAATAGTCACAATTTTTCGAGGATATAAAGCAATGGATAAGCAAGATCCTTCAAAATATTTAAAGTGTTTTGCGCAACTAGGGTGCTGAAGAGCACTGCCTGTTATTTTTATCCCTTTCGGCTTTTGTAACCTGCACCCTAATTGCGTAACTCACGTAATTGCGTAATTGGTTTCATTGCGACAGTTCAACAATATTCATTGCGTTATTTAAGTTGTTGAGCAGACATATTTTTCGAACATATGGAGCAATGGTTTAGCAATCTGTTTCAAAACGAAACAGATTATGTCTAATCGTGAGTAACGCAATTAGGATGTTGGATGAGAATTGGGAATCGCAGATTGTATAAAAACTCGGATTTTTAGGCGTCCATTTCCGAGTAGTGTGTAAGTACATGCTTGAGTCTTTTATACTAATTGTAAGTGTGAATAGGAAAGTAACGTTTTAGCACTTAATTATGACTACGGATTATTATTTATTCTGCTATTTAGCGAGACTGTTGCAGGCAACATATAAATTGTTTTGGACTTCGCTACTTGGTGAATTTCAGTTTTGAGATCAATCTTGTCAGACATAATATTATTTAAGCAGAAACGATTTTGAAAATGACAGGCGTAATTTTGGATTTCCACAAAACAGGATAAATAAAATAATTTTGAAACATTTTTCTCATAATGTTATTAAATATATTTGAATGATTTTAAAACTTTCACATTAAAAAGCCGAATACTGTAGATTTACCACTAATAGTGTGCCAATTAAGATTAAAAAAAATTAAAACAATAAATAAATAAAACGAGGCTTTACTTATGTCGTCACATTTTGGTAACATTCTGTACTTCTCGACAACAATTATCACTTAGATAAATAATACATATACAGAATACGAGGCGAACTTCAATAAATAACAAAAAATAAATATCGGAGCTGACGAACGCACGTGCATACACTTCTGCTTCTAACACCCTACTGATTGAATAGTGTGAATAATTTACATGATTTTCTTCTTTTTTTCAACTACCCTCCGACCTGCGATGATTTTGTTCGAGTATTCTTAATGGTAACTCGCTGGTTTTTCGGTCGGATGGTTCGAAACTAATTTACAAGCCAGCGACGATTGATGCTGGGTCCTCAACTCCTTGCTTGATCTTTCTGAGGAACATGACAGCTTCACGACCGTCAATAAGCCTGTGGTCGTAAGTCAACGCGATGTACATCATGGGTCTGATGACGACCTGGCCGTTTAGCGCAATTGGGCGCTCGAAGATACCATGCATGCCCAGGATTGCCGACTGAGGAGGGTTGATAATAGGAGTACCCATCAAAGAGCCGAATACGCCACCATTGCTAATAGTGAAAGTGCCACCATCCATCTCTTCAATAGTTAACTTGCCATTCCTAGCTTTCTCTGCCAAACCACCAATGGTCAACTCAATATCGGCGTAAGTCATATTTTGGACATTCCTCACTACAGGCACCACCAGACCTTTGGGAGTCGCGACGGCCACGGAAATATCTACATAATCACGGTAAATGATTTCGGTTTCCTCTATTACTGCATTTACAACGGGCTGATCCATTAAAGCGGTAGCTGCAGCCTTGACGAAGGGAGACATAAGGCCAAGTTTGACGCCATGTTTCTTGGTAAACGCCTCCAGGTTCTTCTTTCTGAACGCCATTATATGAGACATGTCGATCTCGTTGAAGGTTGTCAGCATAGCGTTCGTGTTCTGTGCCTCCTTCAGACGCTGAGAGATGCGTAGACGCATCCTGTTCATTTTGACGCGCTGCTCCGTGCGAGTACCAGCGATCTCTTTGCTGTAGTCTGTGGGAGGGACCTTTACTGTCGCAGTTTCGATTGACTGCGCGTGACGGATCGCTGCTACGGGGATTGAGGAGATAGGTGCAGCAGGCTTAGCTGCGGGGGGCGCCTGAGGTGGTGGGGGAGGAATGGGGATCGCAGCTGCTGGTGGAGGCGGTGGGGGGGGCGCTGCAGCGGCAGGTGGTGGTGTTGCCTCCGCCTTCGGGGGCTCAGGAGCAGCGGCAGCCGCCTTTGGTGGCGGCCCACCCTCAGTCAGCTCCAACTTAAACAGCTTCTGCCCAGCCTTGACCGTGTCTCCATCCTTCACGTAGAACTCCTTAATGATACCATTACCGGGCGCCATGACAGGTAACGCGGTCTTATCGGTCTCAATCTCCATGACGACTTCGTCAACGGCGACGGCGTCTCCGACTTTTTTGTCACCGAGTTTAGCGTCGCCTTCGGACACGGAGTCCGGGAAGCTTGGAGTCGTTACATCTTGTTCGGCGAAGAGTGGGTTGGTGAAATGGATGGTGGCGACTTGGTTGTGGGCTGCGCTGAGGGTCCGGGGCTGGGCTGTTCTCGCGGCAGCCTGGGACAGGGCTCCGAAGACCTTGGGGGCCTCTGTGGACTTAAACCGAAGGGTCTGGCCCTGCCTTCGGTATAACGTCTGTAAATGCTTGGAGCAGCGTCGTAACATCGTGAGTATTTTGTTTTTTGAGATTTTTTTTTACCCTGAAAAGAAAAACGTTAAGTTAGGATAGTGTTTGAGAACCACAATAAGCGGTGTTTCGTGAGAGATCGGTAAGTTTAATTATGAATTTTGGACTGTGGTATCCAGCAACGGTACGTAGAAAGTTGCTTTCAGAACATAGATAACACTGCTGCAATAACACGTCTATGATACGAATTGTAATGACGACCATTTTGAAAAAATATCTTCAGCTTCTAATCAAACTGCAAGGGCACTTATGAAACGTCAGAAGCTAGGTGCACGGTTCCAATTTGTCGCTTCCTATGGAGAAGAGCCGGCAAGAAACTCCACGGTGGTTTTTACAATGTTTTCAAATTACAGCAATAATAGGTATGACACTTCAAATATGTAACGTGTTCTAGTTTACTTATACACTGAGATAAAGTAAGTAAATAGCATGCGAGTCTGCGAGATAAGTGTTACTAAAAAGCAAATTAAACCTATATTTCTATAGTTCTGCCGACCGGGAAGCAAAAATATGTTATCAATTGGAAGAAAAATATAAAAGCGGTGTCTTGAGCCAAAAATAACGTAATGAAGGCCACGGAAGCGCCAAATCTACTCGAGCATAGTAACGCGGTCATATTCACGTAGCTATCTACTTCAGAAAGACAATGACATAAATAATTCAATTAGTGTCGTTAATTTGACTTAATTCCCATAACTATAAAGGCACCTACACATTTAAGACGCCATCTTTCAAAACATCCTAAATCTAGGCATTACAAATTTCGACAAAAATAAAAAAATGAGCTCACTAAAAGATAATAATTGAAACGATCTTTCATATTCTGCATTAAAAATTATACAAATACATTATTTTAATTTTAAAATCGCGTCTTAAAATCATGTAAATCAGCGAAATCGACCGTTTACTTACGGCCTTTTAATAACATTCCAAATTACACCACGTCAATATTCCCGAAGGCGGCGAAGGTGAATAGTAGATACGCTCACGTATCGCCAATCTATCTATACTTATAACAAATCTGAAGAGTTTGTTTGTTTGTTCGAACGAGCTAATCTCTGGAACTACCAGACCAATTCTTAAGTAAATTTATAGGCTATTTAACATTATTCTACGATCCTTGGGAGCCGAGCAAAAAGAAAAAGCATATTAAATAATACTGCAATTAGTAAATTAAGCTAAACACCAGTGGCGAAAGCACCATATAACACGATTCCTACCGGCTTCCCTTCGGTGACCCGCATCTGTATCGCTTTTGAAAAATGGCACGTCAATAGTGTCTAAGTTGTCAAAAAATATAGTTATACTACGGGTATTTAATTCACCATAATATTAAAAAAAACAAAAACGCTTATTTTTAGCTTTGTATTACAACAAAAACTTTAATCCGGCGCCAAAATGTCACTAAATCGAAAACTAAAAATTCATACAACAGCGATCCCGTAATGATGTCACTCAAGGTCACGTGGCATCAAGCGATGCCACGTGACCTTTGTACCTGTGTACACGTGACCTTTGTACCTGTGTACACGTGATCTATGTATACAGAGACAGATATAGAAAAATGCGTCAGCGAGAATGAGATGGAGGAATATTGGACATTTTATTTGGTTATCAGCTGTTCAACTTTATTGTATTCAATTCTTTATATTCCTACATTATTTTTCATGAGCATAGTATTTTTATTTATTACTAAGTCTATCCTACTACTATTGATAAGTTAGTAAGTTAAAAGCGGCTTCGCTTTGGCTTATCTCTTACAAAAATTGACACCTCGCCACTGCTAAACATTGAGAAATCGAGGGCGATCCATGATCATTCCTTATCTGTATGTGAAGGCCTTTGCCCCGCAGTAAGCGTTACAGGCTCGTGTGTTAGTTATCTCTTAAGGCGCTGCCCAAATGTAGGACACCTCGGTAAAACACTCGGATTTTAACCGACTTCAAAAATAAGGAAGTTATCATTTCGACATGTTTATATTTTTTTTAATGTATGTTCGGGCATAACTCCGTCATATATAGACGGACTTGCAATATTCTTTTTTTTGTTCGAAAGCTGTTTATTTCGAAATGATCCCATTTAAATTTCATACAGATCTAATGATGAGTTTCGGAGACAGACAGCGGCAGCAGCAAGCGATTGCTACTTTCGCATAAATATGCATTGTTTTGACCCCAAGGATGATTAAATTAACTAAAAAGTGAAAAATAACAACTTTTTTCAAAAACAAAAAAAAAACAACCGACTTCCATAAAAACACTACAAAATGAAAAATTACTTTAATTTCGGAAGGCGGTGACAAAAAATTTAAAATATATATCCTAAGGCACCGACTTCCGAAATTACAGTTATTTTTCACTTTATAGTATTTTGTTCGGAAGTCGGTTGCTTTTTTTTATCGCACCGTTGTCATCATTAGCTGCTTAGCCTTTTCCCAACTTTGTTGGGGTCGGCTTCCAGTCTAACCGGATGCAGCTGAATACCAGTATTTTACATGGAGCGACTGCCTATCTGACCTCCACAACCCAGTTACTGGGTAATACCATACCCCTTGATAAGACTGGTTGTCAGACTTTCGGGCTTGTGACGACCTGTAACGACTGTCAGAGATCCACTAATGACAGCCGGGACCAACGGCTTAACGTGCTTTCCGAGGCACGGAGGGGTACGTAAAAATGGTCACCCATCCACGGACCAACCGTGTCAAGCGTGGCTTAACCTGATCGATCGACCCGTGCGGCTATTATTACTTTATAAGCCATTATAAGCATAAGCCCAGTTGTATGGGTACATATTACAAACCATAAATTGAGTGTATTGTAAAAATGTAAAAAGAAAATCATTAATCAAAAATCCTACTAATAGTAAAAATGTAAAAGTTTGTATTCTTGGATGTTATTTACTAAATCAAAGACCGCCGACCGGATTTAGATGCTAGCTAAGCTAGTATTTAGTATTAGAAAGCTAATATTATCCTACTAATAGTTAATACTAGCTTCCGCCCGCGGCTTCACCCGCGTGGAAGTCGGAAATTATCCCCCGGGAACGTACTATCGGGATAAAAAGTATAGTATATACTATTATATTTTATCTAATGACAATAAAGGGAATTGAATCAACTTAAGAAATACCTAAAAAATATTCTACTGAGACACGCATTTATTGTTTAATTTAATGAAAACTGCAAAAATACTTTTATTATGATGGTCATTCGATTCAAGTAACATCAAACGCATCGCTGTTTTGAACCTCTTTTGCTGCCGCAATGCGCTATTGCGAAATACCAAAAAAAAACGCTTCATACCGCGCCTTAATAGATTGTGGATTAGTTCAGAGTTTTAATATTAACTGTTTATTCAGACATATTATTATTATCAGGGTCAAGGTCTCCCTGTCTCCGGGTCGTCTGGGCTCAGCGTAGCGCCAGAGACGAAAGAAGTTTACGTGAACATTTTAGATGTACTTCGTTCACATTTAGGGCCGGTCTCGGGCTTTCAGGGCCCTCAGTGTTCCGGAGAATGCATTGACGACCAGGGAAACTGAGTAAATGAGCATGGAAGACCTAGATAGCGGAAGATAGGGTCTTCCGCTCTCCCGGAACAGGGTGGACAGAGCTTTCCGATCGGGAAGTTTGCCAAATTAAAGCGGAACAGATCGGGCTTCGTTTTATAATGTAATATGGACTACGAATGTGTACGGTGTACTGCAATTCGGCCCGGAGCAGGTGGTCGATTCTGTAAAAATCTCACCGTTAGAACTAAGGTGAAGGGAGCTTGAAGTGAGTTATCAATAGTGTCCGTTTAGCATCAGACGGATATGGAAGATATGGGCAGACGTATGTTCTGTGTGTGGGAAAATATGCAGTTATTGTTTATATAAGCGTATTATAAAGTGAACAAAAAGAGAGTACAGAAAGAGTACATAATAAAGAGTATTCTATCTATCTATTGTCATCAGCAATAAAGTTAAGTTGTTATGAGAATGGAATACAATGCGAAATGGTCACATATGCGATAAACTACGTATCTTTTTTTTTTTTTTTTGGGTATGGCATCTCGCAGTTGACCTTGAGAGGCCGTGACTGCTTAACCGGGCTTTCCTGCGGTGACTTTTAGTTTTTAGGCTAAGAGCCTCCAGCCAGGGCTTACAAACTAATTTACTAAAAACCTACAGCAACTGCGCACTGAGGGCACCCCCTGCGGGGTACGAGCCTCGGCTCAGGGAGTCACTTTTAGGGAGGGCAGCAAGTGGGGACAGGCTGGATCAAACAATTTTTCTTATTATTAGATCATGGGGATTTTAACTCTACTTGCACAGCTTCGGCGCGGGCTGGCACTTCTGCGGGCAAGGGACGGTTGGGACTCACAACTACGTATCATTACACTGCTTGTTTAAATAGGTACTTCAGATACAAACTATCAGAAAAGTTACCTATTGTTATATCTTAATTATGTTCAATGTTATTTTATGGGTAGGTCAGTTATTGTATTACTGTGAGCTAAGTCTTTTTTTTTTTTATTATCTTTCCCTGTCTTTTGCCTTTTCACGTCCATAGCAGATGAACAGATTTAGATGACATTTAGAACACAGGGAGACAATGATCTAGGTTAGTATCGATAGGAGCTTCGCGCGGGCGAAGCCACTGGCAAAAACTAGTATTATAATTGTGAAAATTTGTGAGGATGGTTGGATGTTTGTTATTAGTCTTTCACGCAAAAGCTACTGAACGGATTTGGATGAAATTTGGCACACAGATAGTTTATAACCTGGATTAACACATATGGTACTTTTTATCCCCGTAGTATGTTCACGTGGGACACTTTCCGACCTCCAAAAGCGAGTTACTTATAAGTTTGTCTAGTCTGCATGTGGGTCGTGATACATGATGGCTACTGCATAAAATGGGTACACTTCACGCATACTAATGCGTTTGGAAAGTCAGTTACCACTCAATGTAGCATTTTGAGCCTTTCTAGTGGGGTATTAGATCGTTATTAAAGATGTATACGCTACCTAGAAGTTTACCTGGTGAGGTGGATAATATCTATGCGTATCCCGTGGGCAGTGGCTCATCAACTTTACAAGAATGCAATGTCGACTGGAGAGGTCCACTCAAATCTGCGTGATTCTGCCGTCAAAAGACCATTTCTCTCTCTATGTCTGGACTTTAAAAGAGACTTTGACCAGTGAGTTCGTTCGCCATTTCTTCTCAGGGATAGTCGTATAGGAAATGTCGACTCGATCTAGCATTTTTTTTATGACTTAAAGTGATTCCGATATTTATAGAAAAACAATTTGTTTCATTTTATTTCATTGGTAAAGAAAAAAAATCGAGCAATACGATTCGGTATTTTGGGGGTTGGATTCTCTGTCCTTGTCACGTAAATCGACTATTGTAATGGGATTTCCAGATATCACAACATCCTTGTAACGTCATTACGTACGTCATACGCGAATTTCAATTTAAGATAATGTCATCGGTAAGTGTACAATTGATATTTTTTTATGATCAAGCTCTAATTGGTGCCTACTGGCATTTTTGTGCACCATGGTTACCATTTTACTGATTATGCCAATTGTTTAGACTGGGTCTTTTAAAATGTAATAACAAAATTATGCATTTGTTGGTAGAAAGCTTCTATACGGAAAATTAATTGTTTGCTCTCTAAGATTTTTTATTTGTATTATTTTTTTAGTTGATCGTTTATTATTTATTTTCTAAGAAATGTATTAGGTATTTTGTACCGACTTTTTTTTTTGTTGTTTTCAAGTTAAGTGTTTATCAGTGGAAACTTGTGAATGGCCTTCAGTTTCATATTAATACCACTGTTTATGTTAGCCCCCAAATAAAATAAAATAAACAAAATATCAATGATTCACTGAACTATGAAGTTTTGAGTATGAATGTCGGTGGCTATAAGAGTAGGGGGGATCAAAGAAACGATGGAAGGACTGTGTGAATGATGATATGGTTAGAAAGGGTGTGACTACGGAGATGACGACTAATAGAGCAGTGTGGAGGAATAAGATATGTTGCGACGACCTCAAACAAATTGGTATAATGTTGTTCATAGAAAGACCTCTTTCACTCATCAGTACCTGCCCTAAAAAAAGCGCTAGCCCTATAAAGAATGTCTCTAGTCTCGTTCAAATATTAACCTAATCATATGAATAACGTGTTAAAATAAATTGTCAATAATAATATAACCCAATCTAATTTAATTTAATTTAATGCATGTTATTTGTCTTATTTATTATTTAATTTAATCTTATATATTTCGATTGAACGCTTAAATTATGTTCTTTTCATTTAATATCCACCCGTTTTTGTAACTATCTTGTTGATTTTGAAATCTAGGGCTTCCCCTGATTTAGTTTTAAATTTGCTGGAGTTTCGGATGGATGGACGACGGTGTGTGGTGATGTGTCTCTTGGAGTAGAAGACAAAAAATACCGGGAATGAATACCGGAAACGATGAGGCAGGCACAACACTGCCGTAGGCTATAAGCCTTTATTATATTCCAACTTCTTATTCGAATCATGTGGGATATTAGGGAATATTTTTTTGAGACGAAACAATTTTCTTTGTTAAAACTTAAGTGTCATCTGCCAAAAATTGCCCATATAACCCAATCTAATTTAATGCATGTTATTTGTCTTATTTATTATTGAATTTAATTTTATATTTTTTGTTATAAATTTAGCTTTTAAAAGTATATTTTTTATTTTCTCAATGTATGTATTAAGTACTTGTTTTAATTAATTAATTGTGTTATCATATCTGCGCATAATGTAGTGCATGCAGTGCTTTTCTATAAAAAATGAGGCGCTTAGTCATAAGTAATGTTTATACTACAAAGTAACAATGTACTCATTGTTGAGAAGCCTAATAAATAAATAAATAAATAGAAACTATGAACAAATTATAGGTATGCTATAGATACAACAGAGTATAATAATAATTTATATTATTTTGGTAACATCCGTTATCCTGTTTCGTTAATAAAGTCTGATTAGAAACTGAAAATAAGCGATCCCTAGGAAATATAATATTTAAAACGTCTGTAACTCTGTAGGTACCTCACTATTGGTTAGTCATTGTTCGAGATGGAAAAACATGCTCAAAGAGATTTCATTGTTTCAATTTGAATAATTATAATAATTTTAACGTTAAATATTCTCACAAGTAAAGTAAGCAATTGTTAAATTGCTATGAAAATTGGAGCCTGCATTATTGTGAAATTGCAACAAAAACAAATTTTATCGTAGGCTTTTCCCGAACCATCCCGAACAGCTTGTACAGTCTTCCCTGCTACCAACTGTGCTGACTGACAAATATTTTTACCCTGAATTTATTGCATACCCTAATAGGCCACTCCGAACATAATCAGCCGAAATGTGGCATCATACATAGATTCATTCAACATCTAACGTGAGTGCGGTGCTCCTGAACAAACTATCCCATCTGTTAGACTCTAGAATGTCCCTTACGTCCGTTCACCTGCACCGTGTCAAAACTGAACTAAGCTTCTGACATCGCAATTAACATGGCCTAGCCAGTTACTGGGGCCAAAGAGTATGAGTAACAAAGATGTACCATTCAAACGAAGAGCAGAGCATACGCTATTAGAAAGAAAAAATCTGTACTAGTTTGTATCTAAACAAATTAAAACAACTTTTAATAAGCAAATTTCAGCCGAAAGACGTCCACTGCTGGACATAAGCCTCCACCAAGCTCCGCCACTACATAGCCCGAAGACTTGCCAAACTTATGAGGCAGTGGGCAGGGCAATTTGCTCAGAAAACAGATGGCCAATGGGGCCGCTTAGCGCAAGAACCGTAGACAAGCGTTTTGTCATTGGAAGAGTAGACAAAAATGACATTTACTTATAGACAGTTGACAGTTTTTCACAGAGAAATGTAGAGAAGCAATTTCTATTCTACAGTAGAGTAGAAATAGAAAGCGTCATACTAAGCCTACTGGAGTGGCTACCGCATACCGGTAGACGTACAGTAATAAGCACAATCTACCTGTAATTTTTTCCAGCAAAAATTTGTTGAGGATAGTTACATTATAAAATATGTACTGGCAATAGTGGCCGTGAATGGGGGCGAGACTCCAAAACATCTATGTTCTAGGGTTTGCTTTCCACATTTGTCCTTGAGCTGGACCACTGTGTGTGGGCCATGAAGGCTGTCGGTGATCATTCCAATCATAGTGCAAGAGAGCATTAGCTGATGACATGAATCAAACCAATACTAATATGACAGAAAGATTGAGATACTGACACGTTAACCTCTCGCATGTCAAGTGAACCTAATGGGTTCCGATAACAATACAATTTCTATTAGAAACCAAGATAACACTAATTAGTAGGTCAACATTCTATTATAAGGTCTACGACTGATCAATGACCTGGCCTTACCCCGTGGCCACAAGCTACACACGTCTTGCGACACTGTCTAGAAAAAAATAAAAGAAGTTGTTTGGAACATGCCACGGGTCACGGGTTAATAGCAAAAGTAACTCAGTGATTCGATGGCACATAGGTAGGTCATGACCTGGGTTAAGACATAAGATACTTTCTATCCTACTAGCACATTTCCGGGGGATAATTCTTGACCAGTGCAGGTGAAGCCGCGACCAACAGCTGGTATTCAACAAATTTAAAAATAACTATTCAACCAGAGCTCAATCCTTAGTAGTCAGAAGCAGGACAAGCCAAGAGAGTCTGAAAATGCAAGTATGATAATACGTAAGTGCTACCACAGGTAAAACTTTACGAAATACGTGCATAGCAAATTAAAATAGGAACGTCTGCAAAATGAAGTGGCTCTGGTATCTTAACTACTAAGATAAAAAGCCGAAAAAATTAAGTGTTTACTAAAATTATTACTATTTCACTGTCAAGGTGTAATCTTATCAGAGAATGAGTAAACAATAGGAACCAGGCGGCCAATTGATATTGATATCACCAATACCTAATCTGATTTGAATAATATCAGGACATAACTATGGTTCTGCAGAGATTTTCATCAGATAAATATGATCTAAAATATGTATGGCAAGGTATATGAAATATATTGAGAGTTTCGTTAAGTAAAATATGTTTAAAGTATATTTGGTAGTAAAAGAATAACAAAAAAGCCCTTGCACCACTTCTCATCAAAGGATATTAACTGAAAAGAATAAACTGGATATACTGTACTATCACCTCTTTTCTTTCATAGAGTATTAAAAAAAACACTTTTGAACATGGAACAGCAGTCTCGTGACATTTCTAGGAGGGTGACAGAAAGCAATGCAAGAGAATTTCTGATAAAATATAACAAAAAATTACGAAAACGATTAACTAAATTACTGAAAGCGTTAATAAGGAAGCATTACAGGTAAAGACAATTAGCGGTTAGTGTGTTACAGCTGGAGAGGACCGGCATACACCTACACGATGCATTTCAAGGTTATCTAAAGAAACACGAACTACTAGATGCACAAATATTAGTAAAATCGGACCCCTTACCTTTTGGTGAAGGTAAACAACCGCTAACAGGTAAATAAAACGTTATTTCACAGACATAAAATGTTACATAAGCTTAAATCTCATGACAGTTCTTAACCACGACCAGTGTTAGTTATTCGAGATGATCTAGCTTAGTCACAAGCGTTATTCAATGCATAGCGTGTTTGCACTGAGTTTACAACGTACTGGACTGATACTTCACTTATATTTTGACGCTGCTGTATGAGAATTCAGAGTTCAGATGTGGCCCGTAGACCTACATTTATTTCGGTTCGATTGGGCCTTCCTTTTACAATCGAATTCAAGTTGGTGGCACCTGTCAAAACCCCATTCCATCTGATCAAATCGCTAAATTCATACCACTACGCCGAATACCCAAATCGGTTTGCCAGCATGTGTAAGTAGCATAGCACTAATAATACGGTAAATTTGCTGTTATTGCAGATCTGGAACGCAACCCAAAGAAAAGTTTGGCCTGCGTTTAGTAACTGCAACGTGAAAAGGTCCTAAAAATATTGATCGAAGTTTTCTTTGAAATTTTGAGTACAAGATGGGTGTGTACATTTTCAAGGCTTTCACTAAACTGTATCTACTTGTATATCACTGGGTTAGCGTGAAAATGAAGGATATAATAGGCTTACCTATAATTTCTGTTTATAACGCATTGATTATTCCAGAAGAGCCTGAAACTTCGCCAGTTTAAAAGTAGAGTAAATCGCAGAAGCACAAACTAAACGTATGTTTGCATGTGACTTGTAATTTTTTCATTTTTCTCATTCTACTGTCTGTTCGAGGCAGTCGATATTCTTTTTAATAAATAAAATGAATTTAAAATATTCAAGATATACTTCAAAAGATAATTATTTAGTTATAATAAATTTATCGCAATATTTCTTGTTTTCTGAATTTGTTTTATTCAAATAAATACTATGTTACCTAGACAAATGTTATTTTTTTACGTAGAATTCTGACGTCATCACTTTGAGCCATCACGACCATCTCTTCCTGTAGAATAGGTGTCCAGCGACATGCAGCAGTGCTGCTGGGTTACTCATTGTCAACATAAGATTAGTTTTTTTTTACTTAGCACTAATGCCCAAGAATCACATCGAATGAATACCTAAATAAAAGCTAATTGTTGGATTATCAGCGCTCATGCCAGCGCCGAGAGTTCAAAATCCAACAGTGTAATGTTCAGTAGTGTCATTGAAAATGAGTATAATAGCTATAGTTTTAGAGTAGGTATGCAACCATGACATCTATGCAGCGCATGTGTCGTAACTGCAAAAGTTAGCTTAGGATCCCATTTTGTCATCTGCGATGGTATACTGGGCGCACTGTACATTGATTTCGTTTCTGAACGTAGTTGCCTCAAGCACGCCTCGACTCAAGGCACGCGTAAATAGTTATTTTGTTATGTATCTCAACTTTAATATGTAAGCCATGACGCCTAATAAGTTTTACGTCTCATCTTGATCCGTGTCTTCGCTCTTTTTGTACCGAAGCGAACCCAGGGGCCAGACCCACATGTTCGGTCAGGGAAAGTAATTGTTAAGCAAATTGGGACCCTACGTCGATTTGCGGTATTATAGTCATTTTAGACAACTATCATTTATAGAAGAACTAGCTTTTGCCAGCGGCTTCGCCCGCGTGGAGGTCGGTGTATTATACATATAAACCTTCCTCTTGAATCACTCTATCTATTAAAAAAACCCGCGTCAAAATCCGTTGCGTAGTTTTAAAGATTTAAGCATACATAGGGATATAGGGACAGAGAAAGCGACTTTGTTTTATACTATGTAGTGATGACAGTTTTGTTGAAATTTGATTAAACGGACAATTTAGGTTATTAGTCTTGCATATCGTGGCTAAATAAGTAGTCGCACGACTCGATCGAATGTTAAGGTCCGCTTGCCGCGGTCGATTCGTGGATGGGTGATCATCCATAACTCAAATCATCAAATCAAAATATTTCATTTCACATAAACCTGCAACCAGGGATGCGGGTTGTTCGAAAGAGATACCGCGGCCCCTGGCAAACAGGCAACTGAGGGAACAAGGGTGGGCAGTAAAAGTCTAACACGCCCTCCTGCTCCACCCAGCGGCAGAAGTTATTTCATGATTTCCCACCCACAAAAAAAAAGACAAAGTTGGGAAAGGGCAGATTGATTGGTTGAGTCTTGCTTAGCAACTAAATTCTCGACTTAGCATACATTATCACCACGGCAGTTTACTTCGAAGACGTTGGCAGCAATGTTTATTATATACCCACGATTGTCCAGCTGCAGCATCCACCTTGTCGAATACGGGAACGGAGCATGCTTCTTCTTCTTCTAGTCTAGGGGCTGACGTGATTTGCCTCACGTTTGACTCCGATTTATGGAATTGAATGTGCACTCATACAAGGGATCGCCCACTTCGGATTTTAATTTAACCATCCCATGAGATGCATGAGTCTAGTGCCCTCTACTCTATTCCTGTAGTTCGAAAGTCTAGTGCCCTCCGCTCTACCTGTGGTTTTTTTTTTCTGGGTGGGAAATCATCAAATGACTTCTTCCCGCTCTGGGTGGAGCAGGAGGGCGTGTCAGACTTTTACTGACTAAAACCCACCCGTGTTCCTTCAGTTGCCTGTGTGCCAGGGGCCGCGGTATCTGTTTTGAACAACCCGCACCCCTGGCAGGCATCGGCCCTTGCGGGCCCCATTAGTTGTTGCTGACATGTCTTTGAGGCGCGCGTGGAACACTACACGCCGTCGACCCGGGCTTGGTCCTTACCGGACAGCGAGCCACCCGTTACTCGCCGTCCGCAAACCCGTGCCTACGTGGCCGGGAATCAGCCTGGGATACCCGACGCCCAGGGCGTCTCCTTCGAAGGCCACTGCCGTGAGGGCGCATGTACTGTCTCTCCCTCACGTGCGCCTCCTCCCTCTTTGCGAACATTACTGCTTCGCCGAAGGACGCGACTGCTAGCCATGTGTAGCTGCTCGCTGTAAACATCAAGACATCCGTACGTTGGCACAGCGAAAGTTCCACTGAGGATCGCGTGGCGCCACGGAATATTTATATGTGTGACACACCTCGCGCGAACACTGCGTCGTCACGCACCACGCGGATAGATTAAGTACTAATTGGAGCAAAACTGTAATATTCATACTGATCTCCTATTGGCCAATTTATTTTAGTAATAAGCGCAACACGCACTACTTAGTTAAGAATTTTAGCTTTAAGTCTGCACATATTTATCATGACAATACATACAATTTACAAATCAAAATCAAAATCAAAATCAAAAGTCATTTATTCAAATTAGGCTGAGAATCAGCACTTTTCGAACGTCAAAGTACATGAGACAGTCCCCCAAAACGCCCACCCTTCACCACTTCCTAGTGCTTTAGCTGGGAAGAAGAAGTAGTGGAACAAACTCCCCAGCAGCACAGCTGTCTGTTTAGCCGGATAGACTTGATTCTATACATACTTAGGCAAAGTAATAAACATTACGAGACACAAAATATTAATTAAATAATTAGTCAAAATGTCAGCTAGCCATACCAATATACCGACAAATAAAATGAAAACTGTCGAGGCCAAATAAAGCCTAAAACAACTCATCATAGATAGTTATAAAAAAAAATTGTTAGACAGGCAATAAAAAATAAAATAATAATTATATGAACGCATATAACCTGTCACTAGATACGCCGATTCTGGAGAAAGAACATAAACATTGTCTTGAGTTAATCACAGCGACCAACTATTCTTGTCATTTAAATAGTCGTTGATGGAATAGTAAGCCTTTAAACAAAGGACGGATTTTACTTGAGCTTTAAACGCATTAAAAGGCAAATCTAGCAAAGAAGAGGGAAGCTTGTTATAAAAAGTTATACCAAGCCCAACAAATGAGTTATGAACCTTATGAAGCCGGTGAAAGGGAGCACGTAGTTTGTCCTTATTTCTTGTGTTAACGGTGTGAATATCACTGTTTTTAGTGTACAAGTGTATATTTTGCCTAATATATAAGATGTTAGCGAATATGAATTGTGATGCCACCGTGAGAATACCAACATCTTTAAAAAAGTCCCTCAAGGAAACTCTGGCACCTAGCTGGTAAATTGCACGAACAGCACGTTTTTGAAGGACAAAAATATTTTGAATATCAGCAGCTTTGCCCCACAGCAGAATACCGTAGGACATAACGCTGTGAAAATAACTAAAGTAGACCAACCGAGCTGTATCGACGTCAGTGTATTGTCTTACTTTTCTGACGGCGTAGGCGGCTGAACTGAGCCTCCCCGCTAGGCTTGATATGTGTGATCCCCACTGAAGTTTGGCATCTACTGTTATGCCCAGAAAAACTGCCGAGTCTACGGTTTCAAGCACCTCTTTATCTAAGACGATGTTGGGACCTAGACTTCTAACATTCGGTAAGGCAAATTTTACACATTTTGTTTTCTTCGCATTGAGAACTAGGTTATTTGCCGTAAACCAATCCGTAACCATTGAAAGAGCACTGTTTACGTCGTCAAAATCTTGTCTATTCCGGTCTACTTTAAAAATAAGAGAAGTATCATCTGCAAACAGTACAACATCACAAATACCCTTTAAATAGAATGGTAAGTCATTGATATACACTAAAAACAAGAATGGGCCGAGTATTGAGCCTTGAGGCACACCTAACTGAACTGGTAGCCTGGAAGATTTTTCACCATTAATTTCTACACATTGGAACCTATTTTGTAAATAAGAATGTATTACTTTTAAAGCTTCGTTATGGACACCGTAATAACTCAGTTTTCGCAAAAGCGTTTCATGGTGCATGCAATCAAAGGCTTTGGAGAGATCACAGAAAACTCCAATAGCATTTTGCGAGTTCTCCCATGCTTTAAATATGTGTTTCAACAGAGCAACACCCGCATCTGTAGTCGAACGACCTTTTGTAAAGCCATATTGCTCATTATGAAGGAGGCTATTTGAATTAAAATGTCTTAGCAACTGCTTGAGTATTAACTTTTCAAATATTTTGCTAAATGCAGGTAAGATAGAAATAGGCCTGAAATTACGAACGTCATTTTTATTACCTGATTTAAATAATGGTATGACTTTACTACTCTTCATGAGGTCAGGAAAAGTTCCTGAATCAACACATTTATTAAAAGTGACAGCTAGATAGGGGGCTACGATATCTATTATATTATTCAAAAGTTTAATGGAAATGCCCCAGAAATCACCAGTGTTTTTAGACTTAAGTGTGTTAAAAACATTAACTACATCACGAGGCGTTACATGTTCGAAACTGAATAGGTCACTACACTTAGGCACACTACTATGCAAGAGGTTTTCAGCTTTAGAGGGGGACGAATTTAAGGAGTGAGTCGTAGCTACAGGTATGTTGGCAAAAAACTCATTAAATGCCTGTGCTACCTCAGCTTCTTTACTAATTAATTTATCGTCAACCATAATCTCTAGTTGTTTGTCTTGTTTAACCGACTTACCCGTTTCATTGTTAATTATTTTCCAAGTGGTTTTAATTTTATTATTAGAATTTTTAATTGTGTCGCTTAAAAATTTTGATTTTGCAAAAGCACTAATCTTTTTAAATAACTTTGAATAATTTTTGACATACTCTAGGAAAGGGGTATCAAACCTGATTTTTTTTAATCCATATAACTCGTACAGTCTCGCTCTACTTTTGTAAATACCTGGAGTAGCCCATTGGTTAAAGCCAACGGAGGTGCCATTAATGTTAAAGGTTTTGGTCTTGAAAGTAGATTGGTACTCTTTTTGCACAACATCAAAAAGGGCTCCATACATTTCATTCGGATTCTCGTGTTGTGCTATAGATGGTGTAATTCTATGAGCGATATTATTTTTAAACCTTTTGCAACGACTAGCTGTATAAGGCCTGCATTCAAGTGTATGCGGCTTTTTATGTAATGGCATGGGGAATCTAGCTAATAAACCACAGTGGTCGGACGTTAAGTCAGTTAACACTAATTTACTTTTGGCATCACAATCACTAAATATATTATCAAGACATGTTGACGAAGATGCCGTGATCCTAGTAGGTTCAAAAAACAAGTTAATTAAATTAAAAGACCTAAACAGGTTGAGAAGTCTAATACTTAATGGAGTAACATCTAAAATGTTAATATTAAAATCTCCGCACAAAATTATACTTTTATTACTTGATTTTAACTTATTGAGTAAATCCTCCATTACCGATTCGAAACTAATGAAATCCCCAGAGGGGGGTCGATAAACGCAAATTATAACGTATCGCTCGAGTTCAACACAAGACAACTCAATAGTGCGCTCAATGGAAAGGTTAACTAAATCTAAACGTTGTTTACATTTAAACTTGTTTGAAACAAGAACTAAAGATCCACCGCGAATAGCAGTTTTTCTTACAAATGCACTTTGAACCGTAAAATTATCATCATTGATAAACACTACTTCATGTTCTTTCAACCAGTGTTCAGTCAAACATAACACCTGAACATCATAGTTCTCCATAAATAAGCTTAACTCAAGCTCTTTGCCGGACAGACCCTGCATATTTTGATGAACAACATTCAACATATGCGGCTCACCCGTTGTCGCACCTAATAGTTTAAACTACTAGGCGAATCAAAAGTAGTGTTAGTACCACTACTAACAGTAACCAAACATGACTTCGACATACTACCTATGTCTGGGTTTAAATAAGCTAATAGCCTTGCTATTTTAAGTCTAAACCTAATTGGCAGATACACTGTATTCCTTGTCGATTTTAACTTATCAACAAAACTGTTGGTGTCAAAAAATATAAGTTTTTCACTGTAGTGACTTACTAAGAACTGCATATGATTATTTAACATATGTATATAGTTGTTTTTTCTACTAGATAACCTCTCAAAATATGGAAAAGCACACAAAATAATTTTATTACAATTAATCTTTAAGATCTCAGTAACACTGTCAGTGATATCTTCCTTTTTTACCTGTGAACTATTACCTACAAATACAGTTATGTTGGTATTACAATCATATTGATATCTTGTAATTGAAGTCATTATTTCCTTAAAGGATTTCCCAGGTAAACAATTGTTTTGAGTAGAATTACTCAAGTTGTTACTAAGAAATTTCCCTAAACCTCTTCCTATACTATCAGAAAACATAACCGACTGATAACAAACTTGACTACAACAAGGAGTAACACTACTAGCTACTGACTGATCTTGAGGTGGTACTTGCACAATATCCGGTATATCTTGGCTGGGGTTACAGTCCAGAGCACTCACAACTTGGGACGGGTCCTCCGTTACCTCAGGCTGGAGGGCATCAAGGTAGGTTCCGCTTTGACAAGTACACTGAGTGTTGCTGAGAGTCAGCAAGTCCACTCTGTCTACCAACACATTAGTGGCAAGGATATGTTCCTTAATTTGGTGCTGAGAGCATACATATTTATTATAAACGGACTTTAGTGAATTATTTAGAACTTTAATTTCTGACTGTAAGCGTTGAGTGTCTATTTCATAAATATTTATACTGTCTTCTAATTTTATTTCATAGTTCTTTAATTTATTGACAAGAGAAACACGTTCTTTCCTTAATTGAATATTTTTGGAATAGTGTTTTTCATGTTTCTTAAATTTATTACATTTTTTAATGATTCTATTGAATCTTGCATATTTTTTTAATTTATTTTGACTAATTTTATGATTACAGTTATGTTTCAGTAAGGAATCCTCTGTTAGGTCAATTGTTGTTATGGAATGAGGGTTACAATTACTATTTAACAATTCATTAAACAAATGGTTTGTGTCATTGACCTGAGTACGTTCTTTATCCTTTTGGAATTCTAGAATTTTAACATTTGCATGGATTAATTCATCCTCTAGGTCCCTAACCTTAAACAAAGCCTCCTCATACAAATTACTGCAGTTGTTAAAACCATCTGAGACTACTTAACAAGTACCTAGCGCTAAAGTGGTGACCCCGACGTGATCCTCCAACAAGGAACTCCAGATCCGAAGATTCAATTGAAGCCAACCAGCTATTCCAAACCATGGCTGTTCCAAGCAACGACCAAGTTCAAGAACTTTCCGGTGTTTCGACGTCGCTGCGCATTCCACCTATCTGGCGCGACAGGATACGATACGACACGGCGGCGGCGGTGGCGGGTGCGGTGTGGTTCGCACAATTTGAAGCCATCATGTCCCCGCAGAAGAAAGGCGACCAAACCATGTTCGAGCTCGTCATCGGACAGCTCGAACGGCAAGATCTCGATGAAATATCCGACATCATTCTCCACCCACCGGACAAAAATCGGTACGAAGCTTTGAAAACCCGTTTGCTCGAAGCATATGAAGAATCCGAGCAACGACAGGTACAGCGATTACTATCTGAAATGGAACTCGGCGATTTGAAACCATCGCAGCTATTACGTCGCATGAAGAGTCTCGCCAGCGACAACATAAAGGACTCAACGCTGCGTATTATGTGGACTAATCACCTACCACAATCCATACGAGCAGTCCTCGCTGTCAGCGATAACATCGCGAAACGCTCCGACATCCACGAGCTGGCGATGATGGCAGACAAAATCCTCGAGCAGGCGCAGCCACGTGGCGCGATCGCTGCAGTAGCCACGACACCTACCACCCATGTACCTACATCGATCGAGGAGAAGATCGACATGCTGACCAGAGAAATCGCAGAACTTAAGGCAAGTCGATCAAACCACGACCAACGCCGACCATACAGTCGATACCGCTCAAGGTCACGTTCGTCAAGCAGGCCCAATCACCATCGCACACAGCGCAGCAATACGCCGCGACGAACCGAACAAACAGGAATCTGCTATTATCATCGTAAGTTCGGAAAGGAAGCACAAAGATGTACGCGTCCATGCAGTTTCGAAGACGAAAAACCTCCTTCGGGAAACTAAACCCTGCGTTGGACGAGGCGGGAACCGACGCAAATAACACATCCTACCGCCTATTCATTACAGACAGAAACTCACGTCTGTCATTTTTAATTGACACTGGTGCAAACGTGTCCGTCATACCAAAGAAAAAAGGCGGGAAAGCAACGGCAACCAATTTTTGCTTGTATGCAGCGAACAACACGGTTATCCCAACGTACGGTGAAAAAACGTTACAATTAGACCTTAACCTGCGAAGACCCTATACATGGAAATTCATCGTCGCTGCAGTCAGCAAACCCATCATCGGTGCCGACTTCCTGAAACATCACCAACTTCTTGTCGACATAGCCAGTCGATGTCTCGTCGACAAGGTCACAAACCTTATTGTCAAGGCACCAATTACCTATACCGCCGAGCCGTCAATAAGAAGTATCGACGTTGACCAGCCATATCACCAGCTAATCAGCAAATACCCAGACATCTTGAGGCCATCATGCATGAAGGATACTCCAAAACACCGCGTGGAACACCACATTGAAACCACCGGTCCGCCAATCTACAGCAAAACAAGACCGTTACCACCACATCGATACCTGTCCGTGAAAAAGGAATTTGAGACGATGATGCAGCAAGGAATATGCCGTCCAAGCAAAAGTCCCTGGTCCACACCACTGCACGTCGTACCCAAGAAGAATGGCGACATTCGCGTATGTGGCGACTACAGAAGGTTGAACGATGTCACTAAACCAGACCGATATCCAGTACCACGACTCAAAGATTTCACCTACCTACTACACGGAAAAAAAATCTTCACTACCCTCGACCTAAATCGCGCGTACCAACAACTACCAGTGTATGAACCGGACATCGAGAAGACAGCCATCACAACACCCTTCGGCCTGTTCGAATTTCCACGAATGTGTCCAGGATTGAAAAATGCCGGACAAACCTTCCAACGGTTCATACATCAAGTGCTTATCGGATTAGACTACGCATTCCCGTTCATTGATGACGTCATAATCGCATCAGAAAACGAAACACGACATATCGAAGATTTACAAGAAGTATTGCACAGATTAGACGAGTACGGTATTACAATAAATCCGTCCAAATGCGTCTTTGGCAAAGAAAACGTCAAGTTCCTGGGATACGGTGTGTCAAGCGATGGAATCAAGCCACCGCTGGACAAGGTCAACGCTATCGCTGCTTACCCCAAGCCAGAGACGATACAAGACTTACGACGATTTATTGGCATGATAAACTTTTACCGAGATAGTGTACCAAACGCAGCTTACATACAAGCACCTCTCAACGCGTTCCTACACAACTCTAAAAAACGTGACAAGACGAAAATCGACTGGAACACAGAAGCACTTCAAGCATTCGAGTTGTGTAAAGCCAGCATCCAAAACGCAGCTTTACTCGCTCACCCATCTCCATCACCAACTGACGCAATCTCCCTTATGTGCGACGCGTCGAATACATGCGCCGGAGCCGTGCTACAACAACGTGTAAACCAGAAGTGGATACCACTCGGCTATTTCTCGAAGAAATTCTCTGACACACAACAGCGATACAGCACATTTGACAGAGAATTACTATCTATATACATGGCTATAAAACACTTCAGAAAAATGTTTGAGGGAAGAGAACTCATAGTGTACACAGATCACAAGCCGCTAACCTACGCCATACGCAAGCTACCATCGGATAGCGATACACAACGCCGCACTCGACAGCTGTTGTTTATCAGTGAGTTTACAACAGACGTACGTCACGTAAGCGGAGTAAACAACGTCGTCGCCGACGCACTTTCTCGCATCGAAACCATTGAATTGCCATCTCCAATCAATTACGACAAATTAGCACAAGCGCAAGATAAGGACAGCAACATACAGACCTTATCAAAACAAACGAATATCCAACTCAAGAAAATCGTCATACCCGGTACAAACAAACCTATTATCTGCGAAACATCGACGCCACACATTCGACCATATCTCCCAGATGACTATCGTCGCATCGCATTCAACGCTGTGCACAATACAAGTCACCCTGGGGTACGAACAACGCGCAAACTAATGAAACAGCGTTATTACTGGCCAGCAATGAATACTGACATTGGCGAGTGGGCAAAGACATGCCTTGCGTGTCAACAATCCAAGGTACAGCGACACAACCACAGTGACATCACTTCGTTCCCGCCAAGTGAAAGATTTCAACATGTACACATTGATATCGTTGGACCACTACCTATATCTTCATGTGGACACCGCTACCTGCTCACCATCATTGATCGTTGCACACGTTGGCCAGAAGCAGTACCTATGCAGGAGATAACAGCCGAGGTCGTCGCAAAAAATCTGTACGAAACATGGATTTCACGTTTTGGTTGTCCTACCAGAATAACAACCGACCAAGGGCGACAATTTGAAAGTCGACTGTTTCAAGATCTCGCACTATTGCTAGGAGTCGAAAAAACCCGTACTACTGCTTACCACCCGCAGAGTAACGGCATCGTGGAACGCTGGCATCGAACATTAAAAGCCGCGCTCATGTCACGACTAGAAAACAACAACAAATGGATTACCGAACTACCTACAGTTTTGATGGGACTACGAGCCGCGACGCGTACTGACACCGACACCAGCGCTGCGCAGCTCACCTACGGACAAGCGTTGCGACTACCAGGCGATTTTATATCACCATCGCCAACGATATCGAAGATGGATCATACTTACGTCGATAATCTACATCATATTATCACGAAGCTCACGCCGTCATACCAACCGCATTCCAACAAGCGATGTATATTCGTGCACAAGGACTTACAAACATGCAGTCACGTGTTCGTGCGTGATGACACCGTCCGCAAGCCGCTGCAACGTCCATACAAAGGTCCGTACCAGATAATGGAAAGGAACCAGAAGTACTATACGATACAGTTGCCTAGTCGACCCGCAAACATATCTATCGACCGACTAAAACCGGCGTACACGATACGTACGCTTCGCTCAGGGGGGAGTACTGTAGCTGCTCGCTGTAAACATCAAGACATCCGTACGTTGGCACAGCGAAAGTTCCACTGAGGATCGCGTGGCGCCACGGAATATTTATATGTGTGACACACCTCGCGCGAACACTGCGTCGTCACGCACCACGCGGATAGATTAAGTACTAATTGGAGCAAAACTGTAATATTCATACTGATCTCCTATTGGCCAATTTATTTTAGTAATAAGCGCAACACGCACTACTTAGTTAAGAATTTTAGCTTTAAGTCTGTACATATTTATCATGACAATACATACAATTTACAATCTTCTGGAGTTTTACTTAACAAGTACCTAGCGCTAAACATGCACTCTCGCTCCGTACCATGGCCTGGAGCAGGGCCGGACGCAAGAGATCGCCGCCGCCGATCGCCTCCATGAGGACACGGCGGTGCTCCGCCCAAGCCGGGCAGGCCTCCACCGTATGCTTCACCGTGTCCTCAGGGCGATCTTCGCAGTGGAAACACCCGGGCGTTTCCTCTCGCCGAGCGTTACCTTCCGAAACAGCCGTGTCCGGTGAGGTCCTGTGTCAGGCGGAAGGTGAGGACGCCATGCCGCCTCGCAAGCCACTCCTCAAAGAGGGGACTTACCGCCGCAATCGTGGCGTGCCCAACTCTACCTGTGGTTCCCATTTGTTCTATGGAACACCACTATGAAGTTTTTAGCGCATAGCATACGAGGTGCATTCAATAAGTACCTAGCCTCATCGCCAGAGGGCGCTGTAGTTTCAAAAGAGTTTTACCACAGTGTAGCACATTCTTTGTTAATTCTTTTTTCAAATTTTCATTCCAATCCCTTCATTTGTTTTAATTTGACAACTTATGGAAGCGAACGTGTCGATCGGTTTTACAAAAATGGAAAAAGAGCAATATCGTTCGGTGATTCGATTCCTATTTTTGGAAGGGAAAACGCGCATCGAAATCAAAGAGCGCTTGGATGCTGTGTACGGTGACTCTTCTCCATCGATGGCCACCGTCAAGAATTGGTTCAACGAGTTTGCACGTGGCCGTACGTCGGTTTTTGATGAACCACGTCCAGGTGCACCGAAAACAGCTGCTACGGAGGAAAACATTTAAAAAATCCATGATCTCGTATTGGCAGATCGCCGATTGAAGGTTCGGGAGCTAGCTGAGACTGTAGGCATTTCAGAAGGAACAGTGCATCATATTCTTCACGAGGAACTCGGCATGAGAAAGCTGTCGGCGCGATGGGTGCCGCGTTTACTCACACCAGAAAACAAGCGCAACCGTGAGACCACATCGGAGACGTGATTGGCGCTGTTTAAGCGGAATCCAGCGGAGTTTTTGCGTCGTTTTGTGACCGTCGATGAAACCTGGATCCACTGGTACACACCAGAGACCAAGGAGCAATCAAAACAATGGATCCAGACCGGGGAACGTGCTCCAAAGAAGGCGAAAACTGTAAAATCGGCCGGAAAAGTTATGGCCACCGTTTTCTGGGATTCACAAGGTGTGATCTACATCGATTACCTCGAGAAGGGTAAAACAATTACAGGGCTTTACTATGCCGATTTATTGGGCCGATTCGACGCCGAATTAAAAAAAAACGACCCCATCTGGCGAAGAAAAAAGTGGTTTCACCACGACAACGCACCGGTTCACACGTCTGCCGTTGCCATGGCCAAATTGGTCGAATTACGCTACGAATTGCTGCCCCATCCACCGTATTCTCCAGATTTGGCCCCTTGTGACTTCTTTCTGTTTCCTAATCTGAAAAAATCACTCGCCGGGAATAGATATGGATCGAATGAGGAGGTCATCGCCGCCACGGAGGCCTATTTTGCAGAGTTTGACAAAAACTATTTTTCGGACGTATTAAAAAAGTTGGAGCATCGCTGGGCTAAGTGTATCGAACTAAAAGGAGACTATGTTGAAAAATAAATTCCCACTTTTCCAAAATTTTCGTTTACTTTTTGTAGGCTAAGTATTTATTGAATGACCCTCGTAACGTCTACAGCCACATAGCTGATAATATCACATTTTGTCTTATTTCGCTATATATTTAATGCCATTCGATAGGGCGCACTTAATTACGTAAATTGTGTCTTATTTTGTTCGATGACGTCATGTTCCATATACCAAATGGTAACTACTGCACTCTACCCTGCAAGAGGTGAAAGTCACCCTCACGCCTCGAGACGTGTCCGAAGGAAGGTACAGACCCTGCAGCCCTCATTAAAAGTACAAGCAGGATGCTGTATTAACAGGAACTGATTACATAATTCGTCCTAGTAAACACAATTTATGGCGGCTCTGAAGTACCCTTCTTTTCCTGTGTACCCCTAGCTGTACCCCTGGTGGTACAGTGGAAGATCAATTTTAACCGTTGTACCCTTGGCCGAGAAACCCGTCCAAATTAAAGAAACAGGTAGGTGTGATTAAATTTTTATACCGATGCCTTCGAAGTACCAGGTCGTTATGATCGAGTAGAAAGCTCACAGGTGTGTCAGCTAGAAAACGGTTTAAATGCCTTCGAACAACTTGGTACTTCGAAGGCGCAAACTGTTTTCTAACTAACACACCTATGATAAGTGAGATCCTGCCGAGTTATGACAAGCTGGTAAGACTCAAAGTAATAGTCAACACGATTTTCTTAAAAATAACAGCTTTAAAAACATACGTTTTGGCAATTGTATAATGCTTTTAACATAATACTCTAATTAGTAATTGCTCTAATGGCAATGCTAATTCTTTGGCCCACGAATGACCCAGTACTCTGGTCACGAAGTGTCGACCAGCCGGCGAGAAATTTCCTTAAAAAGGAGACGTGCACTCGGGCCCCATGACCTGAGCGTTTCGATGATAATTGATTATTAAAAAAATGAGTTATTATTCTACTTATCGTTGGTTTGCTGTTCCTGAATGTAAGATATTAATTTCAATAAAAATTACTTTGGTTACGAAAATAAAACTACAAAGTTGTTCAGTTGATTCGTTTATTCAGCGGTATGACGTAATAACATGGCGGCTACTATTCCATGGTGTTCAAAAACAGAAAAAAAAACAAATCTTGGAATTGACTAACATTTTCCGACTGCAAGCTATCTCAATAATATTTTTTAAATTTTCTCTCAAATCTCCATCCAGAATACTTAGGTACAATAAAGAATATGTAAATAAATAAAAACCACTTTAACATCGAATTCTGAATCACGATTGAATTCTTTCGTTTTCTTTTAATATTGCAGTATGGGCCTGCGCTTGACCTCGATCACGCCGCCGAGGTCTATGATGGAACGAGTGTGCCCGAAATGCCAGTTCACTCTTGCTTATAAGGCAGACGGGTTAAATAATGTGGAAGGGAATACAGACGCTGGCAGAACTGTTCCAGAATATCATTCACAATTCTGATACAGAATATGCAGAATATTCTGTAAAATCTCACCGTCAAAAGTGAGCTGATATTTGGCGGCCGTGTATTTCCCAGAATAGTCTTCTCGAATCTATTCCATATTGAGAAGCCGATTATTATAAATATGATTGGCCAAAGCAAGGAATCCTGTTCAGGTGGGAGATTCTCATAGATGATGCCAGCCAAGTGTGGTGCTGTTCCACAAACGCCGAGACATTTGTGTCCTGGATGTCCAGTCGTCTGCGCGTACAGGAACTGATGGCGTCAAACATGTAACCATGAGCCGACTCCATTAAGATTGACATCGATACGAAGCGGGGGTTGTTCACGGGTGCACTTGCATAGTGCGAACAAGGATAATGGTCGGTTGGTGCCTCACATAACATCTCATGGGCATCTGCGTAGTGCGTGCGGTCCTTGACACGTGCGTGTTGCCAGTGATTGAAGTCACCCAAAGGGCAATGGAGAGGGATTATTCCCTACGTGATCGAATCAGGAATGAAGAGATCCAAAGCAACCGACATAGCCCGAAGAATTGCCAAACTTGAGTGGCAGTGGGCAGGGCACGTTGTGAGCAGAACAGATGGCCGATGGAGCCGAAAGGTCCTGGAGTGGCGACCGCGTACCGGAAGACAGAGTTGGAAGGCCTCCCACAAGGCGGATCGATGACCTTGTGAAGGCCGCAGGAATCCGCTGCATACGTGAAGCACAGAACCGGTCGAAATGGAGGAGCTTGGGGGAGGCCTATGTCCAGCAGTGGACGTCTTTCGGCTGAAATGATGATGATGATGATGATGATGATAAGCATCTGCGAGTTGGCTTCGGCCCCTGGTACGCCTTCAAAGGTAAGGGACTCCAGGGTCCCAAGAAATGTCAGGAAACGTAATATCAATATGTAGTAATAAGTAAATATGGTAAAAAATTAAAAACACAAAAATAGCCAAAAAGACATTTATTGAAATAAATAAGCTAAAACTCGAACAGTCATTCACACAGACACCAATTCAATGATAACCCGAGTTACATTCGTTTGAATTTTTCAACATTTTTGGCAGTGGCAACACTCTCTCCAGCCCCCTGGTAACATTAACAAGACGAATACAAACAGCACAGGCGCCGGTGCGAGAAAGAGATGGAGATATACAAAACGGATAGCGTCATCTCCTAAAAAGCTACGGTTTCTTAGAAGAGCATTTCTGCCTTATTTATAACGTACGTCGTGAAAATCTGTCAAATTACCGATATTTGACATTTGTCAAAAAAAAGCTCAGTATTTGGACATCACAGCCGCATGTGGCGGTCACCGCTCTTATACGAAACCGTAACTTTAGCAACGGAAGCATGCTTTTTTACAGTCTACACGGCCTCAAAAAAGCTGTTAAGAACATTACACTGCTCAACAATTTAAAGACGTCACAGACACAGACATTGTTTTTTTAATTAACTCCCGGATTATCACTTGCAGTTCTAATTTGTAATGTTACATTTTTCAGTTACCTATGTATTATTTTCGACGAACTAGAAAAGGTTTGAGATATGCATAAAACTACATTGAATTTGAAAATCTTACAAATTAGTATAGTTTTGATTATGACCTATTAATGATACATTGATAGCAGAGTATGTGACGGTAATGTACAGTAACGGACATAAATACTTTACACATACAAAAAATTCAAAAGCTATTTCTTCCTTGATAGAAATTATAATTATGGTGTTATGACCATAGTATTTTCGAAACCATATGTGGCTGAGACCCAAAATAACATTTAATAAAAGCAGGCAGACGATGATAGTGAACTATGACGAAGTAAATCTTTTAACAAAGTTGTAAACGTTAGTTCACGAGAAGCTTGCTTTAAATTTTTTCGTGTAAGTGTAAGATATTTATGCTCATGACTACAAAGCAACCAAATACAACGTTATTTATCTACCTACGGGCGTATATTGCCTGGCTGCTAGTCAGTACTAACTTACAAAAATCTCATCAAATACTCCAAGAATTATACTTTGGTTTCGCAAAATCAGACAGATAACAAATAAGCTGTAACATTACAAATAAAAATACAAAAGCAAAGGGCCACAGAATACAACTAATTTACGTCAAGTTTTTGTGCAAATAACACTAAATAAAAATTTTTGGTAAAATAATACTCCACATTCACAAAAAAAAAACATCGTGTAAATACTTCTTTCTGTATCTACAAAATATATTGCATTTTTTATATATTTACGTAAAAAAGGTGCCGTTGAAAAATATTAAACGCGCCATGCTAGTAGAGTTGCATTCCAACTAAGTCATAAATGTGCAGTGCGAGAATGTCCTGTCGTCGTATGTTGTCGCGCTGAAACGAGACATTAATATGAGTCGAGTCACTTAGGCGCGAGAAAATGCGACGGCAAAACTTTGTCGCTTGCGCATTCTAGCCCGGTGAAGAAACTTAATCGGTCTAATTTATTTTTAAAGCATTTAAAACGGCAAGCTTTGAATGGCATATTTTTAATGTCATTTATTCATTATGCAAAACACACTAACAACTAAAAACATATCAATGAGAATTTGCTTCAGTATATTTTTTCAGGCGCTTACTCTTTTGAATCCAAACATTTATTCTAACATAAAGTCAGGGAAAATTCATTGCAAATAGCTTAAATAGCCCAGTAAATTCAAATAAAAACTGTCATTCTCTGACAGTTGTGTGTATAATTTGGTAAACAATTTATTTCCCTGACTGTACACAAGCGTTTTCTTTTTTATAAGTTGTTACATTTATTAATTATTCGTTGTTTTCTTAGCCTTTGTAACGGGTTTCATAAGATACTCTTTGGAAAAGTACAATCATACCAGATTTATTCCAAAATTTTTCGTAAATTTATTGAATTATTGCAAAACGACCCAATAACCAATTTTAGAATTATGATTAGAAGTTTAGAACAACAAAATACAGTCGGTATTTTAGATGCAAAGCACTTAATAATAATAAATAATAATTTACTCTTCTTTTTAATAATAAATAAAACCTAAATAATAAAGCTGCCATAAATACTCCCAATTTTTTGGTACATTACAATATACATTATTAATCTTAAAGAAAAGAGCTACATAGGTTACCAACACAATATTCGAACATCTAAGCCCACGCCGAGAGTTCAAAATCGAACACTCGTGTTTTTTTGACGATTTGAGACTCACTCGCGCTGGATTCTTAAAGCTCGATTCAACACCGAGAGTAAAAAATCCAATACGCGATATAAACCCGCCGCGATTTTAACACGATGACTCAAAATGTCAAACACGTGGAAGTAACACGGCATGTCGTAACCATCGAAAAAGAGACAAGAGAAAAATACTTGGCTAAATAGCCAAGATCTGACGTGCTACTTGTGGAGCGCGTATAACCTATTTAACTCTTTTTTGTTATAATTTTGATATCTGACACAAAATTAACGTATTCATTGGTGAAACTCTTAAAATTTGTGGCTATAGCGAAACTAAAAAACCAAAACGTAACAATTTTAAATAGTACAATAATAATAATATCCTTTTTCGACCGAATTTCGGTCACTGCGGGCGAATCTCAACGGGGACTAGCCAAAAATTGTAGTGCGAAGTGTGACCGCAGACAAAATTGCATTCCCTCTTCCCTCACAGTCCGATCCAACACGACCAGGGAGAGATCAGGCGCCGAGCCAACGACTACGTGCTATATGGGTGGCGCACAACCAACTTCCAAACTACAGGCTGATTTTATCAGAAATTTCTAATGGCAAAAACCCAATAACACGGCCCGACTTGAGAATCGAACCCAGGACCCCACGCTCACCAGTCGCAGTTACGTTCACGGCAGCGGATATAGTGCAATACTAGTATAGCAATAATTATATACAACATAAATGAAGCCCTTAATTATAGGAGTGGAGAAACAATGTCGCAATATTGTCGCTTGCAACACCACAATATTTAGCGACTTTGTGTCTCAGAGAATACGGAGCATAACAAATTCTAAAAATAATAAGATGGTGAACAAACCTCGAAGACGCCTCGAGTGCAGCGGCGAGGCTAGACGGCCTCGCGGACAGCAAAACAAATTAAATAAACGCAAAAAATTCAGAAAAAAATAAGGCCTGTTTCAACTTACATATAGAAAAGTCTCGCACAGAATTAAAAAAACGTAGAATTTTTAATTTTCCTATTTAAAACACCACGACCACTTATGGGCAATTTCCGTATTTTTAAAGAACATTATCATCTGACTTTTAATCTGTCAAAAATACCTTGCCTACATTATGAAAATCATTAAAAAAACTTAATTTGAAAACCGACCGGGTTTATTTATTCAAAATTTGGAGTGAAGAAAACAGGCCTTGTTAGTATGAAATTAACATAAAAAAGTCCGCTGCGCTCGAGGCAGTCTGACTCCGTTTGAGGCGCGATGCCTCGCCGCTGCGTCGAGGCCTCGAGGCTTTCTATTCCACTTCTTTCATTTTGTGAGGCGGTTCAAACGTTCTACGGGTGGTTTCGTTGATCTATGAATAAGAAAAGTCGCATTTTTATCCGACTTTAGTGTACCCAGACTATAAATAAACTTGACTGAAATAAATTAAGGAGTAAACGCCATTTATAGAAAGACAAAAAATAAATAAATATCGGCGCGTTTAATTGCGCAGATAATTGAAATAAATAGTTTGGTTACGTTTTGTACATTTATGTTAGGATCGTCCTGCGATTTCTTAACGAATAGATTAATTTAAAAGCCATTTATTAAAAGTAAAACAGAGCTGCCGTCTTAAAAGCTCAAATCTAGGCAAACAGGTCATTTAGCTGCGTATCAATCGTTGAGCCTCGACTTGAGGCAAACTGAACTGACTAGGTAAGCAACTAATGAACAATGGCAGAAGCCGACAGAGTATTACTCGTGCTGAGGCGTCGAAAGCTTTAAGGCACGAGATGGCCTCAAATTGAGGCCACCGCTTCACGTGATGCATCTTAAATATTGGATAAATATATTAGTTCCACAGTGGACTTTTAATCTGAGGTAGTTCCCGTATTTTTAAAAACGTTAAAATTTTAAACTTTCTCAATCTGTCAAAAATACCTATATTTTTTATCTACATTTTTGACAAGTTGACATTGATTGTCACTGAGTTATGAGATTGCGACTAGATTTATAACGTGTTCAATTACGGGTATTGGCCTGTGGTATTTATAAGTAATGACTTAACCATTAGAAATCGCAGAACTACTCAAGTCGACCGTCAATTTTAGACACACACACTCGCTTTTATAAAAAAAAAACATTAATTTTGTCCCGATGATATCTTTCGTTCGGGCTCTAGAAGCTTGTCTACCAGTGGTCCGGGGCGATCCAAGCTGCTATAACTGTCTTTTTCTTTAGGTTTTTGCTCCATCTGTAATTTTCGTTTGTCTAAGCAAGGGTTTTTTGTTACAAGCTTCGCCGCGAGAGAGCGCTAAATGTTTGACACTAGTCAGTGTCATATCGACGACATTGACAACTACAAGACAACACAGTTAGCGCCATCTCGCGGCAAAGTTTTCAACAAGGAACTCCATTCGCAGCTGAATGAGAGTAACAAACAGCGCCATCTACACGGAACTATTTTGACAGTTTTCTTTCCCTTTCTGTCAATTATGAACGGTGAAGGAAAACATGAGGAAACCGCATGTCCTAAAATCAAATATTTTAAGACAGGCCCGAGTGGTGGATTACAGATTATTTCGATTATGGTGGGTAAAATGTACCCGTCGATTTTAATCGACCTGACATGATGTGCGTATTTATAATTTCTAACATGACGATATTATCTTGAACGTCCATGGCATCAGGATAACTCAGGCAAGTAAATTTAATTGAGGCGTCATCGCCTAATGTATAAAAAAAACTGAACAGCCTTTTGATAAATTAAGCATTTTACAGTGTATCTGAATGTTTGCAGGATAAACTATAAGATTTATTTATAACTAGCTTTTGCCAGCGGCTTCGCCCGCGTGGATGTCGATGTAATATACATATAAACCTTCCTCTTGAATCACTCTATCTATTAAAAAAACCGGCATCAAAATCCATTGCGTAGTTTTAAAGATTTAAGCATACATAGGGATAATAGGGACAGAGAAAGCGACTTTGTTTTATACTATGTAGTGAAGAAGTGTTTTTGATATCAATCTTATTATTTTGTTTAGTTTTCTATGTAGGTATGATGTTACTAAGAATGTGATATACAACTGTTACATGAATGTAAAACATCTGCATATTGTTCAACCATATTTGCAAATAAATTATTTTGAATTTTAATAAATGCAAGGTAACATATTATGAAAACGCTTTAAAATTTCAGTTCACGATAACGTTATGAAGTGCACGTATTTCGTTAAATTTTACTGACGTGTACGTCCACGATAATATTGCCACGTTATAAATTATAAAAGCGCGCAATGTCATTGGAGATCCCAATATTCATTTTGACCAAGATGCCACTTTGTTAACGAGTTTTGCAGCTATGCCTGTCTTGTCATTCCATTGGTAAAAAAAAAAGAAAATACACAGACTATCCAATGGCGTATGTTAACTATGGTCAAAAAATTGTTAAAATATATCATTGGATAGTCTGTCTATGTTTTTTTTTCTATGCAAAAAGACAGTACGAAAAGTGACAGTGACAGGTGACATTACTGGAATGTATTTAAAAATTGCGAATCCTTTTCGTTCCGCGAGTGTACACTGGCTAAAAAAAGGGGTTTAAATGTGCACTTAAGTTTTATTGTCAGGTCAAGACTCGCTTTATAAAATTAAATAAAAAGGTGTGACTGGTCACTTGCCTCGATTTTATTATGCCAACTCTTGATCCGGTTTACATTGACACCATTTATCGTTTTCATCGAGAGTTTCGAGGTGGCTATTTATCTGTGTATCAAAAGGAGATCATTCAGAAAAATAAACGTTTTTTTTTTTATTCTACTATTAAGAAAGGTTAAACAAAAATGACAAATAATGAATCGATAAACAGCTTCTCAGTATTTCAAGTTAATGGCTTGATTTCTTTTTACTATTTATAGACTTCCGTTGTTAATCGTACTTTTAAATCTTTGGCTACGTTCTGAATGATTTCCTTTATCTAATGGGAATAGTAAAATGATCTCGAGTGAGGTTCGAACTCACAGCCTACGGACTTGCCAGTCCGACACCTTCCTATTGCATCAAAAGATTGGGTCAAACCCACTATTGTCTACCCTCGCTTAATCTTGTTCAGGTCTATACAGGGTTGGCAGGGCCGCACACCCAAAGTAACAGTTTTGCGTCGATGTCCCTGCTACACTGTATTTCTACATATAGCGTTGCCAGGGTCTTTTGGCGCTTGTTCAAAGTCGGAACTTAGACCCGGCATTTTGGCCTTTCAATACTCTTTCGCAAAAAAAAGACAGCGACTTCCGAAATTAAAGTTATTTATCACTTTATAGCGTAAGTAAGTCGGTTGTTTTTTTTTGGTAACAATAAACAAATAAGTATTTTTAACCGACTTAAAAAGGAGGCACCCCTGAGGCACACCCTATGAATTAAAAAAAATAATTTTCGTAATCGACCCATAATTGCCGAAGTGACGCGGATCATACATACAAAAAAAAATTAAACCCTCTTTTTTGAAGTCTGTTAAAAGGAATCACAAATGTTTGTCACGAAACAACCTCCGCTGCAAATGTCATTCGACCGCCAGAAGATCCTAGCAATGTATATTCAATTTTGTCACCAGGGACAAAACACATTTCTGTAAGCGTTCACGCCAAACGCTACGCTAAAATGTATGGGAATGACATTACCTGCGGAAAGGACACGACTTAACCTTTCGGCAATGTCATTCCCGTATAGTCTCAAGGCCTGCTGGTCGTGTCAAATCATGCCTACCTGAACATGTGTAGAGGTTCTGACACAGGTTGAATGCAAATATATGTGTACTCACATCGGGTTCTCCAAGCAGGGTGTTGGCGAGGTAGGGCGCCTTGAGCACGCCGCGCCAGTAAAGCTTCTCTAGAGGCCTGTTCACGCACCAGCCGGCGCAGCGGATGCCTAGCAACCGCCAGTACTGGATCTCACTCCTGGGATGACGTCGTGGAGTCAGAAAAAGAATATGTACAAAATCAAAAGTCATTTATTCAAATTAGGCTGAGAATCAGCAGTTTTCGAACGTCAAAATTACATAAGACAGTCCCCCCAAAACGCCCGCCCTTCACCACTTCCTGGTGCTTTAGCTGTGAAGAAAAAGTGGCGCAACAAACTCCCCAGCAGCACTGCTATCTGTTAAGTTAGATAGACTTGATTCTATACAGTTCAGTTGGAAAGCCTCCCAGCGGATCATCCACTTTCCGCGGAGCCCAGAACTGGACAACGTGGCGGAGCTTGTGGGAGACTTATGTCTAGCAGTGGACGTCTTTACACATGTCCATTAGGCTCAAATTACTCTGAATGATAGACTTACGGGCTCACGATGTCCTTGTGTAGCAGGACAGCGCTGACAGCGCACCAGCGCGCCGACCAGCGCCACAGCAGCGCGTGCATCATGTCCGCGAAGCGTAAAGCGCTGTGCATCGGTAGGTTCTCAGCGAATCTACAGATACATATTCAAATAAACATGACTAATTGCATTATATTTGTCACCATAAAATTGTAAGTACCGTTAGATTGTGAACAGTAACATCAACATCATCATTTCAGCCGAAAGACGTCCACTGTTGGACATAGGTAGACACCTATGTCCAGCAGTGGCCGTCTTTTGGGAGACCCCAAAAGGGGTTTTGCCATAATCGCCACGCTTGGCAGGCGGGTTGGCGAGCGCAGTATGGTGGTCAAATGCATAGAAAACGCTGCTGCCCATTCTCTGGTAAGTCCCTTAGTAGCCTTCTACGACACCCACGGGAAGAAATGGGATGGAGCTATTCTTTACGTCCGACACCACACGGAACAAACTGCCGTAACTTACTGCTTACAATTTAACGCATTATTTTTCGTTAGATTATAATCTATCGAAGTGAAACCGTCAAATTTTGAACCGGTATCAAGACGGATTGTACCTTGCGCTATTACTAAACAGTCAAGTAACTGCCACTAACTTGGAAGTAGCGCCCGACGGCCGCTGCCGTGGCACCGCTCGCTTCGCTCGCTCGGTTCGCGCGCAGTTGGTCGCAATTCTAACCTAACCTATTCGGTCGGTAAGCAGTATGGTGCAGTTCACAATTTGACGTTAGTTTACAATCTCGCGAGATAGATTATAATCTAACGGTATTTACAATGTTACGGTGACACACTCATATTGTAGGTTTAAAAGTGCACGTATTGTATCAGACTGGTGCTACAACAGCAACCCTGTACACAACTGCAATAATCCTAGCTCCCAAGGAGAACATTCACGATCATTTTAACAGACTTAAAAAAAGGAGTAGGTTCTCAACTTGATTGTATTTTTTTTAATGATTTTTACCTCAGAACTCCATCATTTATAAACCGATTTGAATCATTTTCTTCTTTTGTTTTGAAAGGGTTTACTTAAACAGTGGTCCCATATAAATTTGGTTCAAGTAGCAAGCTTCAATAATACGTAATTATTCCGTAATTAGCAAGTGAAGGTATAAGAATTGGTGTGGGGTAGGTACCACAACAAAAAAGTGAAGAATAAGAGAATATTTAAAATCAACCAAGTGAAAAATAACTTTTATTTCGGAAGTCTATGGCAAAAAAACGTAAATACAAAACCAAAGACACACCTTGTAGCGTATTTATTGGAAGTCGGTTGTTTCTTTTAAATTTAACGTTATAAAGTATGAATTAGGATGATTATCGCTCCATAAGATCGGAGTATAGTTCAAGAAATGGTTTATTGTTTATTACGCTAATGTAATATAAACTCACCGGGGGTTATTAGGGCCCTTCTCGGCGTCATAATCTTGAGAACTAAAGCAGTACGGCCGGTAACTGAGACAGCCCACTATCTGAGGATCGCTCCTGCGAATCTAAGAACAAAAAATATCATGATGACACTCTCTCCAAACTTAACCTTTTGACCGCCACAGTCATGTATAGATGACAAACCAAAATGTGCCCAGCACGCCACGGACGCGACTATATGACAGACTTATACGTAAATAAAGCCGCTTGACGCTGAGGGCACGCTTTTGCTTTTTTGACGTGGCGGTCAAAAGGTTAATGCTGGCCAAATTGTCAACTCGCAGATGGAAAAGGTTACATACAATAGGGAAGAGTCAAATTAGTTACGCGTAGATGGCGCTAAACTCTGATTTTTAATTTGTCAGATCAAAATGACAGGTGCTACTATCGCGTAACCGTCATGTTGACAAAAAAAAGTCGATTTCAGCTGTCATTTTAGTCTAGCTAATTAATAATCTGCGTATAAACGTCTTATTACAAAACACGATCTAAAACCTTCGAATCGGTTTAGTATTTCGAAGTTTCTGGCGACTAGTAAGTTCTTGCCATTTCTTCTTCCCAGCTAAAGCTCTAGGAAGTGGTGAAGGGCGGGCGTTTTGAGGGCAGGCACGGTCCGAGAGGGGGGTCCTAGGGGTCATGACCCCCCCAAAGCCGTAAACGTAAAGCTTATAAAAATAATTTTTCGAAAATATGATAAATTTTCTTATTAATATGTAGGTAGTCTTTGTCTGTGACCCCCCCCCCCCAGTCTTGCGCTGCGACCGCGCCTGTTTGGGGGACGGTCTTCTGTAATTTTGACGTTCAAAAAGAGCTGACTCTCAGCCTAGTTTGAATGAATGAATTTTGATTTTAATTTTCTTAGAAGAAAATTCAGCCTAGGACCGGACTAAGTAGTTAGTTTCCTAAAAAGGAACTTATTTCAAAATTATCCTAAGAAAAACTTCGATTTGTAATAAGACCGTAAGTGTTTCATATAGCTTCTTAATGAAAACTTTTCAGTCCATTGTCTTGTCGCCGATTAGTCGCGCGTTTTCATTCAAAATTACTTTAGTCAATGACAAAAACAACTTCTAAAAAAATAACCCCATTTCCAACTTCATAAGACTCTTTTTCGCTTGGCAAGAGCACACTTATTCTTTTCCAAAATGTTGGCAGAGGATAATATGCAGTCGAAAAATTTAACTGGCAACCTTTTCATTCTGCGATTGTACGTTTGATAATATAATACCAATCTCTCATTTTCTACTTTTCGCCCTATTAAACAAGGTCAAATTAAATTAGCTAGCGGAACTCCGCAGAGTGATGGGTTATCGATACCTAATGAGGATAAAACAAAAACAAACCTATTCATTTAATGTAAATACAGCGAATTATGGCTACTTAATGGCCGCTGGTATTGTAGTTATTAATAATATTACGAGCCCTTTATTGTCCCTGCGCGAACCTGTGTTTGAACCCACGACGACGACTCGTAAGTCGGGGGCCGTAAGGACTAGGCCACCATTGCTCAAATCAAATGAACATTGTTCATATTGTTTTAAATTTACTTTAGTAACAACAAAACAAAACCAGTATATTTTCAAATAAATTAAAGCAATATTTAATTTAAAAAAGCTATTACACAGTACATGAATATCTAACGGATAAATTCAATAATAATATATAATTATGAATAAAAGATATTTAATAAGTAAAATAACAAAAAATAAATATATTATAATACTTATTAATTATACTATTTATTATAAATAATAAAAGAATATTATTAACAAATTTTAAGAGAGTAAACAAATAAGTATTATTTAAATAATATAACAACACATAATATATAATATTAATATAATGAGTAAATGAATAGAAATATAAAATATTTAACAGGATATAAAATAATTCAAACGAAAATTATTAAAGCGCTCTTCTTCTCTCTAGTTATTTTAGTTATTTAAAAATTTGCTTTGCCGGACAGGGTCCATAATTTTTTTTTTATTTTTTATTTACGTGTTTTTATGTAAGTGTACAATTATGGGTTGCAATAAACGATTTGATTTGATTTGTACAAGTTATAGCTGATAAATGAACATACCTGGTAAAGAACGAATGGATTGAAGCTCGTCACAGCCGCAGATTGGTACAGCTCAGGCCTCGTTGAAAAGCTGTTCAGAACACCGTTCACTACCTGCAATACCAAAAAAACTGAAACTTCAGCTAATTAAGGCATTTATACTCTGTTTGAAATAAGATTACACATTTAAATAAACCTTTTTTACAGTCCGTTCAAATGATTTTGACTTCTATTGCGTTAGTAGCATGATTGACTGCAGTAAACAGTTGGTATTGTAAACATTTTTTTAAACTTTTAATGCCATCCTTATGCCTAAGGAATAGAAGTCAAAATCGGTTGTACGGACTGTAAAAAGTTTTATGTAAATGTTTAATCTTATTTCTAATGGAGTACAGATGAATAGTCAAAAGTTTATTGCATACCAAATGCAGGAAATAAAACACTGTTGGATTTTTAACCGTCGGCCTACCACAGAGAGCTGAAAATCCAACCGTGCGTTTTTATTAGGCATTACTCTTGAAGTGACAAGCGCTTGAGTACCCCGCCAAATTCAAATTTTCTTTCAATTTACATCTCAGTGCCAGGTTGCATCATCATCTGCTTATCCTTTCCCCCACTATGTTAGGGTCGGCTTCCAGTCTAACCGAATGCAGCTGAATACCAGTATTTTACGTGGAGCGACTACCTATCTGACCTCCACAACCCAGTTACTGGGTAATACATACCTCTTGATAAGACTGGTTGTCAGACTTTCGGGCTTCTGACGACCTGTAAAGACTGTCAGAGATCCACAAATGATAGACGGGACCAACGGCTTAACGTGCTTTCCGAGGCAGAGGGGTCTTGGTATGTAAAGATGGTCACCGATCCATGGACCAACCGCGGCTAGCGTAGCTTAACCTGATCGATCGAGCCTTGCGACTGTTATTACTTAGCCACTTAGCTTACTTTTTTATGAAATAATCGTTCGTTGGGATTAAAAAACTGCATGCAAGGCACATAAAATATGAAAAATTATGTCACTGCAGTCTGCCCTTGCGTTTTGGCAATGTTGCCGCTTGCAGTCGCCTTCGGAAGCTTAGCTTTAGGAAACCCAAGCTGAATTTATATCAAGTTCGAATACCTGTTTGTCTTCGCCTTTGACGTCGATTATAACCTTCATGTTATTAGCTAGAAGGTAATCCAGGGCGTCGTCCAGTAGACATAGGCGCACGTCTTTGAACTGTTTTCTGTATGGAAAGGGTTCATTTATTATTTGCAATGCTTTTATTATGTGTCTGTAGCCCCACTACTCAAATGACACAAAAACTAAAGACATTTTTGCTAAGAGTTTGTAGAAAGCCATAAACAACAAGTAAAGAAGAAATTAGAATGGTTGTCTATAGTCTATTCGCGTTAAAAAAATAGTGTCTCATCGTTAAATTAGAAAGCCGTGTTCAAATTGACCAATGTAGGTAAGCCCTTCAGTCATACACAATAATTTACTATGATCTAATTGGTCAAGGGGCGTGGCTAAGCTGAGTGACAACGTTGAGTCACTATTTTCTTGACGCGAATAGACTATAGCTACAACTCTTAAAACTGGTTACTGGAGTTTGACAATATACAAATGATGACAATGGGACCTGTCATTTATAATAAAATACCTCATAGTTTTAACGATTATTCAGTAAACATTTTTAAATCTAAGGTTACTGCACTACTATTAGACAAATGTTATTACTCAGGAAAAGACTTTCTAAATGATATAAATTTACCCTGATTATAATTATTATATTTAACAAACTTGACCAATTAAGACTATGTACCTGACTATAATAATATTAATTGACTGTACTTTAATTTCTGTTTTGTTTTGCTGATAAAAATGTCAGCAAAACAAAACAGTAATTTGTATTAATAGTTTAATTTATGTACCTAATAATTTGCGCACCGTTAGGTAGACTGTAGCCAATCTCATTAATTTATGTACATCATAAGATGTTGTACATAAATGTAGGTACAGGTATAAACCTGTACCTCCATTCATCTATACATCTATACATCTAAGTATATCTATACATCTATACATATAAATAAAATTGGAGTGTCTGTTTGTAATATTAAAATAACCGCTTTTTGCTACATGCATATGAATAAAATATATTCATATGCATGTAGCAAAAAGCGGTAAAATTGTAAAAAAAATTATTTTGTTACCAAAATAACATTTTTTTAAAATTTTTGTCTATGGGTCTGTCTATCTGTTTGTTCCCGCTAATCTCTGAAATGGCTGGGCCGTTTTTGACGGGACTTTCTTTGGCAGGTAGCTGATGTAATAAGGAGTAACTCAGGCTACTTTTATTTTAGAATTTTTATTTGTTTTCATTAATATATACTTAAATAATAGTACAAAAACTATATAACCTAAGCCTGTTCAAGTATGAAGGAAAGTTCATGAGTTTTAACTTAACAATTTCAACATGCATTAGTAGAATATTCAACCACTAACCATGTCGCACCTAACTAGGTACTTGAATAAAAATATCAACTAATATTTTCAACCAATAAATTTATCGATATTTTTTAAATTTCAACCAATATTCTCATACATACACAGAAACATTGCAAGTTAAATACAAGCAAGTAAAAATAACAAACCTATTAGGATGTGTAGCACCCACATCAATATCCTTAATTTTGTCCCAGTCTACTGCACGAACATCAGGGATACTTGTCCCGGCCAGCCGTTCCAATCCCTGGTCATGTAGGAGCAACAGCTTCCCATCTTTGGACGATCGTACATCCAGTTCTATGATGTTGCATTCATGTTCTACACACTGGAAAGTAATTTCATTGCTGATTTAAAGATTTAGTTTTGTGGTTAACCTTTTCTATCTCTCACTGTACATTATTTCTGGTGATGCCGCAGACAAACAAATTATATGTACATAATCTGCCTATATTGTTCTAGACTGCTGGGACTCGGGCCTCCTTGAGAGGTAGTGGGCCTTAAAAAAGGGCCTGGTATGGGTTGGTAAACAATATGTAAAAGCATTTTCATTCTATTGAAAAACTTTTCCTTAGTTTGTATGATCTACAAAAAAATTGTGGTTATAGGCTATTGGTAGGTATTTTTAATAATAAATTATAACAATACAACAAAGAGATTTGTTTCTATAAAATTAAACATTATCTTATTACCAAGCACTATTTATTGTCAGACCCAGATTTAAACCATAGAGCCATTTTTTTTATTTCAAACTTTATTTTGACAATACCTACAGAGCTGACAACTTAGCACCGGAATGAGTTGTTAGGTTTATAAAAAGAACTGTATTTTATTCAAAGTTATGTCCGAATTTCAAAAACTACATTGATGGTTTACCATGACCTAAAAAAAACCTTGTTTTGTAATAAGGCCGTGTAAGTTTATATTCCATATTCAATGTTTGTTTACATTTTCACAAGAATTCTGTGCCCCTAATGAATGAGCAAAGACTATTTCGTCATAAATCCTCTTTAGTAACGCTTTAGAAAGGTTACTTACATACTTGAACGCTTCCATAGTGTTTTCAGGAGCGTCTAGACCCGCTCCCCGATGTGCGATGCACCGGACCACTTTATCCGGATTCAACTGGCTTTCCTTAGTCCAGGGCTCAGGCCCGAATATACTGACCACATTCTCCAGCTCTGGTTTCTTCAACCGGGTCAAATAATACGCAGAGAATCCCAACATGCCAATATCCAATCCAAACGGCAAAACTGTATGGGACCAGGACAATAAAAAGTAAAATATAGAGAATACATAATATACTGTGTTTATGGTTAAAGACAGTATTGTCAAAAACATGACTATCGTTCGTTCGTTGTTTATAATTTAGATAAATTCAGGTTATATTTTTCGAAAATAAATATTTTTGTGAAGAGGGAGGGGCGTTGTGACAGGAGCTCACGTTTCGTTGTTATTTGTAGCAATTAAGAAATTCGCGTTTAGTTGCTAATCATTTTATTGAATACATACAGAATATTTTCATGTTTACAGTCTTACACTGTAGTGTCGTTACTCAAAACTGAATGGTAAACAAAATGACCTTGAATTGTATGCCTTAGTGTAGTAATTCAATACACACGTCACGTTTTGCGCCTGTCATGTCATACAATTCTATTGCCAACGTCCATACTACGTTGAATACACCGGTTCTCGTCCGATCACCGAAGTTAAGCAACATCGGGCGTGGTCAGTACTTGGATGGGTGACCGCCTGGGAACACCACGTGACGTTGGCTTTTTGCAATGTAATTAATAAAAGTTAACTTCAAAACATTTTGACAGAATGTCATACATACCGAACGAATGTAAGTACAGTCAACAAAACTGAAGTACAGACGCCAGTACATCCAGTTACCTCAAACTGACAAATTACTTTGATACATTTAACTTTATCGCGATAAGAATAAGGTTCATGTTCAATTGGGAAAATTTGACAGTTTGGGGTAGGTTGATGTGCTGGCGTCTGTACAATGTGGGTAGCTATGAATTCCTACATAAAATAATTAGCGTTTTTATTTTATATTTTCATTTTAGTATATGTATAAGGAAATAAATAAAACAGCATTTCATCTTAAACACTCTTTAATATTTCTACTATTTAGAATACCACGCTAACACACTTCTAAAATCTAATGTAAAATTAGTGCTCAAATTATTTATGTAAAAAAAATTGGTACATTTGTTTTTTTATTTTTGCGTATTCATAAAGGACTTTTTTTTATCGAACATACGTGTCATTAGAGCCCTTACAGACAAACCACTTTTGAGCTACACAACAGCAAAATCAATGTGCGGGATAAAAATGTATCTATAAAATAATCCGAACCCCTGAAGAAAACACCCTCCTACATGCGTGCCCTTGTGTCCTGTGTATTGTTGCTGAATACTGCACCCTAATGGCTTAAAACACTATCAATCAGAATCTGAATCGTTTGAAGGATGTTGCTTATCCATTGCTTCATATAAGTTCGAAAAAAATAATGTTGTCAGCTCCACAACGTAAACAACGCAATGGATGTTGTTGAACTGTCAAAAAACAACCAACTTCCAAAAAAACACTAAAAAGTGAAAAATAACTTTAATTTCGGATTTTTTTGTCACCGCCTTCCGAAATTAAAAATTATTTTTCACTTTTTAGTGTTTTTTTGGAAGTCGATTGTTTTTTTTTTGAAAAAAGTTTTTATTTTACACTTTTTAGTGGTTCACATGTGCTTACACCTTCACAGCGTCCTGGCGTGATGTTATGTTATGAACTGGTGTCAACAATGAACAGACATGAGATTTCAGCAATTCCAGTCCATTTGCTATCATTTATTGAGGAGTTCCGTTGCCTATCTCCGAAGTTCTTCATCAGATCTTCACCAAATTGAAATGGGACCACTCCGAGAAAGTACTCTTCCAAAAACTTCCCAAATCGCTTCAAGAGTGCCTATAAAATTTGAAGAGTTCTCTTCTACTTCTCCAGGATCCCATCATCAGATCCTGACTTGATGATCATGGGACCACCTGGGAAGTATACCCTTACAAACTAAAAAAAAAGTCCAAATCGCTCCAGTCATCTTCGAGTAATCGGGGAACATACATTTAAAAAACAAAAAAAAAAGTTTCCGACGAATTGAGAACCTTCTCCTTTTGGAAGTCGGTTAAAAATGAACGTCATTCCTAGTATTGGTGTAATATACTATGACCCCGCTGCTTTAAGGCTTAAAATCTACAACTCTGCCGCGCCTTCTCGTGAGGACCAATCGTATTAGATGCCTTATAATGAAGAGTACTGTCTCCACAACCGTCAGAACGCTGGCTCCGACGAACAGCGCAGTTGTACCGCCTAGTGAGGCTGAAAGAAAACGGATTTAGGTGTGACACTATCTAGGAAGATGAGTAGAAGGAACCCGTGTGACGGAAGGCTAGTTCCATAGTTGGTTAACAAACTATAATCATCATCTGCCTAGCCTTTACCCAAATATATTGGGGTCGGCTTCCAGTCTAACCGGGATGCAGCTGAATACCAGTATTTTACATGGAGCGACTGCCTATCTGACCTCCACGACCCAGTAACTGGGTAAGACTGGTTGTCAGACTTTCGGACTTCTGACGACCCGTAACGACTGCCAAAGATCCACAAATAACAGCCGGGAGGCACGGAAGGGTATGTAAATATGGTCACCCATCCACGGACCAACCACGGCAAGCGTAGCTTAACCTGATCGATCGACCGTGCGGCTAATATCACTTAGCCGCAAGCCCCTCATTTCGTAACACACTTTAAATCTGAATCAAAATAATTTTGAAGGTTATTGCTAATTCATTGCTTCATATGTTCGACAACGTAAATAACGCAATGGATGTTGTAGAACTGTCAAAATGAAACCCATTCCTAATGTCAGTGTGTTTGCAACTGCTATGCAAGAAAAAAATGTTGTTACGCGTACAACTTTTTTTTTCTTTCTTGTAAGTACCTACGTCTGGAGTTTTTGGCGGGATCGCGTTGGAACATGTCGCAAGAATTTTTATTTTATGAAATTTTGTGAAATAACGAATTAAATTGTATAATTTTGGTAGTGAATTATTCAATTTAGTTACGTGTGAGTGCACAAGTATCGTAAAGGTGAAAATAAAGGACTAACGTGGACTTTTCGTGTTCCCCCAAAAACTCCTAACAGTTTGTTGTAAAGTTACTAACGCTTTACAATAACTTTGACTTGACTGAGTAAAGACGACTGATTTGTAACTTCGTGCCCGATATCGGGCCATTTACTTGATCGAAAAGAAAAATTACTTGACACTGGCTATTTGGCTAAATGCACAAACCGTGCAAAGCCATAACTAAAAAAAACTACGTCTGAGCGACACTTGGCTACCCTAACTAGTGCCGTGAAGATCTCGTGGGGTGACTTTGTGTCCTTCCTCGAAAGAGGATTCGTGCAAGACTCTCCAGCATGTCGATTCTGTAACCATCTCACCGCGTGAAGTGAGCGTGGAGTGACCTGTCAATGTCATCCCACTGATGCTAGGGATTGACCAAGCATCAGGTGGAATGAGACGGACAGCTCACTTCACGCTTACTTCACGCGGAGGAGTGCGCTTCTGTAAAAATATCACGGTTAAAACTTCGGTGTAATGAGTTTGAAGTGAGCTGTCAATCCCTGGCGTCACGTGGCATACCAGCCGGTGTAATCTGTAAAAATCTCACCGTGAAAACTAAGGTGAAGTGAGCTGTCATTCTACCTGATACTATGGGCTGACACTATCAATAGCTCACTTCCAGATCACACAGAATAGATCGGCTGGAATCTAGTATCTAGACTAAAATAAAAAATATTTATACTAGCAACTAGATCCATCTTTTTGCTAGACGAAGATTCTTACATAAAGACAAACAAGCGTAGGTAAGAAAGCTGCTTACCTGCATACATTTTTAATCTATTTGCACAATTAAACATAGTGTGCACCACTAACTCAATTTGTGAGTTTCAAGTTCAACCTTTCAAATAGGTAGTAGGTTTAAGCCAGTGCAGACTCAACACAATAACAAAGCAAGGGGTGCCGGGAGCGGGATGCACGAGGATGTATACTCTCCCTGGCTTCTAAATAAAACAAAGGTGTAAAAACATTCAATAACAAAATTATCCGATAATGCCTAATCGAATAATAGAACTCAAGCTTTTCGAGGCGATATCCTAAAATTTTGCAATCTCTCGATTAGCTTTTGTGCATTAGTTAACAAACAGTTAACGAACTTCTACTTCCGAAAATTGACCATAGGCACGGTGATAAAATTATCAAGCATTTTTCGCTCGCTCTTACATCCTACTGTATATTAATTCTTATACATTTTATACAATATGTACCAAAAACCCTATTGTTCCTTCTTACCCACGTTTTCAGTATCGGTATACATACGTAATAAAACAAGTCATTTATGAAAACTGTTCAACAAATATAATTAAAATAAATATTTAATTATGAATATTTGTAATGTTTAACTGATTTTGATTAGATCAAAGAAAGCCGCCGAGCTCGTAGTCTATTGTGCGAAATAAGGATACTTGTAAAATCAGATACTGGTGCCGATTCTCTTGTCACAAAATTCTCTAAACTAAACTAAAAATCACTAAAATTTAGTTTATTCCTGTCAAACGACGATTTCCCATTCTGGAATTGACTAAAGTGACACAACTTAACTATATTTTAGTTTGACAGCACTAAGATTGTACTGAGTTTTTAATTTAGTGAAAATGGTAATTTTGCTATTCTGTTGTTGTCAATTTCATTATTCTATTCAATATAAAATTTTGATTCTCCAACTAAATTTGTCTATTTTTAATCGCGTTTAAAAAGGTGTGGAATAAAATTGGTTGTCAAGAACTAAAATTCACACTGACACCTCGACTTCGGGCGCAATTATAGTACTGTACCTTTTTTTTCTTTTCTTTTGCTTATATCTCGAAATTGGTGTGTCCTATCGTAAAAATAATGAAAATTTCGACCCCCTTTATAAAACCCCGTACCCCTCTAAAACTCAACATGTAGGTAATAATTTTTAATATTTTCGATACAAAAAGTAAAAAAATCCATTGAAAACACGTCGAGGCTGCCCCCCCCCTGCGCGATTCCGGCTCTAAAAAAAATCACGGGAGGCAAACGTGGAGTCGCGTTTGTCAAATTCGATTTTAGTTATGTCAAAATTATTTTTAAATTTAGAGATCTTTTTTTGCAGAATAGCTTTAAGATTCTCATAGCCAAAAGTAAGGAATTTTAGTGATAGTTTAGTTAGTTTAGTTCGGTGTACAACAGAATCGGCACCACTGTAAACATTTTTTTGAATGTGTCTAAAATAAGCATTGGATTAGCCAGTTTGTAGGTAAGTATATACGTCCATAACAGGAACAACAGGGTTTTTGTTACATATTGTTTATATCGACACAGTTAATCCTCTTTCTGTACCTATGCATGTACAAAATAAAACCTATCCCATTCGATGCGAGATGCAAAAATTATCGAGCTCGCTATGCATTTTCTTATTTGTCAAGCTTTTTTGCATAAGTCGACATCTTACTCCTTGTATGAATGGGCAAATAATAACCTAACATATTCAATGTGAATTGAAAAATTATCGAGCTCGCTTCGTAGAGCTGAAGATGCACCCCTTGAAAACAAACTTGGCAGCGTCCATGTAACAAAGTCTCAGCGAGCGTGCAAAAACGAATTTACCGTGCCAAAACAAACGCCAAAAAAAGGACGTCACAGAGAGTTTCCAAGCAGGCACAGGAACCAACCGAAAAGGTCTTCCAATGTGAATATGATGTCCCGATTCAATCTGATCTTTGGCGGCATCATGTTGATCCTGATGGCTGATCGAGGGTCCTCCTCCGCATCCGGCGTTGTCCCATTCATGTAGGTTTAAAATTAAGTGGTTTTAATCTAATTACATAGAGGTTTTATTGGGTTCACATACGTTTGAGGGTTAAAATAGGTGTTATGGGGTGAAATAGGGTTTTGTAAGTTTTTAATTAATGAGTTTGGATCGGAAAACTTTTTAAGATTGAAAAAGACGCGGAAAACAGTTGTATTTTAAGGTTTAAAGTACAAAAGTATTTTGGTCCCACAGCAATGCAAGTTTGTTTACCGAGTAAGAGTCGAAAATACTTTTGAGTATTTTCGACTTATTAAGCGTTTGTGGAACTCTAATTGCAAAAGTTTCATCCACAGAGATACATTTAAGGATTCTATGGTTTTATTCAAGCTTATTCATCTATTTACGGTAATACCCGTTAACTCGCATTTCAATGAAAACGTGCTGTTAGATATTCAACGCTCGACTCTTCGCCGCAAGATTGAAATCCAACAGCGCGGTTTTATTTAAGCATTCATTAATCTAATGTCTACATTCAGCATATACATTTGGCTCTAGTGGAAAATCTACTCCATTTCAACCACGGCATAGCCATAACGATGATTTGACAGTGACAGCTACAAAAGTCAGATCTTGCCAAGGAGGTTGGAATGACCGACCGCCTTCCGCGAGAGAAAATTCTCGTAACAGAGGATTATGAACGCTATAACACGTAAAAATACGGACAGTGGGTCGTCTTAAATATCTACAATCTACTGATAGAAAATAAAAAAACCACTAACCGAACAAGGATCGTTTTTGTGTGTGAATAATAATTGAGTTCGGCGCACTGGGGAAGACATGTGCATTTAGCAAGGTTCTTGGGAATGTTAATGAGGATTTCAACGTTCCGGCCGATGCACGCCATCCCGAATGCATCACAGACGTCCCCATCTTGGTTCCCGCGCAAAGAAAATAGCAAATGGATTTGATTAAAATTTTAACGAATAAAATGTTTTAATTCCTGTAAGTTTTCATTGGTGTCGAAAAATTTTCCTGACAGTTCTTTTGTTGCCTGTTGACTGACTTGTGCATATTTTTTCTTTGTCAGTCAGTTATTTTTTCCTTTTTTAAAGTTTTATTCGTATGCAACCTTCATAGATTATCTTGGATAGAGAAAACTCGAAGCAATGTCGCTTTAGAAAAATCGTAATGGATTACAGCTGAAATTGTCTCCTGTCTTAAATCAGTGCTGAACAGGCGTCGTTTGAGTTTAGCTACAATTACATTACTGCATACATAGTGAGGTGGGGCAATCCTGCGGGATAATTGTGTAACACACATAAAATGTCAATCGATCGTAATGCCTGTAGCGGCATCTACATTGCCACATGTGAACTAAGCAGGACTCTGACGTCACACAAAAATCCTGCATCGCGCAAGCAGAGTTTACAGCGCGCAACTAGTATATAGGTATAAAAAGTATGGGCAGCAATCGTTATCTCCGATCCAGATGACCCCATTACTCTCCTCCAAGAAAGCAATCGCGCTCGCCGCCGAGGTGCTCGCGCTCCGCGAAGACCTCGAGTTAACTATGAGACCCTCGACCGTCCCCTGCTCGTTGAAGTGCCAGCCCGCGCCGCAGCTGAGCCTGTACAGTTAAATTCCCCAGATTGAATAATAATAATAATGATAATCTGATCCAGCCTGTCCCAGCTTGCTGTCCCCCTACCAGTGCCCCCTCAGTCGAGGCCCGTACCCCACAGGGGGTGCCCTCAGCGTGCCGTCGCTTAGTTTAAGTAATATTACGCCCCTGGCTGGAGGAGTTCTCTTAAGGCAACCAAAGGAAAGACCGGTAAGGAAAATCCGGTTAGTACGGCCCCTTAAGGTCAACTACGAGGTGCTATTTGGAAAAAAAATGGCAGCAATCGTCGGGCAGTAGCCCACTAGACACGACAACTGTTTGGTCAGAGGATCCTCCCTTTTCCATGGAGGTTGAGTGAATATTACACCTTTTTCCTCTTACATCTGTATGGCTTTCATTTTGACAGCTCAGCCGCGTTCATTCCATTAATTACATTGTTGAACTGGCTTTTTTAAAAACTTATGAAGCGTTGTTTCACAAAATGAATGGCATTACGATGAATTGCCATTTTATGTGTACCACGCTGGTAATGCTGATGACAGCATTCAAAATTCTGATCAGCCAGATCCTATAAAATACATCTAGAAGACAGATGCTCACCTCCTTTGACGTGGAAGTATGGTCTACATCCACAGAACATGACCGCCATCCGACTGCGGCAATGCATCTGGCATAGAGAGAAGCTGTATGCCTGAAAAAATATGGTTAGAAACATTGAAAGGCACCAAATTGGTGGCAAAGACCTCTCGCCGAGTTTTGGCACTTCTTCCACTTATCCATAGCTCCTGCCCTCTGGGGCTAATCTTTTAAAAGGGAGTCCAGTACTTCTTTATCATCATGTTTTCAGCCTAAAGGCGTTTGCTGCTGAACATGGCCTCCGTTCAGCAGTTGACGTCTTTCTCCCAAGCGGCGGCATGTTGTATTGCCTCAAGTTGGAACGAATTTAGAGGTGAATTACTATCATCATTAGCTGTACATAGACGTCCCCAAACCTCTGGCACTTAGACCAGTTATATGCTTCCCGCGTCCAGCGGATTCCTGCGGCCTCCACAAAGTCATCGTTCTACCTTTTTGGAGGCCTTCTAACTCTACGTTTTCACCGTCACCAGTAAATTGAAGCTTGGAGTTTGCCTCGGTCATCGTATCAGAAATAAAGAGATCCGCAGGAAAACAAAAGTAACCGACATAGCCAGAAGGATTGCCAAACTTAAGTGGCAGTGGGCTGGGCACATTGCTCGCAGAAAAGATGGCCGACGGGGCCGAATTACTATGAAATAATGAATTGCTAGCCTCCTCATCATATCTATCAGGAATCGCTATTACTAGGTTTTAATGGAGGTATAATAATAAGAACCCTAGGCCCACCCGTATAGAGTCGCTGATCCATTCGTCAGGATATTTGCAGCGCCGCTGCTCCGTTCTCAGACTCTTCACACTCGGCGAAGCTTGGATCTCCACCACCTAAGACGCACATAAAAATAAGTACACATAACAACACGCCAGTATGCACATATAATATTAGGATCTTATTCTTTGCAAGAAAGTTACCTTATAATCAATTATGAGCTCTTCTCCAGGCAAGACTTCACCAGTTGGGTTTGATATGGCTGTGGAAATCTCATATGGAGAATGTATGAAGTACTGGAACATAAGTAAAAGAAAAAACCGATAAAGCACAGTTCCGGCTCAGGGCTTTCCGAGTTCCGGGTCGCCACAATTCTTCTTAAATATATACTAGAGCATGCTCTGGAACCCAACGGTCTGGACTGCAGTGGCGAGGGGTGGAATTATGGCCAGGGTAAGCCGTTCTAACAAAAATCACCGCGTGATGCAAGCTTAGCTTCCTCAGAGGATAAATCCCCACTTTCACGCATTGAGTTGGAATCACACAATTTTGTACGGAAGATTTGGTTTTCTTTGCGCGCAGGTGTTTTTTTAGTAATACACATAAACCTTAATTGTACTTTGAAATATTTAATGGTGGATTGGTGGGATTTCTTCAAAGTAAGCCGATGGGAATCGGTTTGTATTGACCCTTCGCCCTGCTGGACTGTATGGCCCGAAGCTCAGACATGTGTGAACAAGTTTACCTTTAAGACTTACACCTATAACAAAGAATGGATTACAGTTGATAGAGAACTAGCCCCTGCCCGGTACATCATTCTAGTGAAATTTCTTGATCAACCTCGTCGCACTCATTTCCTTTTTGCTCAGCCCCTAAGAGCCCTAGTGTAATGTAAAATAGCTTATAGCATTTCTCAAAATGCTATAATATTTCTTCCAATCCAATCAATAACTTCAGAGATTAGCGCGTTCAAACAGACAAACAAACTCTTCAGCACAATCATTAGTATATAGAATCGTTTAAGGCTAATTACAAGTTTCCAGTTATAGTTAATACGAGTCACTCCTTTGATCTCAATATTGTTCATATGACTGCACATTCTCAGACTGCAGATTCTTTAGTTCATTTATTATTCGATCATACAGAAGAAGTTAATCGACTCTCACCCTAACAGCGTTGTTCATGGAGTCTATTCTCACAGAACACTGCCCGCTATGATAGTGGCACTGCAGCAGCTGGAAAGGTGTCCAGTCTACCTCCTGCAGCATGTGCTGGAACTCGGCGTAGATTGAATTGAAAGTCAGACACATGCCCACTTCCGTCATGACAGGGTTCCAGTGTACCTGAAAGGAATGGTTCTTTGTAGGTCCCAAGTATCTGTTCTTCAGCTCTTGATACAAGAATTCATTCTACGCAGGGTACCTTGGCAGTCAACCCCACTGAGTACCTGACTGACTGGCATTCTACCATGGCATGAACTAAGTAATTAACCTATTCACGTAAAGTGTATGCCAATAAAAGAGAAGATGTTGAGGAAAAAAATGGATAAGTGGATAGCTTTTAAACGGAACAGAAAGTTTGGTAGAAGACGAGGTTCAAGATAGGTCCCCATCTTCGTACCAGGGCTGATTTTACTAAACTGCGTCATTTGTTACACGTATTCACACTACTACGAGCAGTGGTACAATTGCTATTTGGCAATCGTAAGTTCGAACGCAGACATGCGGTTTACCTTAAGTACTTAAATGATTTCATCGTGAAATCAAAATCAAACACATTAATACAAACTAGGCTGCGAGTCAGCACTTTTTGGTCGTCAAAACGCCCGCCGTTCACCACTCTCGTGCGTTACCTGGGAAGAAGAAGTGGCGCAACAAACTCCCCAGTGGCACAGACTTGCTTCTATACAATAATAGGTAAATAATTAACATTCAACATTAAATGAAAATATTATTAAAAAAAAAAAAACTAAAATACATGGTTTATACAGTCAAATAAAATAAACAATGTTAAGAAGTAACTCATATGACCTGTTAGTAGGTAAGCTAATTCTGGTGAATGAACACAAACGTCTGAGGAAACCGGCATACTCAAGAACTGAAAAATTCGAAGACATGTGACATTTACCAAAGCGCACTGGGCCCACGTGATGCAGCTCTTTGATTACAGCTCACTGCCTCTCACCGAGAGGGTGGTACCAGCATGAGAAAATCATAGTCCGACTAGGCTGTTCACACTACGCTCTGCACTGGACTGTTCTTTACTGCCCAGGATGCAAAAACTGTTTATTAAACCCCTCGAACCTAAAACTGCGAATTCTGTTGCATCACAATTACTTACAGCTTGAAGGCACTTACCTCATGCTCATTCATCATCTGCCTAGCCTGTTCTCAACTATATTGGGGTATTTTGTCCAGTCTACTGGATGCAGCTGAATACCAGTATTTAACATGGGACGACTGCCTATCTGACCTGCACAACCCAGTTACTGGGTAATATAATATGATACCACTTTGGTTCCGTATGGTGCCGGACGTTAAGAATAGCACCATCCCATTTCCTCCCGTGGGTGTCGTAGAAGGCGACTAAGGGACTTACTAGAGAATGGGCAGCAGCGTTCTCTGTGCATTTTACCACCATACTGCGATCGCCAACCCGCCTGCCAAGCATGGCGATTATGCCAAACCACCCATTTTTTTTCTTGGAATGATGATAATGATGATTACTTTGGTAAGACTGGTTGTCGGACTTTGTGGGCTTTTGACGATCCGTCGTAACGACTGCCAAAGATCCACGAAAGACAATCAGGACTAACGGCTTACCTCATGCTCATTGTTAGACACAATAACCTGCAGCACAGACGAAGGATGAACGGTTAACGCCAGTTCCAGCAGATCAATGCCCTTCACGGTCTCATCGGCTTGGTACTTCCAGAAGTTCTGCAGGTTATCGCGAAAGGAGACGTCGGCTATTAGCTCTATGAACTCGTAGTAGTATCTGTACTTCGTGGGGTCTGACTCCTCGGTCACGTTCCAGGTGCTGGTGGAGGCAAGAAGATGACGTTGATAAGTGGAGTAGAAGGGAGCTATAGTGGCGGCTCACGATTCGTGTTGATGTACCTAAAGTCAATACTGGCACTACGAAAATCGCCCTTACTGCTGCCACATGAAGGCTCTGTTAATGTCAAATTGTTACTACTGATATGTAGGATCAACTATAGTCTATTCGCGTTAAGAAAATAGTGACTCGTCGTTGTCACTCAGTTTAGCCACGACCTTTGACCAATTAGATCATAGTAAATTATAGTGTATGTCTGAAGGGCTTATATCAACTGGTCAATTTGAACTCGGCTTTCTAATTTACAATGATCTAATTGGTCAAGGAGCGTGGCTTAGCTGAGTGACAACGATGAGTCACTATTTTCTTAACGCGAATAGACTATAGTTTAAAACTGCACGCCCCTCCACTGCTTGTTACATACACATTTCAAATGCTTGTATATGTTACCGGCCAAATCCAATTTTAGGCTAAACTAGTTTGTCCTAGGCCAAACATACTTATCCTACGCGTGATATATCGTAGCTAACTAGCTTAATTAGCCGTTTCGCTATCAGTCTTTGGAAGTAGCGCTCGCCGGCCGCTGCTACGGCACCGCTCGCTTCGATCGCTCGGCTCGCGCGCTTTTGGTCACAGTTCTTACCTAACCTAACCTAACCCATTTAATCGGGGTGCCCCGGCTTAATAAACCAGTTTCGCCTAGGATAAACTAGTTTGGTCTGAAGTCGGGTTTGGCCGCTAACATATACAAGGTTATTTTTTAATCACCGTCCAAATTTTTGAGGGTGATAGGATCCGTGAAATTGAACAACTTTCTCCAAGGGACATGGGTCGAAATATTAAAAAAAAATCCGACCTCCCATACAAAATCGATCAGCTGACTATTGATTTTGTATGGGAGGTCCGATTTTTTTTTTCATATTTGGACGGTGACTAAAAAATCAGTCTGTATACATTTTTGTGGAGGTGCGTGCAGTTTTAAATTAGTTGATCTCTATTCGACTGTAAGATTATATTGACTGTAAGAGATATTTGCTTATGCGATAACTATTCATCCACGGACATTCATTCACTTAAGTAAGCGCACCATTCCCTCCTCTCACTATACTCAACCATTAACATAATTTAATTTATTTTTGACTATAATATACTCATACTTTAATATCTTGACTTCAATTATTATTTATTTCTTGTGTATTTTGTAATTAAATTTAAAATGACTTTTATGTAAACGCAATTAAATGTAATTTTTATAACTACAAAATTTGTACGCCGTTATTGGCAAAACATGGACGCTCACAACATATTAATTTAATACCCTGCATGTCTGATTAGTCAGTTTATGTAAACGCATGTTTGACAAATAAATGATCTTTTATCTTTTATCTTTATCTTTTATCTTTACTCTGCAATCTATGTACGTAGGTTGAATCTACCGTTATAATTATGTGGAACCTATGTTTACGAATTATATAATAAATCAATCAATCAATGGTCTTTAACCATTGATTGATTGATTTATTATATAATTATCGGCCTAGCCTTTCCCCAACTATCTTGGGGTCAGCTAGCAGTCTAACCGGATGCAGCATTTTACATGGAACGACTGCCTATCTGACTAACCCAGTTACTGGATAGTACCATACCCCCTGGTAAGATTGACTGTCAGACTTTCGGGCTTCTGCCGACCCGTGACTGTCAAAGATTTATGACTGAGAACGACAACCGAGACCAACGACTTCACGTGCTTTCTGAGACACGGAAGGGTTATGTAAAGATGGTCACTCATCCACGGACCAACCGCGGCAAGAGTAGCTTTACCTGATCGATGGACCCGTGCGGCTGTTATTACTAAGCAAGCTTCTCATTATGTCGTACATATCTATCGTAAAGTCGTAGGAGCGAATAATGACCCCTCAAACATCTTGGTACCGGCATAATGAAGAAAATATGTTTTTCGGTTTGTGCGACAGATCGGCGTAATTTTTGCATGGAGATAATTTATGTACGGAAGACTGCCACAGGCTACTGCGGGTTTTTATTAAAAAAGCTCGTTTCCTGAAGGAAAGACCACGGCAGCGAAGTTGTAGGCCAAAGTATTTTACCATAATTAAATACACTTACTCCTCAATCAGCTCCCTTGCTTTATCTGGCTGCACTCTGTCGAGGAAGCAGGCGGTCACGGCTGGGAAGGTGGTCCACCAGCTTCTGTAGTCTCGCTGAACAGACACCACCACTGGTTCCGAGTTGTACCTGCACGATTATCAGCACAAAAGCAAAAAACAAAAAACGATCAAAGTATAACGGTCTACGGATCGCCCCAACGCCACATAAAATGACAATTGATCGCATGAAAGAATCATATTGTCAGTTCAGCCACGTTCAATGCGTTTTTGTTTGGGTGGGAAATCATTAAATAACTTCTCCCGCTCTGGGTGGAGCAGGAGGGCGTGTCAGACTTTTACTGACTAAAACCCACCCGTGTTTCCTCAGTTGCCTGTACGCCAGGGGCCGCGGTATCTCTTTCGAACAACCCGCACCTGTGGCAGGCATCGGCCCTTGCGGACCCCACCAGTTGGTGCTGACGTCTCTTTGAGGCGCACGTGGAACACAACGCGCCGTCGACCCGGGCTTGGTTGTTACCGGACAGCGAGCTACCCATTACTCGCCGTCCGCAAGCCCGCGCCTACGGCGGCCGGGAATCAGCCTGGGATTCCCGACGCCCGGGCGTCTCCTGCGGCGTCTAAGGCCGTGAGGGCGCATATACTGCCTCTCCCTCACGTGTGTCGCCTCCCTCTTCGCGAGCATTACTGCTTCGCAGAAGGAGGTGACGGCTACCCATCCACTCTCGCTCCGTACCATGGCCTGGACCAGGGCCGAACGCGAGAGATCGCCGCCGCCGATCGCCTCACGTTCAGTGCGTTATTATAACATTGTTGAGAAGACGATTTTTTCAAACCAATGAAGCAATGTTTTAGAAATATGTTTCAAAACCCTCGGATTGTGAAACCGTGAAACACAACTAGGGTGTAGGTCAATGAAATCCGGGACTTCCGAAGCGCATTGGGCTGATGACATCGTCAAAGTGGCGGGAAACACCAGGAGATGGAATGCACGGAATCGTGGAGAGTGACAGGACGGAAAGGAGGCTAAGCAGAGATTATGATTATGATAATGACGTCGTTCAGATGAGCTTATTTTGATGTAAATAGAGATATACCTGAAATATTGACTGAGCGCGCAGTAGACTGCGCCGCCAAACGCACTCAAAGTCAAGATTAGCCAGAGTACTCTGAAAAGAAAGAAAATTATGAAACTGCTGCTGCAGATCACGTAAATGTTAAAAGTGAGTAAAAGACCAGAAAAGCGCCGAGAAAATTAAGCTCGGTGAGTCCCGGAGACATCATTGAGTCTGAGGACCTGCAAAGGAGAGAATCACAAAAGAACAATGTATCCGGGTCATGAGCTGTTAGTCTCTGAATTAACAAAGGAGACTGGAAAATAATGGCGACAAAACAGCATCAGATCTTCTTGGATAACAACCAAGAAAACAGTTAACGAAAAAAGAAGAATTCATAAAAGGAACACGTCAATTTCAACATCTGAACTGTCATTTTGGACATTATCCATGTAAAATTTTTGGTTATACAAAAAAATTCAAGCGATATTTCTTTAGTTTCAAGCAAATTTGTTTATTACCTTTCGAGCCAGTGCAATTTCTTCTCAACAGTATGCTTCAGGCCATGTAGTGTGGTTTCTTCGCAAAACCCAACATATACGCAGTACCCAGAAGCGATGGACACTCTGATTGACTCTATCATAGACTTTGTTCGCGTTAGGCAGCTCAACATCGCGGTAGGTCTAACTCTTTGCCTTTTCTTACTCTCTGATTTGCGCATTATAGATTTAGCCACCTTTTGCCTGATTCAAATGTTGATAATGATATTAGATCTTATTAAAATATAGGATGAAACTGACTGATATAGTCTAATACACATGCATTGAATCAAAAAGTTCATGAACAAAAATCAAAAGTTGATGATAATTGTAGGAATTTTGACACTGAAAGGACCTCCCTCCAGCCTACTTTCATAAGGCAATGAGTATAGCAGGGAGGCATAAACACATTGTGGGGTCAATATAGCAGGGGTATCTGTGATCAAACTTAATAATGGGGCCAATTATTCAATAACGATTTAATAGCATACCTGCTGATGGCACTAATGGATTCCATTTTATCGTTGTAATCAAGACAATTATTGAAAGCTTATTCATTGTAATGTATAACTATAATTCAACAAAAGATTAGACAAGACCTTTTAAATTCTCCCTTAATATTATGTATAAAGCGTTTGTCGATGGCGGCATTAATAACGTTTATCTACCTAGTATTTTCCCTACTAAGTTGGGTGTGGTATCCAGTCTAACCAGATACAGCTGATTACCACACTTTTACAAGGAGCAACTGCCTCCCTGACCTTCACAACCCAGTTACTTGGTAAGACGATACCACTTGGTAAGACTGGTCGTTAGACTTACGGGAATCTGACGACCGTGCCGACGAAAGACTTTTTGAACGTCAAAATTACATAAGACAGTCCCCCGGCACGCCCGCTCTTCACCACTTCCTACTGCTTTAGCTGGGAAGAAGTGACGCAACAAACTCCCCAGCAGCACAGCTGTCTATTAAGTTAGAAGAACTTGATTCTATACAATAAGGTACCTACGTAGTCTCCACTTTCTGTCTCTGTTCTCCGAAGTTTAGGCAAATATAGTCAGACTATTCCGATCTCTGGTTATAATATCTACCCTCTTTCCATCTAACCTCTTTGATTGCAGTTAGCTGGAGTGCTAACCCTGATCTACTTGGTATATCAATACTGGGGCTTACTCTTCAAGGGGCACGAGACCAACAATGACGATGACGATGAAAGCCGACACTCCGTCAGGGACTCGCGGTCTCGATCCAGGTAGGTACTAACACTGCGTAGACTTGGGCTTGCTTCCTTATATCTGAGCTAGTTACTGGAACAAGTTAGATTTCTACCTAACTTTAAAAGTTTATTTGAATAATGTTTTCGCACACAAAAAGACTACAAAGGCAGACTTAATGCCTCAGGCTTTTCAGTGGACCGATGACCTTGTGAAGACCGCAGGAATCCGCTGGATGCGGGAAGCACAGAACCGGTCGAAGTGGCGGAGCTTGGGGGAGGCCTATGTCCAGCAGTGGACGTCTTTTGGCAGAAATGATGATGACGATAATGATGTTTCGTTACCGTGGATAAATGCACGTAGCAAACGGCAGCACAGTGATTTTCCGGCCGTGAACGTAAAGATGATCACCCATCCACGGATCAACCGCGGCAAGCGTAGCTTAAGCTGTGTGAGGGATGTAGGTCTCACATCAAGTGCACTGGATTGGAGGACATTACTATGTTGTTCACTGATTAAAACTCCTTAATAACTTGAAGACTTATTTATTGTTCATTATAAGATCTGAATTTACCAGAACATCTGGACTAAAAATATGACAAGCAACCCAAAACTAAAATTACCCTATAACTATATTAATTTACATGGGTGCAAGTAGCGGTGGTAGCGCCGTGCTACTTAACTAAAACTACTAATAGAATTACTCCAAAATAAATCGTGTTCACGCTCGATCCTAGGTCCACCAATCAGAGATGGGCAGGGGCGTCTACGAGTTTGGACAGGTTTCGACAAGTTTAGACCTGCTCTGAACTTGACTTAGAGTCGAGTGTGATCATAACAAAGTTCTTAGTAGTTAACAAAATCAAACTTAGTAGCAAACTTATAGCTATATACTATTATTACATTGATTTATCATTATATACATTTGAATAGACTCTCTATTGTTCTATGTGTGGGCGTCCTGCACATTCCTCCCGCCGTGCGTCGTCTGCTGCTGACGTCGCAGTCGTAGAAACCGGTGCAGGATCGCCTTGGTCGATTGATAGCACCACTATCTTTTTCACTGGACGTCGCAGGATTCCTCCTTTTGTAGATACGTCCACTGTGCGCACCACTCCATCTGGGCCGGGAAATGTAGCGCAAATGCGTCCTCTGATCCACATGTTTCTTGGGAGGTTGCCATCAACGATGAACACTAGATCGCCGACCTTGGGAATCGTACCTTTAGTGTGTGGTTCTCTGCGATTCCGTAGTTCTGGGAGATATTCTTTCAGCCATCTGGCCCAAAATATATCAGCAAGTCTCTGAGCTGCACGCCAACTGGCTCGTAGACGTAAGTCGCTGTCGTCGAATTCTCCTGGTGCCGCGATGCGACCGGGACCGCCCAAAATGAAGTGATTGGGGGTTAATGCTTCAGGATCTTCGTGGTTCACTGACACGTGCGTAAGTGGTCGGCTGTTTACAGTGTGTTCGGCTTCGATGAGTAGTGTATGAAGCACTTCTTCGCTTGGGAATCGCTCGTTTAGCGTGGTGGCCAGTGCTGTCTTTACTGATCTCACCATGCGTTCCCAGGCGCCTCCCATGAATGGCGCTCCAGGGGGGATGAATCTCCAGTCGATCATCTTCTTCGAAGCTTCTTCTGCCGTAGCCGCGAAGATGGCTGCTCGTAGCTCCTTTTCAGCGCCGTGAAAGTTCGTTCCGTTATCGGACCATAGCTGCGCTGGACATCCTCGGCGTGCTATCATTCGTCGTAATGCCATAATTGCCGAATCTGTGTTGAGCGATGTCACAAGTTCGAGGTGTACGGCTCGCGTCGTCAGGCACGTGAATAAAGCGACGTATCTTTTTTGATGACTCCGTCCTGCTGTAATGGTCAATGGCCCGAAATAGTCCAATCCGACGTAGGTGAATGGTCTCTGGTGGTGTGCTAGGCGACAGGAAGGGAGATTCCCTGTCATCGGCTGAGGTGGAGAGGCTGCTTTTATTCGACATCGTAGGCATTTGCTTATGATGTTCTTGACGGTCGGTCGTAGACGGAGCACCCAATGCTGCTGACGACATTCGTTGACTATGGTCTCGGTGCCTGCGTGATGTAATTTGCGGTGGACGTGTTCGATCCATAATCGTGTCGTAATATGGTTTCCATCTAGTATCATTGGTTTCTTCATACGTTCTGTGATGTCTGTCATGGCGGTTATCCTGCTCTTAAGGCGAACTTCCCCCTCCGTGAATTCTATGCATAGTGCGTGCAGGCGACTGTTTCGCTGTATGGGCTTCTTGTTTTTTAGAGCTTCTATCTCTTCTGGGAAGGACTGTTCTTGTGAAGCTCGCAGGATCAGACTTTCGGCTTGGCGTAGGAGTTCAGCGGTGAGAGGCAGGTGATTGCTTGAGATTTCTCGCCTCTCTTTTGGTTTGACTGGTACTGTCTGCTTACTTTTCCTCCAATCAGGGTCGCCGCTGCTGTTCTTTTTGGTTCTTTTGTAGTTAATATTCTGCTCTGATTGGCGGCAGAGATGTAGAAACTGTAGAACTCGTGCTGTCGCTCGTAGGTATCTTTCCCAACGTGAGAATCTATTGCAGTTAGGTATAGCTTCGCTGATCTGTATGCTCTGGTTTCTAATGCTACAGGTTCTCTCTTCTCCTGTGATTATGACAGGATTTTTCTCGTCCGCTGGCCACGTTTCCGGCGGCCCACGAAGGAATTCTGGACCGTTGAACCAGCGATGATCTTGATCATAGTGTTCTGGTACATCTCTTGTAGCGTCGTCTGCTGGGTTCAATTTGGTCGGGATCCAGCGCCATTCATTGGTGGAACTGTGTTCTTCGATTGCTGCGATGCGGTGAGCGACGTATGGTTTATAAGATCTGGACCCAGTTCTGATCCATGACAGTGTAGTTCTGCTATCGGTCCAGAACGTGGTTGACTCTGGTGTTCTTTCATGTTCTTCCTTAACCGCTGTTGCCATACGTGCGCCAAGTACTGCTGCTTGCAGCTCTAATCGCGGAATTGACATTAGTTTCAATGGTGCCACCTTGGCTTTGGCTGTGATCAAGCAGACGTAAGTTCTTCCGTCTTTGGTCACAGTTCGCCAGTATAGTGCTGTTGAGCATGCCGATTCGCTGGCGTCGGTAAATATATGTAGCTGTAGTGATTCCGTAGCGCTGAAGCCTGGATAGGTTCGTGGAATGGAGATGTGTTCTAGTGCTCTGAGATGAACGAGCCATTTCCTCCAGCTTGCGGCTAGGTCACTATCTAGGGCTTCGTCCCATGCTGTTCCACGACGCCAAACTTCCTGTAGTATTTGTTTGGCTCTGATGGTCACCGGCGATACAAGTCCCAATGGATCAAATAGGGACATAACTATTCGAAGAGCTTCTCTTTTAGTAGGCGTGTCATTCTGTAGGATGTTCTGAGGTATGCGTGCCAGATTCAGATTGAAGGCAAGCGAGTCTTCTGCCGGCCTCCATATCAGGCCGAGAACTCGTTCTGTCTGAATGTTATCTTCCAGCTTGATTGTTTCTTCGGTCCTAGTTAGTTCCCCTAATGCTTCAAGAAGGGCGGTAGAGTTCGATGACCATTTCTTGAGTTCGAAATGCGCTTCACTATGAATGTTACGAACTGTTTGAGAGACTCTTACTGCTTCTTCTAGTGTGTCAAAACTATTCAGATAATCATCCATGTAATGCTTTCTTTTGATAGCTTCGACTGCCTCTGGGTGTTCCTGTTGGAATCTCTCGGCGTTTGTGTTCTTGATATATATCGCTGTAGCTGGTGAGCAAGAAGCTCCGAAAATTAATGACTTCATACGATATTGTTCAGGCGGCTGGTTGTCTCTTCGGTCTCCTCGCCATAAGTAGCGCAGAGCATCCCGGTCTTCGGGTCGAAGTTCTATTTGTAGGAACATTTCAGTAATGTCGGCGGTCACGGCGATTGGGTGCTGACGGAAACGCATGATCACTCCTGGTAACGATTGTAGAAGGTCTGGACCAGTGAGTAATTGATCGTTTAAAGAGACTCCTCTGGTCTTTGCTGCCGCGTCACAGACAATCCTCAATTTATCCGGTTTCATTGGATTGAAAACCGCGAAGTGAGGTAAGTACCAGGTTCTATGTTTTGAAGTGGTCGGTGGAGCTGGTTCGGCGTATCCCTTTGATACTAGTGCTTCCATTTGTTCGGAGTACTTCTTCTTTAGATCGGGATTTTTATCGATTTTCCTTTCCACGCTGACGAGCCTGTTCACAGCGCTGTCGTAGTTGTCTGGCATTTTTATGTTTTCATCTCGCCATAATAGAGCGGTTTGATATCGACCTGCCGTGGTTCTCTTCGTATGTTGCTGCAGGATACGAAGTGCCTTTTCATCAGGATCATTGATGGGTTTCTTTGGATTGACTTGCATGTTGTCTATTGTGATGTATTCCTTCACTAGTTCATGAAGGTCATCGTCTGTGTTGGCATGTCTGATGAAGTTCACTCTGTGGCCAAGTGCTCGTGTGTGGCTGCCGTGCAGGACCCAACCAAGTGGAGTTAGTGAGGCCACTGGTTGGTTTTTCTTTCCTGTTTTGATTTCTATTGTGATGAGGAGATCCCAGTTGTCTTGGCCGATCAGGAGTCTGGGTCTTGCATCTTCAGTTACTATATCTTTGGCTATGTCTCGAAGATGTTCACAATCCCTGACTGCATCTCCAGGTATCCTCTGTGCAGCCAGCTCTAGTTGCTTAACTGTTCTTGCATGCAACTTGCGTTCAGATGTGTGAAGTCCTTTGACGAAGAAGTTCACTCGTCGAGACGTCACGTCGATCGTAGGCTCGCCGTCGAAGGATGATATACGTAGTGGTTCACATGATCCTTCCGCTCCAATTTGATCGGCTAGGCTCTCGTCGATTAGTGTTACTGTAGAGCCGTCATCTAGGAGTGCGTAGGTATCTACGGCTCCCGCCGATCCAGAAAGGTGTACTGGTATTATTTTCAGAAATGACACCCTAGGTGTCCATGCTGAATGCACCTTCTCTTGCTCTTCTTTGGCGCACTCGGGTTCAACTTTCTTTTTGTTTGCTGCACTGTCGGCGTGTAACATCTTGTGATGTAAATGTACACAGTCATTTATTTCGCATTTCTTTGGTTTGCAGCTGTGTTGCTTTGTTCTGTATTTGAGGCAACGAAAACACAAGCGATGCTTCTTAGCTATATCCCATCTAGCATCAGTAGCTGCTTTCTTGAATTGTTCACATTCCATGATGCTGTGCCCCTGACGTTCACATAGGCCACACTTTGGTTTATTTGTTTCTTGCGTGGCATGCACTCGTTGCTGGCGTCGCTGCGTGTTCTGAGTGGGTTGTGTTGTTGCAGCGATATTTTCAGGTAGTGCGTACGGGCTGCATATTTCAGCTTCAATCTTGATGAATCGGTTAAACTTCAGAAGATCAGGTTCTGTTCTGGAATTCATTGCTGAGAACTGGTACCACTGTCTTTTCAAGGTTGGCGTGAGCTTCTCAACAATAGCTTTCGTTACTTCTGGATTGAAGAGATAATGACCACAGTTGAGTGCTTGCAGAGTCCCAACTATGCTTTCTATTTTGGTAGCGAATGTACAAACATCACGCGGCGATTCAGTGAGGCGTGGCAGAGTTCGTAGACGTTCTATCTCGGCTATTGCAATTGAGTCTGAACGTCCAAAGCGTAGCTCGAGTGATTTCATAACTTCACTTGGGTCTGCGTTCACTATTAGTAGACCTTGAACAGCTTCCTTGGCTAGACCTCGAAGGCTTCGTCTGAGTCTAGACATGTTCTCCACTGCTCTTAGTCGATGTGCCGTCTCACTGTAGGCGGCGCGGAACGTAAGCCAATCTTGATGCGCTCCGTTGAAGCAGGGTAGTTCGGTGTGTCTCATTGGCTGCTGGTACTGTGTGGATTGCACAGCGTGTGTGATCGCAGCAGCAAGTTCTTTCATGTCCGTCCTTGGTTCTTGGACGGCCAGTGATGTAGGCTGATGCAAGGCGTGCGCTGATGGCATAGACTGCGGCACCCGGGTCTCGGTGCCATATCTTGGAGTATAGCTGTGGTGTGGTGCCGTAGTATAGATTGGTTGCCATGATGTGTTCGTTGTTGCGTACGTCGGGTTCTGTGGCCAGGGTGCTGGCGTTGGTTGCGGCTGCGCAGGCACATAGTTCGGTTGCCAGGATGCGGATGTGATCACTGGCTGCAGGTTCGGGAGTGGCTGCGTGGGCGCGGGGTTCTGTTGCCAGGCGGCGATCACTGGCGGCGGGTTCAGGTGCGGCTGTTCTGTCGCGGGGTTCGGCTGACAGGGGGCGGCGGTGCTCACTGGCAATGTGTTCTCAGGTTCAATGTTCAGGTTTTCAGGCGGCGGATGCATGGTGCTGACTCCCGCCGGTAAAGTCGCTGGGATGCACCAGGACACGGCTGCGGTTACTGGAGCTGTAGGTTCGTTCGGCGACTTCACTTCAGATTGATGTGGTCTGTCGGCGATGGCGAGTAGCTGACTTGATTGTAGCCAAGTAGTCACTCGTTGATCATTTCCAGCTTCCGAGGCGACTGAGGATAAGTCTTCATCAGTAGATTCAGCTTCGACCTCGGCGAGGTGCGCGGTTGCTAACTCCACTAACCTTTGTGCTAGTTCTGCCTTGGCCTTGGCTATGCGACGCGCTTTAGACACTTTTACACTTTTTTGAGACGTAGGTTTGCTGCGGCGACCACTTTCTTTATTTTCAGGTTTTCCGGTGCCTTGTAGTGTGGCGGCTTGTTTGATTGTAGACGCGGTCGCATCAGGTGCTTCTGACGTGTCAGCTGTCGTTCTCGTAGCCTCCGTAGTGGCTGTCTCAGCCGTAGTTTCAGTAGCGGTTTCAGTGGCGGTTTCAGTGGCAGTTTCAGTTTGTTCTGTAGCCGTAGTCGATGCTTGTCTGCCTTTTTTACCTGTAGACCTCGTAACTGGCATTGTTCTTGATAAATTCTTCTAAATATTCTTCAAGAAGTTCACTAGACTCTTCTCAATAGCGTTTTCCTCGTATCCGGCTCGAAGGACCAGACAATGTGAGGGATGTAGGTCTCACATCAAGTGCACTGGATTGGAGGACATTACTATGTTGTTCACTGATTAAAACTCCTTAATAACTTGAAGACTTATTTATTGTTCATTATAAGATCTGAATTTACCAGAACATCTGGACTAAAAATATGACAAGCAACCCAAAACTAAAATTACCCTATAACTATATTAATTTACATGGGTGCAAGTAGCGGTGGTAGCGCCGTGCTACTTAACTAAAACTACTAATAGAATTACTCCAAAATAAATCGTGTTCACGCTCGATCCTAGGTCCACCAATCAGAGATGGGCAGGGGCGTCTACGAGTTTGGACAGGTTTCGACAAGTTTAGACCTGCTCTGAACTTGACTTAGAGTCGAGTGTGATCATAACAAAGTTCTTAGTAGTTAACAAAATCAAACTTAGTAGCAAACTTATAGCTATATACTATTATTACATTGATTTATCATTATATACATTTGAATAGACTCTCTATTGTTCTATGTGTGGGCGTCCTGCACAAGCTGATCGATTGACCCGTGCTGCTGTTAATACTTAGCCACAAACCCCTCAGTTTGCCAATTTCTCGTACACTTAACATTAATTATTTTATTATCTTTTATCTTAGGTCGTGTTCAAGATCAAGACCGCGATCCAACTACAACGACTACAAAATGTCAGCGGATAAGAATAGCCGCCGAGGGCGAAAAGCTCATCGAAGGTGCCCCGACTGTAGCATTTGTAATCTCGACAAGTAGCTGCTAGATGGCGCTATCCTCAATCATAAAATCATTAAATACAAAATTTGCGCACAGGTGGCGCTTTTTAATTATTTAAATTTCTTGTGACTGTGCGCGTTTTTTTTATTTATAATATACTTAATTACTTTTCAATAAATGATTTGATATAATTAATCTGGATCCTACGCTTTGCTTTCTTTTTTGTGATAGGTATCGAACTAGGACTCCTACGAGAATGTTTTGGGGCGTGAATGACATTGACAAGGGGCCGTCTTGGTAAACTTGTATGACATCCCGATTTTTGTATCTGTGCACCTGTCAACGTCAAATTATATAGACATGGGGGCTGCATTGGTAGCGTCAGCAAGTGTTTTAAATGAAAATACCAGTACAGACGACAAGGGGATGCAGACTGTTCTGGTAGATGAAAGCAGCGAGGTAGGAAGAAAAGCGGGAGGGTGATTTTTTTTTCTTTGATAGCCCCTAATGCATAGCAATAATAATCAGGTTACACATAACTGTGGTGCCGGACGCCCGTGGGTGTCGCAGAAGGCGACTAAGGGACTTAAAGGGAATAGGCTGCTGCCCATTCCCTTTAAGTCCCTTAAAGTTGCGTTCGCATCAATGCGTTTTCTATGCATTTTACCACCATACTGCGATCGCCTACCCGTCTGCCAAGCGTAGCGATTATGGCCAACCCCCAAATTGGGCAGGTCAATGTCCAGCAGTGACGCCTTACGGCTGATGATGATGATGACATACAGGCGCGGTCGCAGCCAAAGACTTTAGGGGCGGTCACAAAGACGAAAAATTACTATTTTAAGCTTTACGTTTACGCCCCCCCCGCCCCCCCTCGGACCGCGCCTGATGACATAAACTGGTTCCGCAACTCCTCAACAGATCGCTGACAGTGTGAGAGTCGCAATTCAGATGAGATTCAGTGTATATTTTGTTTTTTTTTTTGGAATTATTCGAATCGAAGGCCGAAATGTAACCGACGAATATAGAAACAGAAAATAAATAGGTACTAACTTTCAGTCGTCGCCAAACAAACAATCGAACAGCCATTATTTTACTTGGCGCCTATACGTTTTGATATTGCTGATCTATTATGTTCGAAAAATATGTGCTCAATGCAAGGAATATTGTTGAACTGCCAAAATGAAAGCCATCACTACTGCTAGTTTGTTACGCAATATATACAACGTGTCGTTTTGCATCCTCGTCAAATTCAAGGAGGTAACTATGCTAATGATTCTCGACACGAATCAATAATAAAATAAGTAGATTTTTTATTTTACGGCTATGAAAATCGCAACAAGTAATTCGAGGACTGGTTTGTGCGACGAAGACTGTTTGAACCCAGGTTACCCAGTTACAGTGCGGTATCACATGGGCCGCGTTTTAAAATTTAAAAAAAAAAGCAATAAAAATACCTACTTATTTTATTATTGATTCGTGTCGAGAATCATTAGCATAGTTACCTCCTTGAATTTGACGAGGATGCAAAACGACACGTTGTATAACCCCTCTGGTTTAAACTTACAATATTCTATAATCTAGGACCACAAACAATGTAGCCCTTCTGCCGCAGTCGGCTGGAAATAATAAATAATAATAATAAAAATCTTTATTGCAGACCACATGATCCATAAAAAAACACAATTAAAACTGAATAAATTGAATTGAATTGAAAATATAAAAAAATAAGTACAATTAAAAATTTAGAATAAAGTAGAAAAAAGAACCATATAATTAAACAACATACATACACACACACACAAACTCACGCCTTTCATCTCTTGCACATAAATAGGCACAAACATTTTACGCGGCTATTTCCAACCACCGCTTGTAAGTCTTGGTAGCGTACATTCTATCAGCAATGTCCTTAACTAAGGTGTTTCTACACGTACCAACCCTGGACATGAAAGAGGCAATTCTGCTTCTCTGAATGGCATTGAACGCGTTCAGCCTTGCCTCCGCGAACATTCCAGAGGCACTACAATAACGCTTCAACCCCATTAGGTGTCTGTAGATGTTTTTGTACTGAACACGTATGTCATCCCAAGACTTCCTTGTATACTCAGTACAGAGCTGGCACGTATAGAAACTTTGACAATAGACAAATGACAATACAAAACTAATATGTTATGTTCATTGTTCATTCGTAGGACGTATCTATTCAGTAGGACGTTTGATTCCGAAAACACACACGCCTCGCTTTTATCGGGTTTATATCGCGTCTCATACAATTAAACAACAATGTTGTACTGGGCATAATTGTTGTTTATAGCGCATGCGCCAACCCCATCTGTTCGAATTCCCCTCCTATAATACCAACAACCCTTAGTGTAACGCGGCCACGAAGCGCATCATGTGAACTGTGATGTCGGATCTCTTCAGAAAAACTGTGATGACGGGCCTCTTCGGGTCAACATTGTTGCATAGAATAGGTAAATAAATCCTTTTTTACGCTTTTTTCATTCATACTTTCATAGCAAATAGACATCAATATTTACATTTATTTTCTTAGTGCGCCTAATAGTGCTGCGCTTCTGTCTTCATAGTTTTGTTAACGGTTATAAATAACGGTACGGTACGAATACGGAAATAAATGAACACCCATTGTCGGTTTTGGTAAAATGGGCTGGCTTTGGTATATTGTTGTCATAATAATTTGTGTGCATGGCCCCCGTGTATAAAATCGCCTTTCTAAATGCCTATTTAATGGAAGCGTCATAGCCCAATATTAAAAAAAAAAACCTAAAAAGTTATTTGATTATTAAAGCTTATTAATAATAAAGTGTATCTGTTTACCTATCTGAATATTTGTAGGATAAACTTTAAGATTTCTAAGTGTTACAGTTATTTGGAGTTCTACAGTGCCTACAGTGATCTACCTATATCCTAAGTTTTTATCCAGTGCGCAAACTGTAATCATGAATTCAACATAATCATTCTAGACCCCAGCGCAGATTTTTTTTCCGTCAGTAATACAGAAAAATCAGCTGTTGTATATATGTATTTTGACCGCGTAGGTGATGCACTTTTCTATGAAACAGTTGATTTTTTTTTTTGTAAAACCGACGTAAAATTTCTGCGCTAGAGGGTCTAGAATGAAATGCTAAATTCATGGTTACATTTTGCGCACTGGATAAAAACTTATCCTGTATAGCTGAATAAAAAACAGTAGGTAAGAAACGCGAATAACGAATAGAGATGTGAAATTAGAAACGTAGGTATACAAAACTCATAGTTATTATGGTAGGCTATTTACTTAGTGAAACTGAAAAACCTCACACACATACCGGCAGCCGATGATTAGGCTGTTTCTATGTTCGAGCATTTAGGATGTTCAAAAATATGAACGTCAAATAATTTTAGATAGGTTTTGTTCCGTGAGCTTTCAGTCTAATGACAGGCGCGTCTTTGTAAGCATCTGATAATCTTCCAAACTCTTGAAATAAACGTGAAGTCCCACAGTTTAAGCGCCCCTTAATGTTTTAATTTATATCCTCTACACACCTGGTAACGGCGGTAACTACCGGTCCGGTCCACAGTACATACCGTTCCGAAATACAAACATTTTTCGTGAGTAAAGTCAGCACCGACACAACGAAGTGATTCAACATCACTTCGTTGTTATGACTTTTAGCGGTGATGTTTTTGTTCGAGCTTATGAATGACTCTTGAAGTCGTGTCAAGTGTTTGTTCAAATGTCGTTTCTAATTTGTTATATTTAGCGGTAAGCATTGACAATAGTTGAAAACATCATAACCTACATAAACTTAAAAAAGGATCCTTTTTAGAAGTAAAGCGGTAACTTATTATTATATATTTTGTGACTTTTAATGGTACCAGGGTTCTATCTACATACAATATATATCTATTAGTGATGTACCGACTAGTCGGGAAAGCAGACTAATCGGCCATATTTGTAGTCGGCAAGAACCACCGACTAGTCGGCCCATTTTTTTAATAGTATTAAATTAATAACAAATAAATAAATCATTTATTTTCAGAATCACTTCCATATTTGTTAGTTACAATGTAGACATACAAACTAGTATCATTAATACACTAAGGAAGAAGCTGCGCGAGGCATGCCGATCCTGGGGAATGTCTACTTGACTGCGTGCAGTCGTTTTCACCCCCAAGATCGGCGAGTCCCACCTATCAGCCTACGTTTTAAGAATGGTATTGGGGCTGCCGCGAACACGGCGTAGCAGAGATGCGCATCTCTTGCGCATGACGGCCGAAAAACTATCAACGCCCGCGTCGGCAAACATGCCATCAGACGCGCTACAGAAACGCAGCAATCCCATCAACACCCGGAACGTGTTGTATTGTATGCGCAAGCCACTATATGCCCTATGCGTAAAGCTCAACCACAAGCTGCACGTGTAAATGGATTGGCAGTACGCTTTGAAAAGCGTTACCTTAACCCGATCAGTGTGCAAACTTGTGGGCCAACATCCCACATCGAATAGCCAGCGATCTGCGCTCCCGCTCTTCATCAAGGTTATCTTTCAGATCGTCTGAGACCCAATGACCCAAATATTTAAAATTTGCAACTCTTTTTAGAGGTCTGCCGCACAGCATAACTCAAACTCAAAGCATTTATTTCAATGAAACCATTTACAGGCACTTTTGAATTGTCAAAAAGTCGATCAGTTGGAAAGTTGAAGCTAGTTGACCATTCCAAAACGTAGATCCCTATGGAGAAGAACGGGCAAGAAACTCCACGGACACTCTTTTAAAATCAAGTTGGATATATTACAAAATCTTGGGAACATTATTCTTGTTGCTTCTGTATGTGAGAACAATGTAAAAAATAAATAAACAATTCTAAATACAAGATTAAAAATAAGCCCTGGAAGTTAGGAGATGACTAGTCTCAACCGACAGCGCCCGTTTACGAACTTGAGGCGTGGATCAGCATCATCCAGCTCAACCATCTTGTAGGGAACCGACTGATCCAACACACGCGCCACCATCAGTGAGACATTTAAGTGAGCATGACATACTCTCAACTGCCATGCTTTTTCAAGTCAACGTACATCAAAACGACACAAGAAACGGATGCATGGTACTAACATACAGAACTGGAGGAATTGTGCTACAGCATTTACTGCCTGCTTTAAATACCATGAATTCGCTCTTTGGTGCATTTTATTTAAGCCCATGGGCCCAGCATACGATTCACACACATTAATCAGTTTCCTTAATGCCCTGATCGATAGGCTCAGCAGAACTATATCGTCTGCGTAACTTATATTATTAATGCATACACCATCAATTTGACAGCCGAATCCGGTTCTGCTAAGCTCATCGATCAGATTATTCATGTACAGATTGAACAACGTGGGCACGAACAAACCCCCTTGCCTCACCCCACACTCAAGCCTGTACTTAGCTGAAAAGTAGTTAGCCCATCTGAGCAGCTGACACGGTTCTGTTGATTCGCATACCGAAACTTCAACAAATTTATTACTTCCAGGGGCACATCCGTCTCACGCTGCAGTTTACCCCATATCACATTATATGATCTTAGGTCAAACGCTTTTGACAAATCCAGGTAACACGCAAATACTGGCGTCTTTCTTGCTGTATAGTATTGCACAGTCTTCTTAGGGCTAAGGATAGCACTCTGTAAAGATAAAAATAAAAAACATTAAAAATAACAACAACTTAAAAATTTCAATTCATTTCAAATCTTTATTGCATATCTCATGTGTGTACAAGATCTTAACATTATTTACAAAGTTCACATGGACCCTGTCGGGCACAACAATTCAGTAAATTATAAGTTGTAGCATGCTTTTAAATTAATAAGTGTACAGAACGTCATAATTTACAAAACGAGATAGGTATTCGGTTATCAATTTATCATTAAAAAACCAATCAATTTCAAATAAATAATATTACATTTTAGGGTAGATACCATTAAAATTCAAATAAGTAATTTGAAGTAAATACATAACATAACAATATATACGGTATACTTGTAAAATAAAAATCCATTTAAATGAAGGGATGAATATTATAATTATATCACGGAATAAAATAATTAAAAAAAAACTTAAGTCAAATAATAAAACGCACTAATAATTAAAAGAATGTCTAAATATAAATAAAATAATGGTGACAGTTATCCCATTTTGATGTCATCATTAAAAAAATCGTTCAGTGTATAATAGCATTTATCTACCAGTAGTTTTCTGAGCCGGTTAATAAATATTTTATCAATTTGTTTCATTTTTAGATCGTTAGGTATTTTATCATATATTTTGATTGGTGTTACATGAGGACTTGTGCTGTGTAATTGTGGGCATTCTCTTTAGTGAGGTCCATAATAACAGATAATTTAGATAAAAAACGCTGTTTCCGTAATTTTCCTAGATATGAGTAAGGCTTTTGATCTTGTTAACCACAACACACTCCTAGATAAATGTGAGCGCTAGGGCATCAGAGGTCCAGCATTAGAATGGCTGGCTAAAAAGTTACCTGAATAATAGATTGAAGTATCCCGCATTAATGATAAAGTCGTTGTGAGTTTGTGATGGTATACAAAATTTTATATAGACACAGAGTCTGGAGAACCTCAAGGAAGCATCCTTGGGCCTCTTCTCTTCCTTTTATACATTAACGACTTACCAAATATAACAAATCATAAGTGCGTACTTTTTGCCGATGATGTGTTAGTTATAGTACCGGATAATAACAAAACATTACATGAACTAGAAGTAAATCAAACTACCAACGACATAATACATTGGCTAAATCAAAACCACTGCAACCTACATGCACATGCAAACTACAAACAAAATCCCCCAAAAAATATTTTAAACCCCACTATCGAAATTATTTGTAATTGTACATATTGAAAATCTATGTAAAAAACTAAACAGATTTGTATAAGCACTAAAAGAACTACGCAAAGCAGCGAGTAAAAAAGCTGCACTCAGCGTCTATCACGGCTACGTAGCATCTGTATTAAGGTACGGCTTACTCCTATGGGGCAACTCGTCTCAAATTCAAAGAGCTTTCAAAGCGCAAAAAAATTGCTTGAGAGCAATAACTGGGGCGCCTCCATATGAGAATTGTAGACCAATTTAAAAAATCTAAAGGTTTTAACGATTTGTTCTATTTATATTTTAGAAATAGCCATATTTGTAAGGAAAAATTCACACTTCTCCACAGTAGCCGAAAATAATAGATTCACAAAAAGGGAACCCACCAAGTTAAAAAACCAATTTTGTAACAGCACTCTCCACTATAGAAACAGTTATCTTATATCCATAAAAGTTTACAACCATATTCCAAACCGAATACGAGAACTACCACAACATTTCTTCAAAAAACAACTGAAAACTTTGCTTCTCCAAAATATTTTTTTAACATTTTTTTTTTTGAGTATAAGTAGGTATCATACATAGATAATAGATTTTTTTATTTTAATACGAAGATTGTTATTGTTGTTTTGTTTTATTTTATTTTGCATAAATGTGTCCTTATACAGGGTTATTTGTAAAACACCGGTAACCTCTCAGGACTATATCACTAACATCATAAACAACAACTTTTGTTCTACGACTTTTTACAAAACATAATACATTTGCCAAAAACAAACCTTAAATATTTCGTTGTCCTATGTAACACATTTCAACTCTGTATTTTGCTGTATCTACATACATTGCCACGCACTGTCCTCGTAGTAATACTTTTGGGTTAGTAACTCGCTACGCTACGGTTCCCGCCTTTTTACGCAAAAGCCAAATTATACCTACAATCGAACATTTGACATGGAAATAACCTTGATATTTCACGGTACCTATGCACTAAACACCGTAATGAAAACAAACTAACAATGACATCTCACATTTTCTGTAAAGTTACAACGGTATAGCACTTGATAAAAGTATTGTTACGCGACAACATTAGTTACCACTAGCGCCATCTAGTATCGAGTAGCAGAATTAATAGAATTAAGATCTTTCTAGAAATCTCGATGCTAGAACTTTCGACATCTGTTCAGTCGAGGCCGGTATGAACTCGACAATTCCAGATGTCTCTTTACTAGAATGTTCTATTGGCCCTATAAAAGGCCGGAACAGATCGCGACCCGGGCAGTATTGTTGAGCGATAGAAGCGAAACACATCTAAAGCGATCTTCAAGTGCGACTTAGAGTGATTGTGTTTTCTAATCAGTGTGTTAAAATTAAAGTGTTAATTTTGGTAATTATATCGGCTGTTTTTTTATTGTCACGAACCCCAAGCTCGTAACAATTGGTGTCAGAAGTGGGATTAAAATCATGCCGATTTTACCTAAAGACGACACGGAGGGTATCCGTACTCGGAGTCAACGCCAGCAGGAGTCGGACCAGAGGCGATTCGGTGGAGCAACGCCACAGACGTCGGAGGGCCAGCTACCAACCACGGAAGCCGGCCCGTCCACAGCTGCTCCAGCATCATCAGTAACGGATTTTGCTGCTCTGATGATGATGCTGCAGGAACAGGCTCGCCGACAGGAGGAACAGGCTCGTCGGCTGGAAGAACAGCTCCAGCGCGATAAGGAGGAACAGGCTCGCCGACAGGAGGAACAGGCGCGTCGCCAGGAAGAGCAGATGCTCCTCATGAAGGACCTTCACGCAACCTTCGGGAAAGACATGAAGGAGGTGAAGGTGAAGGTTGCCCAGCATGACCACCGCCTGTTAGAAGCTGAAACTCAGATCAACAAGTTTAATGACGTCATTGCTGATATGAAGCAGGAATTAGGTAACCTTAAACTTGGGGATGAAATTGCAGCTCCCGTAGCTACAACGCCTTCGCTGCGTGGATTTAAAGTGCCGCCGTACGACGGGTCTTCTTCCTGGTCGGCCTACAAAATTCAGTTCGCGGCTGTCATGAAGGCGAATGGATGGAATAAAAGTCAGGCCATGACTGCCCTCACCCTAGGCCTGCGCGACCAGGCTTTAACTGTTCTGGAAGCTCTCGGTAAGGAAGTGACTTACGAGCAGCTCCTTGAAGCATTGGAGGCTAGATATGGCGACGCTCACCTGGAACACGTGTTTCGTGCGCAGCTCAAGGATCGTGTGCAACGAAGTAATGAAAACCTGCAGCAGTGGGCCCTTGAAGTGGAGAAGCTGGTTCGTAAAGCGTACCAGTCCGTACCTGCGCTTATTGATGGGAACCTGGTGCAGGCATTTATCGATGGCATTCGCGACCTTGAAGTTAGAGCTGCTGTGAGGCTCGGTCACCACGGAACGCTTAAGGACGCCTTGGCCCATGCACTAGAGGTGGAAGCTGTGCGGCAGGATCATCGTTCCCATCGCGTCAGGGAGGTTGTAGCGGCTTCAGTTCGCGATCGGAACAAAGGATACAGCCCTAGGTGCTACGGCTGTGGGGAAAGGGGCCACCTTCGATCCAGTTGCCCTAAGCGAACTGCAGAAAGGGAAGATGGCTGGTCTCCAGAAGGTAGTGCGGCTAAAAGCACCGCCCAGCAGCAGCAGGAATACGACTTTGTGGTGGAACATCGCAGCGGGAAATCTCATGGCAACGCGGATGCATTGTCAAGAAGACCTTGTCCTGAAGACTGCAAGCATTGTACTAGGCAAGAGGGTAAGGAAGTGGTACCTGTGAGGATGCTCAGGACAGACCTCAGCAACGAGTGGAAGGAAAGCCTACAACGTGCACAGCAGGAAGATTCGGACATTAAGCCGATTCTGGAGTGGATGAAGGCCAGAGCTCCTAAGCCCAGGTGGAGTGACGTCTCAGCAATGAGTTCGATCACAAAGAGCTATTGGGCCCAATGGGACAGCTTGGTAATTCAGGATGGAGTCCTGTGCCGTAAATGGGAAAATGCTCAGGGAAATAGCTGTCATTTGCAAATGGTTGTCCCTAAAGCTCAAGTACCGGATGTTCTACAGCTGTACCATAATGGTTGCTCAGGAGGTCATCTGGGAGTAAAACGGACTCTGCTAAAGATACGAGAACGGTTTTACTGGATCCACTGTCGGGACGATGTCGAGGACTGGTGTCGCAAATGTACAAGTTGTGCAGCTGTAAAGGGGCCTCAAACTCGTAGTAGAGGTGCATTGAAATTGTACAATGTTGGTGCACCATGGGAGAGGATAGCCCTTGACGTTGCGGGGCCGTTTCCGGAAAGTGAAAGTGGTAACAAGTATTTCATGGTTGTGATGGATTACTTCACTAAGTGGCCGGAAGTCTTCGCCATTCCAAATCAAGAAGCTTCGACAGTTGCGGATAAATTAGTTCATGAAGTCTTCTGTCGTTTTGGAGTACCTTTAGAAGTTCACAGTGATCAAGGAAGGAATTTTGAGTCCCAAATATTCCAGGAAACTTGTCGAGTTATGGGTACTCATAAAACAAGAACAACTTCTTACCACCCACAATCGGATGGAATGGTGGAACGATTTAATCAGACATTAGAGAGGTACCTAGCAAAAGTTGTGGAAAATCGGCAACGGGATTGGGACAAGCACATACAACCATTTTTGTTGTCATATCGAAGCGCTGTTCACGAAAGCACATCGGTGACACCAGCTTTCGCAAACTTTGGCAGAGAATTACGGCTGCCTGCAGACCTGATCACCGGAATACCACCTGATGCCCCACGCAGTATAACCGATTATGCGAATGACTTGCGGAACAAAATGAATGACATTTATGAGCACGTCAGACAATCAGGCCAGCAAATGTCTGAAAAGATGAAAACCCGGTATGACCGCAAAATAAACAATAAAGGGTTTGACGAAGGTTCACTTGTGTGGTTGCACAATCCAATCCGCAGCAAAGGGAAATCTCCCAAGCTTCAAGCTAAATGGGACGGACCGTACCGGATTGTGACAAAGATCAATGACGTAACCTATCGGATACAGAAAGGCGCAAGAGGTACTCCTAAGATCGTCCATGTGGATCGACTGGCGCGTTATTATGGGGCCGATAATGCTCGGGGCGAGCATGTCTTAGGAGGCATGTTACGCGACAACATTAGTTACCACTAGCGCCATCTAGTATCGAGTAGCAGAATTAATAGAATTAAGATCTTTCTAGAAATCTCGATGCTAGAACTTTCGACATCTGTTCAGTCGAGGCCGGTATGAACTCGACAATTCCAGATGTCTCTTTACTAGAATGTTCTATTGGCCCTATAAAAGGCCGGAACAGATCGCGACCCGGGCAGTATTGTTGAGCGATAGAAGCGAAACACATCTAAAGCGATCTTCAAGTGCGACTTAGAGTGATTGTGTTTTCTAATCAGTGTGTTAAAATTAAAGTGTTAATTTTGGTAATTATATCGGCTGTTTTTTTATTGTCACGAACCCCAAGCTCGTAACAGTATTTTGTATACGTACGTTTGGGAATCGTATGGCGTATTGGCGACACGCTTCCGAAACATTGTTATCACACCTAGCTAGCATTCGCACCATTTCCGTGTACTCGACATTGGAATATTGATACGCCATCATGTAAAGATAATTACGTATACGTCTGCACTGCCGAATTTCACTACACGGACCCGTAATGACGCGACGCAAGCGCATCAAAGCAAACGAATGACTGAAGGCCGCCCGTAAATAGGTCAAGTTCAAGCGCCCCCGCCGCCCCCTACCCCGCTCCCCTCGCTATTGTCGGTACTACCTATCGCTTTCTTTTGCTTCGCATAGACTTCGTAACATTTAGAGCGTTGAATTTAAATATTTTTATTTTTGTATGTAAATCTGATGAATTAAAATATGATGAATTTTGAAAAGTCATAGAACAAAAGTTGTTGATTATGATGTTAGTAACGTAGTCCTGAGAGGTTACCGGTGTTTTACAAATAACCCTGTATAAACGTGTTTTGTACAGGGACCATTTCGGTTACCTGTTGAAAGACTTTTCAACAGGGTTTTTGTAAAGGATTGTTAGAAAACCTACACCATTTTTGTTACACATTTTAACGATAACCCGTTTCAATGGACAACCTCTTCAAAACCTTTTCATTATGGTTACCTATTCAAAAGGTTTGCAATAGGATTTGCTTATGGGCATATTCAAAAATCCATTCTTAGTGGGTTATACTATTTAACAGTAAGCTATTCCGAACGGGTTACCCCTTCAACCTTGTAACAGGGTAACACTTTCAGTGTCAAATCGATGTAATTTGGACTATCGTGGCTTTTCGTTAAGTGCAAAATCGCATGCATTTGGCTAGCACGTGTCGAGTCGCCACTTCGCTATGAAGTACCCAGCGACTCGATAAACATGCGATTATAGTCGTTAATACAATAGACTTAAATTTCAAATTTTATTGAAATTGGCGGGGTTGTTTCATGTACGATCTTGTTTGGTTTAAATACCTACTTATTTGAATGTTTACTGTACAATATTATAATGTCATTTTCTTCAAGGAAGAGGTTGGAAATGCAAGTGTTGTCTTAATTAAATAAATAAATTGAGAGTTCCTACTTTCGTGAGACTGGAGTGTACTGTTGTGACATGTTCAGTAAGCTACCTACTTACCAGCTAAGACCTACAAAACAAAAAAATGCCACAACTGAGACGAGATGCTGTTCATAGATTCTTCCAGTAATAATAGCAAATGCAATTTGTGTAGAAACTACCTAAAGGTAAGGTCTAAGTTTCTTATTTTTCTGATGATAATATAATATCCTCCTGACCGAAATTCGTTCACCGCGACTTATCTCAACGCAAATTAGCCTCTAAGCGGCAAATATAGATCTCTCACTATCATAGTCTGACGGGACAGCAATCCAACACTGTGGACAGGGATCAGCCAAAAAAAAAAATATTATAAAAACATACCCAAATAATCCGACAAGTGAATCTACATGTTGAACTCTCGTGGCAATACACTTATACGTACGTGGCCAGTATCACTTATACGTACCTACATAATTATTATGTGAGTGACTATATTATTTTTGATTGAATATTCAAATATCCTACGGTAAATATACTTAACAGTGAAGAAAAAAATCAGAAATAACGTTATTGAGCGTTTTAATTATGCAGACTAGACGGAGATGATAATAATATTTGTAACGCCATATCACGTTGACACCGATGTAACTCAATACAAAATGTTTTGATTGAAGAAGATAGTGATTAACTCCTTCCAAATATTTTACAGCTTATTCGTCATTTATTGACCAATTTTCATACTTTTTTCATTCATTGTAGGTATTATTTTGCAACCATCTTCATCATTTAGGTTCAACAAATACAGAATTTTGTTTTTCACGAGTATTAAATTAAATCATGCGGCATGCTTTATACCTCAAAGTACCCCAACAGCTGAATAGATTTTAATGCATCAGCCGTCAAGTTATTATAAAATTAATATGGCGGCCGCAGAATACGAAATAGTGTTAGAGAAAAACAAAATCTCGGACCAATTATGGTACGAGATTTTTTATCACTGATATTATAAATCGCACTCGGCCTGTTTTGCTCGGGTTGTCTGCGCGAATATGTGAACTGATAAAAGCCTAAGCCCCTGTCTGCCTGCTGTGTGTTTGGGCCTTAGTTGCGTGATAATAAAATGATTATTATTATTATTTCCTTTATTTCAGTAAATACATATAAATTACATTTTTAAATATTAGAATATAAAATATATAAAAACATTTAAAATATAAAAAAAATCGTAGCCCACCAGTATCGGGAATCAGGGTCCAAGCTACCGGCAGACAGGGCTCCAGAGAGAGGAACCTCCTAACAATACGAGCCGTGTCCCGGAGTACCGCTTTCTGGATCAAGCCCTTGATCCAGCTGCTCAACGCGAGCCTCCTTAGGTGTTGGTCGAGGTCTTTGCTATCAAACCATTGGCTGTTATGACTATCGATACAATGATCGCTGAGTCCACATGCCACATGTCCACAGCCTCGCGAGCCAAGTTATGGTACTTGATTTCTTTATCTTTCTCGGCTTTCACGAGGTTCCCGTCATGCAGGGCCGTTATGTCAACGATCTTTGCACGCCGCTCTAGTCGATCCACCACCACTATATCAGGCGTATTGGCAACAATAGTCCTGTCAGTGATGATGAATCGATCCCAGCACAGTGTTATATGTCCATTTTCGAGAACTGGGTCGGGCACATACCTGTAGTATGGCACTTCCGATTCCACAAGGCTGTATTTCAGAGCAAGTTGCTGATAATCCTGGCTACAAGGTTGTGCCTATGCAAGTAATCTTCGTTAGCTACGAGAACACCCGGAGATTATGTGTTTGATTGATTCTCCCGAACGTTGGCATGCCCGGCAGATGTTAACCATACCACCTTTCACAATAAATCTCCGGTAGTTATTCGTCAACATAACTTTGTCCATAATTTCACAGACAAAACCTTCGGTTTCCCCAGGTGTTAATAGATCACCGAAACGCAGCCAGGCTACGAACGCTTAAAGATCTACATCGGGTCCATGTAGGGCCTGGAAAAAGCGTCCGTGAATTTCCTTACTCTACCATACCTCCATGCGATCATTGGTGTCAAGCACTACAGGCTTGCGCCAGTCCTCTTTAGCCAAAGAGAGTGAGGTGAGGCCCTTGTTTACCGCAACCACATCTCGATGCAACCCCACGTCGGCTTCTAGGAAATATTCCCTGAGATTGCATATCTCGTGATTGTGGAGGGTCTTAGCGTTTAAGAACCCTCGACCTCTACACTTTCGCGGGATATACAGTACCGATGACCGTGGGGGATGCATTCGATATGCAGTCAGCAACGTACGGACCCTCATATTCAGGGTGACGAGCTCAGTCTGAGTCCATTTGATTACGCCGAAAGAGTACGTATGACCCAACCGTTGAAGGCGCGCACCTTGTTTCCGCCAATAAAAGACTATTAAATACTTTTTTCAGGCGGGCAAAGAAGCTTTCCTTCAAAGATAGCTTCATGTCAGTAACATTGATGCTCAACGCTTCCGACATACCCAAATCATTATAGGTTTCGGCTGAGGAGAGGGCTCGAAGGTATATGGAATCCGAGAGTTGGGTTGCCACGGATTCAACAATCTCCCCTCGCTTTACATGCATGTCCGCACATTCGTTCACACCAAATTCCATCCCGATGGCGCTACTGAAGGTTTCAGTTACTCTCGGTAGCTCCATCAGTTGTAAATTGTTGGGGGCAAAGAGTTTTAGGTCATCCATGTAGAGGAGGTGAGATATAACCTGACCACCTCTCTTCAGCCGATAGCTTATACCTGAATCCTCCAGCAGTGTGCTTAGAGGATTCAGGGCTAGGCAGAACCAAAGCGGACTCAAACTGTCGCCCTGAAATATGCCTCGCTCGATCCTTATTGGCTCGCTATTCCTCTGGATATTTCGACATCCTGGATATCGAAAGACCGTCCTCCATTGCCCCATGCATGACATCAGGAAGATGCGTAGAGTTGTGTCTACTTTATACAACTCCAGAACCCTGATGAGCCATGTATGTGGCACCGAGTCATAAGCCTTCTTGTAGTCTATCCAACATGTCGAAAGATCCTTCCAGGAATGACGAACCTGTTGGCTAATCAATGGGGAGCAGCTCCTTAGTACCGCGGGATCCGTTCCGTCATCCATTTTGAGAGACAGACATGATGGAATTAGTGTCTACATGATTGTAAATTATAGCTCCCAAAATGGATGTAAGAACCTTATAGACCGTCGATAAACACGTTATCGACCTATAGTTTTTGGTTCCGCGGTACTACCTGATTTATGCAGCAGGTGGGTAACTCCTGTCGTTAGGAACTGGGGTAGCGAACCAGACTCCAAAGGAGTCTGGTACTGGGCTGCCAAGCGAGCGTGCGATCGTATGAACCATTTGATCCAGAAGTTGTGCAGCCCGTTCGGCCCTCGAGACTGTTGGGTAGTTGAGTTGGACAGCGGACGGACTGCACGAGCTACATCTTGGGGGCAGATTGTAATAACTCCATTTCTGGTATCGGATCGCAGGCTCGCTCGACTTCTCGAGCAAAACCACCTTCGGTGTGACTGACAGGCATTGACCAGGTATTGCGCCAAAAAAGCACATGGCATCATCATCTGGTAGACGCGTATCAGCCACACCTTGGTCCGGTCGCTCCCAAGCACTATAAACCCACCTTTTATCACTCTGGAAGGTGCGGTTCTGAGTGTATCGGTCTACTCGCCGCTTATACCTACGAATACGGTTTGGCCATGCATACTTTCTGCTTCAGGAAGTCTATGCGCCCTGTAACACAGGTATATCCATATCCTGAGGGCTGGTATGCCCGCCTCACAAAGCGCATCACTCTAGGGCGAGTGTTGCCCTCCCTGAAGCAGATTAGTTTGCCGATGAGGGCTCTGGCCCCACAAATACGACGTTCAATTCTGCACTGCCAAGCTGGTACGGCTGGTTTCGGTCGTGTAACTCAAGAGCTACACGACCGAAGTACCAGTTCACGTCAAATTCCCTAATGACTCAAGAGTCATTAGGGAATTTGATGTGAACTACACGACATACCGCTACAGCCGTGCAGTACAGAATCGAAAGAGTATCGGTGAGATCTTCGCAGTCATCAAAATAGTTTGACAACTGCAAATCCAGAGCCGCCACTAGCGCCCTATTTATGTTATGCATGTGCAAACGAGGTAAACGTAGCCTAAGTTCGGGCGACACGAATCGATATTCCCAAATCGCACCCTCCAAAGTACTCTTCTGCACTGGGTACTTACGTTTGTAGCCCTGTCAACAAACCCCTCGTCAGCTTGAACCGCGTGACTTCCCAAGCAGCACGCAAGCGTTTTCAACATACATATAACAGCCTATTTAGAACTTAGAGTTCCTTTAGAGACTTACAAGAGTGTCAAAAAATTATTCAATCTGTATTAAGGGATCCGCGAAAGCTTAGGGTATTTAAACAGAATATGAAAACTCCACTATACAGCTTAAGTATTTTGTGACACTTTAATCTGGTTTTATCGTTAAAGCTGTATACAAGCTGTATTTTGCATGTGAACACTTACTTATTACAGCTCTTAGTGTTATTATAGTATCACTTGAGACTTGTTTCTGTATAATGGTGTATCCAAAAACTAATTTTTATGGCGTAATTGTACACTCTTGTAAATACAGTGGTTTTATGACTTCTGTTTTTGAGGGTGTTTTAAAACTAAAAAAATAAATGACAGCTACAGTACAGCTTTATTTTGTATTAATGACAGTCACTCGGAAAGACTTTACGGTCAACGAAGAGGGTTCCGTAGCAAAAACATTAAACAGGGTTATTAATGATCATAACAGTTATGTTAAATGTGTAAATTTAATTCAACCTTTGGAACATGATTATGACGTTTCTTCATAGAGCAGCGCAAGTAGTTCAAATGATGATTGATTTGAACCATGAGATCTAGTTCTCTTACTGCTTCGTCATATGACGATAATGATAGTCTTTTCACACAGCATTTTGAGGTGGACCAATTATATAAAGGCCGAGATGTTTCATCCTTTACTAATTTGTTGACATCTAATCGCTTTCTTGGCCATCTTAACTTGCCTTTTGATTCCCACAAACTTGGTACAATGCAAAGCTTGTTTTGCCCTTTCTCAATGGTTGCTTAAATTTTAGTCGGCATATTTTCCTGAAAATAAAGTAAAACTGATATAATACATACAACAAACTAATAATGCTTAACAATAAGTTTACTTAGGTATAAAATACAAGGTTAAATTGAGAATCTCTTCCTTTTTTTGTTTTACTATATGTAGGTAGGTATCATATTGAGTCTGCGTTTTTTATTTCTTTTAGGTAACCCTTATGAGCATTATAAGTTATGTATAGAGCACTGATATACAGCCTAAGTAATAAAAATATTCTATTATAAAGCTGATTAGCAGCCAAAAGCTGTACAATATAATCCATGACTTACTTAGTACAGCTACTCAGACTATAATACACTCCGATTATCGTTTAGGCTGTTTATCAAATAGTCGCCATTTCCGTAATTTCGAATGTAGGTATAAAACAAAATATGAAACATAATTTAAGGAATATATAATGATTTTCGGCTTGATATGAGGGCACAATGCTCACACTACCCTCACTTCTGTTATTATAACATTGTTTTTTATTCTAACCTTAAAACCAACATTGACTTACCATATAAATAGTATTTTTCTTTTATATCAGATCGATTATTTTGCTGGCGCTTGAATATTTTGACGGAAAACATAGACAGGTTCACAATAAATTTTAATCCGCAATTTCAATTCACCAATTAACACCTTCAGATATCTAAGTCCAAGATTACGTTTACTTACTAATAAATATTATAAATAACAATGTCGCCATTCATTGGAAAGAATTACATTAATTTTGTGATTCTCTTCAAAAACCTATTTAAAACTATTTTCTCTATAAAGTATTTATAAGATAATATCTGTAGTATAATGGTTTCTTTGTACACCGAATAACAGCTCTAATACAGCTATTATACAGCGCCTCTATTGCTTCTACAGCTATTATACAGGTATACTAGAGCAAAACGCTGTATAAAATGTGCCCATTTTTTACTTATAAGGGCTGTATAAGCGCTTATACAGCCTCTATACAGCCTGAATATACAGCTTCTAGTATAAAATCGAACTTAAATACAGCTTGTATACAGCTTGCAATGCTACTTGGGTTGTGGTGAGCCGTGGTGGTACCACAACACTCTGCGACGGGGATATGATTTTTTTTTTTTTTTCTGGGTGGGAAATCATCAAATAACTTCTCCCGCTCTGGGTGGAGCGGGAGGGCGTGTCAGACTTTTACTGACTAAAACCCACCCGTGTTCCCTCAGTTGCCTGTGTGCCAGGGGCGGCGGTATCTCTTTCGAACAACCCGCACCCCCGGCAGGCATCGGCCCTTGCGGGCCCCTCTGTTGCTGCTGACATCTCTTTGAGGCGCGCGTGGAACACAACGCGCCGTCGACCCGGGCTTGGTCCTTACCGGACAGCGAGGTACCCATTACTCGCCGTCCGCAAGCCCGTGCCTACGGTGGCCGGGAATCAGCCTGGGATTCCCGACGCCCAGGGCGTCTCCTGCGAAGGCCACGGCTGTGAGGGCGCATGTACTGCATCTCCCTCACGTGCGCCGCCTCCCTCTTTGCGAGCATAACTGCTTCGCTGAAGGAGGCGACTGCCAGCCATGCCCTCTCGCTCCGTACCATGGCCTGGACCAGGGTCGGATGCGAGAGATCGCCGCCGCCGATCACCTCCACGAGGACACGGCGTTGCTCCGCCCAAGCTGGGCAGACCTCCACCGTATGCTCCACCGTGTCCTCTGGGCGATCTTCGCAATGGAAACACCCGGACGTTTCCTCCCGCTCTATCCGAAACAGGAACCTCCCGAAACAGCCATGTCTGGTGAGGACCTGTGTCAGGCGGAAGGTGAGGACGCCATGCCGCCTCTCAAGCCACTCCTCAAAGAGGGGACTTACCGCCGCAATCGCGGCGTGCCCAACGGGGATATGATGACATGGCTACTCTGCATTTCACTTCGTAGGCGATCAAGTACAGTGTCATCCAACATAGGATTACGCTGGATGACCCGCATCTGATCCGATACTCATCGTGTAGTAACGTTGACAGCTGGTTCGAGCACCTGAAAAAGAGAAAGCATCCGAACACGGTACGCGGTCAGATTATTTCCTCTTTCTGTAGCCCCATAGTATGAGCACATGATAAGATTTCCAATAGTCTTCTGATTTTGGGTTTGGTTTATTATGGAAAGCACTTGTAAAATGGGTTGAAAATCTAAATTATTATTAAAGATGAAATTTTAAAATTTTATAAAAAAGACTTCTTGACACCGTGTTGCCAGTGTTATATATTATTATTATAAGGTTAGGTATTTATTAATTTGTTGCCACTGTATCTAAGTACTACTTATAAGTAATACTTAATTATTTCAAATACACTTACGTTCATTCATGTTCAATACAGAACTAGTTTCACGAAAAAATGAATGCAGCATACTGTCAAATCTAGTGATCGAAACCAATAACACGATTCTAGATGTTTCCAAGGTAAATACCTAGTCGCCTCACCCCAAGGTCTAAATTTGGAATGATTACCTTACGGTTACCATATAAAACCTAATTATGAGGATAACCACTTTATATGGATATCTCAATCGAAAGGGTAACCCCTTTCGTTCATTAATTTATCGAAAAGATTACCCTTTTACTGGTGTTAGGAAAGGTGTTACACGATCAAGAGGTAACACCATCCATACAGAAACCGAATGAACGGGTTACACTTCCGAAATAATTAACTCATAAAGGGGGTTGTATGGTCCCTGGTTTTGTATTTTGTATTAAAGTAAAAATACTTTAAAAGTTAGGTTTTACACCCTACTAATTGTAAATATTCGTATGCCGCTTTTAGCGGCGGATGTATCCCGAACGTATTTATACTTGTTCAACTTTGTACCTACCATTTTCGACGAATCAATATCTTTGTCTTTGTCATCCGGGTTTAAGGGGAATCTAGTCGCGGGCTCGAACTCATTGGTGGGCCTGGCCAAAAAGCACGCTTTCGCACCAGGCCGTGTCCGATCGACGTAGTATCAGTGATGAGCAGTTAGACGCTAGTTAACACTCACAACGTTATTGAGTGAGATGGAGGACCATTTATAGTAAAACGGCGCGTAAAAAATTAAGAAAAGTCCTTCGGAAGATCGGGTTTTATGAAAAAATCACTGCATAAATTGACGACCAATAGAGTTAATTGAACTTTTCGATAATTGTGCTTTGTCGGTACTGGCTTGGTTTTGGAGATTTTACACTTCTTATATTACTTAAACACGCCCAAAGTTAGGTTAAATTAGCAAGAATAACTAATCTTTGTGGGCTCCTAACTTTTTGATGGCTTTTTATTTTAGTAGACAATGTTAATAATGAGACAAAACCATACCATGTTTAATTTTTGATGTACATTGTCAAACAGTGGAGTAATACACTCCTGAAGTTTGTATGGAAAAAATGTCGAATAGGTTCACCTTTTTTTTTTTTGGGTGGGAAATCATCAAATAGCTTCTCCCGCTCTGGGCGGAGCGGGAAGGCGTGTCAGACTTTTACTGACTAAAACCCACCCGTGTTCCCTCAGTTGCCTGTGTGCCAGGGGCCGCGGTATCTCTTTCGAACAACCCGCACCCCTGGCAGGCAATAGGTTCACCTTAAAGCTATTATTTTAAATGTGATTTAAAAAAACTAGGTCCCAATCCCTGTTTTAATGGATGAAAATAAATGTAATGATTTTTATTACCCGACTGCTAAAAGGACTGTAATGGTAAGTGCTTTTCAAAATCAAAATCAAAGTCATTTATTCAAACTAGGCTGAGAGTCTCTTTTTGAACGTCAAAATTACATAAGACAGTCCCCAAAAAACGCCCGCCCTTTTCGAATGTATGTAAATACTATTCGTTGTTACCGTCTATAGACTGAACAGATGGACCAATTTTGATAAATTATATATCGTTAGATTTGTCGTAGTATCCCGAATGTCACTGGGACAATACATCTTTTTTTAAATATTCGCCGGAATTCAGGCGCAACATAGCGCGTTCAAAAAAACGTCTCCCCGAGTTCGTTATCAAAATAAAGGGTTTTTATTCAAGAACAATTTCAAAAATATGAGTCTCCCTCGGCAGTCGGGTAAATAAAAAAGATTTGGTTGCTTTAAAGATTATCCTTTTGGTACCAGTCCCCGAGATATGTGAAATTCTTTAAAGCAACCGATTATGCAGAGGTTCACGTTGCAAGATTCGCACTTAAAAGCCGTGCAAGCATCTACTTTTTTGAGTGCGCACCACTTGCAACGTGACTTCCTGATGTTGGTTTTTACAGGGAAGTGGCTGTTTATGGGAAGCGGTCGTTCTATTTTTGGCGGGCGAAATCTCTGTATGATTTCATCCGCCAACGACACCCGAAACTGCCGCTGTGCCATTTTGCCTGTCCATGTCTTCGCGAACATGACAAAGGCGTTGTGGATGGACACGTTAAGAAGCCGGCGGAAAAGTTTCTTGTACCATGTAAGATTACGAATTCTTTCTATGGGAAACGCCTGCAAAAGTTGATCCTTTTTGTCGACGCCTCCCATAGCCAGGTTGTAATCTAACACTACTTTCGGCTTATACCGAAAGTAGCCGTACTTTTCTTTTCCACCGACCTCTACCTTGTGGTATGTGGAAATAAGGGACACCACATTCACGTCGTTCCACACCGAAATTGTCATGTCCGGTGTCTGGCTAAATGCCACTTCACCAGGCCGCATGTTTGCCTTATTTTTGTGGCGCAAACCATCAGGCACGAACTCCCGGTTCAGACGCAGGGTGCCCATCACGTCCGTCTTATGAGCCTTGAGGGTGCGCGCCAGCAAAGGACTGTTATAGAAGTTGTCCATTACTAGAGTATGACCTCTATCAAATAATGGACGAACTAACTTTAAAACAGTCCTTGATGTCGCGTTCTCAGGCTCAGCCTCTTTCTCGTTTGCCTCGAAATTATGCTGTTCTTTCTTCCCAGTATATATTATGAACTGCCAGAGATATCCCGTCTTGGACTCACATAGTTCATAGCTCTTTATACCTACCTTAGCAGCTTTAGTTGCTATGAGCTGAGAAAACGAGAGTCTGCCTTTCCATAGCATCAGCGACTCATCTATAGCAATTTCCTGTTCAGGTAGGTACAAAGAGCTAAATTTATTGTTGAGGTGGTCTATTATGGGCTGTATTTTCCATAATTTAGTCGGGGTACCTGTGCCACACAAGATATTGTCTACAAAATGTAGACAGCGCTTTATGAGCGAAAACCGACGGAACGGCATAATGTCGGTGAATTTGCCCACTTTTAAATAAGGCAAACAAGGGGTCCAGAATTCCTTCTCTACAGGGATTGGGACGATGCTTTGCAGCATAATTACGCTAAAAAACGTCCACAACTCTTGTGGCGTTATTGGAGTCCACTTTCTTAGGCGAGAAAATTGTGGAAGTGACGAGGAGAGGAGGTTTGCTGCATATTTGTTGGTCTCATCGACGATGAGGTTGATAATGTCCTCGTCCCAAATTTTAGAAAAAACTTGGAACGGGGACATACCCTTAATGGGGAAAGTTGGGCCCGCTGGACCGGTAAAATTTTCTCGGACCCCAGAAAAAACTTGGGGATCGTGAGACCAATCAAATATCAGCAAATCCTCCTGACTTGTCTCCCGCAGAGCACAATCATCCTGCATATCCATGGACCCTACAACCTCACGGAGATCGCTGGACAAGTCTTCCACGGCGAATTCTCCAGCGTGCCTCCTGCGAGAGTGTATACCGTCCAGGCAATCCTCATCCTCGACATCGCTGCCAGAATTGAGACCCGCAGAGCTTTCCAACTGCAGAATTTCTTCCTCCAGGTCCTCTTCGTAAATCGAAAGTTCTAAAACCAAAATAAATGAGCCTATATTTTACAGTCAGCTGCTTTGAACCCCCTACTCCATGATGCAACCAGATTACCATCACAAACCAGAAATAAACACAAAAATATACCTGTTCTTGTGGACGACGTCGATGACCCTGGAAACAAATTCTGCAGTGTGGGACGCTCTGCAGAGAATGATGTGCTCGGTGAGCACCCAACAGACTCGATGCTTGCGTCGACCAAGAGGTTCTCGTCCACCTCTTGGTCTTCACCCAAGGCAATTACCCCCGTGGACGGGGTAAATACCGACTGATTTTCCCTGTGAAATAACGTATATATTAAGTCGACTTCCGTTGAATATTCTGAATTCTTTAAGTCAGAGATTAAGTTCAAACTTACTTCGGGGGAGGCGGCGTCAGTGCACCTTCTTCCACGAGCTCGAACCTAGAAAGCCCACTTATGACCAGCGCTGAATAGAAAAGCATTAAAATATGTTAGGTTAGGTTGAATCAGTCATTAAGAGGTACGATATCCGGCAGACAATTTACACACCTGACTTCTCCAATTCCCATGATTGAGGAATACGTGGCGGTGGCACCTCTGGTGTGCCCGGCAGCAAAGGGCAAGGCACTCTAACTGGCGAGACTTTTCTGGAAACATAAAAATAATTAAAACATTTGTGACTGTAAAAACCATATCGAGGGGTGAAAGGCTATTTGTTTGAAGCGACATTTTGGACGATATTGAGTTATATACCCAATTACTAACTCAATACTGTTTATAATTCAATATCGTGCAAAATGTCGCTTCAAACAAATAGCCTTTCACCCCTCGAATTATTATTTTCCTAAATATTTTTCTTGCCTTCGCTTTTTGCTAGGAGGAGCATCGGGCATTAAAAATTGCCCGACTACCTTCCTGTCACGCAGCTCTTGAAGCCGTGCCCTTTGTTTAACTGTTAACCGGGCCATGATTTTTTTGTCTAGCGCCCGCGTTTTTTTATTCTTTTTTTCTTCAGCCATTGACCTAGAAGAAAAAAAATTGAATAAAAAACACAAAGTATTGCTATAAAATAGTGATTAAATTTCAAATAAATGTTTACTTACGGCATCGGTCGCGACGGCCCAGCAGCAGCTGAGGATACGTCGACATCGTCCATTGACCTAGAAGAAAGAAATTGAATGAAAACACTTTTAATATTTCTTCAGAATACTGAAATCAGTAAATGCAATTTTTTATTACGTCGCCGGTTGCGACGGTCCCGCAACAGCGAAGGACACAGACAACACGTCGACTGCATCCTCTACAATTGGCTGTCCCCTTAAAAGTTAAGTAACATTTTGGGCAAGAATCTAAAATAACCCAGTAACACAATTGAAAAAGTACGAAAAAAACAAACCTAGCAAACTGAAACGATCGTACAACGCCGCGACCACGAACATGGTTTCCCACTCGACCACCACGGCTGCCTCTTTTACTTGATTTCGCTGCTTCCATTTCTAAATTGATATAAGCAAAAAAAGGAAACTCAATAAAATAAACAAAACAACGTCAATAACTCGAAAAAACATTCAAATAAAATCATTAAATCGTTCGAAATAAGAAAACATAAAAATAACGTAACGAATAAACTAATAAAAAACATCCAGTTTATTTATAAATGTACGGTACAAAATTTCCCGTGTATACCAAGCTTTATCTTTAAATTACTTAATTACGTGGGGGCCTATTGATTGCTTACATTTTTATTTTGCAGGCACCCACTTGAACAAAAATTCTAATTTTAACTTAAATTTAGTAACTTTTGTTTATTTTTTGGCTGAATACTATTATCGAGTAAATATTCAATGCGATAGTTATTACTGATAACAGATAATTGGTCTCACAATTTAATAAATTACGATAGCATTCTGACAAACTTCTAGTCTAGTATGTACTGTTACATTTGCACTGAAAACCACACAGAAATATAAATATACTTACCCTTAGGTTAAAACCCGATTGCACACACGTATACTATAATAAAATTAACCAATAAATCAGTAGTTTACTCAAAAATACTCACCCACAACCGAAAATATTTTTAAATGTCCACAACTATACTCCGCTTAACGCACGAGAACCAACGACTTACTTTTGATTTTGAATCCGAATGAACCAGTGTTAACTATTGTCGTATTTTTAGCAGGAAGAAATGGTCAGAAATGGTTAAAGCGTAGACAGAGAAACTGTCTACGGGTTAAAGATTCGAGTGGAAAAGAGAAAAAGCATTAAAACATCGTGTGATAGAAAGAAATAGATATATATAACCACGTATTGCACTGGAACGAAAAAAGGGACAACCAACTGTCCCGAGTTTGAATTTTGAAATTGAATGTGTTTGAATTAGATTTATTTTTTGGTCACTTATGAAAAGATTGCGAATTTAAGACGATCGAGTTATTTGGACTACTACACTGTAGGTATAGCTGAATAAAAAACAATAATAATAAAAAGAGGTAAGAAACGCGAATAACGAATAGCGATGTGAAATTATAAACGTAAACAAAACTCATAATTATTAAAGTACTGTTCCGAAACACAAACATTTTTCGTGTGTAAAGCCAGCAACGACAGTCTCACTTCGATTTTAGTCACAAGTACCACAATATTAAAAAAAAAAGGAATGGAATCGTGATAAAAAGCAGTTTATCGAATAATTTTAATTCTAAATTGATGATATTACATTTTTCCAAAATAATATTAATTATTTTAGAACAGAAGTAGTTTTATTCATTATTATTCATTTTCGTCACTATCACTATCGACAATGTTATCACTGGCGTCCATGCTGCTATCATCCTCTTTGGTAGTATCGGTAGTATTCGATAGCTTTGGTAATGGAATTGGTAGAATATATTTGTGAGGACAGCACACAGCGCTGCAGCTCCTGAAAAAATATGAAAAATTAATTGTTTCGTTATTCTTTTACGAGAGAAAGGTGGCGGCCCAGAGATAACGGCCGCGACTTAAGAGACAGACGCTTTACTTTGTGTAAATTATTTCATCACCACTGCTTTCGAAACATTCCGGACCCACCATACCCCTGGCCATACCCCTGGGGGTAGGGTGGGACTGAACCATACCACCATAGAGATGTGCTCTTGAAACGGTGAAGGAAAACATCGTAAGGAAACTGGCATGTTTTAGAACCAAAAATTCGAAGACACGCGACATCTACCAACCCGCACTGGGCCCGCGTGGTGGCTCGCTCGCTTTCTCCGAGAGGAGGCGTATGTCCCAGCAGTGGGAACATTGTACGTTGTTTATGTATGAATGAATTCTAAAATGAAAAAATATTTCTAAAAAGACATTGTGCCAGTGCAAAGAAAAACTGTCATTCGACGGATTAGTTTTTTTTTTGACAAATTATTAATGACGTTTTGTTTTGAAAATGTTAGACGCATGCCATAATGCCATGTAAAAGTTTTGTTACTAACTAAAGGCATTCTCATTTGTTTATAGAGATAATTATGTCGGACGATTCATCAAAAGATGCTGAACCTGTGGAGTACATTGATAGCCAGGACGAGGACGACCCTGACGGTGGCGAAAGTTAGTATACACAAGATATTTTGATCATCGATCATGTTTATTTAGATGTCTATTCACAAGTTACTTTCTCATTTATATTAGTAGGATTTAGTAGAATGGTACACTTATGTACAACGTCCATCATAATCTTAGATGATGTCCCAGATGATGTAAATAATGTCGAAACGATTAGCAAACTCTGGGCGAGTTGCATTGAAAACGGGCGCGACTTACAAGTTGTACCTAAGTCGTAGATTCGAACACGGACTGGCGATTTACTTCGTGTAAATTATCTCTTTTTTTGTTGTTAATTGTGCACGCCATAGAAACGGATTAGTCGACGGAAGAATAGACAAAATGGCAGATTGTAGACAGATTTCTACCGTCTTAGGCATTGTAATGTCAAAACTGAAGAGAAGAAATGTTTCTATTCTTCAGTCGACAAAAATGTTGTGTTTCGACAAGTATTTAATTTAATTTAATTGATTTTGCTTTGATATGACTGTTCTTTGCAAATTTATATGATTTCAAATATTTTTGTGATCTTAATGTTATATTAGAATCAAAAAGAGTGCATTTTGACGTTTACTTGGCGCAAAATTCTGCACATGTTCTCAGGTATCCAATAAATATTGTTAACAGTTACCATACCCCATCCAGGAAATCCGTACTCGGGCAGAAGAAATGTTAAGTAGGATAGAAAGAACTTTGTCTTTGCTTGGTAAAATAGAAATAGAATTGGTCATGCTAAGTCTGCTGCTAGTTTATAGGAAATTTTTACTAAAAATAATGAAAAAGACTGCTATAATTATGTAACTGTATGAACTATTAACTTCTTCACCAACAAACACCATATGACATCTTTCAATTAGGTATGATTTTAAGCAATTTATTCAAGTTTAAATAATACTTATGAACTTTTTAACTATTTCAGAGCGACCAATAATGCTTCTCCTGCGTCGACTTATCAAAAATAAACAAAACACAGTGATGACCAATGCACAAATTGTAGATATTCTACGTAGTGAATTTAACATCTCCGTCATTACTAGCCACGAGCTTGAGGTAGACATCTATGTCAAAATCATCAAGAAATATCTTAAAGACTGGCCGCAATGGGAAGAATTGGAACGTATATCAACAAAACTCAACAAAATAAAAGATTATGAAGCTGTAAGTAAAGTCTTAAACCACAAATACAAAAATTTAAAAGAGTATTTAGATGTTATGCTGAAAGCTGCCAAGCCATTGGCTAAAGCAGCGGTTAAGACCATTCAAAAACCAGGCAACAAAACATCTGAAGACAAGAATATTGAATCTACTGACCCAAGCGATGTTGTAATGGAGATACAATGCACTAAAGTACAACTCAATAACTTATTCTACAGGCGTCCTCGTTTAGATCTTAATAACACTGTATTTAATGTATCAAACGTTGCTCCATCTCGCATTTCACTCAAAACTGTTTCGGCCAAACAAATTATCAACGGTTGGCCTTTAAAAATAACGATTGATCTGCCACACCTTCTATATGAAAGAGAACTAGTGTACAAAATGAAACATGTTTTAGTAAATAAAGTATGCCATGAGGGAGTTCCTGATGTAACTCTCCCAATGGATCTACGAATACTTTTACGGGACCAGGTGGGTCGAACAACCAAAGATTATAAACAAAGCATGATCATTGACCAGCTTCATAGAATTGTGGAAGAGCTTGAAAAACAAAGTGACAAATTATATTCAACAGTACGATTAATTATAGAAATGTTCATATCTGAACTTGAGGATGTGTTACCTAATGATGTTAATTTCAAAATACCCGCAAGCTTCAGGAAATATACCAACAAGCAGCAATATGTTAGGTATTTGTACACAGAAAATGAACAGAGCGCTGATCCGAGGTATGATTTGCAGCTACAAGAAACGGTAGCACCGATGTTAACGTTCAATATCAGAAGATGTGGTATATGGGGGTCCATTCCACCTGTTGGAGAATGGTTAAAAGTTGAATGTCTTATTTGTAAAGTGTTTCTGCCAGGTATACAAGCCTTGGAGTCACATTATAATGATATACATCAGAATGAAGTGGATTGGCAATGTACGCATTGTAAGATGATGTTTAGTATTGAATACTTGTCAAATAATAAATGGTATCATGAATGCTGAAATGGCTAAGAGTACCTACGTAAAGGAAGTGTACTCTATTATAGAAAGTGTAACAGAATAAACCGCAAGTCCTGAAAGGAGTTTTTGGCGGGATCGCGTTGGAACATGTCGCACGAATTTTAATTTTCATGGAATTTAGTGAAATAGCGAATTAAATTGTGTAATTTTGATAGTGAATTATTCAATTTAGTTACGTGTGAGTGTAGTGAAGGTGAAAATAAGTGACTAACATGGACTTTTCGTGTTCTCCCCAAAAACTCCTATTAGGTTGTTGTAAAGCTACTACCGCTTTACAATAACTTTGACTTGACTGACTAAAGACGACTATGACTGTTTTGTAACTTCGTGCCCGATATCGGGCCATTTACTTGATCTAAAAGAAAAATTACTTGACACTGGCTAAATACACAAACCGTGTGAAGCCAAAATAAAAAAAAAAGTCCTGAAAGTGGTTTGTTGACAATTGAATATGGTATTTTTTTTAAATTATGTATTTTGAAGCCAATTGAGCCAAAGAAAATTCAATCTTATTTCAAGTCTATTTTAAATGCAAAAGTAATGCCCCTAGCGTAGCAACGTGATTTAAAAAAAAAATCAATTAGGTTGTTTTTAAGTTTTCGTCATTTTACTATGCTCTTTTAACTCGATACTCTCTCTAATTGGGGTGTATGAGGTCTTGCGTTAAGAATGTTACACGGTTTCTAATGAATGTGCTCTTTTTGTAAACCTTAAAATTATTCCTATTTTGGGTTCAAATTTGGGGGTAATGTTAAATATTCATGTAACTTCGACAAACTTAGGTATAGCGCAGAATCGACTGGAACCGGTTACATTCACATATCCGCACGTTTGTCGCATTTAATTCGACGCGGTGATCCTCTTAGCGTGTCGATAGTAATATAAATACAGTCAGCCCGGAATTTGGCTACGAGGTCTTCGCTTTCAGCAGCGTCCATCAGCTCCTGCAGCGTGCAGACAGCAGGACAAGATATTAAGTGTCCCATTGTTTGTGGAACAGCACCACATTTACACTCCAGGGCGGAGTCATCTGTGAATCTTGCGGTGATGAGCTGATTATCCGTGTGAATGACGACTTTTCCGCTTTTTGCATGGACAAAAATCTCTGATCGGCTTGAGCTAATTCCGCGTCCGTCGTTAGAAACTACTCACACTTATTCATCTCTGTTCAGCTTTTGTCCATAAAAACCAACGATTGAGAGAGCTGAAGAGCTGAATAGTCCCTTAAAATTGCATCATATTTATTATCACTAGAGATTGGATATTCGTATGCACATTTACCTAAAGTTGAGAGGTTGGGTAAAATGGAATGCAAAGCGCATGTACCGATTTTTTTAATTTAATGTAAAAAAAAAAATGTTTTTACCAACGCACACCACCCCTACTCTTACAGACTTACACCCTAGGTACATAGGTATAGGTACCAAATTTTCATCGGGGTTAATTTTTTAATAAATATGCGTCTGAATAGTTATGCAGTCCTAATCACTTAGAAGTCGCTTCCATACTATACGACTAACTAGTTATGCATTCCCGGTGTTGCTGGCATCCCAGGATTTTTGTACAAAAAAAATATTTTAAGAAGCCGTTTCCATATTTTCATAACTAAAAATTAACTTTAGGTAAATATGCATCCGATTTTCCGATCCCTAATTATCACTTATGTAACAATCGTCATTATTACGTAAGTGTAATAATTCCGATTTTTTGTACTACAAGCATAAGTAACATTTTATATATGTAGGTAGGTACTATAAACTATTGTTTTCCCCCAATTCGACATCTGCGTCTCGTAATATTTTTGTTTGGGGACATATTTCTGGCAGACGAATGCTTGGTCTGTGCTGCTCTATTTTAAGTATGAAAACATAAATGTAATAATGACGAATTTTTTTATTTTTTATGTAATTATAGAATATAGTTTTCCCCAATTCGACATAGACTGTTTCTCGTGATGTTGTTATTGTTTACATATTTTTGCAGACGAATACTTGGTCTGTGATGCGCTATGATTGCATCGTGCATGTATGAAAATATAAATGTAATAATGACGCTTTATTGTATTAAAAGCATAACTTTTTAAATGACATAAAATATTGTTTTCTTTATTTAAATTAAGTGCCATCCATGAACAAAATGTTGGGCCAATTAAAGAGGAAGAAGGAAAGAAACTCGAAGTATACGTGGTCATAAAATGTGCGAATGGGACGGCGAATAGCTACTATCAAGTACAGGTTTTTAACTGAATCAATATCATCAATCAATACATATAATGAAAATGTAACGGATCGCTGTCTGTCTGTACATGGAAGATATATGAGTAAAAATATTATTGGGACCTTTATCAACGCAAATAGCATCCAAAACAATGATTGTTAAATTTTTTGTCTGTTCATCTGGTTGTCTGTGCCTTTGTGCACGCTAATCTCAGAAACAACTCATCCGATTTACATTTGGTTTTTATTAATATATTGTGGTAACCTTCACCTAATATTTAGTGTTTTTTCATGCCCATCGGTTCATAAATAAAAAAGTTTTGCCATTTTTAAAGAATCACGTCGAGCATTTGTTAAACTATCTATATCTATCTAATATAGGTAAAAAATATACACGACGAAGTCGCGGGCAAAAGCTAGTATAATAATATAATAACTGAATTTTGTGTCGTCTCGCTCAAACGTTTCACGACTGCTTGTGATATGGCCAAGATATTAATGGAAACACCGGGAGTGGATGCCCTAGAAGGACATACCTAATAGTGATCTGACATGCTCAATAAGACGATGTTCTTCAGATAGGTCAATGCGTAGTAAAGACGCCAGCGCATCAAGCTACCCCAAACTGTCATAATGTTACCATTTGAACATGAACCATATGCATAGGTGATAAAGTTGAAAAATTGAAAATCTATCAAATTTGACAGATTGGGGTAGCTTAAAGTGGTGGCGTCTGTACGTTTACTTGCGACCGACGCAGCGTGTGTGTCGATGTTCAAACATATACGTAATAAAATCGCGACAAGAGTTTTGCTCCGCGCCGGATTTTCACTTCTCGCTATTGAGCCGAGGGTTGAGAATCAAACAGAGTGCATTTCAGTGGGTCGAAAATCAGTGTGTTCTACTGTTCGATTTTTGACTCTTAGCGCTGAGCAGTGGGTTGACGATCCAATACGCGAAAAAATCCCACCGCGATTTTATCACGTCTGTGTGTACGTCGACTGAACGAAGCAAAATGAGTTAGTAGGTACTCGGTATGTATGGACGTAGCTAGTGGCGTTCTGTAGTTTCTGCCTACGCCCATGGGACTATGGCGTAATTTAATATTTGTAGGTACTCACATATGGAACCCAGGCGGTCCATACACGCTTAGGTCTGTCGAAGATGTATTGAAGTTGCAGTAGAACCTCGGAACGCAGCAGCCGGCCATTTCTCTCCCATTCACACAGTTGATTGTTTGCGTTACGTTATGTACTAGAACAGAAATACCTAGTTAATTATACAGACGCAAAGTAATTTATTACCCAGTCAGTGATGTACTAAGCTCTGTCCAAGAAAAGGCTTTATATCCTACTTCTTCATGTTTATTTGTGTAAAGAAAATTCTAACCAGGATAAACAAAAAAATAATCTTACTGGATACGATCTTAAATTCACTCGTATTATTGTAACATTCTTGGTTGTCTCAATAAAAGCGCCTGTGGTTTTCTGCACTGCAACATCACGCACTCCTGTGCTTGCCCACCGTATTCATCGTCAATTCTTTCCAAAAATACGAGTTAGGAACATTGTTAGACAAAAAGTGGTAATGATTCTTACCTAAAGTTTCATTAACTGTTTTAGGATGGTCCATTAATGGGCAGATGATGCCAGTACCATTTGAAACTAACGCCATTTGATTCGACAGCAGTACGAGAGATAGGGTCATGAAAACCAGTCCGCTGCAAGAGAAAAAAAACGCTTTTATTGACAGAACTAAACTAAAATAAAATAAAAACACCTTAAAACTAAGCAAACAATACGTATGCCAAAAGGGGAACGATAATATTTCCAGACCTGGGAATTGAATCTCTTCAGGCAATTTCGACGGTCTTCTAATAAAATACCAATAATGCCTGACTGTTTTCTAGATCTAGAGTCAAGATGACGAATGTTATATGTGCAGTTTTGGTCATTTTAATGGTCCAGGGTGGTGTTTAGAGGGATTTGTGGTTGTGGCTAAGTAATAACAGCCGTACGGGTCGATCGATCAGGTTAAGCTGCGCTTGCCGCGGTTGGTCAATGAAGTGGTGACCATCTCTTGCTACGTGAAGCGATATCATGGTGAGTCATCTTTAGCGATCTAGGTGATCTATTAATTGTCGTCTAAAAATAGTACCTAACGTGCCGAAAAATAGAACCGATCGTCATGAAATTTAACACAGATAAAGCCTGGGATATGAAAAAGGACGGGTACTTTATTACTCGATAACCGACATCCACGCGGGTAAAAGCTGTTATAATACTAAGTCAGCTTTAGCGATTCTGCTGACCTCAAATTAATTTGAGTCTTCTAAAAAATAGTAACGTGCGGTCTTCAAGGCACCGATGACATTAATTTATGTTTTCACATACTAATGAGTGCCGCGAAGTATACCGTGTCGGGCGCGGTGCGCGATAAGCCACGCGATTATAGTTATCTATTACGATGAGCGCCTGATAACGCCTTATCGTATTTTGTGACGTCAACCGGGGGGGGGATAGCACATAGTTATAGACCGCGCTGTTTCCCAGCTGCGAACGGGGGGTAGGCAAACAAATCTTAGTTGTATTGGATCGCTCAAAATTGTACTGTTTAACCAATTAACGCATCGACCGCGTTTGGTGTTGCGATTGACCCTGAATTGGATGGAGAAGGGGACAATCGGAGTGCCGCACGCGCTCGATGCGTTAATTGGTTAAAAGAAACACACTAGGGCCACAGTACAATTTTGAGCGATCCAATACAACTAAGATATGTTTCTATTAACTTGAGTGTCCTATTAAAGCCGATCGTGCGTCTTCAAGGCACCGATCACATTAATTTATACTTTCACGGTCCGCGAAGAGTGCGGTGTTATATATGTAGACTAGGCAAAAACTTAAGAGTAAGAGTATATTTACACTGTTAGGAAGCAGTAATTATTACTAAATTTAACTTATAATTACTCAAATATATTCCATGCCTACTAGATAATGTCAAATCAATCAATTAACTTAGCCTATCGCAGTCCACTGTTGGACATAGGCCTCTCCTATGTCACTCCACAACACCCTGTCCTCCGTCTTCCTCATCCAGACTGTCCCAGGCACTTTCTTTAGATCGTCAGTCCATCTAGCTGGAGGGCGTACAACGTACGCTTGCCGATACCGATACGCGGTCTCTACTCCAAAACTCGTCTGCTCCACCGGCCATCGACAGACATGGCCAGGCCATGGTAAGCACTCCAGCGTGCTTACTCTGCAAGCTCCGTCGGTAACTCCGGTTCTTTTCCGGATAATTTTGTCTGATTTTATCCTTCAAAAAAACTCCGCGCATAGTCCGCTCCTAGCGCGCTGAGCGACCTTGAATTTGTGGACCAGCCCAACTGTCAGTTTCGGCACCGTGTGTCATTACGGGCAGGATGCATTGGTTGGAGACCCTTATAGCCTTCAGACATTGCGGGATCGGGGACGAGAATACTTGACGAAGCTTACATACTTGATTTATCGTAGCGCCTCACGTTTCGTAGTCACACAATGTTGTATTCTCATAATATTGCTATTATTATTTGGATAGGCGCTATTTAGTTAAAAAAATAAGCTAGGATTATCACCCCGTTCGAAAAATAAATGTGGTAGCGCTCAGAGGTCTTCACAGAGGGAGAAAGACAGTACAATAATGTCAGTGGCGTAGTACTTTCGATACATAATTTGGAGTTTCAGACAGAGCAACAAAGGAGTCGACAACGAAGGTCAGCGATGAATTTGAAACATAGTTAGGGCTGATCGACTGGTAGGCTTCAACTTCAACAGCTGAGTCGTTATGCTCGCATGGAAATAATAAACACGCTTGACGAAACATGCACACAAGGAATGCAATGCTCTGTGATCACGTAGTGGACAACTTTCAAAGTTTTGATGCCTCTTCTACACAATTTGTTCTTTCAACTACCGATCACGCTTTCAATTTTGTGGTTTTAAATGGTGAAACGCCACGGTCCGCACGTCGGCATTGCGTAAAGGAATTCCATGTAAATGGAGTAAAAATTGCTAAGAGGTCTTAGCAAAGGGTGTTCAACAATACAACATATTAGTTGCGATGTGCATTCACCACCTAGTCCTAGGACAACAACAAGGAATCTGCAACGACGAAGCTCCGTGCTGATGCATATCAAAATGTTTTTTTTTTTTTTTTTTAGAAATTAGACGTGTAAAAGTGATCCCGATGGAGTATTTAGAGCATAAACAATTTCATTTCGCATTATTTCATTTCGTCCTCTCGCATAATAAAACAACAAAATTGAATTCGCGATCCGGTAGTTAAGAGAACTAATAAGAAAAGAAAACTGCAAGCAATGAAAACTGTGAAATTTTTCGGTTACTTGAGAACAGAATTACTTGACATGTATCGACAAGCGTTTAAGCTATTCGATATGGTGAAAGCGTTTGTAGGGCTTGCCTTCTGCGTACAAGAGGACCGGGCGATCGACCCTAACTATGTTCCAAATGTACAACGGATCTACACCATTGAAGACTCCCTGTTGCTCAACCTGGACTGTTTGCCGCCGGATGCACGACGCAACTGACATTATTGTACTGAAGACCCTGACAAGCCTTGTGTTGTAAACACTGCTCACAAGGAGTTCCTTCAGGCAATGCCGACCGTGCCGACGGTGGAGTTACGTCGCCTCCGCGGACGAGTTCCGCGGAACTGCATAAAGTCAAGCTAGTGCAAAGTGAAGACAAGAAAAAGAGAAGTGCCTTAAATAACGGAGCTTCGTCGTTGCATGAACTGTGTGTCTGATACACGACGCAACTGACATGACTGAACGCTCATACATAAATGATAAATGATAAATGATAAATGATAAATGATAAATGATAAATGATTTTATTTCTGTAAGTAGGTTTGTACAAACACTTTTACACGTCAATCATATTTTTTTTAAACTAGATGAAGTCGGCGTTTCCTATCTGACTACTCTGAGAAGAAAGGCCGAAACAAACTCAGAGGTCACAGTCTCTTTTAAAGTCCAGACATAATCTTGGTCAGATTATGTGAAGACCATGTGGATCGGTGTCTGAAATGGTCTTTTGAGGAAAGAACCACACAGATTGAGTGGACCTGTCCATTCAGTGCACGCATTTATCAGTAATCATGCAGCTCAACTCAGAACTTGAGGAGCTCAACGATTTGATGAACAATACCAAAAATAGGACATTTGGGTAGGCCGCATAAAGTACTCAAACTGCCAGATTAATACTAAAAACTAACTGAGAAAGAGATGAAAAAAACACAAAAAAACAATTATTAAAAAAAAAAAATATGACCCACATAGTCCTCACATTCACAATAATTAAAATAATAATAATATTATACTTCTCAAAGTAAATATTCATGTCAATGTGTATATAATAATTATCAAATGTCAAAGAGTATAAGTTTGCAAAAACAAAAACATTTAGTATGCAAAAATTGGAGCAGGTCAATCCCAAGCCTTTGTGTCTTCAATATAATTTTTAACGGTATAAAAGGCTTTCAGGCACAACTTACGTTTAATGAATGATTTAAATTTATTGATACTTAGATCTTGAACATGGCTTGGAAGTTTATTATAAAAGCGTATACATTGACATCTGAATGACCCACCTATTTTCTTGAGCCTTGTTGATGGTACAACAAATTTGTGTTTGTTCCTAGTATTTATACTATGGATATCACTGTATTTTTTAAACAATTTAATATTTTTATGGGCATACAAAAGATTTTCAAAAATATACTGTGAAGGCACAGTCATTACATTAATTTCCTTAAATTTCTCTCTGAGAGAATGTCTCGGACTTAATTTATAAATTGATCTAACAGCTCTTTTCTGCAAGACAAAGATAGTCTGAATGTCGGCGGCATTTCCCCACAACAGAATACCATACGACATTACACTATGAAAATAGCTGAAGTACACTAAACGGGCTGTCTCTATATCAGTTAAATTACGAATTTTTCTAACAGCGTATGCTGCAGAGCTTAGCTTTTTCGACAATTTATCTATATGTGGACCCCACTGAAGTTTGGCATCCAGAGTTAAGCCCAAGAATACAGTGCTATCTTCAGGATTCAATTCTTCGCCCTTCATCAACACACTAGTTTTCACCTGCCTAACGTGAGGTAGCGTAAACTTAATGCATTTGGTTTTTTTTTATGAAGACTTATACTTTGTGAAGACCTCTGGGCGCTACGATACAGAACTAGTCGGTCCGAATGTTCTAATTGTGCCTGACAGAGTAACGATAACAATTCTCTATTGTAAACAACGTGGTGCGCCTAGGTAACGTGAGGCGCTACGAAAACTTATGATGTAAAATGTATTAATTATGTTGTAATATTATTTAATAAGTGTGCATTCAATACGTTAACGTTATGTATAACCTAGCATGTAAGTTAAATGTAACAATACTTGCTGCATCCTTACAGGGTCATGTACTCATAAGTTTTAGCCTAATAATCATGAACATTGAGGAAATAAAAAATAGTTTTGTTTTACGTATCTCCTCTTTTTTTTACCCCTTCGAGTTCTACAAGAGTGTCTAGTGTTTTGTTAAGTTCGTGTAGGTGTAGGTTGAGAAACAGTGCGTTCTGGGCCAACATAGATCCGATACTCTTTATGATATTTACTAACGACCTTACTTCGAAAATTCAATTTTGATATCACTCCTTGTACGCTGATGCTACGCTCAGGATAGGTGGATCGACGATCTTCGCAGGGTGGCTGGTAGCAACTGGTTGAGAGGTGGCCCACTTCTATAGCATGCCATCTATTTCCTTGACAATTTTAGTGCTGGTTGTGTGGGTGTCACAAAATTCTCTAAACTACATAAAAAACTACCAAAATTTTGTTTATTCCTGTCAAACGACGATTTCCCACCCTGAAAATGGCATGTTCTATCGTGAAAATAATGAAAATTCGACCCGGTAGGTAATAATTTTTTTATATTTTTCAAACAAAAAGTGAAAAATTCCATATAAAACACGTCGAGGCTGCCCACCTCCCTGCGCGCCTCCGGCTCTAAAAATATTCATGGGGTGGGGCAAACAATGCACATGGTTAAAGAGCGCGCTGTTTCTGAAATATTGAATGGGGTAGGCAGATAACTGGCTCGCGTTTGGCGTTCCGATTGGCCCTGAATAGGTGAAGGGCCTTTCGGAGCGCCACCGCGCCGCCGCACACTGGTCCCAAATTAAAAAAAAGTGGACATTGATAGTAGACCGCTGATATTTTTTTTTATTGTTGATACAATGATAACAGATAAGGCAAAAAAATATTATTGTCCTACTTCAAATACTTTTCTGTAAAAAAAATATTTCTTTTTTTTTTGTATGGGAGCGATTACATTTTACTCAATTTCTCAAAAACTTTAAGCGATGTCGAGATGGCAATCACATATGTTAGAAAACTAATAATTCTGAGTATTTGGCTCGAAGAAACTTATTGCTTATCTCTGCGTACTTTCGAGATAATAGTGACAGAAAATAACATTTTTTTTAATGTTAATTTTTGCTTTTTTTTAATCATAGCCTTACTTTAGCACATAATTATAATGTATGCGTAATGTCAAATAAGTAAAAAGAGACTTCTCTGTAAAAGAGGTTATGGGGGCTCACTAATGACTGAAAAGCTATGACCTTTCTGAAGGAGTACTTTCATCAGTTCTAAAAAACAATCAAAATGAAGACTTATTAAGCTGCAAACATAAAGTTGAATATGTTCACAAACGATTTTGAAAAAATATTATGGTGAAAGATTAATATTTGGGTCTATATTCTCTTGAGAAATCTCTATTTCCTCGTTTTCCAACGAAAGCAATTCATTGTTCAAGATCAAAGCACTAGCCTCTGGAAACAACTGTTTATGTAAACGAGCAAACTTTGGTTTGATATGGCTGATGTAAGGATCTGAGCTAATTAGAAAGCTGTGGATAATGTCTAAATTAGTCTGAACTCTACCGATTTTTCTTGTATGTGCCATTCTAACATTCCGGAAATCTTTATTCCTCGCTTCGGAAGCTTCTTCGGAAAGCATGCCTATCGGAATAAAGGAGAAATTTTCACAAATATCAGCACCGTGTATCAACAATTTATGGACACTTGAAGGCATGTAATACCATGGATATAAGTTTACATATAGCATTGCTGTTTCTTTACAATATTCCCTAAACAAGTTGGTATTAATAAGTTGACCAGATGAAATTGTTTGTAAAATGACTGCAAATCTTTTGATTAAATCAGGGTGGATACCCGTTATTTCAGCAGATACTTCATAATTTTCAAAAAACCTTCTTGCCGTGTTACCGTCATTGGTTGTACCAAATCCCTGTTTTACTATGTCAATTAACAAACCAGTTCTTTCCCGGAATTCTTCTTGTGTCAAATTCTTTTTAATTTCTTTTAACAATTTATCTTCTTTTCGTGCAGCCCACTTTTTGAAGTCTAAGTTGTACGAAATGTGTAAAATACATTCCATACATCTTATCCACATATGAAGCGAAGACAGACCATATTTATACATATCTTCTCTGATGAATCTTTTGGATACAAAGTCCAAGTCATTCATTTTGCTAGGTGGGGTATTGCAAATATTACAAACAGCTGCAGAAGAAGTATTGGAAATCACAGTAGAAATTTTCCCATCAATCATAGTCATGTACAAATCATGTTTAATATCAAAATTATCTACAATTGTGGGAACAAGATTACGAATTTCTTCCTCTAAGGATGCACTTTCCTTCTTTATCAATTCATTTGTTTCTTTTGCAAATATAAAGCCAATTGGACGACAATAGTTTGTTGAAGAGGGAGCAGGATTTTGCCACAAGATAGTACCACTCTCTTCTTCCAAACGAAGCGGAACCAAACTAATCATGAAAACTGAAGAATCGTCAATTTTAGTGTCGGAGTGTGACTTTTGTTTATAATTACTTTGAGAAGATGACCCGTCAAAACCCCATTTGCTTATTAGTTTTAGCGATTTTTTGTCGGCAGAGTTGTGCTGAATTGTTTTTAATATCCTATTAGTTGTCAAATCTAGAAGCGATTGAAGTCTTATCTTAGCATCAGATTCAGTTACAGTTATGTCTGACTCTGGAGGATAACAAGTTTTTTTAGCTTCCAGGAGCTTTTGATAGGATGGAAGACCATACATTTTCTCTGAAGCAAGAATAGTTCTTAAATTTCGATATTGCCATTTTGACAAATTTGTTGAGGTGTAAAGCGCTAACGTTTTATCATCTGGTAAACACGGTTTCTCAGTCTTTTTAGCGAATAGTACATCATATACCATCTCACATTTTTCCTTGTTTTGGCTGAGTTCGTTTAATATAGCTGCTAATTTTGTTTTTTTAGACTCTTTTAATTTGGCACATAAAGCATAAACTAATTCCTCCTCTGTGTGATCTAGAAGTGTTAGAGAACGCCTTTTCTTCTGTTTATCAGATATATCAACAAATGGTTTTTTACTTGTACCATAATTTAATTGATGAGTGTCCACTTGCGTTTCGAAATTTGGAATTACTTCCTCGGCAACTTTAAAAATGCTGCTTAAATCGATATTTTGACATTTTGGCCAAACTATTTGGGATTGTAACCAGTCTGAATTTTTGTTAAGAAAGGTCTTTTGAGCTCTACTGGAAGCAGACCATCTTTTTGAGATATTACTTGAAAAATTACGACAAAATAATTTAATATTACTCAAATCTTCGGAAGACAATTCAACACCAATACGTTCAATAAGGGCATTAAATAAAAATTCGACATTTTTAAAACCACCTCCTGATTTAAGAACAACGTATAAGTCTAAGTTGGTGACAAATGCGGACATATTATAATTTTAAGGAAAATTGAAAACAAATTAGAATCAAAGATATCAAAGACAAAGTGACTTTGATTTTAACAAAAAAAATTACGAAAACAAATTCGACGAAAGAAAGACAAACAAAAATTATTTGATTTTAAAATCCAAAGATTCAAAATACAACAATAACAAAACAAACAAACAACAAGCATTTCTTCAAGCGCACAGAAAAAATAAGGACACGTCTTATCGCAACCACATTTAGTTGTACACTGAGTGAGGTGTACGCGCGCGATTCGTGACCGTATTACGTTACGTCATGAGAGGCGGCCATCTTGTTATCCCGGCAAACTCGCGTCGAAGCTCCATTTTGCTGGCCAGCGGACCTATTGCGATATGAGTAAGGCTATGATTAAAAAAAAGCGAACAATTAACATTAAAAAAAATTGTTATTTTCTGTCACTATTATCTCGAAAGTACGCAGAGATAAGCAATAAGTTTCTTCGAGCCAAATACTCAGAATTATTAGTTTTCTAACATATGTGAATGCCATCTCGACATCGCTTAAGGTTTTTGAGAAATTGAGTAAAATGTAATCACTCCCACACAAAAAAAAAAGAAATATTTTTTATAGAGAAAAGTATTTGAAGTAGGACAATAATATTTTTTTGCCTTATCTGTTATCATTATATCAACAATAAAAAAAAATATCAGCGGTCTACTATCAATGTCCACTTTTTTTTAATTTGGGACCAGTGTGCGCCGCCGCACGCGAACGTGCTGTCACGCATTTTCGAGGCACTGGCATCATTAACTTTTTTCTCACTACGCGAAGTGTGCGGTGTTATATAGGTAAGGCTGAAACTTAAGAGCAAGAGTGCATGGCCCTGATAGGCAGCAGCAATTATGATTAAATTTAACTTTTAACTGCTCAATTACAGTATCGGTAGGCGCCTCACGTTTTATAATCACCCAGTGTTGTATTCTTGTAGTATTGCTATCATTACTTCGTTAGGCGCTGTTATTAGTCAGACATTTAAGTCAGGATCACACCGTTCGACGGACTACTGTCTTTCTCCCTTTGTGAAGACCTTTGATCGCTACGTGTTCACAAAGAGAGAAAGTCAGTACAATAATGTCACATATAACATACACACAAACTCACGCCTTTCTTCTCTTGCACCTAGATAGGCGGCACAAACATTTTACGCGGCTATTTCCAACCACCGCTTGTAAGTCTTGGTAGCGGACATTCTATCAGCAATGTCCTTAACTAAGGGGTTTCTACACATTATTGGTAAAAGGTCTTAGCAAAGGGTGTTCAACAGTGCAACAATGACAGATGCGACGTGCATCCGACACATAGTCTTGGGACAAACACAAGGAATCTGCAACGACGAAGCTCCGCGGTGTGATGCATTTCAAAATGTTAAATTAGACGTGTAAAAGTGATCCCGATGGAGTATTTAGAGAATGAACAATTTCATTTCGCATTATTTCATTTCGTCCTCTCACATAATAAAACAACAAAATTGAATTCGCGATCCGGTAGTTAAGAGAACTAATAAGAAAAGAAAACTGCAAGCAATGAAAACTGTGAAATTTTTCGGTTACTTGACAACAGAATTACTTGACATGTATCGACAAGCGTTTAAGCTATTCGATATAGTGAAAGCGTTCGTAGGGCTTGCCTTCTACGTACAAGAGGACCGGGCGATCTACATCATTGATGACTCCCGGTTGCTCAACCCGCACTGTTTGCCACGGATTTCCGAATGTACCATCTACACCATTGAAGACTTTGTTGCTCGAGCTGGACTATTTGCCGCCAGATGCATGACGCAACTGACATTATTGTACCGAAGAACCCTGACAAGCCTTGGCGTTATAAACACTGATCCCAAGGAGTTCCTGCAGGCAAGGCCAACCGTGCGGACAGTAAAAAACTGAAGAGAAGTGACATAAATTACGGAGCTTCGTCGTTGCATGAACTGTGTGTCTGATACACGACATTCGAACGACGACAGAATTCCTTCAGGCAATGCCGACCGTGCGGACGGTGGAGTTACGTCGCTTCCGCGGACGAGTTCCGCGGAACTGCATAAAGTCAAGCTAGTGCAAAGTGAAGACACAAGAAAAAGAGAAGTGACTTAAATAACGGAGCTTCGTCGTTGCATGAACTGTGTGTCTGATACACGACGCAACTGACATGACTGAACGCTCATACATACATACTTTGTGAAGACCTCTGGGCGCTACGATACAGGACTAGGCGGTCCGAAAGATCTAGACATCGAATTGTGCCTAACAGAATAACGATAGCAATTCTCTATTGTAAACAACGTGGTGCGCCTAGGAAACGTGAGGTGCTACGAAAACTTATGATGTAAAATGTATTAATTATGTTGTAATATTATTTATTATGTGTGCATTCAATACGTTAACGTTGTGTATAACCTAGCCTATAAGTTAAATGTAACAATACTTGCTGCATCCTTACAGGGTCATGTACTCATAAGTTTTAGCCTAATAACCATGAACATTGAGGAAATAAAAATTGTTTTGTTTTACGTATCTCCTCTTTTTTTACCCCTTCGAGTTCTACAAGAGTGTCTAGTGTTTTGTTAAGTTCGTGTAGGTGTAGGTTGAGAAACAGTGCGTTCTGGGCCAACATAGATCCGATACTCTTTATGATATTTACTAACGACCTTACTTCGAAAATTCAATTTTGAAATCACTCCTTGTACGCTGATGCTACGCTCAGGATAGGTGGATCGACGATCTTCGCAGGGTGGCTGGTAGCAACTGGTTGAGAGTTGGCCCACTTCTATAGCATGCCATCTATTCCTTGACAATTTTAGTGGTGGTTGTGTGGGTGTCACAAAATTCTCTAATCTACATAAAAAACTACCAAAATTTTGTTTATTCCTGTCAAACGACGATTTTCCACCCTGAAAATGGCATGTTCTATCGTGAAAATAATGAAAATTCGACCCGGTAATCATTTTTTTATATTTTTCAAACAAAAAGTGAAAAATTCCATATAAAACACGTCGAGGCTGCCCGCCTCCCTGCGCGCCTCCGGCTCTAAAAATATTCATGGGGTGGGGCAAACAATGCACATGGTTAAAGAGCGCGCTGTTTCTGAAATATTGAATGGGGTAGGCAGAGAACTGGCTCGCGTTTGGCGTTCCGATTGGCCCTGAATAGGTGAAGGGCCTTTCAGAGCGCCACCGCGCCGCCGCCGCCGCACGCGAACGTGCTGTCGCGCATTTTCGAGGCACTGGCATCATTAACTTAAATTTTCTCACTACGCGAAGTATGCGGTGTTATATAGGTAAGGCTGAAACTTAAGAGCAAGAGAAGAGTGCATGGCCCTGATAGGCAGCAGCAATTATGATTAAATTTAACTTTTAACGGCTCAATTACATTATCATAAGTATTGGTAGGCGCCTCACGTTTCATAATCACCCAGTGTTGTATTCTTGTAGTATTGCTATCCTTACTTCGTTAGGCACTATTATTAGTCAGACATATAAGTCAGGATCACACCGTTCGACGGGCTACTGTCTTTCTCCTTTTGTGAAGACCTTTGATCGCTACGTGTTCACAAAGAGAGAAAGTCAGTACAATAATGTCCATTGCATTGTACATGCGAAACATAGTTCGTGGTATCGAACAAGGGGTCTATTGTCTAAGCACGAAAATCGTAATTTCATACGATGTTACGGGCTTTTCCAACTCCATACTACCTACGGACATAAGATTACATTGGAGCCCGAACTAGGAATTTATGAAAACCTGATTTCACAGATCTCCCTACTCTCGGTGTGTTTTTTCTCGTTCGAAAAATGGAATTTGTCATTTGGTATTGTCGGATCAAACTCTTTCGGACCGGCGCGTATCTTCGTTGACGGACTTAGAGAGTAGACCCTAAGCAGCAAGGAGTCCACGACGAAACTCAGCGATGAATTTGAAACACAGTTAGGGCTGATCGACTGGTAGGTTTCAACTTCAACAGCTGAGTCGTTATGCTCGCATGGAAATATTAAACACGCTTGACGAAACATGCACTCAAGGAATGCTCTGTGATCACGTAGAACTTTCAAAGTTTTGATGCCTTTTCTACACAAGTTGTTCTTTCAACTACCGATCACGCTTTCAATTTTGTGGTTTTAAATGGTGAAACGCCACGGTCCGCACGTCGGCATTGCGTAAAGGAATTCCATGTAAATGGAGTAAAAATTGCTAAGAGGTCTTAGCAAAGGGTGTTCAACAATACAACATATTAGTTGCGATGTGCATTCACCACCTAGTCCTAGGACAACAACAAGGAATCTGCAACGACGAAGCCCCGTGGTGATGCAAATCAAAATGTTAAATTAGACGTGTAAAAGTGATCCCGATGGAGTATTTAGAGCATAAACAATTTCATTTCGCATTATTTCATTTCGTCCTCTCGCATAATAAAACAACAAAATTTAATTCGCGATCCGGTAGTTAAGAGAACTAATAAGAAAAGAAAACTGCAAGCAATGAAAACTGTGAAATTTTTCGGTTACTTGAGAACAGAATTACTTGACATGTATCGACAAGCGTTTAAGCTATTCGATATAGTGAAAGCGTTTGTAGGGCTTGCCTTCTGCGTACAAGAGGACCGGGCGATCGACCCTAACTATGTTCCAAATGTACAACGGATCTACACCATTGAAGACTCCCTGTTGCTCAACCTGGACTGTTTGCCACGGATTTCCGAATGTACCATCTACACCATTGAAGACCACCTGTTGCTCGAGCTGAACTATTTGCCGCCGGATGCAGGATGCAACTGACATTATTGTACTGAAGACCCTGACAAGCCTTGCGTTGTAAACACTGTTCACATGGAATTCCTTCAGGCCATGCCGACCGTGCGGACGGTGGAGTTACGTCGCCTCCGCGGACGAGTTCCGCGGAACTGCATAAAGTCAAGCTAGTGCAAAGTGAAGACAAGAAAAAGAGAAGTGCCTTAAATAACGGAGCTTCGTCGTTGCATGAACTTGTTTGTCTGATACCCGACGCAACTGACATGACTGGATGCTCATGCATACTTTGTGAAGACCTCTGGGCGCTACGATACTGAACTAGTCGGTCCGAATGATCTAGACATCGAATTGTGCCTAACAGAGTAACGATAGCAATTCTCTATTGTAAACAACGTGGTGCGCCTAGGACACGTGAGGCGTTACGAAAACTTGTGATGTAAAATGTATTAATTATGTTGTAATATTATTTAAAAAGTGTGCATTCAATACGTTAACGTTATGTATAACCTAGCATGTAAGTTAAATGTAACAATACTTGCTGCATCCTTACAGGGTCATGTACTCATAAGTTTTAGCCTAATAATCATGAACATTGAGGAAATAAAAAATAGTTTTGTTTTACGTATCTCCTCTTTTTTTTACCCCTTCCAGTTCTACAAGAGTGTCTAGTGTTTTGTTAAGTTCGTGTAGGTGTAGGATGAGAAACAGTGCGTTCTGGGCCAACATAGATCCGATACTCTTTATGATATTTACTAACGACCTTACTTCGAAAATTCAATTTTGAAATCACTCCTTGTACGCTGATGCTACGCTCAGGATAGGTGGATCGACGATCTTCGCAGGGTGGCTGGTAGCAACTGATTGAGAGTTCGCCCACTTCTATAGCATGCCATCTATTCCTTGACAATTTTAGTGGTGGTTGTGTGGGTGTCACAAAATTCTCTAATCTACATAAAAAACTACCAAAATTTTGTTTATTCCTGTCAAACGACGATTTCCCACCCTGAAAATGGCATGTTCTATCGTGAAAATAATGAAAATTCGACCCGGTAATCATTTTTTTATATTTTTCAAACAAAAAGTGAAAAATTCCATATAAAACACGTCGAGGCTGCCCGCCTCCCTGCGCGCCTCCGGCTCTAAAAATATTCATGGGGTGGGGCAAACAATGCACATGGTTAAAGAGCGCGCTGTTTCTGAAATATTGAATGGGGTAGGCAGAGAACTGGCTCGCGTTTGGCGTTCCGATTGGCCCTGAATAGGTGAAGGGCCTTTCAGAGCGCCACCGCGCCGCCGCCGCACGCGAACGTGCTGTCGCGCATTTTCGAGGCACTGGCATCATTAACTTAAATTTTCTCACTACGCGAAGTATGCGGTGTTATATAGGTAAGGCTGAAACTTAAGAGCAAGAGAAGAGTGCATGGCCCTGACAGGCAGCAGCAATTATGATTAAATTTAACTTTTAACGGCTCAATTACATTATCATAAGTATCGGTAGGCGCCTCACGTTTCATAATCACCCAGTGTTGTATTCTTGTAGTATTGCTATCCTTACTTCGTTAGGCACTATTATTAGTCAGACATATAAGTCAGGATCACACCGTTCGACGGGCTACTGTCTTTCTCCTTTTGTGAAGACCTTTGATCGCTACGTGTTCACAAAGAGAGAAAGTCAGTACAATAATGTCCATTGCATTGTACATGCGAAACATAGTTCGTGGTATCGAACAAGGGGTCTATTGTCTAAGCACGAAAATAGTAATTTCATACGATGTTACGGGCTTTTCCAACTCCATACTACCTACGGACATAAGATTACATTGGAGCCCGAACTAGGAATTGATGAAAACCTGATTTCACAGATCTCCCTACTCTCGGTGTGTTTTTTCTCGTTCGAAAAATGGAATTTGTCATTTGGTATTGTCGGATCAAACTCTTTCGGACCGGCGCGTATCTTCGTTGACGGACTTAGAGAGTAGACCCTAAGCAGCAAGGAGTCCACGACGAAACTCAGCGATGAATTTGAAACATAGTTAGGGCTGATCGACTGGTAGGCTTCAACTTCAACAGCTGAGTCGTTATGCTTGCATGGAAATATTAAACACGCTTGACGAAACATGCACTCAAGGAATGCTCTGTGACCACGTAGCCGACAACTTTCAAAGTTTTGATGCCTCTTCTACACAATTTGTTCTATCAACTACCGATCACGCTTTCAATTTTTTGGTTTTAAATGGTCGGCATTGCGTAAAGGAATTCCATGTAAATGGAGTAAAAATTGCTAAGAGGTCTTAGCAAAGGGTGTTCAACAATACAACATATTAGTTGCGATGTGCATTCACCACCTAGTCCTAGGACAACAACAAGGAATCTGCAACGACGAAGCTCCGTGGTGATGCATATCAAAATGTTAAATTAGACGTGTAAAAGTGATCCCGATGGAGTATTTAGAGCATAAACAATTTCATTTCGCGTTATTTCATTTCGTCCTCTCGCATAATAAAACAACAAAATTGAATTCGCGATCCGGTAGTTAAGAGAACTAATAAGAAAAGAAAACTGCAAGCAATGAAAACTGTGAAATTTTTCGGTTACTTGAGAACAGAATTACTTGACATCATGTATCGACAAGCGTTTAAGCTATTCGATTTAGTGAGAGCGTTTGTAGGGCTTGCCTTCTACGTACAAGAGAACCGGGCGATCTACCCGAACTATGTTCCAAATGTACCACGGATTTCCGAATGTACCATCTACACCATTGAAGACTTGCGGTTGCTCGACCTGGACTATTTGCCGCCGGATGCACGACGCAACTGACATTATTGTACCGAAGACCCTGACAAGCCTTGCGTTGTAAACACTGTTCACAAGGAATTCCTATGAAAACTTTAGTGGTTACTATAATAAAACAAGACATCTAATCTAATACAATTATCTTTTATTGTTACACTCTTATAAACAGCCATCTTAGGCAAAAACCAAAATCCCAGAGAGTGAACAAAACTAAAGATGTGACAGACATCATGTTCACAGATAATTAATATCTTAACACTCCCCCTCAATTTTATGTTTGTGAAAACTTACAAATTGCTTCTATAAATAAATGAAAATAAATTCTACCAAACTTTAACTTTAACATGGCAACACAAACTTAGTAATATTTAAATTCTTGAAATTGCAACACTAAAACTGACATATATAAGTTTTGACAGATAATTTTGACAAGCTAGTGACAAGTGACAACATAACCTTAAAATATAAACAATGCAAACATTCTATGAAAAACAATGTTACAAGACTAACAGCTTGTCACGAAAATAGCAAAACTTAACACTACACAGTGGTTTCGTCATAATGTCCGAAGTATTTTCACTGGTACTTACGTATTTAACAATCAAAAAATTTTGGTTTACAATGTCTTTTATGAAATGATATTTAATGTCTATGTGCTTGGAATGTTTTGTATTTTCACAATTATGTATCATTTTTATTGCACTCTGATTGTCCACATAAAGCACAATATTACACTTTTCATTAAAGTCAACTGATAATCCTTTCACAAATAACAAATCACTGACACAACTTGCAGCAGCTATGTATTCACTTTCAGCACTGGAGAGAGATACAGTCCTCTGCTTTCGTGATGACCATGCAATTAGGTTCCCTTGGTGATATATTAGTGCTCCACTAACACTTTTTCTTGTGATCTTATCACCTGCCCAATCGGCATCTGAAAATGCTGAAATATTAGAACATTTATTAGTGTTTTCTTCTTTCTCTTGACAATAGTATGTCAACTTTTTATTAATTGTGCCCTTCAGATAGCGTAATACACGTTTTGCAGCTGTCCATAAGCTTCTCGTGGGTTTATCAAGATATCGACTGAGGAATGAAGTTGCAAAAGTGATGTCCGGTCTGCTTATTGTAGCCAGGTAAGTTAAACTTCCAATTAATTCTCTGTAAGGTATATCACTAATTATTTCTTCTGTTTCAGGTACTTGAAAATTGTTTTCCATCGGCGTCTTCACTTCTTTACAATCTTGCATCTTATACTTTAGTAATAAATTTTTAATAAACAGTTTTTGTGATAATTTCAATGTATTATCATTTCTCATAATTTCAATTCCTAAGAAGTTAGATACTCTTCCCATATCTTTAGCTTTAAATTCTTCTTGCAATTTTCTTGATATTTTATTTATTTCACTACTCTTTCCCATCAGTAAAATATCATCTACAAATAATATGAGCCATATATCTTTTCCTATGTATAAACATATATCATATTTTGATCTTTTCATGTTTATTGTTTGACAAAAATTATCAAATCTTATATTCCAACATTTTGGTGACTCTTTCAATCCATATAAAGCTTTTTTAAGTTTCAGAACAGTTCCTTCTTGTTTATTTTCCAAACTTATTCCCTCTGGAACTTTGATGTAAACTTCTGTGCTCAAATTTCCATTTAGAAATGCTGTAGGTATGTCCAACTGCTTTGTTTCCCAGTTATTATTTATTACTTCTGATAATCCCATTCTTATGGTAGTTATGTTGGCTACAGGGGAATAAACATAATCTTCTGTGTACTGTTGAAATCCGCGTGCAACTAATCTTGCCTTTTTAGTTCCATCCGATTTTGTTTTGAAAATCCATTTTGTGTCAATAGCACTTTTTCCTTTTGGCAATTCTGATTCTATCCATGTGTTTTGTTCCTTTAATGACTTAATCTCTTTATCTATTGCTGTTTTCCATTCTTTATCTTGTTGAATGGCTTCTGTGTATGTGACAGGATCGCTTTCACTTGAAAGTAAACAATAATCTTCATATGTATTTAAATCAAATTGTTTAGGCTTTTTTACTTCTCTTCCACTTCTTGTTCGCTTGATTTCTTCGTTTTGTTTTTCTGGAGTGGAGTAATTATTCTCTTCTGGATCATAAAAACTTTCTTCTTCTTGTATTGATTCTGAATACTTTGTTTCTTTTATTATTTGTTTTTCTTTTGGTTTCACACACATTTCTTTCTGAATTTCATTTTCTTCTAAGTATCCTTTTATATTTTTGTTTTGTTCTTCATGTTGATATTTTATGTTTGTTTCATCAAATCTTACATCTCTTGAGACAAATATCTCATCAGTTTTTGGGTTCCATAAGGTATATCCATTCATAGAATATCCTATCATTCGAGCTGGCACTGCTCGTTTTGACCATTTATCCTGTTTGGGCATAATATGTGCCCATGCTTTGCATCCAAAAACTTTGATTTTATTTAAAATTAATTCCTTGTTCTTGATCCTCGCAGGTACTTGATAATTTATTGAAGAACATGGCGATCGGTTGATAAGAAAAGTAGCCGTTAAGATTGCTTGACCCCATAGGTGTCTTGGTAGATTTGATTCATCTAACATGGTTCTCGCTTTATCATATATTGTCCTGTTCATACGTTCAGCTTTCCCATTTTGCTGTGGGCTATATGGCTGCGTGTATTCAATTTTGATACCTTTTTCATAACAAAACTTTTTGAGACTTTCCGCTGTGAATTCCCCTCCATTATCACATCTGATCCTTTTCACTTTTATCCCATCTTGCCTCTCTTTTTCTATTATATAATTGATTAATTTATCTGTGGCTTCATTTTTGCTTTTTAACAAATACGTCTGAGTATAATGAGAATAGTCATCTGTTATTGTTTGGAAATATTTATATCCTTGTTTAGTTGCTACTCTTGCTGGTCCAGCAATATCAGTGTGTATTAAATCTCCTATCTTACTTGACCTTGGACTTTGTAATCTGTTAAATGGTAGTCTGGTTGATTTTGACCTCATGCATGCTTCACACACTTCCTTACTGTATGGCAATCCTAATATAGCTAGATGTTTTCTACACATATGACCCATTCTTTTGTGCCATAAGTCATTATCTTCTTGTATCACATTACATTCATCTTTATCTTTTATTTTTATTGAGAAGGTATATAACATATTCCTCTTTTCTCCAAAATATTTCTTTTTACCTGCAGTTATTATTAACTTATCCTTTTTGAAAATTACTTGCTTTTCTCGTTCTGCTAATTTATTGACCGACATTAAATTGTTACTGATTCCCGGTACAAGTATGACTTCCAGTCTTAATGGTTCATTTTTGTAATATCCATCAAGATATCCTGATTTATGTGCTGTCAGTATTTGGCCATTAGCAATTTTGATTTCTAATTTCTGTGACAGTTGCTTGACATCTGTGAGGTATTTCTCATAAGATTCTTTTATGAAATGCTGAGTAGCTCCTGAATCCACAACAAATGTTAATATTCCATCATTACTATTACATACAAGTGCTTCATTTGAGGCAATAAAAATTGGTTGACTTTCAGCAGGATGAGCAGTTCCTCCACGAGTTCTTGGTCCTCGATATCCTCTTCCTCTGCCTCGTCCTCTACTGTAGCACTCATAGGACTTATGTCCCCTCTTTTTACATTTATAGCAGGTTATATTCGATATAAAAGATGTATGTGGCTCGTTTGTAACTGTTTCTTTTCTTATTTCATGATCAAGTAATTTAGTTTTTACAAAATCTATTTTTATTTCAGTGTTCACCGCATCCAAAGCTGTAATTATGTGGTTGTATTCTTCACTCAGTCCTGTTAATAGATAGCATACTTTGTCTGTATCATTAATCTTGTCTCCTGATACCTCTAGATCTCTGATTAAGTTATCAAAGTTTGAAAAATACTCTTGAAGATTTCCTTGCTGTTTCAAGTTTAGAAGTTTTCTTCGCAAACTTAATTTGGAGATTACACTTTTTCTTTGGAATGTACTTTTCAAAGTGGATATCATATCCTTTGCGTTAACGCATTCTTTTATCAGATTTAGATGCTGATCCGTTAGACATTGAACAATAATGTTTCTTGCTTTTGCATCGTCTTGTTTATTGCAGTCTTCGATTTTTGGTAACGACACAACTTCACTTAATCCCTTTTCTTCTAAAATACAATTCACCCTGAACATCCAATTGTCGAAAGCTTCTGGATTTAGTTGGGGAAAATTGTAAAACAACTTAGTTTGCTGCCCGGCCATTTTCTTTTCTTCGTTACGCTTTTGTTGCATAAAATTAAATCTTTGAAAATCTCGACAATCTACTTCCTACTCGACACTATTTGGCGTCTGGGCCCATAACCTATGAAAACTTTAGTGGTTACTATAATAAAACAAGACATCTAATCTAATACAATTATCTTTTATTGTTACACTCTTAAAAACAGCCATCTTAGGCAAAAACCAAAATCCCAGAGAGTGAACAAAACTAAAGATGTGACAGACATCATGTTCACAGATAATTAATATCTTAACAATTCCTTCAGGCAATGCCGACCGTGCGGACGGTGGAGTTACGTCGCCTCCGCGGACGAGTTCCGCGGAACTGCATAAAGTCAAGCTAGTGCAAAGTGAAGACAAGAAAAAGAGAAGTGCCTTAAATAACGGAGCTTCGTCGTTGCATGAACTTGTTTGTCTGATACCCGACGCAACTGACATGACTGGATGCTCATGCATACTTTGTGAAGACCTCTGGGCGCTACGATACTGAACTAGTCGGTCCGAATGATCTAGACATCGAATTGTGCCTAACAGAGTAACGATAGCAATTCTCTATTGTAAACAACGTGGTGCGCCTAGGTAACGTGAGGTGCTACGAAAACTTGTGATGTAAAATGTATTAATTATGTTGTAATATTATTTAATAAGTGTGCATTCAATACGTTAACGTTATGTATAACCTAGCATGTAAGTTAAATGTAACAATACTTGCTGCATCCTTACAGGGTCATGTACTCATAAGTTTTAGCCTAATAATCATGAACATTGAGGAAATAAAAAATAGTTTTGTTTTACGTATCTCCTCTTTTTTTACCCCTTCGAGTTCTACAAGAGTGTTTTGTTAATTTCGTGTAGGTGTAGGATGAGAAACAGTGCGTTCTGGGCCAACATAGATCCGATACTCTTTAAGATATTTACTGACGACCTTACTTCGAAAATTAATTTTTGAAATCACTCCTTGTACGCTGCTGCTACGCTCAGGATAGGTGGATCGACGATCTTCGCAGGGTGGCTGGTAGCAACTGATTGAGAGATGGCCCACTTCTATAGGATGCCATCTATTTCCTTTAAAATTTTAGTGCCGGTTCTCTTGTCACAAAATTCTCTAAACTACATAAAAAACCACCAAAATGTTGTTTATTCCTGTCAAACGACGATATCTCACTCTGAAAATGGCGTGTCCAATCGTGAAAATTCATTATATTTTTCAAACAAAAAATTCCATAAAAAAACACGTCGAGGCTGCCCCCTGCGCGCTCCGGCTCTAAAAATATTCACGGGGTAGCGCAAACAAGTACTACGCTGCGAAGCTAAGAAATACCACGTGGAGTCATAATCATAATTAGCCTATATCGTTTCCACTGCTGGGACGCAGGCCTCCTCTCTGTGAGAGGGAGTGGGCCGTAATCCACCACGGGCCCAGTGCGGGTTGGTAGATGTCACATATCTTCAAATTTTTGGTTCTAGGACAAGCCGGTTTCCTCACGATGTTTTGCTTCACCGTTTTGAGAGCGGTGGTGTTGTAATTATTTACACAAATTATGCGCCTGTCTGGGCCCGAACCTACGACCGACCGACGTGGAGTCGCGATTGTCAAATTCGATTTTAGTTGTGTCAGAATTATTTCTAAATTTAGAGATATTTTTTGCAGAATAGCTAGACTCTCATAGCCATTAAAAAATTTAAAAAAAGCCCTACTAGGTTGAGAAACGGAGCTTCAACGAAGCTCAGCGATGGATTTGAAACAAAGTTAGGGATAATCGACTGCTAGGCTTCCACTTCAACAGCTGAGTCGTTATGATCGCATGGAAACACCAAACACGCTTGTCAAAAAATGGTCTCAAGGTTTGCTCTGTGATTGATCACGTAGCGGACAATTTTCAAAGTTTTGATGCCTCTTCTACACAATTTGTTCTTTCAACTACCGATCACGCTTTTAATTTTTTGTTTGATTTGGTGAGACGCCACGGTCCGCACGTCGGCATTGCGTAAAGGAATTCCATGTAAATGGAGTAAAAATTGCTAAGAGGTCTTAGCAAAGGGTGTTCAACAATACAACATACCTATTAGTTGCGATGTGCATTCACCACCTAGTCCTAGGACAACAACAAGGAATCTGCAACGACGAAGCTCCGTGGTGATGCATATCAAAATGTTAAATTAGACGTGTAAAAGTGATCCCGATGGAGTATTTAGAGCATAAACAATTTCGTTTCGCATTATTTCATTTCGTCCTCTCGCATAATAAAACAACAAAATTGAATTCGCAATCCGGTAGTTAAGAGAACTAATAAGAAAAGAAAACTGCAAGCAATGAAAACTGTGAAATTTTTCGGTTACTTGAGAACAGAATTACTTGACATGTATCGACAAGCGTTTAAGCTATTCGATATAGTGAAAGCGTTTGTAGGGCTTGCCTTCTACGTACAAGAGGACCGGGCGATTTACCCTAACTATGTTCCAAATGTACCACGAATCTACACCATTGAAGACTCCCTGTTGCTTGAGCTGGACTATTTGCCGGAGGATGCACGACGCAACTGACATTATTGTACCGAAGACCCTGACAAGCCTTGCGTTGTAAACACTGTTCACAAGGAATTCCTTCAGGCCATGCCGACCGTGCGGACGGTGGAGTTACGTCGCCTCCGCGGACGAGTTCCGCGGAACTGCATAAAGTCAAGCTAGTGCAAAGTGAAGACAAGAAAAAGAGAAGTGCCTTAAATAACGGAGCTTCGTCGTTGCATGAACTTGTTTGTCTGATACCCGACGCAACTGACATGACTGGATGCTCATGCATACTTTGTGAAGACCTCTGGGCGCTACGATACTGAACTAGTCGGTCCGAATGATCTAGACCTCGAATTGTGCCGAACAGAGTAACGATAGCAATTCTCTATTGTAAACAACGTGGTGCGCCTAGGACACGTGAGGCGTTACGAAAACTTGTGATGTAAAATGTATTAATTATGTTGTAATATTATTTAAAAAGTGTGCATTCAATACGTTAACGTTATGTATAACCTAGCATGTAAGTTAAATGTAACAATACTTGCTGCATCCTTACAGGGTCATGTACTCATAAGTTTTAGCCTAATAATCATGAACATTGAGGAAATAAAAATTGTTTTGTTTTACGTATCTCCTCTTTTTTTTACCCCTTCGAGTTCTACAAGAGTGTCTAGTGTTTTGTTAAGTTCGTGTAGGTGTAGGATGAGAAACAGTGCGTTCTGGGGCCATGTGTTGCGGATGTAGTATATTTATATCAGTACATGTATCGACTAGCGTGTAGACAGACTTTCCATGCGATTTTGTGGCAGCGCTTGAACGATCTGTCCTGACTCTGTTTCAAATGCAGCACGGGCCTTTGATGTTTAAACCTCCTTGTTGCTCTTCTGGAACTATTTGCCGAATGCACGACAAGCACAACTGACATTATTGTACTGAAAACCCTTGCGTTGTATTGTAACCACTGTGTTCACAAGGAATTGCTTCAGGCAATGCCGACCACCATGCAGACGGTGGTCCACGGATTAGCGCGGAAACGACGGAAGCTTCACTATGTTGCTGTCTTGTGGAACTTATGTCAAGATGCTAAAATCTGTACAGTTCTTATGCCGAGAATGGGCGCGAGCTATAACTATACGATATGGAAGACCATGCCTTCCTGTCCCATAACGGTTAGCAAGTGTGCAAATATCGTTCCTCGAACCTCGAGGTAAAGATGGCCCTAGTGTGAGTTTCTTTTAACTCCACATAACGCATTGACCGCGTGCGGCGGCGCGCGGCGGCGCGGCATGCGGCAGTCCGAATGGCCCCTCACCGATCTAGGGTGAATCGGAACGCGAAACGCGGTCGAGTTCTTTTCTGTCTACCCCGTTCGCAGGTTGAGAATCAACGCGCTCTTAACCATGTGTCATCCCCCAATATGACGTCACAAAATACGATTGCGCTGATAACGCGTCATCCGACGCTCATCGTAGTAGATAACTATTACCTTATCATTGGCTTATCGCACTGCGCGCGACAGCTAACTTCGCAAAAGATAGACCGTAGACCGCGCTGTTTCTCAGCTGCGAACGGGGTAGGCAAACAAATCTTAGTTGTATTGGATCGCTCAAAATTGTACTGTGGCGAGTTTCTTTTAACCAATTAATGCATCGACCGCGTTTGGTGTTGACCCTGAATTGGATGGAGAAGGGGAACAATCGGAGTGCCGCACGCGCTCGATGCGTTAATTGGTTAAAAGAAACACACTAGGGCCACAGTACAATTTTGAGCGATCCAATACAACTAAGATTTGTTTCTACTAACTTGAGTGTCCTATTAAAGGCGATCGTGCGTCTTAAAGGCACCGATCACATTAATTTATACTTTCACGGTCTAAACGGCAAAAACTTAAGAGTAAGAGTATATTACACTGTTAGGAAGCAGTAATTATTACTAAATTTAACTTATAATTACTCAAATATATTCCATGCCTACTAGATAATGTCAAATCAATCAATAAACTTAGCCCGCCCATCGCAGTCCACTGCTGGACATAGGCCTCTCCCAAGTCACCCCACAACACCCTGTCCTCCGTCTTCCTCATCCAGACTGTCCCAGGCACTTTCTTTAGATCGTCAGGCCATCTAGCTGGAGGGCGTACAACGTACGCTTGCCGATACCGATACGCGGTTTCTACTCCAAAACTCGTCTGCTCCACCGGCCATCGACAGACATGGCCAGGCCATGGTAAACACTCCAGCGTGTTTACTCTGCAAGTTCTGTCGGTAACTCCGGTTCTTTTCCGGATAATTTTGTCTGATTTTATCCTTCAAAAAAACTCCGCGCATAGTCCGCTCCTAGCGCGCTGAGCGACCTTGAATTTGTGGACCAGCCCAACTGTCAGTTTCGGCACCGTGTGTCATTACGGGCAGGATGCATTGGTTGGAGACCCTATAGCCTTCAGACATTGCGGGATCGGGGACGAGAATACTTGACGAAGCTTACATACTTGATTTATCGTAGCGCCTCACGTTTCGTAGTCACACAATGTTGTATTCTCATAATATTGCTATTATTATTTGGATAGGCGCTATTTAGTTAAAAAAATAAGCTAGGATTATCACCCCGTTCGAAAAATAAATGTGGTAGCGCTCAGAGGTCTTCACAGAGGGAGAAAGACAGTACAATAATGTCAGTGGCGTAGTACTTTCGATACATAATTTGGAGTTTCAGACAGAGCAACAAAGGAGTCGACAACGAAGGTCAGCGATGAATTTGAAACATAGTTAGGGCTGATCGACTGGTAGGCTTCAACTTCAACAGCTGAGTCGTTATGCTCGCATGGAATAATAAACACGCTTGACGAAACATGCACACAAGGAATGCAATGCTCTGTGATCACGTAGTGGACAACTTTCAAAGTTTTGATGCCTCTTCTACACAATTTGTTCTTTCAACTACCGATCTCGCTTTCAATTTTGTGGTTTTAAATGGTGAAACGACACGGTCCGCACGTCGGCATTGCGTAAAGGAATTCCATGTAAATGGAGTAAAAATTGCTAAGAGGTCTTAGCAAAGGGTGTTCAACAATACAACATATTAGTTGCGATGTGCATTCACCACCTAGTCCTAGGACAACAACAAGGAATCTGCAACGACGAAGCTCCGTGGTGATGCATATCAAAATGTTTTTTTTTTTTTTTTTTAGAAATTAGACGTGTAAAAGTGATCCCGATGGAGTATTTAGAGCATAAACAATTTCATTTCGCATTATTTCATTTCGTCCTCTCGCATAATAAAACAACAAAATTGAATTCGCGATCCGGTAGTTAAGAGAACTAATAAGAAAAGAAAACTGCAAGCAATGAAAACTGTGAAATTTTTCGGTTACTTGAGAACAGAATTACTTGACATGTATCGACAAGCGTTTAAGCTATTCGATATAGTGAAAGCGTTTGTAGGGCTTGCCTTCTGCATACAAGAGGACCGGGCGATCGACCCTAACTATGTTCCAAATGTAAAACGGATCTACACCATTGAAGACTCCCTGTTGCTCAACCTGGACTGTTTGCCGCCGGATGCACGACGCAACTGACATTATTGTACCGAAGACCCTGACAAGCCTTGTGTTATAAACACTGCTCACAAGGAGTTCCTTCAGGCAATGCCGACCGTGCGGACGGTGGAGTTACGTCGCCTCCGCGGACGAGTTCCGCGGAACTGCATAAAGTCAAGCTAGCGCAAAGTGAAGACAAGAAAAAGAGAAGTGACTTAAGTTACGGAGCTTCGTCGTTGCATGAACTGTGTGTCTGATACACGATGTAACTGACATGACTGGACGCTCATACATACTTTGTGAAGACCTCTGGGCGCTACGATACAGAACTATTCGGTCCGAATGATCTAGACATCGAATTGTGCCTAACAGAATAACGATAGCAATTCTCTATTGTAAACAACGTGGTGCGCCTAGGAAACGTGAGGTGCTACGAAAACTTATGATGTAAAATGTATTAATTATGTTGTAATATTATTTATTATGTGTGCATTCAATACGTTAACGTTGTGTATAACCTAGCCTATAAGTTAAATGTAACAATACTTGCTGCATCCTTACAGGGTCATGTACTCATAAGTTTTAGCCTAATAACCATGAACATTGAGGAAATAAAAATTGTTTTGTTTTACGTATCTCCTCTTTTTTTTACCCCTTCGAGTTCTACAAGAGTGTCTAGTGTTTTGTCAAGTTCGTGTAGGTGTAGGATGAGAAACAGTGCGTTCTGGGGCCATGTGTTGCGGATGTAGTATATTTATATCAGTACATGTATCGACTAGCGTGTAGACAGACTTTCCATGCGATTTTGTGGCAGCGCTTGAACGATCTGTCCTGACTCTGTTTCAAATGCAGCACGGGCCTTTGATGTTTAAACCTCCTTGTTGCTCTTCTGGAACTATTTGCCGAATGCACGACAAACACAACTGACATTATTGTACTGAAAACACTTGCGTTGTATTGTAACCACTGTGTTCACAAGGAATTGCTTCAGGCAATGCCGACCACCATGCAGACGGTGGTCCACGGATTAGCGCGGAAACGACGGAAGCTTCACTATGTTGCTGTCTTGTGCATATTTGACCATATTGAGCTTGAGCATACTTGAGCATATTATAAGATAAAAGACTACGTTGAAGACAAGGAAGTTTGGCATTAATTCCTTCTGCACATGTGGCTTCCCTGGTAACTCATTAGCACCATAACTATGTGAGCGTCTATTAACTGCTTCCAAATTACAATGATAATTTTAATTATTTTATTTTTTTACACTTCCTGACATATTCTCGTCATTATTTGACATTATACAACACTTGTAATATCGAGTATTTATTAGTGATTCTCATGGAAATCATATCACTTAGTTTAAATAGGTTGATTTTACTTATGTAGATTCTTTTACATATTGTGAATGAGAGAACGTTGTATGTAGGCCTACAGTTTCTATTCTTTATTTTCATTTCTCTAAGTACCTGGCACTTATTGACAGGCCTGCACTGTCCTCCCATACCTATTATCACTGTAATTTGAAAACATTGTAAAAGCCAATTATTTTTAAAAGAGTAACCGTGGAGTTTCCTTGCCGGCTCTTCTCCATAGGAAGCGACAAATTGGAACCGTGCACCTAGCTTCTGACGTTTCATAAGTGCCCTTGCAGGTTTATGTGAAATAAAATATTTTGATTTGATTGATTTGATTTGTGGAACTTATGTCAAGATGCTAAAATCTGTACAGTTCTTATCCCGAGAATGGGCGCGAGCTATAACTATACGATATGGAAGACCATGCCTTTCCTGTCCCATAACGGTTAGCAAGTGTGCAAATATCGTTCCTCGAACCTCGAGGTAAAGATGGCCCTAGTGTGAGTTTCTTTTAACCAACTCCACATAACGCATCGACCGCGTGCGGCGGCGCGGCAGTCCGAATGGCCCCTCACCGATCTAGGGTGAATCGGAACGCCAAACGCGGTCGAGTTCTTCTCTGTCTACCCCGTTCGCAGGTTGAGAATCAACGCGCTCTTAACCATGTGCCATCCCCCAGTATGACGTCACAAAATACGATTGCGCTGATAACGCGTCATCCGACGCTCATCGTAGTTGATAACTATTACCTTATCATTGGCTTATCGCACTGAGCGCGACAGCTAAACTACGCGGCACTCATTAGTAAAAGACACTTTTACACGTCGATATTTTGTTGGTCAATATTTTAATAACTAGATGGCGCTGGCATTTCCTAGCTGACTGTTCTCTGAGAAGAAAAGCCGAAACAAAATCAGCGGTCATGGTCTCTTTTAAAGTCCTAACATTTTAAGTAAAAAAAAAAAAAAACAACATTATATGTATTTGAAATTTATGTGAGGGCAATGTCTGGAAAGGCCTTTTGAAGAAAGAGCCTTTGCAGCTTTGAGCTGACCTGTCCCAATAGACGGCATGTTTGTATCAGTCACCGTGTAGCTTAAGCTTAAATAAAAGTGATGTATCATCTGCAAATAATACTATTTCATGACTAGTCTTTAAAAGACAAGATAGGTCGTTTACATATATGAGAAATAAAAAAGGGCCAAGAATTGAGCCCTGCGGAACTCCCATAGTGAAAATAGAGCCTGGGGATCGCTTGCCGATAACGTCCACTCTTTGGATATTAGCTATAGCTATAATCTGTAACGTTGCAGTCCCGTGTGTGGGTACGAGCTATACTACACGATACGGAGAACCGTACCTACCTATCCCATGACGGTTAGCCAATATCAGTATGCAAATATTGTCCCTCGTCCTCGAGGTACATAACTGACCATTAAATAGGAATCAAAAAGAAATCTCAAATTTGGTTTCCTTTCGACAAACGCTACGTCGAACTACTAGCGATCCAGGTGACCTCAAAATAGTTACGTGCGGCCGCGGGTCTTCAGAGCACCGATGATATTAATTTATGTTTTCACATACTAATCAGTGCCGCGAAGTGTAGGTGTCGCGCGCGTTGCGATAAGCCACTGAATATGAGCGTCGGATGACGCGTTATCAGCGTTAATTTTATTTTGTGACGTCATACTGGGGGCGATTGATTGCACACGGTTAAAGAGCGCGCTCTTTCTGAAATATTGAACGGGGTAGGCAGAGAACTCGACCGCGTTTGGCGTTCCGATTGTCCTGGATTGGTGAAGGGCCTTTCGGAGCGCCACCGCCCACGCGAACATGCGGTCGCGCATTTTCCATGCACTGACGTCATTAAGTTAAATATTCTCATAACGCGAAGTGTGCGGTTTTATATAGGTAAGGCTGAAACTTAAGAGCAGCAATTATGTTTAAATTGAACTTTTAACTGCTCAATTACATTATCATAAGTATCGGTAGGCGCCTCACGTTTCATAACTACCCAATGTTGTATTCTTGTAGTATTGCTCTCCTTACTTCGTTAGGCGCTATTATTAGTCAGAAATTTAAGTCAGGATCACACCGTTCGACGGACTACTGTTTTTCTCCCTTTGTGAAGGAAGACCCTTGATCGCTACGTGTTCACAAAGAGAGAAAGTCAGTACAATAATGTCCATTGTGTAATTTCATACAATGTTACGGGCTTTTCCAACTCCATACTACCCACGGACATAAGATTACATTGGAGCCCGAACTAGGAATTGATGAAAACCTGATTTGACAGATCTCCCTACTCTCGGTGTGTTTTTCTCGTTCGAAAAATGGAATTTGTCATTTGTATTGTCGGATCAACTCTTTCGGACCGGCGCGTATCTTTCGTTGACGGACTTAGAGACTAGACCCTAAGCAGCAAGGAGTCCACAACGAAGCTCAGCGATACCTTTGAAACATAGTTAGGGCTGATCGACTGGTAGGCTTCAACTTCAACAGCTGAGTCGTTATGCTCGCATGGAAATATTAAACACGCTTGACGAAACATGCACTCAAGGAATGCTCTGTGATCACGTAGGGGACAACTTTCAAAGTTTTGATGCCTCTTCTACACAATTTGTTCTATCAACTACCGATCACGCTTTCAATTTTTTGGTTTTAAATGGTGAAACGCCACGGTCCGCACGTCGGCATTGCGTAAAGGAATTCCATGTAAATGGAGTAAAAATTGCTAAGAGGTCTTAGCAAAGGGTGTTCAACAATACAAGTGGTCCACGGATAACCGCGGAAACGACGGAAGCTTGACTATGTTGCTGTCTTGTGGTACTTGTTGTGGCCGAGTTGCTGCAAAGTAACACACAAAAAAAAAGCTCATACATACTTTGTGAAGACCTCTGGGCGATACGATACAGAAGTAGTCGGTCCGAATGATCTAGACATCTAATTGTGCCTAACAGAGTAACGATAGCAATTCCCTATTGTAAACAACGCGAGGCGCTACGATAACTTGTGATGTATCACTATCACTACATAGTATAAAACAAAGTCGCTTTCCGCTGTCTCTCTGTCCCTATGTATGCTTAGATCTTTAAAACTACGCAACGGATTTTGATGCACTTTTTTTGTAGATAGAGTGATTCAAAAGGAAGGTTTGTATGTATATAACATGCATAATATAGTAGAGAACACTGATAATTTTAGAGGTTTCTAATGTGGTGTCGTAAATAAACACATTTTTTTGCGCTTACATTGCAAACGCTAGCTGAACCCTATGAGTTAGATCAAAATAATGTACTACAGTATTGTACACCTTAAAAATGAATACAGAAAAGTCCGCGATGGTGTATGTCGATCTCTTAGGGATAACCAACAATAACCATTTTTTCTCCTTTACTTTTTACGAGAAATAATGGCTTTTTTACGAAGCGATTTTATGCAATACAGCATTAATCCTTATCCAATTAAATACCTTAAATACATTGTGCATTTAATATAAATCAATATGGCCCTGTGCAGTATTTAATTTAAATGAATATTTTCGAAGATATTACAGATTTAAAATGCAGTGACGCATGCCTATAAATAGCGCGGCGGCACCCGTTCGCAGCCGGGGCGGGTGGCTAGCAGTAAGTAAATAAGAAGCATGCAAACTGTAATATTTTACCGTTACTTGACCACAGCAATCCTTGGCATGTATCGACTAGCGTGTAGACTGTTTCCATGCGATTTAATGGAAGCACTTGTAGGGCTTGCCTCCTACGTACAAGAAGACCGGGCGAACTACCCTATCTATGTTCCAAATGTAACACGGATCTACACCATTGAAGACTTTCTCTTGCTCGACCTGAACTATTTGCCGCCGGATGCACGACGCAACTGACATTATTGTACTGAAGACCCTGACAAGCCTTGCGTTGTAAACACTGTTCACAAGGAATTCCGCACGTCGGCATTGCGTAAAGGAATTCCATGTAAATGGAGTAAATATTGCTAAGAGGTCTTAGCAAAGGGTGTTCAACAATACAACATATTAGTTGCGATGTGCATTCACCACCTAGTCCTAGGACAACAACAAGGAATCTGCAACGACGAAGCTCCGTGGTGATGCATATCAAAATGTTAAATTAGACGTGTAAAAGTGATCCCGATAGAGTATTTAGAGCATAAACAATTTCATTTCGCATTATTTCATTTCGTCCTCTCGCGTAATAAAACAACAAAATTTAATTCGCGATCCGGTAGTTAAGAGAACTAATAAGTAAAGAAAAATGCAAGCAATGAAAACTGTGAAATTTTTCGGTTACTTGAGAACAGAATTACTTGACATGTATCGACAAGCGTTTAGGCTATTCGATATAGTGAAAGCTTTTGTAGGGCTTGCCTCCTACGAACAAGAGGACCAGGCGATCTACCCTAACTATGTTCCAAATGTAACACAAATCTACACCATTGAAGACTTCCTGTTGCTCGACCTGGACTATTTGCCGCTGGATGCACGACGCAACTGACATTATTATACTGAAGACCCTAACAAGCCTTGCGTTGTAAACACTGTTCACAAGGAATTCCTTCAGGCCATGCTGACCGTGCGGACGGTGGAGTTACTTCGCCTCCGCGGACGAGTTTCGCGGAACTGCATAAAGTCAAGCTAGTGCAAAGTGAAGACACAAGAAAAAGTGAAGAGAAGTGACTTAGATTACTCCTTGTTGCTCTGCCTGAACCATGTGTCAGCACAACGCAACTGATATTATTGTAATGTCTGTCTTACTTTGTGAGGACCTCTGAGCGCTTCCACTTTAGTCCGTCTACCCACACACACGTTGTCTTCATACCCTATGTGAAGACCTCTGGACGCTACGCTACAGAAGTTTTCGATCCGAATGATCTGAATGATTGCCTGAAGGAATTCCTTCAGGCAATGCCAACCGTGCGGACGGTGGTGGAGTTCCGTCGGTTCCACGGACCCGTTCCTCAGGAGGGCACCAAGTCCAGCTGGTGCAAAGTAAACACACAAGAACAACTGAAGAGAAGTGACTTAAGTTACGGAGCTTCGTCGTTGCATGAACTGTGTGTCTGATACACGACGCAACTGACATGACTGGACGCTCATACATACTTTGTGAAGACCTCTGGGCGCTACGATACAGAAGTAGTCGGTCCGAATGATCTAGATATCTAATTGTGCCTAACAGAGTAACGATAGCAATTCTCTATTGTAAACAACGTGAGGCGCTACGATAACTTGTGATGTATCACTATCACTACATAGTATAAAACAAAGTCGCTTCCCGCTGTCTGTCCCTATGTATGCTTAGATCTTTAAAACTACGCAACGGATTTTGATGCACTTTTTTTTAGATAGAGTGATTCAAAAGGAAGGTTTGTATGTATATAACATGCATAATACAGTAGAGAACACTGATAATTTTAGAGGTTTCTAATGTGGTGTCGTAAATAAACACATTTTTTTGCGCTTACATTGCAAACGCTAGCTGAACCCTATGAGTTAGATCAAAATAATGTACTACAGTATTGTACACCTTAAAAAGGGCTACAGAAAAGTCCGCGATGGTGTATGTCGATCTCTTAGGGATAACCAGCAATAACCATTTTTTCTCCTTTACTTTTTACGAGAAATAATGCCTGTTTTACGAAGCGATTTTATGCAATACAGCATTAATCCTTATCCAATTAAATACCTTAAATACATTGTGCATTTAATATAAATCAATATGGCCCTTTGCAGTATCTAATTTAAATGAATATTTTCGAAGATATTACAGATTTAAAATGCAGTGACGCATGCCTATAAATAGCGCGTCGGCACCCGTTCGCAGCCAGGGCGGGTGGCTAGCAGTAAGTAAATAAGAAGCATGCAAACTGTAACATTTTACCGTTACTTGACCACAGCAATCCTGGGCATGTATCGACTAGCGTGTAGACTGTTTCCATGCGATTTAATGGAAGCACTTGTAGGGCTTGCCTCCTACGTACAAGAGGACCGGGCGAACTACCCTATCTATGTTCCAAATGTAACACGGATCTACACCATTGAAGACTTCCTGTTGCTCGACCTGGACTATTTGCCGCCGGATGCACGACGCAACTGACATTATTGTACTGAAGACCCTGACAAGCCTTGCGTTGTAAACACTGTTGACAAGGAATTCCTTCAGGCCATGCCGACCGTGCTGACCGTGGTGGAGTTACGTCGCCTCCGCGGACGAAGGTCCGCGGAAATGCGTAAAGTCAAGCTAGTGCAAAGTGAAGACACAACAAAAAGTGAAGAGAAGTAACTTAGATTACTCCTTGTTGCTCTGCCTGAACATGTGTCAGCACAACGCAACTGATACTATTGTAATGTCTTTCTTACGGAGCTTCGTCGTTGCATGAACTGTGTGTCTGATACACGACGCAACTGACATGACTGGACGCTCATACATACTTTGTGAAGACCTCTGGGTGCTACGATACAGAAGTAGTCGGTCCGAATGATCTAGATATCTAATTGTGCCTAACAGAGTAACGATAGCAATTCTCTATTGTAAACAACGTGAGGCGCTACGATAACTTGTGATGTATCACTATCACTACATAGTATAAAACAAAGTCGCTTCCCGCTGTCTGTCCCTATGTATGCTTAGATCTTTAAAACTACGCAACGGATTTTGATGCACTTTTTTTGTAGATAGAGTGATTCAAAAGGAAGGTTTGTATGTATATAACATGCATAATACAGTAGAGAACACTGATAATTTTAGAGGTTTCTAATGTGGTGTCGTAAATAAACACATTTTTTTGCGCTTACATTGCAAACGCTAGCTGAACCCTATGAGTTAGATCAAAATAATGTACTACAGTATTGTACACCTTAAAAAGGGCTACAGAAAAGTCCGCGATGGTGTATGTCAATCTCTTAGGGATAACGAACAATAACCATTTTTTATCCATTACTTTTTACGAAAAATAATGCCTGTTTTACGAAGCGATTTTATGCAATACAGCATTAATCCTTATCCAATTAAATACCTTAAATACATTGTGCATTTAATATAAATCAATATGGCCCTTTGCAGTATCTAATTTAAATGAATATTTTCGAAGATATTACAGATTTAAAATGCAGTGACGCATGCCTATAAATAGCGCGTCGGCACCCGTTCGCAGCCGGGGCGGGTGGCTAGCAGTAAGTAAATAAGAAGCATGCAAACTGTAACATTTTACCGTTACTTGACCACAGCAATCCTGGGCATGTATCGACTAGCGTGTAGACTGTTTCCATGCGATTTAATGGGAGCACTTGTAGGGCTTGCCTCCTACGTACAAGAGGACCGGGCGAACTACCCTATCTATGTTCCAAATGTAACACGGATCTACACCATTGAAGACTTCCTGTTGCTCGACCTGGACTATTTGCCGCCGGATGCACGACGCAACTGACATTATTGTACTGAAGACCCTGACAAGCCTTGCGTTGTAAACACTGTTCACAAGGAATTCCTTCAGGCCATGCCGACCGTGCTGACCGTGGTGGAGTTACGTCGCCTCCGCGGACGAAGGTCCGCGGAAATGCGTAAAGTCAAGCTAGTGCAAAGTGAAGACACAAGAAAAAGTGAAGAGAAGTGACTTAGATTACTCCTTGTTGCTCTGCCTGAACATGTGTCGGCACAACGCAACTGATATTATTGTAATGTCTGTCTTACTTTGTGAGGACCTCTGAGCGTTTCCACTTTAGTCCGTCTACCCACACACACGTTGTCTTCATACCCTATGTGAAGACCTCTGGACGCTACGCTACAGAAGTTTTCGATCCGAATGATCTGAATGATTGCCTGAAGGAATTCCTTCAGGCAATGCCAACCGTGCGCACGGTGGTGGAGTTCCGTCGGTTCCACGGACCCGTTCCTCAGGAGAGCACCAAGTCCAGCTGGTGCAAAGTAAACACACAAGAACAACTGAAGAGAAGTGACTTAAGTTACGGAGCTTCGTCGTTGCATGAACTGTGTGTCTGATACACGACGCAACTGACATGACTGGACGCTCATACATACTTTGTGAAGACCTCTGGGCGCTACGATACAGAAGTAGTCGGTCCGAATGATCTAGATATCTAATTGTGCCTAACAGAGTAACGATAGCAATTCTCTATTGTAAACAACGTGAGGCGCTACGATAACTTGTGATGTATCACTATCACTACATAGTATAAAACAAATTCGCTTATAGCTGTCTCTCTATCCCTATGTATGCTTAGATTTTTAAAACTACGCAACGGATTTCGATGCACTTTTTTTGTAGATAGAGTGATTCAAGAGGAAGGTTTGTATGTATATAACATGCATAATATAGTAGAGAACACTGATAATTTTCGAGGTTTCTAATGTGGTGTCGTAAATAAACACATTCTTTTGCGCTTACATTGCAAACGCTAGCTGAACCCTATGAGTTAGATCAAAATAATGTACTACAGTATTGTACACCTTAAAAAGGAATACAGAAAAGTCCGCGATGGTGTATGTCGATCTCTTAGGGATAACCAGCAATAACCATTTTTTCTCCTTTACTTTTTACGAGAAATATTGCCTGTTTTACGAAGCGATTTTATGCAATACAGCATTAATCCTTATCCAATTAAATACCTTAAATACATTGTGCATTTAATATAAATCAATATGGCCCTTTGCAGTATCTAATTTAAATGAATATTTTCGATGATATTACAGATTTAAAATGCAGTGACGCATGCCTATAAATAGCGCGTCGGCACCCGTTCGCAGCCAGGGCGGGTGGTTAGCAGTAAGTAAATAAGAAGCATGCAAACTGTAACATTTTACCGTTACTTGACCACAGCAATCCTGGGCATGTATCGACTAGCGTGTAGACTGTTTCCATGCGATTTAATGGAAGCACTTGTAGGGCTTGCCTCCTACGTACAAGAGGACTGGGCGAACTACCCTATCTATGTTCCAAATGTAACACGGATCTACACCATTGAAGGCTTCCTGTTGCTCGACCTGGACTATTTGCCGCGCGATGCACGACGCAACTGACATTATTGTACTGAAGACCCTGACAAGACTTGCGTTGTAAACACTGTTCACAAGGAATTCCTACAGGCCATGCCGACCGTGCAGACCGTGGTGGAGTTACGTCGCCTCCGCGGACGTGTTCCGCGGAACTGCATAAAGTCAAGCTAGTGCAAAGTGAAGACACAAGAAAAAGTGAAGAGAAGTGACTTAGATTACTCCTTGTTGCTCTGCCTGAACCATGTGTCAGCACAACGCAACTGATATTATTGTAATGTCTGTCTTACTTTGTGAGGACCTCTGAGCGCTTCCACTTTAGTCCGTCTACCCACACACACGTTGTCTTCATACCCTATGTGAAGACCTCTGGACGCTACGCTACAGAAGTTTTCGATCCGAATGATCTGAATGATTGCCTGAAGGAATTTCTTCGGGCATTGCCAACCGTGCGGACGGTGGTGGAGTTTTGTTGGTTTCGCGGACACGTTCCTCAGGCGAGCACAAATTCAAGCTGGTGCAAAGTAAACACACAAGAAAAACTGAAGAGAAGTGACTTAAGTTACGGAGCTTCGTCGTAGCATGAACTGTGTGTCTGATACACGACGCAACTGACATGACTGGAAGCTCATACATACTTTGTGAAGACCTCTGGGCGATACGATACAGAAGTAGTCGGTCCGAATGATCTAGATATCTAATTGTGCCTAACAGAGTAACGATAGCAATTCTCTATTGTAAACAACGTGAGGCGCTACGATAACTTGTGATGTATCACTATCACTACATAGTATAAAACAAAGTCGCTTCCCGCTGTCTGTCCCTATGTATGCTTAGATCTTTAAAACTACGCAACGGATTTTGATGCACTTTTTTTGTAGATAGAGTGATTCAAGAGGAAGGTTTGTATGTATATAACATGCATAATATAGTAGAGAACACTGATAATTTTAGAGGTTTCTAATGTGGTGTCGTAAATAAACACATTTTTTGCGCTTACATTGCAAACGCTAGCTGAACCCTATGAGTTAGATCAAAATAATGTACTACAGTATTGTACACCTTAAAAAGGGCTACAGAAAAGTCCGCGATGGTGTATGTCGATCTCTTAGGGATAACCCACAATAACCATTTTTTATCCTTTACTTTTTACGAGAAATAATGGCTGTTTTACGAAGCGATTTTAAGCAATACAGCATTAATCCTTATCCAATTAAATACCTTAAATACATTGTGCATTTAATATAAATCAATATGGCCCTTGACAGTATCTAATTTAAATGAGTGTTTTCGAAGATATTACAGATTTAAAATGCAGGGACGCGTGCCTATAAATAGCGCGTCGGCACCCGTTCGCAGCCGGGGCGGGTGGCTAGCAGTAAGTAAATAAGAAGCATGCAAACTGTAACATTTACTTGAATCAACCAGAAAAGAGCTGATAGTTATCAAACGGCTGAACCGATTTTGATGAAACATGTCTAAAAGCACTCCCGACAAATTCACCTTTCAATAAAAAAAATAAACAAAATCAAAACCGGTTCATCAGTTCGGGAGCTACGATGCCACAGACACACATACACCCACAAACAGTCACGTCAAACTTATGACACCCCGTTGCTTTTGCGTTGGGGGTTAAAAAAGTAAGGAATTTTAGTGATCGTTTAGTTAGTTTAGTTCGGTGTATGTACAAGAGGATCGGCACCATTGTCACGTAGCTATAATCTGTTACGTTGCTGTCCCGTGTACCCATGTACGAGGTATACTACACGATACGGAGAACCGTACGTACCTATCCCATTACGGTTAGCCAATATCGGTATGCAAATATTGTCCCTCGTCCTCGAGGTACTTAACTGACCAATAAATAGGAATCAAAGAGAAATCTCAAATTTGGTTTCCTTTCGACAAACGCTACGTCGAACAGTAATATCATAGTAAGTCATTTTTAGCGATCCAGGTGACCTCAAAATAGTTACGTGCGGTCGCGGGTCTTCAGGGCACCGATGACATTAACTTATGTTTTCACATACTAACCAGTGCCTCGAAGTGTAGGTGTCGCGCGCGTTGCGATAATGCCCCTGAATATGAGCGTCGGATGACGCGTTATCAGCGTTATTGTATTTTGTGACGTCATACTGGGGGGAAATTGCACAAGGTTAAAGAGTAAAGAGCGCGCTGTTTCTGAAATAACGAACGGGGTAGGCAGAGAACTCGACCGCGATTGGCGTAACGTTACGTCGAACAGTAACATCATAGTAAGTCATCTTTAGCGATCCAGGAGACCTCAAATTTGTAAGTACCTATTAATTTAAGACTTCTAAAAAATGGTGACGGACGGACTACTATCTCCCTTTATGAACACTTCTGATCGCTAGGTGTTGCCTAAAGGAATTCCTTCGGACATATTGCCAACCGTGCGGACGGTGGTGGAGTTCCGTCGATTGCGCGGACACGTTCCTTAGGAGAGCACAAAGTCGAGTCGCTGCAAAGTAACACACAAAAAAATCTGAAAAGAAGTTACTTAAATTACAGAGCTTCGTAGTTGCATAAACTGTGTGTCTGTCTAATACACGACGCAACTGACATAGCTGGACGCTCATACATACTTTGTGAAGACCTCTGGGCGCTACGATACAGAAGGAATCTGCAACGACGAAGCTCCGTGGTTGATGCTTTTTAATATGGTTAATTCGACTTGTAAATGTGATCCCGATGGAGTATTCAGGGAATGAACAATTTCGTTTCGCATTATTTCATTTCGTGGGCTCACATAATAAAATTACAAAATTGAATACGCGATCGGTAGTTATGAACAAATAGTAAGTAAATAAGAAGCATGCAAACTGTAACATTTTACCGTTACTTGACCACAGCAATTCTTGGCATGTATCGACTAGCGTGTACACTGTTTCCATGCGATTTAATGGAAGCACTTGTAGGGCTTGCCACCTACGTACAAGAGGACCGGGCGAACTACCCTATCTATGTTCCAAATGTAACACGGATCTACACCATTGAAGACTTCCTGTTGCTCGACCTGGACTATTTGCCGCCGGATGCACGACGCAACTGACATTATTGTACTGAAGACCCTGACAAGACTTGCGTTGTAAGCACTGTTCACATGGAATTCCTTCAGGCCATGCCGACCGTGCGGACGGTGGAGTTACATCGCCTCCGCGGACGAAGGTCCGCGGAAATGCGTAAAGTCAAGCTAGTGCAAAGTGAAGACACAAGAAAAAGTGAAGAGAAGTGACTTAGATTACTCAAAAAAAAGTGCATCAAAATGCACTTTTTTTTTGTAGATAGAGTGATTCAAGTGGAAGGTTTGTATGTATATAACATGCATAGTATAGTAGAGAACACTGATAATTTTAGAGGTTTCTAATGTGGTGTCGTAAATAAACACATTTTTTTGCGCTTACATTGCAAACGCTAGCTGAACCCTATGAGTTAGATCAAAATAATGTACTACAGTATTGTACACCTTAAAAAGGAATACAGAAAAGTCCGCGATGGTGTATGTCGATCTCTTAGGGATAACCAACAATAACCATTTTTTCTCCTTTACTTTTTACGAGAAATAATGCCTGTTTTACGAAGCGATTTTAAGCAATACAGCATTAATCCTTATTCAATTAAATACCTTAAATACATTGTGCATTTAATATAAATCAATATGGCGCTTTCCAGTATCTAATTTAAATGAATATTTTCGAAGATATTACAGATTTAAAATGCAGGGGCGCGTGCCTATAAATAGCGCGTCGGCACCTGTTCGCAGCTGGGGCGGGTGGCTAGCAGTAAGTAAATAAGAAGCATGCAAACTGTAACATTTTACCGTTACTTGACCACAGCAATCTTGGGCATGTATCGACTAGCGTATAGACTGTTTCCATGCGATTTAATTGAAGCACTTGTAGGGCTGGCCTCCTACGTACAAGAGGACCGGGCGAATTACCCTATCTATGTTCCAAATGTAACACGGATCTACACCATTGAAGACTTTCTCTTGCTCGACCTGAACTATTTGCCGCCGGATGCACGACGCAACTGACATTATTGTACTGAAGACCCTGACAAGCCTTGCGTTGTAAACACTGTTCACATGGAATTCCTTCAGGCAATGCCGACCGTGCGGACGGTGGAGTTACGTCGCCTCCGCGGACCTTCGTCCGCGGAAATGCGTAAAGTCAAGCTAGTGCAAAGTGAAGACACAAGAAAAAGTGAAGAGAAGTGACTTAGATTATTCAAAAAAAAGTGCATCAAAATGCACTTTTTTTTTGTAGATAGAGTGATTCAAGTGGAAGGTTTGTATGTACATGCATAGTATAGTAGAGAACACTGATAATTTTAGAGGTTTCTAATGTGGTGTCGTAAATAAACACATTTTTTTGCGCTTACATTGCAAACGCTAGCTGAACCCTTAATCAACTCCGCCCGTCATTCTTAACCGTCCCTAACCGACTCCCCACAAACTCATTCTCTGAGATTCACGCGCCTTACATGCCACTTTATTTTCTATTCTAAAAATAAGAGAACTGTCATCAGCGAATAAAATGATATCCGAGAAGTTAGCCATCAGGTAAGGAAGGTCATTAATATAAACTAAAAATAAAAAAGGGCCAAGTTTTGAACATTGAGGCACGCCCATCTTAACTAGGGACCCCGAGGACGTTTCCCCGTTAACATTTACTTTTTGCTGCCTGTTTGATAAATAGGAAAGCACAAGATCAGCAGCTCGTCCACGAAGTCCGTAGTGGTGTAATTTACAGATTAGTGTATTGTGGTCAACGCAGTCAAACGCTTTTGAGAGGTCACAGAAAATGCCAATTACATCCTGGGACTTCTCCCAGGATTCCAAAATGTGACTGATGAGTTGTACTCCCGCGTCAGTCGTTGACCTACCTTTCGTGAAACCAAACTGTCGACTATGTAAAATCCCATTTGAGTTAAAATGTGACAACATCTGGTCTAGCATGATTTTTTCATAAATTTTGCTCAATGCTGGAAGCACAGATATAGGTCTATAATTAGAGGGATCACTCCTGCAACGACGGTTCGGGTAGTAACCCGAACCGTCGTTGCATGAACTGTGTGTCTGATACACGACGCAACTGACATGACTGGAAGCTCATACATACTTTGTGAAGACCTCCGGGCGCCACGATACAGAAGTAGTCGGTCCGAATGATCTAGACATCTAATTGTGCCTAACAGAGTAACGATAGCAATTCTCTATTGTAAACAACGTGAGGCGCTACGATAACTTGTGATGTATCACTATCACTACATAGTATAAAACAAAGTCGCTTCCCGCTGTCTGTCTGTCCCTATGTATGCTTAGATTTATAAAACTACGCAACGGATTTTGATGCACTTTTTTTTGTAGATAGAGTGATTCAAGAGGAAGGTTTGTATGTATATAACATGCATAATGTAGTAGAGAACACTGATAATTTTAGAGGTTTCTAATGTGGTGTCGTAAATAAACACATTTTTTTGCGCTTACATTGTAAACGCTAGCTGAACCCTATGAGTTAGATCAAAATAATGTACTACAGTATTGTACACCTTAAAAAGGTCTACAGAAAAGTCTGCGATGGTGTACATATGTCGATCTCTTAGGGATAACCCACAATAACCATTTTTTATCCTTTACTTTTTACGAGAAATAATGGCTTTTTTACGAAGCGATTTTATGCAATACAGCATTAATCCTTATCCAATTAAATACGTTAAATACATTGTGCATTTAATATAAATCAATATGGCCCTTGACAGTATCTAATTTATATGAGTATTTTCGAAGATATTACAGATTCAAAATGCAGGGCCGCGTGCCTATAAATAGCGCGTTGGCAACCGTTCGCAGCCGGGGCGGGTGGCTAGCAGTAAGTAAATAAGAAGCATGCAAACTGTAACATTTACTTGAATCAACCAGAAAAGAGCTGATAGTTATCAAACGGCTGAACCGATTTTGATGAAACATGTCTAAAAGCACTCCCGACAAATTCACCTTTCAATAAAAAAAATAAACAAAATCAAAACCGGTTCATCAGTTCGGGAGCTACGATGCCACAGACACACATACACCCACAAACAGTCACGTCAAACTTATAACACCCCGTTGCTTTTGCGTTGGGGGTTAAAAAAGTAAGGAATTTTAGTGATCGTTTAGTTAGTTTAGTTCGGTGTATGTACAAGAGGATCGGCACCATTGTCACGTAGCTATAATCTGTTACGTTGCTGTCCCGTGTGTGGGTACGAGGTATACTACACGATACGGAGAACCGTACCTACCTATCCCATTACGGTTAGCCAACATCGGTATGCAAATATTGTCCCTCGTCCTCGAGGTACTTAACTGACCAATAAATAGGAATCAAAGAGAAATCTCAAATTTGGTTTCCTTTCGACAAACGCTACGTCGAACAGTAATATCATAGTAAGTCATCTTTAGCGATCCAGGTGACCTCAAAATAGTTACGTGCGGCTGCGGGTCTTCAGGGCACCGATGACATTAACTTATGTTTTCACATACTAACCAGTGCCGCGAAGTGTAGGTGTCGCGCACGTTGCGATAATGCCCCTGAATATGAGCGTCTGATGACGCGTTATCAGCGTTATTGTATTTTGTGACGTCATACTGGGGGAAATTGCACAAGGTTAAAGAGTAAAGAGCGCGCTGTTTCTGAAATAACGAACGGGGTAGGCAGAGAACTCGTCCGCGATTGGCGTAACGTTACGTCGAACAGTAACATCATAGTAAGTCATCTTTAGCGATCCAGGAGACCTCAAATTTGTAAGTACCTACTAATTTAAGACTTCTAAAAAATGGTGACGGACGGACTACTATCTCCCTTTATGAACACTTCTGATCGCTAGGTGTTGCCTAAAGGAATTCCTTCGGACATATTGCCAACCGTGCGGACGGTGGTGGTCTTCCGTCGATACCGCGGACACGTTCCTTAGGAGAGAGCACAAAGTCGAGATGCTGCAAAGTAACACACAAAAAAAAACTGAACGGAAGTAACTTAAGTTACGGAGCTTCGTCGTTGCATGAACTGTGTGTCTGATACACGACGCAACTGACATGACTGGAAGCTCATACATACTTTGTGAAGACCTCTGGGCGCTACGAGACAGAAGGAATCTGCAACGACGAAGCTCCGTGGTTGATGCTTTTTAATATGTTTAATTAGACGTGTAAATGTGATCCCGATGGAGTATTCAGGGAATGAACAATTTCGTTTCGCATTATTTCATTTCGTGGGCTCACATAATAAAATTACAAAGTTGAATACGCGATCGGTAGCTAAGAACAAATAGTAAGTAAATAAGAAGCATGCAAACTGTAACATTTTACCGTTACTTGACCACAGCAATCCTTGGCATGTATCGACTAGCGTGTAGACTGTTTCCATGCGATTTAATGGAAGCAATTGTAGGGCTTGCCTCCTACGTACAAGAGGACCGGGCGAACTACCCTATCTATGTTCCAAATGTAACACGGATCTACACCATTGAAGACTTCCTGTTGCTCGACCTGGACTATTTGCCGCCGGATGCACGACGCAACTGACATTATTGTACTGAAGACCCTGACAAGACTTGCGTTGTAAACACTGTTCACAAGGAATTCCTTCAGGGAATGCCGACCGTGCGGACGGTGGAGTTACGTCGCCTCCGCGGACGAAGGTCCGCGGAAATGCGTAATATCAAGCTAGTGCAAAGTGAAGAAGACACAAGAAAAAGTGAAGAGAAGTGACTTAGATTACTCCTTGTTGCTCTGCCTGAACCATGTGTCGGCACAACGCAACTGACATTATTGTGCTGTCTTTCTTACTTTGTGAGGACCTCTGATCGCTTCCACAGTAGTCCGTCTACCCACACACACGTTGTCTTCATACCCTACGTGAAGATCTCTGGACGCTACGCTACAGAAGTTTTCGATCCGAATGATCTGAATGATTGCCTGAAGGAACATGCCAACCGTGCGGACGGTGGTGGAGTTCCATCGGTTCCACGGACCCGTTCCTTAGGAGAGCATCAAGTCCAGCTGGTGCAAAGTAAACACACAAGAACAACTGAAGAGAAGTGACTTAAGTTACGGAGCTTCGTCGTTGCATGAACTGTGTGTCTAATAGACGACGCAACTGACATGACTGGACGCTGATACATACTTTGTGAAGACCTCTGGACGCTACGATACAGAAGTAGTCGGTCCGAATGATCTAGATATCTAATTGTGCCTAACAGAGTAACGATAGCAATTCTCTATTGTAAACAACGTGAAGCGCTACGATAACTTGTGATGTATCACTATCACTACATAGTATAATAAAACAAAGTCGCTTTCCGCTGTCTCTCTGTCCCTATGTATGCTTAGATTTTTAAAACTACGCAACGGATTTTGATGCACTTTTTTTGTAGATAGAGTGATTCAAAAGGAAGGTTTGTATGTATATAACATGCATAATGTAGTAGAGAACACTGATAATTTTAGAGGTTTCTAATGTGGTGTCGTAAATAAACACATTTTTTGCGCTTACATTGCAAACGCTAGCTGAACCCTATGAGTTAGATCAAAATAATGTACTACAGTATTAATTGTACACCTTAAAAAGGTCTACAGAAAAGTACGCGATGGTGTATGTCGATCTCTTAGGGATAACCAACAATAACCATTTTTTATCCTTTACATTTTACGAGAAATAATGCCTTTTTTTTAAGCGATTTTAAGCAATACAGCATTAATCCTTATCCAATTAAATACCTTAAATACATTGTGCATTTAATATAAATCAATATGGCCCTTTGCAGTATCTAATTTAAATGAATATTTTCGAAGATATTACAGATTTAAAATGCAGTGACGCATGCCTATAAATAGCGCGTCGGCACCCGTTCGCAGCCAGGGCGGGTGGCTAGCAGTAAGTAAATAAGAAGCATGCAAACTGTAACATTTTACCGTTACTTGACCACAGCAATCCTGGGCATGTATCGACTAGCGTGTAGACTGTTTCCATGCGATTTAATGGAAGCACTTGTAAGGCTTGCCTCCTACGTACAAGAGGACCGGGCGAACTACCCTATCTATGTTCCAAATGTAACACGGATCTACACCATTGAAGACTATCTCTTGCTCGACCTGGACTATTTACCGCGCGATGCACGACGCAACTGACATTATTGTACTGAAGACCCTGACAAGCCTTGCGTTGTAAACACTGTTCACAAGGAATTCCGCACGTCGGCATTGCGTAAAGGAATTCCATGTAAATGGAGTAAAAATTGCTAAGAGGTCTTAGCAAAGGGTGTTCAACAATACAACATATTAGTTGCGATGTGCATTCACCACCTAGTCCTAGGACAACAACAAGGAATCTGCAACGACGAAGCTCCGTGGTGATGCATATCAAAATGTTAAATTAGACGTGTAAAAGTGATCCCGATGGAGTATTTAGAGCATAAACAATTTCATTTCGCATTATTTCATTTCGTCCTCTCGCGTAATAAAACAACAAAATTTAATTCGCGATCCGGTAGTTAAAAGAACTAATAAGTAAAGAAAAATGCAAGCAATGAAAACTGTGAAATTTTTCGGTTACTTGAGAACAGAATTACTTGACATGTATCGACAAGCGTTTAGGCTATTCGATATAGTGAAAGCTTTTGTAGGGCTTGCCTCCTACGAACAAGAGGACCAGGCGATCTACCCTAACTATGTTCCAAATGTAACACAGATCTACACCATTGAAGACTTCCTCTTGCTCGACCTGGACTATTTGCCGCCGGATGCACGACGCAACTGACATTATTATACTGAAGACCCTAACAAGCCTTGCGTTGTAAACACTGTTCACAAGGAATTTCTTCAGGCCATGCCAACCGTGCAGACCGTGGTGGAGTTACATCGCCTCCGCGGACGAGTTCCGCGGAACTGCATAGAGTCAAGCTAGTGCAAAGTGAAGACACAAGAAAAAGTGAAGAGAAGTGACTTAGATTACTCAAAAAAAAGTGCATCAAAATGCACTTTTTTTTTGTAGATAGAGTGATTCAAGTGGAAGGTTCGTATGTATATAACATGCATAGTATAGTAGCGAACACTGATAATTTTAGAGGTTTCTAATGTGGTGTCGTAAATAAACACATTCTTTTGCGCTTACATTGCAAACGCTAGCTGAACCCTATGAGTTAGATCAAGATAATGTACTACAGTATTGTACACCTTAAAAAGGAATACAGAAAAGTCCGCGATGGTGTATGTCGATCTCTTAGGGATAACCAACAATAACCATTTTTTCTCCTTTACTTTTTACGAGAAATAATGGCTGTTTTACGAAGCGATTTTATGCAATACAGCATTAATCCTTATCCAATTAAATACCTTAAATACATTGTGCATTTAATATAAATCAATATGGCCTTTTGCAGTATCTAATTTAAATGAATATTTTCGAAGATATTACAGATTTAAAATGCAGTGACGCATGCCTATAAATAGCGCGTCGGCACCCGTTCGCAGCCGGGGCGGGTGGCTAGCAGTAAGTAAATAAGAAGCATGCAAACTGTAACATTTTACCGTTACTTGACCACAGCAATCCTGGGCATGTATCGACTAGCGTGTAGACTGTTTCCATGCGATTTAATGGAAGCACTTGTAGAGCTTGCCTCCTACGTACAAGAGGACCGGGCGAACTACCCTATCTATGTTCCAAATGTAACACGGATCTACACCATTGAAGACTTCCTCTTGCTCGACCTGGACTATTTGCCGCGCGATGCACGACGCAACTGACATTATTGTACTGAAGACCCTGACAAGACTTGCGTTGTAAGCACTGTTCACAAGGAATTCCTTCAGGCCATGCCGACCGTGCAGACCGTGGTGGAGTTACGTCGCCTCCGCGGACGAGGTCCGCGGAAATGCGTAAAGTCAAGCTAGTGCAAAGTGAAGACACAAGAAAAAGTGAAGAGAAGTGACTTAGATTACTCCTTGTTGCTCTGCCTAAACCATGTGTCGGCACGGAGCGCTGAACGCGCTCCATGGAAACTCACCCTAGGGCCACTGGATCCCACATCTAGGTCCGATACTGTTTTTGGTATTTTTCAACGATCTTACTTCGAAAATTTTATTTTGAAATGGCTTCCATAAATCTTAAGATCTCCAGGTACAAGGGGTACCTGGAGATCTTAAGATTTATGGAAGCCTAGTTTCTAGCGGCGGCTTCAACCGCGTGGAGGCATGTCGGAAGTTATTCCACGGGAACATGCTCCCTTAACAAAAAGTAGCTTACGTCTTTCCTCAGGATCCGTTCTATCTCCTCGCCAAATTTTATCGAAATCCGTTGCGTTCTTTAGGCGTGAAAAGGTAACAGAGTTACTTTCGACTTTAGAATATTAGTTTGGATATAATGTCGTATTGCAGAATGTACTCTGTGGCAGTAGGCTTAGCATGACGCTTTCTATATCTGCTCTACTGTAGAACATTTAAAAAATGTACTCTGTGCTCTACAATAAAAATCACGTTTACATTTCCCGGTAAAAACTGTCAACAGGGTATTTATGTTCTGTGCTGTCAACTGTCTATACGGAAACGTCATTTTGGTCTATTCTTCCGACGACAAAACGCTTGTCTACGGTTCTCGTGCTAAGCTTGCTGGTATCAAAACCAAAAGTATAGTATAATGTGTAATGACTGAGAATCAGCACTTTTTGAACGTCAAAATTACATTTAAAGACAGTCCCCAAAAACGCCCGCCCGTCACCAATGCCTAGTGCTTTAGCTGGGAAGAAAAAGTGACGCAACAAAGTCCCCAGCGTATGAAATAGGCCCCTGGGGACTGTGAGACAATGTGTGAGACAGATTATGACTGATAAATTATAGTTAATCATAAAAACTTTTTTCTAATCGCCATCATCGTTTTCTGCCTAGCCTTTTTCCAACGGTCGGCTTCCAGTCTAACCGGTTGCAGCTGAGTACTAGTATTTTTAACCGACATCAAAAAAGGAGGAGGTTCTCAATTCGACTGTATTATTATTATATTTTTTTAATGTTTGTTACCTCATAACTTTCGACTCGGTGAACCGATTTTGATGATTCTTTTTTTATTTGAAAGCTGGTGCTTTCCGTGTGGTCTGATTTCAATTTCATATAGATCTGATGACGCGTTTCGCAGACAGATAACGGAACTCTTCAAAAATAACAGTAAATCAAACGCGATTGCTGCTACCGCATAAATATGCATTGTTTTGACCCAAAGATGATGAAATTTCGAATTAGTGGGGTAGATACTATAAAAAATGAAAAATACAAAACTTAAAAAAAAAAACAACCGACTTCCGAAAAACACTATAAAGAGAAAAATAACTTTAATTTGGAAAGGCGGTAACAAAAAATTAAAAATACATACCCAAAGTCTAGTAGTCGACTTAGTCATAGTCCTAGTAGCCGAAATTAAAGTTATTTTTCACTTTGTAGTGTTTTTTCGGAAGTCGGGTGATGTTTTTTTTTGAATTTTTTTTAATGAATTGCTACCTAATATGACCACCACATCCTAGTTATCGGGTAATATGAAAACTCGTGATAAGACTGGTTGTCAAACTTTCGGGCTTCTGACGACCCGTAACGACTGTCAAAGATCCACGAATGACAGCCGGGACCAACGGCATAACGTGTTTTCCGAGTCACGGAGATATAATAAACCTATAATTCTACCGTAATTTGTAAACTACCGATCTTGAGAGACAAAAGTGCCCAAGGACTGGCAGCATTGCCACGTATAGCAATACTGATTCTTTCGAAAAACTAGGCTAGCCCACTGGTCACATGAAGAGTCGACCAACCACTTGGCAATGCCTCGGAAAATTACGTGGGCTCTCGGATCCCATGGCCCTAGAGTTTCTACCATCCGGCTCGAATATATAGGTTCCAATAAGATTGGAATATTTACGCCGTTTGCCTATAATTCTTAAATAATATAATATTTAAAATATATTTTGTCATTCTGGATAAAATAGCGTATAAAGATACTTACATACGTCTAGATGCGTCCATGTTCTCAGCAGATGCACAACAAACTAACGTTGATAACAAAATATTAATGACTATTATAATTAAACCGTCATTAATAACTAATTATTAGCATCACCACGTAACGGCACACATCTTTGTCAACATTAGAGACTATTTCACTAATAAATATAATATTATCATCACGCCTTGTTTCCCCGAAAGGTTCAAAACTCAAACTCAAACTCAAAGCATTTATTTCAATTAAACCATATAAAGGCACTTTTGAATTGTCAAAAAAGTCGATCAGTTGGAAAGTTGAAGCTAGTTGCCCATTCCAAAACGTAGATCTCTATGTAGAAGAACGGGAAAGAAACTCCACGGACACTCTTTTAAATCAAGTTAGGTATTACAAAATCTTGGGAACATTCTTATATTATGTGAGAACAATGTAAAAAAAAAAACAATTCTAAATATAAGATTAAAATTAAGCACCTGGAAATAAGGAAATGACCAGTCTCAACCGGGGGCGCCAGTTCACAGTTGGGCAGCGGTGTACCTTTGGTAAGCCCACATTTCGCCAGGGAATAAATCCAAACTCCGGGCTGCAACTGAGAAATTCCAGATAGAAAAACGCAATAACACTTTGTCCGGCCTGGGAATCGAACCAGGTCTCCGATTCTGTATCGTTCTAATAATGTTTTGCCCGCGGAATCTTACTACGTTCAAACAACGTCAATATCGTTTTTTTTATAAACCAATGTAACGGTAAGGAATCGAAATGTCATATTCTGTATGTTCCAAGACAATTTGGCGATATTATTAATACGATATTAGCAGAATTCGTGTGTGATTGACGTGGTTACGAGTAAGGAATCGTTAAGTGGTCATAGTGAATTCAGGCCCAGGACCTCATGCTCAACAGTGGCGCTTTGACCAGTAGCTCAACGAGGCAGACCTAGTAATGAACTGATAGGCTGTTTAACATCACGCTAGGACCCTTAGTTAATAGAATCCATAAAAATTACGTCACACAAATTTTATGGTTTTTTGACCCCCTCCATCCTTGTTACAGGTGGTAACACTTGTGAAATCCCCTCCCCCTTTACGTGTGATGTAATTTATGGATGGCCCCTTAGGAGCTGCGAAAAAAGTAACAAGTCAAAAAGAACTCTAAGCGAAAACATAGTACAGACCGCCAGCCGTCAAATCTGTCAAATTTCTTTGATAGTTTTTCAACTTTATCACAAAACTATAAGGTTCATTTTCAATTGGGAAAATTTTATAGTTTGGGATAGCTTGATATGCTGGCGTCTGTACCTGATAGCGCGCGCAGGCTATGGAAGGCGACGATGGGGAGGGTTTAGAAAATGTCACGCGGGCGAAGTTGCGGGCAGAACCTAATCATCATCTGCCTAGCCTTTTCCAAACTATGTTCTGGTCGGATTCCAGTCTAACCAGACGCAGCGCGCGCGTTGTGTTCCACGCGCTCCTCCAAGAGATGTCAGAACCAACTGGTGGGGCCCACAAGGGCCGATGCCTGCCAGGGGTGCGGGTTGTTAGAAAGAGATACCGCGGCCCCTGGCACACAGGCAACTGAGGGAACACGGGTGGGTTTTAGTCAGTAAAACTCTGACATGCACTCCTGCTCCACCCAGAGCGGGAGAAGTAATTTGATGATTTCCCACCCAAACAAAAAACCGGTTGCAGCTGAATACCAGTTCTTTACATGGAGCGACTGCCTATCTGACTTTCCACAACCCAGTAACTGGGTAATATACGATACCCCTTGTTAAGAGTGGTTGTCAGACTTTCGGGCTTCTGACTTGTCAAAGATGTACAAATAACAGCCGGGAATCCGTGCCTCGGAATGCGTTCCGGAGGAGTCTCTGTATGTTATGGAAGATCACTCATCCACGAACCGACCGCAGCAAGCATTAATTTAACTCAGAACCTAGTACAGACTTGAAAATCTATCAAAGAAATTTGACAGATTGGGGAATCTGTCTAATTTCTTTGATAGATTTTCAACTTTACATCATAGGCATAAGGTTCATGTTCAATTGGGAAAATTTGACAGTTTGAGGTAGCTTGATGTGTTGGCGTCTGTACACAACATAATACACCGAACGAGAAGTTCCTACCAACCAAGTGTCCCACAGTTTCCTTACCGATTATTTTGATGTGCCTATACAGAGTGTAACAGAAACCCTATTGCTATCCTTAAGCACTAAAGATAACAGCTGGTACAGAATCACTATACATAGTTTCAGCTCAAAATAAAATTTTTAAGAATGATTAAGTACCAAATTTTCGGTTTCATATGTTTCTTAAATTAAAATCATAACAAACGTGTCACCGCACTACGTAGGTCAATAACTTTCCACGTTACTTGCCAATATCACGATAAATCTCTTCCGAGTGATGTGTTTGTTTCAGTTTGTTCTGGTATCAATGTATTAAAAATTCTCATAACTTCGGAGCATGTAGAGATAGGATTAAAAAACCCTTCCAATATCGTTTGGTATCATCCAAAGAAGCCGAGCCCTTGGTAGGTATATGCCCTTTCCGTTACACGTTGTATAACATCTTTACTTTCGCTTTCAAAGGGGACGGAAGTGTGTAACAGGAAACCGGGCGAGCGCGCGCGGTGGTAGAGAGTTGGCCGTCGTCTGGTAGCAACCCATTTCCCCAGAGGTTGGTACTGTCAGCCAACTCAAACAAAAATCATCATTATTTCAGCCGAAAGACGTCCACTGCTGGATGGATAGGCCTCCCCCAAGCTCCGCTACTTCGACCGGTTCTATGCTTCCCGCATCCAGCGGATTCTTGCGGCCTGCACAAGGTCATCGGTCCACCTTGTGGAAGGCCTTCCCACTCTACGTCTTCCAGTGCGCGGTCGCCACTCCAGAACCTTTCGGCCACATCGGCCATCTGTTCTGCGAGCAATGTGCCCTGCCCATTGCCACTTAAGTTTGGCATTTTTTCGGGCTATGTCGGTTCTCCTGCGGATCTCTTCATTCCTGATTCGATCACGTAGGGAAACTCCATACATAGCCGTCCCCCACGCCATTGCCTTTTGGGTGACTTTTAGCCTTCTAATAAGGCCCATTGCCCAAACAAAACTAACAGCCTTTAATTTGAATCAGCCTTTAATTAATAAAAATACATTACTCTACTACTGGTAAATAAAATACAATTTTCATTAAAATAATTATTCGTCGTTACGAAATAGTATATTTCATTACAAGTGCGGAAAGGCTGTCATTGCAAAGAGTTCCGACAAATGTCTACCCGAGCCGAGGCGCAGCCGAAGGCGAGGGTTGACAGTCGGAACAAGTTGCAATGACGGTTCCGCAGGTGTACTGAACGACTATTTTTAATACAGTTGCGAAAAAATGAAGCAATTTAATAAAATAATAAAAACACAATAAACTCAACTAACTAATCATTTATTTCTTATAAAAGTTATAGTACACATGTACATTGAAATTGGTACAGTTTTTTAAAGTAACTGGGGAAGTTTTAGGTTGCATATTTACTGTTTGAGACAAACTATTATTAATTTCGTATGATTGTTCATGTATATTTGTCATACAATGGCGTTTGCTAGTTGATGGAATTGGATCTGATGAATTATCATTATCAACGAAGGTAGATGGACGAACGTTCTCTTCAACATGTGAAGAAGACGGACTGGACCTTAAATTAATGGATTGTGTGATTTTTTTCCCAGTTTCTAGTTTGTTGTTTAATGAATCACCAATATAGCTTTCTGCAACTTTGTCTGATTTCCAAACTCCTAGTCGCTTTAAGGACGTCAAATTGGCTCCTGAATCTGCCAATAATGTAGCAGAGGTCCTCCTGAAGCTGTGCCCAGTATAATACTCAGCATCCGGCAGACCAAGAAACGTTGCTATTTCTTTTGGCATATTACCAAATTTGTTTATCCCGATTGCTTGAGCTGTACACTTCCCTTTTTGGTAATTTTGAAAAAAACGGTCGGTTTTTCCTTTTTGGGACCGCTGATTCATATATTTTTGCACTATTCTAAGAAAATCTCCTTCAACAACAAAGCTTCTCGTTATCTTATTTTTTGTGTTCGGAATCTTGATTAGTAGCATTTTTCCATGGGCTTCAATATCTTTTAAAGTAATATTGGCTAACTCCTCTCTGCGGCAAGCTCCAACAACGCCAAAAATCAGAGCAACCTACAAAAAAAGGGATTTGATTAATATTTTTTTAAATAATGTTTTGACTGTATTTTGCGATTTCGTAAACTGAATACTAAAGAAAAATATAAGTACTTATTAATAAATTACCTTTGTGGCTAAATAACGATCATCGGGAGCTTCGTTCAAAAACCTTTCCACTTCATTGGATGTTAATATTTTCGACTTTTTACTTGTAAAACCGTCTGATTGTCGTTTTAAGAAAGCATTTAATTTTGGGTATTCACTTATATCCACGTTGTTCCTTATTTTCAGCATACTTTTTATCATCGAAAATCTCGACCATAACGTAGACGGTTTTAATTTTGCTGAGAGTTCGGAGAAGTATGCCAACATAACATTTTCTGAAAAACTATTTGCTTTTTTCTCTTCTCTCCACGCAATAAATTCGTCGTATGTAGATATGTAACGACTTTTTGACTTTTCCGGTAAAATGTTCTCCGAAGCATTTTGTGCAATTATACTGAGTTCCGGTGGTGTTAATTCAAAAAAAATAGGGTCGAAATTACTCATTTTGTGCAACAAACAACTAAACTCGCAAAGAAAATTTCTGGAAAATGGCGCCAACCGTATAATATAAGCAGAGTTTTTTTTTTCACCCATTTTGGTAGGCAAAAGGAACTATCCATACAGCTTAGTCTTCAGTAGATTTTTTTTATTGATATGAAATGAAAATGAAATTTAATGAGATGAAATGAAATGAAACCTAACCTAACTCATTCAATTAAATCATTAAATCTGATATTGAAATAAATTAGTAGCTTCCTTTTAGAAATATACGTATTTGTATGAATCACAAAAACTCTTTAGTAAAAACTTCATGGTTGGTTTTTCTTTTTAATAGACATTATTTTGACAGTTGGGAAAGAGAACGCACGAGTTCGGGAAAGGTAAAAAAAAAGCACTAGTATGTAATAGCCCACATCCCGAACGCTATACGTCCCTGCAATACACCACTTTTTGAGCAACTGTATTAAAAAATCATTTCGTATGCAAGATGTCAGATGTTACACTACACATCATTTTCGACTAATTTATGGCTCGCTCGTTTCTCTGTTGATGTCGTGTTTTTCGTTTTTGTAACCATCATGGTTCGACTGTTTCCCAGGAGGGTCAAACAATATGTTTCTAGACTCAACGCTATTATATATCGTTACTATAGTTAACAATAAATCGTCATGGGACCATCATTTGGATATAGCAGGTTTCCTTATCCAGCCCTACCTATTGTAGCTGCATCTACACCGCCACATGTGAACTACGCATCAGACTGACGTCACGCAAAACCCTGCGCGCCTAGTTTACCGTGCAACAACGTCCCGACATCCATCGTCGGGCACTAGCCCAATAGACACCAGTGGCGAAAGCACCATATAACACGATTCCTACAGGCTTCCCTTCCGTGATGCGCATCTCTACCGCTTTTGAAAAATGGCACGTCAATAGTGTCTACTATTGCCAAAAAATATTACACTACAGGTATTTAATTCACCAAAATATTGAAACAACAAAAATGCCTATAATTAGCTATTTATTACAACAACAAAAAAATGTTCCAAATTAACCCGGCGCCAAAACATCATAATCGGGAATTATAATTCATACAATGTTATAATAATCCCGTCAAGATGTTACTTTAAGAAACGTGGCACAACTTGATATGGGCAAGAGCAACCCACAGTGGGTTGCTCTTGTCCATATTAAGTTGTGCCACGTTAACAGTAAATCAACCGCGATTGCTGCTATCGCATAAATATGCATTGTTTTGACCCCAAGGATGATGAAATTTCGAGTTAGTGGGGTAGGTACTATAACTAAAAAGTGAAAAATAAAAACTTTTTCCAAAAAGAACAACCGACTTCCCTTCCGAAAAAACACTACGAAGTTAAAAATAACTTTAATTTCGGAAGGCGGTGACTTTGGATATGTATTTAAATTTTTTGTCACCGCCTTCCGAAATTAAAGTTATTTTTCACTTTGTAGTGTTTTTTCGGAAGTCAGTTGTTTTTTTTTTTTGTTCCAGGACATGCCGGTTTCCTCACGATGTTTTCCTTCACCGATTTGATCTGATATTCCCTTAGTGACGTCACAATGACTGCACCTACTCAGGCTGCTAATTTATTTCATTATTTCAGCCGAAAGACGTCCCCTACTGGATATAGGGCTCCCCCAAGCACCGCCACTTCGACCAGTTCTGTGCTTCTCGCATCCAGCGGTTTTCACCAGGTCATCGGTCTACCTTGTGGGAGGCCTTCCAACTACGTCATACGTGTTCTGCGCAATGCATCCTGCCCACTGCCACTTAGATAAGTTTGGCAATTCTTCGGGCTATGTCGGTTACCTTGGTTCTCCCACGGACCGCATCATTTCTGATTCGATCGCGTATGGAAACTCCAAGCATAGCCCTTAGCTAGCTATTTATTTTGTAAAAAAACAAACTGTACCCTCCTTTGCCATATTCTTACAAATAAATAATTATGATTACGATTATGTTCTGCTGTAGTCGAACAAAAAAGGTCCAATTTAGTACAGAAATAGCTACGCCGTTGTTGTCATCAAAATCCGGATCTTAAGCTAAGTGGCCCTTTATTCTTTGATAGCTTTATACGTGCTCATTTCATTAGTCATTTTATCAGGACCAGTAATTAATTGATTCGTTTATAGATAGGTACTAAAGGTTTTCTGTAATTCAGTAATCATCATTATATGTTGCTAAGTGGGGCCATAGTTATAGAAATCATCATCATGCCTAGCCTTTTTCCAAAAATGCAGCTAAATACCAGTGTCCCACACAACCCAGTTACTGGGTAACGCGATATCCCTCGGTAAGCCTGGTTGTCGGACTTTCGGGCTTCTAACGACCCGTAACGACTGTCAAAGATCCACGAATGACAGCTTAACTTGCTTCCCGAGATACGGAGGGATCTTGATATGCTAAGATGGTCACCCATCCACGGACCAACCGCGGCAAGGGTAGCTTACCCTGATCGATGAGCATTGTCACGTCGGGGGACGGCTAATGAAAATGTTATCCTTTCTACAATACCATACTTAAATTCGTCTTGAAACGGCTGCACCGATTTTGATAAAACATAATCTAAGAACCACCGCTAGAAAACCTACTTTTAAATGAAAAAAAAAAGACTGCATCCAAATCGGTTCACCCGTTTAAGAGCTACGGTACCACAGACGGACAGACACACAGCGGTCAAACTTTTCAACACCTCTCTTTTTGCGTAGGGAGTTAAAAATAGAAAGAAATACTGCCACAAAATAGAATTGAAACGAAGTTGTGTATAATCGCGCTTTCCGGGCGTACGCCCCAGTTGGGGGGCGTCCATTAATTACGTGAGGCAATTTTGGCGATTTTTCGACCCCCACCCCCGCTCTGGTGAGATGTGAGATTTTGTATTGCGTTTGGCTGGCTAGGCTGGCCGGTGGCAGTTTAACAAGCGAGGGGCTACTGTGCTACTTTGTGGCGTTCACATAACCGCGATAAATATTATTTTGTAGCATTTAACCATATTGGCGGAAAAACATGTTTTACTTAATTTAACCCGGTTTTCTCGCAATGTTACATTGTTTCTTTGCGGACAAAAAAATAAATTACGTGATATTTGCTGAGACCCCTCTCTCGCCCACGTGAGATTGGACTCGACCCCCTACGTAACCGCCTCAACTCATTAATGGACGCTCCTTTAGCTCATTATTTTTTTTAAACCCCACGCTGCCCCATTTCTGAGCAAAGGCCTCCCCCAAATCCTTCCAGGTTTTTTTTCAAGGCCACCTCGATCCAACCCTTGCGGCCGGGTCAGTTCAGAAAGAACAGAAAAATCGAAACACACTATCAATCTCAATCTGTATAATTTTGAACACTATCCGTGTTAATCCATTGATTCTTAAGTTCGTAAATAACGCAATGGATGTTGTTGAACCGTCAAAATTAAAGCCATTCCTACTGTCATCGTGGTACGTAACCCCGCTGGTGTGCCACGACACCTGTCGATTTTTTTTCTTTTGAAATGTCACAGGATATGCCAAGATTTAAGAAAACACTCCATAAATAGCAAATTCTAATTTATTTAATACACATTATAATACAATAATTAAGTAATTAATTAATATACAAAACCAATAATTGACTTGATAATTTGATCACAGATCTAAAGAAAATACATGTTAATTTTAATTTTTAATCCGTCGAAGTGTTTTTAGGCTTACTTGCACCACAAATCAATACATACGTAGCATAACATCACGCTTTGTCTCCCCGAGGCGTTAAGCAGAAGTGTACCTATAGTACAACCACATTTTGCCAGTTACGTCGAAGTCCCTAAGTAGAGGAGGAGGGGTAGGAGGAGGGCGAGCCTTGTCATTAAACGTGTACAAAACAACAGTATCCTCTTCTATAACAAGTTGCCAAAGTCGGTTACAGAACTTAGCGATGGAAAGTTTAAAACTCACATCAAACGTGTCCTTATCAAAAAAGCTTATTATAAGATAAAAGACTACGTTGAAGACAGGGAAGTTTGGCATTAATTCCTTCTGCACATGTGGCTTCCCTGGTAACTCATTAACAGCATAACTATGTGAGAGTCTATTAACTGCTCCCAAATTACAATGTTAATTTTTATTATTTTTATTTTTTACACTTTCTGACATATTCTCGTAATTTTTTGACATTATACATCACTTCCAGTATCAACTATTTATTAGTGATTCTCATGAAAATCATGTCACTTGGTTTAAATAGGTTGATTTTACTTATATAGATTCTTTTACATATTGTGAATGAGAGAACGTTGTAGGCCTTACAGACTAGATTTATAGACGATTTTCTATTCTTTATTTTCATTCCTCTAAGTACCTAGTACTTATTGAAAGGCCTGCACTGTCCTCCCATACCTATTATCACTGTAATTTGAAAACATTGTAAAAGCCAATTATTTTTAAAAGAGTAACCGTGGAGTTTCTTGCCGGTTCTTCTCCATAGGAAGCGACAAATTGGAACCGTGCACCTAGCTTCTGACGTTTCATAAGTTTCCATGCAGGTTTATGTGAAATAAAATATTTTGATTTTATTTGATTTGAGACTACGATTGCTACTGTAAAATTCCAGATCAAAAATAACAATAACACTTTACCCGAATTGGGAATGGAAGCCTCCTCATGCTCAGCGGTAGCGCTTGCGACGACTAAACCAACGATATACTTAAAACATCGTTCTGTCTTTGGCATATTCAACAAGGCAGAACGCTATTTTAAAGAAAATTGAGAATTATTATTTTTAATCAAAGAAGAATTATAACGAATCAGCCGGCCATGACGATTAGACCCATTAGCACAGAACGGTTTTAACTGGCAAACAAATATCAACCATGTACCTTTCAGAATAAAGTCGAAAACAATCAACTGATTCTCTGTTCGCTTCCTGCTGTGGCAGACTTGAGCAAGATTATTTATTTTGAACTTTATTTTAATGTTTGCAATGTTCATATTTCATCGGCGAAAACCGCGCTGCCTGCGTGACTAATAATCTTTTAATAATTATTAATTTCAAGCATCCTCATCGTTTAATAATTATTAATTTCAAGCATCCTCATCGTTTCCACTATCAGTAGAAACTTCACCATCGCCAATAAATACTTCTTCGTCAGCTATATATTTAGGTACCGACCTATTGACTTGAAGAACAGACGCCATTGCCATTCCAGTACCAAAAGTATACTCTATGGGCTTCAAACTCTCATCTACATTGTCTATGGCAGGTATTGGTCTATGATTCGGATGATGTTTTCTTCTAACAGCTCTGTGGCGGCGGACATCTTGTAATAATGCCTTCTGTTTTTGTTTATAATATTCTAAATCGCTTTCGGAAGATGATGGCGTTAATTCCAAGTCTTTTTTTGTGAACCGTATCTCGTTATTCATAGTTTGTTTGACTGTTTTGGTGGCTGTACCTGGTTGTACGTCACTGAGGCCTTCGGAAAGCCCGCTGGAATCTAATTCGTTTTTGTCTGTCTTTACAAATTTACACCATTTTGTTATTACAATTTTTAGTTTGTCATTACAGTATTCTTTAAAAGTGCTTATAGTTAAGAGTTTGCTTTTTACATTCAATTTCGCGTTCGCCTCATAGATGACGTCACTTATATCTGTTTCTTTATGGTATTTCGCTAATTTGTATTTATATTTCTTATCCTTATTTTTTATTTTTTTAGGTTTAGTAGACAAATGCGTCTTTTTAGGGGCATTATTTCTTAAATTTAATTTATTTATATAACCTTTCTTTTCCATGAATTCTTCTATATTTATCTGTCGAGGGAATTCTGGTATATTGTCCTTTAATTCCGGCATCGTTTTAGCGAGCGCTTGTCTCTCCCTCTCCCTCATAACGTCTTCTCTTTTTCCCAATTTCCTTTTTAATTCACTTAACACTATTTTATTTGTTTCTTTTTCTTTTTTCCCAGGCGCTGTTGTGAGGTCCCCTGCTGGCTGAACACTCGAATTATCATCATCAGTTCTCACGAAATAAAAAACTTCATCCTTACTCTCTGGCTCCCTGTCTTCTATTTTCAAAATTCCCACGTTCTCAACCATAACCTCTTTGTCGTCAAACTCAACGGCTTTGACGTTCTTATTTTGTATTTTCTTTAACCTCAGCTGCGAGCTCTGAACGGTCTTCAAACATTTAGTGAGACTATCGATAATGTCATCCATATCTCGATTCAATACTTCCAAATCGATTTCCTGCTTATTCATGGCGCAGGAATCGAGAAAAACATCGAGACCGTTCGATTTATTTAGAATCAATTTCAATTCTAGACAAGATTTCGCTACACCAGTGTGAATGTCAGAATAAAGCCAATTATCTGTGAACGCTGCGCCTAATTTTTTATTTTCATTGTCCTTGTTGCCAGAATTTTTAAGGAGTCTGTACATTCGTTCTAAAGATTCGTAGTTATGTTGGAACTCTTTAGTCACGTGTGGTATGACGGTTGTGTGGAGCCAGTATATGCGTTCGTTGTGGTTTTTGTACGCATGCTGGGCTTGTTGGGGTGGGACGTAGTGGGCCATCGCGACGTGTTTTAAGAACGTAGATTGGACCACAAGGAAGGCGTGGTGGATTTTCTGGAAAAGAAAATATTCAATATATTAACATAACCATATTATACATTAAAAAAACCGGCAAAGTGCTAGTCGGACGAAACACGAAGACATCTATAAAAGCGGCAAAAAAATCATGTCTGTTGTATGGGAGCCCCACTGAAATATTTGTTTTGTTTTAATTTAATTATTTATTTTTAAAATGAATGTATTATAAACTAGATGACCCGGCGAACTTTGTACCGCCATATTTTATTTCTCCAGTCGCGACTCGTAAAATCAAATCAGTTGGTCGATTGTTTCGTCAAAGATCTGTCAAAGTCTTCTGTCACATACCGTCAATCACTTTTTGTATTAGATTGTAAAAATAAATTCTGATCAAATCTATATATTTTTTTAATTTTCTTATATACATGTGCAATGTCTAGGCAATAAGGTACACATAAAAAAGAATCATCCAATTTGGAGCAGTCGTTCGGAAGTTATGCGCGTACATACATTTTGGGGGTTTACTTTTTATATTATATAGATAGATAAATATTCTGTGAATATTTCAAGCGTCTACCTGTTGCCGTTATCAATATCGAGCAAAAACGAGCAAAAAATATCACGTTTGTTGTATGGGAGCCCCCTTAAATATTTATTTTATTACGTTTTTTAGTATTTCTTGTTATTAGTGGCAACATAAATACAACATCTGTGAAAATTTCAACTGTCTAACGATCACGGTTCATGAGATACAGCCTGGTGACAGAAGGACGGACGGACGGACGGACGGACGGACAGACAGACAGACGGACGGACAGCGGAGTCTTAGTAAAAGTGTCCCGTTTTACCCTTTGGGTACGTAACCCTAAAAATGATATGCAAAAAACCCAAGATGCACAGTCTCGAACAAAAGTAACAGTCAAAACTGTCCCCGATTATGTATACGTCAATGGTTATAATTATGATAAAACACATTTTTTTGCAAATTCAACCTTACACGAATGACTTAAAGTGGTTTTTACAAAGCAATGTCCAAAAAGACTGACTGACAGATGACTGACGATACTATTTGACACCTGCGCACATTGCGCTCTATTTATGCGGGCGTTTTTATCAATATACACAATATATAAAATTATCAGCGTATAATATTCCCAATGTTGGGACACAGAACTCCTCCCTGTGAGAGGGAGTGGGCTGTAATCAAGGCCTTGGCCTGACCAAGATTATGTCTGGACTTTAAAAGAGACTGTGACCTCTGAGTTTGTTTCGGCCTTTCTTCTCAGAGTAGTCAGATAGGAAACGCCGACCTCATCTATTTAAAAAAAATATGATTGTCGTGTAAAAGTGTTTGTACAAACCTACTTACAGAAATAAAATAATTTATCATAATAGGCCACGCCATATTAGGGTATTACACTCATTTTTGAAAAGTGTCTTAATTACATTCTAGAGTGCTAATAAACCACTAAAGAAAACACAACATTTTTATTTAATCGATTAGTGTCATAAAATGCATTTAAATTTTACATTTTCATATTTCGCGCGTAATTTGACGAAAACAAAAACGAAAGCTGGACGTAGTGGACGCCATATTGCTCTGTGGGTATGACGTCAGTTTGCTATATAAACAAATGCGCTGATATTTTATAAGACAATTGTTTATAATTGAAAAAAAAAAGTTATTTTTCTACTTATTGTTGGTTTGCTGTTCCTGAATGCAAGATATTATATAAATAAAAATTACTTTGGTTACGAAAATAATAAAAATACAAAGTTGCTCAGTTGACATGCCGTATGACGTAATAACATGGCGGCTACTATTTCATGGTGTTCAAAAACAGATTAAAAAACTGAAATCTTTAAATTGTATTTTAAAATTTATTTTGTTGTTTCATGAACTAAAACTAACATTTTCCGTCTGCATTTTGCCTAAGCTATCTAAATAATATATTTTTAGATATTTCTCATATAGAGTAAAATACCCTATTTACCAATCAGTGAATACCAAATGTTATGTTTACTCACCATAAGATTATCGCTCGTCTGTGCCTGCACAGCGTCCCAGGCGACGTCAGCCCGTAGCCAGGGAGCGTTGCCCAAGATGGCCGACGATGCCCTGGACAGTAGCACTGCTAGTTCACTCTGGTGACGACAGAGGAGCGTGTGGGTCGATTCTATTACTGATGTTAAGGAGCCTCTGGGAAAACGGAGAAAAATACGGGTCAAAACAGAAAATCTCCTTGAACCTCCCAAGTTGGTTAAAAACGACTTAAATTAAAATCTCTGCAAATGCCTAAGCTCGTTCAAAAGAAATTCGAATACAAAACCAGGCATTCCATATTCGAATACAAAGGCAGATGATGATGAAATTATCTGTGTTCAAATTTAATCCAAATCCGTTCAGCCATTTATGATTGAGTAACATTTATAATATTAGTAGGGTAATAACATTACAGAACGCATTTATGTTTGAACAGTCGCTTAATAACGACTAACGGTTAGATGAAGAAGCACAGGCGTTCCAATGTTCACCAACACCGCATAATTAGCTTCTAATGTTCCCACGGCTCACATTGGGGATAGAGCGAATTTTTTGTTCAAAACCACCTAGAGATCGCAAAAATAAACCAAATGAGAAAATTTTTGGACAGAAATGTTTGTAATTAAATTCTTAAGAGACTGACGAAGCCGGATTTTTAATATTCCTTAAATCTAAAAACTTCATAACCCACTAAAACCAAGGTAAAGCGAGTTTTACCCTGTTCTTTAACCCTTTCAGTCACGAATTTCAAATAGCACTTGTATGGAAGTGCAAATATACGCTTCCGATGTATTTTTCATCGCTGAAAAGATTCGTATCTGATGTCAAAAATGCAATAAACCGACAAACATCCCCTATCGTATTTTTTATATTCAATTCATATGCATTTTTTTTAATCGGCTTCGTGAGTGTCATTGGAATTTGATTTCAAACATTTCTGTGCAAAAATGGTTTAATTTGGTTAATATTTGAGGTCTCTAGGTGGTTTTGAACATTCTGTCCCCAATGTGCGGCTGGGACACAGGCCTTGTAGCGTGAAGATCGAAGAAAACCACATCTTTGCACTTATTAATACGTTTAATTTTGACATATTTATTAAAAAAAAAAAAAAAAAAGTTATAAAATATAAAAAAATGTAAAATTGGGGTAAAAACTTCAAAGAAGAATTTGACGCGTGAAACTTAGTGGAAAATTTTATGGTTTAAAAACGTAAACTACTTTGGTAAGTATATGACCTATCAAGTGATTGCAATGCAATCGATTAAATGTAGGCCTATGCACGCAGACGTACGTTTCTTTACGATAGAACACTAAGTCAAACCGTGCGTCTATAGAATACTATTTAAAAATATAAAAATAATAGTTTAAAAAAACTAAAAAAACACGCTTTAAAAACCAAACTAAAAAGTAGAAAATAATTTAATTCTATTAAAAAGCGTCGGGTGCTTTTTGAGGTATTTTTATAATCAATTAATATCAAGCACGCCACGCTTAAATAGAATTAAATTATTTTCTACTTTTTAGTTTGGTTTTCAAAGCGTGTTTTTTTAGTTTTTTTTTAAACTATTATTTATTTTCTATTTTTTTCGTTTTGGTAACTAAAAAAGCGTGTTTTTTTATTTTAATTATTGAATTGTCATAGGTCCTCGATAAGTCTACAAAGTTTAAATGAAATCTGACCGTTTAAAGTGGGTCAAAATAGCGTCCAAAGGAGTCGGTTACATACAAACAAACATACAAGTGAAGCTAATATAAAGCGTATAAAAACAACTCAATAGTCTACTACAATACAATATAAATAATTTTTGTATACGATTAGTTAGTCCGAATAACTGAGCGGGAGTGGGCTGTCATCCACCATGCAGGCCCAGTGAGAGTTACTTGGTATGTCTACAAAAAGAATAGCACCATCCCATTTCTTCCCGTGGGTGTCGTAGATGGCGACTAAGGGACTTACTAGAGAATGGGCAGCAGCGTTCTCTATACATTTGACCACCATACTGCGATCGCCAACCCGCCTGCAAAGCGAGGCGATTATGGCAAATCCCCCCGTTTAGGGGAGGTTTATGTCCAGCAGTGGTCTTTCGGCTGATATGATGATTATGAAAGCTGCTTGCGTTCGATACCCACGACCTACAACAACGCGTAAATCGGAACCTATAACACTGGGCCACCATTGCTGTCCGCTCTCTTCCAGCACTAACTTCAGTCTTTCAAAATATGATGATAGACTTACATGTTGACATGCAGCGCAGCATACTCTTTGAGACAGGCATGTGTCCTCCTCGCGAGCGCTAGGTACTCCCTCATGACAGCCAGCAGGGAGGGCAGGCTGCCCCTACAGCGGCAGCGGTGACACCAACGGAGGACCAGAGGTAAGGAGGCGTAGACCGCGAGGTTAATGAAGGTTGAGCGCTGGATACTGAGACAAAAATAACATAAATTAATTCGGTGAATGTGATTGAATTGATAGCTAGTGGGTAAGTTAATAACAGCTGTACGGTTCGATCGATCAGGTTAAGCTATGGCTGCCAAGGTTGATCCTTAGATGAGTGACCATCTTTATACAGGATAAATTTTTATCCAGTGCGCAAACTGTAACCATAAATTCAGCATATCATTCTAGATCCCCAGCGTAGAATTTTTTCGTCGGTTATACAAAAAATAATGGCTATTCCATACATTTTGACTGCATAGGTATTGTGCTTTTCTATGAAACAGCTGATTTTTTTTTGGATAACCAACGAAAAATTTCTATACTGGGGGGTCTAGAATGATATTCTGAATTTATGGTTACAGTTTGTGCACTGGATAGAAACTTATCCTGAATACCAAGCCCCTATGATATTCTGAATTCATGGTTACAGTTTGCGCACTGGATAAATCAAAAATCAAAATATTTTATTTCACATAAACCTGCAAGGGCACTTATGAAACGTCAGAAGCTAGGTGCACGGTTCCAATTTGTCGCTTCCCATGGAGGAGAGCCGGCAAGAAACTCCACGGTTACTCTTTTAAAAATAATTGGCTTTTATAATGTTTTCAAATTACAGTGATATTAGGTATGGGAGGACAGTGCAGGCCTGTCAATAAGTACCAGGTACTTGGAGGAATGAAAATAAAGAATAGATAGAAACTTATCCTGAATACCAAGCCCCTCCATGCTATCATTTGTGGATCTATGATAGTCGTTTAGGATCACCAGAAGCTCGAAAAATCTGACAACCAGTCCATAACTACCTAGTTATGGACTGGTTGTCAGATTTTTCTGGTGGTGATGGTCTGGTTGCCTATCTGACCGCCACAACTTTGTGTCGGTCAGATAGGCAGTCACACCATGTAAAATACTGGTACCCCGCTGCATCCGGTTAGACTGGAAGCCGACCCCAACATTGTTGGAAAAAGGCAAGCAGATGATGGCATTAGAAAGACAATAGAATATCACTTACTGTTTAGGAGGAAACAGAAGAACCGTAGCAGCAACTCCCGTCACCGAGGCCACTCGTTCCCCTCTAGTCATCCACCCATTCTTGCCGCCACCCACATACCGCCACACATCCTCAGGAGCCGGAGACTCTTGCTCCACATCGATACTGTCTTCTCGGAAGAGTAGGCCGCTTTCCAGGATCAGTATTATGTTCTCACGGGTGTATAGAAGCTGTGGAAGAAAAGTAGTAACTTCATGATCTGTTGCTAAGATGTTTTCTATCTTTTAGGTTGGTAAATCGGGGCTGATAGCTTAGCTATAACACCGCAGAGTAAAGCCCATTTTGCCATTGGTCCCTGCTGTCAATTGTAGTCAGAAGCCCAAGGATCTAACAACAAGTCTTACTAGAGACAACCCTTCTAGGATCAGACATATGTAGAAAAGTATCTATGACTTTTATGTATTTGTTATATACTTAAAACTATCTTTTGCCAGGGGCTTCGCCCGCGTGGAGGTTGGAGTATTATACATATAAACCATCCTCTAGAATCACTCTGTCTATTGATGAAAACCGCATTCAAATCCGTTGCGTACTTTAAAAGATCTAAGCGTACCTAACACGAAAAGCTACTTTGTTTTATACTTCCTATGTTAAGATATATCTCGGATATTGTGTTTGCTATTTAACATTCTTCACAACCCTAAAACCCCATCCTATCTACGGGATCGCTTCTCCTACGCCCGTCCTTTTGATGCGCCTTGCAGGTCGCATCTTAGAAATCTCCTCAAGGCCCCTCCCCACTCAACTGACTTCTACTCCTACTCCTTCACTGTGCACGCGGTCCGGCTATGGAATTCACTTCCGCCTGACATTAGGGATTGCCAAACTGTAGTTGTATTCAAAAGGAGAGTGAAAGAACACTATCTCTCCACTTTATCATAATTGCTTATGTATTTATTAATTCAATTACATTTTATTTCTATATATTTTGGTGATATTTATTTTACAAGTATGTATGTAAGTATGTATGTTTGTATGTATGTATAATCTCATATTATGTGTGTATATTTAAATTAGAGTTTATGTTGTAATTTTATGTTTTCCCTTGTACTGTTATTACACGCGTTGTCTACATCTCTGTTATCTTCTCTCCTATCGCAGGTGTGCTGGAAGAGATTTCTGTAGAAATAAGCATTACCTATGTACGTATTTTTCTGTTCCTTTCTTCTTGTCTGTTTATGTGTGTGCATAAATGGTTAAATAAATAAATAAATAAATATATCTGTTTTTGAGCAGTCAACATTTTTTGGGATAATAGTTATCTTAGAAGTGAATTATGCAGAAAAAAATCATATACCTATATCCTCTTGATAATCGTCCAAAGACTACAACAACTGAAGAATTTAGTAAAAACACAAACTCACCATGTTGGGCCTGAATTTGATAGCAAACCATCTTTTGGAGAGCAGAGGAGGCGTAAAGTCTTGTTTCATGAACAATGCCATCTGGAATTTCATCATTTTTGAGATATAAAAACTATTTTCTAAACAAAATCATGACAAAAACTAAACATAGTCACCGGTGAGAGGTTAAACGGTTTTCGTATAAAAAATATCATAAACTTTATTCACTGATTGTATAAATCTTAAAAATTATAATGTTTTTGATAATTACCTTGTTATTTGTTGTTATATAATCGCAATTAAAATTGTATTTTCACATTTTCCAAGAAACACCAAAATTCTTCGCATATTATGACATATTCGACATGTTCGTGAAGTTAGTTTTGATTTCTGTTTGTTTGTGTTTAGGTGTTTTAAACAAAGTAAAATAAAAGAAAACAACGAAATTATTAAAAGTTTGAATACGTTACCTACGTTTACGTTATGTTCTATAAATAAACTCGACCCGTTTGGGGTTGAAACACTAGGGCCATGGGGTCCATGTGCCCACTTGGTTATTCGGAACATCGCCAAGCGGTTGGTCGACTCCTCATGTGACCACGAGGGTTGGCCCATTTCTAGGCCACAGAATTAGCATCGCCATACAAAGTGGCAATACTGCCAGCCTTTTGGCGACTTTTCCTTTTGACAGCGATGCGAACGCAGATTTTGATGCTCTGTGATTCTTTCGCACTTTTTTATACATGTAGTTACATCTTCTATTATCTATCTTTGTAGCTTCAAAAATGAATCCCTACTTGGTCACGGCATCACATGTGAACGGCTGGAACAATTTTGCTAATAACTTTTTTGTTGTGTTTGTTATTATCAGGAGAAGGTTCATAGGTATGAAAGAAAAAATAAGAAAGTTGCGCGTAACATTCGAAAATTTAAGAAAACTTAACGACCGTATTAACTTTTTTAATATTATACCAATGCGAATTCTATATTCATAGTTAAGACAGGACAACGTCTGTCAGGTCAGCTAGTAAATAAATCTGTTAGCTTATATATTATGTAAATACTGTTAGGTATGCTGTTAATTTTGGACACGCTCAAATCTCGGAATTTTATAACCAACTTTAGTAAATTCTCGATAGTCGATAGCATAACGAGCTTCGTAAACACAAAATGTCATCTCAATAACAGATTTATTACCCGACTTCGGCACTACCGAAAAGCGAGTTATGAATTCTCAGCCCCTTTCGTTGAAGTTTTTAGCACTATGTTCTAGGTATTTCTATAGGTATTAAGGTAAATGAGGAAGTTTTTTTTAACTTGAAATATAATTGCTATACCAGGTAATAGCGGGTGCCCAACAAAGCAAATCAATATTTTGTTACAATACCCTCTAAGATCTTGGGCGAAATTCCCACCTGGTATTTTATAAGAAGATTCCTATTTCTAATCTCAGGCCCATGTGTCAAAAATACCTTTAATTTCCTTCCATTTTTGACATTTATTGTCGCTGCATGAGACGAGGTTGAAATTAGATTTCGAATGTTTATGATTACGGAAATTGTCCTTCTGGGGGTCGAACTCTGTACCTTTATATCAAAACCTAGACATCGTAATATAGGCATTAGGTATAGTTAGGTTCCGTGTAGTGCCGGACGTAAATAATACGACCAGCCCATTTCTCCCCGTGGGTGTCGTAGAAGGCGACTAAGGAACTTACTAGAGAATGGGCAGCAGCGTTCTCTATGCATTTGACCACCATACTGCGATCGCCAACCCGCCTGCCAAGCGTGGCGATTATGGCAAACCCCCCAAATTGGGGGAGGCCTATGTCCAGCAGTGAACGTAGTTCGGCTGAAATGATGAGGTACAGAAAATAACACCAAAAACTTTTAATAACTTTATTGTATTTCATAGAAATGTAACAAAAACAACATCTGCAATGGATAATACAATTACTCACTGCTTTCGATAATAATAATCAATGTTTCACACAACTATGTATCTATAAAAAATATTTATAGGTATAGATTTAAAGATATTTACAGTAGAATCTCACTAATCCGGCACTTCAATAGATCGATACGTCCAATAATCCGGCACCCTCCGGCCGCGCCTCCCTCGCCCCTGCCTACGCCACGCACCGCGTATGCGCGTCGTCTAGTACTAGGTACTAATTGTAGTTAATTGTAAGATATGTTATAGTTATAAGTGTAGAACATGAACACAAATATGTCATATGTATTCGCTTTATGAAATACTTTATTTTATTTATTATGAATTTTTCTATGCAATCCAGTAATCCGAACATTCCAATAATCTGGCACCCTCTTGTTTTTAATAGTGCCGGATTAGTGAGATTCTACTGTATTCTCAAAAAAGACACAATGTCACTTACATGAGAACAAGGCTTAAGGTGAACCTAGTCGCGGGCTCGAACTCACTGGTGGACCTGGCTAAAAAGCACGCTGTCTCACCAGGCATCGTGTCCGACAGAGGTAGTATCAGTGATGAGCAGTTAGACGCTAGTCTACACGCACAACGTTATTGAGTGAGATGCAGGATCATTTATAATGCAACAGGCGCGTAAAAAATTAAGAAAAGTGCTTCGAAAGATCGGGTTTTATGAAAAAACCACTGCATAAATCAATGACCAATGAAGTTTATTGAACTTTTCGATATTTGAGGTTTGTCGGTAACGATTTGGTATTTCAGAGTTTACACTAGTTTTATTACATAAACACGCCCAAAGTTAGGTTAAATAAGCAGCAAAAACTAATCTTCGTCAGCTCCTAACTTTTTACTGGCTTTTTATTTTAGTATTGTTTCCGTACAGACAATGTTAATGATGAGACAAAACCACACCATGTTTAATTTTTGATGTACATTGTCGAACAGTGGAGTAATACACTCCCGAAGTTTGTATGGGAAAAACGACGACAAGATTCACTTTAAATTATTTAAATAAAAGTTCGTCACAGACGTCATTGCTGTAATTATGATACATACATCCAATGCAATCAACTTTTAGAAAAAAGTGTAATTTGTCATTAAATATGCAGCTAATTATACAATACTATTATTGATAAAGGTAATTTTATACAAGATCAAATTAAGTTTCAATTTAAGGTTTTCAACCCTCTGCATCGACCCTGAGCATTGATAAGTTTCTGTAAGTAGGTTTGTATAAACACTTTTACACGTCAATCATATTTTTTTAAACTAGATGAGGTCGGCGTTTCCTATCTGACTACTCTGAGAAGAAAGGCCGACACAAACTCAGAGGTCACAGTCTCTTTTAAAGTCCAGACATAATCTTGGTCAGATCATGTGAAGACCATGTGGATTAGTTTTTGAAATGGTCTTTTGAGGAAAGAAACACACAGATTAAGTGGACCTGTCCATTCAGTAAACGCATTTATCAGTAATCATCAGAGGTCGGAGTAGGTAGATTGATTTAAGGTCGTTGACGTCAAACGTAGAGGATAATATGGATATGCCTCCAAAATACCGGAACTTCATATTTATTGTGATATTTGTTCCGGAATTTTGAAATTAGCACGAATTTGTGTTTAAGGTGAAAAACGTATTAATAATATCAATCTACGCTACCAGTGTTAGCTAATGGTGAAAATAATTGTTCATTGAATTCAATCAATCATTCATATAATAAACGATTTTGTTAGCCTATCTGTATGTTTTTAATTTTATTTTATTCCATAATTCCAATTCCGGATCTTTTTCCGGTACTTCCCGCACATTATGGATAAAATGGCATGTCCATAATAAAATCAATCTACCTACTCCAACCTCTGGTAATCATGCAGCTCAACTCAGAACTTGAGGAGCTCAACGATTTGACGAACAATACCGAAGAAAGGACATTTGGGTAGGCCGCATAAAGTACTCAAACTGCCAGATTAACATTAAAACTAACTGAGAAAGAGATGAAATGATTGAGTATCTAAAGGTGCATCCCAGAGCGTCAAAAAAAAAACACTTGAATTTCTCGGCGCTATTGCCTTGAAAATCCAGACAATCAACTGTAGTTAATTATTATTTAAATTCCTTGTTTTGTATTTCACATTAATTAAGTACAAAATGCATTGGCAAGGGAATGTACGACACTGAAAATATTATTGATCATTTTTTTTTTTCCTAATGGTAAAAGAAACTTGTCTAACGCATAACCTCCTCCTTTTTTTAAAGTCGGTTTAAACATCAACAACAATTTTTGTCTAATCTAGGAATCAAACCAAGGACTTCACACAGCATTTCGCGCTTGCGATCACTACAACAATTAGGTAGTCAACACTTTTACAATAAAGTCATTGATATACAAAAAAACCCAAGATGCACATTCTCGAACAAAAGTAACACTCACAACTGTCCCAAATTATACGTCAGTGGTGGCAATACCAAAACACATTTTTTTTTTTTTGCAAAAACTACCTTACACGCATGACTTAAAGTGGTTTTTACAAAGCAATGCCCAAAAACACTGACTGAAAAATTACTGACGATACTATTTGACTCCTGCGCACATTGCGCTCTATTCATGCGGACGTTTTAGAGACGCTGATTGTGTATCTTGTTTTTTTTTGTATATCAATGAATAAAGTATACAAAATTTCCAACTTTTTAACTCTTAATTCTAATCCGTCTCCCAATGTTAAAAATATACCAATTAAAAAACAATAAGGCTGACTTGCACCATAAATCACTAAATACATTTAACGCTAAACGTATTTAAAAGTAATTCCGTTTTAATTTAAAAATAAAACCATAATTTTATTGTCAGACCACGTCCGCACGTGCGAAAAAATATCGCAACGGTATTTAATCGCGCACAGGATTTTCAACGCTCGCTGTAGAATGCACTCCAACGCGTTGAAAAAACACACATTGTCCGATTTTCAACTCTAGGCGCTGAGCAGTGTGTTGAAGGTCCAATGCGCGAAAAAGCATCACAGAACGCGGTCTCATCTTCAAACGTGAGCAGCAGGCTTAGTAGACGAAAATGACGTTTCCGACTGTAGACTATTGACAGTTTTGTACCGAGAAATGTAGACGGTTCTACGGCAGAGTAGAAGTAGGAAGCGACATTCTAAACATGCCGATGGTAGCCCAGTCGAAACGGCAGCGACAATTTGTAGGTCGTAGGTTCAAACCCAGAAAGGCACTTAACTTTGTGTAAATTAATCACCACTGCTCTTAAAACGGTGAAGGTAAACATCGTGAGGAAACCGGCATGTCCTGGAACTGGACTGGAGAACTGGCCCTCCTCTCACAGAGAGGAGGCATTTGTCGCAGCAGTGGGAATGTTATAGCTTAAGCTATTATGCTTCTTTAAACGCTTGACTAAAACAACACAATTCCTTTGTTTAACACTAATAATTGAGTTTTAATTGCACTATACACCGTGACATTTTAGTCGTCTTACAACGGCAGCCCACTTCATGTATCCAATTACTACTAATCATTTATTTAAAAAAAAATGATATTTTTGAACATTTGCTTATTTCAAAAAAATCAAATATCATTCACTAAGACGCATGACGTAGTTTGAAACACCCTGTTATGGAGATGTAATTAATGATGGAATGTAATGGTAGGTAGGTAGATATCTTCTACCGTTCGATATGTAAACATTATTAAGTGGGGGGTTGTTTCATAATTCTAAAGCATTATTTATTTTTCTTTGTACCTATTATCGTAATTAATGGTAACAATGTTTTAATCGCGCCTGTAGGTATTTTATGTCGGATACATTGAGTGGAGCACCTTTGTAAGACGACTAAAATGTCACGGTGTATGTTGGCTGATATAATTAAGACAATTTGTCCATTTGTCTGTTTGTTCGTTGAAACCTAACTCCTAAACTGCGAAGCCGATTTTCATAAAATTCGTCATAGATATATTCAAAATGATTCATATTCTGATTAAGAGCGTTCATCCCGCGCGGGCTGGCATCATCGCATTTATAGTGGCTTTTTCGTGATTATTTCATTAAATATAAATCAAAGTACATTTTTTTAGTCAAGCACTAGATCGTTGGTATTTATAAGTTAGTATGCAATTTTTTTAAACAGTTATTTTGGTATTTATACTTAATATTATAAAGCAGAAGTGTTTGTTTGGTTGAACGCGCTAATCTCAGGAACTACTAGTTCGAATTGAAATATTATTTTAGTACTGGATAGCCCATTGATCGTGGAAGGCTATAGGCTATATAACATCACGCTAAGACCTTTAGTAGCCAAGCAAAGAGAAAAACATCACAAATACGAAGTACTCGCAGGGGCAGGCGATTTGAAGCAGGGTGGGCCGGGAGAGCAAGAAATATGACGCGAACGAAGTCGCGAGCAGAAGCTACTTAACTTATAAAATCGAATTATTGTCGAATTAAGTAGTTTGCATTAATAAAATAACCAACAAAACACACTTGAAATGCGACGTTGCCGGCCAGCGCGGGATGAACGCTTTTAATGTAGGACGCCATAGGAAAAGGCCAGGGGAAAAATATGTAATGTCACTAAAACAATAAACTGAGAAATTGTTAAATTATAATTTTGATCCTTGAAAAATGTCACATTAAAGCCTAAAATATAAAAAAAAGTTTTCATTAATTATTAATTAAAGTTATTGCAAAGTATGTTTTGGTGTTTCGTTATACCACATTTGTACTAAGTATAGAATGGTATTACCAGTACAAAAAAAAAAAAAAAAAATGTGACTTTGCATGTTTTTCCCCAGAATCATCAATACAAGTATTTAATTTAGAATTATCCTCAAATAGTAATTCAATAGGGTAATTTGAACTTTGACTTAGTTGTATTAGTATTATAACGCTATAAATACACATTTGTTCTGCGGGGTAGTTTAAAGGCTTTCATTTAGACAGCTCAACAACATACATTGCGTTTTTTACGTTGTTGAGCTTTATTCGTACGACACGTAAAATTAAACGATACGTAAGCGGGCACGCCCTTTATGCCCAGAGGCTTTAATTTAGGTTTCGAGTTCGGTTGTTTTTGTTTTTATGATTTATTTCTGCTTGAGTTAATTTTTTTATGATTTCTTTTTTGATATATTGGCGTGTGCTAGCTGACATATGGAAAATATTTTAATTTTATGCTTCGTAACGTTAATTACGTAACTATTGTATACAATCAAGTTCTTCTAACATAACAGACAGCTGTGCTGCTGTACAGTTTGTTGCGCCACTTCTTCTTCCCAGCTAAAGCACTAGGAAGTGGTGAAGGGTGGGCGTTAGGGACTGTCTTATGTAATTTTGTCGTTCAAAAAGTGCTGATACCAGCCTCGTTTGAATAAATTACTTTTGATTTGATTGTGATTTTGAACATATAGAGCAATGGATTTGCAATAACGTTAACAATGATACAGATTCTGATTGATATTGTGATACGTAATTAGTAAAGGTCGTGAATCATATTTTATTCATCATACAATCTGATACTTAATAGTAATTAGCTAGCGAAACTCCACAAACGAGATAGGTATCATTATCTAACGAAGATAAAATCGAAAAACGATTACTTATCTCTTATTCCTACCATAATATTACAGGATTTTTTTTCCAGTGCGCAAAATGTAACAACCATGAATTCAGCATATCATTCTAGACACCTGAGCGTAGAAATTTATCACCGGTAATACAAAAAAAAAAAAATCAGCCGTTCCATACATTTTTACCGCGTAGGTATTGTACTTTTCTACGAAACAGCTGATTTTTTTTACCGCGTGCGCCTGCGCACCGCGTCGCCGCCGGTGTTGAGTCTTTAAACCGCGACCGCTCGGTCATCCGCGCCAGTCGGAAGCCTACTCCGACGGCGAATGCCCGCGCTAAACGTTCTAGATTTTTAATTACGATTCGTAACCTAGCAATCTTAGCTCGCTGTCCGGTAAGGACCAAGCCCGGGTCGACGGCGCGTTGTGTTCCACGCGCGCCTCAAAGAGATGTCAGCACCAACTGATCGGGCCTGCAAGGGCCGATGCCTGCCAGGGGTGCGGGTTGTTCGGAAGAGATACCGCGACCCCTGGCACACAGGCAACTGAGGAAACACGGGTGGGTTTTAGTCAGTAAAAGTCTGACACGCCCTGCTGCTCCACTCTGGATCGCGGGAGAAGTTATTTGATGATTTCCAACCCAAAAAAAAAACCTAGCATTCTTGAAGTCTCAGTTTTCCAATCTTAGAATAGAATAGAATAATATTTATTTGGTGTAAAACATGGTATTAAAAAATGGTAAGAAAAAAAAATAACAAGAGCATACGTGTATGCGTGTGTCTTATTCTTGTTACTGTATCTTCCCAGTGCTTGTTTTTACACGCTTTATATTAGCTTCACTTGTATGTTTGTTTGTATGTAAGCGACTCCTTTGGACGTTATTTTGACCCACTTTAAACGGTCAGATTTCATTTAAACTTTGTAAAGTTATCGAGGACCTATGACAATTCAATAATAAAAAATAAAAAATAGAAAAAAACACGCTTTTGTAGTTAGCAAAACTAAAAAATAGAAAATAAATAATAGTTAAAAAAAAACACGTTTTAAAAACCAAACTAAAAGGTAGAAAATAATTTAATTCTATTTAAAAGCGTGGGGTATTTGAGGTATTTTTATAATCAATTAATATCAAGCACCCCACGCTTTTTAATAGAATTAAATTATTTTCTACTTTTTAGTTTGGTTTTTAAAGCGTGTTTTTTTAGTTTTTTTAAACTATTATTTTTCTTATCTTACTTCAAACTGTAAATAACAAACCGTCAAAGCAGTCATGTCAACATGAAATAATGAGTTTTAAAAACATTTTTTTTTTGAACCGTCATTCTCGCTCTGTGGAGTGTCACTAGCTAATTTAATATGACCCTTTAGACAAAGATCATAGAGAATCATAACTTAGCCTTATTATCCAACCCTTCTAAGTCATAGACAAGAAACTGGCCCACAAACGGTGCCACCCTGTCCGGGTGACTTATATGAACATCGTGCGTCCCATCTACAGGTCTAAATCTGAAATTCCTGCCCGGATATTCTGACTCGTCTAACAAAAAGTCTGTGTTTCTGAACAGTTTGTTTTTCAGCGATTTGTGGCATGCTATCGTTAAGATCGGAGTCTTGCTTGCTGTGAAGATTTTTTTTACATGCTCCGGTGAGAAGGCGGGCCCGTTCACGCGTTTCATTCGAAGGTCGTATGTGTACCTGTGGGCAAAATAAATAAAATATTAGTTGATTTTCGCACAGTCAGCTTTATGTGGCTCTGTCACGTGTTAGCAATCCTAGCAGCCTGTACGCTTTGATCCCCGATGGCGATACGTCTAACATCGTGTAACGACTGTCAAAGATCCTCGAATGACAGCCGGGACCAACGGCATAACGGGCTTTCCGAGGCACGGAGGGGTCTTGGTATGATGGTGACCCAAGCTCCGAAAAAACCATAAAAATTTACAAAGTATACGCTGTTTGTGGAATGGCCTTATTAAGGGTCTTAGTGGCTGACGAATTCTCTCTACGTTTTCAGAAAATACGAAACATGGGTATGAGATAAAAATTCTAACAGCATTTTTCATTTCATCATCTCAGCCGAAAGACGACCACCGCTGGACATAAGCCTCCCACAAAAGGGGGGTTTTGCCATAATCGCTACGCTTGGCAGGCGGGTTGGCGATCGCAGTATGGTGGTAAAATGCATAGAGAACGCTGCTGCCCATTCTCTAGTAAGTCCCTTAGTCGCCTTCTACGACACCCACGGGAAGAAATGGGATGGTGCTTATCTTTTACGTCCGCCACGCGAAACATTTTTCATTTACTATTACATTAATATATACAGAGTGTTTGGCAGAACGTTGAACATACGAAAATGGTGGATAGGTGGGGTCATCTGCTACTTACTCAGCCCTAATTTATGTGGCCCTGGCCCCTGGATATTAAAAAAAAAATGTTTTTTTTTTGTTTCACCACTTTCTTAACTTTCAAGTGTCATTTTTATTAAAAATGGGTAAAACAGGCAATATTTTTATTAGATGTTAGCTAGAAAAAAGTTATGAGTCCTCAAACTTACAGAAAGATGTAAAAAACACTTAAATCTTCATTTCAACATGCATTAAAAAAAAATGATAAAGGTGTTCCAATTCTAGCAAAACATCCCTAGTGTGTGACCTTTCTAATGGTATGTAATTTGCTTTTATAAAAAAAAAAACGTTTAAGAGTTATTTCATTTTTTTTTGGCCAGGGCCAAAAAAATTAGGGCTGAGTAAGTAGCAGATGACCCCACCTACCCACCATTTTCGTATGTTCAACGTTCTGCCAAACACCCTGTATATACAGGTGTCTACTCCCCGACGTTTGTATTTACGAAGCAACGCATATAACTATACTGTGACCTTACTTGACGTATCCATCTCCTGCCGGCATGGAGAGCCTCTCTAACACTGCAGCCGCTTGCTGCTCTGTCAAACTGGGACGACTCTTCTTTATTGACTGTAGGGCCTGTAAATCATACAAAAGGGTATTACTCCTTTTATTTTTTGGGTTTTGGCTTCACGCGGTTTGTGCATTTAGCCAGTGTCAAGTAATTTTTCTTTTCGATCAAGTAAATGGCCCGATATCGGGCACGAAGTTACAAAACAGTCAAAGTCGTCTTTAGTCAGTCAAGTCAAAGTTATTGTAAAGCGATAGTAACTTTACAACAAACTATTAGGAGTTTTTGGGGGGAACACGAAAAGTCCACGTTAGTCACTTATTTTCACCTTCACTACACTTGTGCACTAACACATAACTAAATTAAATAATTCACTACCAAAATTATACAATTTAATTCGCTATTTCACTCAATTTCATGAAAATGAAAATTCGTGCGACATGTTCCAACGCAATCCCGCCAAAAACTCCGTGTATTACTCCTATTTTTGAAAAGTGTGTTAATCAGATTTTACAAGGTGTAATTATAATCACCGTTAACCTCATAAGGGGTCATCGTACTCATCATTATGAACAATTATTACTATGGGCCCAAACCTGAAATCGAGAAAATAAAATCAGCTGTTCCCTACGTTTATGTTCGCATGACTCGTCAAAATGTTAGAAACAGCTGATTTTATTTTCGCGATTTCAGGTTTGGGCCCATAGTAATAATTGTTCATAATGATAAGTACGATGACCCCTTATGAGGTTAACGGTGATTAAAATTACTCCCTGTATGGTGATAACCAGAGGTCGGAGTAGGTAGATTGATTTTATATACTTGCGTCAAGATATTATAATATGGACATGCCATTTTATCCATAATGTGCGGGAAGTACCGGAAAAAGTTCCGGAATTGTAATTATGAAATAAAATAAAATACTGATTTCTTTCACCATTATCTAACACTGGTAGCGTAGATTGATATTATTAATACGTTTTTCACCTTAAACACAAATTCGTGCTATTTTCAATATAAAGTTCCGGTATTTTGGAGGCATATCCATATTATCCTCTACGTTTGACGTCAACGACCTTAAATCAATCTACCTACTCCGACCTCTGGTGATAATAAACCACAAAAATTTTATTTAATCGATTAGTGCGATAAAAATGCATTCAAAATTTACATTTTCATATTTGGCGCGTAATTTGACGAAAACGCTGGACGCAGTTGACGCCATATTGCTCTGTGTGTATGACGTCAGTTTGCTGTGTAAACAAATGCGCTGATATTTTGTATGATAATTGTTTATAATTAAAAACAAAATGAGTTATTATTCTACTTATCGTTGGTTTGCTCTTCCTGAATGTAAGATTTTATTTCAATACAGATTACTTTGGTTACGAAAATAATAAAGTACAAAGTTATTAATAATAAAAATAATAATAAAAATAATTTATTTCCAAAAGTAAATCACAAAGTAGTTATGCGCAGCATTGACAGCTTAGGACTTACAAGTGCACAGAAATTTGATCAATGACCCCCATGCTATTTATTCAGTTATTCAGTTTATTCAGTTGACAGTAATTGACACTTAGTCTACAGGATAAGTTTTTATCCAGTGCGCAAACTGTAACCATGAATTCAGCATATCATTGTAGACCCCCAGCGCTGAAATTTTTCGTCGGTAATTAAAAAAAAAAATCGGCTGTTCCATACATATTGACCGCGTAGGTATTTCACTTTTCTATAAAACAGCAGATTTTTTGTAAAACCGACGTCAAATTTCAGCAAGTTTACAGTTTGCGCACTAGATAAAAACATACCCTGTATACAGCGGTATGACGTAATAACATGGCGGCTATTTCATAGTGTTCAAAAACAGATTAAAAAAACTGAAATCTTTGAATTGAATTTTAAAATTTATTTTTTTCATGAACTAAAACTAACATTTTCCGACTGCTTTTAGCCTAAGCTATCTCAATAATATGTTTATTGTTATTTTTTCTCATCTTTATGAGAAAAAATAAAAAATATATTATTACTCACACGCTCACACTTAACAACGCCCCTCACCCCCACCCCCTCTCTCTCACTTAATATTATTTTTGCTTTATTCTTATTTTTTTATAATTATTATTATTTTTACTCTATAGTAAAATATCCTATTATTATTATTAATAATAAACTGGCTTTCTGAAAACTACCCGGCGGGTACGTACTACCGAGACTGTAAGTACTATGTTACTTCTTATAAAATCAGCGATCTACCAGTGAAACTCCAGCCTCTAAATTAAAGCCTCCAGGCATAAAGGGCGTGCCCGCTTACGTATGCAATGCTGCATTATGTTCACACAGCTGTAACTAGAAGTAACAAATGTTAAACTATAGTCCATTTGAAATAAGATTAGACATTAAAAAAACCTTTTTTACAGTCCGTTCAACCGATTTTGACTTCTATTCCGTAGTCATAAGGATGGCATTAAGAGTAAAAAAGTGATTGCAATACCAACTGTTTACTGCAGATAGCATTTATCATGCTACCAACGCAATAGAAGTCAAAATCAGTTGAACGGACTGTAAAAAAGGTTTATTTATATGTCTAATTTTATTTCAAACGGAGTATGGGACCTTAGCCACAAGCAACATGATATAAACTCACCTCGGTCCACTTAATTTTGGGCGCATTTTCCGGCTGAGTATTGTATTTCTCATAATTCTTGTAGAATTCCGTGTAAAATATGTGATACCTGGAAAGAAAATAATACAACATGAATAGGGTATTACAGCCATTGACAGGTCATATGAATTACTTCATATCATTGTTTATTTAACTTGACTGCATAAACCATTTATTTTTTTTATTTTTTATTAATTAAATTTTCATTTGTCGTTGAATGATGGTTATATGCTATTATTGTATAGAATCAAGTTCTTCTAACTTAACAGACAGCTGTGCTACTGGACAGTTTGTTGCGCCACTTCTTCTTCCCAGCTAAAGCACTAGGAAGTGGTGAAGGGCGGGCGTTTTGGGGGACTGTCTTATGTAATTTTGACGTTCAAAAAGTGCTGACTCTCAGCCTAGTTTGAATAAATGACTTTTGATTTTGATTTTGAAAAGTGTCTTAATTAGATTCTAAAATGCTAACAAAACACTAAAAAATTGCAAAAAAATATTTTTATTGAATCGATTAGTGCCATAAAAATCCATTTAAATTATACATTTTCATATTTCGCGCGTAATTTGACGGAAACGCTGGACGCAGTGCACGCCATATGGCTCTGTGGGTATGACGTCAGTTTTCTGTGTAAACAAATGCCTTGATATTTTGTATGATAATTGTTTATAATTAACTGTTCCAGAATGTAAGATATTGTTTCAATAAAAATTACTTTGGTCACGAAAATAACAAAAGCACAAAGCTGTTCAATTCAAACAGCGGTATGACGTAATAACATGGCGGCTACTATTTCATGGTGTTCGAAAACAGATTTTAAAAAACTGAAATTTTTAAATTGTATTTTAAAATTTATTTTGTTATTTCATGAACTAAAACTAACATTTTCCGACTGCATTTTGCCTAAGCTATCTCAATAATAATATATTTTTAGAATTTTTGTCATATAGTGTTATAGAAATATGAGGAACAAGGTGTAAAGTTCACTCATACTCTATTGGTAAAGGAGGATCCTCCGACCAGACGCGTGTTGTGTCTAGTGGGCAACTGCCCGACGATTGATGTTTTTTTTTTTTGGGTATGGCATCTCGCAGTTGACCTTGAGAGGCCGTGACTGCTTAACCGGGCTTTCCTGCGGTGACTTTTAGTTTTTAGGCTAAGAGCCTCCAGCCAGGGCTTACAAACTAATTATTAAAACCTACAGCAACTGCGCACTGAGGGCACCCCCTGCGGGGTACGAGCCTCGGCTCAGGGAGTCACTTTTAGGGAGGGCAGCAAGTAGGGACAGGCTGGATCAAACAATTTTCTTATTATTAAATCATGGGGATTTTAACTCTACTTGCACAGCTTCGGCGCGGGCTGGCACTTCTTCGGGCAAGGGACGGTTGGGGGGGATTTCATTTACTCGGGGTCTTCGCGGGACGCGAGGACCTCGGCGGCGAGGTCGGAAGGACGGTTGTTTGTGTTTGCGAGCTGTACTGGTGGCCCTACTGCTTTCTTGAAGAATAGTGATGGGGTCATCAGGGTCGGAAAGAACATGTCTCGGCCGGCGGATTCTACTGATTCTACTGGGGACATAACTAGCGGCCTTCGCAATCAGAGGATTGCGGTGTTGCGCGGCGGATTCGAAGAAACGCTTTGAATTGCGTTTAAGGAACTGAGCTATTGTGGGGACTTTGAGGTCGAGATGGAGGATCTCGTTCCTAACGTACCATGGCGAGGACGATTGATGTCGGGATCCTGTATATATGTAGATCGCGCGGTAAACTCTGCTTGCGCGTTGTAGTTAATGTAGCTGCGGTGTGACGTCAAGTCTTGAGTAGTTCGCATATGGCATTGTAGATGGCGCCACTTTACCTTTTGTGTTTGCCACATTTGTTGATTTGAAGTTCGTATGTGGCATTGTAGATGTCCGCCACAGAGTAAAATACCCTATTCTGTACAGCCTTATTTGTTACGGTCGCGAATAATATTTTAACTAACTTATAACCTGGCATTGATTTCGCGGGCTACAGTATCGCATCCTCGCTAAAGGTAAGTAATAATTAGCGACTGTTTATCCATACATTTTTGACGTTTAAACGTCTCTTAACTTAAGTCAAAGTTTATACTAAATTATGTTGAGAATGATTAACTGAATCGATTCCAATAACTTTTACACATTGTTAGATTTTTTCCAAAAAAAGTTTTGCAAGTGTGATGGAAAATGTAATCACCAGTTAATTACAATACAATCGCCGTACAATTAGGTACCTACTGCCTCATTATTATCAATGAGAACAATACGACGCTGGACGCGGGCGGCGCGGCGGCCCGCGTGGTGACCATGTTTGTGTAGACAACTAGGTAACAACAAGCTTATAACTTTGTGATTTTTCATTATACCTAGTATTGAAATTTTGTACATAGATTCAATCGCCGTACGGTTCAGTACTTACTGCCTAATTATTTATCAATGAGCACAAAACGACGTTGGACGCGGGGGGGGGGGCATGTTTTATTTTAAATTAATAAATTTAACATCGCCAAGCGGTTGATTGACTCTTCACGTGACCAGCGGGCTGGCCTATTTTTCAGCCAAAAAATCAGTATTGCCATACGTGGCAATGCTGCCAGTCTTTTGGGCACTTTGACAACGATGCGGACGAGCTTTTTGATGCCCTATGATTATTTTATTTTTTATTTACTTACTTACGTAAGGACTATTATTGCTTGCAGCACTCAGCCGTTATAGTAACGCTTGCTAACAGATGTGGTCATTGTGTGCACGGGATTTTGTTTTCAAATTGGTCAGATGTAAGTTTCCTCGATAGCATATTATTATTTTAAGACCGGTAATTAAATTTTAATTAGAGTTTTTAAATATTAACCAGATTATTGAAAGACTGGTATTACATGTTTGTATAGCCCGTCTGATTGAATCTTGAGCTGCACTATTATTTAAACAAAATAATTATAAGTAAGTATGAATATAGGTACCATCTTGGGAACTCTTCAGGCGGGACTGCAAAGAAGTTGATAGGATCTAAGTTGATCAGTTTGTTTAGTCTGTCGGGGTAGCATAGATTGTAGAATTGCCCTGAAAAGTAAATAAAAATGTTTTTAGTAACTTAGTATTCAGGGTCAAATTAAATTAGCTGGCACTACTTTACACGCAAGTTAGATATCAACATAGAAAAGTAAAGAAACAAAAAAAACATTCGAACTTTAAATAAGACTGTGGCATGTACATTAAGGTAAACAAAAGATGTTATTTTATGGTTTTAGGAAATTCGTAAAAGTTCCACGAAAAATTATAAAAACAGCTGAGCGATCTATGCGCATCGACCTTTCCCCATCGAATGATGAATATTTTTTTTTGTTTCATTCGTTTTCAATATCGATATCCCGATACGTGGGTAAAGTATTGTCAGCTGATTCAATTTGACCCTGTATACATAACATATTACATATTAACATACATAACTAATATTTGTAATTAATGATTATGGGGAACCTAGTCGCGGGCTCGAACTCACTGATGGGCCTGGCTAAAAAGCACGCTGTCTCACCAGGCATCATGTCCGACAGAGGTAGTATCAGTGATGAGCAGTTAGACGATAGTCTACACGCACAACATTATTGAGTGAGATGCAGGATCATTTACAGTACAACAGGCGCGTAAAAAATTAAGAACAGTCCTTCGGAAGATCGGGCTTTAAGAAAAAAACACTGCATAAATCAATGACCAAAAAGTTTAATGAAATTTTCGACATCTGGGTGATTTTACACTTGTTTTATTATTAAACACGCCCAAAGTTAGGTTAAATTAGCAAGAAAAACGACTCTTTGTTGGCTCCTAACTTTTTAATGGCTTTTTATTTTAGTATTCTGTTTCCGTACAGACAATATTAATAATGAGACAAAACCATACCATGTTTAATTTTTGATGTACATTGTCCAACAGTGGAGTAATACACTCCCGAAGTTTGTATGGGAAAAATGTGGACTAGGTTCACCTTAATGTGAGAAATATTTTTATTACTATAGATATTTGCACAGCTGATGAGATAGGATATGGCTATTCAAGCAAATAAATGATTTAATTTTAGCTAAATAAGAACAGCTCCACGGGTCGATCAGAGGTTAACTTACACTTTCCGAGGTCGATCTTTGGATGGGTGACCGTCCATTAGGTGCATATCGAGACCCCTTCGTGCCTCGGAAAGCACGTTGGTCCCGGTTGTCATTTGTATAAATTTTACATTTGTCACGGTTCGGTGTAGTGCCGGACGTAAAAGAATAGCACCATGCCATTTCTTCTTGTGGGTGTCGTAAAAGGCGACTAAGGGACTTACTAGAGAATGGGCAGCAGCGTTCTCTATGCATTTGACCACCATACTGCGATCGCCAACCCGCCTGCCAAGCGTGGCAATTATGGCAAACCCTACAAATTGGGGGAGGCTTATATCCAGCAGTGGACGTCTTTCGGATGATATGATGATGACGATGACGGCTCGTCAGAAGCCCGAAAGTCTGACTACCAGTCTTACCAAAGGGTATGGTGTTACAATCAAGTCGCGGGCGAAATGGTAGCGTTATAATAACTTTTAGCTTAGTACTTACCTAGGTAAGCTCCAAATGAATGCCCAATCAAGGTGAAACTCTTCCATCTGAAGTGTTTCACAACTGTATGTACTGAGGACACCATATCATACACGCTTATCATCAATCCTGGTAGAAACCGGTCTGACTTGCCATTACCAGGGAGGTCTACACCTGGAAATTAAAAAAGTTCGTTACTATTTTTTGTTTTTTATTTCCCACACATTTATTTTATTTGAAAGAAAGAAAGAAACATAGATTTATTTGTCACAGAAACACGTGCATATAAAAGATGACATACTTAACATTAAAAAAAAACATGATACACACACAGATATTTATACATAGGCATAAAGAAGATAAATAATCGGCAGCTGCACGCCGTGACTGTGACAAGAAGGCTTCCACTCAGCATGATGCTATGCTGTGCTATGGGACCCACAGCACAGCGCTGATTTTCAGTGGTCACCCGAAAACAACGTACGAAAATCAAGCCAGGATTTCTACAATTAGACAGAACAAGTATCAAAGCAAAAGAATTATAATAGACAGTACATACCTACAATTTAATAGTACCCTACAACCAATTATATAAAAAAATGCTATAAAGTATTGAATTGCGTTGCTACCCAAAAACGTAATAGGTCCCTACACAAAAATGTACCGCGTTTTGTCTCGCTCCCACTCATACCTTCACGTCGTCGCCTGCGCGTGCGCTCACAATAAAATACTTTGTTGTATTAATTAGGTGCATTTCCTTACTGCGCCTATGAGCGTGATGACGGACTATTGAGTCTATGGAGTCACCGGGCTCACGGCTCGCGCGCCGCGGGGCCGCCGCCCCCGCCAGCTTGGCTGCGCGGCGCACGAGTCCTGCGTGATCACGTGTGACTAGTGCAGTGTAGACGTGTGGCTATTACGTGCGTCTCAGTCGACGCGTTTAGTGTATGTACTTCGATTGCATTGCCCATCACGCCATCGAGCATCACCAAGCCAAACACGATAAAAATATAATAAATATTTCATTTAGGTAAGTTTGCATACACACGTTACAGTATTAGTATCAAACTTATTTACATCCGTCTCCTCACACGTCAAGTCCAGTTGAAAACCAGCGTCAGGCACTATTTGTATAGCCTTAATGCTGAACTGGGCCTTTTTAGCGCAGCCGTGAGGTACACTATAATGCTAGTTACTGACTTCTCGCCTTAAACTTTAAATTGATTTTTATTTTACTCTTTCCCGCTGTTTAATGTATATTGTGTGCTTTAAAGTCTGTGCTAAATAAATGTATTTTCTTTCTTTCTAAAAACTTTATTAAACACACAGAATTTGTAAATGATTTATTTAAAGTAATTAAATGGATATAAAAACAATAGGGTTTGAGACGAATAACAAATGAGTACATAAGAAGAAGCCTAAGGATAGTGGTTCCGATAGCTGAAAAGTTGATCGGATATCGAGTTGTCATGGTATGGGCATGTAATACAGAGGAATGAGGAAAATGTCGTGAGGAAAGTTTTGAGTATGAATGTCGATGGCTATAACAGTAGGGGGAGACCAAAGAAACGATGGATGGACAGTGTGAAAGATGATATGGTTAGAAAGAGTGTGACTACGGAGATGACGACTAATAGAGTGGGAGAAAAAGACATTTTATTTTCATTGTATCTAAATATTATTTTCTCATTTTTACTTTATTTGCATGTATTCTTTTATATCTGTAATACGGTTAAGTTTTATGTTGGATCAGTGGCAGTTTTACACATTTGCCACCATTTAAATTTTCTGCTGCCCCTATTAACTCTTTTGAATTGTAATGTTGGGATATTTTAAAAATTCATATTCACAATGAGTGTACTTCGCATGTGCTTTACACAGCTTTTAGTCATTTTTCATATACAGACATTGGAGTATTAGGTATACGGTAATTAAATAATGTGAAATACTCCAACTTTGCTACCAGGGAAATCTTTGCCCAAAACAAGGTTTCTAAGGAAATTTACTAATTTCACAAAAAATACCAAACTTACGACAACACTAATAATATTGTTAGAAAATTAAATATACGTGTGGCAACACAGAATGGCACGTCCGCTCCTTACTTCACTCAGTTACCTGTCGACACTTGTCGAAGACGAAGTGTATTTTTTGCGGGCCAATTACTGTAAAGATAAGGTAAGATTGCCCATTCATTTTAATAAGAAAATATTTATGATTTAGAATAAATTTCTCAGGCTATGGGTAGTATTACCAAAAACCTTTTAATGATTTGTATGGCTTTCAAATAAGGGTTATAATTCCGCTTAAAATCATGGTGGGCAATGTTGGCTAAAAGTCCAGATAACTTTGACCGCCTTGAAAATTGTTTGTATAATCAAGAAAGCGATGACAAATGTTAAATTTTAGTAAACCAATGCATGCATTTGATCTTAGTATTGCCACAGATAAAAAATACGTCCCGGGTTGCATACAAAAATCTTGAAATATCTGGTTTTGTTTGATAAATGTGGGCAATGTTGGCGTGTTTCACCGGTACCTACTGTATGTATAGTAGGTAGGTACAAAAATATTGTAATTTTGCTAAATTTTCGAGACTTCTTTCCTCCGCGTATATAATAATGTATTTGTTCCTTAAGGCAAAAAAAATGAGCCGAATTTGCCGCCCCCGAATTTGCCGGATTTACCAGCAGGCTGAGTAGACTGGAGCCTACTCCAGTCTACTCAGCCTGCTGGTAAATCCGGCAAATTCGGGGGCGGCAAATTCGGCTCATTTTTTTTGCCTTAAGGAACAAATACATTATTATATACGCGGAGGAAAGAAGTCTCGAAAATTTAGCAAAATTACAATATTTTTGTACCTACCTACTATACATACAGTAGGTACCGGTGAAACACGCCAACATTGCCCACATTTATCAAACAAAACCAGATATTTCAAGATTTTTGTATGCAACCCGGGACGTATTTTTTATCTGTGGCAATACTAAGATCAAATGCATGCATTGGTTTACTAAAATTTAACATTTGTCATCGCTTTCTTGATTATACAAACAATTTTCAAGGCGGTCAAAGTTATCTGGACTTTTAGCCAACATTGCCCACCATGATTTTAAGCGGAATTATAACCCTTATTTGAAAGCCATACAAATCATTAAAAGGTTTTTGGTAATACTACCCATAGCCTGAGAAATTTATTCTAAATCATAAATATTTTCTTATTAAAATGAATGGGCAATCTTACCTTATCTTTACAGTAATTGGCCCGCAAAAAATACACTTCGTCTTCGACAAGTGTCGACAGGTAACTGAGTGAAGTAAGGAGCGGACGTGCCATTCTGTGTTGCCACACGTATATTTAATTTTCTAACAATATTATTAGTGTTGTCGTAAGTTTGGTATTTTTTGTGAAATTAGTAAATTTCCTTAGAAACCTTGTTTTGGGCAAAGATTTCCCTGGTAGCAAAGTTGGAGTATTTCACATTATTTAATTACCGTATACCTAATACTCCAATGTCTGTATATGAAAAATGACTAAAAGCTGTGTAAAGCACATGCGAAGTACACTCATTGTGAATATGAATTTTTAAAATATCCCAACATTACAATTCAAAAGAGTTAATAGGGGCAGCAGAAAATTTAAATGGTGGCAAATGTGTAAAACTGCCACTGATCCAACATAAAACTTAACCGTATTACAGATATAAAAGAATACATGCAAATAAAGTAAAAATGAGAAAATAATATTTAGATACAATGAAAATAAAATGTCTTTTTCTCCCACTCTATTAGTCGTCATCTCCGTAGTCACACTCTTTCTAACCATATCATCTTTCACACTGTCCATCCATCGTTTCTTTGGTCTCCCCCTACTGTTATAGCCATCGACATTCATACTCAAAACTTTCCTCACGACATTTTCCTCATTCCTCTGTATTACATGCCCATACCATGACAACTCGATATCCGATCAACTTTTCAGCTATCGGAACCACTATCCTTAGGCTTCTTCTTATGTACTCATTTGTTATTCGTCTCAAACCCTATTGTTTTTATATCCATTTAATTACTTTAAATAAATCATTTACAAATTCTGTGTGTTTAATAAAGTTTTTAGAAAGAAAGAAAATACATTTATTTAGCACAGACTTTAAAGCACACAATATACATTAAACAGCGGGAAAGAGTAAAATAAAAATCAATTTAAAGTTTAAGGCGAGAAGTCAGTAACTAGCATTATAGTGTACCTCACGGCTGCGCTAAAAAGGCCCAGTTCAGCATTAAGGCTATACAAATAGTGCCTGACGCTGGTTTTCAACTGGACTTGACGTGTGAGGAGACGGATGTAAATAAGTTTGATACTAATACTGTAACGTGTGTATGCAAACTTACCTAAATGAAATATTTATTATATTTTTATCGTGTTTGGCTTGGTGATGCTCGATGGCGTGATGGGCAATGCAATCGAAGTACATACACTAAACGCGTCGACTGAGACGCACGTAATAGCCACACGTCTACACTGCACTAGTCACACGTGATCACGCAGGACTCGTGCGCCGCGCAGCCAAGCTGGCGGGGGCGGCGGCCCCGCGGCGCGCGAGCCGTGGCATGGCACTAATAATATTGTTAGAAAATTAAATATACGTGTGGCAACACAGAATGGCACGTCCGCTCCTTACTTCACTCAGTTACCTGTCGACACTTGTCGAAGACGAAGTGTATTTTTTGCGGGCCAATTACTGTAAAGATAAGGTAAGATTGCCCATTCATTTTAATAAGAAAATATTTATGATTTAGAATAAATTTCTCAGGCTATGGGTAGTATTACCAAAAACCTTTTAATGATTTGTATGGCTTTCAAATAAGGGTTATAATTCCGCTTAAAATCATGGTGGGCAATGTTGGCTAAAAGTCCAGATAACTTTGACCGCCTTGAAAATTGTTTGTATAATCAAGAAAGCGATGACAAATGTTAAATTTTAGTAAACCAATGCATGCATTTGATCTTAGTATTGCCACAGATAAAAAATACGTCCCGGGTTGCATACAAAAATCTTGAAATATCTGGTTTTGTTTGATAAATGTGGGCAATGTTGGCGTGTTTCACCGGTACCTACTGTATGTATAGTAGGTAGGTACAAAAATATTGTAATTTTGCTAAATTTTCGAGACTTCTTTCCTCCGCGTATATAATAATGTATTTGTTCCTTAAGGCAAAAAAAATGAGCCGAATTTGCCGCCCCCGAATTTGCCGGATTTACCAGCAGGCTGAGTAGACTGGAGCCTACTCCAGTCTACTCAGCCTGCTGGTAAATCCGCCACTGTGCTGGATTATATTCGAACGCAATGTGAATTGTTACTAAAATAAATTGAATTGAATTGAATTGCATGTTGTGCCGACCGGATTTAAATTAGGATAACGGCAGGAGAATGAATGAGGGTTCGAGACAAAGATACAAGTTTCGTAATTAAAACAGTTAACATTAGGTTTTTGGTGCACAACCCAGTTGACAGGCGTCAGAGAAAGGTGCGCGTCGCATGTTTCTGTTTCGTCTTCTAGAACTTTCTAGAATCTGCGCTCTCATTGGCCGGGCAGTTGAAAATAAAATTTGAATTTATCTGGCTCCTACTTCACCTTAAATATGTTGGAAGAAAGAAAAATCACATACCAATATAATAGAAGTTCTTTGGCAGCTTGCTGATCAGGGGTCTGAAGCTGACAGCTGAGTCCATGCTGCCATGGACTAGCAGCACCGGGGGGTCGTAGCAGTCACCCCATGCAATGACTGGAAAATAATACATTTCACTATTTAAGTCCTGAATGTCATAAAGTAATTTATTTTAATTTTATTTTACCAAGCCCAGCAGAAAAAGCTTAAAAAAGCTTTCAAAACAGTTAAGGAAAACATAGTAAGGAAAGTGGCATCTCTTAGAACCAAAAAATTCGAAGACATGGGCACTGGGCACTCATGGTCGAATATGACCCTCTCCCTGACACAGAGAGGAGCAATGTGCCCCACTATTAGAAATATTATAAGGCTGATTATGCTATGAAGAATGTTGTTAAGTAATTTTACTGTGCTAACCAGAAAATGCTGAAATTTTATTTTGATTATTTTTCTTTATTTTAAACTTTAAAACTGTGGCGGCCATCTACAATGCCACATACGAACTACAAATCAACAACTTGAGAAACACAAAAAGTGAAGTGGCGCCATCTACAATGCCATATGCGAACTACACAAGACTTGACGTCACACCGTAACTACATCGTGCAAGCGGAGTTTACCGCGCGACCCGCATATACACCGTGACATTTTAGTCGTCTTACAACGACAGCCCACTCCATGTATCCAATGACTACAACACATTTAAATAAATTTCTTTTTGAACATATGAATAATTACAAAAATGAAAATATCATTCACTAGGACGCATGACGTAGTTTGAAACACCCTGTTATGGAGATGGAATTAATGATGGAATTTTATAATAATAATAATATTCATTTTATTATCAGGCAACTAAGGCCCATACATAAAATACACAAAATAATATTAAACAATAATGACAAACTAATACATATTAAAAACCAGCTTAAAACTATAACTAAACACGTAAAGTTGACGGCGTCGTGTTTCGCTGCGAGGTGTCACGTAATCGTCCTCGGAAACGTCGATATACGACACCTTTCGGCCAAAAGTCCTCTTTCAAGCAGTACTGTAGATGGTTGGTTGGAACTCGTACCACGAATGACTTAAAGTTGATGTCGTGGCGCGACTCCAACCTTTTGACCCTCAGAGTCCAGTTGGTCTTCACTTTCATGTACTGCACGACTTCCTCAATAGGTATCTTCTCTTAGATACGTAAACATTATTAACAGGGAGTTTCATAATTCTAACAATTTTTTTATCGCGCCTGAGGTATTTTATGACGAATACATTGAGTGGACCACCTTTGTAAGACGACTAAATTGTCACGGTGTATACAACATCCCAACATCAACTATCAGGGCAGTTGCCCACCAGACACGACACCCGCCCCAAAAAACCATTTACACAATCAGTGTCTGGGGCTGCACAGAACAAAATAAAGTTAAGTTTATTATTTAGTGTGGATGCTTATATTTTTTAACAATTACTAGATATCCAGTAGACAAATTGGTTTTACAATTTTTAGGTGCAATTGTTCATGTTCGTTGCCTGTTTTCCTCATTTCTAGTACCTAATTCGGTCTGTGTCTAATATTAGAAAAGTGTTACCGAGTAACTGATTTAAAAAGCGCTCCATGTAAAACACTGGTATTCAGTTGCATTTGAGAGTGAAAGCTGACTTGAGCATAATTGGGATAAGTTTAGGCAGATGAGGTTGTTGTCTAATTTTGGAGATTTTCAAGTTATTATTCTATAATGAAACATGCAAAACTATTCAAATATTATCAATCAACGTCCATGCGATAAAAAGATTATTCAAATATGAATCTGGGGTCAAAGTTCAGAAACACTTGTTACTTAAGTTTTCATGCATTTAAAACTTAGTTATCAATACAGAAGGCAGTTATAAAGGCCACTTACTTGCTATCCTGCCCCATGGTGCTTGAATATACCATTGGTTTTCCAATGAATCCATTAATTACGAAAAATTATGAATACTTTAACTTTACGTGATAATAAATTAGAGTGAATGTAATTTATAAATGTTCAGCAGATTTTGTGTGTGATAAGTTACACTGAAATTTATTTTATGAACGAATTTATTAGCTTCTTGTACCTCAATAATCACGCTTAATTCATTAAAAATAACAGAATGAAGACAACAATCCAGGCAAATAAAACGAGCAAAACATAACGAGCTGTCAAACTGACAACCTGACAACTGATGTACTGTCAGTGTCAAGCGTCCAGTGGGATCACAGATAGCATTTAAAAAAGTTAATATGGCACACACAAGTCAGTAAAATGAATATAACTATCGTGAAATTAAATGGAAAGATTACAAGAACATAAACAGTTTAGACTTTCAGTACATTTCGATAGTAACAAACTTAATCAAAAAGAAGCACGGGTCAGTCCAACTGGACCGTGTGTAACAGACACACACCGCTTGGTAGAGTAGGAAAATGTGGACAGTGGACTGTCTGTCTAAGCGTATACCCAAGATAATTCAAGATAAAAGTGATATGCATAATATTACGTCAATTTTTATTGAATACTTAGATGATAATATCGAGCGTGACAATAAAAGCTATCTCATAACATATTCTTCAAGAGATAGCTGTCGCGACGTCTGCCCGTATATGTTCAGATCCTACTATTTAAAGGAATCATGCGATACTAGAGTATTATGTTGATCTCTTATGAGGTTGTAACCTTAGGCAGACGTAGCGAATAAGAAAAAAAATATTATGTGTAATTTTTACCTGAGTTTACTTTATCTGCTTCGCTTGTTAATTCTTTATGGAGACAGAACATGAAACGCAGAGCAACCAGACTTGAACACAGGGGCCACTTTCACCATCTGTAGATAGTTATCATCGATGAAACCGACACTTCGATGTACTGAGCCTGCAAAGCCCAAATTGTGGCAATCTACAATGTAGGGCATCTTAGGTTATTGGTATTTACTGAAACCAGAGGTCAAATGTTAGCTCTTGTTATTACATTACTCAACAGCTGGAAACCGGTATGGTTTCCGCCCCTGGAAGCTCACTTCCAAGGGTTACTCATCGAAGGGCTTTAAGGTCAAGCATACCTTTAGATGGCGGTGGACATGATTAGGCCATTCGCACCCCATCATTTCTCATCGAAGGGCTTTAAGGTCAAGCATACCTTTAGATGGCGGTGGACATGATTAAGCCATTCGCACCCCATCATTTCTCATCGAAGGGCTTTAAGGTCAAGCATACCTTTAGATGGCGGTGGACATGATTAAGCCATTCGCACCCCATCATTTCTCATCGAAGGGCTTTAAGGTCAAGCATACCTTTAGATGGCGGTGGACATGATTAAGCCATTCGCACCCCATCATTTCTCATCGAAGGGCTTTAAGGTCAAGCATACCTTTAGATGGCGGTGGACATGATTAAGCCATTCGCACCCCATCATTTAACTAACATACTAAGACTAATTGAGATCTCAAAAAGCTTCAGTTCTAAATACAACTACAACATACAAAGTTAGCAAACCTCATTTGTTTACATGTAATCGTTATCCAGTATTTCTGTATTCAATTCTAAATAACACTGGGTTCAGTGAATAACATAAACAGAAACTTAAAAAGGTACTGAATCGTTTGTTGATGTCATTCTCGTAGACACAAATCGTTTATAGGTATTCTATAGTAAGGAATATCAATCAATAATAAAGCATTAGATACTCAGCTTTCAATCCAGAGATGCCGGCTCCAACTCCGGAACAAACTCACTCTGATAAACACGCTTCTAACTAAAACATTAGCTAAACACAAACAAGATAAAACCGGATTCTTAGTTTCTTACCGGATTGGAATTGACAAGTTCGCGCGTACTTCTTGCGATGTACCATCGATGTTGCCATTGCATAAAGTAATTGTTGTAATGTTGCCATGTCTGATTATTGTTCTATTTACATTCGCGGATTATATCTTCTAAAGTCCGCGACACTCCCGGCCGACAAATTAAAGTAATGTCATTAGGTTTTGCGTCCAGTCTCTGATCTTCTGCAGAGCTCTCGTGGCCGCACCTCTTCTTTCCTTTCGTACTTCTTTGTCCTTTTTCTTATACTCATTATTCCTTTCCTTATCAATATTATCGTCATCTATCTTATCGTCATGTATCCTCCCGTTGGCCTCTAACGATTCTTCACTATGTACGGATGTATCTCTGACGCAATTGGTTTCATCTCTTTGATCATTTATAGTTTCACTGGTTTTTCCTATATCTATAGGTGGCATTGCTACGTCTATAGATTGAGTGTCCTGTGTGTCGAATTCATCATTTCTTATAGATTCGTTATATACTCGATTAGATTCGCTTTCACCGTCATCTATTTCAAGAGGATATAGATGTGCTAAAGATCTTGTAAATTCTTTGTTACCTATTTTTACTTTAGCTACTCTACATAGCCCATCTATCCCCTCTTGAAGTGAGACTATCGTTCCTACTTTCCAGGTTTCTCTATTTGTAGAATCACCTCTCAACTGGACGATCTGGCCCACTGCTGGTGCACTTTTCGCAGTTACTCTTGGTTCTTTGTGTGAATGCTGGTATCTCTCACGAAGACTTGGTAAATATCTGTTTATAAACATTTTTTTGAATTCTTGTAAAATGACTAATCCTTTCTTCCAACCTTTAATAAGATCGGTTTTGGTTACGGTACTTCCGTTAACAAAGTTTTCAAGCGAGCTTTCTACCGTTATACATTTTCCCATTGTAAGAAAATCTGCTGGTTTTAGAACGTGTTCTAATTCTGAGTCTACGCTAGTGAGTGGTCTTGTATTTACAGATGCTTCAATCTCTTTTGCAACTGTAGTTAACTGACTGTGTGTCAGCATGTGTTTTCTCAATGTTCTTTTCATGCAATTTTTAACTATACCGATTAGTCTCTCGTAAAAACCCCCGAACCACGGCGCCAGTTGGGGTATGAATCTCCATTGTATCTCTTTATTGATACAGTATTGTTTTGACAGTATTTCAGACATAAGTTTGAAATGCGTGGCATTGTCTGACGTTATGAGTGTTGGAATGCCTCTGGTAGCTATCATTCTCCTCAATGATAGTAGCCCTTCTTCTGCCGTTAGATCTTGAACGACTTCTAGGTGTATAGCTCTTACTGCTAGACAGGTGTAAAGGCAAATCCATCTTTTGGTTTCTCCGTTTTCTCCTTTCACCAAAAGCGGTCCCATGTAGTCCACTCCTACGAAAGTAAACGGTGCACTATAGTTCACTCTTTCTGGTGGCAGCGCTGGTGTAGGTGGAAGCTTAAAAGGTCCCCCACCATGTTTCACACAATTCGGACATCGTCTCAGAAGTTTCTGAACTTGACCTTTTCCTTGAGGGATCCAGTAGGATTGACGTATGATACTCAAGGTGTGATTTACACCCACATGATAATTTTCATTATGTGTTTTCATTATGATATTATTGGTAAATTCACTCTCCTTTGGAATGAGAATAGGATAGCGTTTCTCAAAGGTCCAGTCTGTATTCATCAAGCGACCTTTACAACGTAAGATGTTATCTACGTCTTTAAATAATCTCAAATTGCGACTTAAGTTAGTCTCTTCATCATTGTATTCTTGTGGGAAATATTCGGCTTGCAATTTTTTAATCGTTTCAAGTTTGTTTGACATTCCACTCGTTTGGGCTTGAAAATTTCTTTCTAATTCTCTCGACTTGTCAATCTTCTTTTCCGGTGTATCTTGACACTCTTTATTAACATATCTTTCGACTCGAGGTACACTCGGGAGACCCTCCCGGGACATTAGGTTTATGGACTTTACCTCACTTGTAGGCCAAGTTTCGGATCCTTGTGTCAAAAACTGAGGTCCTACTAGCCAACTATCTCTGTCCTCTTTTGTGCTTGTCGATCTCGTAGCAACATCTGCAGGATTAAGTTCGGATGGAACATACCTGATAGTCATTTCTTTGTTTCTCTTGATTTCTTCAATTCTCCGTGCAACGAATGGTGGCAATAGTTTGTCTGAGTTCACCCAGTCGATAACTATTTGACTGTCAGTCCACAATATTTGTAGTCTTACTTCTATTTTTAGAGAATCGACTACATATCTCATTAAACGGCTTCCAATTAGTACTCCCAGTAATTCCAATCTAGGTATCTTGAGGTGTTCCTGGTCCTTTATTGGAACCAGACGAGACTTACCGATTACAAATGATATTTCACTTTTGGATACTATATAAATTACTGCAGCGTATGCTTGCATAGATGCATCTGTAAAGCAATGCAAGTCACAGTTCTTTCTAGGCAATCTGGTATAACGTCTTGGTAATGCGATTTCAGAGATCTCGCTAAGGTCGTTGTTGATTTCTTTCCATTTTGATGCGAAACTTTCAGGTATGGGTGTATCCCATTTTATCTTTTCTTTCCATAATTCTTGTAACAATAGCTTTCCTGGTAACAATGTAGGCGTGGCGAAGCCACAAGGATCAAAGACTGAAGCGATTATTCTTAGAATGTCTCTCTTAGTATTTGCGTTAGGTTTGCTATTATTAAAACGTAGTCGTAAAGTATCTTCTTTTAAATGCCATTCTAAACCTAATAATTTTATGATCTGATTTTGGTATGCGTCAGGAATCTCATGCATGAATTCTTCAGAGTTCGAGCTCCATTCTCTTAGATTCATAGATATATCGTGAAATGTATCTTTACAGCGTTTACAAAGAATCAATGCTTCTTGCACTGTCTGTGCACCAGTCACTAGGTTGTCTACGTATATGTCATTAACCGCGCTCCTAATGACGGAATCTTTTGATTTCATGAGATGGTGTTTAATGGTGGCGTTAAGCAAAAATGGACTTGATATTATTCCAAAAGGAACGCGAGTGAATCTCATACATAACAAGTTATCCTCTGTAACCGGTTTAGCAGTATCCTTAAGCCATAGGAACCGTGTAACGTCCCTGTCTTCTTTGTGTAATCCTATTTGTAGGAATGCCTTTTCTACATCAGCTGCTATACCAATTTGGTGCGATCTGAATCTGATTATCAGTTTAGTTAGGTCTTCGAGCATCATCGGCCCGCAATATAAACATTCGTTTAAGCTTTTGTATCCATTAACTTTAGCCGAAGCATCGTACACAATTCTAGTTGGCTTTCCTGGCTGTTGGACACCGTGATGTGGTAAATAGTGTACAGGTCTAGCCTCGTCTATAGTTTCAATAAATTCGGGAACTATTTCAATTATTCCTTTCTGTTGCTGATCTTGCAACGTGTCATCATATGACTGTATAGATTCGGAATTCATTCGTTTTATTAGGCTCTTGAGGCGGCCGAATGCCATTCCGAAGTTAGTGGTCAGATTAGGCGGATATTCTTTCCAAGGCCAGTGCACGTAATACCTTCCTTCGATAAGTTCGGTAGTCTCATTGAAGCTCCGAATCGCTTCTTCGTCCTTTGTTATCTTCGGAGAATCGGTTATCCCGATGGACTCAAGATCCCACGGAGAGGATATGTTTACTTGATCCATTGGCAGGTCCGGTTTAGTTAAATTCACATCTAGCTCTGTTTGGAAATATGTAGTTACCGTTAAAGGCTCTTTAGTGTCCGGATTCATTATTCCGGATAATATCCAACCGAACTTGGAATCAATTAAATACAGGTTTTCTCTAACTTGGATCTTCTCAGTTTTCATAAAGCTGTAGTAGTAATCGTTACCTATAAGAATATCAACTTGGTCAGATGAACTATCATCAGCTAGTAATTCTTTCTGTTTCCAGTTACTAAGCTCACGTGGTGCTACTGGTATTCCTTTACATATCATTGGTATTACATTTGCATAAATTGATTGTTTAGACATGTCTCGGGTTTCCAAATTGAGTCTAACTACTGTACTTTTGAGTTCTCGGGGAGCTTCTGCTCCAAAGGTAAAAACAGATAAGTTTTCTTCTTCCTCAATTGGAAGATCTAGTTTACGTGCGATTTTCTGAGTGACGTAGGATCTTTGTGACCCAGAATCCAGCAAGATTCGACATTTAACCTGGTGGGAAGCATATCCTTCCTTTGAGGCTATAGCAACTGCCGTTTGCAACACAGTGTCTCGTTTACTGTTTATTGCTGACAGCATAGATGACTTTACTTGAAAAGGAAATTGATTGGGACACAATGCTCTATTGTGTTTCCCACGTTCTTTACAATAAAAGCATGGCTTCTGTGATTTGCAACTTTGGATGCTATGGCCAAAACGAAAGCATTGATAACAACGGTTTTTGATCACAGTCTTTCTATCTGTAGAAGTTTTATATTTATCGCATTGGTCGTTGAAGTGGCTACCATTACAGAATATACAGCTTAACTTGGCCCTTTTCCTTTGAGGTTCTGCTGATGACTTGACCTTCGACGACCTGATTTCTTTATTATTGCTCATATTTTCCTTTGCTTCAATGGGACGTCTCCTGTTCTCTTGTGTAACATGCAGAGTTTCCACCGTGTAATTTTCAATTACCTTAGGGTTTCGTTCTTGTGTTATTCGACTCGCATCTTCACGGGCAGTAATCATGATTTCCAAAAGTTTCCTCAACTCTTGAATAGAGTTCTCAGTCAATTTTATCTTAAGTTCATAAATTAGGTCTTCCGGAAATTTCTCGAAAATTAGATGCCTCAAATGATTATGGTTTATATCTTCACCAAGTGACTCTAGGACTCTTAAATGCCGTTCTACTTCGTTTAGTACTTTCCTGCACTCATCTGTTGTTTTACCGGCAGTTTTAACTTTAGACAACGCAGAGTAATGAGCGTCGACTAAATGGCAAGTCTTCCCATACCTTTCTTTCAATGTTCTCAACGCAATCGGGTAGTTGGCGTTAGTAGTGTCGAAACCGTCAATAACCAGCTTGGCTTCCCCTTTTACTGATGCTTTTAGGTACAGTAACTTATCGACCTCAGTGATGTTTCTAGCGTCGATGTTAGAACTGAATTGGTCCCAAAATTGATGCCAGTTCAATACGTCCCCGTCGAACTCAGGTAAGCTTAGTTTTGGCAGGCGGCTAGAAGTGCTGCTGGCTTGGGTGGCCCCCTGTTCGACTGTATTGTTTCGCGTAGAAAACATTTTAATTTTCACATTCAATTCGGCGAGGTTCTGTTCAGCTTCAAGTTGAACTTCGCTCATTTTTCCTATGTCGTCAGCGGAAGGATCATTAACCACACGAAAGTAGTTAGTGAGGTCTTCGTTAAATCTCTTTAACGACGATTCAAGTTTAGCTTTTACAATTTCTGCGTCATATCTTGTCTCATCGTTACTTAAAGAGAGGCGGGAGGATAAGATAGACTGATGTTCGATTTGATTTGCTAATAATTGCAAACGGTGCAACAATAATTCTTCCATGTTTGCACAGGTCCTGTAACCGAAAATTGTATCACGCCTGTGCTTTTAACTAAGATGCACAGCATAATCGTCTTTGTAATATTGTCTTATTACAATGAACAATAATAAGGGAATTCCTCTTTTCTCAAAAACTTACTCTAGAAGTGTATGAGTTTATATGATAAATTAAGCCCAACATTGTGATCACATGCCATTACCTCATTCGGAACAGTCTCTATTCAGATGTTTGTGAAATTCTATCAGATACTCTATGTGTACCTACTTATCGCTATCATTTAGTTTGTTAAAAGTTCGTCAAATCTGACTTTAGCAAGTATTTATTAATAAGTACTTAATCTCACTTGATGATTGTTTTCAAGAAATGTATGCAGAATCAGAAGTCTATAATGAACACCATTAGATCAAGTGTTAACATTCTACAGTACTCAAAGGGTTAATTGATTTGATAAAACTATGTTCAAACTTATTTAATGTACTACAAGAGTGGTGGTACCTAGTACTCTTTACAGATTTGTGTAATTATGTCCTCTGTAATGTTAACCTGTACCTCTTTTGTTTCCAAGTAAGACACATTTACTTTCACAAGATAATCAAGATATGGCTAAGTAGAGTTAAATACTTTAAATTTTAACTACTTATTTAAATATTATGTTGTGATAAGTCTCACTTCTAGTATTGATTCTACTCCCTCTATGTTACGTGAGGTGTAATATTATTTATGCATGTTAGTCATATCATTCAAACTTACTTAAGTACTCGGTGCTTACTGAACTTTCTATTATGTAGGTATGTCATCAGAATTATGCCAGTGTGAGTTACTTACTAAAAGCGTGTAAGCAAGTAGGTAGTCTTTATTTGAAGAAACCGATCTCTTTGCAATTTGTGTGCACACTCGTGGTACACCAATCTTAAGGTCCGATTTCATCTACCTACCAATCTTAATAAAAGTCTATTTACCTGGTAGTTGTGTAGGTATAGGTACGTAGTTTTCGTCTACACAGCGAATCGTACTCGGAGCTGTACTTTCCGATAGGTATTAGGCCCGAGGCCGCAAAATACTGGCTCAAGTTGGTCGATACGTTTTCTGTAAATCCCCAATTATCACGTCAATCCTTATGGTTTTTACAAAGGCAACATGGCAATTCCCATAGGCCATTTGATATTTATTAGGATACGATCATAGATGACAAAATAAATACCTAGCTATAAAGATTATTTTTTTTTACACATTCAGATTAGGTAAATTCACAATTCACTTAACTAGGTCAACAGAAAGTTCAATCGTTTAAAACCATATTCATATTGATAGCTTACCAATAGATTCTAACTTTCGTGTTTTATAGCAGACGCCAATACTTCAGCAAGAAAAGGTATTCAAATTTTTCTCGTCAGTAATTCGTTCCATGCGTCACAACACAAGTGAAACTTTGCCGCCATATTTAGTGCGGTAGTAGTTAACCGTATAAATCGTAACGACAATCTTTTTTTTTAAATAATCGATTTCTCATTGATCGATTAGAATAAAATTCCAGTGATATCTTCTACAGTATATTGTATCAGTAAACACTGAGTAGAAATAAACGAATTTCAAACGTAACTTTATTGTAATCAATAAATTTGCTAAGGATTTACCCTTAGTTGCCTAATTGGTTTAGACTTCACGTACTGCGAGATGTTATCTGAAATACGAATTGACTCCATCGCATCGCACCATACACCTCAATTATATACAGTAAACAAGTTTACTACCGTAATGTTAAAAGTGGTATGAATAGTACCAATTAATATCCTGTGGAAATTGATTCTTGATTTATTAGAACGAACATGAAGATCGTGTCTTTAAACTTAATACCTATGGCGTATCGTCTTCTCGTTTCGTATCATTGCTCTTCAATTTCTTGTCCAAACCTTGTGGTTTGTAAGGTTTATACTTAGTAATAATCAATATTCCAAACTTAATATTAAACAGTATCTCAGTCCTAATTTTATGTCAGATACATTAGACAAACGGAACCACAATCGATTTATGCGAGTGTATTATGAATAATGAAAATTCTATTCACTGTCGTACATCCCTATGGCCTAATACCTCAGCTGAAGTACTTTTATTTTTTAACTTCTTATTACTCAAAACTAAAAGGTAAAACAAAACTTTGTATACATAAGCAACAAAGAAATTAATTAAGAATTATTTAGCTCTTCAGTGCTGTATTTAATCCTTATAGTTTCTTCAATTTCATTCCATTAGAGAGTTGGCTCGTAAATAATACTAGTAGATATATTGCTTGGAATGGACGACGACGAACTTTCGGCCGGATCAAAACAATCCTTCATAAAGTAAAGGCATTGAATAATGACATGTTACGATTCAATATAATAAAATAAAATAATAATTTAATCTTTTAATTACGCAACTTAGGTAATTACAATAGTTCACAATAATTATTTACAAGTTGAGGTAACTGGCGTCATCTAGTGATTCATTCGGAAAACGTCAGTTATAAACCCGTGATATTAGCAAATTTTACAATTGGTGATTTTTGCACAATAATGATAACAAAATAGATCTTTAATTCGTCGTGGTGTCGGTGGCCTCTGCTCAATCCTGTGTGCTCTGTTTACATTTGTACATACTGCAACTAAATCTTTAATCACAACTTCTAGTGTGGTTTAAAGCTTTAAATATCTAAATAATAATTGCTCTTCTCCATTCTTGGTGATAAGAGTTGTGTCATTTCACCGTTTTCTTACTCATGGTGCTGCTGCCATGCCTGCATTAGGCTCTCTTGGCACTCATAATATTCTTGAAACCAGAATATCCCAGCATCTCCACCATGTCGCGACGTCTGCCCGTATATGTTCAGATCCTACTATTTAAAGGAATCATGCGATACTAGAGTATTATGTTGATCTCTTATGAGGTTGTAACCTTAGGCAGACGTAGCGAATAAGAAAAAAAATATTATGTGTAATTTTTACCTGAGTTTACTTTATCTGCTTCGCTTGTTAATTCTTTATGGAGACAGAACATGAAACGCAGAGCAACCAGACTTGAACACAGGGGCCACTTTCACCATCTGTAGATAGTTATCATCGATGAAACCGACACTTCGATGTACTGAGCCTGCAAAGCCCAAATTGTGGCAATCTACAATGTAGGGCATCTTAGGTTATTGGTATTTACTGAAACCAGAGGTCAAATGTTAGCTCTTGTTATTACATTACTCAACAGCTGGAAACCGGTATGGTTTCCGCCCCTGGAAGCTCACTTCCAAGGGTTACTCATCGAAGGGCTTTAAGGTCAAGCATACCTTTAGATGGCGGTGGACATGATTAGGCCATTCGCACCCCATCATTTCTCATCGAAGGGCTTTAAGGTCAAGCATACCTTTAGATGGCGGTGGACATGATTAAGCCATTCGCACCCCATCATTTCTCATCGAAGGGCTTTAAGGTCAAGCATACCTTTAGATGGCGGTGGACATGATTAAGCCATTCGCACCCCATCATTTCTCATCGAAGGGCTTTAAGGTCAAGCATACCTTTAGATGGCGGTGGACATGATTAAGCCATTCGCACCCCATCATTTCTCATCGAAGGGCTTTAAGGTCAAGCATACCTTTAGATGGCGGTGGACATGATTAAGCCATTCGCACCCCATCATTTAACTAACATACTAAGACTAATTGAGATCTCAAAAAGCTTCAGTTCTAAATACAACTACAACATACAAAGTTAGCAAACCTCATTTGTTTACATGTAATCGTTATCCAGTATTTCTGTATTCAATTCTAAATAACACTGGGTTCAGTGAATAACATAAACAGAAACTTAAAAAGGTACTGAATCGTTTGTTGATGTCATTCTCGTAGACACAAATCGTTTATAGGTATTCTATAGTAAGGAATATCAATCAATAATAAAGCATTAGATACTCAGCTTTCAATCCAGAGATGCCGGCTCCAACTCCGGAACAAACTCACTCTGATAAACACGCTTCTAACTAAAACATTAGCTAAACACAAACAAGATAAAACCGGATTCTTAGTTTCTTACCGGATTGGAATTGACAAGTTCGCGCGTACTTCTTGCGATGTACCATCGATGTTGCCATTGCATAAAGTAATTGTTGTAATGTTGCCATGTCTGATTATTGTTCTATTTACATTCGCGGATTATATCTTCTAAAGTCCGCGACAATAGCCACATAGGTACCTATATTCTATCTGTAAGAGATACCTACGAACATTATCTCTTTTACTAGAAAACACATCAGTGATGAAAGAAATTCGATAATTACCTACTTGAACGTGTTTCTTCCTAGGACTTTTCATGTCAGTATTATGTCAAAGTTTAGAGTTACCTACGTTCTTTTCAAGGTAATTAGAACAGCAGTTTATATCCACGTTTGCTGACGTAAAAATATCGCGACGGGATTTTTTCGCGCATTGGATTTTGAACGCACTGCTTAGCGCCGAGAGTTGAAAACCGGACTGTGTGTTTTTCAACTCGCTGATATACACTCTGTTGGCTTCTTAATGCTCGGTGTAACACCGAGAATTGAAAATCCAGTGCGTGAAAAAATCGTACGGTACGTAAGGTACGTGCGTGCGTCGACTAAGCAAATACTCTGCAGTTCACCACGCCATCTGCTGGGCTGCGACAGAGCGACATTGTTGGGAGTTAAAAATGTGGTACACCGTACACGTTTGCTCTTCTACTTTCTTTTGGCCTATTTACGAATTTTTGTTACGTCATATTCTGACGTATCTTCTTTTTGGGCTTAAACCAACGGCACAGAGTACTTTTTTATAATAGGGAACAATGACTAACGGTCATCATACGTGATCGTGACGTGACGCTTTTTAAATTGATAATAAAAAATTATATGGTTTTATCAAAGTACTCAATGGTAATAACGTTTTATTCAGATGTAACATATACAGAATGTTTAAAAATTTACCCAAAAAGAAAGTTTCAATAGGTATACTAATATACTTACCAAAGCTCGCATTTTCATAAAGAAAAAACATGTCTCGTACTTTATGGGAATCGAACCCTCAACCATTAGCGTACAAGGCGGTAAGTACCTACTTTCGCGAGCCACTATTGTGATTCCGTCCCTGATCTACTCCTGATACATGTGGCCATCCATTTATGGGTCTACTATAATTTAATTGGCATAGACAGGCATTACCATCGAGAACCAAACAACCTTGAAAAGTTGGTGGTGATGGGCGAGGTAGATGGCCTCGCGGCCGATCATCTAACCGCTGGTCCGAACAAGTAACCGTCCTCACTGGACTCTGTTATGAATGCCATGAGAGAAACCCAGAACCGAACGACGTGGAAGAACCTCGTAGTAGTAGAAGTAAAGCCACGAAGGCTTTTAGGGAAACGACCTTCAGTAATGAAGTACCGTAAGTAGTGACCAAGAAGAAGGATGGACAGGTAAAAATACGATAAATATACAGTAATATTTTATAGAGGTAAAGTTTGTAAGCACTGAGTGCAATACTCGTTGACCTCAGTAGAGCTTCCGAAAGAGTGGGTCTTAAAATGAATAAGGACAAGACAAAGGCCCTGTCAAATGCCCATGTAAGTTGTAACACCCACTCTCATGACGATTGGAGGCGCTGCACTCGAAGTTGTGGACCAGTACGTTTACCTAGGACAAACTGTCCAGTTAGGTAGGTCCAACTTCGAGAAAGAGGTCAATCGTCGAAACCGACTCAGCTGGGCAGCGTTCGGGAGGCTTCGCAATATATTCTCGTCCCAAATACCGCAGTGTCTCCCGACGAAAGTCTTTGACTAGTGTGTGTTACCAGTGATGACCTATGGCACAGAAACTTGGTCGCTCACAATGGGCCTTATAAGAAGGCTTAAAGTCACCCAAAGGGCAATGGAGAGGGCTATGCTCGGAGTTTCACTACATGACCGAATCAGGAGTAAAGAGATCCGCAGGAGAACCAAGGCCACCGACATAGCCCGAAGAATTGCCAAATTTAAGTGACAGTGAGCAGGGCACATTGCTCGCCTAACAGATGGCCGATGGGGCCAAAAGGTTCTGGAGTGGCGACCGCGTTCTGGAAGACGTAGAGTGGGAAGACCTCCCACAAGATGGACCGATGACCTTGTGGAGGCCGCGGGAATCCGCTGGATGTGGGAAGCACAAGACCAGTCAAAGTGGAGGAGCCTGAGGGAGGCCTATGTCCAGCAGTGGACGTCTTTCGGCTGAATCGATCATGATGATGAAAGTTTGTAACTCTGTGAGTTTTTTGTAGGAAGTAATATCTGGAAGTACCAGTCGGATTTCAAAAACTCTTTTTGCATTTAATAGTCCATTCTTATGAGAAATTATAGTCTGTTTAACATCCCGTTACGACCCTTAGAAGCCGAGAAAAATGAAGAGAACGCTAAGGTTAAACGAAGTTATAGCGCGGCCGGGCGCTGATATACGACGCGACGGGTCCGAGGGCTTACTCTCTAAGTCCGTCAATGCCGATCGAAGCTTTTTTTTGAGGTTGGGAAATCATCAAATAACTTCTCCCGCTCTGGGTGGAGCATGAGGGCGTGTCAGACTTTCACTGACTAAAACCCACCCGTGTTCCTTCAGTTGCCTGTGTGCCAGGGGCCGCGGTATCTCTTTCGAACAACCTGCACCCCTGGAAAAAGCCGATCGAAGCTTCGGAGTGAACCTGACACCCGGTAAGTTATCTTTTTCACACGGGCAAAAATACTTCGGGAGTAAGAGCAATTGTCAAATCGTGATGTCATTCATTCTTAGGTCGGGCTGCGATCTAATCTAAATCCGTGATACGGAGTAGGAATGTCCCTTACTTCGGCCGAAGCTACGGATCTCGTGCTTAGAGAGTAGTACCCCTGCCCTGGGGCCAAAATTTCACGCGAACGATTATGCGGGCAGAAGCTAGATAAAGATAAAACGCATTCAAAAATAAAGTCAAAGTCAAAGTATTTGTTTGAAATAGGCACATAAAAGGCACTTTTGAACGTCAACATTAAAATAGAATTGATTCTAGTCGCCCCTTCCAAAATTTAGTTTCGTATGGAGAAGAATGGGCAAGAAACTCCACCGGTACTCGGTAATATTCGGAACAACCTCCTTGAGAAAATTAGAACCACAACGCAAATCTTTTCAATCGCAAAAACGTACAGCGATGAATGAACCATTAATAATATCTCATTTTATGTTATTATGTATGTTAAACACATAGTAAACACACTGTGCAATTTTCAAGGTTGCATATATATTAGATAACTCGATAAGATTGTTAAACAGCGATGAAATTGACGAAACTGTTGTCGGGGATCGGCACGTAAGTTAACAATATTTATTTGTTTTTCAGAATAATATTACGTGTTTTTGTTTGTTTACGTGTTGTTGGGCAGTTATTCTCTCAGTTAATTGGTTATTAACCTACTCAAGTTTTTATTTTCTTTTTGTATTTTACTAACCTAGCGAAGTTTTATTAGCGCTCATTCTGATAAAATAAGCGCTAACGACCAATTTTGCCCTAAAATTACTTGAGAATGCCTGGCTAATAATAAATTATAGTACGTCAATCTATGAAAATATTAATTTGTTTATTTATATTCTTGCAATAGTCTGTGAACCGTGAATTAATAAAAACAACATAGTATTATATGCTAACGAACTAGTAGCGCCATCTAGATTTTACTGAAAGCACTAAATTAACTAACCACATACAGTGTGCCTAATCTTGGAAGAATACAACTATTTGAATATAATGTTTTCTACCTTCATTTTATGCATTTCAGCGTCATGAAAAGATTACAGCTACAGGAAAAAGAAGTTTCAATAAAGGCACCATGGGGTAACATAGCTGGTAAGTTATATAGACCTAATGATTTCTTACGAAAAATGTTTCATTTTATTTCAAGTACCTACTAAACACTTCATCATCCATCGAGAGTAAATGCCGAGCACGGGGTCCTAGTCTGGATTTGTTCAGTAGCAGTGGTAGTATTAGGGATTTCAGCATAACTAACTTAAGCACTTACTTTCATTTGCATGCCCAGAAAACTTCCAGAGTAAACGATAGCGAATTAAGATGTAAGTAAATGATACTGTAGTAGCAGTGTCTTAACATGGAAAAAACAGTGAATAAGTAACTAGCAAATTGTGAGTGTAGGTACAAAGGTACATTTTTACCTATCGCCTACGCAAAATAAGAGTGAGATTTTATGCTACCGTTGCGAGATCGTTATGGCAAAGACCTCTTCCAAATTGTTTCGCCAGAACATTATTTAAAAATATTCTTCACCTTGTGCATTCTGCTCACCACCTATAAAACTTGTTCAAGGATCATTTGCCGCGAAATCAAATTCGAAACTAGCACCGCCATCTTGTTTTTCAAAACAACGCCCGCTGTCCGATGACAGGGGGCAGCCCTGTCCAATGACAATTCATTCAAGCGCCAAAAGACCCTTGGCGCACTGTACTTTTCTAATGTAACTTACGTATTGTATTCCACGGTGTGAACTTCAAACCTCATCCCACAGGATTGGCCTGGGGAGACCCATCCAACCCGCCAGTCATCCTCTGCCATGGAAAAATGGATGCCAGCTCCGGTTTCCGCCCACTAGTCTCCCGACTACCCACCAGCTTCTACTATTTAAGCGTGGACCTACCCGGCAATGGGAAGTCGGACCATTTGCCGAAAGGAGTAAGATATTCCGTAATGGATCTGGTGCCCACTATTATGAAGGTGAAGGACCATTTTAAGTGGGATAAGTTTATCTATATCGGACATTCGCTTGGAGTCCCTATTGGTAAGTGTACCTACATATTCTTCGTTATTGTCCCACCCGCTGCAAGTCTTGTTCTCGTTCAGAGAAAGTGACCACGCTTGCATGCGTCTTGTCTGCGTCTTGACGATATAAAAGGCTTTTAATAGAGTGATTTCGGATACATTGGCATATCCCGTGACATTAAAAAAATGTCAAGAGGTGTCATGGGACACCAGCGGAGTAATTACGTAACCAAACATTAACAGTTAAATGGCTTTCATTTTGACAGATCAACAACAAAATTCATTGAGCTATTATAGCGCGTTCTTGAGCAGCCTTGCCGTTTCCAACTATGTCGGGAATGGCTCCAAGTCTAACCGAATGCAACTGAATACCAGTATTTTACATGGAGCGACTGGACAGTCGCTCCATGTACCATGTATCTGACCTCCGCAACCCAGTTACTGGTTAATGTCATACTTCTTGGTTAGACTGCTTGTCAGACTTTCGGGCTTCTGACGACCCGTAACGACTGTCAAAATTCCGCGAATGACAGCCGGGACCAACGGCTTAGCGTGGCTGCCGAGGCATGGCAGGGTCTTGGTAAAGGTCACCGATCCACAGACCAACCGCGACAAGCCTAGCTTAACCTGAACGATGGAAACATGCAGCTGTTATTTTCGATGCTTTCAATTTTCAGGCAAATTCTTCAACATAGCCTACCCGGGTCACATAACTCGCGTGGTCGAGATTGACCCGATACCAGCTCACCACACCTGGCCGTGCACACGACAGGGCCTCCACGACTGGTTCCACAGCTATTACGGGATGTACGATGATGACAGGTTCCATAAGTTCAATAGTGGGATCGAAACTGCGCCGAAGTATACTTATGAAAAGGTGAGGAGTTCAGGATCAGGGGCTGGACGAAGTGTTAAATTTGTAGGTAATGTGAGGAAAAAAATGGAGCTATACAGGGCGCATGCGCCCTCACGGCCCTAGTCGTCGCAGGAGATGCCCTGGGCTTCAGGAATTCCAGGCTGATTCCCGAAGCTTCCCGAATTCCCGAGGACGGCGAGTAATGGGTAGCTCGCTGTCCGGTGTCGACCCGGGCTTAGTCCTTCCAAGCCCGGGTCGACGGTGCTTTGTGTTTCACGCGCGCCTCAAAGAGATGTCAGCACCAACTGATGGGGTCTGCAAGGGCCGATGCTTGCCAGGGTTGCAGGTTGTTCGAAAGAGATACCGTGGCTCCTGGCACACAGGCAAATGTCAGTAGATGTCTGACACGCCCTCCCGCTCAATCCAGAGCGGGAAAAGTTATTTGATGATTTCTCACCCTTAAAAAAAACAGCGCCATCTCTTTTTGCAAAGGAATAAAGCTCAGCGCGGCCAGTGAAGCCTGAAATTATGCCCAGAAAATTTTTCATTGATAAATTGATTATGAACTTAATCACTAGGTACTACTAGATTTCAAAACAGCGTGCAAGACAAAATGATTCTCTTCAGTAGGCTTGTTCTTTATACAGTATAGTCGATTATTGACTGCAAATCGATATGAGAAGCAGTTCTTGGAACAGTCGGAGTAATTATATAATACTTTGTGGTTTCACGTTTCTAAAATTCTTGCTAACAAAGTTCTGAGTCTTTCGAACGACCTATGAAACAAAATCGTTTTGCTGCAGGCCCAACAGATGATGATGCAGACGAGAGGCTTGTCAAAAGAAGCAACAGTACATGTCTTAGAAAGAAGTCTGGTTCCAGCTGGCGACGGACTATACAGGTACTTCATTATTTATTATTTCATTCTTCTATTTCCATAACATAAAGACTAGGCATATATTTTAGTGCACATCATCATTTCAGCCGAAAGACGTCCACTGCTGGACATAGGCCTCCCCCAAGCTTCGCCACTTCGACCGGTTCTGTGCTTCCCGCATCCAGCGGACTCCTGCGGCCCTCACAAGGTCATCGATCCACCTTGTGGGAGGCCTTCCAACTTCACATCCACGTACGCGGTCTCTCCAGAATTTCGGTCCCATCGGCCATCTGTTCTGCGAGCAATGTGCCCTGCCCACTGCCACTTAAGTTTGGCAATTCTTCTGGCTATTATGTCGGTTACCTTGGTTCTCCTGCGGATCTCTTCATTCCTGATTCGATCACGCAGGGAAACTCAAAGCATAGCCCTCTCCATTGCCGACCAGTCCAGTGTCTCAAGACGAAAGTCTTAAGACACTGTTGAACGTGGGACAAGAAGATATCGCGAAGCCTCCCGAACCCTGCCTATTGACAATGTTTATATTGGCCCAAATTTAGACTCTAGAGGTGCCACTGAGAATTTCATGATGGGAAAGCCAAATAACACTGCTTGATCGATCGAATTCAGGATCCCATGCTCAAATGTGGCGCTTGCGACCACTAGACGAGCGCGGCAGTCTAATAGGAACTAAAATCGCATGATCAGCCTATAACATTCCCATTGCTGGGGTACAGGCATTCTCTCAGAGTGAGTTGGTCAATGGGCCGTAACCACCGCCCAATGCAGGATGTCACATGTCTTTGAATGTTTGGTTCTAGGAACACAAAGGAGCTTTGTTCTAGAACATGTCGGCTTCCTGTACCGGTTAGCCCATGGCGTAACTACGGTAGGTAGTGCAGGCAGGGCAAGTGCCCTGGCCGCCTATCGAAGGGGGCGCAAAACATCGCCAATTATTAAATTAAAAAAAAAACGTCAATAAACCATTTCAAACTTACCTAACCTAAATCCAATTCGCTCTATTTCTACATTGCAAGCGATTTTTTAGCAAGTTGAAATTAATACCTTCGTTATTGAAGGCTATAATGGGTAAAGAAAGGTTATGCGACCTGGCTTTGTTCAGTGTAGACCGAGATGATAATAATTTACAAAGGGGCGCAAATGTGAAGCGTGCCCTAAGCGCCATTTTTTATTGGTACGCCCCTGGGTTCGACTTTGGGTATTATTATTTAGTTAAACCTATTCAAATTCCTTTTATGTTCTAGATTCTCCTTCGACCAACGCATGAAGGAAGTAGCAGTGTTGCCATTTTCCGGCGAGATGTTAGGCAGAATATACGCCACTACCACAACCCCTACGTTATGTTTTCTAGCGAAAAAAATCATCGACGTTGGTATATACGATCCTGTACCTTTTCTGATGGATGAAAAAGCATGGCCTAACGGAAATTATCGGTTTAAAATAGTTGATGGTGGCCATGATATACATCTTGATAACCCTGATTGTATGGCTGGAGATATTTCTAAGTTCCTGCTACAAGATGCTGAGACTAAATCGAAATTGTGATATTTTTACTAGTGACTAAGTTAATAAATCATACTTAATCATAAATCTTTATTTATCTTAACATTAGAACAGGCACTGGTTAATAAACAGTACAATCCCTACTAATATTATAATAAATGCGAAAGTAAAAGTTTGTCTGTCTGTCTGTTATTGATGGAAGCGAAATAAATTGCAGTCTTGGATTCAGAATCAAATTGGAAGATGCGAGTGGTTTCAGGGCCTCGAAAAAAACAACTTCTTTTAATTTTTTAAATTCGTTGTAGAAAAAGTATGTAACCGACGAGGTGCTTGGTTGACAGAGAGATAAAAATTGCCAGCAATAAAAAATACTTTAAGCCGGCCCACTCGCAACTGGCAACATTGTAATTTATTTTCAAATAAATTTTACGCATTGCCAACAGATGGCGCTAAGTGCCGCTTAAGTTAATATATATTTTACTACCTAAAGTACCTATTAGCTATCTATACCGGTATTGAGGTGCGCGTCGTCCACACTGTCTGTTACGCTTTCGCGTCTAAACCGTTGAACCGATCGTCATGAAATTTGGCAGAGATATAGCCTGGGATATGGAGAAGGACATAGGCTACTTCTTTATGCGATGACCGACATCCACGCAGGCGGAGACGCGGGCAAAAGCTAGTCATAAAGAAAGGTGCTTCATAATATGTTCGATAAACTCGTCTGCTTAATGGTTCCATTCCTACTGTTAGTGTGTAATGCAACTACCCCGCAAGTCTCTCATTAGATTTATTCTTGGACTAAAACAATTTATTAATTCATTACTTTCATTTATTTGACACTTCAAACCAAAGATTTAAATCATTACACTCGCCTGACCGCATCAAAAGTTGGTCACGTTTCTGGTGACAGTGACATATGAATGGTATTGTCTCGCTCACTCATACTGATGATCGTACCTATCAGAAGAGTGTGAGCTAACTTTTCTCAGTGGGCAGTTTTCGCTGGACCTAAGTACAGTGAGACAAATCGAAAGATTTAAATCTGTGCTAAATCTAACACAAGAGAATCATAATTACAAAGTGATAAGCGTCAGTGAGAATTACCGCATCAGTGTGAATGATCGAAACAGTGCGAATGATCGCAACAGTGCGAATGATCGCAACAGTGCGAATTATCGTAACAAACATTTAGAGATTCTAGGTGCCCAGAAAAATCTTAAGTTATATTTAGATATGGCACACACATGCGACTACGACAGCTCGGCGACTAGACGCAATGGCAGTTTGCGACCAACAATCGATATAAATAAATAAAAAGTGTTTGTTTGTTATATCAAAATAACAGCTTTTTACTAGCATATGACATTATTTAAGGTGCTTTTAACAAAAAAAACATTAATTGTTTAAAATTTTGTCGGTCTGTATGTTTGTTTGTTTTGGCTAACCTCCGAAACGACTGGGCCAGTTTTGACGGGACTTTCACTGGCAGATAGCTGATGTTATAAGGAGAAACGCCGCGGATGAAGCCGAGGGCACAGCTAGTTTTCATACATTTTGTTCAAAGCTGGCCCACTCGGCGCCGTGTGGTAGAATCGCATCAACAGGCTAGGATAATCGCACGCTCTCGCTATTTGTCGCAGCAACTAGACGCACGGTGCACGCACACACCCAGTGACAGTCGCGACAGGTCTGTCAGTCTTGTCGACAAGGTGTCGCAGTCGCTTGTCGCATAGTGTGCGAAGTGGTTTAAAGCTTATGAATAATTAAATACTTAACTACATAAATGACAATTTTTCAACAAATAATAAAAACATTCTCAATTAACAAACTACCCCTTAAGTTTCATTATATAAGGTGTTAAAAAAATAATGTTCCGAATTTCTTGTACTTGCTGGGTAAGTATCAAAAAACTAAAATATAGCAAAAAAAAAATTGAGCGATTTTAATTTTAGCTATGTTTGATAAATTGCCAGTCCAAAGTCTGAGAAATATGATGCGAAAATTAGAATCAGCTGTTTACGTAGGTGTTTGACAACGCGCTCGTCTCGCTCGCGCGGCTGTCTGTGCCTACACGGTGTAGGTACGGTGCGCATGTGCATATTTAATAATTAGTGCGTGGGGAAAATATTGCATATCTTTGAAACGGATTGTTGTGTATAAATATTTTTTTCGTGATTATGTTTTGAATGTCATTTTAAACAACTCCTTAAATTTCAAAACATTTTTTTTTTTAACACCTTATATAATGTACCCAAAACCAATTTATACTTACTTATTTTTCATTGAATAATTTATTAGTAATAAGTGCGTGCTTAATAAATAAATAAAACACTATACATACGACATTAATAATACTTGGTCATCGATACCATTGTAATTAGTTTACATTCTTATAGGTATTAAATTGGTTTAAAACTTTTCAAACCATGATGACTATCAGATTATTTTAACCGAAAACAGCTGCCATTTTTCAAAATAGTGGCATTTTGACTTTTTTTTTTAATCTTAATTTTTAATCAACGCAGATGGCTAATTGCTCAGAAATAATGCATCTGGAATATTTCTACTGCCGAAGAATTCTACTGCGGTTCCTAAAAACACACCGGGGCAGAAACTTGATAGTGGCGCCCCTCTCTCCAGCGTTTGAGATAAATTAATTAGGTGTGGGCCTGTGTGGCACCTTTTTCTTACAAGTCGACGGTGACCCAACCAGGCTTCCGTATGCTAGGCGCTTTGTGGAGCAAGTTTTTCTATTTTTAATAATACTTTATTATGATTTTGGCGCCCCTTGAAACTGCCGCCCGGTTTGCCCCCCCTAGATCCGGGGCTGCTAAAAAATGACATTGCGCAGCCTTAGCAAATTTCGGACCCTCCATGATATATCAGTCGTTCTGTCAATACCGTCAAGAGTATATAAATACTTGACACTTAGGGCTGATTTTTCAATAGTCAGCTATCTTATACTTGAGGAATAAATATTGTGGTTTTACAGCTTTTGTACAGAAACTATGTCAAATTGACAAAATTATTCTTCAGATAAAAGATATCTGACTATTGAAAAAATCAGGCCTTCATCAGAATTCATAAGCAAACGATTGTAATTTTGAGCAAAGACCTATACCTAGTTTTGATGTTCTAACAAAACTTTGGGAGAAAATCGTTTTAGTATCTTGCGCTTTATGCTCATTGCATGGAACGCACAATAAAAATTACTTAAAAAAATAAACATTACACATAATTTTGAACAGACTACATAGCAAATACATAGAACGTAGCTTTGTAAATAGGTATCATTAAAATAACCAATAAAACTCTCGTATAATTGAAATGAAATAAGTAAGTAAAAAACTGTTAAGTGCGAGTCGGACGCGCGAGGCTTTTACCCCAAGACCAAAACTACCGCAAAAACATTTATTTAAGACACCACCTTTAATTTAAAAATTTATTTTATTTTTTATTCGTTGTTATAGCGACAATAGATATATGCACACTGTGAAAATTTAAACTGTCTACCTATTATGGTTCATGAGATACAACCCGCTGAGGCGCTGACAGACAGATGGACAGCGGAGGTTTAGTAATGGGTCCCTTTGGCACACTTGTCATTATAAAAATGTAACGAAAATCGAATTTCGCGGCCTGTCACGGCACATCCCTCTTACATCAGCTTTCATCTAGCATCGTTCTAGAACTAAGGTAACAAAAAAAAAACACCAAAAAACGTCACAACTTAGAAAAAACTTTAGTGTCTTTTAAAAACGCATTAACATAAGGAAGAACTCTCTCAGGATGTGTAAAATGCACGTCATGGCTGCCTTCCACATCGACTCTGTGAAAATTATCCAGTGTTGCCATTCTCTCCAGTAATTCTTTGGCACCTTGCCGCCATTTTGGATTTGGCGGGATCTTTTTCGCGCCATCACTGGCCGCTATGAGCAAAGTCGGAGGTATTGTCTTAAATAGTGCGAAATAATAGTCGTTCCCATAGTTTTGTGGTGCGAGGTTTTTTAGACGATTATCCCATGAAAGGTACCTGTAATGTAGGTGAAGTAAACGCTTAGAAATGGTTTCTTTATATATTTCTCCCTCAACTCCTGTAAAGCTGATATCAGACGCTTTACTCGAGTGAACGTTCATTTTTGTATCATTCCACGTTCAAACGTGTTACAAAGGAATGAACATTCATCGGTTCCTTTCGTTTCATTTTCGATAATTCGGTAGGTGACATATAGGTGCCGAAATCCAATATTGAATTTGTTCACTAATGAATTCATTTTTCACTTTAATTTCTTTTGTGTGACTTTTCACGTCGTGTGAAAAAAAAAACGTATTTTCTTTCAAAGATGAAGAATGAAAGACATAAATTAACAATAAGTGAAGCGTCTGATAACTGCTGAACACAGAATCAACAGAAAAGCGAGACAATAAAGTTAGATGAGTTTTTTTCCTGATGAGGTTTACACTGTCGTCATGATCATTTTAGAACGGACTATACCTCAGCCAATATCCACGGTAGGCTTGTGTAACTAAACAAGTGCAACCGCAGACAATCACTTTTCACTCCTAAGCCTTAAGCAATAAGCAGTTTCCGCGGTGGTACAGACACCAGCATATCAAGTTATCCCAAACTGTCAAATTTTCCCAATTGAACATGAACCTTATTGTTTCTTTAATTAATAAAGTTGAAAAACTATCAAAGAAATTTGACAGATTGGGGTAGCTTGCTGGCTGGATCGTAAGTTTATCACATACCCGAGTGTGTCATCGTCATCGCGCATGCGTTGTATGCGTCCACGTAGGTCTCCGGGTTCGTTTAGAGTCGGAGCTACGTCCACTGAATGTTCTTGATGTTCATTCTGCGTGTCATTTGTATTCTCACTTCCCTTACTCATCTCACTTGCCAATGGAACGAATGTCCTCTCACTTCCATCAGTACTCGGTGATTCCTCTGCATTCCGAGCTCGATTCGGGTTCCTTTGGTAGACGGCTTTCAGTCCATTGTCTTCACTTAGTGATTCTTTGGAGTTCTGGTAACTGTAAACGTTAAGGATTTATTAAAACAAATTAATTATGTGTCTAAAAATAGTTTTTATTTAAACTGTGCACACTATATAACATTATTTTTAGTATACAGGGTGTTTAGCAGAACGTTGAACATACGAAAATGGTGGATAGGTGGGGTCATCAGCTACCTACTCAGCCCTAATTTATTTAGCCCTGGTCAAAAAAAAACCCTTAAAGATTTTTTTTTTAAATGCAAGTTGAAATTAAGATTTAAGTATTTTTTACATCTTTCAGTAAGTTTGAGGACTCATAACTTTTTTCTAGCTAATATCTAACAAAAATATTGCCTGTTTTAGCATTTTTAATAAAAATTACTCTTTAAAGTTATGAAAGTGAAACTAGAAGAAGGCAATATTTTTTTTAATCTCCAGGGCCAGGGCCACATAAATTAGGGCTGAGTAATTAGCAGATGACCCCACCTATCGACCATTTTCGTATGTTCAACATTCTGCCAAACACCCGGTATACGAAACCTGAACATAATTTGTTCAAAATAAATAATTGAATACAATAGGGTTGACATATCCGTGTGGATAAAAAACCCCTTATTAACAAAGAATTAAAAAAAAAGTAATTGAATCGATTCCGATAATTTTTACACCATGTTATACACCGTGAAATTTTAATGGTTGTTTTCCCGCAGCGAAATGGGTTTGTCTTGGTAATACAATCGTTTTATAAACAAATAAAATATTAGAAACAAAAAAAGGCAGATTAACCATTGTGAAAAATCACCACGTGCGAGAGTTTATATTGCTTTGAACATTTATGCATCGCTGTTCCCTTTGTCGGCGGCGCGTGCGATTCGAGTAGTATCTACGTTACTTCTAGTGTTACTATTGAGTAGTGTTTTATAGAGTTGATGAGTATTTTTTAAATTATTTTAAAACAAAAAATCTTTTTTTTTTAACTTTTACTCTATGCTTCGAAAGTACTCCTTATGGCAAGTTGTTCTGCCGCGGGGAAACAACCATTTCAATTTCACGGTGTATAACATGGTGTAAAAATTATCGGAATCGATTCAATTACTTTTTTTTTAATTCTTTGTTAATAAGGGGTTTTTTATCCACACGGATATGTCAACCCTATTGTATTCAATTATTTATTTTGAACAAATTATGTTCAGGTTTCTGTATATTTCCCATTTTATTTTTTATCACCTGTTAATTACAATACAATCACCATACGGTTAGGTACCAATGCCTAATTATCATCATCATATCAGCCGAAAGACCTCCACTGCTGGACATAAGCCTCCCCCAAAAGGAGGGGATTTGTCATAATCGCCACGCTTGGCAGGCGGGATGGCGCTCGCAGTATGGTGGTCAAATGCATAGAGATCGCTGCTGCCTATTCTCTAGTAAGTCCCTTAGTCGCCTTCTACGACACCCACGGGAAGAAATGGAATGGTGCTATTGTTTTACGTCCGGCACCACACGGAACGAATTATCATCAACGAGCACAATACCAATCTGGTCGCGCGGGCGAGGCGGGGTGCCGCATGGTGACCATGTTTTTGTACGAACAACCACAATAACAAGCAAGAATTCTTGACATAGGCCTCTCCCAGGCTGCGCCACAACACTCTATACCTCCGCCTTCCGCATCCAGTCTGTCCCAGCCACCTTTTTAAAGTCGTCGGTCCATCTAGCTGGGCGGCGTCCCACACTACGTTTGCCGATACGCGGTCTCCACTCCAGGACTCAGTTGCTCCACCGTCCATTGGTCCTTCGTTGTAGTCCTCGTCAATTGTCTCTAAAGGTTCATTAGAAAACCAGCGTCAGACACAATCTGTCCGGAATTAATGCTGAAATGAACCTTTTTGGCGCAGCCGTGAGGCACATACTATTGTACCTACCAGTTATTTATATTCACTTTTTTTGTTATTTATTTTGTGTTTCACGAACTGTGTCCAAATAAATGGTATTCTTTCGACAAACATGGCCAGCCGACTGCCACTTCAGCTTGCTTACTCTGCAAGCTTGGGGGAAGCCTAAGTCCAGCAGTGGACGGCTTTCGGCTGAAATGATGATGTGATGATGACAGAAGTAGGATTTTCGCTTACCTATGTAAAGGAATTCTATGGAAGTTCCTTGAGAGTAGCATTTCGCTTTGACTTCTGGTTAGGTCCCGATGCCGTTGTAGCGTTTTTAGCGCCATCTCTTTGGTGTACGGCTGTCACAAACATAACATCACAACTTTATTTTTCGAAAAACAGATTGAGGTGTGTACCATGTATACACCGTGACATTTTAGTCGTCTTACAACGGCAGCCCACTTCATGTACCCAATGACTGCTATCTACTACCATTCATATATATATTTTTTTTAATTTGCATAATCAAAAACATGAAAATATCACTAAGACGTATGACGTAGTTTGAAACGCCCTGTTATGGAGATGGAATTAATGCTGGAATGTAATGGTAGGTAGGTAGATATGTTCTACCGTTTGATACGTAAACATTATTAACAGGGAGGGTGTTTCATAATTCTGAAGCATTCATTATTTCTTATCTTAATTAGTGGTAACAATGTTTTAATCGCGCCTAGAGGTATGTTATGACGGATACATTGAGTGGACCATCTTTGTAAGACGACTAAAATGTCACGGTGTATAAAGCCGATATCAGACGCTATACTCTAGTGAAGGTTTATTATGTTAATTCCGACCAATACGTCCCTTGCTGCCCTCTTCCAGCGACGCCTTAAGCCGAGGTCCGTACCCCAAAAGGAGTGTCCTTAGCGTGTAGTCGCTTAGTGCACAAAATACAGAGAGTACAGAAGTCAATCTACATACAAAGTGCGCTCGAGGAACGCACACAGATACACCGCTCACGGACACGATATCTCGGACGGGTTGGGACCAGTGCGAGCGCGAGAGCCATCTCCTGAGACACGCGGCTGTTAAGAGCAACAAAAAAAAGTTATTATAACTGTTCAGTGGACGGTTGTTTAAAGTCAACATTAAACTGTGAATTGGCGTTTTTTAAGCTAACAGTTGTGCTTGTTTCGATGGTCCGTTTTAACGTAACACAGAATAGTTAGTTGTAGGTAAGCGACTTTGTGGCCTTGTAATATTTTTACAATTTATATTAGGTATTTATTGTAGTACCTATAGGCTAAAAAATACGCTCATCTTTGTTACTAGAAATAGGTCTAAAACGGATAGGGCAAAATAAATTGTGTAAATAGGGTAAACCATCTAGAAGTTATTAGAGATTTTCGATAGTGAAAATTGACAAATGTAAAATTTATATGTTTTTGTTCTGTAAACTTTTTGTATTGTAATACTATGTTTATTGTTTTGTTTTAATATTGTAGAATAAGTTTTTTGCTATGCGGGCTATATTGCGGGTTTGTAGTAGTCCCCATATTTTAGTTACCACGATAGTTTTTTGTGCATAAGCCAAAGTTGACAACCCTAGCGCGACCGCCGAGCGTAGGTATGAAAAGTGAAGTACATACATGTGATTGATTTCTGTACTCTCTGTGTCTTGTGCTTAGTAGTTAAGTTTTGGAGCCCTGGCTGGAGGCCTTTGTTTATTAAGGTAGCCACAGGCAAATCCGGTTAAGCAGCCGACAACCTTATAGGCTGACCTGCGAGATACCGTAGTGAAAAAAAGGGAGGGTTCATTTTTGTTTCATTCTACATTCACACGACAATGATAAAATTACATAGGAATGAAGGTTCATCTGCTCCTTTCATTCTATTTTTCGATCACCCGGATGACGAGTGAAAGATTCCGAGAGCCGAATTCCAACGGATCGGTTTACTAACGCATTTTTCACTTTTGGTCAATTTTGCGTTCGATTGACTTCTAATGAACTATTTTTTTGGAAATGTTAATCAAACATTATTAAAAGAAAAAGAAATCCATAAAAATAACTCTATTCAATGATACCTAAGGGTGTGTCCAGACCTGGCCAATGCGCTGCTCGCGAGCCGCTTGCTAACTGTGCGCGTGCGGTTACAGCCTACGTTTGCTACGCCGCGCCGGCCACTCTAGTGCAACTCCGGCAAGGCTCGAGTGGGGTGCAAGAGCAGCGCGCGCGAAGCTCGTGCGCACATAGCTTCTTTCGCGTTTGGACTAAATATGAGCCTCAGTTGTGAATTTGCTTCCGAAGATGTCGGACCATACGACTGCTGTTAGCATAATTGCTGCAGCATCGGCTATTTTATTACTGACAAAAACTAAAAGGAAAAACAGAAGACGATGGCCATGGCCAAAAGGACATGAATTAAGCGGGCACGCGCGCGCGGCCCTTAATTCATGGCCTTTCAACTCTGGTACTATATTCTGTTTATTTAAAAAAACGGAACCTGCCACCAATGTCTTCTGTTTTTTCCTTTTAGCCAATGCTGCAACAATTATGCTAACGGCAGTCGTATGTTCCGACATCTTCGGAAGCAAATTCACAACTGAGGCTCATATTTAGTCCAAACGCGAAAGAAGCTATGTGCGCACAAGCTGCGCGCGCGCTGCACGTGCGCCCCACTCGAGCCTTGCCGGAGTTGCACTAGAGCGGCGCAGCAAACGTAGGCTGTAACCACATGCGAGCAACACGCGCGCAGTTCGCAAGCGGCTCGCGATGATCTCTCCGATATCTGCTTAAGGAGGATGTTATCTGCTAAGTTAACCCGCCAAAATTCAAATTTTCTTACTTTCTTGACTATTTCATCAAAAACTCATTCAATGGGATTAAATGAACTTAGAGGTTTTTTTTTTTGAGAATGGGAAATCATCAAATAACGTCTCCGGCTCTGGGCGGAGCGGAAGTTATCAGACGTGGCGTGGCGTGTCAGACTTAAACTGACTAAAACCCACCCGTGTTCCTTCAGTTGCCTATGTGCCAGGGGCCGCGGTATCTCTTTCGAACAACCCGCACCCCTGGCAGGCATTGGCCCTTGCGGACCCCATCAGTTGTTGCTGACATCTCTAAGAGGCGCGCGTGGAACACAACGCGCTGTCGACCCGTGCTTCCCGGGCGTCGAAAGCTTCCCTGGCGCTTAAGTAGCAAAAAGATATAGATTTACAGGAAAAACTGACGGTAAATATAATATCTCCCTTAACCACATACCTTACGTTTAAAGTTTTCCCACGTATAGTTCTCATAGTAAGAATCATAGTATCTCTGGTACTCCAAATGGTCTTGCACCTGCATTCTCATGAAAGTAGGTCCAGCGTCTAGCAAAATCATCTTAGTGATCTGGCCTGGGTGGATCACGCTGTAAAATAGACCTAAAAGAAAGAAAGAAAGAAAGAAAGAAAGAAAAAATGTTTACTGCGGTAAACATGACGCAAAAACCAGGAACACACCAAAAAATAATAATAAAAAAGGTTGAGGGAAACATGCGTCACATCCACACAAAACGGCTATCGCTGAGCATTTTGCTGCAACTCTATGCAAGACAGAGCCCCAGCGCTGGTTTTCAGCGACAACCGGCTTTGACGTAATGACGTCGCCCGGTGCATCACATAATTAACATCGAACTTATAGAAAATTAATATAATTAATGTGAATGTGATAGAAATTATACAAGAATATAAAAAGGAAATAGACAAAAGTGCTACGAGAATATCATCCTCAATAAACATTTCACTCTTTATGTAGTGGCAACATTTCGAAGCGTCATCCATAGACAAAATGTGCGTGTGCGACTTAAAACAACAAATTAATGCGCCTGTATGATTGACATACAAAAAACCCAAGATCACAAGACAAGACAGTCTCCAACAAAAGTAACACTCAAAACTGTCCCAAATTATACGTCAGTGGTTATAGTTATGACAAAACACATTTTTTTGCAAATTCAACCTTACACGCATGACTTAACGTGGTTTTTACGAAGTAATGCCAAAAAAGACTGACTCAAAGATAACTGACGATACTATTTGACACCTGCGCACATTGCGCTCTATTTATGCGGACATTTTTGAGACGCTGATTGTGTATCTTGGGTTTTTTGTACATCAATGGCCTGTATGTACCTTTACATATCAAGACCCCTCCGTGCCTCGGAAAGCACGTTAAGCCATTTGTCCCGGCTGTTATATGTGGATTTTTGGCAGTCGTTACGGGTCGTCAGAAGCCCGAAAGTCTGGCCTGGTTGCCAGACTTTCGGGCTTCTGACGACCCTTACCAAGGGCTATCGTGTTACCCAGTAACTAGGTTGTGGACAGTGGCGTGCAGTCCATAAAGACAGAAAGACACTGCCTACCCTACCTAAATCAGATAAATATTTAAAACGAATATTATTTTATCAATAAACAAAAAAAATCTTTATTTATAAATCAGCTCCACCTGTCGAGCGTAAGTCGTATCATTAGTATCATCAATGCAATACCGTCTGCTCGTTCGTACAAGTTAACGCAACTTCGTATTGCGATGCACTAGCGCCGCTGAGTGCCTCGGGAGAGACACAAACTATTCGCGTCTTAATGTTTTTATGTGTGCTCTCGTGGGCATGCAGATTTATTCGGTGTGCGTTCCTATACAAACATGGCACACAATGTAACAAATAACGCACACAACTGTACAGGGTGGGAAGTGGCTATTTTACGCTTTGTTACTACACGACGAATTATGAAACTTACCGAAATATTCCGAACAAAGTTGGTTATGCGACTATTTTAAAAAGTAGCAATGTTTCATTGAATTTTCGCTACATAAACCAACTTTACTTTTTTCTGTATTATTTTTATATTCCGATGCCATTGTTTGTTTTGTTTTACTGGTTTCGATTGTGATTGTGGTTTAATATAGCATGTATTTAAGATTTTAACGTTGATAATAATGTAAAAAATAGATAAAATTCACTGTGAAAGTTGTTCTTGGTGGTATGTGTATAGAGAAAAGAAAAATTGATGCGTTTTCAAAACTATACCCCGTGACATTTTAGTCGTCTTACAACGGCAGCCCACTTCATGTATCCAATGACTACTAATCATTTATTTAAAAAAAAATACATTTTTGAACATTTGCTAACAAAAATGAAAATATCATTCACTAAGATGCATGACGTAGTTTGAAACACCCTCTTATGTTATGGAATTAATGATGGAATGTAATGGTAGGTAGGTAGATATCTTCTACCGTTTGATACGTAAACATTATTAACAGGAAGGGTGTTTCATAATTCTAAAGCATTCTTTATTTTTCTTTGTACCTCATAGCTTAATTAGTGGTAACAATGTTTTAATCGCGCTTAGAGGTATTTTATGACGGATACATTGAGTGGACCACCTTTGTAAGACGACTAAAATGTCACGGTGTATATGGGTGAAAAAAAAAACAAGTGATCGTGAATCGTTGACCGGATATGCAAATAATACAAACTAAACGTAAATCAATCGTTAAATCAATACAAAACAATATGATTAATGATTCGTTTAATTGCCTCAGAAGTGTAGGTACAGTAATCAGTTATTGTTTCTTTTTTTCTGTGTACCCTGTCTAAAAACTCTGTGCACGCCACTGGTTGTGGATGTCAGATAGGCAGCCAGCTGGATCTGGTTAGACTGGAAGCCAACCCCAAAATAGTTGGGAAGAAGCTAGGCAGATGGGCAGGTATTTTAAGAGACTGTCTCGTAGGCGTCGCGCTACCGCTGTGTTATTCTTATTAAGTTCTCCATCAGGAATTTTACAGTAGCAGCCCGAAGTCTGGATTTCTGCCCGACTGATGGCAATAGGCTCTCCTTTATTACATGAGACATATTTTTAAAACTAGATTAGGTTGCCCCTTCTTACCCGACTACTCTGAGAAGAATGATAGATTTAAATTAGCCATATAAAAGAAGTAAATTAAGAGGAAACATTCTGGTCCTGGAAAAGTTCAACTGGTTGCTAATTGAATTATATAATTAATTATATTTATGACATTGATTGAGTGAGTGAGAGAGACACTGAGTGTAAATCAATGTCATAAATATGACACTGAGTGTAAATCAATGTCATAAATATGACACTGAGTGTAAATCAATGTCATAAATATGACATTGATTTACACTCAGTGATTACTTTAACTCACACACTGACTGATTACCTACTTGTTAATATTCTAGGAAAATTGTATACTCACTTTTACAATGTTTGTAAATATGTGAGCACCATGTATCTATCATAAAATTAATTTATTTGTAATTGCTTCGATTTCATTCTTTTTACCTATTTTGGTATAGTAATTTTATTCTGGGTGCATCGTTTTCACACATAATTATACAATGAATGTATGTTAAATATTGTAGTTAAAACATTTTAAAAGAGTAACGGTGGAGTTTCTTGCCCATTCTTCTCCATACGAAACTACATTTTGGAAGGGGCGACTAGAATCAATTCTGTTTTAATGTAAATGTTGACGTTCAAAAGTGCCTTTTAAGTGCCTATTTGAAATAAATGCTCTGACTTTGACATTGAGTTTGAGGGAGGAAAGGGTTTTTACGTACCTTGTTCACATCCCATGGAGTGTCCCACAAAGATGAATTTGTTCCAGCCAAGGTGCTGTATAGCCAACTCCATCGCAGACAGGAAATGGAACCTCATCAGCTTCGGACCTGGTGGATACATGACATATTATGCTCTCGTCGGACGACTTAGCAACCTTTTGACCGCCACGTCAAAAGAGCAAAAACGAGCCCTCGGCGCCAAGTGGTTTTATGACTGTGACCGTGCTGGGCACATTTTGGTTTGTCATCTATACATGACTGCGGCGGTGAAAAGCTTAACCTTTTGACCGTTTTTATAAAAAATGCACTGCGTACGCTGCGCCTGCGCGGCGCCTTCTCCTTACGCCGTTTCTGTGTAATTCATGCCTAAGCCTTGAGTGTACACACGGCTACACATCAAGCTATACATTTCCAGTATAAGCTTTATCTCGCCTTGTATAGAATTTCCGTACAGTGCGAGATCAGCGTGTAAACTGGAAATGCATAGCTTGATGTGGAGCTGTGTGTACCTTTCGTAATCTAAAAACTCTTTAATAAATTGTGGCGGTTTGTTGTACACTACGGCATAATTCGGGTCGCCTCCACGTAGGGCGGGGGTTAATACTGAAAGAATTATAACCTGAATCTTCATTTTACACTACACTACGTTCACAATTTAAAGCAAGAAAAAGCATTTATTGTGACTCGCACAGGAAGATCACATACTAAACTAAAGACACAATCGTACAAAAAAAAAAAATACATGAAAGCAAAAAATTAAAAAAAAAAACAGAAAGTCTTGTACGAAGCCAAAAGGCTCAGTGTTGCATTCGTTTTTAAATATGTGTTATTGGAAAAGTATCATTAACACCTACACATAAGGTTTATTTTGTGCTACAGTTTCGACATTTTCACATAACTTTTAAAATGACCATCACCAATAGGCCCAGGTAGCATGGGCGTGTTTTTCCCGCGGCGTTTTTTTTTTTCGCTTACTTCCCCTGAATTTTCCTGCTCAGATTCCGAATCGAATACCCACGAATGGTAACCGATGCCTCCTAGCTTAGTGGGGAAGCAACACGGTAGCGCACAAAATTCAAAATTTCTTACGTTTTTGCCAATGTGCAGGTCAGGACAGCTTGAAGCAGCCAGTATCGACTGCTTCAAGCTGGGACTGCATAGCAAACTACACGGAACCGCTGGAGCAGTCGCGACTGCTTCGGGCGGTCGGCAGCGCGGTGAAATTTCATCGTGCGACTAAGTAGTCGCCAGGCATAGACTGACTGCTCGAGCTGTCGACTGCTGTCGGCAGTCTCTCCACCTGCGCTCTTCATTTGTAACTCTTCTTTTTGTGACTTGTTCAGCAGTTATCAATGGCAGCTTCAAGCTGTTAACTCTGACTACAAGATCGGTATGTTGAACAAAATATGATTCGCGACGTAACAACCGGTATGTATTTTTTTTTATCAGCCATTAACTTACCACTGCTGGGCAAAGGGCTCCTTACTCTCTTTCCATCTCTCTCTGTCCAGAGCTGTCAAGGAACAATCTTTGTTAAAGGAGTCCAACTCATCCCGCCATTTCCGTCTTGGCCTGCCGCGATGTATTTACAGAATTATCATCAATACAACCCTCTAAGCTCTCTTTTATAGAATCACAAGTTCTTCTAAATTAACAGACAACTGTGCTACTAGGACAGTTTTTTGTGCCACTTCTTCCCAGCTAAAGCATTAGGAAGTGGTGAAGTTTGGACGTTTTGGGGGACTGACTTATACAGAGTGTAACAGAAACCCTATTGCTATCCTTAAGCACTAAAGATAACAGCTGGTATAGAATCACTGTACATAGTTTCAGCTCAAAGTAAAATACTCTAAGAATTGACACCAAATTTTCGGTTTCGTATGTTTCTTAAATTTTAATTATAACAAACGTGTCACCGCACTACGTAGGTCAATAACTTTCCACGTTACTTGCCAATATCACGATAAATCTCTTCCGAGTGATGTGTTTATTTCAATTTGAAAAGTTCGGTTTCTGGTATTAATGTACTAATTCTCACAACTTCCGAACATGTAGAGATAGGATTAAAAAACCCTTCCAATATCGTTTGATATCATTCAAAGAAGCCGTGCCCTTGGTATGTATATACCCTTTCCGTTACACCTAATGTACTCTGTGTTGTAGAATTTTGACGTTCAAAAAGAGCTGTCTGTCAGCCTGCTTTGAATAAATGACTTTTGATTTTGATTTTAAGTTCACAGACCAGACCTAGAAATTGCAAAAATCGTAAGAAATTTTGGATTTCGCGGGTTACCTTCGTGAATCTTTCTTTATCAAGAAAAGTCTTCTACAATCTAGTCAAAAACCAACTTACCGGGAGGAAACGCATCAGATAGACCGTTACCAGGCATATCCAACTCTACAAAGTAGTATTTTTCCGTCATCTGTTGTATCAGGGGTTCGAAGACTGAGGAGCTGTCCTGTCTCCCGTGCACCATGAGGACGGGAGGCCCATCTGGATGACCATGGGCCACCACTGAAAGAAAGACCAGAATGTGTTCTAAGGAAATTTTCATGGTACATACATATTGATCTACAGGTACCTATCCCAAGAAATGTTTGCGCTTCGGGAATTATCGTCTGTCTCCGGAAATACGAATGCGCGACGATGAGATCTAATATAGAGTTGTTTCAACCATGAAGGAACTAACTAGTCTTTTTTGATAATCATGATTAGGTACAAAGTTATAGTTTTAAAGTTTTCTATCGTGTTTGTTAGTGATCCTAAGATTTCCATTACTTTTTTTCTGTTTTTACCCGTGAGAACCTGTAATTGGCTTTATGTTTTATATACAATTGTTATCGATCTGTTATAGCTGTTGGTTCTCTTATGAATAAATAAATAAGTTTAACAACTCCATGCAATTCGAAAAAACTTTTGAGTACTTAACATTTTTATAACAAATAGCGAAGATTCCCGAAACGCAAACTGCCGCTGTGGTGTCTAGATTCATGTTGTGAATTCATGGTATTTAAGTTTGTCACATGTCCTTATAAAGGCTTCCGCAGACGCCTGTATGCGGGTATGCTGTATGCCTTACGTGTCTACAACATTCATTATGAGACGATAGAATTATATTTTTGGGCATTGATTTACAAAAAACCCAAGATACACAATCAGCATCTCAAAAACGTCCGCTTATTTATGGCGCAATGTGCGCAGGTGTCAAATAGTATCGACAGTCATCTTTCAGTCAAGCTTTTTGAATTTGTTTTGTAAAAACCACTACGTCATGTAAGGTTGAATTTGCAAGAAAACGTTTTTAATAAGGACAAGACAAAGGTCATTTCAAATGCCCATGTAAGTTGTAACACCCACTCTCATGACGATCGGAGGCGCTGCACTCGAAGTTGTGGACGAGTACGTTTACCTAGGACAAACTGTCCAGTTAGGTAGGTCCAACTTCGAGAAAGAGGTCAATCGTCGAATCCGACTCGGCTGGGCAGCGTTCGGGAAGCTACGCAATATCTTCTCATGCCACATCCAGCAGTGTCTCAAGACGAAAGTCTTTGACCAGTGCGTGTTGCCAGTGATGGCATATGGCAAAGAAACGTGGTCGCTCACAATGGGCCTTATCAGAAGGCTTAAAGTCACCCAAAGAGCACTGGAGAGGGCTATGCTCGGAGTTTCCCTACGTGATCGAATCAGGAATGAAGAGATCCGCAGGAGAACCAAGGCAACCGACATAGCCTGAAGAATTGCCAAGCTTAATTGGCAGTGGGCAGGGCACATTGCTCGCAGAACAAATGGCAGATGGGGCCGAAAGGTTCTGGAGTGGCGACCGTGTACCGGAAGACGTAGCGTTGGAAGGCCTCCCACAAGATGGACCGATGACCTTGTGGAGGCCGCGGGAATCCGCTGGATGCGAGAAGCTGAGAACCGGTCGAAGTGGAGGAGCTTGGGGAGGCCTATGTCCAGCAGTGGACGTCTTTCAGCTGAAATGATTGATAAATTATTCTCTTTGGCCAATATGTTGGTTCATCTGTAGTTTTGCACACAATATACTGGGTACTCAGGTTTAGGCGTAAGGGGGGGATTAAGGCTGATTCTCATCCTGTAAAGCCATATTTGTTGCAATCGTAATTCATAAACGAATTGCAAAAACTAAAATAAATTTGAATTTTGCGGACTAACTTAGCGTATCCCTTAACTTGTTGCCTAATAGAAGCCGTTTGCATGTAAGCGCTAAACGGTTTTCACAAACATATTTATTGTCATTTAGAGTGTATATTTTGCTTATAGGAACTATCACAGGTTCATATGTCACAATAAGTCTGTTAATATGGGACAAAAAGGGCCTGGAGGTGGCATTCCTGGTTCAAAGGGGAGAGGCGGGAAAGTGTTGCCCCGCCTTTAGTAAACCCTTGACTGTTCAAAGTTACCGCAATCATGAGCAAGTACAGACTAAATTAAATCAACTAATGACTAGAACTCAACCACAATTGATGGCATCGACTAATCCATCCGACAACAGGTCCTTCACAATGTAAGTGGTATGCCTCAAAAAGCACGACAGGAGGCGAGGTATTAGTCAGTGAAACGGCTTCACTGTCACACTTTTGTTTGCAGAAGAACCACTATCAGATTATTTTTTATCTACAGCAGTAGGTTTCTAACCGACTTCAAAAGGGAAGCAGAGGTTCTCAATTTGTCTGCATGTTTTTTTTTCAAGACCACATTTGGTTTTGCTAGCCATCAGAGACTCACGTAAGGAGCGAAGAGTAGCCTAGGTCATTGTCGCCAGATTCTGTGAAAAGGACTATATACCTACAGTAGTCCACCTGGTTTTGTAGTAGGGATGGGCTCAATAAACATTTAAAAATAATGACACTGCTAACTGCTAATGGTAATAACAGTTAAAGTAAGTGTTTATTTTGTTGAATGTTCAACACCGTATACCAAGCGGAATGTGTGGGCATTATACAAGCGGCGTACGCCATAGAAGCCAGGAGGGTCACGGACACTCACATAAGCATATTCTCCGACAGTGCTTCAGTTCTCCAATCCTTACGGAAAAAATATATTACATCGACTTTAACACTAGAATGTCACAATGCACTAGAAAGAGTAACAGTTGCCAACCGCAACACTGTGACACTGCAATGGATAAAAGGACACAGCGGATCACTAGGCAACGATGCTGCTGACGAAGTGGCCAGGAGGGCATCCAGCGCGTCAGTCTGTGGTCCCGAGCCCATCGTGCCCATCCCCTTCAACCAACTACGCAGGTGGCTTCAGGAATACACCCACACACAAGCCGAGAGCTGGTGGACCCTGACACCAGGCTGCAGGCAATCTAGGGAAGCAATGCCATCCTTGGATGGCAAGCTGACCAGACGTCTGTTACGTCTGGACAGGAAAGACCTGCGTCTGGTGACTGGAACCATCACAGGACACTGCCCGCTAAACAAACACTTCTACACAATCGGCATAACGGACAGCCCCTTATGCAGGGCCTGCATGGAGGCCGAGGAAACCGTTGCGCATGTGCTTTTCGAATGCACAGCCGTAGTCCAGATTAGAACAGAAACCCTCGGCACACCCAAATGTTACAAGGGTATTCTTAACAGACCAGGAGTTATAGCCAACTTCTGGAGGGTGGTGGGCTGGCTGGAATAACTAACGAAGGCCGCCATGGCTCACGCACAATGGTCCACTTGAAGGACTAAGTGCGGAAACCAAACCCATAACATAGAACATAGAAGTGTTTATTTTAAGCAACTGTTAAATTTAAACACATAATTCATTAAAATTTCTGAAATCAACAGTTCAAAATAACAACTGAATTAAATAACAATCCGTCACAAAATTAGCAGTTACTAAGTTGAAAACATAAACATAGTTGTTGCCATTGCCGCCAAAACCTGGATAAGGCTGGCATATGAGCATGGGGATTGGCACAAGAAAATAGAGGCCTGCCCATCAGTGGGTGACGTCAGGCAGTGGATGATGAAGTTGAAAACAATTCAATTGAGATGGAATGTATGTCTTTGCCTTCCTTTCGTTTGTTTTGTTTAAAGCTTCCTGCAGCCTGCAGGAGCATGCTTTGTTTTTTTCATAGTATAATGCCAGAATCACTACATAGTATAAAACAAAGTCGCTTTCTCTGTCCCTATATCCCTATGTATGCTTAAATCTTTAAAACTACGCAACGGATTTTGATGCGGGTTTTTTTAATAGATAGAGTGATTCAAGAGGAAGGTTTATATGTATAATACACCGACCTCCACGCGGGCGAAGCCGCTGGCAAAAGCTAGTATAATATAATCTAATATAAGTTTATTAGTACATAAAAACAAAAACACAGTACATTGCATATGGAAACAGTGAGTTGTACTACTAAGTTTTTTTTTTTTTTTTTTAAACATTGCCCCACACTAGGAATTTCTCCTGTATTGTGGGTGCGTTCACAAACATTTAAACTCACATACACAAACAGCCAGACCCGGAACAACTACTTGTAGGTCATACCAATGTTTGTTCCGTGCGGGAATCGAACCCGCGATACGCAGCGCAGCAGTCAATCGCTTAACCGCTGCGCCAACCGTGCCGTAAAAGTTTAAAATTATGGTCTATTTTCCGGGCTCCTAAACTAGGTATGCAGACCTGTATCTTCGGAGATTATGCTGCTTCAATTTATATAATACAATACAACAGTGACTTTTCAATTGGAATGAATAATTTTGGTTGTGTATGTATCCAGGAGTATGTAAATGAGTGTAGTTTGTGTGTATGTGAAGTGTGAGTGATTGATAAGCTTTCTTTCAAGGTAGGTTTGATAAAGAGAAACATACATAACTGTCCGTTGGTAATCCTATTGTGTCTGTGTTAAAGAGCAACAACTGCACTGCATGTGCTGCATGTTTAACATAATGATGTAACCAACTTTTTGTAACAATACCATGATTTTAAAAGAGTGTCCGTGGAGTTTCTTGCCCGTTCTTCTCCATAGGTACCTACGCTTTGGAATGGGCAAATAGTTTCATCTTTCTAACTCACCGACCTTGACAATTCAAAAGTGCCTGTAATTGGTTTATTTTAAATAAATGCTTTGAGTTTGAGTTTGTGTGTGTATGTCTGTGCAGAGTAACTGGCGTCTCCGCCGCCAGATTTCATTAATTAGTTAGGGTATTATTCTACGGTAGTACTCAAACTCTTTCGATTCCATTCCATTTACACACATTTACTAAGTTAACAATATCTGGATGACCGTACTTGCTCAGTTTTTATTTGTGATTTGACATTTTCTACAAATGAAACCTAGCTAGATCGATTTAACGCCCCCAAAACTATCTGCATACTAAATTTCATGAAAATCGTTGCAGCCGTTTCCAAGATTCAGATTATATATATATTTATAAGAATTGCTGGTTTAAAGGTTTAGATAATTATGTTTGCACCTTACAGTCCTAAGCAGCGTCTATTAAAATGTTTGTACTTTGTACTCCTGACAGAAATTGTACTGGTTAACTTTAATACAGGTTACCACATAATTTAGTTAGGATGCCAGATTCAATTATGTTAATTGTTAGTTACTTTTCAACTGTACCACACTTTTTAATTTTTTTTTTTTTGAAACTCTATTATTGTTCTCTGTGTTCTGTAGTGTTTGTGAGTTGTGACAGCTTTAACAACTAGCTTAGAATTTATTAAACAGCACTAAAAAATATAGCACTCTTACTTTAGCAGCTCAATAATTTTAGAAATATTTCTATTTTGTAGTTGTTTGTGAGACTTCCAGGTGGGCCACTTCTGCAGCCTAAACTTAATAGAGATATAAAAATAAAAGTAGTACTTACAAGCTATTTTACCCCAGGGCACTCGAATGAACCAGTCCTGTCGGCTATACATTTTCACTCACACAATAATTCAAAATTATTACGTGAACAAAGTTTATGTGAGCAAATAAGTATAATAAAATTAAAAGTTGCAACCAAAGTAATGAAGCTACTACATTACCAGGGCTCGAATTAATAAAATATTCATGATATATAGTATTTAAATTCTACAAGTAACCTTTCGATTCACATTTGACGAATTGTTGTATAATCTAAATAATCACAGAAATAAAATATTGGTTTTTCATCTGATGCATTAAATGCACGTTCGAAATATTTGCGACATATTTAGCCTGATATTTTTTCTATGCTTCTGTAGTGTGCGTAAAGGTAAAAGAGATGGAAAAAACTATGATGCTACAAATAATAACTTTGTAAATCATGTAGCGTTATTGACAGTTTGTGGATAACTTTAGTGTTGAGCGTACTTTTATCGATATCTCTAAAAACTGACAAGTATTGGTAATTATTTTTTTGTGCACCAAGTAAATGTAATTTAGGCTATTGCTATATTTTTCTTCCTAATGAAACAAGAAGGAGACGAAAATAAATAAGAGCTGTGAAATTGAATTGAACTAAGATTCCCACTCCCTCTCACCGAGAGAAGGCCTGTGTCCCAGCAATGGGAACATTGTAGGCTAATTTGCTTTTGCTGTAACTACGAAGAACTAAATTCATCACGGTTAAAATCACGCAACATTCAAGGCAATCGAGACATAATTTAGTTTGACAGTTCTAAAGCGTCACTGGGCATTTTCTTTCGCAGTCTGTCAGTAAGAGATAGCAATAATCTTATTTTAATTTAAGTGGTGGGCAAAACAACTGGAACCATTGACAGACTGGATTAACCGTGTAGTTCGGAAGAGCCCCCGTAAGGACCCGAACAGACGAACCTCCGCCGGCTCGGTAACAAGTCCCAAAGGACCCAGAAATCACGACGTACGACACCCTTAATTGAACATGTGAATAAAAAGAATAAAATGAAATTGGTGAATAAAAAGAAAAAATGGTGAATAAAAAGAGAAAAATATATTTAATGCTACCCATCAAATCATGTGAATGTGTGTTAATGAAGCTTCTTGGAGATTTCTTAATAATTTATTTCATAGTTTACATTTTACGGACCAACTGTCTTTATAAGATTTTAAAAACTTTTTTACATGCGGTGCAATACTTTCAGGGTGAGTTATATGCACATCATGGCCACCTGTGACGGTTATGGAGAAAAAGTTTGGAACCATTAAACGACATTTTTCAATAATGCTGGCTGCAAACTGTTTTCCTGGTGGGTTGGCGATATTTTCTGAAGATTCAAAAATTAGCGTGGGTGGCGCATGCTCTGTTATCACAGTAAACAGAGTTTCTTCGGACATGGCAACGGTGGCTATTTTCTTCATTCTTGGCTCCCACGACAACCTGTGAAAGCAAAATCGTTAATTAGTTTCTTACTGACTACATATACATGAACACTGAAATGCTTATTCTTTTTCTTAATTTAAGGACGTCTCGTTAGTTTCGTAACTCATAGTATACATGAAATGAATGAAATGAAATATACCATGAATATATTTCAATATAATCAATAACATGAAATTCAAACAAAGTCAGGCGTAGCAGCAACCTATTCAATTCTGAGATCATTGTAAAACTGAACTGAACTACAGTTCCACCATGAAATAATAAAATGAACCACCCTTTTTACGCGACCTGTTCTTCGGTAAACTGTGAGAATGATTATTTTGTAATAAATAATAATAATAACTTACTTGAACTTTCCATCACCAGCAGGTACCAGCGATCTAGACAGAACCACTTCCGCTTGATCTTCTGATAAACTTCTGTTTCGAACTAATAAGTGGACTGCTTCTTCGAGCGTCAATCGCTTTGAACTTCCGGCATTCCACCTTGTCAATAAAGAAAAACTCTTTGAGTCAGTTTTCTACGAAAATGTACCATATTCGCTAAAACTAAGGTTGATTGCAATACTATAATAGCTTACCTTTCATAACTACTATAATACATGTCGTACAAAAACTGGTACCAAAACGACGGGTTATGGTGAGGATAGTAATACGCTGATATCGGGGGAGCAGGGTCAATGTGCACCATCTTTACTATTTTACCCGGAAACAAGTGATTGTAGAGAATGCCTGAAAATTTAAATTACAATATAAGCTTGAAAATCATAATTTCCTTAGTTTAAGTAGACGTTAAAGCTATCTCATCATCATCATTTCAGCCGAAAGACGTCCACTGCTGGACATAGGCCTCCCCTAATTTGGGGGGTTTGCCATAATCGCCACGCTTGGCAGGCGGGTTAGCGATCGCAGTATGGTGGTAAAATGAAAAGAGAACGCTGCTGCCCATTCTCTAGTAAGTCCCTTAGTCGCTTTCTACGACACCCAGAGGAAGAAATGAGATGGTGCTATTCTTTTACGTCCGGCACCACACAGAACCGCCGGAAAGATATCTACTACTTTAAAAACTAAATTCATTCACTGTCAGTCAACGCAGAACCTAAACAGCTGGATTAAGAAGCATGAAATGATGCACAACTGGTCTATAAATAGTAAAAGCCAGAACTAAGGAAGGTTTTAAAAAAAAATCCCTACACCCTTTAAATAAGGGATGAAAGTTTGCATGGAAGTTCGTCAATTTTAACGTTGAGAACTCCCATCAGGAGAATGGTTAGTTTAGCAATAATAATTTTCCTGCAAGCTCTTTTATTTCACTTACCTATGCTAAAGCCCATGGAATGTGACAAGTATACGAACTTGTTCCATCTCATATGTTTTACTATCAAACGGACCGTTTCTACAATGCTCAGATGAGAAACAATAAGCCCAGGAAGAAATGGTTCTGATTTCCCGTGGCCTGTAACATAATCATAATTATAATATTTAACCATGAAGATCCAAATCTCCAACCATATTTTATTTCTTTATCACTACAAGTCAATGGCTTACCAGGCATATCGAAAGCAACATAATAGTATGTGTCAGGCAGCTGTTCCACTAATAGAATGAAGGTAGCAGCACTGTCCATGTATCCATGTACCAAAAGTATTGGTGGATTAGCTGGATCTCCCCACGATACCACTGAAACTCAGGTAAAAATATTTTTTAAAGTTTGAAGTACGGTATGTCTTAAGCGTCGTGTCACATCTGCTAAGCAGTACTCATCAGCAGCTCATAAAATGCAAAATTGTGACAAAGTTTCTTCGAGCAATTTTATTCGGAGCCATGGCCGAGAATTTTTACAACTAAACGTTTGGCCTCTTTGATTCAAACCAATCGATATATTTTTGACAACCGTGACACTTGCATGTCCCATCACTATTTATTAAATAGGACGTTGGTGTATTAGTTAGTAGAATTTATAATTTATACCGTTGGTAATAAAGTACATAATCAAATCAAAGAATTTAGCCGATTGACGTCATCTGATACGATCTATGTCCCACATTCGTAGCAAATACAAAATACACTAATTTCGACCTTAACATATATCCGTATAGGGTCTATATTGACTTTGTAGAGTTTTGACAGCTGCAAAAGGTTTAAGGTATTGTGAGTTTTAGAAATAATTATTTAGTAAAAATGGTTTACTTACTTGCGATTTTCCCCCACGTAGCGTCCACAGTCCATTCCTTCATAACCTTCTTCATTTTCACAAAATTAAACTATGAACCTTCATCGATCACAATCACAATACAAAGTTTAAATGATTATCTTTACTATAAGATCGCCTTTTGTTATCGTTCTAATATACATATAATAGTGCGATTATGTAGATAAATGCACAACCCAGTCATCACGATGAAACAACAGAGAACGAAGCGGATAAAACAAAAAATGTAGGTAGGCACGTTTAATAATAATTACGCTCGCGTTATTTACAATGCTAACAAGTTAGGTAAAAGATATGTGCCTACTTGGTAGACACACATCCATTCTAAAGTCTAACATAATACGAACTGGCTTTTTACTGTTACTGTCCTAGGTAGATCTCAAAGTGTGTAGTAATTTTTTTACGTTGAAATAGGTAGATAAGTTTAATTAGTTGAACTTTGATCTCAGTTTGTAGCACCTACTTTAGAAATACTTAGCCACTTTTTTATCAGATTCTTGAACATAAAAACTGTTGTTTTGAGTCCCTGAATGTGTTTTTATTTACAAGACACCGAGGTGTAGTAAATGATGTTTCAAGAAGGGTTTGTGACTGCTTAGTGTATTTTCCAGAAGTAGGTCAGATAGCATTAACTGTTCTTGGCTTACAGGTGTAACAAAAGGAATGTTTCGTAGATTTTTAAATATAAACTAGACATACCAGAATGAATTCATTGAAATAACGTAGTCTATAAATTTTAATAATCACTATTAAATCGGTAGTAATTTTATTGATAATAGCGCCATCTTGTAGCTATTTATTATCAACATTTCAGGCGAAAGACATCTACTGCTGCCCATGCATGCATTACCTTGAGCTAAAACGTGTGCTACGATAAAAGACTGCTAGGTGGCAGTACAATACACCTTTGCAGGTAGTGTTCGGAACCATGACTCCGTACAGCGCCATCTTCACCACGGGCGAGACACTCGCGGTGACAAACGAGATTCTCTCACTCGCAAGATGGCGCTGGCACCTTAGAGAAATTGCTACATTAAACCACTTGACCGTTATTCGAAGCATAATTAAACAATTGAGATAGGCTGAACCTTGTTTCCTGTGCCTTTTTCCTTTCATTTCTAGCGATATAGCTCTGTCTCGCTCTCATGACGTCACCAGGTCAGAGAGGGGAGCGCACTTTTGAGCGTGCGCGACTCGTCTTGTTCATTGGCGTTCTTTTCCTTGCCGGTGACGGTTGCTGCTTAGCAGGTGAGTTATTTAAACTTAATTTTCACAACCGTCTATATATATTTTTCCTTTTCATCGAAAGTTGGCAAACCAAATTTCGATATTTACTAAAACTGTTTCTAGTGAATACCAACACAGTGAATCAACATTGACATTTTGAAAGTTTAACGGTTTTCCGTTCGAGGTTGTTTTCTTTTCTAGTGTGTGTGTGTGTTTAATTGTTTTAAGTATTATACCAAATACGTAATGGATAAAGAAATAACGTTGATTTCGCAAGATGAACCGGTCGCAGGACCTTCGAATACTACAAATAATAAAGCATCTAGTGCCAAACGGATGCGTTCGCATCCCCACAGCAGCAGCAGTAGTAGTAGTAGCTCTGTTAGTAGTGACTCGAGTTCCAGTTCATCTAGTTCTTCTGAGCATAAGTCGAAACATAAGAATGCGCGTCGCCGCCATCACAAAAAAAGGGGGGGCAAGTGCAAACGTCGCCACTCGGAACGTAAAGTGAAACATAATATAAATAATAGTATACCGGTGGCAGATGACGCCCTTTCCCTCTTCGCTGAGGATGATTTTGAACTGGAAGGTAGTAATTTTTTAAATAATTTAGATGTTGAAACCAAGCTTAAGGAACCGGCTGTTCCAAAGACAGATAAGCGGTACTTGAACATTTTAAAAGAAATTCAGTTTTTCAATAAACCCGATTGGAGTGAAGTACGTTACGCGGAAACTCAAAAATCGTATAACCATAGCCCGGGATTCGTCGAACTCGAGGCAAACGAAGAGATCAGACCCTATGACACACTAAAACACTTAAGTTACTCAGAAAGGGCCTACGCTTCGTTAACTTACGGTATTTTAAAACAAAAAGAGTCCTTAAAGGTGGAACTTTGCGCATTTTTGACATGGGTCCGAGACCACAAAGAAGAAATAAGCTTTGAGGCTATAAACCAAAAGCTTAATGACATCTTCACTTCTGGTGAGTTCAGCAAGGTTTCTGCAGACCTACTGCAAATGATCTGTGGCCATAGAGCTGAAACCATACAGATGCGCAGAGACAGCATAACTAATGCAATTCGCGATCCCTTAATAAAATCAGCAATAAGGAAAATACCTCCATCCGAGGTTAGCTTATTTAATTCTGAGCAGTTAGTCATTGCGTTAGAAAAAGCTGGCGGTATCAAAAAGGCTTTCTGGCCTGCTTCTAGATCGGCTGGTACATCTACAAAACAAGCTTATGGTAATAACTCAACTTCGCAAGTTGGAAAATGGCTCATTCGTCCCTCGAAGGGACAATATTCAGTTCCACCCTCGCAGGGTAAGAACTATAACTCAAGTATGCCTTCACAAGGCTGTCAAAACTGTAACGTCCCCTCACAGGGTGGCCTTATGCAGCATAATGTAGAATGTCCTTCGCAAGGACCGGTACATGCGTATTACAACTATCCTCAACAGGTTAGTGGCACAGTGGATAGACGCTCCTTTCGCTCCCGCGGGGCAAGACAAAATCAAAGATACGCTCACAAACGTGGCGGAAATAAGCGAAGGTCGTCACCTTCAGGCTTCAATGCCAAGAGAAGTAAATATTGACATGAAAATATTTCGAGCCGGTCAGTTATCGAATTTCGTCGATCAATGGAAGGGAATGCAAGCACCAGATTTCCTTATTCAAATAATTCAAGGGTACCGTATACCTTTTCAACGAAAACCTCCCTTAATCATGCCCAGATTAGACAACAAGGCATTTCACACACCTGTGTCACCAGAAATGACCTTAGTTATCCAAAAAATGTTGAATCAAGGAATTCTGGAAATTGCAAGCCCAACACCAAGTTTCTTATCTACCCTCTTTCTAGTACCAAAGAGCGATGGGTCAGCCCGTCCGATTTTCAATTTAAAGGCTTTAAACGAATTCATACTGACCGCTCCTTTCAGCCTGATAAATGTCTTCAGAGTCCCAGATTTCATTCAGCCCCAAGATTGGATGTGCAAGTTGGACATCTCCCAGGCTTACTTTCATCTAAACGTAGCAAAGCCTCACAGGCGCTTCTTACGCCTTATTTACGAAAAACAGCTTCTTCAAATGACCTGCCTACCTTTCGGTCTCAGCACGGCTCCAAAAACTTTCGCCAGTTTGACAAATTGGATTGCCCAAGTAATGAGAAGCCAAGGTGTGAGAATATTGGTGTTTCTCGACGATTTTCTACTGGCTCACCAAGACCCAGTGGTTCTCGCAGGCCATGTGAGTCTTCTCGTAAAGACATTACAATATCTGGGTTGGCAAATAAATTTCGAGAAATCCATCCTAACACCAAAGAAATCCCTGATTTACCTAGGAGTGCTGTGGGATCCTTGGCTAAATCTCAAACATTTGCCGATGGAAAAGGTACCCGCTTTACTTGCAAAGATACGCGAAATCGTAGATTTGGGGAAGACAGACCTAAAAAAGTTGCAAAGCGTAATAGGAGCACTAAACTTTGCGAGTTTTGTTGTCCGAAGAGGGAGATTGCATTATCGAGCTCTATTGAAATTCCTAAACACACTACAATTGGACAATACTGCTCAGGTATATACTGTACCTGTAGATGCAATAGGCGATCTACAGTGGTGGAGCCACAATTTGCAACATCCCTCAATTCTACACCACGCACCAGCGACGCATTTCATCACGACGGACGCTTCCGACTTGGGCTGGGGTGCCCAAATGGACAGTCAGTCTCTATGGGGAACGTGGTCCCAGAACGAGAAGAATTGTCATTGCAACGTAAAAGAAATGTTGGCAATATTGAAGGTCTTTCAAAGTCAGGCCGTTTATCTGAGCCAATCTACGGTTACCATACAATGCGACAATCGCACAGTAGTAGCGTATCTTCGCCACGAAGGGGGAACCAAATCCTCGCTATTGATGGACATAACATACGACCTATTTTGTCTGATAGACCAGTACCAAATTCATCTCAACGTGTATTATATTCCGGGGAGGTACAACAACCATGCCGACCACCTATCGCGGTTTCGTCAGGTCCCCGAATGGCATCTGATGTCCGAGATCACCAAGATATTATTCTTCAAATGGGGGATTCCCCAAGTGGACCTGTTTGCCTCCAGCAACGCCCACGTAGTCCCTCATTACGTATCGAAAGATCAGAACGACAAACAAGCTGTAGCCCACGACGCATTCTCGATTACTTGGAATTTCGATCTGGCATGGGTATTCCCGCCCCCGTTTCTGATACCCAGAGTTTTGAGCTACCTCAATCAGGCATCGGGAATTTACTTGATAGTAGCACCAAGATGGGAGAGAGTCTTTTGGCGCGGAGATCTCAAAGCCCGGGCTCTAGCCCCACCGTTCACAATACAGAACCTGAACAAAGTATTGATCGATGTGACAACGGGACTGCCACCTCCTCGTGTCCAGGATCTAGTGTTGGAAGTGTGGAAATGTGGGGGTGGACACATCATTTAGGTAATTGGAATAATTCTCAGATAGATCTTTTAAAAAGTTCTTGGCGTGGTTCCACCCTGAGAACTTATAAACCTGCATGGAACCGCTGGGTTTCGTGGTGTAAAACCAGTCAAATTAACCCTAAGAGCCCCTCGGGGTCAGACCTAGCTCGTTTTCTGGCTGATTTGCATATTAAACATAAACTGTCTTATAATACCATATTGTTACATAAGTCTGTAGTTTCCACCCTTTGTAATGTAAATGATTCAGGTGTTCTAAGTAATCATATTTTGGTGAAACATATTTTGAAATCGATTTCAATTAAAAAACCAACTGTTGCTAAGTTACCCGTGTGGGATATTGATGATTTTGTATGTTTTCTTGGCAATAGAACGATAAAACATGATAATATTTTTGATGTATCCAGTCAAGCCGCTGCCCTCTTGGTACTCTGTTCTGGTAGGCGTATTCATGACTTGACACTTCTTATGACCGATAACGATAATTATATTAAATCAACAGATCGTAATTATATAACTTTGTGGCCAGCCTTTGGGTCTAAGACTGATTCATCTGACCATAGGCAATCAGGGTGGAGATTATTTAAAAATAATGATAATAGGAACTTGGACCCTGTATACTGGGTTGAACAGACCGTATCACTTCTTTCTACTAGACGTGAGGAAGCTAAATGTCCTAACTTGCTTGTCACTACAAGAGGTACAGCTCGTGCGGCCTCACGGACCGTTATTGCAGGGTGGATTAAAACTCTGATGCGTCTGGCAGGTATTGTTGCTACTCCTGGGAGTGCCCGTTCGGCTGTTGCTTCCAAGAATTGGTTAAACAACGTCCCCATGGAAGATATTATGGCCCGAGGAAATTGGAGGTCCTCAAACACTTTTATTCGATTTTATAAGCGACAGGTGTTGGGGTCTTCTAGGAGTAACAGCATTACTGCTCTCTTTAACCCTGTCATATAGTGAATTATGTAACTAGATTTACTGATGTTTTCTTGAATGTAAGTAGGTATATGTATCACGTATGATAAAGATTACAATATAACGGGATTGATCATTTAAATTTTTCATGTTTTGCAATAAAAACAGATTGCAATTACCTACTATCTTTTATATTTTATTTTTCTTAATCTTTCCTTACACATTGGCGTTCGTCATGAACGTCACCAGGCGATAACAGACACATCTCAATTGTTTAATTATGCTTCGAATAACGGTCAAGTGGTTTAATATCGGCGTTTTACCTGAAATAAAACGCTTATTAAACTACTTACCTTATTCGAAGCATAACAGTAATTTCTGCCTGGTGACAATAGTCAATCATCCAATGAACAAGACGAGTCGCGCACGCTCAAAAGTGCGCTCCCCTCTCTGACCTGGTGACGTCATGAGAGCGAGACAGAGCTATATCGCTAGAAATGAAAGGAAAAAGGCACAGGAAACAAGGTTCAGCCTATCTCAATTGTTTAATTATGCTTCGAATAAGGTAAGTAGTTTAATAAGCGTTTTATTTCAGGTAAAACGCCGATATTTTCGCATATTTTTTACCGAGTACCTACAGACCCAAAGCGAAGACCCAACTGCATGTTTAGTCATAGCATTTCGAATCGTATTCTCCGTAAACAGTGAACAGTTGACCTGCTATGACTTCCACTGTTAGGGAGGCATCAGATTCATAGACGACTTCGCCATGGGGTACACTAAATGTGGTTCTGTTCCACAAACGATGGGAGAACCTGCGTGTCCTGTCAGGTGCACGTTACAGGAACTGATAGACGCTATAGTGATGGCTTCATGCCATCACTATAGCATCGTACACGTACTTGAATTTTGGCCCGAGTCCGTTTTGAAAAAACTCAACATCACGCCTGTATTTCTCGAGCGGGCATGCAGGTAAGTAACTAACGACTTACTCGATTTTCTCAAACTTTTATAGATTGGAAAATCGAACCGAGAATTCCTAGTTAGGCTTAGTAGGTAGCCACGCTTCTGACCGATACACCAACAAGATTTTTATGCAAATTTATCAGTCCAAAGTACAAAAATATACAAATAAAGACTGAAGAAGATAAGATTGTTGTGAGCGAGCCCAATGACCCGTTGATCGGACGAAAGGACATTGCCCAGTTAGACACAAGCACATTAACACTAGGAATTTGTACCTACTTTCGTTTTGACAGTTCAACTGTCAGTTTTTTTTTTCGAATATGAAACAATGGATTAGCAATATTTTTCAAAATGATTATCTAAATATTTTTGAGCTGGATATACGGAATAACCACTGGAGTTACCGACATAGCTTGCAGAGTAGGTAAGGTTGAAGTGGCAGTGGGCTGGCCCTTGTTTGTCGAAGGACCGATGGACGGTGGAGCAGACGAGTCATGGAGTGGAGACTGCGTATCGGCAAGCGTAGTGTGGGACGTCCCCCAGCTAGATGCACCTACGACCTCAAAAAGGTGGCTGTCCGATACCCTATCCTCCGCCTTCCGCATCCAGTAGGGCAGACTGGATGCGGAAGGCGGAGGACGGGGTATTGTGGCGCAGCATGATTTTTGATTTATTTATTTATTCATCTTAAAAACTTTTTCCAAAAAAAAAACAATCGACTTCCGAAAAAAAGACTACAAAGTGACAAATAACTTTAATTTCGGAAGGCGGTGACTTTGGATATGTATTTAATTTTTTTGTCACCGCCTTTCGAAATTAAAGTTATTTTTCACTTTTTAGTTATAGTACATACCCCACTAATTCGAAATTTCATCATCCTTGGGGTCAAAACAATGCATATTTATGCGATAGCAGCAATCGCGGTTTGTATACTGTAATTTTTTGAAGAGTTCCGTTGTCTGTCTCCGAAACGCATCATCAGATCTATATGAAATTGACTTTGTAGACTTATCAAGGACCAATGACAATTCAAAAATTAAAAAAAAAAAAACAAAAAAAGACTTAAAAATCACGCTTTTCAAGCAAGCAGAACTAAAAAGTTGTAAATATAAAAATACCTCAAAAAGCACCCCACGCTTTTTAATAGAATTATATTATTTTCTAATTTTTTAGTTTGGTTTTTAAAGCGTGATTTTTAGTTTTTTAAACTATTTTTCCCAACTATGTTGGGGTCGGCTTCCAGTCTAACCGGATGCAGTTGACTACCAGTATTTTACATGGAGTGACTGCCTATCTGACCTCTACAACCCAGTTACTGGGTAATACGATATCCCTTTGTAAGACTGGTTATCAGACTCACGGGCGATCCGTGACGACTGCCAAAGACCTGACCAAGATTCAAAATCAAAAATCAAAATCATCAAAATCAAAATATTTTATTTCACATAAACCTGCAAGGGCACTTATGAAACGTCAGAAGCTAGGTGCACGGTTCCAATTTGTCGCTTCCTATGGAGAAGAGCCGGCAAGAAACTCCACGGTTACTCTTTTAAAAATAATTGGGTTTTACAATATTTTCAAATTACAGTGATAATAGGTATGGGAGGACAGTGCAGGCCTGTCAATAAGTACCAAGTACTTAGAGGAATGAAAATAAAGAATAGAAAATCGTCTATAAATCTAATCTGTAAGGCCTACAATGTTTTCCCATTCACAATATGTAAAAGAATCTACATTAGTAAGATCAACCTATTTAAACAAAGTGACATGATTTCCATGAGAATCACTAATAAATAGGTGCTATTTGAAGCGATGTATAATGTCAAAAATGACGAGAATATGTCAGAAAGTGTAAAAAATAAAAATATTAAAAATTAACATTGTAATTTGGAAGCAGTTAATAGACTCTCACAAAGTTATGCTGTTAATGAGGTACCAGGGAAGCCACATGTGCAGAAGGGATTAATGCCAAACTTCCCTGTCTTCAACGTAGTCTTTTATCTTATAATATGCTTTTTTGATAAGGACACGTTTGATATGAGTTTTAAACTTTCCATCGCTAAGTTCTGTAACCGACTTTGGCAACTTGTTATAGAAGCGGATACTGTTTATTAGAAATGACTTGCTAGTTTTAGTTAATCTAAATTTTGGAATCACGATTTCATCTTTACTACGTGTATTTAGATTATGGAAGTCGCATCTTTTTTTGAAAAGACCTAAGTTTTTGCGAACATACAAGATATTTTCTAGGATATAAAGAGAAGGCAGAGTTAGTATATCAATTTCATTGAATTTGTTTCTAAGAGACTCGCGAGGCCCCATTTTATAGATAGCGCGGATTGCCCTCTTTTGTAAAATGAAAACTGAATCTACGTCAGCTGCCGATCCCCACAGCAGAACGCCATAAGACATAATACTGTGAAAATAAGCAAAGTATACTAACCTAGCTGTGGCTACATCAGTCAACTGCCTTATTTTTCTTACTGCGTAAGCAGCTGAACTTAATCTACTTGAGAGAGCTCTAATGTGGGCACCCCATTGCAATTTTGAATCTAAAGTAATTCCTAGAAATACAGTTTCCGAAATAGCATCTAGTTTCTTGCCATCAAGTTTTAAATTTAGCCCTACTTGGGGTAAAGATTATGTCTGGACTTGAAAGAGACTGTGACCTCTGAGTTTGTATCGGCCTTTCTTCTCAGAGTAGTCGCATAGGAAACGCCGACCTCATCTAGTTTAAAAATATGATTGACGTGTAAAAGTGTTTGTACAAACCTACTTACAGACATAAAATCATTTATCATTTATTTATCAAAGAGCTCCGAATGGCAGCCGGGACCAGCGGCTTTACGAGGTACGGAGGGGGTTTCGCATCCCATCCACGAATAGACCGCGGCAAGCGATTGAGCCGTGCGTCTGGTATAACTTAGTCGCGAACCCCTCGGCGAGATATTGGTGAATGCTAGCTATCAAACGCGTTCGTTAACGAAAGCGAAAGGTTTATTGAATCATAGCATTCTACCGGTAGATAATAAATACCAACACAAGTGAAGGTTATTTTGTTTCCAATCTCCACGCAGATAATATTATTAAAGTAAGTAATTATATTTATAACTAGCTGCTGTCCGCGGCTCCGCCTGCGTCAATGTTGGTAATTATCTGGAACAGACTTCTCTGGCCCACGGAATAAAAATGGTCATACAAACTTCCACCCCTTATTTCACCCCTTTTAAGGGGGGAGTTTCCTAAAATCCGTTCGTAGCTGACTTCTCCTACTCATAATCTCTACCTCTGTGCCAAATTTTATCTTCGTAGCTCCAGTAGTTTTTGAGATTTCGTGATTAATCAGTGATTGAATGAATGAGTTACTTACATTTTGTTTTTATATATACACTAGCTTTTGCCAGCGGCTTCGCCCGCGTGGAGGTCGGTGTATTATACATATAAACCTTCCTCTTGAATCACTCTATCTATTAAAAAAACCCGCATCAAAATCCGTTGCGGAGTTTTAAAGATTTAAGCATACATAGGGATATAATGACAGAGAAAGCGACTTTGTTTTATACTATGTAGTGATGTCTATTTTGGGATCGTATTAATCCTTTAAAAGGGTCACTGTACTCAACATTATGAACAACTTTTACTGTTGGACCAAACCTGACATCGCGAAAAAAAAATCAGCTGTTCCCTACATTTATGTTCGCATAACTCGTCAAAATGTAAGGAACAGCTGATTGTATTTTCGCGATTTCAGGTTTGTTCCCATAGTAAAAGTTGTTCATAATGATGAGTACAATGACCCTTTTAAAGGATTAAAACGATCAAAAAATAGCTATGTATGTACATATAAAATTGGTTCATTCATCTATATGATGATTGATGAATGAACCAACCATTTCTTTGTGGTCCTATGTCCATGTTCAGTCCCAAATACCCCCTAGCGTAGAAATTTTTCGTCGGTTACCGAAGCACGTCGAAAATTGTATTTTACTGTTTGATTTTCAACTCTTGGCGCTTAGCAGTGCGTTTAATATCGAGTGCGCGAAAAAATCCCGCCACGGTCGTATTACGCTGAGAGGCTTAGGGGTGCAACACACATGTTCGGCTCGGCATGATTTGGCACAGCCGGGCGGCCGATTACCGAATCTTTTCAGCCGAAAGGCGTCCACTGCTGGACTTCGACCGGTTCTGTGCATCTCGCATCCAGCGGATTCCTAAATACCGAATTTAATATGTATGATAGATAAACAGGGTAAGTTTTAACCAGTGCGCAAACTGTAACCATGAATTCAGCATATCATTCTAGACCCCCTAGCGTAGAAATTTTTCGTCATTATACAAAAAAAAATCAGCTGTTTCATAGAAATTGTATGACTAACGTAAAATTTCTACGCTAGTACGGAGTCTAGAATGATATGCTGAATTCATGGATACAGTTTGCGCACTGGATAAAAACTTATCCTGTGTAGTCCTTCAGACCGTATTTCAACCATGTCCGTCAATCTCAACAGAGACCAGCCTTCGCCTCGGGAGATATTATAGTGCAGGCGTCCCTCACTCTCGTAGTCCGATGGGACGGCAATCCGACACGACCGAAGAAGTGACCCGGGAATCGAAACCAGCGCGACGACAAGGGACGTAACACAGCGATCTTTTGCCTTTTACTGTAAAATTGTAACACAAATGTTTCTGTGTTTTCTTTGTTCAGCCATACATTTATTTGTAGACCAATAAATGATTATATTTATATAAGTGACTTTTTTTTTGGGTGGGAAATCATCAAATAACTTCTCCCGCTCTGGGTGGAGCAGGAGGGCGTGTCAGACTTTTACTGACTAAAACCCGCCCATGTTCCCTCAGTTGCTTGTGTGCCATGGGCCGCGGTATCTCTTTCGAACAACCCGCACCCCTGGCAGGCATCGGCCCTTGCGGGCCCCATCAGTTGCTGCTGACATCTCTTTGAGGCGCGCGTGGAACACAACGCGCCGTCGACCCGGGCTTACCGGACAGCGAGCTACCCATTACTCGCCGTCCGCAAGCCCGTGCCTACGGTGGCCGGGAATCAGCCTGGGGTTCCCGACGCCCAGGGCGTCTCCTGCGAAGGCCACGGCTGTGAGGGCGCATGTACTGCATCTCCCTCACGTGTGCCGCCTCCCTCTTTGCGAATATCACTGCTTCGCTGAAGGAGGCGACTGCTAGCCATGCACTCTCGCTCCGTACCATGGCCTGGACCAGGGTCGGACGCGAGAGATCGCCGCCGCCGATCACCTCCACGAGGACACGGCGGTGCTCCGCCCAAGCCGGGCAGACCTCCACCGTATGCTCCACCGCGTCCTCAGGGCGATCTTCGTAATGGAAACACCCGGGCGTTATAGAAGTGACTTTAAACTGCGACCCCACGCTCCGTAGTCGTGCTTGTGACCGCAAGACCAACGGGGCTGCCTACTACAATCATTATAGAACTAACTGGTAGGTAGGATACCTAGTTATGTCACCTTCTGCTGGGTGTTCTCCAGTACCTTCTACATATCCCTTTGATAGTCAGCAAGGCTTTTTGTTTGCTAAAAAAATAATTAATAAAATGACAAATTGTTATACAAAACAATATATTTCTAATTAGCACCAGCGCTTGATTGTTATTTTATAACTAAAATTTATAATATAAAATCTACATATTTACATTAAATCCACGTATGCACAGTCGTAAGATTATCGCAGTGCGATTTTCGTGCACTGGATCTTTAACGCACAAAACGATGAGTACCTATTACTAATCTGCGCCTGCACAGCGTCCCAGGCGACGTCGGCTCGGAGCCAGGGCGTTACCCAAGATGGCGGACGAGGCCCTGGACAGTAGTACCACAACACCGAAAGTTTAAAAATCCAGTGCACGATATAAACCCGTTGAGATTTTTTACGTTCGTAATACTTATCCCGTCCATATTGTTTTACAGTCTTAGATAATAAATTGACGACATTAGCACGCAGCTATAAATTTTTGTTATCCCATAATTATCACAATAGATTTCTGTTTTAATTCCTACAGGTACCATCCTAGGCCATTACTCTTCCGCATCTCCTAATGAAGATATCCGCAGTAGAACCAAGGTAACAGCCATAGCCCAAATAATTGCCAACTTAAGTGGCAATGGGCTGGGCTCATTGCTTGCAGAAAAGATGGCTAATGGAGCCGAAAGGTTTTTGTTGAGTGGCGACCGAGGTACGTAAGTTGGAAGGGCTCCCACAAGATGGACCGATGACCATATGAAGGAATCCGCTAGATGCAGGAAGAACTGGCAGAGCTTGTGGGAGGCCTATGTCCAGCAGTGGACGTCTTTCGGCTGAAATTATGATGATGATCTCCAAACTCATTTTTTTTTTTTTTTTTTTTTCATTTTGGCTTCACACGATTTGTGCATTTAGCCAGTGTCAAGTAATTTTTCTTTTAGATCAAGTAAATGGCCCGATATCGGGCACGAAGTTACAAAACAGTCACAGTCGTCGTTAGTCAGTCAAGTCAAATCAAAGTTATTGTAAAGCGGTAGTAACTTTACAACAACCTAATAGGAGTTTTTGGGGGGAACATGAAAAGTCCACGTTAGTCACTTTTTTTCACCTTCACTACACTTGTGCACTCACACGTAACTAAATTGAATAATTGACTATCAAAATTATACAATTTAATTCGCTATTTCACTAAATTCCATGAAAATGAAAATTCGTGCGACATGTTCCAACGCGATCCCGCCAAAAACTCTCCAAACTCATTTACGCTTTGGAATGGGTAAATAGCTTCATCTTTCTAACTCACCGACTTTGACAGTTCAAAAGTGCCTGTAATTGGTTTATTTGAAATAAATGCTTTGAGTTTGAGTTTGAGTTTTGAGTTTGGATTCACATCTCGACACTTCGAATTTGGAAGTGGTGTTTTCAGAACCAATGCCTATACATTATAACTAGAGATCGGATATTCGGATGCATATTCACCTAAAGTTTAGAGGTTGGCTAAAATAGAATGCGGTTTTGTACAGATTTAAAAAAAAAAATCTGCAAAAAAAAATGTTTTTACACGCTTTATATTAGCTTCACTTGTATGTTTGTTTGTTTGTATGTTTGTATGTAACCGACTCCTTTGGACGCTATTTTGACCCACTTTAAACGGTCAGATTTCATTTAAACTTTGTAGACTTATCGAGGACCTATGACAATTCAATAATTAAAAAAAAAATGAAAAACACGCTTTTGTAGTTAGCAAAACTAAAAATTAGAAAATAAATAATAGTTTAAAAAAACTAAAAAAACACGCTTTAAAAGCCAAACTAAAAAGTAGTAAATAATTTAATTCTATTAAAAAGCGTGGGATGCTTGATATTAATTGATTATAAAAATACCTCAAAAAGCACCCCATAGAATTAAATTATTTTCTACTTTTTAGTTTGGCTTTTAAAGCGTGTTTTTTAGTTTTTTTAAACTTTTATTTATTACTAACACACACCACCCGTACTCTTACAGACTTACACCCTAGGTACATAGGTTTAAGTACCAAATTTCCATCAGGGTTAATTCTTAAATAAATATGCGTCTGAATAGTTATGCAATCCTAGTCATTTAGAAGTCGCTTACATACTATACAACTGACTAGTTATGCATTCCCGGTGTTGCTGGCATCCCAGGATTTTTGTACAAAAAAATATTTTAAGAAGCCGCTTCCATATTTTAGTAACTAAAAATTAACTTTAGGTAAATATGCATCCGATTATCCGATCCTTAATTATAACACACTATTTTAACTAAACATTAAAATATCTATTTACATATTAGAGTTTTGATCTAATATATTGATAAACTATCCCTCTATCACCATTTTTGTTAATTAGTCCATAAAACACGTGATCATAGAACATAAATCCATCGTTCTCTTTATAAAAATTAAAACATGGCGTCGTCTTGGCTGAACGTCGAAAGTGCCGGTGTCTCAACAAAATGTCGCCGAAGAAAACATCTTTTTCCAAGATGTCTTCTCGATTTTGTCTTGAATCTGTTTGGGGTTCTTTTGTATTTATTTCTTTTGAGAAATATATCGATCTGGAAACAGAAAAATAATGTTTTTTAGTGGTTTTGAAGAAGATGTAATCAGATAGACCGGATGTAATGCTGGGGAGGCTTAATCGGCTTCATGTGAAGAGATGACGCAATGATTTTATTTTTGATTTTATTTTTATGTGAATTTAATTTTCAATGCAATGCTAACATTTTTTTAAGACCTCTGTTACTTAAATTACTATATGGACAATTTTAATGATGTCTGAAATAAATGTATTTAATTTAATTTAAGTAGGTAAGTATTCTTTTTTTAGAGAAAATCTCCTAGCATGTTTGAGTTATCAATATCGACTGTTAACAAAATAGCAGTTAAACTAACCTCTAACGAGGCGTTCAAAAGAGAAAATATGGGGAGTCTCTTTCTTCCAATTCTCTCATAATAAGGTCTGCAGTAGTTCCTAGAATCTGGCTAGCGTTTTCCCAACTTTGTTGGAGAATACGATATCCCTTGGTTACACTGGCTGTCAGACTTTCGGGGCTTCTGACGACCCGTAGCGACTGTCAAAGATCCACGAATGACAGCCGGGACCAAAGGCTTAACGTGCTTTCCACAGCACGCATACGTACGTGCATACGTAAGCGGGCACGCCCTTTATGCCTGGAAGCTTTTAATTTTAATTTAGGTTTCAAGTTCTGTTTATGATTTTATTGTTTGTTTCTGCTTGAGTAAACTTTTTAATGATTTTTTTTTGGTATAGTGGCGTGTGCTAGCTGACATATGACAGCTATTTTAATTTTATGTTTCGTAACATTAATTATAATTATTACGTATCTATTGTACAGAATCAAGTTCTTCTAACATAACAGACAGCTGTGCTGCTGGGGAGTTTGTTACGCCACTTCTTCTTCCCAGCTAAAGCACTAGGAAGTGGTGAAGGGCGGGCGTGCCGGGGGACTGTCTTATGTAATTTTGACGTTCGAAAAGTGCTGATGTCAGCCTAGTTTGAATAAATGACTTTTGATTTTTTTTTGCATGGATGGGTCATAGTTCAGTATGGTTGCTGTTCATTCTTACCTTCTATAACACGAATTGTATCTGGCAACCCATCCGTCAAAATCAGAGTATAAGCCTCCAAGACTGGTCACGCTGCCGTGCTCTGATGGTTCTGTAATAATTATAAGTTATAATTTAGCAATTACTAGTCGTCCTTTGCGGTTCAATGCTATAGTAATTAAGGTGAATCTTGTCCACTTTTTTTCTATACAAACTTCGGGAGTTTATTACTCCACTGTTCAACATTGTACCTACATTAAAAATTAAACATGGTATGATTTTCTCTCATTATTAATATTGTCTGTATGGAAACAGAATACTAAAATAAAAAGCCATTAAAAAGTTACGAGCCAACAAAGATTCGTTTTTCTTGTTAATTTAACGTAACTTTGGGCGTGTTTAAGTATTATAAGAAGTGTGAAATCTCCAAACCGACAAAGTTGAAATATCGATAAGTTTAATAAACTTTATTGGTAATATATTTAAGCAGTGTTTTTTTCATAAAACCCAATCTTCCGAAGGACTTTTCCTAATTTTTAATTTCTAACTAATGTCTAACTGCTCATGACTGATAAAACCTCTGTCGGACACGATGCCTGGTGAGACAGCGTAATTAACAAGCCCAGCTGTGATTTCGAGCCCGCGACTAGATTCCCCTTAAGTAAGGACATAATTTTGACCCAGTAGATCTTGGGCACGCCGCGATTGCGGCGGTAAGTCCCCTCTTTGAGGAGTGGCTTGAGAGGTGGCATGGCGTCCTCACCTTCCGCCTGACACAGGTCCTCACCGGACATGGCTGTTTCGGAAGGTTCCTGTTTCGGATAGGGCGAGAGGAAACGCCCGGGTGTTTCCATTGCGAAGATCGCCCAGAGGACACGGTGGAGCCTACGGTGGAGGTCTGCCCGGCTTGGGTGGGGCACCGCCGTGTCCTCGTGGAGGTGGTCGGCGGAGGCGATCTCTCGCGTCCGACCCTGGTCCAGGCCATGGTACGGAGCGAGAGGGCATGGCTGGCAGTCGCCTCCTTCAGCGAAGCAGTTATGCTCGCAAAGAGGGAGGCGGCGCACGTGAGGGAGATGCAGTACATGCGCCCTCACAGCCGTGGCCTTCGCAGGAGACGCCCTGGGCGTCGGGAATCCCAGGCTGATTCCCGGCCACCGTAGGCACGGGCTTGCCGACGGCGAGTAATGGGTAGCTCGCTGTCCGGTAAGGACCAAGCCCGGGTCGACGGCTCGTTGTGTTCCACGCGCGCCTCAAAGAGATGTCAGCAGCAACAGATGGGGCCCGCAAGGGCCGATGCCTGCCAGGGGTGCGGGTTGTTCGAAAGAGATACCGCCGCCCCTGGCACACGGGCAAGTGAGGGAACACGGGTGGGTTTTAGTCAGTAAAAGTCTGACACGCCCTCCCGCTCCATCCAGAGCGGGAGAAGTTATTTGATGATTTCCCACCCAAAAAAAAAAAAAACCCCAGTAGATCTAGGATTCTAGAAGAACCTCATAGAATCTTCACCGTTTTGAGAGCAGTGGTAAGGAAACAATTTACACAAGGTAAAGCCCCTGTATTTTGGCCAGTGGTGGCCCAATCTCTCTCACGGAGAGGCGGCCTGTGTCCCAGGCCAGGCCAGGACTTACAACTCGTAAGTCGCTGCTGTTAACACTGGGCCAACACTACTGATGCTCAAAGTCAAAGTCAAAACGTTTATTGCGAACTAAGTGTACCTACAGTGTTGGTGTTATCTAATGTTAGTACTTATGACTTAGCAGCCTTTTACAAGCATTGCAATGTTATCATTCGCCTGCCCTTATCATCCTAAATTAGCATGCATTAAAGATTATTATTTTATAATTATTTTGTTTTATATTATATATTATAGATATGTCCAAATTAATGTCATCCTTTTTAGGACGTATAAATTATAATTAAAGTATCATATTATGAAGTTAAATAGGATAGTATAGACTAAATTCTTTGTGTAGGACAGATCGCCATATTTGTACATGAGAGAAAAACGTTATTTTAAGCCAAACTCTAGATATTCTTTCACTGAGTAGAAACAATTTTGAGTTAGGTATAGTTTTAGCCTTTTCTGGAATATTGCTACTGATTTTTCATTTTTAAACATGTTGGGCAACTTGTTATATATTTTTATTGCCATCGGAGAATGGAGCGCATAACCTCTTTTTATGGCGAGTGTTGACGTTGTGCGTATCTTCTACTTTAGTGAACTTCTCGATATTTTTAAAAACAAATACACAAATGTCACGTATGTATATTGACAGCAGAGTTGCTATATGAAGAGAACATGGAAATTGGAGCATACTTAGGGGCTGTATTGACGCCATATTTTTATAAGCCGAAGCCCAGCTTCATGTTTATCGGTTGAGGAACTAACTGTTAAAATCTACCCGTGAGAACTTAGGTGAAGTGAGCTGTCATTCGATCCAGCACTAGGGATTGATCCTAATGACAGCTCACTTTAAGCTCACTTCACCCACAATAAATCACAGTGACGTTTTTACAGAATAGCACTGTTGTAACGATATGCAAATGACATTTAAATCACTTTGACGTTTAAATGTAAATCTTTTGTTTATCTCATTCACTGCTGCCGATAACGAACAACTATGTGGGGGTCGGCTTCCAGTCTAACCGGATGCCGCTGAATACCAGTATTTTACATGGAGCGACTGCCTATCTGACCTCCACAACCCAGTCACTGGGTAACACGATACCACTTGGTAAGTTGTCAGACTTTCGGGTTTCTGACGACCCGTAACGACTGTCGAAGGTCCACGAATGACAGCCGACGTTCCGAAGCACGGAGGGATCTTGGTATGTAAAGATGGCTCCCATCCACTAACCCTGGCATGATAGACCCGTGTGGAGGTTAGTACCTTCTTAGCCATAAGCCCGTCTACAATACATACATTACATTATTGTGTATCTGAGCCGTATTTGTAAATATTATTCGAAGTAGCAGTCGTCATAATTGGGGTTATGATTAAAATGATAAAATAAAACAATAACATCATGCCAGTATTTCGTGAAAGGTTGGGCAGAGGTGTATAATAACCAGAGGTCGGAGTAGGTAGATTGATTTAAGGTCGTTGACGTCAAACGTAGAGAATAATATGGATATGCCTCCAAAATACCGGAACTTCATATTTATTGTGATATTTGTTCCGGAATTTTGAAATTAGCACGAATGTGCGTATTAATAATATCAATTTACGCTACCAGTGTTAGCTAATGGTGAAAGAAATCAGTATTTTAGGCGAGCCTATTGCCATCAAGCCCTTTAGGGCCTTTGGGGCCCTTTAGGGTTAAGCTACACGGTGACTGCTACATACATGCCGTCTGTTGGGACAGGTCAGGTCAAAGCTGCGATGGATCTTTCTTCAAAAGGCCCTTACAGACATTGCCCTGCATTGTTAGACTCACATAAAATTCAAATAATATAATGTTTGGACTTTAAAAGAGACCATGACCTCTGAGTTTGTTTCCGGTTTTCTTCTCAGAGAACAGTCAGCTAGGAAATGCCGGTGCCATCTAGTTTTTGAAATATTGACCAACAAAATATTGACGTGTAAAAGTGTCTTTTAAGATTTACTTACATAAATAAACATTTCATTTCATTTCATTTCAAGCGGCCTAAAAATCCACAAATACTGACACCGGGCTGCTGGCACTTTTTTAAATGACAAAACCTTAGAAAAATATAATCTATGGGCAAAACCCAACCAAAATGGCCATTCTGTGAATCGAACCCAGAACCTCTGCTCAACAGTAGGTAGTAAAAGAAGTGTCTTCTTTTAGTAATTTTAAGTAGTTTTAATTAATTAATTGATTGAATACTATAATAGACTTTTTCTAACATAAAAAATTGCGTAGTTTTTACACACTGTAATACAATTTCGTAACTATGCGTACCTACATATTTTTTTTGTTAATGTAGAAGTAAAATAAATACATTATAGTTTATTTAAAAGTGTAGGTACATATTTTTTTATGAAGATTTTTTTAAATGTAGAATACATTATAGATAAGTGTATGTACATATTTTTCTTAAATAAGATTAGGTACTTAACATTTAAAAAATCTACATAAAAGACATTACGCAAAAAAAAACTTAATTTTATTAAATAAAAAAAAAACTCACCTTCAATTCGATTAATATCCATCATTAAAAACATGAACACATCACTTGATTGTTCTTGCACGAACTACAGAACGGCTGAGCAATGAATGATAAAACAATTATGTTTTTGTTGATAGTTGGATTGTAAACAAATAGTGTTGACGTGCTCCCGCGCCGATAGCGAGAGTACAACGATTATCTAATAGTGATGGTGTTGTGCGGTATCGATAAAAGTCGTGTGTGGTTATCTTTTTTGTCAATCCGCCTATCTGATCAGGAATGGAGAGAAATCAAGGTAACCGACATAGCCCGAAGAATGGCCAAACTTAAGTGGCAGTGGGCAGGGCACATTGCTCGCAGAACAGATGGCCGATGGAGCCTAAACGTTCTGGAGTGGCGACCGCGTACCAGAAGACGTAGAGTTGGAAAGCTTCCCACAGGGTGGACTGATGACCTTGTGAAGGCCGCAGGAATCCGCTGGAAGCAGGAAGCACAGAACCGGTCGAAGTGGCGCAGCTTGGGAGAGGCCTATTTCCAGCAGTGGACGTCTTTCGGCTGAAATGATGATGAAGATGAATCTGCCTTACCTTTCCCATCCATGCCAGGGATGGCTTCCAGTCTGAATATCAGTATTTTATTTGGAGCGATCTGACTTCCACAACCGAGTGACTGTGTAACACGATGCCCGATAAGACTGGTTTTTTTTTTTTAAATTATAATGTCTTATCATGCAATCAGTCCTGCTGACTATGAGCAGATGTGTTGAGCGACTATTATTCATGAGGAGATATTCCCCAATAGGAACATCCTCCATATTAATATATTGGCTTAGTTAACGCTGACGAGATCCAGGGTTCTGCGCCGTTTTAGGCGATTTAGACAGTCAGGTAATGTGAGCTGGACAGCGAGCTGGTTAGGATGGTTATCCAGTCTTGTTCTGTATTTGCCTGCGAATGTGTTTATTTCATCCTTCACTGTTGGCATAGATAAGACTGGTTGACAGACTTTTGGGATTCTGATTACCCGTCACGATAGTTGTACTGTTAACCACACGTAACACGGTAGTACTTTGACCTTGAGTTGAGCTGGCCTAGCGTAGTACGGAGTTTCAATAGAATAAGATGTCAGCAAGAGGAGCCAAAAGGCGTCCACTGCTGAGTATAGCATAGAATAAAGAGGCTAGCATACTGTAGGTACCCTAATTGCACACTGTAATAATAAAAAAACAGTGGCACCCCGGGAGTGCCGACAGAAGTGAAAACTTCAACAATTACGTGTGTACTTTTTGAATCGTCAGATTAAACAACGTTCAACGTACGTTCGTGTTGTCAGTGGTGTCGGTAACAATGTCGCGAGTTCAATTGTTATTTCCCATCTCAAAAAATGCCTTTTGCCTTGGCTTTTCGGCGCAGCGGACTCTCGATCTAATGGCTATTCGAAATTGTGGTACATCAATACTGTGGAATTTCGGCAATTCGGACGTTTGATCCATCAGATCGAATCGATCTTCGGGGAATTAGCCATCGGACATATGCCATTCGAAATCAAGCAGTAAGCCCGGTTTTGTTACCAGTGTAAACACTAACGGTGTTATCATTTTTAATTTTAAAAACATCGATAAAAATTTCGATAAACAAAACAAAGCAAGCACAGCCCTACCTCAATCGTCACGCGTCCGTATTCTGAAACCGGTCGTTGGTTTCACTAGCGGCGAGTTAGCCAAGACTTGCTGAGACACACGTTTACGTCACTATCAAACGTTTTGTAACACGTTTCGTCATGCCCACAAGAATGAACTAATATCGTACGCGAGATATATTTCTAATCGAGTTTGGTAATACGTCTGAGTGGTTTAGAAAGTTGGTAACTACCGTCGTAAAAGGATTGTTTTAAAGTTGTGCCAAATTGTGGCGCTTTTAATATTCTTTTGTTTGATTGTTCTGAATAGACGGATATAGGCTATCACGGAATATACTAGAGCTATTTTTATTCTGAGGAAAACACTGACAGTCAATTTACCTACAGTACTTACAACCATTTTCTTAATATTCGTGTTTCGTCAATCGTCGGATTGCTATCAGTTGCCCTTTGCACTTGGTGCTGACCGCACGCTCTCAATCGACTTGGAAGTGTATAGGATAAGTTTTTATGCAGTGCGCAAACTGTAACCATGAAATTCAGCATATCATTCTACACCCCCCAGTGCAGAAATTTTTCGTCGGTAATAAAAAAAAAAATCAGCTGTTCCATACATTTTGACCGCGTACGTATTGCACTTTTCTATGAAAACAGCAGTTTCAGTTTGCGCACTGGATAAAAACTTATCCTGTGTAGAGTCATTAATACTGTTTTAACTAAGTGTAATTTATTAAAAAGCCACCGACTTCCGAAAAACACTACAAAGTGAAAAATAACTTTAATTTCGGAAGGCGCGCGGCGGTGACAAAAAATTTAAATACATATCCAAAGTCACCGCGTTTTTTTTTGGAAAAGTTTTTATTTTTCAATTTTTAGTTATAGTACCTACCCCACTAATTCGAAATTTCATCATTCTTGGGGTCAAAATAATGCATATTTAAGCGATACCAGCAATCGCGGTTTATTTACTGTTATTTTTTTAAGAATTCCGTTGTCTGTCTCCGAAAAGCATCATCAGATCTACATGAAATAGAAATGGGACCACGCGGGAAGCACGAGCTTCCAAATAAAAAAAAAAGAATCATCAAAATCGGTTCACCCCGTCGAAAGTTATGTGGTAACAAACATAAAAAAAAAACGTACAGTCGAATTGAGAACATCCTCCTTTTTTTAAAGTCAGTTAAAAATGGGAGGAAAGCTCGTTTGTATTTGGAAATGCGATGATTTCCGAGGGCCATTAAGAAAATAGTTGTAGTGTACCGTCTTTAATATGTAGTCATAAATTACTAAGGTCGGTAGTCGTGTTGAAGATATCTATGCATGTGATGCATTTCTGCACCCTAACTTTGTATCACGCTATCAATCAGAATCAGAATTATTTTGAAGTGGTTCGGGTTGTTCGAAAGAGATACCGCGGCCCCTGGCACACAGGCAACTGAGGGAACCCGCACCGGCCCTTGCGGGCCCCATCAGTTGTTGCCGGTAAGGACCAAGCCCGGGTCGACGGCGCGTTGTGTTCCACGCGCGCCTCAAAGAGATGTCAGCAGCAACTGATGGGGCCCGCAAGGGCCTATGCCTGCCAGGGGTGCGGGTTGTTCGAAAGAGATACCGCGGCCCCTGGCACACAGGCAACTGAGGGAACACGGGTGGGTTTTAGTCAGTAAAAGTCTGACACGCCCTCCCGCTCCACCCAGAGCGGGAGAAGTTATTTGATGATTTCCCACCGAAAAAAAAAGGAAAAAGGGATATTGCTAATCCATTGCTCCTTATGTAACTGTTACTACGAATCATTTACACAAAGTAAAACGCCTGCTGGTTCCAAGTTTCGAACCCGCAACCCACTGTGAAGCAATTTTAAGAGAGATTGAATACGAATAGGGATTTGGAAATATGCTTTTATCCTCGTACTGCACAATACACCGTGAAATTTAAATGGTTGTTTTCCCGCGGCAGAACAACTTGCCATAAGGAGTGCTTTCGAAGCATAGAGTAAAAGTAAAAAATATAAGATTTTTTTGTTTTAAAATAATTAAAAAAATATTCATTAATTAACTCGATAAAACACTAAGTACTCAATAGTAAGACTAGAAGTAAATGGTAGATACTACTCGAATCGCACGCGCCGCCGACAAAGGGAACAGCGATGCATAAATGTTCAAAGCAAAATGAACTCTCGCACGTGGTGATTTTTCACAATGGTTAATCTGCCATTTTTTTGTTTGTAATATTTTATTTGTTTATAAAACTATTGTATGGCCAAGACAAAACTATTTCACTGCGGGAAAACAACCATTAAAATTTCACGGTGTATATTCTAGTTCTTCAGATTTCTTAGATATAGGTCATCATTTCATAATTCTCCTGCCCTTATCCCAATTTATTTGGGGTCGGCGCAACATATCTTTTCCTTCCACACTTCTCTATTAGTCGTCATTTCCGTAGTCACACCCTTTCTAACCATATCATCATTCACACAGTCCATCCATCGCTTCTTTGGTCTTCCCCTACTCTTATAGCCATCGACATTCATACTCAAAACTTTCTTCACGACGTTTTTCTCATTCCTCCTTAGCACATGTAACACAGGTAACAGTATGAAATGTTTTATTGATGTTTTTTTTTTACTAAATAATTGGCGACTTTTTGCGCCCTCCTTTGATAGGCGCCCAGGCTTTTGCCCTGGGTAACATTATACCCCTTGGTAAGGCTGGTTTGTCAGACTTCCGGGCTTCTGACGACCTTTAACGACTGTCAAAGATCCACGGATGACAGCCGGGACCGACGGCTTAGCGTGCAATCCAAAGGTACGGACATTGTGGTAAGTAAAGATGGTCACCCATACATTGACCAACCTTAGCAAGTGTAGCTTAAACTGATCGATCGACCTATTCGCCTATTCGTTATTTTTTAATTCATTATTCGTTATTTTTTAGCCACAAGCCTCCTTGAATAAAATTAAATAACAATTACAAATAAAAAAGAATACGACTATTTAAAATCCCCTGTAGAAAGTCTTTAATCCATCTCAATAATCTTTTAAAAATAAAATAAGATAAAAGATAATAATATTTTCAACACGAACTTGACCGATAATATAGCCAAGGGTAAATTAAAAAGTACTTAATAACAATAGTCCGTAATTATTATCTCTTCGCGCAAATATGTGCTTAGCATTTGAGATATCATCTACTTAATATAATTACTATGTAAGATATCAATAATAACAAAAGACTTTGAGTGACACGAAATAAAAACCAAACTAAAAAAGTAGAAAATAATTTAATTCTATTAAAAAGCGTGGGGTGCCACGCTTTTTAATAGAATTAAATTATTTTTATAAAAATTATTTTCTACTTTTTTAGTTTGGTTTTTAAAGCGTGGTTTTTTAGTTTTTTATACTATTATTTATTTACAATTTTTTAGTTCTGCTAACTTTTGTAATTAGCAGAACTAAAAAATTGCGTGATTTTTAAGTTTTTTTTTTCTATATTTCTTTTTTAATTTTTCAATTGTCATCGGTCCTCGATAAGTCTACAAAGTATATATGAAATCTGACCGTTTGAAGTGGGTCAAAATTGCGCCCTAAGGAGTCGGTTACAAACAAACATACAAGTGAAGCTAATATAAAGCGTGTAAAAATACAAGCAATAGTTCGTTTAAGCAATCATAAATTTATAACAGCTAAGATAAAATTTATAGCTATCCACACAGATATACAAAAACCCAAGATACACAATCACCGTCTCAAAAACGTCCGCATAAATAGAGCGCAATGTGCGCAGGTGTCGTCTTATAATTTTTCGTCGTCGTTATATAATTATACGTCAGTCATCTTTCAGTCAAGTCTTTTTGGACATTGCTTTGTATGCGTGTAAGGTTGAATTTACAATTTTTTTTTTATCATAACTGACGTATAATTGGGGACAGTTTTCAGTGTCACTTTTGTTCGAGACTGTGCATCTTGGGTTTTTTGTATATCAATGACTATCCGGTTTATAAATGACGCCCTACGTCTTCATGACCGAATTTCGGCCATGGTGACTATTCTCAGAGGAGACTAGCCATCGGCGCCGATGATATTATAGTGCAGAAGTGTGTGCGCAGACATTCAGAGGTGCACTTTCTCTTCTCCCACTCTCATAGTCCGATGGGACGGCAATCCGACACGACCGGAGAGACTGTGACATCCACTAACTCTTACTGGTCGTGGTGTGTACTCCCTTTAACAGGGAGGAGGCCTGTAGCCCAGCAATTAAAATACTCTTTCTTATGTCATCACGGGCCTAATCTTTTCACAACCATGTTGGAGGTTGGTTTCCAGTCTAACCTGATGGCGCTATATCCTATCAGCCGAAAGACGTCCACTGCTGGACATAAGCCTCCCCCAAAAGGGGAGATTTGCCATAATCGCCACGCTTGGCAGGCGGGTTGGCGATCGCAGTATGGTGGTAAAATGCATAGAGAACGCTGGTGCCCATTCTCTAGTAAGTCGCTTAGTCGCCTTCTACGACACCCACGGGAAGAAATGGGATGGTGGTATTCTTTAACGTCTGGCACCACAGAACACACACATATATATAATACCCTTATAATATATATTTATTATGCTTGGAGTTTCCCAACGTGATCGAAACAGGAATGAAGAGATCCGCAGGAGAACCAAGGCAACGGACATAGCCCGAAGAATTGCCAAGTTAATTGGCAGTGGGCAGGGCTCATTGTGAGCAGAACAGATTTCTGATGGGGCCGAAAGGTTCTGGAGTGGCAACCGCGTACCGGAAGACGTAGAGTTGGATGGCCTCCCACAAGGTGGACCGATGACTTTGTGAAGGCCACAGGAATCAGCTGGATGCAAGAAGCGCAGAACCGGTCCAAGTGACGGAGCTTGGGGGAGGCCTATGTCCAGCAGTGAACGTCTTTCGGCTGAAATGATGATGATTATGTACACCATAAAAATTACAGATATAAATGTAGAAATTTTACATAGGGCGAGACAATGAGTGGTGGTCTTATTGCTTTTAGAGATATTTTAAATGCTTACAACCTTTGGAGGTATGAGGAGGAGGAGGGCCAATTAGGGGAAACCAGCATGTCCTAGACCCAAAAAAAAATCGAAAACCTACATCCATCGATCCGCGCGGGGCCCGCGTGGTTCATCCAAATGGTGTTTATATTTATAATTTTTTTATGTAAAAGGTGTTAAAAACTTAATGTTTAGAAATTTAAAGAGTTGTTTAAAATGACATTCAAAACATAATCATGAAAAAATATTTATTCTAAACAATCCCTTTCCAAGTTATGCAATATTTTCCCCACGCACTAATTATTAAATATGCACAAGCGCACCATACATACACCGTGTAGGCACAGAACTTACCTAAAATTAAAATCGCTCAAATTGTTTAATTTTTTTTTTTGCAATTATGTTAGTTTTTTGATACCGAGCAAGTATACGAAATTCGGACTGGATATCACAACACGGGGAATCCTAGAGTGGCGTCCAGGGCATTTATAAAACATCTAGTCGAGCACCTAAGGATTCAATGTAGTCTATAACTGTTTTTTTTTAAATAGAAACCGTGTTTGTCCTGAATGGAATAACCTTTTTTTATCACGGCCCACTCCTCACCGAGAGGAGGTCGGTGTCCCAGCAGACGGAACATTATAGTTGAGGGTAAAACAAATGTAATTGATACAAAAAGCTTTACTTAAAACTGAGTTTATTTAGTGACTAGACAATGTACACTTAGAAATAAATTTCAAATACACACTTATTTTCAATATGTCTGTAGAGAGAGTCTTGACTAGTTCTGTCTCACTTAAGATACGGTCTCAATGTGAGCTATAAGCAAGATTAGGTAATAAATCTTAAACAGAGAGTCGTGGGTGTAAAACCGCCCTGGCTCGGGGTCGGTTGTAACAGTCGCAAACACTAATTTAAACGACAAAATTCTGGGAATCTGTTTTGCCTCCTTCGATTTCGTGCTACCGGGACAAAAGTAGCCTATATTACTTCATGATATAAGATGCATCAGCAATCTGCCCATCAAAATCAACCAATAGACAAAAATGTTAAAATTGTTTTTTGTTAAAAGTACCGTATAATCTTTCATAAGCAATTAGTAAAAAGCTGTTAATTTGATATTACAAACAGATATCTCAATTTAATTAGGGTTACACTTTACCTCAAGTGATTGTAATCGCTGTGTAAAGCTATAATGGCAACGCTACTGGCGCTCAACAAGAAGACTTCTGGCCCCCCCAACGAGGGGGGCCAGAAGCCGTTATGTTTTGGAGAAGGGTGAAGTAACCAGCGTTGGGGCTCTCGCATAGGGTGGTCGTCATTATGCTGAGCGAGGCATATTTTCCCCCAACTTGTTCTTTTTTTGTGTTTGCGTTTTTTTTTTGCGTCATGTTAATCGCAAATAAACATATTTTATTTATTTCTTTAAAACCCCCGACGCAAAAAGAGGGGTGTTATAAGTTTGACCGCTGTGTGCCCGACTAAACAGACAGCTGTGCTGCTGGGGAGTTTGTTGCGCCACTTCTTCTTCCCAGCTAAAGCACTAGGAAGTGGTGAAGGGTGGGCGTTTTGGGGGTAATTTGTAAGTTTGGGGGGCCTAATTTTAAATATATGACTTTTGATTTTTTTTGATTTGTCTGTCTGTGGCACCGTAGCAGGAGAAGAAGCAGGTGAACCGATTTGGGTGCGGTTTATTTTATTTTTATTTATTTATGTAAAAAAACTTGCAGGATTTCATCCTTAGTACCTAACCAATTAGCCACTCTTTGCTGGGAATAGTAATACAATTCAGGATAGTTTTTGGACAGAATTACAATAAATACTTCACGTTAAAAAAACTGATATTGCAGCTATGTGAAGCCATAATCATGACTTCTTCGATAGAAGAACATCATCCATTTAAAATTATCTGCTTAGTACTAATAATTAGCTCTGTTTCAATACTCTCGCGCACATCAGAACCGTATCCATTGTCCTAAAATCATCACGATAACTTTGTACAAAAACACGATACAGTCAATCAAATATAGGCCCTTGATTCATTCATTTTTAATGAGACTAGAGTTACAGTGAAATTATTCGAAAATTAACAATTCACATTTTTTCCCCACCGCATCGTGGCGGAGTCCAATCCTTTACTGCGTAACTGGGCCCCAATTCTGTATGATTCCCCGCTTATCTTACCACAAGAAACCACGTCAATATCGTGCCTTGTAAAAACCTATCACGGAGTCCTTTTTATACATAGCCGGTTTCGTTCATTTTGTCATAGCGATTACGTTACTAGCAGACGTGATTACCTCAAGGAATTGATGTGCTATTGTTAAGTGATCATAGTGAATTAGGGCCCAGTATGTGGAGTCCAAAATACGATCCAGTAAATTAACAAATTAGTTTGACGACGGACGTAAAATTATCGCGGCGGAATTTTTCCGCGCGCTGTCATTTGAACTGTCGGCGTTGAATCAATCATTCAGAATCCAATAGAGTGCATCCCGGCGCGTCGAAAACACACACCGTTCGATTTACTACTCTCGTTGCTTAACTTACAAAGGGCGTTGAAGATCGATTGCAAGAAAAAATTCCCGCCGTCATTTTATTACTTTTGTCGGAACGTTTGCTAGGTCCACGTTCGGTCAGACGTAAAATAATGGATTTTCAATACACAGTGTTGAACCGAGCTTTGACATTCCAACAGAGTTTAGCGCGAAAGAGTCTCAGCGCGTCGAAAAACACGGTTTACGATATTCAACTCTCAGCGCTAAGCACCGCAGCGATATTTTTACGTCCGTGTGAATATAGACTTAATGGCGTTATATTAAGTGCTAGAAAACGCGAGCATCATTCATCACTTCACTTCTATAATCACAATTTTAAAGTCCAAATCACTGAAAATGGCAACATAGTTATTTTATCACCAATAATCACAATTCACTTAATGCTACACCCACTGACGGTTTTTAATCACTAAAGTCTGTTTTAATTCTGGTAGTTCCCTATTCTTGCACTTTTTGCATTTCCAGATGCACTTTTCGGGTTTCCAGTTGCACTATTCGCGTTTTCAGTTACACTTTTCCGGTTTCCAATTGCACTCGTCGCGTTTTCAGTTGCACTTTTTGAGTTTCCAATTGCACTCGTCGCGTTTTCAGTTGCACTTTTCGTACATTTAGTAGCAATTTCTAGCTGCACGGCCCCCTGTAGACCTACGAGGCCTGTACTTTATATGTCATCATCTCGATCATGTGGTTGATGTCTTTGCAGGACTGCTAGTCGCTGCTGTGTCACCTCTAGATGGTGTTTCCGCCATTTTATGCGCCTATTTTGGAACCACACCTTTACCTAAATGAAAAAAAAAAATGTTCTTAAGACGGGTTTGTTACCAGTAAAGGGGCCCCCTTGGATCTAGGCTAGGCTTGCCTATTGGCACCCTCTTTGAATTCTGTAGTTTTTGTTTGGTAATTTACTTTTTAAGTTTATCACAGATTATTCAAATCAGGTCAAATTATGATGACCATTTCAACCGAAAAAGACACATTTTCGATTTTTGTCTTTTCATTTAATGACTATTTTAATAAAACGAATAAATACTAGGTTCTTTATTCAAAAACTAGCTCGGTGGTTTAAACCTGATCTAAATAAAAACCTTGTTTTGTAATAAGGGGTATACAAGTTTTTAAAGAGCCAAGGTTACTATTGCTCACCTGTGCCTCAGTAAGCTGCAGAGCGTGTGCTAGGTATAGCCTCTCAGGCCCCACCATGTACTGCTGTCTCTCGAACTCGGCTTCCAGTCGCTCCAGCTGTTCCGGTGTGAATATCGTCCGTATCCTCTTACTTCTGCCAGAACTGGACAACAAAATACATAATATTACGCCTGTATTTCTCGAAAGGACGGGTAAATACGGCAGACTAGAGATAGACTTCGAAGACCATTTCCCGACAGCCGTCGGCCTACAACCCCCATCATTAAATAGAAGTAGTGTTAAATGTTAAGTTATTTCCGTTTATCGCAAACAGCTCGGTTTTACAAGAGGTCGTTCAACTACCGATGCCGGTGTTGAACTCTTAGGGCATATTTACAATACATGGGAAAATAAATACGATGCCTTAGATATTTTTTGTGATTTATCTAAATAAAGCATTCGATTGCGTTCTTCATGAAACATTAATCAGGAAACTCCGCCACTATGAGATCCGGAACACCGCTCTGGATGTTTTTACTTCGTACTTGAGTAATAGGATTCAGTGTGTTGATGTAAATAGAAAAAGATCTCCCGGATCTATGGTATCAATGGGAGTCCTTCAGGGCTCAATTCTTGGCCCTTTCTTGTTTCTTATTTATATAAATGACTTGCCTTACCTCATAAAGGATAATCATGATAAAGTGTTGTTTGCGGATGGGCGAAGAATTGAATCTTGAAGATAGTACTCTATTCTTGGGCTTAACTTTGGATGCCTAACTTCAATGGGGCCCACATACAGATAATTTGTCGAAAAACCTAAGCTCCGCAGCATACGCTGTTAGAAAAATTCGTAATTTAACTGACATAGAGACAGCCCGTTTAGTGTACTTTAGCTACTTTCATAGTGTAATGTCATATGGTATTCTGTTGTATGGAAATGCCGCCGACATTCAAACTATCTTTGTCTTGTAGAAAAGAGCTGTTTGATCAATTTATAAATGAAGTCCAGAGTAGTCAGATAGGAAACGCCGACCTCATCTAGTTTTAAAAGTGTTTGTACAAAACTACTTACAGAAATTAAATCATTTATCAATATCATTAAGAAAGGATTTTAGGAAACTTTCCCCATAAAGGGGTGAAATAGGGGTGGTGGAAGTTTGAATGAAAAAATATATTCCCAGAAGTATGTTCCAGATCATTTTCAACTATGACGCCGGTGGAGCCGCGGGCAGCACTCCAGCAGCTAGTTTCTAATAAAGGTACAGATACTGTTTGTATCCCTTATGAAAAAAATAAAAAATATCAAAACATTTTAAGCATAGCTCTGATTTTGAATTACTTTGCACTAAAATTAAAAAAAACCCAAATAAAACCCTCTAAAAAGTAAAAATAATAATATTTGTTGGCCTTTTAAGTTGTAGGTAATATTTTGATCAAAGCATTGTCACGTCGGGGGACGGCAAAGTTATGAAAACGTTATCCTTTCTACAATACCATAGTTACATTCATCATTGCTGGGTATCGTCTGTTTGGCGTTTTCATTGACCGTCCCCCGGCGTGACAATGCTTCGTAAACAGTAGTGTTGACGAAGTCTGTTTTCGTTCAAAGGCATTGATACCAATGTTAAAAAAATAAAATAACAATACCAACTGTGCAAATATTATTAAAATACCTCTCGGTGCGTTAAAAAATATATTTGATAGACTTCTCATACTGAATTAACTAAATAACGAATAATCTATATAGAAATTAAAAACATGTCGAATTGTCGGTTAAAAACAAAATGTCCTAACTTAACTAAACCTATTAACAAATTAAAAAATGACGTCGAAAAATTCCACCGCATCGCTGTCGAATATCAGTGGGTGCCACTTGAAATTATCATCATTTCAGCCGAAAGACGTCCACTATTGGACTTAGGCCTACCACAAGCACCGCCACTTCGACCGGTTCTAATCTGTGGTTCTCGCATCCAGAATTACTGCGGCCTTACATTAAATAAAACAACTAAATTAAAGAAACCTTCAGAGATATTCTGTGATGTCATTTCGAACCTGACTGAAGAGACCGCTCACAATATTCAAATACGAACACAATTCTGGCCCACCGCCTTCTACTTCCTGTCTATATCGTCTTTTTATAAGGTTGTCAGTCGATCTAGGGATGAAGACTTCTCCCAGCTCTATACGATTTTGTGTCATGCAATCGATTCGCGCACTTTATGAGCGCCCCGTTCATCACCATAAACGAGTCTATGGTGTGACCGGCGACCAGCACCCTCCCTAATTGCATATCACAGTCTCACACTATCAATCACAATCTAAATAATTTCGAAGTATATTGTTAATCCGTAAGGGAATTTTGCTCTATATGAGAAAAAAATCTAAAAATACATATATTATTGAGATAGTTTAGATAAAATGCAGTCAGTTCATGAAACAAGAAAATAAATTTTCATCTGTTTTTGAACTCCATGAAATAGTATAGCCGCCATGTTTATAACGTCATACGGCATGTCAACTGAGCGACTTTGTACTTTTATTATTTTCGGAACCAAAGTAATTTTTATTTAAATAATATTTTGCACTCAGGAACGTTAAATCAACGATAAGTAGAAGAATAACTCATTTTTTTAAATTATAAACAATTGTCTTATAAAATATCAACGCATTTGTTTACACAGCACTGAGTCCAGCGTTTTCACCAAATTACGCGCGTTTGACAATGTAAAATTTAAATGCACTTCAATGGCACTAATCGATTAAATAAAATTTTTTAGTGGTTTATTAGCACTCTAGAATCTAATTAAGACACTTTTCAAAATTGAGTATTCCCTATTATGCTCGACAAAGGAGAATGCCCATGGACAGTACTCTTCAAAAATGTCTCAAAAAGTTTAACAGTATGACATATCTAAAATGAACATATATTATATGAAAAGGACTTAAATGATATTTATATTGGGATAGTTGTTTTTTACAATAATTGGTGCTTTTATGACTGTAAAGTACGCCATTTTTTACAATCCTCTGTCATTCGTCAATATGAAGGAATTACGGATGTCCATTTTTCTATTGCGTTTAATGTGCCTACCTATTTGATATCGATTATATGATATCGCCAATAAATGATAAAGATTCTGTATTGACTAGCGAGATAAAATAAATAAATCAGTTTCTAATATCCCACAGAACTAAATAATAGGTGGTGTAGGTACATCTGTTTATTTTATTTTCCATTATGTGACGGACGAAGCCATAGAGTGTTGTGGGCACCGCACACTGGCATCCATTGATAAAGTCCTATTCTTATTTATTGTTGGTATTGAAATCGGAATAGTTTCAAACGTCTCAAAAATAATACTATTCGACCCACGTTGATAATAAAAACAACAAAAATTTCCATCTGCATCAATCGAACAAGTCATAATCGAATGGTTCTTTTATTAACACGGGTACAACCCTATTTGACATTATATTTATGTTCTGTCAACGGTCAACCAGAATGTTTTTTGTGCTGTTTTTGGTACGTTGTGCGTCGAGTAATCGAGTTTGAGATTTTAGTTCCTCGGCTACTGCTGCTAACCCATTGAAAATAATATACTTCCTTTGCCGCTGCACCGTGTATGTGTGTTGTATATTACTAAACACAGGACTTTGATAGTCAATTATTTCAGTAGGATCTAGCCTCGTTGGTCTAGTGGTCGCAAGTGCTACTACTGAGCATCAGGTCCTGGGTTAGATTTCCCGGTCGGGCAAAGTCCTGTTGGGTTTTTCCATCGCATTAGCAGCCTGGATTTGTGCCCGCTTGATGGCAATAGGCTAGTCCCCTATTACATGGTACTTTAAGATAACTGGCGAAACGTGGGTGTACTACACATAGGTACACCTCTGCCTAACCCTTCGGGGAATACAGATGTGATGTTATGTTTTATAATTTTTTAATATAATGTTTGCTTCCATGCTATATATACGTTTTGAAATGCGGGACTAAGATTTTGAGGCACAAATATACTCAAAATCTAAAACAGTAAGACTTGGTGTGGTTGTCACCAGTAACTGGCCACCTAACATGGCTAAACTGCCCCCTAAAATCCTACCTTACGTCCAAGCTGAACACCTGGCTACGTGGGGGGCGGACACGCGTACTGTACAACTGTACAAAAACTTATGCGGCTAACAAGGAAAGGTAACCCCTTTATGCGAAAAACCTCAACAAAAAGACAGTGTCCGTATCCAATCGCAGACACTGTTTAAAAATAAAACACAAACATATACAACAAACAAAACCCAAAACGTGAAACAAAAAACAAGACAAAAAAAAAAAAAAACATGGCTAAACTGCTACAGATTTTACGCAAATGTATTTCAAAGGCACAAGGCTCACTCGTAATCCCATTTAGACCCTTTCAAATAGCTTTTTTCAGTTAATTTTGTGTTCGAATATAACCTCAAAATAGTAATTTTATTTTTGTAAATATATCTCGTAAACGCCGAGGTAGACTGTGTTGTTTTTTTTTTTTTGAGGAAGAATTTAGAGATGTCATAGAGTATTTTGAAGGTGATTTGATGAAGACATAAAAATGTTGAAATGAGTACATTTGTCCATAGTGCCGTGAGCATTCTCCTTTGTCTGCTAAATAACGCAATGGATGTTGTTAAACTATCAAATTGAAAGCCATTGCTACTGTTAGTGTGTTAGGCCACTACCCCGCTGCTCATTATGGTTCGGTGGAGGAGCAACTAGCTACTGACCTGCTCGAACACGTCATAGAATGACTCCTGGAGGTCTTCATCTGTCCCACTTGTGGCCTCATCTCTGGTCGTGGACTGTCTGCAAGGAAATTATCATGTTAGCCATCGACAGTGGTATGAATAGAATGCAATAGGGTATTTTACTACTATCAAATGAAGTTAAAGCTACGCTCTTTAGAGCGTATTGTACATCGCTGTACTCATGCAGTCTGTGGGCTCACTACTCTAACAGAAGTTACAGCGCCATCTGCGTCCAGTACAATAACGCGTTCAGTGACGGTGATGGGGTTACCCCGATACTGCAGTGCCTCGGGTATGTTCGCAGAGGCGCGCACCGACTGCTTTCATGCGACCATGCGCAAGCGCGCCGCGTCCTTGGTGCACAGGGTGCGAGTTAGCCCCAACAAGGTACTGGCGATGATTGCGGGAAGGCTGGACTGCTCCTTCATCCGGCATTGTTCTAGCAGACATGTTGCTGTACCAGTGCCGAAGAGACCATATTAATTTTATTGTTTATTTTGATTTCATTCAATTTAATTTATTTGACTTAATTTAGTTTAGGTTGATTTAATTTAATTTAATTTGATTTTCAGTGATTTTATTTTATTTAACATTACTTATTTTATTTTAGTTTATTTGGTTAAGATAATGATATTTGATGTATTTATTTTGTTTTTATCTGTAAAATTTGTATTAATTATGTTTGGCAATGGGTGTTAATTACCTGAAATAAATAAATGAATTTGAATTTTGAAAAGTACACCTAAATAAATACTTATGTTAAAGATGTTACAAATAAAGGGGATTAGCAAACAAAAAAAAATTACTTCGGTGGAAAAATAGAGAAGTTACACGCTCTTGAAGCTATTCTTCTATCCTTGTCAGGCAAAACGATATCGAATTGTACTGAATTGCACGAAGTTACATCAGGATTGAAAAGATCCGCAGGAGCACTAGGGCAACCGACATAGCCCGAAGAATTGCCAAACTTAAGTGGCAGTGCTCAGGGCACATTGCTCGCAGAACAGATGGCCGATGGGGCCGGAAGGTTCCGGAGTGGCGACCGCGTACCGGAAGACGTAGAGTTTCAAGGCCTCCCACACAAGGTTGACCGATGACCTTGTGAAGGCCGCACGAATCCGCTGGATGAGGGAAGCAGCAGACCGGTCGAAGTGAAGGAGCTTTCGACTGATATGATGATAATGATGATGCACGAAGTTACAATGGCGCACCTGTCTCGTGGTGGTAATAGTGTGTTGTCTCTCTCTAGCATCGACTTATACACCGCGACATTTTAATGGTTGTTTTCCCGCAGCGAAATGGTTTTGTCTTGGTCATACAATAGTTTTATAAACAAATAAAATATTAGAAAAAAAATGGCGGATTAACCATTGTGAAAAATCACCAGGTGCGAGAGTCTAGTTTTTTGCTTTGAACATTTATGCATCGCTGTTCCCTTTGTCGGCGGTGCGTGCGATTCGAGTAGTATCTACCAGTTACTTCTAGTGTTACTATTGAGTAGTGTTTTATCGAGTTAATGAATATTTTTTAATTATTTAAAAACAAAAAAAAATCTTATATTTTTAACTTTTACTCTATGCTTCGAAAGTACTCCTTATGGCAAGTTGTTCTGCCGCGGGAAAACAACCATTTAAATTTCACGGTGTATAAAACGCATATAACTTCGCTAGATTTTGATTTATTTTTTACTGTCGCTTAAATTTTCTCGCAGTTTTGTAAAATCAAATAAAATAAATCCAGTTAAATATCCTCTGAGGATCTTTCTCGAATCGGCACGTATAGTATTACAGAATAGCTCTCAAGCCGTGGGCCAATTAGCCTGTCGGCATGGTAGGCTTGACTATCCAGGAATCACGAAAATTATAAAAATTCAAATTTACAAATTTGTAAATGTGCAACTTTAGGTATATATGCCTCCGAATATCCGATCTCTAGTCATCACTCATTCTAACTGCATCGCTCCAGCGCAGTACCCGCTCGTATTCGCCCGTCAGGGCCTGAATTCACTATGACCACTTAACGAATCCTTACTCGTAACCACGTCAATAACACACGAATTCTGCTAATATCGCATTAATAATATCGACAAATTGTCTTAGAACATACAGAATATCATTTCGATTCCTTACCGTTACATTGGTTTGTAAAAAAAAAAACGATATTGAGTAGTTTGAACTTAATAAGATTCCACGGGGAATCATTATAACGATACAGAACTGGGGCCCTCACCTGTACTTTTAAATTTGTACTTAAATAATAATTATTCCGATCTAATTCATCCCTTCCTGCCCTCTTCCAGCGATGCCCTAAGCCAAGATCAGTACCCCAAAGGAGGTGCCCTTAGCGTGTAGTTGCTTAGTTTTAAGTTTTTAAGCCCAGGCTGGAGGCCTTCATTTATTGAGACGGCCACAGACAAGCCCGGTTAAGTAGCCGACAATCTCCTGGGCTCCTAAGGGTCGTAGCGTGATATTAAATAGTCTTTAACCTTTCTTAAATTGTATGCTATTAAATGCAAAACGATTTCTTAAATCCGACTGGTGGTTCCAGTGATTAGCGCGTTCAAATGTTTGGACACGCTAATCTCTGGAACCACCAGTCGGATTTAAGAAATCGTTACAATCGTACAAACAAACAAATTCTTTGGCTTTATTATTAGTTGGTATAAACATAGATAGGATTACTACGTATAATAGAACCACCCACACTGCAGAGCTAAACAAAAAAGAAACACACGTTGTATTCTTTATAATCTTTTTCTCATAGCTACATAGAAACCTACCCTGGTATTATTTCCCAGGATATTATCTACTTCGCTAGGTTTTCTGTTCAGTTTTTATTTATCTTCAATACATATTAACAAAACAAGTTTATTATAAAATGTCACGACTTCGAAAAAAATATTACAAAGTGAAAAACAACTTTAATTTCAGAAATCGGCGTTTTTGGTTCCGTATTTTCTTTTTTTTTTTGGCACCGACTTCCGAAATTAAAGTTGTTCTTCACTTTGTACTGTTTTTTTGGCAGACGGTTGTTTTTTTTTTGATAAATAAACTTCTTATTTTTACACCACCCACACAAATTCGTATACCTTCACTTACTAAGTAAATAAAAAAATCGAACCGAATTGATAACGTACTCCTTCTTTTTTAAGTCGGTTGTAAACAAACATTAATTCACAAGGAAATGATCCACAGAATATCCCTACTTAATAGATAAGTTAAATAAATAACCCTTTGACCGCCTTTTGTATTTCAAAAGCTTTAATACTTTTAATCCCGCCAATTTGCTCCACCTGCATCCATTTGACGCCAAAAAAGAGGACATCATTTTATTAATCCGCGGACGCAGGGGACCCGACTGCGATGCCTCTGTAGCTTTAATTAAACCCGGCTTTTATTAACCCCATTAAACGTCACAGAATGGTATGCCAATTATTTTAATATAAGTTCAATGGAATATTTTGTATGTATACTCTAAATCTATACCAATATTTTAAAACTGAAGATTTGTTTGGTTGAACGCGCTAATCTCAGGTACTTCGAATTGAAAAATTCTTTAAGTGTTAAATAGCCCATTTATCGAGCAAGGCTATGGGCTATATAACATCACGCTAAGACTCTTAGGAGCAGAGTAAAAAAGTCAGAAATACGAAGTACTCGCACGGGTAGGCGATTCGATGCGACGGGGTGGGTCAGGGAGAAAGAAATTTCAGGCGGATAAAATAGCGGGCAGAAGCTAAAGATACTAATGTAGGTAGAGGTTGTGGGTTCAGGTTTGGGCAATTACCAAAATGACTTTCTCAATTTATATGTAGGTACTTTTTAAGTTGGGCTTTATCAGAAGCTAAAAGTCACCTAAAGGGCAATGGAGAGGTCTATGCTCAGAGTTTCCCTACGTGATCGAATCAGGAATGAAGAGATGCACAGGAGAACCAAGGCAACTGACATAGCCCGAAGAATTTCCAAACAATTGAATTGGGCACATTGTGAGCAGAACAGATGGCCGATGGGGCCGAAAGGTTCTGGAGTGGCGACCGCATATCGGAAGATGTAGAGTGGGAAGGCCTCCAACAAGGTGGACCGATGACCTTGTGAAGGCCGCGGGAATCCGCTGGATGCGGGAAGCACAAGACCGGTCGAAGTGGGGGAGTCTGGGGAAGTCCTATGTCCGACAGTGGACGTCTTTCAGCTGGAATGACGATGGTGACTTTTTGAGTTTATCTAGAACAATACTGACATCGGGATTGGTGATGGAATACTTGGCAAGGAAACCTGGACTTAGGTAATACGGGCTGTTGTCCGCAACTCCACGTCAAAGCGCGTATTTTGCGTACAAAAAAAAAAAAACCTGGACTTATGGTCAAACTCAAGGCATTTATTACACAAAGGCACATTTGAATCTCAACTTCACTACATAGTATAAAACAAAGTCGCTTTCTCTGTCCCTATATCCATATGTATGCTTAAATCTTTAAAACTACGCAACGGATTTTGATGCGGGTTTTTTTAATAGATAGAGTGATTCAAGAGGAAGGTTTATAAGTATAATACACCGACCTCCACGCGGGCGAAGCCGCTGGCAAAAGCTAGTTAAATAATAAATTTGTAAATGACACTACACTGAGAAAAATGTCATTTTGGCATAATCTTAAAATATCGTGACGTTGGTTTAAAATAGATGCGTTGTCTTATAATATGTTGATAATAAGTAAATATTACGCTAGAACTGAAATGTGTTAAGATGGAATCGAATTTTTTGGGTAAATAATGCAATATTATGATACTTGTCATCGTAAAAATTTGTAATTATGAAATAACATTGTCTTCTTCAAATAATAACACAATGTAATAGAAAATGGTCCACTGTCCCATAAATTAGTATGATAATTATAAATAAGATTCTAATTAAAAAACACAATGACAGTCACCGTAATATAAATAGATTTCATAGTTTAATATGAAGAAGTATCTCTAAAAATACGATGACCTCCCCCTAATGTACTATATTAAATTATAATGCTTTAAACTTATATTTTTAAAGTAAGCATCATTTTTTAATATTACAGTCATATTATTTTATGTGAATCCTATGATAATACGATTAAATAATCTCATATTTTTAGAGTAAGCATCAAAGTTCAATAATATAGTCATATTATTTTATGTGTATCCTACTAAATTATTATTACAGAGACCCATTTATGAGTAGCATTTGAATGATGTCCTACAAATTTAAGGTGACGGCATTATATAATGAGGTCTCCCTCTCTCACTTCATTCCGCCGCCGCGCCATTTCGGTCGGCCATTTGTATTTCACCGCTACAGCCGGCAAGTCACGACTCACGACTCGTTTAATTAATAGCAATAACAATTCCATTAGTGCCAGTGAACGTGTTTGATCAGTGCAAAAATGGATATGGCTACGCGTGATCTTTTGAAGAAGTGGAATTTGGAACGCTACATCGATCGTTTTGAAAGTAAGTTGACAAACCTACCTAGTAAGTTGCTAGCATGAGCTCACACATTACATTCACACATTCTAATTTCTAGCAAGAATAGGGTCAGAGTGTCGTCTTAGAGGCACTATGAAAATATACTTAAAAAAATTTCGCGACCAATTTCAAGGTCACAGTTCTAACATAACCTTACCTATGGATCCCTTCGACATCGTTTTTACGACAAACGGTTGGTCGGAGACAAAAAACACCCAGACACTTTTAGCCTTTCTAGGTGTTACATACTATAGAATCGAGAAAATAAACGATTTGCGAAAATAACACTTTTTTGGCCGCTGTACACTCCAACCAAGAATAGTCTTGTCGTATGGTACCTACCCACCTACCTAGATATACGTTCATATTTATATTATACACTAGATTCGATGTGCAACTGCAACCCAAAAAAAAACAAATAGGTAGAGTGCGTCTAAACTAAAATGACGCGCCCCACTACCGCATTTACCGTAGTGTACGTATACAAATTTAAGTAGTGGGGCGCGTCATTTCAGCTTAGACGAGCTCTACCAACCTACATTTTATAAAGTCGATGCGACGTAGTGCATTTCACAGCTGCAATCAGGGCGCTGTTAAATTTACCTTTTTTTTCAGCTGAAAGAATTGATATCGCAACAATGCAGATGCTTAGTAAACAAGACATACATAGTATGTTCCCTCAAATAGGGGACAGACTCCGGTTTGAAGCAGCTCTGGCCATGTTAAAAAGCGACCAACCAAAAGATATGGTTTGTTTTCATGTTAAATTGTATTTCAAAAAAGTAAATTTTGTTTTAAACTTTTTGCTTACACATGCCCTGCGTCGCTTAAATGCACATTCTCCTACTTGCATGTAGGTAGGTAGGTACCTACTTATTAACTTTTATTATTTTAAAGTCTTCTTAAGATACCTAACAATTTAACCGGTGCAGTATTTATTTAAAAAGTGGAATAAAATCATAACTTTTCATCAGTCTTGTTAGTTTACCAACTAAGTACATTATTATTACCTTTTTAAATTTCTTGTTAAATTTCAGGATAACTCCTACAATTCATCACTCTTTGAAGAGGTCCTGAGGAATGACTTGTTAACTAGTCTACCTTGTAACTTAGAGCCTCTGCCACCGTGTGAAGGACTGCAAAGCTCAATCCTCAACCAAGACTGCGAAGCAGGACTTAACCAGGAAAATTTGGTAAGTTCTGCAAAATTGTAGAAAAGTACTCGTACTTACTGTTTTTTGGTTCAAGAGCAATATGTATTAATTTGTAATTACATCCATACTAATATTATAAATGCGAAAGTAAGTTTGTCTGTCTATCTGTCGGCTGGGGCAGGACCTTTTCACATTTTCATACCTAAGACACTGAACCGATGCAAAATTTGGTATAGACATTCTTTGAGACCAGGATCAGTCCTGATCTTGATCGATTAGTTTTTATCAGGGCCGGATCAAGGGACGAGGGCAGGACCGTTCACACCTGCAATGCTGAACCGATTACTAGTAAAAAAATATAACACTTCCCTTGAGTTATCTCCGGCTAGGGCTAGCTATAGCCTGTTAGTTAACGGTCGCACTCGGACACATTTAGTGATTATTTCAACGATTATTGAGGTTAATTGACCGTACATACTCATATTATCACACCTTTTTGTTACATGTACTATTATAACATTGTCTCAAAGTAAATATTATTTTAGGATTGTGACATACTGGTGATACCACTGGACTCGTCGTCGTCAGTGGGTGAAGCAGTTAGACAAGAGTCCACCGGGAGCAATTTAGTAAGTTATTGCCTATTATCCTGTACTTTTGATAAGGAATTTAAATTGACATTCAATATTGTTAACCCCCGGCGTAAACAGATAAGTTTAACGTCTGTACCTGTCCTGTCCTGTATGTGTGTACGGACGGCCGTTTAGGAGCTATACTATATGTCACAAAGATCAGTAATATATTTGGAGTTGGTGACAGCTATAACTAACAACTAAATGCATGATGCCTAGACTGGCACCGACTCCAACTGATCATTATACTGAATGGAAGGTAGGTATTGAACCTGTATTTTCAACATTTTAGTGACATTTTTTTTTAACTTTTACCTTGCATATTTAGTTTGTAATGCCATACTTATACTATTTGTGTTTCAGGTGAATACCATACTGAATTCATCAGTCGAGGGAAAACAAATAATAGCAATTGGGCAGAAAACGGGCACCTTACCCTCAAACGTGCGTGGGCGTTTATGCAAGCTGCTTATGGAGAAGCTCATTACGGCCGAAAACCCGGTACTTCTGACAGATTCGCAGCTGCTTGCTCTATCCTACGACATTGGCAGATTATTTAAAGAGGAGTCACCACCCCTATACTACGCGCCGTACCTGCCGGCTGATGCTTACCAGGCTAAGCGCAATATCTCTGGCTGGTTAGTCACCGCCAGAAGGGCTCGACGGCAGCATTTAGTTTCGTTGGGCCTTATTGAAAAGCCCAAGTCACGTTCTCGCTCCAAGTCCAGTCCTAGGCTAGACACCCCTCCACTCGCTGGAATCGACCTGACCGGACTTAAAGAAGGTAACTCCTTTTCAAGAAATTTTATGTTTTCAGATTGAATTAAATTATCAAGAACAAAATTATTGAGAAAAATATCTGAATTAGTATAAATTTTCGTTACAAATTACAAAATATCTGAATCTAAGAACCGTTATTGTCATTGTACTAATTATTAATCGTTTTAATTTTTGTGTGCAGGTGAAGTGGAGGACGTAGCGTCAGCATTAGAGCAGCTGTCAAGTCCTTCAGCTGGTCCGTGGCAGGAGGTCAGTGCCCTGTGGCGGGAGACGGTGCGAGCTCGCCTCCGGTACTTGTACTACGAGGAAGGGACATTACAGGAGTACTTCAATAAGTATCCTATCCTGAAGTCAAGTGATGGATGGCGACTCCTGACTCATGACTACGAAGCACTGTTCCCTGATAAATCCGGGGGCCTCGACGCCTTGGATGCTTCATCGGAAAACATACTAAAAGCTGCTCAGCAGAAGCTTAACACCACAAAGGACTCGTTTCTTCGTCGAAAAATAGCTGATACATTGGCAATTTGTGACGGTAAGGAAATGATTCTGTTATATAGTTCTAGGTGCTCGACCTCCCTGGGTCGGTGAACCCGTTATAAAATATATAGACAAAAAAGAATTTAAAAATTATCTAACATGGTGCAGTCGTTCAGAAGTAACGGGCGGGCGGACACACATTTCGGCAATTCATTTTTACTTATATAGATAGATTTTATTTTGTTCTGATACTTTTCCCTATTTGCTCAGTTAATGATGATGTGTTGTGTCAAATATACTATTATTATTTTCTTTCCAGATGAACAACCGGAGACAAAATTAATAGCAGCGATATTGCTACTCGGCTGTCTCTTTAATATTCCTCCTGCCCGTCGATCTAGAAAAGACTGGCAAGCTTCACGAGCGGAGATATTGGATGGATTTGTGACCATCGTGGATGATGACGCAGACGTGCAAGTGGTAATTGAGGAGCGTCGCCAAAAGCTTCAAAACCTAGGTATTAGCCTCCAACCATTTATAATTTGGTGCCGCCAGTCAGGTGTCTCCTTCACAGTATATGACAATACGTTTTACAAGTTCACAACACTAACTGAGGCTGTTGATGTGACTTTTAAAATATTTCATGCTACTGCCGCCGAAGGAGGCGAAGGAATCAAATTTTAGAATTACTTAAATGAAGTCCAATGTAACTTCGCACACTTATCCGCACCGAATCGTACGACCTTATTCGTCCGATTCGGTAAGTGTGCGAGGTTCCATAGGATTTCATACAAGTAATTCTAAAATTCGATTCTTTCGCCTCCTTCGGCTCTGAAAAGTGTGCGTTCACCTTTAGTAATAGATTTTAAAGTAAAGTATTTGTATGAGGGATAGATTAGTCTCATCGGAGTGTTTATAGTAGCACTTTACTTGAAAATAGATGTTTACTATAATAATATAACCAATTTATTGTATGCAGCTTTAAGGTGAAAGCGTCAGGGTAGCCCGCGAAATTCAAATTTTCTTACGTTTTTTGCAATTTGCAGGCCAGTGCTAGGTTTTGATTGAAATGTTAGACGCGGGTGTAAGACGTATGTAGTACAACTTATGTACTTACACCCGCGTGCAACATTTAATTAACATACAACCTAGCACTGGCCTGCAAATTGCAAAAAACGGCTACCCTGAAGCAATCACCTTAAGGGCAAAAATGTTTTAGTTATAGGTACATTAATGTAAAGTTTGTTATTTTTTGTAAATTAAATTTCTACTTGTCTCAACCTTTATTTTAATTTGTAAAAACTAGAATTATTGAACATAATGTATATAATGATTCTTTATAATGACCGACAAATAGATACTGTAATCATTAAGGCGAGGATGTTTCTAAACAAAACAGTCTTCTTTTATACTGAATATAAATGTTTAGAGTATATAATAATTATTCATTCATACTATGGAAATAAAAATACCATTCAATTTTCTGTTTAATTTATACATACATCCCTTTTCACCTTCTTACCATTCTTGCCAAGGTACTTTTTTCTATTTTTTTTACTTACTCTCCATTTTTTTAAGGTTCAAGTTTAGGGTTCTTCAGTTTTTTTTAATGTTGAGCTCACACCTAATAATATTTAAAAGGAAAGAACCAATATTGGATACTTAAAAATAAGGGGATCATGTAAGTCCAGTGGCGCCCTCAATTATAGGAGGATTGTGATTTCTAATAATCCAAACAATTTCTGTGTAATCCACCAGTATTTAGTTGTAGTCCTACTGATGGAGAATGAGTAGAACTACAACTAATCACTGGTGTATTATAGAGATATTAATTGGTTTATTAAAAAACACAATCCTCCTATTGAGGGCGACCTCCGTAAGATAATAGGCTATAACCAGAGATATGAGGAAATAGTAGGAAAAGTAAGAGGACCTAACCTAAAATACGAGGAGGTTACCGAAAAATAGTAGGAAAAATAATAGGATATAACTGGATATATGAGGAAGGCACCGAAAAATAGTAGGAAAAATTGTATGACATAACTGAATATGTGAGGAAGTCACCGAAAAATAGTAGGAAAAATAATAGGATATAACTGGATATATGAGGAAGGCACCGAAAAATAGTAGGAAAAATTGTATGATATAACTGAATATGTGAGGAAGTCACCGAAAAATAGTAGGAAAAATAATAGGATATAACTGGATATATAAGGAAGGCACCGAAAAATAGTTGGAAAAATTGTATGACATAACTGAATATGTGAGGAAGTCACCGAAAAATAGTAGGAAAAATAATAGGATATAACTGGATATATGAGGAAGGCACCGAAAAATAGTAGGAAAAATTGTATGACATAACTGAATATGTGAGGAAGTCACCGAAAAATAGTAGGAAAAATAATAGGATATAACTGGATATATGAGGAAGGCACCGAAAAATAGTAGGAAAAATTGTATGATATAACTGAATATGTGAGGAAGTCACCGAAAAATAGTAGGAAAAATAATAGGATATAACTGGATATATAAGGAAGGCACCGAAAAATAGTTGGAAAAATTGTATGACATAACTGAATATGTGAGGAAGTCACCGAAAAATAGTAGGAAAAATAATAGGATATAACTGGATATATGAGGAAGGCACCGAAAAATAGTAGGAAAAATTGTATGATATAACTGAATATGTGAGGAAGTCACCGAAAAATAGTAGGAAAAATAATAGGATATAACTGGATATATAAGGAAGGCACCGAAAAATAGTTGGAAAAATTGTATGACATAACTGAATATGTGAGGAAGTCACCGAAAAATAGTAGGAAAAATAATAGGATATAACTGGATATATGAGGAAGGCACCGAAAAATAGTAGGAAAAATTGTATGATATAACTGAATATGTGAGGAAGTCACCGAAAAATAGTAGGAAAAATAATAGGATATAACTGGATATATAAGGAAGGCACCGAAAAATAGTTGGAAAAATTGTATGACATAACTGAATATGTGAGGAAGTCACCGAAAAATTGTAGGAAAACTAATAGGATATAACTGGATATATGAGGAAGGCATCGAAAAATAGTAGGTAACTAAAACTAAATCCATGGTGACACATCATCTTAAATACTGTTATCATCAACATCAGTATTATCATCGTTCTTTTTGGTGAATCACTATGCTCCGTCCTTTGAGTGAATTCATCATACTTTAAGCTGAATTCACCTCTTTTATGATTGTCAGTTTTCTCAGTGTACAAAATGCCAACCACACGTTCGTTTTCTGGTCCATTTGTTTAAATTTTCATCGGTTACTATTGGGAATTGGAACAGCATACATGAGCCTTTATTGTTCCCACTGCTGGTAACGCTGGGACATAGGCCTCCTCTCTCCTGTGAGAGGAAATGGGCCATAATCCACCACGCGGGCCCAGTGCGGGTTGGTCGATGTTAGATGTTTTTGAATTTTTGTTTTTTAGACAGGCCCGTTTCCCCACGATGCTTTTTTTTCTTTACCCTTTTTTAGAGAATTGCTGATGAAATATACACAAAGAATTCCTGGGTTTGAACTCACGATCTACAACTCGTAATTCAGGGTCGAATGGCAGATACCACTGAGCCACCACTGCTCACCAGATCACTCATGTACCTCCATGGTGCTCACATTTTTATAAACATTGTTCGAGAATACGATTTTCCAAAAAAAAGGTAACATAAGCCATGGTAGACAATTATCACAGAATCTTAAACAAAGTCATGAATAAAAGTTTTAATTAAACAATTAAATTCGCAACCAGTTTGATATTGTCTAGAGTCTAGGACCTTGGATATAATCTTCTAATTTGAAATATGCTTTTTTAGCGAAGTGTACTTTTAATATGAGTTACTCGAAGGAGGTCTGGACAAAATGGTCTCCACGACAAATAACAGCCATGGAAACCGATGTCATTTCGATGGATAGGCATTTTGATAAAGAGCAAACACACTTTTTAATTAACACATAACATTAAATTACATATCCAAAGTCACCGCCTTCCGAACTTAGTTATTAAGGTTTAGCAAAAAAAGGTTTATTATTATTTGCTTTTCAGTTTTTCGGCGGTTTAATTTTTTTTGTTAAAAAGTTTTTATTTTATAATTTTTTGTGGCTATAATCTACTAATTGCTACATGCTTAATTTTTGATTAACTACTTCTTGTAATACACAAATCAGCATTAAAATCTGTGAGTGAACAATCAATCACCCCTATTTTCCCACCCTTAGGGTAAGATTTTTTTTCCAAATTTATATGGGACCAACTTCGAGGTTATACCTTATCCAATAAAAAAAATAATTATCAAAATCGGACTACTCTGTAAAGAGTTATGCGTGGTCATACATTTAAAAAAATATATACGCGTCGACTTGAGCACCTCCTCCGTTTTTTCGTCTGTTAATAGCTACTATGGTGGTTAATTTCAAATCCCTGTGTGAACCAAGTTATGGCGATGTTTCGTAGCACGTACCTGGACGGTAGATAACGGATAATACTTGAATAATTAATCAGTTCTAGTGGTGTTAGTTACAGATTAGTTAGTTTAGCGTCATACATTCCCAAATATATGACGCCATTAGTAATTGTTGTACTTTATTATAATACCTACCTATCTAATGACATTGTGTGGTTGATGTTTGTGCTTAAAATCTCAAATCGTTTATTACAATCCATAATGTACACAGGCGATAAATAAAATAATAGAAACAATTATGGACCCTTCGGGCACAGCATATTTTGGAATAAATAGAGCTTCGTTAATTTTCCTTGTTACTCATCATTCATCACTGCTGGACATAGGCCTCCCCCTAAAGGGGGCTTTGGCATAATCGCCACGCTTGGCAGGTGGGTTGGCGATCGCAGTATGGTGGTAAAATGCATAGAGAACGCTGCTGCCCATTCTCTAGTAAGTCCCTCAGTCGCCTTCTACGACACCCACGGGAAGAAATGGGATGGTGCTATTCTTTTACGTTCGGCACCACACGGAACAACCTTGTTGTTAAGTTTGAATGATTTCATATCCTATTAAGTATTTTATGTGTCTATTCATTTGCTTATTCTATTAATATGACATGTGCAAGTCTATCAATTAATTTATTATTTATTTTATTACTAGTTTCGGACGTTCCAAAACTAGTATTAAAACTACTACCGGGATAAAAAGTACCCTATATGTTAATCCAGGTTTTAAACTATGTGAGTGCCAAATTTCATTCAAATCCGTTGAGCCGTCTTTGCGTGATACATCCGAACATCCAAACTTTTACATTTATAATATTAGTTGTATAGTAAGCAGTGGCGAGCAGTCCATACAGACAGAAAGACACTTCCTACCCTACATTATAAATGAACTAAATGTTTAAAACTAATATTATTTTAACAATAAACAAAAAAATTGTCTTTGGGCTCATTTATGCACATTTTTTTAATCATAATTTATTCTTCGACTAAACCAACTAACTAAACAAATAAATACAAAAACACAAGGAGCCTTAGGGGTCAAAGTATTCGTCCGCATCGCTGTCATCAGGAAACGTGCCCAGAAGACTGGCAGCATTGCCACGTTGAATGGCAATGCTAATTCTTTGGCCAAAGAATGACCCAGCCCTCTGGTCACGTGAAGTGTCGACCAGCCGGCGAGAAATTTCCTTAAAAAGGAGACGTGCCCCATGACCCGAGCGTTTCGACCCCAAACGGCGCAAAAATGTAATTACCAATAAGGTTACAGTATTTACGCCGCTTGAGGGTCTCAGCAGCCGCAGCAGCGGCACCAGCACAGCCCGCCGTGCTAGGAACATGAGATGGCGTAAGGGTGTCGACACAGGTTGCATCCCACACCAGAGGTCTACCCATCTTCCAAGGCAATATACAAAAAAATTTTTTTTCATAAATCAGCTCCACCTGTCGAGCGTTGGTCGTATTATTAGTATAATCGATACATTACCCGTTCGTTCGTACAATTTGACGCAACTTCGGAAGTTCGCATTGCGATACACTAGCGCCGCTGAGGGTCTCGGGAGAGACACAAACTATTCGCGGCTTAATATTTACATGTGTGCTCTCGTGGTCATGTAGATTTATTGTGTGTGCATTCCTATATATACGTGGCACACAATGTAACAATTTACGCACACAACCGTACAGGGTAGTCACTGGCTTTTGACACGACGAATTACGAAAGTTACCGAAGTTTTCCGAACAAAGTTGGTTATGCGACTATTTTTTTCAAGTACCATTGTTTCATTGAATTGTCGCTACATAAACTATCATTACTATTGTCGTATTATTTTTATATTCTGATTTCCGACGCCATTGTTTGTTTTGATTTATTTGTTTTGGTTGTGAGCTATGATAGCATGTATTTAAGGTTTTAACGTTGATAATAGTGTAAAAAATAGATAATATTCACTGTGAAAGTTGTTCAGGTGGTGTGTGTATAGAGAAAAGAAAAAATGTTACATTTTAAAAAGTATCTTTCGGTGAACATAAAAAAAAACCTGTGATCGTGAAAAGTAGTTGTACACCGGATTTGCAATTAATACAAACTAAAGGTAAAGTCAATCATAAACTGAATACACAACAATAATTATGATTCATTGAATTGCGTCACAGGTTGCATGCTGTGTACAGCAATCAGTTTTTCTGTTGTTTTTTTTTTGCCTTTTTTAAATTTCTACCTAACCTGTCTAAAAACTCTATGCACGCCACTGATAGTAGGATATTTAAATAATGCTTATTTGTTTACTACCTTAGACCAGCTTCCATACAATTTTGCCGATTCTTCTTATTTTTTTTACATTTTTTATTAGCTAGCCATTAACGTCCCACAACTAGCAAAGGCCTCCCTACTCTCTTTCCATCTCTCTCTGTCCAATTTAATTCAGTTAATAGAAAACAAACAGTTCGATAATTTTATTCGATAATATCCGTCCGTTTCTTACTACACTTCAACTATATCCGACGACCCTGGTTATTTATATCTGTTGGTGACTGTACTGAAGTAATTGGCTTTACCGATTGTATACCCGCTATAAAGCAAATAAAATCTCAGCCTGAGTAAAAATAACCTTAGAATAATCATATGAACAATTACGGCCCATAACCCCCTTAACAAACATCTTTATAATATAGGCGCCACAGACAGCCCGCTTTGAAGGGGCTGCCTTGACGTCGAGGCCAGATGCCAACAGCATCCTGGAATGCGAGGCCGTGGCTTCTTAAGGCCCTGGTAACTCTAAATAAGGTCGTTATGAGCGATAATAGTTCTTAATGCAATCCGATACGGGTTAAAATCTGTTGTAATGAATTCGAATAGTAATGAGCAAACGTACGTCGTAAAATTGCAGATAAAATCGTATAACATTAGATATTAACTATTTAATAATAAATAATCCATCACTAGATGCAGTTTGGCATTTGAAATTTTATGGTACATTTTTAAATATAATTATAATTGTTATTGAAGGGATAAACCGATTTTAAAGATATTTAGAGGTGACTTTGATGATTTTTTTGATGCATTGAAGTGTGTTTTATTGTGTTTGAGTTTCATCACTGTATGCAAAATAAACTTGAAAATACCATACCTATATTATTTTGCTTTCAAAATTATTTACGGTTAAAGAGATACACACGATTTAAAAACCTCATTTTTGATCGTTTTCAAGAAATCTCCGCCTCAACGTGAATAAATCCTCGGAACAGTGAGGTCGCTCCGCGAAGCCTGTGAAGCTCCCAGGAAGCTTCTGTGCTTTTGGGCGGAGCTAGGCTGGCTTTGTTACCCAGAACCCCGACGTACAATGGACCGAATGAGAGACTAAGTGCGGAAAAGGGAGTCCCCATTATCATCTGTACTGAAGTAACAGCTCTGCCTAACCTTTTAGGGAAAACAGGCGTGATGTTATGTGAACCAAAGTAATAAATGTATTACTTTGGTTCATACGAAATATTTTCGCTTTCAAAAAGTTTAACGACATTATCAACTGTTAATGACGTTCGTATTTTTATAGATGTTGTTATCTCTAAATATTCCCATAATAAACTAAAATATAGTAACAATTATATCTATGAGCAAATCTCGCATTGTTTAAAAACAAAAAAAATATCTAAATGTTGTTGGAGCTGCTGAAGATTGTAAAACTAGATATCTTTGCATTGCATAAATTCAGTCTCTCAGTATTCTATAATTCAAACCCGAACCAAACCGACCGACTTAATCAAATTTTTTGTTTGTGCTTATTAATATATAAAGAGGTCAAACAAAGTTATTTGCTAAGTGTCGCCTTCAACAGGGGATGAGCGCTGATGTCTGAAATACAGATATTTGTTATCTAGTTCAGACACTGGTGTTCCAATCTGTTTATAGTAACAAGTGTCATAAAATGTATCACCAATGTAATAAAATGAACAAATAAATAAATAAAATTATAAATTATAAATTAAATTAATTACATAGCACATATCTGAGCACTATGTTTCTACTATAAAGCTACCATTTACTGGGTACGTCTTTCATTGACTTGAATGTGCCCTGGCAACTGAGAGTAGATAAGTTATGCTCAAAATTGAAATAAATGCTTTGACTTTGAGTTTACTTAGCGAGTTAATTAAATTACAGATGAAAATATTTAGAAAATGTTTGTGTTTTGTATTTCTCTCATTTCAGTAAAGCGCCACATTCTGCAGTTCGTTCAGTCAAAAATTTAACCACGAGTGTGTGACAAACGTAAAGTTAATTAAAAATATCAAGTAAAGCTTTCGATACACTCAATCATTTGTAAATCTTCACAATATATTTTTTTCTGTTATCATCACGTTATTCATTTAATTTAATTTAATTTAATTTAATTTAATTTCATAGGGTAGTTCAATAAAATTTTGATGAAGACCAGTCATGACACCCATGCGTTATGCAGTATTTGATGAAATACGATAACTTCAGAGATTAACTCAAAGGAGTCCCTCAAGGTGGCATCCTGTGTCCAAAATTCACTTGAGAATTATTAAATAAAGTCTTCAAACTAATTAAACGTTCCTTTAAATCATAAAAGCTCACATTAATCTCTGAGCGGGTTTTTTTAAATGAAATTATGTTTATTTATCTAAATCTAAATAGATCTGTAGATCTGTAGATCTGTAGGTGTGTGGATCTGTGGTCTGTGTGTGAGTAGATCTGTTAAAAAACTTTAACACGTCAATATTTTGTTGGTTTATACTTTTAAAACTATATGGCGCCGGCATTTCTTAGCTGACTCATCCCTCAGTAGAAATGCCGAACAAACTCAGGGATCGCGGTGTCTTTTAAAGTCAAACATTATATTAATAGAATTTTATGTTAGATTAACAATGCAGGGCCATGTCTGGAAGGGCCTTTTGAAGAAAGTGTCGTTACAGCTTTGAGCTGACCTGTACAGACGGTAGGCATGCATCGTGTAGATTAACTCTTTACGAAGCTCAACGACGTGTAGGCCATATACAAAATACGACTAAAGACGTCCACCACACCAGACGTTATTAAGTAATTTATTCAATCTAGCTTGCATAGTACTCACATTCACAGTCAGTTTTCTCTTTAAATGTCATCTAAATATTATAATAATATTTTTAAACAATAGACATCTCATTTTTTTTAAAGTTAATAGATATTGTCATTAGAAAAACAGCTGTGTCTTGCTTTCTACTGACTGTGTATTTTCAGCTTGAGCTTGTGCTTGTGTTTAATATAGCGAGGCTGATTGCAGCTAATAACAGAAACTGACTTCATATTGAGGTCTATATTATATTTAGATTACTCCCCTATCAAGGCCAATGTATTTTGTTAATAATATTCCAATTCGAAGGTAAATCTTTTTCTTAATGACATACACAATAAGGTTAATTTTCACTTGCACCTTATTATTACTACGACTAAGTATGTACTGGGCAAAATTTTTAATGAAAATGTCAGTTTAAAAAGAAGGATTTTTATGAAAGAAAGGAATTGTACTAAAAATTGCGTAAAATATTCTCTCCTGGACAATAATTAAGGTAGGAACTGTATGTGACTAAAACAGTGTAGGTACAATATAAATGTTGAGGAATGGAGGAGAGGAAGTCCAGAAAAAGATGTATTCTGTGAGGAACGCTATGAAAGAGAAGATAATGAAACATAGCGTGACAGTTGACAGGGGAGATGGAAGGAACAAATTTGTTTCGCCGATCAAAAATAACATAGGACCAGACAAGAATATGATGACCGTAATTTTGTATCACTTATTGTACTTTAAATCTTACCTTGTCGTAACCCCGGCGGCACTCCAACCATACTCCGGCAGAACCCTTCATTAATTCTCTGCACATCATGACCAGCATACAAGTAATTCTGCAGCTGTCTCTGATTCTGCTGCAACCGCTCTTGAACACTCAAATTCATTACATCTTCATCAGCATTTGTTAAACCCAAAATGGCGGCGATGGTGAAAGATTTTCCCGCTAAATTCGTGCCTTTGCCTGTTAGGTCGACACCGAACGCCGACTGGCTGCTGTCACCGTCATCCAACGTAGACACTGGTGATGAAGACCTGTCGGCGTTTTCGGCGAAGCGGTCGACAGTGTCTGTGTAGCCGTCTGCATTGTATTTGTCTTCGCCGTCGGATATCGCCGATAATCTGTCCACGTTTTGTTGGTACGCCGACACTGCTAGCAGATCAGTTAAATTTGACGGATACAAATTCGAATTCTGCCTCTGTTCCATCATTGTATTGTAATCTTCAATTCACTTCAAAATATTTAAATATCATTTTTTAATAATTATTTTAATCACTATTTTATTACACATCTCACTTATTAGTCCGCCAGTTAATTTTATTGGGTTAATTTATTAGTTTAAATGGTTAATTAGGTAGTTAATTTTAGAATGATGCGACTGTTCAGTTCGGCTTGCAAAGCGATATTGGCTTGTGGTTTTTGATTTAAAAAGGGGCACAATTTTAAATTTGTAAGGGCGTGGCTACTAGCGATCGGTTTGGCGCGCAAAAAATGACATCGTAAGCGGTCAATTGGGGAGGGTAGTTGCTACCCTAGTTGGGGGGTGAGTTTGGGGCGCTCTGATTGGCTGGTGACGCGCATGCGTCAAGGGGGCGGGACCAGATTGGAGGGGTGTGGTTTAGCAGTGATTTGCGGTCGCTAAAAGCCTTTGATTGAGGCAGATACGGGTTTGGGAGAAATAAATTTCAGCTCCCAACAAAAACCAAAATAAAAATATTTTATTTCACATAAACCAACATGGGCACCCTATGAAACTTCAAAAGCTAGGTGCACGGTTCCAATTTGTCGCTTACTATGGAGAAAAGCCGGCAAGAAACTCCACGGTTACTCTTTTAAAAATAATTGGATTTTACAATGTTTTCAAATTACAGTGATGATAGGTATGGGAGGACAGTGCAGGCCTGTCAATAAGTACCTACATATTAAGAGAAATGAAAATGAAGAATAGAAAAATAGTCTACAAATCTACAATCTGCAAGGCCTACTTTACATTCACAATGTTTAAAAGAATCTACATCAATAAAATATAAGAACCTATTTATACCAGGTGACATGATTTCCATGACAACCGACGAGGTAAGAAAGGATACAGTAATTTTAAACAAATTAACTAAGTATCATAATTTCTGGATGGAAAAGTTAGGTTTTCCATCGAGAGCGCAAATTACGGCTCACAAAATGCCACCAGTTCGAACCTCGAGCAGAGCACACTCCAGACTTGAGCTGTTAAAAGTTTTTCAGCAAACATTATAACGTAATATCGTGGCCAGATCTTAAAATCTCAAAATGTCTTCGATCATTTCTTGAAATGGTTGTGGTACATGAAATCAACATTTAATTATATGTCAGTCGACATTTGGCCATATCATTCATGTAGGGTATCCATGGGTTAATTTAAGTGTAGTAAAAATTCTAAATAAAGATGTAACTTAACCTGTCCGACTTGGGGTGCCCCAAATACAGAGTTAAGTCGAGGTGCGGCGACTTAGTAAAAAGGGAATGAAAACTTAGGATGCAAGAGTGAGCGAAGCGGGCTCGGGACTTGGGGCAGTCCGACTCAGACAGGTATTTTTTTTTTGTCTTGTTTTTTGTTTCACTTTTTGGGTTTTGTTCTGTTGTAGATTAGGTATATGTTTGTGTTTTATTTTTAAACAGTATCTGCGATTGGATACGGACACTGTCTTTTTGTTGAGGCTTTTCGCAAAACTCCATAAAGGAGTTACCTTTCCTTGTTAGCCGCATAAGTTTTTGTACAGTTGTACAGTACGCGTGTCCGCCCCCCACGTAGCCAAGTGTTCAGCTTGGACGTAACTCAGACAGGTTAGGTCCGAAGGGGATGGCAGACTTTTTGTTTTTTGTACTAACAAGAGCAATACAAAATTCCACAGCTTAAATAAACTATGGCGAAAAACACGATAAAGGACTTGCAAAAATAATTGAACTGGTTTTAGTTTGGGTGTGATGCTCAAGTTTCCAAATACAAGTTTATAATGGAGCTAACGCCACCCAATGCACAACTTTAATCCAATGCCACAGAGGCTTAAGAGTCCCAAACATTTTCTTGAGTAGATACGTGAGTCCAGGCGATGGCAATCCCTCCACAGGAAGTTGTGATCTTGATGTGGCACGAACTGCTCAAGCCTCCTGATTTCTTCATCGAACCATCAGAGAGCCTCCCATCCGGGAACAACTTACCGTGGCCGACTTGAAAAATCTTAAACAGACTTCGTACCCAAGTAGGTCGCAGAAAGGACAACCTCCACAAATGGGGGTTCATGGCCGGCTCAGACCCCCGGTGTGTTTGCAGCGTCTCTCCACAGACAATGGCACACGTCCCATCTTGCACCGCAAGCCTTGTCACCTGCACACGTGAAGACTTAATGGCTGCGTCAGAGAACGATATTCGCGTTGCTGAATTTTGGGCCAAACTAATTTAGAAAATTGTACATTTGCATACTTAACATTTTTTCGTATTATTTTTGCCATCGACGCGCTAAGAAAACGTCGTAATTGACATACGTCCACCTAGACACAGGGTACCATATAATTACTCACTTAATTAAAATTTTATTTGGTTTCCCCCAAGTCCGTACCCCATTGTGTTTCCCCCCCGCCCCGCGACCCCTGCAGTCTCTCATGAAACAATTTAATATCATAATCTGCGTCCGATACTTGTGAAAACAAGGAGTTACAATTAAAATGGAGGAGGTACAGGACAAATTAAAATATTTGACTGAAAATTTTCAAGGGAATACTTAGGTTACTTCGGTTTGTCCGTGGATGGGTTACCACCGCCATCTTTACATACTATTTATGACCTCTCCGTGTCTCACAAAGCCGTTGGTCCCGGCTGTCATTCGTGGATCTTTGGCAGTCGTAATTATGGGTCGTTAGAAGCCCGAAAGTCTGACAACCAGACTCACCAAAGGTATTGTGTTGCCCAATAACTGCATGGGTTGTGACGGTCAGATATGCGACTGCTTATCTAACCTGCTCATGGAGCGACTGCTCCATGTAAAATACTGGTATTTAGCAGCATCTGGTTAGACTTGACGCCAACACTAACATTATATAGTTGGTCAAAGGCTAGGCAAATTATAAATTAGCATCACTTTCATCGATCGTAAGGTGTGATATAAACACTTAAAAAAAATTGTCGAAAGAAAAAATATGTTGTAGAAGAATAAAAATATTGGGGGAAGAAAAATTATATTGTAAAAGAAAATAAATATTGGTAAAGGAGAAAATATATTGTAAAAAAATATTGGCAATGGAGAAAATATATTGTAGAAGGAAAAACATGCTGTCAATAGTTGCCAGTACGGAATGCAAAGGACCTAAAGGCCATAAAAATGAAGGAAAGATTTTATCATTACCAAGCCAACACTAAAGATAAATATAATTTTGGTACTACTTAATTACGAGATGTTCGGTAAGGCTTTTCCCGCTGGTTTTGATTTAAAAAAGTTTTCTCAAAATATCAAAATCAAAAGTCAGTTATTCAAATTAGGCTGGGAATCAGCACTTTTCGAACGTCAAAATTACATAATACAGTCCCCCAAAACGCCCGCGCTTCACCACTTCCTAGTGCTTTAGCTGGGTAGAAGAAGTGGCGCAACAAACTCCCTAGCAGCAGCACACACAAGTCTTCTGATCTAAGTCGGTGTTCAAGTTCTGGAATTGAAAGCTTCAGCAACAAAATAATTCAGTTTCCACTGATAGCTCGCATAAATCTAAAACGACGTCTAGGTAACAGTTAAATTTACGCAATACCAAATGTGAGAACGAAAAACATGAAAAGGCATTTTTCATTCATGATTTTCATTCTCTGTTACTTGTCATATTTTTATTCATTTTTTTTACCGACTTTAAAAAAAAAGGAGGAGGTTTTTGATATTTTATTTTTCATGTTTGTTACCTTAGAACTCTGTCATTTTGAAAACCGATTTAAAAAAACCGTTTGTTGCCCATGGTCCACCCGCCTAGTTCACCAAGGTGGACTATGAGAAATTATTTTTCCCATAGTCCACCAGAAAAACTTCTAACGTTTGAAACGGTACCAACAGGGTAAAATGTTAACCAATGCGCAAACTGTAACCGAATTCAGCATATCATTCTAGAACCCCAGCGCAGACATTTTTCGCCGGTTAAACAAAAAAAAGTCAGCTGTTTCATAGAAAAGTGCAAATGTGGTCAAAATGTATGGAACGACATAAAATGTACGGTCCCATAATTTGGATTTTTTTTTTTTTTTTTGGGTGGGAAATCATCAAATAACTTCTCCCGCTCTGGGTGGAGCGGGAGGGCGTGTCAGACTTTTACTGACTAAAACCCACCCGTGTTCCCTCAGTTGCCTGTTTGCCAGGGGCGGCGGTATCTCTTTCGAACAACCCGCACCCCTGGCAGGCATCGGCCCTTGCGGGCCCCATCTGTTGCTGCTGACATCTCTTTGAGGCGCGCGTGGAACACAACGCGCCGTCGACCCGGGCTTGATCCTTACCGGACAGCGAGCTACCCATTACTCGCCGTCCGCAAGCCCGTGCCTACGGTGGCCGGGAATCAGCCTGGGATTCCCGACGCCCAGGGCGTCTCCTGCGAAGGCCACGGCTGTGAGGGCGCATGTACTGCATCTCCCTCACGTGCGCCGCCTCCCTCTTTGCGATCATAACTGCTTCCCCATAATTTGGTCAAGTTCTGATTAGTGGTTTTTCAGTTAGCTTTTTATGATTAATAATTATATAAATAAATATTTGATACGGCTGCGAATCGTATGAAGATCAACATACAATCTGAGACTGGCCTACAAATTGCAAAAATGTAAAATTTTAACTTCACTGACCCTGACACTTTTGCTTTATGTAGATAGGTAACTGACCGATTCACATTTTTTTTTAAAGTAAATCACCGCAGAATCTCGCATCGACACCGTTTGAATTTCGAAGTCATTTTTAGAGAGTAATTTGCTAAAAAGCCCATGTTCTGGACTCCTTTTATAAATATTGGTCCTTGCAATGGCAGCTCTGGACAGAGAGATGTGGAAATAGAGTCGGCCTTTGCCCAGCATAGGGACTTTATTATTAACTATATATATAAATGAATCCCTATTTCTCTTGATCACGGCATCACACGTGAACGGCTGGACCAATTTTGCTAATTCTTTTTTTGATGTGTTTGTTATTGGCAGGAGAAGAATCTTATGAAAGATAAAAACAAGAAAGTTGCTCCTAACATCGTCTCCATCATCATCATTTCAGCCGAAAGACGTCCACTGCTGGACATAGACCCCCCCCATTTGGGGGGGTTGCCATAATCGCCACGCTTGGCAGGCGGGTTGGCGATCGCAATATGGTGGTCAAATGCATAGAGAACACTGCTGCCCATTCTCTAGTAAGTCCCTTAGTCGCCTTCTACGACACCCACGGGAAGAGATGGGATGGTGCTATTCTTTTCGTCAGACGGAACACACGCGCTTAAAGGACAACATATACATATATAATTAATAATTAGTATTCAATATACATAGATAAGACAGGACAACTTCTGTCGGGTCAGCTAGTTTGCTATAAAGCCTATTTTCTGGACTCCTTTTATAAAGTTTGGTCCTTGGCAGATCTGGACAGACAGAGGTGGAAATAGAGTAGGCCTTTGCCCTCTCGGGGGGCATTAATGACTAATAAAAAATGAAAAAGCCTTTGTTCAGCAGATAGTGTGTTCCAAAATTATCTGATGAAATGTAAACAAATGTATCAGATAACGTAGAAATCAACCAATTTAAAACTGCACGCCCCTCCCCTGCTTGTTGCATACACATTTCAAATGCTTGTATCCGTCACCGTATGATTGTGAACACCGTTAGTTTATAATCTATCTCGCGAGATTATAAACTGTCGATAAATTGTGAACTGCACCATACTGCTTACCGACCGAATAGGTTAGGTTAGAATTGCGACTAACCGCGCGCGAGAATATTATAAATGTGAATGTTTGGATTATTGTTACTCAATCACGGCACGACAATACGGCTGAACGGATTTGGATGAAATTTGGCACAAGATAATTTAATTTAATAATTTATAACCTCAAATTTCAAATCTCAAATCTCAAATCTTTATTGCATTCCATAATGTGTACAGGTGGTGGGTATTAACATATGTGGAAACAATTATGGACCCTGTAGGGCACAGCAACATTTTAAATTCTAATTAGAATAGAGGAAGAGCGCTTTAATTATTTTCTTATAAATTCTTAATATTGGTCTGTATTTTGAACACTAATATATTAAATTGTATATTATTATTGTTAGTTACGTATTTATTTACATATTTCTTATTGTAATTCGTATACTTATTTAGTTTCTATATTTTAATAAGAATTTTATTTTCATTTTAGTCATGTTTATATTATTTAATTATTATTTATTATTACTATTAATTAATTTATTATTGACATTATTATGCTATATTATATTATACCTAAAAACCTGGATTAACACATAGGATACTTTTTATCCAGGTATTACGTTCCCGTGGAATAATTTCCGAGCTGCACGCGGACGAAACCGCTGGCAACGGCTGTAGTGTAGTATAATGATATGTTCGTAAAATATGTCTGCTCTTCATCATCATCTGCCTAGCCTTTTGCCAACTATACTGAGTTCGGCTTCCAGTCTAACCGGATACAGCTGAATACCAGTATTTTACATGGAACGACTGCCTATCTGACCTCCACAACGCAGTTACTGGGTAACACGATATCCCTTGGTAAGACTGGTTGTCCCTTGGTAAGACTTTCGGGCTTCTGACAACCCGTAACGACTGTCAAAGTTCTAGGAGAATGACAGCCGGAACAAACGGCTTAACGTGCCTTCCGAGATACAAGATACAAGATACAAGATATAAGATTCTTTATTTGTGGAAACATGAGTACACATACAGAGCATGCAAGTTATTAAATTACATTATAGTTTAGATCAGTCATGTTTGGCCTTAGTGGCGTACAAATATTTAAACCGAGGGACGGAAGGTCTTGGTATTTAAAGATGGTCCTTAATCTACGGACCAACCGAGGCTAGCGTAGCTTAACCTGATCGATCGACCCGTGTGGCTGTTACTACTTAGCCACAAGCCCGTATTTGTAATTTTTTCTGACTTTAATATTTTTTTCTGTTCACTAGCGTAATAAATTACAATTAATGCTGTTGAACTGGCAAAATGAAAGCCATTCCTAGTGCTTTTTTTTTCTGGGTGGGAAATCATCAAATAACTTCTCCCGCTCTGGGTGGAGCGAGAGGGCGTGTCAGACTTTTACTGACTAAAACCCACCCATGTTCCCTCAGTTGCCTGTATGCCAGGGGCCGCGGTATCTCTTTCGAACAACCCGCACCCCTGGCAGGCATCGGTCCTTGCGGGCCCCATCTGTTGCTGCTGACATCTCTTTGAGGCGCGCGTGGAACACAACGCGCCGTCGACCCAGGCTTGGTCCTAACCGGACAGCGAGCTACCCATTACTCGCCGTCCGCAAGCCCGTGCCTACGGTGGCCGGGAATCAGCCTGGGATTCCCGACGCCCAGGGCGTCTCCTGCGAAGGCCACGGCTGTGAGGGCGCATGTACTGCATCTCCCTCACGTGCACCGCCTCCCTCTTTGCGAGCATAACTGCTTCGCTGAAGGAGGTGACTGCTAGCCATGCACTCTCGCTCCGTACCATGGCCTGGACCAGGGTCGGACGCGAGAGATCGCCGCCGCCGATCACCTCCACGAGGACACGGCGAAGTCATTCCTAGTGTTTACTTTACTCTTTCATTAGATAACTTTGGAACAGACTATAGTCTATGTGCTGCTATAGTTTATGGTAACTATAAACGCCATGAATATCTATCAAACCATCCAATAACAGCGTTTGGAGTTGTATCTCGTTTAGATATAAATCCTAAAACTCGCAGATTTTTAATATCAATTGATTTATTAGTGGCCAGTGATTGCATTTGAAGATTACATCGCCATGTTTGAATGGTTTAACAGCAGACATTGAGGATGAATGTTAAGAGTATTGTGATTTCATTGATTTCGTTTGGTAAAAGTGTATTGTTTTTATACCGAACTTTCTGTTCAGTTTCATGGCCCAAATGTAATTAAAAGCATTGTGTTAAGGGTACGATGGCACTGTCATATGCATTGCGGTTATAAAAGTCCCTAATTAAATAAAGATAAAAAAAAAACGAATTACAATATCCACTGTGGCAACACTATTTCGACAGTGTTGCAAAATTCATGACAATGCTTTGGTATTGTATAATTTATAACAGGCGTTTGGGTGAGTTTTTATTTTGACAACTCGGGCAATTGAATGTGTTATTGTACTTTGGAAACACTTAGATATAACGGTTGTAATGTCTTTGTTTTTGGGTGGGGCACGAAGGCCATTCTATATGGTAAGATGGATTGCGAGTAATTAGTCGTTGTTGGATTGCGAAAGACTACAGTTGTGCGATTAAAAGTATTAGCAAGTTATGAATATTTATATAGATTAGGTATATAGGTTGTATCACTACATAGTATATAAAAAAAAAGATTCCGACGAATTGAGAACCTCCTCCTTTTGGAAGTCGGTTAACAAAGTCGCTTTCTCTGTCCCTATATCCCTATGTATGGTTAAATCTTTAAAACTACGCAACGGATTTTGATGCGGGTTTTTTTAATAGATAGAGTGATTCAAGAGGAAGGTTTATATGTATAATACACCGACCTCCACGCGGGCGAAGCCGCTGGCAAAAGCTAGTATATTATAAAAAAAACAGGTTTTCTACTTCAGATCGTTGAATCATAAATCATCATGCTTTCCAAGGCACGGACTCCTCTGTGCCTTGGTAGGCATGTAAAGATGGTCACTCATCCACGGACTGACCTTGGCAAACGAAGCTTCATCTGATCGATCTACAAGATGAGATTGTTGTCGCTGTTATTACTTTTATAGCTCATTAATTATGACAAAGTGCTAACTTATTTATAGTTTAAAAAAAATTGGCATATTACTTTTTGAGTCATACTTAACAAACAGCATAGATAATTCTTAAACCACCTGTCAAAAAGAGCAAATAATCCGAACGAACTACTAACAACTCATATTTGATAAAAAAATCATAACAAACTCAACTACGTAATAAATGTAATAATGTAAAAACATCAATTGTTAATCTACCCTCACGATTAAACGCTACAATAATTGTCAAAGTCAATGACGTGTACCCTGTGAGCAAGAAAACAATATTAAAATGGGACCCTCTGTGTCTCCTGGCCTCTCCTGGCAAATTATAATGAATCTGCGACGACAGGGGAGCGCAGTCGACAAAAAGTAGTCCACAATCGGATGATGCGCATTTTGATTGTGGCACCCCTGATTGGGTAGGGTTGGCGCGTCTTAAATTTATTATTCATTTAAAATAGTTATGCAAGCGTCACTACATCTACAAAACGAAACATGATGCATTAAAGCGGTTGGTCGACTTTTTACGTGACCAGAGGGCTGGCCTATTCTTAGGTCAAAGAATCAGTATTGCCATCCAACGTGGCAACGCTGCCAGCCTTTTGGGCACTTTTCCCACTGACAGCGATGTGGACGAATTCCCTGATGCCCAGTGAACTCTTCCCTTTTTTTTCTTTACATACATACTTGTACATAATATATTAATTGTAGATTAATTTAGTGTGTTAGTAATCTTATATATGCTACTATGCTGGGGTCGGCTTCCAGTCTAACCGGATGCAGCTGAATACCAGTATTTTACATGGAGCAACTGCCTATCTGATCTCCACAACCCAGTTACTGGGTAATACGATACCCCTATAGAGGTACGAGGAACAGGGTGTAAAGTTCACTCGTACTCTATAGAAAAGGGAGGATCCTCCGACCAGACGGGTGTTGTGTCTGGTTGGCTATTGCTCGACGATTGATGTCGGGATTTTGTATATATATGTAGATTGCGCGGTAAACTCTGCTTGCTTGATGTAGCTGCGATGTGACATCAAGTCTTGAGTAGTTCGCATATGGCATTGTAGATGGCGCCACTTTACTTTTTGTGTTTTCCACATTTGTTGATTTGAAGTTTCTTATGTGGGGCATTGTAGATGGCCGCCACACCCCTTAGTGACACTGGGTGTCAGACTTTCAGGCTTCTGACGACCCATAATGACTGTCAAAGCAACAAGAATTACAGCCAACGAATCACAAGCCAGCCAGCCAGCGAATTATATAATTAACGTAAGACCTCATAAACCCCAATTCGAAGTAGTATTCAGTTAAACGCATAATACAGTGACCAATACTTTTCTTCATAAAGATAACTGTTATACCTGTTGACCCAAGCATTACATTATGCAGTAAAAAATGGTTCTCATTGCCTAGAAATAAGATTGATTTTTCTTTGACTCAATCAGCGGTGGGTATGGCGAAACTCATAATTAAAAAAAAAACCTATTTTAAAAGTAACTGAAATCGATTCAGTAGTCAATTAGGAACACCTTGTATATCTATGCAAATTCATCCAAACACAAGAAACGATACACTGGATTAAACCATTAAAAGTATAATATAAATTTCGTGCCACCCCTATCTAGCAATTCTTGTCAACTTTCCACTTAGGGCTGTGTACTGCGCGGTGATTAAAATTCCACTCGCTAATATCTGTGATCATATATTAAGTGCCCTAATCGGTGTAACTGACATCCCTACTATATTGCTTTTTTATACCAGTGAATATTTGATTTTATCTGTGCTATTTATTTTTATCTGTTGGTAATCTTTTCTCTTTTTAAGTTTGGTACTTTTGAAGTCGAGATGCATATTGCATAGTCTAAATTGTTCGTACTAGTTTTTGTATGTAACTTCGCTTATCACTTTTTAATGGTTTCGTTCAACCCTCTGTAAGCCCCTGTTATAGTAGCTAGTTAGTGCATATCTTTATCTCTACTATAAATACGAAAGTAACTCTGTCTGTCTCTTTCGCGCCTAAACCGCTGAACCGATTGTCATGAAATTTGGCAGAGATATAGCCTGGGAAATGAAGAAGGACATAAGCTACTATTGAAGCTAGTTTAGTAACTATTATTATAAATACGACCGCATCGGCCCTTGCGGACCCCACCAGTTGGTGCTGACATCTCTTTGAGGCGCGCGTGGAACACAACGCGCCGTCGACCCGGGCTTGGTCCTTACCGGACAGCGAGCTACCCATTACTCGCCGTCCGCAAGCCCGCGCCTACGGTGGCCGAGAATCAGCCTGGGATTCCCGACGCCCAGGGCGTCTCCTGCGAAGGCCGTGAGGGCGCGTATACTGCCTCTCCCTCACGTGCGCCAGCATTACTGCTTCACAGAAGGAGGTAACGGCTAAGCATGCACTCTCGCTCCGAACCATGGCCTGGACCAGGCCCGGACGCGAAAGTTCGCCTCCACAAGGACACGACGATGCTGCACCCAAGCCGGGCAGACCTCCACCGTGTTCTCAGGGCGATCTACGCAGTCACTAAAACGGTCTAATGGATTTGAATGAGATTTGGCGCCCAGATAGACAATGACCTGGATAAGAACATAGGCATAGGAGTTTGTTCCGCCACTTCTTCCCAGCTAAAGCACTAGGAAGTGGAGAAGGTTGGGCGTTTTGGGGGACTGTCTCATGTACTTTGACGTTCGAAAAGTGCTGATTCTCAGCCTAATTTGAATAAATGACTTTTGATTTTGATTTTTGATTTTGGCTACTTTTCATCCTGGATCGTAGACTAGGTCGCAGGCAACAGCTTGAAGGTGCTTGTAACGAACTAATCTTCCTCAAAATTTCTGTATCCAGTATTCAGCTGTGGATTGTATTCATAATCAACTTTTAATGTCCCCACTGTTGGGACACAGGCCTCCTCTCTGTGAGAGGCAGTGGGCCGTAAAGCACCACGCGGGCACAGTGCGGGTTGGTAGATGTCACATGTCTTCGAAAATATTTCTTTTGGTTCTGGGACATGCTGGTTTCCTCACGATGTTATCCTTCACCAAAGTCAAAAGTCATTTATTCAAACTAGGCTGAGAGTCAGCACTTTTTAAACGTCAAAATGACATAAGACAGTCCCCCGAAACGCCCGCCCTTCAGCACTTCCTAGTGCTTTAGCTGGGAAGAAGAAGTGGCAAATCAATATCAAAATCAAAATCAAAAAGTCATTTATTCAAACTAGGCTGAGAGTCAGTACTTTTTGAACGTCAAAATTACATAAGATAGTCCCCCGACACGCCCGCCCTTCACCACTTCCTAGTGCTTTAGCTGGGAAGAAGAAACGGCGCAACAAACTCCCCAGCAGCACAGCTGTCTGTTAAGTTGGAAGAATTTGATTCTGTACAATAATAGCATATAATTAACATTCAACAATAAATTAAAATTTGAGTAATAAAAAATGGTTTATACAGTCAAATAAAATAAACAATGCTATGAAGTAATTCATATGACCTGTCAGTAGTTAAGCTAATTCTGGTGAAAGAACACAAACGTTGTCTTGAGTTAATCACAGCGACCAACAATTCTTATCGTTTAAATAGTCGTTGATGGAATAGTAAGCCTTAGAACAAAAATTTGATTAAATTAATGTAAATCTAGCAAAGAACAGGGAAGCTTGTTATAAAAGGTTATAACAAGCCCAACAAATGAGTTATGAACTTTATAAAGCCGGTGAAAGAAGCACATAGTTTGTCCTTATTTCTAGTAATACCGTTTTGCGTTGTATTCACTTCAGTCCCGTATATTTTGTTAGCCTTTACCCAAAGAAGTTCTGTCAGATCTAGAACGCAGCGTTCATGAATTTACGGTTAACGGTGCGTTTACCTACTACAGCCAAACAAATTAGAGATGTACCTACTAGGAATTACTTATCTGTTTACAAATACCTAGTAACTGTATAAGTCCATGGTAACTGCAGCTTAACAGATAACCTAGGAACTGAATTCACAGTTCTCTGTTACCATTTCACCGTTTACCATGCCATGACGTTCGTTCGTTCATCGTTCATTTATCAGTTATTTTGTCAATGACTGGGAATTCCTCGGTATTTACTTGGGAAGATCGCTCAGTAGTGACGTTAAATGAATGTATGCAACAAAGAATTAGCAATTTAAGTCTCTTAAATAAGAACTTTATTCCGATAGCACGCGTGTGTGGTTTGTTTTCGATAATAGTAATATTATAGAATAAATTAAGAATCCTTTCCTAATGTTTGTTTTTTCATTTACTTCTTTTCTGCATTAGAAGTTAGCTTATCTGTCTGAAATATTACGAAGTATGTATGAAATTATTCTATCTAATCAGTAACCTTAAGAAGGAAATTTCCCTGTTAAAAGTAACAGGTAATTTCAAAGCCTAGGAACAAGTTACCTGTTAACATAGTTATCCTGTTAAATCCCATCTCTAAAACAAATAAATAACGTCTTAAAATGAAATTAAAATGGTGCCATGATTTAGGGCGATTTTTTCAATAGTCACAAAACTTTTATCTGAAGAATTATGTCAGTTTGACATTCATTTCTATACAAATGCTGTCAGACCGCAGTATTATTAATAAATATTGCGGTTTGATAGCCGCAATAAGATCAGACTATTCACACGAAATTCTTTTCTTAGGTTTTTTTTTGCTAATTGCAGGCCAGTGTCAAGTTGTATGTTGAACAAAATATGATTCACGAAGGTAACACGTATGTATTTACATAATTACAATCAATTAAATCATCAATAAAACGCTCTAACTTAATTAAATCCCATTGAGTGACTACTTATTTCGTGACAAAGTCATTCCATCGTCCTTAAATCTACTTTTTGTCTGCAAAATCTCTGATATACCCAAGTTTTCATAATTATTGAATAGGTAGGTAAACTATACGTTAGATATGCCCATGTAAATCGTTCGTTTACATATTATGTTCGTTATTAAAGCAGGCAATAACCAGACGGAGCAGCTCACTATCTCATTATGTGGCGCGCGCCACCTACTGAATCATGGCGGGCGCAGAGGGAGGCATTGAGTCGACAGCTGTTCTAATACTTTTGGGCCAGGTATGATGATCATTGACTTGAGGGAGGCGACTTACGACCGGACTTGCGTCAAGCGACAGGGGCCGTAAATGTCGTTACTCATCTTTAAAAACAATTACCCATAAGCCATTTATGTAGTATGGATTTAAAAGTATTTAAGAGGGAGTGCTCTTCTTTCTTTTGGAAAACAATTGTATATTTTAATGCTGTGATAAGGCTACTTTTATGGCATAATGTGCTTTGATGTGAAGGAGTTCGTAACCGTGTTGATTTTGTAAATTAGCTTCAAAATTTTCAGCACTAACACCCACCCACCCCACTCCTACTCCACAAATACGCCGGAACCCTCATAACGGAGCCCAATAAACCGTAGCGCTTTGTCGTCAGGCAATTTGTCATCCATTGTAGGCCTCCCCTCCCGCTCCGGCGGCACTACCCCGATAATAGGGGAAAACATGTCACTAGAGTGGCAACACGTGTCGGGAAAACAATTACATTTTTGTCTATGGTCAAGTGTCATGGCGGGAAAGGGATAATGACAGATAAAGTTTTTTTTTGTACTTAGCAGAACTATTGCAAATACTTTGATGATGGGTTTTCTTTTTTATTTCTCCGTATCTCTGTGAATAAGTAGCTATCTACTTACACAGAGCTTTTGGTTCCCGTCGGTCGTCGTCGGTATAATATCTATAATAAGTTCCCATGAAGTAGTTGGGTTTACCTTGTGATATATCAAATCAATGCCGTGTGGGTTTTACGAGAACTGTTTCACTGTCGGCCATATTTTGGTTTACGAGTAATGTTCCCGGACGCTCTTGTGGATATTATGTCTTTTCTTGATAAGTTTAAGGATATCGATGCAGGATTCGAAACATTTTTTCTGGTCTCAAAACTTTTCAGTTTGGTCACCTCACAAGTAGGTAGATTACTAAGAGCCAGAATTAGTGAAAACAGTGAACCTAGTGAGCTCAAATAGTTACCCCTATCAAAACAGAACACAAAGGTAGTATTTCTAATTCAATTAACAAAAACGACACCGCTACCAAAAATCTAAATTGTAAACCAAAAACGTATTTTCAATACAATAATTGAATACCCTCGAAAATAATTCAAGCTTCGCAATTTGTAACAATCTGTTAAATCTGGCTATTATCAACAAGCGTTATTAATTCTGTAACAACATTATAATTAATAGCGACATTGCGGCATGAACCGGCTGAGAGCACTGAATGAGGTCCTGGAGCTTCGAGGAATGGAGGAGGAGGCATTTTTAACTTACCATCCTAACTGAAACCTAACCTATTCTCAACTGCATCGGATGGGTTCTCCTATCTACTAAAAATGCGGACTTCAATACAAATTTTCATCCCCTATTTAACCCTTTTGGGGCATGAACTTTCAATAATACTCTCTTAGTGCTCTCTTTCGACATAATTATTCATAATTAAATTTATGCAAAATTTCATGCGTGTAGATGGTTTAATTAGGCTATGAGTTATCTGTTAGTGAAAGAATTAAAGGCAATCACGTGACACACAGTAGGAATATATATCATTATGACGGACATTTATTTCTAAAGTCAAAGTTATTTATTTGCAATAACTGCGGTACGAAATAATACGGTAATATACGGTATAAAAATTGTAAGTGCGATGACATATTTCGCCATACATTTGCATGCAAATATTAAAAGTTACCAGATGCCAGTTTCATATGTAGAAAAATTGTCATTGGATTTGCAATATCCTGCAAGATGAATCAGATTATGATTGATGTTATTACGCAATTAGGGTGCAAATAAGTTCCGTGCAGGGCAAAGGTTCCGTGTGGTGCCGGACGTAAAAGAATAGCAGTATCCAATTTCTTCCCATGGGTGTCGTAGAAGGCGACTAAGGGACTTACTAGAGAATGGGCAGCAGCGTTCTCTATGCATTTTACCACCATACTGCGATCGCCAACCCGCCTGCCAAGCGTGGCGATTATGGCTAATCACCCCTTTTGGGGGAGGCTTATGTCCAGCAGTGGACGTCTTTCGGCTGAGATGATGATGATGATGAGGGTGCAAACTAAATGCAGCGAAATAGTATATCTGCTTTTTCTTTCCAAGTCTTGGTAGTTTTAAAGATTTAAAGTGTTTTTTTTTTGTGGATGGGAAATCATCAAATAACTTCTCCCGCTCTGGACGGAGCAGGCGAGCGTGTCAGTCTTTTACTGACTTAAACCCACCCGTGTTCCCTCAGTTGCCTGTGTGCCAGGGGCCACGGTATCTCTTTCTAACAACCCGTACCCTTGGCATAGATTTAGCGTGTTCAAACAAACAAACACTTCAGCTTTTATTATTAGTAAAAACAGTCAATATATGTTAGATGAGTCGGACCCAGTAGGTGACTAAACCAACCACATGATCGCAAAGATTATTTGCCCAACAATAAGTACGTACCATAAAATATTCTAGCTTTATTTTATTACATAGGGATAAGCAAGTAAATAATATAATAATTTTGCAGGATCGGCACAGCATGTACCTCAACGTCGCTCGTTACAAATCATATTGCGAGTGAATGCAGCCCGAAGCCGCGGAATGTAATAATTACCGAGCGGGGTTGCCACACACAATATTTATTTGTGGGGAGTGGAGTTTTATCTGTATTCTGGTAACAGTCAAAATACGGTAAGTACTTTTTATTCAAATGAAATAATTGGACATTTTGAACCAAGTATATAAAGTAAAAAGGGAAGAGCTCACTGGGCATCGAAGAATTCGTCCGCATCGTTGTCAGTGGGAAAAGTGCCAAAAGGCTGGCAGCGTTGCCACGTTGGATGGCAATGCTGATTCTTTGACCTACGAATAGGCCAGTGCTTTGGTCACGTGAAGAGTCGACCAACCGCTCGGCGATGCCTCGAAATACTCGATGAGCACTCGGACGCCAAACGGCTCAAACATATAGCTCCCAATAAGGTTGTTATATTTGCGCCGTTTGAGGCTTTCTGCACCTGCAGCAGCCGCACCAGCACAGCCCGCCGTGCTCAGAAGATGGGATGGCGCGAGAGTGTCGACACAGGTAGCATCCTACATCAAAGGCCTGCCGCACTTCCAAGGCATTATGGTCATTCCGTCTGGCCTCTTCCCATCGTCGCGTGCCAAGCCATTGGGTTCTAAGACGGCTGGCACCCCGGTGACAAGAGCCCGACGGATGATGTCATTAATGCTGGCGTGCCGTGCCAGCTGACCAGCGCTCTTTCTTCAAGCAAGGCCATGGTGTCCGAGGCAATCAACTGCTTCACCGCACTGACAGCGATGTGGAGCCACGTCAGAATATAATATTTTATCTACATTACATCATGGTATGCTAGGGAATTGTGGTAGACATATCAGACGACCAATGGGCCAAACTTACGACCAGGTGGGTCCCGCTTAACTGCAAACGACCATACGGCAGGCCCAGACGGATATGGCAGGATAAACTGGACTACTTTATTAAAGATTGGTCCTTGGCGGCTCTGGACAGAGAGAGGTCGAAAATGTAGGGAGGCCTGTGCCAAGCAGTGATAAAAGCAATGAGGACCTTTTTCGGCTGGAATTATGATCTCTAATAATATGTCGGCAAATTCAAATGCAAAACTACTAAAGCTTCACTTTTCGTTCAGATAAATCTATTACCTTTTTCGTTCAGGAAATTGCCGGTAGTATGGGCATAATCACAACACTCGGTAAACTAAATAATAAAACAGATGCAGGTCCAATAGAATGCAGCCGATTTGTTCCACAAAATACTATAAATATTTTGAAAACAATAACAAAATCACAATGGCAACCCTGCGAACCGCGGTATGCTTTACCGCGCCGCGCCTGTTATTGGATATTTCTAGGGTTCCGTACGCAATGAGAGAGAAGACGCTACTTATTTAAAAAAATACATACTTCTTTATGACATTTCTAAAAAAAGCTAAAATATTTTTTTAAACTTAGTACAATCTTCTGGAACACAAAAATACACCCAACCCATTTAACAAGGGCTTGCGGACGGCGAGTAATGGGTAGCTCGCTGTTCGGTAAGGACCAAGCCGACGGCGCGTTCTGTTCCACGCGCGCCTCAAAGAGATGTCAGCAGCAACTGATGGGGCCCGCAAGGGCCGATGCCTGCCAGGGGTGCGGGTTGTTCGAAAGAGATACTGCGGCCCCTGGCATACGGGCAGCTGAAGGAACATAGGTGGGTTTTAGTCAGTAAAAGTCTGACACGCCCTCCCGCTCCACCCAGAGCGGGAGAAGTCATTTGATGATTTCCCACCCACAACAAAAAAAAAAAACCATATAATAAGGCCGGGAAATTCAAACCTTTCGTTTATTCACTAAAGTTATCAATACAACACTCTACTACTAAGTTCATTTAATGAGATTATGATTGAATGATAATTTGACGTAAATGTCATTGAGAGGTTTTTGTTACAGTCGTGACTCATATCTTAATCAAAATACAACCTGAAAGTAACATGCAAATTGCAAAAAAAAGGAAGAAAATTCGAATTTAGCGTGTTACCTTAGCGCATCTACCAAGCATATTAGCTTAATCCAAATTCAATAAGGGAATGCGAAGACGTTATGAAGCAATCACAGAACTATTCAGGTGGAAAGCTAATATTCAATAACTGATTGAATGCATTGGAGTGGTCACTGACGGTACAGTTAGCTACGTACGTTTAAGTAGAATTACAGAATAGCATTTTCAAATACCGTGTGATGTTCTGTGTGGTGCCGGACGTAAAAGAATAGCACCATCCCATTTCTTACCGTGGTTGCCGTAGAAGGCGACTAAGGGAGTTACTAAAGAATGGGCAGTAGCGTTCTCTATGCATTTGACCACTATACTGCGATCGCCAACCCGCTTGCCAAGCGTAGCGATTACGGCAAACCCCCCATTTTTTTTTGGGGGCGGCCTAAGTCTTGCAGTGGACGTCTATCGGCTGAAATGATGATGATTTTCAAATACTGTTCCAACTGGCTGCTCGCTTCGAAAGCGAGAGGAAGTGGGTTGTAATCTACCACGCCGGCCCACTGCGGGTTGGAAGATGTCACATGACACACAAACAAGACAGTGGAGACTATTGGATTGCACCCGAATCATCTTCATTATCCTACCTACCTTTTTCTCAACTATGTTAGGGTCACCTTCCAGTCTAACCGGAAGCAACTGAATACGTGGAACGACTGCCTATCTGACCTACACATTCCAGCTATTGGGTAAAACGATACTCTATGGTAAGCCTGGTTGTCTTTCCGGCTTCTGACGACCCGTAACGACTGTCAAAGATCTACAAATGACAACGGCTTACCGTGCTTTCCGAGACACAAAAGATAAAGAGAAAAGGTAAAGATGGTCCAATTCACGGACCGACCGCAGCAACGTAGCTTAACGTGCTCGATCGAATCGTGCATTTGTTATTACTTAACCCTTGAATGCCGTACGTAAAGAATAGCAGTATCCCATTTCTTCCCGTGGGTGTCGTAGAAGGCGACTAAGGGACTTACTAGAGAATGGGCAGCAGCGTTCTCTATGCATTTGACCACCATACTGCGATCGGCAACCCGCCTGCCAAGCGTGGCGATTATGGCAAACCACCTCCTCTTGGAGGAGGTCTATGTCCAGCAGTGGACGGCTTTCGGCTGAAATGATGAACCCTTGAATGCACCTCAATATTCTATGCTATTGGTATCTACGATTTTAATAATTGAGCAATTTATGCGGCCTAGCCAAATATCCTTTCTTTGGTATTATTCGTCAAATCATTGCTTGCATTGCTCCTCAAGTTCTGAGTTGAGCTGCATGATTACTGATAAATGCGTGCACTGACTGGACAGGTCTACTTATCAAATGACTATTTCCGACATCAATCCAAATGGTCTTCTCATGATCTGACCAATATAATGTCTGGATTTTAAAAGAGACTGTGACCTCTGAGTTTATTTCGGCCTTTCTTCTCAGAGTAATCTGATAGGAAACGCAGACTTCATCTAGTATAAAAAAATATGATTGACGTGTAAAAGTGTTTGTACAAACCTACTTACAGATTTAAAATAATTTATCGTTTATGCAGAACCTCCGTCTACCACTCGCTCACGCTTCGCCCCTCGTAGCGAGATCAAAGGGAATCAGTTTATGAAATAATTTAATATTGAGGCTTTGATGTGAACTCCGCAATAACTATGTTCAAATTGAACAAGCTTCTTGTTTCAACATTTTTTAATGGTTATCTGTATATTGTGGGTATTTATGAATTATGTATGTTATTAATTTTCGTTATTACATTAGATATAGGTATGCCAGAATGAACGCTGGGCAAAATTAACATCAGCAGGCTTAGTATAACGCTTTCTAGGTATTTCTACGAAGAATAGACACAATATCTTTCTGTACAAAGTGACATTTCGTGTCTCCATTTTTGACATCGCACCGTAGAAATCCTTCTACAATCTGTCAATTTGTGGTTCGTTTCTAACGATCTTTGTTTATGTCCTTTTATGTGTGGTCTACACATTTCAAAAGAAAGTTTTCTTCCCAAACTGTCAAAATCACGCTGACAACAAACTTTCTACTCGACGGCCACAAAGTATAAACGGTTATCTATAAAATCATGATTCGTTTTGAATGCATAACTGTGATAATTAATAGAATAACATAGCTATCTTCTCCTATTGTACACCATTTAAATAATAGTCATGTAAATTCTTCCGTCGACAAATCGGTGATCGTGCTAAGCCCGCAGAATGTTATTGCAGACCCAAATGTAGATGTTTAAATGAACTATGCATTCTCCCAACGCGGGCTGGCAACGGAGCATTTATGGCGGTTTTTCGCGGTTATTTAATTAAATACAAACAAAAGTAAACATTTATTTCAGCCATGCATATTTGCATTACTAAGTACGATTAAATGTTTTTATGAAAGAATAAATATTTTATCATTCTTTTCTATTTTTCTTAACTGTCAAAATGAAATCGATTCCTACTGACAGTGTACTTATTACGTAGTTACTCCTCTACAGAATAATCTTAAACAGAAAATAATATTCTTATCCGTAGAAAATAACAATTATTATTTCACTAAAAGTTCCCGTTCAAAATAACAACCCATTATAATCTGCGACAATAGGCCTCCGGGCCTCCCCGTGACAGTGAAGTCAAAAGTTACACAAACAGGGGGACTACAATACACCTGCGTGGCTAATGGGGGACTGCGCTTATGGGGGAATATGTTTTTATTACGCAAGTTATGAATTGGGAGATTGGGGGACTTGTTTTTAAAGCGTGTCTTTTGGCAGTTGGCAAGTGGTGATAAATAAGTTAATGAGCATTATTATTCTATTATTAGAGGGGATTGTGGGTAAGTAATACAAGCCGCTCGGATTGATCGGCGCTTGCCGCGGTAGGTCCGTAGATGGGTGGCCATCTTTACATACCAAGACCACTCCGTGCCTCGGAAAGCACGTTCCTTCCAACCGCGTGCAAATAAGTGATACTAACATACTTTTATGTTTTATTTATTAACACAATTTGTTATTATCAAAACAGCCGAAAGACGTCCACTGCTGGACATAAGCCTCCCCCAAAAGGGGGGATTTGCCATAATCGCCACGCTTGGCAGGCGGGTTGGCGATCGCAGTATGGTGATCAAATGCATAGAGAACGCTGCTGCCCATTCTCTAGTAAGTCCCTTAGTCGCCTTCTACGAGACCCATGGGAAGAAATGGGATGGTGCTATTCTTTTACGTCCGGCACCACACGGAACACTTGTTATTTTAATATCTATATTTACGTTTATTTATAGGTCTTTGTAACCTGAAGATAAATGGTTTATTATTTAGCCTGATCTATCGACCCGTGTAGCTATTATTAATTAGTCAAGTCTTTACTGTAATTCCTAACAAATATTAAACCTTAAAAAAACCTGTCTGTTAAACCATCAATTAGCAAATATTTAATCATCCAACACTTGATAGTTAACTATTATTAGTTAATAGTGGCTTCTTCTTCTTGAGGGGCTTGTGGCTAAGTAACAATAGCTGCACGGGTCGATTGATCAGGTTAAGCTACGCTTGCCGCGGTTGGTCCGTGGATGGGTGACCATCTTTACATACCAAGACCCCTCCGTGCCTCGGAAAGCACGTTAAGCCGTTGGTCCCGGCTGTCATTTGTGGATCTTTGACAGTCGTTACGGGTCGTCAGAAGCCCGAAAGTCTGACAACCAGTCTTACCAAGGGGTATCGTGTTACCCAGTTACTGGGTTGTGGAGGTCAGATAGGCAGTCGCTCCATGTAAAATACTGGTATTCAGCTGCATCCGGTTAGACTGGAAGCCGACCCCAACATGGTTGGGAAAAGGCTAGGCAGATGATGGCAGATGAGTGGCTTCTTCAATAAGATTGTCTATTTGCCGGCTACTTTGCTTCTTGTATAGAGTGGCGGGGGGCGCGGCCCTACGTTACCGACGTTATAAATTTCTGTCTCCTTTGTGTATGGGGCGGACTTGGGAAGCCCCGATTGATATATTTAAAAAAAAATTGAACATATTATACAGGGTAAGACCCCAGCGTAGAAATTTAATGTCGATTTTACAAAAAAAAAAATCAGTTGTTTCATAGAAAAGTGCAATACCTACGCGGTCCAACTATATGGAACAGATGATTTTTTTTTGTATAACCGACGTTAAATTTCTGCGCTAGGGGGTCTAGAATGACATGTTGAATTCATGGTTACAGTTTGCGCACTGGATAAAAACTTATCCTGTAAGTTACTCGATATCTCAGACAATTATGGATCGATTTGGAGAATTCTTTAATGGGTAAGGTATGCCTTAGGGGTGGCCTTGTATAAATTGAATTAACTTGCTTGGTTATTGAGTTAGCTTCAATAATACGTATTTTCCCACTTAGTGTATAATGACGATGTTATAATAACTTCCTCTCACTGTAATTTGCATAGCAATTAGTAGTATGCGAATTTGTTTGGGGTAGGTTAGTATTACAGCTAAAAAGCGAACTACAAAAACTTTTTTACCATTAAAAACGCTACACAGTGAAAAATAAGTGATTAAGGCAGCGAAGTGGATAATGGCTCACTCCTAACAGATGCGCCTTGTGTTCCAACAGTGGTAACGTTAAAGACTGATTATAAAATAGTTTTTTTTTTGCTGAATGGTCTTAACTTCGATTAAATAGAAAGCGATGGAAGAGGTCTATGATAGAACGAGCGTGCTCTTTTCTGGTACTAAAATCAAAATCAAAATATTTTATTTCACATAAACCTGCAAGGGCACTTATGAAACGTCAGTAGCTAGGTGCACGGTTCCAATTTTTCGCTTTCAATGAAAATAAAGAATAGAAAATCGTCTATAAATCTACAGTCTGTAAGGCCTACAACGTTCTCTCATTAACAATATGTAAAAGAATCTACATAAGTAATATCAACTATTAAACCAAGTGACATGATTTCCATGAGAATCACTAATAAATAGTCGATATTTGTAGTGATAAATAATGTCAAATAGTGACAAGAATATGTCAGAAAGTGTAAAAAATTAAAAGAATAAAAATTAACATTGTAATTTGGGAGCAGTTAATAGACTCTCACATAGTTATGCTGTTAATGAGGTACCAGGGAAGCAACATGTGCAGAAGGAATGAATGCCAAACTTCCCTGTCTTCAACGTAGTCGTTTATCTAATAATATGCTTTTTGATAAGGACACGTTTGATGTGAGTTTCTGTAACCGACTTTGGCAACTTATTATAGAAGCGGATACTGTTTATTAGAAATAACTACCTACAAAACAAGAAATAATAAAAACTTCTGTTCCAAATTCGTTCCCTAGTCTGTGGAATGCTCGGTATTTAAATTAATCGGAGCAAGGGGCGCCCGATTGCGACTGTCTTTATACCTCGGTGCCTCGCGTCTCATGCCTCATGCCTCTCGAACGCAGAGGGAGCTACTTTTATTATGTTTGTCGATGTTTATCCCTTAATCTGTATTTAGATTGTGGAGAATGTTTAGGAGTAAAATAAAAACTTTTTTCAAAAAAATAAACAACCGACTTCCAAAAAAACACTAAAAAGTGAAAAATAACTTTAATTTCGGAAGTCGGTGACTTTGGATATGTATTTTAATTTTTTGTTACCGCCTACCGAAATTAAAGTTATTTTTCACTTTTTAGTGTTTTTTTGGAAGTCGGTTGTTTATTTTTTTGAAAAAAGATTTATATTTTTCACTTTTTAGTGGTTCACATGTGCTTACCCTAGCGCACCGGCGTGTTGTTATGTTATTAACTGGTGTAAACAATTGACAGACATGAGATTTCAGCAATCCCTGTCCATTTGCTACCATTTATTGAGGAGTTCCGTTGCCTATCTCCGAAGTTCTTCATCAGATCTTCACCAAATTGAAATGGAACCACTCCGAGAAAGTACTCTTCCAAAAACTACACAAATTGCTTCAAGTGTGCCTATAAAATTTGAAGAGTTCTCTCTTATTTCTCCAGGATCCCATCATCAGATCCTGACTTGATGATCATGGGACCACCTGGGAAGTATACCCTTTCAAACAAAAAGAATATTATCCAAATCGGTCCAGCAATCTTGGAGTAAACGGGGAACATACATAAAAAAAAAAAAGGTTCCGACGAATTGGAAGTCGGTTAAAAATAGGCGTCATAGTTACTCTAGAAGCTTTTTGTTTCACATTTTGGTGGGTATACGTGTCGTCTTTTCAAGTAATTACACTATAATAACGTGTGTGCACACACATTCATCTATCTATCTATCTATATATACAAAAATGAATCGCCGAAATATATGTACGCGCATAACTTCCGAACAACTGCACCTAATTGGATGATTCTTTTTTTATGTATTCCTTATTGTCAGGACAAGGTTTGTATATAAGATTTTTTTTTTTAAATATATACATCTGATCAGAATTAATTTTTACAATCTAATACAAAAAGTGAATGACGGTATGTGACAGAAGACTTTGACAGATCTTTGACGAAACCATCGAACAACTGATTTGATTTTACCAGTCGCGACTGGAGAAATAAAATATGGCGGTACGAAGTTCGCAGGGTCAGCTAGTTGTAAATAACTCCCAAATAATTCTCACTTTGATGTCCTAAAAATGTATCCTATTATAATATGCCTCTTTTCGTGAGCCTCAAATAACTCTCATTTTATTGCTCTAAAATACTAAAAAGTCAATTAACTGCGACCAACTTGGACGTACCGTCATCCGCCGCTTACATGATTAGGTCAAAAAGATTTTAGATGTAGATTAGAACTTTGTACTACAGCGTAAAGTTATGTAGCGTAACGTAGCATTAACGCTACGTGGCATAGCGCTACATAATATGGTGGAGCGTCTTGTACCACGCCCCGTAGCACACCAGACCGTAGTGAAGCACGTCGTAGCACTACTATACTCCATAGGTTTCGGTAGTTAAATAAAGGTAAACAAATCGTAAAAAGGGTTTTTGTATAGTTGACACTTTCTTGTTTAAAAATACGGTGTAAAAAAATCATATTTATTTTCGATTTATACGATAGTTTCCTCTTTAATTAATAAATATTATACGTTATCATTTATTCTTAAACTACTTTTCCTAGATTCAACTACTTGAGCACAATTTTTTGTTAGATTGTAAAGAGCCCAAAATGACAGGTTCCCTAAACCTTTTAGAAAATACAACGAATTTGCTAAATTAAAAAGTAAAACTGTATGTGATTTAGTATGGCAACTGAAGTGGCAGGTATTACGTTTAGTTGGTTAACCAGACTTTGACAGTGCTCTCAACAATCGACATTTACGATTTTGCGAGAGCGTTTCGATTTTGTTAAATTGTTTTATTATAGCAAGGAAAATAATTGATGATACAACGGAACGATTTATTATTAATGTGACAGATAGTTCATCAGATTCTGATTCTGATTATATGACTGTAAATAATATGATCTTAACATTTGAAATAAAAGGTTTCGCATCTATGAGTCACGTGGTTTTTTTTGTTTACCTTTATTTAACTATCTAAACCTATGGAGTATAGGCATACATGGCGTAGCACATTGTAGCGATACGTACGAGTAGCATGGCGTAGCACGTCGTACCAATGCGTAGCATTAAGTACCACGTTCGTAGCGAGACGTAGCGTTACGTAGCACGACGTAGCGCTACGTAGCATGCATGGCGTAGCGTTGTGTAGCATAATTTAGCATCATGTTAAGTTTCATAGCACGGCGTAGCATAACGTAGCATGCCGTAGCGTTGTGTAGCTCCTCGTTTATTCCTTAACTCGGTACCTATTCTGATCTTCTTAAAATTCATGTGCATTTAGTCAGATTATAAAACAAATCTATAATCTGAGTGTATTTATATGTTAATTGGAAAGTTTCGATCTAAGCAGAGGTTTCAGTATGTGTCATTTATATGGACTCCACGAGACAGGCTTGTTCTAGTGAGGAGTTCATAAGCAAAATGTTCCCTTTGCTTCTTATTCCTGTTTTTTTTCCCTTGTTAACGTAGGTACTAATGTAGACTCTAAGGAATTGTAAAGCACTGTTTTTTGGTAAAATAATCATAATCTCATCTTATCTTATAAAGTCACTTGTACAACAAAAAGTGTGCGATTTATTTTTACAAATCAAACAGGTACACGTATATATAGTGCAGCCAAAGGATTTTACTGTGTTCTGCTAATTAAACCGACTGACCGGTCATGTTATTTTATTAGCAAGTTAACATCAGTAAGAGATACAATCTTCATTAATCCGAAGGGTTCCGTACAAAGGGTATCAAGGATGATGACATTGATCCCTTCTAAAGTTTTATATAAACTGGACATCGGTCATTATTAGAATTAAGATAAAGTCCGAGTTGATTGTGAGATAGTAACTATGCGACTAGCAGTTAAAATTATTTATTTGTTGAAGGAAAAGCGCCAGGGTAGCGCGCGCAATTCGAACAGCTTTAAACCTATTGGCCTCGTCTCGGTCCGCCATTTTGTTTCTTTTTGGAACGAAGTTCCTTATCGCGCGTTGCGAAAGGGGGTTAGACGGAAAAAATTAAGACCAAAAGTTGTAACGACACTTTTTGCTACATTGTTGTAAGCCGTGCGGCGTGCGCGTGTTTCTCTGTAGACAGAGACACAGACAGAGTGCATATATGTGTGTGTGTGTGTGTGTGTATGTATATGTACAATTTTTAAAATGTTATTACAATTCCTTCACTAATTAATCGAAAGGAACTTCGTTCCTTCCAGGTGTCCCTTGACACCTCTCAAGTGTTTTTTTTTTTCAAAATGTCGTCCCACGATAATACCTATAGAATAGCTCTTGCCCGCGGCACCACCCGCGTGCATGTCGGTTATCGCGTAACCCAGTAGCCTATGTCCTTCTCCACATTCCAGGCTATATTTCTTTACCAAATTTCATGGCAGTCGGTCCAGCGGTTTAGGCGTGAAAGCGTAACAGACAGACAAACAGAGTTACTTTCGCATTTATAATATTAGTAGGGATAGAGGACATTTATAGAGGAACAAAAAAAAATCTGTAACATGATATCTTAGCGTCACATTACCGAGATTAATAGAGTTACAGATAGCTTTATTGAGTCCAAATACGTATTATCAATTAATTAATAATCTTACGTTTCTTGCAATTTTCAGGTCAGTGTCACGGTTTTTTACACGCTTTTTATTAGCTTCACCTGTATGTTTGTACGTCTGTACGTTTTTTTTGTAACCGACTCCTTTGGACTTGATTTAGACCCACTTCAAACGGTCAGATTTAATTGAAACTTTGTAGACTTATCGAGAACGGATGACAATTCGATAATTAAAAAACAAATCAGAAAAATCACGCTTTGGTACATAGCAGAACTAAAAAATGAAAATAAATAATAGTTTTAAAAAGAGAACTAAAAAAAGCACGCTTTAAAAACCATTATTATTTAAAAAAAGCGTGCTTGATATTAATTGATTATAAAAATACCCCAAAACAGCACACCACGCTTTTTAGAAATTATTTTCTGCTTTTTAAGTTTGGTTTTTAAAGCGTGTTTTTAAGTTTTATTTATTATGAAGTAGTAAATCAATGGGATTATATGAACTTGAGGAGCAGTGGTGGCCCAGTGGTGACGACCGCGACTTACGACTTGTTGGTCATAGGTTCGAACCCGAGCCAGGCTCTTTACTTTGTGTAAGTAAATAATATAAACGCCACTGCTCAAAACGGTGAAGGAAAACATCGTGCGGAAACCGGCTTGTCCTGGAACCAAAAATTCGAAAAAATGTGACATCTACCAATCCGCACTGGGCCCGCGTGGTGTATTACGGTCCACTCCCTCTCACAAAGAGGAGGCCTGTGTCCCAGCAGTGGGATAATATAGGCTAATTAAGATATGAACTTACGAGGGTTGTATGACGATAATTCTGTAAACACACACGTGTTACGGTCGCTAATCTTATTACATAATTGCAAAAAAGAAAGAAAAAAAAATGCGCATTACAGCCAGTTTTTTTTTTTTTTTTGTTAGTGGGAAATCATCAAATGACTTCTCCCGCTCTGGGTGGAGCAGGAGGGCGTGTCAGACTTTTACTGACTAAAACCCACCCATGTTCTCTCAGCTGCCCGTGTGCCAGGGGCCGCGGTATCTCTTTCGAACAACCCGCACCCCTGGCAGGCATCGGCCCTTGCGAGCCCCACCAGCTGCTGCTGACGTCTCCCTGCGACGGGTCAGCAGTGGCCCCGCCGCCTACCACTTTTCGGCCGCAGGGGATAGGGAGAGCGGCCAACGCTATACCGACACTCCTCTTCCCCTGCGGCCCCACCGCGTCCGCCATCAAACGGTGGCGGCCCGTCCAGGCCACGGAAGGGAAGAGCGCTACTCAAAAGTACCGGCACTCCTCCTCCGCCGCAGCCTGTAACTCTCAGCCGCGATGCCTCCCATTCGACATCGCGGCCCGCCTCAGCTGCGATGCACCTCACCGCAACCTACTTTTTGGCCGCTACGTCGTCGGCTTGGAGACACAAGCCCTGACGAGCGGCCCCACCTTGGGGTTCCTCTTGGCTTCACCGTGGGAGGGTGACCACGGTTACTGAGCCTCCCCGCAACGACAATGCGGGAACCCCACTGGGGGGGGGGGGGGGCATTACAGCCAGTTCAATTGGCATCAAAGTCACTTCTTTAGATATAGTCATTTATTGGTCTACAAATAAATGTACGGCTGAACAAAGAAAACACAGAAACATTTGTGTTACAATTTTACAATAAAAAGGCATCGCGACTGAGAGTCACGGAGGATCGCTGTTACGTCCGTTATCGTTGCGATCGAGGCTCTCCTCTCTCTCTCTCTCTCCACTCTGCCTTCGCTACATAAAACGTAGGGAAACTGGAATTTTGCTTACTACGATAAATATTATACAATACTATTGTGCCAGCGGCTTCGCCCGCGTGGCGCTCGAAATTTATCCCAAGGGAACGTACAACCGGGATAAAAATATCCTATGTGTTAATCCAGGTAATAATCTATCTTTGTGCCAAATTTCATGGAAATCCGTTTAGCTGTTTTGGCGTGATTGAGTAACAAACATCGAAACATACAAACTTTTACATTTATAATATTAACTAGCTGTGCCCGCGACTTCGGCCGCGTGGATTTTTTCTAAAAGTACCCTAAGTTACTCCTTATTACATCAGCTACCTGCCAGTGAAAGTCCCGTCAAAAACGGTCCAGCTATTTCAGAGATTAGCGGGAACAAACAGACAGACAGACAAAAATTGTAAAAAATGTTATTTTGGTATATGTACCGTATATTAATCACTACATAGTATAAAACAAAGTCGTTTTCTCTGTCCCTATATCCCTATGTATGCTTAAATCTTTAAAAGTACGCAACGGATTTTGATGCGAGTTTTTTAAATAGATTGAGTGTTTCAAGAGGAAGGTTTATATGTATAATACACCGACCTCCACGCGGGCGAAGCCGCTGGCAAAAGCTAGTATATTCATATGCATGTAGCAAAAAGCGGTTATTTTAATATTACAAACAGACACTCCAATTTTATTTATATGTATAGATATAGATGTATAGATGAGGAAGTAGGATAGGCTGCACCTTAGAAAAGACCACTTTAGGATACTTACGTTTGACCAGCGGATTTTTGAAGTAGCTTCATAATTTTTAAGCGACTTCAAAAAGAAGGAGGCTCTCAATTCGTCTGTATTATTTTTTGTTTGAATCTTCAGCGACATCTCCAGCAATTATCAACTGAAATAAAAGTTTTCTGTTCTGCATTTTCTATTCTGTTCTACATGTTCTATTCTATTCTACATTTTCTATGCTATTCTACATATTGTGTGCCTTTTAGTCTGTGCTAAATAAATGCATTTTCTTTCTTTCTTTCTTTACATTCCAAATGTTTCATATTTTACTAGCTTGTGCCCGCAACTTTACCCGCGTCAAAATTATTGCTCCCCCGACCTACCCCATCGCATCGAATTGCTTGCCCGTTCGAGTACTTGGTATTCGTGACTTTTTTCTTTTTGCTCGTCTCCTAAGGGTCCTAGCGTGATTTTATATAATCTATAGCCTTCCTCGATAAATGGGCTATCCGACACTAAAATGTTTTCAAATCGAACCAATAGTGTCTGAGATTAACGCGTTCAACCAATTAACGAACAAACTCTTCAGCTTTATAATACGAGGGTCATTTGAAAAGTTCTTAGCCTAACATACTTAATGAAACCACACGATTTTGAGTTTATTTTTATTTTTCAACATACTCTCCTCCGAGCTTAAAACACTTCTTCCATCGACCCGGTAAGGCTTCGATACCCGTTTAAAAAAAATCTTCGTCTAACTCCTCAAAATAAGCGTCCACGGCGGCTATGACCTCTTCATTTGTAAAAAAATGTTTACACCCTAAAAAAATTTTCAGCTTTGGGAACAGATAAAAGTCGGACGGTGCTAAATCCGGTGAATATGGGGGATGAGGTAACAATTCGAAGCCACATTGATGGATTTCTGCCATGGATTGCACAGAGGTGTGAACGCGCGCATTGTCCTGATGAAACAAGACTTTTCTTCTCAATAAACCTGGACGTTTTTCTTTGATTTCTTCTCTCAAACGACGCAACAGGTTGCAACAGTAATCGGAGTTTATTGGGCACGCCGCGATTGCGGCGGTAAGTCCCCTCTTTGAGGAGTGGCTTGAGAGGCGGCATGGCGTCCTCACCTTCCGCCTGTCACAGGTCCTCACGGGACATGGCTGTTTCGGGAGGTTCCTGTTTCGGATAGGGCGGGAGGAAACGCCCGGGTGTTTCCATTGCGAAGATCGCCCAGAGGACACGGTGGAGCATACGGTGGAGGTCTGCCCAGCTTGGGCGGAGCAACGCCGTGTCCTCGTGGAGGTGATCGGCGGCGGCGATCTCTCGCGTCCGACCCTGGTCCAGGCCATGGTAGGGAGCGAGAGGGCATGGCTGGCAGTCGCCTCCTTCAGCGAAGCAGTTATGCTCGCAAAGAGGGAGGCGGCGCACGTGAGGGAGATGCAGTACATGCGCCCTCACAGCCGTGGCCTTCGCAGGAGACGCCCTGGGTGTCGGGAATCCCAGGCTGATTCCCGGCCACCGTAGGCACGGGCTTGCGGACGGCGAGTAATGGGTACCTCGCTGTCCGGTAAGGACCAAGCCCGGGTCGACGGCGCCTTGTGCTCCACGCGCGCCTCAAAGAGATGTCAGCAGCAACAGATGGGGCCCGCAAGGGCCGATGCCTGCCGGGGGTGCGGGTTGTTCGAAAGAGATACCGCCGCCCCTGGCACACAGGCAACTGAGGGAACACGGGTGGGTTTTAGTCAGTAAAAGTCTGACACGCCCTCCCGCTCCACCCAGAGCGGGAGAAGTTATTTGATGATTTCCCACCCAGAAAAAAATCGGAGTTTATTGTTTCACCCTTTTTTAAATAATCCACGAGAATTATACCCTTTGCATCCCAAAAAACGGATGCCATGACTTTGCCCGCCGATAAAACCACCTTTGCCTTCTTTGGGGTGGGCGATCCTGCTCTTTTCCATTGTTTCGACTGTTCTTTTGTCACGGGTGTATTGTGGTGAACCCAGGTTTCATCCATGGTTATAAATCTTTAAAAAATTCTATTGGGTCAGCTTCATATAACTCTAAACAGTCGCGAGAAGTTGTGAGTCGGTTGCGTTTTTGTTCCACTGAAAGCAGTCGCGGTACCCAGCGCGCAGACACCTTAGAGAATCCAAGTTCAGTAGTAATTATATGATGTGTTCACTCAGATAAGATGCCTACAGTCTTGGCTATCTCCTCGACAGTCAATCTTCAATCAGATAAAATTAAATCACAGATTTTTTCTTTGTTTTGATTAGTGGAAGCAGTCGAAGGCCGGCCACTACGGGGCTCATCTTGAATGGTCTCACGACCACGTTTAAACTCTGCCACCCAGTTTTTAACAGTCGCATACGAAGCAACGGACTCACCCAAAGTAGCAGACATGTCTTCATGTATAGCTTTTGGAGTTAAACCTTTCAAATTCAGGTATTTTATCACTGCACGATGTTCAATTTTATCCATTTTCAAAAATATCTCTGACTTGACTTACGGTATCACGTGTAAACGAACAATGAGTTACTGTGAATAAACTAAACTGTGCATACTTGTTGCTAAATAATGTAACTACAAAATGAGGGTAATTATAAAAAAAACCAATGACTAACCATGTTAGGCTAAGAACTTTTCAAATGACCCTCGTATTAGTGTAGATAGTGCCTGCTAGTAATATATCATTTTTCTGTAGATTTAAGCTGGTTGTGTCGCCCTTGTCCAGCAGTTTGGTATATAAAAATAAAACATATAACTCAATAAATAATACTTTATTTAGTTATTATTAGTAAGTACATTAATATATTCCTTATATACAGATATAACAAGCGTGTACATTTATATTTAAAGTTAGCGTATGATTTAAGGTATCAGCAAAAAAACTTCTTTTTAAAATTCAATTAAATGAATATTGATTTATTATGTAGTATTTTTCCTACATAAACCCATGCTCCCACAGACGTAGTAAAATCGCGGAGAGTTGAAAATCGAGCAGTAAAACATGCTGTTCGTTTTTCAACGCCCTGAGATACACTGTCGGATTCTCAATTCTCTGTTTAACCCAGAGAGTTGAAAATTCAGTGCGTAAAAATATCCCGCCGTGATTTTATTAATGTCGGTGTAAATGTTGACTAAGTGCAACTCTTCCATCACATCCTATTTAAAAGCGTTTGTCACTCGAATTCGTGTACTCTAGAATTCGAGTGACAAACGCTTTTGCATTCCTAAATGGCTTTCATTTTGACAGTTGTAGCAAAATTCATTGCGTTATTTACGACGCTGAACAGACAAATGTTTCGTAGATATAAAGCAATGGATTAGCAATATCCTTCAAAATAATTCAAATTGTGCTTGATAGGGTTTGCAATTGGGTGCAGGTCCACCGAACAAGAGGTCGCAGGTCCACCGAACAAAAAGTGACATATGGATGCGACGATCGTTTTTAAATAGAAGGGGTCTTACGACGCTACAATATATATAACGCTGCGAAAAAGTAAAATCTTTCTGTTTAAGTATTTCGCTTTCAAATTCAAAACCGACAACATTTTTCCCCTCTGTCCCTGGGTCCCTCCCATATCTCCGTCCCGTCCGTGGACCCGTGACAATGTTTCCAAAAATTGTCGCCTCGCTCCATCTTGGTTAAAAAAAACGTTACGAACGCAGCGACCTTAATATTTAAATCTCTTTTCATTTCAAAAACTTGCACAAACCCGTTATTATATTATAAGTTCAAGACCAAATTTTTGCTGACAATTCAAACATAATCCTATGAAAAATGTGCGATAAAACTCAGCTGCCATAACATGCTAATAATAGTTTATTTATAACAATTATTACTTCTATAACTATTATAATTCGTACATATTATTATTATTTAATAGTATCATCAAATTTAATCTCTTGCGGGATTAGTCGAGATACTTAACTGGGTGATTTTTTAGTTAAAATCTAGATTTTTAATGCACTATGTTTATTTTGCGATGACTGACTGACACAACGGACCGGACTGTAACTTCATGTGACGCTTGGGAAAGACTTATATCCAGAAATTGACTTATTTCGGCTAAATGAGGATGATTTAACATATTTTTTTATTTTTTACTATAACTAAACCACTGTTTAAATGAATTTTTGTTTTACATTTTTTTTTAATTAGAACATTTCATTTCCTCTGCATTTGTATCTTATATCAGGACAACATTAATTGAAAGCCGATGAGACTTTCAACTGTTTACTGTATGTTTTAATTTACTACTGGTCGCTCAGTGGTCAAATTTCGACCATAATTTAAAAAAAATACTTTCTGCACCCCTTGTTCATATAAACTTTAACTGTGCCAAATTTCATACTCTTCCCTCTGCGTTAGTTTCGTAAAAAAGGGGTACAAAGTTTTTGCTTCACGTATTTATTAGCAGGGTGTAAGGGAAACGCTTCCGAAAACGAAGACAGGTGATAGGGCTAGTGATTCTCGATACAGTACCATCAAAAATCTATTTTTTTTTTACAATTTTACATATTTTTTTTAGCATTCTTTGTAAAGCGCCACCAAAATAAAATAAATAGAAACATTACAGAGGCGTCAAACGTTTTAATTTGACGCTAAATAACCAATTCAAGGCGAAAGTTTATTCTTCTGAAGCGTTCCCCTTACACCCTGTTTAGGTTAGAGGAAAACAAACAATACTACATAAAAGAAGTGTCCAAAATACATTATTGTTCGAGTGTCACGTATACCATCATAAAATGAACAGTGTACTATATTATAATGTCGACTAGCCAAAAAGGAAATGAAGTGTCACGACTTTCCTAATTTTACAAACTTATTAATCTTTTAGTTACGACTAAATCACTTGAGATGTGCTAATCGACCTAAATTCAAATTTTTACTTGTCACTTTAATAATTTCGAATTTAGAGAGCCCTAGATTTGGCTAAATCGTTCAGACAATTTGCTTGGTTTATAAATGCCCGTTTTCGCTACCACTACGCGACACCTCACTATTGTTTTTTGTTTTTTATTTGTTTTCAATCTCCGCAAAGAGTTTCTTATACAGGGTTGTGTAGCGGTTTTACGGTGTTTTTTGGTAAAAACAATACCAGCGCAATATAATTTGTTATACTAATTAAAAGTTTATAACAATACCAGTTTGTTTTTCGTCGCAAGTGTGTTGAAAAATTTCGTATGAAACGCGTGCGCATTTATCATTACACAACTGTACCATAATTACTATTTATCACAGCACACCGATTTGTTAATATGTGGAAAATGTTGTGGTACATTTATTTTGTTTTATATACCTAACTGATAGTGTTATATGTGATGAGATATCGTTTTTTTCCCAAATAAAATTAAGTAAAATACTATCGCAGTGTAAGTGAAAACGAGCAAATGAGTCGTATCAAACCTTTTTTCGTAAAAAGATTATGTGAAGGTTATTGTCGTTGGCTCCCCCGGTCTATTATCTATGACTATTATTGTATTTGACATAATCCCTTCAACATTCTGGGCTAAGCATTTGTTTAAACAAATAAATAAACAAGGAGAATAGTTTTAGGTTATAAATTAGCTAAATTGCATTTGTTCATGGTTATAAAAAAGCTGTATTTTGTTTAGGATGGATGCGCGAAGGTAATCGACGAAATTCAAATTTTCTTACGTTTTTTGCAATTGAATATGAACTTTAGGTTTATGCAATAGAGTTGAAAATCTATCAAACAAATTTGACAGATAAGGGTAGCTTAATGTGCTGGCGTCTGTACTATTTCGCGAAAAAAAAAACACATTCACAAGGTTTAAATTAATTTAGAGGGCTAAAAGTCACCCGAATAAAACTCGAGCGAAAACCCGCAATGGAGAGGGCTATGCTTGGAGTTTCCCTACGTGATCGAATCAGGAATGAAGTGATCCGCAGGAGAACAAAGGTAACCGACATAGCCCGAAGAATTGCCAAACTTAAGTGGCAGTGGGCAGGGGACATTGTGAGCAGAACAGATGGCCGATGTGGCCGAAAGGTTCTGGAGTAGCGACCGCATACTGGAAGACTTAAAGTTGGAAGGAGAAGCCAAGGAGGACTGATGACCTGGTGAAGGCCGCAGGAATCCGTTGGATGCGGGAAGAACAGAACCGGTCGAAGTGGAGGAGCTTCGAAGGGGAGGCCTATGGTCCAGCAGTGGACGTCTTTCGGCTGAAATGATGATGGTGATGGGAGGGTTGTATTGACAATTCCGTAAATACATACGTGTTACGGTCGCAAATCGATTTAGTACCTGAAACTGACCTGGAAAAAACATAAGGAAATTAAAAAAAAAAAAGTAAGTAAATTTGAAAAAAAAAAAGTAAATTTGAAAAATATAAAATAAAAGTAAATTTGAAAAAAAAGAACGTAACTAAAATGAAAAAAAAAACCGTACGAAAATTTGAATTTTTTTTTAAAGAAAATAAAAAAAAAACTTTGTAAAATTTGAGTTTCGCAGGTACCGTCGCGCTTCCCTTTTGAATAGGATAATAACTGAACCTTATTAAATAATAAAATCAATTCAATTGCGCATACGCAACTGTATTGTATTGCATTTATAATTGCACCGCTTAAAATTCCTTCCTACAGGCTTAGCACGAGCAACGATTTGTCGACGGAAGGATAGACGTGACTATTAAGTAAATGATGTACAATAGGAGAAGATAGCTATGTTCTTCTATTTATTATCACAGTTATGCGTTCTAAACGAATCATGATTTTGTAGATAATCGTTTATACTTTGTGGCCGTCGAGTAGAAAGTTTGTTGTCAGTGTGATTTTGACAATTCTTCTGAAATAGTCTACATTTAAAAGGACCTAGACAAAGATCGTTCGAAACGAAAGACAGAATGACAGATTGTAGAAGGATATCTACAGTGCGATGTCAAAAATGGAGAAACGAAATGTCACTTTGTTTAGAAAAAGCACTGTCTATTCTTCGTAGCGATAAGAAGCGTCATGCTAAGTCTGCCGGACTCATTTCAAGATAGCTTGATTGATTTGTCAATTTTATTTTGTAATTTAATTAACATTTCGTTAATTCTCCATAATAATGAGCAAAGGTAGTCCAATGGTGTCGATCCCGACTTACGAGTTATAGGTCGTCGGTTCAAACCCAGAAAGGCATTTTTAACCGACTTCAACGTAAGTTTAAACCCAAACAAGCATTTTTAACCGACATCAAAAAGGAGGAGGTTCTCAATTCATCGGAACCTTTTTTTTAATGTAGGTTCCCCGATTACTCGAAGATGGCTCGACCGATTTGGATTATTACTATTTTTTGTTTGAAACGGTATACTTCCCAGGTGGTCCCATGATCATCAAGTCAGGATCTGATGATGGGATCCTGGAGAAATAGAGAGAACTCTTCAAATTTTATAGGCACACTTGAAGCGATTTAGGTAGTTTTTGGCAGAGTACTTTCTCGGAGTGGTCCCATTTCAATTTGGTGAAGATCTGATGAAGAACTTCGAAGATAGGCAACGGAACTCCTCAATAAATGATAGCAAATGGACTCGAATTGCTGAAATCTCATGTCCCTGCCACCGTAAGCGCGGGCTTGCAAACGGCGAGTAATGGGTAGCTTGCTGTCCGGTAAGGACAAAGCCCGGGTCGACGGCGCGTTGTGTTCCACGCGCGCCTCAAAGAGACGTCAGCACCAACTGATGGGGCCCGCAAGGGCCGATGCCTGCCAGGGGTGCGGGTTGTTCGAAAGTGATACCGCGGCTCCTGGCACACAGGCAACTGAGGGAACACGGGTGGGTTTTAGTCAGTAAAAGTCTGACACGCCCTCCTGCCCCAACCAGAGCTAGAGAAGTTATTTGAGGACTTGCCGCCGAAATAATGGGGGCGAGCCAATTGACATCAATCGGGCACATATCCAGACACCGAGTTGGTACTGAAAATTCCTGATGGAAAAGCCCAACAACACTGCCGGTCCTGGGAATGGAACTCAGGACGGTATGCTTGCATCCACTAGAACGAAGAGAGTCCACCATTCAAACGTTCACTTGGTAATGTTCAATCATTGCCACAAAATCAATCAAGCTATCCTGAAGCACTGAAATGCACAGAGAAAGAAATAATACTTCATTTCGACGCGAAAGGAGACCGGTCACATTCATACAAAGCGTTTAGTCCACTCTCGACCCCTCAACCCCCAATAATGACCTAATGTGTCCACTGGACCCCTGACTATAGTTTATTCTAAACCCTTGGGGGTCGACAGTGGATTTTATTTTCCTGCCAAGTTTTAGTTTCATCTCGACCCCCAAAGTAGTCGTACCGTACTGTATCAAAATATTAATTTTAGGTACTTACCGAACTAGGGGCCGAAAGTGGACGACGTATGCATGTCCTTTGTATAAAAATCCAATCTCACACCCTGGGGGTCGAGTGTGAACTATGTTTAAGGGTTGAGAGGAAACAAATGAACAAATTGTTTTTTAGGGGTCGAGGGGTCGAGAGTGGACTAAACGATACAAAGTTGGGCCCATAACACAAACTACCTCTCAAATATCTACGACTATTCGTTCAGCTGTATTTTCGTATAAGTTGAAAAATCTAGTTTTATACATTTAAAAATACCTGGATGACCGAGCTTGGCGTTTTCTAAAAATGAAACCTAGCTAGATCGATTTATCGCCCCCGAAACCCTCTGCGTGCTAAATTTCATATCTGAATGACCGAACTTTGCTCGAAATTGTTATTTTTTTGTTTCCCAAAATCTTTGGAGCCGTTTCTTAGATTCAGATTATACATATATACAAAAATTGCTCGTTTAAAGGTATTAGATGTACACCGTGACATTTTAGTCGTCTTACAAAGGTGGACCACTCAATATATCCGACATAAAATACCTCTAGGCGCGATTAAAAAAAATTTTACCATTAGTTAAGATAATATAGCAAAGAAAAATAAAATAATGTTTACGTATCAAACGGTAGAAGATACCTATCCAACGCACGAGTCGAGCAAATCATTCCATCTCCATAACAGGGTGTTACAAACTACGTCATGTGTTTTAGTGAATGATATTTTTTTTAAATTATTCATTCGTTCATTTTTTTATAGGCAAATTATTAGTAGTCATTGGAAACATGAAGTGGGATGCCGTTATAAGACGACTAAATTGCCTGCCACGATATACAATATGTAACAAAAACCCTGTTGTTCCTTCTACCAACGTTTTCAGAATCGGTATACATACGTAATAAAGCAAGTCATTTATAAAAACTGTTCAACAAAAATCATTAAAATAAATATTTAATTATGAATATTTGTAATGTTTAACTGATTTCGATTAGATCAAATAAAGCCGCCGAGCTCGTAAAACATTTTTTTGAATGTGTCAATTTAATAGTTATTTGATATTGAACTCTCAACTGGCCAATGCTTATTTTTTTTAATTATAACTTCATAAATGTTGTGCTTGTAGGTAAGCGTAGACGTCCCTAAAAGGGACAACAGCGTTTTTGTTACATATTGTATTACTACCTTCTCTTCTCTTCCGATCTTTAAATAATATGCAACAAAATAGTTATAGGAACACTCGCTGAGGTTTGTTGTCAAGTGTACTTGTTCAAGCTGGAGGAATGTTCGTAGAGATTTGGCGCAATCGTAAAAAATCACAAGAAGGACCAGAGTGAAACATTTTTTTTTTTTTTTTCAATTTGACTTTGGTTTTAGTCAATATGAATGGTCTCTTTTCCACTTCGATCTCGTATTTCACTTACGAAATATCATTTCTTTTTTTATGTTAGACAAATCTTAAAAATCTCTATTCAAGATAATCGCTATGCTACTGCGATTATACCTCTCCTTCTCATCTTAATATATTTCTCTCTCGCTCAGTAAATCATATGTTTTCTGACTTTCCTAGGCAGCACACACGGTGTTGTCAAGCGGCATCAGTTCCAACTTGATGTCGTCTGACTGTAGTTCCGTTACCAGTTCACGTAACCTGGGGAAGAAAGGGTTTAAGTTAAACGTAAGTTGTTATAGTAAACCTCACAAGAACATGGAATCTATTTAAACAAGTAATGTTCAACAAAATATACAGGGTATAATGGAAACGCTTCCGAAAACGAAGACAGATGATAGGGCTAGTGATTCTCGATACAATACCATCAAAGAAATCTATTTTATTTTTAAAATTTTACCAATTTTTTTTAGTATTTTTTGTACACTATGCTGTGAGAACAGTTAAATGAACCATTATTTGAAATTAAACACATTTGAAAACGACCCCAGGTCCAGGTGGCGACTTCAGATTTAGGCATACTTTGTAAAGCGCCGCCATAATTAGGATACTGGTGGTGCTGCCCCGTTTCTGTAGCGCGTCAGGGATGTTCGCAGATGCGCATGTAGATTGCTTTTACGCAACAATGCGTAAAAGGTGCGCTTCCCTGGTGCGCAGGGCGTGGGGCAGCTCCAATAGTGTCTTAGGCATGGTTGCGAGTCGCCTGGACTGTGTTTACGTGGGTCACTGCTGTGCCGTCTCTCATGGGATGTCGCAGCGGTGATCGACCGTTGTTTTTGTATTGTTTTCCTTGTTTTGTGTATAGTCTGTGGTTACTAACATAGTCGTAAGTTTTACTAACAATTTTGTTGAGTTTCGGTTACTTGAATAAATAAATATTCTATTCTATTCTATAATAAAATAAGTAGAAACATTACAGAAGCGTCAAACGATTTAAATTGATGCAAAATAACCAATTTACGCAAGACTTCATACGCCACAATTACAGTATAGAGTTGCTATGCTCCAACCAACCGATCACCTTGAAAACTTCTACTATTTATGCTTCCATAAATAGTAGAAGTTTTCAAGACGATTGGTTTACTTAATTCCTAACTTCTCGCAGGCAAAGGCCTACGGACGAAAATAGAAAAATCTTGTTAAATTTTAAATAATATTGATAACTGATCTATATTCTGTTTTTGAGTATGAATGTCGATGGCTATAAGAGTAGGGGGGATCAAAGAAGCGATGGATGGACTGTGTGAATGATGATATGGTTAAAAAGGGTGTGACTACAGAGATGACGACTGACATGGAAGTTTATGTTTTTACTAAACATTAATGTCCCGCTGGGCAAAGGACTCTATCGTCGGCTTATTGCAAGAACTCATTAACTGCAAAAAATCACTAAATATGTTTTTATCTATAATGAAATATACATATAAAGCTAATTGAAAACATTTAATTTTTCACCACCGTAATTATATTTAGGATAATAATTATGGCCAAATCAACGTAACCACTAACTAATTCGAACTAAAATACCGTTTATCTCAGAATAGTGAATATGTTACATAATGACTTCTTGCAATAAGCCGACGCTATACTTTCTGTCCGGAGCTGTCAAGGACCAATCTTTGTTAAAGGAGTCCAGCTGACCCCGCCATTTCCATCTGGGCCTGCCGCGATGTCGTTTGCCTTTAAGCGGGAACCACTGGGTCCTAAGTTTCGGCCATTGGTCGACTGACATACGGCAGATGTGTCCAGCACATTTAACCGAGGCAGCTTTCCGAGTGAGATCAATTAATACAAGTATATATTTTTATCGTTTTAATCCTTTAAAAGGGTCATTTTACTATTGGATCAATTCCGAAATCGTGAAATAAAAATGAGCTGATCCATACATTTATGTTCACATATCTCGACGCAATTTATGGATCAGTCTTGTGCCTGCTCGGTCATTTTTAAGAACGCTCCGTACTAGTTCATTTCGTTCAGTGAACTAGTTCATTCTATTAGTTCTATTCGGTCTTCGCTCTCAGTCAGTATTTCCATAGATCACAGAGCAAAAAAGTCTCATTGAAATCGTATCAGTCAAATCAGTCGCTGTCATTCTCATTCTCGTTCGGACATACGTTATAGCTCTTTGTAATTGTACGAGGAGCTGTTAAAACTAATAGACCGATTACAAGTCAGCATACGGAAACGTTTATTTCGTGTGTTTTTTAAAGTCTTGTAATTTTATTTTCTTTTTCGTTATTAATCTTAAGTTCAAGAAGTAGTTTTTTAATGTTTGTTACCTCATAACTTTCGACTGGGTGAGCCGATTTCGATGATTCTTTTTTTATTTGAAAGCTAGTGCTTCACGTGTGGTCCCATTTCAATTTCATCAAGATCTGATGATGCGTTTCGGAGACAGACATCGGAACTCTTCAAAATATAACAGTAAATCAACCACGAATGCTGCTAGTATTTAGTATTTTTTTTGTAAAAATTAAAACTTTTACAAAAAAAACAACCGACTTCCAAAAAAAACACTACAAAGTGAAAAATCACATTAATTTCGGAAGGCGGTGACAAAAAATTTAAATACATATCCAAAGTCAAGTTTTTCACTTATTTTATCATCCTTGGGGTCAAAACAATGCATATTTATGCGATAGCAGCAATCGCGGTTGATTTACTGTTATTTTTTGAAGAGTTCCGTTGTCTGTCTCCGAAAAGCATCATCAGATCTATATGAAATTGAAATGGAACCACACGGGAAGCACGATCTTTCAAATAAAAAAAGAATCATCAAAATCGGTTCACCCAGTCGAAAGTTATGAGGTAACAAACATTTAAAAAAAACATACAGTCGAATTGAGAACCTCCCCCTTTTTTTGAAGTCGGTAAAAAAAAGACTGGAATAAAAATGAAAACGGCTAACTACTTCTTGAACTTAAGATTAATAACGAAAAAGAAAATAAAATTACAAGACTTTACAATACTTGCAATTTTGCCCACTTATTTAAGACTAAAAAATTAACAATACCTATAAATTGAAATAAAATAAAAATGAGATCAGGGTTGATTGGTAAAAGTTGTTCATAATGATGAGTACATGACCCGGATTAAAACGATAAAAAAAATAGCTATGTATAATAATGTAACAGAGAAGTATGGTAGAACAAGACATGTTGCGCCGACCCCAATTGGGATAAGGGTCAGAGAATAAACACATTGATCATTATAGAGTAGATCACATGTAACACTTACTTGGCTAGTTGCGCAGGAGTGACGTAGATAGTCTCGTCAGTCTGCCCTGACGCAGGCGCCGGGTACCTGATCGTACCAATGTCTACCGCCCTTGATGATAATACCTGACAAATAAATTTATTTTATTTTATTAATTCGGAAGAACAAACAATTACATATAAGGAGTTATACAAATGTGCAACCAACAGCGTTCTCCACAGATACACTAAAAGACAAAGACAATGTTGCCAAAGTAAAAGTCTGATAGAATAGACAAGAACATGAAAAAAAAATACACATAGATTACAGTTACTGATAAGTAACACGTTTAGAGATTTTAAAACAATATTATTCTTTTGAATTATACACCGTGATATTTTAGTCGTCTTACAAAAGTGGTCCACTTATTGTATCCGTCATAAAATACCTTTAGGCGCGATTCAAATATTGTTATAATTGATTAAGATAATAGGTACAAGGAAAAATAAAGAATGCTTTAGAATTATGAAACACCTTTTCCCTGTTAATAATGTTTACGTATCAAACTGTAGAAGATCCTACCTATCATTACATTCTATCATTAATTCCATCTCCATAACATGGGGTTTCAAACTACGTCATGCGTCTTAGTGAATAATTTTAAATTTTTTTAAATTATGCAAATGTTCAAAAATGTCATTTTTTTTTAAATGAATGATTAGTTAGTCATTGGATACATGAAGTGGGCTGCCGTTGTAAGACGACTAAAATGTCAAGGTGTATTTCATCAGTTTGACAATGCTTGCCGATGTTGTCGTCGTGACAGTGAAATACATCTTTAAAATGAATGATATATTTATTTATTTATTTGTTAACATAGGTAAATAAAATAAATATCTTATGTTTGATAAACAGAGCGCTATGTTATGCCAGGAGACTCTTATCTAAATGACAATTAGAATTGAAAATTAGCTAAAAATATTTAAAAATTCATGCATAATAATAATGAACTTTATATATAATGTTTATACACCGTGACATTTTAGTCGTCTTACAAACGTGGTCCACTCAATGTATCCGTCATAAAATACCTCTAGGCGCGATTAAAAAATTGTTACCATTAATTAAAATAATAGGTGCAAAGGAAAATAAACAATGCTTTAGAATTACTAAACACCCTCCCTGTTAATAATGTTTACGTATCAAACGGTAGAAGATATCTACCTACCTACCATTACATTCAATCATTAATTCCATCTCCAATGATATTTTCATTTTTTTTATTATGCAAATGTTCAAAAATATCTTTTTTTTTTATAAATTATTAGTAGTCATTGGATACATGAACTGGGCTGCCGTTGTAAGACGACTAAAATGTCACGGTGTATATTTAATTTAAAAATGAACAATTTGTAAATGGCAATACAATATGACAACCACAGGTACGTTGTAAGTTGCAAAAGCATAGGTCATTTTATAATATTCCCACTGCTAGGACTCCGGCCTCCTCTCTGTGAGAGGGAGTGGGCCATAATCCACCACGCGGGCCAGTGCGGGTTGGTAGATGTCACATGTCTTAGAATTTTTGGTTCTAGGACATGGCGGTTTCCTCACGATGTCTTCCTTCACCGTTTTGATAGCAGCGGTGAAGAAATTATTTACACAAAGTAAAGCGCTTGTCTGGCTCCGAACCAATGGGCTACAACTCGTAAGTTGCGGCCACCGCAGCTCTTTTTATTTGGAACTCAAAAAAAAAAAACTTAAAACTCAAAGCATTTATTTCAAACTAGCTTCCGCCAGCGGCTTCGCCCGCGTGGAGTTCGGAAATTATCCCTCGGGAACGTAGCACCGGGATAAAAAGTCCTATTCTATGTGTTAATCCAGATTATAAACTACCTGTGTGCCAAATTTCATTCAAATCCGTTCAGCCGTTTTTGCATGAAAGAGTAATAAACATCCATGCATTCATCCATCCATATATACTCCCAAACTTTCACATTTATAATAGTAGTAGGATAAACCAATTACAGGCACTTTTGAATTGTCAAGATCGATGAGTTAGAAAGATGAAGCTAGTTGCCCATTCCAACGCGTAGGTACCTATGGAGAAGAACGGGCAAGAAACTCCATGGACACTCTTTTAAAATCATGGTATTGTTACAAAAGTTCGTTACATCATTATGTTGAAATTATCAATGTGAGAACGATGTAAAAAGACGTGCACATTCAAGCGTCCGTAATTAAAACAAAAATAAAATAACAATTCAGAAATTAAAATAAGCCGTGGGAGCTAAGAGATGACCAGTCCCTACTGGCGGCGCCCGTTCACGAACATGACGTGTGGATCAGCACCATTCAGCTCAACCATTTTGAAGGGAACTTAATGATCCAACACACACGCCACCACCAGCGAGACATTTGAGTGAGCATGACATACTCTCAGCTGCCAGGGCACATTCAAGTCAATAAAAGACGTACCTTGTAAATGGTAGCTTTATAGTAGGAACAGATCATAGATTACCTTTAATTGCTACTTACACAACGGGACCAAATCGAAATTAAGCCGTTGGTCCCGGCTGTCATTCGTGGATCTTTGACAGTCGTTACGCGTCGTCAGAAAGCCGAAAGTCTAACAACCAGTCTTACCAAGGGGAATCATATTACCCAGTAACTGGGTTGTGGAGGTCAGATAGGCAGTCGCTCCATGTGAAATGCTGGTATTCAGCTGCATCCGGTTAGACTGGAAGCAGATGATGGTGGTAGAACTTACGGCAGCTAGTTCGGGCGCCGGGAACTCTGCGAAGTCTGCCTCCACGCACCGCCACGGACGGTGCATCAGCAACTGTTGACGGACCTCCGCTTGAAGAGATGCTAGCCGGATCTGTTTGAAGAGAACAATTATAATTGAGCTCCTAAAGTTCTGAGTTGAGCTGCACGATCAGTGACAAATGCGTGTACTGGCTGAACAGGTCCACTCAATCTGTGTGGTTCTCTACTCAAAAGACCATGTCGAACACCAATCTGCATGGTATTCACATGATGTTACCAAGAGTATGTCTGGACTTTAACCTTTTGACCGCCAGAGCATAAACGCTTCGGCGTCCCTGCCACGCCAAGCCAGAAATTCGGCGCAAAAACCTACAAAAAAGAGGGATTCCAAAATTTTAATCATTGCTTATCGTCCCTTATTTTTTAAATAAAATATTACTCGTAACATCATTCTCTTATTTAATTTGACCCTAAAATGTTATTTTCTTGTCGGCATCAGCCGACGGTGGCGTGTTGGGCACGTTTTCATTTGTCGGCTATACCCGACGGTGGCGGTCAAAAGATTCAAACTCAAACTCAAACTCAAAGCATTTGTTTTCAATTAAACCATTTACAGGCACTTTTGAACTGTCAAAAAGTCGATCAGTTGGAAAGTTGAAGCTAGTTGCCCATTCCAAAACGTAGATCTCTATGGAGAAGAACGGGCAAGAAACTCCACGGACACTCTTTTAAAATCAAGTTGAAATATTACAAAATCTTGGGAACATTATTCTTGTTGCTTCTGTATGTGAGAACAATGTAAAAAAATGTAATTATAAACAATTCTAAATAGGTACAAGATAAAAATAAGCCCTGGAAGTTAGGAGATGAGATTAAAAGAGACTGTGACCTCCCAGATAGGAAACGCCGACCTCATCTAGTTTAAAAAATATGATTGACGTGTAAATGTTTATACAAGCCTACTAACAGGACAAATAGCTACTTAGCTATTATTATTGAGAAAATCATGTTGACACGACCATTGCTTTATGCATTTAAAATTGAGTCTTATTGCCTTCTCTGACGCCTCTTTCTTTGACTCAATCGGCGGTCAGTATAGCAAAATACATTTTTTTTAATATCCTAATTAAAAGTTACTGAAATCGCTTCAGTAGTCAATTATAAACAAATTACTTTCAGGAATTGCATGCATTCTGTTACATCTTGTATATTTTTTTAACGGAAAGCGGAAACGAGTCGGCCAGTTCCTCAGATACAAAGACGTTCAGAAAATATAGATCCCTCTCGTTAGGAGAAGTTGGCACAGGATAGACTTGTTTTCCCCACTGCGTCGACTGTCGGGAGGACACGGCGTGGCACACGATGGCAGAGTGTGCCGCTTGGGAGGAGCCGCGCCGTGCCCTCATCTCAGGAGTCGGCAGTGACCTGTCGCTGCCGGCCGTTGTCGACTCGATGGTCGGCAGCGAGGAGTCCTGGGACGCGGTGGTATCCTTCTGCGAAACAGTCATGTCGCAGAAGGAGGCTGCGGAGAGGGAGCGGGAGATTGCTTCCGCTAACCCGATCTGCAGTAGACGCACCGGGCGTCGGCGGAGGGCGGATAACACCCTCTTCCAGCCCCCCTAAATGGGTCCAGGGGCGACAGATCTGGGGAAATCTGTCACCCCCTACTTCTTAGGACCCGAGATGGCGGCGCGTAGTGTTCCACGCGCGCCTCTCTATGACGTAAGGGGGGAGTTTAACACCTCACTACTCCCCTGTCGCGAGGTGGCCCGCAGAGGCGGGCCGGCACTAGCCGGGGATCGCGGAAGTCACACTAGTTCCCGTGATCCCCGGTGCAAGTGAGAGACGGAACACCGGGGTGGTTTTAGTCAGTAAGATTCTGACAGACCCCTCCGCCCTCCCCGGGGCGGAGGACATCCATGAGGATTTCCCCCGTAATCAAAAAAAAAAAAAAAAGGATAGACTTGTTTGCAGGCGTTTGGTACAGCAAAATATTTATAACTTTGAAGACCAGCAGACGAGAGATCTCGACAGCAGGCGAGATCATCTCAAGATTAAACCACTCTCCAACATACAATATTTTTACCACAATGGCATTCTAACGTGTCCGCACTATGCACGTACCTTTACAATCAAGATAGGTTACATTAGCCACATCAAAGCACACGGTCGTAGCCTATAGTTGTCGAAAGCAAAACCAGTCACCGTAGCCGAAATCAGCACGGGATTATTGATTCATTGATTTTTTTTAACACGCTTTTATTAGCTTCGCCTGTATGTGTGTATGTTTGTTTGTATCCGACTCCTTTGGACTTGATTTTGACCATTTTCAAACGGTCCGATTTCATTAAAACTTTGTAGACTTATCGAGGACCGATGACAATTCAATGATGTCATAAATTTGTTCCAGAATATTAGAAAAAAAAACTGAAAAATGTTGTAGTTAGCAGAAGAAAAAAATTCAAATAAATAATCGATTAAAAACTAAAAAACACGCTTTAAGAACCAAACTGAAAAAGCAGAAAATAATTACATAAAAGCGTGGGGTGCTTGATATTAATTGATTATAAAAATTGCCTCAAAAAGCACACCACGCTTTTTAAAGCGTGTTTTTTTTGGTTTCTTTTTAACCTATTTTTTATTTTTATTCGAGTATATTTAAAGTTACCTCCAATTGTCTCCTCAGTTCCCTCTGCTTGTCCTTGTGCAGTTGTAACGCATGCGCATACTGGCCTGGCTCTGACGGGAACTTCACCAGCCCACTGCGAGCCACGAACATGGTCCATTCCTGGAGATAAATGTAGTATTAATATCTGGCTTAAAAAACATTGTGGTCTCAGTTGGACTCGTGGATCTTTGTCTTCAAAAGCCAGTCTGACAACCAGTCTTTACCCAACAATGTTGGGGTTGGCTTCCAGTGTAACCGGATGCTGCTGAGTAAGAGTATTTTATATGGAGCTAATGCCTATCTGACCTCCACAACCAAGTTACTGGGTAATATGAAACACTTTGGTAAGACTGTTTTTTTTTAAATGAAAAAAAACTTCTTAACATTTTTCGTGAACTCGCGTCATCGACACCGAACGCTTTCCAGCGAGCACATGGATGAGTTGCGCGTTGATGTCTTTTACACGTAATAGTTCAAGTTTTTACTTCTGTCGGCACTCCCGGAGTGGAGTCGCTTCTTTTTATTTTCGACCCTTGGTAGTTTGTTGGTTTGGTAGTTCTAAAGATTTAGAGTGTTTTTTTTTATGTTGGGAAATCATTAATTAACTTCTCCCGCTCTGGGTGGAGCAGGAGGGCGTGTCAGACTTTTACTGACTAAATAAAACCCACCCGTGTTCCCTCAGTTGCCTGTATGCCAGGGGTCGCGGTATCTCTTTCGAAAAATCCGCACCCCTGGCAGGCATCGGCCCTTGCGGACCCCACCAGTTGGTGGCAATGACAGCTGGGAACAACGGCTTAACGTACTTTCCGAGCACGGAGGGGTCTTGGTATGTAAAGATGGTCACCCATCCACGGACCAACTGCAGCAAGCGTAGGTCAACCTGATCCGTCGACCGTCGACCCGTACGGTTGTTATAACTTTGCCACAAAAACTCGGACCGCGAGCAAATAATCTAAAAATTCGTCATGTCTTCTCGTCGCTATTCCCGCAATGTTTGAAGACTCAGTTCTTCAACCAGTTTCCTGCCCGTTATAATAATATACGATGCCGAAACGTAGACACTGTGAGTTGGGCTGGTCCACAAATTCGAGGGCGGGGAAAGCTCTAAGTTTCTTTAAAATATAAATTTATAAATGTTTTATAAAAAAAAAAAAAAAATCTGTCTCTGTCTTACATCGACTGCAAAACGCATGGAACTTCTAATTTTTTTTTACTGTGATTTATTATTTTTGTAGGCTTCGAAATATCAAATAAAAATCCAGGCAAATACCCTAAAATTATTGTCTTGATGGAACGAACGTATAAACTAATTAGTTTAAAGACTGTAATGTTACTTTGTAAAAATGCCACTAGTTGCGCTCTAGTAGACGTCAATGGTCTTTATCATGGTCGGGTACATAATACACTTTTAAACCAAGCATTGTAATAGACATAATGGTTGTATAGGTTATATCTGCAAATTATACTTCGCTTATATTCTTCAAAACCCATCATGTATTGAAGCACTCCAAAAACACGTATATTCTTCAGAATCTGTTGACAAAATCGTGACTACTTACAGTCTGCAACTTAGCCAGGTCCCTCTCAAGCTGCATAGCGGCCTGCCTGCGCGCAAGCGAGGCCGGGGAGCCCGGGTGCTCCAGAGGGCGCAGCGCCCGCAGCGCCGCGCGCTCCGCCTTGCGGCACGCAGACATGCGGGCGGAGCGTTCGCGCTCCACCGTCCTAGGGCAAGTCAGGGATATGTCAGAAGATTTTTGGCGAGGGTAGTCAATGATTAAATAACCTTTAGATGCGTTACCAGGACTCAATATTAGCAAGATAAATGCAAGGTAAGTAGGCCTGTCGTGTCTAGTGATGTGCCGAGTCGCTGTTTTGGTGGATAGAGTCGACTCGAGTCGGTTTATATGGTATTTGAATCATGACTCGATTCCGCGATTCGAGCCCAGTACTTGAGTTCTACGTTTGGTATTCGCATGTTGACTCGATTCCAGGACTCAAGTCTAGAAATACGAGTCCTGAAATTCAATTCCAGTCCATACACCTGAGGCTTTTTTCGGCGCCATGTTGTAATAAAGTTAATTACAATAAAATCACTTCACTACTAGTAAAAGTTACAGGTTCAAACGTGTATTATTTATTAGGCATCCTTCATTGCTTCAGGAAAAAGAGATCCAGTACGGGCTCGCATAATAGTATCGAGTCAGCGAGTTTAAAATCGATTTTCCCTGACTTGAGTACCGGAATCGAGTCAAGTACTCGAATCAAAATAAATTGGTATTCGAATAGGCGGGTCCAAAGCAGGAATCGAATCAGACTCGACTCAAGCCGTACTCGGCACATCGCTAGTCGTGTCACATACCATCCAGTGACGCGGCGAAACGCTAGTGACGTAACTATATGTTAATCTCTATAACAACAGGAATCGTTATTTGTGTATTACAATGTTTTAGATTTTTTGAATGAAAAGGAATTTTTTTATTCCGACTTTTAATTTAAATGGTTAAAAATAATAATTTCATAATGTGAATTTTAAATCAATTGACTTTTAAATGACACTATTTGACTGCATAATAATGAATATACTAGACATAATTTAATTTTTTTTGACTATAATATACATAGACTACAATATCTTGACATCAATTATTATTTATTTCTTATGTATTTTGTAATGAAATTTATAATGACTTTTGAATAAATGCAATTAAATGTAATTTTTATACCTACAAAATTTGTACGCCGTTATTGGCAAAACATGGACGCTCACAACATATTAATTTAATACCCTGCATGTCTGATTAGTCAGTTTATGTAAACGCATGTTTGACAAATATCTTTATTGATCTTTTATCTTTATCTTTGTCTTTCCTGTTCTTCACTAGCACCATATGATTGTGTGTACTACTAGCTAGCTATGTTTATGGTATACGCTGTTTTTGCAGTATCTCTAATGTTCGTGTATGATGCGTCTATTTATAATACATCATTCAGGGTAGTCTCTATTATAACTAAAAGAAGGAACCCAAATAATCTTAAAAGGGTAACCCGAGAAATTCATTTTTTTTATTCCAAACTTGTGCTACAGTCTGTTACAATAAATATAAATTTATAAATAAAGGATCAATCGTAAAATTAAAAGACTAACAACGCGCAGAATTAAATCTGGCTAATCCTTCTAGCTAAGTTACGTGGCAACCTGTAGCAAGCAAGAAAAATAAATAGATAGATTGAGCATACTTCCAGAAGTAAAAATACAACTAGTTCAAAGTTACCCCATTATCTACCACATTTGTGTGTAGCACACTAAATAGTTTACTTGTAAAGGCTTTACTCACCAACTTAACACCTTGATCTGATGCTGCAGCGCGTCGTTGACCTCTCCAACCGCGATGCCTGCCGTCACCTTCACCGGTGTTTCCTCTGTATCATACACTGTTAGTTACAGAACGTTCCAGAAGGTTGGGTAGAAGTGGTGATGGATGCAGGGGAGTGAAAGATCGACCGGCATTGTTTGAATATGTAAAAATGTTCCAGATAGGGCAATTCTCATAATTTTAAGAATTTTCACAAGTCTGATCAGTCTCGAATCTGTCAAAAATACCTCGAGTTTTGAGACCGCGACTAGATTTTGAACGTTTTTAATCACGAGAATTGGCCTTATCAATTTAAATTGATAAGTAACATGACATCTCTGTGCGTACTCTTGACTTGTACTAAATCATTTATATTTTAACTTTTTTAATTTAACTACCTAGAGCTTGACGAATTTATGATCCCATTTTATTAAACTTGTTAAACCGATTCTCTTGTACACCGAACTAAACTAACTAAACTATCACTTAAATTCCTTACTTTTAGCTATGAGAATCTTAAAGCTATTCTGCAAAAAATGATCTCTAAATTTAAAAATAATTTTGACACAACTAAAATCAAATTTGACAATCGCGACTCCACGTGGTATTTTTGGGCTTCGCAACGTGGTACTTGTTTGCCCTACCCCGTGATTTTTTTAGAGCCGCAGTCGCGCTAAGGGGGGCAGCCTCGACGTGTTTTAAATAGATTTTTTTTACTTTTTGTATGGAAAATATGAAAAATTATTACCTACATGATGAGTTTTAGAGGTCTGTTGGTCCTATAAAGGGGGTCGAAATTTTCATTATTTTTACAATAGGACACACCATTTTCGAGTTATAAGCAAAAGAAAAAAAAAAAAAAAGATACAGTACTGTATTTGTGCCCGAAGTCGAGGTGTTGGTGTGAGGTTTAGTTCTTTACAGCTAATTTTATTCCATGCCTTTTTCATCGCGATTAAAAATAGTCAGATTTAGTTAGACAATCAAAATTTTATGTTGAATAGAATAATGAAATTGACAACAATAGAATTACAAAATTACCAATTTCACTAAATTAAAAACTCAGTGCAATCTTAGTGCTGTAAAACTAAAACATAGTTATGTTGTGTCACTTCAGTCAATTTCAGAATAGGAAATCGTCGTTTGACAGGAATAAACTTAATTTTGGTGATTTTTAGTTTAGTTTAGAGAAATTTGTGACAAAAGAATCGGCACCATTATGTATGGTATTGCCTATTTGAAACTATTATCTGAATTCCTTCTCGACATGGTAAACTTGTATTGTTTGATTGAATGTGTAAATAATGTATTATCAATGAGTCTTTATTAATATAACATAAACTGTTTGCATGCCCTAATTAAAGTAGTTAGTATAAAGATTATTTTAAACTGAACATATGTAACATGTACCTACTTTCTGTGGACACTGTATTTATTATTTAAATTACCTACATCAAAACTAAAGTTGTGTACAAATAAATACAAAAAAAAAGGACACTTAGGCGTCGAAGTATTCGTCCGCATCGCTGTCATCAGGAAACATGCCCAGAAGACTGGCAGCATTGCCACGTTGAATGGCAATGCTAATTCTTTGGCCAAAGAACGACCCAGCCCTCTGGTCACGTGAAGCGTCGACCAGCCGGCGAGAAATTTCCTTAAAGAGGAGACGTGCACTCGGGCCCCATGTAACACTTTCTGTGCAAATAAAGAACTATTCTATTCTATCATATGGCATCCGAGAACAGGCAGTTAATATTAAGGCCAATTATGTTTCAGTCTCATTATGTAATGGGGGTCAATCTATTGCCATTAAACGGGCGACAAGACCCTGGGCTGCAACATTTTTCTGGATACCAGTATTTTAGAAAGATGGATATTATAGGAAATAATTGTCGATAGACACTAGTTGTATTTTTTCATGGTTTTGTGACAACTCCTAACGTCTTTGGTTTTTGGCTCCTAACGTCGATCTTTCAATCCCTAAAATGTATGTATTAATACACTGTACAGCATTCGTGGAGTTTGTATGAAAAAGCATAGGGTTTAACAAATTATAGTTAAATAAAAATTAAGCTAAGGCTCATAAAGTTGAAGCTGAGTTGCGCTACTGTTGCGCAACTTTTCACAATTTTTTTATTAAATGGCAAACTAAAATACTACCAATCTGTACCTTAATTGCGTAGAACAATATAAATTAGAATCTGAATTATTTTGATATTGGTAATTCATTGCTTCATATAGTCGAAAAAATTGTCTGTTTTTGTTACGTAATTATCCCGCACGAACGTAAAACATAACGTAAAGACCGATTAATAGTCATCTGACCAAGATTATGTCTGAACTTCAAAGGAGACTGTGACCTCTGAGTTTGTTTCGGCCTTTCTTCTCAGAGTAGTCAGATAGGAAACGCCGACCTAATCTAGTTTAAAAAAAAAAAATTGACGTGTAAGTGTTTCTACAAAGCTACTTATAGAAATAAAATCATTTTCATTTACGTTTTTTTTTAACAATTTGTTTTAAAATGAAAGTGGGGCAACAGTTGCGCAACTTTCCACTTGAACGAGCCTTAAACGTAAGTTTACGACATCCATGTACAATCATGCACATACACATTATTGAAGTAAAATTAATTAAATTATTTAAATTAAAATAAAATAAATTAGTCACATTGTTTTGAAAGCTCATTTTAGGACGCATTCCCTTTACTTCCATGTAAGTTTACATTTAATATAACTAATTTTGAATCTGAATCAACAATAAGTTTATTATTATTATTAGAAATGTTTTTAATTTTTTTGTTAATAAATAAGTAAGTAAGAAGTTATAATATTTTGCATTGTAAAGCGAAGAATTTCCAAAGCCGATAATTTTAGAATAAAGTTGTTTTGGGCTGATATTACAATAGTCAGATAACTATTATCTGAGGAATAAATATTACGGTTTGATAACTTTTGTATACAAAATATGTCAAACTGTCAGATTTATTCTTCAGATAAAAGTTATCTGTCTATTGAAAAATCAACCCTTAGAAAGTAACATTTATATTGTGATTCAGACTCAAAAATAATACCTAATCACTACTACATTAACAAGAACGTAAATTAAATAAAAATGAACAAAAAAGACTATACGAATGTCTTCGCATCTGGCGTTGAACCAATGTAGAAGTTTATCATACGTCTACACAGCGTAAACGCGTCACTAACGCTGCGTTAACGTGACGTATGTTCGATTTCATCACGCCTTAGCGACGCTACCGTTGCGTATGTAGTTAAAGCAACATCTACGCAGCGGCTACAGCACTTTTACGCAGTGACTACACAGCCTTTATGTAGCGTTTACGCAGCTTTAACCCGACTTCTAAACAACGTCTACGCGACGTAACCGCTGTGTATATGCCAAGGCTAGACATATGTTCAGTGCGAAGACACCCAAAAATAACAAAAAAATAAAGCCCATGCGACACCGAATGATATAATTTATATCTCAGCATATCTTACGCATAGCTTCTTTTGGAGCGGCCACGGGCGTCACCACCGCTAAAATTTTGATTTTATTTTAATTTAGATGTAAAAACCAGCCAATTATTGATTTTTAATATTTTTATTATCTTCATGTTTATATATAGGGTGACTGGTAATTCGTGACCGATATTTAAACACATGATTGTACTCGTCATAAGAAAGAACTTTCCCAAAGAAACGATTTCTTTATTTATCTACCTTATTGACCCCAATTTCATTACACCGATAGAATATTGAGTAGCTAACAAGAATAATACACCATCAGCTGTAATTTTATTTAGTTACATACAAAAAAAAAAACGAATTCACTTCTACTATGCATCATTCTTTTTTTCATTAATTTAACAACGGACCGCGCGCGCGCTATCAGCTGTGAGTCACTTGAGCACGGGGTCAAGCTACTCACAGCTGATAGCGCGCGCGCGATCCGTTGTTAAATTAATGACGAAAGAATAATGCATGGTAAAAGTGGATAATTTTTTTATTTGTAGGTAACTAAATTAAATTACAGCTGATGGTGTATTATTCTTGTTAGCTACTCAATATTCTATTGGGGTGATTGGGGACATGCGCTAATTAAATAATAAAAAATTGTTTATTTGGGAAAGTTATTTGCTATGATGAGTAAGTACAAACATGTGTTTAAATATCGGTCACGAATTACCAGTCACCCTAAATTTTTGTGATGTGAGCAGAACTTTGGCTAAAAGCAGGTCTAGCTTTAGAGCCTTGAAGGTAGCTTCAAAGCTTAAATATCGCCTCATCTCATGAAAAATCGTTATTTGGTTTTAAAAAGATGTTGTATAGATCACTTTCTGACACGTAAAGGCGTCACTCCCAAGTGTGCTTCATAGAATAGGGAATATGGAAGTAAAAAAAAAAACAAGCTAGTTGAAACCATCGCGAATTTCGTCCCGCGTTGGACTCGCTTCTACGGGTATACATACACCCTAAGCACGAAATCAGTAGCTTCGGCCGAAATTACGGGCGTTTCCTACTGACGCACATAACATTAGTTCGGAGCCCGAACTAATAATGATAGTCACAATTTGACAGCTATCTTTACTACGGAAGTATATTTCCCCGTCCGAAAAACTGAATTGGACACTTATTTTGACGGATCGTCGTATCGAACCCGTATCTTCGTTGATAGACTTGCGAGAGCCTAAACTAAACCTAAAAATGCATTTTGGATGATTAAAATTCTGCCCACATCAAATAATGAAAATAATAATCATGAAGATAATATTATTCTAAAGACATAATAAGGGTTCTTGAGCTACAATACAAAATTACTCTGCATACTGTCAACTTATTTCTGCAGGAAGTATATCGTTAAGATATAATTAATAATTGAATAAATATTTGTTTGCAAAGGGAATGCATGCAGTTAGCAAGCGATGAGTCTTACTGTAGTCTCGGACCGCCGGCGGGGGCAGCGCTGCACGTACATATAAATTGTTATGTAGTTTTATATATTATGTTTAACATGTATGTTTGTTTTAAGGGTGTTCTCAATTAAGATAATACTTTAAGTTTATTAAAAGAATGAAAATGTGTGAGATACATTAATTTATCAAAATGACACACTACCAGTGGCGACGGGTCATTACAAGCCGATATCCATCGGCTTACCTGTAAGAAATCCCACCTCCCACCGATCAACTACCTATTCATTATTTCAAATTACAATTAATTTGCATGAGTTTCTAAGTATTACTAAAAAAATGCCTACGCGCAAGGAAATGTAAATCTTCCGTACATAATTCTCCGATTTCAACTCAGTCTCAGTGAAAATACCGGCCTTTTCTTCTGAAGAAACTTGAAGCGTGCATCACGCGGTGAGTTTTTTATTTGATTTTTGATTACTAAATGGGCGCGCTCTAGACCGCGATCACGCTTGATGGAACGCGATTGAAGACGTCTATGACGGATCGATCGTGAGTCGATGATGCCTGTATTGGAAGTAGACGTGTTAAATGTGGAATGGAACACAGACGCAGACAGAGAGTTCTACTACATTTCAAAGCTTTAAATACAAAATTATTCAAAATTAATTTTCATAAGTGGTCAGTTTAAAAGAATTTATAAATAAAAAATGTTAATGTTTTAAAAAAAAACGATTGTTGTTGCTAAACTTATCTTTAAAGTTTTGCATGCTATGTTTTATCCTAGCTAAACATGCTTGTGCCTCAATTTGTATTTAACACCATTGTATACCATGTTTTTACGCAAATAAATATTCTGTTCTATTCTATGCTCTCTTTAGGAACCACTTCTCCTGGTCATAATTTCACCCCTCGCCACTACTCCAATTTATAAAAATAAAGCCGTGGAAGTAGTTGAAACCCGCTATATAAAAAATCTCCGGCGAATGTCGACTTGATATATGTCTGTATGTCGCACGTTTTCATATTTAAAATTGAAAGCACCCTTGAAATGATAACACATTGTATTGTAAATATAACATTCTTGTTATGGTAATTGTAAACATTCAGTTATGTATGTAACTTACAACATTCTGAAATGGAAGCGTTTTATTATTATTTTTAGTCGTAAATGGAATTTAAAACTGTTATTTTTTATTTTGTTTTATACTGTCACGGTTAAAAACTACCTACAGTTAAATTTTCGTTGATATGTTCATCAGTAATTTGTTGTCAGTAAAATTTGTGACGTCCAAGTGAATTACATGGGCCTAATATAAATCTGGATTTTTTGTTTAGGGTATTTTTAAGTCTTTACAAAATAATGTTGCCATACAAAAAAAAACCCGAAAACATAACCGCCTCCTTATTAGAAATTGGTTAAAAGCCAAACAGGCAAGTACGAAAAAGTGAAGCTAAAAACAGTAATATTTAAATTCCATTTACAACAAGCCTGAAATGACTGAAACCCTCAAACAAAACTTACTCAAAAACGCCAAGTCTATAAGAGAAAACAATACAATTTAAATAAAATAAAAAAAACTTTTAAATAATAATTTTGTATCTCATCTAAAACCCAGAAAGTACGACTCAAAATCATTATAACAGTTCCAGTTAAAAGGCTCAATTTGTGAGGTATAGTCGACCTATAACGTTCCCACTGCTAGGACCAAGGGTTCGAATCCAGGCGGGTGCATACTTTTATATAAATAATTTTATCATCACTGCTCGTCATCATCATCTTCCTCGCCTTTTCCCAACTATGTTGTGGTCGGTTTCCAGTCTAACCGGATGCACCTAAATACCAGTATTTCACATGGAGCGACTGCCTATCTGACCTCCACAACCCAGTTACTGGGTAACACAATACCTTTGATAAGACTGATTGTCAGACTTTCGGGCTTCTGACGACCCGTAACGACTGCCAAAGATCCTCAAATGACAGCCGGGACCAACGGCTTAACGTGCTTTCCGAGGCACGGACGGGTCTTGGTATGTAAAGACGGTCACCCATCCACGGACCAACCGCGGCAAGCGTAGCTTAACCTGATCGATCGACCCGTGCAGCTATTGTTACTTAGCCCCTCATCATCATCGCTGCTCGTCCTACAACCAAAAAATCGAAGACGTCCGCGGCCCGCGTGGTGCATTACAACCCACTCCATCTCGAAGAGAACAATCCTATGTCCCATCAGTGCTTTTTTTTTTCAACCCGCAGATCAACCAATGAGGTTGTCGGCTTCTTCACCGGACTTCCCTGTGGCTGCCTCAGTAAATTAAGACCTCCAGCCAGGACTTGAAAACTTAAGAGCATTCTCCCCACGCGCGTTGGCAACAACGCATTTATAGTAGTTTTTCGTGATTATTTAATGAAATACAAACAAAAATAAACATTTTTTTTTTCAGCCATGCAATAGACCGTTGGTATTTTCAAGTTTGTATGCTATTTTTTTTTAACGTTATTTTGGTATTTACTTATAAAAATCGACATACCGTCAATTATTTTCTATTTGCATTTAATGTTTTTATTAAAGAGTAAATGTTAAAAATAATTATAAATACCAACGGTCTAGTGGTTGGCTGAAAAAAAAATACTATTATGTTTTTATTTAATGAAATAATCACGAAAAACTACTATAAATGCGTTGTTGCCCGCCCGCGTGGAATTAATGCTCTTAAAACTAGAGCGACTACACGCTAAGGGCACCCCTTTTGGGGTACGGCCCTCAGCTTAGGGCGGCGTTGGAAGAGGGCAAAAAGGGACGGATTGGATCGGAATTATTATTATTATTAAGGGACGAATTTAAAGCTACAGGCTCAGTGGGAACATTATAGGCTAATAATGTATGTAACCTCATTTTAGCAGATTTAGACATAAACAACTTAAAAATAAACTAACTACATCTCCATAGGTCTATAGACAATTTCCAATACATTTTTCCCACTAACCCAGATCTACTTCAACTACCTACATATTTGAAAACACAACAAGTACGTACCATGGTGCGCGCCGCCCCTCTTGGCGTACAGCTTGAGTTTCTCCCTGAGCGTGCCGCGTTCTGTCTCCAAGGAATCGATGTCTTGTTGCAAGTGATCCATTGTCTCTTCGAATTCTTTCTCTTTTCTGTAAAGAATGTGTTTTTTTTTTATACAAAGCCAATTATTAGGTAATCGGTATAAATAATAAGGTAATAAAAACAATGTGTGTGCGTGCGTGTGTGTGCGTGTCTGCGCGTGTGTGGGGGAGTGTGTGTGTGAGGGTGTGTGCGGAGTTGTGGGTGTGTGCGAGAGGGTGTGTGTGAGGGTGTGTCTGTGAGGCTGTGAGGGTGTGGGGGCGTGTGTGTGTGAGGGTGTGAGTGTGAGGGTGTGAGTGTGAGGGTGTGAGTGTGAGGGTGTGAGAGTGTGAGGGTGTGAAAGTGTGTGTGTGAGGGTTGGATGGTGTGTGTTTGAGGGTGCGAGGGTGCGACGGTGTGTGTGTTTGCAAAAATTAAAGCCATATATAAAAAATCAGCCCTTGCCGTTGAGATTGGCAGCCGTGGCCAGGATAAGGAAGGATAGAACCTGGACGGTTTTTTTTAAATTTTTATTTATTAAAATCTCCCTTACAATTATCATTATTCCAACTTACCTCTTTAATTGGTTATGTGCGTCTTCCAGTTTGCGTGTTAGTTGCTCTGCCCTCAATTCGGCGTCTCTTGCTGCTGTGGACAATTTGCGTTCTCCAAGTTCGCGACGGATCGTCATCTCTGATAGTTCTTCTTGTTTCGCCTGGAAAATGGGAAAGAAATACCATAAAATTAATAAAGCTTTCAAATAAACGTGTGAAATACTTACACAACGTTCTAACTTTTAAAAGAAAATTGGATCAGAAAACGTTTTCTGATCCATTTTTTTTTAAAGTTATTTGCACCTGTGGATGCCAATCTATAGCGACATTTACAAATTGGCTGCTATGATTTGATTATTTGAATACTTTACCCCAAAATTCTAAGCATACATGATGTTTTTGATTAGACAATGGGGAAGGTAACTGTCAAAATGTCGCTTTTGTAGCTTGTTTCCACCAACACAACACAAAATAAGGAGTGAAGTGATTTTTTTTAATCTTCCAAAATATTCCGTAATTGATGTCAACCATTTCCCGGAATATCCTAAAATTAGAAGATTGTGGCTTCTTGGCTTTGTAACTATTCTTAGAGATTTTAAAAAAATTTAACGAGTTCGAGGAACCATTTTCAAGGAAGTGATTACAAGGAAATATTTAAGGTTTTAGGTTATTCCGACACTTTCCATGTCAAATAGGTTCTTGATTTTAAATTTTGAAATTACCAAATATATCGAAATAGTGAAATAAATCCAAACTCGTGAATGAACACGAAATGGAACGAATGAACGAAATGTCAAATTGATGTAGGTTCCTAGCTATGACCACGCCATCGGCAGAGCTTTGCACGACCTTCTCAACTGAGGTTAATTTTATAACGTCAATTTTCATAATGAATTCTTCAATTAATGACCAGATTTATGAATATAAACGAGACAAAAGGAGTAAGGATCGTATGAGGTGGCATTCGGTAGTTTCTGCCTACCTGCATGGGAAAAGGCGTGAGTTTATGATATTGAATTACAATTAATCATATCATTCAAACAATAATTGTGGGTAAAAGTAGTGAGATATAAAGTTGAAACCTTGGTATAAATTAATGAGATATAAAGTTGAAACCTTGGTATAAATTAGTGAGATATAAAGTTGAAACCTTGGTATAAATTAGTGAGATATAAAGTTGAAACCTTCTTAAAAAGTAATGAGATATAAAGTTGAAACCTTTGTATAAATTAGTTAGATATAAAGTTGAAACCTTGGTATAAATTAGTGAGATATAAAGTTGAAACCTTTGTATAAATTAGTTAGATATAAAGTTGAAACCTTGGTATAAATTAGTGAGATATAAAGTTGAAACCTTTGTATAAATTAGTGAGATATAAAGTTGAAACCTTGGTATAAATTAATGAGATATAAAGTTGAAACCTTGGTATAAATTAGTGAGATATAAAGTTGAAACCTTGGTATAAATTAGTGAGATATAAAGTTGAAACCTTGGTATAAATTAATGAGATATAAAGTTGAAACCTTGGTATAAATTAGTGAGATATAAAGTTGAAACCTTGGTATAAATTAGTGAGATATAAAGTTGAAACCTTGGTATAAATTAGTGACATATAAAGTTGAAACCTTGGTATAAATTAGTGAGATATAAAGTTGAAACCTTCTTAAAAAGTAATGAGATACAAAGTTGATATAATTTGCGACCCCTAACACTCGTGTATTTTAAAATGATAATAATTTACCTTGTGCGCCTTCCTAAGTTCCCTTATATCGGCTTCTTTGTTCTCCAACTTGATAGTGAGACTCTTAGTCTCTTCCAACTGCTTCTTCACTAACTGGGCGCGAATCACCACGGGTGGTATAGGCTGCAATTATAAAATGGCGAATTAGGTCATAATTGAAGACGGATTGATGGCTTTTTTTTGTGGGTTGGAAATCAACAAATAACATATCCCGGTCGAAGCAGGAGGGCGTGTCAGACTTTTACTGACTAAAACCCACCCGTGTTCCCTCAGTTGCCTGTGTGCCAGGGGCCGCGGTATCTCTTTCGAACAACCCGCACCCCTGGCAGGCATCGGCCCTTACGGACCCCACCATTGATCCTTACCGGACAGCGAGCTAACCATTACTCGCCGTCCGCAAGCCCGCGCCTACGGTATTTGCGGCTGGGTTCGTTTCTCAGGTCAGGTGTAGTGTTATTTGGTTTTTCTAACTGGAATTTCTCAATAGCAGCCCGGAGTCTTGATTTGTGCCCGGTTTAACAGGCTCGCCCCCTATTACATGGGACTTGGGTACGGTAAGCACACTTCTGCCTAACCCTCCGGGGAAACAAGGCATGATGTTAGGTTAGCTTAGACTAAAATATTTTCCTTAATTTACTAACTGAACCCTGATTCTGAAGCCAGAGTTGAAATTCTTCGACGGCTATTTAAAAAAAAAACATTGAGCTGCAGGCTTAGCATGACCCATTCTCCATTTTGGACATCGCACCGTAGATATCCTTCTACAATCTGTCATTTTGTCTTTCGTTTCTAACGATCTTTGTCTAGGTCCTTTTTTATGTAAACTATTTCATAACAATATTTCGTCCCAAACTGTCAAAATCACACTGATAACAAACTTTCTACTTGACGGCCACAGAGTATATATGATTATCTACAAAATCATGATTCGTTTAGAACGCATAACTGTGATAATTAATAGAAGAACATAGCTTACATCTCCTATTAGTGGCGAAAGCACCATATAACACGATTCCTACCAGCTTTCCTTGGGTGATTCCCATCTCTACCGCTTTTGATAAATGGCACGTCAATAGTGTATATTATTGCCAAAAAATAAATTACAATAATATTTGAATTCTATAAAAATAAAAATAATAATTCAAATATTCTAAATTAACTCGGCGCCAAAACGTCATAATCGGGAACAAAAAATTCATAAAACAGGGATTCCGTAATGATGTCACTTGAAGTCACGTGGCACCGCTTGATACGAGAGCAAGCCGCTGTATAACGGGTTACAATAGAGATGGATATACAAAAAAAGCGTTAGCGAGAACGAGATGGAGGAATATTACACATTTTATTTGGTTTTCAGCTGTTCAATTTAATTCTTTATATTAATTTTAGAATGATGGGAAGTATTATTTTTTGATAAGTCAGTGAGTTAAAGCCGGCGTCGAACCGGCTTCTCTCTTAGAAAAATTGACAGCACGCCGCTGTCTCCTATTGTACATCATTTAATTAATAGTAATGTATATTCTTCCGTCAACAAATCGGTGCTCGTGCTAAGCCTGCCGTTCCATACATTTTGACCGCGTAGGTTTTACACTTTTTTTATGAAACAGTTGATTATTTTTTTGATAACCGAGCAAAAATCTTTTATCATTTATAACCATTTAGAATCATGTGCTAAATTCATGGTTACAGTGCAGTTTGGTAGATGTTACATGTCTTCGAATTTTTGGTTCTAGGACATGCAGTGGTGATGAAATCATTTACACAAAGGAAAGCGCCTGCCTGGATTCGAACTCACGACCTTATAAGTCACGGCAGTAACCAGTGGAACACCACTCTCAATGATCAATACCATATTTGTAGTAAAAAGAAAAATGTTGCTCCTTCCTTACTTATTTTGATGTACATTCATTCCGTGTGGTGCCGGACGTAAAAGAATATCACCATCACATTTCTTCCCGTGGCTGTCGTAGAAGGCGACTAAGGGACTTACTAGAGAATGGACAGCAGCGTCCTCTATGCATTTGACCACCATACTGCGATCGCCAACCCGCCTGCCAAGCGTGGCGATTATGGCAATTCCCTCCTATTTTGGGCGAAGCTTATGTCCATCAGTGGACGTCTTCCGGCTGAAATGATGATGACATTCATACCTTGTCAGACTGCACATTTGTGAGAGACATCATGTCGTACTCCTTGTCCTGCGCGAAGGTAGCCAGCTTGTTGACCTCTGCTGTCACCCCAGCAAGAGAGTGCTTGATGGTACGCACAGGGCCATGGTCGTCCTGGAATGTTATCAATGAATGTAGAATTTAAACACAGAAATGATTAAGACTAGCTGAGAATAGGCACTGTTAAATGTTATAAGTACTTATAAGTTACAGCACAAAAGTATTATTTAAATAAAATTGGAGTGTCTGTTTGTAATATTAAAAAAACCGCTTATTGCTACATGCATATGAAAAAATTTGGACGGTGACTAAAAAATAACCTTCTATATAACAAGGTTATTTTTTAGTCACCGTCCAAATTTTTCAGGGTGATAGTACCCGTGAAATTGAACAACTCTCTCCAAGGAACATGGGTCGAAATATTAAAAAAAAATCCGACCTCCCATACAAAATCGATCAGCTGACTATTGATTTTGTATGGGACGTCCGATTTTTTTTTCTTAATGCGACCCATGTTTCTTGGAGAAAGTTATTCAATTTCACGGGTACTATCACCCTGAAAAATTTGGACGGTGACTAAAAAATCAGCCTGTATACGACACATATACCAAAATAACATTGTTTTTTCATTTTTGTCTGTCTGTCTGTCTGTTTGTTCCCGCTAATCCCTGAAATGGCTGGACCGTTTTTGACAGGACTTTCACTGGCAGGTAGCTGATAAGGAGTAACTTAGGCTTTTTAGAAAAATCCACGCTGACGAAGCCGCGGGCACAGCTAGTTAATAATAAAATTAGTTCGACAATAGTTGGGACTAGTACAAAACTAGTCCGGATACTAGTCGTGAGTTTGTGTTTTTGTTCATTCATGAACAATAAATTGTATCTGAAATTACATGGTATAAAAAAAGAAGATAATCTAAATTTATAAGTTGGTTTTAAAAAGAGCTTGAGTAGATAGTGCTTTTTATATCGAGAGGCAACTTATAATATAACCGATTGATATCTGGGACTGTACTTCACAATATTCAAATTAGGCTGTACCTTGTACCGTTTAATGCCTTGTCTACGTGAGTAGTCAAAAACTAGTCTGTCTGAAGGCGAGAGTAGGCAAAATCAAGTCTGACAGTGGTCCAGAGTAGGCAAAATCTAGTCTGACAGTAGTCGAGAGTAGGCAAAATCTAGTCTGACGATACTATTTGCCACCTGCGCACATTGCGCTCTATTCAGGCGGACGTTTTTGAGACGCTGATTGTGTATCTTGGGCTTTTTGTATATCAATGTGTGCGACGCAAGATTTTGCGTGATGCCAGTGTGACATCGTAGATAGCAATGTGGCATTGTAGATGCCGCACTAGAGGAATGAGGAACAAGTTGTAAGTTCTCTCACCCTCCATAGAAAAGGGAGGATCCTGGTCTACTGCCAGACGGTTGACGTTGTATACAACGTGTAACGGAAAGGGTATATACATACCACGGAGCAAATACAAAGAGGAGATGGTGTAATTAGATTTCCGTATGGAACAACGCGTGACAATTTGCGGGGTGAGGGGGTGTTAGATCCCGCCCACTTCTTTAATTTCCATCTACCGGTCAATGGCAAAACTACTCGCTCGTTCTGTAGATTTTACTTTGTAGTGACGTAAGTATCTCACACTAGATGTCACTAAGTGCAGGATGCAACAGGGTCGTACTCAGAATTTTCGTACCAGGGTGTAAGTTACTTACTCCGTTTTTTACATTAATTTTGTGGACCAACTAGGTACGTATTTTTTAAATTGAAATAGTGATATTAATTTTTGTAATGCATTGCTGTCTTAGATTATCTTCAGAAAGAAATCTAGAACATACATCATTTAAAATTTAACTAAATAAACTAGATAGGCTATAAGTACTTTTAATTAAGTAAACAACAACTACCATACGGTATGGTAGTTGTTCTTTACTTGCTCTCCGTGAGACAACTAGCATGCACCATAATAGTTGTCTCACAGAGGGAAAGTACTTTAAATAAATTATTTTAGATAGAATATTTCATTTATAGGAGATTGTATTTTTTATGAGTATTTCCATTTATGAGACAGGTGCGGGATATTCAGTACAATAATTGGATTCCATTACGGCCCTGTGTTTTTGTTACTTGTCAGGACGAACGCCAACAATACACTGACTAAGGCCACGCCTACTTGATGACGTCAGGACTTAGTCGAGAATCACAGTGCACAGTTGTTTAGGCCGTCTCCTCTTTGTATTTACTCCGTGATACATACCAAGGGCACGGCTTCTTTGGATGATATCAAACGATATTGGATGGGTTTTTTAATCCTATCTCTACATGTTCGAAAGTTTTTAATACATTGATACCAGAAACCGAACTTTTCAAATCGAAATAAACACATCACTCGGAAGAGATTTATCGTGATATTGGCAAGTAACGTGGAAAGTTATTGACCTACGTAGTGCGGTGACACGTTTGTTATGATTTTAATTAAAGAAACATATGAAACCGAAAATTTGGTATAAATTCTTAGAGTATTTTATTTTGAGTTGAACCTATATATGGTGATTCTATACCAGCTGTTATCTTTAGTGCTTAAGGATAGCAATAGGGTTTCTGTTACACCCTGTATATGCTAGTTGCCCGGTAAACTCTGCTTGCGCGATGCAGGATATTGCGTGACGTCAGTGATACCGCCACGCCCTCTTCAGGCAACACACGGGTGATGTAACGCCATACCTGTTGGTATATCTTGTCCACGGCCGCAGCCCACAGCGTCAGGAGCGTGCCGTGCGGCAGCGGCGCGCCGTCGGCTCGCTCGCCGGCCGTGGCGGCGCAGGCGCAGGCGGCGCGCGCGGCCAGCCACGTGGCGCGGGCGCAGCGCCACAGCGTACTGGCGCACTCGCCGCGCAGGCGTTCTACTAGCTGCAGGGAAGTCAATTACATTTTAGAACAAAAATATAGTTTTGTGGGAGTCATACAACATCGAGCATTAGCGACTAATCTGCGCGGCGCGCGGGCTGACACTGAATGCTGCTATTTTTTTTTTTTTTTTTTGATATGGGCATCTCGTAGTTGACCTTGAGAGGCCGTAACTACTTAACCGGGCTTTCCTGCGGGGACTTTTAGTTTTTAGGCTAAGAGCCTCCAGCCAGGGCTTACAAACTAAAATTAAGACCTACAGCAACTGCGCACTGAGGGCACCCCCTGCGGGGTACGAGCCTCGGCTCAGGGAGTCACTTTTTGGGAGGGCAGCAAGTGGGGACAGGCTGGATCAATAATTTCTTTATTATTAATCATGGGGATTTTAACTCTACTTGCTCAGCTTCGGCGCGGGCTGGCACTTCTGCGGGCAAGGGACGGTTGGGGGAGGAATCGTTTACTCGGGGTCTTCGCGAGGCGCGAGGACCTCGGCGGCGAGGTCGGAAACACGGTCTGTTTTTGTGTGCTGTGCTGGTGGCCCTACTGCTTTCTTGAAGAAGAGTGATGGGGTCATCAGGGTCGGAGAGGACATGTCGCGGCCGGCGAATACGACTGATTTTACTGGGGACATAACTGGCGGCCTTCGCAATCAATGGATTGCGGTGTTGCGCGGCGGATTCAAAGAAACGCTTTGAATTTCGTTTTAAGAATTGGGCTACAGTGGGGATTTTAAGGTCGAGATGGAGGATCTCGTTCCTAACATACCAGGGCGAGCCTGTGGCTTGACGGAGGAAACGGTTTTGTAGTGCCTGCATCCTATGGATGTATCGGGGCTTCGTGTGTGCAAAGACTGCACTAGCGTAAGTCATGATTGGCCTTATGCACGTCGTGTATATTCGCAACTTGCACTTGAGTGACAACTTGCTACGTGCGTTCAGAACAGAATGCAGCCTTCCAAGAGCGAAGGCGGCGCGTGAGCGCGCCTTCATAATGTGCTTATAGAAGGAGAGGTGCTGATCCATGATCACTCCTAGATATTTGGCTTGCTTCTCCCAAGGGATAGGCTTGCCAAACATGGAGATGGGCCGGGGGGGGTCGGGTCTGTGTCGCGGTTTCGAGAAGAGAACCGCTTGACTTTTATCGGGATTGACTTCGATCCTCCATTTTCTAAACCACGCGCCAAGAACATTGACTGCGGTCTGGAGTCTGGTGGATATCGCATCCTGACTGATGAATGCTGCTAGCCCACGCGGTCGTTTATATCATTGCGCTGCTCTCGACACGTCTCCATCGGACTATCTTCGAATTACTAAGCGGCTCACTGACCGCAACTAGTTTTTATTAAGCGCGCTAAACGCTGATTGGCTGACCACATTTCTATGGCAGCTAATCGGCCAATAGGATGTAAGTAGTTTTTAAGAATTTTGTATAAATATTGGTTTGGAAATAAATCCAGTATCATTCCCAAAACGAGTGTTTTACTGAACAGCCCAAGTAGTACCCATAGTTTTATTAATGTTTGGTACCGATAATGATGAATAGTGACTGTCCAGCGCTGAGAAGAACGGTACTAGACGCAAATTCTAGGTCATAAATAATTGCAGCGACCAAATCTATCTTCACTTTGATGGTTTGGGAAAGTTGAAATCCACTTTTCATAAGTATCTGCCCGATTAGTTTTAGTCCTCAATTTGCTAAAGCTGATTTTCAGACGTCTTTACTGAAATTGTTTCTCAATTTTTAATTTATTTTTTAAATAGGTAGTTACTTAGATATAAACCACAAGATACCTGTGTGTTCAACATGTCTGGAGGAATTTTTAACTTCGCCATAATCACATACAAACGTCTGTATGAGAATTATGACGGATAGCCCGCTCTTAACGCCCAAGTATTGTAAATGTGTCCTGCTCCTCATCACCACAAACCTGAGCGTCCAGCACAGCGTGCAGCATCACTCCAGGAGGCAGACGTCTCCTCACAGACTTGAGCTGTTGCTGCAGAGACGAGCAACTCTCGGAGACGGCTTCATGGAGGAGACCTAGTTCTTGTTGGCGGTCGGATTGCTGGAAAAAAACAGGTTTTTGAGAATACGATGATTCTCTTTCCATTTGCATAAAATTTTAAGACGTAATAGTATGGCATACTTTTATTTATCCATACTATAGTTACGCATAATTATTTTAAGCATAATTTATCTAATCAAAATAATGTATGCATAACAATGCATAACATTCGACAGAATAAATATGTTTACGCATAATGACATTAAAACGTATTTGACGGCACGGTTGGCGTAGTGGTTAGGCGATTTACTGCTGCGCTGCGTGTGACGAGTTCGATTCCCGCACGGAATAAATATTTGTATGACCTACAAGTAGTTGTGTCTGTGAGTTTAAATGTTTGTACACGCACCCAGAATACAGGAGAAATTCCCTAGTGTTCCTAGTTTTTTTTTTAAACATTGCCCATTTTTTTTATATATAAAACAAAACGAACTTTTATAGGCATAACAAATACGCATAGTAATTAACTCCTACAATGCTAGATACTACTTAGAGAAAAGATAAGCTTTGTTTTGTTATACACCGTGACATTTTAGTCGTCTTACAACGGCAGCCCACTTCATGTATCCAATGACTACTAATAGTCCAGTAGCCAGAAAAATATGCCCTTCGATAATTCAAAAGTTTTTTTATTTTCTCTGGGTGGATAAATTTAGTGAATTCAATGCTATGTACAAAAATGCTAACAGTTTAGAGTTATGCAATAGGTATGAAGTAGGTATTTCCTATTATTTCGTGTTATAACAAGAATATACAACTTAAATTAAAATGCTTTACTGATTCTTTATTAATACTATCTAAACTATATATTAGTGAAAATGCTAACAGATAGGTATTGTGGAACAATGGAAAACTGAAAATGTCCCATAACTCATTCAATAAAAAATTTAAGTTTTTTAAATCATCTCCTTTACGGGCATAGGTATTAGTTACACCTTACAACAAAAGTTCTAACAACTAAGTAATATGCTGCAAAAGTAATCGTTTTTTTACGTTGCGATATGTGCAATATTGAATTTAAATTGATAATTTTGCGCCTACATATTCGTAATAATAAACTCAGCTTCCACACAAAAGTTTCAACAAATATGTGCTATGCCTTTTGTTTAATAAATAAAATACAACTTGGGTATTGCGGGGCGCGGTCAGCGCGGTGTAGGTACGATAATACGTGCGGCGAGGTACGATGACACTCCACTGCGGAAGTGCAGATGTATTGAATGAGGCACGAAATCATTTCAATATTCTCACTTCTCACAAATCACTATACTTCGTTCGAAATAAGATTAGACATTTAAATAAACCTTTTGTACAATGTACAGTCCATTCAACTGATTTTGACTTCTATTGCTTTGGTAGCATGATAAATGGCATCTGCAGTAAGCAGTTGGTATTGTAACCACTTTTAATGTCATCCTTATGCATACGAAATAAAAGACGAAATCGGTTGGTCGGACTGTAAAAAGGTTTGTTTAAATGTCTAATTATATTTCAAATAAAGAATAGGTACTCTGTTCCGGTCCGTGATTTCACCCGTGTGTAACTAATTATTCATCAACAATTGTCTGAAAACTGTTTTGAAAAATACGCTGTTGTTCGGTTCTTAATTTCAAACAACTTAATAGGTACCTACCGACCAAGATCGTAATAATTATGTACACTTTCAATATGTAGCTACTTGTTATAGTGATAGGGGAAGGGCACAGAGACAGAAAGTGGAGATTCCGTTACAATTTTTTTTCGGGATAGTTTTCCCGGGAAAAATACATTTATATGTATTTAATACATAAAAAAAAATTATATTGAAGCGGTAAAATAATTGAATTTAATAAGTAGGTACCTGTTTTTGTTCCATCATTTTAAAAGTACCCTTAAGTGATGTCCCGAAAACCGAAACAAGAAATTCCTAAAAAAAAAATGCTACAAATAATTTCTTAATAAACCTCTTTGTTATTGAGAAACAATATATACTTTATAAAAAGCTTACGTCTCTTAGTAGACGTTGTGTTTCATGTTGAAGAATCCAGTTCTCCGAGGTTGCAGTTCGCTTCATAATCTGTGCATTCGTTTGGTTTTTATTTTTTCTGGGTGGGAAATCATCAAATGACTTCTCCCGCTCTGCGCGCCGTCGACCCGGGCTTGGTCCTTACCGGACAGCGAGCTACCCATTACTCGTCGTCCGCAAGCCCGTGCCTACGGTGGCCGGGAATCAGCCTGGGATTCCCGACGCCCAGGGCGTCTCCTGCGATGGTCACGGCCGTGAGGGCGCATGTACTGCATCCTCACGTGCGCCGCCTCCCTCTTTGCGAGCATCACTGCTTCGCTGAAGGAAGCGACTGCTAGCCATGCACTCTCGCTCCGTACCATGGCCTGGACCAGGGCCGGACGCGAGAGATTGCCACCGCCGATCGCCTCCATGAGGACACGGTGGTGCTCCACCCAAACCAGACAGACCTCCTCCGTATGCTCCACTGTATCCTCAGGGCGATCTTCGCAATGGGAAACACCCAGGCGTTTCCTCCCGCCTTATTAGAAACAGGAACCTCCCGAAACAGCCGTGTCCGGTGAGTAACTGTGTCAGGCGGAAGGTAAGGACACCATGCCGCCTCTCAAGCCACTCCTCAAAGAGGGGAATTCCTATGCTTTACGTAATCTCTCAAATGAGGTAAATCAAAAAGTTTTGGTTACGGCGTGTCATGCATATGTTACGTCTGCTTTACGATACGGGATTATATACTGGGGTAACTCCACCAACAAGGAGACAGTATTTAGAGCGCAAAAGAGATGTGTGAGGGCGATATACGGTATTCAAAGCACGGAAAGCTGCAAACCGTTCTTTCTGAATTTCCGTATATTAACAGTACCCTGCCTATACATATATGAGGTGGCCGAATTTGTCAAAACAAACTTCCACCTTTTTGAAAAATTACACAATTCGCGACATAGAAATAAAATAAGCAGTAAGCAACACAAAAAAGCAGTATTCCGTAAAAACTTCCTAGAAATAGCACCACATATTTATATATATACCCATTTATTTAAGAAGCAACTCAATAATCTACTGATAAGTAAGACATTCTACACAATTAATGAATACCTCTCTGATAGAAATTTGTGTGTGTAATACTAATAATAATACGTGTAATTAGGGAGAATACCTGAGTTCGTTTTGTTTTTAGTTTTATTAAAATTATCATATTTGTAATAGACATTACTTAGTAATTATGACATTATATATTCTGACATTACATACTTATTGATTTGAATTTAAGACATTTTCTATGGTATTATTTTGAGTTATTAATGAAATTGTAAAACATATTAAGGTGAATTTATGAAATAGTATAATTTTATTGGTTTAATATAATTTTGCATGCCTGAGTTGGTGCAACCACTGTGTTGCACCAACTCAGGCATGCAAAATTATATTAAACCAATAAAATTATACTATTTCATAAATTTACTGCGTATTCACTTGACATCTAGAAATGTATGATTATGTACTGTGTTGAGCAAAAAATATTTTAATTTTAATTTACCGCCGCAATCATGGCGTGCCCAGTGCATTCGTTTGGTTAGATGACTAATTTGGAGAGGTCCAAATTAGTCATCTAATATCATTGATAGGGCGGGAGGAAATGCCGGGGGTTTTCATTGCCAAGATCGCCCTGAGGACACGGTAGAGCATACGGTGGAGGTCTGCCCGGCTTCCGCGGAGCACCGCCATGTCCTCATGGAGGGGATCGACGGCCGCGATCTCTCGCGTCCGATCCTGGTTCAGGCCATGGTACGGAGCGAGAGTGCATGGCTAGCAGTCGCCTCCTTCAGCGAAGCAGTTATGCTCACAAAGAGGGAGGGAGCGCACGTGAGGGAGATGCAGTACATGCGCCCTCACAGCCGTGGCCTTCGCAGGAGACGCCCTGGGCGTCGGGAATCCCAGGCTGATTCCCGGCCACCGTAGGCACGGGCTTGCGGACGACGAGTAATGGGTAGCTCGCTGTCCGGTAAGGACCAAGACCGGGTCAACGGCGCGTTGTGTTCCACTCGCGCCTCAAAGAGATGCCAGCAGCAAATGATGGGGCCCGCAAGGGCCGATACATGCCAGGGGTGCGGGTTGTTCGAAAGAGATACCGCAGCCCCTGGCACACAGGCAACTGAGGGAACACGGGTGGGTTTTAGTCAGTAAAAGTCTGACACGCCCTCCCACTCCGCCCAGAGCGGGAGAAGTTATTTGATGATTTCCCAAACAAAAAAAAAAAAACAAAAAAAAGTAGCGCTGAGTACGACTGGTCGGGATATCAACCAAGTGCGGATGGTACCCTGCAGTGTGTTTGGTAGTTCGGTAGTAAAAGGGCGATAGTGGGATCATGAAGCCCAGCCACCAACGTTTCGTCACCTATGAGCCTTTTTTGCTCTGCGTTCCACCGAGTCAAGGGCAGCAAGCTGGTATTTTGCTGAGCCATCCCATAAGTGGCTGCAATACTCCACACAAGAACGCACTTGAGATTTATACAGGCTCAAAAGCTGTCCAGGTGTGAAGTATCTCCTCACCTTATGTAGGATGCACCTTATTTAGTTCCCATCAAAACACTCGACCAACCCGCACCTGACGATATACTGAAAGTTATATCTTGCAAGTGCAAGTTAACCTGCAAAGAAAATTAAATGAAATGTTCTGCTATGTGCGTCTACTGCATAGATAAACCATGCAGCACAGCACACATAATTACAAGCGAGCCTGATTTGGACTCGGCAACCGAGGTCCAAATTAGTCATCTAACTAAACGAATGCAGAGATTATGAAACCAGGTGCAACCTCGGAGAACAGGAATATTCAACATGAAACACAACGTCTACTAAGAGACGAAAGCTTTTATAAAGTATATATTGTTTCTCAATAACAAAGAGGTTCATTAAGCAATTATTTGTAGCTGATGCTGAACCTTCCATAGCTTCCATGCTAATCCCCCTTATAGTCTTCTTAAATATTCTTCGTTATATTATGATAGTAAAACTTGTATTTTTTTTTATTTATTGTGATTATTTTTTATTAATCGTTTATTTCAGGCTTTAGCACCCATAAAATTATAATTTAAACAAAAGATAAACTAAACAAACGAACATAATAACAAAGTAAAGAAAAATAACAATACAGCAACCCACCATTTCACACCAAGGAAGCCAAAACAAATGTAACAATGGTGAGTACATTTATTTTGTCTCCCTCAGTTAATGCACAGTATGAAAAACAGCTTTGACAATACTATTTTGACTTGCCACCACACGCGAAAAGAACAACGCCCTGAGCTTCCCCATGAGCGCAAAGAAGTCGGTTACTCTACTCTCAGCAAACATCTCAGTCGCACTGCACCGCCAGGGCAGGTTGAGCATGACCCGAAATGCGTTATTATATTGTACACGAGGCGTGTTGTATGCACTCTTCGTGTACTTGTACCAAAGTTGATTGGTGTAGAACGACTGACAGTAAGCCTGGAACAGAGTTATTTTACTTGTTTCGAGCAATGGAAGAAACGTCTATTTAGCATGTTACTTCTATATGCGATGCTACGTCTTTGTCTCTCCAGGTCATCGTCATCTTTTAAATTTTCCGTTATGATGTGTCCGAGATACTTAAACTGACTAACTATTTTTAATTTTAAACCACACAAAGTAATTGGCAAGACCTTATTAGGGCGATTGTCGTGTTTGAAAATCATTACTTCTGTCTTTTTAACATTATAGGTTAATTGGTGTAAGGGAAATTAGTTTTCTGAGGCCGTTGACCGAGGGGCTGAGCAGAACCATGTCATCTGTATAACTGAGCTTATTTAAACATTCACCGCCAATATGGCATCCGACTCTTGTGCTGCTCAACTCTTCAATCAGGTCGTTGACATATAGGTTATACATATACTGTCATATTAGTTAAAGTTGGTCTTCTTAATTCGTATACGTAAGTCTATTTATATTCGGGTGTTGTGCATTATGTCTTAGTTATTTTCGCTATTGACAAAATGCAGCTGTATGACTAATTTGGTTCTATAGTTTTGATTATAATAAAAAAATAGTAGCATTATTATTTTATTGCTGCTTATTCAGGAGCTTGATTCATAATAGCAGCATTGCCGTTATCACACTTTCCTACTACACATAGTAAATTTATCGTCAACTAGTGTTGAGAGTATATCGTAGGAAGGCTGGCAGATGCCACACTATGATACGTAATATTTCAGAGCAGTAGATACTAACGTAACAAAGTGATGGCCGCCATACTAGAAAGTCAAACTGTAATTTAGTTACAATTGTACCCAAAGGCACTAGTGTTCTATGAAAATTGCAAAGCACCATGTTTCAAACATCACAATAGGAAGACAGTATTTAGCTAAACTTCGAGTAGCAGAGACAAAAAGTGTAGTCTTCCTTACGACAATCTTTTTTTTTTGCGGGAATTTCTTGTTTCGGTTTTCGGGAGATCACTTAAGGGTACTTTTAAAATGATGGAACAAAAACAGGTACCTACTTATTGAATTCAATTACTTTACCGCTTCAATATATTTTTTTTTAATATATTAAATACATATAAATGTATTGTTCCCGGGAAAACTATCCCGAAAAAAAATTGTAACGAAATCTCCACTTTCTGTCTCTGTGCCCTTCCCCTATCACTATAACAAGTAGCTACATAGTGAAAGTGTACATAATTATTACGATCTTGGTCGGTAGGTACCTATTAAGTTGTTTGAAATAAAGAACAGAACAACAGCGTATTTTTCAAAACAGTCTTTTTTTAGACGGGAGTGACGGGATTCTGATAATTGTTGATGATTAATTAGTTACACACGGGCGAAATCACGGACCGGAACAGAGTACCTAGTGATTTCTGAGAAGAGACGATAATTAAATGATTTCGTGCCTCATTAAATACGTCTGCATTTCCGCAGTGGAGTATCACCACACTTCGCCGCAAGGCGCGGCGGCGGCGGCGCACGCATTATCGTAGGTACCTGTACCGCGCCCTGCAATACCCAAGTTGTATTTTATTTATTAAACAAAAGGCATAGCACATATTTGTTGAAACTTTTGTGTGGAAGCTGAGTTTATTATTACGAATATGTAGGCGCAAAATTATCAATTTAAATTCAATATTGCGCATATCGCAACGTAAAAAAACGATTACTTTTGCAGCATATTACTTAGTTGTTAGAACTTTTGTTGTAAGGTGTAACTAATACCTATGCCCGTAATGGAGATGATTTAAAAAACTTAAATTTTTTATTGAATGAGTTACGGGACATTTTCAGTTTTCTATTGTTCCACAATACCTATCTGTTAGCATTTTCACTAATATATAGTTTAGATAGTATTAATAAAGAATCAGTAAAGCATTTTAATTTAAGTTTTATATTCTTGTTATAACACGAAATAATAGGAAATACCTACTTCATACCTATTGCATAACTCTAAACTGTTAGCATTTTTGTACATAGCACTGGATTCACTAAAGCTATCCACCCAGAGAAAATAAAAAACTTTAGAATTATCGAAGGTTATGTGGAAAAATTATTGTATCCTTACTGGACTATAATCATTTATTTAAAAAAAAAAATATTTTTTGGACTTATGAATATTGATTAAAAAAATAAAACATTCACTAAGACGCATGATGTAGTTTTGAACACTCTTTTATGGAGATGGAATGAATGATGAAATGTAATGGTATTACGGTCGGTAAGTAGAAATCTTCTACCGTTTGATACATAAACAATATTAACAGGGAGGGTGTTTCATAATTCTAAAGCGTTGTTTATTTTTTTAGTACCTATTATCTTAATTAATGGTAACAATGTTTTAATCGCGTCGAGAGGTATTTTATGACGGATACATTGAGTGGACCACCTTTGTAAGACGACTAAAATGTCACGGTGTATGTACGTATGTAATTGGCGGCTTAGACATCACCTTGGTCATAATTAAACTATTGATACACTACATTACACAAATAGAATTGGATTCCGTTATTCCCATATTTTTAGCCACCTATTTCAAGTTAAGTCAGTAATATTTTATCACCTTTTACTCCAAAAAACTAGCTATATTGTAACCTAAATGAAAGATATCACTGGCTCCTGAAATACAGGAACTTTAACCTAGCTCTGGAGCCAGGGTCTCACATTTTTCTGTAACATGTTTTTATGGCAGTATAGAAATTTATTATGTTACCTGCAGTATGTGCGTCAGAGCGGACGCGTCAGCGTGCAACGCGCGTGCGAGCGCGTCGAGCGCGCTACACGCGTGCAGGAGAGGTTCTCTAGCTACAGCAGCGCCCTCTAGTGAGCTCAGGTTTAGTGCAGACCACATCGCGCCAAGGTAGGTCCAGCAACGTTCAATACCTGTGGGGAGAAGAAAAAAGTATTTACAAAACAAATTACTGCAGCAAATAATGAAATGAAATGTTTATTTATATACAAAGATCTTTTGCCACTTTTACACGTCAATATTTTTTTGGTCAATGTTTTAAAAGTAGAAGGCGCCGCCGGCATTTCTACCTGACTGACTCCTGAGAAGAATAGTCGAAACAAACTCAGAAGTCATGATCTCTTTTAAAGTCTAAACATTTATTAGGATTTTATGTGAGTCTTACAGTTGAGGGCTATGTCTGGAAGGGCCTTTTGAAGAAAGAGCCATTACAGTTTTGAGCTGACCTGTGCCAACAAACGGCATACATGCATCAATCATCGTATTGTAGCTCAAAAAATATTTTAAATAGCTCAACGACCCGTCACAACATTCTATCAGAGCTGCAGGACGTTTGCGTAGGCCATATACAAAATCTAGCCCGCATGGTACTCACATTCACATTTTCTCTAAATGTCATCAAAAATAAATATAATAGAGGAAGTTCAAAGAAATGTGGATGGACTGTGTGAGACACTACTGGCTACCAGCGGCGAGGTGTCAATTTTTCTAAGAGAGAAGCCGAAGCGAAGTCGGCTTTAATTAACTGACTTATTAATAAAGAATACTTCTATCATTCCAAAATTCATATAGGAATGTAAAGCATGAAATACAATAAAATTGAACAGCTGAAAAACAAATAAAATGTGCAATATTCCTCCATCTCGATCTTGCTAACGGATTTTTTTTGTATCTGTCTCTGTCATAACCCGTTGTACAACGGCTTGCTCTCGTCCATATCAAGCGGTGCCACGTGACCTAAAGTGACACCATTACAGGGTCGCTGCTGTATTAACTTTTAGTTCCCGATTATGACGTTTTGGCGCCGGGTTAATTCAGAACATTTTTTAATTTTGTTGTAATACAAAGCTAACAATAACCGTTATTATTGTTTGAATGTTATGGTGAAATAAATACCTGTAGTATAACTATATTTTTTGACAATAGTGGCCACTATGGACGGTGCCATGTTTTAATAACGATAGAGTTGCCGATGCAAAACCCCGTAGGGAAGCCGGTAGAAATCGTGTTATATGGTGCTTTCGCCACTGCTGGCTACTTAAAAAATACGCTCTGAAAAGTATGAAACGACAAAATATTCTTATCTGAATCGGTGCCGTATATATCTAAAGCGATCGGTTGAATGATCGCTTACTACTCTTACAAAGTATTGTTTCTTTGGCACACGACCAAAATTTTTCTATGGCCAACACGGAATAAAAAAACCGGACAAGTGCGAGTCGGAGTCACCCACCGAGGGTTCCGTACAAATTTGTAGGTACCATATTATAATAAAAAAGATATCGGCAAAGTTAGACTTTCGCGAAAACTTGTAAGTACCAAAATTTACTTTCAACTTTTTAATTTTTTTTAATTATTCCTTTATTTGTGCTGGACCTTACTTTTTGCCAAATTTTGTTATTCTAGGTTAACGGGAACTGCCATGTAGATTTTCGACCCAAAACCTATAGGGTACTTCCGGTTGACCTAGAATTGTCAATTTTGGTTAAAAGCAAGGCCGTACAGCACAAGTAAAGGGAAAACTGCGAAAAATAAAAAAGTTGAAAATTAAGGTAAATTTTGGTACTTACAAGTGTTCGCGATAATCTCAATTTGCCCATATCTTTTTATCGTGTTGACTCAGGACCTTGATTTTTATACACCTAATAGGGACTATAGACCTCCGTATCTGGTATAAATTTCAACTTGCTAGGTGCACCCGTTCCTGAGAAAATCGGTGGTGACAGACAGACAGACGGACAAGAGAGTGATCTTACAAGGGTTACTTTTTTTTACCTTTTGAGGTACGGAACCATAATAAATAATAGTTTAAAAAACTAAAAAACACGCTTTAAAAACCAAACTAAAAAATTAGAAAATAATTTAATTCTATTAAAAAGCGTGGGGTGCTTTTGAGGTATTTTTATAATCAATTAATATCAAGCACCCCACGCTTTTTAATAGAATAAAATTATTTTCTAATTTTTTAGTTTGGTTTTTAAAGCGTGTTTTTTAGTTTTTAAACTATTATTTATTTACATTTTTTTTGTTCTGCTTGCTCGAAAAGCGTGATTTTTTAGTTTTTTTTTGTTGTTTTTTTCTGTGTTTTTTATTTAATTTTTGAATTGTCATTGGTCCTCGATAAGTCTACAAAGTTTCAATGAAATCTGACCGTTTGAAGTGGGTCAAAATAGCGTCAAAAGGAGTCGGTTACATACAAACATACAAACATACAAACAAACATACAAGTGAAGCTAATATAAAGCGTGTAAAAAGGGCAGGAGAACGGTAAGAGTGACTTACCGTCAAGCGAACAATTCTCATCGAGTTCGTTGGTTTTGAGCAAGTGTGTGAGTGCATCCAGCGCTTTTTCCTGTTGAGCTGCGTCGGGCAGTGCGCTGGCGGCGCGCAGGAGCAGTTCCGGGGTGCACGCGTCGAGGGCGAAGCTCCACATGCACACTATGCACTGGCGGGGGCGAAGTACTTGTTACATTTTTAGACCTCGTCCGGACGGACGTTAAAATATCGCGCACTGGATGTTGAACTCTCGGTGTTGAGCTAAGCATTCAGAATCTCAACAGAGTGCATCCTAGCGAGTCGAAAAAACACTGTTTGATTTCCAATTCTAGGCGCTAAGTAGTGTGTTGAAGATCCAGCGCGATATTTTTAACTTTAGGTAACGAAAAGAAAATTAACCGGCCAAGCGCGAGGCGGACTCGCGCACCGAGGGTTCCGTACAAACCTGTAGGTATACACCGTGAAATTGAAATGATTGTTTTCCCGCGGCAGAACAACTTGCCATAAGGAGTACTTTCGAAGCATAGAGTTAAATTTAAAAAATTAAGAATTTTTTGTTTTAAAATAATAAAAAAAATATTCATCAACTCGATAAAACACTACTCCTTAGTAACACTAGAGGTAACTTGTAGGTTCTACTCGAATCGCACGCACCGCCGACAAAGGGAACAGCGATGCATAAATGTTCAAAGCAACTCTCGCACGTGGTGATTTTTCACAATGGAAAATCTGCCATTTTTTGTTCCTAATATTTTATTTGTTTATAAAACGATCGTATTACCAAGACAAAACCATTTCGCTGCGGGAAAACAACCATTAAAATTTCAGTGTTTAAGTAAAAAGTTATGAATTTCAAATTCATACCTCTACGCGTTCATGAGGAAAGGGGTAGTAAGTTTTTTTTTTTTTTTTGTAAAATTGTCGATTGAATAGTGCAAATACACAGCTTCAGTGTTCAACTGTACTTTTTTTTAAATAAAATAGCATAGATTACCTGTATCATATGCAGCTGATACTCCAATTGACAACGGAAACTGTACTGTACCACCGTATGAGTCTTTGTTACGACCTCTCTGTCCCACACGTTGACAGGCGGGAACCTAGAAAGAGATGGAAGATGATGTTATTATTTCAAGGGCATTTTTTTCCATCGTAAGGTAATTTTACCTGAGGAATAAATATTCAAAATCAAAATCAAAATATTTTATTTCACATAAACCTGCAAGGGCACTTATGAAACGTCAGAATCTAGGTGCACGGTTCCAATTTGTCGCCGATTATTGCGTTCTGATAGCAATGCAGCGTATAGGGAACGTGCACGAACAATAGATGGCAGCACAAATCGACACGAGAGCCACGGTGTGGTCAAAAAAAGAAACTGTTTAGACCTGTCATCGTGTTGCCGCCAATGTATATGTTAATGTTTACATTATATTTATATCGTTTCTAATGATTAAAATGATAAAATATGGTTTCCGGCCGATTCATAATTATCGTCAGCGTGGTCAAAGTATGTGTAATGGTGTTTTTTTTTTCACTTCATAAATGAAATTATTTTATTATGTGAAGTGTCAATTTCAAGTAATGATTCCGAGAAAACTTCGCATTTTCGCCACTAGATGGCAGACCCTTCGTCGTGCACGTTCCCTATAGTAAAGATGCCAAAAAGATGTGCATGTTCTTCAAAATATTAATTATCTGACGATTCAAAAATCAGCCCTTAGATCGTAATCGTAGATCTATATCTCCTTGATATCTACTTGATTTTATTTTTATTATTTGCCTATAATAATCTTCATCAGGTCACATTTTCATTATTTGCTACATTAAATGCCAAAAAATTTATATGCAAAAATGGTTTTTTTTTCTGGGTGGGAAATCATCAAATGACTTCTCCCGCTCTGGGTGGAGCAGGAGGGCGTGTCAGACTTTTACTGACTAAAACCCACCCGTGTTCCCTCAGTTGCCTGTGTGCCAGGGGCCGTGGTATCTCTTTCGAACAACCCGAACCCCTGGGAGAATGCAAAAATCGTTAAGGACGTTCGTGACGTACTTCAACGAGTTTTCGTTAAAAAATTGTAAAAGTATTACGTCCAGCATTTTTGACGTGCGCGCAATAACGCGGTCGACACGATACTATTTGACATGTGCGCATAATTCGAAATTGTGCGCTAAATTTCTGATCTTGGGTTTTTTGTATTTCAAAGGCCAAAAATAGTCTTTTCAAAGCAATCTTGTGCTTTTGACAATTGAAGCTCTATGAACCGGACGCCGAAGTTGAACGATCTTGCCCGAAGACAAGCGTAATCGTACTCTTTAATTTACACTCTGGTCGAGACCCTGAATCCGATAGGCAGTCAAAAGTAGGTAAGTAGGTACTTAAGCCATAGTCTGACTTACCTTTCTCTAATTTGTCCGAGAATGATATCCGCTTTGGTGTTTAGTCTTTGCAGCAACAGTATCAGCAGGATCGCGTCGTGGTCACCTGATGAACAAAATATATGTTGAGGAATGCATACTCCTTATTATTACTCTATGGTAATACTTACCAATGATCAAAGTCATCCGTTTCATTATTTTTTATACTAAGACTAGATTTTGCCAGCGGCTTCGTTCGCGCGGAACTTTCATCCCCTATTTAACTCCCTTAGGAGTTGAATTTCGAAAAATCCTTCCTTATTCCTTGTCTACATTATAAAGGGAACGTCTGTGCAAAATTTCAGCTTTCTAGGTCCAAGGGCTGGGCGTTGATGAGTCAGTTATTCAGTCAGTTTATTTCGCTTTGAACATTTATGCATCGCTGTTCCCTTAGTCGGAGGTGCGTGCGATTAGAGTAGTACCTACAAGTTACCTCTAGTGTTACTAAGGAGTAGTGTTTTATCGAGTTGATGAATATTTTTTTAATTATTTTAAAACAAAAAAAAACTATTTTTTTTTTACTTTTACTCTATGCTTCGAAAGTACTCCTTATGGCAAGTTGTTCTGCCGCGGGAAAACAACCATTTAAATTTCACGGTGTATATATACAGCGTGTAACGGAAGGGGGGTATCAACCCTGAAGGAGGTGAATGTGCTCATGAAACTCAACAACTTTCCCCAAAGAACATAGGTCGAAATATGAAAAAAAAAATTGGCCCTCCCATAGTAAATCAATCAGCTGGTAGTCAGTTTTGTAAGGGAGGGTCAATTTTTTTTTTCATATTTCGATCTATGTTCTTTGGGGAAAGTTGTTGAGTTTCATGAGCACATTCACCTCCTTCAGGGTTGATACCCCCCTTCCGTTACACGCTGTATAAAAATACTTTTTCTCGTTTCTCATAATAACTGTTTTCCTATACCCTCGCCACCTAACTTTGATATGGTAGCAGAGCGTGGTTCCCATCCGCCGACCTCTGGGTAATGGGCCCAGTACGCTTCCACTTGTTGTATAGTGAATTTTCAAAGCGAATGTGCGAAGCTAATAATCAGCTGCAGGTAGAGACTATACATTCAAGCTTTAACACGCGTTAAACACACAGGCTTCCTTTTGTGTTACCGCCACAGCCAGATAAAACTTTTTCAAATCCAAGAAAAACTATACAGTGAAAAATAACTTTAATTTCGGAAGTAGATGTCTTTGGATCTGTAAGTTCTTTGCCACCGACTTCCAACTTAACTAAAGTTATTTTTCACTTTTAACTTACGATACCTACATCCACACCAATAGGGTATTACACCCATTTTTGAAAAGTGTCTTAATTCGATTCTAGAGTGCTAGTAAACCACTAAAAAAACTACAACATTTTTATTTAATCGATTAGGGCCATAATAATGCATTTAAATTTTACATTTTCAAATTTCGCACGTAATTTAACGAAAACTCTGGACGCAGTAAACGCCATTTTGCTCTATGGGTATGACGTCAGTTTGCTGTATAAAGAAATCCGCTGATATTTTATAAGATAATTGTTTATAATTTAAAAAAATGAGTTATTTTTCTACTTATCGTTGGTTTGCTGTTCCAGAATGCAAGATATTACTTAAATAAAAATTACTTTGGTTACGAAAATAATAAAAGTACAAAGTTGCTCAGTTGACATGCCGTATGACGTAATAACATTTAAATTATAAACAATTGTCTTATAAAATATCAGCGCATTTGTTTTTAGCAAACTGACGTCATACCCACAGAGCAATATGGCGTCCAGCGTTTCGTCAAATTACGCGCGAAATTTGAAAATGTAAAATCTAAATGCATTTTTATGGCACTAATCGATTAAATAAAAATGTTGTTTTTTTTTTGCGGTTTATTAGCACTACAGAATCTAATTAAGACACTTTTAAGAATGAGTGTTACACCCTATTGCCGGAGATATTGAGGAAAATACGAAGTCTGTGATGGAAAATGGCCGTGTACTCAATAGTCTAAAGTTCAGTTCTTACCAGCGGTCGCCATGAAGTGGTCAGGCAGACAGGCAGCCAGCATGTCTGCCCTCGCTCTAGCCTGCGTCAGTTCTAACGCCCTCAGCTGCAGGTCTATGGACCTGGTGGAAGCTCTGGAGGCGTGGACTAAGGAGCCGAGGTCCACAGGTGGTGTTGTACGGGCGACGGGCTCGGGGGTCGATTCTTGTTCTGAAGGCGCTGGGGACCCTGATAACAAAGTATCATCACAATTAGAAATATTAAAAAAACACAAAAACTCGAAAACGGTTCGACCGTTTGTAGTGAATCTTTGGTAAGTTGTTGTATGCGCGCCGGTGAAGGTTCCTACCAAAAAAATTAAAAGGTAAAGCAATGCAGCCGGGTAATACCCGGGTATAACTTTCATGTAATTATCTTATTGATTTTTTTAAAATGTATAATAGACTTAGGTTGAGCTCTCATTTCATTATACACCTCCGTCATCTTCTGCACAAGCACTCTAAACTTGAATATTGTTGAGTCGCGATCCCTGATTGCCTCGTGAGTTGCTTATATTAGTGTATAATAAACTCACCCTGCTTAGACTCAAATTGAGCTCTCGTCTCATTATACTGCACCGTCATCTTCTGCACGAGTTCTCTAAAGTTGAATATTGTTGAGTCACGGTCCATGATTGCCTGGTGAGTTACTTATAGTAGTGTATAATAAACTCACCCTGCTTAGACTCAAGTTGAGCTCTCGTCTCGTTATACTGCTCCGTCATCTTCTGCACGAGCTCTCTAAACTTGAATATTGTTGAGTCGCGGTCCATGATTGTCTCGTGAGCTGCTTCGCGTTCTCTTATAGCCTGGGAAAGGTTTTTAATCATAGTATTAAGAAAGATAGGTGAGTTTTAAATGGTAAATGGGACTCACAGAAAATATTGAAAAATAGCTGTGCCAGCGGCTTCGCCCCGTGGATGTCAAAAATTATCAAACGGAAACGTGCCAGCAGTACAAAAAGTAGTGGTAAGCCTTTTTTACTCATTATAACACCGGTTATCTGCCAGTGAAAATCGGTCCAGCCGTTTCGGAGATTAGCCCGCAGAAATAGACAGACTAACAAAAAAAAACCTTTTTTTACACGATTTTTATTAGCTTAGCCTGTATATTTTTATGTTTGTTTGTAACCAGAATAAAGAATCAAGTCCAAAGAAGTCTCTTTGGACTTGATTCTTGGCGACGGCCGCTCGAGCGGTGACAACAACAACATGCCGCCAGCGCATGTCAGATTGGCCGGCCGGCTGGTCATCAAACTTTCGTGCTTCTGACTACCCGTAACGACAGTCAAAGATCTGAAAATGGCAGCCGCGACCAACGGCTTAACGTGCATTCCGAGACGAGGAGCACGTTGTTTATGTATAAATGAAATTTGGACATGACTTACCCGTGATGTAGTAAAAAATAAACATACCTCTCTAGTATTGGCGTGTGCCATCTCCAACTCCTCGCGCAGGTCCATTTCGAGCTCGCGGTTGGACTCCACCAGCTGCTCGTGGACTTCTTGTAACGCTTCCAGTTCTGATACGTCTTGTTTGAGTTGTTCCACCTGGGAACAAGGAGTATTGTGTAAAAAAAGAAAAGTAAAACTGGGTTCCGAACCCAAATGGTGCCTTGACAGAGCTTAAGGGGCCACTAGTCGCGGGCTCCAACTCACTAGTGGGCCTGGCTAAAAAGCACGCTGTCTCACCAGGCATCGTGTCCGACAGAGATACTATCAGTGATGAACAGTTAGGCGCTACTCTACGCGTACAACGTTACTGAGTGAGGTGCACGAACATTCATAGTAAAACAGACGTGTAAAAAAATAAAAAAAGTCCTTCAGAAGATCGAGTTTTATGAAAAAAACCACTGCATAAATCAATAACCAATCAAGTTTATTGAACTTTTCGACATTTCAGCTTTAACGGTGCCTACTTTGTTTTGGAGATTTTACACTTCTTTTATTACTTAAACAAGCACCAAGTTGCGGTTAAATTAGCAAGAATAACGAATCTTTGTTGGCTCCTAACTTGTACAATATTATTTTAATCCCGACCGTGACAAGTATGTATTTACAGAATTATAATCATTAAATCAATACAACCCTTTAACAGCCTGTTGTAGAAACTAACTTTAACTTTTAAAGCCGTCATTAAATATTAATCTTCCATTAACTTGTTGCAGAAAGCAACATTAGACTCGATATTAATGGTTCTTTAATTTTAAATAATGAACTGTCAAGCGAGGCAATTTGTCACAGTTTTTGTTGCACAAAGCAAGCACCATTACGGGTGCGGGTTGTTCGAAAGAGCTACCGCGGCCCCTGGCACACAGACAACTGAGGGATCACGGGTGGGTTTTAGTCAGTAAAAGTCTGACACGCCCTCCTGCTTCACCCAGAGCGGGAGAAGTTATTTGATGATTTCCCACCCAAAAAAAAGCACCATTAGCGCCTTAAAGTTGTTTTGTGCAACATAATTAAATTAATGAAATCATTAGCGTTTATGATCCATTAATGTTTGTCTTTGTGCAACTAGGTGTAAGTTCATTAAAATTATCATATCGTCATAAGAATATACGAATTTCGCCGGCTACCCTGGAGGTTTCTTGACTTTATTTTGTTTACGTGGAAGTCTATCTTTAGACATACACCGTGACATTTAAGTCGTCTTACAAAGGTGGCCCACTCAATGTATCCGTCATAAAATACCTCTAGGCGCGATTAAAACATTGTTACCATTAATTAAGATAATAGGTACAAAGAAAAATAAATAATGCTTTAGAATTATGAAACACTCCCCCTGTTAATAATGTTTACGTATCAAACGGTAGAAGATATCTACCTACCTACCATTACATTCTATCATTCATTCCACATTTATAACAGGGTGTATCAAACTACGTCATGCGTCTTAGTGAATGATATTTGAATTTTTTTAATTACGCAAATGTTCAAAAATATCTTTTTCTTTTATAAATGATTTGTAGTCATTGGATACATGAAGTGGGCTGCCGTTGTAAGACGACTAAAATGTCACGGTGTATTTAAAGACTTTAAAACAAGAAGACAATTCTCTGACCACAATCTAAATACTGAACAAAAAAACCAGATTTCAAAACATGAAAACCTAGCCGTTTCCCAGCTATGTCGGGGTCGGCTTCCAGTCTAAGCGGATGCAGCTGGATACCAGTAATTTACATGGAGGAAATGCCTATCTGGTGTCCACAACCAGTTAATAGTGTGTAATGGGATACCTCTTGGAAAGACAGATCGTCAGAGTTTCTGGCTTCTGGCTACCCGTTACGATTGTCAAAGAATTACAAAAGACAGCCGGGAGTCTTTTACCTGGTCTTCTAAAGCCATCTTCTTCTCCGCGAGCTGTTCCACCATCTCCTCGGCTCCTAGTGCTGCGTCCACCTGCTCCCGAAGGTCAGCAACCTGAGCTTCTAGTTCGTCCACTCGGAGAGAGAGCTTTTCTTTTGTGCGACTCAGTTCGGCTATCTCTGATTTATATTGTTCCAGGTCCTGGGAGGAGTTGGAGTAAGTCTTTGGTGAGTATAAAAATACTACGTGATTGTCATAGCCAGGTATTTATTTAAAAATAACATCACGCGTTTTTCCCCGTAGGGCTGGGCAGAGGTGTACCTATGTAATAGGTGGCGAGCTAATGAGGGTTTTCTGAAATAACGTTCACTAGATGGCAGCACTGAGACGTCAGGTCCGGGCACCTGTCAAAAGTGTCAAAGCGCCTACAAACTGAATAGTGAACGAAAGAATAAAACGAATGACATCAATTATTTTAAGTTCATTGTCGAACTGGAAGACTTCTTGTCAAAGTGGCGCCAACTGGTGGCTTGAATATTCACGAAAACCCTCATTGCCTTCAGCCGGGCACAAATCTAGACTCCGGGCTGTTACTTTGAATTACCAGATAGAAATTTGTTGTCATGTCTTTTTAATGTGATCTTATTTTTTTGTAGGGACAATCAAATTAATTTTTCTTTCTTTTAAACATCTAAACATGCAAACTTTCACATTTCACATTCACACATATACACACACAAACACACACCCACACACATACACACACACACACACACACACACACAGCCTCACACACGCAAACACACACACACACAGCCTCACACACGCAAACACACCCTCACACACACAGCCTCACACACGCAAACACACACACACAGCCTCACACACACACAGCCTCACACACACACAGCCTCACACACGCAAACACACCCTCACACACACACACACACACACACACACACACCCTCACACACACACGCACGCACGCACCCGCACACACACACATTTTTTATTTTTTATTAGTAGGATATACTTTATCAACAGCGCGGCAGTCTGGTTTAGCTAACAAAGGTAGTTAAGATTATCAGAAGCGGTACCAACCTTATGCATCTTCTGCATCTCATGCTTATCATGCGCCGATAGGTCCCGCAGCCTCACCAGCGTGTCCCGCAGGCGCACATTCTGCTGCTGCAGCTGGCGCATCTCGTAGCCGGTGGCGCCGGACTCTGCGTAGGGGTGCTCTGTCAGAGCGCCGCACACACGCAAAGTTACTAACTACATAACGAGCCGCACCTCTGTTTGTCTGTCCGTGTCCAGAATACTATACAAGACCATCTTCCTAAGGGTTTACCTAACAATAACTCTCCTGGGAATAACACATTTTTTTTTTGCAACGGGATAGAAACGGCTGTTCGGGCGCCTCCGACAAGCAATCTTCGACTGCTGTCGTGAGACAGCGGAAGGCGGTGTGCGGAACGCGGGCCGTCGAGCCACTTCGCTACCGATCTCCGACGACGGCACGCGTGCGCACTCCATACGCTAACCAACATCGAATTACTGTTGTATCTAATTGGATTATATCTATTTAAATTACAGTCAACTGCTTTTGAGTTTAGGTCCCTAACACGGCCGATGGAGTAACGCTGTGAACGAATGGTGGCCAAGCTCAGGCCAAAGAAACCGGGGCCGTACAAAAGCTCGTTGGGTTGATGATATCGTCGCGGGAAGCACATGGATGAGAGACGCACGGAACCAAGGAGTATGGGGCAAAAAGGGGGGGCAGTGGGTGATGATGTAGAAATCCTCATGGACGACCTCCGCCCCCTGGGGCCGATGGAGGTATCTGTTATACTTCTACTGACTAAAACCACCTTTAATTCCCTCGCACGCATCTAGGGCTACGGAGGCACGTAAGCATACTTCAACGTAGCCCCCGACTGGTCGGCTCGCCTCTGCAGGCTCCATATGGGAGACAAACGCACCCTGTTCTCTCGCTTCCAGCCGTGGTTCAGTCCATGGTCGGAAGCGAAGACGCGATGGATGCTGTCGGTTCTTTTTGCAGGGAGGTGAATCATGCAAAGGAGGCGACGGAGAGGGAGAGAACATCCCAACACCTCTCATTCCACCCGCACCAGAACAGCAGCCGGGCGTCGAAGGGCGATTAACGATCTCCGGCTACTATGAAGGAGAAGGAGACTGCGGGCGGCGTATTTGGGGCTGTGTCGTCAAGCAGTGAGACTCAAAGAGGTGGGTATACAACGTGTAACGGAAAGGGTATATACATACCAAGGGCACTGCTTCTTTGGATGATATCAAACGATATTGGAAGGGTTTAATTGAAATAAACACATCACTCGGAAGAGATTTATCGTGATATTGGCAAATAACGTGGAAAGTTATTGACCTACGTAGTGCGGTGATACGTTTCTTATGATTTTAATTTAAGAAACATATGAAACCGAAAATTTGGTATCAATTGTTGGAGTATTTTATTTTGAGCTGAAACTATGTATAGTGGTTCTATACCAGCTGTCATCTTTAGTGTTTTTTTTTTGGGTGGGAAGTCATCAAATAACTTCTCCCGCTCTGGGTGGAGCGGGAGGGCCTGTCAGACTTTTACTAACTAAAACCCACCCGTGTTCCCTCAGTTGCCTGTGTGCCAGGGGCCGCGGTATCTCTTTCGAACAACCCACACCCCTGGCAGGCATCGGCCCTTGCGGGCCCCGTCAGTTGCTGCTGACATCTCTTTGAGGCGCGCGTGGAACACAACGCGCCGTCGACCCGGGCTTGGTCCTTACCGGACAGCGAGCTACCCATTATTTGCCGTCCGCAAGCCCGTGCCTACGGTGGCCGGGAATCAGGCTGGGATTCCCGACGTCCGTCATCTTTAGTGCTTAAAGATAACAATAGGGTTTCTGTTACACTCTGTATAATACAAATTTATACAAAAATTTATTTATTGGCAAACAAGTAGGTACATCAAGTTAGATTTCTCTGACTCCTGCGCTAGTTATATAACTGTGTTGCAGGAGCCAGTGTCCTCCCGTAATACAAAGACACGGTGTTTGGATGTCAACTCAATAAGTTAAAAAAAAATACAAAAGCTAACAAAAGAACAAAAAAAAAAGGATTTTACACTATCTTGAGAAAAAAAAATATAATAAGGTATGAACCCAGTTTCAAATATAAAGATAAAGTAATTAAAAAACATGGGGAAAAAAAAAGAATTAACAATGTGAAAAAAAAAAATTAACAATGGGGAAAAAATAAAATAAAATAAAAAAACAATGAAAGAAAAAAAAAAAATTAATTCAACGCAAACGCAATAATTTACAACACTCGTGAAAGTGTATATGTGTGTGTGTGTATGTTGTGTGGGTGTGTGTGTGTGTGTGTGTGTGGGTGTGGGTGTGGGTGTGTGACTTTGCATGCTTCATTTGTTAATTAAATTTATTCGGTTGGTTTTAAGAGCTGCTCCTATCCCATCATAAAATCTTTAAAAATCCTTAAAAACGTCGCCACCCATTCCAGCGAGACAAGTTGCACTTGTAAACAGAAAACAGGTAATTATGTTATTACGTCACCACTGCTAGTAGATTTTCTACCTCTTCGTAGACAAGCGACTTTAGCCAGAGGAAGATAACTTCCTTAAATTTTTTGTTACTTAACTTATGTAGAGAATTAATCTTATTGCATTTGTTGTAAACATGGGGGGCGATGAAATTAAAGTGTCTTTGTCCAAAAACTGTTCTTTGGCGAGGAACCGGACAACGTTCAACTCGCTTAGTTGACTCAGGTAGGGTTGGCACATATTTTTTGTGGTATCTACGTAGAATTTCATATAGAAACATTTTTCTTACAGTGAGGACACCAGCCTTCTCGTAGACATCGAGTGTTGAATGCCTGAACGGCAAACGCATTAGCACTTTTAAAACCGCACGCTGTGCCCTTTCTGCTTCTATAAGAAATGTCTTGTTTGTCCCGCCCCAAGCGCAAATACAGTATCGAACTATACATTCACATAATGCTTGATACGTACGAAGTAAGAGCGCTTTTTCTGCAACATTACGTAGTTTTTTGAAAATATATATCATTTTCCTAATCCTAGCTGCAGTAGCTACCACATGAGCTTTCCAAGTCAGTCGGTCATCTATTGTGACTCCTAGGTATTTTATAGAACCTACTCTGGAGAGAGTTGGACAATCACAGTTGGGCCTGTTTATACCTCGGTTGCAGGGGTAAGAATGTATCCTAAGTTTAAGCTCTGAGGAAGCTTTACTCACTGCTGTCTTACTGAAGCATACGAACTTGGTTTTATTGGTGTTTAAGGATAGGAGACTGTCCTTCAACCAGGTAATTACCTTTGCTAGCCCATTCTCGGCCTTCTCAAAAGTTGCCTTCCAAGTACTTCCATGAAAGACCAAGACAGTGTCATCAGCGAACATGAGCAAATCAAGGCTACAGAGGGCAGCCAGATTACCCAGTTCGTTGATATAGATGAGGAATAATGTGGGACCAAGCGTACTACCTTGAGGGACACCATAACTACAGCCAGACCAGCCACTTTCACTCCCTGCCACTCTAACAGATTGTGATCTGTCCGACAGGTAATCCCTGAACCATTCCAGAGCGACACCTCTTATACCAACGTTCTCTAACCGAGTAATAAGGATGGGGACAGACACTGTGTCAAAGGCCTTTTGGAGATCCAAAAAGACTCCCAAACACCTGTCACCCCCATCTAGATAGGACGTCAATTTTGATGTGAGTGTGAGAACTGCATCTTCAGTCGACTGTTTAGTTCTAAATCCAAATTGGTTATTATTTAGCATGCTATTTGTTTCGAGGTAGTTCATTACTCTTTTATTGACCAGTTTTTCTAATATTTTGGATAACGTTGATAGAAGAGAGATCGGACGGTAGTTTGATGGTTCAGTTTTATCTCCAGATTTGAATATCGGACACACCACCGCCCGCTTGAATATGTCCGGAAAGACACCCGTTTCCAGACTAAGGTTACATAAGAAAGCGATAGGTGGGGCCAGCGATGTGATATTTTGTTTTAAGATTTCTGCAGTGATAATGGGAGGATATCCGGTCGTGGGATCGGCCACACTTGGTGGGCCAGCTAGGCATGGCGGGTTGTGAGTCGTGAGTGCGGCGAATGCACAAGTATCTATCGGCCCCCGACACATGGTACTACCCATCATAATCAACCTTATAACGTTCCCAATGCTAGGACTCCGGCCTCCTCTCTTCGAGAGGGAGTGGGCCGTAATCTACCACGAAGACCTAGTGCGGGATGGTAGATGTCACATGTCTTCGAATTTTGGTTCCAGGACATGCCGGTTTCTTCACGATGTTTTGAGCAGTGGCGATTATATTATTTACACAAAGTAAAGAGCCTGTCTCGGGTTCGAAATGCATTTAAATCAGGAATATTAGCTCTGCACTCCTTGTCCAAATAAACTTTAACTGTGTGTGTGTAAAAGACGTACTTAAAGTTTTTGCTTCACGTATTTATTTATTTTAACTTCTCGTAAACAAGAGGTACAAAGGTGGACTTAATGCCTTAGGCATTCTCTACCAGTCAACCAAGTATTAACGTATTAATATACACCGTGACATTTTAGTCGTCTTACAAAGGTGGTCCACTCAATGTATCCGTCATAAAATACCTCTAGGCGCGATTAAAACATTGTTACCATTAATTAAGATAATAGGTACAAAGAAAAATAAATAATGCTTTAGAATTATGAAACACCCTCCCTGTTAATAATGTTTACGTATGAAACCTACAATGATACCATTACATTTCATCATTCATTCCATCTCCATAACAGGGTGTTTTAAACTACGTCATGCGTCTTAGCGAATGATATTTGTTTTTTTTTATGCAAATTTTCAAAAATATCATTTTTTTTTTTATAAATGATTAGTAGTCATTGGATACATGAAGTGGACTGCCGTTGTAAGACGACTAAAATGTCACGGTGTATAAATAATTTCTAGCTGGCTAACCTGGACTGGGGTCGTCTAAGATGGTCTTGTATGTAAAAATAGGGTAACTGTCAAATTTACGTCATCGAGGTATAAAAAACGAAACACAAAACAAACAAAAGAAAAAATACAAAAAAAAAGTACAACATGCAACTCTGGACATACAAAGACTTAACACATTCACATCATGATATGTTATTTAAGTATGTAATTTTGTTTCTTTGAAATTATCCTTGTTTGTTGTTGATTTAGAATGTAAGCAATAAATAAAATTATGGAAGTCTGGTGGGTAAGAAAGAAAGATATAATAAAAGGTTTTTATACAGATATATATTTCAAAAGCAGATTTCAGTTCTTTGTAAAATAGGAAGAAAAAGACTTTTACCACATATTAGACCCATCATTATCTGCCTAGCCTTTGCCCGACTATATCGGGGTCAGCTTCCAGTCTAACCGAATGCAGCTGAATACCAGAATTTTAGATGGAGCGACTGCTGGCTGTTTTCAATAATAGCCAGTGTGCTAGGGAGTTTGTTGCGCCACTTCTTCTTCCCAGCTAAAGCGCTAGGAAGCGGTGAAAGGCGGGGGCTTTGAGGGACTGTCTCATGTCATTTTGACGTTCAAAAAATAGTTTCTCAGCATAGTTTACTCCATAAATATCCTAAGAAGCAGTGAATGTGCCAAGTGCATGCTTTAACCAAACACAAACATAACTATGGAACTAAAACTGATATTAAAATAAAATATATACAAAAAAAATGTGTGCTAAAGTGTGAAAATAAATAAATAAATAAAATACGTACACGCATTAGTCGTGTATGTAACTCTATAAATATAGAGAAATAAATAAATATATGCGTAAAAAATGTTAAAGAAAAAAATACAAGGTCAAATTAAATTAACTAGAGAAACTTCATAGACGACCGATATCGAATACTGATAAAACAAAAAACAAAAAAACAATACTAATATCATAAGTGAGATCTATTTCTGTGAATTGGTTTTAAAAACCACTGTAATACGTAAAAATCATTAAGTAAATAAGTAAAGAATTGAGTGGCCCTGCCCAGTTTAGTGCGCAAGCAGAACAGTTGCAGAGAATAACCCCCTACATATAAACATGCAAACAGACAAAGTTTACCTCATTATAAAATTAGTATAAAGAGGATACCGATCTAGAGAACAACCGTTTTCTGTCGGCGGCAAAGCAAATCATCTAATAAAAAATAAAAATAAAAAAACCTGTCGAATGGTTGTGACTACCCATGCTGATCTTAAAGTTTCGACCAAACCATTTAATTTGACCTCGTATAAAATCAAATAAAAAAATATAATAGCGGCAGACAAAATAAACAATACTTTGTACGTGTGTGTGCCCTTACTCTGTATACATTATAAATGTTAGGTCTTTGTATATTTACCGGTGATTACGCACGAAGACTGGGAGGAATGCATATCAACTAAAATAATACAAAAATAGTTCAGCCGACCGACAAACACTCGTTTAAAATCCCACCGTGGAAACTTCACATTTATTTTACCTCTGTCAACTGCAACCCAATCGCAATCTTATAGATATGATAATAAAAGATCACTGTGCTATTGACAGCCTTGTTAGTGGCAGCAACCCAAATGCAACCTTATCGTCACTAAAATAAAAATCAGTTTGATTTTGACAGTGACGCAGAATCAGAGGTAAAATAAGTGTGAACGGACTTTAGTTGAAGTGAGCTTGAAGTGAACTGTCAACTCATGAAGAATGGCAGGTCACTTCACTTCATTTTTTACGGTGAGATTTTTTTTTAACCGGCAGAAATTTTACATAAATGCGATATCCAGTTATTGCGCGTAATAACCGCAAAACGGGATTTTCAAGACAATATTTGATATAAGATAAATTCTTCTTCATAAATATTGTTATATCCATCATTTATGAAGAAGAATTTGGTATATTAATTTGAGATCTAACCATAACTATTTCATTTTTTCTACAATACATGGGGTGAGGTAAATCGGCAAACTGGCACCATGAATTCAGTACACAGATAGTGACTGACCGAAGCTCTGTTTTCGTTTTCGGCCATAAACCAGCCCATGCTTCGGCAAAGCCGAAAATCACAAGTTCGTGAATTGTTGCGCGTTATTCGGCTTACTTCGTAAAGCTCGGCAAGGTTGTCTGATAGAAAACATTTGTGTGCTTAATTTGTTAAATATATAAATAATATCAGATGATTTCGAGTCCGCTCGTGGCTTTGACTAAGCTGGCATAAACGGACGTAATTTTGTTTTGACGTTGTAACAACGACGAGGTTATGTTGTATATTTTATTCACGCGCAGGCACGCATACAGAGAAACTATTAATATTTTTTAAAGTCTAAATCATTTTCGTTTTCGGCCGAAAATAAGAATAACGCCGAAGCTTCTTATTCGTTTTCGGCTAAAAATCAATTTTCGGTCGGACACCAATTCTAAATCTTCTAATCTAATATATAAAATTTCCATGTCACAATGTTAGTTACCGTACTCCTCCGAAACGGCTTTACCGATTTTTACCAAATTTTATATGCGTATTCAGTAGGTCTGAGAATCGGCTACTATCTATTTTCCATAGCCCTAAGTGATAAGAAATAATTTACAAGGCAAAACAACGTTTGCTGGGTCAGCTAGTAGATATACAGCGAAAAAAAAGTGAAAAAAAAATTTGGCCCTCCCATAGTAAATCAATCAGCTGGTAGTCAGTTTTGTAAGGGAGGGCCAATTTTTTTTTTCATATTTCTACCTATGTTCTTTGGGGAAAGTTGTTGAGTTTCATGAGCACATTCACCTCCTTCAGGGTTGATACCCCCCTTCCGTTACACGCTGTATAGATAAACAGAATTCTTTGTAATGGGTACTGAATTCATGGTCAATTGGCGCGTCCTACACCCTATTTTTATAGATCAAACTATACATATGTATTTACGATTTTATTCATGTTTTTATTACGGGTTTGTATTATCTACACCATATGAATTAAATTTCCGTTCGAGTTAGACTAGTTTGTAACTCGAACGGAACTTTATATCTACTTTATTCGGATATACAAAACCGAAATAAACACTTGAATAAAGCGATAATCCAAGTTCAAATGTAATTAGCTAACGAAACTACGCAAACGTGATGTATCTAAACATGATAAAAAAAATATTAGAAGATTTTTTTTTTTGTATCAACGACCGCTGGCGGAAAAAATTACAACATAAAGTAATAAAAATATTTTTTTGACACACCAATACATGTTACAATACAAGCCAGTCATAATAAAATAACATAGTAATGTATTTCCACAAATCTGATCCTAACCTTTTTTTGTTTTTGAGGGTGGGAAATCATCAAATAACTTCTCCCACTCTGGGTGGAGCAGGAGGGCGTGTCAGACTTTTACTGACTAAAACCCACCCGTGTTCCCTCATTTGCCTGTGTGCCAGTGGCCGCGGTATCTCTTTCGAACAACCCGCACCCCTGGCAGGCATCGGCCCTTGCGGACCCCACCAGTTGGTGCTGACATCTCTTAGAAACTAGACCTGGACCTGTATTTTAGAGGTCAGCGTTCAGCCATGGGTTTTATATTCAAGCTATCAACATTTTGGAGGAATGTGCCCACAATGGTTGTTGATAGACAAGGTTGTTGCGATTTAGTAACATTTATAGGTAAAATATAGCACCGGACTAAGTCGTCAATTCTGTAAAAATAACCGTATTTTGATTTCCGTTAGGTTCTTATTTCAAAACAGGCTTGATGGTTTAAAGCATCATCAGATCAGCCGAAAGACGTCCACTGCTGGTCATAAGCCTCCCCCAAAAGAGGGGATTTGCCATAATCGCCACGCTTGGCAGGCGGGTTGGCGATCGCAGTGTGGTGGTCAAATGCATAGAGAACGCTGCTGCCCATTCTCTAGTAAGTCCCTTAGTCGCCTTCTACGACCCCCATGGGAAGAAATGGGATGGTGCTATTCTTTTACGTCCGACACCACACGGGACACAGGTTTAAACCATACCTAAAGAGAAACCTTGTATTGTAATAAGACCGCTAGTCAATATAACCAGCATTTGCTGACTCCACAAAAAATCATCAAATTATTTTGTTTTATCATGTTTAGCTATCAATACTCATCACAACGGTGTAGTTCCACTAGCTAATTTAATTTTCCCAGCACCCAAATTGCGTAACACACTATTAAGAAGGAGATTTCTGGACAACGCTCAAAAAGAGGTGGTTTTTTAAAGCAAAGTGTATCTCTTTAACAGTAAATAATTTTGAAAGCAAAAAAAATATATGATATATTTAGTCTTTTTTGCATACAGTGATGGAACTCAAAACATAATTAAACATACTTTAATGCATAAAAAATATCATCAAAGTCACCTCTTAATTATCTTTAAAAGCAGTTTATCCTTTCAATAACAATTATAAACATCATTAAAAATATACCATAAAATTCCAAATGCCAAACTGCATCCAGTGATGGATTATTTATTATTAAATAGTTAATATGTAATTTTATACGATTTTATTTGCATTTTTACGACATACGCTTGCTCATTTGTTATTCCAATTTATTACAACAGATTTTAACACGTAACAGATTGCAATAAGAACTATTATCGCTCATAACGACAATATCTAAAGTTACAAAGGCCTTAATCACAATCTGAATCACTTTGAAGGTTTTTTCAAACCCATTGCTTCGTTTGTTCGAAAAATTTGTCTGTTCGCAATGAGTGTTGTTTATCTGTCAAAATGTCATCCATTCCTACTCAGTGTGATAAACAATCTCAGTACAACTATTTTCTTAAAGTCCCTCAAGAATCATCGCTTTTCCGAATACGAAACGAGTTTTCCTCCCATAAAAAATTAAAATACATTAAGTTATAAGAGTATTAACAACTCTATTTATTTACAAGTCGATTGAGAGCGTCCGGTCTGCACCAAGTGCAAAGGGCTACTGATAGAAATGAGAGGTGTGTAACTCTTTACGGAAACGACTCACTGATCCGGATCATTGAAGTGTTTCAAAAGATTGGTTCAGTAAAAACGTTTCAAACGCATCATTTGGATCTGAAACATTACTTTGCTTTGTGCTCAATCCGTCCGCGCAACGCGTCGCTCGCGAGGCGACGGAGCAGTGAGCGAGCGAGAGAGGGAGACTGAGACACTGAGTTACTTAACTATTGACACGCGAGTCGCGAGTGAGCTGGCGAATCACAATCTATACAAGTCAAAAAGAGATACCAAATGAGATGTGTATCACTCATACTCTCACAGATTTTCGATGTCGTTATCCATGCACGTAAAAATGACCACTAAGGCGCTTACGTATCAAATACGTAAGCGCTTTATGTACGGTCGTTTTTTGCATATAATGTTAAATTATATTCTTAGAGCCGATGAGCCAAATGAGCCAAATGAAACAAATCTGTGTTTCGGATCATTTCAGTGATCGAGATGCAAATGTTCCAATCGCAAAAATGATACACTTTGACCAGCTCTAATAGAAATGCGCCGACTGACGAAACACGAACTTTGCCGATGGATAATAAGAAAATAGTTGTACTGTACTCCGCTGTATAAACCGCTATATTTTATTCTAGTACATCAGAAAATAGGGTCTTAAGGGTCTGTTTGGAATGAAAGAAACAAGACTCACGTATATTGCCTCCCGCCTCCATCTCAGCCTTCATGAGCTGCAGGTCCAAAGTAGCTTCCTCCAGCTTCTCCCGACATGACTCCAGCTCCAACTGTAACGAACGAACGAATCATCATTTATATTTTTTTATTGGTTTTTTTTTGGCAACGTCTGGAAATAATATTGCTTTAATGGTTATATAAATATTAATTATAATAATAATTATTATTTTTTAATTATTTTGTTTAAATCTACAAAATGTTAACATGGGTATTTTAAAGTCATTATTATTTGAGTGTTTTGGGGCTGGTAGCCGAAATAAAGGCTTTCGCCTAGTTCGGCTACAGATGTCAACAAGAAAATTAAATAATTATGTCTAATCATCAATTATTGAAATAAACTTATTATTTATTTATTTATCACTAAGCCGATCATATAATTAAAGGCAAAAATGATTCAGTATCTATAATTCAGTATCCTTTTAGCAGAAATTTCTGAACGCAAAATGAAAAATTTTAAGTGTAAAATTAATTCAATGTAAACCGATCAAACAATGTTGGATTTCGGCACTCACCTAACAAATGATCAAAAAATGTCTTTAATAAATGTATTTTTTTTGTTCCGTGTGGTGCCGGACGTAAAAGAATAGCACCATCCCATTTCTTCCCGTGGGTGTCGTAGAAGGCGACTAAGGGACTTACTAGAGAATGGGCAGCAGCGTTCTCTATGCATTTGACCACCATACTGCAATCGCCTACCCGCCTGTCAAGCGTGGCGATTATGCCAAAGCCCCCCTTTCGGGGGAGGCTTATGTCCAGCAGTGGAGGTCTTTCGACTGATATAATAATAATAATATAATAAATGTATTTGGCCTTAGCCGTTTCATGAAATAAAAATAATTAAACATATTAATATGTATAATGCACATTTTTGTATTGTTATTCTTTTGTTCAAATCGACCCGTAAAGAAAAATTAATAATTCAGAGAAGCATGAAGTCCGACAAGTTACAAATCCAGAAAAGATTATATACCAATAAAGCTTCAGATCTCTCTTCTGCCATCTCCTTGTCCAGGGCGGCCATTTCTGCCGCTTCTTGGAGCTCGGCAGTCTCATCGTTGTGGGTTTCAAGAGCTTCTTGGGCCTCGCGGACCTAGAAAGAATAAAATTAATAATAGGTATATTGTGGTTTTGTGATGACACAGTTTTACATTTTTTTTCTGTTTGTAAGCAATTTTAACACAATGATTTTTTGCTTAAAGTAACTATAAGAATTGTGCCGTGTGGTGCCGGACGTAAAAGAATAACATCTCATTTCTTCCCGTGGGTGTCGTAGAAGGCGACTAAGGGACTTACTAGAGAATGGGCAGCAGCGTTCTCTATGCATTTGACCGCCATACTGCGATCGCCAACCCGTCTACCAAGCGTGGCGATTATGGCAAATCCCCCCTTTTGGGGGAGGCTTATGTCCAGCACTGGACGTCTTTCGGCTGATATGATGACTATAAGAATGGAAGTGATACTTTTTAACCCTAAATAGGGTATTTTACTATATTTGAAAAAACTCTAAAAATATATTATTGAGATAGCTTAGGCAAAATGCAGTCGGAAGATGTTAGTTTTAGTTCATGAAACAACAAAATAAATTTTAAAATACAATTTAAAGATTTCAGTTTTTTAATCTGTTTTTGAACACCATGAAATAGTGGCCGCCATGTTATTACGTCATACGGCAAGTCAACTGTGCAACTTTGTACTTTTATTATTTACGTAACAAAAGTATTCTTATTTAAATAATATTTTGCATTCAGGAACAGCAAACCAACGATAAGTAGAAAAATAACTATATTTTTTTAAATTATAAACAGTTGTCGTATAAAATAGCAGCGCATTTGTTTATATAGCAAACTGACGTCAAACCCATAGAGCAATATGGCGTCCATTGCGTTCAGCGTTTTCGTCAAATTAGGCGCGATATTTGAAAATGTAAAATTAAAATGCATTTTCATGACACTAATAGATTCAATAAAAATGTTATTTTGTTGTGGTTTATTAGCACTCTAGAATATAATTAAGACACTTTTCAAAAATGAGTGTAATACCCTATTATGCACGACTAGCTTATGGCCAGCGGCTTCGCCCTTGTGGAAGTCAGAAATTATTCCACGGGAACGTGGTACCGGGATAAAAAGTAGCCTTTGTGTTAATCCAGGGTATAAACTATTATGTGTGCTAAATTTCATGCATCCTCACAAAATTTCACATTTTGATTTTAGTGGGAAGGATATCTTACCTCCTGTTTAGCCCTTTGCAGGTCTCTCTGCAGCTGAGCCTGCGACTCCATGATTTTGGCTTTGAACTCGTTGGCCTGGTCCAGCTGCAGACGGAACCGCTCGAACTCTCTGAGTTTCTCCCGGTCTTCGGCGCGCCGGACTTTGAGGGTCTCGAGTTTCTCTTTTAAGTCTTCTACTTCTGTTTTTAGAGTTGTTATCTGTAAGTTAAAGAGATGGTTTTTACTTGTTATGGATGCCAATAGAACTACTAAATTGATATTAAAATGCTAAATGTAAACATAAAATTGATTTTATTATAATATGGTGTTTTTATTTTATTTTAGTTAACCCACGAATTACTGAGACGCATCGTTAACCGTCCTTGACGTCAGTTTAAGGCATGGGTCGTTATGACTTGGCGTTGGTTTGTCCAACAACAAAAAAAAATGTTTTTTTTTGACGTCGAGAAAATGATGGCCACAGAGAGGAAGACGATTCCTTATTTCTAGATATACCCTTCCTTATCTACTAACCTCTTGTTGGGCCTGAATGTTGGCTATCTTGTCCTCCATACTGTTGCTTGCTGGCTGTGGCGATGTGATGCTTTGACCAGGAGTGTATTGAGGAGTCAGAGTCTCCACGAAACCAGTCTGAAAACAGCGATACAAAAACTTTTTCTAAAAAAAGTAACCGACTTCCGGAAAAAACGCTCGGTGACTTTGGACATATATTTTAATTTTTTGTTACCACCTTCCGAAATTAGTTATTTTTCAATTTGTAGTGTTTTTGCGGAAGTCGGTTGGAATTTTTTTCACTTTTTAGTTATAGTACCTACCCCACAACAATTCGAAATTTCATCATCCTCGGGGTCAAAACAATGCATATTTATGCGATAGCAGCAATTGCGGTTGATTTGCTGTCATTTTTTGAAGAGTTCCGTTGTCTGTCTCCGAAACGCATCATCAGATGAAATTTTAATGGGACCATTTAGGAATAAATCCCTTTCAAACAAAAAAATAATTTTGCGCATCCGTCCATATATGACGGAGTTACCTATGCCCGAAGTACATAAAAATATATATATATTTATATAAACACGTCGAATTGATAACCTCCTCCTTTTTGAAGTCGGTTAAAACATATTTCAAAGTCAAACCAAACCATTTATTTCAATAAAACCAATCACAGATACTTCCGAATTGTCAAGGAGAGTGTGTCAGTCAAAAATAATAAGCTAATTGTTCTTACAACGCCGACGTTGTAAGAACAATTAAGCTCCGAAGCTTGCGGGAGGCTAAAGTACAGCAGTGGACGTCTTTCGGTATGAATGACGATAATGATGAGTTGTTCTTACATACGAATTATAGACTCGTAACTATAGAGGTATGAGGAACAGGGTGTAAAGTTCACTCATACTCTATTGTTAAAGGAGGATCCTCCGACCAGACGGGTGTTGTCTGGTGGGCAACTGCCCGACGATTGACGTCGGGTATATGCAGATCTGTATATATGCAGATCGCGCGGTAAACTCTGCTTGCGCGATGTAGTTGCGGTGTGACGTCAAGTCTTGAGTAGTTCGCATATGGCATTGTAGATGGCGCCACTTTACTTGTTGTGTTTTTCCACATTTGTTGATTTGAAGTTTCGTATGTGGAGCATTGTAGATGTCCGCCACATAACGAACCCAAAAGCCGTAAGGTCGATGACGATTTACTTTGATCTATCAAGGGTCTACCATAAAAATAGGGCTGGGAAAGGCTACGTACCCCAACAGTAAACGCCCTCTTCCCCTGTTAAGGCGGCTCTTCGCGTCATCGGGGTAAGGCATATGACGTGTGAGAGTGTCGACCACTAGCCAATCGACAGGCAAATGCTATCGGCTGGGACAGACTGTGTCAAGAGAACCGGTTTTGCGGGGCATCTTAGAAGCGGCTTGTATCCAACAGTGCAATAGGTATAGTCTGTGGATCCTCAGTGCTCTAAAAATATGTTGTTTTTATCCGTGACGATTATCCTTGATCTTTGAAGTATCCGTAAGGGTTGGCAAAGGCGTCTTACCTCAAAAAAGACGTCCTTTTCTCCTGCTCCGGGAACGCAGCATACTCAGTGGTTGGCGACGCATATGACGTTAGAGACTGACAACTGTATATACGCGGCGTTAACGCGACATTTATGCAGCGATTACGCGGCGTCAACGAAGTGTTAAAATACACGTAACGGCTACCTACCTCAACAAAAGACGCCCTCTTGCCCTGCTCAGGGGACGAGGCCCTTTCAGTCGTCGGCGAGGCATATGACGTCAGAGACTGTCGACTGCTGGCCAATGAGGTGCGCGAGCTGGAACCGTCCTCAAATCTTAAGGGCGCTAGTCTGGTGGAGGCCGAGTTGAACCGACCTGATAGTCTGACAGGCTTCGTACTGATTTTGAAGATAAAATTTATGATTTTAAAGTTTTGTTCAGCAAAAATGTACCCTGACGTTTCCACGTCAGAGTACGTTTTTGAAAGGGTGATTTTGATACTTTTGCAGCTACACTGACGTGGACAAGTTTTCGTCATCCAATCTATCGTCGCTATAATTCCACGTTGATTTTAAAATGTCGTCATCAAGCACGATCGAACGATGAAATCGGTAGTTGTTTGAACAGACTATTATAGTGGTAAGATTTACGTGAAATTAGTATTTTGTGGCCAAAGGGTCCATTTGTGACTTGATAAATTAACATCTCTATATCTGTTGATCAGAGCTCCGAACAAATAATTTCGTAAGCAATTTTAATCATTCCCAATGAACTCATATAATCGCTAAATGATAGATTGGAAGATATATTTATTCCTATTCCCTTATTTCTGTCATACATTTCAGATTCGTTTCAACTCAGCAGTTTTTCATGCGATTTACAAAGCGAAGCCCATACAAAATGGCGGCGTCAACTTCATAACGACTTTGGGTACTTTTACCGAAAACGAGTAAGCTCCTTCACAAAGGGAAAACGAAAATTATCGCAAAATTAATTTGACACATATACTGCCCTCGGTTGCGCATAGCACCACTTGACTTGCATTTATTTAATTTCGACGCGTCGATAGTTTTCGTTCCAGAACTGGGCAGCACAGCTCTACCACTATTGTACGTCGAAATGTCATGTCAGCCATTTTGTATTGAGCTTAGGTTCTAAGCGAGACAGATTGACAAGCGGACAGTTTATTTCAATTTACTCATAATATTTCACGTACACAATAAGCTGGAACTTTATAAGTTGTTGTAAAAACCTGTCTTGGACGACTTAACAAAATTATACAAGTTATTTTTGTCTTTGTAGATAATTAAAAAAAATCTCTGCTGCTTTGGGTAAATTCAGCTGTCCAAAACATGCCTTAAAACATGACATATCACCAACTATGCATACACCGTAACGTAATATAAATAGCAAACCGACCGAATATAAACTTGTAGACTACAATGTTCCCACTGTTGGGACACATGCCTCCTCTCTGTGAGAGGGAGTGGGCCGTAGTCCACCTCGCCGGCCCAGTGTGGATTGTTAGATGTAGATATGTACATGTCTTCGATTTTTTTGGCTCTAGGACATGCCGGTTTACTCACGATGTTTTCCTTCACCGTTTTGTTAGCATTGGTGATTAAATAATTTACATTTATTTCTCTAAATACGGATACGTCTTTCTCGGATCATTTTTGTCAGTTTTTTCAGTCAACCCTGATAAAACCAACTTTTTTTATTGACTAATATATTCCCAGGACGTGGGCTGTTCTTATAAAATTCTTGCCGAAACGATATAAAAAGAACATTGAAATAATACAAGTTTATATTCGGTCGGTAAACAAACATACAGAACATTTGAACTTCACATACATTTAGTCACAGAACATAAATTACGCTTACAAATAAAATAAAAACAAATAAATTGTAAAGTAATAAAAATAATAACGTGCGGCATGAAACGAAGCTGTGAACTTAAAATTAAAATACAATTATTTAAACAAATGAAATATACCAAGTGTTTCTGATAATAGTGGCCAAAAACAACTATTTGCCTTTTAAAAAAATGTTAATTTAAACAGAAAATCATTTAAATGAATACTACAACTCTTTTTGAAAAAAAAAAGACCATTCGTGAAAATACATCCTGTATATTGACCACTTGTAACTGAAAACACTGTATAACAATTAAAATGCAACACAAACTCTACCTTAAGAAAATCATTAGTTCGTTATAAATTATTATTTCTTAAATACAGCATGCTGTTATTTAAAATAATAGAAGTAAACTTAAAAATAAAAAGTGTGCAACTTAAAAGTAGCAAAATAATTATTGTAGAATTTGTGTAAGGGGTTTACGGATAGTTTTTGCAGCGATATATCGAGTTTTCAATAATGTTATAATACCCAGAACCATTATAACTATATTTTTTAAATAAAAAAAAATCTTCTCAATGTTAAGTCCCAATTATCACAAGACATGATTATTTTCACATGCTACTCGATCAGCGCGCTATGTAGCGGGCTATGCACGGAGTTTATTTGAAGGATTGAATCAGGAATTAAATTATCCGGAAAAGAACCGGAGTAACTGACATAGCTTGTAGAGTGAGCAAGCTGAAGTGGCAGTGGGCTTCCATGTTTGTCGAAGGACCGATGGACGGTGGAGCAGACGAGTCCTGGAGTGGAGACCGCGTATCGGCAAACGTAGTGTGGGACGCCCCCCAGCTAGATGGACCGACGACCTTGAAAAGGTGGCTGGGACAGACTGGATGCGGGAGGCGGAGGATAGAGTGTTGAGGCAGTCTGGGAGAGGGCTATGTCCAGCAGAGGACTGAGATAGGCTGAGTTGATTATTTTAAATTGGTTTTAGCAACTATAGATCTTTGCAAAAATTATCCGACTAGTCCTAGTACTCATTTTATTTATTTAATGTTTTTAATTAAGTTACAACAGCTCAACACAACGTTTGCCCAACATAACTGTTGAGCTGTTCTGTTTTGGTCCATAATGCATCTTACAACCAGGCATTCAATTTTCATGTGTATGGTGATTTGAACGGAGGCTGTTTGGTAAATATAATGAGTTATAAATTGCGAAAAGCAAGTTGTTACTGAAAGAAATATCGATATGACCTTTCCTGTTTGGAAACTATTCCAAAAAATGTATCACTCGCGTAAATCTTCATTAAAATGATCATATTTTTACTTCGATAGTGCAAATTCGTACACCAACTTTAAGCCTTGCGTAGAGATTATTTAACGCCTCATTTTGAGTCACAAACAAACAGCCACCTCCACAAAAATAGTCGTCATTTATTTATTTATTTAAAAAAGCTAAATAAATAAACAAATCACCGCGTACTATGTTACACGTATCATTACCTCGACATGGACAGAGTGCCCGCTTTGGTCTGCGCGGGCGACGCCTTCCGACGTACCCTTTGCAACCACCAGAGTTAGTTCGCACACTTTTGTTAAATCTTTATTAATTTTTGGAGGTAAAGTGACGGTTTAGACTTTAAAACAAAGGGATGGGAAAAAGGCAGAATCAAAAGTTATGCCTCGTGGAGAGTAATTAATTGAGGCATACTTATTTCGACTTTAAAAGTTATGCCTTGTGGAGAGTAATTAATTGAGGCATACTTATTTAGTCTTTAAAAGAAGCTTACACGTTTATGCGTTTAGATGTTACATTTCATTTCTTAGTAATTTATTATTACTTTCCACGACGCATTTATTTTACAATCTGCCTTGTGTTAAGAAAGGCAGGGAGAAAATTTATTTCGAACCAAATGCTTGACAAGTGTTAACAACACATCGCTTTACCTCACAACAGTACAATTAAAACAAGACATATTAATATTACATTGAAGAAAACCTCATTTTATACAAAACAATATTTACAATGGATACTCCAGCCATTGATCTAATATTGGATAACAAGAGTAGCACATACACAAATAATGATTATAGCATTCACATATGAATAATACAATAATTTTAACAATATTCAACACCTCATGCAACTATCTACATCCCATTGAAAAGTTACTCAAATCGAGGCATGCTTTCAGCGAATGCCTCGACTCTTTTAGTTCACAGTAAATACAGAAAAACAGATGAGGTTTTTATGCCTTTTCAAAATGTTTCGTAATTTCATTGTTGTATTATTGCTGAAATTGAGGCGACATTTTTATCGTTCACAATGCAGTTTTTTTTTAAGACAAATACTACACTACAGTTAAAACACAGATTTTCATTAATCAAATTAACAGAAACTTTAGAATTGATTACCCCAGGTTTATCAAAGCATTTTACTGATCTGTTGAATAATCTTGTGTCACCGGAATCGATTAGCTGTTGTTAACCTGAGGTAAGTACTAACTATATTTTAAAAGAAAAAAAACATAATTATAATACTAATAAGTGGTTCATGTTACTTCAGAAAAAGCGTTGAATCTACATAAAAACATAAAATAGGAACACAAAACAGAATTAAGCAAAGTTGCGCCATGGCTTACTTCTACAAGTAAGTGATAAGCAAAGAGGGCAGCGGAAGAAAATATGTGCTGTCGGGGGGTTCCGCGTCAGGAACGAAGTTCGCGATACTCGTACACACTCATATATAATATAAAGAGAGAGAGAGAGAAAGTCGCATGGAGGGGACGGCGCCGATTTCTACCGATCAACTCCTATCGTTTCAATTTCGTTCCAAAAAGAGAGAGAGCATCGTCTCTCCAAACACGCAGAAGAGATATACATTAAATAGGGGGGGATCGCACGGAACGAGGCAAGGCTCCGGAATCGGATTGAACAAATATAAAAAAATTAAACTACTATAAAAAATACAAAACCTTTAAGTTCGAATCTCTCTAGATTACGAAAAAACGCGGACTGCAATTTTGGTTGGCTGAAAAATGAATTGGCGTATATTCAGGCAAGGAATAAATGAGGATCTGGTGAGGAACAAAGCTTCTACTGGATAAAATCACATATAAGTCAGGACTCTAGCCAGGTGGCGCCACTAACATCCAATGCGGACTGTTCGAGCATACGCAATTTAAAGCTGCAAAAAAGAAGAAAACAGTATGACCATAGATAATGAAAGACAATAGGCAAGCGGGACAAGAGGCATAAACAAAAATTGTAGCTGAATAGCGGGACATCAATAGTTTTAAAGTCACGCGGTAAAGCTGAAATCAGACGGTTCACTCGAGTGCATGTTCATTTTTATTTAATTTCACGATCACACGACACCAACTAAGGACGAATTTCACTAATGAAACTAAACGCGGTCTCATCTTGGTGGCGTCCTTGTTATTATAGAATACTAGCTGTGCCCGCGACTTCGTCCGCGCGGAATAGTTGTTTTACTATTATTTATATATCAATAAAAACAAATAAAAGTGGCCTAAGTTAAGTACTCCTTATTACATCAGCTACCTGCCAGTGAAAGTCCTGTCAAAAACGGTCCAGCCATTTCAGAGATTAGCGGGAACAGACAGACAGACAAAATTAAAAAATGTTATTTTGGTATATGTACCGTATATATATTCATATGCATGTAGCAAAAAGCGGTTATTTTAATATTACAAACAGATGCTCCAATTTTATTTATATTATTACTTACTACTTACTTATTATTTTTATTATTACTTTTTTTTTTTTTTTTGATACCGACAGCTCTTGAAAATTTATTGGTGGTGCCCTATGTTACAAAAAAATGTAAAATTATCTTGTATGCATGTTCTTTTTTCTAATTGTTCATTTGTGTGGTTATTCATCTCTAATGTCATTAACTTTATTTCCTTTTATTCGATTTTCGTGTTATATTTTTACTTTTTTTAATGTTTTTACATCATCAAACTTAATGTACCTGGATTACAAGTAAATGGTGTGGCTTCCTATAATTGGAAGCGCACACTGTATTTGTCTCTGCTCTATGTGTCCTTACATGTAATTGTGTAGCCGGTGTGGAGATCTAATAAATAAATAAGAATGAACGTGCAGCTATTCGTTTATTTTCAATTTTCGATCATTCTGTAGCAATTGAAAGTCGAAGTAAACGAGTGTCACTGATGAATTCTTTTTACAATTTTGATTTGATCTGTGTTCAGACGATTCGCTTCAAGTGAAAGATGCCGAATGCAACACAAAAAAAAATTAACAAAAAGTGAAGCGCCTGATATCTGCTGTAGAGATGCATTCTAGTTTTAAAAAGTGAAGCGCCTGATATCTGCTGTAGAGATGCATTCTAGTTTTAAAAAGTGAAGCGCCTGATATCTGCTGTAGAGATGCATTCTAGTTTTAAAAAGTGAAGCGCCTGATATCTGCTGTAGAGATGCATTCTAGTTTTAAAAAGTGAAGCGCCTAATATCTGCTGTAGAGATGCATTCTAGTTTTAAAAAGTGAAGCGTCTGATATCTGCTGTACAGATGCATTCTAGTTTTAAAAAGTGAAGCGCCTGATATCTGCTGTAGAGATGCATTCTAGTTTTTAAAAGTGAAACGCCTGATATCTGCTGTAGAGATGCATTCTAGTTTTAAAAAGTGAAGCGCCTGATATCTGCTGTAGATGCATTCTAGTTTTAAATCTCAGCCATGTCACTAATAACGAAAAAGCTTTAAAGTAACATGAACCATTTCACCTTGAACAAAAACACAGTGCAAAAGCATCTACAGGGTGCTAAATTTCGCTACGTTGTGCTAAATTATGCTACAGTGCGCTACGTTGTGCTAAGACTATACTCACGTGGTAGGCCTAGACCTCTGCGCCACTGTTATACTAGCGGGGAAAGAAACACACTATCAGTTAAGCACGCATTATTTGGGCGTGTTCAGGAGAGGGTTAAAAAGTAAATTCTTCATTTTTTTTTAAACCTTAAGGGCGATTTCTTCCGACAGGACTTAAGGGGTCATACAAATTTTATGGTTTTTTGACCACCCCGTCCTTGTCACAGATAGTCACACTTGTGAAAACCCCTCCCCCTTGTGTGACGTCACATATTATTTATTTTATTTAGAAGTCATTAAATTAAAACAGCAATTTTCCATTTTTTTTTTTAATTTCAATTAAAACACAGCACTCGCCGACGACTTAAAACTATGTATGCCTTATAAATATAGATCGAGTTAGTAATATTTTTACGTTTTTGGTTTAGATATAAATTTCTACATGTATATATTTTTAACATGTGACGTCACAAAGATTTTGACATGCCTCCCTGTCCTTTGTCACACAATGTCACATTTCGTTGACCCACCTTAACGTGTGACGTAATTTATGGATGGCCAAATGTGGGTGTATATCTTTGCGCAACCCCTCAGGAAAACCAGGCGTGGTGTTTTTTAAGCTTTATGTTATGTTATTTAGTTTTTATAATTTAAGATATTTTCTAACAATTCAGAATCTTCTTTCCAAATAATAAAATACTAATGAATGGAGATTTTTAATATATTTCTATAGGACGTCCAAATTAAGAGATTGCCTAGTTAACTTTAAAACATTTTTCAAAACACACGCCATACTCCTGAACACGCCCTGGATATTGTTATGTTTTTAGAGAACTGATACAAAATCGTTTAAAAAACATTATTTAATGCATTTTGAAAAAAAATAAAAACAATGTCGTTGCTAAATAAAATCATTCTGTATACAGTCTGTTGTCAAAGGTACATTACAGTTACATAAACTGTCAAAAGACTTTAACGAATAATTGTTTTTTTTTTTAAATTAATCTACCCATATAAATTGCAACAAACTACAAATGGCAACCTTCTTTGTTTATACTTCTAGTATGTATCTGATAAGGACAAAGAATTTCTTACAGAAAAGCTTGCAAGACCAATGGTGAGACTTTTGCCCTGCATGTAGGAAGACACTCAGTCTTAATAGATACTATCAGTTCTCTAAACATATGAATATAGCAAATGTGATGGAGAATATTAGTAATATCTAAATGATCACATTTACTTAAAATGAAAAATCAGTGTTACAAGACTAAAAAACACATTCTACCGTTTTCTACCATAGATAAAACTACTAAATTACCCCAATTTCTTCGAAACATTTTTTCATGCCTCTGTTTTTACACAATGTAATTACATAAGTGAATTTAAAAACCTTTACCATAGAAATTAAACCTAGCAACATTATTCTACACCAATTTATTTTGGCCATTGTATTTTAATAAATATTTAAAATGGTAATAATATGTGTTGTTTCTTACTAGCAACACCAGTGTTTTCAGTAGTAAATACATAGTTTGTCTGGCAACACTACAATTAAAACAACGTTAGTAGAGTACATGTATTATTTATAGCGTGTACCGAGTAGCTAAACCCATTTTTTTTTTGGGCGCCGTCAAGTTTCTTCGGTGTCAGTGTTGCCAGCGTAGGACTTAAAAGTTATTGGTAGAAAATATTTTTGAACCAATACACATTTATAAGTTAAAAAAAAAACTGTAAATATATAAAAATACACAACAAAACACATATTTTTTTCTATAATTATTCAATGTTGCTGTCTGATATTAGTAAAATCTATTTCTAATTGTAAATCTCATGCTTTTAACCCTGTTATTTCACACACCTCTATTTGCTAAAGTAAATAGTGAATAAACTACCCAGTTACAAGATGTATTCACCACACGTATGTATGATCAATTGACGACGATAAAAAGATGAACAATTAGCATTAAGGCTCCCTTAGATAGGTGCGACGCGACAGTAATAGACCAATTTACATGAAACTTCACGAAAATTAATCTACTAGAGCAGGGATGACGAACCAGCAGCATTGACGTGCCAACAAAAATCTTTACAATTGACTACTAGAAAAAAACGAAATACTTACACAATAATTGGTAGTCTTTATTTGCAAACAAAAATAGACTTGTACCTACTATTATTCAGTAATCAACATCACACCAGCTTATTTATATGAAAGAACAAATTAGTGCAACTTCTGGTGTCTGGTTTTAGGTGCATAGGTATAAAAACTTTTAGCAGAATGCAAGCTAAACTCGAATCATGTGACATATGTAACGTTTCTGAAAGTAACGACTTAACTTAAGAAAGAAGATGAATTTATCACGGTCAGATTTCTATGTTTGTTACTGTGACATAGGCTGCCGTGCCCAAATAATTTTCTTGCGTGCCACCCAAGGCACGCGTGCCATTGGTTCGCCATCCCTGTACTAGAGTCTCATCGCGCCGGTCTACGAGAGCCTTTATACCCATCATTAATTAACAATTTTATGCCTGTATATCAGAACCTCATTCAAAAATCAAGCATTACTTAAAACTCATCTGCCTAGCCTTTTTCCAACTATGTTGGGGTCGGCTTCCAGTCTAACCGGATACAGCTGAATACCAGTATTTTACATGGAGCGCCTGCCTATCTGAACTCCATAACCCAGTTAATGGGTAACACAATACCCCTTGGTAAGACTAGTTTCAACCAATCAAATGGTTTAAAACTAGTATAAAGTATTTGTAGTCTTAAGTAATGTTCTGTAATGGGCAAAACAGTCAATACATCTTGCAAATCCTGAATTTTCCCTTGAATTATATTCATTTTGCAATACTGTGAACTTTATTATAAGATTCAATTTTGTTAGCTTTTTAATACACTTATATCACACAGCACTCTAAACAAGTATTTTCATTCCATACCTGCTAAGCCGTCTATTCGTAGCAGTGGTCCGAGGCTCCTCGGAAAGTGTAGTAATGGACGTCTCCATTGGGTTATCCTCAGAGTCCAGTAGCTGGATCTGAGTCTGACGTACGAACACTCCGTAGTTCTCTTCGCACTGAAATTGTTATTGAAAAAATATTTTAACTTACCGTTTATTTTTTCTGTGAGAATACATGTTTTATATTGTTGTTCGTTCAATATAAAAACACTGATACTTTTTTAAATAATACAAGACATATTGACTGTAAAATATATGATTTCAGCAAAATTTTTGTGTGACAAAAACATGAAAATCAAATTAACATTGTTGTTACGTACTGTATTAAAAGAATGGCTACAGTTTAAGCATAATTTCAACATAGGCCTTGATGTTCAGGATGTATGAAATGTTTCAGTAATTATTACTTATTAGGTAATTCAATGCAACTTCAGTCAGTCAAAGAAATTGTGTTGTTACGCTTGTGTGTTCAGTGCGGTGAAAGGATTTCACTAGATTTTATTTTATTTATTTGGGATATTAAACAGTTTCACATTACAATACTATGGAATGAGTAAATATGAGTTATATTTACTCACTCCATTGTATTATTATAATGCGAAATAGCATTTTCCACATATTTTAAAATTAGAAAATTTTTAATTAGAAAGAAAGAAAGATTTCTTTCTTTCTTTCTAATTACAAAAACATTACATCATAAACTGTTAATGATCAAATTAATCAGGTATGTAAATAAAAAAAAGCAAGAAATTTTAAAAATACAGATTAAGAGTTTAGGTATTTTGGGGAATGTTTATTATGTGTTTTTATTTGGAAAAAACATGTACAGCATTAAAGACGTAAACCTGTGTTATTGCACAGTTCAATTATTGAACTTAGTTCCATGAAAAAATAATATGCAAAGACTGCAAGAGATATCCTAAGCGTTGTCTTTGTTTTTATATGAGTCTGGATAATTTTATAACGTCTCTTAGAAGGGTGACGCACTGCTCACTGGACATCTAAGCCCGCTGAACCTTGTGTCATGGCTGTGTGCTGTCAACTATTACTTTGTTGACAGAAAACTTACTTCAGCACTCCTGAACCCTAATAAGGTCTCTGATGAGTAAATGAGCTATCAAATCTTTTGCTAGCTATTGACATTGGTTAGCCAAAATAACAACAACCAATCTTATAAGTTTAAATGAGATTTGAAGCCAAAATTAAGTTCAACAAAAATTCTGAAAATGGAGGTATATCCAGCAATGAATATAATTACATAAACTCACTAAAATGTCTAAAAATACTTAGGAAATGGAACCTTACCGTAAAATAAGCATGTCCCCGGACAGTACCATTGTTTTTTCCCTTCGGTTCGTCCAGGATCACGCCGATCCATTTACCCGTGGCAAAGGTAGGGTGCCCAACGTATGCGACAGATCCTTTCACGTCCTTACCAACTACTATCACACGCTGGCCCAGCGTTAACAACTTATCCGACATCCTTACTTCTTATTGTCATATACTGCAATTTTATAGGAAAATTAACAAAAATAAAATACATAGAAACGAACTTTTGTCGCAACTGTTTCACTACCGTATTTGACTAAAGAATTGGAGCTGTCGATTGATTAACTATTTTATATGTTATAGCATACTTTTAATTAACAGTATTCAACTTAATTTGGTCAGATTTTATTAGAAATCAACCAAAATAGTACTGCAGATACAATGCAGAATTTCTGATTTTTGTGTTGTCAAATAACTGTCAGTTTGGCAAATTGCTCATCGACGTTTCGTTTCTGCTCTTCCCTGCTGATTTGCATAGTGATGTCATGCAAACCACTCTAATGCATAACAAAACGTTGTCAAAATAATTTTTATTGTTAATGTTTGAGGGTTTTCTTTCTAAGGAAATAATATGACTACAAAATATGTTTTTAATGTAGTTTCTTGCATTATCCCACATGTAGTACTACCTACTGTTTCTGTGTGGAAAATTCTCAGCCGCCATCTAGATGTTAGGCCATAAATCCGTAATCTATTAATTTCACCTTCGAAATTATTTATCAGTTACCAAACGGAGCCATCCATACTTACACATGTACTACTGAACCTTTAACTATTTCAGGAAGCTACAACTGCTATATGTCCTTCTGCATCAACTAGTTATTACCGCGTTCACTATATTGATACGTACTTATCGCACGTATCACACGACACATTAACGTTGGCATTTTTAAGGTATTACTAAGCTAGAAGTATTTGGCAACTGTCCTTGCATTGGAAACAATACAACACACTAAAACTACGTAAACTATCATGTCATACACCTGTATACCTAATCTTCATCTTCTACTGGCCGACATCACCTACATGCGGGCATAAGCCTCTCTTTGATTGTGCCAATCCCCATGCTCCTGCGCCGGCCTCATGAAGCCAGAATGTCGTCTGCCCAACTCACTGTTACCGACTCATAGTCACACCAGATTACCACACCAGTGTGAGAAACAGGATTTTTACTATCGTTTGTCACACCACTGATTTTTTCACACCATGTATGCGATAATTATTAGTGCAGTACCTACAAATTCTAATAAAGTCGATCTGCTGATCGGCGTTTGCCGACTTTCGTTCTTTCCCGACAAAGACTACAATTGTATACTTTCCCGACTATTTAGATTTTTTTACTTATAATAATATTTCTGCCGATTTTTTCATATTAAGGCGACTATCAAGACGTGTTGGTACAACTTGTATATGCCATGGGGTTGCTGCGGACTTTCTAGTGTCATTTCCATTCTCGTATTCAGGATACTCGTTTCAATAGATAGCCTGGACAAATGGCCTCGTAGCTAGATATACAGAGGCCAGCACATCAAGCTACCCCAATCTGTCAAATTTCTTTGATTTATTTTCAACTTTATTTCAAAACAATTAGGTTCATGTTCAATTAGGTAGGAAAATTTGACAGTTTGGGATAGCTTTTATGTGCTGGAGTCCATACAACCAGCGTTTAGTATTCTGCTAGCATAGCATAAAAAATATTGTTTAAAAATGTATCGCATCAGTCATAATACCGGGATGATTCATAGTAGCCAGTTCGAATGATGTCTAAAAATGTTTACATTTATTGGCATTGATGACTATATTAGTATTTTTATGTCGTCTTTGTTCACCGTTTATGTAAACGGGGACAGATAACGATGCAAAAATAAAATTGCTTGCGGATTAAAATAAATGTTGATGCAATAGAGGTGCATGGTTACTTTTTAATTATTGTAGGTTTATTTACTTAATACCCACTTCTGTCTCATTCTGTATGCCGATGTTTGTTGTCAGCTTGCATCTTGATCTGTCTCGTGCATCCGCGACCTGAACGTTGATGGCTTCATACTCGAAAGGGTCTTAGGACTTTACAATAAAGCTTACGCCGCATGTCTGTCACCGGTCTGTTTCTCTCAAGAAGCATAAAGATAAAAGCTTATATCTATAAGCTTCTTGGTTTCTCCCTAACTGCAGTAGCTACCTATCACAGTTTTACTGATGGTGACTACAAAATACCTGCGGAATCCGTACAGGTGCCGAAGCTCTACACGATATTGTAATAGTTGTGTAATCTCACAAAACACTTCCACTACATAATTCGATAGTTTAGCTTGTGAGCTTGATGACCGTCAAAGATATTCCCTTGACCTTGCCGCCTATTGTAATTCCACGATAAGAACGTGTACCTAATGTATAACAATAATTAAGATTAAATCATAATGTGCGACAATTGGACTGGAGTAAATCGAGTCAAAAATGTTTAACCAGCAACGTAGCAGAGCGATAATAAGTTGAACACAATTTGGATTGTTTGGGAAATTCCCAAAACTGTGTTGCTATGAAAGATTCAATGTTTTTGTATGATCTCTAATATTTCCGACGAACTTTGAAGATGATAAATATTATGTCCATAAACGAAAAATCTTTTATCGGTATTTAGTCAGATTTAGTACAGTTAGCGTTGAGGCGGTGGCGGTGACCTCACGGTAACAGCCTCGCTAAAATGAGGACATGACTCATACATTATAAAGTTTTTTTCCTGTTTTTATTATAACTCTTATTGCCTACTCGTAAGAGCCACAATGACAGTTAATAAAACTCGATTTCTTCCTCGTTCCTCACGGGCGATATTCTCAATCAACGGACATATCGAGTTGCTTGGCTTCGAATACATTGATGCCTTGGTAGCTTACTCGTTTATCAACATTCTTGAGACAGCGAGAAATGTAATTTGAAATGCGTTTCTCACAAATAGGCGGGAAGATATAGATGCCGTGCGTCACCAACCATTAAGCTTACAATAATTACATTAGACCTACTTTGATAAAATTGACAGAATCTTTAGTTCATAACTAGTCAATAATTCCCTAGTTCTCAAAATACTTAGCTTAGGAAGGAGCTAGGTACACATTAATCATCCTCAAATTCTTGGGAAATGAGGTTGAGGTATAGATAAGAAATGTGGTAACAACAACGCAAATTAGCATTTCTGTACCAAATGAGTGGAAATGAAATGAAAGTTAATAATATCGGTCTCACTGACTCCGGTATTCGCCAATTTCGCCTGCAACCGGTAGTTAGCCGCATGACGAATCCGATGAAAAGGCACAGCACGGCATAGACGTGCAAATTCTCGTTTGCCTACTTTCACTCACTGAACATAGGCATGTCCCGTTAGGTTACCTGTGCCACACGGCACAAATTAAAAAAAAACACCACGCTTACAAAAACATGTGTAATCGTTTTATTATTAATTGAATCATTACAGCAATTTAAAAAATACAATGTCGTAAAAAACAAAAAGCGATTATTACTATTTCGTTCAGTTTATTTGCAACTAAGGACGTGAGACGGCGTCGATAATATATATATATTATTAAACTTTTTACATGGTAGTCGCAAGGCACGGGGCGCGGGAGGCCTATACGGCCGTGTAATCTCTTCTCTGTAAACGTCTGTGCTTTCTAAATACATATTCGATAGGGTTTTACAATAACGCGCACGCTCTCATAATATAAGACGACTATAAACGGTGACCATGTTATGTATGTACGAGCGCGGGCTCAGAAGCCGTGCACCTTGAGCTGCTCGGGCTTCACAAGGCCCGACTTAGTCAGCCACTGGCAAATGTTCTCGCGTTGGTCGCCTTGCAGCTGCAGCACCTCGCCGTACTCCGGGTGCTCCACGACCGTTCCGTTGCACGCGAACTCCTTCTTGCATGCCCGCACTATCTTCTTCAGGTCATATTCCGACGAGAGGCCTTGCACTGTTGTCAGCGTCTTACGCCCGTTCCGCTGCTGGATCCGGACGTGGACTAGACCATCTTGTACGTCGTCTTCCGAGCTTTTGATAGCATCGGCGAATGGGTCGTATGTGTTCAGATTCTGGATGGACATACGATTGAACTTCGGGGCTCTTTGTTCCACAAAACACTGCGATACTACGCACGTACACGAATTAACTGTCACTGATAACGTTCGGTGTTAAGTGCTCGCAGAGCTACGACCAATTTACGCAAACTCCAAAATGTAATGGCGGACAAGACCGAAAAATAGAAATGTCACGCGGAGGCGGAAATTATCGATCACTACCATAGACAAACGGATGTTCGGATTTAAAGCTTCTTATACACGTTATTTTTAGTAAGTTTTTGTATGTTTACTATTTTTATGAAGTTTTTTATCACCCCTTCAACTTAGCGTACAATTTTGGCACATAGTCGTCATATTTGGCAATGTAGAAATTTCCGGCAACCGGGGTTCCAAGTTTAAATTGCTGAGCGAATTTAGCAATAGAAAACTTTCCTCTTTTGTCACCTGAATTATTCGGCAACTTTTGTATTTTGGAGAAATCCAGTTTTTCTGGTTGTTTATAAACTAAAAATACATAGCGATGCAGTCCTGTACCTTTCGGTGGGCCTGAACCAATGTATTCAGATAGTACTTCACCCTTGCCCAAGTTAGAACCCAGAATATTTCCAACCAGCCAGTGGTGCCACTCACGGAACTTAGGTTCTTCACGGCTTGGAGCATCAGGATCCACCATAGCTAGTGTATAATATTCAGCTTCTTTAGCGGCCCATGTAACTGTAGGTTGATCTTTAACTTGAGTAGGAGTCAGTTCCTTGCCGGTCGCAACTGCAGCACCATTAGGATATTTTATAGTTAGCATCTCAGTTGGTGATATACTAATCACGTCGGGTATAATACAGTGTTCTTTAAAAAGAGTTGGAATGTCTGTCATCATATGAGCTTCTACTCCCTCAAATTCACTTAAAACACAGATAGTGAATTCACTTAAAACCCAGATAGTGAATACACAAAGAGTAATAACTTTAAATCTGTTTTCTACGTGAAGGCAATTAGATTTTCTGAATTTCATATCAACAACTTTGACAAAGAATGTTGCTTGGTTACCAACTAATAACTGCAACTAGCAGACCTCAGCACGTTGTCTATGGCAGTTCAAAATCGGAACTAATGCCATCATTTTTTTCATTCATTTTTCATTTCAAAAAACATTGCACAAATGTTTACCACTCTGCGTATGGTTTACCATCAGCGCCCCTCCTGTCAACGTTATCAGAGTGCAAAAAGATCCTTGTAAAATACATTTTAACTGTCTAAACATTTTATTAAGTGTTTTATTTAAATACGATTAGTTGATTTGTCACCTATTTACTTAGAGCATTTAACTTAATACATTTCTGTAAACATTGCAAAACTTATACATGTACAAGTAGCTTTATTTAATGTTTTGCTTATTTTGTCTATGCTGTAACCGGAACGCAGATAAAAAATATAAACTTATGTTTAGGTGTTATCGTTCGGATATCTAATGCAATGCAAATAAATAAAATTAAAGATGCATGCATGCGCGTCGTGGGCCGATAAATGAAATTATATGAAAAAATCAAGTGGGAATGTTTCGCTTACAATTCTGGTTCTCGTTGCTTGTATTGACAAATCAATTATTATTATTATCTACACATTTTCTAACGGTGTGGTGGGTGTGACCCGTCACCCGTGTGAATGAGTTAAGCAAACCCACTATACCTTAAGCTATCATAAAATGTTTCCAGTCACAGGGACATTGGGCTACTAACTCAATTACAAAGTTTATAAACTTTCGACTAATCGGGGCACCGAACGCGGTGCGCAATTCACACTAGGCCTCAGTAGGCTTAGCTAGACGCTTTCTATTTCTACTCTACCGTAGAATAGAAATCGCTTAACTACATTTCTCGGTACATAACTGTAAACTGTCTACACAGAAACGTCATTTTTGTCTACTCTTCCCGTTCCGTTGATAAAACGCTTCTCTACGGTTCTCGTGCTAAGCCTGCAGGTGTAAATCATGTGTGACCGTCCGTACCTGTTCTCGTCATCTCTGGCCAGGACATACAACACACTAGAGATTAATATTCATACATAACATCACGCCTGTGTACTCCTCGAAGGGTTAGGCAGAGATGTACAAATAGGTGTACATCCAACTTGTATGATAAAAATTCACGACCCCATAGTCACAGCCATGCAGGGCATGACTAATGTTCGCCATTTGTGCCATTACCGGTAGGTCCCATTTGTTCTATGGAACATGACGCAATAGAACAAATTGAGAAAATATTGTCCCTATTTGTACTATAGAACTACACACTAGCTTTTGCTCCTGTTTTTATTTGTCTGTGAATGCACAGAACTAAATGGGAATCGCTTTTCCCAAATTCTTCCATGATGAGATATCTATGACGTGAATGACATTAATCACTGACGTTAATACCAGGTACAGTTCACTATAAAAAAAAATTAACTACTCGCTACATAATATTTTTATTTTTACACGCTTTATATTAGCTTCACTTGTATGTTTGTTTGTTTGTTTGTAAGTATGTTTGTATGTAACCGACTCCTTTGGACGCTATTTAAAAAATATATATAAAAAAACACGCTTTTGTAGTTAGCAAAACTAAAAAATAGGAAATAAATAATAGTAAAAACTAAAAAACATGCTTTAAAAACCAAACTAAAAAGTAGAAAATAATTTAATTCTATTAAAAAGCGTGGGGTGCTTTTTGAGGTATTTTTATAATCAATTAATATCAAGCACCCCACGCTTTTTAATAGAATTAAATTATTTTCTACTTTTTAGTTTGGTTTTTAAAGCGTGTTTTTTTAGTTTTTTTAAACTATTATTTATTAAAAATAAAACCAAAACAGCAGTTTAATAATACGTGTTTCTGTAACTACAAACAAAAAACAATTCTTCTTACCGCTAATATATTCTTATATTAAACAGTCCGCGATAAAAACAAGCTAAAATCATTCCTTCTTCAAACTAAAACATTATTATATTAAATGGTCCCCGGAAAATACTTATTTTGTAGAAAGAGTTCTCCAGCACAAAATTTACAATAAATCATAAATTTTGATGGGTTCATAGTCAGTCCTGGCAACGGCCCTTGGATGACACCCCCTTCACTCATAATTACACTGTAATCTTGCAGAGAGTAAAAAAATAAATCTATCAAGATTGTTTTTGGTAACTGCAACTGTTTTAACTTAAAATAAATATTTTCAATATTTTCAAATATTGACGGGTTATTGAGACAACAATCAATATTTGATTTCATGTACAGACGCCAGCACATCAACCTACTACAATCTGTCAAATTTCTTTAATAGGTTTTCAACTTTATCGCTGAAGCATAGGGTTCAAATTTGATTTAGAAAATTTGACAGTTTCGGGTAGGTTGACCTGCTGGCGTCTGTACATAAAGTTAAACAAACTTGTGAAAGCCATTTCATATAAAGCCTTTGGTTGTTTTGAGAACAATTTACGGATTACTTCAAGCCTGTTAATTTTAATTTAGTTTCTTTTAGTTTTGTTCAAAACAAGTATTGACATTTTCACTTATTTTTTGTGAATTATTTTGGGAACGGCCAGTGTGCTCTTTAATGAGTCAACAAGTAAATAGTTTTGTTCAAAAACATTTCTACGCTAATTTCTCCAACAGTTAACTGTAGCTGGTTTTCTAATATGTACCTGTCCCTGGTAATGTTTTTTTTACATCGTCATAATGACATTCCTCTAGTACAATTTGTCTGTAGGTAATATTCTTTATTACCAGGCTGTAAAACTTTTCCACGACCCCGTTGCAGAAAATTCAAACTATCAAAATTTACGTTTATTTCCATTACGATTAGCAAAGATCCAATCCAATCATTGTAAACAAACAACAATAAAGAAGTGAGTACCCTGCGACTGCAGCTCTCTCAAAATCCGTTAAAATTTCTGTCGGCGAGTAACCATCTAATCATCAATGTCACTAAGACAAGTGGTAGCAAATCATTCTCGAGTGGCCAGTTTACATATCAACTTCAAGAAGTTTATATACTTAGTTTGTTCTATGGAACAATTTGAGACAAAAAGTACAAACTGTTCTATAGTACAAATAGGGACAATATTTTCTCAACTTGTTCTATTACGTCATGTTCCATAGAACAAATGGGACCTACCGGCCATTACGACATCCGTGGTTGAAAGTCAACAGCTATGGTTCCAGATGTTTTTTTTTTCTCTAGGTGTTAAATATGCATAAACAGGCCTATAATCTTCCCACTGCTGGGATACAGTCGTCCTTTCTCTGTGAGAGCGAGGGGCATAATCACACATTTAGTATAAATACTTTTTTATATGTATTTTCTTTCTTACCAACTTCTATTGAGATGTAGCATAAAGCTGGTTAAACTATAGCTTAGTCAGCCCTCTTGGGCATCTATACTTATATATTAATACTAGCTGACCCAGCAAACGTTGTTTTGCCTTATAAATTATTTAGGGGTGGACTACCCCTAACATTTAGGGGGATGAAAAATAGATGTTGGCCGATTCTCATAGATACCGGATAAGCACAAAAAATTTCATCAAAATCGGTCAAGCCGTTTCGGAGGAGTATGGCAACGAAAACTGTGACACGAGAATTTTATATATTAGATTATAAAGCTGAATAGTGTTTGTTTGTTTGCTTGAACGCGCTAATCTCAGGAACTACTGGTTTGAATCAAAATATTCTTCTAGTGTTGAATAGCCCATTTATCGAGGAAGCCTATAGGCGTATATATATCACATCATGCCAAGACCCTTAGGAGCCCAGCAAAGAGAAAAAAGTCACGAATACGAAGTACTCGCACGGGCAGGCGAGGCGAGCGACAGGGTGGGTCGGGAGCAAGAAATTTGAGGCGAACGAAGTCGCGGGCAGACGCTAGTAGACTAATATATTGCTCTTGGGCTTCAATTAATGTAGTAGTCAAGAACAACCACAAAGCATTGTTATAAATTATATTTAATATTATCTGTTACACACATTTTGCAGTTACACTCTGTAAAATGTTACAAAATCAAGTATCTATTTTAATTCAGTCTTTTTAATAATATAGCTCACAATGTCTACAAATAATAGCTATCGTCTTTGCTATTACTATAATATGTAAAATACATAAGGGATATTACTGTGACATTGGTTGGAAATGAGGAAATTCAGTTTATTTTATGACAATATAGTATTGCCATAGTTTATGAAATCAAAAGTATTAAGGGGGCACACTTAGTTATTACAGCATTGTCTGTGGTGGCACAGAGAAAAGTGTATTAATAAATTTCTAAGGTGAATACTCGGAAACACTGGTTAATCTGTTCACCGCAGCCGGGGTGGATAACTAGAATTCATATTTAATATTTTCTTAGCTAATATCAATAAAAACCTTTTTTATAATAAGGAGGGTGTGTTCTGAATTTAAAAGGCTTCAGTTTTTAGAAGTCCAAGATTCAAAGGAGAGGTTTCCATTTGGTTTTACGGTGCATATACCTTTGCCTAAGTAACAAAAATGTCCAACATATGAATTCACCCAGCTCAGTGTCTATACTCTTTTAGCCTTTGCTTGAGCCAACATGGCATCTGCAGTAAGGGGGGCCCGTAATTTCCTGCCAATGACGTCGGCATCCAATTGCATTATAACTTCATGAGTATTCTTCAATTTTCTCATCACATCTTCCATCCGTCTTTGTTTTTCAGTAATCTCGACGAATAAGTCATCCAAATCTTTGCAGCTATCTTCGTCGATGTCAGGAATCGTGTTTTTAGGTTTAAAACGATAGTTGGACACGGTCTCTACTTGTAAATTCAGTAATTTGTTCTCCATGAGCAACATTTTTTGGTCATAGTCAATACAAGCTTTGCCGAACCGTTTTCGTGATTCGACGACTATATTCATGAGATTTTCGCACTTTGCTTCTATTTCGAGGTCCTCCGAGTCTGTAATAATAAGTAAAATCATGACTGAATGCTTACAAACTGGACTTTTCATCATTTTATTGTAATGCATTTCAACTTACCCATTTCTATTTTAACAGTTTCACGGGGACAGCGACAATTACGACAACGGAGGGCACAGCTTTTTAACACGCTTGTATTTTATTTATTAACATAAATGTATTTATAATTCTGAAGTCTTCGGGACTAAGTTAGGATTTTATTGAACTCAAAGGAATTTAAAAAATAACAGCAATCTGCAATTTTCAAACAAAGGAGCGGTCACTGCCGTTACTGTCAATTGTCAAAGTCAATTTTGATTATGTCAAAACTCATGCCAAATTTGTTGGGAGACGCAAAGCATTCCAGATCGTTTATAATAAAACAATTTTTTTGTTGGAACTTTCTAGAGTAATTATTAAAATTACAAGAACACATAAACATACAGACTCAACATAAAACGTGTCGTCGTCACTCAAAACAGAGAAGAGTAGAAATAACCGCGTGTATGTAAATAATATTACGGTGTTACAATATTAACAGAGTTTTTTATCATTTTCATGAACTCTTCCTGGCTGACCTGAAAAGTTAAATAAAAAATATTGTGTTAGTAAATTATTGTTAAATAATTTAATAGTTTTTGGCGGGATCGCGTTGGAACATGTCGCACGACTTTTTATTTTCATGAAATTTAGTGAAGTAGCGAATAAAATTGTATACTTTTGGTAGTGAATTATGCAATTTAATTACGTGTGAGTGCACAAGTGTAGTGAAGGTGAAAATAAGTGACTAACGTGGACTTTTCGTGTTCCCCCCAAAAACTCCTAATAGGTTGTTGTAAAGTTACTACCGCTTTACAATAACTTTGACTTGACTGACTAAAGACGACTATGACTGTTTTGTAAATTCGTGCCCGATATCGGGCCATTTACTTGATCAAAAAGAAAAATTACTTGACACTGGCTAAATGCACAAACCGTGCGAAGCCAAAACCCAAAAAAAAAAAAAAAAAAAAAAAAAAAAAAAAAAAAAAAAAAAAATTATTTAATAGAACATAAATGTTCTAAAATTATTTAAATGAGTCATACCAACGAATCAAAATTTTTATCGGCATCGTCGATCATCTCGTCTATTTGTTCATCCGTCATATAAATTTCGAGAATTCGTGTAACTTTTTTAAGATTTTCAAAACTTATGAAACCTTAAAAAGAAAACCAAAACATTTTTTTTTAAATTATTTATACAGTATTAGTTACTGCAGGTCATGTTAATGCCGAAACGCTTTAGTATGTTACTACTATTCTACAATATAACGTGAGAAATTAGATATTACCGCGGTCGTCCATATCAAAAAGCCGAAAGCTTTTCATAATATCGCCATCGTTATCGGTCGACATGATCTTTCTCATGATGGCGGTTTCAAAATTCTCAAAACTAAGTCTTCCAGTATTCCCTTTATCCACCGCGTTCACAATTTTCTGCAGTTCCTCCTTAGTGGGTTCATATCCTAAAAAGTATAGTAAATTGGAATAAAATGTTAGAGTCGGCTAGCACCGGCCGGGCGGCTAAATCAGAAGTGCCTATACATATTTTTCCGCCTGGTTGTGCTGAATCATGCTGACACAAAAAGTATGTAGCATTGGCATGCCTCAGCTTTTAGCTCTTACACCTACAATTAAGTCACATATGATTAAATGTTATATGACATAGAAAAATTGTACTTCGCATTTTAGGCAAACTCTGGTAAACCCTGGGCGTGTCCAAAGCAAAATACGCGGTTTTACCTTTTAACCGCCCGACTTCGTATCAGCTGTCGTGCCCCCAGCACCTGGCACAGTGCATCAAAAAATAAATACCTCCTACAAAGAGGGATGTGCAATACTTACTTAACTTTTTCATAAACGAGCTGTGGCATTTTGTTCGTAAATATACGACCCTGGATGGCGAAATGGACACGAAAATATTTGTCGGATTAATCCGACGTAAGCGGTTAAAAGGTTAACGTGGCAGCCCTGGATCTAGGGGGGGGGGGGAGCAAACCAGGGCACCGCCCCGGGCGGCAGTTTCAAGGGGCGCCGAAATCATAATATTGTGTGCTTTAAAATAAAAATCTTGCTTCACAAAGCGCCTAGCATACGGAAGCCTGGTTGGCTCACCGTCGACTTGTAAGAAAAAGGCGCCACACAGGCCCACACCTAATTAATTTATCTCACAACGTTGGAGTGAGGGGCACCACTTTTTGCCCCGGTTCGAAAAAATCCTAGATCCGGGGCTGTAACGTGGAGTTGCGGGCATCAGTCCGTATTATCCATCATATGAGTCCGTAAAATCTTACAGCGTTGAGGTTCAAAGTGTACCAGATACGGTGCCAGGCAAGATCATGAACCCTGACACAAGGGTGTTCGAAACGGGAGTTCCGTTTAAAATACAAAGCTTTTTCTACTACAAAGTTAGTTTTCGTCATCGTCATTAATGACGATGACGAAAACTAACTTTGAGACTGACTAACTGACTTTGACTTTTTGACTTTGACTTTTAATCTCCCGTCTTTTTCTTCTATATTTCTCTATTAGCCATCATCTAGGTAGTCACTGCCTTACACTCCTAGGAATTGGTATAACATTTGTACCTAGAGCTTTGACAGCCACTCTAAAGTCCTCCGCTTCAATTTTGCCTTCGCCTGTATAATCAAGAAGGTTGAAAGCCTCGAGCAAATCACGTTGCTGAAAACAGAAAAAAATTATATCAGTATCGTTACACGTTGGTCAAAGAAAAATTCGGTTCTCTAAAATACTGGCCATTTTGGGCCAGAAATGTGGCTACCTGAGATTCAGTAAATGCAAACTTCGCCTGAACTTCTTTTATCGTGGGAGGATGCTGCAACTCTTCAACTGATTCTTCATCGGAAAATTCCGCAGTTCCAGATAAAGTCCTGACATCCATTTTGGATAATAAACTACGTGGCTATGCGCGCCTGTTATCGAATTAACAACCCTTTGGCAACCACCCCCTATTAGGTGGACGAGTAAAAGAGCTAGGTGGTTGTTATGAGCGCTGTTTTCACGCGGTGTTGCAATTTTTTCGAAATATTAGGGTAGATTTTTGTCTTTCGGTAGGTATTGATTTTGTATGAACATTAAAACCAAGTAGAAAATCTAATTGATATTTTCCTAATCTCCTTGATCCATAAGGGTTGCAGCCGGCGCGACGGATGGTGCGTTATTAATATGGATTTTCGATACTGGCGCATCGACTGCAGCCGGGGCCGTGAAATGCGGCAGCCACTGACAGGTATGAGGTAGGTAGCGACGACAGCCAATTGCAGTTGACAGTTGCGACGGCTGCAGTTGTCTGTATCGTCAGTAAGAGCCCTAATGAATTCATCATATACAAGATAACGCCAATCTACCAAATATGTACCAAGCACCAACACCTCAATATAGGGCTTAACTAAAAACCCTTAAATTTGTTAAGAAATACCTAATTGAAGAAGTACCTGTTCTTTAGTAAGTATTAATCGAGCGCAAACAGTTTTTTCTTTCTTCTCCACTTCTTGTTCTACATTTTGAACTGAACCGTACGTTTCACCTTGACTTATCGAACTTTCTTCAGGATTCATGTTCGTAGTAACTTAGCAGTAAATTGAAATGTGTAATAGACTTTTACAGCAGTAGTATTTTATTTTCTTGTGACTTCTGTCAATCTCATTAATTAATACAAGAACTTCTTTCATTTGGCATCAAAAAAAAAAACATTCATGAAATTATCCTTTCCACCATTCAATTTTGCAAACGCGAATGTATGTACCTACTTTTGTTTTTTTTTTACTATTTTTTATCTGGCAATAACCTATCAAACCGGACAGCCGCCAATCCGCCATAATTATTTTGGTTAGAATTTGAGGTTACTAATCGGCCGACGCCGCTTCTGTTTTTCACTAAAGTAAGCAAATAAAGTTACAAAAATGAAACTCGTAAGATTTTTAATGAAGCTGAGCCATGAAACAGTGACTATAGAATTGAAGAACGGCAGTGTTGTGCACGGGACGATAACCGGAGTGGATGTAGCGATGAACACACATTTGAAAGCCGTGAAAGTTACGCTGAAAAACAAAGAAGAATTGCAGCTGGAAACTTTGAGTATTCGTGGGAACAATATTAGATATTACCTGCTGCCCGACAGCTTGCCTTTGGAGACGTTATTAATTGACGATACCCCCAAAGGCCGCGGCAAGAGGGAAGGTTTTCCTAGAGGCGGTGGTGGTGCGAGAGGTGGAAGGGGACGAGGCCGCGGAGGCCGCGGAGGACCTCGCGGAGGCCGTGGAGGCCGAGGCCGCGGGCGCCGTTAATAGTTCTAGCTATAAGTCCAAAATTTGTGATTACATTTTCTATTTAAGGTCTGAAGTGTTTTATTTTCTGTCAATATGTGTGTGGATACAAGAAATAATGATCTTACGTGTTGTAAGAAGGCATAGAAAGTCATTCGGTAATTATAGTAACTTGTAACAAGCTATAAATTAAAGTTTTTGGAGAGTAGTCTTCAAAAATGTTGTACCGGAACCATCAAATTAAGTATTTTGATACTAAATACCAAGTCACAAGTTGTACATTCAGAAGTGTGCTGTATAGTACAACAAAATTCAAAATAATGCTATTTGCAGTCACCATACTATTGAAATAACATGAATCTTTTCCAGTTCAGTGTACAAAACATTCTTAATGCAGTAGTATTTACTTGTAAGCATTCTACAATAGTATTAATTGTGTGCTTGTACTTAAGTTTATTGTGTACATGACCTATTACATTATATCCAGTTCCTTCAGTATATTACTGTAACATGCATTTCCCTGTCCTGTAAACACAATATAATATGCATCTCGGTGAAATCTTTTGGTCGGCTTCTTGTAAGGTTTTTATATCATAATGCATTATCGAAGTTGGTACTGCATAATTTATGTGCCAATTTAAGCACATCTGTTTCCGTGTATACATTTTAAAATGTTTTCTGATAAAAAGATGTTTATACACTCGGAATTTTATGTTATTTAAAAAAAATGGGTTTGTCACATTTTAATTAACTGGTTGAATGCTGCTAATTACAGAAACAGTTAAAAAGTCATTGTCTTGAGTAAGTCCATGTTAAATACATACCTTAGGCTTAATTAAGGATTGACTGATTGGATTTGATTTAAATCAACCCATGTGCTTTGTCATTCTTTTTTCAGTTTGAGCTTTGTTTAACAGTAAATTTCCCTTTTATTTAATTTCTAAAGGTAGTTCAATACTTGGGTGTGCCTGTGCCTACCCCATCTGGAATTCAGGTGTGACATTTTGCCATTTTACTATAAAGCCGGTTGCAGACTATTAAGTACTTACTTGGAGTACATATTGCTCTCTGCCGGTTGTTGCAGATTCCTTTAAAATAAACTGTGGGGTACCCTCACTTGCACTAATAATCTACTGACAGTCAATTGTCAATGTCAACTAGCTGTCAAATACCACACAAACCAAGAGCTAAGCTGGCTTAGTTTAGGTTAGCTTGCATTTAAGGGGAAATTCTTTATAATTGTATCCATAGTTTGCGGTCTGCACGTATGAAAAATCACCTCGGCTATGAAAGCTAAGCTCAACTAAGTTAACGTAACTCTTGGTCTGCAACTGGTGTTAATGCTCCCGCAGACAGATGCGACAGCGCGATGCGAGCAAAGACTACAATAGTATTAGATGCGAGTCTTGTAGGACAATTTCCATTGAGTTTTTGTAGAAATTGTTCTGCCAGAGTCGGATCGCGCCTGTTGTCTTAAAGGGCCATAAAGATGATTCAACTGTTTTGAGAGTACTTCACTAATATTCTAAGGTGACCAGCACCCTAATTGCGTAACACAATGATCATCATAATTGGTTTCATTTTGACAGTTCAACAATATTCATTGCCTTAATTTCGTTGTTGAGCAGACAATTTTGTCGAACATATGAAGCAATGGTTATGATTAATCGTGCGTTACGCAGTTAGGGTGCTGAAGGCCTTAAACTCAATCTAGTATTGGTATTAGAATACCTACATTTTCATGTAGATAATAGTAATTCAAAACGATAACTAAGTCTTAAAATATGTCTAGTGCAAGTGTGTATCAGAAACTTAAAGAAATGAGATGTTTTCTAAAAAAAAATAACTTGTTTTATTTGTAGTCCTACAAATTTCGCTATGTTAAACATCACAGATGATTGTAATTTCAACAACCAGTCATACCAAGGGGTATAGTATCACTGAGTAACTGAGCTGTGGAGGTCAGATAGGCAGTTGCTCCGTGTAAAGTACTAGTATTCAGATGTGTCTGGTCAGACTGGAAGCCCCAACATAATTGGCTAAGGCTAGGCAGATGATAAATTGATGATCCAAACCATTTGTAAAGATCATAGATAATTGAATGTATTATGGGATTCAATTTAGGTAAGCACACAGAACCATTAGTTCTAAGCTTTAAAAAAGTCGCCAAAAACTCGGAAAGTTTTTGATGACAACCGCCATCTGGCGACTTGTTAGTTCCCAATATACCCGTCTACCAAGGTATGTTGGGCACGCTGTACTAATTTGTTTCGTATTACGAACGCTAGAGGGCGCTGTTGTTGATAGTCCTAAGAGGTAGACGAGACGATTAGTAACATAACATCACGCTTATATTCTTGAAGGTCTTGGCAGAGGTGAACTTATAGTACACACGGCTACACATCAAGCTATCCATTACCACTATAAGCTGGCTCTCGCATTGTATAGGATTTCCGTACAGTGCGAGATCAGCGTAAACTGGTTATATATAGTTTGATGTGTAGCCGTGTGTACGCCCACATTTCGCCAGTTACTTTTAGGTCCCATGTAAAAGACGAGCCCATAACGATCAATTTACTAATCCAGACTTCCGGCTGCTACTGAGAAATTCCAGATTGAAAACTCCAATAACCGTTTACTTAGCCGACCCGGGAATATCTCACCTCATGCTTGTGACCACTAGACCAATACTACTCAAGTTATAATGCTGGACAATTGCTCGACCAGTTTTGTGGATAGATGTCATTAACACACGTTAACCAGTGTGTTTATCTGTGTATCTTCAGCATTTAGAGCCTCTAATGTCTTAGGATGTATCAGAAGGTCGTAGAAAATACTTGTTGATCTATGAATGTGAATGCGCATATCACGCCGGTGTCGCCGGTGTGTTCGGGACGCGCGCGCGGCGTACCTACACGCCGAAGGCATAAGTATGGGTGCCTAGCAATCCGCGATTCCATTTCGAAACCCCGATTCATCCATAGGATGCAGACCCTCCAAAACCGATTCCGCCGCCAGGCCACCGGTTCCCCATGGTTCGTTCGGAAATAGATCCTCCATCTCGATCAGAAAATCCTCACTATCGCCCAATTTCTGAAACGCAACTCGAAGCGTTTTTTCAATACAACCGCGAAATATCGCAATCCTCTGATTGTGAAGGCCGCTAGTTATGTCCCCAGTAGAATCAGTAGAATCCGCCGGCCGAGACATGGCCTTTCCGACCCAGATGACCCCATTACTCTTCTCCAACAAAGCAGTAGGGCCACCAGTACAGCATACAAAAACAAGGAACCGTCCTTCCGACCTCGCCGCCGAGGTCCTCGCGCCCCGCGAAAACCCCGAGTTAACGATGAGACCCCCGACCGTCCCTTGCTCGTTGAAGTGCCAGCCCGCGCCGCAGCTGAGTATGTAGAGTTAAATTCCCCGATTTTTAATAATAATGAAAATGATTTCCCAACCAGTGACCCTGAGCCGAGGATCGTACCTCACAGGGGGTGCCCTCAGAGTGAAGCTGGGCAACTCAGGTGTTCCTGAAGAACACGATGACGGCGTGTGGGCTCTGCAGTTCTGATACTCCTGTTTCTTGAACGATTGTCAAAACGTGGTGTCAGTCCTTCTCATTGCTTCCGTGTTTCTTTAAGAGATATCAAAAATGTGGTTGTGTGCTGTGACGAATGGTGGCTACAAGCATATTGAGTAAAATCATTATCCACAGCCCGACTTCACCTACAGCTGGGAAAATGCCTCTCTTTGCTTGCATATTTAGCAATAGTTGAGAAGTTACAAACTACGTATCAGACTGCTGGAATAGTGACTAAAACCCAAATAGTGAAATTCATAGCGGCCCAACAAACAAATCAGGCGATCTATAAATTCTAAACTTCATGCTTCGTCAAGAGGACATTATGGTGTACCTAGACGCAACTGGTTAACTATGGTTGCCAAAGTCATTGTTTTATGAGTCAAAATTCTAATAATTATTTACTCTAAAAAATGTGTAAAATAATAAATGCAAGAAACATATTTATACGAAACTGACTACAATTTGAGTGTTCTTAGACATTTCGTCAAAATTATTTGTGAAAGGTAATCGTTTTCCTATTTCGTTTTTGTATTTTTTCTACCTGCTCCAAGTGTTGCCATACTTGCCTTGGGCTGTGGTGGCCTAGTGGAAATGGTAGACAAGTTGTATGTCGTTGGTTCGAAGCTAGACATGCACTTTGTGTAAATTATTACATCACCGCTGCTTTCAAAACTACGTTCTAGAACCAAAAAATCGTAAATGCGAAATACAACAAACCGCGCTGTGTCTGCGGGGTGGATTATGTCCCATTCCTTCGTTTCGTAAGTCCTGTGTCCCAACAGTCGGAAAATTGCAAGCTGATTATACTATACTTGCCGATCCGAACACCTTCAACTACCCAACTCCGGCCACAGAATTACTCGATGGAAAAACTAATTTTTGTTTTGTTCCGACTCGGGAATCTTAATATTCAGCCGTCTATGGTAGCCACTTGACCAAAGAGGCGAGTTGGTATTAACGTTGCAAACCATTCTTTAGTTCCTTTTTGGGTTTACAATTGCACAATTTGCATCTGGATACACCTTTCGAGATGCAATTCTACGAAAAGTGTATGTTTGCTCTGCGAATATAGTTAGGCGTTGGCACAAACGGCACTAATTCTATGTATTATTTTTGCCAAAATAGAGAAGAGGGACAATGCTGCTAGTATTCTATTAAAGGTCACAGTAACCCACATTCTGGGTACCTACGAGGCCCTAAAAAGGCACAATGCTATAGTTTCTTCATAGATTCGACTTGAGACCGTCCAAGCTGCCTAATATTTCTCGAATTTCAGTTGTAAAGATAAAATGCCTGCGTCAGTTAAAATCCAACAGAACACCAATCTCACCATCAATAATGCCCGTGATTTGGCAGTACAGACCGCGTTAACTGGCAGCACAGTTTACTCGTTGCCAAAGCGGATAGGGAACCGAAATATGGTAGATCTTGTATTGATGATCATGGATGACGACGGACCGATGCCTATGCAAAACATGAGGCCGGCGAAGGTGAGTGCAGACGAGATATAAAGCTGGGTCTTTGCTATATTCGCTAAATATGCTCCGCGCATTACGTCATAATACGATCCCAGCATATCCATAGCATCCAGAGTCCGCTAGAGTCCCGGTTATCGTAGGCACGGCGAGCAATCGGTAGTTCGCCGTCCGGTAAGGACCTGGGGGCCTACTCCCTAAGCGAAATCCGTAGTATCGGCCATCGTTACGGGCGCTTCGTTCTCCGTCTCACTTACGGACATACCGTAAGTTAGACTGAGAGCGAAGCGCTCGTAACGACGGCCGATACTACGGATTTCGCTTAGGGAGTAGGCCCCCAGGTCCGGGTCGACGGCGCGTTGTGTTCCACGCGCGCCTTAAAGAGATGTCAGCAAAAATTTAAGCGGTCCGCTAGGGCCGATGCCTGCCAGGGTCGCGGATTTGTTCGAAAGAGTCAGCGTGACCCTGGCATAGGCAACTAAAGGAACACGGGTGGGTTTCAGTCAGTAAGAGTCTGACACGCACGCGGAGGCCACAAAAAAAAATCCCAGCATCATCTCGCTTTCGTCTCCTTTTTCAAGCTCGCTCGAACAGTCATATTTAACTACCCTGGGGTCCTGGGCTCAATTCTCAGGTCGGGCAAAGTGTAATTGGGGTTTTCATTAGGAATTTGTTAGTAACAGCCCAATGTTTGGAAGTTGGCGGTGTGCCATCCCCGTGCCTCCGAAAGAACTTGGTCCTGCGCCTGATCTATATCCGGTCGTAGCGGATTGCCGTCCCATCGGACTATGAGAGGGAGGGAAGAGTGAGTGCCGGTGCACATTATGTGCGTATTAAAGTGCACAAGTGTGTCTGCGCACACACTTGTGCACTATACTATCTCTGGTTCGAAGCTAGTCTCCGTTGAGATTCGCCGCCATGACCGAAATACGGTTTGGAGTACTAAGTATATTTTATATATTTTGTTTATAATTCAGAAAACGCGCAACGCAGTTGACCAGTTCTACGACGAACATCAAGCTGAGTACGAGATGAGGGGTCAGTCACCCCGCGATCAGATCGACCGAGTTCACACTCACAACAATGCCTTTCCGAGGATGAATGACGAGCTGAATAAGCGCCGGTCTTTGGTACAGGTTTGTTATAACTATGTATGCAGTACCTATATGCTTTTATGTGCGCTATGGAGCGGGCTATGCTCGGGGTTTCTTCGAAAAGAACTGGTGTTACCGACATAGCTTGCAGAGTAAGCAAACTGAAGTGGTATGTCGTCGAATTTCTGGTTCACCGTTTTGAGAGCAGTACCCAGTGACGATATCATATTAAATATCTACATAAAGTAAAGTGCCAGTGAGTTCGAACTCACGACCTACACGACATACTGTTTTCCAAGGCACGGAGAGGTTTCGAATTCTCGATATGTAACGCATATCCACCCATGCACGAAACGATCGCAAGCTTTTTAGGGTTCCGTACGTCCGAATAAAAAAACGGAACTCTTATTGGATTACTCGTGTGTCCGTCTGTCCGTCCGTCACAGTCAATTATCTCCGAATCTACTAGACCGATTAAGTTGAAATTTGGTACACATATCAATTTCTGTAACCCAAACGCAGAGTGGTGACGTGAATAGACGTAATCTGTATATGGGGGTCACTTTTGGGGGGCAAGATGGTAAAAATAATAATTGCAAACTGCATCGTGTGTCATATCAAATGAAAGGGCTTGTTGTTGTGAGGATCTCAAATATTTTTTTTTTGTAATTTTAAAATAAATAGTTTCCAAGCTAGTGAAAAAAAATACAGAAATTAGTTTTCTACTTATAGATTATGGGAAAACCTAGTCCTCCTACCTCTCCTCTCCTCCTACCTCCTAGTATAAGTTCGTGATATTAAAATAACATAGTAAATCACTCAATATTGTGCGTACCAACTTACATTTGCAGTTGGAATGTCTGGGAGAACATATTTTTCAACTCCAATGTTATGTTAAATCGGTTTTTACAGATAACTAGCTTTTGCCAGCGGCTTCCCCCGCGGAGAGGTCGGTGTATTATACATATAAACCTTCCTCTTGAATCACTCTATGTATTAAAAAAAACCCGCATCAAAATCCGTTGCGTAGTTTTAAAGATTTAAGCATACATAGGGATCTGGGATAGAGAAAGCGACTTTGTTTTATACTATGTAGTGATTGTACGGAACCCTTCAAGCGCGAGTCCGACTCGCATTTGGCCGGTTTTTATTTAATTAAGACCCGAGCCCTTTAAGGCATCTTTTACAAGGTACCCAATTTGTCGTTCAGACTTTTTTTTAAGGCAGATAAGTTGTGTTATCATCTAAGTACAATTTTTTACAGATGGGGATAAGCGGCTTGGGCGGGTGCCAATTGACATTAAGATCGGTATGTATTTTCCTCCGACTAGCTCTTCATTTATTTTTGACATCTGCTTAATTACTTTTGGAAAACGGCGGGGTTACGCCGGTTAGCGGGCCAAGCGGAGAGAAGGGCTGGAATCGTCACTCACTGGACGCCTTTGGAAGGACATTGCCATCGCGGCATACCACGGCGAATGTGGTGTGACGATCTGATAAGGTTTGCAGGGCCAACATGGCCAGAGATCGCACAAGACAGGGAGGTTTGAAAGAAAATAAAAACTTTTTCCAAAAAAACCTTGTTTTTTGCCTTTCGAAATTAAAGTTATATTTCACTTTGTAGTGTTTTTTCTGAAGTCGGTTGTTTTTTTTTTTGGAAAAAGTTTTTATTTTTGACTTTTTAGTTATAGTACCTACCCCACTAATTCGAAATTTCATCATCCTTGGGGTCAAAACAATGCATATTTATGCGATAGCAGCAATCGCGGTTTATTTTTTGAAGAGTTCCGTTGTCTGTCTCCGAAACGCATCATCAGATCTATATGAAATGGGACCACACGGGAAGCACGAGCTTTCAAATAAAAAAAGAATCATCAAAATCGGTTCACCCAGTCGAAAGTTATGAGGTAACAAACATACATACAGTCGAATTGAGAACCTCCTCCTTTTTTTGAAGTCGAAGGGGAGGCCTTTGCCTACCAGTAAGACATAATATCATCATTATCATCGAAAGACGTCCACTGCTGGACATAGGCCTCCCCAAAATTTCGCCACTTCGACCGGTTCTGTGCTTCCCACATCCAACGGGTTCCTGTGGCCTTCTCAACGTTCACCTTGTGGGAGCCCTTCCAAGTCTACGTCTTCCGGTACGCAGTCGCCACTCCTGAACCTTTCTACCTCATCGGCCATCTGTTCTACGAGCAATGTGCCCTGCCCACTGCCACTTAAGGAGAACCTAGTCGCGGGCTCGAACTCACTAGTGGCCCTGGATAAAAAGCTCGCTGTCTCACCAGGCATCGTGTCCGACAGAGGTAGTATCAGTGATGAGCAGTTAGACGCTAGTCTACACGCACAACGTTATTGAGTGAGATGCAGGATCATTTAAAGTAAGACAGGCGCATTAAAAAATTAAGATATTATTCAAATTCAAATTCTTCGATATTTGAGCCTTGTCGGTACCCAATTGGTTTTTGAGATTTTACACTACTTTTGTTAGTTAAACACGCCCAAAGTTAGGTTAAATTAGCAAGAAAAACGAATCTTTGTTGACTCCTAACTTTTTAATGGCTTTTTATTTTAGTATTCTGTTTCTGTACAGACAATATTAATAATGAGACAAAACTATACCATGTTTAATTTTTGATGTACGTTGTCGAACAGTGGAGTAATACATTCCCGAAATTTGAATGTAAAAATGTCGACAAGATTCACCTTAAGTTTTTCAATTCTTCGGGCTATGTCGGTTACCTTAGTTTTCCTGCGGAGCTCTCAATTCCTGATGAAGAGCGACCACGTTTCACTGCCGTTGGTAATCCCTGGCAGTACACACTGGTCAAACGGTCAAGCACTGGTGGATGCAATATAGGCTAACAATAAAAAAAACTCAAAACCAGCAATTAGTTTCAGGCTAAAACAGAATCCCTTCATTCCATACCTTCTTTCTTTTCAGACACCAGCATATTCATCGAATGAAAATTTATCTACAAAATTCGACCCAACATGTCCCAAATGTATTAAACGTAAAAAAAGAACCGAAGAGCAACGGGATAGAAGGGGACCTCTTTGTAAGAAATGTAGAGAGGAACTGCGTAATAAAGAAGAAACTAAAAACAAATTGGATCGGGTCACGAAAAATAAAAACTCGAATACTAGGAAACATCAAACTAGATGTAGATCAACGAAAGGTTCTAAGCCTTCAATCATTTGTTCGAATAAATGTTTTCAATGTTACCTTACGGCTGAAACGAAAACCGTCTCGACGTACAAATCATGCGATGATTTATTAACTTTTACTCAAGAGGTTGCGCTGCCGAAGCTGACGCCGAGTGTCAATATTAAGGAAATCAACGAAAAAAATGTGTTGAAGAGTAAATCTTCGCACAAAAAAAGAGCGACTAAGAAGCCGCCATCTTTAAAATCTGTTGTCAATTCAGGAAACCAGGATCCCGAAACTGGGCCGTCTGTAAGTAGTTACAATAGTTTTTTGTCAACGGAACATGAGCCAATGATAGAGTGAGTACTTTTTTTTAAATCTTAGGAACGTCTTTTTTGTCTCTGTTCCGCGCCATTTTGAAGTACCGCCATAGATAATGCTGGTTGTGTAATATTTTTTAAATAAATTGTCGGTGATTATTTTATTTTGGTATTTTATTTCATGTGTATCCCGATTTTCAGAACTGTGCACCTGTCAACGTCAAAATATTGACATGATGACTTAATTGGGTAGCGTCAGCAACAGTTTTTCATCAAATTACAGTGTAGACGACACGGGAGTGCAGACCGTACACATAGGCGTCAGCGGTGAGGTAGGAAGAGAAGCGGGCGGGTGAATTCAATTCTTGGGTGACCATCTTAACATACCAAGATCCCTCCGTGTTTTTTTTTTTTTTTTTCCTCAGCTATGTTGGGTTCGGCTTCCAGTCTAACCGGATGCAGCTGAATACCAGTATTTTATATGGAGCGACTGCCTATCTGACCTCCACAACCCAGTTACTGGGTAATATGATACCCCTTGGAAAGACTGGTTGTCAGACTTTCGGGTTTCTGACGACCCATAAAGACTGTCAAAGATCTACAAATGACATCCGGGACCAACGGCTTAACGTGCTTTCCGAGGCACGGAGAGGTCTTGGTATGTTAAGATGGTCACCCATCCTCGGACCAAACGCGGCAAGCGTAGCTTAACCTAATCGATCGATCCGTGCGGCGGTACTTAGCAACAAGCCCCTCGAAGACGACCCCAATATAGTTGGCTAGGCAGATTGATTTATTTCTTTTACAGAAAGGCTTGCCGTCCACCAGTAAGAACATTTTGACGTTTACGTAAATTCGTTTTTTAAACCCAGTACTTAAGTAATTTGACAGATGTCAAATAAAGCAAACACACAGAGACTTGAAAAAGTCAGATTAATATCTGGGTGTAAAAAACACACTATAAGCTGCAGATGACGATGATGCAGACGTTTTAAGGGGAACCTACCTAGTTGCGGGCTCGAACTCACTGATAGGCTTGGCTAAAAACCACGCTGTCTCACCAGGCATCGTGTCTGACAGAGGTAAAATCAGTGATGAGCAGTTAGACGCTAGTCTACACGCACAATATTATTGTGTGAGATGCAGGATCATTTATAGTAAAAAATTAAGAACAGTCCTTCGGAAGATCGGGTTTTATGAAAAAACCACTGCATAAATCAATGACCAATAAAGTTTATTGAACTTTTCGATATTTGAGCTTTGTCGGTAAAGTTAGGTTAAATTAACAAGAAAAACGAATCTTTGTTGGCTCCTAACTTTTTAATGGCTTTTTATTTTAGCATTCTGTGTCCGTACAGACAATATTAATAATGAGACAAAACCATACCATGTTTAATTTTTGATGTACATTGTCCAACAGTGGAGTAATACACTCCCGAAGTTTGTATGGGAAAAATGTGGACTAAGTAATTTTATGACCTCATCAAACTCGGGGACTAACTTTTCCTCAAAGGAACTTAACCGATGCACAGCTGGGGTTTACCTTTTCAATACCACAAACCAGTTTCAGTTATAAATAATTACTGTCGTGTCGATCGTATCGATGTTAGCTACTGGTTTTCTGTGTAAAGCTACATCTATCTACAGGATGTCCGATAATTAAAGGATAACTTTGAAATAGTTCATGGCAGAACTAATGGCCATTCAGAAAATAGCAATTTTTGATTTGTACTTTTTCTGTAAAACAAAATTTCGACTTCCGAAAAATCAGTACAAAGTGAAAAATAACTTTAATTTCAGGTATTTATACCTACAATAAAACTAGTTGACTAGAATATAGAGCACATCACTATAGTAAGCGTAGTGTGGGATACACTCCAGCTAGAACCTTCTGCGAAGCAGTAATGCTCGCGAAGAGCGAGGCGGCGCACGTGAGGGAGAGGTCACGGCCTTAGTCGTCGCAGGAGACGCCATGGGCGCCGGGAATCCCAGGCTGATACTCGGCCACAGTAGGCGTGGGCTTGCGGACGGCGAGTTATGGGTAGCTCGCTGTACGGTAAAGACCAACCCCGGGTCGACGGCGCGTTGTGTTCCACGCGCTCCTCAAAGAGATGTCGCCCTCCTGCTCCACCCAGAGCGGGAGAAGTCAGTTGATGATTTCCCACCGTCAAAAAAAAAGAAAACCCTAAAAACTGAAACAAGTAGCTTGCTACTACCTATTACCATAACTCTTTTGTCAAAAACGAGTCATACAAGAATAACATCTACTAGTTCTACTAAAAAACTGTGTATAACATACCGGACGAGAATCCAGTAGGCGTGACACTGACAAGTAATTAATCAATCACCTGCAGCTGGTTGATTGTTAGTTTAATAAATTACAAATGAAGGAACAAGTAACCAGTTTGTTTTGTTTTTTTAAATAATATTGTAGGGGTAATAAACACAAAGAGTGGACTAGACTAACGTCATATCAAATGCTCACGTAACACCCACTCTCGTTACCGCGGCCCCTGGCACACAGGCCACTGAGGGAACACGGTTTTTTTTTTTTTGGAAATGACATCTCGTAGTTGGCCTTGAGAGGCCGTAACTACTCAACCGGGCTTTCCTGTGGGGACTAATAGCTTTTAGACTAAGAGCCTCCAGCCAGGGCTTACAAACTAACACTTAAACCTATAGCGACTGCGCACTGAGGGCACCCCCTGCGGGGTACGAGCCTCGGCTCAGGGAGTCACTGTTAGGGAGCAGCAAGTGGGGACAGGCTGGATCAAATAATTTCTTTATTATTAGATCATGGGGATTTTAACTCTACTTGCTCAGCTTCGGCGCGGGCTGGCACTTCTGCGGGCAAGGGACGGTTGGGGAGGGAACACGGGTGGGTTTTAGTCGGTATAAGTCTGACACGCCCTGCGGGAGCGGGAGAACTGATTTGATGATTCCCCCCCCCAAAAAAAACTCACTGTCATGAAGATCGGACACGCTACACTCGAAGTTGTGGACGAGAACGTTTACCTAGGACAAACTGTCCAGTTAGGTAGGTCGAACTTCGAAGAAAGCGGTACATAAATCGTCGAATCCGACTCGTATGGGCAGCGTTCGGGAAGCTACGCAATATCTTCTAGTTCCAACTACAGCTGTGTCATAAGAGAAAAGTCTTTGACCAGATAAACTCTAAAGATAACAGCTGGTATAGAAACACTATACATAATTTCAACTCAAAATAAAATACTCCAACAATTGATACCAAATTTTCGGTTTCATGTTTCTTAAATTCAAATCATAACAAACGTGTCACCGCACTACGTAGGTCAATAACTTTCCACGTTACTCGCCAATATCACGATAAATCTCTTTCGAGTGATGTTTTTGTTTCAATTTCTCATAACTTCCGAACATGTAGAGATAGGATTAAAAAACCCTTCCAATATCGTTTGATATCATCCAAAGAAGCCGTGCCCTTGGTATGTATATACCCTTTCCGTTACACGTTGTATCGGGCACTGAAACGTGGTAGCTCAAAATGGGACTTACTGGATGGCGAAAAGTTACATAAAGGGCAATGGAGGGGTCTATGCTTCGAGTTTCCCTACGTGATCGAATCAGGAATGAAGAGATCCGCAGGAGAACCAAGTCTAAACAAAAAATCCCGCTCCAATATTTTTACGTCTTCAATGCAATTTTTGTGTACAAAAACAAGACCTTATTTTTAAAATGTTTGAGGATATTTTGGTAATCCATTACGTGAACAACTTAATTACCGATTGACGGTCATCAGCAGGTCATTATCTAAATCGTTGCGTAATGCTAACCAACCAATTAACAATTCTATGTAATCATTAACAATTTCCAATAGTTACACTGCCTATACAACTTAGTCGCATTACAAAGTATGCTTATGTATGTATATTATGTGACTAATAAAACCTTGAAGGCTCAGTTCGCGCGAGATTCATATTCATACAAGACGCTTCCATAAAAAATCCACCGCCGCGAAAACGAATAAAAAAAAACAGGAATTAAAAATAATAAATAGATACATTTTGACAGCAATTTTGGCGCGTATTGGCTTTTTTAGGTTATGAGTATGTAAAAAAGTTTTTATTTGGAAAAATGATTTCCCAAATGAATGTGAGTGTTCTTCTAGTTATATTTTGTTGTGTAAAAGTTGTGTTATTACAAGGAACCGGTTCGGGAAATGACGGAAACTGTAAGTATTTTGTCTCTTTTGTGTAACTACGTTTTTTATTCTGACACAAAGTGCTGAGCAAGCGTAGGTATAACCTTGTTATTCCTTAGATAGAATAAATATTTTTTGTTTGTTGATTGTTGATTGTCTGCATTTGTATGACTTGTCTAAACATATCAGACACAAAAAATATACCTCATGACAAATCAGATGGCTTATCGTGGTACAATAAACTTGCAGAATTTACAACGTATAGCGACCTTTTAGACGTGGGAAAACGACATTGACCATTGATTGTTTTTTGTCTACTTGGAGAACGACATACATATTTTGATGTTTTCCCTAAGTAGGTAGATACCCACCTTAATAAAAATAACACCATTCGCGGTATAAATATTTATGCATTTAAACTCTTACCCACATACACTAGGTATTTAACATAACAACAATATAGACTTCTTGAGACAACAATATTTCGAAACTTAGAAAATTAGGCGAATCCGCGAACATTTCTTTTTTCTATTGTGTGGGAAATCATCAAATAACTTCTCCCGCTCTGGGTGGAGCAGGAGGGCGTGTCAGACTTTTACTGACTAAAACCCACCCGTGTTCCCTCAGTTGCCTGTGTGCCAGGGGCCGCGGTATCTCTTTCGAACAACTGGCACCATCCGCGAACATCATCTTTCCATTCCGTTCCGTTAAAAAACCAGTACTTTTTCGATAACTGTCAAATGAGATACTTTTTAAACGTCATTAAACTGATACAAAATCAGTTGAGGCAAATTAGATACCTACTTTCAATTGATAAATATTATTTAAAATCACTAAAAATCTTATTAATATTTTGAAATCATGACAACCTAGTCAAGTGTAGGTAGATATTATATAATTTTAGAGAAAAGATTATTTTGTATTTTAATAAAATTTCTACTGACCGCAGAAAAGTAAAAAAAAAGAAAAAAGGCCTTAACTTATATCTACCATAATATTACAAAGAGGAAAGATTTGATTGTTTGAAAAATAATTATTTGTATTGGATAAACTCAAAAACTATGTACCTACTAACTTAGGCAAACTAAATTCTCTCACTTAAGGAAACCTACATTTACAAAAGGCCGGAGTAACCTGAGCGATATTTTGACGCGAACTGGACAAGCGGTAATGGACATATTGTTACGCGACAACATTAGTTACCACTAGCGCCATCTAGTATCGAGTAGCAGAATTAATAGAATTAAGATCTTTCTAGAAATCTCGATGCTAGAACTTTCGACATCTGTTCAGTTCAGTCGACCATTCCAGATGTCTCTTTACTAGAATGTTCTATTGGCCCTATAAAAGGCCGGAACAGATCGCGACCCGGGCAGTATTGTTGAGCGATAGAAGCGAAACACATCTAAAGCGATATTCAAGTGCGACCTAGAGTGATTAGTAGTGCAATTGTGTTTTCTAATTAGTGTGTTAAATTAAAGTGTTAATTTTGGAAAATATATCGGCTGTTTTTAATTGTCACGAACCCCAAGCTCGTAACAATTGGTGTCAGAAGTGGGATTAAAATCATGCCGATTTTACCTAAAGACGACACGGAGGGTATCCGTACCCGGAGTCAACGCCAGCAGGAGACGGACCAGAGGCGATTCGGTGGAGCAACGCCACAGACGTCGGATGGCCAGCTACCAACCACGGAGGCCGGCCCGTCCACAGCTGCTCCAGCATCATCAGTAACAGATTTTGCTGCTCTGATGATGATGTTGCAGGAGCAGGCCAGCCGACAGGAGGAACAGGCTCGCCGACAGGAGGAACAGGCTCGTCGGCTAGAAGAACAGCTCCAGCGCGATAAGGCGGAACAGGCTCGCCGACAGGAGGAACAGGCTCGTCGGCTGGAAGAACAGCTCCAGCGCGATAAGGAGGAGCAGGTGCGCCGGCAGGAAGAACAGATGCTCCTCATGAAGGACCTTCACGCCACCTTCGGGAAAGACATGAAGGAGGTGAAGGTAAAGGTTGCCCAGCATGACCACCGCCTGTTAGAAGCTGAAACTCAGATCAGCAAGTTTAATGACGTCATTGCTGATGTGAAGCAGGAATTAGGTAACCTTAAACTTGGGGATGGAATCGCAGCTCCCGTAGCTACAACGCCTTCGCTGCGTGGATTCAAAGTGCCGCCGTACGACGGGACTTCTTCCTGGTCGGCCTACAAAATTCAGTTCGCGGCTGTCATGAAGGCGAACGGGTGGAATAAAAGTCAGGCCATGACTGCCCTCACTCTAGGCCTGCGCGACCAGGCTTTAACTGTTCTGGAAGCTCTCGGTACGGAAGTGACTTACGAGCAGCTCCTTGAAGCATTGGAGGCTAGATATGGCGACGCTCACCTGGAACACGTGTTTCGTGCGCAGCTCAAGGATCGTGTGCAACGAAGTAACGAAAACCTGCAGCAGTGGGCCCTTGAAGTGGAAAAGCTGGTTCGTAAAGCGTACCAGTCCGTACCTGCGCTTATTGATGGGAACCTGGTGCAGGCATTCATCGATGGCATCCGCGACCTTGAAGTTAGAGCTGCTGTGAGGCTCGGTCACCACGAAACGCTTAAGGACGCCTTGGCCCATGCACTGGAGGTGGAAGCTGTGCGGCAGGATCATCGTTCCCATCGCGTCAGGGAGGTTGTAGCTTCAGTTCGCGATCGGAATAAAGGATACAGCCCTAGGTGCTACGGCTGTGGGGAAAGGGGCCACCTTCGATCCAGTTGCCCTAAGCGAACTGCAGAAAGGGAAGATGGTCGGTCTCCAGAGGGTAGTGCGACTAACAGCACCGCCCAGCAGCAGCAGGGAAACGAGTAATAGCCAGGACTGCGGGGCGGGTGCTGGCTGATGTTCAAAGAGCCCCAAGGGTTTCGATCACACAAACCCATGACGGGAACAGCTTAATCATCAAGGGCGAGGTCAACGGAACGCCTTGTAAACTGACCATAGATACTGGAGCCTCTCGTACGGTTGTCAGTTCCCAAGTTATAAGTCGGTTCCTTGGGGACTCCGCATACAGCCGAGAACGCATTAATTTGGTGACAGCCACCGGTCAGCGCATACCCGTCCGTGGAGAGAAGGAGATGGAGTTGAAGCTAGGCAACAGGATCTACCTGCATAATCTCATCGTGGCTGATATAATGGACGATTGCATCCTGGGCCTTGACTTTATGAGGAAGAATTGTTGTGAGATTGACATCAAGCAAGGAGTTATGAAATGTGGACGAGAGGAACTTTTTATGGAAGGGGCGTTACCAGGGAATGTGTACAGCCTTAAGAAGATTGTTCTCCCTCCGAGATCAGAAACGATTGTGCCGGTTAGTCTTCCTCGGAATCCTGGGCAAACTCATCGTTGTGTACTCGTGGAAAGGGTAGACAATAACCTTCCATGGAAAGTGGCACGAACTTTGGTCAGAGCCACCAACATCTCAGGGGTACGTGTGCTGAACCTTTGTGATCAGGAACAGATTATTGAAAAAGGCACACTGATTGGTACTTGCGAGCAAGTGGATTGGTTGCGTCGATGCCAATATCTATCGACTGGGACCCCCAGCAAGGATGCACGAACGAGAGTGACCACACTTTTAGAAGACTGTCGCAGCGCTCTATCTCAAAATGAAATGGCCAAGGCGAAGAAGATGTTAATCAAGTACGCCGAAGTTTTCTCTTTAAACGATGCTGACATTGGGAAAACTGGCTTAGTTCAACACAAAATAAATACAGGAGAAGAGTTGCCTATCCGTCAGCGGCCAAGGAGATTGCCGGTAGCGCGTGAAAAGGAAGTGGAAACCATGATTGAGGGAATGGTGAAGGATGGTGTTATTGAACCTTCATCTAGTCCATGGTGTTCACCTGTAGTGCTGGTAAGGAAGAAGGACGGCAGCATGCGGTTTTGTGTTGACTATCGTCGTTTGAATGACGTTACGAAGAAGGACAGCTACCCTTTGCCAAGAATAGATGACACGCTGGACATGCTTACTGGAGTAAAGTGGTTCAGCACGCTGGACCTGAAAAGTGGTTACTGGCAAGTTGAAATTGACCCTAAGGACAAGGAGAAAACGGCATTCTCGACAGGAAAGGGTCTGTGGCAATTTAAAGTTATGCCGTTTGGATTGTGCAACGCTCCAGCAACGTTTGAAAGGCTGATGGAACTTGTACTAACCAAGTTAATTGGCGATGCCTGTCTGGTCTACCTGGATGACATCATCATCGTAGGTCGTACGTTTGAAGAACATCTTCAAAACTTGGAACGCGTGCTCATGAAGATCCAGAGTGCCAACCTCAAGTTGAGTCCGAAGAAATGTTCACTATTCAAACGGCAAGTTAGCTTTTTGGGGTATGTAGTGTCGGAAGAAGGTATCGGCACGGATCCAGAGAAAATCGCCGCTGTCAAGGATTGGCCAGTTCCAAAAGACAAGACGCAGGTCAGAGCATTTTTGGGGTTGTGCTCTTATTATCGGCGATTTGTTAAGAACTTTGCGGATATAGCCAAACCCCTGCATAAGCTAACTGAGGAAAAGCGACATTTCTGCTGGGATGAAAGTTGCGACATCGCATTCCAGGAGTTAAAAGACCGACTGTGCAAAACACCTATTTTGGGGTACCCTGATGCAGGCAAAGAATTTATAGTTGACACGGATGCAAGTGATATAGGACTTGGCGGTGTGTTGTCTCAACGGAATGGTGATCAAGAGGTTGTGATAGCGTACTTCAGCAAGTCGTTGTCAAAGCCGGAAAGGAACTATTGTGTCACGAGACGCGAATTGCTTGCTGTAGTAAAATCATTGCAGCATTTTAGCAAATATCTTCTGGGGCGGAAATTCCACCTACGAACCGACCATGCTGCATTGAAATGGCTATTGCAGTTTAAAAATCCAGAAGGACAAGTTGCGAGATGGATTGAGCTACTGCAGGAGTACGACTTTGTGGTCGAACATCGCAGCGGTAAATCTCATGGCAACGCAGATGCACTGTCAAGAAGACCTTGTCCTGAAGACTGCAAGCATTGTACTAGGCAAGAGGGTAAGGAAGTGGTACCTGTGAGGATGCTCAGGACAGACCTCAGCAACGAGTGGAAGGAAAGCCTACAACGTGCACAGCAGGAAGATTCGGACATCAAGCCGATTCTGGAATGGATGAAAGCCGGAGCTCCTAAGCCTAGGTGGAGTGACGTCTCAGCAATGAGTTCGATCACAAAGAGCTATTGGGCCCAATGGGACAGCTTGGTGATTCAGGATGGAGTCCTGTGCCGTAAATGGGAAAATGCTCGGGGAAATAGCTGTCATTTGCAAATGGTTGTCCCTAAAGCTCAAGTACCGGATGTTCTACAGCTGTACCATAATGGTTGCTCAGGAGGTCATCTGGGAGTAAAACGGACTCTGCTAAAGATACGAGAACGGTTTTACTGGATCCACTGTCGGGACGATGTCGAGGACTGGTGTCGCAAATGTACAAGTTGTGCAGCTGTAAAGGGGCCTCAAACTCGTAGTAGAGGTGCATTGAAATTGTACAATGTTGGTGCACCATGGGAGAGGATAGCCCTTGACGTTGCGGGGCCGTTTCCGGAAAGTGAAAGTGGTAACAAGTATTTCATGGTTGTGATGGATTACTTCACTAAGTGGCCGGAAGTCTTCGCCATTCCAAATCAAGAAGCTTCGACAGTTGCGGATAAATTAGTTCATGAAGTCTTCTGTCGTTTTGGAGTACCTTTAGAAGTTCACAGTGATCAAGGAAGGAATTTTGAGTCCCAAATATTCCAGGAAACTTGTCGAGTTATGGGTACTCATAAAACAAGAACAACTTCTTACCACCCACAATCGGATGGAATGGTGGAACGATTTAATCAGACATTAGAGAGGTACCTAGCAAAAGTTGTGGAAAATCGGCAACGGGATTGGGACAAGCACATACAACCATTTTTGTTGTCATATCGAAGCGCTGTTCACGAAAGCACATCGGTGACACCAGCTTTCGCAAACTTTGGCAGAGAATTACGGCTGCCTGCAGACCTGATCACCGGAATACCACCTGATGCCCCACGCAGTATAACCGATTATGCGAATGACTTGCGGAACAAAATGAATGACATTTATGAGCACGTCAGACAATCAGGCCAGCAAATGTCTGAAAAGATGAAAACCCGGTATGACCGCAAAATAAACAATAAAGGGTTTGACGAAGGTTCACTTGTGTGGTTGCACAATCCAGTCCGCAGCAAAGGGAAATCTCCCAAGCTTCAAGCTAAATGGGACGGACCGTACCGGATTGTGACAAAGATCAATGACGTAACCTATCGGATACAGAAAGGCGCAAGAGGTACTCCTAAGATCGTCCATGTGGACCGACTGGCGCGTTATTATGGGGCCGATAATGCTCGGGGCGAGCATGTCTTAGGAGGGGGCAGTGTTACGCGACAACATTAGTTACCACTAGCGCCATCTAGTATCGAGTAGCAGAATTAATAGAATTAAGATCTTTCTAGAAATCTCGATGCTAGAACTTTCGACATCTGTTCAGTTCAGTCGACCATTCCAGATGTCTCTTTACTAGAATGTTCTATTGGCCCTATAAAAGGCCGGAACAGATCGCGACCCGGGCAGTATTGTTGAGCGATAGAAGCGAAACACATCTAAAGCGATATTCAAGTGCGACCTAGAGTGATTAGTAGTGCAATTGTGTTTTGTAATTAGTGTGTTAAATTAAAGTGTTAATTTTGGAAAATATATCGGCTGTTTTTAATTGTCACGAACCCCAAGCTCGTAACAATATTTTTATTTATTTTTATAAAGTATTCTGCATCTTCATTGCGTATAGATCTATTCTTAGAAAAAAAAAGCAAAAAAAAACTCTTCAACATTTTTTAACACGCAAACTTTAATGTTTTTATACAAGACGATTAAAAAATTAAATCCTCCATTTATGACGTATGTAATGATCGTCTCACAAAAACCAGTTTCATATGTTAGGTTGTTCAAAAAACCCAATCATCTTAACATTGGTGCAGTAATTTTCGAGGTTACCGTCGGAGTTCGTGGATTTATTACCTAGTATTACAAACGGAATGCTGCCTGTTACTTAGAATTTTATGTCTTTTTCCTTGATTGGGGGACTTGGGTGTTCGTACTTTTTAGAAGATTTTTAGCAAGTAGGTATGAATTTCAGGTGATCGGAGGTATTTCTAAACTTGTTTTTTTTGTTGTAAGTTTATAATTATGTGGGGGATAATCTCTAGAACTGTGGAGCACACAATGTGTTTTTGTCTTTTGTTTTCATAATACGCAGGAAATACCTAAATTAGCGCGCGAACTCCCCATTCTCGCTAGAGCCGTCAAGATTTTTTCAATTACCGCCAGAAGCTCGATTGTCGATCGCTACTCCACCTCATCATCTGCCTAGCCTTCTCCCAACTACGTTGCGGTCGACTTAAAGTCTATCCGGATGCAGCTGATTACCACTATTTTACATGGAGCGACTATTTGACCTCCACAACCCAGTTACTGGGTAATACGATAACCCTTGGTAAGACTGGTTGTCAGACTTTCGGGCTTCTGACGACCCGTAACTACTATCAAAGATCCACAAATGACTGCCAGGACCAACGGCTTATCGTGCTTTCTGAGGCCCGGAGGGGTCTCGGTATGTAAAGATGGTCCACCTATCCACAGACCAACCGCGGCAAGCGTAGCTTAACATGATCGATCGACCTGTGCAGCTGTTATTACTGAGCCACTATTTGAAGGAATTTCTGCTCTGCGTTTGCAGATCCACGACAACTTGGTTTGATCCTAGTAAAATTAGCATAAATTATTGTATTTGAGCCACAACTGTTTAGGCTAATACTAGATCCCAAAGTGGTTTTGAAAAGGTTACACTGATGGAATCTACAAGAGTTTCCATGTTCATCTAAACTATTAAGTGGGCAATCACAAAATCTACACGGAAATGTTAATACTGTTTTGAGTCCCGGATAGTCACTAAGGACGTGATATCATTGAATTGTAATAGTGTAACATTTACATGAATGTAATAACCGGAATCTCTAAAAATATATTCAAACATACTTCTTCATCACGGTGGAGCATACGATGGAGGTCTGCCCGGCTTGGGCGGAGCACCGCCGTGTCCTCGTGGAGACGATCAGCGGCGGCGATCTGTCGCGTCCGGCCCTGGTCCAGGCCATGGTACGGAGCGAGAGTGCATGGGTAGCCGTCACCTCCTTCAGCGAAGCAGTGATGCTCGCAAAGAGGGAGGCGGCGCACGTGAGGGAGAGGTCCGGCCTTAGTCGCCGCAGGAGACGCCCTGGGCGCCGGGAATCCCAGGCTGATTCTCGGCCACCGTAGGCGCGGGATTGCGGACGGTGAGTAATGGGTAGCTCGCTGTCCGGTAAGGACCAAGCCCGGGTCGACGGCGCGTTGTGTTCCACGCGCGCCTCAAAGAGATGTCAGTACCAACTGGTGGTCGGCCTGCCAGGGGTATGGGTTGTAGGCAACTGAGGGAACACGGGTGGGTTTTAGTCAGTAAAAGTCTGGCACGCCCTCCTGCTGCATCTAGAGCGGGATAAGTTATTTGATGATTTCCCACCCAAAAAAAACATACTTCATCATCTCATCATCTTCGTGTTCATCGCCTACCCCTATGCACTCTCAGCAAAAAAGCTCCACGGTTACTCTTTATATCTATTTAAATAAATCATTTAAAGTTATTTCTGGCATGGACTTTCAGTTTTGTATATTGGCAGTTGTTTTTGTTGGTAAACGTCCTCACAATTTTATGGAACCATCTGAGAGCCTTCCGCCTGGGCACGCGTTACCGTGGCCGAGTTGGAACTCTCTAAATAGACTTCTAACCCAAGTCGGCTGAAGCAAGGACAATCTCCACAGATGGGAGTTCACGGACGGCTCAGGGGCCCTACTTCCTAAGCACGAAGTCCGTCTTTTCGGTCGAAGTAACGGGCGTTTACAACTCCGTATCACTTACGGGCAGAAGATTAGTTTGGAGCCCGAACTAAGAATTGATGACAACACGATTTGATAGCTGTCCCTACTCCTGATATGTTTTTGCCCGTGCAAAAAAGTTAGTTAATTGGCTGTAGGATACATGAAGAAGTTGCAAACCACTTTCGGATCCCATTTCTTCCCGTGGGTGTCGTAGAAGGCGACTTAGGGACTTACTAGAGAATGGGCAGCAGCGTTCTCTGTGTTTGTAGAGTGAGCAAGCTGAAGTGGCAGTGGGCTGGCCATGTTTGTCGAAGGACCGATGGACGGTGGAGCAGACGAGTCCTGGACTGGAGACCGCGTATCGGCAAATGTAGTGTGGGACGCCCCCCAGCTAAATGGACCGACAACCTTAAAAAGGTGGCTGGGACAGACTGGATGCGGAAGGCGAAGGATAGAGTGTTGTGGCGCTGCCTGGGAGAGGCCTATGTCCATCAGTGGACTACGATAGGCTGAGTTGATTGTTCTCTATGCATTTGACCAACATACTGCGATCGCCAACCCGCCTGCCAAGCGTGGCGATTATGGCAAATCGCGCCCTTTTGGGGGAGGTTTATGTCCAGCAGTGGATGTCTTTCGGCTGATTCGATGATGATGATGAAACTACTTTCGGACGGGCCCGTATCTTCGTTGACAGAGTTAGAGAGTAGACTCCCTCTCCCCACAGATAATCACCCACCTTCCACCATGTGCCGCATTACGTACAGTCCTGTTACGTGTGCATTCGACGATCTTATGACTGCGTCAGTGAGCGGAGTTCACGCAGCTGAATTTTGGGCCTCAAACATCTTTATGTTTGATTTTTTTTCCATCCCTACGCTAAGAAAAAGAATAATTTAAATCCTAATTCGTTTAGCGGCGAAATGAGAGACCATCTAAAAATCATTGATCTCATCTTGACGGGCGGGCGTTTTGGGGGACTGTCTTATGTTATTTGATGTTCGAAAAGTGCTGATTCTAAACCTTATTTAACTTCTCGTTTGAATTTCATCAAATAATTCCAAAATACTAGTGTTTCATGTTTTTTTGGTGGGAAATCATCAAATAACTTCTCCCGCTCTGGCTGGAGCGGGAGGGCGTGTCAGACCTTTGCTGATTAAAACCCACCCGTGTTCCCTCAGTTGCCTGTGTGCCAGGGGCCAGATGAGTGAACAGAAATTTAAAATAAACTCTTATGCGTGCATCTTATTTCGTGTCCTTTTAAGCGAGGCAGTCTGACCGCAGTACTGTTGCCAAGACCTTCAAAACTTGTTATAATGTCAAAATATTCATAAAACAACTCTAAGAGTGTTGTCTTAGTGTTTACACGTTTTTGTTCGTCTGTGAATTTTAGATAATATTGTATGATTAGTGATTACATTATTTAGGTAATGATCACTTACAAAGTCAAACAAATGAATGCTAAAACATAAAATCAACTTCTTGGGCCTGAAACTGTGTTTACGTGCGCTTACACGAGCAACTAAACTTGCTCCATGTGGGGCAATTCTCGTTAACTATGACGTCACGACTACATCCAGCAATTTAGGGCAATGGCAACTTGTAGCCACCAGAGATACGGCCACACAATATGGAGTAACTTAAAAAAACTCGCCTCTCCCGCCGGCCGGTTCGTCTCGCAAAAACGAGACGTACTTATACGTACAAACGAGATAGAAAATCAAAAACAAAACTCATTTATTCAAACTAGGCTGAGAGTCAGCTCTTTTTGAACGTCAAAATTACATAAGACAGTCCCCCAAAATGCCCGCCCTTCACCACTTCCTAGTGCTTTAACTGGGAAGAAGAAGTGGCGCAACAAACTCCCCAGCAGCACAGCTGTCTGTTAAGTTGGAAGAACTTGATACAATAATAGCATTTATAATTAACATTCAAAATAAATGAAAATTTAATTAATAAGAATTAAAAAAACAAAAATGGTTTATGCAGTCAAGTTAAATAAACAATGATATGAAGTAATTCATATGACCTGTCAGTAGTTAAGCTAATTCTGGCGACAGAACACAAACGTTGTCTTGAGTTAATCACAGCGACCAACAATTCTTATCGTTTAAGTAGTCGTTGATAGAATAGTATGCCTTCGAACAAAGATTTGATTTTACATTCGCATTAAAATGTAATCTAGCAAAGAAGAGGGAAGCTTGTTATAAAAAGTTATACCAAGCCTAGCAAATGAGTTATGGACTTTATGAAGCCGGTGAAAGGGAGCACGTAGTTTGTCCTTATTTCTAGTATTAATATTATGAATATCTAAATGGTAAGTCTTGCGCATCCAGGGATGACACAGGACCCGATGCAATCGCGCTTGCGATCGTTAGTCCAATTTTAAGTCCTTCTCCATATTCCAGGCCATATCTCTACCAAATTTTATGACGATCGTTTCTGCGGTTTAGGCGTCAAAGCGTAACAGACAGACAGAGTTAGTTTCGCATTTATAATATTAGTAGGGATAATTCTGACGAAGAATTACGCTCTTCGTCTGACCTCAACTGAGTTTCCTGTCAGACAAAAATCATTTGAAAGGCGTCGGGAAATCCCAAAGACGTTGTATATATCCTTATACTCTAAAAGGCTGTACATAAATAAATAAAAACTAATACTTGTACGCACTGACTCGTGAAGAACGCAAAAAAATAATAAACGTTTTAATGTACTTTGTGTTTAATTATTTATTAATGTTGATACTCATCATCGTCTTTGTCCAACGATATTGGGGTTGACTTCCAGTCTAACCGGATGCAGCTGAATACCAGTTTTTTGACATTTAGCGACTGCCTATCTGACCTCCACAACCTGGTTACTAGGTAATAAGATACCTCTTGGTAAGACTGTTTGTCTGGCTTTCGGGCTTTGGACGACCCAGATTTACTGTCAAAGATGTAAGTATGGCAGCCGGGACCAACGGATTAACGTGATTTCCGAGTCACGGCGGGGTTTTGGTATGTAAAAATTTACACCCATCCATTGATCGATGAGATTGATCATTGATCGATAAGTGCCCTGCGTAGGTCATAGGTGAGGCAAATGTAACATGGATTGACGTATAACGTCAAAAAAAGCGCCCGTGACATGAGGTGGGGCTCAGCTAAGACGTTCCGTGTGGTGCCGGACGTAAAAGAATAGCACCTTCCCATTTCTTCCCGTGGGTGTCGTAGAAGGCGACTAAAGGACTTACTAGAGAATGGGCAGCAGCGTTCTTTATGCATTTTACCACCATACTGCGATCGCCAACTCGCCTGCCAAGCGTAGCGATTGTGTTAAATCCCTCCCTTAGGCTTATGTCCAGCAGTGGACGCCTTTCGGCTGATATGATGAGCTAAGACGGGTCTCTCAGTTTGTGTATTTAGGATATGATGTGAATGAGAACCTGACCGATGACCTAGACGTAGAACGGGAACGCAGGGGTCTCGCCATTCGCTGTATATGTTGCAGGTGTTCAAAGGCAGTGAAAACCGCATTGTTTAGGGCCTTCTGCTAATCTTTTTATACCTGCAGCCTGTGGGCCAACTGCACGCAGCGGGCCGTGAGTGCTCTGAGAGTTCAGTACAACAATGCCTTCAGGGAGTTGATGGAGCTGCCCCCGCTATTGCAGTGCGTCAGCGATGTATGCAGAATCACAAGTGGATGGCTATTACGCCATTATTAGAAACAAATAGAAAATAAATGATACCTAGTTTAAAAAATTAAAAAAAAACGCTTTAAAAACCAAACTAAAAAAGTAGAAAATAATTTAATTCTATTAAAAAGCGTGGGGTGATTTTTGAGGTATTTTTATAATCAATTAATGTCAAGCAACCCACGCTTTTTAATAGAATTAAATTATTTTCTACTTTTTTAGTTTGGTTTTTAAAACGTGTTTTTTTAGTTTTTTATAGTATCATTTATTTTCTATTTTTTAGTTTTGCTAACTACAAAGGCGTGATTTTTCACCTTCTTTTTTAATTATTTAATTGTCATCAGTCCTCGATAAGTCTACAAAGTTTAAATGAAATCTGACCGTTTGAGTGTTTGAGTTCCGGAAAAAAAATCTCTAAACGATGGTAAAAATGATCTAAATCCATTTTAAGATGTTGTGTTGTAAATTTTTATGTAAAAAATACCAGCGGGGAGGTTTATTATAGTAATTTTTTTTAGAGAAAAACCGGAGCGAAGTCGGCTTTAACTTACTGACTTATGAATATAGAATACTTACTATCATTCTAAAATTAATATAGGAATAGGAATGTAAAGAATTAAATACAATAAAATTGAACAGCTGAAAACCAAATTAAATGTGCAATATTCCTCCATCTCGTTCTCGCTGACGCATTTTTCTATATCTATCTCTGTCAAAACCTGCTGTACAGCGGCTTGCTCTCGTCCATATCAAGCGGAGCTACGTGACCTAAAGTGACATCATTACGGGATCGCTTTTGTATGAATTTTTAGTTCCCAATTATGACGTTTTGACTCCGGATTAATTGAGAACATTTTTTTTGTTGTTGTAATACAAAGCTAAAAGTAACCGTCTTTGTTGTTTGAATGTTATGGTGAATGAAATACCCGTAGTGTAATTATATTGACAGTAGTAGCCACTATTGACGTGCCATTTTTTAATAGTGGGACAAAATCAAGTCCAAAGGAGTGGGTGACAAACAAACATGCTTACAAACATACAGGTGAAGCTAATAAAAGCGTGGTAAAAAGAGCAGCATCGTTGATGCGAAGACTGAGAGACAGTCCTAACGGCTACCTGAGGGTCTTTGCTGAGCATATTGAGAGTCCTATCTGGAGGTACTGGATTCGCCTACATAAAATATGTGTGTAGTACTACTTAAAATCAAAATCAAAAGTCATTTATTCAAATTAGGTGAACGTCAAAGTACATGAGACAGTCCCCCAAAACGCCCACCCTTCACCAGTTCCTAGTGCTTTAGCTGGGAAGAAGAAGTGGCGGAACAAACTCCCCAGCAGCACAGCATAATTATTAGCACTAACATAGTTCTTAAGTTTCAGTGTATTACTAACACTTTTTGGACAACCTAGTCTAAAATAAATTGACCTATTGACCAACCGTGGCAAGCAGAGCTTAACCTGACCGATCGAACCGTCCAAACTGGCTTTTATTGCTTAGTTATAATCCTGACATATATTTATATCTTTAACGATTTAAAAATTAAACGCTGTTCGTTAGTACAGCTCGTTAGTGTTTGTCTACATAGTCTGAATTAGGTTGATATAATTGGAAATAAAAGTTTTCGGGAGAATAATGATCGTGCTTTTTTCTATGCACGTTTTGTATTGGATAGGATACGACTTCTGGCGGATCAGTCAGACAGCAGTTTATAAATACACTTACAAATAAATCTTTGCAAGGTCGCGGACCGGACTTGGTCGTCTTTTTTTTTTGTTTGTACACCGAACTTTTTAAGTGAATGTCTGAGTGTTAGTTTATTTTATTTTTGGTCTGTGGTAACAAAAGATAAATATTTTTATTATATGGCCATGTCTTTCGGGTAGAATTAGTGAACCCTTCCTTGGTTTGTGGTTAGGCACTCTCAGTTGGCTCTTCTTCTCGCTATTTTTTTTTTAAGGAAGCGGAGAAGAGAATGGGGAAAATTTCGTGAGAAAAGCTTTGAGTATTTTTTGTTTTTTGAGAAAGTCATCTCGCAGGTTAACCTAGGAGGTTGTCAGTTGCTTAACCAGACTTGCTTATGGCTACCTTAATAAATTAAGGCCTCCAGCTTAAAACTAGAGCGACTATTCGCTAAGGACACCCCCAGAGGGCAGCAAGGGACATGCTGGATCGGAATGAGAAAGTTTTGAGTCTAGAAGTGGTTGGCTATAAGGCTAGGGTCTTCCCAAAGGAATGTTTGTGATGTTTGGACTGTGTGAATGATGCTATCGACCACCTATATCTAAAGGGAGCTAAGTCAAAAATTGGGAGTTTTGACGTATGCTTACCATTGAATTCCTTAACTCACTACCTATCGACCAATAAAACAGATTTAAAAATATTTTTCTAGTAAAACTTGCAAAGGAAATATGTATACAGATAACTTCTCCAGTGCACAGGAACACGGTAAACAGTTTTTGACCTTTTCTGCAAAAAGTGCTTTTTTGAGTTAACTCTGTTTAGATCTAGGTGGCTAAAAAGCAGATGAGTACCGAGATAATAGAGAAATATAGAAAAAGAAAAACATTGCGCTGACCACAAATAAACTGGGTTAAGGCCGACTTACTCCATGTCATTGGAAAACGTCCAAAGTCCTCTTCCAAAGACCTCTTTTCATTGTACGTAGGGAAAGGAAACAAGCATTGATCTCTATTCTCTGTTCTGATGCTGTTTTGTTCTCTGTTTTATAACTTGATTTCGCGCAGTTATTGCTTTTAGTACCGGCTTTATCCACATCTTCCCCAATTTCGTTTGCAAGAAACCACTGTTCGAGTCGTTTTTTGTAAAATTGCCATTCTCGATGTTTATGATTTAACACTGTGACTGTGCCGACCGAAACTGTAGCTTTTGCCATGTTACAATTACGATATACGCGTAACTTGTACTTTGTTCTCGTCGCCAACTGTATAAGTATTGGACTGACGGAGCAGTCGTTAATGTAAAACTTAGTCGCTAGTTTACCCTACTTATTTATTAACTATGAAAAATTAGTTACCCACATAACATGTAGGCTATTATTTCAGACTGTTACCTAAGACTAGATCAAGGAAAGGCGTGTGGGTAAATAATAACAGCCACGTTGATCGATGGGCCTCAAGTCTGCTATTACAATAGTGTCAGAATGGTCTATCATTGATTTCATAATTGTTGATTTTGACAAGTTTGGTAATCTACTAATATAATGGCGTCATTATGACTTTCCAATGGTCAGCCACTGACACTCCATTGAAAGAAATGGCAAATCTTGTACATAATCACAAATGAATGACTGACTGACTTAGGCGGTAGTCTGCTAAAATTTAACACTAATAAATAGTATGTAAAAATATATATAAATGAAAATCGGACATGAATAAATGTTCGAATTTAGTAGCTGTTTTTGGAAAATCATTTCTACTAACGGATTTTATAATAATGGCAATACGACAACGCCATTATAACACAATTCTATTACGAGACCATTGACCGAGACCATTAGGAATTTAGTAGATTACGAATTTTTACGAGTTAACATATTTAACACACTTAAGTCTAAAAACACTGGAGATTACTGGGGCATCTCCATTAAGCTTTTAAGTAATATAATCGACATCGTAGCCCCCTATTTAGCTGTTACTTTTAATAAATGTGTTGATTTAGGATCTTTTCCTGACCTCATGAAGAGTAGTAAAGTCATACCATTATTTAAATCAGGTAATAAAAATAACGTTGGTAATTTCAGGCCTATTTCTATCTTACCTGCATTTAGTAAAATATTTGAAAAGTTAATACTCAAGCAGTTGCTAAGACATTTTAATTTAAATAGCCTACTTCATGATGATCAATATGGCTTTACAAAAGGTCGTTCGACTGCAGATGCGGGTGTTGCTCTGCTGAAACACATTTTTAACGCGTGGAAAATCTCGCAAAATGCTGTTGGAGTTTTCTGTGATCTCTCCAAAGCCATTGGTTGCATGCACCATGACACACTGTTGCGTAAACTACGTCATTACGGGGTTAAAAACGAAGCTCTCAATGTAATAAGTTCTTATTTGCAAAATAGGCACCAATGTGTAGATGTTAATGGTGTGAAATCTTCCGGGCTACCAGTTCAGTTAGGTGTACGTCAAGGCTCAATACTAGGACCATTCTTATTCTTAGTGTATATTAATGACTTACCATACTATTTAAAGAGTATCTGTGACGTTGTGCTGTTTGCTGATGATACCTCTCTTATCTTTAAAGTAGACAGGAACAGACAAAATTTTGACGACGTAAACAGTGCACTTTCAATGGTTACGGATTGGTTTACCACAAATAACCTAGTTCTCAATGCCAAGAAAACGAAATGTATCAAGTTCGCCTTACCGAATGTTAAGAATCTAGGACCTAACATCGTCTTAGAAAATGAGGTGCTTGAAACTGTAGACTCGGTAGTTTTTCTGGGCTTAACAATAGATGCCAAACTTCAGTGGGGATTACATATATCAAGCCTAGCGGGAAGGCTCAGTTCGGCTGCCTACGCCGTCAGAAAAGTAAGACAATACACTGACGTTGATACAGCTCGGTTAGTTTATTTTAGTTATTTTCATAGTGTTATGTCCTACGGCATTCTGCTGTGGGGCAAAGCAGCTGACATTCAAAATATTTTTGTTCTTCAAAAACGAGCTGTTTGAGCCATTTACCAACTAGGTGCTAGAGTTTCTCTGAGAGATTTTTTTAAGGATATTGGGATTCTCACGGTCGCATCGCAATTCATCTTGGCCAACATCTTATATATCAGGCAAAATATACACTTGTATACTAAAAACAGTGATATTCATAATATTAATACTAGAAATAAGGACAAACTACGTGTTCCCTTTCACCGGCTTCATAAGGTTCATAACTCTTTTGTTGGTCTTGGTATAACTTTTTATAACAAGCTCCCCTCTTCTTTGCTAGATTTGAATTTTAATGCGTTTAAAGTTAAAGTTAAATCCACCCTCTGTTCAAAGGCTTACTATTCTGTCAACGACTACTTAAACGATAATAATTGTTGGTCGCTGTGATTAACTCAAGACAATGTTCATGTTCTTTCACCAGTATTAGCTTGACTACTGACAGGTTATATAATTATATTAGTTCATGTGTTGGTTTATTTTATTTGCCTGTACTATGTTTTCAATGTTTTGTTGGTATATAAGCCTGTGCTAGCTGAGTTATGGCAAATTTAATGTTTTTGTGTTTCGTAATGTTAATTACCCACTATTGTATAGAATCAAGTTCTTCTAACTTAACAGACAGCTGTGCTGCTGGGGAGTTTGTTGCGCCACTTCTTCTTCCCAGCTAAAGCACTAGGAAGTGGTGAAGGGCGGGCGTTTTGGGGGGACTGTCTTATGTAATTTTGACGTTCAAAAAGTGCTGACTCTCAGCCTAGTTTGAATAAATGACTTTTTGATTTTGATTTTGATTTTTAGCAAAATGACAATGGGATCGTGTTGGAATGACGAATTTATAAAAAATAGCAGATTTGGGCCCCAGGTTAAGCTACGATTGCCGTCGTTTCGTGACCATCTTTACATACCAAGACCCCTCCGTGCCTAGGAAAGCACTAAGCTGTTGGTCCCGGCTGTCAGTTGTGGAACTTTGACAGTATTTATGGGTCGTGAGAACCCCGAAAGTCTGACAACCAGTCTTACCAAGGGGTATCGTATTACCCAGTAACTGGGTTATGGAGATCAGTTAGGCAGTAGCTCCATGTAAGGTACTGGTATTCAACTGCATCCGGTGAGACTGGAAGACAACCCCAATATAGTTCAGAAAAAGGCTCAGCAGATGATGACCTAAGTGTAGATTTAGTAACGATGCTTTCTTTTGCCGTAGGAGCTATATTACATTATACTCAGGTAGTAAAGAAAAAGCATTGCAGTTTTTAATTCAGAAATTCGGTCCAATAAATAATATTTGTCCACACGTTTAAAAAAAATGGTGGCATTGTCAATTAACTTTCCCTCGTAATCCACCTTTTTCAACCAGATGCATTTTAAATCAGATAATACCTACACACAATGACTCACCCTTACTTTCATTTCAACCAATCCAACCAGTTTTTGCCAAAATCGTAAAAGGGAAAAGTCAATATCGGCCGCCATTTTGAAATTCTTGGATGTAACTGACATTCGTAACGGGGAATTTCGCTTACGTCACAAATAATAAGAAATCACGTTAAGCACTGGTCCCACCGCTGGCGATTAGCGAGGAGCGAGTAAAGCTAGCAACGTGAAACGAGTTGGCTAGCAACTGGCAGCGAGTGTGCGACGGCGAGAATCGATCACTCGCTGTTATGCGTATGTATAGAACGCGGCACGTAAGTTGAACCAAAATCAGAACAAACACCCGAAGGTAGGAGCGCGTGCACTCGCTGCCTCGCACGGAAAAAGAATGAGGTCACCTTCTAGCATATTCATTGATGTAACGTGTAGTGATGTTTCGAAATAAATTACAGATCGCGGCACGTAAGCTTAACAAAAATCCACCATTTTGTTTCAACTTACGTGCCGCGATCTGTACCAAACGTGAGTCTATTAGCGAGTGTTCTGACCGCTAAGCGAGCATCGCTGAGGGAGTACTGTCTTTGATAGCTCTTGTCGCTGCTGCAATCGAGTACTTGCGGTGTGTTTAGATAGTGCTCGAGTTTTAATATATAATTACACAGGGGTATCAAGGAACAGGGTGTACAGTTCGCTCAACCTGCATAGAAAAGGAGGACTCTCCGACCAGACGGGTGTCGTGTCTAGTGAGCAACTGCCCAACGAATGATTTCGGGACGTTGTATAAACGCTACATGCGCGGTAAGTCTGCTTGCGCGATGCAGGATTTTGCGTGACGCCAGTGTGATGCGTAGTTCGCTTGTGGCGGTGTAGATACCGTCACATTATGTATCTCTTTTTAGATACACAGGACCTACAATCTTTTGTACGTTTTTTTGAGCGAGTAAATCGCTTATAGCTAGTAGCTTACTCGCCGGCTCGCGGTAGGACAGGTGCCTTAGGTCCTTCTGTTAAATTATTCTAGTTTTCTGTTTGTAGAATGACTAAAATAAACGTGATTGAATAGGTATTCAATCACGTTTATTTCTAATTTCTATGTTTCTTAGTAAATAAAGGCTTATTTACTAAGAATATAATATGGATTTATTGACATAATGGTCAACTGTTAGTCAAAGTATTTAGCCTTGTGGTAGACATAATGTCAGCAAGATGCCTTTTTCTCCAAAGGGGTAGGCAGAGTTGTGTTTCAATTATGTCTTACTCATTACCAAAGTTCCATTAATGTATTAAGGGCAAAGCATATTGCCATGTAGGTACAGACGCCAGCACATCAATCTGTCAAATTTCTTTGATAGGTTTTCAACTTAATAACGTTAAAGCAACACGCAGCGCAGCGCAGCACAGCGCAGCGTTCATGTTCAATTGGGAAAATTTGACGGTTTGGGGTAGCTTGATGTGCTGGCATCTGTACCTACTAGGCCGTACAATGAGAACAAAAAAAACAACCGACTTCCAAAAAAACACTACAAAGTGAAAAATAACTTTAATTTCGGAAGTCGGTGACTTTGGATATGTATTTTAATTTTTTGTCACCGCCTTCCGAAATTAAAGTTATTTTTCACTTTGTAGTGTTTTTTTGGAAGTCGGTTGTTTTTTTTGGTAAAAGTTTTTATTTTTCACTTTTTTAGTTATAGTACCTACCCCACTAATTCGAAATTTCTTCATTCTTGGGGTCAAAACAATGCATATTTACGCGATAGCAGCATTCGCGGTTGATTTACTGTTATATTTTGAAGAGTTCCGTTGTCTGTCTCCGAAACACATCATCAGACCTTGATGAAATGGGACCACACTTGAAGCACTAGCTTTCAAATAAAAAAAGAATTATCAAAATCGGTTCACCCAGTCGAAAGTTCTGAGGTAACAAACATAAAAAAAAACCTACAGACGAATTGAGAACCTCCTCCTTTTTTTGAAGTCGGTTAAAAAACTACAGAGAAGTCCATGAACACTTTGCCCGACTAGATAATCAAATTAGGAACATCGTGATCATCACCAGGGCCTGAATTCACTATGACCACTTAACGATTCCTTACTCGTAACCACGTCAATCACACACGAATTCTGCTAATATCGTATTAATAATATCGACAAATTGTCTTGGAACATACAGAATATGACATTTCGATTCCTTACCGTTCGTGTAACCTTTACATTGGTTTCTAAAAAAAATCTAGTTTGAACGTAGTAAGATTCCGCGCGGAATCGTTATAACGATACAGATTTCGGGGCCCAGTTGGGATCACTAAGGCTACCTGTATCTTACAAATAAATCCAGGTTTTAACCTGCAGCCTACTTACTTCAGAAGCGAATCCCTTAAGAGCATTCTCCCCACGCGTGTTGGCAACTTTGGTTACTCATGTGTTGGCAACGGCGCATTTGTGGCGGTTTTTCGTGATTATTTCTTAAATACAAACAAAAGTAAACATTTTTTTCAGCCATGCACTAGATCGTTGGTATTTTCAAGTTAGTATGCTATTTTTTTTACAGTTATTTTGGTTTTGAAAAATTGACATACCGTCAATTATTTGCTATTTGCATTACTAAGTACGAATAAATGTTTTTTTTATGAAAGAGTAAATATCTAAAATAATTATTACCAACGATTTTTTTTCAGCCAAGCATTAGTGCTTGGCTGAAAAAAAAAAACAGTATTTTTGTTTGTATTTAATGAAATAATCACGAAAAACTACTATAAATACCATGTAACACATGACACACACACACACATGTCATGTATAACTGTCATGTATTTTCTGATGTACAGTAAAGCATATATAAATAAATAAATACATTGTTGCCAGCCCGCGTGGAATGAATGCTCTTAACTTTTGAACAACATGGAGCGAAGCGACTGCCTATTTGGCTTCCACATCCCACTTACTGGGTAACACAATACCGCTTAGTAAGAAGTGCAGCACTAAAACACTATTAATAACCGCAGTAGCGCTTGCGACCACTAGACCAACGAGGCAGTCATTGAATCTGACTAGCTATTCATCAATATTTATGCGCATTAGTCACGTTATTTCTCAAAAACTGCTGAACCGGTTCCAATGCGGTTTGAGGTGTGTCCTCGTGTCAAGGTAACTTTGCACCTGATGTCATCAGTCCATTGTTTGTATTTGTAACTTCTTGAGTGATTTATTTATTATTTCATACTTCAGTTATAGCTAATTCTATGCTTGACACACATCATCATCATCTTGCGGCCCTTGGGCCTGTTACTTGGGGTTCACGCAACACGTTTTTTACTCGACTACAGCAGGGTCCGCGCCCACTCGACCCGCTTAGACTCGACCCGAAGAATAATAGCAGATGTTTTACTACCAATTCAGTGCCATTCGTACAGTCAGGCAAAGTGATATTTTAATTCTAAATAACTTATTTTAGTATACATACAAATAATTAATAATTTATCCTGGTAGTCAGTGACTTTTTTAAATATTTTAGAAGTTAGTACCTACTTGCTAACCTAATAATTTTAATCACGGTTAAAAACTGATTCAATAAATACCACCGTGCCAGTAGCTATGAGATTGTTATGATAATTAACAATAATCTGTGATGTTTACTACAAAGTACAAAGCGTATACTATATTAAAAATGGATATGTACTTACTTGTTTCATTATTGATTTATTTATACAAACATTATTTAAATTTTACACTCACTGTGGTGCAAGCGTTAAATAGACACTTTTCTGACTGACTATACATCGACGTTTTTACGCGTATCAAAACAGAAATATCCAGATATTATTGTTCGGGTCGAGTCTAAGCGGGTCGAGTGGGCTCAGCCCTCTACGGCGACGCAAATAGTAGGGTTATGATTTTTAACCGGTATGTATGTATGTTCATCTCTTCCATACCTCATTTATCATCATAATTTGATAAATGAGGTATCGTCCGCTTGTTTTAGGCTGTGTTATTATATAAAAAAACTAACCACAGTAACCATAGATAATTGTAACAGTTGTAAGCGATCATAAGCTTTACGACCTCATGAGAATCATCAGATGAAATCTGAAAGCCGAACAGACAGGGGCAAATGGAAGAAAAATAAAGTTCAAAAACGAAAACCCGTGTACCTACTGAAAAATTACGCTCTAAAAAGTAAGAAACAAAAAAATATGAGATTATTTTCTTATACCTTGTCCATTTTCCCCTGTCTGTCAACCACACAGACATAGACAATGGACTGCGCGTTCCGTATTCAGTTGTGCAGTGAACACAAGCCGAAAAGTACGAGAGAGACAAAGCGAATGTGCGGCCAGTAGCTGTCTCTTTCTAGTATGTTATTACAGGCTTGCAGAAAAGAGACAGGTATTGTCCGCACAGTCGCTTTGTCTCTTACTAGAGAGTGGTCACTTTTGTGAGAATAACGCTCAGTCCATTCTGTGTCTATGGTCAACCATCATGCAAGATATCCAGCGTTGCCAGAAGGTTACTTTTGTAACCTTTTTGGTGATCTTGGTATGTAATAAAGATGGTCATAATCTTTAATGAAACCGATTTGTTGACTTAATTATTGAACAGTTCTTGTCTTTACAGTTCTTCGTTTTTCATAACTGGTTCTTGAATAGGCAAACTATAAACTTAATGGGTACTTTAGTGGATCGTTTAAGTTTTTATTGATTTATTTTTATTAACAATAATTATTACCTTTGTTGTTTAACTTAAAAGGGTTATAAAAATAATTGAGATATAAACTGTGACATTGAAAGGGAGCATAGGCACCGCAGGTTTGCACGATGTACGAGGGCAGTTAAAATAACGCTTTTCAAAGCTTACTGTCAACTTCACCAGAGTCAAAGACTACAATAGTGTAATAGTGTTCTGTGAACTTCACTCAGCGGTCATACAGCGACCTACGCGTTCAGTATAATAAAAGTCAAAGTCAAAGCATTTATTTCAAATAGGCACTTAAAAGGCACTTTTGAACGTCAACATTTACATTAAAATAGAATTGATTCTAGTCGCCCCTTCCAAAATGTAGTTTCGTATGGAGAAGAATGGACAAGAAACTACACCGTTACTCTTTTAAAATGATTTAACTACAATATTTAACATACATTCATTGTATAATTATGTGTGAAAACGATGCATCCAGAACAAAATTACTGTACCAAAATAGGTAAAAAGAATGAAATTGAAGCAATTACAGATAAATTAATTTTATGATAGATACATGGTGCTCACATATTTACAAACATTGTAAAAGTAAATATACAATTTTCCTAGAATATTAACAAGTATGTAATCAGTCAGTGTGTGAGTTAAAGTAATCACTGAGTGTTATCAATGTCATAGATATAATTAATTACAATAATGCACTGATAGTGCTGCTGCGGCTGCCGTGGCGTTGTAGTGCGTCAGGGATGTTTGCAGAAAACAACATTGATGGTTTTGCCGCCATCATTAGAAAAAGATGTCCATCCCTGATGTCACGTGTTCGCGGCAGCACCAACAGTGTTCTCAGTGTATTCGCAGATCGGTGGGATTCCCTAATGTTGCGAAGGTGGATGCAGTTCCACGCTGAATTTTAAGTTTTTAATAGTAATTGTATCTGTACTAACACTAGAAAATTGTTACTAACCCTATGGACTTTGTCTGAAATAAAAATATTCTATTCTATTCTATTCTATAAAAATAGCATCTTGCTGGAAATCATGTTCAGATTATAATAGTTCAAAATAAGCTCAGTAATATTGATCATAGTGTATACACCGTGACATTTTAGTCGTCTTACAACGGCAGCCCACTTCATGTATCCAATGACTAATCATTTATATATAAAAAAAAATGATATTTTTGAACATTTACAAAATTCAAAAAATTCAAATATCATTCACTAAGACGCATTACGTAGTTTGAAACACCCTTTTATGGAGGTGGAATTAATGATAGAATGTAATGGTAGGAAGGAATATCTTCTACTGTTTGATACGTAAACATAATAACAGGGACGGTGTTTCACAATTCTAAAGCATTATTTATTTTTCTTTGTACCTATTATCTTAATTAATGGTAACAATGTTTTAATTGCACCTAGAGATATTTTATGATGGATACATTGAATGGACCACCTTTGTAAGACGACTAAAATGTCACGGTGTATAAGTACTGTAGGTAAATGGTCCTGACTGTCATTCATGGATCATTGCCAGTCGTTACGGGTCTACAGAAGCCTGAAAGTCTGACAAACCAGTCTAAAACTCAAACTCAAAGCATAATTTCCGTTAATCCATTTACAGGCACTCTTGAATTGTCAAAAAATCCATCAGTTAGTCGGAAAGTTGAAGCTAGTTGCCCATTCCGAATCGTAGATCTCTATGGAGAAGAACGGGCAAGAAACTCCACGGACACTCTTTTAAATCAAGTTAGGTGTTACAAAATCTTGGGTACATCATTCTTGTTGCTACAAGAACACAGAACAGTGTAAAAAAAAAACTTTTTCCAAAAAAAAACAACCGACTTCCGAAAAAACACTATAAAGTGAAAAATAACTTTATAGTGTTTTTGGAAAAAGGTTTTTTTTTCACTTTTTAGTTATAATACCTACCCACTAATTCGAAATTTCATCACCCTTGTGGTCAAAACAATGCATATTTATGCGATAGCCGCATTCGCGGTTTATTTACTGTTATTTTTTGAAGAGTTTCGTTGTCTGTCTCCGAAACACATCATCAGATCTATTATGAAATTGAAATGGGACCACACGGGCATTTGAAAGCACGAGCTTTCAAATAAAAAAAAGAATTATCAAAATCGGTTCACCCGGTCGAAAGTTATGAGGTAACAAACATAAAAAAAAAACACAGTCGAATTGAGAACCTTCTCCTTTTTTTGAAGTCGGTTAAAAATTATAACCAATTCTAAATATAAGAATCCCTGGAAGTTAGGAGGTGACCAGTCTCAATCGACGGCGCCCGTTCATGAACATGACGCGTGGATCAGCACCATCCAGCTCAACCATTTTGTAGGAAGAGTTTTATTAAAGGGTATCGTATTAACCAGTAACTCTATGTTGTGGTATTCAGCTACATCTGGTTAGATTGGAAGCCAACCCCGGCATCGTTGGGGAAAAACGGGCAGATTTATAGATTAATAGCTTTTGCCACCAGCTGCGTGGATGTCGATTATCGCGTAAAAAAGTAACCCATGTCATTCTCCATATCTCTGCCAAATTTCATGATAATCCGTTCAGCGGTTTAGGCATGAAAGCTTAACAGACAGACAGAGTTACTTTCGCATTTATAATACAGCTGTTGCCCGCGGCTTCGCTCGCGTGGAGGTTGAAAATTATCCCACGAGAACGTACTACCGGGATGAAAACTATCCTATGTTTTAAACCAGGTTATAACCTATCTGTGAGCCAAATTTCATCCAAATCTGTCCAGCCGTTTTTGCGTGAAAGAGTAACAAACATCCATACATCCATCCATACAAACTTTCGCGTCTATAATATTAGTAAGGAAGTAGGGATTAGTAGGAATTGGTAGGGATAAGTCCTTTCGCTTCAAACATAGTTTGCTTCAATTCTTGCAATAACGCTCATGGCAACTTAGCGCAATGGGCGTAAAACAGGCTCATAATTACGCGTCCTTAAGATGTCAGAACCTGTAATTTTCCTCATGCTAATATTGTATTAAGAAACCTAGATTATTTTGTTAAGTATACACATTTTTAAAATCCGCCTATAACGTTTCCACTGCTGGGACACAGGCCTCCTCTCTGTGAGAGGGAGTGGGCCGTAATCCACCACGCTGGCCCAGTGCGGGTTGGTAGATGGATGTCACATTTCTCTCATCTTCACGATATTTTTCTTGTAGGATTAATTAATAAAGATTTTGATTTAATGAGCTACAAACAATTTTTTAACAACTAGTAAAAATTATTACGAGTTAAGCCGGACTATTCAGTGGAAATCTCAGCTTGGAAAAATATTTTTATCTTACGGCTGATAGCTTTCATGCCGTCATTCGCAAAAGGACGGTGTACCTCTTTTATGGGTGGGAAAATCATCAAATAACTTGTCCCGCTCTGGGTGGAGCAGGAGGGCGTGTCAGACTTTTACTGACTAAAACCAACCCGTGTTTCCTCAGTTGCCTGTGTGCCAGGGCCACGGTAACTCTTTCGAACGAACCCGCGATCCCTGATCTTCGGAATATGGTCATGGTCCGTAATAGGTAGACAGTTGACATTTTAACAGAATGTATATTTCTGTTCCGGCCTATAACAACAAACAATAAAAATAACTAAAGTAAAAGATTAAAGGGGTCTCCATAAAATAAACTTGCCTTTTGGTACGGAACCCTACGTGAGCGAATACGACTCGCACTTGACAGGTTTTATAATTGTTTTTGTCATCTCAATTTTTCTTCCCAGCTAAAGCACTAGGAAGTGGTGAAGGGTGGGCGTTTTGGGGGACTGTCTCGTGTACTTCGACGTTCAAAAAGTGCTGATTCTCAGCCTAATTTGAATAAATTACTTTTGATTTTGATTTTGATTTTGAATGCAATTGTTCCTATGAATCTTGATAGATATCTGTTTTTTTTAAACTAATAATAGAGTAGGTAGCTACCGGATACTATTAGATGATTATTGGCACATTAAATTTACAATGGTAGGTATAATGACACGGTCCGTGCTGTGCAAATATTGTTTTTCCTGGTATCATGTCAAGGTGATGATTATTTAGACAAAGCCTGACTTTTTTATGTGTTTTATCTTGCTAACTTGGCTTGTTAGTCGATTCGCACGAATTTAGTCGCACGAAACGGGCGAATTATAATATTTTATTTTCTGTAGGCGATTCGCACGAAGTACCTACCTATTTAAATTTATTTTTGGGCGAATCGACAATTCCAGTAATACGTATTAGGCAATTGGCACGTTTTTTGTATCCTACTATCCTACTTATAATAATATTATAAATGTGAAAGTTTGTAAGGATGTTTGGATGTTTGTTAGGTACACAATCACGCAGAAACGGTAGAACGGATTTGGATGAAATTTGCCACTAAGATGTTTATTACCTGGAGTAACACTTAGGATAGTTTTTATCCCGGTTTTTCCGGTGAGATAAATTTCGACCTCCACGCGGGGGAAGCCGCTAGTAAAAGCTAGTTTTGTAATATAAATTAGAGTGCCTAGTTTTTCCTAACTTTTCGTTGCTTCCTTATTCGTTGCGACTATATTCAAAACCAGTGTACGACTAAACGCCGACAGACACAACGCCGACAGACTGAACACCGACAAGACTTTACTTCGACGGGACTCTTCGCCGATAGGACACTTCGCCGACAGACTCTTCGCCGACAGGGCTCATCAGGTAGGTAATACGTTCGGTTAGGTTAGAATTGCGACTAACCGCGCGCGAGCCGAGCGAGCGAAGCGAGCGGTGCCTCGGCATCGGCCGGCGAGCGCTACTTCCATGTTAGTGGCAGTTACTTGACTATTTAGTAATAGCGCAAGGATGAGCCTTGTCGGCGAAGAGTCTTGTCGGCGAAGAGTCCCGTCGAAATAAAGTCTTGTCGGTGTTCAGTCTGTCGGCGTTTAGTCGTACACTCATTCAAAATGTGCCAATTGCCTAATACTTGCGTATTTCTGGAATTTGGTGGAATAAATTTAAGTAAGTACTTCGTGCGAATCGCCTACAGAAAATAAAATATTATAATTCTCCCGTTGCGGACGAGTAAATTCGTGCAAATCCACTAATAAGCCGTTTCAGTATTAATATTTTATTTTCATTACAATAACGGCTCGATACAACTCAAAGTTTGTGAACCCAACGTGTTGAAGACGTGTTCCAATGAGGCAACACTATTAAAAACAACCGGTTCAAGTCAACGACGTAAGGTTGTGACAAAATTGACGTAATCTGCGCCCGCGCGGAATCAAGGGCGTTACCCAGACATATCATAAGTTTGCTTAATTTGTTTGCATCTCATTGTGATTGGAGATGTGGCTTTCTTAGCTTGGCAGCTAGATCCGCTTTGCTATATCAATTTAATGTGACAATTACTTTGAAAAGTGTCACTTATGCTCGGTTCCTATAAACAAAAAACTTAAAAAAAAAACAACTGACTTCGAAAAAACACTACAAAGAGAAATATAACTTTAATTTCGGAAATCGGTGACTTTGGATATGTATTATATTTAATTTTTTATCACCGCCTTCCGAAATTAAAATTATTTTTCACTTTGTGGTGTTTTCTTGGAAGTCGGTTGTTTCTTTTTTGAAAAAAGTTTTTTTATTTTTCGCTTTTTCGTTACCTACCCCACGCAATTCGAAATTTCATCACCATTGGGGTCAAAACAATGCATATTTATGCGATAGCAGCAATCGTGGTTTGTTTGCTGTAATTTTTTGAGGAGTTCCGTTGTCTGTCACCGAAACACATCATAAGAACTATATATGAAATGTTTATGGGACCATTTCGGAATAACGGTGGGAGGGGTTCACATCGGCGTCGAGTCGACGATGAAGTACCTAGGACTCGTCCTCGACAGCCGGTGGAACTTCGCGGAGCACTTCCGACGTTTGGCTCCCAGACTGGAGCGGGCCGGGGCTGCCTTGAAGCGGCTCCTGCCCAATCTAGGGGGGCCAAACGCCTCCTGCCGGAGGCTCTACGCGGGGGTCGTGCGGGCCATGGCCCTATACGGGGCGCCGGTGTGGGCGCCTACATTGAGGTGCCAACCAGCACGCCGGTTGAAGGCGGCTCATAGGGTCATGGCCATCCGGATGATCCGGGGATACCGCACGATCTCCGGTGAGGCGGCGGGCCTCCTTGCCGGATTACCGCCATGGGATCTGGAGGCAAACGTCCTCGCGCTCACTTGGGAGTGGCGCGAGGAGGCCAAACGCCGGGGCGTAACTCCGCTGCCGCGGGAAATCGCGGCACGGCGGACAGAGCTCCGGCAGGATCTCATGGCGACGTGGAAAGTGCGATTGTCGCAACCCAGTGCTGGGCACGCCGCGATAGCGGCGGTAAGTCCCCTCTTTGAGGAGTGGCTTGAGAGGCGGCATGGCGTCCTCACCTTCCGCCTGACACAGGTCCTCACCGGACATGGCTGTTTCGGGAGGTTCCTGTTTCGGATAGGGCGGGAGGAAACGCCCGGGTGTTTCCATTGCGAAGATCGCCCAGAGGACACGGTGGAGCATACGGTGGAGGTCTGCCCGGCTTGGGCGGAGCACCGCCGTGTACTCGTGGAGGTGATCGGCGGAGGCGATCTCTCGCGTCCGACCCTGGTCCAGGCCATGGTACGGAGCGAGAGGGCATGGCTGGCAGTCGCCTCCTTCAGCGAAGCAGTTATGCTCGCAAAGAGGGAGGCGGCGCACGTGAGGGAGATGCAATACATGCGCCCTCACAGCCGTGGCCTTCGCAGGAGACGCCCTGGGCGTCGGGAATCCCAGGCTGATTCCCGGCCACCGTAGGCGCGGGCTTGCGGACGGCGAGTAATGGGTAGCTCGCTGTCCGGTAAGGACCAAGCCCGGGTCGACGGCGCGTTGTGTTCCACGCGCGCCTCAAAGAGATGTGAGCAGCAACAGATGGGGCCCGCAAGGGCCGATGCCTGCCGGGGGTGCGGGTTGTTCGAAAGAGATACCGCCGCCCCTGGCACACAGGCAACTGAGGGAACACGGGTGGGTTTTAGTCAGTAAAAGTCTGACACGCCCTCCCGCTCCACCCAGAGCGGGAGAAGTTATTTGATGATTTCCCACCCAAAAAAAAAAAAAAAAAAAAAAAAAAAAAACCATTTCGGAATAAACCCCTTTCAAACCAAAAAAGAATTTCGCAAATCCGTCTGTAAGTATATGACGGAGTTATGCCCGAACATACAAAAAAAAAGCTAAACATGTCGAATTGATAACCTCCTTCTTTTTGAAGTCTGTTAAAACGAGTCGTTTTGCTTACCAATGCTAGCATTTTTATAGCCAAAGAGGGCAAATAAATAGATTCGTAAGCTAATTTTACCTGTGGTCGCTACTTATATGCGAGGGGTCTAATATGCGAAGCTATGAGGTATTTGCTTCATTATTGGTGAAGATACTAGAGTCTGAATGTTCACCAATAACGGTCAGTAAATTGTAGGAATCGACCATTAGTAGATGTTTGACAGTGGTAGGAGACCCAGTCTAACCAGTCTTACCTACAAATGGGTTTTAAAAAGTAAATGGCGCGCGTGGAACACAACGCGCCGTCGACCCGGGCTTGGTCCTTACCGGACAGCGAGCTACCCATTACTCGCCGTCCGCAAGCCCGCGCAAGAGATTAAACATAATAAATCACGCCTGTATTCCCATATCCTGTTACACTTTAGGGAAAGCACGTTAAGCGATTCGTCCCGGCTGTCATTCGTAGATCTTTGACTGTTGTTATGGGTCGTCAGAGGCCCGAAAGTCAGACAACCAGTCTTATCAAGGGGTATCGTATTAACCAGTAACTGGGTTATGGAGGTCAGATAGGCAGTCGCTCCATGTAAAATACCAGTGTATTCAGCCGCATTCGGTTAGACTGGAAGCCGACCCCGACATAGTTGGGAAAAGGCAAGCAGATGATGAAGTTCATTTTTATCGAAGATAAGTAATACTTATGGCTAATTAATAACAGCCGGGACGATCGATTAGGTTAAGCAACGCTTGCCACGTTTGGTCAGTGGATGGCTGACCATCTTTATACAGAGTGTAAGGGGAACGTTTCCGAAGCCAGAATATAGATTATATACAACCTAAATGTAAACGGATACCAATAACCTTTCGTCTTAAATTGGTTATTTTGCATCAATTTAAAACATTTGACGCTTGAGTAATGTTTCTATTTATTTTATTTTGGCGGCGCTTTACAAAGGATGCTGTTCGCGACGATGCGTCACTACATAGTTAAATAGTTTGTTTTTGACATTAACGTAGATTCATAGTGATAAGAGTGATAGTGAAACCAATAAACAGTAGTGACTAAGCGGCTAGTATAAGATAACCGTGAGTACCACCCCTGCAAACCTCATTTGAGTGGGCTATATAGCAGTAACTTATAGTTTTAGTTGCGTCCAGGTAACCTAGTACCGAGACCTAGCCCTGGACGTAACTTTCAATAATGTAAACCTAAGATAAAGCCCACTTAATTGAGTTTGTATGTCGTGTTACTTTAGTTAAGTAATTCTTAAGATTTGTGTTTTTGCTAACCCTCTTTCAGGGTGCGTCACGCCCTGAAAGCCATAGTTGTATAGTTTTAAATATCAGATTGTTTTAGGTCTACAGACCAGCCTGAGATATCTATAATTGGATTTGAAATCCGTTCAGTAGTTTTCGAGGAAATCAACTTATAAAATAAATTTATTAACATTTTTCAGAATTTTTTCGGGTTTCCTCGAAACATTCTTTCAGTATGGAAAGATATAGTTGATGTGGATATCTCAGGAGACGGGGAATTTCATGGGGAATGCAACAATATGTAACATGCCTTGTATATTTTAATAAATTGAGATGTTATATGCATAATTCCGTCATAAATGTAATGAAATCTAGAACAAATAAAACTTAAAAACAGGAAGCAATTTGCGGCTCTCGTTACGGTAAAGATTCATAGTACGATAGTAAACGTGTAATTTCTAGCAATTCGTAGTCATCGGCAAGATTTTTATTTAATTATTAAATTAATTAATAGATATAGTTCAAGTAGTGTTCTGAAATTGCTTCCTGTAAAACATAAAAAACGTGTGTTATTAATCAGGTAAGGCACCCCCCCCCTTAACGGAGTCAAAAAACACCCCCTTGCTAGACGAAAGTCTGGAAACTATTTCTTTGAGACGAGTCGTAACACTGGTACATATGGTAACGTCATGAAGCCCGGAAGATAGTAGCCGCCCTGAAGATATCTGGAATCTATAGGTGCAGGACGTCAGCGCCGCGCGGACCGGGAGCCCTACACACACAGTGGGACAGGCATACACCCTCACCACACACCCCTCGCGTCCAAGCGATCACGCCCGTCCGGCACAGATGCCTTAACCTAAAGTCGCCGCCAGGACTTGGGGTCGAGCGCGGTTAAGCGTGAGCCTGTCAGCTGATTTTTATTTTTATACATTGCTTGCTAGAGTTGTAAAAAAACAATTATTTTTCAATGTGTTTAATCTCAAATAATTGTTCATTTAACTATTCTCACAGCACAGTGTACAAAAAATAGGTAAACATTGTAAAAATATTAAGATTTTTTGATGGTACTGTATCGAAAATCACTAGTCGTATCACCTGTCTTCGTTTTCGGAAACGTTTTACCTTACACCCTGTATACCAAGACCCCCTTGCCTCGGAAAGAACGTTAACCCGTTGGTTCCGGCAGTCATTTGTGGATATTTGACATTCGTTACAGGTCTTCAGAAGCCCGAAAGTCCGACAACTAGTCTTACCAAGGGGTACCGTATTACCCAGAAACTGGGTTGTGGAGGTCAGATAGGCTGACGCTCCATGTTAAATACTGGTACTCAGCAGCAGTCGACCCAAACATAGTTGGGAAATGGCTAGATAGATGATGACCTAAGCAATATAATTAAGGATACCTAGTAGATCAAGTTTTTAACGTAAAATTTTGAACATGGGTGGTAGCTACGTTAAAATTAACACTTCCATATCGTATACAGAATGCCAGGTTTGTTACAAAAATAATACAAATAATAAACAGTAATTAACATTAGTTCAGCCTTGGCATTATGTCTTAAAAGTTTTAATAATGTGACAGATGCAAATGGTGTACAGTCAACAACAAAAACTGAACATGAAAAATGTTTTATTATTTTAACAAGTAAAACTTAACAACTAAGTGATTGGATGGAGCCTCCTTTTAAGCAGTTATGCCTGTGTTAGGAGACTCCGCTCTTCCATAACTTAAATAAATATATTTTACTTGTTTTATGTAAATATATGTAAGTGAAGGGAAAAGTGGTAATAAAAATAAAAAGAGTAATAATAAAGTTAAACATGCAGGAGGTACTGCACGCGTGCAGGCATGCGAGTAGGTGAGTGCGAGTGAGATTGTGTGAATGTGAGGCGGACGGACAAAAGACGATGGTGTGTCATTTATTTACCATGATCACTATATTAGCTAAGAAAAGTAGCTACAATTTATTTTACGTCTCAGGATCTAAAACTAATCTGGGACATTTCGCCGCTCTCCCGAGACTGTAGGCAATACAATGAATTGTCTAAGCGTTGTAACCTGGACATAACCCTCCCCATCTCAAAGTACAAGAACAATGTAACCACCGCAACTAACTGAGTACATTTCTCTCCAAGTCAACAGATGTGATGTGTGTGTGTGTATGTGTGATGTGTGTGTGTGATGTGATGTAATTATTATTCCTACTATCCAATTGTTTTAAAAATGCTCAATCCTGACATGTGAATTTTTATTTTACTTACTAAATCTAATCATAATTATATTGACTCGTATTTTTATGTTTTTATCCCACACTGTTGTTTTGTTTTTTTGTTCTATTTTCTATTAATCTCATAATTTATTTTTCATCATTTATCATAGTTATCTTCATGTTTATCGTGTTTACACGTAATATGTGCATCCTGTGGTCTCCTGTAATTGAAGGAGCACACGTAAAAGAACCTTATTATCACTTTGATTTATAATGTATATGTGCATACTTTGTTGGAGATCCTAATTAAATAAATAAATATTCAGCCTAAAATGTTCCCACTGCTGGGACACAGGCCTCCTCTCTGTGAGAGGGAGTAGGCTGTAATCCATCACGCGGGGCCAGTGCCAGTTGGTAAAGATCACATGTCTTTGAATTTTCGGTGCTAGGACATGCCGATTTCCTCACAGCGTTTTCCTTCACCGTTTTGAGAGCAGTGGAGATGAATTAATAATTTCCGTGTGGTGCTTCTTGCTCCGTGTGGTGTCGGACGTAAAAGATCGTGAAAGATAGCACCATCCCATTTCTTCCCGTGGGTGTCGTAGAAGACTAAGGGACTTACTACAGAATGGGCAGCAGCGTTCTTTAAGCATTTGACCACCATACTGCGATCGCCAACTCGCCTGCCAAGCGTGGCGATTATGGCAATCGCCTCATCGTTTGGAGGACGCCTATGTCCAGCAGTGGACGTCGTCGGCTGATATGATGATGATGATGACGAAAGGGCCGGCTTGGGTTCGAACTTACGACCTACAACTCGAGTCTAAAGTTATCTGACTATTGAATAAACAGCTCTTAAGGCCCTGGTAACTTTAAATATTGTCGTTATGAGCGATAATAGTTCTTATTGCAACCTGTTACGGGTTCAAATCTGTTGTAATAAATTCGAATAACAAATGAGCTTGCGTATGTCGTAAAAATGCAAATAAAATCGTATAAAATTACATATTAACTATTTAATAATAAATAATCCATCACTGGATGCAGTTTGGCATTTGGAAATTTATGGTATATTTTTAATTATGTTTGTAACTGTTATTGAAGGGATAAACTGATTTTAAAGAAAATAAAGAGGTGACTTTGATGATTTTTTTATGCATTAAAGTATGTTTAATTATGTTTTGAGTTTCATCACTGTATGCAAAAAAGACTTTTTTTTTTTGGGTTTTGGCTTCGCACGGTTTGTGCATTTAGCCAGTGTCAAGTAATTTTTCTTTTCCATCAAGTAAATGGCCCGATATCGGGCACGAAGTTACAAAACAGTCATAGTCGTCTTTAGTCAGTCAAGTCAAATCAAAGTTATTGTAAAGCGGTAGTAACTTCACAACAACAGGAGTTTTTGGGGGGAACACGAAAAGTCCACGTTAGTCACTTATTTTCACCTTCACTACATTTGTGCACTCACACGTAATTAAATTGCATAATTCACTATCAAAATTATACAATTTTATTCGCTATTTCACTAAATTTCATGAAAATAAAAAGTCGTGCGACATGTTCCAACGCGATCCCGCCAAAAACTCGTAAAAAAGACTTGAATAGGTATATCATATATTTTGTGTGGTTTCCAAATTATTTACTTTAAAAAAGCGTTTTCCAGAAATCTCCGCCTTAATAGAATTAAGACTTGTGATCGCAAGCGTGCTTGCGTGGGGTGCTGTGTCATCCCCGGATGCGCAAGAGTTAGTTACTAAGAAAACGCGTGTTTTAGTTTATGATTCCTGTGCGAGTCACAATAAAAACTTTTTCGTTCTTCCTCTTTTACCGAAGCGACTGGCGGATGTCATAGTGGGACTGTATAATCTACAGTTGTTAAACACTGTCAAATGAGCGCCAAAAGGGCCCTAGCTACTTTTGTAAGCGACTGTACCTATCTCGTAATTAATCTTCTTTTGTGAACCGAGTTCAAAAGTGGTGGAGGTTATTAATTCGTCTGTGTTGTATTGTTTATTTTTGGGTCAAGACCATACCGATTATACTGAAATGATTTAACCATGAGTAATTTTGGAAAGAAGGTATCGTTCTTTTTGTTCGTTTTTTATTCGTTTTTTTCGTTTTTTTTGTTCGTTTTTTTTTTGTGCCTCTCTTAGACTTCCCCCAAGATGTAATAATACAAACTCCAACCAAGAGGTACAGGTTGTGGCGGACAGATAGGCAGTCCCTCCGGATGTTAAATACTGGTATTGTGTTTAACTTGGAGCCAATATCTGCCAAGCCTGTTTCCTACAAAGTTAGGAATGACGAAGATGATGATTAAGAATTTAAGCTCAGCTTTGACTGTAAGCCGACCTCAAGAACATTTGACAAAAGCCTAGGCTATGATGACATCCTATTAATAATAAAGATAATAAAATCCTACTTTTATTATAAAATATGTCAATGTTTGTATATTTAGATGTTGGAAATTTAGATGTTTGTTACACATTCACGGAAAGTAGCCTGAACAGATTTGGCACACAGATAATTTGTAACCTGGTATCAAACTCAAACTCAAACTCAAAGCATTTATTTCAAATAAACCAATTACAGGCACTTTTGAATTGTCAAGGTCGGTGAGTTAGAAAGATGAAGCTAGTTGCCCATTCCAAAGCGTAGGTACCTATGGAGAAGAACGGGCAAGAAACTCCATGGACACTCTTTGAAAATCATGGTATTGTTACAAAAAGTTGGTTACATCATTATGTTGAAATTATCAATGTGAGAACGATGTAAAAAGACGTGCACATTCAAGCGTCCGTAATTAAAACAAAAATAAAATACCAATTCAGAAATTAAAATAAGCCGTGGGCTAGGAGATGACCAGTCCCTGCTGGCGGCGCCCGTTCACGAACATGACGTGTGGATCAGCACCATTCAGCTCAACCATTTTGAAGGGAACTTAATGATCCAACACACACGCCACCACCAGCGAGACATTTGAGTGAGCATGACATACTCTCAGCTGCCAGGGCACATTCAAGTCAATGAAAGACGTACCCTGTAAATGGTAGCTTTATAGTAGGAACATAGTGCTCACACATATGCTATGCAATTATACAATACTAGAAGTTTGAATTTATACAATGCAAAGATATCTAGTCTTTTACAGTCTTCAGCAGCTCCAACAAAGAGGATAAAACACAGAGGATACTTTTTATCCCGATAGTACGTTCCCGTGGGATAATTTTCGACACTACGCAAGCGAAGCCGATGACAAAAGCTGGTTTTTCCATAAGGAAAAGACGAATGATTCTATTGAAATTCCACAAAACCGTTCAAGGTCTTTACCGAGCTCGATATTATGATGACCTATAAATGACTAATTGCTGTAAATAACACGCTAATTAATATTTCATATTTATAGGTGCACATAGCGATAATGTAGGTACCCTATTACTTATTTAAATTTAGGTCAAGGACCCTGCAATAATTGTGTGTTATTTTGGTCAAGAACCCTGCAATAATTGTGTGTTATTTTGGTCAAGAACCCTGCAATAATTGTGTGTTATTTTGGTCAAGAACCCTGCAATAATTGTGTGTTATGTTGGTCAAGGACCCTGCAATAATTGTGTGTTATTCTGCAACGTACTTCCTATCCTACTGACATTATAAATGAGAAAGTTACTTACTTAGGTACCTACTTACTTACTTCTTAGGGTTGGACCTCATCTGGCAGCACGGAATCGCATTTGTTCCGCCTGTGCTACCACGTGCTGCAGTATGCTGCAGCATGCGAACGCGCGCTGTCGCATTCCGCAGACAAAAAAGGCGATCGCACGCGTCGAGGATGGACGATCAATGATGCGTTAGCATGCTATCGCGCGCTTCAGCGTTCCGGAGTCTCCCTGCCGACCATTGCATTTTGTCCGTGATGCCGATCGCCTCGAGGATTCCGCCGCGTGCTCTCGCATTATGCTTTTTGTCTCGGTCTAGCATATGGCAGTTCTAAGCGACAGAAAGAGAAAGGGCGACGGAAAAAGGCGATTCCGTGCTGCCAGATGAGGTCCAACCCTCTTTATCCCGGTAGCTATACGCCCCTCTGTTGTGCATCAGCTATACTTCATTTAGGCTAATGCTATCTTTTTCCTCCTAATGAAACAAGAAAGAGACAGAAATAAATTGAGCGGTCGAACTTTGGTTAGTCCTTACACTTGGGAGTTTCTGCCTTTTAATGAATATATTATTTATCTCTTCCACAGTACGCCTCTGCATCGTAGAAGGTCGAGGTCTCTACAAGCGTGCGCCCACGCATTGCCCAGTTCTGGACAAGGAGAACGCTGGCGTGGAGTGCGTGTTGGGGACTGACAGGTAACTATTATCCGTTGAAATCTATCTTAGGAGAAGGCAGTGCCAAAGCCTTAAGTTGTATCGGTTCGATCACAGGCAGACGATAAATTTACTTAGAGCGATTGAGATCATCATCGCTTTTATGTTGGGTGGGAAATCATCAAATAACTTCTCCTGCTCTGGGTGGAGCAGGAGTGCATGTCAGACTTTTACTGACTAAACCCACCCGTGTTCCCTCAGTTGCCTGTGTGCCAGAGGCCGCGGTATCTCTTTCAAACAACCCGTAACCCTGGCAGGCATCGGTCCTTGCGGGCCCCACCAGTTGGTGCTGACATCTCTTTGAGGCGCGCGTGCAACACAACGCGTCGTTGACCCGAGCATGGTCCTTACCGGACAGCGAGCCCGCGCTTACGGTGGCCGGGAATCAGCCTAGGATTCCCGACGCCCAGGCCATCTCCTGCGGAGGCTACGGCCGTGAGGGCGCATGTACTGCCTCTCCGTCACGTGCGCCGCCTCCCTCTTTGCGAGCATCACTGCTTTGCTGAAGGAAGCGACGGCTACCCATGATCTCTCGCTCCGTACCATGGCCTGGACCAGGGCCGGACGTGAGAGATCGCCGCCGATCGCCTCCACGAGGACATCACAATCGTGCTAGATACATTTGTTGCGCCACTAGGAAGTGGTGAAGGGCGGGCGTTTTGGGGGACTTTCTTATGTAATTATGACGTTCAAAAAGGGCTGACTCTCAGTATAGTATGATTTGGCTTTTGTTATTTTTTTTGTTATAGGAGCCTTATAATATATTCACCGAATGGAGAAATAAAAGACATTTGTTTTGCAACTTTGATACCTAATTATTCTTGAGTCTTTTTTAATCGTCTCCTTTCGCTTGTCAGCCAAATCTCACGCCTCAATCAATCAACTCAGCCTATCGCAGTCCACAGCTGGATATAGGCCTCTCCAATGTTGCGCCACAGCACGGTCTCCTCCGCCTTCCGCATCCAGTCACGCCTACTGATTTTCAAATGCAACTAGAATTATTTTACCGCCAGAGCGTGTACGTGTAAGCGTGTAGCGTGTGTTTTTTGATGTCCGGAAATTAATAAATAACTTTTCCCGCTTTGGGTGGAGCAGGAGTGCATGTCAGACTTTTGCTGACTAAAACCCACCCATGTTCCTTTAGTTGCCTGTGTGCCAGGGGCCGCGGTATCTCTTTCCAACCTTTTCTTTTCCAGGTGATTTTAATGTCAATTTATTAGAGGACTCGTCAATGTGCCTAAAAATTAAAAATTTATTTCAGTCATATAACCTAAATTATATATTTTTAGAGCCTACTAGAATAACTGCCACGTCAGCTACATGTTTAGATAATATATTTAATGACATTTCACCGATTAATAAAAAGATTATAAGTCAACTAGATTCTGACCACTGTGGACAACTGATTACATTTAATAAGCAAGATAAAAAAGTGGCTAAGAGACTTATCACTGTAGTGCCAAAAACTGCAGGTCGCTTGGAGAGCTTTAAAAATAAACTCAATAGTAAATTACCCTACTTGCCTTTTAGTGATGATCCTAATGAACTGTACAATTCTTTTTTTGCTATGTATTGTACAGAATTTAACTCAACTTTTATACCCAAGCAGATCTCAGTTAATGGTTCTGCAAACTTCAGTGAATGGGCAACTAAAGGGATATTTACTAGTAGAATAAAACTTTTTGAACTGTATGAAGAAAGAAATTATAATAAGAGCAAAGAATTTTATAAATATGTTAAGAACTATTCCAAACTATTCAAACAAGTTTGTAGTGAAGCTAAGTGTCGATATTTAAGCTCAAAAATTAAAAATAGTCAAAATAAAATAAAAACGACTTGGGAAATTATAAATAAGGAGACTGGAAGAGATAGGCAGCGTAGTAGTAACTACAGCCTTAATATTAACAATACAGTTATTAAAAAAGATTTAGAAGTTGCCACAGTTTTTGAAAATTTCTTTTCTGATATTCCAGTCTCAACCACTAAAACTTTAAATTCTTCACCCACTGTAGCCGAGTCCCTATTGAGGGAAAATGTTGATATTTGTAACCATGAATTTAATTTCGAATATGTTAGCGCTAGAGATATTATAAAAACTTTCAATACGCTTAATGTTAAAAAAACTGCTGATCTATGGGGAAATTCCGTAGAGGTTACAAAATGCATAATCAACAGTGTAGCGCCTGAATTGGCAATTATTTTTAATAAATGTATTGACTGTGGTGTAATTCCTGACCTAATGAAAAATAGTAAAATAATACCTTTGTTTAAATCGGGTAGCACATCAGACCCCACGAATTTTAGACCAATTTCTGTGCTTCCCACCTTCAGTAAAATATTTGAAAAATTGATGCTAGATCAGTTGCAAAGACATTTTAATAAACATAAGTTATTAAACAGTAAACAATTCGGTTTCACAAGGGGTCGCTCGACTACCGACGCTGGTGTTGAGCTTCTTACGCATATTTATGAGGCCTGGGAGAAGTCACACGATGCCCTAGGTATTTTTTGTGACTTGTCTAAGGCTTTCGATTGTGTTTCACATGAAACGTTGGTCAGGAAATTGCATCACTATGGTGTTAGAAACACTGCCTTGGATCTTCTTATTTCTTATTTGGATAATAGGATCCAAAGAGTGGACGTTAACGGCAAGCGATCCCCAGGCTCTATTGTCACTATGGGAGTTCCGCAGGGCTCAATTCTTGGCCCTTTTTTATTTCTCATATATATAAACGACCTACCTTGTCTTTTAAAGAACAGTCATGAAATAGTGTTATTTGCAGATGACACATCACTTTTATTTAAACTTAAACGACAACAGACAGTTACTGACGATGTAAATAATGCTCTTGCTAAAATAGTGCATTGGTTTAGTGTTAATAATTTACTATTAAACGAGAAAAAGACTAAATGCATTCGATTTTTGACACCTAACGTTAAGCAGGTGAAAACCAATGTATTAGTAAATGGGGCGGAATTGGATCTTGTGGACACCACTGTGTTCTTAGGTATTACTTTGGACTCGAAGCTACAGTGGGGCCCACACGTAACTAAATTGTCGAAGCGGCTAAGCTCTGCAGCCTACGCGGTCTATAAAATCCGTCATTTGACTGATGTAGAAACAGCTCGATTAGTATATTTTAGTTATTTCCATAGTGTAATGTCGTACGGCATTTTGCTGTGGGGAAATGCAGCCGACATTCAAGCTATATTTGTGCTGCAGAAACGAGCCATTCGAGCAATTTATAACCTAAGTTGTAGACATTCACTGAGGGATAAATTTAAGGAAATAAATATAATGACAGTCGCATCTCAATATGTATATGAGAACCTAATTTATGTTAAAAAGAACATTAATCTATATTCTAAACACAGCGACGTTCATAGCATTAATACTAGAAATAAAGATTTACTTATTGTGCCCACGACTAGGCTCCAAAAAATTAGCAATTCATTTAAGTGCCAAAGTATTCGTTTTTACAACAAACTCCCAAGCCATGTTAAGGAACTAAGCTTCAATAAATTTAAACCATTTATTAAACAGAAACTCTGTCAAAAAGGTTTCTATAAAGTTAAAGATTACTTGGATGACAAAAAAGCTTGGGACTAGTTAAGTTGCTCCAATGTACCCTCAAGCAACAAACTGTTATATAAGCTATGTGTTTAATAGATACTGTTGACATTTTATATTTAAGTATTGATCTACGTGACATTATTTTTAATGACATTTAAAGAAAAAAAGTAACTGTGAATGTGAGTACTATGCAGGCTAGATTGAACACATTACTTTGTAACTCGTCTGGTGGTTTTGAGCATTTTGTAAATGGCCTACGCAAATGTCCTGCAAATCTGGTAGCGTCTTGTGACGGGTCGTTGAGCTCCCTAAAATAGGGTTGAGCTACACGGTGACTGTTACATACATGCCGTCTGTTGAGACAGGTCAGCTCAAAGCTGCAATGGCTCTTTCTTCAAAAGGCCTTTCCAGACATTACCCTGCATTGTTAGACTCACATAAAATTTAAATAATATAATGTTTGGACTTTAAAACAGACTATGACCTCTGAGTTTGTTTCGGCTTTTCTTCTCAGGGAACAGTCAGCTAGGAAATGCCGGCGCCATCTAGTTTAAAAAAATATTGACCAACAAAATATTGACGTGTAAAAGTGTCTTTTAAGATCTACTTACATAAATAAACATTTCATTTCATTTCATTTCATTTCATTTCATTTCAACAACCCGCGCCCCTGGCAGGCATCGGTCTTTGCGGACCCCACCAGTTGGTGCTGACATCTCTTAGAGGCGCGTCGCGTCGACCCGGGCTTGGTCCTTCAGCCCACGTTTCCATGGACGTAATGAAATCGCGGCGGGATTTTTTCACTCACAGTATTTTCGACTCTCTGTTTTGAAGCGCTAGGATTCTCAATGCTGGGTGCATTGAGAATCCTAGCGCTTCGGAAATACATACTCTTCGATTTTCAACTCTCGGCGGTATGCTGTGCGTTGAAGATGCAGTGCGCGAAATAACCCCGCCGCGATTTTAATACGTCCGTGGAAATGTGGGCTGAAGGATCAAGCCCGGGTCGACGCGACGCGCCTCTAAGAGTTGTCAGCACCAACTGGTGGGGTCCGCAAGGGCCGATGCCTTCCAGGGGTGTGGGTTGTTCGAAAGAGATACCGTCGCCCCTGTCACACACGCAACTGAGGGAACACGGGTGGATTTTAGTCAGTAAGTCTGACACTCAGCTCCACCCAGAGCGGGAGAAGTTATTTGATGATTTCTCAACCTCAAGAACAAAAAATTTCGGCATCTCCTAGAATTTTAAAGACATTAATTCAGACATCCACCGACCCGCTTCTGAGTCCACATAGTACATTACTGTGGCCCTCTCCCTCTTGTACAGAGGGAACTTTAAATGTTCCACCTGATAGAATTAGTCCCAGCAGTCGGATCATTTTCGGCTTATGCATTTTTGTCACAAGTAATCATTATCATGCGGCACCAATATGTAGCTATTGTAGCTTATCTAAATCGATAATAAAGCGAATGGAATCGATTTATCGATTAGTTACGCAAGCACGTCATTACACGTGTAGTTATAATTTGTATTGTTTCTTTATAATTTCAAACGACCCAGAAAACATAAAACAAATAATACATAAAAAAATCCAAAAAACACGCTTTAAAACGCAACTAAAAAAGAGCGTGGGGCGCTTTTTGAGGTATTTTTAAAATCAATTAATATCAAGCACCCCACGCTTTTTTTAAATTATTTTCTGCTTTTTTAGTTGCGTTTTTAAAGCGTGTATTTTTTATTTTTTAATCTATTACTTATTTTCTACTTCTTAGTTCTGCTAACTACAAAAGCGTGATTGTTTCGTTTTTTTTTTTAAATTATTAAATTGTCATCGGTCCTCGATAAGTCTACAAAGTTTAAATGAACTCTGACCGTTTGAAGTGGGTCAAAGTCAAGTCCAAAGGATTCGGTTACAAACAAACATACAAACACAGGTGAAGCTAATAAAAAGCGTGTAAAAATCAAAGACATGATGTGACATCCACCAAATGGGCCCGTGTAGTGGATTACGGCCCACTCCGACAGAGGAGGCAAGGGAGGCATGTTTCTCAGCAATCGAACGATTATAGGAAATTTTCTGTTTTTTGACCGCAAAATTGATAGGGGCTCGTATCCGCGCAAGTTCTGTGGAAGACAATGTGGCATGATTTAAAGAGGGACGCCCTAAATTCTAGGGCCTAGGAGGGCATTTAAAGCAATCTTATGGGTGGGTGGTGCTTCAGATCTGCATGTCGATTCTGTAACCTTCTCACCGCGTGAAGTGAGCATGGAGTGAGTTGTCAGTGTAATTTCACCTAATGCTTGGTCAATCCCTAGCATCAGTGGGATGACAGTAACAGCTCACTCCACAGTACAGTTACAGAATAGCAATGCAGGTGTGTAGTATTCGCACCCAGCTTGCATGTATGACCGGATAGGTAATGTAATAGGTAAAACGGGCTGTTGTCCGCAACTCCACGTCAAAGCGCGTATTTTACGTACAGGTGGGAGAATCGCTCATTCGATCCACCCCAGCTCCTCGAAAAAGGCCAGCAACGCCTTGGTGTTGCTGACAATCTCACGTATGGTACCTGGGTTACCGAAGTATTTTGCCCTATAATTAGCGACCACCGGGCAGTTTAACAGCACATGTGCTGCTGTCTCGTCGTCCTCCATGAAGGCCCTGCACAGGGGACTGTCTGTTACTCCTATGACAAAGAGATGTTTGTTAAATGACCCCATGGTCAGTTACAGCTGCTGTAACTGTACGCAACTGTGGTTTAGTTAGATGCAGAACCTGTTTCGTGAGGCGGGCATCGAACGCAGGAAGTGCTTCAATTCAATTCAATTCAAAACTTTATTGCATATCTCATGTGTGTACAAGATCTTAATATTATTTACAAAGTTCACATGGACCCTGTCGGGCACAACAATTGAGTAAATTATAAATAGTAGCATGCTTTATTTAATAAGTGTATAGAACGTCATAATTTACAAAACGAGATAGGGATTCGGATATCATTAAAAAACTAGTCAATTAAAAATAAATAATATTACATTTTAGGGTACCATTAAAATTCAATTAAGTAATTTGAAGTAAATACGTAACATAACAATAATACGGTTGTAAAATACAAATCCATTGAAAGAAAGAAATTACATAAGAAGGAATGAATATTATAATTATGTCACAGATTAAATAATGTAAACATTAAAATAAAGAATAAGTCAAACAATAAAACGTACAAAAAAATTAAATAAAAACAAAAGTCAAATAAAAATAATTAAATTAATGTCTAAATATGAATAAAATAATGGTGAAGGTCATCCCATTTTGATGTCATCATTTAAAAATTCGTTTAGTGTATAATAGCATTTATCGACTAGTAGTTTTCTAAGCCGGTTAATAAATATTTTATCATTTTGTTCCATTTTTAGGTCGTTAGCCTTCCTTAGCCTGCCTGCACTCACTTAGGTGCAACCATAATTTGTGATGTTAATACCTGGTTCTTTTCCTTGCCAGAGTGCGTGGATACCCGAAGGGGAGTGGCACAATGGGCTCTGGTCCCACTGGTGCCATGCTCGACCCCCTCTTGGCAAGTTTATCGGCTGCATCGTGGCCTAGCGAATCGCTGAGTCTTTTGATCCACTGAATGGTCATATTACTGAGGCTACCTACGTTGTTGAGGCGCATGACCGAATGTATGAATATGAACGTAAATGACGCAAAAGGATTATGTAAGGACCGTAGCAGTTCCGTAGTTTTCGCGTACCCTTATGGGGGAAAAGCGTGAGTTTCAGTGGTTTAAGAAATATTATTAATAAAATAGAGCAGTCCGTGGGTACGTGTCTACACAGTAAGACAGTAGTCATGGGCAGGACTGTTCTATACCACTCCTACATTCATGTGTATTAAACTTATTGTGTGTATTAGAACGACTCGAAGCATAAGATCCAACGCAACGCGGGTATTAATTGTGGTATTCAAGCAAAATTGAATTTAGCAGTGCAGCAGTGGCGGCCCAGTGGTAACGGCCGCGACTTATTAGTTGTAGGCCGTAGATCCGAACCCGCAGATAGGCGCTTTATTTTGCGTAAATTATTTCTTCACCACTGCGCTCAAAACGGTGAAGGAAAACATCGTGAGGAAACCGACATGCCCTAGAACCAAAACTGTGAAGAAATGTGATATCTACCAACCCGCACTGGGCCCGCGTGGGGGATTATAACCCGCTCCCTCTCCGCAAGAGTAATGATATGCCATAGAGTGCTATTTCAAACGCTTTAGTTCAGTACTGGAGAGCACACTGAATAACTTCAGTTCAGTACTCAAAAAATCAAAATCAAAAAGTCATTTATTCAAACTAGGCTGAGAGTCAGCACTTTTTGAACGTCAAAATTACATAAGACAGTCCCCCCAAAACGCCCACCCTTCACCACTTCCTAGTGCTTTAGCTGGGAAGAAGAAGTGGCGCAACAAAATCCCCAGCAGCACAGCTGTCTGTTAAGTTAGAAGAACTTGATTCTATACAATAGTGGGTAATTAACATTACGAAACACAAAAACATAAAATTTGCCATATCTCAGCTAGCACAGGCTTATATACCAACAAAACATTGAAAACATAGTACAGGCAAATAAAATAAACCAACACATGAACTAATATAATTATATAACCTGTCAGTAGTCAAGCTAATACTGGTGAAAGAACATGAACATTGTCTTGAGTTAATCACAGCGACCAACAATTATTATCGTTTAAGTAGTCGTTGACAGAATAGTAAGCCTTTGAACAGAGGGTGGATTTAACTTTAACTTTAAACGCATTAAAATTCAAATCTAGCGAAGAAGAGGGGAGCTTGTTATAAAAAGTTATACCAAGACCAACAAAAGAGTTATGAACCTTATGAAGCCGGTGAAAGGGAACACGTAGTTTGTCCTTATTTCTAGTATTAATATTATGAATATCACTGTTTTTAGTATACAAGTGTAAATTTTGCCTGATATATAAGATGTTGGCCAAGATGAATTGCGATGCGACCGTGAGAATCCGAATATCCTTAAAAAAATCTCTCAGAGAAACTCTAGCACCTAGTTGGTAAATGGCTCGAACAGCTCGTTTTTGAAGAACAAAAATATTTTGAATGTCAGCTGCTTTGCCCCACAGCAGAATGCCGTAGGACATAACACTATGAAAATAACTAAAATAAACTAACCGAGCTGTATCAACTGGAGAGCACACTGAATAACTTTAGTTCAGTACGGAAGAGCACACTTAATAACTTTAGTTCAGTACGGGAGAGCACACTGAATAACTTTAGTTCAGTACGGGAGAGCACACTGAATAACTTTAGTTCAGTACGGGAGAGCACACTTAATAACTTTAGTTCAGTACGGGAGAGCACACTGAATAACTTTAGTTCAGTACGGGAGAGCACACTGAATAACTTTAGTTTAGTACGGGAGAGTGCACTGAATAACTTTAGTTCAGTACGGGAGAGCACACTTAATAACTTTAGTTCAGTACGGGAGAGCACACTGAATAACACTGAGAATATTTGGCCTCTTCTTCATCATCTGCTTAGCCTTTTCCCAACTATTTTGGGGTCAGCTTCCAGTCTAACAGGATGCAAATGAATACCAGTACTTTACATGGAGCGACTGCCTATCTGACCTCCACAGCGCAGTTGCTGGGAAATACGATACCTCTTGGTAAGACTGGCCTCTTCTTATCTAAATCAATTATTTTCAGGTTAGACTGTCTCCGCCGCATCAGCAAAGGCACGGTGGACTTCGGAGTGTTCAGCCCCGAGGACCTGGTGGCCGCACAGTGGGCCAACATCGACGTGCTGGTCACCAACGAACTTAGGTTTAGGAAGAGTAAGTCACTTCATAGTCCTACATGTATATTCATTTTTTAAATAATTTTCTATGGAGAAATTCTCATTGATACCCTTCGTCTTCGGAAAACGCAGGGTTATGTGGGACTCATACTTATCAAAACATCACACCTTGTTTCCCCAACGGGTGTGCCGAGGTGTACCTTATAGAGCAGTCAAGAAGCTTATAGATAAAAGTGGAGGCAACACTCTTAATACCTAAGGGAAGACGACTGTGGACTAACGCTCTCTTGCTGAATACATACATAAGAGAGAGAAAACACATATCACTGTCTCGTTCTTATGTGTGTATTTAGAAGAAGAGCGTTAGTTCACAGCCGTCTTCCCTTAGGTATTTAGAGTGCTCCACTATTATCTAGCTTCTTGGGTGCACCCACATTCCGAATGGTCGTGAATAACTATGCTGGTCGAAGAATCTCTCCTTTTCTTTGAAGAATGTTCCTCATACTTCGAAGGATCATATTTATTTATTTATTTATTTAAGCCTTTTATTTCCCAATAAAATACAGTAATTTCTTAAAATATTGAGTTAATTCATTTGTAATAATTCAAACATGCATATTAACAGTATTAGACAATAAAAAAGTCTATAAACAAAAATAATATTTAAAAAATTAGAGTTAATTCATTTATAATAATTTAAACATGCATACTAACAATATTAAACAATAAATAAAAATTCTTTTAATGAATTGATTGATTTCATAGATACTTAAAATAAAATAAATTAAATTTGCTATAATGTTTTGTTCAATTCAAATTACTTTTCGGGTGCCCATTTAAGGGCAAAGGCCTCCTCCATCTTATGCCATTCCTCTCTATCTTGGGCTATTCTAGTCCAGGTGGGACCGGTCACGGCCATAATATCGTCGCACCACCGGCGCCTGGGTCTACCTCGGGTACGTGGTGCATCGCGAGGGTACCAATGGAGAAGTGATGTACCGAAGGATCATATACATGCATAAAGTCACGCCTTTCTCCCATGTGGGTACGCAGAAACTCAGAACGCCTCCTGCTACGATCCTTACATACTCCATCCCTAGTGTGAGTTTCTCTATACCATTTCGATCAAACGCATCGAGCGCGTTTGGCGCTCCAATTGGCCCTAAATTGGTGACGGACCAATCGGAGCGCCAAACGCGCTTGAAGCGTTTGATCGAGATGGTTAAATAAAACTCACACTAGTGCCCACTGATGGCCGGTTGCGAGTACACTACAAAGTTATATGTATAACATTTTGTGTTTTTCAGGGCCATTTGCCCGCAACATCGTGGCAGTGGTCAACAGGCGAATCCTGCCGGACCATTCCTCCACCCTGCATGCTGTCCTTAAGAACAGCACCCTTTGCCACCCAGGGGAGACCATGGATGACTTGAGGCCGCTCAGTGAAACATTGTCAGGGGTATGCATTTTTTTTTTCGTTTGCCATGTTCCACTTTCTATAGCTAAACTACGCCAATACGCTGTCGACTCTTTTGTTCCACCGGCCATCGATCCTTCGACAGACATGGCCAGCCTTCTGCCACTTCAGTTTGCTTCTATGCAAGCTATGTCGTTTACTCCGGTTTTTTAAAGAAAGTGGAAAGTGGCTGGAGAGGCCACTTTAGGCGTCCGTATTCTCTCTCCGCCTCTCTCTCCAGAGCAGTCAAGGTCCAATCTTTATTAAAGGCGTCCAAATACAAACCAAAAGACACTGACTTCCGAAATAAAAGTTATTTTTCGCTTTGTGAGTGGTGTTTTGTTTTGTAAGAAGTTTATTTGATTTTATGCACTATGCACATACATACTATGCAATTCGCACATAGTTTAATGTCAGTCGATACTGAATTTATTGGCACTGCTTAAATTTTTCCGCTCTTGCATACAAAATACAATGCTGCTTTTTTATTGCGTATAATTTTGTTTATTTAGTGTTCAAAGTTCTTCATGCTAACATATCACATATGTCTTGGATTGTCTCAGGGGTCGTTCGGTATAAATTTTGTTTTCCTTGTTTAAAACCTTTTTATTAGCTTAGTATGTATGGAACGGAATCTCGGAACTCGAATTTCACCCACTTCAAGACATCCTGCCAGGGGTGCGGGTTGTTCGAAAGAGATACCGCGGCCCCTGGCATACAGGCAACTGAAACACGGGTGGGTTTTAGTCAGTAAAAGTCTGACACGCCCAGAGGTATTTCTATAATCACCTCATAACAAGCACCCCACGCGTTTTTACATTTAGAAAAATATTTTATTTATTAAACACTATCCTAATTTTAAATTTTTTCGAAATTATTTTGAACTTTTGAGTTCGGTTTTTTATATTTTTCAATCTATTATTTATTTAGCATGGTATTTAATGGCACGATGACGTCCATGGTAGTTAATATCGTCACGTGAGAAATGAAAAAAGGGCACAATAGCTGTTGAAAAATTGCGATCGTCTGTTCTCATAATTTTCGGGTTTCGAATTCACGAACGTTTCCCCTAAACGCTCGCGCTGTTCGCGAGCCCTTTCAATACCATTGATTGATGTTCGATTCGGCTCCGAAGCGAAAAGCTATTAAGGATCAATACTCAACCACGTCTTCTATTTCCAGTACCTAGAATCCCTGGTTTTGGAGCGTTCCTGTGACCCCACCAGGTCTAACACTGAGAACAAATTGAAGGCGCTAGCTGACTTCTACGGGAAGGCCTGCAAGGCTGGACCCTGGGTGCCCGACAAGTTTAGAGATGCTGAATTAAGTGAGTAGAATTGTCATGCTACGATACAAGCTAAAACTTGTGTCTCAGCTTTATATGAAGTTATAATATATACTAGTAGCGACACGGAGCGAGAGTGTATGGATAGCCGTCGCTTTCTTCAGCGAAACAGTGATGCTCGCGAAGAGGGAGGCGGCGCACGTGAGGGAGAGGCAGTACATTCGCCCTCACGGCCGTAGTCTCCGCAGTAGACGCCCTGGGCGTCGGGAATCCCAGGCTGATTCCCGGCCACCGTAGGCGCGGGCTCGCGGACGGCGAGTAATGGGTAGCTCGCTGTCCGGTAAGGACCAAGCCCGGGTCGACGGCGCATTGTGTTCCACGCGCGCCTCATAGAGATGTCAGCACCAACTGATGGGGCCCGGAAGGGCTGATGCCTGCCAGGGGTGCGGGTTGTTCGAAAGAGATACCGCGGCCCCTGGCACACAGGCAACTGCGGGAACACGGGTGGGTTTTAGTCAAAAAAGTCAATAAGTTAGTAATTTGATGATGAAAAAAATAGCTTTCTGCACTCCTTCTGCATATAAAATTTATTTAACTTTATTTTGGTTTTTGTGTTGGTCTTTAATAGTGGTCAGTCTTTAATAGTAAGAGAAAATGCTAGTGTTTGTACCTAGCGGACAAATCTAAGCAAAAACCGCGTGACCAAATTTCACCCGCGGGTCTACGCGTTTTTCCGCTCAGATAGATGGTAGTTTTCAAACATTATAAGGTGCTACGAGTACGGTAGTGTAGATTTAAATATCTCGTAATAAATTGTCCTTATAGGCTAGCCTAGATAGCCCTTTATTATTCGTAAAAAAAACTCTGGTTACAGTAGAAACGCTAGGGTCGCAAAATACAAAAGTTCTTCCGTTTTATTTCAATTTGCAGAGGCCCTAGTGTGATCTCGATCAAACGCATCGAGCGCGTTTGGCGCTCCGAGTGGCCCTAGATTGGTGACGGACCAATGGGAGCGCTCGATGCGTTTGATCGAGATACTTAAATGAAACTTACACTAGGGCCATTGGTCAGTGCAAGGTTGTATGTTAATTAGAATATAATTCGTGACCGTGACAATTAAGGCTTTATATAATTATTAGATTTTGCCAGCGTTTCGCCCGCGCGGAGGTCGGTGTATTATACAACGTGTCGTTTTGCATCCTCGTCAAATTCAAGGAGGTAACTATGCTAATGATTCTCGACACGAATCAATAATAAAATAAGTAGGTATTTTTTTTTTTTAATTTTAAAACGCGGCCTGTGTGATACCGCACTGTAACTGGTTAACCTGGGTTCAAACAGTCTTCGTCGCACAAACCAGTCCTCGAATTACTTGTTGCGATTTTTTATTTTATGGCTATGAAAATACAGTCGAGAACGCAATGGTTCAACAATTTGACGAGGATGCAAAACGACACGTTGTATAAACCTTTCTGTTGAATCACTCTGTCTGTATTAATAATGCAAACCGCATTAAATCAAAGCAAATCCGTTGCGTAGTATAAAAGATCTAAGGGTACAAACATGAAAAGCGGCTTTGTTTTATACTATGTAAGGATTATCGTTAAGATTATCAATACAACGCTTCAACTTCATCGAATCACCTTGAGAGACATTTTTATTATTACACGCTTTATATTAGCTTCACCTGTATGTATGTTTGTAACCGACTCCTTAGGGCGCGATTTTTACCCACTTTAAACGGTCAGATTTCATTTAAACTTTGTAGACTTATCGAGGACCGATGACAATTCAATAATAAAAAAAAAAAAAAAAACACGCTTTTGTAGTTAGCAGAACTAAAAAATAGAAAATAAATAATAGTTAAAAAAACTAAAAATAACGCTTTAAAAACCAAACTAAAAAGTAGAAAATAGTTGATATTAATTGATTATAAAAATACCTCAAAAAGCACCCCACGCTTTTTAATAGAATTAAATTATTTTCTACTTTTTAGTTTGGTTTTTAAAGCGTGCGTTTTAGTTTTTTAGACTATTATTTATTCACGAAATAGTCATTCAACGGTCCTGACGAATTTCGAAGGCTGCCCTGGACATTTCACCATAAAATGATCTAATCTAGAACCTCCTATTTTCAGAGCGCCTCTACCCTTCCCTCTGCGCCGCCTGCGCCCGATCCTGCACAGTTGGTGACCTTTACTGGGGCAACGCGGGCTCGCTAACCTGCCTCACTGATGGCCAGGGAGACGTCACGTGGAGCGAGGCCGACGATGTCGCTTCTTACTTCAAGGTAACATTAATACATGCATTTCCTGAAGGTCATCATCAGCCTCGTCTTTTGGGGTCGGCATCCAGTCTAACTGAATGCCAGTATTTTACATGGAGCGTCTGCTTATCTGACCTCCACAACCCAGTTTCTGGGTATTACGATACCTCTTGGTAAGACTGGTTATCAGACTTTCAGGCTTCTGACGACCCAAAACGACTGTCAAAGATCTTCGAATGACAGCCGAGACCAACGGCTTAACGTGCTTTCCGAAGCACGCACTTTTCCTGAACATCAGTATAATCTACATATGTCTCTTGGATCCATAAAAAAGGTCTCTTTCTCTTCCAGCTCAAGGAGGATCAAGCTCTGACAGGATCTGACCACTTTGCATACCTCTGTCGCGATGGTACCTGGCGCGACCTGACGCAGGAGCCCTGTATTTGGTTGAGAAGACCTTGGAACGTCATTGTGGCTAAGAGGTATGACTATTTATTTAAAATTCTCGCACACAAAAATGGTACAGGCTACTAGTCAAGCAAGGGTGGTGAAGAGATTAGATGGTTGGTGCTTTGGTTGAGAGGAACAGTTATAAAAAACCTGTAAAAATATATCTAATGAATTATAAATAAGATAGAATAGTATGCTTTTGAAAGACGTCCACTGCTGGACCTAAGCCTCCCCCAAAAGGGGAGGATTTGCCATAATCACCACGCTTGGCAGGCGAGTTGGCGATCCCAGTATGGTGGTCAAATGCACAGAGAACGCTGCTGCCCATTCTCTAGTAAGTCCCTTAGTCGCCTTCTACGACACCCACGGGAAGAAATGGGATGGTGCTATTCTTTTACGTCCGGCACCACACATAAATAAGATAGGTACGTACATAAATGGTTAACTACTATTTTTATTTTTGTCCATTTCTTGGTTGGTATTCCACATGAGAAGACCTGAAGGTCACCTAAAGGGCAATGGAGAGGGCTATGCTTGGAGTTTCCCTACGCGATCGAATCAGACATGGAAGTGACCCGTAGGAGAAGCAATAAGAGCTGCCAAACTTAAGTGGCTGATGGGGCTGAAAGGTTTTGGAGTGGCGCCCGCGTACTGCGGGCTTAGCGTGACTTTTTCTGTTTCTACGAAGAATAGACAGTGCTTTTTCAATACAAAGTGACATTTCGTTTCTCCATTTTTGACATCGCACCATAGACATCCTTCTACAATCTGTCATTTTGTCTTTCGTTTCTAACGATCTTTGTCTACGGTCCTTTTTTATGTAAACTGTTCCAGAAGAATATTTCTTCCCAAACTGTCAAAATCACGCTGACCACAAACTTTCTACTCGACGGCCACAGAGTATAAACGATTATCTTCAAAATCATGATTCGTTTAGAACGCATAACTGTGATAATTAATAGAAGAACATAGCTATCTTCTCCTATTGTACATCATTTAGTTAATAGCCATGTCTATTCTTCCGTCGACAACTCGGTGCTCGTGCTAAGCCTGATGGAAGACGTAGCGTTGGATGGCCTCCCACAAGATATACCAATGACCTGGTGAAGGCCGCAAGATTCCGCTGGATGCAAGAATCGCAGAACCGATGTCATTCCCAAAAAAAAAAACCAGCAACGACCAGTAAAGAATAATTGTTATTTTTTAAATTTAGCTGAGCCATAGCTGACAGGGTTCATAATTTTTCTCTTTACTTATCACCTGTATGTGTACCTACATTATGGATTTCAATGAAGATTAATTGAATTGAATTCCAGTTTAGACCTAAGCTAAAATTTTTCATCTTTCTTCTTGCAGAAAAGTCTCTGAATCAGTAAGCAAACTGGCCCAGTCTTTAACAAACAGTTCCGTGACGGTAGACAAGCACTGGCGAGGGGCTCTGGCAGCATTGCTGGAGAGCAACCAGGCGTTGCCGGAACCTCTGCATCCGCCGCGTGCTCCTATGGATTACTTGGCGAGGGCTGAAGGATTTAGGGAGGCGTATAGTCAAGCTGGTTGTGATCCACCAAGGTGAGTTATACTTCGATATTTTCGAAGATTTAACCTACTGATACCCGCTGCGACTTACGAGTAGGTAGGTTTCCGGTCGTAGGTTTGAACCCAGACAGCCGCTTTACTTTGTGTAAATTATTTAATCACGAATAATATCAAAACGGTGAAGGAAAACATCGTGAGGAAACAGGCATGTCTTAAAACCAAAAATTCGAAGGCATTGTGTATCCGAATTAATTTATAACTATAAAGTGTTGTATCCGAACGAGATTATTGTGTTGGGGTTTTGTATTGTCTATGGCAGTCGGCAATGATGGTCATAGACTATGACGAACATTCAGGATTTTGATAAAACTAATTTATCTGTAATTGCTTCAATTTCATTCTTTTTACCTATTTTGGTACAGTAATTTTGTTCTGGAGGCATCGTTTTCACACATAATTATACAATGAATGTATGTTAAATAATGTAGTTAAATCATTTTAAAAGAGTAACGGTGGAGTTTCTTGCCCATTCTTCGCTATACTAAACTACATTTTGGAAGGGGCGACTAGAATCAATTCTATTTTAATGTAAATGTTGACGTTCAAAAGTGCCTTTTAAGTGCCTATTTGAAATAAATGCTTTGACTTTGACTTTGACTTTAAATTACTAGATGAGTTTCAATACCAATAAAAATGGTTTCCATACAACATGTGACATTTTCCAACTGGGCCCGCGTGGTTGTTCTCCCTCTCACAGAGAGGAGGCCTGTGTGTGGCAGGCACGGTCCGAGGGGGGGTCCTAGAGGTAATGACCCCCCAATGTCATAAACGTAAAGCTTAAAATAGTAATTTTTCAAAAAAATTAAAAAAAAAAATAATAATATGAAGGTAGTCTTTGTCTGTGAACCCCCCCCCCCCCAAAGTCTTTAACTGCGACCGCGCCTGGTGTGTGGCCTAGAATATCGTTACCAATCTCTTCTAAGGAGTTTCACTAGGTCATTTAATTGCATTGTAATGTTTTTTTTTCTTGCTCAATACAATACCAACAAACTCAAAACTTAAATTATTCCCAGACACATCAACTTCTGCACAACGTCACTTCTAGCCAAGAACAAATGCGACTGGTTGAGCGAGGCAGGAGCGGTATACGGCATCGCACCTCCTCTACAATGCGCCATGAGGAGTAGCACCGAGGAGTGTTTGAAGGCAGTCGCAGGAGGAGAATGTGACGCCACAGCTGCTGGTAGTGACTGGCTGGTAGCTGGGACCAGGTTAGTTCTGAAGACATCTTATCAAAACCAGCGTACTATGTTTCCATCGCTGGCCTTGCGAAGCATTTGTGGTGTGACTATGACTAGGCTGAAGAGTGATGTGGTAAGCAAACGGTAAGGTTTAAAGAAGATGTTAAAGTCTGTTCGCCGAGAGTTGAGAAAGTAAGGGTTTTTTAACTCATTACAAATTGCGGCCCGCTAATTATTTAAAAACTTATACATGGAATATTTTTTGTTACTTGTCGGGATTCGAACTGGGTGAGTAAAACGCCGATATAGTGACTAAGAAACTCTTACTACAAAAACGAAATAGCTACACATTCAGTACCCACTCGATCTCGTAACATTATTATTACATATATATATTAATTACTAGCTGTGCCCGCGACTTCGTCCGCCTGGATTTTTCTAAAATAAAAGTAGCCTAAGTTACTCCTTATTACATCAGCTATCTGCCAGTGAAAGTCCCGTCAAAAACGGTCCAGCCATTGCAGAGATTAGCGGGAACAAACAGACAGACAGACAGACAAAAATTGGAAATAAAAAATATTTTGGTATATGTACCGTATATATTCATACGCATGTAGCAAAAAGCAGTTATTTTAATATTACAAACAGACACTCCAATTTTATTTATAAGTATAGATGTATAGATTAACAGTATAAAACAGAAAACAAACGACTCACTCGAAACGCATTCCAGAACGGAATGGCAATGTAGCCGCCGAGTCCACTCGCCGTTCGGGCCGCAGTTCACAACACCTGCGTGCATCGTACCACGAAAACGGCGAAAGCGGGAGATAAGCGACAGCCGCCACACAGTTTGCGATAATTAAGCGACAGTCGCTATTCGGAGGCGTATCATAATATTTATTAACTCTCAGCGAACAGACTTGACTGACAGAAATTGATAGATGGTTTGGTCATGTTGAGAGGATTAATGAAAAGCGTCTAACAGATGGTATTTACAAGGCAAATAGGAGTGGGAACACCTATAGGGTATGTCCTAGGAGGACATGTTGTGACCTTATTGTTGGTGGTTCTTCAGAAAGGTAAGTAGTGCGTAGTACTCGCAACCGGAGTGCATGTATGACCCGATGTTTAAACGTAACCACCTAACCGGGGCAAAATGTATCGAAGCAGGTGGCGTTCTTTAGTTTCTGCCTGGGTAGAAGGCGTGACTTGATACAGGCATTTTTAGAGGTAGTAGGCCGTAATTCACCGAGCTTGTCCAGCAACCCGCTGATATAGGTACTTATTATAATTTCATACATATTTTTCTGTCTTTTTAAATGACTTCAAAAAGAAGGAGGTTGTCAATTCGAAATGTTTATATATATTTTTTTTATGTACGTTCGGGCATATCTCCGTCATATACAAGGTAAGTTTTTATCCAGTGCGCGTAGAAATTTTTAGTCGGTTATACAAAAAAAATAATAATGTAAAAGTGCGAGATTAGAGCGGCTCTCGAGCAGCTTAAGAACAACAAGGTACCGGATGATGACGGAATAACGACAGAGCTCCTTAAAGCGAGGCTCCAGTCCTAAGAGAACTAGCGAGTCTCTTCAACTCCGTCATCCAAGAGGGTACAACGCCCGAGGCGTGGAGCAGAGGTGCGGTGGTTCTGTTCTTCAAAAAAGGTGACAAAACCTTGTTAAAGAACTATAGACCCATTTCACTTCTGAGCCACGTCTTCAAGCTGCTCTCGAGGGTCGTCACGAATCGTCTCGCCAGAAGACTTGACGAGTTCCAGCCGCCAGAACAAGCCGGTTTTCGAATAGGCTTCAGTACCGTAGACCACATCCATACTGTTCGGCAAATTGTACAGAAGACAGAAGAGTACAACCAACCGCTGTGTATGGCATTTGTGGACTACGAGAAAGCCTTCGACTCCATCGAAATATGGCCAGTTCTGGCCTCTCTGCAACGATGTCGAATTGACTGGCGCTATATCGAGGTGTTGAGATGTTTGTATGACGCTGCTACGATGACTGTCCAGATCCAGGATAAAGAAACAAGCCCCATCCAACTGCTCAGAGGGGTGGGACAGGGGGATGTTATGTCCCCGAAACTATTCACCAACGCGTTGGAGGACATCTTTAAGACGTTGGACTGGACTGGACAGGGTATCAATATTAACGGCGAATACATCTCACACCTTCGGTTTGCCGATGACATCGTCATAATGGCAGAGACACTGGAACAGTTAGACCAGATGCTGCACAGCCTAAACGAAACCTCTCGGCGGGTTGGCCTCGGCATGAATTTGGACAAGACGAAAGTCATGTACAATTCTCACGTCTTACCGAGTCCAATCCACATCGAAGGGTCGCTTCTCGAAGTTGTGAAGGAGTACGTCTACCTAGGGCAAGTCATCCAGCTCGGCAGACACAACTTTGAGAAAGAAGCCGACAGAAGGATCCGGTTGGGTTGGGCAGCGTTTGGGAAACTACGTCAAGTCTTTTCCTCAATGCTTGAAGACTAAGGTCTTCAACCAGTGCGTCCTACCCGTGATGACATATTGTGCCGAAACGTGGACACTGCCAGTTGGGCTGATCCACAAATTTAAGGTCGCTCAGCGCGCTATGGAACGGGCTATCCTCGGAGTTTCTGTGAAGGATAAAATCAGGAATGAAATTATCCGAAAAAAACCGGCGTTACCTACATAGCTTGTAGAGTGAGCACGCTGAAGTGGCAGTGGGCTGGCCATGTTTGTCGAAGGACCGATGGACGGTGGAGCAGACGAGTCTTGGAGTGGAGACCGCGTATTGGCAAACGTAGTGTGGGACGCCCGCCAGCTAGATGGACCGACAATCTTAAAAAGGTGGGTGGGACAGACTGGATGCGGAAAGCGGAGGATAGAGTGTTGTGGCGCTGCCTGGGAGAGGCCTATGTCCAGCAGTGGACTGCGATAGGCTGAGTTGATATACAAAAAGAAATCAGCTGTTCCATACATTTTGACCGCGTAGGTATTGCACTTTTCAATGAAACCGCTGATTTTTTTTGGATAACCGACGAAAAATTTCTTCACTAGGGGGTCTAGAATGATATGCTGAATTCATGGTTATAGTTTGCGCACTGGATAAAAACTTATACTGTATAGACGGATTTGCAAAATTATTTTTTTGTTCGAAAGGGGTTTATTCCAAAATGATCCCATTTATATTTCATGTACATGGATCTGATGATGCGTTTCGGAAACAGACAACGGAATGCTTAAAAAAATTGCAGCAAATCTACCGCGATTGCTGGTATCGCATAGATAAGCATTGTTTTGACCCCAAGGTTTATGAAATTGGTGTGGGGTAGGTATTATAACTAAAAAGTGAAAAATAACTTTAATTTCGGAAGGCGGTGTCAAAAAATTAAAATACATATCCAAAGTCACCGACTTCCGAAATTAAAGTCATTTTTCACTTTGTATTGTTTTTCCGGAAGTCGGTGGTTTTTTTTCTAGTAAAAGGTAATTTCGAATTTCATTCAAGTGACTAATACCCAAAGCTTAATCATTCCCACGGCATTAATTGAGCTTCATTTATTGTTTATGGGTCTAGTTCTAGTTGGTTGCCACATTTAGTGTATTCTGTTCTGGCTAAGAGTGCTAGATTAAATTAGTACAATTTTTAAGAAATTAATTTTAGACCAACTGCAAAGAATTTTTAATAAACATACTTAATTTATTGCATAGCAAACAGATCGGTTTTACAAGGGGTCGTTCAACTACCGATTGTTGAACTCTTAGGGCATATTTACAATGCATGGGAAAATAAATACGATGCCTTGGGCATCTTTTATGACTTATCTAAAGCATTCGATTGCGTGCTTCATGAAACTTTAATCAGAAAACTCTGCCACTACGGGATCCGGAACACCGCTCTGAATTTTCTTATTTCATACTTGTGTAATAGGATTCAGTGTGTTGATGTAAATGGGAAAAGATCTCTCGGATCCATAGTATCAATGGGAGTCCCACAGGGCTCGTATTCTTGATCCTTTCTTGTTTCTTATTTATATTAATGACTTGCCTTACCTCATAAAGGATAATCATGTTGTTTGCGGATGACACTTCACTTTTGTTTAAACTTAAACGTCAGCAGCTGGTTAGTGACGATGTAAATAGCGCAATATCAAAAGTAGTTCACTGGTTCAATGTTAATAATTTACTTTTTAATGAAAAAAAAAAAACCAAATGCAGCTTACGCTAACTCACGTTAGGCAGGTGAAAACTAATGTGTTGATAAAGAACGAAGAATTGAATCCTGAAGATAGCACTGTATTCTTGGGCTTGATTTTGGATGCCAAGTTTCAGTGGCGCCCACATATAGATAAATTGTCGAAAAAGCTAAGCTCTGCAGCATACGCTGTTAGAAAAATTCGTAATTTAACTGATATAGAAACAGCCCGTTTAGTGTAATTTAGCTATTTTCATAGTGTAATGTCGTATGGTATTCTGTTGTGGGGTAATGCCACCGACATTCAGACTATCTTTGTCTTGCAGAAAAGAGCTGTTCGATCAATTTATAAATTAAGTCCGAGAAACTCTCTCAGAGAGTATTAAGGAGATCAATGTAATGACTGTGCCTTCACAGTATATTTTTAAAAATCTTATAAGTACTAGGAACAAACACAAATTTGTTGTACCATCAACAAGGCTCAAGAAAATAGGTGGGTCATTCAGATGTCAAAGTATACGCTTTTATAATAAACTTCCAAGCCATGTTCAAGATCTAAGTATCAATAAATTTAAATCATTCATTAGACGTAAGTTGTGCCTGAAAGCCTTTTATACCGTTAAAGATGGTCTTCACATGGTCTGACCAAGATTATGTCTGGACTTTAAAAGAGACTGTGACCTCAGAGTTTGTTTCGGCCTTTCTTCTCAGAGTAGTCAGATAGGAAACGCCGACCTCATTTAGTTTAAATAAATATGATTGGCGTGTAAAAGTATTTGTACAAACCTACTTACAGAAATAAAATCATAAAGCCTAATAACATTTATTATCAAATTATGGCTGCCATATTCCTAAAAATAAAAACCCCTTTTTTGTCTTGTTCCAGAGATCACTGCGTAACGCCACTTCTCCACGAAATAACTCCCATCGTAGAAAAAACGAATACAATTGTTGCTTACGTCAACACTGACGCTCAAATAACCAAGATGGCGGATTTGCGCGGCAAACGCGCTGCCTTCCCGCGCTACGACGGTGCGGCGTGGCATTCTGTCAAGAACTACATCACAGGACATGAGAAAATATCCTGCAAGGAGTTTATGGAAAGTTATTTTGGAGAAATATGCGCGCCTGGTTTGGATGGGAAGAAATGTTATGAAGAAGGGGAAGCGGAGGCGTTGAAGTCTCTTGTTGAAGGAAAAAGTGACGTGGCGTTCATTAGTATGACCACATATAAGGCTTTTATGAGTGAGTTTACATGGTTTTTTTTTTACATTACGTATTGTAATTCGTAATGTTGGGTTGGGCAATGGCGTAACTTTGATTCTGTCAAATTTCGCCAGTAATTTTTAAGTCCTATGTATGTGTATGTGGCCCAGTAGCATTGGCCCTGACTCAAGAGTTGTAGGTCGTGTGTTTGTACTGAGGCAGGCGCTTTAGTTTCTGTTAATATCACCGCTAGTGCTCTTAAAACGGCGAAGGAATACATCGTGACGAAACCGAGTGCTAGAATAAGAAATTCGACGACACGTGACATCTATAAACCAGTGCTGGTTTATAGATACACATGTCGTCGAATTTCTGGGAGGCTTCCGGCTCAGGTACGGCTCCAGGCTTTCTGGAAGGATTTCTGAGAGGCCTCTTTAAGAGTCCCAGCAGAGAGAATATTAGAAGCCGATTATCATGGTTATGAATAAGGGGCGAGCATTTGCCATAAAAAAATCCCGAATCCGGACTGTTACTGGGAAATTCTTAACAGATAAATCCCAATTACACTTTGCCCTACCTGTAAATTGAACCCAGAACCGCATTTGACCGTAAAATCATACATGTTCCATTCCTCTTGTGAAGGTGATCGATAAAGTAAGCTGTTTTCTTTAATACCAATTTTCGATGTCTTTACAGATAGCAAAGAACCATCATCAGAAGGCATCAAGAAAATCGTGCCCCTCTGTCCGGAAGGCAACGAGAAATACTGCTTTGTTAGTTGGTCTAACTTGGGCCACATATTTACGGCCAACAATCTCACTTCAATTCGCAAACACGAGATTGTAAACGTCTTTACCAAGTTGGATCAACTGTTTGGCAAACACCCGCCTTTCCACAATGCCATGTTCTCAATGTATGGCTCTTTCAACCATGAAATGGAAGTTATATTCCACAGTAATACTAAAAGTTTAGCGACAAGTGCCGTTTTAAAGACTCATCCTTACGATAAAATCCCATATAACCTCGAGCTTTCTGTTTTAAATATGACAGATTTCACTTGTGGTTTTGGCGCCAAAACGACGCCATCTTTAATCATGTTGCTGGTAACTCTAGTCGTATTTATAATTAATAGTTAATGTTTTTAAAATAACTAAGCGCTTTGTGATAAATAAATGAACAGTTTTTATATTTTTCTTTGTGGTTTCATTATTTTCCTCATGTGTGCTATGCAGCTACCGTCAGTAAAGTGCTCACTGGGATCAGCCGGCCGTCGACTTAACTGCGTTAATTGGGTAGCTTCCGGAATGACGGCGACGCGACGACGACGTTACAAAATACCTGTCACAGGACAGCAGTTTGGTTATCGCATAATAAAAAGTGATAGTAACGGCCCTCACGTACGAAATATTGATCGTGAGTAAATCATTTCGTCAAGGTAAACATCATGACTCATCGTGAGGAAACATCAGACATCATGTGACATCTACCGACCCGCACTGGGCCCGCGTGTTAGATTATATACTATTATATTAAGGAGAGAGGAGGCCTGTGTCTCAACAGTAGGGAAATTATAATAGGCTGATGATATGATATACCTACGTGGAGTAGAAGTAGGTATTTGTATATTCTGTGATTTGTCGAGATTACTTATCGTAGTATTAGTAAGCGACGAGCTTTTGACAAGAAACTCTTCTTTTCTTGGTCAAGGAATTACAAAGGCAACAAAAACATACCAATAATATAAGTCTGGATTTATAGGGCAGTAAGTATAGTAAAAAGCCGATAAGTGTAGTGGATCTCAGCCCTGGCGGTGGCGTCGTGACGGGCCGCCTTCATGCCGGAGCCAGACCAGTGGTGGCCTGTTGAAAAACTGGTTTACCGGGTTTCTGTAACAGTAAAAGTATATTATATCATTTGGAATTTACTCAATACCTAATATTTATTTTGTATTCCAAAATGGTAAATAAAAAGAAAACCATTCCAATTTCAAAGACTTCATGAACGCAGTCGTTTGTTCTGGCAGTCAATGAAAATTTAAATGTCATTAGTGTCATTTGTCAACAACGTGAGTTAAACGTTGTCAAACAAGAACAAGACGAGACGTGATTTTCCCGCGACATCAAAACTTCGTAATCGAAAAACTAAACTTTCCTCTGAAAATATGAGTTCTACTGACTTAAAAAACTTTATAAAAGCTCTGGACACAGTGAAAAAGGATTACACATGTGGCGTGTGCAGTGAATTGTGTAAAGATCCCGTAGTACTGAAGAAATGTTTCCACCTCATATGCGCGGTTCACACCGGATTAAAGAACTGCCCGACTTGTAAAATACCTTTAGACGAGTGTTCCACGTACGTCGATGAAAGAATACAAGTTTGTATCGATTCCGCTACGGAGTTGGACAAGTTATTCGAGAAATTTCGCCCAAAGGAACCCAGTTTAACATCGAGTAAGAAAATTAAGAAGAATGACGCAGTCCCTGTTTCAAGTAAGAGTGTTACCGCTGAATCTAGCTTCAAGAAGCCGTTATCTGACAAGACGAACTCCCGCCAAGAGTTGAATGAGACTATCAATTCGAATTTGAGTTCGAAATTCAATAAAAATATCGAAAAACGTAACAATAAAGGCGAAACGGCGCTTCATATCTGCTGTCGTCTTGGTAAAATTGATAAGGTAAAAGAACTGCTCAGTCTCGGTGCCAACACAAATACTAAAGATAACGCAGGCTGGACACCATTGCATGAGGTCGTGCAGAATGGGCGCCTGGACCTAGTTACCCTACTTTTACAGTACAATACATTAATAGATGTACCTGGACAAGGCAACGAGACACCGCTACATGAGGCTGTAAGATACAACCACGTAGAAATAGCTGAGGAATTGATTAAACACGGAGCAGATATGAACACAAGAAACTGCAAAGGGGAGACTCCGTACCAACTTGCTTCCGTAGATATGAAGAATAGGTTAAGAGTAGCCTCTGACAAGGTTTTACATACACAGAGTGTTAATGTTTCTCATATCGCTGCGTTGTATGCAGAGATAGAATTGGATGATATCCATGTTTACTGTGTTTCTCAGTACCGCACAGTACATAATAAGCTAAAAGTACTAGCAAAACATCACAGTAATATTTCTGTAGAAGTGAAATTCACTAAAAAGGTCACGCATTTGGTTGTAGATTCCGAAGATGGCATTTGTTCGAGCAGTTTGGATATGCTACAAGCAATTGTCAGTAACATATGGGTCATATCATCAGAATGGGTTACCAAATCAACTGAAGACAAATTAGAGCCTTTTGAAACCTACGAAGTTAAAGGAGTAGGAACTACATCCTATAAAGGGCCGAAAAATTCTCGGTACAACAAATATAAACAGTTACCGGGCATTTTTAATGGCTGCCACTTCTACTTGCATAATTTCAATACAAAATATGAGATTTCAAAGACCATTGTCTTAACAAAAGCCATTTTGACGAAGTTAATTTCTGATGCTGGTGGTATTGTTCTTAGGAGGGTTCCGAATCCAGAATCGATACCGGAGAGTGAGAAATTGATACCGTACCATGCAACAAAAGACGGGAAGTTGATGAACTGTTCACATTATATTATTTTTAAGGATATGTATGAGCCAATGTATAATATGCAGCATTTAAAAGCATTGCCTATTGGGTGGTTGATTGAGTGCCTGGAGAAGTATGAATTGTGTGAACCGTGGTAGTTTTTCTTCGGTTTTAAAGGAGGAGATTGACTTGCATTGCATTTGTTATAAAGTATCGAGTTTTTGTAACACGTTACAGTAGCCAGTGCAGCAAGCCGAGCCACTCGATGCGAGCATTGCCAGCGCATGTTTCCAAACCAGTCAGTGTAGGTTGTCGCGTCGTCGCAAGCACAGCGTATCTCATTAAATTGGTTCCGTTTTCCAAAAAGAAAAGTAAATGCACACACAACCTCTACGTCCGCAATCCTGAATAAAAATGGAACACGCTTGAGTCAAGTGCATGAAGCGAGCGTTGGCCGCGTCTTGTGTATCCCCGTTATGTAACAAGAAATGGAGCACGCTTGAACCATGTGCTCTAATGCCGGGGCCACACCAACGGGAAACTCCGTTGATTATCGCGATGATGGACGTTAACCGTAGGTGTAACCACAACTTATCGCGATAATTACCGCGTTGTTTATCGCGATGATAGGCATTGACTTGGACCGTTCAAGTGTGGCCACTGAATTTATCGCTTTAATTATTAGAATCTTATCGCGATGATGGGCATTGACGTTGACCGTTTTTTTTTTGGGTGGGAAATCATCAAATAACTTCTCCCGCTCTGGGTGGAGCAGGAGGACGTGTCAGACTTTTACTGACTAAAACCCACCCCTGTTCCCTCAGTTGCCTGTGTGCCAGAAGCGCCAGTATCTCATTCGAACAACCCGCACCCCTGGCAGGCATCAGCCCTTGCGGACCCCACCAGTTGGTACTGACATCTCTCTGAGGCGCGCGTGGAACACAACGGGCCTTCGACCCGGGCTTGGTCGTTGCCGGACAGCAAGTTACCCATTACTCACCGTCCGCAAACCCGCGCCTACGGTGACCGGGAATCCTGCCTGGGATTCCCGACGCCCAGGGCGTCTCCTGCGACGATTAAGGCTGTGAGGGCGCATGTACTGCCTCTCTCTCGCGTGCGACGCCTCCCTCTTCGCGAGCATTAATGCTTCGCAAACGGTGACAGCTACCCGTGCACTCGCTCCGTACCATGGCCTGAACCAGGGCCGGACGCGAAAGATCGCCGCTGCCGATCGCCTCCACGAGGACACGGCGGTACTCCGCCCAAGCCGAGCAGACCTCCACCGTATGCTCCTGTCCTCGGGCGATCTTCGCAGTGGAAACACCCGGGCGTTTCCTCCCGCCTTATGCGAAACAGGAACCTCCCGAAACAGCCATGGCCGGTGAGGACCTGCGTCAGGCGAATGGTAAGGACGCCGTGCCGCCTCTCAAGCCACTCCTCAAAGAGTGGACTTACCGCCGCAATCGCCGCGTGCCCATTGACGTTGACCGTTAGTGTAGCCCCATCATAAGCCAGCGTTCGCCGCGCCTTGTGTATCGCCGTTTTGTAACCAAGCTCGCCTCGGATGATACATTACAAGCAAACATTACAAGTTAGTCTCCGTGAAGCCTGCTTAGGATGTGTGACGCAATCCGCTTGCTTCAATTGTGTCAACCAACTTAGATTCGACTCACTTTATCATCTATGAAATGGGGATACAGGCAGGCGCGGTCGCAGCCAACGACTTGGGGGGTCACAGACAAAGACTACCTACATATTAATAAGAAAGTTTTATAATATTTTCTAAAAGTTATTATTTTAAGCTTTACGTTTACGGCTTTGGGGGGGGGGGGGTCATGACCCCTAGACCATCCATCTCGGACCGCGCATACAGGTATCGTGAAAGATTTTATTTTAGTAATATTTGCTCTCTAGAACGACCTCCGTAAGTACTTCCGTAACACATCGGAAGTAAGGGACTTTCAAATCATGTAGTCATTAATTATTTTTCGGGCCCCGCACTAGTCATATGTCCTAGTGTGATACGGAGTAGCAAACTACCATAAGTTCGGCCGAAATTACGGACTTCGTGCATATGGAATAGACTCCTAGGTGTGCGTGTTCACCGAGCGTCTAATCGCGACAATTGTCGGTCGCAGACTCGTTGTGTTTAGTCGCCGAGCTGTCGCAGTCGCATGTCGCTTAGCGTGCGCCATAATGTGATTATTTATTTAGTACATGGAGGACTTACAGCTAATAAGAACAGACAAAAAGGAAACCATAGTCACCAGAACGCTAATTACAAATCCTCACGTATACATAGACTAATAATAATAAGTGATGATGGGAATCACATCATGATAGGATTAAAATCTGATGGTCATGAAGACAATGTCACATCACTCAATCAAAAGCCATATTATATTTAGCAGTAAATTTGTATTACAATATTTTTGGATAGGTATTAATAATTAATGAATTAGGTTACCGAGATAAGGTAAAAAACGTTTAGGTATTTATTATTTTTAATTATGGCCTTTCGTGTATTTAACTATAAAATAAAATCATTGTAAGCCTCGAGAAAAACTGTTTCATTTGTTTCACAATATTTTTTTTTTATGACTTTGGAGCTCAATAAAAATATCGGCTATGTCATTACGATTGACCTACTTAATAATTTAATAATTTTGTAAATTATGAACTGAATGTTCCAATTATCTTTGTCATGTACAATGTAGTAGTAGATATTAATTTATGAGAATAAAAAGTTATTTTATCAAAACTATAATTTTCATTTAGTTACCTACCTGTTAAGTTTACCTATCCCTGTAATAAGCCTGCTGTAACAGGCTACCCATAGTCTCACCATAAAAAGAAATAATACGTCATAAACAAAATAACCTGGGCGTGGTATATTCAGCTTTTCCTGTGAACCCTTTGCTGGTCCCTTGATTCTACACTGGAACTACAGTCGACCGCTATACCGCTCACCTAACAGGTGTGTTAGCTAGAAAACAGTTTATGCCTTCGAAGTACCAGTGTCATGATTTAGTAGGAAGCTAACATAGGTGTGTCAGCTTGAAATCGGTTTAAGACCTCGATGTACTAGTTTGTCATATTATAGCAGTAGAGATGCGCAAAATTTGTCAGTAAAAAGAAATGAATGAAGTATATCTTTTCGCTTAGCGAAGTAGTCCACTCATTTCCTTCAGTACTTCATTTAGTTCAGCAAATCAGAACGACTCCTCAAAGATAGCGATAGTGATTGACAAGTTACGACAAATGATGCACTTCATTATTCAGTTTTATATGTATGTCCATTTTTCTTCATACTTTATACAGGCTTAGGACTCAATCTAGAAAGCAAAATTATTTTTACTAAATTTATGTCTAAGCTGGCGTATTTAAAATCGAAATAGCGAAAAGAAAGACTGAACTAAGTGAAGTAGATACACATTTCAATGACTACTGATTGAATGATAAGTTTATTTTGTGATATGATGAAGTTCATTTCCTTCAATCGTTCTCGAACTACCCATGTCTATACAATATGTAACAAAAACCCTGTTGTTCCCTCTACCCACGTTTTCAGAATCGGTATAGGTACATACGTATTATAGCAAGTCATTTATAAAAACTGTTCAACAAAAATATTTAAAATAAATATTTAATTATGAATATTTGTAAAGTTTAACTGATTTTGATTAGATCAAAGAAAGCCGCCGAGTTCGTAGTCTATTGTGCGAAATAAGGATACTTGTAAAATCACATATTGTAAACATTTTTTTCGATTATGTCGATTTTAATAGTTATTTGATACTGAACTCTCGACCAGCCAATGCTTATTTTTTAAATTATAACTTCGTAAATGTTGTGCTTGTAGGTAAGTGTATACGTCCATAAAAGGAACAACAGGGTTTTTGTTACATATTGTATAGCAGGTCGCCTACTACCTACCTGTTTCAGTTAAAAAACAGTTTATGCCTTCGAAGTACCAGGATGTCATAGCCCGATAGGAGCACACATAACGTAGGTGTATGCGTGTGTCAGATCTTTGTTTTGTTGATTTTAAAATAAGTTTTAAATTAATGACAATGACAATTTCATGGGGGGGCCAAGGGTACAGCGGTTAAAATTGATCTTCCCCTGTATCATTAAGGGAACGCTGCCCTGCTAATTGTAAATGCAGTATCAAAAAAACATACTTCCAGTACCCAAATATTTTTATTTTTCCCATATAGGTTGCCCCTAAGGATCCTATTTCTGCATAAAAGTGAAAATCCATAAGCGTCGATTACTGCAGATACAATTAGCAGGGCAGAACGGCCAAAGGTACATAGGAAAAGAATTTTATACACCCCGAAGATGTAGGCTAATAGCGCGGTTTTTAGAGTTTTTTAACAGGAGTTTGGAATTTATTTAAGGTACCTATTATTTCTGTTTATTGTACATACTACACCACATCAAAACTAAGTAGAGGGCAGCACATCAAGTTGCCCCATCTGTCAAATTTCTTTGATAGTTTTAAAACTTTATTACAAAAGAATAAGATTTACATTCAGTTGGGAGAAATTGACATTTTGAGATAGCTTGACGTGCTGGCGACTGTATATAAAAAATAAAGTGAATCCTGGCGCGACAGTAGGGAAAATAAAACAAATAAATATATATAACAGAATAAATTTATTATTCAAAATAAACTTTACACTTTTTTTTCTAGATATTTACAGTACATCGTAATCACGTTACTTAGTTTTAATACTTTAGCTAGCGACCTACACAAAAAAGGATTTAAAACTTCAACTGAAAAAGTAAGGGGTTCGGGTCGCCACATTCGAGTCGGCACAGCCGACCCGAAGCAATTGCTACTCATTCGGCTAGTGTCGGTCAGCATCTACTTTCGCTTAATCTAGTTCGGATTAGCTCGCCACAATTTGAAATTTTTAACCAGTGCGCAAACTGTAACCATGAATTCAGCATATCATTCTAGAAAAAAATCAGCTGTTCCATACATTTTTGACCGCGTACGTATTGCACTTTTCTATGGAACAGCTGATTTTTTTTTTGTATAACCGACGATAAATGTCTACCCTGGGGGGTCTAGAATGATATGCTGAATTCATGTTTATAGTTTGAGCACTGGTTAAAATTTACCCTGTTTATCTATTATACAATTATTAAATTCGGTATTTAGGAATCCGCTGGATACGAGATGCACAGAACCGATCGGTCGAAAAGATTCGGTATTCGGCCGCCCGGCTGTGCCGAATCATGCCGACCCGAACATGTGTGTTGCACCCCTAAGCCCCTCAGCGTAATACAATCGTGGCGGGATTTTTTCGCGCACTGGATAGTAAACGCACTGCTAAGCGCCAAGAGTTGAAAATCGAACAGTAAAATACAATTTTCGACGTGCTGAGATGCACTCTAATACAACACAATGCTTGGTTTAACACAGAGTTCAAAATCCAGTGCGGGAAAAATCCCGCTGCGATTTTATTACGTCCTTGTAAATGTCAACTAAGTCTAGTCCGCGCAAGTTAGTAGGTGGGTCTATAAAATTTATCTATTATATTAAAAATCCCAAACTCAACAAACAGGACCCATCACAAGGACAAAACTTCCTTTGGGTACATAGTTTTAGTACTATCTAGTTTATTGTTCAAGTTTCCCAAATTGTTAATGAAGAACCCACGTAGAAAAATAGGGTAATTTATCAAATAGGTAATTACGATCTTATACAGAAAATTACAGGGAGGCAGGCACATCAACGCGCAACATGTGACCGGTGGATTCAGTGGCCATGTTAGATTATTTTTAACCATCTCGACATAACGCATCGACCCCGTTTGGCGCTCCTATTGGCCTAGGTTTGGTGAAGGGCCAATCGGAGCGCCGAACGCGGTCAATGCGTTATGGTCGATGGATTTACGCATCGACCGCGTTCGGCGCTCCGATTGGCCCTTCACCAAACCTAGGCCAATAGGAGCGCCAAACGGGGTCGATGCGTAAATGAAATGAAATGTATATTTAACATCCCGTACATCTTAAACACTTTTACACGTCAATATTTTGTTGATCAATATTTTAAAAACTAGATGGCGCCGGCATTTCCTAGCTGAATGGTCCCAGAAGAAAATCAGAAACAAACTCAGAGTTCATGGTCTCTTTTAAAGAACACATTAGCTTTAACATATCATTGTTTTTAATAGGTCTAATAACTGTAATTATAATGTTAATGCTTTGATTCTAGTACTATTGCTTTTATTGTCTCATAAATGGTGTGAAAATTACAGTGTTCTCCTCGGAGATAAAGGTGCTTTCGTCTTGGGCGACCTTGAATCCCACACTGCACTCAGGATACCTACTTATCTTATCTCTCTTAAATTACATTACATTATTTGAATTTTTATGTGAGTCTAACGATGCAGGGCCATGTCTGGAAGGGGTTTTTGTAGAAAGAGCCATTAAAGTCGAGATGGTAAAGATGGTTAAAAGAATCTTACACTAGTGCCTCGCTGTACTTGATTCTGAAAAAAATATAATTGCTGTTCCATACATTTTGACTGTAGGTATTGCACTTTTATATGAAACGGCAAATATTTTCTTTGATAGCCGTTTGGAATCATACTGAATATGTTCCTGCCACCCTATATTGCTGCGCATACAACATTAACTATTGGAAGTATTAGTTTATTAAAACTTTAAAGTACTTTAATAAAATTAATTTAAAATATAAATAAATATAAAAAGTACATTACGTTTCTTGCACAACCATTTTTCATAGGAAAGTTGTTGTCGCTAAAATAACGATTTTTACGTTTCTGCGTGTTTTAACACTTGTAAGCGCGCTTCGCTTCGTGAGATAAAAATACTTTATGAGTGAGAGATACCGGAGCTTTAGAAAGAAGATATAAAATTATAGCGGCGGTTTTTTTTAGCGCATTGGATCTTCAACGCAATGCTTAGCGCCTAGAGTTGAAAATCGATCACTGTGTTTTTCGATGAGCTGCAAGCTTAGCGTGACGCTTTCTATTTCTTCGAAGATGGTGCTTTATCAATACAAAGTGACATTTCGTTTCTCCATTTTTGACATCGCACCGTAGATATCCTTCTACAATCTGTCATTTTGTCTTTCGTTTCTAACGATCTTTGTCTAGGTCCTTTTAAATGTAGACTATTTCAGAGGAATATTTCTTTCCAAACTGTTAAAATCACACTGACAACAAACTTTCTACTCGACGGCCACAAAGTGTATACGATTATCTATCGTCTAGAACGGATAATTGTGATAATTAATAGAAGAACATAGCTATGTTCTCCTATTGTACATCATTTAGTTAAAAGTCATGTCTATTCTTCCGTCTACAAATCGGTGCTCGTGCTAAGCCTGCAGGTGTACACTATATTGGATTATCAACGCTGGGTGTAACACCGAGAGTCAAAAATCCAGTGCGCGTTAAAAATCCCGTCGTGATATTTTCACGTACGTTCGAATTTGGTGTAAAAATCATTGTGCCATATTATAGGCCAGATATAGTACAGTCAATATTTATAAATGTTGATTAAATTTGAGATGTTTAATCTTTTAACCGCTTACGTCGGATTCACGATGGGTCGTATATTTACGACGAAAATACCAGAGCTCGTTTAATCTGTTGTAAAAAGTTAAGTATCGCACATCCCTCTTTGTTGTAGGTATTTATTTCTGGGGGCACGACAACTGATGTGAAGAGGACGGTTAAAAGGTTAAACGTCTAAAATGTATGGCTAAACCGTCGCTAGTCATTATTTAAATTTAAGCAGCGTTTATAAATAAAGTTGTTTATGTCGTAGGAGTGAAGGCGGTTTCCGTAATGCAAGATTTACCACTGATGTGGTCTGTTGACAATACGAGGTTGTGCGATTTGGTTCGGACATATTACTTATAATATATTAAATAAGTTATAATTTAAAATATTTACATAAATGCATAGTCGAGTATGACACATATTAGTAATGATTCTATTGTTCACAAACTAAACTTAATTTACGCTATTGCTATCTTTTTCCTTCTATCGAAACAAGAAAGAGACGGAAACAGAGCTGTCAAATTTAGTTGAACTAAGATTTTCATGGACGCAACTACGACGAACTGAATTCATCATGCTTAAAATCACGCTAAATTCAATGCAATTGAGACGTCATTTATTTTGACAGTTCTGAAGCGTTATCTTTTTTTTCGCTCTCTGTCAGTAAGAGATAGCAAACAATCTGCCTCGCCTGTTCCCAACTATGTTGGGGTCGGCTTCCAATCTAACCGAATGTAGCAGAATACCAGTATTTTACATGAACCGACTGCCTATCTGACCTACACGACCCAGTTACTGGATAATACGGAACCCCTTTGGTAAGACTAGTTTATCAGACATTCGGCTTTCTGAACTCCCGTAACGGCTGTCAAAGATCCACGAATGACAGCCGGGACTAAGAGCATCACGTGCTTTCCGAGGCACGGAGGGGTCTTGGTATGTAAAGATGGTCACCCAGCCACAGGTCAAGCGCAGCAAGCGTAGCTTAACCTGATCGAAATTAGTTTAGGTAGTGAACAAAAGAATCGGCCCCATTGTTTCATTTATAATATACCCCATGCTACGAAATAATTTGGCAAAGAGGTAATAAAAAAAATAATTAATAGCACTGACGTACAAACAACCCAAGATGATGTCTCGAACAAAATAGCACTCAAAACTGTCTCCAATTATACGTCGGTGGTTATAGTTATAAAACACATTTTTTTTTTGCAAATTCAACCTTACACGCATGTCTTAAAAGTGCTTTTTACAAAGCAATGTCCAAAAAGACTGACTGAAAGATGACTGCCGATACTATTTGACACCTGCGCACATTGCGCTCTATTTATGCGGACGTTTTTGAGACGCTGATTGTGTATCTTGGGCTTTTTGTATATCAATGGCAGCAAGGATCGTTTGGCGTGTGGGCCAAATCGAAACCAACGCCACTATCTTGTACACAGGATAAAAATACCAGTTATTAGAATATAAAAATAATAATAAAATAAAATGGCTTTAAGATTGAAAACTAAAGAATACTGTTTTGAAGAATGTGCAGTAACATAACTTTTTTTTTAAATAATTTAAAAAACTTTTAATAATTGTTTTAAGTAGGTATTTACAATTTATTTTTCCTAAAATAGGTACACAGGTATACAGGGTGGCAGGTACACGAACAACCTGGTTGACATGGATTCAGAACAAAATTCTGTCATGACTTCCAAATATTAATAAGATTTTTAGTGATTTTAAATAATATTTATCAAATTGAAAGTAGGTATCTAATTTGCCTCAAATGATTTTGTATCAGTGTAATGACGTTTAAAAAGTATGTCATTGGACGATTATCGAAAAAGTACTGGTTTTTTAACGGAACGGAATGGAAAGATGATGTTCGCGGATTCGCCTAGTTTTCTAAGTTAGAAGTCTATATTGTTATTATGTCGAATACCTAGTTTAATAGTTTCATATTTATAGCTATATACCAGGTTTGAGGGGGGTAAGAGTTTAAATGCATAAATATTTATACTGAAGATGGTGTTTTTTTTAACTAGCTGACCCGGCGAACTTCGTACCGCTATATTTTATTTCTCCAGTCGCGACTGGTAAAATCAAATCAGTTGTTCGATTGTTTCGTCAAAGATCTGTAAAAGTCTTCTGTCACATACCGTCAATCACTTTTTGTATTAGATTGTAAAAATTAATTCTGATAAAATCATTTTTTTTTTCTTATATACAATCCTTGTCCTGACAATAATGAACACATATAAAAAAGAATCATCCAATTTGGTGCCGTCGTTCGGAAGTTATGAGCGTACATTTAAGAATATAAGATTATGAACTCACCTGCATTGAAATTCGCTTATAAAAAGTTATATTAGCTGTTCCGTACATTTTGACCGCGTAATATAACACTTTTCTTTGAAGCAGATTTTTTTTTTTTGATGACCGACTGAATTTATGGTTACAGTTTTCGCGTCGGTGTCCTTGCCACCCTATATAGCAACTCCTAACACATATTACTAATTATATATATTTACATTTTGAGAGATAGACACATGCTACCTAATTGCGTAACGCATTTTCCTTATTGACAGCTCAACAAGCTTTGTTGGGCAGAAAACTCTTTATTACATATGAAGAAATGGATTAGCAATATACTTCTAAATTATTCAGATTTTGATTGATAGTGTGGTATGCAATTAGGGTGCTGGCTTCTAAAAAGAAAAACAATATACAGGATACATTTTTAACCAGTGCGCACTCTGTATAAAATTCTGACATAAGTTTAGCGGCTTGGCAGTGAAGTAACCTCCAATATTAAATATCTATAATTTAGTTCGACAACCGGTGCGTTCACCTTACTAAAGCTGGCTATCCACTACGTTCGTGTACCCTGCTCCGTGCATATACTTTGTCTAAAAACGGCCACCATGACCAGGTAGCAAGTAGGTGCACGACCATAGTGGACAACCAGCCTCATATTGTTTGTTTGTCAGTCTCATTGGTGTGTGTGTGCGTTTTGAGTTGATGTCAAGTGTCGAAGCTACGGGGCATGTATCTGAAAGATAAAAGAGATAAGATGAGAATAGTCTCGAGTATAATTATATATTAAAAAAGGTCAAGAAAAAAATACAGCCGACTAAAAAAAAGACACTGCAAAAAAAAATGGAAGCCCGACTTCCGTTTTTTTTTTCCCACTTAGCAGTGCTTTGGTTTTTTGCCACCAACTTCCGAAATTAAAGTATTTTGTAGTTTTTGTAATAGAGTTTTTTTAATATTTTAGCTATAGTACCAACCCCACACACAAACTATACACCGTGGCATTTTAACCGTGTTACAACGGCAGCCCACTTCATGTATCCAACGACTACTAAACATTTATATAAAAAAAAAATGATATTTTTGAACATTTGCATAATTAAAAAAAAAAAATATAATTCACTAAAACGCATGACGTAGTTTAAAACACCCTGTTATGGAGATGGAATGAATTAATGATGGAATGTAATGGTAGGTAGGTAGATATCTTCTACCGTTTGATATGTAAACATTATTAACAGGGAGGGTGTTTCATAATTCTAAAGCATTATTTATTTTTCTTTGTACCTATTATCTTAATTATTGGTAACAATGTTTTAATCGCGTCTAGAGGTATTTTATGACGGATACATTGAGTGGACCACCTTTGTAAGACGACTAAAATGTCACAGTGTATAACACTACTTGTAATGTAAGTAAAAGTGACGGGTTATTATACCATCATCATTAAATCAATAAGTGGAAAAAATCCGTATTATTAAGACAAAAACTACCTGGGACCAGCCCCTGAGGCCTACCCTATCGATTAAGTTTAGTAAAGATTCGGGAGATATAGCGTAAAACATTTACAAAAAATATATTTAAAACATCATTTTGTAAACTTCAAACGACTGTCAGAAATAGCTGAGGAAGAAATCTGTCGACGCCCTACAGAGCATCGCATGCAAGTATCGTAAGCAGGTGACGTTCCGTATTTTCGACCTATCCCGATGGAAAAAAGACGTAAGCTTATACAACGTGTAACGGAAAGGGTATATACATACCAAGGGCACGGCTTCTTTGGATAGTATCAAATGATATTGGAACGGTTTTTTAATCCTATCTCTACATGTTCGGAAGTTATGAGAATTTTTAAAACATTGATACCGGAAACCGAACTTTTCAAATTGAAATAAACACATCACTTAGAAGAGATTTCTCGTAATATTGGCAAGTAACGTGGAAAGTTATTGACCTAAGTAGTGCGGTGACACGTTTGTTATGATTTGAATTTAAGAAACATATGAAACCGAAAAATTTGATTTAAAGTATTTTATTTTGAGCTGAAACTATGTATTGTGATTCTATACCAGCTGTTATTTTTAGTGCTTAAGGATAGTAATAGGGTTTCTGTTACACTCTGTACAGGGGGTAAGGAAAACGCTTCCGAAAACAAAGACAGGTGATAGGGCTGGGCTAGAGATTCTCGATACAGTACCATCAAAACATGGAGTTTTTTTTACAATTTCTCCCTTGTGTTTTTTTAGCATTTTTTATGCTGTGAGAACAGTTAAATGTACCATTATTTGAGATTAAACACATTTAAAAACGACCCCAAGTCCAGGCGGCGACTTTAAAGTTTAGGCATCCTTTGTAAAGCGCCGCCAAGTAGAAACATTACAGAAGCGTCAAACGTTTTAAATTGATGCAAAATAACCAATTTAAGACGAAAGGTTATTGGTATCCGTTTACATTTAGGTTGTATATAACGTTCTTCGGAAGCGTTCCCCTTACACTTGGATATGTTTGTATGTCATTATCCGCCTCGCCTTTTCCCAACTATGTTCAGCTTCCAGTCTAACCGCATGCAGTTGAATACCAGTATTTTACATGGAGCTACTGTCTATCTGACCTTCACAACCCAGTTACTGGGTAATACGATACCCCTTGGTAAGACTGGTTGTCAGACCAGACCCGTAACGACTGTCAAAGATCCACAAATGACAGCCGGGACTAACGGCTTGACGTGCTTTCCGAGGCACGGAGGGGTCTTGGTATGTGAAGATGGTCGCCCATCCACGGACCAACCGTGGCAAGCGTAGCTTAACCTGATCGATCGACCTGTGCGGCTAATATTACATAGCCACAAGCCCCCTGTGTATGTAGGAACAGGAAATGTATAGATGATGATTGGGACTCCTTTTTCCGCATTTAAGGTGAACCTAGTCCACATTTTCCCCATACAAACTTCGGGAGTGTATTACTCCACTGTACGACAATGTACATAAAAAATTAAACATGGTATGGTTTTGTCTCATTATTAATATTGTCTGTACGGAAACAGAATACTAAAATAAAAAGCTATTAAAAAGTTAGGAGCCAACAAAGATTCGTTTTTCTTGCTAATTTAACCTAACTTTGGGCGTGTTTAAGTAATAAAAGACGTATAAAATCTGAAAAACCAAGTCGGTACCGACAAAGCTCAAATATCGAAAAGTTCAATTAACTTTATTGGTCATTGATTTATGCAGTGGTTTTTTCATAAAATCCGATCTTCCGAAGGACTGTTCTTCATTTTTAACGCGCCTGTTGTACTGTAAATGAACCTGCATCTCACTGAATAATGTTGTGCGTGTAGACTAGCGTCTAAGTGCTCATCACTGATACTGCCTCTGTCGGACACGATGCCTGGTGAGACAGCGTGCTTTTTAGCCAGGCCCATCAGTGAGTTCGAGCCCGCGACTAGGTTCCCCTTAAGACTCGTTATTTGGTCCCTTGTGCGTGGGGGTTTTGGCTAACAAAGCCAGCCTAGCTCCGCTCAAAGGCACAGAAGCTTCCTGGGAGCTTCACAGGCTTCGCGGAGCGACCTCACAGTAAGATAAGAGATAAGATTTATTTATTTGTCTAAACATTGTATTTATACAAGAGCATGCAAGATATTAGATACATCGTTTGAGTCCATTCATATTTGGATAACATTAAAAGAATTACCAACAAAAAAATTAAAAATTCCTGGAAATTACAAACATTATAATTCTGGAACTTAGAAACTATTTTATGTTATTAGTTAAGTCAAAATTCCATATTCATTTATATGATATATTAGTGTCAGGAAAACATAAAATTATTCAATCAAACAAACACTTTTTCGTCTAGAAATTCGGAGACACTAAAATTTAGGATACTGGTGGTGCCGCCCCGTTTCTGTAGTGCGTCAGTGATGGTCGCAGATGCGCATGTAGATTGCTTTTACGCAACAATGCGTAAAAGGTGCGCTTCCCTAGTGCGCAGGGTGTGGGGCAGCTCCAATAGTGTCTTAGGGCCATATCACACTAGCGGTTTGCGAGCGGCTGCGAGGCGGTGCGGGCGTGCAGTGAATGCGTCGCGAACACGCCGTGGCTGCGCAGCGAAGACGTCGCGGACGCGTGGCAAATTCGCAACGTTTTCGTCGCGTTTTTGTAACAAGTTAACGACGTACAATACACTCGGTATCAAAATGGATTCCGACGAGGAGACACTGCTGTTGGCTTTGTTACTTCGAAGACGCCGAAGACGAAAACGACAGCATCGACGAATTTGGGAAGATCCATTACCTCTCTCTTCGCGTCCGCGGCGATCCCCTTGCGCGTCCGCAACGAATTCGCTGCGCATGCGCCGCGTGTTCGTTGTGCGCCCGCTCCGCTTTGAGGACGCTCGCAATCCGCTAGTATGATAAGGCCCTTAGGCATGGTTGCGAGTCGCCTGGACTGTGTTTACGTGGGTCACTGCTGTGCCGTCTCTCATGGGATGTCGCAGCGGTGATCGACCGTTGTTTTTGTATTGTTTTCCTTGTTTTATGTATAGTCTGTGGTTACTAACATAGTCGTAAGTTCTACTAACAATTTTGTCGAGTCTCGGTTATTTGAATAAATAAATATTCTATTCTATAATATGCCTTTTGCGAAAGAAACATTTTTAATCAGTTCCGAGGATTTCTTCACGTTGAGAAGCCACGGCCTCGTATTCTAGGATGACGTGAGCGGCTGATTCCTAGTATTGTGTCTGCATTGACATACAAAAAACCCAAGATGCACAGTCTCGAACAAAAGAAACACTCAAAACTGTCCCCAATTATACGTCAGTGGCAAATTCAACCTTACACGCATGACTTAAAGCGGTTTTTACACGCTTTATATTAGCTTCACTTGTATGTTTGTTTGTATGTAACCGACTCCTTTGGACGCTATTTCTACCCACTTTAAACGGTCAGATTTCATTTAAACTTTGTAGACTTATCGAGGACCTATGACAATTCAATAATTTAAAAAAAAATAGAAAAAAACACGCTTTTGTAGTTAAGATAACTAAAAAATAGAAAATAAATAATAGTTTAAAAAAACTAAAAAAAAACACGCTTTAAAAACCAAACTAAAAAGTAGAAAATAATTTAATGCTATTAAAAAGCGTGGGGTGCTTGATATTAATTGATTATAAAAATACCTCAAGAAGCACCCCACGCTTTTTAATGGAATTAAATTATTTTCTACTTTTTAGTTTGGTTTTTAAAGCGTGTTTTTTTAGTTTTTTTAAACTATTATTTTACAAAGCAATGTCCAAAAAGGCTGACTGAAAGATGACTGACGATACTATTTGCCACCTGCGCACATTGCGCTCTATTTATGCGGACGTTTTTGAGACGCTGATTGTGTATCTTGGGTTTTTTTTTGTATATCAATGTATGTCTGTCAAATCCCGCAGCTATAGACCCCCGACTCACCTGACGCTGTAGTCGTGAACATTGAACACGGCGTAGTGGTCATTCCTGAAGACTGGGTAGAAATGTTCCACCGGCTTCGTCAGCAGAGTGTGGCACATTGAAGGCCTATTGCTGAGCCACGGGGCCTCCACGTCCCAGATGTCTTTGAATGAACAACCGGTGCTAAAAGGACGGAAAGTAAAATCATTATCTTTAACTAGCTCTTGGCTTCACCCTCGTGTAGGTCGAAAATTATCCCACGGGAACGTACTACCTGGATAAAAAGTATCCTAAGTGTTAATCTAGGTTATAAGCTATCTGTGTGCCAAATTTCATCCAAATACTTTCAGCCGTGGAAGCATGATTGAGTAACAAACATCCAAACTTTATATCATCATCATTTCAGCCGAAAGATGTCCACTGCTGGACCCCCTCAGGCTCCTTCACTTCGACCGGTCTTGTGCTTCCCACATCCAGCGGATTCCCGCGACCTTCACAAGGTCATCGGTCCACCTTGAGGGAGGCCTTCCCACTCTACGTCTTCCGGTACGCGGTCGTCCCTCCAGAACCTTTCGGCCCCATCGGCCATCTGTTCTGCGAGCACTTTGCCCTGCCCACTGCCACTTAAGTTTGACAAAACTTTAACCAACCTCGAGTTTCACATTTTTGGCATTTGATTGTCGCTGAGATGAGACTGCGACTAGATTATGAACGTTTTTAATTACGAGAATTATTACTGGCCTTCAGATGATCTTGACACGTTGGTTTTAACTTACCTACTCCTCCCATAGCAGTACATAGTCTCAACCACGAGGTAGGTCACTTTAAGTTTGGTTAATTCTTGGTATAGCTCGTGGGGCGGGAACCGGCCGTACATCTTGTGGACGGTGTAAGCTCGCTCCCTGTAAGTAAGTAAGTAATCATTTATTTAACAAAAGACTTACGGTCTAATTCATAAAAAGTTATCGAACATCTAAACAGTTGCTAAAGTCTAGTGTTATTCATAAACGCATTTTAGCACTGAAGCGTTCTATAAACTATTTCATTGTTCATCAACTATTTATTTAAATATTTTCTATGATGAGTTGTTTTAGGCTTTATTTGGCCTCGACAGTTTTCATTTTACTTGTCGGTATATTGGTATGGCTAGCTGACATTTTGACTAATTATTTGATTAATATTTTGTGTCTCGTAATGTTTATTACTTTGCCTATGTATGTATAGAATCAGGTCTATCCGACTAAACAGACAGCTGTGCTGCTGGGGAGTTTGTTCCACCACTTCTTCTTCCCAGCTAAAGCACTAGGAAGTGGTGAAGGGTGGGCGTTTTGGGGGACTGTCTCATGTACTTTGACGTTCGAAAAGTGCTGATTCTCAGCCTAATTTGAATAAATGACTTTTGATTTTGATTTTGATTTTGAAACCTACTATAAAGTTATAAAAGCCAGAGCCCTACTTTAAAAATGTTTTAAAGAAAAAATGGCCGACTCTCTAAAGCAGCTGATTGATTACAAAAAAATGACGTTTGACCATTTGACGAACAAACACACACTAAAATAATGTGGGTTACCAACTTAAATTTTCAAGTAACAAGGTATGGCAAAATAAATGTTTTGCAAATTAAAAAAACACCCAGATTTACCAGATACCCTACTTTCAGGACATGCGTTTATTCTGTATACAGGGTTAAATTGTCTGGTGAATTAGATACCGATATCTTTTCATGTTAACAGTAACAAAATAATCATGTTATTTTTAATGGTAGAATTTGCTGCGCTGGACGAAGTGGACGCCGTATAGCTCTGTGGGCATGACGTCAGTTTACTGTTTAGACAAATGCGCTGATATTATATACGATAATTGTTTATAATTAAAAAAAAAGTGTTATTATTCTATTTACTTAACGTTGGTTTGCTGTTCCTGAATGCAAAATATTATTTAAATAAAAATACTTTGGTTACGAAAATCAAAAGTCATTTATTCAAATTAGGCTGAGAATCAGCACTTTTCGAACGTCAAATTACATGAGACAGTCCCCCAAAACGCCCACCCTTCACCACTTCCTAGTGCTTTAGCTGGGAAGAAGAAGTAGTGGAACAAACTCCCCAGCAGCACAGCTGTCTGTTTAGTCGGATAGACTTGATTCTATACATACTTAGGCAAAGTAATTAACATTACGAGACACAAAATATTAATTAAATAATTAGTCAAAATGTCAGCTAGCCATACCAATATACCGACAAATAAAATGAAAACTGTCGAGGCCAAATAAAGCCTAAAACAACTCATCATAGAAAATATTGTTATGAGTAGATCATGTCAATAACTAATGACTTAGTAGATAGTTATAAAAAAAAAATTGTTAGACAGGCAATAAAAAATAAAATAATAATTATATGAACGCATATAACCTGTCACTAGATACGCCGATTCTGGAGAAAGAACATAAACATTGTCTTGAGTTAATCACAGCGACCAACTATTCTTGTCATTTAAATAGTCGTTGATGGAATAGTAAGCCTTTAAACAAAGGACGGATTTTACTTGAGCTTTAAACGCATTAAAAGGCAAATCTAGCAAAGAAGGGGGAAGCTTGTTATAAAAAGTTATACCAAGCCCAACAAATGAGTTATGAACCTTATGAAGCCGGTGAAAGGGAGCACGTAGTTTGTCCTTATTTCTTGTGTTAACGGTGTGAATATGAAATAATAAAAGTACCAAATTGTTCAATTGACACGCCGTATGACGTAATAATATGGCGGCTACTATTTTATGGTGTTCAAAAACAGTTTAAATAAACTGAAATCTATATAAATAATTTTTATTTAATAAATTTTTGTTATTTCATGAACTAACATTTCCCGACTGCATTTTAGCTAAGCTATCTCAATAATATATTTTTAGATTTTTCTCATATAGAGTAAAAGACCCTATTCAAGGCGTGATCCACAATGTTATGATATTTAAATATTAAGGAACGTGTAATTATAATAATTTTAATTTAAATTAATACATGATATTAATACTTTTATTGTTTACCACAAAATACAGAGAGTACAGAAGTCAATCACATGTATGTACTTCACTTTTCATCCTACACTCGACGGTCGCGCTAGGGTTGTCAAGTTTGGCTCATGCACAAAAAACTATCGTGGTAGTGGCACTCGTATCTAGGTGTTTGATTTATTGTTAAGAATGAAACAGGAAGATAGGAAATATTAACCAATAATAACTAAAATATTTTAATTTTAATGTTATTGATAAATTACAAATTTGTCACAGAAAATATCTTGTGACGATTTCGACATTGGCGATATGCACGATCGCCGAGCAGTTCTATCTTAACTATTTATAATGAGGAAGATAAGCGTATTGTTTAGTTTATAGGTTCTACAATAAATATCTAATATAAATTGTAAAAATATTACAAGGCCACAAAGTCATGTTCGCTTACCTACAATTATCTATTCTGTGTTACGTTAAAACGAACCATCGAAACACAAGCAAATACCTAGTTACTTACCTCTCTGAAACAACTGGTAGCTTAAAAAAATTTAACAACCGTTCACTGAACAGTTATAATAACCTTTTTTTGTTGCTCCATTTTTACACTTCACAGACGCGTGTCTCAGGGGATGGCACTCGCGCTCGCACTGGTCCCAACCCGTCCGAGATATCGTGTCCGTGAGCGGTGTCTATGTGTGCCTTGCTCGCGCGCACTTTGTATGTAGATTGACTTCTGTGCTCTCTGTATTTTGTGCTAGTACAGACTAGCCTGTAAATGCCGCCCCTTCTAATCGCTACTAAGTGTAAAGGTACATACCGTGCCTCCAAATGTTCATAGTGTGGGTGTGACACTATAGGGCGCCGTGTGACTAGCATAATAGTGGCTAGGACCGGCATAGAGCCTGCGAATGCTGCCCCCACCGGTGTGTCGGTTCGAATCCATTCCAGTAGCTGTTCCTGATTTATATCACTGAATTCGCCTGAAAAAATAAAGGTTTGGTTTTAAAACGAATGCGGGACACAGCCCGAGGAACACAATAGTTTTTTTGATAACCGACGATTTTCTTAGGAAATTAGAAGTCTGATGAAAAGATTACACGCAGCGGAGATAAGAATGTTAAGATGGATGTGTGCAGTTGCGAAAATAGATATAAAGATAATAAAAGAGTATTTATGGGGAAGTTTAAAAGTGGCGCCAGTGACAGAAAAAATGAATGGAAATGATTTGGCTTGGTATGGGCATGCGATGAAGAGGGAAGAAATGCATGTGAATAAAAAAAAAGAAAAAAAAAGGTTCCGACGAATTGAGAACCTCCTCCTTTTTGTAGTCGGTTAAAAATAGTGATGAATTTAAATGTTGATGGATGGCGAGGGCGAGGAAGGCCCAAGAAAAAAATGGATGGATTGTGAGGTATGAATATAATTCATACTTCACACAAAGAGAAGGAAGTAAATGATAGCCTTGTAGCTGTCAGGGAGAATGGAAGAAAAAAACTTTCTACAAAAAAAAAAAACAACGGACTTCCAAAAAACACTACAAAGTGAAAAATAACTTTAATTTCGGAAGGCGGTGACAAACAATTAAATGAAATACATATCCTAAGTCACCGATTTTCGTTTTTTATTTTTCACTTTTTAGTAACAATTCGAAATTTCATCATCCTTGGGGTCAAAACAATGCATATTTATGCAATAGCAGCAATCGCGGTTTGTTTGCTGTAATTTTTTGAGGAGTTCCATTGTCTGTCTCCGAAACGCATCATCAGAACTATATGAAATTTTTATGGGACCATTTCGGAATAAACCCTTTTCGTTAAATAATTTTGCAATTCCGTCAATATATGACGGAGTTATGCCCAAACATACATTACAAAAAAATATAAATATATAATCATTCGAATTGATAACCTCCTTCTTTTTTACGTCGGTTAAAAATGTCTTGTGCCGACCCCAAGTAATATGGGACAAGCAAAGAGATAATGAACCGATGAAAATTTTCTGTAGGTCTAGAATTATGTTCTGAATTTGTGGTGTCAGTTTGCGCGTCGATGTCGATATCACCTTGTATTTTTTTGACGTGAAAACGTCTTATAAATCGATGAACGCCGGCTGCACGCACGAAAAAGTATGACGCATTGTCACGTTCCGCCTGAGCCGAGCGTGCAAGCGAGAACGCGAAACAAGCGACAGAGAGGCACGATCGGCCTGTTTTCTTATCACGTAAAATTATTATCGTCCGTAAACCGACTTTACAGACAACCATTTTTTTTAACCTAATTTGGAATTTTGATCGTTACATGTTATGGTACTTAATTAATATTTGTATGCCGTTAACAGCAAGACGTAGTGATCGCTGCACCCATTTTATTTACAACGCCATAAACACCTATGTTCTATAAATATATTGATGTGTGAAGCAATAACTTTGTACCCCTTCCTACAGAAAATTACCGACGGAAAAGTATGAAAGGCGCAGTTATTGTTTACATGGATCAGAAGTGCAGAAAGCGAATATTTTTATATAAATTATTCATAAGAAATACATTAAGTTTTAAATGAATTATGGTCGAATTTCGACCACTAGGCGAATACTAGTACAAATAAAAATTCAACTTTGTCTTAGACCTTTTATAATTCCACTCACCAATATGCGACATTTCTTGTGTCATACTTTGGAACAAGTCGTGAACCAACGGACACATGCACACGATCCAGAACAGAGGTAGAAATCGTTTGTAAGACCGGGGCAATCTGGAATCATACGAGGTAAGGTTTGAACAGAAATCACTAACGGTGCAACAGTGGCGAGAGGTGGAATTATGGCCAGGGCATGCCGGCAGTGGCAAGAGCACCATATAACACGATTCCTACCGGCTTGCCTTCGGGGGTTCGCACCAGTAACTCTATCGCTATTTAAAATGGCACGTCAACAGTGGCTACTATTGTCAAAAAATATAGGTACACTACGGGTATTTCATTCACCATAACATTCAAACAACATAAACGGTTTTGTTTAGCTTTGTTTTATAACAAAAATAAAATGTTCTAAATTAACCCGGCGCCAAAACGTCATAATCGGGAACAAAAAAACACGTGGCACCGCTTGATCTGGACGACAGCAAGCCGCTCTACAACGGGTTATGACAGAGACAGATATAGAAAAACGCGTCAGCGAGAACGAGATGGAATATTGCACATTTTATTTGGTTTTCAGCTTGGTTTTCCATTTTATTGTATTTAAGTCTTTACATTCCTGTATTAATTTTAGAATAATAGTAAGTATTCTTTATTGATAAGTCAATAAGTTAAAGCCGACTTCGCTTCGGCTTCTCTCTTACAGAAATTTATACCTCGCCGCTGCATGCCGGTCCCACGGCTTCACGATGTAAGACATGGAAAAATTTAATGTATTTATTTCTCCAAGCGAATAAACATTGTTTCAATGTATTTGTTATTTTTTTTTCTATAAAATCTACAAAAGGCAATTTTTGTTCCGAATGCTTAAATAAGGAACACATGAAAATTAAAATTTTGTCTTCTGATTCTTTTTATTTTGAGCTCGAGGTCTTTGGTTCGATTCCAAATTCGGGCAGTTTTATTGGGTATTTGTATCTGGAATTTCTCAGTTACAGCCCGGAGTCTGGATTTGTGCCCGGTTGATGGCAATAGGCTTGCCCCTATTACGTGAGACTTAAACATAACTGGCGAAATTTGGGTGTACTGTAAGTATACCTCTGCCCAACCAACTGATGGGGTCCGCAAGGGCCGATGCCTGCCAGGGGTGCGGGTTGTTCAAAAGAGATACCGCGGCCCCTGGCACACAGGCAGCTGAGGGAACACGGGTGGGATTTAGTCAGCAGAAGTCTGACACACCCTCCTGCTCCACCCAGAGCGGGAGAAGTTATTTGACGATTTCCCACACAAAAAGAAACCTTTCGAGAAAACAAGGCTTGATGTTGTGTGTGATTCTGTTTAAAATAAGTAATTATCATTATTACTATAAATTAAAGCCCCACGGCTGGACAAAGGCCTACCTAACCTCTTTCCACCTCTCTCTGTCCACAGCTGTCAAGAACCAATCTTTACTAAAGGAGTCCAGCTCAACCCGCCATCTCCGTCTGGGCCTGCCACGATGTCGTTTGCGTCTAAGCGAGACCCACTGGATCGTAAGTTTGGCCCATTGATCGTCTGACATACGGTAGATGTGTCCAGTCCAATTCCATTTAAGCGACTCGACGGCGTGTGTATTTTTGCCATCCTCACGTATTGTTCTCGAACATGGTCTTTTAACAATTCAGAAGAGGTGCACGCTCGAGGTTTACCAGAGAGCTATGGAACGGAGTCATCTGGGTATCAATCTTGTGGACCGGGTTAAGAATACATCAATTCGTTCTATTACTAAAATAACTGATGTCATTCGGCAAGCTGCTACGCTTAAATGGAATTGGGGTTGACAAAAATAAATAAGAAAATATAAAATACTCACGAATAATAACTTGTATTCATCATCAGGGACGACACAACACACAACTGTGTCGTGAATAAAAATTTCAGTCTCATTATCAACACCGCCATGACACCAAACACGGCCATTTGGGATATGTTATAAAATATAGCAGGCTCCGCTTTTATACGACGTAAGAACATCAAAATTAGATCCCCATCTTCATTATCCTCGCATTTAAGTTTAGACTTTATTATCTCTTTGTCTATAAGGTCCAAATCTGTAACTGGCTTGCGTTGTCGAAGTTTGCTGTCAGAATTTTCCACACCAGAGTCGGATTCGTCAGAAGTATTATCGTCCTTTTCTATCGTTCGCAATAGATCGTCTATCTCTTTTCTACAGTCTTCAACCGCGTCAGTAAACCAGTGGTTGCATACATTTAGAATGCTTAGAACAGCGAACGGTATTAAAAATGATTTGAACAGTTTTTTTACTGTACTCCATGGCAAAAAGTCGAAGACAACCGCACAAGTATAAATTAAAGTATGAAATGTTTTAAAATTCGTGAATTTCGAATACAAAATATCCCAGACATGACTATCTTCTTCTACTTCCAAAAAGTTACTAATCAACTTTTTTAAATAAAATGCTGCTAAAACCACTATAACAATCCTTAGGAAAATCAGCCACAATTCTACGCACAAATCCACGCGATTGTGAACCTTAACGCGTAAAGAGCTGAAGAACAAACAGTACGCTGAGACAATGACGAAGAAGGACGCGTATAGGGACGATTTTAGCATATCGTTGCCTTGTAATAATAATACGGCCATATGGAGACCACAGAAATGTGAATGGAGGAAGATGCACAGAGCTTTGATGTCGATGATTCTGAATTGTTCCATGACGAAGAAAATGGCTGTTTGCGTGAGGAATATGAATTGACTGAATTGCCAGAACAGGAGGCAAAGACAGTTCAGTATGAATATTGAAACCTGGAACAAGAGAAAGGTATATTTTTTTAAGGCTTCTTCAAACAGGCGCAACGCGACAGCACGACGCGACCCTTTTGATAAATAAATGATAAATTATTTATTTCTGTAAGTAGGTTTGTACAAACACTTTTACACGTCAATCATATTTTTTTAAACTAGATGAGGTCGGCGTTTCCTATCTGACTACTCTGAGAAGAAAGGCCGAACCAAACTCAGAGATCACGGTCTCTTTTAAAGTCCAGACATAATCTTGGTCAGATCATGTGAAGACCATATGGATCGGTGTCTGAAATGGCCTTTTGAGGAAAGAACCACACAGATTGAGTGGACCTGTCCATTCAGTGCACGCATTTATCAGTAATCATGCAGCTTAACAATACCAAATTTGATGAACAATACCAAATATTGGAACAATTTCCACGAAGTTTTCGTAGAAATTGTTCTACGAGTGTCGCGTCGCGTCTGTTTGTCTGCCTTTATATTATGCGATTGTGGTATTTTTTTTGTAACGTGACAACGAACTCCTTCGAACTGAGTTTTAAAACATAATTTATTTTCACGTGACCAGAGGGCTGGCCTATTTTTTAGCCAAAGAATCAGCTTTGCCATACAACGTGGCAATGCTGCCCGCCTTTTGGGCACCTATCCTGTTGACTACGATACACACGAATTTTTTGATGCCCTATAATTCTGTTCTTTTATATATAGCATTATTTTATCTTTCTTTCTCAAAAACACTACTTTTTTATCTATAGACCCGTATCTATAATCTACAATAAATGTATAACAGAAGATGTTATGCCAGCAGTGTGAAAGCAGGCTAATATCACGCCTGTACACAAAAGTCTAAGCGTAATGTTGAGCAGTACCGACCTATTTTTATTTTATCTACCTTGTCGAAACTTTTTGAAAGAGTAGTACATAATGAAGTGTATCCTGTCCTACATAACACTATAATTCAGCAACAGCACGGTTTTATGAAAAAGAGATCTACAACAACTAATTTATTGGCTTTTTCTAGTTACCTATTTGATTACATCGACAGTCGTATACAGGTTGATGCAGGTACACGGACTTTCAAAAAGCTTTTGACAAGGTGGATCATGAATTGTTGCAGAACCGTATAGCTTTCAATGGTATTCGTGGTAACTTGTTGCGATGGTTCATTTCGTACATCACTAACCGTTGTCAGCGGGTTATTAGCAACGGATAATACTCCCATGTTACTCGAGTTACATCTGGTGTTCTGCAAGGATCTATTCTCGGTCCTTTTTTATTATATTTAAAATAATACTAGTAACTGTTTTCATCATTCCAAATTTTTGTTATATGCTGATGATTTTAAAGTATACAGACCTATTCGTAACATTCAAGATTGCTATCTTCTCCAGAAGGATCGATTGACGGACTATTGTTGCACTAGTAAGCTCCATCTGAGCATTGCCAAGTTCAACTACCAAAATTTTACCAAAATTAAAAACATAATAAGGTTTTCATACATATTACGTAATGTTTTATGAAATAAAGTCAACGCGGTTCGCGATCTTGACATATTGCTTGACTCGAAACTCTGCTTGGATTTGCATATCGAACAAATTGTAAATAAAGCGTATACGATGTACGGATTTATAATGAGATCCACTCATGACTTTAAAAGGACCTCTTCGTACCTATGCCTAAATAAAACCCTAGCCCGTTCCCAGCTCGAATATGTTGTATCCATTTGGAACCCATTCTATGGCAAATACCAATTGACACGATAGAAAACGTCCAACGTAGATTTCTTCGTGCAATGCACTACAGGTGTCACAAAAGTTATCTACCGTATAACCAATTGCTCAGTAAATACAGGCTTTTGACGCTCAGCTCTAGACGTAAATAATTAGAAGCAATGACATTGTATAACATTGTTAACGGCAATTTTGATTGTATTGATTTAATTAATGCTTTCTTTAATCATTGATTTCTTTAATTAATCATTGCTATGCAGTCCCCAGAACTGTTCATAGACGGCAGGTGCGTGCAGGCAAACTCTTTGCAGTAGTTACCTGCTGATCTAACACTGGTGTACGTTCACCGATTCGGCCAATAGCAGCAGCATACAATGAAGCATTTGAACACATCGATATATTTACATGCTCTTTGAAAAGGTTCGTAGTTAGTTCGTAGCATTTTATACGACTCTTGGACTAGTTCTTCGATTGTTTTTATTAATATAATATTAGATTTTTTTCATGCTTTTTTCTTCATTGTTTTTATAATGTTTACTGAAACTGTCATGCATGTACAGCTCACCTTCTAGTGAATTTAAAGTTTTATATATTAATGGTAACCTGTGAACAGCGCTGTGGGCTACGTTATTATTAAAGTACATAATGTAGCTGTTTATTGTTCCTATAATAAATAAAATATATAATTGTGCATAATTATATTTATTTTTAAGGCGCTTTTAAATGATTTATTTTTGACATACGAAAGTGTTTGTACAAAATTACTTAAAAAAATAAAATCATTAATGATTTATATGGAATTAGGCGTAATAAAGAGACAGAAAATCTTAATTTATTTAACATTTATTAAAATAAGTTTCTTAAATTTTTTAAGACTTCAATAAAATAAAAACACTACAAAGTGAATATTAACTTTAATTTCGGAAGTCGGTGGCAAATAACTAAAATACTGATTCAAAGACACCGACTTCCGTAATTAAAGTTATTTCGGGAGTTGGTTTTTTTTAAAGGTTTTTATCTATCATTTTTGGTTATAGTACCTATTCCACACCAATTCGTATACCATTATTTGCTATATAAACAACAGTAACATTAGAACGGCATCAAGATACACAAGGCGAATTAAAAAACGTATTTTCGAAGCTAACGAAAAAACTATCCAAGCAAAGTTAATAAAATTTATATGGACTACCCCTGAGGCCATACCCTATCCGCTAAAAAATATTTCCGGAATCGATCCACAATAGCCGGATAAATCGCGGAAAATACACAAAAAAAAAACATACAGACGAATTGAGAACCTCCTCCTTATTGAAGTCGGTTAAAAATATTGTCATTCTTAAATAATAATACATTATCCATACCTGTAATTGAAAAGTGGTCCTGCGTGTTTTATCCCGTAACTGCATTGACACAAGCCAGGTCTGAAGCAACAGGAGAGGGGCCGCGAAGTTCTCGCGTTCATTGGGGGCCCACTGTACTCGGGTACATTCGCAATGGTTTGCAAAGTATTGTGCCACTGCTAGTAAGCCCCCTAATATACTTTGGCTGGAAAAGCAAAAAAAAAAAACTTTGAAAAAACTGTTTTAAAATAAAATTAGGTCTTGAGTTCGTTTCTTCATTCATCATCGTTTCAGCCGAAAGACGTCCACTGCTGGACATAGGCTTCGCTTAAGCTCCGCCATGTCGACCGGTTCTGTGCTTCCCGCATCCAGCGGACTCCTACGGCCCTCACAAGGTCATCGGCCCACCTTCTGGGAGGCCTTCCAACTTTACGTCTTCCGGTACGCGGTCGCCACTCCAGAACCTTCCGGCCCCATCGGCCATCTGCTCTGCGAGCAATGTCCTCTGCCCACTGCCACTTAAGTTTGGAAATTCTTCGGGCTATGTCGGTTACCTTGGTTCTCCTGCGGATCTCTTCATTCCTGATTCGATCACGTAGGGAAACTCAAAGCATAGACCTGGTTCGTTTCTTAGGTCGGGCAAATTGTTATTAGGAATTTCTCAATAGCAGCACCTAGTCTGGATCTGTGTCCGGTTAATGACAACAGGCACACCCCCCCCCCCCCTATTACATCATCATCATCTACCTAGCCTTTTTCCAACTATGTTGGGTCAGCTTCCAGTCTAACCGGATGCAGGTGAGTACCAGTATTTTACATGGAGCGACTGCGTATCTGACCTTTACAACCCCGTTACTGGGCAACACGATATACCTTGGTAAGACTGGTAGTCAAGACTTTCTGACGGCCAGTAACGTCAAAGATCCACGAATGACAGCCGGTGCCTTGCCGACCGGGATAACGCGCTTTCCGATGTATTTTTTGCTGGCCAATATTGTCCCACATCTTCGCAAAGGCCTGCCCTATTTCCTTCCAAACCTTGTCCTGTCTTACGGCCATGCTGGCCATGTTGGCCCTGTGAACCTTACCAGATCGTGACACCACCTTCACCGTGGTCTACCTCGATGGGGATAATAAAAACGTCAAACTATTAAAATAAAATCGCCCTTTTACTACCAGAATATCAGACGCACTCCAGGGTATCATCCGCACTCGGTTGATATCTCGACCAGTAATACGCAGCGCTTCTCCACCACATTCACTAGCGCACAATCAAACTGTGGAACTCTCTGCCAGCGTCTGTATACCTTTCCACATTTAACCCATCTACCTACAAAACAAGAGTAAACAGACACCTTCTGAGCACACTCGTTCTATAATAGACCTCAAGAAACGCTTTCCATCAGGCGTGATCGAGGCCAGGAGAAGGCCCATTCAGCAAAAAATAAAAAAACACGAGGAAGAGTACCATCGACACGAAAGGAAGAATAATTTACCTTAATGCAGCTGCATGCAGGAACAGGGCAGCCACAGTCAACCCCGCAAGCCACCACACAGCCTCCAAATAGAAGAATATAGGCTGGCCGAGCCCTACGCAACTTTCTACAGGTGCTAGGCCTTCGCCCCTGTCCACCATGTGGCATTTACGATGAGTTGTCGTGTTCAAATAGGGTTCGAAGTAGCGGTATAGCGCTCCGATCATCACCTGGAAAAATGTTTTAGATGGTTTTGTTGGTTTGTTTGGTGTGGGTGTGTGTGTATCCGGCTCGAAGGACCATGTGGGTGTGTGTGTGTGTGTATCCGGCTCGAAGGACCATGTGGGAGAGAGAGTGTGTGTGTGTGTGTGTGTTAGTGGAGGTACTTCCAGTAAATAAAAACAGCCAGATCTTTTACGGATATATATTCCAATCACCATCAATCAAGTAGAAACTAGGCAAGAGCAGGTTTTCGAAACGTGTACCTATCGCGAACCCGCTCCGTGAGGAAGTGAACGAGCATTCAAATAAAGATGGCTACCCGAGAGCGCATGCTAGTGATGTTAGTATTTATTTAGCAATAGCTTTTGCCCGCAGCTCCGCCCGCGTGGATGTCGGTTATGGCATATGTCCTTGTCCATATCCCAGGCTATATCTCTGCCAAATTTCATGACGATCGGTTCAGCAGTTTAGGCGTGAAAGCGTGACAAACAGAGTTACTTTCGCATTTATAATATTATAGGGAAGCAGGGATTTAGTAACATTTAGTGTTGGGATTCCATCATTTGGTTTTAACTGCTAAAAACTCTGTCAAGTCATCAAGTCTGACGATTCGAGGTTGCTTAACGTATGTTTACGTTTGCACGGATGTAAAATATCGAGATGGGATTTTATTGCGCACTGGACTATCCAACAGAGTGCAGCGCATCGCGTCGTAAAACCATACTGTTCTATACAGCGCTAAGTAGTCAATTGAATATTTATTCCGCGAAAAAATCTGGCCGCGAAAGTATGTAAACCAAGACCAGAAGATGGCAAGAAAACATAGATTTAAGAAAAATCTTACATACATATAATGGACATTCACTTTTAAGGCTTTTTCAAAAACACATACAGTACAACTATTTTCTTAATGTCCCTCGTCAAACTTCGTGTTTCGTGAGTCGTCGGATATCTATCAGTTCCCCTTTGCAATTGGTGCAGACCGACCGCTCTCAATCGACTTGGAAGTAATACAGAGTTGTTAACACTCTTTTAACTTGTCATTTATTTTTAAAATGGGAGGAAAGCTGCTTAAGTCGCAGGCGTGCTATGATTTCCGAGGGACATTAAGAAAATATTTGTACCTTGAACATTTATACAACATTATTTTTAGTATATGCGAATCCTAAATATAGTTTGTTCAGAATAAGTAACTGAATCGATTCCAATAATTTTACACCATGTTTTGTTTTTCCCAAAAAACTGGTGATAACATTTTCCATCACACTTGCAAAAGTGTGATGGAAAATGTTATCACCAGTTAATTACAATACAATCGCCGTGCGGTTAGGTACAACTGAATAATTATTATCAATGAGCACAATACGACGCTGGACGCGGGCGGCGCGTGGTGACCATGTTCATGTAGGTACATCTAGGTAACATAACTTTGTAATTTTTCATGATAGTTTTGAAATTTTGTACATAGATTCTTTACATAAAAATACTAAATACGTGTTTCGGGTTTCGCATATACTAAAACTAGGATTGTATAAAGTTGTTAATTTACTCTTTTAACTTAATGTAATTTATTTTAAAAATGGGAGGAAAGCTGCTTAAGTCGCAGGCGTGCTATTATTTCTGAGGGACATTAAGAATATTAATAGTTATATTTATTGTATTTCCTTGACCATTTATACACCGTGACTTTTTAGTCGTCTTACATCGGCAGCCCACTTCATGTATCCAATGACTACTAATCATTTATAAAAAAAAAAATTATATTTTTTGAACATTTGCATATTTAAAAAAGATTATAAATAATTCACTGAGACGCATGACGTAGCTTGAAACACCCTGTTATGGAGATGGAATTAATGATGGAATGTAATGGTAGGTAGGTAGATTTATTCTACCGTTTGATACGTAAACATTATTAACAGGAAGGGTGTTTCATAATTCTAAAGCATTATTTATTTTTCTTTGTACCTATTATCTTAATTAATGGTAACAATGTTTTAATCGCACCTAGAGGTATCTTATGACGGATACATTGAGTGGGCCACCTTTGTAAGACGACTAAAATGTCACGGTGTATACGTAAACTCAAAACTCACCTCCGGATGAATATTGAACCGATTAAACGCATTCACGTCCTTGGGATACTCCACCAGCTTATCGTACATCAACTTAGTGATCCCGGCTACAAACGGCCTCTCTTCCACCACAGTTTTATAATACGAGTAATAAAAGCCCAGCTCTGTCCGTAGGGACATCTCTCTCTCTAACTCGGAGAGGTAAGAAAAGTTACGGTCATTCTCAAAGAGGCTGGACACGTAGCGGTAGTGGGTATAACCGAGAGCGAGCGCTGGAAAAAAATATAGAAAGTTATTTTTTTACAACTAGTTATGCCCCTGTCTTATCGTCATCTGCCTCGCCTTTTCCCAACTATGTTGGGGTCGGCTTCCAGTCTAACCGGATGCAGCTTTTACATGAAGCGACGGCTTATCTGTCCTCCACAATCCAGTAACCGTAACAGTTGTGTTGCCCCTATGTATGTCTTCAAGTCACTTGGAAGTGCTACCGGGAAAAAGAGTAAAAAGTAGCCTATGTTACTCATTATAACATTAGCCGTCCGCCTAGTCCCGTCAATAACAGTCCAGGCATTTCAGAGATTAGCGGGAACAAACAGACAGACAAAAATTGTAAAAAATGTTATTTTGGTATATGTACCGTATATACCGGCTGAAATTTTTTAGCGTCTGGACAACAATATGGCGTTTTGTGTAAGTAGAATAGAACTCATATACCCTAATATTTACCTGGTACCATTTATTTAATAAAAGTTCCGAATATCCTTAAAATACATGAAAAAGAATACATCCTACGGCACTCGCGTAAATCTAACATTATCCAAAATAGGTAATAGTAAACGGCGTCAGCTGCGATTGCACATGAATGAAGCATGATGGAAGTGTGAGCGAGACGCTAGCACTAACTTCGCTCTCCTGCGCACAGGACGATACCGCCTGATCCCTACACACTCACGCACACATTTGCGCGTGTACCTACATACGTCGCCGTGCTGTATGTAGTTGTAGTAGGCAAATAATTTGATACACTGAGTGACGCGTGTCTTGAAACCGTAAACCAAATAAATTACGTCTCGTAAGATCGGTAAAGCTTTGATAGAAATGTAAACAAACCGCTGATGTTAAATACTTATAACAATCACTCACATTCATATGTATTTCGAAGGTTTTAACGTGATGTGTAATAAAAAAGGATTCCAACAAGGTTGTTTAATCCAAATCGGATACTACAACTTACTAGGCGTATTTAAAGATCGTAATCAACTTATTTACAAATAATTACACTGATTAATTTTTACAAAATTACAGAAAATGAGTTATTATTTACAAGAAAAAGTACCTTTTCAACGCTACTGCAATATTTGTTCTAAATGTCCACCGTTTCTTTCTAAACACAAACTCCCACGTTTTTGCAAATTGGTTGTTAGACTCCTAAGCGTGTCTCTGTCACTTTTCAGAATATTAAAAACGTCTATTATTCGCTGTTTTAACTCATTTACACTACGAGCTTCTTCGGTGTACACTAAGCGTTTTAGTTCAACCCACAAATAAAAGTCTAATGGCGTTAGGTCTGGTGATCTCGCCGGCCAGTTCACAGGTCCACCGCGACCTATCCACTTATCACGGAATTCACTATCTAAATACGCGAGCACAGATCGCTCGTAGTGAGCTGGACACCCGTCGTGCTGAAAGTACATGTCCGGCAGATAGTCCAGAGGAACGTCTTCCAACATTGTGTCGATAACGGACTGTATAATTTCACGATACATTATCCCTGTCAATCGACCTTCGATACAAACTGGACCCATTATGCCAACGTGTATTATCCCGGCCCAAACATTGACACTGAATAGAACTTGATGAGCGTGTTCGTTTATTTTAAGTGAGTTTTGAAACTCCACCATTTCTCGTTGTGTAGGTACGTTGTAGATACCAGTGCGGGTAAATATGGACTCGTCACTCCATAGAATGTTCGCCTGCGGGTGGAGTTGGAGTATGCGTACGTCATTATGAAAACAATCACTGGGCGGTCGAAGCACACACGGTTCAAACGTAAAAAATCAGCGATCGACGTCACGCTATGGCTAATCGCAGGTGACTAGAGAGAGAGAGCACGAGACGCGGTACTCGGTTCGAAGGGCGCGCGGGCGGGAGGGGATGCGCATGCGGTGACACGTGAGCGGTACGCCTAAGGAAAGATATTTTGCGATAGTAGTTACCTATCCCCGGCCGGCTTCAATCAAAGGATTGAATGTCGCTACGAATTCATTGATAATTTCTGCGCGTAGAGTAGGGTGCCTATAAGTTGGGTTTTGATATTATTTGCCGATATTTTTACTCTTTTCTATTTTTATTATTTTTTAAATTTTAGTATGAAAAGTTTACTACAAATAAGTAATAGTATTTATTGATAGGTTCATTTCATGTTAGGATTTAAAAAAAAACGAAGTGAAATTTCTATGCCATAGGCTTCTACTCCGTTCACCTATTATGCCCTATTTTTTTCCAGACGGTAAAAAAAGTCATACGGTATATTCATATGCATGTAGCAAAAAGCGGTTAGCTAAACTTGCCTAAGTTCTAAATTTGCGATTGTCGCAACCCAGTGCTGGGCACGCCGCCATTGCGGCGGTAAGTCCCCTCTTTGAGGACTGGCTTGAGAGGCGGCAAGGCGTCCTCACCTTCCGCCTGACACAGGTCCTCACCGGACATGGCTGTTTCGGGAGGTTCCTGTTTCGGATAGGGCGGGAGGAAACGCCCGGGTGTTTCCATTGCGAAGATCACCCTGAGGACGCGGTGGAGCATACGGTGGAGGTCTGCCCGGCTTGGGCGGAGCACCGCCGTGTCCACGTGGAGGTGTCCGGCGGCGGCGATCTCTCGCGTCCGACTCTGGTTCAGTCCAGGCCATGATACGGAGCGAGAGTGCATGGCTAGAAGTCGCCTCTTTCAGCGAAGCAGTTATGCTCGCAAAGAGGGAGGCGGCGCACGTGAGGGAGATGCAGTACATGCGCCCTCACAGCCGCGGCCTTCGCAGGAGACGCCCTGGGCGTCGGGAATCCCAGACTGATTCCCGGCCACCGTAGGCACAGGCTTACAGACGGCGAGTAATGGGTAGCTCGCTGTCCGGTAAGGGCCAAGCCCGGGTCGACGGCGCGTTGTGTTCCACGCGCGCCTCAAAGAGATGTCAGCAGCAACTGATGGGGCCCGCAAGGGCCGATGCCTGCCAGGGGTGCGGGTTGTTCGAAAGAGATACCGCGGCCCCTGGCACACAGGCAACTGAGCGAACACGGGTGGGTTTTAGTCAGTAAAAGTCTGACACGCCCTCCCGCTCCACCCAGAGCGGGAGAAGTTATTTGATGATTACCCACCCAAAAAACAAAAAAAAAATGGTTACAGTTTGCGCACTCGTTAAAAATTTACCCTGTATTGGTACTGTGTATATAGTTTCATAAGCATTTAGTAAAGATTTGTTGTTTTGATGTTACTAACAAACACTTTAATGTAATTTTAGATGTATAGACTAGCGGCTTCGCCCACACCACCATCGGGCTACAGCAGTCTACTGGCTAAAGGCCTCACCTATTGCACGCCATTGAGCTCGATTTTCGGCAACTCCCATCCAGTTGCTACCAGTCACATAGCTGTTAGAAAATATCCTACTGGGCAGGCGAGGATCCACCGTTGTGGGCACGATAGGCATGCCCACAACCCTAATAGACTTGTGACGTCACACTTTCACGGTCTATTGAGATCGATAGGATAGATCTCTTTTGTAGGAATACACTTTATCCATCATGACCTAGTTTATACTCCGAGTAGCACTTGGCCATTTTCGGTTGGCTGTGCCCACAAACTTTTTTGAGGGCTGGATCCGCGCCTGCTACTGGGACATGCTGATGGGACAAAAATAGCATCAGCTATCCGCCAGTGAAAGTCGAGATTAGCGTAGGCCCGGCGAGATGGGTGGATGTCATTGTTAATATCGCGGGTAGAACCTGAATGACGCTGGCACAGGAGCATGGGGATTGGCACATGAAAAAAGAGGCCTGTGCTGAGCAGAGGGTGAAGTAGGACTGTGAACGATAATGATAAATTGTTGGTTATTTACATCTTTTGTAACATCCCATAAACCCGTCTCAGATTAAGGTGAATCTTGTCGACTTTTTTTCCATACAAACTTCGGGAGTGTATTACTCCACTGTTCGACAATTTACATAAAAAATTAAACATGGTATGGTTTTGTCTCATTATTAATATTGTCTGTACGGAAATAGAATACTAAAATAAAAATCCATTAAAAAGTTAAAAGCCAACAAAGATACGTTTTTCTTGCTAATTTAACCTTACTTTGGGCGTGTTTAAGTAATAAATGAAGTGTAAAATCTCAAAAACCAGGTCGGTAGCGACAAAGCTCAAATATTGAAACGTTCAATAAACTTTATTGGTCATTGATTTATGCTTTGGTATTTTCATTAAACCCGATCTTCCGAAGGACTTTTCTTAATTTTTTACGCGCCTGTTTTACTATAAATGATCCTGCATCTCACTCAATAACGTTGTGCGTGTAGACTAGCGTCTAACTGCTCATCATTGGTACTATCTCTGTCGGACGCGATGCCTGGTGAGACAGCGTGCTTTTTAGCCAGGCCCACCAGTGAGTACGAGACCGCGACGAGGGCTTGTGCCTCCAAGCCGACGACGTAGCGGCCAAAAAGTAGGTTGCGGTGAGGTGCATCGCAACTGAGGCGGGCCGCGATGTCGAATGGGAGGCATCGCGGCTGAGGGCTACAGGCTGCGGCGGAGGAAGAGTGCCGGTACTTCTGAGTAGCGCTCTTCCCTTCCGTGGCCTGGACGGGGCAGCCACCGTTTGATGGCGGACGCGGTGGGGCCGCAGGGGAGGAGGAGTGTCGGTATAGCGTTGGCCGCTCTCCCTATCCCCTGCGGCCGAAAAGTGGTAGGCGGCGGGGCCACTGTGCTGACCCGTCGCAGGAGGATGTCAGCAGCAGCTGGTGGGGTCCGCAAGGGCCGATGCCTGCTAGGGGTGCGGGTTGTTCGAAAGAGCTACCGCGGCCCCTGGCATACGGGCAGCTGAGGGAACATGGGTGGGTTTTAGTCAGTAAAAGTCTGACACGCCCTCCTGCTCCACCCAGAGCGGGAGAAGTCATTTGATGATTTCCCACCCACAAAAAAAATTCTGGTGAAGATCTGATGAAGAACTTCGGCGATAGGCAACGGAACTAATCAATAAATGATAGCAAATGGACTGGGATTTCTGAAATTACACCAGTTCATAACATAACATCACGCCGGTACGCTGTGACGGGGTAAGCGCATGTGAACCACTAAAAATTTAAAATAAAAACTTAAAAAAAAATACAATACAAAGTAAAAATTAACTTTAATTTCGGAAGGCGGTGACAAAAAATTTAAATACATATCCAAAGTCACCGACCGACGAAGTTATTTTTCGAGTCGATGGATTTTTTTTTTAAATATATTTTTTAATACCATTTTACAGAAATGTGGCAAAGTATTAACGGCCGCACAGGTCAATCAATCAGGTTAACTGATGCTTGCCGGCTTGCCGCTGTTGGCTCCTGGATGATCTTTACATACCAAGACCCCTCTATGCCTGGGACGGCATATTAATCCATTGCCACCGTCTGTCGACTTGTGGATCTTTGACGGTTGTTACAGGTCGTCAGACAGGTTGTTACAGGTGGTCGACTTTTTGACAATTCAAAAGTGCCTGTTAATGGTTTAATTGAAATAAATGCTTTGAGTTTGAGTTTGCGTTTTCAGGAGCCCCAAAGTCTGGCTAGCCAGTCTTACACAAAGGGTATTGTATTACCCAGTATTGTAACTGAGTCGTGGAGTTCAGACAGGCAGTTACTCCATGTAAGATTCTGGTATTCAACTGCGTCTGGTCATACTGGAAGCTAACCAACATAGTCGGGAAAGGGATACACAGATTTCTTGCATGTTCTGTGATAATTCTGTACTACTTGAACAAATTAGAACCTATTTTGTAACCTTTTAACCGCTTACGTCGGATTAATCCGACAAATATTTTCGAGTTCATTTCGCCAGGGTCTATATTTACGACCATTTACGACCAAAATACCACAGCACGTTTAATTTGTTGTAAAAAGTTAAGTATTGCACATCCCTCTTTGTTGCAGGTATTTATTTTTCGATTCACTGTGCCGGGCGCTGGGGGCACGACATGACAGCTGATATGAAGTCGGGCGGTTAAAAGGTTAAACATTTACCATGGTTAAGTTTTGTCTTTAGTTTTTTGAGTTAGCTGTAACACTATGTATTCAAACTTCTTCAATATTGATAATATTATAAAACTACAACATTCAATACAAAATAAACAAAACTGTTTATGTGTGGAATACCACAATAACTAAAATATTTGCAACAGAAGTTATAAGTCATTTGTTTTGTTTTAGCCTCTGGATCAGATAACTTTGTGGCTTTTGTTTTAGCCTCCGGATCAGATAACTTTGTGGCTTTTGTTTTAGCCTCTGGATCAGATAACTTTGTGGCTTTTGTTTTAGCCTCCGGATCAGATAACTTTGTGGCTTTTGTTTTAGCCTCTGGATCAGATAACTTTGTGGCTTTTGTTTTAGCCTCCGGATCAGATAACTTTGTGGCTTTTGTTTTAGCCTCTGGATCAGATAACTTTGTGGATTTTGTTTTAGCCTCCGGATCAGATAACTTTGTGGCTTTTGTTTTAGCCTCTGGATCAGATAACTTTGTGGATTTTGTTTTAGCCTCCGGATCAGATAACTTTGTGGCTTTTGTTTGGTTCTAATTCTTATGCATGTGTGTGTGGTGGACTGGTTTTCGTAACATAACATCCCGCTTAGTTTCCTCAAACAGTTGGGCAGAGGTGATCCTATAGTTCCCACAGTTCAGCAGTTATGTTTATTCCCATGGGACATGCCTTTTTTTCTTTTTGGTTGGGAAATCATCAAATAACTTCGGGCGTGTCTAAAACCCAGCCGTGTTCCTTCAGCTACCTGTGTGCCAGGGGCCATGGTATCTCTTTCGAACAACCCGCATCCCTGGCAGGCATCGGCCCTTGTGGACCCCACCAGTTGGTGCTGACATCTCTTTGAGGCGCGCGTGGAACACAACGCGCCATTGACCCAGGCTTGGTCCTACCGGACAGCGAGCTACCCGTTAATCGGCATCTGCAAGCCTGCACCTAGGCTGGCCGGAAATCAGCCTGGGGCTAGGGCCGTGAGGGCGCATATATTGTTAGAGTTTGTATACCTCACTCAGTATTTAAAGACTAAATTACAAAAAAGAATAAATTTAGTATGAGGTGTAAAAAAACCATACAAGGTGTATAAAGTTGATAAATGAAAAACCATATGAACGCTGTGTTTCTAACGATAAAATTATTCATGTAACTGTGATTTTTATCCGGAGCTGGAGATGATCGAACAAAACGTAGAGAATAAATCGCATTACCTATGGCTATCAACTGAGGACAAAATGACAAATTCCAAATGGAAAAATCCCAATAAAACTTAACCTGACCTTGGAATTAGACTCAGAATGGTCAGGTTTTAGGTTCAATACCTGGGTGGATTCACTTGCGACCTACACCAACAAGGCAGTCATAAGTCAGTGATTAATAATGAATAATACTTAATATCCATAACACAATGAAACAATGGACTTTTACAATGGTCCTTATCAAAACCATGTCTGTAATGAAAATTATTTGATTCCGTAGAAAGTTAATAAGCGTTGCAAATCCATTTAGAGACTTTTTAATTAATTTTTTGACACCAATCAAGACAAAAACAAGGTTTTATAATTTTGCAAATGCTTTTATTAAATGCGTGCTATGATGTTTTTTTAAATCTCAATGATCGAATTTATACAGTCAGCGGATTTGATGGGTCCATATCATTATATCCTGTTTATTTAATTTAAAACGTAGTCAAAACAGGAAAATTGCATAAAACTTACCGATTGCAGCGATGAGACAGAACCTGGCGATTTTTCTCGTAGGAAACTTGCGCTCATTCGCAACATTCGTTTCTATTTTATTTTCCTCCATTTCTCTTTGATATTTTTCACATTTCCATTCGAAAAAAATATAATTTAAATGGAATTTCACAACTTCCAATCCGCTGTTGACAATATCGGACACTGATTGAATGACATTGACATTTATTTGACAGCGCTAAGTTAACTTTAGTGATGTTGATTTTTACTTTTTGAAGTTCATGAATAGTAAACTTGTTAGTACTCCCGCGCGCGCGTGGACGTACTAGGCGGTGGCAGCTGTCAAACTCGGACGTTTGAGTGGATAAACAAAAGTTTAGCACTTATATTTTAAAATGTATTTTTCTATTTAATTAACTCCTCCTTTTTCTCCCTCTTATCCTGGAGTGGAAATATGATCTACTCTCTTTTAAACTCAAACATATTGTTCGCGAAGATTCCAACTATGTACATTTCACAGTCAGCTACTCAATTAGAGATTTCCGTTATCGATAATGAGTTATCGATATTTTAAACTTACAATGTTCTCTGGGTCCTATGATATATAGGGAAAAATTTGACCTTACGTGCGGTTTGTTTTTGCAGTATTAGTAATCGAACACATTTCCATTAATTGCTCTTACATTTTGCTTTCTAATTCTACTTAAGTTTCGACCATGCGAAATATAATTACAAATGAACATAGAACCTCCTTCTTTTTTAAGTATAAAGTGGCATAAGTGTCAGTCTAACATCTAAGATCTATTTAATATACCAAATTTAATCAAAGTCCGTTACGGAGTTAGTCAAGCTAAACATAATACGAGTGTATCCGCAGGCGAAAGCGCAGGCTTCCAATGTCAATAGGAAGTAGTATACCCGTATTATCTAATCGCGTAGTATAATATCTGGGTGTATCTTTCTATCAATAAAATAATTGTCAAAATCTGATCAGTAGTATAACATAACAATTCTTAATAAAACTTTCTGTAAATCGTAAGTATGTATTAGAACAACTGACTTCCAAAAAAACACTACATAATGAAAAATAACTTTAATTTCGGAAGTCGGTGACTTTGGATATGTATTTTAATTTTTTGTCACCGCCTTCCGAAATTAAAGTAATTTTTCACTTTGTAGTGTTTATTTGGAAGTCGTTTGTTTTTTTTAATATTAAATTTTTCACTTTTTAGTGGTTTACATGTGCTTACCCTTCACAGTGTACCGGCGTGATGTTATGTTATGATATAGTGTAAACAATAGATAGACATGAGATTTCAGCAATTCCAGTCCATTTGCTATCATTTATTGAGGAGTTCCGTTGCCTATCTCCCAAGTTCTGCAGCAGATATTCACCAAATTGAAATAGGACCACTCTGAGAAAGTACTCTTCCTAAAACTACCCAAATCGCTTCAAGTGTGAGTATAAAATTTGAAGAAATCTCCCTATTTTTCAAGGGTCCCATCATCAGATCCTGACTTAATGATCATGGAACCACCTGGGAAATATACCCTTTTAAACAAAAAAAAATCGAAATCGGTCCACCCATCTTCGAGTCATCGGGGAAACTACATAAAAAAAAGGTTCCGACAAATTGAGAACCTCCTCCTTTTTGAAGTCGGTTAATAAATATATATATAAACACTTGATTTCAAACATAATAATATTTATAGACTCTAGCTGTTGACTATATTTTGTTTGAAAATAAAACGGAATGTCGATAAATAAGTCAACGACAGTGGTACAGCTCTAGAGGATTACAATTAGTAATGACCTCGTTACGCAAATATAAATCTTATTTGTAGCGAAATACAACTTTAAATTGAATGCGTTTATCATAGTGACATCTAGCGGCGGGTAGCGTAGCTTGCTCATTAAATTATTTCGTGTGCGCTTTATACGACAAAAGTAGTAAATATGTAAGAAGAGTAGACAAATAAGAACTCTATAGTCATTTTTTTGTGGTTTATTATCAATTATGCGACGAATGACATATTTCCTACTTTCATTCAATATTAAACTACCAATCGGACCAAAGTTCTTAGTGTTACGAAATACAATTAACTTGTATTCGTGTGAGTTTGGGTACGCTGGTTCCGATACTAAGAAAGCGTTATACGACTTCTACTGGTTTTTTATTTCTGTGGAAAAAAAAAATCTACAGTCCTTGCGACGTTATTTTAGCTTTCATTTTGCATTACTGTCAAAATCACAGTGATCCTTAAACTCGTTACAATAAGGTTGCTATTGGGTTAGTCCCACTGATAAGTCTGTCAATATCACAGTGATCTTCATTTCTGCCACCATAAAGTTCCATTTGGGTTGCTGGTGTCGGAAGTAAAATAACTTTGAACGAACTGTAAGTTTGTTAGTTAGTGTATTTATTATTCGTGACACGAGGGAAAGTACTAATAAGCATAGTGCCGTGTGAGAATGATGACTAGTTGCGTTCTGCCCATACTGATATTTACTACTATTAATGCTACTACTACAACTACTAGTAACACGTGCGATGCTTAGACTTTTCAGTGCTTTAGCACTAGGTACAGATCTATGATATCCACTATCATTGCGCATTGGAGCGTTAGGCGGTAATTTGACTTTCAACGTTGTCGAAGAAGTCTAAAAAGTAATCAGTTGTAACAAATTATTTGAAATTAATACGTCGCTCGTCATTTGGCATAGTAAGTTTTAGGACATCACTCCAGTCACGTTGCTGTCAATCAAACATCGTATCAGTCAAGAAGCTTATAGATAAAAGTGGAGGCCACACTCCAAATAAAAAAGTGAAGACAACCTGTAGGCTAGCGCTCTCTTTCTGAATACATACATAAGAGAGAGAAAACACGTATCACTGTCTCGTTCTTATGTATATATTTAGAAAGAGAGCGTCAGCCCACAGTCGTCTTCACTTAGGTATTTAGAGTGTTGCCTCCACTTTTATCTATGAGCTTCTTGGTATCAGTCAATAATCAGCTGACAGTATGTAACTTACTTGCCATACTCTCATTTGATTTTCCCCATTTTCTGGAAAACGTAAATCTTTTTTGTGTGTAAAATTCGGGAAAATGAGATGAAAAGAAAAATAGCAAAGTACATGTAAGTACAAAAGTATGAAAACATTACTTTATTTCATCATAAAAGTCATTACAAATCACAACCATTTCTTATTGTCATGTCACTTAGCAACTAGAATTAAATCTAGTTTTATCTTAAAGATACTCATTAACAAAATGGTCATGTTTAATTATTTCCGTGAACGTGGTAAGTGTGTTGCTGTTACAAAGGTCTTCATTATTCGGGGCTGTGGAAACAATGCCCCTAAGGAAGTAACGTTCTGCTGTTCGATCGGTATCGGGAAACGCTAGCCCGCCACCGCTGTCACCTTTGCATAGCGCCTTACCTGGAATAACAGATAAAACATCAAAAGCCTGCATCATTCATTAAAGGGGAAGCGCTAGGAAGGCCATGAAAATAATTTTTTCTCACGTATTTTGTTATTTACAGGTCAGTGTAAGGCTGTATGTTGAATAAAATATGATTGGCGACCGTAACACGTGAATCATATATTAACCCAGCTACCTTAACGCATGCTCCTTAAACAGCTGAACTATTCTGTAAAATTAGCTTGAAGTGAGATGTCATTAGTGTCAATCCCTAGCATTAGGTAAAATGACAGCTCACTTTTGACGGTGAGATTAATTTTGCAGAATAGATCTGCGGTTCTGCAATTCCATTTTATTCATGTAGCGTGGCATAAAAAGCCACCTGGATTTTGCCGCCTATGGACATCTCAGTGGTAAAGATGACAGGTCTCTTATGCCAGTAATAATCTTCAAATCGGTTTACAGCAGCAAAAAGGTAGTGTGTCTGTACTTCTCCTGACAAGCTACTTCACAAAGACCTCTATACTCAAGCAATACATTTTCAGTTTAAGCTAACTTCTCATTGCACGAAAACCCTAAAAAATGCGAGATCAGTTAAAACGGAAAATGTATAGCTTGATATGTTGTCGTGTTTACTACTAATAACTGGAAATTCATAGAGGAAACCGCCCTGGACTGTAAATGTGGTGCTGTAGTGCTATTCTAAGTATTCTTTAAAAATCTCACCGTAAAAACTAAGATGAAGTGAGCTTGAAGTGACCTGTCAATAGTGTCAATTTCTGGCATCAGATAGAATGACAGCTCACTGTAAGCTCACTTCACCTATGCTTTCCAGGTGAGATTTTTGACACATAAATCATGTTCCGTTGTCTGCACGTTACAGAAACTGGTGAACACTACTGAAGGTGCCAAACTTGTAGCCAAATTATGAGGCGACGTGTGACTTGCTAAAAATAAGTGCTTGACAGACTCACCATTTCCATATCCTGCACATATCTTATCGCTGGTTATGTACGCTCTAAAAACTGATGGCGTTGTTGTGATGCATTGGTCAATATTTACGTAGGGCAGTTCAACGACCTTCAGGATTTGAGAGGCCGGTCCGTTTTCTGACGTGAGGCCCCAACCTGCGACCTTGATGGGAATTAAAAAGATATTAAACATTTTTTTTTGTTGGTGGAAAATCATCAAACAACTTCTCTCGCTCTGGGTGGAGCAGGAGGGCGTGTCAGACTTTTACTGACTAAAACCCACCCGTGTTCCCTCAGTTGCCTGTGTGCCAGGGGCCGCGGTATCTCTTTCGAACAACCCGCACCCCTGGCAGGCATCGGCCCTTGCGGGCCCCACCAGTTGGTGCTGATATCTCTTTGAGGCGCGCGTGGAACACAACGCGCCGTGGACCCGGGCTTGGTCCTTACCGGACAGAGAGCTACCAATTACTCGCCGTCCGCAAGCCCGCGCAAGAGATTAAACATAATATCACGCCTGTATTCCCATATCCTGTTACACTTTAGGGAAAGCACGTTAAGCGATTCGTCCCGGCTGTCATTCGTAGATCTTTGACTGTTGTTATGGGTCGTCAGAGGCCCGAAAGTCAGACAACCAGTCTTATCAAGGGGTATCGTATTAACCAGTAACTGGGTTATGGAGGTCAGATAGGCAGTCGATCCATGTAAAATACTGGTACTTAGCTGCATCTGGTTAGACTGGAGACCGACCCCAACATAGCTGGGAAAAGGCTAGGCAGATGTTGATGATTCCCATATCATGTTACCCAGTAACTGGGTTGTGGAGGTTAGAACGGCAGTTGCTACATGTAAAAAACCGGTATTCAAAAAAATGGTAGGAAAATGTCGAAGGGGTAGGCAGAGTACATACACATTTAGCCAGTTATGTTTAAGTATCGATAGGCGTTGTCGTCTGACAGTACTCATAATTATAAGTGTCAAGTGCGACTTACCTTCCCCAATTTCCCTGGCTGCAGCTGTCTCCTGTCAAAGTTAATATCAAAATCCAAGCAGACTGGTCTGATGAACGTTTTGTACACGACATGGGTCTCCAGAATCACTATTGCTATGTCATCTTGGAAGTTTGCTGCATTGCCTTGGAAGCGGGCCGGGATCTTGATTTCTTTTACCTGTTAATCATAATATGAGCATAATTAGCCCAAAATGTTCTGAGAGAGGAAGTGGGCTGTAGCCATAACATCCACCACGAAGGACCTAAGCGGAGGATTGGTGGATGTCACTCGTCTTCGAATTTTTGGTTCAAACCTGGATGGAGGACGAGCGGGCTCGCGAAAGATGGAATGAATGGAGGGAGATCTTTGCCCAGAAGTGGGGCAGCGTAGGCTAATAAAATACAAAATGATTTGACAATAGAATTGACTACCGAAAGCAATAGCAGTGACATAGTTACATCAGCCTAAGCTTACGAGTTGTACGCAGTAAACTGTGTAGAATTTATTGAATTGCCTTTACTCTCAAAACATCGTGAGGTAACCTGTCCTAGAACCAAATAATTCTAAGACATCTGACATCCATCCATCCGCACTAGGCCCGCGACGTAGATTCTGGCCCACTCCCTCTCACAGAGAAGTAGCCGGTGTCCCAGCAGTGTAAACTTTGTAGGTTGATTAGAAATGCCCAGGACAGGAGGATGACAATGAAAACTGATGATGCTTGGAAACATGCTGGTCCTGCTCCATAGGACAATCTAGAGTCTAGACAAAATCAAACTGGTTGCTAATTGAATTATGTAATTAATTATATCTATGACATTGATTACACTCAGTGATTACTTTAACTCACACACTGACAGATTACATACTTATTAATATTCTAGGAAATTGTATATTTACTTTTACAATGTTTGTAAATGTGTGGGCACCATGTATCTATCATAAAATTAATTTATTTGTAATTGCTTTAATTTCATTCTTTTTACCAATTTTGGTACAGTAATTTTGTTCTGGATGCATCGTTTTCACACATAATTATACAATGAATATATGTTAAATATTGTAGTTAAATCATTTTTAAAAGAGTAACGGTGGAGTTTCTTGCCCATTCTTCTCCATACGAAACTACATTTTGGAAGGGGCGACTAGAATCAATTCTATTTTAATGTAAATGTTGACGTTCAAAAGTGCCTTTTAAGTGCTTATTTGAAATAAATGCTTTGACTTTGACTTTGACTTTGACTTTGACAAGAGAAGATTCAGCTTACGTCAGATTTCTGCACGTCCACATCCCTGTCGTTATTCCAAGGACGGTAGATCTTGCCGCTAGCCACCGCGTACATGGAGGCAGGCAGTTTCTTACTGACATCGTCCCAGAAGCAATGGGCAGCTGGAATTAATTAATTTAAATTCTGTATTAAGTTTATTCTTTGTTGAATTGAGGAGGTTGGTAAGGTGAAATGGGCAGAAGAGGCGTAAAAAGTTGTTTTTGTATTAAAAAATGGATAATGACTCTTTAAAGTTTACTAAGCGTAAAAAAAAGATAGAGAATAGAACTCGGTTCAACACCCTTCGTGCAGGATTTTTAACGTTCCATTCAGCAAGGAATTTTTAATACATTGATACCAGAAACCGAACTTTTCAAATTGAAATAAACACATCACTCGGAAGAGATTTATCGTGATATTGGCAAGTAACGTGGAAAGTTAGTGACCTACGTAGTGCGGTGACACGTTTGTTATAATTTGAAACATATGAAACCGAAAATTTGCTATCAATTCTCAGAGTATTTTATTTTGAGCTGAAACTATGTAGGTAATGGTGATTCTATACCAGCTGTTATCTTTACTGCTTAAGGATAGCAATAGGGTTTCTGTTACACCTGTTTATACTTAACTTACGCAGCACATAAATATGTCAGGGAACTGCCCATAGCCACTTTAATAGACGATAGACAAATTCAGGGGCCTCCGTAATTTTCGCGAGCCTATTCATCCAAGCCATCACCCGGGTAAAAATCCAGGCTCCGGGCTGGTACTGAGAAATTACAGATAAAAAGACCACATAACACTTTATCTACCCTGGGAAGACAACACAGGATCTCATGGAACCCACCTGAAATAACAGCCTTGTTGGAAATGAGTGATCCACCACAGATCTGCATGTAAGGATTAGTGGTCTTCCGGTAGATGCCGACGTGCCACGGCAGCTCTCCTCGCTTGGCTGGTCTGCCGCCAATTATGAGGTCCACGCCCTCCGGAGTTACTCGGCCACAATCTGAGGAGGTACATCACAACAAATATTAACAAACAATACACTGCTCGATATGCGGCCACAACCCAGGCCATCAATCTGCTAAACGCCCTTATTGCTCAGACGATGTTGACATAATTATTTATGTATAGCAGTAAATCTGTGTTCAATGTTTGAGTGAAGTTTTTTAGTTAATTGTTATGTTGTTGGCTTGCTGCGCGCTTTGGTGTTTACTGTAAGTGCAGCAAGTAATTGTTGTAAATAAACAAATATAAAAAATTACAACGACGCGAGCTGCGTCAATTGACGTGACTTGCGTCAAGTGACGTGACTTACGACACGCGCACGCGTGACCTGTTCGCGTCTGTCCCTCCGCAATTCGTGGCGTGGTGACGTGTAGCACGCTCTAAACCAGTTCTTTCATACTGTTAGCTTCGCAAACGCTGTCACAAGAGGCGTGTCGCTTGAGCGTGTAGCGAGTGGCCACATGGCGAAGCAAAAAGGAGAGTAATGATTTTACCGGGTATGTATGTATGTATGTTCATCTGTGCCCTAAAACACTACTTATCATAATTTGACAAATGAGGTGTCGTTGAAAGCATCTTGACCGTTAGCTGGCATAGACTATCTAGCGTTTATCACATTAAGTTGAATATGGCACCCTCTAAAGGACATAACACACAAATCTATAGACACCATAGATATATGTATGTAAAGTGACCAAACGTCCCGTTTTGAACGGGACTGTCCCTTTTCTCAGTCAACAGTCCCGTTGTCCCCTTACAAAGTTCCGGGACGCAAAATAGTCCCGATTTCTGAAACAGCGCGAAAAATTCATATTACAGATCTACCAAATGCCGTATTTCAATATAGTATAAATAATCTGTTATAGGAAAATCAGGTGGCGTGACGCCTTCGAAAAAGGTGGCTTTCTGTTTTACCCGTATATGTATGTATGTATGTTCAAGATTTTCTAGAAAGTTAGTGATCCGATTTAGATGGGGAACGAAAAGAAACAGCTCAATTAGTGTCTACCATTTACTGCTTGGAGTTTAATTGTGAAACTTAAATATAATGACACTAATCAAGAGGCACACGCCCCCCATAAACAGTTGTTATTTTCATAAATATTAAGTATTGAATTTCTTTGCCTATTTGCTTCTTGTGTAGCCCCCCCCCCCCCCCCCTGTACCCGCCCATGAAAATAGTACTGATGAAAAAAAAATGTGTTAATTTTAATTCTTAACCTGCTATATGGCGTCCCGTTTTAGGACAAAAAATAAGTGGTCAGTTTAGATATATGACAGGCACCTTTAATGCTATGCACGGATAAGCAGTCTAAAATGTTCCCACTGCTGGGACACGTGCCTCCTCTATGTGACAGTGTTGTCAACTCCTACAGAATGTTCCCATAGGACCAACTTCAAATTCGCCTAAAAACCCCTAAAATTTTTGTTTTACACTCGGTTTGAGAGGTAATTTCAAATATAAATTAAAATATATTCAAGTAGTATGAAAAAGCGCGGTGAGACAGTAAAAAAAATATATATTTTGAATAGCAAGTTGTTATTGGTCATAGTGCGAAATTCATTCAGCGCCACCTGCGTGTAGCTTTTAATACAAGACACGAAGTACGGCATTAGTGTAAAATTTTTTTCAAGGCAACCTATTCTAATTGAGCAAAAAATAAATAATAGTTTAAAAAAAAAAAACTAAAAAATCACGCTTTAAAAACCAAACTAAAAAATAGAAAATAATTAAATTCTATTAAAAAGCGTGGGGTGCTTGATATTAATTGATTATAAAAATACCCCAAAAAGCACCCCACGCTTTTTAATAGAATTAAATTATTTTCTATTTTTTAGTTTTGCTAACTACAAAACCGTGTTTTTTTCAAATTTTTTTTTAAATTATTGAATTGTCATAGGTCCTTCGATAAGCCTACAAAGTTTAAATGAAATCTGACCGTTTAAAGTGGGTCAAAATAGCGTCCAAAGGAGTCGGTTACATACAAACATACAAACAAACATACAAGTGAAGCTAATATATAGCGTGTAAAAAGTGATTCTTTAATTTCACGTTCAGTTTATAAGAATTTTATTGCGAAGGAATATGTATTTCAAATATATAAAATTAAAAAAATATCTTGAATAATCCACCCCTAAAAACCCCCTGGACATCTTGATTCCCCCTAAATTTGGGGGGAAAACAAGTTGGCATAACTGGAGGGAGTGCGCTGTAGTCCTGGCAGGCCTGGTGCGGGTTGGTAGATGTCACATATCTTCGAATGTTTGGGTCTAGGACATGTTGGTTACCTCACGATGTTTTCCTTCGCCATATTGAGAGCAGTAGTAATAGAATTATTTATACAGAGTAAAGCGGCTGTCAGGGTTCAAACCTGCAACCTTCTACTCGTATGGCGCGGCCCTTTCCAGTTTCCACAAGGTCACCACTGCCCGCATCGGCACATCCTAAGCAGTACTCGAAATGTGTCTTAATTTATTATTTCTAGATATTTTTGTTAAAGGTTATAATGCTGCTGAAGAAGCTACAATAATCACCAGAAGTCCTTATAAAATAATAGATAGTGCAAATAATATTTGAAATACTTGTCGGTTAGGTATACTAATTATTTATGTAACTATAACCTCGAACAGTTCATGTACGTGAGGTACGCACTCGACGTCTATTTGCTACTAGCTTCTGTAAATCCAACGCTGGCTCGCGTTCACCACTTCATCGTTTGGTTGAGACATATAACAATGAGTTTAATTCAATCAATATTCTTTTTCTTAGTAAAAATGCATTTAAGAAGCAAATCCAAGCAGCCCTAAAGGATCAGCGAAGTCTTTTAAAATAGCGTTAAGTTTAATCTAGTCGGATACTTTGAACGGCAAGAAATAAACTAAATGCGCATAAATAGGAACTAACTACTTAAATGTTCAGTAGTACTATTCTGTAAAATCTCGACGTGGAAAACTTAGGTGAAGTGAACTTGAAGTGAGCTATCATTCCACGTGATACTAGGGATTGACACTATTGACAGCCTAGTTCAAGCTCACTTCCCCTAAAATTTCACTGTGAGATTTTTTCTCGACACGTTTTCACTCGACATTACTTAAGGAATCCTGCTTCCGCATCCTCGCTAAAGTAGCCTGCGAATTCAAATCTTGCGTTTGTCAGTCGGCAGGCTACTTTGAATTTACCGGGCTACTCCGGCGCTTCCCTCTAAAATGATTTTGTTGTTTACATTATAATTTTTCTAGTGGGTTTTACCTAGTCGGTATTTAGTCATGTATCCCTCCCTACATTACCTATACACTCCCTTTTGATGTAAGGGTAAACACCCTTGTCACTTATTTGATGATTTCCCACCCAGAAAAAAAAAAAAAAAACCATGGGTAGTTGACTTAAAGTTAAAATAAACGAGCGAGTTAAAAAATAAAATAATACGCGCGAAAAATGAGCGACGTGTCGGGCCACGTGGCGTGGTCCCCGCGCCCCGCGCCGGGTCCTGTATTGAGACGCAAGTTTGTTGCCCTCGCGCGTATGATTGTTTTTTTTTCATTGATTTTACGTTCTATAAACGAAACCAAACCACTGGTTTCAAGGATAACGGTGTTTACCCTTACAGCCTGTATATAATTTATGAAGGGAATAATAAGCTTCCAATAACCGGATTAGAAATGGTTTTGTTATAAATTTCCTAAATTATCTCATATTCACAAAAAGTATATTAACTATTACCCTATTTCTTTCTCTTCAGTACCCTTTTGAGATTCGTCAATTTATATTTTATTCTAAATCTTTGTCGAAGCTTACTCTATCACTGTTTATTAATTACTATACTACTGTTATAAATATTAACATTAATCCCTGTACTATTCCTAGTAGCTTTAGAAGCTGTAACAGTATTTTGTACCGGTCCCATACGCCAATCATCTTCACTAATCTCATAATCCCACGGATTAAAGGTACTATCATCGACCTTATTCAAATCCTCAACATTTTTCTTAGTAACAACTTCTATCGACACATTATTTGCTTGATACTTCTCACCACCGGCGTACAAAAAGTTATTGATATAAACTTCAACAGTATCTTTGATCAATATAGTGATATTTGTTTCGTTTCTGGGCAAACCTGGGATGCAGACCGCGACGTAGTCCCAGCTTCCATCGATGCATCTCATGAAGGGGAGGGTGAAGGCTGAGTAGTAGTTCGGGCTGTTACATTCGGGCCTCACGACTGTTCCCGATGGTTCGTCAGGGTCGCAGTTGCGTTCGCCCTTGATGGAGCCGGAGACTTGGCAGTGGTAGTACACGGATGGGTTGTTGCCTAACTTGCAGAAACCTGGAGGATAAGGGATGTTTTACAATGGCAAATAGAAACTGAGTTTGAATGCAGTAGTCGAGCTAGGGGGTAAATTAGTTCATGACGTAGGAAACACAGGCTCTTTGCCATTGTAAATCTATGATTTGAATTAGATACTAATTAAAAACTTCTAAAACAGAGTTTATTTTTTTAAACTTTCCCAGAATCAGATACTATATAGATACGCATTCTTAGCGTACGGGTAAATTAATATTATTTATAATTAAATAACTTGTAGTTACGTAATAACTAGTACTAGGGCGTACCCTATCGAAAGCTTAGCTTAAGTCAACAACGTCGCTAGATTACGCATACATAGTATTTAGCCATCAATTTATACTTACGGACGCATTTAGGAATAGGAATAGACCAGTTTCCACCCTGACAGAAGACGATATCAGTCCCCACGACTCCGTATCCTGGTTGACAGATGACGTTTAGGTTTAACGATGGGAAGCTTTGCCCTGGTGTCGCGTACGGGGCGTTTCCTACTACGTAGGTACCGTAGTCTGGGTATGGTGGCAGGTTGCATGTGCCTGACTGTATTGGCCTGAAATGAAAGATCTTATGAATTAGAGCTAAGTATCTCTATTCTACGAGGGCAAAACTACATTTTCTCTCTGACTTTTTGACATCACCCCATGGAAAAATTTCCAAACTGTATTTGATTTGCTCGTTTCTACTGTGGTTATTCTACGAGAGCAGGATACAAAGGTATAAAATATCGATTTCTGCCATATATTTTGTGTACCTGTTAGTAACTGTTGGGATTGATGGCAGCTGTCGGTTGCATAGTTCAGCTGACTCGTCAGATCCATCTGCACACTCGTTTATCTGTTAATAACATTTTTTCGTATTAATTCAAGTAGTGACTAGTATTATTGAAATATAATAAACGTTTTACTCTTCTATGTGGACCAAACACCAATTACTGATGGTTTCAGTTATGGCGCCCCTCGACAGCAGATGTACTTAGCTTTGCTGTGTATGAAAATCTAGGTGGGATCATCCATTTCGACCTACTGAGCTACTCATAAATGCGTGGCCTTGTTATTTAATAGCAGTTTTTTATGTTTGTATTTTGTAATAGCAATTACCTATTTTATTTAGCTGTTGAGTTTATGAAGCTTAAAATGGACTCTTAATAATTTAATTAATGAATTATATTGTGTAGAATAGAATAGAATAGGTCTTTATTTGCTTAGAATGTAGGTACATAAAAATAAGTTGTTAAATTATATAATAGGATCCATGTACATTCTGCCTTAATATAGCATGCAAATTTAATACAAAATAGAGGATATAGATATTACAAAAAATCATCATTTAAGAAATCCTGCACAGAATAATAACATTTATCTACAAGGAATTCTGTAGAACGTTTTTTAATTTTTGCAAAGGTATTTTTTTTATTTGGTCAAGTATTTTATTATAGACTACATGAGCCATACAAATCACATTTCTTTTCAATAAGCTAGTTTTAAATACGCCCGCCCGTGCATAATAGATTCTGGTATTGAGATATCATAGCTGTACTTCGTTTTCTAGTTTCTATTAAAGTTGCAAATAAACATCGATTAATTATTACAAAAATTGCTAATTCAAGGATATAAAGGCATGGGAAGGTTAATAATTTATGAGACTTGAATATTGGTACGCAACTGTCTGTTACTTTAAGACCAAATATAGCTCTCAGGCAGTGAGCTTTGAAAAAGCTTTCTCGTTCACTACAGTAACCCCAAAATCTTATACCAAATCTTAAGATGGAAATTACTAGACCATGGTAAGCCACTAATATTGTCGGTAAATTTACTTTTTTTGATAGATTATGCAACATAAACGCAGCTGTGCTTAAACGCTTACATATATAAAGTACTAAGTATTGAGTAAATATCTTCTGCTTGCGGCTTCCAATTTAACTGGCTGTCAATTATGATTCCTAAAAATTATGTACTGTTTATTTTTTGGATAGTTTGACCATTGTAGTTTATACCCATATCCCCCGCTGATTTTCGTTGGTAAAAGTGCATGATTTTAGTTTTTTGGGAGATTAATAACTAAATTATATTGTTAAAGTCATTTACATTATGATTCTTTAATGATACATGAAACATAATATGTGCTATCATCTCCGAATAATACCATAGGATGAAGTATATGACGTGGCAGGTCATTTATATATAATAAAAATAACAAAGGTCCGATGACGGTGCCCTGCGACACACCATATTTTATTTCTCTAAAAGGCTCACACAGGCTCGATATCTCCGTACATTGTCCACGACCTTTTAGGTACGTTTTTATTAAATTAAGGGCATTGCCACGAATACCGTATGCGTGAAGTTTGTTTAGAAGGGTATCATGATCCACACAGTCAAAAGCCTTCGACATATCGGCATAAATTGCGCATACAGGTATTTTATAGTCTACTTTTGGCATTATTCTATGGAGAAAATTGAAAAGATATATGCTTATTGAAACTAGCACCTTACTTTTATATTTGCTTGCCAATTCATGGAAAAATGTGTCATCGCACTAATAATTTATATGCCTACCATCTTTTGTATCGCATTTAGTGCAAATAAATTACTTTGCCATTGATTTTGAATTTGGCAAACAAGTACGTATGTAATCATTTATTTACCAAAAGACTTAGTTAACATAAGTGTTGTTTCAGTGGTCTTACTCATCCATAACTCATTACTCATACATACTCATCTCACACCGATGACATGACAAACATGTAGGCGTAGGTATAATATGATCTCCTACCCGTGCGAAGCCGGGACGGGACGCTAGTGTCATAAAGATAGAAACGCGATGGGCCTGGTGGCTACGTTCATTCCGATCCCTCGCTGCCACTAGCTATGCCCTACGCCGTACCCCACAGGGGGTACCCTTAGCGAGTAGTCGCTCTAGTTTGTAAGCCCTGGCTCCACCAGTTTTAAACCAGCGCCAGCCACTTGTCTTGCTTCAGTTCACAATTTTTTTCTGTTGTCTTGTTTTTTTTCTGTTGTTTTTATGTTGTTCTGTGTGCCTTTTAATCTGTGCTAAATAAAAGTATTTTCTTTCTTTCTTACTTACCATTTTGCCATAAATCATCGTATAATGTTCCCATTGCTAGGACACAGCCTCCTCTCTGTGAGACGGAGTGGGCCGTAATTCACCACGCGGGCCCAGTGCGGGGTTGGTAGATGTCACGTGTGTTCGAATTTTTGGTTCTAGGACATGTCCGGTTTCCTCACGAGGTTTTCAATAAAAAAAAAACTACTAACCCCATTACAATCAGAGCCTTGATCAACACAAGCGCCATATGCGCATTGGAACAGGTACGAGGGACATGTCTTAGCCGCGCATGCGCTGATTTCCTCATCTGAGCCATCTGGACAATTCGGGGTCCCGTCACAGAGGTCCGAAGCAGGGATGGAATTGCCGTCTTTACAACGGAATTGGCCCCTGAAAAGAATACACCATTTAAGTCATTTGTAGGGTCTTTTCACTGGTAGAATTGAAAAAGGAAATTAAATAAAGAAGTGACGATAGTGAGTGAGATAGTGACGGTACTAATGGATATAGAGAAGGACATAGGCTACTTTTTTACGCGATAACCGACATCCACGCCGGTGGGACCGCGGGCAAAAGCTAGTTATAGTATAATAGAGCTTTTTTGATATCATAGGCAGAACGAATGATAAGTAGACCAATCAATAGGCAGGTCATAAAGCTATTCTATAAGCTGCTGAGGATTTTGTTGCGAAACTTCTTCTTCGCACCTAAAGCACTAGGAAGTGATGAAGGGCGGGCGTTTTGGAGGAATGTCTAATGTAATATTGACGTTCAAAAAGTGCTGACTCTCAGTCTCTCTCCTAGTTTTGATTTCGGTTTGATTCAAAAGCCAACTCACCTTGATTCTGCAGTCTCGTTCCGACACTTGGGCAGTAGTTCGTCTGATCGGTCAGCGCATTCGTCTACACCGTTGCAGGGAGCCATACCGTCTACGCAGGCGCCGTACGTGCATCTGAACCAGTTGGACTGGCATCTGTGGAAAAAGTTACTATTTGCACAGATAATATAATACTACTTACAGATACCCAATTCCATACAAAGAAATGAGACCTCCCTAAGTCTGGCTATTGAGCTGGCTATTTTTCTTCCTCCATTTTTAAACAGATGGCAGCATCAGCGACTCACTAATTGCCAGCTCAAGACTGTAGTTGTACAACGCCATCTAGACGAGTTGGCGGAATAGTTTCATTTGTGTAAGTGAGCTAGCAATTCTTACGCTGCTGCGAATGAATCTTCTTATTTAACAACGCGAGTACTTATCGTAAAATTCGCCATACAATGCGACCTAGGCGTGTTTTCAGTTTTAGGAAAATCTAGATTTCTCCTTAAAACGTAAATATTAGTAACGATTGGGTTACAGCAGGATACATTGAGTAAAACGCCATCTATTGCGAAGAGCTCCAGAGAAAATGATTAACAGATAAATAAAATAATAATAATTCATTTTTATTAAAAACAAAAACTCAGTTTAGAGAAACTGTGTGTTCGATAACAACTGTATTAGTATAATACTGTGTCGCAGTCATTAACGCCCACCTCCACAAATTTGAGAAAAAGAAAAACTAAAAGACTAAAAACTAAACAAAAATAAAAACAAAAATAAAATAAAAATATTAGATTAAAAATTAGAACATAAAATTAAAGTTGAACTAAACAATTTTCACTGCGTAATTTCATGTGAGATTGTGTGTCTGTATGGAAAGATTGTGATTTTTTTGTGCGTAGAGTGTATGTGGGAGTGTGAGAGGGTGTGTGGTGTGTGTGTGTATGTGTGGGAGAGGTATCCGTTTGTGCAAGGTGTGTGTTTGCGCATGTTATACATATAGAGGGTAATTGAGTGAGTTTAAGTTTTTACATATGTTTCTAATTCCTCATAGTTGAGTGTATGAAGCCATTTATCTGTAATCCTACGACATTCTCGCAAGGTCAGTGGATATATAGGTAATGAGCTGTTTATTGACACCATTATACAAAGTGGAACCAAGATGGCTGTTACACTATCACTAAACGGGTCCAGGCTTCATTTATCTTTTTTGTTGAAAATACGTGATTTATGAGTGTAAATCGAGAAGTAGGTAAGCAAAGTCAGCATTTAACGTAGAAGTTTTGATTTTTACTTATCTTACTTCAGCCCAAAACCTACCGTTTAACGCTTTTCAGTGTTTGTTAATTTCATAATTGTTTCCTATGCTGATTTCTATGATTTTGTTTTCAAGACTATATATTTTGTTCGAGTTGAGACCCCATGGTATTGGTCAGATAATAAATCGCTCCACGTAAAGTAAAAATCAGCTGCATCCGGTTACAATGGAAGGCGATCCCATCATAGTTAAAAAGCCAGGTAGATGATAGGTCTGTAAGAGAGAGACATTATCCACCACACACGTGGTTTGGTGACGTGTTGCTAAAAGTTCGTAATCTGCTAAATACATAATGGTCGATCATTGGTCGGTCAATGGTCTCGTAATAGAATTGTGTTATAATGGCATTGTCGTATTGCCATTATTATAAAACCCGTTAGTAGAAATTATTTTTCAAAAACGACTACTAAATTTGAACATTTATTCTTGCCCGATTTCATTTACCTATATACCTATATTTTTACACAATATTTTATTAGTATTAAATTTTAGCAGATTACCGCCTAAGTCAGTCATTCATTATTTTGTCATTATGTACGAGATTACCAATAAATGCCATTTCTTGCAATGGAGTCTCAGTGGCTGACCATTGGAAAGTCATAATGACGCACATATTACAATAGTGTCAGAATGGTCGATCATTGCTTTCAAAATTATTGATTTTGACAAGTTTGGTAATCTACTATATAATCAATGGTCAGCCACTGAGACTCCATTGCAAGAAATGGCATTTATTGGTAATCTCGTACATAATGACAAATGAATGACTGACTTAGGCGGTAATCTGCTAAAATTTAATACTAATAAACTAATAAATAATAAGTAAAATATGTATATAAATGAAATAAATGTCTAAATTTAGAAGTAGTTTTTGGAAAATAATTTCTACTAACGGGTTTTATAATAATGGCTATACGACAATGCCATTATAACACGATTCTATTACGAGACCATTGACCGACCAATGATCGACCATTATGAATTTAGCAGATTACGAACTTTTAGCAAAATGACAATGGGATCGTGTAGGAACGACGAATTTATAAAAATAGCAGACTTGGGACCCAGTCGGTAACTTTGAGTGGCCGATGCAAATATTCTGAATATATTTTTATTTTAATGTGTCGGGTTGTTGAGAATATAGGGTTGAGCTCCAGGATTATATGATGCCGTTACAATCAAATTCAGTTGAGGTAGCTAAAATGATTGCTTTTTATTAAATTATTATTATACAGGGTGTAACAGAACCCCTAGTGCTATCCTTAAGCACTAAAGATAAAAGCTGGTATAGAATCACTAGACATAGTTTCAGCTCAAAATAAAATACTCAAAGAATTGATACCAAATTTTCGCTTTCATATGTTTCAAATCATAACAAACGTGTCACCGCACTACGTAGGTCACTAACTTTCCACGTTACTTGCCAATATCACGATAAATCTCTTATGAGTGATGTGTGTATTTCGATTTGATGATTTGGTTTCTGGTATCAATGTATTAAAAATTCTCATAACTTCCGAACATGTGGAGATAGGATTAAAAAACCCTTCCAATATTGTTTGATATCATCCAAAGCAGCCGTGCCCTTGATATGTATATACCCTTTCCGTTACACGTTGTATGGGCTAAGAAATTTCTACTATCCTATAAATGTGCAAGTTTGTTTGTTTGGAATGTTTAGATGTTTAGTTGTTTGGATTTTTGTTACTTAATCACGCAAAAACGGCCGAACAGATTGGGATGAAATTTGTAAAATAGATAGTTGACCTCGATTAACTTTTATGATACTTTTTATCCCGGTAATACGGAATTATTTCCGACCACCACGCGGGCCAAGTCGCTAGCTAAAGCTTTTACAAAATAAGTATAGATTGATTGAAATCAGTCATTTTAAGGTTCCTTGGGGTGCCGGACGTAAAGAATACTCACCATCGCATTTCTTCCCGTGGGTGTCGTAGAAGGCGACTAAGGGACTTACTAGAGAATGGGCAGCAGCGTCCTCTATGCATTTTATCACCACCGGTCAAAGTGGAGGAGCTTAGGGTAGGCCTATGTCCAGCAGTGGACATCTTTCAGCTAAAATGATGATGTTCATGATGATTGAGATCATGATTAATAATGTAAAAAACCGTGGGTTTTCAGGTATTTTTATATCAAGCACCCCACTACGCTTTTTTGAATATTTTTCAACTTTTTTAGTTTAGTTTTCTACTAAAGCGTGTTTTTTTGTTTTTTATACAACATAGTACTTTTGACTTACTTGGTCTTCCTGCACAAAGCGTGGGTCTCGTCACTTCTGTCAGGACAGTTCACTATGCCATCGCATTTCCCGTCAAAGTCAATGCACGTTCCATCTCGGCACTGCCACTGATTCCTCCTAGAAACAGCCAGAACACAAGTTGAATCTGTGGTTCATAAACTTACGTTGCCAGTCCAGGTGATCTGTTTTGTAAAAATCTCACTACAAACTTTATCACAAACAGCGCCTCTCCGTGAATTCCATTCAAACGCCAAAAGATTCTTGCAGCACTCTATGAGATATGTTTTAAATACGATATGTTTTGGATCAGTCTTGTGCAAACGCGAGTCAACGGTGTTTCAGTCCGATTCAGTTTGTCCCTTGCTGGTAGACCAGCGATGCCCTAAGCCAACGTCCGTACCCCACAGGTCTAGTTTTAAGTTTTTTAAGCACTGGCTGATAATTTTAAGTTATTAAGATTATGATAGGCAAGTCCGGTTAAGCAAACGACAGCCTCATAGGGTGAACTACGAGATAACATTCCCAAAAAAAAAAGATCAACAGTGTCTCGTTGTGAATCCGCGATGATTTACTTAAATAAATGGGTTCGCTTTTAATTGTGTGCGGTCACTTGAGTGAGTTTCGAAGTGAGATTATAAAATAGTACTGCCGGAACCCAGACCAAGACTAGATACAATAAGTTACAAGATAGAAGACTTAACGCTAACTTAGCTTACCGACATTGACTGGATTGTCTTCTAGACCTATGTAACACCAAGTCACCGGCCAGACCGCCCCTGAAAGGAAAAAAAAGAGAAATGAGTTTTTATTATTCGACATATACACGGTGAAATTTTAATGGTTGTTTTCCCGCGGCAGAACAGCTTGCAATAAGGAATCCCTTCGAACCATAGAGTAAAAGTAAAAAAATAAAGATATTTTTGTTTTAAAATAATAAAAAAATATATTCATCAACTCGATAAAACACTATCAATGACACTAGAAGTAACTTGCAGGTACTACTCGAATCCACGGAGCAAATACAAAGAGGAGATGGTGTAATTAGATTTCCCTAAGGAACAACGCGTGACAATTTGCGGGGTGAGGGGGTGTTAAATCCCGCCCACTTCTTTAATTTCCATCTACCGGTCAATGGCAAAACTACTCGCTCGTTCTGTAGATTTTACTTTGTAGTGACGTAAGTATCTCACACTAGATGTCACTAAGTGCAGGATGCAACAGGGTCGTACTCAGAATTTTCGTACCAGGGAGTAAGTTACTAACTCCGTTTTTTATATTAACTTTGCGTACCAGCTAGGTACGTATTTTTTAAATTGAAATAGTGATATAAATTTTTGTAATACATTGCTGTCTTAGATTATCTTCGGAAAAAAATCTAGTACATCATTTAGTACAAAATTTAACTAAATAAACTAGATAAGCTTTAAGTACTTTTAATTAGGTAAACAACAACTACCATACAGTATGGTAGTTGTTTTTTACTTTCCCTCCGTGTGACAACTAGTATGCACCATAATAGTTGTCTCACGGAGGGAAAGTACTTTAAATAAATTATTTTAGATGGAATATTTAATTTATAGGAGATTGTATTTTTTATGAGTATTTCCATTTATGAGACAGCTGCGGGATATTCAGTACAATAATTGGATTCCATTACGGCCCTGTGTTTTTGTTACTTGTCAGGACGAACGCCAACAATACACTGACAAGGCCACGCCTACTTGATGACGTCAGGACTTAGTCGAGAATCACAATGCACAGTTGTTTAGGCCGTCTCCTCTTTGTATTTACTCCGTGACTCGAATCGCACGCGCCGCCGGCAAAGGGAACAGTGATGCATAAATGTTCAAAGCAAAATAAACTCTCGCACGTGGTGATTTTCCACAATGGTTAATCTGCCATTTTTTCTTTCTAATATTTTATTAGTTTATAAAACGATTGTATTACCAAGATAAACCCATTTCGCTGCGGGAAAACAACCATTAGAATTTCACGGTGTATAGGTTACAAAAATACTCATTTTGAGGGTTATTGCTAATTCGTTGCTACATTTTTTTATTTTTTTTATTAGCCTATTCTGCCCCATAGCTGGGCAGAATCCTCCCCAAGTCCTTCCAGCGACTATTTGCCCGCGCCCTCTCGAACCAGCCCTTGCAGTGCGCGTCCAGGTCGTCTTGCTACCGCTTTCTGGGCCAACCACGGCGGGGCGTCGTCCATCTTTAGGTACGGTAGGAGACGTTTGCCTAGCGGTCATCCTGCATGGCGGCTGATATCAAGCGCCCCAGCCCATTTGAGCCTGGCAGCCTTCTTGCCTACGTCTATTATTACCGTTTTGGAAGCCGCAGCGTGGTGTTTCGAGTTTTTGCCTATCTTTTTACGCCCAGAATGCTGCGTTCCATCACTCTTTGGCAAACTCCAAGGCGGAACTTTTGCGACTCGGTGAGCGACCAGGTCTGAGCTGATGGGCTAAGACGGGCAGGATACACATGCCGATGAGTTTGCGCTTCTGGGAGTTCGGCAGATTACCCTACATTAGCGTCTTCATGTATCAGTAGCTTTGCTTCATATGTCCATATCAATGTCTGCTCAGCAATGTACATAACGCAGTAGGTAAATGCTGTTGAACTGTCTAAACGAAAGCCATTCCTACCGTAAAAAAAAAATCGGAGAAAAATTAGGCAAATTCTAGTCAGTTATACAGGGTGTAACAGGACCCCTATTGATATCCTTAAGCACGAAAGATAGCAGCTGGTACAGAAGCACTATACATATTAGTTTCAGCTCAAATTGAATACTCTAAGAATTGATAATTTTCTGTTTCATTTGTTTCTTAAATTCAAATCATAACAAACGTGTCACCGCACTACGTGAGTCATTAACTTTCCACGTTACTTGCCAATATCACGATAAATCTCTTCCGAGTGATGTGTTTATTTCAATTTGAAAAGTTCTGTTTTTAGTATCAATGTACTACTAAAACTTCTCATAACTTCCGAACATGTAGAGATAGGATTAAAAAACCCTTCCAATATCGTTTGATCTCATCCAAAGAAGTCGTGCCCGTATATATTTCCGTTACACGTTGTGATAAGTACTTACGATGAGCCACTAGTAAAGCAGTTCTCTTCATCGCTACCATCGGGACAGTCTTTGCGTCCATCACAAAAAGAGCCGAAGTTCACGCATGCACCATCGCCACAGAAAAATTCATCTGTACTGGAAATTAAAAAACAAATAACATTAGATAAAGCTACTGTACTATTACTTTATTAATTCTGCGTAATGCCTGCTAAGGGGCTTTCCAGAGAATGAGCAGCAGCTTTATCTAGATACATCTTACCACCATACTGCGATAGTCAACCCGACTGTCAAGCGTAGCGATTATGGCAAACCCCCCCAAAAAATACACAGAACCGTTTTTTTTTTGGGTGGGAAATCATCAAATAACTTTTCCCGCTCTGGGTGGAGCAGGAGGGCGTGTCAGACTTTTACTGATTAAAACCCACCCGTGTTTCCCTCAGTTGCCTGTGTGCCAGGGGCGGCGGTATCTCTTTCGAACAACCCGCACCCCTGGCAGACACAGAACCGGTTGAAGTGGCAGTGCTTGGAGGAGGCCTATGTCCAGCAGTGGACGCCTTTCAGCTGAAATGATGTTAATGATGATGAGTGGCTGCTGTATAAAGGCCTTGCCAAAGTCACACAACTCTCGGTCCTCTGACTTCCGCAATCAGCCTCTTCCAGTCGCCTTTTTAAGGTCATCAGTTCATCTAGCTAGTGGGCGTCTCACGCTACGCTTGCCAATATGTGGTCTCCGCTACTCATTTATCAGACCCAGGACAAGGGGTGGCTTAAGGAGCAATAAGCCATATAACAGATAGCTAAGTCTCATAAAGAAGCTAGAAGTTACTCAAAGAGCAACAGAAAAGGCAGTGCTCAAAGTTTGCATATTATCAAAGAAAATCAGAAGAACCTAGGTAGTCGGCATGGCCCAAAGAATGACTAAACTTAGATCAGATGGTAAGGAAATGTTTTCAAGTGGCGATCGCCTACCGAAAGACCGATGACCTGATGAAGGTTACTATCTAAGTCCGTTAATGAAGATACTGACCCGTCCTAAAGTAGTAGATCCGTTGAAACAAGTGTCAAATTTAATTTTTAAGACGGGAAAAAGCACATCGCGAGTTGGGCTGCTGTCAAATCGTGTTGCCATTCATTGTTAGTTTTTGCCTTTATCTAATCTTAAGTCCGTAGGTAAGACGGCGTAGGAAACGCCCGTAATTTCGGCGGAAACTAAGAATGCGTGCTTTGAAAGTAGACCCCTAGATCGGTCGTTATAGCGTAGCACACATTCCGGTTCGCCTTTGGATAGAACGCGGGTTTGCTGGATTTTTCCATAGGACCTCTTCTGTGTAGGTCGGCCTAGACGGCATGCGGCACCGTATGGATTTATGCCAAAGAAATTGTGTAAGCAGATATTTTGGAAACTAAACAACTTCTATTTACCTGCATGAGTTGATTCTCTCCCTGGTCACTGAACTCAATGCTGGAATTATGGCTGAAATAGACAAATTGTTACATTAATTGGCTGAAATGGACAAGTGAAACATTACTTGGCTAAGATAGACAAATTGATACATTAATGGACAAATTGATACATTAATGGATAAATTGATACATTAAGGCTGAAATGGACAAATTTATACATTAGTAGGCTGAAATGGACAAATTGGTACGGTCAAGGTAAGGCAACAGCAATTTTAAAACGAATTCCTTTCCCGCCTAGCAGGCGTATGTCATATTTTCGGTCAAAATATTTTCTACGACGTAGTCAAAATTATAATAAGGTGTAATTAAAAATTCACCTTAAGATGTTCAACGTGTTTTCATACCAAGGCCCCTCCGTGCCGCGGAAAGCACGTTAGGCCGTTGATCCCGGCTGTCATTCGTGGATCTCTTTGACAGTCGTTAAAAGTCTGAACATCTGACAACCGGTCTTACCAAGTGGTATCGTATTACCCAATAACTTGGTCGTGGAGGTCAGATAGGCAGTTGCTCCATGTAAAATACTAGTTTTCAGCTGCATCCGGTTAGACTAGAAGCCGACCACAACTTAGTTGGGAAAAGGCTAGCCAGATTATGATGATGTTATCGTGTTTATTTCTTGACTGTAGGAACAGTACCTATTTATCTTTAGCACGGAACCTCCCTTCTCTTTGGGCACGCCACGATTGCGGCGGTAAGTTGCGGTAAGGCGCTTTGAGGAGTGGATTGAGAGGCGGCACGGCGTCCTCACCTTCCGCCTGACGCAGGTCCTCATCTGACACGGTTGTTTCGGGAGGTTCCTATTTCGGATAAGGCGGGAGGAAATGCCCGGGTGTTTCCACTGCGAATATCACCCCGAGGACACGGTGGAGCATATGGTGGAGGTCTACCCGGCTTGAGCGGAGCACTGCCGTGACCGAGTGGAGGCAATCGGCAGCGGCGATCACTCGCGTCCAGCCCTGGTTCAGGCCATGGTACGGAGCGCGAGTGAATGGGTAGCCGTCGCTTCCTTCAGCGAAGCAGTGATGTTCGCAGAGAGAGGCGGCGCACGTGAGGGACATGCAGTACATGCGCCCTCACGGCAGTAGCCTCCGCAGGAGACTCCCTGGGCGTCGGGAATCCCAGGCTGATTCCCGGCCACCGTAGGCGCGGGCTTGCGGACGGTGAGTAATGGGTAGCTCGCTATCCGGTAAGGACCAAGCCCGGGTCGACGGTGCGTTGTGTTCCACGCGCGCCTCATAGAGATGTCAGCACCAACTGATGGGGCCCGCAAGGGCCGATGCCTGCCAGGGGTGCGGGTTGTTCGAAAGAGATACCGCGGCCCCTGGCACACAGGCAACTGAGGGAACACGGGTGGGTTTTAGTCAGTAGAAGTCTGACACGCCCTCCTGCTCCACCCAGAGCGGGAGAAGTCATTTGATGATTTCCCCACCTTAAAAAAAAGTAACCCCCTAGTTTCTTGAAACTAGGTTTTTCGCTATCTATATACTTGTTTTTGGTTCATTTTCCTTAAAACCAAAGACAAGACTCATTCATTTATGTTCCACAGAGTACAATATTATAAACTTATGATCTTTAAAAAGTATTTTAGAATCACGAAATAATTTGTAGGTCAGATATTATAATAATACTCGATAGGTTTTCTAATTCCTTTAAGATTCAAAGTCAGGTCAGTCAACAGGTATTGAAACAGTCTTGAATACGAAATTATTTATTTGGACAAGAATTAATACAAAGGTATGGATAACATGGTCTGATTTTGATCGGCATTTCTATCAACTTTTAAAATGTTAAAATTGTGGATATTGATATGTTCTATAATTTTGTAGAACATTTTTTGTTCTATCATCAATATTTTCCGCAGCGCATACCATGAAAGACATTTTATTGCTAATTTTTTTACACCATGTGTGGTTTTTTTTTGTCTACTCCTCCGACGACAAAACGCTTGTCTACGGTTCTCGTGCTACACAAAGTTAGCGTCTGCCTGTGTGCGAACACACGACCAACACGTCAGTCCCAATCTTTTAAGCAATTATTGCTCGGCAACACTAATGGATCAATGTGGATCAATTAAGTGGCGCAATCTGGAGCAACAACAATATATTGCCGATGTGTTTCGGCAATATTGCTTCTGATTGCTCCATATATTTCTTGAGTTGCCGAATATCCAATCGGTTTGGAAATTTTTAGTCAATTTTCTTTCTATCTCGTTTGTACGTATAACTACGTCTCGTTTTTGGGAGAGGAACCGGCCGGTGGCGGAGGCGGCGGGGGAGGCACATTGCCTAGTTTTTAAATTGCTCCATATTGCTCCATATTGTGTGGCCGTATCTCTGGCAACAGGTGGATATGTTGCCATTGCCCTAAATTGCTGGATGTAGTCGTGACGTCATAGTTAACGAGAATTGCCCAATATGGAGCAGTTTTAGTTGCTCGTGTAAGCGCACCTTTACCACTGGACCATTACTGCTCTACAAGGTTCACACCCATACCACACTCGCTCGGGTGTGAGTCAAGGCTCGGTGGTCGGTCCTCTCCTCTTTATTTTGATGATTAATGACCTCCCTGATGTAGTTGCCAGGGCCAGATCACTCTTATATGCTGATGACTTAAAACTATTTTATGAAATAAAATCGGAGGTCGATTGCCAAGCTCTGCAATCAGACATTGATGCAGTGTATAAGTGGAGTTTAGAGAATAAAATGGAATTTAATCAATCAAAATGCTACGTCATGTCTTTTGGTCGCCTAGTCAACTTCCAATACAAACCAAATGGAGATACAATTGCAAGAACTGATTCCATGAAACACCTGGGTGTCATATTCGACCCCAAGCTCACTTTTCACGGCCCCGTCATATCCACTGCTAAGGAGTCCTTCAGGCGCCTTGGCTTTATTTTAAGAAACTGTCGTGATTTCCACAACCCCCACGTTATCAAGCTTGTTTTTGGGGCAATGGTCCGTAGCAAGCTTGAGTCTAGTGCGTGCATATGGAATCCTTTTGAGAAGCAGTATGCGTTAACTATAGAGAAAGTTCAAAAAGCATTCCTTAGATGGCTCTACAAACACTTGTACGGGTTTTATCCTTTCTTATATCCGACTAAATTCCTCTTGGGTTGCATAGGTTTCAACTCTCTAGAAGTAAGACGGTCGCACGATCAGATGACTGTAATATTTAAAATTCTTAGGGGGATTATTGATGTTCCTGATCTACATAACGAGATCTGCAATCTATTTGTCCCGGACAATTACTGTCGTGGTAGAAGACACCGCTTACTGGCTGTTCCAACTTGCCGTACTGTTGCACACTCCAAGTCACCTATTCTTTGGACATTAACCGCTATTAACGCTCTCCTGAACTCGAATACAGATCTCGATATGTTTGCGAATGAATGGAAGATGATGTTGTCAGAATATTTGAATTTTTGTGAGAAGAATGCATGACTGTGTAAATAGATTGTAGATATTGTAATGTGTATATTGATGTGTTTAAATAGTGTAATTGGCTTCGGCCGTTCTATTTAAAAAAATAAAAAATATAGAATACAGAATAGTAAAAGGTTATACAGGCATGATATTATTAATAAACAACATCGATAACTACTTATCACACAAGCGAACAGTCTGTCTTCATAGTTTTTTAGAGCCACAATCAAAGAATAGATTTACAATTATTATTTTCTTGAAGTTTTTTCCTGTTCACAATTCACGATCTAACTTGACGCGGGGCGGATTTTTCCTAGTCGTAAATAAACTACCTGTGAGTAGGTATTTATTAAGAGTTGAGTTTTATACATTGATTTCGTAAAGAGTAAAGAACCCACAGTGGACACAGACAATCGTGCTGGTCCATAAATCCAAGGTAGCCCAGCTGTGAAACAGTGCGGGTGGGTAAATGTCCCAGGTCTTTGAATTTTCGGTTTTAGGACTGTGCCGGTTTCCTCACGATGTATTTTTTCACCATTTTGAGAGGAGTGGTGATCAAATAACTTCTCCCGCTCTGGGTGGGCAGGAGGGCGTGTCAGACTTTTACTGACTAAAACCCACCCGTGTTCCCTCAGTTGTCTTTCTATCGGTATCTTTCGAACAACCCGCACCCCTACCGGCAGATAGGTACTGCGTATTAGCGTTGCTGAATACTGGGCCGAAGAAATAATAATGTAACTTCATTTTTTTTTTAATAGCCGTCGACGCTAAGGTGAAGAAGAATTAGCAATGTAGTTGAACCTGTACGACACGATCGATGATTTGCCAAGGGGTATCGTATTACCCAGTAGTACCTGGGTTGTGGCAGTCAGATAGGCAGACGCTCCACGTCATCATCATCATTTCAGCCGATAGACCTGCCCCAAAAAAAAATGGGGAGGGGGGTTGCCATAACCGCCACGCTTGGCAGGCTGGTTGACGATCGCAGTATGGTGGTCAAATGCAGAGATAACGCTGCTGCCCATTCTCTGGTAAGTCCCTTAGTCGCCTTCTACGACACCCACGGGAAGTAATGAGATGGTGTTATTATTATATGGTCCCTCCATGTAAAATTCTGGTATTCAGATGCAGCCAGTCTGACTGAAAGCCGTCTCCAACTCAGACTGGGAATAGATTTTGACTTGTAGAGAAATCGCTAATACTTACCTAAATCTAATACCTAAAGGTGCGCTTACACGAGCAACTACAATTGCTACATCCTGGTCAGTTCTCGTTAACTATGACGTCGCGACTACATCCAGCAATTTAGGGCAATGGCAACATGAAGCAACCTGTTGCAGAAATACGACCACACAATATCATGAAAACTAGGCAATACGGCCCCCCACCGCCTCCGCCGCCAGCCGGTTCCTCTCGCAAAAAAGATACGTACAAACGACATAGAAAAAAAAATCACTAAAAATTTCCAAACCGATTGCATATTCGGCATCTCATGAAATTTAAGGAGCAATTAGAAACAATACACCCGAAACATATCCGCAATTTATTGTTGTTGCTCCAGATTGCTCCACTTAATTGATCCAGATGGATCCATTAGTGTTACCGAGCACAAATTGCTCAAAAAATTGCCCGTGTAAGAGTACCTTTAGGCATTTAGAGAGCAGTGGTGACCCAGTGGTATTGGCCCCGACTTACGAGTTGTAAGTCGTGAGTTCGGACCCAGGCAGGCCTACTTTACGTTAATTAATAACAGTATTTTACAAGCGAGTGCCTATCTGACGTCCACAACCCACTCTCTGTATGACTGGTTGTCAGACTTTCGATGTTTTTTACTTTTCCTCAGTAAGTTTAAACATTTTATGGTGTTTAACGAACCTGGTTTTTTTTTAACTCCTAAGGTGATTTTAAGGAATAGGTCTTTTCAAAAAATTGCAATAGTTTTTTCGCGAGGAATTCGTAAATCTATAAATATTTATAGGTGTGGCTAGACGGTAAGTAGGTATTGACTTTATATTGATCAACGAAAATATGTTCAGGTATTGTAAAAACCTGCTTTCAAACTTTTTGTGTTGTTATTTGACATTTAAATAACTTGACAAGAGCACAACACTATTCACCCAAATACACATTTTATTTTAAAAAAAAACTACATACTCACCAGCGCAAAGTATTACTAAATACACGTACATGTTAAAAACTCACGTCACTCACTCAGTAAACATTAATTTAAGTTTGTTAATTGACTAGTTTGATGGCAGATTAATAAACACTATTTCCACATCTTTTCTTAAATATATTTTTATTGATACTGGTTTACAATAAACACGGCCGACCAGTCGCTGTCATCTCGGGAAAACAGCTTTGAGCTTATAGTACTCTTTGCGCGAAAACCATCTAACAGTGTTGCTAGTGTAGAATTTTAATTACCCTATTTCTGCAATGGGGAGAAAAGTAACTGCTGTTTGTAGTTTTTTATAAAAAAATCGCTTTGCCGCCTGTTTCCCGAAGCACTACTGCTTTGAATGGTACGGCTACAATGTCGCGCTATTGCAAACTACAAGTAGCGCCCTCTGTTTTACATCAAGACGTCGCACTATGGATTATCGTAGAACAAGTGCTGATCACAAGTACTTTATTTAAATGTTGCAAATTGTATACGTTTTGTTCTCATTTTTTTCTTAAGGAGTCGTACATATATGCAATTCGTTTTTTATCCATTCAATACACAAAAAAATGATAAAATTGCATTAGAACTCGACAGTATGGAAAATCAACTAATTGTAATCCGCAAATTACATATTTTCAGAGGCAGTTATTGAGCATTGGTAAAAAAGAACCAGATAGTGTGGTATATATTAAGAAATAATATTTTATGTAGATTAAGGAATAGTTTTTTTGTGGGTGGGAAATCATCAAATGACTTCTCCCGCTCTGGTTGGAGCAGGAGGGCGTGTCAGACTTTTACTGACTAAAACCCACCCATGTTCCTTCAGCTGCCCGTATGCCAGGGGCCGCGGTATCTCTTTCGAACAACCTGCACCCCTAGCAGGCATCGGCCCTTGCGGGCCCCACCAGCTGCTGCTGACGTCCTCCTGCGACGGGTCAGTACAGTGGCCCCGCCGCCAACCACTTTTCGGCCGCAGGGGATAGGGAGAGCGGCCAACGCTATACCGACACTCCTCTTCCCCTGCGGCCCCCCCGCGTCTGCCATCAAACGGTGGCGGCCCCGTCCAGGCTACGGAAGGGAAGAGCGCTACTCAGAAGTACCGACACTCCTCCTCCGCCGCAGCCTGTAACCCTTAGCCGCGATGCCTCCCATTCGACATCGCGGCCCGCCTCAGTTGCGATGCACCTCACCGCAACCTACTTTTTGGCCGCTACGTCGTCGGCTTGGAGGCACAAGCCCCGACGAGCGGCCCCACCTTGAGGTTCCTCTTCGCTTCACCGTGGGAGGGTGACCACGGTTACTGAGCCCCCCCGCAACGACAATGCGGGAACCCCACTGGGGGGGAGCTAAGCTTGCGTAATTCCTAATTTGATCTTATTTTGTGCGCACCTTGCGCACAAAATAAGATCAAATTAGGAATTACGTAAAATATCTACGTAAAATATCTGATTTTTGCGGTTTTTGATGTAATGAAGCATCATGTGATAAAACGTCCCAAGTGCTTTATCATGGGAGCTGAATATATAACTAGGGTTTTGTGGTAATATTTTTGGTTTTGTATATCTTCTAGGTGTGGACATAGTATTGCACACGTGTTATGTGACAATAAAGTCACCTAAGATATGAATGGTACATGATGCACGCCACCCTTATTAGATTTTCCTATAAAAACTTGGCCATAGAACACATTTTACCACAATCGTTATTGTACGTTATTAAATTATGAACCCATTCTAGAAATGGAGGCTTAGCGAATTGAGAGCACATACCTATATTACATTGCAGATTACTCCAATCTACTGACTAGACGGCTGACTTTCCAGAATGGGTCCCGACTGCTACAATTTATCTGCTTATAAGCATCACCTTAGCAACTGGCGATTCTTAAGTTAAGTACAATCGGGTACAACGACTTTCTTGTTTTAGGGCTTTTCCATGAATACTCAGAAAAGCAGTCGGGTTTTTTAGTTTTTTTAAATTACCGTTTTTTATATTTTTTTATAACGATATCACTTTCACAGTAATTACGAATCTAACGACACCTCTCAAGCTAAAATCCATTGAGCCGTTCAGGGTGCAGAGCGTGCCAAACAATTATACATACATACATACTCTCGAAAAACATAACCCTCCTTCGGGCGCAGGCGGGTAACAATTAGAGATTATGGTCAACAACAAAGTAGTTACTGAAGCTGCTGACGTAGCTGAGGCATTTAATGGGCTTTTTGCCAACATAGCTTTAACTACGAGTCGCAAATTAAATTCGTCCCCGTCTAAAGCGGAAAACCTTCTGCATAGTAGTGTGCCCAAATGTAGTCGCTTATTTAGTTTCGAACATGTAACGCCTCGTGATGTAGCTAGTATTTTTAACACACTTAAGTCTAAAAACACTGGTGACTACTGGGGCCTCTCTATTAAACTTTTAAGTAATATAATCAACATCGTAGCCCCCTATCTAGCTATTACTTTGAATAAATGTGTTGACTTAGGAACTTTCCCGACCTCATGAAGAGTAGTAAAGTCATACCATTATTTAAATCAGGTAATAAAAATAACGTTGGAAATTTTAGGCCTACTTCTATCTTACCGGCATTTAGTAAAATATTTGAAAAGTTAATACGCAAGCACCTGCTAAGACATTTTAATTTAAATAGCCTCCTTCTTGATGAACAATATGGCTTTACAAAAGGTCGTTCAACTACAGACGCGGGTGTTGCTCTGCTGAAACACATATTTAACGCATGGGAGAACTCACAAAATGCTATTGGAGTTTTCTGTGACATTTCCAAAGCGTGCACCATGACACGCTATTGCGTAAACTACGTCATTACAGTGTTCAAAATGAAGCTCTCAACGTAACAAATTATTATTTAAATAATAGGCACCAATGTGTAGACATTAATGGTGTGAAATCTTCCGGGCTACCAGTTCAGTTAGGTGTACCTCAAGGCTCAATACGGGGTCCATTCTTATTCTTAGTGTACATTAATGATTTACCATTCTATTTAAAGGGTATCTGTGACGTTGTACTGTCTGCGGATGATACCTCTCTTACCTTTAAAGTAGACAGGAATAGACAAGATTTTGACGACGTAAACAGTACACTCTCATGGGTTACGCATTGGTTTACCTTGAATAATCTAGTTCTCAATGCCAAGAAAACTAAATGTTTATAGTTCGCTTTACCGAATGTAAGAAATCTGGGACCCAACATCGTCTTAGATAATGAGGTGCTTGCAACTGTAGACTCGGCGATTTTCTTGGCATAACAGTAGATGCCAAACTTCAGTGGGGATCACAAAGCCTAGCGGGAAGGCTCAGTTCAGCCGCCTACGCCGTTAGAAAAGTAAGACAATACACTGACGTTGATACAGCTCGGTTAGTCTATTTTAGTTATTTTCATAGCGTTATATCCTACGGCATTCTGCTGTGGGGTAAAGCCGCTGACATTCAAAATATTTTTGTTCTTCAAAACGAGCTGTTCGTGTAATTTACCAACTAGGTGCTAGAATTTCTCTGAGAGTTTTTTTTTAAGATATTGGTATTCTCACGGTGGCATCGCATTTCATCTTCGCTAACATCTTATAGATTAGGCAAAATATACATTTATACACTAAAAACAGTGATATTCATAATATTAATACTAGAAATAAGGACAAACTACGTGCTCCCTTTCACCGGCTTCATAAAGTTCATACCTCATTTGCTGGGCTTGGTATAACCTTTTATAACAAGCTTCCCTCTTCTTTGCTAGCTTTACATTTTAATGCGTATAAAGCGAAAGTAAAATCAAATCTTTGTTCGAAGGCATGCTATTCTATCAACGACTACTTAAACGATAAGAATTGTTGGTCGCTGTGATTAACTCAAGACAAAGTTTGTGTTCTTTCACCAGAATTAGCTTAACTACTGACAGGTTATATGAATTACTTCTTATCATTGTTTATTTAACTTGACTGCATAAAAGATTTTTTTTTTAATTTTTATTAATTAAATTTTCATTTATTGTTGAATTTTAATTATATGCTATTATTGTGTAGAATCAATTCCTTCCAACATAACAGATAGCTGTGCTGCTGGGGAGCTTGTTGCGCCACTTCTTCTTCCCAGCTAAAGCACCAGGAAGTGTTGAAGGGCGGGCGTTTTGGAGGACTGTCAAGGCAGTCGTTTCATGTATTAAATATTTCCCTTGTCATCCTGTATCTTTATTAAATAGTTCGAAGTTATTATATTGTTAAAAGTACAAAGTGGTTTCAATTAATAGTTGGGGATGTAAATACCTATAAAGTTAACATCATGTAATTTTGACGTTCAAAAAGTGCTGACTCTCAGCCTAATTTGAATAGATGACTTTTGATTTTGATTTTTTGACGCCTAAACCGCTGAACATATCGTCATGAAATTTGACAGAGATGTAGCCTCGGATATGGGGAAGGACATATGCTACTTTTTTACGCGGGCAGAGCCGCGGGCGAAATCTAGTAGTAGGTATAAAGCCGTTGTTTTCGTCTGTCTGTTTGTCCGCTTACTTCTAAACCACGCATCAGATTTTGATACGGTTTTCACTATAACTTAGAGTATTTCTTTCGGAAGGTTTACATTTATAAATTTAAAATACTTACATAATATAGTAGAGAAAAGCCGAGAATTTCGAAGATTTGGTAATGATCTCGAAAACATATTTTTCGCCGCTCACATTGCTAACGGTTGTTGTACGAGATAGATCAAAATAATTTACTATGGAATTGTACATTTTAACAAGGTCTACACAACATTCCGCAATAGTAATACCTACGGTGGCTATCTCCTAAGGATAACCCACAGAAACAATTTTTATCTAATGCATTTACAAAAAAAAAATGGTTATTTACAAAGGTATTTTATACAATACGGTATTCATCCTTATCCTAGTAAATACGTTAGATACGTTTTGCATTTAATGTATATCGAAATTGCTCTTTCCATTATACCATTAAAATTAATATCTTAGAAGATATCACAAATTGGACGTCTGCTCGGCTTGGGCGGAGCACCACCGTGTCCTCGTGGAGGCGATCGGAGGCGGCTATCTCTCGCGTCCGGCCCTGGACCATGCCATGGTACGGAGCGAGAGTGCATGGGTAGCCGTCACCTCCTTATGCGAAGCAGTAATGCTCGCGAAGAGGGAGGCGGCGCACGAAAGGGAGAGGCAGTACATGCGTCCTCACGGCAGTAGCCTTCGCAGGAGACGCCCTAGGCGTCGGGAATCTCAGGCTGATTCCCGGCCACCGTAGACGCGGGCTTGCGGACGGCGAGTAATGGGTAGCTCGCTGTCCGGTAAGGACCAAGCCCGGGTCGACGGCGCGTTGTGTTCCACGCGCGCCTCAAAGAGATGTCAGCAACAACTGATGGGGTCCGCAAGGGCCGATGCCTGCCAGGGGTGCGGGTTGCTCGAAAGAGATACCGCAGCCCCTGGCACGCAGGCGACTGAGAGAACACGGGTGGGTTTTAGTCAGTAAAAGTCTGACACGCCCTCCTGCTCCACCCAGAGCGGGAGAAGTCATTTGATGATTTCCCACCCAAAAAAAAAAAATGATTATTAGCATGACGATTTTCTAATCATCAGTAGAATAGAAATCGATTATCTACATTTCTCGGTACAAAAATGTCAACTGTCTGTACGGAAACGTCATTTTTGTCTGTTCTTCCGACGACAAAACGCTTGTCTACGGTTCTCGTGCAGTGGCAGTCGTGCTAAGCCAGCTGTGTGCAATATTGTGAAGTACATAATGCACACTCACACATTCTCGCATTAAAGGTGCGTTTCACTAACAGAGCGTAGTCGAACAGGAATCGAACAATCCAATAATAAAACCAATCTATATGAATCTCTGTAATTATCATCGTTCATCATTCTCCTGCCCTTATCCCAATTTATTTGGGTTCGGCGCAACATGTCTTTATCTTCCACTCTTCTCTATCAGTCGTCATCTCCGTAGTCACACCCTTCCTAACCATATCATCATTCACACAGTCCCATCGTTTCTTTGGTCTCCCCTCAGATCACAGAAAGAAGGGTCTCCCCTACTCTTTAACCATCGACATTCATACTCAAAACTTTCCTCACGATATTTTTCTCATTCCCCCGTATCACATGCCCATATCATGACAAGTGATGCCCACACCACTTTTTAGTTACCGGTGCCACTTGCAAGCTTCCTGTTTTGTACCTACTCATTTCTTATTCTGTCCATTCGTCTAACATCACACATTTCTCATTTCAGCTCCATTCAATTACCTTTCATTCATCTCTTTTGCCCAACATTCTGACCCATACAAGACAGCAGAACTAACTCAGGCGCGGTCGCAGCCAAAGACTTTGGGGGAGTCACAGACAAAGACTACCTACATATTAACAAGAAAATTTATTATAATTTCGAAAAATTACTATTAATTTACGGCTTGGGGGGGGGGGGCGATCATGACCCTAGGACCCCCCCCCCCCCTCGGTCCACACCTGATCTAACCATGGTTTTGGAACTAAGTTCCTTATCGCGCATTGCGAAAAGGGGCTAGACGGAAAAAATTAAGACCAAAAGTTGTAACGACACTTTTAATTAAGACCAACAGTTGTAACGACACTTTTTGCTACATTGTTGTAAGCCGTGCGGCGTGCGCGTGTTTCTCTGCAGGCTGAGACACGGACAGAGTTGATTGACCGATTGGCCGATTGATTGGCCGATTGATTGACCGTTTGTTTGACCGATTGATTGACCGATTGATTGGCCAATTGATTGGCCGATTGATTGGCCGATTGATTGGCCGATTGATTAGCCGTTTAAATGGCCGATTGATTGGCCGATCGGTTGGCCGATCGGTTGGCCGACTGGTTGGCCGATTGGTTGGCCGTTTGTTTGACCGATTGATTGACCGATTGGTTGGCCGATTGGTTGGCCGATTGGTTGGCCAATTGTTTGGCCAATTGGTTGGCCGATTATTTGGCCGATCGATTGGCCGACTGGTTCGCCGATTGGTTGACCGATAGGTTGGCCGATCGGTTGGCCGATCGGTTGGCCGACTGGTTGGCCGATTGGTTGGCCGATTGGTTGGCCGATCGGTTGGCCGATCGGTTGGCCGATTGGTTGGCCGATTGTTTGGCCAATTGGTTGGCCGATTATTTGGCCAATCAGTTGGCTGACTGGTTGGCCGATTGGTTGACCGATTGGTTGGCCGATCGGTTAGCGGATCGGTTGGCCGATTGGTTGACCGATTGGTTGGCCGATTGGTTGGCCGATTGGTTGGCCGATCGGTTGGCCGATCGGTTGGCCGATCGGTTGGCCGACTGGTTGGCCGATTGGTTGGCCGATCGGTTGGCCGATCGGTTGGCCGACTGGTTGGCCGATCGGTTGGCCGATTGGTTGGCCGATTGGTTGGCCGATTGGTTGGCCGATCGGTTGGCCGATTGGTTGGCCGATTGGTTGACCGTTTGATCGATTGATTGATTGACCGATTGATTGATCGATTGATCGATTGATCGATTGATCGATTGATCGATTGATGGATTGATCGATTGTTCGATTGATCGATTGTTCGATTGATCGATTGTCAGATTGATCGATTGATTGAACTCATAAATTGAGATAATTAATAACATTTACTTGGACCTAAACTTGTACAAATCCCATAAACCTGCCAAACTGCGTGACAGTTTATCGGCAGGATTAGTATTAAACAATTTAATCAAACATCTAAGTGCATTGCATTACGTAGTTCAGTTTTTGGATCGAAGTTTTGGAACGAAGTTCCTTATCTCACGTTGCGAAAGGGGGCTAGACGGAAAAAATTAAGACCAAAAGTTGTGACGACACTTTTTGCTACATTGTTGTAAGCCGTGCGCGGCGTGCGCGTGTTTCTCTGCAGACAGAGACACAGACAGAGTGCATTGTGTGTGTGTGCGTGTGTATGTATATGTACAATTTTTAAAATTTTGTTACAATTCCTTCATTAAAGGAACTTCGTTCCATCCGGGTGTCCCTTGTTTATTTTTGCCTCTAAAATTTAAGGGGAATGTGGGAGTCGCAGTTTATTCCCGTGGCCTGCCGCCATTTCATCCATCCACGGTTACTTCTGTGCTTAACCGTCCGATTCTCTTCGCCAATCTCCATCTTATCATAATACTAGCTTTTGCCAGCGGCTTCGCCCGCGTGGAGGTCGGTGTATTAAACCTTCCTCTTGAATCACTCTATCTATGAAAAAAAACCCACATCAAAATCCGTTGCGTAGTTTTAAAGATTTAAGCATACATAGGGATATAGGGACAGAGAAAGCGACTTTGTTTTATACTATGTAGTGATAGCTTAAAATGTTGCCACTGTTGGGACACAGGCCTACCCTCTTCCAGAGAATGTGAGCTGTTCTAGCCTGTAATATACCACGCTGGCCCAGTGCGGGTTGGTATATGTCACATGTCTTCGAATTTCTGGTTACGACATGCCGGTTTCCTCACGATGTTTTCCTTCACCGTTTAGAGAGCAGCGGCGATGAAATTATTTCCATCAAGTAAAGCACCTGCCTGGATTCGAAGTCACGACCTTACAATTCGTAAGTACGGCCCGTTACCACGGGCCACCACTGCCCTCGATCCAGGTACTGGGCAATACGATCCCCTCGGTAAGAATGGTGGTTAGATTTTCGGGCTTCTGGCTACCCGTAACGACTGCCAAAGATCTACAAATGACATAAGGAACCAACGGCTGACCTTGCTTGCAGTCGGTGTAGTTTTTATGTAATGGATAGTCACCCATCCACGGACTAACCTCGGCATGTGTAGCTTAACCTTCGATCGACCCGTACGGATGTAATTATTTAGTCACGAGTGTGTTATTGTTAGTGATATTTAGTATTAGTGTTAATCCAGGTTGTATACTATCTGTGTACCAAATTTCATCTAAATCTGCTTCGCCGTTTTTACGTGATTGAGTAAAAATGTCCAAACATACAAAATTTCACATTTATCATACTAATAGAAGTAGATTAGTAGACTATAGCCACGACCTTTGACCATCTCCTACAACCAAAAACGAATCGTTTTGCTTGTCAAAATGGAAAATCTTCGGACAGCTTAGACAATCATATTTAACACAACTACGGGGGTATCCCCCTGAAATAAAACTGACAAACATTCATTCAATTTCATTCGGTCGTTGTGTAAAAGAGCAAGATAGCTGCAAATAACTTGGTGCGCGACAAAGACAGCGTAATTAAGAAACGCTCTTCGCTTATGTACTTTCCTCTTCAGGGTTGCCAGGTGAATATACCAAAAAAATACCATGACTATACCGATATTTAGTAATATACTAAAAATATGCTATCGTCATTATTCGGAGCCTCAAATATACCAATTTAGTACTAAAAATACCAAAAACGGTCACACTGAGCATGACGCTTTCTATTTCTACTCTACTGCAGAATAAAAATCGCTTGTCTACATTTCTCGGTGAAAACTGTCAACTGTTTATTTTGGAAACGTTATTTTTGTTCACTCTTCCAACGAGAAAACGCTTGTCTACAGTTCTCGTGCTAAGCTTCCCGCGACAGAGGCCAGCACATCAAGCTACCCCAATCTGTCACATTTCTTTGACAGTTGTTCAACTTTATGACGTAAGCTTAAGGCATTCATGTTCAATTGGGAAAATTTGACACTTTGGGGTAGCTGGATGTGCTGGCGTCTGTACATACAAATTTTTATTTATTTATGTAATATTACGTAAAAATTACATCATCGATTCGTCTTTATCCATGCCCTTAAGCTAGTTTATTTGTGGTCGACGTAGCAATGTCTTCTTTAGTTAACATACTTCTCCTCTCCTATTCTCTGTCGACTAACCTGCATGTTCGGGAATTTTTCTGTAAATTTTAGGTGGAGCGGTTCTAGATAAGTTCTTCTGTCTGTATCTAATGAAATTAATTGAATTCGTAGTAGGATTGCTTTTGGTAGGTGCAAGCTCAGAGTCAAGGTTGACATCTTGCACAACACTATCAAGAGTACTGGTAGAGGACAAGCTAGCTGTTCTTCTTGTCATGTAAGAGGGGCGAGTAGAAGGGATGGATGAGAATAACGAAATGGTATCATCGCCCGTGGAATCGGCTGTGGCTTCTACGTAGTGAGCCCGCCTGTTCAACTCACTACGACCAGCTGTAACAATTTTGTTGGTGGGAGCCCGCTTGCTCAACTCCTCACCGCCGATGGTTCGCATGCTGTGGCACCTAGCATCGGCTCCAGATGCGCCCCGGCGCTCCCCGGGAAGCGACCGTAAATTATATATTCTTTTACTACTCATCTCCATACTACTACCGGTACTACTCATAAAGGGTTACCTTGCCTTGTTAACCGCGTAACTTTTTTGTACAGATGTACAGTACGCGTGTCCGCCCCCACGTAGCTAGGTGTTCAGTTTGGACGTAAGGTAGGATTTTAGATTTTTTATTGTTATTTCGTTTATTCATTTTAGATCTTATTTTATTACATTTTAAATATTTTTATAAAAGTAACATAAAAAAACATTTAAAAATATTAAAAATAGCGGTCCGCCGGTAACGGGAGCAGGGTCCAAGCTACCGGTGGTTACGGCTCCAGAGACAGGAACCTCTTCACGATGCCTGAATCCTCCAGCAGTGTGCTTAGAGGATTCAGGGCTAAGCAAAACCAAAGTGGACTCAAACTGTCGCCCTGAAATATTCCCCGTTTGATCCATACAGGCTCATCATTCCCCTGGATCTGTGGACATCCCGGATAGCGAAAGACTGTCCTCCATTGCCCCATGCACGACTCAAGGAAGGTGCGTAGAGTTGCATTAATTTTGTACAACTCCAGCACTTTCATGAGCCATGCATGTGGCACCGAGTCGTAGGCCTTCTTATAATCTATCCAGCATGTTGACAGATCCTTGCGGGATCGACGAACCTGTTGGCTTATGGCCATGTCGATGAGGAGTAGCTCCTTAGTACCGCGGGACCCGTTCCTACATACTTTTTGAGAGGGAGACATAATCGAGTTATTCTCGATATGCGTATTAATTTTCGCTCTCAAAATGGATGTAAGAAGTTTATAAATCAAACATGTGATTGGTCTATAATTCTTGGGTTCCGTGGGACTACCTGACTTATGGAGCAGGTGGGTAACGCCTGCTGTTAGAAACCGTGGTAGCGACCCAGTCTCTAAGGATGACTGGAATTGAGATGACAGACCACTGTGTGAACTAGTAAGCCATTTTAACCAAAAGTTATGCAGTCCGTCCGGTCCCGGTGATTTCCAATTCAGTAACGGACGGGCTGCTCTGGCCATGTCTATTGGCGTAATGAACACGGGTTCCATTTCTGGTATTGGTTCACACAGTCGCTCGACATCCTGCATCAAGTCTGCCTCAACGTGACAGACGGGCACCGACCAAATGCTCCGCCAAAATGCACTCGTGGCGGCATCATCCGGACGGCACACGTCCGTCACATTTTATTCGGGTCGCTCCCAAGCTCCATATACCCACCTCTCACTCACCCGCTTATACCGCCGAATACGGTTCGCCCATGCACAGACTTTCTGCTTCAGGAAGTCGATGCGCTCTGTGACACGGGACATGTATTCTGGAGGACTGATTCAAAACGCATCACTCGTGGTCGTGTTGTCCTCTCTGAAGCAGTATAGTTTGCCGATGAGTACCCTGGCCCCATCAACACGACGCTCGATCCTGCATTGCCAGGCTGGTGCGGCTGGTTTCGGTCGAGAAGCTACGTCACAGCTTGGAAACTTGACGTTAGCTAAACGACATGCCGCAACAGCCACGCAATACAGGATTGAGTGTGTATCAACGAGATCCTCGCTGCTCTCGAAGAAATACTTGAGCTGCGAGTCCAAGCCACACACCAGTGCCCTAGTTTTCTTGTGCATAGGTAACCGTGGTAATCGGGGTCTAAGTTCGGTCGGAGTGGACCGATACTCGCGAAACTCGCGAAAACAAAAATTAAGTACTTACAATAAAATAAATAATAGTTTAAAAAAAGTAAAAAACACGCTTTAAAAACCAAACTAAAAAGTAGAAAATAATTTAATTCTATTAAAAAGCGTGGGGTACTTTTTGAGGTATTTTTATAATCAATTAATATCAAGCACCCCAGGCTTTTTAATAGAATTAAATTATTTTCTACTTTTTAGTTTGGTTTTTAAAGCGTGTTTTTTAGTTTTTTAAACTGTTATTTATTTTCTATTTTTTAGTTTTGCTAACTAGAAAAGCGTGTTTTTTCTATAATTTTTTTAAATTATTGAATTGTCATAGGTCCTCGATAAGTCTACAAAATTTAAATGAAATCTGACCGTTTAAAGTGGGTCAAAATAACGTCCAAAGGAGTCGGTTACATACAAACAAACATACAAGTGAAGCTAATGTAAAGCGTGTAAAAAAGCAATCAATTTAATTACTTTTTCACAAAAAAGCCATTCAATGGAATGAAATGAACTAAGAGGGTAATATTGATTATTTTATTTCCTTTATTTTAGAATATACACATATCAATTACATTTTTAAATATTAGAATATTAAATATATAAAAACATTTAAAAATATAAAAAATAGTAGCCCACCGGTATCGGGAACAGGGTCCAAGCTACCGGCGGTCAGGGCTCCAGAGAGAGGAACCTCCTAACAATGCGAGCCGTGTCCAGGAGTACCGCTTTCTGGATCAAGCCCTTGACCCAGCTGCCCAACGAGAGCCTCCTCAGGTGTTGGTCGAGGCTCTTAGCTATCAAGCCATTGGCTGTGACGACTATCGGTCGAGATACTTGATTTGTTTATCTTTCTCGGCTTTCACGAGGTTCTCGTCATGCGGGACCGTTATATCAACGATCATTGCACGCCGCTCTAGTCGATCCACCACCACTATATCAGGCTTATTGGCAACAATAGTCCTGTCAGTGATGATGGATCGATCCCAGTACAGTGCGACATGTCCATTTTCGAGAACTGGGTCGGGCACATACCTATAGTACGGCACTTCTGATTCCACAAGGCTGTATTTCAGAGCCAGTTGCTGGTGGATAATCCTGGCTACAAGGTTGTGTCTATGCAAGTACTCCTCGTTAGCTAGACGAGAACACCCGGAGATAATGTGTCTGATTGATTCACCCGGACGGTGGCATGCCCGACAGATGTCAACCGTGCCGTCTTTCACAATAAATCTCCGGTAGTTGTTCGTCATCATAACTTCGTCCATAATTGCACAGACAAAACCTTCGGTTTCTCCGAAGAGGTCACCGAAACGCAACCAGGCTACGGACGCTAGAAGGTCTACATCGGGTCCATGTAGGGCCCGGAAATAGCGTCCGTGAAGCTCCTTACTCTGCCATACTTCCATGCGATCTTTAGTGTCAAGCACTACAGGCTTGCGCCAGTTCTCTTTAGCCAAGGAAAGCGGGGTGAGGCCCTTGTCAACCACGACCACATCTCGATGCATCCTCACGTCGGCTCCCAGAAAATATTCCCTGAGACTGCATATCTCGCGATTGTGCAGGGTCTTAGCGTTTAAGAACCCTCGACCTCCACACTTTCGCGGGATATACAGTCTCATTACCGATGACCGTGGGTGATGCATTCGATATGCAGTCAGCAGCGTACGGACCCTCCTATCCAGGGCGTCGAGTTCGGTCTGAGTCCATTTGAGTATGCCGAAAGAGTACATCAAAACCGGCATGACCCAACCGTTGAAGGCGCGCACCTTGTTCCCGCCTGATAAAAGACTATTAAGTAATTTCTTCAGACGGCCAAAGAAGCGCTCCTTCAACGATTGCTTCATGTCAGTATCGTTGATGCCCAACGCTTCCGACATACCCAAATACTTATAGGTTTCGGCTGTGGAGAGGGCTCGAAGGTTTATGGAATCCGAGAGTTGGGTTCCCACGGATTCCGCAATCTCCCCTCGCTTTACATGCATGACCGCACATTTGTCCACACCAAATTCCATCCCGATGGCGCTACTGAAAGTTTCAGTTACTTTCAGTAGCTCCATCAGTTGCGAATTGTTGGGGGCAAAGAGTTTTAGGTCATCCATGTAAAGGAGGTGAGATATAACCTGACCACCTCTCCTCAGCCGATAGCCTATACCTGAATCCTCCAGCAGTGTGCTTAGAGGATTCAGGGCTAGGCAGAACCAAAGCGGACTCAAACTGTCGCCCTGAAATATGCCTCGCTCGATCCTTATCGGCTCGCTATTCCTTTGGATGTTTCGACATCCTGGATATCGAAGGACCGTACTCCATTGCCTCATACATGACATCAGGAAGGTGCGGAGAGTTGTATCTACTTTATACAACTCCAGCACCCTCATGAGCCATGTATGTGGCACCGAGTCATAGGCCTTCTTGTAATCTATCCAACATGTCGAAAGATCCTTTCGGGAACGACGAACCTGTTGGCTAATGGCCATATCAATGAGGAGTAGCTCCTTAGTACCACGGGACCCCTTCCGACATCCATTTTGAGAGACAGACATGATGGAGTTACTGTCTATATGATTGTAAATTTTAGCTCTCAAAATGGATGTAAGAACTTTATAGACCGTCGGTAAACACGTGATCGGTCTATAATTTTTGGGCTCCGCAGTACTACCTGATTTATGGAGCAGGTGGGTAACTCCTGTCGTTAGGAACTGGGGTAGCGAACCAGACTCTAAAGCAGTCTGGTACTGAGCTGCCAAGCGAGCGTGCGATCCAATGAACCATTTAATCCAGAAGTTGTGCAGTCCGTCCGGCCCCGGAGATTTCCAGTTAGGCAACGGACGGACTGCACGAGCTACATCTTGGGGGCAGATGGTAATAGCCCCCATTTCTGGTATTGGATCGCAGGCTCGCTCGACTTCCCGAGCCCAATCACCTTCGGTGTGCCTGACAGGCACCGACCAGATACTACGCCAAAAAGAACACATGGCATCATTATCTGGTAGGCGCGTGCCAGCCACACCTTGGTCCGGTCGCTCCCAAGCCCTGTATACCCACCTTTCATCACTCTGGAAAGTGCGGTTCTGGGTGTATCGATCCACTCGCCGCTTATACCTACGAATACGGTTTGCCCATGCATACACTTTCTGCTTCAGGAAGTCGATGCGCTCTGTGACACAGGACGTATAGTCTTGAGGACTGATATCAGTCCCCGAGAACGCTCGTCTCACAAAGCGCATCACTCTAGGGCGAGTATTGCCTTCCCTGAAGCAGATTAGTTTGCCGATGAGTGCTCTGGCCCCACCAATACGGCGTTCAATCCTGCACTGCCAGCTTGGGCGGAGCAACGCCGTGTCCTCGTGGAGGTGATCGGCGGCGGCGATCTCTCGCGTCCGACCCTGGTCCAGGCCATGGTACGGAGCGAGAGGGCATGGCTGGCAGTCGCCTCCTTCAGCGAAGCAGTTATGCTCGCAAAGAGGGAGGCGGCGCACGTGAGGGAGATGCAGTACATGCGCCCTCACAGCCGTGGCCTTCGCAGGAGACGCCCTGGGCGTCGGGAATCCCAGGCTGATTCCCGGCCACCGTAGGCACGAGCTTGCGGACGGCGAGTAATGGGTAGCTCGCTGTCCGGTAAGGACCAAGCCCGGGTCGACGGCGCGTTGTGTTCCACGCGCGCCTCAAAGAGATGTCAGCAGCAACAGAGGGGCCCGCAAGGGCCGATGCCTGCCGGGGGTGCGGGTTGTTCGAAAGAGATACCGCCGCCCCTGGCACACAGGCAACTGAGGGAACACGGGTGGGTTTTAGTCAGTAAAAGTCTGACACGCCCTCCCGCTCCACCCAGAGCGGGAGAAGTTATTTGATGATTTCCCACCCAGAAAAAAAAAAAAAAAAAAAAAATCCTGCACTGCCAAGCTGGTACGGCTGGTTTCAGTCGTGTAGCTCGTGAGTCATTAACGAATTTGACGTGAGCTACACGACACGCCGCTACAGCTCCGCAGTACAGAATCGAATGAGTATCGGTGAGGTCTTCGCAGTCATCAAAATAGTTTGACAACTGCGAATCCAGAGCCGCCACCAGCGCCCTATTTTTGTTATGCATGGGCAAACGAGGTAAGCGTGGCCTAAGTTCGGGCGACATGAACCGATATTCCCGAATCGCACCCTCCAAAGTACTCCTCAATTCCTCACTGCACTGGGTACTTACGTTTGTAGCCCTGTCAACATTCCCCTCGTCAGCTTGAGGCGTGTGACTTGTGGTTAGCCGTGGTGGTACCACAACTGTCTGCGACGGGGGGACGATGACATGGCTACTCTGCATTTCACGTCGCAAGCGATCAAGTACAGTGTCATCCAACATATGATTACGCTGGATGACCCGCACCTGATCCGATAGTCGTTGTGCTGAAACGTTGACAGCTGGTTCAAGCACCTGAAAAAGAGAGAGCATCCGAACACGGTACGCGGTCAGATTGTTTTATTAATTATTATAATATGATAGACGATACAGGATAAGTTTTTAACCAGTGCGCAAACTGTAACCATGCGATTATGGCAAATCACCCCCCATGGGGGTGGCCTATGTCCAGCAGTGGAGGTCTTTCGGCTGAAATGATGATGATAAATTATGCTAAGCCATATGCTGACCTACAAATTGCAATAAACGTAAGAGATTTTAATTGAATCTCCATGCGTCTGTGTTCCCTTCCACATTTAAGCCGTCCATCTTCAAAACAAGAGTGAACAAGCATCTTCTGGGCACGCTCATTCCATCATTGACCTCATCAATCGCTTTCCATTAGGCGTGATCGAGGCCAAGAGCAGGCCCATTCTACAATAAAAAAACCTTAATATTTTCCCTTTAGGAGTGTCTAACCAAATGTTTGTAGGAAGGATGTAGCAAAATCGGTGAAAAAAAAGACTGGCTAAGTACGAGTAGTATCAAGACATTTATTGAACATCATATAGAAAAAAACCCAGCGATTACAATTATATTTAAATTAGTTTATATCTAATAATTATGCTAATATCACTACAATAATATTGTTAGGAGTGGTTATGTGTGTCGTTAGTTGTAAGTACCTATACCTGATGATAAAATAAGAAATATTATACTATTTTCGAGCGAATACAATGAAATAATAAACTATTTTCGATCGGATAGAACAAAATAATAAACTTATCTAATAATATATTTTGTATGGCGACCAAAGTTTGCAGTAAACTACCAGGGGTAATTGAATGACACACTAACAGTAGGAATACCTTTCATTCCGACAGTTCAACAACATTCATTGCCGTTTTTTACGTTGTTGAGCAGACAATTTTTTTCGAAAATAAGAAGCAATGGATTAGCAGTATCCTTCAAAATATTTCAGATTGTGATTGATAGTGTGTTACGAAATTCGTTTGCAGATCGTTTTAAGTCTCTTAACTTAGGGCTATTTAAATGTAAATTATTTAACTAAGTACCTCTTAAGTAAATGCTACTAGTCTAATGATTTAATTGATGAAAACTTGATTTTTTTTTTAACTTGGTGTCAAGGGACACCCGGATGGAACGAAGTTCCTTTCGATTAATTGGTGAAGGAATTGTAATATACACTCAACAAAAATAATCGTCGCGACACCATACTGTTCACTGCGAAACAGAAAGACGAAACGAAAATAACTGGCTTGCTTTCTATGAGAGAGAGAGAGAGAGAGAGAAAGAGAGAGAGACAGATAGAGAAACACGCGCATGCCGCACGGCTTGCAACTATAGCAAAAAGTGTCGTTACAACTTTTGGTCTTAATTTTTTCCGTCTAGCCCCCTTTCGCAACGCGCGATAAGGAACTTCGTGCCAATTAGGAAATAAGTAAAACTATAGCTATAATATTCTCCTGTAATCTCTTTGGCTTAATTTAATCTTTTTGACATTTCTATAACTATAATTGACTAATGAATGTATGTATGTTAATAATGAATGTACCTAATCCTAATATTAATATAATTATAGTACAATGTTATTTCTTAAAAACGAAAACCCTGAAACGCCGAAAACGGAAGAATATTATGAACTATCACAGGTAAAATAAGCTTAGGAATCTTTTTATATGCCCAGTTTGGCAATAAAAAATTCTACCATTGGTAAGGAAAACGACTCGGTCTTGTTTATAGGAACCGAGCATTACTCTCTTACTTTTTCATTTACGATACATATATCTGTAAAAAATGTGTTTGTTAAAGTTGGTATTTTTCTTGCAATAAATCGTCCAGAGCAATGGAGAGGGCTATGCTCGGAGTTTGCCTACGCGATCGAATCAGGAATGAAGAGATCCGCAGGAGAACCAAGATAACTGACATAGCCCGAAGAATTACCAAACTTAAGTGGCAGTGGGCAGGGCACATTGCTCGCAGAACAGATGGGGAAGGCCGCCCACAAAGTGGAGCGATGACCTTGTGAAGGCCGCGGGAATCCGCTGGATGTGGGAAGCACAAGACCGGTCGAAGTGGAGGAGCATGGGGGAGGCCTATGTCCAGCAATGGACGTCTTTCGGCTAAAATGATGATGAAATCGTCCAGCCACGCCCTAATTGAGTAAATAAAATAAAAAATCAAAAGTAATTTATTTAAACTAGGCTGAGAGTTAGCATGCGCACTTTTCGAACGTCAAAATTACATAAGACAGTCCCCCGGCACGCCTGCCCTTCACCACTTCCTAGTGCTTTAGTTGGGAAGAAGAACTGGCGCGACAAATTCCCCAGTAGCAAAGCTGTCAAGTTAGATAGACTATAACACGCTAATAGGAACAATGGCTTTCATTTTGACGGTTCGACAACATTCATTGCATTTTAACGTTGTTGAGCGGACATTTTTTTCCAACTTATGAAGGTGTAGCAATTATAGACCGCACCTTATTCGTGTTTTCAGCTTATAGCATGGTGCCTACAGCTTTAGCCATATTGCCGATAGTATTTGTCTTATTACGCTATAATATTGATGCCAATCGATAGGCTGCACCTGATTACGTTAGTTGGCACCCATATAGGCTATCCATAAATTACGTCACACGTTATTTGGGGGGGGAGCGGGTCAACGAATTGTGACATTGTGTGACAAGGGACAAGGGAGTCGAAAGCTTTGTGACACCACATGTTAAAATCTAAAATTATTTGAAAAATACTCGAAAGTCATATGTAAACCAAAAACTTAAAATCGACCAACTCCAACTCGATCTATATTTATAAGGTCTAAGAAGATTATTTTAAATTTAAATTTAACAAAATTGCAAAAATTGCTGTTTTAATTTAATTACTTTTATATATAAATCTAAATATAAATATGCGACGTCACACAAGGTAGGGGGTTTCACAAGTGTGAATATTTGTGTGACGTAATTTATGTATGGCCCCTTATATGTATCCTTAAAAATGGTTCAGATTGTGATTGATAGTGTGATACACAATTAGGGTGCTGTTTACTCCGTGGTAGAACTTTAGGGGTCGGTGCAGACAGACCAGCAAAATGCTCAAACGTTCTCTTGCTGCTGAATTTTGAGGGAAATTAAAAAAACAAAGTAGAAAATAATTTCAAAAAAGCGTGGGGTGCTTTTTGAGTTATTTTTATAAACATTTAATATCAAGCACCCCACGTTAAAAAAAAATTATGTTCCACTTTTTTAGTTTGGTTTATAAAGCGTGTTTTTTTTTCTACTATTATTTATTTTCTATTTTTTAGTTCGGCAAACTACAAAAGCGTGTTTTTTTTTTACATTTTACTTTTGGCCAACATTATGGAACAAATTTATGAAATTATTGAATTGTCATCGGTCCTTGCAAAGTTTCAAATTAATTCGACGTTTTGATGTGGGTGAAAATCACGTTCAAAGATGCCGTTACATAGATATATATGAGACACGCCTGAGGTATCATCTCTTGCTATTTTGAACTCTATTTCAGTTGCCATAGAAGCTCAATGAAAAACTCTTCGAGCATTTTTCTCGGTCTGCTTTTCCCTTAAAGATACTTCATTATAAAATGTTTATGTTTGGCTAAGTGTGTAAACGCTGTTAGCGCGTATCTATTACATTTCTTGTTATTCCTCGAAGCTGCGGAGACGGAGACAATGCCTCTGAGGTAGTGGCGGTCTGTGCCTCGTTCTGAGTCGGGGAACACGAGCCCGCCACCACTGTCGCCGTTGCATAGCGCTGAGCCTGGGAAAAGAGGATCAGTCAACATGACGTCATAAAATCCCGCCGGGATTTTTTCGCGCACTGCGGGGTAGTTCCGTAACAATCTATCAGTAGGATTCGCTTTCAATTTGTCAGTTCAACAATATTCACTGCGTTTTTTACGTTGTTGAAGTGACAATTTTCGACCATATGCAGCAATGAATTAGCAATATGCTTGAACATGAGTAATAGTATGTCAAGCAATAAGGTATTTTCCAATTTAATAAAAACTATTTTTATTTTAATTTGAAGATTGGGACGATATATTTAACAGAAAAATAAAAATAAAATTTATTTACATTCATTTTTCAACTAATAACGATTAAAATCAAATTTATTTTTCGTTTTGTTGAATTTACCGCCAAAGCGCTCCTTACCATGTGTTTTTATCAAGTGACATCGTGACGTCAGCTTTGTGTGAACGGCACCGGTACAAATACTTAGTTTGGTGCAGTTTTAGATGTATTTGTGCACAGAGGACCGCACACCAGGGGGTCTAAAAAGGTCACTTTGGCAGAATCATAATATGATCATGTTATGAAACATTTATTTAAAATCGTAAAATGGTCACAAACTGACAATTCATAATATTATCTACGTAGACAGCACGCAATTCATCTATTTGACAGTTTTGTATGTAAATTCGTAAAATAGTCACCAAATTATGAATGGCTTTATTAAAGTAAAATTTCAAATAGCAGAATCATAAAATAATTCAGGAAATGAATCACTTTTAGAGGAATTGCTTAATGTGGCCTTTTTAGACCCGCAGTAATAGCATTATCTATACATAAAAAATCTTGTTAATTATAAACTCGACATTCACTTGTCTACTTACTAACTACTTTAGTTAACACAAAGTTGACGTCACGTGTGGTCACGTATGTGGTAGTGTAAATATCTTTACACTACAAAGTGTTTTTTTTTCACTATGTAGTGTTTTTTTATAACTCACCTTTCCTGTCGCCAGCGCAAATCTTGTCGCCGGTGATGTACCCGACGAAGTCCAGTGACAATGATTTGATGCATTCATCAATGTCCACATAGGGCAGTTCAACGACCTTCAGGACTTGAGAAGCATCGCCGTTTTCTGCTGTGAGGCCCCAACCTGCCACCTGGAAGGAAGTAACATAAATGAATGTGAGGAACAGGGTGTAAAGTTCACTCATTCTCTATGGAAAAGGGAGTATCTCTGACCAGACTGGTGTTGTGTGTGGTGTGCAACTGCCCGACGGTGGATGTCGGGATGTTGTGTATATATGTATACGAGTCGCGCGGTAAACTCTGATTGCGCGATGTAGGATTTGTGTGACGTCAAGTCTTTGATGCGTAGTTCGCATGTAGCATTGTAGATGGCGTCACATCACTCCTGTGTGTCAAGTCTTTGATGCGTAGTTCGCATGTGGCATTGTAGATGGCGTTATAACTGGACAGGTCCATATACATTTTCTAGTGGATCGGTAGACACACAAGCACTACCGTTTAGGGCCGGCACAGACATGGCGTAGCGGTTTTTCTAGCCAAACAAATATGAACATTGCATCTTTTTAAATAAAGTCGAAAATAAATGTTCTCAACTGCGTACCGCTGTTCGCGTTAATATTCTCTAGGTAGAAGTACCTAATCCACCAAAAACATTTTCATGTAAAATCTTGTCAAGACGAGCCCATATGGCTAGCATTGTCAAAAAGTTATCAGATCTCGTGTAGAGCCAAGCTTTTAACTCTACACGCCCTAACTCTACAAGCCCTAACTTCTCTACAAGCCTAACTTGTGGCTTGGCCGTTTCGCTACCGTCACATGGGCGTAAGTTGAAAATTACATTTACTGTATATTACTTTTCTATTATTTTCTGTTATTGTTCTTGTAGTAACGGAAAAGCCATTTATTTCTTGGTTCACTGATTCACTGCATTCTACCAAAAAATTGTTTTTAAACCAGTATTAAACCGCATACTTAATGTCATTTTAAACCAAAAAGACGTTTTAAAAACCAAATGGCTTTTAAATGTTTAAAATCCGTTTTGCATCTACATTCACACCACAATCACAACATGCGCAAGGTTGATATTTGTTTGACAGTAAAAACTGCACTGCCCTGCGTTTTGCTATGTAAAAATAAATAAATAAATAAAATAAAAACTTTATTCCGTTCAAGCCTTAGGTGCTAGATGTTTATAAATGCCCTAGATGCCACACTAGGATGCCCTGTGTTGTGCGGTCCAGTCTCTTTTCAAGTAATGCAAATATTTTTATTTATTAGTAGAAGTAAAAACAAAAATGTTTATTTCAATTACATACATTTTTAACATACATGATTTGGAGACCTTTTAAGCAAGGAGATGCATGTGTTAGGTGGCTCCGTACTTCCACTTAAAATAACACAGAGTATGCAATTGAAAACAGAACAAAACAAAGGAAAGATAATAGAAAATTCAAAAATGTGCGCACTTGCGTGATTTATGCGGGTGGGTTTAGGGTGTGTGTGTGTGCGGGAGTGTTTGTAATATAGTATGTGTGTGTGTGTGTGCGTGAGTGTGTCTAATAGTGTGAGTGTACATGGTATATAAGGTAAGTTCGTTTACCTGCATATACACCGAGAAATTTTAATGGTTGTTTTCACGCGGCAGAACAACTTGTCATAAGGAGTACTATCGAAGCATAGAGTAAAAGTAAAAAAAAAAGTTTTTCTTGTTTTAAAATAATTAAAACAATATTCATCAACTCGATAAAACACTACTCAATAGTAACACTAGAGGTAACTTGTAGGAACTACTCGAATCGCACGCACCGCCGACGGAGGCAACAGCGTTGCATAAAATGTTCAAAGCAAAATAAACTCTCGCACGTGGTGATTTTTCACAGCCATTTTTTGTTTCTAATATTTTATTTGTTTATAAAACAATTGTATTACCAAGACAAATCCATTTCGCTTCGGGAAAACAACCACTAAAATTTCACGGTGTATTTATAAGTTTAGGTTTAGGTTAGACCTGCGACAATATCTTGGGATCGGAGGAAGCCAGGAACACCTTCCTCCACTAACGATTTCGTTATTGAGGTCCTTTTAATTACTAGCAGATTATGAAGGTGATGTTACCATGGCCTCAATGTCGTCGTAGGTTTTAGTCTTAAGCCATTCAGTCACGACTACTTTACAGTCACGGAGTTTCAGAGGATACACGTGTAGTTCTTTATTCAGTAGGTTGTAAAAATGGGAAGATTGCCTTACACACTGCCTCTTAGCAAATACAGATCTAACTTGGACAGTTGGAGCGACTAAGTAGCGTCTTCTGCTAACCGTACTCGGTAGTGTGCGATCGGGATGGATTTGTGTTTTCTTAGGATAAGATGGAGTCCGTCAAGTTTTCGTACAGACAGAAGGTCAGAGGTTAGGTAAAGGCTTTGGGTTGAGAATCTTTAGGGTTTGAAGAGCAGACCTTAAGCAGAAATCTTACGCCCTCTCAAGTCCAAAAAAAAAAAATTTTTGCTGTCCCACCCCAGCATGGCAAACAGTAGGTAAGAATCGATTGGGCCAGTGATACATAGACTGCAGAAGATTTTTTGAAGCAATGTGTCGCAATGAGTTAAAAGTCCATATTAGTTTCCTAACCCTTTTCGGGCGGCGGGCAGGCGCTGGTCAATCATGATGCCAAGGTATTTAATATACTGTAACCTGTCAATTTTTGTGCAGGGGCAGTCAAGAATGTGGGGGTTGGCACAGCAGTGGAACTTTATTTGGAATTCGAGTAGAGGTTGAGTGTGTGCTTAGGTACTTGGTGAAGCAAATGTAGTTGGACTTGCAGGCGTTTAGTGTGAGGAGGTTACGATTGAGCCACTCTGCAATCTTTGATAGGCCAGCTTCGGCTGACCTTCTAACTTTTGCCCAAGTCTTATCAGCAAAAACTATGGCAGTTTCGTCCGCGTAAGAGAAAATGCGACCCCCATTAATACTCATATTGCAAAGGTCCACGGTGGACGCCATCATGGGCGTGCGAGCCCTCACGACGGGGGATGCTGTGGCCCGGGGTGGGTTCGTCCAATGCCTTCAACACCCTGCCCTGGAGTTGCATCAGGGAGGCACTCCGGTATCACCGGATGCCGACCTACCTCTGTCGTGTGGTCGAGGCCTACTTGACGGACAGGGCCGTCATCTACCCCAGTCACCAAGGAGAGTGGAACCGGCGAGATGTGTCGTGCCGTGTCCCACAGGGTTCAGTCCTGGGGCCGCATCTGTGGGACACCGGGTATGACTGGGTGCTGCGTGCCGACCTCTAGCGGCGTCATCGTAGTTTGCTACGCTGACCACACGCTGGTCCTGGCGCAAGGGAGGTCGTCCCAGGCGGCGGCCGACTTAGCGACACACGGTTGCGACAATCGTAGAAAGAATCCGGCAGCTGGGAGTCGACGTGGCCTTGCACAAGTCCGAGGCTATTTGGTTTCATGATCCTCGGAATGCGCCACTGACGGGTTCCCAGATAACGGCGGGAGGGGTTCACTTCGGCGTCGGGTCGATGATGAAGTACCTAGAACTCGTCCTCGACAGCCGGTGGAACTTCGCGGAGAACTTAAGACGTTTGGCTCCCAGACTGGAGCAGGCCGGGGCTGCTTTAAAGAGGCTCCTGCCAAATCTAATGGGGCGAAATGCCTCCTGCCGGAGGCTGCACGCGGGGGTCGTGCGGCCCGTGGCCCTATACGGGGCACCGGTGTGGGCACCGACCTTGAGGCGCCAACCAGCACGCCGGTTGAAGGCGGTCCATAGGGTCATGGCCATCCGGATGGTACGGGGATATCGCACGATCTCCAGTGAGGCGGCGGACCTCCTTGCCGGATTGCCGCCATGGGATCTGGAGGCAAAAGTCCTCGCGGTCACCTGGGAGTGGCGCGAGGAGGCCAAACGCCGGGGCGTAAATCCGCTGCCGCGGGAAATCGCGGCACAACGGACAGAGGTCCGGCGAGATCTCATGGCGACGTGGTGAGTGCGATTGTCGCAACCCAGTGCTGGGAGTCCCCTCTTTGAGAAGTGGCTTGAGAGGCGGCATGGCATCCTCACCTTCCGCCTCACACAGGTCCTCACCGGACACGGCTGTTTCGGGAGGTCCCTGTTTCGTATAAGGCGGAAGGAAACACCCGGGTGTTTCCATTGCGAAGATCGCCCTGTGGACACGGTGGAGCATACGGTGGAGGTCTGCCCGGCTTGGGCGGAGCACCGCCGTGTCCTCGTGGAGGCGATCGGCGGCGGCCATCTCTCGCATCCGGCCCTGGTCCAAGTTATGGTACGGAGCGAGAGTGCATGGCTAGCAGCCGCTTCCTTCAGCGAAGCAGTAATGCTCGCAAAGAGAGAGGCGGCGCACTTAAGGGAGAGGCAGTACATGCGCCCTCACGGCCGTAGCCTTAGCAGGAGACGCCCTGGGCGTCGGGAATCCCAGGCTGATTCCCGGCCACCGTAGGCGCGGGCTTGCGGACGGCGAGTAATGGGTAGCTCGCTGACCGGTAAGGACCAGGCCCGAGTCGACGGCGCATTGTGTTCCACGTGCACCTTAGAAAGATGTCAGTACGAACTGGTGGGGCCCGCAAGAGCCGTTGCCTGCCAGGGGTGCGGCTTGTTCGAAAGAGATACCGCGACCCCTGGCACACAGGCAACTGAGGGAACACGGGTGGGTTTTAGTCAGTAAAAGTCTAACACGCCCTCCTGCTCCACCCAGAGCGGGAGAAGTCATTTGATGATTTCCCACCCAAAAAAGAAAATATATTGCAAAGGTTATTAATGTAAATGACGAATAATGTCGGACCAAGGACACTCCCCTGCCCGACGCCATACGAAATTGTTTCTTCTGAGCTAGTGAACTCACCTATTTTTACTGTTTGTTTGTGATTATTCAGGTAGGATTTGAATAGCTCAAGAGGGGGCCTGCTTATGCCAATGCTTTCGAGCCTGTGCAGAAGTATGGGGACAGACACTGTGTCGAAGGCCTATTTGAGGTCAAGGAAAACTGTCAGACATTTGCTACCCTTATCCACATTGTCAATTATTGTAGATGTTAGTAACAAGACCGCATCCTCAGTAGACCTTCCCTGCCTGAACCCAAACTGAGAAGGAGACAGAATGTTATATTTAGAAAGGTATTTAATTAAGCGTGAGTTTATGAATTTTTCTAGGATTTTCGAGATAGAAGACAGGACTGAAATTGGCCTATAGTTTGACGGGTCTGAATTGTCTCCACACTTGTACACCGGCGTTATTAGGCCTATTTGCAAGGCATCCGGGAAAATACCCTGCTCAAAGCAAAGGTTTGTAAGATAACTAGATTGGGACAATTTCATTCTGTGCAGCTTTAAGGAAATTAACTGGAAATTGGAATGTTGTCCCAGCTAGGGGCATTGCCAAGTTTTAAGCCCATTAGTGTAGAAGTTGGTAACATAAAAAGATAAATATATATAGAAAAAGGAATTTACGGTTGGAAACTTATGACAATAGGATAAGGTGCTTTTGTGTGTGAAGTGTGGGGTGTGTTTGGTAAAAATGGATGCTTTGGTGCGTGCATATAATTTTTTACACGCTTTTATATTAGCTTCACTTGTATGTTTGTTTGTATGTTTGTATGTAACCGACTCCTTTGGACGCTATTTTGACCCACTTTAAACGGTCAGATTTCATTTAAACTTTGTAGACTTATCGAGGACCTATGACAATTCAATAATTTAAAAAAAAAATTAAAAAACAAGCTTTTGTAGTTAGCAAAACTAGAAAATAGAAAATAAATAATAGTTAAAAAAAAAAACTAAAAAACACGCTTTAAAAACCAAACTAAAAAGTAGAAAATAATTTAATTATATTAAAAAGCGTGGGGTGCTTGATATTAATTGATTATAAAAATACCTCAAAAAGCACCCCACGCTTTTTAATAGAATTAAATTATTTTCTACTTTTTCGTTTGGTTTTTAAAGCGTGTTTTTTAGTTTTTTTAACTATTATTTATTTTTCTTGTTATGTCCGATGGATCCGTCGGCTTTTGTGTGTCACTAACCTTCCCAAACTTTCCTTTTCGCAGCTGTCTACTGTCAAAGTCCTGGTCAAAATCCAAGCAGACTGGTCTGACGAACGATTTGTACTGGAAAGGAGTCTCCAGGATCACCACTGAAATGTCTTCTTGAAAGTGCGCTGCGCCTCCTTGGAAGCGGGGAGGGATCTCAATTGCTTTTACCTGTTGATCATAATGTAATTGACGTCGCTAAGATAAACGAAAACTTAAAGAAAACCACTTGCGCTGGTACGGCCATATGATGAGTGAGGTGCTCTCTAAATGCCTAAAGGTGCTCTTACACGGGCATTTTTTTTTACAATTATTACTCGGCAACACTAATGGATCAATCTGAATCAATTAAGTGGAGCAATCTGGAGCGTTCCGTGTGGTGCCGGACGTAAAAGAATAGCACCATCCCATTTCTTCCTATGGGTGTCGTAGAAGGCGACTAAGGGACTTACTAGAAAATGGGCAGCAGCGTTCTCTATGTATTTTACCACCACACTGTGATCGCCAACCCATCTGCCAAGCGTGGTGATTATGGCAAAAACCCCCCCTTTTGGGAGAGGCCTATGTTCAGCAGTGGACATCTTTCGGCTGAAATGAATCTGGAGCAACAACAATAAAATGCGAAAATTGTTTCGGGAATATTGCTTCTGATTGCTCGTCCCATATATTTCACATTTCTCAGTGTCGCCAATATGAGTTGCCGAATATCCAATCGGTTTGGAAATTTTTGGTCAATTTTCTTTCTATCTCGTTTGTACAGACGCCAGCACATCGAAATGTCAAATTTTCCCAATTCAACATGAACCTAAAGCTTATGTCATAAAGATGAAAATCTATCAAAGAAATTTGGCTAGCTTGATGTGCTGGCGTCTTTACGTATAACTACGTCTCGGTTTTGCGTATTGCCTAGTTTTTTAAGTTGCTCCATATTGCATGACATTGGTAGACTTATCTCTGGCAACAGGTTGCTACATGTTGCCATTGCCCTAAATTGCTAGATGTAGTCGTGACGTCATAGTTGACGAGAATTGACCAGGATTTAGCAATTTTAGTTGCCCGTGTAAGCGCACCCGCATCTAATTTTGCTTGCGTACCTATAGTTTACAATGTTTTGTTCTTATATTGGCGAGTGCTAGGTGATATAATATGGCAATTTTTTTCTTTTTGTGTTTCGTTCTTGTAATTACTTAGGTACCTACTATTGTATAGAATCAAATTCTTCTAACATAACAGACAGCTGTGCTGCTGGGGAGTTTGTTGCGCCACTTCTTCTTCACAGCTAAAGCACTAGGAAGTGGTGAAGGGCGGACGTGCCGGGGGACTGTCTTATGTAACTTTGACGTTCGAAAAGTACTGACTCTCAGCCTAGTTTCAATAAATGAATTTTGATTTTTATATGACTAAACGAGTCATGAATATAGAAGAGGGAAAAAGAAGTCGTGGATAATAATAACGAACAACAGAACAGAAGCGACACCCATAATCGTACACGGTGTGACGGAAAAGTACTAGCACGAGCAATTTTAATGCTTTAAACCGTTTTGATAAAAGAAATACCAACAAATATTGTAGTTATAGTATTGCAATCATTGATTTACAAAAACCCCAAGATACACAATCAGCGTCTCAACAACGTCCGCATAAATAATATCGTTGGTCATCTTTTAGAGTCTTTTTTGACATTGATTTGTAAAAACCACTGACGTATAATTGGGATAGTTTGAGTGTTACCACAGAGTACTTTTCTGTTCGAGACTGTGCATCTTGTTATTTGTATGTCAGTGATTGAAATGCCATCATTCTTCCGTCTGAACGTCTTCTTACATCTGATTTCTGTGCTTCCTTATCTCTTGGATTAAACCAAGGGCGGTAGATCTTGCCGGCTGCCACAGAGAAGTCTGACGCCGGCCGTTTCTTGATGAAATCGTCCCAGAAACAGTGAGCAGCTGGAAACAATCAAGTTTATTGACACAGTCTAATTTAAGGTAAGTCTTGAATAAATAAATATTACTATTTTTACTAATAATTTTAGAGGAAGCCTACCGTGGTCTGCAAATCTGATATCTTAGGCTGAAAATTCGGGACCAGAAACAGCCTTCATAATATTTATTTATTCATAAGAGAACCAACAGCTATAATAGATAGATAATAATTGTATCATCATCATCATCATCTGCCTAGCCATTTCCCAACTATGTTGGGGTCGGCTTCCAGTCTAACCGGATGCAGCTGAATACCAGTGTTTTACATGGAGCGACTGCCTATCTGACCTCCACAACCCAGTAACTGGGTAACACGATACCCCTTGGTAAGACTGGCTGTCAGACTTTTGGGCGTCTGACGACCCGTAACGACTGTCAAAGATCCACAAATGACAGCCGGGACCAACGGCTTAACGTGCTTTCCGAGGCACGGAGGGGACTTGGTATGTAAAGATGGTCACCCATCCACGGACCAACCGCGGCAAGCGTCGCTTAACCTGATCGATCGACCCGTGCAGCTGTTGTTACTGAGCCACAAGCCCCTCATAGATAATAATTGTATATGAAACACAAAGCCAATTACAGATTCTCACGGATAAAAACAGAAAAAAGTAGTAGAAATCCTATAATCACTAACAAGCACGATAGAAAAGAATATAGTTTATGTACATGCTTTTTTTTTTGGGTGGGAAATCATCAAATAACTTCTCCCGCTCTGGGTGGCGCGGGAGGGCGTGTCTGACTTTTACTGACTAAAACTCACCCGTGTTCCCTCAGTTGCCTGTGTGCCAGGGGCGGCGGTATCTTTTTCGAACAACCCGCACCCCTGGCAGGCATCGGCCCTTGCGGGCTCCATCAGTTGTTGCTGACATCTCTTTGAGGCGCGCGTGGAACACAACGCGCCGTCGACCCGGGCTTGGTCCTTACCGGACAGCGAGCTACTCATTACTCGCCGTCCGCAAGCCCATATGTACATCCTTACTTAATATTATACATGCGAAAGTCTCTTGTTACGCTTTCGCGCATAAACCGCTGTACCGATCGTCATAAAATTTGGCAGAGATATAGCCTGGGATATGGTTTAGGACATAGGCTACTTTTTTACGCGATAACCGACATTCACGCGGGCGGAGCCGCGGGCATAAGGTCTATAAAGGAAAATTACTTACCAGAAATAACAATTCTGTATGAGACAAGTGATCCGCCACAGATCTGCATGCGAGGCCTTTTTTTCTTGTCGTAGATGCCAACATGCCACGGCAGCTCTCCGTGCTTGGCTGATCTGCCGCCGATCATGAGGGGCCCGTCATTTGGAGTAACTCGGCCACACTCTAAAAGTAAAGAGATTATAAAAAGGCTGATGGTAAAGCTTTTACGCAAAGGTGGAATCATTCATATGAAACGTCAGAAACTAGGTGCACGGTTCCAATTTGTCACTTCCTATGAAGAAGAGCCGGCAAGAAACCCCACGGTTACTCTTTGAAAAAGAATTGGCTTTTACAATGTTTTCAAATTATAGAGATAATAGGTATGGGAGGACAGTGCAGGCCTGTCAATAAGTATCAGGTACTTAGAGGAATGAAAATAAGGAATAGAAAATGGTCTATAAATCTACAGTATGTGAGGCCTACAACGTTCTCTCATTCACCATATGTAAAAGAATCTATATTAGTAAAATCGACCTATTTATACCAAGTCACATGATTTCCATGAGAATCACTTAAAAATACTCGATATTACAAGTGATGTATAATGTCAAATAATGACGAGAATATGTCAGAAATTGTAAAAATTAAAGAATAAAAATGAACATTGTAATTTGGGAGCAGTTAATAGACTCTCACATAGTTATGCTGTTAATGAGGTACCAGGGAAGCCACATGTGCAGAAGGAATTAATGCCAAGCTTCCCTGTCTTCAACGTAGTCTTTTTAACCGACTTCCAAAAGGATGAGCTTCCAATTCGTCAGAACCTTTTTTTTATTATTATAATTTTTTGTGGAGAATGCATTTCTTTAATATGTAAGTTAATTTTAAAACGAAGTCATTTAATTATTACCTAGATATATTTTGATTATTTTTCTTTCTAATAATTATGTTTGTCTATGCAAAATGTAAATAGAAAAATTATTTTTGTAATAAATTAATTGAATTGAAATCTTTCGATTTTTTATTTAACCTGATTTTACAAAGAACTGCCGCCCGGGCGATCGATCAGGTAAAGCTACGCTTGCCGCGGTTTTTCCGTGGATCCATGGACCATCTTTACATACCAAGAATCCTCCGTGCCTCGGAAAGCACGCCGTTGGTCCCGGTTGCCATTCGTAGATCTTTGACAGTCGTTACGAGTCGTCAGAAGCCTGTAAGTCTGACAACCAGTCTTACCAAGGGGTATCGTGTTACCCAGTTACTGGGTTGTGGAAGTCAGATAGGCAGTAGCTCCATTTAAAATACTGGTATTCCTCTGCCTCCGGTTAAACTTGAAGCCGACTAAGCAGATGACGATGATGACGTATAATCCAGACAAACACAAACAGATAAAATTTTATTTTTAAGCGACTTCCAAAAGGAGGAGGTTCTCAATTCGTCGGAACCTTTTTTTTTTTCTTGTTTTTATGTATGTTCCCCGATTACTCGCAGATGGCTGGACCGATTTGGATTATTATTTTTTTGTTTGAAAGGGTATGCTTCCCAGGTGGTCCCATGATCATCAAGTCAGGATCTGATGATGGGATCCTGGAGAAATAGACAGAACTTTTCAAATTTTATAGGCACATTTGAAGCGATTTGGGTAGTTTTTGGAAGAATACTTTCTCGGAGTGGTCCCATTTCAATTTGTTGAAGATCTGATCAAGAACTTCGGAGATAGGCAACGGAACTCCTCAATAAATTATAGCAAAGGGACTGGAATTGCAAAAATCTCATGTCTATCTATTGTTTACATCAGTTCATAACATAACATCATGCCGGGGTGCTGTGAAGGGGTAAGCACACGTGAACCACTAAAAAGTGAAAAATAACTTTAATTTCGGAAGGCGGTGACTTTGGATATGTATTTTAATTTTTTGTCGGTTTGTCGGTTGTTTTTTTTTAAGTTTTTTTTATTTTATAATACGCTTTTTTGATAAGGACACGTTTGATGTGAGTTTTAAACTTTCCATCGCTAAGTTCTGTAACCGACTTTGGCAACTTGTTATAGAAGCGGATACTGTTTATTAGAAATTACTTGCCAATTTTAGTCAATCTAAATTTTGGAATCACAATTTCATCTTTACTACGTGTATTTGACGGCACGGTTGGCGCTGCGGTTAAGCGATTGTCTTCTGCGCTGCGTCTCGCGGGTTCGATTCCCGCACGGAACAAATATTGGTATGACCTACAAGTAGTTGTTCCGGGTCTGGCTGTTTGTGTATGTGAGTTTTAATTGTTTGTGAACGCACCCACAATACAGGAGAAATTCCTAGTGTGGGGCAACGTTTTTTTTTAAAAAAAAAAGAAAGAAAGAAAATTTAGGTTATGGAAGTCGCATCTTCTTTTGAAAAGACCTAAGTTTTTGCGAACATTCAAGATATTTTCTAGGATATAAAGAGAAGGCAGAGTTAGTATATGAATTTCATTGAATTTGTTTCTAAGAGACTCGTGAAGCCCTATTTTATAGATTGCGCGGATTGCCCTCTTTTGTAGAATGAAAACTGAATCTACGTCAGCTGCCGATCCCCACAGCAGAACGCAACAAGACATAATACTGTGAAAATAAGCAAAGTGTACTAACCTAGCTGTGGCTACATATGTCAACTGCCTTATTTTTCTTGCTGCGTAAGCAGCTGAGCTTAATCTACTTGAAAGAGCTCTAATGTGGGCACCCCATTGCAATTTTGAATCTAAAGTAATTCCTAGAAATACAGTTTCCGAAATAGCATCTAGTTTCTTGCCATCAAGTTTTAAATTTAGACCTACTTGGGGTACATTTGGTAATGAGAACATAAGACATTTAGTTTTGTTCGCATTGAGTAAAAGATTATTAGCTGCAAAACATTTCGAGAGAACAGCTAGACTTTTGTTGACATGTAAGACATCCGTATCTTTTCTATCTATTCTAAAAGTAAGAAAACTGTCATCAGCGAATAAAATTATATCCGAGAAGTTAGCCATCAGGTAAGGAAGGTCATAAAATAAACTAGAAATAAAAAGGGTCAAGAATTTAACCTTAAGGCACGCCCATCTTAACTAGAGACCCCGAGGACGTTGCCCCTCTAACATTTACTTTTTGCTGCCTGTTTGATAAATAGGAAAGCACAAGATCAGCAGCTCGTCCACGAAGTCCGTAGTGGTGTAATTTACAGATGAGTGTTTTATGGTCAACGCAGTCAAACGCTTTTGAGAGGTCACAGAAAATGCCAATTGCATGCTGAGACTTCTCCCAGGATTCCAAAATGTGACTGATGAGTTTTACTCCCGCGTCAGTCGTCGACCTACCTTTCGTGAAACCAAACTGTCGACTATGTAAAATCCTATTTGAGTTCAAATGTGACAACATCTGATCTAGCATTAAATAGGTTATAATGCGATGAAAATACGTGAAACTTAGTTAAAATATTTTATTATTGACAAAATTTAAATCTAGCCCTAATTTAAGTTTTTTTTTTAATATTTTTTTGGTCAAACCTGGGGAGCAAACCGCGATGTGGTCCCAGTTTCCGTCGATGCATCTCATGGGCGTGACAGTGACGGGTGAGTAGTAGATCGGGGTGTTACATTCCGGCATCACGACTGTCCCGGATGGTTCGTAGAGGTTGCAGGGGCGATGGCCCTCAATGGAGCCAATGACCAGGCAACGGTATGTGATCGATGTGTCGTTGTTTAGCTTGCAGAAACCTGGAAGAAAGGGTGGGAAGTATTAATACGGCAAATTGAAACAGCGTTTGAATTTGAATGCAATGATTGAGGACATACAAATTCAAATCAAATTCAAAATTATTTATTACAAAAACTTAGAAAAAACTATTGTTATTACTTAAATACAATTGCAAGGACAACACTCATCACCATGTGTAAGAATTATACGCTTTTTACCAGCTATGTATATTTTTGTATTTGAATCGGTCCCAATATAGCTCCTTTCAGAAACCCCTTACCAAAAACTGCTTAAATGACTTTATTTTTTAGAAACTGACAAAATCGAACACAAAATAAACGCGCAGTGTTAGCGTACATATTGTTATATTATCAATAATTATACCAATAATTTGTATTTACTATACAGGTAGTAATCATTCTATCATAAGCTTCGCTTAGGTCAACAATATCGCTAAACTACTAATTTTAAACGATTTTAGACATAATTAGTGTAAAGAACACTATCTTTCTACTTTGTCTTAATTGCTTATGTATTTATTATTTAAATTAGATGCTTAATAATTCTTTATGTTTTAGTAATATTTTTTTAGAAGTATGTATTTAAATTAGAGCATTGTTTTTGATGTTATGTTTTCCCTTCTACTATTACACATGTTTTCTACATCTCTTTTTATCTTCTCTCCTATCGGAGGTATGCTGGAAATTATTTCTGTAGAAAAGAGCATCATTTTTCTTCTTGTCCGTTTATATGTGTGCACATAAATCTATATACACCGTGACATTTTAGTCGTCTTACAAAGGTGGTACACTTAATGTATCCGTCATAAAATACCTCTAGGCGCGATTAAAATAGTGTTACCATTAATTTAGATAATAGGTACAAAGAAAAATAAATAATGCTTTAGAATTATGAAACACCCTCCCTGTTAATAATGTTTACGTATGTAACGGTAGAAGATAACTACCTGACTTCCTACCATTACTTTCCATCATTGATTTCATCTCCATTACAGGGTGTTTCAAACTACGTCATGCGTCTTAGTGAATGATATTTTCATTTTTTAATTATGCAATGTTCAAAAATATCATTTTTTTTTTAAATATATGATTAGTAGTCATTGGATACATGAAGTGGGCTGCCGTTGTAAGACGACTAAAATGTCACGGTGTATATAAAAATGAATCCCTGTTTCCCTTGGTCACAGCATGACACGTGAACGGCTGGACCAATTTTGCCAATTCTTTTTTTGTTGTGTTTGTTATTGTCAGGAGAAGGTTCTTATGAAAGAAAAATATAAGAAACTTGCGCGTAACATAAGAACATTTAAGAAATTTTAACGACCATTTTAACTTTTCTAATATTATACCAATGCGAATTCAATATTCATAGATAACACAGGACAACGTCTGTCGGGTCAGCTAGTGGTTAAATAAATAAAAATGTAAAAGAAAGCGTAGGAAATACCTTTATCTACTTACGAACACATTTAGGCAAAGAACCCGGCCAGAATCCGTCGAGACAGATGAATGTTTCGGCCCCCAAGACTCCATAGTCAGGTTGACAATCGACAGTCATCTTCAGCGACTCGAAGCTCTCACCGGGTTTCGCGGCTTTAGCGTTAAGTATTATGTATTTACCGTGCTCAGGGTTAGCAGGCACGACACATTTCCCTGAGTGTTCTGGCCTGAAATTGTGGATCTAGTTAGTATATTGTTATCATAGTTTGTCAAACCTTCGTCCCAACTATGTTTAGGCTTCCAGGCTAACTGCCTATCTGGCATCCCTACAACCCAGTTACTGGGTAATAAAAGCGCATTGTTAAGGTACATATTGTTGTATTATCAATTAATGTACAAATAATTTGTATTTAATCAACAAGTAGTACTTAGTCTATCAAAAGCTTCGCTTAGATCAACAACATCGCTAAACTGGGTTACTGGGTAACCAGATGCAGCTGAATACCAGTCTTTTACAAGGAGTGGGTGCCTATCTGACCTCCACAACCCAGTAACTGGATAATACGATACCCCTTGGTAAAACTGGTTGTCAGACTTTCGGGCTTCTGACTACCCGTATCGACTGTCAAAGATCTACGAATGACAGCCGGGACCAACACTTAACATGCTTTCCGAGGCATGGGGGTCTTGGTATGTAAAGATGGTCACCCATCCATGGACCAACCGCGGCAAGCGGAGTTCAACCTGGTCGTTTGACACAAGCCCCTAATTAAGTACACATATCGATCGGTAATAGATAATCAAGATAACATTTCATTCCTTACCTGGGAGCTTTTTCTGCTGGCTTTGATCGCAACTGTTTGTTGAACTCCTCATTTGTCTCACCGGTGTAAATCCATTTCTGTTAACAAAACTAACTTTTATTATAACACCAACCATGCACTCATTCGGTCGTTTTTAATGAAATGAAATGAAATGTTTATTTATGTAAGTAGATCTTAAAGACACTTTTACACGTCAATATTTTTAAAAACTAGATGGCGCCGGCATTTCCTAGCTGACTGTTCCCTGAGAAGAAAAGCCGAAACAAACTCAGAGGTCATGGTCTCTTTTAAAGTCCAAACATTACATTATTTAAATTTTATGTGAGTCTAATAATGCAGGGTAATGTCTGGAAAGGCCTTTTGAAGAAAGAGCCATAGCAGCTTTGAGCTGACCTGTCTCAACAGACGGCATGTATGTAGCAGTCACCGTGTAGCTCACCGTGTAGCGCACGATAACGTCTATTTAGTGTTGATCCTAACAGAGCACCACCGTATTCATCATTAGATCAGTTATATGACCCCATAGTACAAATTTCTGCCGCTAAGGCATAAGGGACGTAAAAACTAAATAAGTTTGTCAGCTGGTCGAGAGCAAAATGTGAATGCAGCATTTCTGTATTTAATTTTGAACGATATGGCTACAGCACCAGGGGTCTACAGGCAATTATTGGACATAAAGACATACTTCAGACAGAGGCCTAAATAAGGCTGCTTGGAAAAGCAAACTGGTGGAAACCAGAGATGTGCTACGCAGCTATGCAGATGGATGTGAACGCTAAGCTACATATAGCGGTGCGAGTAAGATTTGCAATGAAGATGCGTCGCTGCAGGGTAGATGTGCGACGAAGATGCGTAGTTCGAGCTATGGCATTCATCGGCGACAAAGGCGCGCCGATTGTAGGTACTCAGCTAAACCACTCGCGCATTCATAACACGCATCCCTTCTATATAACAAAACCACTAGTGCTATGCTATGTGGTCCAATGAATATGATTGGTGGGAATCAAACGTAACCATAGCAAGGTAGCATAGCAAATCTCTGGTGGAAGAGCAGCCTAAATCGCTTCTGGTATTGACTAACCTTATGGCACTGAAACGTGGTCGCTCACAATAGGCCTCATTAGTAGGCTTAAATTCACCCAAAGGGCAATGCAGAGGGCTATGCTTGGAGATTCTTTACGTGATGGAATCAGAAATGAAGAGATCCGCAGGGGTAACAAGGTAACCGACATAACTCAAAGAATTGCCAAACTTAAGTAGCAGTGGGGAGGGCACATTGCTCGCAGAACAGATGGCCGATGTGGCCGAAAGGTTCTGGAGGAGCGACTGTACTGAGACTGCGCGGTTGTAATGATGATGATGTTAATGATGAAGATGATTGACTTACCATGAAAGTAACCGCTCGCCTGAACACCAATACAAAAACAAACAGTACGATCAGTGCCACCAGCGCCGTTTTAGTCACATACTTGACGAAGGAAACCGAAATACCCGTAATGTAATTGGTAGTAGGGACTTGTCTTCGTCGCGAGGGATTCAAGGTTTCTGTCGCAGATGTCGGTAGCTGGGACTGTTCCAGCCAATTTCGCATTCTGGATGCCAACACCCGGGCTGCGAAATCGGCCGCTGAAAAAGAAGTTTCGTTAAGTTAATTCATTAGTACAGAAACGAAATATGTATAGTTTAGTACGGAGCAAAATTGGACGTAAGTAAGCCTAAGAGTTAATTGGAATAATTAAGAGTATGGTTCTAGCTGTGGCCAATATAACCACTACATGGATCCCTGACACAGCCACTAGGCGTCGCATCAGATCCCGTAGAAGATGGCGGGACATCCTGGAGAAAACATACGACCTGTGGTTCACTTTAGCCCTGAATCTAAAGGGCTGGAAGTCATGGGGCTTTGCCCAGCTGTGGGACGATCAGGGCTAACAGTATGGCTATAGCACGATCATTTTAGCAACCATTCGCTGGTATACCATATGCTTGTGCGTTAAAAAGGACTGTGACCTCTGAGTTTAAATCGGCGCTTTTCTACAGAATAGTTAGTAAAAAAAATACATTATCAAGTTTCAAAAGTGCTGACTCTCAGCCTAGTTTGAGTATATGACTTTTGTGTTTTTTTTTTCGAGTGTTTATTGAAAACAATTTATAAAACTTTTTCCAAAAAAAAAAAAACCGACTTCCGGGAAAACACTACAAAGTGAAAAATAACTTTAATTTCGGAAGGCGGTGACAAAAAAAATTAAAAACATATCCAGTCACCGCCTTCCGAAATTAAGAAGTCGATTGATTTTTTTTTATTTTTTTTGCTAAACGTTTTTATTTTTCACTTTTTAGTTATAGTAGGTACCTACCCTACGACATTTCGAAATTTCATCATCCTTGGGGTCAAAATAATGCATATTTATGCAATAGCAGCAATCGCGGTTGATTTGCTGTCATTTTTTAAGAGTTCCGTTGTCATCTTCGAAACCTATCATCAGACCTATATGAAATTTAAATGGAACCATTTCGGAATAAACCCCTTTCAAACAAAGAAAGGATTTTGCAAATCCGTCTATAAATGACGGAGTTATGCCCGAACATACATTTAAAAAAAATAGATAAACAAGACGAATTGATAACCTCCTTCTGTTTGAAGTTAAAAATACAGCATATATCTTCGAGATCGGATATTTGGCAATCAGTGCACCAGGTTCAATAAAATCGCTGGCCGACGCCGATGCTGAAAATATGTTTCGAATTTGCTGTTACAGCGTAAGTGCCTAATAAACTGCATATTAGCCTATAAAGTCCCCAATACTGGGAGCCAGTCCAGCACTGCTCTCGTAAGTCATAAAGCGGGTAGGCCAAAGAAATCGGACTTTATAAACCCGTTTTACTTTACAACTCTATTCTCTCCAACGAAAATTCAGGCATGACGTTGTGTGTACGCAATCTCACTTACCTTGACTCATCAGTTCTGTTCCTACATTTGGGCGGCTCTCCGGCCTGGGCCGCGGACTCCGCAGACCCACTGTAAGGAGGTGTCCCATCTCTGTGTTGTATTCCGTTCGTACATTTGAATGGAAATTCTCCGGCCTGGGACTCGGACTCTGTAGAAGGACTGTAGTAAAGGGCTGTCCCATCTCTGTATTGCGTTCCGTTCGCACATTTGACCCCTTTTGATTGTCATCTGTGGGAGAAAAGTTCGTTAATTTCGATTTCTTGTACTTCAATTTATTAAAAGTTTTTTTTTTTGAGGGTGGGAAATCATCAAATAACTTCTCCCGCTCATATATTAATGGTTTGGGCGTGTTCAGAAAATGAATGAAGGGCGATAAACAAGGCGAGAGGAATGCAGGACGGGACGCCCTAGGAGGACATTTATCGTCTGCTTACGGGTAAAAAGTAATAAGAGCAGTCTGTGTCATTTCGAGTAAATGATATTTCAAAGTTTATGTTTTAATTTGATCTATTTTAAACACATTAATTTAAAAAACTGTTAAAGCAGACTGTTGCACTAATTCTTTTAAGATATACTCTTATCTATGTAATATTTACAAAATGTGAGAAGTTATCATTTTTACAAACTTACTATCTCAGCAGCCATTTTTTTATTTTACCAGTAGATAGCCCGTAAAAAATTACCTACACGTACCTGCATTTTTAACTCGATTTAGTAAAAAAATGTATTTAACTTGTTTTACCAGTAAGCAGGCGATATGGTGACCTTATTGGTGATGTTGTTGAGAAAGGTCATGTATGTAGTGAGAGATGTGAGAAATTCAATGAGGCAAAAGGAGTTTGCGTCACGTATTGTGCATTTGTGTACGCACCTTTAGTACGTGGCGTCGCCTGTACTATGTTTAGTTTGTATACGTTTTTGTGTTAGTTTGTTAAGTGGCAACACCAAGCTACGATCCAGGGCGTTACCCTTAGCGTCCCTCTCTTGGTTGTCAACTGTCACGGGAGACGGACTAGATTTTAAGTCACTAGTTTATTCTGTCCCAACTAGTTTAATTCGTTTTATAACTGTGTTAACGTGTGTACCTATCTAATTCTAAACTATAAGACGTGTGTGACAATATACACCGTGACATTTTAGTCGTCTTACAACGGCAGCCCACTTCATGTATCCAATGACTACTAAACATTTATTTTAAAAAAATGATATTTTTGAACATATGCATAATTTAAAAAATTAAAATATCATTCACTAAGACGCATGACGTAGTTTGAAACACCCTGTTATGGAGATGGAATTAATGATGCAATGTAATGGTAGGTAGGTAGATATCTTCTACCGTTTGATACGTAAACATTATTAAAAGGGAGGGTGTTTCATAATTCTAAAGCATTATTTATTTTTCTTTGTACCTATTATTTATCTTAAATAATTGTAACAATGTTTTGATCGCGCCTCGAGGTATTATATGACGGATACATTGAGTGGACCACCTTTGTAAGACGACTAAAATGTCACGGTGTATAATCGTACTATCAACAAGTTGGAGTTTCACTTCCGCTCTTCGACCACAACCTCACCTCCAAACAACTTAAGAGGACACAGGTAGAATACGTTTCACCTACGTCCCCAAAGGAGTATGTAAGGATCGTACGTAGTCCCCCCCAGTGGGGTTTCCGCATTGTCGTTGCCGGGGGCTCAGTAACCGTGGTCACCCTCCCACGGTGAAGCAAAGAGGAACCCCAAGGTGGGGCCGCTCGTCAGGGCTTGTGCCTCCAAGCCGACGACGTAGCGGCCAAAAAGTAGGTTGCGGTGAGGTGCATCGCAACTGAGGCGGGCCGCGATGTCGAATGGGAGGCATCGCGGCTGAGAGTTACAGGCTGCGGCGGAGGAGGAGTGCCGGTACTTTTGAGTAGCGCTCTTCCCTTCCGTGGCCTGGACGGGGCCGCCACCGTTTGATGGCGGACGCGGTGGGGCCGCAGGGGAAGAGGAGTGTCGGTATAGCGTTGGCCGCTCTCCCTATCCCCTGCTCTCCTGCGGCCGAAAAGTGGTAGGCGGCGGGGCCACTGCTGACCCGTCGCAGGGAGACGTCAGCAGCAGCTGGTGGGGCTCGCAAGGGCCGATGCCTGCCAGGGGTGCGGGTTGTTCGAAAGAGATACCGCGGCCCCTGGCACACGGGCAGCTGAGAGAACATGGGTGGGTTTTAGTCAGTAAAAGTCTGACACGCCCTCCTGCTCCACCCAGAGCGGGAGAAGTCATTTGATGATTTCCCACAAACAAAAAAAAAAAAAAAAAAGGATCGTACGTATAATATAAAGCGTGTAAAAAGTGGCGAGCTGAGATAACGAGTAATCTATCCATCTATAACAATATGTACACGTGTATAAAATAAAAGAATCACATTGAATCGAAAATTCGTCCACATCGGTGTCAACAGGAAAAGAGCCGAAAAGGCTGGCAGCATTGCCATGTTGTATGGCAATACTGAAAGTGTTTGAAGTGAAAACTTCTTTAGGCGCGTTCGGCATTTTTGGAGATGCGAGAAAACAATTGAACTCGCGACACCATTAAAAAATACACAAGTAATTGTTCAAGTTTTCACTTCTGTTGGCACTCCCGAAGTGCCACTGTTTTTTTTTTTTTGAAACGGGTGTTTCTCGAGTTCATAGTGCACCTAGCTCGAAAAACCTAACACTATAAAGTGAAAACTAACTTTGGTTTCGGAAGTCTATGGCAATACAACTGACTTGAAAACCTTCTCCTTTATTTGAAGTCGATTAAATACTAATTTCGACCGTCCGCTGCTACGTAGGATGTGGAAAGGTTTGCCACGTCAAAGAAACGGCCAATTTGAACAAAGCACAAAGCTTCTGACGTTTCACAAGCGCCCATGTATGCTTATGTGTAGGTAAATAAAAAAATAGATCGATTTTTGATTCTGAAAGCTCAATCTGCCTAGCCCTTTCCCTACTATGTAAGGGTCGGCTTCCATTCTAACCGGATGTAGCTGAATAAGAGTATTTTACATGACAGCCGGGACCAACGGCTTAACGTGCTTTCCGAGACACGGAGTCTCGGTATGTAAAGATGGTCACCCATCCACAGACCAACCTCGGCAAGCGTAGCAGGTAAACCTGATGGTTCAACCCGCGCGGCTTGTTATTACTTAGCCACGAGCCCTCTTTTGATTTTGAAAGCTACGGTTTCCTAAAAGAACGGTGGCCACCTGTGGCCACCAGTGGCGTGCAGTACATAAAGACAGAAAGACACTGCCTACCCTACCTATATCAAATAAATATTTAAAACTAATATTATTTTATCAATAAACAAAAAATCTTTATTCATAAATCAGCTCCACCTGACCCGATAGTTCGTACAGTTTGACGCAACTTCGCATTGCGATTCACTAGCGCCGCTGAGTACCTCGGGAGAGACAAGAACTATTCGCGACTTAATGTTTATATGTGTGCTATCGTGGTCATGCAGATTTATTCAGTGTGCGTTCCTATAAATTCGTGGTACAAAATGTAACAATTTACGCACACAACTGTACAGGGTAGTCACTGGCTTTTGACACAATGAATTACGAAACTTCCCGAAATTTTCCGAACAAAGTTGGCTATGCGACTATTTTTTAAAGTCGCTACATAAACTACCGTTACTTTTTTGTCGTACACACGGCTACACATCAAGCATTTTCAGTATAATCTGATCTCGTATTGTATAGGATTTCCGTACAGTGCGGGATCAGCGTAACCTGGAAATGTATAGCTTGATGTGTAGCCGTGCGTACCTATAATTTTACATTCCGATTTCCGACGCCATTATTTGTTTTGTTTAGGTATTTGTTTTGGTTGTGAGCTATGGATGGCATGTATTTAAGATATTAACGTTGATAATAGCGTGAATAAAAATAGATAATATTCACTGTGAAATTTGTTAAGGTACTCGTGTGTATAGAGAAAAGAAAAATGGGTGCATTTTCAAAACCATTTTACGGTGAAAACAAAAAAAAAAAGCCAGTGATCGTATAAAGTAGTTGTACACCGGATTTGCAATTAATAGGTACAAACTATAGGTAAAGTTAATAGTAAATTCACTACAAAACAATATGATTCATTTAACTGCCTCACAAGGTGCATGCAGTGTAGGTACAGCAATCGATTATTCTGTTTTTTTTTTCCTTTTTTATAAATCAAATCAAAAAATCAAAATCAAAATATTTTATTTCACGTAAACCTGCAAGGGCACTTATGAAACGTCAGAAGCTAGGTAATCTATTACTATACTCTATGAGCTAGGTGCACGGTTCCAATTTGTCGCTTCCTATGGAGAAGAGCCGGCAAGAAACTCCACGGTTACTCTTTTAAAAATAATTGGATTTTATAATGTTTTCAAATTACAGTGATATTAGGTATGGGAGGACAGTGCAGGCCTGTCAATAAGTACCAGGTACTTTAGAGGAATGAAAATAAAGAATAGAAACTGTAGGCCTACAACGTTCTCTCATTCACAATATGTAAAAGAATCTACATAAGTAAAATCAACCTATAATTTCTGCCTACCCTGTTTAAAAAGTCTGTGCACGCTACTGGCGGCCACCCATATAGTATTGGCAACTTACCGGCGACTGACGTCACTCAAACGTTATATTAGCAAGTAAGTACCTATCTACAGTCGGCAGTCGAGAGAACGCGTTCCTGACGTATGTAAGTGCGACGATTCTAGTAACTAACAAAGATCAATTATATCGCAAAACATGTAATATGTGCATGAAACTGACGGGTTTCCGACTTGCGAGAAAAAATCTCGCTGCAATATTATTACGTCCCGGTGAACTTCTACGAGTACTTAAAGCGTAAAGGATATAGCTGTCACTGTGGACACTTTTGCGCAAATTAGATGTAATTAAAGGGATTATGATATAATGATCAAGGATTAAAGTTTAAATTGGTCATTAACACTTGTTTACAAACCTAAAATAATAATCCAATAGGTCAACAATACAATTCACAAGTTACTTAGTTTTTACTTCTATCTGCAGTCCCCAAAGACTGCCCCGCATGTTTTTTTTAAACAAAGCAAACACCATTAGCGCCTTAAGGTGAATCTAGTGCACATTATTCCCATACAAACATCGAGAGTGTATTACTCCACTTTTCGACAATGTACATAAAAAATTAAACATGTTATAGTTTTGTCTCATTATTAATATTGTCTGTACGGAAACAGAATACTAAAATAAAAAGCCATTAAAAAGTTAGGGAGCCAACAAAGATTCGTTTTTCTTGCTAATTTAACCTAACTTTGGGCGTGTTTAAGTAATAAAAGAAGTGTAAAATCTGAAAAACCAAGTCGGTACCGACAAAGCTCAAACATCGAAAAGTACAATAAACTTTATTGGTCATTGATTTATGCAGTGTTTCTTTTTTCATAAAACCCGATCTTCCGAAGGATTGTTCTTAATTTTTTACGCGCCTGTTGTACTATAAATGATCCTGCATCTCACTCAATAATGTTGTGCGTGTAAACTAGCGTGTAACTGCTTATCACTGATACTACCTCTGTCGGACACGATGCTTGGTGAGACAGCGTGCTTTTTAGCTAGGTCCACCAGTGAGTTCGAGTCCGCGACTAGATCCCCCTTAATATCACGCTTAACGTTTTTATAAAAATTTGAGATATAAGCTTTTGTTATTAGTAGGTTAAAATTTGTTGACTGTTTATATTTAAATCTATGGTTTATTGTTTACCACACTTTCGGTAAAACCAAATGAAACTCTTTCCTCAACATTAAAAAAAACAACTATAAAAAGGGTAAACTCTGTAAAATGTAATGGAAGTGTCGCGCTATATACAACGCCGCATACGAATTATGCATCAAAGTCTTGACGTCACGTGACATAACTCCGCGCAAGCAACGTGACTACTAGCACCGCCGAGGAAAAACCTGAACTAAATTTGAATCACTTGGCTGAGTCAATTTCAAAGGGCTGACTTTCAATACGCCAAGTTGAACGATTCTAGTTCAATTAACAATCGGCCTAAGTATCATGCCGGCGTTTAATGAACGGCCTAGGCGTCCAATTATCTGGCTATTGACTATATTAGTCTATGGCTCGATACGAGCCATCAATAGATTCTTGACCTTACTAGATAACATCCTACACACGTAGCGATAAGACAATTGTTACGGTTATCGTACAGAGAATAATCTTGTTTATTTTTGTGGAACGGTCGTATACTATTGATATTGTTTGATGTGTTGTTGAACCATCAGAACAAAATCTCAAATTACGGCTTGAAGTACTCGTACTTGTACGTCAACTATTCGTGGAGAATTCAGAACATACGCCATACTACTTTGACGCTAATGGTTGAAATGTTACTTGATGAAAATGGCGATAAGATATACCAGGGGCACAAGTCTGCTATTTTTATAAATTCGTCATTCCAACACGATCCCATTGTCATTTTGCTAAAAGTTCGTAGTCTGCTAAATTCATAATGGTCGATCATTGGTCGGTCAATGGTCTCGTAATAGAATTGTGTTACAATGGCATTGTCGTATTATTATTATAAACATTTATTTCAGACCAGGTCCATAAAACTTGTTAGTAACAATATTCTTAAAACTAATGTTAGTACTTATTCAAAAAACAAAACGAATTAAACTACGACATGGAGCCGCATCCATTTTCGCAGCATGGGAGACTCCCCACGATCTGCAAATACACCCAGTATAGAGTTGGAACTACCACGAACGCATTGCCATTATTATAAATTCAGTCAATTAGTCATTTTTGGAAAATTATTTCTAATAACGGGTTCGTTAGTAGAAATAATTTTCCAAAAATGACTACTAAATTTGAACATTTATTCCCGATTTCATTTATATATATTTTACATATTATTTATTAGTTTATTAGTGTAAAATTTTAGCAGATTACCACCTAAGTCAGTCATTCATTTTATATACGAGATTACCAATAAATGCCATTTCTTTCAATGGAGTGTCAGTGGCTGACTATTGGAAAGTCATAATGACTCTAGACCCTAGAAATACATTTTCGGAAATAGCATCTAGTTTCCTGCCGTCAAGTTTTAAATTTAGACCTACTTGGGGTACATTTGGTAATGAGAACATTTAGTTTTGTTCGCATTGAGTAAAAGATTATTAGCCGCAAACTATTTCGAGAGAACAGCTAGACTATCGTTGACATGTAAGACATCCGTATCTTTTCTATCTATCTTAAAAATAAGAGAAGTGTCCTCAGCAAATAAAATATACCATCAGGTAAGAAAGGTCATTAATATAAACTAGAAATAAAAAAGGGACAAGAATTGAACCTTGAGGCACGCCCATCTTAACTAGAGACCCCGAGGACGTTGCCCCGTTAGCATTTACTTTTTGCTGCCTGTTTGATAAATAGGAAAGTACAAGATCAGTAGCTCATCCACGAATTCCGCAGTGGTATAATTTATAGATGATTGTATTGTGGTCAACGCAGTCAAACGCTTTTGAGAGGTCACAGAAAATACCAATTGCATCCTGGAACTTCTCCCAGAATTCCAAAATGTGACTGATGAGTTTTACTCCCGCGTCAGTCGTCGACCTACCTTTCGTGGAACCAAACTGTCGACTATGTAAAATCCCAGTAATATTGACAAATTAATCAAAACAGTGAAATATTTGACAGCGATTTGCGACGTTGCCCATTTTCAGAATAAACGCTCGTAACAGGCTAAGGACTGTCAAGTGTCAACCTAGATGATTTTATTTTAAGGCATTTGTGGTGCGCATACAATGCTACCTGCATCTCGTGATGGAAGAAAGCTTTTGACCACAGGATGTGGTATTCCGCCGCTTTCGCGGACAAGTGCCACCGGAACGCACAAAGACTTAGTTCAAATAGTGATACCTACTAACATAGTTTTAAGTCTTATTCACTAACACAAATTGTTGTTATCATTGCAGCCGAAAGACGTCCACTGCTGGACATAGGCCTCCCCCATGCTCCTCCACTTCGACCGGTCTTGTGCTTAACACATCCAGCGGATTACCGCGGCCTTCACAAGGTCATCGGTCCACCTTGTGGGAGGCCTTCCCACTCTACGTCTTTCGGTATGCGGTCGCCACTCTAGAACCTTTCAGCCCCATCGGCCATCTGTTCTGCGAGCAATGTGCCCTGCCCACTGCCACTTAAATTTGGTACCTTGGTTTTCCTGCGGATCTCTTCATTCCTGATTCGATCGCGTAGGCAAACTCCGAGCATAGCCCTCTCCATTGCTCTTTGGGTGATTTTAAGCCTTCTGATAAGGCCCATTGTGAGCGACCACGTTTCTGTACCATAGGTCATCACTGGCAACACACACCGGTCAAAGACTTTCGTCTTGAGACACTGTGGTATTTGGGACGAGAAGATATTGCGAAGCCTCCCGAACGCTGCCCAGCCGAGCCGGATTCGACGATTGACCTCTTTCTCGAAGTTGGACCTACCTAACTGGACAGTTTGTCCCAGGTAAACGTACTCGTTCACAACTTCGAGCGTAGCGCCTTCGATCGTCATGAGAGTGGGTGTTACCTAGGCATTTGACATGACCTTTGTCTAGTCCATGTTAATTTTTAGACCCACTCTTTCGGAAGCTCTACTAATGTCGTCAAGCATTGCACTGAGGTCCTCCATGGTCTCAGCGATGACAACTATATCATCGGCAAATCGAATGATTTACTCGCCATTGATGTTGATGCCAGCCCCCTTTCAGTCCAGAACCTTGAAGACATCCTCCAGTGCAGCGGTGAAGAGTTTTGGAGAGATAACGTCTCCCTGTCTAACACCTCGCTGCAGAAGGATAGGTTTCGAGGTCCGGTCCTGGAGTCGGACTGACATAGTGCCGTTTTCAAACAGACACTTCAGCATCTCGACGTACCGATAGTCGATCTGGCACCGTTGAAGGGACTGCAGTACAGCCCATGTCTCGACCGAATCGAAGGCTTTTTTGTAGTCCACAAGCGTTAAGCAGAGGGGCAGGTTATACTCTTCGGTCTTCTGTATAACCCGCCGCAGCGTATGTATGTGGTCTACGGTGCTAAAGCCTTTCTGGAATCCGGCTTGTTCGGGAGGCTGGAAGGCGTCAAACCTGCGCGCGAGACAGATCGTGATGACTCTCGAAAGCAGCTTGTACACATGGTTCAGAAGTGACATGGGCCTATAATTCTTAAATTCGAGCTAGATTCTGGAGTTCGAGCTGAAAGCCCCGAGAGCTTTCAGTTCGAACTCCAGAATCATTTAGACTTGGATCGGTGCTGGCCGGAGCGTAGACTTCATCAGCCGACATCATTCCAGCTTGATGTTGATATTCAATCCTCTTAACATGCGGTGATCGCTTCCGGTTTTGACCGCGTTGATCACAGAGACATCATTGAATATTTGGTTCTTCGTCAACATAATGAAGTCAATCTCGTTTTTAGTTGCACCATCAGGGCTCTGCCAGGTCCACTTTCTATGCTAACGTTTTCTGAAGAAGGAGTTCATCATAAAGAGGCCTTCCTTCTCCATAAAACTGGCCAGTAAGTGACCCCGGTGGTTCCGACGTCCAACTCTAAATTGCCCCACTCTCAGCTCATCATTGTCCTGTTTGCCCAGTTTCGCGTTGAAGTCCCCCATGACAACGGAGAAATGAGTTTTGGAGGCATGCATGGCTTTGGATATATCCTCATACATGGTCTCGTCGGGGTGTGACGAGGGCGTAGACTTCTATGACCTTCAGCGAATATCTTGCGGATATTCGGAGTATAAGGTACGCCACCCTGGTCGACACACTCTCGCTCTTCACCACGTTGCTCACAAGGGACTTATGGACAATAAACCCGACACCATCTTGGGACTGCTGGTCCCCCTCCCGGAAATAGAGCAGGTTACCGGATTTGAGAATTATCGCGTCCTCCCCCTCTTCGGACTTCAGATAACCCTACTATACCCTACCGTAACCTGCTCAATTCTTCCTCGAGTTGGGTAATCTTCGCGTCGGTCCGGAGTGTACGCGTGATGTTGTTTATAATATGTACCTATATTTAGAATTTTAGATAAGATAAGGTAAGTCTTTATTTGCTTTCGAAATGGTATAAAGGTGTTACAGTCTGGTTTTTTATATAATGTCCACATGTTTAGCTATACACAAATTGTATCAGTTGCATGCAAAATAATTTATGGAAACACAATTTAAAGGTCGTCAAAGGATGTCGCAGATTAATTGATACCTAATTAACATAACATAGTCATTCAGATTCCATTTCGATCAATGAGACATAAATCACAAACATTTGCATTAATTCGATTCAATTCAATTCATAATAATAATAATACCTGTCGAACATATTTTTTATTTACATGTTCAAGATATTTTTTAGGTTAAGGTATTTATCTATGGGTCTTTGTAACCTAAAAATAAATGGTTTATTTATATTATGATTAAAAACAGTATATGAGTGTATATGTATGTAAAACTAACTAACTAACTCAAGTGCAGCAGCCAACCATGAGTCTACCTCATGATAGTGATAACGAACGCAACAAATACCCTGTTTGTCTGAATCTAAATTCTTGGCTACGAACTTGGCTGAAATTTGGTACACAGATAGGTTATAACTTGGTTTAAGACAAGGTATTTTTAATCCCGGCAGGATGTTCACTAAAAGAGATAAGTTACTAGAGTCGTCAGATATAGTTGAAGTTTAGTAAGAAACATTTTCGTTCTCGGTTTTCGTTTTCTTTTGACGATAGATGTTTTCGACTAAAATATATGATTAATGAACTATTTGTTAATTCACCAACCTATTATTTTTAAGATTTCGCCAGTGTTATGACATGACAGACCTGTTAGTGTCATTTTAAATTTTTACACGTATCCCAGTCAATGGCGAAACATGTAAGACCATAATTTTATCAATAAAACCAGGAAATAAATATATTTTACTCTCAAATCGAAATCAAATCAAAATATTTTATTTCACATAAACCTGCAAGGGCACTTATGAAACGTCAGAAGCTAGGTGCACGGTTCCAATTTGTCGCTTCCTATGGAGAAGAGCCGGCAAGAAACTCCACGGTTACTCTTAAAAATAATTGGGTTTTACAATGTTTTCAAATTACAGTGATAATAGGTATGGGAGGACAGTGCAGGCCTGTCAATAAGTACCAAGTACTTAGAGGAATGAAAATAAAGAATAGAAAATCGTCTATAAATCTAGTCTGTAAGGCCTACAATGTTTTCCCATTCACAATATGTAAAAGAATCTACATTAGTAAGATCAACCTATTTAAACAAAGTGACATGATTTTCATGAGAATCACTAATAAATAGGTAGGTAGGTAGGACTCTAGTCTGTATACGCGTAATAACTCATTAATTACACGTGTCGCCAGACATCACAAAACGGGAGAAACCCAATGATAGTTCCTCTCTCTAATTAATTAAGTAAATTATTGAAGTTGGATTTTTAAGTCAAATAGGGTATCATAGATTGATATACATAAGGGATTTTTTGTATTTCAATGGCATCATATTCATCATCTGCCTCGCCTTTTCCCAGCTATGTTGGGGTCAGCTTCCAGTCTAACCGGATGCAGCTGAGTACCAGTATTTTACATGGAGCGACTGCCTATATGACCTCCACAACCCAGTTACTGGGTAATACGATATCCCTTGGTAAGACTGGTTGTCAGACTTTCGGGCTTCTGTCAAAGATCCACAAATGACAGCCGGGGCCAACGGCTTAACGTGTTTTCCGATGCACGTTTTAAATAAAACTCACTAGAATGTTGTTTTGAGCTTTGTTCCCGCAAAACTATTATTTTATATTTCCCAATAATTATCTTACAAGAAAAACCCCCGCTATCGCCATCGACAATCTTTCTTCCCTGTCAAAAACGAATTATTGCCATCTTATAAAAAATGTATTATTCATGTAGTAATCGATATAATCAACTCGATATGAATGAACACAATATGAGCATAAATATTTTGAAAATAGTAATTAACATAAATTCTTAACAGTCGGCCATCCTGAATCAGTGTCTGTCCCAGACACAGCATTAAATGGGAAAACTGTTTAACACCCGTCTTGTTGACTGATTCAGTATTGCTAAATGTTACTGTCCTCTTAGTACAAATAACATAACAACATTTAGTATGAACCTAAGTGCAAGTTAAAATACAACACTAAAATTATTGAAACTAAAGCTAATAATAGGTAATTACTAGGCTGACTTATCTTAATTTAACAAAATAATTAAGTAGGTATACAAACAACGCAAAACAAAACAAATCCAAAAAATAATAATATTCAAAATGTCGTATACAGGAGTATTTTTTTAACGTCAATAACATATTACTAATAGAGGCAAACAGTATTTTGCCTGTAATTAACTAAGTAGTTTAAATAAATTGCTCTTATTAAAGAGTATCTAAAATTAACACTAATTAATTTATTCAACATACTTCAAACTTCAAGACACTGGATGGAGGCGGACAGTCCTGACAATACATTTATATTTAATTCTCACATATAACTAAGTATAACTATGAATGGAAGTAGAATTAACAATTTCTTAACACTCCGGCCATCCTGTACTAAGAATGTCCTCATTCTTTAAACAGTTTAAAATAAAAATAAAAAATCTTGGTTTCGCTTCAACACCAGGTGAATCGCCTCGTCCAGCAGCGTAAGTAGACTATCCGGGTACCGCTTCCACACACAAGATGCATCGGCCTTTCCAACAGGTAGGAAGATTATTTGGGTACACACTAGGTACATCGGCTTCCTCCAGAAGGTAAGTAAATTATCTGGGCACCGCTTGCACACACTAGGTAAATCGGTCTCCTCCAGAAGGTAAGTAAATTATCTGGGCACCGCTTGCGCACACTAGGTACATCGGTCTCCTCCAGAAGGTAAGTCAATTATCTGGGCACCTCTTGCACACACTAGGTACATCGGTCTCCTCCAGAAGGTAAGTAAATTATCTGGGCACCGCTTGCGCACACTAGGTACATCGGTCTCCTCCAGAAGGTAAGTCAATTATCTGGGCACCTCTTGTACACACTAGGTACATCGGTCTCCTCCAGAAGGTAAGTAAATTATCTGGGCACCGCTTGCACACACTAGGTGCATCGGCCTCCTCCAGAAGGTAAGTCAATTATCTGGGCACCGCTTGCACACACTAGGTACATCGGTCTCCTCCAGAAGGTAAGTAAATTATCTGGGCACCGCTTGCACACACTAGGTGCATCGGCCTCCTCCAGAAGGTAAGTAAATTATCTGGGCACCGCTTGCACACACTAGGTACATCGGTCTCCTCCAGAAGGTAAGTAAATTATCTGGGCACCGCTTGCACACACTAGGTGCATCGGCCTCCTCCAGAAGGTAAGTCAATTATCTGGGCACCGCTTGCACACACTAGGTACATCGGTCTCCTCCAGAAGGTAAGTAAATTATCTGGGCACCGCTTGCACACACTAGGTACATCGGTCTCCTCCAGAAGATAAGTAAATCATCCGGGCACCGCTTGCACACACTAGGTACATCGGCCTCCTCCAAACTGCACGACTCCAATTGCTGCGGCATCCATTAGTTCATTTCGCAGTTCATCAAGGAAACAGGGAAGGGATAAGGAAAGGATATGTGCACCAAGACTAAACGAAAACGTAAATTTTTGGGTAAGTCATACTAGGCGTCTAACTATTACAAATTATTTAATTTCACCTCATCCTTCTTTTAATTATAACTTAGAAATATTATCGCGTTAAAACGTAGTATAATTAAACTGATATTTTGTACCTTTATTTAATCATCATCACTACTCCCATATTCGCTTTCAGATTCCGACTCCACAAACCTCACCCAAGGTTTAATTTTGTCTACAGGAAAAATATTCTTATACTTATTTTTTGAATATCCATCTATGCTGCTTATCTCATATCGATCATGGTCAAGCACTGCCGTTACCCGAAATGGCCCGCTAAAAGCTGGAACTAGTTTTTGACTTTCTCCTGGCGTCTTAGTACTCTTTTGGGCCATAACTAAATCACCGATCTTGTAAACTTTGGCTTTACACCGTTTTTTATCATAACGAGTTTTCATTTTGTCCTGTTGTGCTACGATATTTGCGCTGACTGCAGCTCGAATTTTCTGCAATTTATCTGTTGATGTTTCTTGGGATAGGTTTATATCGTGTAAATGACCCTCAGCTTCATTTATAGAATTGTGTCCGAAAATAATTTCAGTAGGACTTTTTCCGGTGCTTTGATTGATGGTGTTATTAAGGCTCCATTGGACTTTCGTGACATTGAGATCCCAATCTCTGTCATCTTTACCGTGACAAAGTGCTATCAGCGATGAAAGTATTGACCGGTTGTACCGCTCAATCTGGCCATTAGCACGCGGCGTGGCTACCGCGTTCAAAGTATGTTTTATGCCTAACGAGTCGATGAAGACCTTGAATTCGTGGGATGTAAAACTGGTACCGCGGTCTGATATTAAATGCCGTGGAGTTCCAAATAATCCAAAGACATCTCGAAGCGCAGTAATTGATGTCCTGCTTTTTGTTGTTTTGACAGTTTTCAAAATAATAAACTTTGTAAAGCTATCGATTATACCAAGGATGTAAACGTTTCCGCGTTTACTTTTTACGAAAGGCCCGAGATGATCTATATGAAGACATTGAAATGGTGTACTTGGCTTCGGAATGGGATGGAGAAAACCTTGCTTTTTACCTCCGGGCTGTTTAGCATGCGCACAAGGAATGCAAGCCCGAACATATTTCTTTACGAATTGCGTCAATCGAGGGAACCAGTAGTCTCGTCTCATTTTTTCTAATGTCTTTTCAAATGAGAAATGACCAGCATTGTCGTGGCATTGCTGACAAATTTTCCAACGTGCTTCTCTGGGAACTGCCCATCGCAACACTCCGTTAAATTTTCGGTAAATTTTACCATCCTTGAGCACATAGTTATTACGTATATCTTTAGCTTCCTGTCCTTTGTTATCGAGTACCGCTTTTATATGACAGAGCCTTGGATCACTCATTTGAACCGCCTGCAACCAGTGTACTTCTTCCAGCTGCAATACAGTCAAGTCCAACGCTGAATTATTGCAGCTGGCATCACTGGCAGGGATGGAGTTTCGACTTAACGCATCCGCATGAGCTAACTGTGGTCCAGGGCGATGTTCGATAGAAAATGTAAATTCTTGAACCAAGAGCCACCAACGAGCTATTCTTGGTATTAAATCCCTTTTAGTTAGGGTAGTACGTAACGCGCTGCAGTCTGTTACGACTTTAAAATCTATTCCAAGCAAGTAAACTCTGAAACGTTCTAAAGATGCTACGACTGCTAACGTTTCAAGTTCATAGGAATGAAAGTTTTGTTCCTCAGCTGATGTTTGCCGGCTGAAATAAGCGACAGGCTGAAAAGCAGTTGCTGAGCTTGGTCTTTGAAGCAGTACGCCACCCAGTCCCATAGAACTTGCATCCGTATGTAATTCTGTTTCGTACACCGGATTATAGATGGCCAATACAGGTCGAGTCGTTAATATTCTTTTAAGCTCTGCAAAAGCATTAACTTGTTCACTACCCCAAGACCACTTAACGTTGGATTTCGTGAGCGAAGTTAATGGTTTCGCGATTGTCGCAAAACCAGGGATGAATCGTCGAAAGAAACTAGAGAGACCAACAAATTGTCGAACTTCGTGTACATTTTGTGGTGTCTTAAAATATGCTACGGCTTCTATTTTCCTCATACCCGGCCTCACACCATCACGTGTAATCTCAAAGCCTAAGTACTCAATGGATTTCTTGAAGAAATTGCATTTGGTCAAGTTTAAAGTGAGGTTGGCCTCTTTTAAAAGATCAAGGACCTCATGCAGTTTCTCCATTCCTTCTTCAACCGACTGAGATGCAATAATTATGTCATCCATATATGCTAGAACACCAGGGATATTGCGCCGTTTCAATATTTTCAGAATAAGTCTCTGAAATACAGCTGGCGCGTTGGTTAACCCAAAAGGCATACGATTATACTCGTAATGCCCGTCTGGTGTAACAAACGCTGTCAGAGGTTTGGACTCTTCTGAGACCGGTACCTGATGGTAACCGGAAGTTAGGTCCAGTGAGGTGAAATAGACTTGCCCTGAGAGACTATCGATCTGGTCGTCAATAAGTGGCATTGGAAATTTATCTTTAATCGTTTTTCGATTTAATGCCCTATAATCAACGCATAGTCTCACGTCACCATTTTTCTTTGCGACTAATATTATTGGACTCGCATATTCTGACTGTGATTCACGTATTATTCCATTCGCTAACATATCACCGATAATCGTATTGACTTTCTCACGTTCGGAAATAGCAAGTCTATAGGGTCTGTACGTGATGGGCTCATCATCTTTGAGTCTTATATGCATTTCAGTTAGAGGTGTATCACCTAATTCTTCTAGCGTAAAAGCGAAACAATCACGACGAGCGTTCAGTAACTTGCAAAGCTGTTCTTTTACTTCAGGATTCAAATCATGATCAACGTTGAGCTGCTCCAATGATATCATATTTGGAGTATCCTGAACGGAAACTGTATTTACTTTTAATACTGATTTGTCCATAGGAGGGGCATCAGGTAACTGTGTACGAGAAATTAATTTTGCACGGGCAACTAATGTCCCTTGAGTGAGTTTAAAAGCCTCTGTAGCCAATTTTATTATATTCATGGAACCTTTTCCATTTTTGAAAGAGTAAACTCCTGGGACTACCATGTATTCTTTGCCCACTTTCAAACAAGCATCCGTGGCGAAATACAGTGACCCATTGAAGTCTGATGACGTATGTACCTCAATGGTATCCAAACCTGTTATAAATACGTTATTAGACACAATCACCGGAATCTTATCTACATTAGTCGTTATATCTTTATAAAGTATCAACATGGTGTCAGTCTTATGTGCTCTGACACCTGGTTGTTCAGTCAAAGATTGCCCAACTAGAACATCTGCTGGCAGAAGTTTAGGCTCTACAAGATAGGCCTCCACGTCCTCATTTAAGGCGTCCAATGCGATTCTTACTGTTACTCTGCCGTGCGGAACTAAAGTTCCACTAGCGAAACCTTTTAAAATTGGTAAGTTAGTCCTATCAACAGTTAGTCTCAATTTAGACGCGTAATCATCACGTATTAATGTGCACTGACTTCCAAAGTCAATGAAACATGACATAGATTGACCGTTGAGTTTTATTTGCTTAAAGTATTTATCATTACCGCAGTCAGTACTCATAATATTAAGAACGTTTTTAGCCGCGATCGCGTCACGTGATGCGTTTGTTGCCATTTCACGTTTCTCTGTATTTGAGTTGAATCTAACAAATCCTGTACAATTATTATCAGTGTGACCAAAACGCCTACACTTATTACATTTAATTACCTCTTTAGGACATTTTGGGACAGTGTGGCCTGTCTCGCCACAATTATAGCAAGTTACGGGTTTTTTAGCATTATTTACATCATTTTGTCTTTTCGAATAACTTGCATCGTTATTTTCACGAAAATTTACCTTTTTAGAGATTTCAGAAGTCTTACTGGTAGAAATATTCCTAAAATATTTTAGAACATCCTCAGGTTCCTGTATATTGGCACCCTGCACATTCATCTTTATGTTCCAGTCAAAAATGCCGTGTGTGAGGCAGTCTACAGCCTTTTTCCCTTGAATGCCACACCTATTAATGAGCATGATCTTATCGTAGTAATACTCCTCTAGAGGCTCATTCCGTCGAGTTTTCCTAAACAACATCTCCGAGAGGAGGTCGCCATAATTTTGCTCGCATGGAAATGCTGTTTTCAGCTTTAGTTGCCATTCCTCCCAAGAGAATTTTACGCTGGTTAAGCCATCGTACCAACGCTTAGCCAGCCCTTTTAATTTTGGTAAAGCATAAAGTATGGTCTGACGTTCGGACCATCCGTAAACGTGTGAAGACTCATTTATTTTGGATAACCAATCCTTCATCGTCTGAGACTTAGCCTGGGGATCAAAGTCCGGTATTACATTCTGAGCACCATGCATCACTGGCCCTGCAGAACCCGAATTACGATCTTTTAGAACGTCAACTAATTTTTCTAGCAGTCTTGACTCAACAATTTGTGCCGATTCCGTATTTGTAGTAGCGCCTAGACCACGTCGCGTCTTCGCACGACAATAGTTATTTTCCAACACAGAAGACACAGAAGAGTCGGAATCGGAAAAATGCCGGTTACGTGAAACCTGCTTATGTATCCTGTCCCATTTGGATATATCTCGTTGCGGTGAAATTCTAATACCCGAGGCACTGCGACTAGTGCCCCGGTTACGTCGTCGTGAATAATACCTGACACGCGACTTTGAATTTGATGATGAACTGCTTGATCGCAACTGACGCCGTACCCTACTCTTTTTCTCGCGATACCGTTGCCTTGGCGATTTGGACAGTTGACGTTTACGTCCACGTGATTCTCGATACGGAGGAGTGCCTTCGGGTGTCCTACACTCTTTCGTAAGTTCTGGTGCATCCGAATTCATATTTTTTTTTTTTGTACAGGTAATAGTGTGAAATAGTTAAGGAAAGAACTGATTCCTGAAAAATGTATAACCACTAAATAATAACTGACATGTTACTTTTAAATGTACAAATAACGACAATAATTTATGAGAACACGTAAACCGTGCAGCGTTTAAATAACTGGCAAACCAACAATAGAATTCAATCATTGTTCCTTAATTCACCACCTGTCAAAATATACTGGGCACACTATAGCTTCTGCTTCAAAGATCATCTAGTACCACTAGCGCCACCCCGTGACATTTTACGCAAACTTTTTTTTTTTGCGTCTCCCCATTGCCGCCATTTTTATTTTCTTTTTATTTTTATAAATCGATCTGATCTAACCATTCACACACATCAACGCACATTTTAGCCAAATAAACCGAAAGACGCCCAACGTTGTCTGAAAATAATGACTATGGTCTGAGTTTAAAAAACGACAACCATAGCGTCGACTTAGGCGTAAAATTACACTCATTGTTGCAGCCGCACAATAGTTACCTATACTTGAATTAAAACGAATTAGGTATTGTCAGCAACATGTTTCATGGAACAGAAGTATAGATTATTCACATTGTTAAACTTTCGTTAATCGTATTACAAACCTTTTTTTTTAAAGAACCAGTGTTTACGAAACAATTCACGTAAACGTACGGTCTTTTCTTTTATGGTCTAATATCAATAAACAAGTTATCGTTACCGTAATAAGCTTAGGTAAAGCCTTCGCAACACGTAAAACACTAATACAGCCAAAAGTTATGCACTTACCAATTCTCTTCAATGCTCTTTTTTTTTTGTTTTTACCTTACGGCCGATAATGCCAATGGGTTCTCAATTAATCCTGGCTTCTGAACTTTTAAATAAAACTCACTAGAATGTTGTTTTGAGCTTTGTTCCCGCAAAACTATTATTTTATATTTCCCAATAATTATCTTACAAGAAAAACCCCCGCTATCGCCATCGACAATCTTTCTTCCCTGTCAAAAACGAATTATTGCCATCTTATAAAAAATGTATTATTCATGTAGTAATCGATATAATCAACTCGATATGAATGAACACAATATGAGCATAAATATTTTGAAAATAGTAATTAACATAAATTCTTAACACACGGAGGGTTCTTGGTAAGTAAAGATGATCACCCATCCACAGATCAACCGCGGCAAGCGTAGCTTAACCTGATCGATCAACCCGTGCGGCTAATATTACTTAGCCATAAGCCCCTCATCAATGGCATCATATTATGAGGAGGAAAATTATGTGTATGAATGTGACGGGATAGCTATACGAGTATATTAATACGAGTAGGTTAAGATTTATGTAACGATGAATGGACTGTGTGGCAGCAGCGAGGTGTCAATTTTTCTAAGAGGGAAGCAAAATCGGCTTAAACTTACTGACTTATCAATGAAGAATCTTAATATCATTCTAAAATTAATATAGGAATGTTAAGAATTAAATACAGCTGAAAACTAAATAAAATGTGCAATATTCCTTCATCTCGTTCTCGCTGACGCATTTTTCTGTATCTGTCTCTGTCATAACCCGTTGTACAGCGGCTTTCTTTTGTTCATATCAAGTGTGTAAATAATTGTGATTAAATTTAAAATAATATAATAAACATTGTCAGACTTATAAAAAACAAAAAATAAAACTTTTTACAAATAAAAAAACCAGCCGACTTCAGAGAAAAATAACTAATTTCGGCATTCAGTTGTTTTTTTGTTTTTTGTAAAAAGGGTTTTTACGTCATAAGTATCACAAACCAGCCATGTATGAATAATAGACCATTTTTCTTTGTGTTACACAGTGAGAAATGTTATTTTAGAGGCAATTTTCCTCATTCTAAGTGTCATAAGGAAAATGTTTAAGGAAAATCCGTCTGAAAGTGACGACGCGACGCACGGTGGGCTGAAAATGAAGCTCCATGGACTAGCGTCGTTCAAAATTCAAGTACCTAATTTTTCAAAAACAAACATGCCAAGTGTCTTCCTTTACTGATTAGCAATATTTTATGTGGTGAAACGTTTTTTTGATAAAGCTGTTATTTAACAAGTTATGTGTGATTTCTTTTTACACGCTTTATATTAGCTTCATTTGTATGTTTGTTTGTTTGTTTGTTTGTATGTTTGTATGTAACCGACTCCTTTGGACGCTATTTTGACCCACTTCAAACGGTCAGATTTCATTGAAACTTTGTAGAGGACCGATGACAATTCAAAAATTAAAAAAAAAACAAAAAAAAAACAGAAAAAAACAAAAGAAAAAAACTTAAAAATCACGCTTTTCAAGCAAACAGAACTAAAAAATAGTAAATAAATAATAGTTTAAAAACTAAAAAACACGCTTTAAAAACCAAACTAAAAAATTAGAAAATAATTTAATTCTATTAAAAAGCGTGGTGTGCTTGATATTAATTGATTATAAAAATACCTCAAAAAGCACCCCACGCTTTATAATAGAATTAAATTATTTTCTAATTTTTTAGTTTGGTTTTTAAAGCGTGTTTTTTAGTTTTTATACTATTATTTATCTTGTTGTATGGAGCTAAACAGTTTTTTTTTTAATTTTAATCCTTATTCTTAAGTTTTCTTAAAATATAACTTCCCGTATGATATATAGGCAGAACAGATGGCCGATGGCAATTCTTCGGGCTATATCGGTTACCTTGGTTTTCCTGCGGATCTCTTCATTCCTGATTCGATCACGTAGGGAAAATACCGAGCATAGCACTCTCCGTTGCTCTTTGGTAGTCAACCAGGCTTATGGTCATAAGCCTTCTGATAAGGCCCATTGTGAGCGACTACGTTTCTGTACCATAGGACATCACTGGCAACACACACTGGTCAAAGACTTTCGTCTTGAGACACTGCGGGATTTGGGACGAGAAGATATTGCGAAGCCTCCCGAACGCTGCCCAGCCGAGTCGGATTCTACTATTGACCTCTTTCTCGAAGTTGGACCTGCCTAAATGGACAGTTTGTCCTAGGTAAACGTACTCGTCCACAACTTCGAGCGTAGCACCTCCGATGGTCATGAGAGTGGGTGTTACATGGGCATTTGACATGACCTTTGTCTTGTCCATGTTCATTTTTAGACCCACTCTTTCGGAAACTCTACTGAGGTCGTCGAGCATTGCACTGAGGTCCTCCATGGTCTCAGCGATGACAACTATATCATCGGCAAATCGAATGATTTACTCGCCATTGATGTTGATGCCAGCCCCCTTCCAGTACAGAACCTTGAAGACATCCTCCAGTGCAGCTGTGAAGAGTTTTGGAGAGATAACGTCTCCCTGTCTAACACCTCGCTGCAGAAGGATAGGTTTCGAGGTCCGGTCCTGGAGTCGGACTGACATAGTGCCGTTTTGAAACAGACACTTCAGCACCTCGACGTACCGATAGTCGATCTGGCACCGTTGAAGGGACTGCAGTACAGCCCATGTCTTGACCGAATCGAAGGCTTTTTTATAGTCCGCAAACGCTAATCAGAGGGGCAGGTTATACTTTTCGGTCTTCTGTATAACCCGCCGCAGCGTATGTATGTGGTCTACGGTGCTAAAGCCTTTACGGAATCCGGCTTGTTCGGGAGGCTGGAAGTCGCCAAACCTGCGCGCGAGACAGATCGTGATGACTCTCGAAAGCAACTTGTACACATGGTTCAGAACTGACATGGGCCTATAATTCTTAAGTTCGAGCTAGATTCTGGAGTTCGAGCTGAAAGCCCCGAAAGCTTTCAGTTCGAACTCCAAAATCATTTGGACTTGGATCGGTGCTGGCCGGAGCGTAGACTTCATCAGCCGACATCATTCCAGCTTGATGTTGATATTCAGTGTGCCTTAAGAGGCACACTGAATATCAACATCAAGCTGGAATGATGTCGCAAGCCATGCGGTGATCGCTTCCGGTTTTGACCGCGTTGATCACAGTGACATCATTGAACATTTGCTTCTTCGTCAACATAATGAAGTCAATCTCGTTTTTAGTTGCACCATCAGGGCTCTGCCAGGTCCACTTTCTATGCTCACGTTTTCTGAAGAAGGAGTTCATCATAAAGAGGCCTTCCTTCTCCATAAAACTGGCCAGTAAGTGACCCCAGTGGTTCCGACGTCCAATTCCAAATTGCCCCACTCTCAGCTCATCATCGTCCCGTTTGCCCAGTTTCGGAGTTTTGGAGCCATGCATGGCTTTGGATATATCGTCATACATGGTCTCGTCGGGGTGCGACGAGGGCGTAGACTTGTATGACCTTCAGCGAATGTCTTGCGGATATTCTGAGTACAAGGCACGCCACCCTATTCGATACACTCTCGATCTTCACCACGTTGCTCATAATGGACTTATGGACGATAAACCCGACACCACCCTGGGACTGATGGTCGCCCTCCCGGAAATAGAGCAGGTTACCGGATTTGAGAATTATCAAGTCCTGCCCCTCTCTTCGGATTTCAGATAACCCTACTTAGATACCCCACCATAACCTGCTCAATTCTTCCTCGAGTTCGGTAATCTTCTCGTCGATCCGGAGTGTACGCGTGTTGTAGATTTCTAGGTGCAGTTTTCGTTTGCTGTGGTAGCCAGATCTCTTCCGAAGATTTTTAGCACCCCTTGCCTCACCGTAACCATTTTATTATACGGAAAGTTATATTTTAAGAAAACTTAAGAATAAGGATTAAAATTAAAAAAAGCTGTTCAGCTCTATGCAAAAAAAAAAAATCACACATAACTTGTTAAATAACAGCTTTATCAAAAAAAGTTTCACTACATAAAATATTGCTAATCAGTAAAGAAATACGCTGGCATGTTTGTTTTTTCAAAATTAGGTACTTGATTTTTGAGTGTCGCTAAGTCTATGGAGCTTCATTTTCAGCCCACCGTGCGACGGTGCGGCTGGTGACTAGAAATTGTATGGATTGGATTTATTGGTTATCATGGCATGGGTTTGTGGTGCGTAGGGTTGCCAACTTTTTTTTGACAAAAAAAGTATAAAATGGTTTGAATAGGAAAAAATAAAGTATTTGGAAGAAAAAAAAGTATTTTTCAAATTTCATGTTTTTATTGCCTTAAAAACGCATTTTTGTGTGCTTTTAGAAAATGCTAACAATTTGTTGGTAGGTATGTTTAAAAAATTCAAAGTTTGTTTGAGAACCAAAATTTTAATTTAAAACGCTACGCGCTTTCAGACAGCACGGCAGCCAAGTTTTTGTACTGTCCTGTTACATTGACGTCACATTTGACATCTAACATTTTATTCATTATTTATAAAATCGTTTCCGTCATCCATTTTATAGTTAAGTACCCATAATGAGTGTTTTGTTTTACGCATCACAGTAAAGGTTGGATATAAAGTATTCTCACATACTTTATTTGTATGCAAAAGTATAAAGTATAAATACCAAAAATAAAGTAGGATACGTTATTATAAAGTATGGTTGGCAACCCTAGTGGTGCGAAAGAATCAAGAACATTTTATGAGGAAAATTGTGATTCTGAACGTTAAAGGGGTCAACAAAATAAAGATTATGGCTATGATATCGCGATACGGCTAAATAGGGGCGATAAGAGATATAAGTATGCTAACTAAAGAAGACATTGCTACGTCGACCACAAATAAACTAGCTTAATGGCATGGATAATGACGACGAATCGATGATGTAATTTATACGTAATATTACATAAATAAATAAAAAATTGTATGTACAGACACCAGCACATCCAGCTACCCCAAAGTGTCAAGTTTTCCCAATTGAACATGAATGCCGTATGCTTACGTCATAAACTTGAACATCTGTCAAAGAAATGTGACAGATTGGGCTACCCCAATCTGTCACATTTCTTTTACTCTGTCTTGTTGTGCTGGCCTCTGTCGCGGGAAGCTTAGCACGAGAACTGTAGACAAGCGTTTTGTCGTTGGAAGAGTTAACAAAAATGACGTTTCCATAATAAACAGTTGACAGTTTTTCACCGAGAAATGTAGACAAGCGATTTTTATTCTGCAGTAGAGTAGAAATAGAAAGCGTCATGCTCAGTGTGACCATTTTTGGTATTTTTAGTACTAAATTGGTATATTTGAGGCTCCGAATAATGACGATAGCATATTTTTAGTATATTACTAAATATCGGTATAGTCATGGTATTTTTTTGGTATATTCACCTGGCAAACCTGAAGTGGAATGTACATAAGCGAAGATCGTTTCTTAATTGCGCTGTCTTTGTCGCGCTCGAACTGGCAACTTCTGTTTCATGGCCAAATTACGGGGATTTCCCGCTTATTTTGTTTTTAAACAAGTGCGTCATATGATTATGAACTGTAATCAAACTGGAATAGGGTTCATATTCTTATCTTCTTTATTGATCTCATCAAGCTACCCCAATCTGTCCAATTTCTTTGATAGATTTTCAACTTTATAACAAAAGCATAAGGTTCATGTTCAATTGGGAAAATGTGAGAGTTTGGGATACCTTGATGTGCTGGCGTTTATCCAACGAAAATGACGATTTCGAGTCAAATGCGGATATTTAGAGTAAGTAGTGTATATAAGGTGTATCTATTAATACACGAAATATCTGAAGGGGTCATTTTTTTTTTTTTTTTCTGGGTGGGAAATCATCAAATAACTTCTCCCGCTCTGGGTGGAGCGGGAGGGCGTGTCAGACTTTTACTGACTAAAACCCACCCGTGTTCCCTCAGTTGCCTGTGTGCCAGGGGCGGCGGTATCTCTTTCGAACAACCCGCACCCCCGGCAGGCATCGGCCCTTGCGGGCCCCTCTGTTGCTGCTGACATCTCTTTGAGGCGCGCGTGGAACACAACGCGCCGTCGACCCGGGCTTGGTCCTTACCGGACAGCGAGGTACCCATTACTCGCCGTCCGCAAGCCCGTGCCTACGGTGGCCGGGAATCAGCCTGGGATTCCCGACGCCCAGGGCGTCTCCTGCGAAGGCCACGGCTGTGAGGGCGCATGTACTGCATCTCCCTCACGTGCGCCGCCTCCCTCTTTGCAAGCATAACTGCTTCGCTGAAGGAGGCGACTGCCAGCCATGCCCTCTCGCTCCGTACCATGGCCTGGACCAGGGTCGGACGCGAGAGATCGCCGCCGCCGATCACCTCCACGAGGACACGGCGTTGCTCCGCCCAAGCTGGGCAGACCTCCACCGTATGCTCCACCGTGTCCTCTGGGCGATCTTCGCAATGGAAACACCCGGGCGTTTCCTCCCGCCCTATCCGAAACAGGAACCTCCCGAAACAGCCATGTCCGGTGAGGACCTGTGTCAGGCGGAAGGTGAGGACGCCATGCCGCCTCTCAAGCCACTCCTCAAAGAGGGGACTTACCGCCGCAATCGCGGCGTGCCCAGCACTGGGTTGCGACAATCGCACTTTCCACGTCGCCATGAGATCCTGCCGGAGCTCTGTCCGCCGTGCCGCGACTTCCCGCGGCAGCGGAGTTACGCCCCGGCGTTTGGCCTCCTCGCGCCACTCCCAAGTGAGCGCGAGGACGTTTGCCTCCAGATCCCATGGCGGTAATCCGGCAAGGAGGCCCGCCGCCTCACCGGAGATCGTGCGGTATCCCCGGATCATCCGGATGGCCATGACCCTATGGGCCGCCTTCAACCGGCGTGCTGGTTGGCGCCTCAATGTAGGCGCCCACACCGGCACCCCGTATAGGGCCATGGCCCGCACGACCCCCGCGTAGAGCCTCCGGCAGGAGGCGTTTGGCCCCCCTAGATTGGGCAGGAGCCGCTTCAAGGCAGCCCCGGCCCGCTCCAGTCTGGGAGCCAAACGTCGGAAGTGTTCCGCGAAGTTCCACCGGCTGTCGAGGACGAGTCCTAGGTACTTCATCGTCGACTCGACGCCGATGTGAACCCCTCCCACCGTTATCTGGGAACCCGTCAGTGGCGCATTCCGAGGACCGTGAAACCACATGGCCTCGGACTTGTGCAAGGCCCCGTCGAGTCCCAGTTGCCGGATCCTATCTACGATTGTCGCAACCCCGTGCGTCCCTAAGTCGGCCGCCGCCTGGTACGACCTCCCTTGCGCCAGGACCAGCGTGTCGTCAGCGTAGCAAACTACGCTGACGCCACTAGGGAGGTCGGCGCGCAGCACCCAGTCGTATCCGATGTCCCACAGATGCGGCCCCAGGACCGATCCCTGTGGGACACCGCACGACATCTCTCGCCGGTTCCACTCTCCTAGGTGACCGGGGTAGATGACGGCCCTGTCCGTCAAGTAGGCCTCGACCACACGACAGAGGTAGGTCGGCATCCGGTGATACCGGAGTGCCTCCCTTATGCAACTCCAGGGCAGGGTGTTGAAGGCATTGGCGATGTCCAGAGACACCGCCAAGACGACCCCACCCCGGGCCACAGCATCCCCCGTCGTGAGGGCTCGCACGCGCATGATGGCGTCCACCGTGGAGCGCCCCCTGCGGAAACCGAACTGGCTCTCCGCCAAATCCGGCCCCACCCGCACCAGCCGCCCGACGAGGCGGTCTGCAATGACTCTTTCAAAGAGCTTGCCCACCTCGTCGAGCAGCACGATGGGCCGGTAAGCGGACGGAGAGTCCGCGGGTCGCCCCTGCTTCTTGATGAGGACCAGTTTCCCCGTCTTCCAGTGACGTGGGAACTGGCCCTCCTCCAAGCATGCGCTTAGGAGCCCTCTTAGTCGAGGCCCGAGAGCCTCCAAGGCCAGGACCCAGGCTTTTCCAGGCAAGCCGTCGGGTCCTGGGGCGGTATTCTTGGCATTCAGCCTACGTACCGCCACTCTCAATTCTACCTCGGTCACCTCTGGAACATCGTCGTCGTCGTCGGTGTGGTCCGCGTCGGGCACCGCAGGTGGCGGAGCCATGGGCGGGGGAGCATGCTCCCCTCGCGAGGGAAACAGAGCGCTCACCACGTCCTGCACGAGCTGAGGCCGGAGACTCTGGGTCAGCGGGGGAGCCTACGGGCGGATTTTCTCCCGCACCGTTTTGTAGGGGCGTCCCCACGGGTCTCTGTTCAGAGTCTCCAGCGACTCCTCGCGGGCCAGTGACCTGGCCCGCAGGATCTCCGCTCGGAGGGCGGTCTTCGCCACTCTGTACCCCTCGTATAGCTCCGCCTGGATGGCTTCCGTATCCGGAGGGCGGATACGGAGCCTGCGGTGCCTGGTGTACTGATGCCGCGCAGCAACGCACGCCTCGCGCAGAGCTGTGAGGGGTCATTGTACTCATCATTATGAACAACTTTTACTACCGGACCAAACCTGAAATCGCGAAAAAATATCAGCTGTTCCCTACATTTTGACGAGATATGCTTACATAAATGTAGGGAACAGCTGATATTTTTTTTCGCGATTTCAGATTTGGTCCCATAGTAAAAGTTGTTCATAATGATGAGTACAATGACCCTTTCAGATATTTCGTGTATGAATAGATACACCTTATATGTATAATAATGCATAAGAAAATTGTTTAACATTTTTGTTGATTAAAGAAATTTCATTGAATTCGTTGTGTATTTTTTTTCCATTTCCACGACATGTTTTTGGCATTTTTGATGCCAAGTGTGGCAAATTTTGGCAGATTTTTTGCCCAGTCTGTGGCAGATTCGCCATTTATAAGATGGTCACACTGCACACTGGTCATGCTAAGCTTGCAGGTTGAATATTAAGTTAAAATGGACGACGAGTATTAACTACGTATATATTTTATAAAGTTACTTACACTGTGACACCTTTTAACACTGTGACACCTTTTAACACTGTGACACTTCACTTTTGATTGTCTTTGTCTACAATTAGTAGTGTGAGTAAATACACGTATTAATTGTATTCTTGCTTATAAAAGTCTTTGGGTTATTTGAATACTTAAAGAGATCTTCGACGCGCAATATTTGAGAGTATCGTGTGTTGTAGACGGAAGTCTGAGGTTGAATGAGTTGAATGAAATTGAATTTAGAATAGAATGAAGTTTATTTATGAGTCAGACGCCCGTTCGTTCAGCATGTAGAATATTAAGGTGCGTTTTCAATGAGCGAGATTTACGGACCGCTATTGGTTAGAATGAAGACTCTTGTTTCTTTACCAATAATGAAGCAAATACCTCATGACTTTGAATAGTAGACCCTACCTTAAGTAAATAGTGATCACAGGTACGTAAAGCTTATGCCTAGTTTGACAATAAAAAATGCTACCATTTTGATAAGCAAAACGATTCGTTTTTGTTTGTAGATTGTCAAAGGTCGTGGCTATAGTCTACTAATCTACTTCTATTATTATTATAAATGTGGAATTTTGCATTTTTGGATGTTTTTTACTCAATTCACAGATTTAGATGAAATTAGGTACACAGATAGTATACAACCTGGATTAACACGAATACTAAATAACAATAACACACACTCGTGACTAAATAATTACATCCGCACGGGTCGATCGAAGGTTAAGCTACATATGCCGAGGTTAGTCCGTGGATGGGTGACTATCCATTACATAGAGAAAACATCGACTGCAAGCAAGGTCAGCCGTTGGTTGCTTATGTCATTTGTAGATCTTTGGCAGTCGTTACGGGTAGCCAGAAGCCCGAAAATCTAGCAACCATTCTTACTGGGGGGTTTCATATTGCCCAGTAACTGGGTTGTGGAGGTTGGATAAACAGTTGCTCCATGTAAAATACTTCAGCTTCCATTTAGATTGGAAGCCGGCCCCAACATAGTTGGGATGAGACTAGGCAGGTTGAGGGCAGCGAGTAACGGGCCGTATTTACGAATTGTAAGGTCGTGGCTTCGAATCCAGGCAGGTGCTTTACTTGATGGAAATAATTTCATCGCCGCTGCTCTCAAAACGGTGAAGGAAAACATCGTGAGGAAACCGGCATGTCGTAACCAGAAATTCGAAGACATGTGACATATACCAACCCACCCTGGGCCAGCGTGGTATATTACAGGCTACAGCCCGCACCCTCTGGAAGAGGGTAGGCCTGTATCCCAACAGTGGCAACATTTTAGGCTATATTATCATGAGATTGAGATTGAAGAAGTAAATCGGACGGTTAAGTACAGAATTAACTGTGGATGGATAAAATGGCGGCAGGTCACAGGAATAAACTGCGACTCCCACATTCCCCTTAAACTTTACAGGCAAATATATAAAACCATGGTTAGTTTAGGAGCGGTCCGAGAGGGGTCATGACCCCCCAAAGCCGTAAACGAATATGTAGGTAGTCTTTGTCTGTAACCCCCCCCCCCAAAGTCTTTGGCTGCGACCGCGCCTGTGTTGGATCTGCTGTCTTGTATGGGTCAGAATGTTGGGCCACAAAAGGGATGAATGAAAGACAATTGCATGCAGCTGAGATGAGAATGTTATCAGGGATGTGTGGTGTTAAACGAATGGACAGAATAAGAAATGAGTAGGTACAAAAGAGGAAGCTTGCATATGGCACCGGTAACTAAAAAGTGGTGTGGGCATCGCTTGTCATGATATGGGCATGTGATACGGGGGAATGAGAAAAATATCGTGAGGAAAGTTTTGAGTATGAATGTCGATGGCTATAAGAGTAGGGGGAGACCCTTCTTTCTATGATCTGAGGGGAGACCAAAGAAACGTTGGATGGACTGTGTGAATGATGATATGGTTAGAATGGGTGTGACTACGGAGATGACGGCTAATAGAGAAGAGTGGAAGATTAAGACATGTTGCGCCGAACGCAAATAAATTGGGATAAGGGCAGGAGAATGATGAACGATGATAATTACAGAGATTCATATAGATTAGGTTTATTATTGGATTGTTCGATTCCTGTTCGACTACGCTCTGTTAGTGAAACGCACCTTTAATGTGTGAATGTGTGAGTGTGCATATGTACTTGTATATGTACACAATATTGCACACTGGCACTGCACGGCTGCCACTGCACGTGAACCGTGGACAAGCGTTTTGTCGTCGGAAGAACAGACAAAAATGACGTTTCCGTACAGACAGTTGACATTTTTGTACCGAGAAATGTAGACAATCGATTTCTATTCTACTGAAGATTAGAAAAGCGTCATGCTAATAGTCATTTTTTTTTTAAGTGGGAAATCATCAAATGAATTCTCCCGCTCTGGGTGGAGCAGGAGGGCGTGTCAGACTTTTACTGACTAAAACCCACCCGTGTTCCCTCAGTTGCTTGTGTGCCAGGGGCCGCGGTATCTCTTTCGAACAACCCGCAACCCTGGCAGGCATCGGCCCTTGCGGGCCCCATCCGTTGTAGCTGACATCTCTTTTAAGCGCGCGTGGAACACAACGCGTCCTTACCGGACAGCGAGCTACCCATTACTCGCCGTCCGCAAGCCCGCGCCTACGGTGGCCGGGAATCAGCCTGGGGTTGCCGACGCCCAGCGCGTCTCCTGCGAAGGCTACGGCCGTGAGGGTGTATGTACTGCCTCTCCCTCACGTGCGCCGCCTCCCTCTTCGCGAGCATTACTGCTTCGCAGGAGGAGGTGACGGCTACCCATGCACTCTCGCTCCGTACCATGACATGGGCCAGGGCCGGACGCGAGAGATAGCCGCCGCCGATCGCCTCCACGAAGACACGGCGGTGCTCCGCCCAAGCCGAGCAGACGTCCAATATGTGATATCTTCTAAGATAGAAGAAGAACGCACATGTCAGAAATTTGCTATTTAAATAATAAATATTACTTTTATTCGATTTCAATAGCCGAAACATATACAAATACACTCGAAGTGAGTGAGTAATTCCACCGACAGATTTTTTTTTAAAGCTAAAACGACTTACGCTAAATAAATAGGAAGAAAAGATTTCCTACAAGGACATTATTTGACATTATTTATCTTTCATCCAATACCACCTTCAAAACAGCTGCAATTGACGTTTGGACGCGACGCTGTCTCACGGCAACGTTTGCCAGGGCTGCGCCAAAATGCGGCGGCATAAGGCGGCGGCCCAGGCCGCCAGCGCGAATGCGCCTTTTGATAAAACACCCAAACTGCGCCGTTGTCATCGTATCATCGTGTCAATTTCTTGCGTGTCATTTTTGTTATTTTTATTTTATTTAAAATCAAAATCAAAATTCAAATAATTTATTTGCATAATACATGTTAAAAAGGTGTTACAGTTATAAAAGGTTCAGTGTATTATAACCTAATGAGGTGTGCAAATCAATATAATTATGTCTTTACTAATCTATATTACTAATTACTAATCGCAACATTAAATAATTATACAGCTAGAATACATTATAATTGACTTACTTAAAAAATAGTAATGTCAAAATAAAAAATACACAAGTCAAATTAAAATTTAAACAATCATTACTCATTGTGGTGCCATTTCAGATAAAGTCAGTCATCTTTCATTTAAATAATCATTCATTGAATAGTAACATTTTGCAACTAGGAATTCGTGCAAACCTAATTTGAATTGGTCGATTTTGTGTAAGACTGTGATACTTTTTGGCAACTTATTGTATATATTGTGTTGGTGCCATGCCAAAAATGTTTTTTGTAAATACTGCTTTTTTTATGACGTCTTACGCATATTTTATTTTTGTGTCGTGTGCTTCTTGGATGTGTATATAGATGTTGATTTGCTTTGACAAAGATAGCCACTTCATAAATATAAAGACACGGGAATGTTAATAACTGGAACTGATGAAAATGTGGTTTACAGCTTTCTGTGCGCTGTATGCCACACATTGCCCTTATGCATTGGTTCTGGGCTTTGAACGCCATTTCTCTGTCCGGCGAGTTCCCCCAAAATATAAGCTCGTAGTGTAAAGTAGATGCAACAACCCGTGATACGCCATTAATAAACTTGCCCGATTTGACACTTTTCTTAGGTTATGGAGAGCATATGAATACTGGCTAAGTTTTTTGCATGTATTTTCAACGTGTGTTTTCCAGCTCATATTTTTATCTATCCAAATACCTAAGAATTTAGTGTGTTCTGCTTCATTGATAGTTTTGTGACCGTAACGAATATCCGGTTTTTTATTGTTTGTTTGTTGTTCAAATGAAATGTAATTTGTCTTTGCAAGATTTATTTTTAAGTTGTTTTCGGCTAGCCAAGTTATTATATCATTTAAGTTGCCGTTTATTTCTTTTTCACATGTCACATCATCTTTACTTTTGATTAGTATTGTGCTGTCGTCAGCGCATAAAATCATTGGATTATTAATAGTTTTAGGCATGTCATTAATATATATAATGAATAGTAAAGGAGCAAGAACACCGCCCTGCGGCACACCAAATATGCATTTTCTATGTGTGGAGACATAAGTCTTTCAGTTCTTGTATAGGGGCAGATTTTATTTATGTATGTAATTTGTTCTCGATTAGTCAGATATGGGGTGCGCCAAAGTTCACCTAAATTTTCAACTCCGATAGTTGGAAATCCGAAAATGTTCTTCCTAACATTTTTCATCCTAACAATCACAATTCCTAACTACTCTGTCTCTAATGTTCATAATTCCGAAGCGTTCAACTTCATAATGTCAGTAGCAATAAACATCTATTATACTTTTATTTGTTTCCTATATTTTCTCAACATAACCATCTTTTACACTATTATTCAAAGTCATATCTTTTTTGTTTAGGTTTCTTTTTATTCATAATAATTTTGCATCAATTAAGGTCATATCGTCTTGACTTTTGTCCAATTGAAGATTATTATGATTTATTTCAAAGTTATCAGGTATCAGGTTCTGTATTTTATTCTTTTTTGTTTCTTTGACGATATATTACTTGTCTCAAGTTCAAGTTTGTTGGCATATTAGCACGTATACTTGAGGAAGTGCTTGCTTCGCAGTCAGTAATTATATGAATTGGTTTTTGTTTTTATTAATTAAAGCGTCTTCTTTAATTTTATTTATAGCGGTGTGTACCTGCAAAGATATCCATAGGTTAGGTTTGACCAACTACGTGCTAGCCGAGCGAGCGAAACGAGCGGTGCCGCGGCAGCGGCCGGCGAGCGCTACCTCGAAATTGGTCGCGAAATTTTTCTAAGTAAGTTTTTCATAGTGCCCCCAAGACGACACTCTGACCTGAATTTCATTCATTTAAGACAAAAATCAGTGAAACGACCTTTAATCATTCGAAACGGTTGGTTTTTAGACATAAATATCTCAGGTAGAGTTATAGTAATAAGTATGTAACAACAATAACCAAAAATAAAATGGCTAAATGTAAAAATGTGAACAGTTGTTTTGTAATCACAAGAAATAGTTTAAAAACAAACCTTTTCCTTCAAAGCATCTGGTTCATGATTATGTTCTTGGTGCGGTCCTTCCAGTAATTTATACTTATTGACTTCCTTATCGAAAGTGGTGATTAATCTCGCCTTACACTTATACTTTTTGTGGCTTCTTAATTCACACGCCCAATATTGTTTATCCACTGTTATTCGGTTTTTTTTTTTTCATATATAAATCCATGTACGTTTAATTTTAATCCTCCGCGACCGGTTTTAAATGATTTTAAATAATTTTCCTCCATACTAATAAAGCATTAACACAAACATGCACGTAATGATAATACGACATAAACTTAGCAATAGACACAACTCAGTACGTTATGTAAAGCATAGTCCCAAATAATAATCATACCCTCAAATTAAAACTATAAATATCATCTTCTACTCACATATATTTTTTATTACACTTGGTAAATGTTTCTTTCCGAGTACGAGTGAAAATATTATTAACCGACTTCAAAAAAAGCAGGAGGTTCTCAATTCGTCTATTTTTTTTTATGTTTGTTACCTCAGAACTTTCGACAGGGTGAACCGATTTTAATTATTCTTTTTTATTCAATTCAATTCAATTCAAATTCAATTCAAATCTTTATTGCATATCTCATGTGTGTACAAGATCTCAATATTATTTACAAAGTTCACATGGACCCTGTCGGGCACAACAATTGAGTAAATTATAAATAGTAGCATGCTTTATTTAATAAGTGTATAGAACGTCATAATTTACAAAACGAGATAGGGATTCGGATATCATTAAAAAACTAGTCAATTAAAAATAAATAATATTACATTTTAGGGTACCATTAAAATTCAATTAAGTAATTTGAAGTAAATACGTAACTTAACAATAATACGGTTGTAAAATACAAATTCATTGAAAGAAAGAAATTACTTATGAGGAATGAATATTATAATTATGTCACAGATTAAATGTAAACAATAAAATAAAGAATAAGTCAAACAATAAAACGTACAAAAAATAAAATAAAAACAAAACTCAAATAAAAATAATTAAATTAATGTCTAAATATGAATAAAATAATGGTGAAAGTCATCCCATTTTGATGTCATCTTTTAAAAAATCGTTCAGTGTATATTAACATTTATCAACTAATCGTTTTCTGAGCCGGTTAATAAATATTTTATCATTTTGCTCCATTTTTAGGTCGTTAGGTATTTTATTATATATTTTGATAGATGTTACATGAGGGCTTGTGCTGTGTAATTTTAGCTATTACGAGCGTGTTTTCAAAACGTGAACGCGGTGCATATCGGCGAGGTTGGTCTATAATTTTAAGATAGAAGTTTGGATATTGTCTAACGAATTTACAGATTTCTAGAATATAAATTGATGTCAAAGTTAGAATGTCTAGTTTCCTTACATGCGGTTTACAACTTGTGTCATTGTCAATATAAACCATTATCCTAATGCATTTTTTCTGCAGGATGAACAAGTCGTTGCTATCTACACTATTTCCCCAAAGTATTATTCCATACTTAAGCCAAGCATATTTATATGCATAGTAAGTGGATAGGGCAGTTTTTAAATCCGTAGTTTTTTTGAGCTCACGTAGTGCATATGTAAAACTGTGCGCTTTCCAGTTCATATGAATATCTAAGTCAAGACCCAACAAAGTAAACGTGTCTACGCAGTCCAATTTGATACCGTCAAACGTAAAATTTATGGCCAAGGGTTTGTTTTTGGTAAGGCCTAAATTGCATAATTTTGGTTTTCGAGAAATTAATTTCTAGATTGTGATCTTTCATCCAATTTTGAATATTTAACATTACATTGTTGAGATTCTCATGCAGGTGTTGAGAGTCGTTACAGGAAGTTATTAATGAAATATCATCGGCGAACAGTACACACGACTCTGTCAGTATTTTAGGGAGGTCGTTGATATAAATTAAGAATAACAAACACCCGACAGCACTACCTTGTGGTATCGAATTATTAATGCAAAGCCTATCGGAGCGTATTAGTTTTCCCCAGTGTCATGATCCCAATGTTCAATTTCTACAAATTGTTCTCGGTTTTATAGGTAGGATGTGAACCACCCGTGAGTTATTCGTCTGACACCGATACCGTGTAGTTTGTCTAGCAATATGATATACAGCACGTTATCATATGCCTTGGTCATGTCAAGTAAGATTCCGATAGCGTATTTGTTTTTATTTTAAACGTTAAGTATTTTTTGAGTAAACTTGTATGCTGCTAATACCGTGGATCTTTTTTTTTCGAAAACCATTTTGGCATTCATTGAAAACATTAAACTTTTCACAAAAGTTATAAACGCGTTTGCACATTACTTTTTCGAAATTTTTTGATGATGTAGGTAATAGTGCAATAGGACGATAATTATTTGGATCTGACCTCGAGTTTCTTTTATGAATAGGTTTAATTACAGATCGTTTTAACGCGTCTGGGAATACCCCTTCAGAATATGATAGATTAATGAATAAATAGTATGGTAATGTCAGTTCCACAGCACACGTTTATATTAATATAGGTGGTAGTTCGTCTAATCCATGACTAAATGACATGGCCGGATTTTGCCCTCAGAATCAATTCAGAATAAATAAATGTACAGTAATTATTAATATATCAAAATTACTTCTTAAATATACTAAAATGAATCGCAACAACTACATTTCTCTAGATCAGGCGACAAAAAACACCAAATAAATATGTGTGTTAATTGATTTTGAGTAGATATTTCTCAAACTTCCCATTTATTTTGACGTTTGAACTGTGCGCGCGCCGCGCGCTCACGTTGCTTTGTTTGTTAGAGGTGAGATGTACTCGGTAAAATGCATACTGAGTCTTAGAAGTATGAGTCCGCCTAAATACTTATTCCAAAAACTAGGTTCACGAGTATTTAGGCCATTTCTTTCCATAGGTACCGAGTCTTCATAAAATCGAGATCGAGTAATCGGAGTAGAGTAATTTTCAGTTTATGGACTATTACCGTATATACGACGCGTTGGTGTTCGTATCTTTTCTACATTTTAAAATATGCACTTAAAATTAAATCTTATTGAAAACTTGCCTTCATACTTTACCAACAGGCTTAGAACTGCCAGCGTATTTATTATACATGATATTAATAGACACAGAGATTTTGTTTTTTGTTGGTACCTATGGATATTAGGCTTAGAAACGCAAAACAAATAATCGGCTCGCAAACTTCGAGTGCTGAACCGAACGTCTCCCAATGCCACCGGAACTGACCGAGGTTGTGGGTCGCAAAACTTGCAACTAGACGCGGGTATGATCTACTAGGTGTCAAACGCCATACGCTTATCTAAATACTCGAGATGCGTTCATGTGGTGCGCTCGGAATAAGTCTTTACGTATCCAGCCTAAAACCTATACCAAAAACATATTCCAGTATTACGTCTCACCTCTACTGTCTGTCACCTGTCACTCAATGCCCTGTGAGGCTGTGATCTGTGCAGTCTTGTGTTGGTCTTATCACATATTACTGTGTTGAAGCTCATCTGATGGATATTTTAAACTTGATCCCAGCTATCGATTACCGGACTTTCGTTTACGCTTCTTCTGTTAATAATCTGCTGTGCATATTGGACTTATTTGTTCACGATTTGGATTCTGTTCTGACGCTCAGGATATCAAGGTGCCTGAATTGTAGTGTGGCCACATTGAAAGCGAAGGCATATCGTAACAACTTTAACACCGCAGATACAAAAAATATTGACTGAATGGTTATCTGTACAAAAGATATATACCCACTTAGTAATTATTTACATATTTTAATAACTTCACCTGCCTTATAAACAGTTTAGTTCTATAACCCGCAAGGCTTTACTACGTACCTACAATATATCATGTTTTTGTCTTCGTTTAGATGAATTGATTTGCAATGCATGTTACGTCAACCAACGCAGTGAAGAAGGTAGACATTGTAGAGTACTGGGCTACCCAATGGTGTGTATTGGTTGTGGATGCTCTGTTATGGCGAGGGGTTACTCAGTGCGACATCACACCCTTGAAGAAAACAGTCCATTAATCGATATTTTCTTCTCATGGAATAACCACAACCAGGTTAGTGTGTGCTGTTGAACTTATTTTTTTGTCTATTATCTTGCCCTGGCTGCTATAAATTGTTATTCTGTTGTTCCCATGATGAAGCAAATTCCTTATAATTAATGAGTTAGGGTGCAGTCTCACTTAGCAAATAGTCCAAACCACTGCACACAGACAAATAGTGTGCGGAGTGAAGCCATTCTAATGAAAATAGTATTTTTGGTCGCTAACTCAGATAAACAGTCAGTCGCAAACTATAAACTGAGTGGACTACGCCCTAATAACTACCGGTTATTATTTATTAATACTAACCACATTTGACTACAGTGGCTGCAATATTTCTACCATTTGCTTTAGTTAAATATGAAGATTTTATGTGTGAAAAAAAAGACAAACGTTGTTACAGGATCGGAGGACAAATCTGCAAGTATGGCATCCCTGTTTGATGCAAGCTAAGCGCCACTTAGTATTGAATACATATAGACAGGTGGAAGAACTGGAGGAAAATGAACCTGAATTGCCCGAACCACCAAGCACGAAAGATGGACCAAATGAATTATCTGCCTAGTTACAAACATGCTCCAAATACTTCTAGCCATTGTATTTTTAGGGAGTGTAATAATCAATCAGATAATGTTGTTTAAAGAACGCAATTATTATGTTCCCATCAGTTGCCGAATATGCCAGATACATTTATTTGCTGATGAGTGGCATTTGTTACCTAAGGACACAAATATCTCATTTTATTTTACTCTTCAACGGTAAGAAGTTTTAATAGGACTTCTAAAAAGAGATCCAGTGACTTTTGACTTTAATAATGTGGATCAAATGCCACATCACATTTGTCACCATTGGACAGGACTTACAGTGATAGAGTAAATATTGCATGTGTCTTGTCTGAGTAATTGCAAATGAATTAGATCCTTAAATAAAAATTCAAGAGCTATTTAGTGTTTTATTGCCTATCCAATTGTCTATATTTTTGCCAAGTCGCTATGTGGAATTCATAATATCCAGAAATACCTGTACACGACGAATTCTTCGCTATCATGGCTAGCCTAAGACGACGATTGAAAGGTCTAGCCAGAGACTATTATCAATATAATTACCAATACGTTGTAGTGGTATTTTGATTTCTGGCTCTTTTCTCACTAGCTGACTTGACGCGTAATTAATTAATTAAACGGACTTTATGTCCATTGATAATATTGTATAACTCGTTTTGCTTCGTCTATATAACTCCGAATTCATATATAACTCAGATATTTTGAATAGTAACAACGTTTTAATGATCGTATCATTGCTATTCAAAATATCTAGGCGCTTTATAAAAAATCCAATTTATAGTATCTCTCGCTTCTTCTCTTATCACAAAACTTAAACGATGTTAAAGACATACCTGCAAGCTTTAATATGATGTACTAAATTTAAATGTATATCCATATTTTTTTTGAGGGCAAAGCTCTTCACAAATTCCGGCCATGTCTTTTGCCTTTTAGATTCTTTATTATATTTTTATTTCTTGCGGTGTAGGTGGACGTAAAAACATAGTGTTCTCTGTTGGTTGGAGCACAGGCCGGCCGCGCGGCTCTGAACCAAAGTTTATTGAGGAGAAAATTAAAAATTTCAATGATGTCTCAGAACGACTTTTCAAAATTAATATTCATTCGGCCTTTACGCTCATTCGATACTGTTGTTTCGGACCAAAATTTACATATAGCCTACGCTCCTCCCATCTTTGGAAGCATCCACAACTTTTAGAAAAAGTAGACCAAATTATTAGAAACACACTAACTTCAATCCTAAATGTGGCCCTGGACGACCGAGCTTGGCAGCAAGCCACACTTACCATTCGCCTGGGTGGTCTTGGCGTCCGCAAAATTTCAAGTATAAGTATACCGGCCTTCCTCTCCTCGGTCCACAGCACGTATAAATTAACCAGGAACATTATATTTTCCACACTGGTCGATTTTGAAGTGCCGTGTTTGACTGATGCGTTGAACGCTTGGAAAATGGCTTGTCCCAATACGGTTTTACCTGATAACCCATCCCCCCAGAGACAGTGGGACGTGCCGCTCTGCATTATTACGGAATACCCTGATAAATATGTCACCTAATATTGTTGAGCGTGCCCATCTACTGGCTGTGGGAGAATGGGAGTCAGGCTTGTGGCTTCAGGCGCTCCCGTCATCCACCATAGGCACTATGTCGGATGACTCATCGTTTCGGCTTGCTACCTGTCTCCGCTTGGGCGCACCTTGTGTTGCTCCGCATCGGTGTCATTTCGGTGAAGCTGTCGACATTTTCGGGCACCATGGCCTGTCCTACTGCAGGAGCGCAGGTCGCATAGCTCGCCACGCCAGCATCAACGATATTATTCGTCGAGCCCGTGTCACCGCCGGCGTACCAGCGGTATTAGAACCAAACGGCTTGGCACGTGACGATGGGAAGAGACCAGACGGTATGGCCTTATTGCCTTGGAAGGTGGGTAGACCTCTGGTGTGGGATGCAACCTGTGTCGACACCCTAGCGCCATCTCATGTTCCTAGCACGGCGGGCTGTGCTGGTGCCGCTGCTGCGGCTGCTGAGACCCTCAAGCGGCGTAAATACTGTAACCTTATGGGCAATTACAGTTTTGAGCAGTTTGGGGTCGAAACGCCCGGGTGCACGTCTCCACTTTAAGGAAATTTCTCGCCGGCTGGTCGACACTTCACGTGACCAGAGGGCTGGGTCATTCTTTGGCCAAAGAATTAGCAATGCCATTCAACGTGGCAATGCTACCAGTCTTCTGGGCATGTTTCCTGATTACAGCGATGCGGACGAATACTTCGACGCCTAAGTGTCCTTGTGTTTTTGTATTTATTTGTTTACTTAGTTAGTTTAACGTCAGTTGTTTATAAATAAAAGTTTCCAATTGGATTCAAATAGGTAAATGTAAAAATATAATAATGTTATCTAAGATATTAATTTTAATGGTATATTGGAAAGAGCAATTTTGATCTTTAATATGATATTTATTATGATAAGAATTAATACTGTATTGTTTAAAATATCCTTGTAAATAACCATTTTTTTTTAAAATGCAATACTTAAAAATTCTTACTGTGGGTTATATATTAGGAGATAGGCATAGGTATACTATTGCGGACTGTTGTGTAGAACTTGTTAAGATGTACAAATCAGTAGAAAATTATTTTGATCTCTCTCGTAAAACCAGCGTTACCAATGTAAGCGACCCCCCCAGTGGGGTTCCCGCATTGTCGTTGCGGGGGGGCTCAGTAACCGTGGTCACCCTCCCACGGTGAAGCGAAGAGGAACCCCAAGGTGGGGCCGCTCGTCAGGGCTTGTGCCTCCAAGCCGACGACGTAGCGGCCAAAAAGTAGGTTGCGGTGAGGTGCATCGCAACTGAGGCGGGCCGCGATGTCGAATGGGAGGCATCGCGGCTGAGGGTTACAGGCTGCGGCGGAGGAGGAGTGTCGGTACTTTTGAGTAGCGCTCTTCCCTTCCGTAGCCTGGACGGAGCCGCCACCGTTTGATGGCGGACGCGGTGGAGCCGCAGGGGAAGAGGAGTGTCGGTATAGCGTTGGCCGCTCTCCCTATCCCCTGTGGCCGAAAAGTGGTTGGCGGCGGGGCCACTGTACTGACCCGTCGCAGGAGGACGTCAGCAGCAGCTGGTGGGGCCCGCAAGGGCCGATGCCTGCTAGGGGTGCGGGTTGTTCGAAAAAGATACCGCGGCCCCTGGCATACGGGCAGCTGAAGGAACATGGCTGGGTTTTAGTCAGTAAAAGTCTGACACCTGACCTCCTGCTCCAACCAGAGCGGGAGAAGTCATTTGATGATTTCCCACCCACAAAAAAAAAAAAAAAAACCAATGTAAGCGACCAAAAATATGTTTTCGAGATCATTACAAATCTTTTAAATTCTCTGCTTTTCTCTACTATATAATGCATGTATTATCACTACATAGTATAAAACAAAGTCGCTTTCTCTGTCCCTATATCCCTATGTATGCTTAAATCTTTAAAACTACGCAACGGATTTTGATGCGGGTTTTTTTAATAGATAGAGTGATTCAAGAGGAAGGTTTTTTATGTATAATACACCGACCTCCACGAGGGCGAAGCCGCTGGCAAAAGCTAGTAAATTTATAAATGTAAAGCTTCCGAAAGAAATACTCTAAATTATATTGAAAACCGTATCAAAATTCGATGTGTGGTATAGAAGTAACCAGAAAAACGTACCTAGACGAAAACAGCAAATTTATACCTACTACTAGATTTTGCCCGCGGCTCCACGCGCGTAAAAAAACTAGCATATGTCCTTCCCCATATCCCAGGCTATATCTCTGTCAAATTTCATGACGATCTGTTCAACGGTTTAGGCGTGAAAGCGTAACAGACACATTTACTATCGCGTTTAAAATAATAATAGGGACTTATTTCAGAGATGTGTTTGTTACCTACGGATTTAGCACGCTTGAAAAAACAGCTTCAAATTGTAACCTTCATGATAGTATATTACGTGTTTGCTTACAAAAAACCATCGAAAAAATCACCGATTCCAAGCGCCTGCGCATCTCGCGGTTATCTATTTGTTGTGGTTAACCTCTTATAACCCGTTTGTCGGTCATTATCAGTGGGTTGCCATGTTATAAAATATTACCCGAATGCTGGGAGAAATTATTTTCCCACACCATCGGCAGGAAGGGATGGGCGAAGGTGTGTATTGATGTTTTTTTTTACCCACATTTTGTATGTTAAAAGTAGGTATGTAATAGGGAACATGACAAACTGAGGGCAGCTACATATATTTTTTCTAATGAAAACCCAATTAGGTAAGTTAACATTGCGTGACCTGGGGATCAGACCCGGAAAACCTCGCAAGGCAGCCGCGATTGCTCCACTACTAGACTTTGAGTAGGCTTGAGTTTTTCCATTTGGAAAATGTAATTTATACTACGGCTACATTGTTGCGGTATTACGAACTTCAAGTAGCGCTCTCTCTGTTTTACATCGAGATGTGGAGCCATGTGCGACAGAAACAGCTCTACTTGTAATTCACGATAACGCGACAGTGTAGCCTTACTATTATAGCTCGGATTCCGACAAGGATTGCTGTAGTGTAGTTCGCGCTATCGCAAAAGTGTAGCCGTAGTATAACTGGTGAAATGCAGGTGTTCCTCACGTCATGCTGTATAGTGTTCGCGTTATCGCGACAATGTAGCCGTAGCATGAGATTCAATTGGAACTCCGTACCAAGCTAGCCAGTTCAAGGTCAAACTGTGTAGTATGCAATAAGACTAGTAGACAAATCTACGTAGGTAGTTTTATTCTTCATTTACGTATACCTACTATTACGCACACACACTTCCTTGTGTTCATTATTCTAGCGTATAGTACTCGTGGGTTTTTTTTTTGAGGATGGGACATCATCAAATAACTTCTCCCGCTCTGGGTGGAGCGGGAGGGCGTGTCAGACAGTTACTGACTAAAACCCACCCGTGTTTCCTCAGTTGCCTGTGTGCCAGGGGTGAGGGTATCTCTTTCGAAACCCGCACCCCTGGCAGGCATCGGCCCTTGCGGGCTCCACCAGTTGGTGCTGACATCTCTATGAGGCGCGCGTGGAACACAACGTGCCGTCGACTCGGGCTTAGTCATGGGACACGGTGGTGCTCCGCCCAAGCCGGGCAGACCTCCACCGTATACTCCACTGTGTCCTCAGGGCGATCTTCGCAATGGAAACACCCAGGCGTTTCCTCCCGCCTTATGCGAAACAGGAACCTCCCGAAAAAGCCGTGTCCGGTGAGGACCTGCGTCAGGTGGAAGGTGACGACGGCGTGCCGCCTCTCAAACCACTCTTCAAAAAGAGGACTTACCGCCGATATCGTGGCTTGCCTAGCACTGCGTTGCGACAATCGCACTCTCCACGTCGCCATGAGCCGCAATTTCTCGCCACAAGTCTAATACTTGACATTATTACTATTAACATTTTATTTATAAAAATATATAAATAAATACATTAAGGTAAGTATTACACCTGAACAACCTCAGGATCCGTAATTAGTTGATTCACTTTCAAGAGATGCACAGTATCTTTGTCCAGTTCCTTGACATTCTTTTCATATGGTTTGCGAATACTTGTCATGTATGGGTCTGATGTTTATACTAATGTTTGTATATGTATTGGTAATTTCCATCGATTTAATAGGTAGATAGCAACTTTCTTTACAGTTCGGTATTTTGTAATAATATGGTGGCAGAAAAAAACTGTTTCTTTCATTTGTTAGATTTCTCGGGTACAAATACTGTGCTTTGGTAAGATCCATGTAATGTGTACATTTAAAACTTTTTTGTCGGTTAACATTCCAATGTTTTCCGAATCAGTCGAGTCCAAAATTATTTTCTTATGCAGACCAATACTGCAGATCTAATAACTTCAACAAAGTTTGCCTCAATTCCTTCGCTCATTGATCGTAATCCTTGCAAATATGCTTCATAAATGTGTTGAAATCCATATATGATACGATAATCCGTTGAGTAATCTACGCATTTTGCTCAATTCAGAAGAGTCTTCATAAGGAATACAAGGTCTTACTCTTCTCATTAGAAATTTAAAACGTGCGGAGAGACGATCCATAATATGTTGCTGAAGCAGGCAGAGTTACAGAATATTCTGTATCAAGCCAACTGCTATTGGCTTCAAGGAATTGATCATATTTGCGTGAAGCTTGAGCCCACCGGTTATTGAATTGTGGTAATAATTTCTTTTGAAAATCACATATTACTACTTGTATGATATCTTCTGAAATTTTATAATTTTCATGTAAGAATACGAGACGGCCCGACACATTTTTACAGTTCTCTGTATAGAAAAGTATCAATTCACGTCTAAAGCAATTAAAACAAGTCATTATGGTAGTTGTAAGTATTTGTATTATAATTTAATAACGTACAATAACGATTGTGGTAAAATGTGTTCTATGGCCAAGTTTTTATAGGAAAATCTAATAAGGGTGGCGTGCATCATAGAACATTCATATCTTAGGTGATCTTATTGTCACATAACACGTGTGCAATACTATGTCCACACCTAGAAGACATGCAAAACCACAAAATATTACCACAAAACCCTAGTTATATATTCAGCTCTCATGATAAAGCACTTGGGACGTTTTATCACATGATGCTTCATTACACCAAAAACCGCAAAACTCTGCAAGTTTTTTATAGATATTTTACGTAGATACCTTGCGCACAAAATAAGACCAAATTTAGAACTTAAGCAAGTTTAGCTAACTACTAGAAGTCGCGTTGAAGACAAAACAACCTCGTTTTGTTTAGCGTTTTACGTAAAAAATGATGACAGTTATATTTTAACCCATATTATAATTTAAATAACTATTCCTTAATCTCCATAAAATATTCTTTCTAAATATATACCACACTATCTGGTTCTTTTTTGCCAATGCTCAATAAATGACTCTGAAAATATGTAATTTGCGGATTACAATTAGTTGATTTTCCATACTGTCGAGTTCTAATGCAATTTTATCATTGTTTTGTGTATTGAATGGATAAAAAACGAATTGCATACAATAGTACGACTCCTTAAGAAAAAAATGAGACTAAAAACGTATACAATTTGCAACATTTAAATAAAATATTTGTGATCAGCACTTGTTCTACGATGATCCATAGTGCGACGTCTTGATGTAAAACAGAGGGCGCTACTTGTAGTTTGCGATAGCGCGACATTGTAGCCGTAGCATTTAAAGCTGTAGTGCTTCGGGAAACAGACCTCAAAGCGTGATTTGTATAAAAAACTAAAACAGCAGTTACTTTTCTCCCCATTGCAGAAATAGGGTAATTAAAATTCTACACTAGCAACACTGTTAGATGGTTTTCCCGAGATGACAGCGACTGGTCGGCCGTGTTTATTGTAAACCAGTATCATTAAAAGTATATTTAAGAAATGACGTGGAAATAGTGTTTATTAATCTGCCATCAAACTAGTCAATTAACAAACTTAAATTAATGTTTACTGAGTGAGTGACGTGAGTTTTTAACATGTACGTGTATTTAGTAATACTTTGCGCTGGTGAGTAGGTAGTTTTTTTTTATAAAAAGTGTATTTGGCTGAATAGTGTTGTGCTCTTGTCAAGTTGACTAAATGTCAAATAACAGCACAAAAAGGTTTGAAAGCAGATTTTTACAATACCGTTTTTATAATACCGTTAAACATCACAAAATGTTTACCACTTACTGAGGAAAAGAAAAAACCTCGTAAGTCTGACAACCAGTCATACAGAGACGTGCTACCCAATAGGTGGGTTGTGTACGTCAGATAGGCACTCGCTTGTAAAATACAGTTATTAATTAACGTAAAGTAGGCCTGCCTGGGTTCAAACTCACGACCTACAACTCGTAAGTCGGGGCCAATACCTACCACTGGGTCACGCTCTCTAAATGCCTAAAGGCCTCTTACACGGGCAATTTTTTGAGCAATTATTGCTCGGCAACACTAATGAACCAATCTGGATCAATTAAGTGGAGCAATCTAGAGCAACAACGATAAATTGCGGATATGTTTCGGGAATATTGCTTCTGATTGGTCCATATATTTCATAAGTTGGCGAATATCCAATCGGTTTGGATTGTTTTTGCTTGGATGCTAAGCCTGCAGGACCAGAGACTAGGATGGACCGCTCCTGCCGCCACTGTTTAGGTAGTCCGCCAGTGAAGATACCCTTGAGTTTAACAAATAAATGATTCCAGTCATCTACAACACTAATATTATAAAGAGGAAAGATTTGTATTTTTGTATGTAACGAATAAACATAAAAACTACCGGACCGATTTCAAAAATGATTTTGCCATTAGAAAGCTATATTATCACTGAGTAACATTGCCTATATTTAATATTAGAAAAAAATCGAGATCCCTAGAAATCCCAACTAAAACCAACACATGGTGTAAAAAAATTTGCAATAAAATGTCTTTCATCGCATGCGCTGCGGAAAGTATTGATGATAGAACAAAAAAATGTTCTACAATATTATAGAACATACCAATATCTACAAAAAACTACACGAAACCATATGTCCAACTATTGTAGTTATGTCAGTATAACTACTTTTTAACATTTTAAAAGTTGATAGAAATGCCGATCAAAATCAGACCATGTTATCCGTACCTTTGTATTAATTCTTATCCAAATAAATTATTTCGTATTCAAGAATGTTTCAATACCTGTTGATTACTTTTTGAATTATTGAAATTGGACATTCCATTCAAAAGATATTACGAAATTAATGTTGCATTTTAATTTTGAACATTTGGACAAATTGAGTCATGTACGTTTTAATTAGCATACTTATAAGTTAAATTATCTTTATTTATCCCAAAATCTAAAAAGAGCAATGTCCACCCGTGCACAGCCGGGACGGGCCGCTAGTAATATTCTATTCTTAAACTTAAACTCGCAAACACGAATTGGAAAACACTAATATTATTGATTTAGCGCGTGAATACCATACCACATACACTTATGAACGCACTTATTTCTTAGTATTTAGTCATTGAAATATGAGTGTGTAGCTCAGGGATTTTTAACCGTACGGTTTTTCCGCCATCACAAAATAGACACGCGTCAGACATCCCCGTATAACTTTGTCGAGCTCTTCAGACAAATCACTGACCTTAAATCTTAAAGGAATTAGAAGACTTATCGAGTATTATTATAATATCTAACCTACAATTTTTTTTTTTTTTTAATTTTGGCTTCACACGGTTTGTGCATTTAGCCAGTGTCAAGTAATTTTTCTTTTAGAACAAGTAAATGGCCCGATAACGGGCACGAAGTTACAAAACATTCATAGTCGTCTTTAGTCAGTCAAGTCAAAGTTATTGTAAAGCGGTAGTAACTTTACAACAACCTAATAGGAGTTTTTGGGGGGAACACGAAAAGTCCACGTTAGTCACTTATTTTCACTTTCACTACACTTGTGCACTCACACGTAACTAAATTGAATAATTCACTATCAAAATTATACAATTTAATTCGCTATTTCACTAAATTCCATGAAAATGAAAATTCGTGCGACATGTTCCAACGCGATCCCGCCAAAAACTCAACCTACAAATTATTTCGTGATTCTAAAATACTTTTTCTAGAACTTATGTACACAGAGTACACTATTTTAAATTGTACTCTGTGGAACATAAATTAATCAGTCTTGTCTTTGGTTTTAAGGAAAATGAACCAGAAACAAATATACATCGTGACATTTTAGTCGTCTTACAAAGGTGGTCCACTCAATGTATCCGACATAAATAACCTACAGGCGCGATAAAAAAAATTGATACCATTAATTAAGATAGTATGTACTAAGAAAAATAAATAATGCTTTAGAATTATGAAACACCCTCCCTCTTAATAATGTTTACGTATCAAACTGTAAAAGATTTCTACCATAATACCATTACATTTTATCATTCATTCCATCTCCATAACAAGGTATTCAAAACTACATCATGCGTCTCAGTGAATGATATATTTTTTTAAATTATTATTCATATGTCCAAAAATCTAATTTATTTTTTATAAATGATTATTAGTCATTGTATACATGAAGTGGACTGCCGTTGTAAGACGATTAAAATGTCACGGTGTATAGATAACGAAAAGACTGCTTTCAAGAAATTGGTGGTGGATTTTGTATTTCAATTTAAAATGGGACCAACATCGAAGTATACCCTTTCCAATAAAAAAAGAATGTTCAAAATAGGACCACTCAGTATTTACCTACCTATGCGTGGTCATACATAATATTGTATTTTGTGTTTCACGAACTGTGTACGATTAAACGGTATTCTTTGTTTTTTCTTTCTAAAAAAATATACACGTTGACTTGAGAACCTCCTCCTTTTTACCCGACTGCGCCAGAAGGAGGGTTATGTTTTTCGAATGTATGTATGTATGTATATTTCTTTGGCACGCTCTGTAGCCTAAACTGCTTAATCGATTTCAGCTTGAAAGATATCGTTAGATTCGTCTTAATTGTGAGAGTAACACTGGGTATATCAAAATTGAAAATAAAGGAAAGGTTCCGACAAATTGAGAACCTCCTCCTTTTTAAAGTCGGTTAAAAAGCGGCCGATTTTTGGCGCCATATCGTGTCCTCAAAAAAGATTTTTTTTTCTTAAAACGTATTGAGTAGGGTCTCAAAATCAATTATACTAACTAAAAACTGTAAAATAAAAAAATAATGTACAAAATCAAAAAACCCGACGACCTAAAAAGTGAACTTTAATGAAAAAAGATGGAAACAAGAAACTTGTTTTAAAAGCATGACTATTAGACTGAATACTATAAGCAATCTCATGCAGGCGGAGGCAATAAAGGTCTTTATTGTTAAATTTAAGAAGATGCCTCCGACTGCATGAGACTGCTTGTAGCATTCATACAATTTTCTTTTTTCCATCTTTTTTAATTAAAGTTCACTTTTAGGCAGTCGGATTTTTTGATTTTGTGATATTCTTTTTGCCCAATCACTGAAGTCTGGTTAGTAGCTAACGGTCTGACGCCAAATTTTATAGGTACATCTTTGCCTATGCCTTCGGGGAAACAAGGCGTTATGTACCAAAAGATATTGTAAAAAACCGATCGATGTTTCAAATTAAAATTAATTTAATCAATAAAAACAAACAGGTTCATTTTACAAATTAAATTTCCTTCGAAAACAATCATCGATTTCGTACTAAACTTCAAATATATACGACTGCTATCGATCCTATGTTATACCTGTTTTGATAGCCGTAAATATTTTACGCACAAATTGAGTATTTAACTTACCTAAATTGTTAGCTAATTGTTTAACCAATTTTCTTAATATTAGACTTATTTGAATGTAATTACCAATCTATCTTAATTGCGTTTGATGGCCTGTCCTATTATTAAAAACCAGGAAACTATGACGTAGATTAGCTTTGGCGGTAAATAAGATGATTACTTACCTATGACGCATTATTTTTTACAAAAAAAGATCGACTTAGTAGAATGTCGCCTCTGCTGCTCATTCCTGTATTACTGTCTCTTTCTAAATAAGCACTCGGGAAAGAAAGAGAAGGGGAGTTCCGTGCTAAAGATGAATAAAAAAAAACAGTGGTACTCCGGGAGTGCCAACAGAAGTGAAAACTTGAACAATTACGTGTGTATTTTTTTAATCCTCAATACAGGATTTCACATTGGGTCCTTAGGTCCTGATTGCTCTCGGTAAAAAATGATAAACGAGCGATCGACCTCAGCCATTAAAGGTAACAGCACAGATCTTTACGATAAAAATACAAAGGGAAAGACAGGGATAAAAGAATTAGAGTTTCTTAATGAAAGAAAGGGACTTTTCCAAAAGACATCAACGCGCGACTCATCCATGTGCTCGTTCACCCAACCATCATTTTGAATAGACCCCTGCGGTGGCTCATAATCTGATTAAATAAAATAAAAACTAAGTAACTTGTGAATTGTTTAAGTATCCTGTGTATACATATACACAGTGACAGGTTATATGCGTTCATATAATTATTATTTTATTTTTTATTGCCTGTCTAACAATTTTTTTTTTTTTTTATAACTATCTATTAGGAGTTTTTGGCGGGATCGCGTTGGAACATGTCGCACGACTTTTTATTTTCATGAAATTTAGTGAAGTAGCGAATAAAATTGTATAATTTTGGTAGTGAATTATGCAATTTAATTACGTGTGAGTGCACAAGTGTAGTGAAGGTGAAAATAAGTGTCTAACGTGGACTTTTCGTGTTCCCCCCAAAAACTCCTAATAGGTTGTTGTAAAGTTACTACCGCTTTACAATAACTTTGACTTGACTGACTAAAGACGACTATGACTGCTTTGTAAATTCATGCCCGATATCGGGCCATTTACTTCATCAAAAAGAAAAATTACTTGACACTGGCTAAATGCACAAACCGTGCGAAGCCAAAACCCAAAAAAAAACTATCTATTTAGTCATTAGTTATTGACATGATCTACTCATAACAATATTTTCTATAATGAGTTGTTTTAGGCTTTATTTGGCCTCGACAGTTTTCATTTTATTTGTCGGTATATTGGTATGGCTAGCTGACATTTTGACTAATTATTTAATTAATATTTTGTGTCTCGTAATGTTTATTACTTTGCCTAAGTATGTATAGAATCAAGTCTATCCGACTAAACAGACAGCTGTGCTGCTGGGGAGTTTGTTCCACTACTTCTTCTTCCCAGCTAAAGCACTAGGAAGTGGTGAAGGGTGGGCGTTTTGGGGGACTGTCTCATGTACTTTGACGTTCGAAAAGTGCTGATTCTCAGCCTTATTTGAATAAATGACTTTTGATTTTGATTTTGATTTTGACATATAGCTCATGGAAAGCGTTCGGTGACGATGACGCGAGTTCCATGATTTTTGCTCACCCAAAAAGTGCTCAATGCGCCTAAAGAAGTTATCACTTCAAAAACAAATGTAATAAACACGATAAGCATCATCATAATCTGCCTAGCCTTTTCCCAATTAATTTGGGGTCGGCTTCCAGTCTAACCGGATGTAGCTGAAAACGAGTATTTTACATGGAACAACTGCTTATCTGACCTTCACAACCAAGTTATTGGGTAATACGATACCCCTTGGTAAGACTGGTTGTCGGACTTTCGGGCTTTTAACGACTGTCAAAGAGATCCACGAATGACAGCCGGGATCAACGGCTTAACGTGCTTTCCGAGGCACGGAGGGGTCTTTGTATGAAAACACGTTGAACATCTTAGGTGAATTTTTAATTGCACCTTATTATAATTTTGACTACGTCGTAGAAAATATTTTGAACGAAGATATGACATGTGCCTGCTAGGCGGGAAAGGAATTCCTTTTAAAATTGCTATTGCCTTGCCTTGACCGTACCAATTTGTCCATTTCAGCCTACTAATTTGTCAATTTGTCCATTTCAGTCAAATAATGTATCAATTTATCCATTAATGTATCAATTTGTCCATCCAAATAACGTTGGCAATTTCCGGCCTATTTCTATCTTACCTGCATTTAGTAACATATTTGAAAAGTTATTACTCAAGCAGTTGCTAAAACATTTTAATTTAAATAGCGTCCTTCATGATGATCAATATGGCTTTCCAAAAGGTCGTTCGACTGCAGATGCGGGTGTTGCTCTGCTGAAACACATTTTTAACGCGTGGAAAAACTCGCAAAATGCTGTTGGAGTTTTCTGTGATCTCTCCAAAGCCTTTGATTGCATGCACCATGACACGCTGTTGCGTAAACTACGTCATTACGGGGTTCAAAACGAAGCTCTCAATGTAACAAGTTCTTATTTGCAAAATAAGCACCAATGTGTAGATATTAATGGTGTGAAATCTTCCGGGCTACCAGTTCAGTTAGGTGTACCTCAAGGCTCAATACTCAATACTAGGACCATTCTTATTCTTAGTGTATATTAATGACTTACCATACTATTTAAAGGGTATCTGTGACGTTGTGCTGTTTGGTGATGATACCTCTCTTATCTTTAAAGTAGACAGCAACAGACAAGATTTTGACGACTTAAAAAGTGCACTTACAATGGTTACGGATTGGTTTACCACAAATAACCTAGTTCTCAATGCCAAGAAAACAAAATGTATCAAGTTCGCCTTACCGAATGTTAAGAATCTAGGACCTAACATCGTCTTAGATAATGAGGTGTACTATGTTTTCAATGTTTTGTTGGTATATAGGCCTGTGCTAGCTGACATATGGCAAATTTAATATTTAGGAAGTGGTGAAGGGCAGGCGTTTTTGGGGGACTGTCTTATGTAATTGACGTTCAAAAAGAGCTGACTGTCAGCCTAGTTTGAATAAATAACTTTTGATTTTGATTTTGATTAATGTATCAATTTGTCCATCTCAGCCAAGTAATCTATCAATTTGTCCATTTCAGCTACTTAATGTAACAATTTGTCTATTTCAGCCATATTTCCAGCATTGAGTTCAGTGACCAGGGAGAGAATCAACTCATGCAGGTAAATAGAAGTTCTTAAGTTTACAATATATCTGCTTACACAATTTCTTTGGCATAAATCCATGCGGTGCTGAATGCCGTCTAGGCCAGCCAGACAGAAAAGGTCCTGTGGCAAAATTCTGCAAACCCGCGTTCTATCCAAAGGCCAACCGGAGTGTGTGGTCGCGCTGACATAGGGCGCCTTCCGGTTTTCCGACCAAAAACTGACATATGAAAATGATGATTGCGTGTTTAGCACGCGGCCTGAGGGTCGGTTCGAGGCGGTGCAGGACAAGAGAAGCTGGAAGATCTCCGGGAGGCCATTAACGTGCAATAGGCTAGCAATGTCTAACCAAACATGCGTTATTGGTTCTGTCCGAAGGCGTTTTTATGCTGGCCATAGGTCTGCCCCAGCTACGCTACAACGACCGATCTTGGGGTCTACTTCCAAAGCACGCATTCTTAGTTTCCGCCGAAATTACGGGCGTTTCCTACTCCGTCTTACCTACGGACTTAAGATAAGATAAAGGCAAAAACTAACAATGAATGGCAACACGATTTGACAACCGTCTCAACTCGTGATGTGCTTTTTCCCGTCTTAAAAATTAAATTTGACATTTGTGTCAACGGATCTACTTACTACTTTAGGACGGGTTCGTATCTTCGTTGACAGACTTAGAGAGTAACCTTCATCAGGTCATCGGTCTTTCGGTAGGCGATCGCCACTTTAAAGCATTTCCTTACCATCTGATCTAAGTTTAGTCATTCTTTGGGCCACGCCGACTACCTAGGTTCTTCTGATTTTCTTCCATAATATGCAAACTTTGAGCACTGCCTTTTCTGTTGCTCTTTGAGTGACTTATAGCTTCTTTATGAGACTTAGCTATCTGTTATATGGCTTATTGATCCTCAAGCCACCCCTTGTCCTGGGTCTGATAAATGAGTAGCGGAGACCACATATTGGCAAGCATAGCTTGAGATGCCCACTAGCCAGATGAACCGATGACCTTAAAAAGGTGGCTGGAAGAGACTGATTGCGGAAGTCAGAGGACCGGGAGTTGTGTGACTTTGGTAAGGCCTTTATACAGCAGCCACTCATCATCATCATCATCATTTCAGCCGAAAGGCGTCTACTGCTGGACATAGGCCTCCCCCAAGCACCGCCAATTCAACCGGTTCTGTTTTGCCAGGGGTGCGGGTTGTTCGAAAGAGATACCGCGGCCCCTGGCACACAGGCAACTGAGGGAACACGGGTGGGTTTCAGTCAGTAAAAGTCTGACACGCCCTCCTGCTCCACCCAGAGCGGAAGAAGTTATTTGATGATTTCCCACCCAAGAAAAATACCGGTTCTGTGTATTTTTTGGGGGAGTTTGCCATAATCGCCACGCTTGGCAGACGGGTTGGCTATCGCAGAATGGTGATAAGATGCATCTAGATAACACGGCTGCCCATTCTCTACAAAGCCCCTTAGCAGTCATTACGCAGTATTAATAAAGTAATAGTACAGTAGCTTTATTTAATGTTATTTGTTTTCTAATTTCCAGTACAGATGAATTTTCCTGTGGCGATGGTGCATGCGTGAACTTCGGCTCTTTTTGTGATGGACGCAAAGACTGTCCCGATGGTAGCGATGAAGAGAACTGCTTAACTAGTGGCTCATCGTAAGTACTTATACACCATGTAATGGAAATCTATACATACCAAGGGCGTGGCTTCTTTGGATGAGATAGAACGATATTGGAAGGGTTTTTTAATCCTATCTCTACATGTTCGGAAGTTATGAGAATTTTTAGTAGTACATTGATACCAGAAACCGAACTTTTCAAATTGAAATAAACACATCACTCGGAAGAGATTTATCGTGATATTGGCAAGTAACGTGGAAAGTTATTGACCTACGTAGTGCGGTGACACGTTTGTTATGATTTGAATTTAAGAAACATATTATGAAACAGAAAATTTGGTATCATTTCTTCGAGTATTTTATTTGAGTTGAAACTAATATGTATAGTGATTCTGTACCAGCTGGTATCTTTCGTACTTAAGGATATCAATAGAGGTTCTGTTACACCCTGTATAACTGACTAGAATTTGCCTAATTTTATCCGATTTTTCTTTTCAAAACTGTAGGAATGGCTTTCGTTCAACAGCATTTACCTACTGCGTTATGTACATTGCTGAGCAGACATTGATATGGACATATGAAGCAAAGCTACTGGTACATGAAGACGCTAATGAAGGGTAATCTGCCGAACTCCCAGAAGCGCAAACTCATCGACATGTGTATCCTGCCCGTCTTAGCTTATGATGCTCAGACCTGGTCGCTCACCGAGTCGCAAAAGTTCCGCCTTGGAGTTTGCCAAAGAGTGATGGAACGCAGGAGTCTGGGTGGTGTAAAAAGACAGGACAAAATTGGAAGCACCACGCTGCATTCCAAAACGGTAATAATAGACGTTGGCAAGAAGGCTGCCAGGCTCAAATGGGCTGGGGCGCTTGATATCAGCCGCCATGCAGGATGTCCGCTGGACAAAGGTCTCCACACGATATGTGCCTGAGGATGGACGATGTCACCGCGGTCGGCCCAGAAAGAGGTGACGAGATAAATTAGACGCGCACCGCGAGGGCTGGTTTGCGGGAAAATAGTCGCTGGAAGGACTTGGGGAGGACTCTGCCCAGTTGTGGGGCAGCATAGGCTAATTAAAAAACAAAAAAAAATAGCAATTAATTAGCAATATCTCTCAAAACGAGTATGTTTGTGACCTATGTAAGTCGAATAATAAAAACTCATTTTTCTTTTTTTTTTGCTTTCAGGGGTGGTCTGGCCGGTGACTTGGTGTTACATAGGTCTAGAAGACAATCCAGTCAATGTCGGTAAGCTAAGTTAGCGTTAAGTCTTCTATCTAGTAGCTTATTGTATCTAGTCTTGGTCTGGGTTCCGGCAGTACTATTTTATAATCTCACTTCGAAACTCACTCCAGTGACGGCACACAAATCAAAAGCGAACTCATTTGTTTTAAGTAAATCATCGCGGATTCACAACGAGACACTGTTGACCTTTTTTTTTTGGGAATGTGATCTCGCAGTTCACCCTATGAGGCTGTCGTTTGCTTAATCGAACTTGCCTATCAGCCAGTGCTTAAAAAACTTAAAACTAGAGCGACTGCTCGCTAAGGGCTACCCCTGTGGGGTACGGACGTCGGCTTAGGGCATCGCTGGTCTACCAGCAAGGGACAAACTGAATCGGACTGAAACACCGTTGACTCGCGTTTGCACAAGAATGATCCAAAACATATCGTATTTAAAACATGTCTCATAGAATCTTTTGGCGCTAGAATGGAATTCACGGAGAGGCGCTGTTTGTGATGAAATTTGTAGTGAGATTTTTACAAAACAGATCACCTGGACTGGCAACGTAAGTTTATGAACCACAGATTCAACTTGTGTTCTGGCTGTTTCTAGGAGGAATCAGTGGCAGTGCCGAGATGGAACGTGCATTGACTTTGACGGGAAATGCGATGGCGTAGTGAACTGTCCTGACAAAAGTGACGAGACCCACGCTTTGTGCAGGAAGACCAAGTAAGTCAAAACTACTATGTAGTATAAAAAACAAAAAAACACGATTTGTAGAAAACTAAACTAAAAAAGTTGAAAAATATTAAAAAAAGCGTAGTGGGGTGCTTGATATAAAAATACACGAAAACCCACGGTATTTTACACGCTTTATATTAGCTTCACTTGTATGTTTGTTTGTTTGTATGTTTGTATGTAACTGACTCCTTTGGACGCTATTTTGATCCACTTTAAACGGTCAGATTTCATTTAAACTTTGTAGACTTATCGAGGACTTATGACAATTCAATCATTTAAAAAAAATAGAAAAAAACACGCTTTTGTAGTTAGCAAGACTAAAAAATAGAAAATAAATAATAGTTTAAAAAAACACGCTTTAAAAACCAAACTAAAATGTAGAAAATAATTTAATTCTATTAAAAAGCGTGGGGTGCTTGATATTAATTGATTATAAAAATACCTCAAAAAGCACCCCACGCTTTTTAATAGAATTAAATTATTTTCTACTTTTTAGTTTGGTTTTTAAAGCGTGTTTTTTTAGTTTTTACATTATTAATCATGATCTCAATCATCATGAACATCATCATTTCAGCTGAAAGACGTCCACTGCTGGACATAGGCCTCCCCAAAGCTCCTCCACTTTGACCGGTTTCGTGCTTGCCATCTTTGGGGGGATTTTCCATAATCGCCACGCTTGGCAGGCGGGTTGGCGATCGCAGTATGGTGGTAAAATGCATAGACCGCTGCTGGTCATTCTCTAGTAACTCCCTTAGTAGCCTTCTACGACACCCACGGGAAGAAATGGGACGGTGCTATTCTTTACGTCCGGCACTACACGGAACCTTAAAAAGACTGATTTCAATCAATCTATACTTACTTTGTAAAAGCTTTTGTTAGCGACTTCGCCCGCGTGGAGGTCGGAAATAATCCCGTATTACCGGGATAAAAAGTATCTTATAAGTTAATCCAGGTTATAGATTATCTGTTTTCTGAATTTCATCCCAATCTGTTCGGCCGTTTTTGCGTGATTAAGTAACAAACATCCAAACAACTAAACATCTAAATAACCAAACAAACAAACTTTCACATTTAAAGGATAGTTGGATTTTTAATTCGAACCCGTTTAGTGATAGTGTAGCAGCCATCTTAGTTCCACTTTGTACAATATGTAACAAAAACCCTGTTGTTCCTTTTAGGGACGTATACACTTACCCACAAACACAACATTTACGAAGTTATAATTTAAAAAATAAGCATTGGCTAGTCGAGAGTTCAACATCAAATAACTATTAAAATCGACATATTCAAAAAAAATGTTAACAGTATCTGATTTTACAAGTATCCTTATTTCGCATAATAGACTACGAGCTTGGCGGCTTTCTTTGATCTAATCAAAATCAGTTAAACATTACAAATATTCATAATTAAATATTTATTTTAATTATTTTTGTTAAACAGTTTTTATAAATGACATGCTTTATTACGTATGTATACCGATTCTGAAAACGTGGGTAGAAGGAACAACAGGGTTTTTGTTACATATTGTATAATGGTGTCAATAAACAGCTCAATATATATCCACTGACCTTGCGAGAATGTCGTAGGATTACAGATAAATGGCTTCATACACTCACTTATGAAGAATTAGAAACATATGTAAAAACTTAAACTCACTCAATTACCCTCTATATGTATAACACGCGCAAACACACACCTTGCACAAACGATGTGGGTGAACTTGGCAGATCATTTCCCAGCAGAGCAAAATATAATGTGAGTTCTATTCGCATGCGGATGAGTTCTGGAGTTCCTTATACTTAAAAAAAATAGGGCATTTTTGCCTGAATAACGGTCGAATGAAATATATATGCTCTGCGAACTTCTGTTAGCAGATAATTTTTCCAAAATTACAATTTTAAAACTGATTTAGGTACACAGTGGTGAGTTCCACAGTTCCTAATATTTTTCCGGAATAGTTTCCGGAAAAATATTATATATTCAGGCAAAAATGCCCTATTTTTTTTAGACTTAGATCGGCAGAACTATCTGCCGATCTAAGTCATGAAATAAAAAAAAAGAAAATGTTACCCGCTACAAGAAAAAGAAAATCATTTTGTTAAAAGAGGCGCCTGGTAAATTTGTAGCTTTTCGTAGATTCTATGGACTAAGCCAAGACCCCCGGGCACAGAAAAAAACTAAATACTAATTGTCTCAGAAAATTTTCAGCAGACCTTTACGAAAAAGTTAGATTACAAGAAATCTAGATTTCATTGAGTGATTAAGTTGGTATGATAAAAAAAGTTTGACTACAACTGAGGAGCTAAAACTAACTATAAAAGAACTATACTAAAAGAGGCAAAAGTAACCCAGAACTCTGACTCAGGTATCAGCAGAGCATGGGTAAAGATCTAAGATAGTTAAAACCTAGATTGTAATCAGTGGTTTAGAAAGATGGATCAATAAAAAATTTGAGTAGCACTCAGGAGCAGGAACTCCAAGGTTTCTTATGCATAATTGAAAGACCTATCCAAAACATGCAAATGAATACCAGAACTCTGACCCAGGTATCAGCAGAGCCCATGCTCTGAAACCTTCACCCATGTGAAGGTTTAAGACGATAAAACTTAGGATTTTAGATCAGAGATATAGAAAGATGGATTTAAAAAAAATTGTGTAGCACTCAGGAGCAGAAACTTCACGGTTTCTGATGCAACATCTAGCACTAGCCCGCAGCACTAGCCGCCAGCACTGGCCGTCAGCACTGGCCCGAGCACTTGCCCGAGCACTTGCCGCCAGCGCTGGCCCGAGCACTTGCCCGAGCACTTGCCGCCAGCACTTGCCCGAGCACTTGCCGCCAGCACTGGCCCGAGCACTTGCCGCCAGCACTGACCCGAGCACTTGCCGCCAGCACTGGCCCGAGCACTTGCCGCCAGCACTGGCCCGAGCACTTGCCACCAGGACCTGCCCGAGCACTTGTCGCCAGCACTGGCCCGAGCACTTGTTTGCCAGCACTGGCTCGAGAACTTGCCGCCAGCACTTACCGCCAGCACTGGCCCGAGCACTTGCCGCCAGCACTGGGGCGAGCACTTGCCGCCAGCACTGGCCCGAGTACTTGCCGCCAGCACTGGCCCGAGCACTTGCCGCCAGCACTGGCCCGAGCACTTGCCGCCAGCACTTGCCCGAGCACATGCCGCCAACACTTGCCGGAGCACTTGCCGCCAGCACTGGCCCGAGCACTTGCTGCCAGCACTGGCCCGAGAACTTGCCCGAGCACTTGCCGCCAGCACTTGCCCGAGCACTTGCCGCCAGCACTGGCCCGAGCACTTGCCACCAGCACTGGCCCGAGAACTTGCCGCTAGCACTTCCCGCCAGCACTGGTTGCTGCCAGCACTGGCCCGAGCACTGGCCGCCAGCAGTAGCTGCCAGCACTAGCTGCCAGCACTTGCCACCAGCACTAGCTGCCAGCACTTGCCACCAGCACTGGCCGCCAGCACTTGCAGCCAGCACTTGCCCCTAGCACTGGCCTGCAGCCAGTGTTGCCAACTCCTACAGAATGTTTCCCCAAGGATCAACTTCAAATTCCCTTAAAAACCCCTAAAAATTCTTTTTCATCAGGCTCTGCTGATAATTTTTAGATTTTACTGTTCCCGGGGCTCTTGACTGCTACTAAACCTAGTCCATAGAATATACGAAAAGCTACAAAATTACCAGGCGCCTCTTTTAACAAAATGATTTTCTTTTTCTTGTAGCAGGTACCATTTTCTTTTTTATTTTATTTCATGACTTAGGTCGACAGAACTATTCCGGAAAAGTATTAGGAACTATAGAACTCACCACTGTGTGCCTAAATCAGTTTTAAAATTGTAATTTTGGAAAAAATGATCTGCCAACGGAAGTTGGCAGAGCATATTTTCATTCGACCTTTTTTCAGGCAAAAACTCCTGAACTATTTTTTTTTTTAAGTATAAGGAACTCCAGAACTCAAGCGCATGCGAATAGAACTCACATTTTATTTTGCTCTGCTGGGAAATGATCTGCCAAGTTCACCCACATGCACAAACGGACACCTCTCCCACACATACACACACACACCAAACACCCTCTCACACACACACATACACTACGCACAAAAAATTCACAATCTTTCCATTCAGACATACAATCTCTCATGAAATTACGTAGTGAAAATTCTTTAGTTGAACTTTAATTTTAAGTTCTAATTTTTAATCTAATATTTTTATTTTATTTTGTGTTTATTTTTAATTTAGTTTTTAGTCTTTTAGTTTTGCTTCTTCTCAAATTTATGGAGGTGGGCGTTAATGACTGCGACACAGTATTATACTAATGCAGTTGTTATCGAACACACAGTTTCTCTAAACTGAGTTTTTGTTATAATATTAAACTATTATTATTATTATTATTTTATTTATCTGTTAATCATTTTCTTTAGAGCTTGCAATAGATGGCGTTTTACTCAATTTGTCCTGCTGTAACCCAATCGTTACTAATATTTACGTTTTAAGGAGAAAATTTAGATTTTCCTCTCCTAGATAACAAAAATATACTGTTGCTAAAACTGAAAACTGTCGAATTGTATGGCGAATTTTACGATAAGTACTCGCGTTGTTAAATAAGAAGATTCATTCGCAGCAGCGTAAGAATTGCTAGCTCACTTACACAAATGAAACTATTCCGCCAACTCGTTCTAGGTGGCGTTGTACAACTACAATCTTGAGCTGGCAATTAGTGAGTCGCTGATGCTGCCATCAACAAAAAATGTAGGAAGAAAAATAGCCAGCTCAATAGCCAGACTTAGGGAGGTCTCATTTCTTTGTATGGAATTGGGTATCTGTACCAATACTTACCTTTTTCCACAGATGCCAGCCCAACTGGTTCAGATGCACGTACGGAGCCTGTGTAGACGGCACGGCTCCCTGCAACGGTGTAGACGAATGCGCTGACCGGTCAGACGAACTACTGCCCAAGTGTCGGAACGAGACTGAAGAATCCCGGTGAGTTGGCTTTAGAATCAAACCAAAATCAAAACTATTGATTTTTTTTTTTGGGTGGGAAATCATCAAATGACTTCTCCCGCTCTGGGTGGGGGCAGGAGGGCGTGTCAGACTTTTACTGAATAAAACCCACCCGTGTTCCCTCAGTTGCTTGTGTGCCAGGGGCCGCGGTATCTCTTTCGAACAACCCGCACCCCTGGCAGGCATCGGCCCTTGCGGGCCCCATCAGTTGTTGCTGACATCTCTTTGAGGCGCGCGTGGAACACAACGCGCCGTACCTGCCTATTGATTGGTCTACTTATCATTCGGTCTGCATATGATATCAAAAAAGGTCTATTATAATATAACTAGCTTTTGCCTGCGGCTCCACCTTCGTGGATGTTGGTTATCGCTTTAAAAAGTAGCCTATGTCCTTCTCTATATCCCAGGCTATATCTCTGCCAAATTTCATGACGATCGGTTCAGCCGTTTCGGCGTGTAAGCGTAACAGACAGACAGAGTTACTTTCGAATTTATAATATTAGTAGTGATAGCTTTCGTCACTTCTTTATTTAATTTCCCCAAAAGAGACCCCACAAATGACTTAAATGGTTTATTCTTTTCAGGGGCCAATTCCGTTGTAAAGACGGCAATTCCATCCCTGCTTCGGACCTCTGTGACGGGACTCCGAATTGTCCAGATGGCTCAGATGAGGAAATCAGCGCATGCGCGGCTAAGACATGTCCCTCGTACCTGTTCCAATGCGCATATGGCGCTTGTGTTGATCAAGGCTCTGATTGCAATGGGGTAAGCAGGTTTTTTTTTTAACATCGTGAGGAAACCGGACATGTCCTAGAACCAAAAATTCGAACACACGTGACATCTACCAACCCGCACTGAGCCCGCGTGGTGAATTACGGCCCACTCCCTCTCACAGAGAGGAGGCCTGTGTCCCAGCAATGGGAACATTCTACGATGATTTATGGCAAAATTGTAAGTAAGACAGAAAGAAAATACATTTATTTAGCACAGATAAAAAGGCACACAGAACAACACAAAAACAACAGAAACAAAACAAGACAACAGAAAAAAATAAAACGTGAACTGAGGCAAGACAAGTGGCTGGCGCTGGTTTTAAACTGCTGGAGCCGGGGCTTAAAAACTAGAGCGACTACTCGCTAAGGGTACCCCCTGTGGGGTACGGGCCTCGGCTTAGGGCATCGCTGGAGGCAGCGAGGGATCGGAATGAACGTAACCACCAGGCCCATCGCGTCTCTATCTATATGACACTAGCGTCCCGTCCCGGCTTTGCACAGGTAGGAGAGCATATTATACCTACGCCTACATGTTTGTCATGTCATCGGTGTGAGATGAGTATGTATGAGTAATGAGTTATGGATGAGTAAGACCACTGAAACAACACTGATGTTACCTAAGTTTTTGGTAAATAAATTATTACATACGTACTTGTTTGCCAAATTCAAAATAAATGGCAAAGTAATTTATTTGCACTAAATGCGATACAAAAGATGGTAGGCATATAAATTGTTAGTGCGATGACACATTTTGCCATAAATTGGCATGCAAATATAAAGTAAGGTGCTAGTTTCAATAAGCAAATATCTTTTTGATTTTCTCCATACAATAATGCCAGTAGACTCTAAAATACCTAAAACCTCCCTCTAAATAAGTCGAAGGCTTTTGACTGTGTGGATCACGATACCATTCTAACCAAACTTCACGCATACGGTATCCGTGGCAATGCCCTTAATTTAATAAAAACGTACCTAAAAGGTCGTAGACAAAGTACGGGGATATCGAGCCTGTGTTTAGGATCTAGAAAGGAATTAAAATCTATGTCGTCTTTTAGAGAAATAAAATATGGTGTCCCGCAGGGCACCGTCGTCGGACCTTTGTTATTTTTATAATAAATAAATGACCTGCCACGTCATATACTTCATCCTATGGTATTATTCGGAGATGATAGCACATTAATTGTTTCATGTATCATTAAAGAATCATAATGTAAATGACTTTAACAATATAATTTAGTTATTAATCTCCAAAAAACTAAAATCATGCGCAACCAACGAATATCAGCGGAAGATATGGATATAAACTAAAATGGTCAAACTATAGAAAAAGTAAACAGTACAAAATTTTTAGGAATCATAATTGACAGCCAGTTAACTTGGAAGCCGCAAGGAGAAGATATATGTAAACGTTTAAGCACAGCCGCGTTTATGTTGCATAATCTATCAAAAAAAGTAAATTTACCGACAGTATTAGTGGCTTACCATGGTCTAGTAATTTCCATCTTAAGATTTGGTATAATATTTTGGGGTTACTGTAGTGAACGAATAAGCATTCTTAAAGCTCAAAAGCGCTGCCTGAGAGCTTTAATTCGTCTTAAGGTAACAGACAGTTGACCAATATTCAGGTCTCATAAATTATTACCCTTCCCATGCCTTTATATCCTTGAATTAACAATATTTGTAATAATTTATCGATGTCTATTTGCAACTTTAATAGAAACTAGAAAACGAAGTACAACTATGAGATCTCAATACCAGAATCTATTATGCACGGGCGTATTTAAAACTAGCTTATTGAAAAGAAATGTGATTTGTATGGCTCCTGTAGTCTATAATAAAATACCTGACCAATTAAAAAAATTACCTTTGCAAAAATTTAAAAAAACATTTTACAGAATTCCTTGTAGATAATTGATATTATTCTGTGCAGGATTTCTTAAATGATGATTTTTTTGTAATATCTATAATATATCCTCTACTTCGTATTAAATTTGCAAGCTATATTAAGGCAGAATGTACATGGATCCTATTATATAATCTAACAACTTATTTTTGTGTACCTACATTCTAAGCAAATAAAGACCTATTCTATTCTATTCTATACAAAAGTACACAATATTATTAATTAAATTATTTAAGAGTCCATTTTAAGCTTCATAAACTCAACAGCTAAATAAAATAGGTAATTGCTATTACAAAATACAAACATAAAAAACTGCTATTAAATAACAAGGCCACGCATTTATGAGTAGCTCAGTAGGTCGAAATGGATGATCCCACCTAGATTTTCATACACAGCGAAGCTAAGTACATCTGCTGTCGAGGGGCGCCATAACTGAAACCATCAGAAATTGGTGTTTGGTCCACATAGAAGAGTAAAACGTTTATTATACTTCTATAATACTAGTCACTACTTGTAGTAATAACAAAAAATGTTGTTAACAGATAAGCGAGTGTGCAGATGGATCTGACGAGTCAGCTGAACTATGCAACCGACAGCTGCCATCGACCCCAACAGTTACTAACAGGTACACAAAATATATGGCAGAAATCGATATTTTGTATCTTTGTATCCTGCTCTCGTAGAATAACCACAGTAGAAACGAACAAAATAAAAACAGTTTGGAAAATTTTCGATGGGGTGATGTCAAAAAATGAGAGAGAAAATGTAGTTTTGCCCTCGTAGAATAGAGATATTTAGCTCTAATTCATAAGATCTTTCATTTCAGGCCAATACAGTCAGGCAAATGCATCCTGCCACCATACCCAGACCACGGTACCTACGTAGTAGGAAACGCCCCGTACGCGACGCCAGGGCAAAGCTTCCCATCGTTAAACCTAAACGTCACCTGTCGACCAGGATACGGAGTCGTGGGGACTGATATCGTCTTCTGTCAGGGTGGAAACTGGTCTGATTCTATTCCTAAATGCGTCCGTAAGTATAAACTGATGGCTAAATACTTTGCATGCGTAGTTTAGCGACGTTGTTGACTTAAGCTAAGCTTTCGATAGGGCGTAGTTGTACTAGTTATTACGTAAATACAAGTTATTGAATTATAAATAATATTAATTTACCCGTACGCTAAGAATGCGTATCTATATAGTATCTGATTCTGGGAAAGTTTCCAAAATTAACTCTGTTTTAGAAGTTTTTCGTAGGATGTTCCACAAAGAGCTACATTGAGCCCTATCTAATTCAAATCATAGATTTACAATGGCAAAGAGCCTATGTTTCCTACACCATGAACTAATTTACCCCCTAGCTCGACTACTGCATTCAAATTTAATCAGTTTCTATTTGCCATTGTAAAACATCCCTTATCCTCCAGGTTTCTGCAAGTTAGACAACAACCCATCCGTGTACTACCACTGCCTCGTCTCCGGTTCCATCGTGGGCCAACGCGCCTGCAACCCTTACGAACCATCGGGATCAGTCGTGAGGCCCGAATGTAACAGCCCGAACTACTACTCAGCCTTCACCCTCCCCTTCATGAGATGCATCGATGGAAGCTGGGACTACGTCGCGGTCTGCTCCCCAGGTTTGCCCAGAAACGGAACAAATATCACTATATTGATCAAAGATACTGTTGAAGTTTATATCAATAACTTTTTGTACGCCGGTGGTGAGAAGTATCAAGCAAATAATGTGTCGATAGAAGTTGTTACTAAGAAAAATGTTGAGGATTTGAATAAGGTCGATGATAGTACCTTTAATCCGTTGGATTATGAGATTAGTGAAGATGATTGGCGTATGGGACCGGTACAAAATACTGTTACAGCTTCTAAAGCTACTAGGAATAGTACAGGGATTAATGTTAATATTTATAACAGTAGTATAGTAATTAATAAACAGTGATAGAGTAAGCTTCGACAAAGATTTAGAATAAAATATAAATTGACGAATCTCAAAAGGGTACTGAAGAGAAAGAAATAGGGTAATAGTTTATATACTTTTTGTGAATATGGGATAATTTAGGAAATATATAACAAAACCATTTCTAATCAGGTTATTGGAAGCTTATTATTCCCTTCATAAATTATATACAGGCTGTAAGGATAAACACCGTTATCCATGAAACCAGTAGTTTGGTTTCGTTTATAGAACGTAAAATCAATGAAAAAAACAACCTTTTTTTTTTAAAGAAAATCTGCTTTTTTCCACAAGAACATTTCACCCTACGCGCGAGGGCAACAAACTTGCGTCTCAATACGGGACCCGGCGCGGGGCGCGGGGACCACGCCGCGTGGCCCGACACGTCGCTCATTTTTGCGCGTATTATTTTTTTTTTTAACTCGCTCGTTTATTTTAAGCCTACTACTACCCATGGTGTAAGTGACAAGGGTGTTTACCCTTACATCAAAAGGGAGTGTATAGGTAATGTAGGGAGGGATACATGACTAAATACCGACTAGGTAAAACCTACTAGAAAAATTATAATGTAAACAACAAAATCATTTTAGAGGGAAGCGCCGGGGTAGCCCGGCAAATTCAAAGTAACCTACCATTGACCTACAACTTGCAAACGTAAGATTTGAATTCGCAGGCTACTTTAACGGGGATGCGGAAGCAGGATTCCTAATGTACTGTCGAGCTATTCTGTAAAAATCTCGAAAGTTTAGGGGAAGTGAGCTTGAAGTAGGCTGTCAATAGTGTCAATCCCTAGTATCACGTGGAATGATAGCTCACTTCAAGTTCACTTCACCTAAGTTTTCCACGGCGAGATTTAACAGAATAGTACTACTGAACATTTAATTATTTAGTTCCTATTTATGCGCATTTCTTGGCGTTCAAAGTATACGACTAGATTAAAGTTAACTCTATTGATATTATTTTATTAGGTATAAAAACCAAATTGTAGGAAGCATCTTCTCTTTTTGTGCTCGTCAAATAATTCCTATTTTAGGGGTCCTAAAAATTTTTAATTGCCCAGTTACTGCGACCAATTTGTATGTAGTGCTCACTGGCTGCTGTCGCGGCACCGCTTGCTTCGTCTTTCGTTCGTTCGTTCTTTGGCACTATTCTAAACTTTATTATTTCGAGGGAATTCTCATGAATGTCTTGGAGGGGTCTGTCAGACTCTTACTGACTAAAACCATCCTGGTGTTCCTGCTCACACTTGCACCGGGGATCCGAAAATCGTCGCCCCTGGACCCATTTAGGGGGGCTGGAAGAGGGCATTGTCCGCCCTCCGCTTTCGCCAGGTGCGCCTGCTGCGAGGCGGGTGAGCGGGAGAGATCTCCCACTCCCTTCCCGCAGCCTGCTTCTGCGACATGAGTGTTTCGCAGAGCGGCAGCGAGGAGTCCTGGGACGCGGTGCCAAGACTCCTCGCTGCCGACCATCAAGTCGACCACGGCCGGCAGCGTCACTATTCTAACTTAACCTTTTTTTTTTTTGATTACGGGGGGAAATCCTCATGGATGTCCTCCGCCCCGGGGAGGGCGGAGGGGTCTGTCAGACTCTTACTGACTAAAACCACCCCGGTGTTCCGTCTCTCACTTGCACCGGGGATCACGGGAACTGATGTGACTTCCGCGATCCCCGGCTAGTGCCGGCCCGCCTCTGCGGGCCACGTCGCGATAGGGGGGGAGTGAGGTGTTAAAACCCCTCTTACGTCATAGAGAGGCGCGCGTGGAACACTACGCGCCGCCATCTCGGGTCCAAACAAGTAGAGGGCGACAGATTTCCCCGGATCTGTCGCCCCTGGACCCATTTAGGGGGGCTGGAAGAGGGCGTTATCCGCCCTCCGCCGACGCCCGGTGCGTCTACTGCCGATCGGGTTAGCGGAAGCAATCTCCCGCTCCCTCTCCGCAGCCTCCTTCTGCGACATGACTGTTTAGCAGGAGGATACCACCGCGTCCCAGGACTCCTCGCTGCCGACCATCGAGTCGACAACGGCCGACAGCGACAGGTCACTGCCTACTCCTGAGATGAGGGCACGGCGCTGCCAGCGTGTGCCACGCCGTGTCCTCCCGACAGTCGACGCAGTGGTGACACCGAGCGTCCGGCTCCCTGTTTATGCGACACAGGTACTTCCCAAAGCAACCATGCCCCGAGAGCACCTGTGTCACCCGAAACGACAGGGAGCCTCCTCCCGAGCCAGCGCTCGAGTACCGGCCGGACCGCCCCGATGGTAGCGGGGGGTAGGGCGTGAAAGCCTGTCCCGCCATTCCGCCACCAGGGCTGCGCGAAGCTGTGACCGACGCAACTCCAAATGTCGCTGCGTCAGCCACTCGCCCCGCGCCCTCGAGTCCTCGCGCCACCGGTACAGTGACGCGAGTACCTTCGCCTCGAGGTCCCAGGGCGGGATTCTAACTTAACCTAACGTAACCCGTTTGGTTGGGATGTCCTAGCTTAGTTACTGCCACTAATTCGGGTCGCACGTGGTCGTTCACAGTTCCAATCTAATCCAACCCCGACGAAATGATCATGGTGCCCGCTTTGTTACTACGTCCAACTGTGAGGAAAGGCCAGAAAGATAAAGAGAGGCTCAATTATTTTAAAAAGCGCGCATTCTAAGAAGAGCAATTTTATGGGGTTTTTTTTATTTTAAAAAGTGTCAATCAATAACAGATCAGTAACTTTTATAAGATTACTTAAATATTTATCTATTAAACCCTGTCTATCATTTACTTTCCTTCGTCTGCACAAATCGTGCATCATGACGATTCTGCTATAGCTTCATTTGAGTTTAAAAACAATAGAAGTTGCCATTTACAAATGAGGTTAATCGAAAACAACCAAAGACTCTGCTAGTATTTACATTTACACATACAAACAAATAGAAATAATTCCTATTTTAAAATTATTCAATAGAATTTACCCATTTATACAAGTACATATTAACATCGATTATTTTATAAATAGACACTCCAGCGCGTTTAAGAAAGGTATGAGCGTTTTTGTAATTTTTCGAGGAACTTATATATTTTTTTTACAAATTAATTTGGTCGCTATAATGTAGGTCATATCACAGTGTCATGTTTGTGAATGCGAGTTTTTTTTGTTTCCTTATTGAAATAGTGAAATAAAACCCAACTCATCAGTTAATACGAAATGGATTAAATGTACGAAATGTCAAATTAATTGTAGGCCGTAGCGACCTAGCTATGATCACACCATCTACAATTAGCCTTGCCAGACTTTCCCCAATCTATAAAAGACTCACCGTCAAAGCAGCGAAGTGACCTTGAAGTGAGCTGTCAGTAAGTAGTGTCAAGTTGAATGACAGCCCACGTCAAACTCATTTCAATAAAGGTTTTCACGGTGTCAATATAGACTAGATCAAACGCAGGGTAAAGCCGTCGATCGTATACAGCCATTGATAAACAAAAAACTCAAGATACACAATCAGCGTCTCAAAAACGTTCGCATAAATACGGCGCAGCTGTCAAATAGTATCGTTAGTCATCTTTCAGTCTTTTTTTTTTGGACATTGCTTTGTAAGAACCACTTTAAGTCATGCGTGTAATGTTGAATTTCCAAAAAGATGCGTTTTATCATGACTATTGTTTATTAAGTATCAATGTATAAAGTACAGCTATTATATCAAAAAATAAGTTTATGTTAGTTACCTTACTTAAATACAATCTCATAATAACTAATGAACTATGTTAATGGGATGGAAATCACCTATTTTGTTATACTCATTATTTTTGCAATAAATTAATTAATATTTCAATGATTATGTTGTTTGATTTAACCTGATCCTCCATCCTATTAATATGCCTTACTATAATAATGAAATAGACAGTCCGCAGCCAAAATTGAGAGAAAGTTTTGGTACCTATTCAAACTCAAAGCAATTATTTCAATTAAACCATTTTTATGTAGGTACGTTTGAACTGTCACGGAGTCGGTCAGGCAAAAAGATGAAGCTAGTTGCCCATTCCAAAGCGTAGGTACCTATTGAGAAGAACGGGCAAGAAAATCCATGGAAACTCTTTTAAATTAAATTGTTACGAAATATATTTATTTATTTAAGGAAAAACAAAAAGTAGCACAATAAGAGATATACGTAAATTATCTTAAATATGACATTATAAACAATTATGCTACCCACTACGTTCTCCACAGATTACAATTTAAACTAATTTAAAACTAGCTAGAAACACAAATACCCACAGCAGACACCTATAAAACAGTCATCGTCGTAGAATTCTTAACTGGATTTTTAAATTTATAAAAGAAAATTTAAAAGTAAATTTGTGTGCGTACATTATTAAATATTGCGCTATTTTAAATGACTTTGCTGATCCTTTAGGGTTGCTTGGATTTGCTTCTTAAATGCATTTTTACTAAGAAAAAGAATGTCGATTGAATTAAACTCATTGTTATAATATATGTCTCAACCAAACGATGAAGTGGTGAACGCGAGCCAGCGTTGGATTTACAGAGGCTAGTAGCAAATAGACGTCGAGTGCGTACCTCACGTACATGAAATGTTCGAGGTTATCTAATATATAAAATTTCCATCTAATATATAAAATTTCCATGTCACAATGTTAGTTACCGTACTCCTCCGAAACGGCTTTACCGATTTTTACCAAATTTTATATGCGTATTCAGTAGGTCTGAGAATCGGCTACTATCTATTTTTCATACCCCTAAGTGATAAGAAATAATTTATAAGGCAAAACAACGTTTGCCGAGTCAGCTAGTAGTTACATAAATAATTAGTATACCTAACCGACAAGTATTTCAAATATTATTTGCACTATCTATTATTTTATAAGCACTTCTGGTGATCATTGTAGCTTCTTCAGCACCTTTATAACCTTTAACAAAAATATCTAGAAATAATAAATTAAGACACATTTCGAGTACTGCTTAGGATGTGCCGATGCGGGCAGTGGTTACCTTGTGGAAACTGGAAAGGGCCGCGCCATACGAGTATAAGGTTGCTGGTTCGAATCCTGATGGCAGCCGCTTTACTCTGTATAAATTATTGTTACTTATTATTATCACGTCTGCTATCAAAATGGCGAAAGAAAACATCGGGAGGAGAACCAAACATTCGAAAATATGTGACATCTACCAACCCTCACCGGGCCTGCGTAGTGGACTACGGCTCACTCCCTCTCACACTAAAGGAGGCCCATGTCCCAGCAGTGGGCACATTTTAGGCTACTTATCCGTGCATAGCATTAAAGGTGTCTGTCATATGACAGACATACAAATCTGTAGACACCATAGATATATATCTATGGTGTCTACAGATTTGTGTGTTACGTCCTTCAGAGGGCGCCATATTCAATTTAATGTGATAAACGCTAGATAGTCTATGCCAGCTAACGGTCAAGATGCTTCCAACGACGCCTCATTTGTCAAATTATGATAAGTAGTGTATGTAATAGGAAAGTTTGGTGGAAGTTTTAGGGAACAGATGAACATACATACATACATACCCGGTTAAATCATTACTCTCCTTTTTGCTTCGCCACGTGGCCACTCGCTACACGCTCAAGCGACACGCCTCTTGTGACAGCGTTTGCGGAGTTAACTATATGAAAGAACTGGTTTAGAGCGTGCTACAAGTCACCACGCCACGAATTGCGGAGGGACAGACGCGAACAGGTCACGCGTGCGCGTGTCGTAGGTCACGTCATTTGACGCAGCTCGCGTCGTTGTAATTTTTTTATATTTGTTTATTTATAACAATTACTTGCTGCACTTACAGTAAACACCAAAGCGCGCAGCAATCCAACAACATCACAATTAACTAAAAAACTTCACATAAACATTGAAAATAGATTTACTGCTTTACATAAATATGTCAACATCCGGCGTCTGAGCAATCAGGGCGTTCAGCAGATTGATGGCCTGGGTTGTGGGCGCATATCGAGCAGTGTATTGTTTGTTTATATTTGTTGTGATGTACTTCCTCAGAGTGTGGCCGAGTAACTCCGGAGGGCGTGGACCTCATAATTGGCGGCAGACCAGCCAAGCGAGGAGAGCTGCCGTGGCACGTCGGCATCTACCGGAAGACCACTAATCCTTACATGCAGATCTGTGGTGGATCACTCATTTCCAACAAGGCTGTTATTTCAGGTGGGTTCCATGAGATCCTGTGTTGTCTTCCCAGGGTAGATAAAGTGTTATAAGGTCTTTTTTTATCTGTAATTTCTCAGTACCAGCCCGGAGTCTGGATTTTTTTCCGGCTGACGGCAATAGGCTCGCGAAAATTACGGAGGCCCCTGAATTTGTCTATCGTCTAATAACATGGCTATGGGCAGTTCCCTGACATATTTATGTGCTGCGTAAGTTAAGTATATATATAGGGTGTAACAGACACCCTATTGCTATCCTTAAGCAGTAAAAATAACAGCTGGTTTAGAATCACTAGGTATACCTACATAGTTTCAGCTCAAAATAAAATACTCTGAGAATTGATAGCAAATTTTAGGTTTCATATGTTTCAAATTATAACAAACGTGTCACCGCACTAGGTACGTAGGTCAATAACTTTCCACGTTACTTGCCAATATCACGATAAATGTCTTCCGAGTGATGTGTTTATTTCAATTTGAATAGTTCGGTTTCTGGTATCAATGTATTAAAATTCCCATAACTTCCCAACATGTAAAGATAGGATTAAAAAGCCCTTCCAATATCGTTTCATATCATCCAAAGAAGTCGTGCTCTTGGTATGTATATACCATTTTCGTTACACGTTGTATAATAGCTGTGCCCCTAGGTGACACCTAAATGCATGCCTAAATAATTGTGCAGCTGGATTTTCAACTTTCCGAGCTGAAACGAACGTTAAAAATCCTACACGAAGTGTGTTGGACCGAGTTCTACCGTTTTTTTTACGCTTAGTAAACTTTTAAAGAGTCATTATCCATTTTTTATACAAAAACGACTTTTTACGCCTCTTCTGCCCATTTTACCTTACCAACCTCCTCGATTCAACAAAGAATAAACTTTAAACTTAATAGAGTCATTATCCATTTTTTATACAAAAACGACTTTTTACGCCTCTTCTGCCCAGTTTACCTTACCAACCTCCTCGATTCGACAAAGAATAAACTTTTTTTTTTTTTTTTTTGGTTTGAGAATACACTTTAAACTTAATACTTTTTTTTTTTTTTTTTTTTTATGTTCGTTTGTTTAGTTTATCTTTTGTTTTGTTTTAGGATAAGTTTTCAATTTTAATGTTATGGGTGCTAATGCCTGAAATAAACGATTAATAAAAAATAAATAATAAATTAAATTATTTAATTCCAGCTGCCCATTGCTTCTGGAACGATGTCAGTAAGCAACAGCCCGCCTCCATGTACGCGGTGGCTAGCGGCAAGATCTACCGTCCTTGGAATAACGACAGGGATGTGGACGCGCAGAAATCTGACGTAAGCTGAATCTTCTCTTGTCATCCTCCTGTCCTGGGCATTTCTAATCAACCTACAAAGTTTACACTGCTGGGACACCGGCTACTTCTCTGTGAGAGGGAGTGGGCCAGAATCTACCTCGCGGGCCTAGTGCGGATGGATGGATGTCACATGTCTTAGAATTGTTTGGTTCTAGAACATGCTGGTTTCCTCACGATGTTTTGAGAGCAAGGGTAATTCAATAAATTACACACAGTTTACTGCGTACAACTCGTAAGTTTAGGTAGATGTCACTGGGTCACTGCCATTGCTTTCGGTAGTCAATTCTATTGTCAAATCATTTTTTTTTTATTAGCCTACGCTGTATTATTTCTGGACAAAGACCTCCCTCCATCCATTCCATCTTTCGCGAGCCCGCGCGTCCTCCATCCAGTTTTAAACCAAAAATTCGAAGATTTGTGACATCCACCAATTAGGAGGTCCATCGTGGTGGATATTATGACTACAGCCCACTTCCTCTCTCAGAACATTTTAGGCTAATTATGCTCATTATTATGATTAACAGGTAAAAGAAATCAAGATCCCGGCCCGCTTCCAAGGCAGTGCAGCAAACTTCCAAGATGACATAGCAATAGTGATTCTGCAGACTAATTTCGTGTACAAAACGTTCATCAGACCAGTCTGCTTGGATTTTGAAATTAACTTTGACAGGAGACAGTTGCAGCCAGGGAAATTGGGGAAGGTAAGTCGCACTTGACACTTATGGCTACTGTCAGACGACAAAACTTATCGATACTTAAACATAACTGGCTAAATGTGGATGTACTCTGCCTATTCCTTCGCCATTTTCCTACCATTTTTTAATACCAGTTTTTTACATGGAGCAACTGCCTTTCTAACCTCCACCATCCAGTTACTGGGTAACACGATATGGGAATCATCATGATCTGCCTAGCCTTTTCCCAACTATGTTGGGGTCGGCCTCCAGTCTAACCAGATGTAGCTAAGTACCAATATTTTACATAGAGCGACTGCCTATCTGACCTCCATAACCCAGTTACAGGTTAATACGATACCCCTTGGTTGTCTGGCTTTCGGGTCTCTGACGACCCATAACAACAGTCAAAGATCTACGAATGACAGCCGGGACCAACGGCTTAACGTGCTTTCCCTAAAGTGTAACAGGATATGGGAATACAGGCTATTATGTTTAATGTCTTTTTAATTCCCATCAAGGTCGCAGGTTGGGGCCTCACGTCAGAAAACGGACCGGCCTCTCAAATCCTGAAGGTCGTTGAACTGCCCTACGTAGACATTGAGCAATGCATCACAACATCGCCTCCAGGTTTTAGAGAGTACATAACCAGCGATAAGATATGTGCAGGATATGGAAATGGTGAGTCTGTCAAGCACTTATTTTTAGCGAGTCACACGTCGCCTCATAATTTGGCTACAAGTTTGGCACCTTCAGTAGTGTTCACCAGTTTCTGTAACGTGCAGACAACGGAAAATGATTTATGTGTCAAAAATCTCATCTGGAAAGCATAGGTGAAGTGAGCTGTCATTGTATCTGATGCTAGAAATTGACACTATTGACAGGTCACTTCAAGCTCACTTCATCTTAGTTTTTACGGTGAGATTTTTAAAGAATACTTAGATTAGCGCCACATTTACAGTCCAGGGCGGTTTCCTCTATGAATTTCCAGTTATTAATAGTAAACACGACAACATATCAAGCTATACATTTTCCGTTTTAACTGATCCCGCATTTTTTTGGGTTTTCGTGCAACGATAAGTTAGCTTAAACTGAAAATGTATGGCTTGATATATGCCGTCGTGAGTATAGAGGTCTTTGTGAAGTAGCTTGTCAGGAGAAGTACAGACACCGTACCTTTTTGCTGCTGTAAACCGGTTTGAAGACTTATTACTGGCTTAAGAGACCTACATCTTTAGCACTGAGATATCCATAGGCGGCAAAATCCAGGTGGCTTTTTATGCCACGCTACATGAATAAATTGGAATGGCAGACCCGCAGATAGATCTATTCTGCAAAATTAATGTCACCGTCAAAACTGAGCTGTCATTTTACCTAATGCTAGGGATTGACACTAATGACATCTCACTTCAAGCTAATTTTACAGAATAGTTCTGAATAGGAGCATGCGTTAAGGTAGCTCGGTTAATGTATGATTCACGTGTTACGGTCGCCAATCATATTTTATTCAACATACAGCCTTACTGACCTGTAAATAGCAAAATACGTGAGAAAAATTGAATTTCATGGCCTTCCTTGCGCTTCCCCTTTAATGAACGATGCAGGCTTTTGACTTTTTATCTGTTGTTCCAGGTACGGCGCTCTGCAAAGGTGACAGCGGTGGCGGGCTAGCTTTTCCCGAGACCGAACGAGGAGCAGAACGTTACTTCCTTAGGGGCATTGTTTCCACAGCCGCGAATAATGAAAACCTTTGTAACAGCAACACACTTACTACGTTCACGCAAATAATTAAACATGACCATTTTGTTAATGAGTATCTTTAAGATAAAACTAAATTTAATTCTAGTTGATAAGTGACATGACAATAAGAAATGGTTGTGATTTGTAATGAGTTTTTATGATGAAATATAGTAATGTTTTCATACTTTTATATTTATATGTACTTTGCGTTTTTTCTTTTCATCTCTGTATGCCGAATTTTAGACACAAAAAAAAATTACGTTTGCCAGAAAATGGGGAAAATCAAATGAGAGTATGACAATTAAGTTACATACTTGTCAGCTGATTATTGACAGCAACGTGACTTGAGCGATGTCCTAAAACGGCTAAAACTTAATAATGCCAAATGACGAGCGACGAACTAATTTCACAAAATTTGTTACAACTAATTACTTTTTAGACTTCTTCGACAACGTTGACGGTCAAAAGACTGCCTAAAGCTCCAATGCGCAATGATAGTGGATATCATAGATCTGTACCTAGTGCTAAAGCACTGAAAAGTCTAAGCATCGCGCATGTTACTAGTAGTTGTAGTAGTAGCATGAATAGTAGTAAATATCAGTATGGGCAGAACGCAACTAGTCATCATTCTCACACGGCACTATGCTTATTAGTACTTTCCCTCGTGTCACGAATAATAAATACACTAACTAACAAACTTACAGTTCGTTCAGTTATTTTACTTCCGACACCAGCAACCCAAATGGAACTTTACGGTGGCAGAAATAAAGATCACTGTGATATTGACAGACTTATCAGTGGGAGTAACCCAATAGCAACCTTATCGTAACGAATTTTAAGGATCACTGTGATTTTGATAGTAATGCAAAATGAAAGGTCCTCGCAAGGACTGTAGATTATTTACTACCCCAGACGATTTTAAGTTATGATTATTGACAAGTAAAACTACCAATATACCTTTCTTCAAACTGGTTTGATCTATACTGATCATATGTCCACTGCAGGATAACAGAGAAAAAGGAGGAGTTGATTAAATAGGAAAATACATTAAAAAAATACTAAACTTTTGTTTATCAAGTTTAGAATTCATGAAATTAGTAAAAAAACATCACTATGCATATAATAAAATAGAATTTTATCTGTTTGTGTTTGTCTGGATTATACCTCATCATCGTCATCTGCCTAGTCGGCTTCCACAACCCAGTAACTGGGTAACACGATACCCCTTAGTAAGACTGGTTGTCAGACTTACAGGCTTTTGACGACTCGTAACGACTGTCAAAGATCTACGAATGGCAACCGGGACCAACGGCGTGCTTTCCGAGGCACGGAAGATTCTTGGTATGTAAAGATGGTCACCCATCCATGGACCAACCGCGGCAAGCGTAGCTTTACCTGATCGATCGACCCGTGCGTCTGTTCTTTGTAAATTCAGGTCAAATAAAAAAGATTTCAATTCAATTAATTTATTACAAAAATAATTTATTTACTTACATTTTGCATAGACAAACATAATTATTAGAAAGAAAAATAATCAAAATATATCTAGGTAATAATTAAATGACTTCGTTTTAAAATTAACTTACATATAAGAAATGCATTCTCCACATAACATAAAATCACGCTCTTTGCCGTAAGGGATAGGCTGATAGTAGACCCATATTTCGCCAAATTTTTTCCCATGATAAAAATCAAGACATCAGACTATTTCATGAAAAAATCATTCATCTGATCCCATAACAGTCAGGCGCGGTCCGAGTAATTTTTCGAAAATATAATAAATTTTCTTGTGTTACATATTAGTAGGTAATCTTTGTCTGTGACACCCCCCAAAGTCTTTGGCTGCGACCGCGCCTGATATCAGTGGTGTGTGTGAAAAAGTGCAAAAAGTCGCCAATTATTAAATAAAAAAAATAAAACATCAATAAACCATTTCATACTGTTACTTAACCAAAACTCAAATCTGTTTATTTCTATTCAAATTGTCTTAAAATTGCAGAATTGCAAACAATTTTTTAGGAAGTTGAAATTAATACGTTCGTTATTTAAGGCTATAATGGGTCAGGAAAGGTTATGCGACCTAGCTTTGCTTATTCTAGGCCGAGAAGATAATTTACAAAGGAGCGCAAATGTGATGCGCGCCCTAGGCGCCATTTTTTATTGGTACGCCCCTGAATAGGATGAAATTAACTTAAGCGGGTTGTATGGATAATTTTAATGATTATAATTTAATTCTTTAAACCCACACTTGTTACGGTCGCGAATTATATTTTAATAAAAATTAAGAAGTAAGTTAGAAGATTTCGGGGGCTACCTTAAAAACATTATTGGATATAACCTTCAACTAATTATTCATCGATTTTTCCGTTACAATCACTAAAATATTTTTTCTACTAATACCAAATTGGCACATAAAAAATTGACTTCACTATGCATACCACTTCTGAAATATCGATAAAAAAAACATCTATTTGGTACATCTTTACATATTGGGGAAGACTATACAGGCGGGGTCCGAGGGGGTCATGACCCCCCCTCCCCCAAAGCCGTAAAGCTTAAATAGTAATTTTTCGAAAATAAAATCAATTTTCTTATTAATATGTAGGTAGTCTTTGTCTGTGACCCCCCAAAGTCTTTGGCTGAGACTATAGCAATTTGGAAGACACAGCAGCTTTTTAACGAAAAAGGAGGAGGTTCTCAATTCGACTGTTTTTTTATGTTTGTTACCTCATAACTTTCGACTGGGTCAACCGATTTTGATGATTCTTTTTTTATTTGAAAGCTCGTGCTTCCCGTGATTACTGCTATCGCATCAATATGCATTGTTTTGACCCCAAGGATGATGAAATTTCGAATTAGTGGGGTAGGTACTATAACTAAAAAGTGGAGGCTAAAAACTTTTTCCAAAAAAAACAACCGACTTCCAAAAAAACACTACAAAGTGAAAAATAACTTTAATTTCGGAAGGCGGTGTCAATTTTTTTAAATACATATCCAAAGTCACCGCCTTCCGAAATTAAAGTTATTTTTCACTTTGTAGTGTTTTTTCGGAAGTCGGTTGTTTTTTTTTTGGAAAAAGTTTTTTATTTCGAGAAGTTTTACAAACATGTTCGTCAGTCAAAGTAGACTGACTTTAAGTAAAATTTGTGTTTCATACTAACTTGAACCCTATTTTTGAGAGAATTATGTTTATATTCCTATGAGAAAATGTGAATAAGCATTTCATACTAATAAGGACCTTATATTTATATTTGTATAAAACGCCTACCATAAAAAAAGTAAAGGGGAAATGAAGTTTAAGTCGGTTGGTGTAATATTTGTGCTAACATTTTCAGAGTAACACTGGGAATATTATAAAAGGTCTCAAGTAATACTTAAAAACCGTGAGAAGACTTGTCTAACAAATCCATAGCCTCAGGCATTATTTTTCCAGTCTGCGGACTAGAAAATTCACATACAAAATTAATATTATTTACTTTCCTAAAACTAAAAAAAATCACCACATTATTCGCTGTACGTAATCAAAATCTTCCCAAATTACTTGTCTCTCAAAGAATATATAGAATGCAGCTGTATTTATTATGAGATACCACAAAAACTCTGCCATTACAACCGGAAAAGGTGGCCGAGCAAATCTCAATCTCAAAACTATGTACGGGATCAAGAAATATCGGATTTCTATCAACCTTTGCAATGCTAGTGCTAAAACTAAGCTCACGGTGTACGGCAAAAGGAACGAAATACAGTTCTGATCTTTTAAATTGTCATAAATGCTGAATAATAAGAAAATATAAACGGGTACCATCGTATAGATAGCATGGTCATACTTTCCATACCAGCGGTTCCATATATAGAAGGTGAAGTGTCTGTTATCTGCGAGCAAGTATGGATGAACTAACGTGTTATGGTGGACCATCAAAGTAAAGATGACACCGCATAATAATACTAGAATCTTCTCTCTTAACATGAGTTTTAGCGTTGACTGCATTTTGTAAACAACATATGGTAGTCCGAATACTCCGTAGAATACAAGAAAATAAAGCAACTGTGGTAAGTGGATCGTCGCTTCATGAGCAGCCTTATCACCTACTACTATAGAACCGTTGATATACACAAATGCTACGAACCCGCTCAGTATAATTAAATGAGTTAACAAAACAGTAGCATCATGGAATGTTATGAACTTGAAAAAGGTGGAAAGATGTGTTGACAGATGGTATTTCGCTGCACAGTATACGTCCCACATACCATAATACCGTTTCAACTTAGACTTGTCTACATCTTTGGCTATCAGTGACCGCTTGCTGAGTTTTACATCGTTGATATATTGATTACCGAAAACCCTTGAGCTTTTGATCAGTAAATCTAACAACTTGTGACCAAATACCATTGCGACCCACACAACGTTCGTCTGCCTCATAATTATAGAACAAATACCAAATATTAAGATTAAAATTAAGTATCTATTAGTTAGGCACAGTCTTGAAAACATAAGAAGGAACGTTAATGAAAGAATATCTGTATAATAAATATGAGAAAAGAAATATAAAGGAGGCAGTATAGCTAAATTAAGAGCCTGCAGAATAGTCTTCACATGGTTTCTGTCGCCATAGTAGACATATTTAAGAATACTAGAGAATAAAATGAAGTTAACGCATGATGCGATGAGATTCACAAAGCGTAGATTGTATGTATTGCATTCAGCGAATAAACCAATCAACGAAGAGACCAGATACAAGCCGGGAAGTGTCGTTATTTTTGGATCCCAGTGTGAGAAGTTACCAGCGCAGTATGATATTCCTTGTGGTATATGGAAGTGTTCGTCAATAACTGTCTGCGTAGCTTTGCTGACACTGTCGAATATTAGTTTTGATGCTAAGAAGTATGACGAAACTTGTAGAGAGAGCAGAATGTAGTATCTCGCTGGTAACACCATTTTGGCTGGCTGCTGGAAAAGAAAACATTTACTTTTGTTAGATTCTTATTTGAACAATAGGTTTGGCTTTATGATAGATAGCTGGTGAATTTGTGGCTCACCTATGCACCCCTGCCTGACCTTTCGAGGAATGCTTTGTAATGTTATAATAACTTAGTATACATAATTATTATGTTGTATTTTAGGTTTTGAACATCGACTTCTTGCCATTAATAAGTCTTAATAATAAGCAACCAGGTTCAAATAGTATGTATTATTGGACGCATAGTTGCTCGATAGATTAAATTATCATTATAAAATTGCATTTACCTACATAACCTTTTCATATTTATATTCGTTAAATTTCAGAAGTATGGGTAAACATATTTACTTGTCAGCTTAAAAAGAAACTCTTTAATTAATAACTATAAACTTAACACGTAAGGAAACTTTTTATGCAAGAAGAGTATATTTTACATTGCACATGCGTCCCGGAAGACATAAGTAAATCGATAGTTTTTATAAAATGGACTTACCGCGAAAATTCAGGATACCGTATAGCGGTTACTCAGGATATCACCGGTTTGCAATCATAAAGTAGCCGCCTAGAGCTATATTAAATGATAACACATTGTTTTCTTATACTTTTTCGTTCATTACAAATTCACCGGAACGCAAGTGTGATAAAATTGATAACGAGAAATGGCGGCTTTTTTGACACTTTACAAAACGCACTAACTTGATTGCTAACAAAACGTTTTATCTATCTGTAAACATGGTACACCACGCTGGTTGTATTAATGAATAAGACAGTTTATTTCAAGACTAAACTAGAAATTAATGATTAAATTGCAAATTAGTTTACATTTTGCTTGTTGCTATAACAAAACGTATAATTTCGTTTCGTTTCCACACATGCGGCTGGAAATGGTTGTGACAAGGTTTTGAAATATTATAGATGTCGACGGGGAACTGGGGAAGACAGTACGAAACATACTAAATCTAATTACATGGGGAATATCAAAGAAACGGAATATGGAAAGAAAAAAACAAGTTACGTCGTAAAGTTTTTTTTGTCATAAAAATAATTAATTAGTAATTTATTTCAACGAAATCGGAAACGAAGCGCAGAATAAAGAATGTTTCCTTTTATCACTCTCAACACAAATGACCTACTTCTGATTGGTGCAAACATTCTATCATTTACGCTATTGGTTCCCTAATTTCAACGAAAACAACTTTTTCTTGACAACAACACCGACTACCAGTATTGCCAACCCGTACGATAATTATGCTAATTTGGACGGTAGTACGATGTATGTATGTACGGTAGTGATTGTTTATTGTACGATAATTTTGTGCTTTGAAAATAAAAAATCTATGAACAAAACGTATTTGTCAAATAAAATAAAACCTCTTTCCTCACATTTCTTTCACATGAAAATAATAACATTTGTTTGCATCTGACCGTGACTCTGCGTTATATACTGTATTCTTGTGGTTTCCTCAGATGACTTTATATTTGCTTCTAGATATGTGTCGTGGGCATGCCTGATCGCAGATCATAAAAAGTAAATTAAGACTCGTGTGACCTGCCGCCCACCTGATACACTTCGTGCTTGTGTGTAAAGTTTGGCGGTTTGTGCTGCTAGCGCTACTGGTAGTGAAACTTGCCATATTCTCTGCCCTTTGACCAGTCATTTTCGTTTGTTATCAATTTTTGATAAATGTTTTAGATGTTTTTCCGTGTTTTTTTTTTGTACGATAGTTTTGCCCAGAATAGGTTTTTGTCCGTACGTCACCGGTAATTCGATGTGGGAATTCGAAAATTTTAACTTATGGAGTTGGCAACACTACCGACGACATGTCAACGACTTGACGTTTAAAAATCAAAATATAACGGCCGAAGTAGTGACTAGTGACCAGAGTATTAATTCATTTATTTTATTTACAAAATATTGTGAATACATGCTTAAAAGTTTTAATTGTGTGATGTGTAATTATTAGGCACTTTATTAACATGGAAGCCAACGATTTCCTAGTGAAAATCAAAGCGAATGGCGACGAAAAAGACTTGAGGAACTTGGCAAAAGTTTACAACGATTACAAAACGATTGCTTGCAAGTTATCTTCGAAGGAAAGAGGTTCTTTCTCATTGAACGTGCTTTGTTTACTGTGCAGGTTAGTCTTAGAACATCTCTGACTCTGTTTTTTTCAGCTTTGCATAGTAATTTTTCACTCGGCTTTGCATAGTAATTTGAAAGTTCTCTCTAAAATCTATAATCAATCCAACTAGTCGACGACTGTAAATTACTGACCATAAGCCTTAGGCATTGTCTACTGGGTCAGAGGCTCGTCTGAAAAGATTGTGGCCTTCCCTTGGTTTCTAAAAAACGATTAATTTAATCTGATAAAATATTATGATACCTTTTGCTATTTGAGTGCCTGCTGGGAAGTTTGTTGCGCTACTTCTTCTTCCCAGCTAAAACACTACGATGTGGTGAAGGGCAGGCATTTTGGGAGACTGTCTTATATAATTTTGATATTTTAAAAGTACTGATTCTCAGCCTAGTTTGCTTAAATGACTTTTCATTTTGTTTTATGATTACAAAATCATAAAACAAAATAAACAAGATTTATTATCGGCAGAAAAAGAAACAATTCTTTTTCTGCCGATAATAAATCTTACGATAACTGTATCTTAACTCTCACCGTTTGTAATTAACATGTCCTATTTAAGAAAGCTGGGTAGTTTGAAACTCGAAACTGGGTAAATGATTTCATTACCACTGCTCTCAAAACGTTGGAGAAAACATTGTGAGGAAACGGCATGTCCTAGAACCAAAAATTAGAAGACATGTGACATAGTCTTGTGCCTGCTCGGTCATTTTTAAGATCGCTCCGTACTAGTTCATTTTGGTCAGTGAACTAGTTCTTTCTATTAGCTCTATTCGGTCTTCGCTCTCAGCAGTACTTTGAAAGATCATTGAACAAAAATTTAATGTATCAGTCAAATCAGTTGCTGTCATTCGCATTCTCGTTCGGCCATACGATACGGCTCTTTGTAAATGTACGAGGAGCTGTTAGAGCGAATAGACTGATTACAAGTCAGCATTCAGAGACATTTCTTTTAGTACAATGCTAAGAAACGGTTCCTATATGTGCATCGTTCGCGAACTACACAAGACTAATTTGACATCTATCAACCTGCGCTGGGCCCTCATGGTGGATGGCCTGCTCCCTCTCACCGAGAGGAGGCCTGTGTCCCAGCAGTGGGACCTTTAAATTGGCGGAATTGTGGTGTCTCTTCCACTAAAATAAATAATAAATAATTGAGGTTGATCTTAATTTTATATTTTTTCAGGAACTTGGACAAGGCACCAGCATGGAGGGACAGCATAGACACCAAAGATTTGCTCACTTTGACCATCGACTGCATCAGAGAGACAAGAGGGCTCAACAAGCCAGAACAGGTCAAGACATTGGCCTGTATCTACCATATTCATCGATATGTTGTTAGGAAGGTATGTTCTATTGGAAAGTATTAATCTATCTGCCACTATTCAGCTTGACACATAGATCCACAATGTGAATGCTGGGCGTGAGATCCTAGGTCCTGAGAAAAAACAACATAACAACACATCTTCTATGCCTAGATGCCCTAGATGTACACATACACTTCTGTCCAATTGCCTACCCCTTTGTACAGACTGGTGTGATGTATCGTTTTACTATTTTACTTTTGTACTAGCTTGTGTTTGTGACTTTGTCTGTGTGTAACTTCTTGGTCCCCCGATCCATCCCTGTCGCATCGCATCGCTTTTTTCTTTTTGGTTGGCTCCTAAGAGACCCAGTGTGATGTTAAATAGCCTATAGACTTCCTTAAAAATTGCCCTACCAATTGCAAAAAAAAAAAACAAATCCGAATGCTAGTTCCAGAGATTACCCCTACGCACAAACTTACAAACAAACAAATTTTATCTCTTTATAATCAAAATCAAAAGTCATTTATTCAAACTAGGCTGAGAGTCAGCACTTTTTGAACGTCAAAATTACATAAGACAGTCCCCCCAAAGAGCCCGCCCTTCACCACTTCCTAGTGCTTTAGCTGGGAAGAAGAAGTGGCGCAACAAACTCCCCAGCAGCACAGCTGTTTGTTATGTTGGAAGAACTTGATTCTATACAATAATATTAGTAAGTATAGATTTATATTTAAGAATGTATTATTATGTTGGAAGTTCATAATAATCTGAGAACTGTACCGCAATAGCTCACTAGCTTGGAATCATGGACTCTTAAATAAAGGAATCTTTAAGAGTTAATTTCATAAAGATAATTTTTTACCTTTCAGAATGCTCCAGTACCACCAGAATTAATACTCAAACTATCTTTCATGGCATTTGAGGCGGACTCAAAGAATCTCCTGAAAGAATACTGTAAAACATACTGGAATATTATCGCAGACCGACTGATATACATAGAAACATTAAAAGGAAAAGCAATACATAAACTGTTACCAAAGCTAACCGAAGATCTGCTCAAAACATTAGATGTTTATGATACTGCACAGTTTTGCGCAAATATTTTAGTGTTTTTGGTAAAAAAACTTCATTTGATATACAGCGAGTCATATGCGGAACAATTGAACGGATTATATGGTGAAATATTTGAGAAATTCTCAAGAAAAACGGATTTGAGTGCATTCAAGAAGTTAAAAGAAAAGGATTTGTTAGATTTGTATGTGAAATTCAGTGACTGTATGTACGTGATTGCTGAGAATTCATCAAAGAATCGTTTTAAGGAGTCCGCTTTGAGTGTAGCTGTCAGGACAGGGATTACGCTGTTTGGACATGGCTCAGACATTTTCCACTGCTTACAGTCCTTCTATTTAAATTCCTTCTGCGATATCTTCGTTAACAAAACCACATATTTGGATGCTGTATTTAAAAATCTTACCATATCCTGTGAAATTACTGAAAAGCTGGGTTACAAAGACACAATGTTAGTCACATATCCTTTTATAGGTCAATTTCTGAGACTCTTCATTGAATATTCAGTAAATAATTCAATTAAAATCAATTTTGAGGGAGAAATACAAGAAAATTGCTTAAATTTCATGATCAAATTACTGAATGAGTTAAAACACTGCGATCAGTTGCTAAAATGTGAGAATTGTAAAGTTAAATCTGGTCTTCATGACGCTTTAAGACTCTCTTTTTTACTAAAACACTTCATTACGAATGCTTTGCAGAATAACTCTGATTTAATTAACTTACTACCTCTATATAACGCAGTTATTGATAAACAATACAGCATAATGGAAGAGTTAAAAAAACTAGGATGTATTAACTTTGAAAAATGCAATAGAAAACTACAAACGGACACACATAACATTGCTATCCTACTGAATAAGAACCAAAAATATGATTTCTCAATCAATTTATTCGAAATATACATAAAAAATGAGTTGAGTTCAAGCAAAAACGAGTTGCTGTATAAAAATGTAGCTCGAGCATTCTATAACAAAAGTATTTGCGAATTAGATTACAAGAAGTACGAAAATGCTCTTTATGATGCCTTTTTAAGCCTATTATTTTCAAAAGAACTGAATTCGGATAAGTATATGAGTTTGGTCATGGATATCAAAGCTAAAGCGTTGAAATCTGATGAGAAAAATGAAGAAATTGATGATGACAAAAATGATGATTTACAACCGCTGTCCGTGATAGATGCTTGTAAAATGGTGATGGATCAGGAACTGTATGGTGATATGACACCGTTTTTTAAAGATGTTAAATTCAGGTTGGTGTATTTCTTTTATAATAAATACCCTGGGCAGTTCGCCCTAATATCAACTTGCCTAGTGGATCCAAACGATCAGAGTAAATACAAATTTTAGAAATCAGTTTTTTTGGTGTCCGTTACCCAGGCCAGATGTTGTCGAAAATGGTCATTTGAATCTTATAGATAATTAGTTTTGCGGCTTCTGTAATTGTTGCGCACATTTTTAAATTTGTTGCGCTTATAGTTTTTTAATTTTCGTAACCACCTAAACTTGGTCGGGTTACCACGGTCATTCACTTCCTGATGACTTTAATCGTATTATCTCATTAATTATCCAATGTACTGAGCTGAAATTTTACTGATATACAACTGAACTAAAAAACTAATAATTGACATAACATTCAGTTCATATATCCAATCCAGTGGCCAAATAACACCGCGCGCATCAAGACCGTGCTCGTGAAGAACTCAATATCATCATAACTTGTTATATACTTACAGGATACTAATGAAACTTCACGTACATTTGAAGGCAGTTACAAGCTTTAAAATAACGTTTAAAGTAAGTCTTTAGAGCTCTTATTGAGAGTGCTGGGACCAATTGAAGTGTTTTTCTATTTAATGAAATAACCTTTAAGCTATGTATTATTTTGGTTTTTTTATTGCAGAACAAATTTAAACTAATTCCCAAGAAGCCATGTACAAAATATGATAAGAATCCGCTTAACCGTTTCAAAGATCTAGCAAAACCAAAAACGTTACCCCAGCAAAATCTCGAATAACTTCGCAACCGATGAAAGAACAAATACAAAATAAGGCACAACATTTACTTCATCTAGACAACTAATTTTATAGCTAGTAATTATTTAAATATTCCCATTAGAAAGAAAAAGGTCTGGCTGGGGTAACGTTACCCCAGCAGGAAATGTTTTTGTGAAATAATTAAAAAACTATAAGCGCAACAAATTTAAAAATGTGCGCAACAATTACAGAAGCCGCAAAACTAATTATCTATAAGATTCAAATGACCATTTTCGACAACATCTGGCCTGGGTAACGCACACGTTTTTTTGTATTAAGGGGAATCAAGTCGCGCTCAAGGGCCTGGCTAAAAATCATGCTATCTCACCAGGCATCGTGTCCGACAGAGGTAGCATCAGTAATGAGCAGTTAGACGCTAGTCTACACGTACAACATTATTGAGTGAGATGCAGGATCATTTATAGTAAAACAGGCGCGTAAAAAATAAGTAAATTCCTTCGGAAGGTCGGGTTATATGACAAAACCACTGCATAAATCAATAACCAATGAAGTTTATTGAACTTTTCGATAATTGAGCTATGTCGTTAACGATTTGGTTTTGAGAGATTTTACACTTCTTTTATTACATAAACTCGCCCAAAGTTAGGTTAAATTAGCAAGAAAAACAAATCTTTGTTGCCTTATAACTTTTTAATGGGTTTTTATTTTAGTATTCTGTTTCCATACAGACAGTATTGATAATGAGACAAAACCATATTATGTTTAATTTTTGATGTACATTGTCAAACAGTGGAGTAATACACTCCCGAAGTTTGTATGGAAAAAATGTCGACAAGATGGTGAATCTTGTCGACATTTTTTTCATACAAACTTAAGAAATATAGTCAAGACGGAAATGGTTTATTTTTAATTTATTTTTCAGTATACTTCTAAAACATGAGTTTGAGATGTACTGCAAGTTATGGCCTTCCATAATTCCGGTGGCCGGAGTTTGGCAGTCCCTAAACTCAATACTGAATGGCAGAAAAGAGAAATGGATTACAGGTATTAAAAATATACAAGTAAAGTCCATTCACAGTTATTCCGAGCTTGGCATTTTCAACAGCGTCCATCAGCTCCTGTATCATGCAGACAACAGGACACGCTGGACAAGATATTTAGTGTGGAACCACCACATTTACACTCCAAGGAGTCATCTGTGAATCTCCACCTTAGCAGGTTCTCTTTACATTCGCCCTCACGGCCTTAGTCGTCACAGGAGACTCCCTGGGCATCGGGAATCCCAGGCTGATCCCCGGCCTACGTAGGCGCGGGCTTGCGGACGGCGAGTAATGGGTAGCTCGCTGTCCGGTAAGGACCAAGCCCGGGTCGACTGCGCGTTGTGTTCCACGCGCGCCTCAAAGAGATGTCAGCACCAACTGATAGGGCCCGCAAGGGCCGATGCCTGCCAGGGGTGCGGGTTGTTTGAAAGAGATACCGCGGCCCCTGGCACACAGGCAACTGAGGGAACACGGGTGGGTTTTAGTCAGTAAAAGTCTGACACGCCCTCCTGCTCCATCCAGAGCGGGAGAAGTTATTTGATGATATCCCACCCAAAAAAAAAGCAGGTTCTTTTTACTTCAGCGTACCTGAGTCCGGAGTCTATTTAGAGATAATAGAGTCTATTTAAAATAACTGTGAATGGACTATGTATAACTGTACGGTCGTCTACTGGCGTCTAAACGCATCTTGTTTTTCCAATATATTTCTGACAGACAGACAGACGCAGCCAGACGGGCTTATAGCTAAGTAATAACAGCCGCACGGTTCCATCGATCAGGTTAAGCTACGCTTGCCGCGGTTGGTCTTTGGATGGGTGACCATCTTTACATACCAAGACCCCTCCGTGCCTTGGTAAGCACGTTAAGCCGTTGGTCTCGGCTGTCTTGTGGATCTTTGACAGTCGTTACGGGTCGTCAGAAGCCCGAAAGTCTGACAACCAGTCTTACCATTGTGGAGGTCAGATAGGCAGTCGCTCCATGTAATATACTGGTATTCAGTTGCATCCGGTTAGACTGGAAGCCAACCCCAACATAGTTGGGATAAGCCTAGGTAGATAATGACATACATACATACACAGAGTGTAAGGGGAACGCTTCCGAAGCCAGAACGTATAACGTACGTTATATACAACCTAAATGTAAACGGATACCAATAACCTTTCGCCTTAAATTGGTTATTTTGCATCAATTTAAAACATTTGACGCTTCTGTAATGTTTCTACATATTTTATTTTGGCGGCGCTTTACAAAGGATGCCAAAACCTAAAGTCGCCGCCTGGACTTGGGGTCGTTTTTAAATGTGTTTAATTTCAAATAATGGTTCATTTAACTGTTCTCTCAACATAGTGTATAAAAAAGCTACAAAAAAAATTGGTAATTTAAAAAAAAATCTAGATTTTTTTATGATACTGTATCGAGTATCACCAGCCCTATCACCTGTCTTCGTTTTCGGAAGCGTTTCCCTTACACGCTGTATGTAGTGACTGGCGAAATACATAAAAGTGTACTGTTCTATAAAGATCTGCCTATCTTTCTCGTGATTACAGGCGTTATGTTATGATATTGTAACTTTCAGTTGAAGACCCGGAATCACTCCTGTGGACATTACTAGAAGTTATATCCGTGACTCCTGCGGCAGTCAGAACAATACATAGTGATTATTATAAAGTTATAGTTGATGATTTATTGGAAAAGATTGAAAAAATGCCTGTAAGTATAGATTTATTATATTTTATTTTAGACTTCCCTGGAGTTCCTTCCACAGGAACGTACTACGCTTTGGATTGTTCCACTAGCTTCAGTGCGATTAGATTTTGCCGAATTCTGCGAGTATGCCAGAATTTCATCCCAAATTTCGTGCCTGGCAGATAGATAGTGGCGCAGTTCTGAAAAAAATTGCAATTAATGACAGAATCTTATATTATAAAACGTCCTTAGAAAATTAGCAGGATTAGACATTGACAAAATGTCTGTGCTTCACTTGGGTTTTTGCGTATATTTCAAAAATCACCAAAGCAGACGGAACTAGAAAGCATTCAAATCAAAATATAATTAGTCAATTGTGGATGGGTTTCGAAAATTCTTTTTTTAATGAATATAGGGTAAGCTTCAGGGGTGGTCCCATATAAATTTATTCGGTAGTTTTCGCGTTGGCCTATGTTTTAATCAAATATCATTGTAGTCAATTGTGGATTGATTTCGGAAATTCTTTTTTTAATGGATAGGGTAAGTTTCAGGGTCCCATATAAAGAAGAAGTAGCAAAAATGCCCCACTTCCGATTGCAGAGATAAGTATCTCGAAAAATCGCTAAACACGAGTTAAAAAAATGATATACTTCCGATGATCATCCTTACTGGCTAGCACATTGAAAAATTGCTTTCAATATTATTAATTCAGGGGCAGAATACCTGTAAACGGCCTACTAACTTCTGATTTTAGTTTAAAAATAGGATTAAAAAGCAATTAAACACTGTATTAACTTATTTGCAATTGTATGATAATAGTTATTACAATAGGTTAATAATAACACATTTAAAAAGTATTATTTTAAGTAACGCTTACTGATTAGATAATCTATTTATTTTGTAAAATAATTACAGGTATTACACACGGACGGCTATTTAACAATGGCCCGGTCTCACTCAGGTCGTTCAAAACCGTACATTGGTCCACTAATCCAACAGGTTAATATTGTTGTTTCGCTCACTAACATGAGAACAAAAGAGGTGTGCCTGCGCGCGTGCTCCTAAATCGCTCCGCTCGCAGTCCTGCACTTGCGTTAAGGCCCTAGCTTCCACTCCACTTTTCCACTTTCACTTCCACTTTTTATGGTCATTAGAGTAGTAGGTATTGCATGATTAAAAGTGAAATATTTTTAAGATTGCAATTTCTAAATATGATAGCCAGTAAGGACGACAATCGGAAGTATGCAATCTATTAATACTCATTTTTATCAATTTTTTTAGATATTTTTCTCAGCTGTCGGACGTGGGGTAATTTTCTATGGAAGTTGTAACTTCTCCTTTATTCGGTAGTTTTTGCGTTGGCCTATGTTTTAATCCACTTTATGTACCTCGATGTCATTTTGCTGACACTGTTGTCTATATAGCAAGTAGTGGTGTACGAATTATTTTGGGGTAGGTACTATATCTAAAAAGTTAAAAAAAAACTTGTTCCAAAAAAAAACATTCGACATCCGAAAAAATACTTCGAAGTGAAAAAAAAAATCTCAAATGAAATTTACGCAATTAATGTTGCCGAAATGTCAAAATGAAAGCCATTCCTACTGACCTCGCAGATAGAAGCCGCTCCATGTGATATACTGCAATTTATCTACATCCGGTTAGGCATGTCCTTTCCGATCCAGATGACCCCATTAGTCTTCTCTAAGAAAAGAATAGGGCCAACAGTACAGCACACAAATACAAACCGTCCGACCTCGCCGCCGAAGTCCTCGCGCCCCGCGAAGACCCCGAGTTAACGATGTGACCCCCGACCGTCCCTTGCTCGTTGAAGTGCCAGCCCGCGCCGTAGCTGAGCAAGTAGAGTTAAATTCTCCGAGATTTAATAATAATGAAAATATTTTGATCCAGCCTGTCCCCACTTGCTGCCCTCCCCCTACCAGTGACGCCTGGACCCGAAGCCCGTACCCCACAGGGGGTGCCCGCAGCGAGCAGTTGCTTTAGTTATGTAGGTTTTTATGCCATGGCTGGAGGCTTTTTAGATTTCTAAAAATGCAACCACAGACAAGCCCGGTTGAGGAGTTACGGCCTCTCAAGGTCAACTGCGAGATGTAATTTCCAAAAAAAAAAACATCCGGTTAGGTTAGAAGTCGACCCCAACGTTGTTGGGGAAAAGGCTAGGCAAGATGAACTGTCCTCGGATCTGGCTATGCGTTTAAAATGTCGAGTGTTTTACAGGAGCCAATTTCTTCTGACATCAGGGTGGCACAAACGATATTATTATACCTGAAGGCTGAATATGACATCGCTGAGGCCAGCGCCAAATATGGATGGAAGGTTACTGAAGCTGTAAGTATATTTACACAGTATAAAACAAAGTCGCTTTTTACGCTAGATCTTTTAAACTGCGCAACGGATGTTTATGCGGGTTTCATCAATAGACAGAGTGATTCAAAAGAAAGGTTTATTATAATACACCGATCTCCACGTGGGCGAAGCCGCTGGCATAACCTAGTACTTAAAAATAATTTATTTTTAGGGTTCCGTACGTTCTTATGAAAAACGGAACCCTTATTGGATCACTTGTGTATCTGTCTGTCACAGTCAATTTGCTCCGGACCTACTGGACTGATTAATTTGAAATTTGATACACACATGAATTTCTGTGACCCAAACACGTAAATAAATTAATTTTAAATATGGAGGCCACCTAAAACAGAACTCGAGATGCCAGGAATACCGAGAAAGCATAACTAGTCAGGTGTACAGTATGGAAGCGACTTCTAAATTATTAGTATTGCATAACTTTTCAGACGTATATTTATTTAAAATTAACCTCGATGCAAATATATGTATATAGGGTGTATACTTCTGTAAGAGAAAGGGTGGTGTGTGTTAGTTAAAACATTTTAATTTTTTACGTTAAATTAAGATATTTTTCGATACAAAAGCGGGTTTCAAAATCAAAAGTCATTTACTCAAATTAGGCTGAGAGTCAGCTGATTTTGAACGTCAAAATTACATAAGACAGTCCGCCGACACGCCCGTCCTTCACCACTTCTGCTTTAGCTGTGAAGAAGAAGTGGCGCAACAAACTCCCCAGCAGCACAGCTGTCTGTTATGTTAGAAGAACTTGATTCAATACAATAGTAGGTAGTTAACATTACGGAACACAAAAAAACATTAAATTTGCCATATGTCAGCTAGCACACCAACAAAACATTGAAAATTATAGGTACTCAAGTAGAAATAAATAATAATAAATAAAAAAAAACGTAAACAGAACTTACATTGTAAATAAAAGCCTAGTCTAAATATTAGCCAACATCGTAACTTTAGGTGAATATGCATTCGAATTTCCGATCTCTGTACATGACACATCGACCGTCCCATTTCAACGCCCACATATGTATTAGAGTCTACCTACCTCTTGAGGTAAACAAGCGTGATGTTGTTTCAGACTTTAGACCCGGATGTATCGCAGGCGATGCGCACGATCGCTCAAGAGCACGATGCGTTGCAAAGAGCCCTACAGGCGGTCGAAATATGGACTGAGCTGGCAGTAGTTATTGATACAGGTAATTATTCACATAAATAATTGCTCACAGAATTACCAAGTTGAAGTGGCAATGGGCCGGCCACATTAGCCGTAGAACCGATGACCGTTTGGGTAGACGTGTTCTTGAGTGGAGACCGCGAATCGGCAAACGTAGATAAGGTAGGACGCCCTTAGGCTAGGTGGAGCGACGATCTTCGCAGGATGGGTGGTAGTAGCTGCGTGAGAGTTGCCGAGAATCGAGCTGAATGGCGTGCAATTGGAGACGCCTATGTCCAGCTGTGGACTGCTGTACGCTGATGATGATGAATTATTTATTAATTAAACGGGAATCCCACACGTGGGCAAAAAGGGTGCCAGGCTAAAATTGGACTGGATGTCACGTCAGCCGTATGCACAGTGCCCGTTGGGCAATAGTCCAAGCGATGGGTGCCTGAGGATGGACGGCGCTACATTGTGTAAACGAATTTATTTTTAAAAGAGTAACCGTTGAGTTCCTTGCCGGCTCTTCTCCATAGGAAACGACCAAAAATCAAAATCAAAAGTAATTAATTCAAACTAGGCTGGTGTCAGCACTTTTTGAACGTCAAAATTACATAAGACAGTCCCCCAAAACGCCAGCCCTTCACCACTTCCTAGTGCTTTCGACGCTTTAGACGTTTCATAAGTGCCCTTGAAGGTTTGTGTGAAATAAAATAAAATAAAATATTTTAGAAATCGTTCCGTGAAGAAAAGCGTTACGTCCACTGCGTGCGGCTTTCGCTGTATCTTTCTACGTTATAGCATTTTTACTATACACCGTGACATTTTAGTCGTCTTACAACGGCAGCCCACTTCATGTATTCAATTACTACCAATCATTTAAATATTAAAAAAAAAATTTGGACATAATTATGGATAATAAAAAATAAAAAAATATCATTCACTAAGACGCATGATGTAGTTTTGAACACCCTGTTATGGAGATGGAATGAATGATGAAATGTAATGATAATATGGTAGGTAGGTAGAAATCTCCTACCGTTTGAAACGTTAACATTATTAACAGGGAGGGTGTTTCATAATTCTAAAGCATTATTTATTTTTCTTAGTACCTATTATCTTAATTAATAGTAACAATTTTTTATCGCGCCTGTAGGTTTTTTATGTCGGATACATTGAGTGGACCACCTTTGTAAGACGACTAAAATGTCACGGTGTATACGAGTGTGTGTGTGTGCGTGCCAGTATAGCGTTAAGAACGTCGTTACTGATGAGAGTTCCCCGACCGCACAAATAAAAAAAAATACTCATATTAAAAGTTACTAAAATCGATTCAGTAGTAAATAATGAACAAACTACGTTCAGGTCTTGAGTTTATTTTGTTACACCTTATATACCAGATAAGGCTTCTCAAAATGTAGGCTATAAAATTATGCTTAATTTTAAATTAAATACTTCCCTTTCAGTAACAAACAAACAGCTCCTGCGGCCCGCACTGCAGCTAGCACAGATCTTCGTCCAACTGCTGCTACACTTTAGCATAGTTGCGCACGCGCTGCAACTTGCGCACGTATGCTGCCAAGTAGCCAAATATCTTGATGACAAGTACGTATTGAAATATTCTCATGTCTTGAGGGGTTTGTGGCTAAGTAATATTAGCCGCACGTGTCAATCGATCAGGTTAAGCTACGCTTGCCGCGGTTGGTCCGTGGATGGGTGACCATCTTTACATACCAAGACCTCCTCCGTGCCTAGGAAAGCACGCTAACTCCTTGGTCTCGGCTGTCATTCGTTTATCTTTGACAGTCGTTACGGGTCGTCAGAAGCCCGAAAATCTGACAACCAGTCTTACCAAGGGGTATCGTATTACCCAGTAACTGGGTTGTGGAAGTCAAATGGGCAGTCGGATTATGATCTATACAGTGTAAGGGGAACGCTTCCGAATCCAGAACGTAGGTTATATACAACCTAAATGCAAACTGATACCAATAACATTTCGCCTTAAATTGGTTATTTTGCATCAATTTAAAACGTTTGACGCTTCTGTAATGTTTCTACTTATTTTATTTTGGCGGCGCTTTACAAAGGATGCCTAAACCTAAAGTCACCGCCTGGACTTGGGGTCGTTTTTAAATGTGTTTAATCTCAAATTTAACTGTCCTCACATCATAGTGTACAAAAAATGCTAAATAAATGAGGTAAAAATTGAAAAAAAATCTAGATTTATTTATGGTACTGTATCGAGAATCATTAGCCCTCTCACCTCACCTGTCTTCGTTTTCGGATGTGTTTCCCTTACAGCCTGTATTTTTGCCAAATGACATCCAAACCTCTAAATATCCAAACATACGAACTTTCACACTCATAATTTGTATTTTTTTATATTGCAGTAGGATGTATCATTATATCATATATTAGCTTTCTGCTCTCCTCCATATAAACTCCAAATTTCATACTCCCCCGGCCGCGTAATTTTCGTAAAATGTGGTACAAAGTTTTTGCTTCACGTATTAATATAGGTTGACTGGTAATTAGTGACCGATATTTACCACACATGATTGTATTCATCATAAAAAACAACTTTCCCAAAGAAACGATTTTTTTATTATTTAACAGAATATTGAGTAGCTAACAATAATAATACACCATCAGCTGTAATGTAATTTAGTTACCTACAAACAAAAAAACGGATCCACTTTGACCATGCATTATCCTTTTTTTCATTAATTTAACAACGGGCCACGCGCGCGCTATCAGCTGTGAGTCGACTCGTTATTATTCTTGTTAGGTACTCAATATTCCATTGGAGTAATAAAATTGGGGTCTATAAGGTAGATAAATTTAAAAATATCGTTTCTTTGGGAAAGTTATTTGTTATGATGAGTACAATCATGTGTTTAAATATCGGTCACTAATTAGCAGTCACCCTATATATAGATATTTTTTACAGAGAAACCTACCTCCGCAACGCAGGCGTATTAATCTCCCACATGGACAAGCCAAGCGTTGCACTGCAAGATATAATGTGTCAAGCTACAGAATACTGGCCCGACGTCATACAATCTGTGGACAGTTTGGATACGGCTGTTGCGTTCGTTTGTGACGCCGCTGTAAGTACCCTTAGGCCTTACAGTACATTCGCGTTAAGAATGCAGTGCGTCATCATTATCCGTCGACCTAGCCCCGCCCCCTAACCAATCAAATCTTTTCTAATTACAATCAAATCTATTTATTAAACTTTAAAATATAATTTGTTTGAATTTAACACCACTGTGAATACACCTTTATCTTGCAGTTGCACTGATGACTCACTGCATTCTTAACGCGAACGAACTATAGAGTTAAAGCTGCCAAAGCATCAAAATACTCGAGCAATTTTTGATTGATAAAGAACGAAATTGCACAAATAGAGTTCAAAATGGCGTGCAAGAGATGGTACCATGTGGCGTGTGTTAGTTTGACTTGTTTTCTTTTAACAAATAACATGCTTGAGTATTTTGCTACTCTCTCCATCGATCATTTCCACCATCTTCAGATACAAAAACCCGTCCGTGCCTCGGAAAGCACGTTAAGCCGTTGGTCCCGGCTGTCATTTGTAGACCTTTGACCGTCGTTACGGGTCGTCAGAAGCCCGAAAGTCTGACAACCAGTCTTACCAATGGGGTATCATGTTACCCATTTTTTTCTAGATAGAAAATCATCAAATAACTTCTCCCGCTCTGGGTGGAGCAGGAGGGCGTGTCAGACTTTTACTGACTAAAACCCATCCGTGTTCCTTCAGTTGCCCGTGTGCCAGGGACCGCGGTATCTCTTTCCAACAACCGGCACCCCCGGGAACATCGGCTCTTGCGGATCCCACCAGTTGGTGCTGACATCTCTTTGGAACACAACGCGCCGTCGACCCAGGCTTGGTCCTTACCGGACAGCGAGCTACCCATTACTCGCCGTCCGCAAGCCCGCGCCTTCGGTGGCCGGGAATCAGCTTCTCTCTCACGTGCGCCGCCTTCCTCTTCGCGAGCATTACTGCTTCGCAGAAGGAGGTGACGGCTACCCATGCACTCTCGCTCCGTACCATGGCCCGGACCAGGGCCGGACGCGAGAGATCGCCGCCGCCGATCGCCTCAAGGACACGGCGGTGCTCTGCCCAAGCCGGGCAGACCTCCACCGTATGCTCATCGTGATACCCATTAACTGGGTTTTTGAGGTTAGATAGGCAGTCATTCCATGTAAATCATCAGGTTAGACTGGAAGCCAACCCCGACTTGGTTGGGAAAATGCTAGGGAGATGATGGTAGGATGTGATTTTATGACAATAAAGTCTAAATGAAAGTCAAATAGTTGTTTGATTTTTATTCTTTCAGATATATTACAATAAAATCGGAACAGTGGGTGTTTCAGCCAAGTTGGTGCAGTTAGCTCAAACTAGAATATTGAAATCGTACGAAAAATGTCCTGAAATCAATCGTAAGTATTATTTGTTAACCTATGTTGAAGTTTAAAAGAAGGTTGTTGTGTTTATTCCAATAGCATGTGTAAGGGTCTTACAATGGACTTCGAAATAAAAGCAGTGAACTGTAATAGTATATTTCATTACAAGTGCGGAAAGGCTGTCATTGCAAAGAGTTCCGACAAATGTCTACCCGAGCCGAGGCGCAGCCGAAGGCGAGGGTTGACAGTCGGAACAAGTTGCAATGACGGTTCCGCAGGTGTACTGAACGACTATTTTTAATACAGTTGCGAAAAAATGAAGCAATTTAATAAAATAATAAAAACACAATAAACTCAACTAACTAATCATTTATTTCTTATAAAAGTTATAGTACACATGTACATTGAAATTGGTACAGTTTTTTAAAGTAACTGGGGAAGTTTTAGGTTGCATATTTACTGTTTGAGACAAACTATTATTAATTTCGTATGATTGTTCATGTATATTTGTCATACAATGGCGTTTGCTAGTTGATGGAATTGGATCTGATGAATTATCATTATCAACGAAGGTAGATGGACGAACGTTCTCTTCAACATGTGAAGAAGACGGACTGGACCTTAAATTAATGGATTGTGTGATTTTTTTCCCAGTTTCTAGTTTGTTGTTTAATGAATCACCAATATAGCTTTCTGCAACTTTGTCTGATTTCCAACCTCCTAGTCGCTTTAAGGACGTCAAATTGGCTCCTGAATCTGCCAATAATGTAGCAGAGGTCCTCCTGAAGCTGTGCCCAGTATAATACTCAGCATCCGGCAGACCAAGAAACGTTGCTATTTCTTTTGGCATATTACCAAATTTGTTTATCCCGATTGCTTGAGCTGTACACTTCCCTTTTTGGTAATTTTGAAAAAAACGGTCGGTTTTTCCTTTTTGGGACCGCTGATTCATATATTTTTGCACTATTCTAAGAAAATCTCCTTCAACAACAAAGCTTCTCGGTATCTTATTTTTTGTGTTCGGAATCTTGATTAGTAGCATTTTTCCATGGGCTTCAATATCTTTTAAAGTAATATTGGCTAACTCCTCTCTGCGGCAAGCTCCAACAACGCCAAAAATCAGAGCAACCTACAAAAAAAGGGATTTGATTAATATTTTTTTAAATAATGTTTTGACTGTATTTTGCGATTTCGTAAACTGAATACTAAAGAAAAATATAAGTACTTATTAATAAATTACCTTTGTGGCTAAATAACGATCATCGGGAGCTTCGTTCAAAAACCTTTCCACTTCATTGGATGTTAATATTTTCGACTTTTTACTTGTAAAACCGTCTGATTGTCGTTTTAAGAAAGCATTTAATTTTGGGTATTCACTTATATCCACGTTGTTCCTTATTTTCAGCATACTTTTTATCTTCGAAAATCTCGACCATAACGTAGACGGTTTTAATTTTGCTGAGAGTTCGGAGAAGTATGCCAACATAACATTTTCTGAAAAACTATTTGCTTTTTTCTCTTCTCTCCACGCAATAAATTCGTCGTATGTAGATATGTAACGACTTTTTGACTTTTCCGGTAAAATGTTCTCCGAAGCATTTTGTGCAATTATACTGAGTTCCGGTGGTGTTAATTCAAAAAAAATAGGGTCGAAATTACTCATTTTGTGCAACAAACAACTAAACTCGCAAAGAAAATTTCTGGAAAATGGCGCCAACCGTATAATATAAGCAGAGTTTTTTTTTTCACCCATTTTGGTAGGCAAAGGGAACTATCCATACAGCTTAGTCTTCAGTAGATTTTTTTTATTGATATGAAATGAAAATGAAATTTAATGAGATGAAATGAAATGAAACCTAACCTAACTCATTCAATTAAATCATTAAATCTGATATTGAAATAAATTAGTAGCTTCCTTTTAGAAATATACGTATTTGTATGAATCACAAAAACTCTTTAGTAAAAACTTCATGGTTGGTTTTTCTTTTTAATAGACATTATTTTGACAGTTGGGAAAGAGAACGCACGAGTTCGGGAAAGGTAAAGAAAAAGCACTAGTATGTAATAGCCCACATCCCGAACGCTATACGTCCCTGCAATACACCACTTTTTGAGCAACTGTATTAACCCCTTACCGCATAGCTACCCAAATATGGGTACATATTTTGAAACGTTCAGAAATAAAAAAAAATGTTAATTTACCGTTTACGGCATATCAGGACAGATCAGGCAACGTCCAAGCTTCAATAAAAATACATGTGCTGCCATCTAGTTTACTGCGTAACGAAACTATAACCTGTCAAAACCAGTCGTTGGTCGTTGAAATTTTTTGATAATGTGTGCTAAGTTTAAAAATTATTTTTGTGATTGTGCAACGATTTTTCGTCCGATCTTCATATCGTGGTGCTAAGAAGACTTATCAAAGGTCTCAAAACACTGAAAACGTGTAAGTAAAAAGTAATGTTTTAGCGACAATCATGCCATAACTTAGCATGACAAATATGGAATATTATGCAGTAACGTGTTAATTAATTTTCCATATTTGGCATTCTATGCATTACTAGTTATTTTTGCATTCAACCAGATGTGGAAATTCATGCAGTGAAGCATTATTTGATATTTTTTCAGAAAAATTGATCCAATACGATTCTACGGTCTTGATATACCAAATGAAACCGAAGATGATGACGATGAACTAGTGGGGGATGATTAGCATTGGCCGAAGCACTGACAAGAGCTAACCAAGCATATTACACGCCGACACGAAATCGCGGAAGGCCTGCTGCCGAAGAACCTAAAAGAAGAAGAAATCGACGAATAGATTTACCTCTTCCCGAAATTGCCAATGACGGTCACACAGGAACGACAACTCTGTAAGATGTATGGTTGCTCGGGCAAATCCTTCATCAAATGTGAGAAATGTAACATACACCTTTGTCTAAATAAAGATAGGAGTTGCTTTAATGTTTTAATTTCGGAAACCTTTTGTACTGAGGATTGATTTAAAGTTAAATCAATCCTCAGTACAAAAGGTTTCCGAAAATAAAACAAAAATATTAATAAAAATGTAAAATAAATTTTATGAAATCTGTTGCATTTAGGAACTTCACATTTTACACTTAGTATACCGACCTATAGGCTAAAAATTCACCAGTGGGGCAGCCAGGATTCAGTCTCATTATTCGCCTTACGTAAGATGAAACGATCCTTTAGGGCATGCGATGCCAAATATGGCAATAAGTTTGAGTCGCCTTTACTGCAATGCATATTATGCCAATTATGTCAAATTAGTTTTAGTCGCTTTTACTGCATACTATGCCATTTATGGGAATTATAAGTTTTTTATCATATTTCGAAAAGTAATCGGATTTTGGAAAACTGTCTTAACTAACTTAATAGAATGTGTCAAAGACTACCAAATATATTTTTTCTGGAAAAAACTAAAAACACATGCGGTAAGGGGTTAAAAAAACTGTTAAGATATATCGAAACGATGAAGGAGAACATTGTGAAGAAACCGGCATGTCCCATGGGCACGCCACGATTGCGGCGGTAAGTTCCCTCTTTGAGGAGTGGATTGCGAGGTGCCAAAGCGTCCTCATCTTTCGCCTGACTCAGTTCCTGACCAGATACGGTTGTTTCGGGAGGTTCCTGTTTCGCATAAGGCAGGAGGAAACGTCCGGGTGGTTCCACTGCGAAGATCGCCCTGGGGACACGGTGGAGTATACGGTGGAGCCGCCCGGCTTGGGCGGAGCACCGCCGTGTCTTCGTGGATCGGCGATCGCGATCGGCGGCGGCAATCTCTCGCGTCCGGCCCTGGTCCAGGCCATGGTACGGAGCGAGAGTGCATGGGTAGCCGTCGCCTCCTGCGAAGCAGTAATGCTCGCGAAGAGGAAGGCGGCGCACGTGAGGGACAGGCAGTATATGCGCCCTCACGGCCTTAGTCGTCATAGGAGGCGCCCTGGGCGTCGAAAATCCCAGGACGGCGAGTAATAGGTAGCTCGCTGTCCGGTAAGGACCAAGCCCGGGTCGACGGCGCGTTGTGTTCCACGCGCGCCTCAAAGAGATGTCAGAACCAACTGGTGGGTCCGCAAGCTCGCCCGTCGCTCCTGGCACATAAGCAACTGAGGGAACACGGGTGGCTTTAAGTCAGTAAAAGTCTGACACGCCTTCCTGCTCCATCCAGAGCGGGAGAAGTTATTAATTTGATGATTTCCCAGCCAAAAAAATCCCTCCAGAGATACAGCCATGATGATACGTAAATTTTTGTTTACTTTATTATTTCTAGTGGACTTAGCAGTTGGCAGACTTATGGAGGCACAAACTCTCCTGTGCCGAGATTCAGGACTCAGCACCATGAGTGCCGTCAACGGCACGCAACGGCATTACCTGTCTATTTGTAATACTGGTAAGTTTTATGATTAAGGGGAACCTAGTCGCGGGCTCGAACTCACTGATGGGCCTGGCTAAAAAGCACGCTGTCTCGCCAGGCATCGTGTCCGACAGAGGTAGTATCAGTGATGAACAGTTAGAAGCTAGTCTACACGCACAACATTATTGAGTGAGATGCAGGATCATTTATGGTACAACAGGCGCGTAAAAAATTAAGAACAGTCCTTCGGAAGATCAGGTTTTATGAAAAAACCACTGCATAAATCAATGACCAATAAAGTTTATTGTACTTTTCGATATTTGAGCTTTGTCGGTACCGACTTGGTTTTTGAGATTTTACACTTCTTTTATTACTTAAACACGCCCAAAGTTAGGTCAAATTAACAAGAAAAACGAATCTTTGTTGGCTCCTAACTTTTTAATGGCTTTTTATTTTAGTATTCTGTTTCCGTACAGACAATATTAATAATGAGACAAAACCATACCATGTTTAATTTTTGATGTACATTGTCGAACAGTGGAGTAATACACTCCTGAAGGTTGTATGGAAAAAATGTGGACTAGATTCACCTTAAGCTTACATTTTTGTTTGAATCTGTTCCTCTTTGACTGCTTCGTTGGTCTATCGTGTCGTGTATCGAAAGCGCTACTGCTGAGCAGGTCGTTGAAGTGAGGTCCGTCCCGAAAAAACGTGAATTCTACTCACGTTTTTTTTTTGTATGTAAATGTCGAGATAGGTATTTACGGCTATTCTGGATCGATTTCGAAAATTATTTTCTGAGTGGATAGGGTATGCCCCAGGTTTGTTCCCTTATAAAGTTAATTATTAACTTTGCTTGGGTAGTTTTTGCGTTAGCTTGGTAATGTTGATGACATACTACTACCTCCAGCAGGCTTAGCATGACGCTTCCTATTTCTACGAAGAATGGACAGTGTTTTTTTCTATACAAAGTCATATTTCGTTTCTCCATTTTGGACATCGCACCGTAGATATCTTTCTACAATCTGTCATTTTGTCTTTAGTTTCTAACGATCTTTGTCTAGGTCCTTATAAATGTAGACTATTTCAGAAGAATATTTCTACCCAAACTGACAACAAACTTTTTACTCGACGGCCACAAAGTATATACGATTAACTACAAAAATCATGATTCGTTTAGAACGCATAACTGTGATAATTATTAGAAGAACATTGCTATCTTCTCCTATTGTACATCATTTACTTAATAGTCATGTATATTTTTCCGGCGACAAATTGGTGCTCGTGTTAAACCTACTGTCAATTTGTTTACATAGACAGTAGTCGTATACAAATTAGCATTTGTTTGTATATTATATAAAAAAACAATTAAAAAAAAAAAAACATTACCAAGGGTAAATAGACTTTAATTTCGGAAGTCGGTGTCTTTGGATCTACATGTAAGTGTTTTAGATTTTCGTCACCGACTTCCGAAATTAAAGACTAAACAAAAACAAATATGCCTGCTCCGGACCGCGATCTCGCTTGTGTAGGAGAACGTTAATTACAAGGATTTGTATGTAGAGTATAATATTTCCAGCCTCCAAATGGTCCTCCCGACGTCTGTCCTCCCTGACCCTGAAGCACCGCATCGCGAGCAGCAGCGCGCGCGCCGTGCGCACAGCGCGCGCGCTGCAGCTGTGGCGCCGCGCGCGCTGCGCCTGCGCCGCCGCGCTGGGCGCCTGTGCGGCGCCTGCGCAGGCCGCGATGTTCGCCGGGATCGTGCATGTGCACAAGGGAGACGATGCTCAGGTACATGTGACCATTATCAAAAATATACATGAATTAACACTTATTTTAAATATATTACAAAAAAAAAATATAATATCGGTGGAAAAATAATTTATGCGGACGTTTTTGAGACACTGATTGTGTATCTTGGCTTTGTTGTATATGAATGCTTTAATGTCATTGTTTGTGAAAAGAAAATTTATTATTTGAATTTAGTCTTGTGTTTAGCTGTGGACTGTAGATGACATTATTTGAAGAGTTGATCGTATCACAATCGTACTGCTTGTATACGATGCGCGGTTTTGTGTTGATTAAAATTTGTTTCGCGACCGTAACAAATACTATTTTGACTATTTCCTAAAGAAGTCATTCAATTAAGGGACTATATGAACTTAAAGGTTAATTATTATAATTCTGTAATTACGTACTGTAGCATAAAAAATTGTAGTGAAAAACACACACTGCTACTAACACGTTTAATTTGGTGAGAAAAATAAAAATTACAAAATGTACAAAAAAAAAGACAAAAATATAAAAAAGGGTGAAAATTGTAGAATAAAATTAGATTTGGGAGGTTGATGCGGAGAGACTTGTAAAACAGAATTTAAAAGAGAGGAAAAAAAAGGAAACGTAAATTATTTGGTACACGACCTATCAAGCGATTGCAATCGGTTATGGCAAGGCCTATGTACGCAAAAGTACGTTTGTTATACGCTATAACTTTAAGGGAAACCGGGCGTCTTTATAAGATTACCTGAAATATTGACTATGTTAATCCTTTTTTTTTAAAAACAAACAGTAATCTAATACAAAAAAAACAATATGAAGTAGTGATTTTCGATACGCTTTTGAAGTCCGAGAAACTAAACCGGTGGTGGAGCGCGCGGACGGGTAGATAGGAAGGTCTTTCGGGGGTTACGTGGCTGTAGTGGAGCGACGCTTCAACTCTTGAAGCGCGTCACGTGCCGAGCTGCCTCAGGTTTTCAGGGCTGGTGCGCGCCAACGTAGGTCAAAGGGTAACCACGCCGATATTAGGCCCGTGGGGAAGACCGAATCTCGGCCTGTAGCTTGTCTAAAGACAAAGAAAAAGAGCCTTCAGACCACAGGCACAAGAATCCTTGATGAAAGGGGGGAATCAACAAAAATAGATCAGAAAAGAGGAAAGGTGACGGAATACATACCCAATAAATGCAGAAGGAAACACTTATTTGCACTTGGCAACAGCTTAAACTGGTTGGTTTAACCACACAACACAATAACGTTGCTTTTTAAATCTTGTCACATTAAAATGAAAATTTTCTTAAACGGAATTCATGCCGCCGTCAATGGCTCCCAAATCTGTAGTGAGGGTTTTGTCAAGAGAAAACATTAGTTTTTTTTTCGATTCGAATTTTAAATTTGATCAAAAGCTATGAAGAAAAAATATTTTTTTATTGAAAAGGTTGGACTAGAAATCAAAAAGGTTTTTACCGTAGCGGATTTACGCTACAGTACGTATTACGGTGTCGTATCATATTTTGTTCAAACACACAGCTTGAGATTGACTTGCAAATTGCGAAAAATGTATGAAAATTTGAAACTCGCGTCCTGACGCTTTCCCCTAATAAAAAGAAAAATTGTTTATTCTGCACAAAGAAAACGCACATCATAAAAAATAGACATAAAAATGCACACATAAAAAAAAGCCCCGTATTCCAATAGAAGTTTACAATTTTGTCCATTACTTGTTAAGAGCGTTTATTCTGAAAATGGGCAATGTCGCAAATAACCTAATAATAGTTACCTTATATATGTCACCGTAACATTGTGAACACCGTTAGTTTATAATCTATCTTGCGAGATTATAAACTGTCGATAAATTGTGAACAGCACCATACTGCTTACCGAGCGAATGGGTTAGGTTAGAACTGCGACCAAACCCGCGCGAGCCGAACGAGTGAAGCGAGAGATGTCGCGGCAGCGGCCGGCGAGCGCTACTTCCAAGTTAGTGGCAGTTACTTGACTATTTAGTAATAGCGCAAGGTACTATCCGTCTTCATACCAAATCACAATTTGACGGACAGATTATAAACTATCGAAAAATAGTGCGTTAAATTGTAAATGGTTTTTGCAGTTCACAAAATTTATCGAAAGTTTATAATCTCGCGAGATAGATTATAAACTAACGGTGTTCACAATCTTACGGTGACGTATACATATCTCTTTTCCAGGTGAAAATCGACAACCGCTTAAAATATATCCTAGGTCTACCTCCATCAAACGACCAGCCTTCCACAGCAGTGGACCCAAAAGTTGAAATGTTTGCGCCTAAGCAAGACTTTGAAACAATGCTAGAATGCCAAGCGTTCAAGTCCCAGGTCAGTCCAACGAGGAAATACGTCACAATACCAGGCTTCAAAATGCCTGAATTCTTCAGGCATACTTCCTGCGACTGTTATGCCTGTATTAACCCTTTTTGCCCGATAATTGCTTATGTAACAGGCGGATTGGAAGCCTCAATGTACTTCCGGGCAAACGAGCTCGAAATTGCTAGGAATTATTTCAAAGGGGTTATTAATAGTTTTGTTTATTTTGATGCGAAGTTGAAAGATGTTTTGAAGTCGTATACGGAATTGGACTTCGAGAAATATATTATTGATTACGTTAAAGGTTTCTTTGAAGAACAATTTAGAAAAGTAAAGGTTGAGGTACTGATAGAAGCATCGTTTTATGAGCTAAAAAACGAGAATTTTGAAGCTGCAGATAATCACATAGTCACAATTCACGAAATTGTTCAAGATTTAGATGAAAAAGACAATTATTTGACGAATGAAGTCATGAATTTAATGATAGCATCGGCTAAAGTAAGAAACGTAGTCAAGAAACAAGAGTTCGACCTAGAAGCTGAGTTTGAAAACTTAAAATTGAGTCCGAAAGTGAAGACGGAAGGAGATAAAACTCCAGAATCGAAAGCAAAACTGCCTCAATTATCCGCGAGGAAAGTTAAAGACGAGGAACTGCCTAAGAAACGAAAAGTCATCAAGCTAAATCTAGACGAGAACAGTTCAGACGAAAAGGAAGTCGAAAAACCAAAACCCAGAAAAAAGGTATCCGAATTCAAAATACCCGTTCCCGTTACTTCAAAACCCGTTATAGAAAACTTAACACCTAGACCGACCCGAAAACCGGTTATTACAGTAACCGATACTACAAAAACCCCTAAAGTGGACAAAAATATTCAAATAAGCGAATTTTTTACTCCTCAATCGACTCCTGAACAGTTTTTCACTCCTTTGAATACTATAAAAACATACTCCAAATCCCTTAGAAAAGGTATTGTGAAGAATCTTGAACATGAATTTTCTACGCCTAAGACTGGATTGCAGAAGGAGAATGCGAAAAACTTGGAGCTTCCGTCCAGGTCCGAAAGAAAGGAGGACAAAGATAGGGCTCTGAAGAGGGCAACCAGCCCAGGGAAGTTGACGGATACCAAGACCCGCCCGCGTAGGCTAAGACAAGCTAAGCCGAATGATGAATAACATAGAATAAAATGTATTGGGAATTTTATTTTCGTTTTCTTTTGCTATCACATCCCTGGCGGAGCTCGGTTTTCTTTGCTAAACAATTTTTGAGTTCGCAAAGCGAGCTCTAACATCATCATAATTTCAGCCGAAAGACATCCAAACTCCGCCACTTGGACGTGGGGTGCTTTTTGAGGCATTTCTATAATTACTAAATATCAAGCAACCCACGCGTTTTTACATTACAAATATATTTCGTTTATTATTCAGTCCTTATTTTTAATTCTATCTTAAATTTGCGTTAGCCCAACATGTGCTTTAGAGAGGTGAGACTATAACAAATAATTAGTGTATCACGAGGAGCAATTTGTTTAATAATAGCAATATTTGTTTGAATTGTAGTTTTAAAGTTATTTGAGAAAAACAGATTTTGCTGGAGCAACGGTTTGAAAAGTTACCCTGGTAAAATCTCCTGGCAAGGTCTCTTATGGGTAATTTTTTCAGATTTCTGCGTTGAGCCGTTTTCCAGATCTGGGAAATCCCCAATATGTTACTGCAGCAAAATCTTAAATAACTGTAGAACCATAACACACAAAAATTTTGCTATTTACAAACTTATCTTTGCCTACTAATAAAGAAAAGTTGAATGGCCTACTTGATTTGTCTTCCAAGCCAACATTCTCTAGCTTCTGTTGCCATTTCTCCAACCCGTTCTAGATCTCAGGTCAATCTTCACCAACAAGAACAATATCTTCGGCACACAGCATGCATCAGGGTTATCTTCCCGTATGTCAAACGTCAGAGCGTCTATAACCATACTCAAATTGCGCATGTTGAAATAAAGGAGAAAATAATCAACAACCACTATGGCGAAAGAGTAAACAAGGCTTATAGAGGCACGACTCAGATTATTTATTTTAGACTTTATTTCAACGTGTGTAATGTTTTTATTCGTCGAGTGAGCCCTGTTGGCCAATTCTTGTAATTAGAAAACGTTCTAATTAAAGTTGCAATCTCTTATCAGCGACAATAATTGTCCTCAAAAACTTATGGAAAATTTAATTCCGATATTTTAACAAACTGAGACTGGGTTATGAATGCGAACGTTCTATAGAAATACTTGAGTGACCTCTCAGATCTTTTGCCTACGTCCATTGTGTGTTGTGTATGTGTACAGCAGGAGGCGGCGCTAGCAGCCATCGGGCTAATGCATCTGGGCATATGGGACAAAAATCTTACCAGCCCACACGCAAAAATCATGGACCGGGCGATTGAGTACCAGCCGCTCATCGCTGCCCCGTGTGATAGAACACCAAACCAACCTATGTGCAACAAAAACTATATCATACAAACAGATAGAGGAAGAAAGGGATCAATCAGGAGCCAATGAAGTGCGCATCTACACTGACGGCTCAAAAACACAAAACGGTTCAGGTGCTGGTATACACTCCCTTAACATTCACTTACCGCTAGACACACACAGTTCAACCTTTCAATGTGAATGAGTTGCCTTAACACAAGCCGCAACAGCAGTAAAGCGCTTAGGCATCCGGAACTACGGCATCAAATTCCTATCTGACAGCCTATCTGTGCTCAAAGCATTAGAAAACAAACAAACCAACAACAAATTAATCTTTGAGTGCCATCTAGCTCTGGAGAGTTTATCGACGTCCAACCGTATTACCCTCCAGTGGATCAAAGGGCATAGTGGATCCTTAGGCAATGATGCCGCAGATGAACTTGCGAAGAGAGGCTCTGATATGAAAGTGCTAGGCCCGTACCCGCTTCTCCCCCTGCCTTTCTCACAATTTCGTGCGTGGATTCGCCAAAGGTCGACCGAACTCCATAAGAACAGACGGTCAAAATTGGCTTTGCCAATTGTACACCCGCCACTAACCAAAAAACTTCTCAGCCTGAGTAGAAATAACCTTAGAATAATAATAGGAACAATTACGTGCCATAACCCCCTTAACAAACATCTTTTTAACATAGGCGCCACAGATAGCCCACTTTGCAGGGGCTGCCTTGACGCCGAGGAATCAGCAGCCCACGTCATCCTGGAATGCGAGGCCGTGGCTTCTCAACGTGAAGAAATCCTTGGAACAGTGGTGTGCGTTACCCAGGCCAGATGTTGTCGAAAATGGTCATTTGAATCTTATAGATAATTAGTTTTGCGGCTTCTGTAATTGTTGCGCACATTTTTAAATTTGTTGCGCTTATAGTTTTTTAATTATTTCACAAAAACATTTCCTGCTGGGGTAACGTTACCCCAGCCAGACCTTTTTCTTTCTAATGGGAATATTTAAATAATTACTAGCTATAAAATTAGTTGTCTAGATGAAGTAAATGTTGTGCCTTATTTTGTATTTGTTCTTTCATCGGTTGCGAAGTTATTCGAGATTTTGCTGGGGTAACGTTTTTGGTTTTGCTAGATCTTTGAAACGGTTAAGCGGATTCTTATCATATTTTGTACATGGCTTCTTGGGAATTAGTTTAAATTTGTTCTGCAATAAAAAAACCAAAATAATACATAGCTTAAAGGTTATTTCATTAAATAGAAAAACACTTCAATTGGTCCCAGCACTCTCAATAAGAGCTCTAAAGACTTACTTTAAACGTTATTTTAAAGCTTGTAACTGCCTTCAAATGTACGTGAAGTTTCATTAGTATCCTGTAAGTATTTAACAAGTTATGATGATATTGAGTTCTTCACGAGCACGGTCTTGATGCGCGCGGTGTTATTTGGCCACTGGATTGGATATATGAACTGAATGTTACGTCAATTATTAGTTTTTTAGTTCAGTTGTATATCAGTAAAATTTCAGCTCAGTACATTGGATAATTAATGAGATAATACGATTAAAGTCATCAGGAAGTGAATGACCGTGGTAACCCGACCAAGTTTAGGTGGTTACGAAAAAGCGAAAACGCAGAACATTATACTATCTTTTGAAATGTTTAGTATAATACACCTTACAATTTCGGTACAGACGCGTACACTGTTAAATACATTAATAATATAATAATATCTGTACTATGAAAACATTATTATTATCTTCCAGTTGCACAAACTTATCAAAAATCACTGATATAACATGTCGTTCGGTGGGACGCGGAAGGGGTGGGGTGAAGGGGCGCATTGTTTGCATATCGCACTAAACATGCTCCGTAATCACATAATTCATCTTGTAGAGTGCGCATGCGTTTCGGCAGTTCCGTTTCCTGTTTTTGCAAATATTTATAGAGTGCGTGAGAGCTAATATAAAATAATAAGTGTGGCGAATTACTGCTAATGTGGAGTGCTTCTATTGATGATCATAGTTATGGTGCAGGCTGCTTGATGAATTCACGAACAAGATAAGCTTGTATAATGTAACTACAGAAATAGTAGCAAAATTATTGTTAATATGTACCTACATGTTGTTAGGTACTTATCTAAAACTATATTTTTTTAAGGCTTAAATATTTAAATTTAGGAACTTATTATTTTCTTTTCTTTCGTACTTAATTATTACCTAGACTGGAATTCTCAACAATGATAACGACATATTTATCCTTCGCTACATAGTACCTATAAAACAAAGTCGCTTCCCGTTTGTCTGTCCCTGTTTGCTTAGATCTTTAAAACTACGCAACGGATTCTGAAGCAGTTTTTTTAAATAGATAGATTGATTCAAGTGGAAGGTTCTTGTGTATAGGTATATTGTCAAAATATGACTTGAAACTTGATTAATGAAATTCATGACTTAGCGACCGATTTTTATCGTTATCAATGTCGGGAGTCGGGACTACCGCAACAGGTAGGTATTTATTTATTTCCACAAACTCCTTGGACACGTAGACTTTAAGAAATCCATAATTACCTTGTTGCGACACTCGCGTTGATATAAACTCGCAAATAGATGACGATTCGAGTTTCAAATATGTAGGTAGCAAAACTACAATTGAAACCCCATTAAGGATTTAGACAAAAAAATTGTACTCTTTGTTTTTATTGTAGGCATAAACAGAATGGCAACATAGCAATAGCCGTGGGCCGCGATGATGGACGCGGTGATGGCGACATAATACCTACGTATGAGTGTGGTGGCGACTATGGCTGTGTGGTGAAGTTATAAAAAATATCGTTTGACGTTCTCCTCTACGTCTGTATATCTATACAAGTTTAATAATACTTTAAAAGTTCAATTGAAATGGTTATATTACCTGTCAATAAAAATTATTTAATAATCACGTAGTTTTTTTTAAACTTGTGTACATGTCTGTACTAAATTTGTAACACTATCCTACATATTTTAGAAGGTACCATAATGTTTTGCGTTTTCGCTTTTTCGTAACCACCTAAACTTGGTCGGGTTACCACGGTCATTCACTTCCTAATGACTTTAATCGTATTATCTCATTAATTATCCAATGTACTGAGCTGAAATTTTACTGATATACAACTGAACTAAAAAACTAATAATTGACATAACATTCAGTTCATATATCCAATCCAGTGGCCAAATAACACCGCGCGCATCAAGACCGTGCTCGTGAAGAACTCAATATCATCATAACTTGTTAAATACTTACAGGATACTAATGAAACTTCACGTACATTTGAAGGCAGTTACAAGCTTTAAAATAACGTTTAAAGTAAGTCTTTAGAGCTCTTATTGAGAGTGCTGGGACCAATTGAAGTGTTTTTCTATTTAATGAAATAACCTTTAAGCTATGTATTATTTTGGTTTTTTTATTGCAGAACAAATTTAAACTAATTCCCAAGAAGCCATGTACAAAATATGATAAGAATCCGGTTAACCGTTTCAAAGATCTAGCAAAACCAAAAACGTTACCCCAGCAAAATCTCGAATAACTTCGCAACCGATGAAAGAACAAATACAAAATAAGGCACAACATTTACTTCATCTAGACAACTAATTTTATAGCTAGTAATTATTTAAATATTCCCATTAGAAAGAAAAAGGTCTGGCTGGGGTAACGTTACGCCAGCAGGAAATGTTTTTGTGAAATAATTAAAAAACTATAAGCGCAACAAATTTAAAAATGTGCGCAACAATTACAGAAGCCGCAAAACTAATTATCTATAAGATTCAAATGACCATTTTCGACAACATCTGGCCTGGGTAACGCACACGGAACAGTGAGGTCGCTCCGCGAAGCCTGTAAAGTTCCCAGGAAGCTTCTGTGCTTCTGGGCTAGGCTGGCTCTGTTAGCCAGAATCCAACGCGTAACATAACTTTGCCTCAATCGACGGTAGATATGGCAAAGTACGTCATAAAAAAAGCTCGTATTAAAGTTACTGCAATCAATTCAGTACTCTTAGGTCGTGCGTCCGTGTTACACCTTGTATAGTGCAGGATATAATATTGCTTAGCTTGCTGGTAAACTCCTCAATGAACGAAGTAAGAGATAGTAGCCCAACGGTTGAAGCACTGACTGGCAAGCGTGAGGTCGTCATATAATACAATGTCTTTGTTCAAAGCGTTTCAAAAAGGATAATAGTACAAAAAAAAACACAAAAATAAGATTTAAATGAATTTATTTAAATAAAACATGTATAATTAAAACTTGAATCTCCTATAACTAATAATGATAAAATATTCGAAGAGACAACTATTCTAGTGGCCAAAATGTCACGCACTGATTGCATTTCAGGAGCGCGCGTCTGTCATTGTAATTTAAACCTTATTTCAATGTCCACAAGTCACATGACGCACGCTCCTGGATACTTCTCAAGCCTGATACAGCGACGTCTTCTTCACAAACAGTACCTTGCATTGTCAATGTTCACAGATTATTGATGTGCGTGACAATCGTTATAAGAGCGCTATACGAACAGTGAACATCGTTATCCTAACAGTATTATTTTATATTGACCTTTTGACCGCTCACGTCGGATTAATCCGACAAATATTTTCGGGTCCACTCCGCCAGGGTCGTATATTTACGACCAAAAAGACCGACTGTTGTAAAAGTTAAGTATTGCACATCCCTCTTTGTTGTAGGTATTTAATTTTCCATTCAATGTGCCGGGCGCTGGGGGCACGACAACTGATATGAAGTCTGGCGGTTAAAAGATTAAGGTGTAGGTAAGGTCCAAGGTAACCGATTTTTGGAATTTGCAGGTTTGTGTCAAATTGTATGTTGCTCTGAGCCTAAACTATGATTCGTGATCGTAACAAATATGTTATAACAGAATTATAATCATTGAAATATTCAATAACAACTGCTAAGTTTTGAATTATTTTTTCATGGAAAAATCATTCAAAGCGCTTAAATAAAGTTAGAGGAAGTGTATTGAGGATTTCAAGGATTATAATTCTATAGACACATACGTGTCACGGTCGCAAATCATAGTTTGTTCAACATAGTCTGATAATGCCCTGCAAATTACAAGAAAAAAAAAACGAAGAAAAATTGAATTTCAAAAAACACGGTCTTAATGACAGGATATGTGTCACGATGTATAAATCATTCGGTTCCTTTCAAAATGGTTGAGATGGACTGTGAACGAGGGACCTATCTGGTCTTAAATGTTGGAATGTTTTATATCACTGATATTTTTCATTGTTTTCACATAGAGAAGCAACAAGAATAATGCACCTAGGATTTTGTGGTATCTTGATTTTAAAGAGTGCCCGTGGAGGTCCACTTAAAAAAAAATCAGACAAGTGATTATGAGGAGATCTTTAAGGCTCTAAATTCTGACACTCTCCAAGATGATTAATTTATCTAAAATATTCAAATCACCGAAAATAACGAACAATAGAAATTAAACCAAACTTATTAATGAACACGACACGTCAAACATATGGCCTACATATGTTTGACGTGTCGTGTAGGGAGCTAGCTATGATGACGCCATCTACATTTAGCTTTGCCCGACCTTCCCCATTGACATGAATGCTTCAAGTTAAGAGTTTGGTTTGGACCATCCAATAATCGTTCCTACTTTAGGACCACGATAGAAACTGTTCGCATAACGTACGCCTTATATTTAGTTTCACGATAATGTTAAAGTAATATAATATACTACATAATATTTCAAAAATCTACCATACATTCAAGATACATTGACATTTAATGTAGAAAACTGTAGCCGTTGGTCGCGTATGCGCAATGGAGCAGGAATGATCGAGCGCCATTTTGTTTTATCTCTCACAGAGCGGAGGTGTGTCCCAGCTTATGTTAGCTGTCAACCAAACGCTTAGTCAGGTCGCCTTATGTAACATATAATCTAGTAAGGTCGGCCATTCCTCTCTTATCATGAAACCTGTAATATCTTCAGAGTATTAAAGCCATGTGCCTATCCTCTTGTACAGACATGATGTTACAATACTAATACAACTTCTCTTTGTGTTATACGCGACCAACAATTACAGTCTTCTTACTTATTTATATTAAGCTAGGATTTCCTATGGGAGCGGTGGCCGCTACATAGCGTCCGGATACAGACGAGTGACGTCAATAGGACGTTGTATTATATGAAAGTCCATTACTGCTGTCGTAGGGAACCGTAGCTTTAGACACGTCAGCTATGAATAAACTGTATTGCGCTGTACTAGTACCGCCATCGAGTTTTAATGTTACATCTCTGCCTATCCCTTTAGATGGATGGCGTGGCGGTATTAAATATGGTTGTCGATTAGCCATTTCATTCATGTATCCGTCGAAAAACTGTACAATAACGAGCGACGACTGGTTTCTATTTAACTGATGGCCCAGTGGTTAAGAGGTCGATTCTCATGAACGATGTTGTGATTTCAAATCGATAACCTCTTTTATGTAATTTAAGACATATTTCATGATAGTTTGATGTCCTCAGTACCAAGTTCGTTATGCCATACAATTTCTTTCAACACTTGACAAGAGAACCGCTCGTGAGTGTTGCACAAATGTGCGGTGTTGATGTTCACGACTGTACATTGGTAATTGGATGCGGACAGATCAACAAGATGGCTACTCGAACTTTTCGACTGTATCTACAAAAGTGTATTAAATTAGACATACAACCACATACAACACACGCTACTACTTTTTAAATAACTATTCATAATTATATTTTGAAGTGTTAAAGGAATATAAATAAAGATATTGTACTTCGAAAGACATGTAAATACAGTTATGTTGTTACAACATTGTATTGTTTGAGAAATCACAACATTTTACATTTGCGTACTGCCCCTACAAGTGTCGAGCTACCAGACGGTGTGTACTAGGTTCTGTTCCCGAGTGAAGCAGCTGTTAGAGGACGCTTGTATTTTGTAATTGCAATAGGGCAGATCCCAACTCGGCTAGACGGATTAGTATAATAAATAATATAACATTTTCGATTTCTCTTTCTCTAATTAAAAATAAATTTATGTTTACATAACATAATTAATAGTTTTCTTATTTACAATATAAGCCATGATACTCCAAAGTAAATAATGTACAGACAAACTGACCCCTGGACTATTGTATAATAAGTCGAAGAGTCATTTTTGTTTTAAGATTTTAATAAGATTATCAACGTAAATTAGATTTGAAGTAAATTATTTTGATCGTTAGTACAGTTTTCATATATGTCTATGTAACCTCTTCCCAACAATGAAGGTCGGCTTCTATTCCAGCCGCATGAAAACGGAGTGAATACTGATCCGACTTCCTGGCTTTTGACTACCACTTCTTCAAGCCACCAAGCGCAGCATTACCCCGCAGACAATGTTGGGAAATGGCTACACAGGTGAACTTAAGATGATAATATTAAAATCGACTACAACTACGTTTCAAGAACTAGTTTAGATCGTATTAGTATACTTTAATTTTTTGATTACTTAGAAGTGTAGTGAAAGAATATCTAGTTAAAATGATGTCTAACATTGAATGCATATAAGTGGCTAACCGCCATCTGTGACGTTTTAGCACAGGGGTCGCCTTCTAAACATAACAATATGTAGGTAAGTTACCCGACTGCGGCAGACCCAAAGGAGGATTATAATTTTAATAGACTGTGTATGTATGTGTGTCATCTTATCTGTCTCCCCATAACTTACGCAGGATATAGACTATATGACACACAAAATCACAAATGGCGGCTTGCAGCGCATGTGAAATGTGACCGAAACAAAAATATATAGAACGCAAGACTTGGAAGTAGTCTTTCCAGAAACTTTTAATTAAAAAAAAAATCATTTTTGCCTAGCTAGCCGCCGGTCGAGCCATAGAAAATTCAATCTTATGTCAAGTGAATAAGATTCAATTTTAAATGCATAAACGAATGCTATGGTCAACACGATTTTCTTTATAATGATAGATGGCATTTAAAAAGATTGTTTTAACTCAATATTCTTGTGTTGTTCTTGTGCCATTCGTTTAGTACTCAATACTTTTTTCAATTACGTACTTTTGTTAATCAACCTCTTTCTATTCATTTTACAACTACCTTCATTCCTGTATTACTTATCATCATTGTTTTCCTTTTTTTTTATACATTATTAGACATTTAATCAGCATTTTTAATAACTAAATTACAAATATAGAGTTCAAATATACAAACTGCATTCAGACCTTGATAAAGTCGCGATGACGCGTCGTTTACGCAGCGTATACGCTCCTCGAACGCATACGACGGTGCCATACGATTATAGTTTAGTCCTTTATTCTAATATGCAGTAGGCTATGAAGCCGTCAGTCCTGCGTCTGATCTCTCCCGAGCCATGTCAGACCGGGAGGCTTCCTCTTGCCAGACGAGGGCAGAGGGAGTGCACCGATGTTACTTGTGCACTTAACCTCCTGCGTCGGTGGCTAGTCTCCGCTTATTGGCCGCCATGACCGAGATACAGTCTGTATATGGAGCTCATTTATTCTTAGACCCTTTAAGGAGCGCATCCTAACATACACTGAACTTGCTAGTCATTGTGACAGCAAACGATTTAGTTTATTAATCTGTTCAGGGCCCCAATTCTCTATGGTTATGATGATTCCCCGCGGAATCTTACCACGTTCAAACTACGCCAATATTTTGTAGAAACCAATATAACGGTAATGAATCGAAATGTCAAATGGTCATGTTCCAAGACAATTTGACGATATTTATTAGATGTCGTGTGTGATCTAAGGGTGTGGCCAGACCTGGCGAATGCGCGCGTGCGGCGCATTCGCCAGGTCTGGACACACCCTAAGGAATTGACGCGGTTTCGAAGTAACGAATCGATCAGCGGTCATAGTGAATTAGGGCCCAGTATGTTTTGATTACATTTCACGATAAATCTCACGCAAATGCCATGCCATCTGTTTAGTTTCCAGTAATTACTCGTCACCACAATTTATAAAAATCGTCCGTTAACGCGCGAATCTTTCACAATGGAAGGTTATTTTGATCATAAAGCGTTTTGTCGCGCCAACATTCTGTATTCCTTCGAGACATCTATAATTACATTTATTCACACTTAGATATTTTTTTTACACAGATTTCACGGAAAAATAATCCGATTATTGTATAAAAAAACCGTAAGTTTTATTATAGAATATACATAGCGTCCATCATAGTACAGAGGCATCAAGCTACCCCCATTCTGTCAATTTCTTTGATAGATTTTCAACTTAAGTGAAAAAAAAATATTAGGTTCATGCTCAACTGGGAAAATTTTACAGTTTGGGATAGCTTGATGTGCTGGCGTCTGTACACAGTAGCCAGTCGGCAGTCAGTGTGTCAGTACCGTTGCTGACTGGGTAGGGTGAGCCTATCGTCACTGATGGACTTGTGCGCCATTTTGCAAAGTAACTCGACTCTAACACATCAAAGTTGTTGCGCGCACATTAACGCTAAGTTTCACACAGAGAGTGTACAATAACTCAATTTGAGGACTAAAACTAAGTTTGAGCAGTAAGTTCAAAGATGGAGTCGCGTTCTAAATATTAGAATATAGCCGACTCATCAAAGTCGTTACGTGCACATTAACACTAAAGTTCACACTCAAAGTGTCCATGATGATTCTGCAGTCTAGTCCGAGGTCACGCGGCGTTCCATGCACTCAGTTTGACCACCAAGAACACAGTTCTGAGCCGTATCTTCAATAAAAGAGTTGCGTTCTAAAAATTAGAATATAGCAACTCATCAAAGTCCGCGAACTATAACTAAGTTTGCGCAGTAAGTTCAAAGATGGAGTGGCGTTCTAAATATTAGAATATAGCGGACTCATCAAAGTCGTTACGTGCACATTAAAACTAAAGTTCACACTCAAAGTGTCCATGATTTTTGAATAGTAGTTTCAGAATTTGCAATAGTATTAGAGGCCTCCAATGATTTCTAATACTGCCGTGTAGAGTTTGATTTTGGGTTTGTTTTTGCTTCGTTTTACTAGTTTCCTTGCTTCGTTTCGTTTCTCTAAGTTGCCACTATAAAAGTCGCGTTAATTCAACGTCTATAGTGTTCTTTACGAACTATTTTCGCACTATAATAGTGATTTTCAGTTGGAAGTTATCACTTTGCGAACACGTAAAAAAAAACTAATCAAAACATCACAGTGTCGAACAATGGTGAACAAATTACTCTTCAAATGAATTTAATGCTGACACTATACTATCACTTCAGGTATAAAAATAGAAATTTTTGTTATGATGCGAAAAAAATGTATTTTTTTTTATCTATCTAGAAATAGTTTCTTTGCACTGTGCAGTGTCCTCCGACGATCCGACACAACCTTTCTACCAAGGCACCGCAATTGGGTACAAAACAAGTGTTGCCCCAGCACAGCGTTCCATGTCACATCACACATTTTCTATCGCTATAACGTCCTTTCATTTGAGTTTGATTTGTTCCTGCATGAAGGTCTCACTGCACACAAAGTCTTCACCACTCCACACTGCCAAATATTTCCGGATTTAACTATGATCGATCTCGGTACAGCGTCCAATGTATCACTCCCCACTCCCCACTGCAATATATGTCCGGATACAACCGGTACAGCGTCCGGACTGGTTGTAATGAGGCACTGTATGTGACTGCAGCGTCTGTTTCTCCCCTCGTGTGCACGCCGCACGCCGGCGCTTACATCTCGGAGAGAGCCCCCGCCGCCAGGTCCACGGACAGGACGGCGGCGGGGGCGGCGCGCCCTCAGCTGCGTCTGTGGCGGCCTCCGCGGCGGCGGCGCTCGCGGCGGACCTGCAGTAACATAAGAGCCGTTAGACACTAAAAGCATAACGCCTCGAGGCCTCCTCTCGGTGAGAGGCAGTGGGCCGTTATCCACCACGAGGGCCCAGTGCAGTTTGGTAGATGTCACAAATCTTCGATGGTTCTAAAACATGCCGGTTTCCTCACAATGTTTTCCTTCATCGTTTTGAGAGCAGAAATAATTTAAGAACACAAATTATAGCGCCTGACTGGTTTCGAAGTCGAGGCCGTTACAATTGGGCCACCAGTCGCCGCTGCTCTTGAACTGAAATACACTGAAAAGCTGAGTGGAAATCGGTTGATATAATTACGTATTCGGTGCGCAGGATTGAGCAAAATTTCGTGCGGAAAGTTTAGACTATGAATATTGGAAACAATAGAAGACTGTTTGAAAGATGATACTAATTAAAAAAGTACATCTTGGTGATCACCAGAGGTCGGAGTAGGTAGGTTGATTTTATATACTTGCGTCAAGATATTATAATATGGACATGCCATTTTATCCATAATGTGAGGGAAGTACCGGAAAAAGTTCCGGAATTGTAATTATGGAATAAAATAAAATAAAAAAAACATACAGATAGGCTAACAAAATCGTTTATTATACGAATGATTGATTGAATTCAATGAACAATTATTTTTAATTAAACAGTAAGGGACAAAATACGGTGTAACTATTCCAAGGTATTTTTGTATAATATACTGATTTCTTTCACCATTAGCTAACACTGGTAGCGTAGATTGATATTATTAATACGTTTTTCACCTTAAACACAAATTCGTGCTAATTTCAAAATTCCGGAACAAATATCACAATAAATATGAAGTTCCGGTATTTTGGAGGCATATCCATATTATCCTCTACGTTTGACGTCAACGACCTTAAATCAATCTACCTACTCCGACCTCTGGTGATCACCCTACCGAGACGACTACCTACTAATAGAGTAATATGGAGGAAAAATACATGTTTTGCCCAAATAAATTGGGAAAACAGATTCAAACTTGAGACACAGGCCGATTCTCAATAAAACGATCTTGAAAGCCATCGGTTCAGTAATTAAAAACTTAAAAATGGTTGCTATGCGGGCGAAGGTGAGTACTAATGCAATTATTGTTAGCAGCTCTATGCAATAATAAACTTTACAGTTTTACAAAAAATTGGACGTCGCGTTTGATTTAACAAAAAGGGGCTTAGTTGAGATACTGGTCATCTTTACACTGTGGCAAAACTTTTATTGCACGAGTTAAAAAAAAAAATTGGTACTCGCACAGGAAGACAGCTAAAACAACATTTTTTTTTTACAACAAATCAAGGATAGTTGCGGGCTCGAACTGACTGGTGGATTTGGCTAAAAGCACGCTGTCTCGCCAGGCATCGTGTCCGATAGAGGTAGTATCAGTGATGAGCAGTTAGACGCTAGTCTACACGCACAACATTATTGAGTGAATCCAGGATCAGTTATAGTAAAACAGGCGCGTAAAAATCTAAGAAAAGTCCTTCGGAAGAAGGGGTTTTATGAAATAACCACTCTACTAAATACTCTGAAATTGGAGTCCATTTCCCGGAAGACGCTAAAATTAGAAGATTGTGGCTTAAAACTATTCCTAGATATTTTTTAACATAAAACAGAGTAAGAGGAAATGTCAGAAACATTTTGAGCATAGTGATTACGAGGAAATATTTAAGGTTTTAAATTCGGACACTTATTCAAGATTTAAAATCATTAAATCACCGAAAATAACGAAAAATAGAATTAACCCATTAATAAACACGAAATGGAATGAATGAACGTAATTTCAAATTTATTGTAAGCCGTTGGGACGTAGCTATGATCACGCCATCTACAATTAGCTTTGTCCAACCTCCCGCATTAACAAGTAAAATTGAATAAATGCATGCCTGACCCGTTCTATTCTTCAATTTTTCTTCACATACACATTTTATGATTTAAAAATGCTGAATGGGCTTGCTCTTGACCTAGATCTCGCCTGATGGAAACCGATGGACGAGGTCTATGATGGAACGAGCGTGCTCAGAAGATGCCTGTTCACTCTTGACTTGAAGGCAGACGTGTTAAATGTGGAAGGGAACACAGACGCTGGCAGAGAGTTCCACACTTTGGCTGTGTGCATAATTAATGTGGAGGAGAAGCGATGAGTATGACTGGTCGGGATATCAACCAAGTGCGAATGGTACCCTGCAGAACGTCTGGTAGTCCTGTAGTAGAAGAAGTCGCCTAATGGTAAGGTCTTCCCTATGATATGTACACACTAATATCATGACTTACCGTGCCAACCTCGCCCTCGGCCCATCGTTCGTACGCACGCTCGTGTTTCAGCCACTCTTGATACTAGTACCACCATTCCTCCCACTCCACCTGATCGCCTACTGGTGAGCTCTTCCCAGTGATATGTACACACTAATATCATGACTTACCGTGCCAACCTCGCCCTCGGCCCATCGTTCGTACGCACGCTCATGTTTCAGCCATTCTTGATACTTATACCACCATTCCTCCCACTTCACATAGTCGCCTAGAGTTAACCCTGTTGAAAAAAAAAATGGTTTTAGAAAAAGTTAGTTAAAAAATAGTGGCACAAACACTGACCAGAAGACATGCTTGCTGGAGATTTCAGACCATACTTATTTGCGTGTCGATTGACTTGAATAATTAGATTTGATTGATTGGAAATCGCGATAACACAGAACGAAATCTGCGGGTCTAAAAACGCCACATTAAGCAATTCCTCTAAAAGTGATTCATTTGCTGAATTCCCATATTATGATTCTGCTATTTCACATTTTACTTTAAAAAAGCATTTCATAATTTGGTGACCATTTTACAAATTTCCATACAAAACTGTCAAATAGATGAATTGCGTGCTGTCTACGTAGATAATATTATGAATTGTCAGTTTGTGACCATTTTACGACTTTAAATATGATTCATAATATGATCATATTATGATTCTGCCAAAGTGGCCTTTTGGCACAGATCAGGGGGTCTACCCCTGATCTGTGTCATCTGTCAAAAATGTCCTAGTTTAGAGGACATTTTTGACAGATGACACATATACACCATACCTTTTTGACAAGTTTTTGGACATTTGATTGTCGCCGAGATGAGACTGCGACTAGATTTTGAACGTTTTTAATTACGAGATTTGGCCTTTAGGTCTAAGCACCGTAGATTAGGACAGGCAGGATACACATATCGATGCATATAGAAACTATTCCTATAAGTCGATGTGATTCTTACCTCGCAGATAACCCCGTTTCTTGTAGTAGTCATATCTGACTCGTACGTCATCCCAGGATGGTAATCCGGCCGGTGCAGCTAGGAGAAGTTCTTCAGGATAGCTGCCCACCGCTGCGCCTTCCAAAGTTCTGCAAAACAGATGATTTGTTAACTAACAAGTATTGATCTACGTGACATTATTTTTGATGACATTTAAAGAGAATACATTTACATTTTTAATTATTCTACACATGATGTAGTATTTATAAAATTTTGTTTTAGCTCAATAAAAAAAGAAAACTCAGATTAGATTTTAATCAGACACTGCGTATTTTTAAAATGTAAATATGTATTTTCGTGTGGTACCGGACGTAAAGAATAGCACCATCCCATCTCTTACCATGGGTGTCGTAGAAGGCGACTAAGGGACTTACTAGAGAATGAGCAGCAGCGTTCTCTACGCATTTGACCACTATACTGCGATCGCCAACCCGTCTGCCAAGCGCGGCGATTATGGCAAATCCCCCCTTTTGGGGGAGGCTTATGTCCAGTAGTGGACATTTTTCGGCTGATATGATGATGATGAAATATGTATTTTATGAATTGCCCTTCATATTTCTTAAATCAGGTAGAAGGTATGGTCTAGGTCACTTCAAAGTCCCTCCAGGCACATATGGCGTGCCCGCTTACGTACCGTAAAACGGGGTGAATAGATAAGTCTTCGAACTTTGGTAACGATTTTCGTAATGTTGCAGAATTGATACCCATTTTTCTAAGCATGTATTTATTGAGTCTTAGGCCAAACTTTTGAAATATATTTGTTTCTATTCGGATATGTTTGTAGTTAATAAAAAAAACCACAAAATATACGTGATTTCTACTTACTTCCCATCAGGGGACAATAGACACACCTGAGGGGTGATTAGAAAAATTTCGTAGGGCTGCCTCATTGTAGTTTCCCTGAATATTTTTTAAGCTAAAGGCAAACAAATAAAAGTCGAGAAGGTATCTTTAAAAAAACATATTTAGTTTAAAGTAAAGTTACATAATATCAAATATAAATTATTAACGACAAAAATCAACAAAAAAATAAACAAAAAGAAAAATAAAAAAAATGCACTTGACTTTAATTAATATTCTATTTTATGTCGTTCCCTTATTCTTATAAAATGAATAAAGTTAAATAATCAACAATCAAAATCAATCATTATTAAAAATGAACATAGCAACATCATACAAATTTAAATATCAAACTCGAAAACAAAATTAAAAATTGCACTTTGACATAAAAAAATTATAAAGAAAATTAAAAACGCTTTAAGTAACTAAAAGTGAAATTAGAACTATAGATAACCACTTCCACAGGTGCTTTAAACTTTGAGGCAGCCCTGACATAATCATGGCTAATCACCCCTCTTTCGTATCTAATCACCCCTTTGCTGTGTCTATTAACCATATTCGCGTGCCCATTAACCCCTCAGGCGTGTCTATTCACCCCGTTCGTGTGTCTAATCACCTCGAAAAATTTAAGAAAACAAGGCTTATGAAATAAGAACAATTTTATATAATAATGCATATTCTTACTTCAATAATTACAGCACAATATATTTATAATAACACTGACCATAATTTGAAGATAATTTTAAACTAATAAGACCAAAATTCACCGAAATACGAAGGTTCAAACTCAAGCTTAATTAACGACTTGTTTTGTTGTCAACTTTGACATTCAGTTTTGACGTTTTTAGCAATCTTGCCACAAATAAAACGTTGCCAGGCTAAGAAAAATAATACCAACAAATTATTAAAGTTGCGGGTTATTTACTCGGGTCACCGAGTTTGCCATACAAAACGTTTGAAATTATCCCAAGATTTTTCTCTATTCCCCCCGCGAGTTCTATTCACCCCGTTTTACGGTATGCAATGCTGCATTATGTAAAACTCACACTGACAATGCGGCCTAAATGATGATCATACCTAATACTACGGGGTCACGGCATAATATGTCCCGAGTGGAACATTATAGCTTGATGATACCTATCTATTCTGTAAAATCTCACCATGAAAACTTAAGGTGAACCTAGTCCACATTTTTTCCATACAAACTTCGGGAGTGTTTTACTCCACTGTTGGACAATGTACATCAAAAATTAAACATGGTATGGTTTTGTCTCATTATTAATATTGTCTGTACGGAAACAGAATACAAAAATAACTCACACAATAATGTTGTGCGTGTAGACTAGCGTCTAACTGCTCATCACTGATGTTACCTCTGTCGGACACGATGCCTGGTGAGACAGCGTGCTGTTTAGCCAGGCCCATCAGTGAGTTCGAGCCCGCGACTAGGTTCCCCTTAAGGGAAGTGAGCGGTCATTCCTCTTTTGTCACTTGACGGCTCATTTCTACATTCGCTTCACTTCACCTGAGTTTGCATAGTGAGATTTTAACAGAATAGTGCTGGCGAGACCTATTATGTAAAAATGTCACCATAATGATAACTTGGGTGAAGTGAGCTGTCATTATTGTTGATCCCTAGCAGCAGATTGAATGATAGCTCACTTCAAAGTCACTTCTTTTCCTCAAAAGACCATTTCAGACACCAATCCACATGGTCTTCACATGATCTGACCAAGATTATGTCTGGACTTTAAAAGAGACTGTGACCTCTGAGTATGTTTCGGCCTTTCTTCTCAGAGTAGTCGCATAGGAAACGCCGACCACGTCTAGTTTTTAGAAAACATGATTAACGTGTAAAAGTGTTTGTACAAACCTACTTACAGAAATAAAATCGTTTATTATTTATCACTTTACGTAGTAGTAAAGTACTCACGGGTAGGTAGAGGGCGCGTCGGGCGCCTCCGTGGCATTTTCATCGCGTTCGATGTGCACGTGCAGCGAGCTATCGCGGCGCGTGATGCGCATGTTCTCGAGGCGTGCGGAGCGGTCCGCCGACCACTGCGCCATCTTGCCGAAGCGCTCCGAGAGGGTTAATCTGTGGAAGAATGAGAGATTTTAGTCAAGTCTACCCCAGAAGTTCTTTTTCGTCGTCTCGATGATTTCATTTCTTGATTTTAAATAAGCTTCGACCAGAATTTAGCCACTTCGACAGCATTATCGTAGAATTAGAAAGATTATTTGAGATGAATGAAATTGATGAATGATTGAGTGAATGGTGATGGTGATGATTTTAGAGAGATTACATGATTCCAGATTTCTTCTAGTTTTATAAAGACATTCTTCCATGAAGACAGATTTTATAAATTCTTTTCTTTTCTGTTTATTTGGTGAATGGGCCTGCTCCTGACCTCGATCGCGCCTGATGGAGACCTATCAGTCTCATATCAGACTTCAACCATCTGACATCTATGATGGAACGAGTGTGCCCTAAAGATGCCCGTTCACTCTTGCTTTGAATGCAAAAGGCAGTATTGTAGAATCGTCTAAATAAAATCTATTGTGGTTCATTACTTAGTGACTTTTCATTTTCTAAATTTCATCGACGGAATGGGGTAGTAACTATTAGAGCTGGTCAATGTGTATCATTTTTGCGATTGGAACATTTGTATCTCGATCACTGAAATGATCAGATCAATGATGGATCATCGGCTCAAAGAATATCATTTAACATTATATGCAAAAAACTACCGTATTGTATTTGATATGTAAGCGCCTTAGTGGTCATTTTTACGTGCATGTATAACGACAATGAAAATCTGTGTTTCTGACTCGTATAGATTGTGATTCGCCAGCTCACTCGCGACTCGCGAGTCAATAGTTAAGTAACTCAGTGTGTCTCAGTCTTCCTCTCTCGCTCGCTCACTGCTCCGTCGCCTCGCGAGCGACACGTCGCGCGGACGGATTGAGCACAGAGCAAAGTAATGTTTCAGATCTAAATGATGCGTTTGAAGCGTTTTTACTGAACCAATCTTTTGAATCACTTCAATGATCCGGATCAGTGAGTCGTTTCCGTAAAGAGTTACACACCTCTAGTAAATATGGCAATTTCTTCATTACATTATTATTTTAAATTACATTATACAATATGTAACAAAAACCCTGTTGTTCCTTTTAGGGACGTATACACTTACCTGCAAGCACAACATTTACGAAGTTATAATTTAAAAAAGAAGCATTGGCTAGTCAAGAGTTGAATATCAAATAACTATTAAAATCGATATATTCAAAGAAATTTTGAACAGTATCTGAATTTACAAGTATCCTTATTTCGCACAATAGACTACAAGCTCGGCGGCTTTCTTTGATCTAATTAAAATCAGTTAAACATTACAAATTTTCATAATTAAATATTTATTTTAATTATTTTTGTTGAACAGTTTTTATAAATGACTTGCTTTATTACGTATGTTTACCGATTCTGAAAACGTGGGTAGAAGGAACAACAGGGTTTTTGTTACATATTGTACATTACAGTTTAAAAGTAATATTTAATTTTAAGAATTGCGGGGTAGTAGCGTAACACGTAACAGTAATTAATGGTTCTTATTTATACTGTTCACTAAGGGCCTTATCATACTAGCGGATTGCGAGCATCCTCAAAGCGGAGCGGGCGCGCAACGAACACGCGGCGCATGCGCAGCGAATTCGTTGCGGACGCGCAACGAGATCGCCGCGGACGCGGAGAGAGAGATAATGGATCTTCCCAAATTCGTCGATGCTGTCGTTTTCGTCTCCGGCGTCTTCGAAGTAACAAAGCCAACAGCAGTGTCTCCTCGTGGGAATCCATTTTGTTACTGAGTGTATTGTACGTCGTTAACTTGCTATAAACACGCGACGAAAACGTTGCGAATTTGCCACTCGTCCGCGACGTCTTCGCTGCGCAGCCGCGGCGTGTTCGCGACTCATTCGCTGCACGCCCGCACCGCCTCGCAGCCGCTCGCAAACCGCTAGTGTGATATGGCCCTTAGAGATTCCTCTGCTTGCAAGGCCCACATTTATATAACAGACTCAATAAAGATCTGCAATTCTATTCATATCCAAGTAACACTTAAAAAAAACTGTTACAAACTGGCTACTTGAACACAATTATACACAGAGCGGCTTCTTCTTTCTGGAGAAAATTCTTACTAAATAAATGCAACTATTCCCCACATTCTCAACACATACCCTTCACACACATCTCTAACCACCACGACACATTACACTTTTTCGTTTGTATTTTTGCTTTTGTGTACTCCTCGCTGATTTTATTTTACAAAATTTTTCGTATTATTTGTGTTTTTTGCTTTTTGTATATTTGCAATGCCTTAAAATATATGAACCAATGGTTGGGACTTGTGGCCTTAATACTTTGGTTACGAAAATAATAAAAGTAAAGTTGTTTAGTTGATTGGTAAAAACAGCGGTATGACGTACTAACATGGCGGTTATTATTTCATGAGGTTCAAAAACAGATTTAAAAAACTGAATTAATAAAACCAAAATTTTCGGACTGGTTTTTACCTCAGCTATCTATCTCAATAATATTTTTTTAGATTTTTTCTCTTATACAGTAAAATACCCTATTTACTGAAATGTGGGCCTTTTGAAGTAGCTGTATCTACCTACTTAAGATGTTCAGTTAGATCGTTGATACCAAATGTTATAAAATAAGCGCTAATGCTGTCGACAAACTGTCACGCGGTCTGGCAGATTTACGAAACAAGTGCAAGTGTTTAGTTCAAATAAATATTTTATTTCCACAGAGAAATAAAATGTAAAATGATCAGGTGTACCTCTGCGGCTGCGGATCCGAACTGGCGTCGGACTCAGAATCCGAGTCGCTGTCGTTGAGCGCGGCCGCGATGGCGGCGGGCGACACGGCGCGCGGGTCCCGCGGGTCCCGGCGCGCGGGCCGCGGCGCCGCGGGGCCCGGCGGCGGCGGCGGGGCCGCGGGCCGCCGCTCGCCCTCGCGCTTGATGAGCGGCGCGGGCGGCGCCGGCCGGACGGCCATCTGCGAGCGCTGCCATTCCAGCACCTGCGGGAGGGACTCCATAAATCAATCATTTTGAAGTTAATCAAACTCCTACAATCCTACATTCTAAAATTTTTAATTTTGGATGTTTATTACTCAATCATGCAAAAACGGCTGAACGGATTTGGATGAAATTTGACAAACAGATAATTTGTAACCTACTTTTTATCCCGATAGTACGTTCCATGGGGGATAATTTTCGACCTCCACGAGAACAAAACCGCTAGGAAATAATGCGCCGTATTTAATAAAAATGAAAATATTTTAATTCCCATAAAACTACATGGGCACTTATGTAACGTCAGAAGCTAGGTGCACAGTTCCAATTGGTTGTTTTCTATGGAAAAGGATCCGGCAAGAAAATCCACAGTAACTCTTTTAAAAATTATCGGCGTTTACATATACATGGTCTATTTTAAGAAGGTCTCACATTCCGGGAGTGAGTCGACGTCCACACAGCAATAAAATCACAGCGGAATTTTATCACGCACTGGATTTTCAACTCTAGGTATCGAACCGAACTTCGAGAATCCCACAAAGTGCAGCGCGACTGTTTTTTTTTTTGATACGTGAATTTTCTATTTTGATACCCAACACGTAAGTATTGCCAGCTAATTTAATTTGACCCTATATATTCATATGACAAAGTGCCGCTATGATAATTAAAAAGTAAAAAAAAAAAACATTCACCCAAATCAGTTCACCCGTTGAAGAGCTACGGTGCCACAGACAGACACACATGGCGGTCAGAGTTATAACACCCCTCTTTTTGCGTCGAGGGTTACAAAATAAGGACTACCCTAGTAACTATGCTAGGCGTGCTGATGCTAATCATAATTCCCAATGAAAAATAAAATAACATAAGTTGTACATACATCAGGCGCACATACCTTCTCTTCCCTGGTCCGCTTGCTGGCCTCGCGCGCCTTCAGTAGCTCGCGGGTTGGTTGCACGGCGCGGGCGGCCGGGCGCGCGGGCCGCGCCGGGGAGCCTGCGCCGGGCCTGGGGAGGACGGGGGCTCGTTAGTTTACAATAACTCGAAGCCAGGACCTCATGGGCAGGCAGCAGCGCTTGCGACAACTAAACCCTCGCGGCTGTTTGTCCTTATATACTACTAGCTGACCCGGCAAACGTTGTTTTGCCTTATAAATTATTTCTTATCACTTAGGGGTATGGAAAATATATAGTAGCCGATTCTCAGACCTACTGAATACGCATATAAAATTTGGTAAAAATCGGTAAAGCCGTTTCGAAGGAGTACGGTAACTAACATTGTGACATGGAAATTGTATATATTAGAAGATAATTACACACGGTATAACAGAATAAACTCAAGACCTGAAAGTAGCTTGTTAAGGGGAGACACTAGTCGCGGGCTCGAACTCACTGATGGGCCTGGCTAAAAAGCACGCTGTCTCACCAGGCATCGTGTCCGACAGAGGTAGTATCAGTGATGAGCAGTTAGACGCTAGTCTACACGCACAACGTTATGGAGTGAAATGCAGGATTATTTATAGTACAACAGGCGAGTAAAAAATTAAGAAAAGTTCTTCGGAAGATCCAGTTTTTTGCTTATGTCAATGACTAATACATTTTATTGAACTTTTCGATATTTGAGCTTTGTCGGTACCGACTTGGTTTTGGACATTTTACACTTCTTTTGTTACTTATACACGGTGAAATTTGAATGGTTGTTTTCCCGCAGCGAAATGGTTTTGTCTTGGTAATACAATCGTTTTATAAACAAATAAAATATTAGGAACAAAAAATGGCAGATTAACCACGTGCGAGAGTTTATTTTGCTTTGAACATTTATGCATCGCTGTTCCCTTCGTCGGCGGTGCGTGTGATTCGAGTAGTACCTACAAGTTACCTCTAGTGTTACTATTGAGTAGTGTTTTATCGAGTTGATGAATATTTCTTAAATTATTTTAAAACAAAAAAAATCTTAATTTTTTTACTTTTACTCTATGCTTCGAAAGTACTCCTTATGGCAAGTTGTTCTGCCGCGGGAAAACAACCATTTAAATTTCACGGTGTATACGCCCAAACTTAAGATAAATTAGCAAAAAAAACCAGTTTTTGTTGGCTCATAACTTTTTAATGGCTTTTTATTTTAGTATTAGTTACAACACAGACAAGTCGATTTCTGTAACTTTTGGTACTTTTGAACTAAGACTCAATTTTAAATGCATTAAGTAATACTTGGTTCAACACGTGTTTCTTAATAATAAAAATTCATCATTTGCCTAGCCATTTACCAACATCTTGTAGTCGGCTTCCAGTCTAACCGGATGCAGCTGAATACCAGTATTTTACATGGGGCGACTGCCTATCTGACCTCCACAACCCAGTTACTGGCTAACACGATACCTCTTGGTAAGACTGGTTGTCAGACTTTCGGGCGTCTGACGACCCGTACAGACTATCAAATATTCACAAATGACAGCCGGGCTTAACCAAGAAGCTTATAGATAAAAGTGGAGGCAAAACTCTAAATACCTAAGTGAAGACGACTGTGGGCTGACGCTCTCTTTCTAAATACAGTACAATCTCACTAATCCGGCACTTCGATAGATCGGCACGTCCAATAATCCGGCACCCTCCGCCCACGCCTCCCTCACCCCTCTATACCTGTGCGCTTGGTCGCTGCGTCGTCGACTAGCTAAAAGGACTACAAGTTGCACAAAAGCAGACCTCAATTAAGGATTATTTCAAAACTAGTTAATTACATATGTACCTACATGTTAATTTAATACATTATATACATTTATTCTCTCTATGAAATGCTTTATTTTATTTATTACCTATGACTTTTTCAGTATAATCCAGTAATCCGAACATTAAAATAATCCGGCACCCTCCGGTTTTTAATAGTGCCGGATTAGTGAGATTACACTGTATATACATAAGAACGAGACAGTGATACATGTTTTCTCTCTCCTATGTATGTATTCAGAAAGAGAGCGCTAGCCCACAGGTTGTCTTCACTTTTTTATTTGGAGTGTGGTCTCCACTTTTATCTATAAGCTTCTTGGGCTTAACATCCATTCTGCGCTGTCGGTTGAAACTGGTCATCTCCTAACTTCCAGAGCTTATTTTTATCTTGTATTTAGAATTGTTTATAATTATTTTTTTTACATTGTTCCCACATACAGAAGCAACAAGAATAACGTTCCCATGGTTTTGTAATATTTCAACTTGATTTTAAAAGAGTGTCCGTGGAGTTTCTTGCCCGTTCTTTTCCATAGAGATCTACGTTTTGGAATGGGCAACTAGCTTCAACTTTCCAACTGATCGACTTTTTGACAATTCAAAAGTGCCTGTAAATGGTTTAAGGTGAACCTAGTCCACATTTTTCCCATACAAACTTCGGGAGTGTATTACTCCACTGTTGGACAATGTACATCAAAAATTAAACATGGTATGGTTTTGTCTCATTATTAATATTGTCTGTACGGAAACAGAATACTAAAATAAAAAGCGGTTAAAAAGTTAGGAGCCAACAAAGATTCGTTTTTCTTGCTAATTTAACCTAACTTTGGGCGTGTTTAAGTAATAAAAGAAGTGTAAAATTTGAAAAACCAAGTCGGTACCGACAAAGCTCAAATATCGAAAAGTTCAATAAACTTTTTTGGCCACTGATTTATGCAGTGGTTTTTTCATGAAACCCGATCTTCCGAAGGACTGTTGTTAATTTATTACGCGCCTGTTGTACTATAAGTGATCCTGCATCTCACAAAATAATGTTGTGCGTGTAGACTAGCGTCTAACTGCTCATCACTGATGTTACCTCTGTCGGACACGATGCTTGGTGAGACAGCGTGCTTTTTAGTCATGCCCATCAGTGAGTTCGAGCCGGCGACTAGGTTCCCCTTAATTGAAATAAATGCTTTGAGTTTGAGTTTTCTTAGGCACGGAGTGTCTTGAAAAAAATATAAAGTTTTGGTCATTGTATTGATATTTTATTCAATGCTCTAATTAGCCCCGTGTGAGGTCTTGCGTTAATTATGTTACATGTTGTATAGATATAATTACTTACGTTGGTTTAACAACACCCTTAGGCGGCTGTGGCGGTCCAGGCTTCTTGTTCTTAGCAGAGCAAACTGAACACGACTCGTCGGAACAGCTGCTCACCGATGAACCGGACCCTGAAGACTGGAAGAGACATGTTTATTGAGTATGGTGAATGAAGGGGAAGTTTCAAGCTTGGGTTTTTTACGGCAGCATAATGATCGGGTGTCCAAAGGCTCTCTTCAGAAACACATCAAGTTAGTTTTTTTTTGTAACGTTTCGGTGACGTCATACGATGGTGAATTATTATGAAACCCTAGCCTAAAGGGCGATATTATCATCGTCATCATTTTAGCCGAAAGACGTCCACTGCTGGACATAGGCCTGCCCCAAGCTCCGCCAATTCGACCGGTTCTGTGCTTCTTGCGTCTAGCGGATCTAGTGGGAGGCCTTCCAACTCTACGACCGCGGTCGCCACTCAAGAACATTTCGGTTATTAAAAAAAAAGAAGAGGACCGAGCAACGACGTCTTAAGCCGGGTCCAGACGGGTGTGTAACGCGTAATGTAATATTACGTGTAATTTAGCGTCAACAGTGTGGACGGCACACGAACTCAACGCGAATCGTGTAAGCGAATCTTTTTCAAGAGTTGTTTCCACATAGCTGGTGCTACTTTTATTTGTATGTATTTATTAACTGAAGACCGGAAGAAACGTTTGGTGCGTCGATGGTGGAAAACTGAGTTGTATAAGAGAAGATCTTTACTGGTGGAACTGAAATCTCACCCAATAAGTGGCCATCAAAAAATAATAAACTAATAAGTTCAAGCGATTGCTCGTCACTCCACATCATGAACGTTCACACGACACAACCGTCACGAACGCCGTCCAAACGAGCACTGCGAGCGCCTTTGAAAAACCGACAGCCGATGGATCACGGCAAGCGCCGGCGCAAGAGTTACATGTATTTTCGTTGTGCCGTCCGCACACAGAATTCGCATTATATTTCACGATACATTACATTACACGTTACGTACGTGTGGACCCGGCTTTAAAGATGGCTCGAGGATCAAATTACAGCGTAACTAAACTGGCTCCGCACCTGTCTCGATGAGGGCGGAGCGGCTCTAAAATGCATAGCCCTTCCGCTGCTCACCTTCCTAGGGTCGGGCGGCGAGGGCGGCCGCACCGGCCTGGCGGGCGGCGCCCGGCGCGCGTCGCGGCGCGGCGCGGGCGCGCGCGGCGAGCGGCGCCGGGGGCTGCGCAAGGGACTGCGTCTGGAACAATTACATCATACATTAGTATACCTAACAAGCTTCGTATGCAACTTTCGTTCCGAGTCCGCGTGAAGTTTTGGCCGCTTTTCTAACTTTTTTTTTCTTTTTACTCGGCTTTTTATCCGACTTATGCGGTTAAAAGGTTAATAAACCTTTTAACCGCATACGTCGATTAAATCCACTAAATAATTTTGGGTCCATTTCTCCAGGGTCGTATATTTACAACCAAAATATCACAGCTCGTTTAATTTGTTGTAAAAAGTTAAGTATTGCACATCCCTCTTTGTTGTGGGTATTTATTTTTCGATTCACTGTGCCGGGCGTTGGGGGCACAACTGATATGAAGTCGGGCGGTTAAAAGGTTAAAGGTCGAAGCGTGATGTTAAATAGCCTATAACCTTCCTCAATAATAGAGCTAATAAGAAAGCGTGAGTTTATTTATATACACGCTTACATTTTAGTCGTCTTACAACGGCAGCCCACTTCATGTATCCAATGACTACTGAACATATGCATAATTTAAAAAAAATTATCATTCACTAAGACGCATGACATAGTTTGAATCACCCTGTTATGGAGATGGAATTAATGATGTAATGTAATGCTAGGTAGGTAGATATCTTCTACCGTTTGATACGTTAACATTATTAACAGGAAGAGCGTTTCATAATTCTAAAGCATTATTTATTGTTCTTTGTACCTATTATCTTAATTAATGGTAACAATGTTTTAATCGCGCCTAGAGGTATTTTATGACGGATACATTGAGTGGACCTCGTTTGTACGACTAAAATGTCACGGTGTCTATATGAGTAATAGTAATATACCTAATTATGTAGTTTCGATTCAGCCCATCCCTTGCTGAACAACTGTTGGAAGACCAACGACATCTTAAGCCGAGGTCCATACCCCACAAGGGGTGCCCTTAGCGTGTAGTTTTTAAGCCCTGGCTGCAGACCTTGGTTCATTGAGACTTGTCCGATTAAGCGGCCGACAACCTCCTTGGTTGACTTGCGAGATGAAATTTTCAATAGAAAAAACTTACCTAGGCACAGGGCTCCTCCTAGGGCTTCTCCGGGGGCTCCGGCGGGCGGAGCGCGAGCGCGACTTGCGAGGCGAGCGTCGGCCCAGTGGCGAGCGGGAGCGACGCGCTACTGGCGAGCGGGAGCGACGTCCCGGGAGTGGTGTTCTGAGGAGAATGGATGGTATTCGAGGTTATTCACATAGCATAATGAGCCTATAACGTTCCCAGTGCTGGGACACAGGCCTCCTCTCTTCAAGAGGCTAAAACCTACCAGGCCCAGTGCGGGTTGGTAGATGTCACATATCTTCGAATTTTTTGTTCTAGGACATGCCGAGGCAACCTCGTGACGTTTTCCTTTACCGTTTTGAGAGCAGGGGCGATGAAATTATTCACACAAAGCCTGCCTGGGTTTGAACTCATGGCCATGTGTGTAGCACCCCTTAGCATGTTGCCGAGGACATTGTAACAATCCATGTTGCTGAAGCAATGCTGCGCAACTTTGTCTCTAGTGTTTATGGGGCTGATGAGCTTGCGTTTTAAAAGCTGGCAGGCTCGTAAATACTGCTAGCGGAATATTTATTTTTCTAAAGATTTTTTGAACCCCTAAAACTAAATGATTCAGTTTCCACCCATTTATTTACAAAAAACCCAAGATACACAATCAGCGTCACAAAAACGTCCGCATAAATAGAGCGCAATGTGCTCAGGTGTCAAATAGTCTAGTATAGTCAGTCATCTTTCAGTCAGTCTTGGACATTGCTTTGTAAAAACCACTTAAGTCACGCGTCTAAGGTCGAATTTGCAAAAAAAAATGTGTGTTATCATAACTATATCCACTGACGTATAATTGGAGACAGTTTTGAGTGTTACTTTTGTTCGGGACTGTGCATCTTGGGTTTTTTTTATGTCACCGTATGATTGTGAACACCGTTACTTTATAATCTATCTCGCGAGATTATAAACTGTCGATAAATTGTGAACTGCACCATACTGCTTACCGACCGAATAGGTTAGGTTAGATTAGGTTAGAATTGCGACCAATTGAAGCGAGCGGTGTCGTGGCAGCGGCCGACGAACGCTACTTACAAGTTAATGGCAGTTACTTAACTATTTAGTAATAGCGCAAGATACTATCAGTCTTGATACCAATCGGTTTCACTTCGATAGATTATAATCTACCGAAAAACATTCACTATCACAATAATTCGACAATTTACAATCTCGCGAGATAGATTTATAATCTAACGGTATTTACAATTTTACGGTGACATATATCAATGGTGTCATGATATTAGTTAATGTCATTCCATAATCAATGTTTAAGTGCAACCCAAAGCATCGTCATCATTTGCCTAGCCTTTTCCGCTTTTCCCGGGGTCAGCTTCCAGTCTAACCGGAGCAAATAAACAATGGGGTTAATATTTATACTGTGCCAAAGTATGATCTACTTTAAGTCAATAGCCATCAAGATAGATTTACAGTGATTAAGTCGTATGATAGTCTACAATTACAAATTTTTAAGTTCTGTGTCTCGTAATGTTGATTACTTTGCCTATGTATGTATAGAATCAAGTCTATCCGACTAAACAGACAGCTGTGCTGCTGGGGAGTTTGTTCCGCCACTTCTTCTTCCCAGCTAAAGCACTAGGAAGTGGTGAAGGGTGGGCGTTTTGGGGGACTGTCTCATGTACTTTGACGTTCGAAAAGTGCTGATTCTCAGCCTAATTTGAATAAATGACTTTTGATTTTGACAATGACGTATTTGTACCGCAGAGCTATTGTTGGAAGAACGAACGATGCGCTCCGAAGTATTCCGAAGCGAGCCGAATGAGCCGTTCGACCGGTGACTTTGGTTGGTCAACGGTGTCTCGCTGAAGTACTGAGCTAGTGAGTCTGAGTGAGCGAGAGCGACGTCCATCGTAAAGAGCTAGCTCTTTTCTATCACTCGCTCATGAGCTACCCATGTCTACAGCTGAACACCAGTATTCAGACTGCCTATCTGACCTCCAAAACCCAGTTACTGGGTAACACGATACAGTTTGGTAAGACTGGCTGTCAGACTTTCGGGCTTCTGACGACCCGTAACGACTGTTAAAGATCTACGAATAACAGCCGCGACATGCGCCCTCACGGCCGTAGTCTCCGCTGGAGACGCCCTGGGCGTCAGGAGTACCAGGCTGATTCCCGGCCACCATAGGCGCGGGCTTGCGGACGTTGAGTAATGGGTAGCTCGCTGTCCTAAAAGGACCAAGCCCGGGTCGACGGCGCGTTGTGTTCCACGCGCGCCTCAGAGATGTCAGCACCAACTGATGGGGCCCGGAAGGGCCGATGCCTGCCAGGGGTGTGGGTTGTTCGAAAGAGATACCGCAGCGCCAGGCACACAGGCTGCTGAGGGAACACGGGTGAGTTTTAGTCAGTAAAAGTCTGACACGTCCTGCTCCACCCAGAGCGGGAGAAGTCATTTGATGATTTCCCACCCAGAAGAATGAAAAAAAAGCAGCTTGGTGCAACCCAAAACGATATTTCATCATTTATGTGGGCGTATTCACTGGATAGGGCACATTGCTCGCAGAACAGATGACCGATGGAGCCGAAACGTTCTGGAGTGGCGACCGCGTACCGTTGGCAGAAGGCCTTCCGCAAGGTGGACCGATGACGTGATGAAGGCCGCGGGAATCCGCTGCATGTTGGGAAGCACAAGACCGGTCGCAGTGGCGGTGCTTTGGGGAGGCCTATGTCCAGCAGTGGACGTTTTTTGGCTGATATTATGATGATGATGACGATGTGGGATTATCCTTAAATGGATGGATAGCTTGGATTCTTAGAACGAATTTGCTTCCGAAGACAGATCTATACACCGTGAAATTTTAATGGTTGTTTTCCCGCAGCGAAATGCTTTAGTCTTGGTAATACAATAGTTTTGTAAACAAATAAAATATTAGAAACAAAAAAAATGGCAGATTAACCATTGTGAAAAATCACCACGTGCGAGAGTTTATTTCGCTTTGAACATTTATGCATCGCTGTTCCCTTTGTCGGAGGTGCGTGCGATTCGAGTAGTATCTACCAGTTACAGTGTTACTATTGAGTAGTGTGTTTTATCGAGTTAATGAATATTTTTTTAATTGTTTTAAAACAAAAAAATGCTTCGACATTACTCCTTATGGCAAGTTGTTCTGCCGCGGGAAAACAACCATTTAAATTTCACGGTGTAGGTATAAATGATCATTCTTCTGTGCATGTGTGACTGAACTGCTCCTAAACAGCTGGACCGATTTTGATAAAAATTTTGAGTGTGTTCAAGTGGATTCGAGAATGGTTTAAATTCCCAATTGGTAGGTGACGCTGTTCAGGCAGGACAACGTCTGGCCGGTCAGCTAGTATCATCATCATTTCAGCCGAAAGACGTCCACTGTTGGACATAGGCCTCCCCGAAGCTCCTCCACTTCGACCGGTCTTGTGCTTCCCACATCCAGCGGATTCCCACGGCCTTCACAAGGTCATCGGCCCACCTTGTGGGAGGCCTTCCCACTCTACGTCTTCCGGTACGCGGTCGCCACTCCAGAACCTTTCGGCCCCATAGTGGCTAGTATATATAAATTAAAATGAAATGCTATTCCTTGGTAAGCGCATCACATGAGAAGGGCTGGACGTATTTAGCTAAGTCTTGTTTCAAAATGTCCACAGTAGTCCGAATTACGTTATTATGAAAAGATAAATGGAAAAGTTTCCCAGAAAATATTCAAATCCGGAAAAAAAACTGAACATTCTTTTTCTATGGGATTTTTGGATGAATTTTTGAAATTTAATCTGTGTGGTTCTTTCCTTCAAAAGACTATTTCAGACACCAATATACATAGTCTTCACCTGATCTGACCGAAATTATGTCTGGACTTTAAAAGAGACTGTGACCTCTGAGTTTGTTTCGGCCTTTCTTCTCAGAGCAGTCACAAAGGAAACGCCGACCTCGTCTAGTTTTAAAAATATGATTGACGTGTAAAAGTGTTTGTACAAACCTACTTACAGAAATAAAATCATTTATTACTGACGCGATTGCCACCAGATACCCGGTTCTAACCTCCTGGACCATCCCTTATGAGTTAATGACAAGAACATTTAGCTACTGTAATACTGTATTATTATTCACTACTATAGTGAAGCCGCAATCACCAATCAATAAATAGTCATTTATTCAAACTAGGCTCGGAGTCAGCACTCCTTGAACGTCAAAATGACATACGATAGTTCCCCAAAACGCCCGCCCTTTTGGATGAACTGATGAAATTTGGACGGGACGAAGTGTCGCGGTAGCTAGTTATAAATACATATAAAGAACTTGAAAAACAAAATGTAAAGGAAATTCAGTAATCACACGACTGCTGAGCATGCGGTCCTGAATGAGATACCCGGGTCCTAGATACCCGAATCTGGACCTGGGTATCTAGGACCCGGGTCCAACTCTAAATAGTTGTGGGGATGGCCCCGCAGGCTACCCTCCAGGGCTATTCCTACGAGTTAACAACAAGAATATTTTGAAATAGTAATACTGAATTATTTAGTCACTAACTATAGAATATAAGCTCCAATCACCGTTACTGACAACATATAATGACAACATTCACCTGGACCGCCTAAGTGCCGGGGACCTGGATCGCCGCGGGGACGGCGACCGCGATCCGTCAAGATACAGCTGTTTGTACCCACTGTGACGCCATCTGTTCAAACGGTGTGACACATTTTAGATAAGCCAGGTTTTCCAAAAAAAAGCGATGCCGTCTTATAACGCCATAAAATAACGGCCAGGAAAATTGCGTTTTAGACATTGCAATGTCAAAACATGAGCAATTTTCATAACTACCGACATTTTGCGGCTGCTATATGACGGCACTGGTTTCGTCGGAGACCTAAGCTTTATAGGATTATTGACTACTTTTTTTTTGTAAGAGATTTAAAAACAACCAAGACGAGTAGGATGCGGTTTCGCCACCACCACATTACCGAGTCCAACCCGGATCGGTAAATTTTTAAATCCCTTCCAAATTAGTCTTTTTTTTTTTTTTTACAACAAAACAATAACATAAAACAACAATCTCTTGGAAAGGCAATTTGTTTTATTTTTAAGTTACATTCGCCTTCATAATAAATCATATTAACATCAATAAAATAATTTCAGATACTTATAAACATTATTTGAATGTTATTTTATCCATTTAATCGGCTCAATAATTTCCAATTCTCATCATGAAAACTATTTATATACAAAATGGTGGCAATTCAGGATGCCCTTAGTACGTAGCTTGCAAATAGCAATCAACAATGAATACATACGAAAGTAGTGTAAATGTTTAGTGTAGAAAAACTATCAAGATATCGCAACTCCACATTAAAACGTCTTAATAATAAAAAACGCATTAAAAAACCACCTTTTTCAACAAAAAAATTATAATAATAAAAGTAGTCAACGAACCTATCTATCATGTTCACATCGTTGATCACAATTAACCACTCGAAAATATACTAGTGTTGGGTAGAACACGACATGAATAAATAATAGTTGACAAAAACTAAAAAACACGCTTTAAATACCAAACTAAAAAACTAGAAAATAATTTAATTCTATTAAAAAGCGTGGGGGTGCTTTTTGAGGTATTTTTATAATCAATTAATATCAAGCACCCCCACGCTTTTTAATAGAATTAAATTATTTTCTACTTTATTAGTTTGGTTTTTAAAGCGTGTTTTTTAGGTTTTTAAACTATTATTTATTTACTATTTTTAGTTCTGCTAACTACAAAAGCGTGATTTTTAAGGGGCTTTTTCTATTTTTTTTTTTAATTTTTGAATTGTCATCGGTCCTCGATAAGTCTACAAAGTTTAAATGAAATCTGACCGTTTGAAGTGGGTCAAAATCGCGCCCTAAGGAGTCGGTTACAAACAAACATACAAGTGAAGCTAATATAAAGCGTGTAGAAAGAGTTTGTAAGAGTAGCCTCTTTTTCGCACCGAGCCAGTTACAATGTCCTACTTCAAATGAGGTGAGGCCAATGAGGTTTGGAACTTGGGCGACGCGCATTGAAGCTCTGTGATACGTTTGAAGTTACCAGTACAAATGTGACATTTGTAATGGTAACTTCAAACAGTACAATGACAGTCTGAACTCTGATTGAAGACATATTATTAACCAGTATCGCAAAGTAATATGAAACGATTATCATATTAAATATTGTTTATAATTAGGTAAATAATTATGAAACATCTAATTTAAAGAATAATAAATAAAAAAGATAATTAATAAAATTACAATGTAAAAGTAATATTTGCGTAACTTTGTTGCCACTGAGCCGGTTCCTTCTTTTTGTAAGGAAGCTCGGAAGGAAGTGACAACAATACAAAGCCGTTTAAAAATAAAGTATCAAATAAAAAGCTTTTGCACTGGTCACTAACGTTAGGATATTCAAAATACTTCAAATCAAAACTGTCGCTTCAATACGCGCCCTCACGGTATTTAGTCATCAGAATCACAACATATTTCCCTTTCGCTCGAGACTCGAAACGCAGTCACGTTATGTTCAGTGTAGAATGACGTAATTTGTAGCATGCGTCTCGCTCCCTCTCTAATCTCATTCTATAGTTTTACGAAGATGGAGAGTTAGTTACGCGACCTCGCGACTGCCGCGACATAAAATTTGAAGTAGTACATTATAAAATGCCGAGCCGCTCTTACATTTTGACGTCATGAACGGGACAAATGTACCGCCTCTTGTTTGTCCTACTCAACACTAAAATATACATAGGGTCGTAAAATACAAAGACTATACAGATCGATGTCTCAAAAGAATACTAAGAAGATTCATAATAACAGCAAGCAATGAATTATCAATCGTTTTTTGTTACCATATATCGTGTCCTATTACCAGCCAAAGGGCTCCCCCCTTTTCCTTGAATGTGTCTATATTTTTTGCGATCTCTACCCATATTACAGTCGAAAAGTCAAAATGAAAGCATTTATTTCTAGAAGGCAATTTTGAATGGGCAAAATTTACAAGAAAACATGGCTTACCTATTAGTGGATTCGCACGAATTTACTCGTCCGAATCGGGCGAATTGACACTTTTACATAATATATTATTGTGTATAAAGGTGCGCTTACTCGAACAACAAAAATTACTCCATCCTGGTAAATTCTCGTCAACTATGACGTCACGACTACATCCAGCAATTTAGGGCAATGGCACATGTAGCAACCTGTTGCCAGAGATACGGCCACACAATACCATGCAATTTGGAGCAGCTTAAAAAAACTAGGTAATACGCCAGACCCCGTCCCCCGCTTCCTCTTGCAAAAATGAGTTGTAGCTATACTAACAAACGAGATAAAAAGAAAATACGACAAAAAAAATCCAAACCGATTGGATATTCGGCAACTCAAAAAATATATGGAGCAATCAGAAGCAATATTCCCGAAACATATCAGCAATTTGTTGTTGTTGCTCCACTTAATAGATCCAGATTGATCCATTAGTGTTGCCGAGCAATAATTGCTCAAAAAATTGTCCCTGTAAGAGCACCTTAAGCGACTCATACGAAGATAATTTATTTGTGGGCGAATCGACAACTCCAGAAATACGTAATAAGCAATTTGGCACGTTTGGAATTAAAGTTATCAGAAACGGTCACTGCAAGTACATGCAAAAAGTGTCAAGTCGATTCGCCCAAATTCGCGCGAATGACTAATAAGCCGAAAATACAATTGATTATAGTCCGATTTAATAATAAAAAGTAGTTACTCTTTTAATGTCTTTTGTTCATTGGTGGGTTTGTATAGGTGCGTCATCAGCCTAGTCGCTGGGCGCAGGCGCGGGAGCCATTTCGAGAACGATGTCGATCGGGCCCCGCCTGCCGCCACGAACTAACACCGATACCGAATGCTACGTGCGCTCAAAAAGGGTGTGTCAATCGAAACATGGGTGATGCCGCAATAAATTAATATGAATATTAATAAGTATGGTGAGCCCCGACTTAAGAGTTGTGCTGTGTTTAATTTCATCACCACAGCTCTCAAAACGGTGAAGGAAAACATCATGACAAAACCGGCATGTCCCAGAACCAAAAATTCAACGGTGTAGAGAGCAGTGGTCATAATTTACACAATGTGCCAGCTTGAGGTCGAATCATAGACGCATAGGTAGGGTTCATAGGGCCTTGCCCATTCTTTTCGGTAGAGATCTACTAGACATTTTGGAACGGGCAACTATCTGCTACTTTCAAACTATCTGACCGACTCATTGACAATTCAAAAGTGCCCGTATATGGTTTAAGGTGTCGTTTCTTCCACCTCAATTGAAATAAATACTTTGAGATTGCTTGGTAGCACAATTTCTGAAATTTTCTATGTATCCTTTTATCCTTAATTACCTTATGTAACCTTCTTCGATATAAAGTAAGCATTTTTTTTTTAAATTACTTGTATACTGAGCTAAAGATTTTAAAAAAAGGACGCAAAGGACGCCGTTTGTAAAAACTAACCAATTTTGAAAGTTCAAGTAGTTCAAGTATCAAAATATTTCATTTATAAATTCGGATTGTTGCAGACCTGTTGAGGAGGATATGGTTTTAAAGACATTTGGTTTTGGTTCGTTTTTTTTTTCTTTTCATCTCTTATATTATCCATATTCATGCAAATAAACTATTTGAATTTATAAAATTTTTGGAATAGTTTTGAGAAATGTATTGAAAAACGGGTAATTAGTCGATTCGCACGAACTCAATCGCCCGAATCGTAAAATGTATAAAACGTACCAATAGCCTAAAACGTATTTCTGGAGTTGTCGATTCGCCCACAAATACACACGAAATAACTTCGTGCGAGTAGCTTATAGAAAATATTATATTATTTATAAGTGTTTTGGCCCGATACGTGCGAGTCGCCTGTAGAAAATAATACATAATTTAAAAGTGTCTATTCGCCCAGTGCGGGCGAGTAAACTCGTGCGAATTGACTACTAAGCCGTAACAACAAGATGGCGGCGTTGGGTTTCGATTTTGGCACAGAGCCAAAAGTTTCTTGTACAGCTATACACAGTCTACCGGACATCAGTGCACACAATTTGTACCGACCGCGCCTTTATGTTGCAGTAAGTAAAGGCGATTTTCAAAAATAAATATATTGCAAATCGACGACCAAGAAGAAGACAACGCCCTCGTGCGCGCGCTCGATTTTTACGAGCACTGGGGATTTGCAACTTTCTGTATTGAGCTGAGCATTGAGAATTCAACAGTGCGCTTTTTTAAGGCGCTGCCGCTTTGCAGCACGTCAAAAAAGCGCACTGTCGGTTTTCCAACTCTCGGCGCTCAGCAATACGCCAAAAAAAAGTCACCTTAATAATCACATATGCGCATGAGAATCTAATAGAAAAATATAAAAGACAAAGACACGTTGAGCCGACCCTAAATAAATTGGTATAAGAGCTAGAGTATGATGACGAATAAGATGATAGAAAAAAAAAATGGACACCGATATAGAAAATTATGGAAGACAAAGAGATGTTTCGCCTGCCAAAAATAAATCGGGACGAGGGTTAGAGAACGGCGGTGATAGCTTAATTATTAATGCTCACCGGTTCGGGTCCTTCTCCTCGACCTCCAGCAGCTTCCGGTCCCAGCTGCCCGGCGAAGCCTGGCGAGCTCTCTTCATGACGTTGTCTATCTCCTTCCGGCGGCCGGCCGGATTCGAAGGATCTGATGGCGTTGAGAACAGTGTTACCAGCAATTCTGAATACAACATCTTGCCTGGATTTTTTTCTTTTTCTCCTGGCCCGCGGGACGGCCATGTTACGCCGTTGCGGATACTGTAATAGCCGTTTCCCTTAGCCGCAATGCAGATTGCGCTCGGGGGAGCTCCCATGCGCGCGCCTCCGTTTTATATATCTCCCGTTGCATAACACGTTATTGATTGGTCCGTGTCGCAGATTTATGTAGGTACGTAGGTAGGATGGCTAGGCCGCCTGCGCGGATGACGGAAATTAGGTCATGGCAACGCCTATTGCGTCGTGTAAGCTTAAAAAAAAACGTTATGTAACTACTGTGCAGCATTGTTGCCAGCATCATGGCTATAAGAGTAGAGAAAGTCCCAAAGATATGTGGAAGATGATATGGGTACAAAGCGAGAGGCTGCCGAGATTTAGTGACAAATGCATGACCAAAACGGTGAAGGAAAACATCGTGAGGAAACCAGTAGGTCCTAGAACCAAAAATTCGAAGACATGTGACATCTACCAACCCGCACTGGGCCCGCGTGGTGGATTACGGCCCACTCCCTCTCACAGAGGAGGCCTTTGTCCAAGCAGTGGGAACATTATAGGTTTATTATGCTGTTATGCGTTCGCTGACTGGCCAGTTCCTCTCAACTCGTGTGGTTCTCTCCTCAAAATACCATTTCAGACACCAATCTACATGGTCTTCACATGATCTGACGAAAATTTTTACTGGACTTTAAAGCGATTGTGAACTTCTTTGTTTCGACCTTTCTTCTCAGAGTAGTCAGATAGGAAACGCAGACCTCGTCTAGTTTTAAAAATATGATTGACGACTAAGTGTTTGAACGAACCTACTTCCAGAAATAAAATCATTTATCAATAGAGAAGTACTGAAGAATAAATAATAGTTTAAAAAACTAAAAAACACGCTTTAAAAACCAAACTAAAAAATTAGAAAATAATTTTATTCTATTAAAAAGCGTGGGGTGCTTTTTAAGGTATTTTTATCATCAATTAATATCAAGCACCCCACGCTTTTTAATAGAATTAAATTATTTTCTAATTTTTTAGTTTGGTTTTTAAAGCGTGTTTTTTAGTTTTTTAAACTATTATTTATTTACATTTTTTTAGTTCTGCTTGCTTGAAAAGCGTGATTTTAAGTTTTTTTTTTAAATATATATATATATTTTTTTTAATTGTCATTGGTCCTCGATAAGTCTACAAAGTTTCAATTAAATCTGACCGTTTGAAGTGGGTCAAAATAGCGTCCAAAGGAGTCGGTTACATACAAACATACAAGTGAAGCTAATATAAAGCGTGTAAAAATATACATGTTGCACCGGCTCAATTTCAACGCATTTGTTCAATCAAACCATTTACAGGCACATTACAGTCGTTAAGGAGTAGGTCAGTCAGAAACATGAAGCTAGTTGCCCATTCCAAAGCGTAATAGGTACCTAAGGAGAAGAACGGAAACTCCATGGACACTCTTTTAAATTAACATAATTTGCCTAGCTTTTTCTCAACTATGTAGGAGTTTTTTTTGTGTGGCAAATCATCAAATAACTTCTCCCGCTGAGTGGAGCAGGAGGGCGTGTCAGGCTTTTACTGATTAAAACCCAACCGTGTTCCTTCAGTTGCCTGTGTGCCAGGGCCCACGGTATCTCTTTCGAACAACCCGCACCCCTGTCAAGCATCGGCCCTTGTGGGCCCCACCAGTTTGTGCTGACATCTCTTTGAGGCGCGCGTGGAACACAACGCGCTGTCGAACCGGGCTTGGTCCTTACCGGACAGCGAGCTATGTAAGAGTCGGCTTACCAGTCTGACCGGATGCAGATGAATACCAGAATTTTACATGGAGCGACTGTGTATCTAACCTCCACCACCCAGTAACTGGGTAAGACGATACCCCTTGGTAACACTGGTTGTCACACTTTCGGGCTTCTGACGACCCGTAACGACTGTCAAAGATCCACAAATGAAGCCAGGACAAAGCTTAAAATGCTTTCCGAGGAACGGAGGGACCTTGGTATTTAAAGATGGTCAGCCATCCACGGACCAACCGCAGCAAGCGTAGCTTAACCCGATCGATCGACCGGTGTGGATATTATTACTTAGCCATAGGCCCCTCTATTTGGAGATAGAGATGATGCCAGATATCATGTTACCTACCCGCGGACACCTTGTAGAAGTTCTTGTTGTACAAGAAGAGATTCGCAAAGACATTTTTTTATTGCTACTCTCCCTTCTTCGTCGTTCCCTCAATGCTGAGGATATAAAGCTTTTTCAAATTATTATTTATACAATCAGATACGTTGTGCATTGAATGTAGATCAAAAGGGACCTTTACAGTGTCAAAGAAGCATAAAAGTAGAATAAATGCCGTGGAAATGCGTTCCTTGCGAAGCACGTGTGGTGTGACTATGAATGATAGGGCTAAGGAATTATGTGTTAAGGTGAACCTAGTCCACATTTATCCCATACTAACTTCGGGAGTGTTTTAACTCAGTTATAAAATTAAACATAGTATGGTTTTATCTCATAATCAATGCTGTCTGTACGGAAATAGAATACTAAAATAAAAAGCCATTAAATAGTTAGGAACCAACAAAGATTCGTTTTTCTTGCTATTTTAACCCAAATTTGGGCGTGTCAAAGTAATAAATAAAAAGTGGTTTTATCATAAAACCCGATCTTCCGAAGGACTTTTCTAAATTTTTACGCGCCTGTTTAACTATAAATGATCCTGCATCTCACTCAATAATATTGTGCGTGTAGACCAACTTCTAACTGCTCATCACTGATACTACACTACTGGTGAGACAGCGTGCTTTTTAGCCAGGTCCGTCAGTGAGTTCGAGCCCGCGACTAGGTTCCCCTTAAGTTGGAAGAACTTGATTCTATACAATAATAGCATATAATTAACATTCAACAATAAATTCAAATTTCATTAATAAAAATATGGTTTATACAGTCAAATAAAATAAGCAATGATATGAAGTAACTCATATGTCCTCTCAGTAGTTAAGCTAACTCTGGTGAAAGAACTTATACGTTGTCTTGAGTTAATCACAGCGACCAACAATTCTTATCGTTTAAGTAGTCGTTGATAGAATAGTATGCCTTAGAACAAAGATTTGATTTTACTTTAGCTTTAAATGCATTAAAATGTAAATCTGGCAAAGAAGAGGGAAGCTTGTTATAAAAGGTTATACCAAGCCCAACAAATGAGTTATGAACTTTATGAAGCTAGTGAAAGGGAGCGCGTAGTTTGTCCTTATTTCTAGTATTAATATTATGAATATCACTGTTTTTAGTGTATAAGTGTATATTTTGCCTAATTAAGATGTTAGCGAAGATGAATTGCGATGCCACCGTGAGAATACCAATATCTGTAAAAAATTCACCCAGAGAAACTCTAGCACCTTGTTGGTAAATTGCACGAACAGCTCGTGTTTGAAGAACAAAAATATTTTGAATATCAGCGGTTTTGCCCCACAGCAGAATGCCGTAGGACATAACGCTATAAAAATAACTAAAATAAACTAACCGAGCTGTATCAACGTCAGTGTATTGTCTTACTTTCCTGACGGCGTAGGTGGCCGAACTAAGCCTTCCCGCTAGGCTTGATATGTGATCCCCACTGAAGTTTGGCATCTACTTTTAAGTATCAAAATAAGTATTTGGAAAAAAGAACTTCAAAGGCAATACGGTAATTCTGTCTAGTCTCCTCCCATCTTCTCATTAAACTAATCTCTAGGCGCGATTAATATATTGTTACCATTAATTAAGATAATAGATACAAAGAAAAATAATGAATGCTTTAGAATTATGAAACACCCTCCCTGTTAATAATGTTACATATCAAACGGTAGAAGATATCTACCTACCTACCATTACATTTCATCATTAATTCCATCTCCATAACAGGGTGTTTCAAACTACGTCATGCGTCTTAGTAATATTTTCATGTTTTTGATTATGCAAATGTTCAAAAAAGATAATAATGGTAGTAGATAGCAGTAATTGGGTACATGAAGTGGGCTGCCGTTGTAAGACGACTAAAATGTCACGGTGTATAGTCGTCGGTATGTTTGTAACGTTTCAAGTAAAAACTAAAGAACAAAACCATCCGTGTATGCGAGTTTCAATAGCCCATTTCAGACACTAATTTACATGCTTTTAAAAGAGACTGTGATCTCTGAGTTTGTTTCGACGTTTCTTCTCAGAGTATAGTCAGATAGGAGTAGATTATACAATCCCGGGATCCCTGCCGTTTTCTGACCCCGAAAATCCCAAGACTGTACTTGGCTAATCTCGGGATTGCCGCAAATAGGTCATGTTTGCATTCCATAGTCTGTTGCGCCTTGACAATGACCTTGGCTAGAATATATTAATAAACAAGTATATATGTAGTCAATAGACTACTTTAGTTTTAGGTAGCTCTAGACTAAAGTAGTCTAGAGCTACCTAAAACTAGAAGCTAAACGGACGGAAATAATAATTGACATTAATTTCTAATGCCATTTAACAATAATTATTTAGTATTATGAAATGTGTGAGTCTTTATAATCTTTATAATCCAGTCTTTATAATTCAGACTGATTGTATTTTATTTCATCATTGAGACTTGGCTGGCTTGATGCTTTTATATTTTTTTATTAATTACAAACATTTGTACGCCCTCTGGTATTACATAGCGCACGCTTTATTTATTCATATATCATCATTATTGCACCTACCTATGTTAAACAAATGAATAAATGGCTTAAGACTTATGACTTTAAAAGTGATTTATAATAGCATTTATTACACAGCGACAAATCCCCAGATTCTGAAGTACAAGCACAAAAAGAATCGGGGTTGGAAAACGGAGGAGTTCGTGGATACCACTTAGGAAAAAAAAAAGGAAAAGAAACAGCATGAAGTCTATACAGGATAAGTTTGTATCCAGTGCGCAAACTGTAACCATGAATCCAGCATATCATTCTAGACCCTCCAGCGTAGAAATTTTACGTCGGTTTTATAAAAAAACATCAGCTGTTTCATAGAAAAGTGCAATACCTACACGGACAAAATGTATGGAACAGCTGATTTTTTTTTTTCGTATAGCCAACCAAAAATTTCTACGCTTGGGGGTCTAGAATGATATGCTGAATTCATGGTTACAGTTTGCGCACTGGATAAAAACTTATCCTGTATAAATCATATTGTCTATTCCTCCAACCAATGTAGAACCTGAGCGAGCGGTTTCAGCTGCTGCTAATGTTGGCAATAAACTACGAAGCCGGCTTAGCAATCAAACATTAGAAGCTTCGATATATCTGCGGTTGTATTTTCGAAATTCTAAACAGTTCTTTGTTTTGTCTTTTCCATTTCTTACAAAAGTATAGCGTTTTTGTTATATCCGTTCTTATTAAACAGGGCAAGTTTTTATCCAGTGCGCAAACTGTAACCATGAATTCAGCATATCATTCTAGTCTCCCCAGCGCAGAAATTAAACGTCGGTTTTACAAAAAAAAAATCAGCTGTTTCATAGAAAAGTGCAATACCTACGCGGTCAAAATGTATGGAACAGCTGATTTTTTTAAACTTATCCCTTATTGTGATTTGTGTTGTGAACTTGTGGCGGACATCTACAATGCCCCACATACGAAACTTCAAATCAACAAACGTGGAAAACACAAAAAGTGAAGCGGCGCCATCTACGAACTACTCAAGACGTCACACCGTAACTACATCGCGCAAGCAGTTTACCGCGCGATCTGCATATATACAACATCCCGACATCAACCGTCGGGCAGTTGCCCACCAGACACAACACTCGTCTGGTCGGAGGATCCTCCTTTACCAATAGAGTATCAGTGAACTTTACACCCCGTTCCTGATACCTCTATAAACTGAACTACTTATAAAATATTTTTTAAGAATATACTCAAGTTTCTTTTCCCATTTCAGTCCAATTAGAAACCACATAGTCTAATCCCAGTATAGCCCCAGGATCCCGGAATTACGCATACATTTATCATAAGGAAAAACTAAATTTAAATTCATCATAATCAGCCTTTAACGTTCCCACTGCCGGGACACAGGCCTCCTCTCTACGAGAGGGAGTGGGTCTTAATCCACCACGCCGGCCACGGTGGAGCATACGGTGGAGGTCTGCCCGGCTTAGGCGGAGCACTGCCGTGTCCTCGTGGAGGCTATCGGCGGCGGCGATCTCTCGCGTCCGGCCCTGGTCCAGGCCATGGTACGTAGCGAGAGTGCATGGGTAACCGTCACCCCCTTCTGCGAAGCAGTAAGTAATGCTCGCGAAGAGGGGGAGCGGCGCACGTGAGGGAGAGGCAGTATATGCGCCCTCACGGCCTTAGTCGAGCTAGGAGACGCCCTGGGCGTCGGGAATCCCAGGCTGATTCCCGACCACCGTAGACTTGCGGACAGCGAGTAATGGGTAGCTCGTTGTCCGGTAAAGACCAAGCCCGGGTCGACGGCGCGTTCTGTTCCACGCGCGCCTCAAAGAAATGTCAGCATCAACTGGTGGGGTCCGCAAAGGCCGATGCCTGCCAGGGGTGCGGGTTGTTCGAAAGAGATACCGTCGCCCCTGACACACAGGCAACTGAAGGAACACGGGTGGGTTTTAGTCAGTACAAGTCTGACACGCCCTCCTGCTCCACCCAGAGCGGGAGAAGTTATTTGATGATTTGCCACACAAAAAAAACTCCTACATAGTTGAGAAAAAGCTAGGCAAATTATGTTAATTTAAAAGAGTGTCCATGGAGTTTCCGTTCTTCTCCTTAGGTACCTATTACGCTTTGGAATGGGCAACTAGCTTCATGTTTCTGACTGACCTACTCCTTAACGACTGTAATGTGCCTGTAAATGGTTTGATTGAACAAATGCGTTGAAATTGAGCCGGTGCAACATGTATATTTTTACACGCTTTATATTAGCTTCACTTGTATGTTTGTATGTAACCGACTCCTTTGGACTCACACATGAAATCAAAATCAAAAGTCATTCATTCAAACTAGGCTGAGAGTCAGCACTTTTTGAACGTCAAAATTACATAAGACAGTCCCCCAAAACGCCCGCCCTTCACCACTTCCTGGTACTTTAGCTGGGAAGAAGAAGTGGCGCAACAAACTGTCTAACGGCACAGCTGTCTGTTAAGTTGGAAGAACTTGATTCTATACAATAATAGGTAAATAATTAACATTCAACAATAAATTAAAATATCATTAAATAGCTTCTGGCCGCGACTTCGTTCGCGTCAAATTTTTTGCTTCCCCGACCCATATCGCTCGCCACGCCTGCCCGTGCGAGTCCTTCTTATTCGTAACTTTTTTCTCTTTACTCGGCTCCTAAGGGTCTTAACGTGATGTTATATAGCCTGTAGCTTTCCTCGATAAAAGGGGCGATCTAACACTGAGAGAATTTTTCAAATCGGACCAGTAGTTTCTGAGATTAGCGCGTTCAAGCAAACAAACAAACTCTACAGCTTTACTATTAGTATAGATATAGATTTAAAAAAAAAATGGATTATACAGTCAAATAAAATAAACAATGATATGAAGTAACTCATATGACCTGTCAATAGGTAAGCTAATTCTGGTGAAAGAACACAAACGTTGTCTTGAGTAAGTAGGTAGTCGTTGAGAGAATATTAAGCCTTAGAACAAAGGTTAGATTTTACTTTAGCTTTTAACGCATTAAAATTTAAACCTAGCAAAGGACATACCTAGACATATAGACATGGACATTGTAGGTCGTCGTGAACCCCTGGGGGTCGACATAGATCACTTTGGGTATCATTTATTTAGAATATAGCATAATATATGCAGAGGTATATCTACAATATAATGACATTTCACCAGTTAAGGTATGATTCCGAGAACCGCTGCGCGCAGCAGTATGTGATTACATTCCGAGCTACGCAGCAATGTCGCGGCAGCACTGCTGCGCGGCAGTGTCGCCCCCCCACCACGATAGACCAATAGTGACGCGTCTGCCGCCGCAGGGATAGTACCTACGTGAATGTTGACAAGTAAAGAGGCAACAAAAAGATGAATTTCTCTGATTCAGAAGCGCAGACAGCGCAACACTGCCGCCTTGCTCGGAATCATCACGGCAGGCAGCACTGCTGCATGCAGCGGAGTTCGGAATCATACCTGGTGTTTTTTTGTTGCATCGATAACGTCATAAAAATAAAACGCAAGTATTTTAATTTTTCCAAAAGCTGTCTGTCAAACAATCTGCCTAGCCTTTTCCCAACTATGTCGAGGTTGGCTTCCCGTCTAACCAGATGCAGCTGAATACCAGTATTTTACATGGAGCGACTGCCTATCTGACCTCCACGACACTACTGGGTATATCGAAACCCCGTGAGTACTATGCAGGCTAGATTGAACACATGACTTTATAACTCGTCTGGTGGTTTTGAGTATTTTGTAAATGGCCTACGCAAATGTCCTGCAGATCTGGTAGCGTCTTGTGACGGGTCGATGAGCTCCCGAAAATAGGGTTGAGCTACACGGTGACTGATACATACATGCCGTCTGTTGGGACAGGTCAGCTCAAAGCTGCAATGGCTCTTTCTTCAAAAGGCCCTTCCAGACATTGCCCTGCATTGTTAGACTCACATAAAATTCAAATTATATAATGTTTGGACTTTAAAAGAGACCATGACCTTTTTTTTTTGGGTGGGAAATCATCAAATGACTTCTCCCACTCTGGGTGGAGCAGGAGGGCGTGTCAGACTTTTACTGACTAAAACCCACGGTGGTGTTCCCTCAGTTGCCTGTGTGCCAGGGGCCGCGGCATCTCTTTCGAACAACCCGCACCCCTGGCAGAGACCATGACCTCTGAGTTTGTTTCGGCTTTTCTTATCAGGGAAAAGTCAGCTAGGAAATGTTTTTAAAAATATTAACTAACAAAATATTGACGTGTAAAAATGTCTTTTAAGATCTACTTACATAAATAAACATTTCATTTCATTTCATGGTAAGACTGTTTGTCAGACTTTCGTGCTTCTGACGACCCGTAACGACTGTCAAAGATTCACGAAAGGCAGCAGGCACCAACGGCTTAACGCGCTTTCACGGAGGAGTCTCGCTATGTAAAGATCCCAACCGCACCACTCCACCCACCCATCCACAGACCAACACCGGCAAGCGTGACTTAACCTGATGAATTGACTCGTGCGGCTGTGACTTAGCTACGAGCCCATCCCCAAAAGCTGTCAATAATATACTTTATCAGCATAAAACGTTCCCACTATTGGGAAAAGCATGCTGTCTCTCCAGGGCATCGTGTCCGACAGAGGTAGTATCAATGATGAGCAGTTAGAAGCTAGCCTACACGCACAACATTATTGAGTGAGATGCAGGATCATTTTTAGTACAACAGGCGCGTAAAAAATTAAGAACAGTCCTTTGGAAGATCGGGTTTTATGAAAAAACCACTGCATAAAGCAATGGCCAATAAACTTTATTGAACTTTTTGATATTTGAGCTTTGTCGGTAATGAATTTAAACACGCCCAAAGTTAGGTTAAATTAGCAAGAAAAACGGATCATTGTTGGCGCCTAACTTTTTAATGGCTTTTTATTTTAGTATTCTGTTTCCGTACAGACAATATTAATAATGAGACAACACAATACCATGTCTAATTTTTGATGTATATTGTCGAACAGTGGAGTAATACACTCCCGAAGTTGTATGGGGAAAAATGTGGACTAGATTCACCTTAAGTTTCTGAAATTTTTGTATTCATATTCATTTATATAATGTTTATCACAAGTAAAAGGCAGTTCAGCAGGCCTAGACAAAACACATTTCTATTAGCGTTTACGCTAAACGCTACCCCAAAATGTATGGGAATGACATTTTCTGCGGAAAGGACACGACGTAATCTTACCGCAGGTAATGTCATTCCCGTACATTTTGACGTAGCGTTTGGCGTGATCGCTAACAGGAATGTGTTTTGTCTCAGGGCCCAGTTCAGATCAGTAGTTCTACGACATACCGCTTTCTGCCAGGGGTGCGGGTTGTTCGAAAGAGATACATACCGTGGCCCCTGAAGTTATTTGATGACTTCCCACCCCAAAAAAAAAAACCGGTTTCCTCACGATGTTTTCTTACACAATTTTGACAGCAGTGGTGATGTAATTATTTGTACAAACTAAAGTGCGCGGCTGGGTTTATAACTCACTGGTCGTACATCGTTCGCGCATGTATAATTTTAACTTGATTGAGTAATGCAATCAATATTTTGTAACATCTTGATTTTTAAGAATTGTTCTTTGTTTCTGATTATACGTATTTGATTTTTTCTTTTAAACACGCTGTCTACAGCTTCTGAATGTCCTCTCCTATCGCAGGTATGCTGGAAGAGATTTCTTTACAAAAATAAGCATCACCTCCGTACCTATTTTTCTGCGTTTCTGCTTATACAACGTGACATTTTAGTCGTCTTACAAAGGTGGTCCACTCAATTTATCCGACTTAAAATACCTAAAAGCGCGATTAAAAAACTGTTACCATTCATTAAGATAATAGGTACTAAGAAAAATAAATAATGCTTTCGAATTATGAAACACCCTCCCTGTTAATAATGTTTATCAAACGGGTCCCGACTGCTACAATTTATCTGCTTATAAGCATCGCCTTAGCAACTGGAGATTCTTAAGTTAAGTGCAATCGGGTACAACGACTTTCTTGTTTTAGGGCTTTTCCATGAATACTCAGAAAAGCAGTCGGATTTTTTTTTTATAAATGATTAGTAGTCATTGGATACATGAAGTGGGCTGCCGTTGTAAGACGACTAAAAAGTCACGGTGTATATGAAATGAAATGTTAATTTATTAGATCATAAATGATACTTTTACACGTCAATATTTTGTTTTAGTCAATATTTTAACTTGATAGCGGCGGCATTTCCTGACTGAAGAAGAAAAGCCGAAACAAACTCAAGAGGTCATGGTCTCTTTAAAAGTACAAACATTACATTATTAGAATTGTATGCGAGTCTTACAATGCAGGGCCATGTCTGGAAGGGCCTTTTGAAGAGCCATTGCAGCGTTGATCTGACCTGTTCCGACGGCATATATGTGTCATATGGGCAACTCGCTTCGTCTTTCTAACTAACCGACGACTCCCTGACAAATGCCTGTTATTAGTTAAATTGAAACCTTTTCAGTTGAGTTAAGGACAGTCACCTGAGATCGTTTTTCTGTTCCATGCCTACTGGGGAGTTTGCTGCGCCACTTTTTCTTCTCAGCTAAAGCCCTAGGAAATGATGAAGGGCGGGCGTTTTGGGGGACTGTCTTTTGTAATTTTGGCGTTCAAAAAGTTGTGATTCTCAGTTTGCAGTGGCGAAAGCACCATATAACACGATTCCTACCGGCTTCCCTTCGGGGATTCGCATCGGCAACTCTATCACTATTTAAAAATGGCACGTCAATAGTGGCTACTATTGTAGAAAAAAAAATTACACTCCGGGTATTTAATTCACCGTAACATTCAAACAACAAAAACGGTAACTTTAGCACTGTATTACAACAAAAAAATGTTTTAAATGAACCCGGCGCCAAAACGTCATAGTTGAGAACTAAAACTTCATACAACAGCGATACCGTAATGATGTCACTTTAATGCACGTGGCACCCTGCTTGATATGGATGAGAGCAAGCCGCTGTACAACGGGTTATGACAGAGACATAGAAAAATGCATCAGCGAGGAGATGGAAGAATATTGCACATTTTATTTGGTTTTCAGCTGTTCAATTTTTTTGTATTTGAATGATAGTTCTTTATTGAAAAGTCAGTAAGTTAAAGCCGACTTCGCTTCGGCTTCTCTCTTAGAAAAATTTACACCTCGCCGCTGCTAAGTTTGAATAGGAAAATTAATATGTCGCCGTGGTTACTGGATTTCCCTCGATACGAAATCATATTACTGACACTTTCTTCATTTTGTGGAGCGTGCATTTTGAAATTAGCAAATCGTTGTCAAATATTTATGTATTATTTATTTATTTTTTATTTTTTTATATTTTGCAGTTTTGATTACCTTATGAAAACTAACAAAAATAACACCTGTTGTTATGTATGACCTTAAGTTTTTTTTTTTTTTTTTTTGACTTTGCCCCACACTAGGAATTCCTCCTGTATTGTGGGTGCGTTTACAAACATTTAAACTCACATACACAAACACCCAGACCCAGAACAACTACTTGTAGGTCATACAAATATTTGTTCCGTGCGGGAATCGAACCCATGACACGCAGCGCAGCAGCCAATCGCTTAACCACTGCATCAACCGTGCCGTCTCGTCAAGTTCCTAAGGGGGTCCTTCCCAACATGATTGAAAAGCTTCTCGTTTCATGCAACACAATGCAAGCACGTGAGAACGCGATAACATCGAACGAAAATTGGCTTGATTTTACCAAACTTGTTCTAAGAAAAACTTGTTTTTGAAAAAGCCTTACAAGTTTTTAAGAAAAAAAAATTTTTTTTCTTCAGTTAAAACATAAAAAAATATTCGGTAAAATAAAATCGTAGGGCGCGTGAAACATATTTATCTTTATCTAGGTCCTTATAAAAGTAGACTATTTCTATACCAAACTGTCAAAACCACACTGACAACTGACAGTTATCTAAAGTAGTGAAGACAACTTGATTTTGTAATCGCCATTCTAAACACAGAAGAAAATTTTCCACTGTCTACACGGAACGTCACTTTTGTCTACTCTTGCGTCGACAAGACGGTGCTCGTGCTAAGGTGCACGGTTCCAATTTGTCGCTTCCTATGGAGAAGAGCCGGCAAGAAACTCCACGTTTACTCTTTTAAAAATCATTAGCTTTTACAATGTTTTTAAATTACAGTGATAATAGGTATGGGAGGACAGTTCATCACAAAATAAGGTCAGTGTATGTCCTTCTAGGAATGTCCATGTATTTATATTTGTTTAGTCAAACCTCCACCAGCCCGCACCGCGCCTACGTGGTGGATTACGGCCCACTCCCTCTCACAGACAGCAGGCTATGTCCCAGTAGTGGGAACATTTCAGGCTAAAAAAAAAGTTATTTTCACTAACCGGTGATCCGAGAATGTTGCGGATTCCTATCCATATGCAGGCGGTTCTTCGAAGCCGCCTCCGCAGCGCGGGACACCGACCCGTTCCGACGGCCAGACATCCTGCAAAACGGTGATAAACAGATAAGATACCTGGTTGAAACCATTATCATGGAGAGCCTCACTGAAAAGAAAAAATCTTGGCGACTTGTGTGATATGTGCGGGTTTTTGAGGTACTCTCTGTTACTTCGAAGGCAAGCTGTTAGTCCTCGGTTGTTTAAAGATCCCTTAGTTCAAGAAATCCAAATATTTTCATAAGTTTTTTTACAATTTTCAGATCAGTCAACTCTTCCCACAATATCGCAGTCCACTGCTGAACTTACCCGACCAACCGACGGCCGGTGGAGCATAATAACTCATTTTTTAAATTATAAACAGTTATCATCATACAAAATATCAACGCATTTGTTTACGCAGAAAACTGACGTCATACCCACAGAGCAATATGGCGTCCACTGCGTCCAGCGTTTTCTTCAAATTACACGCGAAATATGAAAATGTAAAATTTAAATGCATTTTTATGGCACTAATCGATTCAATAATATTTTTTTTGTGGTTTATTGGCAAATTAGAATCTAATTAAGACACTTTTAAAAAATGGGTAATGTTAAAAATACCCTATTCACAAAATTTTACTTTAAATTAAAACTAGACATGATGCGGATATGCTAGAACAGATCCAGAGACTAGGCATTTCATGACACTTTTCAAAAATGGGTAATAAAAATGAAACTGGCAATACTAGTTACGGTCGCCAATCATATTTTGATCGACATTCAACTTATTACTGACCTGTAAATTGTAAAAAAAACGTATGAAAATTTTAATCTTTCCATTTAAATCTCTGAATGTGTGATCCAGAAGCTGGATAGAGAAAGTCGGACTGCAATAAATCCCTAATTATTATGCAAAATCCAGACATAACTACCGTGAAGAGTCAGGAATGGTTACTCCAAAACCGATCAATAGCGCTGAAAAACCTGTCTTTTGTGTTTGTGTATTTTAACCGGAAAAATTCGTGGTTTTATACTTTCGATTACTATAAATAAGTTCAGTTGAGTTCCCTATAACTTTTCAGTGTCGAACTGCACTACAATTTTTTGGTGGATTTATCCTAGCAGTGAATGCAATTTAAGACATGTTTTTATTATTATTTTTAGTTCATTTGTTCTTCATAGAAAATGAATGATACAATGAAAATGGTTTGGTTGGTGAAAAATTAAGATGAAAAATGTTGATTTCTAGTAAAGTTAGATGAAAAAGTAAAAAAAAACCTTTTCAAGACATTATTTAATGGACTGTATAACTTGTGTCAAGCTATATTTAATTCCACTCAGTCATTCAGAGCAGTAAACACAATGGATTATTCTGATCTGTCACCCTGCTTTGTCCCCTTGAGGGGAACGGACCGGAGACAGATAATTATAAACCCTAACCACTAGTCTTCAAAATCAGCTGTTCCCTACATTTATGTTTGCATAACTCGTCAAAATGTAAGGAACAGCTGATTTTATTTTGAATGCTATATGACCACCTTTTAAAGAACACTGCATTTTCAATCGATTTGGAAGGAATTTGCCTAATAGACAGTTGTATTAACACGTAAGATACATTTTATCCCAATAGTATGTTTCCAGTAAGAAATTAAACATATGCCAGCACTCGATGGAGAGAAGCATGATGGGAATCAAGATATAAGAAAAACACAAAGGTTCGGGACATAGCAACAAATGTCAGGAAACTAAAATGGAAATGGGCTGGGCATATGCGTAGAGGGAACGAGAAGTGGAACAAGAAGGTCACAGAGTGGTACCCCAGGAATGGCATAAGAAAGATGGGAAGATCCCGTCAAAGATGGGAGGACGACCTGGCCAAATTTGCAGTTGTGACCTGGAGCCGGGTTGCCAAGGCCAGAAATGAGTGGAAAAGGTTGGAGGAGGCCTTTGCCGATTGGCAATAAGCAAAAGACAACCTAGATTTTAGATAACTTAGATATTACGGAAATTGTATTACGTAGTGTTGAATAAATGGCTTTAATATTATTTAGAATGTTCCCGCGGGCTCATTTTCAACGTCCAGCCGGGCGAAGCCACCGGCAAAAGCTAGTTACTAATATATTCAGAGAATTGTAACAGTGTTATTGTAATGACAAAATGTTCGTTATGATTTGGTTGGAATGTTATAGATTGGTGATGCATGCGAGGTCTTAAACATGGTATGAAGCAAACTCTATGGTCAGTGGATCGTCTTAGGGGTGGAGTTATATGTTCGATTAATATGTATTATATTAGTTTTATTAATATGCGAGACAATGCATATTCTCCATTTTAAAATGAGAATGATATTCCATGAATTCATTATGATTGAGAAGAATGATGATATTTTGTTTGCCTGTTATTATTCTTCTGTAATGTTATTTGTTTCTTTTTTGTCTTTGTTAAGTTTTTGACCGCGTTACACAAACAAAATATTAATTTTCTTTGCATGATTCTTTGAGATATTTCGGTTTTAATGCTACATTTTGTTTCTAAAGGGCAGTGTCATCCATGAATGACAAACCAATTAAAGTCTTTGTTACTTGATGTCATTTATTTATTAAACTGTGGGCCCTACATGTTCTCTTTATGCTTGCTTATTGCTTGTTTTTAAGTAATTCATGGGTATACTAAGATGTAGTAAGACACTTTCATTCCGAGAAAACGAGTTCCACTTTCACATTTTCACGAGATTTTTTTCAGTATTGATTAGTACGTTGCGTTGTCTTGCCTTTATCTTACTGAAAACGTATGCTGACGTCATTATTGGGTTTTTAATGCGAAGATCTGTTATTATTTATGATTTATCTGGCTAGAGAATTGATTTACGAGTCAATAAAACCGTTTTATTAACCGATAATAACTGTTCGGCCTTAGTCTATTTATACTCAACAAAATGGCTGACTCGATCGATTTTTCTTCACCTGCATTTAAAACCATGAAAAACTTACCTGAGCGCCTCCGTTCAAGGATCGGATGGAGCGAGGGCTCCGAACGCGCGCGACGGGACGCGGGGGGCGAAGCCCCGTTGCCTGGCGGCGGGCAGACGCGAAGCCCGGCAGCGCCGCTGTAAAAACCGACATACTTAGAATACGCAAGCGGCGCGCGGGCGTACGAGAGCTTCGCAAGGGGCGAAGCGACCGCGATCGACACAGGCCCACGCGAGGCGAACATGCAGCCTCCGGGCACACGCGGCGAGGCCTCACGGTGCAGGCCGTACGCGGCAGCATAACATCCTCCATAATGCAGGCGATGAGGCGACGCTCCTCGAAGACAGGCTGAACATCCAACATCAAATACTATATTCACCTTATATTAATCACAAAACAAAGTTACGAACCAGTATAAAACACGTAAACTTTTCACTGAAGTTCTATGGTATCCACTATCCGAGAAGGCGTAATTCGCTAGGAGTATCCGCGACACGCCTTTCTACGTTCAGCGGCCATTTTGTTTAGCAATACATTGACCTTTCTCTTTCTCTTCGATTTATTGCGTTTCATTCTGTGATGAAGTGAAAGGATGACAATATTACTGCTTGGAAAAATTATTTCCTCCTAAAAAAATATTTTATTTATTCAAATTTTAGTATCAGTAAATATTTTTACTAGCATCATTTAACAAGTTTTCTTCAGAAAATTCTGTAAATAAACAAACAACGCAATGTTCTGCTAAAGCAATAACAAAACGAAGTTCACAGCGCTGAGTCAATGTTACCAGTGTAATAAGATTCTACCATTTAGAAACATTACGTAACTTTTGGTTATTTGTATTCATTTGAAAATTATGTAAGACTATCTAAATTATTTTGGAGTTGCCTGGCAAATAAAAACTTATCAAAATCTACAAGTTACTTCAAAAAATCTTCATGGGAAACAATCTTCAAGCAAACAGATCAGCTTTCTAGTTTCCATGACTACTACAACCACCCCACTTAGCAACACCGATGCATTCCAGTTTTTCTACTACAAAAATAGTGCAGTAACAACGTCCACCGGGGAGGGATGTGTTACTTTGCACTTTAATTTTAAGTTTTAAATTGTATCGTTAGATAATAGAACATTAAAATCATACTATAATATTCATGTTTACAGTTCTATTACATAAAAATAGTCGTCTAAGTTCGTATCTCGTTTTAATCTTAATGTAATCGAAGTAAACTGAATAAAATCTAGTTACCTGAAAGAGTAAATAAAAAAGTGAAAACGATAAACGTTTCTAGGAACCGGTTCTCTTAAGAAAAAATCGTCTTGCCCAAGGAATTCAAGGTATGCATGTTCCCTATTTTAACTCTGATTATACTATCTCACCATCTATTTCAATAATCTTTATGAAATAAGTCTAAATCAATTAAATATTTCTTGCGTAAATGAAGGTAGGTAGTTGACGCGTTCTATTTGAATACACTGGTATCGTTTAGATACATACAGCTGTCATAAAATTGCTTGAATGTTATTTATGGTAAGTACAATACCTACATAACCAAAACCTTGGCATATTAATAATGTCAACATACCAAAACATCACGCTTTTATTCTGTAAAGGTGTACAAGTGGCAGAGGTCACAAGAGGAGTCACATTGTAGAAATATCTGATGTGTCCCAAGCAGAGGGCCTACGTGCCCATTGCCATGTCGGCGGCATATCAAAGATTCGTGGGCGGAATAAATGTAATCATGTTCTATTTGAAAAACGATGCAATAGATTCTGATTTTATTCTTATAATAACTTTTTTGGTATATTTTTGACAGATTCAGGGCGTTTTGACTGTCATCTTCGAGTTTGAATTAATTCTGACTAGTACCTAAAATAGTAGCAAGCCGCTGGGTGATAGGTGGCTAATCTTTTTAGCACGAGATAATTCTCGTAGCTTCGTCATTTACTTGAATAGATAGAAAATGAATGATTAAAATCTAGTTTCGAATTTTCGATATGTTTCACACCTTACAAATTGCGTGCAAACCAAAGGTATTGTCATCCGTTGACTTCCCTAGCTGAAGTTTGCCTAGCGGTACGAGCCGAATGAAAAGTGAATATGTACCTACCTATAGTAAATGCTTCGAGTCGGCTTAGTTGTGCAAAAAATGCTACCAAATCGTAGATACAGGCGAATTTCCGGATCCTTCCACTTTGCCCCACTGAACCGCCCCACTGGTGGGGCAAAGTGCAATGCTTAATATTTTGCAGTGGAATCTGCCCCACTAATTTGATTTGGTGGAACAGATTCCACTACTCATAAATCTTGTTGGATCCTGTCCCACTGGGGTTGGCATCTTAGAATAAAAGTACAATGATCTTTTTTTGCAATTTTTATTTCCGCTTTGTTTCTGCCGTGGAATCTGCCCCACCAAATCGAATTAGCGGGGCAGATTCCACTGCGAAATCTTAGGCATTCCACTTTGCCTCACCAGTGGGGCGGCTCGGTGGGGGGGCAAAGTGGAATGATTCGAAATTCCCGTATTTTAAGAGCTTTCGCATTCTAATCTCAATCTTAATCTGTAAAAATACCTCTAATTTTCATTGGACTCGCTGAAATAAGATTCTGAATAGATTTTAAACATTTTTAATTACGGGAATAGGCCTTGTTGTCTGTGAACGAGCGTTACGTTTGGTGTGAACGCGGCCTAAGGAACGCCACACAAACTAAGCGCGTTGTTTGGCAACTGATTTGCACCGATTTCGCTACGCATTGCCTAACGACAACAAACAAAAACAATAGGACCGTAGCAGACACGACACGAACACGATACTTTTAGCATTGCCAATGAGGTTGCGCTTTTTACACGCTTTATATTAGCTTCACTTGTATGTTTGTATGTAACCGACTCCTTTGGACGCTATTTTGACCCACTTTAAACGGTCAGATTTCATTTAAACTTTGTAGACTTATCGAGGACCTATGACAATTCAATAATTAAAAAAAAAATAGAAAAAGACACGCTTTTGTAGTTAGCAAAACTAAAAAATAGAAAATAAATAATAGTATTAAAAAAAACTAAAAAAACACGCTTTAAAAACCAAACTAAAAAGTAGAAAATAATTGAATTCTATTAAAAAGCGTGGGGTGCTTGATATTAATTGATTATAAAAATACCTCAAAAAGCACCCCACGCTTTTTAATAGAATTAAATTATTTTCTACTTTTAGTTTGGTTTTTATAGCGTGTTTTTTTAAGTATTTTTTTAGAAACTAGATATAGCGACTGCACGGTACTCTACTCTCCACACACATTTAGACACTAGTGACAGGCTCACAGCGAAGTAAATTGACTAGGCACCAACATAAAATGCACAGTATTTTCAAATCGCAACTATTATTCTTTGATAACTATCAAAGAAATATATTTTATCAGCCATTTCATACCACTGTATGAAATAGCTTTATCATGTCAAATCACTCCGCCGCGTGTAAATTTGGTGCGGTGCCACAATCAATGCCGCACTTAATATCTCGTCCAGCGTGTCTTGTTGTCTGCACGCTACAGGAGTTGATGGACGCTGCCGAAAGCTAAATTCTGGGCTGGCTGTTATAGATTGCAATCAACATTTCGACACGCTAAGAGGAAGATTTTTTTTTTTGGGTGGGAAATCATCAAATGACTTCTCCCGCTTTGAGAGGAGCAGGAGGGCGTGTCAGACTTTTACTGACTAAAACCCACCCGTGTTCCCTCAGTTGCCTGTGTGCCAGGGGCCGCGGTATCTCTTTCGAACAACCCGCACAAGAGGAAGATAACAAATTGACGTAGTGTCAATTTGTTCAACTTGGATATTTATTGAGCGAAACACGGATCGACGCCATATCGACGCACAATTCTTTGGTATCGGCCATTAGGTTATCGTTTATGTAAAGGTAAGCGCACACGAGCCACCGGCCACAACCACCGGTGGGCCCCATGCTGGTGCAGTGTTTGATTCTCAACGCTCGACTCAACAACGAAAGTTACGCGATAAAATCTCGCCGCCAATCATGCTAACGTCTGTGCGAACGCGGGTTTATTTTGCGAAACAGTTTAATGCTTAATTTTTAAAACTGTTTATTGTCCCTTAGTTACTATTGTTGTTACTAAGCTAATTTTATACTCGTCATTATTGTAAGTACATCATAATGATAAATCAGTATTTTATCAAAAATATTATGACATGACACAAGATAATGTTATCGAACCGATAGGATGTTCGCATTGGTCTGATAACAGTTCCCCTGGAACGATCATAATTATGGTTATAGGAACTACGTAAAGATAAAGAAAGAACGAATAGGCACCATTTATTTGGACACAGTTCTTGATACACCAAAAAAACAGTAAAAAACTGAAAATAAATAACTACAACAGTGTGAGCCTCACGGCTGCGCTAGTTCATTTCAGCATTAATGCCAGACAGATGCTGTCTGACGCTGGTTTTGTAATGAAGGGAACTAGTGACGAGTTGTTAATCGTTTTTCTTCAAAGCATTTTCCGTAGACAAGAAAGAAAGAAAAAAAGGGTTACTTGTAACAGAAAAAAATAAATACGTCTCGGCTCAGGGGGACACCATGATTGTAATATCGTTAACTCTGTCTTTAAAGTAATGACAACTTTATTTGACCTCATAATCGAATTATCGGCTTCAGCACCCCTGAAAACCATGAAAACGAACTCACTCTCTGTCTATCTCTTGCTATTGAATAGAATAAAAAGTCGTATGCTCTGTCACCTGCGCACGTGAAGAGCTGAAGACCTAATGCCTGGGTCAGCTAGTATTTTTTTGTGAAGTGAAAACTTCTTTAGGCGCGTTGAGCACTTTTTGGGTGAACAAAAATCATGGAATTCGCGTCATCGTCATCGAAGGCTTTTTGATTTAAGAGTGAACACACGGATGAGTCGCGCGTTGGTGTCTTGGAAAAGTCACTTTCTTTCATTAGGAAATTCCAATTCTTTTATCCCTTTCTTTCCCTTTGTCTTTTTATCGTAAAGATCTGTGCTGTTACCTTTAATGGCTGAAGTCGATCGCTCGTTTATAATTTTTTACCAAGAGCAATCAGGACCCAAGGACCCAATGTGGAATCCTGTATTGACGATTAGAAAAAATACACACGTAATTGTTCAAGTCCTCACTTCGGTAGGCACTGGTGTCGGTGTTTTTTAACTTTTCTTTGCCAATTGATTATTGGACAGCATGAGAGCAAAAATAGCCCGAGTTTAAGGAACCATTTGGGGTAATTGCGCATATAAACACACAAAATGGCAATCGATCTCAATGCATTCATTGCCTATTACGTTATTGAGCAGACGAATTTTTCAAACCCATGAAGCAATGGATAAGGAATTTCCTTCAGAACCCTCGGATTGTTATTCAAAATGAGGGTGCAGGTTTAGTCCATCTAATAAGGCGTAAGGGGCGTTGCAACTGACTGTGATTGATTCTATGCGGAAGAGAAATTTTCTGCGACGCACATTGAGTCTGCTATAAGTTTTTGCGCGTCATTCGTGTGTGCTACTTTGAGTCGCTTGTGGCTAAGTTATAGCAGCTGCACGGCTCGATCGATCAGGTTAAGCTACGTTTGCCGCGGTTGTTTCGTGGATGGGTGACTATCTTTACATACCAAGACCTCTCTGTGCCTCAGAAAATCAAAATCAAAATCAAAAGTCATTTATTCAAACTAGGCTGAGAGTCAGCACTTTTTGAACGTCAAAATTACACAAGACAGTCCCCCAAAGTGCCCGCCCTTCACCATTTCCTAGTGCTTTAGCTGGAAAGAAGAAGTGGCGCAACAAACTCCCCAGCAGCACAGCTGTCTGTTATGTTAGAAAACGAGTTACACATGTGTGTGTCCCACGAGCTGTTGGTACAGCCTGTCATTCATAGATTTTTGATAGCGGTTACGGTTCGTCAGATTTCCGAAAGTCTGACAACCAGTCTTACCAATGGGCATCGTATCAACTGGGTTGTGGAGGTCAAATAGGCGGCAGATAGTTGGATTTCGGCCCTAATTTTGATTTATAATCATCACTTCAGCCGAAAGACGTTCACTGCTGGAAAAAGGCCTCCCCCAAGCTCCTCCACTTCGACCGGTTCTGTGCTTCCCGCATCCAGCGGATTCCTGCGGCCTTCACAAGGTCATCGGTCCATCTTGTGGGAGGCCTTCCAACGATACGTCTTTCGGTACGCGGTCGCCACTCCAGAACCTTTCGGTCCTATCGGCCATCTGTTCTGCGAGCAATGTGCCCTGCCCACTGCCACTTAAGTCTGGCAATTCTTTGGGCTATGTCGGTTGCCTTGGTTCTCCTGCGGATCTATTTATTCCTGATTCGATCGCGTAGAGGAACTCTGAGCATAGCCCTCTCCATTGATTAATTTTGATGGCCCTAATTGACATCATACTACCAACCATCATGATAAGAACCAATCGTGGACAATGTAATAAAATGCTGTGTTGTTTTGTTTCAGATTACCTTCAAATAAGAACACGGTTATGAAGACGTAAATACATGGTAAGTGATTCATTTCATATTTTTATGTTACTGGGATTTATTAGAGCCACAAGATAGGGGGCGTCCATTATTTACGTGAGACAATTTTGGCGATTTTTCGACCCCCACCCCGCTCTGGTGTGATTTGGCTCGACCCTCCCCCCTCCCCCCTCCCCATAATCTCACGTGAGATATTTCAAAATGCGTATTTTTTGTGTAAAAACGTTATTCTGTGGTTATTTGCGTTGGATTTATGCATTACGTTTGGCTGCCTTGGCTGGCCGGTGGCGGTTTAACAATCGAGGAGCTACTGAGCTACTTTGTGGCGTTCGCATGACTGCGATAAATATTATTTTGCAGGATTTAGCCATATTGGTGGGAAAACATGTTTTCTTTAATTTAACCCTGTTTTCTCGCAATTTTGCATTGTTTCTTTGCGGAAAAAATATAAATTACGTGATATTTACTGACCCTCTTCCCCACATGAGATTGGGTGACTTTCGACTCGACTCGGTCAGGTGTGCCTCGATTTTTCCGAGGCACACCAACCAATGCCGACGGCACACCAGTGTACCGCGTCATACACTTTGCGAAACACTGCTATCGACGACAGTACTGCCCAGCCCCCTGAGGCAATCCAATGGGGGTTTTCTGAAATGACGTTCACTAGGTGACAGGTACCGTGTGGTGCCGGACGTAGAGAATAGCACCATCCCATTTCTTCCCGGGGCGTCGTAGAAGGTGACTAAGCGACTAAGGCACTTACTAGAGAACGGGCTGCAGCGTTCTCTATGCATTTTACCACCATACTGCGATTGCCAACTCGCCTGCCAAGCGTGGCGATTGTGGCAAACGGGCCATTGTTTTGGAGGAAACCTATGTCCAGCAGTGGACGTCTCTCGGCTGAAATGAGGTGGCAGCACTGAGACGTCAGGTCTGGGCACCTGTCAAAAGTGTCAAAGCGCCTACGGACTGAATGGTGAACGAAAGAATGAAACGAATGACATCAAATATTTTAAGTTCATTGTCGAACTGGAAGACGTCTTGTCAAAGTGGCGCCAACTGGTGGCTTGAAAACCCTCATTGAAATGACACCTTCAACCCAAACCAACCTTAATAACCTTAAAACTAATCTCTCCACTAGATACTTATTTATATAGTCTCCTTTTTTACGAGATAGTGTCAACTGTCAACGACCGCTCAAAGATTTAATTATGAATGTCGTGACCTGTTTATCTCAACTAATTTAAATTGAATTCATTAAATAATTGAATTAAGATAAATTTTGTTGTGATGCTGTTTGCAAGTGCATTGACTTCTAGATAAGTAAGGACAGGGGAGTCTTTCATTATGAGAGAGGGCTTTGTCTTAAATAATTATAATAAGTGGTTAGTTAAAGATAAAGTAATAAGTAGCAGCTGTAGCCCATGACTTCGTTCATCATAATCATCATCATCTGCCTAGCCTTTTCCCAACTTCGTTGGGGCGGCTTCCAGTCTAACTGGCAGCGGCGAGGTGTAAATTTTTCTAAGAGAGATGCTGGCGAGATGCCGGTTTAACTTACTGACTAATAAAAAAATAGTACATATTATCATTCTAAAATGAATATAAAGAATTAAATACAATAAAATTTAACAACTGAAAACAAATTAAATGTGCAATATTCCTCCATCTCGTTCTCGCTGACGCATTTTACTATATCCATCTCTATCGTAACCCGTTGTACAGCGGCTTGCTCTCGTTCATATCAAACGGCGCCACGACACCTAAAGTGACATTATGACGGGATCGCTGTTGTATGATTTTTTCGTTCCCGATTATGACGTTTTGGCGTCGGGTTATTTTAGAATTTTTTTATTTGTTGTAATAATACAAAGCTAAAAAAAGCGTTTTTGTTATTTTAATGTTATGGCAAATTAAATACCCGTAATGTAATTATATTTTTTGGCAATAGTAGACAATATTGACGTGCCTTTTTTCAAAAGCGGTAGAGATGCGAATCACCGGAGGCAAGCCGGTAGGAATCGTGTTATATAGTGCTTTCGCCACTACTAACCGGATGCAGCTGAATCTAGCAGATCTATAATGAGAAAACCCAGTTAAAATGGAAGGAGGACAGAAAGATGATGATGAGGATTGGTTCCACTGTAAGCCGACTTTAACACAGCTGAAAGAAAGAGATAGCACGATACTCTGCAATCTTTCATTCTTATATCTATATCTGAATTCTAGCTTTTACCAGCGACTTCGCTCGCGTGGAGGTCGAAAGTTATCCCAAGGGAACATACAACTGGGATAAAAAATATCCTATGTGTTAATCCAGGTTTTAAACTATCCGTGTGCCAAATTTAATCCACATCCGTTCAGCCGTTTTAGCGTATCAAACATTCAAACATCTAAACGTACAAACTTTCATATTTATAATATTGTTAGTAGGATGAAAACATGTCCTTAGCAACACGAATTGTATTGTTTATTTATGTTCATGTAAGACCTTTTAAACATCGGACAACTATTAATTCGAAAACCAGTATTCCAACTTTGTATAATTGTCTTGGCATTAAAAAAAAAACAAACCTAATTTGCTGTCACGCTCCGGGTTCGTGAAGATAAAAGTGACTTACTAAAAACAAAATATGACTATCTAGGCAGACATATGACGCGGCGAAGGTCAAGGGTTGTCTATGAATGTGACCTGTCCTGTAAAACTGATCTTCGTGGTTTGGAATGGCTCCGAGTGATAAAGCTTCCCGCGACACGTGTCCCAAGAGATTAGGGTGAAGTCGAACGACGTAAGGTGACGTCGTACGATATGTTGGGCAGCATTAGGGTTGTCACCTTTTTTTTTCGAACAAATATAGTATTTTTCCCTGTAAAGTAGTTTTGAGAACTCCAGGGAAAAAAGTACACATCAATTATTTTTAATCATTATGTATTTTTCCATGTATATTTATTATTTATTTCTCTTCGTTTTGACCGTCAATGTTGACCTTTAAAATACATAGGAATCTGTGAAATTTAGATTCTAGCAGAAAATAAACGCATAAAAAGGTAGACAGTTGACGTTTTATTGCCGCGAATGCGTTTCGTTTTGAAATTCCCCGTGCTGCGCTGCGGGTGCGTTCCAGACTTCCAGTCACAGTTAAATTAGGGATAAAAATATAGTATTTTTCGTAATATTATTATTTTACTTAATAATGTATAGTACAATTGACTGGAATATAGTACGATACATATATTATAGTACGTGTGGGAACCCTAGGCAGCATCGAACACGTTGAAAAAGGTCGTGATCAAGATATCCGACGTCGCCCGCAGTTGCCCAACGTAGCTGGACATCTCTAGAGACACGTATTGCTGTCTACAACTATAGTTTGTTCATAACTATTTTACCTCTGATTTTGCGTCACCGTCAAAATCAAAGTGATCTTTGTTCTCGTTACAACAAGGCTGCCTTTTCAGTCACGGATAGTCTAAAGATTAGACTGTCTAGCAGTGGACGTTATACGTACGGCTGATAATGATTTTCATGGGTTTTTTTTTCAAGGAAATATTGAAGCTTTAAAAAGAGGATCACTGGGTATAAACTGTCTCGGAATTGACGTAAATCGTGGTAGATCGACCTTGAAATGAAGAGGCTGGAGGCTAAGTCAACACGGTTCGACTTCCAGTTAAACCACATCTGGTTTAACTGGAAGGTGACTCCAACATTGTTCAGAAATGGCTAGGCAGATTGATCGACTCGTGGACGCCATTTTATTGCTAGTGTCGAGAGAAGAATGTGCGACATAACTATCACCCTTTACTGATAACGACACATTTACTGATAAGCATTCCATTTAAATTACAGCCTTGTCCATTGTTTTGCACTAAATTGGCGATATAGCCTCGATATTGTTGTAGGCGACATTTGTATGGCCAATGGGCTACGTATTTGATCAATGCAGCACATGCCTATCGGGTCAGGCGATTAGGTTTGTTTAGTAAACAGAAACATATGACTAAGTTTTTAAGGTAGATTTTTGCACAACCAATAATAACTTTCAGCTGTTGCCAGAAGCTGGAAAATCTGGCAGCTACATGGCACACGCGCGCTTCACTGGTCGACCTATTCTGTAAAATTCTTACCGTGGATATTAGCGAGATGTAAGGCTTCTTCAAACAGCCGCGACGCGACACTTGTAGAACAATTTCCATTAAGTTTTCATAGAAATTGTTCTACGAGTGTCGCGACGCTACCGTCGCGTCGCGCTAGTCTGCACGAGCCTTAAGGCTTCTTCAAACAGCAGCGACGCGACAGCGCGACGCGACACTTGTAGAACAATTTCCATTAAATTTTCATAGAAATTGTTCTACGACTGTCGCGACGCGACCGTCGCGTCGCGCTAGTCTGCACGAGCCTTTAAGCTATCATTCCACCTGATGACAATGGTTTTTTTTTTGAGGTTGGCTAATCATCAAATAACTGCTCCCGCTCTGGGTGGAGCGGGAGGGCGTGTCAGACTTTTACTGAATAAAACCCACCCGTGTTCCTTCAGCTGCCTGAATGCGACAGCTCGGTTCACCTATGTTTTCGCGGTGAGGTTCTTAGGCCGGGGTCTATCGACTACACCGACCAGCGACGTGTAGCCTTCCGTCACCAGTTGCGACGCCGGCAAAGAACGTCACCGTAGTCACGTTACCGCACGCTACTATTCCGGTCCGTCTCTCTACATGTCGCATCGTGTTCGCTCGTGGCCGTGGTTATGCCCTAAAGTCTACTAAGCAACTTCTTCCATTTTTTTTCTCCTGCAAACAGTGTCTTAAGACGCGTGTCGCTTGAGCGAGTAGCTTGTGGCCAAGGAGTATCGTATTACCCAGTAACTAGGTTTTGAAGTGCAGAAAGGCAACCTCTCCATATAAAATAGTGGCATTCAACTGCGTCACTATCTCTCTCTTGTCAATAATCTCTTTCCATATTGGCTTATAGCCAACTTATTACCATTAAATGTTTATTCTGTTTATTAGTAGTTTAAACAGCTGTTTACAAGTAGCTTTGATATTCTTAGTTCAGACATTCTGACAGCTATGTGCGTAGGTGAGTCTGTTGCCTGATGGTACATGCTTTTGAATGTTATTCAAACTGAAACGTGTACAATCACGGGCGTACCAATAAAAAATGGCGCCTAAGGCCATAGGGTTGCCAACCATGCGTTATAATAACGTATCCTACTTTATTTTTGGTACTTATACTGTATACTTTTGCATACAAATGAAATATGTGAAAATACTTTATTTCCAACCTTTACTGTGATGCGTAAAACAAAACACTCATTATGGGTACTCAACTATTAAACGGATGACGGAAACGATTTTTATTATTACTGAATAAAATGGTAGATGTTAGATGTGATGTCAATGTAACAGGACAGGACAAAGACTTGGCTGCAGTGCTGTCTGAACGCGCGTAGAGTTTTAAATTTTGTCATGTTAGCATGTGCTAAATGCACACAAACATGCGTTTTTAAGGCAATAAAAACATGAAATTTGAAAAATACTTTTTTTTCCTATTCAAACCATTTTATACGTTTTTTTTTTGTCTAAAAACGTTGGCAAACCTAGGCACGCATCACATTTGCGTCCCTTTGTAAATTATCTTCTCGGTCTACACTGAGCAAAGCTAGCTCGCATAACCTTTCTTGACCCATTAAAGCCTTCAATAACGAAGGTGTTAATTTCAACTTCCTAAAAAATCGCTTGCAATGCTGCAATTTTAGGAGAATTCGAATGGAAATAGACAGATTTGAGTTAGGTTAGGTAAAAGTAAGAAATGGTTTATTGATGTTTTTTTAAATTTAATCATTGACAACTGTTTGTGCCCCCCTTCGGTAGGCGCCTAGGGCTCTTGCCCTGCTAGCACCACCCTAGATACGCCACTGTGTACAATTAAGCTATTCTTTGGTAACATGTGTCGAACTCTCTGCCTGCGTGTGCGTTCCCTTCCACTTTTAACCCGGCTACCTTCAAAAACAGAGTGAACAGGTATTTTCTGGGCACGCTCGGTCCATCATAGACCTCATCAGTCGCATTTGATCCGGCCTGATCGAGGTCAAGAGCAGGCCCATAGGCAGGTAATACGGGCTGTTGTCCGCAACTCCACGTCAAAGCGCGTATTTTGCGTACGGGTGGGAGAATCGCTCATTCGATCCACCCCAGCTCCTCGAGAAAGGCCAGCAACGCCTTGGTGTTGCTGACAATCTCACGTAGGGTACCTGGGTTATCGAAGTATTTTGCTCTGTAATTAGCGACTACCGGGCAGTTTAACAGCACGTACGTTGCTGTCTCGTCGTCCTCCATGCAGACCCTGCAAAGCGGACTGTCTGTTACTCCTATGACAAAGAGATATTTGTTAAATGACCCATGGCCAGTTACAACTGCTGTAACTATACGCATCTGAGGTTTAGTTAGACGGAGAACCTGTTTTGTGAGGCGGGCATCGATCGTAGGAAGTGCTTCCTTAGCCTGCCTGCACTCACGTAGGTCCAGCAATAACTTGTGATGTTGGTCCATGGTTCGTTTGCTTACCAGAATGCGTAGATACCCGAAGGGGAGAGGCGCGATGGGTTCTGGTCCCACTGGTGCCATACTCGACCCCCTCCTGGCAAGTTCATCGGCTGCATCGTTACCTAGCGAGCCGCTGTGTCCTTTGATCCATTGAATGGTAATTTTATTGAGGCCACCTACCTGGTTTAGGCGCTGGTGGCACTCGTATATTAGGCCAGAATCAACTGTTCAGCGCTTGCAGAACAGCCATGCTGTCTGAGAGTATGAGAAGAGATGAGCAGGCCCATTTAAGTAATAAAAATAAACAAATATTAATAGTTCTCTGAAAATGAATCCCATGCCAATTTCGGCTACGGTGACTGTTTTTGTTTTCGACAACTATACACAATCGTTCTATAAATATTAGAAACAAAAACTGGCAGATTAACCATTGTGAAAAATCACCACGTGCGAGAGTTTATTTGGCTTTGAACATTTATGCATCGCTGTTCCCTTTGTCGGAGGTGCGTGCGATTCGAGTAGTATCTACCAGTTACTTCTAGTGTTACTATTGAGTAGTTTTTAACGAGTTGATGAATATTTTTTAAATTATTTTAAAACAAAAAAATCTTATTTTTTTTACTTTTACTCTATGCTTCGAAAGTACTCCCTAATCCTTATGGCAAGTTGATCTGCCACGGGAAAACAACCATTTAAATTTCACGGTGTATATAGGTTACGAGCGTGTGCTCTTATGTGGCTAACGTAACCTATCTTGACTGACACGTTAGAATGCCATTGTGGTAAGGATATTGTATGTTGTTGGAGGGTGGTTTATTCTTGAGGTGATCTCGACTATAATATTTTGTCAATATGACGATTTTTATGATTAAATTCCATAATCACGTTAAAAAAATAGCATACAAACTTATAGCTAGCTTAAAATAATCACGAAAAACCACATGAAATGCGTCGTTGCAAACTTGCAAGCCAGCGCGGGATGAACGCTATTAACCTTTTGACCGCCACAGTCATGTATAGATGACAAACCAAAATGTGCCTAGCACGCCACGGACGCGACCACATGACAGACTTATACGTAAAAAAACCCGCTTGGCGCTGAGGGCACGCTTTTGCTTTTTTGACGTGGCGGTAAAAAGGGTAAAAATCCAGTGTGCGTTAAAAAATCGCTTGCTTCCAATTACCGAAAAAAGTTAAATAACACGATAACAATGTGTATACTTACTAAGCTTAGCTAGACCACCGGAGTTGTCAAACAAAAAAAGTTAGGAAAAAGTACTCTCCATTCACATAGTCATGTTCCCACTGCTGAAACACAGGCCTCCTCTCGGTGAGAGGGAGAGGGCCTTAATCCACAACGTGGGCCCAGTAGGGATTGGTAGATGTCACTTGGCTTTAGCTGTAGGCGCTATGCTGTTAGCTGAAAACTTCATAGTCGCTTTTGTTACACACATAAGAGTTCCAACTAACGTAATTAAGGAGAACCTAGTCGCCGGCTCGAACTCACTGATGGGCTTGGCTACAAAGCACGCTGTCTCACCAGGCATGGTGTTCGACAGAGGTAGTATCAGTGATGAGCAGTTAGAAGCTAGTCTACACGTACAACGTTATTGATTGAGATGCAGGATCATTTATAGTACAACAGGCGCGTAAAAAATTAAGAACAGTCCTTCGGAAGATCGGGTTTATGAAAAAACAACTGCATAAATCAATGGCCAATAAAGTTAATTGAACTTTTCGATATTTGAGCTTCGTCGGTATCGACTTGGTTTTTCAGATTTCACACTTCTTTTATTACTTAAACACGCTCAAAGTTAGGTTAAATTAGCAAGAAAAACTAATCTTTGTTGGCTCCTAACTTTTTAATGGCTTTTTATTTTAGTATTTTGTTTCCATACAGACAATATTTATAATGAGACAAAACCATACCATGTTTAATTTTTGATGTACATTGTCGAACAGTGGAGTAATACAGTCCCGAAGTTTGTATGGGGAAAATGTGGACTAGATTCACCTTTAGTGCGGCCTATCGAATGGCATTAATATTATAGCAAAATAATACAAAAAGTTATTAATTAGTAAAAAAAAAGAGAAGAGAAAAATAATCATACTTATACTGCTTAGAGACAAGCCTCCTCGCTGGAGTTGCCAAATAAAACATAATTAATAAAAAACATACTCTCCAGTAACATTGTTTTATTTGTATTGAAAACGTGTCTCTCATTGCGTGGATACACACGTGAGCTCGACAAGGTCATTGCGACAGTTCATACAATCTATTTATTGCAAAACTTCGCGTTTTTAACCGACTTCCAAAAGGAGGAGGTTCTCAATTCGTCGGAACCTTTTTTTTTTTTTTTTTTTTTTTTTTTTTTTTTTTTTTTATGTATGTTCCCCGATTACTCGAAGATGGCTGGACCGATTTGGAAAATTTTTTTTTTGTTTGAAAGGGTATACTTCCCAGGTGGTCCCATGATCATCAAGTCAGGATCTGATGATGGGATCCTGGAGAAATAGAGAGAACTCTTCAAATTTTATAGGCACACTTGAAGCAATTTGTGTAGTTTTTGGAAGAGTACTTTCTCGGAGTGGTTCCATTTCAATTTGGTGAAGATTTGATGAAGAACTTCGGAGATAGGCAACGGAACTCCTCAATAAATGATAGCAAATGGACAGGGATTGCTGAAATCTCATGTCTGTCAATTGTTTACACCAGTTAATAACATAACATCACGCCGGTACGCTGTGAAGGGGTAAGCACATGTGAACCACTAAAAAGTGAAAAATAAAAATCTTTTTTCAAAAAAAATAAACAACCGACTTCCAAAAAAACACTAAAAAGTGAAAAATAACTTTAATATCGGAAGGCGGTGACAAAAAATTAAAATACATATCCAAAGTCACCGACTTCCGATATTAAAGTTATTTTTCACTTTTTAGTGTTTTTTTGGAAGTCGGTTGTTTATTTTTTTTGAAAAAAGATTTTTTATATCTATCGTACTATCGTAAAACTTGGTACACACGGCTACATATCAAGCAAGATATTTCCAGTATAAGCTGATCTCGCATCCTCTTAACCTCTACGAGCCATTTTTTCTAAAAAAGTATTTACTAAGGCATTGTCGTGCCAACCAACAATCTTGACTTCTTGACTACTAGAAAAAAAGTAAATACTTTCACAATTTTTGGTAGTCTTTACATGCAAACAGAAATAGACTTGTACTATTACTATACACCGTGATATTTTAATGGTTGTTTTCCCGCAGCGAAAAGGTTTTGTCTTGGTAATACAATCGTTTTATTAGCAAATAAAATATTAGAAACGAAAAATGGCAGATTAACCATTGTGACAAATCACCACGTGCGAGAGTTTATTTTGCTTTGAACATTTATGTATCGCTGTTCCCTTTCTCGGCGGTGTGTGTGATTCGAGTAGTACCTACAAGTTGCCTCTAGTGTTACTATTGAGTAGTGTTTTATCGAGTTGATGAATATTTTTTTAAATTTATTTTAAAACAAAAAAACCTTTATTTTTTTACTTTTACTCTATGCTTCGAAAGTACTCCTTATGGCAAGTTGTTCTGCCGCGGGAAAACAACCATTTAAATTTCACGGTGTATAGTAATCAACTATACACCACCTTATTTAAATGAAAGAAAAAATTAGTGCAACTTCTGGTATCTGGTTTTAAGGTAATATGACATAGAATGGAATAATGTGAAGGTATGGTTTCTGAAAGTAACGATTAGGACTTAAGAAGATGAACTTCTCTTACTGAACCTACCATACTGTGACTTAGACTGTCGTGCCCAAATCTGGCAAAAAGCCAGAGTCGAGCAAAAAAGCGGCACGGCCGTACCATCCTTTTCTCGAAGCAGTTCAGGCCATTTTCGACCCTCTATAACTTCGCTGTGGATACAACTAGAAGCCTGAAATCTCACAAGTAATACAATATTATACTAGCTGACCCAGCAAACGTTGTTTTGCCTTATAAATTATTTAGGGGTGGACTACCCCTAACATTTAGGGGGATGAAAAATAGATGTTGGCCGATTCTCAGACCTACTGAATACGCATATAAAATTTCATCAAAATCGGTCAAGCCGTTTCGGAGGAGTATGGCAACGAAAACTGTGACACGAGAATTTTATATATTAGATTAAATTAGATTGTTTAGTGTGATTGCAAAGTCAATCTATTTATTTAAAACATAAAAGATTTTTAATATTGATACGGTCACTATAAGATGTTGTTAGATCAGCTAATTAGAATAGAATCGAATATTTCTTTATTTTGAAAACACATACACCGTGACATTTTAGTCGTCTTACAAAGGTGGTCCATTCAATGTATCCGACATAAAAAACCTACAGGCGCGATAAAAAATTGTTACCATTAATTAAGATAATAGGTACTAAGAAAAATAAATAATGCTTTAGAATTATGAAACACCCTCCCTGTTAATAATGTTAACGTTTCAAACGGTAGATTTCTACCTACCTACCATATTATCATTACATTTCATCATTAATTCCATCTCCATAACAGGGTGTTTCAAAGTTCGTCATGCGACTTAGTGAATTATATTTGAATTTTTTTAATCATACAAATATTCAAAAATATTTTTTTTTTTATTATTCATGATTGGTAGTCATTGGATACATGAAGTGGGCTTCCGTTGTAAGACGACTAAAATGTCACGGTGTATGTGTTTTCAAAATAAAGAAATATTCGATTGAAATTTTAATGGTTGTTTTCCCGCAGCGAAATGGTTTTGTCTTGGCAATACAATCGTTTTATAAAAAAAAAAAAATATTAGAAACAAAAAATGGCAGATTAACCATTGTGAAAAATCACCACGTGCGAGAGTTTATTTCGCTTTGAACATTTATGCATCGCTGTTCCCTTTGTCGGCGGCGCGTGCGATTCGAGTAGTACCTACAAGTTACCTCTAGTGTTACTATTGATTCTCACGTTTTCGAGATGACGAATATTTTTTTAGTTATTTTAAAACAAAAAAGTTGTTTTTTTTTACTTTTACTCTATGCTTCGAAAGTACTCCTTATTGCAAGTTGTTCTGCCGCGGGAAAACAACCATTTAAATTTCACTGGGTATATATAATTACGTAATAACTTAAGACAGAAGAACCCTTAAGTAGGGACTGAATAAATTTACCGACTTGGTATTACATGGTTCTCACAACTTTTTACGGTAGAACTGAGTTGGGAGACTTGGTTTTTTTTACAAGTTATGTTTTTAAAGGCATTATTTTGTTACGTGCCACCAAAAACACGCGTGCCTTGGTTGGCCTTCTTTGGTATAGTATTTCCGTACAGTGCCAGATCAGCGTAAACTGAACATGTATAGCTTGGTGAGTAGCCGTGTGTACTTGTGGGCATGACTGATGATGACTGTCATTATGGTGTAGAAGAAAATATAGGACGATGAGAACAGAAATGCTCATCTATACAAATATGAAGAGTTTCTTTGGTTGAACGCGCTAAACTCGGGAACTACTGTTTCGAATTGACAAATTCTTTTAGTGTTGGATAGCCCACTTATCGAGGAAGGCTATAGGTTATCTAACCTAGGACCCTTAGTATTAGCAGTTTCGTTATAAACTATTCAGATTGTAAATGGTCGTGAGTTACGCAATTGCGGTGCTAGTCTGTTTCATAATTAATTTCTATTTTATTTTCGGAGAGAGCTTAACAGAAACCACAGACAAAACAAAAGAATAGTTAATTTAAAAATCGAATAGAATGTGTACGCGGCCGTGGACGCGACGCGCACGCATCACGCGGTTAAACAGTGATGATTCTATTTTGAAATTTAAATATATTTGTGTAGACTCAGCTACCATTCTTTTTCCAAAAGTCATTGAACTGGCACGTGTGGTTTGGCTACGTAGATTTACTTTTCATTCTCCATTTTGTCAGATTTTTCCAAAATGTTCTTCATCACCCCAAAGTTTTCTGCATGCTCATCATAATCAGTATCTGCCTAGCCAATTTCCGAACTATGTTGCGGTTGGCTTCCAATCTTAATGCCACTGTCTTTAAAAATAGTAATAATCCATTTATTTGTCAGAATATTGTATTGTTACAGAGATGTTCCTTAATTAAGGAAGGTAGGCAGAAAGTTAGTTAAGAGCGTTCTCTCCACGCGGGCTGGTAACGGCGCATTTATGGCGGTTTTTCGTGATTATTTAATGAAATACAAACAAAAGTAAACATTTTTTCAGCCATGAACTAGATTGTTATGTATTTTCAAGTTTGTATTCTATTTTTTTACAGTTATTTTGGCATTTACTTATAAAAATCGACATACCATCAATTATTTTCTATTTACATTACTAAGTACGATAAAATTTTTATTTTTTTATTTTTATAGAGTAAATGATAAAAATAATTATAAATACCAACGATGTAGTGCTTGGCTGATAACAATAGTACTTTTGTTTGTATTTAATGAAATAATCACGAAAAACTACTATAAAAGCTTTTTTGTTGCCAGCCCGCGTGGAATGAACGCTCTTAAGATAGTTTTTGGAGATTCGTAAAAAATATCCAAGTTCCACGAAAAATTACAAAAACAGCTGAACGTTAACGGTCCTTGACCTCCGCCCGTTGAAAGACGAAAAAAAAAATTTTTTTTAGTTTCAGTCCAGTAGGCTTAGAAATCGATACCCAATACGTGGGTAAGGTATTGTCAAGTAATTTAATTTGACCCTGTATTGTAAACATTTTACGTGTCCTTTGCTGGAAATTCCAAATAAATAAATACAATTATAAAGGTGCAGGGTCGAAGTTTTTATGCAGCAGAAGACACATGCAACTTAATGCTGCATTCGTTTTGTATGAAAATTTAGATGACTAATATTTTTGAAGCACCGGTAATCAGTATTCGTGATAGTTGTAAATTTGTAATGAAAGTTCGAGGTAGGGTTGCCAACTTTTTCTAGAAGAAGTAGGATATTACTGATTTCAGAGAGAGTAAATAAAGAGTGGTTCCGTGTGGTGCCGGACGTAAAAGAATAGCACCATTCCATTTCTTACCGTGGGTGTTGTAGAAGGCGAGTAAGGGACTTACTAGAGGATGGGCAGCAGCGTTCTCTATGCATTTGACCACCATACTGCGATCGCCAACCCGCCTGCCAAGCGTGGTGATTATGACGAATCCCCAAGGCTTATGTCCAGCAGTGGACGTCTTTCGGCTGATATGATGATCATGAAATAAAGAGTACAGATTAATAAAATAGAGTACCATTTATTAATTTCCTTATATGTATTTTCTAGCACTTTTTGCGCTACATAACATTTTTAATTGAATTTATAAGAATTGTAGGACTCCAAGCATTTTTACGTTAAAATAAGATCACGAGCTCATTTTAATCAATATGTAGGTACCTCCGCCACATTCACGACCTACAAAAAGTCAAGTCTCATAGAGGAAATTATAGAAAAACCGCAGAAAAACGAAATCACTTGCCTCAAAGAAACTCAGTTTATGAAAAAAGAGTATTTTAACGTACTCTATTAGCAGTGGCGTGCACAGAGTTTTTAGACAGGGTAGGCAGAAAATTAAAAAAAAATGCACAAATAATCCAGAATAACCGATTGCTTTACCTACACATGTAAGGCAATTAAACAAATCAAGAATCATATTGTTTTGTATTGAATTTACGATGGATTTACCTTGAGTTTGTATTATTTGGTGTACCGGTGTACAACTACTTTTCACGATCACTTGTTTGTTTTTTCATCGTTTTGAAAACGCATCATTTTCTTTCCTCAATACACAATTACACACACCACCTGAACAACTTTCACAGTGAATGTTAACAATTTTTCACAGTACTATCAACCCACAACCAAAACAAATAAATCGAACCAAACAATGGCGTCGCAATATAAAAATAATACTACAAAAAAGTAAGGGTTGTAAGTAGCAAAAATTCCACGAAACATGCTACTTTTTAAAATAGTCGCATAACCAACTTTGTTGCGAAAACTTCGCTAAGTTTCGTAGTTCGTCGGGTAGTAACAAAGCCTAAAAAAGCCACTGCCTACCATATACGATTGTGAGCGCTATTTGTTACATTGTGTGCCACGTATGTTTAGGAACGCACACCGAATAAATCTGCGTGCCCACGAGAGCACACATATAAACATCAAGACGCGAATAGTTCGTGTCTCTCCCGAGGCACTCAGCGGCGCTAGTGCTTCGCAATGCAAAGTTGCGTCAAATCGTACGAACTAACAGACAGTATTGCATTGATGATACTTATGATACGACCGACGTTCGACAGGTGGCGCTGATTTATAAATAAAGATTTTTTTGTTTATTGATAAAATAATATTAGTTTTAAATATTTATCCGATTTAGGTAGGGTAGGCAGTGTCTTTCTGTCTTTATGGACTGCACGCCACTGTCTATTAGTATTATAGAGTACACCCATAGGAAAAAGAGCACAATACTTTAGAGTACGGTTGGCAACCCTAGCTCGAGTGTTTGGCGGAACTCCAAAAAAAACATCGAATGATAGAAAGCTTTCGGTTTTTTTCCTTAATGTCTGACACAGCTGTTTTATCAAGTGTGCTGATTTTCACGGCCGTAGCCTTCGCATGAGGCGCCCTGGGCGTCGGGAATCCCAGGCTGATTCCCGGCCACCGTAGGCGCGGGCTTGCGGATGTCGAGTAATGGGTAGCTCGCTGCCCGGTAAGGACAAATCCCTGGTCGACGGCGCGTTGTGTTCCACACGCGCCTCAAAGAGATGTCAGCAACAACTGATGGGTTGTTCGAAAGAGATACCATCGCCCCTGGCACACAATATGATATTATCAGTGGATGCCAGTGTGCGGTGCCCACCACACACTATCGTTTCGTCCGTCATATAATTGAGTAAAAATAAAATAGACAGGTGTACCTACTACCTAATATTTTAGTTCTGTGGGATATTAGAAACTAATTTATTTATTTTATATTGCTAATCAATACAGAATCGATATCATTTATGGGCGATATCATAATAGGTTGGGGAAAAAGTTTCTTCGCATTTTATAAGAAAATTCAAAACATTTTTTAATAAAGTTTATTTACATTTAACTAAAGTATGTAGGTACCATTTTGTTCGATAACTTTTTGCCATCTTGTAGGTAGGGACATGATCCCATTGCTATAGAAATTTTGGGACTTCTGGTCAAAATACCGCGACAAGTGGTTTTGGCAGTCCTCTCGTGATGTTAACCTGACACTGCCTAAAGAATTCTGAAGAGACCGAAACAGGTGGAAATCTGAAGGTGCAAGGTCAGGACTATACGGCGGATGCATTAACACCTCCCAGCCAAACTCTCTTAATTTTTGTTGGGTGGCTAAAGATGTGTGAGGTCTAGCGTTATCATGATGAAAAACCACACCCCTTCTGTTGATTAATTCCGGCCGCTTTCTCTCAACTTCTTGCTTTAATCTCATCAGTTGTTCGCAGTAGAGTTCAGAATCGATGGTCCTGCCTGGTGGTAACAGCTCATAATGAATAATGCCCTTCCAATCCCACCACACACACAGCATCACCTTGTTGCGAGTTAACCCGGGTTTCGCCACAGTCTGTGAAGCCTGACCGGCCTTTGACCACGACCTTTTTCGCACATTCTTGTCATACGTGATCCACTTTTCATCACCAGTTATCAGCTTCTTCAAAAATGGTTCGGTTTCATTACGTCGTAATAAAGAATCACAAATGAGTACACGGTTCATTAGGTTTCTTTCAGTGAGCTCGTGAGGTACCCAAATGTCGAGCTTTTTTGTGTACCCAGTTTTTTCAAATGCGCCAAAACTGTTTTGTGGTCAATTTCCAGTTCTTCAGCTACGTCGTAACTACTGGTATGCCGATCTTGCTCCACTTTTTCAAAAATGGCATCCATTTTATCCGTAATAGGGCGACCAGAGCGACGTGCATCTTTGACATCAAAATTTCCGGATTGAAAACGCTTAAACCAAATTTGTGCTCCTCTCACAGACACTACACTAGGTCCATAAACATCGCAATTTTTTTTCGCGGCTTGCGTTGCATTTTTACCTTTTTTGTAGTAAAATTTTAAAATGTATCGAATTTCTTCATTAGATTCACTCATCTTGACGGTACGAAAAACAAATGAAAATCACACATTTTCCTAATTTGAATTTGGAATTATGTTCTTTAAAATTTAAACTTTCAATGATACCAAAAACAGCCAGATACAAATAGTATAGCCAAAGAGATTTTATTACAAGTTCATACATACTTTAATGCGAAAAGACTTTTTCCCCAACCTAATATAATCGATATCAAATAGGTAGGCACATTAAACGCAATAAAAAAATGGACATCCTTAATATTGACGAATGACAGGGGGGATAGATTAAAAATGGCGTATTTACAGTCAGAAACGTAAAAGTACTAATTATTGTTCAAAAAACGATCCAATTATAAATATAATATAAGTGCTATTCAAAAATTATGTTTTTATTTTAGATATTTCATACTGTTTAACTTTTTGAGACACGAGACATTTTTAAAGAGTACTACTGTACATAGGCATTCTCCTTTACATAGATAGCCTATCTGTGGACTATTGTGTTACAACCCAGTAACTGTGCAAGCGTCCACAATTACTGGGTATGTTAACTCAGCAATCAGCAGTGGGAACATACAACTAGCCAATAAAAAAGGTGTGTTATTGTGTTGTATACCAAACTAACAAACGTGTCAAGTATATACTTACACAAAGCAAAGGCAATGTTTGACCAAAGGCAAGACAAACAATTGCAAGCTGTATTGATTGTAACCACGACACTTTCACTTTTGTCAAGTAGGTAGGTATTTACCGACTAACAGAGGTATATTTTTAACTGACTTCAAAATAGAGGAGGTTTTCAATTCGTCTTTAGATCTTTATTTTAGTTTTTGTCGCAGACTTTCAAAATTAAAGTTATTTTTTAATTTGTAATGTTTTGTTTCGGAAGTCGATTGTTTATTTTTCTAATTTTTTTATCTTGTTAGTTATGGTACCTACCCCATAACAATTCGCATACAACTACATAGGTACTACTTGCGGTTAGACTGGAAGCCGACCCCAACATGGTTGGGAAAAAGGCTAGGCAGATGATGATACATGTACAGACGCCAGCACGTCAAGCTATCCCAAACTGTCAAATTTTCTTTTGCCATGAAACAATTGAACATGAAGCTTATTCTTTTGTAATAAAGCTGCAAATCTATTAAAGAAATTTGACAGATTGAGGTACTCGTAGCTTGACGTGCGGGCCTCTGTACTTACATATTGCTAACTAACCCAAAACTAATCGTCGTGAATCCCAGGCTGATTCCCGGCCACCGTAGGCGCGGGCTTGCGGACGGCGAGTAATGGGTAGCTCGCTGTCCGGTAAGGACCAAGCCCGGGTCGACGGCGCGTTGTGTTCCACGCGCGCCTCAAAGAGATGTCAGCACCAACTGGTGGGGCCCGCAAGGGCCGATGCCTGCCAGGGGTGCGGGGTATTCGAAAGAGATACCGCGGCCCCTGGCACACAGGCAACTGAGGGAACATGGGTGGGTTTTAGTCAGTAAAAGTCTGACACGCCCTCCTGCTCCGCCCAGAGCGGGAGAAGTTATAAACTCCAAAATAATTGAAAAAAAAAAAAATAAGTTCAAAAACTAAAATGCATGGCCACGATAAAATTACGAATAATACGACAACGGCTTTCAGATGAGAAATATTTTCTTGTTTTATACTTTTGAGAGCGTGAATTTTCAATAGCCAGATTATTTTAGTTTTTCCTTTTGAGGTACGGAACTCTAAACAGTGTTTCCTATTGACCCTTCTTTGCTTACGACAACAAACATACTAGGTAATGCACCAATCAAAGTCAGAAAATAAATTCAATGACATGCTTAATCATTTTTAAATCAATTCTGTAGGTCCAGTGGTCTCAAATAATGTCAATAGTAAATATTCTCAACCTTCATTTGTACATGTTAAAGCCCATTTTCGTTTGTAAATTGAAACTGTGCACTGTCCGCTGGTCTTTAGGTTACAATTGATTTGAAGTCTTAAACGACTTATAGCGTAAGGTTCGTTTTTGGCTGTCAAATAGAATGATGCTTGTTCGAACGATTTTGACAATTCCTAGCATGTTATAAGGTTTATTTTTGATTGCATAGGGCTTAATTTGGCCAATTCATGTCAACATCACTTTTGTGAAGTGCGCATAAATCATATTTTTGTGGTCATAAGGGCTCGGTGCGACTGTAAGCGGAGTAAAATGTCTTGATAGAAACGTAATTTTGAGAAAAAATTCTCTTCGATTTAAAGCAGTCGCTCCACGTAAATTACTGAAGCATTCGGTTAGACGGAAAGACGACAGAATTACAGTTGGGAAAAGACTAGATAGATGATGTTACCATCATCATCATATCAGCCGAAAGACGTCCACTGCTGGACATAAGCCTCCCGCAAAAGGGGGAATTTGCCATAATCGCCACGCTTGGCAGGCGGGTTGGCGATCGCAGTATGGTGGTCAAATGCATAGAGAACGCTGCTGCCCATTCTCATAGATAGATGATGTAAGTTAATCATTTGTCGATTGATTAGCTAGACACCATTACTTTTCATATTGTTTTTAAATTCATAATAGCCGTATCGAATTGACAGCTTAACAATGTTATATTTATTGATGATGTGGATTAGAAATTGACCCCAAACCGGACCAACAACAAATCAATTGGGATTGATGGGAAATTATAATTGAATCTCCTTGTTGATGAATATTATTAATAAGTTTAGTTTAGTTGATGAATATTTAAGTAAGTAATTAGTAGTTTTTATAGTTTAAAAGAATTTATAGTTAAAAAATGTTAATGTTTAAAAAATAAACGATTGTTGTTGCTAAACTCATCTTTAAAGTTTTGCATGCTATGTTTTATCCTAGCTAAATGTGCTTGTGCCTCAATTTGTATTTAACACCATTGTATACCATGTTTTACGCAAATAAATATTCTGGTTCTATTCTATTAATTCTGGATCACGGGGCTAAAAACCAGAGCTTTCACAATATGCAAGAACACGTCAGAACGTGCGCGGCTTTGTTTTTTTTGAGGGTGGGAAGTCATCAAAGAACTTCTCCCGCTCTGGGTGGAGCAGGAGGGCGTCTCAGACTTTTACTGACTAAAATCCACCCGTGTTCCTTTAGTTGCCTGTGTGCCAGGGGCCACGGTATCTCTTTCGAACAACCCGCATACCTGGCAGGCATCGGCCCTTGCGGACCCCACTAGTCGGTACTGAGATCTCTAAGAACAGGTCTATGCTCAGCAAAATACTTTGACTTCGGACGAACCTATCATCTAACGAACCTATCTTACGTAATGACGTAGTGACGTCCTCAGTGTGACCTATTGATACCGGGTAAATATAATTTTCCACGAAAATAAATGTAAGAAGAACTCTTTAGAACTAAGCAGAGTGTTGAACACCCAGTCCGCAAAAAAATCCCGACGCGACTTTAACTTCTGTCTCGCAAGGAAACGATGTGCAGTTATGTAGAGATACTTACTCGTTTCCAGCTCTTGAGTGATTTTTTGCGTATGTGACATTATTGAGTAAGAGAAATACCAGAGAAGAAGGAGTCTATCCAAAATATTGACATCCATAATTATAATTTTTCGTCATGCATCGATCTATCCAAAATAATGCCTGCTTCAATTTTTTGTAACTGTGATTGTTTATACGTGAGAAGGAACTAGTTAATTCCCACGTTAGTACGTACGTATGGGCACGCCACGATTGCGGCGGTAAGTCCCCTCTTTGAGGAGTGGTTTGAGAGGCGGCATGGCGTCCTCACCTTCCGCCTGACACCGGTCCTCACCGTACCCGGTTGTTTCGGGAGGTTCCTGTTTCGAATAAGGCGGGAGGAAACGCCCAGGTGTTTCCATTGCGAAGATCGCCCTGAGGACACGGTGGAGCATACGGTGGAGGTCTGCCCGGCTTGGGCGGAGCACCGCCGTGTCCGGCCCTGGTCCAGGCCATGGTACGGAGCGAGAGTGCATGGTTAGCCGTCACCTCCTTCAGCGAAGCAGTGATGCTTGCAAAGAGGGAGGCGGCGCACGTGAGTTAGAGGTAGTACATGCGCCCTCACGGCCGCAGCCTTCGCAGGAGACGCCCTGAGCGTCGGGAATCCTAGGCTGATTCCCGGCCACCGTAGGCGCGGGCTTGCGGACGGTGAGTAATGGGTAGCTCGCTGTCCGGTAAGGACCAAGCCCGAGTCGACGGCGCGTTGTGTTCCACGCGCGCCTCGAAGAGATGTCAGCACCAACTGATGGGGCCTGCAAGGGCCGATGCCTGCCAGGGGTGCGGGTTGTTCGGAAGAGATACCGCAGCCCCTGGCACACAGGCAACTGAGGGAACACGGGTGGGTATTAGTCAGTAAAAGTCTGACACGCCCTCCCGCTCCACCCAGAGCGAGAGAAGTTATTTGATGATTTCCCACCCAAAAAAAAAACGTGAGTACTTAGACATCTGTTCCCGCTTACAGTAGCACCTCGCCTTACTAGACCGGTTGCTAAGCCCTCAGCATCCGGTGTACCTACTTATCTAAGGCAATAACATTACATTATGATAAATAGTAACTACTTGATATATCTGGTATGTATGCAAGATGGCTGATAGATTGTGCCTCTGTGTACAGACGCCATCACATCAAGCTATCTCAAACTGTCAAGTTTTCCCAATTGAACATGAACTTTATAATTTTGTCATAAAGTTTGAAATCTATCATCATGGTGCGTCTGTACAACGGTAAAAATTAATATGTTTCTTCGTTATATCTTTCTATGATTAAGTGATAGAACTCGGAAAATAATTAATCTGAGTTTGCTTGCTGCATCAGTTTAGTAGTCGATTCGAACGAACTCTCCCGAGTCGGGCGAATAAGTACTTTGTGTACGGGCTTGTGGCTAAAGGTGCGCTTACACGAGCAACTAAAATTGCTCCATCCTGGTCAATTCTCGTCGACTATGACGACACGACTACATCCAGCAATTTAGGGCCGCAATTCAAAAAAATGCCCGTGTAAAGGTGCTCTCACACGGGCAATCTTTTGAGTAATTATTGCTCGTCAACACTAATGTATTGATCTGGATCAATTAAGTGGAGCAACAACAATAAATTGCGGATATGTTTCGGGAATACTGCTTCTGATTGCTCCATATATGAGTTGCCGAATATCCAATCGGTTTGGAAATTTTTAGTCATTTTTCTTTCTATCTCGTTTGTACGTATAACTACGTCTCGTTTTTGCGAGAGAAACCGGCCGGCGGCGGGGGAGACACATTGCCTAGTTTTTTAAGTTGCTCCATATTGTGTGGCCGTATCTCTGGCAACAGTTTGCTACTTGTTGCCATTGCTCTAAATTGCTGGATGTAATCGTGACGTCATAGTTGACGAGAATTGACCATGATGGAGCAATTTTAGTTGCTCGTGTAAGCGCACCTTTAGTCAAACATCTAGCCATTATCTCCAGTAAATTTCCTCTCTCTATCAAAACGGATGTCTAGCACAAACAAGTACTCTATTGACCATCGCTGATCAACAGTGTCATCATTGACATCGATATTATACATATGTATATTGATCTTTGATCAAGCTCATTGTGAGTTATTAGCTCTCACTTATAAGAACACATTGTGAGTTAAATTGTTTGTCCTTGCTCAGTTTCTGCTCTTTGGACCCGTCTCCTGTAGCTAAGATTTGTATGAGAATAAATGCTCCTGCAAACAGTCGCGACGCGACTCACGTAGAGAACAATTTGTATGAAAACTTCATGGAAATTGTACTACAATTGAAGTCGCACCGTTTTAACCGACGAAGGAACGTTACGACCACGTATAACTGTTTACAGAGTAGTCCGATTTTGATAATTCTTATTTTATTGAATAGGGTATATATACCTCGAAGTTGGTCCCTTATAAATATGGAAAAAAAATCCTACCCTAAGGGTGGGAAAATAGGGGTGATTTATTCTTCAGTCACAGATTTTTTTAATGCTAAGTGGTGTATTACAAGAAGTAATAAAAAATAAAGCATGTAGTAATTAGTAGATTATAGTTCCAAAAATAAAAATAAAACTTTTTAACAAAAAATCAAACCGCCGAAAAAACTGAAAAGCAAAAAATAATAAACCTTTTTTGTATAATCTTAAGGTGAATCTAGTCCACATTTTTCCCATACAAACTTCGGGAGTGTATTATTCCACTGTTCGACAATGTACATCAAAACTTAAACATGGTATGGTTTTGTCTCATTATTAATATTGTCTGTATGGAAACAGAATAATAAAATAATAAGCCAATAAAAGTTAGAAGCCAACAAAGATTCGTTTTTCTTGCTAATTTAACCTAACTTTGGGCGTGTTTAAGTAATAAAAGAAGTGAATCTGAAAAACCAATTCGGTACCGACAAAGCTCAAATATCGAAAAGTTCAATAAACTTTATTGGTCATTGATTTATGCAGGGGTTTTTTCATAAAACCCGATCTTCCGAAGGACTGTTCTAAATTTTTTACGCGCCTGTTGTACTATAAATGATGCTGCATCTCATTCAATAATGTTGTGCGTGTAGACTAGCTTCTAACTGCTCATCACTGATACTATCTCGGTCGGACACGATGCCTGGTGAGATAGCGTGCTTTTTTATTTTAAATTTGAACGAAATTGAACAACATTCAATTTCGTTCATTCTTACACCACCTAACTTTCTTTTTTTATGTCAAAATCTGGTAACCCTTCAACTGTCAAGTCAATGAGTACAATTAAAAGTCGAATTATTAGATCCAAAAATTCGGAGAAATGTGACATCTACCAAACCCGCACTGAGCCCTATCGTTTGTCGTCGTTTGCAATTACCCCGCAGAATTTACTTTTGCCAGATTAGCTAAACCTATGGTAATGTGCAGATTTTCCTTTGCATAGATCAGATTATTGATCCTCCATACGGCTTCTAGTAATGCATCTAATCTAATTACATCTAACTCGTTTTGTTCGCTCGTCTGTCTGTGATTCTTGCCAGTACGTACATTTTATGGGCAATATAATTGGAAATCAAACGAGATTACCTGCTAAGCGAAGTCTTGATTCGAATTTTATGTACGGCGATTTTAAATCAAATCAATTTAACAGCGTAGTATTGCTTCTTCTTGGTAACACTATTGTCAGAGCGTTCATGGTCCTCATAAAATTTCTTCTCTAGGTTGCCTCACGATTTCTCGCCATCAACTCCGGTTTTTGGGGTTTAATGTGTTTTTATACAAGGGATCGCCCACAGCGGATTTGATTTGGTCAGTCCATCTCATGGTCCGCGTGGTCTAGTGCCTTCCACTCTACCCTGCACGAAAAGACGCTCTATAGACACACACTCACGCCTCGGGACGTGTCCGAAGTATTTGAGGTTGCTCGTCGGAAGGATTTTTCGCGCAATGGATCTTCAATGCAGTGCTTGGCGCTGAGGGTTGACATCCAACAGTGTCTTTTCGACGCGTTGGAATGCACTCTGTTGGATTCTTAAAGCTCGGTTCAACACCGAGACTTAAAAATCCAGAGCACGACAAAATCCCGCAGACGAGCAACCTCCAATACTTCCGACACGTCTCGAGGCGTGGCGCTGACTCTATAGAGCGTGCAGGGTAGAGTGGAGGGCACTAGGCCAAGCGGACGCTCACCCATGGACTGACCAAATCAAATCCGCCGATGTTTTTACTTTCGTGCGTACGTGGTTTAAGAGACGCAATACCTGTACGGTTTTACGAGGGTGACACTGAAAGTTCTTAGAAAATCATAAACTGAACAAACTAGCAAATTATTAGTTTTATGGGGCTTCATCGTCAAAGGCCAATAGAAGTCTATCATAACTGTCTTGTTGACTTAAATTACATCGAAAGTCATAAAAATCATTGTACGAAAATTTTCTCGCGTTAAATTCATGCTGACGTGACACAGACAATTTTCAATTTTCCGCCAAATCGTAAACAAATGACATACAGACACAATAATATTGGCAAAAAGTTCCATTTTTGAAATTTTAACTAATTTTTTTATTATATCGTTTACAAATGGCCAGTTTTAAAAACTTTCAGTTTCGCCCTCGTATGGGCATAAGTGCCAATGCAATGACTTGCGCATAAAGCCAACTATTTCATATTCCCTAAGTATCATAGGTTTACCAATGGCCAGTTAGGATGTCTCTAGAAAATGTTTCAACATACTCGGACCATCTCGATCTCCGCTAAAGTAACTTCATGTCCCCGTGTCTTCTTAGCATAAACAGCCTATAATTTTCAAACTGCTGGGACACAGGCCTCCTCTCTGTGAGAGGGAGTGAGCCGTAATCCACCATGCGGGCCCAGTGTGTGCTGGTAGAACTCGTCTTTGAACTTTCGGCTCTAGGACATGCCGGTTTCCTCACGATGTTTCCCTCACCGTTTTAAGAGCAGACCTCTCTGACCTCCAACTCGTAAGTTGCGGTCGTTACAACTGCAGGCCTAGACAAAACACATTTCTGTTAGCGTTCACGCCAAAATATACGGGAATGACATTACCTGCGGAAAGATTACGTCGTGTCCTTTCCGCAGGTAATGTCATTCCCGTACATTTTGGCGTAGCGTTTGGCGTGAACGCTAACAGAAATGTGTTTTGTCAAGGCCTGCTGGACCACCACTGCTGTCTTCTCAGCTACATCGTAAACAATTTTTTGTTATCCTACTGCAAAGACAGGGTATATTATGTTCTAGAGTAGGGGTTTGAGAAGCTATTATTTGTAACTTATGTATGAACTTAAAACTGATTCTCGGCCTAGCTAAAAAAAAAAGGGCCGCCAGAAATAGCATCGACCTCCACCGCCATCTATCGCCCATTTCTACGAACCACATTCATTATCAGCACGTAAACATAGATGGCGCCTCTTGTCTGCGGTCGAATGTCCCTGAGCCGTACGTTTTGTATGAAATATCATAACTTTGCAGGAAGACGATCGGATGGCTTGCGGTCAGTCTGATTGTGTGCGAGATCACCTGACTACTGTTTTGTTGCTATTAGAAGGAAGTGTATCCTAGATTTTTATTATTAGGTCTGCCTGAGTAGGTAGCATAGCTCAGCTCAAATTTGCTATTGCCTCGGCATTTATAGAAAGCTGTGGCAAAGGCAAATCTTAAATATCATTCCGATCCAGCACGTCCCTTGCTGCCCTCGTCCAACGACGCCCTAAGCCGAGGTCCGTACCACACAAGGAGTGCCCTTAGCGTGTAGTCGCTTAGTTCTAAGTTCTTAAGCCTTGGCTGAAAGCCTCAATTTACTAAGGTAGCCACAGCCCACAGGCAAGTCTGGTTAAGAAGCCGACAACATCCTAGGTCGACCTGAGAGACGTCAGTCCAAAAAAAAAAAATTGCTTATACCACTGCCCGACCCGGGATCGAAACCTGGTCTTGACGCGCAGCCGTCGCGTTTGCAAAGTTGTTATCGCGAAACCAGGCAGTAGATAGTTTTGTATGCGATCTCATATGTTTGTATTGTAAGCACGTGTTTCTGTTACAAATAAATAAATTTTTCTTTCTTTCTACATTCCAACTATGATGAAGACGTCCATTCCCGTCCACACCCACGAAATGACAAAGTCAACCTATATTTACACTCAAATATTACGCATTATCATTAACAAACAGTTGAGAATCTTAATGTAATGACGTACACACGTAATGGCGCCTGGCAGCCATTTAGATGACGTCGTTTTGGCGGGAACCTACATTACGAGCGCCATTTTATTTCTGTCCCGCCTATAAATAAAATACGTGATTGTTTTAAAGAAAATGTTAGGGAAAAACTTGTGTTTAATTAATCATAGTACAACTAGCCTTTAATATACCCACTGCTGGGACACAGGCCTTCTCTTTATGAGAGGTAGTGTCTCCACGCATGATGTCACATGTCCTCGAATTTTTGGTTCTAAGACATGTTTTCCTTCACCATTTTAAGAGCAGTGATGATGAAATTAAATACACAAAGTAAAACGCCTGCCTGCGTTCGAACACACGCATTACAACTCGGTAAGCCGGGGATGTTAGTACAGGAAACCTGAGGTCAATTAAAATAGCCTAAACCTAGGTCCTGTGGTAATTAGACTGGGTTGTCTGCCCGCTATAGACCTTTTTTTTTATAGGAAATCATCAAACGACTTCTTCCCGCTCTGAGCGGTCGTTTGTCGATTGATTAGCTAGACACCATTACTTTTCATATAGTTTTTAAATTCATAATAGCCGTATCGAATTGACAGCTTAACAATGTTTTACATTGATGATGTGGAATAGAAATTGACCCCAAACCGGACCAACAACAAATCAATTGGGATTGATGGGAAATTATAATTGAATCGCCATGTTGATGAATATTAATTCTGAATCACGGGGCTGAAAACCAGACCTTTCATAATATGCAAGAACACGTCAGAACGTTTTTTTGTCTTTAGGGTTCAGTCATCAAAGAACTTCTCCCGCTCTGGGTGGAGCAGGAGGGCGTGTCAGACTTTTACTGACTAAAACCCACCCGAGTTCCTTCAGTTGCCTGTGCCAGGGCCACGGTAACTCTTTCGAACAAATCCGCGACCCTGGCAGGCATCGGCCCTAGCGAACTCGATCAGTTATTGCTGACATCTCTTTGAGGCGCGCGTGGAATACACGCGCCCACCCGGGGCTGGTCCTTGCCCGGCGGCGAGCTACCCATTGCTCGCCGTCCGCAAGCCCACGCCTACGGTGGCCTGGGAGTCCGTTATGAACTCCCGACGCCAAGGGCGTCTCCTGCGGCGGCTAGGGGCGCGGGGGCACAAGGATTACCCTCTATAGACCTGGCTTCATCATCTTGACCTATTCTTATAAAGACAAACTTGACATTCGACGCCTCTACGATTGATGATTCATATGAAGGTCGACATTGTTTAGTTTAAAACTGGACGCGGCTTCGCTGCTGGTTGCATACACATTTCAAATATTTGTATATAATTTTTTGTGGAGTGGTGTGCAGTTTTCATTTTGCCGATCTCTAAAAAGCGCGTATACTCTTGGGTCATCGCCCTTGCTGACTAGCTCATCTTATCGCATATATGCAGCTTGTTGTTTGCAAAGACAACAATAGTTGCAAAGCCTTTTATTAAGCTTGGATTTGTCTTATCAAATGCAGCTCACGATCAGAATGATATCTGCCTGTAATTTTCCAACATCACAGAAGCACAGAAAACATTGTTCATGCTTGAACACTACTATTTGATAATTTCAGGCCATTCCAGGTTACCTTACTTCATTCACTGTTCTAATCAAAATTCCAAAATGGTCACTTATTCAAAGAAAAAATCTTTTTCAAGAAGCATTTCTAGTATAACTTAGGTACTTAAACAAAACAGGCGAAATGCGTGTGAACCATTTGTACAACTTTACTTTTCGCTTTGAGAAATACAGCTGTGTTGTTATGGTATTTCTGGTTTAAGGCCCTGGTAACTTTAAATATTGTCGTTATGAGCGATAACAGTTCTTATTGCAGTCTCTTACGGGTTAAAATCTGTTGTATTCAATTCGAATAACAAATGAGCAAACGTATGTCGTAAAAATGCAAATAAAATCGTATAAATTTAGATATTAACCATTTAATAATAAATAATCCATCACTGGATGCAGTTTGGCATTTGGAATTTTATGGTATATTTTTAATCATAACATAACTGTTATTGAAGGGATAAACCGATTTTAAATATAATTAAGAGGTGACTTTGATGATTTTTTTGATGCATTAAAGTATGTTTAATTATGTTTTGAGTTCCATCACTGTATGCAAAAAGGACTTGAATATATCATATATTTTTTTGCTTTCAAAATTATTTATGGTTAAAGAGATACACAGCTTTAAAAAAACACCTTTTTGAGCGTTTTCCAGAAATCTCCGCCTTAAACAGCTGATCCTCCAATTCAACATACAGCCTCACCTCTTCCCCTGCTCTGTGTAATTACACCTGCACTATAAGACCTTGACGAGACTAATGCTATTTACGTGGTTCAAGCTTAAGATCACTCTCCTGTCCTTACCACAATTTATTTGTGGTCAGCGCAACATGTCCTTTTACATGCTTTTTATTAGCTTCACCTATATGTTTTTATGTTTGTTTGTAACCGACTCCGTTGGAATTAATTTTGACCCACTTCAAACGGTCAGATTTCATGTGAACATTGTAGTCTTATCTAGGACCGATGACAATTCAATAATTAGAAAAAAAAAAAAAAAAAACTGAAAAATCTGTAGTGAAAAATTTTGTAGTTAGCAGAACTAAAAAATAGAAATAAATAATAGATAAAAAAAAAAAACACGCTTTACAAACGCAACTAAAAAAGCGGAAAATAATTTCAAAAGAGCGTGGGATGGTTGATAATCGGTTATAAAAATACCTCAAAAAACACCCCACGCTTTTTGAAATTATTTTCTGCTTGTTTAGTTGCGTTTTTAAAGCGTGTTTTCTTTAGTTTTTTTATCTATTATTTATTCTTCCACGCTTCTCTGTTAGTCGTCATCTCCGTAGTCACACCCTTTCTAACCATATCATCATTCACACAGTCCATGCATCGGTTCTTTGGTCTCTCCCTACTTTACAGCCATCATGCTTAAGACTTACCTCACAACATTTTCCTCATTCCTCCGTATCATATGCCCATACTATGACAACTGATTTCCTCACAACTTTCCAGTTATCGATGCACCTTTCAGACTTCTTCATAATTACTCGGTGCTTATTGTAACCATTCGTGGTTCAAGCTTATAAAGAACAATAATAGAGCGTTACAATGGTGGGCTTGTGGCTAAGTAACAATAGCTGCACGGGTCGATCGATCAGGTTAAGCTACGCTTGCCGCGGTTGGTCCGTGGATGGGTGACCATCTTTACATACCAATACCCCTCTGTGCCTCGGAAAGCACGTTAAACCGTTGGTCCCTGCTGTCATTTGTGGATCTTTGACAGTCGTTACGGGTCGTCAGAAGTCCGAAAGTCTGACAACCAGTCTTACCAAGGGGTATCGTGTTACCCAGTAACTGGGTTGTGGAGGTCAGATAGGCAGTCGCTCCATGTAAATTACTGGTATTCAGCGGCATCCGGTTAGACTGGAAGCTGACCCCAACATAGTTGGGAAAAGGCTAGGCAGATGATGATTAGAGCGTTACAATGTCGTAGATTGATCATCGTCTTCGGACGAATCATCTGGCGTACGGCTGGGTGTCAACAGATCGTAGCACGATGCTGCTCTACCAAGAAAGACTTCCAGCGGGCAACCAACTGCCATGACATACCTGAAAGCCTCTAAATCGACTAAGAAGCCAGGTGGGCCGCTGGCACATTTTATGGTTTTGGTGGTACTCCGATGAGCCGCAATACGTCTGTGGAGCCACATCGCAAACTATGCCCCACCTTTTGTCGTGCTTTCTGTGCACTAATATCTGCACTATTGAAGACCTTTGCGAGGCCAAATATAACGCTGTCGAAGTGACCTTATTATGAAACCATCGATACGACGAAACAGAAGACTGAAACGGAAATAATCTACAGACTTTGGAATCATTGGTACAAACAACAAGAAAACACCGACATACCCATCTTTATCCCCGCCTCAATTAAACCCACCCACCTCTACCACCATTCAGGGTCATCTTCCACTGTCTTATCGTCCAGATAAAGGGCAAAAACAATATTTATTTTAACATTACGTTATCACCAATCGAGGTCAAAGAAAGTTATCGATACATTTAATGGAGTGTATTGTGTTAATTACAAGTACTTAATGATATCAATATTAAACTCGTTCGTTGGTAAGAATAGGTCCTTGTGTTCGATCCTTGAGTGTTGTAATCTTGTAATACAAATCCTTGACCGCACTAGGGCACAAGTTGCCATACGTAGATGTGATGCATACCTAAATCTATACTTATAAAATATTATAAAGCTGAAGAGTTTGTTTGTTTGTTTGTTTGTTTGCTTGAACGCGCTAATCCCAGGAACTACTGTTCCGATTTGAAAAATGATTTCAGTGTTAGATAGCCCATTTATCGAGGAAGGCTATAAGGCTATATAACATCGCCGAGCTTCCAGGACTTAATTTATCTTGTATTTTGAATTGCTTATAATATTTTTTTTACATTGTTCTCACATACAGAAGCAACAAGAATAATGTTCCCAAGATTTTGTAATATTTCAACTTGATTTTAAAAGAGTGTCCGTGGAGTTTCCTGCCCGTTCTTCTCCATAGAGATCCACGTTTTGGAATGGGCAACTAGCTTCAACTTTCCAACTGATCGACTTTTTGACAATTCAAAAGTGCCTGTAAATGGTTTAATTGAAATAAATGCTTTGAGTTTGAGAGTTTTTTGAGTTCAAAGAGAAAAGTCACGAAGTCGAAGTACGCGCACGGGTAGGCGAGGCGAGCGACAGGGTGGGTCGGGGAACAAGAAAGACGCGAATGAAGTCGCGGGCAGAAGCTACTAAATTCATAAAGTGGTACTGGAAAGAATTAGAAGAGGCAACAATCTTAGGGAGCTTCATTTGCGCAAGTGTGGCAATCTTTTCATGCAAGCGTATAAGATCTATCGAAGGAGCGACCCAGACAGAAGGGACGTGAGAAGGACGGGACGGAAAAGAAAAGCGATGTGCCTGCGTCTTGTCCTTTCTACAGGGTGTAACAGAAACCCTATTGCTATCCTTAAGCACTAAAGGTAACAGTTGATAAAGAATCACTATACATAGTTTCAGCTCAAAATAAAATACCCTAAGAATTGATACCAAATTTTCGTTTTTATATGTTTCTTAAATTCAAATCATAAAAAACGTGTCACCGCACTACGTGGGTCAATAACTTTCCACGTTACTAGCCAATATCACGATAAATCTCTTCCGAGTGATGTGTTTGTTTCAATTTGTGCTGGTATCAATGCATTAAAAATTCTCATAACTTCCGAACAAGTAGAGATAGGATTAAAAACCCTTCCTATATCGTTTGATATCATCCAAAGAAGCCGTGCCCTTGGTATGTATATACCTTTTCCGTTACACGTTGTATATGCTTTGTGCTAGATTGCGTTAAAAGAGATGCGCTTATGTAGTCCGCAAAATTGAAATTCTCTTACGTTTCTTGTAATGTTCAGTTCATTGTCAGGTTTTATGCTGATTCAAATATGATTCGACTGCGTTCCGTCCTCGTCTCCCGTCCCCATTGTCTTTCCCACGCCTTGTGACAGAGAGGAACGGGTAGACCAAGATGCAGCTAGATATACACCTAATTGCTATAGGAGACAAAGATTACTTTTAAATGCAGGGCATTCCAATAATTCCACGTTCATCCCAGCCTGGCAATGACCCAAATTGACTGTGACATGACATTATTTTATTTATTTTGTTAACAGATAAAGTTACGAAAGCGGATTCTAGCCCTGACATACTTTGAACACTTTTGCTTTAATTACTCATCTTTTATAGCGAAATAAATCCGGACTTCCCATGCTTTAGCGAAAGTATCTGTCTGTTTGTATCGGTCCCGGCTGCCATTCGTAGAGCTTTGACAGTTGTTTCGAGTCGTTAGAAGCCCGAAAGTCTGTCAATCAGCTTTACCAACGGGTCTCGTACTACCCAGTACGAAATTGGGTTGTGTAGGTCAGTAGGCAATCGTTCCATGTAAAAATAATAGTTTAAAAAAACTAAAAAACACGCTTTAAAACCAAACTAAAAAATTAGAAAATAATTTAATTCTATTAAAAAGCGTGGGTTGCTTTTGAGGTATTTTTATAATCAATTAATATCAAGCGTGTTTTTTTAGTTTTTTAAACTATTATTTACTTACTATTTTTTAGTTCTGCTAACTACAAAAGCGTGATTTTTAAGTGTTTTTTTTTCGATTAAAAAAAAAATTGAATTTGCATCGGTCCTCGTTAAGTCTACAAAGTTTAAATGAAATCTGACCGTTTGAAGTGGGTCAAAATCGCGCCCTAAGGAGTCGGTTACAAACAAACATACAAACAAACATACAAGTGAAGCTAATATAAAGCGTGTAAAAACAAATACCTGGATGACCGAACTATGCTCGGTTTTTTCACGGCCTTTCTCACAAGCGCAAACACGACTATGATACGATATTCCATCATGGGATGCCAGTGCCTACCTTCCGGCTTCATCATCAGACCTTGAAACCTAATTGTGGTCAAAGTCCATTACAAGACTTTTCTAGGAAATCCAAAACAGCTATGATACGATTTTCCATCATGAAGTTCCAGTTCATATCTTCCCGCTCCATCATCAGATCAGTTCGACAGTACCATATTATTGTATTGTCATCAGAACTACATACAGCTGCCAATTTTCATTACGCTACGACCCTTGGAAGATGGTTAAATTAGTTACCTTAGATTCCATTACATAGTGACCTAATAAAAGCGTGTTAAAAAATTGGTATTCAGTTGCATGCAGTCTGATTGGAAGCCGACCCTAAAATAGTTGGGAATAGGCTAGGCAGTTGATTATGATGATTCTCTATGTATCTGTCGCAGCAATCTGGTTAAATCGGCCAAGTAATTGGACGCCTAGGCGGTTCATTAAACGCCGGCCTCCAATTAAATAGCTGAAGGACAGCTAGCCAAGGCATTGAACGCAACGTTTAAATGTCGCGTAGTCATTAAGTTGAATTGGATTTTTGTGAATTAGTGATGTTTGGTTTGGGTGACAATGAGTTCACAAATTACGTTCGACTAATTTTTACTAATACCTATCACTAAGTAACTAGTAATAGTGAAATGTTTGTTCATAAAAAAGAAAAGGAAGGAAAGGTCAGTTTAAACTCAAATATTTCGCGAAAACTTGCAAAAGACGTAGTATTATTTGGCACCTCCATGTTTTCATACTATTTTGACAATATCATACTTTAATTTCACTTAAAATTGCAAACAAGAACGAAAAATAGCATTCACGGTTTGCGCTATTGACGCCATATTTGTTTTGGTGACTACTAGCGCCGCAGTGGAAAAAACTGAACTAAATTTGAATCACTTGCCTTAGTCTTGGTCAGTAATCTTCACAGGGCTGACGTTCAATACGCCAAGTTGTTAAACGTTGAAAGATTCTAGTTCAGTTAACTGTCGGCCTAGGCATCGAATTGGCGTGCTAATTTAACCAGATGGCTGCGACATATCCATTACTAGGAGTGGTACTACTTCATACTTGCTATGTATCTAAGAATATAATGGTTTTCGTCTTTATTCTAATAGGTTATTTCATTTTGTTACAGATATAACGACTATAACAGAAACTGAAGATTTGCTCCAGGCATCAAAAAGCAGAGGTAAATATAGAAATAATTACTTTCAACACATTAATACTTACTTTGATACTTAATATACTTTGATTCATTAGCTACAGTTCGTGTTTAGTGGGTGTCTAAAAACATGAATAACATCACAAATAATACACAGAAAACTAAGTACAAATTACACTGGATTTCTCAATAAGATCGATTCTCTTTCCCACACTTTCTTGGTGACTTTATAGGTATTACCTTCAAAACGCATTTTGAGCTTTTTATGATGTAAATACACAGTTCAAAATATGTTTTGAGCAAGAGGTAAGTGCATAAAAATACGAATCCCGCATTCCCGCGGGATCCCGCTGCTTTTATTAATCTGCTGGATCCCGCACCTTCAAAGAGCGGATGCGCGGATCCCGCACCTTCAAAGAGCGGATCCGCGGATCCCGCATCTTTGAAATTATGATATAAAATTAAATTGAAACTACAGATTTTTGTGTAAAAATCAACTTTTATTAAACATTTCTAACCTTAAGTAACATAAATTATTTCTTTTCTGTTCATTTAGTATAAGTAATTAGTCATTTACAACATATTATTTATTTTCTATTAATTAAGTATAAGTAATAGTAATTAGTAATTTACTAATTATTTATGCTTAATTAATAGAAAATAAATAATTTATGTAAGAAATGTTTAATAAAAGTTACTACTTTTACACAAAAATCTGTAGTTTCAATTTGATTTTATAACATAATTTCAAAGATGCGGGATCCGGCGTGATCCCGCTCATGATTGAGTAATCCCGCATATGAGCCGACGTCCGTACCACACAGAGGTGCCCTTAGCGTGTCCGTGTAGTCTTTTAGTTATAAGTTTAAGCCCTGGCTGGAGGTCTTCATTTATTAAGCTCGACCTAGGAGGTCGATCAGCGAGAAAACATTGAAAAAAAAAAAACCTATTCATAATTTTGTTCTAAGTAGGATCACCTCGCCAGGTTTAGTCTGCGTGGGTCTGTGTGGTGTGCCTTCTATTTGATTAGGAGTATGTAAACAAAAGACATCGCGCGATGTTCAGCAAAAAATAACGATAAAAAAAACATCAACATGAAAACCTTTGCCAAGATTGCATTTGCCAGATATTGTAATAAAAAAAGAAAGTAATAATGACTGCTTTTAAATTGTGTAACCTCTAAGTGACAGACAGATAAATAAAACAGTATCTGAAAGTCACACTTTTCTTATGAAATAACTGCGTTTGATAATAATAGGTAAGTGAACAGTAAATATTTTGTTGTGTAATTTTGCACGTAGGCAAGTTCACTGTATTCTATAAGAGCTGCCATCCGGCGCTGTCAACCCTGTTAAAATGTAAGACAATTTTATTTTACCCTGGCGCTTCCCCCGTTAAGTCTCCATGATATTTTGCCAATCAAACAGGCGGCCAACACCTGCATTTAGGGATTGCAATCCTGGCAAACGGGCTAGCGCATTCCCGCGTGATGCCGCTGCTTTTATTAATCTGCTGGATCCCGCAACTTCAAAGCACGGATCCGCGGAGCCCGCATCTTTGAAATTATGTTATAAAATCAAATTGAAACTACAGATTTTTGTGCAAAATCAACTTTTACAAAACTTAAACATTTCTTACATTAAGCAACATAAATTATTTGTTTTCTATTAACTAAGTATAAGTAATTAGTAATTTACTAATTACTTATACTTAGTACTTCATAGAAAATAAATAATTTATGTAAGAAATCTGTAGTTTCAATTTGATTTTATAACATAATTTCAAAGATGCGGGATCCGCGGATCCGCTCTTTGAAGGTGCGGGATCCGCGCATCGGCTCTTTGAAGGTGCGGGATCCAGCAGATTAATAAAAGCAGCGGGATCCCGCGGGAATGCGTGATCCCGTTTTGCGGGATTGCAATCCCTAATTAGGCGTAGCTTTTCGTATTTTTATGCACTTGCCTCTGGCTCAAAACATATTTTGAACTGTGTATTTACATCATACAAAGCTCAAAATGCGTTTTGAACGTAATACCTATAAAGTCACCAAGAAAGTGGGAAAGAGAATCTAGTTGAGTAATCCCGCATATCAATCCCGCGGGATTGAATGAGCTGTGGGATTGCAATCCCTACCTGCATTACCATCACAGATGCGTTGCCACATTGACACCTCAGAGGAAAATCTGAAATGTTTCTTGTGTCTGTTATTTCATAGCAAACACAGCGATGCTTGACGGCAGTTCAGAGGCTTGGCGGTAGGTTGTTCTTTGCTTCTGCTGGGGAGTTTGTTGCCCTACTTCTTCTTCCCAACGAAACTACTAGAAAGTTGTGTTATGGGGGACTGTCTTACGTAATTTTGACGTTCGAGAAGTGCTGATTCTCAGCCAAATTTGAATAAATGACTTGGTTCTGATTTTAGTTCTTCCCCTCTACTTTACAACTTCTATGTAAATACTGGTGCGTTACTATATTTAAAAGGGTAAAACATCAGAAGCACATTCTTTCCGACCCTGATGACCCCATCACTCTCCTTCAAGAAAGCAGTAGGGCCACCAGCACAGCACACAAAAACAGACAACCGTCCTTCCGACCTCGCCGCCGAGGTCCTCGCGCCCCGCGAAGACCCCGAGTAAAAACCGTCCCATGCCCGCAGAAGTGCCAGCCCGCGCCGAGGCTGAGCAAGTAGAGTTAAAATCCCCATGATTAATAATAAGAAAATTGTTTGATCCAGCCTGTCCCCACTTGCTGCCCCCCCCCCCCCCCCCTAACAGTGACTCCCTGAGCCGAGGCTCGTACCCCGCAGGGGGTGCCCTCAGTGCGCAGTCGCTATAGGTATAAGTGTAGTTTTATAAGCCCTGGCTGGAGGCTCTTAGTCTAAGAACTAAAAGTCACCGTAGGAAAGCCCGGTTAAGCAGTCACGGCCTCTCAAGGTCAACTGCGAGATGCCAAACCCAAAAAAAAAATCAGAAGCACATGAGACATATCTGCTTTGTCTTTCGATGGCAACGCATCTGCGACGCCTGTGGCATTGCATATTTCCATGGGTGTTTGTGGACTTACCGTCATCAGGTGGACCGTTGACTTGTTTGCCACCAATAAAACATCAAAAGACTATTCCATTACATAAGTAATTTATCGCAATCAGCTTTTGACAACCACATGAGTAATGCATTTAAAAGTGGCTTCCGGGACCACGGTCCAAGTCCCAAAAGCCCCCCGACCCTTAATATCCTGAACTGTTTGAATAAAATCGACGTCGTCCCTTCAAACCAGTACTTACCCTAACTGCATCATCATCATCATTACAGCCGAAAGACGTCCACTGCTGGACATAGGCCTCTCCCAAAAGGGGGGTTTTGCCATAATCACCACGCTTGGCAGGCGCGTTGACGATCGCGGTATGGTGGTAAAATGCATAGAGAACGCTGCTGCCCATTCTCTAGTAAGTCCCTTAGTCGCCTTCTACGACACCCACGGGAAGAAATGAGATATTACTATTCTATTACGTCCGGCACCACACGGAACTAACTAACCTAACTGCGTAACACACTATAAATCACAATTTGAATAATTTTGAATGCTCCTGCAAACAGGCGCGTAGCGAAAGCGCGACGCTTCTCACGTAAAACAACTTCTAAAAAACTTCATGGAAATGGTTCTACAAGTATCGCGTCGCGGCTGTTTGTAGATGCCTTAAAGCATATTGCTAATTCACTGGCTTCATAATTATGTTCGAAGAATTCATCTGCTTATGAACATAAAAAATACTTAAAAAAAAAAAACAACCGACTTCGTGAAAAACACTACAAAGTGAAAAATAACCGAAATTAAAGTTATTTTTACTTTGTAGTGTTTTTTCCAGGAATTCGGTTGTTTTTTTTTTGAAAAAAGTTTTTATTTTTCACTTTTTAGTTATAGTACACACCAATTCGAAATTTCATCATCCTTGGGGACAAAACAATGCATATTTATGCGATAGCAGCAATCGCGGTTGGTTTGCTGTCATTTTTTTAAGAATTCTGTTGTTTGTCTCCGAAACGCATCATCAGATCCATACGAAATTTATATGAGACCATTTCGGAATAAGCCCCTTTCGAACAACATACATAAAAAAATATATAAACATGTCGAATTGATAACCTCCTTCTTTTTGAAGTCGTTTAAAAACACAATTAATCAATCAAAATCAAAAGTCATTTATTCAAACTAGGCTGGTGTCAGCACTTTTTGAACGTCAAAATTACATGAGCCAGTCCCCCAAAACGCCCGCCCTTCACCACTTCCTAGTGCTTTAGCGGGGCAAAAGAAGTGGCGCAACAAACTCCCCAGCAGCACAGCTGTCTGTTATGTTAGAAGAACTTGATTCTATACAATAGGTACGTAATTAACGTTCCGAAATATAAAATTAAAAAAATTGCCATATATCAGCTAGCACACGCCAAAATACCAAAAAAAAAAAACATAAAAAACAAATACTCAAGCAAAAATAAATAATAAAAACATAAACAGAACTTAAAACCTAAATTAAAGCCTCCAGGCATAAAGGGCGTGCCCGCTTACGTATGCAATACGACATTATGTTCACATAATTGTAGCTAGAAGTAACAAATGTTAAACTAGGACCTTCGGAGTAAAATAAACAATTAAAACTATTAACAATAACAAAACCATGGTCAGCAAGACGACCAGGGCCTCAAGTCTGCTATTACAATAGTGTCAGAATGGTCTATCATTGATTTCATAATTGTTGATTTTGACAAGTTTGGAAATCTACTAACATAATGGCGTCATTATGACTTTCCAATGATTAGCCACTGACACTCCATTGAAAGAAATGGCATTTATTGGTAATCTCGTATATAATGACAAATGAATGACTGACTTAGGCGGTAATCTGCTAAAATTTAACACTAATAAACGAATATATATTAATAAGTAATATGTAAAAATATATATTAAAATGAAATCGGGCATGAATAAATGTTCAAATTTAGTAGTAGTTTTTGGAAAATCATTTCTACTAACGGGTTTTATAATAATGGTAATACGACAGTGCCATTATGACACAATTCTGTTACAACACCATTGACCGACCAATGATCGACCATTATGAATTTAGCAGATTACGAACTTTTAGCAAAATGACAATGGGATCGTGTTGGAATGACGAATTTATAAAAATAGCAGACTTGGGCCCCTGTAATGTTGTTGGACAGTCAAAATGAAAACTTACTGTTAGTGTGATAAACAATTACCCCTCATCATCATTTCAGCCGAATGACGTCCATTGCTGGACATAGGCCTCCCCCAGGCTCGGCCACTTCGACTGGTATTGTGCTTTTCACATCCAGCGGATTCCCGCGGCCTTCACAAGGTCATTAGTTCACTTTGTGGAAGGCCTTCTCACTCTACATCTTCCGGTACGCGGTTGAGAACCTTTCGGCCCCAGCGGCCATCTGTTCTGCAAGCAATGTGCCGTGCCCACTGCCACTTAAGTTTTGACAATTCCTCGGGCTATGCCGGTTGCCTTGGTTCTCCAACTCTGTATATAAAGTCTCTTTCTATTAACAATGACGAGAAAATTCGAAAATGTTTTAATTCGAAACATTCAAACACGCCCCCAAAAGCATAAGTCAATCCTATGTTGAAATACGAAACGTTTCTAAAACGATTGCCACTTTTCTAGGCACTGAGAACACAGCAATGCTGCTTGGTGGCAGAAATATGTATGATGTACTTCCACGGACGAGTTCCGCCCTAATTACATGATGTAATTAATCATAATCTTACCATTATCACCTGTTTGTTCAACCACAATGTTATATATAACTCACTGACCTCCTGAACTGTATCCTCGTTGGCCTAGATTGTTGCGCAACAACTGATCGCCGCGTGGGCATATCGTGGCGCTTACTTGTGCGTATGCGCATGTTTGTACGCAATGTTGGTGTCAGATTTGTGAGAGGTGAGGTGCATGGTGGATTAGGTTTCGTATTTGTATGGAGACTTTACAGGGTTGTTCTTGCTGAATTTCTGATAGTGTTGTTACGTTTGGAAAGAGCTGTCGTGATCCAGTGGTAACGGCTGTGATGACAGTCGGCTTTGCGTAAATGATTTCATCAACGCTGCTCACGGTGAAGGAAAACGCCGAGAGAAAACCGGCAGGTCCTAGAATTTTTTATTCGTGAACATGTGACATCTTCGGGACTACTCATGCTTATTCAGCTCTGTTCAGCTTTTGTCTATAGAAAACAACAATTTTGTATAGACTGCGTTCAGCTTTCCGCGGCTGAACGGATGCGTACGCATCTCATACAAAATCGTTGTTATCTATGGACAAAAGCTGAACAGAGCTGAATAAGAGTGAGTAGGGGTATTTTTGGCGGGATCACGTTGGAACATGTCGCACGACTTTTTATTTTCATGAAATTTAGTGAAATAGCGAATAAAATTGTATAATTTTGGTAGTGAATTATGCAATTTAATTACGTGTCAGTGCACAAATGTAGTGAAGGTGAAAATAAGTGACTAACGTGGACTTTTCGTGTTCCCCCCAAAAACTCATAATAGGTTGTTGTAAAGTTACTACCGCTTTACAATAACTTTGACTTGACTGACTAAAGACGACTGTGACTGTTTTGTAACTTCGTGCCCGATATCGGGCCATTTACTTGATGGAAAAGAAAAATTACTTGACACTGGCTAAATGTACAAACCGTGCGAAGCCAAAACCCAAAAAAAAAAAAAAAGAGTGTGTAGTCCCTTATTCTTCTCAGCTAAAGCACTAGAAACTGCTGAAGGGCGAGCGTTTTGGGGGACTGTCTTATGTAATTTCGACGTTCCAAAAGTGCTCACTCTCAGCCTAGTTTGAATAAATGGCTTTTGATTTTGATCTGTCAACCCGCGCTCGGCCCGCGTGGTGGATTGCGGGCCACTCTCTCTCACCGAGAGGAGGCCTGTGTCCCAGCAGTTGGAACATTATGGGCTAATTAATTTGCTTTGTCTATTGCTTTTTCTTTTACGACTGACACGTAACGTCTCCTATCATCTATTAGCTACAATAATACGGATGCTAGACAACCGTTATCTTGTAAATTCTTTGTGTTATTATAACCAGTTGACATGAAACATTCTGTTTTCTAATGCTTCTGTGATTAGATTAGTGTATGTTTCATACATTATGTTTTCCAATGCTTAGACGATTAGATAAGTAAGTGTTATATAACACAATATGAAGTTCATTAAGGGTGAAATCATACACGGGTCAATATTTTCTCTGTATCTTTGTCTTCTCTCCTTCTTAATCTGCCTCATCATCATCAGCCGAAAGACGTCCAGACATAAGCCTACCAAGCTCCGCCACTTCGAACGGTTTTGTGCTTCGCGCATCTAGCGGATTCCTGCGGTCTTCACAAGGTCATCGTTCCATCTTGTGAAAGGCCTTCCAACTCTACGTCTTCCGGTACGCGATCGCCACTCCAAAACCTTTCGGCCCCATCGGTCATCTGTTCTATGAGCAATGTGCCCTGCCCACTACCACTTAAGTTTGGCAATTCTTTGGGCTATGTCGGTAACTTTGGTTCTTCTGCGGATCTCTTCATTCCTGATTTGATCACGTAGGGAAACTCCAAGCTTAGCCTTCTCCATTGCCCTTTGGGTGACTTTAAGCCTCTTTGTGTGAGCGGCCAATCGCCTACCTTTTCCTAATTATGTTGGCGTCGGCTTACAGTCTTATCAGATAAAGAAATATAGAGATGAAGAGTTTGAAGCTATAACTATAGTTTGAAGGTATAACTATACCAGCCGCGCGGGCCGAACGATCAGGTTAAGGTGAATCTTGTTGACGTTTTCTTCAAACTTCGGGAGTGTATTAACTCCACTGTTCGACAATGTACATCAAAAATTAAACATGCTATGGTTTTGACTCATTATTAGTATTGTCTTTACGGAAATAGAATACTACAATAAAGAGCCATTAAAAAGTTAGCAGCCAACAAAGATTCGTTATTCTTGCTAATTTTACCTTTGGGCGTGTTTAAGTAACAAAATAAGTGTAAAATCTCCAAAACCAAGTCGGTACCGACAAAGATCAAATATCGAAAAGTTCAATAAATGTTATTGGTCATTGATTTATGCAGTGGTTTGACATAAAGCCCGATCTTCCGAAGGGCTTTTCTTAATTTTTACGTGCCTGTTTTACTATAAATGATCCTGTATCTCACTCAATAACGTTGTGCGTGTAGACTAGCGTCTTACTGCTCATCACTGATACTATATCTGTCGGACATGATGCCTGGTGAGACAGCGTGCTTTTTAACCAGGCCCATCATTGAGTTCGAGCCCGCGACTAGATTCCCCTTAAGCTACGCTTGCCGCGGTTGGTTCGTAGATGTGTGAACATCTTTACATATCAGTACCAACGGCTTAACGTCTTTTTTGAGGCACGGCGGAGTGCCTTGGATGTGAAGCTGTTGGCCTCGGCTGTCATTCGTAGATCGTTGACAGTCGTTACAGGTCCTCCGAAAGTCTGACAACCAGTCATACAGATGGTGAGGGTTTGTTTCTATTTCCATCACGTAATTTTGGATGAGACTATGCGCTCCCAGTACACACGGTGGGTGTACAGCAGCGGTGGCCCAGTGGTAACGGCTGCGACTTACGAATTGCAGGTCGTAGGTCCGAACTGAGACAGACGCTTAACTTTGTGTAAATTATTTAATCACCTCTGCTCTCAAAACGGTGAAGGAAAACATCGTGAGGAAACCGGCATGTCCTGGAACCATAAATTTCGAAGACATGTGACTTCTACCGACCCGCATTGAGCCCGAGTGTTGTCCGCTCTCTCTTACAGAGAGTATACCTGTGAGGTGTAACTAGGGTAGGGCAAGCAGGGCACGAGCCCCGGGCGCCTATCGAAGGTGGGCGCGAAACGTCGCTATTTATTAAATAAATAAAAAAAAAAAAAAAAAAATCACCACCGAATTTTTTGTCACCGCCTTGCGAAATTAAAGGTATTTTCCACTTTGTAGTGTCTTTTTGGAAGTCGGTTTGTTTTGTTTTTGAAAAAACTTTTTATTTTTCACTTTTTAGTGGTTCACATGTGCTTACCACTTGACAGCGTATCGGCGTGATGTTATGTTATGGTCTGGTGTAAACAATAGACAGACATGAGATTTCAGCAATTCCAGTCCATTTGCTATCATTTATTGAGGAGTTCCGTCGCCTATCTCCGAAATTCTTTATCATATCTTCACCAAATTGCAATGGTACCACTCCGAGACAATACTCTTCCAAAAACTACCCAAATCGCTTCAAGTGTGCCTATAAAATTTGAAGAGTTCTCTCTATTTCTGCAGGATCCTATCATCAGATCCTAACTTGATAATCATGGGAAGTATACCCTTTCAAACAAAAAAAAATCCAAATCGGTCCAGCCATCTTCGAGTAATCGGGGATCATACATAAAAAAAAAAGGTTCCGACGAAATGAGAACCTCCTCCTTTTTGAAGTCGGTTAAAAATAAAAAAAATACTTTAATAAACCATTACATACCATTATATCTAAGAAATCTGAAGAGCTACTTGAATTTATTGTGCAGTATGAGGATGAAAGCGTATTTCCAAAGCTGCCCATTTCTATTCTATTTCTGCTAAAAATTGCAGCATTAGAAGTTGTGAGTGATTTTTTAGCAAGTTGAAATGAAATGTTTATTTATGTAAGTAGATCTTAAAAGACACTTTTACACGTCAACATTTTGTTGATCAATATTTAAAAAACTAGATGGTGCCGGCATTTCCTAGCTGACAGTTCCCTGAGAAGAAAAGCCGAAACAAACTCAGAGGTCATGGTCTCTTTTAAAGTCCAAACATTATATTATTTGAATTTTATGTGAGTCTAACAATGCAGGGCAATGTCTGTAAGGGCCTTTTGAAGAAAGTGCCGTCGCAGCTTTGAGCTGAGCTGTCCCAACAGACGGCATGTATGTAACAGTCGCCGTGTAGCTCGTTGAAATGAATACCTTCGTTATTGAAGGTTCTAAATTGGTCAAGAAAGGTTATGCGACCTAGCATTGCTCAGACCAAGAAGGTAATTGACTTGTACTTCTTCAATACATTTGAAAATTATCTTGCTAACTTTGAGTTTCCGTTTTCGTAAATTGTAAAGGCCTTACTTTACGCTATCGAATTGTGGTACTTTCAACCCTTTTTATACGCTTTATATTAGCTTCACTTGTATGTTTGTATGTTTGTTTGTATGTAACCGACTCCTTTGGACGCTATTTTGACCCACTTTAATCAGATTTCATTTGAGGACCTATGACAATTCAATAATTAAAAAAAAAAATAGAAAAAACACGCTTTTGTAGTTAGCAAAACTAAAAAATAGAAAATAAATATTAGTTTAAAAAAAACTAAAAAGCAGAAAATAATTTAATTCTATTAAAAAGCGTGGGGTGCTTGATATTAATTGATTATAAAAATACCTCAAAAAGCACCCGACGCTTTTTAATAGAATTCAATTATTTTCTACTTTTTAGTTTTTCTGGTACCTAGAGGTCTTATATTTTCCTTGTAGATTTTTGTCATTGGCCCCGCAGAAGTGCTAGCTATTTCACGTATTTTGTGTATAGCTGTTTCATTTTGGTTCTTATCTGGTTGACATGTATTTTTGTGCTCGACTGTTTTTACAACATTTTCACCCTGTGAAGTTAAACAACGACTAACATTATCATACAATAAATAATATTATATTTTTAGACGGATATTGATGCGACTCCGAAAGGATACAGATAAAGGAAACTTAGAATAAGTTGGTTAATATAAAAGAAAAAGTTTAAAAACTAAAACCCGACTACTGAAAAGGATGAAAAAAAGAAAGTAGGTACCTTCCCGTGGTCGCATGCTACCACCATCCATAGCTTTGTATTTTATAACAGCGGCAAAGTATAGGTAAATATTACTGAAATAAGCCCAAAAATAATTAAATAAAATATACCTAAGTTTAAAAACGAAAACCGGGAAGGTGCCGGTTTCATCCTTTTCAGTAGTCTGGACTGCAAAGCACAAAGGTGATGTGTGCCCTAGGCGCAATTTTCTAATAGTACGCCCCTGGGCTTGTGTTCCAGCAGTGGGAATGGTATACACACTATGTGTTATCAGTTATCAGTCACAGTGCTATGTTTAGCTACCTACTACAAATGCACGCATTAATCTTTGACTTCCACGCTAATCTTGGACACGAGTAAACAACAAGTCTCTATCAAGATCAGAAAGGTCAACAGTTTAGAATAATTAATTGGTATTTACGAATTGCCTCATGGTCCAATTTGTAGTCGCTCGTCGGTGAATAGTTCGTGTAAATGATTCCCTGTTCCGTGTGGTGCCGGACGTAAAAGAATAGCACCATCCCATTTCTTCCCGTGGTTGTCGTAGAAGGCGACTAAGGGACTTACTAGAGAATGGGCAGCAGTGTTCTCTATGCATTTGACTACCATACTGCGATCACCAACCTGCCTGCCAAGCGTAGCGATTATGGCAAAACCCCCCTTTTGGGGGAGGCCTATGTCCAGCAGTAGACGTCTTTCGGCTGAAATGATGAAATGATTCCCAGCAGGCTTAGCACGAGCACCAATTTGTCAACGGAAGAATAAACATGACTATTAACTAAATGATGTACAATAGGAGAAAATAGTTATGTTTTTCTATTAATTATCACAGTTATGCGTTCTAAATGAATCATGAGTTTGTAGATAATCGTATATACTTTGGGGCCGTCGAGTAGAATGTTTGTTGTCAGTGTGATTTTGACAGTTTGGTCTTCTGAAATAGTCTACATATAAAAGGACCCAGACAGAGATCGTTAGAAACGAAAGACAATGACAGAATGTAGAACGATATCTATGGTTTTTTTTTGGGTGGGAAATCATCAGATAACTTCTCCCTCTCTGGGTGGAGCAGGAGGGCGTGTCAGACTTCTACTGACTAAAACCCACCCGTGTTCGCTCAGTTGCCTGTGTGCCAGGGGCCGCGGTATCTCTTTCGAATAACCCGCACCCCACGATATCTACGGTGCGATGTTTAAACTGGAGAATTGAAATGTCACTTTGTATTGAAAAACCATTGTGTCTTCTTCGTAGAAATATAATGCGTCATGCTAAGCCTGCAGGTTGGCCAGTGTTATGGATTTTGGGTTTTGCTATCTGGAATTTCTCAGTAGTACCCTGGAGTCTGGATTTGTGCCTCATCGTCATCATCATTTTAGCCGGAAGACGTCCACTGCTGGACATAGGCCTCCCCCAATTAGGGGGGTTTGCCATAATCGCTACGCTTGGCAGGTGTGTTAGCGATCGCACTATGGTGGTAAAATGCATAGAGAACGCTGCTGCCCATTCTCTAGTAAGTCCCTTAGTCGCCTTCTACGACACCAACGGGAAGAGATGAGATGGTGGTATTGATGATGTGATTTGTGCCTGCTTGATGGCAATAGGGTCCGCCCCCATTACATGGGACTAAAAACATAACTGGCGAAATGTGGGTGTACTATAGGCATACCTCTGCCAAACCCCTCGGAGAAACAAGGCGTGATGTTATGTTTATGTTATGGTAATCGACAAAATAGCGCAGATTCGATACTATACGTTGATACTAGGCTTCCTCTTGGAAAAAAAAATACTCGTGCAGGTTTTGTTTGTGCGGTTAATAGTTCTCACGTGGCGTCCAATGTGGCTCAAAGATAAATGAAGTTGTAAAATATACACGTTTATAAACAAAGAAAGAAAGAAAGAAAGAAAAGTGCGTTTATTGGCATTACAGCTTATAAAATCTTAAAACTATAAATAGCGCAGATTCGATACTATACGTTGATACTAGGCTTCCTCTTGGAAAAAAAAATACTCGTGCAGGTTTTGTTTGTGCGGTTAATAGTTCTCACGTGGCGTCCAATGTGGCTCAAAGATAAATGAAGTTGTAAAATATACACGTTTATAAACAAAGAAAGAAAGAAAGAAAGAAAAGTGCGTTTATTGGCATTACAGCTTATAAAATCTTAAAACTATAAATAAAACACAACAATGTTATTAATGCCAAAAGGGCCTCAGCTCAGCAATACACACACAAACAAACACTAATTGCCGGTACAGTATTACTCAGATAATTAACATCAGACATTAATTAGTTAGTAACTACAAGTCGGAGTAGGTAGATTGATTTAAGGTCGTTGACGTCAAACGTAGAGGATAATTTGGATATGCCTCCAAAATACCGGAACTTCATATTTATTGTGATATTTGTTCCGGAATTTTTAAATTAGCACGAATTTGTGTTTAAGGTGAAAAACGTATTAATAATATCAATTATAAATTTATTTATGTTTTTGTTTAATCAAAAATAATTGTTCATTGAATTCAATCAATCATTCATATAATAAACGATTTTGTTAGCCTATCTGTATGTTTTTTTATTTTATTTTATTCCATAATTCCAATTCCGGAACTTTTTCCGGTACTTCCCGCACATTATGGATAAAATGGCATGTCCATATTATAATATCTCAACGCAAGTATATAAAATCAATCTACCTACTCCGACCTCTGGTCATAACTAATTAATGTCACGCCTCTCTAAACATCGGGTTGAAACCAAGTCTTAGAACCAAAAATTCGAAGACATTTTTGTTTTTCTTCACCGTTTTGAGAGCAGCAAGTTTAGCATGAAGCTTTCTATTTCAACTCTACTGTAAAATAAAAATCGCCTGTCTACATTTCTCGGTACAAAACTTTCAACAATTTTTACGGAAACGTTATTTTTGGCTACTCTTCCGACGACAAAACGCTTGTCTACGGTTCTCGTGCTAAGCCTGCTGTGGTATTGAAATAATCTACACAAACCTATCTACGACCCACAATTCGTAATTCGCGGCCGGTTACGGCCTAAAGAGGTTGGTCTAAATGGGTACGGGCTTGTCATCAACCGTGCTCAATTCCAAACTCAGGGCTTTTACTGAAGAAATTCTTGTCACCAATTCCTGTAAAGTCAAGTTTACTTCACCATAATTCGCCTCCTCCAGCAGAGTAGCAAGTCCACCAGCTCGCTTAGAATACACAAGCAGGTCCTTCCGTCCTTGTCACTGACGTTGACGTTGACGTTGCGACGTCCCAATCCATGTCACCCCGACCCTTGCTCGAACCAGCCCACGCCGCTGAGCCTGTAATTTTAAATTCGTCTCTCAATAATTTCGTTCCGGCCTGTCCCTTGCTACCCCCCCAAACAGCGATGCCCTAAGCCGAGGTCCCTAGTCCATAGGTGGTGCCCTTAGCGTGTAGCCGCTCTAGTTGTAACTTTTTAATACCTGGCTGAAGGCCTTAATTTATTGAGGCAGCCGGTTAAGCAGGCAAGTCCGTTTAAGCAACCGACAACCTCCTAGGTTAACCTGCGAGATACAATTCCCAAAAAACATCAAAACCACTGTTCTAACTAAACACGTTTTTGTGTGCTATACGGATTGGAATTTCGGCACATAGTGAAAAATAGAGGGTCGTACGCATGCGCATGCACACAGTGTGACGTCATAGGCAAATTATTTCGTGCTTAAATATGACCTAGCTTTTGAATGCTCAACTATTACTCTGGTACTAAAACTTTCGTAGTTATTAGCGGTTTTTTTTTTTTTGGTTGGGAAATCATCAAATAACTTCTCCCGCTCTGGGTGGAGCAGGAGGGCGTGTCGGACTTTTACTGACTAAAACCCACCCGTGTTCCCTCAGTAGCCTGTGAGCCAGGGGCCGCGGTATCTCTTTCGAACAACCCGCACCCCTGGCAGGCATCGGCCCTTGCGGACCCCACCAGTTGGTGCTGTCATCTCTTTGAGGCGCGCGTGGAACACAACGCGCCGTCGACCCGGGCTTGGTCCTTACCGGACAGCGAGCTACCCATTACTCGCCGTCCGCAAGCCCGCGCCTACGGTGGCCGGGAATGAGCCTGGGATTCCCGACGCCCAGTTTGTCTCCTGCGGCGACTTAGGGCGCATTTACTGCCTCTCCCTTACGTGCGCCCTCTTCGCGAGCATTACTGCTTCGCAGAAGGAGGTGACGGCTACCCATGCACTCTCGCTCCGTACCATGACCTGGACCAGGGCCGGACACGAGAGATCGCCGCCGCCGATTGCCTCCACGTAGTTATTAGCAGTTCAAATCTTACGTTTTTGTCGTCAGAAATATTGAACTTACCACCAGTACTGCGCGCGGAAAGACATTTTCACGTCAAAAACATAATTTGCTACCACATTTCTTTCACAAAGTGAATGACGATACGACATCGATGACTGCACCATTTCGCTGAAATTTCGTTCTCACAATACTTATCTGTAATCTATAGTTATGTCATGGTTTATCGCTTCATTGGAATCGGTTTTTTCTGTAATTATTCGCAATTACATTTTTTAATTGCACTCGGTGTTAACTTTAGAAAGTGTTTGTAATTTTTAACATGCCTATCTAATAAGTAAACAAAAACTATTGCAGTTATCGGCGAGTAATGGGTAGCTCGCTGTCCGGTAAGGACCAAGCCCGGGTCGACGGCGCGTTGTGTTCCACGCGCGCCTCAAAGAGATGTCATCAGCAACAGATGGGGCCCGCAAGGGTCGATGCTTGCCAGGGGTGCGGGTTGTTCGAAAGAGATACCGCGGCCCCTGGCATACAGGCAACTGAGGGAACACGGGTGGGTTTTAGTCAGTAAAAGTCTGACACGCCCTCCCGCTCCACCCAGAACGGGAGAAGTTATTTGATGATTTCCCAACAAAAAAAAAAAAACTAGTGGTGGCAGCGCTACTGCTAGCGACAGCTCCTTTGTTCGATTCTCAGGTCGGGTAGTGTTATTGGGTTTTTGCATCTTGAATATCTTAATCTCCCTAAGTCTGGAATTCCGGATCTGTGCCCGATTGATGGCAAACGGCTCGCCTACTGTTACATGGGACTTTAACATAGATAGGTAGGTGCACCTCTGCCCAACCGTTCGGGAAATTCAGGTGTGATGTTATAATAAAAATTGGAAGAGTATTGCAGTATTGTAGACTTTTTTGTGGAACAGTTCGTCCGTGAAGTACTTACTACATTCCATCCATAATTTTGCGGCTTTTTACCAGTGTATTGGGCATAGCAACTAAGTTGCTTACATACGCGGTAAATACATAACCTTTCCGAATTCAATTGGCAGCAATCAGGCAACACTTTTCCATAATCATAGACAAATAAAAAAACAACTATTACCATAAACTGATATATTTTAAATAATTCACAATAAGAAGGCCTTGACATTCGAATTTTAAATGTGTAATCCCGATAACGAGTTCGTTCACACCGCGCGCTTATCGTATCACGTTCTTATTTTGAGTTTTCAAATGTTGATAATGTCATTTCGTATGTTCCATAGATAGTAGATTGGTTTTATTTATGGATAAATAAGAAAAACATCAGAGGTTTACTTTATCACTCAGTTGTTGAATGTTTATGATTGCGGACTCAATTATGCTGCCCAGCCATATCCTAACTACGTTGGGGTCGGCTTCCAGTCTAACCGAAAGAAGCTGAATACCAGTATTTGACATGGAGCGACTGTCTATCTGACCTCCACAACCCATTTACTGAGTGACACAATACATCTTGATTGATATGACTGGTTGTCAGACTTTCGGGCTTGTAACGACTGTCAAAGATCCACAAATGACAGCCGGGACCAACGGCTTAACGTGCCTTCCGAGGCACGGAGGTGTCTTGGTACTTATATAAAGAGGTTCACCTATCTACCTACGGACCAAACTTGGCAAGCGTATCTTATGGCCCTGGTAACTTTAAATATTGTCGTTACGGGCGATAATAGTTCTTATTGCAATCTGTTACGGGTTAAAATCTGTTGTGGTAAATTCGAATAACAAATGAGCAAGCGTATGTCGTAAAAATGCAAATAAAATCGTTTAAAATTAGATATTAACTATTTAATAATAAATAATCCATCACTGGATGCAGTTTGGCATTTGGAATTTTATGGTATATTTTTAATTATGTTTATAAATGTTATTGAAGGGATAAACTGCTTTTAAGGATAATTAAGAGGTAACTTTGATGATTTTTTTTGATACATTAAAGTATGTTTAATTATGTTTTGAGTTCCATCATTGTATGCAAAAAAGACTTGAATATATTATATTTTATTTTGCTGTCAGAATTATTTACGGTTAAAGAGATACACTGCTTTAAAAAAACCACCTTTTTGAGCGTTTTCTAGAAATCCCCGTCTTAACCTGATCGATCGATCCGTGCGGTTATTATTACTTAAGTGGTTATTTCACTATCCAATTCCTAAGTAAGTAGAAACTATATTTACTTACTAATTGAATTCAAAATCGGACAGACGACTCAGTCATGACGTAGAAATAACATTGAGTTGCAGCTAGGAAGTAATGCGGTCGGGACCTTCCAATCTCACTAAATCGGATCCAACTGTTCTAGCTTCGATTACATCTTCCGATTTCCTAATTAGGCTTGCTACAAATTGGATAGTGTAATACGCTTTGGCCACGAGGCTTTCGTAACATATAGTATACAGGGTAAGTTTTTAACCAGTGCGCAAACTGTAACCATGAATTCAGCATATCATTCTAGACCCCCCCAGCGTAGAAATATTACGACACTTTTACCAAAAAAAAATCAGCTGTTTCATAGAAAAGTGCAATACCTACACGATCAAAATGTATGGAACAGCTGATTTTTTGTTGTATAACCGACGAAAAATTTCTTCGCTGTGGGGTCTAGAATGATATGCTGAATTCATAGTTACAGTTTACGCACTGGTAAAAAATTTACCCTGTGTTAAGGCAGTTTTATTAACGTTTCCTATTTAAAAAGATGATATATTATTTGTTACAATTTACAACTAAATCTAGTAGCCATACCGGTTTCCTAAGGTCAGAATCACAGTCACACTTCCGTACTTCCGTTTGCCCCTGATATTTACACGACCACTGATATTATTAATTGTATATGGACTTACGTCAGACATTTTGCTCCCATAACAAGATGCTATACTTACATAGTATTTTTTTTTGCTTCTTAGCCGGACTTGCCTACGACTAGCTATCTAAGTAAATTAAGGCGGAGATTTCTTGAAAACTATCAAAAAGGTGGTTTTTAAAACCAGTGTATCCCTTTAACTGTAAATAATTTTGAAAGCAAAAAAATATATGGTATTTTCAAGTTTATTTTGCATACAGTGATGGAACTCAAAACATAATAAAACACACTTTAATGCACCAAAAAAATCATCAAAGTTACCTCTTAATTATCTTTTAAATCGGTTTATCCCTTCAATAACAATTATAATTATAATTCGAAATATACCATAAAATTCCAAATGCCAAACTGCATCCAGTGTTGGATTATTTATTATTAAATAGTTAATATCTAATTTTATACGATTTTATTTGCACTTTTACGACGTACGTTTGCTCATTTATTATTCGAATTAATTACAACAGATTTTAACCCGTATCGGATTGTAATAAGAACTATTATCGCTCATAACGACATTATTTAAAGTTACCAGGGCCTTAAGACCTCCAGCTAGGGCGTTAAAACTTAAAACTAGAGCGACTACGCGCTAAGGCTACCCCTGTGGGGTACGGACGGTGGTTTAGGGTATCGCTAGTAGAGGGCAGCAAGCAAGGGACGGGCTGGACCGTAATTATTATTATTTAGGGACGTTAGTTAGTTGGACGTTGACCTGCGAGATGCCATTCTAAAAAAAAAAACATTATTTTCATTTGACTTCTCATTTCGGCCTGACTCGAAAACGTATTCGAAGTTAATTAAATGGGCTTTAAAATATCTACGTTTTTATAGACATACAGGGTAAATTTTTAACCACCTACTTTTTTATACACCTAGCTCTAAAGGGAGCTAAGTCAAAAATTGGGAGTTTTGACTTATGCTTACCATTCCTTAACTCACTACCTATCGACAAATAAAACAGATTTTAAAATATTTTTCTAGTAGAACTTTCAAAGCAAATATATACACAGATGACTTCTCCAGTGCACAGGAACACGGTAAACAGTTTTAGATATTTTCTGAAAAAAGTGCTTTTTGGAGTTAAGTCTGTTTAGCTCTAGGTGTGCGATATCATTCTAGACCCCACAGAGAAGAAATTTTTCGTCGGTTATACAACAAAAAAATCAGTTGTTCCATACATTTTGACCACGTAGGTATTGCAGTTTTCTATGAAACAGCTGATTTCTTTTTTGTTTAACCGACGTAACATTTCGGCGCTAGGGGGTCTAGAATGATATGCTGAATTCATGGTTACAGTTTGCGCACTGGATAAAAACTTACCCTGTATAATACAGACATCACAAATTAAGCGCATTAGCCAACAACATGACAAAAAACTCCCGACACCCAAGCTTAAAGAGATGTCAGCAGCAACTGATGGGGTCCGCAAGGGCCGATGCCTGTCAGGGGTGTGGGTTGTTCGAAAGAGATACCGTTGCCCCTGGCACACAGGCAACTGAAGGAACACGGGTGGGTTTTAGTCAGTAAAAGTCTGACACTCCCTCCCGCTCCACCCAGAGCGGGAGAAGTTATTTGATGATTTCCCACCAAAAAAAAAAAAAAAAAATTCCGACACCCAAGCTCCTAGAAATGACAACTTCCGCGATCCCTTTTGCGACGTAAACAATCCAATCTTGCCAAAAGTCCTAAGTCAAACAAAAATAAAAGTATCACGGAATCACCTGATCAGAATATTTGATAAGGGGCTTATGTTCCTAACATCATTCGGTTACCACGTCTCGACCTGTCCTTATCACCACGCCAACAACACGTGATAAACCAGACACTCGTATCTTATCAATGGGCGGGAAACATACGATTCGACAGACATTTTTTGTCTCATTATCTGCATGCTGTTTCGTTTTTTTCCATGGTGTATTGGTGAAGGTTATTTTTCTATACAATATGTAACAAAAACCCTGTTGTTCCTTTTAGGGACGTATACACTTACCCACAAACACAACATTTACGAAGTTATAATTAAAAAAATAAGCATTGGCTAGTCGAGAGTTCAACATCAAATAACTATTAAAATCGACATATTCAAAAAAAATGTTAACAGCATCTGATTTTACAAGTATCCTTATTTCGCATAATAGACTACGAGCTTGGCGGCTTTCTTTGATCTAATCAAAATCAGTTAAACATTCCAAATATTCATAATTAAATATTTATTTTAATTATTTTTGTTAAACAGTTTTTATAAATGACATACTTTATTACGTATGTATACCGATTCTGAAAACGTGGGTAGAAGGAACAACAGGGTTTTTGTTACATATTGTAGAATGAAAAGTTGATAAGTGGGGTCCATAATATAAAAAAGTCGGTTGTTTGTTCAGGAACTGAGGGGCTTGTGGCTTAGTAATAACAGCCGAAGTTAGTCTTTGGATGGGTCACCATCTTTATTTAACATAACAACAGTGGCGAAAGCACCATACAACACGATTCCTACCGGCTTCCCTTCTGGGATTCGCATCGCCAACTCTATCGCTACTAAAAAATGGCACGTCAATAGTGGCTACTATTGTCAAAAAATATAGTAACACTACGGGTATTTAATTCACCATAACATTCAAACAACAAAAAAGGTTATTTTTGACTTTGTATTACAACAACAAAGAAATGTTCTAAATTAACCCGGCGCCAAAACTTCACAATCGGGAACTAATAATTCATACAACAGCGATTCCGTAATTATGTCACTTTAGGTCACGTGGCACCGCTTGATATTGACGAAAGCAAGCCGCTGTACAACGAGTTATGACAGAGACAGATATAGAAAAAATGCGTGAGCGAGAACGAGACGGAGGAATATTGCATATTTTATTTTCAGCTGTTAAATTTTGCTGTTAAAAATTGGTATTGTATTTAATTATTTACATTCCTATAATTATTAATTTAAGAATTATATATAGTAAGTATTCTTTATTGATAATTCAGTGAGTTAAAACCGACTTCGCTTTGGCTTCTCTCTTAGAAAAATTGACACCTCGCCGCTGCATAAAAAGCCCCCTCCGTGCTTCGGAAAGCACGTTAAACTGTTTGGTCCCGGCTGCCATTTGTGAATCTTCATTGTGACAGTCGTTACGGGTCGTCAGAAAGCCCGAAAGTCTGACAACCAGTCTTACCAATGGGTATCGTATTACCCAGTAACTGGGTTGTGGAGGTCAGGTGGGGCAGTCGCACCATGTCTAGTGGTACTCAGCTGGAAGCCGATTGAGAGCCGACGCTATCATATTTGGGAAAATTCTAATAAAGTAATGAATTGTGATTTTAGACGAAGAAATAAGACCTCTCACAAATAAATAACCCAAATCCTTCAGTTGACTCTTGAACTTGTTCAAAGATAACCTCGCATCCAAACGTGACCCTTGGAAAGAAACAAAAACATGAAATATTCCTTTCATGTGTGATTTGAATGCTATGCTGGACATGAGTTAGTTTTATCACTCGTGTGGTCTGGGGTTATCAAAAATTATATCCAGTTGTTTATACTTTTAGTTTTTAGGGGCTTGTGGCTAATAATAACAGTCGCAGGGGTCGATCTCCAAGGTTAAGGAACGTTAGGCTATGCATACTATACTGTAGATTTGTAGACCAATTTCCATTCTTAGTTTTCATTTCTAAGTACCTGGTACTGAAATTATTGTCAGGGTCGTACTGACTTCCCATACCTATTTATCACTGCAATTTCATCAGATAATTATTTTTAAAAGAGTAAACGTGGAGTTCCTTGCCGGCTCTTCTCCATAGGAAGCGACAAATTGGAACCGTGCACCTAGCTTCTGACGTTTCATAAGGTTTATGTGAAATAAAATATTTTGATTTTGATGTTGCTTGCCGAGCTCAGTACGTGGATGGGGACTATCTATTAAATACCGAAAAAAGCTCTCACTCCATCGTCTCTCGAAAAGCTCTCACTCCTCCGTCTCTCGAAAAGCACTCACTCCTCCGTCTCTCGAAAAGTTCTCACTCCTCAGTCTCTCGAAAAGCTCTCAGTCCTCCGTCTCTGGAAAAGCTCTCACTCCTCCGTCTCTCGAAAAGCACTCACTCCTCCGTCTCTCAAAAAGCACGTTAAGCCGTTGTTCCCGGCTATCATTCGAAGATCTTAAACAGTCGTTACAGGCAGTCAGAAGCCCGATAATCTGACAGCTAGTTTTACCAAGGGTATCGTGTCACCCAGTAACTGAGTTGTGGACATGAGATAGGCACACGCTCCATGTAAACTACTGGTATTCTGCTGCATCCGGTAAGACTGGACGCCGACCCCGAAACGGCTAGATAGGCAATATCCGTAATAATGTGCTTATCATTGCCTTTTCATTTATTTGACAACTAGCTTTTGCCCGTGGCTCCACCCACGTGGATGTCGGTTATCGCGTAAAAAAGTAGTATATGACCCTCTCCATATTCCAGGCTTATAACCTCTGCCAAATTTCATAACGATCGGTTCAGCGGTTTTTCTAAACACGTTTTTGTGTGCTGTACGGATTAGAATTTCGGCAAATAGTGAAAAATAGAGGGTCGTGCGCATGCGCATGCACAAACAGTGTGACGTCATAGGCAAATTATTTCGTGCTTAAATATGACCTATCTTCTGAATTCTCAACTAATACTCTAGTACTAAAACTTTCGTAGTTATTAGCGGTTTTTTTTTTCATTTTTGGGTGGGAAATCATCAAATAACTGCTCTGGCTGGAGCAGGAGGGCGTGTCAGACTTTTACTGACTAAAACCCATCCGTGTTCCCTCAGTTGCCTGTGTGCCAGGGGCCGCGGTATCTCTTTCGAACAACCCGCACGCCTGACAGGCATCGGCCCTTGCGGACCCCACCAGTTGTTGCTGACATCTCTGACGGCGCGCGTGGAACACAACGTGCCGTCGACCCGGGCATTTTTTTTTGGCAGACAGACAGAGTTACTTTCGCATTTATAATATTAGTAGGGATCGGTCTGAGCTTCGGCACTTTTGACAATAGTTGAAGGGAAATCGTATAGATAATTATAATCATATCGGTTCGAAAGCATCCTGCTAGCTAGACCAAAACCGGGACCGGATATGAGCTATTTAAAAAAATAAAATGTAACACGAAAATATTTTTGTAAGAGTTAACAAACAGAACTGATTGCTTTGGCTTACTTCGATAAAAAAAAATGAAATAAATAAATTTATTTCTGTTTTATTAAATTTTTCAATACTTATAAATTATAATACTAGGAAGAGCCCCCTTTCAGTTTTGATTCCCTAATGTTACTGAAGGTTAATCTTGATTTAGTAGATTTATTTTAACAACTTGACAAAAAATTGGTCAAATGTAAAACAGGTCAACTGAACGTTATGAAAAAAAAATCGGACCTCCCATACAAAATCAATAGTCAGCTGATCGATTTTGTACGGGAGGTCGATTTTTTTTTTTTTTAATATTTCGACCCTTGTTCCTTGGAGAAAGTTGTTCAATTTCACGGGTACTATGACCCTGAAAAATTTGGACGGTGACTAAAAAATCACCCTGTAAAAAGGGCATTATACAAAATTGAAAACTATACAAGAGAACGTTATACTAAATGTAATTGAAGCAAAAAGTTATACGGAATATAACATTAGAACACATGAAATTAGGTTATTTGTTTTTATAGTACTAATAAGAGAATTATATCATGTGAACATAATTTTAAGTAACATTTTACTATATGTTATTATGCCATATACCTATTACACACCCATATTTCGAGGAGGTCTATGTCAAGGGGGACGCTCTAAGTTCGTCAACGAAGATACAGGCCCGCGTGCAAGTTGTTGCATCCGTCAAAAAAAGTGTCAAATTCAAACGTAAAAAAAAAGAGTGGATAATTATTCTTAGACATCGTTCTAGGGATTATATTAATAATTTTCTTCTTCTTGTTATTTCGCCATTCTATTCTAAATTACTATGAAAGTTTGAATGTATTAAACTTATTATAGCCAGCCATTGAAGTACAAAAAACCCAAGATACGCAATCACCGACTCAAAAACGTCCGCATAAATGCGAGGTGTCAATAGTATCGTCAGTCATCTTTCAATCAGTCTTTTTGGACATTGCTTTGTAAAAACCTTTTTAAGTCATGCGTGTAAGGTTGAATTTGCAAAAAGATGTGTTTTATCAGAACTATAATCACTGACGTATAATTGGGGACAATTTTGAGTGTTACTTTTGTTTTGTTTGTTTCTTTTTGTTTGAAATTGTAGGGTTGTCTCATACAAACAACCTCCACAATACGTACAACAATACAAACAACGTTCGTAAACGTTACTTTTAGCACGGTACCCTAAAAAGCATAGATACTTATCAATTATCATAAAAAATCACACAGCTAAGTTAGTGAGCTACGCAATAAGACATCCCATTGATAATACGAATGCCTGAATGAAACGCAAAAAAATGCGTGACTGAATTTCACAGACAGATTATGACGCCCATTATCACAAGTATCGATAAGTTTGTTGTTAAAATACGTGTGCGAAAACGTATATATGATACGTCACTTTGACGTTTTATGTTTTGTAAATAGTGCGACGTATGAAGACGTAGCTGACTCGACGTCGTCATCTGCCTAGCCTTCCCAACTATGTTGGCACGAAAATCAAAAGTCATTTATTCAAATCAGGCTGAGAGTCAGCACTTTTTGAACGTCAAAATTATATAATATTATTATAATGATAATATCATTCTAGGCCCCCAGCGCAGAAATTTTTCGTCGGTTATACAAAAAAAAATCAGCTGTTTCATAGAAAAGTGCAATACCGTAGCTACGCGGTCAAAATGTATGAAACAGTTGATTTATTTTTGTATAACCGACGAAAATTTCTGCGCTGGGGGCTAGAATGATATGCTGAATTCATGGTTACAGTTTGTGCACTGCATAAAAAAATATCCTGTATATTGTAAAAATGGGTGTGTTATTTATGTGTCGCTATTGTGTTCAAAATAAAGATTATGAATCATGCTATAAACACTGTCATTTTCGTGCGTTTGTCATAAAAAAATACTCAAAGGGGCGTGACATTACCTCGAGCACGATCTTCTGAATCTACTTAATCTACCGTGTCTTTTACAGGATACAATTTTAAACAGTGCGTAAACTGTAACCATGAATTCAGCATACCACTGTAGGACCCCCCTTAGCGTAGAAATTTTTCGTAGGTCATAAAAAAATGCTCAATACATTTTGACCGCGTACGTACGTGTAGGTATTGCAATTTTTATGAAACAGCTGATTTTTCGCTGTTTTTTTTTGCTATTCCCTGGGAAAAGTAGGAACGCATTTGTTCTTTTCTCTGGGAAGAGTAGGAACGCAGTTGTTGCATTCTCTGGGAAGAGTAGAACGCAGTTATTGCTTTCTCTGGTAATAGTAGGAACGCAGTTGTTGCTTTCTCTGGAAAGAGTAGGAACGCAGTTGTTGCTTTCTCTGGAAAGAGTAGGAACGCAGTTATTGCTTTCTCTGGTAAGAGTAGGAACGCAGTTGTTGCTTTCTCTGGGAAGAGTAGGAACGCAATTGTTGCTTTCTCTGGGAAGAGTAGGAATGCAGTTATTGCCTTCTCTGGGAAGAGTAGGAACGCAGTTATTGCTTTCTCTGGTAAGAGTAGGAACGCAGTTATTGCTTTCTCTGAGAAGAGTAGGAACGCAGTTGTTGCTTTCTCTGGGAAGAGTAGGAACAATTCTCCATACAAGACAGTAAAAACTTTCCACCCGGTGTTTGACCGCCTATCTATCAGAAAGAAACAGCGTAATATATTTTTCTTTAGTTCTATCCGGATTTTTGCGATAGCAACATGATAAGGGAAACCTACTTGGAAAGGACTCGTCATCGACATTTCTGACAATATGGTGAAGGATTAGCCGTTATCTCGTCAAGAAATCGTTCTGCGGTGACTTTTGTTCCTTTTTTATGACACTGTTATCTTTTGTCAATATCGAAGTGTTTGAAGGAAGGTAAGTACCGAAAGTGTGTAATCAGATCAGATGATCAATTAGATTTGACACTTTTACAGCCAGTTGCAGACACAAACTTTAACTTCCATTAACTTGTTAAAGAAAGCAACATTTTTTTCTTAATTTTTTTGAGGGGGGGAATCATCAAATAACTTCTCCCGCTCTGGGCGGAGCCGGAGGGCTTTGACAGACTTTTACTGACTAAAACACCCACCCGTGTTCCCTCAGTTGCCTGTGTGCCAGGGGCGACGGTATCTCTTCAAGCAGATCTGGGGCCCTAGTGTGGGTTTCATTTAACCATCTACACCAAACGCAGTGAGCGCGTTTGGCGCTCCGATTGGTCCGTCACCAATCCAGGGCCAATCGGAACGCCGAACGCTCTCACTGCGTTCGGTGTAGATGGTTAAGTGAAACTCACACTGGGGCCTCTGGACGGTAGCGCTTGGTGTGGTAGTGCGCCAGCGAGTTTTCTTTTTTTCGGGATGGACATCTTGCATATGAACCTAGGAGGTTGTCGACTGTTTAACCGGACATGCCCGTGGGTGCCTCAGTAAATTAACGCCTCCAGCCAGGGCTTAAAAACTTATAACTAAGCGACAATACGCTAAGGGCTACCCCTGTGGGGTACAGACCTCGGCTTAGTCCGTCGCTGAATAGGGTAGCGAGGGACGGGCTACATCGGAATGAAGTGAGCCAGGGAAACGATATGTATACACCGTGAAATTTTAATGGTTGTTTTCCCGCGGCAGAACAACTTGCCATAAAGAGTACTTTCGAAGCATAGAGTAAAAGTAAAAAAAAAAAGATTTTTTTGTTTTAAAATTCTAAAAAAAATATTCATCAACTCGATAAAACACTACTCAATAGTAACACTAGAGGTAATTTGTAAGTACTACTGGAATCGCACGCACCTCCGACAAAGGTAACAGCAATGCATAAATGTTCAAAGCAAAATAAACTCTCGCACGTGGTGATTTTTCACAATGGTTAATCCGCCATTTTTTGTTTCTAATATTTTATTTGTTTATAAAACGATTATATTACCCAAGACTAAAGCATTTCGCTGCGGGAAAACAACCGTTAAAATTTCACGGTGTATATTCAACTTAAATACAAAATCACCAGGATTATACAGCTCTGGAAATCTCCCATTTGATAGTAATGCCAAAAATAACTGCCTTTCCACACAAACATTAAAAAATATGAACTAAAGAAAGCATTCTCTAAAAGGGTGTGTCACATTTTTCAGTCTGAGTCCACGTACGCTCTGACGTAAAAATATCGCTTCGGAATTTTCATTCATTCATTCATTCATTTTGATCATTTTAGTCCGTGCGAATGTCTTTATAGGACTAGAAAAATAATTCAAAGTACTTAATCACTTAAAAACAAACGCTTGGTAGTATAAATACTTTACGAAAAGTCATCAGTTTTTTAACATTGACAAAACTACATTGTTTTATGTAACGTAATACATTTTACATTTTCAAAATGTGTAATTGTCTTATTAATACGAGGGAAATACCTAAATTAGCGCGCGAACTGCCCATTCTAGCCAGAGCCGCCACGCTTCAATTAGTGCCAGAAGCTCTATGGCTCTTAAGTTGGTAGTAAAGTTACTTAATTAATAACTTCCCTGATTTTACGTTGTTGGTAAGTACCAAGATAGTTGTCATAATTCACTCATAAATATGGTGGGTAAATTATTACAAAGAGATGTCAGCATCAACTGGTGCGATCCGCAAGGGCCGATGCCTGCCAGGGGTGCGGGTTGTTCGAAAGAGATACCGCGGCCCCTGGCACACAGGCAACTGAAGGAACACGGGTGGGTTTTAGTCAGTAAAAGTCTGACATGCCCTCCGCAGAGCGCGCTCCACGTAGAGCGGGAGAAATTATTTAATGATTTCCCTCCCTCAACAAAAATAAAATGGTGGGTTGCAGTCTGTAGCGAAAGCTTATGCTATTGGCTCGACATTTTTATTTTGAGTTTACGCGAGGCATAACTTAATTTATTCTAGGCTACAAGGCGGACAGAAACAGTAGCAAAATCTGGGCACGACGAGTATCTATACAGGGTGGCAGGGACATCGAGACAAAACCCTGGATTCAGTTCATGATTCTAAACGACCGCAGGTTGACGGATATCACGTCATGTCTTCGATTTTTTTATTCTAGAACATGTCGGTTTCCTCACAATGTTTTTCTTCACCGATTATACATAGTAAAAGCATTGTTTATTTGTAATTATTACAACCAAAATAATAATGATAAATCGGAGCATGTGTAACAGTTATTAATTACTAACGTGATCATCCCTTTTGAAAAGGCATTTAATTAGGCCAGATTACATAGATAAATCGAGTGGTAGATAAAAATGTCTGCCACGAGTTGTGCGCGTGATACGTGGCTGATTCTTTTGTGTAGGTATTTATAAATCGTATATCTGCCTAACTGGTTTAAACCGCTTCACGCGTGGAAATCTACATAATTTGGAGAAATAATTGAATTTGTCCTTTATTTATAGACGAGAGCAATGGTCTATAAAGCTCAGGTGGTACGATAACAAAACATGTTGTTCCGAAAAACAAAAAAAACTAGCAAAAAAAAATACTTTGAATTGGAACAAATTGTTTCATTCTTGATTCTGCTGGACCAAAAATTCGCCTTAAATCTACATAGTGGCAGGGACATCGACGCGAAAACTGAAACCATTACAATTCTTGAAGTTCATTTAATCCCATTGAATGACAATTTGAAAAATTAATTCAATGGGATGAAATGAACTTAGAAAGTTGTATTGATAATTTTAGAGCGGTGATTAATGATTATAATTCTGTAAATACTTACGTGTTAGTCTTTTTTTTTTTGAGGGTGGAAAATCATCAAATAACTTCTCCCGCGTGTCAGACGTTTACTGACTAAAACCCACCCGTGTTCCCTCAGTTGCCTGTGTGCCAGGGGCGACGGTATATCTGTCGAAATACCTGCACCCCTGGCAGGCATCGGTCCTTGCGGACCCCACCAGTTGGTGCTGACATCAACATCAACCATTAAAATCATCAACTCTTTAAGTTCATTTAATGACAAACTTCATGAAAAAGTAATAATATTGGAAAATTTAAAATCGTAAGAAAAAATGAATTTTGCGACCAAACTTAGTACATGGAAACACGGGTAAAATTTTGGTATAGGTTATTTTTTTCTTAAAGCTGTCTTAATTTTTTTTGGTGATAAAGTTTGCGCGCGAGCTTTTGTCCCCCAGTTTAACCACGGGGGGATGAAATTTCGAAAATGACGTTCTTACTATCCATGAATTATCGGTAATTTGTAGAATAGGCTGCTCGTTATCTGTCTGCAGACTGGCGACTTCTTCTTATCAGTGGCAAAAAATCCAAACGTCTTTGGCCCAAAATTCAGCTGCGTGAACTCCGCTCACTGACGCAGTCATAAAATCGTTAAATGCTCAAGTAACAGGGTATGCAGGGTATGCAGGGCTTGCGGACGGCGAGTAATGGGTAGCTCGCTGTCCGGTAAGGACCAAACCCGGGTCGACGGCGCGTTGTGTTCCACGCGCGCCTCAAAGAGATGTCAGCACCAACTGATGGGGTCCACACGGGCCGATGCCTGCCAGGGGTGCGGGTTGTTCGAAAGAGATACCGCGGCCCCTGGCACACAGGCAAGTGAGGGAACACGGGTGGGTTTTAGTCAGTAAAAGTCTGACACGCCCTCCCGCTCCACCCAGAGCGGGAGAAGTTATTTGATGATTTCCCACCCAGAAAAAAAAAAAAAAAAAAACAGGGTATGCGACTCAGGATGGAAAGTGGGCCACTGTCTCTGTGGAGGTGCCGCATACGCATTTGAGGTTTGTGCCGTCCGTGAATCCATCTGTGGAGATTGTCTTTACTCCGGCCAACTTGGGTTCGAAGTCTATTTATAGATTTCCAAGTCGACCACGGTAACGCGTGCCCAGGCGGAAGGGTCAAAGGCCACTGTCAACTGTTTTATACATATCTATCTATATCTATTCTATCAGTGGCGAAAGCACCATATAACACGATTCCTACCGGCTTCCCTACAGGGGATTTTCATTGGCAAGTCTATCGCTATTAAAAAATGGCATGTCAACGGCTACTGTTTAAAAAATGTGGTAACACTACGTTTATTTAATTCATCATAACATTAAAAAAAAATCTAAACTAACCCGGCGCCAAAACGTCATAATCGGGAACTAAAAATTCATATAACAGCAATCCCGTAATGATGTCACTTTAGGTCACATGGCACCGCTTGATATGCATGAGAGCAAGCCGCTGCACAACGGGTTATGACAGAGACAGATATATAACGGCGCGTGACATTATTAAATAATGAAAATCAGTTAATTTCGAGAGTTGTAATTTATTCTGTTATTTTAACGATTAATCGATTTGAATTCAACTAAATGGTCATTTTAATTAAGAGCGGGTAACACCGAATGGAGTTGCGTCTGTCATGGCGGGCGACGTTGTGTCAGTTCATTAGGTTGTTGACAGCCGTTGGACGTGATGGTCACTCGCAAACCCATTGGCTCTAAATCGTTAATTATTGCTGCAATCCTTAATTGTTTAAGTCATTTAAGTGTCTGTAAAATTAAAATAGTGAACAGTCAACGCTACAGCGTATTTATTTCAACGTTTCCTGAAGTTTAACGCCCACTATGGATTCCCGTACTGATGAAGTCACGAATCAGCAATCAGATGCAACAGCCCGGCCCTCCTGATATCCCGTTATATAGAAAAATGCGTCAGCGAGAACGAGATGATCAATTTTATTGTATTTAATTATTTACATTCCTATATTCATTTTAGAATGATAGGAAATATTCTTTATTGATAAGTCACTAAGTTATAGCCGACTTCGCTTCGGCTTCTCTTTTAGAAAAAATTACACCTCGCCGCTGTATTCTATTTCTATTCTATCTATACATAGCTATTTTTTTATCGTTTTAATCCTTTAAAAAGGGTCATTGTTGTTATCATTATGAACAACTTTTACAATGGGATCAACCCTGAAATCCATACATTGCGTCGAGATATGCGAACATAAATGTATGGATCTACTCATTTTTATTACACGATTTCAAAGTTGATCCTATAGTAAAAGTTGTTCATAATAATGAGTACAATGACCCTCTTAAAGGATTAAATCGATCAACAAAAAGACAACTATATAAATATATGTTTATATGAATACCTATTTCCCATGGTCACGGCATCACACGTGAACGGCTAGATCAATTCACAATCTTTTTACACGCTTTATATTAGCTTCACTTGTATGTTTGTATGTAACCGACTCCTTTGGACGCTATTTTGACCCACTTTAAACGGTCAGATTTCATTTAAACTTTGTAGACTTATCGAGGACCTATGACAATTCAATAATAAAAAAAACACTCTTTTGTAGTTAGCAAAACTAAAAAATAGAAAATAAATAATAGTTTAAAAAAACTAAAAAAACACGCTTTAAAAACCAAACTAAAAAGTAGAAAATAATTTAATTCTATTAAAAAGCGTGGGGTGCTCGATATTAATTGATTATAAAAATACCTCAAAAAGCACAACTCAAAAAGCAAAACTCTAACGGAGTTAAATATCTCCCCAGAATCACAGAATCGATTGGCGCAGCGGTTAACCGATGGACTCTGGGCTCAGAATAGCTTACGTAGTTTGTTTTAGCTGATGCTGTAAGCCGCTTGAAGATTACATCAGCCATGTCGGAAGTTCGGAACACGGTGTTACATCATGCGGATACGTGTTCCGAGATTCGATCATTTACGTTGTTGCTCGTTAATGCGCCATTAGATTCTTTTTATTGCGATAAAAATAGTTGCAGATTTTCCTGTCAAAAATGTGTGCTTACTTGTTAATAAGATCACTGATAAAATTCTTCTATTGAATACCGTCAAGTGTGGCATCTTTACTTTCCATGAGTTACTTTACCAATGAGAACTGGATTATAATATTTGTCAATTACTAAAAATTTGTTACAAATAGTAGATTATTCTGCTTATACACCGTGAAATTTTAATTGTTGTTTGCCCGCAGCGAAATGGTTGTCTTGGTAATACAATCGTTTTATAAACAAATAAAATATTAGAAACAAAAAATGGCAGATTAACCATTGTGAAAAATCACCACGCGCAAGAGTTTATTTTGCTTTTAACATTTATGGCATGTTGGCATCGCTGTTCCCTTTGTCGGCGGCGCGTGCGATTGCAGTAGTACCTACAAGTTACCTCTAGTGTTACTATTGAGTAGTGTTTTATCGAGTTGATGAACATTTTTTTAATTATTTTAAAACAAGATAATCTTTATGTTTTACTTTTACTCTATGCTTCGAAAGTACTTCTTATGGCAAGTTGTTCTTCCGCGGGAAAACAACCATTAAAAAATCTCGGTGTATAGCTTCGATATTAAATGAGGACAACGGATTTTAGTTATCGATGGAAATTTAAGTACACTACTCATGAGTACAGTTGTAATGGAAAGTAAAGATGCCACAGTTGACCGTACTTAAATGAAATTATAAAAATAATTCTTCTATACGTGAACTCCACTGAACGCTAAAGGCCTGAACCGATTTTGCATGAATTTTTGCGTGTGTTTGAGTGGGTCCCTGAATGGTTTAGATTAATTGGAACCGGTAGGTGGCGCTGTTTGAGCAGGTTAACGTCTGTCAGGGCTTCTAGTAATAATAATATAGTAATAGATTGTGATTTTATTGTAATTAGCTTAAAGTTAGAACAGCCTCCTTAACGTCTATGTTTGATAAGACCCGGTTGGTTTAAAGGCAGCAGGTTCCGCCCTTCGTCATCATTATTTCAGTCGATAGACGTCCACCGCTGAGCTCCTTGCTTCTCGCATTCAGCGAATTCCTGCGACCCTCACCAGGTCATTGGTCCACCTTGTGGGAGGGGAGGGCCTTCCAACGCTTTGCCTTCCCGTGCCGAGTCGCCACTTCAGCATAGCTATTCAATACGTTTCCGTACGTAGATACCGAATCGAACATCAATCAGTGTTATCGTGGGAGTCCCAAATAGAAAACCCCGTAATATTGTCAGTTTAATTCAAATAGACGACCGGTAGTCTTCCAACAGCTGTGCGCTGCAGGCTTAGCACGGGCACCGATTTGTCGACGGCACTATTAACTAAATGATGTACAATAGGAGAAGATAGATATGTTTTTCTATTATTTATCACAGCTGTGAGTTCTAAACGAATCATGACTTTGTAGATAATCGTATATACTTTGTGGCCGTCGAGTAGAAAGTTTATTGTCAGTGTGATTTTGACAGTTTGGGAAGAAATATTCTTCTGAAATAGTCTACATTTATAAGGACCTAGACAAAGATTGTTACAAACGAAAGACAAAATGACAGATTGTAGAAGGATATCTACGGTGCGATGTCAAAAATGGAGAAACGAAATGTGACTTTGTATTGAACAAGTACTGTCTAGTCTTCTTAGAAATAGAAAGCGTCACGCTAAGCCTGCTGTCGGGGTCAAGGCAAACCAGGTTATCGAAATGTCTAATTTTCGTTACGATAGCTTGTGCAGGACTCGTTTCATGATCCGGGAACCCGTTCTGCGAGGAATGTGCCCTGCCCATTGAAGTTTCCCCTCTTTATATAAAGGCTGAAAAGCCGCAATAACTTTTTAAAGTGTCCCCGCCCACTCACTGGGGAATGGTCTAAGGAAAGGCTAAGCCTGTGGCGAGATGGTGCTTACTTGTAGGTATACCAAACCCATTCGTTCCACCTGTTGAAAATCTCGCACCTGGACACGAGTTGCCTTGGCTTTACTGGAAGGCTTTAAATAGACTCCGGACTTAAGTAGGCCGAAGTAAAGAGAACCTGCTCAGGTGAAGATTCACAGATGACTCCGCCCTGGAGTGTAAATGTGGTGCTGTCCCACAATCAATGGGGCTACAGAGGTATGAGGAACAGGGTGTAAAGATCACTCATACTCTATTGATAAAGGGAGGATTCTCCGACCAGACGGGTGTTGTGTCTGGTGGGCTACTGACCGACGATTGATGTCGATGATATTGTATATATCGAGGGGTGAAAGGCTATTTGTTTGAAGCGACATTTTGGACGATATTGATTTATATACCCAATTACTAACTCAATACGGTTGATAACTCAATATCGTGTAAAATGTCGCTTCAAACAAATAGCCTTTCACCCCTCGATATGTAGATTGCGCGGTAAACTCTGCTTGCGTGATGTAGCTGCGGTGTGACGTCAAGTCTTGAGTAGTTCGTATATGGCATTGTAGATGGCGCCACTTTACTTTTTGTGTTTTCCACATTTGTTGATTTGAAGTTTCGTATGTGGCATTGCAGATGGCCGCCACAGGGCACTTAATATCTTGTCCAGCGTATCCCGCAGTTTACACTCTACAGGACTTGAAGGACGCTGCTGTAAGTGCCAAGCTCGTAGCCAAACTCTGTGCTGACTGTATTTAGATTGTTATCGAAACGCTACGAAGATGGGGCTTATAACATTGCTTCCAAGGCATGGCTCTGCCTACCCCTTTCAGGTGATACAGTCATGTTAAGTTATGTAATAGAAGTCTACGATAAGAAAACACCTGCCTTTTTCTTACTTCAATAAAATCAGCACATATTGACAGAGATTCTGACAAGTCTGGTCTTAAAATAGGTGATGTGAGCACGCGCTTCGCTTTGTGTATCAAAACACGTCATTGGCTGTTTATTTTGTAAATAATGCACGTCAAAGGCGTATATCCTTATGTATATTTGGTCAGTTTAGTTAAAAATAAAACGTTATATCTATTTTTTCATTGGTTCTTGGTAAAAGCGGATACTATATTTTACAGAGCATAATTTTATTACTTAGTAATTTAAACAAGCCGTTTCCTATGTAATCATCGTCATCATTACAACCGAGAAACGCCCACTGCTGGACAATAAGCGTCGCAAGCGTCGCCACATCGACCGGTCCTGTGGTTCCCGCATCCAGCGGATTCCTGCGGCCTTCACAAGGTCATCGGTCCACATAGTTAGGAGGCCTTCCAACTCTTCGTCTTCTGGTACGCGGTCAGCACTCCAGAACCTTTCGGCCCCATCGGCCATCTGTTCTGCGAGCAATGTGCCTGCCCACTGCCACATAGTTTGGCAAATCTTCGTACTATGTCGGTTACCTTGGTTCTCCTGCACATCTCTTGATTTCTGATTCGATCACGTAGGGAAACTTCAAGCATATCCTATGTCTTCATCATCATGATTTGAACCGAAAGACGCCCCCTGCTGGATAAGCCTTCCCGAGCACCAACCAGTCCACCGGTCCTGTGCTTCTCGCATCCTGCAGATTTTTCATATGCGTGTTAGGTTTTTGAATAGCTGGTCTCCTGTCGTTGGTAATAAGACCTAACCGGGTCCTATACTCCCGCTAATTTCGATTGATTCGGGATTATGACGGGATGCTTCATTTCGGGATCAAGATTCGAATGTTTAAGTCTGCCACCGACACGGAGAATTTGATTAGTGTCTAGTATGGGATTGAGATTTAGGATCCGGCTCGAAGGACCAATGTTCGGGGTTGGGGTGAGTTTAAGATAAACTAAGATTAAGGATCATAAATATAGCTATATTTCAGTGCCATAAATGGGATAACGATTAAAACGAATGAGGTGAATGAGATGAGATTGAGCCGCGCCTGATATGCTGTCCGAAAGCGTACTGACTGATTTACTTAGGTAATTAATACATCAAATATTCAAGGCATAGAGCGCGGTGTCACAATTACGCTGACATGTTTATTATTGTTCGGTGAGTGACCTGAACACTTAGCAAGACGCAAACACAACTGCTAAGCATAGGGTCCGGTTTCGATCTCCGGATAATGTTATCGAGTCTCCTTGGTAAAAAAAACAGGCTGGAGACTCCGGATTTGCTCCTAGTAATGCCAAAACGCTTCCTCTTAAAACATGGAGCTTAAAAGTGACCCTTTGGTAATCTAAAATGTGCTCTTAAACTGCAATTAAAAATTTCAAGAGAGTTTGCATAACTACGGTACCGTGCAGCTAAATGCTTGACCTTTCATAAGTGTTTGTAAAGTGTAAATTTTGTAATGAAACATTTTAAACATATGGCTAAGTAAAGATACACACGAATCTACAATTATCTTTGTGGCTTCTGATTTACTATGATTGTGAAACGGAGTATGCTTGTCTGGTAACAGTTTAACTATAAAACCAACTACACGTTACTTAGGTAGAAAAATACCGTGCGAGTCTCTTCCAATTATGAAGAACGCGGCGTAAAGTTTTCTCTTCCTCCATAGAAAAAGAAGTATTTTACGACATCCGTCTGCTCGGAGGACCCCGGTGTCGTAAGATACTGATATTCATCTGCACTCGTTGTAAACTGGAACCTCCGATATAGCAGGGAAAAGGATAGGCAGAATTTGAGGAGCGATTACCCATCTGCAAGCTGAGCACGAGGATCGATTTGTTGACGAAAGAATAGACATGACTATTAACTAAATGATGTACAATAGGAGAAGATAGCTATGTTTATCTATTAATGATCACAGTTATGCGTTCTAAACGAATCATAATTTTGTGGATAATCGTATATACTTTGTGGCCGTCGAGTAGAAAGTTTGCTGTCAGTTTGGGTAGAAATATTCTTCTGAAGTAGTCTACATACCTAGATAAAGATTGTTAGAAACCAAAGATAAAATGATGGATTCTAGAAGAGTATCGACGGTGTGATGTCAAAAATGGAGAAAGGAAATGTGGCTGTATAGAAAAAAAGCACTGTCTATTCTTCGTAGAAATAAAAAGCGTCATGCTAAGCCTGCTGACGTCCACAACCCAGTAACTGGGTACCACGATCCAACTGTGGCAAGTGTTAGCTTAACCTACGATCGATCCGGGAGTCTATTATTATTTAACCACGATGAATGACGAAAATATCGTGAAGAAAGTTTTGTGTATGAATGTCGATGACTATAAAAGTACCCCGGACCAAAGAAACGATGGATGGACTGTGTGAATGATGATATGGTTAGAAAGGGTGTGACTACGGAGATGACGACTGATAGAGAAGTGTGGGAGAAATAGACATGTTGCACCACAAATAAATTTGCATGAGAACAGGAAAATGATGAATTATGATGATGAATGATAGATATAAATAAATATAGCAGCCAATCAACTTGTCACAGGCAATCAATTTAGTAAACAAATACAAGCCAAATCTGACGCATATTGCTTTTCCCTACAGTTCGTTGCCAGCAAATAACCAAAATTCGTTGTCTTCTTTTCCTCCTAGCTACAATACTGTTTACCCTTTTATACTTACGTAATATTGTTCAAGTGTCAACGTACAATTCAAGTATTGGCAAGCTCTTTATTGATTCGGCCATCTTTGTCTTTGTCACGTTGGGGCATCGTGGTTTGAGTCAAATGTAATCGTAGGTAAAACAATTCTAAACTCGTAATGAATGCATATTGAAAGTATGCGCCTTTATAAGCCTATAATGTAGGCGGCAAGAAATATATGAACTGTAAAACTGCACTCTCTGCCAGCGTCTGTGTGCCTGTTACAATTTCATTGTCACCAAGTCATTCCTTGGGATTGTAAGGACTTTTTTTTTAGTTTGGGAAATCAGCAAATAACTTCTCCCGCTCTGGGTGGAGCAGGAGGCCGTGTCAGACTCTTACTGACTAAAGCCCACCCGTGTTCCCTCAGTTGTCTGTGTGCCAGGGGCCACGGTATCTCTTTCGAACAACCCGCACCCCTTCCGTTGTTGCTGACATCTCTTTGAGGCGCGCGTGGAACACAAAACGCCGTCGACCCGGGCTTGGTCCTTACCGGACAGCGAGCTACCCAATACTCGCCGTCCACAAGCCCGCGCCTACGGTGGCCGAGAAAAAGCCTGGGATTCCCGACGCCAAGGGCGTCTTCTGCGAAGGCTAAGGCCGTGAGGACGCATATACCTGCTCTCCCTCACGTGCGCCGCCTCCCTCTTCGCGAGCATCACCGCTTCGCAGAAGGAAGCGACGGCCACCCATGCACTCTCGCTCCGTACCATGGCCACGCGAGAGATCGTCGCCGCCGATCGCCTCCACAAGGACACCGCGGCGCTCCGCCCAAGCCGGCAGACCTCCACCGTGTCCTCAGGGCGAATTATATGAACTTAAGGGAGTACTTTCGAGGAGGCCGACATCCAGCAGTGGACGTCTTTCGGCTGAGATGGCGATATGAACAATAGAGTTTTGATTATTTTAATGATTATATTTTTATAAAGCCATTTTTGTAACCGCACGCAAATTGCAAAAAAGGTAACAAAATCTGAATTACGCGGGCTACCTTAGCGAATCCTCGTTAAAAATAAATTTAGTTACACGATGTCTGCTGCCGAACTAACTAGATATCATAAAGCATAGCACCTACTTACTTCATAATAAACATTTTAAAACAGTAACTATGGAGTTTCTTGCCCATTCTTCTGTATACGAAACTACCTTTTAGAACCATTACAATCAGTTCTATGTTCTCGAGATGCTTCAAGTACATTCCGTGTGATGCCGGACGTAAAAGAATAGCACCATCCCATTTCTTCCAGTGAGTGTCGTGGAAGGCGATTAAGGGACTTACTAGAAATGGGTAGCAGCGTTCTCTATGTGTTTAACCACCATACTGCGATCGCCAACCCGCCTGCCAAGCGTGGTGATTATGGCAAATCCCCCCATTTTAGGGGAGGCTTATTCCAGCTCCACTGCTGGAATAAGCCTCCGTCTTTCTGCTGATATGGTGATTATTAGGATAGTGCATTAGAAGGCCATCAAAATGGCGCACTTGAAAGAATCCATTCGTCTTTGACAAAACATAATACTTATGTAGGTATATTCACATAAAAAGATCCTGCAACAATCTACAAACGTTTAACTGCACGGACATGGCAAATAATAAATGTCATTGCAAGGTTACTTGCGCTCGCGCATCGGAATAGGTTAATTCAAACACGAGCTGACGTAGCGTAGGTATGTTCGTGTAGATTAGTCATGCGGGGAAAATTGATTCGTAAATTATTCACTTACGTCGTAGTGTAGCGTGCTCAAATACAATGTTGGTGTTATATATAATTATCTATGTCTTGCGTGAAATTTTCAGAGGGCATTGACCTCCTATTAAAATATTAGTCTTTGGTCTTCAGGGGAAGGGAAAGATCGCGACGATAACTTTATCAATCGACTTGGTATAATGGCATGGCTAGCTGACATATATGGAAAAATATTTAATTTAATGTTCTGTGTCTCGTAATGTTAATTGCTTTGCCTACCTATGTATAGAATCGAGTCTATCTAACTAAACAGACAGCTGTGCTGCTGGGGAGTTTGTTGCGCCACTTTGTCTTCCCAGCTAAGGCACTAGGAAGTGATGAAGGGTGGGCGTTTTGGGGGACTGTCTAATGTTATTTTGACGTTCGAAAAGTGCTGATTCTCAGCCTAATTTGAATAAATGACTTTTGATTTTGATTATCAAAAAGGGAGGAGGTTCTCAATTCATCTCTGTTTTTTTGCTTTTTGTATGTGTGTTACTCAGTATCTCCGTCAATTGTGGATGGTATGCTTCAGGGGTGGTCCTATATACTAAATTTTATTAACTTTGCTTAGTAGTTTTTGCGTTAGCCTCGATAGTACGTTTTTAATCTACTTTATGTACCTCGATGACATTCAGCTGCTTCATGTCACTTTTGTTGATATAGCAAGTAAGTGGTTCATACGAATGGGTTTGGGGTAGGTACCATAACGAAAAAGCGAAAAATGAAAACTTTTCCCCAAAAAAAAACCAACCGACTTCCGAAAAAACACTACAAAGTGAAAAATTACTTAAACGGATGTCGGTGACAAAAAGTAAAATACATATCCAAATACATTTTATCTGTTATGGTTTTAGAATGACCTTAAGGGGAATCTAGTCGCGGGCTCGAACTCACTGGTGGGCCTGGCTAAAAAGCACGCTGTCTCACCGGGCATCGTGTTCGACAGAGATAGTATCAGTGATGAGCAGTTAGACGCTAGTCTACACGCACAACGTTATTGAGTGAAATGCAGGATCATTTATAGTAAAACAAGCGCGTAAAAAATTAAGAACAGCCCTTCGGAAGATCGGGTTTTATGAAAAAACCACTGCATAAATCAATGACCAATAAAGTTTATTATACTTTTCGATATTATAGCTTTGTCGGTACCGACTTGGTTGTTCAGATCTTACACTTCTTTTATTACTTAAACACGCCCAGAGTTAGGTTAAATTAGCAAGAAAAACGAATCTTTGTTGGCTCATAACTTTTTAATGGCTTTTTATTTTAGTATTCTGTTTCCATACAGACAATATTAATAATGAGACAAAACCATACCATGTTTAATTTTTGATGTGCATTGTCGAATAGTGGAGTGATACACTTTTTCACGTTCAAAAAACTGTGGACTAGATTCACCTTAATAACCTCACACACCGAATAAAACTACCACCTTTTGTGGCAAAAGTTAAACCCTAATTCCTTCCCCTAAAGTCTAAAATATTTTGTCAACATTTCCCCTGGCGTACGTTTCAAGAAGCACGTCCGCACAAATCACCTGATTTCTTTCCTAGCCTAAACATGAATGAAATAAATAACGCCATATGTTTTCCCCGTTACGCATTCGAAACGTCATAATACAGTTAAATAACATATAATTATCTTTATGTACATTAAAGGTATTTCATAATGTGTATTAAGCTTATTATTTACCTCAATGTTAAATCACTAGCACCCTTATTTATATACGTTGCCTAAAGTTAAGTAAAGAGAGAGATATTGAGATAGTTTTCATGGTTTTCGAGGGTGCTGAAGCCGATAGTGAAAGACTACCAATTACTATGAAAGTATTTAATTTTTTTCTAGTAGTCAATTGTCAAGATTGTTTGTTGGCATGTAATTGCCATATTAAATATTTTTTTGGATAAAATGACTCGCAGAGGTTCGCCATCTGTCTCTTAAACTGGGTATGATGGCTGAGACAGTGTTTAGTAATAAGGGTCCAATTGCTATATGTATGAGTGGACTGTGTCGATATGTCACTTTGTCCTGAAGCGTATGATCGCTTACAGTGACATAAGACCCAAGCTTTCAGGTGAGAATATTTAGTCATATCATTCGGAAGAACAAGACGCTTCCAACGATACCACATTTGTCAAATTATGATAAGTAGTTTAGAAGTTATGAGGGAACAAATGAACACATACATACATACCCACGTAGATACTGATCAAAATTAGAAACCTCATTTTTGTTTCGCCTTAGGTAAAAAAATATTCTAGTGCTAGTAATAGTCTGTAACTCTGTAGTAATTCACGTCAAAAGCGTAACGACTGGTAATCCAACTCACGCCCTCTTAACCGTAGCCAGTTAAACAATGGACCATGACAATGTACCATTATAAATAGTAAACTATACTCGGCCCTTGGCATTACACTCGCACACCATTGCCAAGCTCGTGGTTATAGTAAAAAGTATCAGTTCCGCGGTCCGCCATCTTGGCAGCCATCTTTGATACGAAGTTGACAATCGGCTGATTGGGTTTTCGTCAGCTGATGATGTTGTTGTTTATTAAATAAAACAAAGATGCGTTACCACATTCTTTTGATAGATTTGCTACTAGTGAATAAAAGCCTGCGTCATTGTCTTAGTGGTCGTTAGCACGATTTTAAACGTAGATGGTTCTGGGATCATAGTGGTATTGAAAGTTCTTCCTGTATCTTCTTTAGCCTTCCTGCATATTGTGCCCATTTTATGGCAATGTCGTCCTGGCTCGCTCTAAATTAATTTGGTGTCTTTTTAACATAACGGGCGAAATGTTTTAGAGATCACCTACTGGCACTAAGCCCAAATTCACAAAGGCTTATTTTTCCGCGGTTTCGGTTCGCGGTCTTGGTTCTCCACTAGCAATGCTTAGCGGCGCCAAAAAGCGGCACCGGCGTGAATAGTAGCGCCGAGACTTGAAAATCCTAGTGTTTTTTAGACGCGTTGGGATACGCTGTGTTGGATCATCAGCTAGATCTGATGCAATACAGTTTTTAACTTTACGTATTAACTTTTAAAGTTTATGTCAATATGCACTTACACAATGCATAAAGCATGTTACATCATTACCATCATCCGTTCCATATCACCTTATCTCACTGCTTACAACCTTTACTCTTGTTGATGTCATGATCAGAGTGCATCTGACGTTTCAGGGAGTGTCATGTCGGCGTGATATTACGTGACAGTAAATGGATGAAGCTCTAGTGCTGTTATCACTAACATAGTGTAATGTTATCAGCTGCCATCCACGTTGTTACGAGGATTGCATACGTATTTTGTTTTGATTCTAAACATGCTATTTGTAAATGCTCCTTGTCACCATGTCTACCGCCAAGCAGTGTTGTTCATCATGTCGAGCATTATCCCAATTATGTTGGCTTGTGGCTAAGTTATAACGACCGCAAGGATCGACCGATTAAGTTAAAATACGGTTGGCGCGGATGGTCCATGGATGGGTGACCATCTTTACATACCAAAACTACTCCGTGCCTCGGAAAGCAGGTTGAGCCATTGGTCCCGGCTGTCATTATCGATATCAAAAAATAATGAAACAAAAAAATCATTTTTTTTATCATTAGAACTAGGGATGACACGGATATCTGGTAACTATCCGGTATCCGGCCTATCCGGCGGCCTAAATACTATCTGGCCGAATACCGGATAACTAACGGATCCGTGGAGTTTCTTGCCCGTTCTTCGTTTTGGAATGAGCTTCAACTTTCCAACTGATCGAGTTTTTGAAAATTCAAAAGTGCCTGCAAATGGTTTAATTGAAATAATAGCTTTGCGTTTGAGTTTGAGTCTAGCGCGTATACGGCCAAATACCTGATAAAAAAGGGAATTATTTGCTTTAAGAAACACAATGTACTTAAGAAATACAATCAGTAATTCAAAGATAATTCTACAACTTATAAAATGAATTAATACTCATTATACTGCACTAAGGACAAATTGTGGTGAATGAGTAGCAAGCGGTTCCGCTTGTCTTCGAATATAAGGCCAGCTTCTGTTCTTGTTAAATTTGGGTATTGTTTAGCATTAGCTGCCCACCAAGAATGAGGGGCAACCAAGCAAGGGGATGTTCGGCGGCCGAATATCCGGCTATTCGGTACAAGGTTGGCCGAATATCAGGTATCCGGTATCCGGCTAAACTGCTATCCGTTTCATCTCTAATTAGAACTTACTTTGACATGTACTCGTACATTATGGCAATCAAACGGCTGTTATGTTATGGTTATTGGAAATTGGTAAAAAATATCGAAGTTAAATGCTCGAAAAATTACAAAAACAGCTGCGCCATCTACGCGTGCCCGGCCGACGCAGTTCGCTGGCGTATTACGGGCATTGACTTTAGCCCATCGAAGTTTTTGTTTTATCTGTTTCCGATATCGATACAAATAATCGATACAAAAATACAAACTAATGGGTAATAAAATTTGACTCGGCCACGAGCCCTACCTACACCAAATTGAATGTTTGCTGTTGTAATATAACTTTTTTACAAACCTTTAAGTACTTTTCGAGCCTCCTTTCGTTACCTTCATCATGACCATCATCATTTCAGCCGAAAGACGTCCACTGCTGGACATAGGCCTGGCCCAAAAGGAGGTGGTTTGCCATAATCGCCACGCTTAGCAGGCGGGTTGGCGATCGCAGTAAGGTGGTAAAATCAATACAGAACGCTGCTGCCCATTCTCTAGTTAGTCCCTTAGTCGCCTTCTACGACACCCACGCGAAGAAATGGGATACTCCTAATCTGTACGTCTGGCAACACACGGAGTCTTACCTACGAACAATCGTTTAAAAAACTAACAATACATTTCATACGTGTTTCGTTTACTAACCGCCCTATTAAAAAGGTACCTAGTCGTGTTGTTAGGTAAGTCATGCAAACCAGTTGTTAAGCGTGCTAGCGGTCTATATAATTAGCATAAAATTGTTCTTTGATCTAGTAGACAGTTTGCATGGCAGCAGAATTACTGAAGTCGATATAGTAATTCGTTTCAGGAAAATTTTAAAGAAAGCTAGTCATAAAAAGTGGTGCGTTAGCGTTTAAACAGACTTAAGGATGATTTCCATCAAACGGCTCGCATCGCATCGGATTGGAAAGGATACGAACGGATGTGGCGACAGCCGATTGCGTCCTGCACGATGTCGACGCATACGATCGGCTTCGTACCGTCGCTTGCGAACGTATCCGTTTCTACGCCTAGTTAAATAGTTCCATTCCTACCGTGTTGACGAGAGCCGAAAGGATCCGATCGGATACGACGACAGGCAAGCGGAGCCGATCGCGCGTATCAGCATACTTTTGGCTACGTTCGCGGAACATACCCATGATCAAGCTGCTGTGCGCGGCTTGGTCATACAGACGTTAAATACTGTGTACACAATTTAATATCGTAAATCCGTTCAGATCCGATGCGATGCGACCCGTTTGGTGGAAATCATCCTTTAGAAGACAGTAGGCGTTGCAGCTGAATTACTGAAGTCAATATTGTAATAAATTTCAGGAGCATTAAAAAAGAACGCTAGTCATGCAAACTGGTGAATTTGTGTACAAACAAACTCATTGGGTTATTTATGCGGCCTCCCAAATTTCCTTTCAATGGTATTGTTCGCCGAATCGTTGAGCTGCACAATTACTGACATATCCGTTTACTGACTGGACAGGTCCACATGGTCTTTTGAGGAAAGAACCACATAGATTAAGTGGACCCGTCTAGTCAGTGCTGCACGCATTTGTCACTGGAAGAACTAGGAAGAACTATTTCGTGCAGTACTTACCAACATTATCCCTGATAAATTTTGACGGCACGGTTGGCGCAGTGGTTAAGCGGAACCACTGCCGGAACAAATATTTGTATGACCTGCAAGTAGTTGTTCCGGTTCTGGATGTTTGTGTACGTGAGTTTAAATGTTTGTAAACGCACCCACAATACAGGATAAATTTCTAGTTTAGGCAAACGAACAAACGAAGTTCAACAATGTCATTTAATGAATATTAAATAAGAATATTATTAACCTCATGAATTTCAAGGGCAGTTTGACTCATCGTAGGTAACCTTAGCTTGTCAGTATTGTGGTTCGTCTCATGTATCTACCTACCTACCTACAGACACAAGTATAATAATAATAATATAATATATTAGCGCCGAGATAAATGGGTTAAATGAAAATCAAATGCTTTGGTCCGTCACCAATCCAGGGCCAATCGGAACGCCGAACGCGCTCACTGCGTTTGGTGTAGATGGTTAAATGAAACTCACACTAGGGCCTCTGATTGGTCTATCACCAATCCAGGGTCAATCGGAGCGCCGAACGCGCTCGATGCGTTTGATCGAGAAGGTTAAATGAAACTCACACTATGGCCACTGGTATGCCAAAGCATTCGATAACGTTCTTACTGATGGGACATAGACGGCCTATCGGTGAGAGGGATAGAAAGAAAAAGAAAGAAAATTCACTTATTTAGTTAGCACAGACTAAAAAGGCACACAATAATACAGTAAAAATAAAAACTTTTACAAAAAAAAAACAACCGACTGTTAACTTTAAAGGTATTTAGATCACCAACTATTAATTGAAACCACTTTGTACATTTAACAATATAATAACTTCGAACTATATAATAAAGATACAGGATGACAAGGGAAATATTTAATACATGAAACGACTGCCTCTTACAGCGGTCTGCAAAGAAGTCACTCCTATCCTAGTCTCTATAAAACACTGTTGGGAACGCTGCTCTTGTTTATGTTCCCATGCTGAATTTGGCCCTATCTTATGGATGTTTACGTCCGGCTCGGGATACTGCAGCGCGAGCGCCTCGTCTGCTGGAAGCCACCAGTAAAGAGACCGCCGCAATCGCCAACACGACTTCCGAAAAAACACTACGTAAGTGAAAAATAACTTTAATTTTGGAAGTCGGTGACTTTGGATATGTATTTTAAGTTTTTGTCACCGCCCTCCGAAATTAAAGTTATTTTTCACTTACGTAGTGTTTTTTCGGAAGTCGGTTGACTTTTTTTAACCGCCTTCAAAAAAAGGAGGAGGTTCTCAATTCGACTGTATGTTTTTTTTAAATGTTTGTTACCTCATAACTTTCGACTGGGTGAACCGATTTGGGTGCTCTATACAGTGTGTCTGGTCACCGGTGTCCGACCCGTTAAGGCGAAGCAATATGATCAATTTTATCGACAAATTCATCATATTATGGCATTTTGCCCCTACTGATTTGAAATGGCGGCCATTTTTTTTTACTTAGTGCGGTTGGGTTCATTTATTTTGCCATATCTACCGATATTAGAGGTCCTACAGGCATAAAATAGTGAAGGTTCGTGGTATTTAAGGTAAAAATTTTCAATATTGTGCCAAGCTCTGATTGGCTGACGCCTTTACCCGCGCTTTTTTTAAATTATGATTGATCAAATCGATTTTTTGAATCCTTATCAAAATTTTATAAAAGTAGTGTTGGCGATTGCCGTGCTTTCTTTACAAAGTAAAGAGTGACATCAGCAGAGCGGCCTGGTGGCCTCCAACAGACGAGGTGCTTGCGCTGCAGTATCCCGAGCCGGACGTAAACATCCATAAGACAGGGTCAAAATTCAGCATGGGAACATAAACAAGAGCAGCATTCCCACCAGTGTTTTATAGAGACTAGGAGGGACTTCTTGGCAGACCGCTGTAAGAGGCAGTCGTTTCCGTTTCATGTATTAAATATTTCCCTTGTCATCCTGTATCTTTATTATATAGTTCGAAGTTATTATATTGTTAACAGTACAAAGTGGTTTCAATTAATAGTTGGTGATCTAAATACCTATATAGTTAACATCAGAAGTGACACGCGATACCCACCCACAGCTATGGGTAAATAATGTAAACATAATAAACTCCTAAAAAAAAATACGCACACGTTCAAGCTCAAGTTCTAGCAGCAGTAGTAGTGCCAGGACCCCGGCACCTCCGCCAAAACAAAGGAAACAGGTATCATGTAAGGCTGATACCTCAACAGTGAGTACAAATCATACTTTGAATAACATTAGACCCGAGTTCGATCCGGTGACAGACGATGTGAACGCTTGGCTTATTCGTTGTCAACCTCCTAACAAACTAAAGGGTTCACAAATGTGTACTTGTGTAGTATGACTCAATGTTACGATTGGATAGTTATTGGCCTACGTGGAAGTGGATGGACTGGTCACGTAAGTTGGCTTCCAGTTTCCAAATCCGTCGGAATATGTACGATCTATTAAATGATATGATTAAAAAAGCCGTTAGAAAATCAGTCGCTTTACGAGTTCTATTTTGAACAAAAATGTGAAATAGAACGTTTAAGGTGAATCTAGTCAACCTTTTTTCATATAAACTTCGGGAGTGTATTACTCCACTGTTCGACAATGTACATCAATAATTAAACATGATATAGTTTTATCTCATTATTATTAATTATTGTCTTTACGGAAACAGAATACTAAGATAAAAAGCCATTAAAAAGTTAGGAGCCAACAAAGATTACTTTTAAGTAATAAAAGAAGTGTAAAATCTTCAAAACCAACGCGGTACCTACAAAGATCAATTATTGAAAAATTTAATAAACTGTATTGATAGTGAATTTATGCAGTGGTTTTCTCAAAAAACCCGATCTTCCGAAGGACTTTTCTTAATTTTTTACGCAACTAGGTTTCGGAACAAGATATGTTTCTATTAACGTCGGCAATATAGGAGACAGTTTGGTATTGGCGCAGCAATTAAAGCGAATAATTTTGTGACATGCGACGGTTTAACTAGTTTCCTACCTGGTCGAACGTTTACATGAAAAATTGCGAACCGGATAGGCGCAAACACACGCGATGGCCAGAAAAACTGATGAGTCAGAATCAGATGTCAGCGACTACGACATCAGCGACTGGTGTCCTCAGCCAATTTAGTGGATCCAACTACTTCTGCCAGCGAGGACTAAGACGATTAAGGCGGAGATTTATGGAAAACGCTCAAAAAGGTGGTTTTTTTTAAAAGCTGTGTATCTCTTTAACCGTAAACAATTTTGAAAGCAAAAAAATATATGATATATTCAAGTCTTTTTTGCATCCAGTGATGGATTATTTATTTTTAAATAGTTAATATCTAAATTTATACGATTTTATTTGCATTTTTACGACATACGTTTGCTCATTTGTTATTCGAATTTGTTACAACAGATTTTAATCCGTAACAGATTGCAATAAGAACTATTATCGCTCATAATGACAATATTTAAAGTTACCAGGGCTTTAAGACGAGGATTAAGACGTGGACCAGGCCCAGGGTTGAAAACAGATTAAGTGTTATTTATGCGACGGTAACCTTATACGAAATCAGTGTGACACAAATAAATGTGATTATTGTGGACAGCGAGGTCATTTAGAATCGACATGTTACCATAAAAGAATGCGGTAAAATCAAATTAAAAAAATAACAAAAAATGTTTCAACCCCTGACCTGCGAAATAAATTTGTGAAAATATTATGTAAGATATTGAATGGAAAGCATTATGCTGGCTGCGCTAGTTTTGTTTTAAGGTTTCTCAAAAGAAAGTTCTAAGTTTACAAACTGTTGTACAAAGGTTACAACCTACAAGATTATCAGCTGATCTGAAAGTCGATTCGATGTCTGACTCAGGTTGATTGACTGATATACTCGCGAGTGGGTGACAGATTTTAATTTGACTATGCGAATACATTTACAGAGTTTTGTAACACAATTAGTAATTTCGAGTTCGGTAGCAATTCCCATCAGAATGAATTATGAACACTTTAAAATATATATATATGATGACGTTGTGGCGTCAAATATCGAAGAACTAGGAAAGTTAAACGGCCACGATATGATAGTTAACATATAGTTCTCCAAATCTTTAGGGAGGGAAAACGGGCTTACATAGAATTTAAAAAAAAACATTTTTTTTCAAAAATGAAGCCGCTCGTTTGAACTGGAGTTATTGACGATTGTTAGTTCACTTAGGAAGTTCCGATTATACCTAACCTGATCATCTTTTAAAATAGTGCCCGATTGCACAATAACGGAAGCGGATTGGTTACTTTTGGTACAACAACTACAAGATTCCAAGTCACAACGTAATAGAACAATTATAGAATCAGGAGAGGCCGAAGCTAATCACATCTTTTTAGAATATGGAAGTCAATAAATAAATGAATAAATGAAGATGTTTAAAAAAAAAAAAAAAATTGTAGTCTTCGGTTGCAAAGTTTACACAAAAGAACAACCCGAGGTTGGTGGAGTTAAATGTAACCATGATGACCTCGGACGGTTGATAAAACTGTAGAACGAGTAAGCCATCCGTAATGTTTTCCTAGAACGCGACATATCATCTAGAAATACAGTTTAAACTCTATATAACGACACTGAAGGCACTGAACATTATTTGGCGTTATTGAGAGTTGTCGTTAAATGGAGAGAAGAGAAATTTGTATTAGAAAAATAAAAAGTTTATTTCAGACTAGTGTTAGTAATTACATTAAAAGTTTGTGAGCAACTTAGAATATGATAACGTATAGTTAATCCATGACTCCTATCAACAACAATCTACACGTGGAAGCAATCCCAATTTGTAAACAAAAGAACGATTTCTTAGAAAGTTCGACAAGTATGATGCCGACAGTCGAGTTTATTACGGGCTAGGATAGTAAAGTGACAAAGAACGTACACAGCTATTTAATTGTTGTCGGTAATGAGAGTGGGTGTAATGCTATACAGATTGTATCATTGTATGGAAGACAAACGAAATCATCCAAAGTCGAGTGATTTCGACGCTTTATAGTTTGTCGTCAAATCGAGTGACGGTACATGGCATTTACATTGTATATTTAAAATTGCATCTATTTTAATAGCCAGATAGAGCGTTTAAAAAACAAAGACTACTCTAGAAGCACTAAAAACAGTAGGTGCTAATATATGGGAGATAGTGATAGTTTGGATCTGGAGATTGGCAACGGGTATAGGTTGGATGTAACTGAATTACGTGAGAGGACAGAGATAAATAATAAGTCCAGTGCAAAATCACCAAAACAGCGATTTGATAGAAACCGTACAAAAGCACGAGTTACGTCGAAGGAGATCTGGTACTTATTAAAATACTAAACCAGAACAATGACGGGCAAAGTAGGAAGTTGTTACCGGTTAACATTGCCCCTTTCATGTGAATAAGGTATTGGGGAATGATACATATGAGGTAACGGGTGTAAAAGGCAGTGAAAGGAGCACTAAAAGTGCACAGGCTTAACCACTGCCGAGACTATGAAACCATTGATAATATAATTGACGATTGGGACATGAAATATACATACGTTCTAACTTAAAGCATTTCTGCCCGTGTTGGCGACGGTAATTTAAAATGTATCGTAGGCGTATGTGCGAGTCAAGATAAAATGTTTCAAGGAATTATAAATGTTCCATTTCGTAAATTACATATTAAAGGCCGAGTGGTAGGTTCAAATGGAGAACTAATTTGGAACGCTCAAGTGGGGAAGGCGCTTTGAGTGCAAGTGGTTCTGGGACGAACTTGGTACGCTTAAGTGAGGCTAAAGGCCCTTTGAGTGCAAGTGGTTCTGGGATGAACTTGGTACGCTTAAATGCCGCTAGAGGCCCTCTGAGTGCAAGTGGTTCCGGGACGAACTTGGTACGCTTAAGTGAGGCTAAAGGCCCTTTGAGGTGCAAGTGGTTCTGGGACGAATTTGGTATGCTTAAGTGTGGCTACATGCCCTTTAAGCGCAAGTGACAATAAGACGAACTTGGTACTCTTAAGTGAGGCTATAGTGCTATAGGCTTAAGTGCAAGTGGTCTTATCGATCTTTGAATGTGTTGCTTTAAGTACTCATGACTTGTTGTAATTGAAGCCTACCCTCGGATACACTGATGAAATAATGTGTAATGAAATATGGCAGTTATAATCCTGAACATTCGATAGACACCAATTCATGGGTAACAGGCAAACTTATAAATTATCAATAATTTGTGTTTCAGCACTTTATCTGAACTCGTGGGGTACCTGGTGGGACAGGCACCTGGCAGGACGGCCGTGTTGGCGATTGCCGTGCTTTCTTTACAAAGTAAAGAGTGACATCAGCAGAGCGGCCTGGTGGCCTCCAACAGACGAGGTGCTTGCGCTGCAGTATCCCGAGCCGGACGTAAACATCCATAAGACAGGGTCAAAATTCAGCATGGGAACATAAACAAGAGCAGCATTCCCACCAGTGTTTTATAGAGACTAGGAGGGACTTCTTGGCAGACCGCTGTAAGAGGCAGTCGTTTCCGTTTCATGTATTAAATATTTCCCTTGTCATCCTGTATCTTTATTATATAGTTCGAAGTTATTATATTGTTAACAGTACAAAGTGGTTTCAATTAATAGTTGGTGATCTAAATACCTATATAGTTAACAGTAGGAACATTTTTGTCATTCGACACATTCACCCGCGAGCTACCTAGAAGAAAGTACTCTAAATATAGGCGCAAGAAGTCTCTAATAGTGGTTTCATTCCCCGCCAACCCAGCACACAAATGCGGCTATAGACCACACAAATCTTAGCCGTGACGATGTAGCTTAATCTCGTTGGTCAACATTATCGCTATGAGAGAGGGCCTTTTTAATATTTATTTTATACGATTGTATAACAGCGATAAAAAAACAGTAAAAAATATCGATAAAGAAAAATTTAGTCTAATTTTAATGTGATAAAAAAAATGGAGCTCCGGCTTGTAGCTATGTTATAACAGCCGCAAAGGGTCGTTCGATCAGGTTAAGCTCCGCTTGCCGCGGTCGGTCCGTGGTTGGGTGACGCCCTAAAATACCAAGACCACCCGTTTTTTAATCCTAAAACGAAAGTGTACAATTAACCCCCTGGCTTCTATTTGAGTTTCAAAGATCAGAAAATTATATTTTCGCCAACAATATTTTGGACATTCGTTTAAAGACGCAAACAGTTTTTGCCCCTATATATTTTATTAATATTTACCAAAATAAGATTTTTAGTCTTTTCACACTTAAGGTGAACCTAGTCCACATTTTTCCCATACAAACTTCGGGAGAGTTTTACTCCACTGTTGGACAATGTACATCAAAAATTAAACATGGTATGGTTTTGTCTAATTATTAGTATTGTCTGTACGGAAACAGAATACTAAAATAAAAAGCCATTCAAAAGTTAGGAGCCAACAAAGATTCGTTTTTCTTGCTAATTTAACCTAACTTTGGGCGTGTTTAAGTAATAAAAGAAGTGTAAAATCTGAAAAACCAAGTCGGTACCGACAAAGCTCAAATATCGAAAAGTTCAATAAAGTTTATTGCTTATTGATTTATGCAGTGGTTTTTTCATAAAACCCGATCTTCCGAAGGGCTGTTCTTAATTTTGTACGCGCCTGTTGTACTATAAATGATCCTGCATCTCACACAATAATCTTGTGCGTGTAGACTAGCGTTTAACTGCTCATCCCTGATACTACCTCTGTCGGACACGATGCCTGGTGAGACAGCGTGCTTTTTAGCCAGGCCCATCAGTGAGTTCGAGCCCGCGACTAGGTTCCCCTTAAATACTCGTAGCAGAGAAGGGCTAATTGTGTACTCTCGATATAAAGGTCATACAGGTTGAGGGTGATATTTCCCGTAAGAAACCCGTGTTTTTTTTTACTTAAATTTTTGGCTACAAAATATTCGAAACCTGAATGATTTCCTCTGTCGAGGCTAGTTTTCTAACAACTACACAAATTCACTTTTTTGCTTCCAAAAGAGCACACAAAAATTCCCCATAAATCAAAGTCCCATTGAGCAAACCCTATTATAGTGGTTACCGATAGGTACATTTTTGAATACCCTTGGGTACGACTTGACGAGTTAGGTCAAATTCTTTAATGGATCCCCTTTAGAATCCCATCGGTAAACTTGATCCCAACGTAAGGACCATTGACCCACATCCACCCACTCCGTGCCTCGGAAAGCACTTTTTTTTTTTGTTTTTTTTTTTTTTTTGTCTTGTTTTTTGTTTCACTTTTTGGGTTTTGTTTTGTTGTAGATTAAGTATATGTTTGTGTTTTATTTTTAAACAGTATCTGCGATTGGATACGGACACTGTCTTTTTGTTGAGGTTTATTCGCATAAAGGGGTTACCTTTCCTTGTTAGCCGCATAAGTTTTTGTACAGTTGTACAGTACGCGTGTCCGCCCCCCACGTAGCCAGGTGTTCAGCTTGGACGTAAGGTAGGATTTTAGGGGGCCGGAAAGCACGTTACGACGTTGGCCCCTACTGTCATTCGTAGATCTTCAACAATCGTTACGGCTAGTCACAAGCTCGAAAGTCTGATGCCCAGTCTTACCAAGGGGTGTCGTATTACCCAGTAACTGGGTTGTGGAGCTCATGTAGGCAGTCGCTCCATGTAAAATACTGGTATTCAGTTGCATCCGGTTAGACTGGAAGCCGGCCCCAACATAGTTGGGAAAAGGCTAGGCAGATGATGATAATAGGGGCGAGCCTTTTTTCATCAACTGGACACAAATCCAGACTCCGCGCTACGACTGAGAAATTCCGGATAGAAAAACCCAATAACACTTTACCCGACCTGGGAATCGAACCCAAGACCTCCTGCTCAGCAGTAGCGCTAGCGACCACTAGACCATCGAGGCAGAAGTGACGGACAATAGCGACTAAATCAATAATGCAGATTTTTTTTTTAGGTTTTTGTATGTCTTCGAGGTCTCATAATTTGGTCGCCTTTACATACTCAAAGATTGGAAAAAAAAAACTTTCTAGGTAGAAAATCTTCAATAGTTTTTTCGCAGCTTTATCCTAATTTTGTCATCTATACCAATACAGTTAGCTTTAATTAGAGCTTTAATATATTACCAACCGATACTAGTTTTCTTTTTGGGCTCAATAACTTTATCACCCATCCAACACCTGACCGCGGTATTGCTTAACCTCGCATGGACCCGCGGCGTTGTCAAGTAGTATTTAATAATATCGATCACGCAGAAGCGCCAGCGCCGTGTGTGAGCGAGACGTGTTATCCGGTGTGGCCATGTAGTATGTTGTTATGTGGACAATCCCGAAATCAGAGATGAATACTTTTTCTTACGTTATTTTATTTTTCTGTAATTATATTCTTTCTTTATTTAGAAATTGAGCTATTTAATTTACGAGTTGCATTTTGAATTGGTTTTTTTTTAATTTACTGTAGAATAATTCGTGTTTTATTTTCCTTTTAATTTAAAAAAAGTGTGAATGGAGTTTCTTGTCCGTACTTCTCCATAGGAACCTATTACGTTAGGAATAGGCATATATGTAAGTAGGATCATTTTTCTGACTGACTGACTCCTTGACTGCCACATGCAGTAAATGGTTGGATTGAAATAAATGCTTTGAGTTGTGTTAAATGAAAATGAATCATGAATAAACGAATCATCATTATATGTACTTAAAGTATAATAACTGCTCACATAAAAATAACAATTACATAATTATGTTTTCATGAACTTCCTCTTACTTATTTGCTGTGAAAGATTTAATTACTACAATCATAACAAAAACAGGTAGGTAATCAACTAAATGGCACACGACATTATTGTGCTCCAAACAAACAAAAAGAATTAGGTTTTACGAGCGGCCATAATTTGTGTTCATAAAGATCACTCAGCGTTTCAAAACTGAGTCATACCCAGATCGAAATATTGTGAAATATGCTAATAAAATGACCGGGTCAGATATATTAATTTGTTCTGTGGCAAATACATGTCATTGTCTTGTCATTCAACTGCATCTGTTTGCCAGTTTTATATTCATGAGACCAGCGGGATAAGTGTGTAACACACATAACAAGGCAATTGACCTCAAAACATTTCATTACGACAATTCAGCCGTTTTCATTGCGTTATTTACCATGTTAAGCAGCCGTTTTTTTCCAACCTATGAAGGAAATAAAAATTTATTCTAAAACCCTCGGAATTTATTAGTGTGTTTCGCAATTAAGGTGATGCTTTAGCATTTGAAAGTATTTCAGTAATATTCATTCATTAGCTATGTCATTTGGCCGAGTTTAAATTAAAGTAAACACAAAATAGGTTTTTATGTAACGTAAATCCAGCAAAAATTGGTGTTATAATCTTATCAGCATTGTGCATCAACGTTAATCCAATTTTTTTCCCTGTTTAGTGGTTTTGTAGATAAATAATCGGATTACGTAATGTTTGTATTGCAATTAGCATTTTGCGCAAAGCCAAAATTTTCAACTTGAAAATGACTGCAACCTATAAACTGCAACACATAAACCGAGAAAATGTTAAATCTCTTAAGAAACTTCCAGTAAATATACTTTGCACTTACATATAATTTACGGTCACAAACCGCGTCCAATGTTATTTCAATATCATAACCTTTACTTTTATTATCACCAAAAATAATAAAAAATACAAAAATATCCTACACACCCACGAACACACACACCCTGACCCAATAACAGAAATAGTCTCCCAAAATATTCCACAACAAACAGTGTCACCCCAACTCAGTGGTATCGTTCGCGTGGCTTGCGCATGCTCAAAACCGGCTGAACGCGATAAATGCCTTTCAGTTTGCGACGAACGCTCGCTCAATACAGACGTGTTTTGTTACAGAAATGTGCGCGGCAATCGACATGTTAGCATCGGAGTCGTTCTACGGGCACAGTCCGCCCGCCGGCTTCCTCTCCGACTACAGTATACAAGCCCCTAGAAGACCAACGAAGCTGACAACAAGAGGATTCTCGGCGCCTTGTCTAACGCCTTTGAAACCAGTGCAGCTAACATTGAAATCGGCTCCAAGATCGTGCATAAGGATACCAAATGAGACGAAGAAGAAAACAGTGGTGTTCGCGGATGATAGAGGGTTTGCGTTGGAACAGATTAAGTTTATGACAGAACCTTCGCATCTGCCTCCTCATTGGACGCTAAAGTTTGAGTCCAGTCCACCTCCAGAGAGAAAACCACCACCGAAACCTGTAGTTGACTTATGGGAAACTAGATTCGTGCAACCAGCTTCAAACTACTTGGAATTCCGTCGACGAGTGACTCAAGATTGTGTATCGTTAGAAAATGTGATAGTCAAACAGAATGAGTGTGCGGTCGACGGGACTGTGAAAGTGAAAAACCTGGACTTTACAAAAGAAGTTTACGTTCGAACGTCTTCCGATGGTTGGTTGACGAGCGAAGACACTTTTTGCGCGTTCGTAGAACCTGGACCTTTGAACCAGAATGGAGTGTCGACCTACGATACTTTCGGGTTCAGACTGCAACTACCAATTCATTCTAGAAGATTGGAATTCTGTGTCTCCTTCAGATGCAAAGGAGATGAATTCTGGGACAACAACGGAGGCTTAAACTACTGCATAGAAAAGGCCTCAGTTCGGAACACCCCAGCAATATCATGTGCCAGAATTAAATACGGAAACTCTTGGACTACCAGGTCGAAAGGAGATGGAAATGTTCCGTACTGGTGATCTGTCACTGGACCTTAAATGAATTAGTGTCGAAAGCCTACGGGCTGGTGATATGTGCCATATTTGGTTCCTAGTGATTTGAAGGTCTGTATTTTTTTTTTGTTGCTGTATATGGCAGGTGAAGCTCTAAATGCATAATTCCGCCCTTAAAGTTGTAGGAGGGTCACTATAGAAATGTTATAGATTTTCCTATAAGCGAATGCCAATTTAAGATTACTGGTGATCAAGCCATTAGCTTATATTTCTGCCCTTAAGTCTAGAGAGTAGAAATACTGATTTTTTAAGCATTTTTATACCCAAATGCTAATGATAGTCCATGGGTCAACTCGTGATTATTACCTCCCCTAAGTTAAGAAAAGAGAAAGTGGTGATATTTCAGCTAATTGCCTTATCGTAATTTTAAAGCTACGATTGTTGAATGCCATCTTGTAAATGATTTAGACCTAGATTGAAACAGACTTACACATGACTGTCTCGATTAATTCTTTCTTTTTCTGGGAGATATTTAGAAAGAGAAGAAAGTCCTAGTAGAGTAAAACTCTTGAAGATTTGTTTTTCGTCTCGAATAAGATTAATTATGCGAACCTCCATCTATGTATAAACCCTTTGGGTGAACCGAGAAAGGAGGTGGGGCCAAAAGCCCCTAAGTATAAGGTCCAATCGATAATGTGTGAAAGAAAAGGGAAAAATACTTTAGGCGGTAAAAATAACCATCAATATAAACAACTTTTAGTAAAGGAACTACTTTGAAGTCACTAAAAATAGAAGTCTTTAACATTCCATGCATTTTTTTTGCGAATGCAGAGCTGTTGCCATGAAAAAAGTTGTTTTATTCATGATTTATTTTCACCCCCGAAAAATATTATTCAGTTTTCTGTAACATTCTATGCAGTCACTAAAATCTATAATAATTTATACAAAAGATTCCACTATTAAGTTAATTATAAATGCGTCAAAAGTCATTTGAATGTTTAATTATTAAAACAGCTGGTTTTCACAATGCTGTGTCGTGATTTTCGACTTGTTTTACCGGCTACGAGTTTACTTTTCCACCTAGAACCATTGTACCGTTTTAGCAAACACTGGCTTGGATATAAATGAATGAGTATTGATAGGTTTAGTTTTGTAGATTTTGCGTGGAACGATGTTTTTAATATTCAAATGAGGTTGAAAAAAGCTTTGCACCAATTTCGAGGCCCAAAAAATGGAGTAATAGAAGCAGGAGTGTATTGGAACAAAACTTTTAAATAAATTTGACGTTGAATTCGTTTTGCTTGTTGCCTATAAAGACTTATGTTATTATAATTTAGTAAGAAATTAAGGAGTCCTTAATGGTAACAAAGTATATTGATTTAATGTTAAATCCTTTAAAGGTTTAGTCCTGATGAACCCTGCTTCCTATTTTTCTTCATGTACTGATTTGATTTGCCAATTGCAACTCTTAGAACAGTAAGGATTGAATTTATTGCTGCTGCTATATCTGTATATTTTATTCCATAGATTTTAGTGACTGCAAATTAGTGTTCTAGAGACTAAAATGTTCACATTTTTCTGTCATGAAGTGTGGCATATATAATTGTGCCAAAGTTTTGACAGCAGTCAAAATAAACTATCGGAATCGACGTGAAGTTTGATTGCAAATTTATTATTATTGTTATTGTGAACCGATAGTCATCGTTGTTATTTCAAACATAACAGAAAATGTTATTAATACTTATTAATTTAACAACACAAAATCGTTTAAGTTTACAAACATACACTGTAATCTTGTTTTGTCTACATTTTTCCGCCATCTTGAATTCCAGTGTGTTAAACAAAGACATATTTTGTGTAATAATAAAAACTCTAATCTAATCGATTCATTATTATTGTTTAATATTATTATTTATTTATTGCAATCAAACTTTCATTTCAAACTTTCTCGAAAGGTCATTTTGATACGAGTCAGAATGACATCTGTCATATTTGACAGATTAAATGGCGGCTTCTTTGATAAGTCATTTTACAAATATTTTAGATATCTAGTCATAAGTTTTTAAGGAGAACTTCTCATCACGCTTTTCAATTGGGGTAAATCAAACGGCTAGTATATCGAAAGAATGAAATGAAATTACTAGTAGCTTTGAATGTACTTTTTGGTACCAAACAAAGTTAAGGTTGAATAATGATAGATAGCAGCGATTCTTACTAAGTGGCTTTTTAGATGTTATTTTTGATTCTGGAAATATAAAATAGTAATTAACCTGCAAGATGGGAAACGATTGCAAAGTCTACTAACACTAAAGAAACATATTCTCCAATTGACTTTCAAAAACATATTAATTATAAGAAGCACCAAGTTTTTTTTTATAACTTGAGGCTCTTGAGCCTCTGCTTTCTCCGTAAGGGACCGAAGCGTGATGGTTTATCGATTTTTATTAAATTTATTTTTATCAGCAACTGGTATACTGATATTTTTTAGTTCCAAGTTTGGCAGAAGATTGAAACTCTGGCCAGCAATGAATGATAAAAAGACTAGAAGATCAGTTGCTTTTTAACCGGCGCAAAACAATGAAATGGTGAAAACTTTCTTTAGTGTTTTTAGACCGCGACTTTTTAAAAATGGTGGCATTAAATTTTGACATTTCATTATCCGATTTTTTTTTAATGTGTAGGCGTTGCGTTGTTTGTTGGGTAAGAATAAAAAGAATTTGTAAAATTTGGAGTAGCTTTTATGATATTTTAATCTGTTCAGTGTGTCTGACAACAATGAATTGACAGTCTAAGTCTGTGATGGCTTTAGTTGTCACTATATTGGGCCTAGAACGCTGATTTCTGCAGAGTCAGCTGTCTTAAATTTGTGACACTAAAAATAAATACTATGAGCCACAAAATGTAGTTCATCACTGTTTAGTATCATAACAGAAAAAAAACAATTCTAATTTGCGAAAAATAATGCTAGATTGTTGATTAGCTTTCTTAATGAATTTGATAGACGCGTGAAAATAGTGTTTTGTCTTATTACTATTTCTGTGACATGATAACTGATATTTGCAAAATGAGTATTTTTGATAAATCAAGGTGTTGAGAATATTTGCTCAATAATGTCTGGATGATTTTGTAGTAGGTTCTAAAATCATGGTTTTATGGGGCTAGAAGTAATTAAAAAAAGTAATCGTCTATTGTAGGCGGTTTTACCGTTAATAACGATTGGTTTATGATTATGAAAGAAACCAGGTTTTTAAAACTTACTATTTTTAACTCAATTTATAGAAAAAAAAATGATTTTAAAAACACTGAAATGAGAATGGGTAGCTAGATGAGATAACTAAACCAGCTGATTTAAAGTTTATTTCGATAAAAAGTACATTATTCTAATTATAACATAGTAAGTAAGCTGCATACAACGATTTTTGGATTTATTTTGTTTTAAACAAAAATCGTATGTTTGTATTCATTTAAGTCTCGACGGTCGTGTCAGGTCCACTGGTGATAAAAAAATATTTTATTTTTATTTTTTCTTATTTTTGTTTTATTTTTTTCTTATGCAACGTGCTGTTTTTAAGTTTCTGGTATAAATTGTAAATACATTTTTTTTATTATAAAGATTATACCTGATTATATATTATTTTTAAGAATTATTGTAGATTTTTCCACAGTAGAATTTTATCATGGTCACCAGCAAATATCTGTAAATAAGATCACACGGCATTTTAATTTGTAATAATTGAGAAATATTATTATTTTAATTTAGCAATGATGAATGTAAGTAATTTATTTTGAATGATAAATAAATAAATGTATGAGAAATAATATTTTTCTATTTTTTTATAATCAAATAGTTACTGAATAGGGTTGTACGAATTATTAGTGAAAGAACTGATTATTAAGTAATAAATGTTTAAAATTAAGAGTTTATTGAATTTTACTGTTTTTGTATAAAATTGTATAAAACTCCGAATGAAGCGTGGATGACAGAATATTTTTTTTATAATACATAGAATATTAATGATTAGTTTTTGTTTTATTTATTTTTCCTTTTCGAAACAACTTTGGATTTTTTTTAAATAATTATCTAGGTACCAAAATAAACTGTCGTGCCATTTACACAACTAGTAGGCCGCCAAATTCAAATATTCTTGCGATTTTTCCAATTGCAGGTCAGCGTTAGCTGTATCAGTTCATTAAGGGGAACCTAGTCGCGGGCTCGAACTCACTGATGGGCCTAGCTAAAAAGCACGCTATTTCACCAGGCAGGCGTGTCCGACCGAGATAGTATCAGTGATGAGCAGTTAGAAGCTAGTCTACACGCACAACATTATTGAGTGAGATGCAGCATAATTTATAGTACAACAGGCGCGTAAAAAATTTAGAACAGTCCTTCGGAAGATCGGGTTTTATGAAAAAACCCCTGCATAAATCAATGACCAATAAAGTTTATTGAACTTTTCGATATTTGAGCTTTGTCGGTACCGAATTGGTTTTTCAGATTCACTTCTTTTATTACTTAAACACGCCCAAAGTTAGGTTAAATTAGCAAGAAAAACGAATCTTTGTTGGCTTCTAACTTTTATTGGCTTATTATTTTATTATTCTGTTTCCATACAGACAATATTAATAATGAGACAAAACCATACCATGTTTAAGTTTTGATGTACATTGTCGAACAGTGGAATAATACACTCCCGAAGTTTGTATGGGAAAAATGTGGACTAGATTCTCCTTAAGGGTCGGTACACATCTGACAGAAATTGCGTCGCGTATTATCGATCGCGTAACGCCAGAACAGACAAAAATAAAACATTCAACCTTTCACACTCAACCGATGATGCGTTAGTACGTCGAGCTTAAAGGGTCAGGTCCCTGAGACAAAATACATTTCTGTTAGCGTTCACCCCAAACGCTACGCCAAAATTTATGGGAATGACATTACTTGCGGAAAGGACACGACGTAATCTTTCCGCAGGTAATGTCATTCCTGTACATTTTGGCGTAGCGTTTGGCGTGAACGCTAACAGAAATGTGTTTTGTCTAGGCCTGCTGTACGTCGGTCGACGTAAGAGCGGCAACGTCGCGCTACGTGTATTTTTGACACTCAGTAGTCTGAGTGTCGATCTCCGCTGAAGCCTGGTGGCTTCAGCGGAGATCGACTGACTAGACGTGTAATGTGGCAGGTCTAACTTGACCGAATCGACGCGACCGATGATAAGCTCGACGCAATTTCCGTCAGATATGTACCGACCCTTAATACTACTGAATGACTATTTCATGAAAAGTCTATAAGATTAAATAAACTTAGAGGGTTGTTACCGTCCCGAATCATAATTTTTTTCAACAATAAGTTATCTGACACTGATCTGCACAAAGCGCTAGAATTTTTGAATTTCGCAGCTAAGAAGGGAGGTACCAGTCAAGTAGTAAATTGAATCTAGTCGACATTTTGCCATACAAACTTCGTGGGTAACATAAAAAATTAAATATGTAGGTATGGTTTTGTCTCATTATTAATATTGTCTTTGCGGAAACAGAATACTAAAATAAAAAGCCATTAAAAACTTTGGAGAAAACAAAGATTCGTTTTTCTTGCTGTTTTAACCTAACTTTGGGCGTCTTTAAGTAACAAAGTAAAATCTTCAAAACCAAGTCAGTACCGATAAATCTCAAATATCGAAAAGTTCAATAAACTTTATTGGTAATTGATTTATGCAGTGGTTACTTCATTATAGCTGATCTTCCGAAGGACGTTCCTTAATTCTTTACGCTCCTGTTTTAGTATAAATGATCCTGCATCTCACTCAATAACGTTGTGAGTGTAGACTATCGTCTAACTGCTCATCACTGATACTTCCACTGTCGGACTCGATGCCTGGTGAGACGTGCTTTTTAGCCAGGCCCAACAGTGAGTTCGAGCCCGCGACTAGATTCCCCTTAAGGTACCTCCCTTCTTCTGCGTTGTGTGAATGGCGCACGAGAAAATTTGAATTTCACGGGTTGCCTAAGTCGAGTTTCTTAACAGTCCGATCAGCGAAAGCAAAATGAATATTTTTTTTTTTTTTGATGGTGGGAAATCAACAAATAACTTCTCTCGCTCTGGGTGGAGCAGGAGGGCGTGCCGCGTGTCAGGCTTGCTGACTAAAACCCACCCGTGTTCCTCCAGATGCTTATATGCCAGGGGCCACGGTATCTCTTTCGAACAACCCGCACCCCTGGCAGGCATCGCCCATTGCGAACCCCACCAATTGATAAATGAATATTGTATAGAGATGTGATACACGTCAGTAGGATTTTAAACTCAAATTGTCATGATATGAGTAAACTTACCGAGCTCCCACCAATGCTAGGAATAGCAGATCGATCAGCGCCATCTATTTATTGTATGGGAAGATTAATAAAGTTCAGTAAATCATAGATGGCGCTGTTGACAATTTACAAATACATCACACTTGCTAATCTCGAGTAGGTCTGCAGACTTTTTGGATACAGGAACATGAACGAAGCAAAAGGAGTATGTAACGATAGCAGCGAATGGAGTTCGGTAGTTTCTGTCTACCCCCATGGTAAGAAGGCGTGTGTTTATGTAGGCACGTAAGTATGAATCGAACCGGACCCAAAGATGTGTGAAGCGCCCGTAATAGGTTTATTAAAATTCATAAGGGTTAAATAAAAACAAAAGCTACGCATAAATAAACCTGTATTTGTTTTAGTAAAATATAAACATTGCTTAAAAACATTCTGTCCAACTAAATCTAAAATATACATCGTTTCATGATAGTATTATTATAATATAATGTGAGACTTAAAACAATTATTTAATGACTATATATTTAAACATTGTTAAATCAACATGTAGGTATACTAGATTTTTATCAAACGTCTCAAGAAAGTAAGCAAATCAATATTTTACAACTGTTCCCAAGCTAGGGAATTGTAATAAAACAATTACCTATATTTTGTACATTTAACAATTAATGGTTTTCTGTTATAAATATTCGTGCCTCCGTTTAGTAAACAAACACTGTTATTCAATTTAGTTGGCACCTTATCTGATTGTAGGTAATTAGTTAATAATGGTCTCGACTTGTTGAGCTCCGTACGTTCTGAGTTGAGCTACACGGTTACTGACAAATCCTTGCTCTGACTGTATAGATCCACTCAAATTTCTGTGATTCTTTTCTCCAAAAACTGTTTCAAACACGAATCAAAATGGCCTCCGCGTTGTGGTCTTACCAAGATTAGATACATTTGGACTTTATAAGAGACTTTGACCCTTGAGTTTAATTTCACCAATTTTTTTTCAGGGGTAGTCACCTAAGAAATTATTCCATCTAGCTTTTAAAAAACAAATGATTTGTAAAAGTGAATTCTTACGGAATAAACAATTTAATTTCAATAAGAAAACGTTAAGTAATTTGTACGTTACCACTGTTACCAGCCACTGTTTGTTTACTAAAACGAACACTTATTTTTGCACAGGCTATAGTTTACAGAAGCATGTTAAAAATAAATTAGTTAGGTAGATACAACAACAATTATTAAGACGTGGTTCGTAAATTTCGTTATTCACTAGTTAAATCTATTGAAAATATGTTTAAAAATAAAACTTATTTTCGTTTCAACAGTTATCGGGGAGCCACAGTATATCTATCGACAGTGTTGCAACTCCGAATAATGACGATGAAATAATTTATTTATCTGAAAGTAATTCCTCAGAATACATTCACCAGTCCACACTGGGCCCGCGTGGTGGATTGCAGCCCACACAGAGGAGGCCTGCGTCCCAGCAGTGGGAACATTATTGGTTATCAAATACCTAAGCTGGGCTGGCTTCATCTGTCGTATGCCGGAGGACCTAGGGGTAAAACAACGCGCAGGCCCAGGCGGAGGTGGTGGGACGAACTCGACTATTTTCCTAAAAGATTGGCCACATAGGTACAGCTTAAGGGATAAGTGTAAGGAGGGAAGGGACGCCTTTGCCTTGCAATGGGACACAAATGGCTGATAATTACAATAATACCTAAAAGTGCTCTTACACGGGCAATTTTTTGAGTAATTATTGAATTTTCTTTCTATCTCGTTTGTACGTATAACTACGTCCCGTTTTTGCGAGAGGAATCTGCCGGCGGAGGAGGAGGCGAGGGAGACACCTTGTTTTTAAGTTGCTCCATAATGTGTGGCCGTATCTCTGGCAACAGGTGGCTACATGTTGCCATTGCCTTAAATTGCTGGATGTAGTCGTGACGTCATAGTTAACGAGAATTGCTCAAGATGGACCAATTTTAGTAGCTCGTGTAAGTGCACCTTAAGCACCAATGGCAAAGCATGACCGATCATAAGACGCCATCATTTTTAAGCTTGTTGAGTCTCCGAAGTCCTGGGCCAGATGGAAATAACAGAAGAATGAAGCCATTCCGTGTAAAATACTGGTTTTCAGCTGGATCCGATTAGACTTGAAACCGAGTTGGGAAAGGCGAGGGAAACCGAGTTGGGAAAGGCGAGGGGAACCGAGTTGGGAAAGGCGAGGGGAACCGAGTTGGGAAAGGCGAGGGAAACCGAGTTGGGAAAGGCAAGGCAGACGATGATGATGGCGTAAAAGTATGGGCTTATGTTGACGTTGAAAATGCTTTAAACGAAAATCATGATCTTTCTTAGTTGCAATACTCTCTCAAGACTAGCTTCGCAAGTATTCAAATAACTTAAACTAATGTTATTCGTATTAAAAATAAGTTAGATCATACTTTTATACATATCAAGGGTTTAAATCTGTCTTGTGGTCGTAAGTTAGACTGCTTTAAAAATAAAAATACCTTGCTTCACACGGGTTTTAAGACGACAATATACAGGCTGTAACAGAAACCCTATTGCTATCCTTAAGCACTAAAGATAACAGCTGGTATAGAATCACTATACATAGTTTCAGCTCATAAAATACTCTAAGAATTGATACCAGATTTTCTGTTTCATATGTTTCTTAAATTCAAATCATAACAAAAGTGTCACCGCACTACGTAGGTCAATAACTTTCCACGTTACTTGCCAATATCACGATAAATCTCTTCGTATTGATGTTTTTATATCAATTTGAAAAGTTCGGTTTCTGGTATCAATGTATTAATTCTCTCATAACTTCCGAACATGTAGAGATAGGATTAAAAAACCCTTCCAATATCGTTTGATATCATCCAAAGAAGCGGAGCCCTTGGTATGCATATACACATACCAAGGCCTTTTCGTTACACGTTGTATAAATGGATATATCTTGATATGGAGATTTCTTTAATAAAATATGTAAGTTTCATATGATAAACCTTCCGAAATAAATTCTCCTAAATTGTAGTGAAAACAGAATCAAAATCCTTTTAGAGTTTGAGTTTAGGAGAACGACTTCGTTAAATAGATAGACTAGCAATGAGACTTTAATTTATAACAATGTATAGAATAGGTATCGATTCCTTGAATGATAACAAAAAGCAATCGCTACAACTCTGGTTCTCTATAAAAAGAGCGGTGCCTGCAACATAGCCTCCGCAATTTTCCGGCGAATACCGTCACTGTAACGTTATTTAAAACCCTTTCTACGAAAGCATACCAACTTACTTTCAAGTAAGGTGGTGTGCTTCCGTAGAGAGGGTTTTTTGACATCGTAAAGTGTAACCCCGCTGGCGCTGCCATCATTACAGTCGTAAATCTTCGAATGCAGCGGCTACCGCTCTTGAAGACCGTAGCTTAACACCCGGTTTCTGACGATAATAAACTAACCCCTTGTCTTAAATTCAAATGATTTGATATGATTGCCAATCACGGCACTCACCTGACACAAGTCTGACAGGTATTTTGTATCTTGCAGAAATCAGCTTAGCTATTCACAACCATTCGATACGCTTCCGTACCGCATCGAAGATCAATGAATGTTGTCGTAAGCGTCTTCTAAAAGTAGTTTACAAATCCAAAACCCGAAAAAAATTGTCAGTCCAAATAGACGACTGCTATTCTTCCGACAGCTGTTTGCTATCGGGGGCAAGGCAAATCGGGTTATCCAATATGTCATTTTCGAAACGATAGCCTGTCGAATGGTTGTGAATAGATGTACAGGTGTGATCATGGAAGTAAATATAACGTTTGAAAGATAACGGAAGAAGGTAGAAGATGTAGAAAACACTAAGTAAGGATTTGTTGAAAGTCTACTCCTAAACGAATCAAACAGTAAGTTGGTAATAAGATAATATCGTTTAAAAAAAGCGTGTGTGCTGATGACCACAACATAGAAGCGAAAACTTACGACTAGAGCCAAATATACGAGATTCAGCGCCGAGAATACGCAACGCAGTATCCCCAAACGACTGGAGCCGAGTATACCCGATTCAGCGACACCGACCCGACCGAGAGCGTAAAGTGTGCTTATAGAAGTTTTCATTTCAAAAACAACGCTCTCCTGGGCGAATCGGGTATCGATGATGGAATAGATGGAAAAAGTGTTTTTGCAAAAAACAGCTTGATATATATAGCTATAGTCTAACTTACGACAAAAGAAGTAAGTACATTGGTATAAAACTCTAATATAAATTCAACTTTTGATATACACAGTAATTTTAATGTAACACTTTATAGTAATTAGAGCTGTTTTAGAAATACTACAGACGTTTCAATTTTATATTCAATCTGACCTGTTGATTCAATAGACTATCTTAGGTCGTGCAATGTCTACCAACATTCTTAGATATAGTACCTATTCGAGAAAGCCTACTTATTTGGTATGATACATTCAAAAATATGTCGTGATGAAAATACATATGAGTTATACAAAAGTCAGCGAAGTTTTTTAGCTGACTAAAAAGCTTCCAGAAACATTAGTCATCCTGTCAGATGGGATATAAGATTGAGATGCCTGTAGAAACAATTTTGGAGAAAGTGGTAAAAGGTTTGGCGAACTCGTCAAAAGTACAAGTGGTTTTATGAATATAAGTTGACGGGCGCTACTGAAAGTACCAAGCTCGTAGCGAAATTCAAGGTTAACTGTATACAGATTGCTATTGACACGCTAAGGAGAAGAAAACAATAAAATTCTGGTAGTAAATTTACAAATTGCATTGTTAGTTCTTACATAGAGAAACGGTTCGTTTCATTACCAATTGTAGATACGATCTATGTATTTATAAATACCAGTCGGTTTGGAAAATGTCAAGTAGCTTAAATCTGGGAAAGTTTCGAACAAAGCAAAGCTTTCGATATTGTTGTGCATTAAGAAACTACCATTCTCTATCGGTAGGCTAAAGGTAATTGTGTATTTATAAATTTAAGTTACCTACTGTAATTTATTCTTATTGAAATTTTTCTATCTTTTATGTAATGTCATTCTTTCGCTACTTAGAATAGTAAACGAACATCACGAACAATAGTATGGGGTACCCCAAGGTAGAATATTTGGGCCTATGTTTATTATTTCAGAAATAAGTCTCTTCTACCACTTTCTTCAGAATGTTATCCTTGGCAATATATTTTTCTATTCTTTTATATTTTAACTGGACTAAGATTTCATACAATTTATGATATTTTGTGGATATGTAACAAGTTTATATGGGATTAAAAGATTTTCCAAAAATAAGTTAAAAGACGTTATTGGATCAGATAAAAAACACTCTAGGTTTCCGAGAGATACACATTACAATATTTTGGAAAGTTTGCGCAAGATTTGAAGCCAAACCAAAGCATTCTATACATTTCAGTGTGAAATACTCATTTAAAGAAAAGCTGTCGAATTTCCAACTTTTGGTAGAACTAGAGAGTGAAAATTCTTGGTAAATCTTTATAAATTCTTGGCAAGTAAGTTAAAAAGTCCAGTCAAATTATAAATGAACAGAACATAATAATTACAACTATTAAAACCTATTAATATTATTATATGTTATAATAAAATTTATTATTTTTTTATAAAATCTCACTATTTTGTTGCGTATCACTAAAAAGTGACAGATAATCTAACGATTAATATTGTGTAGTGCTTTAAATTACACTTTAAGTACTAATGTGTCAGTTAAAGTGACACTTTTGAAAGGTATTTTTTTATTTCTGACAGTTTAGAGCCCGAAATGTGGGCTGATATTATTTTAGCAAACGAAGAGCATGCATGGTGGTCTATGCTCATGTTCGCTATGTTTAAGAAGAGGCCTTTGTCCTGCAGTGAGTCAATAATAGGCTGTAGTATTCTTCTTACACTGCGATGTTTATCTAAAATATTTTGCTAAGGTTTCTCTTAATGTCTTTGTGTTTTGACGAAGTGAATCTCATCTTCAGACTGGTCTTTTCAGAATTTCTTTTGCTAAGTACATCAGTTTTAGAACCGTTGGTTAAGACATTGTTATTAATATTTTTTTTACTTTTGAATCGGGTTCAATATATTTTCCTTTTAAACCGAAGTATGTCTTACTTTTCCTTTAGTAGCCACTTCTGCTTCTTCACCCGTTTCATCAACTTCAGATAAAATAGTTTGTAATTGATTCCCTTGAATTTCCACGATAGAATTATCAATTTTTGTCACTATCTCTTCAGATTCGGTTTGATTTTTGCTTGCTTCTGCACTTACGGCTAACCTGTATTGTTCTCTTATCTCTTGGATTTCTTCAGGTGACGGGCTCCATTTTTTCATATCACGATCGCTGTCAATAATTTGACTATCATCATCATCACTAATATCTTGAATCTCATCAAGGCTTTTACTCATTTTACCGTCAACTTTTTTGACGCTTTCTGATCTTTCTTCACTAGTTTTGGCTATTTCGATATCTTTGTCAATTAACCGGTCAATGACTCCATCGCCGCAGGCCACATTGGCTCGTTCATCATCTTGAATGTCCTCAACATCATCTAAACTTGCTTGTCCAGCTTTATAGTCATGTCCGTTACTATCGCTTTCAGAAGTCCTAGGCTTTGGACTTTTAAGTTTATCCAATTGCTCTTCACTTTCATCAATAATCTCTAAACGAGACCTCGAAAAGAATTTATGTAAAGACTCTAATTTGTCCAAAGCTCTTGCACTTTTTTCTGAACTTGAACTCAATGTTGTATCTTCGGTCATGCAAGCTGAATCTATTCTTTTTGACATATCGGATAGAGAATCTGAAATCTCAGTGGTTGACGTTGATTTATCGACTTTCACGACTTTAGGTTTAATAATCATGCTTGGTGGTAAATCAGGGATGTTCCTCAAATCGATAAGACTAATCGATGATCGTTTTAAACTGGAACTTATATCAAATTCATCATCGGAGTCTTCATCAAAATGTTTAGTAACTTTATATTCTATGTAGTTAACTAAATCTTCCGCGGCTGCTCTTATTTGAGAATTCCGATCATCCGAATACTTTCTATCAAGATCTCTAGATGACGGTTCGTCTTCTTCTATAATATCTGACAATTCGACACTGTATGGTAGATATTGTATGTACGGTAACATAGGAGGTTTCGTATACGATTCGTAATTGTCAGAATCCTCTGCTTCGCTCATAGTATCATCTTCCAGCTTTTTAATCTGAGCTACTCTAATAACCGCTTCATCGAAAATCATTTCTAAATCATTCTTGATATTACTTAGGTCAATGACCGTTTCAGAAATTCGTCTATCTGTTGAAAAATCTTCGCCTCTGTCTATTACTGTATCCTGAGTATGTGTTAGTGTCGAATCAGATTTCGTCTTACTAATATCGCTAAAAGTTTCAAGTTTACTTATAGTAATATCCGATTTAGATTTCTCTGACAACGATGGTGTCACAGACTTTGAATGGAATTTCTCTTTCGTAGTATAATTTTCCATGTACTTTATTAGCATTTCAACTAAAGTTTCCGCCTCTTCTTCAGGCGTATCGTCAATATAAGAAAGGTCATTAACATTAATATTAGCCTCATTCAGACCTGTGTCTGTTTCTATTACTTCTATACTAGGTTTCGGGTCTTCCGGTCCGAATAGGAACTCCATCAGGGTTATTTTATTGTCACCGACTTCATTCTCCTTTTCCATACATCCTGTCGTAGCTAAGAAGTCCATTAAAGTCTCCATTTTCGCTTCCAACTCAGTATTCATCCTACTTGGAACGAACTGCTTGGTAGTACTTTCTTCAGGAGTGACTTCACTTTTGAAACAGCTACCTGTACTATTCTTCCGTTCACTTCTTTGACTTTTAACTATCGTAAAAAAGAAGTCAATTAGATTAGCAATTCTTCGTTCAGTACCTTCTTCTCCATCAGAACTAAGACCAGATTCTTCCTTAACCAAAGGACATCTTCTGGGAGATTCTTCGTACTTCTTGGAGAAGACTGTTTCTTGGATTACTTGGAGTAAATCTCTAGCTAATCGTACAGGCGAGCGTGTGTCGGATTGTATGGCTTCGTAGGTGGAGGCCGAAGGAGCGGAGCGGCGGCGGTCGCGGTCGATTCTGATGAAGTCCCACAGAGAGCCCAGCTCGGAAGAGAGCGAGGCTCGGTGGTTGGCTAAGCGGTTGCCTAGCCGCCGGAAGACCTGGAACGAAGATAGAGACTGATAAAAATATAGTTGAACTTAAAAGGCTTCACAGGTAGGTATGATTTTTCTCTTCTTCAATAAATGTCAGGTTATGTCGTGATAATAAATACTCCAGTCAGAGTTGGTTAGTAATGAAACTATATGTTGAGAGGGCCATTGCCAGTTGCCAGTATTAGAGGCAATTTCTACTATTTAAAATTAAATAAACTTCTTTTAACAGTTTGGACATTCAAAGAGCCTCCAATATTTCACAAAAGTGACGCTAAAGACTATAATAGAATGATCTGTAATCGGATTTAGGAGTTTCGAAGACCATAGACAAGACATACAAACTCAAAAATGTTACCTCTTTATATTAAAAGTATAGATAAACATAGTCTCTGATCTCACCAACATGCAGAATAAGGGTCAGGACATATTTTTCAAAAGGGTCAAAAAAGCTACATAAATATTATGCAAATATTCACCTGCCACACTCAGGAGCGCCATGCCCTGAGCTTCCGTAACGAGAGTCTCTTGAACCGGGCCACTTGTGCTGCGAGGGCTTCCGCCCCGGCTGACATGCTTGCTCCTCCTGTCTCACCCTCGGAGTGGACCTGGTAGAAACATAACATGAATCGTAGTTCAGGAAAACTATTGAAGATCGCACCAACAGTTGATGTCAAAAGTGATACAAAGAAGTAATAAAACACAGATTAATATGGATGAAAAAGAGAGGAAGATATGGATAGATATAAAGAGGTTTGAGGATCAGGGTGTAAGGATCCTCCGACTAGACGGGTGTTGTGTCTGGTGGGCGACTGCCCGACGGTTGGTTTACTTTTGTACGGCATCTCTTAGTTGACCTTGAGAGGTCGTGACTACTTAACCGGACTTTCCTGCGGTTGCCATAAGAGAACTTAAAGTCTCCAGCCAAGGGCGTAATACTACTTAAACTAAGCGTATGCACGCTGAGGGCACCCCCTGTGAGGTACGGACCTCGGCTCAGGGCGTCACTGGTAGGGGGACAGCAAGTTGGGACAGGCTGGATCAAATTATCACCATTCTTATTATCAATCGGGCAATTTAGCTCTACAGTCTTAGCTGCGGTGCGGGCTGGCACTTCAACGAGCAAGGGACGGTCGTCTTATCTTAAACTCGGGGTCTCTGCGGGACGCGAGGACCTCGGCAGCGAAGTCGGAATGACGGTTGTTTGTGTGTGCGAACTGTACTGGTGGCCCTATTGCTTTAGAGGAGAATAATGAGGTCATCTGGATCAGAGAGAATATGTCTCGGCCGGCCAATTCTACTAATCATACCGAGGACATAACTAGCGGCCTCCACAATCAGAGGATTGGCCCGACATTTGATGTCGGGATTTTGTATACAACGTGTAACGGAAAGGGTATATACATACCAAGGGCGCGGCTTCTTTGGATGATATCAAACGATATTGGAAGGGTTTTTTAATCCTATTTCTAAATGTTCGGAAGTTATGAGAATTTTTAATACATTGATACCAGAAACTAAATCATCAAATTGAAGTAAACACATTACTTGGAAGAGATTTATCGTGATATTGTCAAGTAACGTGGAAAGTTATTGACATAAGTAGTGCGGTGACACGTTTGTTATGATTTTAATTTAAGAAACATATGAAACCGAAAATTTGGTATCAATTCTTAGAGTATTTTATTTTTAGTTGAAACTATGTATAGTGATTCTATACCAGCTGTTATCTTTAGTGCTTAAGGGGAACCTAGTCGCGGGCTCGAACTCACTGATGGGCCTGGCTAAAAAGCACGCTCTCTCACCGGGCATCAGTATCAGTGATGAGCAGTTAGAAGCTAGTCTACACGCACAACATTATTGAGTGAGATGCAGGATCATTTATAGTACAACAGGCGCGTAAAAAATTAAGAACATACGTTCGGAAGATCGGGTTTTATAAAAAACACACTGCATAAATCAATGACCAATAAAGTTTATTATATTTTTCGATATTATAGCTTTGTCGGTACCGACTTGGTTTTTCTGATTTTACACATCTTTTATTACTTATACATGCCCAAAGTTAGGTGAAATTAGCAAGAAAAACGAATCTTTGTTGGCTCCTAACTTTTTAATGGCTTTTTATTTTAGTATTATGTTTCCATACAGACAATTTTAATAATGAGACAAAACCATAGCATGTTTAATTTTCACGTACATTGTCGAACAGTGGAGTAATACACTCCCGAAGTTTGTATGGGAAAAATGTGGACTAGATTCACCTTAACGATAGCAATAGGGTTTCTATTACACCCTGTATATACCAGTCGCGCGGTAAACTCTGATTGCGCGATGCAGGATTTGTGTGAAGTCTGGTCATTGATGCGTAGTTCACATGTGGCGTTGTAGATGCCGCCACAGGTAGGTTTATTCTTGTCGAAGCAGATGCAAATAATACTCATACCTTATGCCAATTAAGTTATTTGTTGAGCTTTAAAATATAGTGGAATTCGTAGTTAAATTGCACTTTTAATTCAATGTCTGATAAAGTTAAAAAAGTCTCTTTCCGATCCTTATTTTCTTTTTCTTAAGAATTTATTAGATTGACTATGTTGATCATGATGATACCATCCAATGCGATCACAGCGTCTGAATTGTATGGCTTCCAGCCATGGTTGGGAACATGGATGAGAAGGATAAGATGAAGTAATGGATATCTTACCTCCCGCGTGCTCGTTCGTTTCTGCATGTAGCTCCTCATGTCCTTGTCGGAATGCCCTTTCGCTCTTCCTATACCCTTGCCGAGAGGGGCTCCTGATGAAACCCTCCTGAAAATTTAGATAGGACTTAATCTTAATTCATTTTTAGCATAAACTGGCCTTTAGGAGTTCTTTATCTAATACGTCTCTATTGATCGAAAGATTCTTCCACCATCTCTCTAAACGATATTTAAATAATTCCTGCCACTAAACGATGCATTGTTTTGTTTTAGAGGTAGTTTTTTTTACGATGACTTGGCAACACTGCGGCATACTCTTCGGTTTTGAAGATAATAATGCCAAAAGGCTAAAACCAGATAAAATAGTTACACATTTTGATTCATCATCATATATCAGTTCAGCCGAAAGACGTCCACTGCTGGACATAACCCTCCTTCATGGTCCGCCACTTGGACCAGTTCTGTGCTTACTGCATCCAGCGGATGCTTGCGGTTGTCATCGGTCAGTCACTTTGTGGGTCATATTTTGAGTATCTGGTTTCAAATAAAAAGCTGCCATCTTGCATCATCCGTTGACAACGCAACGGATGATGCAAGATGGCAGCTGTTCCGTGTGGTGCCGGACGTAAAGAATAGTACCATCCCCTTTCTTCCCGTGGGTGTCGTAGAAGGCGACTAAGGGACTTACAGAGAATGGGCAGCAGCGTTCTCTAAGCGTTTTACCACCATACTACGATCGCCAACCAGCCTGCCAAGCGTGGCGATTATGGCAAACCCCCACAAAATTCTTCGGGGAGGCCTATATGCCTATATCCAGCAGTGGACGTCTTCGGCTTAAATGATGATCTTGCACCATCTATCATCTTATTAGGCAGCGGTAGAAGACCAGTAAAGGCAGTAGGACTTTATAGATCCAGTCGGATTGTAACTTTAACCTACCTGCAGTAAGTAGGTTCGCTGTAAGCATTTTGCACTGGCGCCTTCCCTTCTGATATAGTATCGCCAGCACCAAACCCTCCAAGGGGAAAGCCTGTGGTACCTGCAAAACAGGTTCTAGATAAATAATAAAACTAGGTATTACAAACGGTTCAGGTGCAAGGTAAGTTCTTGCAATGGGAGTGTGTAAGCTAATGTATGAGAGCGAAGAAAAATGAGTAACATGTAAGGGGGCGTCCATTAATTACGTGAGCCATTTATCGGGGGGTCAAGTCGAATCTTACCCAATCTCACGTGGGAGAGAGGTTGCGTCTCGGCAAATATCACGTAATTTTTTTTTTCCACAAAGAAACAATGTCAAATTGCCAGAAAACGGGGTTAAATAAAGTAAAACATGTTTTTGCGCCAATATGGCTAAATCCTAAAAAATAATATTTGAATATATCGCGGTTATGCGAACGCCACAAAGTAGTACAGTAGCTCCTCGATTAAACCACCACCGGCCAACCGAGCCAGCCAAACGCAATACATGAATCCAACGCAAACAAGCACAGATTAACGTTTTTGCAATAAAAATGCGCATTTCAAAATATCTCATGTGAGATTATGGGGTGGGTGAAGGGTCGACCCAAATCTCACGACATCTCACCAGAGTGGGGTTGGAGGTCGAAAAATAGCCAAAATAGCTTCACGTAATTAATGGACGGAATGGAAGGATCAAAAGGCTTTCTAATCGAATAGGTATATAGGAGAGTTTTTGGCAGGCCGACTTTATATTTTTACGAAATTTAGTGAAATAGCGAATTAAATTGTATAATTTTGGTAGTGACTTATTCAATTTAATTACGTGTGAGTGCACAAGTGTAGTGAAGGTGAAAATAAGTGACTAACGTGGACTTTTCGTGTTCCCCCCAAAAACTCCTAATAGGTTGTTGTAAAGTTACTACCGCTTTACAATAACTTTGACTTGACTGACTAAAGACGACTATGACTGTTTTGTAACATCGTGCCCGATATCGGGCCATTTATTTGATCGAAAAGAAAAATTACTTGACACTGGCTAAATGCACAAACCGTGCGAAGCCAAAACCCAAAAAAGCAAAGAAAAAAAGGTATGTAGAAACTGTAAGGTATCTTCACCCGCAATAGCTCCTCGTGTCATACTGAGTCCACGCTGTATCCTGGCGATAGCAGCTCTGTGTCTTGGCAGAGGAGCAGTACTGCCTTTCTCTTGCAGCACAAACCGGCCTAAGGTCTTCCAGCCAGCCTGGAAAAGCGGGAAGAATATTTTTTTAAATTAAACCATCATCATCTGCCTAGCCTTTTCCCAACTATGTTGGGGTCGGCTTCCAGTCTAACCAGATGCAACTGAATACCAGTATTTTACATGGAGCGACTGCCTATCTGACCTCCACAACCCAGTTACTGGGTAGTACGATACCCCTTGGAAAGACTGGTTGTCAGACTTTCGGGCTTCTGACGACCCGTAACGACTGCCAAAGATCTACAAATGACAGCCGGGACCAACGGCTTAACGTGCTTTCCGATGCACGGAGAGGTCTTGGTATGTTACGATGGTCACCCATCCACGGACCCACCACGGCAAGCGTAGCTTAACCTGATCGGTCGATCCGTGCGGTTTAAATTACTTAGCAACAAGCACCTCCCTCCCTTTTTAAAAATTAAATAAATATCTTTATTCATCAAGAAATATGACACAATTGTGTTAGTAACAATATTCCTTACCCTTATGTATAGTATTTTAAATTATAATCGCTTAACTTAAAACCATGAATACATGTGAATCACTGCCACACGCGCAACGCCGAGTTGGAAAGTTTGCAGCAGCGACCCATATATAAACAATCGAGTCTGCTCGCCACACAGCGCAAAATAAGGTTGAGGCTGGCCCGCATGCGGCGCACCATGGAGGCGTATCGTTTTGTCATCGTTGTATAAAAACAGTAGACTCGGGCTTCAGCAAACATCCCTGACGCACTACAGAAGTGTAGCAACCCCATCAATATCCTGAACGCATTGTTATATTGAACGCGAAAGACGCTGTACGATTTCTGCGTGTAATCGGCCCACAGACTGCACGTGTAAGAAGAAGTGCAATATGCACGAAACAAGGTTAATTTAACACCCCATGTGCAACGTGCATATCTGCGAGCTATTATATTTGCCCTAACCGACAGCGCCCTTTGCTCTCGCTCAATATCGTCATTGTCTTTCATGCCCGCGGTCAAGACTTGCCCAAGGTATTTTTTGTTTACCCGTGTGAGCGGAGTTCCACTCAAATGGACTGGTGGTACAGTTTGCGGATATCGTCCGCCGCCGGCACCAAAGACCATGACCTCACTCTTACACGCATTGTAGACCAAACCATGAAGCTTGGCATAGTCTTCAGATAGCCACTAACCGAGGCGCTCAACAGAGTCTCATATTCATATTCATATTCATTTAATTGCGTTCCACAAGGTAAAAACAAAGATGTTAACAAAAGGCTTAGAGCTAAGAGCCGTTGTAGACCCTGTTAGGGCACAGCAAAATGTATTATTAATTGATAACTATTTCTTAAAAATAAACTTAACAACTAAATCGAGTCATATCATCGGCGTAACTAATATTGTTTACACACACCCCATCAATGTAATAGCCGGCTCGCTTTCTGCTGAACGTCTCAATCAGCTCATTGATGTATAGATTGAAGAGCGTAGGCGAGGTCAGTCCCCCCTGCATCATACCGCACTCCAATCCATACGGCTCCGACAAGGTCCCAGCCCATCGAACCTGATCGATCTGGCCTCCATACCAGCATTTTAAAGTACTTATCAGTTCAGATGGAACTCCAGCTTTCTCAAGCTTACTCCATAGGATACTGTAGGAAACTAGATCAAATGCTCTGGATAGATCAATAAAGCACGCGTATACAGGTGTTTTCCGGTCTGTGTCTTGACAGCCCACTTTAGACACAGGATGGCACTCTCATTTGACAGCCCAGTTCGGAATCCGAACTGTTTGTCGTGCAGTTTAATGCGGTTATTAAGTTGTTTATTGTGCAGGCTATCAAGCACTTTTGTTATCACCGTAGCCAAAGAAATAAGCCTATAGTTAGTTTTTATATCCGCGATATCGCCTATTTTATTTTTAACTATAGGGACTACAATAGTTTGTCATCTGACTGGGTAAATACTAATGACTCACACAAAGTTAAAGAACATTGCCAACACTCTTGGCAAATAAGGACCCGCGTACTTGAGGTGCCCGATACTCAGACCGTCATTTCCTGGAGACTTTCCTCTAGCCATGGTGGTGATGACACTCTTGATCTCCTTGGCTGTAAATCTTGTTTGAAGATCATTACGGTCCGGAGCATCAGGCACAGACAAGCTGGGTCCCAGTGCAGATTTTATTTTAAACTGTTCCTTAAAAAGGTAAGCAATGTCTACAGGATCGTTAACACCGTTAATTTAAACAGGTAAGCCAGGCCTACCAGTCATCCTGTTAGTGTGCCGCTAAAAAAAGCGATAATCCTAGTTTGAATGATGCAAGGCCAAAATATCCACTTTTATCTGCTCTTGGTTTAACTTGGTTTCCCAACTACGTTGGGGTATTCCCCCAGTCTACCCGGATGCAGCTGAATACCAGTATTTTACATGGAGCGCCTGCCTATCTGACCTCCTAAACCTAGTTACTGGGTAACGCGATACCCCTTGATAAGACTGGTTGGCAGACTTTCTGGCTTCAGATTTTTTTTTTGTGTAGGAAATCATCAAATGACTCTCCCGCTCTGGGTGGAGCAGGAGGGCGTGTCAGACTTTTACTGACTAAAACGCACCCGTGTTCCCTCAGTTGCCTGTGTGCCAGGGGCCGCGGTATCTATTTCGAGCAACCCGCACCCCTGGCAGTTCTGGCTTCTGATGACCTGTAACGACCGTCATAGATTCACGAATGACAGCAGGGACCAACGGCTTGACGTGCTTTCTGAGGCACAGAGGGGTCTCGGAATGTCAAGATGCTCACCCATCCACGGACCAACCGCGGCAAGCGTAGCTTAACCTGAACGATCAACCCGTTCGGCTGTTATAGCCACAAACCACACACACAACTTAGCCACAAACCCCTCCAAATCTAAACAACTTAATTTACCGTCAACATAACAAGATCATAACTTGATGTAATTTTAATGAACCAATTTTTTTAACTTCCTATCTCTGAAACACTATCGTAATGTAGTAATAATGTGAATATAATTTTACCTGGGCTGCATAAACCACTTCATCATCAGCTAACGCCCTCTGCTGCGGCCCCGTACCAGCTCTGCCGCCCCACTCCAACTCCTCAACCAGCACGAATCTCTTGGGATCATCATGGCATCTGGCTTTTGTCAACGCTTGGTAGACCACGTATGATGCTGTGGCAGTTAAAGGAACCTGGAAAATGAGATAAGTTTTAAGAATACAGTTGTGGTGATACATAATTTCTGGAAGTCTACTTTTTAGTCTAATGTTGAAAAAGAAAAGAGGCCTGGACAGGCTAGGTCCTATAAAGGTAGCCCTTCACGAGAACCAGGAGGTCCACTTCCCACACACAAAAATCATAGTTTTAGCCAAAGTTACGAGCGAATTCTACTCCTTAAGAACTACGGACATAACATTAGTTCGAACTAAGAATGAATGACAAACACGATTTAACAGTTGTCTCTACTCCCGGTATGTATTTGCCCGTCCGAAAATTTTAATTTGACAATTTTGTTTTGAAGGATTAACTACTTTCGGACAGACCCGTATCTTCGTTTTGGGAAGGATTTAGTTGCTATCGTCACTTGTGGTCTCTTATAATATACCTCTGTGGCATCTACATCGCCACATGCGAACTACGCATTACTCTGACGTTACGCAAAAACGTGCATCGAGCCGCTGAGCCTGGGGGCCTACTCTCTAACTCCGTCAACGAAGATACAGGCTCGTCCAAAAGTAGTTCGAAACTTCTTTGTGAATCGTACAGCCAATTGAATAACTTTTTTGTTCGGGCAAAAAGATATCGGGAGTAGGGACAGCTATCAAATCGTGTTGCCATACATTTTAACTTCGGGCCCCAAACTAATCATATGTGCGTAGGAGATACAGAGTAGGATACGCTTGTAACTTCGGCCGAAACTACGGACTTCGACCTTAGAGTGTAGACTAATTATTAATAACTCGAATCCAGCCCGTCCCTTGCTTCTCTCTTTCAGGGAGGCCCTAAGCCGGGGTCTGAACCCCATACCGCCTTTAGCGTGTAGTCGCTTAGTATTGCGGTTTGAAGCTCGCTTCTTCTTAGTCGGTACGCTCTTGGCAGAGCGGTCGTGGTCGTCACGTAGTTATGAAGGGGGCAGATTGAATACGCCTCACGATGCCCCTCCATCTGTCTCTCCTGAAGGTCATTCTACTGCATTCGTTTATAGAGCTGCCCACAATAGATTTAATCTGGTCGGTCCATCGAGTCGGTGACCTCCCGCGCGTTCTAGTGCCTTCCACTTTTCCCTGTATGACTAGGCACTTTATGGAAAAGCTATCACGTCTTGAAACGTGGCCAAAGAAAGCTAGAATGCGAGACTGTACTATAGAAAATAAACGCTGCTTTATGCCGAGTTCTTGGAGTATGGAGACATTTGTACGAAGCTCAGTCCATGAAACTCCAAGCATTCTTCTCCAGCACCACATCTCCAGAGCATCTTTTTTCTTTCCACTTCCCGCAAAGTCCACGTTTCAGCAGCGTAATGAAATATGGGGAAAATAAGTGCACGCATGAGCCTGGTTTTCGTGGTTTTAGTGATGTTCCTGTTCCTCCATATTTTCTTCATCTTGTCCACTGATATTCGGGTGATAGCCATTCGTCACTTTATCTCATCTATGCATCCACCATTGTTCGTTATTAAAGTTCCAAAGTATATGTAGGACTCGACCACGTCACAGTTCGCAATCTTGGTCACTTCTGGCGAGTTACTGTTGGCGCGGTCGACAATCATCGTTTTAGTTTTGTTGCGATTTATCTTTAATCCGAACTTAGTTAGTACTCCACATGCTGCTTACTGGTTGCAAATAGAGTCGCGTTGTCTGCATAGCGCAAATTACCAATTTTGTATCCACCAATGGTAACACCGTCAATCCAATCCTCCAAAGATATGTGCAATTATCAACTCAGTGTATGCATTAAACAAGAGCGGCGATATTATACATCCTTGACGGACTCCAGCACTCGGGTGAAAATTTCTCGACAAAATGTCATCTGTACGAACTGGTGCTATGCCATCCTCATACGGACGCCTTAGGAGGTGAACAAGGTGTTTTGGGGTACCCATTGCTGGCAGAGTTTTCCACAGTATCGGCCATTTCACCGAGTCGAATGCTTTGGAAAAATCAACAAAGCAAATATAAGTCGGCTTGTTGAACTCTCGCGCTTTCTCGATGATCTGGCGTACAGTGAGAATTTGTTCCCTAGTGCCTTTTCCTTTCACAAATCCAGCTTGTTCCGGAGCGATCTGTTTGGACAGGTATGTCTTCAGTCGCTCATTAAGAATATGTAACAATATTTTGCTAGCGTGTGATATTTGTGCAACAAGGCAGTAGTTGTTACATTTCTTTGTAGAGTTTTTTTTGTGCAATGCGATGAAAACGGTATGTGAAGCTTGAAGCTCTGAAAGCCCTTATTTATTGACGCAGTTACAGGCAAGCCCGATGAAGCATCCGACAACCTTATAGGTTGAATTGCGAGATGTCACTCCCAAAAAATCTCCCGGCAGTAGTCCATGAGACACAACCCCGTCCGTCAGGTAGGAGGATCCTCCATTTTCTATACAGGGTAAAATTTTAACCAGTGCGCAAACTGTAACCATGAATTCAGCATATCATTCTAGACTAGACCCCCTAGCGTAGAAGTTTTTCGTCGGTTTTACAAAAAAAAAAATCAGCTGTTCTGTACATTTTGACCGCGTAGGTATTGTACACTTTTCTATGAAACAGCTGATTTTTTTGTATAACCGACCAAACATTTCTACGCTAGGGGGTCTAGTCTAGAATGATATGCTGAATTCATGGTTACAGTTTCCGCACTGGTTAAAATTTTATCTTGTGTAGGATGAGTGAACTTTACACCGTGCTCCTCATACCCCAAAGAAGTCAAAATGAAGACGTACCTTCAGTATAGCATAAGGTATCTCGTGAGACACATTGTGGACACAGACGAGGAAGCTGTCAGGAGGTTTCCGAGGCTCCTCATCCTGGGTGCTGGACTCCTCGTCAGAAGGAACAGACTTGTCTCTGTGACGGTCCGATGATGATGCTGATCTGAAAGATCAAAATCACTATATTTTAAAAGTCATTTTTTTTTGTCTCACAAAACCTCGACAACGGCTGGACCGATTTGGCTAATATTGGTTTTAAAATATTTGTAGAAGTCCAAGAGGTTTCAAAGGTGAGAAAATATAAACAAAATCTTTATTATATATTACCTAGTATAAAACAAAGTCGCTTCCCGCTGTCTGCCCCTATGTATGCTTAAATCTTTAAAACTACGCAACGGATTTTGATGCGGGTTTTTTTAATAGATAGAGTAATTCAAGAGGAATTTTTAAATGTATCATAAACCGACCTCCACGCGGGCGAAGCCGCTGGCAAAAGCTAGCCATATCTAAAAATATAAAAAAAATTGGAGTGTCTGTTTGTAATATTAAAATAACCGCTTTTTGCTACATGCAGAATATATTTACGTTACATACACCAAAATATTCTTTTTTACAATGTTTGTCTGTCTGTCTGTCTGTTTGTTCCCACTAATCTCTGAAATGGCTGGACCGTTGTTGACGGGACTTTCACTGGCAGGTAGCTGATGTAATAAGGAGTAACTTAGGCTACTTTTATTTTATAAAAATCCACGCGGATGAAGTCGCGGGCACAGCTATATTATATATAAATGAATTGACGTTTGTTAGTCTGTCACAAAAAGTTCAGACAACTTTTATTGGCGGTACGAAGTTCGCTGAGTCAGCTAGTTAACTATAAATAAATAAAATACTTTAGTAGAAAACTCTTTTAAAACATACCTGATGCTAGTCAACCAAGCTCTACTGCTAGGATCATCGCCGACCCTCTTCAGCAGCAGCCTGGCGCCTGGCCTCGCTGACGCAGCCCTGAGGACCCTCTCGTGAGGGCCCAGCACCCTCTGCGTTGGAGCCCGGGACGGCACCTCCTCAACCATGACGTAGGAGCCGCGGGCTGTGCGGCACACACCGGCTTTTGTTAAGCATTGAGCTATAGCCTGTGGGGTAAGAATAAGATTAACATGATTTTCTGGTGTTAGCAAAATGTTTCAAGAGAAAATATCATAGCTGGCTTGACGTTTGTTTTATAGAGGTTCACAGTTAAATAAATGTCCGATACATTAATATAAATAAATGAACGATTAAACCGATACATAATGTTATTATGTATCGATTTAATAGGTTAAATTATAATTATAATAAAATTTATATTATTATATAAATAATATAATAATGATGATTGATGAATGTTTTTTTTTTTTTTTTTGTTATGTTGAGTTGAGCTGAGCTTGCCATGATTAATCCATATTAGTGAGAATAGATCAACTTTCAAGATCGTATTAAACCATAACGTCGGTACCCGGATGTGTGCATTAAGAATATCTATGGCAGTTGTAAGTGGGCATTCGAAACCCGGAAGTGTAAAAGTTCCCACTGCTGTGGGACGCAGACCTCCTCTCCTCAAGAGGGAGCGAGCCGTAATCCCCTACGAAGACCCAATGCGGGTAGGTCCATGTCACAAATTTTTGATTCTACGAAACTAAAGAGATGAAAAGTAAAGAAATAAAAGCGGTGGCAATCCAGAATTGCCGACAGAAGTGAAAACTTGAACAATTACGTGTGTATTTTTTTAATGGTCAATACAGGATTTTACATTGGGTCCTTGGATCAGGATCCAAGGACCCACAGCAATCAGGATTGCTCTCGGTAAAAAATGATAAACGAGCGATCGACTTCAGCCGTTATAGGTAACAGCACAGATTTTCACGATACAAATACAAAGAGAAAAAAAGGGATAAAAGAATTAGAATTTCCTAATGAAAGAAAGGGATTTTTCCAAAAGACATCAACGCGTGACTCATCCGTGTACTCGTTCACCCAACTACCATTTTAAATAGACCTCTGCTGTGGCTAATAATCTGATTAAATCAAAAAGCGTTCGGTGACGATGACGCGAGTTCCCTGATTTTTGTTCATCGAAAAAGTGCTTAACGCGTCTAAAGAAGTTTTCACTTCAATAATACAAATAAAATATAACTATAAAGTGTCAGAGTTGTCTCATAATTGTACAACACATTCAGCCTCTGTGCAAGGGAGTGGGCCACAAAATACACCACGCTGGCCCGTGCGGGTTGGTATTTTCAAAGTCTAATTGTACAACATGTTTGCAACAAACTGATTTGATTTGATTGAATTGTGGAGGATAAATAGTAGTCGCTCCATGTAAAATATGAGAAACCCACAAAAATTACGTTGCCTCTGGAAACTTCAAGCAGTTCACTGTTTTTTACGAATACTCTTTTAATTTTGTGGCGGCATCTACATGCGTACACACAGCACACTGACGTCACGCAAAATCCTGCATTGCGCGGCAAACTCTGTTATAGTCGGGCAGTTACCCACCAGATACAAATCCCTTCTGGTCCGAAGATCCTCCCTTTTCAATAAAGGATGAGTAAACTTCATTTCATTTCATGCTTCTATAATACCAACCTCATTCGCTGTAGTATCCTGCGTCACCTTCAGTATAGAATACGCCTCGTGCCTCGCCACAGCGTACACGACTAGGAAGTGTATCTTCCTCCGCTCGTGAGGAGAGGATGGCTCCAGGTCACCTCGACAGCTCTCCCCGGCTAACTCTTCGCAGCAGCGAGAGAAGATGAGGAGGGAGGCCATGTTTAGAGGCTGGTTTGTTGGTGATCTGTAAAATTATGATATGAAGTAATCGACCTACCTACTTCACAAGCCGGAATTATCGATGTTACGTCACTTTCATATAATATAAAACTTGCCTTGTTTAAATGGTCGAAAAATACGTCAGGAGCAACCGTAATTATCAATGCTCGTTACGTTTTTGTAAGAGGTGGCTAAAGGCCTGCAGCAGAGGAGCGTAAAGCTGTCTTTGGATTTCAAAATTGATTCTGATTCTACCGGACTTCTCCAAATTAAAATACGGGTTATGGGCCATCCATAAATTACGTCACACGTTAAGGGGGGAGGGTTCAACGGAATGTGACATTGTGTGACAAGGGACAGAGGTTCAAAAGCTTTGTGATGTCACATGTTACAATCTAAAATATTAAAACACGAAATTTATATGTAAACCAAAATTTTTATGTAAAACATTTGACTTTATGTTAATTTTATTAAAGACTAGCTTTTGCCAGCGGGTTCGCCCGCGTGGAGGTCGAAAATTATCCTACGGGAACGTGCTACCTGGATAAAAATTATCCTATACACCGTGACATTTTAGCCGTCTTACAAAGATGGTCCACTCAATGCATCCGTCATAACATACCTTTAGGCGCGATTAAAACATTGTTACCATTAATTAAGATAATAGGTACAAAGAAAAATAATTAATACTTCAGAATTATGAAACACCCTCCTTGTTAATAATGTTTACGTATCAAACGGTAGAAGATATCTACCTACCTACCATTACATTCCAGCATTAATTCCATCTCCATAACAGGGTGTTTCAAACTACGTCATTCGTCTTAGTGATATTTTCATGTTTTTGATTATGCAAATGTTCAAAAAAAAAATTTTTTATGAATGATAGTAGATAGTAGTCATTGGGTACATGAAGTGGGCTGCCGTTGTAAGACGACTAAAATGTCACGGTGTATGTTAATCCAGGTTAAGAACTATCTGTGTGCCAAATTTCCTCCAAATCCATTCAGCAGTTTATTCGTGATTGAGTATCTAACTTCCAAACATCTAAATATCCAAAACTACAAACTTTCACATTTTTATTATTATTCTAGTAAGAATATTATTAATTTTAATTTAAGAAAAAAATGGAAAACTGCTGTTTTAATTTAATTATTTTTAAACATAAAATATATGACGTCACACAAGGGGAAGGGAGTTTCACAAGTGTGACCACCTACTGTGACAAGGACGGGGGAGGGGGTCAAAAAACCATAAAAATTGTGTGACGTAATTTATGGATGGCCCCTTAGCAGGGACATCGACGCGCAGCACATGATTCTGAAATGCGTTGCGTTAAATGTTTCGTTGGTTATCAAAAAGAGAATTTCTGTGCTCTGTTACTAATGGGCAAAGGCTACCCAACTCTCCTTCTTTGTTCTATTGAAAACCAGTTTTTATCAAATCAACTAATCCAGATAATCTCGCCATCTCGGTTTGGCTCTGTCGCGATTTCGCTCGCCATTAACAGGGACCCATTGAGTCGTGAGACCTTAAGACCTTGATGGATCATTAAGGTTAACATAACAGTTTTAGAGACCATTTCTTTAATTCTGTATTGTTAGTTTAAGGGGAACCTAGTCGCGGGCTCGAACTCAATGATGGGCCTGGCTAAAAAGCACGCTGTCTCACCAGGCATCGTGTCCGACAGAGGTAGTATCAGTGATGAGCAGTTAGACACTAGTCTACACGCACAACGTTGTTGAGTGAAATGGAGGATCATTTATAGTACAACAGGCGCGTAAAAAATTAAGAACGATTATCGGAAGATCGGGTTTTATGAAAAAACCACTGCATAAATCAATGACCAATAAAGTTTATTGTACTTTTCGATATTTGAGCTTTGTCGGTATCGACTCGGTTTTGGAGATTGTAAACTTCTTTTATTACTCAAACACGCCCAAAGTTAGGTTAAACTAGCAAAAATGAATCTTTGTTGGCGCCTAACTTTTTAATGGCTTTTTATTTTAGTATTCTGTTTCCGTACAGACAATATTAATAATGAGACAAAACCATACCATGTTTAATTTTTTGATGTACATTGTCGAATAGTGGAGTGATACACTCCCGAATTTTGTATGGGAAAAATGTGGACTAGATTCAACTTAAAGTCGGTTGGTCTACTAATGTGAGTAATGTAACGGTTATCTGTTAAAGAGGACCTTATGTCGTGCAGGCTGGTGATGAAATTACTTTAATCATAATCGAACTTTCGAGCTTATTTAGAAAAAGAATAGCAGAAGAAACAGTAGGGGAGAGATTTAGCTGACAACAAGAGGGGTTGACTAAAATAGACTAGTAAATTACTTTTCTAGGAATATATCGAAACTAGCTTCTGCCCGCGACTTCGTTCGTGTCAAATTTCTTGCTCGCCGACCCACCCCGTCGCTAGCCTCGCCTGCCCGTGCGAGTACTTCGTATTCGTAACTTTTCTCTTTGCTCAGTTCCTATTAATCTTAGCGTGATGATATATAACCTGTAGCCTTCCTCGATAAATGGGCTATCTAACACTGAAAGAATTTTCCAAATCGGACCAGTAGTTCCTGAGATTAGCGCGTTCAAGTAAACAATCAAACAAACTCTTCAGCTTTATTTTTAGTATCAATCAATCAATCAATATCTATATATATAATTGTGGATCATAGGTAGGTACAAAATACAGGTCTTAAATAGATAATTGTGATCAGCTACGTCCCCCCCTTTGGGCATACAACAGTCAAATTAGAATTACAATTACATTAAAATTTCACATTAAATATAAAACAAACATAAAAATAAAATGGAACGAATTAAGGTAAATACACATCAGTGGGTCACTGAACGCATCATGACTGAGGGGGACTATATTGGACCAGTGATTTGTCTGATAGGAAGTCTTTTATAGTATAGTATTAATAGATTGCAGGGGCCCGGGACGACACTTGAGCGAGGCCTATGATGATGTTCCACTTACCTAAGTCTGACATGTCTGTATCCAGGTCTAAGACACTGCAGCGGTATTACTCGTTGTGAGAGCATGTAGTTCGTGTCTGCGTCGAAAATGTCAAATCTAAGGAATGCTAGTTCGGGGAAGTTGATCTGAAAATAAATTAAAATAACATCTGTAATATTATAATTATATACGGGAACATAGAGGTGTACACCCATGTGTCAAGATATGTTTAAAAGTCCCATGCTATATTGTAATAAGTAGGCACAACGCCATAGTCTGGGCTGGAGAATCTTTTAATTAAGAAGCACGGGATTTTAACCTAGAACAAATAGTTCCGCTTGCGACAACAAGACTAAGACCCCCAATTACACGATGCAAGTTTATCATAGATCGAATCTGTCCTAAAGCGAATCTGTCGTAAAGCGAATGTCTTAAAGCGAATCTGTCTTAAAGTAAATCTGTCGTAAAGCGAATCTGTCTTAAAGCGAATCTGTCGTAAAGCGAATCTGTCGTAAAGCGAATCTGTCTTAAAGCGAATCTGTCTTAAAGTAAATCTGTCGTAAAGCGAATCTGTCGTAAAGCGAATCTGTCTTAAAGCGAATCTGTCTTAAAGCGAATCTGTCTTAAAGTAAATCTGTCGTAAAGCGAATCTGTCGTAAAGCGAATCTGTCTTAAAGTAAATCTGTCGTAAAGCGAATCTGTCTTAAAGCGAATTTGTCCTACAGCGAACAAAGGATCAAGAATATTGCTAAATCCAATGCTTCATATAGTGTTCGAAAAATTCGTCTGCTCCACAAAGTAAATCAGCAATGAATGGATCAGCAATCTGCTCAGCAATTAATGTTGTTGAACTGTCAAAATGAAAGCCATTACTACTGTAAGTGTGTCACGTAATTTCGCCACTAAAACAGGATGTACAATACAATTACACGTACAATAACATCGCACGCACAATACATTCAATTCTGGCAGGCAAAAATGAGTGCGGTGTGTAGAGTGATGGTGTGTTAATCGTTGCTGTCCTTAAGAGGCAAAAAATCTTGAGAAAAAATAAATATGAATAATGTTGCTTATACGATGCAAAACTTACATGTTGTAATTCATCATATCAGCCGAAAGACGTCCACTGCTAGATATAAGCCTCCCCCAAAAGGGGTATTTACCATAATCGCCACGCTTGGCAGGCAGGTTGGCGATCGCAGTATGGTGGTCAAACGCATAGCGAACGCCGCTGCCCATTCTCTAGTAAGTCCCTTAGTCGCCTTCTACGACACCCACGGGAAGAAATGGGATGGTGCTATTCTTTTACGTCCGGAACCGGTACCACACGGAACGTTGTAACGGAATGTTCCATGGAATTATTCAATGGCAAACTTGCATTAAATTATTGTATGCAATTTTATGGATATTGCACGCGTGTAAGCTCTTGCATACAATTCTTGAATATTAGATATATATTCTTGGTATGCGATAATTGCTCTTGTGGACGTTCCAGAAACTTGCACCGTGTAAATGGGGTTTAAGAACCGCACTCAAGTAGAAACATTACAAACACGGACACCGCTTTGTACAATAAATAATAGTTTAAAAAAAACTAAAAAAACACGCTTTAAAAACCAAACTAAAAAGTAGAAAATAATTAAATTCTATTAAAAAGCGTGTGGTGCTTTTTGAGGTATTTTTATTATCAATTAATATCAAGCACCCCACGCTGATGATGATGATGAGTGTCTGTTTACACGCTTTATATTAATAAAGCGTGTAAAAAGACACTCATCATCATCAGCCTTTACCAAACTATATTGGGGTGCCAACCCCAACCAGACTGAAAGCCATTTCAGTCTTACCGGAAAAAAAGATAATAAGAACCATAAAAAAATATACTATGGACTTGTGATTTATTGTAACAACCTACGAGAATTTAATCGTGAAAGTCCCTTTCGTTATGTTAAGGCCTTTTTTGCCTTGTACAGAGACGAGATCTATGTTTGAGCAATGGGACACATTAGGTATATATACATTATAGGCTAATTCAAAATCAAAAAGTCATTTATTCAAATTAGGCTGAGAGTCAGCACTTTTCGAATGTCAAAATTACATAAGACAGTCCCCCAAAACGCCCGTCCTTCACCACTTCCTAGTGCTTTAGCTGGGAAGAAGAAGTTATTTTTATGGTAAGCCTTACCTTAAAATTAAAAGTCTCATTCCAAATCGGATTCAGCGCGTTCTTCCTCGCGACTTTGGTCCTAATCTTCTTGCAGTCAGCCGGGACGCCAAGTATCTCTACTTCGACGAAGGCATTGTAAAATGAGTAGACGTTTTCGGCGACGTATTGCCCTGATATTACTGCTAGAGTTAGATGGGCCGCGTGGATACCGTCGAATTCTTTGTCCATTGAGTTAAATCTGGAAAAAGACCAGGATTTTAGAGTTGGAGAACATTTAATGAGGCTTTTTACACGTTAGTTTCACTCGACGAAGGTTCCGTATCTCTTTTTGTACAAGATTTATTTATTTATCAAAGTATAATTACCATTATAGGTACCCAACGTGATAAATGCGCATATCCCAAGTGAATCTATACTAACATCTATAACTAATTATAAACAATTCATTTCTTGTGGATTCACACAGAGAACAACAGAATAAGCCCGTCTCTCTCACTATGAGGTTGAGCGTGCGGAGTGCGTGCGTCTGCGGCGCCTCCTTTATGGTGGAAGCTCCAGGGTACCCTGAAGGTTCTCTCTTTTCTATGGAGATTGAGTGAACTTTACACCTTGTTGCTCATACCTACCATCACCACCAAACCCCTAGATTTTATCAACTGCTCACCTTCTATACGCAATGTGCCCCGGATCCCACATCACGCTAGGCTTCCTCACGTACCCAGCAGAACCGTTGCTCTCATACATAGCTGCGTTGACAGCCATGGCTGCGTCTTCTGTCTGATAGTTCAGCGCCACTAGTTGCACGCCGCAAGACCAGAAGGTAACGGGATCGAAGTTCGATGAGTCTATTCTTAGGCTGGAAGAAAAGAGAGGGATTTATTAGAGATGTGTGAGTGGGGGGAGGATCATCATCATCATCATCATTTCAGCCGAAAGACGTCCACTGCTGGACATAAGCCTCCCTCAAAAGGGGTTTTGCCATAATCGCCACGCTTGGCAGGCGGGTTGGCGATTGAAGTATAGTTGTAAGATGCACAGAGAATGCTGCTGCTCCTTCTCGAGTAAGTCCCTTAGTCGCCTTCTACGACACTCACGAGAAGTAATGGGATGGTGCTATTATTTTACGTCCGGCACCACACGGAACGGAGGAGGATAGATAATCAAAATGGTAACGCTTGGTTTGCGTATTTACATATTGTGAATGGGAGAAAATTGTAGGCCTTACAGACTAGATTTATAGACGATTTTCTATTCTTTATTTTCATTCCTCTAAGTACCTGGTACTTATTGACAGGCCTGTACTATCCTCCCATACCTATTATCACTGTAATTTGAAAACATTGTAAAAGCCAATTATTTTTAAAAGAGTAACCGTGGAGTTTCTTGCCGGCTCTTCTCCATAGGAAGCGACAAATTGGAACCGTGCACCTAGCTTCTGACGTTTCATAAGTGCCCTTGCAGGTTTATGTGAAATAAAATATTTTGATTTGATTTGATTTGATTTGCGTAATTGCCCGAAGCAGCACAGAGTTGATGGTGGTGATGGATCCCTTACCGGATATAACTGAATACCAGTATTTCATATGGAGCGACTGCCTATCTGACCTCCACAACCCAGACAGTCGGTAATACGATACACCTTGATCCTTATTAAGGGTTACTACGATATTTCGTGGTAAAACTGCTTCTCAGACTTTCGGGCTTGTGACGACCCGTAACGACTGTCAAAGATCCACAAATGACAGCCGGGACCAACGGCTTAACGTGCTTTCCGAGACACGGAGGGGTCTTGGTATGTAAAGATATTCAGTAGGTACCCATCCATGATCCGTGTGGACGTAAAAAATAGCACCATTCCATCTCTTCCCATGGGTGTCGTAAGAGGCGACAAAGGGACTTACTAGAGAATGGGCAGCAGCATTCTCTATGCATTTTACCACCATACTGCGATCGCCAACCCGCCTGCTAAGCTTGGCGATTATGGCAAACCCCCCCAAATTGGGGGAGGCCTATGTCCAACAGTAATGATGACCCATCCATAGACCAACTGTGGCAAGCATAGCTTAATCTGCATATGCATATACTGAGACAACCCAGTGCCTCGAAAAGCAAGCTAAGCAATCAGTCGGTAGGTATTAGCTGTCATTTGACACACACAAATAGATCGCACACAGATTAATAGTCGTTACCAGTACGCAGAAGCCCTAATGTCGAAGAAACAGTTTTAAAAAGGGATATCGTGTGACCTAGGTACTTCATTGTGGAGGTCAAAGTGGCTCCGTATAAATTACTGGTATTCAGCGGAATCTGGTGAGACTGGGAGCCGATCCTAACATAGTTGTGATGGCATTTATTTCAGTTAAACCAATAAGGGGGCGTCTATTAATTCTGTGAGACAATTTTGGCGATTTTTCGACCCCCATCCCGCTCTGGTGAGATGTCGTGAGATTTGGCTCGAACATAATCTGACGTGAGATATTTCAGAAATGCGTATTTTGAGTGTAAAAACGTTAATCTGAGCTTATTTGCTTTGGATTTATGCGTTGCGTTTGGCTGGGTCGGCTGGTTGGTGACGGTTTAACAATCAAAGAGCTACTGAGCTACTTCGTGGAATTTGCATAACCGCGATAAATATTATTTTGTAGGATTTAGCCACAGTGGCGGATAAGCATGTTTTACTTAATTTAACCCCGTTTTCTCGCAATTTTACATTGTTTGTTTGCGGAAAAAATATGTAAATTACGTGATATTTGCGGAGAAACCTCTCTCCCCCACGTGAGATTGGGTGAGATTCGACTGGACCCCCTCCCCCCCTAAACGCCTCACGTTATTAATGGACGCCCCCTTACAGGCACTTCTGAATTGTCAAGGGGTCAGTCAGAAAGATTAAATTAGTTGCACCTTCCAAACCGTAGTCCGTACCTATGGAGAAAACCGGCAAGAAACTCCACTCCTTTTAAGTTAAAATATTGGTTAATACATCATGCATATTGAAATTATACACGCGATAACAATATACTCGTGGAAAGACGTGCACGTAATCAGCTTCTATAATCAAAAGTAAAAAACACAATTCTAAAATTACAAAAAGCCGTGGCTGCTAAAAGGTGACCGGTACCTACTGACGGCGCCCATTCACATGGAAAATGCCGTATGGAAGATGGAGCCAGGAACATCCAGCTCAACCATTTCAAAGGCAACTGAATGATCCAAGACAAGAGCCACATTCAGCGAGACATTTGACTAAGCGCGATGACTTACCCGGCGGGATAAGTTCTAACGAGCTGCGTCTCCGTATGGGCTATCAGCGCCATGGGGTGTTTCCTGCAGATCTTTTTGCCGATGGCTTCGTTGACTGAGGAGCAGCGGTAGCAGGGATGGTGCACTGCGGGCGCGTTCAGGCAGCGGGGGCGGGGCTGTTGTGCTATCTGCTGGACATAAAGGTCATGATTATAAAACCCGACTACTGCAAAATCACGCTCTAAAGGTGCTCTTACACGGGAAATTATTTGAGCAATTATTGCTCGGCAACACCAATGGATCAATCTGGATCAATTAAGTGGAGCAATCTGGAGCAACAACAATAAATTGCGGATTAGTTTCGGGAATATTGCTTCTGATTGTTATTAGACCAAAAATATATTATTTATATATATATTTTATTTAATAAATAAATTCTTTATTATTTCTCCAATAAATACATTTACAGTACTTAGATTTAAAAATGGCTTAAATTAGTGTTCCAGAGAGAAAAACCCTGACTTCTAAACTAGGTTTATGTACCTGTATCTTAGAAGCCAGTGTCCCTTAAAAGTGATGTGCATATAGGTAATAGGACAGTACACGTCATACAAAAAAATCCATTCGGACAAGTCCAAGAGAAACAAAAAAAGAAAATAAAATGAGAAAGGATGAAACTAAAACAAAAACAAAAAAAATAAAATATACAAGAATAAAGAAAAAAAGAAAAAAAAATCATAGTTTCATGTATGTCTCTAGTGTGTTTGTCTGGAGTTATGTGTGTTTGCGGGTGTGTGTGTGTGTGTGTGTGTGTTTGCGGGAGTGTGTGGTGTGTGACTGTGAGTGAAGTATGAGTGAGTGTGCGGGCGTATGCGAGTATAACAACTTTCATATTTCTTGACTTGCCTAATATTCAATGGGTTTGGAAATTTTTTGTCAATTTTCTTTCTATCTCGTTTGTACGTATAACTACGTCTTGTATTTGCGAGTTGAACCGGCCAGCGGTGGCAGAGGCGGGGGGGGGGTCGTATTGCCTAGTTTTTTAAGTTGATCCATATTGCATAGTGTTGTGTGGGCGTATCTCTGGCAACAGATTACTACATGTTGCCATTGCCCTAAATTGCTGGATGTAGTCGTGACGTCATAGTTGACGAGAATTGACCAGCAGGTCTAGACAAAACATATTTCTGTCAGCGTTCACGCGAAACGCTACGCCAAAATGTACGGGATTGTCAGTGCCTGCGTAAAGATTACGTCGTGTCCTTTCCGCAGGTAATGTCATTCCCATACGTTTTAGCGTAGCGTTTGGCGTGAACGCTAACAGAAATGTATTTTGTCTCAGGGCCCTGAATGGAGCAATTTTAGTTGCTCGTGTAAGCGCACGTTAAACAGTGTGAATCAAGCCAATGCCACTGCTATGAACTTATGATTGCTTAGGTACTACTGTTAAAAGGTAGTGTTTTGTTATTGAAGGTGGGATACGACCACTGATGAAGCATGATATGATGACACATATCAAGCCATTATCATCCTTATAATGTTCCCACTGCTGCCGCAGTGGCGTTCACAGAGTTTTTAGACAGGGTACGCAGAAATTTAAAAAAAGGCCACAAAAAAAAAACAATAACCGATTGCTGTACCTACACGGCAGTTAAATGAATCATATTGTCGTGTATTTAATTTCCGATTGATTTTACCTTTAGTTTTTATAAATTGCAATTTCGGTGTACAACTACTTTTCACGACCACAGGTTTTTATAGGTTCACCGAAAGATAGTTTTGAAAATGCATCATTTTTTCTTTTCTCTATACTCACACCACCTGAACAACTTTTACAGTGAATATTTTCTACTTTTATTCACACTATTATCAACGTTAAAATCTTAAATACATGCCATCCATAGCTTACAACCAAAACAAATAAATAAAAACAAACAATGGCGTCGGAAATCGGAATATATAAAAATAATACGACAAAAAATGTATAGTAGTTTATGTAGCGACAATTCAATGAAACAATGCTACTTTTAAAAATAGTCGCATAGCCAACTTTGTTCGGAAAATTTCGGTAAGTTTCGTAATTCGTTGTTTCAAAAGCCAGTGACTACCCTGTACGGTTGTGTGCGTAAATTGTTACATCGTGTGCCACGGAGGAACGCACACACAATAAATCTGCATGACCACGAGAGCACACATATAAACATTAAGCAGCAAATAGTTCGTGTCTCTCCCGAGGCAGTCAGTGGTGCTAGTGAACGACGAACGAACGGGTTTTGTATCGATGATACTAATTACACGACCGACGCTCGACAGGTGAAGCTGATTTATGAATAAAGGTTTTTTGTTTATTGATAAAATATTAATAGTTTTAAATATTTATTTGATTAAGGTAGGGTAAGCAGTGTCTGCTGCTGGAACACAGGCCCTCGAGAGTGTGTGTTGGTAATTGCCACATGTTTTCGAATTTTTGGATCTAGGACATGCCGGTTTCCTCTTGATGACGACGACTTTCAAAGCTGTAGTAATGAAATAATTTACACAAAGCAAAGCCTCTGTCTGGGCTCGAACCTACGACGTCTTAAGGTGAACCTAGTTCACATTTTTCCCATACAAACTTCGGGAGTATATTACTCCACTGTTCGACAATGTACATCAAAAATTAAACATGGTATGGTTTTCTCTCATTATTAATATTGTCTGTACGGAAACAGAATACTAAAATAAAAAGCCATTCAAAAGTTAGGAGCCAACAAAGATTCGTTTTTCTTGCTAATTTAACCTAACTTTGGGCGTGTTTTAGTAATAAAAGAAGTGTAAAATCTGAAAAACCAAGTCGGTACCGACAAAGCTCAAATATCGAAAAGTTCAATAAAGTTTATTGGTAATTGATTTATGCAGTGGTTTTTTCATAAAACCCGATCTTCCGAAGGGCTGTTCTTAATTTTTTACGCGCCTGTTGTACTATAAATGATCCTGCATCTCACACAATAATGTTGTGCGTGTAGACTAGCGTTTAACTGCTCATCACTGATACTACCTCTGTCGGACACGATGCCTGGTGAGACAGCGTGCTTTTTAGCCAGGCCCATCAGTGAGTTCGAGCCCGCGACTAGGTTCCCCTTAAGTCGCGACCGTTGCCATGCTATCAGGCTATGCATTACCATTATATCTTTAATCTCGCAAAGAATATATGCAAAAAGAGGCCAACTGACTGGCTACTAAAATTAAACTGTAATGATACTGAAAACATCCTTAGAATGACCTAACACACAATCACACTCTCTCACATCCACACCCTCACACACTCACACCATTACACACCCATACTACACATCTACTAACATTCGTCTCACATACTTAACCTAGATTTTAATAATACCAAAAATAAAAATAAAAATGTACTATGACTCCTTACTACATTCTGTAAGCGCGCTTAATACATAATTTATAAAATGAAAATGTAAAGGGGTGGGATCCTGGTGTCCTCAAACACAGGCTATGTGCCTGGCTTAGGCACTAGTCTCCCACAATATATACTTACCTGAATTGTGTATCATTGTCGAATCTGACCCATGTAATATAATTTATGTATATTGTGGTGAGAAAAATAAAGTGATTGATTGATTTGGGTGGGAAATTATCAAATAACTTCTCCCGCTCTGGGTGGAGCAGGAGGGCGTGTCAGACTTTTACTGACTAAAACCCACCCGTGTTCCATCAGTTGCCTGTGTGCCAGAAGCCGCGGTATCTCTTTCGAACAACCCGCACCCCTGGCAGGCATCGGCCCTTGCGGGCCCCATCAGTTGCGGCTGGCATCTCTTTGAGGCGCGCGCGGAACATAACGCGCCGTCGACCCAGGCTTGGTCCTTACCGGACAGCGAGCTACCCATTACTCGCCGTCCGCAAGCCCGCGCCTACGGTGGCCGGGAATCAGCCTGGGATTCCCGACGCCCAGGGCGTCTCCTGCGAAGGCCACAGCTGTGAGGGCGCATGTACTGCATCTCCCTCACGTGCGCCGCCTCCCTCTTTTGATTGATTGATTATTAGCTGGTCTTTTGTTGTACAGACAGGCCCCTATAATGCTAAATTGTAAAGTGCGTACGGCAGAAGTGGAACCATAACCCATAGGCCACGACTCCTCAATTCTTCATCTTCACTTACCGTGCTAGTACTGTCACTGCTCTCGGAAGACTCGAAGCTACTTCCCGGAGCTGTCTCCTTGGGCGCGGTGCTCGTCTGCTTCATAGAACTGCGTGGAGATAGCGGGTTCAGGCCGCGGAATTTGATCGCCTGTGGAAAGTTGGAATTTGTTTTAAGGCGGAGATTTCTGGAAAACGCTCAACAAGGTGGTTTTTAAAGCTGTGTATCTCTTTAACCGTAAATAATTTTGAAAGCAAGATGTTTTTTTTTGCATACGGTGATGGAACTTAAAAAATTATTAAACATATTTTAATGCATCAAAAATCATCAAAGTCACCTCTTAATTATCTTTAAAATCAGTTTATCCCTTCAATAACAATTATAAACATAAAAGTATACCATAAAATTCCAAATGCCAAACTGCATCCAGTGATGGATTATTTATTATTAAATAGTTAACTAACTTTATACGATTTTATTTGTATTTTTTACGACATACGCTTGCTCATTTGTTATTCGTTATTGTAATGTAATTCATTACAACAGATTTTAACCCGTAACAGCTTCCAATAAGAACTATTATCGCTCATAACGACAATATTTAAAGTTACCAGGGCCTGACGAATTTGTCCGGCGCGGGCTGGCATCGTCGCATTTCATGTGGTTTTTCGTGATTTTCATTTTTTTTTTAAGCCATGCACAATTTCGTTCGTACTTTTAGGTTTGTATGCAATTTTTTTACAGTTATTTTGGTAATTACTCATAAAAATCGACATACCGTCAATTATTTTCTATTTGCGGTACTTATTATGATTAAATAATTTTATTTAAAACTAAATGTAAAAAATTATCATAAGTATCTACCAACGATTTAGTGCTTGACGGTTGTTTTTTTTAAATTTTGATAAATATTTAATTAAGTAATCACGAAAACCAATATAAATGCGACGTTGCCAGCCCGCGCGGGGTGAACGCTCTTAAGAGGAAATTAATCGCCTGTAGAAAGAACGGTAGAACTTGTCTTTAGAGATTTTTTTCTATGCGTTCAATCCACGGAATTTGAGTTTATGGCAACGACCTTATAGGTAATGATTTCAGCAGTAATGCAGAATCGGAGGTTGCATAATCAGACAATAAAGTTCCCGCTGCTGGGACACAGGCCTTCTCTCTGTGAGAGGGAGTGGGCCGTAATCCACCACGAGGGCCCAGTGCGTGTTGGTAGATGTCACATGTCTTCGAATTGTTGGTTCTAGGAAAAGCCGGTTTCCTCATGACATTTTCCTTCACTGTTTTAAGAGCAGTGGTTATGAAATTTTTTATACAAAGTAATGTGCCTGCCTGGGTACGATCCCACGACTTACGACTCGTAAGTCGAGGCCACCACTGGACCACCACTCTGATTCAGAGATTATTTAGACTTAAATGGAATAGACTATTTCTTTATTGCAGAGGTATGAGGAACAGGGTGTAAAGTTCACTCATACTCTATTGGTAAAGGAGGATCCTCCGACCAGACGGGTGTTGTGTCTGGTGGACAACTGCCCGACGGTTGATGTCGGGATATTGTATATATGTAGATTGCGTGGTAAACTCTGCTTGCGTGATGTAGCTGCGGTGTGACGTCAAGTCTTGAATAGTTCGCATATGGCGTTGTAGATGGCGCCACTTTAATTTATTTGTGTTTTCCAACTTTGTTGATTTGTAGTTTTTGTATGTGGCATTGTTGGCCGCCACACAGTAACCAAGACTCAACAATATTGTTAGTAAGCAAATACTATATTATTTGTAGTAGTAGTAGTTTATACTATAAACAAAACGAGGTAAACAATTAAAAAAAAAACTAAAAACACGCATTCAAAACCAAACTAAAAAGCAGAAAATAATAAAAAAAAGTGAGGCGTGCTTTTTGAGTTATTTTTATAATCAATTAATATCAAGCACCCCACGCTTTTTTTTAAATTATTTTCTGCTTTTTTAGTTTGGTTTTAAAGTGTGTTTTTTAGTTTTTTATATTTTTTAATTCTGCTAACTACAAAAGGATGATTTTCAGATTTTTTTTTTAAATTATGGAACAAATTTATGAAATTATTGAATTGTCGGTCCTCGATAAGTCTACAAAGTTTAAATGAAATATGACCGGTTGAAGTGTCTCAAAATCAAGCCCAAAGGAGACGGTTACAAACAAACAAACATGCTTACAAACATACAGGTGAAGTTAATAAAAGCATGTTAAAAATAACGGTCGGTCACCGTTGCGACATCCCATGAGCGACGACACAACAGTGAGAGTGACCCACGCATACATAGTCCAGAAGACTCGCAACCTATTGGAGCTGCCCCACACCCTGCGCACCAGGGAAACGCACCTTTTACGCATTGTTGCGTAAAAGCAGTCTACATGCGCATCTGCGAACATCCTTGACGCGCTACAGAAACGGGGCAGCCCCATCAGTATCCTAAACGCATTGTTATATTGAACACGGAGAGCGCTACTATCTTTGCGTATATCTAGCCCACAGGCTGCACGAAAAATAAACCTCATAGCCTTTTCCCAACTATTTTGGGGTCGGCTCCCAGTCTAACCGGATGCAGCTGAATACCAGTATTTTACATGGAGCGACTGCCTATTTGACCTCCACAACCCAGTTACTGGGTAACACGATACCCCTTGATAAGACTGGTTGTCAGGTTTTCTGGGCTTCTGACGACCAGTAACGATTGTCAAAGATCCACAAATGACAGCCGGGACCAACGGCCTAACGTTCTTTTCGGAGACACGGAACCATCATCCGTCTTGGACTGTAAAGATGGTCACCCATCCACGGACCAACCGCGGCAAGCGTAGCTTAACCTGATCGATCGAACTGTGCCCTAGAAAAAAAAACCTAAGTACCTGAACATATGTAACCATATCGCTAAGTTCCCTTGCGATCTGGTTACTCCTCTTCCTGGTAGGAGCGTGCTTCACACTCCCAGTGGTAGTCTCAGCATCTCCCTCACTCCTTCTGAAGCTCTGGTAGAGCGACAGAGAGGTCCGACCGCATTTGTCTTCCATTGAGTTCAGGATTTTGTGGAGTTCTTTTTCTGGAAAAGTAGAATATCTGTTACGTCTTATTATGGAAGGGGGGGGGGTTTATTAGACAATTTCGTCGGTTACACAAAAAAAAAAACAGCTGTTCCATACATTTTGACCGCGTAGGTATTGCACATTTCTATGAAACAGCTGATTTTTTTTTGTATAACCGACGAAAAATTTCTACGCTAGGTCTAGAATTTATATGCTGAATTCATGATTACAGTTTGCGCACTGGTTAAAAATGTATCCTGTAGTATTTTCGGATTTTGAACTCTCGGTCTTCAAACGAGCATTAAAAATCCAACCGAGTGCATCCCGGCGGGTCGTTAAAACAGAATGTTCGATTTTCAACTCTCGGCGTTAAGCTTTGGATTGAAGATCCAGTGCTCGAAAAAATCTCTCCGCGATAGTTTTACGTCATCTTCGTGGTCTTCTAGAATTTTCAACCGACTTCAAAAAGGCGGAGGTTCTCAATTCGTCTGTACTTATGTTTTTAACACGCTTTTATTAGCTTCACCTGTATGTTTTTTGTTTGCAACCGACTCCTTTGGACTTGATTTTGACCCACTTCAAACGGTAAGATTTCATTTAAACTTTGTAGACTTATCGAGGACCGGTGACAATTCAATAATAAAAACAAAGCTGAAAATCAGGCTTTTGTAGTTAGCAGAACTAAATAAAATAAAATTAATAAATAATAGATAAAAATAACTAAATACACGCTTTAAAAACCAAACTAAAAAAGCAGCTTGATATTATAATTGATTATAAAAATGCCTCAAAAAGCACCTCACGCTTTTTGAAATTATTTGAATCTAAAAAGTGTAAAATAAAAGCTTTATCCAAAAAAAAACCACCGACTTCCGAAAAAAAAAACTACAAAGTGAAAAATAAGCCGTTGACAAAAAACTAAAAAACACACCCAAAGACACCGACTTCTGAAATTTAAGTTATTTTTCACTTCGTAGTGTTTTTATATCACAAAGCCATGCGCGCCTTACTTAGAAAAGTAATATCGATGCCACCAATTACACTGAATGGGTTACCGTTAGAAAGGGTAGACGAGTTTAAGTACTTAGGCCATCTAATGACACCTACCCTGAAAGACGATAAGGACATTGAACGGGAGCGGAGGGCGCTGTCGGTCAGAGCGAACATGGTCATCCGTAGGTTTGCTCGGTGCTCAACAGCAGTTAAAATAACTCTTTTTAGATCCTACTGCACCACACTGTACACATGCAGTCTATGGACGGATTACACGCAAAAATCTTACAGTGCCCTTCGTGTCCAGTTTAACAACGCATTTAGGATGATGATGGGGCTCCCCCGTTATTGTAGCGCATCAACGATGTTTGCGGAAGCCCGTGTAGATTGTTTCTACGCAACAATGCGCAAGCGTAGCACCTCACTGGTGCGGCGCGTGCGGGGGAGCCCCAACAGCATGCTGGCCGCGCTTGCGGAAAGGCTCGATTGTGCTATAGTGACTCATTGTTCTATGCGACACGTAGCACGCGTAGATTGAAATTGAAATATGTAATTGTTATTTAATATGCTCGTTTTATTCAAATTTTATTTTAAATGTTTCAAATTTAGATTTAATTTAAATTGTGTGTAATTTTAATCAATGTGACTGTGTGTTCTTGTCTTATTATTATGTTCGTGTCCTATTATTATGAGTCTATGTTACTTGAAATAAATGATTTATTATTATTTATTATTATTACTTGTGGTTACCAAGTTTACAATCACGCTGATACCTATAGATAGCTACTCGTGGAGGCTATTTTAAAACAACTTACAGTACAAATTCTTACTCAATTTACAATGAAAATATGCAAATCCCTCCTTACCATCCAAATCCTCATCATCTTCATCATAGTCTTCATCGGAGAAGTACTCTGTCAGAGAACTGCCCGCCGACTGGTTGGACATGATGGAACTCGTGCGGTTGCTCTGTTCCGGCAGGGAGGTGCTGGTGTGACGGATGCCGTTAGATCTGAAGAAGTAAATGTAGAAGAAATATTCAGTACGATTGGTGTGTAGTGACCATGTCAGCTGCCCTGCAAAGTCTTACAGATATTAGTTTTGGGTCTAACTGTTAGTGCCTGAGAATTGTGTTTTTACACGTTTTATATTAGCTTCACTTGTACGTTTGTTTGTATGTGTGTTTGTATGTTTGTTTGTAACCGACTTCTTAGGGCGTGATTTTGACCCACTTCAAATGGTCAGATTTCATTTAAACTTATCGAGGACCGATGACAATTCAAAAATTAAAAAAAAAACAACTAAAAAAACACGCTTTAAAATAAACTAAAAAAGTAGGAAAATAATTTAATTCTCTTAAAAAGCGTGGGGTGCTTGATATTAATTGATTATAAAAATACCTCAAAAAGCACCCCCACGCTTTTTAATAGAATTAAATTATTTTCTACTTTTTCAGTTTGGTTTTTAAAGCGTGTTTTTAGTTTTTTAAACTATTATTTTTGAATGCGCACATCACAGGTACGCGGTCAATCGATCAGGTTAAGGGGAATCTAGTTGCGGGCTCGAACTCTCTGGTGTATGACAGAGGTAGTATCAGTGATGAGTAGTTAGACGCTAGTCTACACGCACAACTTTATTGAGTGAGATGCAGGATCATTTATAGTAAACCAGGCGCGTAAAAAATTAAGAACAGTCCTTCGGAAGATCGGGTTTTTATGAAAAAACCACTGCATAAATCAATGACTTGTTAATTCATATTAATTATAAACTCGTCATTCACTTATTTACAGCTTTTTTAGTTTACACAAAGCTGACGTCACGTGTGGTCAGGTGATAAAAAAAATCGCGTATTGGCGGTAAATTTAAAACACCGAAAAACAAATTTGATTTTAATCGTTTTTAATTAAGAAAATGGATATAAATCAATTTATTTTTATTTTTCTGCTAAATATCTCGTCCCAATCTTCAAGTTAAGATAGTTTTTAATAAATTGGAAAATACTCTATTGTAAGCCTGGACCTTTCGTTCAGTCCCGCGTACCATCACTACACCAACAAGGCAGTTCTCACTTGTTGGACAATTTTATGGGTTGAATGGAAGATTACCTAAAAGCAGTTGATAGAACTCCGCCATATCCTTGTGCTGAGCTGGCTCCAGTTAGGCCCATCGTTGGACTCGACTCAATTGGAAGCAGCTTCTTATTCTTTACTAGAACCTGTAAGAATTAAAAGATTCACGAATAGTCGGCACTATTGAAGTATAAACCATCAGACGGACGGAGATACGTGACCCAGTTTAACAATGTGTGTAAGTCTTAAGTCTCGAGGGAATATGAATAGGTAATAGGTATCTTGTTTCTTAGCAAGCGTGCACATCATTGCTAAACATTAACTAAAATAATTATTCACATATAATAGAGGGTAGCTGTAACCTTCATCATCATCAATATTATATCAGACGAAAGACGTCCACTGCCTCCCCCAATGGGGGGGTTTTGGCATAATCGCCACGCTTGGCAGGCGGGTTGGCGATCGCAGTGTGGTGGTCAAATGCATAGAGAACGCTGCTGCCCATTCTCTAGTAAGTCCTTTAGTCTTCTATGACACCCGCGGGAAGAAATGGGATGGTGCTATTCTTTTACGTCTGGCACCACACTGATGTAAAGTTATCACATGGAAAATAAAAAATAACTAGCAGCTCCCCGCGGTTTCACCCGCATAAGTCTCGATCCCGTGAGAATATCGGGATAAAAATGCATGAAAGCGTACAAATAAAAATCAAATATTTTCTGTTTTATTATCATAATTATTAAAGTTCGGTTAAAATAATTAATTACCTTATATTTTAGCTGCTCAGGACTCGGAAGCCGCGGCTCGTCCGTGTAATCGACTTCAAAAAGGAACGATGTCACCAGTTTGTCTCCAAACACTGCCTGGATGAAGACAACATGAATAGAGTACCAGCACTGAGACGTTTTTTTTTTGAGTTTGGGAAATCATCAAATAACTTCTCCCGCTCTGGGTGGAGCAGGAGGACGTGTCAGACTTTTACTGACTAAAACCCACCCGTGTTCCCTCAGTTGCCTGTGTATTTAATGAAATAATCACGAAAAACGACTATAAATGCGTTGTTGCCAGCCCGCGTGGAATGAATGCTCTTAATGCCTTGGCTGGAGGCCTTAATTTGTTAAGGCAGCCACAGGCAAATCCGGTTAAGCAGATGACCACCTCCTAGGTTGACCTACGATTTGTCATTACCAAAAAAAAACCCCTGACGCGCTACAGAAACGTGGCAGCGACAGCAGTATCCAAAGAGCATTGTTCTATTTCTGCCTATCAACTGGTTTTCTTCTTTCAATGTTTGTAAACAACTGACCTCAAAAGTGCTTGCCATGACCTGCTGCTGCGGCAGGCTGCAGTGGTTCTCGATGCTCAGGATCAGGGGGTACGGAGACGCTACGAATGCGCTCCTGTGCGGAAGAAATTGGGAGTGAAATTCTGTTATTTTATTAGTTGAAGCTCAGAAATGGGTGACGGACCATGAACTAGAAGAGTTTTAGAAAAACCTAAGTATTTATAGGTACAGACGCCAGCATATCAAGCTACCCCAATCTGTCAAACTTCTTTGATAGTTTTTCAACTTTAATGCAAAGGAGTAAGGTTCATGTTCAATTGGGAAAATTTGACAGTTTGGGATAGCTTGATGTGCTGGCGTCTGTACATAGGTACTTACTTTTGTGAAATTAAAAATTTAACAGGAATTGACAAAGTTGATTTTAAAATGAGGACAATCAAAAATTGCGATGGCGGCATAGCTCAGTAAACAGGATAGTCGATAACACCAATAATATCATTGCGACAGGAAGAGAAGTTTCTAATCCTGCACAATTACTTAATGGATTTCCATTTTTTCTTTTCCTAAGCGCATAAAACTATCGCCGCCGTCGTATATGTACCGAAACAATTCAACACCAACCAGGTTCCTTTCGACCTCGCCGCCGAGGTTCTCGCGCCCCGCGAAGACCCCGAGTAAATGAAATCCCCCCCAACCGTCCCTTGCCCGCAGAAGTGTCAGCCCGCGCCGAAGCTGAGCAAGTAGAGTTAAAATCCCCCTGATCTAATAATAATGAAATTATTTGATCCAGCCTGTCCTCACTTGCTGCCCTCCCTAACAGTGACTCCCTGAGCCGCGGCTCGTACCCCGCAGGGGGTGCCCTCAGTGCGCAGTCGCTATAGGTTTAAGTGTTAGTTTCTAAGCCCTGGCTGGAGGCTCTTAGCCTAAAAACTATTAGTCCCCACAGGAAAGCCCGGTTGAGTAGTTACGGCCTCTCAAGGCCGACTACGAGATATCATTTCCAAAAAAAAAAACACCAACTCGAGTCGTGTTGTAGAGCCACAAGTGGATATTCGGGCAAATAAAAAACACGACAAAGAGAAAAAACACCTCCACTAATTTATAAAAAACAAACGTAGGTACGTATAACAATTATTTAATATTGGTAGCAGACAAAGAAATTAGTAACTACCAACCTAGCAATAGTCTCGACTACTCTTCTAAAGGGAATCTTCGTTGTGAAGGTATGTCCGTGGTATATGACGGGGCTGCCATCGTCTCCATCCCAGCAATCCAGTTCGACGCAGCGGCAGCCTGTCAGCAGCACCTGAAGACAAATGAGCTACATTATGAGTTGTTCGGGGCTAAAAGAGCTATATGTGCTTATTGTCAAGAGTGGATCCGGGATTTATTTCTGGGCCAGACCGCTATGAAGAGTCTCCCGGGAACATCTAGTATTGCACTATGCTGTTTCTGGAATTCATTTTCAATGACATTTAGGAATAGCCACGGTCCGAACGAAAGCCTACAAAAAAGTGTGGCGTCAGAGGGACCTCCGTTTCCACGTAAACTATACACATGACCATACATTTTGAAGTTTTCGCAGCCCTCATCTTGGTGTGTCATTTAGGCAGCACCCTCAAAAACCATGAAAATGACGAAAACATCCACGGTGAAAAATTTGGAAAATAGGTGGCGGGCGCGTTGGAGAACTTCGTTCCAAAATGCAGTTTTAGCACCCAGCCACGGACAAGACCATAGAGATACAGATATAGATTCTCTTATATCTTAAACTTAGTGCCTATGTCTACATAGGCATTAAACTTTAAGGTGTATATTTATAAATGTTGCGTAAAGTTAGGAGACGCTTTAACGTCAAAAAATGTATGGTTAAACAGTCGCCAATCATTACTTAGCATATATGAATAAAGGGGTAAGAGATAAGAGAACCTGGGTTGAAAGAACGAGCGAAGAGAACTCAATTGGGACACAGGTCTCCTCTCTGTGAAACGGAATGGGCCGTAATCCACCACACGGGCTCAGTGCGGGTTGGTAGATGTCACATATCTTCGAATTTTTGGTCCTAGGACATGCTGGTTTTCTCACGATGTTTTCCATCACCGTTTTGAGAGCAGTGGTGATTAAATTATTCACACAAAGAGCAACCTCGAATTGGTTTGGTTAGTTTTTCTTTTGAGCGTTCATAGTAAGTACTAGGTGGTATTAGTTTTCACGGGTTGAAGAAAGCTGAATAAACTTTGGACACGCGGGGAGAGCCCGTGCTATCTTTTAAGTATGATTATGTTATCTTGAAATCCTCTCGCGGACTTTGGGCTGGTATCTGGGAATTGATGGTATCATCACCAGATGGTAGCAGACTTCTGTGCCCAAGTAGGTACGAACTGACTGCACCAATTTGAACCTTATTACTTAGGTATACCACAGAAGAAGAAGAATACCTAGAAGAAGATCTACCTAGCAGGTACTTCTTCAGCGTTCCTTATTGAAGGAATGCCTAGCAGGATTTGCATTCAGACCAGTCCATTTGTTCGGATGGTTAGAAATTCTACTTACGGTCCCCCCCCTCCTTGGATCCGCCCTTGTTTATTTTTACCGCATACATGGACTACTCAGGCAGCTTTGCCTACCCCCTGAAGGTAAGAAGCGTGAGAGATTGAAGTGAAATATCATTAAATTAAATAATATTTCGATAATATAAGTAATTAAAAATAACAATCGACTTCCGAAAAAACACGGTTGTTATTTTTTTCGGAAAATGTTTTTATTTTTCACTTTTTAGTTATAGTACCTACCCCACTAATTCGAAATTTCATCATCCTTGGGGTCAAAACAATGCATATTTATGCGATAGCAGCAAGCGCGGTTGATTTACTGTTATTTCTTAAAAGTTCCATTGTCTGTCTCCGAAACGCATCATCAGATCTAGATGAAATTGAAATGGGACCACACGGGAAGTACCAGCTTTCAAATAAAAAAAGGATCATCAAAATCCGTTCACCCAGTCGAAATGTTCTGAGGTAACAAACTTAAAAAAACATACAGTCGAATTGAGAACCTCCCCCTCTTTTTGAAGTCGCTTAAAAATAGAATTAATCATAGAAATACATTTTTTTTAGTAAATAATTTGCTTTTAGTTCCAAACTTGCGGGGTGCGCTGAGTGAGATGAATGGTGCACAATACCTATGTATGTAAATGCAAAAATGATGTATCCATCATCAATTTGTACATATAGCAGAGTATCGGCATCATGTTTTGTAACATTTCCCTGACTATTGTATCTACCCCGCAAGTGTGCCGTCAAGTAGATAATGTTCAAGTCTTTGATGTTCATTCAATCGAGGCCAAAGGCTACCGCGCAAGCGCGGCCTTATTGATTAGTGCTCCCCTTCCTTTGAAAGCCTAGCACATTCACCCTAGCGAGCTTAGTCTTTCAACACACTCGCTACGTTTTAGCTGAATTTTCGTCTTCAAAATTATTCGATCAAAGAATCGCTTAGCTAAGCCGTACGTTTTAACCACAGACAAAAGAGAACTGTCAAGTTGTTGTCAAACTTAACCTAAGCGTTTGTTGTTTTGCCGGTTTCTAAATCGAATATTTTACGTAAAATCTTCCAAAATTGACGAAATGAAGGAAACCACTGGTGATATCGATACTCGGAATGTTGTTAAAAACAGGGAATTGCTTTATCGCATGATAATAAGGTATGTAAAGTTTATTCTCTATCGTGCATAATTACGTTGTAAATTGTTAAAATTTTTCGCAATTTGAGTAAATAACCTCAATTTCTGTATCAACTTACAATCAATAACATTTATTCTTTCGAATTAAACCTCATTGTATCAACATTTTCCCGTCTAAAGAGGAAAAAACCCATAATATGATACTTGATACATTTCGAAAGTAACACCGTGTTTTTTTCAGTCAATTGTACTACGATGGCTATCAACCGATAGCTGCGACATTAGCATCGGCTGTCCATGCCGACCCGCCATGCCCACCGAGTGACAGGTCAGTTAAATACCACAATACTAACAAGATATTTAGCATGAATGTGTATTGCTCAATAGGTAAACTGTACCAAAAAAACTAGGCTATTTTACTCTGCAACAAAAACCTTACCTTACCCACAGTTAATTAGACTCCTTCTTCCCACGAAACTACAGAACGTCACCTGCCACAATCCTTACATACCCATGCGAAGATCGTAGCAGGTGGCATTCTGTAGCTTTGGCCTCGTTTACATACATACATCTGAGAGGCAATTCTCGTAATTTTAAGAACGTTCACAGTCTGATCTCAGTCTCAGTCTGTCAAAAATACCTCAATTTTCCATACATTTTGGACATTTTCTTGTCACCGAGATGACACTGTGACTAGATTTTGAAGGTTTTTAATTACGAGAATTGGCATTTTGGTTCGTTGGCTGGTTAAACACGCATGCTGGCTGCTAGTACTAGACACTGGACCTTTCTGAAGAATATAAGCAACAAGTTCACTATAATTTCTTCAAGCATGTCCCTTCCCGGTGTTTCCACTCACTGCCTTATAAATACTTTATGTTAGATGCCCTTTATTCATTCATTTTTCTTGCTGCCAGGAGAGCAGGTTGCTCGAAAGAGATACCGTAGCCCCTGGCACACAGGCAACTGAGGGAACACGGTTGGGTTTTAGTGAGTTAAAGTCTGACACAACCTCCTGCTCCATCCAGAGCGGGAGAAGTTATTTTATTATTTCCCAACCTCAAAAAAAAGGGGTATACCCAGTAAATGAGTTGTTGAGGTCAGATAGGCAGTCGTTCTATGTAGTAAAATACTGATATTTAGCTGCACCCGGTTAGACTGGAAGCTGACCCCAACAGAAAAGGGAAAAGGCTAGGCAGACAATAATATCTAGAATTTGGTTCTACTTTTCATGACGATTGATTAGTACATGAACTTTGTCCAATCATTTGGGATGGCCATCCACAAATTACGATACACAAATATTATGGATTTTTGACCCCCCTTTATCACAGGTGGTCACACTTGTGAAACCGGGACCCCCTTGTGTGACGTCAAACATTTTTCAATTTTATATTTAGAAGTAATTAAATTAAAACAGCAGTTTTCCAACATTTTTTGTAATTTATATTATAAATAATCTACTTATGCCATAAAAATATAGATTGAGTTATAGTACTATTTTTAAGTTTTTGGTTTACGTATAAATTTCGAGTTTTAGTATTTTAGATTTTAACATGTGACGTCAAAAAGCTTTTGACACAATGTCACATTTTGTTGACCCCCTCCCCCATTATGTGTGACGTTATCTATGGATGGCTCCTAAGTAGCGTTTAATCAAAAGTTCCTATTATTGTATAGGCTCCAAAACCTTATGATGGTGGGTCTACAACATGAGCCTGATCGCAAGGACCGTCTGGCTGCATCTAGCGGTGCTGAACATCTTCTCGGTACCACTGGGTTTGGTAAGTAATCTTATACTTTAAGAATTGGTTGACAAATTTGTGCACTATCTGGGCAGGTTCACTCAAATCTGTGTGATTCTTTTCTCAAAAGATTATTGTAGATATCAGTTTACATGGTATTCACAATCATTGACAAAGATTGTGTCTGGACTTTAAAAGAGACTGTGACCTCTGAGTTTGTTTCGGCCTTTCTTCTCAGAGTCTAGTCAGATAAGAAACATCAACCTCATCTAGTTTTTAAAATATTTACAATCCTAATTTCAGAAAAAAAAAATGGAATAATGCATGTGGAAATAATTAGTTTGAAATTTAATTTAAATTTTAAATTTATCTATGAAAGTTTCTTCGACTTTCATTGATAAATGAAAAATGATGGAGATGATAAGTCAAAATTTTTATATGAAATAACAGGTTTATTCGCGATTTTAATTTTGGTCCCATCGTTGTTAATAATAATAGTTCTAAAACCCGTTTTTGTATACTACTATCCCACAGACTTGGAATACGAGATGGATGCGTCCTCCCTCGCTCCAGAACCGGCTACCTACGAGACTGCTTACGTCACATCTCACAAGATGGCGTGTCGAGCTGGCGCGTTCAGTGCGTGCGGGCAGCTAGTCGCTACTGGTTCTGTTGATGCTTCTATTAAGGTAGGTGTGGCTGGGTTGATTGGGGGTTATACAGGTCATGCAGGGCATAAAGGTCATAGTGGTTATGCAGGTCATAAAGGTCAGGTTATGTCGGATGTGGGCCGCTAGTAGGTAATTTAAATGAAACGAATTGTTGGCCACTAAGATCCTCTGTGAGTGAAATTATGAGACAATTCTTCTTCTTATCCGGTACGCTCTTGACCAGGGGCGTACCAATAGACAATGGCGCCTAAGGCACGCATCACATTTTCGCCCCTTCGTAAATTATCTTCTCGGTCTACACTGAGCAAAGCTAGGTCACATAACCTTTCTTGACCAATTTTAGCCTTCAATAACGAAGGTAGGAGGTATTATTTCAACTTGCTAAAAAATCGCTTTCAATGCTGCAATTTGAAAAGAATTTGAATAGAAGTAGGCAGATTAGGAAATACGCTTTCATCCCCATACTGCACAATATATTCAAGTAGCTCTTCAGATTTCTTAAATATACAGTATGACATGTTTTATTGATGTTTTTTTTTTTTAATTTATAAATGTCGTCTTTTTGCGCCCCCCTTCGATAGGCGCCCAGGGCTCGTGCCCTGCTTGCCCCACCCTAGGGTGTACGCCCCTGCTCTTGACAGAGCGGTCGTGACCATTAAGTACTCGGCACAGTATTGGAAGAGGCAGATGTGATGCACTGCACGACATTTCGCCACCGCTGCCTGCTAGAGGAGACACTAGGATTGTAAAAAGTGGGATCAAAAGGCAATGGCCTTGTTTTCTTTTATGGACTTTGCCGTTTCATGTTAATTGCTCTTAACCATATAAAAACTACAAAGAGCAGCGGTAGACATGTGGTAACGGCTCCGATTTACTAGTTGTAGGTCGTAGGGTTCGATCCAGGCAGGTGATTCACTTTGTGTAAACACTTTCATCACCACTGCTCTCAAATCAAATCAAATCATTTTATTTGTTACAAAGCAGGTACATAGTTTATATTAGGTCTTATAATGATAATATTAGTGCGCTGCATTCTACTCGCAAGCATACAAAAATTACACACAAGAATAATGAATTAAAATATTACAGAATTTTTTAAATGTCTGTAGGTATAATTAAAATGTCAAACCATAAAATAGAAATACAATGATGTCAAAATTTAAAATATCATTGTCAACAATAATCCTCCATAAATTAACATTAACATTTATTATTTAAAAATTGTTGCAGTCGTTTTTTTTAAAATAACTAAATTAAGATTCTTTATTTTTCGTGGAATTTTATTGTATAATACTGGAGCCATTTGATAAATACTTTTGCGGAAAAGAGCTGTTCGACTGCGACCAACACTGAGAATGTTAGATTCCCTTTTTCTCAAACGTGAGTTTGCGGGGGGCCTAATTTCAAAACTGTGAATGAAAAAATCTTGAGGAAACCGGCACATCCTTTACCAAAAATTCGAAGACATGTGACATCTACCAACCCGCAGTGGGTCCGCGTGGTGTATTACGGCCCACTCCCTCTCACAGAGAGGCCTGTGTCCCAGCAGTGGGTACTTCATAGGCTGAATATGAAAAACATCTTAATAAGGTCAGACTATTGATTTGATGTCTGAAAACTGACTACAAGGTAAAGTTTACAATTCTAGATTCTGGACGTGGAACGTATGTTGGCTAAGTCAGCTCCTGAGGAGGTGGATCCAGGTAGAGAACAGCAGGGACATCCTGTCATCAGGACTTTGTAAGTTACCATAAAGATTTTAACGACTTTTGATACTTCAGTCAAGATTACATTACAAATCTTGGAGTTTGAATTAAAAAAACGTTTAAACAACCGACTTCCGAAAAAACACTACAAAGTGAAAAATAACTTTAATTTCGGAAGTCGGTGTCTTTGGGTATGTATTTTAATTTTTTGCCGCCGCCTTCCGAATTTAAAGTTATTATTCACTTTGTAGTGCTTTTTCGGAAGTCGGTTGTTTTTTTTTTATTTTTTATTTTTCACTTTTTAGTTATAGTACCTACCCCACACCAATTCGAAATTTCATCATCCTTGGGGTATTCTCAAAGTCAAGCAAATCAAAACAATGCACATTTATGCGATAGCAGTAATCGCGGTTGATATGCTGTCATTTTTTTAAGAGTTCCGTTGTCTGACCCCGAAACTCATCATCAGATGTATATGAAATTTAAATGTGACTATTTCGGAATAAACCCTTTTCGAACAAAAAAATAATTTTGCAAATATATGACGGAACTATGCCTCCTTCTTTTTGAAGTTGGTTAAAAAAGACATGCTAAAACTGTTTAGGGCTCAAAAGAGTCAAACTGATTCGGTGTCGCCGCAAATTGACTGATCCAATTTTATCTTAACGCAATTCAGTTTGCTCCACTCAAATTAAATATTACACAAGCATTTGTCATCACTTAAGGGGCTCGTGGCTACATAATATAAGCTGCACGGGTCGATCGATCAGGTTAAGCTGTGCTTGCCGCGGTTGGTCAGTGGATGGGTGACCCCTCCGTGCCTCGGAAAGCACGTTAAGCCGTTAGTCCCGGCTGTCATTTGTGGATCTTTGACAGTCGTTACGGGTCGTCAGAAGCCCAAAAGTCTGACAACCAGTCTTACCAAGGGGTATCGAATTACCCGATAGGCAGTCTCTCCATGTAAAATGCTGGTATTCAGCTGCAACCGGTTATTCTGAAGGCCGATCCTAACATATGTAGTTGGGAAAAGGCTAGGCAGATCATAATTTGTCATCACTTCCCGGTGTCAAGCCAGATACCAATCCCAGAGATCAAGCCAACTTAAAACTAAGAGACCTTCACTGGCTCATAGGTAGACACTCATGACTAAGCTTGGAAAATAAACTGCATATCTATAAATGCATCCTGAAACCTATTTGGACATATGGCATAGAGCTCTGGGGATCGGCAAGCCACTCAAATATTGTGATTATGCAGCGCTTCCAAAATAAAGCATTAAAAACCTTAATTGGTGCATTACGCACCCTGGTTTACAAAAAATATTGAAGTACATGAGTACCTACAAATTCCAACTGTAAAGGAGGCTGTGGAAAGGTCCTACAAGTACTATAAAGAAAGACTCCAACGACATAAAAACGAACTCGCTGTAACACTCCTAAAGTCCTCAGACGCTACCTACAGACTCAAAAGAGAACGAATAGCGTCAATCTAACCAACACTAAAAATTGTAATTACAAGATGACGCATCACAGGATGCAAACAATCTTGAACTGCCAGTGAAGAAACAACCTATCTGATTAAAGCTCAAGGGCTGATTGCAGATGGAAGAGAGAAAAAGAAAAAAAAACTTCCCGGTGTGACAATGTTCCCGGTGACTTAAATAAAATATTCAAACCCTTTCTTCACAGATACGATCACACAGATGAGATCACAGCCCTAGACTTCCATCCTAGGGAACAGATCCTAGTATCAGCTTCCCGGGATTGTTGCATTAAACTCTTTGACATCACTAAGGCCTCCGCTAAGAAGGCCTATAAGTCCATCACGGTAAGTTATCCCTACTAATATTATAAATGCGAAAGTAACTCTGTTTGTTACGCTTTCACGCCTAAATTGTTGAACCGATCGTCATGAAATTTGGCAGAGATATAGCCTGGGATATGGAGAAGGAGATAGGCTACTTTTTTACGCGATAACCGACATCCACGGGGGGGAGCCGCGGACAAAAGCTAGTAATTTTATAAGTTAAACTAGCCGCGCCCGCGGTTTCACTTGCATACGTCTCGATCCCATGTGAATATCGGAATAAAAAGTATCCTATGTCCTAATCCAGGTCAGTGTGTACCCATTTGCCAAATTTCATCCCAATCCGTTCAGCCGTTTTAGCGGGAAAGCGTAACAAACACACATAGAAAAAAATAAAATGTTTCTTCATTATTATTTTACCACTAACAGTCTTCTTTATTATTCTTATCCCTTATTGTACAGATATAAAGAATAAGTAACTTTAATTGTTTGAATACAAGGCTTTTTGCAACCAAGCAAATGTGTATTTTAAGTCTTTTTTTTGTAATGTGAGTTTTGTTTGTGCAGAATAAACATTTTTTATTTATTTTGTTACAACATTAATAGGCCAGTTTGGCTTAGCTTATAAATTGTGCAAAAAATGTAAATACTACGAGTGGGGATTAAAGTAACGACTTCTGAATTATGTTTTTTTTTTAATTGTTTTTTTCTTGTCAGTTAATTCAAAGGCACCTGGAGTTCCTGTTACAGCCATCCATTAAAGTAGTTTTGTATTTTCAGGACGCCGAACAAGTCCTATGCGTCGCCTTCCACCCTCTGGGCGACCACATAATAGCCTCCAGCACTCAGCCGGTCATCCGTCTCTATGACGTCACGACCAGCGCCTGCTTCGTATGCCCGATACCCTCGCACCACCACACCAGACAAGTCAACTCCATACAGTAAGTAAAAAGTTATGGGACCATAAAGGCTGCAATCCGAATAACGATAAAATCAATTTGAGCGTGCTGACACCAGTTCTGAAATATGGTGAGCCCGATAGCAATGTCACATGCGCCATATTGCGATAACGCCAACGATGCCCTAAACTAATGTCATATTGAGCCCTTTAAAAATGACAGGTGTGCTATTTTGTTTTGAGTCGCATCATATCTTTAGCTAACTTAGATTTATTAGAAACTATCTTTTGCCAGTGGCTTCGCCCGCGTGGAGGTCGGTGTATTATACATATAAACTTTCCTCTCGAATCACTCTATCTATTAAAAAAACCCGCATCAAAATCCGTTGCGTAGTTTTAAAGATTTAAGCATACATAGGGATATAGGGACAGAGAAAGCGACTTTGTTTTATACTATGTAGTGATAGTGCTTCTGGCTAGAGTCGTCACCTAACTAAATAAGAAGAAGAAATTTGTGGTGGTATATAGCTGTTAACGTTTAGTGAGCACTGTTCCGTATTGTTGACAAAAATGACAGGTTTTAGCTGTCATAATCATGATATCTAAAGCAAATTATTGATGTGAGCGCTCTGAGCGATAATGTTGTAATTCTGAAAGCAGCCAAAGTAAATTAGGGACCACACGAGCAATTAGAGACCACGGTATAATTTATGGGTAATCATCAATATTTAAGAGAGTAATTAGGGACCATAATATCGAACACTCAAATGCTTCAAAATTTGTAGTTTAAAAAATGACTCCATCCACCTTTTGCCATATCGCCAATACACTAGTTTCAATTTGTCATATTTCTTTGCAGATTCTCTCCGAACGGAAAATACTTTGCGAGCGGCAGCGCTGACGGGTCTGTCAAATTGTGGGATACGGTGTCAAACAGATGCTTTAACACCTTTATTAACGCCCACGATGGCTCTGAAGTGTGCTCCGTTGCATTTACTAGGAATAGCAAGGTATGTTGTATGGCTTACTTACCGTAGGAACCAGGCGCGGTCGCAGACAAAGACTGCCTATATATTAATAAGAAAAAGTATTATATTTTCATAAAATTGCTATTTTAAGCTTTAAGTTTACGGCTTTGGGGGGTCACATGACCCCTAGGACCCCCCCCCCCCCTCGGACCGCGCCTGGTAGGAACCATAGGTGGGGTCATATTATGAGGTGGTCTAACAGCCAGTTGCAGAAACGAATAACTTTAAAGCTGTCATTAAATATTAATCTTTAATTAACTTCTTCTAAAAAGCAACACTAGACTCGATTCAATGGTTCTTTGATTTTGAAATGTCAAACATGGCAATCTGTCACAGTTTTTGTTACACAAAGCAAGCATACTTTAGCACTTTAAAGTTGTTTTGTGCAACATCATTAAATTTATTAAATTTTATTAGCGTTAATGTAATGTGGCATATGTTTGTCTTTGTGCAACTGGATGCTAAGCGGTCAAGTTTGGGTCATATTTTTTTTACATTGGATTATTTAGTGGCCCACATACTGCCATAAAAAATATCTATTCATGGTATCATTCAGGTATTTTACTCTACGTAGTTATTTGATTATCGGTCCTTATCATAATATTTACAATTATTTTACAGTATCTCCTAACATCTGGACTGGATTCGTCTATAAAACTCTGGGAGCTTGCAAGTAGCAGATGTCTCATTCAATACACTGGAGCGGGAACTACAGGTAATTTGTTTCACTATACTATGGAAAGCAGCTTTTTCTTTTGTTGTTCTATTTCCCTTAGTTACTTTTAGCATGTTTAAACTCACAAAACCCATTTTCTTAGTATTCAATGATAAATGATTTTATTCCTGTACAGCGCGTGTGTGTGTGTGTGTGTTTGTACAGTCAGCGTCAATAATATCGGGACGAACAGACTGTTCAAAATTATCTAAACAACTATGAAATTTAAATATTAACTCAATGACACAAGGAATGTTTCAGAATGAACCCAATACAGGACAAATGTCATTTAGACAAGAACTTTATCTAATTGAGATTAAGTTTAATTTTCTTAGTTGTTGAGATCATTTTGAACAGTCTGTTCGTCCCGATATTTTTGACGATGACTGTACAAACAATTTTACACGTCAATCATATTTTAAAAACTAGACCACTTCGGCGTTTCCTATCTGACTACTCTGAGAAGAAAGGCCGAAACAAACTCAGAGGTCACAGTCTCTTTTAAAGTCCAGATATAATCTTGGTCAGACTATGTAGATTTATGTCTGAAATGGTCTTTTGAACGAAGATTCACACATGTTGAATCTGTCCAGTCATTGCTATTTCTTTGTGCCTACAGTATTGGCCATCTACTAACTTTGAAAGACACATTGGCAGTAGCCAAGATGAGAACAGGCCTACAACTAAAAAAAAAAAAAAATTTAATTTTGAACTTCAAAGACAAAAATTTGGTGACTTCTTTTCAATTTTGGACATTCTTTAACATCGAATTGACTTTATTTCGACTTCCATAAACTTAATTTTTACTTATTTATAGGCAAACAAGATCACCACGCCCAAGCAGTGTTCAACCACACTGAAGACTATGTCATGTTCCCTGATGAGGCGACCACCTCTTTATGCACCTGGCATTCTAGAAGTGCCAGCAGGTGCCAATTGATGTCGCTGGGACACAATGGAGCTGTCAGGTGAGATATTAGGCTTTCCCAATGGGTTTAAGGGGAATCTAGTTGCTGGCTCTAACTCACTGATGGGCCTGGCTAAAAAGCATGCTGTATCACCAGGCATCGTGTCCGACAGAGGTAGTATCAGTTATGAGCAGTTAGACGCTAGTCTACACGTACAACATTATTGAGTGAGATGCAGGATCATTATATTAAAAAATAATATTGTATATTAACTGCTATTTACATATAGAGGTTTATTAAAAGCCACGATTTTATTGTTTTTGTCTATGCCCTAGATTGATGAAGAGAGTGGTGTAATGACTGGTACCTAAGACCTAACTCATTATTTTCTAGCTTTTAGTACAATATCTACATCATAATTGTCTTTCTTTTCAACAAAACCGTTTAACTCAAAAAGTTTTTTTTACTTATTTAATTTTTTGCGGGTTAAAATGCACTTTAACCTTTTGACCGCCACAGTCAAGTATAGATGACAAACTTATACGTAAATAAAGCCGCTTAGCGCTGAGGGCTTTGATTTTTTGACGTGGCGATCAAAGGTAAAAAAAATGTTTGACGAATAGTAAAGTGCAAGCGATTTTGAACCAGATGCGGTACAAATATCACTGTCCTACTGACCCAATTTGCCCTTAAACTGTTCTGAAACCGATTAGGGTCAGTTCGAGTAACTTTTAATTTGAAATTTTTCGTTCCAGGTTCATAGTCCATTCCGGCACTGCCCCAGCCTTCCTAACATGTAGTGATGATTATCGTGCACGGTTCTGGTACAGACGAAATACCCATTAATTGAAACCATTAGAAACCTTTAGCGACAGCGATGATGAATAAATATTCATTGTATCTTTCAGTATTGGTATACGGTTACAGGTGTAATTTTTAAAAGGTACAAAGGAAGCGTCATCTTTATCAATAAGAAGGGAAAGTATTTTTTATGTCACAGTAGCTTTTGCCGGCGGTGAATTATCCCACGGGAACTTACTACCACGATGAAAATTATTCTATGTGTTGTGTGCAAAATTTCATCCAAATCCGTGTAGCTGTTTTCGCTAGATTGAGTAACAAACATATAAACATCTGAACATACAATATTAGTAGGATAAACAAACTGTAATCATGTATCGCTTGATTCTAGACCTAGCAAAATGGCGTCGAAATATTTCAACGGTTATTTAAAAAAAAAAACAGCTTTTTCATAGACAATTGCAATAGCTACGCGGTCAAAATGTATGGTATAGCAATTTTTCTTTTTAATAACCGACGAAAAATTTAAATTTAATTTTTCATATTTGGGTCGGCTTTTAATCTAACCAAATGAAGTTGACTACCAGCATTATACATGGAGCGACTGCCCATCTAACCTCCACAACCCGGTTATTGGGTAATAAGATACTTCTTGGTAAGACTGACTTCTGACGACCCATAATGACGGTCAAAGATCTACGAATGACAGCTGGAACCAACAGCTTAACTTGGCTTTCCGAGGCACAGAGAAGTTTCAATATATAACTGATATGTATGTCGCCAATGTTCGCCCATCCATCGACCAACCTCGGTAATCGTAGCAACCACGATCATTTCAGTTAAAGGCGACCCTACCAAATATTACCTTATTACATGTTAACAAAATACACCTATGACTGAATTTATGCCATAACATCGTTGTTCCTAATGGATTCTACAGTAATCGGTCGTGTAATTTCTCAAGAAATGCTTGACTCTTATTGATAAGATTTTAGTAATATTAAGTTAAAAATGGTTCGAAGTGAAAACGGTTGGTGTGAAAATTTATACGAGCCGAGAATACGCTATCCAGCTCAGAGTATACGCGATTCAGCTCAGAGTATATGCGATCCAGCTCAGGGTATACGCGATCCAGCTCAGAATATATGCGATCCATTGCGCCCAAAGTGCGCCTAAGGAAGTTTTCACATAAAAAAATACCTGTTATTTTACTTTGAAGACATTTGTGAACAATAAACTTGAAGTGTTTAAAAATATTTGGTGTCTGTATTCATGTTTAAAGTTACTCGAAAACTTTTGTACTCATTTTGATGTCACTTATATGAAGAAATGTACAAATATATTTGTCTATCTAAATGTTAGTTTGAAGAAATATCTTTACTCGAAAATTCCTGTACTGATTTTGATGTCACATATAGGAAGAAATATATAAATATGTTTGTCTATCTCAATGTTAATTTAAAGAAACAACTCGAAAATTACTGTACTCATTTTGATTCACATATAGGAATAAATATAATAATATGTGTCTATCTATCAATGATTAATCTACCATATTCCGTCATAAATGTAACGTAATTTTATAAAATACTATAATATTTACATGTACATACAAGCAAACAGACTTAAAATAATATTAATAATATGTACATGGCTATTTATATATCTAGAAATATTATTTTCTTGCACTTGTCCCAATTTATTTGGGGTCGGTGCGACATGTCTTTTTCTTCCGTACTTGTGTATCTAAATGTTAATTTAAAGTAATTAAATATTGTAATATGAAAATATTCAGGCTAAAAGTTAAATAACAGTAAGTACGTCAGAAAAAAAAAATATTCAATAGAAATATTTGAAATCAGTCTCATAAGTTATTGATACCCGACGTTATACCATAGAGAAGTAATAAATGTCTTCAATAATAATAATATTGTCTTTTATTGCACCCGAAGAATGTCAGAAGTCCATTCGGTGTTTTTCAAGAGTATGAAAACTGCATTTCAGTATTAAATAAAAGTTTTTCAGGTTATGTAAGAGAGAGAGAGAGAGAGAGAGAGGTAGAGAGAGAGAGAGGGTGAGAGAGACAGAGAGGTAGAGAGAGAGAGAGAGGTAGAGAGAGAGAGAGAGGTAGAGAGAGAGAGAGAGAGAGAAGTAGTGGCCCAGTGGTACTAACGAGTTGTAGGTCCAAAACCGGACAGGGGCTTCACTTTGCGTGAATTATTTCATCTCTTCTGCTCTCAAAACGGTGAAGGAAAACGACATGTCCTAGAACTAAAAATTCGAAGACATGTGACATCTACCAACCCGCACTGGGCCCGCGTGGTGGATTACGGCCCATTCCCTTTCATCGAGAGGAGGCCTGTGTGCCAGCAGTGGGAACATTATGGACTGATTATTATATAAAAATAGTTTAATTTTTGTTTTTGTACAGGTAGGTTCTTTTTTGTTATAGGTTCAATACGTAAATTGGTGCCAGGAAGTCTTCTAAGATTTGAAAATTTTGTCCTGTTGCATTAGAGAGTTCGCTAGATAAATGGCTGCAGTAACCTAGCCACATCAAACTTCCAAGCCATGTTCAAGATCTAAGTATCAATCAATTTAAATCATTCATTGAACGTATGTTGTGCGTGAAAGCCTTTTATACCGTTAAAGATTATATTGAGGACAAAAAAGCTTGGGATTGACCTGCTCCAATTTTTGCATACTAAATGTTGTTTTTCTTTTTGGTTTTGCAAACTTATACTCTTTGATTTTTTAACATTTGATAATTATTATATACATATTGATAGGAATATTTACTTTGAGAAATATAATATTATTATTGTTGTAATTATTGTGAATGTGAGGACTATAAGGGTCATATTTTTTTTGTGTTTTTTCATCTCTTTCTCATTTTTCATTTTCATCTTTTTTTGTTCTTTAATAATATTGTCGTTTAACTACAGGTACTCGTACTTTTCTTGGCTTGAACAATCTAAATATCTTTTAATTTTTGGGTGGTCCCATCGCCGGAGGAAAAATATTGAAATTAAATGCATCCGGCAACTGGAACCGCGGTTCAAGTAAATTGTGAACCTCAAAACCTTCGAACTTCAAACTTAACCTACAGAATAGCAGAAAATCCCACTAACCTGGCTATATAACTCGACTGAAGACTCGCCCTTCAGCTGATGTCCAGTGAGATACGTGTTGTGACTACTGGCAATGTAGTACTGGCTTAAGGGACCCGTCATATCCTTGGAGATTGATTTGTGGACTTCTTCTTCGTCGGAGGTTGATGATTTGCTGCGGAAAGAAGTTTTGCTCTAGAATTTTTGTATGGAATTTAGGTGAGGAAGTGGGGAGGGTGTAAATGGCTCTCTACTTATTAAATATCTTAAATTTATTCGTTTAGTAACAGACAACATCCAGCGTAAACCGCTGGGCTTAGATGCATGGAATTTAGCCCAAGAGACCCTTGTATACCTAACGAAAGTACGGAGACTGATGTTTGAAAATTCATTACTAAAATAGGTCACGGTAATTCGGAAGTTCGTAATTTTTGGCGATGGGAAGTCTTATCGTGCATACGGCTTGTCTGATGGAAAGGAAATTAAATATGACAAATTTTTAAGTTCTGTGTCTCGTAATGTTGATTACTTTGCCTGCCTATGTATAGAATCAAGTCTATTTAACTAAACAGACAGCTGTGCTGCTGGGTAGTTTGTTGCGCCACTTCTTACCAGCTAAAACACTTGGAAGTGGTGAAGGGCGGGCGTTTTGGGGAACTGTCTTATGTAATTTTGACAATTCGAAAAGTGCTGATTCTCAGCCTAATTTGAATAAATGACTTTTGATTTTGATTTTGAGAGCTGTCTATAGACAAGCGCAAAACTTGCAATTTTAAAAAGAAATCCCGATGTCCCGTGTAACGTGAACGCTGTTGGTTTTATTAATTTTATAAAACTGACACTCGCTGATACACATAATTATATGGTTTATTACTTGACATGTTAATCTTTTTTTTTAAACTTGGCTGTATAACTAAGGTACGGTAGTCAAAAACTGAGTGTTTTGACATTTTAGAAACAGTGACTCATGTTTATCTTTCGTAAAATCTGCAATTGTCAGTCAATCTAAACTTTCGTGTTTTAATATTAGATACGTAACTTCAGGCTGCATTCGATTATCATACATTTAGGCTGGTCTCTTGGTTGATTACGATATATCCCTTTTTCCGTTTTCCATTCAGTTATTTCAGTATTTGTTTTTTTTTGTGAACAGAACATTACAGCAATTAGGACATGTAAACTTACGTGATAAAGTTGGCCCTCATCTGTTCAGGCACGAAGGCATAGTTGTCTTTGTCCGTGAGGAATCTGACGAAGCCCTCGAACGAGAGGCAGTTGTCGGCGCGAAGAGTTGGGTCTGGTTCGTGTCTCTAGCGATAAAATATTTGATATTGTATTATAGATCAAACAATTAACACTAGTCTTAGAAGTGACAGGTGGTGAACTTAACTATAAAGAGTTAATAAAAAAAACAAAAAAAAACAACCTCGTATGACTATGATTTTTTCCCCATTCGTTTTCGTTGTCGAAACTCAACATGCGGAAAAAGTATTGTCAGCTAATTTAGATTTTTTTAATCCATTTTGCAACTATAGGAGATGCAAAACGTATTCAATCATTTTAAACCATTTTGGGTTTGAACCGTATTTTTGGTTTAAAACGATTTATAACCACATTTTTACAGTCTAGTCACACGCTAGTCTAGTTACACTATAGTCACACGCGATTTAATCGAACACAGGTGTTCGGGATAGCTTGAACCTTGTTGTAACGGGAGCAGGTATTTTTCTGGAGGCAAACGACGGCAAGGACCTAATGAGAAGCTGGCAGACTTCTTATTAGTAGTGTTGTTCTTGAGTGCTGGAACTGAAGTTCCCGTAGAGGTGCTTGCTTCTGTGGCAGACGAAGCACTGGTTTCGCTGCTAGTACCCGTTGTCTCGGTAGCGGCGTCCGACGTGCCCTGTGCAGGCGGGTTTCCTAACGGGGCCTCTGGTACGGCCCTAAGCGCATTGAGCTCTTCCTGTCGACGTTTCACTTGTTCTCCGTCCTGACTTCGTGTTAAAACCATCTTCTAGGCGCAGGTCTGCAATCCGGCTCGAAGGACCAAAATGTTCGAGATAGCTTGAACACGAGCAGGTATTTTTCTGGAGGCAAACGACAGCAGGGAACTAATGAGGAGCTGGCAGACTTCTTCTTACTAGTAGTGTTCTTCTTGAGCGCTGGAACTGAAGTTCCCGTAAAGGTGCTTGCTTCTGTGGCAGTCGAAGCACTGGTTCCTTGCCGTCGTTTGCCTCCAGAAAAATACCTGCTCGTGTTTTATTCAACAAGGTTCAAGCTATCCGGAACAACAGGTCTCCTCTCGATGAGAGGGAATGCGCCATAATCTACCATGCAGTCCCAGTGAGTGTTGGTAGATGTCACATGTCTTCTCTTCTGTTATAGTTCTGAGAGCCGTGGTGATGAAATAATTTACATAAATATTATGTCTCCATTCAAAATACCTGCATCTTACCTGTATAATATCTTTCAGTTGTTGTTCAGTCTTCGGCTCGTTCTGTCTCGTCTCACAGAACTTGCCGAGGGTTGGTAAGGAGAGTACTCTTCCGCTGATGTCAGGGCAGGCTCCTGTTAAACGAATATAAATGATAAATTCTACGCAAAAATCCACAGGCTCCACAGGATTTTTATAATCATTTATTTCGGATGAATCGGGTATCCATATTTGTGTAAGTACTTAAGAGCTAAGTTAGTAATATTAAAATACAATTGAAATAAACTAAATCAATCAGACACGTGGAGTGCAATCCAGTGTCTAACAAAAGGACCGTCTAATCGCTCTGCTATTACTTTCAGAATGCTATTGGAGCTTGCTCGAATACGGTGCAATATGGAGGCCGCTCGCTTTCTCATGACGGCATGAAAGCCATCAATCCGAGCCTCCATAAACATGCCAGAAGCACTACAGCATCTCGGCAGCCCCGACAACATCCTAAAAGCATTATTATATTGTATACGAAGGGCATTAAGTGCCCGCTGAGTACAGGTGATCCACAGGGTGCTCGTGTAAAACGATTGGCAGTATGCCCTGAACATTGTGTACTTTACCTCGTTCGGGCATCGTTTAAACCTGCGAGCCAGCATGTCCCCACGGACAGCCAACGCCCTTCGTTCCCTCTCAACGTCCACGTCATCAGAGAGGTCCTCCGTGACCCAGTGACCCAAGTACTTAAGCTGCGTCACTCTTTTAAGCGGTACACTATTTAGTGTAACAGACGGGACGGTGTCGACTTTAGAATTCCGCGGTAGGAATACCAATAAGTCGCTTTTGTTCGCATTGTACTTGAGCCCATGGGCCACGGCTTACTCCTCACATCTCCTAACCAGTTTCCGTAAACCGCTAATTGAAGGACTCAGCAATACCAAATCGTCCGCATAACTTAAGTTATTAATGGTGGTGCCATCAATATTGCAGCCGACTGCAGTGCTACTGAGACCCTCAATCAACTCATTGATGTACAAGTTGAAGAGTCGAGGGGATGTTAAGCCAAAATCAAAATCAAATCAAAATCAAAAGTCATTTATTCAAACTAGGCTGAGAGTCAGCACTTTTTGAACGTCAAAAATTACATAAGACAGTCCCCCCAAAAAGCCCGCCCTTCACCACTTCCTAGTGCTTTAGCTGGGAAGAAGAAGTGGCGCAACAAACTCCCCAGCCTGTCTTACACCATACTCCAATCTGTACTCATCGGACATAACATTCGCCCACCTTTTACAACATTGACTTGATTGTTATATCAGTAATCAAGAACGTTATTTGATTTTTATTATTTGATTTGATTTGGCCATTGCCAATCACCAACGCGTGGAGCCAGGGTTACTTATGAAAACAAAGTAGATGGGCTCGACTAAACTGCTACGGGGATTCTGTGAGTAGTACTCCCAAGGGATTTAATAAAAAAATGAGATCGGTGGTTTTCAAGTTTTAGTGCAATCTTACCTGGTAACGCAGCAGCCGCTAGAAGATCGAATGCTTTCTTCCTTCCCACCTTGTCGCTAGGTGGTTCGAGGTCTAGAGAACCGTTTCTTGTTAAAAGACCTGGACAGAAAGACATTAATTAATATAAAACTTCTTCTCTCCGACTAAGAATGTTTAGCTAAAAGAATACTTGGTGTGGTGTTAACGTACGATGATAACGTAGTTGGCTAATCAGGAAATGCTGGCCATAAAATAAGGATCGTCATACATAGAAAGAAAGAAAATATATTTATTTAGCACAGACTAAACATTTATTTATTTGTTTATTTATTTATTCCCCAAACACATACAACTATCATCACAGGCTTTTAATACATGCACATAGGTTTTTAATGCCCACCAATAACAGGGTTAATGGTTTTTCCACGCCTGTTTTTCTCGAAGGGGTAGGTAGATGTGTATAGGCTGTGAAACTATGGTAGGTAAGCTATACCCAGAGGCGGAACTATGGTGGGGCTGGCAGGGCACCTATCATAGGGAGTCGCGAAACGTCACCAATTATTGAATTAAAAAAATACTTCAAGAAACCATTTCATACGGTTATACACCGTGAAATTTAAATGGTTGTTTTCCCGCGGCAGAACAACTTGCCATTAGGAGTACTTTCGAAGCATAGAGTAAAAGTAAAGAAAATGAAGATTTTTTTGTTTTAAAATAATTAAAAAATATTCATCAACTCGATAAAACACTACTCAACTTGTAGGTACTACTCGAATCGCACGCACCTCCGACAAATGGAACAGCGATGCATAAATGTTCAATGCAAAATAAACTCTCGCACGTGGTGATTTTTCACAATGGTTAATCTGCCATTTTTTGTTTCTAATATTTTATTTGTTTTTATACCGATTGTATTACCAAGACAAAACCATTTCGCTGCGGGAAAACAACCATTAAAATTTCACGGTGTATATCTAAGAAATCTGAAGAGCTACTTGAATTTGTTGTGTAGAATGAGGATGAAATTGTATTTCCAAATCTGCCATTTTTATTCAAATTATGCTTAAAATTGCAGCATTACAATTCGTGAGTGATTTTTTTAAAATTAATACCTTCGTTATTGAAGGCTATAATTTGGTCAAAAAAGGTTATGCGACCTAGCTTTGCTCAGTGTAGATCGAGAAGATAATTTACGAAGGGGCGCAAATGTGATGCGTGCCGTAGGCGCCATTTTCTATTGGTACGATACCCACATTGCGCCAGTTTTATTTAAGTTCCAATTAGTAAAATAAAAAGTGAGAAACTGGGCTACCAACCCCTAAAATATTCCTTTGAAAAATTTCGCGCTTAAAACCATTAAATCAAAGAGGTCGTCAATCACACTGTATTATTTAAGTATACGACGGTAAAAACATTGTTAGGAAACTGGCATGTTACAGAACCAGAAACTACGCGAAGACATGTGACATCCACCGACGCGAACGGTGTCCGCGTGGTGGATTGCGGCCCACTCCTCACAGAGGGCAGATGGGAGTTGTCCCAGCAGTGCGAACATTCGGCTGATTATGTTAGGCTGGTGGTAACCGACCTGTACGAAAAATGGCTCTGCTTCGGAACAGTTCGGGTGAACTTCGGCTCTTCTCAGCTCCAAGCAACGGTGATCGGTTTCTTGGAACTGCTAGCTGCTCGAATATGTCCCGGAGTTCTGATCTCATTACTAAACTGTGAACAAATGAAATTATTGGTCAAAAAACTGTGTTTGAGACGTGGCTATTGGCTGCTTTTTTGGCGAAATGTTTCAGTCCCTGGTCAGTAATTGTTACATCTAGACAGGCCTGCTAAGTCGCTGGCAACACTGTCGTCGTGCCCTCTCACCGCTGACAAGCCCCTCCACACACTTCTCTACGCCATGACGGGAAATCGTGCATAAATAAGCTTGCACGTCTCATTATCGCTCTCTTTATTATTTACTAGCTTTTGCCAGCGGCTTCGCCCGCGTGGAGGTCGGTGTATTATACATATAAACCTTCCTCTTGAATCACTCTATCTATTAAAAAATCCCGCATCAAAATCCGTTGCGTAGTTTTAAAGATTTAAGCATACATAGGGATATAGGGACAGAGAAAGCGACTTTGTTTTATACTATGTAGTGATTTACTTATTTATTTATTTAACCATTTATGTACATACATATATAAACAAACAAGAAGATTAGAACAGAAAAATAGGTACAGAGGTGATGCTTTTCACAAGGACAATTGATCAGGTCGATCCTCCGTCAATTTACTATTTGATTTGTGCTGATATCTATTGAAAACCTAATCTAACCTTTCTCAACAAAAGCGTTCACTCAAACATAACACTCACTCAATATAAACAAGTTAGTCAACGCAGTACACGGCGAGCAAGCTTGTTAGTTTTACCAAAAACAAGAATTAACTATGGCAAAAAAATGTTAACTTTTGAAGGAGCACAGCTTTATAACAAATTACCGTCCGGTATAAGAAATGTACACTCTTACAATGCATTCAAAACTCAACTTAGCCAGCACATAATTTCGGATCGATCACTTCTGGAGAAATTAATGCATTGAATGGGTAACTATTAAATTGTAATACTGATGACGAACATATTGTAATCTACATTTTTAGTATTGTTCTCAAGTAAGTGACTTATGTCTTTATTGGGAATAAATTTTCTTTAAACCGAATCCGTTGATTTATATTGTATTATTTACATTGGGAAGAAATGGGATGGTGCTATTCTTTTACGTCCGGCATCACACGGTACAATACCTGCGCGGTATGAATGGAGTAACTATTTTGTTAATAACCAACGGAGAAGTTCAAGGTCGAAGTCTCTGTCATCCTGTTAACTTTTCTCCGAGACGAACTCTGTTTCTCAATGAAATCCGTGTTAGGGGGCATCCATTCATTACGTGAGGCAGTTTTGGCAATTTTTCGAACCCCTCAGGTGAGATGTCGTGAGATTTGGCTCGAAAACAATCTCACGTGAGATATTTCAAAATCCGTATTTGTGGTGTAAAAACGTTAAGTTGTGCTTATTTGCGAAGAATTTGTGCGCTGCGTTTGTCTGACTCGGCTGGCCGGTGGCGGTTTAACAATCGGGAGCTATTGTGTTACTTTGTGGCCTTGCATAACCGCGATAAATATTATTTTCTTGGATTTAGCCATATTAAAGTTGGAAGGCCTCCTACAAGGTGGACCGATGACCTTGTAAGGGCCGCAGGAGTCCGCTGGTTGCGGGAAGCACAGAACTAGTTGAAGTGGCGGAGCTTGGGGGAGGCCTATGTCCAGCAGTGGACGTCTTTCGGCTGAAATGATGATGATAAGCCAAAGTGGTGGCCAAATCTATTTAACCTGGTTTTCTCGTAATTTTACATCGTTTTTTTTGCGGAAACTAAATACATAAATATTAATTACGTGATATTCGACTCGCTCCTCTCCCCCACGTGTGATTGGGTGAGATTCGACTCGACCTTCTCCCCCCTAATACGGTATTTTACTCTATACGAGAACAAATCTAAAAATATATTATTGAGATAGCTGAGGCAAAATGCAGTCGGAAAATTTTAGTTTTAGGTCGTGAAACAACAAAATAAATTTTAAATACAATTTAAAGATTTCAGTTTTTTTAAATCTGTTTTTGAACACCATGAAAAAGTAGCCGCCATTTTATTACGTCATACGGCATGTCAACTGAGCAACTTTGTACTTTTATTATTTTCGTAACCAAAGTATTTTTTATTTATTTAAGTAACATTTTGCATTCAGGAACAGCAATCCAACTACAAGTAGAAAAATAACTCATTTTTTTAAATTATAAACAATTGTCTTTTAAAATATTTGCGCATTTGTTTTGAGCGAAGTGACATCATACCGACAGAGCAATATGGCGGCCACTGCGTCCAACGTTTTCGTCAAATTACACGCGAAATATGAAAATGTAAAATTTAAATGCATTTTTATGACACTAATCGATTAAATAAAAATGGTGTGTTTTTTTTAGTTGTTTATTAGCACTCTAGAATCTAATTAAGACACTTTACAAAAATGTGTGTAATACCCTATTAATGGACGCCCCCTTAGTCTTGTATTTTTACCTACTAGGTACTTTACTGATAATTTTATTACCTGAAACTCCTGAACAGCGTGACGAAATCCATGAAGTCCAGTTGTGTGTCATACCCAACGGAGCCAGTTCTCAAATGTTTCAGGTTCTCCCAAAACCTCTCGCTGGTTTCTAGTCTTCTTAAACTAGGGACAGAGTAATAATTAAGTTTAAAAAAAAAATAGTTTTAGAAATAAAGATGTTTTAAGATTAAATCTTTTTTTTTTAAGGCATTTATATTTGCTTATGATAACACAAGACACAATCCCACTTTATTATAAACGTTGCTTATAGTTAAGTAGGTAGCTAGCGACTGTTTAACTATACATTTTTGACTTTAGTTTATAAATAAGGGGGAATATTGTCACTCATTTTAGAATTGATTATAAATAAAATAAATAAAAAAATAATAACTTTATTGATCCAAATAACTACATAGACAAAGGTTGTATACTAGTAACATGCTAAGACTTAGTCAACTAACAGAGGACACAAGGGGTGAGAAACAATTGTCTATATTAACAAAAAATATAATCCTATCTCCTAAACTAGGGATTGCCTGGGAGACAGTGATTCGACCAAACTGAACTGCTTATTAACAATGAACCTTATGTTTCGAGTGTCGATGTTAATCTACCATAAGACAAAAAGTGAGTTAGCTGAGTAGTAATTTAGATTAATTTGAGCATGGATGGAGAAAGAGTGGGTTTGTGAATGTGTGTGTTCATGTTCGTGAGTGTAATGTTAGTTGTGTAGTGGTGTGTGTACTGTGTGTTATGTGGAGTGTGTTATGTGGTGTTTGTATGTGTGTTGTGTTTTGTGTTTCTATTTAATAGTGATTTGTAATTTGTTAAATGATGTATGCTAGTAGAGATTCGGTGTTATTGTAGTCCTGTTGTATGAGCCAGTCTGTAATTTTAGATCGGTTTAATTATTTTTAAATCGGTATTTGTTAACTAATCATTTTGAAATATTCCTCAATAAAGAACTAAGTTAAATAATTATTACTGAAAATTCTAATAAATAACAAAAAAATAAATTAATCTAAGTATAAATTGTTGTACTGACATGATATCAAAATAAACAAGTCTAAACCAAAACAAAAACACTGCAGCAGTGGTCAGCAAAACATCAAAATATTTACGCATAGTTTATAAGGTCAAAGTCACTTAGAAAACTAGGTCACAACCTACTCTAAGGTCATCACGTCAAAAGTCAAGGTCATTTCAACCAAACTGAAGCAAGCTGTACCAAGAATCAAGGTCATTTATTTGGCTATAGAGATGGCGAAGTTAGAAATTGAAATTAATTAATATATTATGCTTTATTGTGTTAAAGCAATACAGGGTAAGTTTTTATCCAGTGCGCAAATTGTAACCATGAATGCAGCATATCATTCTAGACCCCCCAGCGTGGAAATTTTACGTCACTTATACATTTTCTAGCTTTGCAAGCTAGAAAATTGCTTTTTGTTTTCGTTTTGGTTAAATCTGGAAACAGCTGGTTGACATTCCCAGTGACCTAAGGGCTGGGTTTTACTTTGGCCAGAGGCTAAGTGTTGCCATACAACGTGGTAATGCTGCCAGTCTCTTGGGAACATTACCAGTCGACAGCGATGCGGATGAATTTTTCGACGCCATTTTTTTATTTGTGAATAGGTTTAGTTAATTTAGGATTTTTATATTTACTGCTCAACAAAACTTCTAAGTTGTACTATTCTGAAAGTCTTAAGGTCATCATCTCAAAAGATCAAGGTCATCATCTCTAAAGATCAAGGTCATCACTTACCTACTCCTGTTGGGTGATCCGGCCATGATGCTGGTGGCCGTAGCAGTCAGACTGCTGTGCCGAGGTCCGAACGAGTGGTGCTGGCTCGTCATTGATGAGGAATAGGAACTAGGGAGAACATGAATAAGTTAGTTTAATGGTGATTAGGTGTGAAGTTTTTGAATTATGTTTTCTTGTTAGTTTTGCCTAGTTAAATTATTTTTCCAACCCAATGAGGAAGGTCGGATAAAACTTATGGTAGGTAGCATGGTCATAGCTACTCATAGGTCTCTAACTACGGCCTACCAATAAAATTGACATTTCAGTGATTCATGAGTTAGGTATAATTTCAATGTTTCCTTTTGAGCAATTTTCCCATTGACAACGATGCGGACGAACTATAATCTATACATACAGATAAAAAAAAAGTGGAGTGTCTGTTTGTTATATTAAAATAACCGCTTTTTACTAAATGCATATGGATGTATATATACACAGTACATATACCAAAATAAGATTACATAAAAATGTTATCTGTCTGTCTGTCTGTTTGTTCTGGCTAATCTCTGAAACGGCTGAACCAATTTTGACGGGAGTATCACTGGCAGACAGCTGATGTAATAAGGAATAACTTAGGCTACTTTTATAAAAAAAAAAAAAAAACTATTCCGCGCGGACGAAGTCGCGGGCACAGCTAGTTTTCTTTTTATATACTTTTAACTATTAATATTTTAAGACTACTCTTCTTTCGTTTTAAGCTACTGGCTTTTAAATTGTGTAAATATATTTAGTTATTTTCGGTAATTTCAATAAATTAAATCAAATGTTTGACATGGAAAGTGTCCGAATAACTTTGAATATTTTCTCGTAATCACTTTCTTTAAAATGCTCCCGACGGCCTTGGAAAAACTATAAAGGTTCCTTATCTACGGAACCCTAAAAAGGGAAGTATATTTGAAGGGTACAGGGGCAAAACAAGGAACGTCACAAAAAATTCATATATAAATTAAGTGTGGCAACACTTGGGTTATCGTGCGTATTTTAATGTAGCATTGTGTAAAAAGCATAAAAACAATCATAGTCCTTCCTATCTTCAATATTTCATAACCCTCAACATGTACAAAAGTGGGAATATCCCTAGTGAAACGGAACATAACATGGAATGTCGAACTGTCAATGTCAGATAAAGAAAAGATAACTTTGTTGTTGAAAGTTAGGGTAGCAGTAATTTCTAAACAATTAATATGTAAGACAAAGGCTACGTTCCGAGATACGATAATATCGATTTGAGCGTGCTCACACCCGTTCCGAATTGGCGTGAGCGCGATAACGATGTCCCGTGAATCGTCATAGATGACGTCATGACATGCGCCATCTTGCGATAACGCCGACCATGCGTTATACTAATATCACCGTGAGCGCTGTCAAAAATGACACTTGTGCTGTTATGTTCTGATTCTTACCATAGTTTTAGCTAACTTATAAATAGTGCTTCTGGCTAGAATCGCCACCTAATCAAATAAGAAGATGAAATTTGTGGTCTATACAAGTTTTATATGGTGTAAATAGGTTTTAAAATTGAGTGAGCACTGTTAGCGCGTTCACTAGCGTTCCGTATTGATGACAAAAATGACAGTTCTTAGCTGTCATAATCGCGATATCTAACTCGGAACGCAAATTATTGATGTGAGCGCTCACAGCGTTATTTTTCTAATTCGGAAAGTGGCCAAAGTTATGTTAATAACACAAAAACCTGTTTTAGTGACATTCCTTGTTTTGCCCCTGTACCCTTCATTTGTACTCGTACCTATGTCTTGGTGATCCCTGTATGACTTCGTCTTCGCTTCTTGTACCTGACGTGTGTGTAGACACGAAGCTCTTTGGTGAGCTCGTTTTCAGCTCCGATGTTGATTTGTTTTTCTGGAAATACGAAAACGGAAAATACCATCATCATCATATCAGCCGAAAGACGTCCACTGCTGGACTTAAGCCTCCCCCAGGGGGTGATTTGCCATAATCGCCACGCATGACAGGCGCTGCTGCCCATTCTTTAGTAAGTCCCTTAGTCGCCTTCTACGACACCCATGGGAAGAAATGGGATAGTGCTATTCTTTTACGTCCGGCACCACACGAAATGGGTTAATCCAATCTTGGTTATTTTTATGAATGTGAAATCAAAAATCGCAGCAAAAAGTTTGTACCCCCATTGACGAAAATTACACGGACGGAGGAGTATGAATTTTGGCACAGTTAAATTTTATATGGAGAAGGAGTAGAAACCTGAATATTATTTAATTTAGGTCGAATTTCTAGCAGTGGGCGACCACTTGTATAAATGTATACAGATAATCTCACGTATCAAAAAAATCTGGCGTTTCATTTTAAAGAATATTACCTTGAATTTGATCCCTGAACTCCTGAGCGAGTCACAATGTGAGTCAGTGTATCCCTTGACTGGTGTAGAGTGTGAAGAACTGGCGCATGTAGACTCTCTGCCGCCGAAGACCTGGAGGTAAGAGGATCATGGTATATTGTAATGTAGGTACTCATTCTTGTATGTCAGACAAGTGTCTGACATACAAGAATGAAGATGATAGGTAAGTACCTACCATCTTATTACAAAACGCGATGTAAGTTTAATTCTAGCCTAAAACTGTAAGTCAGTTTTTGCACTACCAACTTTTCTTCTATTTTCGTGAAAAATAACTTTAATTTCGGAAGTCGGTGACTTTGGATATGTATTTAACATTTTTAGTCACCGCCTTCCGAAATTAAAGTTATTTTTCACATTGTAGTGTGTTTTCGGAAGTCGGTTGTTTTGTTTTTTTGGTAAATGTTTTTATTTTTTACTTTTTAGTTATAGTACCTACCCCACTAATTCATAACACAAACAATGCATATTAATGCGACACCAGCAATCGCTGTTGAATTCCTGCCATTTTTTGAAGAGTTCCGTTGTCTGTCTCCGAAACGCATAATCAGAGATGAAATAGTCGATAGTTCTGAGGTAACAAACATAAAAAAAAACATACAGACGAATTGAGAATCTCCTCCTTTTTTTGAAGTCGATTAAAAATGACAATTTAGCACTGGACTAAGTTGTCTGTTTTGTAGAAGGAGCTGTTTTTCGATTTCGGTTAGGTGCTTATTTCAAAATCAGACTCGATGGTTTAAACCATACCTAAAGAAAAAGTAGAAGGGACTGTCTTTTGTAAAGGTATTCATTCATTCATCGAAATATTATTTCGGTAATTAACCGACTAAAATGATCTAGGAAGTTATCCAGTTTGAATTTATCTTTTGTTATCAGTTAAATTAACTTACCATAACAACTATAAGTTATCAGAGATCTTTGATATAAAGGATAAATTAATTATAAGGATTTCGAGTGTTTTAACACGACTGCGCAATACAAAGGAGGGTAATGTGTTTATCAGCCTATGTATGTATGTTTGTTCGTATGTGACACTCTAAATACCAAACGCGGGGGTCGATTTTGATCATTCTTTCGTCAATCGATTTGTTTTAATCTTTCAAGTGTCAAGTAATCAAAATTCAATATGGCGATAAGCAGACGCCATATTGTAAAAAATGAAAGTCGTTAAACTAATTCAAGTGGCGGTCAAGGTCTTTGAAAAGTCGAAGGAATCTTCCTTATGAGACCTTTATTGCCTCCGAATGCATGAGATTGCAGTATGTATTAAGTTTAATAGTCAACCTGTTTTTATCATTTTTAAAGTTTACTTTTTACACAGTCGGGTTTTATAATTTACTTTTTTAAAGAGTTAGCATTCATTTCATTACAATTGGTAGGGACACAATAGAGCATTTTCCAATTTATTAAAAACTATTTTAAATTGAAGATTGGGACGAAATATTTAACAGAGAAATAAAAATAAATTGATTTCTATCCATTTTCTCAATCAACAATGATTGAAATAGCAATTAATTTTTCGTTGTTTTGAATTTATCGCCAAAACGCTCCTTACGATTACTTTTCATCACGTTACCACACGTGACGTCAGATTTGTGTACACGGCACCGGTAGAAATACTTTGTGTGGCGCAGTTTTAGTAATATTTGTGCACAGAGGACCGCACACCAGTAATACCAGTTTCTATCCATTAAAAATCTTGTTAATTATAAACTCGACATTCACTTGTTTACAGCTACTTTAGTTTCCACAAAGTTGACGTCACATGTGGTCACGTGATAAAAAAGTCATCGTAAGGAGCGTTTTGGCGGTAAATTCAAAACAACGGAAAATATGTTTGATTTAAATCGTTTTTAATTGAGAAAATCGATATAAATCAATTTATTTTTTTATTTTCGTATTACTTATATATTTCGTCCCAATCTTCAAATTAAAATAGTTTTTAATAAATTGGTAAATGCCCTATTCGTTTTCAATACCATTGGTATTTATTATAATCTGTTATCCTACCACCTCTATGTGTTATCCTATACCTCCACTTCGACCGGTTCCGTGCTTCCCGCATCCAGCGGATTCCTGCGACCTTTACGAGATCATCGGTCCACCTTGTGGGAGGCCTTCCGACTCTACGTCTTCCGGTACGCGGTCGCCACTCCAGAATCTTTCGGTCCCATCGGCCATCTGTTCTGCGAGCAACCGTCCATTCCGTCGAACCGTCTGTTAGTACATAAATAATACAAAATACTCACTCGAATAGCATCAGATACCAGCGGTTCACAGCAGCATCCGTCTTCATAATACAAAGCTGTGTACTTATTCTTAAGCCAAGCTAAGCTCCTGTCTGCCAGCTTAGCTTGGCTCATCAGGGCTCTGATTACGGAATGAAGACCTACTGCCCATACCCTGGAAGTAAGGAGATTGAAGAACGATTAAAATAAGGAACATTGAAATTGTTTACGCAGTAGAGTGATGTCGCATAATCACTACATATTATAAAATAAAGTCGCTTTCTCTGTCCCTATATCCCTATGTATGCTTAAATCTTTAAAACTACGCAACGGATTTTGATGCGGGTTTTTTAGTAGATAGAGTGATTCAAGAGGAAAGTTTATATGTATAATACACCGACCACCACGCGGGCGAAGCCGCTGGGAAAAGTTAGTCAGTCTATAATGCGTTCCCACTGCTGTGACACAAGCCTCCTCTGAGAGGGAATGGGCCGTAATGCAACGTGACTACGAATTTTAGGTTCTAGAACATTTTCGTGGTAAGCGGTTTTCTCAGAATGTATTCCTTTACCGTTTCGAGAGCAGTGTTCGTGGATATTAACACAAAGTAAAGCAATTGTCTGGGTTCGGACCTACGACCAACAACTCGTAAGTAGCGGCCGGTACCACTTGGCCAACACTGCTCTTTAGGACTAGACATGGGTAGTTTGCGAACGATTGAAGGAAATGAACTACTTCATATCACAAAATAAACTTATCATTCAATCAGTAGTCATTGAAATGTGTCTATACTTCATTTTTTTTTATTTTTTTTGATTTTGGCTTCACACGGTTTGTGCATTTAGCCAGTGTCAAGTAATTTTTCTTTTAGATCAAGTAAATGGCCCGATATCGGGCACGAAGTTACAAAACAGTCATAGTCGTCTTTAGTCAGTCAAGTCAGAGTTATTGTAAAGCGGTAGTAACTTTACAACAACCTAATAGGAGTTTTTGGGGGGAACACGAAAAGTCCACGTTAGTCACTTATTTTCACCTTCACTACACTTGTGCACTCACACGTAACTAAATTGAATAATTCACTATCAAAATTATACAATTTAATTCGCTATTTCACTAAATTCCATGAAAACGAAAATTCGTGCGACATGTTCCAACGCGATCCCGCCAAAAACTCTTATATACTTCATTTCTTCATCTTTTTTTTTTTTTTTTTTTCACGTTTTCTTTTTTTTTTTTTACTTTTTTTTAAATGTTAATTATGTCATCTTTTATATGCACGTGTTTCTGTGACAAGTAAATCTATTTTTCTTTCTTTCTTTCTTTCATTTAGTTCAGTCTTTCTTTACCCTATTTCGATTTTTAAATACCTACGCCAGCCTAGACAAGAATTTCTAACTATCAGTAAAAAAAAAATCTACTTACCTAATAAAAATAGTTTTGTTTAAATTCATATTTCTAGGTTGACAGTCCTAAGCCTGAATAAAGTATGAAGGAAAATCGACATACGTATAAAACTGAACTAGTGAAGTGCAATTTATGTTAAAGTGAATCTAGTCCACATTTTTCCCATACAAACTTCGGGAGTGTATTACTCCACTGTTCGACAATGTATATCAAAAGTTAAACATGGTATGGTTTTGTCTCATTATTAATACTCTCTGTACGGTAACAGAATACTAAAATAAAAAGCCATTAAAAAGTTAGGAGCCAACAAAGATTCGTTTTTCTTGCTAATTAAACCCAATTTTGGGCGTGTTTAAGTAATAAAATAAGTGTAAAATCTGAAAAACCAAATCGGTACCGACAAAGCCCAAATATCGAAAAGTACTTTAAATTTTATTGGTTTATTGATTTATGCAGTGGTTTTTTTATAAAACCCGATCTTCCGAACGACTGTTCTCAATGTTTAGCGCGCCTGTTGTACTAATAATGTTGTGCGTGTAGACTAGCTTCTAACTGCTCATCACTGATACTACCTCTGTCGGACTCGATGCCTGGTGAGACAGCGTACTTTTTAGCCAGGCCCATCATTGAGTTCGAGCCCGCGACTAGGTTCCCCATAAGGACTCTTTCTGATTCGCTGAACTAAATGAAGTACTGAAGTAAATGAGTGAACTACTTCGTTATGCGAAAAGATGTAACTTCATTCATTTCTTTTTACTGACACATTTTGCGCATCTCTATTTAGGACTACGCTTCAATGAGGGTTTTCCAGAATATTCAAGCCACCATTTGGCGCCACTTTGACAAAAAGTCTTCCAGTTCGACAATAAACTTAAAATGTCTACATGTATATTTGATGTCATTCGTTTCATTCTTTCGTTCACCATTCAGTTCGTAGGCGCTTTACACTTTTGACAGGTGTGCAGACATTCACTAGATGGCAGCACTGAGACGTCAGGTCTCAGTGCTGCCATCTAGTGAACGTCATTTCAGAAAACCCTCATTATTCGTTCACAAGACTTACCTATAAGAATAAGCTGGCAATACAAAATGCACCGTTCGGTTATCACTCAACGTTCGCCCGTACACGAGTGATATGATGTGCGGGCCGTGCGCACACGTCTCCAAGCCGTGTCGTCTTGCACAGGCGGTCAGTTCTGCTATGTCGCGCGGTTCGAGGAGCTTGCCGCCGAGACGCATGTCTTTTACGCATTGAAGGTCTATGAAGCTGGAAAGAGGAGATAATATTGTTAATTTTAGTATTCAAAACGTATTAAAATTTACCCAAATATCCTTTCTTTGGTATTGTTCGTCGAATCGTTGAGCTCCTTAAGTTCTGTGTTGAGCTTCATGATAACTAGAGATCGGATATTCGAAAGCATATTTACCTAAAGTTGCGATGTTGGTTAACTATGCAATGCATTTCTGTATTGAAATAATCTTTATAACACATTTGCTCGTAAAGGGTCTCTTATTACACCAATTTCAATATCGTAATGACTGTATACGAATGTAAAACGCACGGTTTATCAAGATGCTCCGTCTAAAACGAACGGTACTTTTTAAAATCTTAGCAAAGAGTTTTTATGTCAGAAAAGTGGTCAACATTTTATGAATAAAATTAACTTTGAGAGATAAAAAAAAAAACATTTAATTCTTTAATTTAATTAGTTTTGACAATAAATTACAACCTTATCTGTAACAAAAACAAAAAAATATTAATTTACTTTATTAGTTATACTGGCTGTTTTTGTGCCTTTGCCTTAAAAAAAAAGCGCCGATGCGCGCGCATCGCTAATTTGTGAACAAGTAATAATCAATTTTACAAACTGTTCAAATTTTTCTAACTGCTTTAACAAGTGATTAAAGATTTACTCGTTTAAGAAAGTTCGACTGTTATTTATTTCCTCGCAAATGTGTTATAAAACGTCGTATGACATACGTGCGCTTTGAAAATTACCGCACTTATGTCATAATGTACTATTATTTAATATACTTATATTTTTTTTTTTACTAACACACACCACCCCCTCCCTTACACACTACATACATATATTTGCATCGGGGCTTAAACATTAATTCTAAATAAATATGTATCTGAATAGTTTTGTAATGCTAGTAATTTAGAAGTCGCTTCCATACTATACACCTGACTAGTTATACATTCCCGGTGGCATAAAAATATGTTTTTAAAAGCCGCTTCCATACTTTCATAACCAAAAATTTACTTTAGGAAAATATGCATCCGATTATGCGATCTCTAATGATAACAGATAAATGTGTGCTGAATAAACTGACTTGGTAGGTCCCCAAAATCTGTGTGGTTCTTTCCCAAAAATACTATTTCAAACACCAATGGATTGGTGTCTGAAATGGTATTTTGGTCATGGTCATCACATGATCAGACCAAGATTTTGTCTGGACTTTAAAAGATACAGTGACCTCTGAGTGTTTCGGCCTTTCTTCTCAGAGTAGTCAGATAGGAAACGCCGACGTCATCTAGTTTAAAAATATGATTGACGGGTAGAAGTGTTGACCATAATTGTAAAAAAGCTGTAAACAAAACCCTGCGTTTGCGTTAAGACTCGATGGCCCGATTCCCACAAAGTATGGTCTGAAGAAGTGAAGTTAGTTCTGGGCTTGGTTTTTGATATGATAAGTTACTGTTTGTGTCGTCTTTTCCTGACAACTTTAAAGCTTTTTATAGAATAACTTTGATAGCTCTTAATATGGCTTTGATTGAGACCTTTAATAAAATCGGGTTTTGGCATTCGTTTGGCAACAACCTAGTTTTGAACCCGCTGAAGTGCCTAATAAACATTAAGCCACATAATCTAAGGATGAGTGTGTGTTTGAAAAGTATGTACTAACCCTTCTTCTCCAACGATCCCTGCTTCGTTCTCATGTGCTAAGTTGGCTGTGTACTTCAAAGGGATTACTTCTTCAGGGTTGTATGATAGGCTCACTTCGGGTTGAGTCATGTTTTCTGATGGGGTTTCTCCTGAAAAAGAAAACCGTTTTGTTTAAGCGAAAACTGTAAAAGAGTCTGTATAAAGTATATATGTAATATGGTGGCAAAAATCATGTATTCGCGGTGACCACCACCACCAGTGACCCAGTCAAGATTGACTCGTGGAATTATTCATACGACCAGCAATTTCAATAATTTCGCTTGCGTTTGGAGGCGAGTTACGTTACTATACGACATTCCTGCATTTTTTTATAGCAACGCCTTTGAATATTTTTGAGCAACATTTTCAACTTATCATGTTGAGTATGCATCTATTGCGCAGTTCTACACCACGCGAGCAGAGCGCATGCTCAGTCTGGTCTGAGCTGAGCGAGCGTGTCGCCCTACTCCGTTTCTGTTACTACATAATGTACTCACCATGTTGAGCATGCGGCTGATGCGCTGTTCTGCACCAAGCGAGCAGAGCGCACGCTCGCTCTAGTCTGAGCTGAGCGAGCGCGCCGCCCCATTCCATTTCTGTTACTACGCAGGCTGTGCCGTGATGCATTATCTGTAAAACGTACATCGTTACATCACATAAACGCTATATATTCCTCAAGGGGGATGGAAATCGCGTGCGGTTGAAAATGACGGTAATCTTTTAACAATGTATACACCGTGAAATTTTAATGGTTGTTTTCCCGCAGCGAAATGGTTATATCTTGGTAATACAATCGTTTTATAAACAAATAAAATATTAGAAACAAAAAATGGCAGATTAACCATTGTGAAAAATCACCACGTGCGAGAGTTTATTTTGTTTTGAACATTTATGCATCGCTGTTCCCTTTGTCGGAGGTGCGTGCGATTCGAGTAGTACCTACAAGTTACCTCTAGTGTTACTATTGAGTAGTGTTTTATCGAGTTGATGAATATTTTTAAATTATTTTACAACAAAAAAAATCTTCATTTTTTTACTTTTACTCTGTGCTTCGAGAATACTCCTTATGGTAAGTTGTTCTGCCGCGGGAAAACAACCATTAACATTTCTCGATATAAACAACAATTCGACAGTAAATTAAAATAATGGAAATACTACTGCGTATTTTGAAATTTCATATCATATACATTTTGGTGCATTATGTTTACACCCAATCTTTCAGGGAAACAAGGCGTGATGTTATGTTAAAAACATTTTTCTCACCTGTAAAATATGCCTATCCATCCTCTCCCCATTTTGTGGGGCTAGGGGAAACATGGTGACCCCATGGTCATGGGGTAGTGGCTGCACAGGACAGTAGCCCGTACCTTCGAGCTCGTAAAGCGCTTCGTTCTCGAACTCTCCGTTAACTTTCGAGGTCGGGTGTGAGAAGACGGGCTCCTCGCATATTAACATTGCTGCTCTGATGGAGAAAGAAGTGAAAAAAAAAAACTCTTTACTAAACACGACATTTTTAGGGTTCTGAACGCAAATAGTGCCAACGGAACTTTGTTACTGAAACTTTGATTGATTACACGTACTGGATTGAGTCAATCCGACTGGGCAAACTCCTGGGCAGCGTTCGTGAAGCTACGCAATATCTACTCGCCCAAAATACTGCAGTGTCTCAAGACGGAAGTCTTTGACCAGCAGGCTTAGCACGAGCACCGAGTTGTCGACGGAAGAATAAACATGACTATTAACTAAATGATGTACAATAGGAGAAGATAGCTATGTTTTTCTATTAATTATCACAGTTATGCGTTCTAAACGAATAATGATTTTTAAGATAATCGTATAAACTTTGTGGCCGTCGAGTATAAAGTTTGCGGACAGTGTGATTTTGACAGTTTGGGAAGAAATATTCTTCTGAAATAGTCTACACGTAAAAGGACCTAGACAAAGACAAAACGACAGATTGTATTAGAATATCTACGGTGCGATGTCAAAAATGGAGAAACGAAATGTCACTTTGTATTGAAAAAGTACTGTCTATTCTTCTTAGAAATAGAAAACGTTATGCTAAGCCCCCAGTGCGTGTAAATATATGCGGTACAGATAACCAAATTATCTGTCTGTTTGTTGCGGCTAATCTCCAAAACGACTGGATCTATTTAATAATAATAATAGCCGCTGGCACAGCTAGTGTTACATACAACGCGAAGTCAAGTACACATGCGTAGCTTAGCCGTGGTGTGCCCTGAAGCGGCGCCCTTACTTACAGCTTTGATCAAGCATTTTATAAATAAAAAGACATTGACACCGACCCATATAAGTGAGAGAAAAAGCTGGACAGTAAAAAATAAAATGTACAAGCTGCATGGACGCGTAAACTGCAACCACGGTTGCGCGTCGATGTCCACCCGTATTTCAACGTCAACCAAAAATATCACCTTAAGAAATCCCCAAAGATAGGAGCGTTGCTCCTGGCCAACGCGTAGTGGTGTTGGTGGAAGCTGGCTATATGGTCCATAACGGCCTGGGTCCTGTACACCTTCTCCAAGTTGACTAAGCCTTCAGGACCCACCCGACGCCAGCCTGGCGCCTGCTCGCCTTCCTCGTCGAATGAAGCTATGTACTGGAAATTGGTAAGATTTTGTTTCGGAGAATTTAAATAAATTAAGTTTAGTGAGAAGGTAAATCTAGCAATTAAGAACAGTGAAGGATTAGCTAGTGAAAGGAACAGATCGGAAATTAAAAAGGTTATTAAAATTTAAAAAAAAAACGACCGATTAAAAAAAAATACTACAAAAGGGCTATCCTTAGATTACTTTACTTTTCCTTAAATTTTATGGTTTTTGTGACACTTGTGAAATCCCCTGCCCCCCTGTGTGACGTCACATATTTTTTCAATTTTATATTTAGAAGTTGATATTAAAATTTTTTCAGTAGTTTTTCTTGTTTTTTTTAAATTTAAGTGAAAAATACTTTAATTTCCGAAGTTGCCACCGACCTCCGAAATGAAAGTTGTGTTTTACTATGTAGTGTTTTTTTTGGAAGTCGGTAGTTTTTTTTTTTCAAATATTTTTTTTATTTGAGGAAACATTCTTCCTTTTCTAGCTAGTCTCAGAAATAGAATAACTTACCACTTGTTTATTTGAGTCTGTGAGTCTGGAGTCCCGTTTGCAGCTATCTCTTAGGGGGCTAGTAGTCGTGCTCTGGTCCATTCGTTTACCGCTTTCTCTTCTTGTGTCCCTTTTTAATGATCCTCTGGTGAAAAGAGAGAAAAACGTGATGTTGAAACAATGCGATACGTGTCGACCCCATTTTTTTTTCAGGCAACTTTTAACCAATTTTTTTAAAATTGGCTAGCCTCTAAAATGTTGTCTCCTTGCATAGTTCCATATGTCGGAACTCGGATCCCTTTTGCTGACCCGTGATTGCATTATGCATCATTCTTATTATTTCACTATTTCGTCTGCTTCTCGGTCAGTGATCCTTTTAAAAGTGTTGGGACTACAGATGTTGTAAATCAAAAGATTACGAGATTAAGAGACTTATTCATACCTGTCATCTTTGAGGGATTCTCTTTTGAATTCTCTTCTGTGTGTAGGCGTGGCGCCCACGGAGTGACTGCCCGTTAGAGACGGCGCCGCCGCCAGGATTTCTCTGAGAAAGAAAGGCACATTAAAATATTACCTACACGAGTAAGAAACTATTACAGGGTGTCTAAGAAGACAACATTTTGTAAATTTCGTCTGCTTACGGGTAAAAAGTAATAAGTGTAGTCTGTGTAATTTCGAGTTAATGACATTTCTATTCTATTCTATTTTTAATTAATGGCAATTAAAGCCGATGTCGACTATTCTGCCAATGTCTAAAGTGGATTGGAAAAGCAAGTGTGTAAAAGTTAAAATATATATAAAAATAAAAATAAAAACAACTGGAGACACAAGTCAAGTTCTTCGATTGATACAGTTGAACACAATGTAGATCTTGATTGGTTAGTATGGGACTGAAACAAACAAAAAATAAATATAAATATATAATAAAATTGTTAAAACATAAAATCTATGCATACCACACCACACCCACACAGAAAGAATAACTTATAGTTTTATGTCATTGTGACGGATGAACGTCATCAACGCCACAAGCAGTTCAGGGGAGGAATATGTTAGCAAGGAGGGGAAATTAATAGGAAGAGGGACTTTAAATTTAGAGAGACGGCTATACAGATCTAGAGGTGGAATGTTGTTTGAGCATTCAAAAAAGATGTGATCCAGAGTGCCCTCCGCCAACCCGCACTCACAGAGAGAGGAGTCTCGAACACGGATTTTATGTAAAAACACGGGAGTACTACAAAAACCTAGACGAATACGACAAAGAACGGATACGACGGATTTTGAAACCTTTTTGTAACCGTAGAACCAAGGTTTTGGCTTTATGGTTGGTTGTACTGAATAATAAAACCTGCCCTTTCTTCTTCCAGTGGCATTCCACTGTTCTTGCCATGAAGATTGGAGATGAACTCGTGGAAGATTTAGCAAGTCATAACCCTGAAGAGCATTGTGGGTGAGGTCGGCTACTGTTGATGAGCAAGCATCTTTGGCCAAAGCATCAGCGCATTCATTACCCTTAATCCCACAATGACTAGGTATCCAAACTAACTGAACCTCTCTTTGATAACTAGCACAAGATAATAAGGACTTTTTAATTGACAAAATAAGGGGGCTGTGCAATTTACTTTTAAACGGACTTTTTACTAGTGCTTGCAGACAGCTAAGAGAGTCTGTGAATATAACGGCCTTCTCGATATTAAGGTGTGACTCTATATAAAGGCAAGCTTCTAATATAGCTACACACTCACCAGTGAATACAGAAGACTCCCTAGGACATTTAAACTGTAAAATTATTCTAGAGCTTTGGTAGTAAACCGCAGCTCCGGTGTGGTTAAGATCTGTTGTTTTCGAAGCGTCCGTGAAAAATAATTGGAAACCATTCCATCGCTCACCCACCACCGCATTGAAAGTCAGATTCGCTGACGGGGAGTTTTTGGATATGCCAATATCAAAAACAATTTTAGGGATATAACTTAAAACATTATAGGCGAAATTAAAAAGGGGTAAGCTAGGATAGTGTACAATTGGGCATACTAAATTTAGGATTTGACGAAAGGATTTTAGTATTAGGGGGATTTCTTTATTTTTCCAATAATTTGAACTTCTGCATAAGGCATCTAACTCTTTCAGTTTATCTGTAAGAGGGTGGGAAGATCTACATATCATTCTAGACAGAAATCGAGAGGCCAGATATTGTCGTCTTAGTGACAGAGGAGGTTCAGCGCACTCAACTTGCAATGCGTTAACGGGGGAGGACTTCATACAACCTGAGATGATTCGAAGGCATTTAGATTGGACCATATCCAGCCCAACCAAAGTACCTTTATTGCACGGAATGAGGAGGTATAATCCGTAGTCAAAAACGCTACGAACCAGAGCATTATAAACTAATTTCATGGTGTAGGGGTGAGCACCCCACCAAACACCCGAAAGAACTTTTAAAATTGAAATAATTCTTTCACATTTACTTATTAGAAAATTTATATGATGTTTGCCAGTTAACTTTGTGTCTAAGATAACGCCTAAAAATTTAGCTTTGTCAACTATAGGAATATTTTGATCTAAAATGCTCACTGAAACATGAGGAATGAGTCTTTTACGAGAGAAGACTACCGCCGAACTTTTTGGGGCAGATAGCGATAGGCCATGGTTTAAAAGCCACTGATTCAGAGAGTCCAGAGAGAGGCACAAAGATGACGCAGCGTCAACTATAGAGGGGTCTGTTACGTACAGAACAATGTCGTCGGCGTATTGTAAGATCTGACAATTATTATTTAGGCAGGACCCAATATCAGCCGTGTACAGGTTGTAAAGTATGGGACTGAGGACAAAGCCTTGTGGAAGTCCCTTCCATGTCTGTCTTTCATCGAATTCTTCTCCCTGGACTCTCAGGACCAACGAGCGGGACAACAGTAGCTCGCATATGCATCGTATCATCTTCGCCGGAAGACTCAGCTGTTGCAGTTTTTGCCTGAGTACGGGAAGAAGTACATTATCATACGCAGAGGAGATGTCAAGGAAAGAGGCAACCATGGATTCATTTTTCGAAAATGCTAAGCGGATGTCCGTAACTAAAATACCAACACTGTCCATTGTGCTAAGCCCTTTCCTAAAGCCAAATTGGTAATTCGGTAGTAGGTGTCGCGATTCGACAATGAACTCAAGACGGTTTTTAATCAGGTGCTCCAGTAATTTGGCCAGAACTGAAGATAAAGCAATTGGTCTAAGGCCATTCGGATCATCTGCATGTTTACCTGGTTTCAGCAATGGGATAATGATTTGTAATTTCCACTGATTTGGCACCCATCCGTGGGCATAGCAGAAATTTAAAATGTTTAAAAAGTAGGTCTTAGCCCTGACACCAGAATGGGTTATAAAAGAATATGGCACGCCATCAATGCCAGGGGCTGAGTCCCGGACATGATTGAGCACCACATTCAATTCTTCGAAAGTAAATGGCGCATCAAAAGGGTCCTCTAATAAATTTTGTAAGGATATATTGAGACATTCAGAAGGGAGCGGAACGTAGGGTGGAGCAATTTTATCAAAGAATAGTTCAGCTGTTTCCCTAGTGATTGGTGAGGAGACTGAGAGGGAGCATCCATGTCTAAACCTATTGATGTTCCTCCATACTACCGAAACAGGAGTAGAGGGACATAAAGAGGTGCAGAATTTAACCCAGCCCGCCCGTTTCTTTTTGCGGAGGTGACGTTTGGTTCTAGCATTGATCTGACAATATGCTAACAGATTTTCAGTGCTCATGTCTGCATTGTAACATTCCTCAGCCTCCTCCCTATCCCTAATGGCCGAGGTGCACTCTGGATCCCACCATGGGGGAGAGGGAATTTTGTTACGGGCACTATTTTTCAGTGGGAAACAGGAGTCCGCAGTGGTGGTGATGGCATTAATGAAGCCCTCATAACAGCTTTTCGCATGGCAGTGGCCAGAAGAGTCTAATAAATTTGCGTTTAAATTTGGAAGAACAACAATTTTATCCTCCAATAATGATCCAAATTTTTCCCAATCTGGTTTGGATAAGTTATATTTCAAAAGTGGAGGAGATGTTTTCTCTAAATAAGTTTTGTTAACTAAAGATATAACAATAGGGTAGTGGTCACTACCATGCGACAAGGTCGTGCATTCCCAATGGGTCGAAGCGGCTAACTCAGCTGAACAAAATGTAAGGTCGACACAACTCTTTCGCTGACCGGGAAGCGATCTGCGTGTTGAGCACCCATTATTAAGAATGCACAGATTCAGATCATCCAAAATGTCAACCAAAGCTACACCAAAGGCATCACAGTGTTCAGACCCCCATCTGTAGTGGTGACAGTTAAAATCACCCATGACCAAAATTGGTCCTTGAACACTGGAAAGGATGTTTTTTAAAGTGATCATAAAGACATGCTGGGGATGAGCAATGTATATTGAGAACACTGTAATGCCTTCTACCCTTCCTGCCACAATACTCAATTCACCTGTGAGTGAGGGTAAAGGGGAGGGCAAAAGAGGGACCCGATTATTGACAAGGAGAGCCGAACCTCCATAGCCATCAGATCTGTCACATCTGAGAATGTTGAAGTGTGGCATACGAAAGCTAAGACTTGGGGTGAGCCAAGTCTCAGCTATAGAACAAGCCAATGGCTTGTACTTATTTAAGAGAAATATGAGGTCGTGCTTTTTATGCCACACGCTCCTCACATTCCACTGTAGGAATACTAGGTGGGACGCCATTTTTAATTTGAAATAAAAGTGAAATAAGTTGGTCGGCAACGTTGGACGGTGGTTGGGAATTGGAATAAGAAGAAGAAATAAGAGTAGGTAAAAGTTTTATAAGGAGTTCAATAATAGAGGTGACATTGTTAGAGATGGAATTATTAGAATTAAGAGCGCAGCCATTAGGCTGAGAGGGTTGGGGAGAACTAACTATCTGATGATGAGCAACTCTATCATAAGATGGGGAAAGGGGGGCATGGCTCCTCGGTTTAAGTGTCACAGTTTTGCGATAGGACTGAGAAATTGGAGTTTTGGCAATGTTAGCGTATTTACGGGAGGCTGCTGGGACAATCTTACTAGCCTCAGCATAAGAAATAGTTTTCTCAGCCATGACAGTCTTAATGGCCTTTTGTCTGCCATACTCGGGGCATGACTTGCTATCAGCAAAGTGATCACCCGAACAAAGCACACAGAAAGCCTCGCCCTCAGCAATGCTGCAACCATCACCTGGGTGATCGTGGCCACATTTACTGCAGCGTGGTTTAGACCTGCATATGGTTGCCACATGTCCAAATCTGCAACACGTGCGGCATTGAATTGTCGGGTATATATACTGTTTAACAGGAAGGGATGTGTAGCAGCAGAAAACTCTATTTGGTAGTACTTGTCCATCAAAGGTCAAAACACATGTTTCAGTGGGCTTCCACTCGTTTACCCCGTCACTTTGAGTTTTTCTATTAATACGGCGGACTTTTAGTATTTTTCCACAACCTGAGGGTACAGACAAATAAGTTATAGCTTCTTCTTCTGTAATATCTGAAGGAACACCGGTAACAACGCCCATCCTTGTGATATTAAATGTAGGAATTGATGCCGTATAACTATACTTGGACAACATACTATTTACCAGAAAAGAGTTAGCCTCCTGAGGGGAAGCAAACTCCACTGACACTCGGTTTCTACCGACTCTGTTAACACCACCAGTAACAATGTTTGTAATGTTGTTATTCATAAGGAACTTACCAAAGTTTACTGGATGTAATGTGGTGCCAGCATTTGGTTGGTTTTCTACACGAGATACATGGACCAGATAAGGAGCCTTATCCATTGCGGAGTATTTTATACGACCTATTTGGCTTTTAGGTTGCTTATTTGGAGAAGTAGGTGTCCGGATTTCTTCGTCACCGGGACGTTTGCGTGGGTTTTGTTGAGGTTGTGAGATATCCATTTGTGTAACGCTACACACAACATCCGCGAATTGAGAAAGTGGATTAGGAGAGAAAGGGGTAGGAGGACGTGGAATGTCGGGTGGGTCAGGATCAGGGGGTTTATTTTTATCCATCTTGGATAAGACGAAGTTTAAAACAAAACAAATACAACACTAACCTGGTTACGAACACAAGGACAACACGCTAATAATATAATAAAAGTCACAAAGTATCAACAATCGCTTAAAAACAGCTAAAGATTCTAAACACACGTGCTAACCAACAACACTGTGGCGAGAATCCTAATGACATTTCAAAGTTTATGTTTTAATTTGATCTATTTTAAACACATTAATTTAAAAAACTGTTAAAGCAAACTGTTGCACTAATTACCCTTCTTTTAAGATATACTCTTATCTATGTAATATTTACAAAATGTGAGAAGATATCATTTTTACAAACATACTATCTCAGCAGCCATTGGACATTGCATTTTTTGATTTTACCAGTAGATAGCCCGTAAAAAATTACACGTGACTGCATTTTTAACTCGATTTAGTAAAAGAATGTATTTAACTTGTTTTACCAGTAAGCAGACGATTTGTAAGAGGTAATCTTGTCGTAGCAATCGACTTCCGATAAAAACACAATAAAGTGAAAAATAACTTTAAAACTTTTAATAACTGTAAAACGAATACCATATCTAATGAACGAACTGCCAGCTGACATAAGGAGTGAAATCAACAAAATTAGTTTAAAAAATAAATTAAAAGAATATTATTTGAAAATATGTTAAAGTGCGACCTCGTAATAATAATTAACTGTAAGTACTAACTAAGTTTAATGAGTGTATAGAGACTCACCGACCCTACAGTCAAATCACTACTATGGTTTTTTGGGGCTTAGTTTATAAGTTATATTTACCTTATGTTAATATAAATAAATGGGTGAGACATGGGCACTAACGAAATCGCTCAGGGAAAAGCTTGCCAAATGTCAAAGAGCAATGGAGAGAAGCATGGTAGGTTCAAAGAGACGGGAAAGAATAAGAAACAGATCTCCGGTCCAAAGCAAAAGTGACTGACATTCTAATAAGAATAGACCAACAAAAGTGGAGGTGGACTGGCCACATGATGCGAGACACCAAAGGAAAGTGGAGCAAAGTAGTGACAGAGTGGTATCCAAGGGATGGCAAAAGAAATCGGGGAAGACAGCTCACTCGATGGGAGGAAGAAATAAAGCTGACAGCAGGTCCAAACTGGAGGAGGGTACCTCGCGACAGACGACAGTGGAAATTGTTAGAGGAGGCCTATGCCTTGAGGCACACCGAAATACGAGACATTTTGTGATTTTGTTGTAACCATTATTGTAAATATTTTTTCGGAATAAAGGGCTTTATTATTATTCTTATTGCTATTATTATTAATATAAATAAATAAATAAAAAACTTTAATTCCGGAAGTTAGTGGCAAAAAAAAAACAAAAATACAAAACCAAAGACACCGACGTGTTTTTTTTGGAAGTTGGTAGTTTTTTTTTTGCAATAAACCTTTTATTTTGTCTTTGGAACGTTAATAATGGTATGAAGTAAAACGTGGCAGTATCTTGCATTACACATTCGAATTGAGAATCGCGTTCTTTTGTGAAGTCGGTTAAAATAGTTTGAAGGGAAACATTTTTGTTTGCAGTAGAGTATGCACCTACATACTTTAAAAAATAAACATGAATAACTACCTACTTATTTTATAGATGTTACAAAAAAAACGAATATCGGTGGAAAAACAGAGAAATCACACGCTTTTGAAGTTATTTTCTATCTTTGACACGGAAAACGATCATTGTACTGAATAGCGCGAAGTTACTATAGCGTTCCTGTGTTGTGACGTCAGATGTTCGTTATAAAAAAAGCAGATAAGAACACGTATTACAAAATTGAACAGTGACAATATACACTAAGTAATGGCTTAAAGTTTGTAATATTGGGACTATCTGCATCCGAACCAGGTGATAAACCTGTATCTCGGATTACATTTGATCCCCGTAATAAATTGTGACCATTTAGTAGCCATGTTTAAGGTTTTAAACATCAATATAAGATTGCAATGTACATATATGGAAACTTGGAAAGTATGCACAATGTGAGACGAAAAATGTAAGCGTTGTGTGTGTGTGTGTTAGTGTGTGTGTGTGTGTGAGTGTGTGTGGGTGGGTGTAATGTGAATGGGATTATTGTTGAATATGAGTGGGTAAAGTGGTATTATTTTTAGTTATCTTTCTAGTCTATTTGGCGACGTTTAAAACTGCTTCAGTTTCACCATAACTAAGTTTAGGTAGGGAGTTCTGTGTTTGCATTTTACAGAGTGTCTTATTGAGTGGATAAATATTGGTAATTTTGTTGATTTTGTCGTACAGGTAAGGACCGAGGCAAATTAAGAATCTCTTTATAACAGTAGTTTTGGGAACAAATGGTCGTTTTCCATATTTTCTACGCTTGCGTAAAATGTTTGGATCGTGTATGAGATCACCGTGTCGCTTTAGGACTGTACTAAAAATAAAATGTTGACGAACGGTGAGAACTTTGCATGACTGATATAGCTGCGTTGTGGGATGTAGCTGTCTCTGTCTAGCACTGTCTTTAAGACGCATAGAACTGTAACTCAATCACTCTCTCCTCCCCCCCAGTGGGGTTCCCGCATTGTCGTTGCGGGGGGCTCAGTAACCGTGGTCATCTACACGGTGAAGCGAAGAGGAACCTCAAGGTGGGGCCGCTCGTCAGGGCTTGTACCTCCAAGCCGACGACGTAGCGGCCAAAAAGTAGGTTGCGGTGTGGTGCATCGCAACTGAGGCGGGCCGCGATGTCGAATGGGAGGCATCGCGGCTGAGGGTTACAGGCTGCGGCGGAGGAGGAGTGCCGGTACTTCTGAGTAGCGCTCTTCCCTTCCGTGGCCTGGACGGGGCCGCCACCGTTTGATGGCGGACGCGGTGGGGCCGCAGGGGAAGAGGAGTGTCGGTATAGCGTTGGCCGCTCTCCCTATCCCCTGCGGCCGAAAAGTTGTAGGCGGTGGGGCTACTGTGCTGACCTGTCGCAGGAGGACGTCAGCAGCAGCTGGTGGGGCCCGCAAGGGCCGATGCCTGCTAGGGGTGCGGGTTGTTCGAAAGAGATACCGCGGCCCCTGGCATACGGGCAGCTGACGGAACATGGGTGGGTTTTAGTCAGTAAAAGTCTGACACGCCCTCCTGCTCCACCCAGAGCGGGAGAAGTCATTTGATGATTTCCCACCCACAAAAAAAAAAAAACCACTCTCTCCTGTACTTACACACATACGCGTATTACATCACGCCTGCAATCCCTGATAGGCTAGTTATGTTAACATTGTTATATTTAGGTATCTATCTTATAAAACCTACGAATACGATAGCCAGTTGAGTTTGGTTTGTTTGTTTTTTCTTTTCCTCATTTAGTCATGGTCTGGCAGTTTGAGTAATTTATGCGGCCTACCCAAATGTTCTTTCTTTGGTATTGTTCGTCAAATCGTTGAGCTCCTCAAGTTCTGAGTTGAGCTGCATGATTACTGATAAATACGTGCACTGAATGGACAGGTCCACTCAATCTGTGTGGTTCTTTCTTCAAAATACCATTTCAGACATCAATCTACATCATCCAATATGATCTGACCAAGATTATGTCTGGACTTTAAAAGAGACCGTGACCTCTGAGTTTGTTTCGGCCTTTCTTAGAGTAGTCAGATAGGAAACGACGACCTCATCAAGTTTTAGAAATACGATTGACGTGTAAAAGTGTTTGTACAAATCTACTTACAGAAATTAAATCATTTATCATTTATCCCTGATTAAAACCAACGTATACTTTTTAAAACCAAAAAGTATAGATCTCTATACGTTACTCGTAGTCAACTATTTTTTCAAGTACACGTTGGACTCGTTCGGGTACTCCCGTAATTAAAAAACAACATGCCGAGTCAACCAATGAAGCGAGCATGTAGAGATGATTGATATTTTTATAGAGTTGGTACTACCACATGGGCTTGCGGCTAAGAAATAATAGCTGTACGGGGCCATCGATTACGTTAAGGTGAATTTAGTCTACAATTTTTTTCCATACAAACTTCGGGAATGCATTACTCCACTGTTCGACAATATACATCAAAAATTAAACATGGTATGGTTTTGTCTCATTATTAATATTGTCTCTACGGAAACAAGATACTAAAATAAAAAGCCATTAAAAAGTTATGAGCCAACAAAGATTCGTTTTTCTTGCTAATTTAACGTAACTTTGGGTGTATTTAAGTAATAAAAAAAGTACAAAATCTCTAAAACCAAGTCGGTACCAACAAAGCTCAAATATTGAAAAGTTTAATAAACTGTATTGGTAATTGATTCATGTAGCGGTTTTTTCATAAAACCCGATCATTCGTAGAACTTTTCTTAATTTTTTACGCGCCTTTTACTATAAATGATCCTACATCTCACTCAATAACGTTGTACGTGTAGACTAGCGTCTAATCGCTCATCACTGATACTACCTCTGTCGGACACAAATGCCTGGCGAGACAGCGTGCTTTTTAGCCAGGCCCACCAGTGAGTTCGAGCCCATGACTAGATTCCCTTTAAGCTTCGCTTGCCGCAGTTGGTCCGTAGCTGACCATATTTAAATACCAAGACCTCTCCGTGCCTCAGAAACCACGTTAAGCAGTTGGTCCTGGCTGTAATTCGTGGATTTTTGTCAGTCGTTCCAACAATCCACAGTTGACAGCCGGGACCAGCGACTTAAAATGCTTTGTATTCAGTTGTAAAATGGATGGTTACCCATCCACAGATTGACCACGGTAAGTTTAACCTTGATTGATCGACCCGTGCAGCTGTTTCTTAACTACGAGCTATTGAACAGGGCAATTGCCCGGCATTGAGAATTTAATAGCAGAAACTGTGGTATTATCATCTCTATACAAATATTTAATCTGTAACTCATAAATACTTTCAATTTTCAGCGTATAAAAGGTACTTTAATTAATGGATGAAATCAAGCGTATTTTGATAATAATCCATTGCTCTAAATATTGTTCCGATCGCAAAAATAACGTTTGTTTTTCACAATAACGTTTATTTATGAGTACTTATTGGATTTTGTTTTATTATTTATTTACAATTACTGTTAAACATAATACTGTTGACTGTTTCTTTGGTCAGACGGGCTTGTGGCTCAGTAATAATAGCCGCACGGGTCGATCGATCAGGTTAAGCTACGCTGGATGCGGTTGGTTTGTGGATAGCGTTGCCAGGCGTCCGGATAAAGCCGGACACAGTCAGGCTTTTTGGTTGTGCGTCCAGCCAAATAACACGGTGTCTGGCCTGACCAGATTTGTTAGGTTTTTTGACCATAAAAAAATATGTGATGGTTTCCGCTCTGCCCACATTACCTTGAGGCGCAAGCAACTGGACTAGCACTGGCGATGATAAAGAAGACTGGTTCATTCAATTTTATTGTTGTTATTTATTTTTAAAATTTAGTATTTAAGAAGATTTTATGGTAAATGATAAAAAATACATATTTACTTTTTTTTATTGTCGTGTTATATATACTAAGACTAAAAAATTAAAGGTGTCCGGCTTTTCGGTTTTAAGACCTGGCAACCCTATTCGTGGATGGGTGATTATCTCTACTTCCCTACGTGCTTCGGAAAGGACGTTAAGCCGCTGATTCTGGCTGTCATTTGTGGAACTTTGACAGTCGTTACGGGTCGTCAGAAGCCCAAAAGTTTGACAACCAGTCTTACCAAGGGATATCGAATTACCCAGTGTACGATCCTTTGGTAGACCATACATTTATTTATTTATTTGCAACAAAAGATGTACACAATACTGCCACATAAATAAAGAGCAACATCAGGTATTAAATAGGTGTACTCCGTCACTTATAGGAGACCAGAGCATGCGCAATGGAGCTATCAACTAAGCTAGCAAAGTAAAAATATTAATTATTGGAGAAACACAAAAAGTGAAGTGGCGCCATCTACAATGCCATATGCGAACTACACAAGACTTGACGTCACACCATAACTACATCGCGCAAGCAGAGTTTACCGCGCGATCTACATATACAACGTGTCGTTTTGCATCCTCGTCAAATTCAAGGAGGTAACTATGCTAATGATTCTCGACACGAATCAATAATAAAATAAGTAGATTTTTTATTTTACGGCTATGAAAATACAGTCGAGAACGCAATGGAATAGAAAAGTATGGGGGCTTTTGGGACCGGGACCGCGGTCGCGGATACCACCTTTAAATACCATAATTAATTTTAGTAGTCTTTTAGGACCACAAGAAAAAAGAAGTTAAAGTACAGTTAACAAAAAAGCTGATATAATATTTTGATCAACTATTGCATGAATATTATCAGTACCGGTACAAAATAAAGGGTAACATTATTTAGTTGCACTTATAAAAGGATAGTTGTAGAAAATAAAATAAAAATATATATATTTATCGTTTTATAAAAATAGTCATATTTGTATAATTTCAATTTTTTTTTGTTAGACAGTACTTTACCAAGACAACTTTGTTTATTTTTTCTTGTGGTCCCAAAAGACTACTAAAATTAATTATTGTATTTAAAGGTGGCATCCGCGACCGCGGTCCCGGTCCCAAAAGCCCCCATACTTTTCTATGAAACAGCTGATTTTTTTTTGTATAACCGACGAAAAATGTCTATGCTGGGGGTCTAGAATGATATGCTGAATTCATTGTTACAGTATGCTTACTGAATAAAAATGTATCCTGTATATATCGATAATTCTTCTGTCCGTGTGTATGTCACTGAACTCCTCTTAAACAGCTGGACCGATTATGATTTTTTTGTGTGTTTGGCTAGGTATCCTGGATGGTTTACATTCACAATTGGACCCGATAGGTGGCGCTGTTCAGTCAGGATAACGTCTGTCCGGTCAGCTTGTATATGTATAGTTCTTCTGTACGTGTGTATGTCACTCAATTCCTCCTGAATGTTTGGACCGATTATGACGTTTTTTTTGTATATGTTTTAATGGGTTTAAATTCACAATTAGACTCGGTAGGTGGCGCTGCGATTGAGTTCTAAGGAACAAGACACCGTCTGTCCAGTCAGCTAGTATATTATAGAAAACTTCCTCTAAGTACCTGGTACTTATTGACAGGGCTGCACTGTCTTCCCATACCTATTATAACTGTAATTTGAAAACATTGTAAAAGCCAATTATTTTTAAAAGAGTAACCTTGGAGTTTCTTGCCGGCTCTTCTCCATAGGAAGCGACAAATTGGAACCGTGCACCTAGCTGCTGACGTTTCATAAGTGCCCTTGCAGGTTTATGTGAAATAAAATATTTTGATTTTTGATTTTTGACTTACCTTAATTCTCTAAGAAAGGCTCCAAAAAATGGTATGAGCCGACATTCGGGCATGGCCAGCGCTCTGCCCAACGCCCGCTCATACTCTGCTGATAATAGGGCTGCCGAGAGGAAGTCCAACGCTGGGAGTGACTCATCTGATATACTGAACCAGAACGACTTCAATTTGTTAGACCTGCAAAGACAGAAACAAGAATAATTAATTAAATCACCTTTTTACACGCTTTATATTAGCTTCACTTGTATGTTTGTTTGTATGTAACCGACTCCTTTGGACGCTATTTTGACCCACTTTAAACGGTCAGATTTCATTTAAACTTTGTAGACTTATCGAGGACCTATGACAATTCAATAATTGAAAAAAAATTATAATAGAAAAAAACACGCTTTTGTAGTTAGCAAAACTAAAAAATAGAAAATAAATAATAGTTAAAAAAAACACGCTTTAAAAGCCAAACTAAAAAGTAGAAAATAATTTTATTCTATTAAAAAGCGTGGGGTGCTTGATATTAATTGATAATAAAAATACCTCAAAAAGCACCCCACGCTTTTTAATAGAATTAAATTATTTTCTACTTTTTAGTTTGGTTTTTAAAGCGTGTTTTTTTAGATTTTTAAACAATTTTTTTTAACTATGTTGGGGTCAGCTTATAATCTAACCAGATAAATCTGGAGGCTAAATCTGCTAGTTTTGGTACTTTCTGAAATGCATCAATGATGGCAAAACAGTTATCCGCCATTCTGACATAATTGCTTGAACAGACTGTCCTCAAGATTTTACATGAAGCAACTGCCTCACTTGACCTTCACGACCCAGTTACTGGGTAACACGATACCACTTCGTAAGACTGTTTGTCAGATTTTCGGGTTTCTGACCACCTGTAGTGACAGCCAAAATAATATATGAGATGCTGCAGCAAAATCTTTTGCGTGCTGGTTTGCTACGCCGTAGCTCGTAGCAGCTACGACTGCTACGCCGTAGCCAAGATAACGGGTTTCTCTTTCCTAAGCAATTCTCAATATAGTTCAAATAAGAAAATGTATAAAGCCGCTTTTATTTCCTTTACGGTGGATAAAGTTTTTTAAATAAAATAAATCTTAAGGAGAGAAACGTTATTTGTATAAATTTTAAGTCCAAATTTATTAAGTAATGACTAACATTCACTGTAGCCAGAATAAATAAATAATAGGTTTCTTCATTATATGCTTAACGATATAGGCGAAAGAAATAGTAACAATACGGCCTAATTAAATCAAATATTTCTGTCTCGTAGCTCGTAGCAGCCAGGGGCTACGACCGCGTAGCAAGCCTACGCAATACGCCTACGCCGTAGTCTGTCTTTTCCGCCTACGCCCGACGTCTACGCGTAAGCCTACGCCGTAGTCAGACGCCTAGGCCGTAGTCTAGACGTAGCTTTGGTGACTGCTTTGAACTGTATGAATACATTTTATGTTATAAGGCGGTATATTTTTAAAATCTTCTAAGCTTGTATTTCGACATAATGAAATAAATTGAAATGTTTGTTCATGTAAGTAGTTCTTATACGATTCTTTTAGTCGTCAATATTTTGTAGGTCAATATTTTAAAAACTAAATGATTTTGAAAAAAATGTGGAACAGCTAATTTTTTTTTTAAATATCGACGAAAAATTTGGCAAAAGAAAAACAAGTCTAGAAGGACATCACTTCAGCCGAAAGACGTCCACTGTTGGACAGAAGCCTCCCCCAAAAGGGGGGGGGGTTTGCCATAATCGCCACGCTTGTCAGGCGGGCTGGCGATCGCAGAATGGTGGTCAAATGCATAGAGAACGCTGCTGCCCATTCTCTAGTAAGTCCCTCAGTCGCCTTCTACGACACCCACGGGAAGAAATGGGATGGTGCTATTCTTTTACGTCCGACACCACACGGAACGATGCCGCGATGTCGTTTGCCATTAAGGGGAACCTAGTCGCGGGCTCGAACTCGCTGATGGGCCTGGCTAAAAAGCACGCTGTCTCACCAGGCATCGTGTCCGATAGAAGTAGTATCAGTGATGAGCAGTTAGAAGCTAGTCTACACGTACAACATTATTGAGTGAGATGCAGGATCATTTATAGTACAACAGGCGCGTAAAAAATTAAAAACAATCCTTCGGAAGATCGGGTTTTACGAAAAAACCACTGCATAAATCAATGACCAATAAAGTTTATTGGACTTTCGACATTTGAGCTTTGTTAATACCGACTTGGTTTTTCAGATTTTACACTTCTTTTATTACTTAAACACACCCAAAGTTAGGTTAAATTAGCAAGAAAAAAAAATCTTTGTTGGCTCCTAACTTTTTAATGGCTTTTTATTTTAGTATTCTGTTTCCGTACAGACAATATTAATAATAAGACAAAACCATACCATGTTTAATTTTTGATGTACATTGTCCAACAGTGGAGTAATACACTCCCGAAGTTTGTGTGGGAAAAATGTGGACTAGATTCACCTAGAGAGACCCTTTGGCTCGTAATTTTGGCCAATTGGTCGTCTGACATGCGGCAGATGCATCCAGCTAAATTCCATTTTAGCGTGACAGCTTTCTAAGTGACATCAGTTATATTTGTGATAGAAATGATGGTCGTATTTCTAACCCGGTGTGTTAGTTTGATACTCAGAATAGGCCGTTCTATAGCTCTCTGGCAAACCTCGTGCGTGGACCTCTGCTGATTTGTTAAATGCCATAGTTGACCACTATATGTATGGTTAAAGAGATTTATTTCTCAACTAGCTTTTGCCAGCGACTTCGCCCGCGTGGAGGTCGGTGTATTATACATATAAACCTTCCTCTTGAATCACTCTATCTATTAAAAAAACCCGCATCAAAATCCGTTGCGTAGTTTTAAAGATTTAAGCATACATAGGAATATAGGGACAGAGAAAGCGACTTTGTTTTATACTATGTAGTGAAGAGAAATTACAAATACTTGAGAACATTTTTAAAACGAAACAGTTATTTTTCTTTTCTTCATAGTTAATCATGTATCCGTTATGTTATACGGATACATGACGGGAATTCACGCTTGTCGCGTATCTGGTGAGGTTGCTTCGTGGCATTGAGCATAACATATACATTTTTTTTTCTACTTTACTCTAAATTTTTTAATTGTACTTATTATTTTTTTATATTTTAGTTTTTAGTTTTTTGCTTGTGTTTTTTTTTATGGATCATGTGGTCTGCAATAAAGATTTTTATTATTTATTATTATTATTATTATTATAACCCAGGAGTACTGCAGCACCTGAATTTATGTGTACCATACCGCCACGCGTGAAGGCGGCGCCGCCCGCCGCTGCTGGCCGTACCGGTTGCCAGGACCAACCTTCTCGCCAAAACACCACTCACCCGCGCAATTCGGGTTATTAACGAACTTCATTTGAAGGTCGATGTATTCACATGCCATTTGAGTGAATTCGCAAAAATACTGTTGTTTATTTTATGTTATAGTGTAGATTAGACTTTATGTTGTTGTTTTTTCTTATTTATTATATTTTTAATATTGTGTTTGTTACGGCATTTCATAGTTTTTAATTGTAAGTTCACTTTAAGACCGCACTATCGCATTAGGTATACACCTGTAATGATAGTTGTAAGGGAGATTTCAATAAATAAATATAAATAATAAATATAAACATTTCATTTCGTACTATAACATTAGCAAAAACACAAAACTTAAAATTTCTCGATACACCCACAAAAGAAATAATCACCGCGGTCGCAAATATTCTTTAGAGATAAGGAATGCAAACCCAGTGCCACGATAAAGCAAAGCAGCAATAGGGCAAGTCTGTTTATGGTAGTAGCGCTTGATCGTTTAGAATTAGATTTTTAAATTTATTTTTGAAAATAGCAAACGAGTTCTTATTCTTTATCTCCTTAGGTAACTTATTATACTGTTCCACTCCTGCGAAAATAATTGTTATCTTGCCATTAGCTGTTCGCACTCGTGGTAGCAAAATGTGATCCTTCCTACGACTGCTTCGATTATGTACTTGATGTACTTTAGTGAAGTGTATTTGTGAGGATGGGAAGTATGCACACGACAATGAGTCTTCTGCTAAAATAATTGATACAAACTAGGCCGAGAATCAGCTCTTTTTGAACGTCAAAATTACTTAAGACAGTCTCCTAAAACGCAACAAACTTTTTGAGGAGAGTCAGACAAACGGGAGTTTGTTGCTCATGTATAAAATCAAGGTTTTCTGCGGCGATTTCTCGCGTCCGACCCTGGTTCAGGGCATTTTACGGAGCGAGAGTGCATGGGTAGCCGTCACCTCCTTCTACGAACCAGTAATGCTCGCAAAAAGGGAGGTGGCGCAAGTGAGGAAGAGGTAGTATATGCGCGCTCACGGCCTTAATAGAAACAGGAGATGCCCTGGGCGTCGGGAATCCCAGGCTGACACGGGCTTGCGGACGGCGAGTAATGTGTAGCTCGCTGTCCGGTAAGGACCAAGCCCAGGTCGTTGTGTTCCACGCGCGCCTCAAAGAGATGTCAGCACCAACTGATGGTCGTAAGGGACAGAGGTGCGGGTTGTTCGGAAGAGATACCGCGGCCGCTGGCACACAGGCAACTAAGGGAACACGGGTGGGTTTTAGTCAGTAAAAGTCGGAGAAGTTAGTTGATTTCCCACCCAAAAAAGTTTTTTTTAGTTAAGAACTTGATTCTATACATATATTTTGAAGTCTATTATTTTATTTCGTGCCAATAATGTATTGTGATCGAATTGACAACCACCTCCCGTGGCCCTATTGTGTTGAAATTAATACCATTTTGTGTATTTTTGACAACAATAGGTTACCTTCTGTTTAAATTCATATACCGTTCTTTGTATTTTTATTGACAATACAATTCAATTTATTGTTATTTTATTTCCATAACAAATAAACGTACAAATACGCAGTTTTGGTGACAATACAATTTGTTTATTACGTCATTTTGATATTAACAAATGAATGTACACAATAGTGGAGGTTTTCGAATGCTGATGTAGTGTAATGTAAAATAGTTTTGTTTAAAAGTTACATTTTATGGATAACTGGCTGTGCCCGTGGCTTCGCCTGTTTGGACGTTGGAAGTTATCCCACGGGAACGTGCTATTGGAACAAATAGTAGGTAATGTTACCCCTTATAACATCAGCTATCTGCCAGTGAAGGTCCCGTCAAAATCCGTTAAGCCATTTCGGAGATTAGGCCGAACAAACAAACAGCCAGAAGTTTTTTTTTGTTATAAGTACCGTAATAAACATTTATACAACATGTAACGGAAAGGGTATATACATACCAAGGGCGCGGCTTCTTTGAATGATATCAAACGATATTGGAAGGGTTTTTTAATCCTATCTCTACATGTTCGGAAGTTATGAGAATTTTTAATACCTACATTGATACCAGAAACCGAACTTTTCAAATTGAAATAAACACATCACTCGGAAGAGATTTATCGTGACATTGGCAAGTAACGTGGAAAGTTATTGACCTACGTAGTGCGGTGACACGTTTGTTATGATTTGATTTTAAGAAACATATGAAACCAAAAATTTGGTATCAATTCTTAGAGTATTTTATTTTGAGCTGAAACTATGTATTGTGATTCTATACCAGCTGTTATCTTTAGTGCTTAAGGATAGCAATAGGGTTTCTGTTACACTCACTCTGTATACATTTAGTAAAAAACTGTTACTTGGACATTAAAAATAGACACTTTTTCTGTAGATTTACACACCTATTGCATAAGACTTAAAGATAACTGGCAAAATCTGGGTGTAATTGCACTTCTGCCTACCCCATCAAATGCACGGATCTCTCAATGTTTTGACATAGCCCCATTACCCGTTTGAAGAAGGAGGGGGTCGCTAGTGTCTCTTAATAGGTTCTTAATTACATACTTAAGGGTAGTTATGGGGTACAAAGTTTTGATAACATGATACCATCCCCCTTACTACCGAAGTAGGAAGGGGGCGACCGTATTAATGTCTATTTTATGTGTGTGTTTTGGACACGTTCAAAGATACTGTAGGACTAGCCCGAAGGTGCGATGTTGACGAATCAAACAACCGACTTCCGGAAAAACACTACAAAGTGAAAAATAACCTTAACTTCGGAAGTCGGTGACTTTGGATAAGTTTTTTAATTTTTTGCCACCGCCTTCCGAAATTAAAGTTATTTTTCAGTTTGTAGTGTTTTTTCAGAAGTCGGTTGTTTTTTATTTTTCCACTTTTTAGTTATAGTACCTACCCCACTAATTCGAAATTTCATCATCCTTGGGGTCAAAACAATGCATATTTATGCGATAGCAGCAGTCGCGGTTTATTTACTGTTATTTTTTGAAGAGTTCCGTTGTCTGTCTCCGAAACGCATCATCAGATCTATATGAAATTTAAATGTGACCATTTCAGAATAAACCCCTTTCGAACAAAAAATAATTTTGCAAATCCGACGGAGTTATGCCCGAAAAAACATTAAAAAAAAACATGTCGAATTGATAACCTCCTTCTTTTTGAACGTCGGTCAAAAATTAAGGTATTATAAAAAAAAAACTACTTAGAACTAGGATTAGAATTTAATATTTGGTGAAGCGTGTGTGTTTGTACTAATACGCCCTCTATTAAATGAGACTTAAACGTAACAGCCGAAACGTGAACGAACTATCCCTCTGCCAACCCCTTCCAGAAAAACAGTCGTAATGTAATATTCTACAGCGAGATTTTTTCCCTGAAACCCGAGCCTTTTCCTCGTACTTTTCAGGACATTTACTGTTACATTTCGTCTCGATAGGTCGAAGGGTACGAGACATTAGTAGGAGGCGAACGGGGCGAAATCACAAATTGATTGGATTTATTTAGCAATTTAGCGAGAAAGCGACTTTCCCTATTTTATTACAGATTGGAGATACTCTACATTGTTTTGTATTTTATTGTAAATCAACCTGCCTAGCCTGATGATGCTGATTGGGCGTCCCTTTTCCAAACTTAGACTCTCGTTCGGACCGTTGTGCGTGGGGGTTTTGGCTAACAAAGCCAGCCTAGCTCCGCCCAAAAGCACAAAAGCTTCCTGGGAGCTTCACAGGCTTCGCGGAGTGACCTCATTGTTCCGAGGATTTCTTCACGTTGAGATGCCACCACGGCCTCGCATTCCAGGATGACGTCGGCGGCTGATTCCTCGACCTCAAGGCAGCCCCTGCTAAGCGGGCTGTCTGTGGCGCCTATATTATAAAAATGTTTGTTGAGGGGTTATGGCCCGTAATTGTTCTTATGATTATTCTAAGGTTAATTTCTCAGCCGGAGAAGTTTTTTGGTTCCCCTAGCCTTTTTGCCAACTATATTAGGGTCGGCTTTCTTCTAACTAGATGCAGCTAGGTACCAGTATTTTACTTGGAGCGACTGCTTATCTGATCTCCACAACCCAGTTACTGGGTAATACCAGTTAGAAAAACCCAGTAATACCTTTCAAACCCAAGACCTCATGCTTGTCAGTCGGCTTGCAACCACTAGACCATTCTAATAATAAATTATAAATAATGTTATTAATTGATTATAATTAACGAATTATGATTATTTATCATCCTAATGATATTATAATTATATTTATTATATTTTTTTTTGTAAAATTATTAAACTTTATTAATCAATTAAAATTGTAATGTTCTAAAAGCCTTTTGGATTAAAACCTTGGATTTAATTTCACGGTTAAAACAATAACGCTGAAAGTACATACGACGCAACGTTCCTATGCTAGGCATCAAACTCCAACTTAAAGAATTAATGTTGTAATTTATAAATAACTAGCTTTTACCCGCGGCACCGCCCGCGTGGATGTCGGTTATCGCGTAAAAAAGTAGCCGCGTAAGAAGTTATGACGATCGGTTCACCGGTTTAAAGCGTGAAAGCGTAACAGACAAACAGAGTAACTTTCGCATTTATAATATTAAGTAGGGTGGTGGTGGGATAAAAAAAGATTTCATCCAAATCCGTTCAGCCGTTTTTGTGTGATTGAGCAACGAACAATAAATGTAAATGATAAATGATTTTATTTCTGTAAGTAGGTTTGTACAAACACTATTACACGTCAGTCATATTTTTAAAACTAGATGAGGTCGGCGTTTCCTATCTGACTACTCTGAGAAGAAAGGCCGAAACAAACTCAGAGGTCACAGTCTCTTTTAAAGTCCAGATATAATCTTTTTCAGATCATGTGAAGACCATGTGGATCGGTGTCTGAAATGGTCTTTTTAGGAAAGAACCACACAGATTGAGTGGACCTGTCCATTCAGTGCACGCATTGTACACATGTAGGAAGCATGATGTCGACGGTCCCTACGTATAATCTCCCAACTATAAATGACAAATTTTACAGGAGAGCGCTTCAAAGTTTCAAACACGCGTATATCATGTTCTAGTTAATGTAATTCCATGATGGATTTAAAATGCATTTAGAATTATTTTTACTAAACTAAACGACAGTATATGCTGGCCTGAAGGTCACGAAAACAAAACATGCAAATCACGTATCTACACCACTTAGGGGATTGTACGTAGGGACGGTTGTTCAAAAGACGTACACGTTAAAAGAGTGAGCACAGAGAATACATCAAATAACTAACTAACTAGCTTGAATGGTCCTACTGCTGGGCAAAGCCCTCCCTCTCCCTCTTCCACACAGTTTTGTTGTTCGCCAGTACTGGCCAGTCCCTTCGGAAGGAGTCAAGTTCGTCCCGCCATCTTCGTATCGGCCTGCCGCGATGCAAGATGGCGTCAACACATCAAATAGAGACAAACAAAAAAAATTCCGAAACTAAAATATTTATTATAAGCCGTGATATTTAAAGAACTATACACTAAGCTGCTAATCTTAAGGTAAATCTAGTCGACATTTTTTCATACAAATTTCGGGACTCCACTGTTCGACAATACTGTACATCAAAAATTAAACATGGTATGGTTTTGTCTCAGTATTAAAATTGTCCCTACGGAAACAGAATACTAAAATATAAAGCCATTAAAAAGTTAGGAGCCAACAAAGATTCGTTTTTCTTGCTAATTTAACCTAACTTTGGGCGTGTATAAGTAAAAAAAGAAGTATAAAATATCCAAAACCAAGTCATTACCGACAAAGCTCAAATATCAAAAAGTTTAATAAACTTTATTGGTCATTGATTTATGCCGTGGTTTTTCCATAAAACCGATCTTCCGAAGGACTTCTCTTAATTTTTTTACGCGCCTGTTTTACTATAAATTACCCTGCATCTCACTCAATAACGTTGTGCGTGTACTGCCTCTGTCGGACACGATGCCCGGTGAGACAGTGTGCCTTTTAGCCAGGCCCACCAGTGAGTTCGAGCCCGCGACTAGATTCCTCTTAAAGCTACTATTTAGGTAATTCTAATTCTGTAATTAAAAGTGTCAACATTAGAACTCAACCTAATTTAGTGAAGTGACATATTATCTTCTTTGTTTCTTAAATCTAACGACTTTGATCACTGCGTAGAAAAATCAGAAGTTGTGTCTTACGCCTCAGTTCTCCAAAGGTTCACAAATTGTATCGGATTTAAAGGTTGGACCACTGCTGTCAATATGTCATGGCCGGTACCACTAAACCACCACTGTTTTCAATCTGATGATAACATTCCTTTATTTTTACACGTTTTTAATTAGCTTCACCTGTATGTTTGTTTGGAACCGACTCCTTTGGACTTGATTTTGACCCACTTCAAATGGTGAGATTTCATTTAAACTTTGTAGAGTTATCGAGGTCCGATAAAAATTCAATAATTAAAAAAAAAAACTCAAAAATCACGCTTTTGTAGTTAGCAGAACTAAAAAAATAACAAAGTAAATAATAAATTAAAAAATCTAAAATACACGCTTTAAAAACGCAACTAGAAATACCTTAAAAAGCACCCCGCGCTTTGTGTTGTTCTTGTCATGTGATTAATTTTTATCTCATTGTGCTTTGTGTCATGTTTTTTGTGTGCACCAAATAAACGATTTATCTATCTATCGAACGGTGGCGTACCTATGGTGAGGTAGGCAGAGCAAGAGCCCTGGGCGCCTTTCGAAGGGGAGCGCGAAAAGTCGCCAATGATTAAATAAAAAACTTGACAGGTGTCAAGGGACACCCGGATGGAACGAAGTTCCTTTCGATTAATTAGTGAAGGAATTGTAATACAATTTAAAAAATTGTACATATACATACACACACACACATAAATATAAATAAATATATATATGAACTCTGTTTGTGTCTCTGTCTGCAGAGAAACACGCGCACGCGGCACGGCTTACAACAATGTAGCAAAAAGTGTCGTTCCAACTTTTGGTCTTAATTTTTTCCGTCTAGCCCCCTTTCGCAACGCGCGATAAGGAACTTCGTTCCAAAAATAAAATAAACATCAATAAACCACTTCATACTGCTACCTAACCTAACTTGAATCTGTTTATTTCTATTCAATTTCTCTTAAAATTGCAGAATTGCAAGCGATTTTTTAGGAAGTTGAAATTAATACCTTCGTTATTTAAGGCTATAATGGATCAGGAAAGGTTATGGGACCTAGCTTTGCTTAGTGTAGGCCGAGAAGATAATTTACGAAGGGGCGCAAATGTGATGCGTGCCCTAGGCGCCATTTTTAGGGTTACGTACGTCCTAATAAAAAAACAGAACCCTTATAGGATCACTCGTGTGTCCGTTTGTCCGTCCGTCACAGTCAATTCTAAATCTCCGAATCTACTAGACCGATTAAGTTGAAATTTGGTATACATTTCAATTTCTGTGACCCGAACGCAGAAGTGTGACGTGAATAGACGAAATCTGTATATGGGGGTCAGTTTTGGGGGGCAAGGGGGAAAATTAAAAAAATAATAATTGCAAACTGCATCGTGTGACATATCAAATGAAAGGATTTGTTGTGAGGATCTCAAATATATTTTTTTGTAATTTTAAAATAAATCGTTTCCAAGTTATTCAAGAAAATAGACGAAAATTTACCATCCTCGCCCCCTTATCTCCGAAACTACTGGACCTAAAATTTTGAAAAAAATACAGAAATTAGTTTTCTACTTACAGATTATGGGAAAACCTATAAGAAGTCCATGATATTAAAATAACATGGTAAATCACTCAATATTGTGCGTACCAACTTATATTTGCAGTTGAAATGTGTGGGAGAACATATATTTCAACTCCATTGTTAAGTTTTGTTAAATTGGTTTTTATAGATAATGGTACGGAACCCTTCATGCGCGAGTCCGACTCACACTTGGGCGGTTTTTTATTGGTGTCGCTCCAATAAAACCCATCATCATTTATAGTACAACAGGCGCGTTAAAAATTAAAAACAGTCCTTCGGAAGATCGGGTTTTACGAAAAAACGACTGCATAAATCAATGACCAATAAAGTTTATTGAACTTTTCGATATTTGAGCTTTGTCGGTATCGACTTGGTTTTTCAGATTTTACACTTATTTTATTACTTAAACACGCCCAAAGTTAGGTTAAATTAGCAAGAAAAACGAATCTTTGTTGACTGCTAACTTTTTAACGACTTTTTATTTTAGTATTCTGTTTCCGTACAGACAATATTAATAATGAGACAAAACCATACCATGTTTAATTTTCGATGCACATTGTCGAACAGTCGAGTAATACACTCCCGAAGTTTGTATGGGAAAAATGTGGACTAGATACACCTTAAGCCAATCAGTTACAACTTTTTACAGTCTTGAAGAAAGTAAACCTTTTTGTATACTGCTGTTTGTTGACATCCGCCTGCGTGAAACTCCGAGATAAGAAGGCGCTGTTAATCCTATTCATTAATTACATCTGTATCTCTTCAGTCCAGCGTTTTTCATCCTATTAAGTGTAAGTCGTTTTGTTTTCACAAGCCGAGCCACCTAGTTAGGTTGTTGGTTTACAAGATTCTGAGAAACTGTGTAATTTAATTTAAAATATCTTCTACCTTGTTAGCAAAATGGTTGAGCTGAATGGTGCTGATCCACACGTCATGTTCGTGAACGGGCGCCGCCAGTAGGGACTGGTCATCTCCTAGCTCCCACGGCTTATTTTAATTTCTGAATTGTTATTTTATTTTTGTTTTAATTACGGACGCTTTAATGTGCACGTCTTTTTACATCGTTCTCACATTGATAATTTCAACATAATGATGTAACCAACTTTTTGTAACATTACCATGATTTTAAAAGAGTGTCCATGGAGTTTCTTGCCCGTTCTTCTCCATAGGTACCTACGCTTTGGAATGGGCAATTAGCTTCATCTTTCTAATTCACCGACCTTGACAATTCAAAAGTGCCTGTAATTGGTTTATTTGAAATAAATGCTTTGAGTTTAAGTTTGAGTTTGAGTTTAGAAAGGTGTGGGGTACGTGTGGGGACTTTCCTCAAAGAGCATTTGACATCAAGCCACATGGTCTTCACATGATCTGACCAAGATTATGTCTGGACTATAAAAGAGACTGTGACCTCTGAGTTTGTTTCGGCCTTTCTTCTCAGAGTAGTCAGATAGGAAACGCCGACCTCATCTAGTTTTAAAAATATGATTGACGTATAGATTGTTTGAACAACTATACTTATACAGAAATAAAATTATCTATCTTACATACAGATAAATAAAATTGGAGTGTCTGCTTGTAATATTAACCGTTTTTTACTAAATGCATGTGGATGTCAACACGGTACATATACCATAATAACATTTTTTACAATTTTTGTCTGTCTGTCTGTTTGTTCCGGCCAATCTCTGAAACGGCTGGAGCGATTTTGACGGGACTTTCACTGGCAAATAGCTGATGTAATAAGAAGTAACTTAGGCTAGGTACGTTCTTTTTAGAAATGTTTATTAAATTTTAATTTTTTATTAATATACATAATATAATATAATAAAATAATAATAAAAAAAACTTTTTGTTAAAATCCACGCGAACGAAGTCGCGGGCACAGCTAGTTTATCATAAAGCTGTACTTATGCTTGTTGTAATAAAAATGCGTTTGCCGGTCTTTTCGTGGATGAGTGATCATCTATTGCATATCAAGACTTCTTCGTGCCTCGGAAACCACGTAAAGCCTTTGGTCCTGCTTACTACCATACGTAGATTTTGACAGTCGTGATGGCTAGTCAGAATTTCCTACTTCCTTAATATTATAAGTGTGAAAGTTTTTATATTTTTTTTTAAATCACGCAAAAATATGAATACATATCTTATACAGGGTGTTTGGCAGAACGTTGAACATACGAAAATGGTGGATAGGTGGGGTCATCTGCTACTTACTCAGCCCTAATTTATTTGGCCCTGACCAAAAAAAAAATGAAATAACTCTTCAAGGTTTTTTTTTATAAAAGCAAATTACGTACCATTAGAAAGGTCACACACTAGGGATGTTTTGCTAGAATTGGAACTCCTCAATAATTATTTTTTAATGCAAGTTGAAATAAGGATTTAAGTATTTTTTACATCTTTCTGTAAGTTTGAGGACTCATAACTTTTTTCTAGCTAACATCTAACAAAAAGATTGCCTGTTTTACCCATTTTTAATAAAAATTACACTTTAAAGTTAAAAAAGTGGTGAAACTAGAAGAAAGCAAAAAATAAAATAAAAAAATATCCAGGCGGCCAGGGCCACATAAATTAGGGCTGAGTAAGTAGCAGATGACCCCACCTATTCACTATTTTCGTATGTTCAATGTTCTGCCAAACACCCTGTATAATACTTTATATCCAGTTAGTACGTCCCCTTGGGATAATTTTCGGCCTCCACGCGGGCGAAACCGCTGGCAAAAACTAGTACATTAACTAAAGGAACAAAGTCAACATCAAAAGTCATTAGAACTAGACTGAGAATCAGCAGTTTTTGAACATCAAATTTATATAAGACAGTCCCCGAAAACGCCCGTCCTTCACCACGTCGTAATGCTTTAGCTAAGAAGAAGAAATGGCGCAACAAAGTCGTTAGAACCGACTGGTTACACATGCTTAACAGATAATCATAATTATGTAACTAAATTTTTGGTACAAAGCGAAGCTTATTCCGCGTCACGTACCAATGCACACGTACACACAAAAATAAAAAGTGGTTATTAATAGAACAGTTCACCAACAGAGAACTGCAAACTAAATTCAACCATACTATGGCAACAAGAATGGCAGCCCAATCAAAACTAGTAGTACCGAGATACAAGAACTATTACGGAAAACGAACGAACGCATATTTAGTACCTACTTTATTTAATGATGTTCCAACAAAAATTCAATCGGAAATAACAAACAGTAATTATAAAATTAAATACACAAAATACTTTGATTCTCTTTGAAAAGCATCATCCTGTTTAAATTTCATTCAATGTATAAGTATCGACGGAATGCCTGAGCCGCGCTGTTTTCGTTTTTGAACTATTTTAGTTATTACTTACAAAGTACCTTACAATGTTTTAGTTTTAATTTTTATAAACTATGTGTTAACTATTAATTAATAAGAAAATGATTATTCTGTAAGTATTAGTTTTAGGATTTCTGATAAGTGTTTCAACATCCGGACAAACCTATTGTGGTTTTTGTGATGTTTCTGTTTATATTTTGTTTTTCCTTTATTAATAAACATAATAGAAAATGCGTGGCTGGACGCAGCGATGGCTAATTCCAACATTATTAAATTAATTACCTATGGAAATTACAACTGAAGCCGTACCCAAAAATGTTTAAAAAAATGTCCTGCGTAAGCACTATTTAGGTTTATTTCCTTAGCGTAAGAACGTAGTTATCTAATGCCTTTATGGCCGACTGGCAGGCGCAGGCCGGCTAGTCAGGCATGCGCGCGCGGCATGTTGTTTTTATTACCGCTCGAGCGGCCGTCGCGGCGTCTCGCTCACGCTGGGTTGCTTGTCTCCCTCCGGCGGGGCGCTGCGGCTGCGGTCGGGAGGATTTTGTTGTGTGCATGCGTTGCTCATGCCAGCCTGGTGGGCCAGGCGACCTGAGTGAGTCCCTCATTAGATATTTAGTGTGTACCCTTTCCTTTTTGCTTCGACTTTGCGTCCATGTGTATAATATTAAGTTTTCATCATCATTATCATATTAGCCGAAAGACGTTCACTGCTGGACATAGGCCTCACCTAAGCTCCGCCACTTCAACTGGTTCTGTGCTTTTCGCATCCAGCGGACTCCTGAGGCCATCACAAGGTCATCGGTCCCGGAAGGCCTCCCTTCCAACTTTACGTCTTCCGGTACGCGGTCGCCACTCCAAGACCTTTCGGCCTCATCGGCCATCTGTTCTGCGAGCAATGTGCCCTGCCCGCTGCCACTTAAGTTTGGCAATTCTTCGGGCTATGTCGGTAACTTTGGTTCTCCTGCGGATCTCTTCATTCCTGATTCGATCACGCAGGGAAACTCCAAGCATAGCCCTCTCCATTGCCTTTTGGGCCCATTGTGAGCGACCACGTTTCGGTTCCATATGTCATCACGGGCAACACGCACTGGTCAAAGACTTTCGTCGTGAGACGCGGCGGTATGTAGGACGAGAAGATATTGCGTAGCTTCCCGAACGCTGCCCAACCGAGTCGGATTCGACGATTGACCTCTTTCTCAAAGATGGACTACTGGACCTCCCTAACTGGACAATTTGTCCTAGGTAAACGTACTCGTCCACAACTTCGAGTGCAACGCCTCCGACCGTTATGAGAGTGGGTCTTACATGGGCATTGGACATGACCTTTGTCTTGTCCATTTTCATTTTAAGACCCAATAATATAAAGTAGTCAATCACAAAAGTGTATCCACGAGAATACTGCCGACAAACTGTTCAGCAGTTTGGCAGAAGATTTATGTATTTTTCTATTTAACTTTTCGTTAATAAAATAAATAAATAATAATATTAGACACAACTTATACAGCAGTTTAATTCGTCTTAATTCATGCATTTAACGAATAATAAATTAAAATATGTAGACTCGAGATGAAAGATGTAGACAGCCTAGTATACTACTAAACAGGGTAATTTTTTAGTCCCCGTCCAAATTTTTCAGGGTCATAAGTACCCGTGAAATTGAACAACTTTCTTCAAGGAATATGGGTCAAAAAATGAAAAAAAAAATTGCAACTTCCAATACAAAATCGATCAGCTGACTATTGATTTTGTATGCGAGGTCCGATTTATTTTTTTCATATTTCTACCCAAGTTCCTTGGAGAAAGTTGTTCAATTTTACGGGTACCATAGTACCCAAATTTTTCAGGGTCATAACCCTGAAAAATTTGGACAATGACTAAAAATTAACCCTGTATAGTAATTCTTCGGGCTATGTCGGTAACTTTGGTTCTCCTGCGGATCTCTTCATTCCTGATTCGATCACGCAGGGAAATGTATAGTAAGGCTGTCTACATCTTTTCGCATTTATAATATTAATAGTAGGGATATCTCTACTATTAATAATATTATAAATGCGAAAGTAACTTTCTCTGTCTGTTACGCTTTCACGCCTAAACCGTTGTACCGATCATCATAAATTTGGCAGAGATATAGCCTAGCATATCGAGAAGGACATAGGCTAGCTGACATATGACAAATTTTTAAGTTCTGTGTCTCGTAATGTTGATTACTTTGCCTACGTATGTATAGAATCAAGTATATCTAACTAAACAGACAGCTGTGCTGCTGGGGAGTTTGTTCCGCCACTTCTTCTTCCCAGCTAAAGCACTAGGAAGTGGTGAAGGGTGGGCGTTTTGGGGGACTGTCTTATGTAATTTTGACATTCAAAAAGTGTTGATTCTCAGCATTTGAATAAATTACTTTTGATTTTGATTTTGCTATTTTTTACGCGAAACCCGGCTAGTAATATTATAAATATGAAAGTTTGTGTGTTTGTTACTCATTCATGCAAAAATCGCTGATCAGATTTGGATGAAATTTGGGACATAGATAGTTTATAGCCTTGATTAACACATAGGATACTTTTTATTCCAGTTGTACGTTCCCGTTAGGATAATTTCCGACCTTCACGAGGGCGAAGCCGCAGGCATAAGCCAGTAGCTTAAAAGTATTCATCACGAAAGTCAACCACGAATCACTCCAAGGAATTGAGATCGTCACGTAGACACACTTAAACCAAGAAATACGCTTGTCACAAATAAAAGAGAACACTTATAATGTAATTTATACAATATACAAATCTAAATTGATAATCCCAGGCTGTCATATCACGTCTTTCTTGTTGGCGCCGCCAGTGGGGACTGGTCATCTCCTAGCTCCCACGGCTTATTTTAATTTCTGAATTGTTATTTTATTTTTGTTTTAATTACGGACGCTTTAATGTGCACGTCTTTTTACATCGTTCTCACATTGATAAGTTCAACATAATGATGTAACCAACTTTTTGTAACAATAACATGATTTTAAAAGAGTGTCCATGGAGTTTCTTGCCCGTTCTTCTCCATAGGTACCTACGCTTTGGAATGGGCAATTAGCTTCATCTTTCTAGCTCACCGACCTTGACAATTCAAAAGTGCCTGTAATTGGTTTATTTGAAATAAATGCTTTGAGTTTGAGTTTGAGTTTGAGTTTGGCTCGGCGGCGTCAAGCTAAGGGACGCCTATTAACGTCAGTGGAAGTAAAAGGTAGATAGTAAATATGTCCCGGGAAGTACCTCGTGGCGTTTGGTCGATATACTCTTTACGTAGAGCTGTGACTTCTAAGTTATTTTTCGTGCTGGAATAGTCTTATATTTCCTCTTTCAGGGGCTTGTGGCTAAGTAGCGATAGCTGCACGGGTCGATCGATCAGGTTAAGCTACGCTTGCCGCGGTTGGTCCGTGGATGGGTGACCATCTTTACATACCAAGACCCCTCCGTGCCTCGGAAAGCACGTTAAGCCGTTGGTCCCGGCTGTCGTTTGTGGATCTTTGACAGTCGTTACGGGTCGTCAGAAGCCCGAAAGTCTGACAGCCAGTCTTACCAAGGGGTATCGTGTTACCCAGTTACTGGGTTGTGGAGGTCAGATAGGCAGTCGCTCCATGTAAAATACTGGTATTCAGCTGCATCCGGTTAGACTGGAAGCCGACCCCAACATAGTTGGGAAAAGGCTAGGTAGATGATGAAAATGTATAATGGGGGGCATCTGACCTATGCAAAGTAGGCATCACACTGACGTCACGCAAATCCTGCATCGCGCAAGTAGAGTTTACCGCGCAACTTGCATATCCAACATATTTTTTTCTATATGCGAAACCTGAATATAGTTTGTTCAGAATAAGTATACAAGGTGTAACAGAATACACGCAAGACCTGGAAGCCGTTTGTTCCTAATTGATTACTGAATCAATATCAGTAACTTTTAACATATCTTTGCCATACTTACCACCGTTTGAGCCAAAGAAAATTGAATCTTATTTCAAGGAAATAAGGTTCAATTTTAAATGCATAAAGTAATGCTAGGATCAAAACTTTTTTTAAATAATACCAGCTAGTTTGCAAAACAAAAGTTTTGGTCAGCGTCCGACGAATTGAGAACCTCCTCTTTTTTTAAGTCGGTTAAAACTAGGGTTATTTACAACGTCCCGACATCAATCGTCGGGCAGTTGCCCGCCAGAAACAAAACCCGTCTGGTCGGAGGATCTTCCGTTTTCTATAGAGGATGATCATCGATCCACCTAACCCGAAGAATTGCTAAGCTTAAGTGGCAGTGTGCAGGGCGCATTCCTCACAGAAAAGATGGTTGATGAGGCCGAATGGTGGCATTCCGATGAGTGGCAACCACGTAGACGTAGCATTTGCATTCCTCCCACAAGATAGCCCAAAGAAAAACTTTATGAATTGGAAATAGAGAAATAGGTACCGTAATCCGGGGTGATTAGCAACATGTTTCCGGATTGAAATTGTCATATTATTTTTATTTCGTAGTTTTTACTTAAACTGAACTTTTAAATATGTGAGTCATGGGTTCTTCTTTAGTTATTAGTCACCTCAGAAGGAGATAATTTGAAACCTTATGTTCTATTGAACGAAATATATCGTGTTGCAAATTATACTTTAAAAGGGGTAATTTGCAACGACATAAGGGGTGAAACGCAACACATTTAAAACTTTGTTGGAAAAATAGGCGTCAAAATGAAATTCAATCAATAAAAGTAATTATTTAATATCCAATTAACTTTATTAAATATTTAAAAATATAAAAATAACACAATTTGACTTTTGGTACTATAAATTATGATTGGTAAGTGACTATTAAATAGCAATCACAATAATCAACACTGTTATCACATCTCTCTTCACCTCACCTCAGTCAGATGACCAACTTCCTTCATCATATGCACTATATCCAGATTTAACTGGGTTATAATCTTCATCTACAGCACTATCATCGCTGTCAACTTGGAAACAGCGTAAACAAATAAATTCTATTTGCAAGACATCACCAGCGCAGTTTTGGCAAATTTGGTTTTTGCAGGCATTGCATTTAATCCAAGTATCATCATGTTTTTTCACGCTATGGCAAACCCGACACATTAATATATTTGAAGGTCCAGCTTTAGGTTCGAAATCCGTGACTATTTTGTTTATTGCTGTAATATTTTCATCAGTTATTACTTCTGTCTTCTTTAAATTTTCTTTCTTGGACTTCACATTTTTATTTTTTATTAAACCCTTTGTGCTTTTACTTTTTCCTGATTTTTTAGGTCCTTCTTTAGCTTTAATTTGATCCTTTACAATAAATGTTTCAGTTTCATTGACACTTTTTCCAGGCGCAACCTCAAGTCTCTTTTTCTTTTTTTGTGGCTCTTCCTCTGCACCTTGCCTCATGTGTTTCAATAATGCAATAACGGAGTCATTTACGACGTTCGTATCATTATTTCCTTCACTGTTATAGTCTGGCAATCGGCTCAATACTTCCTGCCTGTTTAAAGGAAATATGCCAGTTTTTTTAAAGCCAGATTTTAGATTGGATTCGACGTTTGTCTGAATTTTATTATACAAACTGTTTAAGAGTCTTGGAAAAATTGACTTGGGCAGTGACTTTTCTTTAGTTCCTTCCTTTTTTTTCCATTGCAATAAAATTTCTCGCCATGCTATTTTGAGAGGTCGAAAAAATGCGACATCGAGAGGTTGTGTCAGGTGTGTAGAATTTGGAGGCAGGAAAATTAAGCGAATGTCATTTTCTGTGCAAACTTTTATAGCATCTAATGATAGATGACAGGAAAGATTATCTCCAATTAAATAGGTGGTCCCGTCTACACTTTTTGCGTAAGGTATCACAACAGTTTTAATCCAGTCTTCAAATGTTAAGATGTCTATCCAACCCGACGCTGTTCTGTTGTATCGGGCACCTTTTGGACCACCCATTTTCCATAAATCGTACAGGTGTTGTGCTTTGTATATTACGTAGGGTGGAAAAAGATATCCAGCTGCAGTGCCTGCCATCATTAACGATATTGAGCACTTGGTGGTGTTCATCACTCGTTCAGGGTACTTTGAGCCTCTTTTTACAATAACCTTTTTTCTTCCAGGATCGTCGGTGAGATTTGTTTCGTCATAATTAAGAATGTTTGTAGGTGGGACACCATTTAAGGTTTCAGTTAACTGATCAAAATAATTATTTATAGACTCACTTGATATATTAGCTCGAGCCCTTTTAATATTTTGAGCATATCTCTCCGATATCTTATTCTTATGACGCTTTAAAAAGCTAGCTGCGAATTCTGCCCCAGGCATATTATTTTTAAATCTTTTACAGTCAATACCTTTTTTATCTAAGAAAATTTTTACAAGAAGTCTTAAATCATATTGATCCATGGGGAACCCCCATTCTGCACATACATTAATATTTTCAACTATGGCGTTTTCGGCTTCAGGGCTGAGAGCTGTTTGACCGCCTAGTTTTTTTACATTACTCCGCGTATTGTGTCTATATAGAACTGTATATTCTATATTGTACTTAGCTGCTGCAACCCTATATGATAACTTATTTGCTCGTAAATCTTCTAATGCTCTTTCTATATCTTCTTTTTTATACGAAATGTGTTTTTTACATCTGGGATCAGGCTTATACTGTCGTGGCATATTTGCAGAAGTAATTCAGGTTGATCTGTAAATATATAATTCCGCTCAGAACACCAAAATATAAAATAATATTCGTCAACACGAACTATCACACAAGCTGTTACTATTCACCCCTTTAGTCGTTGTTAGTCACCCCAGTAGGCGTTGTTAATGACCCCATTTTGTAAAAAAATCTCAATAATAATATTTTTATCGTATTCTTGCAAAAATATGTACTGTACTACTTACATGTTTATTTAATCAGTCGCACAAGACACGGAGCTATAAGAATTAACCATACAAATGCTAGTTTTCCGCGTATGTCCAATAGAAAATCACAAAGTTTTTCACCAACGAAACGAGTCCTAACGTGTATAAAAACTTTTGACACCTGAATAACCGTGAATTTGAACAAATGTCAAAACGCAATTTTGCCAACCTTAAAATATGACATTTAAACAAATTATTGCCATAAACAAATTTACTATAGACAATGATAAATGTTGCCGTTATGATGATAAACTTTTTTCTCAAAACTGTTGTCTTTCACCCCAATAGTTGCGATACACCCCAGTTTACGGTAATAATTCTTCTTTATCGCACTGAAAGGACGTCTATCAGGACACAAGATACAATAGAATGGTTCAAACTACCGCCTAAACCATTATCATTAGCTATCAGCTGCCTAACTTTTCCCTACCATGTTGGGGTCGGCTAACATTCTAACCAAAAAAAACAACCGACTTCCGAAAAAACACTACAAAGTGAAAAATAACTTTAATTTCGGAAGGCGGTGACTTTGGATATGTATTAAATTTTTTTGTCACTGCCTTCCGAAATTAAAGTTGTTTTCACTTTGTAGTGTTTTTTCGGAAGTCGATTGTTTTTTTTTGGAAAAGTTTTTATTTTTCACTTTTTAGTTATCGTACCTACCCCACTAATTCGAAATTTCATCATCCTTGGGGTCAAAACAATGCATATTTATTTACTGTTCTTTTTTGAAGAGTTCCGTTGTTTGTCTCCGAAACGCATCATCAGATCTATATGAAATGATCAATATGAATTGAAATGGGACCACACGGGAAGCACGAGCTTTCAAATAAAAAAAGAATCATCAAAATCGGTTCACCCAGTCGAAAGTTATGAGGTAACAAACATAAAAAAAAGAAACATACAGTCGAATTGAGAACCTCCTCCTTTTTTTGAAGTCGGTTAAAAATGCATCTGATTACCTGTATTTTACATGGAGCGACTGCCTATCTGATCTCCACAACCCAGTTACTGGGTAATACGATACGTACGAACGTCATAAAATAACATTATAAAAGTCTTCACATTGATCTTAAATATAAATTGGCTTGATATAAAAATAAATCGATGTGGCGCAACATAAAAGTTATTTTACGGTACGGTAGGTACGATATGTAAACTCATATTATAATGGGAAAAGATTTTTTTTTAATTTTTTTCTACATTCGTAGTAACTCATGTTATAAGCAACTTTTATTTTAAACCGATTTCAAAAAGGAGGAGGTTCTCAATTCGTCGGAACCTTTTTTTATTTAAGTTCCCCGATTACTCGAAGTTGGCTGGACCGATTTGGATTATTTATTTTTTGGTTGAAAGGGTATACTTCCCAGGTGGTCCCATGATCATCAAGTCAGGATCTGATGATGGGATCCTGGAGAAATAGAGAGAACTCTTCAAATTTTATAGGCACACTTGAAGCGATTTGGATAGTTTTTCGAAGAGTTCTTTCTCGGAGTAGTCCCATTTCAATTTGGTGAAGATCTGATGAAGAACTTGGGAGATAAGCAACGGAACTCCTCAATAAATGATAGCAAATGGACTGGAATTGCTGAAATCTCATGTCTGTCTATTGTTTACACCAGTTCATAACATAACATCACGCCGGTACGCTGTGAAGGGGTAAGCACATGTGAACCGCTGAAAAGTGAAAAATAAAAACTTAAAAAAAAAAAAATCAACTGACTTCCTAAAAAACACTAAAAAGTGAAAAATAACTTTAATTTCGGAAGTCGGTGACTTTAGATATTTTTTTTAATTTTTTGTCACCGCCTTCCGAAATTAAAGTTATTTTTCACTTTGTAGTGTTTTTTAGGAAGTCAGTTGATTTTTTTTTGAAAAAGTTTTATTTTTCACTTTTCAGCGGTTCACATGTGTTTTTTAGAAAACAGAATTACGGTTTCACGCAAAAGTGAAATCTAATTTATTTTCTGACATCAACGCGACCGAAGTCATAGGTACCGCTAGTTTTACATAAACCTACATGCATACTTGTCGTCAGAAGCTAGGTGCATGGTTCCTTTTGTTTCTTTGTAACTCGAAAAAATAATTGCCTTTTACGTTAAGCTCCTAAAGTTTTGCATGATTAATTGATTACTGACAAATACGTGCACTTACTGAATAGGTCCACTCAATCTGTGTGGTTTGAGATACCAATCTACATGAGGGACAATTCTCGTAATTTTACGTACGGTCACATTATGATCAGAGGTCGGAGTAGGTAGATTGATTTAAGGTCGTTGGCGTCAAACGTAGAGGATAATATGGATATGCCTCTAAAATACCAAAACTTCATATTTATTGTGATATTTGTTCCGGAATTTTGAAATTAGCACGAATTTGTGTTTAAGGTGAAAAACGTATTAATAATATCAATCTACGTTTTTGTTTAATTAAAAATAATTGTTCATTGAATTCAATCAATCATTCATATAATAAACGATTTTGTTAGCCTATCTGCATGTTTTTTTATTTTATTTTATTCCATAATTCCAATTCCGGAACTTTTACCGGTACTTCCCGCACATTATGGATAAAATGGCATGTCCATATTATAATATCTTGACGCAAGTATATAAAATCAATCTACCTACTCCGACCTCTGATTATGATCTATATCTGGAGTCTATTGCCACTCCCAGTACAATCTCTATGGAGTAAATTAATTAAATTTTTATCTTGTTATTAATAATTTTGTATCCCGATTTTATCGTGCTATTAATAATTTTGTATCCCAATTTGATCTTGATACTTATTAATATTTTTTTTTTCCTAAGTTTATCCCAGTTCTGTCTAATTTTATTAAACTGTATCTAATGTTATCTAATTGTACATAATGTATCTACGTATACCTTATTTTGACTAATTTTGTTCTATCGTTTAATCACTTTTATTTTGTCTAATTTTATATGTACTATTATAACACATTTGCTCGTAAAGGGTCTCTTATTACACCAATTTCAATATCGTAATGTGTCATTACGCACTTGTGCGTTATTGTAATGTAAAACGCACGGTTTATCAAGATGCTCCGTCTAAAACGAACGGTACGTTTTAAAATCTTAGCAAAGTTTTTATGTCAGAAAAGTGGTCAACATTGTATGAATGAAACTTTGAGAGATAAAATATAAAAAAAATAAACATTTAATTCTTAAATTTAATTAGTTTTGACAATAAATTACAACCATTTCTTTGTAACAAAAACAAAAAAATATTAATTTACTTTATTAGTTATACTGGCTGTTTTTGTGCCTTTGCCTTTAAAAAAAAGCGCTGATGCGCGCGCATCGCTAATTTGTGAACAAGTAAAAATCAATTTTACAAATTGTTCAAATTTTTCTAACTGCTTTAACAAGTGATTAAAGATTTACTCCTTTAAGAAAGTCCGACTTTTATTTATTTCCTCGCAAATATGTTATAAAACGTCGTATGACATACGTGCGCTTTGAAAATTACAGCCTCTGCTTTCTTGTAGCCCTCGCATATGGCTCGGGCTAGCAATATCGCCTCGGCTGTAATTTTCAACATACCGCACTTATATCATAATGTACTATAACGTTGTTCTATGTTTCTATAATTGTATGTGTAATAACTTGTATTGACCGATAACTTGTATGTGTGGTGCAAACTGTTAATGTAAGCTGGTTATAAATAAATAAATAAATAAAGATCTCAGTATCAATTTGTCAAAAATACCTAGAGTTTCTATACATTTTTAACAAGTTTTTAACATTTGATTGTCGCCGAGATGAGACTGCGACTAGATTTTGAACGTTTTTAATTACGAGAATTGGCCCCATGGTCTTTACATGGTCTGACCAAGATTATGTCTGGACTATAAAAGAGACTGCGACTTTTTTTTTTTTTCTGGGTGGGATATCATCAAATAACTTCTCCCGCTCTGGGTGGAGCGGGAGGGCGTGTCAGACTTTTACTGACTAAAACCCACCCGTGTTCCCTCAGTTGACTGTGTGCCAGGGGCGGCGGTATCTCTTTCGAACAACCCGCACCCCCGGCAGGCATCGGCCCTTGCGGGCCCCATCTGTTGCTGCTGACATCTCTTTGAGGCGCGCGTGGAACACAACGCGCCGTCGACCCGGGCTTGGTCCTTACCGGACAGCGAGGTACCCATTACTCGCCGTCCGCAAGCCCGTGCCTACGGTGGCCGGGAATCAGCCTGGGATTCCCGACGCCCAGGGCGTCTCCTGCGAAGGTCACGACTGTGAGGGCGCATGTACTGCATCTCCCTCACGTGCGCTGCCTCCCTCTTTGCGAGCATAACTGCTTCGCTGAAGGAGGCGACTGCCAGCCATGCCCTCTCGCTCCGTACCATGGCCTGGACCAGGGTCGGACGCGAGAGATCGCCGCCGCCGATCACCTCCACGAGGACACGGCGTTGCTCCGCCCAAGCTGGGCAGACCTCCACCGTATGCTCCACCGTGTCCTCTGGGCGATCTTCGCAATGGAAACACCCGGGCGTTTCCTCCCGCCCTATCCGAAACAGGAACCTCCCGAAACAGCCATGTCCGGTGAGGACCTGTGTCAGGCGGAAGGTGAGGACGCCATGCCGCCTCTCAAGCCACTCCTCAAAGAGGGGACTTACCGCCGCAATCGCGGCGTGCCCAGCACTGGGTTGCGACAATCGCACTTTCGACGTCGCCATGAGAAGAGACTGTGACTTCTGAGTTAGTTTTGGCCTTTCTAACGCCGACCTCATTTAGTTTTTAAAACATGATTGACGTGTCAAAGTGTTTGTGCAATACTGCTTACAGTAATAAAATAATTTATCATTTATTATGTTCTCAATTTTATTACAGTGTTAATAGGTAGATACATGGAAATACAGAGTGTGCCGCTCAACAAGTACCAGGGATTTAACAAAATAGAATGAAATCCCAATGAAATATAATATATTGCAGACCGAAGAGAACTCTGGTGCAAAGAATCTCTATAGAAAATGATACAAAGGCCACTTCTAGCGATCCTATATTTACGTAGGTACACACAAAACGTATTTCTTAAGCGCTATACATTTTGACAGCCGGAGGAAACTCTCGGATTTCCCTCCCTTTGTCACGAATCGTTTCGCTATCCTCTACGAATGTAGAAGGCTTTTATGAATGTCAGAATTTATTTGAAACGAGATCCTTTGAACTTACTTTTAAGGACGAGATTTTTTTCAAAGTATAGAAGTTTGTTATTGTTGCTAATAATTACCTAGATACTCGACTCTTCACGTGATCAAAGGGCTGGCCTATTCTTAGGTCAAAGAATCAGCATTGCCATCCAACGTGGTAACGCTGCCAGCCTTTTGGGCACTTTGCCCACTGACAGCGATGCGGACGAATTGTTTGATGCCCAGTGAGCTCTTTCGTTTTTTAGTTTATATACTTGTTCATAATGTCTAATTATTTAATTTAACTGTAATTTATATAATAAAACCCATTTACCTAGATACTTGTTTATTTATTTTACGTCGATGGTCCTAGGTTATCATTTGGAAACATAATCCAGCATTGCTTATGTAAGCTATCACGCCATTTATACCAGGAGACTTTTATTTTGGTATATGCTTTGTTTACTTTTTATTTTTTGTGCTTGAGTTAATTTTTCATTTTATTTGTTGGTATATTGGCATGGCTAGCTGACATAAATGACAATTTTTTTAGTTCTGTGTCTCGTAATGTTGATTACTTTGCCTACCTATGTATAGAATCAAGTCTATCCGACTAAACAGACAGCGGTGCTGCTGGGGAGTTTGTTCAGCCACTTCTTCTTCCCAGCTAAAGCACTAGGAAGTGGTGAAGGGTGGGCGTTTTGGGGGACTGTCTCATGTACTTTGACGTTCGAAAAGTGCTGATTCTCAGCCTAATTTGAATAAATTACTTTTGATTTTGATTTTGATTTTAAAGAAATAGTTAAGTACAAGAAAACCGGCATCTTATATCAAGATGGCATACCAGTCGGTTAGCGTTTAAAGTGAAGGAACGTGAACAAATTCCTAAGAAGTGCGCAATATCTGCCTAGGAGTTACCCAACTATGCTGGGGTTAGCATTTCAAATCAAATCAAATCAAATCGTTTATTGCAATCCATAATGTGGACACTTACAGGTGGTAAATACAAAAAATAGAAACAATTATGGACCCTGTCGGGCACAGCAAATTTTTAAATAACTAAAATAATTAGAGCGAGGAAGAGCGCTTTATTAATTTTCGTTTGAAATTATTTTATATCCTATTTAATATTTCTATTCATTTACTTATTATATTCATATTATATGTGTAAGTCTATCTATTAATTTATTATTTATTTGATTATATTGAAATAATGCTTATTTGTTAACTCCCTTAAAATTTGTTAATTATTATTTTTATTATTATTTAAAATAACTAGCATAAGTATTAAGTATTATAATATATTTCACGGTTAGATTTCAATTATAACGAGATGTAGCTGAGTACCTGTAGTTTACATGGAGCGACTGCCTATCTGACCTCCACAACCCAGTTACTGGGTAATACGATACCCTTCGGTAATCAAATCAAAAGTCATTTATTCAAACTAGGCTGAGAGTCAGCTCTTTTTGAACGTCAAAATTACATCAGATCACTGTCAGGGGGTCTCCCCAAAATGCCCACCCTTCACCACTTCCTAGTGCTTTAGCTGGGAAGAAGAAGTAGCGCAACAAACTCCCTGGTTAACTTCTGGTAAGACTATTTGCTAGACTTTTAAGCTTCTGACGCCCCGTAACGAATCTCAAAGACCAATTCTTTATTGCGTACCATCTTCTATTCATACAGATAAATAAAATTGGAGTGTCTGTTTGTAATATTAAAATAACCGCTTTGTACTAAATGCATATGATGATGTATACTTATACGGTACATATACCAATTTTTTTTTTTTCAATTTTTGTCTGTCTGTCTGTTTGTTCCGGCTAATCTCTGAAACGGCTGGACCGATTTTGACGGGACTTTCACTGGCAGATAGCTGATATAATAAGGAGTAACTTCGGCTACTTTTATTTTATACATTTTATTTATTTTTATTAATATATACACCGTGAAATTTAAATGGTTGTTTACCCGCAGCGAAATGGTTTTGTCTTGGTAATACAATCGTTTTATAAACAAATACAATATTAGAAACGAAAAATGCCAGATTGTGGCTTGAAGACATTGTGAAAAGTCATCACGTGCGAGAGTTTATTTTGCTTTGAACATTTATGCATCCCTGTTCCCTTTGTCGGCGGCGCGTGTGTTTCGAGTAGTACCTACAAGTTACCTCTAATGTTACTATTGAGTAGTGTTTTGTCGAGTTGAAGAACATTTTTTTAATTATTTTAAAACAAAATAAATATGTATTTTTTTACTTTTACTCTATGCTTCGAAAGTACTCCTTATGGCAAGTTGTTCTGCCGCGGGAAAACAATTATTAAAATTTTTCGGTGTATAGTATACATAAATAAATAATTAAAAAAATAACTATTCCGCGCGGACGAAGTCGCGGGCACAGCTAGTAATGTATAAAGTTGGTAGGGATATAATATTAGTCTCAATTATGGACCCTGTCGGGCACAGCATAGATCAAGTAGAAGAGAGGATGACGAACATTGCGTGTTTAATGTGATAAATATTACTAGATATGTTGTTAGTAAGTTATACTGTTTTATTATCACAGAATTAAATTGAATAATTATAATTATTATTTTATACGCCGTGAAATTTTAGTCGTCTTACAACGGCAGCCCACTTCATGTACCCAATGCCTGCTATCTACTACCATTCATTAAAAAATTTTTTTTGAACATTTGCTTAATCAAAAACATGAAAATATCACTAAGACGCATGACGTAGTTTGAAGCACCCTGTTATGGAGATGGAATTAATGATTGAATGTAATGGTAGGTAGGTAGATATCTTCTACCGTTTGATACGTAAACATTGTTAACAGGGAGGGTGTTTCATAATTCTAAAGCATTGTTTATTTTTCTTTGTATCTATTATCTTAATTAATGGTAACAATGTTTTAATTGCGCCTAGAGGTATGATATGACGAATACGTTGAGTGGACCATCTTTGTCAATTGCCAATTCATTTATGAAAATATCATGTATGTAAGAAAAAATCTACATCTTTTTAATAAAATAAGTGATAGACATAATTTTAATACTAGAAACAAAGACAAATTAGATCAACCATTTTCCAGATTAGCTAAAGTACATACATCTTTTATGGGGTACTATGTTAAATGTTATAACAAAATACCTCGTGATATATTGCAATTAAATGAAAGGAAATTTAAAACTCATATGAAAAGTACACTTTGTAAACAAGCATATTACAAATTAGAGGATTATATCCAAGATAAGAATGCTTGGAAACATGCTGGTCCTGCTCCATAGGACAATCTAGAGTCTAGACAAAATCAAACTGGTTGCTAATTGAATTATGTAATTAATTATATTTATGACATTGATTACACTCAGTGATTACTTTAACTCACACACTGACAGATTACATACTTTTTAATATTCTAGGAAATTGTATATTTACTTTTACAATGTTTGTAAATGTGTGGGCACCATGTATCTATCATAAAATTAATTTATTTGTAATTGCTTTAATTTCATTCTTTTTACCAATTTTGGTACAGTAATTTTGTTCTGGATGCATCGTTTTCACACATAATTATACAATGAATGTATGTTAAATTTAATATTGTAGTTAAATCATTTTTAAAAGAGTAACGGTGGAGTTTCTTGCCCATTCTTCTCCATACGAAACTACATTTTGGAAGGGGCGACTAGAATCAATTCTATTTTAATGTAAATGTTGACGTTCAAAAGTGCCTTTTAAGTGCCTATTTGAAATAAATGCTTTGACTTTGACTTTGACTTTGTAAGACGACTAAAATGTCACGGTGTATATTATACACATTTATTTGTTATTTTTGTAGGTTATAACTACCTACAGATCAGCCGCTCTACCAACATATCTCCGAGCGGCTCCTCGCGCCGCCTCCTCCCTGTGCTTTTTATGCGTCCCTCAGTCGCCCTCGGCAGTCTGCGCTAAACCACGCATAGAGCATGACGATCGACTCTCGCCGCGTATAATTGCATTGTTTATTTTACAATTACAATTTACATTGTCTTTACGTAATAAACTTTTAATTGTTAAAGCTGTGTTTATTTGAAGACATCCCAAACCACCAATACACACAAGACTCTACATTTTATTTACTTATTATTAATTTTATTTATTACGTAATTAATATTTATTATTTATTATCTATAAGGTGTTCCGTGTGGTGCCGGACGTAAAAGAATAGCACCATCCCATTTCTTCCCGTGGGTGTCGTAGAAGGCGACTAAGGGACTTACTAGAGAATGGGCAGCAGCGTTCTCTATGCATTTGACCACCATACTGCGATCGCCAACCCGCCTGCCAAGCGCTTATGTCAAGGCTTATGTCCAGCAGTGGACGTCTTTCGACTGATATGATGGTATGATGATCTATAAGGTAAGTTGTTTATTGGATGCTTCATATTGATTTAAAAGGTATTTTTCATATTATGAGGAAGTGTATTTGTAGATACAAATGATAGGAAGTTATTTATCATTTAGGTATTCGCTTGTAGCGTTTGCTTACAAAGAAAATCCACGAATGACAACCGGGAGAAACGGCTTGACGTGCTTTCCGAGGCACGCAGGGATCTTGGTATATAAAGATGGCCACCCATCCACAGACCAACAGCAGCAAGCGTAGTTTACGTGATTGATACTCGTGAGGCTGCCACAAGTCTCTCGACTAACAAATGGAAGTACACGTTTCTAAAAACAGACTAACATTATATTTTATTCAAGAGGCTCCGTTCGTCGAGGAAAAACCTCACAAAAACACATGTTAAGGTAAGTGTCCAACGATTTTCGTATCCATTAAGTTTCCTGGGGGTCATTTAGAACGCCCCCCGGGGTGCTATTAACGTTAGCTTTGAGCACCGCTGCCCGTTTGATTTTATTGCGAAAAGTTTTTTTTACAGGAAAAACACTTACTTATTGGCATTTTTAGGGAAGTCTCTGATTCGATATTGTGTTGATAAAGTAAATATCAATGAAATTTTCTTGTGAAAGTTTCGTGTTTTCATGTTGAATTTTCATTCAATCAGTTTGTTTGGTTGGCAGAATTAAAACATTTAGGGTAGATGAGGTGTTCTAAAATTAATGTCTAGAAATTTAAGGAGTTGTTAAAAATGACATTCACAACATAATTACGAAAAAAATATTTATACACAACAATCCGTTTCAATGATATGCAATATTTTCCCCACACACTAATGATTAAATATGCACATGCGCACCGTACCTACACCGTGTAGGCACAGACAGCCGTGCGAGCGAGACGAGCGCGTTGTCAAATAAATACCTACGTAAACAGCTGATTCTAATTTTCCCATCACATTTTTTAGACTTTGAACTGGCAATTTATCGAACTTACCTAAAATTAAAATCGCTCAAATTTTATTTTTTTGCTATACCTTAGTTTTTTGATACCAAGCAGGTGCTTTTTTTTTTTTTTTGGTTGGGAAATCATCAAATAACTTCTCCCGCTCTGGGTGGAGCGGGAGGGCGTGTCAGACTTTTACTGACTAAAACCCACCCGTGTTCCCTCAGTTGCCTGTGTGCCAGGGGCGGCGGTATCTCTTTCGAACAACCCGCACCCCTGGCAGGCATCGGCCCTTGCGGGCCCCATCTGTTGCTGCTGACATCTCTTTGAGGCGCGCGTGGAACACAACGCGCCGTCGACCCGGGCTTGGTCCTTACCGGACAGCGAGCTACCCATTACTCGCCGTCCACCAAGCAGGTGCTTAGGTGGCAACCGGACGACTTTGGTTACTTATCTGTTTTGGTGATTGGATATTCTACTATTTGTCATGCAAAAATTTGATAAGATGTTCAGTTTTAAACATCAAAATAAATTCTACGAAACAAAAGACGAAGACCAAGTTACGAAGCAAAAGGAGTATGTAAGTGATGCACAATATATCTGCTCTCTTCTGCTTACCCCATTTAAAAAAGGCGTGAATACGCTCCTGTAGAATATTCAAATTCAGCTGTATCACAGCTGACCTCACCCTACCTGGGAAAACGCTAGGCATATTTTTATCTAAGCTTATGTAAAGTCTGCTATGTCGAAAATGTTTTTACCTTAAGAGGCCGCATACGATTTTTTTCCGATTTCGCTGATTTACGTGATTTTATAGACGCGCTTTCACAGTTTAAATACTATATTTCTATAAGTTTTATTGCACTATAGGAAATATCAATCTACTGTAATAAACTTCAGTTCAAGATTGATCCATTTCCCGATAAAAAATAAATAGAATTGGCGGTAAATAATCTTTCAAAACAACCAAAAGCTCGCATTATAATTCTCGACAAAAATAAAAAAGGAGCTCGTTCATTAGATAATAATTGAAATGGTATTTCATGGTGTGCATTAAAACTAATGGAAATGCAATATTTTTAACTGACTTCAAAAAGGAGGAGGTTGTCAATTACCGGTATGTTTAATTTTTTTTGTATGTTCGGGCATAACTCCGTCATTTATGGGCGGATTTGCAAAATTCTTTTTTTGTTTTAAGGGGCTTATACCGAAATGATCACATTTAAATTTCTTATAGATCTGATGATGAGTTTCAGACACAGACAACGGACCTCTTAAAAAAATTACAGCATATTACGCGATTGCTGCTATCGCATAAATATGCATTGTTTTGATTTGATTGACTTTGAGAGTACCCCAAGGATGATGAAATTTCGAATTGTTGTGGGGTAGGTACTATAACTAAAAAGTGAAAAATCGGTGAAGGAAGGGAAGTCGGTGTCTTTGGGTATGTATTTAATTTTTTTGTCACCACCTTCCGAAATTAAAGTTATTTTTCACTTTGTAGTGTTTTTCCAGAAGTCGGTTGTTGTTTTTTTTTTTACAAAAGTTTTTAACAGTAAAAGTCATCATCACGTCTTTAAAATCAAGTAAATAGGCAAAATCTAAAAAAAAAATCGTATACGGCCTCTTAAGGTAGCCATGATAAATGATGGGGTAATAGTATTATCCTTATGGTGTATGCCAAAGCCGATGGGAAACACCCTATTCATAATAATGTGTTTTTGTAAAAGGGGAGATTTATTTTGAAATATACACAATATTCCAGTTGTAAACGGTTGGGTAGAAGACTACATTTTGGGTATACAGATGTTGCTATTAATATCTACATATAATTTTTTTATGTAGCCACATAAAAAATAAAATATGTATGTAATTGGATGCAATAAGATAGGTACCTATTTATAAAACCATATTCAAGCCCATTTGGGCTTGCAAAATATTCAAACCTGGAGATTTTACAACGTTTCCAGAATAAAGCACTTAAAATGGTAACAATTGCACTGCTTTTTTTAACCGACTTCCAAAAGGAGGAGGAAGTTCTCAATTCATCGGAACTTTTTTTTTTTTATGTATGTTCCCCAATTACTCGAAGATAAATTTTTTCTGTTTGAAAGGGTATACTTCCCAGGTGGTCCCATGATCATCAAGTCAGGATCTGATGATGGGATCCTGGTGAAATAGAGAGAACTCTTCAAATTTTATAGGCACACTTGAAGTGATTTGGGTAGTTTTTGGAAGAGTACTTTCTCGGAGTGGTTCCATTTCAATTTGGTGAAGATCTGATGAAGAACTTCGGAGATAGACAACGGAACTCCTCAATAAATGATAGCAAATGGACTGGGATTGCTGAAATCTCATGTCTGTCTATAAGTTACACCAGTTCATAACATAACATCACGCCGGTACGCTCTGAAGGGGTAAGCACATGTGAACTACTAAAAAGTGCAAAATAAAAACGTTTTTCAAAAAAAAAAAACAACCGACTTCCATAAAAACACTACAAAGTGAAAAATAACTTTAATTTCGGAAGGCGCGGCGGTGACGAAAATTAAAATACATATCCAAAGTCACCGACTTCAGAAATTAACGTTATTTTTCACTTTGTAGTGTTTTTTTGGAAGTCGGTTGGTTTTTTTTTTTGGAAAAGTTTTTATCAGAACCAGTGAACTGCACGAGTACACAGAAACGAAAAGAGTTATGGAGGAAATCGAACACACACTCACACCAATAACCTAGCAACTGCGCTATGTGAACCAATAAATGACAGAAGGCTCAAACGACAACATATATAGGACCTTGACCTCTAAATTAAAAATAAAAACATTTTTAATAAGAGACAGCTTCCTCAATAGAGGAACAGTGCTCTCCTGTCAATACTCCTACAACAAATCTGTTGAGGGCATTTCAAGCCGATCGCAAGATGGTACATAAAAAAATGGATGCTAACCACTGGAACGTCCGGGCGACTATGGCCGCCCAAAAAATTTTGGCGTTAAACGTTAGGGCGACTATAGTAGCCCAGATGACTAACCCACTTTAAACGTGTTTTTATCTTTGACAACGTTCAAGAGGTTCACGAGTGTTCCACTAGATGGTTCTTTATTAAATAACGCGTCTTTTGGTCACTACAACAACACTCTGGGCGACAGCAAGATTAAAAAAAAAAGAATTGTTTACAAACTTTGTGTCAAGTGTATTGAATTGTTTTGAAGTGTCTGTGAGCGCAGCCTTTAAAATGTAATTAGTAATGTATTTATGATCCGATTGCATTCGTGTTATATATTGAAATAATCCTGAAGATTCATTCTTTCAGAATATCTACAAATTCTAAGCATCCAAAGTATGTTACGATGTTATTAAATGAGTTAAAGTCGACAATCAAAAATTTTGCCGAGGTGTGCCGGTTTTTCGCTAAGTTTTTGTATATATTTCAACTCTGTTTTATACGATAAGAGTTATAATTTAGTTTTCACATATTTTGATTCCTTATAATGTCAGCTACATACAGTTATTTTTTAATTTGCTATAACAGTAGGCGTTTGTTAGAAAATAGGCTCTAAATCGGTGACAGCATGGGGCGCTTGACCGCTTAGTACTCCCGCGCGCGCGTGGACGTACTAGGCGGTGGCAGCTGTCAAACTCGGACGTTTGAGTGGCTAAGATAGCCTAAAAAATTCAAATTTTCTCACCTTTTTTGCAATTTTTAGGTCAGTGACCCGAATACAGAATATAAATAAATGAAATCATCAATTTATTCCTCTAAGTTTATTTAATCGTATTGAATGACTGTTTCATGAAAAAGTCATTCAATTGCATAAAAGTCATTCAATTGTTAAAATCACACCAAATTCAAGGCATGCATGCATTGCATGCATAAAAACAAGTAAACAACTATTTGAACATGTGATACAGTTTACCCACATTTTGCTTGTATTATTGTAAAAGTGTTTACAAGGTGTTTTCGAGAGTCATCACGAACCGTCTCGCGCGCAGGTTTGACGACTTCCAGCCTCCCGAACAAGCCGGGTTCCGTAACGCTTTAGCACCGTAGACCACATACATACGCTGCGGCAGGTTATACATAAGACCGAAGATTATAACCTGCCCCTCTGCTCAGCGTTTGTGGACCACGAAAAAGCCTTCGATTCGATTGAGATATGGGCTGTACTGCAATCCCTTCAACGGTGCCAGATCGACTATCGGTACATCAAGGTGCTGAAGTGTCTGTATGAAAACGCCACTATGTCAGCCCGATTCCAGGCCCGGACTTCGAAACCTATCCTTCTGCAGCGAGGTGTGAGACAGGGAGACGTTATCTCTCCGAAACTGTTCGCCGCTGCACTGGAGGATGTCTTCAAGGTTCTGGACTGGAAGGGGGCTGGCATCAACATCAATGGCGAGAACATCACTCACCTTCGATTTGCCGATGATATAGTTTGTCATGGCTGAGACCATGGAGGACCTCAGTGCAATGCTCGACGACCTCAGTAGAGCTTCCGAAAGAGTGGGTCTAAAAATGAACATGGACAAGACAAAGATCATGTCAAATGCCCATGTAACGCCCACTCTCATGACGATCGGAGGCGCTACGCTCAAAGTTGTGGACGAGTACGTTTACCTAGAACAAACTGTCCAGTTAGGTAGGTCCAACTTCGAGAAAGAGGTCAGTCGTCGAATCCGACTCGGCTGGGCAGCGTCTCAGCTTCTCGTTCCAAATACCGCAGTGTCTCAAGACGAAAGTCTTTGACCGGTGTGTGTTGCCAGTGATGACATATGGTAGTGGTCGCTCACAATGGGCCTTATCAGAAGGCTTAAAGTCATCCAAAGAGCAATGGAGAGGGCTATGCTCGGAGTTTCCCTACGCGATCGAATCAGGAATGAAGAGATCCGCAGGAGAATCAAGGTAACCGACATAGCCCGAAGAATTGCCAAACTTAAGTGGCAGTGGGCAGGGCACATTGCTCGCAGAACAGATGGCCGATGTGGCCGAAAGGTTCTGGAGTGGCGACCGCGTACCGGAAGATGTAGAGCGGGAAGGCGTCCCACAAGGTGGACCGATGACTTTGTGAAGGTCGCGGGAATCCGCTGGGCGTGGGAAACACAAGACCGGTCAAAGTGGAGGAGCATGGGGGAGGCCTATGTCCAGCAGTGGACGTCTTTCGGCTGAAATGATGATTGTAAAAGTAGCAATATCTAATTATTCTCTGTCAAATCGGCTTAGTAAAATAATGTTAACTGAGAACGACGAAAACTGTCGCACCGTAATACAGTTTATAACTAGTACGTAATAACCTGAATGTAATTGTGCACTGAGATCCTAATTGGTTATATCTTTTTAGATTCGTCGAACGGAAGTAATAGTGTTTTTTTTTGTAAGGTTATCATTCTTTTCTCAAAAAATAAAGATTTGTATTTTTATTATTATTCAAGCATGATGAATTTACATAGTTCGTCGTAATTGCGTCGAAGAAAATCTTAGTTCCACGAAATTTTACAGCTCTAAATTATTTCGGTCCCTTTCCTGTCTCATTAGAAAGAAAAATATAGCAATAGTCTTAAAGATAAAGATAAAGATAAAGATAATTTTATTTCGCAAATATGGGTACAACAGATAACAAAAAATGATAACAAGATCAGCCATATTTTACCATGTAGGCATGCAAAAGATACACAAAAAAAAAACAAAAATATACATACTAAATTAAAAAATCTTTTTCGATGAGGAACTCATTCAAACTATAGTAACATTTTGCCACTAAAAAGCTTCGAAGTCTTTTTTTTAATAAAGAGAGCGGCAGCTCTTTCCAGCTCTTCGGTATCTTGTTAAAGATTACTGGAGCCATGCAGTAGACACTTTTGCCCATAAGTGCTGTCTTGGCTGACTGTAGACATAGCTCGCTGTTATCACGTCTATTGCGGGGAACTACGTCGGCTAGACGTCTAAAACGACTTGGGTTTGTCTTCACAAACACCACTACTTCTAGTATGTACAGACAAGGTAATGTTCTTTTTAAAGTACTGTACACAGCTATCCGTTGTTTTAAGTTTAAACATCGCTCGAATGCATCTTTTTTGTGCCTTAAAGGCGGTTTCTTTTTCAGTGGAATTTCCCCAAAAAATTATCCCATACCGTAAGTGTGATTCTACTATACCATAATAAGCAGTAAGAAGAGCATCCGTGTTTATTATAGGTGATAAAGTGTGCAGGGCGTATGCAGACTTGCTAATTTTTTTGCATAAAATATTAATTTGTGATTTCCAATTTAGTTTATTATCAATTATTATTAATTAAGTTTAGTTGGTGCACAACAGAATCGGTGAACAATGTTCATGTTCTTTCACCAGTATTAGCTTGACTACTGACAGGTTATATAATTATATTAGTTCATGTGTTGGTTTATTTTATTTGCCTGTACTATGTTTTCAATGTTTTGTTGGTATATAAGCCTGTGCTAGCTGAGATATGGCAAATTTAATGTTTTTGTGTTTTGTAATGTTAATTACCCACTATTGTATAGAATCAAGTTCTTCTAACTTAACAGACAGCTGTGCTGCTGGGGAGTTTGTTGCGCCACTTCTTCTTCCCAGCTAAAGCACTAAGAAGCGGTGAAGGGCGGGCGTTTTGGGGAGACTGTCTTATGTAATTTTGACGTTCAAAAAGAGCTGACTCTCAGCCTAGTTTGAATAAATGACTTTTTGATTTTTTTTTTGAATCATCCATAACCATAATCACCCCATAAATTTCCCAACGCTGGGGCTCAGGCCATCTCTTGGTGAGTGGGGGAGGGCTGTAATCAACGAAGCAGGCCCAGTTCGGGTTGGTAGATGTCACACGTCTTCGAATTTTTGGTTCTTTGACATGCCGGTTTTGTGTTCCACGCGCCCCTCGTAGAGATGTTAGCACCAACTAGTGGGGTCCGCAAGGGCCGATGCCTGCCAGGGGTGCGGGTTGTTCGAAAGAGATACCGCGGCCCTTGGCACACAGGCAACTGAAAGAACGCGGGTGGGGTTCCGTCAGTAAAAGTCTGACACGCCTGCCTGCTCCACCCAGAGCGGGAGAAGTTGTTTGATGAGTTCCTATACTCAAAAAAAAAAAATTGTTTTCCTAGTAATAACCAAAGTACACTTTGCATAACTCCATGTAAGACATTTGTCAGAAGCCAGTTACTTCATGTTAAGACCGCCTTATGAATGTCACCGTCTGCACGCCTGTCAACCTGTCACTGCTTTGATATTTAACCTTCAGGCTTACACTTGATTTCACTGACTTTGCTTGACTTTGAGTTGGGACGGGAAGGTACATAATTATGTCAACAAAGGTGTCTTTGTTTGTTTATGAAATATCTTTTATCTAAATACAACATTATTTTTAGTATATGCGAAACCTGAATATACAACGTGTCGTTTTGCATCCTCGTCAAATTCAAGGAGGTAACTATGCTAATGATTCTCGACACGACCCAATAATAAAATAAGTAGGTTTAAAAAAAAAAAAAAAAAAAACGCGGCCCGTGTGATACCGCACTGGAACTGGTTAACCTGGATTCAAACAGTTTTCGTCGCACAAACCAGTCCTCGAATTACTTGTTGCGATTTTTTATTTTACGGCTATGAAAATACAGTCGAGAACGCAATGGTTCAATTACCATTGCGTTCTCGACTGTATTTTCATAGCCGTAAAATAAAAAACCTACTTATTTTATTATTGGGTCGTGTCGAGAATCATTAGCATAGTTATCTCCTTGAATTTGACGAGGATGCAAAACGACACGTTGTATAGTTTGTTCAGATTAAGTAAATCGATTCCATTTTACACTATGTTATATTTTTCCCCAAAAAGTTATGCATGTGTGATGGAAAATGTTATCACCATTTAATTACAATACAATCGCCGTACGGTTAGGTACCTACTGCCTAATTATTATCTATGAGTACAATACGACGCTGTATGCGCAGCCGGCGCAGGGGGCCGCGTGGTGACCATGTTTGTGTAGACTACTTGGTAACATAACAAGCTAATAACTTTGTGATTTTTCATGATACAGCTTTGAAATTTTGAACATAGATTCTTTACATAAAAATACTAAACACGTGTCTCGGTTTTCGCATATATTAAAAACTAGCAGCACTCCGCGGTTTCACCCACGTAGGACCCGTTCCCGTAAGAATACGGGGATAAAATATAGCCTATGTTACTCGGTAAAGACGTAGCTTTCTAACGGTGAAAGACTTTTTAAAATCGGTCCAGTAGTTTTTAAGTTTATTCGTTACATACAAAAATACAAATCTTTCCTCTTTATAATATTAGTGTAGATAATGTTGTGTTTATATAAAAGCGAAAGGTCACTCATTCACATATTCATTCACTTACTGATTATTCACGAAATCTCAAAAACTGCTGGAACTACGAAGATGAAATTTGGTTGAGAGGTAGATTATGAACAGGAGACGTCAGTTAAGACAGGATTTTAGGAAATTTCCCCCGTAAAGGGGTGAAATTTGGGGTGGAAGTATTCACTGGATTTCCAAACCGATTAGATATTCGGCAACTCATGAAATATATGGAGCAATCAGAAGCAAAATTGCCGAAACAGATCGGCAATTTATATTGCTCCACTTAATTGATCCAGTTTGATCCATTAGTGTTACCGAGTAATTATTGCTCAAAAAATTGTCCGTGTAAGAGCACTTTAAGACTAGTAATGGAAATAAATAATAGTCTATAAAACTAAAAAACACGCTTTAAAAACCAAACTAAAAAATTATAAAATAATTTAATTCTATTAAAAAGCGTGGTGTGCTTTTTGAGGTATTTTTATAATCAATTAATATCAAGCACCCCACGCTTTTTAATAGAATTAAAGTATTTTCTAATTTTTTAGTTTGGTTTTTAAAGCGTGTTTTTTAGTTTTTAAAACTATTATTTATTTAAAATTTTTTAGTTCTGCTTGCTTGAAAAGCGTGATTTTTAAGTTTTTTTTTTGTTTTTTTTTTTTAATTTTTGAATTGTCATTGGTCCTCGATAAGTCTACAAAGTTTCAATGAAATCTGACCGTTTGAAGTGGGTCAAAATAGCATCCGAAGGAGTCGGTTACATACAAACATACAAACAAACATACAAGTGAAGCTACTATAAATCGTGTAAAAATAAGGTTTCTTATGAATTGAAAAAAGGGAATAACTAAATTGAGAAAGTGGTGCTCGTGTCATAAGCGTACTTACTTAAAGCTAGAGTGTCACGGAGTTTAAGTAAGCACGTACGCTACGTTTGAAATAAAATGTATAAAGAAAAGCGATAAGACACGCCGGCAAAAGATATAGCTCCTTATTTGAGTACTTTATAGTGATTTTGTGTGCTGTGTTTCTTCTTCTGTAGAGCAATAAATACACAAGTTTTCTATCTATTAATTACTGATAATAAATCCGGAGAATTTATTTGTTTGAACGCGCTAATCTCTAGAAATTCCACACGGATTTGAATTAATATTTTTGCAATTTATGGCCCAATTCTTTAGAAAGGCTCTATGCTACTTAACATCACGCTAGGACCCTTGGAACCCGAGCAGAAACAGAAAAAAGTTAGAAACGTTGAGCGGAACCGAATTCTTAGTAAGGGCAGGCCATGCGATGCAACGTGGTAGGTCACGCAGACGAATTCACGGGTAAAAGACAGTTTTAATAAACCTCTTTTGCTAATGACAAGACCCATGTACAAAATAGGGTACTAAAAATTAGAATATATGCTTTTAAGAATCCCCTAATGGACTACGTTTTACAGTGCTTCATCAAAATCATTGTAGCCGAAAGACGCCCACTGCTGGACATAGGCCTCCCCCAAGCTCCGCCACTTCGACCGGTTCTGTGCTTCCCGCATCCAGCGGACTCTTGCGGCCCTCACAAGGTCATCGGTCCACCTTATGGGAGGCCTTCCAACTTTACGTCTTCCGGTACGCGGTCGCCACTCCAGAACCTTTCGGCCCCATCGGCCATCTGTTCTGCGAGCAATGTGCTGCCTGCCCACTGACACTTATGTTTGGCAATTCTTCGGGCTATGTCGGTTACCTTGGTTCTCTTGCAGATCTCTCACAGTGATTGCAACTACTATAATACACAACAAAAAAACTACAGTACTGTGACCTAGTAGTATTTTTTGTGCAAATGCATCAAGTCTCTCTTTTTCCTTTTTAACTGACTTTTAAAATGAGCCTCCTCCTTTTTAACCGACTTCCAAAAGGAGGAGGTTCTCAATTCGTTGGAACCTTTTTTTTTTATTTTTTTTTATGTATGTTCCCCGATTACTCGAAGATGGCTGGACCGATTTGGATAATTTTTTTTTTGTTTGAAAGGGTATACTTCCCAGGTGGTCCCATGATCATCAAGTCAGAATCTGATGATGGGATCCTGGAGAAATAGAGAGAACTCTTCAAATTTTATAGGCACACTTCTTGTAGTCGGTTCTCAATAGGGTATTTTACTATGTAAGAGAAAAATCTAAAAATATATTATTGAGATAGCTTAGGTAAAAGACAGTCGGAAAATATTGGTTTTAGTTGAAAAGAAGAAGAAAGAAAAAGTATTTATTGTGACTCGCACAGGAAGATCACATACTAAAATAAACACACCATGGTAAAAAAATGATAAAAACAAATTTCTTGGAATTAAAAAATAACTAAAAAATTATAAAACAGAAAGTCCAGCACGAGGCCAAAAGGCTCCTACCTCAGCATGATGCTTTTTTTTTTTTTTTTTTTTTGGGTGGGAAATCATCAAATAACTTCTCCCGCTCTGGGTGGAGCGGGAGGGAGCATGATGCTACGACATTGAAAAAGTGTCGCACCGCTGGTATTCTGATAGTTCAAGAAATAACAAAATAATTTTTAAATTTAATTCAAAGATTTCAGTTTTTAAATCTGTTTTTGAACACCATGAAATAGTAGCCGCCATGTTATTACGTCATACCGGTGTTTTAACTAGTCGACTGAACAATTTTGTACTTTTATTATTTTCGTAACCAAAGTATTTTTTATTGAAATAATATCTTACGTTCAGGAACAGCAAACCAACGATAAGTAGAATAATAAATTATTACTCATTAAACATACAAAATATCAACGCATTTGTTTACGCAGAAAACTGACGTCATACCCACAGAGGCCCTAGTGTGTGTTTCATTTAACCATCTCGATCAAACGCGTCGAGCGCGTTTGGCGCTCCGACTGGCCCTGGTGCTGACGGACCAATCGGAGCGCCGAACGCGCTCGACGCGTTTGATCGAGATGGTTAAATGAAACTCACACTAGGGCCACTGAGCTATATGGCGTCCACTGCGTCCAGCGTTTTCGTCAAATTACGCGCGAAATATGAAAATGAATCGGTTCAATAAAAATGTCGTTTTTTAGTGGTTTATTAGCATTTTAGAATATATTAAGATACTTTTCAAAAACGCGCGAAATACCCTATTCGTATCTATGTTTTTGTTGTTGTTGTTGTATGTTTGTTCCTCGATATTTCCGACTATTGTGGATCGATTTTTTATTTTTTATTTTTGTGGATAGGATATGTCTCAGGGTTGGCCCCATATAAATTTTATTAACTTTGCTTGGGTACTTTTTACGATAGACTCAATAATACGTTTTTAAATCCATTTTGTGTATCTCGACGATAATCTACTACTTCCTACCACTGTTGTTAATTAACATGGCAAGTAGTAGTATATGAATTGGTGTGGGGATGGTGTTTTTTTTTTTTTTTTTTCTGGGTGGGAAATCATCAAATAACTTCTCCCGCTCTGGGTGGAGCAGGGGGCGTGTCAGACTTTTACGGACTAAAACCCACCCGTGTTCCCTCAGTTGCCTGTGTGCCAGGGGCCACGGTATCTCTTTCAAACAACCCGCACCCCTGGCAGGCATCGGCCCTTGCGGACCGCATCAGTTGGTGCTGACATCTCTTTGAGGCGCGCGTGGAACACAACGCGCCGTCGACCTGACCTTGGTCCTTACCGGACAGCGAGCTACCCATTACTCGCCGTCCGCAAGCCCGCGCGTAGATCGTGGATTCAAATCCAGACAGGTGCTTTACTTTGTGAAAATTATTTCTTCACCACTGCTCTAGAAACGGTGAAGGAGAACATCGTGAGGAAACCGGCATGTCTAAGAACCTTAAATTCGAAGAATTGTGACATCTACCAACCCGCACTGGGCTCGCGTGGTGGATTACGGCCCACTCCCTCTCACAGAGAGGAGGCTTGTATCCCAGCAGTGGAAATATTATAGACTGATTTCCTTTTGCCTGCGACTTCGTTCGCGTCAAATTTCTTTGTCCCCGACCCACCCTGTCGCACGCCTCGCCTGCCCATGCGAGTACTTCGTATTTGTGACTTTTTTCTCTTTGCTCGGCTCCTAAGGGTCTTAGCGTGATGTTATATAGCCTGTAGCCTTCCTCGATAAATGGGCTATCTAACGCTGAAATTATTTTTAAAATCAGACAGTAGTTCCTGAGATTAGCGCGTTCAAGCAAACAAACACAAACTCTTCAGATTTGTAATATTGGTATAGATAATGCAAAAATATGTGGGGATGGTATAGTCAGCGTCAAAAATATCGGGACGAACAGACTGTTCAAAATGATCTCAACAACTAAGAAAATTAAACTTTATGTCAATTGGATAAAGTTCTTGTCAGAATGGCATTTTGTCCTGTATTGTGTTCATTCTGAAACATTCCTTGTGTCATTGAGTTAAAATTTAATTTTCATAGTTGTTTATACAATATGTAACAAAAACCCTGTTGTTCCTTCTACCCACGTTTTCAGAATCGGTATACATACGTAATAAAGCAAGTCATTTATAAAAACTGTTCAACAAAAATATTTAAAATAAATATTTAATTATGAATATTTGTAAAGTTTAACTGATTTTGATTAGATCAAAGAAAGCCGCCGAGTTCGTAGTCTATTGTGCGAAATAAGGATACTTGTAAAATCAGATGTTGTAAATTTTTTTTTCGAATATGTCGATTTTAATAGTTATTTGATACTGAACTCTCGACCAGCCAATGCTTATTTTTTAAATTATAACTTCGTTAATGTTGTGCTTGTAGGTAAGTGTATACGTCCCTAAAAGGAACAACAGGGTTTATGTTACATATTGTATAATTTTGAACAGTCTGTTCGTCCCGATATTATTGACGCTGACTGTACCATAACTAAAAAGTGTAAAATAAAAGTAAAAAAAAGTTTCTGTTAAACCCCATTTTAGCTAACTTTGAGCTCCGCTGGTGTACCATCTAATATGTTGAGTCAGGAAATTTATTATGAGCTGAGTTACGTCCTTGTTTCTTTATTGTGACCATAAATAAAGCTGTGAGGTCAGACGTACCTACATAAGATACGAGCTTTTATTTTATTTTATTTATTTATATAAGGTACTCCATCGACTTATTCACTATTAACATATTATAACATAAAAGAACTTATATATTTATTAGTATGGTGAATTTGTCACTTAAAGAAGTACACAGCGTAAACATAAATCAAAAAGTGTATATAAATTATGAGACCTATTCTACGATAAAAAAAAAATACAATCATAAAATAAATAAGACCTACTTTACCATAAAAGGCAATATCAAAGAAAATACATCAAATTTACTTAGTTAAAGAATTAATAATAGATACTTTAATTTTATTAATGTGTGATAATTATATCTACGTAAAACGACTGAAATAAAAATAATAGTTTAAAGAACGAAAAACACGCTTCAAAAACCGAACTAAAAAAGTAGAAAATAATTTAATTCTATTAAAAAGCGCGGGGTGCTTTTTGAGGTATTTTATAATCAATTAATATCAAGCACCCTACGCTTTTTAATAGAATTAAATTATTTTCTACTTTTTTAGTTTGATTTTTAAAGCGTGTTTTTTTTTTAGTTTTTTAAATCTATTATTTATTTTATGTTTTTTATTTCTGCTAACTGCCAAAGCGTGTTTTTTAACATTATGGAAAGAATTTATTAAATGATTGAATTGTCATCGGTCCTCGATAAGTCTACAAAGTCTAAATGAAATCTGACCGTTTGAAGTGGGTCAAAATCAAGTCCAAAGGAGTCGGTTACAAATAAACATGCTTACAATTATTCAGGTGAAGCTAATAAAAGCGTGTTAATAAACAAAAGTTTTTTCTGTTACCCGACTGTAGTATAGTTTGTAAGTATTATTCCATGAACAAGTAATTCATCCCCATTGCGAGGACCCGCGTGGTGGATTATTAGCCCACTCCGTCTCACAGAGAGGAGGCCACTGTTCCAGCAGTAAGAACGTTAGAGGCTGATTATACTAGCTGTACCCGCGGCTTGTCCTGCGTGGATTATCCCATGGGAATAGCCGATGTTACCCCATTAAATGGACACTTTCAAAACAGAACTATTATATATCATTTATTTATCAAGAATCTTGATAAATAAATGCTATTCCGTGCGGTCCCGTGTGGTGCCGGTCGTAAAAGAACAGCACTATCCCATTTCTTTCTGTGGGTGTCGTAGAAGGCGCCTGAGGGAGTTACTAGACAATGGGCGGCAGCGTTCTCTATGCATTTGACCACCATACCGCGATCGCCAACCCGCCTGCCAAGCGTGGCGATTATGGCAAATCCCCCCTTTTTGGGGGAGGCTTATGTCCAGCAGTGGACGTCTTTCGGCTGATATGATGATGACGAAGTGCAGCTCACTACAGGAATTTTTGGACGATAATTCTATGATTACTGCTTCAGAAAATTGTACATTTTGACGATTTAGAATTTTATTTGACACTAGCTTCTGCCCGAAACTTTGTTCGCGTCAAATTTCTTTGTTTCTTTCGTCAAAGCCCCGACCCACCCCATCGCTTGCCTCACTTACCCGTGCGTGTACTTCGTATTCGTGTCTTTTTCTCTTTGCTCGGCTCCTATGGGTCTTCGCGTGATCTTATATAGCCTATAGCCTTCCTCGATAAATGGGCTATCCAACACTAAAAGAATATTCTAATTCGAACCAGCAGTTCCTGAGATTAGCGCGTTCAACCCCTTTGCAAATAATGCATTATTTTGAACAAATTTGGTTAGCATAAAAAGGTTATAGTGACATATGCTGTTCCGGACTTCTTTTTTAGAACTTTTAAAGGGAAATAATTCTGTTATACATAATTTTTGCGAAACTTTAACCGTTTACGCAGCGCACGCAGCGGAAGCTCTCAAAAGGAAAAAAAAAACCCCGATTTTGAAACGTTTTTCATTGGTTCTTTGGTCCTATTAGTCTTAGCGTAATGATATATAGCCTTCCTCGATAAATGGGCTAGCTAATACTGAAAGAATTTTTAAAATCAGACCCGTAGTCCCTGAGATTAGACGTTCAAGCAAACAAACAAACAAACTCTTCAGCTATAAAATGTTAAATAATATAAAAGTATATACCGTGAAATTTAAATGTTTTTTTTTCCCGCGGCAGAACAACTTGCCATAAGGAGGACTTTTCAAGCATAGAGTAAAAGTAACAAAAATAAGATTTTTTTGTTTTAAAATAATTAAAAAAATATTCATCAACTCGATAAAACACTACTCAATAGTAACACTAGAGGTAACTTGTAGGTACTACTCGAATCGCACGCACCGTCGGCAAAGGAAACAGCGATGCATAAATGTTCAAAGCAAAATAAACGCTCGCACGTGGTGATTTTTCACAATGTTTAATCTGCCATTTTTTGTTTCTAATATTTTATTTGTTTATAAAACGGTTGTATTACCAAGACAAAACCATTTCGCTGCAGGAAAACAACCATTAAAATTTCACGGTGTATATTAGCATTATTATGGCATGTAACTTAATCTATTTGACATTTATTGAAATTGATTACATTTTCTTCAATTTGTATTGATATTCATGTACCTATTGATATTGATTTTAATACTAACTAGCTTTTGCCAGCGGCTTCGCCCGCGTGGAGGTCGGTGTATTATACATATAAACCTTCCTCTTGAATCACTCTATCTATTAAAAAAAACCCGCATCAAAATCCGTTGCTTAGTTTTAAAGATTTAAGCATACATAGGGATAGAGAAAGCGACTTTGTTTTATACTATGTAGTGATTTGAAAGTTTAAATAATTTTAAATAATTCTACCACTTTATGATATCTCAAAAGTTAAATTGGTGATAAAAGTAAAAAATTCGACAATATTAATAATTAAATATTCTTGTACGCCTCTGGGCAAAACATAGAGGAACTATCTGTAACATCTCGCCACTATTGTAATTTGACCTATGTTTACAAATAAAGCATTCTGTTTCTGACAAAAATAATTTAAAAAATAAATAATTAAAATAAATAATAATTAAAATAAATAAAATAAATAATAAAAAAAAAAATTTAAGAAATTCTGTCAGTGGCTGTTTTTTTTATAAATTATTCGGGTTTTTTACCGAAAAGATAATTAAAGTGAACTCAATCATCAATTTAAATTGGAATTTTGGGTTCGACGACTCCTGATAACGTGGATTTTTTTTTGTTTTTGAATAATTTTGTAGGCAATTTTAATTTTTTCAAAGATTGACGGAACCCTGAAATAACTATTGCACGCAATTTTAAGTCTTCGCGGGAAGTTCAATTTAAAATGCTGTTTCTTGTATTTTAAATAGGTATTGTAATGACAGATATATTTTAAAAAGCGTCTTATAATCGATCAGCTGATTCAAATAAAATCCGCCATCTTAGCATAGTTTATTACGAGCATTCATTCCAAGCGGGCTGGCAACAACGCATTTATAGTAGTTTTTCGTGATTATTTCATTAAATACAAACAAAACTACAATTTTTTTTCAGCCAAGCACATGTAGTGCTTAGCTGGCGTCGGTATTTGTAATTATTTTAAATGTTTACTCCTTCATAAAACATTTAATCGTACTTACTAGTAATGCAAATAGAAAATAATTGACGGTATGTCGATTTTTATAACCAAATATCAAGAGAACTGTAAAAAAAATACCATACAAACTTGAAAATGTCAACGATCTAGTGCATGGCTAAAAAAAATGTTTACTTTTGTTTGTATTTAATGGAATAATCACGAAAAACCGCCATAAATGCGCTGTTGCCAGCCCGCGTGGGGAGAATGCTCTTAAGTGTATCGGAGGTGTCTAATATTAACTCATAACGCTATGATATGCTACTCTTGATTTTTTAAGACGTGTCGTTAGAATATTTCGAGGTTATTCTGAAATCGCTCAAACTTTGACGGACAGTCCTACCAAAGGATATCGTGTTACCCAGTAACTGTGTTGTGGAGGTCAGATAGGCAGTCACTCCATGTAAAATAGTGGTATTCAGCTGTATTCGGTTAGACTGGAAGCCGACCCTAAATTGTTGGGACAAGGCAAATGATGGCTATGAAATCGCCAACACGCATTGATCATTGCTCGTTCATTCAAATTGTGAGAAGAAACTACTATTCTTTGCCAGTACAATTACAAGTTTGGCACGGTTGGCGCAGCGGTTAACTGATTGACTGAACAAATATTGGTATGACCTACAAATAGTTGTTCCGGGTCTGGCTAAACAGCCAGACCCGAGTTGTGAGTGCGTTTACTCACATACACAAACGTGTATGTGAGTAAACGCACTCACAATACAGGAGTAATTCCTAGTGTGTGTGTGTGTGTGTGTGAGTTGTGAGTGCGTTTACTCACATACACAAACGTGTATGTGAGTAAACGCACTCACAATACAGGAGTAATTCCTAGTGTGTGTGTGTGTGTGTGTGAGTTGTGAGTGCGTTTACTCACATACACAAACGTGTATGTGAGTAAACGCACTCACAATACAGGAGTAATTCCTAGTGTGGGGCAACGTTTAAAAAAAAAAAGAAAAAAAAGAAGTCTATACAGCATGCCTATGCCGTCTATGAGCAAATTGAAGACATGTGATATCTATCAACCCACACTGTTCCTGCGTCGTGGATTACGGCCCACTCCCTCTCACAGCGAGGAGGCTTGTGTCCCAGCAGTAGAAATTCGAAGTCATTTGACACATGTCTTCGAAGTTTTGGTTCTAGGACATATCAGTTTCCTCACGATGTTTTCCTTCATGGTTTTGAGAGTTGTGGTGACGAAATAATATATTGTTACGCGACAACATTACTTACCACTAGCGCCATCTAGTATCGAGTAGCAGAATTAATAGAATTAAGATCTTTCTAGAAATCTCGATGCTAGAACTTTCGACATCTGTTCAGTCGAGGCCGGTATGAACTCGACCGTTCCAGATGTCTCTTTACTAGAATGTTCTATTGGCCCTATAAAAGGCCGGAACAGAACGCGACCCGGGCAGTATTGTTGAGCGATAGAAGCGAAACACATCTAAAGCGATCTTCAAGTGCGACTTAGAGTGATCAGTTGTGCAATTGTGTTTTCTAATTAGTGTGTTAAATTAAAGTGTTAATTTTGGTAATTATATCGGCTGTTTTTAATTGTCACGAACCCCAAGCTCGTAACAATATGTAAAAAGCAAATCGCTAGTTTTGTTTCGAACCTGCTCGTAAGTCACGGCCGTCCCAAATGCTCTCCAAATTAGAGATGAGAATATTGGTTGAAATTGTTTATTGGTTATTATTATTAGTTAATGGTTATGAAAAAATATCGATAAATTTATTGGTTGAAAATATTAGTTAATATTTTTATTCAAGAAGGTAACTGCAAAATGGTTTTTTTTTTTGGGTGGGAAATCATCAAATAACTTCTCCCGCTCTTCTTGTCAGAGTTTTACTGACTAAAACCCACCCGTGTTCCCTCAATTGCCTGTGTGTCAGGGGCCGCGGTATCTCTTTCGAACAACCCGCACCCCTGGCAGGCATCGGCCCTTGCGGGCCCCATCAGTTGGCGCTGACATCTCTTTGAGGCGCGCGTGGAACACAACGCGCCGTCGCGCCCGGGCTTGGTCCTTACCAGACAGCTACCCATTACTAGCCGTCTGAAAGCCCAACTGCAACATGGTTAGTGGTTGAATATTCTACTAATGCATGTTGAAATTGTTAAGTTTAACTCAATGGATTTTCCTTCATACTTGAATAGGCTTAGGACTGACTAGCATTTATTTTAGTTAGATATTCAAATATTTTTAACACATGAGAATATCATTATTTCGTCTCGGCATTTGTTAAAACAGCTTCACAATCTTCACATTTATCGAAAACAATACAACGCGACGACACGGCTTTGATATTCGAATAACAAAACAAAACTAACGTATTCAATCAATCAACCATTAACCGACCTGAATATTTGTTAAAAATATCACTTACGTTTGTTTAGAATAAAATATCCGCAACAGTAAATGTGTTTTATCCTGAGAGAGATAGAACATAAAATTGAATGCACGTAACGGAATGAATATTTTTAAGAAGTTGAAATGATATTTTATTCGATAATGTTAAGTTTGTTTATCGAATATCATGGTTAATTTTAAATATTATTTAATTTTAATGGTTGATGGTTATATTCAACATCTCTACTCCAAATGGAGATGTAAACTATGTAATAAAAATACATCTATAATCCCTATTACAAGCCAATTTAATAAATCCTGTATTTAACAACAAAAACCTTTTGTGTCGTCACTTGTTCCCAGAACACAACATGCTACCCCAATTTAGGGAAACTGGGGCGATTCATAATGTTATTATTAGTAGCCCTAAAACTCGGGGAATCTCTATTGAACCCCTTTTCCCTCATTCCTCGTACAAATTGAGTTAACGGGGAAAGTTTTTTATTTAGATTTTGTCCTGTATATGTTAAGGGGTGAAGGGCAGAGGTTATTATTGTGTCTTAAAAGGAATGTGAGTTGCGTAATGTCCGGTTTTGAACGGATCATTTTGCTTGGCAATAAGTCTGCCTAGCCTTTGCAAACTACATATGTCGGAGTCAGCCTCTAGTATAACCGGATGCAGCTGGGTACCGGTAGTTTACATGAAGTGACTGCTTATCTGACCGCCACAATTCAGTTACTGGGTAACACGATAGTCCTAGGTAAGACTGTAGAAATTCGGGATTCTAATAACCCGTAACGACTGTCAAACATCCACAAATGACAGCCAACACTAACAGCTTAACGTCTTTCAGAGGCACGAAAGGGTATTGGTATATAAAGATGGTCATTCCTCTACGGGCCGACCGCGGCAAGCGTTTTTTTTAAATATTAATTACAATAGAAAGAGACGAAGATAGAGTGAAAAAAATTTCATGGATTTTGAGGCTGAAAACAAAAAGCAATAGTGAGGTAAAAATAAAAATACAAAATGGCGGCTGCGAAAATGTGCTTAATTTTCATCATGGTTTTTTTTTCGTTTTAGAGGGTGGGAAATCCATCAAATAACTTCTCCCGCTTTTGGTGGAGCAGGAGGGCGTGTCAGAATTTTACTGACTAAAACCCACCCGTGTTCCCTCAGTCGCTTCTGTGCCAGGGGCCACGGTATCTCTTTCGAACAACCCGCACCCCTGGCAGGCATCGGCCCTTCGGGACCCCACCAGTTGGTGCTGATATTTCTTTGAGGCGCGCTTGGAACACAACGCGCCGTCGATCCGGTCTTGGTCCTTACCGAACAGCGAGCAATCCATTACTCGCCGTCCACAAGCCCGCACCTGCGATGGCCAGGAAACAGCCTGGTATTCCCGACGCCCAGGGCGTTTCCTGCGGTGGCTTGCCGTGAGGGCGCATATACTACCGCTGCCGTGCTCGCGAAGAGGGAGGTGACGGCTACCCATGCACTCTCGCTCCGTACCATGGCCTGGACCAGGGCCGGACGCGAGAGATCGCCGCCGCCAATTGCCTCCACGAGGACACGGCGGTGAACCGCCCAAGTCGGGCAGATCTCCACCGTATGCTCCACCGTGTCCTCAGGGCGATCAACGCAGTAGAAACACCCGGGCGTTTCCTCCCCTCCTTGAATATTTTAAAGATGGAGTGAACGACGGACGTTACATTCGAAGTTGAAGAAAAAGCACAAGCATCTTCGTCCCTAACGGTCCCCCCCGACTCCACACGTGTTTTTTATTTGATAACACCATAGACAATGACAATTCGTTTGCCGCCACATATCTATATGCGATAGACTGAACATACCTAGTTCATTTGGGTATAATAAAATGGCCTGCAATAATTCCGTGTACAAATTCTGAAAACATAAAAAAGCTCACATTTCAAATACAGATGTTAAACCGCAAATAATTATAATTAACGGCCATTTTTGTTGCCAGCCGACAAAATGGAGATTATTTATTTAACTGACTGCTGCCGGATATTTCACATTATTATATTCAACGAATGGGTAGCAGAGGGGCTTGTGGCTAATAATAACAGCCATACGGGTCGATCGAAGGTTATATGCTTACCGCGGTCGGTTCTTGGACGGGTGACCCTCCATTACATATCGAGACATATGGTATATTGGTGTGTGCTAGCTGACATGTGTCAAATAATTTAATTTAATGTTTTGTGTTCCGTAATGTTAATTACTTGCTATTGTATAGAATCCAGTTCTTCTAACTGAACAGATAGTTGTGCTGCTGGAGGGTTTCTTGCGCCACTTCGTCTTTCCAGCTAAATCAGTAGAAAGTGGTGAAGACGTTTTGAGGGACTGTCTTGTGTAATTTGTTCATTCAAATGGCGCTAACTCTCTTCATAGTTTGAAGAAATAACTTTTGATTTTGTGTATGATCTTTCCGTGCTTCGAAAAGAACGTTAAGCCTTGGCTGTGATTCGTCGACTTTTGACAAAATTTTATTATAATATGCTAGATAGTATTACTGAGACATGGGGTTTCCGCTATAGTAACTCGGTCTGTCTGTTACGCTTTCACGCGTAAAGCGCTAAACCGGTTGTCGTGAAATTTGGCAGAGATATAGCCTGGAATATGGAGAAGGACATTAGCTACGTTTTTACGTGATAACCATCATTCACACGGGCGGAGCCGCGGCCAAAAATTTGTATTTAATAAAATTTCAAAACAAAACCAATAGGAGAAGAATATCAAGTGTCTAGGCAGATTAGATCCCTCTTTCTAACCTCTGAAGTAAAGTAGACATGATATGACATAGGAACTTGACACGAAGATTCAAGGACAATCCCGACGGATAGATTTGAAATGGGTCCGAATTGTACGCAGTAATACGGGCGAATAGTTTTCAAAGTAATGCTAGTGAAATAGTGGCTAGTGGTGTAGTGGACGCGGTTGTAATTTTTCATCATTTATTCATAAAAAGCAATTTACATTGTGTTGAATATAATATGACTGGAAGCCAACCCCAACATATTTGGTGATAGGATATGAAGTCTGAAATGACGATAACGCAGCAAGTTAGTGGCTGCACGGTTGTCGCAGTGGTTAAGCGATTGACTGCTGCGAAAGATACTGAGAAGTGTAGGTACCGAAACCTTCACTAAACTTACATTAAACTTCGCCAAATTACATGTCATTTCTAGAAAAAACTAAATAACAAGCTCTAAATAAGAAATTAACTGTAGGAACTTTTTAAATCTTGGAGTCCACTAACTTACGAGTAGAAGCACGGTTGGCGCAGCGGTTAAGCGATTGACCGCTGCGCTGCGTGTCGCGGGCTCGATTCCCGCACGGAACAAATATTAGTATGACCTACAAGTAGTTGTTCCGGGTCTGGCTGTTTGTGTATGTGAGTTTAAATGTTTGTAAACGCACCCACAATACAGGAGAACTTCCTAGTGAGGGGCAACGTTTAAAAAAAAGTTAACGTGGAAATCAATGCTTATTTGTTATCTGTATTATCATCATTTATTCATAAAAAACAATTTACATTGTGTTGAATATGTATACACATGAAATTTACTTACAAATACAGAGAGCAGCTATGAATATTAATTAACCTCCAAATGAAGTTCAAGTACAGTGCTAAAAAGTTTTGAATATAGTATAAAACAGTTTTAAATATAATGACAAAAAGGTTTAAAATATAATGTCAAAAAGGTTTAAAATATAATGTCAAAAAGGTTTAAAATATAATGTCAGCCAGTTTTCAATATAATGTCAATTGGTTTCATAATAATGTCAACGATTCTAAATTATGTAATGTCAAAATAAAAACTAGATCATTTATCATTATTGTGTGACATTAGTTCCGATGTATTATACAGACACTTTTCTAATAAAAAGGCTTTTAATTTTGTTTTAAACTGGTGGGTGTTATAAAACAGGATCTTTAGATCAGAAGGTAACTTATTAAATATCTCTACGGCTTGGTACTTCGAGCAATGCTCTACTAGATTAAATTTTGGTGTTATTTGTTGTTTAAAAATTTTTCTTCGCGTGCTCTCTCTAATCTCACGTTCTTCTTGTGATTCAAAGTCATGTGACTGTGACTTAGTTGAAGGTCGTAGGTTCAAACAGCTAATTTAATATGTGTAAATTAATTCATCACCATTAAGACTATAACTACTATACATGTTCCGTGTGGTGTCGGACGTAAAAGAATAGCACCATTCCATTTCTTCCCGTGGGTGTTGTTGAACGCGACTAAGGGGCTTACCAGAGAATGGGCAGCAGCGTTCTCTATGCATTTGACCACCATACTGCGATCGCCAACCCGCCTGCCAAGCGTGGCGATTATGGTAATCCCCCCCGTTTGGAGGAGGCCTATATCCAGCAGTGGACGTCTTCGGCTGAAATGACGATGATGAAGACTATGAAATAAATAAATAAACACTCAGATAGCGATGAAAAATTTACTTCTTAACAGCTATCTATTTTGTCTTCTCTTCTTAGTCTTCCTGCTCTTCTGTTCTTCAATGATGTATACGAGTACAGTCAGCAAGTAGTTTCCGCCGGCCTACAGTCTCTCAACAGCTGAAGGCCGAAAGAAACCCCTGCTGACCGTACCGTGTTCTTCTTTCTTCTTTCTTGATGTATCTTCTTTCTTGTAATTATATTTAGGTATAGTATTACACATAAATCTAGTATAAAAAGACACTTAACGGAGCCAAGAGTTGGGCGGAGCACCGCCGTGTCCTCGTGGAGGTGATCGGCGGCGGCGATCTCTCGCGTCCGACCCTGGTCCAGGCCATGGTACGGAGCGAGAGGGCATGGCTGGCAGTCGTCTCCTTCAGCGAAGCAGTTATGCTCGCAAAGAGGGAGGCGGCGCACGTGAGGGAGATGCAGTACATGCGCCCTCACAGCCGTGGCCTTCGCAGGAGACGCCCTGGGCGTCGGGAATCCCAGGCTGATTCCCGGCCACCGTAGGCACGGGCTTGCGGACGGCGAGTAATGGGTAGCTCGCTGTCCGGTAAGGACCAAGCCCGGGTCGACGGCGCGTTGTGTTCCACGCGCGCCTCAAAGAGATGTCAGCAGCAACAGATGGGGTCCGCTAGGGCCGATGCCTGCCAGGGGTGTGGGTTGTTCGAAAGAGATACCGCCGCCCCTGGCACACAGGCAACTGAGGGAACACGGGTGGCTAAAAAAAAAAAAACGGAGCCAAGAGTCGCCTGTACTCCCCGTCAATATAATATTTTTTTTTTGTGAATTCCTACGAAACTTCTGATTACGGAGATATTAAAGGTCAAAATGCCAACATTTACAGAATTTTCTTTTCAAAAACAAGTTTTTAACGATAAAACACAACTTTAAATACTCCTTGACCCCTGTACCGTTATATGCACCCATAAGCATTTGCATGCGTTATATTACGCACTACCGCAAAAAGACTTGACGCGTAATTATTTTATAAGTCGATTTCCTCGAAAATTACTGAATGGATATCAAATCCATTTATAGATATCTCAGGCTGGTCTATAGACGTAAAGCAATCTGACATTTAAAACTATACAACTATGGCTTTCAGGGCGTGACGCGCCCTGAAAGAGGGTTAGCAAAAACAGAAATCTTAAGAATTACCTAACTAAAGCAACACGACATACAGACTCAATGAAGTGGGTTTTATCATAGGTTTACGTTATTGAAAGTTAGGTCCAGGGTTAGGTCTCGGTACTAGGTTACCTGGACGCACTAAAAACTATAAATTACGGCTATATAGCCCACTTAAATGAGGTTTGTAGGGGTGGTACTTACGGGTTTCTATACTAGGCGCTTATTCACCATTATTTATTGGTTTAACTATCCCTGTAATCTGTGAATGTCTGTTCCCAAGATTTTGTAATATTTCAACTTGATTTTAAAAGAGTGTCCGTGGAGTTTCTTGCCCGTTCTTCTGAATAGAGATCTACGTTTTGGAATGGGCAACTAGCTTCAAATTTCCAACTGATCGACTTTTTGACAATTCAAAAGTGCCTGTAAATGGTTTAATTGAAATAAATGCTTTGAATTTGAATTATCACTCTTATCACTATGAATTTAAGTTAATGTTAAAAACACACTATATAACTATGTATTGACGCGTCGACGCGAAAAAAGCCCATAGGCAAGGCTAATGTTTTAAGGTCTTTGCTTCATTATTGGTGCAGATGTTTAGAGGTATGAGGAACAGGGTGTAAAGTTCACTCATACTCTATTGAAAAAGTAGGATCCTCCGACCAGACGGGTGTCATGTCTGGTGGGCAACTGCCCGACGATTGACGTCGGGATGCTGTATATATGCAGATAGCGTGATAAACTCTGCTTGCGCGATGTAGTTGATGTAGTTGCGGTGTGACATCAAGTCTTGCGTAGTTCGCATATGGCATTGTAGATGGCGCCACTTCACTTTTTGTGTTTTTCCACATTTCTTGATTTTAAGTTTCGTGTGTGGGGGGCATTGTAGATGTCCGCCACAGATACAAGAGTATTGATTTTAATCAATAATGTTCCTTAATGTTCATTATTGGAATTTTATTATTTGTTAGTTTACTTGTCAGTGACATTTAAAGATTATTTAAAAAATATTTCATTCGTTTCGATAACGGTACCAAAAATGTGAGTAAAGTATTATCAGCTAATTTAATTTGACCCTGTATACTTAAATTAATAATTATTATGTATTTCATTTATTTTTGCTATATTACTTATTTAGTTAACAGTCGTATTATAAACTTCCTATAATATAAACGTTACATAAACTTCCCACACGAGCATTCCAACACGAATTAATTTGAAATCGGTGACCACAAACCGATGCTATCGCCACAGGTCGACGAAATCGCAGGTGACTACTTCCATAATTAACCGATTACCATCAGAAAACCGAAGTACCCCCGGCTTGTGTCCGAAAATGAATAGTTTTGCATACCAATCGTAGTTTTTGGTAATGGTGTTAATCTATACTGTTCTTTTGAAAAGACTACGGAAGTAATGCCATTTAAGTTATGGCCTCTTTCAATTTGGGGGGTTTGCCACAATTGCCACGCTTGGCAGACGGGTTGGTGAACTCAGTATGGTGGTCAAATGCATAGAGAACGCTGCCCATTCTCTAGTAAGTCCCTTAGTCGCCTCTTACGACACCCACGGGAAAGGATGTGATGGTGCTATTCTTCACGTCCGGCACCACACGGAACAGTAAGCGCATTTAAAGAATAAAAGGTGGAATAATAGGGGATTATTAGTCATCATCTTAATCTTTGTTTTTGAATGGCATCTCAAATCAAATCAAATCAAATCAAATGTTTATTCGATGTTTTTTCTCGCAGGTAACCCTATTAAATTGTCGGCTGCTTTGTTTTTTAAACAGTAACCGTGAAGATTCTTGCCGGCTCTTCTCCATCGGAAACGACCCATTGGAACCGTGCTCCTACTTCTGACGTTTCATAAATGCCCATGTAGATGTATGTGAAATCAAATATTTAGATTTTATTTGATGTAATAGGTAATTGGCATGTTTTTTATTTTATGTACTAAAGTATAAGGTATGAGGAACAGGGTGTAAAGTTCACTCATACTCTATTGAAAAGGGAGGATCCTCCGACCAGACGGGTGTTGTGTCTGCTGGGCTACTGCCCGACGGTTGATGTCGGGATGTTATATACAACGTGTCGTTTTGCATCCTCGTCAAATTCAAGGAGGTAACTATGCTAATGATTCTCGACACGAATCAATAATAAAATAAGTAGGTATTTTTTTTTTTTAATTTTAAAACGCGGCCCGTGTGATACCGCACTGTAACTGGGTAACCTGGGTTCAAACAGTCTTCGTCGCACAAACCAGTCCTCGAATTACTTGTTGCTATGAAAATACAGTCGAGAACGCGATGGTAATTGAACCATTGCGTTCTCGAGTGTATTTTCATAGCCATAAAATAAAAAATCGACTTATTTTATTATTGATTCGTGTCGAGAATCATTAGCATAGTTACCTCCTTGAATTTGACGAGGATGCAAAACGACACGTTGTATATATGCGGATCGCGCGGTAAACTCTGCTTGCACGATGTAGTTACGGTGTGACGTCAAGTCTTGTGTAGTTTGCATATCGCATTGTAGATGGCACCACTTCACTTTTTGTAATTCTCAAGTTGTTGATTTGTCGTTCGTGTGGTTTTGTAGATGGCCGCCACAAAAGTAATAACATTAGTTCGGATTTCCCTCATTTCCTTCTGAGGAAACGACATATTTTTCCTTATTTAATACGGGAAAACTTCGTATTGAATATCAGCACAATTTGGGAATTAATTAAGCTTGTGGCTCCGACCGCCCGGGCGATTCGTGGATGGGTGATCATTCTACATTCAAATTGAGACTACTCAGTGCTACTTTTATATGTATGTGTCTTGTATTCGATTTTCCGATCTCCCAATCTCGTATGTTGTACCTGCAATGTTATATCTCTGCATCACCCTAAAGGAGCGCTTACACGAGCAACTAAAACTGCTCCATCTTGGGCAATTCTTGTTAACTATGACGTCCGACTACATCCAGCAATTTTGGGCTATGGCGGCATGTAGCCACCTGTTCCAGAGATACGGCCACACAATATGGAGCAACTTAAAAAACTAGGCAATGCGCCTCCCCGGCCGCCTCCACCGCCGGCCGGTTCCCCTCGTAAAAACGAGACGTAGATAGCTACGCTCTCGTTTGTACGTATAGACGTACAGACGAGATAGAAAGAAAATTGACTAAAAATTTCCAAACCGATTGGATATTCGGCAACTCATGAAACATATGGAGCAATCAGAAGCAATATTGCTGAAATGCATCGGCAATTTATTGTTGTTGCTCCCCGATCGATCCATTAGTGTTGCCGAGCGATAATTGCTCAAAAAATTGCCCGTGTAAGAGCACCTTAAGATTCACTGGTAGAAAATGCCTCAGGCATTAAGCTAGGGCGGTGGAAGTTTGATTTAACATGTTAGCACGAAGGTTTGAATGTTGTAGCGAGCAAGTTAAGATAACGCTTTTCAAAGCTTATGGTCAGGTCTTCTACACGCGCAGCCTATGGACCAATTATACTCAGCAGACTATCAGCGCCCTGCGGGTCCAATATAATAATGGATTCAGTATGTTGATGGGGCTGCCCCGTTTCTGCAGTGCATCTGGTATGTTCACTCATGCACACGATTATGGCTTCCATACCATCATCGGACAGAAATCTGCCTCATTGCTCTGCGGAGTGCGGGCCAGTTCCAATTCCATTCTGAAGTCAGCAGAGAGGTACTAATCTCCACTGTTATATTATAATGTTCGTCGATGTATCTCGAACAATAATCTTGTTACTGTACATTTTAAGGTTTGCTAATAAAAATGTAAGATTATTCACTTACTTTTTTCTTTAATTATGGATGTAACTCGTCCAAAATAAATATTATTTTATTTTATCACGTCCACCTTTGTACAGTATTGTTTTTTTTAAATTGTGAATAAAGTTTTAATATAAATAAATAGTTCAAAAGGAGCACTTACTTCAACCCAGCAACAATCTCCATAGCACCGTTGAAGTTGCCGATGTTCCAACAAGTCAGGGCTACTCGGAGTACACACGCGAGCGCCGCCTTCCTGTCTTCAAGTGACGGATGGGAGAGCACCAGCTCCGTTACCCACGCTGATACCTGCAGACAAAAAAGCAAGAGTAAAAGCCTCGTATCACAAAGAACACCTACCAAACACATTCGTTCCACCTGCTGAAAATCTCGCATCTGGACATGACTTGCCCTGGCATTTCTGGGAGTCTTTAAAAAATAGACTCCGGACTCAGGTAGGCCAAAGTAAAGAAAACCTGGTGGAGATTCACAGATGACTCCGCCCTGGAGTGTAAATGTGGTGCTGTCCTACAAACATTGGGGCACTTAATATCTTGTCTAGCGTGTCCTGTTGTCTGCACGCTGCAGGATGATGGACGCTGCTGAAAGTGCCAAGCTCGTAGCCAAATTCTGGGTTGACTGTATTTAGATTGCTATCGGCACGCTAAGAAAGAAGAATGTCGCGTTAATGCTTGTTGGTTGTGTCGCAAAACTCAAAACAGTTATTTCAATTGAACCAATTCCACAAAGAAAGACCACGCTGTGATCCATCATCTTTAACACAGTCCAGCCATATTTGGTCTTCCCCTACTCTTCTAGCGAACCACATTCATATCCGAATTTTCTGAATTCCTCCGCATTACATGCCTATACCATGATATCTCTGTTAGCACCAACTGGTGGGGTCCGCAAGGGCCGATGCCTGCCAGGGGTGCGGGTTGTTCGAAAGAGATACCGTGGCCACTGGCACACAGGCAACTGAAGGAAAACGGGTGGGTTTTAGTCAGTAACAGTCTGACACGCCCTCCTGCTCTACCGAGAGCGGGAGAAGTTATTTGATGATTTCCCACCCAACAAAAAAAACCCAACAACCAATTTCCACACAACTTTTAACAAAAGTATGTTCTAAAAGTATGTTTGGACGTTTGTTACGCAAAAACAGCTGAACGGATTTGGATTTGGTAGCTCAAGAGTATCGAGTGCCCAAAACTTACACGTACGGGCGGAAAAAGCCGTTGCGTACGTAAACATACCGTAACTTATCGTACAATGCCGTCTGTCAACTCTGAAATCTGCGCAGACGAAGTCACGGGCAAAATTTTCACTATATATTAAAGGAAAAGTCCTCTACCGCGTCTATTTGTCTGTTCGCGATAAACTGAGAAACTACTGAACGGATTTTCATGCCGTTTTTACCAATAGACAGAGTGATTCATAGGTGTATAATTTGTTAAGGTTTAGTGTAAATTGATTAACGCGGACAAAGCCGCTGGCAAAAGCTAGTATTTTATAAGTGCGAAATTAATTCTGTCTGTTACATTTTTACGCCTTAACGGCTGAACAGATTTGAAAAGTGTCTTAATTAGATTCTAAAATGCTAATAAACAACAAAAAAACACAACGTTTTTATTTCATCCTTTAGCGCCATAAAAATGCATTTACGTTTACATTTTCATACTTCGCACGTAATTTAACGAAAACTCTGAACGCAGTGCTTATGCGCGACCATATTGCTCTGTGTATGACGTCAGTTTGCTGCGTAAACAGATTGCGCTGATATTTTCAATGATAATTGTTTTTAGTAAGTAAATGAGTTATTATTCTACTTATCGTTGGTTTGCTGTTCCTGTATCATCATCATCATTCATCATATCAGCCAAAAGACGTCCACTGCTGGACTTAAGCGTCCCCCAAAAGGAGGGGTTTCGCCATAAAATTGTTAAATCTGTTCCTGAATGTAAGATATTTTTTTGAATAAAAAATTACATTGGTTACGAAAATAATAAAAGTACAAAGTTGTTCAGTTGATTGGTTTATACAGCGGTATGACGTAATAACATGGCGGCTACTATTTCATGGTTTTCAAAAACAGATGAAAAAACTGAAATCTTTGTACTGAATTTAAGAAATAATTTTGTAACTAAAACCAACATTTTCCGACTGCTTTTTGCTTAACAATATCAGCCGAAAGACGTCCACTGCTGGACATAGGCCTCACCCAAAAGAGGGGGGGGATTTGTCATAATCACCACGCTTGGCAGGCTGGTTGGCGATCGCAGTATGGTGGTAAAATGCATAGAGAACGCTGCTGCCCATTCTCTAGTAAGTCCCTTAGTTGCCTTCTACGACACCCACGGGAAGAAATGGGATGGTGCTATTCTTTTACGTCCGGCACCACACGGCATACGGACAGATGCTTTACTTTGAGTTAATTAATCATCACCCCTGCTCTCGAAACGGTGAAGGAAAACATCGTGAGGAAACCGGCATGTCTTAGCACCAAAAATTCGAAGACATGTGACATCTTCTAACCCGCACTGGGCCAGCGTGGTGGATTATGGCCCGCCTCCTCTCACCGAAAGGGGGTCCTTGCAGTAGAAACGTGAACGCGAAACCGTGGTCAAAAGCTAGTTATTATAATACCAATAAACGTACTTTATAACACGTTTGCTCGTAAAGGGTCTCTTATTACACCAATTTCAATATCGTAATGTATGTCATTACGCGCTTGTGCGTTATTGTAATGTAAAACGCACGGTTTATCAAGATGCTCCGTCTAAAACGAATGGTACTTTTTAAAATCTTAGCAAAGAGTTTTTATGTCAGAAAAGTGGTCAACATTATAAGAATAAAATTAACTTTGAGAGAAAAAAATATAAAAAATAAACATTTAATTCTTTAATTTAATTAGTTTTTGACAATAAATTACAACCATTTATCTGTAACAAAAACAAAAAAAAAAAATTACTTTATTAGTTATACTGGTTGTTTTTGTGCCTTTGCCTTAAAAAAAAAGCGCTGATGCACGCACGTCGTTAATTTGTGAACAAGTATTAATCAATTTTACAAACTGTTCAAATTTTTCTAACTGCTTTAACAAGTGATTAAAGATTTACTCGTTTAAGAAAGTCCGACTTTTATTTATTTCTTCGCAAATATGTTATAAAACGTCGTATGACATACGTGCGCTTTGATAATTAGCAATATCGCCTCGGCTGTAATTTTCAACTTACCGCACTTATATCATAATGTACTATTATTGCTTTAAAGCTTCCTGTCAGCTGGCATAAAAGCTTTAATATGCTCTCCGAGGCACGGAAGAGTTCCCATGAATAATGCAACACTAGTTTTCTTAGATCTGATTATGAAAAACTTTAGAAAAACCTTCCATCTTGTTTGTGTTATACAATATGTAAATACCTTTATATTTTACTACCCACATAGTGTCTCAAATATTATAAAGTAAGACTGGTCTGGAATTGAAAGTAGGGTGACTATCTTATTGCAAAATCGTGGGACAAAACCCTTTCTTTCAATCTGTCCTCCCATAACGATTAACACTGGAATTTGACACCTTTCATCATCTGCCTAGACTTTTCTCAATTATGTTGGGGTCAGCTTCTAGTCTAACCGGATGCATATCTGACTTCCACAACCAAGTTACTGGGTAATAAGATACCCCTTGGTAAGATAGCTATACATTTACTACACTTGCATTCTTGTTAAAAACATAACCACTGACTCAATACAAAGTAAAATGCAATTAAAGAAAAAAAACAACGTCATATAACCTGAGAAATTTATATAAAAACAAATTTGAAGTTATCAGCGTACGCACAAAATACGTTAAAAATACCATATTGTTCGAAGGAGCACAGCTGTTCAATGATTTGCCGGACGATATAAAAGAATGCGATCACGTGAATACATTCAAAAATAAGCTTAAGAAATATGTGCCTATGTACAATATATCTTCTAATACTCTAGAGGAAATTGTATTGTACTGTAATGTCATATTTACTACTTTGTATCTCATTATAAGTGGACTATGGGAAATAAATTATTTAAACCGAAGACTGGTTGTCAGACTTTCAGGCTTCTGACGAACCGTAAAGACTGTCAAAGATCCACGAATGACAGCCGGGACCAACGGTTAATGATGAATGATGATAACGCGGAGGCACAGCTAGTTCCCAATATCATTTCACTGTCTCACCATTTCTTAAAACGCAGTCACCCTATACTAAGGGTAGGCTTATTCCGGTCCCTGTGTTTCAATACTGATTATCATCCCTGTGCTACATAATTTAAATGTATCCAAGTTGGTTTAACTAGAGGTACTCCAGTCTACCAAGAGGTATCGTATTACCCAGTATTAGGGTTGTAAATAGTCTATGTGTCCGATTTAAATGTAAAAAAAAAAGACATTTAACTACAAATATCTTGAAACTCTTTGGTCAAATAAGATGCTTTTCCCATAGAGGTACGCATCCCACAGATCAACCTATAGGTAAGTTTAGCTTTTTATAAAGTAAGGCTTCCAAATCCTCTTTTTTCATGGCCGTAGTCAGGTAGAAATGAATTACAAAGACACGTTATGTCACAGAATTTATGTTTGGATGGAAAATCATCAAATAATTTCTCCCGCTCTGACCAAACGGTCAAATAAAATGCAAGGACATGTGCTTTTCCCATAGGGAACGCATCTTACAGATGAACCTATAAGGTTATCAGCTGCGTAACCGGTCTTGCCTGTGGCTACTATAATAAATAAAGGCTTTCAAATCCTCCCTTTTTCATGGCCGTCATCATCATCATCATCATTTCAGCCGAAAGACGTCCACTGCTGGACATAGGCCTCCCCTATGCTTCTCTACTTCGACCGGTCTTGTGCTTCCCACATCCAGCGGATTCCCGCGGCTTTCACAAGGTCGTCGGTCCACCTTGTGGGAGGCCTTCCCGCTTTACGTCTTCCGGTACGCGGTCGCCACTCCAGAACCTTTCGGCCCCATCGGCTATCTGTTCTGCGAGCAATGTGCCCTGCCCACTGTCACTTAAGTTTGCCAATTCTTCGGGCTATGTCGGTTACCTTGGTTCTCCTGCGGATCTCTTTATTCCTGATTCGATCGCGTAGGGAAACTCCGAGCATAGCCATCTCCATTGCTCTTTGGGTGACTTTAAACCTTCTAATAAGGCCCATTGTGATAGGTCATCTGGCACTGGCAACACACACTGGTCAAAGACTCGTCTTGAGAGACTGCGGTATTTGGGACGAAAATATATTGCGAAGCCTCCCGAACGCTGCCCAGCCGAGTCGGATGCGACGATTGACCTCTTTCGTGGCCGTAGTCGGGTAAAAATGAATTACAAAGAGACGTTCTGTCACATCCTTTTTGTTTGGATGGGAAATCATCAAATAACTTCCCCCGCTCTGGGCGGAGCGGGAGGCCGTGTCAGACTTTTACTGATTAAACCCATCTGTGTTCCTTCAGTTGCCTGTGCCAGGGCCACGATAACTCTTTCGAACAAATCCGCGACACTGGCAGGCATCGGCCCTAGTGGACCCCTTCAGTTATTGCTGACATCTCTTTGAGGCGCGCGTGGAACACAACGCGCCGTCGACCCGGCGAGCTACCCATTTCTCGCCATCCGCAATTCTGCCACTAAAATATTAGAAGGACAGATCGCGCGGTATATGGAAATTGACCAAGGCGAGGCCGACCTCAGTTTCGTAGTTTGGCCTTCTTGTATATCTACATCTAAGTAATATATTTCCATAGGTCATTAATATTTATGAGGTTATGTGGCGAAGCTGAAAGACGTACGTATCTATGTTTGAAAGATAGAATATGATGTTCCCACTGTTGGGACGCAGGCCTCCTCCCAGTGGGACGGAATGTGCTGTAATCTTCCAGCGATGACCTAAGTCGAAGTCCGTACCCAACAGGGGGAACCCTTAGCGTGTAGTCGCTCTAGTTTTAAGTTTTTTAAGCCCAGAATGCCTTAATTTATTAATGTAACCATAAGCAAGTCTGGTTAACCAGCCTACAACCGCATAAGTCGACCTGGAAGATGTCATTTCCAAAAAAAAAAAAACGCTTGTACACGTCAATCAAACTATTAATATTTAAAACTAGATTAAGTCGGCATTTCCGATCGGACAAATCTGAGAAGAAAAGCAGAATAAATTCAGAGGTCACAGTCTCTTTTAAAATTCAGACATAATCTTGGTCAGATCATGTGTTGACCATGTAGATTGGTGTCTGAAAATGGTGTTTTGAGGAAAGAACCACACAGTCCTTCCCTGCTGTCATTAGTAGATCTTTGATAGTCATTACAAATAGTCAGAAGTCCTAAAGTCCGATAAGCTAATAACATTTTAAGGGACCTTTAAATGTTTTTTTTTTGTCTTGTTTTTTGTTTCACTTTTTGGGTTTTGTTTTGTTGTAGATTAAGTATATGTTTGTGTTTTATTTTTAAACAGTATCTGCGATTGGATACGGACACTGTCTTTTTGTTGAGGTTTTTCGCAAAACTCCATAAAGGGGTTACCTTTCCTTGTTAGCCGCATAAGTTTTTGTACAGTTGTACAGTACGCGTGTCCGCCCCCCACGTAGCCAGGTGTTCAGCTTGGACGTAAGGTAGGATTTTAGGGGGCGACCTTTAAATGTTTCCACAGGTTACTTCTCTACACATAGTCATAATATATGATGTCGTGAATGTAAATACCTAACAATGAATCTATAGAATAGGAAGATTTGTGTTAATTATACAGAAAGCTGTGTGGGCTAAATTGTTGCCGTTTTAGGGATGTTACTGTGCGAGTTAGATTTATCGACTATCGATATTTTTTGTTTAGATTTTTTAATGTATGCCTAGGTATTTTTATGTGTTTGGCATCTCGCAGTTGACCTTGAGAGGCCGTGACGGCTTAACAGGACTTTCCTGTGGTTGCCTTAAGAAAACTTACGCCCTCCAGCCAGGGGCGTAAAACGACGACTTATAATAAGCGATTGCACGCTGAGGGCACCCCCTGTGGGTTACGGGCCTCGGCTTATGGCGTCACTGGTGGGGGGACAGAAAGTGGGGCCAGGCTGGATGAAAACATTTTCATTATTATTATCAATCGGGGAATTTAACTCTACAGGCTCAGCTGCGGCGCGGGCTGGCACTTCAACGAGCAAGAGACGGTCGGGGGTCTCATCGTTAACTAGGGGTTTTCGCAGGGCGCGAGTACAGCTCGGCAGCGAAGTCGGAATGACGGTTGTTTGTGTTTGTATGCTGTACTGGTAGCCCTTCTGCTTTCTAGGAGGAGAGTAATGCGGTTATCTGGGTCGGAAAGAATATGTCTCGGCCAGCAAATTTTACTAATCCTACTGGGGACGTAACTAACGGCCTTCACAATCAGAGGATTGCGATGTTTCTCGGCTTTATCGAAGAAACGCTCCAAGTTATGTTTTAAGAACAGAGTGATAGTGGGGATTTTCAGATCGAAATGGAGGATCTCGTTCCGAACGAACCAGGGGGAACTGGTGGCCTGGCGAGAATTGGAGGAGGGCCTGCATTCTATGGATGAATCGGGGAACATCATCATCATTTCGGCCGAAAGACGTCCACTGCTGAACATAGGCCTCCCCCAAAAGAGGGGTTTTGCCATAATCGCCACGCTTGGCAGGCGGGTTCGCGATCGCAGTATGGTGGTAAAATGCATAGAGAACGCTGCTGCCCATAGTCTAGTAAGATCGGGGATGCCTAGGTATTATTATGAAGATATTTTTGAAGATCATTTTTTTGCAGGTGTCACGTCTTCGAATTTTTGGATCTAGGACATGCCGTTTTTGTCACGATGTTTTGCTGCACCGGTTGGAGAGCAGCGGTGAAGAAATGATTTAAACGAAGTTAAGCACCTGTCTGAGTTCGATCCTACGGCCCTCTTCCAGCGACGCCCTAAGCCGAGGTCTGTACCCCACAGGGGACGCCCTTAGCAAGCAGTCGTTGTAGTCTTAAGTTTTTAAGCCATGGCTGGTAGCCTTAATTAATTGAGGTTATCACAGGCAAGTCCGGTTTATTAGCTTAACTTGACCTGCGAGATGTAATTTCCAAAAAAAACGAAAGTAGCAGGTGGAGTTCTGTAGTTTGTACCCCCATGGGAAAAAGGCGTACATTCATGTATGTATGTAAGTTTTCTATATGATTACTTAAGGCCCTGGTAACTTTAAATAATGTCGTTATGAGCGACAATAGTTCTTATTGCAATCCGATACGGGTTAAAATCTGTTTTAATGAATTCGAATAATAAATGAGTAAACGTACGTCGTAAAAGTGCAAATAAAATCGTATAAAATTAGATATTAACTATTTAATAATAAATAATCCATCACTGGATGCAGTTTGGCGTTTGAAATTTTATGGTATATTTTAAATTATAATTATAATTGTTATTGAAGGGATAAACTGATTTTAAAGATTATTAAGAGGTGACTTCGATGATTTTTTTCATGTATTAAAGTGTTTTATTATGTTTTGAGTTCCATCACTGTATGCAAAATAAACTTGAAAATACCACAATTTTTTTTTTCTTTCAAAATTGTTTACGGTTAAATAGATACACTGGTTTTAAAAACCACCTTATTGACCGTTTTCAAGAAATCTCCGCCTTAAATATTTCTCTGGGAAAATTACCAGTTCATTCCGAATACCATACAAATTCTTCGACACATAACTTGAAGCCTCTACCTGTAGGAAATTGAGTCTTTCTTTAAGAACAAAGCCGTTAAGTTGGGGTCACATTTGAACAAAGACCGATGTCTCTATTGAATTTAGATTGAAAAGTTTAAATACAATCTGATAGAATTATTAACTTGGTCCCTTTTGTAGATTTCAACAGTTATTCTTTGGGATTATATTGTTATCGTTTGGGAATTGTTATACAGGTGTTCGTGGCTTGATAATTAGTGGTATGGAAATAGTAAATACTAGCTTTGCGTGGAGTTCGGATAAATTTTCCCTTGGTATTTTTATAATCAAATAATATCAAGCACCCCAAGCTTTTTTGAAATTAATGTCTACTTTTTTAGTTCGATTTTTAAAGCGTGTTTTTAATTTTTGAAAGTTTTATTTATATTTAATTTTTTAGTTGATATTATTGAATTGTCATCGGTTCTTGATAAGTGTGCAAAGTTTTAAACCAATCCGACGTTTTGAAGGGGGTGAAAATAACGTTCAAAGATTCTGTCCGTACAAACATACCGAGCTAATAAAAGCGTGTTGAAAACTCTAGACCGATTATGGTGACTGTTGATGTTTTCATTTATTGCATATTTACGTGGTTTTCATACTGTATATTTTTGTGCATTTCGTTTAGTTTGCGATCTTCATCTGCGAGTCCCAATAAATACTTTTTCTTTTTTTGTTCCTCGGTTCAGTATAGGTTCGGCTCCGGCTCGGGCCCGGCACGGTCTAACACAAATCATCCTTTAATGTGTTCTCCGAGGCACCAAGGAGGCTTGATGTGTAAATAATGGACAGTCATTTACGATACGACTACGGAAAATGCAGCTTCTTTAGACAGAAAAAAAATAAACAAATGAAATACGGAGAAAAGATGGGAGAAAATAAACGAGGTATACTTTTATTGCATTCGCAACTTGGTTTCCAAATACTCGTATGTATGAAAAAAATGTTTTTTTTTTTACATTTTACACACCCACGACCGTGATCGACATAGTCCGAAGAATTGCCAAACTTAAGTGGCAGTGGGCAGGGCACATTGTGAGCAGATCAGATGGCCGATGGGGCCGAAAGGTTCTGGAGTGGCGACCGCGTACCGGAAGACGTAGCGTTGGAAAGGCTCCCACAGGATGGACCGAGGACCTTGTGAAGGCCGCAGGAATCCCCTGGATGCGGGAAGTACAGAACCGGTAGAAGTGGCGAAGCTTGGGGGAGGCCTATGTCCAGCAGTGGACGTATTTCGGCTGAAATGTTAGCATCACGCCTTGTTTCCCCGAAGAGATGGGCAGAGATGGACATATAGTAGACCCACATTTCCCTAGTTACGTTTAAGTCCTATGTCATAGGGCGCGAGACTTTTGCCATCTACCGGGAATATTCAGACTCCCGAGCGGCACGTAACACTGCCTAAACCAGGAATCGAATCCAGGACCCTATTCTCAGCAGAAACGCCAATGACCACTACATCAATGCAAACATATCTTAGAAAACTAATTTAAACCACCTTTTGAGCTGCACAGGAAATTACTTTTAGGTTTTAAAACTAAAACCTTTTTTTAAAGCCCTGGCTAGAGGCCTTCATTTATTAAAGTAGCCGCAGACAAGTCAAGTTAAGTAGCCGACAACCCCATAGATCAACCTGAGCGATGTCATTAAATTAATGAAGCATTCTTTACATTGTATGAATTACAAGACGGCCGTCACACTTTTAAATTTAATTTGAATATAACTAAATTTAATTTTCTGTTTACTGTCGTCGCCTGAGTCTCATTGCTTGTCATAGCGGTGCCATCCAAACGTGACATTGGCTAAATGCACAAACCGTGCGAAGCCAAAACAAAAAAAAAAAAAAAGTAGCGGTGCCATAGTGTCACAGTCACTACGGGCATAGACAAGTAATAGATGTTACGCGGGGTGCAGACACGCGGATTACAATATTTTTACTATTTATGTACACTTTTATTTTATTTGTTATTTATTAGACACGTATTATGTTATTTAAATTTATTTCCCCCTTGTTTCTGTATTTGTCCGTGACATCACAGCGGGTCCTATCAGAATACCAGCGCTGCGACATTTTTTTAATGTCGCAGCATCATGCTGAGATAGTGGCCTTTTGGCCTCGTACAGGAGATAGTTTTTTTATTTTGCTTATATTGTTGTTTTAAATCTTATTTTAAATTTATTACTTAAGTAGTGTAGCTTATTAGTGATTTAGTTTTTATTATCTTTTTTTAATGTGTTTAATGTTTAATACTGCTGGTGGAGTAGTAGTTCTTCTGTTTGAGGACTACGCTCAAACAGAAGAACTACTACTCCACCAGCAGTAGGCGTATTAAATATATATGTTATTTTATAAACCTGTTCTACTACTCCTTGGAATTTTTTACTTTACTTTATTTGGAACATATCAGCAACACATATACACTACAAATTCTCAAACATTTTAACACTCCCTCACGCAAACGCTAAACACTACTACACACAGTCTTACATACACACCCTGACATCCCTCATTCTGACATACACATCCTCACTCTAACATACACACATATACATCGTAAAAGTCGTTTCCAAAATCCGTTAGTCCTTCGTTGTTGATTTTATTTTATTATACAAACATACTTTGTTAACCTGCATTGTCAATGAATGACTATTTTTTTGTAATGTTAGAGCACAACACAAAAGGTTTCTGGTATCACAGTGACAGCAGAACACTGACTCCTAAGTCACAGGATCACCTAGTTTAGGAGTCAGGGTTTACATTATCTGTATGTCCTTTAGTTAACCAACTTAATATGTATCCTAGTCTTAAGCAATCTCAAAGGTTTTTGTATCAATAAAGATTTTTATTATTTATTATTTGTATTGTGCTTAGTAAGTTTGTGATATTCCTGTGCGAGTCCAATAAATACTTTTTCTTTATTTCTTTACATATTAAATTATATTATATACAGACGCATATAATAGCTGAATGCTTTGTACTGGCATAATGAGGAAAACGTGACTTTACAGAGAAATGGTTTATAATAATTATTGGAATATTGGTATTCACATTGCACCTATATACTCTTCGTTGTATTGTACATAATTGGTGTAACGCTCTAATTGGGACACTCACTCCGAATCTGATTTTTTTTAAAGAGAATTCTTATGAGACACAATATTTACTTGTGCCCCTAGTCGTTCACGTGGAGGTCAAAAATTATCCCACGGGATTGTATTACCGGGACAAAAGTATTCCATGTGATAATCCAGGTTATAAACTATCTGTATGTCAAATTTCATTCGAATCCGTTCGGCAGATTTTACTTGATTAAGTAACAAACCGCATTTCCCATTTCTTCCCGTGGGTGTCGTAGAAGGCGACTAAGGGACTTACTAGAGAATGGGCAGCAGCGTTCTGTATCTTCGCAATGGAAACACCCGGGCGTTTCCTCCCGCCCTATCCGAAACAGGAACCTCCCGAAACAGCCATGTCCGGTGAGGACCTGTGTCAGGCGGAAGGTGAGGACGCCATGCCGCCTCTCAAGCCACTCCTCAAAGAGGGGACTTACCGCCGCAATCGTGGCGTGCCAAAGGTGGCCTAGTGGTTCGGCCCCAATTTACGAGTTCAGGTCTCTTAACGTTACGTAAATAATTTCATAACCACTGCTCTCGAAACGGTGAAGGAAAACATCGTGAGGAAACCAGCATGTCCTTAGAACCAATAAAAACTTTTACCAAAAAAAAAAAACATCCGACTTCCGAAAAAACACTACAAAGTGAAAAATAACTTTAATTTCGGAAGGCAGTGACTTTGGATATGTATTAAAATTTTCTGTTACCGCCTTCCGAAATTAAAGTTATTTTTCACTTTGTAGTGCATTTTCGGAAGTCGGTTGTTTTTTTTTTGATAAAAGTTTTTATTTTTCACTTTTTAGTTATAGTACCTACCCTACACTAATTCGAAATTTCATCATCCTTGGGGTCAAAACAATGCATATTAAAGCGATAGCAACAATCGCGGTTGATTTACTGTTATATTTTGAAGAGTTCCGTTGTCTGTCTCCGAAACGCATCATCACATCTAGATGAAAAAGGCACACACGCGAAACACCAGCTTTCAAATAAAAAACGAATCATCAAAATCGGTTCTTCCAGTCGAAAGTTCTGAGGTAACAAACATAAAAAAAAAACATACAGTCGAAATGATAACCTCCTCCTTTTTTTGAAGTCGATTAAAAATTCGAAGACATGTGACATCTACCAACCCGCACTTGGGTTGCGAGTTAGATTACAGCCGTCTCTCTCTCGAAGAGAGGTGGCCTGTATCCTAACAGCGGGAATATGATACAAAACGCCCTCCTTTGAGTGCATCGTACATGAATCAATGTAGACAAATTCTAAGAACAGGTTTTGCTGAGTTCCTGTTGTTTTCGTTTTATTTTGGTTTTTTAAATTTTTTATGATTACTTGTCTATTTATAAGTATAATAAATAATAGTTTAAAAAAACTAAAAAAACACGCTTTAAAAACCAAACTAAAAAGTAGAAAATAATTTAATTCTATTAAAAAGCGTGGGGTGCTTTTTGAGGTATTTTTATTATCAATTAATATCAAGCACCCCAGGCTTTTTAATAGAATTAAATTATTTTCTACTTTTTAGTTTGGATTTTAAAGCGTGTTTTTTTTAATTTTTTTAAACTATTATTTATTTTATATTTTTTAATTTTGCTAACTACAAATGCGTTTTTTTTCTATTTATTTTTTAAATTATTGAATTTTCATAGGTCCTCGATGACGACGAAGTCTACAAAGTTTAAATGAAATCTGACCGTTAAAAGTGAGTCAAAATAGCGTCCAAAGGAGTCGGTTACATACAAACAAACATACAAGAATGAAGCTAATATAAAGCGTGTAAAAATTAAGTATTAGGTATCTATGTCCTCGTCACTTGTCCCTAAAGGTTCATTAGAAAACCAGGGTCGGACAGCATCTGTCTGGCATTGATGTTGAAATGAATGAATTTTGGCGCAGCCGTGAGGCACACTCTGTAATTTGTACCTAGTTTTCCATTTTCACGAACTGTGTCCAAATAAAAGGTATTCTTTCTTCTTTCCTCGTTTTCTAAGTTAAACTGGAATTGTATATGGTATAGCTTGATGTTTTATAATCGTGTGCCACGACCGCGGTGTAGTAGATGGTTACATAAGTTTTGTATTCATTAAAGCTCGCTGCATACGTAACGTGTGACAGCGTTAGATCGTGGACGGGACGGGGACGGAACATTTTTAGTAAACATTGCCGGGGGTTTTTAATGCACACGCACCGTGAAAGTAACTCGGAAATAACGTGCTAGTGTTGTGAAAAAGGAAAGATGGATTTTTCATTTAAAGAATTCAGGGACTGAATTACCCAAAAATTAAGGTACCTTTAAATTTCGGTATGACGTCATACCGTTAAATAAGGTTTACCGAAATATTTCGATACCGTTTTTATTTGCAGTAGCGGAATTTTGAGGTTGGAAATGCATTCCTGTACATTTCGTTAGCAGTACCTTAACCTATAGTAAATGTATCGGTAGCAGTACCTAAACCTTAATAAATAGGGGTTTTCTTTGACGCTCACTTGAGAAGCCTTGATTGGCTAATTGCACTTTATTATGACTCAGTTATGGTTTTTATTTCCGATCGGAAAGACACGGCTGGGAGTGTAAACCGGACTAAGCCGAGTGCTTACCTAAGGTTTTCATATCGGTCTTCTTTAAGGTTTTTTTTTTTTCGTTCTTTTTATCTGATAATGATGTTGTGGAAAAATGTTTTCTCATAAACGTATAGAGCAGATACGTAAACGTAAGTACCTAGAAGTCTGTGAAGTTTTATTAGGTAGGTACATTATTTACATTGAATATAACTAAAATTACAAGTGCATATGTCATCATAGATGAGTCATCTGAAAGCTCAGATTCAGATGACTCTATCTACGAGGGTGCGTTTCTAAGTTCGCGGAATGGGGGGGAGGGGATAACAATAGGTCATTATCGAGATGGCCACAACTTCAGCCACTCAATATTAGTATAAATACTAGGTTTTTATCTTAATTGGATCCCATTCTTAAAACCCTACAACCGCGACCCGAAAATTGCAAACTATCGTATAGTGCGCAACGACAGGTCGCGTTGTCATAAGGGTGGAACACTCATCTACTATAAAAGGTCATTACACTGCATCCCTATGGATCCCCCCACCCTCAACCGGTTAGAAGTTTCAGTCTGTCGACTAGGCCTGACGGGTCATCAACCCGTCACGATAGTCTCAGCCTACCTTCCTCCCACTCCCCAACCGGAAGATTTCAGTCAAATCTCCGATGACATTTCCGCCCTGTTAGGCATGAGTGACTCTGTTATCATAGCAGGCGATCTCAATGCAAAACATCCCGCTTGGAATAGTTCCAGACAAACGACTAGAGGAAAACGCCTGTTTGACCTCTGTTCCTCCTTAGTCTTTGATGTCGTCGCCCCGATGACTCCAACTCACTTTCCCCATGATGTAAATCACAGGTCCGATGTACTTGACATTGCCATTCTGAAGCGAATCAACTTAAGGTTGGATTCCATAGAAGCAATAAACGAGCTCACCTCTGACCATCGTCCGGTTGTCATGCATCTGGCCCAGCGAACGGGTCTCCCAGATACAGACCAACCCCCCCGCACCAAAGTGGTAACGGACTGGAGGCGAGTAAGCGATTCGCTGAAAACCAACACATCCCCCCACTTGAATTCCATACCCGACCATTTCGACTCTGTCGCCGACACAACGGCTGCGATCGACTCATTCACGGGTCACGTACAATCTGTCCTGAACGAGTGTTCAAGGGAAATTCCTGAGGTGGAAGACCACCGATGGAAGTTGCCGGACGATGTACGCGAACTGCTAAATGAGAAGAACGCAGCTGTTCGTGCCTACAGCAACTTTCCTTGCGATGCGAACAAGGCTCACATGCGCTATTTGCAGAGATCTGTGAAGACGCGCATGCAAGAGCTTCGTGACGCTGGCTGGGCCAAGATGCTGAGCGAGTTAGAGCCGACTCATCTAGCCTTCTGGCAACTTCAGAGGAATCTCAAATCCCGAGAAGTCTCCTCCATGCCCCCCCCCTGACCAGGCCCGACGGCACAGTCGCGTTCGACGACATCGACAAGGCTGAATGCCTTGCCGAGAGCCTCGAAGCCCAGTGCACACCCAGTACTCTGCCAGTAGACCAGGCACACCTCGATGAGGTGGACGCCGAAGTTGAACGCAGAGCCTCCCTCCCGCCCGTCGAAGACCCTGATGATCCAATACCTCTCGTCACCCCGGACGAAGTTCACGAGATCATCAAAGGTCTGAAACCCCGCAAGGCCCCCGGCGCTGACGGAATCACCAATAGGGTGCTCCAGATGCTGCCCGCCCACATGATCATGCTCTTGACCACCATCTTCAATGGTGCCCTGAGCAACAACATCTTCCCGCAAGCATGGAAGCAAGCCACGGTCATCGGCATTCCAAAACTTGGCAAGCCCAAGTCCGAGCCCACGAGCTACCGCCCCATCAGTTTACTGAATTCGCTCGGTAAAATCTACGAGAGACTTATTTATAAGCGACTCAGAAATTTTGCCGAGACGAAAGGCCTCATTCCCGACGAGCAGTTTGGTTTTAGAACCCAACACTCGTGCGTGCAACAGGTCCACCGCATCGTAGAAGACATAAGCGCTGGTTTCCAGCGCGGCTCTATGACCGGTGCAGTATTCTTCGATATAGCGAAAGCTTTCGACAAAGTCTGGCAAAACGGCTTATTATATAAGCTGTACAAACTCGGTGTGCCCGACCGTCTCGTACTCATCCTTCGAGACTTTTTGTCGAACCGCACCTTTCGCTATCGCATAGAGGGAGCGATTTCCTCCCCCCACCCCATACGCGCCGGCGTCCCTCAAGGCGCCGTGCTATCCCCTCTCATTTTCACGCTATTTACTAGCGATATCCCCAAGCGTAGACTGGCAAAGTTGGCACTGTTCGCAGACGACACAGCCATTTACTACGCTGGGGTCAGTCAGGATGCGATATCCTCCAGACTCCAGACCACAGTCAATGTTCTTGGCGCGTGGTTTAGAAAATGGAGGATCGAAGTAAACCCAGACAAAAGTCAAGCGGTTCTCTTCTCGAAACCGCGACACAGACCCGACCCCCCCCGGCCCATCTCCATGTTTGGCAAGCCTATCCCTTGGGAGAAGCAAGCCAAATATCTAGGAGTGATCATGGATCAGCACCTCTCCTTCTATAAGCACATTATGAAGGCGCGCTCACGCGCCGCCTTCGCTCTTGGAAGGCTGCATTCTGTTCTGAGCGCACGTAGCAAGTTGTCACTCAATTGCAAGTTGCGAATATACACGGCGTGCATAAGGCCAATCATGACCTACGCTAGTGCAGTCTTTGCACACACAAAGCTCCGATACATCCATAGGATGCAGACATTGCAAAACCGTTTCCTCCGTCAAGCCACAGGCTGGCCCTGGTATGTTAGGAACGAGATCCTCCATCTCGACCTTAAAATCCCAACGATAGCCCAATTCCTAAAACGTAATTCAAAGCGTTTCTTTGAATCCGCCGCGCAACACCGCAATCCATTGATTGCGAAGGCCGCTAGTTATGTCCCCAGTAGAATCAGTCGAATCCTCCGGCCGCGACATGTCCTCTCCGACCCTGATGACCCCATCACTCTTCTTCAAGAAAGCAGTAGGGCCACCAGCACAGCACACAAAAACAGACCGTGTTTCCGACCTCGCCGCCGAGGTCCTCGCGCCTCGCGAAGACCCCGAGTAAACGAATCCTCCCCCAACCGTCCCTTGCCCGCAGAAGTGCCAGCCCGCGCCGAAGCTGAGCAAGTAGAGTTAAAATCCCCATGATTAATAATAAAGAAATTATTGATCCAGCCTGTCCCCACTTGCTGCCCTCCCTGAAAGTGACTCCCTGAGCCGAGGCTCGTACCCCGCAGGGGGTGCCCTCAGTGCGCAGTTGCTGTAGGTTTTTAATTTTAGTTTGTAAGCCCTGGCTGGAGCCTCTTAGCCTAAAAACTATTAGTCCCCACAGGAAAGCCCGGTTAAGTAGTTACGGCCTCTCAAGGTCAACTACGAGATGCCCTTCCCAAAAAAAAAAAAAATTAATTGGATCATTAGTCTTTGAACTATCGTCAAGCAAACAACTCAATCGGCACAAAAGTGTGAATTATGGAAAAAATCGAGTACCGTGCCGTAATAAAGTTCCTTACCAAGCAAGGAAAGTCAGTTCAAAATATACTGGAAGAGATGGAATCCGTTTACGGGGACTATTGCCCGGGTAAAACCATGGTTTACAAGTAGCACAGTCTCTTTAAACAAGGCAGGACCTCACTTGCAGACGACCCACGGCCTGGACGGTCGATCGAGGTGACTACTCCGGAAATCATTAAAAATGTCGTAAAAATAATATTGGAAGATGCCAGACTAAAGAAGAAACAGCTTGCAGAAATGGAGTATCGGATACGACAATTCTACACGATCATCTTGGCATGACAAAGGTCAGTGCAAGATGGGTGCCAAGAATGCTCACGCCGCTTCAAAAACAACACCGCCTGGAGTGTTCTCGCACATTTTTGGACCTCTGTAACGAAGATAAGGATGGACTATTAAGTCGAATTGTTACTGGAGATGAAACTTGGGTTCATCATTATGAACCTGAGTCGAAACAGGACTCTATGCAGTGGCACAAAAAAGGCACACCACCACCCAAGAAGTTTAAAGTGTCACAATCGGCTGGAAAAATCATGGCAACAGTGTTTTGGGATTCAGAAGGGATCCTGTTGATTATAAAGATAAAGGCGTTTCTATAACCGGAGAATACTATGCTTCTATCCTCGAGAGGTTGAAAGAAAGCATTAAAGAAAAAAGGAGGGGTAAATTGACCAAAGGTGTCCTTCTTCTTCACGACAACGCACCTGTCCACAAGAGCCGTGTTGCGTTGGCTGCCCTGCATAAGGTGGGCTTCGATATTTTAGACCATCCACCCTACAGCCCAGACCTGGCTCCCAGTGATTATTACCTCTTCCCAAAACTGAAAAAAGAACTTCCTGGGAAGAAATTTTCAACTGATGAAGAAGTGAAGGACGCGGTTTCAGCTTATTTTTCGGACAAAGACAAAACATTTTTTTATGCAGGTATACATAAGCTAATTGAAAGATCTGAAAAATGTATAAGGGTAGCAGGTGAATATATTGAAAAAGAAAATTAATTTCGTATTTTTATTTTAATTTCTCACCCTCCATTCCGCGAACTTAAAAACGCCCCCTCGTATACAGATGACAAAAAATTAGACCTAGTCTTTCAGTCTCATAAAAGAGATAATAAATATTATAATTATGAAGTAGACCCCGATGGCGCAACTCCAGAACTGGATTCCCCAAATTCACCGGATGTATTTGAGACCGACGAAGTCTATTTTTGTAATACCCTACAAAATATCTAACATCACATAGGCATGTTAAATTGCACGTTGTTATTAGGTACTATGTCATCTCGTCCCTAACGTCGCCGCTGGGTTGATGGAAAAAATATTAAAATACCCTCGATACTTATCTCTTTTTTTTTATAAATGATTATTACGTGTAATATTTGTTTCATATGCCCATGCCCAACAGTGAGACAGTAGCAGGCTGATGACGAGGAAGGAAATGGTATTTTTCTTCTCAGAGTAGTCTGATAGGAAACGCCGACCTCATCTAGTTTAAAAAAAATATGATTGACGTTTAAAAGTGTTTGTACAAACCTACTTATAGAAATAAAATCAATTATCATTTATCATTTATCATTTCACCGGAACGAAACATCCAGCTCCAGCGACGGCAAGTGCGTAGCTGGACGTGCGATTGAATCGCCCCAAAACTGTAGACTATTAATGCAATTTTGAATGCGTCTAGAGTGGGAGTTTCGTTTCTATGCAATGTATTATCTATTTTTTTAATGGTATAATCTACTGTTTACAGAGCACAGACCAGTGCTCTGTTTTTCAGGGCACACGCCCTGGATGCGTTGTTACCAAAATATTACTGAAAGCAGCGCAGACTTTTGTGATACACACTCGTGTATTGCATAGCTGTTGCGGCATCTCGTATAGTTCGTGTCAAATTTCCAAACTCTGACCGAGCTGCACGACCGAAACCCGCCGCACTAGCCTGGCAATGCAGAATTGACCGTCGTATTAATGAGGCCAGGGTACTCAGCGGGAAGCTCATCTGCTTCAGGAAGGGCAATACACGCCCAAGGGTGATGCGTTTTGTGAAGCGGGCGTTCTCGGGAACTACTATTAGTTTTCGAGAATATGCATCCCGCGTCACAGAGCGCATCGACTTCCTGAAGCAGAAAGTTTGTACATGGGCACACCGTATCTGTAGGTATAGGCGAAGAGTGGATCGGCACACTCAGACTCAGACCGCATGTTTCAGAACGATTAACGGTGGGTATACAGAGCTTGGGAGCAGCCCATATCTACTCAAGGTGTGACTGACGCGCATCCACCGTATACTGATGCCACTTATGTCTGAATCTCCGAATGGATGTAAGAATACGTCCCGCAGTACTAAGGAGCTGCTCCATAAACATGGCCATATTCCAACAGGTTCGTAGATCTCGGAAGGATTTTTCGACATGTTGAATAGATTATAAGAAGGCCTATGACTCAGTGCCACATACATGGCTCATGAGGGTGCTGGAGTAAAAAATAGACGCAACTCTACGCACCTTCATGAAGTGGTGTATGAGGCAGTGGAGGATGGTCCTTCTCTATCCAGGATGTCCACAGATCCAAACGATTGATGAACCGATCAGCATTGAACGCGGAATATTTCAGGGCGACAGTTTGAGTCCCCTTTAGTTTTGCTTAGCCTTGAATCCTCTAAGCACACTTCGGGAGAATTCAGCTCTAGGCTATCGGTTGAGAAGAGGTGGTCAGGTGATATCACACCTCCTTTACATGGGTGATTTGAAACTCTTTGCCCCCTCAATTTGCGACTGATGGAGCTACTGAAGGTAACAGAAACGTTCAGTAGCTCAGTTATCAGGATCATTTTTTTTGTGGACAAAGGTGTAGTCTTGCATGGAAAGCGAGGGGGATAACCGGTGGGGTCCGCAAGAGCCAATGCCTGCCAGGGGTGCGGGTTGTTCCAAAGAGATACCGTGGCTCCTGGCACACAGGCAATTGAAGGAACACAGGTTATTTTAGTCAGTAAAAGTCTGACACGCCCTCCCGTCTCCAGCCGATTTGATGATTTCTCACCCAAAAAAAAAGGCGGGATTATAGAATCCATGGGAACCCAACTTACGGATTCTAAATACCTTAGAGTCCTCTCCTCAACCGAAACCTACAAGTATTTGGGTATGTCGGAAGCATTAGGCATCAATGCTGCCGACATGAAACAATCGTTGAAGGAGCGCTTATTTGGCCGCCTGAATAAAGTGTCAAATAGTCTTTTATTAGGCGGAAACAAGGTGCGTGCCTTCAACGGTTGGGTCATGCCGGTTTGATGTATTCTTTCGGCATACTCAAATGGACTCAGATGGAACTTGACGCTCTGGATAGGACGGTCCGTACATTGCTGACGACATATCGGATGCATCACCCACGGTCATCAGTGATGAGACTGCATATCTCGCGGAAGTTTGGAGGCTTTTTAAATGCTAGAACCCTCCACAACCGCAAGATTTGCAGTCTCAGAGAATATTTCTTTCTAACTAACGTGGGGATGCATCGAGGTGTACTCGCAGTGGACAAGGGCCTCACCCTGAACCTTTCTCTTTGGCGAAAGAGAACTGACGCAAACCTGCAGTACTAGATACTAATGATCATAAGCAAGTAGGGCAAGGCAAAGAGCTTCACGGACGCTTTTTCCTGGCTCTCCATGAGCCTGATGTAGACTTTTAGCGTCAGTATCCTGGCTGCGTTTTGGTCGACCTCTTTGGGGATACCTAAGGTTTTGTCTGTGTGATTATGGATGAATTTATCATGACGAATAATTATCGGAAATACATTGTCAAGGACGATACGGTTGACATCTGTCGGGCATGCCACTGTCCCGGTGGATCAATCCGACTTATTGTTTCCGGTTGTTCTCGTCTTGCTAACGGCGAGTACTTGCACAGACACAATCTAGTAGCTAGGATTATCCACCAGCAACTTGCTTTGCAGTACAACCTTGTGGAGTCTGAAGTACCGTATGGTACCGTATGGTACTTCAGACTTTCGGGCACATACCTGTAGTATTACAGGTATGTGCTCGACCCAGTTCTCGAGAATGGTCACGCCACATTGTACTGGGATCGATATAACACTGACAGGACTATTGTAGCCAATTTTTTAATGTTTTTGTATGGGTTTTGTTAAAATATTTAAAAATATATTTAATATGTACATAAGGAAAACAATAAATGAAATAATAATATGTATAAAATTTGTATGGTTTATATCTGAAATAAACTAAATTGAATTTAATATTGGTTAAAATATTATATATGTATAATAATATTTTTTCGTAAAATATGACTGCAATCATAAAAACATGACATTTGCCCTCAAACATAACTTACAGACATTACAGAGGTATTATAAAAAAGTACTCTGTGTTACAGAGATAAGTTCAGGATTCCTAAGATTACCATAAATCACCAAATTAAAGTAGGTAGCATTATTGTCATTGGTTCTCGTTCATTTATTACGTTGCTGAACGATCAGCGGTCGACAAAATAAAAACATAGGTCGTTACGTCGCCCGGCGCACAGTCGGCAAGATACAAAGAAATAAGTAAAAGAGTACCTACAGCAAAATGTACAAAATACAAGTTCTAACGTGTTCGACCGCCGTCTCGCATGTTTTTCAGTACCGAAATCGTATAAAGGTTAAAACCGTTATTTGGCCCAACCTTTATTTATAAAGGTTTGGGTATAGCTCAACCTTTATTTCAAATCGGTACCGATATATTTTTGAGGTATCTTAACCTCTTACCGTAACCGCTTTCAGTCCCTGAAAGAATTGCCTTTAATTGCTACGTATTGCTTATTGAAATTATTTGACGTTCACGTTCCCGTCCCATCCGTGCATCCGTGACGTATGCTCTTTCGTTTACATTTTCTATGAAACGATATTTCCAAAACTTCACGTCCCGTTCCGTCCGGATAAAAACACGTTACGTATGCAGCGACCTTAAATTGCTGACTAGTTCTAGGTTCTGTTATTATTATTGCCTGTAAATTACTTGCATAATAATTAAAACGTTCCTTGAATTACACGGACTCATGAATGTTTCAACATTTAGATTTTAGCCTGCGACTTTGTTCGTATTTAAACTCTATTCATATCATCATTTCAGCCGAAAGACGTCCACTGATGGACATAGGCCTTCCCCAAGCTCCGCCATTTCGACCGATTCTTGCAGCCTCCACAGGTCACCGGTCCACCTTTTGGGAGGCCTTCCAAAGCTACGTCTTCCGGTACGCGGTCGCCACTCCAGAACCTTTCGGCCCCATCGGCCATCTGTTCTGCGAGAAATGTGCCCTGCCCACTGCCACTTAAATTTGGCTATTCTTCGGGCTATGTCGCTTGCCTATTCATATTATTTATGTGTTTTGTTTTTTAAGTTTACCTATCAAACGACCGCCTATTAGAAGCTGTTTGCATGCAGCTCAACGACTTTAACGATTATATTAATTATTGTGTGTATGATTTCAGGAACAATCGCTGGTTTATACGCCATTTATGTCAGGAACAATCGCTGGTTTATACGCCATTTATTTCAGGAACAATCACTGGTTTATACGCCATTTATCGGCTACAACGACGGCAACAAAAATACTTATTATAAAAATGTAAAACAACCTGAAAATAATAATTTAATTTTTGTCAAAATTTCGGAAATGCCGTTAGTCTATTTTGTTTTTTTTTTAATGAAGTCACATCATCATCTGCATAGCCTTTTCCCAACTATGTTGGGGTCAGCTTCCAGTCTAACCGGATGCAGCTGAATACCAGTATTTTACATGGAGCGACTGCCTATCTGACCTCCATAACCCAGTTACTGGGTAATACGATACCCCTTGGTAAAACTGGTTGTCAGACTTTCGGGCTTCTGACAACCCAAAACGACTGTCAAAGATCCACAAATGGGACCAACGGCTTAACGTGCTTTCCGAGGCACGGACGGGTCTTGGTATGTGAAGATGGTCACCCATCCATGGACCAACCGCGGAAAGCGTAGCTTATCCTGATCGATCGACCCGTACAGCTGTTGTTACTTAGCCACAAGCCTCTTTAATGAAGTATTGGTCTCAATCACATTTCTAAAAACACTGACAATTCAAAAGTGCCTGTAAATGGTTCAATTGAAATAAATGTTTTGAGGTTATATTTGATTCTGGTTTGTAATATTAAATTTAATTTAATAATGTCGATAATTTTGCACGGCACATCACTAGTACACTTTCGTGCCTGTAATTGTCACGTGGGCACGTGCCGTTACACTTAGGGACATGTTAATTGTCTCAGTAATTAGATATTTTTCCGTAGTCTCCCCACTTAGGACGATTTGTTTTTTTTATCACGCTGTAATTTAGTGAATTTGTTGTTTTGTTTTGTTGAAATTGATTTTGGTAATGTTTTCGTGGGATTAAAATGTTAATTTGTGTGTTTTATTCCACGCTGTGACGACAAGCCCGCTTCCCCCTCTTTAACTTCAATACAACATGAATTTTACTTGTAATTATAGAAAAGTGAGGGATAGTTTCTATCAACAAATTTGCCTAGCCTAACTCCGCCTATGTTGGGGTTGGCTTCCAGTCTAACCGGATGCAGCTGAATACCAGTATTTTACATGGTGCGACTGCCTATCTGACTTACCCAACTCAGTTACTGGGATACCCTTGGTATGACTGGTTGGCCGTACTTTCGTGCTTGTTACCGTTAACGGCTATCAAAAATAAAAAAAATCGGGATCGACGCTTATGACAAGTGAAAAGCGGGACGCAGCTAGAATTAATTAAAAAGTAGTATCGGGATGCCACACTGTATATATTGTAGGTTATGAAGTGAATAAAATATAATCACGCGAATCTTTTAAGGCGCAGATTTCTTTGCGCTTGAAATTATAGCAGAATTAGCTAAATAAAAATCCTAAATTCATAATTTCTTTTATAATATGTTCTTTCTGTTTTATTATTTTTACTTGTATTAGTTTCAGATTGGTTTTATTTTATATTTAATCATACTCTGTATGTATTCAATATTATTTAATATCGCACGCCGTTCATGTTTGTTTAACTTTTTTATATTATGTGGAAAATGTTGTTGGTTATACATTTGTACTCCCTTTTTAGTTTTAAGTTCTATACCTTATACTGTAATGTGTAACCGTTTATTTTCCCAAATAAAATAAAATAAAATAAAATTTCTGGAAAACGCTCAAAAAGGTGTTTTTTTAAAGCTGTGTATCTCTTTGACCGTAAATAATTTTGAAAGCAAAAAAATATATGATATATTCAAGTCTTTTTTTAAATACAGTGATGGAACTCAAAACATAATTAAACATACATTAATGCATCAAAAAAATCATCAAAGTCACCTCTTAATTATCTTTAAAATCGGTTTATCCCTTCAATAACAGTTATAAACATAATTAAAAATATACCATAAAATTCCAAATGCCAAACTGCATCCAGTGATGGATTATTTATTATTAAATAGTTAATATCTAATTTTATACGATTTCATTTGCATTTTTACGACATATGTTTGCTCATTTGTTATTCGAATTTATTACAACAGATTTTAACACGTAACAGATTGCAATAAGAACTATTATCGCTCATAATGACAATATTTAAAGTTACCAGGGCCTTAAATAATAATTACGTGACTCCCGGGATGTTGGCGTTCCCTAAACTCTAAAATTATGAACAGAATAATTCTTAAGCAAACATACAATACATTGAAACCTACTCCTTCCTCTACAAATATAATCACGAATGTAACTTGTTTCCTGAGTGGATTCTGCCCATTATAACTCATGTAGCTACATACATACATAGGACTTTGAGGCAAGCAGCAACGCCTACAGGCAAACATAACCTACTTGGGACTAGCGTTGCCAAGCGTCCGGATAAAACCGGACACAGTCGGGCATTATGGTTGCGTGTGCGGCCAAATTAGGCGGTGTCTGGCTCGTCCGGTTTGTTAAAAAAAACTTTAAAAAAAACAACCGACTTCCAAAAAAACACTCTAAAGTGAAAAATAACTTTAATTTCGGAAGTCAATGTTTTTTTTTTTCAAATTTTAGTCATAGTACCCCACACAATTCGAAATTTCGTCATCATTGGGGTCAAAACAATGCATATTTATGCGATGGCAGCAATCGCGGTTTGTTTGCTGTTATTTTTTGAGGAGTTCCGATGTCTGTCTCCGAAACGCATCATCAAAACTATATGAAATTGAAATGGGACCATTTCGGAATAAACCCTTTTCGACCAAAAAAAAGAATTTCGCAAATCCGTCTGTTATATGATGGAGTTATTCCCGAACATACATATTTTTTTTTAAATATATAAACAAGTCGAATTGATAACCTCCTTCTTTTTCAAGTCGGTTAAAAATACCTATCTATATCTTAAAGGAAAAGTTTGCAATTTATGTTCTTTTATTATTTCTAAATTCATTTAAATACCTAGATTTTTTATTTTTATTAATGTAGTAGCTTTAATTTTATTCTAAGTAGGTAATCTTAATTTTATCGTTTTGTTGTGCCCTTACAGGTTCCATATATCTGTACCTAGCTTTAAGCCCTTTGTAACATCTTTAATACAATATGGAATGCAATAAATGAATAATATGAATATAAATTTGACCATTTTTTTGACATTCGTCATATATTGGTTTCTGCTCCGCCCGCCTCACGTTGTATCGCTAGCGCAAGCGAGCGGAGTACTACTGTCCATTGTAAAGAAGACTAATTAATTAAACATTTGATTCATTAGAATTTCTTAATATTTTATGGTAAATAATAAAAAAGTATTGATGGCTTTTTTTTTAAATTGTAGTGTTTATACTAAGACTAAAAAATTAAGGGTGGTCCGGTCTTTGTATGACCCAAATGTCCGGGTAAACAGACTGATCTGTCCAGCTTTTCGGTTTTAAGATCTGGCAACCGTACTTCGGAGTGGAGTATTTAGCGTAAGTTTGACTACGGACTTGCCTAGATAGATACTGTTACGGAAATTGTACTTTAGATTCGCTTAGATACGAGTACTTAGATTGTGATGTTGAGTAACGCAGCTCAAACGTAATTATTGCTTACAAGCTTTTGCCAGCGGCTGTGCCCGTGTTTACCAATTTACACGAAACCTTAACAAATTGGTTTTATTTTAATTTATTGTTTATTTATTACCAACTTACATAAACAGTTTTCACCACACATACAAGTTATCGGTCAATACAAGTTATTACACCAATCATAGAAACATAGAACAAGGTTAAATTACATATAAAACTAGATAAAAATAAAAGTGATTAAATGATAGAACGAAATTAGTCAAAATATGGTATACGTAGATAACATTATGTACAGTTAGATAACATTAGATAAAATTTAATAAAATTAGACAGAACTGGGATAAACTTAGGATAAAAAAATAAAAATAAAAATGAATAAGTAACGAGATGAAATTGGGATACAGAATTATTAATAGCAAGATAAAAATGTGATACAAAATTATTAATAACAAGAAAAAAAAAATTATTTACTCCATAGAGATTGTACTGGGAGTGGCAATAGACTCCAGGTATCAGGTAGCTGTGTTCAGGAATCTCAGTTCAGAACTTGCGAAAACATCTCAGGGTTTGTCATATAACAAAATGTTGTTAATATGGTGAAAACCGCATGAAAATCTGTTCAGTTCTTTTGAGGTTATCGCGAACAGACATACAGAAGCGGCGGGGCACTTTGTTTTATTATAATACTAGCTTTTGCCAGCGGCTTCGCCCGCGTGGAGGTCGGTGTATTATACATATAAACCTTCCTCTTGAATCACTCTATCTATTAAAAAAACCCGCATCAAAATCCGTTGCGTAGTTTTAAAGATTTAAGCATACATAGGGATATAGGGACAGAGAAAGCGACTTTGTTTTATACTATGTAGTGATGTAGTGATCCACCGAGGTACTGATTTGCAAAACCAGGTGCGTTGCTATGGCAACAAAAAAGCAGAAAATATTGATTGTGCCTGTAAGTAAGTATTACCACGACTTCAGAATTGTATGGCGTAGGTTCAAACCCAGGCAGGCGCGTACTTTGTGTAAATAACTCCAACACCACCGCTCTCAAAACGGTGAAGGAAAACATCGAACTAGAATCCAGAACCAAAAATTCCAAGACATGTTACATCCACCAGCTCGCACTGGGCCCGCGTAGTGGATATGGCTCATTCCCTCCCACAGAAAGGAGGCTTATGTCCCAGCTGTGGCAACATTATACACTAATTATGTACCTAATTTTCATTTTATTTGTTGGTATATTGGCATGGCTAGCTGACTTAAGACAAATTTTTAAGTTCTGTGTCTCGTAATGTTGATTACTCTGCCTACCTATGTATAGAATCAAGTCTATCTAACTAAACAGACAGCTGTGCTGCTGGGGAGTTTGTTGCGCCACTTCTTCTTCCCAGCTAAAGCACTAGGAAGCGGTGAAGGGCGGGCGTTTTGGGGGGCTGTCTTATGTAATTTTAACATTCGAAAAGTGCTGATTCTCAGCCTACTTTGAATAAATGACTTATAATTTTTTTTGTTAATCTTAAAAAGTAAGTTTATTATTTAGACTTACCGCGTTAAATCTCCTAATGAGCGCCCTCACAGAACTCCGGGAGGTCGAATGATGTGAAGGAGGTGTTCTTCTGATCATGTGACGCTCATTTACAGCGCCAAGGACACCTTCTCCGCCAAGATCTAGCGTCACTTGTCGTAGGTAGTCGATTGGAGGCACCTGTAGACAAAATTGGGTGTTAGAAAGAGAGCATATAAGTTTTAAACGTCGACTATGGAATATTTTTTTTTACTGTCTCATTATTAAATGACGATAAAGTTATTGTGATAGTTATTTTTATTTTTTTTCTGTAATAATATTTTTTTTATTAATGTTAATAATTGTATTGAATTTTATTGCGTTATTTTAATGATGTAATGTATTTTATTTTAGTGATCTAATGAATTTTTAATGTTTTTGGTGTTAATGTTGTAATGAGTTGCATGAATTGTTTGTGATTTGTTATTGGGACTAGGTGCCTTAGTAAATAAATATATAATTTAAAAAAATACTATTATAACAATAAAATAACGCATTCAGGACGCTCTGAGACTCGCTCCATTTTACAGGGCGTCCGCCATGTTCATGAAGGCACGCCAACATGGTTTCGCGGCAAATCTACGTGTGGCGGACATCTACAATGCCCCCCACATCGAAAACTTAAAAAATCAACAAATGTGGTAAAACACAAAAAGTGAAGTTGCGCCATCTACAATGCTATATGCGAACTACTCAAGACAACGTCACACCGCAACTACATCAGCTACATCGCGCAAGCAGAGTTTACCGCGCGATCTGCATTTACGAATATCCCGACATCAATCGTCGGGCAGTAGCCCACCAGACACAACACCCGTCTGGTCGGAGGATCCTCCTTTACTATAGAGTATGAGTGAACTTTACACCCTGTTCATACCTCTATATACGCAAGAAAGCGGCATCAATGCTGCACAATGTGCCTAAGAGTAGCAAAAGCATCCAGAGTGTGATTGCGGAAAGATATGACTGTCTATTCTTTTAAAATTATATGCGTTTATGTCTGAACTCCGTGTGTTCCGTGTGGTGCCGGACGTAAAAGAATAGCACCATCCTATTTCTTCCCGTGGGTGTCGTAGAAGGCGACTAAGGGACTTACTAGAGAATGGGCAGCAGCGTTCTCTATGCATTTTACCACCATACTGCGATCGCCAACCCGCCTGCCAAGCGTGGCGATTAATGCAAATCCCACCTTTGCGGGAGGCTTATGTCCAGCTTTGGACGTCTTTCGGCTGATATGATGATGATGATGATGATGTCTGAGCTAACGTATGTAGTTTTTAGCACTATTTTTAACCGACTTCAAAAAGGAGGAGGTTATCAATTCGATTGGTTTTTTTATGTGTTCGGGCGTAACTCACAAAACATAACTTTTTTGTTCGAAAGGGGTTTATTTCCAAATGGTCCCATTTAAGTTTCACAGAGATCTGATGATGAGTTTCGGGGACAGACAACGGAACTCTTCAAAAAATTACAGCAAATCAAACGCGAGTGCTGTTATGGCATAAATGTGCATTGTTTTGACTCCAAGGATGATGAAATTTCGAATTAGTGTGGAGTAGGTACTATAACTAAAAAGTGAAAAATAAAAACATTTTCCAAAAAAAAAAAAAAATTAACTAACAAAATGGATCATGTTGTCTGAATAAATTAATGAATTGAATTGAATTATCATAATCGACACGAGCGGTTTGGCTACGGACGGGAAAAGTTAAGCAAGGTATCTGAGGCTCGATTCTCGTAATTAAAACGTTCAAAATCTAGTCGCAATCATCTCTGCGACTATCAAGGTCAAAAGTGTAGCTAGATTAGAGGTATTTTTGACAAATTCAGACAGATTAATCCAACCACTCGACCAGTGCGGCGGTAAGTCCCTCTTTGAGGAGTGGCTTGAGAGGCGGCATGGCGTCCTCATCTTCCGCCTGCCACAGGTCCTCACCGGACACGGTTGTTTCGGGAGGTTCTGCATGAGGCGGGAGGAAACACCCGGGTGTTTTCATTACGAAGATCGCCCTGAGGACACGGTGGAGCATACGGTGGAGGCCCGCCCGGCTTGGGTGGAGCACCGTCGTGTCCTCATGGAGGCGATCGGCGGTGGCGATCTCTCACCTCCGGCCCTGGTCCAGGCCATGGTACGGAGCGAGAGTGCATGGCTAGCACTCGCTTCCTTCAGCGAAGCACTGATGCTCGCAAAGAGGGAAGCGGCGCACTTGAGGGAGAGGCAGTACATGCGGCCTCACGGCCGTAGCCTTCGCAGGAGACGCCCTGGGCGTCGGGAATCCCAGGCTGATTCCCGACCACCGTAGGCGCGGGATTGCGGACGGCGAGTAATGGGTAGCTCGCTGTCCGGTAAGGACCAAGCCCGGGTTGACGGCGCGTTGTGTTCCACGCGCGCCTCAAAGAGATGTCAGCAACAACTGATTGGCCCGCAAGGGCCGATGCCTGCCAGGGGTGCGGGTTGTTCGAAAGAGATCCCCGGCCCCTGGCACACAAAAAACTGAGGGAACACGGGTAGGTTTTAGTCAGTAAAAGTCTGACACGACCTCCTGCTCCACCCAGAGCGGGAGACATTATTTGATGAATTCCCACCCAAAAAAAAACCGCTCGACCAGCGAGGTAGTTTGTAAAATTGTTAGTATCCTAGCCCAGTGGTATCACAACCACGTGTCCAGGCAGGCACTTTACTTTTTTTTATTTAATTTCATCACCACTACCCTCAAAACGGTGAAGGAAATCATCGTGAGGAAACCGGGTTATGTCTTAGAAACAAAAATTCGAAAACATGTGACGTCCACCAACTCGCTCTGACGTGTGATACCCTAACTGTCGCTTTTGTAAAAAGAATTTCTTTTATTTTTCGTCACTATGACATAAGCTGCTAAACGGCTATGTGACTCATCCGACATGAAAAAAAGAATCCTACGAAAAATCACATCATTCAATTCCTGTGACATTACATTTACAAATCTGTTCGGTAAACATTGAGAGTCGTATGTAGGCCGCTCAAATATTTGTCGTCAGGCTCTTGTACATTGTTCCAGAATAAGCATTGTAATAGATTTGAAATAAGGTTTAATGCTTTGATCCTTAGTCTGAGGGATGATAGTTATTTTCTGTCACCCAATTATGGTATTGCATCAAAGTCAAAAGTTGTTCCGTGTGGTGTCGGACGTAAAAGAATAGCACCATCCCATTTCTTCCCGTGGGTGTCGTAGAAGGCGACTAAGGGACTTACTATAGAATGGGCAGCAGCGTTCTCTATGCATTTGACCACCATACTGCGATCGCCAACCCGCCTGCCAGGCGTGGCGATTATGGTAAATTCTCCCCTTTTAGGGGAGGCTTATGTCCAGCAGTGGACGTCTGATATGATGTGATGATGATCAAAGTCAAAGCGCTTTTGAACGTCAACATTTACATTGAAATAGATTTGATTCTAGTCTTTGAATTAAAAGTCCTTACTGTCCGCCAGCTCTACGTACTCAAATCCATCCAAAGAAAACAAGGGAATGTTCCCTTACCCGACCCAAATAAGTCAAGGAACCTTATTTGCCATACACCAATTTAAGAGCAAACTTTACAATCTCACACACAAAAAGCTTAACATAGCTAAAATGTGTCGGCTGGAAATTAAAAAGAAAGTATCAGACTGGCTCCAAAAGATGAACTATCAGGAGACTGAAAGTTTATTCACATTCATAACATAATATAATATGAACTAAATCCTATAAACTCTGTCAACCGTTCTTACTTTTTACCGTCCTTACACACAGTCAAAGGTGCGAACCAAACCAGACACTCACTCACTCCCATATGCACACACACAACACACTTCCACCACATCCATATTAACACACATACACTCAACTAAGACAATTTCACACACAGACATCCAAACACACATGACTCTGTATGAAAGCTTGGCACTTTCAGCAGCGTCCATTAACGCCTGTAGCGTACAGACAGCAGACTACGCTGGACAAGGTACATTTACATTTCAAGGCGGAGTCATCTGTGAATCTCCACCTTAGAAGGTACTCTTTACTTCGGCCTACCTGAGTCCGGAGTCTATTTAAAAACTTCCAGTGGTGCCAAGGCAACTGTGAAGAGGATTATACTATCTAAAGGGACTCCTTTAGAAAGTACAGTCCTCTTCACACTATCCAGTGAGAGTGACCCAGATTATTTAGTTCCTGTCGTGAACTTTCTAGTATCTTCTATAACTATACTACACAAAGTTACGTTCACGCATCTGGTCATAAACGCACGCCGGTGGCGAGTACATAACCTATCTGAAGTTGTGGACAGAAATCTAAAAAATCGGACTAACATTTGTGAGAGACTGGTGCCAGAAAAAGCTTTTTCTTTTTTGGAAATGACATCTCGCAGTTAGCCTTGAGAGGCCGTGACTGCTCAATCGGGCTTTCCTGTGGGGACTAATAACTTTTAGACTAAGAGCCTCCAGCCAGGGCTTACAAAACTACGCTTAACCTATAGCGACTGCGCACTGAGGGCACCCCCTGCGGGGTACGAGCCTCGGCTCAGGGAGTCACTGTTGGGGGGGGGGCAGCAAGTGGGGACAGGCTGGATCAAACAATTTACTTATTATTATCATGGGGATTTTAAATCTACTTGCTCAGCTTCGGCGCGGGATGGCACTTCTGCGGGCAAGGGACGGTCGGGGATCAGAAAAAGCATTTAATACCTGTGTTACAGGGCACCAGGCCCTCCAAAACTTTCATGTGTACATATTAATTTAGAATAATAAATAAAAACAATCAGAGCATGGGAATAAGTTTACTTAAATTCTAGGTACAGTTAAAAATAAAGAAAAAATAAAATTAATGTAGACTGAATATATCTAATATGTGATTTAAGTGTGTGTGTGAGGGTGTTTGTGTGTGTGTGAGGGTGTTTGTGTGTGTGTGCGTGGGTGCGTTTAAAAGCCATTATATGTATTATTTATTTCGGTGCAAGAAATCTCTTAGACTGGAATTAAAAAGAGCAATAAAGCAGTACTTCTTACTTCGATAACTACAACAATAGACATCTGATTTCCGTGACCCAATTACAAGACGATACAGATAGCCTTACAGCTAAACGGTTGTTGACTTTTGAACTGAATAAAAACTACTTTCGATGAAATACTGGAAGAAAACCTTTAGTTAGATTCTGTTAAATTTGCTTTGAACCTCATTCTAGTGAGCGTACACAATACGAAAGTGAACGCATTTGTTTTTAACGAACTTGAAATATGAAGAAGGTTTGAAATTCGGTTATACAAGGTGTAATTTTAATCACCATTAACCTCATAAGGGGTCATTGTGCTCATCATTATGAACAACTTTTACTATGAGACCAAACCTCAAATCGCGAAAAAAAAATCAGCTGTTCCTTATATTGTGATGAGTTATGCGAACATAAATGTAGGGAACAGCTGATTTATTTTCGCAATAACCATTGACGTATAATTGGGGTTTTTAGTGTTACTTTTATCCGAGACTGTGCATCTTGGGTTCTTGTAAATCTATAAGAACTTATGAAACTAATATTTCAAAACTGCTCTCTATTACATTATATAAAGGTGTTAAATGCAATGTCACATGGAGGGAAAATATCTTTAATAACATTGAAGACAGCAAATTTTCCTCAAGGGGACTTTATTTCTTTTTTTTAACTAGCTTTTTTACGTATTGGCCTTATTCCGTCTTTGTAAGCTTCCCCTAAGGAAACTTTTGTGAGATAAAAAAATAAATAAATGTGGTTTCGTATTCCAGGGAAAATTTTATTCGCACGTAAAACATTCAAATCTGCAGTATTTTTCTCGAAAGTTTACTTGGAATCTGACGCAAGTTATTAATCTTTTTAATTTAGTATTTTAACAAAAAAAAATCAAAGCCAAAAAGATATTACGTACTTCAAAAAACAAAAATTAGTCAACCACCACGGGCACGTCAAACGCCCTCCTTTTGGCGCGCTTGGTGTGACGTCATAGTCTATGACATTGGCTATGCACTGAATTGCAAACACTACTGTAAAAGACATACATATATACACCGTGAAATCTTAATGGTTGTTTTCCCGCAGCGAAATGGTTTTGTCTTGGTTATACAATTGTTTTATAAACAAATAAAATATTAGAAACAAAAAATGGCAGATTAACCATTGTGAAAAATCACCACGTGCGAGAGTTTATTTTGTATTGAACATTTATGCATCGCTGTTTCCTTTGTCGGCGGCGCGTGCGATTCGAGTAGTACCTACAAGTTACCTCTAGTGTTACTATCGAGTAGTGTTTTATCGAGTTGATGAATATTTTTTTAATTATTTTAAAACAAAAAAATCATATTTTTTTTACTTTTACTCTATGTTTCGAAAGTACTCCTTATTGCAAGTTGTTCTGCCGCGGGAAAACAACCATTTAAATTTCACGGTGTATTGTTATCTTTTTTACTTGATCAAAAATATTGACTATTGTCTCTTTTAAAGCCCATACATATTCTTGGTCGCATCATGTAAGGACCATGTAGATTAGTGTCTGAAATGGCCTTTTGAGGAAAGGGGGCCTAATTTCTAAGTTCGTCAACGACGATAGGTGCCCGTCCGTAAGTACTTCGAAACTTCGGAGTGAACCCTGCACCTGATGCCTCAAAGAGATGTCAGCATCAACTGGTGGGGTCCGCAAGGGCCGATGCCTGCCAGGGGTGCGGGTTGTTCGATAGAAATACCGTGGCCCCTGGCACACAGGCAACTGAAGGAACACGGGTGGGTTTTAGTCAGTAAAAGTCTGACACGCTCCACCACGCTCCACCCAGAGCGGGAGAAGTTATTTGATGATATCCCATCCAAAAAAAAATCTGCACCCGATAAATTACCTTTTTAAGAACGGGTGTAAATACATCTCGGGAGTAAGGACAACTGTTAAATCGTGGTGTCATTCTTTCTTAGGTCGGGCCCCAAACGAATCTTTTATCCGTAAGTGATAGTAGGAATTGCCTGTAACTTCGGCCGAAAATTTCGTGCTTAGTCAGTGCACGCAATTGTCAGTAATCGTGTAGCTCAATGAAGAGATCCGCAGGAGAACCAAGGTAACCGACATAGCCCGAAGAATTGCCAAACTTAAGTGGCAGTGTGCAGGGCACATTGCTCGCAGAACAGATAGCCGATGGGGCCGAAAGATTCTGGAGTGGCGACCGCGTACCGAAAGACGTAGAGCGGGAAGGCCTCCCACAAGGTGGACCGACGACCTTGTGAAGGCCGCGGGAATCCGCTGAATGTGGGCAGCACAAGACTGGTCGAAGTGGAGGAGCCTGGGAGAGGCCTATGTCCAGTGGTGGACGTCTTTCGGCTGAAATGATGATGATGATGATGATGATGGTGTAGCTCAATGTGTGTGTGTTCATTACCACTGTTCTCAAAACGATGAAGGAAAACATCGTGAGGAAACCGGCTTGTCTTGGAACCAAAAATTCTAAGACATGTGGCATCTACCAACCCGCACTGGGCCTGCATGGTGGATTACAGTCCACTCCCTCTCAAAGAGAGGAGGCTTGTATCCCAGCAGTGGGCCAATTATGAGATTTAGCTCAAGTCAGAACTAAACTCTGTAATATCTAAACATCCTTAAAAAGCTTCCTCTTTGCTAAAACTCTGAATTCAACCTAAAACCTTGAAAACCAGCAACAAACTTAATACAGCTAAGACACGGCTATTATCCTTACCTCTATCCGACTAAATTTCTACTGGGATGCCTCGGATATAACTCGTTAGAGGTGAGACGGGCAAAAGACCAGCTCACCATAGCTTGTAAAACGCTTCGTGGCACTATTGACGCGCCTGATCTGCATACTGTGCTGGCTCGCTTTTTTGTCCCAGACAACTACTGCCGCAGTAGAAAACATAGGCTGTTTGCTGTGCCTCCATGTCGCACCGTTGCGCGTGCTAAGTCCCAGTAACAAGTACTCTGGCCGCATTCAATGATCTCTTGGACACTAACGCAACAAACGATCTGTTTGTGGACGAATGGACGAAGATTTTATCGGCATGTCAAAAGTACTGTGACAGGGATTTATGAAAGTGTTGTTAAGTTTTTACTTTGTTTTGTTTTTTTTTTTGTGCTAACTGTGTTTTTAATTTCTGTAGTTGGTATTAAACCGTTTTAATTAAAGAAAGAAAGAAATAAATAAAGACCTCACAGCGCAAAAGTAAATCGAAAATGGTTTCCCTCGGCAATGGCAACAATGAAAAAAATACAGTACACTAACATTTCAAAACAAACCTAGTCTTTTCCCTATTTTATGTTAGGGTTCGCTTCCAATCTAACCAGACGTAGCTGAATACCAGTATTATACATGGAGCAGCTGCCTATCTGACCTCCACAACCCAGTTACGAGTAGTAGTAGCCAGAAGCAAAAGTCTGACTTCTGACTGACTAAACTTAAAAATGCAACGAACTTAATATTGTTCAACATTATCATATCAGCCGAAAGACGTCCACGGTTTAGCGTGCTTACGAAAACACGGGGTGATCTCGACATGTAATGGATCGTAATCGATCTAAAGACACACCAAACCGGCGTAGCTAAACCTTGGTTGATCGACACGTGTGGCTGTAATTACTTAACCAAGAAACCCTTAAAGATATTCTTCAGCAGTGGTGGCCCAATGGTCATCATCATCATATCAGCCAAAAGACGTCCACTGCTGGACATAGGCCTCCCCAAAAAAGGAGGATTTGCCTTAACCGCCACGCTTGGCAGGCGGGTTGGCGATCGCAGTATGGTGGTCAAATGCATAGAGGACGCTGCTGCCCATTCTCTAGTAAGTCCCTTAGTCGTCTTCTACGACACCCACGGGAAGAAATGGGCTGGTGCTATTCTTTTACGTCCGGCACCACACGGAACAACATAGTCCTCAATATTATTTTTAAGATTTTATGATTTTTAACAGATGGACTTTTAAACTTTAATTTACAAGATCTCATTTAAGTCAAGATACAAAGCGTTACTATTGGGGAAATATTTGTATTCGATTGACGAAGACATAATATGTATGATCCAGGTTTAAAAATTTGATATTAGCTAATGTGAGATCGTGTGTTATTAGTATGTAATAGCTGTAATTATATTTAATTTTTAATTTATAATGTTATTGAATTCATTGTATTATGAATGTGTTAGTTTATAATTTTAATGAGCTTGTTTTTATTTATTATTTATTCGATTGACGAAGACATATGTATGATCCAGGTTTAAAAATTTGATATTAGCTAATGTGAGATCGTGTGTTATTAGTATGTAATAGCTGTAATTATATTTAATTTTTAATTTATAATGTTATTGAATTTATTGTATTATGAATGTGTTAGTTTATAATTTTAATGAGCTTGTTTTTATTTAGTATGTATGTTTTTAAACACAATGTGAATTGTTCCTGAATAAATTGAGTTGAATTTTGAATAACAATAAAAAAATGGCAAAAAGGGTACTGCTCTGGGCGTGCCCAGCAGTGGGAAGCTTATAGGCTGACTATGATGATTATGACGGGCCTGCTCTTGACCTTGATCACGCCTGATGGAAAATGATGGGTGAGGCGGTCTATGACTGTTAAAAATGTATGACTGACTGCCGAGGCCAACAGCTTAACATGCTTCCCGAGGCACGGTGAGTCTCGATATTTAATCAACGGTCACCCATCCATGAATCAACCGCGGCAAGAGTAGCTTAACTTTCCACCGACCCGTGTGGCTGTTTATCATTTATCCACGAGCCCAACATTTTCTTTTCTTTTTTCCTCTCCGAGATAAGCGTGAAAAGTACCTTGAGCCTTATTTATCGTTTAAACATTGAATCAATTGTGAATTGTCGACCTTTTGAACTAAGGAAATGGAATTACGGTGGTAGAACCACAGAGCGGGAAGTTCAGTAGGATAACGTTAATAAACCATTCGAAGTTGGGCCGTAAATTATTATTTATGGCTATGTATTGGCTGATAGGGTAGTTTGAACGTGGAACGCGAAGTACTTGTGAAACTAGGAATATGCGGAATTTAGCCGGTAACTTTTAAAGTCAAAGAGAAGAATGGGCAAGAAACTCCATCGTTACTCTTTTAAAATGATTTAACTACAACATTTAACATACATTCATTGTATAATTATGTTATTAGGAATATCGGATTTTATAGAAAACGTTGTATTTAATTTCATTTATTTATTTATTTCAGACAACATTAGTCCATAGTTTCAAACTCATACAAATAACTTGTAAACTATTTTAAAATATAAAACAGATAAAATCCAAAATAAAATTGTCATTAACTAAATTTAAAATATTCAACGACTGGAAAATTTATAATAAAAATTGTCAAAAACTTATAAAAATGTCATCAATCGTATAAAAAAGAAAAATAAAATGTAGAATATAAAATTGTCAAATTATAAAATGTTATAATAAATAAATAAAATAAAATTCATTTATTTCAGATAACTTGATCCATACAGTTGAAACAATTTTAAAATACACATTGAATAAAAAATTTAATGTGTTATTGAAAATTTAAAATGAATAATGTTATAAAAATGGCAAAGCATTTAAACAATACATTTTTTACAATAGTAGTAGGATTTTCTTTATTTCACATGTAATACTTTGCCCAACTTACGAATCGAACCCAGAATCCCACGATCAGCAGCCTTGCTACTAGTAGAATGATCTTTTAGCGGCTCTTCAAATCAACCACAATAAATAAAAGGGGAGGCTTACAGGCGTCGTTGGAAACCACATTGTTAGTAGTTCTCCAATCGATTACTCACAAACTAACAAATACAACTATTTATGGTTTGACTAATAGCCATAATCTTTTTAGGTAAAAGTCAAATTTAAATGGCTCGTGATTGGTTTTTGGAGTCTATCAATTATTCCGTAGGTAATTGCGTTTTTTGTGAAAAGTTCAACAAGTTGTATTCTAACTTACGACCTCACTTTGTCATGATAAATGATAAATGATTTTATTTCTGTAAGTAGGTTTGTACAAACACTTTTACAAGCCAATCATATTTTTTTAAACTAGATGAGGTCGGCGTTTCCTATCTGTCTACTCTGAGAAGAAAGGCCGACACAAACTCAGAGGTCAAAGTCTCTTTTAAAGTCCAGACATAATCTTGGTCAGATCATGTGAAGACTATGTGGATCGGTGTCTGAATGGTCTTTTGAGGAAAGAACCACACAGATTGAGTGGACCTGTCCATTCAATCATGATACTAGTGAATCGTGATACTAGTTTCCGCCCGTATATCGGGGCCCAACCCACTGCCACCGTATCGCAGCCCATCGTCCGTATGCGCGTAGCGTACTTTCTGACTTTGAACCAACTTCAAAAAGAAGGAGGAAACATACCATACTAAAATATTTAGGGAAACAATATCCACTCGTATCCAAATGATTAATCTGGTTCGAAAAACAAACAGTTGTTAAAGGTACACAAAGCTGCGTCGATGACATTTTAACATATATTGATGGATTAGACGCTCGTTTCTGATCGAGTTAAATGTGCACTGTTTTTGTTGGTATATTGGCATGTGCTAGCTGACTTATGGCAAATAATTTGATTTATAACACATTTGCTCGTAAAGGGTCTCTTATTACACCAATTTCAATATCGTAATGTATGTCATTACGCACTTGTGCGTTATTGTAATGTAAAACGCACGGTTTATCAAGATGCTCCGTCTAAAACGAACGGTATTTTTTTAAATCTTAGCAAAGAGTTTTTATGTCAGAAAAGTGGTCAACATTTTATGAATAAAATTAAATTTGAGAGATAAAATAAAAAAAAAACCATTTAAAGGCTCGTGCAGACTACCGCGACGCGACGGTCGCGTCGCGACACTCGTAGAACAATTTCTATGAAAACTTAATGGAAATTGTTCTACAAGTGTCGCGTCGCGCTGTCGCGTCGCGCTGTCGCGTCGCGGCTGTTTGAAGAAGCCTTAATTCTACAATTTAATTAGTTTTGACAATAAATTACAACCATGTATCTGTAACAAAAACAAAAAAATATAAATTTATTTTATTAGTTATACTGGCTGTTTTTGTGTCTTTGCCTTAAAAAAAAACGCTGATGCGCGCGCATCGCTAATTTGTGAACAAGTAATAATCAATTTTACAAATTGTTAAGATTTTTCTAACTGATTTAACAAGTGATTGACTCGTTTAAGAAAGTCCGACTTTTAATTATTTCCTCGCAATATGTTATAAAACGTCGCATGACATACGTGCGCTTTGAAAATTACCGCACTTATATCATAATGTACTATTATTATTTTGTGTTTTGTAATGTTAATTACGTACTGATAGTATAAAATCATCATTATCCTCATAATTTATCATTTCAGCCGAATGACATCCACTGCTCGACATAGGCCTCCTCCAAACAGCTCCACTTCGACTGGTTCTGTGTTTTCCGCATCCAGCGGCTTCTTGCGACCTTCACAAGCGTCCACATTGTGAGAGACCTTCCAACGTTTTCCGTTATGCGGACGCCACTCGAGAACCTTTTGGCCCCATCGGCTATCAGTTCTGCTCACTGCCATTTAAGTTTAGCAATTCTTCGGGCTATGTCAGTTAACGTGGTTCTCCTGCGGATTTCTTCATTCCTGATTCGATCGCGTAAGGAAACTCCGAGCATAGTCCTCTCCATTGCTCTTTGGGTGACTTTAAGTCTTCTGATAAGCCCCATTGTGAGCGACCACGTTTCTGTACCATAGGTCATCACTGGCAAAACACACTGGTCAAAGACTTTCGTCTTGACACACTGCCGTATTTGGGACGAAAAGATATTGCGAAGCCTCCCGAACGCTGCCCAGCCGAGTCGGATTCGACGATTGACCTCTTTCTCGAAGTTGGACCTACTTAACTGGACAGTTTGTCAAGGTCGCGAGAATCCGCTGGATGTGGAAAGCACAAGACCGGTCGAAGTGGAGGAGCATGGGGGAGAGCTATGTCCAGCAGTGGACGTCTTTTGGCTGAAATGATGATGATGATGCTTAGTTATTTTGGTCATGATGAGAGGATTAATGATCGCGTAGGGAAACTCTAAGCATAGCTCTCTCCATTGCCCTTTGGGTGATTTTCAGCCTACTTATGAGGCCCATTGTGAGAGACCACGATTCAGTGCCATTGCCATAGGCCACTGGCAACCAATATCAACTCGTATGCGAATGATTAATCCGGCTCGAATAATAAATACCTGTGTACACAATGCTGCAAGTCTGTGACATTGTGACATGCATTTTTATACGCTCATTTCTGTTTGGATTAAGCTTTCACTGTGGGTTGTGTTTTTTTTTTATTACTCTCTCAGTTAGTTTAAATCTTAATCATAGTCTGATAGTTTGATTAATTAATGCGGCCTACCCGAATGTCCTTTTTTGGTATTGTTTGTCGAATCATTGAAACTCAAAATACCAATTCGTATATCAATATACATCGTCTTCACATTCATATGTGAAGACGAAGTAGATTGATGTTTGAAATCGTCTTTTGAGGAGAGCGCCACACAAATTGAGTAGACCTGTCCCAGAAGTGCACGCATTTGACAGTAGTCGTGCATCTCATTTCAAAAGTTATGGAGCTGAACGATTCGACGAACAATACCAAAGAAAGGACATTTGGGTAGGCCGCACAAATAACCTGGGTACCTACTCAAACTTGATATGACATTATTGAGATTAAAAAATTGATTGTAAAACTGATGATTATGAATGATTTCTCTAATAAAAACAATTCAGGTTTTATCAGAATACATTGTTCACAAAAGCAGACATAAATTCTCCTCAAACACAGAACTAGACCACTTTGCCACTGCCGCGACAATATGCGACCAGAATAGATTTAAAACACATTGTGACCGACGTAGTTAGCCGACTAGTCTAAGGGACCACACTCACTATGCGATTGCGATCACGAATGGCCGTGGTCTTGGTCGTAGAAGCTCTGGTCAAAGAAGTTCATAGTGCAGTACTCAAAGTTTGGTCGTAACTGGTTGGAGTACAGAGCCTCAAGTCTGCTATTACAATAGTGTCAGAATGGTCTATCATTGATTTTTCATAATTGTTGATTTTGACAAGTTTGGTAATCTACTAATATAATGGCGTCATTATGACTTTCCAATAGTCAGCCACTGACACTCTGTTGAAAGAAATGGCATTTATTGGTAACCTCGTACATTGATCAATGGATGACTGACTTAGGTGGTAATCTACTAAAATTTAACACTAATAAACTAATAAATAATATGTAAGAATATATAAATGAAATCGGGCTTGAATAAATGTTCAAACTTAGTAGTAGTTTTTGGAAAATCGTTATTACTAACGGGTTTTATAATAATGGCAATACGACAGTGCCATTATAACACAATTCTATTACGAGACCATTGACCGACCAATGATCGACCATTATGAATTTAGCAGATTACGAACTTTTAGCAAAATGACAATGGGATCGTGTTGGAATGACGAATTTATAAAAATAGCAGACTTGGGCCCCAGGGGCCCAAGTCTGCTATTTTGGCTGGGCGTGGGACGAGTTGGTCCTGCAGTCAAGAACACGATGCGCATCAATAATGACTAGCGGTCGATCAGTGGTTTAAATTAGTTTGCAGTGTGTAAAAATATTAGCTTCCTGCTCTCGTTCCTCATATAATCTTTAACTGTGCTAAATTTACTTACATACTCCTCCGTCCGCGTAATTTTCATAGAACGGGGCTCAAAGTTTTTGCTTCACACATTTTACATATAGGTAGTAAATATTCAAGTCGCTTTTCGAGCCTACCTATGTGGCCGCGCTGTTCTCCCAAATTACGAATAAGATTTTTCCATGGTTATGTGGTTTATTGTTTAAAACGTTAGATATTAAACTTAACGATACAAGACTGACTGACACTGACTACTTCGTTGATTTAGTGGTCGCAGTGGTATGTGATCTTGGGTACGTCTGAGGTTGAATCAGATTTTCAGTTTCACGTCTGTGCGACCACAGGTTGTAATAATAAAAAATAAAAATAAAAAAAATTCTTACAAATGTGGGTATAACTTAACTATCATTAACAAAAACACAATGTACATAGATTCGGGTATTAAAAAGATACAGTAAACGACGATGTCTGTGCTAGTATTAATCGTGTGACAGACACCGGCGCCTTCCTCTTAAAGCCTTAAGTAACTAAACCGAGACATGATGTTTTCATATACCTGGTAATAATACAATGATACATACATTTCTGGTACAAATTAAAGTATACTCATATAAATTTAAATTCCTATTGGAATAAAAATTGAATTTAATTGAATATAATTTAGATTGAAAATAATTGATCTATTTTAATTTTAAGGCATGCAAGGAAATGTGTGAGGGTGTGTCTATGTGTTTTAGAGTGTGTGTGTGTGCGTGTGTGAGTGTGTGTGTGTGTGTATGTTTTTGCGCTTACTATTTATGATTCCCTGGCGAACAGTCTTTCAGTGTCGTCGTAAGTAAGACCCTGAAGGTATTGTTGTAGTCATGAGTTGTGTGTAAGGTCCATAAAACATCGACCCAGTCTAAATTTATACGCAGTCGACCCATTGTTATTATAACTTCGTGATTGTTTTGAAATGTAATATCTACTAGAAATTAAGGGTTTGTTTTACTGATAATGTTTTGTTATGATTCAGTTGGTCATTGGTTAGCTATTTGATGGCAAGTTCGTCGGTTGTTTGAAAATTTTTTTTTTATATGTTTTGCCCGCCGACTTGAAGAGCTATTTTCCTATTTTGAACTGACTTTTAAAGTCTGTTTTGCTTGGCTCTGCCCGCTGACTTGAGGGTCTAGTCAGGATTGGGAGCACCTCAAAGGACCTAAAAAATTCAAAGTATTTTTTTCATGCTTCTTTTATATTGCAATCCATCTATTTAGACATTTAGCAATAGGCTGGAATTTGTCGTCAGATATGTGCCGTACTTGTCCATTGGCAAGTCCGGTTTTCGGTTCAGTCTATATATTAATAGATCCTGAGGGTTTTCTCTTTTGAGCCTTTGTGGCATGGTTGGTTCATCCATTAGGTTATTAGCTAATATGTTAGGATGGTGCACAATTCTTGCCTTGTATGTTATTCCTTTTGTCTTTTATTTCTTGCTTAACAGTTTTTATGTTAAGGTCATGATGTAATCTGTCATTTTTTATATACCATGGTGCGTTCGTGCAGTCGTTATTATTCGTAGAATAGAATATAATAGAATAGAATAATACTTTATTTGCCAAAATGTAGGTGTACAAAGTAGTATGATGTTAATATAAATGTGGCCCATTTACATTCTACCATTACATTTGGTGTGCAAATATTTAATTACAAAATACATTAAATTATTATAAATGTCATAATTTACCTTCAGTTATCACTATAATCGTTACAAAAATAAATAAATTGCAAATATTTAATTTCGCAATACATTACATAATTTAAAAATGTCATATCATTACATTAGAAACCAATATGATTCTTATGAAATGTCAGATTTTATGTAAATATTAATTGAAATGTTAATGTCCATGAATATTGTTCTAATGTCAAAATAAAAATAATAATAATAAGTAAATGTCAAAATGAAAAATAAATATATCTATATAAACCAAATTTATTGACATTACTTTCTTTCTTCGACATGTGACACAAATTCTTTAACAGTGTAAAAACATTTTTCTTTAAGCCACTGAATCAGCTTTTTTTTTAAACATAAGCAAAGGTAGTTCTAAGGCGTTTGGTAATTTATTGTACACCTTAATAGCCATTATAAACGAGTTTCTTTTATATAAATCTAGCTTGCATTGTGGCAACCAGAGCATTTTAGATAAAGAAAAAAGTTGAATTAATTATTTATATTGAGTGAGACGTGTCACAGATTGGGATACATATCACCCACTGTCTTATTAACTAAAATTTAGACTAAACAATCATAGTCTGTAAATGTGCAATCTCATCGACCACACAGATCGTGCTGGGCAAAAGTGCTAATACACGTTAAATCTGTACGGGCCGTGGTTTCATTACTAGATATTCTCATATTTTTAGCTGACTTCAAAAAAGTATGAGGTTAATGTTCGTGTGTATACATAAACCTATAAATTTTAATGGTTGTTTTGCCGGGCAGAATAACTTGCCATAAGGAGTACTTTCGAAGCATAGAGTAAAAGTTAAAAAATTATGATTTTTTTGTTTTCAAATAATTTAAAAAAAAATCATGAACTCGATAAAACACTACTCAATAGTAACACTAGAGGTAACTTGTAGGTACTACTACAATGGCAAGCGCCGCCGACAAAGGGAACAGCGATGCATAAATGTTCAAAGCAGAACTCTCGTGGTGATTTTTCACAATGGTTAATCTGCCATTTTTTGTTTCTAATAATTTATTTATTTATAAAACGATGGTATGACCAAGACAAAACCATTTTTCTGCGGAAAAACAACCATTATAATGTCACGGTGTTTATATATTTTTGTAATGTATGTTCATCGATATTTTTCGTCTAATCCAGACACCGGTTTCCGAAATTCAAGTTATTTTTCAACAACATCATTTACTCTTCAATAAAAACATTTATTCGTAATAAGTACTGCAAATAGAAAACGATTGACGGTATGTCGTTTGTTATGAGTAATTACCAAAATAACTGTATTGTGTAGCATAGGCTGCGCTGACGTTCTTTCCCGGGGTCACCAGTATAGAGATATGAGGAACAGGATGTAAAGTTCACTTATACTCTATTGAAAAGGGAAGATCCTCCGACCAGACGGGTGTTGTCTGGTGGGCAACTGCCCGACTGTTGATGTCAGGATTTATATATGCGGATCGCGGGCTGAACTCTGCTTGCGCGATGTAGCTATGGTGTGACGTCAGGTCTTGTGTAGTTCGCATATGGCATTGTAGATGGCGCCACTTCACTTTTTGTGTTTCTCAAGTTTGGTGATTTGAAGTTTTGTATGTGGCATTGTAGAGGGCTGCTAAAATTTAATCTTAATGAAATAATCACCAAGAACCGCTGTTCTTCATTCATCTCATTAAGATTAAAAAAAAGTACTTTTTTTTAGTTATTAAGTGTAAAATACGATGATGCCAAATCGCGCAGTATGAACGCTCTTAAAATAAAATCTTGTTAAATAAATAAGTCGACTACCTTCACATTTTCTCAGCAAAAAGACTAATGCCCCTAACAACATCACCATAATATAATTTACTGCACCAGAGCAAACAGGAATACAGAAACGGAATTTGCATTTTATTTCTGTAAAAGGGAAATGAGGGAAGCGCCATTTTAGCGTTCTCAGACGTCAAAATTTTATCGAGTCAATCTGTGATTCTAATTCGTTGTGCCTCGAATAACCATCGTTCTCGGCTGTCATTTGTAGATCTTTGACAGCTGTTACGGGTGGTCAGACGCACCAAAGTGCGTCAACCAATCCCATCAAGGGAAATCATCAAATAACTTCTCCCGCTCTGGGTGGAGCAGGAGGGCGTGTCAGACTTTTACTGACTAAAACCCACCCGTGTTCCCTCAGTTGCCTGTGTGCCAGGGGCCACGGTATCTCTTTCGAACAACCCACACCCCTGGCAGGCGTCGGCCCTTGCGGACACAAATAGTTGGTGCTGACATCTCTTTGAAGCGCGCGTGGAACACAACGCGCCGTCGACCTGGCCTTGGTCCTTACCGGTCAGCGAGCTACCCATTACTCGCCGTGCGCAAGCTCGCGCCTACGGTGGCCGGGAATCAGCCTGGGATTCCCGACGCCCAGAGCGTCTCCTGCGAAGGCCACGGCTGTGAGGGCGCATGTATTGCATCTCCCTCACGTGCGCCGCCTCCCTCTTTGCGAGCATAACTGCTTCGCTGAAGGAGGTGACGGCTACCCATGCACTCTCGCTCCGTACCATGGCTTGGACCAGGGTCGGACGCGAGAGATCGCCTCCACGAGGACACGGCGGTGCATTGCCCAAGTCGGGCAGACCTACACCGTGCGTGTCCTCAGGGAGATCTACGTAGTGAATCTCACCAAGGGGTAACATAGCTAAATCAGCCTGTAATGTTGCCTCTTCTGGGACACAGGCGTCCGCTTTGTGAGAGGGAATGGTCCATAATCCACCAGCGGGCCCAGTGCGGGTTGGTAAATGCCACATGTCTTCGGTTTTCGGTTCTAAGACTTGGCGATTTCGTCACGTGTTCTTCACCATTTTGAGAGCAGTGCCGTGGCACGAACCTGGGTTCGAACTTACGACCTTACACTAGTAAGTCGGGGTGGTTATCACTGGGCCGCCACTGCATCCATTCTGTTGCCCTTATCTTAATTTATTTGGGGTCGGCTCAATATGTCTTTTTCTCCCATGTTTTTCTATAAGTCGTCTTTAAGTAAATACTCCTTTCTAAATACCACATAGCTTCAGTTGTTATCTTCTTACATTTAGTTTGTCACACTTCATTTAAAGATACAATAGTTTATTTAGGATAGATAATCGTTTTGCTAAGTATGCTTGTACCTTGCTCAAACTGTTTTCACTGTTGATTAAATTGTGGATAACGATACTGGTTGCGTGATTATTTAAGTGTTTTGTAAATATCTGTACCTAAATATTAAGCACTAGCTTCTGCCCGCGACTTCATTCGCGTCTTTCTTGCTCCCCGACCCACCCCGTCGCTCGCCTGACCTGCCCGTGCTAGTACTTCGTATTCGTGACTTTTTTCTCTTTGCTCGGCTCCTAAGATACTTTCTTCTTTTATAACTTATAACCTTTCTCAATAAATGGGCTATCTAACACTGAAAGAATTTTTCAAATCGGACTAGTAGTTCCTGAGATTAGCGCGTTCAAACAAACTCTTCAGCTTTATACATTAATTAAAAAAGTAATAGAAGTAATAGATTATTGCGCAATTCTTTGGTATCTTGAAGAAATATAATAAAAATAAGTAGTATCCCCTTTCTAGCCATTAGTATCTTTCACACAGTATACCCATCTTTTCTTTGGTATTTTCTCCTGCTCTTATAACCATCTGCAATACGTACTCAAAACTTTCGTCCAAGATTTGCTCAGTTCATCATCTGCCTAGACTTTTCCCAACTATGTTGAGGTCGGCTTCCAGTCTTACCGGATGCAGCTGAATACCTGATTACCATTGAGCGACTGCCTATCTGACATCCACAACCTAGTTACTGGGTAAGAAGATACTCGTATCCCTTGGTAAGACTGGTTGTCATATTTTCGGGTTTCTGACGGGCATCCACGAATGACAGCCGGCACAAGTAAAGATGGTCACTCATCCACGGACCAACCGCGGTAAGCGTAGCTTGGCCACAAGCCCCCCAAGATTTGCTCACTTGTAAGAGAAAATTGAGTAATGCGCAATTTTAGCGCTCTCAGCCGACAAAAGATTATTAAGTCAATTGCAGATGCCAATTTGCTGTGCACGCGCTTGGGGCGCTGTCGTTGTATAATTTATGTTAGAATTCAAATGACTATAAATGCTTAATAGACTTTTTCGTCGGTCTAATAGTCGCGAGCGATTCGGTCCTATTCACGAGTGGGTACGATTCCCAGATTAGGCAGTGTTATGTGTGTGTAATGGCTGATCTTGGCGTTATGCTCGTGAACGGGTGCTGCTTGTGGTGACTGGTCGTCTTGCTGACCATGATTTTGTTATTGTTTGCTAATAATTACCTACCTGTTTATTTATTTTACGTCGATGGTTCTAGGTTATCATATGTAAACATAATCAAGCATTGCTTATGTAAGCTATCACGCCATTTATATCAGGAGACTTTTCTTTTGCTATATGCTTTGTTTACTTTTTTATTTTTTGTGCTTGAGTTAAGTTTTCATTTTATTTGTTGGTATATTTTAAGTTCTGTGCCTCGTAATGTTGATTACTTTGCCTACCTATGTATAGAATCAAGTGTATCTAACTAAACAGACAGCTGTGCTGCTGGGGAGTTTGTTGCGCCACTTCTTCTTCCCAGCTAAAGCACAAGGAAGTTGTGAAGAGCGGGCGTTTTGGGGGACTGTCTTATGTAATTTTCACATTCGAAAAGTGCTGATTCTCAGCCTAATTTGAATAAATTACTTTTGATTTGATTTGTTATTTGATTTTTCTATGAGAAATTCCATTTCTTAATAGTCGTCCGATAGTTGGATATGTGCACGGCTTAGGGGAATAGGCTCGCACCCATTTTGCTAGGGACTTAAATATAACTGGCAAAATGTGTGTGCCTATAGGTACATCACTGTCTAACCCTTCAGAGATTAGAGGCGTGATGTTATACGTCGCCAGTATTCCAGTAACTGGGTTATGGAGGTCAGATAGTAGCTACACGCAAAATACTGGTGTTCAGCTGTATCTGGTTAGACTAGAATTCGACCTCAATATATTTGGGAAAAGCCGAGGCAGTGAGTCTGCGTATTTATTCGTCGACGTTCTAAAATGTAGGTAACTTCTAAGTTACCTTCATGCCCTAGTTACTTTTAAAATCCGGAAACACGGCACGTGCCGACTGACTGTATACGTATACAAAGTAGATACGTGTGTACCTCATAAATTGCTGGTTTGAATTAAATAAAAGAAAGATTTTAATTCTTTTGGTGTTGAAAAACATACTAATTTGTTTTCACAAAGACACCGAACGGGCTCCGGGTTGCTACTGAGAAATTCCTTATAGAAAAATATTTTTTCCATCTCTTTGAATTTCTGAAATTGCAAGGGAATCGACTTAGTACTAAGCTCTCCGTTTAAACTGGAAGCTGACATCGAAATAGTTAGGAAAGGGTTGGGCAGATGATGATGACTTTGTCCGTCCTGGGGACCCAGGCTTTTTTTGTTTATATGTCCTCCGCCCTTTGAGCGGGTGGAGAGGTCTGCCAAACTCTCATTGACTTAAAACCACCCTGGTGTTCCCTTTCACTTGGACCGGTGAGCTTGAACGGCGAACGTGGGGACTTGTGCGTCTTCAACGATCTCCATCTGGTGCCGGCTCGCCTTTGCAGGCCACCTCAGGCCCAAACCCAGGGCAATAAGCTCAGCAGTCGTCTTTGTGACCACTAGATCAACATCATCATCAACCTTCCGACCTTATGCCAATTCATTTGGAGTAGCCACAGCAGTTCCGTGTGGTGTCGGACGTAAAAGAATAACACCATCCCATTTCTTCCCGTGGGTGTCGTAGAAGGCGACTAAGGGACTTACTAGAGAATGCGCAGCAGCGTTCTCTATGCATTGGACTACAATACTGCGATCGCCAACCCGCCTGCCAAGCGTGGCGATTATGTCCAGCAGTAGACGACTTTCGGCTGATATGATGATCATGATGATGAGCCACAGCAATCCTTGTCTTCCACACTTCTATTGATACTTCTTCGTTGGTCTAGTGGTCAGAAGCGCTACTTCTAAGCATGACGCCCTAGGTTCGGTTCCTGAGTCAGGAAAAGTGTCGTATTTATGCGTTAAGCTGAGCAGATTTTTGGGTGGTGTGTTCCTTACAGATATTTAAGGAAGCTTTATAAAATGTGGCTGTTGTGGTGTCTGACGACTTCCAAGCGAAAGAAGTCGCTGTAGAAACGAGTGCGAAATAAAATATTTTGATTTGAACTCATCCGTAGTTTATAAGTCTACCGGTTTCCTTAAATATAATCGAGGCAGGCGAATAAATTATTCAAACTTGAATCGAAGTGGGCCTTCAGGTACCCTATTACCGGCGACGAATCTTTTTAGAGCGAGACGGATTGGCATTTGACAATTTATTCTGGTGGATAGATGTCACGGAAGAAAAATGGTATTCCATTCATCTCGCATTAGATCTGAGGCTTAGGTTTTGGGTGACAAATTGTGGGCATTGGCCTCCGTAGCCTAAATATATACTGAATTGACTTCACTTCTAATATCGACTATTTATTAGTGATTCTCATGGAAATCATGTCACTTGGTTTAAATAGGTTGATTTTACTTATGTAGATTCTTTTACAAATTGTGAATGAGGGAACGTTGTAGGCCTTACAGACTGTAGATTTATAGACGATTTTCTATTCTTTATTTTCATTCCTCTAAGTACCTGGTACTTATTGACAGGCCTGCACTGTCCTCCCATACCTAATATCACTGTAATTTGAAAACGTTGTAAAAGCCAATTATTTTTAAAAGAGTAACCGTGGAGTTTCTTGCCGGCTCTTCTCCATAGCGACAAATTCGAACCGTGCACCTAGCTTCTGACGTTTCATAAGTGCCTTTGCAGGTTTATGTGAAATAAAATGTTTTTATTTGAAAACAAAATTGTTACCATTAATTAAGATAATATACATAATGGGTACTAAGAAAAATAACAACCCTAGGTTGATAATAGCTTACCAACCTAGGGTAATTTAGGAACAGTTCTTACCAAATTATGTTAATCCGGTGCGGTTGAAATGAAGATGTTGTTACAATTTTTTTAAAGAGTATGCTTAGATCGTTTGGTCATGATGAGAGGATTAATGAAGGGGGCTAACAAAAGGTATTTACATGGCAGATGTGAGTGGAAACGCCGGGAAGGGACGCCTTAGGAGGACATATACATATATACAACGTGTCGTTTTGCATCCTCGTCAAATTCAAGGAGGTAACTATGCTAATGATTCTCGACACGAATCAATAATAAAATAAGTAGGTTTTTTATTTTACGGCTATGAAAATACAGTCGAGAACGCAATGGTAATTGAACCACTGCGTTCTCGACTGTATTTTCATAGCCGTAAAATAAAAAATCGCAACAAGTAATTCGAGGACTGGTTTGTGCGACGAAAACTGTTTGAACCCAGGTTAACCAGTTACAGTGCGGTATCACACGGGCCGCGTTTTAAAATAATAAAAATAAAACAAAAAAAAATACCTACTTATTTTATTATTGATTCGTGTCGAGAATCATTAGCATAGTTACCTCCTTGAATTTGACGAGGATGCAAAACGACACGTTGTATATATATTTTTTTTCCTTTCTTGGCCCATTTCTATACAACAAACTGAATGATTTACTCTCAATTCATAGCCTACACAAATCAACTTTTAAAAGAAAAATAACTGACTGGCTTATCACCTTAGATTATTCCTAAATTGAAGATGTTTTCAAAACCATTTCCTAACATAATGTTCCCTTTGCAAGACACACACAATGACCCCGCCCACACACACTCACTTCACATCACACACACTCACTCCCACACCACACACATTAACATACATCCTCCCTTGCATGAATCCTTCATAAATTACCATAGTTACTACTTTTAAAATTTAATGGCAACAATTTTTTAATCGCGCCTGTAGGTATTTTATGTCGGATACATTGAGTGGACCAGTGTAAGATGACTAAAATGTCACGGTGTATAGATTGCTATCGACACGCTAAGAATTCCACTACGCTGGCCCAGTGCGGGTATCAGACTGTTTTAAATTGTCTTAAGGACAAGACGGTTTCTTCACCATTTTGATGAAATAATTTACTCAATTTGAAAGTAGTGCCAAAAATTGGCATCAAAAGGTATTTTTCCTGATCCATTTGCTTACATTTTTAACCGAATTCAAAAAGAAGGAGGTTATCAATTCGAATGTTTATATATATATTTTTTTAAATATATTTTCAGGCATAACTCCGTCATATATAGACGGATTTGCAAAATTCTTTTTTTGTTCGAAAGGGGTTTATTTCGAAATGGTCATATAAAAATTTCATGTAGTTCTGGTGATGCGTTTCGGAGACAGACAACGGAACTCCTCAAAAAATTACAGCAAACAAACCGCGATTGCTGCTATTGCATAAATATGCATTGTTTTGACCCCAAGAATTATGAAATTTCGAATTGTGTGGGGTAATGTAACTAACAAGTGAAAAATAAAAAGCTTTTTTTAAAAAAAAAAAACAACCGACTTCCCAAAAACACTACAAAGTGAAAAATAACTTTAATTTCGGAAGGCGGTGACAAAAACTTTAATATAATACATATCCAAAGTCACCGATTTCCGAGATTAACGTTATTTTTCACTTTGTAGTGTTTTTTGGAAGTCGGTTGTTTTTTTTTTGAAATTTTTTTTTACTATACACTTTTGGAACAGACTATAGTTGTAAGTAGCATTCAATAAGTACTTTGCGTTATAATGTATAGAGACATCATCATTATCATAATTTTAGCCGAAAGATATCCACTGCTGGCACTTCGTACAGCGGATTCCTGCAGCCTTCACCAGGTCATCGGTCCACCTTGTGGGAGAAATGCAGAGATCCGTGGGAGAACCAAAGTAACCAACATAGTTCGAAGAATTGCCAAACTTAAGTGGCAGTGGGCAGGTCACATTGTTCGCAGAACAGATGGCCGATGGGACCGGAAGGTTCTATAAGTTACATGACGTGCATAAATAATGCCTTACTTGATAGAAGAGCTGGTATTCAGTGTCGGTCAACCTGAGAGCCACTTCCTCAGGAAAACGAAGAATATTCTTCAAAGATGCCAACTCTTCGTCATTAGTCGACTCCTCTGGTGCTGAAGAACCTGGAAGGAGAAGATGATATTAGATGCTGATTTGTTAACCAACTTTGGGTTTGCAATCTGAGAATCTCAACGATTTTCCGTACCTCAAAAAAAAAAAACGGAATCCATAAAGGATCACTCGTGTGTCCATCTGTCCGTCCGTCACAGTCAATTATCTCCGAATCTGCTAGACCGATTAAGTTGAAATTTGGTACACATATCAATTTGTATGACCCAAACGCAGAGGTGTGACGTGAATAGACGAAATCTGTATATGGGGGTCACTTTTGCGGGCAAGATGGAAAAAAAATAATTGCAAACTGCACTATGTGACATATCAAATGAAAGGGCTTATTGTGAGGATCTCAAACATATATTTTTTGTAATTTTAAAATAAATAGTTTCCAAGTTATTCAAGAAAATAGACGAAAATTGACCATTCCCCCCTTATCTCCGAAACTACTGAACCTAAAATTTTGAAAAAAAAAAAACAGAAATTAGTTTTATACTTATAGATTATTGGAAAACTATAAGAAGTCCGAAATATTACAATAACATGGTAAATCACTCAATATTGTGCGTACCAACTTACATTTGCAGTTGAAATGTGTGGGAGAACATATTTTTTTATAGTTTGCATTCAAAATAATATACCCGTCGAGATCCAACACGGTTAAAAATTCCTTGACATCAAAGCACATTATTTCATAAAAATAGCTTTAACACAGCAATTAAAATATCCTTTTTATTCCGAAAGAAATTAGGGAACTCCCTCAAAAACATTTTTTTTTTTTAAACGTTGCCCCACACTAGGAATGACTCCTGTATTGTGGGTGCGTTTACAAACATTTAAATTCACATACACAAACAGCCAGACCCGGAACAACTACTTGTAGGTCATACAAATATTTGTTTCGTGCGGGAATCGAACCCGCTACACGCAGCACAGCAGTCAATCGCTTAACCACTGCGCCAACCGTTCTGTCAAACTTTGAATTCAAACTATATAAATGGCTTAATGGTAATTGTTTTTATAGTGTGAAAGAATTCAAAAAACGAGGCAAAAAAGTCTTTGTAAGTTGTCTTTGAAATATATCCCTTAACTTCTTTTAAATAAACTTTTGTATTTAAAACTCAATTCACCCAAAATAGGTGTTACACAACACTTTTCTACTTAACCTTTTGCTGAACTCAAGATCTAAAAAGTATTTTAAGCTATCCGTTTACGGAGTCCAATCTCAAGGTATAAAGTTAGTAAGTAACAAGACTCCTTGGCCCAAACCTTTTCTCTGAGTTCGGATCGATCTTTGAAAGAATTCCGGGTCAAACCAACCCGGCTTGGAGGGTCTCACTGAATTTCGTTTTCGGATTTCGTCCTTTACGGTCAAACTCTGTTTTTGTTTTCGTTTGCCGAAAATATATTGCTTTTTGATGATTAGTTGTTCAGAGAAAGAAGTTTTAAGCTGTTTAAACGGTTTATAAGATTGAAAACTGGATGGAACCATGGATTCTGTTCAAGATTTTTAACACCCACGTTGAAATTTTACATCGGTTATTTAAAATTAGCGCTTCCGTAAATTTGGACCGTGTAAGCATTTTCCTAGAAAGCAGCTGTGTATTTTTTGTTAACTTATATGAAATATTTCTGCGCAAAGGCGTCTAGAAACATGAGCTTAATTCATGGTTACAGTTCGCGTCGATGCCCTACCACCCTGTATAGAAAGAAAGAAAGAAAGAAAGAAAAAGTATTTATTGTGACTCGCACAGGAAGATCACATACTATACTAAACACGTCTTACAATCGTACAAAAATGATAAAAAACAAATTTCTTCGAAGTCAAAAAATAAAAATAAAACAGAAAGTCTTGCACGATGCCAAAAGGCTCATACCTCAGCATGATGCTGCGACATTTAAAAAGTTTCGCAGCGCAGGTATAGTACAGTTATAGTCTTAGTCTTGCATGCCATGTGTGTATTGTATACTCATGTTTTGGAAAAATAAAAGTATCTTATCTTATCTTATCTACAACGTGTAACGGAAAGGGTAACATACCAAGAGCAGGGCCTTCTTTGGATGATATCAAACGATATTGGAAGGGTTTTTAAATCCTATCTCTACATGTTCGGAAATTATGAGAATTTTTAATACATTGATACCAGAACAAATTGAAACAAATACATCACTCGGAAGAGATTTATCGTGATATTGGCAAGTAACGTGAAAAGTTATGGACCGACGTGGTACGATGACACGTTTTTTATTATTTGAATTTAAGAAACATATGAAACTAAAAATTTGGTATCAATTCTAAGAGTCTTTTATTTTGAGCTGAAACTATGTATAGTGATTCTATACCAGCTGTTATCTTTAGTGCTTAAGGATAGCAATAGGGTTTCTGTTACACCTTGTATAGTTAATTATACGTTTGAAAAACAAAACTTCATCTAAGTATAATAATTTTAGAGAGATGTAGTGTAATAATATAATAACCTTATTATTATTTTTTCGGACTTTTGGTCAAAAGTGCAACGTATACAAAAAAATGGGCTCGTTGGCTACCAAAAACAAAAATACATTTTCGGCCACTCCCTACCGGATTGTTCAAAAGAAAAGTAGACTCAACGCGACACGGCCTTCTGATAAATATTCAAGCAGCCGGCCGACCGGAAACTCAAGGATTCGTTGCTCGAGTCCCAAGTTCAAATCTGATAAGTACCTTCTAATAATTGAGATTTTTTCGTTGAAGGGCATGGGCGTCTTGGCATACAGAGTAGGAAAGATCACAGCGGGCCTAGCACGAACGCCAGAAGTAAATACACCGTGACATTTTAGTCGTCTTACAACGGCAGCCCACTTCATGTATCCAATGACTACTCATCATTTATTTAAAAAAATGATGTTTTTGAACATTTGCATAGTTTAAAAAATAAAAATATAATTCACTAAGACGCATGACGTAATTTGAAACACCATAAGGAGATGAAATTAATGATGGAATGTAATGGTAGGTAGGTAGATATCTTCTATCGTTTGATACGTAAACATTATTAACAGGAAACCCTCCCTGTTTCATCATTCTAAAGCATTATTTATTTTTCATTATACCTATTATCGTAATTAATGGTAACAATGTTTTAATCGCGCCAGGTATTTTATGTCGGGTACATTGAGTGGACCACCTTTGTAAGACGACTAAAATGTCACGGTGTATAAATAAATAAATTCCAATAATTATGAATTTGTTGTCATGTTCACAAAAAAAGATTGATCGTAGCTGTAATTTTAGGGTTGATTTTTCAATGGTCAGATAAGTTATATTTGAGGAATAAATATTTCGGTTTGACAACTTTTGTATAGAAAATATGCCAAACTGTCAGATTAAAAATCAGCCTTAAGTCTAGCAAATTAAAACCTATACTTTTACTGACTGACTTTGACTGACTCGTTGACAATTCAAAAGTGCCTGTAAATCATTTCTTCATCGTCATTATCATTTCAGCCGAATGACGTTCACTGCTGGACATAGGCCTCCCCCAGGCTTCTCTTCTACGACCGGTATTGTGCTTCCCACATCCAGTGGATTCCCGCGGCCTGCACAAGGTCATCGATCCATCTTGTGGGAGGCCTTCCAACTCTACGTCTTCCGGTACGCGGTCGCCACTCCAGAACATTCCGTCCCCATCGGTCATCTGTTCTGCGAGCAATGTGCTCTGCTCACTGTCATTTAAGTTTGGCAATTCTTCGAGCTATGTCGGTTGCCTTGGTTCGCCTGCGGATCTCTTCATTCCTGATCCGATCGCGTAGGGAAACTCCGAGCATAGCCCTCTCCATTGCCCTTTGGGTGACTTTAAGCCTTCTGATAAGGCCCATTGTGAGCGACCACGTTTCTATACCATAGGTCATCACTGGCAACACGCACTGGTCAAAGACTTTCGTCTTGAGACACTGCAGTATTTGGGACGAGAAGATATTGCGAAGCCTCCCGAACGCTGCCCAGCCGATTCGGATTCGACGATTGACCTCTTTCTCGAACTTGGACCTACCTAACTGGACAGTTTGTCCTAGGTAAACGTACTCGTCCACTTCAAGTGTAGCGCCTCCGATCGTCATGAGAGTGGGTGTTACATGGACATTTGACATGGTAAATGTATGGTAAACAGTTTAATCGAAATAAATGCTTTTGAGTTTGAGTTTGACTGGATATTTTTGAATGCTCTTAATAAAGCGGATAATGAGTTTGTGATTTAATTATTAGGATCCACGTTCGCCTTGAATACTGATAGGTAATATATCAATTAATTAACTCATAACAGTATATTTATTTCTTGTTTACTAAACATATCCTACTTTAGTAAATAAACATCAAATTAATATAGCTTTTGTTTGACACGTGCCCCTAAAATGCTGCATTTAAAATATCAAGTTACAAGTCGCTTTAAAAATTAAAACTTTAACATGATTTTTTTTTAAATTTATTCAAAAGAACCCGATTTTTAATAATTGATTTCAATTTTGCCTATGACGACTGCAATTTTAATCTAACTCAATTTTTGAAGTGATAAGTATTTTAAAACTTAGAACAGTGTTGATTGTAGTTTGTACATGTCCGTTCCTCTTCAACCTTGTTCATCTATGGCATTAGTTAATTTTTTTAGCCATTATTTAAGCCACCAGTAGGCGCCACAAGAGGTCTTCCTGTTCGACATTGAACTTCAAATATTTCATGTCATTCGTTTCATTCTTTCGTACACCATTCAGTCCGTAGGCGTTTTGACACTTTGACAGGTGCCCAGGCCTGACGTCTCAGTACTGCTACCTAGTAAATGTCATTTCAGAAAACCCTCATTATTTCTACACTTTTTACACTACTCCGACTCAAAAGGTTTTATTCGTTTTAGTCTTCGCAATATATTTGTTTGCTCTAACAGCTGAAGTGCCTCACAGTCTAACATGAATACTGATGAAACATTTTAACACCACAGTATTCCATTTCCGTGCCTCGGGATGCACGTTAAGCCGCTGGCTGTCATTCCTGGATCTTTGAAAATCGTTACGTGTCATCTGAAACACGAAAATCTGACAACCAGTCTTACCAAGGGGAATCATATTACACATTAACTGTGTTGTGCAGGTCAGATAAGTAGTCATTGCATATAGTTAGACTGGCAGCTGACCCCAGTATAAGAGAGAAAAGGCTAGGCAGATGATTAGAATTGAAATAACTGGGTTGTAGAGGTCAGATAGGCAGTCGCTCCATCGTACATTACTGGTATTCATCTGCATCTGGTTAGACTGGAAGCCAACCTCAACATAGTTGGGAATGGGCACGCCACGATTGCAGCGGTAAGTCTCCCCTTTGAGGAGTGGATTGAGAGGCGTAACGGCGCCGTCACCTTCCGCTTGACGCAGGTCCTCACCGGATACACCTGTTTGGGGGAGTTCCTGTTTTGTATAAGGCGGGAGGAAACGCCCGGGTGTTTCCATTGTGAAGATCGCCCTGAGGATATGGTGGAGCATACGGTGAAGGTCTACGCACTTGGGCGGAGCACCGCCGTGTCCTCGTGGAGGCGATCAGCGGTGGCGATTTCCCGCGTCCGGCCCTAGTCGAGCGAGAGTGCATGGGTAGCCGTCACCTCCTTCTGCGAAGCAATAATGCTCGCGAAGAGGAAGGCGGTGCACGTGAGGGAGAGGCAGTATATGCCTTGGGCGTCGGGAATCCCAGGCTGATTCCCGGCCACCATAGGCGCGGGCTTGCAGATGGCGAGTAATGGGTAGCTCGCTCTCCGGTAAAGACCAAGCCCAGGTCGATGGCGCGTTGTGCTCCACGCGCGTCTTCAAGAGATGCTAGCACCAACTGGTGGGGTCCGCAAGGGCCGGTGCCTTTCATGGGTGCGGGTTGCTCGAAAGAGATACCGTCGCCCCTGGCACACAGACAACTGAAGGAACACGGGTGGATTTTAGTCAGTAAAAGTCTGACACGCCCTCCTGCTCCACGCAGAGCGGGAGAAGTTATTTGATGATTTTACACCCTCAAAAAAAAACGTAGTTGGAAAAAGGCTAATGTTTGTTTTTTTTTCAGGCCAATTTTTTACCATACCGTATGGTACCTTCACAAATGACTGTCAATACTACTAATTTAAGACATTAATGAAGAGTGCCACATCGTAGATGACTGACAAAACACACTACAGATCCGTGTTTTCCTTTTCAAGACTGTTCTGTCTTCACTGGACGTGACTTGGTAATGCAAAAGAAACTTTATATCCACCGCTTGAAGGTAGTTTTCGTTTACAATTTAAAAGACATAAAGTAGGTCGATTTACTTAAGGACCCTAAAATGCTATATTCACGAGATCAAGTTACAAAAGTAGCTTTAAAATTAAACATTGTAACAAAAATCCCGATCAAATATTATAAGCATTTAGTGAATACAGAATATTGCTTTTTTATAAATTACGGAAAAAGTGCTTGATGGAAGACTATGGTTTTGTATTTGAGATGGAATTCACGTTCATTGCTTTAAAAATTCCTGGAATATTTCAATTGAATACTCCTTTTTAATTTGTAATAACTGTTTTATTTTATTTTCAAAGTATTGAAACACTCTTTTTTTTTGCATGTATTGCAATATTCTTTGATGTAGGAGCATTTACAGGAAAAACTGCATTAAAAGCCTTTTCAGAGGAAAAGCTGAATACCTACGTACTGAAAAAAAAAAAAAACAGAATGGTTTTACTCATCGAAATAGCGGCTAAGTGCGACTCGGACGCGTAGGGTTCCGTAGCACCGTACAAAATTTAAAACTAGGTAAAAAATGTACAAAAACATGATTCTTGAATAAATTAAAAAAAAACAATCATTTATGGTATCATACAAGTAACTTTTTTTTTGAATTGGCCTTATTACGCAGACTATTTGAAAGTGTAAACCTATTGCGGTTTAAAAAATTCAACCCTGTGCCAAACGAATGGACGACAGGACGGACAACTACGGTATCAACGAACCGGGAAAAAAACGATAAAAAAAAACTCACCTTCATCATCAAAACCCTGGCTAGTCGCTGAGCCACTAGGCTTAGGTTTAGATCCCTCTCGCATCTCACTCGCACTTATCACAAAATAATATTTATATCTCACTCTAACACTTCACATAACAATGTTTGTAGCGACATCTAGCGGAGTTTCATGATAGTTGTAACAGCGCCATCTTTTGGTTTGGTAGTAGCAACTCTTGGTATACTGCCATTTTTGCAAGTTATTCTTCTTTTCTGTAACAATGGAGAAGAAATCGATTAGAAAAAGTACATAATATATTCAATAGAGTTGTTAGTACATTAACATAGTTATGCATAGTTGGATATATTTTATGCAGTCACTATTATTTGCCAGCGGCTTCGCTCGCGTGGAAGTCGGAAATTATCACACGGGAACGTTCTACCGAGATAAAAAGTATCCTATATGTGTTAATCCAGGTTATAATCTGTCCAAATTGTATCAAGATCAGGGCCTCAAGTCTGCTATTACAATAGTGTCAGAATGGTCTATCATTGATTTCATAATTGTTGATTTTGACAAGTTTGGTAATCTACTAACATAATGGCGTCATTATGACTTTCCAATGATCAACCACCGACACTCCATTGAAAGAAATGGCATTTATTGGTAATCTCGTACATAATGACAAATGAATGACTGACTTAGGCGGTAATCTGCTAAAATTTAACACTAATAAACTAATATATAATATTATGTAATATGTAAAAATATATATTTAAATGAAATCGGGCATGAATAAATGATCAAATTTAGTAGCAGTTTTTGGAAAATCATTTCTACTAACGGGTTTTATAATAATGGCAATACGACAATGCCATTATGACACAATTATATTACGACACCATTGACCGACCAATGATCGACCATTATGAATTTAGCAGATTACGAACTTTTAGCAAAATGACAATGGGATCGTGTTGGAATGACGAATTTATAAAAATAGCAGACTTGGGCCCCTGTTCAGCCGTTGTTGAGTGATTGAGTAACACTTTAAGCTTTCCCATTTATAATATTAGTAGGAAGTAGGGTAGGATTACTAAAAAGATTATATATTTAAATAATTTTCAGTAGGTACCTAATGATGTACGAGTTATTATGGAGATTACCAATAAATGCCATTTCTTTCAATGGAGTGTCAGTGGCTGACCATTGGAAAGTCTAAATGACGCCAATATATTAGTAGATTACCAAACTTGTCAAAATCAACAACTTTGAAATCAATGATAGACCATTCTGACACTATTGTAATAGCAGACTTGAGGCCCTGTGTCGGTCACAATCTGTCAAAAACACCTCGAGCTTCCATACATTTTTGACAAGATTTTGACATTTGATAGTCGCCGAGGTGAGACTGCGACTAGATTTTTAACGATTTGAATTACAAGAATTGGTTTTGTGGTTTGAATATGTGCAAGAATTTAAATTGGAAAAGATGTGTCCATTTCACTGCCAAAAACGGATTGCGCTTTTAATTGCCGTATCTACTCACATTATCAATTCAAATTCCCACCCGCTATTGACATTTAAATTCCCACTTTTACCCCCACGCCGTAACGAGGTGTTAATCAGTCATATCACGCGTCGCACACCGAGTTCGAGAAGTTTTGAACCTAAGTTCGACATCTCAACAAAGTTCTTACGAGTTTCGTAATGGCTCATTTACACACGGAGAAATTCTCATCTTGAATAGGCTGTATCGGAAGAAGATAAAAAAGTTGTCTCGTGTGTAGGCACAGTGCGTCATGCGCGTCAAAATACAAGAATTGACCTGTCATTTAAAATTGAGCGTTTGTGTAAGCAAATAATCAAAAAGTTATAATGAAGTGCAAAGTTTTTAAGAAATTAAGTGACATAAAAATTATTTCTGTCAGTTTATGACACCTGTCATGTCAATATTGTTATGGTCTTTGTTTATTACGGTAGAAGCGCCAGAGTAGGCTGCTAGTATTTTTTTTTTCAATTTGCAGATCAAAGCATTTTGAAAATATGGTTCGTGATTGTAACACGTATGCATTTACAGAATTAGTTAAATTAAAATAGAGGGTTGTACTAATGATTTAATAGTTATAATTCTGTAAAGCCTGCTGCAATTGCAAATTATATTTTAATCAAAATATGACCTAAAAGTTACCTGCAAATCGCAAAAAAACGGAAGAAAATTCAAATTTCGCGGTCTATTTTCACGCATCCACCTAAAACGTGAAAATAGTTTTGTGGGGCAACGTTTTAAGAACAATAAAACAACTCTTAAAAACAAACTATTTAAAAAAAAAATAGACTCTATAAATAAATAAATTTAAATCTGACAAGTTTCTGAAAAGAAATTCCAAATCAAACGTAGTCGTCTCGTTCTTCGAGTTGACAAATCAGAGTTCGAGAATATGGCCTTGCGAGACTCGTACTATGACGTAGGTATTCGTATTCGAGATTTTTCTTGAGCCACTTGTGGATGTGGGTAATATTAAAAGCGTTCATCCTAGGAGTAATAGTGATCTGTGGTTCATCCCACGCGAGCTGGCAACGGCGTATTTATATCGGTTTTTCGTGATTATTTAATTAAATACTAACAAAAGTAAGCATTTTATTCAGCCATGCACTAGATCGTTGGTATTTACAATATATGCTTGTATGTTATTGTTTTACAGTTATTTTTTATATTTACTTAAAAAAATCGATATACCGTCAATTATTTTCTATTTGTATTACTTAGTGCGATTAAATGTTTTTATTAAAGAGTAAATGTTAAAAATTATTATAAATGCCAGCGACCTAGTGCTGGGCTGCGACGTCAAAACGGAGGAGGGTCAACGTGTGTATTTTTTTTTACAGACTAGTCCAGTCTGTAAAAAAAAAATCCCTCCTCCGTTTTTTCGTCGGCTAAAAGTGGTGAAAGTTTTGCAAAAACAATTCACCAATTAAGTACGTCAAGTTTTCGGTTGCAATAATGCGCCAAATGAATCTTGATTTTGATAATTAATTTTTATTGAAAAGGGTTATACTCCGAAGTTGGTCCCATTTAAATTTGGAAAAAAAATCCAACTCACACTCACAGATTTTCTTAATGCTGAGTTGTGTAATACAAAAAGTAATAAAAAAATTAAGTATGTAGTAATAAGTAGATTAGAGCCACAAAAAATTATAAAAAAAAACTTTTTAACAAAAAATTTTACCGCCGAAAAAACTGAAAAGCAAAAATAATAAACCTTTTTTGTTTAACCTTATTATCTATTGCTTGTAACATTTTGCTTTTCAGTATTTTCGGCGGTTTTTGCAATGTTTTTTTAGAATAATTAAACGTTGTTGGTTTGAATACTTCTCCATATTCTTAAATCGCGTGTTCTGTACGTGACAACTGTTAAAAAAAATCACCATACAACTCGTATTAACAAAATGGCGGCAAATTTAAAACCAGCGGTCTTGTTGGGACACCCGTTATATCGTGAGAATTTGAACTTGTAGTTAATATAAGCAATAGTTGAGTTCGCCAACCCATCTTGAGCAAGCGTGGTGATCAATGCTCGTGGCTTCCCTGTATGAGAACAGGTCTTTGCCCAGCAGTGGTATTAGTTTTAACTAGCTTTCGCCAGCGGCTTTGCCCGCGTGGAGGTCGAAAGTTATACCACGGGAACGTACTATCGGGACAAAAAGTATCCAATGTGTTAATCCAGGCTACCTATCTGTGGGCCAAATTTCTTCCAAATCGGTTCAACCGTTGTTGCGTGATTTAATAATAATAAAAAAAAAACAATAAAAATCTTTATTGCAGACCACATGATCCATAAAAAAAACAAGCAAAAAAAAAAAAAAAAAATAATAATAATAATAAGTACAATTAAAAAATTTAGAGTAAAGTAGAAAAAAAAAACATAATTAAATAGCAACAGACATCTAAACATTTAAATATCCAAATATACAAACTTTTACATTTATAATACTATGGTGGAAATGGTAGGAATTAGTAGGAATTAGTAGGAACTGTAGGAAGGATAGTAGGAGAAGTCTCGCATAAACAATCTCGCCTCTAGATAGTCGAGAAACTTGTGTGAAAGAGCCTTAAATGTGAGTTGGAGTAAGTAATTATGTATGCATGTGTTGTAACTTAGAGATTCGTCATGGCTTTCAAAGTTAGGGGCGGTTAAGTGTCGTGAGGTCGTGATTGGGGTAGTCTGTTGACATCGTGTTGAGGTATAATCTGCTGTTTTAGGTTGAGGGATTACACGAACATTGAATTAGTTAGTTCTCAACGAAAGCTGAATTCGAAAAACGACGCAATGTGACAACACGTCTGTTTTTTTACCTATTAAAAAAAAATTGGAACATTAAATTATTTGAATTTTATGTGAGTCTAACATTAGAGGACCGTGTCTGGAAGAAAGAGCCATTGCCGCTTTAAGTTGACCTGTCCCAACAGATGGCATGTATGTATCAGCCACCGTGTAGCTCAACCCTATTTTAGGGAGCTCAACGACCCGCCACAAGACGCTACCAGATCTGTAGGACATTTGCGTAGGCTATTTACAAAATACTCAAAACCACCAGACAAAGTCATGTATTCAATCTACCCCGTATTTTTTTTTTCTTTGGAATCTCAGAACTCCGTCATTTATAGATCGATTTAGAAAATTCTTCTTTTGTTGGAAAGGGTAGTCTCATATTGAGCTTCAATAATATGTATTTTTCACTAAGCGTATGTTGATGTAGTTATAATGACTTCCTGTCGTTGTTAGTTACTTGACAAAAATAAAATAAAATAAGACAAGTGCTTGCAGTCAGCATCAACTGGTAGGGTCCGCAAGGGCCCATGTTCCAAAGAGATATCGTGGCCCCTGGCACACAGGAAACTAAAGGAACACGGGTGGGTTTTAGTCAGTAAAAGTCTGACACGCCCTCCCGTTCGACCCAGAGCGGGAGAAGTTCTAATAACTTCTCCCGCTCTGGGTCATCTAATATGATTACTCACCCTCAAAAAAAAAGGTATAAAATTTGTGTGGAGTAGGTACCACAACTAAAATGCGAAAACTTAAAGTGTAGGTACAAAAGTCTAATGTTAAATTCAAACTGCAAAAAAATCGAATAACCGAAAACGCCATGACGAAAGTGGTGTGGCAATCTGGGCCCCAATTTTGTATGGTTATAATTATTCCTCGCGGAATTTTATTACGTTCAAACTACGTTAATATCGTGTTTTTAGAAACCAACGAAACGTTAAGGAATCGAAATGTCATATTTTGTATGTTCCAAGACAATTTGTCGATATTATTAATACGATATTAGCAGGTTTCGTGTATAATTGACGTGGTTTCGAGTAAGGAATCGTTTTTTTTTTTTTGTTTGGGTGGGAAATCAAATAACTTCAAGCAGATCAAAGACAATACATAAACAATGATATATCATCATCTGCCTGGCCTTTTCCCATACTATGTTGGGTCAGCTTTCAGTCTGGCCAGATGTAGCTAAATACCCGTATTTCACATGGAGAGACTGCCTATCTGACCTCCACAACCCAGTTACTAGGTAATACAATACCCTAGGTAAGACTGGTTGTCAGACTTTCGGGTTTCTTACGACTCGTAACGACTGCCAAAGATTCATAAATGACAGCCGGGATTACGAGCCGGTTTAACGTGCTTTCCGAGGGTTTTGGTACGTAAAGATGGTCACCCATCCACATACCAACCGCGTTAGCGTAGCTTAACCTAATCCATCGACCCGTGCGGCTGTTATTACTTACCCACAAGCCTAAAACATTGATATATCTCATCAATAAAGTAGCCATTCACTCCGCCCAAAACTACTCTTATTAAGAACACCATGATTGATTAACCGTTCACACGTTAAGAAAACTCTATCAAAAGAAAACCTATTAATCTTACTTTCCCTTCCCTTAATTACTAACCTCGCTCAGGTAAAGTTACTAAACTGAATTAGTAATTAGTAAGTAATTAGAAACGTTTGGGGAAGTTGATTAAGGAGGTCCATTCGAGCGGGGCAGTTGTGTAAGTCCTGACTTACGACTTATAGAAGATAAGTTCGAACCCCACTACTTCGTGTTAGCTCATAGAATTACAACATCTATAGCAGAACACGAGAATCCTAATAAAATCTTTGGAGCCCTTTTTGATGTTGTGTAAAAAGAATACCAATCTGCTTTCAAGACCAAAACCACTGTCATTAATGGCACCTCCGTTGGCCATTCCAATAATATAGTAAAAACAACTTGGAAAATTATTAATAATGAAACGGGCAAGTCAACACATCTCTGGAGTAAGAGAGACACTCAACATACCACGCTGCTTAAGGGACTCAACAGTGAGTTCCCCATTACGAAGGCAATAAATGACCGGGTGCCCAAACAGTTTACCTTTGATAAAAAATACAAAATCCAACTTCATGAGCATCGACGATGCAAAGGCTTGCGCCCCGCAGAGCTGCGGATCTACACGGATGGATCAAAAACAGGTAGTGGCACAGGTGGTCTTCTCGGAGGACCTTAACATACACATAGCCACACCATTGGGGTCCATAACACTGTTTCAGGCCGAATGCATGGGCATCTCCCTTGCCGTGTCTGCTATCATGGCCAGGGAAGTTGAAGACCACTCGATCCGCATACTCTCAGACAGCATGGCTGTTCTGCAAGCGCTGAACAGTCACACAGTTGATTCTGGGCTAATATGCGAGTGCCACCAGTGCCTAAACCAGGTGGGTAGCCTCAATAAAATTACCATTCAATGGATGAAAGGACACAACGGCTCGCTAGGTAACGATGCAGCCGATGAACTTGCCAGGAGGGGGTCGAGTATGGCACCAGTGGGACCAGAACCCATCGCGCCTCTCTCCTTCCGGTATCTACGCACTCTGGTAAGAAAACGAACCAGTGACCAACATCACTAGTTATGGCTGGACCTACGTGAGTGCAGACAGGCTAAGGAAGTACTTCCTACGATCGATATTTTAATAAATAAGTTGGAAGCATACGGTATAAGAGGCAATGTTCTAAAATTAATAAAAACATATCTGGATAACAGAAAACAGGTCACGGAGATATCTAGGATAAACGTTAAAACTAAATGTGAAGAAATATTTCATTCGCATGAGCAAGTAGTCAAGTATGGAGTCCCCCAGGGTAGTGTGATGGGACCCCCACTATTCATAGTATATATAAATGACTTACCTAAACATGTAGACCAACCAGTTACACTCTTTGCTGATGATAGCACTATCACAATTCAATGTAATACCAAAGATAGCTACAATAATGACATTAATAATTCTCTGACATCAATAATAAATTGGATGAATAATAATAATCTAAAAATTAATCTTAATAAAACTACCGTAATGCACTTTAGTCAACGTTTATCAATGATGACTGATCTTAACGTCCAATACAATAATAGAATTATTACAGAAGTTGACAACACTAAATTCCTTGGAGTGACGATTGACAAAAAACTAAACTGGAAAGCACACATAGAAGAACTCAGTAAAAAAATTAATAATTCTTGTTACGCTCTGTTCAAACTGGCCTCAGTGCTTAACACTGAATCATTGCTCATGGCTTATCACGGTTTGGTTTCTTCACACTTAAGATATGGAATCATTTTCTGGGGCAACTCAACTGACAAGGACGTACCCTTCAAAGCCCAAAAAAGGTGCATCAGGACTATGTTTAGATTACAGTCAATCGAAAGTTGTAAGCCCTACTTTAAAAAATATAAAATATTAACTCTCCCTTGCCTTTACATTTTAGACATTGTCATGTTTGTAAAATCAAATCGGCTCTTATTTCCACGTCAATCAGAAGTGGTCGATCGCAACCATAGTAGACGCGATGACAGTATTCTCTGTCTACATAGATCGAAAACAGCATTAATGCACAAGAGTGTTTTCTGTCTGGCCCCTAAAATTTTCAATAAACTCCCAAATAGTTGGAAGGAGCTTAATGTCCGTCAATTAAAATATAAATTAAAGATACTGCTAGAAGGGAAAGCATACTACAGTATTCTAGAATTTCTTAATGACAACATCTAATACTGTGTAAGTAACCAATGTTATCAATACATCTTTGACATAATCCGTACATACAGCAACATATTATTGCTATGATCATAATTTTATTTGACTGACTACTTGATTAATTGTTACGTAATTATGATGACGAAATTTAAATATTTGTACGCCACTAAGGCCAAACATGACTGATCTAAACTATAATGTAATTTAATAACTTGCATGCTCTGTATGTGTACTCATGTTTCCACAAATAAAGAATCTTGTATCTTGTATCTTGTATCTTGTATCGATGCCCGCCTCACAAAACAGGTTCTCCGTCTAACTAAACCACAGCTGCGTTCAGTTACAGCAGCTGTAAGTGGCCATGGGTCATTTAACAAACATCTCTTTGTCATAGGAGTAACAGACAGTCCGCTGTGCAGGGCCTGCATGGAGCACGACGAGACAGCAGCGCACGTGCTGCTAAACTGCCCGGTGGTCGCCAATTACAGGGCAAAATACTTCGGTAACCCAGGTACCCTACGTGAGATTGTCAGAAACACCAAGGCGTTGCTCGAGGAGCTGGGGTGGATCGAATGAGCGATTCTCCCACCCGTACGCGAAATACGCGCTTTAACGTGGAGTGGACAACAGCCCGTATTACCTATTACCTATTAGCTAACGGGTAAGTCAGTTAAACTGGAAAAACAACTAGAGATTATGGTCCAACCATATGGGTAACCAATCTTACCAAGGGGTATCATATTACCCAGTTCCATAAGCAGTGGCTCCCTCCGCAAAGCCGCTCATCCCGTGGCTTTAAAGAAAACCAACCGGGCTGATGATGACGGCTTCGTGATGGTGCAAAGGACGAAGCGCCGACAGAGTTGCAGCTACATAACCGCGTCTCCAAGGCTATGCCAATGAAAAAGTGCGTGCTGCGAAGCTGAATACCCCGGTGTATATTTCCCGTCTCCATTACACCACCGACGCGGAAGACATCGTGAAATACGTGCGTCAAAGGCTGAATTACGCGCCGCGAGTGCAGTTGCTAGAAACGCATCGCAATGTCAACTTTAAGGTTTTTGTGATACGCATACCAACATGCTACTTGCATCTGGTGATGGAAGAAAGCTTTCGGCCACAGAATGTGGTATTCCGCCGCTTTCGCGGACAAGTGCCACCAGAATGCACAAAGACTTAGTGCAAATAAGTGATACTAACATAATTTCAAATTGTATTTTATTAAATACAATTTAAAACAACCACAATAACAACAAACAACAACAAAAACAACAACAACAACAAACAACAACAATTAACAACAACGACAACAACAATATATAACAACAACAACAACAATATGATGCGTTATTACACAAATTGTTAATATAATATGTATATTTAGGTTAAGGTATTTATTTATGGGTCTTTGTAACCTGAAAATAAATGGTTATATTAAAAAAAAAACTGGTATTAAGCTGCTTAGACTCGTAGTCGACCAAAACATACTTCGGAAAGACTATATATTGATTAAAACAAAATCAGCCAATAATGCTCCCACTGTTGAGACACAGGCCTCGTCTTTGTGAGAGGGAGCTGGCTGTGATCCACCACGTGGACCCAATACGGGTTGGTAGATGTCGAATGTCTTCGAATTTTTCCTCACAATTATTTTCTGCACCGTTTTGACAGCACTGCTGATTAAATATTTTACACAAAGCAAAGCGTCTGTCACAATGTGGCTAAATCATTAGAAGGCTAAAAGCTACCCAAATTGCAATGGAGAAGGCTATGCTTGGAGTTTCCTAGGTGGTCGCATCAGTAATGAAGCGGTCCGCGGAGAACCAACGCAGCCAACATAGCCTGAAGAATTGCCAACTTAAGTGGCAGCGAGCAGGGCACAATGCTAGCAGAACAGATGACCGATGGGACCGAAAAGTTATGGAGTGGCGACCGCGTACCAGAAGATATAAATTTGGAAGGCCTCCTACATGGTGGACTGATGACCTTGTTAAGGCTGCAGGAATCCACTGGAAACGAGAAGCATAAAACAGAACCGGTCGAAGTGGCGGTGCTTGGGGGAGGTCTATGTCCAGCAGTGGACGTCTTTGGGATTACAATGATGATGAAATTGCCTATCTGGTTTCGAAACTACGACCTACAATTTGTAAGTCGCGGCTGCTACCATTGGATTAAAACACTGCTCTCTGGACATATTGATTGATTGATACTTATTAAGTGAATTCCGGGTCGTTTTCACTGGCCCACCAATCGCTCCGGTTCGTTGGACTGGCATCCTTATAGGCGTAATAAGTTTGGCGTATAGGTGTGTAAAGGGGAAATTGAGCCCTCGTTTCAGGGTAAAGAGTGTGCTCGTGTCTTTGTTTACCCTTACGAAGAACCCTTCTGCCGAAGAGCCCCAATTAGCACTTGGTAATTGAAGAGCTTCAATTATAAAGGGCCTTTTATTGTTGTATGATTAATATTTATTTTTGTGGTGTGAGGAGTTTGTTTTTTATTCGTAGGGTTCCGTTGTCAACAAGGAACGCTTATAGTTTCGCTATGTCTGCAAGTCTGTTCGTAGCTTAGCTCTGAGACTCTTAGTACTAGAAAGCTGTTATTTGGCATATATATATATTATAATGTACAATTCAGACTAGATTGAATACATGACTTTTATAACTGTCTGGTGGTTTTGAGTATTTTGTATATGGCCTACGCAAATGTTCTACAGATCTGGTAGCGTCTTGTGACGGGTCGTTGAGCGACCTAAAATAGGGTTGAGCTACACGGTGACTGATACATACATGCGGTCTGTTGGGACAGGTCAGCTCAAAGCTGCAATGGCTCTTTCTTCAAAAGGCCTTTACAGACATGGCCCTGCATTGTTAGACTCAAATAAAATTCAAATAATGTAGTGTTTGAACTTTAAAAGAGACCATGACCTCTGAGTTTGTTTCGGCTTTTCTTCTCAGGGAACAGTCACCTAGAACATGTAGTTTTTTTAAATATTGACCAACAAAATATTGACATGTGAAAGTGTCATATAAGATCTACTTACATATATTAAAATTTCATTTCATTTCAATTACAAATTAGTTGCGCCAACAAAGTGGTAAAATAAAATCTTGAAAAATAAATTTACCTCCTCTACACTTAAAGTGGGGATGTTTTTTTTTATATTGTCTTGCAAAAACATTGCGGTTTTATGAAACAATTTTTCGATTAAATACTAAGCTAGATTGCTGCTACATTTGTGGGTCAACTATACGCGGAGGTTTCTAGATGCGTGTGCAATATAATAATAGCTTCAGAGTGCTGTTGAGATTGCTCTGGTTCTGCAATGCGTCTGTTCGCTTTAGTACGGACTGTCGACTTTTATGCCATTGTGAGGAAGAAGACCGCATCCTTGATAAGCAGAATGAGGGCTAGCAGCAACAGTTTTTTTAAACCTTAGCTGAACGACACGCTGTCCGGTTGCTTGTGCGGCAGAGATAAATAAACAAGATGTGTGCCTATTAATTTTATAAATACTAACCCTTTTTTTTTGGGTGGGAAATCATCAAATAACTTCTCCCGGCGTGTCAGACTTTTACTGACTAAAACCCACCCGTGTTCCCTCAGTTGCCTGTGTGCCAGGGGCCGCGGTATCTCTTTCAAACAACCCGCACCCCTGGCAGGCATCGGCCCTTCCGGGCCCCGTCAGTTGCTGCTGACATCTCTTTGAGGCGCGCGTGGAACACAACGCGCCGTCGACCCGGCCTTGGTCCTTACCGGACAGCGAGCTACCCATTACTCGCCCTCCGCAAGCCCGTGCCTACGGTGGCCGGGAATCAGCCTGGGATTCCCGACGCCCAGGGCGTCTCCTGCGAAGGCCACAGCTATGAGGGCGCATGTACTGCATCGCCCTCACATGCGCCGCCTCCCTCTTTGCGAGCATAACTGCTTCGCTGAAGAAAGCAACTGCTACCTATGCACTCTCACTCCGTACCATGGCCTGGACCAGGGCCGGGGCAGGGACTAACCCTTAGTTGATAAGTTCTTTGTACTAACCAGTGGACCTATGTTGTCAATTCAAAGAAAAATATATTTATCATCATCATCATATCAGCCGAAAGACGTCCACTGCTAGACGTAAGCCTCCCCCAAAACGGGGATTTGTCATAATCGCCACGCTTCGCCACGCTTGGCAGGCGGGTTGGCGATCGCAGTATAGTGATCAAATGCATAGAGAACGCTGTTGCCCATTCTCTAGTAAGTCCCTTAGTCGCCTTCTACGACACCCATGGGGATAAATGGGAATATATCATCACGCCTTGTTTCCCCGAAGGGAGGGGCAGAGTAGTAGTACACCCACATTTCGCCAGTTATGTTTAAGTCCCATGTAATAGGGGGCAACCCTATTGCCATCAGCCGGCCACAAATCCAAATTCCGGGCTACCACTGACAAATTCTTGAAGAAAAATCCATTGACACTGCCCAAACCCAGGCTCTCATGCAGTAGTGTAGTAATTTTAAAATCGTTCGAATTTACGTTTCGTTTCCACCACGAGTTCATGTTAGACCAACCCCATCTATTCTGTAAAATTCAGGAATGACAACTCACTTCAAGTTCACTTCATCCTAGATTCCACGGTGAGATTTTTACAGCACTTAGAATCGAGAAATGTCGAGTTCTGACCCTTCGCTACACGATCTATTCATGTGATCCATCTAAAAATTGGTTACACCTATAAACGTCAGTAAAATTGTGGCTGAGGGATCATCTCGAGGGTATGAAAGGAGTGTCCTCTTGTCATTTTGTACCCATAACTTTACCCTGCAATGAAATATGCAGTAAAGTCTCGAAGGGCCAAATAAGTGTATTATTACAAATTCATAAGAAAATAGGGTAGCATAATTCTGTCCCCTATTTCTGAAAGCATTCGAATTTGCAGTCAATTTTCACGTGAACTAGAGTGATTGGTTATTGTCATTTTTAACTGACTTCCATAAGAAGGAGGTTATCAATTAGACACGTTTATAATTTTTTTTTTTTTGCATCTTTGGGCATAACTCCGTCATATATTAACGGATTTGTAAAATTCTTTTTTTGTTTGAAATTTGTTTATTCCGAAATGGTCCCATTTAAATTTCATATAGATCTGATGATGCGTTTCGGAGACAGACAACGGAACTCTTCATAAAATGACAGCAAACAAACCGCGATTGCTGCTATTGCATAAATATGCATTGTTTTGCTGACCCCAAGGATGATGAAATTTCGAATTGGTGTGGGCAGATACTGTAACTAAAAACTGAAAAATAAAAAACATTTTCCAAAAAAAAAAAACAACCGACTTCCGGAAAAACATTACAAAGCGAAAAATTACTTTGATTTCGGAAAAATTGAAATACATATCCATAGTAACGGTTCATGTTGATATTATGCATGTGAGAACGATATAAAAAGAAGTGCACATTAAAAGCGTCCGTAATAATAAAAAAAAAACAATTCAGAAATTAAAATAAGCCAAGAGATGACCAGTCCTTATAGGCGGCGCCCGTTTAAGAACATGGCGTATGGATCAGCACCTTCAAACATTACTTCGAAATTCGAATGGCACCTCATTTTCAATCCGCGATGTTTAAAATTAAAAACAAATGAGTTCGCTTTCCAATTGTGTGCGCTCACTTGCAAGCGAACTTTACAAAACAGCCAACCAGATTTTGATGGTCAGGCTTTTAAAAATCAGGGGTGAATTTAACACAACTAAGCAAGCTCGTAAAAGGAACTACCCCTGATAATAAGGTACCCTCTTAATGAGTTTTTAAGACAAGCAACTCTCTAAGAGCATTTTTAATTAAATTTTAAGCTGGTATTAACATTATAAATTGTCGTTTACAATTAAACCCCAACGGGGGTGAATGAAAGGGACCTTGTTAACTCTCAGACGAACATAAACGTTAACTTTTGTTCTTTTTACACGACTGCGCGAGGTTAAGGAAGGTATTGTGTTTATCAGCCTATGTACAGTACAACTATTTTCTTAATATCGCTGCGCAAACTTCGTGTTCTGTCAGTCGTGGACTTCTATCAGTTGTTCTTTGCACTTGGTGCAGACCGGACGCTCTCAATCGACTTCGAAGAATCTTCTGAAATTTTAAGATTGTATTGCATTTTATGTTATTATTTTAATGATGTATTGTAATTAATTTTATTTTAGTGATCCAATGAATTTTAATGTTGTATGAATTTTATTTACTTGTGATTTTTTATTGAGACTTGGTGCCTTATTAAATAAATAAATATCTAGTAAATAAATAGCTAGTTCTTCTTATAAATCCCTTTTACAATCTGTGACATAGAGACAATATCCGTATATCCGATCCACATATCTCCGGATGACCACAATACACCCTGGATATTATGCTAGAAGCCTGTAGCTGAAGCCTTTTTAAGCGTAGGGTCTCTTCTGTAGCGTGTATATTACATAGTATACAGGCTGGTCCGAACTCCGATATACGAAAACCTATAAGTTTTTTAATTTTATTGACGACACAATCTTATTAGACGATTTGATCCTTGTTGCTATTGGTCCTGTCAAAACTACCCTACTACCTACAAATATTATAAATGTTAAACTTTCTGAGAATGGATGGATGTTTTTTAACCGACTTCCAAAAGGAGGAGGTTCTCAATTCGTCGGAACCTTTTTTTTTTATGTTTGTTCCCCGATTACTCGAAGATGGCTGGACCGATTTGGATATTTTTTTTTGTTTGAAAGTTCATCAAGTCAGGATCTGATGATGGGATCCTGGAGAAATAGAGAGAACTCTTCAAATTTTATAGGCACACTTGAAGCAATTTGTGTAGTTTTTGGAAGAGTACTTTCTCGGAGTGGTCCCATTTCAATTTGGTGAAGATCTGATGAAGACCTTCGGAGATAGGCAACGGAACTCCTCAATAAATGATAGCAAATGGACTGGGATTGCTGAAATCTCATGTCTGTCTATTGTTTACACCAGTTAATAACATAATATCACGCAGCTACGCTGTGAAGGGGTAAGCATATGTGAACTACTAAAAAGTGAAAAATAAAAAACTTTTTTCAAAAAAATAAACAACCGACTTCCAAAAAAACACAAAGTGAAAAATAACTTTAATTTCGGAAGGCGGTGACAAAAAATTAAAATATATATCCAAAGTCACCGCCTTCCAAAATTAAAGTTATTTTTCACTTTGTAGTGTTTTTTTGGAAGTCGGTTGTTTATTTTTTTGAAAAAAGTTTTTTTTACTGTTACTGTTGTTAGATTGGGATGAAATTTGGCACACGGATAGTTTATAACCTGAATTAACACATAGCATACTTTTGATCCCGGTCGTACGTTACCTTGGGTTAATTTTCAACCTCCACGCGGGCGAAGCCTCTGGCAAAAGCTAGTAATACTACAAAGAGAAACGATTTTTTTGTATGTTTGTTGGTTACGCTTTTATGCTAAAACGACTGAACGGATTTGAAAGAAATTTGGCTCGTAGGTAAACCATGACCTGGATTAGGACATTGGATACTTTTTATCATGATATTTCTTCGGAAACGAGACATATGCGGGTAAAACCGCGGTGCTCAGCAGTCATAAATACAGGGTCATATTTTGTATTGCAAACTTGTTTAAGCGCACTTTGTATTCATTCTTGATGGTGAAGGAAACTAAAATGCCACGCTTGGGTATTCAAGCTGGTAACTCTTTTTTTTATTTATTTATTTTTGTTCAAAATATACAACATTTTATTATAGGTGATACATTTTATGACACTTTTTACTATATACAGATTGGTACATCTGTGTCTGAACTAGATAAAAAATATCTGTATTTCAGACATCAGCGCTCATCCCCTGTTGAAGGCGACATTTAGCAAATAACTTTGTTTGACCTCTATACATATTAATAAGCACAAAACAAAAAATTTTATCAAGTTAAATATCAAAATAAAATAAAATAATAATAACAAAAGAAGTAACAAAAAGTAGGAGAATAATCTTACATAAGTTGTGTAGTGATGGCCTCCGGTGAGTAGAGTGTAAATGAGTGGATATGTGTAGGAGGGTGAGTAATATTATGAGCTACTTTGTTATACATAACAGGTCTTCGGTATCATTGTAGTCTAGCTTGCGAATGTAGTCTACTACCGTAATTTTACATCCGTTCCTATTTAAGGGGTATATATCTACAAGCTTATTTATTTTTTCATAAAGAAAAGAGCCTAGGTAACAATAGAACTTGCGAGCGTATGGGTGTTTAAAGGTCGGCAGATCATTGTATGTGATAACCTTTCGTCTGCGCTTAGAAAAATAAGCGGACTTGTCATACTTTGTACTAGCATGGTGTTTCATGATTGCGTTTAAGACAAACAACTGGCGGACTGTGAGGACTTCACAAGACTGATACAAAAGATATGTTGGGAATAGGTAGGGCCGGAAAGTGCTGACTTTAAGTATTGCTCTCTGTGCAACTTCCAAAGGTTTGAGTATAGTTTTTGACGTGCCTCCCCATACAGAGATACAGTACTGCAACACTGATTGACCAAGCGCTAGGTACACTTGCTTCATTAGTTTGGGTTCAGCTGCATGTCTTAGATTTTTGAAAACGAATATTAGTTTTCTTAACCTAGAAGTAACCATGTCTATATGAGGTCGAAAAGATAGATTATTATCAATAATGATTCCCAAATATTTTACTTTTGTCACTTTATTTATGGCAGGACAAGAACAGCATACCTTGTTACAGCAATTGTGAGCTATTATAGAGAGAGTTGAGGAAGGGGGATTACAGTTGCGCATAGAGAAGGTAAGATATTGCGTTTTATCTGCATTGAGGGTTAGGAAATTTTTTTGTAACCAGTGGCTTACGATATTGAATCCATGCTGCGCATATTTATGGACATTTTCCCAAGTATCAGCAGAGAACAGAAGCACCGTATCGTCCGCATACGATATTATTTTACCTCCAGCAAGTTTTAGGTTACAAAGGTCATTTAAATAGACAAGAAATAGACTTGGACCCAATATACTACCCTGAGGGACACCATAGGTGACAGGTAAGTCTCTACTTATGTTATCGCCTATTTTAACACATTGTGTGCGATCAGAGAGATAGTCATTAAATATTTTGAGTTGATTTCCTCTAACGCCTATTCGTTCCAGTTTTTGTAAAAGCAATGGCACAGAGACCGTGTCAAAGGCTTTGGCCAAATCTAAAAATATGCCCATAGTCTTTTTGCCCGCATCCAAATTTCCTACGATATAATCAACAAGCTCATGGACTGCATCACTTGTTGACTTGCCAGCTCGAAAACCATATTGATTGCTAGAAAGTTCGTTATTTGTTTCTAGGTAGTTTATGAGTCTTTTATTGAGAATGCGTTCCAGGAGCTTAGAGATAGAGGGCAGAATAGAAATAGGCCTATAGTTGGTGATCCGGTGTTTATCTCCGGATTTATGTATCGGATGCACGGCTGACTTCTTTAGGACTGTAGGAAAAACACCTTGTGATAAACAAGTATTAAAAATATGTGTTAAAATCGGTACAAGTATATGTTTGTTTTGTTTAAGAAGGCTATTTGGTATACAGTCCCAACCAACGGAACATTTATTTTTCAGACCCATGATCAAACTCTCCACCTCCTCCTCATCTGTGTCTATTAAAACTAGAGATTTTAGACAGTGCTTTGTGTTTTCAGTTACGAAATGAAGGTGCTCTGGATTTGCACAGTTTGTAGTACTATCAGCCAAGTGTTTACCAACACTAACAAAGAAATCATTTGCTTTTCCCACCGATTCCCATGCATTAGATGTATTAATTAATTCTGTCGCGGTATTCTTAGTCTGTTTCGTGTTCGTTATAGTTTTAATCGCATCCCATATTTTTTTGTTATTACCGCCCGCAGTTTTCAATAGGCTCTTTTCATACGAAGCTTTCACTTTCTTTAGCAGACGGTTGCAGAAATTTCGGTACCTTGTATATATTACTTTTAGTGTGCTGTTTTCGGGTGACTTTCGTAACTGTGTATGTAATCTGTCCCTATGTCTCATGCAACGGATCAGTCCTGGGGTTACCCATGGTTTAATAATTCTATTACGTTTCGTTAATTTTACGACGATAGTGCTTGCTACAATTTCATGTTGAATAGTTCTTACGAAACATTCCATGGCAATATTTGGGTCAGATGTGGAGTAGACCGGTTGCCAATTAATTTGGGATAAATTTGAGTTTAATTTTCCAACATTTGTTTTGCTGACAGAGACGTGGGCAAATGTTCTTGCCTGTCTACGATGAAGACATAGCAGAACAGCCTGATGATCAGTGATTGTAGAATGCAATACTGCAGTGAGGGCCTGATATTGCGTTTTAAGCATCACGTGATCAAGGCACGTTTTGCCACTTCTAGTGGGCCGGGTATGGGCAGGTAATATACCGTGGTAAGCACATAAATTTAAGTACTCCGAGGATTTAGGGTCTTGGCCTTCAGGGCAGATGTTTATGTTAATATCTCCAATGACTGAGATATTTTTAAAAGTACTGAGATTAGATAAGATGTTATTGAGAGATAAAAGAAAACCATCAGTCTTTCGATTTGAGGGAGATCTGTAGATTGCCACTATTGCAGTTTCCGTGCCGATTTTCAGGATGAGGCAATTACAGTCTTCACATGGGGGTTCTTCACAAGTAGCGTGGAGACTTATTTTATGAAAAACTGTTACTCCGTCATTTTGATTCGCAAAATTATTTGAAGAGAATCGATTATATCCGTCGAGATGAGGTAATACGGGGTTACATGATAACCAGCACTCTGTCAGAATAACAATGTCACAGCCAATATCCAATCTAGACAGAAACACCGCAAATGCGTCAAAATTACGAGACAGACTGCGAATATTTTGGGAAACAACAGTCAAACAGTCATTCGGTCGGGGGATCAAACTTCTACACTCCTCGACATGACACGTAACTGAATTTGACACTGATATGTCATCAATTTCGTTAGAAATATCAAGCATTTTTAATACCATATATAAGCAAATGATCAATTAAAGGGAACTTAGAATAGTTGTAGATAAACAATTTGATTGTGTTATTTAGTAGCCATTGAGCAAGACAAGTAACGTCGTTATTGCTATAAATTTTCCAACAGGATGTAAATAAATGCGATGTATGATTTATAAACGACATAAAATGATGCGCGAATGTAATAGTACGTATTTTGTAGATTAGGCTGTTATTAAAGTAGCTAAGTATATGTGTGGAGTGTTTGAATGATTGGTGAATCACAGTATTGGTATTACAAAAAGTATTTTCTACGTAATAAACATGCAATAATAAAAAACCTAGGTATATTAAACAAGAGCTTATGGATTGAGATCGTACATAGAGCTGAATCGGTTATACTCGGCGCTGAATCGCGTATACTCGGCTCCAGTCCTAAGTTGTCAATTTTATTTTGAGTTACCTCTTCTTTTCTTCAGTATTTTTCGACTATCATCTCACGCAAGAGAAATCATTTATACTGCCTACATTTAAAAATAAAATGGACTTCTTTTCGACTGAAATTAGCGGTCTGAAACATTGAGGTACTTTTCTTAACAATTGTTACCCCACCCTGTTTATCTCGAACCCCCTATATCTGTCGTTTCACCGCACAACAATAAATAAACGTTTCTATTGTGTAAGTATTTCTTTCTTTCCATTTTCCTTCTTAAGATTTTTTCCCCACAATATTTCTTAGAGGTTATAACAGTTAGCCTTTTTATATTGAACGATATTTTTACGGCTTCTTGGTATCATTTCGGCTAGTAAAAGTGTAGGATATTTTGTGTTTACAAGCTGTCAGTTTTATGTCCATTTGCCGATGTCATTTTGGGTGTATTCGTCCGCACGTCTATTTTGACATTGAGTTTCTCAATTTGTTTTTCTGTAAGTTTGTTCCGCGATATCTCTGTCAATTATGAATTGATTTCGAAAATTCTTTTTTTCATGGATAGACATTTTATTAACTTTGCTTCGGTAGTTTGTGCGTAAGTTTCTTTAATACGTTTTTAATCCACTTTATGTATCTTGATGACATTCTGCTGCTTTCTGTCTCTGTTGCTTACAAAGCAAGTATACTGGCATACGAATTAGTGTGGGGTAGGTACCATAACTAAAAGTGAAAAATAAAACTTAAAAAAAAATAAGACTTTCCCGCCACCTTTTCTTGCGCCGCCGAGGCCGGCCCAAGAAAAGGTGGCGTGACGACCTACACGCGTATTGCAAAGACTGGATCGAGTAGGCCCTGGAAAAGGATGCCTGGAAGGGTTTGGGGGAAGCCTTCGATGAGCAGTAGGACAGTGTTGACTTATTGAAAAAAAAAAAAAAAACGATTTCCGAAAAAACACTACAAAGTGAAAATAACTTTGATTTCGGAAGTCGGTGACAAAAAACTATATAACAAATCCAAAGACACTGACTTCGTCCATTTTGACTTTGACAGTATGCTATAATGTCGGGAACATAAGGGTGGTTTTCGTATCACCAGAATGAAAAGTAGAATCTTAAGAGTTGTAAGATCGCGGGTTCGATCGCAGACAGCCATTTTACTTTATGTGATAGATAAACAGTGTGGCAGGGACATCGACATGCAACCTGCTAGCATGAATTGAGCTCATGATTCTAGACTAGGGGTCTTAGAAATTTTTCATCAATTATTAAAAAAACAATACTGTTATCTCTACCGCCTAACCTACCATACAAACCATACCAAACGTGAGTTACGTTGGCTTACGAGAGGGAAGCCTTTTACTAGGAGACCTACGGTAACAGACGCAATTTGGGAAGGAGTAGGGGTTTGTGTATGTCGTGCAATACACACAGTTTTATCACTGCCGATCCCACAAACTCATAGGACCGATGATGGCTAAAGGTGTCTTAGCTTCAGTAAGAGGAGGTTGTAGGAAATGAATTACACTCAACTCTAACTTTATGCCTGATTTATTACAATAATCAACGTAATTATATATAAGTTTTGTGGTCAATACACATTGATATCTGTTTCTACGTGTGTTGTGTGTGTATCGAGCCGATGAAGCGAAGATCTCAGTAGGTCATTTATTAGCGCTGACGGTGTGGCGGTGTTGCTTGTTCACGATTGAACACCTTCTATAACAGAGATCTCCATGGATAGATTTCTATCGTATTTCCAAAAGTCGTAAAAAAAATTTTTTCAAGCCAACCAAAAAAATTATAGTTTAAAAAACTAAAAAAACACGCTTTAAAAACCAAACTAAAAAGTAGAAAATAATTTAATTCTAAATTATTTTCTACTTTTTAGTTTGGTTTTTAAAGCGTGTTTTTTTAGTTTTTTTTTTTAAACTATTATTTATTTTCTATTTTTTAGTTTTGCTAACTACAAAAGCGTGTTTTTTCTATATATTTTTTTTTACTTATTGAATTGTAATAGGTCCTCGATAAGTCTACAAAGTTTAAATGAAATCTGACCGTTTAAAGTGGGTCAAAATAGCGTCCAAAGGAGTCGGTTACATACAAACAAACATACAAGTGAAGCTAATATAAAGCGTGTAAAAAAGCAATTTTTCACGCCATCGTAGGCCCCATCAAGTTACTCAGGTAACAAAACCAATAGCCAGTATCTCTAAGTGGAGATGACCCGAAAATTGAACTGACAAACAATTTGAGTCGTTGAGCAGTTAGCCGTTAGTTTGAACCATCGATATATATGTACGAACTGATTGCTCAATACAAGCAAGTTTACGCTTTAAGACCGAACTAATAAAGCTTAAACTTAATATGTAATTAATTACTTACTGAAATCCCCGAATCAATCTGTGGACTAAGTTTTAGTTATCCTTAAACTTATTAAATTGTTGCTTCGAGTAAAATTTTTGAGTTTAGTATAAATCTGGGTATTTTTGTGTAAATATAGGTTCTTGACTATCTGAATGCTACATACCGTAAATGAAGCCTCTCGGCGGGTTAGCCTCGGCATGAATTTGGACAAGACAAAAATATATTTTTGAAAATCTTTTATATGCCCATAAAAATATTAAATTGTTTGAAAAATACAGTGATATCCATAGTATAAATACTAGGAACAAACACAAATTTGTTGTACTATCAACAAGGCTCAAGAAAATAGGTGGGTCATTCAGATGTCAATGTATACGCTTTTATAATAAAGTTCCAAGCCATGTTCAAGATCTAAGTATCAATAAATTTAAATCATTCATTAAACGTAAGTTGTGCCTGAAAGCATTTTATACTGTTGAAGATTATATTGAGGACACAAAAGCTTGGGATTGACCTGCTCCAATTTTTACATACTACTTTCTTTTTTTTTTGCTAACTTATACTCTGACATTTGTTAATTATTCTACACACTTTGACATGAATATTTACTTTAGAAGTATAATATTATTTTTGTTTTAATTATTGTGAATGTCAGGACTATGTAGGTCATATTTTGTTTGTTTTTGTGTTTTTTGTTTTGTGTTTCATCTCTTTCTCAGCTAGTTTTAATATTAATCTGGCAGTTTGAGTATTTTATGCGGCCTACCCAAATGTCCTGTCTTTGGTATTGTTCGTCAAATCGTTGAGCTCCTCAAGTTCTGAGTTGAGCTGTATGATTACTGACAAATGCGTGCACTGAATGGACAGGTCCACTCAATTTGTGTAATTCTTTCTTCAAAAGACCATTTCAGACACCGATCCACATGGTCTTCACACGATCTGACCAGGGTTATGTCTGGACTTTAAAAGAGACTGACCTCTGAGTTTGTTTCCGCCTTTCTTCTCAGAGTAGTCAGATAGGAAACGCCGACCTCATCCAGTTTAAAAAATATGATTGACGTGTAAAAGTGTTTGTACAAACCTACTTACAGAAATAAAATCATTTATCATTTATCATTTATCATATACAATTCGCACGTCTTCAAAGGGGCGCTTCTCGAAATTGTTAAGGAGTATGTCTACCTAGGGCAAGTCATCCAGCTCGGTAAACACAACTTTGTGAAAGAAGCCGACAGGAGGATCTATTTGGGTTAGGCAGCGTTTGAAAAACTTTGTCAAGTATTCTCGTCGCCAATCCCACAACGTTTGAGGACAAAGGTCTTCAACCAGTGCGTCCTACCCATTATATCATACGGTGCTAAGACGTGGACCCTGACAGTCGGGTTGGTCCACAAATATAAGGTCGCTCAGAGCTATAGGCGAGCTTTGGTCGAAGTTTCTTTTAAAAATAAAATCAGAAATTAAGTTATCTGGAAAAGAACTGGAGTTACTGACATAGCTTGCACAGCAATCAAGATGAAGTTTTACTGGGCTGCCTGAATTTAAATACCTGCAAGATAATTGTACCGGAATACCTACTCATAGATAATAACCTAAGATGGTACGGACGCATCAAAAACACGTAATGAAGATCTTGTGGTTAAAATTGCACTAAATCTGCCAGAACAAAAGAGAGGCAGAAGCCGCCCGTCATTGATCTGGTTGTCAAATATGAAAAGAGACCTCAAGAAAGCTCAATTGCCAGAAACGACAACCCAAGATAGAACCACTTGCCGCAGAAAAGTGTGGAGAACCGACCCCAAATAACGGGACCAGGGACGGATGAAGAAGAAGATCTACTCGGAGACAGTGAAACAGGGATATAATCAATTTGAAAAAATTGCTATATATACAAGTTACAGTTTTTAACCGACTTCATAAAAAAGGAGGTTATCAAGTCGACATGTTTTTTTTTAATGTATGTTCGGGCATAATTCCATCATATATAGACAGATTTGCAAAATTCGTTTTTTGTTCAAAAGGAGTTTATTCCGAAATGGTCCCATAAAAATTTCATATAGATCTGACGATGCGTTTCGGAGACAGACAACGGAACTCTTAAAAAAATGACAGTAAACAAACCGCGATTGCTGCTATCGCATAAATATGCATTGTTTTGACCCCAACGATGATGAAATTTCGAATTGTGTGGGGTAGGTACTATAACTAAAAAGTGAAAAAAAAAGTTTTTTCAAAAAAACAATAACCGACTTACAAAAAAAATACTAAGTGAAAAATAACTTTAATTTCGGAAGGCGGTGACAAAAAATTAAATGAAATACATATCCAAATTCAACGACTTCCGAAATTAAAGTTATTTTTCACTTTATAGTATTTTTTGGCAGACGGTATTTTTTTTTAAGTTTTAATCAAATTCAAATTCAAATTCAAATATTTATTTATTCAAAAATTACTATTATTTAATAACAAGTAACAGTCGGTAAGTTGTCGGAATTAGGTTATTGCTCTTTATTTAGAGCTAACTTTAGATACAATGTTAAACTCTGAGACGTAGTAAAGAGATCTTTGACTTTTAAATTATGTAAGAACCCCGGGGAGTAATTTTGTACTGTAAAATGTAGTGAACCGAGATCAAAAATAGGAGGAGGATTTCAATTCGAAAATATTTTTTAATTTTATTCTTACTAAATTATCCTACAGAAACGTACTTCCGGGATATTAACCATCCTTTGATTTAGGTTATAAGGTATCTGTGTGCCAAATTTCATCCAAATCCGTTCAGCCGTTTTTGCGTGATTGAGTAAGAAATAACCAAACATTTAATATTTAAACACAAAATTTCACACATGTTATAGTAGAATAGTAGGATGGCTGTTACCTCAGAACTCTGTCAATTAAATTTGGTCAAGTTCTGGTGAGTGGTTTTTGAGTTAGCTTCAATAATACGTATTTTTTCCACTTAGTGTATATTGATGTCAAATCAAATCAAAATATGATGATGTTGTTATAATAATTATTATTTCCTGTCACTCTTATTTACATAGCTAGTGAAAATATGCGTGTATATGGTACCACAGCAAAATAATTCAAAACAAAAAGAAATACAACCGACTTCAAAAAAAAAACACTAAATAAATAAATATAAATTACTGTAGTTTATTTTCTCTTTTACCCTTTCACACGTTGTCTACATCTCTTTATCTTCTCTCCTATCGCAGGTATGCTGGAAAAGATTTCTTTAGAAATAAGCATCACCTCTGTACCTATTTTTCTGTTCTAATCTTCTTGTCTGTTTATATATGTGTGTACATAAATGGTTAAATAAATAAATAAATAAGTTCAAAGTGAAAAATAATTTGAAATTTGAAGAAGTTGGTGACAAAAAACAAAATTAAAAAACCAAAGACTCCGACAATGTAATGCTCCGCGATATATGAAAGAGAGTTCTTTGACTTTTACATTATTTAGGAACCCCGGGGAGTAATAAAGTCTACTATTTCGTAGTTTAAAGTGGTGTGAAAAAAATCACAACAAAAAAAAATACAACCGACTTCAAAAAAAAAAACACTAAGTTCAAAGTGAAAAATAATTTCGGAAGTCGTTGACAAAAAACGAAAACCAAAGACCCCGACAATGTAATGCTCCGAGATATATCAAAGAGAGTTCTTTGACTTTTACATTATTTAGGAACCCCGGGGAGTAATAAAGTCTACTATTTCGTAGTTTAAAGTGTAGTGAATATGTTGCAGTCAAGCCCGAGTTGGTTTTATTTCTATCGTCTACGGATCGATGGCCTTGGTTTCCGGCGATAGCCAGATTCAAAAGCGGCATTGACAAACAAATAATGAGGCCACTTTGGGCGCTGACGGTATTTTGTTTTATTCGCGAATATATTACATTACATCTATCTTTATTTCTGATTATTTATTCAAAGTCAAAGTCAAAGCATTTATTTCAAATAGGCACTAAAAGGCACTTTTGAACGTCAACATTTACATTAAAATAGAATTGATTCTAGTCGCCCCTTCCAAAATGTAGTTTCGTATGGAGAAGAATGGGCAAGAAACTCCACCGTTACTCTTTTAAAAATTATTTAACTACAATATTTAACATACATTCATTGTATAATGATGTGTGAAAACGATGCATCCAGAACAAAATTACTGTACCTGTTTATTTATACTGGAACTGCCCGTGACATCACATCACTCGAGCCCTATCAGAATACCAGTGCTGCGACACTTTTTAAATGTCACAGCATCATGCTGAAGTAGGAGCCTTGCCTCGTGCAGGACTTCCTGGTTTATTTTTAACTGACTTAAAAAAGGAGGAGGTTCTCAATTCGACTGTTTTTTTTATGTTTGTTACCTCATAACTTTCGATTGGGTGAACCGATTTTGATGATTCTTTTTTTATTTGAAAGCTCGTGCTTCCAGTGTGGTTCCATTTCAATTTCATATAGATCTGATGATGCGTTTCGGAGACAGACAACGGAACTCTTCAAAAAATAACAGCAAATCAACCGCGATTGCTGCTATCGCATAAATATGCATTGTTTTGACCCCAAGGATGATGAAATTTCGAATTAGTGGGGTAGGTACTATAACTAAAAAGTGAAAAATAAAAACTTTTTCCAACAAAAAAAAAACAACCGACTTCCGAAAAAACACTATAAAGTGAAAAATAACTTTAATTTCGGAAGGCAGTGACAAAAAAATTAAATACATATCCAAAGTCACCGCCTTCCGAAATTAAAGTTATTTTTCACTTTATAGTGTTTTTTCGGAAGTCGGTTGCTTTTTTTTTTTAATGTATGTTCCCCGATTACTCGAACATGGCTGGACCGATTTGATTTTTTTTTGTTTGAAGGGGTATACTTCCCAGGTGGTCCCATGATCATCAAGTCAGGATCTGATGATGGGATCCTGGCGAAATAGAGCGAACTCTTTTAGGCACACTTAAAGAGATTTGGGTAATTTTTGGAAGAGTACTCTCTCAGAGTTGTCCCATTTCAATTTGGTGAAGATCTGATTAAGAACATCAGAGATAGGCTACGGAACTCCTCAATAAATGATAGCAAATGGACTGGGATTGCTGAAATCTCATGTCTGTCTATAGTTTACACTAGTTCATGGCATAACATGACGCCGGTACGCTGTGAAGGGGTAACCACTAAAAAGCGAAGAGTTAGTGTGTTTTTACACGCTTTATATTAGATTCACTTGTATGTTTGTTTGTTTGTATGTTTGTATGTAACCGACTCCTTTGGACGCTATTTTGACCCACTCCAAACGGTCAGATTTCATTGAAACTTTGTAGACTTATCGAGGACCAATGACAATTCAAAAATTTAAAAAAATACAGAAAAAAACCAAAAAAAAAAACTTAAAAATCACGCTTTTCAAGCAAGCAGAACTAAAAAATTGTAAATAAATAATAGTTTAAAAAACTAAAAAACATGCTTTAAAAACCAAACTAAACAATTAGAAAATATCTAATTTTTTAGTTTGGTTAGCGTGGGGTGCTTGATGTTAATTGATTATAAAGATACCTCAAAAAGCACCCCACGCTTTTTAATAGAATTAAATTATTGTCTAATTTTTTAGTTTGGTTTTTAAAGCGTGTTTTTAAACTATTATTTTTTATCACAAGATTTTTTATAAAAAAAATTGTACGATTCTGTGTTTAGTTTATTATGTGATCTTCCTGTGCGAGTCTCAATAAATACTTTTTCTTTCTTCAGTTTCACAAGGCCATTTCAATAACATCACGCCTCTTGTTCTCTCAAGGGCAGAGGAGTACAGAGGTGTAACTATAGAACGCTCACGTTTCGCGAGTTACGTTCAAGTTACATGTAATGGAGGGCGAGCCTATTGCGTCTAGAGTCCAGACAAAATCAAACTTGTTGCCAATTGAATTGTATAATCTGTAAAGGGTGTAACAGAAACCCTATTGCTATCCTTAAGCACTAAAGATATAGGCAGCTGGTATAGAATCACTATACATAGTTTCAGCTCAAAATTAATTACTCTAAGAATTGATAGCAAATTTTCGGTTTCATATGTTTCAATAATAACAAACGTGTCACCGCACTACGTAGGTCAATAACTTTCCATGTTACTTGCCAATATAACGATAAATCTCTTCCGAGTGATGTGTTTATTTCAATTTGACATTTCTGTTTTATCTTAATTGTTTTTTGACATCTGTTAAATATTTTATTATTTTCGTACTTTTTTTTTGACATTGTAGTTTTATTTAAAATTTTACTAATTGTCAGGGGAATATTTTATTTGAATTTATCCAACACTAGCCCTTTCTATAATTTTTATTTGATATTGTATAATGAAAAATTGACATTGATACTAACATTTGTACGCCTAATGGCAAAGCATAGAGAACTAACAAAACTGTAATATCTCACACACTTCTGTATCTGTAACCTATATTTACAAATAAATCATCTGAATCTGAATCTGAAAAAGTTCGGTTTCTGGTATCAATGTATTAAAAATTCTCATAACTTCCGAACATGTAGAGATAGGATTACAAAACCCTTCCAATATCGTTTGATATCATCCAAAGAAGCCGTGCCTTTGGTATGTATATACCCTTTCCGTTACACGTTGTTTGTATTATAATGAATCCCTATATCCCTTGGTCACGGCATCACACGTGAACGGCTGGACCAATTTTGCTAATTCTTTTTTTGTTGTGTTTGTTATTGTTAGGAGAAGGTTCTTAAGAAAGAAAAAAATGAGAAAGATGCGCGTAACACGTATTCATATAAAGACAGGACATTGTCTGTCGGGTCAGCTAGTTAATTATATTTATGACATTGATTTACACTCGGTGATTACTTCAACTCACACATTGACTTATTACTTGTTAATATTCTAGGAAAATCGTATACTTACTTTTAAAATGTTTGTAAATTTTATTTATAAACAACTGACTTTAAACTAACTAGCTAAACAAATAAATACAAAAACAAAACGACATTAAGCGTCGAAGTATTCGTCCGCATCGCTGTCATCAGGAAACGTGCCCAGAAGACTGGCAGCAATGCCACGTTGAATAGCAATGCTAATTATTTGGCCAAAGAATGACCCAGCTCTCTGGTCACGTGAAGTGTCGACCAACCGTCACATATTTACCTGTTTGTAAATATGTGAGCACCATGTTTCTATTATAAAATTTATTTATCTGTCATTGCTTTATTTGTCATGCATTAAACGCACACTATGTAGACAAGCATATTATAAGTTAGATGATTATATCGTCGATAAAAATGCTTGGCTTAATGCTGGTCTTGCTCCACAGCCACCTGGGCATACTAGTTAAAATTTTAATATTTGAAAGAGAAGCTTCCCTTTTTTATTTTTTCTGACATTACGAACATTTTTAACTTCCAGGGCTTATTTTTATCTTGTATTTAGAATTGTTTATAATATTTTATTTTACATTGTTCTCACATACAGAAGCAACAAGAATAATGTTCCCAAGACTTTGTAATATTCAACTTGATTTTAAAAGAGTGTCCGTGGAGTTTCTTGCCCGTTCTTCTCCATAGAGATCTACGTTTTGGAATGGGCAACTAGCTGCAACTTTCCAACTGATCGACTTTTTGATAATTCAAAAGTGCCTGTAAATGGTTTAATTGAAATAAATGCTTTGAGTTTGAGTTTTGAGTTTAAATTATTTTTACTTATTTTGGTATGGTAATTTTATTCTGGGTGCATCGTTTTCAGACATAATTATACAATCAATGTATGTTAAATATTGTACTTAAAACATTTTAAAAGAGTAACAGTGGAGTTTCTTGCCTATTCTTCTCCATACGAAACTACATTATGGAAGTGGCGACTAGAATCAATTCTATTTTAATGTAAATGTTGACGTTCAAAAGTGACTAATTGAAATAAATGCTTTGACTTCGCGTTCCGCCGGGCACAAATCTACACTCATAGGCTTCTACTGAAAAAATCCAGCCGGAAATAAAAACACTTTGCCCGACCTCGAATCGAACGAAGGACGTCAACAGTAATGCATAAGACCACGAAACCAACGAGGCAGTCAGCAGTAAGTGTTCTATATTTATCTAAAATCTCCAACTCACATAACCCTACCTCTTTTTAATGTCCCCATTACCATGCATAATACAAGCCCCCAACATCGACATATGTGTCTCCCTCTGTCCTCTCCCGATTAGCATTCAGCCGGCGTCTGGCCCCAAAATTAACGTGTCACTGCGATGTCGTTGTTCAGACTCGACAAATTGCATTTTGAGCACTGTTCTTTTGTCGTGTCGACACGACTTGTACGAGAATAACTCGTGCCGTGGTGATGAGATTGGGCTGGCAAATAAGTTCGGTAGAAGGAATGCCGTACTAAGATCTACTTTAAGTCTCTCCAGGGGTGCGGGTTGTTCGAAAGAGATACCGTGGCCCCTGGCACACAAGCAACTAAAGGAACACGGGTGGGTTTTAGTCAGTAAAAGTCTGACACGCCCTCCTGCTCCACCCAGAACGGGAGAAGTAATTTGATGATTTCCCAACCTCAAAAAATAAAAGAATACCGGATGCAGCCAGATGCCAGTATTTTACATGAAGCAACGGCATATCTGACCTCCACAACCCAGTTACTGGACAATACCATATCCCTTGGTAAGACTGGTTGTCACTTGTGCATGCTCTTAGACATGAAGACGCTCCTCGTCAGCAAAAGTCTATATACATTTTTTAGCTTGCAGAGTAAACATGCTGAAGTGGCAGTGGGCAGGCCATGTTTGTTAAAGGACCGATGGCCGATGGAGCAGATGAAACCTGGAGTGGAGATCCCGTATCGGCGAGTTTAGTATGGGACCCTGTTAGATGGACTGATGACCTTGAAAAGGTGGTTCTGATTAGCAGTTTTTGATTTAGCTTCAATCCCTACTTAATATCTATACATCTATACATCTATAGATCTATAGATCTATCTATACACATAGATAAAATTGGAGTGTCTGTTTATAATATTAAAATAACCGCTTTTTGCTACATGCATATGAATATATACGGTACATATACCAAAATATCATTTTTCACAATTTTTGTCTGTCTGTTTGTCTCCACTAATCTCTGAAATGGCTAGACCGTTTTTGACGGGACTTTCACTGGCAGGTAGCTGATGTAATAAGGAGTAATTTAGGCTACTTTTATTTTAGAAAAATCCATGCGGGCGAAGTCGCGGGCACAGCTAGTTATATATACGAAAGTAACTCTGTCTGTCTGTTTCGCTTTCACGCCTAAACAGCTGAACCGATCGTCATGAAATTTGGCAGAGATATAGCCTGGGATATGGAAAAGGAAATAGGTAACTTTTTCACGCAATAACCGACATGCGACGACATGCGACGCGGGCGGAGCCGCGGGCAAAAGCTAGTAATACATTTTTTTTTTCCGCTCAGTATTATACTGATGATGTCATAAAAAGTTCCAAACGCTGTTATATATTTAGCTAGTAATCACAGCTAAAAAACTTAAAAACAAAAAGTTTATTTAAAAAAAAACCGACTTCCAAAAAAACACTTCAAAATAAAAAAAATATTTAATTACGAAAGTCGGCGGCAAAAAAAAAACGAAGATAGTAAACCAAACACACCAATTTCCGAAATTAAAGTAATTTGTCACTTTTTTTTTAAATAAACTTTTTCATCTCATATTTAGCCTCCCCTAAAAAGGGGGAATTTGCCATAATCACCATGCTTGGCAGGCGGGTTGGCGATCGCAGTATGGTGGTAAAATGCATAGAGAACGCTGCTGCCCATTCTCTAGTAAGTCCGTCGCCTTCTACGACACCCACGAGAAGAAATGGAATGCTGCTATTCTTTTACGTCCGGCACGACACGGAACTACTTATTAATAAGAAAATTTATTATGTTTTCGAAAAATTACTATTTTAAGCTTTACGTTAACGGCTTGGGGGGCATGACCTCTAGGGCCCCCCCACTCGGACCGCGCCTCGCCGCGGACTTTAGTCAAAACGCTATAATTCATGTCGCTATTTTAATACTATGTAAAACTTCGTGAAGTTAGAAAAATAAAGATAAATTACATTATTTTGAAGACTATATATAGGTGGCCCAGTGGTAATGACCGTGACTTACGAGTTGTAGGTCGTAGGTTCAAACCCAGGCAGGCGGTGAAGGAAAACATCGTGAGGAAACCGGCATGTCCTGGTACCAACACTTCAAAGACGTGTGACATCTACCAAACCGCACTGGGCCCGCGTGGTGGATTACGACCCACTCCCTCTCACCGAGAGGAAGCCTATGTCCCAGCAGTGGGAATGATAAAGGCTAATTATGCACGGTTATGCACATTATTTATCTATATTTAAAATATATATTATATATTATAGTATAAAACAAAGTCGCTTTCTCTGTCCCTATATCCCTATGTATGCTTAAATCTTTAAAACTTCGCAACGGATTTTGATGCGGGTTTTTTTAATAGATAGAGTGGTTCAAGAGGAAGGTTTATATGTATAGTACACCGACCTCCACGCGGGCGAAGCCGCTGGCAAAAGCTAGTACATAATAAAAGCTGAAGAGTTTGTTTGTTTGTTTGCTTGAACACGCTAATCTCCGGAACTCTTAATCTGATTTGAAATTTTATTTCAGTGTTAAATAGCCTATTTATTGAGAAAGGTTATAAGTTATAAATCATTACGCTAAGACTAATAGGAGCGGAGCACCAATGAAGAATGTTTCAAAATCGGGAGAATTTTTTCCCTTTTGAGAGCTTCCGCTGCGTGCGCTGCGTAATCGGTTAAATTTTCGCAAAAATCGTGTTTGACAGAATTGTACCCCTTTAAAAGTTCTAAAAAAAGTCCGCAACAGCATATGTCTATCTTTTAAGATTGGCTCACTATAACCTTTTTTATGCTAACCAAATTTGTTCTAAAATAATGCATTATTTGCAAAGGGGTTGAATGCGCTAATCTCAGGAACTGCTGGTTCGAATTGGAAAATTCTTTTAGTGTTGGATAGCCCATTTATCGAGGAAGGCTATAAGCAATATAACATCACGCTAAGACCCTTAGGAACCGAGCAAAGAGAAAAAAGACACGAATACGAAGTACTCGCACGGGCAGGCGAGACGAGCGACGGGGTGGGTCGGGGAGCAAGAAATTTGACGCTAACGAAGTCGCAAGCAGAAGCTAGTCTTGGATATTTTTATGAAGAAAAGATGATTATTAGAAAACCTATACTCCCAGACGAAGTCACAAGCAACAGCTAGTTTGCCATATATTTATTTTCAATTCAAACCTTCATTATAATACTGTAAACCGATTTTATCGAGTTTCACGCCCGTCTAACTTACAGTCGAATCTTCTGATCGATTTTTCATCCCATCTCCCTAATCCGATTGAGTTGAAATTTTGCACAGCCCTGTAGTTCTGATGACATTTATATAATTTGGGAAATATTGAACTGATTCGCTTGAAACTTATTGAACCTGTAATGTTGGAGGCATTTTTAAAATGAATGAACCTTTAAAAACTTTTTGGGCTTACATTTGATGCATAATTTTTTTTTTCAAATGAGCTCTTTTGAACTTTCTGCCTTTTTTTTGCCCGAGAATGGCAGCTATTTATTTATTTAACGATTTATGTACACAAATATAAACAGACAAGAGAAAAAAAAAACAGGAAAATATCCTATGACTACATAGGTATTTAGTACTTTTATTTGAGTTTGACCAATAGAGGCGCAATCATTATATTATTAGAGTGTTCAAAAATATTTTTAGGAAAACAAAATGGAAATCATTTGAAGTTAGATTAGATACATGCTTTATAATAGTTTGTTTGATCTAATGGTGGGAATGGAAGATGCCAGAATTTCATGGAAGATTGTGATGTTTTCGGGGGCTAACGATCGTAGTATCCTGTGATGGATTGTGGAGGACGGAGAGGCAGTAACTCCATTTAAAATACTGGTATTCAGCTACATCTGGTTAGACTGGAACCTGACCCCAACATATATAGATAGGAAAGGCTACGTATATATATATTACTGTTCCCACATTATTAAAAGAATAGTCTAAAAAAACTAAAAAAACAAGCTATAAAAAACCAAACTAAAAAAGCAGAAAACAAATTTAAAAAAAGCGTTCAGGTATTTTTATAATCAATTAATAACAAGCAAGCCACGCTTTTTTGAAATTATTTTCTGCTTTTTTAGTTTGGTTTTTAAAGCGTATTTTTTAATATTATTTATTTTCTAATTTTTAGTTCTAATATAGATAGCAAAAAAAAAACAAAAAAATCTGAAAAATTTTGAATTTTCAGATTTTTTTGTTTTTTTTTTTAAATTATTGAATTGTCATCGGTCCTCGATAAGTCTACAAAGTTTTAAATAAATCTGACCGTTTGAAGTGGGTCAAAATCAAGTCCAAATGAGTCGGTTACAAACAAACATACAAATGTACAGGCGAAACTAATAAAAAGCGTGTAAAATGAAAAGAAAACACAACCTACTATGTTATTTATAAGCACTACTTCAGATCTTTTTATAACATCGACACATGTTCACGACTCAGCATTATTATTCTGGCTGTGCGTGACCTGCGTGCTTGTGACTTAGCGAAGTCAAAATCAATACTCGCTTTGTTCAAAGACAATCTGGTACTAGAACTTCTTGTAAAATACTTTATTTGCGAAAGTTGCAAAGCTGTATCTTTTTTTACCCCTAAGCAGTGCGTATGGGGCGCTCGAAAGTTAAGCTACGCTTGTCGTGTTCGATTCGTAGATGGGTGACGCATCATCACAATCATCATTTTGCAGAAAGACGTCCACTATTGGACATGGGCCTCCCCCAAGCTCCGCATTTCGACCGGTTCTGTGCTTCCCGCTTCCTGCGGCCTTCACAAGGTCATCGGTCCACCATGTGGGATGGCTTCCAACTCTACGTGTTCCGGTACGCGGTCGCCACTCCAGAACCGTTCCGCCTCATCGGCCACCTGTTCTGCCAGAAATGTGCCCTGCTCACTGCCACTTAAGTTTGGCAATTCTTCGGGCTATGTCGGTTGCCTTGGTTCTCCTGCGGATCTCTTCATTCCTGATGCGATCGCGCAGGGAAACTCCGAGTATAGCCCTCTCCATTGCTCTTTGGGTGATTTTAAGCCTTCTGATAAGGCCCATTGTGAGCGACCACGTTTCGGTTCCATAGCTCATCACTGGCAACACGCACTGGTCAAAGACTTTCGGCTTGAGACACTGTTGTATTTGGGACGAGAAGATATTGCGTAGCCTCTCGAACGCTGCCCAGCAGTCTCGGATTCGATGATTGACCTCTTTCTCGAAGTTGGACCTACCTAACTGGACAGTTTGTCCAAGGTAAACGTACTCTTCGTACTCAACTTCGAGTATAGCGTCTACGATCATCATAAGAGTGGGTGTTCCATGGGTATTTGACATGACATGATGGGAGACTATTCAATACATATTGAGATGCCTCTGCGCCTAGGAAAGTCTGTTAAGCCGTTGGTGCCAGCTGTAAACCGTAGATGATAGTCGTAACGGGTAGTCAAAAGCCCAAGTTTGACAGCGAAAACTAGAAAATTGGGAACAGGCTAGGCAGGGGTAGACAGAAGAGTAGTACTTTTTAGTTCATTAAGAGCGTGCATAAAAAAAGGTTTTTATTTTACTTTTAGAAAAATTGTGATGTAGTAGTTTGAAGTAATTTCTATTTAATTTATTATTATTATTATACACCGTGACATTATAGTCGTCTTACAACGGCAGCCCACTTCATGTATCCAATGACTACTAATCATTTATAAAAAAGAAGATATTTTTGAACATATGCATAATTTAAAAAAAATTAAAATGTCATTCACTAAGACGCATGACGTAGTTTGAAACACACTGTTATGGAGATGGAATTAATGATGGAATGTAATAGTAGGTAGGTAGATATCTTCTACCGTTTGATACGTAAACATTATTAACAGGGAGGGTGTTTCATAATTCTAAACCATTATTTATTTTTCTTTGTACCTATTATCTTAATTAATGGTAACAATGTTTTAATCGCGCTCAGAAGTATTTTATGACGGGATACATTGAGTGGACCACCTTTGTAAGACAAGTAAAATGTCACGGTGTACTTTTGTTTAATTTTGTGTTAAACAGTTAGCAGTTAGAACAGTACTTGTCAAGACGAATTAAACAAGCCCAATCTCGATGAGGATTTTTTGATGGTAGGAAATCGTCAAATAACTTCTCCCGCTCTGGGTGGAGAAGGAGGGCGTGTCAGACTTTTATTGAATAAAACCCACCCGTGTTCCCTCAGTTGCTTGTGTGCCAGGGGCGACGGTATCTCTTTCGAGCAACCCGCACCATTGGCACGCCGCGGCTCTTGCGGGCGCCATCATCATCTTTGGTGCTGACATCTCTTTGAGGCGCGCGTGGAACACAACGCACCGTCGACCCGGGCTTTGTCCTTACCGGACAGCTACCAATTACTCGCCGTCATCAAGCCCGCGCCCACGATGGCCAGGAAACTGCCTGGAATCTCAGATCCATGAGATATGACATCATAATAATCTTGCATTGTCATCCGTTTTACATATACATGCAAAATTCCAGCTCAATCCAAAACCGGAAAGTGGGCCAAATTTAATTTGCAAAATTTCATAACAGACACCGGGGCAGGTGAAACTAAATAAATGCTTGTAAAAATACATTTGACCCTTATAATACAGTTGTTATTAATCTTTATTTTATCTAATCCTCATCTCTGTTTGCCCCAGTCTTTGACATGTTATATTCTAAGTAAACTACCCGACTTTTAAGGATAAATTTCTCAGAATACCCTCGGGAATTTCCCGGTATAATTTACTTTGTGGACGCTTTTTACAGCTAAAATAACTTCCGTTAAGGCCAGTGTTCCCCTGGGGGCAACTTTTTTTGTCAAATAGAGTACTCGTCATCATTATAGCTTCGGGATGCTAATTTAGAGGGCTTTGGTTTGAATTTTTAGGTCAAAAACGAGTGATGGATGGCCAGTTTTATTAAAGCCATTTTTTTTTGTAATTAGAATTTTAATATTATTTGTGTCAATTCGAACGTCAAATTGGCTTTTGTTTTTGGTTACAAAAGTGTGGCGTGTATTTGTTTATACCATTATTCGCCCAGTGGTCGAAATTCTACCATAATTCATTTAATAACTTAATGTATTTCTACAAAAATATTAGCTGCAGCTTATGACGGGAATCAAAATCAAAAAATCAAAATCAAAATCAAAAGTCATTTATTCAAATTAGGCTGAGAATCAGCACTTTTCGAACGTCAAAGTACATGAGACAGTCCCCCAAAACGCCCACCCTTCACCACTTCCTAGTGCTTTAGCTGGGAAGAAGAAGTAGTGGAACAAACTCCCCAGCAGCACAGCTGTCTGTTTAGTCGGATAGACTTGATTCTATACATACTTAGGCAAAGTAATAAACATTACGAGACACAAAATATTAATTAAATAATTAGTCAAAATGTCAGCTAGCCATACCAATATACCGACAAATAAAATGAAAACTGTCGAGGCCAAATAAAGCCTAAAACAACTCATCATAGAAAATATTGTTATGAGTAGATCATGTCAATAACTAATGACATAATAGATAGTTATAAAAAATCGGAATTGTTTCTCGAAAACACGGGTTACATTGTAACCTATCTAGGCGAACAGTACGGCACCTCACTAAGTAGATTTAGAAACGAATGCTTGTACTTCGTATTATATTACCTTGCCATGTAATCTAGTCCTAATTGAACTATAAACTTTATTATTATTGTTGTATAAACTTTAACTTTGACAAAAAAACTAATTATTGTCTGAGAATTTTGATAATACCCGAGCTTGTTATACCTTGTTGACTAGCTAATGAAACGTAGATATTTTTGAACACTTTTTTAATATTTTGGAAAGAAATTAATATTTTTTTTTAATTTATTTCAATTTAGAACTATCAATCGTCTACTACGACCCAGTTTGTTTATTTAACTGCAATTTTAGTATTTAGAATAATAGAACAACTTATCACTCCACAAACATCGTGAAGACAAATAAATTGGAGGCAAAATACCCCAAAAAAAAAATAGGCCAATAGACAAAAAATTGGCAATTTTTTTTTAAACCATAAAGACCAATATCTTGAAAAAGGTTAATTTTGGGGTACGATGTTTCTTAGTGAAATCAGTCGGGAATGATGGAAACTACAACCTCTTAAAGGATCTAGGTCGACTTAACCAATAACCCTGTTTATATTAATATTATTATATAGCGTAATACACTATCAGTAGGCTTGTGCTCAAAGGTTTTCATTTTGACCGTTCAATAAAATTCATTGCGTTGTTACACGAGCTACTAAAATTGCTCCATCCTGGTCAATTCTCGTCAATTGCTCGGCAACACTAATGGATCAATCTGGATCAACTAAGTGGAGCAATCTGGAGCAACAACAATAAATTGCGGATATGTTTCGGGAATATTGCTTCTGATTGCTCCATGTATTTCACATTTCTCAATGTCGCCAATATGAGTTGCTGAATATGCAATCGGTTTGGAAATGTTTAGTCAAATTTCTTTCTATCTCGTTTGTACGTATAACTACGTCTCGTTTTAGCGAGAGGAACCGGTCGGCCGTATTGCATAGTTTTTTAAGTTCCTCCATAATGCATGATATTGGTTGCTACATGTTGCGATTGCCCTAAATTGCTAGATGTAGTCGTGACGTCATATTTGACGAGAATTGACCGGGATGGAGCAATTTTAGTTGTCGTACAAGCACACCTTTACGTTGACTACTAAAACGACAACAAAAATGTCAGAAAATTTGAATTTTGCGCGTCTCGCTGGAGGTTTTATTTTAAGGCCTTATATTATAGCATTAACCGCCTCCCTGGAGATTAAAATGTAAAGGAAGGGTGGTAATTAAGTAATTTCTATTCTCTATAGAACTAGGAGCGTAAGTCAATTATGTCGAGATTTTATTGTTTCATTTAATTACGAATAATTATGTTTATCCTATTACATCTGCCAATTTAATAGGGATCCCAACCTTTTAACCGATTTTAAAAGGGAGGTTCTCAATTCGACTGTGTTTTTTTTTTGTTGTGAGATAATAATAATAATTTATTTTATTGGCACCAAAAATATTAATATATCAACAACCATTATTGCGTAAAAAAAATTGTAGGTTATAATTAAAATATTACAACATAGGAGATATCTCAGGATTATGAAAATTTTTTTTTTGATTGACAGTACGTGTGTTCGCGACAGTTTCGCCGAAATCGGTCAAACTGTTTTGGATATTAGCCAGAAACTGACAGACAGACATACAAACATTTTTAAAGTTGTTTTTGTATAGATGGTTAACCAAAATTTTATCTGGATATGTAAAAAGATGCCATAAAATAATACGCACGTATACTTTAATACTTAATACGATCGTCAACAAAAAAATCTGTTATTTTCAAGCATTTTTCCGCATGATTCTTCAATATCTTTCATTCCCTTTGGGAGAAGGCATGCCAAAGTGGAAAGTTATGTCAGCCATCTTTGTTCTTTGTGTGGGAATAAATAAAGCATTTTACTTTTTGGGTGTGGACTTGCCTTAAGTTAGCTCGCAAAAATGATTTTTTCTTCTGTTTTATTGCCATTTGCAGGTTCGATTCAGGGTGAAATGAAATGAAATGTTTATTTATGTAAGTATTACACGTCAATATTTTGTTGGTCAATATTTAAAAAAAAACTAGATGGCACCGGCATTTCCTAGCTGACTGTTCCCTGAAAAGAAAAGCTGAAACAAACTCAGAGGTCATGTCTCTTTTAAAGTCCAAACATTATATAATTTGAATTTTATGTGAGTCTAACAATGCAGGGCAATGTCTGGAAGGCCCTTTTGAAGAAAGAGCCATTGTAGCTTTGAGCTGACCTGTCCCAACCGACGGCATGTATGTGTCAGTCACCGTGTAGCTCAACCCTATTTTAGGGAGCTCAACGACCCGTCACAAGACGGTACCAGATTCGCAGACATTTGCGTAGGCCATTTACAAAATACTCAAAACCACCAGACGCGTTATAAAGACATGAGTTCAATCTAGCCTGCATAGTACTCACATTCACAGTTATTTTTTTCTTTGGTGAAGGAACACATTGAGCGGAGCAACGTTATAATACGTAAAAATTTATAAACGCTAATTGACACAAAGTTTAATGACGTCAGCAAAAATATGTCTTTCTTTAAAAAACGTGTATAAACTGGGCTGTGGCCTGTACCAATTCCTTCAAGCATCGACATCGCGCCGTATCACTTTAAATTTTCTGTCTGCTTGGGCCACTTCACGTTAGTTTTTTTAACCGACGAAAAACGGAGGAGGTTCTCAAGTCGACGCGTATATTTTTTTTTTGTAAGACCACGCATAACTTTTTACAGAGTAGTCCGATTTTGATAATTCTTTTTTTATTGGAAAACCGGGTTTACCCCGAAATTGGTCCCATATAAATTTGGAAAAAATATCCGATCCGAGGGTAGGAAAACAGGGGACGAATGATTGTTCACTCACAGATTTTAATGCCGAGTTCTGTATTACAAAAAGTAATCAAAAATTAAGCATGTAGTAATTAGTAGATTAGAGCCACAAAAAAATAAATAAAATAAAAACTAAAAAAAAAGTAACAGCCGAAAAAACAGAAAAGCAAAAAATAATAAACCTTCTTTGTTTTACCTTAAGAACTAAGTTCGGAAGTCGGTGAATTTGGATATGTTTTTTAATTTTATGTCACCGCCACCAAAAATGTTTGAAAATTAAGGTAAATCTTGGTATTTACAAGTTTTCGCGAAAATGTAAATTTCCCCATACCTTTTTATTATGGTGGTATAATGGGAAGATATGGAACCCTCGGCGCACGAGTTCGACTAACACTTGACCGATTTTTATGATAGTAGTATTTTTATGGTAGTATACAAGCATCCGCCCGCGGCTTTGCCCGTGCGGAAGTCGGAAATTATACCGCAGGAACGTACTACCGGGATAAAATGTATCCTATGTGATAATCTAGGTTATAATCTATCTGTGTGCTAAATTTCATACAAATCCATTCAGCCGTTGTTGCGTGACAAACCTCCAAACATCTAAACATTACAAACTTAGACATTTATAATATACGGGATAAGTTTTTATCCAGTGCGCAAACTGTAACCATGAATTCAGCATATCATTCTAAAACTCCCAGTGTAGAAATTTTTCGTCAGTTATACAAAAAAATCAGCTGTTTCATAGAAAAGTGCAATACTTACGCGGTCAAAATGTATGGAACGGCTGATTTTTTTTTGTATAACCGACAAAAAAATTCTAGGCTGGGGGTTCTAGAGTGGTATGTTGAATTCATGGTAACAGTTTGCGCACTGGATAAAAACTTACCCTGTAAACGTAGGATATATAAATATTCTATTCTAGGATATCGACTGTGAACTGGCAACCGGTCCTATCTCAATTTTGACAACTTTACAGGATGAAGAAAAAACTTGTTTGCGTCATTTATGTAGCATCTGGTGTATTAAATAAAAATAATACGTGGCATTTTAATATTTTTATTACACTTGTTATTAAAAACAAAAGTAGCATTTTAGGCTTCCTTCTAATATAAACACGAGATAATTATTATTCATAATAGTCTTTGTATTTGATAGTATTAAATGCTCGCATTCACTGCGCGTCAAAGTTAGTACAAGTTGAATGAAGTCGATTCTGGCGCCAAATTTAAATGTATCGGTGATGGGATTTCTTGCAACGCTGCGGAGTATGAAATAGTATAAAATGGTATTAAAAAGTGAAATCTTCCAAAAATTGAGATAGGACCGGTTGCCAGTTCACAGTCGATATGCCAGTTTCCTAACTTAGGTACCTACTCATGTCATTTTGTTGAATCGTTGAGCTCCTGAAGTTCTGAGTTTGAGCTCCACGATTACTGACAAATGCGTCCACTGACTGGACAGGTCCACTCAATCTCTGTGGTTCTTTCCACAGAAGACCATTTCAGACATCAATCTACATGGTCTTCACATTATCAGACCAGAATTTTATCTGGACTTTAAAAGACTGTGACCTGTAGGTTTGAATCGGCCTTTGTTCTCAGAGTAGTCAGATAGGAAACGTCAACGTAACGTCTGAAAAAAAAAAATGTGCCAAACACGACCGCACACGTCACACGTCTTTTAACAATTCTGAAAACAAAATGATAAATGAGTTTGTGCAACACAAACTCATTTATTTTTCACATTATGAAGAAAAAAAAACTTGCACACGACATTAATGTTTAAAATAACTCAGAGTATAGCATTTCACGAAAACATATATTATTCGATAAACACTTGTGAGAATATCATAAATTAAGTGCGCGCCGTCTGAAAATTCACTTATGGCGCCACGCTCAGGCTTTTACGGGCAATAATTCTGTAAAACTGCCTGAAATTGTATTACTTGTGTGATAAAATCATTTCCTTTCGTCGTTTGTTTATTTTTTGGTCTTATTTTTTTTGGATTATATGCAGTAGGGAAGATGTTAGCTTGTTTTGCGAGTCTCGATTATCCTAGCCTACCATAGAGGTATGAGAAACAGGGTGTAAAGTTCACTCATACTCTATGGAAAAGAGAAGATCCTCCGGTCAGACGGGTGTTGTGTTTGGTGGGCTACTGCTAACGGTTTTTTTTGTTTTTGGGTGGGAAATCATCAAATAACTTCTCCCGCTCTGGGTGGAGCGGGAGGGCGTGTCAGACTTTTACTGACTAAAACCCACCCGTGTTCCCTCATTTGCCTGTGTGCCAGGGGCGGCGGTATCTCTTTCGAACAACCCGCACCCCTGGCAGGCATCGGCCCTTGCGGGCCCCATCTGTTGCTGCTGACATCTCTTTGAGGCGCGCGTGGAACACAACGCACCGTCGACCCGGGCTTGGTCCTTACCGGACAGCGAGCTATCCATTACTCGCCGTCCGCAAGCCCGTGCCTACGGTGGCCGGGAATCAGCCTGGGATTCCCGACGCCCTGCGAGTCTCCTGAGAAGGCCACGGCTGTGAGGGCGCATGTACTGCATCTCCCTCACGTGCGCCGCCTCCCTCTTTGCGAGCATAACTGCTTCGCTGAAGGAGGCGACTGCCAGCCATGCCCTCTCGCTCCGTACCATGGCCTGGACCAGGGTCGGACGTGAGAGATCGCCGCCGCCAATCACCTCCACGAGGACACGGCGGTGCTCCGCCCAAGCCGGGCAGACCTCCACCGTATGCTCCACCGTGTCCTCTGGGCGATCTTCGCAATGGAAACACCCGGGCGTTTCCTCCCGCCCTATCCGAAACAGGAACCTCCCGAAACAGCCATGTCCGGTGAGGACCTGTGTCAGGCGGAAGGTGAGGATGCCATGCCGCCTCTCAAGCCACTCCTCAAAGAGGGGACTTACCGCAATCGCGGCGTGCCCATACTGCCGACGGTTGATGTCGGGACGTTGTATATGTCGCATCATGGTGGCCGAGATGCGAAACATCGGGTCTTCTTCACAATCGGACATAGTTTAGATAGGTGTGGGCACTGTAGTGGGTATTCGAACGAAAAGATAATTTGAATTTGAAATAACTTTTATAAACTCAAACTCAAACTCAAACGCAAAGCATTTATTTCAAATAAATCAATTACTTTTGAATTGTCAAGGTCGGTGAGTTAGAAAGATGAAGCTAGTTGGCCATTCCAAAGCGTAGGCACCTATGGAGATGAACGGGCAAGAACCTCCATGGACACTCTTTTAAAATCATGGTATAGTTACAAAAACTGGCGAGTTACAAATTAAATAAACATGTGCATCGGAAACAAACACGTGCGTTGGTACTGAACATTTGCCTAGACCGTCCGAGCTCGACTGTCAACTGTAGACTGTCACCACACCCGTTCTCTCCGCCAGTCATCGCTGCATCCCCTCCACCGACGATCGTGTCCAAGCGGTAGGCTCGCTTGTGTGTCCGGTTACATAATTATTCGTTTACGAATCAAATTGTTAGATGGCGCTATCCGCAATACTTTGGCGCTTTTTTTTTTGGGTATGACATCTCGCAGTTGAGAGGCCGTGACTGTTCAACCGGACTTTCCTGTGAATTCTTTTAGTAAACTAAAAGCCTCCAGCCAGGGCATAAAAACCTACTTAAAACTAAAGCAACTGCACGTTGAGGGCACCCCTTGTGAGGTACGGGCCTCGGCTCAGGGTGTCACTGGTGGGGGGAGGGCAGCAAGTGGGGACAGGCTGGATCAAAATATTTTCATTATTATTATGAATAGGGAATTTTAACTGTACTTGCTCAGCTTCGGCGCGGACTGGCACTTCTACGAGCAAGGAACGGTCGGGGCATACTTTGGCGCCGTCAATCCACGACATATACACCGTGACATTTTAGTTGTCTTACAAAGATGGACAACTCAATGTATCCGTCATAAAATACGTCTAGGCGCGATTACAATATTGTTATCATTAATGAAGATATTAGGTACAGAGAAAAATAAATAAAGTTTTAGAATTATGAAACACCCTCCCTGTTAATAATGCTTAAGTATCAAACAGTAGAAGATATCTACCTACCTACCATTACATTCCATCATTAATTGCGTTTCCATAACAAGGTGTTTCAAACTTAGTTATGCATCTTAGTGAATGATGTTTTCATTTTTTTTTATTATGCAAATGTTCAAAAATATCTTTCTTTTTTATAAATGATTAGTATTCATTGGATACATGAAGTGGGCTGCTGTTGTAAGACGACTAAAATGTCACGGTGTATACTTGTCGCGCGGTGAACTCTGATTGCGCGATGCAGGAAAACGTTGGAATTTTGACCTTCGATGTCTCCATGTAACCAGAAGATTCCCAAGTATGGCCCAGAACAAAAAAAAAAAGATTATATTAACGGTAACACGATACCCCTCGGTAAGACTGGTTGTCAGACTTTCAGGCTTAACGACTGTCAAAGATCCACGAATGACAGCCGGGACCAACGGCTTAACGATCTTTCGGAGGCGCGGAGGGCTCTTGGTATGTAAAGATGGTAACCCATCTACGGACCAACCGCGGCAAGCGTAGCTTAACCTGATTGATCGACCTGTTCGGATATTATTACTTAGCTAAAAGCGCCTCGCTCTACACCTGATATATATAAGGTGTTAAAAAATTAACTGCAAGAAAAGTAAGAACGTGTTTAGAATTTTAAATAAAAAATATTGGCGAAAAAAAAATTTCAAAATAATAACCCGTTTCCGAGATATGCGATATTTTCACTACGCACAAAATTATTGAATATGCGCACTGTACACCGCACGCGCGCCGGCGCTGGCGGCCTAGGACACCGCGGCCGCCCCGCCGCACGCGTGAGTCGTTCACCCCTGCGATACGACACGCGACGGCGCAAATTCGTAAACAGCTGATTCTAATTTTCCCATCAAATTTCGCAGACTGGACTGTCAAATTATTGAACTACTTACAAATAGCGTATTTTAATATACATAAATGACTGTTTAAATTAAGTTAGCTCGATAAGTTGGTACGTTTAAAAAAAATGAATCAACATATTTACAGTAATTTAAAAACTATTTACAAGAAGTCTTAATTTTTACCTTATTTACAAAAGGTGCTGGAAGTGTTCACCGTTTTGTCTGATGCACAAGTTAGTACGACGTGTTACGTTTCCTTGCACTGCGATTAATGTGTCTCTGTCACTTTTAATTAAATCAAATTCACTAATTATACGAGTTTTTAATTCGTCCACGTTTTGAATGTTGTTGCCACTATGTCCATAAGTCTTTCACTCGACCCTAAAGATAAAAATCTAGAGGCATTAGTTAGGTCGGGCGACCGAGGCGGCCATGCAATAGGCCCAGCATGGCCTATCCAATGGTTAGGATAGGTAGCATCTAAATACGCACGGGCTCCTCGGTGGTAGTGTGCGGGCGCTCCATCATGCTGGATGTAGTGGTCCGTTGTTTCAGAAAGAGAAACTTCTTCCAGCATCTCTTGCACAGACTCGAGCAGCCGCAGCTAAACTTTCACCAGTCATAATGTAGCACACTACCATAATCTAAGTACTCTCGATTGGAATACGTAAACGGCATTATTAAAAGTATTCGCGAAACTGCGCGGACGCACGTATTTGGCGTAATGACACGGAATCACACCCTTATCACGCGACGGATATTGGACGACTAAACGGGTCGGGAAGGGGTAGCGAGAGCTGTGGGAAGAGGAGCGGGCGGCGGGGGAGCCGCTCGCGAGTCGCTCGCGCGCGGTACAATGGCGGCCCAAGCCGCAAGCGCAGCCCTGCGTACAGCGCACAAAAAATCTTTGAATAAATTGTTTTATTTATGTGAAAATATAAAAATGCTCAAAAAAAATTTTTTTTTTTAATTTGTGTTCGTTTTTCGATGTCGAGTAAGTGGAAGAAATTCTTGCAGTTAATTTTTTAACACCTTATATACACCGTGAAATTTTAATGGTTGTTTTCCCGAGGCAGAACAACTTGCCTGAGGAAGTTCTTTCGAAGCATAGAGTAAAAGTAAAAAATATAGATATTTTTGTTTTAAAATAATTTAAAAAATATTCATCAACTCGATAAAACACTACTCAATAGTAACACTAGAGGTAACTTGTAGGTACTACTCGAATCGCACGCACCGCCGACAAAGGGAACAGCCATTCACAAATGTTCAAAGCAAAATAAACTCTCGCACGTGGTGATTTTTCACAATTTTTATCTGCCAGTTTTTGTTTCTAATAGGTATTTTAGTTGTTTAAAAAACAATTGTATTACCAAGACAAAACCATTTCGCCGCTGGAAAACAACCACGGTGTATACACCTATGTAATTTTCATTAAAAAAAGCACTTCAAAGAACAATAATCTCTTTTCAAGTAAGCCTCCCTCAGAGGTCAAAAAAAGTGTGACCCCTTTACACATCCTACCACTTAAAACCCTTAGCACTGTGGTCCCTTTTCGACCCACACAATAATAACCTTCTCGCGTCCAGTGGCACAAAAATAACCCTTACAAATTGTTTGCACTTGACCCTTACATTATTAAAAATAATTTCGTGGGTTTAATATTAAAATGGCTTTTATTATTTGATGGTGGTATTAGAACTCGTTGGCTTTATTATGGACAGTTTACAGACATATACCATCCCTAGGGTATTAAATTGTTACTTTCAAAGACTTTATTTTTAACTCCCGACGCAAAAAGAGGAGTGTGTCGTGTGTCTGTCTGTGCCAACGTAGCTCTTAAACGGGTAAACCGATTTGGGTGCGGTTTTTTTTAATTAAAAAGTACATTTTCCAGCGGTGATTCTTAGACACGTTTTATCAAAATCGGTTCGGCCTTTTGAAAATTATCAGCTCTGTTCTGGTTGATGAAGGGATTTGAGCATCTTCCACGGGTCTGATGGAGTCGAAATTTGGTATTCTATTACTTCAATGATTTTAGATGAACAAAGCAATCTTGAACTAATGCTGGAACATCACCTGGATTTTCCAGGATACCCAAGTTACTCACCAACAAACAGCAGAGGTATCCTGTTTGGGCTCATTGAAAAGGTCTCAATGAATAGGTTATAGATAAATGGTGATCAGGACGAGGAATGATGATAAATTAGTAACAAACTTCAGAATCAACTTTAGAGGTTTTTGTTTGCGTTGGGGGTTTTTTAAATATTATATATCAACGTCTAACATAATTAACGCAAGACCTCATACACTCCAATTAGAGTATTGAGTTAAAAGCACAATATAATGACCAAAACTATGTTTTTAAAAGCTAAATGTTATTATTAAGAAAAACGTGTTGGCCCTAGCATTACTTTGGGGGCGTCCATTAATTACGTGAGGCGTTTAGGGGGGGAGAGGGGTCGAGTCGGATCTCACCCAATCTCACGTAGGGGAAAAGGGGGGTTTTTAGTAAATATCACGTAATTTATATTTTGTTCCGCAAAGAAACAATGTAACAATACGAGAAAACCGAGTTAATTATCGCGATTATACGAACGCTACAAAGTAGCACAGTAGCTTCCTCCATGGTTAAACCGCCACCGGCCAGCCAAGACAGCCAAATGCAACGCATAAATCCAACGCAAATAAGCACAGATTAACGTGTTTACACTAAAACAACGTATTTGAAATATCTTACGTGAGATTATGGGGAGAGGAGGAGGGTCATCTCACCAGAGCGGGGGTGCGGGTCGAAAAATCGCCAAAATTGCCTCACGTAATTAATGGACGCCCCCTTTACGCATTTAAAATTGAGTCTTATCACCGTGAAATATGAATAAGAATTTTGTTTGGCTCAATCGGCGGTAGGTATGGTAAAATTTTTGAAAAAAAAAAAATCTTATTTGAAGTTACTGAAATCGATTCAGTAGTCAATAAGAAACAAACTACTTCCGGGTCTAGCGTTTATTTTGCTACATCTGTCAGCTAACTGACTTAAAATAATATTAATAATATGTACCTACCTACATGTTTATAAAAAAAGGGAAAAAGAATCACACGGCATCCAAATACTCGTAAGCATCGCTGTCAATAGGAAAAGTGCCCAAAAAGGCTTTCAGCATTGCTGAGTTATATGGCAATGCTGATCCATCATCATCGTCATTTCAGCCGAAAGACGTCCACTGCTGGACATAGCAAACCCCCCCAGGCTCCTCCACTTCCACCGGTCTTGTTCTTCCCACATCCAGCGGATTCCCGCGGCCTTCACAAGGTCATCGGTCCACCTTGTGGGACGCCTTCCCATGATGCTGATTCTTTGGCCAAAAATAGGCCAGCCTTCATGTTAAGAGTCGACCAACTGCTTGGCGATGTCTCACAAAACCAGCTGGGCAGCCAGGTGGTTTTCAATTCCAGGTAAGGATAATTTTTATGGAAAAATCAAGAGTCTGGATCCGCCCCCGGTTGATGGCAATTAGCTCGCCCCTTGGCATAACATAAACAGAAAAATATGTTAGTGTATTAGTATACCTCATAGTATATTGTGTTTATGGTATTTTAAAGACCGACTAGGGTAAAAGACTGTGTTCATAACGACTGTTGTATGTTGATTTCTCGTACAACGTTGAACGCCTTTAAAATATACATGAGCTAGCCGAGATAATCCCTGGAGGCTCGTCATGTTGTTAAACTGTGGAATCTAAAACATGTCAACTTAGATTGAAGGACAGGTAGCATCACTATTAAAAGCTTAGTTGGAGGATAGTTTTAATTGAGAATTGCAGATCATGCACTGGCATGGCAGAAATGTGTGGTGGTAATTTTCTTTAACATATGCGACAATGCCCTTCTTAAGATTTATAGGCCCATCTCACTTCTGAGCCATGTTTACAAGCTGTGGCCCTAGTGTGAGTTTCATTTAACGATCTCGATCAAACGCAGTGAGCGCGTTCGGCGTTCCGGATTGGTGACGGACCAATCGGAGCACCGAACGCGCTCACTGCGTTTGATCGAGATGGTTAAATGAAACTCACACTAGGGCCTTTGTTTTCAAGAGCTATCACGAACCGTCTAGCGCGCAGGTTTCATTCGTTCATTTTGTCTTTCGTTTCTGACGATCTTTGTATAGGTCCTTTTATATGTAGACTATTTCAGAAGAATATTCCTTCCCAAACTGTCAAAATTACACTGACAACAAACTTTCTACTCGACGGCCACAAAATCATGATACGTTTAGAACGCTATTATAACTGTGATAATTAATAGAAGAACATAGCTATCTTCTCCTATTGTACATCATTTAGTTAATAATTATGTCTACTCTTCCGTTGACAAATCGGTGCTCGTGCTAAGCCTGCTGGACTTTAAAAGAGACTGTGACCTCTGAGTTTGTTTCGGTCTTTCTTCTCAGAGTAGTCAGATAGGAAACGCCGACCTCATCTAGTTTTAAATATATGATTGACGTGTAAAAGTGTTTGTACAAACCTATCTACAGAAATAAAATCCTTTTAAATTTATCAATGCACAGTTTTAAGCAAAACCTGTTTTCGATTTAGCTTGTTGTACCACAACTGCTTACGGAACATTTGTAAGCCATTTTACATGCCACAAGTACGTGCAGTAAACCGGATCTTGCGTGGCAATAAACAAGAAAATAAAACATTTACGAGTTTAAAAATAAATCTAGGTTGCGTGCATGGATTTTTTTATTAAATTATTTAAATGAAATTGCGGATTTCTTTGTTTACTTGTACAATCATTATTGTAAAGTGCTTATTGCAAGTTTGTGGCGCTCGAAGAGACTTCCCATCGGTAATGACGAAATTCTATGGAAACTTTGATGTCCTTATCATTTTCCTAGCTTTTTTCCAATTATGTTTCAATATTTTACATGGAATGACTGCCCATCTTCACTACCCAGTTACTGGGTAATACGATACCCCTTGGCAAGACTGGTTGTCAGACTTTCGGGCTTTTGACGACCCGTAACGACCGTCTAAGATCCACAAATGACAGCCGGGACCAACAGCTTAACGTGCTCTCCGAGGTACAGAGCGATCTTGGTATGTAAAGATGGTCACCCATCCATCAACCAACAGCAGCAAGCGTAGCTTAACATGAGCGGTCGACTCGTGCGGCTATTGGTACTTAGTCACGAGCCCCTCAAGCAATGTTTTTTTTAATAACAGAAATATTTTCAAGGCAGTGGTGTGCATAACTCCAGCTTCCTCATATCGTCATTGGCATCATTTCAGCCGAAAGACGTCCACTGCTGGATATAGGCCTACCCCAAGCCTCACCACTTCGACCGGTTCCGTGCTTCCCGCATCTAGCGGACTACTGCAGCCCTCACAAGGTCATTGGTCCACCATGTGGGAGGCCTTCCAACTTTACGTCTTCCGGTACGCGGTCACCACTCCAGAACTTTTCGGCCTCATCGGCCATCTACTCTGCGAGTAATATGCCCTGCCCACTGCACTTAAGTTTGGCAATTCTTCGGGCTATGTCAGTTACCTTGGATCTCCTGCGGATCTCTTCATTCCTGATTCGATCACACAGGGAAACTCCAAGCATAGCCCCCTCCATTACCCTTTGGGTGACTTTAAGCCTTCTTATGAGGCCCATTGTGAGCAACCACGTTTCGGTTCCATTTGTCATCACTGGCAACATGCACTGGTCAAAGATTTCGTCTTGAGACTTGCAGATACTGTAAGAGTATTCCTCTTTCAAGTAATCAGTTTTTCGATTGTATAATAATATTATCGTTTAGACAAACTTAGTAAACTACTACAATACGTCCACATTTAGCCACAAAGCCTCCAGGCATTGCGGCCCGTTTGTTTTAGTTCAAAGTTGATCCTTCATAACTAGAAGTTAATTTATATCACATTTAAAATGTTGTTATAACATTCAATGTCTAGGCTTAGTTAGCCCGCAGGCTGTTCTGTTTAAACCAGTTATTTAGCTTTTAAGCAGACTTTACCCAACTAGGTATGTTGTGGTTGACTTCCAGTTTAAATAATATGTATAATAGGGTATTTTCCAATTTATTAAAAACTATTCTAATTTGGGATGAAATATGTAACAGAAAAATAAAATCGAATCACTAATTAATCGAAAGAAACTTCGTTCCACCCGGGTGTCCCTTGACATCTCTCAAGTTTTTTGTACATCAATAATAGTACATAGTTAAAAATTCAACAATTTACATCGACCTACACAAACGCAGAAGCGATCACTATAAAAAATAAACCTTACAACACAGTGCTGCGTAAATCTACAACATTAATCAAAAGGTAACAAGATACGCTCGCCCCGGAACCTGTTATCCGGCAGCCGGATACACCGGACGTCCGGTCGTCCGGTGCCGGAGACGGCTGATTGGAGCGACGGCAGCCGTCATCTAGGATATGTACGAAGTTAATCACTTTATGTCGACAAGTCGGTGAGTGCGGAGTTGTGGGTAACTATCCGTAACTGGCTGCGGATTTATAATACAGAGTTCGCGTTTTAGTTTTCAAATATGTTAACCAATATGTGTTTTTAGAAGGGCTAAACTCAAAGCGTTTATTTCAATTAAGGGGAATCTAGTCGCGGGCTCGAACTCACTGGTGGGTCTAGCTAAAAAGCACGCTGTCTCACCAGGCATCTTGTCTGACAGAGATAGTATCAGTGATGAGCAGTTAAATGCTAGTCTACACGCACAACGTTATTGAGTGAGATGCAGGATCATTTATAGTAAAACAGGAGCTTAAAAAATTAAGAAAAGTCCTTCGGAAGATCGGGTTTTATGAACAAAACCACTGCATAAATCAATGACCAATCAAATTTATTGATATTTGAGCTTTGTCGGTACTGATTTAATTTTGGTGATTTTACACTTCTTTTACTTAAATACGTCCAAAGTTAGGTTAAATTAGCAAAAAAAACGAATCTTTGTTGGCTTCTTACTTTTTAATGGCTTTTTATTTTAGTGATATGTTTCCATACAGACAGTACGAATATTGAGACGAAACCATACCATGTCTATTTTTTTATGGAAATTCTCGAACAGTGGAGAAATACACTCCCGAAGTTTGGATGGAAAAAATGTGGACTAGATTCACCTTAAACCATTTACAGGCACTTTTGAACTGTCAAAAAGTCGATCAGTTGGAAAGTTGAAGCTAATAGTTAAGCTAAGTAATAGCAGCCTCAGAAAGCACGCTAAGCCGTTGGTCCCGGCTATCATTTGTGGATCTTTGACAGTCAATCTTACCAAGGGGCATCGTATTACTCAGTAGGTTGTGTAGGTCAGATAGGCAGTCGCTTCATGTAAAATACTGATATTGAGCTATATCTTGTTAGACTGGAAGCCAGTCTAACAAAGTTAAGAAAAGGCTGGACAAATGATGTAAAGATATAAATAGATATATTATTCAAACTCAAACTCAAAGCATTTATTTCAAATAAACCAATTACAGGCACTTTTGAATTGTCAAGGTCGGTGAGTTAGAAAGATGAAGCTAGTTGCCCATTCCAAAGCGTAGGTACCTATGGAGAAGAACGGGCAAGAAACTCCATGGACACTCTTTTAAAATCATGGTATTGTTACAAAAAGTTGGTTACATCATTATGTTGAAATTATCAATGTGAGAACGATGTAAAAAGACGTGCACATTAAAGCGTCCGTAATTAAAACAAAAATAAAATAACAATTCAGAATGGAAATGGGAATTCAATTTAAAATGGAAATGGGCTGGACATATCTGCCGCTTATCAGACGACCAATGGGCCAAACTTAAACTGGAATTCAAAGCAGCCCTTCCGGGCCCCATCAGTTGCTGCTGACATCTCTTTGAGGCGCGCGTGGAACACAACGCGCCGTCGACCCGGGCTTGGTCCTTACCGGACAGCGAGCTACCCATTACTCGCCGTCCGCAAGCCCGTGTCTACGGTGGCCGGGAATCAGCCTGGGATTCCCGACGCGTCCTGGGCGTCTCCTGCGAAGGCCACGGCTGTGAGGGCGCATGTGCTGCATCTCCCTCACGTGCGCCGCCTCCCTCTTTACGAGCATAACTGCTTCGCTGAAGGAGGCGACTGCTAGCCATGCACTCTCGTTCCGTACCATGGCCTGGATCACGGTCGGACGCGAGAGATCGCCGCCGCCGATTCAATTAAACCATTTACAGGTACTACATTCCAAAACATAGATCTCTATGGAGTAGAACGAGCAAGAAACTCCACGGACACTCTTTTAAATCAAGTTGGATATATTAGAAAATCTTGGGAAAATTATTCTTGTTGCGTCTGTATGCGAGAATAATGTAAAAAATATAATCAAGAATTCTAAATATAAGATTAAAAATAAGCCCTGGAACTTAGGAGATGATCAGTCTCAACTGACAGCGCCCGTTCACGAACTTGACGCGTGGATCAGCACCATCCAGCTCAACAATTTTCCGAATGATCCAAGACACGCGCCACCATCAGTGAGACATTTAAGTGAGAATGACAAGCCAGCCTTACGAGTCAATAGGTCCCTCTTAATGGCAAGCGACATCACGGTAGGTCCAGACGGCGCTTGCGGGATTAGCTGGACTCCTTTAAAAAGATCTGGTCCTTAGCATCATTAAACAGGGAGAAGTTGAAGGAGGGTAGAAAGGCCTTTGTTCTGCAGTAGGACACCACAGGCTTTTAATAATAATAATAATTATTATTTTTTAATTATTTTCAATTTTACTCTAGAAAATGGCACTATCACATTGTATTGGGATCGATCTATCATCATTGACCGGAATATTGTTGCCAATAAGCCGGACATAGTGGTGATAGATCGATTAGAGTGTCGCACAATGATTATTGATATAGCAGTCCCGCATGACGAGAACCTCGTGAAAACTGAAAAAGATAAGCAGATCAAGTATGTTGACCTGGGACGCGAAGTTGTTGAAATGTGAGATGTGGATACAGCAGTCATTTTACCAATAGTCCTGACGGCCAATGGCATTATAGCCAAGAGCCTCGGCCAACACCTGAGGACGCTCTCGTTGGGCAGCTGGATGAAAGCACTACTGGATACGGCGCGTATCGTAAGGAGGTTCCTCTCTCAGCAACCCTGACCACCGGTAGTTGGGACCCTGTTCCCGATACCGGTGGGCTACTATTATTTAATGTTTTTAAATGCTTTTTGTAAAAATAAAATTAATATGTATATTTCAATGAAATAAATAGTAAGTATATACACATAAAATACTTGTTTTATTAAATATAGTAAATGATAAATTATTTTATTTCTGTAAGTAGATTTGTACAAACACTTTTACACGTCAATCATATTTTTAAAACTAGATGAGGATGGCGTTTCCTATCTGACTACTCTGAGAAGAAAGGCCGAAACAAACGCAGAGGTCACAGTATCTTTTAAAGTCCAGACATAATCTTGGTCAGATCATGTGAAGACCATGTGGATTGGTGTCTGAAATGGTCTTTTGAGAATAGAACCCCACAGATTGAGTGGACCTGTCCATTCTGTGTACGCATTTTTCAGTAATCATGCAGCTCAACTCAGAACTTGAGGACCTCAACGATTTGACGAACAATACCAAAGAAAGGACATTTGGGTAGACCGGATAAAGTACTCAAACTGCCAGACCATGACTAAATGAAGAAAAAATAATTAAAGCAATATAATACTTTACAAAGTAAATATTCGTGTCATTGTTTAAATAAAATTCATAATGTCAATGTCTATACACCGTAACATTTTAGTCGTCTTACAAAGGTGGTCCGCTCAATGTATCCGTCATAAAATACCTCTAGGCGCGATTAAAACATTGTTACCATTAATTAAGATAATAGGTACAAAGAAAAATAAATAATGCTTTAGAATTATGAAACACCCTCCCTGTTTATAATGTTTACGTATCAAGCGGTAGAAGATATGTACCTACCTACCATTACATTCCATCATTAATTTCATCTCCATAACAGTGTGTTTTAAACTACGTCATGCGTCTTAGTGAATGATATTTCCATTTTTAAATTATGCAAATGTTCAAAAATATCTTTTTTTTTAAATAAATGATTAGTAGTCATTGGATACATGAAGTGGGCTGCCGTTGTAAGACGACTAAAATGTCACGGTGTATAAACAAAAAATATGAAAATAATTGTGGTGAGATCATTTGAGTAGTAGTTAGTATTCCGTATAACCCTTCAAAGAACTCAGTCAATTATAATCGCCTATTTAATAATGCAAGTCACGACCTCGCTCGCTAGTGGGACGCCTTAATCGTGTTCATATGTGATCATCATTACTATCGAAATGCCTTTATCAAGAGCCTTAGGAAATACTAGTCATCCTGTATTTCATAAACAGGGTGACTTGTCATTTATTTGTATTACTAGCTTTAACCAGCAACTGCTCCCGCGTGGAGCTCAAACATTATCCCACGCAAACGTGCTACCGGGATAAAAAGTATCCTATGTGTTAATTCAGGTCATAAACTATCTGTGTGCCAAATGTCATTCAAATGGGGCACGCCACAATTGCGGCGGTAAGTCCCCTCTTTGAGGAGTGGCTTGAGAGGCGGCATGGTGTCCTCACCTTCCACCTGACACAGGTCCTCACCGGACACGGCTGTTTCGCGAGGTTCCTGTTTCGTATAAGGCGGGAGGAAACGCCCGGGTGTTTCCATTGCGAAGATCACCCTGAGGACACGGTGGAGCATACGGTGGAGGTCTGCCCGGCTTGGGCGGAGCACCGCCGTGTCCTCATAGAGGCGATCGGCGGCGGCGATCTCTCGCGTCCGGCTCTGGTCCAGGCCATGGTACGGAGCGAGAGTGCATGGCTAGCAGTCACTTCCTTCAGCGAAGCAGTGATGCTCGCAAAGAGGGAGGCGGCGCATGTGAGGGAGAGGCAGTACATGCGCCCTCACAGCCGTAGCCTTCGCAGGAGACGTCCTGGCCGTCGGGAATCTCAGGCTGATTCCCGGCCACCGTAGGCACGGGCTTGCGGACGGCGAGTAATGGGTAGCTCGCTGTCCGGTAAGGACCAAGCCCGGGTCGACGGCGCGTTGTGTTCCACGCGCGCCTCAAAGAGATGTCAGCAACAACTGATGGGGCCGATGCCTGCCAGGGGTGCGGATTGTTCGAAAGAGATACCGCGATCCCTGGCACACAGGCAACTGAGGGAACACGGGTGGGTTTTAGTCAGTAAAAGTCTGACACGCCCTCCTGCTCCACCCAGAGCGGGAGAAGTCATTTGATGGTTTCCCAACCAGAAAAGTGTACCGATTTTGTGTCATTGAACAAGAAACATCTAAAGATCCAAACTTTCAAACTTTCACATTAACGTAGGATGACTTTTTTATTTTAGCGATGAATAATATAATAAGAGGGTGATATTTTCAGCAAAATCACCAAAATCGAGCTCATGGTTGCACAGAAAACATTGCCCTATTTACAATATATATGTATAACGGCGCGTGGCATTAATAAATAATGAAAATCAGTTAATTTCGAGAGTTGTAATTTATTCTGTTATTTTAACGATTAATCGATTTGAATTCAACTAAATGGTAATTTTGATTAAGAGCGGGTAACACCGAATGGAGTTGCGTCCTTAGAATAAGTTGCGTCTGTCATGGCGGGCGACGTCGTGTCAATTCATTAAGTTGTTGACAGCCGTTGCACGTGGTGGTCACTCGCAAACTCATTAGCTCTAAATCGTTAATTATTACTGCAATCCTTAATTGTTTAAGTCATTTAAGTGTCTGTAATATTAAAATAGTGAACAGTCAATGCTAGAGCGTATTTATTTCAACGTTTCCTGAAGTTTAACGCCCACTATGGACTCCCGTGCTGACGAAGTCACGAATCAGCAATAAGATGCAACAGCCCGGCCCTCCTGATTTCCCGTTATGTATAAATAAATGAATTGACGTTCGTTAGTCCCACAAAAAGTTCAGACAACTTTTATTGGCTGTACGAAGTTCGCCGGATCAGCTAGTGTATTATAAATTCAGTTTTATCACAGCTCCGTTTAAAACCTACGTCCTGTATACAGCTCGAGCTGCTGACTCACTCAGGCACTTCTATAGCTCGGAACTCGAGCATAAAATACACCGCGATAAAAATATGTACATTTTGGCGTATGTCCAATATTTTGCTTATTGGAACAGGCTGCGGGCGACTTTTTGACTTTTGCAGCGAAGCCATAAGCAACTGTACAAATAAGTATTTAATGGATTTTCTAGTAGCTCTGTTCCCAGAGTTCTTCTTCTTCTTCTTATGGAGAGAAGTAGTGGCTCAGTGGTAACAGCTGCGATTTACGAATTGTAGGCTCGAACCCAGTTTTTTTTTTTTTATGTCGCCCCACACTAGGAATTCCTCCTGTATTGTGGGTGCGTTTACAAACATTTAAACTCACATACACAAAGAGCCAGACCCGGAACAACTACTTGTAGGTCATATAAATATTTGTTCCGTGCGGGAATCGAACCCGCGATACGCACCGCAGCAGTCAATCGCTTAGCCACTGTGCCAACCGTGCCGTCAGATAGATGCTTTACTTTGTTTAATTTATTTCTTCACCACTGTTTTCAAAATGGTGAAGGAGAACATCGTGAGGAAACCGGCATACCTATCCTAGTATCAAAAAATTGAAGATGTGACATCTACCAATCCACACTGGGACCACGTGGTGGTTTACGGCCGGCTCCCTCTCACCCAGAGGATTAGTGGAGCTGCTTGACAAATTAAATAAAACTTCAGACCTCTGCGGTTGCTTTTTTAGCGAGATATCGGCGACTATGTGTTTTTCACCGTTTCAATGGTGCGGCCATGGATGGGGTTTTAGTCTTACTGTTCTTGAAATATAAATCTACGATTCTTGTTGTAATTTCACTAATTTTGACAAATTCAAATATTGGTTTTACAAATAACGTCAGACCTTTGCGATGCTTTTTCAGCGAGATATCGGTGATAAGGTATTTGTTTAGGTCACTCACCGAACAATAATAAACATGTCAGCGTAATTGCGACACCGCGCTCTATGCCTTGAATATTTGATGTATTAATTACCTAAGTAAACTAGTCAGTACGCTTTCGGACAGCATATCGGGCGCGGCTCAATCTCATCTCATTCACCTCATTAGTTTTAATCGTTATCCCATTTATAGCACTGAAATATAGCTATCTTTATAATCCTTCACCTTAGTTTATCTTAAACTCACCCCAACCCCGAACAGTATTTTTCACCGTTTCAAAGAGGCGACCATGGAGTTATAGTCTGACTGCTCCTAAAATATAAACCTAGGATTTTTTTCTATGTATTTAATTTTTTTTACAAATTCAATCTGTTATTTACCTGAATTTCCGATCTCTGCAACGCTTAGTTTTAAAGATCTCCGTAGCTGCGCGGTTCTCCGCGTTTCAATGGAGCGGCCACGTTCAAACCCCTATAACTTTTTAACCATAACTCTGACAAATTTATGATTTTGCGAATAAACTTTTACAAATTTCTACAAAATCATGGCATAGTTTAAAAAAAAATATATCGCCGCGGCCGCGCCATCGAAACGCACACGTATCTGGTTAGACTCGAAAACCGACCCCAATATAGTTGTAGGACCAGTGTACGACTAAACGCCAACAGACACTGCGCCGACAGACCGAATACCGACAAGACTTTACTTCGACGGGAATCTTCGCCGACAGGACACTTCGCCGACAGGACTCCTCGCTGACAGGGCTCATCCTTGCGCTATTACTAAATACTCAAGTAACTGCCACTAACATGGAAGTAGCGGTTGGTCGTAATTTTAACCTAATCTAACCTATTACCCACCTGATGAGCCCGGTCGGGAAAGAGTCATGTTGGCGGAGAGTCCCGTCGAAGTTAAGTCTTGTCGGTGTTCAGTCTGTCGGCGTAATGTATGTCGGCGTTTATTCGTGCACTGGTGCCAATCACGGTTTATTTTAGGATGGGTGACCGCCTCATACCCTTATTAAACAGCTAACTTACTTTTAATTTCCACCCTATCGCCAGTAAACTAATTAAAATCCTATTCAAAAGAGATACAATAGTTGAGCCCTCGTAATAACAAAAGAATTAATTTAAAAACTATCTAGACTGAAGCGCAGGTCGGGTATTGTTATCAAAGCTATTTCTTTTAACCTGAGGGAATTGAATGGTAGTCGATTTACATAGAGAAACGGTTATTTGACCTCCATGGTTTAAAGTGAGCATAACTTCAAGGTTATTAAGGACCGAGCAACGATTAAAAACCTCCTCCATTTTTGTCTAAAGAATTTGGAGTGGAGGGTTATGGTTTTAGCAACAAATATTAATAAATGTGTAATTACAACAAATACTTGATATTTATACTATTATTGTTTTTTGATGCACTAGCTGCAGCCCGCGGCTCCTCCCGCATCAATGTTGAAAATGATCTGGAACAGGCTTCTCTGGCCCAAGGAATATAGAATTTGATATAAATTTCCACCCCCTATTTCACCCCTTTACGGGGGGAGTTTCCTAAAATCCTTTCTTAATTGACGTCTCCTACCCATAATCTACCTCTGTGCCAAATTTCATCTTCTTAGGTCTAGCAGTTTTTGAAATTTCATGGTTAATCAGTGAGTTAATAAATGATGAAATGACCTTTTGCTTTTATATAATGTGAATGTACGAGTATTTGCTGTATTCAGTTGTCGAGAATAACGAATTATTAGTGTAATGTTACAAATGAAATTTAAATAATTATATTATCGAAATAAAAAGCTACAATAACAATAATCCGACTAGGCTGGGCAGCGTTCGGGAAGCTTCGCAATATCTTCTCGTCCCACATACCGCAGTATCTCAAGACGAAAGTCTTTGACCAGTGCGTGTTGCCAGTGATGACATATGGAACCGAAACGTGCTCGCTCACAATGGGCCTCATAAGAAGGCTTAAAGGGCAATGGAGAGGGCTATGTTTGGAGTTTCCCTGCGTGATCGAATCAGGAATGAAGAGATCCGCAGGAGAACCAAGGTAGCCGACATAGCCCGAAGAATTGCCAAACTTAAGTGGCAGTGGGCAGGGCACATTGCTCGCAGAACAGATGGCCGATGGGGCCGAAAGGTTCTGGAGTGGCGACCGCGTACCGGAAGACGTAAAGTTGGAAGGCCTCCCACAAGGTGGACCGATGACCGTGTGAGGGCCACAGGAGTCCGCTGGTTGCGGGAAGCACAAAACCGGTCGAAGAGGTGGAGCTTGAGGGAGGCCTATGTCCAGCAGTGGACGTCTTTCGGCTGAAATGATGATGTATATAAAAAGAAAATAATCATAAGTCATCAAAAAATACGTCCGCGTCGTTGTCAATGGGAAAAGAGCCCAAAAAGCTGGCAGCATTGCCACGTTGTATGACAATTCTTAGGCCTAAAATAGGCCAGCCCTTTGGTCACGTGAAGAGTCGACCAACCGCTTGGAAATGTCTCGGAAAACTAAGTGGGCACTCGGACCCCATGGTCTTAGAGTTTCAATCCCAAACAGCTCGAACAAATAGGTTCCAATAAGATTGGAATATTTTCGCCGTTTGAGGTTGCATCTGTAGCAGCCGCCCCAGCACAACCCGCCGTACTAGAAAGATGGGAAAGCGCAAGGGTCGACACATGTTGCATCCCACACCAAATACCTACCTAACATCCAAGGCATTATGGTCCTTCTTTCTGGGGCCCAAGTCTGCTATTTTTATCAATTCGTCATTCCAACACGATCCTATTGTCATTTTGCTAAAAGTTCGTAATCTGCTAAATTCGTAATGGTCGATCATTGGTCGGTCAATGGTCTCGTAATAGAATTGTGTTTTAATGGCATTGTCGTATTGCCATTCTTGTAAAACCCGTTAGTAGAAATTATTTTCCAAAAACGACTACTAAATTTGAACATTTATTCATGCTCGATTTCATTTAGGTACATATATTTGTATTTTGTCATTATGTACGAGATTACCAATAAATGCCATTTCTTTCAATGGAATGTCAGTGGCTGACCATTTTAAAGTCATAATGACGTCATTATATTAGTAGATTACCAAACAAAACAAAAAACAGATTATATTAGTAGATTGTCAAAATCAATAATTATGAAATCAATGATAGACCATTCTGACAGTATTGTAATAGCAGACTTGAGGCCCTGGTGTTCCCATCGTCGCGTGCCAAGCCATTGGGTTCTACAACAGCTGGCACCTCGGCGGTGACAAGAGCACGACGGATGATGTCATTGATAAATTAGTGTAATTGCAATGTAGTAAATGAAATGTACTTAATAATATTATGGGAATAAAAGGCTACAATAATAACAATAACTTTAAGGTTAGACCAGCACCCTAACTGCGTAACACAGTATCAATCAGAACCTGAATTATTTTCAAGGACATTGCTGTTCCATCGCTTCATATGTTTGAAAGATTTGTCTGCTCAACGATGTGAGTAACGCAATGAATGTAGTTGAACTGTCAAAATGCCGTTCCTACTGTTTGTTTGTGAAGATACCCGCAGCTGTCAGACTTGTCTGAAGATATGAACCGAAGAGACTTTTATTTTGTAAGCACTTACTGTATTTTAACCAACTTAAATAAGTCAATAATTAAATAAGTTATTTAAACAACGTAAATAACGCAATTTATGTTGCTGAATTGCCAAAATTAATGCCACTGCGTGCAACGCAACTACCCCACTAAAAGCTTGTTCATTTGCCTTAATTAATTCAAGAATTCTGTCTTTTCGTCTAAAGTTAAGGCTGGTCTTTGAAAGGAAGCTATTCTTGATTTCTCTTTTAAGTCACCCATACTCGCTTCTAAACGAACTTTTGTTTCCTACTCCAATAATGGCGCAAATACGCGAGTGACAGTCAACCATTCAGGAGAAGGAAAGCTAGAAATCTAACTCTAAATGTCTTTAAAAAAATCTATTTATTTTGTTTACTACCCTGACCCGCCAGCCTTGTCCTGTCTTAACACATTCGATGCCAAGCAAGAAAAAGAAAAATAATTAGTTCGTGTGCCCACAACTCGCATCCGAGTCGTCGCTATAAGTAGTCTCGCTAGTCGGGTCCTGGGCATGAACAGAATCATCAACAGCTACTTATTGCGACGACTCGGATGCAAGTTGTGGGCACACGAATCAACTATTTTTCGACCCATATGCTGGGTGCTTGGCATGGAATGTGTTAACTATGCATACCTATTGTATTGTAGGCCATACAGACGTCGTCTATTTTACAGATTTATAGACGATTTTCTATTCTTAATTTTTATTCCTCTAAGTACTTATTGACAGGACTGCACTGTCCTCCCATACCTAATATCACTGTAATTAAAAAACATTGGAAAGCCAATTATTTTTAAAAGAGTAACCGTGGAGTTTCTTGCCGGCTCTTCTCCATAGGAAGAGACAAATTGGAACCGCGCACCTAGCTTCTGACGTTTCATAAGTGCCCTTGCAGGTTTATGTGAAATATTTTTTTTTTATTTTGATTTATTGAATTCGCATTGGTTTAATATTAGAAAAGTTTATATCGGTAAGTTTTCTTAAATTTTCTAATGTTACGCGTATTTTTCTTATTTTTTTCTTTCATGAAAACCTTCACCAGATAATAACAAACAAAACAATTAGCAAAATTGGTCCAGCCATTCACGTGTGATGCCGTGATCAAGAGAAAATGGGATTAAATTTTAAATACATAGATTAGGCTATATAAGAGCGTTCATTCCACGCGGACTGGCAACAACGCATTAATAGTTAGTTTTGTCGTGATTATTTCATGAAATACAAACAAAAGTAAACATTTTTTTCAGCCATGCACTAGATCGTTGGTATTTTCAAGTTTGTATGCTATTTTTTTTTACAAATATTTTGGTATTTACTTATAAAAATCGACATACCGTCAATTATTTTCTATTTGCATTACTTAGTACGATTAAATGTTTTTATTAAAGAGTAAATATTAAAAATAATTATAAATACCAAAGAATTAGTGCTTGGCTGAAAAAGAAAATAGTACTTTTGTTTGTATTTAATGAAATAATCACGAAAAACTACTATAAATGCGTTGTTGCCAGCCCTCGTGGAATGAATGCCCTTAACAGTGACTAAAGCAAAATCAAACTAAGATATAATGGCTCTTTTTTAAAAAGGCCCTTCCAGACGTTAGACGTTAAACTTCGTAATATTATAATGTTTGGACTTTAAAAGAGACCATGACCTCTGAGTTTGTTTCGGTTCATTCCGATCTAGTCTGTCCCTTGCTATCCTCTTACAGCGACGCCGTAAGCAGAGGTCCGTACCACTGGGGGGTGCCCTTAGCGACTAGTCGCTCTAGTTTTAAGTTTTTAAGCCCTGGCTAGAGTCCTCAATTTATTAAGGTAGCCACAGGCAAGTCTGGTAAAGTAGCCGACAACCTCATAGGTTGACTGACCAGCGAGACGTCATTCCCAAAAGAAAATGAGTGGTTTTGGCATTTCTTCTCAGGCCTCAGTCAGCTAGGAATTACCGCACCATCTAGGTTTAAAATATTGACATTTAAAAGTGTCTCAAAGGAACCACTTACAGAAAAAAACCTAGTCCTTACCTGATTACATCTTTTCACTCTTCATTTACCACGAAAAGGGTAAAAAATATCGTTAATAATAGCTCTAAGGACGATTTCCGATTGCCCCTCCTGACGCCGACGGTTTCCGACGCCCGGATGTTAAAGAAAAGGCTTTAGGGTGAAGTTAGCAAAGATTTTTGTGAAAAAAAGCGGCCAAGTGCGAGTCGGACTCGCCCATGAAGGGTTCCGTAGCAGCAAGTAATTTATTATAAAAGTTCTTGTAGTTCGTTGTAACTTTGATCGATGTTTTAATCATTTTACTTAGGCGCACCTATTACAGATTTATTATTAGAAAATAATGACTCACGGTTTATGCTTATGATTTATGTTTATGGATTTTTTTTTTTAATTTTTATGTTTGAGTTGATTGAATGAAAGGTAAATTGCTGTTTACGATTTATGACGTATTAAAAAAAACTACTAACTAAATCTCGTTCAAACCAATATTCGGTACAGGTTTTTTGTTTTACCATTCTCTTATTTTGGAAGTTACAGGGGGGGGACACATTTTACCACTTTGGAAGTGTCTCTCGCGCAAACTATTGAGTTTAAAAAAAAATATTCTAGAAACCTCAATGCGGTTCACAGAATACATTTACTTCCCAAGTGTCAATAGCATAGTTCTTATAGTTTCGGAAAAAAATAGCTGTGACATACGGACAGACAGACAGACAGACAGACACGACGAATCCATAAGGATTCTGTTTTTTGCCATTTGGCTACGGAACCCTAAAAACGATGATGGAGTATCCCTTTTCGATAATCTAGATTATTTGAATCGGTTTCTATCCATCTTATATACAAATAATGAAGCTGAAGAGTTTGTTTAAACGCGCTAAACTCTGAAACTACCAGTCGGTCTAAAAAAAATATTTTCTGGGCACGCTCGGCAGACGGGCTTAACATGTTAGAAAGAAGACTATAATGTAGCTTGTCCTTAGCTTTCAAGTTTAGCTAGCCATTATTTAAGTGTATTCAGTATATAATATACGATTAAGACCAGGCCATTATAAGGGGGAGGGGCATCTTACCAAGGGGTGTCGTATTACCCAGTAACTGAGTTGTGGAAGGTCAAATAGACAGTCGTTCCATATAAAATATTGCTACTCCTAACACCCAATATAGTTGAAAAAGGCTAGGCAGATGAGGCAGATGATAGTTCTGTTAGAGAACTCTCAAACTCAAACTCAAAGCATTTATTTCAAATAAACCAATTACAGGCACTTTTGAATTGTCAAGGTCGGTGAGTTAGAAAGATGAAGCTATTTGCCCATTCCAAAGCGTAGGTACCTATGGAGAAGAACGGGCAAGAAACTCCATGGACACTCTTTTAAAATCATGGTATTGTTACAAAAAGTTGGTTACATCATTATGTTAAAATTATCAATGTGAGATGAAATATTTTCCCTGCAGCAGTAGTATACTACTAACGCAGTACTACTACTGGCAGTAGTATAATACTCCTAAGCCGACCCCAATATAGTTGGGAAAAGGCTAGACAGATGAGGCAGATGATAGTTCTGTTAGAGATGAAATATTTTCCCTGCAGCAGTAGTATACTACTAACGCAGTACTACTACTAACGCAGTACTACTACTGGCAGTAGTATAATACTACTAAGCCGACCCCAATATAGTTGGGAAAAGGCTAGACAGATGAGGCAGATAATAATTCTCTGTTTGAGAAGAAGTATTTGCCCTGCAGCAGTGGTATACTACTGACGCAGTACTACTACTAGCAGTAGTATAATACTACTAAGCCGACCCCAATATAGTTGGGAAAAGGTTAGGCAGATGAGGCAGATGATAGTTCTGTTTGAGATGAAATATTTTCCCTGCAGCAGTATTTATTTATTTATTTATTTATTAATATCATTTGTGTACTCCTCGTTGGTTTTATTTAAAAAATAATAATAAAATATTATTTGTGACCATTTTTTGCTTTTTTGTGTATTTGCAATGCCTTAAAATATATGAACCAAGGGTTGGGACTTGTGCCCTTACTACAAGTTATCCTGATAACTTAGCAAGGGTGCAAGTTACGACAAGTTCTAGTGCTATGCTTACATTTAAGTCATATGTATGTAACGTCAAATAGCTGTAATGGTTGATATGAATAAATAAATAAATAAATAAAGTAGTATACTACTAAAGCAGTACTACTACTAATAGTAGTATAATACTACCAAGCCAACCCCAATATAGTTGGTAAAAGGCTCCGCAAATGAGGCAGATGATAATTCTCGGTTTGAAAATAAAGTAGGTATACTACTGTATTTACTTCCTGGCATATTCTATCATCAATTATGTCCATACCACATATTTTCACTCAAATAGCACTTTATCGATAAACGTCGTACCTATGTCATCCATCATTAGATGTACGTCGGAAGTTTGACAGATTTTCGCTCGCATGAAGTAAATGGTGAAGAATCTTCGGCCATGATAGACTTATTTGAAAGATTTTTGACGCAGCTTGCGGTAAGAGTCATCAATAACATCATTCCAGCCGAAAGACGTCCACCGTTAGACGTAGGCCTCCCCAAGCTCCGTCACTTTGACCGGTTCTGTGCTTCCCGCATCCAGCGTTTTCCTGCGGCCTTCACAAGGTCATCGGTCCTCCTTGTGTAAGGTCTTCCAACTCGACGTCTTCAGTACGCGGTCGCCACTCTCGAACCTTTCGGCTCCATTCGCCATCTGCCACTTTAAGCCTTCTGATAAGGCCCATTGTGAGCGACCACGTTTCTGTGCCATAGGTCATCACTGACAACACACACTGATCAAAGACTTTCGTTTTGAAACTTGCAGATACTGTAAGAGTAGTCTTCTTACAAGTAATCAGTTTTTCGATTTTATAACAATATTATCGTTTAGACAAACTTTCGTCTTGAGAGACTTTGGTATTTGGGACGATAAAAAGTGCGCACAGAAAATTGTAGAAAAAGCGTTATGTAATTGTAGAAAAATACTAAAAAGACGACCTCTCGCATGGAGAGCATCCATGCGAGAGGTCGTCTTTTTAATATTTATACCTAATAGAAACAGGCAAAGAAAGAGAGATCGTTTTCATGGTTTGTGAGGATGCTGAAGCCAATACTGAAGTCAAAATGAAAATCCAAGATGACGGCTGCAAAATTTTCAAATTTTTCATCACGGTACTAGACAATCTACATATCCGTATCGTCATCGACTTTCATTCGATCAAAAGCTATTGATAAGTCATCGATATTTAATACACTACATAGTTGCATATGTAATTGATTTGAACTTAGTAACGTTATTGCGAATTGTATTGCATCGAGGAATTTTTCATTTAATTGTGCTGAAAATATGTATCGAGATTTTTTTTAAAGATTTTTAATAATGTTTCGTATCGGTATTTGTTATTTTATCATTCATGTATATGACGGCGCATTGCTAGCGCCATCTCTTGAGATATACGTCGGACCGAGTTTTGACGGCTGTCAGTCTGGCGGAGCGTCGAGGCGATGGTCAGCGTAGCCATGTTGAACGGCTCGGGGGTTCTTCGAAAGCTATGTTCACACTGTGCCTTTTATCTTCAATTTTCGTCTTCATCTTTCTATTCAACTTTCGTTCGGCGCTTTCAATAATTGAATGCGTTAACGAACGCAACGCCAATATAGTCATTTAGTTCAGTCGTAGTTTCTGTCAGTTTTTCGAAACATGTGCGACGAGAATATTTTACTTGGTGGAATATGTGCGGCTTACTTGGTCATAAGAAATTCCAGAATAAAAAAAAGAACCAGGAGAAAGTTTTGGATACGAGGTTATTATAATAATTGAAGTAACGTGAACTACGAGTACGATAAAATAAAGATATTCTTAAAAAAATAAATTATACGCATGTCCGAAAGAAATTTCGATCGACTTTTCAATCGACCATCTTGTTGTTGAACGCTTTGTGGCACAGAAATCCACGCGACGCGGGAAAACGTATATCACAGCGAGCGCTTCGCTTTCAACTGTCATCGCGCATGCGCTAAAAGCATGCCTCACGTGCGCTGTTGACTGCGCTGTGACGTATGCCCTTGATGAACAAAAAAAGGCACAGTGTGGACTTAGCTGAACGTCAACGGCGAGGTAATTAAACTCGATTGATTAAGTGATTTCCTAATTACAAGTGAATAGATTTGTGAGGAAGATATTTTGTGCAATGAAATAACTTTTGATTGTAAGTCGACTGATTTTTTGTTGGTTTGTACATTACGACTTATTGAAGACATGGCCGATTCTAATGATGACGGGCACCTGTCTACATATAATTGTTAAACGTTAGTTATCTTCTCTAAACAATGATATTAAAGCCAGTAGCGGATTTACACATTTTCCGCCAGTATGCTATTAAATTTTTGCCGTCCCTATTAACTTTTTCGAATTGTAATATTGAAACGCTATTTGAATATTTGAACAATTCATATTTACAATTAGTGTACTTTACACAGCGTTTAGTTAGTTTCCAATAGATATTTGAGTACCTATTCGCTATACTTTTTTTTTTTTTTTTTTTGGGTTTTGGCTTCGCACGGTTTGTGCATTTAGCCAGTGTCAAGTAATTTTTCTTTTTGATCAAGTAAATGGCCCGATATCGGGCACGAATTTACAAAGCAGTCATAGTCGTCTTTAGTCAGTCAAGTCAAAGTTATTGTAAAGCGGTGGTAACTTTACAACAACGTATTAGGAGTTTTTGGAGGGAACACGAAAAGTCCACGTTAGACACTTATTTTCACCTTCACTACACTTGTGCACTCACACGTAATTAAATTGCATAATTCACTACCAAAATTATACAATTTTATTCGCTACTTCACTAAATTTCATGAAAATAAAAAGTCGTGCGACATGTTCCAACGCGATCCCGCCAAAAACACTTCGCTATACTTACTGTATGTTTAGTAGGTAGGTACAAAAATATTGTAATTTTGTTAGAGACTTCTTTTCTCCGCGTATATAATAAGGTTTTTTTTTTTGCTTACGGCAAAAAAAAATTGAGCCAAAATTGCCGCCGCCCTAAACTTTTCCGCCATAGGCTCCAGCCTACTCAGCCTGCTGGTAAATACGCCACTGATTAGAGCGATAGTTACCTAATTATTATACATTAATAAAAATATAGCCCATGGCCATAACAATGTACCCAAGTGACAGGCGCCATTACCACGTATGACAAATGTGTTGCGTCTGGCCAAAATCAAGCCAGCCCTTGTGTCGGGAAGTGTCAACCAACCGTTTGGTGATAGGACACGGTGGAGCATACGGTGGAGGTCTGCCTGGCTTGGGCGGAGCACCGCCGTGTCCTCATTGAGGCGATCGGCGGCGTTGATCTCTCGCGTCCGGCCATGGTACGGAGCGAGAGTGCATGGTTAACAGTCACTTCCTTCAGCGAAGCAGTGATGCTTGCCAAGAGGGATGCGGCGCACGTGAGGGAGATGCAGTACATGCGTCCTCACGGCTGTGGCCTTCAAAGGAGACGCCCTGGGCGTCGAGAATCCCAGGCTGGTTCCCGGCCACCGTAGGCAAGGGCTTGCGGACGGTGAGTAATAGGTAGCTCGCTGTCCGGTAAGGACCAAGTGCGTTGTGTTCCACGCGCGCCTCAAAGAGATGTCAGCAGCAACTGGTGAAGTCCGCAAAGGCCGATGCCTGCCAGGGGTGCGGGTTGTTCGAAAGAGATACCGCGGCCCCTGGCACACAGGCAACTGAGGGAACACGGGTGGGTTTTAGTCAGTAAAAGTCTGACACGCCCTCCAGCTCCGCCCAGAGCGGGAGAAGTTATTTGATGATTTCCCACCCAAAAAAAAAACCGTTTGGAGATTACTTTAAAGAGTACCTCTGTTATGTGCACTCGGACTCACGGCCCGAGGGTTTCAAGTTATTTTAATAGGTAGGTACTCACCGATTTCAGGAGTTATCCATTGAGTCTGAAACAAAAACAAAACAACAATTATTTCTAGTTACAATTTCATCGATTTTCTCTAGACAACACCTAAGCCTGTATTCAAAGAAGATACTCAGTTTTGTAACTTAAATTCAACCTGACAGTTTTCATACAAATCCCTATTCAAATGTAGTTTTAAAACAAAATCTATTTCTGAGAACTGTCCCAGAATACGAGCCTGAAACGTCGACATATTCTCTTCCACGTACATAATAGTTAGGTCTGCTTCAGACTTGTTCGGGTCATTCGATTCGGCAGCATTTGTTGGACAACATCGCCGACCCGAAGCAATTAATACAAAAATACAAAATACAAAAAAAAATATTGGAAAAAAAGGAAAAGGTGATGGTTGACAGACAGTAATATAACATAAAACAAGTTAAGTTAGTACATCACAATTTTGGTTAAGCGTTGACCCCCAAACTAAGCAGGGCTTGTATCTTGGGGGACAGAGTGCGAATGAGCGGAGAATAGTGTGTCGACTTAGGGGGCTAGTTCAGTTAAGCGTATGTTATGTTGTGTGTGTGCGTGTGTGTTAGGGTGTGTATGTGTGTGTGTGTGTGTGTGTGTGTATAACTGAGAGACTGTGAGGGAGAAGTGAGTTGTTTGCTGGCACTTTATCTCGTCGGCAAATGTTAAAAAAAGGATTCGGTTTCAGAATATGATAGCTTCAGAAGCCATTTCTTTAGATCAGTTTTTAGGCGTGTGGTAAACAGGTGTTTGATGTCCAGAGCTTTGCAGACCTTGTTAAATGTGTGTAGGTGATTACTAACATGAATTACTAGATTACTACACATATTCAGCTTTCATTCGGGCCGTCCGTTTTTTACTGTCGCTGAATAACGTTTGGACGAAAATATCTTTTCGAAGGAGCAACTAGAAACAATTCAATCGTTTTATAAATTTTGCCATTTTTATGTGGCTTTTGTGGTTTCGTTTTCTTTTGTTCTCGCTCATTTTGTGGTTCCGTGTGGTGCCGGACGTAAAGCACCATCCCATTTCATCTCATGGGTGTCGTAGAAGGCGACTAAGGGACTTACTAGAGAACGGGCAGCAGCGTTCTCTATGCATTTGACCACCATACTGCGATCGCCAACCCACCTGTCAAGCGTGGCGATTATGGCAAATCCCCCTTTTGGGGGAGGCTTATGTTCAGCAGTGGGCGTCTTTCGGCTGATATAATGTGGCTTTTATGTGCTTTTTTGAAATAAATAAATTTGATTTTGACTTTGATCGTTTAGGCACAATTTGAACTAAGCCGAGCGGTTTTTCCCCGAACACATGTATTCGTCTTATTCACGAGGTTGTTGGCTTAAGTCTTACTAACATACATATATAACTATTATTAGTAATACGATACCCCCCCAACCGTCCCTTGCCCGCAGAAGTGCCAGCCCGCGCCGAAGCTGAGCAAGTAGAGTTAAAATCCCCATGATTAATAATAAAGAAATTATTGATCCAGCCTGTCCCCACTTGCTGCCCTCCCTGAAAGTGACTCCCTGAGCCGAGGCTCGTACCCCGCAGGGGGTGCCCTCAGTGCGCAGTTGCTGTAGGTTTTTAATTTTAGTTTGTAAGCCCTGGCTGGAGGCTCTTAGCCTAAAAACTATTAGTCCCCACAGGAAAGCCCGGTTAAGTAGTTACGGCCTCTCAAGGTCAACTACGAGATGCCCTTATCAAAAAAAAAAAAAAAAAAAATACGATACCTCTGTATGGGACTGGTTGTCAGTCTATCGAGCTTCTGACAACCCGTCTGACGATCCGTTTCGAAAAATCTACTAATGACATTTGAGACCAACGGCTCAATGTAAAGATAGCCATCCATCCATGGACTTACGGTTGCAAGTGCGATTAATCCACACAGCTGTTATAACTTCGCCACAAGACCCTCATTTGTACGTCGTGTCTTATATTCGAATGAAATCGTTTATTCTGTAAATAGGACATCGGAATCACTTTTACACGTCATTTGAGAATTTTCCGCCCGGGTGTGCCGAATCTTGCCGACCCCAACAAGTGTGTAACACGCCTTACATAATAAAGTAAACTATTCGAGCAAATAAGTTTCAACTGTTTGCTCTCGGATGAAAACTCTTTGTAAATTCTTTACTATGTATAATAGGTACTGTAATGCTTTTGCCTTGCTCATAGCTTAAAGCATTTTTAAACTGCCTTTTAGTTTCAGGATTTTAACAATAATGTTTTAGATTGGTGGGCATGAAAATTGCTTACATAAACGGTGTACTCTGGTAGTGAGAACCACCAAATCTAGCAGCCTTTTAAGTAAAGAACCACTCAGTAGTGGGTGGTGTAACCAGTCAGTGTACGCATTTGTTAGTTAGTTGAGCTACACGATTACCCTAACTGTGTAGCTCAACACAGAACGTATGGAGCTCAACGAGTCGACGAACACAGAAAGAGCAAATACATTTACAAAAATCCCAAATAATCGTTAAAGGGACTGTAAAAGTCTTTACATTTATAGTAATATCTAGTGGTCGCCTAGTGATCGAAATTCGACAATAATTAATTTAAATTTGAATTTATTTCTAATGCATAATTATGTAAAAATATAAGCTTTCTGCACTCCTCCTCCGTATCTAATCCCTTTAAACGAGCAATTCTTTTATATATGTATATTTATAATCTGAATCTTGGAAACGGCTCCAACGATTTTCATGAAATTGACTATGCAGGGGCTTTCGGGGGCGATAAATCGATCTAGCTAGGTGTCATTTTTAAAAAACGTCAAACCAAAAAAAAAAACAGTATTTATAGATTGACATGGACTTCATAAAGTGAATATTCCAGGGAAAGCCACCTTTCAATGAACACCAATACTACAAACTCAGAACTAGCTCATCTCATTCCTAGCACAGCAGCGTTTGTTCCTCGCTCGCATTCTTTTCGAGCATAGTTTTCAAACACAATGAAATTCTATTACTAAAGTTCACAGAAGCCCGTGATTCTGTTCTTGTTTAAATAGCTTTTATGTTTTTCAAATGATTCGAATTTTAGCGCCGGCGTAAACTAGGCCACTGAGAGAGTACGAAAAAGTATTTATTCAGCGGAGTAATTACGCAACACTCTAACAAATGCAACCTTTCATTCTGGCAATTCGACGATATTTATTGCGTTTGTAGAGGTATGAGGAACAGGGTATAAAATCATCACTCATACTCTATTGGTAAAGGAGGATCCTCCGACCAGACGAGTGTTGTGTCTGGTGGGTCACTGCCCGACGGTTGATGTCGGGATGTTGTATATATGCAGATCGCGCGGTAAACTGCTTGCGCGATGTAGTTGCTGTGTGACGTCAAGTCTTGAGTAGTTCGTAGATGGCGCCACTTCACTTTTTGTGTTTTCCACGTTTTGTTGATTTAAACTTTCATATGTGGGGCATTGTAGATGGCCGCCGGGCATTTTTACGTTGTCGAGCAGACGAATTTTTCAAAAACATGACGCAATAGATTCCGATTATTTTTTCTAACTCGGGGGCTTGTCTTGCTCGAAAATTACCTCCTTGGACCAGTGGTTCAAGTACGACTTCTGAGTGAGAGATACTAAGCTGAATTTCTGGATAGGGTAGAGGTTTTGGGATTTTCAGAGGCGATTTTTTTTAAATGAAATGTTTCATCACCACTGCTTTCAAAACGGTGAAGGAAAACATGGCAACAGGCCCTCATGGTAGTTATGCCCTACTCTCTCTCACCGAGAGCAGACCAGGGCAGCCTGTGTCCTAACTGTCAGAACATTATCTAGGCAATCGCAAACTAAAAAACACGCTTTAAAAACCAAACTAAAAAGGTTTTTAAAGCGTGTTTTTTAGTTATTTTAAACTATTATTTATTTTCTATTTTTTAGTTCTGCTAACTATAAAAGCGTGATTTTTTATTTATAAAAAATCATTTTAACATTATTATTATAAATTTACGAAATTATTGAATTTTCATCGGTCCTCGATAAGTCTACAAAGTTTAAATGAAATCTGACCGTTTGAAGTGGGTCACAATGAAGTTCAAAGGAGTCGGTTACAAACATGCTTACAAACATACAGGTTTTTTTTTGTTGGGAAATCATCAAATAACTTCTCCCGCTCTGAGTGGAGCAGGAGGGCGTGTCAGACTTTTACTGACTATAACCCACCCGTGTTCCCTCAGTTGCCTGTGTGCCAGGGGCCGCGGTATCTCTTTCGAACAACCACCCCTGGATAAACATACAGGTGAAGCTAATAAAAGCGTATTAAAACAAAACTGCTAGGCTAGTTAGATAATATGCCAAAGTTGTAGCCGAAAAAAGTGGCCGATGGGCATTTAGGTACATGCCACCTGCAACACTATTTCGATCCAGCTTTGAGAAACTTTAACAAAATATTTCGACCGCAGCTTTTATTGCTTAGTCGCTGAGCTATTGCTTACACAAGTTGCTCAGTGTGCAGCTGTGCGAACGTTAAAATAACTTTTATTCTTGCAATTGTTTCCAACTCACTACTCCACCAGTATTGATTGGGAGAGGTAATTCTGAATGCGAAGCTATTCTCTGTTTCGACCTCAATAAAGTCGAACTTAAATTTAATGCATTTATTTTGATGTAACCAAGTACAGGCGCTTTTGTATTGTCAAGGAGTTGATCAGTGAGAAAGATGACGTTAGTTACCCATTCCAAAGCGTAGTAGGTTTCTATGGCGACGAACGAATAAAAAATCCTATAAACACTCAGTCAAGTACTTAATATATACTACATTATTAGCTGGTGCGACTTCATTTGCGCAGAATTAGTACTTCGAGTAGCTTATTTTAATTTTATTTATGGTTCACTATTTTGGCGATAATGGCTTACACATGAAAGATAGATGTATGCTGTCCCAGGCTTTTTTGTAAGACTATTTAAGATAAACATTTACATAATACATTTTATACGTGTAACTCTAACGGTTTTTGCAGCGCCCGCCAGAATAGCTCGCAGATGGCAGAATTTTTTCCTACTTACTTGACACTTATCGTTATATTTTAGACAATTCACACAATATCTTAATAAATTATAGCCTATGTGTTATTCTCATGTATATACTATATTATTGTAAGGTTTTATTAAAATCCATTCAGTAGTTTTTACGTGAAAGAGTAAGAAACATCCATACATACAAACTTTCGCATTTATTTTATTAGTAAGGATATATATACACCGTGACTTTTTAGTCGTCTTACAACGGCAGCCCACTTCATGTATCCAATGACTACTAATCATTTATTTAAAAAAAATGATATTTTTAAACATTTTCATAATTAAAAAAATGAAAATATCATTCACTAAGACGCATGACGTAGCTTGAAACACCCTGTTATGGAGATGGAATTAATGATGGAATGTAATGGTAGGTTGGTAGATATCTTCTACCGTTTGAGACGTAAACATTATTAACAGGAAGGGTGTTTCATAATTCTAAAGCATTGTTTATTTTCCTTTGTACCTATTATCTTGATTAATGGTAACAATGTTTTAATCGCACCTAGACGTAATTTATGACGGATACATTGAGTGAACCACCTTTGTAAGACGACTAAAATGTCACGGTGAATAAGTAAGGATTTTATAATCCTATAAGTACTAGCTTTTGCTGACCCCAATATAGTTGCGAAAAGGCTAGACAGATGATGATGATTTCTATACAAGCTTTTGCTATCTGATCCGCCCGCGTGGAGGTCGAAAATTATCCAGTGATAACGTACTACGGGGATAATAAGTCTCAAAATTGTTAATCCAACTGACAAACTAAGTAGGTAGTAGGATTCAGTGGCTAATATTTTAACCTCTACGTGAGTTATTTCATATATTATTAAATTGTTCGTGCGATGAGAGAAGAAGATGAAGGTTAAATAATCTTTTGCTCCAAACCACAATTTGGTCCTTCGAGCCGGATCATAATTATGTAGACCGTGGAATTGCTAATAGGAGTAACCTATTAAACAGGCCGTGTTTTTTCCAAGCTTTCATGACAGTTGTAATATTACAGTTAAATGTGAAAATAGTGAAGGCCGTAGGAAACCGCTGGATGCGGAAAGCACAGAACTGGTCGCAGTGGTGGAGCTTTGGGGAGGCCTATGTCTAGCAGTGGACGTCTTTCGGCTGAAATTATGATTATTATTATGAATAGTAAAACAAAAATTTATCAAAAATTGTACCAATTTATTGCGTCGTAAGGAGTAAATAGGAATGTTTTTTTTAAGTAGAGATGCATTATCGTGCCTCGGGAAGCAAGTTAAGCCATTGGTCTGGGCTGTCATCCGTGGATCCCTGTCAGACGTTACGGGTTGTCAGAAGCCCGAAAGTCTGACAACCAGTCTTACCAAGGGGTATCGTGTTATCCAGTAACTGGGTTGTGGAGGCCAGATAGGCAGTCGCCCCATGTAACATACTGGTATTCCGCTGCATCCAGTTAGACAGGCAGTTTTTTTTAATAAAGTTTAGGTAGATAATGATGTATTAATAAAAATCTTTCAATTCTGAACCCTTGCACGATTCGATAAAACAATCAAAACCATAAAGCAACGTACAAAATGATATAAACATCCACCCCCGACATACCTACACATATCTCCATATAGCTCCTGCAAGCCGTGATTGTCGTCTATAACGCAATTACAGACCCCGTATGCGAGCAATATAGCCCTGTTACTGGTTCCACGTCCCTCACAGGTGGATAAATTGATTTTCTCCTGTATTGAGTAGTAGGTTCGATGGATGCAGCGGAAATCTAGTTAGGAGGTTATTATGTAGGTAATGTATTCTTTGTTTTGAAAGGTTTTAAGTAGCCTTTAGATTTTGGGAGAACATCCAGATGACATATACTCAATTCTCAATACTCAAATTTTATTTACATTCCACAATGTGTACTTAAGTGGTAAATTAAAAAATAGTGTTCATTATGGACCCTGTCGGGCACAGCAAAAAATAGTAGGAGAGAGGAAGCTTTAAATAAGTGGCTAAACTTACATCTAAACTAAATCCAATAATACCACAATATGGGCTCTTTATACCTACAAGCTATATGCTGTAGAAGAACTGTAATTTTATTGAGATAATCATGAGCTCTTAATTTTGAATTTAAATGTTAAATTATTTAAATTATTATTTTATTTTATTTTGTTAATTCTAATTTATTGATCTAATTATACATTTCATATTATTTATTTTTCAAATTATTTCAATCTAAAGCTAATTTTATTATTTTATTGTTATTATTTTTAGTTTTAAGGTATTGACCATGACTACATTGTGACTACATATCAGCATGGAGGGTCATTCGTGGTCTTCGTGGATCTTTAACTGTAGTTACGGGCCGAAAGTCTGACAACCACACTAACGCGTGACACGACACCGTCGACATGTTGTGTGTTTGGTTATACAATAACATTTTAAGGGAATTCAAACACTTTAGACCTTAGATTGATTTGAAAAAACTACATGAATCGTTAAAACCGGCCAAATGCGAGTCGGACTCACACACCGAGGGTTCCGTACAAACCTGTAGGTATATAAGTAAAAGTTATGAATTTCAATTTAATACCTCTACGCGTTAATGAGGAAAGGGGTCGTAAGTTTAAAATGATTAAAAATATTTTAATTTTAAGATGTAACTAAAAAATTATGGTTTCGCAATTTTTTCTTTATCTATGCTATAAGACGTTGCTTCGTACCAAATTTAAAGATTCTGAGTTCACGGGAAGTACCCTGTAGGTTTTTATTCCCTTGCGAGTGTCGAAAATTTGCGGCATAAACGGCTGTATCTTTTGATTGCGTTGGCTTAGAAGTTTGATTTTTTCACAGCTCCAAGAGACAGTAGATTTGAGTATCTGATATGAATTTCAACTTGATAACTCCACGCGATCCTGAGAAAAAGGGTCTTGACAGATAGACAGACGGACAACAAAGATGTTGAGTCCACCATCTCAACATCGCCGCGCGCCAGCGGCAGTGAAAGAGGGGTGCGGGGACAGCGGCTCGTCTGCTGGCCGACGGCCGAGCACGGGCCCCCGCGACATACCAGTCAGCTGTTGCACGCCTCCACGCACGGCTGCGCTTACGCTTCTTAACGATCATATTATCTTGTTTCTATCTTAAACCGACCATTTTAAACCGTTTACAATTCAATTCTAATTCATATCATCATTATACATGTTATACAGTCCACTCAACCTTTCATTTTGTTCCACCACGATCTATCGTCGCGATCAGTGATCCTATAAGGGTTCTGTTTTTCCTTTTGAGGAACGGAATCCTAAAAACGTATATTTCATACAGCATTATAGAATTTACTGACAGAAAAGATTTTTGCAATGTAACCAATAATATTTGCATGCTATGATATAAACTAATAATGTATCTTAAAACAACCTTATATACCATGTTTTATGTAAATAAATATTATTTCCATAAGCAAGTTAAGTTACCAAGGGGTATAAATAGAACGGATTCCGGTAACTGGATTGTGAAGGTCAAATAGGCAGTCGCTCCATGTAAAATGCTGATATTCAGCCGCTTTCATTTAGACTGGGAGCCGAACCCAACGTAGTCGAAAAAAACACTCGGCTGATGATGATAACTGCAGGCTGGATGTCATGCGGCTAGATAAAAACGAACGCACGGGTCGATTGGAAATCATCTTTAAATCAACATAAAATTTGACACTGACTTGCAAATAGCCAAAATTGTAGGAAAATTTGGCTTTCGTGGGCTATCCTGGCCCTTTTTATTTAAGCACGAGTGTATGTGATGTTATGGGGAAACAGCGTCAACGCAAGTGAAGTATTTATAATCCAAAAAAACTGTGTCAGAATACTGGCCCACATCGACAACACCCAAAGCTGTAAGCCATATTTTAATAAATTAAAACTACTTTCTATATATTTATATGACCTTTGTATATTTGTATTTAAAAATAGCAACATTTTTCCAAAAAAAAAAAAGATATTCAAAACTTAAACATATGCCATAAAAATAGATTACATCTTCCACCCTCTCGGATAAAAATGCTTTACCATAGCCCATATTTCATGGCAGTCAAAATTTTTAATAAATTACCGGAACAAATAAAAGAATAACCCATATTCAATAGATTTAACAGAAAACTAAAATGCTTTTACTTGGTCGCAGAATACCTAGAATATTAGAAAATACGATAACTAAATAGATAACATAAAAATAGATTACATCTTCCACCCTCTCGGATAAAAATGCTTTACCATAGCCCATATTTCATGGCAGTCAAAATTTTTAATAAATTACCGGAACAAATAAAAGAATAACCCATATTCAATAGATTTAACAGAAAACTAAAATGCTTTTACTTGGTCGCAGAATACCTAGAATATTAGAAAATACGATAACTAAATAAATTAATAATTACAGACTAGTCTACAGTCATGTAATAATACACAAAAAAACACATAATTATGTTTATTTTTTATTATGTTTAAATTATTATTATGTTGCCGTGCCCTAACCGGGTTTCATGTTGGAACTTACTTAAATGTATTGTAAAACAACTAAATGTACACATGAATGCAATAAATAGATTTGATTTGATTTGTAATATACACCGGGCAAGAAATAAAGGCGAGCGTAAAGCCATTAATTGGTCTCAAAGTCGGACTCTTGGCTCGTAATGAGAAATTCCTGATGGAAAATTTAAATACGCGTTCCTTTCAGTTTCCTTTCTATATCCTTCCCACTGCTGGCACAGAGGCCTCCTCTCTGTGAGAGGGAGTGGTACGCCCCACTCCACATTCACCACGCGGGCGCAGTGCGGGTTGGTAGTTGTCACATGTATTCGAAGTTTTGGTTCTAGAACATTCGCCGGTTACCTCACGATGTTTTTCTTTACCGTTTTGCGTGCAATAGTAATGAAGTAATTTGAATCTACGACATATAACTCGTAAGTGACCATCGTTACCATTGCTCAGTTTCATAGACTTCCAAAACCCAAGTGATAAATGATAAATGATTGTTAGCTTTGTTCAAATTCATTGGTTAATTCTAAATAAATATTGCACTTTTTATAGATACATTTACCTCATTCATTGTAAATAAGTTGTGAATTCTAAAACTAAAAAAAAAACTTTATCGATTGTTACGAAAGTTTAGATTAAATAAAAAAAAAACAGTATTTTAATATCGATGTATAATATCCACTGTGGCAACACTGTCTAAGAACAAATTATTAATATTGTAACAAACTTTGAAATGTATTATCATTATGGCAACTGAACGTATTGTTTTCAATTTGGCAACACTTAGAAATGACAGATAAAATATTGTCGTTATTTCTGGGTGGGGCAAAAGTAATTTTTATATTGTAAAAGGTTGTGCAGGGCAGTGATCATGGAATTACGAAGCAATTCGGTCGACATTGTAGTCAGGATTCCGTGTGTATAATAAAGTTATTTCATACAAAGATACAGTGTTTGGATTTAAAATAAAATTGTTTTAACATGATAAATGATTTTACTTCTGTAAGTAGGTTTGTACAAACACTTTTACACGTCAATCATATTTTTTAAACTAAATGCGGTCTGCGTTTCCTATCTGACTACTCTGAGAAGAAAGGCGGAAACGAACTCAGAGGTCACAGTCTCTTAAAGTCCAGACATAATCTTGAAGACCATGTGGATCGGTGTCTGAAATAGTCTTTTGAGGAAAGAACCACACAGATTGAGTGGACCTCTCCATTCAATCTGTGTGGATGTCAAGACACAAGTGTGAATGACATCAATAGACATACATACCACAGTAATATTTAACGGCAGTTGGCTAAGCACGAACGCGCGGAGTAAAGGACATTTCAGACACTCATCTTCATGGTCTTCACATGTTTTGACCAAGCATATGTCTGGACTTTAAAAGAGACTTTGAACTCTGCGTTTGTTTCGGCCATTTTTCTCAGAGTATTCAGATAGGAAAGATTGAACTCATCTAGTTTCAAATGTAATCTATTTTTGACGTGTAAAAAGTGTTTTTACAAACCGACTTACATAAATAACAACATGCATAAAGTTTTATTTCCTAATATTATGTATGCGTCTGTTCCCACGTTTAAACTGCCTGCCTTCAAATCAAAAGTGAACAGCCATCTTTGGAGTACGCTCGTTCTTTAATAGACCTCTTCCATCTCTTTGTATCAGGCTTGATCGAGGTCAAGAGCAGTCCCTAAAAAGACTAGAAATTCCAATTAAAAAAATTACTTCGTGCGTGCTAGGTTTACAGATTCAAAAGGCTTTTAGAAATCCGGTCTTGAATGGTCTAAATTCTGAACCCTAGACCCAAATATGAAGATGGCCTATTTCTTTGCAATGTGACAGCTAAATTTATACATTTGATTGGTGCCCTACTCTCCATAATAGCTTATTGATATAGCGCCCTGACCTTTAAGTTGCAAACAAAAAAGTTTGGTGCTGCGTAGTATTCTGTTTTTTCGGTGCCGAATGGGCCTGCTCTTGACCTCGATCACGCCTGACGGAAAGCGACTGATGAAGTCTATGATGGAACGACCGTGCCCAGAAAATGCCTGTTTTTTTGTGGTTTAAAGGCCGACAGATTACCCGTGGAAGACATAGACGCTGGTAGAGAGATCCGCATTTTGCCTATGCGCATAATAAAAATGGAAAAGTGGTGCTGACCAAGTGTATATAGTTTTTCAAGGATGTAGTACATCATCATCTGCCTAGCTTTTTCCCAGCCATGTTGGAGTGGGTTTTTTTTTATGAGGGTGGGAAATCTTCAAATAACTTCTCCCGCTCTGCGAGGAGCAGGAAGGCGTGTCAGACTTTTACTGACTAAAAACCCGTGTTCCCTCAGTTGCCTGTGTACCAGGGGCGACGGTATCTCTTTCGAACAACCCGCACCCCTGGCAGGCATCGGCCCTTGCGGACCCCACCAGTTGGTGCTGACATCTCTTTGAGGCGTGCGTGGAACACAACGCGCCATCGACCTGGCCTTGGTCCTTACCGGATAGCGAGCTACCCATTAGTCGCCGTCCGCGAGCCCACACCTATGGTGGCCGGGAATCAGCCTGGGATTCCCGAAGCTCAGGGCGTCTCCTATAGCGAATAGGGCCGTGAGGGCGCATATGCTGAGAAGGAGGTGACAGCTACCCATACACTCTCGCTCCGTACCATGGCCTGGACCAGGGCCGGACCCGAGAGATCGCCGCCGCCGATAGCCTCCACAAGGACACGGCGGTGCTCCACCCAAGTCGGGCAGACCTCCACCGTATGCTCCACCATGTCCTCAGGGCGATCTATGCAGTAGAACCACCCGGGCGTTTCCTGCCACCTTGTTGGGGTGGGCTTATAATTTAACCGGGTGCAGCTGAATTCCAGTATTTTACATTTCAATAGTCTCTGATATTCTAAAATCTGTTTTTAAGTAAAAAACAAAAAAAAAAAAAATATCCAACTTCCAAAAAAACACTACAAAGTGAAAAATAACTTTAATTTCGGAAGTCGGTGACTTTGGATATGTATTTTATTTAATTTTTTGTCACCGCCTTCCGAAATTAAAGTTATTTTTCGCTTTATGTTTTTTTTTGGAAGTCGATATTTTGTTTGTTGAAAAATGTTTTTCCCCCCACACAATTCGAAATTTCATCAAACTTGGGTTCAAAACAATGCATATTTATGCGATAGCAACAATCGCGGTTTGTTCGCTGTCATTTTTTGAAGTTGCCTGTCTCCGAAACGCATCATCACATCTATATGAATTTGTTATGGGACCATTTTGGAATAAACCACTTTCGAACAAAAAAAATATTTTACAAATCCGTCTATATGTGACGGAGTTATGCCCAAACATACACAAAATAAAAAAATTGACTTAAAAACACGTCGTATTGATAATCTCCTTCTTTTTGAAGTCGGTTAAAAAAAAGCCATAAAGGCTCGTGCAGACTAGCGCGACGCGACGGTCGCGTCGTGACACTCGTAGAACAATTTCTATGAAAACTTAATGGAAATTGTTCTACAAGTGTCGCGTCGCGCTGTCGCGTCGCGGCTGTTTGAAGAAGCCTTAAACTTGATAGGTTTTGAAGTCGAAAATAACACAATTAGGAAACGAGAATTTGGTAAAATAAGGCACTACTACAGCAGTACGTAAATAGCTGACGATCGATAATGTACGGAATGTTTTATGAGCTTTTAATAGTAGGAATGGCCGGTACCTACTTAATTAACGGACCGGTTTTTAGCGTTCCGTGTTACAGAACCGTCGGAAGCTATGGCTGTCTGTTATATCACATTCTGTTATATTTTGTCTGAAACTATCTGACAAGATGCAGATTGTTTTAATACAGAACTGTTGTTGATTAATAAAATATGATTAATTTAATCCCATTGAACTCAGAGAGTTATATTGATAATTTAAATGAGTATAATAGGGTATTTTACTCTTTATGTGAAAAAATTTAAAAATATATTATTGAAATAGCTTAGGCAAAATGCAGTCGGAAAATGTTAGTTTTAGTTCATGAAACAACAAAATAAATTTAAAGATACAATTTAAAGATTTTCAGTTTTTCTAATCTGTTTTTGAACACCATGAAATAGTAGCCGTCATGTTATGACGTCATACGGCATGTCAACTGAGCAACTTTTTACTTTTATTATTTTCGCAACCAAAGTAATTTTTATAAATAATATTTTGCATTCAGGAACAGCAACCCAACGATAAGTAGACAAATAACTCATTTTTTAAATTGAAAACAATGTTTTTAATAAAATATCAGCACATTTGTTCTTATAGCAAACTGACCTTATACCCACAGAGTAATATGGCGTCCACTGCGTCCAGCGTTTTTGTCAAATTACGCGCGAAATTTGGGAAATGTTAAATTTAAATGCATTTTATGGCACTAATCGATGAAATAAAAATGTTGTGTTTTTTTTGTGGTTTATTAGCACTTTGTAATCTAATTAAGACACTTTTCAAAAATGAGTGTAATACCCTGTTACGTAAAGACATATTTGTTACGGTCGCGATTTCGCGAATCATGTTTTAATCAACAAAAAACGGAAGTAAAATCCTATTTTGCGGGCTACCTTAATTCTTTAACCTTAAAGGATAAAAGATTAATGATGTTTTATGAAGACCACTTCGATGTTTACGTATCCAGATACTATTAACATCTATCCGAGCCCATCGTGCCCATCCCCTTCAACCAACTACGCAGGTGGCTTCAGGAATGGGTGTATTCCTGAAGCCACCTGCGTAGTTGCGTTGAAGCCACCTGCGTAGCACACAAGCAGAGAGCTGGTGGACCCTGACACCAGGCTGCAGGCGTCTGTTACGTCTGGACAGGAAAGACCCGCGTCTGGTGACTGGAACCATCACAGGACACTGTCCGCTAAACAAACACTTCTACACACTAGGCATAACGGACAGCCCCTTATGCAGGGCCTGCATGGAGGCTGAAGAAATCGTTGCGCATGTGCTTTTCGAATGCACAGCCGTAGCCCAGATTAGAACAGAAACCCTCGGCGCACCCAAATGTTACACGGATATTCTCAACAGACCAGGAGTTATAGCCAACTTCTGGAGGGAGGTGGGCTGGCTGGAATAACTACCGCCATGGCTCACGCACAATGGTCCACTTGAAGGACTAAGTGCGGAAACCAAACCCATTACATAAAATATAGAACATACTATTAGCATCAACAAGTTACGATCTGTAGTACTTTAAAAGCCCCGTATTATACTGGAGAACCCGGCAAAAGTGGGTCTAGTACGACTGCGCAATGCGTATTGTACGTAGGTAACAGGAAATCAAACAATTTTGCTATTGAAAATACTCATGACACACGTTATGTTAACTGAGTTTTAAGACTTTTATTGAAAAAGCTCGTTTCATACGTTCTATTAACTGAATTTTAAGACTTTTTATTTAAAATGCTCGTCTCACACATTATGTTAACTGAGCTTTCAGATTTTTCATTGAAAACTCGTTACACATATTATATTAACTGAGTTTTAAGAACTTTTATTGAAAATGCTCGTTTTTCACATTATGATAACTGAGTTTTAAAAACTTTTATTGAAAATGCTCGTTTCAAAAATTATATTAACTGAGTAATAAGACTTTTCATACTTTCGTATCCAAAGAGTAATAGCATCAACAAGTTACGATCGGTAATTAAAGCGCCCCGTATAATGCTGGAACCCGGCACCAGATTACTAGATGGCTGTACACAAATTAACTCCGATCGATGGAACTATAAATATTTTATGAGCGTTTTACTAGCCACGTAATTACTTAGGAACTGTGCCCTATATTTGTGGGGCTCGTGGCTTGAAAAGCCACGTGGAACCTTGTGAAGTTAAGCTGGACTTGCCATGGTCAGTTTTTGGATGGGTAACCAGGGAAATACAACCAATAAATTTCTTCTTTCTCTTTCTAAATGTCAATTTATTATTGTGTAAAATTTCAATATTTATTTATTCATTTTAAATTTTTATTTATTCATTTTCAATATTTATTTATTCCGGTAACGTGGATGGGTTCGACGTTATCTGTTACATATCGAAACCCCTCCGTGCCTCGGAAAGCACATTGAGCCTTCGATCCCCGCCATCATTCGTAGATCTTGGACAGTTGTTACGGGTCGTCAGAAGTCTAAAGAGTACCGTATTACCCAGTAACTTGGTTGTGGAGGTCAGATGGGCAGTCATCATCATCATCATATCCGCCGAAAGACGTCCACTGCTGAACATAAGCCTCCCCCAAAAGGGGAGGATGTGCCATAATCGCCACGCTTGGCAGGTGGGTTGGCGATCGCAGTATTGTGGTCAAAGGCATAGAGAATGCTGCTGCCAACTCTCTAGTAAGTCCTTTAGTCGCCTTCTACGACACCCACGGGAAGAAATGGGATGGTGCTATTATTTTACGTCCGGCACCACACGGAACCATGTCATGTAAAATATTGGTTGGAAAAAGGCGCCTGGAGCATCTGCGGAGTTTTGTAGACGATCTTCAATTTTATTAAGTACCTGGTATTTGTTGACTGGCTGCACTGTCCTCCCATACCTACTAATACTGTCATTTGAAAACATTGTGAAACCCAATTATTTTTGTAAGAGTAACCGTGGTGTTTCGTGCCGGCTCTTCTCTATAGGAAATCACCAATTGGAACCGTACACCTAGCTTCTGACAAATTCAAAAATCAAAATCAAAAAACATTTATTCAAACTAGGCTGAGAGTCAGCACTTTTTGAACGTCAAAATTACCTAAGACAGTCACCCAAAGACCACCACTTTCTGGTAATTTAGCTGTGAAAAAGAAGTGGCGCAACAAACTGTACGGCAGCACAGCTGTATGTTAAGTTGGAAGAACTTGATTCTGAAAATTTAATTAATAAAAAAAATGGTTTATGCAGTCAAGTAAAACAAACAATGATATGAAGTAATTCATATGACCTGTCAGTAGTTAAGCTGACGTTTCGTAAGTGCCCAAGTAGGTTTATGTGAAATAAAATGTTTTGATTTTAATTTTCTGTTCCTTTAAAGTATTATGTTAGGGACCTTAAAACAACAATATCTTTTTCTACAACCGAAGAACTATGTGTAAAACCTCATTCTATTAGTCAGCTAGTCAATACAATAGCCACTGAAAAATCGACCTTAAAGTTCACCTTTTCATTCCGTAAGTGTATTTGTTCCCTTGTCCCTCGGGATTAGTAACAAATATTTATGTAATTTCTATGACTTATAGCCATTAAAAATAAGGTCATCGCTTAACTCCCTCTGGTCTCGTTAACTAATGTTGTTGTTACGTAATGAACGATCAGTGAAATATTAATTAATTGTGTGTTTCCAAAATGGAGGATTGTCATGATCCAGGTATGATGTAATGAGTTTACAAAAGCTTTGTCAAAGCTTGCTTAACAGATTAGTGATGGCAGTGTTGTTTTGACTAGTTGCATCCGTTCGGACCACAATAACCGCTAATATCTTCTCGTCCCAAATACCGCCGTGTGTCAATACCGTAGTGTCTCAAGATGAAAGTCTTTGAACAGTGCGTTTTGCCAGTGGTACCTATGGCACAGAGACGTGGTCGCTCACAATGGGCTTTATTAGAAGGCTAAAAGTCACCTAAAGGGCAATGGAATCCTTGGAGTTTCCCTACGTGATCGAATCAGGAATGAAGGGATCTGCAGGAGGACCAAGACAACCGACATAGCCCGAAGAATTGCCAAACTTAAGTGGCAGTGAGCAAGTCACATTGCTCGCAGAACAGATAGCCAGTGGGACTGAAAGGTTCTGGACTGACGACCGCGTACCGGAAGACACGGTGGACCGATGACCTTGTGTGGGCCGCAGGAATCCGCTGGATGCAGGAAGCACAAGACCGGTCAAAGTGGCGGATCTTGGTGGAAGCCTATGCCTAGCAGTGAACGTCTTTTGGCTGAAATGATGATGATCTGGTTAGGTAAGAAGTCGACCCCAACATCTTTGAAGAAAGGCTAGGCAGATAGTGAGCTCTGTCTCACTTTAAAATTCGAACGTTGTGAAGCCGCGATGATTAAAAACAAATGAGTTTACTTTTGTATCGTATGTGGTCAATTGAGAGTGAGATTCGAGTGAGGTCCGTGCCTTTGGAAGCACGTAAGCCGTTTTGGTCGATGGTCGGTGATGTAGATACCTCCACAATTGAACAAGCAGTATCACAATGACCTGTCCTTTTCCAGACTCATTGTCCGATAAAATATGATAAAATAAGTGCCATGAACTGCCACAAATCGATATTCCATACAGTGATAAGATTAGCGATTCTTATCAATAAGCGTCGATAATTTCGTTAACTAATAAAAGTATGACATGTCTAGGTATTATTTCATCGAGCGACTATTGACCTCTTTTATCGTAGAGACGAAATTTATTAGAAAAGTTGATGCCCTGGTGTGTGGTCGGGGGACCCCCGTCAGGAAGGAAGTTCTTAATGCGATACTCGCACATACTGACACTCGTATATTAATAGAAAGAGATAAAGAGCGAGAGAAATTATCGATTTATAATACGTTTTAAATTCAGATCCATCATTTTAGACGCTCTTATATCGCTACTTCGGGGAAGAAAGGGCGTAAAAGCCAAAATAGCAACTTTACAGGGGAGCGAAAAAACGTTTTTTTTTTTAAATTTTGGAAAATAACTTTTTTTGCAATAGAGTTAAATTCGAATGAATTGGTGATATTTACTTGCATTTAAGTGCTCTTTAATATCAAGAAGCTTAATTTTAAGTAGACCTTATGGTTTAGAAGATAGGATGGATTTACGACCCAAAATTTTAATAAAAATGGCTTTTACACCGTCTATAAATACGTACTATAGGACGTAAATCCACAAATATCTATAATGCTAACATACATCGTGTCGTATAAACCATCTTTAGACAGTGAAAAGGTCGTAATGACTGCACCACTTATAACAATTATCGTGAGTAAACCTACAATTATTATAATTTTGTAAGATTTAATGTGGTGAATATTGAAATTAAGGTGCATAGAAGCTCAAAATAATAGCATAATAATTATTATTATCTGATTTATCATAGTTCTATATTACAAAATTTATTATAACGAATTAGGTTACCTACCTGTTAAGTTAAATGCACACGATTCATGAATAGTGAAACAAAAGAAAAGATTTAATTGAATTGAACTTTGATTATTTTCATTAATTTAAATTTTAAGTTAACTGTGATAAATAATTACTATCATCTAATATTAATTAATTAAGAAATAAATTAACTAAAATTGATAAAATAGTATAAAATAATGGTATGTTTGTAATTTATTCTACTAGGTAGGTATTGGTGTATTAAATAAATAAATTTAGTTAAGATGCAAATCAGTTTTATTCATTCATAAATCAAATCAAATTGACAATAATTAGTAATCTTCTTTTTTTTCTATTTCCTTTTCTGTTTTTTGTTTCGTTTTCTTACTTTTTTAATTTTATTGCTTGTAATCGTATTCTTCTTTATTTTTTTTATCTTTTACTTTCTTTTTATTCATCTTCTTTCTCTTCTTATATATTTTTTTCTTTTTCTTATTTGTTTAACCTTTTTTTTTAATTATAATTTGTAAAATAAATCTTTCTTCTACTTATTAATCATTCATGCATTATTCTAATGAAATTAAAATGTAGATAAGTACCCATTCATTCTAATTCCTCTACTACATCGTCTTCTTCGTCGGTATCTAGTAATTGGTCTACTACTGTTTTAAAATGAGGCAGCGACAAAAAATCTTGTTGGAACGGTCTGGGTATTGTGTGATTGTCACAAAGAAGTTTTAAATCGTTATATTTTGCAGTCGAAATTGGTAATCTGGCGTCATATAACTTACGCAACACAAATTCGTTTGATTTTTCAGCTTGGCAGTGATTATTAGTTGTATCTAAACAAATATTTTTTTTAGGTCTTCCTCTCGCTTTAGATTTCCCTTTTGTATTTGGCCTTTTTTCAGGTACTTCAAATAGATTGACTTTTTGTACTGATGTGTCTTCATGCATGGAGTACTTAATTTCAACTTGATCAACATTCTTCTTCTTAAATGTAGCAATCCGAATATTTTTAAATTGCATGTTTTTTAGCGTTTCCTTAGTGAAAGTCTTTGTAGCTAGTTCGTCCCAACTAATAAAATCACTATGCTCCATGACAATAACACGATAAGGTCGTGGCCGTTTTCGGGCAGAAGCAATGTAAGGCATCCACTGGGAAGGACTCCAGACGGTGAGTTTTTTTATTTCTCGTTCTATTGTTGCATGCACTGAATCAACAGGCATGTATGTATGTCCAGGCAACAAAAAGTTAAGCTGTATTGTTTCTAAATTTACGGACTTTTTGAGGTAATAGTTTATGGCAGATAGAACTACTTTATTTTTATTTTGACCTGTACAGGAATCGCAGTATAAAATCAAATTTTTTATTTTTCTTTCGTCAACTTCTTGTAAATACTTAAAGAGACAAGTTGCTATTTCTTGGCTACCTCGTTTTCCGTCACACTCTCCCCAAATGTAGCAATTCACATTTTGAGTTCCACTTTCATAAATGGTGAAATTAAAAACTGCATACTTTCTTGAGTACCCTAACAACATGCTATCTCCGTGGGGTGTTGTCAATACCTTTTGTAAATCAAAGCTAGCTGTCAAAGTACCATTAATATTATAATGATTACTTAAATTTTGATGTGCTAGAAACCTTTTATAAGTAGATTTTTTTTCTTTAATGTGATTTTCTAAAATGGTTTTATCTTCTTCGCTGCTTATTTCTTTTCGGTCGGCTCTTGTACACAGAAGACATTTGTCTTTTTTTGGACAATGAAAGCTGATATTATATTCATTATTAAATATATTTCTAAATATAGTATCTCCAACTGCATCTTGATTTTTATCTTCACATTCTTTCACATAAAGTCTATACAAATTGGATACATTTTTTAATTCTTGGGGAAGATACACCCTGCTGGTTCGTTTCCGGTTATAGTGTGAAGGGACTGCTGGCAATTTTTCAATAAAAGACTTTGCATGTGCTTTTGCTTCTGGAGAATACTTATCCGGAAATGTACGTGTCCTCCGATCATCCTGAGACATATTATATTCTTTAGAATGAGACAGATTGTATAATAAATATTTCTGGGTCACATTCAATGTCTCAAGCAAGAACTTTTGACAAACTTTTTGACGATCTTCACCATTATTGATAAAGTACTCGTATGTTAAATTTCTCCTACTATTTGGAGAGTCCGTTCTTTTCCTAGAAATTGATACCTGGCGAGTACAATTAATAAGCCAATCTTTCCTCCGTTGTGAACTTATGCTCCAAAAGAAGTCAAACAGAGACTTTCGCCTTTCTTCTGTTATATTAAAACAACCTCTTTTACATTTATCCTGCTTACATGGGTTTTCTCCCATAGATTTTTCTTTAACTATGTCCCCTTTCTTGGTTTGGTAGGATTTTCCGTCATCTTTTAATTGTTTTCGTTCTTTCCGTTTATTTATTAGTTTCTGTTTCTTCCTTGTTATATTTTTACTTGTATCATCCTTTTGGGCTTTCTTCTTTTTTTCTTTTTTCTTCTTTTTCTTTTCAGGTGAACCACTAGATTCAGATTCATTGCAAGTCCAATCATCAGAACTACCACCAGAAAAGTCTAAAGCTTCCTCGTCAGATAAGAAGTCTATATAATACATCTTGTATTTTGAAGTTGAAGTTTTGCGTGTTCTTTTAGTCCGATCTTTTTCAACTGTGTGTGTAATATTTAAATTGGCCAGTGCTGTACTTGTAGATGGATTAGGAGGTCCAAGCTGAGTTTCATCGTGAGATGCAGCCAGTAAAGGACTCAGTTCTAAAAATGGCGTCTTGGAGGTGGTAGGTATACAACTATCAGATTGAGGTATATATTTATCCAACGGCAGAAGGTTGGTCTTCAAGTCAGATGATTCAGGGATCGGTACAGAAGGAACTTCGGGTTCATCAGCGGCATAGTCATCTTGTGGCACGAGATTAACATATAAAGTAGGTAATTCAGCAGTCAATACGGAAGAAGATTCAAGCTGCGTGCTATTGTCGTAGGTAGACAATGTATTAACAATTAGAGACGAATTAGCGATCGGAACTGATGTAACTTTGGTTTCTGGAGCATAGTCAGCTGGCAAAAGGTTTGAAGAAAACGACTCAACGGTCGGCACAGCACATGAGATTTCATTTTCAGCAATTACTGGATCTGCAGGGAGGGCAGTAATATTTGGATGTGGTAATACAACAGTCGACGAACTATCAGCCTGTTTTAAGACTTCCATAGAAATAATATTTATTTTGTTACTATTGTTTTTAAACGGGCTTTTTGGTGGTATAAGGCTACCAACGTTGTCTCCAAAGAATGAAGCATGTGCTCGGGGTAAAGAAATCATAGAGGTATTGATATCGCCATCACTGCTTGAATTAATTATGATTTTTTTGTGTGTTGCTTTTGATATTTTTATTGGTTGCATTTCTGTGTCGCTGTTTTCGATTATATCATTGCTTTGATCCGAACTACTATTTTGATCAAAACTCCTAGTCGACTGACTCGGCTCGTAGTCAGATCTGGAAATAAGATGATAATAGAATTACTTATACAAAAATTATACAAAAAAGTCGTCTTTATTTTTAATGCTAGTAAGAGTTAGGGCGTAAAAGCCATTGTAGTTTTAGTTCCCTGTAATATTGGGGTCGTAAAAGTCACGCACAGCATCGAAAAATCAGAAGACATTAGTCATTAGGGCGTAAAAGCCAGTCTAACAAATCAGTTTCATGGAGTTTATAACGGAATAAATAGAAATGCATGTAATTTGAATAAAGAAAATGATTAAACAAAATAACTGAATAAAAATATTGTGAATAATTAGATAGGTACCTACGTAACATGACCTTTGTGGTAAAGTTAGTTAGCACTTAGGTACGTAAGCACCCATCTATACAACTATACATACAACCATAATAAACCCGACCGTTTTTACACCGTGAGTACCTAATATTTTAAGTAGTAAAAAAATAGGTAAGTACCTATCTTCCTAGAAATTACTACGACGAATGCACTCTTAATATTTATTATAAAATAAATACGAATATCTCTAACTAAAGAAACATCACATTAGGTAAGCACGTCTAAACAGTTTGAGCCAAGAATAATAGATAGGTACTGTACTATTACTTAAAACTTACCTTTGTGATGAACGACGACGGCTTTGTAATAATGCATTAACGATATTCCTTCTTTTTAGCAAGGAATCCAAGGCTTTCGGCTTCGTATTATCCATTTTTTTAATTAAACAAGTAACTTATTCGCACTGTATTAATATTCAAACGGAACGTAAACAATAACAATCCGGTAAAGAAACTGCGATTGACAGACTGACAAGATTGGACACGTGGACTTCACTTGTGGTAAGTCGTGTACATGCAGGTTGCGATTGTGTTTGTGCGTGTGTCGTCGGCAGCGCGCTCGCTTTATTGGCTAAATAAATTATGTTTCTATCTCACTCCATTGTAAGACTGTTTAACGTACGCATAAGAGACAACGATAAATGACATGATTATCTCTCCGATTTTTAGACTAAAGAAATTGTTATTGTTACGATTTGAATGCTGTAACTCCAAGTTTTTATTTTTGTGCAAGGGCGTAAAAGCCAAATCATATTTAAATTGCCAAGTAAAAATGTCGTAAAAGTCATTACGTAATAAATATTGTATTTACGACCAAATATTCTTTCATACTATGGTGATACGCCCTTATTAATTTGAAATAATTAAATAATGTCATATACGTCAATTTTTTTTAATAAAAATGGTTTTGGTGAGAAAAAAATCATGGGGGTAAAAGCCATTTTTTTGGGAATATTGAAATTTTAAATATACAGATCGATAGAGCGTCGAAAACTAAACAAAGTTGCATTATTAACTCATTTTGGCCAAAAGTGGCTTTTACGCCCTTTCTTCCCCGAAGTAGCGATATAGTTGTCTTAAAGTTATCCATCTTAGATTTTCATTTTAACCTTGCTATTTGCCTAAACACCCTCATAAACCACAAAGACGACACCTACGCCGCAAATTTAAAAATTTTCGCAGCCGCCATCTTGGATTCTAATTAACCGACTTCAAAAAGGAGGAGGTTCTCAATTCGTCGGAACCTTTTTTTATTTTTTTTAATGTATGTTCCCCGATTACTCGAAGATGGCTGGACCGATTTGGATTTTTTTTTGTTTTGAAGGGTATACTTTCCAGGTGGTCCCGTAATCATCAAGTCAGGATCTGATGATGGGATCCTGGAGAAATGGAGAGAACTCTTACGATAAGGTAGTTTTTGGAAGAGTACTTTCTCGGAGTGGTCCCATTTCAATTTGGTAAAGATCTGATGAAGAACTTCGGAGATAGGCAACAGAACTCCTCAATAAATGATAGCAAATGGAACTGGAATTACTGTCTATTGTTTACACCAGTTCATAACATAAAATCACGCCGGGACGCTGTGAAGGGGTAAGCACATGTGAACCAATAAAAAGTGAAAAAAAAAAAAAAACAAAAAAAAACAACCGACTTCCAAAAAAAAAACACTAAAAAGTGAAAAATAATTTTAATTTCGGAAGGCGCTGACAAAAAATTAAAATACATATCCAAAGTCACCGCCTTCCGAAATTAAAGTAATTTTTCACTTTTTAGTGGAAGTCGGTTGTTTTTTTTAAAGTTTTTTTTAACTTCACTATCGGCTTACGCACCCTAAAGAATTTAAGTTCGCCTTTGTGCAAGTTAAGGTTATCCGGAATTCGTTTTTGTACCCTTTTAATAGTCTTCTATTACATAGGTAGGACTTAAATATACCTAACTTGATTTTTCCCGGTCCTAGCGTGATGTTAAATAGCCTATAAGCCTTCCTTAAGAATTCGACTATCAAATACCAAAAAAAAACCACGCGACTGTAAGTTCCAGAGATCAGCACGTTCAAATAAACAAACGAAATCTTCAGCTTTAATATTAGTACCTATTAGTATAGATTAATTACTTAGTTTTTAATTAAATACCTCTGCCAACCCTTTTGGTGCATAGAAGACTGATGTAGTTCAGTAATGCAAAGAATTCCGTATCAAAATTTCGGGGACAAAGCAGAACGACTAAAACGACGAAATAAATACCCATTAACTACGTACCTATAACAGACTAACCGAGAGTAAAGGTTCATCGTCCTCACCCGGCTAGGAGGGTTCCCGTTGAGTAAATAGTCACTCAACCACAGAGTGACCTCGGTAAACAATGCGTAGGCCGGACACAGACGGCCGCTTTTTGTCGGTGGCCGATTCTATATCCGACACTGGGGCTGCTCGCTAGAAGCGCGCGGTCGGTGACACCTGTGACAGCTGACCGCGAGCTGTCCACTATTTCGTATTGTCATCGTAGAATTTATTTTAATGCAGTTGATTTAAAATCCTAACTTGAATGACATGTTATTTGGTGTGTTGGAACGGTGAGGTTATAATGAGTGATAACATTTATGATGCCGTCTGTGTCTGTGTGCTTTTCATTTTCTTAGAAATCCGTTTAACCGTGATTGAAAAAGAAGCAACAGGAGTCTACGCCCTAAGTACGGGTTACGGGCTTTTCCAACTCTGTTTCACCTACGGAGATGTTAAGATTAGTTCGAAGTCGGACTTACTACTATTTGCCTGTCCGATTTGATAGTTGTTTTGAGGGCCTGTATCTTCGTTGGCAGACTTAGATAGTAGTTCCCTTGAACTCCAACACAAAATTTCACATTTTAGTCATCATATCATCATTATTTCAGCCGAAAGATGTCCACTGCTGGACGTAGGCCTCCCCCAAGCTTGTAATTTTTGGGGGGGTTTTGCCATAATGCGCTTGGTAGGCGGGTTGGCGATCGCAGTATGGTGGTAAAATGCATAGAGAACGCTGCTGCCCATTCTCTAGTAAGTCCCTTAGTCGCCTTCTACGACACCACCGAAAGAAATGGGATGGTGCTATTCTTTCTACGTCCGGCACCACACGGAACGCATTTTAGTACGTTAGTTTAACAAAGGAGGTATTAGTCATGCGAACTTTTATCGGATCGATCCATCGTCTGTGAGCCGGTCCACCTTTATGTCGAATCTATCTAATGCTAGCAACCTATCCTCATCTAGCTAAGTAACCTGTACCTAGTTTATAGAAACTGCAGTTTTTAGCCGTTTGGGGTCGAAACGCTCTGGTCATGGTGCCGGAGTGCATCTCATTTTTAAGGTCTAAAGTCTAGCCACCTGGTCGACACTTCACGTGAATGTCGTAGCTGGGTCGCTCTTTAGCCAAAGAATTAGCGTTGACATTCGACGAGGCAATGCTGCCAGTCTTCTGGCCACGTTTCCGGGTGACAGCGATGTGGACGAGTACTTCGACGACTAATTGTCTTTTTGTTTTTTGTATTTATTTCTATAGTTAGTTAGTCGTCTGCCTAGCCTGTTCCCAATTATGTCGGGGTCGGCTTCCAGTCTAACCAGATGCAGCGTAATACCAGTATTTTACAGGAAACGACTGCATATCTGACCTCCACAACCCAGTAACTGAGTAACAAGCTACCTTCTGTCAAGACAGGTAGCCAGAATTTCGGGCCTCTAATAACCCGTAGGGATTGTTAAAGATCCACGAATGACAGCCGGGACCAACGGCTTAACGAGCTTTCCGAAACACAGAGGGGTTTAACCTGGTTTATCGACCCGTGCAGCTGTTAATACTAAACCACAAGCCCCTCTAGCGTAGTAACATCTAATTTATACATAGTTAGACGTAAATCTTCAGCCTATCCAAAGTGAAATGTTTTCAAAAGCCAGAATGTTCGAAAACTCAAGATTCTTAGATTGTTAAAATATGCAAGACTTCGTTGTGTAAATAAGACTTTCAATGTCTTTGTAGGCACAGAGAGAGAGAGCAAACTTCAAGAAAATGTTGTCATGAATTTATATTAGACTAGATTTGGTCCGTGGCTCCGCCCGGGTGGATATCGGTTATCGCGACAGAGAGTAGCCTATGTCCTTTTTCATATCCCAGGCTATTTTTTTCATGAAGATTGGTTCAGCGATTTAGCGTGAAAGCGTAACAGACAGACTCACAGACAGAGTTACTTTCACATTTATAATATTAAATAGGGCGGTAGGGATATAAGTAGGGGTAATGAAATCAGTGTGTGTTGAATTATGAAAGGTGATTAGCGAATTATTTGTTTGGTATGTAGCTTTTACTCATCAACAACTTTTAAATCATTAAAATTGTGTTGTAAGTCATATTTTTTTCAATGATATTGTTAACGGACTTCAAAAAGGAGGAGGTTCTCAATTCGTCGGAACCTTTTTTTATTTTTACTTTTTTTTATGTATGTTCCCCGATTACTCGAAGATGGCTGGACCGATTTGGATTTTTTTATTTTATTTGAAAGGTTATACTTTTCAGGTGGTCCCATGATCATCAAGTCAGGATCTGATGATGGGATCCTGGAGAAATAGAGAGAACTCTTCAAATTTTATAAGTACACTTGAAGCGATTTGGATAGTTTTTGGAAGAATACTTTCTCGGAGTGGTTCCATTGCAATTTGGTGAAAATCTGATGAAGAACTTCGGAGATAGGCCACGGAACTCCTCAATAAATGACAGAAAATGGACTGAAATTGCAGAAATCTCATGTCTGTCTATTGTTTACACCAGTTCATAACATAACATCACGCCGGGACGCTGTGAAGGGGTAAGCACATGTGCACAAGCACATTTAAAAAAAAAACAACTGACTTTCAAAAAAACACTAAAAAGTGAAAAATAACTTTAATTTCGGAAGGCGGTGACAAAAAATTGAGAGGTGCCGTGAGATTCATCTTAATTGTCTTAGGCAATAAAGATCTTTGTTGTTAAATTTAAGAAGACACCTCCGACTGCACGAGTTTGCTTTTAGTATTCAGTCTAATAGTCATTCTTTTAAAACAAGTTTCTTGTTGCCATCTTTTATAATTGAAGTTCACTTTTTAGGCAGTTGGGTTTTTTGATTTTGTATTTTTTTTTACATCAGCTATCTTCCAAAGGAAATTGATTCAAATTCGTTCGAGCTGTTTCAGAGATTAGCATGAACAAACAGACAAAAATAAAAAGGTGTTCTTTTTTTAATACGAAAAATAAAGTAAATGATTTAATCAAATAGATTTTACGAGTATAAGGCGGCAGAAGCAGACGGGCTTGAGGTTGAGTTATAACAACCACGCGTGCCGGTTGACCAGGTTAAGTTAAGCTTTCCTTGGTCGGCCCATGGATGGGTGACCATCTTTACATACCAAGACCCCTCCATACCTCAGTAAGCATGTCAAGCCGTTGGTCCCGGCTGTCATTTGTGGATCTTTGACAGTCGTTACGGGTCGTCAGAAGCACGAAAGTCTGACAACCAGTCTTACCAAGGGGCATCGTGTTACCCAGTAACCGGGTTTTTTTTTTTTGTCTTGTTTTTTGTTTCACTTTTTGGGTTTTGTTTTGTTGTAGATTAGGTATATGTTTGTGTTTTATTTTTTAAACAGTATCTGCGATTGGATACGGACACTGTCTTTATGTTGAGGTTTTTTGCATAAAGGGGTTACCTTTCCTTGTTAGCCGCATAAGTTTTTGTACAGTTGTACAGTACGCGTGTCCGCCCCCCACGTAGCCAGGTGTTCAGCTTGGACGTAAGGTAGGATTTTAGGGGGCTCAGTAACCGGGTTAGGGAGGTCCACGGAGTAATGAGATAGTAGTTGCTCCATGTAAAATTCTGGTATTCAATTGCATCTGGTTGAAAGGCTAGGCAGAGGAAAAACATGTATTTCTGTCTACCCCTTATGCGAAAAAGTCGTGAGTTTATGTATTTATGTGTCATAGATGTCATATACACGCCAGTCTCGAAGTTCTACCGATCCTTTTGACTAATATAAATGTACGTTTTATTGTAAGCTGTCTCTTTTAAGACGCTCGCCAATATTCTGTAAGTTTATGACCCGTATCCGACTAGCCAAAATGACTTGAAAGGGTCAACGTACTTTATAGGTGAATACGGTAGTACGTTTTTAGTGACAGACTGATAAACGATAGATAAATCTACCATGCGTGATTAGCGTATAATGTTGCCACTGTTGGGACACAGATCTCCTCTCTGTGAGAGGGAGTGGGCCATAATCGACCACGCGAGCCCAGTGCGGTAGATGTCACGGTAGGACATGCCGGTTTCCTCACGATGTTTTCCTTCACCGTTTTAGAGCAGCGGTGATTAAATTATTTACGCAAAGTAAAGTCCGGGTTCCAACCCACGACCCACAACTCGAAAGTCTGGGCCGATACCAATAGGCCACCACTGCTATATGAAATAAATGATATGATGATTTTTTTTTTTTTTTTTTTTTCTGGGTGGGAAATCATCAAATAACTTCTCCCGCTCTGGGTGGAGCGGGAGGGCGTGTCAGACTTTTACTGACTAAAACCCACCCGTGTTCCCTCAGTTGCCTGTGTGCCAGGGGCGGCGGTATCTCTTTCGAACAACCCGCACCCCCGGCAGGCATCGGCCCTTGCGGGCCCCTCTGTTGCTGCTGACATCTCTTTGAGGCGCGCGTGGAACACAACGCGCCGTCGACCCGGGCTTGGTCCTTACCGGACAGCGAGCTACCCATTACTCGCCGTCCGCAAGCCCGTGATGATATGATGATAAATCTTATACTGAACTAGCTGACCCAGCAAACGTTGTTTTGCCTTATAAATTATTTAGGGGTGGACTACCCCTAACATTTAGGGGGATGAAAAATAGATGTTGGCCGATTCTCATAGATACCGGATAAGCACAAAAAATTTCATCAAAATCGGTCAAGCCGTTTCGGAGGAGTATGGCAACGAAAACTGTGACACGTTAATTTTATATATTAAATTTTATATATTAGATATTAAAGGGAACCTAGTCGCGGGCTCGGACTCACTGGTGGGCCTGGCTAAAAATCACGCTGTCTCACCAGGCACCGTGTCCGACAGAGGTAGTATCAGTGATGAGCAGTTAGACGCTAGTCTACACGTACAACGTTATTGAGTGAGATGCAGGATCATTTATAGTACAACAGGCGCGTAAAATTTTTAGAAAAGTCCTTCGGAAGATCGGGTTTTATAAAAAAATCAGCTTTAGCTGGGAAGAAGAAGTGGCGCAACAAACTTTACAGCACCACAGCTGTTTTTTAAGTTAGAAGAACTGGACTCTATATAATAGCAGGTAATTAACATTACGAAACATAAAATTAAAATATTTGACATATGTAAGCTAGCACAGGGCAATATACAAAAAATAATCATTAACAAATGTACTCAAGCAGAAATAAATAATAAAAATAAAAACATAAAACGAACGACAGCGACGACGACGTGTTTGTGAAGACAAACCCAAGTCGTTTTAGACGTCTAGCCGACGTAGTTCCCTGCAATAGACGTGATAACAGCGAGCTATGTCTACAGTCAGCCAAGGCAGCACTTATGGGCAAAAGTGTCTACTGCATGGCTCCAGTAATCTTTAACAAGATACCAAAGAGTTGGAAAGAGCTGCCACTTTCTTTATAAAAAAAAAGACTTCGAAACTTTTTAGTGGCAAAATGTTACTATAATTTGAATGAGTTCCTTAACGAAAAATATTTTGTAATTTAGTATGTACATATATACAATATGTAACAAAAACCCTGTTGTTCCTTTTAGGGACGTATACACTCACCTACAAGCACAACATTGATGAAGTTACAATTTAAAATAAATTAAGCATTGGCCAGTTGAGAGTTCATTATCGAATAACTATTAAAATCGACACATTCAAAAAATGTTTACAGTATCTGACTTTACAAGTATCTTTATTTCGCATAATAGCCTACGAGCTCGGCGGCTTTCTTTGATCTGATAGAAGATGCCGCCAAAAACCTACGGGCGCTCGCGCCGCGGCGGCGCACAGTGGAACGAATGTATGGGAGCGGTTGGACGTAGACATGTCCGAAAAAAAAGAGTAAAATTATGCCAAACTAATGATGCCATCTTATTCGATTACTTAATGCCTTCATAACTTGTGGTGATAAATTTCTTCATAACTCCCATATTTCGGGAGTAATTTGAGAAAATGTGAAATTTTACTATGAAAATGAGTGTATCGAGCTCTCTCCCTCCTGATTCCGGGCTTGTTTCAAGTAGCGGTCTCTAATATCATAATGCTAATACTAAGAGCTATATTTAATACTAAGACACATAGTGCGCCAAATGTGCACTTTCTGGGATAAAGAGTGATGTTTATTTTATAACACAATTTTTTTATTTTTTGTTTATTTTGTTGATTAAAACCGTTTTTCTAAAGGTTTACCTTATTACAATAACATTTCTGAGCAGCCAATTAGAGAAGATATAAGCTAATTAGGATATATAATTAGGGACTTAAGGTTTACATATAAAACTGATGCACTAATGATTACTGATAAGAACATTGCTATTATTTAATTACTAAATGGCTCTTAATACACTAATTTAGCATGCATCATTTACTAATTATCACAATAACTAATTACCTTGCAATATTTAACAAAGGATACCTGGGATACCTGGATTTTATATAAATAGGTCACTATTAGTAACTTTAAAATCAGTGTTGATTTACACCTCGTTGTATCCAAGCTAATCTCGCAATGTATTTTCCAAATTTTAATACAAATCTTGATATTCACGTTGCTTTATGCGCACGCGCACATAAAGATTTACGCGACTTTAACTATTTGTTCAGTGTTTTAAAAGATAACAGTTGTGTTCAGTTATGTGAAAGTGCTGAAACAAGTTTAAAAGACTGGTGTCGTCGATTTTGCTACCGCATTTATGCAAAATGGACACAGTCTGGAAGAAGCACAGATAAGTTTCGGAAGAAACATGAGATTTGGCTACAGGCTGCAATTCAATGGCCGGAATTACAGAATGAAAATATGGAACCTTCTACAGAAAATATAAGTGACGTCATCGAGCCCATAATTTCTCCTGCTAAATCTGATGCTTCAACTTGTACACATCCTAGTCCTCGTAAATCTTTTGAGGACCTTAGTAACCGGCAAAAAAGAAGACGCACTGAAGATAGTCTTTCATGCAGCAGTAGCAGCGCTGAAATTATGTTTTCGGCCGAAAGGGCGCTTCAAAAGGCAGGACAAAGCGATACAGCTTATGTTATGAAATACTTGACGGAGAATCCAGAAGAGGCCTCAAAAATCAAAGCCTTCATTGAAGGTAAATCAATTCAGGTACGGGAAATATCCCCTTTGAAGGCATTGGCTCTTTATGTATCGATGAACTTATCGAAATGGCGCTATAACACTCTTCGGGATTTCAACACTCAAGAAGGAGCTCTTCAATACCCGAGTTACTACATGTTGGTTAAAGAAAAAATTAAGTGCTATCCGGCCAAAGAAGATCTCACAGTTACAGAGAGCTCTGCAAAAATCAAATTACAAGCCTTGATGGATTTAACCTCAAGAAGACTTATTAGGTCGTTAGAAACCCCTGTTGATCCCAATCAACAGCTCGTATTGACCAGCAAATGGGGTTTTGACGGATCATCTAGCCAAAGCATTTATCATCAAAGGACGAGTGAAGATGAGCAAATCGATCTTGCTAGTAATTTTATGATTAGTCTTGTACCACTGCGGCTCGTCTCAAAAGGTGTAACAATTTGGGAAAACGAGCGACCATCTTCCACTTCATTTTGCCGGCCAATATTGTTTAAGTTTATAAAGGAAACCAAAGAAAATGTGCAGAGAGAGATGGCTGAAATCGAAGCAGAGATTGAAGCCTTAACTCCATCCACCATCACTGATGGAATTAGTGTCAAACACCAACTGCTGTTGACAATGATTGATGGTAAAATTCATTCCATTATATCCAATACAGCAGCTTCAGTGTGTGACATATGCAAGGCTTGTCCTAAAGAAATGAATAATTTAGAGTTAATCAAAGATAAACACGCAAACGAGGACATGTATAAATATAGCTTAAGCACCCTTCACGCTTGGATTCGCTCAATGGAATGCTTATTACACATTTCCTACAAATTAGACATAAAATCATGGCAAGTAAGGGGTGATATAGCAAAAAGGCAAGTTGATGACAGGAAGAAAAGAGTTCAAGAGGCTGTAAGAAGAGAAACGGGCTTACTTCTCGATGTTGTGAAACAAGGCAGTGGATCCACCAACAATGGCAACTCGGCAAGGAGATTTTTTGAAAACTACACTAAATCTGCTGAACTGACCGGAATAGATGCTATGCTTTTAAGAAAAATCTGTGTGATCTTGCAGTGTATTTCATCAGGAGAGAAGATCAACGTAACTAAATTCCGAGAGTTCTGCTTTGATACTGCTAAGCTTTACGTGGAGTTATACCCATGGTATTATATGCCTTCTTCACTTCATAAAATTTTAATGCATGGGCCAGACATAGTTCAGAACATGTCAATTGTGCCCATTGGTTTTCTATCCGAAGAGGCATCTGAGGCTAGAAATAAAGATTTTAGAAAATATAGAGAGGGGCATTCTCGAAAGCATAGCAGTATCTCATGCAATGAAGATATTATGCACAATCTTTTACTGTCTTCTGATCCACTTGTTACAAGTATCCGTCCAAAAGGAAATAAGTTTGTAAAAAAATCTTCTTTTAAGGAATTTTATGAGCTTACGGATTCTGAGAAAAGTGATATCGAATTTGTTAACATAAATGATTTAGCGGACATCGATTCTGAATTTGAATTAATTGATGATGATGATGATGACGAAGATAATTAAATGATGTTATTGTTTTAAAATGTGTAACTTAGTAAATTAGAGCTTACATCTTAATTATTTATTGTACTTTTAATGAAACTAGGTAATTTATTATCAACTTACTTAAAAGTCATACTCTCATCAGTTCTTGTGAATATTTTTGTTAATATATATTTCTGTATATATATATAATATATTTATAGACCTCTTAATAAGTCTGTCTGCGGTTTAAAGTAAATACAAATGGGGAAAAAACGTTTTTTTTTTTAAATTTTCATTTCCTTTTATCCCAGAAAGTGCACATTTGGCGCACTATGTGTCTTAGTATTAAATATAGCTCTTAGTAATAGCATTACGATATTAGAGACCGCTACTTGAAACAAGCCCGGAATCAGGAGGGAGAGAGCTCGATACACTCATTTTCATAGTAAAATTTCACATTTTCTCAAATTACTCCCGAAATATGGGAGTTATGAAGAAATTCATCACCACAATTTATGAAGGCATTAAGTAATCGAATAAGATGGCATCATTAGTTTGTCATAATTTTACTCTTATTTTTCGGACATGTCTACGTCCAACCGCTCCCATACATTCGTTCCACTGTGCGGCGCGGCGGCGTTTCGGTACCACGTGCCTTACAACCCCTTTACCCCGCCACCCGCCGCCCTGCGAATCACTTCCTTAGTCTCCCGCGCAGCTTACTTCCGAGCGGATGTGATTGTTGACCTACGTAGTGAGTGACTTGTGTTTTGTTTACGTTGACCATGCCTATTCATACGTAGAATATTTTAATATGTTGATGTGTCTAGAGAAATGTGACTGCAATTATGCAGAAGCACGCAGACTACCAAGAACGTTTTACGAGTCTACCATTACCATTCCAACGTTTGCACATACGTACGTTCAATACCGGCAGTGTGCGCGGACAAGACCAACATCGACCTGACGCAGGCAGACCGAGGACTTGAAACAGTGACATCGTGGAGCAAGTCTTGGACGCTCAGTGCGACACGAACTCGGAGTAAACCATATGCGCGTTTGGAGAGTTCTCAAAGAAGATGACCAGCACCCTTTACATTATCGTCGCGTCCAATCACTACTTCCCTCCGACTATGAGTCAAGACTAGAATACAGTAGACAGGTGCCACTCGACAAGATCGAACAAGATAGTGATTTCTTGAATTGGATACTGTTCACCAACGAATGCTCATTTGATAGAACAGGTGGTTTTAATTCGCACAATGAGCACGTGTGTTCGATCACAGTTATGTGACAGACGCGGCGACTTTGTTTTTGTGTAGTGTTTGTGTTTGTTTGATGTAGTGAAGTGTCAAACGTAGTTTTAAAAATTATCAACTGTTCATAAAAATACCGTGTAAACCAACATTTTCAAAGATTCATTCGTTAAGGTGATAAACAACAGCTGGCAAGGTCACGAACTTGTGTAAAAAAATAGGTAGATAAGCGGCGGCGCGGTGCAAGCGGCCGCCGTGGCACGATCAAAGAGAGCGGCGCGTGGCGGGAACGTTGTACCTATTTCTGATTTCGCTTCATGCAGTATTGCAGAGGTAAGACATCAGTCAAACATTACAAATATTCACGATTAAATATTTATTTTAACATTTTTTTTTTACCGTTTTTATAAATGACTTGCATTATTACGTATGTACACCGATTCTGAAAACGTGGGTAGAAGGAACAACAGGGTTTTTGTTACATATTGTATATTTTTAGTATCTTTTGCATGCCTACATGGTAAAATGTGGCTGATCTTGTTATCATTTTTTGTTATCTGTTGTATCCATATTTGCGAAATAAAATTAATTATATTCTACATAGAAACAAACATAGTTGACAAAATGAGGGTGTACCGTAGTTACACCTCTGCCCATCATCCTCATCATTTCAGCGTTAAGACGTCCACTGCTGGACATAGGCCTCCCCCAAGCCACTGATGCTCAGGATAGGCTTCAGCTCATTGTGGACGGGTTCAACCAGTGCAGTTCCCAATATGAGTTTGCTCTTAAACCACATACGGACTTTAGAAACACAGCTTCATAAGGCAAACGATAAAGTTTCACAATTAGAATGCACTCAACATAACATCACTGCCTCGTTGAACCAAAGTCTGTTCGATGAGCTGGTGGTCATTGCCCCAACTATGGTTTCTGCTGCAATTGATATTCAACCCGCAGTCACTATAGATCTGACATGCGAACAAGAGAAGAGCACTAAGTCCAATAACCCAACAATGGTAGTCAAAGGTAGCAGAAACAAATTGAAAAAATATGTAAGAATCAACAAGTTTACTAGAAAATCCCCCAGGTTACTTCGATCTGGTCTAGTGTTTCCCACATCCAGCAGATTGCCGCGGCCTTCACAAGGTCATCGGTCCACCTTATGGGAGGCCTTCCCACTCTAAGTCTTACGTCAGATAATATAGTCGTGATTTGACAAATTACGTTTCAGTAAAGAGCGGTAAGTTCAATCTACCGAAGCAAATATTACAGAAGTCTGAATTTATTACAAAAGTTTTATCTCATTATGTTTCCCATTACAGTTTTGAAACTAGACGTCGTTTGGCATCCAATGGCTCAGTTATCATTGTGATGGACGTCAAATTAGCCGTTTTTGGGGTTCCGTTCCTCTAAATTAGGAGAAATTGCGGGTAATTTGCTATAAAAAATAATATTGCTGGTAATTTGTTTAAAAAAAAAATATTTTGACCAATTTCTTTGGCACCACTAATTAAGTGTACCTTAAAAAAAAAAAAAGTTCTTAAATGGTGGAGTTCTGATGTAACAAATATAAAAAAAACCAGGTTTACCGCTTTTTTGAAGTCGGTTAAAATATTATTTCATGTCGTCTACAATAGCTGTCCCATTATTATTTATGTTATTAACTTTTTACCCGAATTGAATTAATTCCTCGGTTTATGCTCCGTGTGGTGCCGTAAAAGAATAGCACCATCCCATTTCTTCCCGTGGATGTCGTAGAAGGCGACTAAAGGACTTACTACAGAATGGGCAGCAGCGTTCTCTATGCATTTGACCACCATACTGCGATCGCCAACCCGCCTGCCAAGCGTGGCGATTATGGCCAATCCCGCCTTTTGGAGGAGGCTTATGTCCAGCAGTGGACGTCTTTCGGCTAATATGATGATTCAGTTAATGTATTTTTGTTGTTAATTTTTGTTATTTAGTTCTTGATTATTAAGAAAAAGTTATGTGGCAAATGATATCTTTCGCTGTGCCCTAACAGGGTCTACTACGGCTCTTAGCTCTAAGCCTAGTTAACATCTTTGTTTTTACCTTGTGGAACGCAATTAAATGAATATGAACTCAATTGTTTTTGGAATTGTGATGTGTCGTAACGATGGGCACAGCTACCTACCTACCTACCTAACTTTATTAAAAATAATCAAAGATTAAGATCTATAGAACACCAAAAACTTCCCTCTTACTAATAAACACGGAATAAAGTTATACCAAGAATAACAAAGGAATAACCATACGTTTTTGGAGGTTTAAACTTGAAATAACTTTATTTTGTATTGTAAAAGGGTTAGAAGATAAATGCGATCACTATATGGAATGTACTTCCAATTTTTTTAAGTCTAGACGTGTGCTCGATTGATAGCAACAAGTGCACCCCTATCACACGAGTCTGATGACATGTTAAAGTATTCATCATCACACACACACATCTCATCCACATACTCACATCATACATACACTCATCACACACACACGAACACACACACTCTCCATATACACCCTAACACACATCACATTGTCGTACATACACTCATACACGCATACATACTTTTGGTTACCTCTTATTATTTTTAGTGAGTTATTTAGTCTTAATTTTAGTGAATTACTTATTTATTTAAACCGTTGCCTCTTGTGTATTTACGAGTATCTTCCATAATTTTATATAATCTGTCGAAAGAGACTGGTTCCTGCGACACAGGGTGTCCTTGTGCGGGATCCAGTGTCACACCTCATTATTGTAACACTTTATTTTATGTGCCAATAAATAAAAAAAAAAAAAAAAAAACATAATTTCGAAGCCATACCTGAAAAAAATCCGCATGCATTACGCCCGAATACTCACAACAAGATTTTTTTTTTTATTCCCTCTTATTCCCATGCTTTTGAATTTCGTTTCCATATGACTTTGTGGTTGAAAACCTTTTGTTGGTTTGTTTGTAAAGCTGTGTTAACACAATTAGGTTCAGTGATGTCACCGGATCGAAGTTCGTCGTCAAGGGAACGTGAAGCCTTGAGCGATCTGAATTTTCTCGCTCCTTTTTCAGTCTCATTATCGTAAAGAAATTAAATCTTTACTATGTGTTATTATAATTGTGGAGGTCTTCTCAATTCTTTATTTGGACTTCTTAATAATAATAAAAAAATAGGTGAGTTTTTTTTAATTTCATCATATCGACGCTTGAAAGGCAATCTTTACTAAGCGACATTTTGGCAACTTTACAGTAGATCATTTTAAATTTTATTTTAAAGTTATTTTTGGAAAAAAATACGTTAAAAATAACCTATTTGTCATATCTACTTAATTCTAACGAATTTTAAATGCAGTATAAAGGCTTAATAAACTGGCATTTAATGATTATGAATTTTCTCAGTATGAAACTCAATATCGCCCAACACGTCGCTTGGTAATTCTTGCCTTTCAAGCGTCGATATGCTACGCTACGCGCCATGCTACGGCGTAGCGGCGTAGGGCTACGACTGCGTAGGTGAGGCCTACGCATTTGGAAACGCATTTACAGTTTATTTACTTATATGTATGCACAAATAACTAAAATAAAAGTGTATTTTTGTAATGTCAAATTGGGCACAATAAGTTATTAAAAGCAAAAAAAATAAGTGACATTTTCAACGGCATTATACGCTAGGCTACGCGCCATGCTACGGCGTAGCAGCGTAGTATGGAAGGTGCTACGGCCGCGTAAGTGGGGGTCTACACACTCAGAAACGTATAGTTTATTTGTATATACAACTAATTAAATTGAAGTATCTGTTTGTAATGTCAAAATTTGTTAACAATATTTATTAAAAAAAATAAGTAATGTTTTTAATTTCATGCTAAGCTACACAACTCGCGACGCTACTGAATAAAACTTGATTGTTATTGAAAAAGTTTTAAGTAGATGTACTAGGAACGCAGAGCGCGGAGGTTTTCGACTGAAGACCCTTTTAAACGAGGCGATCTTACACTCTACAGGCGTCTATTATTGTTATTGATTTTTCCATTTTTTGAAATCAACATTACATTAACAGTCAGTTTTAAACCGTATTCAAAAAGGAGGAGGTGTTCACTTCGTCTGTATTTTTTACACGCTTTATATTAGCTTCACTTGTATGTTTGTATGTTTGTTTGTATGTAACCGACTCCTTTGGACGCTATTTTGACCCACTTTAAACGGTCAGATTCCATTTAAACTTTGTAGACTTATCGAGGACCTATGACAATTCAATAATTTTAAAAAAAAATAGAAAAAAAACACGCTTTTGTAGTTAGCAAAACTAAAAAATAGAAAATAAATAATAGTTTAAAAAACTAAAAAAACACGCTTTAAAAACCAAACTAAAAAGTAGAAAATAATTTAATTCTATTAAAAAGCGTGGGATGCTTTTTGAGGTATTTTTATAATCAATTAATATCAAGCACCCCACGCTTTTTAATAGAATTAAATTATTTTCTACTTTTTAGTTTGGTTTTTAAAGCGTGTTTTTTTTAGTTTTTTTTAAACTATTATTTATTTTGGATGTATATGTCACCGAAAAATTGTAAATACCGTTAGATTATAATCTATCTCGCGAGATTGTAAACTGTCGAAAGATTGTGAACCGTAACATACTGCTTACAATTTAACGCATTATTTTTCGGTAGATTATAATCTATCGAAGTGAAACCGTCAAATTGTGAACTGGTATCAAGACGGATGGTACTTTGCGCTATTACTATACAACGTGTAACAGAAAGGGTATATACATACCAAGGGCACGGCTTCTTTGGATGATATCAAACTATATTGGAAGGGTTTTTCAATCCTATCTCTACATGTTCGGTAGTTATGAGAATTTTTAATACATTGATACCAGAACAAATTGAAACAAACACATCACTCGAAAGAGATTTATCGAAATATTGGCAAGTAACATGGCATGTTATTGACCTACGTAGTGCGGTGACATGTTTGTTATGATTTGAATTTAAGAAACATATGAAACCGAAAATTTGGTATCAATTCTTAGAATATTTTATTTTGAGCTGAAACTATGTATAGTGATTCTATACCAGCTGTTATCTTTAGTGCTTAAGGATAGCATTAGGGTTTCTGTTACACCCTGTATATTGCCGGTCGCTGCCGCGGCACCGCTCGCTTCGCTCGCTCGGCTCGCGCGCGGTTGGTCGCAATTTAACCTAACCTATTCGGTCGGTAAGCAGTATGGTGCAGTTCACAATTTATCGACAGTTTATAATCTCGCGAGATAGATTATAAACTAACGGTGTTCACAATCATACAGTGTCATATACACCGTGAAATTTTAATTGTTGTTTTCCCGCAGCGCAATGGTTTTGTCTTGGTAATACAATCGTTTTATAAACGAATAAAATATGAGAAACAAAAAATGGCAGATTAGCCATTGTGAAAAATCACCACGTGCGAGAGTTTATTTTGCTTTGAACATTTATGAATCGCTGTTCCCTTTGTCGGAGGTGCGTGCGATTCGAGTAGTACTTACAAGTTACTTCTAGTGTTACTATTGAGTAGTGTTTTATCGAATTGATGAATATTTTTTTAAATATCTTAAAACAAAAAAAATCTTATTTTTTTTTTACTTTTACTCTATGCTTCGAAAGTACTGTTTATGGCAAGTTGTTCTGCCGCGGGAAAACAACCATTTAAATTACACGGTATATAACGCGGTGGAAAAAGTGGTGGCGCAGTGGTAACATGTCCGACTTACGAGTTGTAGGTCGTGGGTTCTAACCCAGGAAGGCGTTATACTTTATGTAGATAATTTCATCACCACTGGCTTTCCAAACGGTGAAGGAAAACATCGTGAGGAAACCAGCATGTCCTAGAACCAAAAATTCGAAGACATGTGACATCTACCAACCCGTACTGGGCCCGCGTGGTGGATTACGGCCCACTGCCTCTCACAGAGAGAAGGCCTTCGTCCCAGCAGTGGGAACGTTAAAGGCTGATTCTATTATATTAATCGTGGATCGATTTAATTTTTTTTTTTGTTGAATTTATTTGTATTTATTTAATGTATATGGTCTGCCTCAGGGGTATTTTCAATTTATTAACTCTGCTTTTTTTTTTGGGTGGGAAATCATCAAATAACTTCTCCCGCTCTGGGTGGAGCAGGAGGGCGTGTCAGACTTTTACTAACTAAAACCCACCCGTGTTCCCTCAGTTGCCTATGTGCCAGGGGCCGTGGTATCTCTTTCGAACAACCCGCACCCCTGGCAGGCATCGGCCCTTGTGGGCCCCATCAGTTGCTGCTGACATCTCTTTGAGGCGCGCGTGGAACACAACGCGCCGTCGAGCCGGGCTTGGTCCTTACCGGACAGCGAGCTACCCATTACTCGCCGTCCGCAAGCCCGCGCCTACGGTGGCCGGGAATCAACACGGCATTCTCGACGCCCAGGGCGTCTCTTGCTCAGGGGTGTTTTCAATTTATTAACTCTGCTTGGGTAGTTTTTGCTCTGACTTCGACCATACGTATTTAATCCACTTTGTGTATCCTGTAATGTTCTAATGCTTTTCTGTCACTGTTAATTAAATAGCAAGTAGTGGTAAATGACTTGTTGTGGGGCAGATACCATAACTACAGAGTAAAACAAATGAAACGTCTTTTGAAAAAAAAATAACTGACTTCCAAAAAAATCACTACAAAGGGAAAAATAATTTAAAATTCGTAAGTCCGTGGCAAAAAATTAAAAAACAGATCCGAAGACACAGATTTCAGAAATTAAAGTTATTTTTGACTTGATGGTTTTTTTGGAAGTCAGTTGTTTTCTTTTTTTTTTGTCTGTATTTCAGTGTAAGAAAAGCAAAGGCATCTTCTAATACAGATAAGAAATGAGCATTGATTACCGCGTTAACTTTTTTTTAAACGTTGCCCCTCACTAGGAAATTCTCCTGTATTGTGGGTGTGTTTACAAACATTTAAACTCACATACACAAACAGCCAGACCCGGAACAATTACTTGTAGGTCATACCAATATTTGCTCCATGCGGGAATTGAGCCCGCGACACGCAGCGCAGCAGTCAATCGCTTAACCGCTGCGCCAACCGTGCTTCTACTCGTAAGTTAGTGGACTCCAAGATTTAACAAGTTCCTACAGTTAATTTCTTATTTAGAGCTTGTTATTTAGTTTTGTTTAGAAATGGCATGTAATTTGGCGAAGTTTAATGTAAATTTAGTGAAGGTTTCGGTACCTACACTTCTCAGTATCTTTCGCAGCAGTCAATCGCTTAACCACTGCGACAACCGTGCAGCCACTAACTTGCTGCGTTGTCGTGATTTCAGACTTCATATGCCGAGCCTTTCACCAACTATGTTGGAGTTAGCTTCCAGTCTAACCGCATGCAGCTGAATACCAGTATTTTACAAGGAGTGACTGCTTATCTGACCTTCACAACCCAGTTACTGGGTAACACGATACCGCTAGATAAGACTGCACCCTAGTTGCGTAACAATATGAATTATTTTGAAATATATTCCTCATCTATTGCTTCATACGTCCGAAAAATTTATCTGCCCAACGACTTATTACTTACTCGGTTCCTAGAAACAAAACCGGAGCATTTTTATTTCTAAACTGGGCTAATATATTAAGATCGTGTATGTTCAATCGATGTGATGGGACAATAAATCGAGACATTATCCAGTGCACATGTCTTTCATTTACCGCGACACTTCAATATAAATAGTTTTGAAAGCTATTTTTACCTGTGATATAAGGGGTCTACTTTGCGAAGGTAATGGGTATTTTTTTGTCTTGAGGGTGGGATATCATCAAATAACTTCTCCAGCTCTGGGTGGAGCAGGAGGGCGTGTCAGTCTTTTGCTTACTAAAACCCACCCGTGTTCCCTCAGTTGCCTGTGTGGCAGAGGCGACGGTATCTCTTTCGAACAACCCACACCCCTGGCAGGCATCGGTCCTTGCGGACCCCACCAGTTGGTGCTGACATCTCTTTGGAACGCGCGTGGAACACGGCGCCGGTGGCCCGGCCTTAGTCCTAGGGTATTAGGCTTCATTATTGGTAAAGATACAAGAGTCATCATGTTAACCTACAACTGTCCGTAAATCGTAGGAATCGACCATAAAACAATGCAATGAATTACAATCCATTCCTGCTTTTTGGGTGTAACGAAATTAGCTCAATGGTTATCAGACTTTTCGGTTATTTTTTTAGTTTTTTTGTTAGAAAACTAGTCGTTTAATAAAAGTAATTGGGTTAAACCACAAAATCTTCACGAGACAACTCAGAGTAATCTTCTTCAACAGACATTTTCATTTACAAAGTTCAATTGGAGAGCTGTGTCAATATGAAAAAACTTCCCAACTCGACTGCCAGAAGTTACTTCGAGTTTCTTGAGAATTAGGACGTGAATTCATTCGGTGGAAGCCGTAAAGGTCAAGACATATTGGTTTGGACTTGAAAGGAGGTTAATTTTTGGTGCAAACTTTTTTTACCTGTAAAAGGCCGTTTGTTAATGGCGATTTACGCTACACAGCACAGCATTCTACACAAAAAGATTTTTGGTTATGGCACCCAGGAAGTACAACAAAATACGGAAGCCTATTAGAGATTTTAGTGATATAAAAAAAACTTTAAGCAGCGCTTAGCGCAGATGGCGTACTATTCAGTTAATAGACGTAAAAAAAAAGTTATATGGATAAATATGTGCAATAATAATTTATTTTATTTTATTTGTTTGTAGTAGTAGATAATTAATTAGGTATACGTTTAGCCTATATTTACCTGTAATAAAAGCCCCAAAAACCCAAGGGACGGGTTGAAAAGTGGATGGCAATTGGCTTTCCTCTATACACCGTGACATTTTAGTCGTCTTACAACGGCAGCCCACTTCATGTATCCAATACCTACTAATCATTTATTTAAAAAAATACATATATTTTTGAACATATATTATGCAAATAAAAAATAATAATAATTCACTAAGACGCATGACGTAGTTTGAAACACCCTGCTATGAAGATAGAATTAATGATGGGATGGTATGGTAGGCAGGTAGATATCTTCTACCGTAACATACGTAAACATTATTAACAGGGAGGGTGTTTTATAATTCTAAAGCATTATTTATTTTTCTTTGTACCTATTATCTTAATTAATTGTAACAATGTTTTAGTCGCGCCTAGACGTATTTTATGACGGATACATTGAGTGGACCACCTTTGTAAGACTACTAAAATGTCACGGTGTATAGTCCTCCTTATCGATTTCGATAATAGTGATATTATTTCCTAGCGTGTGCCCTAATATGACTTGCCTGACCAAATTTTATTTTAAACACCCGGTCACAACGAAAGAAAGAAAGAAAATGTTTTATTAGAGACACGCACAGGAAATACAAACAATAAAGAACATTAAAACTTAATGCAATAGAGTTGGTTGGAGAATTAAAGCAATAGGTATAAGAGGACCGAAGTCTCTCTTTATGTATTCGGCGTTTTTTAGTTAGTGTATCGCGACCGTTTTTATATAATAATATAATAATAATCATTTTATTATCAGGCAACTAAGGCCCATACATAAAATACACAAAATAATCATAAACAATAATGACATACTAATGCATATTAAAAACCGGCTTAAAACTATAACTAAACACGTAAAGTTGACGGCGTCGTGTTTCGCTGCGAGGTGTCACGTAACCGTCCTCGGAAACGTCGATATACGACACCTTTCGGCCAAAAGTCCTCTTTCAAGCAGTACTGTAGATGGTGGGTTGGAATTCGTACCACGTATATGGGACCCCCATTATATACGACTTAAACATACCCTCAGCTGGGCTGGGCAGCATTTGGGAAGCTTCTTTGAGTCTTCTCGTCACGTATTCCGCAGAGCCTAAAGACTAAAGTCTTCAACCAGTGTCTCCTGCCTGTTATGACCTACGGAGCCGAAACGTGGACACTCACGGTACGGCTGGTCCATCAATTCAAAGTCACTTAGCGAGCTATGGAACGAACTATGCTCGGAGTATCTCTGAGGGATAGAATGCGGAATGAGGTGATCCGGCAGCGACCAAAAGTTGTCGACATAGCTCACAGAATTAACAAGCTGAAGTAGCAATGGGCTGGCCACTTTAGGCATCGTGTCTGACAGAGGTAGTTTCAATGATGAGTAGTCAGACGCTAGTCTACACGCACATCGTTATTGTGTGAGATGCAGGATCATTAATAGCACAACTGGCGCGTAAAAAATTAAGAAAAGTCCTTCGGAAGATCGGGTTTTATAAAAAACCACTGCATGAATCAATGACCAATACAGTTTATTGAACTTTCCGATATTTGCCCTTTGTCGGTACCGACTTGGTTTTAGAGATTTTACACTACTTTTATTACCTAAACACGCCCAAATTTAGGGTAAATTAGGAAGAAAATCGAATCTTTTTTGGCTCCTAACTTTTTAATGGCTTTTTATTTTAGTTTTCTGTTTCCGTACAGACAATATTAATAATGAGAAAAAACCATACCATGTTTAATTTTTGATGTACATTGTCGAACAGTGGAGTAATACACTCCCGAAATTTTCATGGAAGAAATGTCGACAAGATTCACGTTAAGGGGAACCTAGTCACGAGCTCGAACTCACTGGTGGGCCTGGCTAAAAAGCACGCTGTCTCACCAGGAATCGTGTCCGACAGAGGTAGTATCAGTGATGAGCAGTTAGACGCTAGTTTACACGCACAACATTATTGTGTGAGATGCAGTATCATTTATAGTACAACAGGCGCGTAAAAAATTAAGAACAGTCCTTCGGAAGATCGGGTTTTATGAAAAAACCACTGCATAAATCAATGACCGATAAAGTTTATTGAGCTTTTCGATATTTGAGCTTTGTCGGTACCGACTTGGTTTTTCAGATTTTACACTTCTTTTATTACTTAAACACGCCCAAAGTTAGGTTAAATTAGCAAGAAAAACGAATCTTTGTTGGCTCCTAACTTTTTAATGGCTTTTTATTTTACTATTCTGTTTCCGTACAGACAATATTAATAATGAGACGAAACCATACCATGTTTAATTTTTGATGAACATTGTCAAACAGTGGAGTAATACACTCCCGAAGTTTGTATGGGAAAAATTTGGACTAGGTTCACCTTAAGAAGCGAAGATGAAAATTGAATTGGATTATAAATATTATGTTGCTGCTGAAATTCTGTATGGTTTTAATTTCGCGAGTGATGGCTAAACTGTAGACTAAACAAGATAGCATATCGGCGCGCAAACTGTAACCATAAATTCAGCACTTGTAAAAAGAAATGAGCTATTTCATGGTAAAGTGCAATAGCTACGCGGTTAAAATGTATGAAACAGAACAGAACTTTCTGTGTGTTATTAAAGTAACTTTTCAAAAAACACATACTTGTCTACATAGTTGGAAACTAGATTGTAAGCCCAGGATAGTTAAACAAGTATTTTTTCCAAAAACACAAACTTGTTTACATTTTTGGAAACTAGTTTGTAAACGGAGCATAGTTATACCAGCAGACGACCGAAACCTTCAGAAAGTTACACATCTTCGTAATAAGATAAAGCCTTCACCCCTTCTTCATACTTAATAAGTTTATCACGTCAGTAATTTCCTCTATTACTCCTCATCCAAGGGGATAGCAAATATTTGACCTTGTAAGGACCTCGTGTTGATCTCGTGTTGACCTCGCGTTGGCCGTGGCACTAATTACTGTAACATTATGTGAGTTTCATGGCTTTATTTATTTTGTCCTTTATAATTGAGTTATTTACGTGTTGTGAAGTTTGTTGGAGAACAAGAAGGATTATGCTTTTAAAACTTTAGATTTGGCAGTTTTAGATAATGCGTTTTGAAGGCATTACTGTTATTATGGATGAAGGCAATAGGCTCGCCATCAATTACATGGGAGTTAAACATAACCCATCGGCCGATGTGACCGAAAGGTTCTGGTGTGGTGACCGCGTATCGGAAGACGTGGAGTTGGAAAGCTTTCCCAAATGTGGACCGATGACTTTGTAAAGGCCGCAGGAATCCGCTGGGTGCGAGAAGCCCATAACCGGTCGAAGTGACGGAGTTTGGGGGAGGCCTATGTGCAGCAGTGGACGTCTTGCAGCTGAAATTATGAACACCTCAGAGTTAGGAGGCCTGTGTCCCAGCAGTGGATAATAATCCACCCGATTCAGTTTGTCCCTTGCCTCCCTCTACCAGCGATGCCCTAAACCGAGGTCAGTTCCCCACAGAGGGTGCCCTTAGCGAACAGTCGATCTAGTTTTAAGTTTTTTAAGCCCTGGCTGGTAATCTTAATTTATTAAGATTATCACAGGCAATGCCTGTTAAGCAGACGACAAGCTTATAGGTTGAACTGTGAAACGTTATTCACAAAAAAGGCCACTGACTTCAAAAAAAGGAGGAGGTTCTCAATTCGACTGTATGTTTTTTTTATTTTATGTTTTTTGCCTCATAACTTTCGACTGGGTGAACCGATTTTGACGATTCTTTTTTTATTTGAAAGCTGGTGCTTCCCGTGTGGTCCCATTTCAATTTCATATACATCTGATGATGCGTTTCGGAGACAGACAACGGAACTCTTCAAAAAGTAACAGTAAATAAACCGCGATTGCTGCTATCGCATAAATATGCATTGTTTTGACCCCAAGGATGATGAAATTTCGAATTAGTGGGGTAGGTACTGTAACTAAAAAGTGAAAAATAAAAACTTTTCCAAAAAAAACAACCGACTTCCGAAAAAACACTACAAAGTGAAAATTAACTTGAATTTCGGAAGGCGGTGACAAATAAAAAAATACATATCCAAAGTCACCGCCTTCCGAAATTCAAGTTATTTTTCACTTTGTAGTGTTTTTTCGGAAGTCGGTTGTTTTTATTATCCATTAATGCCATTTTGCATAAATGTGTTGCATCGCTTTTGTCACCGCTTGAACAAGCTGACAGCGCTGTACAGCGGGCAAGCGGCTGTTCGGTCAATAGCACGATGTCGATGTGTTATTTAATACGCCTTTTATACCGTTATGGCTCGATTTAATACTATTTGTTGATAATTTATAGTGAGTAGAAGCTTGTCATAATGGAACTTGTGATTAGTTTTGTTTAATAGTGAGTTTAGACGGGCTTGTGGCTAAGTAATATTAGCCGCACGGATCGATCGATCAGGTTAAGCTACGCTTGCCGCGGTTGGTCCGTGGATGGATGACCATCTTAACATACCAAGACCTCACCGTGCCTCGGAAAGCGCGTTAAGCCGTTGGTCCCGGCTGTCATTTGTAGATCTTTGGCAGTCGTTACGGGTCGTCAGAAGCTCGAAAGTCTGACAACCAGTCTTTCCAAGGGGTGTCGTATTTTCCAGTAGCTGGGTTGTGGAGGCAGGCGCGGTCCGAGCAGGGGGGAGGGATTCTAGGGGTCATGATTCCCCCCAAAGCTGTTAACGTAAAGCTTAAAATCGTAAATTTTTCGAAATTATAAAAAAAAAACATTTAATTTGTAGGTAGTCTTTGTCTTTGACACCCCCCCAAAGTTTTTGGCTGCGACAACGCCTATGTGGAAGTCAGATAGGCAGTCGCTCCATGTAAAATACTGGTATTCGGCTGCATCCAGTTAGACTGGAAGCTGACCCCAATATAGTTGGGACAAGGCTAGGCAGATAATGATGAGTGAGTTTAAGAGTTCCATCTGTCCGTCTAGATGATATGCAGCCATTTTACTCAGAGACTATACACCGTGACATTTTAGTCGTCTTACAACGGCAGCCCACTTCATGTATCCAATGACTACTAATCATTTATAAAAAAAAAAAGATGTTTTTGAAAATATTCAAAAATAAAAAAATAAAAATATCATTCACTAAGATGCATAACGTAGTTTGCAACACCCTGTTATGGAGATGGAATTAATGATGGAATGTAATGGTAGGTCGGTAGATATCTTCTACCGTTTGATACGTTAACATTATTAACAGGGAGGGTGTTTCATAATTCTAAAGCATTATTTATTTTTCTTTGTAGGTACCTAATTAACTTAATTAATTGTAACAATGTTTTAATCGCGCCTAGAGGTATTTTATGATGGATACATTGAGTGGACCACCTCTGTAAGACGACAAAAAGGTCACGGTGTATAGACGAAAATATGGAAGAATCCTTTGCATCGCTAAACAATGATGTTCAAATCAAATCAAATTATTTATTAGCATAATAAAGAGATGTTACAAATAAATATAAAGTACGCTGTATCATTACCTAATCAGATGTGCAAATGTTTACATTATCGATAATCTAATTGTGTAATTATTAAAATAACATTTCAAAATTATTATAATCAAATAAATTATAAAAATTAAAAATATAATTAAAATAAATTAAGAATACGTACTACAAATGTCAAAGGATTAAAAATACAAAATGTCGGATGAATTATAATTCATGTCATTAAAATAAAATTACATAAATGTCAAATAAAATTATTACTGTACGTCACACTATTTTTATTATTATTGTTATATTATTCAACGTCAATTTTCTCTTACTAGAGGTATATTTTTATCCTGTAATTACTCCTCGACATTTTAATAACATTTATTGACCAGTAATTTGTGCAGCTTCGACTTGAATTGGTGAACAGGTAACGTTTTAACATCATCAGGCAACTTGTTGTAAATCAATGATGCCATACAAATAATATTTTTATTGATTAGTACTGTTTTCCCATACGTTATTTCAATTTATAATCTTTTTTGTCACATAGTTGTCTATAATATGTTGTGAAATTTAAATAAAAGACCATTCACTAATGTTTTTTTTCCAAACAATTTTTTTTTTAATGATTGTTCCCCGATTACTCGAAGATGCCTGGACCGATTTGGATTATTATTTTTTTGTTTAAAAGGGTATTATTAAAGCAATGTAATACATTACAAAGTAAATATTCATGTCATTGTTTAAATAAAATTCATCAATGTCAATGTGTATATGACTATGTAGATTGGTGTCTAATATGGTCTTTTGACGAAAGAACCACACAGATTGAGTGGATCTGTCCTGTCAGTGCACGCTTTGTAACATCTTGATATAAAAAAATGTCCGTGGAGTTTCTTGCCCGTTCTTCTCCAAAGAGATCTACGTAATAGAATGGGACCCTTAACAATTCAAAAGTGCTTTAACTTAAGGTGAAAGCTTCAGGGTGGCCTGCGAAATTCAAAATGTCTGAAGATAGTTGCAATTTGAAGGCCAGTGTCATAATAAAAAAATGATTCACGACCGTAACACGTACATAATTGTTTTAATTAAAATCGTCAATAGAATGATCTCAGTTCGTTTAATTCCTTTGAACGACTTTTTTAATGAAATGGTCATACTCGTACCGCTAATTTTATTTTCTAGATTTTGTCCCACGCTAGGAATTTCTCCTGTATTCTGAGCGCATTTACAAACATTTAAAGTCACATAGACAAACAGCCAGACCCGGAACAACTACTTGTAGATCATACCAATATTTGTTCCGTGCGGGAATCGAACAGGCGATACGCAGCGCAGCAGTCAATCGCTTAACCGCTGCGCCAACCGTGCTTCTACTCGTAAGTTAGTGGACTCCAAGATTTAAAAAGTTCCTACAGTTAATTTCTTATTTAGAGCTTGTTATTTAGTTTTGTCTAGAAATGGCATGTAATTTGGCGAAGTTTAATGTAAGTTTAGCGAAGGTTTCGGTACCTAAAAACTATCTCAGTATCTTTATTGACTCATATTTTTGTTTGTAATACGAAAATTACTTTCGGTCGTGTAGCTATATTAATGGTGGTATATTTCGATAGATAATTAGTCAGTTAGCTAGAATAAACAAGCTTGTCTTGTAGAATTGAAAATAGAAAATATTTATTGGCCAGGTAATACAGTAAGTATACATACGTTTTTTTTTTTTTGGGTGGGAAATCATCAAATAACTTCTCCCGCTCTGGGTGGAGCGGGAGGGCGTGTCAGACTTTTACTGACTAAAACCCACCCGTGTTCCCTCAGTTGCCTGTATGCCAGGGGCCGCGGTATCTCTTTCGAACAACCCGCACCCCTAGCAGGCATCGGCCCTTGCGGGACACTTCTGTTGCTGCTGACATCTCTTTGAGGCGCGCGTGGAACACAACGCGCCGTCGACCCGGGCTTGGTCCTTACCGGACAGCGAGCTACCCATTACTCGCCGTCCGCAAGCCCGCGCCTACGGTGGCCGGGAATCAGCCTGGGATTCCCGACGCCCAGGGCGTCTCCTGCGAAGGCCACGGCTGTGAGGGCGCATGTACTGCATCTCCCTCACGTGCGCCGCCTCCCTCTTTGCGAGCATAACTGCTTCGCTGAAGGAGGCGACTGCTAGCCATGCATTCTCGCTCCGTACCATGGCCTGGACCAGGGTCGGACGCGAGAGATCGCCGCCACCGATCACCTCCACGAGGACACGGTGGTGCTCCGCCCAAGCCGGGCAGACCTCCACCGTATGCTCCACCGTGTCCTCTGGGCGATCTTCGCAATGGAAACACCCGGGCGTTTCCTCCCGCCCTATCCGAAACAGGAACCTCCCAAAACAGCCATGTCCGGTGAGGACCTGTGTCAGGTGGAAGGTGAGGACGCCATGCCGCCTCTCAAGCCACTCCACAAAGACCCCTCTTTGAGGAGTGGCTTGAGAGGCGGCATGACTTACCGCCGCAATCGTGGCGTGCCCAAAGTATACATACGTTAACATCAAGTCGAGACGGCATATTGAGTAGCAAATATTTCCTACAGCTAGTTACATATATTATTTGCTAGTGAACCCCACATTAGACAGTCTGTTTCTTTGGGTTCAGGATACGAAGTCTAGATTGGGGACTAGAGAGGTGTTTTCAAGTATCTAATACCTTTAAACGAGCAGTGAAATTTTAAAGGTTGTTTTCCCGCAACGAAATGGTTTTGTATTGGTAATACAGTCGTTTTATAAACAAATAAAATATTAGAAACAAACAATGGCAGATTAACCATTGTGAAAAATCACTACGTGCGAGAGTTTATTCTGCTTTGAACATTTATGCATCGCTGTTCCCTTTGTCGGCGGTGCGTGCGATTCGAGCAGTACCTACAAGTTACTTCTAGTGTTACTATTGAGTAGTGTTTTATCGAGGTGATGAATATTTTTTAAATTATTTCAAAATCTTTATTCTCTTACTTTTACTCTATGCTTCGAAGTTACTCCTTATGGCAAGTTATTCTGCAGCGGGAAAACAACCATTAAAATTTCTTGGTGTATATAATCTGAATCTCGGAAACGGCTCCAGCGATTTTCATGAAATTTAGTAAGGAAGGGCTTTCGGGAGCGATAAATCGATCTAGCTGGGTTTAATTTTTATAAAACGCCAAACAAACTTATTTTATGAGTGTATGTGTAAAGTTTGTGTGGTGTCTGGCTTGTGTGTGGTGTGTGTGTGTGTGCATGGTGTATATGTGTGGTGTGTGTTTGTGTGGCGTGTAAAGGTGTGTGTGTAAGTGAGTGTGTGTGTGTGTAAGTATAAGGTCAGGGTCGTTACATGAATTGTTCCGAGTTATCATATCTTGTGTAGTTGAACTGATCCTCACGAATTATACAGGGCGGCAAGGACATCGACGCATATACTGCAACCATGTAGTCAGGACTTTATTCTAGACCTTTTTTAGTAGAAATATTTTGACGGTATCAAAAAAATTGTTGCTTTATCATAATTAGCCTATATTGTTCCCAATGCTGGGACGCAGACCTCCTCTCTGTGAGAGGATGCCGTTATCTCAATTATGACTGTTCGCCAACTTTTCTTTATACACTTAGTATTAAAACAGCACACCATGCTTACCTATAGTATGCACATCTAATGCAACCTCGAAACATGTCTTCATAGAAATATTTTTTTACATTCTTACGCCCATTTCTGTACAATAGGTTAAATAGAAAACAAAGTATCTATAAATTAAATTACTTTATCTGTAAGAAAATAATAATTAAATATTTACTAACCATCGCTTATGTACTGACAGAACATCTATTTGTTGTCTGCAAATAGAACGACTGACATGCTATTTTTATTTAATTTTCCAAATTTTAACTTAATTTTTACTTTATACACTACGTTAATTTATTACATTAAGTATTTGTGCACTTCCTAGCCTGAAGCATAGGTTCAACCTGGGCAGTAAGCATCTGTGCCCAATTTTAATTTCTAAGATACTTACTTTGTAAGTGTGCCTCTTTTTAAAGGACTTCAAAAAAAGGAGGAGGTTCTCAATTCGACTGTATGTTAGTTGCATAGAGAACGCTGCTGCCCATTTTCTAGTAAGTCCCTTAGTCGCCTTCTACGACACCCACGGGAAGAAATGGGATGGAGCTATTCTTTTACGTCCGGCACCACACGGAACACAGAGGATCATGATTCGTTTTGAACGCATAACTGTGATAATTAATAGAAGAACAAAGCTATCTTCTCCTATTGTACATCATTTACTTAATAGTCATGTATATTTTTCCGTCAACAATTTGGTGCTCTTGCTAAGCCTGCTGGTCGAAGCTTGTTTAAAACCAACAATTGGAATCGTCGACACGACGAAGAAGGGAGAACGTTTAAATAATAACAAAAACATCTGTTTCTCTATGCTTTTTATTTTATTTACTATCCGACTATTAGTACATAAGCTTCAAAGTCAATGAACTTACACTAAACATGCCAATAGCAACCTTAATTTAGCAAGAGACGGTTCAATTTCAAGCGCCCAGTTTTCAAATAGATAGCTAAGTGAATATGCACTTTCGAGTGTTTTTGATAAGGTTTGAATTAGTTTGGGAGATATTATTTCTTTGTCGAGTTTGCGAAATGCTTGTCACGCGATTCACTGATGGTGGAGCTTAGTACGTGTTCTCACGCGCTATTCCTGTTTGTAGGGGGAGTTGACATCATTATTTTTAGCATATGCGAAACCTGAGTTAGTTTGTTCAGAATAAATGATAAATGATAAATGATAAATGATTTTATTTCTGTAAGTAGGTTTGTACAGTCAGCGTCAATAATATCGGGACGAACAGACTGTTCAAAATGATCTTAGCAACTATGAAAATTAAATATTAACTCAATGACACAAGGAATGTTTCAGAATGAAGACAGTACACGACAACTGTCATTCTGACGAGAACTTTATCCAGTTGAGATAAAGTTTCATATTCTTAGTTGTTGAGATCATTTTGAACAGTCTGTCCGTCCCGATATTTTTGATGCTGACTGTACAAACATTTTTACATGTCAATCATATTTTTAAAACTAGATGAGATCGGCGTTACCTATCTGACTACTCTGAGAAGAAAGGCCGAAACAAACTCAGAGGTCACAGTCTCTTTTAAAGTCCAGACATAATCTTGGTCAGATCATGTGAAGACCTTGTGGCATGGTGTCTGAAATGGTCTTTTGAGAAAAGAACCACACAGGTTGAGAGTGGACCTATCCAATCAGTGCACGCATTTACCAGTAATCATGCAGTACGAAGTATACGAAGTATTTCAACATAATGATGTAACCAACTTTTTGTAACAATACCATGATTTTAAAAGAGTGTCCATGGAGTTTCTTGCCCGTTCTTCTCCATAGGTACCTACGCTTTGGAAAGGGCAACTAGCTTCATCTTTCTAAGTCACCGACCTTGACAATTCAAAAGTGCCTCTAATTGGTTTGTTTGAAATAAATGCCTTGCGTTTGAGTTTGATGAACAGAAACACTCACTAAACACACGTCCCATGTGGTGCCGGACGTAAAAGAATAACACCATCCCATTTCTTCCCGTGGGTGTCGTTGAAGGCGACTAAGGGACTTACTAGAAAATGGGCAGCAGCATTCTCTATGTATTTTACCACCATACTGCGAACGCCAACCCGCCTGCCAAGCGTGGCGATTATGGCAAATCCCCCCTTTTGGTGGAGGCTTATGTTCAGCAGTGGGCGTCTTTCGGCTGATACTATTGTAAGGTAGTTTGTAAGTAATAACTAAAATAGTATAAAAGCGAAAACAGCGCGGGTCAGGCATTCCGTCGACGCTAATTACATTGAATGAAATTTAAACAAGATGATGCATTTTCAAAGAGAATCAAAGTATTTCTTGCATTTAATTTTATATTACTATTTGTTATTTCCGATGGAATTTTTGTTGGAGCATCATTAATTAAAGTAGGTATTAAATAAGCGTTCGTTCGTTTTCCATAATAGTTCTTGTATCTCGGTACTACTAGTTTTGATTGGGCTGCCATTCTTGTTGCTATGGTATGATTGAATTTAGTTTACAGTTCTTTGTTCTATTAATAACCACTTTTGCATCCTGTTACGTCATCACCATCCTGTAGTGTTTTCTTTATTTCATTTCCTTTATTTAATTAAGTACTATCCTTATTAACTACATTTTTAAATATTTTTTATAAAGGTAACATAAAAAAAACCTTTAAAAATATAAAAAATAGTGGTCCGGTGGTATCGGGAGCAGGCTCCAATCTACCGGTGGTTAGGGCTCCAGAGACAGGAACCTCTTCACGATGCAAGCCGTATCGAGGAGTACTGCCTTCTGAATCAGGCCTTTGATCCAACCGCCTAACGAGAGCCTCGAGAGATGTTGATCGAGGCTTTCGGCCATCAGTCCATTGGCTGATACGACAATCGGCACAATTACAGCCGAGTTCACATTCCACATGTCAACAATCTCGTGTGCTAAGTCAAGATATTTAATTTGTTTCTCTTTCTCAGCGTTCACGAGGTTCCCGTCATGTGGAATGGTAACATCGACTATAATTGTGCGGCGCGCTAACCGATCTATCACTACTATATCAGGCTTATTGGCTACAATAGTCCTGTCAGTAATGATAGACCGATCCCAGTACAACGTGACATGGTCATTTTCCAGAACTGGGTCGGGCACATACTTATAATACGGTACCTCAGAATCCACAAGTTTATATTGCAAAGCAAGTTGCTGGTGAATAATCCTGGCTATTTGGTTATGCCTGTGCAAGTACTCGCCGTTAGCTAGACGAGAACAACTAGAGATAATATGTCTGATGGACTCACCCAGACGGTGACATGCCCGACACACGTCAACCGTACCGTCCTTCATAATATGTCTCCGGTAGTTATTGGTGAAGATAACATCGTCCATAATTGCACAGACAAAACCTTCAGTTTCCCCTAAAAGTTCACCGAAACGTAGCCAGGATACGGACGCTAAAAAATCTACAGCGGGTTCATGAAGAGCTCGATAGAAGCGCTTGTAAAGCTCCTTGTTTCGCCATATTTCCTTGCGGTCATCGATAGTATTACAGGTTTGCGTCAGTTCTCTTTACCCATGGACAGCGGCGAGAGCCCTTTGTCCAATGCGACCACATCACGGTGCATACCCACTTCGGCTTTTAAAATTATTTTATTTGTTTATATTTTATTTTTAATAAACGAAATTGTAGATTGTATATTTTATCTAAATAAGTTTTAAACGTTCTGCCATAGCTAATAATTCCGTATGAAATTATTGACTTCGCCAGTGCACCGCTCGGTTCGCTCACCGATTACGGGCCTTCACCCATCAAAGGATAAAAAACGATTTTTTATTCGTAACTTTTCGTTTTTGATACCCGACACGTGAGTAAAGTATTGCCAGCTAATATACTTGTAGTAACACGTATGTATTGTATGCAACCGTTGTCGATAATCATATTTAAATCAATACACCACCTGACATTGACCCGAAAATAGACAAAAAAAGTCAGCAAATTTGAATTTCGTGAGCTAACCTAAAGGTGCGCTTCCACGAGCAACTGAATTTGCGCCATCTTGGGCAATTCTCATAAACTAGGACGTCACGACTACATTCAGCAATTTAGGGCAATGACAACATGTAGCCACCTGTTGCCAGGTATGCCATATTTCATCCAAATCCGTTCAGCCGTTATCGCAAGCCGGTTCCTCTCGCAAAAACGAGACGTAGTTATACGTACAAACGAGATAGAAAGAAAATTAACTAGAAATTTTCAAACCGATTGGATATTTGGCAACTAATGAAAGATATGGGGCAATCAGTAGCAATATTGCCGAAACACATCGGAAATTTATTGTTGTTGCTCCAGATTGCTCCATTTAATTGCTTCAGATTGATCCATTAGTGTTGCCGAGCAATAATTGTTCAAAAAATTACCCGTGTAAGTACTCTTAGCGCATATCTACACTTTAAGAACTAGCTTTTGCCGCCGGCTTCGTCCGCGTGGAAATCAGAGCTATCCCACGGGAACGTACCACCGGGATAAAAGCTAACTTAAGTTTTCATCCAGGTTACAAACTATCTGTTTGCATCCAAATCCGTTTAGTCATTTTTGCCTGATTCAGTAAAAACATACAAACATCCGTTTGGATGTATGGATATACATCCAAACACACCAACTTTCACATTTATAATAATTATTGTTTTATTATATTCTCGTTTATAATAATAAAATAGTATTATAAAAAAATTATATACTCATTTTATATTATTATTATAATAAATGTTATATTAAGTATTCGTCATTGTCAATGTCACAGACAACAGCTATTGTTAAATAACAAACAATTTAAATAAGTTACTAGGATACATTATTCATTGTATGAATAATAAGCGCACTCGCTCCTGTTTCGGGCGGATGCGTTCTGATCGGCCGCCATGTCAAAATATCAAGATTTCAGTGCTATATCTTAGTTTTATAATAATGTATTTTACATTTTAACATTTTGGAAGAAATTTTCTAAATTATAGGGAAAACCGCATCAAAATTCGTTGCGGAGTTTAGAAGAACTGAGCAGACAAACAAACAGACACGAATATAGATTGATGTACAATAACATGTATAGTATTTTTATTCATTAGTTTTTTCATTTGCTTTCATAGTCGAAAAGTATTTCGCCGTGCTGTTGTTAATTTTCAATACATTTTGTTTTCATAGTTCAGTATTTATTGTTTAAAAACTGGTAAGTTTTTTTTTTCTTTGGTTGGTGGTTTTATAGTAAATGGCTTTATAGTAACGAAGATAAATTGAATTTACTGACCTTATTTAATTTGTGAAATAGTTTTACAAACAAAACGCCTGAACTGTCCAATCAGTTTGATCAATATTTTCTTAATGATAAATGATTTTATTTCTATAAGTAGGTTTGTACAAACACTTTTACTCGTCAATCATATTTTTTAAACTAGATGAGGTCGGCGTTTCTTAGCAAACTACTGTGAGAAGAAAGGCCGAAACAAACTCAGAGGTCACAGTCTCTTTTAAAGTCCAGACATAATCTTGGTCAGATCATGTGAAGACCATGTGGATCGGTGTCTGAAATGGTCTTTTGAAGAAAGAATCACACAGATTGAGTGGACCTGTCCATTCAGTGCACGCATTTGTCAGTAATCATACAGCTCAACTCAGAACTTGAGGAGCTCAACGATTTGACGAACAATACCAAAGACAGGACATTTGGGTAGGCCGCATAAAATACTCAAACTGCCAGATTAATATTAAAACTAGCTGAGAAAGAGATGAAACACAAAACAGAAAACACAAAAACAAACAAAATATGACCCAAATAGTCCTTACATTCACAATAATTAAAATAAAAATAATATTATACTTCTAAAGTAAATATTCATGTCAAAGTGTATATAATAATTATCAAATGTCAGAGTATAAGTTTGCAAAAAAAAAAACAACATTTAGCATGTAAAAATTGGAGCAAGTCAATCCCAAGCTTTTGTGTCCTCAACATAATCTTTAACAGTATAAAAGGCTTTCAGGCACAACTTACGTTTAATGAATGATTTAAATTTATTGAAACTTAGATCTTGAACATGGCTTGGAAGTTTATTATAAAAGCGTATACATTGACATCTGAATGACCCACCTATTTTCCTGAGCCTTGTTGATGGTACAACAAATTTGTGTTTGTTCCTAGTATTTATACTATGGATATCACTGTATTTTTTAAACAATTTAATATTTTTATGGGCATATAAAATATTTTCAAAAATATACTGTGAAGGCACAGTCATTACATTAATCTCCTTAAATTTATCTCTGAGAGAATGTCTCGGACTTAATTTATAAATTGATCGAACAGCTCTTTTCTGCAAGACAAAGATAGTCTGAATGTCGGCGGCATTTCCCCACAACAGAATACCATACGACATTACACTATGAAAATAGCTAAAGTACACTAAACGGGCTGTCTCTGTATCAGTTAAATTACGAATTTTTCTAACAGCGTAAGCTGCAGAGCTTAGCTTTTTCGACAAAGGTCTTACTAGAGAATGGGCAGCAGCGTTATCTATGCATTTGACCACCATACTGCGATCGCCAACCCGCCTGCCAAGCGTGGCGATTATGGCAAATCCCCCTTTTGCGGGAGGCTTATGTCCAGCAGTGGACGTCTTTCGGCTGATATGATGATGATAATGATGATGACACAGGTAGCCTGTAACCTGGAATAACATACAGGATACTTTTTATCCCGATAGTAAGTCCCTGTGGCATAGTTTTCCACCTCCACGCGGGCGGAGCCGCTGGTGAAAGGTAGTTTGAAATAAATGATTTTAAGGTGAATCTAGTCCACATTTTTCCTATGCAAACTTTGGGAGTGTGTTACTCCACTGTTCGACAATGTACATCAAAAATTAAACATGGTATGGTTTTGTCTCACTATTAATATTGTCTGTACGGAACCAGAATACTAAAATAAAAAGCCATTAAAAAGTAAGGAGCCAACAAAGATTCGTTTTTCTTGCTAATTTAACCTAACTTTGGGCGTGTTTATGTAATAAAAGAAGTGTAAAATCTGGAAAACCAAGTCGGTACCGACAAAGCTCAAATATCGAAAAGTACAGTAAACTTTATTGGTCATTGATTTATGCAGTGTTTTTTTCATAAAACCCGATCTTCCGAAGGACTTTTCTTAATTTTTATGCGCCTGTTTTACTATAAATGATCCTGTATCTCACTTAATAACGTTGTGCGTGTAAACTAGCGTCTAACTGCTCATCACTGATACTACCTCTGTCGGACACGATGCCTGGTGAGACAGCGTGCTTTTTAGCCAGGCCCACCATTGAGTTCAGGCCTGCGAGTAGGTTCCCCTTATCAATCAGGAATTGTTATGGCACCATGACATGCAAGATACTAGCATTCTTCGGTGCTGTTCTTGCATGTGTATTTCTGGCTTTAAGCGCGGTACCGACTCATGACAAGCCATTTTCATAAGTGGTGGATTTTATTTATCTGTATAAACATGAACTACGATAAAAACTTAATACCTTATCTGTACCTCATGCAACTCAAAACCTTATCAGCACTACACATGGTTGAAATTTCATTACAACAAAAAAAAATCCCTACAACCTTTTCAATGGTTATATCATTCCGAAGCTCGACTAAATTCCTAGGACGTTAAGGTTGAGATTGCAATGCAATTACGTGTGTTACATTTTTATTCTGAATAGATCCCACGAAACACAAAACAGGGGTGTTTTCGTAAAATTAATGAAAAAATATTCTGAAAAGATATTCTTTTGCATAATTAAATATGGGTGGGAAGCCGCCGGCAGAATGATAATTTGTTTAAAAAATTCTCGGTACAAAATATAGAATTTTATTAAATTCTTTTATAAGCTCTAAGCTAAGTTCTCTTGTTAAAGGTTGCTAATGTGATTTAGGTTACGGTTGCCGCGATCGGTTCTAAGATGGGTGACCATGCATTACAAATTATTGAGACCACTCCGTGCTGTGGCACGTAAATAATATAATTTAATTTAATTATTTTTATTTGAGTTTTGTGTTTATTTTATTTTTTGTACGTTTTATTGTTTGACTTATTCTTTATTTTATTGTTTACATTTAATCTGTGACATAATTATAATATTCATTCCTCTTATGTAATTTATTTCTTTCAATGGATTTGTATTTACAACCGTATTACCGTATTACCGTTATGTTACGTATTTACTTCAAATTACTTAATTGAATTTTAATGGTACCCTATAATGTAATATTATTTATTTTTAATTGACTAGTTTTTTAATGATATCCGAATCCCTATCTTGTTTTGTAAATTATGACGTTCTATACACTTATTAAATAAAGCATGCTACTATTTATAATTTACTCAATTGTTGTGCCCGACAGGGTCCATGTGAACTGGATACTATTAAGATCTTGTACACACATGAGATATGCAATAAAGATTTGAATTTGAATTTGAATTTTGAATAAATGTTTTCTTTCTTTCTTTTGTTTTTACAGGAAGAAAGAAAATACATCTAAATTACAATACAGTTAAATTTTAAATTTACATGTAAATAAATGTAATTTTTTTCTCTCTTTCTACAGAAAGCTAAAGACTAAAGAGACAAAATATACAGCAAGAAAGAGTAAATAAAAATTGTCAGGTGCAATTTCGCAAACTGGCATTATAATGTGCGTCACGGCTGCGCCAAAAATGCCCAGTTTTATTCTATTTTCTTCGGAAAAAAAAAACAATATCACAAAACATAACGCTTATCAGGAAGGTATATAACACAAAATATTCATATTCTAGCAAAACTGCCAGATGACTAGTTTCTGGCGGTTTTTTTTTTTGGTTGAGAAATCATCAAATAACTTCTCCCGCTCTGGGTCGAGCAGGAGGGTGTGTCAGACTTTTGCTGACTAAAACCCACCCGTGTACCCGTGTGTCATCAGTTACCTGTGTGCCAGGGTGGTTTTCAACTCAGAAAGCCCGTAAGGTCACTGGTCCCTGCTGTTCATTCGTAGATCTTTAACAGTCGTGGCGAGTAGTCGAAAACCCAAAAGTCTGACAAGCAGTCCTACTATGGATTACGCCAGATAACGCCAGAGTACGTCAGATAGGCAGTCACTCCATGTAAAATGCTGGTATTCGGCTGCATTTCATTAGGCTGGAAGTCGGCCCTACATAGGGAAGGGCTAAGCATCTGCCTAGCTAATTCAATAAATCCACCACGTACTTCCAGAGGTTAGCGCGTCCAAACAAACAAAAAACTCTTTAGCTTTAATAATACTGTATTTAATATCTATCTTTTTATATAAAAGTGAAAGGTCCCTCATTTATACATTCATTCACTCACTGATTAATCACGGAATCTCAAAAACTACTCGACCTACGAAGATGAAATTTGGCACGGAGGTATATTATGAGTAGTAGACGTCAGTTAAGAAAGGATTTTAGGAAACTCCCCCCGTAAAGGGGTGAAATAGGGGTTGGAAGTTTGTATGAATAATTTTATTCCCTAAAATGAAATGTAATGCAATGTATGTAAGTAGATCTTAAAAGACACTTTGAAGCGTCAACATTTTGTTAGTCAATATATCAAAAACAAGATGGTGCCATTTCTTACCTGACTGTTCCCTGAGAAGAAAAGCCGAAATGAACTCAGAGTTCATGGTCTCTTTTAAAGTCCAAACATTATATTATTATAATTTATGTGAGTCTAACAATGCAGGGCGGTGTCTGGAAGGACCTTTTAAAGAAACAACCATTGCAGCTTTGAGCTGACCTGTCCCAACAGACGGCATGTATGTATCCTAGGGCCATGCGTAATATTAAAAAGAGGTAAAGTTTGTAAGTTTGTGAAGTTGTGGGGAGGTCTCTGGATCTACTGAACCGATTTTGAAAATACTTTTACCAATAGAAAGTGACGTTATTTGTGAGTGTCATAAGCTATACACCGTGACATTTTAGTCGTCTTACAACGGCAGCCCACTTCATGTACCCAATGACTGCTATCTACTACCATGCATATTTTTTTTTTTTTACATTTGCTTAATCAAAAACATGAAAATATCACTAAGACGCATGACGTAGTTTGAAACACCCTGTTATGGAGATGGAATTAATGATGGAATGTAATGGTAGGTAGGTAGATATCTTCTACCGTTTGATATGTAAACATTGTTAACAGGGAGGGTGTTTCATAATTCTAAAGCATTCATTATTTTTGTCTGTATCTATTATCTTAATTAATGGTAACAATGTTTCAATCGCGCCTAGAGGTATGTTATGACGGATACATTGAGTGGACCATCTTTGTAAGACGACTAAAATGTCACGGTGTATATTAACTCGAAAAATGAAAAGACTTTTTCGTGGTAGTCGGTTTTGCAAAGTAAGTCGGAGAAAATACGGTCGAACGCAAACGTTTCTTACGAACGCTGCCTTAACGATGAGAGATATAGGATTGAGTTTGAGAGAAAAGTTGTAGAACTTGATAATGTGTACAAAAAATTCAGCGACAGCATATATCTAACTTTTACATTTAAGTCACAAAAAGTAGTTTTTATAATAAAAAAATATTTAAATCGTTAGTCATGTTTGTTGGTCATATTATCAACGATTATGAATTCTTATCAAAATAAGTAAATTTATCGTCTCAAGTGTTTAAAACAAAAGACTTTTCTCTTTGCGCACTGCATATAATTTGGACGAATGGTTAAAGAGTTAATACGACATAGGTATGGAACCGCGACCGTGTCGTAATCTATTGAGTGATTTAAAAATGTTTACCGCCCAACGAAGTGGGCACGAGTCAGCTAGTGCGACATATTTTGATACTTCGCAGGTAAATCAAAACCTAAACCCGAATTAGATGGAACATGGCATTCGGGTGGACCATGTCCCGGGAGATGGTTCCCTTTGGATAATTTTCAACATTGACATGGGCGGAGACGCACGCATCAGCTAGTATACAACGTGTCGTTTTGCATCCTCGTCAAATTCAAGGAGGTAACTATGCTAATAATGATTCTCATCACGAATCAATAATAAAATAAGTAGGTTTTTTATTTTACGGCTATGAAAATACAGTCGAGAACGCAATGGTAATTGAACCATTGCGTTCTCGACTGTATTTTCATAGCCGTATAATAAAAAATCGCAACAAGTAATTCGAGGACTGGTTTGTGCGACGAAAACTATTTGAACCCAGGTTAACCAGTTACAGTGCGGTATCACACGGGCCGCGTTTTAAAATAATAAAAAAAAAACAAGAAAAAACACCTACTTATTTTATTATTGATTCGTGTCGAGAATCATTAGCATAGTTACCTCCTTGAATTTGACGAGGATGCAAAACGACACGCTGTATAGATATAGATTGTTGTCACAACCAGCGTTTTCTAAATAGTTTTTTGTTTCAGGTAAAACTGCGTCATTGGAAAGTCTAAATCAATAAGTAAAACAAAACAACATGGAAAAAGATGAAGTTTATTTTATTAAGGAACCAACTAAAGCCGCACCGTATAGCCGAGAATATATTCTAAAGAACATATTTTTCTTCATATACTGCTACATTGCTGGCGTATATGGGCTATATCTTTGTTTTACATCAGCAAAATGGGGGACCATAGTTTTTAGTAAGTATTTTTGTTTTAGTTTCACTCTCAGACGTTCTTTAGAGTTAATGTTCCATTGAGATAGGAGAAATCATTTTGGTATCGACAAATTTGTTTTGACATCCGAAAAATGTAACAAATTTTGCTGTTAAGTATTTTTCATCCGTATTCTAGTAGGAAATCAATAGTGCCTTAGTGCTCGATGGCCTCAGTAGAGCTACCGAAAGAGTGGGTCTTAAAATGAACATGGACAAGACAAAGGTCATGTCCAATGCCCATGTAACACCCACTCTCATAACGGTCGGAGGCGCTGCACTTGAAGTTGTGGACGAGTGTCTTTACCTAGGACAAACTGTCCAGTTAGGTAGGTCCAACTTCGAAAAAGAGGTCAATTGTCGAATCCGACTCTGCTTGGCAGCATTCGGGAGGCTTCGCAATATCTTCTCGTCCCAAATACCGCAGTGTCTCAAGACGAAAGTCTTTGACCAATGCGTGTTGCCAGTGATGACATGTGGAACCGAAACGTGGTCGCTCACAATGGGTCTCATAAGAAGGCTTAAAGTCACCCAAAGGGCAATGGCTATGATTGGAGTTTGCCTACGTGATCGAATCAGGAATGAAGAGATTTGTAGTAGAACCAAGGTAACCGACATATACCAAGGCCCCTGGCACACAGACAACTAAGGAAACACGGGTGGGTTTTAGTCAGTAAAAGTCTGACACACTCTCCTGCTCCACCCTGAGCGGGAGAAGTCATTTGATGATTTCCCACACATTTCACACATTTCTGTTACCATTTACGCCAAACGCTACGCCAAAATGTATGAGAATGATATTACCTGCGGAAAGGACACGACGTAATCTTGCCACAGGTAATGTCATTCCCGTACATTTTGGCGTAGTGTTTGGTATGAATGCTAACAGAAATGTATTTTGTGTCAGGGCCCAGGTCCACTCAAACTGTGTGGTTTTGTCCTCAAAAGACCGTTTCAGAAACCAATCTACTTGGTCCTTCGATAATCTAACTAAGATTATTATGAACGTTAAAGGAGATCCCTAATTTTTTAAAGCCATATAGTTGTAAATGGGAACTAATTTCTTGAGCTATTATTTAAATATTCGAGATGTTATTATGATTAGTTGAAAAACATATTGAGCAGTTATTTAATTTAATGGCGGTTGATTAATTATTGCGACAATAAAACATGGACAGTAAAAAAAATAATTTGTCGGTTATTTTATCATACAATGTCAATTCTAAAAATAATTGAGCAGTCCAATAACTGAATGAGCGGTAAAAATGATGGAATGAGCGGTTCCTGCAACGATATCCATAGGTTAGGTTAGGTTAGAACTGTGACCAACTACGCGCGAGCCGAGCGAGCGAAGCGAGCGGTGCCGCGGCAGCGGCCGGCGAGCGCTACCTCGGAATTGGTCGCGAAATTACACGTAACTGCTCGTTCAATAATTTTTACCGCCCATTTAATTATTTTTCTGCTCAATTATATATTCACTGATCCATTTCATTATTTTTTATTACTCATTTTTGTTTACTTTACTGTTTAGTTTTAACTGATGAACTAGTTATTAAACGTGCCATTTATAATGTTTAACTTACCAAAGCCGCTATTTACAACTGCCTCTTTAAATCAGTGCCGTTGTAAATTATATTCATATAGCTGTAACTTGAATTCACGAACGATAAACTAGGACCGGATCGGAGTTAAATAAACTAGTAATATTAATTCTTTCCTTACAGCGATCATCTCATACCAGGCCAGTCACCTCGGCATTACGGCAGGAGCTCATCGCCTCTTCGCGCACAAATCCTACAAAGCAACCAAACCTCTGCAGATCTTCCTAATGCTATGTCACTGCTTAGCCTACCAAAGGTCCCTGGTCACATGGATCAGAGACCATAGACTACACCACAAGTATAGTGACACAGATGCTGACCCCCATAACGCTAGTAGGGGATTTTTCTTCTCCCATATTGGTTGGTTGTTGGTAAAGAATCATCCGGAGATGGTCAAAAGGAAGGGGTTAATTGATATGAGCGATGTATATGGGAATGAAGTGCTTCTGTTTCAGAAGAGGTGAGTGTGACCTACTTAACTCCTAAAGTACTAGGAAGTGGTGAAGGGCGGGCGTTTTGGGGGACTGTCTTATGTAATTTTGACATTCGAAAAGTGCTGATTCTCAGCCTAATTTGAAAAAATATAATAAATAGATACAAATAAATTAAATTGAAGGGTCTTTTTGTAATGTCAAAATAACAGTTTTCTAAATGAATTTTTAGACATATAATAATCTATTCTGATTAATATTATAAAGCTGAAGACTTTGTTTGTTTGTTAGCTTGAACGCGCTAATCTGAAGAACTATTGGTCCGATTTGAAAAATTATTTCAGTGTTAGATAGCCCATTTAAGGCTATAGGCTATCACCACGCTAAAACCAATAGGAGCGAAGCACCAATAAAGAATGTTTCAAATCGGAGGTTTTTGCCTTTTCAGAGCTTTCGCTGCGTGCGCTGCGTAAACGGTTAAAGTTTCGCAAAAATTACATGTGACAGAATTGTGGCCCTTTAAAAGTTATAAAAGAAATCCGCAACAGCATATGTCTATCTTTTAAGGTCTCACTTTAACCTTTTTATGCTAACCAAATTTGTTCTAAAATAACGGGACGTTCACTGGCAGATAGGTGATATTATATGGAGTAAAATAGGCTACTATAGTCTATTCGCGTTAAGAAAATAGTGACTCATCGTTGTCACTCAGCTTAGCCACGCCCCTTGACCAATTAGATCATAGTAAATTATAGTGTATGTCGGAAGAGCTTACTTCAACTGGTCAATTTGAACACGGCTTTCTAATTTACTATGATCTAATTGGTCAAGGGGCGTGGCTAAGCTGAGTGACAACGATGAGTCACTATTTTCTTAACGCGAATAGACTATAGGTACTTTTTGTCACGGGAACACGTTTTCGTGGAATCACTTCCGACCCCCACGTGGGCGAAGCCGCGGGCTATACCACTAGTATGATAAATGTAAAAGTCTGTATGTTTAAATGTTTGGATATTTAGAGGTTACGATGTTTGTTACTCAATCATTGAAAACCCGCTGAATGGATTTGGATGAAATTTGGCACTCAGATAGTTTCTAACCTGGAATAACCCATAGGAAACTTTTCTGATGAAATTTTTGATCTAGTACGTTTCCGTGGGAAAATTTACGACATCCACGCGGGCGAAGCCGCGGACAGCAGCTTGTTTTGACATACTTCTACTTATTTTGCCGTTACTATAGCCTATGGGATCAGGGTAAAAGCCTGCATGTAAGATTCAATGAACACAGGAACACTCCTTGTCAAAACAACTGCAAAAAATGAGATCTCAAAAATAAAAATAAACCATTTACTAAATAAAAGGTTCCCAAGTCAAATATTCCTATCCATTCGAGCTAGTGCATACAAATCGTACGGACAAACTTGAGGTCGGAACAAATAGAGTGAGTACACATGAACACTTGCACACAGTTTGTTGACAATGACAACCTCAAGATCATTGGGGTGAGCCTAGTGCTAGTGACAATAACATCGTACGAATACCAAACTCCGGATCGCTACTGAGAATTTTCTAATAGAGACAACTTGATTCACAAGCGTCCTTATCAGAATTTACATAACAATCAAAATCAATCAAAAGTCATTTATTCAAATTAGGCTGAGAATCAGCACTTTTCGAATGTCAAAATTACATAAGACAGTCCCCCAAAACGCCCACCATCACCACTTCCTAGTGCTTTAGCTGTGAAGAAGAAGTGGCGCAACAAACTCCCCAGCAGCACAGCTGTCTGTTTAGTTAGATAGACTTGATTCTATACATAGGTAGGCAAAGTAATCAACATTACGAGACACAGAACTTAAAAAATTGTCATATGTCAGCTAACCACGCCAATATACCAACAAATAAAATGAAAAGTTAACTCAAGCACAAAAAAAAATAAACAGAGCATACTACCAAAATAATAATTGAGTTGGAACCACTGCCCCAATAGAAAGCTGACAAAATAAAAAATAAACTTTTCTAATTATTGTTTTTCAGGAACGCCCAATGGTTGCTCCCGCTATTCGGCATAATGCTCCCTACAGTCATACCCTGGCTTCTAGGAGACACCTTCTCTAACTGTTGGCATCTCAACCTCCTTGATGACCAGCAACGTGACTTTTCTGACTAACAGTCTAGCTCATTCTTGGGGCTATAAGCCATATGACAAGACCATGAGAGCATGTCAAAATCTTCCCCTAATCTTCATGACTATGGGTGAAGGGTTTCACAATTATCACCATGCCTTCCCGTGGGATTACAGGGCAGGAGAATTGGGCAACAACAGTTGGAATTATATAACTAAGGTTATAGATTGGTTGGAAGTTGTTGGGTTAGCTTATGATCTGAAGATGGCGACTTGTGGGATGGTGGAAGATCGGAAAAGGAGGACGGGTGATGGTACTGATTTATGGGGGAGGGAGATCAACGGAGAGGAATAAAATGAGGTTCTTATAAACTAATCTATAAAAAAAGGAACGGAATTTCTTTTAAAATATATCCGTTGAGCCTATTGCTATAAAAAAACCCAAGATACACAATCAGCGTCTAAATACGTCCGCATAAATAAGGCGCTATGTACACAGGTGTCAAATAGTTTCGACAGTCATCTTTCAGTCAGTCTTTTTGAACATTGGCTTTGTAAAAACCACTTTAAGTCATGCGTGTAAAGTTGAATTTGAAAAGAAAATGTGTTTTATCATAACTGACGTATAATTGGGGACAATTTTAAGTGTTACTTTTGTTCGAGACTGTTACGATCTTGGGTTTTTTGTATCTCAATGTAAATAGGTCAAATATTCTTGACAGGCATAAAATACATAAAATGAACTTGTTCAGTTTATTTACCTGTATGTTTTATTAAATAAACTCCGGATTGTCATATTATATTTGAAATTGTTTTACTGGTATTCTTTCATTTTATAGAAGCGTAATATTGTGATTGTTTCTAAGATGTCTCTGTTTCTAAAAAAAATCTAAAAGTGTTGCTCTCAAATCTCTTAGTAAAACTGGTTGTCAGTTTTATTAGAGATTATTGGGGGTTTGCCTATTGTAACGACTGTTAATGATTTACGAATGACAGCCGAGACCAACAGCTTATCGAGGCACGGAGGGGTTCACGCTGTTGGGACACAAGCCTCCTCTCAGTGAGATAGAGTGGGCCGTCATCCACCGCGCGGGCCCAGTGCGACTTGGTAGATGTCACATGTCGTCGATTTTTACACATTTTTTATTGGCTTCACCTGTATGTTTGTTTGTATCCGACTCCTTTGTACTGGATTTTGCCCCCACTTCAAACGGTCAGATTTCGTTTAAACTTCGTAGACTTATGGAGTACCAATGATAATTCAATAATTAAACAAAATACGGAAAAATCACACTTTTGTAGTAAGCAGAACTAAAAATAGAAAATAAATAATACATTAAAAAATTAAAAAAAAACACGCTTTAAAAACGCAACTAAAAAAGCAGAAAATTATAAGAATACCTCAAAAATTATATTATTATAAATTAATTAATAATATTATTTTCTGGTTTTCAGTTGCGTTTTTAGGGCGTGTTTTTTAGATTTTTTCATGTATTATTTATTTTACTCAAGGCCATGCCGATTTCCTCACAATGTAATCCTTCACCGTTTTGAGAGAAGTGGTAATTAAATAATTTACACAAAGTAAATTGCGTGCCATGGTGCGGACCTTAGACCTAACTTAACTCGTGAGTCGCGGCCTTTACCACTGGGCTGCCAATGCATTCTGGACGTTGTTTCAAGTCCGGCTAGACTTAAAATCGAACCGTCGTTAAAGCAGAATTTTAGATGAAGTGACTTTCATGGGACCTCCAGAAGTTAAATTGTTTAAAAAATACAGTGATATCCATAGTATAAATACTAGGAACAAACACAAATTTGTTGTACCATCAACAAGGCTCAAGAAAATAGGTGGGTCATTCAGATGTCAATGTATACGCTTTTATGATTAAATCATTAATTGGACAGTGCGTGAGTGGACAGGTCCACTCAAACTGTGTGGTTCTTTTCTCAAAAGACCATTTCAGACACCAATACACATGGTCTTCAGATGATCTGACCAAGATTATGTCTGGACTTTAAAAGAGACTGTGACCTCTGAGTTTGTTTCGGCCTTTCTTCTCAGAGTAGTCAGATAGGAAACGCCGACCTCATCTAGTTTTAAAAATATGATTGACGTGTAAAAGTGTTTGTACAAATCTACTTACAGAAATAAAATCATTTATCAGAACCCAGTTATTGTGTAACGCGATACCCATTGGAAAGACTGTTTGTCAGACTTTTTGGGCGTCTGACAACTGCAATTTATCAAATCGGTCCCTACATACAATCCTCTAAGTGGTAGATACATGATTTGCATGTTTTGTTTTAGTGACCTTCAGGCCAGCCTATACTTTCGTTTAGTTTGACAAAAATAAGTCTAAGATGGAGGAGACGCCCTGGGCGTCGGGAATCCCAGGCTGATTCCCGGCCACCGCAGGCACGGGCTTGCGGACGGCGAGTAATGGGTAGCTCGCTGTCCGGTAAGGACCAAGCCCGGGTCGACGGCGCGTTGTGTTCCACGCGCGCCTCAAAGGCAATTGAGGGAACACGGGTGGGTTTTAGTCAGTAAAAGTCTGACACCCAGAGCGGGAGAAGTTATTTGATGATTTCCCACCCAAAAAAAAAAAAACATTACATTAACTCGAACATGATATACACGTTTGTAACTTTGAAGCTCTCTCCTGTAAAATTTATCATTTTTAGTTAGGGGATTATACGTAGGGACCGTCGCAATGATCACCGAATGACGGATGGGTTGCGAAATCAAATAGACGGTCATCCACAGAACCGACCGCAGCAAACGACGCTTCACACGTCCCTCTCACGCTCCTAATACATCACGCGTATAATTAAACCTGTTTCATTACGACCAGGCAAGTAAGCATGCGTGTAAATATTTACCCTTCCCGGGCAGAGAACCCACACGAGCGTACTCAATGCGCTTAGTTCGGTAACTGATCAAAGAGCCCAAAGATATTGTTCAATGAATATGATCTGTAGGGATTATACGATAATTGAATAGGTATAATATGTTTTTACAACATGTTTGTGTAGCCTGAAAGGTACAGAGGTGTATGGTTGAGAGATTTTGTTAGTTATGTTTGTAAGTCGCATTTTTTTTTTCAATGTACACGTTTACTATACCAGTGGCGAAAGCACCATGTAACACGATTCCTACCGGCTTCCCTTCGGACATTCGCATCGGTAACTCTATCGCTATTAAAAAATGGCACGTCAATAGGTGGCCACTATTGCCAAAAAATATAGTTACACTACGGGTATTTAATTCACCGTAATATTCAAACAACAAAAACGGTTATTTTTAGCTTTGTATTACAAAAAAAAAAAATCTAAAATATCTCGGCGCCAGAACGTCATAATCGGGAATTAAAAATTCATACAACAGCGATCCCATAATGATGTCACTTTAGGTAACGTGGCACCGCTTGATATGTACGAGAGCAAGCCGCTGTACAACAGGTTATGGCAGAGACAGATATAGAAAAATGCGTCAGCGAGAACGAGATGAAGGAATATTGCACGTTGTATTTGGTTTTCAGCTGTTAAATTTTCTTGTATTTAATTCTTTACATTCCTATCAAAGATCCACAAATGACAACCGGGACCTACGGCTTAGCGTAGCTTAACCTGACCTAACGACCCCTGCAGCTAATATTACTTAGCCACGAGCCCCTCAAGACTTTTGATTGTTTTTAATTGTTATAATTATTTTTGAATATCACAAATTAAAATAAAGATCGAAGAAAGCGAGAAAAAGTATTTATTGGGACACCCCAATAAATAGTATTTATTGGGATCCCCTAATAAATATTATTTATTGGGACCCCCCAATAAATTTTCTTTCTTTCTTCCATTTGATAGGGTACGAGCCTGTTGCGCTTAACATAATTAAATAAATCCAATATATTGTCACTGCTTGAACATGGGTCTCCTCTCTGTGAGAGGGAGTGGGCTATACCTAGTCCGTGCGGACCCATTGCGAGGATATGATCCGTTTTCGGACCTTGGTTCTATGCCGGGACATGCCGGTTTCCTCACGATGTTTTCCTTCACCGTTTTGACAGCAGTGGCGATGAAATATTTACTACACTAAGTAAAGTGCGTGTTTGCGTTCGCTAAAACGATTTGCCACATGGAAGTCGGAGCCGTTACCACCGGGCCAAGACAGCTTCCTGAAATCCAACTGAACGGCAAAGCTTAACCCAAATATTTTATTTACTAGCTTCTGCCCGCGACTTCGTTCCCGTCAAATTTTCTTGCTTCCCGACCCACCCCATCGCTCGCCTTGCCTGCTCGTGCGAGTACTATTCGTGACTTTCTAAGGGTCTTAGCGTTATGTTATATAGCCTATAGCCCTCCTCGATAAATGGGCTATCTAACATTGAAAGAATTTTTCAAATCGGACCAGTAGTTCCTGAGATTAGCGCGTTCAAGCAAACAAACAGACAAACTCTTCAGCTTTATTGTTAGTACAGATAATATATATAATATATAATAATAAGTATAGATTCTCATATTTTATTTATTTTCAACATAAATAAAATATGAGTCGCCATTCTTTGTATTTAGTAAATTCAACTTCCTGACTATTAAAATAAAGACTGAAATGGATATTGTTGAATTAATAAACACAGAGCGTTAGTGTAAACGATAGTGTTGCTATTAAAATTATTTTTAATACTGGCATCCGTAGCCTTTAAACCCGAAAGTAAAAAGATACTTCACTTTTTTAACCGATGAAAAAACGACGGAGGTTTTCAAGTCAACGCGTATATTTTTTTTTAATGTATGACCACGCAGAACTTTTGACGGAGTAGTCCCATTTTGATAATATTTTTTTTTATTGAAAATGGTATACCCCGAAGTTGGTCCCATATAAACTTGGCAAAAAAATCCAATCCTAAGGGTAGGATAACAGGGGATGATTGACTGTTGATTCACAGATTTCTTTAATGCAAAGTTGTGTATTACAAAAAGTAATAAAAAAAACCTTTTACCAAAAAAAAAAACAACCGACTTCCTAAAAACACTACAAAGAGAAAAATAAATTTAATCGAAATTTAAAAAAAAAGTCACCAAAGTCACCGTCTTCCGAAGAACGCGGTGACTTTGGATATGTATTTAATAATAAAATGGGACCACACGGGAAGTATGAGCTTTCAAATAAAAAACAATCATCAAAATCGGTTCACCCAGTCGAAAGTTATGAGGTAACAAACATTAAAAAAAACATACAGTCGAATTGAGAACCTCCTCCTTTTTTTGAAGTCGGTTAAAAATTAAGCATGTAGTAATTAGTAGATTAGAGCCACAAAAAATTATAAAATAAAAACTTTTTAACAAAAAGTGAAACCACCGAAAAATCTGAAAAGCACGACCTCACCACGGCAAAGCCAGAAGAGGGCTATGATTTCAAACGACTATGTATCTGCGAGCAATCGCTCGCAAAACAGATGGCCGAAAAATCCTGGAGTGGCAACTGCGTACCGGGAGCCGTAGAGTTTGAAGGCCTCCCACAAGATGGACCGATGACCTTGTTATGGCCGCAGGCATCCACTGGATGCGGTAAGCCTAAAACCAGTCCAAATTTCGGAGATTGGGGGAGGCTATGACCAGCAGAGGACGTCTTTCGGCTGAAATATTGACGATATTGATATATCTGGACTCGTTCCTTACCAATTGGCTGGAGAAGACATAGCATAAAAAACACTGGAAAAGTACGAGCAAGACCTTTGGTCAGTAGTCGGTCTGTTCACCTGTTCCTCGTTAACTCCTATACAGCTTTTCGAAAACCGATTAATTTTTTGTTACAGTTTTGAGCCGTTTGGGGTCGAAACGCCCCAGTGCACGTCTCCTCTTTAAATAAATTTCTCGCCGGCTGGTCGACACTTCACATGATCAGAGGGCTGGGTCACTCTTTGGCCAAAGAATTAGCATTGCCATTCAACGTGATAATGCTGCCAGTCTTCTGGGCACGTTTCCTGATGACAGCGATGCGGACGAATACTTCGATGCCTAAGTGTCCTTTTGTTTTTGTATTTATTTGTTTAGTTAGTTAGTTTATTTTTATTTTTTATTATTAGGTAGGTTATTATTTATATAAATAAAATGATTTTTTGCTTAAAATCGACATCAACGTGAGTCGGGTTTTATTTTTTAATTACTCATATTGACCTACCGTCAGAAAAATGAAGCTAGTACCCCATTCCAAAGTAGTAGCTCTCTACAGAGAAGAACGGGCAAGAAACTCCACGGACACTCTAATCACTACATAGTATAAAACAAAGTCGCTTTCTCTGTCCCTATATCCCTATGTATGCTTAAATCTTTAAAACTACGCAACGGATTTTGATGCGGGTTTTTTTAATAGATAGAGTGATTCAAGAGGAAGGTTTACATGTATAATACACCGACCTCCACGCGGGCGAAGCCACTGGCAAAAGCTAGTATTTAATATACTAACATTTGCCAGCGGCTTCGCCCGCGTTGAAGTCGGAAATTATCCCACTGGAACGTACTGTAAAGATGAAAGTATTCTATATGTTAATTCAAGTTATAACTTATCTGTGTGCCAAATTTCATCCAAATCCGTTCAGCCGTTTTTGCGTGATTTAGTAACAAATATCCAAACATCTAAAACATGCAAAGTTTCACATTTATATTAATAGGAGGATAAGTATATAGATATATTGCCTTTATAATATAAAGCTGTTTGCTTGAATACCAACTTCCCCTGTTGACTGTTCTGCCCCGAACAAACAGCCGATTTTCCGGCTTAATTCTTAAATCTATTTATACACAGCCATACGCCGCTGGTTTATCGTCAGATGGATCACGGGAACAATTTAAATGCCGCCTACATTTAAGGATCCTTCAAACAGGCGCGACGCGACAGCGCGACGCGACACTTGTAGAACAATTTCCATTAAGTTTTCATAGAAATTGTTCTACGAGTGTCGCGACGCGAACGTCGCGTCGCGCTAGTCTGCACGAGCCTCTAAGAAACCGTGGCATAATATACGGTTGCTACCTTTAAGTATAATCAATATGTCTAGTTTTTCACAACTATGTTGAGGTCAGCCTCCAGTCTAATCGGATGCTGCTGAGTACTAGTGTTTTAATAACTGATGAAAACTCAACCTCAAATACAAAGCATAAAATAAAATTTGCATACATACATTTTGACCGCGTTATGAAACAGCTGATTTTTTTTTTGGTAAACCGACGAAGAGTTTGCGGACTGGTTAAAATTTTACCCTGTATACATGTACAGCGCAAACTGTAGCCATGATCAAAATCAAGATATTAATGACAGCGTTTTAGAAAGTTTATACGGTACTTCTTGTTGGCGTGTCGATAGCAATCTAAATACAATCAGCCTAGAATTTGGCTACGAGCTTGGCACTTCTAGTAGCGTCCATCAGCTCCTGCAGCGTGCAGACAACAGGACACGCTGCACAAGATATTAAGTGCCCCATTGTTTGTGTGACAGCACCACATTTACACTCCAGGGCGGAGTCATCTATGAATCTCCACTTGAGCAGGTTTTCTTCACTTTGGCCTACCTGAGTTCGCAGTATATTCAATCAAATCAAATCAAATCAAAATATTTTATTTCACATAAACCTCCGAGGGCACTTATGAAACGTCAGAAGCTAGGTGCACGGTTCCAATTTGTAGCTTCCTATGGAGAAGAGCCGGCAAGAAACTTCACGGTTACTCTTTTAAAAATAATTGGCTTTTACAATGTTTTCAAATTACCGTGATTATAGGTATGCGCGGACAGTGCAGGCCTGTCAATAAGTACCAGGCACTTGGAGGAATGAAGATAAAGAATAGAAAATCGTCTATATATCTTTAGATTTATAGACGACGTCTGTAAGGTCTACAATGTTCTCTCATTCACAATATGTAAAAGAATCTACATTAGTAAAATCAACCTATTTAAACCAAGTGACATGATTTCCATGAATTCAGCATGTCACTTTAGATCCCTGAATGTAGAACAAACGTAGGTAATTCGTGAGTTTTTACATGCATGTACGTATGTGTATACGTACGTAAAACTCACGAATTCTCCCCATGAGGGTTGCCAGAAACTACCTGTACCTGTACGATCCTTTTTTTGGGTTGGAAATCATCAAACAACTTCTCCCGCTCTTGGTGTAGCAGGAGGGCGTGTCAGAATTCTACTGACTAAAACCCACCCGTGTTCCCTCAGTTGACTGTGTGCCAGAGACCTCGGTATCTCTTTCGAACAACCCGCGCCCCTGGCAGGCATTGGCCCTTGCAGGCCCCACCATTTGGTGCTGACATCTCTTTGAGGCGCGCGTGGAACACAACGCGCCATCGATTCGGGCTTGGTCCTTACCGGACAGCGAGCTACCCATTACTTGCCGTCCACAGCCCCGCGCCTACGGTGGCCGGGAATCAGCCTGGGATTCCCGACGCCCATAGCGTCTCCTGCGAAGGCTACGGAAGTGAGGGCGCATGTACTGCCTCTCCCTTCGCTGAAGGAGGTACCTGTACGATCCTTACATGCATCTTATTCCTCGTTAAGGTTCATTCATGCACGCAGATTGTGAATACTACACACCTGATCTTTCCGAAGAACGTCACTAATAAGGTCACCATTTATCCGCAATTATTCTAATTTTACTAATTACTTAAAGCTTAAAATGCCAATGCATTCCACAACGTTCTTTGACAAATCCTGTTGTATTCAGGCCGCTCGTTTGTGGAATGCATTGCCAGTTCAATAAAACGCGCGCAATTGTTACCTATATTCAAGAGACTCGTGAAGGAGCATTACTTGTTGTTGTGATTTCATTGTGGCAGTTATAATCTGTAGTCGTCATTTATTGTCTTTGCTTGTATAGTAGTATGTATGTATATAAGTATCTATTATACAGCATATATATGAATATACCTATGTATATATAGTATAGTGTATCAATATTTTGCACCAATGACAACCCCATTTTATGTCCACGCAATCATTGTCCATTCCAAGGTTGCCTGGAAGAAATCGCAGAAAGCGATAAGGCCGCCCATTGTATGTTTTAGTGTTATTTTTTTTATTTTTGTCATGTATTTTCTGGTGTACAATAAAGCATATATAAATAAATAAATAAATACAGGCACTTTTAAACAGTCAAGAAGGTGAAGCGTAGTTGCCCATTCGAAAGCGGCAAAGGCACCTATGGAAAAGAACGGGGAAGAAAATCCAGGGAAAAACTTTTAAATCAAACTGTTCATGTTGTTACAAAATATTGATTACTTACTCGTACAAAATTCATGAACTAATTATAAATGAGAGAACAATTAAGCAAGATGTGCGCATTAATAAAATGGATTAGTATAAAAACAGCAACAAAAAAATAACTGTTGTAACGTAATTTTATATCAAACCGCGAAATTAATTAACACATTTCAATGGCCGTGGTTTTTCCAATTAGCCAATTAAGTAAATTTAATTATAGTGAATAAATAAATGAGAAGAGTTGATCAGGCTTGCAAATACAACGTGTGACGGAAAGGGTATATACATACCAAGGGCACTGCTTCTTTGGATGATATCAAACGATATTGGAAGGGTTTTTTAATCCTATCTCCACATGATCGGAAGTTATGAGAATTTTTAATACATTGATACCAGAACAAATTGAAACAAACGCATCACTCGGAAGAGATTTATCGTGATATTGGCAAGTAACGTGGAAAGTTATTGACCTACGTAGTGCGGTGACACGTTTGTTATGATTTGAATTTAAGAAACATATGAAATTGAAAATTTGGTATCAATTCTTAGAGTATTTTATTTTGAGCTGAAACTATGTATAGTGATTCTATACCAGCTGTTATCTTTAGTGCTTAAGGATAGCAATAGGGTTTCTGTTACACCCTGCATAATGAATGAATGTTTAAATATTGTAGTTAAAACATTTTAAAAGAGTAACGGTGGAGTTTCTTCTCCATACATTTTGGAAGGAGCGACTAGAATCAATTCTATTTGAATGTAAATGATAACGTACAAAAGTGCCTTTTAAGTGTCAATTTGAAATAAATGCTTTGACCTTGAATTTTAAAAACGGTAGATAGAATTGAAAGTAGGCAAAAATAAGGTAAAAAGAATGAGAAAAATAACGAAAATAGGTAAAAAAATATGAAAGTGAAGCAATTACAGATAAATTAATTTTATGATAGATACATGGTGCTCACATATTTACAAACATTTTAAAAGTAATTATACGATTTTCCTAAAATATTAACAAGTAATAACTCAGTGTGTGAGTTAAAGTAATCACTGAGTGTAAATTAATGTTCAAATTCCCCAAAAAAATACTATTATCCGTATCAAATATCTTTCAACAAAAGATCTCTAGGTAGTCTCGTAAGTACATAGAGTCGCGTCTACAAAATACGGCTCTACGTGACGCCATTACCGGAGGTTTTAAATAAAAACCCTATGTACAGTTTTCTTAACGGAATTTCTTTTTCAGCTCTACGCTGCACGTAGAGCGGTGATGTTGAGCGAGTTTTAGCTTGCGTTTTATATTTTAGTTTAATTTTACCAACGGGTTTCGTGTTACCCAGTTACTGGGTTGTGGAGGTCAGATATTGGCTTCATGTAAAATTGTGGTATTCAGCTGCATGCAGTTAAACGCATATGATAATTTTGATGACTTTTAAAGCTATATACTTTAAAAATATAAAAAAAAAAAAATAACAACCGACTTTCAAAAAAATACTACAAAGTGAAAAATAACTTTAATTTCGGAAGGCGGTGACAAAAAAATTAAATTCATATCCAAAGTCACCGACTACCGAAATTAAAGTAATGTTTCACTTTGTAGTATTTTTTTGAAAGTCGGTTGTTATTTTTTTTTTTTTGAAAAAAGTTTTTATTTTTCACTTTTTAGTGGTTCACATATGCTTACCCCTTCACAGCGTACCGGCGTGATGTTATGTTATGAACTGGTGTAAACAATAGACAGACATGAGATTTCAGCAATCCCAGTCCATTTGCTACCATTTATTGAGGAATTCCGTTGCCTATCTCCGAAGTTCTTCATCAGATCTTCACCAAATTGCAATGGTACCACTCCGAGAAAGTACTCTTCCAAAACCTACCCAAATCGCTTCAAGTGTGCCTATAAAATTTGAAGAGTTCTCTCTATTTCTCCAGGATCCCATCATCAGATCCTGACTTGATGATCATGGGACCACCTGGGAAGTATACTCTTTCAAACAAAAAATAAATAATCCAAATCGGTCCAGCCATCTTCGAGTAATCGGGGAACATTTACTTTTTTTTTCTGGAAGTCGATTAAAAATTTAAAAAAGTTACGAAAAAAATCCTTTTTTTTTTGTTACATTTTCACTGCTTTATCGCTTTAGATTAAATTTGGCATAAGGATAGCTATTACTATGAAAAATTATATTTTTGAACGTTTTTGTAGAAAACAACCCCAAAAGGACAGAAATGGATTGTTGAAATTTGTATGAGAAAATTCGAAAACCGCTACTTATAAAAAAGCTACTCTTTAAAGCCTAAAATAAGGCTTTAAAGACCTTCAAATGAACCACTAGCAGTAACCCTGACGATAACCATGAATATTTACAGACAAAGCTTTAATGAAATGTAAGTAAACATATGCTACGGCGTAGCACTACGTCGGCGCTACGGCGTAGCGCTACGCCGTAGACAGCTACGCCATAATAATGAATCAACATTATAATTTGTTTGTATGTTTAGCTGATTATAATTAACGTGTCTGAATGTTTAAATTAATTTTGGATAATTAATTTAGCTGTTTGGAATTGGATGGGTGACCGCAACTATACTCCACAGCAAAAAAAAAATATTTTGTCACAATAACACGTGAATATTTGATATCTTGACGGCACGGTTGGCGCAGCGGTTAACCGGTCACTGGTTCGATTCCCGCATAGAGCAAATATTGGTATGACCTACAAGTAGATGTTCCGGGTCTGGCTGTTTGTGTGTGTGAGTTTGTTTGTAAACGCACCCACTATACAGGAGTAATTCCTAATTTTTAGTAGGCAACGTTTTAAAAAAAAAATCTTGAGCGGGCGGGCACCCTCCGTAATTTAAACAGAAGTAATATTACTCAAACTGTACCAGCAATTTCGAGAACCTTCAGTATGACCCACGAAAGAAAATAAACTTACATTTTCTTTTAAATTAAATTCATATTCAACAAGTGTTTCTGAAATCTAGATAAGAATGGCGTTTCCTATTTAAACACCTAGAAGATCTTGATGAGACTCGTATTTTCTATTTGAATAAACAAACAAACAAAGTTGAAGGCATTTCTTTTAAAATCACAAACATTTTTCGTCAAGGAAAAAGTTTAACAAAAATTAAAAGGGGTTACTTACATTTTTAACCGATTTTAAAAAGGACGTGGTTCTAAATGCGTTTGTCATGTTTTTTTTTGCGATGGGTATCTCCGGCAATTGTGGATCGGTTTTGAAAATTCTGGGTGCCTTACAAATTTTATTGGGTAGTTTTTGCGTCAGCTTTGGTTACGAATTGGTGTGGGGTAGGTGACATAAACGGAACTCGAAAAATAAAAACATTTTTAGCAACTAAAAAAACTTTACCAAAAAAAACAACCGACTTCCGAAAAAACACTACAAAGTGAAAAATAACTTTAATTTCGGAAGTCGGTTGTTTTTTTTGGTAAAAGTTTTTATTTTTCACTTTTTGGTTATAGTACCTACCCTACTAATTCGAAATTTTTTCATACTTGGGGTCAAAACAATATATATTTACGCGATAGCAGCAATCGCGGTTGATATACTGTTATTTTTTAAGAGTTCCGTCGTCTGTCTCCAAAACGCAAAATCAGATCTAGATTAAATTGAAATGGGACCACACGGGAAGCACGAGCTTTCAAATAAAAAAAGAAACATCAAAATCGGTTCACCCAGTCGAAAGTTCTGAGGTAACAAACATGAAAAAAACATACAGACGAATTGAGAACCTCCTCCTTTTTTTGAAGTCGGTAAAAAAACTGACTTCCAAAAAACACTTCTAAATGCAAAATTACCTTAATTTAAAGACACATTGCAGATGCATGGTTAATTGGTCATATCTAGACAAAAGGCTAAAAAAATATCGTTGAAAAAGAAGCGATTTGCTGGTGTTTTAATAGATAAGTACCTTTTGTCAAAGCCTTAATCAAAACCTTCAAAAATATAAAATTGAATTAGGAACTACTCGTACATCTGCCAACAAACTGCTTAGGATTTTGCTTTTTTAAACTTAGGATGTCACTTTGAAGAAACGCTTTTTTTTTAATACATCTCTGCCTATCTTAAAAACAGACGAATTCTTACGAGAATTAAACGTCAAAAGATTTATCGTGAGATTCTGAAATTTGGTTAGATAGACTACTAGTTATCGTGAGATTCTGAAATGTGGTTAGGTAGACTACTAGCTGACCCCGAGACCCCGAAATAGTTGGAGAAGGCTAAAGCTAAAAGCGTTATCTTTTTGAGCATTTCATAAAAGGAGTATATAAAAGATATGTGTAATGAGTTGTGTGTATGTGTAATGTGTTTGACGGCATGGTTGGCGCAGTGGTTAAGCGATTGGCTGCTGCGCTGCGTGTCGTGGGTTTGATTCCCGCACAGAACAAATATCGAGGGTCCGACAAACTTGGACATTTCATGATAGTATTACATCTTTACATACATACTACACAATGGCGTGCACAGAGTTTTTAGACAGGGTAGGCAGAAATAAAAAATAGGCAAAAAAAAACAGAATAACCGATTGCTGTACCTACACAGCATGCAACCTGTGAGGGTATTAAATTAATCATATTATTTTGTATTCAATTTACTATTGAGTTTACTTTTAGTTTGTACCTATTAAAGAGTTTTACACCAAACGAGAAGACATACAAACAAGATACACACTCCGATACAAAACACGACTGAACTTACCAACATCCCGCTTAAAAATACATTCAACAAGCCCTCTAGTTATGTCAATAAAAATATATAATAATTAACCAAAATCAATTAGAAAAGAAAAAAAACTCCATCTATTCAATAACAAATTAAAAAATATGTTAATAAGTAAATGTTATTATAGTGTCTACGAATATTTAAATGATAAATCCCTAAAACTAATTTAGAATACCCAAACATTTCTTTCTATTGTTAATTTTTATTGCATTTAGAATAACTTAGATTATAAGATAAACTATAGGTCCTCATCTCTACCTTCTAAATTTCTTTTGCTGTGCCCGACAGGGTCCACGATTGTGTCATAAAGCTAATGTTTACCACCTAAGCATACATTGTGGAATGCAATAAAGTATTGAGTATTGAGTATTGAGTATTAATTGCAAATCCGGTGTACAACTACTTTTCACGATCGCTTGATTTTTTTTCATCGATAGATAGATTTGTAAATGCATCAATTTTTCTTTTCTCTATACACACACCAACTGAACAACTTTCACAGTGAATATCATCTATTTTCCACACTATTTATCAATCGTTAAAATCTTAAATACACGCTATCATAGTTCACAATCAAAACAAATAAATCAAAACAAACAATGGCGTCGGAATTACTCGGAATATGAAAATAATACGACAAAAAACAATGAAACAATGCTACTTTTTAAAATAGACGCATAACCAATTTTGTTCGGAAAACTTCGGTAAGATTCGTAATTCGTTTCGTTGTAAAAAATCGTAAACAGCCAGTGACTACCCTGTACGGTTGTGTGCGTTATTTGTTACATTGTGTGCCACGGTATAGGAACGCACACTGAATAAATCTGCATGACCACGAGAGCACACATATAAACATTGAGACGCGAATTCCTGTCTTTCCCGAGGCACTCAGCGGCGCTAGTACATCGCAATGCGAATTTGCATCAAATTGTACGAACGAACGGGATATTGTATCGATAATACTAATGATACGACCGACGGTCGACAGGTGGCGCTGATTTATGAATAAAGATTTTTTGTTTATTAATAAAATAATATTAGGTTTACATATTTACTTGATTTAGGTAGGGTAGGCAATGTCTTTCTGTCTTCATGGACTGGATGCCACTGCTACTACTTATAAAACATTATTTTTAGTATATGCGAAACCTGATACAGTTTGTTCAGAATAAGTAATGGAATCGATTCCAATAATTAATACACCATGTTATATTTTCTGCCAAAAAAGTTTTGCAAGTGTGATGGAAAATGTTATCACCAGTTAATTACAATACAATCGCCGTACGGTTAGGTACCTACTGCCTAATTATTATCAATGAGCACAATACGACGCTGGACGCGAGCGGTGCGGGGGCCGCGTGGTGACCATGTTTGTTTAGACAATTAGATAACATAACAACCTTATAAATTTGTGATTTTCCATGATACAGTATTGAATTTTTAAACATACATTCTTTACATAAAAATACTAGACACATGTTTCGGCTTTCGCAAATACTAAAACCAGGGTTGTATGCAAATAAATAAAATTGAATTGTCTGTTTGCAATGTCAAAATAACAGCGTTTTAGAAAGTTTATACGGTACTTCTTGTTGGCGTGTCGATAGCAATCTAAATACAGTCAGCCCAGAATTTGGCTCCGAGCTTGGCACTTTTAGCAGCGTCCATCAGCTCCTGTAGCGTGCAGACAACAGGACACGGTGGACAAGATATTAAGTGCCTCATTGTTTGTGTGACAGCATCTCATTTACACTCCAGGGCGGAGTCATCTGTGAATCTCCACCTGAGCAGGTTTTCTTCACTTTGGCCTACCTGAGTTCGCACTATATTCAATCAAATCAAATCAAATCAAAATATTTTATTTCACATAAACCTGCAAGGGCACTTATGAAACGTCAGAAGCTAGGTGCACGGTTCCAATTTGTCACTTCCTATGGAGAAGAGCCGGCAAGAAACTCCACGGTTACTCTTTTAAAAATAATTGGCTTTTACAATGTTTTCAAATTACAGTGATAATAGGTATGGGAGGACAGTGCAGGCCTGTCAATAAGTACCAGGTACTTAGAGGAATGAAAATGAAGAATCGTCTATAAATCTAGTCTGTAAGGCCTAATTTAAAGAAGTCTTAAACACTTCCAGGAAACCCAAAGCAACTCATAATGTACATAACGTTTTATTTTGTCTGGCTAGACTGATTTGACGAGGCTTCCACTGGCAGATAGCTGATTTTATAAGGAGTAACAAAGGCCACTTTTTATCCTGGTAACAAGTTCCCGTGGGATAATTTCCTACATTTACGTGATTGAAGCCGTGGGTACCATAAAGTAACATATAAACTAGGAGAAGACCAAAGAAACCATGAATGAATTGTGTGAAAAAAAAGGCTAGAAGAGTCCTCTCTTTTCTTCTGCTGAAATGACGACTAATATAAAAATTCTTCTAATTGTCTAAAGATCACGTGTCGGGCGGTTCAGCAGAAAAACAAGACAAAGCCAATCTAAAAGTCAATTTATAAACTTTATTTAAGTTAAAATGCTTGCGGCTCCTGCCACGTTTAATATTTTTAATATGTAGAAAATACTTTGTGAAAATAATATGACGTCGCGTTTCGTCTGACTCTTACATCATTTCAGCCAAAAGACGTCCACAGCTGGACATAGGCCTCCCCCAAAAGGAGGTGGTTTCCCATAATCGCCCCGCTTGGCAGGCGGGTTGGCGATCGCAGTATGGTGGTAAAATGCATCGAGAACGCTGCTGCCCATTCTCTAGTAACTCCCTTAGTCGCCTTTATGACACCCATGGGAAGAAATGGGATATTGCTATTCTTTACGTCCGGCAACACACGGAGCCTCCTAACCTGACCTGTTATTTCGTCAAACACAATGCATTTTGATGAGGTTGGCACCATCATTTAACAAATTCATTACGGAGGGGCTTGTGGCTAAGCACTAACAGCTGCATGGATCGGGCCGAGTTTGGTTCGTGCATGAAAGCAATTTACGCAGGCGGCACGGTCCCGGCTGATTCGTCGATCTTTGACAATCTTTACGGGTCGTCAGAAGCACGAAAGTCTGACAACCAGTCTTACCAAGGGGTATCGTATTACCCAGTAACTGGGTTGAAGAGGTCAGATATGCAGTAGCTCCATATTAAATACTGGTATTCAACTGCATCTGTTTCGATTTAAAATAATTTACTTAAAGTTTTGCTTGGATCCAAACTTAGGACCTACAACTCGTAATAGGCGGGCGTTACCATTAGGCCGTTCCGTGTGGTGCCGGACGTAAAAGAATAGCACCATCCAATTTCTTCCCGTGAGTGTCGTAGAAGGCGACTAAGGGACTTACTAGAGAATGGGCAGCAGCGTTCTCTGTGCATTTGACCACCATACTGCGATCGCCAACCCGCCTGCCAAGCGTGGCGATTATGGCAAACCCCCCTCTTTGGTGGAGTCTTATGTCCAGCAGTGTACGTCTTTTGGCTGATATGACGATGATGATGATGACCATTGAGCCACCACTGCTGAAGAATATCTTTAAGGGTTTCTTCGTTAAGTAATTACAGCCACACGTGTCGATCAACCAAGGTTTAACTACGCCGGGTTGGTGTGTATTTAGATCGGTTACGATCCATTACATGTCGAGACCACCCCGTGCTTTGGTAAGCACGATAAACCGTGGACCTGGCTGTCATTTCAGGTAGTCTTACAACCTATCTGAAGTGCAGGTCTGATAGGAAGACTACTTGTTTAACTCAGCCTATCGCAGTCCACCGCTGGACATAGGCCTCTCCCAGGCAGCGCCACAACACTCTAAACCTCCGCCTTCCGCATCCAGTCTGTCCCAGCCACCTTTTTAAGGTTGTCGGTCCATCTAGCTGGGTGTCCCACACTACGTTTGCCGATACGCGGTCTCCACTCCAGGACTCGTCTGCTCCACCGTCCATCGGTCCTTCGACAAACATGGCCATCCCACTGCCACTTCAGCTTGCTCACTCTACAAGCTATGTTGGTAACTCCGGTTCTTTTCCAGATAATTTCATTCCTGATTTTATCCTTCAAAGAAACTCCGAGCATAGCCCGCTCCATAGCGCGCTGAGCGACTACTTGTTAAAATTCTGGAATTCCACTCCATCTGGTAATACTGCACGCCAACCTCGATTTACTTTAAAAAAAGGGTGAGAGTTATTCTCTAAACATCACTTCGAAATACGAATGGTATATCTTTTGGCCGATTCCTCTATTTTACGGACAGTTTTAGCTTAAAATTAAGACGCTTGTATCCATCACCAATAATGAAGCAAAGACCTAATACCTTCGCATAGTAGACTCCCCCTATTTATAAGTAGCTAACACGGGTGAAATTAGCTTACGAAACTATTTATTTACCCAGTTGGGGATAAAAAATGCTACCATTGGTAAGCAAAATGATCCGTTTTTGTTTAAAGGAACCGACGAGCATTTGTGAATACGCGATGATTTACTTTAAAAACAAATGAGTTCGCTTTCGAATTGTGTGTGCTCACTTGAGTGAGCTTTGAAGTTAATTTTATAGAATAGAATAGTAGGTTCTATTCTGTAATTCTTTGTGTACTTTGACTATTACGTTCTCGACATTGTTTTCAGAAGCCAGCGGTTGATTTTTGATTAACTTTGAACCGCCTAAAACAATAGTAGTTTGTAGTTTCTGATAATAATTTGTTCCAACTAGATACTGTAATAACGTATACTTTAATAAGAAGTATTATTATTGTCAATTAAGATAACAATTCCTTTGAAATGTGAATAATAAAAAGACGTAATTAATACTACTACAACATACAACTTTATTTATTTAAGAACATGGATGACTTACAGCTAATAAAAACAGACAAAAAAAAAGAAAACTATAGTTACCAGAAAACCAATTACAAATCCTCACGTATAGAAATATTATAATAATCGTTTTTTTTTTTTAATATATTATCTCAGTCGATTTTTTACTGTATTAATCAAGCATGTAGATTTTATGAAGAAGCAGAATATTTAAATACATTTTTCCTTATATAATTACTTATTTAAAGTGCGAAACGCAACAATGTTCAGAGAAATCACTTTTTCCCGAAGCAATGTTCCCAAAACGATTTTATTTTCACTTATTGAGAAAAAACAACATACGACAATTATCTTAAATACTTTCCAATGTTATTCCAGAAAACATTTCACCTGTACGTCGAAAGAAAACCGGATGAAAATGGATCACATCCTACACCTTTTATCTAAAAAAACAAAACGGGAAAATATCTATAGACAACGAAGCTCAATGACCTTGAAGAAGCTTACCTTTGCCTCGTAACTAAAAAAAAAAACTACACTTGTCACTCACTCGCGAAAGAGGTGTAAGTCTTTATTATTTTTAAAAAATATTTATGGTACGTTTGTAAATTGTTTTTTATTTTATGATTTTATTAGCGGCCAGGGATGCGACCGGTCGCGTCGCGCTCGCCAAATCGACTGAGCCAGTAAGGGTTTGTGGAGTTTATGTATACTCGGGGAGCGTAGGTATGTTTTGAACGTCGGCTGTGAAAGTGGGATAAGAGGGAAAGTTGGCTTTTCAGTTTTTGAGGGGAACCCTTTTTTGTGGGAGTTTAATGAGATATCTGTATGGATAGATTGTTTTATTTTGGGGTAGTCCAGGTTTATGTGAATGCTATTTTAATGCCTTGATTTTTTGCCTTTGTATTTATTAGAACATTCTATTTTACATAACCCATATCAATTTAGATTTTTACATAGAGTGACACAATGGCCGGCTTTATAATTACGCTATTTTAAGAATATTCAGAGATGTATTGTACGTTTTGCGGTGTTGGATCTATTTTTGTTATGTTTGGACTCTTTTAATACAGATTGGTCTTTGGCAGCTCTGGACAGAGAGGTGGAAAGAGAATAAGTATAACTGGCCTAAGTATAACTGTGGGACATCCATGGCTAATGAAATATGTATTTTTCCGGTGTACAATAAAGTTCAAATGGATATATATGTCGGAGAGGCAGTATTCATCTCGACATCATAATTAGTGGTCACAGGTTTAGTGGGCGTCATTGGGGTAAACGCTAGCACAAAACAAAGTACGTATTCACTGTGCATTAAATGTAATTAAAAGTTTTGCAATATTTAAAACCACTGAACTTTGCAATTAAACGTTATTCAAAACAATTATGATAAAGCAGCGGGTTCGCGACACCAATCTTACTTTGCCACATAAAACATTACTCCTTTAAAATTATGGAGAAACCCAACTCGATTTTCCGAAACGTCATAAATTCCCGCTCCGCTAACGTCCACCGCGCATGCGCGCAATCTGTCAAGATGGCGCCTCGACCCCACTCGAGGCGTACCTCTGCTACGTAAAACTTATAACAGAATATTAACTTTTAATGAAGATAATGCAATTTTACACAATATCAAAATGTATGAAAACAAATTAAATTAAATTAGGATTTAACAAATATTTTTAGTAATCATTATTGTTGAAACCAACAATCAACTCTCCGAATACATTTTCCGACATATAAATATACATATAGGCATAGTCTTTACAAGTGTTTGTCTACTGTGCTTTTTTAAGACAATATAACTTTATCTTCGTGTTCTATTCTGCTTCTTTTGTTTGTATTTTTTTTCGCTGGATGCGAGCAGCACTTTACCGGTCGAAGTGACGACGATGCTCGACGGAGCAGCTCGGCCAGCAGTGGATGTCTTTTATTTGAAATGATAATCATAATCTCTAGTTCTTTTCAGCCTTACATTGAAGCGTCCTTGGTTTTGATGTTATAGCTGATAAATTGATATCAGCTGAACTCGAAATGATGAGCAAGGCATTGTGTGCCTGCCAGGGGTGCGGGTTGTTCGAAAGAGATACCGCTATAAAAAATGCCCGGGTCGACGGCGCGTTGTGTTCCACGCGCGCCGTCAGAGATGTCAGCAACAACTGGTGGGGTCCGCAAGGGCCAATGCCTGCCTGGGGTGCGGGTTATTCAAAAGATATACCTTGTCCCCTGGCACACAGGCAACTGAGGGAACATGGGTCGGTTTTAGTCAGTACAAGTCTGACACGCCCTCCTGCTCCACCCAGAGCGGGAGAACTAATTTGACGATTTCCCACCCTCAAAAAAAAAGCCGTACATTGTAACGTTTTTTGTTGTTATTGGGAATGTTATCTCCCCGGTCTACCTAGGAAGATGTCAGCTGTTAACCGGACTTGCATGTGGCTGCCTCAATAAATGACATTCTCCAGCAAAGGCTTAAAACTAAAATTGTAATACAAAGCGAAAATTGTAACGCCCTTGGTTTGGATGCTATAGCTGGGTAAATGGATATAATCCGAACCTGATGATGAGCAAGGCATTTTGTTCATGTATCGTGTGTCTTTACACCTGCATATAATCAGGGGCTTACCAATAGAAAATGGCGCCAAGGGCACGCATATGTGCCCCTTCGTAAATTATCTTTTCGGTCTAGACTGAGCAAAGCTAGGTTGCCGGTAGGACCTTGGTTATTGAAGGCTATAATATGCTATGCTGCTATTTTATTTAAAGGAATTTGAGTAGAAAGAAATAGGCACATCAGGAAATACGCTTTCATTCCCATACTGCACAATACATTTAAGTAGCTCTTCAGAGTTCTTAGAGATATAGGTCAGAACAATATGGAATGTTTTATTGATGTTTAAAAAAATAATTGGTGACTTTTTGCGCCCCACTTTGATAGGCGCCCAGGGCTCGTGCCCTGCCTACCCCACCCTTATGACGCCTCTGCATTTAATCAACCTGCCGAGACTTTTCCCAACTATGTTAGGGTTGGCTTCCAGTCTAACCGTATGCGTATTTTTACATGGAGTGACTACCTACCATATCTCCACAACCGAATTGCTTACCCTTTTGTAAATTTGTCAAGAAGTCCAGATGACAGATCATCAGCGTGAGCAAGACCAAGAATGTGTGAGAGAGAAAAACGTAGTAAAAAGATGGCGGTGAGCACGTTGGAGTGTGAATACGTTAAGAGTTTAGGAGACATCTTAGAAACTAATTTAAAAAAGTTATTAACTATCCTGGCGTTTATTTTGCCGTATAAATACCTATAATAATTCAAATAAGCCCTAGAATTTTCTTTTAAAATTTATTACATTAATTGAAAATAATCTGAAGAGTATTATTCATTTACAAAAATAATGATGACACACTGTCGAAAATCTACAAAATCTGTTTTGTCAAATGGTTTTTTTTATGGCAAACAAAACTATTTTTACTATAATTTGCAATATCATAGAGACCCCTAAAGCTCAAAACCAACTTAATACACAAATATAGTCAACTCAAACACATAACCACCCACTTTTCCAACACAATCGGGTAACTCAAAAAACTGAAAAACAAACTTAGGCCACTTTAGCTCCCGCAGCTAACGCGTCCCCACAACTATACCTACATACATTTATCCGTTGTTATATTTTAACCGTCTGTTTTAAGTCACGCTTGGTTATAACCATACGTAGGTACGAAGACTTGGCTATTTAGCTTTTGCTGTGAAGCTTATGGCTAAGTTAAAACAGCTGCACAGGTTAATCGATCAGGTTAAGCTACACTTGCCGCGGCTGGTCCATGGATGGGTGACCATCTTTACATCTCAAGACCTCTCCGTGCCTCGGAAAGCACATTAAGCTGTTGATCGCGGCTATTTTCATGGATCTTTGACGGTCATTACGGGTCGTCAGAAGCTCGAAAGTCTGACAACCAGTCTTACCTAGCCTTCTCACAGCTAAGTTGAGGTTGGCTTCCAGTCTAACCGGATGTAACTTAGTCCTGAGTCCTGTCTGACATACACAACACAGTTTTTATTTTATTTTATTTCGGGATAAACAACAGGAGTACAAATAAATGTTATACATAATATGTTCCGTGTGGTGCCGGACGTAAAAGAACAGCACCATCCCATTTCTTCCCGTGGGTGTCGTAGAAGGCGACTAAGGGACTTACTAGAGAATGGGCAGCAGCGTTCTCTATGCATTTGATCACCATACTGCAATCACGTTGACAGCACGGTTGGCGCAGTGGTTAAGCGATTGACTGCTGTGCTGCGTGTAGCGGGTTCGATTCCCACACGGAACAAATATTTGTATGACCTACATGTAGTTGTTCCGGGTCTGGCTGTTTGTGTATGTGAATTTAAATGTTTGTAAACGCACCTACAATACAGGAGTAATTCCTAGTGTGGGGCAACGTTTTTTAAAAAAAAAAAAAAAAAAAAAAAAAATCGCCAACCCGCCTGCCAAGCGTGGCGATTATGGCAAATCGCCCCCTTTTGGGGGAGGCTTATGTCCAGCAGTGGACGTCTTTCGGCTGACATGATGACGATGACATCATATTTTGCTAAAACAAAATACTTATTATACTACTAATAACATTATCCACTTCTAATTACTCAAACAAATACTGGGGTAATACGATACCCCTTTTTTAGACTGGTTTTCACACTTTCTGACTTCTGACGACTGTCAAAGGTCTACGAATGACAGCCGGGACCAACGGCTAAATGTCCTTTCCAAAGCACGGAGGGGTCTTGTTATGTAACGATGATCATCCAACCACGGACCAACCGCAGCCTCTCACAATATTAATTATCTAAAGTACATAAATCAAATAATAACGATAATTAATTAATTAAATTACAATCAACTTCAAATTTCTTTAAAATCATTCACTCATTCATTCGTTTATATTGAAAGAATGAACAGTAAAATTCTCAGTGTGCTTTTCTCTCGTGCATTGTTACTAGCTATCAATTCGTGTCAAAACTGTGAGTCAGTCAGTTTATTTCATTCTAGTGTTCTCTCTGGCAATGGTGCCAATGTCGACAATTCTGCCAATGTCAGATGTGATACGAGTGTCGGTCAGTCAGCCTGTCGTGGCTGGCTTATGTTAATAACATTACCCTCCTTCTGGAGAAATCGAGTAAAAGAAAGACGACAGTGAATTAATTAGAATCAGCAACCAATATTTAATTAGTGAATATTGGTGAAATTAGTGATATTGCCTGGATTGTCAATTTTCGATTGGTAAGTGTTTTTTTAAGTTAATTATCAATCACGAAGAAATCATGGGGATTTTTTTTTTGAGGGTGTGAAATCATCAAATAACTTCTCCCGCTCTAGGTGGAGTAGGAGGGCGTGTCAGACTTTTACTGACTAAAACCCACCCTTGTTCCCTCAGTTGCCTGTGTGCCAGGGGCCGCGGTATCTCTTTCGAACAACCCGCACCCCTGGCAGGCATCGGACCTTGCGGACCCCACCAGTTGTTGCTGACATCTCTGACGGCGCGCGTGGAACACAACGCGCCGTCGACCCGGGTATTTTTTTTTGTTTAACGTGGAGAAATGCCCACTGCGCTACCACGGGGAGATAGCGCAGTTATGTGGGACTGTAACCCATTATATAAAACTCCCCGGTGTCCTCCAGTGCCACTTGAGGCGGGATCACGGAAACACGCAAGCCATTCGCGAACCCACCATGTTCTGTCCGTCACCGGATCCTCCTCGGAGGAGTATAACCCCTATCACAGGCACACCAGGACACATGGCACGCCGTGACCACCCCAGGAATCAAATAACATAAGGTCCCCCTGCGGCGGGTCAGCACAGTGGTCCCACCGCCTACCACTTTTCGACTGCAGGGAATAGGGAGAGCGGCCAACGCTATACCGATACTCCTCCTCCCCTGCGGCCCCACCGCGTCTGCCATCAAACGGTGGCGGCCCCGTCCAGGCCACGGAAGGGACGAGCGCTACTCAGAAGTACCGGCACTCCTCCTCCGCCGAAGCCTATAACCCTCAGCCGCAATGCCTCCCATTCGACTTCGGGGCCCGCCATAGTTGCGATGCACCTCAACGCAACCTACTTTTTGACCGATCCGTCGTCAACTTGGAGGCAAAAGCCCTGACGAGCGGCCGCACCTTGGGGTTCCTCGTCGTTTCACCGGGTAGAGTGACCACGGCTACTGAGCCTCCCCCGCAACGACAATGTGGGAACCCACTGAGGGCCTCAAAGAGATGTTAGCACCAGCTGGTGGAATCCGCAAGGGCAGATTCACCTCCTGCTCCACCCAGAGCGGGAGAAGTTTTTTGATGATTTCGGAAAAAAAAATTACAACCTGAGGATCAAACCCAGAACCTTCTACTCAGAAGCCAATCTTGCGACCACTAGACCAATGAGACATTTAACGCCTTTTTTATGATATCGTATAACCATCAAGATTTTTATCGAATATTTTACACTCTAGAGATTTAAAAGTCGACCCGAGCTGTGTTAATGTCACACTCTTAAATGGAAATGGTGGTATTTTATCGGCATATTAATTTTATATTCATTATACCCGATGGTCGATAAAGGGGTTAGCATTTTTTATATTCGAAATGCTCCTGTTTGTCCAGAAGGTATCATACTATCTATCAGTGGCGGAGCTACAATTTTTATTATATGGGAAGCCGAAGAAACAATTGTTCAATTCTCATAAACTCTAGATAACATCAAAGTTCAGTAATTCCTTTACTTTTTCTAAATTTAACGGCAGCTATGGTTGGAATTCTTGGTTAAGACATTAAAAACGGCATTTTTGTAATGTTCTGATATCTTATATGATGTTTTATGTTAGTATGAATTACCTGTACTGTGATTTGATACACACACATGTTTTACATATTGATTGTTTTTTTTACCTACTATTGCATAGAATCAAGTTCTTCTAACATAACAGACAGCTGTGCTGCTGGGGAGTTTGTTGCGCCACTTATTCTTCCCAGCTAAATCACTAGGAAGTGGTGAAGGGCGGGCGTTTTGGGGGACTGTCTCATGCACTTTTGACGTTCAAAAAGTGCTGACTCTCAGCCTATTTTGAATAAATGACTTTTCATTTTGATTTTTGGCAATAATAGACACTTAGAAGTGTGTTTCTTCCAAAGGGAAGCCGATACAAATCGCGTTGTATGGAGGCTGCGCCCCTGCTATTTAAAATGTCCCCACTGCTGGGATATAGGCCTTCCTCATGGGCCATAATCCACCACGCGGGCCCAGTGCGTCTCCCTGGGTGTCAGTCTTTGAATGTTTGGTTCTAGGACGTACTAGTTTCGTCACGATGTTTTCCTTCACCGTTTTTGGAACAGTGCAGTAGCAGGCTCTTGAGTTCGAACTCGCGACCTTTAACTCGTAAGTCAGGGCCGTAACTACTGACCCACCACTGTCTCCATTCTCTTACTCTTATCGTAATTTATTTGGGGTCGGCTCAAGATGTGTTTTTCTTCCTTGCTTCTCTATTAGTTGTCAAAATCAAAAGTCATTAATTCAAACTAGGCTGAGAGTCAGCACTTTTTGAACGTCAAAATTACATAAGACAGTCCCCCAAAACGCCCGCCCTTCACCACTTCCTAGTGCTTTAGCTGGGAAGAAGAAGTGGCGCAACAAACTGTACAGCAGCACAGCTGTCTGTTAAGTTGGAAGAACTTGATTCTATACAATAATAGGTAATATTTAACATTCAACAATAAATAAAAATAATATGGTTTATACAGTCAAATAAAACAAACAATGATATGAAGCAACTCATATGACCTGTCAGTAGTTAAGCTAATTCTGGTGAAAGAACACAAACGTTGTCTTGAGTTAATCACAACGACCGAAAATTCTTATCTTCATTCTTCTTATTATGTCATTAGAATACCCTTTTCTAGGGATATCATCTCTAACTCAGTCCAGCACGCGAGTCCAATGCGGTTGGTGGAAGTCACATGTCTTTGAATGTTTGGTTCGAAGACATTCCGGTTTCCTCACGATGTTTTCCTTCGCCGTTTTAAGAGCAGTGGTGATGAACTTATTTACACAAATAAATCACCTCCCTGGGTCTAAACCCACGGCCTACAACTCCTAAGTTGGGGTTGGGCCATCACTGCTCTCCGACTTACCGACTCCTTCACAATTGTAAATGGTTTTATTGAAACAAACATTTCGGATGCTTAGAATTAGAGTTTTATTCCTATCTATAAGTCATCATCATCACCATATCAGCCGAAAGACGTCCACTGCTGGACATAAGCCTCCCCCAAAAGGGGCGGGCGAGACGGTTCGTGATGACTCTGAAAACAATTTGTAGACATGGCTCAGAAGTGAGATGGGCCTATAATTCTTAAGCAGGGTGTTGTCACTCCCTTCTTGAAAAAGAGTATCAAAAGTACACCTCTGCTCCATGCCTGTGGCGTTTTGCTCTCGAGTATGACGGAATCGAACAGCTTCTGGAGGGCATTAAGAACGGATGTTCCACCACCTCTCAGGAGTTCGGCCGTAATTCCGTCATCACCCGGCGCCTCGTTGTTTTTAAGCTGCTTCAGAGCCATCCTAATCTCGTACAAGCTGACGTCCGGAATATCTTCAGTGTAGTGTCGGATCAATCTAGCTCTTGGTTGTGGTAGCTAGATCTCTTCCAGAGATTCTTAGCACCCCTTGCCCCGCCGTAGCCTTGACCGCTACCGTAGCCGGGCTGCCGGGTACTAGGGGCCGTTTTACGTTGGTGCTTTCCATTTTTGGGGGGGATTTGTCATAATCGCCACGCTTGGCAGGCGGGTTGGCGATCGCAGTATGGTGGTAAAATGTATAGAGAACGATGCTGCTTATTCTCTAGTAAGTGCCTTAGTCCACGACACCCACGGGAAGGAATGGGATGGTGCTATTCTTTTACGTCCGGCACCACACGGCACCACGGCACGGCACTAACTATAAGTATTAAGTCTCAAAACCAGACAGCCAGGTCTCATCTTAATTAAAATTCAAAAACAATCGCTAATTGACTAAATGTAAAAGCCTTTACTGAAAAACAAAGCGTTGAGCTACCAAATAGGATTATGTTAATACATTGTGTCGGTACGGATATTGCTAGATAATTAAATTTCGAGCCGGCAGCTTGGATATTGGATGTAACATGTGAGATGAGATTTTCAATCCTTTTTGTTTTTTAACAAAAGAATTCTTGTATCATGAGGACGCTAGGGGATTCCTTCTTTTATTTCTCTGTTAATTAATGTAATTAGAGCCCGATGATCAAAGGTTAAGGTACCCTTGCCGCGGTCGACTAGTGGATGGGTGACCATCCAAAGCATATCCGAGACCTCTCCGTGATTTGGAAAACATGTTAAACTATGTTTGGGTCAGCTTGCCGTCTAACCAGATACAACTGATTACCAGTATTGTACATGGAATTACTGCCTATCTGACCTCCACAACCCAGTTACTGGGTAACACGATACCCCTTGGTAAGATTGGTTATCAGACTTTCGGGCTTCTGAGGACGAACACAATGACAGCCTGGACCAACAGCTTAACGTGATTTCCAAGGTACGGAGGAGTCTCGGTATGTAAAAATGGTCACCCATCCACAGACCAACCCCGACCAGCGTAGCTTAACCTGATGGATCGAGCCATGCAGCTGTTATTACTTAGCCACGAGCATAGAGAAATATCGATGACGCGCGACCAACACCTCAATAATTTAAAAAGTTTTTCCCAATTAAAAAAAGCTTGAAAATGTTGCTAACAGAGAGGGATCGGAATCTAATTATCGTGAGATATACCGTGTCGGTAGAGGTAGCGGTGAAAATTACCTACAAAATACTGCTGTTACCCAGCCAGTGGGGTGGAGCGTTTGAATAGGTTAGTGCACTTGCCTAACTTATCGAGGTGGCAACTTTTTACCCGACTGCGCCAGAAGGAGGGTTATGTTTTTCAATGTATGTATGCGTGTGTATGTAAATTTCTTTGGCACGCTCTGTAGCCTAAATGGCTTGATAGATTTCAGATTGAGAGATGCCGTTAGATTCGTCTTAATTGTGAAAGTGACGCTGGGTATATTAAAATTGAAAAACAAAAACGGCTGATTTTTGTCTTCAATTTTTTTTTTCTCAAAACCTATTGAGTAAGGTATCAAAATAAAGGGTTTCAAATAGGTCTCATTAACGTCAAAAATAGTCATATTAACTAAAAACTGTAAAAAAAATAATTACTAAATCAAAAAAACCGACTGCCTAAAAAGTGAACTTTAATAAAAAAAGATGGAAACAAGAAACTTGTTTTAAAAGCATGACTATTAGACTGAATACTATAAGCAATCTCATGCAGCCGGAGGCAATAAAGGTCTTTATTGTTAAATAAGATGCCTCCGACTGCATGAGATTGTTTAAAGTAGTAACCTTATGTTGTCAAGTCGTCGTATATTGAATCATTGATTGGTAGAGTGAATATGAAGCATATATACATTTTCCCAGGGATTGGGAAATTCTTTATGCAAGGTTAATGGGATGGTTCAATCAACTCAGCCTCTCGCAGTGGACATAGGCCTCTCCCAGGCTGCGCCACAACACTCTAAACCTCCGCCTTCCGCATCCAGTCTGTCCCAGCCACCTTTTTAAAGTCATCGGTCTATCTAGCTGGGGGGCGTCCCACACTACGTTTGCAGGTACGCGGTCTCCACTCCAGGACTCGTCTGCTCCACCGTCCATCGGTCCTTCGACAAACATGGCCAGCCCACTGCCACTTCAGCTTGCTCACTCTACAAGCTATGTCGGTAAATCCGGTTCTTTTTCTGATTTTATACTTCAAAGAAACTCCGCGCATAGCCCGCTCCATAGCGCACTGAGTGACCTTAAATTTGTGGATCAGCCCAACCGTCAGTGTCCACGTTTTGGTACCGTATGTCATCACCGTTGTCAATGTCCAATTATTATTGTTTGTAATGAATTAGATGATAGTATGGATGAAGCTTTAAAGAATCGTTTACTGTTTGTTATTGCGTTGGAACCGTTTTGGGAGGCGGTACGAGCGTGTGTTCCAAAAGTGGAGACGGAGTTGCCGTCGTGGCCGCAAGAAGCCATATGCTTATTGTCGGAAGATGAATCGCCCCCGTCGCAGTTTTAACTTGTTGGGCCCGCCTGTTAGGAGATACTCCTAACAGGCAGGCCACGGCGTGATAAGAAATATGTGTATGCTGGAGCTGCTTTGTAGCACGTGTATTGGCAGTTTGGATGTGGAAAATAATGATGTTAAAAATAGTAAAATGCCTTTATTTTCATCCTTTTAAAACAAGTTTCTTGTTTCCATCTTTTTTAATTAAAGTTCACTTTTTAGGCAGTCGGGTTTTTGATTTTGTAAATATTTTGTCATCACGGGTACTCCTGTTTTAATTAATCGTCGTCTTAAGAGCTATATAATGAATTATATACATTATGATAATTTAACATATCTGGGGATCTCGACACTAAACAGACTTAAAAGAGAGATGAATTTGCTGAAGTAAGTAGACAAAATTGCAATATCGATCGTCTTTTCTTTTTTTATTAATCCGAAGTTTATTTTTCGTTTTAAATTTATTATGTATTATCTACTAATTCCAGAAATAGGTGACATTTCTGGAATTAGTAGTTAACCTGTAATTAGCAACTGAATAAGTCTAAGGCTATTACCGCACTACATAATGACATATTAAACACAGAAACTGGTGGTGTACATTTATAAAGAAATAGTTTGCAGTACATAAACCTATGATACATCACATTCTGTCAGCGGTTTTCGTATAAAAAGCTTAAACTCTTTTTATCCTCAAATTGCAGAAAATCTCGTAACATACGAGTAATATCTGCATAAGTTTAAAAGTCCTTCAAAGTTTCCTATAACAGCAACTTACTGGAATGGTGCGTTTAAATCGGAAAGTAAACTCACCGTGTACAAGAAAACAGGTGGACTAGAATGTGCGGTTAAAATTACCTCTAAAATACCACCTTTACAGCGAGCTACTAAGAAGGAGCGTTTGTATTGGCGAGTCAGCTCTCCTAACGACTCGAGTGCTTAAGAGCGTTTATTCTGAAAATGGGCAACGTCGCAAGAAGCTGGCAAATATTCCACTGTTTTGGTTAATTTGGCAATATTACTGTATGGAAATATGAAATATCGCTAACTAGTGCCCTAAAATATTCATTATGACATGCAATAATTAATGTCTTAACACCGAATATTTAGTTTTAGATGTAAAAAAATAACTTGGAAACTTTCCAAATGCCCTTTTTACACCTAAAACGGTTACAACATCAAATTCAGTGTTGTAATTGCAAATCATTATTCATATTTTAGGTCCCCAGTTAGCGATATTTCATATTTCCATACAGTAATATTAACAAATTAATAAAAACAGGTAAAAATTTGACAGCTATTTGCGACGTTGCCAACTTTCAGAATAAACGCTCTTATGTGGCTTCGAATATAAGCAGCTTATAATGTTCCCACTGCTGGGACATAGGCCTCTGAGAGACGCAGTGGGCCCTTGTCTCCCATTCGGGCCCACATGGAGTTGGTGGATGTATGTGATATGTGTCTTTGAAACGTTTCCCTTCACCATTTTGAGAGTAGTGGTCATGAAATAATTTACAAAAATAAAAGTGCCTGTGCGGATTCGAACTCACGAGCTGCAGCTCGTAAGTCGCAGTCGTTACCACTGGGCCATTACTGTTTACCATTCCTATTAATTAAGGTCTACAATATTTCTACCACATTTCGATTAATATGTACAAGACTAAACGGTTAGTGCCAATCATCTCTTAAATCATAACGAAACATCAATTCTCGTTCACTTCAAGTTTTTGATCAAATTAACTTAGTTTGTCTAATTACTACTGTTTACATTCCATCAAAACGAATAAACAAACAATCTTAGATTAAGCGCTCCTCCATTCTACAATCTTTGTTCAACTGAAATTGAATCGAGGCTTACGAAAATAAAATACGACTCCACCTTGGCAGCTCTACTCGAGTTACTAAACCAATCCGCTGGCCCATCTAAACGAGCCACCACTCCGCAGTTTTTAGGTCAACAGCGAGCCGCTAAGATCTCGTTTGGAATGTTTGTACGGAACCAGGAACACTAATCAGTACATGTGATGTGAAGATTTATTAGCTGGGAAACTAAAACACGTGTGAAAACTTCAAAATAGGACACACTATACGGTCTTCTTCATAAAACAAGCTAATCGAAGGTGTAAGACATTCATTAGTTAAACTGCTCGGTGAGCCTAAAAAAATCATTGATAGATTTTGGATTCATAAACATTTTATAACTTTTATGTCATTTATAAATCAAAATTTAATTTTTGATTTATAAATTACATAAAAGGAATAATAAATAAATAAATAAATAATAAGAAATAAATAAACCGGGAATCCGCTGGATGCGGGAAGCACAAGACCGGTCGAAGTGGAGGAGCATGGGAGACGCCTATGTCCAGCAGTGGACGTCTTTCGGCTGAAATGATGATGATGACGATAAATCAAAATGTTGCCATTTTAATGAAGTCGTCCAACAAATTGATTTTTATTTTTCTAATTAATTAATACTTTTCTGTTTTTGTTCTTGCTTTGTGTTTTTTTTTTTTTGTGGATACTGTTTTTTGCTATACGTTCAATTTATTAATTACTTTGAAAGTTGTGCACGTCTGTAATTGATGTAAACACTAGTCTATATCTCTTTTTTGTTGTCTGTCAATGTTTGTGTTTATATTGTTGATGTGCCTTAATAATAATAAATAAATAAATAAAATAAATAAATTGACCAACACATCGAATCGTCAAGCGAGAATGTCTGCCTACTCACTGAATACTTGTGACCATATAACGAGAAATTTTAATAGTTGTGTTCCAGCGGCAGAACTACTTGTCATAAGGAGTACTTCGAAGCATAGACTAAAAGTAAAAAAATAAAGACTATTTTTGTTAAAAAAAAAATTATCAACTCGATAAAACACTACTCAATAGTAACACTAGAGGTAACTTGTAGGTACTACTCGAATCGCACGCACTGCCGACAAAGGGAACAGCGATGCATAAATGTTCAAAACAAAATAAACTCTCGCACGTGGTGATTTTTCACAATGGTTAATCTGCCATGTTTTGTTTGTTTAAAACTTTAGAAACAAAAAATGGCAGATTAAAGATGGCGACGACAAAACCATTTCGCTGCGGGAAAACAACCATAAAAATTTCACGGCGTATACATTATTAAGTACTGGCAGCCATTTAACTGTCTACAATTTCGACACTTCTGACGCGGTGACGTCATTGTTATTTAATTTTGACAAATAATTTGAAATTGTAACTGTCATTGTAGCTTGAAAATTTACATTTCGTGACACACAATATTTGTACGTCAAATGGTCGAATGTCATTTTCTTTGTAATCAATCAGCTGCTTTAGAGTTGGCTATTTTTCCCTTAAAACACTGCTAAAGTAGGATTCTGGCTTCTATAACTTTATTAAAGGGTTATAGAACGTTTTTGTGCTAAAATTCGTTTATGAATTAATTTTGCTTAAATCTGGTTGTCAATAAGTGGACAACCAGATTTAAACAAGGTTTTAGATGTTCGGTAACTTTTTATGAATCATCAAAATCAAAATCAAAATATTTTATTTCACATAAACCTGCAAGGGCACTTATGAAACGTCAGAAGCTAGGTGCACGGTTCCAATTTGTCGCTTACTATGGAGAAGAGCCGGCAAGAAACTCCACGGTTGCTCTTTTAAAAATAATTGGCTTTTACAATGTTTCCAAATTACACTGATAATAGGTATGGGAGGACAGTGCAGGCCTGTCAATAAGTACCAAGTACTTAGAGGAATGAAAATAAAGAATCGAAAATCGTCTATAAATCTACAGTCTGTAAGGCCTACAACGTTGTCTCATTCACAATATGTAAAAGAATCTACATAAGTAAAATCAACCAACATATTTAAACCAAATGACTGATTTCCATGAGAATCACTAATAAATAGTCGATATTATAAGTGTTGTATATATAATGTCAAATAGTGACGAGAATATGCCAGAAACTTCAAATAATAAAAATAATAAAAATGAACATTGTGAACAATTTGGGAGCAGTTAATAGACTCTCACATAGTTATGCTGTTACTGAGGTACACATGGAATAGGACTGTAAGTGTATAGATAATCTCAATACAGATCCATGTGATCTGTCTCCTCATCCCACATGGCTGTCGTATCACCCGGGGACATAGTACATTTATAAAAATTTAATTAAATATCTCTGTAGAAACATTCCTTTATATATTTTATCCGGGAGCAAATATTTCAAAGACTTGTTGAGTTGGAGCCTTGAGGAGGGCGGTTTTGAATATTATATGATGGTGGATTTTTATTTTCCTACTGCAAATGCAGCTCATAGGAAAGAAATAATAACCGTACTTGCTCACTTGCTCAATGTTCAATTAGAAGAAAATGAATAGGGAACCTTGAATAGTTTGGCGGCCATCTACATTGCGACATGTGAACTATACACCGTGACATTTTAGTCGTCTTACAAAGGTGGTCCACACAATGTATCCGTCATAAAATACGTCTAGGCACGATTAAAACATTGTTACAATTAATTAAGATAATAGGTACAAAGGATAATAAATATGCTTTAGAATTATGAAACACCCTCCCTGTTAATAATGTTTACGTATCAAACGGTAGGAGATATCTACCTACCTACCATTACATCCCATCATTAATTCCATCTCCATAATAAGGTGTTTCAAACTACGTCATGCGTCTTAGTGAATGATATTTGAATTTTTTAATTATGCATTATGTTCAAAAACATCATTTTTTTTAAATAAATTATTAATAGTCATTGGATACATGAAGTGGGCTGCCGTTGTATGACGACTAAAATGGCACGGTGTATATAAATCAGACTGATGCCAGTCCACTGCGACATCAGCTTACTTACTCTGCAACCTATGTCAGTAGTTTGGGTTCTTTTCCTGTCCCAGCCCAATCACTATGTACGGTAAGCCGATCCCTTGGGCGAAGCAAGCCAAATACTTAGGTGTGATGGACCACCACCTCACCTTCCTCAGCACATAAAGATGGCTCGTTCGCGCACCACTATCGCTCTCGGTACACACACACACATATCAGCCGAAAGACGTCCACCGCTGGACATAAGCCTCCCCCAAAAGGGGGGGATTTGCCATAATCACCACGCTTGGCAGGCGGATTGGCGCTCGCTCTCGGTAGGCTCCACTTAATTCTGACCACCCGAAAATTGTCTCTTAAGTGCAAATTACGCATTTACACCGCGCACATACGCCCCATCATGAATTACGCGTGCGTCATCTTCACACAAGCTCATCCCCACCACATCCATAGGATGCAGGCCCTACAAAACCGTTTCCTTAGAAAGGTTACGGGACCGGTTACCCCCTTTTATGCCCGAAATGAGAATCTCCATCTGGATCTTAGAATGCACGCTATCCGGCAGTTCATGGAACGCCTCTCCAAGCGATTCTTTGACTCTGCCATAATCACCCCAAATCCCCTGATTGTGGCAGCCGTCCGCTTCACTCCCTCCCGCATTAGATTCACCAACCCAGGCATGCCGTAACCATTCCCGATGACGCTACAACCCTCCTCCAGGCGAGTGGTAAACTCACCAGCACTCTCAAGATTCACCGTCGCAGACCACCGTCCTTTCGTCCTCGCCACCGAAGCCCGCCGCGATGTCCCAATCCATGTCCGTCCCAACCCTTGCTCGAGCCAGCCCGCGCCACTGAGCCTGTAGCATTAAATTCGTCCGTAATAATAAATCATTTCGACCCAGCCCGTCCCTTGCTGCTCTCTTCCAGCGATGTCCTAAGCCGAGGTCCGAACCCCACAAGGGTGCCCTTAGCGTATAGTCGCTCTAGTTTTAAATTTATGAAGCACACTCAAACTCAAACGCAAAGCATTTATTTCATATAAACCAATTACAGGCACTTTTGAATTGTCAAGGTCAGTGAGTTAGAAAGATGAAGTTAGTTGCCTATTCCAAAGCGTAGTAGGTACCTATGTAGAAGAACGGGCAAGCAACTCCATGGACACTCTTTTAAAATCATGATATTGTTGGTTACATCATTATGTTGAAATTATCAATGTAAGAACGATGTTAGCGTAAAGCGTCCGTAATTAAAACAAACATAAAATAACAATTCAGAATAAGGAAGCTAAGAGATGACCAGTCCCTACTGGCGGCGCCCGTTCACGAACATGACGTATGGATCAGCACCATTCAGCTCAACCATTTTGAAGGGAACTTAATGATCCGACACACACGCCACCACCAGCGAGACATTTGAGTGAGCTCGACAAACTCTCAGCTGCCAGGGCACATTCAAGTCAATGAAAGTCCTAGCTGGCTTTTTTTATTAAGGTAGTCACAGGTAAGTCTTGTTAAGCAGCCGACAAGCTCATAGGTTGACCTGAATAGCATCCTCCAAAGAAACTCCGAGTATGCCCGCTCAATAGAGGGCATACTCAATACTGCTCGCTAATTCCATAGCCCAACTTCTATGCCTCCCACGCGTTAAATTAGGCTCTTTTCTACACTTAGTACAGTGTATTATTCTGTAAAGAGTTACAAAAAATATTGTTGTATTTAGGATAACCGGCGAAAAATGGGCAAACGTGGCGTTGGCAAAACATATATAAATTGCGCTAAAATAACCCCAAAATATAAAAAAGCGACGAAAAATATTCTGTTGGCAAGAATTTCTCTAGGTGAGAAAGAAAACTTCGAGAGGAAATGTTCTGGAATTAAAAGTTTCGAATACTTGTGACATCTACCAAACCGCACTAGGACCGCGTTGTAGATTAAAACCCTCTCTTTTTTGAAGAGAGGAGGCCTACGTCCCATCATCATTCATTTTTTATTGTTATTAAAATTGTCGGAACATCTCTATTGTCTTTGGTCACTAACCCTAACATTAACAAGTAATGGATAAAAATTGAAAACTTTTTCTATTGGAATACGGGGCTTTTGGCAACTTTGTATGTGTGCATTTTATGTTTATTTTTTTATAATATGCGTTTTGTTGCTGCAGAACAAACTATTTTTCTTTCTTTCTTTTCTTTCCATCATCAAGGTGAGCCAACAAGGGCAACCTCCATAAGTGGGGTTTCATGGACGGCTCAGTTCTCCGATGTGTGTGCGGCGTCTCTCAACAAACAATGGCTTCGTTCATCATGTCAGCCGAAAGGCGTCCACTGCTGGACATAAGCCTCCCAAAAGGAGGGGATTTGCCATAATCGCCACTCTTGGCAGGCGGGTTGGCGATCGCAGTATGGTGGTCAAATGCATAGAGAATGCTGCTGCTCTAGTAAGGCCCTTAGTCGCCTTCTACGACACCCACGGGAAGAAATGGGATGGTGCTATTCTTTTACGTCCGGCACCACACGGAACCCCCGGATGGCTTCGTTCACTTAAGTTTAAACCAAAGCCAGATCTATAAATTCAAAGCAATCCAGGAAGTTCAGTTTGTTACCAGTTAAAAAACTGTCAAGTTATTCATTGTGGTATAAAAGAGCTTCCGTGAATGATCGCAAAACAAACAACTCGACAGTAAATTGTCAACATAAATAATTATTTCAACAGATTTGCGATATGATTAATTAAGTTCTAATAGGGAAATATAATTTAAATCACTGACTCATATTACACACATTTTGATTAGTGTGCAAACGTAATAGTAAAGGTTGCCTTTCACTGAGGCGTAACGATCGAACTTCCCTTCGATTATTCTTCATTCGTCACGGACTATGCGAATAGGTGGTAAAATTTATGGCTTAGTTTATAAGTTTTTTGCTCAGGCTTTATTTATGTCGCAGCCATCTGGTTAAATTAGCCAGATAATTGGACGCCTAGGCAATTCATTAAACGCCGGCATCCAATTAAATGACTGAAGTACAACTAGTCAAGTCATTGAGCGCAACGTTTAATCAGAAGGCTGAATGTCGTGTAGTCATTTAGTAAAATTGGATATTGATGAATTTGTGATGTTTGGTTTGGGTGAATATGAGTTCACAAATTACGTTCGACTACTTTTTACTAATACCTACCACTAAGTAACTAGTAATAGTGAAATGTTTGTTCACAACAAAGTATATAACACGAATATTACTCAATAATAATTAAATCAGTAAGTAAATTCAGTCAGTTTAGACTCAAATATTTCGCGAAAACCTGCAGAAAACGTATTATTATTTGGCACCTCCAAGTTTTCAAACTATTCTGACAATATCACACTTTGGAAAACAAAGTGTGACATTGTCAATATTGCACACAAGAACGAAAAATAACATTCACAGTTTGCGCTGTTGACGCCATATTTGTTTTGGTGACTAAACCAGTGGAAAAAAAAAAAACTGAACTTTTGAATCACTTAGCTGAGTCTTGGTGAGTCATCTTCAAAGGGCTGACTTTCAATACGCCAAGTTGTTAAACGTTTAATGAATCTAGTTCAATTAACTATCGGCCTAGGCATTCAATTGGATGCCGTCGTTTCATGAACGGCCTAGACGTCCAATTAGCTGGCTGCGACAATTATAAGACATCCACAGGATAGTTCTTTTAAGCAGCCGTCTACCTTTTAGGTTGGCCTGCCAGATGATATTCATAATCGAATCTAATCTGCATGCCTGTATGTCCTGTCCAACCACCGGACAAAAGCTTCCTTTTCCCTTTGCGACACAATTCTGTCTATTGCAAGTGGTGCGGTCTTTTCAGTAAGAGTCAACATCGACCCGCCATCTTCGTTTTGGCCTGCCACGATGGCATTGGCATTAATATAAAAATATGTATGTGTCACAAAATTTTGCAAGATAGATGGCAATTTAAGTGATTGCCCAGGGTACGTGAAACTTGTTAACCCCCGACGCAAAACCGACGGGGTGTTAAAAGTTTAACGTGTCTGTGTGTGTGTGTTTGAGTTGACAGTTATAGGCTATTTAACATCACAATAGGACTCTTAAAAGCCGAGCAAGAAGCAAAAGTCAGATAGAACGTCACCAAAAATGAAGAACCTAATCACGCGGGCACACAAGTCCATGCGACGGGGGTCAGGGTAACAAGAATATAATGCTATAATCCATACTAATATTATAAATGCGAAAGTAACTTTGTCTGTTTCTGACGCTTTCACGCCTAAACCGCTAAACCAATCGTTATGAAACTTGGCAGAAATATAGCCTGGGATATGGAGAAGGACATTGGCTATTTTTTACGCGATAACCGACATTCACGCGGGTGGAGCTGCGGGCAAAAGCTAGTAAATAATAAGAATAAGAATAATTTATTGTTTTAAAAGTTACATTCAAATGCGTTGCTTCCTGGAACTCACACTAGGATTCCCTGTGTCGTGAGATCCAGGCTCCTTCGTTCCGTTTACATTTATTGCTATACATGTAATAAATACTACGTTACAATAAATTTCTTAATTTCTACTAATTTACTGGTAATCTACTAGAAAGGAATATACAATAAAACTTAAAATAATAAAAGAATAAAAAAGAGAATAAACCTAGTACCTATGTTACATGTTGTTAATGTATGTTGTGTGTGATTTTATGGAGTGTGTGTATGTGTGATGATGTGTGATTGTGTGGGTGTATGAGTTAATGTAGCTGTGTTGGTGTCGAGTGAGTTTGTCTGAATGTTACATCTGACGATGTATATAATTATGTTGAAGTTTATGGTAAAGAATAATAAGAATATAAATAGAGATAATATACAATTGTGATTAATAATATAGCCATATTTTTCCAAGTATTTTCCCACTTTGAGACATTTAGTTCAATGTAGGATATTGCGCACTGTGCCTATAATTTCACAAGGCAGGAATAAGTACAGTAGCACTTCCACGGACACGCATTTACAATGCTCCGTTTCATAGCTTAAAATACTCTATTCTTAAATCATCAGTCCAGGTTGCCACGTACGGATTTTTCGTGCACTCCATTCCCAACGCTCTGCTAAACGGCGAGGGTAGAAAATCCACCAATATGTTTATTCGACGCGCTGAGACAAAGTCTGTTGCATTCTCAACTCTCAGCTCAATAACGAGAGTTGAAAATTCAGTGCTCGAGATTTTACCTCCACGCAAACGTGAGCTTATACGCGATAACCCTCTCCTTACTCTAACCTATAAATGTAACAACCGTTAACCGATTACGCCGCAATGTACGCAAGGCTTAATCCCCCATGTGCTGCGGTGCCCAAAGTGGTCAGGCCACCGTGAAATCTCGACAGATCATGTTCAATGAATATGTCTTTTGAAGTCTTTGATCAGAGAGAGTCCTGTGCAGTGAGCATGCGAGGGTTACGTTGTATAGACGAGGTGTGCTTTGCCGTTGTGAGGCTACTCATGTGAAATTGTGTGTGTGAACCTATGGGAGACTGATTGATAGTTTTCAGGTGTAGTATGAGAGGAATATGGATGGCGACAATAAGGAGGATTCATTCATTCATTTATTCATTTAATTTATTAAATTCAATCAGTCAGTGTAAATTAAATCACACACATCACACTAGGAATTTCTCCTGTATTGTGGGTGCGTTTACAAACATTTAAACTCACGTACACAAACAGCCAGACCCGGAACAACTACTTGTAAGTCATACCAATGTTTGTTCCGTGCGGGGCTCGAACCCGCGACACGCAGCGCAGCAGTCTATCGCTTCTAACCACTGCGCCAACCGTGCCGTCCGTATTAAATTCAATAACAATTTACACTGTAACTGAATGTTTTACAAAGATAATTATAATACGCAAATAATTAAAATAATAACAAGTTAAACACATAAATAAATTAGTTCAATGCAATCTCAATTTCTACCTATACTCATATTATTTTCATTAATAAAAGTTCAAAATTAAAAATAAAGTGAACGAGGGAAAAAAAGAACTAAATATATGTCACTAATACCTACCTAATAATTTCTTTTTATTTCCAATAATAACAATAAAAATTATAAAATTAATTTACAATGTCCACCCCACTATACAGGCTATTTATATTTAAGAAAACAAATGGAATAACAGCTATATACCTTAGCATATATGCTATAGCATATATATGCTATAGCATATATGCTAAGGTAGCCAGAAAAACTCAAACGACATCGTTCACGTTTCGAACATTTTGTACTCTAAAATTAATGAGGTCTGCCAAAAAAGATGAATAGATAGATTTTTATTTTTGGGTGGAGAATCATCAAATAACTTCTCCCGCTCTGGGTGGAGCAGGAGGGCGTGTCAGACTTTTACTGACTAAAACCCCCCCGTGTTCCCTTAGTTGCCTGTGTGCCAGGAGCTGCGGTATCTCTTTCGAACAACCCGCACCCCTGGCAGGCATCGGCCCTTGCGGGCCCCATCTGTTGCTGCTGACATCTCTTTGAGGCGCGCGTGGAACACAACGCGCCGTCGACCCGGGCGTGGTCCTTACCGGACAGCGAGCTACCCATTACTCGCCGCCACGATTGCGGCGGTAAGTCCCCTCTTTGAGGAGCGGCTTGAGAGGCGGCATGGCGTCCTCACCTTCCGCCTGACACAGGTCCTCACCGGACATGGCTGTTTCGGGAGGTTCCTGTTTCGGATAGGGCGGGAGGAAACGCCCGGGTGTTTTCATTGCGAAGATCGCCCTGAGGACACGGTGGAGCATAGGGTGGAGGACTGCCCGGCTTGGGCGGAGCACCGACGTGTCCTCGTAGAGGTGATCGGCAGCGGCGATCTCTCGCGTCCGACCCTGGTCCAGGCCATGGTACGGAGCGAGAGTGCATGGCTAGCAGTCGCCTCCTTCAGCGAAGCAGTTATGCTCGCAAAGAGGGAGGCGGCGCACGTGAGGGAGATGCAGTACATGCACCCTCACAGCCGTGGCCTTCGCAGGAGACGCCCTAGGCGTCGGGAATCCCAGGCTGATTTTCGGCCACCGTAGGCGCGGGCTTGCGGATGAATAGTTAGATAAATCGTATATTTGGTGCATACAAAAGACATAACACAACATACATAGCACGATGAGATAACAACTAATTACATGAAAAACTCTAAAAAAAAAGACAACCGACTTTTTTTTTTAAGTTTTTCATGTAATTAGTTGTTATCTCATCGTGCTACGTATGTTTTTTTTTTGAAGTCAGTTGTTTTTTTTAGTTTTTTTTTTTTTCACCTTTTAGTTATAGTACCTACCCCACACAATTCGAAATTTCATCATCCTTGGGGTCAAAACCGCGATACTGCCGATGCATATTTATACGATAGCAGCAATCGCGGTTTGTTTGCTGTCATTTTTTGAAGAGTTCCGTTGCCCGTCTCGGAAACGCATCATCAGATCTGTATGATTTTTTTATGGAACCATTTCGAAATAAACTCCTTTCAACAAAAAAAAAAATTTGTAAATCTATCTATATATGACGGAGTTATGCCCGAACATACATTAAAAAAATATACATATATAAACATGTCGAATTGGTATGGTGCCGAACGTAAAAGAATAGCACCATCCCATCTCTTCCCGTGGGTGTCGTAAAACGCGACTAAGGGACTTACTACTTTTTAATGGCTTTTTATTTTAGTATTCTGTTTCCATACAGACAATATTGATCATTTCATTTGCCTAGCTTTTTCCCAACTATGTTGGGGTCGGCTTCCAGTCTAACCGGATGCAGCTGAATACCAGTATTTTACATGGAGCGATCTGACCTCCACAACCCAGTAACTGGGTAACACGATACCCCTTGGTAAGACTAGTTGTCAGACTTTTTTGGGCGTCTGACGACCCGTAACGACTGTCAAAGATCCACAAATGACAGCCGGGACCAACGGCTTAACGTGCTTTCCGAGGCACGGAGGGGTCTTGGTATGTAAATATGGTCACCCATCCACGGACCAACCGCGGCAAGCGTCGCTTAACCTGATCGATCGACCCGTGCAGCTGTTGTTACTTAGCCACGAGCCCCTCTCATAATATTGATAATGAGGAAAAAACCATACCATGTTTAATTTTTGATGTACATTGCCGAATAGTGGAGTAATACCCTCCCGAAGTTTGTATGGGAAAAATGTCGACAAGATCCACCTTAAGTTTTATTTACCATTTTTGTTTCCTCCATCCAATATCTATAAGAAAATGAAATATTAGGTGTGAAAGATTTTATTACTGAGTCTCTATTAATCAAATCCTACTCTAATTGTGACTGTTTAGGACGGCGAGTAATGGGTACCTCGCTGTCCGGTAAGGACCAAGCCCGGGTCGACGGCGCGTTGTGTTCCACGCGCGCCTCAAAGAGATGTCAGCAGCAACAGAGGGGCCCGCAAGGGCTGATGCCTGCCGGGGGTGCGGGTTGTTCGAAAGAGATACCGCCGCCCCTGGCACACAGGCAACTGAGGGAACACGGGTGGGTTTTAGTCAGTAAAAGTCTGACACGCCCTCCCGCTCCACCCAGAGCGGGAGAAGTTATTTGATGATTTCCCACCCAGAAAAAAAAAAAAAAAATTGTGACTGTTTATGGTGGCAAGTATGTACATAATATTTTTGTAACTACTTCAAGCAAAAACGAACGAACCGATTGCTATGAAACTTTGTAGGTAACATACATAGGTGTTACTTTTTACACGCTTTATATTAGCTTCACTTGTATGTTTGTTTGTATGTATGTTTGCATGTTTGTTTGTAACCGACTCCTTAGGGCGCGATTTTGACCCACTTCAAACGGTCAGATTTAATTTAAACTTTGTAGACTTATCGAAGACCGATGACAATTCAAAAATTTAAGAAAAATTAAAAAAAAAAACTTAAAACTCACGCTTTTGTAGTTAGCAGAACTAAAAAATAGTAAATAAATAGGGGTGCTTTTTGAGGTATTTTTAAAATCAATTAAAATCAAGCACCCCACGCTTTTTAATAGAATTAAATTATTTTCTACTTTTTTAGTTTGGTTTTTAAAATGTGTTTTTTGAACTATTATTTTTATCCCTATCTTCCCACGGAATCGAAACTTACGCGGGTGAAACCGCGGGGCGCAGCCAGTCAATCATAAAAGCAATCCGTGACGATCACAGTTTTATTTAGGTACCTATTATGTAAGTCAAACTTAAAAGAATTTGACTCTTAAAAAATATATCGTTCTTATTGGTCGCTTATGTTATCACTATTTTTGAAATCGAGCACCGCTGTGTTATACCAGCCTCGGTAACGAAACCATAGCGACTTCTAATTTGGCCCGTAACGCCATCTATTGAGTTGAAAGTAAAACTCTTATGTTACCTTGTTTTTAACAATGTTATAGAGTTTTTGGCGGGATCGCGTTGGAATATGTCGCACGAATTTTCATTTTCATGGAATTGAGTGAAATAGCGAATTAAATTGTATAATTTTGGTAGTGAATTATTCAATTTAGTTACGTGTGAGTGCACAAGTGTAGTGAAGGTGAAAATAAGTGACTAACGTGGACTTTTCGTGTTCCCCCCAAAAACTCCTAATAGGTTGTTGTAAAGTTACTACCGCTTTACAATAACTTTGACTTGACTGACTAAAGACGACTATGACTGTTTTGTAACTTCGTGCCCGATATCGGGCCATTTACTTGATCTAAAAGAAAAAATATTTGACACTGGCTAAATGCACAAACCGTGTGAAGCCAAAAAAAAAAAAAAACAATGTTATACTTGCTTTGAGGTTTCCGGCGAAGTATTGTCTGAATTTAAAGGAAAAAATATTATATAACAACTTTATTGGTAATTATTATTCATAATATTAATACTAGAAATAAGGACAAACTACGTGTTCCCTTTTACTGGCTTCATAATTCATTTGTTGGGCTTGGTATAACATTTTATAACAAGGTTCTTTGCTAGATTTACATTTTAACGCATTTAAAGCGAAAGTAAAATCAAATCTTTGTTCTAAGGCATACTATTCTATCAACGACTACTTAAACGATAAGAATTGTTGGTCGCTGTGATTAACTCAAGACAACGTTTATGTTCTTTCACCAGAATTAGCTTACCTACTGACAGGTCATATGAGTTACTTCATATCATTGCCCATTTTGATTTTTATTTATTGTTGAATGTTAATTACTTACCTATTATTGTATAGAATCATGTTCTTCCAACATAACAGACAGCTGTGCCGTTAGACAGTTTGTTACGCCACTTCTTCTTCACAGCTAAAGCACTAGGAAGTGGTGAAGGACGGGCGTTTTGGGGGACTGTCTTATGTAATTTTGACGTTCAAAAAGTACTGATTCTCAGCCTAGTTTGAATAAATGACATTTGATTTGATATATTTTTGAGCCGCTTGGGGTTCAAACCCTCGAGCCGTGGTGTCGGAGTGCTCATGGTCTCTTCAAGGAAATCTCGATACGGCTGGTTGATACTTCTCGTGACCCAATGCTTAGCCGCTGACCAAGGTAGACTTCAGCCGGTTTCTATCTTGACCAGCAGCTAAGCATTACCATACAAGGTGGTCATGCCGCCAGTCTCTTGATAACATATCCATGTCCAGACGACAGCGATTCGGATGAATTTTTCAACGCCATATTGTTTTTTTTATTATTATTTATTTATTAAATTCTTATTGAAAGGAAAAATATAGATAATTGAAAAAAAAACAACAGTCATTTAAATATCAAGTCGAAGTGTTATGTGACTTAGCGTTACAATATAAGTTACTTATAAAAAAGTTTCATATATTTTAGTAGAAATTCTGCAGCGATTTAGCTCGTAGCCGTGCCTACGGCGTAGCCGCTACGCCGTAGCATTTCGCTACGAAATATTTTCGTTAACTTAATAGGGCTATAAGTTCATAATATTTTGGTTATATCTGAATATATCACGCATATATTTCACGAAGGGATAGGCAGAGGTTTAAATTAGACCCATGTTTCGCCAGTTTCGTTATAAGACTCATTTGAAATTATAGGCGAATCCTCATCTTATCTGCCTAGCCTTTTCCCCAACTATTTTGAAGTCAGCTCCCAGTCTTACCGAATGCAGCGAAGTACCAGTGTTATACATAGAGCGACTGCCTATCTGACCTACGCAACCGCTTGGTAAGACTGCAGGTTGGCAGACTTTCGAGCTGCTGACGACCCGTAACGACTGCTGACCAATGATCGACGAATGACAGCCGGGACCAATGGCTTCACGTGTTTTCCGAGGCACGGAGGGGTCTTGGTATGTGGAGATGGTTTCCCATCCACAGACCAACCGCGGCAAGCGGCTGTTATTATTTATCCCCCACATTATTACTTAGTACCTGACACTATCTCTTTACAATACCCATAGATTCCGTGTGTTGCCGGACGTAAAATAATAGCTCCACCCCATTTCTTCCCGTGGGTGTCGTAGAAGGCGACTAAGGGACTTACTAGAGAACGGGCAGCAGCGTTCTCTATGCATTTGACCACCATACTGCGATCGCCAACCCGCCTGCCAAGCGTGGCGATTATGGCAAATCTACCCCCTTTTGGGGGAAGCTTATGTCCAGCAGTGGACGTCTTTCGGCTGATGTAATGAATACCCATATGAATGATAAATGATAAATGATTTTATATCTGTAAGTAGGTTTGTACAAACACTTTTACACGTCAATCATATTTGTTAAGTACTAGATGAGGTTGGCGTTTCCTATCTGGCTACTCTGAGAAGAAAGGCCGAAACAAACTCAGAGGTCACAGTCTCTTTTAAAGTCCAGACATAATCTTGGTCAGATCATGTGAAGACCATGTGCATTGGTGTCTGGAATGGTCATTTGAAGAAAGAGCCACACAGATTGAGTCGACCCGTACAGTCAGTGCACACATTTGGCAGTAATCGTGCAGCTCAACTCAGAACTTTAGGAGCTCAACGGTTCGACGAACAATACCAAAGAAATGACATTTGGTGAGCCGCATAAATGACTCACCAATAATTTATCAAGCTATTCCCCGAAGAGATGAGCAGACATGCATAATAACACACATATGTGGCAGTTAAATTATAGTACATGTAGGTAATAGGAGGCGAGGCTAATGCTATCAACCGAGCACCAAATCCCGGATCCGGAATGTTTCTGAGATATTGTTGATGGGAAAAATCTTGCTCAGGATTAAATCCAGACACTATGGGGTTTATTTGTAAACATTGATTAAATTTAATACATGTTTGAACGTCAAAATGTATAGTTAAACAGTCGCTAATCATTACTGAGCTATAAGCAACATCTCACGCCTGCACTACACCACTAAGGCGGTGGATATCGTGGAGTACGTGCTCCAGAAGACAAGATACACGCCGAGGGTGCAGTTACTGGAGTCGCGCCTCAACGTCAACTTGCGTGTTCCGAATTGTTACCTGCTCGTCATCATGACCTTCAAAATCAAAGTTCGCGAGCACATTCGCAAGAAGTTGGCAGTATCATTACAACGATAATGTTTTCTCATTGTTTGTCTCATTTGTTTTAAGTAAATTCGTTTATTTATGTATATTTATTTATGCTTATATTAAATATAGATAGGCATATAATTATGTATATATATTTTATTGCACCTACCACTGTTTGTCTCTGCATCACCCAAAGGCTGACTGGTAGAAAATGCCTATGGCATTAAGTCCGCCTTTGTAAATGTTTGTGCTTAAAGAATTAAATAAATAAATCATGGAAGAGGACTTTTGGCCGCAGGATGTGGTGTTCCATCGCTTCTGCGGACAAGTTCCACATGATAGCACAAAGTAAAGCTAGTGAAAAGTGAAGTGATAATAATATGTGGTTTTTATAATTATGTATGTTAGTCTATAAGGTGGTTACGTTATGGGTCTTTGTTGCCTGAATTAAATGATTGATATCAAAATCAAAAGTCATTTAAACCAGGTTGAGAGTCAGCACTTTTTGAACGTCAAAATTACATAAGATAGTCCCCTAAAACGCCCGCCCTTCACCACTTCCTAGTGCTTTAGCTGGGAAGAAGAAGTGGCGCAACAAACTCCCCAGCAGCACAGCTGTCTGTTTAGTTAGATAGACTTGATTCTATACATAGGTAGGCAAAGTAATCAACATTACGAGACACAGAACTTAAAAATTTGTTATATGTCAGCTAGCCATGCCAATATACCAACAAATGCAGGGTGCCAACTGAAAACCAGCGCTGGGTGTGTGACGCCCAGCAAATGCTAAGATGGCAACCCTTTCGGTATGGGCACGCTCAGCACTTTTTACTGCAATATTATTGTCATGTTTATTGTTCTTTTTTATGTGTTTGTTGCTGTTGTGTTGTGTCTGTGTCGAATAAATGCTTTCTATTCTATTCTATTCTATAAATAAAATGAAAACTTAACTCAAGCACAAAAAATAAAAAGTAAACAAAGCATACTACCAAAATAAAAGCCTCCTGGTATAAATGGCGTGATAGCTTACATATGCAATGTTGGATTATGTTCACAAATGACAAACGACAATGACACTAATCTTAAAACCGGCATGTCCTAAAACCAAAAATTCCAAGACGTGACATCTACGAACGCGCACTGGGCCACGTGGTGGACTCCGGTCCACTCCCTCTCACAGAGAGGAGGCCTGTGTTCTAGCAGTGGGGACATTATAGGCTAATTATAAATAAATCTAATATAATCAATATAATTTTAAAAAATACGAGCACTAAAGATAACAGCTGGTATAGAATCACTATACATAGTTTCAGCTCAAAATAAAATACTCTAAGAATTGAAACCAAAATTTCCGTTTCATATTTTGTTTTTAAATTCAAATCATAATAAACGTGTCACCGCACGATGTAGGTCAATAACTTTCCACGTTACTTGCCAATATGACGGTAAATCTCTTTTTTTTTTTTTTCTGGGTGGGAAATCATCAAATAACTTCTCCCGCTCTGGGTGGAGCGGGAGGGCGTGTCAGACTTTTGCTGACTAAAACCCACCCGTGTTCCCTCAGTTGCCTGTGTGCCAGGGGCGGCGGTATCTCTTTCGAACAACCCGCACCCCTGGCAGGCATCGGCCCTTGCGGGCCCCTCTGTTGCTGCTGACATCTCTTTGAGGCGCGCGTGGAACACAACGCGCCGTCGACCCGGGCTTGGTCCTTACCGGACAGCGAGCTACCCATTACTCGCCGTCCGCAAGCCCGTGCCTACGGTGGCCGGGAATCAGCCTGGGATTCCCGACGCCCAGGGCGTCTCCTGCGAAGGCCACGGCTGTGAGGGCGCATGTACTGCATCTCCCTCACGTGCGCCGCCTCCCTCTTTGCGAGCATAACTGCTTCGCTGAAGGAGGCGACTGCTAGCCATGCCCTCTCGCTCCGTACCATGGCCTGGACCAGGGTCGGACGCGAGAGATCGCCGCCGCCGATCACCTCCACGAGGACACGGCGGTGCTCCGCCCAAGCCGGGCAGACCTCCACCGTATGCTCCACCGTGTCCTCTGGGCGATCTTCGCAATGGAAACACCCGGGCGTTTCCTCCCGCCCTATCCGAAACAGGAACCTCCCGAAACAGCCATGTCCGGTGAGGACCTGTGTCAGGCGGAAGGTGAGGACACCATGCCACCTCTCAAACCACTCCTCAAAGAGGGGACTTACCGCCGCAATCGTGGCGTGCCCAACGGTAAATCTCTTCCGAGTGATGTTTTTGTTTCAATTTGTTCTGGTATCAATGTATTAAAAATTATCATAACTTCCGAACATGTAGAGATAGGATTAAAAAACCATTCCAATATCGTTTGATATCATCCAAAGATGCCGTGCTCTTGGTATGTATATACCCTTTCCGTTACACGTTGTTTGCATTCAATTATTGTTTGAAATATTTGACAGCAATTTTCGAAGTTGCTAACTTTCTGAATGCACCCAGGCATGAGCTGTACGTCATTCGGTTCACCGAAGTAAGCTTAAACCTAAGTACTATTTAGTTTATCAACCCGTTTTCTCTTAGCCAAACTAACGAAGTATCTACCTGTAAACACTAACCACAAACTCCTTTGTAAAATTAAAAACTTATTCAACCGTAAAGACGATCAAAGACTCCCTTGTCTATGCCTGATTGAAAGTATAAGCCGATTAGTCTACGGTCGCCCGGCTGACCAATCATTAGTCGAGCTTGCATGTTCTTTATTTAAAATTACCGTACGATGTTGTCCAGTCGACGCTTGCATGTCGTTGAGTGCACACGCTTCTGATCAAAGAGTTGGAAAGTCTCACGCTCTATTAAAAATTATGTGAAGGGGTCGTTATAATAATTATTAGCTTTGTTTATTCAAGTTGAATTTCCGACCTAATTCCTTTGTTGTGTTATTGACTTTTTCATGGTTCAGAAAAAATGAATTCCCTTTTTACCCGACTGCGCCAGGAGGGTTATGTTTTTCGAGAGTATGTATGTATGTATGTATGTATATATAATTGTTTGGCACGCTCTGCAGCCTGAACGGCTCGATGGATATTAGCCTGAGAGGTGTCGTTAGATTTGTAATTACTGTGAAAGTGATATCGTAAAAAAAAAACGGTAATTTAAAAAACTAAATAACCCGACTGCTTTTCTGAGTATTCATGGAAAAGCCCTAAAACAAGAAAGTCGTTGTACCCGATTGCACTTAACTTAAGAATCGCCAGTTGCTAAGGCGATGCTTATAAGCAGATAAATTGTAGCAGTCGGGATCCATTCTAGAAATGGAGGCTTAGTGAATTGAGAGCACATACCTATATTACATCGCCTTAGCAACTGGCGATTCTTAAGTTAAGTGCAATCGGGTACAACGACTTTCTTGTTTTAGGGCTTTTCCATGAATGCTCAGAAAAGCAGTCGGGTTTTTTTGTTTTTTAAATTACCGTTTTTTTTTCTGTAAGGCTATAGGATATGTTTTTATTGTTCTCACTGGCGAACGGTCTAAAGAACGGCTAAGCCTGTGGGGAGATGTTGCTTCCTTACTAAACCTATTCGTTCCACCTGCTGAAAATCTCGCACCTGGATATTAGTTGCCTTGGCTTTACTGGAAGGCTTTAAATAGACTCCGGACTCAGGTAGGCCAAAATAAAGTAAACCTGCTCAGTTGGAGATTCACAGATGACTCCGCCCTGGAGTGTTAATGTGGTGCTGTTCCACAAACAATGGGGCACTTAATAACTTGTCCAGCGTGTCCTGCTGTCTGCACGCCTCAGGAGCTTATGGACGCTGCTGAAAGTGCCAAGCTCGTAACCAAATTATAGACTGACTGTATTTAGATTGCTATCGACACGTTAAGAAGAAAAAGGTATGCTGTTCAAGTTAGATGTTCTACTCAACTGAAAGACCTTCAGACTCCAGAAAATTGAAATCGCCAACAAGTATCAAGAGCGTCAAACCTACCAAAACCGTCAAAACTCTCATACAAACGCTCGTACGTGATTATGGTGTTATAACAAGTTTTTCGCCAGATATTTTAAACACACAGGTATCTAGACTTTTGTGCAAATAAAAACTTTTTTGTGAAACAAATTCAGTAAAGACGTCTAAAAATCGTATCCGTATGGATTGAGGAGCCATGTCTCAGATTTAAACGAGGGTACTACCAATATTTAATAGTAAATTAGCCAAATTTGTAGCCCCGATCCTGGAATTTGTAGTAAAATCCTTCAAAAGTCACAGGACTTTGAAGGTGGCTCCTCAATCCTGACGATCTAAAAAAAACAAATGTACGTAGCTGTCCAGCGTGTTCTGCTGTCTGCACGCTACATGAGCGCACACACACACACACACTGCCACACACACACTCACACACACACCCTCACACACAACACACACACACTGCACAGCTGGACACTGCTGAAAGTGCCAAAATCGTTGCCAAATTCTGGGCTGACTATATCTAGATTGCTATCGAGTTGTTTTCTTCTTGTTTGTTATTTCGTGCAGAAACAAGTACTACCACTGGATTCTTTAAATAAAACAAAATCAGTATTATTTTTCAAGTATAATTTATTCATTAAATTATTGTTAAAATTACATCATAGTTCTATATTATACATATTCTGAGTTATTATTTCAAAATGCAACTGAATGTACCGCAATGTTTTTTGTGAAAAATGGTAAATAATACATTTATGTAAAATGTATGTATTGTATCAGACAATACATTTTATCAAGCAATGGCGTCTTGAAACACAAAATGTATTTAAATTAAATCTTGAGACAAAACATCTGTACTAAAAATATAGCATAATTATAATCTTACCTTTAAAAGCAAGCAGTAAATAATACCGAAAAATATAAACGCTATCATTAAAATCGATCAAATTATTGTTAAATCGAATAAGGTTTCTTTTATTAAAAAGAAATCACTTTTAAATTAAAAAATATTAAAAGAGCTATGAATTTAAAGCATTTATTTATTACATTAATTCTTATATTTTAAACCCGATTCCTTTATTAAACCAACCGTTAAAAGTAAAAAGTAATATCCGTTTACTGTGAGCCAATCCGAGTTAATCGTAATAAAATCTCCACAAATGAGCTACTCACTGACTCTGAAAATAGCAATAACCAGATAAGTGACAGAGAGGAAGGAGGGGGCCTTCCTCTCTGTCACTTATCTGGTTATTGCTATTTTAGTCAATGCTAGATGCCGAAAATTATCACACGGGAACTTGCTATTGGCACAAAAAGTAACCAGTCTAACTACTTATAACAGCATCTTGTGAAAGTTTCGGAGATTAGCTGGAACAAAGAGACAGACAAACGAAAATGTAAAAAAAAAAAATTGTTATACTTTTACCGTTTATGCTTTCATATGCATTAAATAAAAAGCTGTTATTTTAAGATTACAAACAAACAATTTATCTTTAGGGTTCTGTACCCAAAGGGTAAAAGGGGACCCTATTACTAAGACTCTGCTGTCCGTTCGTCTGTCTGTCTGTCCGTCTGTCACCAGGCTGTATCTCATGAACAGTGATAGACAGTTGAAATTTTCACAGATGATGTATTTCTGTTGCCGCTATAACAAAAAATACTAAAAAACAGAATCAAATAAATATTTAAGGGGGCTCCCATACAACAGACATGATTTTTTTGCCGTTTTTATAGATAATGGTACGGAACCCTTTGTGCGTGAGTCCGACTCGCGCTTGGCCGGTTTTTTGTAAAGTCACAACTTTTAACAGTGTAGGTACTGATTAGAGACGAGATCAGACGGCCAATTTTCGTAATTAAAAACGTTCAAAATCTTGTCGCAGTCTCACCTCGACAATCAATGTCAAAAACTTGTCAATAATGTATGGAGGTATTTTTGATAGATTTAGACTGAATTCAGACTATAAACGTTCTTAGAACTAAGAGAATTTCCCTTCTGACCGTGAAAGTTCTCAAAATTACGGGAATTGCCCCTTAAGGGAACCTAGTCGCGGGCCCGAACTCAATGGGGGCCTGGCTAAAAAGCACGCTGTCTCACCAGGCATCGTGTCCAACAGAGGTAGTATCAGTGATAAGCAGTTAGATGCTAGTCTACACGCACAACGTTATTGAGTGAGATGCAGGACCATTTATAGTAAAACAGGGGCGTAAAAAAATTAAGAAAAGTCCTTCGGAAGATCGGGTTTTATGAAAAAACCACTTCATAAATCAAGGACCAATAAAGTTTACTGTACTTTTCGATATTTGAGCTTTGTCAGTACCGATTAGGTTTTTTAGATTTTACACTTCTTTTATTACTTAAACACGCCCAAAGTTAGGTTAAAATAGCAAAAAAAACGAATCTTTGTTGGCTCCTAATTTTTTAATGGCTTTTTATTTTAGTATTCTGGTTCCGTACAGACAATATTAATAGTGAGATAAAACCATACCATGTTTAATTTTTGATGTACATTGTCGAACAGTGGAGTAATACACTCCCAAAGTTTGTATGGCAAAAATGTGGACTAGATTCACCTTAAGGATTCAGAAACCGGACGTACCAACCTCATCAACATTGATGATTTTGCCTTTTGAATTTTTTCATTGTACTATCGTAGACATCCATATCATACACCTTAAGGGCTAATTTTGCTTGCAGCACTCGGCCGCTAGGCAGTAGGGGCCGGATAACAGATATAGTCATCGTGTTCGGGATCGAAATTTCGTTTTCAAACTGTATAGATATGGATTTCTTCGATAGTACACTTACTATTGATATCTCATACGATCAGTTATTTCAAATATAGGAACCGGGTATAATTAATTTACAACCGAAACCTAGCATTCATTATAAATATGTTTATCAGTGCACATACCGCAAACTGTGTCTAAATAAACGTGTGGTACTAATGTGACTAATTCGTCTTTATTATAATAAACTTGGAGTTCCGTGAAACGGGACACGATTTTCACGGTATTCCGGATGTAGGTGATCCTGTAAGGAAAAGGGAAAAATATAAGAAATTAAAAAAAACAATTCCTCAGTCATCTTATAATTATTATATTCGTATTTCCTTATTTGACGGTTCTGTTTACAGACAAAAATCGTATTACTTTCATTTACACGTTAACGTATACAGTTTTTTTTTTTGGGGATGACATCTCGCAGTTGACCTTGAGAGGCCGTAACTGCTCAACGCATACAGTGGCCCTAGTGTGAGTTTTATTTAACCATCACGATCAAACGCTTCGAGCATGTTCGACGCTGCGATTGGTCGGTCACCAATTCAGGACCAATCGGAGCGCCAAACGCGCTCGATGCATTTGATCGAGATGGTAAAATGAAACTCACACTAAGGCCTCAGAGTAAAGATTCAGGTAAGCTCCTCAACTTTTATTCAGTATAGGTTAACGTCTTCATCATCATCGTTTCAGCAGAAATACCCTCTTTTAGCTCCCCAATATATATGTCCACTGCTGGACATAACCTTCCACCAAACGGGAGGGATTGCCTTAATCGCCACGCATGACAAGCGGGTTGGTAATCGCAGTATGGTGGTAAAATGCAGAGAACGCTGCTGCCCATTCTCTAGTAAGTCCCTTAGTCGCCTTCTACGACACACACGGGAAGAAATGGGATGGTGCTATTCTTTTAAGTCCACACGGAACTTTTTTAATTTAAGACAAAAAAACAATTACTATTCCAGCTGTCTTTTGATGTGAAACCCCATGCGCTCGAACTATTAAGTGAACAGAAAATTTAACGTACTTAATTATATTTTTTATATTGTTTATCCATTACCCTATTCTCAGGAAAGTGATGTATTTTTATGGTTACCAAAGTAATGCCGAAGACTGTATTTCCTTCTAGGTGAATGCCGCGTGCAGGACAACTTGGTACAGATGCTCTTTGGAGGCGTTGAGCATATAATGACTTCAGACTGCGTCGAGAATGTGGTTCTAGCTGATTGTACCGAGGAACCGAAGTATGTATCATTATAGTATTTGCCTGTACGTTTCTATGCTGGGTAAATGGTTACGTAAACAAAGGTTTTTTTTATTTTAAAATTGCTCTGATACTTTTCATTTTGCATTCGTTTCTATCGGGGAAGATCCAGGGCGTTATAAAAATTTTGTATCATGTATTTTGAAACTGTTGTACTCCTCGTCTCCTGTCCCTAAAGGTTCATTTGAAAACCAGCATCAGACAGTATAGATCTGTCTGGCTTTAATACTGAAATGAACTTTTATAGCGTAGCCGTGAGGCATACAATGTTGTAGTTATTTATTTTCACTTTTTAGTTATTGTTTTTTTTTGTATCATGAACTGTGTCTAAATAAACGGTATTCTTTCTTTCTTTCTGTCTTTCTTTCTTTAAGCCCACATAATAATTGCAAGTGGCTGAAGGCCAATTATTTATTATACCACTGAACTCAACAGACTCACATTACACTGGTAGACAACATAGTTCTTTTCCAAATTGCGCCAAAAAATCCAAATTCAGTCACCTTTTAAGATCCTTGGTCTATCTATTTGCTGACTGTTTTTATTTCTAGCTGAAGAGAATCAGTCTAAATTAATACTGTTCTAGTGATCCAGAAATAATAAAAGATGTGTCACGATTGAGAGATGTATACAATCCTAGTAGTTCTAGTATTTTTAGTAAAATATCTATGTACAAAATTTCAAAACTGTATCATGAATAATCACAAAGTTATAAGCTTGTTACGTTACCAAGTTGTCTACACAAACATGGTCACCACGTGCCCCCGCGCCGCTCGCGTCCAGCATCGTATTGTGCTCATTGATAATAATTAGGCAGTAGGTACCTAACTGAACGGCGATTGTATTGTAATTAAGTGGTGATAACATTTTCCATCACACTTGCAAAACTTTTTTGGGTAAAAATATAACATGGGGTAAAAATTATTGCAATCGATTCAGTTAATTAAATAGCATACATACACACACACACAAACTCACGCCTTTCTTCTCTTGCACATAAATATACCAACCCTGGACATGAAAGAGGCAATTCTGCTTCTCTGAATGGCATTGAACGCGTTCAGCCTTGCCTCCGCGAACATTTCCGGAGGCACTACAATAGCGCTTCAACACCATTAGGTGTCTGCAGATGTTGTTGTACTGAACACGTATGCCATGCCAAGACTTCCTTGTATACTCAGTCCAGAGCTGGCACGTATAGAAACTTTCACAATACGTTCTGAACAAGTGCACTTTCGTTTGTACATTAAAAAATCTTCTGGCAAGCATGTTTCCCACAACCGATAGAGCGCGACGTGGGCGATCGATATCCGCATCGTCTTTCACATCTGATGTCAGCATGTGACCAAGGTGATTGAACCTCCCCACAACCCTCACCGTCTGCCCCCCAATGCACACTGGTGGAACATTTTGAGGCCCCTTTCCCGACCTGAATATTATGAGTTCTGTTTTTCTAGCAATATGAACTAAGTCATGGTCTTTAGCATACTGATCACAAATAACCAGCAACTTTCTTAAGCCCTTAATTGAGGGGCTGAGCAGGACCATATCATCAGCATAACTCAAGTTGTTCAGATAACCATCTCCCAACTTGAACCCTACCGGTGCCCTGGTCAGCTCCACATTCAAGTCGTTTACGTAGAGATTAAACAAGTCGGGAGAGGTACCCGGGAGAGAAACCCCTTTGCCTAACCCCACATGACAGCTTATAGTCTTCAGACACAGAACATCCTCATCTGATATAGTTATAAAGAGAGAGTGATGCAGTTTTAATCAACAGCTTTTGATTTCTCTAAACCCTACTATAATCTGCATGATTCAGAAGCCCTGGCCGGAAGCCATAACTTATTAAGAGTACCACAAGCAAGTCCGGTTAAGGAGCTGACAATTTCTTAGGTTTATTTGCGAGACGTCGTCGGTACAACGTCTCTTGCGACCAAATCTCATGCTGACTACTTACCAGAAGTGGTTTCCAGCGTGGCTGTTATCAACCACCGGCTTCTGGTCATCTTGTGACTTCACCAGGACGTAGAAACCTCCGGTGTAAACTTTCACACCGTCTTTTACCTTTATAACTGCAAATCTGGTAACAAAAAATGGTATGTTATGTTGAAAAATGTACTTAAAACTATTGACAAGACTACATTAGTTTTGTAGGTTTGAAACTTGTCAAATATCTTAGTAGCTTTTATTGAATGCAGAAAATCTCGTACTTGGACATGAGCTGCCTTAGCTTTCCTGGAAGTCTTTAAATACTACTCCGGACTCAAGTAGGCCGAAGTAAATAAAACCTGCTCTGGTGGAGATGTCCCACAAACATTGGGGCACTTAATATCTTGTCCATCGTGTCCTGTTGTCTGCACGCTACAGGCGCTGATGGACGCTGCTGAAAATGCCAAGCTCGTAGCCAAATTCTAGGCTGACTGTATTTAGATTGCTATCGACACTTTAAGAAGAAAAAGGTATGCTGTTCAAGTTAGATGTTCTACTCAACTAAAAGACCTTCAGGCTCCAGAAAATTGAAATCGCCAACAAGTATCAAGAGCGGCAAACCCGTCAAAACTCTCATACAAACGCTCGTACGTGATTATGGTGTTATAACAAGTTTTTCTCCAGATATTTTAAACACACAGGTATCTTGTGGTTTATATCTAGGCTTTTGTTTAATAAATACAAACTTTTTTTGTATAACAAATTCAGTAAAGACGTGTAAAAATCTGCTTTTTTGCACAAACATCTGAACTTTGGCTGTTCATAATGTATTCATTAATTGTAAAAGTAAAGAAAACTTCGTCATAAAAATTTTGCACATGTAATGAAAATTCTAAATTACAAACATTTTTTCCAAAAGGCTTTTTTTTAAACACGTATTTCTTCGAACAAGTTTTGTAAAATCTCCGCGTGCCAATTTTAGTTCGATGTAATCGCGTTTCTCACTCGCTTGCATTGCGTTGAATGCGACAACAAGCTAAAGCAGTTCTGATCTTCTACTTGCTCCATTTACTCAGCATAGAAACTTATACAGGCAAATACTATAATGATACATACTTCGGTTCCTCGGTACAATCAGCTAGAACCACATTCTCGACGCAGTCTGAAGTCATTATATGCTCAACGCCTCCAAAGAGCATCTGTACCAAGTTATCTTGCACGCGGCATTCACCTGGAAGGAAATACAGTCTTCAGCATTACTTTGGTAACCATAAAAATACATCACTCTCCTGAGAATAAGGTAATGGATAAACAATATAAAAAATATAATTAAGTACGTTAAATTTTCTGTTCACTTAATAGTTTGAGCGCATGGGGTTTCGTGAGAAAGCCTGAAATCGTTACCACATCAAAAGACAGCTGGAGTAGTAATTGCTTTTTTTGACATGGTATATTAAAAAAGTTCCTTGTGGTGCCGGACGTAAAAGAATAGCACCACCCCATTTCTTCCCGTGGGTGTCGTAGAAGGCGACTAAGGGACTTACTAGAGAATGGGCAGCAGCGTTCTTTATGCATTTTATCACCATACTGCGATCGCCAACCCGCCTGCCAAGCGTGGCGATTATGGCAAAACCCTCCTTCTGGGGGAGGCCTATGAACGTCTTTCGGCTGAGGTGAGTGTGATTTTTAAAAAACTCTACGCAAACTTAGAGCGTAACTTTTAACTGAGGAGACATTACGGTTTGACAGGTTTTGTATAGACCATATTCTTCCAGTAAAAGAGAACTGATATCAGCCCTTAGGAGTTTTTTTCAATAACTTTTATATGAAGAGTAAATATGACAGTATGACATATTTACTATACAAAACCTGTGTCACCGCATTATACACTCCTCAGATAAAAAAAACATAATTATTTTACTTTTATTGAAAAAGAAAGCCTTTGCAACTAAAACAGGCGAGGCCTTTTGTCCGTTTGTAAAACAATTTTAGTGTAAATAACCCTCCTTCTGGCGCAGTCGGGTAAAAAAGACTGCAACCATATATATCAGAATAAATTAAGTAAAGACACTTACGGTATAAACCTAACGTCTTCATGATCTGCATGTCAGTCCAACTATCCAATAACCACGCGAAGTTATCTGATTTAAACTGCATTTCAGCTCCCTTGTTGACGCTGACGGAAGCTAGGCCGTTCCTCTCCTGGAAGCGTGCAAAATACATAGTCATAAAATCTTTATTGTAACTTGGAGTTTTAATTTGTAAGACTTTGAGAATCACAGAGTACGGAATTGCCGTGGTCGGAAATAGAAGTAGAAATAATATTTATTTGTATAAAACATGGTATATAAGTTATTTTAAGCCATAATAGAGCAATACACCGTGACATTTTAGTCGTCTTACAAAGGTCTCAATGTATCCGTCATAAAATACCTCTAGCCGGGATTAAAACATTGTTACCACTAATTAAGATAATAGGTACAAAGAAAAATAAATAATGCTTTAGAATTATGAAACAGCCTCCCTATTAATAATGTTTACGTATCAAACGGTAGAAGACATCTACCTACCTACCATTACATTACATCATTAATTCCATAACATAACAGGGTGTTTCAAACTACGTCATGCATTTTAGTGAATGATATTTTCATTTTTGTAACTAAGCAAATGTTCAAAAATGTTTTTTTTTTAATAAATGATTAGTAGTCATTGGATACATGAAGTGGGCTGCCGTTGTAAGACGACTAAAATGTCACGGTGTATATGCATAGCATTCAAATATTATAATTAATTGGTTGCATTTGAAAATGTTTCCGGTCAGTAAATTTTTTAATGCTTTAAAAGTAATAAGTTTTTAACCATTCATATAGTTTTTCTTTGAACAATCTAAGATCTAAAGTTTTTAAGTCGCTTGAAATTTTATTGGACACCATGAAGTTTAAATGGTTGTTTTCCCGCGGCAGAACAACTTGCCATAAGGAGTACTTTTTAAACATAGAGTAAAAGTTGACAATATAAGATATTTTTGTTTTAAAACAATTAAAAAATATTCATTAACTCGATAAAACACTACTCAATAGTAACACTAGAAGTAACTGGTAGATACTACTCGAATCGCACGCGCCGCCGACAAAGGGAACAGCGATGCATAAATCTTTATTAGATTTAAATCAAAATAAACTCTCTCACGTGGTGATTTTTCACAATGGTTAATCTGCCATTTTTTGTTTCCAATATTTTATTTGTTTATAAAACTATTGTATGACCAAGACAAAACCATTTCGCTGCGGGAAAACAACCATTAAAATTTCACGGTGTATATTCGACAGTAACTACAGATGCAATTGCTAATGTAGTTCGTCACACGTCAAGTTTCAGCTGTCACAGGCATTGTCAGAATTGTCACGGCCCGCCAGTTTCTACGACCGAACTGTGACACTGACTGACACGCTTGGTTTGAATGGAAGATGTACTTATAAAATACACCTCTTGGGCTGTGCCATACTCCGGTGATATTTTGTAGCTGTGTCGACTCAATATCATCATCTGCCTCGCCTTTTCCCAGTTACGTTAGGGTCGGCTTCCAGTTTCACCATATGCAGTTGAATACCAGTATTTTACATGGAGCGACTGCCTATCTGACCTCCACAACCCAGTTACTGGGTAATACGATACCCATTGGTAAGACTGGTTGTCGAGTTTCGGGCTGCTGACGACTCGTAACGACTGTCAAAGATTTACGAATCCGAGTCACGGAGGAGTCTTGGTGTAGAAAAGATGGTCACAAATCCACGGATCAAATGCAGCAATTGTAGCTTCACCGGATGGATCGACCCGTGCGGTTGTATTACTTAGCCACGAGCCCCTCAGCTTTGTATTCTACAATCGAAGGATAAAAGAGAAATTCAAGAAGAAAAAACAATATTGACTGATATCTGCATACCTTTATAACCGCAGTCATGTTCAGTGGTTCCTTGCTGTAACTCCTCACCAGTTGGCCCAGTGCTGTCTGTGTCACTATGTCTGAGTCTAAGATGCCCATTTCTGATAGCTGTAATAAAAAACATCAACTGTAAACTTCAGAATAAACGACGGCTCATCGTTAAAAACAAGAATAGGGAAATCCCTGTTCTTGTTGTTCATCGAGATATGTGCCTTTTTTGGATCTGACAGATGGCCAATGCTATCCATGTCACGGCTAAGATAAAACTTAGACTGTCCATTGCTTCATTATCTTGTGCTACCCGACAATGTTAAAAAGTCTCATGTGCCAGTAAATTCATCACTTTATATCTTGTGAACAGAATCAGATATTAGGTGTGAATTTTATTTAAATACTAACTGTGTCCTTGAATTCGTTTGCGTGCATATTAGATTCCATGTTTTTTTTTTGTGCGGAACCCAATTCCTTTCTTTTTTTAAATAAAAATCGCCTATAAATACGTAGTACGTAGGTAGCGTAAGTAACTTCCTTGTAACATCAGCTATCAAAAATTTAATTAATGAAAATTAAAAAAAATGGTTTATGCAGTCAAGTTAAATAAACAATGATATGAAGTAATTCATATGACCTGTCAGTAGTTAAGCTAATTTTGGTGAAAGAACACAAACATCTTGAGTTAATCACAGCGACCAACAATTCTTATCGTTTAAGTAGCCGTTGATAGAATAGTATGCCTTCGAACAAAGATTTGATTTTACTTTCGCTTTAAACGCATTAAAATGTAAATCTAGCAAAGAAGAGGGTAGCTTGTTGTAGAAGGTTATACCAATATAGATTGAAAATACTTACATTACTCCCGAAAATCTTAACCTCAAAATATCTCTCAAGCTTCCCATACAGGTTCTGCGGCACTCCTTTGTATTTCAACGTCAGCTCGGAGGCGGGTCCTGACTCGAAGCAGTCAGTTTTGTTCCCGGAGTAGGTCAAGGTTAGGTGACCTTCGTATGATGCTGGATGAATGGATATGTCCTGGTCTGAGGCCGCGTGACTGATGTCTTGTTCACGGAGACAGATCTGAACAGAGGTAAATATTATAAATGATTTTACCAATGTCTTCACGTATTTTCCGAGGCACGGAGGGGTCTTGGTATGTAAAGATGGTCACCCATCCACGGACCAACCACGGCAAGCGGCTGTTATTATTTATCCCCCGACATTATTACTTAGTATCTGACACTATCCCTTTACAATACCCATAGGTTCCGTGTGGTGCCAGACGTTAAGAATAGCACCATCCCATTTCTTCCCGTGGGTGTCGTAGAAGGCGACTAAGGGACTTACTAGAGAATGGGCAGCAGTGTTCTCTATGCATTTGATCACCATACTGCGATCGCCAACCCGCCTGCCAATCGTGGCGATTATGGCAAATCCCCCCCTTTTAGGAGAGGGCTATGTCCAGCAGTGGACGTCTTTCGTCTGATATAATGAATACCCCTAAATGAATGATAAATGATAAATTATTTTATTTCTGTAAGTAGCTTTGCGCAAACACTTTTCCACGTCAATCATATTTTAAAAACTAGATGAGGTCGGCGTTTCCTATCTGTCTACTCTGAGAAGAAAGGCTGAAGCAAACTCAGCAGTCACAGTCTCTTTTAAAGTCCAGACATAAACCTGGTCAGATCTTGTGAAGGCTATGTAAATTTGTGTCTGTAATTATTATTGTCTTTTGAGGAAAGAACCACACAAATGTAATCAGATGTAATCCTTCTTTTTTGAAGAAGCCACAATTGCAATATCAATTGCATGTCACGCTTACAATGGCACTGTCTTTCATTTTGACAATTCTCCAACTTGATTGCGTTATCAACGTTGTCAAGCAGATACATTTTTCAAACATATGGATTAGAAATTGACTTCAAAAGTCTTCGATTAGCGATTGAAAGTGTGAAACACAATTACGGCACAGAATCTATTCATTCTAGGTAAAAGAAAACTTAAGTCTTTTCCCACGCATTGTTTCCGCTTCTACCAAAACCATTTTACGTCACGTGTGCAAACCTTAGCGCGGATTCCGTTACTTTGTAAATCTTCAAGTAAAAGGTGAACGATGTAAATAGGGTATATCATAATATCAACGACTGCTACATGAACTTCCTTTTAACCCTCCACTCACGCGTTCATCCCAAGGGAGTAAGCAGGAACAACAAAACGCCACGTGCTTCTTGGAATATATACTTTTTGCGTATTTGAGGACGATATTCTTATCGTACGGCACGACGCATAGCATTTACGCGTTGGATAAAATCATCTGAACTTTTTAAAGTCATCATTAATATCCGGGTTATACGAGATTTTTAACCACCTTTAAAGTAAAAGAAGACGTACTCAATTCGGTTGTATTTTTTTTAACGATTTTACTTAAAACCTCCGTTTTTTTTTTGAGGTTCTCAATCATCAAATGACTTCTCCCGCTCTGGATGGAGTAGGAGGGCGTGTTAGACTTTTACTGACTAAAACCTACCCGTGTTCCCTCAGCTACCTGTGTATCTCTTTCGAAAAACCTTCAAAAGGAATTACTGAGCAGGGAAAATACGCTTAAAGAAATATCTTGTAAGTATGAGTCTAGTCAACAAATGTTAAGCGACCGTTTGCAGGAGGCCTGTGAGTTGGTGGACTTGGTGAAGTACAATGCAGAGAGGTATGAGTCACTGACCAACAATCTCACCTGTAATTGTGCTCCCACTCCGCCACCTCTCATGCCACAGCATGTTGTTTCTGTCGCTTCACCCAATTTAACTCATACACTAGAAAGTACCTATCCCACTCAAAGTAATATTTTGGTATATTCTGATAGATTAGGAGCAGGTTTTGGATCATTGTTAAATAACCGCTCAAAACATACTATAACGAACTGTTGTTACCATAACCTGCATTTTAATGAGCTTGTTCATAAAATAAAACACACAAAATTGAATGAGCAGACAACTGTAGTTCTTTTAATTGGAAACAGTCTGAGTTTAACTAAAAAGGACATAGTTAATGGTATTGACACCCTACTTAAATTAAAATTAGGTAAAATAATATTATGTGCTTTGCCATATTCAAAAAAATTGAATTATGAAGAAAATGATTACATTTTTAGCTTAAATAATTTAATGCATATTTTGACATGTCGTCATAGTGACCGTTTATTGTATTTTGATACTAACAATTTTGTTAGAGATTTTGTAATAGTTCGGGAACATATGTTTCTTCCCAAGAAAAGTCAACATGTATTAGCTACTTTGTTAGCTTACAATATACACGCAGTTATTGATGATTTAACTGAGACTAGGTTAAGTGACGAAACAGTATTATCTAGTACTTCTAATAATACTGTAATTAATTCTTTAAACTCTTAGACACGACAAAAGAGAAGCGTAATAAGAATATCTTACTGTATCACCAAAATATAAATCGCTTCCCTGGCAAAATCCTAGACGTGGAAATGTTAATAGATAAATATCATATGGATATCCTATGTTTTTGTGAAACCTGGTTAAAACCAGATAGGATGTTGTTTAATGTAAATAATTTTTCAGTTGCCAGTGCGTACAACAGGTCTTCGATAGGCGGTGGTACTTTGATATTATGCAATAGTTGTTTTAGATATAAGGAGAGAAAGGATATTACTGCTTGCTCTGTTGATCGCTTATGTGAGGTAGCATGTGCGGAGATTGAGGGCCATACTTTCTTGTCTGTTTATAGACCACCAGCCTCGGACTTGTCATCATTTTTGATCATTATGGAAGAAATATTAGGTAAACTTTTTAAAGATAATAAATTAGTTTTTGTGTGTGGTGACCTAAATATTGATCTATTAGTTAACTCACCAGAAAAATGTAAGCTTATCTCATTGTTTAAATCATTCAATTTAAAATGTATATTTAATGAAGCGACTAGAATAACAGCAACCACAGCTTCATGCATAGACAATGTATTTACTAATTGTAAAATAAAGGACTCTTCCTTAATTAGTGGCGTCAGGTCAGACCATACTGGTCAGCTTGTATCGTTTGACTTAGATAAAAAGTTACAACTACATAAAACCATTGAATTGAGACCTCTGACTAAAAATAAATTGAAAACATTTAAAAATTATGTTCTTAGCAATCTCTCAACAGCAAGTTTTGATTCACAAGATCCCAATATAAACTATGACACATTTTTTTCTACAGTATGCCAAGAATTCAATAAAGCATGTCCTGTAAAAAAAGTCACAATCTCTGCTAAACCAAAATTTAGCGAATGGGCCACAGCTGGCATTCGAAAAAGCAGAGATATCTTATATAATTTGTATCACGAAAAATCATTGACTTCTGATCAGGCCCTTCATAATTATGTAAGAAACTATTCTAAGATATTTAAAAGAGTCTGCGCTCAAGCTAAATCTAAATTAATAAGTAACAAAATTAATATTTCTAAAAATAAAATAAAAGCTGTGTGGCAGGTAATTAACAAAGAAACTGGAAACACACAACAGCGAGATCAGATTGAATTAGCTCTAAAAATTGATAATGAAACTATTTCAGATAAGTTAAAAGTTGCTGAGACTTTAGAACATTTCTTTACCAACATCCCAATAGAGGTTACGAAATCTCTCCCGTCATCATCTGTATTAGCTGAATCTCTTCTTAAAGAAAACTTCAGTAAGGACATTCCAAATTTTGAATTCAAACCCATTTCTATTGCCACAATTACAACAGCATTTAAAAGTCTTAACATAAAAAACACTGAAGACTTATGGGGGATTTCCGTTAAGGTTCTTGAAGATATCATTGACACAATTGCCCCTGTCCTAACAGGCATATTTAATCAATGTTTAGACACTGGTACGTTTCCTGACTTAATGAAACATAGTAAAGTAGTACCAATTTTCAAATCGGGTAGTAGGAGTGATCCCTCTAATTATAGACCTATATCTGTGCTTCCAGCATTGAGCAAAATTTATGAAAAAATCATGTTGGACCAGATGTTGTCACATTTTAACTCAAATGGGATTTTACATAGTCGACAGTTTGGTTTCACGAAAGGTAGGTCAACGACTGACGCGGGAGTACAACTCATCAGTCACATTTTGGAATCATGGGAGAAGTCCCAGGATGCAATTGGCATTTTCTGTGACCTCTCAAAAGCGTTTGACTGCGTTGACCACAATACACTCATCTGTAAATTACACCACTACGGACTTCGTGGACGAGCTGCTGATCTTGTGCTTTCCTATTTATCAAACAGGCAGCAAAAAGTAAATGTTAACGGGGCAACGTCCTCGGGGTCTCTAGTTAAGATGGGCGTGCCTCAAGGTTCAATTCTTGGCCCTTTTTTATTTCTAGTTTATATTAATGACCTTCCTTACCTGATGGCTAACTTCTCGGATATAATTTTATTCGCTGATGACACTTCTCTTATTTTTAGAATAGATAGAAAAGATACGGATGTCTTACATGTCAACGATAGTCTAGCTGTTCTCTCGAAATGGTTTGCGGCTAATAATCTTTTACTCAATGCGAACAAAACTAAATGTCTTAAGTTCTCATTACCAAATGTACCCCAAGTAGGGCTAAATTTAAAACTTGATGGCAAGAAACTAGATGCTATTTCGGAAACTGTATTTCTAGGAATTACTTTAGATTCAAAATTGCAATGGGGTGCCCACATTAGAGCTCTTTCAAGTAGATTAAGCTCAGCTGCTTACGCAGTAAGAAAAATAAGGCAGTTGACTGATGTAGCCACAGCTAGGTTAGTATACTTTGCTTATTTTCACAGTATTATGTCTTATGGCGTTCTGCTGTGGGGGTCGGCAGCTGACGTAGATTCAGTTTTCATTCTACAAAAGAGGGCAATCCGCGCAATCTATAAAATGGGGCCTCGCGAGTCTCTTAGAAACAAATTCAACGAAGTTGACATACTAACTCTGCCTTCTCTTTATATCCTAGAAAATATCTTGTATGTTCGCAAAAATTTAGGTCTTTTCAAAAAAAGATGCGACTTCCATAATCTAAATACACGTAGTAAAGATGAAATTGTGATTCCAAAATTTAGATTAACTAAAACTAGCAAGTCATTTCTAATAAACAGTATCCGCTTCTATAACAAGTTGCCAAAATCGGTTACAGAACTTAGCGATGGAAAGTTTAAAACTCACATCAAACGTGTCCTTATCAAAAAAGCATATTATAAGATAAAAGACTACGTTGAAGACAAGGAAGTTTGGCATTAATTCCTTCTGCACATGTGGCTTCCCTGGTAACTCATTAGCACCATAACTTTGTGAGCGTCTATTAACTGCTTCCAAATTACAATGTTAATTTTAATTATTTTATTTTTTACACTTTCTGACATATTCTCGTCATTATTTGACATTATACAACCCTTGTAATATCGAGTATTTATTAGTGATTCTCATGGAAATCATATCACTTGGTTTAAATAGGTTGATTTTACTTATGTAGATTCTTTTACATATTGTGAATGAGAGAACGTTGTAGGCCTACAGTTTCTGTTATTTATTTTCATTCCTCTAAGTACCTGGTACTTATTGACAGGCCTGCACTGTCCTCCCATACCTAATATCACTGTAATTTGAAAACATTATAAAATCCAATTATTTTTAAAAGAGTAACCGTGGAGTTTCTTGCCGGCTCTTCTCCATAGGAAGCGACAAATTGGAACCGTGCACCTAGCTTCTGACGTTTCATAAGTGCCCTTGCAGGTTTATGTGAAATAAAAATATTTTGATTTGATTTGATTTGATTTGAACAACCCGCACCCCTGGACACCTCGGTCATTTATAAATCGAAAGAATCCCATATACATTTGGTCAAGTTCTTATAAGTGGTTTTTGAGTTAGCTTCAATAATACGTATTTTGGCCACTAAGTGTTTGTTGATGATTTTATAATAACTTCCTGTCACTGCAAGTGAAGGTAAACGAATTTGTTTGGGGTAAGTACCACAACTAAAAAGAGAAAAATAAAAAGTTTACAAAACAAAACCACCGACTTCCAAAAACAACCTACTTTAATTTTAGAAGTCGGTGGCAAAACAACGAAAATACAATACCAATGATACCGACTCCTGAAATTAAAGTAACTTTTCACATTGTAGTGATTTTTTTGGAAGTCGGTTATTTTTGTCATTTCGATACGAGAAGGTCGATCTTACCGTCCATTCCTTTCTAGTAACATTGTCAGAGCTTGGTTGTAGACCATGAACTGTCAGCTGCAAATTAGCGTTACCTCCCGTACTCTCAACCTTTGTAATAGCTTCCATCTCGAAGAATACTTTCTTCGGCTCTTCTTGACTAAAATAAAAATAAATAGTTTGTAATTTTCATCCTTCACTACGTCTATACGGGGCTTGTGGCTCAATAAAAAAGGTACACATTTCGATGAACAACAACAACAGCGATTTCACTCTTCTTGTTTTTAACGATGAGCCGTCGCTGTTTATTCTGAAGTTTACAGTCGATGTTTTTTATTACAGCTATCAGAAATGGGCATCTTAGAATCAGACATAGTGACACAGACAGCACTGGGCCAACTGGTGAGGATTTACGGCAAGGAACCACTGAACATGACTGCATATATTAAGGTATGCAGATTGGGGTCAGTCAACATAATTTTTTCTTCTTGAATTTCTCTTTTATCCTTCGATATTCTACAAAGCTGAGGGGCTCGTGGCTAAGTAATAACAGCGCACGGGTCGATCGATCAGGTTAAGCTACGCTTGCCGCGGTCGGTCCGCGTATAGGTGATCTTTACATACCAAGACCCGTCCGTGCCTCGAAAGCACGTTAAGACGTTCGTCCCTGATGTCATTCGTGTATCTTTCTCGAGTCTGAATTTTTATAAACGAAGTTCCTTACGCTTTTTTTTGACCTCACTACCGACTGGGAGTCGTTTCCATGGTTTTCGAGGGTACCGAACCCTCAAAAACCATGAAAACGACACCCTTGATGAAAAAGTTAAAAATTCCGCGGCCGCCATCTTGGATTTTCTTTTTGACCTCACTATCGGCTGCAGCACACTCGAAAACCATGAAAACTATCTTACTCTCTCCGTCTCTTTCTATCTATACAAATAAATAAAATTGAAGTGTCTGCTTGTAACGTCTAAATTACAGTTTTTTTTACTGTACGGTACGATGGCACATCATCACATCAGCCGAAAGTCGTCCACTGCTGGACATAAGCCTCCCCCTCCCCCCGCCCCTCCTCTGCTGCTCTTTGTATATGTGAGTTTAAATGTTTGTAAACGCACCCACAATACAGGAGAAATTCCTAGTATGGGGCAAAGTAAAAAAAAAGAGATCCACGTGGGCCAAGCGGTGGACACAGTTGCATGGAGGGGGCACATCGTCTTATCGTTACGTAACACTTGATTGTTACCGGACGATTTCTTCAATTTTATTCTACGTAAAGAACATCGTTCCAAAAACTTACCTAAAATAATTAACCATCATAGAAACATCTAACTTCGAGATATCCTCATCAACGCTCATCTCGTTGATCTGAACCTTCAGCCGTAGTACGTCATTAGCCGTCTTCATCAGGTGCTGCGGCGGCAGGATCAGACCACAAGATCCTGAGGGGGGCGAGGTGAACAGGAGTATGCTGTTAAGGATTATCAGGGATGGCTGGATTGAGGTTAGGAAGCTGAAATGAAGAGGCAAAATTTAAAAGAAATCAGATTATCTGCAGCAAAATGTCTTTGATTGACTGAAATATCAACTACTCGTCAAATTACTAAGGCCACAGCCATACGGATACGCTAGATTGTAGAGTTTCTTGCCTACTTTTCTCCATAGGAAGCGACAAATTGCACCGTGCACCTAGCTTTTGACGTTTTATAAGTGCACATGTGAAAAGATGCTATTTTTACATAAAAGTAGTTAGTGTAGCTCAAACAAGTGACAAATTACAAAAATTATAAATAATGCTTTCCGTATGTACGATGTTGTGATGAAATCAGCCACAGAATTTGACCACCCATACTATATTTATACCTTTACAAATCGTTAATCAGGTCTTAATTAGACAATGCTTTTGCAGTATAGAATCCCTTTTTTGATAAATAGTCAGATACGATTGAAAAAGTTCAAAGTAAGCTTTCGAAAGCCTTATAGTAATCTTCTGAATACGTATAAATCACATCATCTTAAAGCCAGCACGTATTATTTTAGTTATTGTTAAGACAATCCTTTATTTGCAGTAGTCCTACTTCTTCTAGTCCTACGAATGAAAGCTTGCGAACATCCCTACGACGTTTTACTGGTTAATTTAATAATCTCTGCCAAAAATATTGACATCTTTTTTTTTTTGGGTGGGAAATCATCAAATAACTTCTCCCGCTCTGGGTGGAGCGGGAGGGCGTGTGTCAGACTTTTACTGACTAAAACCTATCCGTGTTCCTTCCTTTCCTCCCACCCAATCCGAAACAGGAACCTCCCGAAACAGCCATGTCCGGAGAGGACCTGTGTCAGGCGGAAGGTGAGGACGCCATGCCGCCTCTCAAGCCACTCCTCAAAGAGAGGACTTGGTTGCGACAAGGGGGCACTGGGTTGCGACAATCGCACTTTTCACGTCGCCATGAGATCCTGCCGGAGCTCTGTCCGCCGTGCCGCGATTTCCCGCGGCAGCGGAGTTCCGCCCCGACGTTTGGCCTCCTCGCGCCACTCCCAATTGTGCGCGAGGACCTTTGCCTCCAGATCCCATGGTGGCAATCCGGCAAGGAGGCCCGCCGCCTCACCGGAGATCGTGCGGTATCCCCGGATCATTCGGATGGCCAAGACCCTAAGGGCCGCCTTCAACCGGCATGATGGTTGGCGCCTCAATGTAGGCGCCCACACCGGCGCCCCGTATAGGGCCATGGCCCGCACGACCCCGCGTAGAGCCTCCGGCAGGAGGCGTTTGGCCCCCCTAGATTGGGCAGGAACCGCTTCAAGGCAGCCCCGGCCCGCTCCAGTCTGGGAGCCAATCGTCGAAAGTGCTCTGCGAAGTTCCACCGGCGAAATATTTGACATCTTTGCTTTACAAGCTGGTAAATTCAGAGACCTCGTTCGTGAAACTATTTTGGATAATACTCCGAAATATTTTTAACTCCTACACTGTACTTACTCATAATGATTATTCTTGGAAGTAAACAGCTTGTCCAACACTTCAGCTCCGGTCAGCGGTCTCTCGCAGTCGAAAAACACACTTTTGTTATCAACATTCTGTAAGGAAACAAAGAGTTATTTATTTATTAGTTTTAGAGCTCTTTTAACTAACCAGACTGCCGATGTTAGCAAGGGGTATCGCGTTACCAAGTAGCTGGGTTGTGGGCAGATAGGCAGTCGCTTCATGTAAATTACACTGGCCAAAAAAAAAAAATGTTTTTTGAAACTTGTATTTTTCCATACCTTGCCATGAGATTAGTTAAAATACGACCATATAAAAAAATTGAAACACCCGCTTTCTAAGAAAAAAGACATTGATCGGTGGGTACCATTAAACCACCCTCTCAAATAACGTACACATCTTAAACAAAAAAAACTTGGTGTCCAAGGTGATTAGTACTCTCAAAAATCTTGAAACCAAAATACAAATTGTAAATGTTATATATAGGCCGTTCTCGAATGGAACTTGAATTAAACTCCCCACAAACAAAACAGCAATATCACGTAATAGTACGTGTTAAAGCGATATTAAACATCAATGAACGAACAATACCGAGTTGAAAATATACAGGTTTAAGGATATATCGTGTACTACCCACAACAATATTGTTTTTGTAAGTAAGATCAGTTGCAATACTCTTTTTCGACATAGCCTCACAAAATTAAGCCAAATATATCTTACATGTTTCATTTAGATATTTCGATGTAATAGATTTTTTTTATTATTTTTCCGTTAATAATTATACTTAAAAGATACCGAAAAATTTACAATTGGATTAACGGCAAAAAGTAATGTTGACCAGTGTTATTGGTATTCATTTGGTTACAATGGAACCCGACCCCAACATAGTTGGGAAAAGCTAGATAGATAATATGTAGTAAGTAGTACACCAGTGTCGCCAACCCGTACGATAATTATGAGGCCGTACGATAATTATGGGGCCGTACTATAATTATGGGGCCGTACGATAATTATGGGGCCGTACGATAATTATGGGGCCGTACAATAATTTGGCCAATGGTACGATATACGGATAGTGAATGTCTAATGTACGATAATTTTGTGCTTTGGAGTAAAAGAAAACTTTCCAACGTAGTTGTCAGAAAAATTAAACGCAAAAAAAATCAACAAAATCACAATGGCAAATGTGAAGATGACAGCATCAACAAGTAAATGTTTCTTTCTCTCTCTTTCGCTTACATTCATTAGCGCACAATTCCGAAAATATTCTTATTTTTCAATCCGCAATAAGCACAAAGCCGCAATGAAAACGTCAAATGGCTTAGAGGTGAAAAATTTAAGCGATGTTTCTTTAAGACTTTATTTAATTTTACGGCAAAAAGCATTTCTAAACACTACGACAAAAGACGTTTACGTTTTGATCTGTTGGTGAAACTTGGCACAACTGCGTCAAAGTAGGAGTCTTTTGACTCAACTATTGTCGTTTGTTATCAACTGAAATGAATAAATAAATTAGGTTTTTTTTTGTGATTTTGCTTTTGCACGATAATTTTACCCAGAATTCGATAATTTGAACTTTTGGAGTTGGCAACACTATAGTACATCATGATAGCACAATAACTATTTCTGTCATACATTGCTGTGTTCCAGATTGAATCGCTATAGTATAAAACAAAGTCGCTTTCTCTGTCCCTATATCCCTATGTATGCTTAAATCTTTAAAACTACGCAACGGATTTTGATGCGGGTTTTTTTAATAGATAGAGTGATTCAAGAGGAAGGTTTATATGTGTAATACAACGACCTCCACGTGGGCGAAGCCGCTGGCAAAAGCTAGTAGAATATAATACAATACCTTTATTTCCGACAAGAGTACGGTAACTAACAATTTTACTTATCTTCTAACGTTAGAAGGTTACCGACACAGATTAACATTACACAATTACCCCCTTAATAATAAACACGGAATAAAGTTACACCAGGTGTAACCACACATTTTTGTAGGTTTCAACTTCGAATAACTTTATTCTGTGTTTATTATAAAGAGGTTTTAAATTCAGGGTGGAACCGCAGTCACCTCCGCAACATCGGGGAATTCCCACCAGTCTGCGAATACACTGATAATACATTTGGTGCTGCCACAAACACGCATCATCGGGAATTCACATGTATTCTTACTAATGGTAGCGTTAATACAATAATAATAATAATAATATTTATTTATTCAAAAATTACAAGGCTTAAGAATATGTACAGTTTTGCTTAAATGTAAATTATATTCCTAAGACTTACGTGCCTGAACTAGGTAATCCTGTGTTTCAGGCAAGAAGAGCTAAAATAGTCTATAAAAGTTAATAAATAATCAAAAGTTGACAATAGACAAATAATTAAATGAATGTTGAGTAGCTTAACTCTTAGTTTCTAAGTTTGATAAATAATAACATAGGTGAATATTTATTTTAACACAGTTAGTAAATTCTCTGTTTCTTCGTAAGACATACTTTGGAGAGCATCATTGAGAGTTCTCTTACAATTTGTGTAGTTCAGGGAATAAATATTTGCTTTCGAGTTTAGTCTATTATAGAGGAGAGGACCGAGGTAAAGGTAAAATTTGGATATAAAAGCATGTTTAGTTATAATTTGTGGACAAACTATATCTTTACGTCTTTTATTAGTATATTCTGTACTGTAAGGTAAAGCCGTGTGTTGTTTTAATACAATGCTCATTATAAATAACTGTCGAACTGTTAATACTTCACAAGATTTGTATAGTAGGTTAGTAGGAAAGAGAAAAGGGCGGGAAGTAGACACTTTGAGAATCGCCCTCTGAGCTCTCTCGATGGTTAGTAACAGTGTTTTACCAGCACCACCCCAAGTGGTAATACAGTAAGTTATTATCGATTGACATAGAACAAAGTAAACTTGTCTAACTATTTTTGGATCAGCAATATAGCGTAACTTTTTAAATACAAATATCAACTTGCGAATTCTACTATTTAAAGCTCCTATATGTTTTTTGAACGAAAGTGTTTTATCCATTATTATACCAAGGTATTTAGTTGTATTTGCCATTTTAATTTTGGGGCACACACATTGGTTATCTGTAGGAATAGCGCAATAATGGGCATATAATGTCGAGGTAGTGCAAGTCGATGTTTGCTTACGCATCAAAAATGTTATGTAATTTGTCTTGTCTGCATTTAATGTTAGTGAATTTTGTTGAAGCCATTTATTTACAAAATTGAATCCGTGTTGCACAAGCTTGTAGACATTATTTTCTGAGTCAGCGGAAAATAGAAGGACAGTATCGTCAGCATAAGAAACAATTTGGCCGTGATCTAGGTTTAGATTACAAAGATCATTTATGTAAATCAAAAATAGGGTAGGCCCCAAAATGCTTCCTTGGGGTATTCCGAAAGACGAGTTTTTTTTTGTCATCGCTGAGAACATTATCAATCCTTACACATTGGGTACGGTCTTCTAGATAGCTTTTAAATAGTTTCAGCTGGGTGCCTCTGATACCTATGGCTTCAAGCTTGTGCAACAGAATAGAAATAGAAACCGTGTCAAAAGCTTTGGCGAGGTCCAAGAAGATACCTACTGTGTGGTTACCGTTATCGAGTTCTTTTGCTAAGAAGTTAGTCAGATGGTGTACGGCATCGTCTGTTGACATTCCAGGCCTAAATCCGTACTGCCGCTTCGATAATATTAATTTATCCTCCAAGTATTTGTGAAGTCTTTTACATATGATTTTTTCTAATATTTTAGACATAGAAGGCAGTAAGGAAATAGGTCTATAATTTGTCACTTGATCTTTGCTGCCCGATTTATAAACAGGGACCACAACAGCTTTTTTTAGGCATTCGGGAAAAAGACCCGTGGATAAGCATTTTTGGAAAATATAAGTTAGTGGCGGTACCAAAATGTGCCTAAACTGTTTAATAGTTTTATTAGATATGTTATCCCAGCCAACTGCACATGCATCTTTCAAACTCATAATGATAGCTTCTACCTCAGCCTCGTCAGTGTCTATCAACGCAAAGGATGATAAAATAGTGCTACACGTAAAAGGTGTGCTTGATTGATTATGTGATTGGCCCCGAACTTTTTCAGCTAGACACTTTCCAACATTCACAAAGAAATTATTTGCAATGTTGGCAGATGTTAACTGTGATGAGTGTGCTTGTAACAAACCTGAAGATGACTGATTTTGTTTTGAGCTATACGTTGCATTTTTAATGAAATTCCAGATTTTTTTGCTATTTGTACCAGCCTTTTTGAGTGCAATTTTATCGTAGTTGCTTTTTACTTTTCTTAGGAGATCATTACAGAAGTTACGATATCGTTTATAAGTAATTTGTAAAATTAAATTATCTGGATTAGATTTAGCTTTCATATGCAGTTTATCTCTATTTTTCATCCAACGAATGAGTCCTGTCGTGATCCATGGCTTTATGTTGTAGTTTTTGTTATTTAGCCGATATTTGACAGTGTTTTTCTGAATTGCATTTTGCACATTTTTAATTAGGTACAACATACAAAACTGCGGATCTGCGGAATCGTAGACTGGGTCAAAGTCGATATTTCGTAAGTCTTCTTCAAGTTTATTTACGTTCATGCTGGAAATTGTGCGAGTGACCAGTTTAGGCAAGAAAATTTGATTTGAGTATTATATGGTCCAAGCAGGAGCCACTTTGATGTGTGGGAAGCGTGTTAGTGGGCAGCAAACCATGGAAGGCGCATAGGTTAAGGTATTCCTCAGCGGACGCGTCAGCACTTTCTGGAAGAATATTGATATTAATATCTCCAATTAAAATGGTATTTTTAAAAGATGATAGGTTCTGCAAGGTGTCGTTTAGAGAGAAAGTAAAATTGTTTATATCTCTAAAAGAGGGGGGCCGATATAAGGCAAGTATTGCGAATTCTGATCCAATCTTAATTAGCAATCTACTACAGTCATGTATAGTCGGTTCCTCGATCGACACATTGAGATGATTTCTTGCATAAACTATCACCCCATCGTATTAATTGTGGTTGACGCTACTTTTGTACATATTATATCCCGGAATTAGTGGTATGTTATATTGTTTGGAAAGCCAACATTCGGTTAAGACAATAACGTCACAGTTAATGTCTAAACGCTGTAGAAAAATGCTAAAATTGTCAAAATTCTTAAAAATACTACGAATATTTTGGGTTAGTATGGTTAGTGGACTAGTGTAGGAAGAGAAATATTGTTTACAGTGTTCAACGTCACACGCTTGGGATTCAGATACAGACAAGTTATCTATGTCATTAATTAAACTATTAATCATAATTATAAGTATAAAACAACAACAAGGGCCAAAAAATACGTAATTAACGGCGCTCTTAGGCGCCTACATAATCAATAGAATTAATGTACCTCTTTTCAGCTATTATTTTCGCTGGGCAGTCAGCAGCACTTGTCTTGTGATTGCTTGGCTTTTTGAATTTCAAGCAAGTAGCGCATTTTGGTTCTTCAGCCTTCTTGGTGCAATCTTTTATTGAGTGACCCTGATCACCACAGTGGCCACAGGTGTAAGTGGTCTCCCGACATGATTTAATAATATACAGGATAAGTTTTTATCCAGTGCGCAAACTGTAACCATGAATTCAGCATATCATTCTAGATCCCCTAGCGCAGAAAGTTTTCGTCGGTTATACAAAAAAAATCAGCTGTTCCCACACATTTTGGCACTTTTCTATGAAACAGCTGATTTTTTTTGGTTTAACCGACGAAAAATTTCTGCGCTGGGGCGTCTAGAATGATAGGCTGAATTCATGGTTACAATTTGCGCATTTGTTCCGTGTGGTGCCGGACGTAAAAGAATAGCACCACCCCTTTTCTTCCCGTGGGTGTCGTAGAAGGCGACTAAGGGACTTACTAGAGAATGGGCAGCAGCGTTCTCTATGCATTTGACCACCATACTGCGATCGCCAACCCGCCTGCCAAGCGTGGCGATTATGGCAAATCCCCCTTTTGGGGAGACTTATGTCCAGCAGTGGACGTCTTTCGGCTGATATGATGAATTTGCGCACTGGATAAAAACTAATCCTGTATAAGCCACAAACATCCCAGATGCATTACAAAACAACGCACGTATTGCAGTCCACAGGCGGTAATAACTTAAAATCAGGGGGACCGACATCTTGTTTTGACACCCAAATACACAACAATTTTTTTTTTTATCTGGGTAACCTTTTTTTATCTAGGTATGTTGGACTCGGCTTCCAGTAACTGAATACCAGTATTTAACATGGAGCGCCTGCTCAGCTCATCATCGTCATCATAATTTCAGCCAAAAGACGTCCACTGCTGGACATAGGCCTCCCCCAGGCTCCTCCACTTCGACCGGTCTTGTGCTTCCCACATCCAGCGGATTCCCGCGGCCTTTGCAAGGTCATCGGACCACCTTGTGGGAGACCTTCCCACTCTACGTCTTCCGGTACACGATCGCCATTCCAGAACCTTTCGGCCCCATCGGCCATCTGTTCTGCGAGCAATGTGCCCTGCCCACTTAAGTTAAGTTTGGCAATTCTTTGGGCTATGTCGGTTACCTTGGTTCTCCTGCGGATCTCTTCATTCCTGATTCGATCGCGTAGGGAAACTCCGAGCATAGCCCTCTCCATTGCCCTTTGGGTGACTTTAAGCCTTCTGATAAGGCCCATTGTGAGCGACCACGTTTCTGTGCCATAGGTCATCTCATCAACTCAACTGACTCAAACTTTTTCATATGCTATTTTATATAGTCTATTTCTATCTCAAAACAATGGAGGATCAAAAAGGTTAAGTTAAACGCCAATACATGCCTTTACGGCCCCTTTTCACATTTTTACTCAAAACCTTTTCAAATTCCTGACGTTGGTATGACAACGTGTGGGCGATTAAATAGCAATTTTCTGGAAGGTTGCTAGCAAAAATAAACCGCATGGTGTAAAGCGCCAAGATAGCTCGCGAAATTTATTTTTAAACGACGTCAAAAAGGAGGAGATTATCAATTCGACATGTTTATACATATTTTTTTGTTTGTTCGAGCATAACTCCGTCATATACAAACTGATTTGCAATATTTGTTCGAAAGCGGTTTATTCCGCAATGGTCCCATTTAAATTTCAGATAGATCTGATGATGAGTTTTGAAAACAGACAACGGAACTCTTAAAAAAAAATCAACCACGATTGCTGCTATCGCATAAATATGCGTTGTTTTGACCCCTAGGATGATGAAATTTCAAATTGGTGTGGGGTAGGTACTATAACTAAAAGGTGAAAATAAAAACTTTCCAAAAAAAAAAACAAACGACTGCCGGAAAAACGCTACAAAGTGAAAAATAACTTTAATTTCGGAAGGTGGTGACAAAAAAATTAAATACATATATCCTAAGTCACCGTTTTCCGAAATTAAAGTTATTTTTCACTTTGTAGTGTTTTTTTCCGGAAGTACGTGGTTTTTTTATTTTTTATTACTTTTTTTTTCAATTTTCGGGACAGACTGTACGTTGAACAATTTATTATTCGCAACCGTAACACGTATGTGTTTATAGAATTATAATAATTAAAATTATCAAACCATTTAAACCCATTGAATGAATCATCATTTCAGCCGAAAGACGTGCTGGACATGGTCTCCCCTAAATGACTATTTCATTACAAAATATGAAATCAATCCTTAGCGCTTCCCCCTTAATGTACATAGGGTAAAAGCCGGATATTTGCCACACTTTTTAATATCATTCTATATCTCTGCATACAAAAAGCATAATAATTTATTTGTATAAAAACTTTAAAAAAAAACAACTGACTTCCAAAAAAAAAAACACTACAAAGTGAAAAATAACTTTAATTTCGGAAGTCGTTGACTTTGGATATGTATATTATTAAATTTTTTGTCACCGCCTTCCGAAATTAAAGTTATTTTTCACTTTGTAGCGTTTTTCCGGCAGTCGTTTGTTTTTTTTTTTGGAAAGTTTTTATTTTCATTTTTTAGTTAAAGTACCTACCCCACACCAATTCGAAATTTCATCATCTTTGGGGTGAAAACAATGCATAATTATGCGATAGCAGCAATCGTGGTTTGTTGGCTGTCATTTTTTGAAGAGTTCCGTTGTTTGTCTCCGAAACGCATCATCAGATCTATGTATTTTAAATGGGACCATTTCGAAATCTATTTCGAAATGGTCCCAAGACCCCTTTTGAACAAAAAAATAATTTTTCAAACCCGTTTATACACCGTGACATTTTAGTCGTCTTACAGCGGCAGCCCACTTCATGTATCCAATGACTACTAATCATTTATAAAAAAAAATTTTTTTGAACATTTGCATAATTTAAAAAAAAATCAAATATCATTCACTAAGACGCATGACGTAGTTGGAAACATCCATTTATGGAGGTGGAATTAATGATAGAATGTAATGGTAGGTAGGTAGATATCTTCTACCGTTTGATACGTAAACATTATTAACAGTGAAAACACCCTCCGTGTTTCATAATTCTAAAGCATTATTTATTTTTCTCTATTATCTTAACTAATGGTAACAATGTTTTAATCGCGCCTAGAGGTATTTTATGACGGATACATTGAGTGGACCATCTTTGTAAGACGACTAAAATGTCGTGGTGTATTATGACGGCGTTATGCCCGCACATACATAAAAAAAATATTAAACATGTCGAATTGATAACCTCCTTCTTTTGGAAGTCGTTTAAAAACTGGCCGATACTTTGGGTTTTTATCTACAAATTTGTGAAAAAGTAAAAAACATTATCTTTAACATTCCCAGAGTATTAGCAATTTTTGCAGACCTCTATATATTGGAACATCTATCCCACATCGGGGATAGTTGCCTAATACATACAAATTACGTTTAGGATAGATGCCCCGCCGAGAAATAGGACATCTATCCCGCAAAAACTTTGATCGCATTTTGCCTTCCCATGCAATCGCACAGAGACATGCGACTCGGTCAACTTACTTGTAGTTAGAGAGTCTTTCGATAGATTAAAAAAATAGCATGCGATTCATGCGCGAAATTAGAGTAATTACAATCGTGGCAACTATACCCTGGGGCAACTATTCTGGTTTTATCCTATCGAAGTGCGGCTGTTACTATTACTGTATCACCCCACTGCCGGGCAGAGATCTCCCCTTCTGACATCTATTTTTTGCGATCCAGGGCTATGCGGTAGTATATTATTTTATTTATTTTTCTCCCTTCTATTAATGTATTTTAATTGTGTCAGCTATTAATTATTTGAATAATTATTCATCTAAACAAACTCATCAATATGTGTATCTTGCCGGTTTTAACCTACGGTGCTCACTCAGACCTGGTGCTTACCGAGTCTCAAAAGTTCCATGATGTGGGGTTAGCCAAAGAGCAATGGAGCGCAGCATTTTAGGCGTTAAACGAACTGGCAGAATACGAAACACAACACTGCACTCCAAAACGGGGATCCTAGACGTAGGCAAAAAGGCAGCCAGGCTGAAATGGGACAGAATAAGCTAATAAAAAATAAAAACAATAAACTCACCGCTAAACTATTGTCACCAGCAGTAACTGTGGTAGTCGTCTTCAAAGTAGAGGTCTCTACAGAAATCTGTGCGCGTGAGTGCATAGCTACACCACCTTGCTGTGCACCAGGGTTCGGCCAGGTAAGTCTGAAAAATATTCAAGATATCAGGAAAGGTTAAATCACTCGTATACAGAAGCAGTAGACCATCTTAACATACCAAGACCCCTCCGTGTCTCGGAAAGCACGTTAAGCCGTTGGTCCCGGCTGGCATTCGTGGATCTTTGACAGTCGTTACGGCTCGTCAAAAGCCCGAAAGTCTGACAACCAGTATTACCAAAGGATATCGTGTTCCTCCACAACCCAGTTACTGGGTAACTGGGTTGTGGAGGTCAGATAAGCAGTCGCTCCATGTAAAATACTGGTATTCAGCTGCATCCGGTAAGACTGGCAGATGATGATGGCGCAGGTCGGGCAAATTCCATGAGAAAATTTCTAACAGTTACTGGGTAACACGATACGTGTTACCCAGTAACTGTGGGTTATGGAGGTCAGATGTGTGGTAACTCCATGTAAAACACTGGTATTCAGCTGCATCCGGTTAGATTGGAAGCCAACCCCAATATAGTTGGCAAAAGGCTAGTCAGATGATGATGATACAGAAGCAGCAACTGGAGCAGTCGTGGCCCAATAGAAATTGCAGTGGAGACGGAGTAGAAACGGCCGCGACTTATAAGTTGGCGGTCGTAGGTTCAAACCCTGTCTACTTTGTGTAAATTATGTCATCACCAAAACGGTGAAGACAAATATAAAAGCAAAGTAACATCGATTCAAAAATAATTTTAGTCCGATCTAGTTCGTCCCTTGCTGCCCTCTACCAGCGATGCCCTAAGCCGTGGTGTATACCCCCCAGGAGGTGCCCTTAGCGAGCAGTCACTGTAGTTTTAAGTTGTTAAGCCCTGGCTGGTAGCCTTAATTTAATAAGGTCATCACGGGGATGTCCGGTGAAAATAATTTTCCGGTACTGATAATATTCATGCAATAGTTGATCAAAATATTACATCAGCTTTTTTGTTAACTGTACTTTAACTTCTTTTTTCTTGTGGTCCCAAAAGACTATTAAAATTAATTATTGTATTTAAAAGTGGCATCCGGGACCTCGGTCCCAGTCCCCAAAGCCCCCCGACCCAGATTGACCTGCGACCTGTCTTAAAAAAAACTCAAAAAGAAGAAGAAGAAAAATAAGCAGCAGAGAATTTTATACTCACTCTAAAGATTGGTCAAGATTAGAGAATGACACGTTAAACTTCATCGGCAGGTGAGCTACCAGTGACTGCTGGATCCGAGCGGAGTGATGTGACTGTACCAGAGGTCCGTCTGTTGATAGCGTTGTTACTGATGTGCCTTGGTATCTGGTGGAGGAAAGAAATATGACTGTCTACCTTTCACCAACGGTCTCTCCCGGGATAAAAAGATACCCTACGTGTTAATCCAGGTTACAAACTACCTGTGTGCCAAATTTCATACAAATCCGTTCGGGAGTTCTTGCCTGAAAGAGCAACAAACATCTACCCATCCATCGATCCTAACAAACTTTCTCATCCATACATTATCCAAATGTCTACGTTTCCATAACCCGCAATATTCCGACACCAACCGGGGATTGTCCTTGGATGCACTTTCATAATGCGTACAGGGATAATCGTCGGCTTAGTACCATTTTTTTTTTAATTCATTCATTAAGATGAAAAAAAAACTCTCTCTTAAGAGTCTACAAACGAGCCTCCGCGAGTTGAGTTCTGCTTCTGGTAAGCCTCGCCACTTTAAATATTAAAATAGTCAAGTCAAAGAATTGCTTGGACAAATTCAGGAGTGGATCTTTAGGCTCAAAAATGATGATGATATTAGTATTAACTGGCGATACTTTATTTATTCAAAATGGAACGATTTCTAAACGATATTTGATTTTAATTTTATTAATTAGGAACAACAAACAGTAGCTGTTTGTTGTTCCTAATTAATAAAATTATGGAATATCACAAGAAGAAAACATAAGTTACTTAAATAATAACGTAGCCCACAGTGCTGTTCACAGATTACCATCTAATATATAAAATTCTCGTGTCACAGTTTTCGTTGCCATACTCCTCCGAAACGGCTTGACCGATTTTGATGAAATTTTTTGTGCTTATCCGGTATCTATGAGAATCGGCCAACATCTATTTTTCATCCCCCTAAATGTTAGGGGTAGTCCACCCCTAAATAATTTATAAGGCAAAACAACATTTGCTGGGTCAGCTAGTTAATATATAAAACTTTAAATTCACTAGGAGTTGAACTGTACATGCATGACAGTTTCAGTAAAAATTATTTCAGTAACAATAAAGAAAAAAGTATTAAAAAAAACTAATATAATATTAAAAACAATCGAAGAACTAGTCTAAGAGTTCAAGGTGTCAAACAAAAGGCTACGAAACCTTTTCAAAAAGCATGTAAATATAGCGATGTGTTCAAATGCATCATTTTATGTTGCTGCCATTCGCCGAATCGGTGAACGTACACCAGTGTTATATAGGCAGGTACCTACTGCAAAAAGTTAGCCTGTACGCACCTGCCGTCTATGAACAGTTCTGGGAACTACATAGCATAATACATTATTTAAATCAATACAATCAAAATTGCCGTTAACAATGTTATACAATGTCATTGCTCCTAATTGTTTACGTCTAGAGCTGAGCGTCAAAAGCCTGTATTTACTGAGCAATTGGTTAGACGGTAGATAACTTTTGTGACACCGAAGAAATTTACGTTGGACGTTTTCTATCGTGTCAATGTATTTGCCATAGAACCGGTTCCAGATGGATACAGCATATTGGAGCTGGGAACGGGCTAGGGTTTTATATAGGCATAGGTACGAAGACAAAAAATAAAAATATGATGGAAACCAGATGGCAAACGCTTACCTGATATGTAGATCATTCTTCCATGACGTATCCTGAGAAGATGGCGCAGTCAAATTGCCTCTAATTGATGTGAAAGATAATATTGTTGATTGTAGTCGAATTGGTGTTCCTAGTATCATAAAAAATACATACAGAGTACATTTCAAACCCAATGATTTGTTAAAGTAATAGTTTGTAGGTCACCATCTTCCTCGATCACTCAAGAAAAGACTCATCGGCGTGTGTATTCTTCCCATCCTCACTTATGGTTCTCAAACATGGTATTTGACAATTTAGCTGAGGTCCACGCTCAAGGTTTGCCAGAGAGCTATGGAACGGAGTACTCTGGGTCTATTCTGAGACCGGGCTGAGAATACAACAAACCCTGCCGTCACTAAAATAACTGATGTCAATCGGAAATCTGCCACGCTCAAATGGAATTAAGCTGCGCACATATGTTAGACGAGGGTTCCCGTAGCGGGCTGCCATATGCCAGACGATCAATGGGCCAAACGTATGATCCAGTTGGGTCCCGCTTAATAGCAAACGACATCGCGTCAGGCCTAGACGGAGATGCCGGACGAGCTAACAAAGATTAGTCCTTAGGAGCTTTGGGCCCTGAGACAAAACACATTTCTGTTAGTGTTCACGCCAAAATGTATGGGAATGGCATTACCTGCGGAAAGGACACGACGTAATCTTTCTGCAGGCAATGTTATTCCCGTACATTTTGGCGTAGCGTTTGGCGTGAACGCTAACAATAATGTGTTTTGTCTAAGCCTGCTGGACAGAGAGAGATGAAAAAGGAGCAGAGAGGCCTTCGCGCGTATATTAAGTAGTTTAGAAGTAATGAGGGAACATACATACATACCAATCAAAATCATAACCTTCGTTTTTGGTTTAACGTAGTCGGGCAAAAAGATGACTAAAATAACTTACCCATCTCGCTTGGTATATTAACATCTGTCTGGAAGGGGTAGTACACTATTTGCTGGTTGATATGGCTACCGAATCGTAAAAAGTCTTCTATGTATGCCACTGAAACAAAAAAACTTTAATCATTGAAGGGAAAGAGAAAAGCATTGGCTGTCTGATGCAATATATTGGCCCGCAGATTTTCACGTTGGACGGTGCTTTTTCTATACAAAGTCACATTTCGTATCTTCATTTTGGACATCGCACCGTAGATATTCTTCCACAATCTGTCATTTTGTCTTTCGTTTCTAACATTCTTTGTCTAGGTCCTTATAAATGTAGACTATTTCAGAAGAATATTTCTTCCCAAATTGTTAAAATCACACTATCAACAAACTTTCGACTCGACGGCCACAAAGTCATCATCTGCCTAGCCTTTTCCCAACTATGTTGGGGTCGGCTTCCAGTCTAACCGGATGCAGCTCAATACCAGTATTTTACATTGAGCGACTGCCTATCTGACCTCCACAACCCAGTAACTGGGGTAATACGATACCCCTTGGTAAGACTGGTTGTCAGACTTTCGGGCTTCTGACGACCCGTAACGACTGTCAAAGATCCACAAATGACAGCCGGGACCAACGGCTTAACGTGATTTCCGAGGCACGGAGGGGTGTTGGTATGTAAAGATGGTCACCGATCTACGGACCAACCGCTGCAAGCGTAGCTTAACCTGATCGATCGACCCGTGCAGCTATTGTTCTACAAAATTATTCTATCTACAAAATTATGATTCATTTAGAACGCATAACCACGACCATTATTAGAAGAACATAGCTATCTTCTCTTATTGTACATCATTTAGTTAATAGTCATGTCTATTCTTTCGTCAACAAATCGGTGTTCGTGCTAAGCCTGCAGAAGTGATACTTACTCTCTTGAAGGCATTTTGTCAATCTTTGTACACGTGGACTCTGTGGGTTTGATATACACAAATGGCATACAACGCGTTCAGAGTTCAGTACAATATCATCATCTGCCTATTTTTTTTCCAACTATGCTGCGGTCGGCTTCCAGTCTAACCAGATACAGCTGAATACCAGTATTTTACATGAAGCGATTGCCTAGCTGACCTCCACAACCCATTTACTGGGGAATATTATCGTCAGACAGGCAGTCGCTCCATTAGTAAGACTGGTTGTCAAATTTCGCGACCCGTAATTACTGTATAAGATCCACGAATGGCAGCCGGAACCAATGACTTAACGTGCTTTCCGAGACAAAGCGGGGTTTTTTGGTATGTTAGATAGATATATGTCGACGCAAGGCTAAATTAAAATTTAATAATATTAACTTTAAGTTCAAATTTATCAGTTAATTATGATTTTAGAGGTTTTCATTAGTTTTAATTTGATTGTTATAGTCAGTTTACTACTTTTCAATGTAAAAAGTCATGTTATGATTTGCGGTTACTATAACAGCAAACCATAACTGAAGGTTTATTCAAACGTAGATTTAAAAACAAGTTATCTATTGCTAAATTCATTTCTTGATTAATAAGCGATATGTGCGAGTTTCCAAATGATTTTTGTTTAACGTAAACAGTTGATTGAACTATTGATGGTCAAGCAGAAAATATGGCGCGTGTTTAAAATGTTTAAATGTTTTAAGTAACAGATAATTAATTCAATGTTAAAAACAAGTGCCAAAAATCGTTAAACGAATTAAGAAATTATAGTTTTTTACTTCAATCAATGTTACCTGCAATTTGTTAAAAAAATAAGTGTAATGACTTCGCAACGACGACGCCATTTTTTAAAGGTATTAAAAAGCATGGCGAGCCGCTGCGCGGACACAGACACAATGGGAATTTTGTGAAGATAAGTTGATCTTTTACTGAAATATCTTGTGAGTACAATTTCTATTACTGATTATCTTAGATTTTAAGGCTGTTTTAAAATTGTGTTTACTAGTGCTAAGAATAAAACGTGAATCTAATTGGGTGTATTCATTTTTGCAATGAGTGAGCCTAACACTGGAGATGGTGATGTCAGCTCAGCTGACGTCACGATTTCTAAAAATCCGACTGGTCCCGGTTCTCCGTTATATATATATAGACAGATAAATCGTTTATTTGGTGCATAAAAAAAGACATAACACAACAAACAAAGCACGATGAGATTAAAACTAATTACATGAAAATAGGATGACATAAGTGTAGTGATGACACTTTAGGCTATGACACAATTTAACATTCAAATTAAATAACGTGCGGTGGAGTGCAAAAGTGAGGTGTGCGTCTCAAAGTTGCACCAAATGGGAGTCCAGCTCAGCATGTGTCAGGCAAAATGTACCTGACGCTGATATTCTGCTGGATCCCTGCAGTGACCTACGGATGTCGAGCAGATGGGGTTACTACGCGAGTAATTATTATTGGTGTTGTGAAAAGTGGAATGTGCGGAGTAAAATTATGTAAGTACCTAAGTACCCGCAATGTTTAAGTAATGTATTCTACAGTAAAGTTTAGCATTTGGAAGCATTCTTGTTGATGATTGTGTATTGGATTACTTGATGGGTTAAATATATTATAATTGTATAATGTATAAGAAAATGACTAATCGTAATGTTAGTATATTTGCGTACCTTCGTGTGAGTAAAATAATGCTTGCAATAAATTAAAATAGGCATGTGTTAACTACTATCCAACAATAAACTCATCCCCCCCAGTGGGGTTCCCGCATTGTCGTTGCGGGGGGGCTCAGTAACCGTGGTCCCACGGTGAAGCGAAGAGGAACCCCAAGGTGGGGCCGCTCGTCAGGGCTTGTGCCTCCAAGCCGACGACGTAGCGGCCAAAAAGTAGGTTGCGGTGAGGTGCATCGCAACTGAGGCGGGCCGCGATGTCGAATGGGAGGCATCGCGGCTGAGGGTTAACGGTTGCGGCGGAGGAGGAGTGCCGGTACTTCTGAGTAGCACTCTTCCCTTCCGTAGCCTGGACGGGGCCGCCACCGTTTGATGGCGGACGCGGCGGGGCCGTAGGGGAAGAGGAACGTCGGTATAGCGTTGGCCGCTCTCCCTATCCCCTGCGGCCGAAAAGTGGTTGGTGGCGGGGCCATTGTACTGTCCCGTCGCAGGAGGACGTCAGCAGCAGCTGGTGGGGCCCGCAAGGGCCGATGCCTGCTAGGGGTGCGGGTTGTTCGAAAGAGATACCGCGGCTCCTGGCATACGGGCAGCTGAAGGAACATGGGTGGGTTTTAGTCAGTAAAAGTCTGACACGCCCTCCTGCTCCAACCAGAGCGGGAGAAGTCATTTGATGATTTCCCACCCACAAAAAAAAAAAAAAAAAAACAGTAAACTCATAAATGTAAACTTTGTCACTTATCCACGGCTCAACCGTAACAAGTATAGCCTGATCGATCGAACTATGCTACGGACCAGGGTAAGTACACTTGCCTCGGTTGGTCCCTGAGAATAAAGAAGTAATCTATGTAGAATGAATGTGAAGGGCGGGCGTTTTGGGGGACTGTCTTATGTAATTTTGACGTTCAAAAAGAGCTGACTCTCAGCCTAGTTTGAATAAATGACTTTTTGATTTTGATTTTGTAATAAAGTGGTGGATAGCGGAATAAAAATCCAAGTATATATACTCACAATCTTCCCCACTGCCGGTTTCAAATCGGGACTGATTCATGTGTGTTGCGAAGACCGTCTTATCATGTATCTTGATCACCACATCTATGTGAACCTGATGGCAAATACAAAATATAATTCATTGGCATAATTTCTAATAAAGTTCGAATAATGGTTGTGAAACTAAACAAAACCTTTCAATAAAATTAAAATCTATATACCTAATAATAAAGCTGAAGAGTTTGATTTTTTGCTATTCTCAGGAACTACTGGTCCGATTTGAAAAATTATTTCAGTGTTAGATAGCCCATTTATCGAGGAAGGCTATAGGCTATATACTATCACGTTAAGACCCTTAGGAGCCGAGCAAAGAGAAAAACGTCACGAATACGAAGTACTCGCACCGCCAGGCGATGCTAGCGACGGGGTGGGTTCGGGAGCAAGAAATTTGACGCGAACGAAGTCACGGGCAGAAGCTAGTAAATAAAATAAAAAATAAACGTTTTCTCTCACAGCCTTATTAGAAGGCTTAAAGTAACCTACAAGGCAATGGAGAGGGCTATGTTTGGAGTTTCCCCACGTGATTGAATCAGGAACGAAGAGATCCGCAGGAGAACCAAAGTAACCGACATGGCTCGAAGAATTGTCAAACATAAGTAACAGTGGGCAGGCATATTGCTCGCAGAACAGATGGCCGATGGAGCCGAAAGTTTCTGGAGTGGCGACCGCGTACCGGAAGACAGAGTTGGAAGGCCTCCCACAAGGTGGACCGATGACCTTGTGAAGGCCAATGCAGGCATCCACTGGATGCAGGAAGCTCAGAACCTGTCCAAGTGGCGGAGCTTGGGGGAGGCCTATGTCCAGCAGTGGACAGCTTTCGGCTGAATGATAATGACTACCTTTTCTGGCACCTTCACAGCCCATGCCTTCATCTTCTTCAAGACTTGGATCAGATCTTCCACCTTGAGGTTATTTTCGTTGAAGTTGTTAAATTTCTTGAACAGGCTGGTTGCTACTCCTTGCATTACTACGTAGATCTGGAACAGTCATGGAAGTAATTTGATAAGTCAGTGTTATCGGATTTTATCAAAACACTCTAGATGAGAAATATCTTGTTTAGACAATATTATTTGGCCCAATATGCGTATAATGGAAGCGATCTGATATTATTTTCCCCAGGTTATCAGTGTCTACTTTTATAGTAATGTGTGTGTTTGTGTTTTTTTTATGGCATTATTTATTTTTTGGAAGTGGCATCTCGCATGTCATACCTAAAAGGTTTTCCGCGTCTTAACCGGGCTTGGCTTGCCTGTGGGCGTCTCAATTTATTAAGGCCTCCAGCCAGGGCTTAAAAATTTAAAAGCTAAGTGACTGTACGTTAAGGGTGCCCTCCATGGTACGAATCTCGGCTTAGGGCGTCGCTGGGGAAAGGCAGCATGGGACAGGCTAGATCGGAATTAGGACGAATTTAAAGGAACAGGCTTAGTGACGCGGGCTGGCTCTAGCAAGGGTCAGGGTGGAACCAAAGCTGTCATACTCACATCAGCCTTAAAAGGCCTCCTCCCGCCAGTACACAGCCTGACCCCTATAAAGTTAGGCAGTACACCCTCAGAGTCACCCACACTGAAGACCTGGAGAGAAGCAGCACTGTCCTCCTCTTGGGCGCTAATGATGTAGTTGTTGGTCGCCCAGTACAGAGGGTCTGGGTTTGAGACCTGGTTGACGACGAAAGGGACGTAGAAGGAGCTGAGGACAAAACAAATAAATAAATCAAATCAAATCAAATCTCTTTAACGCATTCATGTGTACATTTAGTTGTTTTACAAAATAAAGAACGTTTCTGAGAAAATAACAATATGGTAGACCCTGACATATTGGTAATAACGCGTTTACGATCCATAAACTCAAATTCAAATTTCAAAATTGATTTCACAAAACTTTGAGTCCAGATTAACTTAAATACTACACACTTTAAATACTACAATACTATTGACGGATACGAATAAGACAGTGGACAGTGGAGCAAAACCAAGTTCCGTGCTAGGAATTAACCTGTGTTACGGACACTAGGGCCGCTTCATCATCTCACTACAAACATGACTTCAAGCGTCTGTAGTAAAAAGTAAAATATTGAGTTACTGGATTCCCAATTTAGGCATGCCTGTAGTTAGGGAATCCATATAAAATTAGGTACTAAAATGTGCCACATTCACGAAGTGCAAGGGTGTGTTTGTATGAGTGAGCTTGTGTTATCTTATGACGATTAGGCTACTGTTTAAGGTAAAGGACGCGTTTATATTTTTTTTTTGCTTTAGTAATTATAATTATTGATATTTTATTAGGGATTCATTAGCGATTGATTACTTAATATTATTATGTTTTCATGTTGATTAAGCAGGTTCTCAGTAACTGTATAAACTGTGTACTGTGTAACTATTAGTAGATAAAAGCACAAAAAACCGTTGTAAAAGTAGTGATTACGAAGACTTATTTTTGGAATGTAAAATGCTGCCTGTTCATCAGAGGGTAGTGTTGTCAGTGGCTTTAGAACAGTACTGCAGCAATGAATTTAAAAACAATATTATACGCACAAGATCTCAAAGGAACAATAATATGAGAAGTTTTGAAGTGCCCACATGTAATAACTATTATGGCCGAAGGTGTAGAAATGTTTTAGTTCCAACTATTTTCAATAATCTTCCAGTCGATATAAACGATTGTATCACAAAAACCTCCTTTAAAAATAAAATTCATAAATATCTCTTTAATATATTTTGTGAAAGCCTAACTGTAGAGAATAATTAAGTAAGTTTGTTTTAAAAAGGAATGCAAGAGTAGTTTTAAGTAGGTGAAAAAGTACGTTATAAAAATTGTTTAATGTTAATAATTAAAAGTTTGTGTAAAAATGGAGCTACGTCTGCCAACAAACTGCTATGCAGTTTGGCAGAGGTAAATGTAACCTGCAATGAACAAATTTCTGTGAATAAACACTTTTTCATTTTTCATTTCATTATTTAGTTTTAGAAGCCAAAATATTCGTTTTCTTTTTGACTCCATTTTTTTAAGGGCTACAAGTTTAGAATTTTGTTAATTTTATTGTGAAGGATACAGCTAATAACTTTGTAAACGTTGTGATACTTGTTTTTAACAAAGTTTTTAATAGACTTGTCGAAAAAATGTGTTTAAAACATGTATCATACATGTATTGACGTCATTTCAGACATTATGGCTTAGTAAAACGTTTGTACCTTTACAACATGTAAAATACTTAACGCAAGCCCTCATATACCTCAATTTATTATAGTATTGAGTTAAAAGCATATTACAATGACCAAATCCTATTTTTAAACTAACTTTGAACATTTCATATTAAGTCTTATTGCCTTGAAATTGGGTTCAATTTTATTTGGCTCATGCGGAGTTAAGTATGGCAAAATACATAATTTCTGAAGAAAATAACATTTTTAAAGTTACTGAAATCGATAAGTCAATTAGGAACCAGCTACTTTCAGGTCTTTTTTTTTTGAAGAATGAGTAATCATCAAATAACTTCTCTCGCTCTGGGTGAAGCGGGAGGGAGTGTCAGACTTTTACTGACTAAAACCCACCCGTGTTCCCTCAGTTGCCTGTGTGCCAGGGGCCGCGGTATCTCTTTCGAACAACCCGCACCTCTGGCAGGTATCGGTACTTACGGACCCCACCAGTTGGTGCTGACATCTCTTTGAGGCGCGCGTGGAACACAACGCGCCGTCGACCCGGGCTTGGTCTTTATTGGACAGCGAGCTACCCATTCATTTCATGGCCAGCAATCAGCCTGGGATACCCGACGCTCAGGGCGTCTCCTGCAGCGACTAGGGCCGTGAGAGCGCATAGATTGCCTCTCCCTCACGTGCGCCGCCTCCCTCTTCGCGAGCATCACTGCTTCGCAGAAGAACGTGATGGCTTCTCATGCACTCTCGCTCCGTGCCATGGCCTGGACCAGGACCGGACGCGAGGGATCGCAGCCACCTACTTTCAGGTCTTCCGTTTATTCTGTTACCCCTTGTATAACTACACTTTACATCTGCTTTTAGGTATACACGATAAATGAAAGTGAATATCACATGTCACCGAATGTTTGGTTCTGGGACATGTCGGTTTCTTCACGACGTTTTCTTTTATCGTTTTGGGAGCAGTAGTGATGAAATAATTTACACAACATAAAGGCCCCTCAGGGTTCGAACCCATGATCTAAAACTCGTACGATTAGATCATACCGTTACCACTGGTCTTAGGTTCACAAAAAGAGGCGCAATCACTATTATTTAGTGTTAGATAAAACTCTAAACTACTGTACTTTTCCCAATAAAAACATTGAATATTCCAGTCTTATTAATTTTATTATAAAGGTATTTACTTAATTTAAAAACTAAAATAATAATATGTACGATTCAGTGGCGACGGCTCAATACAAGCCGATTCCCATTGGCTTCGTCATATCAGCCGAAAGACGTCCACTACTGGACATAAGCTTCCTCCAAAAGCCATTTAGCCATAATCGCCACGCTTGACAGGCGGGTTGGCGATCGAAGTATGGTGGTAAAATGCATAGAGAACGCTGCTGCCCATTCCCTAGTAAGTCCCTTAGTCGCCTTCTACGACACCCACGGGAAGAAATGGGATGCTGCTATTCTTTTACGCCCGGCACCACACGGAACCCATCGGCTTACCTTTAAGAATACCTAAAAATGTTTCTAACTGAAAGAAACGCCTGTCCGTAAAGAAAAGCAAATCTTCTGTTCAATTTTTTTTTATTCCAACTTAGTATCAGTGAAAAAGTACGGCCTTATCTTCTGTAGAAACTTTAAGCTTACATCACACCGTGACTGTTTTTTTTTGGAACGGCATACCCTGGCCAGGATTCCACCCCTCGCCACTGGTACAATTATATAAAAAGAAAATAGTCATAGGGCATCGAAAAATTCGCCCGCATCGTTGTCAACAGGAAAAGTGCCCAAAAGGCTGTCAGCATTGCCATGTTGTATCGGAATGCTGATTTTTTTACCAAAAATAGACCCTCTGGTCACGTGAAGAGTCGACCAACCGTTTGGCAATGTCTCGGAAAAGCACCAGTCTTATTAATTACAGAAATCTTGTGTTTACTTATAATTAATCAAGGCGTGTTTTGCAAAAATTAAGTAAATAAATAAATACTTATTAAACACTTTCTATCTTTTTCTGCGAACTTTTCATGCGCCCTCGACATAAAATAAAAGTTGCCAATATGGCGAGATAAGCTCCAAATTAGTTTTCTCATAAGTCAAGAAACTCTGAGGTGTATGTCCGTTTGATGTGTTTATAAAACTACTATCAACGCAATTTTGTGTTCTAGGTTTATGTATCTCTTGCTAAGTACGTAAAATACTAGCTGTGTACCGTGGTTTCACCCGCATAAGTCTCGATCCAGTGGGAATATCAGGATAGAAAGTATGGTATGTCCTATTCCAGGTCATGTTCTACTCATGTGTCAAATTTCATTTAAATCTGTCATTTAGCGTGAAAGCGTAACAAACAAACATGCAAAAAATACTTTTCTCTTTATTACAACATAAAATACAACGTGTAACGGAAAGGGTATATAGTACCAAGGGCACGGCTTCTTTGGATGATATCAAACGATATTAGAAGGGTTTTTAATCCTATCTTTACATGTTCGAAAGTTACGAGAATTTCTAATACATTGCCAGAAACTGAACTTTTCCAATTGAAATAAAAACATCACTCGGAAGAGATTTATCGGGATATTGGCAAGTAACGTGGAAAGTTATTGACCTACGTAGTGCGGTGACACGTTTGTTATGATTTGAATTTAAGAAACATATGAAACCGAAAATTTGGTATCAATTCTTAGAGTATTTTATTTTGAGCTGATTCTATACCAGCTGTGTTATCTTTAGTGCTTAAGGATAGCAATAGGGTTTCTGTTCATACTTTTTTTTATAATGCTAGCTTTTGCCAGCGGCTTCGCCCACGTGGAGGTCGTAAATTATCCCACGGGAACGTAGGTATTACCGGGATAAAAAATCCTATGTATTAATTCAGGTTATAAACTATCTGTGTCAAATTACATCCCAATCCGTTCGGTCGTTTTTGCCTTATTGATTATTATCAACCATCTAAAAATATTAGTCGGATTAAGTTTCGATTTAATCCCACTTGTATACGTTTTAACTACTCGGAGAATGTATTATAAACCAGCGGTTGTATACCAGAAAAATACACTCGCAACAAAAACACATACGGATGCGCAAACTGAAACCATTAATTCTACACTACATGATTTATAAACCCCTTATAGAAAACTTTTATTACCGAAAAAAAATTGTTCCTTCATTGCGAAAATTGCGGTCAAAATATATGGAACAGATATTTTATTTTTTTCATAACTGACGAAAAATTTCAACGCAAGGAACTTCAAAATCATATACCGAATGAATCCATAGTATCAGATTGCGCGTCTCTGCCCCTCGATATAATCGTGGAAGCCGTCAAGGTGAATCTAGTCCACATTTTTTCCATTCAAACTTCGGGAGTCTATTACTCCAATGTTCGATAATGTGTATAAAAAATTAAATATATTATGGTTTTGTCTGATTAATAGTATTGTCTGTGCGTAAACCGAAAACTAAAATAAAAAGCCATTAAAAAGTTATGAGCCAAGAAAGATTAGTTTTTCTTGGTAATTTAACCAAACTTTAGGCGTGTTTAAGTAATAAAAGAAGTGTACAAATATCCAAAACCAAGGCGGTACTGACAAAGCTCAAATATCGAAGAAAAGTGCAATAGACTTTATTGGCCATTGATTTATGCAGATGTTTTTTCATAAAACTCGATCTTCCGAAGGATTGTTCTTAATTTTTTACGCGCTGTTTTACAATAAATGACCCTGTATCTCACTCAATAACGTTGTGCGAGTAGACTAGCGTCTAACTGCTCATCACTGATACTACCTCTGTCGGACACGATGCCTGTTGAGACAGCGTGCTTTTTAGCCAGGCCCACCAGTGAATTCGAGCTCGTGACTAGTTAAGTGTCCTTAGGCGCTTACATGCAAACGGCTTCTAATAGGTGAATGTTTGATAAGTCAATAAACAAGTACTTACGTGATCCTATACCCCGAAAAATACTTATTAGCTTCCAAATTCTTCATAGTAGCGAACCAGAATCGTTTCAGCTGACTGTTGTCACAGCTTCTGATATAATTATGTATGAACATGAAGTCTGATTCTCGAACGTTCGACGAACCAAGGAACGTGTGGAGAGCTATAATCCTTAGTTGTATGCTCTCTGTGTCGTTTGTTATTATTGGTAGGGTCGTTTCTAGTATCTGAAAGAAGAAATATAGCTTTTGTCAGCGACTTTGCCCGCGTGGAGGCTGGAAATTATCCCACGAGAATGTACTACCGGTACCAAAATTATCATTTGTGGTAATCCAGGTTATAAACTATCTGTGTGCCGAATTTCATCTAAATCCATTCAGCCGTTTTAGCGTGATTGAGTTAGAAACATCCAAACTTTAACGTTTATAACTTTACTAGCTTTTGCCCGCGGCTCCGCCCCTGTGGATGTCGGTTATCGCGTAAAAACCTAGCCTATATTCTTTTCCATATCCCAGGTTATATCTTTGCCAAAGGTCATGACGATTGGTTCAGCGGTTTAGGTGTGAAAGCATTACAGACAGACAAAGTTACTTTCGCATTTATAATAGTAGGGATGGTAGGATTTATTTTAAACTTTTGACGAACACGTTGGTCTAGTACTGCCTGGTTGGTACAGTAGTCGCATGTGCGACTGCTGTGCGCGGTACTGGGTTCTATTCCCAGGTCGCTTAATCATCTTATGATGTTCCCACTGTTGGGACTCCGACCTCTTCTCTGTGAGAGGGAATGGGCCGTTATCTGCCACGTGGGGACACAGTGCGGATTGGCTGATGACATATCTTCTAATGTTTAGAGAACTAAACATTGGAAGGTTTGTGTCACCCCACCAGCATGCCCTAGAAAGGGAATGCCGGTTTTATCAGAATGCTTTTTTATTCACCGTTTTGACGAAATAAATTGTACAAATGAATGACGCCTTACGGGGCTCAAACCCACAACTCGTGAGCCTACTTTGTGTATGATTGCTGGGCAAACGACCTCTTCTTTTCCTTAAAAAATTTAAAATTTAAAAAAACCCCCGACGCAAACAAAAAGTTAAAAATAATATTCATTGGCCCTTTAAGTTGTAGGTAATATTTTGTTTAAGGCATTGTCAAGTCGGGGGAAGGCTAATGAAAATGCAAGGCCTCCTCTGTTTGGCGTTTTCATTGACCGTCCCCCGACTTGACAATGCCTTGATCAAAATATTACCTACAACTTAAACGGCCAATAAATATTATTTTTTAACATTTTAGTTTTTGTTTAGGCCGGGGTTTTCTTAAATTTTTTATTTTACTTTTATTTCCCACTTTTTAAACTTAATGTCTCACTTAAATCTCCGCAAAATTGCGTATGTTTTCCACAGTGAAGTTTGTTACTAATTTATCCTCATTCCTTGTCCTGATCACCATTTATCCAAAACCTATTTATTGAGACCTTTTCAATGAGCCCAAACACGATACTTCTGCTGTTTGTTGGTGAGTTACTCGGGTATCCTGGAAATTCCAGGTGTTGCTCCAGCATCAGTTCAAGGTTACTTCGTTCGTCTAATATCATTGAAGTAATAGAATACCAAATTTCGACTTGATCTGACCCGTGGAAGACGCTGAAATCCCTTCAACAACCAGAAAATAGCTGATAATCTTCTAACGGCTGAACTGATTTTGATGAAACATGTCTAAGAACACTCGAGACTAATTCACCTTTCAAACGAAAAAAAAACAAAATCGGTTCATCCGTTCGGGAGCTACGATGCCACAGACAGACACACACACACAGACACGTCAAACTTATAACACCCCGTCGTTTTTGCGTCGGGGGTTAAAAAAGAAAAGAAAGACCACAAATACAGTAAAAAAAACTGCAAAAATGTAATACCGTATAAGGATCCTCAGTCTTCGGACTCCCAGCCAGGGCTGCCCAGAGCCTCTCGTGCTTGTCTCTCGTTGTGTCGGTGTGTATGATTCTTGTGTAAGATTCAGCTGAATATCCTATGTTACACAGCCCTTGGAGCCATATCATCCTGTCTAGATATTGGGGACAATCTGCAATTAAAAGTATGGTTTTAGTTCACTGTGTTGGATCATTCGGTTCCGGCTACAACATGGTTGAGCTGGATGGTGTGGCGTGCACGCGTCATGTTTGTAAACTGACGCAGTCGAGTGAGACTGGTCAGCTCTTTACTGCCACGGCCTATTTTAAATCTTATACTTTGAATTTGTTTTTTAACCGACTTCCAAAAGGAGGGGTTCTCAATTCGTCGGAACCTTTTTTTAACCAACTTCAAAAAAAGGAGGAGATTCTCAATTCGACTGTTTGTTTTTTTTATGTTTGTTACCTCATAACTTTCGACTGGGTGAACCGATTTTGATGATTCTTTTTTTATTTGAAAGCTGGTGCTTCCCGTGTGGTCACATTTCAATTTCATATAGATTTGATGATGCGTTTCGGAGACAAACAACGGAACTCTTCAAAAAAGTAACAGTAAATAAACCGCGATTGCTGCTATCGCATAAATATGCATTGTTTTGACCCCAAGGATGATGAAACTTCGAATTAGTGGGGTAGGTACTATAACTAAAAAGTGAAAAAGAAAAACTTTTTCCAAAAAAAACAACCGACTTACGAAAAAAACACTACAAAGTGAAAAATAACTTTAATTTCGGAAGGCGGTGACAAAAAATTTAAATACATATCCAAAGTCACGGCCTTCCAAAATTTAAGTTGTTTTTCACTTTGTAGTGTTTTTTTCGGAAGTCGGTACTGGTATACTTCCCAGGTGGTCCTATGATCATCAAGTCAGGATTTGATGATGGGATCCTGGAGAAATAGAGAGAACTTTTCAAATTTTATAGGCACACTTGAAGCGACTCGGGTAGTTTTTGGAAGAGTACTTTCTCGGAGTGGTCCCATTTCAATTTGGTGAATAACTGATGAAGAACTTCGGAGATAGGCAACGGAACTCCTCAATAAATGACAGCAAATGGACTAAAATTGCAGAAATCTCATGTCTGTCTATTGTTTACACCAGTTCATAACATAACATCAGGCCGGGACGCTGTGAAGGGGTAAGCACATGTGAACCACTAAAAAGTGAAAAATAAAAACGTTATTCAAAAAAAAAAACACTAAAAAGTGAAAAATAACATAAATTTCCGAAGGCGGTGACAAAAAATTAAAATACATATCCAAAGTCACCGCCTTCCGAAATTAAATTAATTTTTCACTTTTTAGTGATTTTTTTGGAAGTCGGTTGTTTTTTTTTTTTTGACGTGACAACGTCTTATAAATTGGTTTGCCGGGTGACACTTCAAGAAACTGCGTTACGCTCCGCTCACGTTATGCGCTCACAATGAGAGCGAGTGAGAGGCACGCGTCCCTTCCACTCGGGCATGGTTAGCCCGCCTAAGAGCGAGAGAGACAGGCATAAAAAGTGCAAGTTATTGTATGTATATTTGTATATAAATACGTATGTATGTGTAAAGGTAAAAATAAAATTTTGTTAATATGAAATTCAGTGCGAGATTCTTTGTATAAATTAATGTTTTAAATATAATTCTTTGTATAAATAAATGTTTTAAATTGTTACTATTATTTCATCCTTCTTCCTACTATACGAATGAATATTCACATTAAAATTATTTTACCACTCAAAGTCGTTGTCACGTAAAACTTTCGCCCGTATACCGACTTTACAGGCAACCAATTTTTTTTTTTTTGAAAAAAGTTTTTTCATTTAATTTTTCTTTCTCACATACTTATTGAAGCAACAATAATTATTTACCCAGGATTTTGTAATATCTAGATTTAAAAGGGTGTCCTTGAAGTTTCTTGCCCTTTCTTTTCCATAGAGATCTACGTTTTGGAATGGGATTTTGACGGGACTTTCACTGGCAGATAGCTGATGTTATAACCCACGCGGGCGGAGACGTGGGCAGAAGCTAGTACTTTAATATTAAGGTACGGTGAAAAAGATTCAAGATTTTTACGAGCAAACGTCACGCATTTTCATCAAAGTTAGCTACAATTTTAAAGGTCTCCCAAGAAGCCAAATACTGTAAAGGAAAGAAAACAATGCCAAACAGCCTTGAACAGATTATTGACGAATTTGTCCTTCCTATGAACGAGAGTTTTCGTTGTTCCTAAATTGGCAGCTTTTGTAAACATAATGAGAAATCTTTAGAGTTTGTAACTTTTGTGAAACTTTCACCCGACTATGACACAACAGAAGAGGTTATGGATTACATATTAATCTTCTCATTCTTAATTTTATCTTCTTATCGAATATTATAAATGCGAAAGAGTTCATCATCAAGCTTTGTACTACATACTTAATTAGTGATACACTATGTATTAAGACACTCAAAAACGTGCTGTTCGTGTAATTTACCAGCTAGGTGCCAGAGTTTCCTTGAGGGACTTTTTTAAAGATGTTGGTATTCTCACGGTGGCATCACAATTCATATTCGCTAACATCTTATATATTAGGCAAAATATACACTTGTACACTAAAAACAGTGATATTCACACCGTTAACACAAGAAATAAGGACAAACTACGTGCTGCCTTTCACCTGCTTCATAAGGTTCATAACTCATTTGTTGGGCTTGGTATAACTTTTTATAACAAGCTTCCATCTTCTTTGCTAGATTTGCCATTTAATGCGTTTAAAGCTCAAGTAAAATCCGTCCTTTGTTTAAAGGTTTACTATTCCATCAACGACTATTTAAATGACAAGAATAGTTGGTCGCTGTGATTAACTCAAGAAAATGTTTATGTTCTTTCTCCAGAATTGGCGTATCTAGTGACAGGTTATATGGGTTCATATAATTATTATTTTATTTTTATTTATTCATATCAACCATTACAGCTATTTGACGTTACGTACATAAGACTTAAATGTAAGCATAGCACTAGAACTTGTCGTAACTTGCACCCTTGCTAAGTTATCAGGATAACTTGTAATAAGGGCACAAGTCCCAACCCTTGGTTCATATATATTAAGGCATTGCAAATACACAAAAAAGCAAAAAATGGTCACAAATAATACATTAAATTTTTTTAAATAAAATCAACGAGGAGTACACAAAAGCTAAAATACAAACGAAAAAGTGTAATGTGTCGTGGTGAGAGGTGTTAGAGATGTGTGTGAAGTGTATGTGTTCAGAATGTGGGGAATAGTTGCATTTATTTAGAAAGACTTTTCTCCAGAAAGAAGAAGCCGCTCTGTGTCAATATAATTGTGTTCAAGTAGCCAGTTTGTAACAGTTTTTTTTAAAGTGTTACTTGGATATGAGTAGAATTGCAGATCTTTATTGAGTCTGTTATATAAATGTGGGCCTTGAAAGCAGAAAAATCTCTTAGTGAATGCGAACTTACATCTATGGGGTTGACAGACTGTGTCTCTACGTCTTCTGGTAAGTATGGCGTAAGGGGTGTTTAGATGCTGTAACACTACGGTATGTAAGATAAAGAGCTGTCTCACAGTGAGAACTCCACAGCATTTATAAAGCTCAGCTGTTGGGAAAAGAAGGGGGCAGAAGGTGCTTACCTTTAATACCGCTCTCTGGGCTCTCTCTAACTTTAGGAGTGTGGTTTTAGGCGCCCCACCCCACGTAGAAATACAGTACGTTAAGAGAGATTGGCAAAGAGCAAAGTAGACTCTCTTGACAATCCTTCCCTCAGCGACATGGCGGAGCGTTTTAAAAACAAAAATCAGTTTCCTGATTCTTGATGTCAACAGGTCTATGTGCAAGGAGAAGGTAAGACCGTTGTCGAGTGTTACCCCAAGGTATTTTATGGATCGAACACGTTGAAGCTCAGGACAACTGCACGCAACGGACTCCGGTGAGTGGCACGAATGCGCTATAAGTGCAAAAGAATCTGGGGGTTGTGTGGATTGGTGTAAAGCAAAGGTCAGTATTTTTGTTTTATCCGTATTTAGAGTAAGGAGGTGTTTATTAAGCCAATCGACTACAGAGTTGATCCCTGATTGCGCTGCCTCAAAAGTTTCGTGCCAGGAAGCACCTGAGAAGGTAAGGACAGTGTCGTCGGCAAAAACGGTTATTTTCCCATTTTTCAGGGCTAGGTTGCATAGTTGGTTGATATACACCAGGAAGAGAGAGGGGCCAACTACACTTCCCTGGGGCACACCGAATGTCACGGGAAGGTCATTGCTTAGGTGGTTAAATATTTTAACACATTGTGTCCTGTTTTGTAGGTAGTCTTTAAAAATGTCAAGAGCAACTCCACGAACGCCCAGCCCCTCAAGCTTCGAAATAAGGATGGGAATAGAAACTGTGTCAAATGCTTTTTTAAGATCTAGGAAAATAGACAGAACTTTTTTCTTGGAATCAATTTGGTTAACTATCTGAGAAGTTAGCTCCAATACAGCACTACTGGTTGAAGTCTTGTGCCTAAAACCAAACTGATTTGGAGACAACAACCCTTTGTCCTCTAGGTAATGAATAAGTCTGTTGTTAATAATGCGTTCTAAAATTTTAGATATGGACGGTAATACTGCTATAGGCCGGTAGTTATCGACACAGTTCCTATTGCCACTCTTGTGTATAGGGTGAATAATCGCTTTTTTAAGAGACCGAGGAAAGGTACCAGTGCGTAGGCAGAGGTTAAATAAGTACGTAAGGGGTGGCACGAGAAGGTGTTTGTAGCGCTTAAGAAAGTTAGACGGTATGTTGTCCCAGCCAACGGCTGAATTAAATTTTAGCGACATAATGAGTGTATCAACCTCACTTTCGTCGGTATCCAACATGACAAAAGAATGAAGCACCGAATTTTCGGAATCTCGGGACAAATTAATGTCAGGATGGTTTTCAAATTTGGCAGCAAGGTTAGCACCGATGTTGGCAAAGAAATCATTTATTTGGTTAACGGACTCTTGGGGGGAAGACGCACATGTAAGCAAATCAGCAGAGGAAGATTTTTCCTTCGCAGTACAGGTGACTCTTTTGATGACCTGCCAGATCTTTTTATTATTATTGTCGTTAGTAGCCTCCCTAATTTCAGACCTCTCATACTCTCTTTTGAGCTTTTTGAGGACTTTAGTACAGAAATTTCTGTATCTTTTGTATGTAGTTAGAAGCACAGTATTATTTGGAGTTGCCTTAAGCTTTTTATGCATTTCATCACGATTACGCATACAACGGAGCATACCCAAGGTCATCCAAGGTTTGAGTAAGCGATTGTGATTAGAGACTCTAATAATAGTTGAATGGGAGTTTATGATGGTAGCAATAGTATTGAGTAATAAGTTGGAAGCTTCGTTTGGGTCATTGCATTCATAAAGTGATTGAAAATCTAAAGAATGTACGTTTTTATCGAGAGTGACATAGTCAATTTTGGAAATTGTTCTTCTTTGCTGTTTACAAGGTTTATTTGACTGAAGGCATAGCAACACGCAATTGTGGTCAGTAACCGAGGAATCCAACACGATTGTAATCGCTGACATGTTGGTCTTTAGCATGACATGGTCCAGACAGGCTGTTCCACGAGTAGGGGAGGAATGTGCCGGAAGTAGACCATGAAAAGCCATAAGATTTAGATATTCAGCTGTGTGGTTGGGGCAGGGTGTACTAATGATATCAAGGTTTATATCACCTACGATTACTATATTTGGATATGACGAGAGGTCAACTAAGAGTGAGTTTAGGGAATTTAGAAAGTTCCCAGGGTCGTTAAAAGAGGGGGACCTATAGATACAGACGAATGCCCTTTCGGTGCCAACCTTAAGCACAAGACAGCTTGCGTCCATAAGTTTGGGTTCAAAAACAGTGTAGTTGTCGAGATTTTTAACATAAATAACGACTCCGTCATTCTGATTTGAGACAAGCATTGTTTGATAGTGGGAATAGCTCGCTATCGGTGGTATAACACAATTACTATGCTTTAGCCAGCACTCAGTCAGCACGATAATGTCAATATCAAAATTAACCCTGGACAAAAGTACTAAAAAGGAATCAGAATTAGCGTTGATGGACCTGATGTTCTGGGTAACTAGTTTTAACTGTTTACGAGGGTCACTAATATGCAAAGAACATTCCTCCGGCTTACAAGATATTGAACTTGAGACTGATATTTGATCAATGTTGTCGTTTAACTCGATTATATTAATATCCAACATTATTAAAAGTATGTAAGTTACGTATAATTATGGGGTTTTGTAGATGATATTTGTTACGAACCGATTTGACTGGAAAGTTAACTATGGGAAAAATATTGATCGAGGGAGAGCAAGTGAGATGGTGAATGTCAGATGTGTATGTGTGTACAGGTGAGCGTGGGTGTAGTGTAAGGGATGTGTGATGGTTGGTGTGGTTGTAAAGTGTTGTGTGGAAAGGTTTGACATTTTGACATCGTAGCAACTCACAATTTAAATTGGTTGCGATTCTTAGAAAGTAAAATTCTACCAAAGCTACATAAAAATTAAAAGAACGAACAGGGTAGAGTATAAACAAAATTAGGATACAGATGGACATAGTACATAGTCAGGCTTCTTTTGAAAGGGCTTCAATCTGAGATTCTGATTTGACAAGAATTGATTGATCACCATCAACCTTCCTTACAAGCACTTTACCATCAGTAATCCAGCAGTACTTAATTTTCTTTTCTTTCTTCAGCTGGCGCGCAAGGTAGAAAAGTTTTCTCGCATTAACAGTAAGATGTTCCGTGAGATAAATCGGATTTGAATTCCCTTCTGTACCTGCATGACTCATGTTAAGTTTATTGTGCTGGTTGGACCTATTCAGGTCTTTAACGGCGTTCAGAAGTGTAGTTTTCACATAAAGGTGTGATAATTGGATAATAATTGGTGTGTTTGGGTCTTTTCTAGAGTCTTTCCGGCCCGGTAGTCGATATATATCGTAAATGTCCGTTGGTTGAATACTAATATTTAGCGACTTCGATATGTTGCTGATATAATTTGTAAGGTCCAGTTTATTTTCCTTAACTTTATACGGCACATTTCTCAATTCAACAGTAGTCAATTTTGAGACACGAAGCAGCTCTTCGACCTTTTCTTGCAAGGTAATTATGTGATTATGGTTTTCCAGACAGTTTTTTTCCAGGGTTTTTATTTTGGTGCGGAATTCATCGTGTTGAAGAGAAATAGCCTCTAAGCTCTTCTCGATGCTAGCCAGTGAAGTGTCCATATTGTGCTGTATGGAAGCGAACATTTGCCTAATTTCTTCTTTAAAATTATCAAAATCGTCGCTTGTGACATTGTCGTGACGGCGCTTCAGCGAACGCGATTTAACAAATTGAGTTGGCGATGGAGGAGTGTCTCTCTTAGTATGTATATCCGATTCTGATCCGCATTTAGTTGGCGAGCGAAGCATTGTAGTACTAGGCGAACAAAAATACGCCTGAAATATTGCCTGTCTAACAATTTTTTTTTAATTATCTATTAAGTCATTAGTTATTGACATGATCTACTCATAACAATATTTTCTATGATGAGCTGTTTTAGGCTTTATTTGGCCTCGACAGTTTTCATTTTATTTGTCGGTATATTGGTATGGCTAGCTGACATTTTGACAAATTATTTAATTAATATTTTGTGTCTCGTAATGTTTATTACTTTGCCTATGTATGTATACAATCAAGTCTATCCGACTAAACAGACAGCTGTGCTGCTGGGGAGTTTGTTCCGCCACTTCTTCTTCCCAGCTAAAGCACTAGGAAGTGGTGAAGGGTGGGCGTTTTGGGGGACTGTCTCTTGTACTTTGACGTTCGAAAAGTGCTGATTCTCAGCCTAATTTGAATAAATGACTTTTGATTTTGAACTCTTCCGCAATTTAGATTTAAGTAATGTACATTCCGTTCCGTGTGGTGCCGGACGCAAAAGAATAGCACCATCCCATTTCTTCCCGTGGGTGTCGTAGAAGGCGACTAAGGGACTTACTAGAGAATGGGCAGCAGCGTTCTCTATGTATTTGACCACCATACTGCGATCGTCAACCCGCCTGCCAAGCGTGGCGATTATGGCAAATCCCCCCTTTTTGGGGAGGCTTACGTCCAGCAGTGGACGTCTTTCGGCTGATATGATGATGATGAATGTACATTCATCAGTCTCCTGTTCTTATCCCAATTTAATTGGGGTCGGCGTAACATGTCTTTTACTTCCACATTTCTCTATTAGTCGTCATCTCCGTAGTCACACCCTTTCTAACCATATCATCATTCACACAGTCCATCCAACGTTTCTTTGGTCTCCTCATACTTTTATAGCTATCGACATGCATACTCAAAACTTTCTTCACGACATTTCCCTCATTCCTCCTTAGCACATGCCCATACCATGACAACCGATTTCCACAACAACTTTTCAGTTATCGGTGCCACTTTCAGACTTCCTCTTTAAATGCACTCATTTCTTATTCTATCCATTCGTGTAACACTGCACATTCCTCTTAACATTCTCAGCTCAGCTGGATGCCTATCATTATTCTGTTTGTAGCATTCTGATTTCATTTAAGTAATGTACATTGTCACACAAAAATCATGCCAATATTCACTATTTATACAATTTTGAGAAGGTATTCATTTACGTTTGCAGAAGCAAAATTGCAAAAGACCAAAATTTTATAATAACACATTCAAATGAGTGTGTATTTTGTGTAAATTACATATGAGTTTAAACATATGTCACCGTATGATTGTGAATACCGTTAGTTCATAATCTATCTCGCGAGATTATAAACTGTCCATAAATTGTAAACCGTACCATACTACTTACAATCATCATCATCTGCCTAGCCTTTTCCCAACCTTGTTGGGGTCAGCTTCCAGTCTAACCGGATGCAGTTGAATACCAGTATTTTACATGGAGCGACTGCGATCCGACCTCCACAACCCAGTTACTGGGTAATACGATACCCTTTGATAAGACTGGTTCTCAGACTTTCGGGCTTCTGACGACCCGTAACGACTGTCAAAGATCTACAAATGACGCCGGGACCAACGGCTTAACGTGCATTCCGAGGCACGGAGGGGTCTTGGTATGTAAAGATGGTCACCCATCCACGGAACAACCGCGGCAAGTGTAGCTTAACATGATCGATCGACCCGTGCAGCTATTGTAATTTAGCCACCATACTACTTACAATATTACGTATTAATTTTCGATAGCTTATATAATTATAATCTATCCATGTCAAACCGTCAAAGTGTGAACGAACCTGCACTTACCGAGAGGGTTCACAATCTGATTTTATCATCCGTTATATTGTGAACCATCCCTGATATGCCGATCGTGACGGTAGCCGAATTCGTTGCAGTTACTATAAGCCAGGGCACCACGACCGAATAGGTTAAATTAGGTTAGAGCTGCGACGAGGGCGGCCGTGATGCGGCTCCGGGCCAAGAACGTGGCTCCGGGGCCCGATGGTATACACGGCATAGTGCTAGCCCTCGCTCTGAAGGAGCTAGAGCCCCAACTGAGAGGACTCTACACCGCGTGCCTTGAGCAGGGCCAGTTTCCCACTTTGTGGAAATCTGGTCGTCTGGTCCTGCTCAAGAAGGTGGGGCGCCCGGCGGACTCGCCGTCCGCATACAGGCCCATAGTGCTGCTCGACGAGGTGGGCAAGATGTTTGAGCGGATAATCGCTGCCCGCCTCGTCGGCCACTTAAGCAGGGAGGGGCCTGACCTAGCCGAGAGCCAGTTCGGCTTTCGGCACGGGCGCTCCACCATCCACGCGATATCGTGGGTGAGAGTCCTGGCGGAGGAAGCGGTGTCCCGGGGCGGGGTGATGTTGGCGGTGTCTTTGGACATCTCCAACGCCTTCAACACCCTGCCCTGGAGCTGCATTCGGGAGGCACTGCAGTATCATCGGGTGCCTTCCTACCTCCGCCGCATCGTTGGGGCTTATTTGGCGGAAAGGTGTGTCACCTACACGGGACGTGATGGCGGAAACCAGCGCCGCATGTCGTGCGGTGTTCCACAGGGTTCGGTCGTGGGACCGCTCCTGTGGAACATCGGGTACGACTGGGTGCTGAGGGGCGAGCTCCAGCCGGGCGTGGACTTGACGTGTTATGCGGATGACACGTTGGTCACGGCCCGGGGGAGCTCGTACAGGGAGGCAGCGTTGCTGGCGACGGCTGCGGTGTCACAGGTCGTGGCCCGCATACGGCGCCTAGGCCTGGAGGTGGCCCTCAACAAGTCGGAGGCCATGGTCTTTCATGGCCCCCGGCGGGCGCCACCGCTGGGATCACACATCGTGGTCGGGGGGTCCCGAATTGCTGTCGAGTCAACCATGAAGTATCTTGGATTGGTGCTCGACAGCCGGTGGGATTTCGGCCCCCACTTCCAGCGGCTGGTGCCCAAGTTGATGGGCGCGGCTGGGGCGCTGTCAACGCTGCTTCCCAATCTGGGGGGCCCGAGCGCCGCCTGTAGGCGGCTCTGCGTGGGGATCGTGCGATCGATGGCCCTGTATGGGGCCCCGATCTGGGCGGCTGACCTGACGGCCGGCAGCATCGCTGTCCTGCGAAGGCCACAGCGAGCGATGGCCGTCAGAGTCATTAGGGGGTATCGCACGATCTCCTACGAGGCGGCTTGTGTACTGGCCGGATCCCCGCCCTGGGACCTCGAGGCGAAGGTACGCGTCACTGTATCGGTGGCGCGAGGACTCGAGGGCGCGGGGCGAGTGGCTGACGCAGCGACATTTGGAGTTGCGTCGGTCACAGCTTCGCGCAGCCCTGGTGGCGGAATGGCGGGACAGGCTTTCACGCCCTACCGCCGGCCCCGCTACCATCGGGGCGGTCCGGCCAGTACTCGAGCGCTGGCTCGGGAGGAGGCACGGCTCCCTGTCGTTTCGGGTGACACAGGTGCTCTCGGGGCATGGTTGCTTCGGGAAGTACCTGTGTCGCATAAACAGGGAGCCGGACGCTCGGTGTCACCACTGCGTCGACTGTCGGGAGGACACGGCGTGGCACACGCTGGCAGAGTGTGCCGCTTGGGAGGAGCCGCGCCGTGCCCTCATCTCAGGAGTCGGCAGTGACCTGTCGCTGCCGGCCGTTGTCGACTCGATGGTCGGCAGCGAGGAGTCCTGGGACGCGGTGGTATCCTTCTGCGAAACAGTCATGTCGCAGAAGGAGGCTGCGGAGAGGGAGCGGGAGATTGCTTCCGCTAACCCGATCCGCAGCAGACGCACCGGGCGTCGGCGGAGGGCAGATAACGCCCTCTTCCAGCCCCCCTAAATGGGTCCAGGGGCAACGGATCTGGGGAAATTCGTTGCCCCCTACTTGTTAGGACCCGAGATGGCGGCGCGTAGTGTTCCACGCGCGCCTCTCTATGAGGTAAGGCGGGAGTTTAACACCTCACTCCCCCCCTATCGCGAGGTGGCCCGCAGAGGCGGGCCGGCACTAGCCGGGGATCGCGGAAGTCACATCAGTTCCCGTGATCCCCGGTGCAAGTGAGAGACGGAACACCGGGGTGGTTTTAGTCAGTAAGAGTCTGACAGACCCCTCCGCCCTCCCCGGGGCGGAGGACATCCATGAGGATTTCCCACCGTGATCAAAAAAAAAAAAAAGGTTAGAGCTGCGACCAACCGCGCTACTGCCAAGTTAGTGGCAGTTGCTTGGCTATTTCGTAATAGCTTAACGTACTATCTGTCGCATGCAACTTTGATACCAGTTCACAATTCGTCGGTTTGCCACGGACAGATTATAAACTATCGAAAAATGGTGCGTTAAATTGTAAATGGCTTTTGCAGTATACAATTTTTCGATAGCTTATAGGTAATATTGCGAGATACATACACAGTTATAGTGTATATTGTCCCCTTAACACGATAACAAAGCTTTTCCTCTACACGTCACTTTGTTCTACACAACAAAGGAAATAATGTGTGGCATTCCCTGTCAAAACTTACTTTTAACTCGATGCTTTAACAAAGCATACAAGAACACTCTTGACACTTGCCAGTATAGGGTTACTATTGTTATAATTCTTGTTATCCATTTTATATTGAGTGATTTTGAAGTACACTGCACTATAGAAAAAGAAATAGCCCTTTAAGGGGAATCTAGTCGCGGGCTTGAACTCACTGGTGGGCCTGGCTAAAAAGCATGCTGTCATGAGGCATCGTGTCCGACAGAGGTAGTATCAGTGATCAGCTATTAGACGCTAGTTTACACGCACAACGTTATTAAGTGAGATGCAGGATCATTTATAGTAACACAAGCAGGTAAAAAATTAAGAAAAGTCCTTTAGAAGATCGGGTTTTATAAAAAAACCACTGCATAAATCAGACCAATAAAGTTTATTGAACTTTTCGATATTTGGTCTTTCTCGGTATCAACTTGGTTTTGGAGATTTTAGACATCTTTTTTTACTTAAACACGCCCAAAGTTAGGTTAAATTCGCAAGAAAAACTAATCTTTGTTGGCTCCTAACTTTTTAATGGCTTTTTAATTTAGTATTCTGTTTCCGTACAGACAATATTAATAATGAGACATAACCATACCATTTTTAATTTTTGATACATTGTCGAACAGTGGAGTAATACATTCCCGAAGTTTGAATGGCAAAAATGTGGACTAGTCACCTTAAAATATGGCATGTCCTTTCCTAATACGTACTTATACACCGTGACATTTTAGTCGTCTTACAAAGGTAGTCCAATCAATGCATCCGAAATAACATACCTACAGGCGCGATTAAAAAAATGTTATCTTTAATTAAGATAATAGGTACTGAAAAAATAAGTTATGCTTTAGAATTATGAAACACCCTCCCTGTTAATAATGTTTACGTATCAAACGGTAGAAGATTTCTACCTACCTACCATAATACCATTACATTTCGTCATTCATTCCATCTCCATAACAGGGTGTTCAAAACTACATCATGCGTCTTAGTGAATTATATATTTTTTAAATTATTATTCATATGTTCAAACAAAATTATTTTTTTAATAAATGATTTGTAGTCATTGGATACATGAAGTGGGATGTCGTTGTAAGACGACTAAAATGTCATGGTGTATATGTAGTATTTTCTTGAGAACTTTTAAGTTTTTTCATTATGGGCTGATTTTACCAAAGTCAGATATATTTTTAATCCGTAGAATAAAATTTACGTCTGACAATTGTACTATGGAAAATCTGTAAAAAATATAAGATTTATTCTAGGTATAAAAATTTGGTGACATTCCTAGGAGTAATAATCCATTTGAAATTGTCCTGACAATTTGTAAAACGTAAAAAATAATTTTAACAAAATCAACCGAATTTAAAAAACAAACATTACAAAGTGAAAAATAACTTTAATTTCTGGAGTAGGTCGCAACAATCACGAAAATATAAAACCAAAGACACTGACATTCAGTTCTAAAGTTATTTTTCACTTTGTAATGTTTTTTTTTTTTTAAATCCAGCTGTTTTTCTTAAAATTATTTTTTGTGATAATGTTTAGATCTTTGTTACTCAATCACGTAAAAATGGCTGAACAGGTTTGGATGAAATTTGGCACACTGAAGGATTACAGCCTGGATTAACACATAGGATATTTTTTTATCCCGGTAATACGTTCCCGTGGGATAACTTTTGAGTTCGAGGCGGGTGAAGCCGCTGGCGAAGCTAGTAAAAATTAACAAACAACAACAAAAAAGGTAGAGGTTCTCAATTCGGTTGAATTTAGAACCTCCTGTTTTACGTCGGTTAGAATAATAAATATCATGAGACTCACCACTGTACATCCGAAAATATTTCACCACAATATTATCAAAGTAATCCTGCTTGACTTGCGAAGTCTCCATCGTCTTATGCAACAGCGTCGCGAAGCTCAGTATCCCAGCATGTCTGATGTCATAAGGGAAGTCCAGGCCCAGCTTGCTAAGGACTTCCAACTCTTCGAGCAGAGCCTGGTTTGGAGCTGCCACGTTGAATGGCAATTTTCTGATGAGGGAGAGGAGAGCCGCGTCTTCTACTTTTTCCTGTAAAAATTAGATGTGATGACAAATCAGCCAATTCACCGCACACGCCAATATACCAACAAAAACAAAGAAATCAATTTATTTATTTTACATCGATGAATACCTTCTATGATTAAATTCAAAGTTAAAATTACTGTTTGAAATAAGTCTTTTCAGAAGTAAATTTAATTGATTCTAAATTAATATTAGATAGGTCCTATTAACAGATACAACTTGAAATGGTTCAATCAATTTAGATTTCAATCGACAATCAAATTTTCTGACTTTATATTAAGTTGTGTTCTTTTTTGTAGCTGTGTCGACCCAGTGGTAAAAGCTCCGGCTTACGAGTCGGGACTCGAATCCAGGTAGGCTCTTACTTTGTGTAAATAATTACAACACCGCTGCTCTCAAAACGGTGAAGGAAAACATCGTGAGGAAACCGGCGTGTCCTAGGGTAAATAAATAATAGATTGAAAAATCTAAAAAACAAGCTAAAAAAGCAGAAAATAATTTCATAAAAGCGTGGGGTGCTTGATTATAAAAATACCTCAAAAAGCAACCGACGCTTTTTGAAATTATTTTCTGCTTTTTTAGTTTGGTTTTTAAAGCGTGTTTTTTAAATTTTTTAATCTATTATTTATTTTCTATTTTTTAGTTCTGCTAACTACAAAAGCGTAATTATTCAGTTTTTTTTTTACATTTTGGAACAAATTTATAAAATTATTGAGTTGTCATCGGTCCTCGATAAGTCTACAAAAGTTCAAATGAAATCTGACCGTTTCAAGTGGGTCAAAATCAAGTCCAAAGGAGTCGGTTACAAACAAACAAACAAACATGCTTACAAACATACAGGTGAAGCTAATAAAAGCGTGTTAAAAATTTGAAGACATGTGACATCTAACAACCCGAAAGAAGGCTTGTATCCCAGCTGTGGGGACATTCTAAGCTGATTGTTCTATGCCAAACATTGGTCAAAGTTGAAGATTAGAATTTTTTTTTATTAAATTGCCTGACAAGCTAAGAGACAAGATAACGTGAATGTGATAACGAAAAACATTTCAATTAATAATTGTTATCCTAATTAAATTATAAATTCTACTCTAAGTTTGTATTTTACGCTTTCACGCTAAAATGGCTGACCGAATTTGGATAGAATTTAGCATACATATAAAGAACCTGCAAGCTAAGCATGACGCATTATTTTTCTAAGAAGCATAGACAGTGCTTTTTCAATGCAAAGTGACATTTCGTTTCTCTATTTTTGACAGCGCACCGTAGATATCTTTCTACAATCTGTCATTTTGTTTTTCGTTTCTAACTACTAGGTACTTGTAGTAGTAGACTATTTCAGAAGAATATTTCTTCCCAAACTGTCAAAATCACACTGACAACAAACTTTCTACTCGACGGCCACAAAGTATATACGATTATCTACAAAAATCAATTATTTGTTTAGAACGCATAACTGTGATATTTAATAGAAAAACATAGCTATCTTCTGAAATGAAATGAAATGTTTATTTATGTAAGTAGATCTTAAAAGACACTTTTACACGTCAATATTTTGTTGGTCAATATTTTAAAAACTAGATGGCGCCGGCATTTCCTAGCTGACTGTTCCCTGAGAAGAAAAGCCGAAACAAACTCAGAGGTCATGGTCTCTTTTAAAGTCCAAACATTATGTTATTTGAATTTTATGTGAGTCTAACAATGCAGGGCAATGCCTGGAAAGGCCTTTTGAAGAAAAAGCCTTTGCAGTTTTGAGCTGACCTGTCCCAACCGACGGCATGTATGTATCACTCACCGTGTAGCTCAACCCTATTTTAGGGAGCTCAACGACCCGTCACAACGCTACCATATTTACAGGACATTTGCGTAGGCCATTTACAAAATACTCAAAACCACCAGACGAGTTATAAAGTCATGTATTCAATCTAGCCTGCATAGTACTCACATTCACAGTTAGTTTTCTCCTATTGTACATCATTTAGTTAATAGTCATGTTTATTCTTCCTTCGACAAATCGTTGCTCGTGCTAAGCCTGCTGGTTAGAAGCCCGAAAATCTGCCAACCAGTCTTACCAAGGGTTGGATTGTGGAGGTCAGATAGGCAGTCGCTCCATGTAAAATACTGGTATTCAGCTGCATCCGGTAAGACTGGAAGCCGACCCCAAAATAACGGGAAAAGTCTGGGCAGATGATGATGATAGACCATGACCTAGGTTAGGACATAGGCTCCTTTTAATCCTGGATCGCAGGCGAAGTCGTGGCCAAGAACGAGTCTATTATAACTGAAAGATATTGTTTCATTGATTTACAATGAACCAAGGTAACCGACATAGCCCGAAGAATTGCCAAACTTAAGTGGCAGTGGCGGGGCACATTGCTCGCAGAACAGATCGCACCCTCAGTAATGTAATGGCACAACTCGAAATATTGAGGTTTTGACTTTTAGTGTTAGATGGGCTCAATATCAACTGTTAATATTTCTGCCAGCGGTGCGGGTTGTTCGAAAGAGATACCGCGGCCCCTGGCACACAGGCAACTGAGGGAACACGGGTGGGTTTTAGTCAGTAAAAGTCTGACACGCCCGCCTGCTCCCAGAGCGGGAGAAGTTATTTGATGATTTCCCACCCAAAAAATAACTGTTATTATTTTTATTTTTTTCTCTTTCTGTGAAAGCCAAGTGGTAGAACAGTTGTTATTGAGCCCATCTAACATTAAAAGTCAAAACCTCAATATTTTGAGTTGTGCCCTTACATCACCAAGGGTGCGTTTGGCCGATTCTGCCGAAAGGTTCTGGAGTAGCAACCGCGTACTTGGAAGACGTAAAGTTGAACAGCCTGCCACAAGGTGGACCGATGACCCTGGACCGCAAGAGTCCGCTGGATGCGGGAAGCACAGAACCAGTTGAAGTGGCGAAGCTTGGGGGAGGCCTATGTCCATCAGTGGACGTCTTTCGGGTGAAATGGTAATGATGAATGATCATGTAAGTACCCACCTTCTCCTCCAACACCAGGTATTTGATGAACCTCACGCAGGCATCACTCCTGGCATGAGGCAATACCTCTATGAAGATGTTCCTGGCTGTCTCCAGCTCATAGCTGGTGCCCAGGACTAAGTCATCGAACAGCCTTATCAGGGTTTCATGGTTTAGTCTTGATATGGTGCTGTAAACGAAAATCAATTTTAATTTTAATAACCAAACACATTTTTTTTTACGTTTTGGAAAATGGACCTCCTGGGAGTCTACATGAACAGTGGTGTAACTGAAACCCTATTAAAGATAACAGCTGGTATAGAATCACTATACATAGTTTCAGCCCAAAATAAAATACTCTAAGAATTGATATCAAATTTTTGGTTTCATAAGTTTCTTAAATTCAAATCATAACAAACGTGTCACCGCACTACGTAGGTCAATAACTTTCCACGTTACTTGCCAATATCCTGATAAATCTCTTCCGAGTGATGTGTTTGTTCGTATTAAAAATTCTCATAACTTCCGAACATGTAGAAGTAGGATTAAAAAACCCTTCCAATATCGTTTGATATCATCCAAAGAAGCCGTGCCCTTGGCATGTATATACCCTTTCCGTTACACGTTGTATAAGTCTCGAATGGCGAGGTGACTTCTATGCAAAAATGCACTACCATCTGAGAGACTAGCATGAACGTATGACGTCAACGTTCACGTTGACATTCACAACCAGCCTATAAGGTTCGCTCTGCTGGGACACAGGCCTCCTCTCTGTGAGAGGGAGTGGGCCGTAATCCACCACGTGGGCCCAGTGCGGATTCGGTACATGTCACATGGCTTTTTGTCCTTAGGACATGCTGGTTTCCTCACGACGTTTCCTTCACCGTTTTGAGAGAAGATTTTTATCCTTTATAAAAAATAACCCGGTTCTTAATAATTGATTAAAATCTAGCTTAAAAGACTAATAAGCAATTTAAATGTAACTTAATTTTTTACATGATAATTATTTTAAAACAGAATTGTGTTGATTGTACTTTGCACAGGTCTAATTTGAAGAGAGCAGCGGCGATGAAAACATTTACACAGAATGCTAAAAGCTTGGGATCGAACCGACGACCTACAATTTGTAAGTCGCGGCCGTTACCACTGAGCCACCAGTACTCTACGTAAGCGAAAGGTATCTAAATTTCTTAATCAAAAATACAGCTATCCTAAAAACGTTTCGGTTTGATGAAGCACAATTAGTAATTACCCATAGATATCACTAAGCCCTTAAAATTAAGTAAATATGCCAAAGATTGTTTTCAATTTTAAAATCGTTCTAATTTACGTTACGTTTACTCCACGCGTTCGTGGTAGGCCCACATGTGGGATGGTGGTCAGGAGTCAGAGGCAAGCATAGACGAAGCGGAACATGGAACATTTTTTTTAATAGTTAAAAAAAATGTTCCATACATTTTAGGCGCGTAGGTATTGCACTTTTCTATGTAAAAGCAGTTTATTATTTTTATAATCGACTACCTGTGCCCGCGACTTCATCCGCGTGGATTTTTTTCTAATTTCATTGCTTCTCAGCTCCTATTAGTTGCAGCGTGATGTTATATAACCTATGTCACTCAGTAAAGATGTAGCTTTCTAATGGTGAAAGAATTTTTGAAATCAGTCCAGTAGTTTTTGAGTTTATTCGTAAAAAACACACAAAAATACGCAGGTTTCCTCTTTGTAATATTATTGTAGTATAGATATTATAAGACTTATATTTTAGAAAAATTCTTCTGATATATATCAGAAGAATTTTTCTAAAATATAAGTAGCCTAAGTTACTCCTTATTACATCAAAACCTGCCAGTAAAAGTCCCGTCAAAAACGGTCAAGCCATTTCAGAGATTAGCGGGAACAAACAGACAGACAGACAAAAATTGAAAAAATGTTATTTTGGTACATACCGTATATATATTCATAACCATGTAGCAAAAAACGGTTATTTTAATATTACAAACAGACACTGCAATTTTATTTATATGTATAGATGTACAGATTTGAAATTTCTATTCAGGGTGGTCTAAAATCATTTAGTGAATTCACGGTAACAGTTTGTACGTCAATTTCCCTGCCACCCTGCATAAAAAACGTTCTTGTATGAAATAGTATTAATATGTTTACTTACTTCAAAAGATCTATAAAATCCAAGCTATGTATAAGTGATGCATTTCTTACAATATTGTCAGCATCAATTCCTTTTCTTGCAATTTTTAGAAGTATCTGAAAAAGTACACAAAATAATATCATAATTTATTAGGAGCTTCGAGTCTAAGAATATAAGGATAAATATCTGGATGACCGAAATTCGCTCGATTTTTCTTTTTTGATTTGACGTTTTCTAAAAATTAAACCTAGCTAGATCGATTTATCGCCCTACATACTAAATTTCATGAAAATCGTTGGAGCCGTTTCCGAGATTCAGATTATATACATACAAGAATTGCTCGTTTAAAGGTTAAAAGGATTAAAGAAACATTGCACTACACAACACAGCACACCCTACACACTACACAACACACACACACACACACACACTATACAACGTAACACACCCTACACACAACACTGCCATGACAAAAATATATCCGTGTGGTGCCAGACGTAAAGAATAGCACCATCCCATTCCTTCCCGTGAGTGTCGTAGAAGGCGACTATGGGGCTTACTAGAGAATGGGCAGCAGCGTTCTCTATGCATTTTACCACCGTACTACGATCGCCAACCCACCTGCCAAGCATGGCAATTATGGCAAATCCCCCCCTTTTGGGGCAGGCCTATGTCCAGCAGTGGACGTCTTCCGGCTGTTATGATGATAATGGTGACCAAAAAAAACTTTTTGCACAAAAATACAACCTACTTCCGAAAAAACACTACAAAGTGAAAAATTACTTTAATTTCGGAAGTCGGTGACTTTGGATATGTATTTTAATTTTTAGTCACCGCACGGACCACACGAAAAGGACCAGTTTTCCTTTGAAAATTAATGATTGAATGTAATGGTAGGTAGGTAGGTAGATATCATCTACCGTTTGATAAGTAAAGCGCTTGTCTGGGTTCAAACCTACGACTTACAACTTGTAAGGTGCGGCCGTTATGACTGCTGTTTTACGTGTACTTATCCACAAAAGTCGATTTAGAATGTTAAGGGGCGTCCATTAAATAAGTGAGGCGTTTAGGGCGGGAGGTGGCCGAGTCGAGTCTCACTCAATCTAACGCGGGGAAGATGGGGGTCGAGTCAAATATTATGTAATTAATATTTATGTATTACCTTCCGCAAAACAACAATGTAAAATTGCGAAAAAACCGGGTTAATCAGGTTTGGCCACCAATATGGCTTAATCCTAGAAAACAATATTTATTGCGGTTTTTTTTTTTTTTTTGGGTGAGAAATCATCAAATAACTTCTCCCGCTCTGGGTGGAGCGGGAGGGCGTGTCAGACTTTTACTGACTAAAACCCCCCCGTGTTCCCTCATTTGCCTGTGTGCCAGGGGCGGCGGTATCTCTATCGAACAACCCGCACCCCTGGCAGGCATCGGCCCTTGCGGGCCCCATCTGTTGCTGCTGACATCTCTTTGAGGCGCGCGTGGAACACAACGCGCCGTCGACCCGGGCTTGGTCCTTACCGGACAGCGAGCTACCCATTACTCGCCGTCCGCAAGCCCGTGCCTACGGTGGCCAGGAATCAGCCTGGGATTCTCGACGCCCAGGGTGTCTCCTGCGAAGGCCACGGCTGTGAGGGCGCATGTACTGCATCTCCCTCACGTGCGCCGCCTCCCTCTTTGCGAGCATAACTGCTTCGCTGAAGGAGGCGACTGCCAGCCATGCCCTCTCGCTCCGTACCATGGCCTGGACCAGGGTCGGACGCGAGAGATCGCCTCCGTCGATCACCTCCACGAGGACACGGCGGTGCTCCGCCCAAGCCGGGCAGACCTCCACCGTATGCTCCACCGTGTCCTCTGGGCGATCTTCGCAATGGAAACACCCGGGCGTTTCCTCCCGCCCTATCCGAAACAGGAACCTCCCGAAACAGCCATGTCCGGTGAGGACTTGTGTCAGGCGAAAGGTGAGGACGCCATGCCGCCTCTCAAGCCACTCCTCAAAGACTTACCGCCGCAAATATTTATTTATTGCGGTTATGCAACGCCACAAAGTAGCACAATACCTCCCGATTGTTAAACCACCACCAGCCAACCGAGCCAGCCAAAGGCAGCGCATAAATCCTTCGCAAATAAGCACAGTTTAACGTTTTTATACTAAAAATACACATTTAGAAATATCACACGTGATATTGTGAGGTCGAGCCAAATCTCACGACATCTCACCTGAAGGAGAGTGGGGGCGAAAAATTGACAAAATTGCCTCACGTAATTAATGGACGCCCCCTTTTACATATTATCATCTAAATTGAGGAAAAATGTTTTGATATCTACCTTTTCAGCAATTCATATAATCTAATAGTTTTTACTTTAGATATTTTAAGCTCAATTTATACGAATCCGTTGCGACTTTTGTAGTTGGCCGCCGTAAAGTGGGTGCTAATTGCTCCAAAGCGGTAACACCTAAGGGTCAGCCAGGGGTGCGGGTTGTTCGAAAGAGATACCGTGGCACCTGGCACGCAGGCAACTGAAGGAACACGGGTGGGTTTTAGTCAGTAAAAGTCTGACACGCCCTCCTGCTCCACCCAGAGCGGGAGAAGTTATTTGATGATTTCCCACCCAAAACATAAAAAATAGTGTGCCGCTCGCGAGCTACATGCGAACCGCTTGCTCGCGAGCCGCGCATTCGCCAGGTCTGGACACACCCTTAACACTAGAACCAATAAGAAAATACAAACCTCGTAAGTGGTATTCTTCAAAAGCGCTTGACTGAGATTCCTGATTCCATTGGACGGGTCTCTAAAGTCATTAGCCACGTACTGTATGGTCGTTTGAAGTAAGTTGATCTTTTCTACGCCCTTGGCTGGTACGTCGTGATCATATGCAAGGGACAAGCTGAAAAAAATAGAAGAATTATAATCAAAGGGGTAAAACATTTATTTGTAGAGATATTTTCATAATTTAAAAACTACTGGTATTAAAATAATAATATGTACAAGTATCATCATCATTTCAGCCAAAAGACGTCCACTGCTGGACATAAGCCTTGCCATAATCACCACGCTGGGCAGGCGGGTTGGCCATCGCAGTATGGTGGTCAAATGCATAGAGAACGCTGCTGCCCATTCTCTAGTAAGTCCCTTAGTCGCCTTCTACGACACCCACGGGAAGAAATGGGATGGTGCTATTATTTTACGTCCGGCATCACACGGTACAAGTACATTAAAAAGAAAATAATCATAAGTCATCAAAAAGTTCGTCCGCATCGCTGTCAATGGGAAAAGTGCCCAAAAGACTGGCAGTATTGCCACGTTGTATGGCAATACTGATTCTTTGGGCGAAAAATAGGTCAACTCACAGACTACAATATAATAGAGGGTCAACTCTTTGTGTCACGTGAAGAAACTATATTGTATTAAAATCATATATAAAGTCATAGTAATAAATTGTCTGCTGTGTCAATGAAATTTCTGCATAAAAAAATTATAGTTTAAAAAAAACTAAAAAAACACGCTTTAAAAACCAAACTAAAAAGTAGAAAAAAATTTAATTCTATTAAAAAACTGCAAATTCAGAATTTGATTTTTAGATCATGGGTTATAACCAGTGATCGGAATAGGCTGACTATATTTGCCTAAACATCGGAGAACAGAGACAGAAAGTGGAGACTTCCTTACGACTATTTTTTTTTCCAGGATTCGGGAAAAATCTTCAGTAAGTTGAAAATAAGCTTTATTTAAGATGTGTAAAGGCTATTTTTAACTAAACTTGCAACTAACAAATTTTAGGAATTTTCACTAAAACTAATCTAACTTAAATCATGTATTAGAATTATCCTTAAACTGACCGTTGTTGCATGAAATCTTTCCATACATAACATTTGTCAATGTGTAACACCTAAGTAAAACTAATTTCTAATTGCATTAAAGGTACTTCGATATGTATTTCAAACGTAGGTACTGTAGATTTACGAAAATTCTTCCGGGATCTTAAAACTATTGCAATATCGTTTTTGAGATATAATATTGGCGTAATGGCTGAGCGATCGACTGCTGCGCAGCGTGTCGCGGGTTCGATCCCCGCACGGAACAAATATTTGTATGACCTGCAAGTAATTGTTCCGGGTCTGGGTGTTTGTGCTTGTGAGTTTTCTATGTTTGTAAACGCACCCACGATACAGGAAGAAATTCCTAGTGTGGGGCAACGTTTTTAAAAAAAAGAAAAGAAAGAAAAGAAAGAAATTATTTATAGATAAAAAAAATTGTTGACTAAAATAAATTGTGCATGTTGCATAAAAAAGTTAAAAATATACTTATTGACAAAACGTAATGTATTCAATGATTTGATACAACGGTTAGTTTGATTATAATATAATTCGAATACATGAATTAAAGTTAGATTACTTATTTATTTCGGGATTTTACGTGAAAAATCCGAAAATTTGGTAATTGCAAGTTTAGTTAAAAATAGCCTTTACACATCTTACATAAAGCTTATTTTCAACTTACTGAAGATTTTCCCGAGTCCCGGGAAAAAAAATATAGTCGTAAGGAAGTCTCCACTTTCTGTCCCTGTTCTCCGAAGTTTAGGCAAATATAATCAGCCTATTCCGATCACTGGTTATAACTGAAGCAAGTGCTTTACTTTGTGTAAATAATTTCATCACCACTACCCTCAAAACGGTGAAAAAAAACATCGTGAGGACATGTCTTAGAACCAAAACTTCAAAGAAATGTGACATCTACAGAACCCGCACTGGGCCCGCGTGGTGGATTACGGCCCACTCCCTCTCACAGAGGAGACCTGTGTCAGAGCAAAGGGAATACTAAAGACTGATTATGAGTCGTATGTTTCGAATCAATTTCATCTTGTTCCCTCTTGTTTGACCTGATGAAGGCCGCGGAAAGCAGCCGTAGGCAAGAAATAAAGTGTTAATGATACTAACTCTGTATTTACAGCTAAGATGTGGTCATGTGTTTTGTACTGGTAACTTCCTCTCAACTCTATAGAACTGAGTCCTTTGTAATCGTCGACTTCGTACGTTCTTTCTGCTGAAGACACAGAATCTATCTGAAAAATAAAATTATTACTTTAACTTTAAAGAACACGCATAGCATAGGTCAGTATTTATTAACCCTCTAGTTACGTTAGACAATTCTAAAGATCTGTTTTAGCACCTGGGAAAGACTGTGGTGGTTTTTTTTTTTTTGAGGGTGGGACTCATCAAATAATTTCTCCCGCTCTGGGTGGAGCAGGAGGGCATGTCAGACTTTTACTGACTAAAACCCACCTGTGTTCCCTCAGTTGCCCGTGTGCCAGGGGCCACGGTATCTCTTTCGAACAACCCGTACCCCTGGCAGGCATCGGTCCTTGCGGACCCCACCAGTTGGTGCTGACATCTATTTGAGGCGCGCGTGGAACACAACGCGCCTTCGACCCGAGCTTGGTCCTTAACGGACAGCGAGCTACCCATTACTCGCCGTCCGCAAGCCCGAGCATACGGTGGCCGGGAATCAGCCTGGTATTCCAGACGCCCAGGGCGTCTCCTACGGTGACTAGGACCGTGAGGGCGCATATATTGCCACTCCTTCACGTGCGCCGTCTTCTTTTTTGCGAGCATTACTGCTTCGCAGAAGGAGGTGACGGCTGCCCATGCACTCTCGCTCTGAACCATGGCCTAGACCAGGGCCGGACGCGAGAGATCGCCTCCACAGACTGTGGTGGTCAAGTGATACCATAACGGTTGTGACGATGTTAGAGATCAGGACTTTGCTACCCCCAAAAACATCATGTCACAAAAACTAGGCTCCAAATACCTGGTGTCTTCTGTGCGCAAATTAAGCCTCCCGTAGACAGACGCGACGCGACTCTATTACAACATTTTTTATTAAAACTTGGAAATTCTTCTACCAGAATCGCGTCCCACCGTCGCATCGTGTCTATCTGAGGAAGGCTTTAAAACTTTTACCGCTGTGTCAATTTTTAAGGTTCAATAAAATAAGAACAATGTCAAGAATATACAAGACTTTTATAAGACTTTCTTTGTATTGGACTGCCCTTATATTAGGAAGTGTTGCAGTAGGCATATAGACAGGGCATGATAACAAGCGACGTGATATGTGCTGTGTTTTATTAATTTATGTTATTATTTTTACCCAAAATTTGCCCTAAACTTTTATTTTAATTTGTATTTTTTATTATTCATTTCCGATTAATTTTAAATTTTTATTTTTATTTGACATTGTATTTATGATTTGATGACATTGTATTTATTTTTATATTGTGATCTGTATTTTTCTTTTGTTTCGTAACTTGTGATTGTAATATGGGAGAACCTGAAATAAATGTTTTTTTTTTAAATAAGGGATAGCTGGATGAACTGGACTCCTTCTTAAAGGATTGACCCACAATCGTAGTAGACCGAGAAAAGTGGAAAGAGGCCGCCTTTGCTCTGCAGAGGGTCAAACACTTATAATTCAAATAATTAAAAGCTGTGGTATATTTTGTTTGATTGTTTCTGGTGTTTGATTTTTTGTTTGTTGTGATTCGACAAATTTCATTATTGCACCTACCACTGATTGTCTCTGTATCACTCAAAGGTTGACTGGTAAAAAATTAACACCGCCTTTGAACATTTGTTTGCTTAAAATATTCAATCAATAATAAAATACGGTATCAAATACGTAGGTTTCGTGCAATGGTGAAAACTGAATCGGGTAACTGAAACAGTGCTATCATTGAAATGACTGGACACTCACCACAGCTCTGCCAGAGTACGCTGAAGACCAGGGCACAGACGCCCAGCTGTTTCTACTCCTGGCAGTCGGCACCTTGAGACTAGTGTACTTTTTGATGAGGTTGCCTTTCGAAAGGTAGATCATCGCGCATATGTCGTCCAAGCATGGCTGAAAACAAATATAAATCAAGAAATTAATTAACAAAAAACCAATTACCTTTATTACTTCATACAGCCTAAAATAATGAACTGATTTTGGAAAATGGCAGACCAAGGGCCCATGGAAGTGCAAATAGTGATGTTCGACAAACGAAGAGACACTTAATGTCGTGTCCTCTTGTCTGCCCGTTACAGTAACTGATGGACGCCACTCTAGGCGAATTCTGGGCCGACCCCATGTAGGTTGCCGTCTAAAAAGAACTTCAAGCCAGGGTTGCGTATCAGAAAAACCCAACAACACTGCCCAACCTGGGGATTGACCCAAGAACTAAAGCTCAGCATTCTTGCTTTTGACAAAATAAAAACATTTACAAAATACTTACTTCGTTCACAGAATAAGTTCCCGTATCCTTGGTCAGTTGAAAATTTATAGATATAGCCCGTTTTAGGTTCACAGACCAGGCTGGCTCCTGATGGCCCACGTATATTGACTTAATATAGCCATTTTCCTGAAAAGTAAAACATATTAGTTTACCACAAAGTCTTAACGAAAGCAATAAGCAAAAATAAACCACCTTTTTTTGGACGCTGTTCAAGTGGGTAGACTATGAATAGACAATTGGATAAGCCAGCCCCGTCTCCCTGATGGGCACCGGTATACTGATGTTCCTTGAATCGTTGATTGCAGCAATCAAAGCAAAATCAAGTAGTATAATTAGCCTATAACGTTCTCACAGCTGGGCCATAGGCCTCCTCTCGGTGTGAAGGAGTGTGATCCACTGCGCGGGCCCAATGCGGGTTGGTAGGGTTCACCCTTGTTTGATAGAACAACGTTTGATATAATATTACTAAATCGAATTTTAGTTGCAATAAAGTCATTTCGAAGAATTATTCATTTGACCGAATAATTCATTGGTAAATTTTTATTTAGCGTAATTATTTATTTGAACTAATTTCATTTGAAAATTCGTTTCTGTCACGGCTCCGGCGCTGCGGGGCTACGGCGGTCCCTCGCGAGCTTATCGTCGCAGATGGTTTAACACTCACCACCGCGGCGAGTGTAACAACCACCCGCTCCTCAGCTCGCGGGCCGCCTCGCCCCTCCGCGCCTACGCGATTCTAAATTACACTCTAGGGGTAGGGCAGACAAGACTGCGTGGAGTCGGATTTATAGCGATTCGTTTCTATTGTCTGAACATTATACCTTTTGATCATTAGCGCAAATGTTGTTATAGCAAATAAATATTCGATGAACTGAAAATTCTGTCAAACGATATTATACAAAGTGATGATTTTCATAAACGTTGTTCGATTTAGTAATACTATATCAAACGTTGTTCTATCAAACAAGGGTGAACCGGTTGGTAGATGTCACATGTCTTTGAATTTTTGGTTCTCAGACATGCCTGTTTCCTCACGATGTTTTCCTTCACCGTTTTGAGGGCAGTGGTGATGAAATCATTTACAGAGTAAAGCGCTTGTCTGGGTTCGAACCTACGACCAACAACTCATAAGTCACGGCCGTTACTACTGTGCCACCACTGCTCTAGCGAGAAGAGGAATTGTACAAAATGGTAGCCATGGATTAAATATTGGATAAGTCATTATCTGCCTAGCCTTTTCCCAACTATGTTGGGGTCGGCTTCCAGTCTAACCGGATGCAGCTGAATACCAGTATTTTACATGGAGCGACTGCCTACATGACCTCTACAACCCAGTTACTGGGTAACACGATACCCCTTGATAAGACTGATTGTCAGACTTTCGGGCTTTTAACGACCCGTAACGACTGTCAAAGATCCACAAATGGGAGCCGGGACCAACGGCTTAACGGTGCTTTCCGAGGCACGGAGGGGTCTTGGTATGTAAAGATGGTCACCCAAACACGGACCAACCACGGCAAGCGTAGCTTAACCTGATCGACCCGTGCAGCTATTGTTACTTCGCCACAAGCCCCCCTAAATATTTGATAAGTCCACAAATAAATCGGAAAGGTGCATAAACGCCAAAAAAAGTAATGATAACATCTCACTGCGGTTAACCCAAGTTTTCCAGTGATAGCAGTAGCTGCTAAACAGTGTCCATAATATACAGTTGAATGACGTCACGTTGTTTGAGAGACGGTAAAGTAAACCCCGGAACCATCACTGTGTCGGGCACTCCACGATTGCAGCGGTAAGTCCCCTCTTTAAGGAGTGACTTGAGAGGTGGCATGGCGTCCTCACCTTCCGCCTGACACAGGTCCTCACCAGACACGGTTGTTTCGGGAGGTTCCTGTTTCGGATAAGACGGGAGGAAACGCCCGGGTGTTTTCATAGGAGGCGATCGGCGGCGGCGATCTCTCGCGTCCGGCCCTGGTCCAGGCCATGGTACGGAGCAAGAGTGCATGGTTAGCCGTCACCTCCTTCAGCGAGGCAGTGATGCTCGCAAAGAGGGAGGCGGTGCACGTGAGGGAGAGGCAGTACATGCGCCCTCACGGCCGTAGCCTTCGCAGGAGACGCCCTGGGCGTCGGGAATCCCAGGCTGATTCCCGGCCACCGTATGCGCGGGCTTGCGGACGGCGAGTAATGAGTAGGTCGCTGTCTGGTAAGGACCAAGCCTGTGTCGATGGCGCGTTGTGTTCCACGCGCGCCTCAAAGAGATGTCAGCACCAACTGGTGGGGCCCGCTAGGGCCGATGCCTGCCAGGGGTGTGGGTTGTTCGAAAGAGATACCGCCGCCCCTGGCACACAGGCAACTGAGGGAACACGGGTGGGTTTTAGTCAGTAAAAGTCTGATACGCCCTCCTGCTCCATCCAGAGCGGGAGAAGTTATTTGATGATTTCCCACCCAAAAAAATAAGCCATCACTGTGTCCGTTATAATGGCGGCCAACTCTGTCGTAGGACACCCAGGTTTTACAGCCTTGTACACTGGCTAATTTGCAATTAATTCAGACTGCCCCGTTGGTCTCGTGGTTGCAAGCGTGACTTCTGAGCCCCTGGGATTAAGTGGGGCGAAGTCCGTTAGGAAATTTCTGAGTTGGCGATGTGATTACCAGTGATCGGATAATCTGGCGGTTATATACATTAACTTCTTCCCACGAAAGATAACATATACATTCCTTTCTGAATAAATAAGGAATCTCTGGTTCCCGAGATTGAACAATCTTGCAAAAACAACTATAATAAACTTAATGCAACTTAATTATAGCAGTGGTTATTTTGATTTAGTATCTTTATTTTCCATTTTAGTATCCCATTTCTTCCCGTGGATGTCGTAAAAGGCGACTAAGAGACTTACTAGAGAATTGGCAACAGCGTTCTCTATGCATTTGACCACCGTACTGCGATCGCCAACCCGCCTGCCAAGCGTGGCGATTATGGCAAATCCCCCCTTTTGGGGGAGGCTTATGTCCAGCAGATGATGATGATGATGATCTTTATTTTATTCAAAACAAATATAATGTGCACAATGTGGTCAAGTAGTGGAAATTGATTTATCTATCTAACAGATTAGTGATCGAATCGACTAATTTATTGTATTTTTTACGAACGATTCCGGGATCCGGGATTCTGAAAGGCATGTCCGTATTATTCTTTCGTGGGAATAAAATTGAAGTTTAGGTATATTAGCGCCCGATTATCTGATCACTGTTAATTACCCTCGTGCCTCGAAAAGCAAGTTAAGCCGTTGGTCCTGCGCTTGACCTCTCTCCGGTGTCGGATTGCCGTCCCATCGGACTATGAGAGTGAAAGAAGAGCGAGTACACCAGTGTCTGCGCACACACTTATGCACTATAATATCTCCCGCACCCACGGCTTGTGTCCGTGGAGATTGGCTGCCATGGAAGAATAGTTATCCAGACCATATTTCGGACATGGCGGCCAAATACTCAATGTAATGATAGCGTTATTTTGACTATTAATTAAATATTATATACCTGATACTCCAATTCCCAAGGTTCTTGTAAGACATTATCATCAGATGTTTCCAAATCACGTACCGAGCCGTGGTTGGTACAACATACTGTCTTCTGAAAATTAAGACACCATAATTATTATAGTTATCGCGGACTAGTTGATCTGTGAAGTTATCTTGCGCTTGCCTCGGTCAAACGAAAGATGTGTTTTCATACGCAGCCATACTGGATTGGCAAGCAAAACCCGGTAACAGTTATTATTGTAGGATTTTCTGGAAGTCCAAAATTATAATTGTGATCTAAACTTTATTTAAACTTATTACAAAACTCCCCCGTATTCAATACAAGGTATTTTTTAAAGCAGCAAGCCAGTTTTAGAATTAAGACCCCAATATGTACTTGTGGAATGGGTTCTCTTTACAAAACTGACAACTTAGTCCGCTGCTAAGTTGCCATTATTGGAAAAACTGGCTTAGAGCTTTAAGGTAAAACTTAAGTTTTGTAATAAGACGGCTCAATTCCAAGTCTTATGACTCGAGTGAAATATAATATTTTTGCGCAGTATACATTTACAAGACTACCACGTTGAATGATAAAACGACTACGTTAAGCAGTCTTTTCAATGACTTGTCTTCAAAAGTATCGGTCGCATGCATTACACAGCAGAGATGAAACCACCATATAACACGATTCCTATTAAAATATTATCGCTATTAAAATATGGGACATCAATAGTGGCTACTGTTGTCAAAAAATATAGTTACAGTACGGGTATTTAATTCACCATTACATTCAAACAACAAAAACGGTTGTTTTTAGCTTTGTATGTAACAAAAAAAAATTTACTCGGCACCAAAACGTCATAATCGGGAAATTATCTAAAAAATTGGGAAAAAGCTAAAAATTCATACAAAAGCGATCCCGTAATGATGTCGCTTTAGGTCATGTGGCACCACTTGATAAGGACTAGAGAAAGCCGCTGTACAACGGGTTATGGCAGAGACAGATACAGAAAGTGTATCAGCGAGAACGAGATGGAGGAATATTGCATATTTTATTTGGTTTTCAGATTTTAAATTTTTTTGTAAATGTCTGTGTTCAATTCCTTTATTTATTTTAGAATCATAGTAAGCATTCTTTATTGATAACTCAGTAAGTTAAAGCGGTTCCGCTTCGGCTTCTCTCTTACAAAAATTGACACCTCGCCGCTGATGCACAGCTTCGGACAAAACGAACACTCAAAACTGTCCCCAATTATACTTCAGTGGTTATAGTTATGACAAAAAAACATTTATTTTTTTTGCAAATTCAACCTTAAACGCATGACTCAAAATGGTTTTTACAAAGCAATGTCCAAAAAAACTGACTGAAACATGACTGACGATACTATTTCACACCTGCGCACATTGCGCCGTATCTTGGGTTTGTTGTATAACAATGGTCGCAAGATTATACCTAAGTGGCGGTTACCACGACCAGTTTACAAAAATTACATTTATAAGAATTATCCTCACCTCCAGTTCATCCAAAGACAGCCTAGCCTTTGTAAAGTTGTCATACACCTGGATATGCAGGTTCCCCTCCAGCTGCCAGTACGTGGTGCTCTTGCGAGGGTTCCAGGTCCCGGTGGAGACGTTACTCTTCAGAACAAAGACGTACTCTCTGTGTTCTTGTGGGAAGAGCAGCTTGAGACCCGTGCTTAGCGTGTTTGAGGCGGTTATTGATGCTGAAAAGTAAAACAGAGGTATTTAAATGCGGGAAATCATAACGTTACTGCTTGACGGGTTGAAAAAGATGAAGAACGTCCATACATAGACCTTCCCCACTTCGACTGGTTAAATCTTTACTGCATCCAGCGGATTTCTACGGCTTTTGCAAGGTCATCGGTCTACCACGTGGGAGGCTTTCGAACGTATTTCTTCCGGTACGCGGCCGCCACAACACGATTTAGCAACTTTTTTGGTTTTTAGAAATCAGGAGAACCAGGGAAACCGACATAGTCATACTTAAGTGAAGACGAAGAACAGATGGCCGATGGGATTACACAACATCACGTCTGCATTTCCCGAATGGTTGAGCAGAGGTGTTGAGTACACCCTTATTTCGCTAAAACGAACCACCTAAAACCCTGGCTGGTTAGTAGCAACCCAGAGTCCGGTAATTTCAAGTAACTTTTATTGCAAATCTTAGCCTTTTAATAATTTTATTGCTAATTTTTTTATTGCTGATTGGCCCTGGTCTTGACCTCGATCACGCCTGATGGAAAACGATGGAACGAGCGTGCTCAGAAGATGTCTGTTCACTCTGGCTTTGAAGGCAATTAAAAAGACAGGCAAATAGTAATTTTTGTTACTTACCAATAAAAATGAAGATCTTAAAATACATTTTGTGGCTATTCTGAAAGAAAAATAACAAGATAGTTTATAAAACAAAATGCTTAATGTTAATTTTACAACACTCTTGACTAAACATACGTTAAAAACTAAGAGGGTTCAAGTCATCGTCATCTGCCTAAACTTTTCCCAACTATGTTGCAGTTGGCTTCCAGTCTGACTGGAAGCAGCTAAGTACCAGTGTTGCACATGAGTAGGTTCAGTTGTTAAGTTAATATTACTAAATTCGTTGCATTAAAACCACAACTGGACATAGGCATCTCCCATGCCGATTCGCGTGCTTGCGAACGGCGAGTAATGGGTAGCTCACCCTCCGGTAAGGACCAAGCCTGCGTCGCGTTGTGTTCCACGCGCGTCTCGAAGAGGTGTCAGCATGAACTGGTGGGTTCCGCAAGGGCCGATGCCTGCCAGGGGTGCGGGTTGTTCGAAAGAGATACCGTGGCCCCTGGCATACAGGCAACTGAAGGAACACGGGGGGATTTTAGTCAGTAAAAGTTTGACACGCCCTCCATAAACGCGCACTCCTCAGTTATTTGATGGCATCCCATTATAAAACAAAATCCCTGTCGTCCGCCTGGTCCATCTAGCTGGGGGACGTCCCACACTATGTTTGCCGATACGCGGTCTCCACTCCAGAACTCGTCTGCTCCACCGTCCATCGGTCTTTTGGCGGTGGTGACTCTCATTTAGGTGAGCTATGAGACCAATGTACGGCAAAAAAACCAATGCAAATGCGAGTCGAACTCACACAAGAAGTGTTCGAGACAACAAGGCACAAATCGCTGAATATTTTGTGTTTCTGTTCCACGAAGAGTTTGTAAACATCAAGTTGTAACCAACTCATATAACTTTTATTTGCACCTAAACCTAAGTCTTGTCAACTTTATGAAAAAATCAAATTGTCAATTGCAATTTAAGTTCGTGGCGAAAACTAATAAAATTATTTGGTGAAATTTAAAGAAACCCACTTTATTTGATATGATTACTTACACTCACTCACTCACTTAATTTAGTACACTTTTTAACCGACTTCAAAAAAAGAAGGAGGTTCTGTATTCGACTGAATGTTTTTTATGTTTGTTACCTCAGAACTTTCGACCGGGTGAACCGATTTTAATGATTCTTTTTTTATTTGAAAGCTAGTGCTTCCTGTGTGGTTTTATTTAATTTCATATATATCTGATGATGTGTTTCGGAGACAGACAACGGAACTCTTCAAAAAATAAAGGATTATGAAATTTCGAATTGTTGTGGGGTAGGTACTATAACTAAAAAGTGAAAAATAAAAACTTTTCCAAAAAAAAATAACAACCGACTTCCGAAAAATCACTACAAAGTGAAAAATAACTTTTATTTCGGAAGGCGGTGACAAAAAATTAAAAAACATATCCAAAGTCACCGACTTCCGAAATTAAAGTTATTTCTCACTTTGTAGTGATTTTTTTGATGGTCAAGTCAACGCCATTCGACCTTCTTTAAGAATCTTTTTTGGTCAACTCATACTACATTTATTGTGTACCTAAGTATTATCAACTTTATGCAAAATCAAATTGGAGATAGGCAGGAAATTTTTGTTAACACCCGCTCTGAAAACGTTAGCCCAGGGCATCCTGATCACTCAGCCTGAGGGTAATATTCTGAACAGTCATTCATCATTAATCTCTCTCTCTCTCTCCTACCCTCATCCCAATTAATTTGGGGTCGAGAAAGCTGTGGTGGCCAACTAAAAACGGCCGCGACTTACGCGTTGTATGTCATAGCCGCTTTACTTTGTGTAAATTAATTCATCGCCACTGCTCTCGAAACGGTGAAGGAAAACATCGTGAGGAAACCGGCTGTCTATGTCCTAGAACCAAAATTCGAAGACATGTGTCATCTACCAACCCGCACTGGCGATCTGTCGCGTCTGGCTCTAGTCCAGGCCATAGTACGGAGCGAGAGTGCATGGGTAGCCGTCACCTCCTTCTGCGAAGCAGTAATACTCGCGAAGAGAGAGGCGGCGTACGTGAGGGAGAGGCAGTATTTGCGCCCACACGGCCCTAGTCGACGCAGGAGACACCCTGGGCGTCGGAAATCCCAGGCTGATACCCGGCCACCGTAGACGAGGGCTTGCAGACGGCGAGTAATGGGTAGCTCGCTGTCCGGTAAGGACCAAGCCCGGGTCGACGGCGAATTGTGTACCACGCGCACCTCAATGAGATGTCAGCACCAACTGGTGGGGTCCGCAAGGGCTGATGCCTGCCAGGGGTGCGGGTTGCTCGAAAGAGATATCGTGGCTCCTGGCACACAGGCAACTAAAGGAACACGGGTGGGTTTTAGTCAATAAAAGTCTGACACGCCCTCCTGCTCCACCCAGAGTCGGAGAAGTTATTTGATGATTTACCACCATAAACAAAAACCCGCACTGTGCCCGCGTGGTGGATTACGGCCCACTCCCTCTCACAGAGAGGAGGCCTGTGTCCCAGTGGTGGGAACGTTATAGACTGGTTATGTATCTGTGGTCGGCGCTACATGTCTTTTTCTCCCACACTTCTCTATCAGTCGTCATCTCCGTAGTCACACCCTTTCTAACCATATCATCATTCACACAGTCCATCCATCGTTTCTTGCCCCATTTCAGCCTTTTCCCAACTATATTGGGGTCGGCTTCCAGTCTAATCGAATGCAGCTGAACACCCTGCCAGGGGTGCGGGTTGTACGAAAGAGATACCGTGGCCACTGGAGGAACACGGGTGGGCATTAGTCAGTAAAAGTCTGACACTGCCCTCCTGCTTCACCCAGAGCGTGAGAAGTTACTAAATACCAGTATTTTACATGGAGCGACTGCTTGTTTGACCTCCACAAGGATAATAAAATACCCTTGGTAAGACTGGTTGTTAGGCTTTCGAGTTTCTGACGACCCGTAACGACTGTCAAAGATCTGTGAATGACAGCCGGGACCAACGACTTATCGTGCTTTCTGAGGCATGGAGGGGTCTTGGTATGTAAAGATGGTCACCCATCCACAGAGCAACCGCGTCAAGCGTAGCTTAACCTGATCGATCGACTGTTATAACTGAGCCACGAGCTCCCCTGATCACAGTATGTGCTTCAATTTTCATATTTCTTACCCAACAGTACCTAAGTGAAGTCGGATTGTGAATGATGATGAATATCTCACATTGAAGTAAACGATATAGCCGCGGTCACCGACCCCTATTACATCCAGCGTCATATCCTATTTTGGGGCGTCGCCTAATTCCATCACCTTACTTTAAAACTTTACACTTAAACGACGACTGCACTTACGTTAATTTCACTTTCACACTGAGTTTAACACTCTCACTCCTGGAGGTATTATTAATAATAATAAATATTATTAATAATTATTATTATATCACACTCCGCTGTGTAATGTGTTCGGACATCACCGCTTAAATGACTCTGACATCGTAGTGGTGGGAAAAGTGGTATAAGTAGGAAATTGTAATTTTGATTTCTTACCGTTTTTATAGTATGTGATTTATTTTATTTTTTAAAGCAAAAATCTTCATGTTTTTTACTTAGGTATAATTTTATGCTTATTGCAGCTCATTTAGCAAACATTAATTAATAAACTATTGAAAGTACATATTTTTTTAAATATGCTATTCCAAACATTTTAAACGCGTAAATATTGCATTAAAAAAAAAAGAAACTGTGTATATTCATGTTAATTCATGGTTTCAGCTTGCGCGTCGATGTATGTCACTCATGTTTGATAAAATTTACTACGTTTACAAAATTTTGTAAGTAGATCCATACCAAAATATAATACCACTGTATCAAAATCAAAATCAAAAGTCATTTATCCAAATTAGGCTGAGAATCAGCACTTTTCGAACGTCAAAATACATAAGACAGTCCCCCAAAACGCCCACCCTTCACCACTTCCTAGTGCTTTAGCTGGGAAGAAGAAGTGGCCCAACAAACTCCCCAGCAATGCCACTATCTACAGTATCACTCCACTATCTACTATCAGGAATGCTTACAGAGAGGAGTAGCTTTTGTAATAAATTTAATAATAACATATTGGGACTCGAACAGACGAGCACCGGCGCTAATTAATGTACATCATGCCATTGCTCTGACCCTTAAGCTGAAATGTCGCAATTATATCACTCTAATTTAAATTCCTTTAATTTCTTCAAGCGTGGATGAATTTTGTTTTAAACAGTTTTTAAATATCCGAGAAATCACCAAAAACCAAAGAAAATATAGCCAAAATAAATAACCAAAACAAAAAAAAACACACATCATCACGAATTGTTACCCCGAAGGGTTGCGTCGTGGTTAACCTAGACCTTAAGCATACCCACGTTTTGTCAGTTATGTTCCAGTTCCATGTAATAGGGAGCAAGCCTATTGCCATCATCATTATCATCATCATTTCAGCCGAAAGACGTCCACTGCTGGACATAGGCCTCCCCCAGACAAATAAAAAACAACAACCCATCGTAACCTTGGCCGCTACCGTAGCCAAAGGTAGGCGGACCGCCCGGTACTAGGGGCCGTTTTGCAGGGCTGCTTGTCATTTTTGGGGGGGGGGGTTGCTATAATCGCCACGCTTGGTAGGCAGGTTGGCGATCGGAGTATGGTGGTAAAATGCATAAAGAATGCTGCTTCCCATTCTCTAGCAAGTCCCTTAGTCGCCTTCTACGACACCTACGGGAAGAAATGGGATGGTGCTATTCTTTTACGTCCAACAACACACGGAACATTGCCATTAAACCGGACACGAATACAGATTGAGAAAATCTAACCCAATAATACTTTGCCCTACTTCAAAAATCGGAATGGAACCCAGCACATGAGCTCGACAGTAGAGCTAGTGACCAAAATACCAACGAAAAGAAATCCTAAGTTTTCTCAATTCCATACTTACACCACTTCCCTACTAGTTCCCTTATCAAAGAGCGTTGATAAGACACTTGACCTATAACCCTTATAATGAAAGACTCATTAAGACTCGCCCAATATACCCTGACCTCTTACATCTCATAGATCTTCCTCCATTCCGAAAGAATTACTAAAAGCAAGGGAAGAGGGAAAGCTCAAGATACTTTGGCTACGATACAGTACAATTTCTTGAAGTTTTATGCAAGGCCGTTATAAAAGAATTATATATAAGGACGGTGTTTCTTAAACAAAATCAGCCTATAACGTTCACACTGCTGTGACACAAGTCTCCTCTCCGTTCACGTCATGTTCGTGAACGGGCGCCACTAGTAGGGACTGGTCATCTCTTAGCTTCCACGGCCTATTTTTAACCGACTTCAAAAAAAGGAGGAGGTTCTCAATTCGACTGTATGTTTTTTTTTTATGTTTGTTGCCTCAGAACTTTCGACTGGGTGAACCGATTTTGATAATTCTTTTTTGAAAGCTGCTGCTTCCCGTGTGGTTCCATTTTAATTTTATGTAGATTTGATGATGCGTTTCGGAGAGAGACCACGGAACTCTTTAAAAAATAACAGTAAATTAACCGCGATTGCTGCTATCGCATAAATATGCATTGTTTTGACCCCAAGGATGATGAAATTTCGAATTAGTGGGGAAGGTACTATAACTAAGAAGTGAAAAATAAAAACTTTTTCAAAAAAAAATTCAACCGACTTCCGAAAAAACACTACAAAGTGAAAAATAACTTTGATTTCGGAAGTCGGTGACTTTGGATATGTTTTTTAATTTTTGAAACCGCCTTCCGAAATCAAAGTTATTTTTCACTTTGTAGTGTTTTTTCGGAAGTCGGTTGTTATTTTTAGTTTCTAAATAAAATTGTCATTTGATTTTTGTTTTCAATTACGGACGCTTTTAATGTGCACGTCTTTTTACATCGTTCTCACATTGATAATTTGAACATAAATGATGTAACCAACTTTCTGTGACAAATTATTAATAACAATTTCATGATTTAAAAAGAGTGTCCATTGAGTTTCATTCCCATTCTTCTCCATAGGTACCTACTGCGCTTTGGAATGGGCAACTAGCTTCATCTTTCCGACTCTTTGAAGAAGTGCCTGTAATTGGTTTATTTGAAATAAATGCTTTGAATTTGAGTTTGAGTTTGTGAGAGAGATTCAAAATCAAAATCAAAATATGTCATCACATATTGACATCAAGATGTTTTTCTTAACCGTTTTGGGGTTTATTTATAAACGTTGATATATATATACAGGGTGTAACGGGAAACTCTATTGCTATCCTTAAGCACTAAAGATAACAGCTGGTATAGAATCACTACACATAGTTACAGCTCAAAATAAAATACTCCAAGAATTGATACCAAATTTTCAGTTTCATATGTTTCTTAAATTCAAATCATAATAAACGTGTCACCGCACTACGTAGGTCAATAACTTTCCACGTTACTTGCCAATATCACGGTAAATCTCTTCCAAATTGAATCACTGGCAGAGTGTGCCGCTTGGGAGGAGCCACGCCGTGCCCTCATCTCAGGAGCAGGCAGCGACCTGTGGCGGCTCGATGGTCGGCAGCGAGGACTCCTGGGACGCGGTGGTATCCTTCTGCGAAACAGTCATTTCGCAGAAGAAGGCCGATAACCCGATCCGCAGCAGACGCACCGGGGGTCGTCGGAGGGCGGATAACGCCCTCTTCCAGCCCACCTAAATGGGTCCAGGGGCAACGGATCTGGGGAAATCCGTTGCCCCCAACTTCTTAGGACCCGAGATGGCGGCGCGTAGTTTTCCACGAGCGCCTCTCTATGATGTAAGGGGGGAGTTTAACACCTCACTCCCCTAACGCGAGATGGCCCGTAGAGGCGGGCCGGCACCAGCCGGGGATCGCGTAAGTCACACGAGTTCCCGTGATCCCCGGTGCAAGTGTGAGACGGAACACCGGGGTGGTTTGAGTCAGTAAGAGTCTGACAGACCCCTCCGCCCTCGGGGCGGAGGACATCCATGAGGATTTCCCCCGTAATAAAAAAAAGGAGGTTGGCGGCTGTTTAACCAGCCTTGCTTGTGGCTACCTTAATAAATTAAGCTTCCAGTCAGGGCTTAAAAACTTAGCGACTTCATAATAAGGGCACTCCCTTAAAAAGTAAGCCTTTACAAATATAAATTACTAGCTTCTGCCCGCGACTTTGTTCGCGTCAAATTTCTTGCTTCCCGACCCACCCCGTCGCTCGCCTCGCCTGCCCGTGCGAGTACTTCGTATTCGTGATTTTTTTCTCTTTGCTCGGCTCCTAAGAGTCTTAGCGTAATGTTATATAGCCTATAGCCTTTTTCAATAAATGGGCTATCTACCACTGAAAGAATTTTTCAAATCGGACCAGCAGTTCTTGAGATTAGCGCGTTCAAGCAAACAAACAAACAAACTCTTCAGCTTTATAATATTATATTATAATATTATGTATAATAATATAAGTTTAGATAAATATATGAAATATATAAATAGTATAGATAATCTATTTGTAAACAATGAATACGGTTTTATTTCCATTCAAATATAGCCAGTCTCCATTGAAAAATCCTGATTTTATTCTAAAATCATCTCGGCCACCGTCTCTTCCATTCATTTCATCTCTTTGTCTCTGCAATAAATAATGAAAGCCCTATAATCTGAAATGGGAACTTTTCAGACGGACGTTATACAGATACGTAGGCAATTATTAGATACGAACTAATGTTGAGTTTTGCAACCAATGGGTATAAATAACGCCTTTATCGATAGTGTTTTCAATCATTAATTTGAAAATGTGTAGATATTTTGTGTTTTATTTTGTTATTATCATCTTGATGATTAATGGTAAGTTTTAAATACAAAATCAAAATCAAAAGTCATTTATTCAAATTAGGCTGAGAATCAGCACTTTTCGAATGTCAAAATTACATAAGACAGTCCCCCAAAACGCCCGCCCTTCACCACTTCCTAGTGCTTTAGCTGTGAAGAAGAAGTGGCGCAACAAACTCCCCAGAAGCACAGCTGTCTGTTTAGTTAGATAGACTTGATTCTATACATAGGTAGGCAAAGTAATCAACATTACGAGACATAGAACTTTAAAATTTGTCATAATGTTAGCTAGCCATGCCAATATACCAACAAATAAAAATGAAAACTTAACTCAAGCACAAAAAAAAAGTAAACAAAGCATACTACCAAAATAAAAGCCTCCTGGTATAAATGGCGTGAAAGCTTACATATGCAATGCTGGATTATGTTTATAAATGATAACCTAGGACCATCGAAGTAAAATAAATAAACAGGTAGGTAATTATTAGCAAACAATAACAAAATCATGGTCAGCAAGACGACCAGTCACCACAAGCAGCATCCGTTCACGAGCATAACGCAAAGATCGGCCATTACCCCCCTCGCCATATTTGAGGGAAAGAGGTAACCCGATCCCAACGCTACCGCAAGCAGTGACATCTACGGGAGCATGACGAACTTGCTGCCGTGCCGGTTGCTTAGGCAAGAATAGAATGATCAATTGTCGAGGTTGCTAGCTAACCATAATGCCATACAACTCATCATAAAAAATATTGTTATGAATAGATCATGTCAACAACGAATGAAAAAATAGATTATAATTTTAAATAATTATATGAACCCCTATAACCTGTCTCTAGGTACGCTAATTCTGGAGAAAGAACATAAACATTGTCTTGAGTTAATCACAGCGACCAACTATTCTTGTCATTTAAATAGTCGTTGATGGAATAGTAAGCCTTTAAACATAGGATGGATTTTATTTGAGCTTTAAACGCATCAAGAGGCAAATCTAGCAAAGCAGAGGGAAGCTTGTTATAAAAGGTTATACCAAGCCCAACAAATGAATTATGAACCTTATGAAGCCGGTAAAAAGGTGCACGTAGTTTGTCCTTATTTCTAGTGTTTACGGTGTGAATGTCACTGTTTTTAGTGTACAAGTGTATATTTTGTCTAATTAAGATATTGGCAAAGATGTCTCGTAATAGAATTGTATTATGATGGCATTGTCGTATTGCCATTATTATAAAACCCGTTAGTAGAAATGATTTTCCAAAAACTAATACTAAATTTGAACATTTATTCATGCCTGATTTCATTAATATATATTTTTACATATTATTTATTAGTTTATTAGTGTTAAATTTTAGCAGATTACCGCCTAAGTCAGTCATTCATTTGTCTTTTCTTTCAATGGAGTGTCAGTGGCTAACCATTGGAAAGTCATAATGCAGACTTGAGGCCCAGGATCTCAGTAGTAGCGCTTACACCCACTACACCTCGGAATCCCGACCACAACATAATTGAAAATATGTTTCCAAGGAATATATTTAGCAGATAAGCCAACCCCACTGACGTCACGCAATTCTTCCCCTCTACCGATGCAGATAATCACAGGGGTGCAAAAAGCTTAAAAATAGGTCAAACAAGGGTTGAAAAACTTACTTTAAAAGCATTTCACCCCCGACCGATTACATTATTTAAAGATTTACGACCCCTTTTTTGAGTTAATGAAGCTAAAGGGTAGTTTTAGCGCAGTTAAGCAAGTGGACCGAGGTTAGGGGACGGATGGGTGGGTTTTTAGAACAGTAGAGTATTTTTGGATGATTTTTACGCTCGTGTGGTTGTTTTTATTTGGAGTAGATTATGTATAGTAACTTAGAGTACTAACAAATATTCTTAAGGCGAGGTAGACCAAGCGAAGTAGGCATTTAGCGCTCCCACCCTTCCCGTGAAGCGAGTAGTGCGCTCGAGTCGCCGGCGTGAGCTTACATGAACCCAAGTCCGAGCGCGAAGTGTCACAGTATAGGTAAGCGTATCGTGTAGGCAGAAGGTTAACTTATTTTATATAATTTTCTTTACAAAAAATATAAAATACAACAGGTGGTCCGTTAACAGTTTGTTTTATTATAATAATATGAAGAAAAAAACAATATGGAATTACAGGTTATTACAGGTTTTTTAATACACATAATGATCATTTTCGTTATCATCTTGGATGGATAAGTTTCTAATGGACATACCACGGGCATTTCTGCTATCTATAATTTCAGGCAGCAAGCATTTCATGTAAAATGTTATTAATTTCGGTATCATTTTAGTTTCCCAAAATATATTATCTTTTTCTATGAATGTTGTGTATATGTTTTCATTCTCGCCTCCCCATATAGCCAAAATACACTTTTGTCGTTCTGATACATGTAGCTGGCCTTGTATCTGATAGTACCAGTTTGAGTTTTTATTTATTGTTGTAGTTTCAGTGTTTTTATTATATTTTAAAATTTGTATTTTGTTTTCTTGTATAGAATGAGAAAGTCCTTTTTTGTGTGCTGTAATCGGACACTTGACTTCTACAATTGTATCTCGTCCAATTAAGCCGTCAGGCGTTGCCCCTATAAAAGGGTAGTCTTTATCTATAAATAAACCGCAGGGTGCAATGACAACATTTTCTTGTTGCTGCAACTGCTGCAAAGCTTGCTGCTCATGCTCAACTCCATGTGCAATGGATGTGACGTGGGCCAGATTTTTTTTGTATAATAGGTTTTTAACGAGGGGAGCCGTGTCTAATTTGACTTTTCTTTTACATATTGGCCCAAAGTTGGAAGCAGTTATTATGTTTTTTCTTATTTCGAGCCACTCATTGCTGTCTCTTTGTAATATTGTAGATCTTTCTACCTTGTGTCTATCAGATGTAAGTGTTTTTAGACTTTTGAGGAATTCTTCTTTTGATTTATCATACTCTTTTTGCGACATATCGGGCGATGAACAGGCTGGACCATAGTCGTGTTGCTCTTTATTTACTTCTTTTAGAATTCTACGTTTCTTTACTGGGTGTTCCATATTTAGTTTTCGTTTTTTCGCACGTCTTTTCTCAATTTCTTCAGCTCTGCCTCCGGGAGCATTACTTGTTAAAACTTTTTGGATGGTTGATATTGCAGATTTTGTGTTGAACGAAACAACGGCTGCCGCGCATCTTCCTTGATAGCCCCCTTTTAGCGCAAAATTTATTCTTTTACCGCCAGTGAATTTAGCTATTACACTGTTGAAGCACTCTACCGTATTTGTGTTCACGTCTTCAATCAAACTTCGTGATTTTGAAGCCACGTTGGACACAATTGCATTTATTCTGAAGATAAAAGTTGAATTTTCAATTTTTTGCAGTTCGCCACCACTGTTTTTATCTTTGTCACAAAAGTAATTTTGACACATTTGATGATTACCATAAGCGTGAGATACAGAGTTAATAATATCGTTGTGCAAAACAGATATTGCTACATTTTTAGGACTCTGTGAGGCCTTGTGATGTTTAATAGATTTCACTATTGCCTTTCGCATTGTCATAATTTTATGATTACTGAGAGTTTTTCGGTGCGCTAACGTGTACTTAGTTTCTGCGATGACCGCTCTTAACTTTTTACAAAAATTGCGCAATATGTGATTGCGGCACTCAAGTTTCTCAACCGTCAAATGTTGACTTTCGTACGGATTTGCGTTAAGAATTTTAGCGTAGGTCGAAGCATCGCCATCTCCTACCATTCTGCCATATATAAGGCCATACGTCGCAATCGATGTTTTGAAACCTTCAACGATTATGTCGGCTTCCATTGAACAAGACGATCCCTGGAAATTTTTGAAACACAAGTGGTCTTGAGGTGCAGTTTTTTTATTTTCGGCTCTGGCACATACGAGGCAATATTTATTTTTGACACCGAAGTATAGAACTTCACCTGTATTTCTGCCAATAATGGCTGCTGTGCCCGATGAAGCTTTATAGTTCGAACCATATGACCTAGCACACCATGCCCCATCAACATAGACATCTATGACAGGATAGCCGTTTTTGGTCCGGCCTTCTGCTAAAGCAATCTCTTTTTCTTTTTTGGCAGCAGCTTCCATTGTCACACTTGCCGTTTCTGCCCATTTCTCATAAACTTTATTTTGCAGTTGATTAAAATATTTTGAAGAAAATATGGGGATGTTTATAGCCGAAAATAACTCTTCGATCTGAGAAAATCCTATACCAGAGGCTACAACTCCAGTGGTAGCAGCTATATTAGCATTTACATGCTCAGTATCTTTGGTATTTTCGGATGGAATCAAACATACTTCTTTACACATATTGCACTTAAATTTAAAGATCGATATAAGTCCATGCCTTCTTTCACCAACTAAACAGAAGTTGCTTGATTTACATTCAAATAAATTACTGTGGCGTGCTTTTTCTTGAAGTTCTTGTAAAAAGTAATTAATATCAATTATTCGCCGTCCTGAAATGGGTTGGAAATGGTTTTCTTTGTCATCCATTTCAATAATAAACGCGCCTTCACTTCCGTCAGGTTCTCTATAACAACATAAAATAAGATTTATGAAGATAGTATAACGTGGAGCCTAAAAAAACTGATGTTTAAAATCAATTTTAACAAAAGTGTTATGCACTTTTAGTACTCCGTCTTTACTCTTATTTAGAATAAAAAAAGCCTAATTTTAAATGTACAAGTACTACAAGATGGAGGTTATACAGGCTGATAAGCCGTGACATGCGTGCTGCTCACATGTGTAAGTGTTATGTCAGTTCTGAAAACTTACTGAGTTGTTACAGAATCAAAAACTGGTTCTGATGCAGATAACGAAGACATCGGTGGTGGTACATCTTGTAAAGTATCATCATTCGGTGATGACGATGTTCTGAAATAATACATAATAATTTATTTAACATGAATGTTTAAAAAACAACTACAAAACAAATTTTAGATTTTTATGCCCCTGAACTAAAACAAAAAACAAACTTACTTAGTAGCAGAGGGTTGTAAATAAACAGGCTCTAATGTAATATAAGAAACGTTAGTCTTATCGGACGTATCGTCACACAGTTTTCTGAAAAAAAATGAACTCCGCTTTATAAAAATGCAAAATTTACTAAATCTAAGATAGTATTGCGGCACTAAGTGCAATGGGCGAGCCACACCGGATAGTACCTTACATTTACCCAATACATTTTTATTATTAGCACGGAGTGAATTTACAGTGGCCAGGCCGTTAGACCGGTATGGAGAAAATAATAGGTACCTAATGGAATTTGAACGGTTGCAAGAATGAAATAGGTTTCAGTTTCGCTTGCAGGCAATCGGCGATTGTCAAATTTTTGTACCTAAACCGACTATTGTTCGGGAGTGATTTTTTTGTACGCTAGTATAGTAGGTACTACTACTATTTAAGGCTTCTTTAAACAGGCGTGACAGGCGACGCGAATCGTACGTGACACTTAGGCACCGCCGGTCGCGCGACAAGCGGTGGTTTTGTGTCGCGTGCGATTCGCGTCGCATGTCGCGTATCGCGCTTGTTTGAAGGAGCCTTTATTATGTGGTAAGGATTCCCATGATCAAGAAAACAAAGACAGTACTTACTGTTCTTCTGTGTTTTTTTTCCGGACAAATAAGCCTTTTTTATTTCGATTCATTTTTGAACTGAAACAATAAAATTAAGTTATGGTATTAAAGAATTTAAATCAGTGCAGGAAATAATAAAATAAAACAATACAGGTAGGTAAGTAAACGAAAAACAGTAACCCTTTACTTGTCTTTTAACCTACTGATATTATATTTAGTGTGGCACAGTTTTACGATCCATACAGTTGTGAAAACGGACGAATGTAGAGACGCCAGCACATCATGCTACCCTAAACAGTCAAATTTTCCCAATTGAACATGAACCTTGTACATATGGAATAAAGATGAAAATCTAACAAAGAAATTTTACAGATTGGGGTAGCTCGATGTGCTGGCGTCTGTACTTGCGTAGAGCAATGGCGGGGAACTCGCAGGGTCGGTGGAAATTTGCGTGTGACAGCGTAAGTAAAGTACACACGGCTACATATCAAGCTATATATTTCCAGTGTAAGCTGACCTCTCATTGTAAAGAAATCCTATACAATGCGAGATCAGCTTATACTGGGCATTTATTTTCACTACTGATAGGGAAATAATATTGTAATACTGTGACTGTGATCAATAAGGATCAATAATAAAAATATAACTTACCATATTTCTTTCGCGATTTTTTTTGCCTTCAACCGTGTTTTAGTCTTTTTCCGATTACTTTTATTTGCCATTTTCAAAAAAATACTGTCTTAAAAGTTATATACAACTATTTACACAATTTGAAATATACATACAAACAAATAAATAAGTTCTATAAAACAATAATTATTCAAAATGTATTTTTTCCTATTAATATTATTTACGCAACAGAAACGCGCGCGCGAAAAAATTTGGCACAGATCCAACCTCCGTAACGTCCCGTAGGACACTGGCAGTCTGCGCGAGCGACGCGCGGATCGAAAATCACTTGAATATTCGATTAAAAAATGTATAAATGTAATGAAAAAAAAACGATCGGGTGAAATGAATTCCAAAATGAATTACCTTTAAATTGATATGTTTTATATAAAAAAAGGAGCATTAGTACTTGATTAAATTGAAATTTGCCTTTCCAAAAAATTGCAAATCGAATTTAGTTTGGTATTTTTTTCTATCGAGAAAATTTTATCGTATCATGTATTGAACGGGTACAAGGTAAGGAGAAAGAATGTATCTAAAATATATATTTATTTCAGATTCTAAATGTTATAATTTGCCTATTAAAACACCTTTCTAAAACATGCAAAAACGGGAACACCCAGCCTTAAACAACTTTTAGGTTTTTTTTGTGGGTGGGATATCATCAAATGACTTCTCCCGCTCTGGTTGGAGCAGGAGGGCGTGTCAGACTTTTACTGACTAAAACCCACCCATGTTCCTGCATCGGCCCTTGCGGGCCCCACCAGCTGCTGCTGACGTCCTCCTGCGACGGGTCAGCACAGTGGCCCCGCCGCCTACCACTTTTCGGCCGCAGGGGATAGGGAGAGCGGCCAACGCTATACCGACACTCCTCTTCCCCTGCGGCCCCACCGCGTCCGCCATCAAACGGTGGCGGCCCCATCCAGGCCACGGAAGGGAAGAGCGCTACTCAGAAGTACCGGCACTCCTCCTTCGCCGCTGCTTGTAACCCTCAGCCGCGATGCCTCCCATTCGACATCGCGGCCCGCCTCAGTTGCGATGCACCTCACCGCAACCTTCTTTTTGGCCGCTACGTCGTCTGCTTGGAGGCACAAGCCCTGACGAGCGGCCCCACCTTGGGGTTTCTCTTCGCTTCACCGTGTAGATGACCACGGTTACTGAGCCCCCGCGCAACGACAATGCGGGAACCCCACTGGGGGGGACACAACTTTTGGGTTGGTTGTATAAGAAAATTTAAAAAACCCCCGACCCAAACAAAATCTCTAAAAAGTAAAAAAAAAATATTGGGCGTTTAAGTTGTATTTTTTTTTTTTGGCGTGTCAGACTTTTACTGACTAAAACCCACCCGTGTTCCCTCAGTTGCCTGTGTGCCAGGGGCCGCGGTATCTCTTTCGAACAACCAGGCGGAATTGTCGGGACATGTTTTTATTTGCTTTGCATTTATTCTATCATTGTTTAAGTGCGAGTCCGGCATTTCTTTCTATCCTATTCTAGATTGCACTGAAAGTAAACTGTAAAACTGATTCTTTAATAAAAATAATAACAGTAAAGATTTAAATTTCATTTCAATCACCGTCTTTTAAATTTTTAAGCATATTAATACGAGAAAAAAATGGGCCGACTAGTCGGCAGCTTAAGCCGACTAGTCGCCGACTAATCGCTAACTACAAATATGGCCGACTAGTCGGTACATCACTAATTACAATCAATCAACTTAGCCTATCGCAGTCCATTGCTGGATATACGCATCTCCCAGACTGCGTCAGAACGTCCTCTCCACCGCCTTCTGCATCCAGTCAGTCCCAGCTACTTAGTTAAGGAGGAAGCTACAGGATAGCCCGCAAATGTCAAAATGTCTTACGTTTTTTTTTACAATTTCCAGGTCGTGCCAGGTTGTATATTGTTATAAAGGTTAAGTTTTTATACAGTGCGCAAACTGTAACCATGAACTCAGCATATCATTCTAGACCCCCAGCACAGAAATTTTTCGTCAGTTATACAAAAAAGAAATCAGCTGTTCCATACACTTTGACTGCGGTAATTGCACTTTTCTATGAAACAGCTGTTTTTTTTTTTTGTAAAACCGACGTAATATTTCTGTGCTGGGGGTCTAGAATTGTAAGCTGAATTCATAGTTACATTTCGCGTACTGGATAAAAACTTATCCTGTATACACCTATGCTTAACCGATCGGAGATTACAGGCGTTAGTGTCTGCTTCTTAAGTCAGCACTGAATTAAGCTTTAAAATATTTTTATTTACCGTTCCTTTAGAGTTGCTGAATTATAAGAGTATACCAAACAAGGCTATGTATCGATGACTACGAATGAAGAATCGATTGCAGAGAAATAATTTTGACACTTGAAGCAACATAAGACTGATCGAGAAACAAGATAACAATTACAATGATTTTATGAAAGATGTATTCATGAAAATAAATATGTTTAGATAACGGTACTTTTTAACAGACTTCAAAAAAATTAGGAGGTTCTCAATTCGACTGTGTTTTTTTTTATGTTTGTTACCTCATAACTTTCGACTGGGTGTATTGATTTAGATCATTATTTTTTTATGTCAAAGCTGGTGCTTACCGTGTGGTCCCATTTCAATTTCATTTAGATCTAACGATGCGCTTCGGAGACAGACAACGGAACTCATAAAAAATAACAGTAAATCAACCGCGATTGCTGCTATCGCAAAAATATGCATTGTTTTGACCCCAAGGATGATGAAATTTCGAGTTAGTGGGGTACTATAACTAAAATGTGAGAAATAATAACCTTTTTCGAAAAAAAAAACAACTGACTTCCGAAAAAACACTACAAAGTGACAAATAACTTTAATTTCGGAAGGCGGTGACAAAAAATTAAAATACATATCCAAAGTCACCGACTTCCGAAATTAAAGTTATTTTTCACTTTGTAGTGTTTTTTCGGAAGTCGGTTGTTTTTTTTTTTTGAAAAACGTTTTTTGTGTAAACGATGCGTTTTATCCGCTGGATGCGAAATGCTCAGAACCGTGCGGTGATTGCGTTACATACTAAAAAGTAGGAATGGCTTCCATTTTGACAGTTCAGCGACTAGACTGAAGATTATCTGTATAAACCAAAGACTAAGTTTTTGGCGGGATCGTGTTGGAACATGTCGCACGACTTTTTATTTTAATGAAATTTTGTGAAATAGCGAATAAAATTGTATAATTTTGGTAATGAATTATTCAATTTAATTACGTGTGAGTGCACAAATGTAGTGAAAGTGAAAATAAGTGACTAACGTGGACTTTTCGTGTTCCCCTCAAAAACTCCTAATAGGTTGTTGTAAAGTTACTACCGCTTTACAATAACATTGACTTGACTGACTAAAGACGACTATGACTGTTTGTGACTTCGTGCCCGATATCGGGCCATTTACTTGATCGAAAAGAAAAATTACTTGACACTGACTAAATGCACAAACCGTGCGAAACCAAAACCCAAAAAAAAAACCAACGACTATAGAACGTGCCCCAACGCACGAAAACTATTAGTACTGTTTTGTCGCCTATGTAGGCTACGGTACTAGTAACCATTTTAGTAATGACCAAGTGTGTGCACGCTAAATAATTACAAATTATTATAAATTTTTTTCTGCAATTATGACGCATAAAATGACGCGTGAAGTGGTGCGGGAAACATTCCAAGAGATCTAGTTACAAAAAGGATGACAATTTTTCATCGGTAAATAAACATTTTAAAAATTACTTTTTATTTAATCAGATTATGAGCCATCGCAGGGGTCTATTTAAAATGGTGATTGGGTGAACGAATACACGGATGAGTCGTGCGTTGACTTTTGGAAAAGTCCCTTTCTTTCATTAAGAAGTTCTATTTTTTTAATCCCTTTCTTTCCCTTTGTATTTTTATCGTAAAAATCTGTGCTGTTACCTTAAATGGCTGAATTCGATATCGATAATAATAAAATTAGTATAATAGAATAATAATAAATTAAAATAATAGAATCAACAAATCATTTGATTGAATTAGCAAGATGCATAATTCAGAAATATGAAGGTTTTTTACCAAGATCAATCAGCACCCTAAAACTTTAATTCGAAAAACATATACCAAATTAATTCATTTTAAAAATCAATAATAACAGGGTACTTATTTTTTTTACTGAACGATTTGATAAAATGTAATTAAATTACCTATGTGATTTTTATTAAGTATTTTTATAATGTTAAAATCCATTTAATAGATATCGACTATTTTCCCTTAATCAAGTAGAACAATCCCTAACCAAACTTACCTACGCAACTTGACCTTGAACTGACCAATAGCAGCCGCGCATTCTTCCTCGTCCCCCGCGCACGCGGTGGTAAGTCGTGTACTTAGAAGAAATCGGCCTATACGCTCTCTAGTGGTTATATACCGTGAAATTTTAATGGTTGTTTTCCCGCAGCGAAATGGTTTTGTCTTGCTAATACAATCGTTTTATAAACAATAAAAATTTTGGAAACAAAACATGGCAGATTAACTATTGTGAAAAATCACCACGTGCGAGAGTTTATTTTGCTTTGAACATTTATGCATCGCTGTTCCCTTTGTCGGAGGTGCGTGATATTCGAGTAGTACCTACAAGTTACCCCTAGTGTTACTATTGAGTAGTATTTATCGAGTTGATAAATATTTTTTAAATTATTTTAAAACAAAAAAATCGTATTTTTTTACTTTTACTCTATGCTTCAACAGTACTCCTTATGGCAAGTTGTTCTGCCGCGGGAAAACAACCATTTCAATTTCACGGTGTATACTCTATGGTATAAACTCACCCCCTTTCCACACAGGGTAAACTAGTCAGAAAGCCTCTTTTCTATTACGATTTCTTCTAAATATTTTTAAATAAAACCACAGCTACATCGTTATATATTTTATTAATAATTAATAATAAAATCAAAATGCAATACTAAACATTCTATTATTATTTACAATCACAACTCAACTGTGTTTTTAAAACTAGCCTTTGCTTTTCGTTACATTTAAAAAGTTTTAAATAATAAATTCAAACGAGGCTCCGTACCGTATATTTTGCCTTTGCCTATTTTTTTCTAAAAACAAATAATTACACGAAGCAAAAACAATAGAAATAATATTTATTAGCACATGGTCCACACCGTCAACTGTGACATCTTTACTTTCCATGACCAACTTTGCCAAATGAGAACTGTATCAAAATATCTGTCAATTACTAAAAAAAAATCTTACAAGTCGTAGATTATTCTACTCCTGTATCGCTTCTATATTAAATGGCGGTAACAGATTTTTAGTTATAGAGACAAATTTAAGTAGGCAACCATCCAATTGAAAACTGTACGCCCCTCCACAAAAATGTATACAACCCTAGTGTTAGTATATGCGAAACCCGAAACACGTTTCTAGTATTTTTATGTAAAGAATCTATGTACAAAATTTCAAAAGTGTATCATGCAAAATCACAAAGTTATTAGCTTGTTATGTTACCTACTTATCTACACAAACATGGTCACCGCGCGGCACCCCGCACGTCCAGCGTCGTATTGTGCTCATTGATAATAATTAGGCAGTAAGTACCTAACCGTACGACGATTGTATTGTAATTAACTGTTGATAACATTTTCCATCACAATGCAAAACTTTTTTAGGAAAAAATACAGGATAAGTTTTTACCCAGTGGGCAAACTGTAACCATGAATTCAGCATATCGTTCTAGACCTCCAGATACAAAAAAAATCAGCTGTTCCATACATTTTGATCGCGTAGGCATTGCGCTTTTCTATAAAACAGCTGATATTTTTTTTGGTAGAACTGACGTAAAATTTCTACGCTAGGGGTCTAGAATGATATGCTGAATTCATGGTTACAGTTGGCGTACTGGATAAAAACGAATGCTGTAAAACATGGTTTTAATTTTTATAGAATAGATCCAGTTACTTAAACAAACTATATTGAGGTTTCACATAAACTGAAAATAATGTTGTATACAAACGTTTGAAATTTATATGCAACCATCAATGCATCGTCCAGTTTTAAACTAGACAAGTCTACAATACTCAAGGGTAAAGTTGCTATGGAAAGTAAAGATGACACAGTTGACCGTATAAAAGTTGTTTTTAAAAATACACAATAGAGCATACATGTTTCGGTTTTATCATGGCATGCAAATATTAAATGGTTACGTTTAAAAATGTTTCCCGTCGGTAAATTCTTTTATGCTGTAAAAAATATTCGTGTTTAACAGCATTATGAAGTTTTTTCAACCATCTAAGAAGAAGTGAGTATGCAGCAGATGGGGTTCTGTAGTTTCTGCCTACTCCCTTTGAGAAGGCGTGAGTTCATTCATGTATGTGTGCATGTTAATATTTAAAAATGCCAACTAGATCTTGCCCTCACTGGTTTATGGCCAAATCACGATTTTTGACCGAAATTGGCCGAAAACGAAACTTCGGTCGTTCACTAAAAATTACATAAAACAAGACCTTTTCCAGAAATTACTAAAACATCTTCATAACCATCTTTTAATCGAAAGCCAAAATATAATCAAATGGGTCTATACATTAAATGTACATAAAATACTTTAATTTCACTCAATGAATGCAAAACTTTGAAGTTATCAACGTACTTACACACATTCCCAATATTTTTAAATTTTACATAATATATACTTAAAAATTACGTATAAAATATTTCAAATGTACCTACAGTATATTTATCTAGCGATCTTTAACAGTTTTTAAAATATATTTCTTAATATTACATTTCAATCTAGACCGTGCCTTAAATGTATAGTATGACAAATGTACACAAAAAAATTACGGATAACATTCGCGGATTTATAATATATCGTGTGTTGCCTAACTCTATAATCTCATCACAAATACCTACAAAAATTAATTGTATGGTAGGTATTTCATTGTAACAAAAGACAATGGTGTTTATTCTGGTGTGCACCAACTATACTTAATTAAGGCCATCGCCATTATTTTTCCTTCTAATGAAACAAGAAAGAGACAGCAAATAAATAGGAGCAGTCTTTATTTGAACTAAGATTTTCTTCGACGCAACTTCGACGAACTAAATTCGTCATGCCTAAAACTACGTCAAATTCAAGGCAATCGAGATGTACTTTAGTTTGACAGTTCTAAAGCGTCACTTGTCTTTTTCTTTCGCGGTCTGTCAGAAAGAGATAGCAATACTCCTATTTTAGTTCAGGTGGTGAACAAAAGAATCGACACCATGTACATTTTTAGGTCATACTATGCATTCGATTTCAGGACAATATTTGGCAGTATTTTTAAAAATCATACAATTTCCATACTGCATGTTATCATTTTAATTGATCCTATACATTTACTTGTCAATCCAACTGCTAATATTGAATTTGGAAACTAGTTTGGTATACGGGGCAAAGTCCTTTAATACATCTCTCATGCCTCTGTACATTGACGATAAAGACGTTTTTTTAAACAGAGAAAAGATGAGCAATATTTACAGGGTCAAATTAAATTATATAGCAAACTCCACAGATGCGGTGGGTATTGATATCTAACTAAACATGATAATATTAATTTGATGATTTTTTGAGGGGCATCAACCGTAGTTAGTCACTTGAAATATCAGTTTGATCAAATCATTTTTAACTCAGGCATACACCCAGCAATAAATTACACCAGATAACAAATTATTACATCAATTACAAATTGATATGATTATCAATCGCTTTCCAATAGCCGTGATCGAGGTCAAGAGCGGGCCCATATAGCAATAAAAAAATCACTTAACAAATCAATTATACGTAAACAAAAATTACATTCAGAGCAACAAATAAGTATTATATAAACAATTACTTATTTATTGCTTTGAAAGTAATTTAGGTGATTTTTGGTATTTTGTTTTTTTTTCTAGTTTTAGCTGGAATATTAATTGCCATATACAAAGAAATAGTTTATATAAATGGCCCTCAATATTCAACCTTTTAAGAATTTGTTTTTTGTAATGTTTTAAACATTTTTTTATTTATAACCAAAGAAAATAGATTTTTGATGAGATTTTTAAGGCGCAGGTAACAACAATAGCAGCGGTCTTTGATCCCAAACATGAAATCTTTTATTTAATCATGTTAAAACATTGATACAACGCGTCTGTGAAGTTTCACTAGCTAATTTAATTTTTAACCTGTATAAACCTCACATTGCCTCAAAAGGTGTCTCAATCACATCAGAAGATGTTAAGTTTCAAACTTGAAACCTTGTATTAAAGAGAACATGCATCAAGGACTGTTTTCCAAATTTATATAAAACATAGCCACATTTACATTTCTTGCTGCAATTGGCATCAAAATAGACTCCATCATCATCATCAACATTATTTCAGCCCAAAGACGTCCACTGGTGGACATAGGCCTCCCCTAAACTCCGCCACTTGGACCCGTTTTGTGCCTCCCGCATCCAGCGGATGCCTGCCGCCTTCACAAGGTCATCGGTCCACCTTGTGGAAGGCCTTCCAACTCTACGTCTCCCGGTACGCGAACGCCACTCCAGAACCTTTCGGCCCCATCAGCCTTCTGTTCTGTGAGCAATGTGCCCTGCCCACTGCTACTTAACTTTGGGAAGTCCCCGGGATATATCGGTTACCTTGGTTCTCTTGCGGATCTCTTCATTCCTGATTCAATCACGTAGGGAAACTCTAAGCATAGCCCCATTACCCTTTCGGTGACTTTTAGCCTTCTTTTAAGTCCTATTGTGAGCAACCACGCCTCCACGCGTAGTGCATCAGCCTATAGTTCCCATTCTTGGAACTCACGCTACCTCTCTAAGCGTCAGGAACGTGGGTTGGTAGATGTCACATGTCTTAGATTTTTTTGTTCTAAGACATGTGTTTCCCTACGATGTTTTTCTTCACCGTTTTGAAAGCAGGTGATGAAATGATTTACACTAAATAAAGCACCAGTCTGGGATGAACCCTACGACCTCAAACTAGTAATTCCTGGGGGGGGGGGCACTGAGCTGCCTAAAATGAACGCCAGACGCTAACTGGATGACTAATCTCATTTTTTTTTTTTTTTTTTTCTGGGTGGGAAATCATCAAATAACTTCTCCCGCTCTGGGTGGAGCGGAAGGGCGTGTCAGACTTTTACTGACTAAAACCCACCCGTGTTCCCTCAGTTGCCTGTGTGCCAGGGGCGGCGGTATCTCTTTCGAACAACCCGCACCCCCGGCAGGCATCGGCCCTTGCGGGCCCCTCTGTTGCTGCTGACATCTCTTTGAGGCGCGCGTGGAACACAACGCGCCGTCGACCCGGGCTTGGTCCTTACCGGACAGCGAGGTACCCATTACTCGCCGTCCGCAAGCCCGTGCCTACGGTGGCCGGGAATCAGCCTGGGATTCCCGACGCCCAGGGCGTCTCCTGCGAAGGCCACGGCTGTGAGGGCGCATGTACTGCATCTCCCTCACGTGCGCCGCCTCCCTCTTTGCGATCATAACTGCTTCGCTGAAGGAGGCGACTGCCAGCCATGCCCTCTCGCTCCGTACCATGGCCTGGACCAGGGTCGGACGCGAGAGATCGCCGCCGCCGATCACCTCCACGAGGACACGGCGTTGCTCCGCCCAAGCTGGGCAGACCTCCACCGTATGCTCCACCGTGTCCTCTGGGCGATCTTCACAATGGAAACACCCGGGCGTTTCCTCCCGCCCTATCCGAAACAGGAACCTCCCGAAACAGCCATGTCCGGTGAGGACCTGTGTCAGGCGGAAGGTGAGGACGCCATGCCGCCTCTCAAACCACTCCTCAAAGAGGGGACTTACCGCCGCAATCGCGGCGTGCCCAATGACTAATCTCATCTCAATCAAATTTAGGACGACGTAGCGTTGGAAGGTATCTCACAAAGACTCATTACTCTGTGAAAGCCGCAGGAATCCACTTGACACGAGTAGCTCAGATCCGGTAGAAGTTGCGGTGCTTGGGGGAGGCTTATGTCCAGCAGTAGACGTCTTTTGGCTAAAATTATGATGAACTATAGACGACAATTATTATATGGTATTATATGTCATTTTAGTTAGGAAAACGTAGCGTTGGAAGGTATCCCACAAGGTGGACCCAAGACTCGTTGAAGGCCGCAGGCATCCGCTGGATGCGGGAAGCACAGAACCGGTCCAAGTGGCGGTGTTTAGGGAAGGCCTATGTCCTGCAATGGACGTCTTTCGGCTGAAAGATGGTGATGATATTTAATACCAATAGGAGAGAAGTAAAATATCCTCACAAACATTTCACTTGTAGCTATCAATGTATTTAGCCTCTATGCCAACATTACAACATATACGTAAACTATATACATTAACTAAATAAGAACACAGTTTTATTTGTATTTAGTTTGTCTTAAAAATATAACTAATGTAGCTACTGTCGTATAATTTTTCTTTTAAATTCGTTGCCGGTTTTAAATACAGGTAATAGCTATTTGTTTTAATATGACTGACAATAAGAAGAAACAGTTTATTTTCTGTCATGTACAGATTGACTTAAATAATGTACAGATTGACTTAAATAATTTACTGTACATTTGCGGGATAGGCCATTAATTTACTATAAAATGTACACATTCACCAATGAATGTATTTTCGGTTAAACTTCTTTTGTCTTGTATAAAAGTTCTTTGTCAAAGAATCTATAAGTAACTCCAGTTTTCTTCATGACAATTAATACACTTACATATAGAAATTTACATCGCAAAATATTCATAGTTTTTATTCTGAAGATTGGTAATTTTGATTTCAGCAGCAACTACATAGTCATGTAAAAATTTTAAGTATACAGGTTAAATTATATAAGCTGGCAATACTTTCCCCATTTGTTGGGTTTTTGTATCGATCTAAAAAGAAAAACATTATTCGATGGACGAAGGCAATCGGTCGGCAAACCGCGTTCCGAACGTACCTGGATCTGTGGGAAGCTGTTTTTGTAATAATTTTTTTACATGTCACAGTATAGTTTAAAGTTTTGAACGAGGTTCAAAAAATTAAAAAAAAAAAATAACTAAAAGTATTTTTTTTTTATTTCATTCGTTTTCTATATTGATACCCAATACGTTGGAAAAGTATTGCTAAGGTAATTTGATCAGATCCTGTACAGCGTGTATCAGAACTCCGGATATTTTTCTCGCAATCACGATGTTGGCCCCATGGAGTAGGTGCTTCAGTCTGATGGTCTGTACCACACCTTCCGTATAATTAAAAACCATCAATCCACAATGATCTGCCTCTTTCTTCTCTACAGGCTTAGTTATAAATTACCATACTACAGACTAAAAACTATGAATATTTCACAACATATAACTTGTCTTACAAACAACACCGCACACTGAAAACCTTTTTAAAACATCACTCAATCAAATAACATTTACTGATCTATGCTGTCAAAATCTCCCCGTGAGAACTAAGGTGAAGTGAACTGTCAGTCCACCCGGATCATGCAGACCCTTTCGTGCCTCGGAAGTAGTCAGGAGCCCGAAAGTCTGGCAACTACTCTCATCAAAGGGTATCGTGTTACCCAATAACTGGGTTGTGGAGGTCTGGTAAACAGCCGCTTTTTTGTAAAATACTAGTATTCAGATGCATCTGGTTACGCTGGAAGCCTACCCCAACATAGTTGGGAAAAGGCTAGCCAGATTGTTTGATTGCTAGGCGATTGACACTATTGACAGCTCACTTCAAGGTCACTTCAACAAAATTTTGCACGGTATTTTTTACACAGAACAGATCAGGCTTATATAAAGTTTAAAAGTCACACTTCACTCACTGAGCTTACAGTTTAATTTCAATTCTTGACTTTTAAACGTCACTTTTCTAAGCCATTTTACTAGTTAAAACCACGTGCTTTTTAATAAAGGCTACGCGACTATTTGCACGTGTTTCTTCTCCCGAGGTTCTTTTAAAACATAGGAAGTCGTTCTTCTCAGAGAGCCGACAGAATCTGAAAAGAAAAGACAATTATTTTATAAATTGGTCCACTGTTATTCATAAGCTATAGGGTTATCAAGTTATTCATTTCTAGTATAAGCTGATCTCTACGAAAAGTCTATACAATGCGAAGTTAAAATATACTGGAATGTAAAGTCTAATATGTCCTCATGTGAACTGCCATCATGCTTATCCCGCCAGATAATAATAATAGTCCTTCAGACCGTATTTCGACCATGGCGGCCAATATCAACATAGACTAGGTAGCCTTTGACGCGGGTTATACTATAATGCACAAGTGTGTGCGCAGACACGGACGCACTCTCTCTTTCTTCTCTCTCATTGTCCGATGGGGTGGCACGTAATCCGACACGACTGGAGAGTGATCACACCGCCATGTTCTTAGTGTTGGTTTGTTCAAGTTTGAACGGTAAGGGTTACGGTTAAGTTACAGGCACATGAGGCAATTTAACTTTGTCTGTGGAATGCATTTGTTATATATCTGGTACCCTGGTATTGCAAATTTAACCTAGGTGGCGGTGATCATTAGCCAATAGTGGAGCAACATACATGTGTACCGCTCAAAAACATAAAAAGTCTTAGTATATTATGGTGGTGATTGACCTGCAATGTTATGTGGTGACGTAGCATTCAAATCGAGTTTGCTAACTATTCAATCTTACCGTAATTCACAAAATATCACTAGTGACTATAAGAATGTTAACTTTGTAAAATTTCAAGTCAATCTCAAATGTTGTTCAGTCGCTAGGTCTAAAGGTTCACGAATAGTACGGGCCCTAGTATGATCCCTTGCGGCACACTCACTGTGGAGCGCGTGCGGGCGGGCGGCGCGGGCGGGGCGCGCAGGTGACGCGGGCGCGGAGGCGGGGCCGCGCCCGCCGCGCCGCTACGACCAGCGCAGCTCCTTCAGCTCCACGCTGCTGCTGCGGGAGTGCTGTAGGCATAGTGGAAAGTGTCAAAGGCTTGCTTGAGAACGAAATAGTGGGAACAAGCATCTAAAATAAGATTTATGACATTGTGATCACAATGACAACCTAAGGGACTTGCGCAATATATGACCACAACCACGGCCAGTGGCTGCCCAGACCAGGCTAAACTATAGAAACCTAATGCGCATCACACACTTTAGAATAAACATTCGCATCGTTTTCGAAGCTTCTGCAACCAAGGTTCTTGATAAAGGCCGCGTAGTGCGTGAGATAAATATTCTTCTCTCCTTCTGACCTGGTATCTAGAAGTGGCTGGAGGCACGTGTGTGGCTGGGGAACACCTGGAACAACCAGGTCTTAGCACTGTCCTGCTGGAGGAACCACCCCGCATCGCCGTTCTTAATTCCTGTGGAAATTTTGTTGAAGATCATGGTTAGCCTCTTGTTTCCAGATAAACTTATCATCCATCATGCATTAAGAATTATTTTATTACTTTGTCTATCTTTATCGAGATCATGACCAAATAAGTGAATTTAACCGCCTGTTTGTGTTCGAACTTACAACCAAAAACTCGAAAGTCACGGCCGTTACAACTGAGCCATCACTGCTCAATGAATTAATGTAATTTGTTAAACCAATCATAACAGTCGGGACAGCATATTCACTTGATAATCTTGTTTACCTGTCCCATTTCACTACAAAGCGACTGCCTCCCTTGCGTAGCATTCTTCTTGGTGTTCCAACAGAATTCTAGTATCGCCACCACTATTGCGAGAGCAAGGCCGCAAAGCAGAGTTACGAATACACCACCTAGAAAGAAAATTAAAATGATGTATCATGGCCTTTTCTATCTACGGCTGATTTACATTGATCTAGTACTTAACAATCAAGCATTTAGATCCAGTAACATTGGATCGGCCCTCAGTGAATTAACGGCTGATAAATATTATTTTACTTTAATATCATTCCAAGGTTACTGGATTCCAGCTTGTTAGGCCGGTTATTATTCGTGGATCTATGACAGTCGTTACGAGTCGCTCGAAAGTCTGGTAACCAGTCTTACCTAGTACCTGGATTGTGGAGGTCAGAGGCTCAGTCAATCCACGTAAGATACTGATTTTCAGCTGCATCCGGTTTGACTGGAAGCCAACCCTAAAAAACTTTGGAAAAGGCTAGGCAGTGGATGTAACAGGATTACAACGCCAAATTGAAATACGGATTCAAATTTAAATCAGCCTTTATAGAGGTAAACCCACGCTTAGCACAAAGACAAAACACACAAAAGCTTAAGTCTAGCGACACATCTACAGAAAATACGCAAGTTTTAAGAAGAAATTACGGCGTGTTAACGCTCTGCCAAGGTATTCGACTTAACAGCAACAAATTTGGCAGATATTATGTCACGTTTTGGCGTAGGTGAGCATAAACTTTGACTGAGCAGAATTTCGACAACGGAAATGTTGACATTATTTGTTTAAATTAAATTTATAACACCTTTACAGATATATTCAAGGTGATGTTAGAGGTCTCAATGTTTATCTCGCTCAAATTTACAAAAAAAAAAATATAGGTTATGAAAAATAACAAAAGTACTCAGATTTCCCTCAATTAAGGTATGTGCCATTTCAATGAATTTCGGCAGGTTTTGCCCGAATATATTCGTGTTATTCATACGTGCAGCTCGTGAAATATGGGCAAACTTGAGCAGGTAAGTCCTAGCCGTAGGCACGTCTAACAGATATGGTACTATAGCAACGCGTATAAGAGTAAATTAATTAGCAGCCGAGTTACGAAGACGTAAATTCGGCAGGTGTGTCGCTACACTAAAAGCAAGTGAATACGTGATGTTGTTCTTGGCAAAATCTTCGACCGCATCATGCACTTACCATCTGGTGATACAGCGGTCAAACGTGATCCTGTACGAAAAAAGAAACTTAAAAGTGCACTTGCACTGCATGACAACGTCGCTTTTCAATATTCGATGATTCAAGTTCATTAATTCACTGACCTAGTGATCCAATTCTACAGAGTGTTCAAATTTGCTTGAAAATACAACTCTACTTAACTTAATTGCTGGACCGATTTCGTTAACTTTTTGTGTAGCGTCAGCAGAGGGCATAGCAAGTAATATGTTTTTTTTTTTGCATAAATGTGGTTTCCATACTTTTTATCGATATCTACGGCAATTATACATCGATTTTGAAAATACTTTTTTAATTCAGTTTATCAACTTACCAATATTCTGAACTCCAAGCGGATTCGCCTTACTGTCCTTCCCATCTCTATTGCAGACATCTCCGGTATTCTTCCACCATTTGTCGTAAAGGATCTGAATGACCCCCTTCTCTTGAAGTTCTAAGATTGCAAGAGATATCTTATCTCGCCAGGGACTGCCTTTCCATGTTGCAATGCCGTAACCCTGAGGAAAAAGATGATTAAAGATTTGAACTTGAAAACCCGACTAAGTGCGAGTCGGGCTTACACACGAAGTGTTCAGTACGACAAGGCACAAAAAGGCCGAAAAAAATAATAGTTTAAAAAAACTAAAAAAACACGCTTTAAAAACCAAACTAAAAAGTAGAAAATAATTTAATTCTGTTAAAAAGCGTGGGGTGCTTTTTGAGGTATTTTTATAATCAATTAATATCAAGCACCCCTCGCTTTTTTTAAAACTATTATTTATTTTCTATTTTTTAGTTTTGCTAACTACAAAAGCGTGTTTTTTTTCTATTTTTTTTTTATTATTGAATTGTCATAGGTCCTCGATAAGTCTACAAAGTTTAAATGAAATCTGACCGTTTAAAGTGGGTCAAAATAGCGTCCAAAGGAGTCGGTTACATACAAACATACAAACATACAAGTGAAGCTAATATAAAGCGTGTAAAAATCGAAGTTCGCGACCGCACTACTACCTAAATTGTTGCAACCCAATTTAATTCTACTTCACGACTGAGAGTCGTCTATCCGATTTAGAATTCAATTTAGTCTAGTGTTCACTAGCTGTCAACAACCTAATCGTCGTGTTCCTAGTTAGAGTTTCTACAAATTGGATAATATAATAACTACTTTAAGGAGACCCCTTTAATTTTTAGTTGACTACGGCGAAGCAAAAAGGAGGGTTATTTTGATTGGTATGGATGTATCTGTTCCCTCATAACTTCTTAACTCCTCATCATCATTCAACAAATGAGGTATCGTTAGAAGCGTCCGCTGATGATGAGCTATGTGATGGTACATTAAATTGAATATGGTGTCCTCTAGAGGACATATTATTTTAATTAATGATGCCGTTGTGAGTATCAAATAAAAGGGCAAATAAGCACTGTTCAAAAATAAAACTGTGAGCTAACCCAAAAAAAAATTAAATGAAAAGTAAGTTCAAAATCGAAAACCCGAGTACTGAAAAATCACGCTCAAAAAGATATAAAAAAAGAAAATATTCTCATGTAAAACCCTTGATCGTATGCCACCTAAACAATACTTTGTAACAGTAGTAAGTGATTATTAATTGGCAAGAAAAGAGTTATTTTGTAATAAATAAGGCTCATTGGCGGCTTAAAAACGTAGAGGCGTAAGCTATTTATTTTTGGTATCACGTTGTTGAGTTGCTAATGTAAAACATGACTTAAATTGTTAGATCCGGCTCGAAGGACCAATGTTGTGGAGTTAAAATAACGTACTCTGTTGGTTTGTAAATTTAAAATTTTAATTTAATAATTTCGTGATTCTTTTAACAATGATTAAGAGCAAAAATCGTGAATAAGATAGCAATCGCATGTCCACAATGAATAATGAATGACAAAAGCGAAAGTCATTGCCAGCTGGCAAACGCGGTTGGTTTGACAGCTGGATGACAGTTGACATAGATGACATTACCAGGGCCACATTGGTGAGCCGTGGCGTCAACAGTAATCGATCATAAGCTTTAGGGAAACGTAGCTTGTGTAAAAAGTTTGAAGAAAAAGAAAATATTCTCATCTGAAAGCCGTATTTTCAGATGAGAATATTTTCTTTTTCTTCAAACTTTTTATAGCGTAGTTTTTCAGTAGTCGGGTTCTTTACTTTTTTATTGTCCTACTCTTGACCTCAATCACGCCTGATGAAAGCGGTGTATAGGGTCTATGATGGAACGAGCGTACTCAGAAGATGCCTGTGCACTCAGTTTAAATTCAGTAGCAGTATTTTCATGATCAGTTTATTGTCTTGGTCGTGTCGGAGTCACTCACCTTAGAATCTAACAGTCCCCCAATCTGCGTCAGGTTACAGTCCCTCTGCACTCTATGATCCAACATTGTAGACTCCATAAGGAATGCGTAGTTCCCAGCGAGGACTCTCCTCACTCCTTCCTCGTAGGAGGAGACCAGCGCTGGCGGGGACGTGCCTGACATGTGCACCCACATTTTTTGGTAGATGTCTATGTTTGAGTCCTGGAAGGGAGACAAAATCATTTTATGTAAATTGAATCCCGCATCCAGCGGATTCCTGTGGCCTTCACAAAGTCATCGGTCCACCTTGTGGAAGGCTTTCCAACTCTACGTCTTTTAGTATGCGGTCGCCATTCCAGAACCTTCAGAACCGGTCGAAGTGGAGGAGCTTAGGGGAGGCCTATCCAGCAGTGATGATCATGATGACTTCAAAGTTGTCATGATTTAACGCTCACCCTGTTATAACTTCGTAGCCTTTGAAGTAGATGCCCGCAAAATTCAAGTTTTCTTAAGTTATTTGCAATTTGTAGGACAGTGGCAGGTTTTACGTTGATTAAATTAAGATGCACTGCCGTAAAACGTATGTATTTACGGAATGATAATCATTTCAAATCAGCAATACAACACTTTAAGTTTATTTAATCCCATTGAATGATTTTTTATGAAATGTTCATACAATTGTGTTAAATGAACTTAGATACAATACAACCTCATTGAAGATTTTAATGATTATAATTCTGTAAAGCCAATTTTTTTACGGCCGCGAATTATATAATAATCAAAATGTAAAAAAAATATGCAAAGATTCTACCAAAGATAAAAAATACAAGGGTACGTCTTTCATTGACTTGTATGTGCCCTGGCAGCTGAGATTATGTCATGCTCACTCAAATGTCTCGCTGGTGGTGGCGTGTGTGTTGGATCATTAAGTTCCCTTCAAAATGGTTGAGCTGAATGGTGCTGATCCATACGTCATGTTCGTGAACGGGCGCCGCCAGTAGGGACTGGACATCTCTTAGCTCCCACGGCTTATTTTAATTTCTGAATTGTTATTTTGTTTATGTTTTAATCACGGACGCTTTAATGTGCACGTCTTTTTACATCGTTCTCACATTGATAATTTCAACATAATGATGTAACCAACTTTTTGTAACAATACCATGATTTTAAAAGAGTGTCCATGGAGTTTCTTGCCCGTTCTTCTGCATAGGTACCTACGCTTTGGAATGGGCAACTAGCTTCATCTTTCTAACTCATCGACCTTGACAATTCAAAAGTGCCTGTAATTGATTTATTTGAAATAAAGGCTTTGAGTTTGAGTTGAGTTTGACAAGAATGACAAAATTCGTTGCATAAGAAATGATAAAATCTAACCAAATATTGTTTTCTTTAGCTCATGCTTATCAACGCATGTTTATACGTAATAATTATGATCTACAAAAACGTTTACGTACCCTAAAAAAAGACATAGTAGACCCTCCATTCAGCGTGCCATACTGTATGCTGTTCTGTGCAGCCAAGTCTGCCGCGCTCTGTATCGGCAGTACAGTCCGCTCCACCGTCAAGAAGGCAGCCAGGTTCGCTGTGTACGACGAGAGAATGATCAGGGTGAAGAACCACCAGATTCCTCCCACTATCCGTGTTGAGGTTGCCTGAAAAGGGATAATTTTATAGGTTAATAGCTTCTGCCCGCAACTTCAATTTCTTGCTCTACTGTCACATCTCGTCGCATATTATCGACCTCCCGCGGTATTATTTCTTAGCGTTCTTTCGGACATTTTTTTCTTTTTTCTCGTCTGCTATGGGCCTTAGCATGATGTTAAATGCGACCTATAACTTTTTTTTGCGGATGGGAAAACATATAACTTCTCCCGTTCTGGGTGGAGCGGGAGGGCGTGTCAGACTTTTACTGACTAAAACCCATCCGTGTTCCTTTTTTTTTCTGGGTGGGAAATCATCAAATGACTTCTCCCGCTCTGGGTGGAGCAAGAGGGCGGGCGTGTCAGACTTTTACTGACTAAAACCCACCCGTGTTCCCTCAGTTGCCTGTGTGCCAGGGGCCGCGGTATCTCTTTCGAACAACCCACACCCACACGCATCGGCCCTTGTGGGCCCCATCAGTTGTTGCTGACATCTCTTTGAGGCGTGCGTGGAACACAACGCGCCGTCGACCCGGGCTTGGTCCTTACCGGACAGCGAGCTACCCATTACTCGCAGTCCGCAAGCCCGCGCATACGTTGGCCGGGAATCAGCCTGGGATTCCCGACGCCAAGGGCGTCTCCTGCGAAGGCTATGGCCGTGAGGGCGCATGTACTGCATCTCCCTCACGTGCGCCGCCTCCCTCTTTGCAAGCATCACTGCTTCGCTACAGGAAGCGACTGCTAGCCATGCACTCTCGCGCCGTACCATGGCCTGGACCAGGGCCGGACGCGAGAGATCGCCGCCGCCGATCGCCTTCATGAGGACACGGCGGTGCTCAGCCCAAGCCGGGTAGACCTCCACCGAATACTCCACCGTATCCTCAAAGCGAACCCGTGTTCCTTCACTTGCCTGTGTGCCAGGGGCCACGGTATCTCTTCCAAACAACCCGCAGCCCTGGCAGGGATCTATAACCTTCGTCAAGAATTGGGCTATCAAATACAATAAGAATGATTGAAATCCGACTGATAGTTCTAGAGATTAGCGCGTTCAAACAAGATCTTCAGACTGATTATAATTAGTAGTATATTTAGATATACATTTCATGAGGTTTTCGGGTCCTATCTCTTACCAACGATTATGCAGACGACTATATCATCTTCTCTCAGTTTTTAAAATGAAATGCATAACGGCGCGTGACATGATTAAATAATGAAAATCAGTTAATATCGAGAGTTGTAATTTATTCTGTTATTTTAACGATTAATCGATTTGAATTCAACTAAATGGTCATTTTAATTAAGAGCGGGTAACACCGAATGGAGTTGCGTCTGTCATGGCGGGAGACGTCGTGTCAATTCAGTCAGTTGTTGACAGCCGTTGCACGTGGTGGTCACTCGCAAACCCATTAGCTCTAAATCGTTAATTATAACTGCAATCCTTAATTGTTTAAGCCATTTAAGTGTCTATAAAATTAAAATAGTGAACAGTCAACGCTACAGCGTATTTATTTCAACGTTTCCTGAAGTTTAACGCCCACTATGGACTCCCGTGCTGACGAAGTCACGAATCAGCAATCAGATGCAACAACCCGGCCCTCCTGATTTCCCGTTATGCATATGAAATTAAACATGGTACATAAACACCGTGACATTTTAGTGTCTTACAACGGCAGCCCACTTCATGTATCCAATGACTACTAATCATTTACATAAAAAAATGATATTTTTGAACATATGCATAATAAAACAAATTAAAATATCATTCACTAAGACGCATGACGTAGTTTGAAACACCCTGTTATGTAGTTGGAATTAATGAGGGAATGTAATGGTAGGTAGCTAGACATCTTCTACCGTTTGATACGTAAACATTATTAACAAGGAGCATGTTACATAATTCTAAAGCATTATTTATTTTTCTTTGTACCTATTATCTTAATGAATGGTTACAATGTTTTAATCGCGCCTAGAGGTATTTTATAACGGATACATTGAGTGGACCACCTTTGTAAGACAACTAAAATGTCACGGTGTATAAACAAAGAAATACTATTTTCAAAAAAATTGTCTATCTGTTTGATTGTTCCGGTAGCTGAACCTATTTTGACAAGACTTTGAATGCCAGATAATTGATGTTATGCGGAGTAATATAGGCTAGATTTTGGGCCCACATCCGAAGCCGCAGACTTAGCTAGCAATGGAATAAAAATAGTACGAAGACCTGGACCAAAGAGTTTCATGGCGGAACTAAAGATCCATAGATTCTTTGTGAAGATCCTTTGTTCTACCATCAAACTCGCGCCCCAGTGGCCTGTGGATATTTACCTTAGGATTGAGGCCAGACCCTTGCCTCAGGAAGGTCCCGGTGATGAACCAGAAGGAGTTGCATACGCTGAACTGATTTGTCAAGAGTTTGGTCTCGTGGCCACATACGTGAGTGCTTGTAGACCTGGAAGATATAGGGTCAATCAAGTAATGGTTGACTCACACCCAGTTGCACAAAAACAAACAATAATGCCACATTACATAATATAATAATAATAATCTTTATTTATATAAAACAGATAGGTAGATACATGTAACATTTTTACAAAGTGGGTAGTATCCGATCTCTGGCAATCAAGTGGGTGACGTGCTGCTCTTCTTGCTAGGCTATGAAATAGCCTGTATTAAGGAGTAACAGTGCCGATCCCCTCTAATTGTATTACTACAATTTTATTTTATTTTTACAACAGTTTTTATATACGGTGTCAAACGAGGCAATCTGTCACAGTTTTTGTTGCGCAAAGCAAGCACCATAAGCGCCTTAAAGTCGTTTTGTGCAACATCATTAAGTTAATTAAATCACTAGCGTTAATGATGCACGTATTAGTGCGCGAGTGCATTTGTGTGTGTGTGCTTGTGTGTACGTGTATAGATCTGCGTGGGTGTGTGTGTGTGTAGGTGCGTGAGAATGAGCGTGCGGCTGCGTAAGCATGTATAATGGATCATTAACGCTAGTGATTAAGGCGCTTATGGTGCTTGCTTTGTGTAACAAAAATTATGACAGATTACCTCGTTTGACACTTCTTTATTTAAAATTAAAGAACCATTAATATCGAGTCTAATGTTGCTTTCTGCCACAAGTTAATGGAATATTGGTATTTAATGACGGTTTTAAAAGTTAAACTTCGTTTCTGCAACTGGCTGTCAATGTTCTTAGAATAGAATAGAATAGAATAATTATTTATTTGCATAGAAAGTAGGTACAGAAAAAATGCAGATGGTTTTATAATTAAGAGATCCTTATACCTTAAATTAGGCATGCAAACATTTAGCACAAGTGCTTAATATTAATAGTCTTTTATTAATAGTCTTTTATTACATTATTATGTCAATATGAAAATTCTTATAAAATGGTTAATAAAATAAAATATAGAATTAAATATGTCAGGATTAATTAGGTAACTATAAAGTTTTATCATTTAGAAATTCACAAATGGAGTAATAACATTTATCAATTAATAAGACTGACAATTTCTTTTTAAACAGTGGAATGAACTCTATTTTTAGTTCATCGGGTATTTTGTTAAAGATAATCGGGCACATACCTAAAACACTTTTTCTTAATAATGCAGTGTTATGACCACTAACACGTAGCATGTTTGTATACTGCCTTCTAATTGGTCGTGTTCTATTGTCAGACGATTTATTAAAAAGATGCATATTTGATTTCACAAAGACAGCTATTTCGAAAATGTAAAGTGATGGGAATGGGAGTGTTCTTGTATGAATTTGGATCTATGCAGAGATGACTGTGAGAGATCTTGAAAAATGTAGGTAGCACCTACTTAATATCAATACAGACTTAACAGTAACGAAATTGTAAAGGTCATTAAAAACCAAAAATACAGGGTGCAACAGAAACCCTATTGCTATCCTTAAGCACTAAAGATAACAGCTGGTATAGAATCACTATACATAGTTTCAGTTCAAAATAAAAACTTTAAGAGTTAATACCAAATTTTCGGTTTCATATGTTTCTTAAATTCAAATCATAACAAACGTGTCACCGCACTACGTAGGTCAATAACATTCCACGTTACTTGCCAATATAACGATAAATCTCTTCCGAGTGATGTGTTTGTTTCAATTTGTTCTGGTAACAATGTATTAAATACTCTCATAACTTCCGAACATGTAGAGATAGGATTAAAAAACCCTTCCAATATTGTTTGATATCATCCAAAGAAGCCGTGCCCTTGGTATGTATATACCCTTTCCGTTACACGTTGTATACGCCAGTGAATAAAATTCCCTTTTTTTTGGTGTATGTGTGTTCTGCGGTATCTTCGACAACTGTGATTCAATTTCAAAAACTCCTAATGTGTAGGGTATTCCTCAGAAGTGACCCATACACCGCAATTTTTTTATCGTTTTAATCCTTTAAAAGGGTAATTGTACTCATCATTATGAACAACTTTTATTATGGGATCAAACCTGAAATCGTGAAATAAAAATCAGCTGATCCATACATTTATGTTTGCATAACTCGACGCAATGTAATTCTGAGTACAATGACCCTTTTAAAGTATTAAAACGATCAAAAAATAGCGGTGTATAATTTTGATTAAGTTTACTTGGGTCGTTTTCGCGTAAGCATCAATAATACATTTTTAATCCACATTTTTCTTGACATGACTCCTCCGTGCCTCGTCAAGCACGTTAAGCCGACGGTCCCGACGTCCGTTCGTAAGTCTGGCAGTCGTTACGGGTCGTCAGAAGCTCGACAATCTGATAACCAGTCTTACCAAGCGGTAGCTTGGGCTTGTGGCTAAGTAACAATAGCTGCACGGGTCGATCGATCAGGTTAAGCTACGCTTGCCGCGGTTGGTCCGTGGATGGGTGATCATCTTTACATACCAAGACCCCTCCGTGCCTCGGAAAGCACGTTAAGCCGTTGGTCCCGGCTGTCATTTGTGGATCCTTGACAGTCGTTACGGGTCGTCAGAAGCCCGAAAGTCTGCCAACCAGTCTTACCAAGGGGTATCGTGTTACCCAGTAACTGGGTTGTGGAGGTCAGATAGGCAGTCGCTCCATGTAAAATACTGGTATTCAGCTGCATCCAGTTAGACTGGAAGCCGACCCCAACATAGTTGGGAAAAGGCTAGGCAGATGATGACCAAGCGGTAGCGTGTTACCCAGTTACTGGGTTGTGGAGGTCAGGTAGTCATACACAGTCGTTTCATATAAAATACTGATATTCAGATGAATCCGATTACAATGGAAGCCGAGCCCAAAATGGTTGGGAAACGGCTAAGCAGATAATGAAAAAGTCTAGTGTCTAGTTTTGAAAGGTTTTTATAAAATGAGGAACCGAGGGTAGGTTTAACGTACTCACCATTCATAAGGAGAGAACCTCGCCATCACAAAGAGAGTAAATGACACAAGTATGTACGCAGCTAACACGTACAGCCAGATCTCTATAGCAAGCGGGTTCAGGAAGCTGAAGAGACGAGTCGGTTGTGATGTCGGTACCTGAGATAGAAAAAGAAAATCTTAATTATTATGGTATACGAAAACAGTAGAAGAAGAAATAGAGGTGTTAACGCCATCTATCCACGCAAGGTCGACAACACGTGGCACCCTCTAGCGTTGAGTAGACAGAGACTTGGCGGAAGAAGATTGAGTGAGAGCGGCGCACGGGGAGCGCTGATTGGTCGTCGCGGAAGAACTCTCTAGTACATTCGATTCCTTCACTCCACAATCGGATCTTTCATTCGACAATCGACACAAGAAGAAATGGTAGTCGGTTCACCATCACAATTCTATTTTCGCATATATCGCAATCCCTGTAAACTAATGTAATAAACGTCTAAAACCATTGCAAATAAAAATACTGCTCATTGAAGAAGCCTGACCCTCAAATACCCAGAACATATTGAACCTTCGAACTGGATCGGAGCGGCTTCAAGAAGAAGTACAGGTGGAAGTCGGTAACCAGCGGGAAATAAAACGGTCAGGCCATGCAGCGTTCCTATCCAAAGTTATCCTCGAGGATCATTTGTGCTAATATCGTATCTTGTGTGAAATTCCAGTTACCTAGTCGTGCCGCGAGCCCACGTTTGAAATTACTACCTACGTACCTACCGCCATATTGAGCTGCGTGATTTCGGGCTAGTCCAAAGCCAAACTGTTCTACATAGTGTACCTGTAAGACATAGTGTGGTCAGATAAAAACTATAGATATTTGAAAATGTGGGCTGTGGGCTCACTCGAACGGTTACAAGATTTAATATTGAAGTTTCGTAGATGGTGATACTTATTGTCTTCTTGTCGCAAGCATTTAAACCAAGATGCCATGGCATTGTAAATGTAGTTTTGATTCTAAAATCATTCGTATTTGTGTTACGTTTACGTCGCGCGGTCGTGCTAGGGGTTCTGGCTCCAAAGAGTAGTAGAGGTGAGAAGAAGTTACTTGACAAATAAACTAGAAATAGGGTTTCTTTAAGCCTTAGTTTCTGGTTCAATAGATCTTTAATCTCGTGTAAGCCGTGTCCATATCATTACCAAAATAACCTCAATGAAATGACTTATTGTTTTTTTTATTGAAAATGTTTTCGGTACCTAACAGACTGTTTTTTAGGCTTTAAGAAATTTTCGTGAGTGACTGAGGGTCAATTCAAAAATGTAAGTTAGTTTAGGTTACATTTGAGGTGGCCCGCAAAGGCAGGCCGGGGCACCAGCCGGGGAACGTGTACGTCGCATAAGATCCCGTGACCCCCGGCCCAAGTGTGCGAAGGAAAGGCCGGGGGGGTTTTTATTCAGCAAGAGTCTGAGAGACCCCTCCACCCACCTCAGGGCGGAGGAAATCCATGAGGATTTTCCACTCCAGAAAAAAAGAATGCTAAATTACATACCTTAAAAAGTATTCCGATACCCAGATTCATGAACGGCTTAGTAAAATCTATAACTGCTTCCCGCGCGTAGTTTATCGTCATTGATGCCACCGCAATGTCTGCTTTCTGCAACAGATAATAAAGTACTTAATAAGTAAACTACCCCTGCTTTGAATGGGGGCAATGTACTGATGAAGCGACATATCGAAATATCGCGATTTCTGTACGATATTTATTTTTTATATATATAAAAAAAATTATATCGTACAGAAATCGCGATATTTCGATATGTCGCTTCATCAGTAAATATTAATATATATATTAATATTTTATAGACATAAACCATACAGAATCAATGCTGTGATGACCGTGAAAAATACATCAAAATTCGTTATGCAGTTTAGAAGATGTAAGCGGTCATACATAGAAATGCTTCCTTTTTTACACGCTTTATATTAGCTTCACTTGTATGTTTGTATGTTTGTTTGTATGTAACCGACTCCTTTGGACGCTATTTTGACACACTTTAAACGGTCAGATTTCATTTAAACTTTGTAGACTTATCGAGGACCTATGACAATTCAATAATTTAAAAAAATTGAAAAAAACACGCTTTTGTAGTTAGCAAAACTAAAAAATAGAAAATATATAATAGTTCAAAAAAACTAAAAACACACGCTTTAAAAACCAAACTAAAAAGTAGAAAATAATTGAATTCTATTAAAAAGCGGTGCTTGATATTAATTGATTATAAAAATACCTCAAAAAGCACCCCACGCTTTTTAATAGAATTAAATTATTTTCTACTTTTTAGTTTGGTTTTTAAAGCGTGTTTTTTTAGTTTTTTTTAACTATTATTTTTTGTGAATGACATCTCGCCGTTCAACCTATGAGGTTGTCGTTTGCTTAACCGGTCTTGCCTGTGATAATCTTAATAAATTAAGATTACCAGCCAGGGCTTAAAAAACTTAAAACTATAGCGACTGCTCGCTAAGCGCACCCTTTGTGGGGAACGGACCTCGGCTTAGAGCATCGCTGGTAGAGGGCAGCAAGAGACAAACTGAATCGGACTGAACAGACAAAAATACGACTCCGCTTTGTTTTTAACCGACTTCAAAAAGGAGGAGTTTCTCAATTCGTCGGAACCTTTTCTTTTTTGTTTTTTTTATGTATGTTCCCCGATTACTCGAAGATGGCTGGACTGATTTGGATTTTTTTTTGTTTGACAAGGTATACTTCCCAAGTGGTCCCACGATCATCAAGTCAGGATCTGATGATGGGATCCTGGAGAAATAGAGAGAACGCTTCAAATTTTATAGGCACACTTGAAGCGATTTGGATAGTTTTTGGAAGAGTACTTTCTCGGAGTGGTCCCATTTCAATTTGGTGAAGATCTGATGAAGAAATTCGGAGACAGGCAACGGAACTCCTCAATAAATGATATCAAATGGACTGGAATTGCTGAAATCTCATGTCTGTCTGTTGTTTACACCAGTTCATAACATAGCACCACGCGGGGACACTGTGAAGGGGTAAGCACATGTGAACCACTAAAAAGTGAAAAATAAAAACTTTTTTCAAAAAATAAATAACCGACTTTCAAAAAAAAACACTAAAAAGTGAAAAATTACTTTAATTTCGGAAGGCGGTAACAAAAATTAAAATACATTTCGAAAATCACCGCCTTCCGAAATTAAAGTTATTTTTCACTTTTTAGTGTTTTTTTTTGGAAGTCAGTTATTTTTTTTTTTTTTTTAAACATTTATACTATGTATAGATATAAATAAAGAAGAGACCGTCTTTCCGCTAAAATAGTACAATGCGAAAAACATGCGGCCGACTAGAGCCGAGTATACTCGATTCCACCCCGATTTCAACGATACCAAAGTATCCCAAAGTGCGCTTAAAGAAGATGTTACTTCAAAAAAAAACTTAGTATCTTACTCTATCCATCAGCTCCCTCACAATCCCGTTCCAGTGCCCAGTATCCGGATCCCTGGCCCCATACATGTTGTCTGGCACCAGTCGCAGCCGGTAGTGGAAGCCGGCCCTGGCGGCCACTCGTGCCAGCAAGTCTATGCAGAACCCTTCGAAGCGAGCGTTCCCTTGAAGGTTCCAGCCTTCTTTTACCATCACGTAGGGCTTTTCCTGTGGAAAGGAACCACTTATTTAATGAAAAATGTAGAGTATGTCTGTTTACTAGTAGTTAAGAAGAACAAAGGTTTCATAATAAAAAAGATCTCCACAAATTTTCTAAAATAAGATGCAAGACCAATGAACTATCTCAACTGGTGAATTGTTTTGGGTGACTTTAAGTTAACTAGAGCTTCTGTTTTACGAGGATTGGTGCGAAGTTCCCCAGAAGTAATTTCGTACCCAAGATATTCTACTCTCTCTCATAAAAAGATCTCACAACCCGGATTTTCAGAGAAATCCCATCACTATTCAGGCAGTTGAATAAATTCCTTCTCCTTATACCAGCAGATCCAAACACCAAACGGGTATCAAGTATCAAAATAACAGAATTCGTCACAATTTCAATCGCCTTATTCTGAACAAACTATAGTCAGCTTTCGTATATTATACTAAAAATAATGTTAGATATGACACCGTATGATTGTGAACACCGTTAGTTTATAATCTATCTCGGGAGATTTAACTGCACCGATCGAAGAGGTTAGGTTAGGTTAGAATTGCGACCAACCGCGCGCGAGCCGAGCGAGCGCAGCGATCGGTGCCACGGCAGCGGCCGGCGAGCGCTAGTTCCAAATTAGTGGCAATTACTTGACTATTTAGTAATAGCGCAAAATACCATCCGTCTTGATACAAGTTCACAATTTGACGGTTTCACTTCGATAGATTATAATCTACCGAAAAATAATGCGTTAAATTGTAAGCAGTATGTCACGGTTCACAATCTTTCGACAGTTTACAATCTCGCAAGATAGATTGTAATCTAACGGTATTTACAATTTTACGGTGACATATATACCAGTCACGCGGTAAACTCTGATTGCGCGATGCAGGATTTTTGTGACGTCAGGTCATTAATGCGTAATTTACATATGGCGTTGTGAATACCCCCACAAGCTCCTTACCTCAACAGTGACCACTGTCAGCGTCACGTTAGGAGGAGGATCCCTGGTATAGGCTGCAGGGTCTGTGATCTCCAGACCTTCACTCGGAGTCCAGTGACCGGATACCACCATACCACCTTTCTCACCACCTGTGAGCCTCATCAGCTGTAGGTGGAAGTTCGTTCTGACTCCGTTCTTGAATTCTATGGGGCCTGTAAGGCCGTGGGCTTGGATCTGTGGAAGAATTTGATATTAGTTCAAAAAACATTCAAATGATCAATGGACGACGGTAGCAAGAAGGGCGGACGACATTGTTGCCATCGCGGGCAAAACCCAGATGTGGCTGGCACTGGACCGTGGGGATTGTCACAAGAAAAGATAGGCGTCAGAAAGGGCTATGCTTGGAGTTTCAGAAATGAAGAGATCCATAGGAGAACCATGGTAATCGACATAGCCCGAAGAATTGCCAAACTTAAGTGGCAAGGCATATGGCTCGCAGAACAGATGGCCGATGGAGCCAAAAGATTCTGGAGTGGCGACCGCGTACTGGAAGACCTCCCACAATATGGACCGATGACCTGGTGAAGGCCGCAGGATGCGAGAAGCACAGAACCGGTCGAAGTGGCAGTGCTTGGGAGGGGCCTAGAGCCAGCAATTGACGTCTTTCGGCTGAAATTATGATGATGCCCACCATTGGGTGAAATCGGACTGTGGATGATGAAGATGATATGATCAATGAGATTTTTCAAGCACGCAAGAGTCTGGCAGTATGTAATTGCTAAGTAATGACGTGTTTTTGTGTGTTGTGGTAGGAGTGAACGCGTATGTCGTAAAAGGAACGTAAATTCGAACGAAATTGGATCGAAAATAGAACCATTTTAAAGTATTTTGGAATTGTAACAAGCACAATTTTTCGCTAAGGTAAAACAAAAAACCTTTAGCGAACAGACGCAAACAAATCGCAGCGGGACAATGCCATCCATGGATTATCAAAATCAAAATCAAAATGAAAATCAAAAGTCATTTATTCAAATTAGGCTGAGAATCAGCACTTTTCGGACGTCAAAGTACATGAGACAGTCCCCCGGCACGCCCACCCTTCACCACTTCCTAGTGCTTTAGCTGGGAAGAAGAAGTGGCGGAACAAACTCCCCAGCAGCACAGCTGTCTGTTTAGTCGGATAGACTTGATTCTATACATACATAGGCAAGCAGGATTTATAAGCGTAATGGATTCATTTCTGCTTGAGTATTGTTGTCAATATTTTATTGGTATTTTTGGCGTGTGGTAGCTGACATATGACAAATAAATTCATTTAATGTTTTGTGATTCCCTTCTATTGTATAAAAATTAAGTTCTTCTAACATAACAGACATCTGTGCTGCTGTACAGTTTGTTGCGCCACTTCTTCTTCCCAGCTAAGGCACTAAGAAGTGGTGTAGGGCGGGCGTGCCGGGGGACTGTCTTATGTAATACTGACGTTCTAAAAGAGCTGACTCTTAGCCTAGTTTGAATAAATGACTTTTTATTTTGATTTTTAACTTTTGGTGTTGGGTCGAGCGTTGAGGATCGAACAGAGTGCATATTTCAGCTACTTACTGTATTAATATTATCAATAATAGTTTTGCCATGATTCCATGGTACGTCTTTTTCACAGGATACATTCCCTGGATGGAAGTCTTCAGTAATAGCTAGAGCTTGGCAGAGAATCTGTACTGCATCGTATAGGAGGGCTGGTTCTGTCTGTAATAGAGAATTATTTTGTACTTATTCTTAGTAAAAACTTGTAAAAGTTAAAAAAAAATCGTTTCTTGCGCATTATTCTCCATTCAAAACTTTATATGCACTTTACTTTTGGAAGGGGCAACCAGAATCAATCAGGAATATATATGTGATTCAAATAAGGGTAACTTTTTTAACTATGTTATTTCCGAATTATGCCTCCATCAATATTTTTGATTATAACTCCTTTTTGACCAAGAAATTATGTTATTTAAAGTGTGGCAAATATTTGAAAAGCGACGCCATTACTCAGAGTAATGTGACCTAAAAGTTTATGAAAACAATAATTGTCAATGTGCTTTATAGGAGTGTCCCAAAAATTTAACGACGTTTTCAAAAATATGTGATCCACTATTAAGTGAATTGTGGTGGTTTGAATATTCGTGATCCTTTTAATATATAACCATACATGCAGTGTGAGTTTAGAGGATTTAAGGTTTCTCCTATTGAGTATCGTCCATCTATTCTACGGCTTTGGCTCACGTTGGACGAAATTGAACATCATGAAAGTATTTTTCATTCAGTTAGATAGATTGACAACGTATTCATTAATGGCATTTATTTCAAATAGGCATGCATCTAAAAGGCTCTTTTGAACGTCTAAATTTACAAACACAAATAGAATTGATTCTACCTAGTCAAAAGGTAGTTTCGCATGGAGAAGAATGGGTAAGAGACTCCACCGTTACTCTTTTAAAATGTTTTACAATATTTTTTATCCAGGATAAGTTTTTATCCAGTGCGCAAACTGTAACCATGAATTCAGCATATCATTCTAGACCCCCCAGCGCAGAAATTCTTCATCGGTAATACACAAAAAAAATCAGCTGTTTCATAGAAAAGTGCAATAGGTACCTAAGTGGTCAAAATATAGTCTAGAATGATATGCTAAAATTAATAGTTTAAAAAAAAACTAAAAAAACACGCTTTAAAAACCAAACTAAAAAGTAGAAAATAATTTAATTCTATTAAAAAGCGGTGGGGTGCTTTTTGAGGTTGGTTTTTAAAAAGTGTTGTTTTAGTTTTTTTTAAACTATTATTTATTTTCTATTTTTTAGTTTTGCTAACTACAAAACCGTGTTTTTTTTTCTATATATTTTTTTTTTATTATTGAATTGTCATAGGTCCTCGATAAGTCTACAAAGTTTAAATGAAATCTGACCGTTTAAAGTGGGTCAAAATAACGTCCAAAGGAGTCGGTTACATACAAACAATAAACATACAAGTGAAGCTAATATAAAGCGTGTAAAAAAAATTGTCACTACATTTTCGTCTTCTTTCGTCTTTATAATTGCATAACATGCATAATCAGTTTATAACGTTCCCACTGCTGGGACACAAGCCTCCTCTCTGTGAGAGGGAGTGGGCCATAATCCACCACGCGGGCCAGTGCGGGTTGGTAGATGTCACAATGTCTTCGAATTTTTGGTTCTAGGACATGTCGGTTTTATCACGATGTTTTCCTTCACCGTATTGAGAGCATTGGTGATGAAATAATTTACACAAAGTAAAGTGTTTGCCTAAGTTCGAACCCACAACCACTCGTAAGTTGCGGCCGTTATCACTGGGCCACAACTGTTCTCAGACGTGTTCATAATTCTTTTTAAAAGACTTCAATAAGAAGGAGGTTATCAATTCGACGGTTTATATAATTTTTTTATGTAGGTATGTTCGGGTCAACTCCGTCATATACACCGTGACATTTTAGTCGTCTTACAAAGGTGGTCCACTCAATGTATCCGTCATAAAATACCTCTAGGCGCGATTAAAACATTGTTACCATTAATTAAGATAATAGGTACAAAGACAAATAAATAATGCTTTAGAATTATAAAACCCCCTCCCTGTTAATAATGTTTATGTATCAAACGGTAGAATATATCTACCTACCTACCTACAATTACATTCTATCATTAATTCCACCTCCATAAAAGGTGTTTCAAACTACGTGATGCGTCTTAGTGAATGATATTTGAATTTTTTGAATTATGCAAATGTTAAAAAATATCTTTTTTTTTTAATATAAATTATTAATAGTCATTGGATACATAAAGTGGGCTGCCGTTGTAAGACGACTAAAATGTCACGGTGTATAGACGGATTTGCTACATTCTTTTTTGTTCGAAAAGAAAGGCTGTATACCGAAATGGTCCCATTTAAATTTCATATAGATCTGATAGTGTGTTTCTGAGACAGACAACAGAACTCTATAAAAAATTACAGCAAATCAACCGCGATTGCTGCTATCGCATAAATTGGTATGGGGTAGGTAGGTACTATAACTAAAAAGTGAACGATAAAAACTTTTTTCAAAAAAAAGAAAACAACCGACTTCCGGAATAACACTACAAAGTAAAAAATTACTTTAGTTTTGGAAGGTGGTGACAAAAAATTTAAAAAGCGTATAATATCCACCGACTTCCGAAATTTAAGTTATTATTCATTTTGTAGTGTTTTTCCGGAAGTCGCTTGTTATTTTTTTCAAACTCAAACTCAAAGCATTTATTTAAAATAAACCAATTACAGGCACTTTTGAATTGTCAAGGTCGGTGAGTTAGAAAAATGAAGCTAGTTGCCCATTCCAAAGCGTAGGTACCTATGGAGAAGAACGGGCAAGAAACGACACTCTTTTAAAATCATGGTGTTGTTACAAAAAGTTGGTTACATCATTATGTTGAAATTTTCAATGTGAGAACGATGTAAAAAGACGTGCACATTAAAGCGTCCGTAATTAAAACCAAATTAAAATAACAATTCAGAAATTAAAATAAGCCGTGGGAGCTAGGAGATGACCAGTCCTTACTGGCGGCACCCGTTCACGAACATGACGTGTGGATCAGCACCATTTTTAGTTTTTTTTTAATTATTATTTTAGTTTAAATACCTTAATATGTCCCCCGCTAATGATGGACGCTCCTATCGGATGGAACTTCTCCATGACTTGTAGGGACTCCTTCACTTTGTCGGAGTCTCGATCCACCAGCCTCCAGCCGCTCATGTTCACTCGGTTGTAGTAGAAATCTTCCATGTCGAAGAGTTCGAAGTCCTAAGAAGAAGAAGTAGTATACCAACTGCAGGCTTAGCACGAGCATCGATTTGCCAACGGAAAAATAGACATGACTATCTAAATGATATACAGTCAGCGTCAAAAATATCGGGACGAATAGGCTGTTCAAAATGATCTCAACGACGAAGAAAATTAAACTTTATCTCAATCGAATAAAGTTCTCGTCAGAATGTCAGCTGTCGTTTACTGTCACCATTCTGAAACATTCCTTGTGTCATTGAGTTAAAGTTTAATTTTTATAGTTGTTTAGATCATTTTGAACAGTCTGTTCGTCCCGATATTATAGGAGAAGATAGCTATGTTTTTCTATTAATTATCACAGTTATGCGTTCTAAACGAATCATGATTTTGTAGATAATCGTATATAATTTGTGGCCGTCGAGTATAAAGTTTGTTGAAGAAATATTCTTCTGATAATGATGATAAATAGTCTACATTTATAAGGACCTAGACAAAGATCGGAAACGAAAGACTAAATGACAGATAGAAGGATATCTACGGTGCGATGTCAAAAACGGAGAAACGAAATGTCACTTTGCATTGAAAAAGCACTGTCTATTCTGCGTAGAACTAGAATGCGTCATGCTAAGCCTGCCGCAGTAAGGATGACTACGCTATCATTAGTTTTTATTATCATCATCTTCTTCAGCCTCCGATCCGGGAGTCATCCTCAACCTAACCTTTCCCTAGCTACGTCGAGGTTAGCTTCCATTCTAACCAAATGCAGCTGAATACCAGTGTTTTACATGGAGTGCCTATCTGACCTTATAAAGGTCAGACCCAGTTACCGGATAACACGATAGCCCTTGGTAAGACTGGTTGTCAGACTTTCGAGTTTCTAACGACCCATAAAGACTGTCAAAGATCCACGATTGACAGCCATAACCAGCGGCTTAAAATGCTTTCCGAGGCACGGAGGGGTCTTGGTATGTAAAGATGGTCACCCATCCACGGACCAACCGCGGCAAGCATAGCTTAACCTGAATCGGCATTGCCATGCAACGTGCCAGCCTTTTGGGTACTTTACCTGTTGACAGATACGCGGACGAATTTTTTGATGCCCGTGATTTTTTTCACTCTCTCTTTACATACAACTAAATATTATTTGAAGTCATAAGCATGAATGAAAATATCCACCGTGACATTTTAGTCGTCTTACAAAGATGGTCCACTCAATGTATCCGTCATAACATACCTCTAGGCGCGATTAAAACATTGTTACCATTAATTAAGATAATAGATACAATGAAAAATAATGAATGCATCAGAATTATAAAACACCCTCCCTGTCAATAATGTTCACGTATCAAACGGTAGAAGATATCTACCTACCTACCATTACATTCCATCATTAATTCCATCTCCATAACAGGGTGTTTCAAACTACGTCATTCGTCACATGTTTTTGATTAAGCAAATGTTCGAACAGATTTTTTTTTTATAAATGGTACTGGATAGCAGTCATTGGGTACATGAAGTGGGCTGCCATTGTAAGACGACTAAAATGTCACGGTGTATTTTATAGTTTGTTTATGTACTGATTAAATATTATAAAAGTCACTTACAAAAGAAGTAAAAACGTAGTGGTAGTCCTCATTATTCATCTGCAGTTGAAGAATCTGTAAATCAAACATAATGTTAAGACAGTTATGTCCTATCGATGTTCACTGTTATCATTCGCTCAACTTTTTTACAATCACATGTCGAATAATTTCATAACTTTTTATTATCACTCTAATGTGGTGATATTTTGGTCCCTGAGCGAAGTGATCAAGAACAGAGACATCCCAATTTAAAATTAAAGGAAAATTTGCAACGTGTGTATTATGCCGCGCTTTACCTATTATTGCCAAACATGGGCATTAACAGAGCAATTAAGTCTGTCAAAATAGTAAAGAAAGAAATGTATTTAGAGGCAAGAGAAGAGACAAAGTATGATTAAAAGAAATATAAAGTACTAGGAGCGCTCCGCAGTTTCACCCGCATAGTTCCTGTTCCCGTAGGAATACGGAGATAAAATATAGCCTATGTTACTCAGTGATAATGTAGCTTTCTAACGGCAAAAGAATTTTTGAAATCGGTCCAGAAAGAAAGAAAGAAAAAACGTTTATTTGCGGTAAGCATGACGCAAAAACCAGGAACACACAAAAAATAATTTAAAAAAAAAGGTTGAGGGAAACATGCGTCACATCCACACAAAACGGCTATCGCTCAGCATTTTGCTGCAACTCTATGCAAGACAGAGCCCCAGCGCTGGTTTTCAGCGACTACCGGCTTTGACGTAATGACGTTGCCCGGTGCATCGAACAATTAACATTGGACTTATAGAAAATTAATAACACTAATGTGAATTTGATAGAAATTATACAAGAATGTAAAGAAAAAAAATATATAAAAAGGAAATAGACAAAAGTGCTACGAGAATATCATCCTCAATAAACATTTTACTCTTTATGTAGTGGCAACATTTCGAAGCGTCATCCATAGACAAAATGTGCGTGTGCGACTTATAAATGATGTAAGGAGAGTTTTTGGCGGGATCGCGTTGGAACATGTCGCACGACTTTTTATTCGTTCGCTTTTTTTTCGTCCAATGGTTTTTATGTTTATTCGTTACATACAAAAATACAAAAATTCAAATCTTTCCTCTTTATAATATTAGTAGAGTATAAGTATAAGTATATAGTAAAGAAGTATAGATAACCAAGACGTATGAAAAATATGTAAAACACAAAAATAATACATAACATAACAGGACATATTAATGTTAGGAGAGGAAAAATAGACATGGACCAAATTAATAACAGAGATCCAAAGCTTAAAAAAGGTGCCAAGGACGACATGCGAAACTATAGAAGACGACGACAAAAAACTAGCTGGTTTAGACTGAATTCAGCGGGCGAGAAACTCTCGACAGAGAGAGATGGAAATCTGACGAGGAAGTCTTCTTCGATAGACAGACGGCTTAAAAATAGTGCACCGAACACCCATATTTAAAAAATACTTTTAAAACATCGTAGAACCAGCAATATAGGCTTATTTTCGTTATTTTGTGTTTTTATTCTGACCTGGAAACTGCTAGGAAGAACCGCATGTAAATTAGAAAAAAGACCAAGTACCTAGATAGGTATAGTTGGCTGTCGGGAATCGTCTGCCCTGCAGTGGGCCACAAAAGGCTGACAATAGCAGTGATGAATACTTACAGCCCTTGCCAACTGCCGCACCCTCTTAGGGTCAGTATCCACGACGATGTGCTCAATCTGCTGCGCCTTCAGCAGAGCGAGCCCTCGTCTATACTCCTTGGCGTCGTGGCATCTCACCGCGTACATGTCGCGCCCGTCCTTAGCTATGTCCAGGATATTTAGTTCTCCTGAAAATATATTTTTAAAAGATTAAAATAAAACAAGTTCTGTCTTTTTCACGTAATCCATTCTCTCTTGCTCTGGAAATGAATAACGTAGGCAAATGTTAAAAAAGTGGGTCCTTAAAAGCCGCTAACTACTTCATGGTCAAATAAGGACAAACTACGTGCTCCCTTTCACCGGCTTCATAAAGTTCAGAGCTCATTTGCTGGGCTTGGTATAACCTTTTATAACAAGCTTCCCTCTTCTTTGCTAGATTTACATTTTAATGCGTTTAAAGCGAAAGTAAAATCAAATCTTTGTTCGAAGGCATACTATTCTATCAACGACTACTTAAACGATAAGAATTGTTGGTCGCTGTGATTAACTCAAGACAACGTTTGTGTTCTTTCACCAGAATTGGCTTAACTACTGACAGGTCATATGAATTACTTCATATCATTGTTTATTTAACTTGACTACATAAACCATTTTTTTTTTTAATTTTTATCAATTAAATTTTCATTTATTGTTGAATGTTAATTATATGCTATTATTGTATAGAATCAAGTTCTTCCAACATAACAGACAGCTGTGCTGCTGGGGAGTTTGTTGCGCCACTTCTTCTTCCCAGCTAAAGCACTAGGAAGTGGTGAAGGGCGGGCGTTTTGGGGGACTGTCTTATGTAATTTTGACGTTCAGAAAGTGCTGACTCTCAGCCTAGTTTGAATAAATGACTTAAACTCAAGCAAAGCTGGTGATCGCGTCCAGTGTATACGCGATCTGGGCCGCAAGTGACCACTAGTAATACTAATATGCTTGAATGACTGAAATACACCGACCCTCCTCTCCTGTTAGACAATAGTAAAGTTTACATAGAGAGGGAGAGCAGACAGCCAATATTTTCATAAAATATTGCATTAGAAACACATTAAATTAACAACAAAAAAAACACGGTCGAATTTCGACCTCTCGGCGACCACTAGTAAAATAACACTCTACATACATACGGGTGTAATTGTGCGTGAGGAACAGTTTGACGCTAGTTTATGACAGCCCACTTGTTGTTGGTTTTTTATCTTTATTTTTTTATTATTTTTCTGTACTACTGTATATTGTGTGCCTTTTTAGTCTGTGCTTACTTTGCACAAGTAAGCACAGACTAAAAAGGCACACAATAAAAAGTACTCTCTTCAAAGGAGTGAGACGTGACGAGATGTAAAGATGAAGATGAGAACGTACCGTATCCATAATCCTCGTAGATGACTCCCATCCTGGTCCAATTCAGGTACGAGAGGAACTCTGCGAAGGCCTTCGTGAGCAGATCCTTCGGAGGATACAGGTTTATTGTGAACGTGTGGTTTGCTGGAAAAGAGATAAAGATATTATCATCATCATCGTCCCTAGGCTTTTTCCAACTACGTTGGGGTTGGCTTCCAGTCTAACCGGATGCAGCTGAATACCAGTATTTTACATAGAGCGACTGCCTATCTGACCTCCACAACCCAGTTACTGGGTAACACGATATCCCTTGGTTACACTGGTTGTGAGACTTTCGGGGCTTCAGACGTCCCGTAACGACTGTCAAAGATCCACGATTTACTGCCGGGACCAACGGCTTAACGTGCTTTCCGAGGTACGGAGGGGTCTTGCTATGTAAAGATGGTCATCCATCTATGGACCAACCGCGGCAAGCGTAGCTTAACCTGATCGATCGACCTACCTACCTAACCTAGTGCGTAGTGGCACAAATGGCACCCAGTTTCTCTTAAAGAAATAAATACAATTTTAGTCAGGTAAAAATTTGATCTAACACTATTTAATTTCATTACTTACAATTCTCTGGCGCAAACGGGCCAACAGTCAAATGTGGAGCATGCAAACTCGTGCTCATATGGTCCAGAGTGTTGCCCAACAGTGGACCCGCGCCGCTGAATAGCGCTACTGCCCCCGACTGTATCTGGGCACACGCTGTAACACAAGTAAAATTATATCAGGTCTGGATTCCTCAAAGAACCTTAACAAAAAATTTGTAACTTTTCGAAGCTACCATCTTGGATTTTTATTTTGGCTTCACTATTGGTTTCAGTACCCTCTACAACCATTAAAACGACTTCATGATTTAAAAAAAAAAAATTGGCAGCCGCCAACTTGGATTTTCATTTATACATCACAATAGCCTTCAGAACCCTCGAAAACCTTGAAAACGACACCAATTTTTTAAGCTTGGCTAAAAATGTTTAAACATACAGCCTAAGCCCCTTGATAATCAATAAATGGATATCTAACATCAAAATTAGCAGTTGAAATAGCTACCACAGTGATCCCTATTTAAAAACACACCATTTACGAAAATAATTCAGCAATTGCAACAACAAAACCCACACTTCTCACTCACCCATTCAACTCATGAAATTACATTTTTAACAAAGCATTTTTAAACCTTCATTTTTTAAACGCTCCGCAAAACCGACCACAATATCACGGTATTTTCCCGCAAAAAGTTTTTTATTTGAATGTGCACTATTTACGTTTGCCGCTTTCCATTTTTGCATGAACGTGAAGTATCCTTCGCCCGTCATATCCGGAATGGCGGCTAACCGCCATATAGATTACATTCCGGTAACAATTTGAAATGTCAAGTGAGAATGTAGCAGGGTTGTTTGAAAAGTGGTTTCCGATTTTGTTGCGGTATCTCCTTAGTTTTTATTTAATTTTTTATTTGTCTCGTGCTTTCATTCTTGGTTATTTTTGCTGTTTTGTTATTTTTGAGAGCAATTTTCTGCAATTCCTGTTTGAAACAGAATGTAGTATCTCATACTGCTTTGCGCACCAATAACTAATTAACTATACTTGTATCACACCGCACGAACTGTTAAAATAATAAGAGATTTCTTTGTTTTCAACTAAATAGCTGAATTAGAAAATTATAATGATGACTCAGAATTTGAAAGCCGCGAATTGAGTGTTGATTACCGTTTCTAACATAATTCTATGTTGCAAAAACAGAGAAGGTCGTCCATATTTTAGCATGTTTTTGATTTTTTAATTATTTACTTTTAATTTTTTCATGCTGCCTATGTGATAGCTATGATCTATAAATATAACCACAATACCCACAGAACAATCGCTGAAAGGGATTTAAGAGAAACATTATTTCCTAAGAAATCAATCAGAGCTACCTTTTTTATAAGTCTTGAAAGTATCTCTGGCAGGCGTATACTGTATATCATAGACTAGAGTGCTGTTAGGTAGGAGACTCCGCTCCTTGTTGATCCTGTAGACTGCGTACTTGAAAGCCAGCTCAGTGCTGCCGCCCCTGGCGTCCTCTGTGAAGACTGCGCCTGGAAAGGAGATGAATATTCTATTACGATAGGTCTATTCAAAAGAACCTCTCTTTCTGAAATTCCAGTCTATTTGGTGGTGGATCATAAGTAAGAGTGACACAAATCATAGTCCCCATACTTAGAAAAATATTTAGCAAGACTAAAATGCCTAGTCATTTCCTAGCTAAATTGGCGTTGGTTTCATAATTAAACAGCCGTAGGTAAACTGTACACAGTAACAGAACGTCTTATGATCTCCGCTATCTAGTTATAGAAGAATGATATAAATTATCAGCCTATAACGTCCCCACTGCTAGGTCACAAGCCTTCTCTCTGTGAGACGAATTGGGACATAATCCACCACGCGACCCCAGTGCGGGTTGATGGATGTCACTTGTCTTTGAATTCGTGGTTTCTTAGACATCCACGATGTTCTCCTTCATCGATTTCAGAGCAATGGTGATGTAATAAAATTTAATAACACAAAGTTAAAAGCCTGTCTGGCTACGAACCTCGACCTACATCAACACGTAAGTTGGGGCTGTTCCCACTGAGATGACTACTTTCTAAGGAACAACGAATTACTTTTTGCGGTATCTAATCAATGGAAATGAGTGTCCACTCATGGTAGGTTTCTTTAAGAAGTCGTGCTAAGTGCTTTTCAAGCGAGTTTCCTCAATGAAGCAATACTTGACTTTTTTTGGTTCGAAATTACTTTATGCTCATAAGAATACATTCATTCACTTATTGGAGAATATTAATACAAAGCATGACTTATTTTGTTGGGCGTATTGCAAAAAGTAAACATAATTAAATATTTTGGGGTAGTCTTAAAAAAAAGATGCAATGTTGATTCAAAACACAAACCAAAAACAAGTTTCCGTACAGCACAGATAAGCGTAGCTAGAAGTGGCTCAAACGTAGTGTAGTAGTTAAGACTTACCAATCTTAACCACCGGAGACAGCGCAGCAACAGCATTCAGCATGAGCACGATCCAGTGCCATCCCGGCCACATCGTGCCTCATCATCAGCCCTTGACGATATCCTCACCACCTGGAGACAAGAAACACATACGTTAAACATGCTACTCAGAGCCTCAGTTTAGCCTAGGGATGAGGAAGCTGTTGTAATACCGTTGTGTTGGTGGAAGTGTCCCATAAATGTCATCGATCAAATAGTGCCTTGAAGACGAAAATTTGAGTTGTTGCTATTGGAATATGCTGATGTAGTATTTCTAGTAAGTTTATGCTATCATCAAGCGTCACTGAAACTCCTAAAAGTGACTAGCGATGAACTAGTAGGCACAAAAGATACAGTGTTGGTCAATTTCTCAAATGCCTTTGATACGGTCAGTCACGAAATCCTGTTAGTCATTCTGCCGCATCTGACGGTCTCTTTCGAGACATTGGAATGGGTCTCATCTAACATTCAGAAACTTCAGCAGCCTATTCACCATGGGAGTCCTTTTCAAGCTACTGTAATGAACGAATGAGCATAATTTGTACAAACAAACAATTTTACCTCTTTATAAAAAGAGTTAGTAATTGCGCGGAGTCTTTCAATTTTTCAAATAACTTATTCCATAAAATACTATAAACGCATCAAGAACCACAGGATGTGCTACTTAGCCCACGTCTTCAGACGGGATAAACCACACCTATTGCATGCAGCAACGCAGTATAGAGCTAAATCTAAGAAGGTCGGAAGACATATTTACACATGGAACAGCAACCTAAAACAGGACATGAAATACTCAGACATGGGAATCACGTTTTGGAAGGACTTGGCTCTAGACAGAAACAAGATCAAGAAAGCGGCTAGCGATATCTACAAAAAACCAGAAACTGATAGCAGCGAGAACTCAGAAGACTACTATGAAAACAAAAACACAGAACATAGCAAAGCAAAGGCATAGAAAAGAGCTAAGAAAACAGTTGAACCTACCCAAGAAGCTCGACCTGAATCAACATGCAGGCGACGTCATGAAAAGATGCCTTCATATAAATAAATACCACCACTAATCCAATGCTCACACAAGGATGCATATCCGGTAGGCTCGCAATCCTTTCCTATCCTAAGGCCACGTCTACCTGACCATTACCGCGCCCCCCGGTCTACTTCTTGATATGCAGTGCAAATCTTGGGGTTCATGCAATTAATTGAGTCTGGTCAAGCCACGCTGCATGCAAAGAGTGAATTTTTTGTTCAAAACCACCTAGAGATCGCAAAAATAAACCAAATGAGACAATTTTTGGACAGAAATGTTTGTAATTAAATTTTAAAGAGACTGACGAAGCCGGATTTCTAATATTCCTTAAATCTAAAAACTTCATAACCCACTAAAACTTAGGTAAAACGAGTTTTACCCTGTTCTTTAACCCTTTCAGTCACGCATTTCAACTAGCACTTGTATAGAAGTGCAAATATACGCTTCCGATGTATTTTTCGTCGCTGAAAACGAATCTGATGTCAAAAATGCAATAAACCGAAAAACATCCCCTATCGTAGGATGGAAACAACCCTTTTTTTTTAATATTTATTTCTCTAATATATTCATTGTTTATTTCGTATTAGGAAAAAATCTCATGATCACTAGAGTATAATATAAAATCAGTCATAATATAAAAAAAAATATATATCCAATTCATATGCATTTTTTATTTAAAAAAACACAACCTAATTTCGCAAATCGGGTTTCGTGGGTGTCTTTGGAATTTGATTTCAAACATTTCTGTGCAAAAATGGTTTAATTTGGTTAATATTTGAGGTCTCTAGGTGGTTTTGAACATTCTGTCGCCAATGTGCGCTGGGGTCGGTGCATTTCATTCATTCATATATAAATCTAGTACTGGCGACACCGATCCAGACTAATTCGATGATGCTGATCAGCTCTTGTGTATACGGTATGGCCTTATTGTCAGTACCAAATTTGGGATCAGAGAGTACACGAAAGAAAATAATACTAGAACCGGACATTTAAATATCGCTATTCATGCGAGGCCATTTTAATGCTCCCCTTTTAATGGGGTTTAGCTACGCGTGGTGGATTTAAAAAAGGATTAATAGGGCATTTCCATGATATATGTATGTACAGACATCACCAATAATACATGAAATGAAAAAAGTATTTCAGCAAGCGAAAGTATTTAATTTAACCTACTGTTAATCTAAGAGAGGAGTATATATTCGGATTTAAAAATAAATGTACATACGTATTACAATTCATACCTGATTAATTCATAAAAATAACAATATAATATCCTAACTTAACTAAAACTATTAACGAACTACATTGTGTCGTCGAAGAATAGGTAATAAATACTTGCTATACAACAACGAAACTTTGAAAGTAATGATTTTAGGATTCACAACTATTCACTAAAATGATTATATTACTGTTATCAGTTTGCAAATAAACCTTACAAACCACGAATTTACGGTGAAGAAAAACAAGATGAGAGGAGCTAGAGCACGAACGCGTGACATTAGCGTAAATTCAACGATTATTTCATCAATCATATTGCGGAGGCTGTCATATTGCGGAGGCCGTCATATTGCGGAGGCCGTCATATTTAGGAGGCTGTCATATTGCGGCGGCCGTCATATTGCGGAGGCCGTTATATTGCGGAGGCCGTCATATTGCGGAGGCTGTCATATTACGGAGGCCGTCATGTTACTGCGGCCGTCATATTACGGAGGCCATCAATCAAATCAAATCAATCAAAGTATTTTATTTCACATAAACCTGCAAGAGCACTTATGAAACGTCAGAAGCTAGGTGCACGGTTCCAATTTGTCGCTTCCTATGGAGAAGAGCCGGCAAGAAACTCCACGGTTACTCTTATAAAAATTATTGGCTATTATAATATTTTCAAATTACAGTGATATTAGTAGGATACGGGAGGACAGTGCAGGCCTGTCAATAAGTACCAGGTACTTAGAGGAATGAAAATAAAGAATAGACGTCTGTAAGTCCTACAACATTCTCTCATTCACAATATGTAAAAGAATCTACATACAAAATCAACCTATTTAAACCAAGTGACATGATATCCATGAGAATCACTAATAAATACTTTATATTACAAGTGTTGTATAATGTCAAATAATAACGAGAATATGTCAGAAAGTGTAAAAAATAAATATAATAAAATTAACATTGTAATTTGGGAGCAGTTAATAGACTCCACATAGTTATAAATGCTGTTAATGAGGTACCAGGGAAGCCACATATGCAGAAGGAATTAATGCTAAATTTCCTTGTGTTCAACGTAGTCTTTTATCTTATAATATGCTATTTTGATAAGGACACGTTTGATGTGAGTTCAGCATCGAAAATAAAACTATCCTAGCATTTCGATATAAAATTATGCAACATTCCCAATTAGTATCAACAAAGTAACATTTTATGTGTGTAACGAGTCCTAATCAAAAGTAATTTATTCAAACTAGGATAAGAATGATTATTTTTATTATTTTATTTTTATTTTTTTTTTATTTTATTTTTTATCTTTTTTTTTTTATTATTAAGAATTCGCTGATTGAATGTAAGATAAGACAGACCTTTAAAACGGCCCTTCACCACTACCTAGTGCTTTAGCTGGGAAGAAGAAGTGGCGCAACAAACTGTCCAGCAACAAACTGTCCAGCAACACAGCTGTCTGTTAAGTTAGAAGAATTTGATTCTATACAATAATACCTACCTATTCTCAATTTTAAAATAGTTTTCTATATTATTTACGTATTGCTATAATTTACTCATTAACAGGTCTTTAGTGCAAACCACAGCTTGAATAGATATCCAGTGTAAATGTTCATTCATCGGCTTGAATTAAACCATTTAAAGTTTAAAAAACAAATGTTTCGAGACATTCAAACGTTAACGTTTGATTTTTAACCGACTTCAAAAACGAGTTGGTTCTCAATTCGTCGGAATTTTTTTTTTATGTATGTTCCCCGATTACTCGAAGATGGCTGGACCGATTTGTATTTTTTTTTTGTTTGAAAGGCTTCCCAGGTGGTCTCATGATCCCAGGATCTGATGATGGGATTCTGGAGAAATAGAGAGAACTCTTCAAATTTTATAGACACACTTGAAGTGATTTGGATGGTTTTTGGAAGAGTACTTTCTCGGAGTGGTCCCATTTCAATTTGGTGAAGATCTGATGAAGAACTTCGAAGTTAAGCAACGGAACTCCTCAATAAATGATAGCAAATGGACTGGGGTTGCTGAATGAGATTTCGGCAATCCCAGTCCATTTGCTATCAGTCTGTCTATTATTTACACCAGTTCACGACAACATCACGCTGGTACAGGACTTTTTAGTGGTCACATGTGCATGGTTCACATGTTTTTTCACTAAAAAGTGAAAAAAACTTTAAAAAAGCAACCAACGTCCAAAAAACACTACAAAGTGAAAAACAACTTTAATTTCGGGCAAAAAATTAAAATACATATTCAAAATCATCGACTTCCGAAATTAAAGTTATTTTTCGGGTCGTAGTGTTTTTTGGAAGTCGATTGTTTTATTATTAACATAGCTCAACTTATCTTCTTCAAATTCACTTCTTACTGCCGCACTTAGGCCCGTATTACAAAAATTTACTTGTAAATGGCTTGGCTTGATTAAGTTGAAGTCAACCAATCAACTCTGCTTATAGCAGTCCACTGTTAGACATAGGCTTCTCCCAGGCTGCGCCACAACACTCTGGCCTCCTCCTTCCGCATCCAGTCCTCCACTCCAGCCACTTTTTTAACCGACGAAAGAACGGAGGAGCTTCTAAAGTCGACGCGTACATTTTTTCTTAATGTATGACCACGCTTAACTTTTTATAGATTAGTCCGACTTTGATCATTATTTTTTTATTGGAAAGGGTGTACTTCGAACTTAGTCCAATTTATATTTAAAAAAAATTAAACCCTAAGGGTAGGAAAACAGGGGATGATTGATTCTTCAGTCACAGATTTTAATGCCGAGTTGTGTATTACGAAAAGTAATCAAAAATTTAGCATGTAGTAATTAGTAGATTATAGACAGAAAAATAATAAAATAAAAACATTTTAACAAAAAAATTAAACCGCCGAAAAAACCGAAAAGCAAAAAATAATAAACCTTTTTTGTTCAACCCTCATAACCAAGTTTGGAAATCGGTGACCTTGGGTATGTTTTTTTATTTTTTTATTTTATGTCACCGCCTTCCATCATCATCATCTGCCTAGCCTTTTCTCAACTACGTTGGGGTCGGCTTCCAGTCTAACCGGATGCAGCCGAATACCAGTATTTTACATGAAGCTACTGCCTATCTGACCTCCACAACCCAGTAACTGGGTAATACGATACCTCTTGGTAAGACAGGTTGTCAGACTTTCGGGCTTCTGACGACCCGTAACGACTGTCAAAGAGCCACAAATGACAGCCGGGACCAACGGCTTAACGTGCTTTCCGAGGCACGGAGGGGTCTTGGTATGTAAAGATGCTCACCCATCTACGGACCAACCGCGGCAAGCGTAGCTTAACCTGATCGATCGTGCAGTTATTGTTACTTAGCCACAAGCCCCTCACTTCCGAACTAAGATAAGGTTAAACAAAAAAGGTTTATTCTATTTTGCTTTTCAGTTTTTTCGACAGCTTAATTTTTTTTAAGTCAGCGGTCCATCTAACCAGGGGGCGTCCAACGCTACGCTTGCCATTACGAAATCTCCACTCCAGAACTTGTCTGATCCATCGGCCATCGGTCCTTAGACAAACTGCAAGCTATTTCGATAACTCCAGTTCTTTTTCGGATAATTACATTCCTGATTTTATCCTTCAAACAACTCCAAGCATAGCCCGTTCTATAGCGCGCTGAGCGACCTAATGTCCTCTCTGATTTTATGTATATCAAGTTATGTCGGTCAGGCTTGCGGACGGCGCGTAATGGGTAAGGTAAGGACCAAGCCCGGGTCGACGGCGCGTTGTGTTCCACGCGCGCCTCAAAGAGATGTCAGCACCAACTGATGGGGCTTGCAAGGGCCGATGCCTGCCAGGGGTGCGGGTTATTCGAAAGAGATACCGCGTCCCCTGGCACATGGGCAACTGAAGGAACAAGGGTGGGTTTTAGTCAGTAAAATCTGACACGCCCTCCTGCTCCACCCAGAGCGGGAGAAGTTATTTGATGATTTCCCACCCAAAAAAAAAGTTATGTCGGTAACTCCAGTTCTTTTCCGGATAATTTCAAGTGAGTTCGTGAGTTCGTGTTGAAGTGCCTTCTCAGAATGCGGCAACAAGACACACAATAAAACCTACCCAATATATTAGTATGACCACATCACCGCGGCAGCAATACATTTAGTCCCCTACAGAATACCAAGTACATTCGTGAAATAACTCCCATTCTAGGCGACGCTGTTCGCACCTTATACGCATATTACTGGTATATGTGCGTATGTAGAATTGTGCGTACACATGGTTGAGTAGTTTGGCTAGCGAAGGAAGAGGGCTAGGATTAAACATGTTTGGCAAAAAACTTTTTCCAAAAGGCGGTGACTTCGAATATGTATTTAAATTTTTTGTCACCGCCTTCCGAAATTAAAGTTATTTTTCACTTTGTAGTGTTTTTTCGGAAGTAGGTTTGTTTTTTTTTTGGAAAAAGTTTTTATTTTTCACTTTTTAGTTTCATTTCATCATCCTTGGGGTCAAAACAATGCATATTTATGCGATAGCAGCAATCGCGGTTTATTTACTGTTATTTTTTGAAGAGTTCCGTTGTCTGTCTCCGAAACGCATCATCATATCTATATGAAATTGAAATGGGACCACACTGGAAGCACGAGCTTTCAAATAAAAAAAGAATCATCAAAATCGGTTCACCCAGTCGAAAGTTATGAGGTAACAAACATTTAAAAAAAAACATAGTCGAATTGAGGACCTCCTCCTTTTTTCGAAGTCGGTTAAAAAGAATAAAAATAGGAGTTAATCATCTGCATAACATTTTCTTTTAACTATGTTGGGTAAAGCCTTATCAAGGGATATCATATTATCCAGTAACTGGGTTGTGGAGGTAGTCAGTTGGTCCATGTAAAATAATACCTACTTGTATTCAGCTGGATCCTGTTAGACACAAAATTGACCCCAATTTCGTTGGGCTAAAACTAGGAAGATGATGATCAAACTCAGTCATAAGACTTGTTTGGAGACGATGATTACAATACCTAAACATGAACCCCGAGTTATCCTACAATCAAGATTATCGGCTCATCCGGCTCGAAGGACCGTTGACGGCGTCAACGAAAGTGAAAAGTACAAAACGACGAGTTATGAAATTAAATATTTATTTATGTAAGTAGATCTTAAAAGACACCTTTACACGTCAATATTTTGTTGGTCAATATTTTAAAAACTAGATGGCGCCGGCATTTCCTAGCTGGCTGTTCCCTGATAAGAAAAGCCGAAACAAACTCAGAGGTCATGGTCTCTTTTCAAAAGAGACCATTGGACTTTAAATCCAAACATAACATAATTTGAATTTTATGTGAGTCTAACAATGCAGGGTAATGTCTGGAAGGGCCTTTTGAAGAAAGAGCCATTGCAGAATTGAGCTGACCTGTCCCAACAGACGGCATTTATGTATCAGTCACCGTGTAACTCAACCCTATTTTAGGGAGCTCAACGACCCGTGCAAGACGCTACCATATTTACAGGACATTTACGTAGGCCATTTACAAAATACACAAAACCACCAGACGAGTTTTAAAGTCATGTGTTCAATCTAGCCTGCATCGTACTCACATTCACAGTTAGTTTGCTCTTTTTACAATCGTTACAAACATATTACAGACTTTTTTTGCAAAAAAAAAAACTAGTAGTGGCGCTCGTCTGTGAACTGAGTAAAGTGAAGGGCCCGCAGCGGCCGACGCGTACCAAGTTCGGTACTCCGACACCTTTCGTTCCCCTTTATCGATCACGCGCATATGTGATCGTCATCCAAAAAACATCACGCATGTAATCCCAGAATGGTTAGGCATAGGTCTACCTAACTGTAATACATTTCACTAGTTATATTTAAGTCCAATGTCATATGGGTGGTGCACAAATCCGCCACGCCCGACCCGAGAATTCAATCTAGGACCTCATGCTTAGTAGCAGCGCTTGCGACCACTAGACTAACGAGACGAAACAATACGTTTTCGACACAAAAGACCTTTTTCCCCAAAGCCATACAAAGACACTTCTAAAATCTCCAAAATGTTTCCTGTTCCACTTTTCCCTTTACTAGACAAAAAAACCCAGAAAAAAGGACCTCAAGGTTATTCTTAAACCAACCGCTCTTAAAACGGAAGAGCCCCTCCATCTCTGTTACTAAACATCCTTCAATCTATAAGAGGCGGCCAGGAAACGAGTAAAAATTAAATTAATTATTTCCCGCCGCCGACGTCCGCCCCTCGCGGCAGATGTTACAAAATGAAGAAGAAAAGTTTTTGTCGGGGTTGTTACGGATCGGTTTTTGTTTTTTTATTAAAATGTCTTCTTTTGTGGAGGGTCTTGTAGCTTTAGGATACTTAATAACGTTAATTCTGACGTGTGTACAATTTTTATGCCATGTCAATTCAGCTTCTGCCTAGCCTTTTCATAGCCTTAGGAGGCCGTGCAGTACTTGAAAGTGAAGACCAACTGGACTCTGAGGGTCGAAAAGTTGGAGTCGCGCCACGACGTCAACTTTAAGTCATTCGTGGTACGAGTTCCAACCCACCATCTACAGTACTGCTTGAAAGAGGACTTTTGGCCGAAAGGTGTCGTATATCGATGTTTCCGAGGACGGTTATGTGACACTCAAACTCAAACTCAAAGCATTTATTTCAAATAAACCAATTACAGGCACTTTTGAGTTGTCAAGGTCGGTGAGTTAGAAAGATGAAGCTAGTTGCCCATTCCAAAGCGTAGGTACCTATGGAGAAGAACGGGCAAGAAACTCCATGGACACTCTTTTAAAATCATGATATTGTTACAAAAAGTTGGTTACATCATTATGTTGAAATTATCAATGTGAGAACGATGTAAAAAGACGTGCACATTCAAGCGTCCGTAATTAAAACAAAAATAAAATACCAATTCAGAAATTAAAATAAGCCGTGGGAGCTAGGAGATGACCAGTCCCTACTGGCGGCGCCCGTTCACGAACATGACGTGTGGATCAGCACCATTCAGCTCAACCGTTTTGAAGGGAACTTAATGATCCAACACACACGCCACCTCGTAGCGAAACACAACGCCGTCAACTTTACGTGTTTAGTTATAGTTTTAAGCTGGTTTTTAATATGTATTAGTTTGTTATTATTGTTTAAGTTTATTTTGTGTATTTTATGTATGGGCCTTAGTTGCCTGATACTAAAATTATTATTATAGATTATTATTATTATTATAACTATGTTGGGGTCGGCTTCCAGTCTGACCGGATGCAGCTGGATACTAGTATTTTAAATGGAGCAACCGCAGTTACTGGGTAACACGATACCCCTTGGTAAGACTGGTTGTCAGACTTTCGGGCTTCTGACGACCCGTAACGGCTGTCAAAGATTCACGAATAGTACCTTAGTGTATCCTGTTGTGTTTAATTAATTATGATGATTGTATTTTTAATAGTATTTTGAATCATTATTCTTCCCAACCAAAGCACCTGCATAAGCATAATAAATAATCTTATCACCACCCTTGGTTGACTAGTAGAGAATGCCTAAGGCATAAAGTCCGCCTTTGTACCTTCTTTTTGTAAGCGAAAAGTTTAAATAAATAATGACAGGTTCTCAATTATCGCCATTGCATGCATCGCCATGTCACTTTATCATGTCATCATATCATCCGGAAGACACCCACTGCTGGACATAACCCTCCCCCATAAGAAGGAGATTTGCCATAATCGCCACGCTTGGCAGGCGGGTTGGCGATCGCAGTATGGTGGTCAAATGCATAGAGAAGGCTGTTGCCCATTCTCTAGTAAGTCCCTCAGTAGCCTTCTACGACACCCACGGGAAGAAATGGGATGGTACTATTATTTTACATCCGGCACCACACTCCAATTTTACTTATCTGTATGTACAGATAATTTATTTATATTGAAATTAATTATGGTCGAATTTCGACGACTAAGCGACCTCTAGCTATTATAATTCTATGAAGCCATATTAGTAACTGTCGCGAATCATATTTTAATTAATAAACAACCTGTCCAAAAATAAACGTTAGAAAATTTGAATTTTGAAATTCTTGTTCAAAATTCAAATTCAAAATCTAAGCTGTCATACTTACACGACCGTATGTCCCACCAACATAATCGAGGGTCGTCGCTTGCATATTTCCACGCGACGACGGGGGACTCCCATCCCCGACAATGGCGGATTAATATTTATATCCCCTCAATGATAATAGTAGTAACTCCATTTAATGGTATATGAATCTCTCGGTGCAGATCATAAAATGTTGTGGGTATAGTTATGAGTTTATGCCTGCTAGACGCGTTGTTTTGGCAAGGATACGTTACTTTTCTTTTTGTTGATTTGAATTCTTGTTTTGCAGCTAAACAGTACATGCGCTCTCACGGCCGTGGCCTTCGCAGGAGACGCCCTGAGCACGGGCTTGCGGACGGCGAGTAATGGGTAGCTCGCTGTCCGGTAAGGACCAAGCCCGGGTCGACGGCGCGTTGTTTTCCACGCGCGCCTCAAAGAGATGTCAGTAACAACTGATGGGGTCCGCAAGGGCCGATGCCTGCGGGTGCCTGAGGGGTGCGGGTTGTTCGAAAGAGATACCGCGGCCCCTGGCACACAGGCAACTGAGGGAACACGGGTGGGTTTTAGTCAGTAAAAGTCTGACACGCCCTCCTGCACCACCCAGAGCGGGAGAAGTCATTTGATGATTTCTTATCCAGAAAAGACAAACTGAAATCCAACTTCTATGCGGCCTACCCTGGGGTGTTCCCTTTAAGAAATATCTATGTATGAGATACTTTAATATTACCTTCCTTTCCCTTAGGTAAAGCGGAAACTTGCATCTTTTTTTTTTCAAAATTAAAAGTCATTTATTCAAATTAGGCTGAGAATCAGCACTTTTCGAACGATAAAATGCATAAGACAGTCCCCCAAAACGCCCACCCTTCACCACTTCCTAGTGCTTTAGCTGGGAAGAAGAAGTGGCGGAACAAACTCCCCAGCAGCACAGCTGTCTGTTTAGTTGGATCGACTTGATTCTATACATACATAGGCAAAGTAATAAACATTACGAGACACAAAATATTAATTAAATAATTAGTCAAAATGTCAGCTAGCCATACCAATATACCGACAAATAAAATGAAAACTGTCTAGGCCAAATAAAGCCTAAAACAACTCATCATAAAAAATATTGTTATAAGTAGATCATGCCAATAACTAATGACATAATAGATGATAATAAAAAAATAGTTAGACAGGCAATAAAAAATAAAATAATAATTATATGAACCCATATAACCTGTCACTAGATACGCCAATTCTGGAGAAAGAACATAAACATTGTGTTGAGTTAATCACAGCGACCAACTATTCTTGTCATTTAAATAGTCGTTGATGGAATAGTAAGCCTTTAAACAAGGGATGGATTTTACTTCAGCTTTAAACGCATTAAAAGGCAAATCTAGCAAAGAAGAGGGAAGCTTGTTATAAAAAGTTATACCAAGTCCAACAAATGAATTATGAACCTTATGAAGCCGGTGAAAGGGAGTACGTAGTTTGCCCTTATTTCTAGTGTTAACGGTGTGAATTCGCCATCGCTAAGCTAAGTAAGTAACCCAGGCCGGCCCTTTCCTCTGTGTAAATTATTTCATCACTACATGCAATCATGGTCTGGCAGTTTGAGTAATTTATGCGGCCTACCCAAATGTCCTTTCTTTGATAGTGTTCGTCAAATCGTTGAGCTCATCAAGTTCTGAGTTGGGCTGCATGGTTAGTGATAAATGCGTGCACTGGTTGGACAGGGCCACTCAATCTGTTTGGTTTTTTCCTCAAAAATCCATTTCAGACACCAAACTACATGGTCTTCCCATGATCTGACCAAGATTATGTCTGGACTTTAAAAGAGACTGTGACCTCTGAGTTTGTTTCGGTCTTTCTTCTCAGAGTAGTCAGATAAGAAACGCCGACCTCTTCTAGTTTAAAAAATATAATTGACGTGTAAAAGTGTTTATACAAAACTACTTACAGAAATAAAATAATTTATCATTTATTACAAAAAAAACAACTGACTTAAAAAAAAAAACACTACAAATTGAAAAAATATATAATTTCGAAAGTTGGTGTCTTAATTCTTGTCTTAATTTTTTTGACATCGTCTTTCGAAATTAAAGTTATTTTTCAGTTTCTAGTGTTGTTTTTTTTGGAAATCGTTTTTTTTATTGTTTGGAAAAATCGATTTTTTAATTTTCACTTTTTAGTTATGGTGCCTACCCTGCACCAATTTATTTAACAATACTTTCTAAGTAACCGAACATGATAGGAAGTATCTATTACTCCTAATAGAACATCAACAAGATACACAGTGTTTTAAAACGTATTATCTAAGCTAACGTAAAAAGTACTAAAGCAAAATTGCGCTGCTGGAATAAATATACCTTACTTCTAATGCCTGTACTATTGTTTACCTCATGCGCTCTGATTCATATGTACTCACATTAACACACCCTAACATTCACACACTCTCAAATTCACACACAGTGAGTGTGTCACTCACCACTCACTCACCTACTCGCATGCCTGCGTGCGTGCTGTACCTCCTGCATGTTTAGCTATATTGTTTCTCTTTTTATTTTTATTACCACTTTTCCCTTTACTTATATTTTAAATATTTACATAAAACAATTCAAAATATTTATTTAAGTTATGGAAGAGCGGAGTCTCCTAACACAGGCTTATCTGCCTAAAAGGAGGCTTCAATCACTAGTTGTAAAGTTTTACTTGTTAAAATAATAAAACATTTTTCATTTTCATTTTTTTTTTTTTCAAAATTAATAAAATTTATATGAAAGCCTTTAGGCATACGCATACCAGATTCCTAAAATAAAGATTGTCTAAATCGATCCTAAATTGCCGGAAATATCTCGAAACATACATTTAAAAAAGCCCGACTGCCTAAAAAGTGAACTTTAATTAAAAAAGATGGAAACAAGAAACTTGTTTTAAAAGGATGACTATTAGACTGAATACTATAAGCAATCTCATGCAGTCGGAGGCATCACAGTTTTTAATTAATATAATTATTTTTGACGTTAATGAGACCTATTTATGAAGCCCTTTATGTTGATACCCTACTCAATAGGTTTTCGACAAAAAAAAAATTGTTGACACAATACATGGTGCCGAAAATCGCCAAATTTTTTTTTTTTTTCAATATTGATATACCCAGTGTCACTCTAACAATTAAGACGAATCTAACGGCACCTCTCAAGCTGAAATCGATCAAGCTGTTTAGGCTACAGAGTGAGTCAAAGAAATATGCATACATATACATACATACATACACTCGAAAAACATAACCCTCCTTCTGGCGCAGTTGAGTAAAAAATGGATAAATTGGAAGTACGTAGTTCTAAATCGGTTAAAAACAAATGAGTTCGCTTTCGAATCGTGTGCGCTCACTTGAGTGAGGTCCACAGAACAGACAAAGTGAGGTCCCAAGTTAACTAACTTTACGGAATGGCGCTACCTTATTTTCCTATAAATAAATTATCATTGTAATCTTGAAAACCAAACAATTTAAATTGACCGCGCCCCGAACATTGGAAGTCTTTCGAAATTAGTTTTGTTAAATTATAACAAAATTCAAGTTTGCCAGTTACAATATTGAATGGTAATACTGGCTTGATTTAAATAAACAAAGTTTAATAAGTTCGGGATTGCGAAGAATATTCCTATAGCTTGTGGCTAACTGGTAACAGCCACACGGGTTGATAGAGGCTAAGCTACGCTTGCTGGAAACTTGCTCCGTTGATGGGTGACCATCACCATCCATTTCATATCAAGACCTCTCCGTGGCTCATAAAGTACGTTAAGCAGTGTTGCCAACTGCGTGTCAGGTTTTCGGGCTAAATCGAGTTCTAAAAAGGGCGAGATTAGCACATTTTTTTTAAAGGGCTAAATTTCTAAATAACGGAAAATAATAACAGATTCTTTATAATAATCGATTGCATGAATAACTACTGTGTAGAATATTAATAAAAATACATCATTCTGAATTATAAATATCAATCTTCATTTAATTCCTCCCAAAGGTTTTCACTTTGCGCTGACGACGTAATATTTGTGGTATGAATGTATGAACTAAAAAGTTCATTCTGTTTCATAATTTGTTTTTAATTACGTTCATAGTGCTGAAAACTTTGTTTTGTTCTCAGCACAGAACACAAACAAAGATGGTTCTCAGTATAAGGTTTTGACAGATGATAATATTTTGAGATAGATTAGAAGGATCTGCTGAGCGAGGCGACCAACAAAATAGTCACCCAGTGGGGAACCCCAAGCATAGACCTGGTCGCGTCACAAGTCGCTCACGTCGTGTGTAACTATGTAACTCTAGACTTATCAGACTCGAGCGCTTGCTTTCATGACGCTTTCAACAGATACTGGCATTACGACCTCGGACGGATTTTCCCTCCACCAGCCCTGCTGCCACAAGTGTTACGCCACCTCAATTCGGCGAAAGGTACGTTCATAATAGTAGCACCCAATTGGAAGTACCCCTTTTGGCGCCCAGATTTGAAGAGCCGCGCCCTAGCTCGTCCTACGAAAATCAGGGACCTGCAGTTATCATTGGTGGACACAATGACTGGGCAGCCAACTCAAATGCGCAACCTACACCTGGAAGCCTGGCTCATTTCAACTGGGACTCTCTAACCCAAAATTGGTCAGGTGAGGAAAAGCAACTTTTATCAACTTGTTGGACAGCTTCAACCCTCAAAACTTATACGCCGACATGGAGCTAGCAGAGGCTAGGAGCTAAATCATTATATTCGGGGCTGAACAAGAAGAAAAAGGACTAGATCTAGCCCCGAAGGGGCTAAATTGGCATCACTGACGTTAAGCCGTTGGAACGGCTGTCATTTGTATATCTTTGACAGTCGATACGGACAAACTGACCAGTTTTACCAAGGGGCATCGTTTTACCCATAAAAAGAAAGAACCCATCAACTGGGTTGTGGAGATCAGTTAGGCAGTCGTTCTATGTAAAATCGTCATCATTTATCATTTCAGCCGATAGACGTCCACTGCTGGACATAGGCCTACCCCAAGCTCCTCCACTTCGACCGGTCTTGTACTTCCCACATCCAGCGGATTCCCGCGGCCTTCACAAGGTCGTCGGTCCACCTTGTGGGAGGCCTTCCCACTCTACATCTCCCGGTACGCGGTCACCACTCCAGAACCTTTCGGCCCCGTCGGCCATCTGTTCTGCGAGCAATGTGCCCTGCCCACAGCCACTTAAGTTTGGCAATTCTTCGGGCTATGTCAGTTGCCTTGGTTCTCTTGCGGATCTCTTCATTCCTGATTCGATCACGCAGGGAAACTCCGAGCATAGCCCTCTCCATTACCGTCTGGGTGACTTTAAGCCTTCTGATAAGGCGCATTGTGAGCGACCACGTCTCAGTGGTCGTCACTGGCAACATACACTGGTCAGGTCAAAGACTTTCGTCTTGAGACACTGCGGCAATTGGGACGAGAAGATATTGGGCTGTAAAATACTAGTATTCAAATGCATCCGGTTACACTGGAAGCCGCATATTCATGCCTAATCAGCCTATATCGTTCCCAGTGCTGGGACACAAGCGTCCTCTCTGTGAGAAGGAATGGGCCGTAATCCACCACGCGGGCTGTGTGCGGGTTGGTAGATGTCTTCGAATTTTTGGTTTTAGGACATGGAATGGAATGGACACTGGAAGTCGGCCCCAACCTTATTAGGAAAAGATTGGGCAGATGATGATGTACGCACTGGGACTTACAGCTTAGTACGGCTGTTACTCCAATAACGTACAGTGTGGCTACGTTTGAGACAATTTAGCCTAGTACCTATCAGTTATCTAAGACCCAACTGACTATCAACCTAGCCTATAGGTTTTACCTAGTGTGGCGGCAACAATGCCACATACGAACTACAAATCAACAAATGTGGAAAGCACAAAAAGTGAAGTGGTGCCATCTACAATGCCAGATGCGAACTACTCAAGACTTGACGTCACACCGCAACTACATCAGCTACATCGCGTAAGCAGAGTTTACCGCGCGATCTGCATATACACAATATCCCGACATCAATCGTCGGGCAGTTCAAAACCGTTTCCTTCGCCAAGCTACGGGCTCGCCATGGTAGCTCAGTTCCTTAAACGCAATTCAAAGCGTTTCTTCGAATCCGCCGCGCAACACCGCAATCCTCTGATTGCGAAGGCCGCTAGTTATGTCCCCAGTAGAATCAGTCGTATTCGCCGGCCGCGACATGTCCTCTCCGACCCTGATGACCCCATCACTATTCTCCAAGAAAGCAGTAGGGCCACCAGTACAGCTCGCAAACAAAAACAACCGTCCTTCCGACCTCGCCGCCGAGGTCCTCGCGTCCCGCGAAGACCCCGAGTAAATGAAACCCCCCCCAACCGTCCCTTGCCCGCAGAAGTGCCAGCCCGCGCCGAAGCTGTGCAAGTAGAGTTAAAATCCCCATGATTTAATAATAAGAAAATTGTTTGATCCAGCCTGTCCCCACTTGCTGCCCTCCCTAAAAGTGACTCCCTGAGCCGAGGCTCGTACCCCGCAGGGGGTGCCCTCAGTGCGCAGTTGCTGTAGGTTTTAGTAATTAGTTTGTAAGCCCTGGCTGGAGGCTCTTAGCCTAAAAACTAAAAGTCACCGCAGGAAAGCCCGGTTAAGCAGTCACGGCCTCTCAAGGTCAACTGCGAGATGCCATACCCAAAAAAGAAAAAAAAAAAAGTCGGGCAGTTGCCCACCAGACACAATACCGTCGGAGGATCCTCCTTTACCAATAGAGTATGAGTGAACTTTACACCCTGTTCCTCATACTTCTATTCTAGCACCCAAATTATCCCTGCGCCCTAACCTACCATACAAACCATACCAAACGTGAGTTACGTTGGCTTACGAGAGGGAAGCCTGTTACAAGGAGACCTACGGTAACAGACGGAATTTGGGAAGGAATAGGGGTTTGTGTACGTCGTGCAATGTACACAGGAAATGGTTTTCTTACTGCCGATCCCACAGACTCATAGGACCGATGATGGCTAAAGGTATCTTGGCCACAGTAAGAGGAGGTTATGGGCGATGAATCACACTCGACTCCAGCTTGATGATTCATAGTGTGCTTCTCATCATCTGTTTTTTTTTTTTTTTTTTTTCTGGGTGGGAAATCATCAAGTAACTTCTCCCGCTCTGGGTGGAGCGGGAGGGCGTGTCAGACTTTTACTGACTAAAACCCACCCGTGTTCCCTCAGTTGCCTGTGTGCCAGGGGCGGCGGTATCTCTTTCGAACAACCCGCACCCCTGGCAGGTCTCATCATCTGTGAGCTAAGGATTCTTACCTAAACAAGCTTGAAGTTTCCAGACACATAAAACGTTTTTATAAGAATTGCATCATTTCTAAAAATTCTTGTAATTAATTTGGCTGTTTTAGTTGACGTTCGTGCTTTTCATCGGTTTCTGAGTCCCATATCCTACTAAGTACTCTTGTCAAGATAGGGTCCCATGTATAAATGTCGATGTTTTGACTTTTTAACGCTTCTAGGTTCTCGTTGATTGTGTCATGGAGATTTCTTAAGTTCGTGGCATTACCTTTCTTTATTTTTGACGTACTTAAAATTGTATCGATATGCTTAGCAATGATTATTCTTTTATTATTTTTAAAATAGTAACCGTGGAGTTTCTTGCCGGCTCTTCTCCATAGGAAGCGACAAATTGGAACCGTGCACCTAGCTTCTGACGTTTCATAAGTGCCCTTGCAGGATTATGTGAAATAAAAATAATTTGATTTCATTTCATTTCATTGTTGTATCGTCTTGTTAACAGACTCCATGCAGTTATGTAATTAATAGATCTATTCCACTTAAAATCAAATACAATTTGCAAGTTGTTTTCAAAGGAGATACTTATCACGACCTTGTTTCTAGGAATCAAAGGTTACAGCCAGCCTGTTACTTATTTGCAAGACAAAGAGACGCTTTAGAAAGCAGTCGCACGGAAAATTGAATATTGAGAACCTTGCAAACTTCATTTTCTTGTGGAATATATTTTAAGTAATGACTTTTATCATATAGGGCTTTAAACTAACTAACTAAACAAATAAATACAAAAACACAAGGAGACTTAGGCGTCAAAGTATTCGTCCGCATCGCTGTCATCAGAAAACGTGCCCAGAAGACTGGCAGCATTGCCACGTTGAATGGCAATGCTAATTCTTTGGCTAAAGAATGACCCAGCCCTCTGGTCACGTGAAGTGTCGACCAGCCGGCGAGAAATTTCCTTAAAAAGGAGACGTGCACTCGGGCCCCATGACCCGAGCGTTTCGACCCCAAACGGCGCAGAAATGTAATTACCAATAAGGTTACAGTATTTACGCCGCTTGAGGGTCTCAGCAGTCGCAGCAGCGGCACCAGCACAGCCCGCCGTGCTAGGAACATGAGATGGCGCAAGGGTGTCGACACAGGTAGGTTGCATCCCACACCAGAGGTCTACCCATCTTCCAAGGCAATTGTGGAATTGTGGTGATTTCTGTCTGCAAATAAGTAGTTATTAATAACTAGTCAAAAGCTTAGCATATCAACCTATAATGTTCGCACTGCTAAAACACTGGCCTCCTCTCTGTGAGATGGAATGGGCTATAATCAGAGGCGTAACTACGGTGGGACAGGCAGGGCACGAGCCCTGGGCACCTATCGAAGGAGGACGCAAAAAATCGCCAATTATTAAAAAAATAAAATAAACAAAACATCAATAAACATTTCATACTAAGAAATCTGAAGAGCTACTTGAATATATTGTGCAGAATGGGGATGAAAGCGTATCTCCAAATCTGCCTATTTCTATTAAAATTGCAGCATTGCCAGCGAATTTTTTAGCAAGTTGAAATTTATACCGTTATTCAAGAAAGCTCTGGGTAGACCGAGAAGATGATATAATTTAAAAAGGGGCGCAAATGTGATGCGTGTACTAGGCGTCATTTTCTATTGGTTCGTCCCAGGCTATAACCCACCACGCGGGTCCAGTGCGGATTGGCAGATAGCACATGTATTCGAAGTTTTGGTTCTAGAACGAGCCGGTTTCCTCAAGAAGATGGTTTCCTTCACTGTTTTGAGGGCAGTTACACAATGTATAGGGACCTGTCCGGGTTCAAACCTAGGATCGCGGCTGTAAGTCGCGGCCGTTACCACCATTGGTATCTTCGGAGTTTGGGAGTAGCAGGCTTAGCATGACGCTTTCTATTTCTGGTCTACTGTAGAATAGCAAACGCTTGTCTACTTTTCTCGGTGGAAACCTGTCAACTTATAGAGATATGAGGAACAGGGTGTAAAGTTCACTCATACTCTATTGGTAAAGGAGGATCCTCCGACCAGACGGGTGTTGTGTCTGGTGGGCTACTGCCCGACGATTGATGTCGGGATCTTGTATATATGTAGATCGCGCGGTAAACTCTGCTTGCGCGATGTAGTTGATGTAGTTGCGGTGTGACGTCAAGTCTTGAGTAGTTCGCATATGGCATTGTAGATGGCGCTGCTTTACTTTTTGTGTTTTCCACATTTGTTGATTTGAAGTTTCGTATGTGGGGCATTGTAGAAGTCCGCCACAAGCTGTCTATACGGAAACGTCACGCCTACATCCAGCAATTTAGGGCAATGGCAATAGGTTGCTACATGTTGCCATTGCCCGTATCAGAGATGCGGCCACACAATATCATGCAATATGGAGCAACTTGAAAAACTAGGCAATACCCCGCCCCGCCGCCTCCGCCGCCGGTCGGTTCCTCTCACAAAAACGAGACGTATTTATACGTACAAACGAGATAGAAAGAAAATTGACTAATAATTTCCAAATCGATTGGATATTAAAGGCAACTCATGAAATATATGGAGCAATCAGAAGCAATATTGCCGAAATACATCGCCAATTTATTGTTGTTGCTCCAGATTGGTCCACTTAATTGATCCAGATTGATTCATTAGTGTTGCCGAGAAATAATTAGTCAAAAAATTGCCCGTAAAAGAGCACCTTTAAAGTTGTTTTGTGCAACATCATTAAATTTAATGAAATCATTAGCGTTAATGATCCGTAATGCAATGTGGCATAACTGTTTGTCTTTGTGTAACTGGGTAAAGCATATTGGTACATTGATAATCCAGTAATAGTAGCCAGAGATGTTTAGTAATCCTATATTTTAGCAGTTACGTTATAAGTCCCGTGTAATAGGCGAGCTTATTGCTTTTATCTAACATAGGCATAAACATATATACAGGATAAGTTTTTATCCAGTGCGCAAACTGTAACCGTGAATTCAGCATATCATTCTAGACCCCCCAGCGCAGAAATTTTTCGTCGGTTATACAAAAAAAAATCAGCTGCTCCAAACATTTTGACCGCGTAGGTATTGCACTTTTCTATGAAACAGCTGATTTTTTTTTTTAAACCGACGTAAAATTTCTACGATGGTATGCTTCCAGATGGTATGCTGAATTCATGGTTACAGTTTGCGCACTGGATAAAAACTTACCCTGTATTAGTAATATATTATGTCTAACAGTAATGAGAAAATTTGGTCAAGTGTCATTACAAGGTTAGCGAGCGACACTGGCAAAGTTAACTAAAAGTATGTAGAAGTAATTAGCCGTACGGGTCGATCGATCAGGTTAAGCTACGCTTGCCGCGGTTGGTCCGTAGATGTTACCATCTTAACATACCAAGACTCATCCGTGCCTCGGAAAGCACTGTAAGCCGTTGGTCCCGGCTATCTTACCGAGTCCGAGGGTCTTTCCGAGGGGTTTCGTATTACCCAGTAACTGAGTTGTAGAGGTCAGATAGGCAGTCGCTCCAGGCTGCATCCGGTTAGACTGGAAGCCGACCAAAACATAGTTAGGAAAAGGATAGGGCAGATGATGATGTAGAATTCTATTCAGATCTACTTCGGTAAAAATTAGAATAAAAAAAAAACACTAAAAAGTGAAAAATAACTTTAATTTCGGAAGTCGGTGATTTTAGATATGTATTTAAATTTTTTGTCACCGTCTTCCGAAATTAAAGTTATTTTTCACTTTTTAGTGTTTTTTTGGAAGTCGGTTGTTTATTTTTTTTGAAAAAAGATTTTTATTTTTCACTTTTTAGTGGTTCACATGTGCTTACCCCTTCACAGCGTACCGGCGTGATGTTATGTTATTAACTGGTATAAACAATTGACAGACATGAGATTTCAGCAATCCCTGTCCATTTGCTATCATTTATTGAGGAGTTCCGTTGCCTATCTCCGAAGTTCTTCATCAGATCTTCACCAAATTGAAATGGAACCACTCCGAGAAAGTACTCTTCCAAAAACTACACAAATTGCTTCAAGTGTGCCTATAAAATTTGAAGAGTTCTCTCTATTTCTCCAGGATTCCATCATCAGATCCTGACTTGATGATCATGGGACCACCTGGGAAGTATACCCTTTCAAACAAAAAAAAAAAATTCCAAATCGGTCCAGCCATCTTCGAGTAATCGGGGAACATACATAAAAAAAAAAAAAAAAAAAAAAAAAAAAAGGTTCCGATGAATTGAGAACCTCCTCCTTTTGGAAGTCGGTTAAAAAGGTTTAATAAGAAGTTTTTTACAAAAAAAAACAACCGACTACCTAAAAAAACATTGATAAATGACAAATATTATTTATTTCGGAAGTCCGTGTCATTGATGTCTCAAGCTTTTTACACTAATAACTACGTAGATGGAGTTTTTGGCGGGATCGCGTTGGAACATGTCGCACGAATTTTCATTTTCATGGAATTTAGTGAAATAGCGAATTAAATTGTATAATTTTGATAGTGAATTATTCAATTTAGTTACGTGTGAGTGCACAAGTGTAGTGAAGGTGAAAATAAGTGACTAACGTGGACTTTTCGTGTTCCCCCTAAAAACTCCTATTAGGTTGTTGTAAAGTTACTACCGCTTTACAATAACTTTGACTTGACTGACTAAAGACGACTATGAATGTTTTGTAACTTCGTGCCCGATATCGGGCCATTTACTTGTTCTAAAAGAAAAATTACTTGACACTGGCTAAATGCACAAACCGTGTAAAGCCAAAATTTAAAAAAAAAAAAAAAAAAAAACTACGTAGATTCTTTATTGTGAATGTGAGAACGTTGTAGGCCTTAAAGACCATTATACATTTTATTAAGTACCTAGTACTTGTCAATAAGCTACGCTGCCCTCCCTTACCTGTTAACAATGTAATTTCAAACATTGTATCACCCAATTATTTTACATAAAGTAACCGTGACGTTTCGTGACGTATCTTCTCCATAGGAAACGACCAATTGGAACCGTGCACCTAGCTTCTGACGTTTCACAAGTGCCCATATAGGTTTTTTGAAGTGAAACTTCTTTCGACGCGTTGGGCATTTTTTGAGATGGGGAAAAAGCAATCTAACTCGTGACGTGCTCGCGACATCGTTGCCGACACCTCTTTATATAAGTTAGTTTTAGTTGAGAATATTGTAATGTAATTTTTAAAGTAGTAGCAGTTTATTTATTTCATGAACAATAAAATATTTCCTGACGATTCAAAAAATACACACGTAATTGTTCAAGTTTTCACTTCTATTGGCACTCCCGGAGTAAGACTGTTTTTTTTTATTATCCTACACTGACCCATTACTGAGCAAACGCCTCCCCTAAATCCTTCTAGGCAACCTTTTCCAGAGCCACCTCGATCCAGCCCTTGTAATACGCATCTAGGTCGTTTCGCCACCTATTCTTGGGCCGACCTCGGCGGCGCCGTCCATCCTCAGGCACCCACTGTGTAGAGACTATTACTCAGCGGTCACTGTGCATGTGGCTGGCGTCACCCACCCAGTCCCATTTTACGCTTTTTGCCTATTTTTGTAGGTTTATCCTTCTATTCGTTGGGAAAAGACTAGGCAGATGATGACTCTGTAAGCTAAGTCGTTAATTCCGGTTCTTTTCTGGATAATTTCATTTCTGTTTATATCCTTCAGAGAAATCCCGAGCATAGCCCGCAAGGTGGTAACTCTCAATTAGGTGAGCTATCGGACCAATTTTCCGTGTGGTGCCGGACGTAAAAGAATAGCACTATCCCATTTCTTCCCGTGGGTGTCGTAGAAGGCGACTAAGGGACTTACTAGAGAATGGGCAGCAGCGTTCTCTATGCATTTTACCACCAGACTGCGATCGCCAACCCGCCTGCCAAGCGTGGCGATTATGGCAAATCCCCCCTCTTGGGGGAGGCTTATGTCCAGCAGTGGACGTGTTTCGGCTGATATGATGATCCTTCTAATATTATAAACTTTTGCCGGTGGCTTCACCTGTATGGAGGTCAAAAATTATACCACGGGAACGTACTATCGGGATAAAAATAGCTTATATGGTAATCCAGGTTATTAACTATCCATATGCCAAATGTCATCTACATCCGTTCAGCCGTTTTCCTCCAATATCCAAACTTACAAACTTTTTCATCCAACTATCCTATCCCACTAAAATTATGTTTGGATATTTTTTTTTTTTTTTTTTTTTTATTTAGATGTTTGGATGTTTGTTACTCAAAACGGCTAAATAGATTTGAATGAAATTTGGCATACAGATAGTTTATAACGTGGATTAACATATACGGCACTTTTTATCCCGGTATTACATTCCTGTGGGATAACTTTTGACCTCCACGTGGGCGAAGGCGCTGGGAAAAGCTAGTGTAAAATGAAATATTTAGATTTTGAAGGTCTCTGCCTCATTTTAGGAAGTCGGTTAAAAACCACACCTCTCCTCTTTCAAACACTGTGTTTTTCATCTCTTTCTCAGTTAGTTTTAGTATTAATCTGGCAGTTTGAGTACTTTATGCGGCCTACCCAAATGTCCTATCTTTGGTATTGTTCATCAAATCGTTGAGCTCCTCAAGTTCTGAGTTGAGCTGCATGATTACTGATAAATGCGTGCACTGAATGGACAGGTTCACTCAATCTGTGTGGTTCTTTCCTCAAAATACCATTTCAGACACCGATCCACATGGTCTTCACATGATCTGACCAAGATTATGTCTGGACTATAAAAGAGACTGTGACCTCTGAGTTTGTTTCGGCCTTTCTTCTCAGAGTAGTCAGATAGGAAACGCCGACCTCATCTAGTTAAAAAAAATATGATTGACGTGTAAAAGTGTTTGTACAAACCTACTTACAGAAATGAAATCATTTATAATTTATAATTTATCATTTATCATATAACGAGGTAAAAAACACTGTCAAAACCTCCGTCAAACTATGGTTTACATTAGCCATTGAACTCCGACCTGTTACTTAACTTGCCTATTTCACAATTTGGTCCGGAAGCCATAGAACGTACTGTGTAGTATTACATTACTTTCATTTTGTACACTGACGAATACCCGCGGTTTTGCTCGTAATTAATTTTGATGATAGTTGTAGGTGATAAGCATCCCAGCACCCTGGTGCGCCGCGTGCGGGCCAGCCCCAACTTTAGTCTGCGCTGTGTGGCGATTTTTTTTTGGGTATGGCATCTCGCAGTTGACCTTGAGAGGCCGTGACTGCTTAACCGGGCTTTCTTGTGGGGACTATTCGCTTTTTAGACTAAAAGCCTCCAGCCAGAGCTTACAAAACCACGCTTAACCTATAGCGACGGCGCACTGAGGGCACCCCCTGCGGGGTACGAGCCTCGGCTCAGGGAGTCACTGTTGGGGGGGGCAGCAAGTGGGGACAGGCTGGATCAAACAATTTCATTATTATTAGATCGTGGGGATTTTAACTCTACTTGCTCAGCTTCGGCGCGGGCTGGCACTTCTGCGGGCAAGGGACGGTTGGGGGGCATTTCATTTACTCGGGGTCTTCGCGGGGCGCGAGGACGGTCTGTGTTTGTGTGCTGTACTGGTGGCCCTACTGCTTTCTTGAAGGAGAGTGATGGGTTCATCAGGGTCGGAAAGGGCTGTGTGGCGAGCAAACTCGATTGTTTATATGTGGGTCGCTGCTGCAAGCTTTCCAACTCGGCGTTACGCGTGTCGCAGTGATTCAAATGTATTCATGGTTTTAGGTTGAGGCATTAGAATCGAAATACTATACATAGAGGTAAGGAATATTGTTACTAACACAATTGAGTCATGTTACTTGATGAATAAATATAATTTATTATTTTTCGTACTGATGAGAAACAGGCCTCCTCTCTGTGAGGAGGAGTGAGCATAATCAACAATGAGCCAATACGTACTTACAATAAGGAAAAGAAGACATTTACACCGTGAAATTTTAATGGTTGTTTTCCCGCAGCGAAATGGTTTTGTCTCGGTAATACAGTCGTTTTATAAACAAATAAAATATTAGAAACCAAAAATGGCAGATTAACCATTGTGAAAAATCATCACGTGCGAGAGGTTATTTTGCTTTGAACATTTATGCATCGCTGTTCCCTTTGTCGGCGGCGCGTGCGATTCGAGTAGTACCTACAAGTTACCTCTAGTGTTACTATTGAGTAGTGTTTTATCGAGTTGATAAATATTGTTTTTATTATTTTAAAACAAAAAAAAATCTTTTTTTTTTTTAATTTTACTCTATGCTTCGAAAGTACTCCTTATGGCAAGTTGTTCTGCCGCGGGAAAACAACCATTTAAATTTCACAGTGTATAGAATGAAACTCTGAACCATGAGACACATTAAAATGAACGAATAATGAACACATAAAATGCGGTCTCACGTCTCAAGAATGGCAGTCCAGCTCAGCATGTGTCAGGCAAATATATACCGTACCTGACACTGATATTCTTCTAGATCTCTGGGTGGCTACTCTCTAAGTCCATCAACAAAGATACAGACCTATCTGAAAACAGTTCGATACTTCGCAACGAATTAATAATCCGATTTGTAGACGATTTTCTATTCATTTTCATTTCTCTTGATAAGTACCTGGTACTTATTGACAGGCCTGCACTGTCCTCCCATACCTATAATATAAACCGTGGAGTTTCTTCCCGGTTCTTCTCCATAGGTAGCCACAAATTGGAACCGTGCACCTAGCTTCTGACGTTTCATAAGTGCCCTTGCAGGTTTATGTGAAATAAAATATTTTCATTATGTTTTTTTTTATTTTGATAAATTAACTTTTTTGGACGGGTAAAACCTCTTTCCTATGTTCTGTGAGCAAAACAACATCAAGAGTTAAGACAACTGTCAAATCGTGTTTTCATTCATCCTTACTTCAGCCCCGAACTAATATTATGTCCGTAGGTGATACAAAATCAAATCAAAAATCAAAATTAAAAGTCACTTATTCAAATTAGGCTGAGAATCAGCACTTTTCGAATGTCAAAATTACATAAGACAGTCCCCCAAAACGTCCGCCCTTCACCGCTTCCTAGTGCTTTAGCTGGGAAGAAGAAGTGGCGCAACAAACTCCCCAGCAGCACAGCTGTCTGTTTAGTTAGATAGACTTGATTCTATACATAGGTAGGCAAAGTAATCGACATTACGAGACATAGAACTTAAAAAAAAATCATATATCAGCTAGCCATGCCAATATACCAACAATTAAAATGAAAACTTAACAGAGTAGGAAAAGCCTGTAACTTCGGCCGAAGCTACGGACTTCGTGGTTAGAGACTGGATCCCCTCAGTGACGTATCTACGGATGTCGTGCAGAGATAAGTCATCCAGGTATCAGATGTGTTAAAGCAAAGAAATACACAGGCACATGAAAGTTATTTATTTATCTGAAGACATAGCTAGAAGATTTGTGGTAAGCCCGCCAAAACCCAGACAAGCTTGTGAGAAAATGGAAATTGGAAATGTATTTGAAGGCTGAACGAACTGAAGAAAGGCATTGACATTTGAATATATAGATTTTTATAGATAATAGTCGTTCACGAATGCACGTGCACTGATTGGACAGGTCCACTCAATCTGTGTGGTTCTTTCGTCAAAAGACCATTTTAGACACCAATCCACATGGTCTTCACATGATCTGACCAAGATTATGACTGGACTTTAAAAGAGACTATGACCTCTGAGTTTGTTTCGGCCTTTCTTCTCAGAGTAGTCAGATAGAAAACGCCGACCTCATCTAGTTTTAAAAATATGACTGACGTGTAAAAGTGTTTGTACAAACCTACTTACAGAAATAAAATCATTTATCATTTAACAATTTTTGTAATTATTATCATTTTGAAAAGATGAATGAAAGGCGACCAACAAGTCAGATATGAGTGGAAACGCCGGGAGGGGCCTATTCCTTAGAAGGACTTAAAATATAGTGAGCTTATTAGTGACGTTCTTCTTGGCATATTGGCGTGTGCTAGCTGACATATGGCAAATAATTTAATTTAACGTTTTGTATCGTAATGTTAAATACTTACCAGCCTTCGTATAGAATCAAGTTCTTCTAGCTTAACAGACAGCTGTGCTGCTGGGGAGTTTGCTGCGCCACTTCTTCTTCCCAGCTCTCTTCCCACTAGGAAGTGGTAAAGGGCGGGCGTTTTGGGGGACCGTCTTATGTAATTTTGACGTTCAAAAAGTGTTAACTCTCAGCCTAGTCTGCCGTCCTTTAACTAGAAAGGCGTTAACCCTCACTTGGGCAATTTTTACTTTTTAAAATAATTTAAGACAGTTCAAAATTCTCTATCTTTCTGTTTATCAAACATTTTTACAATACAAATAGTTCCCAAGATTTGAAAAATTATGTTACTTAACGAGTAACATAATTTGGGATAATTCCATCACTTGAAACACTTCTTTGCTAAATGTACTTTAAAATATTTTAACTGCCGGATAAAATGATTATTATCTAGTATCAATTGATGTGTCCTACAATCAGTAAAGTAAGTATCACAGTTTTTAATAAATAACGATTTGCGAGTTTTTTGCCATTTTCTCGGAAGCAACTGTTAACGCCTTTCTAGTTAAAGGACGGCAGTAGTATAAATAAATGACTTTTGATTTTGATTTTGTATGACTGAGGACTCCGAAGAGACCGAGAAGGATTCGTAGATCTTTGAATTTTTGGTTTTAGTGCATGCGATTTTAGAGCACTGATGAAGAAATTAAAAACATAAAATAAAACGTCTGGCCGGGCTGGAACCCACAACCTGCAACTCTTAAGTCGGAGCCGCTACCACCATTGCTCCAGTATTTATGTATGTAAAGACAATACTATAGATATCGATAAGCCTGCCAAAGCCTGAGAGAAATTGGAAGCAGGAAACGTAACAGCAATTCTGCAGATATCAATATTGATAGATCACGGCCAGAATACATAGTCACTATTTGCGAACACTTTTGCCTTTTGTTTATTACCTAGCGGCGGTTTTCAACCTCTTCGTGCACATCCTAAGTTCCATGGGACAGTAGAAGTATACTAGGGTAAGGTATACGTATAGAGATATAAGGAACGGGGTGTAAAGTTCACTCATACTCTATAGAATAGGGAGGATCCGCCGACCAGATGGGTGTTGTGTCTGGTGGGCTACTACCCGACGGTTGATGTCGGGATTGATTGATTGATGTTGTATATATGCGGGTCGCGCGGTAAACTCTGCTTGCGCGATGTAGTTACGGTGTGACGTCAAGTCTGGTGTAGTTCGCATATGGCATTGTAGATGGCGCCACTTCACTTTTTTGTGTTTCTCAAGTTGTTGATTTGTAGTTCGTATGTGGCATTGTAGATGGCCGCCACATACGCAAAAAGCTTACAACGCTCTGCCCGTGCAGTATAATAATGCGCTGAGGAAATTGTTGGAGCTGCCTCGGTTTTGCAGTGCATCGGGCATGTTTGAGGGACCGCAAATAGATGACTTTCATGCCAACATGCGCAAACGGTGTGCGTCGGTGTTGCGGCGATTTGGGGGTAGCCCTAACAGTATTTTAGCTACACTGGCGGACAAGGTTGATGGACCATTTTTTTTGTTTTTTTTTTTATGCTCTGTGCTGGCAGAAATGTGCGTCATGTAGCCAATTAATGTATAAATATTCTATTTGTAAGTCATTTAGTTTACTAACAGATGCTAAGTTCATATTAACACTATACGGATCCCAACTGATCTAAAATAAAAACTATTTGATTCAGATTTTAGGTAATGAAACTATTTTTGTAGGGCACAGCTAATAAAAATATCAGTCATGTCACATTCAGAGCCTTAATTTGGCTAGGCAGCCAAAAACAATCAAGACTTCCGTTCTAAATAAAAAAGCCTCTCCAGGAATTAATATCTAGACAGTAATTTTGTCCTAGCTTAACTTATTTTTAGCTGGTAATAATCAGCTTATATTTTACGTTCCCACTGCTGGGACACATGCCTCCTCTCTACGAGAAGGAGTGGGCTACCACGCGGGTCCAGTGCGACTTGGTGATTTATTTTAAATGGAGATTTTTAGTTATAGCGTTCCAAGTTAATCCAGTTTTTCAGCACAACAATGCCGCATGGTTTATTTAGTTATATTCAGCAACAAAGTTTGATTATCAACTCAGTTGTTTTTAATCATAATTGGATTATGAAGCAAAGTATTTAAAAGAAAGTGAACAGGTATTTTAATTTAGCATAATCAGCCAGATGTTAAATGATGTGAAGTACACGTTAAATGTTCTTACTGCTGGGACAGGTCTTAGTCTGTGAGAGGGAGTGGGCTGTTATCCGCCACCGCCAATAGCCGGCCAATGCCGGTTTCCTCAAAATGTTTACTTAAAGAGGTATGAGGAACAAGGTGTCTCTATTGTGTCTGGTGGGTCAACAGCCCGACGATTGATGTCGGGATGTTGTATATATGTAGATCGCGCGATAAACTCTGCTTGCGCGATGTAGTTGATGTAGTTGCGGTGTGACGTCAAGTCTTGAGTAGTTCGCATATGGCATTGTAGATGGCACCACTTCACTTTTTGTGTTTTCCACATTTGTTGATTTGAAGTTCCGCGCCTGTCTAATTTCGAAACTACGACCTATAACTGGTAAATATCGGCCGCTACGATTGTGCTACCACTGCTCATTTTAATTTAGTTACAATTATTAGCTACTACATAAAATGCTTCAAACTAGTGTTTCGAATTATTAAACTTCAAAAAAGGAGGAGGTTCTCAATTCGTCTGTATTTTTTTTTTATGTTTGTTACCTCATAACTTTCGACTGGGTGCACCGATTTTGATGATTCTTTTATTTGAAAGCTCATGCTTTCCGTGTGGTCCCATTTCAATTTCATATAGATCTGATGATGCGTTTCGGAGACAGACAACGGAACTCTTCAAAAAATAACAGTAAATAAACCGCGATTGCTGCTATCGCATATATATGCATTGTTTTGTCCCCAAGGATGATGAAATTTCGAATTAATGGGGTTGGTAACTAAAAAGTGCAAAAAAAAACTTTTTCCAAAAAAAACAACCGACTTCCGAAAAAACACTACAAAGTGAAAAATAGCTTTAATTTCGGAAGGCGGTGACAAAAAAATTAAATACATATCCAAAGTCACCGCCTTCCGAAATTAAAGTTATTTTTCACTTTGTAGTGTTTTTTTTGAGCATATTTTGATTGTATGCAAGAGTAACCATCTTCTGTAATTGCTTTATTTTTTTCATTGATCTCGCCTGATGGAATGCGATGAGGTCTATGATGGAACGAGCGTGCCCAGAATATTGCTGTTCACTCTTGCTTTGAAGGCAGACGGGTTAAATTGACTTGCCGGATTACCGCCATGGGATCTGGAGGCAAACGTCCTCGCGCTCACTTGGGAGTGGCGCGAGGAGGCCAAACGCCGGGGCGTAACTCCGCTGCCGCGGGAAATCGCGGCACGGCGGACAGAGCTCCGGCAGGATCTCATGGCGACGTGGAAAGTGCGATTGTCGCAACCCAGTGCTGGGCACGCCGCGATTGCGGCGGTAAGTCCCCTCTTTGAGGAGTGGCTTGAGAGGCGGCATGGCGTCCTCACCTTCCGCCTAACACAGGTCCTCACCGGACATGGCTGTTTCGGGAGGTCACACCGAGGGGACACACCCTCCCGCTCCACCCAGAGCGGGAGAAGTTATTTGATGATTTCCCACCCAGAAAAAAAAAAAAAAACGGGTTAAATGTCGAAAGAAACACAGACTCTTGCAGAGAGTTCCACAGTTTGGCTGCGCGCGTGATAAATGTCGAGAAGCGCTGAGTACGACTGGTCCGGATATCAACGATGGCACTCCAGAGTACGTCTGATCTAAATAAAAACACAAACAACTCCCCCAGCTCCTGAAGTAATTTTGAAGTCGATTAAACATGAGTTATTGTGTCGACTTTTCACTGCTACGGCGGGCGCGTAGTCGTGTTACTACGCGCTTAGCGTTGCCGCTTCGTACCTTTGAAACTACGCGCGTTTCCAGTTTGTTACGTGCGTAGACGTGTTGCTACGCGCGTAGGCTTGCCCTTCGTATCTGTGATGGTACGCCCGTAGCCTTGACGCTTAGTACCTTTGATGCTACGCGCGTCTTCGTGTTGCTACGCTCGTAGACGTGTTACTATGCGCGTAAACATGTTACAGACCAGTGCTACGCGCTTAGACGCGTTGCTACGCGCGTATCCTTGACACTTAGTACCTTTGATCCTACGCGCGTAGACTTTACGCTTCGTACCCTTGATGCTACGCGCGTAGCCGTTTTGCTATGCGTATAGACATATTGCTACGCACGGTGTTGGTCGTCTATTTAAGGGTGATTTGTGCTAGGTTAAACAAGGTCAAGCAATATTAAAACAAATTGGTTTACGTTAAATTATAAGAAATACACGTACATTTCGCCACTTATACTACGAATATAAAGCGGTATGTAATAAGGGCGAGTCCAAAACCACAGACTGGGCTTAAGATTGATTCCAAACTCTAATCTAATACGGGTAATTAGTTTTCTGATGCATAACCCTTATGCCGCCCATCCTGGGGATTTATTCCTACGCCAGTCACACTTGCGGCTTACTAGGTGAGGCTTTCTAACAAATATTTGAGTCCAATTTTATAACCTTTGAATGATAAAATCAGATATTAAATTATCCGGAAAAGAACCACAGTTACCGACATAGCTTGCAAAGTAAGCAAACTGATGTGGCAGTGCGCTGGCCATATTTGTCGAAGGACAGACGGCCGGTGGAGCAGACAAGTTCTGGAGTGAAGACCGCGTATCGGCAAACGGGGCGGGAGACGCCCCCCAGCTATATGGACCGACGACCTTAAGAGAGTGGTTTGGACAAACTGAATGCGGAGGTAGAGGATGCAGGGTGTTGTGACGCGGCCTGGAAGAGACCTATGTCCAACTGTGGACTGCGATAGGCTGGTTGATTATAGCCGTACAAGGTTCTGCCGACGACGACGCCTGCGTGAAATTTCTTGTTCTCCTGACCCACCCTAGCACATCACATAGTCTGCCCGTACCACAGTATAGATTAAAGAGGTTAGAAGGACCCTGTGGGCGGGGCAGGCGCGCCGCACTTATGAGCAAACGCTCATAAGTCAACCGAAATTTGGTTCAACGGCCAACAGTCGCGCTCATTTATTTGCGGAGCTTCGCACGTTGTCGTTGTGACAACGTGCGAATAAATTGAATTATGCCGTCTTGCGCTATTATAACGTGTCGGAAAAGAAGCCACGTGTGTAGTGTAGCCCGGGAAGGGATTTCTTTTCACTGGTAAGTCCAAAAACCTTAAAATGCAAGTGATATTCGTAATTATTAAAATTGTATTATGTAGTTTGTAGACGAAAACGATAGAATCGCAAACAGATGAAAATTATACATTGCTTGCAATTCATGGGTACCATCTTGTACTTGATGAGTGATCGCGCAATGTATTGTGTTCACTGCGAACGTCGCGTGCACCGAGCCAAATCTGAAATTCTGCGAAATCCATGCGTATCGACAGTGTTGTACGTGTGTGAGTGTACGTCAAGCGCAGAGTATGCGTTAGTCATCATATCAGCCGAAAGACGTCCACTGCTGGATATAAGCCTCCCCGAAAAAGGGGGATTTGCCATAATCGCCACGCTTGGCAGGCGGGTTGGCGATCGCAGTATGGTGGTAAAATGCATAGAGAACGCTGCTGCCCATTCTCTAGTAAGTCTCTTAGTCGCCTTCTACGACACCCACGGGAAGAAATGGGATGGTGCTATTCTTTTACGTCCGGCACCACACGGAACACCGCGTTAGTGTGACAACCAATAGCAAACTCGCGATCTAAGTGCGTGTGGTTTATTTGTGTGCGTAATGCGAGTACGTATTGGTCTCTTGCTTGTAGTGGAGTTAAAGAGTGGGAAATAAGCGGCGACACTCGTTCTAATACAAATCAGGAACTATTTTCTTTCTAACCTCTTTTATCTATTCTGTGGCCCGCACCATTGCTTCGTTTTTGGTTAGCGTTCTTTCCAAGAAGCATATAGATAAAAGTGGAGGCAATACTCTAAATACCTAAGTGAAGACGACTGTGGGCTGACGCTCTCTTTCTAAATGTATACATAAGAACGAGATAGTGATACGTTTTTTCTCTCTCTTATGTATGTATTCAGAAAGAGAGCGCTAGCCCACAGGTTGTCTTCACTTTTTTATTTGGAGTGTGGACTCCACTTTTATCTATAAGCTTCTTGGTTCTTTCTGACTTTTTTTTCTTTATGCTTGGATTCTTAGGGTTGTGGTGTAATGTTAAATAGTTTAAGGTTTTAATAAAATAATTATAAAACGCAAAAAAAAAGGTAAAAGGTTAAAGGGATGGGCTCGGCGGCACGAGGGACTGGCGTTAGATCGGACGTGTGAAGCGAACGAAGATCAAACAAGTTTTGGTTCGCAATAAGTTTAATATTAAATACCACAATAAGTTTTGTAATTGTGTGATTATCTCGACAATAAGTTTGGTAGCTAATAAGTTAGATACTCTGATTGATACACTTACAACATTCATGTTTTGGATACAATTGGTGTACGCACTGGGACCTATAGCTTAGTACGGCTGTTATTCCAATTACGTACAGTGTGGTTACGTTTGAGACAATTGAGCCTAGTAACTATCAGTTATCTAAGACCTAACTGACTATCAGCCTAGCCTATGGTGGTTTTACCTAGCACCCGAGTTATCCCTACGCCCTAATTTACCATACAAACCAAACCAAACGTGAGTTACGTTGGCTTACGAGAGGGAAGCCTGTTACAAGGAGACCTACGGTAACAGACGGAATTTGGGAAGGAGTAGGAGTTTGTGTATGTCGTGCAATCATCATCTGCCTAGCCTTTTTCCAAATATGTTAGGCTCAGCTTCCAGTCTAACCGGATGCAGCTGAATACCAGTATTTTATATAGAGCGACTGCTTATCTGACCTCCACAACTCAGTTACTGGGTAACACGATACCCTTTGGTAAGACTGATTGTCAGACTTTCGGGCTTCTGACGACCCGTGACGACTATCAAAGATCCACAAATGACAGCCGGGACCAACGGCTTAACGTGATTTCCGAGGCACGGAGAGGTCTTGGTATGTAAAGATGGTCACCCATCCACGGACCAACCGCGGCAAGCGTAGCTTAACCTGATCGATCGAACCGTGCAGCTATTGTTACTTAGCCACAAGCAAGTGTATGTCGTGCAATGTACACAGGAAATGGTTTTCGTACTGCCGATCCCACAAACTCATAGGACCGATGATGGCTAAAGGTATCTTGGCCACAGTAAGAGGAGGTTGTAGGAAATGAATCACACTCGACTCCAGCTTGATAACTAATTTATTACAGTAATTAACTTAATTATATACAAGTTTTGTGGTCAATACACATTGAAATCGATTTCTACGTGTGTTGAGTGTGTATCGAGCCGATGAAGCGAAGATCTCAGTAGGTTACTTCTTAGCGCTGACGGTGTGCTGGCGCGTAGAAAAGATGTCTGTCGCTCTTAACGCCGACGCTGTGATATTACTGGTTAAACAATTGGTTTGTGTTTTATTTTTGAGGTTCTTAAAATAGCGTTTGCCATGAATTAGGCTATAAAATGCAAACAGATTTTATTCAAATCCGACTGGTAGTTCCAGAGATTAGTGCATTCAAACAAACTCATCAGCATTATTATTAGTTACTAGCTTTTGCCCGCGGCTTCGCCCACGTAGATGTCAGTTATCATATAAAAAAGTAGCCTATATCCGTCTGCATATCTCAGGCTATATTTATTCCAAATTTCATGACGATCGGTTTTGCGGTTCAGGCGTGAAAGCGTAACGTACAAACAGACAGTTACTTTCGCATTTATAATATTAGTAGGGATTATCAGTATAGACACCTGCCCATAAGTCTCTGTCTCTCTGTAGAGGTAAAAAAAACCTGTCCTCTCACAGAAAATAAGTCCACAAGAATCACATAGCCATTTATGTACCGAAAGCCATAACTTTATTCTTAATATAAGTACTCGCTCCTAAAAATCTTAATCCAAAAGTGAATTATGGGAATTGGCTCGGGAAAGTAAAGTTCGTTGAATAAATTTAAATTTCAATACGGCAGTGGAGTTTGGACGTTATGGCGGCGGATATATTTTTTGGAACTTGTATTTCTTGTATTGGAGAGGTCTTTGTTACTACGTTTTCCAGGGTCGGCTCGTGTAAAACGTAGTTATAAGATTGCGCTCTCGCGCCCCTAACCAGCGCAGGAGACGCTCTGGGCGTCGGGAGTCTAGAGCGGACTCCCGGCCACCGTTAGGCACGGGCTTGCGGACGGCGCGCAATGGGTAGCTCGCTGTCCGGTAAGGATCAGGCCCGGGTCGATGGCGCGTTGTGTTCCACGCTCGCCTTAAAGACTTGACAGCAACAATGGAAGGGCTAGGCACCGCTAGGGCCAATTCCTGCCAGGATAGCGGATATGTTCGAAAGAGTTACCGTGGCTCTGGCGTAGGCAACTGAAGAAACATGGGTGGGTTTTAGTCAGTAAAAGTCTGATACGCCCTCCCACTGCATTCACAGCTCATCCAAAGGGATGAGCTTTGATTAGGGCTTCGATTAGGGCTGTACTTACCTGTGTAATACGTATCGTAAGGCGCATATAAGGGTTGATATTTTGTCATTAAGTAATAAATGCTATTATAGACCATTTTTCCAGCATTTTAGTTTCTAGTTTTAGGTAACTCTAGAGTAAAGTCACTGATCTATTAATGTATTCTAGTCTAGGCATTGTCAAGGCGCAACAGACTACGGAATGCAAACTAGTCCTGTTTGTGGCAATCCCGAAAATACCGAGATTAGCTAAGTACAGTCCCGGGATTTTCGGGGTCAGAAAACGGCCGGGATAGATTCCGGGATTGTATTCTCTACCCCCGACTCACCGCGACGCAACCCACCACCCGCGCTTTTACTTTTTTTTTCACTAAGTGTTCCTTTCGTCTTTTTTCTTTTTGCTCAGCTTCTAAGAGTTGTGCGTAATGTTCAATAGCCTAAAATCTTTCTAAAAAGTTGGACTATCAAATTCAAAAGCATTTTTATAATGCGACGGGTAGTTCCAGAGATTAGCGCGTTCACACAAACTTATAAACAAATTGTACCTCTTTATAATATTATTAGTATTAGTATTAATATTAGTATTAGTATTCATATAAGTATATTAGTATTAACATAAATATATTAGTATTAATATAATCGATTGATCAGGTTAAGCTACGCTTGCCGCGGTTGGTCCGTGGATGGGTGACCATGTCCGTGCCTCGGAAAGCACGTTAAGCCGTTGGTTCCGGCTGTCATTTGTGGATCTTTGGCAGTAGTTACGGGTCGTCGGAGGCCCGAAAGTCTGACAACCAGTCTTACCAAGGGTATCGTGTTACCCAGTTACTGGGTTGTGGAAGTCAGATAAGCAGTCGCGCCATGTAAAATACTGGTATTCAGCTGCATCCGGTTAGACTGGAAGCCAACCCCAACATGGTTGGGAATAGGCTAGGCAGATGATGATAAGTATATTAGTATAGATTTCTTGTATTGGAGCGGCATTTGTGCGATTTTGGTACAATAAATTATAAGCTAGAATTAATGAGTAACTAAGTGACGATCACGGTGACTGGTTACAGTTGGATCAGGAAAGAATAAAAGTTATGAGTTGAGCTGCATAATTACTGACAGTAGTGGATTTAGGCTTAGGCCCGTCAGGACCGGGCCTAGGGCGGCAAATTTTGAGGGGCGCCAAAATTTTTAAAACGACTAAAATTAAAATTCGATTGGGTTTTCTGACCAAATAACTGTATGACCAAATTTTAAAGTTTATTTTCTTGCGCTCTTACAATCTAAACATAGAATTTCTTTTTTTAAATAATTAATCAACCAAATACTAAATTCCGAAATATCTACAAAAAGATTTTTTAAATCTTTTTTATTTTTAGCCTTAAAGTTACGAAAGAAAAAGGGTGCCATATCGTCATGGGCTTAAGGCGCCATCAAAACTAAATCCGCTACTGATTACTGATAAATGCATGCACTGATTGGACAGGTCCACTCGATCAGTATGGTTCTTTGCTAAAAGGCCATTTCAGATACCAATCCACATGGTCTTCACATGATCTGACCAGGATTATGGCTGAACTTTAAAAGAGACTGTGACCTCTAAGTTTGTTTCGGCCTTTCTTCTCAGAGTAGTCAGATAGGAAACGACGACCTCATCTAGTTTTAAAAATATGATTGACTTTAAAAGTGTTTGTACAAACCTACTTACAGAAATGAAATCATTTATCATTTGTGTTACAATTATAAACAAAAATAAATAAGTTTCAGGGACCTCGAGTTGACTTCAACCCCTCGAATCGCCTTCCAAAGGAACCTTGTGGTGCCGAAGTACACAAACAAATAAAAACAACAAAAAACAGTGTAACAATTTTTCCACCAGTTATAAACAAAAATTGTGTTCGTAAATAGTAATAAATAGAATCGTCAAAAATTACGGGCATTGGAAATACGCTGTAAAATTATTCACCGTCGCGTTTTCTTGGCTGCAAAGATTATTAAGTAAGTACCTAATTTTAGGAAAACAAAGTAAAAAAATAATTAAACAAAACGAAAATGTTTTTTAATGCAAATTCAAAACAAGATTGAAGTGCCGTACATTTAAAGAATATGAGTTCATTTCTTATTTCTTTCTTGCTCTTTGTTTAATGTACCTACATAAATTTCTGAGAAAATAACAAATGCACTATTAATTATACTATCGTAATTCTATAAATTAATAACACTATTCTACAGTCACTTCTATTCAAACGCGTGATTATATCTCCCTCTCGCTCTCTCTAGCTGGAAAATTATCACAGTACAAAATTAACCTTACTGTTATCAAGAAATTACTACGTTTTCATGATCTCCTAGTACAATTTCACGCAAAAGATTCAAGATTTTTTTTTTTTAACTATTTTAGAACACGATTTTTGCGAAATTAGACGCTGTATCCAATTTTCTTCAGCAATTACTACCATATTTACTAAAATGTTATGTCCTAGAGTGATAGGAACATTCTATTGTAAACACACAATGGCTTCTTCACTGATTTTTGACATTTAACTTCTAAGCCTATTTCAGCTTATTATTTTTGCTAAAAACATGCTTAAACACTATTAAATCGAAAATACGTACCATTAAAACATCTATCCAGCTCCGAAATGACAAAAAACCATTAGTTTTTGCGATCACAATTACATTCACCGGAGAATTACACTAAAACTTAGAACGAACTCACAGAATCGCACTTCCATTGTCCATTATTCTCTCTTTAAAAAAAAACTGTAATCATTTTCGCGCGAACACCGTTCGAATGCATCTTGGTTTTTTTTTGCAAAGACATGAACGCATTCAGCCTATTTTTTACGCGGCTGATGTGAACCGTTATAAGGAACTTACTGATTATTTCATGGCCCAGAAGCTATACATAGTTATGTAAAACAACTTAATTTTAAGTGTACAGACGATTCTAAACCTTGCGTTAGTGGATATAAGTTTATTTTGGTGTGAATCCAGAATGGGGTTGCGACATCTTCACCTCACCCCTCCTTTATAAGACTAGGGGTGTGCAATCGATTTTGTTTTGTGTTACCGTTTCGTTTTGCGTTGATTCTCGTTGTTGGAGTTAAGCATAAGTTACAACTTATTCACCGCTGATTTCAAATAGTTATTATGAAGTCCGCAGTTTCTGAAAGTCGAAGTTGAATTTAACTATGAAGTCTCAAGTAATAATACAGTTAGTGTATGTTCGTATTGACATAAAAATATTACGACGCGATACTTTCGCTGATCTTACCACGGTCAATATTTGGATGAGTGACCATTTCCCACAATTTTTTTTTAACGTTGAGGAATAATGGTGGGAATAATAAATTAAGTGGCAGTGGGCAGGGCACATTGCTCGCAGAACATATGGCCGATGGGGCCGAAAAGTTCTGGAGTGGCGACCGCGTACCGAAAACGTGAAGTTGGAAGGCCTCTCCAAAGGTGGACCGATGACCTTGTGAGGGCCGCAGGAGTCAGCTGGGTGCGGGAAGCACAGAACCGGTCGAAGTAGAGGATCTTGGGGGAGGCCTATGTCCAGCAGTGGACGTCTTTTGGCTCAATCATAAACGCGCTGCTTAGCGTCGATTGTCGCAAATCCAACAGTGTTTTTTCGACGCATTGGGATGTACGCTGTTGCATTCTCAATGCTTGATTCAACACCGTGAGTTGAAAAAATCTAGTGCGCGATCAAATCTCACCGCGATATCTTTACGTCCGCGCGAACATGGTTTTACCGTGAAATTTAACAGAAAATTCAATAATAATAATCATTCTGATGATGATACCGAGGCGATAAGCTTGTGAGGTAGCTTTTGACATCATTTATTTTAGCTAATAAGCTTAAAAAATATTTATCACGCGAGAAGTTATTGCTTAGTCAATGAGCAGCCTAATGATCATCTCAGCCGGAAGACGTCTACTGCTGGACATAGGCCTCCCCTAATTTGGGGGGCCTTGCCATAATCGCCACGCTTGGCAAGGGGTTTGGCGATCGCAGTATGGTGATAAAAAGCTTAGAGAACGCTACTGCCCATTCTCTAGCAAGTCCCTTAGTCACCTCCTACGACAACCACGGGAAGAGATGGACAGATCGGATCGGGATTGACTTTAACGTTAATGAAACAACGTAACTTATAACTAGAGAGTAGCGGTTATTGAGCAACAGTTATTTTCTAGGCCCATCACTAAACCACCCTTAACAGTGTTGCCAGACTGCAAAAATATATTCTGCTAATTGTTATGTTGTGATATAAAATTAAAATATTCCGTTTGTTTACCATTTCAGTAATATTCTGTTGTCTGTGCATTTGTCTCTTTCAGAATAACAAAAAAAAAAACAGTAATTTTGTTAATATTCTGCCTAGCCTTTAAGAATGAGATATTTTTTAACAGAGTTTACCATGACAGGTTATAAAGCATTCTTTAAAAACAGAAAAACTCAGTAAGTTCATACTTATATCTAACAATGACGGACGGATTGACAGATAAGTAAAAGTAAGCTGAGCTTACCACGGTCAATCTTTGGATGGGTGACCATTTCCCACAACATTTTTGAATAGTGAGGAATAATGGTGGGAATAATAAATTAAGTGGCAGAGGGAGGGGGGCACATTGCTCGCAGCACAGATGGCCGATGGGGCCGAAAAGTTCTGGTGTAGCGACCGCGTACTCGAAGACGTTAAGTTGGAAAGCCTCCCACAAGGTGGACCGATGACCTTGTGAGGGCCGCAGGAGTCCCCTGGATGCGGGAAGCACAGAACCGGTCGAAGTGGAGGAGCTTGGGGGAGGCCTATGTCCAGCAGTGGACGTCTTTCGGCTGAAATGATGATGATGATGAGGAATAATTAATTAATAAATAGCTAATAATTATTTTAATTTTTTTTTTGCATTTTTATTATGGTTCTGTACCCGAAGGGACCAGCAAAACGCTGTACTCAGTGAACGCCATATTGCTCTGTGGGTATGACGTCAGTTTGCTGTGTAAACAAATGCGCTGATATTTGGTATGATAATTGCTTATAATTTAAAAATTTAGTTTTTATTCTACTAATCGTTGGTTTGCTGTTCCTGAATGTAAGATGTTATTTTAATAAAAAAATACTTGGTTACAAAAATAATAAAAGTACAGAGTTGTTCAGTTGATTAATTTAAACAGCGTTATGACGTAATAACATGGCGGCTACTATTTCATTGTGTTCAAAAACTGATTTAAAAAACTGAAATCTTTGAATTGACTTTGAAAACTTATTTTGTTATTTCATGAACTAAAAGCAAAATTTTCCGACTGCTTTTTGCCTATTCTATCTCAATACCTATTTAGATTTTTTCTCCTAAAGAGTAAAATACCCTATTCGGGCGAGCAAATTCGCGGTATTTACAGATATTTAACAGAAAGTTAAAACAAAAGTACAAAAGAATACAAAATTAGCATTACAAAGGGAAAATATCAAATATTATTGGTAATGAAGCCGCCTCTAATGAGGCGGTTCGCTAAGACGTTATAATTACACTAATTAACACGGAGTTTAGCAAATTTTCCGTCGGAATGTTGTTTGAAAACATTATTTTGGTAAATAAAGTTATTTTACAAGTTTTAACTTTGCTTCCTCGGATTTTCTGCCTTTGTTAAAGGGGTGCGAGATGGGCTCGTGGCTAAGGGCGATCAAAGGACAAGCTACGCTTGCCGAGGTTAGTCTGTGGATGGGTGACCATCCACTACATATTAATACGACGCCGTGGCTCGGAAAGCACGTTAAGAGCATTTAGTTCGTTAGTAATTTTTCGTGATTACAGCCAAGCACTAGATCTTTGGTATTTATAATGATTTTTAACATTAACTCTTTAATAAAAACATTTAATCGTACTAAATAGAAAGTAATTGACTTTTATAATTAAATACCAAAATAGATGTAAAAAAAATAGCATACAAACTTGAAAATACCAACGATCTAGTGCATAGCTGAAAAAACAGTTCACTTTTGTTTGTATTTCATGAAATAATCACGAAAAACCGCCACAAATGTGCCGCTGCCAGCCCGCGAGATATGAACGCTATTAAGCCGTTGGTCCCGGCTGTCATTTGTAGATCTTTGAAAGTCGCTACGGGTCGTCAGAAGCCCGAAAGTCTGACAACCAGTCTTACCAAAGGGTATCGTATTACCCAGTAACTGGGTTGTGGAGGTCAGATAGCAGTCGCTCCATGTAAAATACAGGTATTCAGCCGCATCCGGTAAGAATGAAAGCCGATCCAAAAATAGTTGGAAAATCGCTAGACAGATGATAATTTAACTAGGGTACTTTCCAAAATAATAGTTACTCGACGATGGGTGAGCATTATTTTCACGATGTGTTGTTCCGTGTGGTGCCGGACGTAAAAGAATAGCACCATCCCATTTCTTCCCGTGGGTGTCGTAGAAGGCGACTAAGGGACTTACTAGAGAATGGGCAGCAGCGTTCTCTATGCATTTTACCACCATACTGCGATCGCCAACCCGCTTGCCAAGCGTGGCGATTATCACAAAACCTCCCTTTAAGGGGAGGCTTATGTCCAGCAGTGGACGTCTTTCAGCTGAAATGATGATTCAAACGAGGAACACCATTATTTAGTTTGGCCATTGCATATTGTACGCCAAGAGGTAGACACTGCTTGCTGCGTGTAAATTATTAATTTTTGTTCTCAAAACGGTGAAGGAAAATATCGTGAGGAAACTCGCATGTCCTAGAACCAAAAATTCGAAGACATGTGACATCTACCAACCATTCGTATTTGCGTAACTGTAAAAAAAAAGTTTTATGGTGTTTACAGCCATAGCATAGCTAGTGTTGTGACAGCGTGGGGCTACGCCGTAGCTAATGTGAAGTCGTAGCACTCGTAGCAGACGTGATGATATCATGGCTACGCCGTAGCAGATATGATGACAACTTAGCTACCTACGTTTCGCGTCGTAACAACAACAAAGCTACGCCGTAGCAAATGTGATGACAATGACATCTAGGCTACGCCGTAGCAAACTTGGCTGGACACCAAGTTTGCTACGGCGTAGCTGATGACATTGTGATGACAACGTGGCCACGCCGTAGAAGACGTGATGACATCTTAGGGGTGCTAAACACTTTTTTCGCGTCGTAACAACAATAAAGCTATGCCGTAGCAAAACTGTTTTTTTTTTTGGGTGGGAAATCATCAAATAACTTCTCCCGCTCCGGGTGGAGCAGGAGGGCGTGTCAGACTTTTACTGACTAAAACCCACCCGTGTTCCCTCAGTTGCCTGTGTGCCAGGGGCCGCGGTATCTCTTTCGAACAACCCGCATCCCTGGCAGGCATCGGGCCTTGCGGACCCCACCAGTTGGTGCTGACATCTCTTTGAGGCGCGCGTGGTACACAACGCGCCGTCGACCCGGGCTTGGTCCTTACCGGACAGCGAGCTACCCATTACTCGCCGTCCGCAAGCCTGCACCTACGGTGGCCGGGAATCAGCCTGGGATTCCCGACGCCCAGGGCGTCTCCTGCGACGACTAAGACCGTGAGGGCGCATATACTGCCTCTCCCTCACGTGCGCCATCTCTCTCTTCGCGAGCATTACTGCTTCGCAGAAGGAGGCAACGGCGACGGATGCACTCTCGCTCCGTACCATGGCTTGGACCAGGGCAGGACGCGAGAGATCGCCGCCGCCGATCACCTCCACAAGGACAACGCAGTGCTCCGCTCAAGCCGGGCAGACCTCCAACGTATGCTCCACCGTGTCCTCAGGGCGATCTTCGCAATGGAAACACCCGGGCGTTTCCTCCCGCCTTATCCAAAATAGGAACCTCCCGAAACAATTGTGTCCGGTCAGGACCTGCGTCAGGCGGAAGGTGAGGACGCCGTGCCGCCTCTCAAGCCACTCCTCAAAGAGGGGACTTACCGCCGCAATCATGGCGTGCCCAGCACTGGGTTGCGACAATCGCCACGCCAAACTCTCCACGTCGCCATGAGATCCCGCCGGAGCTCTGTCCACTGTGCCGCGATTTCCCGCGGCAGCGGAGTTACGCCCCGTAGCAAATGTGATGACAATGACATCTAGGCTACGCCGTAGCAAACTCAGTGACCAGCTGCTTGCTACGTCGTAGCGCGCGTGGAACACAACGCGCCGTCGACCCGGGCTTGGTCCTTACCGGACAGCGAGCTACCCCGCAAGCCCGTGCCTACGGTGGCCGGGAATCAGCCTGGGATTCCCGACGCCCAGGGCGTCTCCTGCGAAAGCCACGGCTGTGAGGGCGCATGTACTGCATCTCCCTCACGTGCGCCGCCTCCCTCTTTGCGAGCATCACTGCTTCGCTGAAGGAGGCGACTGCTAGCCATGCACTCTCGGACGCCAGAGATCGCCGCCGCCGATCACCTCCACGAGGACACGGCGGTGCTCCGCCCAAGCCGGGCAGACCTCCACCGTATGCTCATGCACATTACAATGTACACTAAAAGCCGCCAGTAACAGTCACAATATCCCCCGTACTAGTTGACCCTGTATTACAGTTATTCCTCATTACTGTGACCCGTAGATTAACAAACGAGAACTTAAGATATAGGCTTCATAAGAGAAAAAAGAGGCAAATGAAAAACTTGTAATAATTGAGCAATAAAATTGCTATACTTAAGGGGAACGTAGTCGCGGGCTCGAACTCACTGATGGGTCTGGCTAAAAAGCACGCTGTCTCACCAGGCATCGTGTCCGACAGAGGTAGTATCAGTGATGAGCAGTTAGAAGCTAGTCTACACGCACAACGTTATTGAGTGAGATGCAGGATCATTTATAGTACAACAGGCGCGTAAAAAATTAAGAACAGTCCTTAGGAAGATCGGGTTATAAGAAAAAACCACTGCATAAATCAATGACCAATAAAGTTTATTGTACTTTTCGATATTTGAGCTTTGTCGGTACCGAATTGGTTTTTCAGATTTTACACTTCTTTTATTACTTAAACACGACCAAAGTTAGGTTAAATTAGCAAGAAAAACTAATCTTTGTTGGCTCCTAACTTTTTAATGGCTTTTTATTTTAGTATTGTTTCCGTACAGACAATATTAATAAGGAGACAAAACCATACCATGTTTAATTTTTGATGTACATTGTCGAACAGTGTAGTAATACACTCCCGAAGTTTGTATGGGAAAAATGTGGACTAGATTCACCTTAATACTATTTTGGCTTATTTGTGATTGTGAATATGTATGATAGTGTGTCTGTATGTAATATGTATGAATGTATGTATGTATGGATTTTGCTATTTCAGAATTTTATATGTAAATGCAAATAGATTTTTCAAATCTGACACGTAGTTCCGGAGATTACCGCCTACATACAAACTAACGAAAAAATGTTTACCTCTTAGAATTAACATTATTATAGAGAGGAAAACTTAGTTTTGTTTTATTTTTTATTTTTTTGTTGGCCAAAGAATCAGCATCGCCAAACAACAAAGTGGTAATGCTGCCAGTCTTTTGAGCAATTTCCCATTGACAGCGATGCGGACGAAGTTTTTTTATGCCCTGTGATTGTTTTCGCTTTGTTTTTATTATATTGGTACATGTAGGTACTATTACCTGTGGTGGCATGTAGCTAAGTAATAATAGCCAGCTGGATCAATCGATCAGGTTAAGCCACGCTTGCCACGGTTGGTCCGTGGATGGGTGACCACCTTGACATACCAAGACCCTTCCGTGCCTCGAAAAGCACGTTAAGCCGTTGCTCCCGGCTGTCAATTTTGGATCTTTGACAGTCGTTGCGGGTCGTCAGAAGCCCGAAAGTCTGACAACCAGTCTTACCAAGGGGTATCGTATTACCCAGTAACTGGGTTGTGGAGGTCAGATAGGCAGTCGCTCCATGTAAAATAACATGGTTGGAAAAAGGCTAGGCAGATGATGATGGGTACTATTAATATTACTTATGTGTAATTAATATTGGTACAGAATAAGTATTCAGTAAAGATTCACACATATTCTTATTAAGCTCTCTAAAACTCGATACCTATCTATGTTATATAAACCTACTACAATATGTAACAAAAACCCTGTTGTTCCTTCTACCCACGTTTTCAGAATCGGTATACATACGTAATAAAGCATGTCATTTATAAAAACTGTTTAACAAAAATAATTAAAATAAATATTATAGCACGGGTTTTCTATGGACATAGTAAGTACGAGGTTGTTGCTATGTAGTGCCATACCGAGCGTGCCCCGTCCTCCGCCGCCTGCACACCCCGCCGTTAGCGAAAGCAGAGTGGGCAGAGAGAAGAGAGCCCGATCACGACGATAACGGACGTAACACATGGATCCTCCGCGACTCTCAGTCGCGATGCCTTTTATTGTAAATTGTAACACAAATGTTTCTGTGTTTTCCTTGTTCAGCCAATAAATGATTATATTTAAAGAAGTGACTTTAAAATATTTAATTATGAATATTTGTAATGTTTAACTGATTTTGATTAGATCAAAGAAAGCCGCCAAGCTCGTAGTCTTATTATGCGAAATAAGGATACTTGTAAAATCAGATACTGTTAACATTTTTTTTGAATATGTCGATTTTAATAGTTATTTGATGTTGAACTCTCGACTAGCCAATGCTTATTTTTTAAATTATAACTTCGTAAATGTTGTGCTTGTGGGTAAGTGTATAGGTACGTCCCTAAAAGGAACAACAGGGTTTTTGTTACATATTGTATAATTATTTTACTCCGTATTTAGGTAAGTGATACACGTAACTATTTTAATGCCAGTTAAAACTATAATTTAGCAGCATTCCATTGGGATAATTTGTTAGAAGTAGGTTTTAACGAAAAATTACAAAATCTTACTACTATTATAAACGCGAAAGTTTGTAAGTATTAATGGATGTTTGTTACTCTTTCACGCATAAACGGCTGAACGGATTTGGATGAAATTTGGCACATAGATAGATTATAACCTTGATTAACACGTACGTTCCCGCAGGATAATTTCCGACTTCCACGCGGGCGAAGACGCTGGCAAAAGTTAGTACCTAAATAAGTATCTACTCCAGTGGTTCCCAAAGTTGACTGGACCGCGACCCACCTAACAAAAACTTCTAAATTCGGGATTCACCTCTTCGCTATCATGGTGAAAAAGGGTTTTTTTTTTGGGTGGGAAATCATCAAATAACTTCTCCCGCTTTGGGTGGCGCAGTGTCAGACTTTTACTGACTTAAACCCACCCGTGTTCCCTCAGTTGCCTGTATGCCAGGGGCCGCGGTATATCTTTCGAACAACCCGCACCAAAAAAAAAAGGGTCATATCATAAATATGTGAATGAAGGACCGTTCAAACGAGAAAAAAGATCGGTCGGGTCGTTGGCTGAAACAATCATCAGTTACAATCGGGAATTCTAATCAAGTATTTGTATCCAATTTTTTGTCATTATTAGCTTTAATTACCTACTACTTCAATTTTAGGCAACAGACAAGAATTTTTCAGCAACTAAGAGCTAGAATTTTGTTTGCTTGCGATCGAAACCATTTTCAAATGGCGTATCTTCTGACTGATCAATGAGTTCTTTACTTGATACTATTTTTCAAGGACCACCTAATACTCGCTTATGACCCACCTTTTGGTCGCGACCCATACTTTGGGAAATACTGATCTACTCATTGTAAGTGCGTATTAAAACTAAAGTATCACAAAATGAAACATAATCTTCCTATCTAAACGGAACACCCTCGTAGTTGCCGGTAAAGCGGACATTATAAAATAATGTCTTTGACCCCTAGTGACAAAATAATTTCAACAAACTATGTAGGTACAGACGCCAAACACATCAAGCTGTCAACTGTCAAATTTCTTTGATATAATTTCAACTTTATTTTGTATAAGTTTAATGTTCAATTGGGAAAAATGTAGGCACAGTTTGGGATAGCTTGATGTGCTGGCTATGTACTACAACGGACAGGAACGGTATTTATTACAATTTCAATATCGTAATGTCATCAATGTCATTACGTACTTGTGCGTTATTGTAATGTAAAACACACGGTTTATCAAGATGCTCCGTCTAAAACGAACGGTACTTTTTAAATCTTAGCAAAGAGTTTTTATGTCAAAAAAGTGGTCAACGTTTTATGAATAAAATTAACTTTGAGAGATGAAATATAAAAATAAACATTTAATTCTTTAATTTAATTCGTTTTGACAATAAATTACAACCATTTATCTGTAACAAAAACAAAATTTATTCGTCTATGAAAGTCCGAGTTTTATTTATTTCTTCGCTAATAAGTTATAAAACGTCGTATGACATATGTGCGCTTTGATAATTACAGCCTCTGCTTTCTTGTAGCCCTCGCTTACGGCTCGGGCTAGCAATATCGCCTCGGCTGTAATTTTCAACTTACCGCTCTTATATCATAATGTACTATTATTAAAGGGCCTCGTGAATAAATAGTAGATAACAACTGCAGGGTTCGTGTAGGTATGGGTGACCATCTTTTATGTACTTATCGCAATAACTCCTCCGGGAATCGGAAAACACAAACCGTTGGGCCGCTGTCAATTGTCGATCTTTGACAGTCGTTACAAGTAGTCTGACAGCCAGTCTTGCCGAGGGGTATCATCTTATCGTGTTTGTTACCCAGTAATTAGGTTGTGGAGGTCAATAGGCAGTCACTCCATGTAAAATACTGGAATTCAGGTGCATCCAGTTAGACAAAAAGCCGACCCCAAACTTAGTTGGAAAAAAGCTAGGCAGTATTAATAATCAAAATGACCGCCCGCGCCGTGCTCAAACGAAACACGTTTAGTGTGCGTTTCAGCACTTTGGAACCTTGTAAGATAACTTGAAAGTTACTATTTATTAAAAATTCAATAAATTTTTCTGACGAAAATCAAAAACAGTATTGAACTTTAAAACAAATTTCTTAACTTATGAGTGTGTGTGTGTTTTTTCTTTTTATTTATGGTTATGCAAAATGTCTGACCGGCAATCATTGTTTTATAATCTTAAGGTGACCTGAAACGCAACTGTCACTTGAGTGAGGAGAAATATTTGTGTCAAAATAACCTAAAAAGTTCATGTTATTTTTGTAAAATTACGGAACTATTTTGCATTTAAATTACATAAAACTGCTAACAGGCATTCAATTTAAATACCAGCAAACGTATCAATTTGCTACAAAATGAATATTGCGCGTAAACTGTGTACAATCCACCATAGTTATGTCAGCAGAAATATTTACCGAAATTTCCGCTTTTCTGCAATACATTACGATAATTCGACAGCAACACAGCCTCAAATCAAAGAAGAGAAGTTCGACTTCGAAGACTTAAACGTTCTAGAACGAACCGAGCGCCGAAAAGCAAAAATCCAGCCGTTTATGAAAGACGTATTCACTTCGATCTTCAACCAAGATATGCTCGCTTACCCCGAGATTTTAAACAAAGAGGAGACTGAATATTTGGAGAAAAGAATTGATGCTATCACTAACGTGTTTATTGACCCGAAAAAAACAGAAGAAGATCGAAAAAACATAGCAAAAAACACTAAAATGTATGCGGCTCCAGTTAGTCTGACTAGAAATGGTCTTGCTGCAAATGTTACTGAAAGTCTGAGGTATCTAGAGGCCATAGCAGGTGATTTCCAGCTTGGGCAAGAGATAAGTGACCACTGGGTTGGGTTACAAGCGCTGCAATCTGGTCTAGCACAAGAACAATACTCTATGATAATAGATGATTTAATTTCTGGAGATAAGCCTATATCTCTGGGTATTAAGGAACGAATTGCTGAGAGGATCTCTCAGGCTGATTTTAGGACTTCTGCTGACATGGATGGGCAAGGTTTGTCAATAATTATCCTTACCAAATATTAAATTGGAGCTTGTGGCTATGTAACAACAGCTGCACGGGTCAATCCATCAGGTTAAACTATGCGTGCCGCGGTTGGTCTGTGGAAGGGCGACCATCGTAACATATGAAAACAGAAAGCACGTTAAACTATTGAACTTAATGTGCTTTCCGAGGCACAGAGGGGTTTTGACAACTGGGACCAACGTCTCAGCTGGCATTTGGGGATCTATGACTGTCGTTACAGAAAAAATTTTACTCTGTAAATTGTAGATCAGAAATACTTTTACATGTCATAGATATATTGTGGGGCTTGTAATATTAGCTGCACGGGTCGATCGATCAGGCTTACCGGGTTTGCTCCGTGGATGGGTGACCATCTTTACATAACAAGACCCATCCGTGCCTCGGCAAGCACATTAAGCTGTTGGTCCCGGTAGCCATTTGTGGATCTTTGACAGTTGTTATGGGTCGTCTGAAGCCCGGAACACTGACAACCAGTCTTACAAAGGGGTATCGTATTACCCAATAACTGGGTTGTGGAGGTCAGAAAGGCAGCCGCTCTATGTAAAATACTGGTATTCAGCTGTATCCGGTTAGACTGGAAGCCGACCCCAACTTAGTTGGGAAAAGGCTAGGCTGATGATGATGAACAAATATTAAATTACATAATTTTCTGTTACATTATCATCAACCTAAACTGTGAAACTGATCCTGTCATTCTGATGACTGGGTTCAAATATAGCTTAATACCTTGTACAGGAATATAAATAATCACTGTGACATTTTAGTCATCATTCGAAGGTGGTTTACTCAAAAAAACCTCATAAAATACCTCTGGGCGCGATCTAAACATTGTTACCATTAATCTGGGAGCACGGCAGTGCCCCCGCCAATTCGAGCAAAAAAACTGCACGGCCGTACCACCCTTTTCTCGAAGCAGTTCAGGCTATTTTCGACTCCTCTGTAACTTCCTTGTGGATAAAACTAGAAGCCTGAATTTTCAGTAACCAAGCAGTCATTGTATAAACATGGTACATTTCAAATTTCATTTAATTTGAACCAGTAGTTTAGAATTATAACTAGTCATAGTTTCTTAATTTTGTCACTCACTGATTGATCATCAAAACTCTAAGACACATCTAGCAGACATAGAAGCTTCAAATTTAGAATACAATTAGTGTTTAGTGTATAAATCAAGGAAAAACTACAATCTTTTGCAATTTCGATCCAGTTTTCTAGATACACCAACTGCATAAATAACTTTGTAGTCCCATATAAATATATAGTATTGCAAAGATACATTTGTAGTGAATGTATCAGTGTACCTATATATGTATAATACATATCTACAAAAAGAAACGAGATGCCATCAAAAACATAACTTGTAAAAATTATCAAGTCTCGCAACTCAGTTCTTCTACTGTAAAAAGTTGTGAGATCCATTTAATACCAAGTCGGTTAATTTATTCAGTCCCTACTTAAGGGTTCTTCTGTCTTAAGTTATTACGTAATTATATATGATATATATATATATATATAATATATATAATTATATATATTATATTTATTTATTTTTTCAAAATAAAGACCCCTATTCTAATTAGCTAACCTAACAACATCTTATAGTGACCATATCAATATTAAAAATCTTTTATGTTTTAAATAAATAGATTGACTTGGCCATCGCATGAAAACACAATGTATCTCACAAGCAGTACATATTATATTAAATTAGATTGTTTAGTGCAGTGTTGGGCAAACTTTCTTAATGGGGGGCCAGAAAGTCTAAAATATTTCAGAGTAAGGCCAGAACTATAGGAAAAATGCATTTTGTGTTGAAACTTTTAATCATATAAAAACATTACAGCATTACACACTTGCACAAATGTTAAAAATTACAATTTAACTTTTATTCGAAGGCCCTGCCATGGTAGGCGTGTGAGACATTTGATTTGCCATAATATTTTCGAATGCAGGCTCGAGCTGTGACAAAGTAACTTTCAGTAGCGCGAAAAGGCTAGTCTAGCTGGCTCCTTTACCTATGCGTCTATTATTCTACTAAGTAGAATCTACTATAAACTTCTGGACCGTCAAAATATAATTATGGCGGGCCATATACTTTTCATGTCGAAGGACCGTCGGCGGGCCGGATTAAATGCTTTCGCGGGCCGTAATTTGCCCATCACTGGTTTAGTGCGTTTGCCAAGTCAATCTATTTATTTAAAACATCACACACAACTTGGTTTTTTTACAAGTTATGTTTTTGATGGCATATAATAGGTACAAAGAAAAATAAAATGCTTTAGAATTATGAAACACCCTCCCTGTTAATAATATTTACGTATCAAACGGTAGAAGATATCTACCTACCTACCATTACATTCCATCATTAATTTCATCTCCATAGCAGGGTGTTTCAAACTATCATGTGTCATGCGTCTTAGTGAATGATATTTTAATTTTTTTAAATTATGCAAATGTTCAAAAATATCTTTTTTTTTATAAATGACTAGCTGACCCGGCGAACTTCGTACCGCCATATTTTATTTCTCCAGTCGCGACTGGTAAAATCAAATCAGTTGGTCGATTATTTCGTCAAAGATCTGTCAAAGTCTTCTGTCACATACCGTCAACAACTTTTAAAAAAATAATTCTAATCAAATCTATATACTTTTTTAAAATTTTCTTATTTACAAACCTTGTCCTGGCAATAAGGAACACATAAAAAAAAGAATCATCCAATTTGGTCTAGTCGTTCGGAAGTTATGCGCGTACATACATTTCGGCGATTCATTTTATATAGATAGACTAGCTTTTGCCAACGGCTTCGCCCGCGTGGAGGTCGGCGTATTATACATATAAACCTTCCTCTTGAATCACTCTATCTATTAAAAAAAACCCGCATCAAAATCCGTTGCGTAGTTTTAAAGATTTAAGCATACATAGGGATATAGGGACAGAGAAAGCGACATTGTTTTATGCTATGTAATGATTAGTAGCCATTGTAAGACGACTTAAATGTCACGGTGTATACAGTCATGTTTTATACACGGTTAATTTTAGGTCGTTCTGGAACCGAAAGCCATGAACTCAATCATTGAACTCGAATCGATTGGGACTATTTTTTTCAATAAATAACAATAAAAAAAATCACGAATACTTATATTTATTGATTTTTTTGTGAAATAATGAGAACTCGAAGTAACGCTTCCTTGCGATCAATGAATTTATGCGTGTGTAATGTGTGTAAAATATGAAAAGCGAATTCAGACTTTATTTCTTAACAGTAAAGGGTAAAAATATAAATTACACCAAACTAGGTAAGTAGGTCCGCAGTTAACTAAAATTATTCTTAGAAACCTATTGTCTCGTGTTCGACCGGCCTTTACAAGAATGCACAAACAAATTTCGCGGTTAAAATGATGACAATAAGATCTTAATTCGGTTCAATATTTTCATAGAAAAGGGCACCTCCAACTAATAATGAACTCTATGCAACAGATTTAACGATTCATTTTTCTGTTTGAATTGCCTGCCTTTGTGAAGCCGCCGCAAGCATTGTCGCATAAAAAATATTTTAGGCATATTTAGTATTTATCATATGGTTGTTTTTTTTTTCGGGTTGGGAAATCATCAAATGACTTCTCCCGCTCTGGGTGGAGCAGGCGTGTCAGACTTTTACTGACTAAAACCCACCCGTGTTCCCTCCGTTGCCTGTGTGCCAGGGGCCGCGGTATTTCTTTCGAACAACCCGCACCCCAGGCAGGCATCGGACCTTGCGGGCCCCACCAGTTGGTGTTGACATCTCTTTGAGGCGCGCGTGGAACACAACGCGCCGTCGACCCGGGCTTGGTCCTTACCGGACAGCGGGCTACCCATTACTCGCCGTCCGCAAGCCCGCGCCTACGGTGGCCGGGAATCAGCCTGGGATTACCGACACCCAGGGCGTCTCCTGCGAAGGCTGCAGCCACGAGGGCGCATGTCCTGCCTCTCCCTCACGTGCGCCGCCTCCCTCTTTGCGAGCATCACTGCTTCGCTGAAGGAGGTGACGGCTAACCATGTACTCTCGCTCCGTACCATGGCCTGGACCAGGGCCGGACGCGAGAGATCGCCGCCGCCGATCGCCTCCACGAGGACACGGCGGTGCTCCGCCCAAGCCGGGCAGACCTCGATCGTATGCTCCACCGTGTCCTCAGGGCCATCTTCGCAGTGGAAACACCCGGGCGTTTCCTCCCGCCTTATGCGAAACAGGAACCTCCCGAAACAGCCGTGTCCGGTGAGGACCTGTGTCAGGCGGAAGGTGAGGACGCCATGCCGCCTCTCAAGCCACTCCTCAAAGAGGGGATTTATCATATGGTAGGTAGGTACTTATGCTTAATATGTACCTATTAGCGCGATTGGTCGTCACTCGATTCAAGGCAACCGCGCTCATAAAAAAAAGGTCCGAATTTTTATTACTCTTTGGTACCTACTTCAAGTGGCGTTTGTCGGGTTCTTGAATAAACAAAGCTTTATAAGTTGTAAACAGTTCTCTTGTTACGTTGATATTTAATGATATACAATGGAGATAACAGACAATGGCTGAAAGTGTGTTATGATGATTTCTGATTAAATTACGATGTTAATTTGCACGATATTTTGCTTGTTTCTTGTTGAATAGACAAGTACTTAATCTAACAGCAGTATTTTTTTGGGAATCCTACTGCATAATATTTAAACTCAAACTTCATATCGCGCGGAGGTCAAAGGCCGTTTTGTGCACTCGAACATTCAAAGATCTTTTAAAAATAGTTTTGTTATGAAATATACCTAGAATTTTCTTTAATTATGAGTACGATTTGTGTACATACCATTAAATACACCAGGATACACTTAATTCACTGTGAAACACTCAACACAATCAAACTTCACATAACAATGACGTCACTGAGCAACGGTTTGATTACGTAACACTTTATCGAAAAACAATTTTTATGATGCTATTTGATGCAAATATTATCTAAAACGATGTAATAAGTACTTATAAATGAATATTTATCCACTTCTCGTCGAATATGCACAAAAAATAAGAAAAAACACTAAATAACTAGAGAGCCTAACAAGATAACGCTCTGTCCACGCGCGCGTTCGAAGCGTCACTGTCAACTATTTTTATAAATTGTGCCACAGAACTTTTATGCGTTTGAATGATGTAGTTTACGAAAAACTGGCTATCGGCCCATAGAGTTAAATCATCGCAGACGAGATTAAACCTTATTTATATTAAGTATTAAGATAAAAACCGCTTGCTTCTGGGTGGTACGATATAGTACCAGCCGGGCTTGAAGAGTGCTCGATTTACCGGTACGATATCGTACCAGCCGGACGATAGCGATAAAATACAACTCCCAAGCCTACTCGTCGTGTCTAGTTGAATAGGTACGAGTACCTACTAGGTGATTCGTGATGCGAGAGTGGTGAATTAAATGTCAATTAATTTCTCTCGTTTACGAGATGTGATAGTGGTAAACACCGTGCCGTGCTTTCGATACGATTCGAGATGATGGAGGTAAATGAACTTACACCAACCTAAATCGTACCTGAAATGAAATACCAACCTGTAGGTACACATGGCTACACCTCAAGTTATAAATTTCCAGTATAAGCTGATCTCACATTGAATAGGATTTCCGTACAGTGCAAGATCAGCGTAAACTGGAAATGTATAGCTTGATGTGTAGCCGTGCGTACTTGCAGCCGGTTATTCGTCCGACGTCCGTTGACCCACCGCGGGCGCGCTGAACTGACGCACACGCACAGCTGTGCCGCGCTACGTCATCACCGAGCAGATCGCGTACGATCTTGCGTTTATGAATGAAATAGTGGAAGCGCTACTAAAATTTAACTCGAATGACAGAAAAAAAGTGATAAATTTCTAACTTCTTTATTAGATGTCTTAAAACAAAAATAACAATGCCAATAGTGACTGTTACTCGTCTGGAGTTATTGTGTTTCGGCTCCAGAACGATGTAAAAATAAACGTGTATAGATAGATTAGTAGTCACTGTAAGACGACTTAAATGTCACGGTGTATACAGTCATGTTTTATAATAAATATAGATAGTTTAGTAGTCATTGTAAGACGACTTAAATGTCACGGTGTATACAGTCATGTTTTATATAGATAGATTAGTAGTCATTGTAAGACGACTTAAATGTCACGGTGTATACAGTCATGTTTTATAATAAATATAGATAGTTTAGTAGTCATTGTAAGATGACTTAAATGTCACGGTATATACAGTCATGTTTTATAATAAATATAGATGGTTTAGTAGTCATTGTAAGACGACTTAAATGTCACGGTATATACAGTCATGTTTTATATAGATAGATTAGTAGTCATTGTAAGACGACTTAAATGTCACGGTGTATACAGTCATGTTTTATAATAAATATAGATGGTTTAGTAGTCATTGTAAGACGACTTAAATGTCACGGTATATACAGTCATGTTTTATATAGATAGATTAGTAGTAATTGTAAGACGACTTAAATGTCACGGTGTATACAGTCATGTTTTATAATAAATATAGATAGTTTAGTAGTCATTGTAAGACGACTTAAATGTCACGGTATATACAGTCATGTTTTTCAGGCTAGAAGGAGCTACCTTCTTTATTGAAGGGTATTAATTGGTCAAGAAAGATTATGCGACATAGCTTTGCTGAGAGTAGACCTAGAAGATAATTTACGAAGGGGCGCAAATGTGGTGCGTGCCCTAGGCGCCATTTTCTATTGGTACGCCCCTGCCTGTGTCCCAGCAGTGGGAACATTTTACGCTTATTTTGCTAAGGTTAATAACAGTCAATAAGAAGTCTCGCAGTTGATATAATCGACCCCCAATATCTCTAAAAATTCTTCTTTCCAGGTATATGGCGTATCAATGGAGAGAAAGTCTGCCGCTACAGTAACGGCTACATCTTAGTCCTGTGCACCATTGAAGCATCTCGGTTGAAGGCATTCCTTGTACATCCAGATGCTGCCGGAGTCAGTTCTGATGGTACCTTCGTCTCATTCCTGAACACTCCTGGTAAGTTTGAAGTGTTATTTTAATTTCTTTGAAAATATCTACACTCAAGGAGGATGCTCTATGTTAGCCCAGGTAATGTGCTGTATTTATGATTTTTATTCGACTTCAAAAAGTAGGAGGCTATCAATTCGACATGTTTTTTTTTTAATGTATGTTCGAGCATAACTCCGTCTTATATAGACCCCCACCCCTGTCAGCAAGGGACATGCGGGATCGGATTCGGGGGCACAAAATATTATATTATGACCACTATTTATCATTTTCTTCCAGGTACCCCTCTGGAAATGAACTCCGAAGTGAATCTAGCCCGCATTCTCGGCCTATCTCGGCTGTATGCAGCTGTGTTGTCACGTTGTCAACTGACTACTGCCATCCACAGCGTTGTGGAGTACGTAAGACTTCGGGCTTTTGCTGGTAAGTTAGTTTTCCCACCACAGAGCATGGAGTACTGCCGTCTCCAGACGTTGCTGTTGCGCCGATTCCGTGTTGTAAGCGCCATTTATATAGTAATAAAATTACTAGCCAATTAGCCGGTGAATTATAATCTGTAGATGGAGCCACTAGTTTACTAAGATTTGGTAAAATGGTGATTGATTTTGGCGATTATGCCAAATCCTGTTAAATCTGCTGGATCTTTGACAGTCGTTATCGGGTCGTCAGAAGCCCGAAAGTCGAAAAACCAGTCTTACCAAGGGGTATCGTGTTACCCAGCAACGGGGTTGTGGAGGTCAGATATGCAGTCACTCCATGTAAAATACTGGTATTCAGCTGCATCCGGTTAGACTGGAATCCGACCCCAACATAGTTGTAAAAAGGTTAAAAAAAAGTCCACGCTTGCTCAAGACGGTTTGGCAATTTGGGGCTCATGTTAATTTACTATAAGTCCACGTTTCCACACAATGTCTTTTCTAGTCATCGAAAGATAAAATCAGAAAATACATAAGAATTAAAAAGGTCACATTGGTGCGGTGCGTCCTGACCGCTATGGCATACGGTGCCGAAACGCGGAGACTGACAGTGGGGTGGTCCACAAATTTAAGGTTGCGTTGTGGTGCATACTATGCTCGGAGTTTCATCGAAAGATAAAATATCCAGAAAAGAACCGGAGTTACCGGCATAGCAGAGTAAGCAAGCTAAAGTGGCAGTAAGCTGGCCATGTTTTTCAAAGGACCGATGGCCGTTGGAGCAGACGAGTCCTGGAGTGAAGACTGCGTAATCAAGCGTATTGTGAGACGCCCCCAGCTAGATGGACCAAAAAGGTAGCTGGGACAGACTGTATGCAGAAGGCAGAGCATAGTGTTGTGGCGCAGCCTGGTAGACGCCTATGTCCAGCAATGAACTGCGATATTGTTCTCCCAAACTTTAAAACAACCGTTTTTCCTCAGGTAAACCCCTCGCGGAGTTATCAACAATACAATCAACAGTAGGCAACGCACTCATTGACATATACGCGTGTGAGAGCGCAGAGTACTTCACTGCTGGCTTACTGGACGGATTTATGGACCCTGATGCGGAACTGGAAGTGGCTATGTGCAGGTGAGAACTGATGATTGTGTTTGAGTACTTCTAGAACCGGCCAAGTGCGTGTCGGACCACGCATAATGAAGGGAGTTGGCATGAATGAGAAAAATAATCCCAAGGGCAAACTTAACATTGCAGTTGAATAAAATGTTCTCCCGTATATCGATATACGTCACAGTCAATTTTCTAAATGCAAATGTATGTTTGTAATCGCAAAATAGTATTATTTATTTATTTAATAAATATAATAAAAGTTGTTTAACCATGTGTACGTATATATAATAAGATACCAAGTAATGTCAAGACTTTAAATATAAGATTATTCAAAAATAAATTGCATGAATGGTTGTGTAGTCATAGTTTTTATAGTGTCAAAGAACTATTTGACTATAAATGTTAAATATGGTTGTGTAAATTTGTACGCTTATGACTGTTAAGCAAAAACATGTATGCTCTTGTTATTTTGTTTTTACCATCTTTTTATACTATGTTTTTACAGCAAATAAATACTATTCTATTCCATTTAGGCTGGAAGCCGAACCCAACACAGTTGGTAAATGCTAGATTTTGTTCTAGCATTATTCAAACAATTCATTATTATTTCCTTTAACAGAAATTTCATCACCAATCACGGCCTCACGACAATGCTGCAGCTCCTATCAATCCCAGCGCTGGAAAAAGAAGAGGAATGCAAGCGTTTGTTAGACGATATGAGACACTTAGCCACGAGGGGAGAGAGTCTAGAAAGTGTTAATATGTTTATCGGTAAGTTAGCCAATCTAGATCAAAATCAAAAGTCATTTATTTAAATTAGACTGAGAATTAGCACTTTTTGAAGGTCAAAATTACATAAGACAGTCCCCCAAAACGCCCGCCCTTCACCAGCATCAAACAATTCAGCCTATCGCAGGCCTCTCCCAGGCTGCGCCACAGCACTCTAAACCTCCGCCTTCCGCATCCAGTCTGTCCCAGCCACCTTTCTAAGGTCGTCGGTCCATCTAGCTGGGGGCGTCCCGCACTACGTGTGCCGATACGCGGTCTCCACTCCAGGACTCGTCTGCTCCACCGTCCATCGGTCCTTCGACAAACATGGCCAGCCCACTGCCACTTCAGCTAGCTTACTCAGCAAGCTATGACGGCGACACCGGTTCTTTTCCGGATAATTTAATACCACCAGCACACTATTTTTTTACACGCTTTATATTTTCTTGACTTGTATGTTTGTCTGTATGTACGTTTGTATGTTTGTTTGTAACCGACTCCTTAGGGCGCGATTTTGACCCACTTCAAACAGTCAGATTTCATTTAAACTTTGTAGACTTATCGAGGACCGATGACAGTTCAAAAATAAATATAAAAATATAAAACTAAAAAACAAGCTTTAAAAACCAAACTAAAAAAGTAGAAGGCTTTTTGAGGTATTTTTATAATCAATTAATATCAAGCACCGCACGGTTTTTAATTGAATTAAATAATTTTCTACGTTTTTAGTTTGGTTTCTAAAGCGTGTTTTTTTGTTTTTTTTTAAATATTATTTATTTACTATTTTTTAGTTCTGCTAACCACAAAAGCTTGATTTTTAAGTTTGTTTTTTTTTCTATTTTTTAATAATGGTTTACCAACAACGTCTGTATACAGCGGGGTAATTCCGTCACACACTAACAGGAGAAAAAATGGCTTTCATCTTGACAGACCAACAACATTCATTTCGTTATACATGTTGTTGAGCAGACAAATTTTTCGAACATATAAAGCAATGGATTAGCAATATCATTCAAAAATTATTCAGATTGTGATTGATACTGTGTTACGTAATTAGGATGCTGGTTGGCAACTTAGGGTCAGTTCAGATAGAACGGAAAAATGTCCGAGCAATTTACTGGCTCCATTGAAAATAGGATCGTATTACCATAGTCTAAGATAGAAAATGTTATGGATATCAACACAGTCGGCTCTCGCATGCTCGTTTTTCGGTTGCTCTCTAAATACCAAGTTCACCCTTCTTTTATTTTCGCCAAATCAAATCAAATCACTTATTTTGTTTGCAAACATGGGTAATATATTACATAGATGTTTTATTTTATGAGTTTTATGTTCTACCGTCACATTGGCATGCAAAGCCTATATAGGCTTCCGACCTATATAAATACTATATTATATATTTATAGGTATTTATATATTTTTATTAATATGCATAAACCTTTCTTTTCAACTTAAAAAAATAGCTGAACGAATAGTCGTAGACATTCGACGCAGTAGTAAAAAAATATGAGGAAGACTTCCCCGACCAGGATAAGCATTTTTTTTTTCTGTACGGCTCTTTTAGTTTTGGGCCTAACTTTGTATGAAACAGAAGTGATCTCCTTTCAGCTCTAAATGGCATACACCATGCTGGCAAAGTGATGGCTGATGAAGTGAGACAAATAAGGAACCCGCTGATGCATCCCGCTTTCATCTTTAAAAAGGTTCTAGCTAATAGACATCAGGTAAGTTTTTTTTTATTTTATTTACTTATACAAGGTGTAATTTTAATCACCGTTAACCTCATAAGGGGTCATTGTACTCATCATTCTGAACAACTTTTACTGTGGGCCCATACCTGAAATCGCGAAAATAAAATCAGCTGTTCCTTACATTTTGACGAGTAAGTGTCAGAGCGCTGCGCTCACATTTTAAGATCACGATACAAAATAGATCTTATTTACTTCACAATAAGGTATACGGGCAGCACAACCGGTGCATCTCAGCGATCTTCGACACGCTTTCGCGCTCGTAGTGAAATTATACCAGTTCGTGTTGTAAATAAGTTTGATATTCTGTTGCTATCTTAAGAAGTACGGACATAAATGTAGGGAACAGCTGATTTTATTTTCGCTATTTCAGGTTTCGACCCATAGTAAAAGCTGTTCATAATGACGAGTACAATGACCCCTTATGAGGTTAACGGTCATTAAAATTACACCTTGTATACTAGCTTTTTCCAAGAGTAGGGAGAGACCAAAGAAACGATGGATGGACTGTGTAAATGATGAGAATGTTAGAAAGGGTGTGACTACGGGGATGACGACTAATAGTGAAGCGTGGAAGAAAAAGACATGTTTCGCCGATCCTAATACACCCTGTATGAGAAAAAATCTAAAAATATACCATTGAGATAGCTTAGGCAAAATGCAGTCGAAAAATGTTACTTTTAGTTCACGAAACAACAAAATAAATGATGAAATAAAATTTAAAGATTACAGTTTTTTTAATCTGTTTTTGAACACCATGATATAGTAGCCGCCATGTTATTACGTCAAACAGAATGTCAACAGAGCAACTTTGTACTTTTACCATTTTCGTAACCAAAGTAATTTTTATTTAAATACCTAATATTTTACATTCAGGAAAAGCAAACCAACGATAAGTAGAAAAATAACTATTTTTTTTTTTTGGAACGAAGTTCCTTATCGCGCGTTGCGAAAGGGGGCTAGACGGAAAATATTAAGACCAAAAGTTGTAACGACACTTTTTGCAACATTGTTGTAAGCCGTGCGGCGTGCGCGTGTTTCTCTGCAGACAGAGACACAGACAGAGTGCATATATATATATATATATGTGTGTGTGTGTGTGTATGTATATGAACAATTATTAAATTTTTATTACAATTCCTTCACTAATTAATCGGAAGGAACTTCGTTCCATCCGGGTGTCCCTTGACACCTATCAAGTTCTATTATAAACAATTGTCTTATGAATTATCAGCGCATTTGTTTATATAGCAAACTGACGTCATACCCACAGAGCAATATGGCGTCCACTGCGTCCAGCGTTTTCGTCAAATTTCGCTCGAAATTTGAAAATGTAAAATTTAAATGCATTTTAATGGCACTAATCGATGTTGTTTTGATTGATTGTTGTTTTTTTAGTGGTTAATTAGCACTCTAGAATCGAACTAGGTCACTTTTCAAACATGAGTGTAATACCCTATTGGGGTAGGGCAGGGGAATGATACTAGCTTTTATCAGCGACTTCTTAGAGGTCGGATATTATGCATTATAGTGTTTTAGAGGTGTGAGGTACTGGGTGTAAACTTCATTCATTCTCTATGGAAAAGGAAGGATCCTCCGACCAGATGGGTGTTGTGTCTGGTGGGCTACTGCCCGACGGTTGATGTGATGTTGGGATGTTGTATACACCGTGACATTTTAGTCGTCTTACAAAGGTGGTCCACTCAATGTAGCTGTTATAAAATACCTCTAGGCGCGATTAAAACATTGTTACCATAATAGGTACAAAGAAAAATAAATAATGCTTTAGAATTATGAAACACCCTCCCTGTTAATAATGTTTACGTATCAAACGGTAGAAGATATCTACCTACCTACCATTACATTCCATCATTAATTCCATCTCCATAACAGGGTGTTTCAAACTACGTCATGCGTCTTAGTGAATGATATTTTAATTTTTTTAATTAAGCATAAGTTCATAAATATTTTTTTTTTAATAAATGATTAATAGTCATTGGATACATGAAGTAGGCTGCCGTTGTAAGACGACTAAAATGTCACGGTGTATATACGGGTCGCGCGGTAAACTCTGATTGCACGATGTAGGATTTGTGTGACGTCACGTCTTTGATCCGTAGTTCTCATGTAGCATTGTAGAAGGTGCCACATCACTCCTGTGTGTCAAGTCTTAGATTCGTAGTTCGCATGTAGCATTGTAGATGGTGCTACATCACTCCTGTGTGTCAAGTCTTTGATCCGTAGTTCGCTTGTAGCATTGTAGAAGGTGCCACATCACTCCTGTGTGTCACAAGTCTTTGATCCGTAGTTCGCATGTGGCATTGTAGATGGCGCCACAAGATCGCAGATAGGCCATGCATTGTATATTTTGCACTGTTTGATTTATTTTTTGTTATGCTATTTTAAGAGCAGTGGTGGCCCAGTGGTAATGACCGCGACTTACGAGTTGTTGCTCGTAAGTTCGAACACAGACAAGCGCTTTACTTTGTGTGAATTATTTCATCACCAATGCTCTCAAAACGGTGAAGGACAACATCGTGAGGAAACCGGCATGTACTAGAACCAAAACTTCGAAGACATGTGACATCTACCAACCCGCACTGGACCTGCGTGGTGTATTACGGCCCACTCCCTCTCGCCGGGAGGTGGGCTGTGTCCCAGCAGTGGAAACGATATAGGCTGCTGATGCATGATGCTATCTCTATATCTACTCCCTACTAATATTATAAATGCGAAAGTAACTTTGTCTGTCATGTGCGTCATGTGTCATGCTGCGTGCTTCGTCGAGAGAACAAGAGATCGCGTCAGGAAACTCATCAAAGATATAGACGATGGGCAATATCTTAACTTAGACCACTTCACTGTGCAGTTTGGAAAGAAAGTTTTGGACACTAACAGTAGCTTAGTTGAAAAGCCCACTGCTAGAACGTTCTGGTAGAATGTTGTACCCTCTTACCGATCTCATACTCGTACCGATCGTCATGAAATTTGGCAGAGATATAGCCTGGCATATGGAGAAGGACATAGGCTATTTTTTTATGCGATAACCGACATCCACGCGGGCTGAGTCGCGGTCAAAAGCTAGTATTATAAATGTGAACGTCTGTGAGGATCGATGGATGAATTTTTGTTACTCTTTCACGCAAAAACTACTGAATGGATTTGGATGAAATTTGGCACTTAGATAGTTTATAACCTGGATTAACACATAGGGTACTTTTACCTGCGGCAGCAGCAAGTACCTAGTCATTTTCTGAGGTACAAAGGTAACCGACATAGCCACAAGAATTGCCAAACTGAAGTGGCAGTGGGCAGGGCACATTGCTCGCAGAACAGGTGGCCGATGGAGCCGAAAGGTTCTAGAGTAGCGACCGCGTAATGGAAGACGTAGCGTTGGAAGGCTTCCCACAAGATGGACCAATGGCCTGGCCGTACAGAACCGGTCGCTGTGTGGAGGCCTATGTCCAGCTGTGGACGTCTTTCGGCTGAAATGATGATGATGGTGAATTTCCTGAACTCTTTTCTTTATTTACAGGAAAAAGATGACCCTAAATTGACGCTCTACTTGTCGGAACACCTCCACCCATCTTTGAAACCGCCTTCAGAACAGCTAGAGTACTGCATTTTGCGCATGAGATTCGCGTGCGAGACCCTGATGGCAAGACATGGCGTCAAAGTGGGTCAAGCTTACACGTAAGTTTTGTAAAGTGGTTATTTTATTGATGAAGTGGTTATTTTATTGATGAAGTGGTTGGTTTATTGGTGAAGTGGTTAGTTTATTGGTGAAGTGGTTATTGTATTGGTGATGTGGTTATTTATTAAAAAGAGGTGAATTTGTATTAGATATTTATGTGGAGACATAGGGGTAAAACCAACAAACATAAGGTAGGACGCCCTCAGGCTACGTGGAGCGACGATCTTCGCAGGGTGACTGGTAGCAGTTGGATGAGACTTGCCGAGAATCGAGCTGAATGGCGTGCAATTGGAGACGCCTATGTCCAGCAGTCGACTGCTGTAGGCTGTTGATGATGGGGGTCAAGTGGTAACAGCTTATCTTCTTAGTCTTAGTCTTCAGTGGATCGTTGACTTCCCCGAGGATTGCCTTTTCAGCGATGTGCTTCCATTTCTGCCGACTCAGTAGCTTTCTTGATCAGGTCAGTCCAGCGAGTTGGTGATCGGCCTCGTGATCTCTTGCCCCCACCTGGCCCTAAACCACCAGTCTCTCCATGGAGTTCTCACTTCTAGTGATGTGACCAAAGAACTTAAATATACGTAGGTGTACAAACAGCTTATACGTACGCGTTTATTTATTGAGGTGCTCGTGGCTACGTTACAGCAGTATTGAAGGCATTTTGAGATCTCGCACTACTTATTTAGCTAGGAGCGCCACTGTCTAGAGACTTACTAAATTATACAACATGTAACAGAATAAACAAAAGACCTGAAGTAATTTGTTCGAAATTGACTACTGAAACGATTTCAGTAACTTCTGAAACTGGTATTTTTTTTAATTTGTATTTTGCCTACGCGTCAAAGAAAATTCTATCCTATTTCAAGGCAATAAGACTCAATTTTAAACGCATAAAGTAATGCTAGGGTCTACACGGTTTTCTTAATCATAACAGCTAGTTTAAAAAAAAAACCGGTCAAGTGCGAGTCGTACTCGTGCGCCGAGGTTGCCATACCTACCCATTATACCGCCATAGTAAAAAGATATGGGCAAATTTAGATTTTCACGAAAACTTGTAAGTACCAAAATTTACCTTAATTTTCAACTTTTTTATTTTTTGAAATTTTTCCTTTACTTGTTCTGTAAGACCTTGTAGGATTTGTGTGACGTCAAGTCTTTGATGAGTAGTTCGCATGTGGCATTGTAGATGGCGCCACATCGCTCCTGCGTGTCAAGTCTTTGATGCGTAGTTCGCATATGGCATTGTAGATGTCGCCACAGTGGCCCAATAACTGGGTTGTGGAGGTTAGATAGGCAGTCGCTCCTTCTAAAATACTTGTACTCGGCTGCATCCGGTTAGACTGGCCGCTGACCCCAACGTAGTTGGGAAATATAGCTAAGCAGAGGGTTTATTCTGTTAAATCTTGTTTATGACTGCGATATTAAATATTTTGCAAATATGTTTCATCAACAGGGAATTGAACAGACTGGCTGAGGCAGCAACAGAAATATTGGTAATGACTGCAGTCCTAGCGAGAGCTTCAAGGTAAGATATCGTCTGACTTATTACTAAACACGATCTGACTTTAATTCTAGGCCAGTTATTGCATTTCCAACTTTATTTCGAGCTGGGTAAAGTTCTTGATACAAAAATTACAACTTAGCATCGGATTAAGAGGTCAGTTTGTAAAAAAAGAAGTGCATTTCGATTTCTGTTAGATTCATATTTCCAACATAATCGAAGAACAAGAGAATACCGTGGACACCGAGAATACGGAAACGATGGCCGTTGACGCCGGATGGTTCTGGTGTGGCGATCGGAAGACGTAGACTTAAAAGGCCTGCCACAAGGTGGACCGATGACCTTGTGAAGACCGCAGGAATCCGCTGGATACGGGAAGCATAGAATCGGTCGAAGTGAAGTAGCTTGGGGGAGGCCTATGTCCAGCACTGGACGTCTTTCGGCTCAATGATGATGATAGGCAGACAAAATAAAAAAATAACTAGGCCCCAATACATGTACGCCGCCTCGACGTATAATTATTAAGTCGTAAACCATGGCTGGAAGCGTTTGTTTATTTGAGGCATCCACAGAAAGTGCTGGTTAAGCCTCCGACAACCTCCTAGAAACCTGTGGGATGCCATTCCCAAAATAAAATAAGGTCCCTCTCTCGTCGGTTGCACTGAAACATATTTTTTACAGATCTTACTGCATCGGCCTCCGGAATTCGGAAACCGAGATGAAACTTGCTGCCTGCTTCGTCGAGAGAACAAGAGATCGCGTCAGGAAACTCATCAAAGATATAGACGATGGGCAATATCTTAACTTAGACCACTTCACTGTGCAGTTTGGAAAAAAAGTCTTGGACACTAACAGTAGCTTAGTTGAAAAGCCCACTGCTAGGACGTTCTGGTAGAATTTTCTACCCTCTTAATACAAAATTCGATCTAATTTCAGTTCTAGCCTATAAAGCTCTGACCCACTTTTTGCATTTCCAACTTTATTTCATTAACTTACGGCCGAATACTGAAACGTCACTCAAATATTTAAGGGCTGCTTAAATGTATGAGCAGCTCTTAAACTTTAATTTCGTATACCCAAACGTCACTTTTGAGTATGTGTTAAATCTAAGTGCTTCTTAAATTAAGTTGTGCTCAAACACCACTCACTTTAAAAATCGTATAATTAAGTTCTTAATACAAAAATTACAACTTAGCACCGGACTAAGAAGGCTGGCAAATTCGCATTTATAATATTTTTCGTGATTATTTCATTAAATATAAACCAAAGTACTATTTTTTTCAGCCAAGCACTAGTGCGTTGGTGTTTATAACTGTTTTTAACATTTACACTTAAATAAAAACATTTAATCGTAATAAGTACTGCTAATAGAAAATAATTAACGGTATGTCGATGGTATTTACCAAAATAAGTATTTAAAAAATACATACAATCTTATAAATTAAAAAATACCAACGATCTAGTGCTTGGCTAGAAATAAAATAGTGCTTTAATTTAAACTTAATAAGATAATCACGAAAAACCACTTGAGATGCGACGTTGCTACCTCGCGCCGGATGGACGCTCTTAAACCATATCAAAAGAAATCCCTTATTTTGTAATAAGACTGGGAGAGTTTATGAAACCTTGAGTTGTTTTAAATCCTGTGTAGACGATATTTTTTTATTTATACAAGCAGGATATTCAAGGCGTACGCTTAGTTAAAAAAAAAGTTTAAGTAAGCCTAGCTCTTTTCACAAACAAATTGACACGTTATAGTTAAAACCATACCTAAAAAAAACCTCGTAATGGTTCATTGTTTTACTACGGAATCCTAAAATCTGACCAAGTTTGGGTCGGACTAATACAAGGTCGGTCCTGCATAAACTAAAAACGTTGATTTTTTTCGGGGTTTTGCCTTGTATTAACTATTTATTATTTGCCATGTGTTTGTGGCTAAGTAACAATAGCTGCACGGGTCGATCGAGCAGGTTAAGCTACGCTTGTCGCGGTTGGTCCGTGGATGGGTGACCAACTTTACACACCAAGACGCCTCCGTGCCTCGGAAAGCACGTCCCGGCTATCATTTGTGGATCTTTGACAGTCGTTACGGGTCGGCAGAACCCCCAAAGTCTGACAACCAGTCTTACCAAAGGGTATCGTGTTACCCAGTTACTGGGTTGTGGAGGTCAGATAGGCAGTCGCTCCATGTAAAATACTGGTATTCAGCTGCATCTGGTTAGACTGGAAGCTGACCCCAACATAGTTGGGAAAAGGCTAGGCAGATGATGATTATTTGCCATGATATTGAATCTTAAAAGAGGCATATTTGCTGCTAAATATACTGCGTATCTCCTATTTGTATAAAAAGTCGTATGCGCAGCTTTTATTATACAATGTATGTATACACCGTGAAATTTAAATGTTTGTTTTCCCGCGGCAGATCAACTTGCCATAAGGAGTACTTTCGAAGCATAGAGTAAAAGTAAAAAAATTAAGATTTTTTTTTGTTTTAAAATAATTAAAAAAATATTCATCAACTCGATAAAACACTACTCAACAGTAACACTAGAGGTAACTGGTAGATACTACTCGAATCGCACGCACCGCCGACAAAGGGAACAGCGATGCATAAATGTTCAAAGCAAAATAAACTCTCCCGGTGGTGATTTTTCATGGTTAATCTGCCATTTTTGTTTCTAGCATTTAATTTTTTTATAAAACGATTGTATTACCAAGACAAAACCGTTTCGCTGCGGGAAAACAACCATTAAAATTTCACGGTGTATACGATTTAAAAATAGATTTGGCAAATTCGTTGACATTTTAAGAAAGCCGTCATTATATCTATGGGAACAATGATATACGAAAAACCCAAGATACACAATCAGCGTCTCAAAAACGTCCGCATAAATAGAGCGCAATGTGCGCAGGTGTCAAATAGTACCGTCAGTCATCTTTCAGTCAGTTTTTTTGGACATTGCTTTGTAAAAACAACTTTAAGTCATGCATGTAAAGTTGGATTTGCAGAACTATAACCTCTGTTGTATAATTGGAGACAGTTTTGAGTATTGCTTTTATTAGAGACTGTGTGCATCTTGAGTTTTTTGTACATAAATCCATGGGAGCCATTTTCTATGGAAATTCTAGACAACGAGATTTCTTTATGAAAAATATTTGTTATATAAATGATTAGATTGTTACGTAATTGTTACTCCTGTAAATAAAACTAGTTTTAATAATATTAAAATGTTTTATTTTATTCTAAAAATTTCTAATACACAGTTCAATCTACGAAACTACAAAATTAATTAATTGCTTATATCATAATCAATTTTCTAAGATAGTCTATACTCCGTTTGAAATAAGCTTAGACATTTAAATAAACCTTTTTACAGTCCGGTCAACAGTTGGTATTGTAACCAGTTTTTGTTTTAATGCCATCCTTATGCCGACGGAATAGAAGTCAAAATTGGTTGAACGGATTGTAAAAATAATAGTTTTAAAAACTAAAAAACACGCTTTAAAAACCAAACGAAAAAAATTTAAATAATTTAATTCTATTAAAAAGCGTGGGGTGCTTTTTGAGGTATTTTTATAATCAATTAATATCAAGCACCCCACGCTTTTTAAGTACTGATGAATATGAAGAAATTCTTACATAGACTACGACGTAAGGAATGACAAATCAAAAAAAAAGAAAAATAATCAAGACACAAGTTTAATAGAAGTAAATTGTTTTCTATTTTTTTAGTTCTGGTAAGTACATAAGCAAGATTTTAAAACGACTTTAAACTATTAACTTTTTTTTTTACTTTTTTAAACTTTGTAGTTTAAATGAAATCTGACCGTTTGAGGTCAAAATCAAGTCCAAAGGAGTCGGTTACAAACAAACATACAGGTGAAGCTAATAAAAGCGTGTTAAAAAGGTATGTTTAATGTCTAATCTTATTTCAAATGGAGTATAGTATCCACCTAATTACTAAAATTTGCAATAAATACCTAATTAATTATATTTAGGTGAATTAAGCAAAATAGATCTATAAAGACGAAAAATTATGACTTTATCTCGAAAGCTGCTAGCAAAGTATTTTTTTTTTAATCCTGGAAGTCTGACAACCATTCTTACCAAGGGGTATAGTGTAACCCAGTAACTGGATTGTGAAGGTCGGATAGACAATCGCTCCATGTGATAAACTGGTATTCAGCTACATCCAGTTATAATGGAACCCGACCCCACATATTCATACATTGGATGATGATTCCAAAAAAAAGAAGAAAGGATCAAATCATTAATGATTACTTCATTACTGACGTACCTACAGTTACAAATTGTACATTTTAAAAAAATCTATTAGTCACGCATTAGAAAAATTGCGCACACAACAACCTAATTACTAAATTAAATTGTTGTTGTTGTTTGTTGTTTGTTGTTGTTGTTGTTGTTGTTTAATTGTAGTTGTTTGTTTGTTGTTGTTGTTGTTGTTTGTTGTTAATTGTTAAAAGTGGTTTTAGCTAGTGATACAACAGTATTACCTGGTGGTATTGTTTAACTTTAAAATACCCACCGTACCACCCGGGTACGGCCAGGGGTACGGCGGGTCTGCAGTGCAAAATAGCTAGGCAGATTATGACTTTGTTGTAGTCCAGAAAATACATAACAAAAAAAAATACATTTGACAGTACAATCATACAAAGTACGACATTTTACTGAAGCCCTCTCTAGATTGTCTAATATGAAAATCGTCTTAATAATTAGAATTTTATTTGAATTAACTACTCGTAATAATGAATTAAGAAAAACAAAATCAAATTAAAAAATGGCGTCGAAAAATACATCAGCATCGTTGAAAAAAAAAATTGTCTTTGATTTAAATCGATTATATTTCCCATTAAAAAATCAAATGCATAACCTAACCTAATGCATTTCGAACTCTGTTATAAAACAACTATTCTAATGATAACTTCTGCCTACTATTATTGCCTATGGCCTATAATCTTTAGGAAAAACACTAATATATGAAATTCCCTTCTCAGCCACTGGTTTGAAACTATCCCCAAAAGTGACATTTTTCGCCACACTACCCTTCTTTCCAGCTTTGCCACGTCTTCTCAACTTAGCCATGGACTGGGCAACTTTCGTTTCCAAAGTCGATTTGGACTCGAAAGCGACTTTCTCCGGCTTCGAATTGAAGGCCTGGACTTTATTTTTCTCTTTGCGTTTGTAGTAGAAGACTTCCCATGCTAACGTTATCATTGCTAGTCCTAGGCCGAATAGAGTCGCTATGAAAACTCCACCTGGGAACATAAATAATAGACGTACATATAACATCACGCCGGTATTCCTCGAAGGCACAAACAGAGGTGCTTAGCAGTGGCGGATTTACACATTTGCCGCCAGTAGGCTATTAAATTTTTGCCGTCCCTACTAACTCTTTTGCATTGTAATACTGAAACGCTATTGGAATATTTGAAAAATTCATATTCACAATTAGTGTACCTACTTTACACAGCATTTAGTAAGTTTTCATATACAGACATTGGAGTACCTATTCGGTACATTTACTGTATACAGGGTTATTTGTAAAACACCGGTAACCTCTCAGGACTACGTTACTAACATCGTAATCAACAACTTTTGTTCTATGACTTTTAAAAATTCATTATATTTTAATTCATCAGATTTACATACAAAAATAAAAATATTTAAATTCAACGCTCTAAATGTTACGAAGTCTATGCGAAGCAAAAGAAAGCGATAGGTAGTACCGACAATAGCGAGGGGAGCGGGGTAGGGGGCGGCGGGGGCGCTTGAACTTGACCTATTTACGGGCGGCCTTCAGTCATTCGTTTGCTTTGATGCGCTTGCGTCGCGTCATTACGGGTCCTTGTAGTGAAATTCGGCAGTGCAGACGTATACGTAATTATCTTTACATGATGGCGTATCAATTTTCAAATGTCGAGTACACGGAAATGGTGCGAATGCTAGCTAGGTGTGATGACAATGTTTCGGAAGCGTGTCGCCAATACGCCATATGATTCCCAAACGTACGTATACAAAATAGTTTTATCAAGTGCTATACCGTTGTAACTTTACAGAAAATGTGAGATGTCATTGTTAGTTTGTTTTCATTACGGTGTTTAGTGCATAGGTACCGTGAAATATCAAGGTTATTTCCATGTCAAATGTTCGATTGTAGGTATAATTTGGCTTTTGCGTAAAAAGGCGGGAACCGTAGAGTTACTAACCCAAAAGTAATACTACGAGGACAGTGCGCGGCAATGTATGTAGGTACAGCAAAATACAGAGTTGAAATGTGTTACATAGGACAACGAAATATTTAAGGTTTGTTTTTGGTAAATGTATTATGTTTTGTAAAAAGTCGTAGAACAAAAGTTGTTGTTTATGATGTTAGTAATATAGTCCTGAGAGGTTACCGGTGTTTTACAAATAACCCTGTATACAACGTGTCGTTTTGCATCCTCGTCAAATTCAAGGAGGTAACTATGCTAATGATTCTCGACACGAATCAATAATAAAATAAGTAGTTTTTTTTTGTTTTTTTTTTTTTTTAATTTTAAAACGCAGCCCGTGTTATACCGCACTGTAACTGGGTAACCTGGGTTCAAACAGTCTTCGTCGCACAAACCAGTCCTCGAATTACTTGTTGCGATTTTTTATTTTACGGCTATGAAAATACAGTCGAGAACGCAATGGTTCAATTACCATTGCGTTCTCGACTGTATTTTCATAGCCGTAAAATAAAAAATCTACTTATTTTATTATTGATTCGTGTCGAGAATCATTAGCATAGTTACCTCCTTGAATTTGACGAGGATGCAAAACAACACGTTGTATAGTAGGTAGGTATAAAGATATTGTAATTTTGTTAAAGTTTCGAGACCTTTTTTCTCCGCGTATATAACTAATAATGTAATTTTTTGCTTAAGACAAAAAAAATTGAGCCAAATTTGCCGTCGCCCTAGACTCCAGCCTACTCAGCCTGCTAGTAAATCCGCCACTGGTGCTTAGTCCACCCACATTTTGTAAGTTCAATGTTTTATGCGGCGAGCCTATTGTAATTTTCAGGGATTAAACACAGCTAAGTTCTCACTGCCGGGACACGGCCTCCTCTCAATTAGAAGAAGTGGGCCGTAATCCACCACGTGGGCCCAGTGCGGGTTGGTACATGTCACTTGTCTTCGAATAATTGGTTCTAGGACATGCCAGGTTCCGTTACGATGTTTTCTTTCACAGTTTTAAGAATAATTGTGATTAAATAATTTACACAAAGTAAAGCGTATGTCGTATGCGAGAACAATAGAACCAGTCGAAGTGGCGGAGCTTGGTCCTCCAAGCCTATGTCCAGCAGTGGACGTCTTTCAACTGAAATTATGATGATGGAAGCGCCTGTCGGAGTTCGCCCCTACGACCTACAACTCGTAAGTCCAGGCCGTCTCCACTGCGTCACCACTGCTCTCTCGCAACTCAGGGCGTACTAGACAATTTTCTTTAAAAAATCTCTGTAGTACTCATTAAAATTCAAAAAAAAGTAGACCTCAATAATGCCCGAACCATTCCACGGTTTGGGCACGCCACGATTGCGGCGGTAAGTCCCCTCTTTGAGGAGTGGCTTGAGAGGCGGCATGGCGTCCTCACCTTCCGCCTGACACAGGTCCTCACCGGACACGGCTGTTTCCGATAAGGCGGGAGGAAACGCCCGGGCGTTCCCATTGCGAAGATCGCAATGGGAACGGTGGAGCATACGGTGGAGGTCGTGTCCTCATGGAGACGATAGGCGTCGGCGATCTCTCGCGTCCGGCCATGGTACGGAGCGAGAGTGCATGGCTAGCAGTCGCTTCCTTCAGCGAAGCAGTGATGCTCGCAAAGAGGGAGGCGGCGCACGTGAGGGAGAGGCAGTACATGCGCCCTTACGGCCGTAGCCTTCGCAGGAGAAGCTCTGGGCGTCGGGAATCCCAGGCTGATTCCCGGTCACCGTAGGCGCGGGCTTGCGGACGGCGAGTGATGGGTAGCTCGCTGTCCGGTAATCACCAAGCCTGGGTCGACGGCGCGTTGTGTTCCACGCGCGCCTCAAAGAGTTGTCAGCAACAACTGATGGGGCCCGCAAGGGTCAATGCCTGCCAGGGGTGCGGGTTGTTCGAAAGAGATACCGCGGCCCCTGGCACACAGGCAACTGAGGAAACACGGGTGGATTTTAGTCAGTAAAAGTCTGACACGCCCTCCTGCTCCACCCAGAGCGGGAGAAGTCATTTGATGAGTTCCCACCCAGAAAAAAAAACCATTCCACGGTTTCCCAATTACAGCAGCTGTACTAGCAACCACGACACAGACATGAAACCCAGACCTCCGCGTTTTGCAGTCGTGCTTGCAATGACTTGACCAGTCAGTAAAATAATGTAGCGAAAAAATATTTTGCGTCGATCTCATGTCACTGGACAAGGCCAGGCTAAAATAAAAGTAGCTAGTTAAATATTGGCATATTACCTAAACTCTCCAGGGTAATGCCCTCAGATTCATCAGCATCCGGGCAAGCTTGTCTTGCAGATTCGTTCCAGTATCTGCAAAAGAATACCACAAAAGTTATCAGACTAGACGAGCTCCAGTCACGTTTGGTCCAAAATCGATTAATAACTCTTGAACAAGCATAATTAACGGAACGGGCGATGGCTACATCAATGAGTTTTAAGTCCTCTCATCCCCATTGTTGAACCACCTTCAATGTTGCATCCTGTTTCCAGGTGCCCAAATACAACTGTTGGGCAGTGGCCCTTCGGACGCAACATCCGTCTGGTGTTCCTCATTTTTCAACGGAGAAACTGCACACCTCGTTCCTCCATTTCACACACATACTCACTTCGAATCTAGCTGTTCAACTTTAGGAGCTGTTCAACTCTTCTGCGACCGGTACTTTATAAATGAGTTAACAAATATACCCAACAGTCTGCTCCATTCTGGTTGGAAGATCCTCATTTCGCTCTTTCCAATGGAGGAACTTCACACCCCATTCCTTCACTGTACTCACTTCAAAGCCAGCTGTTCAAGAAACCGTTCCTTCTGCAGCTCTAACAGGGCTCTGGACAGGTCTTCCTGTAGCCTGGATCCCTGCTGTACTGCTATGGCATACGGCTGCTCCGCGAACACTTCTCCTACTTCTGTTAGGTTGCAGTTCCTGGTTACCTCGTATCTGAAAATATAGGCATACTTCAATCTACTTCGAAACGACCAGTTTGAAATAAACCTTTTTTTACAGTCCCTTCAACTGATTTTGACCTCTATTGCGTTGTTAGCATGATAAATTGCATCTGCAGTAAACTGTTGTTAAGTATTTAAACCCTTTTTTTGCTTTTAATGCCATGTTATGCCTAGAAGTATGGAAGGTAAACTCTTGTTTTCGCTGTAATTGAGTCATATAATTTTTCTTAACTACACGATCAGTAAATCATTTATTTTTGTGGTGTTTTTTACACACAACACTTACTTAATTTCAGCAGAATCGTGTATGAAGGCGAAATCAGCATCGGTGTGTTCATTTACTTGTTGAAACCCTGTCTTAGCATCAGGGACGGGTTCTATAACAAAATAGGTTAGTGAATGGTTGGTTGGTAAATGATAAACTGTCTACCTCATAGACAAAGTGCCTTTTATCGATTCGATGCTAATTCATCTAAACCCGGTGGACTGTTTTGAGTCACCTCACTATATGATCGCTAGGTAAAAGATTATTCAGACAGAAAAAATTGTAACAAAGCTGACTGACACGTTAGACGTAGTAACGTTAGTCGTGATTAACCTAAAAAAAAAAATACCGAATACAACTCACCTGAGGCATTGATAGCTAGCAGGATATGTCCGTACTGCTCCCTGATTGGGTAGTCCCACACCCTGTACTGTGCTTGATCTGATGTCGCGTTAAGCGTAATTTCTTTCCATACCCTGGGAATTTAGGTAAATATATTATTCTTAGATAACTTATAAATGATTTTATTTCTGTAAGTAGGTTTGTACAAAGATTTTTACACGTCAATCATATTTTTATCGTTCCGTACGTCCGAATAAAAAAACGGAACCCTTATAGGATCACTCGTGTGTCCGTGTGTACGTCCGTCACAGTCAATTATCTTCGAATCTACTATACGGATTAAGTTGAAATTTGGTAGACATATCAATTTCTGTGACCCAAACGCAGAGGTGTGACGTGAATAGACGAAATCTGTATATGGGGCCACTTTTGGGGGGCAAGATAGAAAATTAAAAAAAGCATTGCAAACTGCATCGTGCGACATATAAAATGAAAGGGCTTGTTTTGAGGATCTCAAATTTATTTATTTTGTAATTTTAAAATAAATAATTTCCAAGTTATTCAAGAAAATAGACGAAATTAATTAGAAACGAATTGTTTATTTATTTAAATTTAAATTTTGATTGTCAAACAAGCTTTGATTTTTTTTAAACATAGCAAAAAATTGTTAGCATGTGCACACAGAAATGCGTTTTTAAGGCAATAAAAACATGAAATTTGAACATTACTTTTATTTTTTCCTGTTCAAACCATTTTAATTATTTTTTTGTCAAAAAAAGTTTGCAACTCTACCTGTACAGCGTATCTTCAGCGAACTTCATATTTATGAAATACTGATGCACCGAGGAACCTTCCACCACAGTGTAGTTGATCCTCGACTGACGGGCCAGTTGCTCCAGAGATGATACGGGCGTCTAAAAATGAATTAAAAGATCTAGAGTTTTGATAGAAAATGTCATGAGGAAGGGAGATGGTTTCACAGAGTACGTGGGAGCTACACGACTTTCTATCGATTTTTTAGTTACTTTAACATTTATAAGCTTTTCATGTCCAGTGGACTACATTCCTGCTGATGATGATTTAAATCTAAGTACTTACCTGCATCCTCTCAACAGTAAGAAACGCAGCCAGATTAGCAGTAAAAGTAGCCAGCATGAGTACCACGAACAGCCAATAAGCAGCCACTAAGGTCCTCCCAGACAATGCTTTGGGCGCTTCGCCCCCGCCTTGAGGTGTAAACGAGGTCAGAGCGAACCAAAAGCTCTCTTTTAGAGTAAATTCCCTGAAAAATGGTACAAGTCAGAACAGTCCTGGGAATTAATTTATTCAGGTATTTTATCACCATCATTGTTCATTTCAGCCGAAAGACGTCTACTGCTGCACATAGGCCTCCCCCTCACTTGACCCGGTTCTGTGCCTCCCGCATACAGCGGCACGAGGCCATCGGTCCATCTTGTGGAGGGCCTTCCAACTCTCTCTGGTTCGCGGTCGCCTCTCCAAAACTTTCAGCCCCATCGACCATCTGTTCTGCGAGCAATGTGCCCTGCCCACCGCCACTTAAGTTTATCAATTCTTCAGTCACAATAGGGAACGTGCACGACGAAGGGTCTGCCACCTAGTGGCGCAAATCCGAAGTTTTCTCGGAATTGTTACCCACTTGAAATTGACACTTCACGTAATAAAATAATCTCATACAAGTGAAAAAAATATAATTACTAAGTAAAAATGTATTGTTGTGTTTCTGGATGCTCGAACACTTCAAAGAAGACTCGAAATAATTCAAATGGTGTGAAATTCTATTACTTTCGACATGAACATAAATAATAATATAGACAAAATATTTACGTGCAAAATGAGTTCAGAAAAAACTTTACAGTTATTTTGACATCATAAACGTTAGAAATCGTCGTTTGTGCTACAACTTTGCCAGTTATTACTGCATTTTCAGGATTCATAATTGTTTCTTCTACATCGAAGACATACCCGGACTCGGAAGAGTTTTTGGCCTTTGGTCATATTTTGATCACGCTGACGATCATTATTAATCGGCCGGAACCCATATTTTATCATTTTAATCATTAAAAACGATATAAATATAATTTAAACATTAACATAAACATTGGCGGCAACACGATGACAGGTCTAAACAGTTTCTTTTTTTGTCCACACCGTGGCGCTCCTGTCGATTTGTGCTGCCATCTTCATATTTCGTGCACGTTCCATATAGTCATTAAAATCGCGCCTCACCTGCATGGATACGGGTATGCATCAGGATTGTTCCTGGCTGAGTAAGGTGAATACTTATCGAGCAGCCAGATCATGAACCCCGTCAATACTAATGCTGCCACGATACTGAGCCACACTTCAGTGCGGAGTACCGTCATGAATTTGAAGAGGGATGTCTTCCTGATAGGCTTGCGGATCACTAGAGAAGAAGAAGATTGTTTTTAGTAAAAGATCTACATACGTAACATAATTAGACTATAACGTTCCCTGTGCTGAGACAGGCCAACTCTCTGTGAAAGAGAGTGGGCCGTATCCACCACGCGGGCCCAGTACGGATCTTCAAATTTTTGGTTGGTGGACATGCCGGTTTCCTCACGATGTTTTCCTTCACCGTTTTGAGTGCCCCCCCAGTGGGGTTCCCGCATTGTTGTTGCGGGGGGGCTCAGGAACCGTGGTCATCCCCACGGTGAAGCGAAGAGGAACCCCAAGGTGGATCCGCTCGTCATGGCTTTTGCCTCCAAGCCAACGACGTAGCGGCCAAAAAGTAGGTTGCGGTGAGGTGCATCGCAACTGAGGCGGGCCGCGATGTCGAATGGGGGGCATCGCGGCTGAGGGTTACAGGCTGCGGCGGAGGAGGAGTGCCGGTACTTCTGAGTAGCGCTCTTCCCTTCCGTGGCCTGGACGGGGCCGCCACCGTTTGATGGCGGACGCGGTGGGGCCGCAGGGGAAGAGGAGTGTCGGTATAGCGTTGGCCGCTCTCCCTATCCCCTGCGGCCGCAAAGTGGTAGGCGGCGGGGCCACTGTGCTGACCCGTCACAGGGGTCCAAGGGTGCCAGACACGGGGTCGTCTGGGGCCCTTATGCTATTTGGTTCCTGGGGTGGTCACGGCGGCGGCGTGCCATGTGTCCTGGTGCGCCAGTGATAGGGGTTATTCCCCTCCGAGGAGGGTCCAGTGACGGACAGCCACGACGGGTTTGCGGATGGCTTGCGCGTTTCCGTGTTCCCGCCTCAAGCGGCCCTGTAGGACACCGTGGAATTTTTGTGGGTTACAGTCCCACATAACTGCGCTATCTCCCCGTGGTAGCGCAGTAGGCATTTCTCCACGTTAAACAAAAAAAAATGCCCGGGTAGACGGCGCGTTGTGTTCCACGCGCGCCGTCAGAGATGTCAGCAACAACTGGTGGGGTCCGCAAGGGCCGATGCCTACCAGGGGTGCGGGTTGTTCGAAAGAGATACCGTGGCCCCTGGCACACGGGCAGCTGAGGGAACATGAGTGGGTTTTAGTCAGTAAAAGTCTGACACGCTCTCCTGCTCCACCCAGAGCGGGAGAAATGATTTCCCACCCTCAAAAAAATTTAAAAAAAAACCATTTTAAGTGCAGTTTACATAAAGTAAAGCGCACCTACAACTTGTCACTGGGCTGCCACTCCTCTCTCAATAAAAGTTCAGTTAACTCTTGGCTTGGCTAGGTATTGTCAAAAGGAAGTCTGAAAGAGGTTCCGGTGAGTTGCGTGGAAATTGATTGTCATGGTATGTGATAGGTACATGATGCGGAGGAATGAGAAAAACGTAGTGTAAGGCAATAGATGGCTCTCGAGAACTGTCGTGAAGTTGACAACTGTGAAGGTAGCAACACACGGGTGGCGCGAGTGCACCTTGCTGGCATGCACCGAGGCATTCACTGTCTTTCCTCGCGGACACCGACGGTTTAACATCTACCTTCTGTTGTACCTACTCTATTATGTATTTTTAATCAGATATTTTATTAATCTTTTACTTTGTTTTTCTGAGCTCTTACAGTAGTAAGGTCAGTTTTAGACATGCATGTGGATGGCTATAAGAGTAGGAGAAGACCAAAGTAGGGATAGATGGACAAAGTAAATTATGCTATGGTTAGAAAGGGGGTGACAACCGAGAGGAAGACTTTATGAATGATTTACACCAAACGGCTCACATCGCATCGGATCAGAACGGATTTAAAAATCTTTAAACGATATTAAATCTATGTTACCAAGCCACGCACAGCCGATCGTAGCCGAAAGTATGCTGCGACGCGCGATCGGTTCCGTTCTCCTGTCATCGTATCCGATTGGATCCTTTCGGCTGTCGTCACGTGCGCTCAAAGCCGTGGCCGAGCGGCACCACTCTTTCTAGAACGTTCACTCACTGCAGACGTCTCTCAATCATGGATTTAGAAGAAATAATGATTATTTTCTTTTTCTTCTAATGCAATAGAAAACAATACGACAACTTTAATAAATTAGAACACTCAACACAGTAGGAATGAAGCTATTTGGCTAGCCGCAGAAACGGATACGTTCGCAAGCGACGGTACGGAGCCGATCGTATGCATCGACTGATGTCGTAACGTTATGATAACGGACGCGATCGATTGGTGATTTTCTGAAAGCTTGATCAAGCCACTGTAATTACTTAAATGCTGCTGCTTTTAAACCTGGTGCAACATGGCAGTAATCTAAATTGAAACACATTTGATAAAATCACCATCAACGGTGAGAGTGATTTATTTATTTATTTAAATATACTTTATTGTACACCACAAAAAATACACAACAAAAAACAAAGTACACTACAAAATATACAATGGGCGGCCTTATCGCTTTCCGCGATCTCTTCCAGGCAACCTTGGCATGGACAGTGATTGGTCTGGACATGAAATGGGGATGTTGTTGGCGCAAATAATAAAAATACAATATATTAAAATAGATACACAGATATATACATATCCTATATAATAGATACATAAATACATATATACTAAATATAAAAGGAAAGAAAATAAATTATAACTTTACATTGAAATGGAAATTTACATGAAAATTATAGCTAGGTATGAGAACCAGTGAGAGTGTTCACTTACCAATCAAAATACCAGTCTGTTCGAAGTAAGGAGCCACGAAGTCTATAACTTCTTCTCGTTCAGCAGTCATAGTTAACGCTGATATTGCTATGTCCGTCTCCTGTAATAAAACATACTATCTAATTATCTTCCTATTTGGGCTGTAGTGTCTCACTAAACCCCCCTTTTCAAAATCAAAATTCATTGATTCAAACTAGGCTGAGAGTCAGCTCTTTTTGAACGTCAAAATTACATACGACAGTCCCCCAAAACGCCCGCCCTTCAACACTTCCTAGTGCTTTAGCTGGGATGAAGAAGTTTTCTACACACTTATAGGAAGTGGCAGGACTCCAGTTCGCTGCTGCGATGCCAGCATGTGGCCTATCATTAAATGGACTCCAGTCTGTAGTTCCTTTAGCCCATAATGCCTCTGAAATACGGCAATCATGTCCGGCGCATTCCCACCTTAGGCTTAACAGCTTTCCGTCCAATCCAACAAAGAGTCTTATGTTGGTTATAAATTTCAATACATTGCCAATAAGATAACTTGAAAAAATCGAAACGCTATCAAAAATAGTTTGATTTTGACTGTAACATTGTTAGATTTGATTGAATTTAATACTTACCCCTCTCATTAGATCACCAACAACGCCGTCCCACGTTCCATTCGGAAGCTTTCTTCCGAAATCACCGGCCTTTGGAGAGACGATCTCATAATCGAATGACATTGTCTAGGAAAATATTATTATGTTATCTTCTTTAATACTTTTTCCCTTCACATCGTGTTACCCAGTAACTGGGTTGTGGAGGTCAGATAGGCAGTCGCTCCATGTAAAATACTGGTATTCGGCTGAATCCGGTTAGACTGGAAGCCGACCCCAACATAGTTGGGAAAAGGCTAGGCAGATGATGACATAGTATAAAACAAAGTCGCTTTCTCTGTCCCTATATCCCTATGTATGCTTAAATCTTTAAAACTGCGCAACGGATTTTGATGCGGGTTTTTTTAATAGATAGAGTGATTCAAGAGGAAGGTTTACATGTATAATACACCGACCTCCACGCGGGCGAAGCCGCTGGCAAAGGAAGTTATTTATAAACGTTGCTTTAAGTTAAAAAATGATAAGCGACTGTTTAACCACACATTTTTGAAGTTTAAACAAATCATAACTTAAATCAACCTTTATAATTGATTCAAAGTAAACAACCAGTTGAAGAAATTATGACACTACAAACAGGCGCGGTCCGAGAGGGGGTCCTAGGGGTCATGAATGGTCCCCCCCAAAGCCGTAAATGTAAAACTGAAAATAGTAATTTTTCGATAATATAATAAATTTTCTTATTAATATGTAGGTAGTCTTTGTCTGTGCCCAAAGACTTTGGCTGCGACCGCGCCTGACTACAAAATCAGAACTCAGCAGCCAGAAATATCAATCGGATGCTCAAGCTATGAAATTACGGTCAAAATATTCTGCCAAGTCAAAAACGCATTCAAGTAATAGTAATAATTATATTAATGAGTCCCAAGGTTTTATGAAACTCAATATTCGATTTAATTGTCAGACAACACATTACCTACCTAAATAAACTCATGCCTTCTTCGCAATCTACCTGCTACGATCTACTGACAAACAAAACAAACAAGTGACAAATACTTTGAGCGTTTATTCTGAAAATGGGCAACGTCGCAAATAGCTATCAAATATTTCACTGTTTTTCATTAATTTGGCAATATTACTGTATGGAAATATGAAATATAGCTAGCTAGTGACCTAAAATATTCATTATGAAATGCAATAATTAATATCTTAACACCGAATATTTAGTTTTAGATGCAAAAAAAGAACTTGGAAACTTTCCAAATGCCTTTTTTACATCTAAAACGATTACAACATCAAATTCAGTGTAATAATTGCAAATCATTATTCTTCATATTTTAGGTCACTAGTTAGCGATATTTCATATTTCCATACAGTAAGTAATATTAACAAATTAATAAAAACAGGTAAATATTTGACAGCAAAAAATCAAAATCAGAAGTCATTTATTCAAATTAGGCTGAGAATCAGCACTTTTCGAATGTCAAAATTACATAAGACAGTCCCCCAAAACGCCCGCCGTTCACCACTTCCTAGTGCTTTAGCTGTGAAGACGAAGTGGCGCAACAAACTCCCCAGCAGCATAGCTGTCTGTTTAGTTAGATAGAGTTGATTCTATACAGCTATTTGCGACGTTGTCAACTTTCAGAATAAACGCTCTTAAGTAATCCTAAGTGTCTTTACCTCAGACAATCTAGCAATGAGATCGACGCAGTACCCTTCGAACATTGGTTGGCCTTCTTCATTGTACATCTGTTCACCGGTGGTAGGATCTAACTTCATCAGGGTCCAAGGTACAGCCTGTCATTAAAGATTTTTTTTTATTAGAGTTACGCTCTTCAAAAACACTCTTTGAAATTGAACAGGCTTCAGAAAGACTATTGAATTTTTTATTTATTTAAAAAATCAAATTTTAATTTGATGATTCGAATGAAATATGTAACAGAAGAATAATAATTCATTTATATCCATTTTCTCAATTAAAAACGATTTAAATCAAACATATTTATCGTTGTTTTGAATTTACCGCCAAAACTATGACTTTTTATCACGTAATCACATGTGATGTCAGATAAACCACTGAACCGATCATCATCCCCCCAGTGGGGTTGAGCATTGTCGTTGCGGGGGGGCTCAGTAACCGTGGTCACCCTCCCACGGTGAAGCGAAGAGGAACCCCAAGGTGGGGCCGCTCGTCAGGGCTTTTGCCTCCAAGCCGACGACGTAGCGGACAAAAAGTAGGTTGCGGTGAGGTGCATCGCAACTGAGGCGGGCCGCGATGTCGAATGGGAGGCATCGCGGCTGAGGGTTACAGGCTGCGGTGGAGGAGGAGTGCCGGTACTTCTGAGTAGCGCTCTTCCCTTCCGTAGCCTGGACGGGGCCGCCACCGTTTGATGGCGGACGCGGTGGGGCCGCAGGGGAAGAGGAGTGTCGGTATAGCGTTGGCCGCTCTCCCTATCCCCTGCGGCCGAAAACTGGTTGGCGGCGGGGCCACTGTACTGACCCGTCGCAGGAGGACGTCAGCAGCAGCTGGTGGAGCCCGCAAGGGCCGATGCCTGCTAGGGGTGCGGGTTGTTCGAAAGAGATACCGCGGCCCCTGGCATACGGGCAGCTGAAGGAACATGGGTGGGTTTTAGTCAGTAAAAGTCTGACACGCCCTCCTGCTCCAACCAGAGCGGGAGAAGTCATTTGATGATTTACCACACAAAAAAAAAAAACCGATCATCATGAGATTTGGCAGAGATATACGCCGACAGACACTACGCCGACAGACTGCACACCGACAAGACTTTAGTTCGACGGGACTCTTCACCGACGGGACTCTTCGCCGACAGGACACTTCGCCGACAGGGCTAATCCTTGCGCTTTTATTAAATAGTCAAGAAACTGCCACTAACATTGAAGTAGCGCTCGCTCGGCTCGCGCGCGGTTTGTCGCAATTCTAACCTAACCTATTACCTACCTGATGAGCCCTGTCGGCGAAGACTCCTATCGGCGAAGTTTCCTGCTGGCGAAGAGTCCCGTCGAAGTAGTCTTGTCGGTGTTCAGTCTGTCGGCGTAGTGTCTGGCGGCGTTTAGTCGTACCTACACTGCATTTTGTCAGTGGTCACTTGTATTTTTGGTACTTACTGGTGCTGTGCCAATTCTGAAGAACATCTTCAAAGGTTCCAGTTCAACTCCTGGCAACAGCTTGTACTCGTCATCAGCAGACCAAGTGGCTATGGTCTGCTGACCAGCTTCAGGGTTGTAGGTGGATAGGATGAAACGCGAACGGAGGAAGAGACCGGATCTGGCAGAAAAATAAATCATTGTGTTAAATTGTTTGCATGTTCGTTTCCTAATAATTACGCATTGACGGGGGGGAGCAGCGGTGGCTCTTCCCTGGTAACAACCGCGACTTATAATTGTAGGTCGTAGGTTCGCACCCAGACAGGTGCAGTATTATACGACGTACTACTTGTGTTTGTAGAGGTATGAGGACGAGGGTGTCAAGTTCACTCATACTCTATTGGTAAAGGGAGAATCCTCCGACCAGACGAGTCTTGTGTCTGGTGGGCAACTGCCCGACAGTTGAGGTCGGGTTGTTGTATATATGTGAGTCTCGTGGTAAACTCTGACTGCGCGATGTAGGATTCACGTGACGTCCAGATTTGCGTAGTTCGCATGTGGCATTGTAGATGGCGCCACCTCACTTTTTGTGTTTCATGATATTTGTTGCGAAGTATCTTTTTCTGTGGTGCCGCTACATGTTAATAATTTCATGCAATAGATTGTCTGAAAGAAAAATGCTCAATACTCAAATACTTTATTGCATTCCATTATGTGTACATAGAGGAAAGGGTGGTAATTTGGAATACCATTTTGTTTCAGACCTGCAACTTTTTTTCCGTGAGGAATTAAGAAATAAAACCTTGATTAAATTGAAGCAATATTATCTTACTATCAATGTGCAAGCTATCAAAAACAATTAAATATCCCTACAGGTTAAAATTTTAGGTTAAATGCAAAATGGCACAATTTAGTTTTGGAGATGGGGTGCAGGTATTTTGGTATAGGAGTATTCCAAATTATATTCACCATGCTTAACTTAGTTATTTTCACTATTACTAAGTCAATGTTTAAGAAGAAAGTGTAAGGTTTGTGATAACAAAATTGATCCCAGAGAGCAACTCTCTAAAATCGGTTCCTAAACCGACTGAAGGTAATTTGGCATACTATTTTGGTATTCTAAACCTACTTTCACTTAAGATTAGACACTGTGATAGGTAAGTAAGTGATTTAAAGGTGAAAGGATAAGTATTCTATAAATTAAAAACATCTATAATAAACTTTAATCAGCCTTTAAGTATCTACCTTTAATCAGTCTATAGTTTTATTAACTTTAGTTAGTTTAATTAGTTGAATGACATAAATGGGTTATTTGCAAAGTTATCAGTTTTAAGTTTTATCAGTTCAGTTACAAACGGACAAACCAGGGTACCGACAAACGCCCTTGCATAATAATATTATAGATATTTGTAAGCAAGTTAATACAAAGCGTTAAAAAAGTACAGCTGAATGTATTTTGGAATATTCCAAATTAACATCACATCGGGCATTCCAAATTAGCAACAAGACGTAGTTGGACATAACCTCAATTTATGTATTTCTATATGTTAATTTCTTTTAAATCAATGCTATTATGCAAAATTAATTATCTATTTTACACTACACATAAAGCTAAACAGCACAGTCATAAAGAAATTAAGCGATGAGAATGGGTTAAACACGTACTTCAAAAACTTTCTCACGCGCTGTTTCTCGTTTTAATCTCTGGTCGCCATCTTAGTAAAATGACAGACTATCCGTGCAAACATGTTGATAGATGACGCTACTTGTGAACATTTTATGATCCGTAATACGAGATGGCGCTTTTCATTTTTGTGAAACACTGCTATCCCAAATTAACAACAGTATTCCAAAATACCCTCCTTTCCTCTATAACAATTGGTATGTTAAAACATCGGATTAATTATGGACCCTGTCGCTGTGGTGTTAGCGATAAGACGTCCGTCTTATCGCTAGAAGGTCCAAACTGTAACAACGAAAAACCGACTGGTTTTTCGTTGTTACAGTTTGGACCTTCTCTTAAACTTGATACTTAATTTATGTTGTGTAATGTTGGTAACCCTTTGCAGTATTGCAAAGGTTCTTTGTTTACCGAAGGCCACCTTATGTTGTACCGGCAGGCAACGAAATGGCTTTATCACATTCGAACTGTCTAGAAGATCTAGCAAAACCTTTCAAATATTCTAGCATAAGTTTTTGTTTCGAAAGAGAATAGATGATTGACAGGCGCGAAGCTGTAAAGATTTAACCTTGGAATACACGAAATAATTTATAATTACACGCATACAAGCGTTTCATTGTTTATTTTATTTGAATTTATAAACCATTTTTTTTTTGTTATTTAAATTTTCATTTATTGTTGAATTTTAATTATATGCTATTATTGTATAGAATCAAGTTCTTCCAACTAAACAGACAGCTGTGCTGCTGGGGAGTTTGTTGCGCCACTTCTTCTTCCCACCTCAACAACTAGGAAGTGGTGAAGGGTGGGCGTTTTGGGGGACTGTCTTGTGTAATTTTGACGTTCAAAAGTACTGACTCTCTGCCTATTTTGAATAAATGACTTTTGATTTTGATTTTGATAAATAGACCCCGGTAGTCGAGTGACCTTAGCGGTTCCACAATACCTACAACAAAGAATTTCATCTACATATTTGTCTAGTGCTTACCTATCTCCGTCCCAATAGAACAGCGTCTCGTTGCTGATCTCCGAGTCTTCAGCGAATTGCCTGAAGAGTCTCTCTCTAGTACTGTTCATGACAGGCTGAGGATCATTGCAGTCAATCTTACTGGTGGCTACAGGGAGGTCCCTCTCCAGCTTCGAGTAGCTCTCTGATATGTACTGAATTAAGGCGTTTAGGATGTTTTGTTTGCGCTGGAAGATAAACTACATTTTTACCTATTCTTTCGATGATACCTCATCATAATTAGTACATAATGTTTCCATTGCTGGGACACAGGCCTCCTCTTTTCGGGAGGGAGTGGGCCATAAACTACCTCGCGGGCCCAGTGCGGGTTGGTAGATGTCACACGTCTCCGAATTAATAAAATTATTTACACAAAGTAAAGCGCTTGCCTGGGTTCGAACTTACGACTTACAGCTCGTAAGTCGAGGCATGAGTCAACACTGCTCTTTATGCCTAAACTTTTCGATACTTACTTATCTAAGTATATATTTTCTCCAGATGAATACGAGAAGCCGTCGCGCGCTGGTCCGCCGATCATTCTAATATCTGTGGTATTTTTTTACGGGTTGTATGAAAGCTAAAGGTGCGCTTACACGAGCAACTAAGGGTGTGTCCAGACAAACGAATGCGCCGCTCGCTAGCCGCTTGCGGACTGCGCGCATGTTCTTCGCGTGCGGTTACAGCCTACGTTTGGTGCGCCGCTCTAGTGCAACTCCGGCAAGGCTTATGTGGGGCGCGTGTGTAGCGCGCGCGCTTCTCGTGCGCACATAGCTTCTTTCGCGTTTGAACTAAATATGGTGGCGAAGGAGGTGCACCGCAGGCAGCACGCGCACACCTCCTGCGCCGCTCGAAAACGGCGTGTAGCTTGCGCGCGGACGGCGCGGGGTTTGCGTACGAACATGAAATACACGCGCGCAGTTCGCAAGCAGCTCGCGAGCGGCGCATTCACCAGGTCTGTACACACCCTAAAATTGTTCCATCCTGGTCAATTCTACGGATGGTACCCTGCAGTGCGTCTGGTAGTCCAGTAGTAAAAGAGCGATGGTGCAATCAGTTCGTGAAGCTCCTGCGCACACTCTCCGAAGTACAATCTGTAGAAGACTGACAAGCAAGCAACATTACGCCAATGAGCCAGGCTATGAAGCTTAGCCACCATCGTTTCGTCGCCTATGCGCCTTTTTTTTTGAGGATGGGAAATCATCAGGAGGGTGTGTCTGACTTTTACTGACTAAAACCCACCCGTGTTCCCTCAGTTGCCTGTGTGCCAGGGGCGACGGTATCTCTTTCGAAAATCCGCACCCCTGGCAAGCATCGGACCTTGCGGACCGCAGCAGTTGGTGCTGACATCTCTTTAAGGCGCACGTGAAACACAACACGCCGTCGATCCGGGCTTGGTCTTTACCGGACAGCGAGCTACCCATTACTCGCCGTCCGCAAGCCCGCGCCAACGGTGGCCGGGAATCAGCCTGGAATGCGGCCTTGTTTGAATTTTGAGCGAAACATGATTCACAACCGTAAAACGAATGTTTTCACAGAAGAATATAATGTTGATGATTTTAATGATTCAAGAAATCATAATTCTAGTAAAATTCCCCGAGAAACTGTAAAACTTTAAAGAAGTACCTGAAAATCCGAGGGACAGGTGCAGTCCTCTCTCTTCATAAGCTTGCAGCATTCCACTTGGTCAGCCTGGAGCGTCACTGTAGGTAGTACTAACTGACTCACATCCGGGGTTGAGTAGTCAGTCAGGATCAAGTTCCAGCGATAACTTCGGCGAACTAGCTTTTCTTTAACAGCCTAGTAAAAATAAATTAAATAGTAGGTAGGTGATGTCATGCAAAAAATAAATTACATACCTGATGCGGAAAACTTCGAAAATCTCACTTTGAATACGTGAAAATCGTGCTAAATCTTACAGAGTTGAGGCGTATGTGCCCATTTATCTTATCTTTAATTCACTATAGTTTTCATTAAAACAAGCGAGAACAGTATTCCCTTCATTTGCTAAGAAAAAAAAAACAACTCAAGGTCGGTGATATTTTAAGGAACGAAGTTCACTAACGCAGCTTGCGGTAGGTGTAAAAGTGTAAAAACCGTTACGTCACGAAAAAGCGTTATATCCCTTCCAAAGATACAGAGAGAGCGAAATAGTTTTTATAGTTATCGAGGGTGTTGAAGCAGATAGTGTGGTCAAAATGAAAATCCAAAATGGCGGCTGCGTGTCTTTTTTATGGTTTTTGAGTGTATTAAAACCGATAGTAAGGTCAAAATAAAGTTTCGATATTTTAAAGATTGAGTAAAGGAACTTTGTTCTAGACGGGGGTCCCACCGACCGTTTTTTATAGTAATATTTTCCTCAAAAAATATTGGCAGTAGCATGGTAAAAGGCACAAAAATCCGGGTTTTCTGGGTTTATATTGGTCAATGTTACAAACTTACCCTTCTATACGTGTCCATGACAAAGCTATTCTCCCCCACAATGATGTAGAAGCTTGGTTCAGGTCTCATAGTCTTCAGAGCTTTGGCAGAATCCCTGGTCAGGCCAGCATGAACCCAGACCCTGATATTGGAGACTCCTAGCAACTCGTATAGTGTTCTGTCTACATCTGTAAATAAGCAGAGATGATAAGACTTTACAGTCGATCAAAATAAACGACTTCAAGTTTCTGAAGGGATTTCAATATTTCCATCATTACTATTTTTCCCATCATGGATATTGGAATTCGTTATACCAACAGTCTCTAGAACATTTAGCTAGAATAGTAAGTAACCTACCCCGGAAAAAGATTCACGTAAAATGGCCCAGTAATATAACATCACATAAAATCACATAATATCACATAACATCACATAAAATCACATAACATCACGCCTTGTATCCCCGAAGGGTTATTCAGAGGTATACTTACCACAAATCCACATTTCGCTCATTACACAGGCCGACAAATTATTTTCCCACATACCAGACTTTACATTTCCGAAGTATTTTGATGCGCTGAATCCGAATCTCAGGATTCTGAGATATCCTAACCTGAAAGAGCAAAAAACACTGCATTTGCTCATTTTTGAGGTTACGCAGCCCGGTAGATCCTCTTTCCTCCAAAAATTCATCAATTGTAAATGACGTTGAGTTTACTCGAATATCTTTTTTTTCGCTGAGATATCGCATTTTGATTTTTTCATTTTAAGGAGAAAGACTAGTACTTTCAGATACAATTGATAAATTTTTGGAAGAAAATGGATCTAGCGGGCTACGAAACCTCAAAAATGAGCAAAAACAGTGTTTTTTGCTCTTTCAGGTTAGAATATCTGAAAATCACTACGTGATAGAGCAATTTTGCGGCCAGATTCGGATTCAGCGAAATACTTCGGAAATATGTAGTCTTGTTTCTGGGTAAGAGTGTTCGTCTAATTTTGTCGGCCTGTGTTATGTATAAGTCCCATGTAATAGGGGCAAGCCTATTGCCATCAACCGGGCACTAATTCAGACCTCGGGCTGCTACTGAGAAATTTCAGAAAGAAAAATCCAATAACACTTTGCCTGACCTGGGAATCAAACCCAACACCTCATGGTCACCTGACCTCCACAAGCCTGGGTTCCCCTAATGTCAAACTCAGCACTTACCACTCTCACTCTCCAATATAATAGCAGCATCAGTAGCATTCCTTGATTCCAGGTGATCATCAAGCGCCTTCACAAGTTGCTGGGACCCTAACAACGTCCTGACGACTGGTAGACCTGTTTCTAAAGCCAGGTTTTGAGCCATTGTCCATGGAGACCAGGAGAGGTCGATTATCATGGAAACTCCTTTGGATACTGCTGAGCACACTGAAAAAAAAATGCGTATATCTAAGCAACCAAGTGAAATGGGTAAGTACCTAAGCTTTTTTTAGGCATTGGGGTGGAATTCCTCATGGAGCTTCCTCTGTTAGACTCCTACTGATTAAAACCACCCCGTGTTCCTTCGCACACTTGCACCGGGGGCTCCGGGCACTTAAGCACTCTGCAACGCAGCCCCCGACTGGTGCCTGCGGGCTCTGTCTGATCAAGCGGAGGGAGTAACGTCAGGGGCGTACTAATATAAAATGGCGCCTAGGGCACGCATTATATTTGCGCCCCTTCGTTAATTATCTTCTCAGTCTACACTGAGCAAAGCTAGGTTGCATAACCTTTCTTGACCAATTGGCCTTCAATAACGAAGGTATTAATTTCAACTTGCTAAAAAATCGCTTGCAATGCTGCAATTTTAAGAGAATTCGAATAGAAATAGGCAGATTAGGAAATACGCTTTCATTCTCGTACTGAACAATAAATTCAAGAACCTCTTCAGATTTCTTAGATATAGGTCGGTAGCAGTATGAAATGGTTTATTGATGTTTTTTTTTTTATATTTGATAACTGGCGAATTTTTGCGCCCCCGTCGATAGGCGCCCAGGGCTCTTGCCCTGCTTGCCCTACCCTATTTACCCCACTGGTAAGGTGTTTGACTCCCTTCGCGAAGTCTAAGAGGTACGCGTGTGGAACATTACGCGCCACCACCTCGGGTCTTATATGATAAGGGGCGGCGGACATCCCCCAATCCGCCGTCCCTGGACTCATTTAGGAGGGCCAGAAGTTGGCATTATCTGCCCTCTGCCGATGCCCAGTGCGCCTTCTTCGGGCCGGGGAGCACTTGAAATCTCCTTCTTCCTTTCGACTGCCTGCCTGGAAGGCCTCAAGATGGACCGATGGCCTGATCACGGTAATCTATATATAGATACGCAGCACACGACTGGTCGATGTAGCGACACCCAGGGGAGGCCTCTGACGGACAATGCACGTCTTTCGGCTAAATTGATAATGATGATGAAGCAACCAGTTTAGATTTAAGTTCAGGGCTAACTGAGGCCATCCTCTCCGTACGTATAGACTGACCTCCACAACCCAGTAAATGGGTAATACGATAACGGCTGTGAAAAATCCAAGAATTACAGCAAGTACTGACAGCTTATATTGCTTTCCGAGGTACAGAGGGGTCTCGGTGTGTGAAGATGGACAACCTTCCACGGAACAACCGCGGCAAACGTAGCTTATCTTGATCGATCGACCCTTGTAGCTTTTATTACTAAGCCAGAAGCCCCTCCTTTATATCACCAAGGTAAGAAAAATACTCACGTATTCTGTAGCTCTCATCTTCCCTCTCTCTATCCAAAGGAACAATGGCGTCATCAACTTTCACATCAGGCCTGACTGTTTCAGATAATTTCAGAGCTTTGCCGATGTTGCGTGTCAAATCTTGTTCTTGAGTCTCTACTATGAATACTAGAAGAAAAAAAAATTGTTAAACTAATAACTTAGGACATTTTAACTAAAATTATTTGATTTTATTACTTGTTATAAATTATTTAGAGTTATACCCTCTTACTTATAAACACAGAATAAAGTTAAGCCAAGAGTAACAAAGGAATAACTACAACTTTTGCATAGGTTTAAACTTGGAATAACTTTATTCTGTGTTTACTAGTAAGAGGGTAAATGTTTTTTTTTTGTATTGAACTTTTCCAGCTTTTAAGACTGGTCATATTTATAATACAAAAAATACTTACCAAATCGTAGACTCAGCTCAGAAATAACGCAGCCCAAATTGATAAGCAAAATCAGTAAAAACAAATAATGAAACGACATTTTGAGTTTTTAATATCCATTTAAGTTTTAAAAACTGAAATCATTTACTAATTGCAAGATTTGCAGTTGTTACAAGTTCTTAATTTGTTTATTAAAATAGCTGAAATGTATTCTTGAAGTAAATATGGTATGAACAATGTTAGTAAAACGTAGAATAATATTCTTAATTTTTCCAACATATCTGTCAACCCGCCATTTTGGATTTTCAAATACGTTGACAAACAAGAAGATTTAGTTTTAAAGCAATTAATTAAATTCTTGTGCAATGAGAACCAGAAACAAAATTGTCTCGTGATTTTTTAACGCTTGTTTACCAAATTCAAGAATTAAGATGTTCTCAATAATTCGTCTGCATTTCTCTGTATTTTTATGGAGTTTCCTTGACCCCAAACCTGTCTCCGTCAACTAACAACGTCTATTTGAACTTAACCCATTTATTACCCCTTTAAAACTGAACCAAACTGAATATTTCAAGTTATAACTAAACGGTTTATGTCCAGGGGCGAGTCCTAATGCATTATGATTGCCATATAATTTGGTTAGCAAGACAAATGATGGACAAACAATAGGAAACACGTTGTTAGACTGTACTATGGGTCTTCGGTACAGTCGCGTACAAACGGCTTACGAAAATACATACCTACCTATGTACCTGAAGCCTCATCTATACTAATATTATAAAGCTGAAGAGTTTGTTTGGTTGGTTGAACGCGCTAATCTCAGGACCTACTGGTTCGAATTCAAATATCTTTTTAGGGTTGGATAGCCCATTTATCGAGGAAGGCTATAGGCTATATAACATCAAGCTAAGATCCTTAGGAGCCGAGCAAAGAGAAAAAAAGTCACGAATACGAAGTACTCGCACGGGCAGGCGGTTCGAAGCGACGGGGTGGGTCGGGGAACAAGAAATTTGACGCGAACAAAGTCGCGAACAGAAGGTAGTTTATTTATTTATCTAGCTGTTGTCAGCGGCTTCGCACGCGTGCTGTTCGGAAATTATTCCACGGGAACGTACTACCGAGATAAAAAGTATCCTATGTGTTAATCCAGGTTATAAACTATCTGTGCGCCAAATTTTATCCAAATCAGTTCAGCCGTATTTGCGTGATTGAGTAACAAACATCCAAACATCTTCACAAACTTTCCTATTTATAATATTACGCAGGATAACAAAAATACCAGTGGCGAAGGCACCATATAACACGACTAGCTTCTGCCCGCGACTTCGTTCGCGTCAAATTTCTTGCTTCCCGACCTACCCCGTCGCATCGCTCGCCTCGCCTGACCGTACGAGTATGATATATAGCCTTCCTCGATAAATGAGCTATCTAACACTGAAAGAATTTTTCAAATCGGAGCAGCAGTTACTGAGATTAGCGCGTTCAAGCAAACAAACGAACAAACTATTCAGCTTTATCATTAGTATAGATTCCTACAGGCTTCTTTTCAATGATTCGCATCTCTATCGCTTTTGAAAAATGGCACGTCAATAGTGTCTACTATTGCCAAAAAATATAGTTTACACTACGGGTATTTAATTCGCCATAACATTCAAACAAAAACGCTTATTTTTCTCTTTGTATTACTACAACAAAAAAAATCTCTGAATTAACCCGGCGCCAAAACGTCATAATCGGGAACTAAAACTTCATACAACAGCGATCCAGTAATGATGTCGCTTTAGGTCACGTGGCGCCGCTTGATATGGACGAGAGCAAGCTGCTGTACAACGGGTTATGATAGAGATAGATATATAGAAAAAATGCGTCGGAGAGAACGAGATGGACGATTATTGCATTTTTGATAATTCAGTATCTAAGTTAAGGACGGCTTCGCGCAGGCTTCTCTCTTAGAATAATTTACACCGCACCGCTGAAAAATACCATACAAAAAAGCAAATTACACTAAAATATACAATGGGCGGCCTTATCGCTTTCCGCGACCTCTTCCAGGCTACCATGGAATGGACAGTGATTAGCCTGAAAATAAAATGGTGATGTCGTGGGTGCAAAAAAAATATATGTATAATGTGTGTGTGTGTGTCTTATTTGGGTCATGACCACAACACTTCCCGACCACTGCACTTCTTGTACCTCCAGAGTGACAAATATTCCCTCGCCACAGTGGAACGAATGTATGGGAGCGGTTGGACGTAGACATGTCCGAAAAATAAGAGTAAAATTATGACAAACTAATGATGCCATCTTATTCGATTACTTAATGCCTTCATAAATTGTGGTGATGAATTTCTTCATAACTCCCATATTTCGGGAGTAATTTGAGAAAATGTGAAATTTTACTATGAAAATGAGTGTATCGAGCTCTCTCCCTCCTGATTCCGGGCTTGTTTCAAGTAGCGGTCTCTAATATCGTAATGCTATTACTAAGAGCTATATTTAATACTAAGACACATAGTGCGCCAAATGTGCACTTTCTGGGATAAAAGGAAATGAAAATTTAAAAAAAAAAACGTTTTTTCCCCATTTGTATTTACTTTAAACCGCAGACAGACTTATTAAGAGGTCTATAAATATATTATATATATATACAGAAATATATATTAACAAAAATATTCACAAGAACTGATGAGAGTATGACTTTTAAGTAAGTTGATAATAAATTACCTAGTTTCATTAAAAGTACAATAAATAATTAAGATGTAAGCTCTAATTTACTAAGTTACACATTTTAAAACAATAACATCATTTAATTATCTTCGTCATCATCATCATCATCAATTAATTCAAATTCAGAATCGATGTCCGCTAAATCATTTATGTTAACAAATTCGATATCACTTTTCTCAGAATCCGTAAGCTCATAAAATTCCTTAAAAGAAGATTTTTTTACAAACTTATTTCCTTTTGGACGGATACTTGTAACAAGTGGATCAGAAGACAGTAAAAGATTGTGCATAATATCTTCATTGCATGAGATACTGCTATGCTTTCGAGAATGCCCCTCTCTATATTTTCTAAAATCTTTATTTCTAGCCTCAGATGCCTCTTCGGATAGAAAACCAATGGGCACAATTGACATGTTCTGAACTATGTCTGGCCCATGCATTAAAATTTTATGAAGTGAAGAAGGCATATAATACCATGGGTATAACTCCACGTAAAGCTTAGCAGTATCAAAGCAGAACTCTCGGAATTTAGTTACGTTGATCTTCTCTCCTGATGAAATACACTGCAAGATCACACAGATTTTTCTTAAAAGCATAGCATCTATTCCGGTCAGTTCAGCAGATTTAGTGTAGTTTTCAAAAAATCTCCTTGCCGAGTTGCCATTGTTGGTGGATCCACTGCCTTGTTTCACAACATCGAGAAGTAAGCCCGTTTCTCTTCTTACAGCCTCTTGAACTCTTTTCTTCCTGTCATCAACTTGCCTTTTTGCTATATCACCCCTTACTTGCCATGATTTTATGTCTAATTTGTAGGAAATGTGTAATAAGCATTCCATTGAGCGAATCCAAGCGTGAAGGGTGCTTAAGCTATATTTATACATGTCCTCGTTTGCGTGTTTATCTTTGATTAACTCTAAATTATTCATTTCTTTAGGACAAGCCTTGCATATGTCACACACTGAAGCTGCTGTATTGGATATAATGGAATGAATTTTACCATCAATCATTGTCAACAGCAGTTGGTGTTTGACACTAATTCCATCAGTGATGGTGGATGGAGTTAAGGCTTCAATCTCTGCTTCGATTTCAGCCATCTCTCTCTGCACATTTTCTTTGGTTTCCTTTATAAACTTAAACAATATTGGCCGGCAAAATGAAGTGGAAGATGGTCGCTCGTTTTCCCAAATTGTTACACCTTTTGAGACGAGCCGCAGTGGTACAAGACTAATCATAAAATTACTAGCAAGATCGATTTGCTCATCTTCACTCGTCCTTTGATGATAAATGCTTTGGCTAGATGATCCGTCAAAACCCCATTTGCTGGTCAATACGAGCTGTTGATTGGGATCAACAGGGGTTTCTAACGACCTAATAAGTCTTCTTGAGGTTAAATCCATCAAGGCTTGTAATTTGATTTTTGCAGAGCTCTCTGTAACTGTGAGATCTTCTTTGGCCGGATAGCACTTAATTTTTTCTTTAACCAACATGTAGTAACTCGGGTATTGAAGAGCTCCTTCTTGAGTGTTGAAATCCCGAAGAGTGTTATAGCGCCATTTCGATAAGTTCATCGATACATAAAGAGCCAATGCCTTCAAAGGGGATATTTCCCGTACCTGAATTGATTTACCTTCAATGAAGGCTTTGATTTTTGAGGCCTCTTCTGGATTCTCCGTCAAGTATTTCATAACATAAGCTGTATCGCTTTGTCCTGCCTTTTGAAGCGCCCTTTCGGCCGAAAACATAATTTCAGCGCTGCTACTGCTGCATGAAAGACTATCTTCAGTGCGTCTTCTTTTTTGCCGGTTACTAAGGTCCTCAAAAGATTTACGAGGACTAGGATGTGTACAAGTTGAAGCATCAGATTTAGCAGGAGAAATTATGGGCTCGATGACGTCACTTATATTTTCTGTAGAAGGTTCCATATTTTCATTCTGTAATTCCGGCCATTGAATTGCAGCCTGTAGCCAAATCTCATGTTTCTTCCGAAACTTATCTGTGCTTCTTCCAGACTGTGTCCATTTTGCATAAATGCGGTAGCAAAATCGACGACACCAGTCTTTTAAACTTGTTTCAGCACTTTCACATAACTGAACACAACTGTTATCTTTTAAAACACTGAACAAATAGTTAAAGTCGCGTAAATCTTTATGTGCGCGTGCGCATAAAGCAACGTGAATATCAAGATTTGTATTAAAATTTGGAAAATACATTGCGAGATTAGCTTGGATACAACGAGGTGTAAATCAACACTGATTTTAAAGTTACTAATAGTGACCTATTTATATAAAATCCAGGTATCCCAGGTATCCTTTGTTAAATATTGCAAGGTAATTAGTTATTGTGATAATTAGTAAATGATGCATGCTAAATTAGTGTATTAAGAGCCATTTAGTAATTAAATAATAGCAATGTTCTTATCAGTAATCATTAGTGCATCAGTTTTATATGTAAACCTTAAGTCCCTAATTATATATCCTAATTAGCTTATATCTTCTCTAATTGGCTGCTCAGAAATGTTATTGTAATAAGGTAAACCTTTAGAAAAACGGTTTTAATCAACAAAATAAACAAAAAATAAAAAAATTGTGTTATAAAATAAACATCACTCTTTATCCCAGAAAGTGCACATTTGGCGCACTATGTGTCTTAGTATTAAATATAGCTCTTAGTATTAGCATTATGATATTAGAGACCGCTACTTGAAACAAGCCCGGAATCAGGAGGGAGAGAGCTCGATACACTCATTTTCATAGTAAAATTTCACATTTTCTCAAATTACTCCCGAAATATGGGAGTTATGAAGAAATTCATCACCACAAGTTATGAAGGCATTAAGTAATCGAATAAGATGGCATCATTAGTTTGGCATAATTTTACTCTTTTTTTTCGGACATGTCTACGTCCAACCGCTCCCATACATTCGTTCCACTGTGCCTCGTGGAGAGAAGAATTATGCAGGTGCGATAGTCTCATCGGCCCACTACCCAGCAACCAGGCGCCACGATCCATATTTACTTTAAATTACAGACGTGGGTACGTAGGTACGGTGGTAACGAATCGTTTCTGATTTACAAAACATCCGTTCTCAACTCCTTTACATTACCTTACGTCGCATAGTTGGTTTTAATTTCGTCAATTGCTGCTTGCATTCGTACTAAATCTTTCAAAAGCTTCGTACCTACAGTACAATTAGTGGTCGAACGTAATAGGTGGCAACTTTCCAAGCCTCCTGGCCACAAACCGCAACTCCGCAGATTTGAACAGATAATGATATCCGCCAAATCCCTAGTAGGTACTATAGTATTCAATATTCCATAGCACTTCTGAGGGCAACGATACATGTAATCAATTATTCACTCGTAAGTTCGTAACTGCTTCGCGTAAGACGCTGTGATTTGACGAGTGTGGGAATATGGACAAATGGCCTCTTGGACACGCTACCCTTCGAACAAAGGTTCTGTGGTTAGAGGGTAAGAAAGGGGTTGGTGGTTTGATTTCTGGTTTCATTTTTAACCCCCGACGCAAAGAGGGGTGTTATAATTTTGACCGCTATGTGTGTCTGTCTGTCTGTAGCTACCATAATATATCAGACACCAATCTACAGGGTCCTCAAATGATCTCACCACGAGTATTTTCGTATTTTTTGTATATACACCGTGACATTTTAGTCGTCTTACAAAGATGGTCCGCTCAATGTATCCGTCATAACATACCTCTAGGCGCGATCAAAACATTGTTACCATTAATTAAGATAATAGATACAAAGAAAAATAATGAATGCTTCAGAATTATGAAACACCCTCCCTGTTAATAATGTTTACGTATCAAACGGTAGAAGATATCTACCTACCTACCATTACATTCCTGCATTTTTATGAATGGTAGTAGATAGCAGTCATTGGGTACATGAAGTGGGCTGCCGTTGTAAGACGACTAAAATGTCACGGTGTATAGACATTGACATTATGAATTTTGTTTAAACAATGACATGAATATTTACTTTGTAAAGTATTATATTGCTTTCATTATTGTGAATGTGATGACTGTGTGGGTGATTTTTTTTTTCATTTAGTCATGGTCTGGCAGTTTGAGTCATTTATGCGGCCTATCCAAATGTCCTTTCTTTGGTATTGTTCGTCAAATCGTTGAGCTCCTCAAGTTCTGAGTTGAGCTGCATGATTACTGATAAATGCGTGCACTGATTGGACAGGTCCACTCAATCTGTGTGGTTCTTTTCTCAAAAGACCATTTCAGACACCAATCCACATGGTCTTCACATGATCTGACCCAGATTATGTCTGGAATTTAAAAGAGACTGTGACCTCTGAGTTTGTTTCGGCCTTTCTTCTCAGAGTAGTCAGATAGGTAACGCCGACCTCATCTAGTTTTAAAAATATGATTGACGTGTAAAAGAGTTTGTACAAACCTACTTAAAAAAAACTCATAAACGGGTAAACCGATTTGGGTGCGGTTTTTTCATTTAATAAATAGGTAGGTATCTATCAATCATTATATGCCTTTTTAATTTTCCCAATGTTGGGGTCGCTTTCCAGTCTTACCGGATGTAGCCGAATACCGGTATTTTACAAGAAGCGACTGTTTATCTGACATCTACAACATAATTACTGGGTAATACGAAACTTAAGTAAGACTGTGGCATCTGACTACCAAGATCTACAAAATGGTATTTTTATGTATAAACTATCATAAATACATTGTGTGTATAGAATTCACTGCCTCATTGCATAACGTTCGCAAACTCTACTGCTGACCATGATTCGATTCCTGGGTCGGGCAGTATTATTGGGGTTTCCCATCTCGGATTTCTCAATAGCAGGATTTATACCTGGTTGATGGCAAAAGACTCGGCCCCTGGGACTTAAACATAACTTAGGTAGGTTCCGACACGGAGCGGAGCTACGGGATATGCCTATCAGAAGCTTTTGGAAGATTGTGAAAGGTACGCTGCAAGCAATACGGTCTCCCGGGTCGACGGCGCGTTGTGTTCCACGCGCGCCTCAAAGAGATGTCAGCACTAACTGATGAGGCCCGCAAGGGTCGATGCCTGCCAGGGGTGCGGGTTGTTCGAAAGAGATACCGCGGCCCCTGGCACACAGGCAACTGAGGGAACACGGGTGGGTTTTAGTCACTAAAAGTCTGACACGCCTCCCGCTCCACCCAGAGCGGGAGAAGTTATTTAATGATTTCCCACCCAAAAAAAAAAGCCATACGGTCTAATTTATAATTGTTAAAAGAGCCTTTACATGATCCCTAAGGCCCCCGGTAGGAAGCAGTCATACGAGCCAATTGTCAACCTCAATGGCCAGCTCTTACAAAGTGTTAAACAAAAAACTTAGGTCATTACGTAACGGAGAATCTTAATGATCATGAAGATATTGAATGCGAGCGCAGGGCTTTTGCTGTGCGAAGCAATAGCCGGTTCGCAGATTTGCGTGTAAGGAGGTTAAAATTACATTGCCTAAGGCTTACTGCCAGACCTTCTACACAAGCAGCCTGTGGGTCAGCTACACGCGGAAATTGGCCGCCCTGAGGGTCCAATACAATAACAGCTTCAGAATGCTTTCCATCGCTTTCAATCAGGCGTGATCGAGGTCAAGAGCATGCCCATTTAGCAATAATTTTTTTTTAAAAAAAACAACAGACTTCCAAAAAAAGGACTAAAAAGTGAAAAATAACTTTAATTTCAAAGGCGGTGACTTTGGACATGTATTTTAATTTTTTGTCACCGCCTTCCGAAATTAGTTATTTTTCACTTTTTAGTATTTTTTTTGGAAGTCGGTTGTTTTCTTTTTAAGTTTTTATTTTTCACTTTTTAGTGGTTCACATGTGCCCCCATGTTACCCCTTCACAGCGTCCCGGCGTGATGTTATGTTACGAAGTGGTGTAAACAATAGACAGACATGAGATTTCTGCAATTCCAGTTCATTTGCTATCATTTATTGAGGAGTTCCGTTGCCTATCTCCGAAGTTCTTCATCAGATCTTCACCAAATTGAACTAGGACCACTCCAAGAAAGTACTCTTCCAAAAACTTTACAAATCGCTTCAAGTGCCTATAAAATTTGAAGAGTTCTCTCTATTTCTCCAGGATCCCATCATCAGATCCGGACTTGATGATCATGGAACCACCTGGGAAGTATACCCTTTCAAACAAAAAAATAATAATCCAAATCGGTCAAGCCATCTTCGAGTAATCGGGGAATATACATAAAAAAAAAAGTTCCGACGAATTGAGAACCTCCTCCTTTTGGAAGTCGGTTAATAAAACACAAACGTATGAAGCCGTAGATTAAATCATCGTCTCATAGTAAGTGGAGCATAGTTTGCGATAAAACTCCACATCGACACGCTTCTGCCGTTCCGTCGAAATAGCCCAACTTTACGACGTCTAGTACCCTGTGTCCCCTTCCCTTGTGTCATCGACACGAAGACGAGGTTGGGCACGCCACGATTGCGGCGGTAAGTCCCCTCTTTGAGGAGTGGCTTGAGAGGCGGCATGGCGTCCTCACCTTCCGCCTGACACAGGTCCTCACCGGACATGGCTGTTTCGGGAGGTTCCTGTTTTGGATAGGGCGGGAGGAAACGCCCTGGTGTTTCCATTGGGAAGATCGCCCTGAGAACACGGTGGAGCATACGGTGGAGGTCTGCCCGGCTTGGGCGGAGCACCGCCGTGTCCTCGTGCAGGTGATCGGTGGCGGCGATCTCTTGCGTCCGACTCTGGTCCAGGCCATGGTACGGAGCGAGAGTGCATGGCTAGCAGTCGCAAAGAGGGAGGCGGCGCACGTGAAGGAGATGCAGTACATGTGCCCTCACAGCCGTGGCCTTCGCAGGAGACGCCCTGGGCGTCGGGAATCCCAGGCTGATTCCCGGCCACCGTAGACACGGGCTTGCGGACTGTGAGTAATTTGTAGCTGGCTGTCCGGTAAGGACCAAGCCCGGGCCGATGACGCGTTGTGTTCCACGCGCGCCTCAAAGAGATGTCAGCAGCAACTGATGGGGCCCGCAAGGGCCGATGCCTGCCAGGGGTGCGGGTTGTTCGAAAGAGATACCGCGGCCCCTGGCACACAGGCAACTGAGGGAACACGGGTGGGTTTTAGTCAGTAAAAGTCTGACACGCCCTCCCGCTCCACCCAGAGCGGGAGAAGTTATGTGATGATTTCCCACCAAAAAAAAAAAAACGAAGACGAGGTTAGCGGCCCAATGAATTGTATTTTGGAGTCTGTGCTCACAGAGAGGGAACAAGCATTAATCACCACACTTGATGATGATGATGGGGACTCCTTTTTCCGCAGTTAGACTCTCATCCGGTCCGTTGAGCGTGGGGGTTCTGGCTAACAAAGCCAGCCAGCTCCGCATAAAAGCTTCCTGGGAACTTCACAGGCTTCGCGGAGCGACCTCATTGTTCCGAGGATTTCTTAACGTTGAAATGCCACGGCCTCGCATTTCAGGATGATGTGGGTAGCTGATTCCTCGGCCTGAAAGCAGCCCCTGCAAAGCGGGCTGTCTGTGGCGCCTATATTATAAAGATGTTTGCTAAGGGCGTAATGACTCGTAATTGTTCCTATTTATTTTATGGTTATTTCTTCTCAGACTGAGAACAGGTATACAATCGGTAAAGCCAATTTTGACTGTCAACAGTCTGTTGCCCGTGACCCATGACACGTACTTCTGTTAAACTGACTGCCGCTACATTCCAAGTCAAAGTCAAACCATTTATTTCAAATAGGCACATAGAAGGCACTTTTGAACGTCAACATTTACATTAAAGTAGAATTGATTCCAGTCGGCCCTTCCAAAATGTAGTTTTGTATGGAGAAGAATGGGCAAGACATGACGGTGGAGCTCCACCGTTACTCTTTTAAAATGTTTTAAGCACAATATTTTATATACCTACATTCATAATATAACTACGTGTAAAAACGATATTATAAACTAGTTTTTGCCAGGGGCTTCGCCCGCTTTAACCATCATCGTCATCTGCCTAGCATTTTCTCCAACTATGTTGGTGTCGGCTTCCAGTTTAACCGCATGCAGCTGAACCAGTATTTTACATGGACCGACTGCCTACCTGACTTCCACAACCCAGTTACTGGGTAATACGGTACCCCTTAGTAAGACTGGTTGTCAGACTTTCAGGCTTCTGACGACCCGTAACGACTGTCAAAGATCCACAAATGACAGCCGGGACCAACGGCTTAGCGTGCTTTCCGAAGCACGGAGGGGTCTTCGTATGTAAAGATGGTCACCGGTCATGGCTTCGCCCGCGTTAACCAATTTTCATAAAACTAAAACAAATTATTCACGTAAACCTTCCTCATGAACCACTGTCTATTGGTGAGAACCGCATGATAATCCGTTCAGTTCTTTTTGAGTTTATCGCGAACAGTATGTATTGATAGCGATGTAAAAGTTTGTATGTATAGATATTTGTTACTCAGTCATGCAAAACCAACGCCTCCTGCCGGAGGCTCTACGCGGGGGTCGTGCGGACCATGGCCCTATACGGGGCACCTGTGTGGGCGCCTACATTGAGGCGCCAACCAGCAGCACGCCGGTTACAGGCGGCCTATATATTGCACGATCTCCGGTGAGGCGGCGGGCCTCCTTGCCGGATTGCCGCCATGGGATCTGGAGGCAAAGGTCTTCGCGCACACTTGGGAGTGGCGCGAGGAGGCCAAACGCCGGGGCGTAACTCCGCTGCCGCGGGAAATCGCGGCACAGCGGACAGAGCTCCGGCGGGATCTCATGGCGACGTGGAGAGTACGATTGTCCTCTTTGAGGAGTGGCTTGAGAGGCGGCATGGCGTCCTCACCTTCCGCCTGACACAGGTCCTCACCGGACATGGCTGTTACGGGAGGTTCCTGTTTCGCATAAGGCAAGAGGGTGTTTCCATTGCGTAGATCGCCCTGAGGACATGGTGGAGCATACGGTGGAGGTCTGCCCGGCTTGGGCGGAGCACCACCGTGTCCTCGTGGAGGCGATCGGCGGCTGCGATCTCTTGCGTCCGGCCGTGGTAAGGAGCGAAGTGCATGGGTAGCCGTCGCTTCGTTCAGTGAAACCGTGATACTCGCAGAGGGAGGCGGCGCAAGTGAGGGAGAGGCAGTACATGCGCCCTCACGGCCGTAGCCTTCGAAGGAGACGCCCTGGGCGTCGGGAATCCCAGGCTGATTCCCGGCCACCGTTGGCGCGGGCTTGCGGACGGCGAGTAATGGGCAGCTCGCTGTCCGGTAAGGACCAAGCCCGGGTCGACGGCGCGTTGTGTTCCACGCGCGCCTCAAAAAGATGTCAGCACCAACTGGTGGGGTCCGCAAGGGCCGATGCCTGCCTGCCAGGAGTGCAGGTTGTTCAAAAGAGATACCGCGGCCCCTGACACACAGGCAAGGGTTTTAGTAAGTAAGTCTGACACGCCCTCCTGCTCCAACCAGAGCGAAAGAAGTTATTTGATGATTTCCGACCCAAAAAAAACCTTCCTCATGAATCCCTCTGTCTATTTGTGAGAACCGCATGAAAATCCATTCAGTCCCTTTTGAGTTTATCGCGAACAGACAGACGTGGTGGGGGACTTTATTTTATATATGACTAGCTTATGCCCGCGGCTTCGCCCGCGTGGATGTCAGTTATCGCGTAAAAAGCCTATGTCCTTCTTCATGTCCCAGGCTACACCTCTGCCAAATTTCATGATAACCGGTTCAGCGGTTTATGCGTGAAAGCGTAACAGAGATGCAGACAGACTTACTTTCGCATTTATAATATTACTAGCTTCAGCCAGCGGCTTCGCCCGCATGGAGGTCGATGTATTATACATATAAACCTTCCTCTTGAATCACTCTATCTATTAAAAAAATCCGCATCAAAATCCGTTGCGTAGTTTTAAAGATTTAAGCATACATAGGGATATAGGGACAGAGAAAGCGACTTTGTTTTATACTATGTAGTGAAGTGCTATCACTTCATATTTAAAATAAAGTCCCCCACCACGATGTGAAAGTTTGTACGTATAGATTTTTTTTTGCACAATCATGCAAAACCGGCCAAACTCACTTGATTATTTTTCCCCTTAAAAACGTTGCTCCACACTAGGAATTTCTCTTGTATTTCGGGTGCGTTTACAAACATTGAAACTCACATACACAAACAGCCAGACCCGAACCAACTACTTGTAGGTCATACAAATATTTGTTCTGTGTGGGAATCGAACCCACGAAACGCAACACAGTAGTCAATCGCTTAAACACTGCGCCAACCGTGCCATTAATGAAATAAGTTTATAACCTGGAATAACACCTAGGATACATTTTATCCCGGAAGTACGATCCCGTGGGATAATTTCCGACCTACAAAAGGTTCAAGCCGCAGGTTTAAAGCCAGTAGAAGAAAAAATTTTTGATGACAAACACATTTAAAGGTCCGATCTGCCCTGGTCTCTTGGTCGTAAGCGCTGCTGGTGAGCTTGGCGTCCTGGCTCGATTCCCAGGTCGAAAGAAAGTGTTATTAGGTTTTCCATTAGGAATTTCTCAGTAAGCGTCAGGTCATCATCATCATCATCAGCCTAGACCCGTCCACTGCTGGAAATAGGCCTCTCCAATTGCACGCCATTCAGCTCGATTCTCGGCAACTCTCATCCAGTTGCTACCAGTCACACTGCGAAGACCGTCGCTCCACCTAGCCTGAGGGCGTCCTACCTTATGTTTGCCGATTCGCGGTCTCAAGAACACGTCTACCCCAACGGTCATCGGTTCTACGGCTAATGTGGCCGGCCCATTGCCACTTCAGCTTGCTAATTCTGTGAGCTATGTCGACAACTTTGGTTCTCTGCCGGATCATAACCTCATTCCGGATTCTATCATTCAGAGATACTCCGAGCATAGGTCAGGTCACTATTTTAGAAATAAAACGAGCAATGTCTTTAATATATAATAACTATTTATGTATGTATATAAACATGACATCAATATGATAAGAAAAAAATATTCATTTATCTAAGTCACAAATTAAAGAAAATAATAATAATTATACCTTAACTGTAAACAAGATACAACCTCACGCTACATGTATTAATCAATTAATATTATTAAACAAAAAATAATTAATAATCATAATAATTTTTAAAAAACTTTTTTTTTTTTGCATTGTTGAAATCTATTTTGTGTTAACGCTAAATTCTTAATTTCTAATTAATTCAACGCTGCATATTATACAATGTTTGGGTCCGTTTAGTGTTTTAAAGTTAAAAGAAAAAAAAGAAAAAATAATTTGTAAAAGTTTGAAACAAATCGTCGTCCAAAAGTTTGATTTTATTTACACATTTTTTTTTAATAAAAGAAAATATTTTCGTCCGAATTTTTTTAGTCGAGATTCTTGATACCGATTCTAGAGGCGTCACTTTAGTGGCCACTAAATGAACCCAACTTTGCGCAGAACTATGGACAGGGCGGCGCCCCATATAACTTAAGAACTACCTCTCCGAAAAATCTCTAGTAAAATCTAATTTATACAGATTTCCACACACCCCAAAAAGAAAAAAAAATACCTATGCTACATGAAAAATACCAGAATGAAAAAAACTACAACACATCACTATCTCACGGTATAAAATTTTTCTGCATAAAAATCTCCACCTTGACTAGGGACGCACAAAATTATCGATAGTTTCGAAAAATTTAAACTTGGTATCGGTTCTAGTTTCGTTCGATATCAATAATTTTGCGTGACCCTAGCCCGCTATTACTAAACATAGTGGTTACCGCGCGACAATATCTGTAAATCGATATAATTTATTAAACATGAATAAATGCTTGTTCCGGAGTGAGAGGAATTTCTCGATACCACTTTTCCGATGCAAAAATTCTATCGCATTTCGGAACATAAAAAAAAACTGACGCGACACCGTGTTTGGGATACTATTTGATGTTATTCTCCGAATTAGAATGCCAAAAACCTGGCTTAAATGCGAAACCGATTTTTTTTTAATTTTTAAATATTAATAACGGTAAGATGGGAATTGAGAAGTCAATACTCGCAACTGGTGAGCGTGTTCAGCGCTCCGATTGGTCCTTCACCAATCCAGGGCCAATCGGAGCGCCAAACGCCCTCGATGCGTTTGGTCGAGATGGTTAAATGAAACTCACACTAGGGCCTCTGATGTATGTACGTAAAAGAAGCTAAAGAAGTATCTAAGGATTGTAGCAGGTGGCGTTCAGTGGTTTCTGCCTACCAGAAGAACACGTGAATTTTTGCTAACCTGGGTGGCAAAAACCCTTGCACTGAACCACATAGAACAAAATTCTTTCACGACATTACTTATATAAAAAAAACCAAGAAATGGGAAATAGCGGTGATTCTGTGCCAAGCAATAATCATACCTAGACAAAGACAAACTAGCTTATAAGTCAAACTCGACTTAATTTATAGCCTTTAGCTTTCTGTGTCTTTCTTATTTCATTTGCTAGAAAGAGACACCGCTATTTTTAGTTTTCCTCGCTGGGCGTCTGTTACGCCACTTCTTCTCAGCTCAGAGCGGCGCAACGCTCGCCCTTCATCACTTGGCGAAGAGCGAGCGTTTTGAGGAACTATCTTATGTAATTTCGTCGTTCAAAAGGTACTGATTTTTCAGCCTTGTTCGAATAAATGTATTTTTATTTGATTTGAATTCTTCTATTATCCCAAACGCGGTATCGCCTGACGCACCGATATCCTGATTAACTTTTAATTAAAAAGCGTCCTTATAAATAAAAAAAAATACAAATCTAGGAACATTAAGAGCTTAAAAACAAAATAATGCTAAATAATTAATTTACCAATGTTTATTCAAAACGTGGAAGATTAATTGAAGTGTTTTAGCGCAGAAATGGTGTAACCCTGAGATTTTTTAATTTAATTTAGCAAGTATAGGAACTTGGGCACGCAACTGTATTGTGTTGTGTTTTTGTGACAATATAAACAATTTCTCTTCGTTTCCTTTCTTTCTGTGCGTATGATTTCATATCTTGGGAATTAAAGAACCTTTTATTCTTTTCCATATACCAAGTAATCTCTTAGTTAAAATCATTATGTTTGAAGAAATGTGAAAACCAAGCACATTAACTGCATTTTTTTATACAATCTGTGTTATAAAGTACATTATTCTACGCTAAAAAATTTTCAGACAGTAATTCCTTTCATTTAAAATTGTATATCATTCCTTTATGAAATTTCGTATGTTTCATTGAGTAGCCCGAAGTCACACCACTTCAACACCAAATTTCTCAACTTTAATACATATTAACGCACTTGAACATTTAAAAATCGGTGCGTTTTGTCGTTTTCTTAAAATATAAAACAAAAAGGCTTCGGCTGCTCTGATAAATGGAGCTAAGCGATCTTTTGGTTCAAAATTTTCGCGAGAAGCTTGTCTTAAACGTGGTTAATAGTTTGGCTAATGGCTGAGAACCAATCAATTACATATCGAGACCACTACGTGCCTCTGAAAGCCGATGGACCCGGTTATCATTCGTAGATCTTTGACAATCGTTACGGGTCCAGAAGCCCAAAAGTCTGACAACTAGTCGTACCACGGGGTGTCGTGTTACCCAGTAACTGGGTTATGTAGGTCGGACAGACAGTTGCTCCATGTAAAATACTGGTATTCAGCTGCATCTGGTTATCCTGGAAGACGACCCTAACATAGTTGGGAAATGGCTAGGCAGATAGATTTTTTGCTGAGAACCCACCTGTCGGTAGGTGGTTACCGACTTTTTTAGACATCTTCAACAAGCTATGCCGATGCATTGCAGACTTTAATATAATGTTAAGACATTGATGATGACCTAAGGGTCATTATAGTTTTTAAGTCGCTAACTAGAATCCCTATAAAGCAATTCGCTTATAAATTATAGCTAGTCTCGCGTTTCCATAGTAGAAATTTTGGACAAATCTACGTAGATGTTTTAAAGCACAGCCCATAATTTTAGAGCAACAACCGAAGCCACCTTTACATATAAGTTCATAGTCAAAAATTAGTTTAAAAAATAAAGACCTTTATATTACTAGTACATACATAATAATTTTATTCGAAATAAAAAAATCTTTATATAACTTAATATTGTTAATACATAATACATCACTCGAACTGACGGTAGAGACGTCAAAGTAAATATACAGGTTGTTTTAAATGACGATAGAATTAGCTCAAAAAAAGCCTTGTTTGGTGTAGATGTAGGCCCTTTCAAGAATTGGCATCGTCATCTTAAACATCCTGTATACAGAAGGGACACTTCTTACAGCAAAAGTCAGGCTTGCTCACAATTTTCAAAGCTTTCGATTTTATATCATTTTTTAACACAAATGACCACACAGAGAACTTCTACACTCATTGAGTTCTAGATGGAGCCTAAGGCACGGCACAGCCAGGGAGTATAACTTAATAGGATGACAATAAAATTTTAATTTCAATGATAATGCCTTCGACGTCGCGGCAAGCCTAGGATACCGCGGCATTGCTGAGGTCACTTCGCGCTTGCATTTAGTGATGCAGAAGGATCCCCTGCCATGCCGTGCCGCAAGTACGTGCAGGCCCTAATACGATATATTGCTTTTTGCTGAGTTTTGCGGTTTCGTAGCGAAAAACTACAAAAAGATAGAAAAGTGTCTCTTCTGCAACTACTTTGTCAAAACCGTCAGGCAATAACAATTATGTCAAAACAGACTGACAGTTAAAAACAAAATGGCGCCGATTGACATTATCTGTACAAAATAGACGTCAATTTTTAATTGACTGATAAGTGCTTGAGTGACAAAATCGTTACTTACTAACAGATCATCGTCGTGTTTATGACTTCGTCATTACCAAGTGCATTTGGATGTTTGTTTTTGACAGTTTCACAAATGTCAGTTTGGAACTGTTGTCTTATTTGTTATGTAGCTGCGGACCGTGACGGCCAGGGTACCATTATGGTCATATTGCCAGAACTATGAAAAATGCTAGTTAAACATATATTATTGTTTCAAGTACTTATGTACAGTCGAATTAATTAATATATTGCCCCTTTAAGGCTTCGAAAATATATGAACGTCAAAAAAGTTCATAATATTGTGACAACTATAAGCATCATTAAATTGTGGTCAAGATTTAGATTAATTAATATGTGACTGCTTTTTCTCATAATTTTTCATATTATTGCCTTATGCACAGCATATATTATTGAACCGTTCACATGAGGACATATTTTTGATCTATAGGATCTATAGAATTTATTGAGCTATTCAACGCTCACAATATTTTGAATCCTTGACAGTGCCAATATATTAATGAACTCGACTGTACTCTGTTAATACAGTAACTGTACACGGTATGAAACTGTCAAAAAAAGGAAAAGAATCGAAAAAAATATACTACACCGGGCTAAATTAAAAATAATAAATAATTGTGCAAAGAAAAACGCCGAAGGAAAGGGTATTTAAAGAAAAATACATTAATTACCATCAGACAGTTGGAACGCAAACAAAACGCGCGCCTACTCACCAAAACGATGCAATTTTGAGATCATTTAACCTTTAAATTAACATAATTATCGAATTTGATTTTAATATTCACTAGTCCTAAAATGCTAAAGGCATATTAAAATTTTGTATAAAAATTTCGTAACGAATATTCATTCGTTTCGGAACCCAATACCAGCTTGGAATCGACAAAATCCGATACCCAAAAAACTTGGTATCCAAAACACCGATACCAAAAGAAAAATGATACCGAAAATTCCCAACACTAAGAATGGTATCTAATTTCCGAAACCAAGCAACATCGCTCGATGATACCATAAGTCGGTACCAAAAAATTACCGATACCAATGGAATCGGTACCAAAATTTTCGGATACACTCTAGAAAAATAACAAAAAAACTGTTTTTTCGGCAAGTCGGCGGCGCGTTAGTAATTTTGAAATAAAAACCGTTCACTGCATAAAATAGTCTGGGTGCTCCGGGTCCTTTTCGAATCTCTTCGCCTCTTCCTGCATGCTTTCTTTTATTTTTAATATCGCTGCCGATTCCGTTTGGTCGTTTTGGTCGCCGCCGGGGCCACCGAAACCTGGTTTTTAAAAATAAACTATTTATGATTGTCGATTGTTGATACTGTACACGTTTGTGCGATTGTAAACCTTATGGTCTACAATTGCTGGTTATATTTACAAGGGAATGGATGCTAGCAGAAAGAAGCGGGTTCCCGGTAAAGTGAAGTAGTTAGAAGTAGCATTTCGCCCTCTATTACGTGTAATAGAGGGCGAGCGTCTTGCCATGCACCGGGCACAAATCTAAGAGTCCAGAGAGCCTACTCCTTAAGCACGAAGTCCGTCTTTTCGGTCGAAGTAACGGGCGTTTCCAACTCCGTATCACTAACGGACAGAATATTAGTTCGGAGCCCGAACTAAGAATAAATGACAACACGATTTGACAGATGTCCCTACTCCCGACATGTTTTTGCCTGAGCAAAAAAGTTAGTTAATTGGCTGTAGGATTCACTGAGAAGTATCGAACTACTTTCGGACGGGCCCGTATCTTCGTTGACGTAGTTAGAGAGTAGGGCCCCAGGCTGAGAAATTCCATACAGAAAAGCCCAATAACATATTGCCCGACCTGGGAATAGAACCCAAGACCATGCCCTCAGCAGTAGTGCTTGAACGAGGCAGAGGCAGGCAATAGCTCTACATTGACTTATTATTATTAAATCACATAAAGAAACTAGTAAAAAATTCGAACCGTTTCTTTCCGAAAACCAACCTGCTTCGATTTGTACCAGGGAACCCGTTGCTTCAGGCAAGTATATTTACATAGTTACAAGCCTAATTAATCTATATAATCTGTTACCAAATCTATTAGGAATAGAGGCCGTTATTCCGCTCAACAATTCAGACACAAAACCAGGCTTTCAGAACGGCTTAAACGAACTTTGTAGACGCCACTTGCCGAGCTGCAGGGTTAGCATGACGCTTTCTATTTCTACGAAGAATAGGCAGTGTTTTTTCAATACAAAGTGACATTTCGTTTCTCCATTTTTGACATCGCACCGTAGATATCCTTCTACAATCTATCATTTTGTCTTTCGTTACTAACGAACTTTGTCTAGGTCCTTATGAATGCAGACTATTTCAGAAGAATATTTCTTCAACAAACTTTCAACTCGACGGCCACAAAGTATATACGATTATCTACAAAATCATGATTCGTTTAGAACGCATAACTGTGATAATTAATAGAAAAACATAGCTATCTTCTCCTATTGTACATCATTTAGTTAATAGTCATGTATATCCTCCCGTCGATAAATCGGTGCTCGTGCTAAGCCTACTGTAGGTCGTAGGATCAAACCCAGACAAACGCTTTACTTTGTGTAAATTATTTAATCACCGCTGCTCTCAAAACGGTGAAGGAAAACATCGTGAGGAAACCAGCAGGTCCTAGAACCAAAAATTCGAAGACATGTGACATCTACCAACACGCACTGGCCCGCGCGGTGGATTACGGCACACTCCTCACAAAGAGGAGGCAAATGCCACAGCAGTGGGAATATTATACGCTGATCAATACCAGCCTATTACTGTCCTCTCTTCTCACACAGAGAATCGGCACGAGCATTGATCCACCACGCTTGCTTAAGGGGGAGATTTCTTGAAAACTGTCAAAAAAGTGGTTTTTTAAAGCAGTGTTTCTCTTTAACCGTAAATAATCTTGAAAGCAAAAAAACAATATAATATTTTCAAGTCCTTTTTGCATACAGTGATGGAACTCAAAACATACTTTAATGGATCAAGAAAATCATCAAAGTCACCTCTTAATTATCTTTAAAAGCAGTTTATCCCTTCAATAACAATTATAACTATAATTAAAATAATACCATAAAATTTCAAATGCTAAATTGCATTTAGTGATAAATTGTTTATTATTAAATAATTATCTAATTTTATACGATTTTATTTGCATTTTTACGACATACGCTTGCTCATTTATTATTCGAATTTATTACAACAGATTTTAACCCGTATCGGATTGCAATAAGAACTATTATCGGTCATAACAACACTATTTAAAGTCAACATGGCCTTAAGACGGGTTGGGGATTTCAGACATATTAACTACAAGTACAGGTTTCCTCACGATGTTTTCGTTTACCGATGGCAATAACGTCTAAGATAAACTCGGAGAGTACACATGAATTTACAAAGCCACACGACATTCATTTTCATTCATCATTCAGACTACTTATGCTTATTTAACTAACTAACTATACATCATGCTGAGCCTATTTATAATATTGAAAATATATAAAGGTTAAAGGAATAATTCAATTAAACCTATTCTCTTGTACCCCTGTTTTAGCTTTTGTAAAGCTGGATACTGTAAGGCCTTGATTAATAAACATTACTTAGCACATACTTTGTCTTAACATTATTTCTGTCAGCTTCGCACAAGAGTCAAAGTACACACGGCTTCACATCAAGATATATATTTCCAGTTTACGCTGATCTCGCACTGTACGGAAATCCTATACAATGCGAGATCAAGTTACACTGGAAATGTGTAGCCGTGTGTACAAGTGCAGGATAGAGACAGGAACATACAAACTCAAGCTCAAAACATTTATTTTGATTAAACCATTTATTTATATGCACTTTTGATTTGTCAAAGAGTCGGTCAGTTAAAAAGTTGAAGCTAACCGTAGATCTCTATAGAGAAGAACGGGCAAGAAAGTCCAATGACACTCTTTTAAATCAAGATTAACTACAAAATCCTGGGTACATAATTCTTGTTGCTTGTACGTTTGAGAACAATTTAAAAAGAAAAATTAAATGAAAAAACCGTTCAAAATATAATATTAAAAATAACTCGTGGCAGTTAAAAGATTACCCGTTTCAACCGACGGCCACCACTTACATTCAAAGCACGTCCCGAGTAAAGTTTATTAATTTCAGCCTAAGAATTCGGTTCTACCAATTCCCATACTAAGACTATTCCTAGATTCGTGCTATACCTACAGAAAAGTGCTAAAAATAAAATTTTCTAATACTTACTTAAGTTGTAGTCTCCCATGCCTGATCCTGAGTCTTCCCGGGGAGTGCCGGGCCCTCCGCCTCCCACGCCCCCCGGTGAAGACTTCATGCCGTCGACTCCTCCCAGCCCTGAGACAAGAGACCTGGAGGTTACCTTTATAGTCACGTCAGGGTACTGATAAACACGGCTTTAGATAACCCGCAATTTCTATTGGTTCGATAAATACCGCTACCAATTGGGTGACACATCTCTTACAATACGAAGAATTTGGAGGTAAACTTCTAATCCATTGATTCTATGTTTGAAAAATTCGTTTCTTCGACAACGTAAATAATACAATAAATGTTCAGGGATTGTTCAAATTAATGGCATTGCCATTGTGTGTTACGTAATTCAGTCGAGTAATTAGTTGGCCATTAGGTTTCTTATTTGAGAATTTAAATAAAACAAGAAAAATTTAAACACCTCCAAGCCCCATGTAAGAAAAGATAAGACTTGTTCAGACTAGAGATGTTGAATATAACCATCAACCATTAAAATTAACTAATATTTAAAATTAACTATGATATTCGATAAACAAAATTAACATTATCGATTAAAAATATAATTCCAACTTCTTAAATATATTAATTTCGTTGCGTGCATTCAATTGTATGCTCTATCTCTCTTACGATAAAACACATTTACTGTTGGGGATATTTTATTCTAAACAAACGCAAGTGATATTTTTAACAAATATTTCGGTCGGTTAGTTAGTTTTGTTTTGTTATTCGAATAACAAAGCCGTGTCGTCGCGTTGTATTGTTTTCCATTAATGCGAAGATTGTGAAGCTGTTTTAACAAATGCCGAGACGAGTTAATGATATTCTCGCGTGTTAAAAATATCGAATATCTAACCAAAATAAATGCTAGTCAGTTCTAAGCCTATTCAAGTATGAAGGACAGTTCATTGAGTTTAACTTAACAATTTCAACATGCATTAGTAAAATATTCATCCACTAACCATGTTGCAGTTAACTACTTGAATAAAAATATAAACCAAAATTTTCAACCAATAAATTTATCGACTTTTTTTAACCATTAACTATTATCCTATAAACAATTTCAACCAATATTCTCACCTCTAGTTCGGACCCTCAAATAGTGTTACCTACGTAATAAATAAGTTGATCTTTGTGCGGCTCAAGATTTCGAACCAATAGATTAAAAATACCATAAATTAGCACCCCAATTAGTGTACGCAATTACCCTCTGGATATTTGACAATTGGGAAATAACGTTTATACGGAATATTTTTACTTTGGGTAAAACGAAATTATACCTTTTTAATTAGACTTATGTCTAGGGGATCGGATAATCGGACGCATATTTACCTAAAGTAAATTTTTAGCTACGAAAATATGGAAACGGCTTCTTAAAATATTTTTTTGTACAAAAATCCTGGGATGCCAGCAACACCGGGAATGCATAACTAGTCAGTTGTATAGAATGGAAGCGACTTCTAAATGATTAGGATTGCATAACTATTCAGACGCATATTTATTAAAAAATTAACCCCGATGGAAATTTGGTACCTAGGGTGTAAGTCTGTAAGAGTAAGGTTGTTTTTGTGTTAATAAAAACGATTTTTTTACATTAAATTTTTAAAAAATCGGTACATTTTAGCCAACCTTTCAACTTTCGGTGAATATGCATTCGAATATCCGATCTCTACTTATGTCTCAACAGGTTAGATACCTACATATAATGGGTATTCACAAGTATCTTGCACACAAGTATAGCGTCACACCAACATCATCATTTCAGCCAAAAGACGTCCACTGCTAGACATAGGCCTCCCCGAATTTGGGGGGAGCTTGCCATAATCACCACGCATGGCGATCGCAGTATGGTGGTCAAATGCATAGAGAACGCTGCTGCCCATTCTCTAGTGAGTCCCTTAGTCGCCTTCTACGACACCCACGGGAAGAAATGGGATGGTGCTATTCTTTACGTCCGGCAACACACGGAACACAAGCCGCAATCCAATATAATGGCAACATTTCTAAGCTATATTTATTTTTTTGACTGGCTATGCGTGAGTGCAAATTACTTGCAATATGGAAAGCCTGGTAAAGCAAAGATGACTAGATTTTTTGTTATAGATGATTCTTTTAACATGCAAAGACAGCGTTATGTATCTATAATTGTGTCAGGACATTATTTTTAAATATAAATACTAGGTCCGAACTTGCTTCATTCTCATTCACAAAATTATGCACTATTAAAAAGTCGCTATCTGCTTCATATAATCTATGGCGAAAATTAAGCCTCTGAAGCGTACTGGACGCTTTAGGCGCATTTATCATCTGCTTATCGCAGCCTGTAAAACCCAAATATAAGTGCGAGTACCTTAACGGATTTCGGGGTAAAACAATGAACGAAAAAATACCATGTGTCAAATCATTCTGGCTCTTTCCCATGACAGCAACAAGCATAAAATCCCATACATTTACGCATGATTCAAAAGCAATTATCTCCTAAAGTATTGGTACAACATTTTATGGTGTTACGAGCATAGTATTATGAAATAGGTCGTTTCTCAATGTTGCAATGGGTCTCGAGAAAATCGTTTTGAAGGTTGCGTAGTGTAATGTTTTTGTTCGTGACCATACATCCATATTTATAAAGCTTAGCACATAATATTATAGCAGGATGCGCTAATGTAGCCCGCGAAAGCCCAATTTCTTTATTTCAATCTTGAACAAAATATAATTCGCAACCGATTCTAATGAATGTGTTTTTCATAAAACAGTCATTTCAGGTGAATCTTGTCGACATTTTTTCCATACAAACTTCGGGAGTGTATTACTCCACTGTTCGACAATGTACATAATTTTTTTTACATGGTATGGTTTTGTTTCATTATTAATTTTGTCTGTACGGAAACAGAATACTAAAATAAAAAGTCATTAAAAAGTTAGGAACCAACAAAGATTCATGTTTCTTGCTGATTTGACATAACTTTGGGCGTGTATAAGTAATAAAAGAAGTGTAAAATCTCCAAAAATAAATCGGTATCGACAAATTTCAAATATCGAAAAGTTCAATAAACTTTATTGATCATTGATTTATGCAGTAGTTTTTTCATAAAATCCGATCTTCCAAAGGACTTTTCTTAATTTTTTACGCGCCTATTTTACTATAAATGATCCTGCATCTCACTCAATAACGTCGTGCCTGTAGACTAGCGTCTACTACAGTAACTGGCCCACCAGTGAGTTCGAGCCCGCGACTAGATTCCCCTTAATAAAAGCATCAGACATACTTTTGATTTAGACAAAAAGCCCAACATTCCTTTTAAAAGCATGTGTTATTATATTACTGCAGACTATTTTCTCTCGTCTGTGAACGATAATAAGCATAATTATAAAATTATAGTTAATTTGTGGTGTCATTTATTGGAAGGAAATGTTATTTTAGCTAACATTGAGAACACGTTTTTAATTTAAATATTATAACATTTATAACGGAACTACAACAGTATAGCTAGACTGAAAAATATTTACAACGCTTTGACAAAGGCTTTCTTCATTCTTCATCTTCTTCTGATGGATCTGTCATCTGTCACAATCTGACAGTAGCCAAAATGCAACGTAAATTGCAAATTGTTTTTAATTCGGGCAACATTATGTACTCGCACTGACATTTAAAGCAAAACAGACAATAGAGATGGGACACCCAAACGAAACTGGTATCTTTAGTATCGATAGCCCGATACCATTATCGACAAAAAATAAAGCAGGGCTCTGACACGCCGCTTTCCAAGCGTGTTGTAAAACATAATAAAAGCAAATATTTTTTAGCATATTCGACCAATAAAGCGACACGAAACGGCGCCGCACACCCACCGCAACCAAACTCATTTTCCAAAGACTTTTTGTAATTTCTTTGTTTTTTTTTTGACGCAAGTGTCAGAGCCCTTATGGCTTCTGTACACATTGGGCAACGTTGGTGCATTCGTACTTTTGATACTTATTCACTTTAACAGGACATTTGTCTTTATTTTCTAAACATGTAACACTTTTACACAAACAGCCGAATAGGGTATTTGACAGGTGTTTTAAATTCAATTTCTCTATAAAAAGATAAGTCACAGTAAAAATAAATTGATAAAAATCTCAAACAATGGTGAAACTCTTAGCTTTTCGAATTCTAAACAGAGACAGCACTACTGCGAACTCGCATGGCAAGACAGGAACGCCATAATTATTACTTCGCACCATTCAGCACTGTTTTGCGTGACAAGGTTAGCAGACTTCTAAATTGTGTGACTTCTCCATATTACCACCATTTTTTTTTCTCTTTTAGTAACATCTTTAAAATAAGTATGTGTATATTTTTCATCGTAGTCAAATACTCTGTTGATTCCAACATGGGTCATCGTGTACAGAACCCATCAAATCGACACAGGCGACCGAGGATCTATTTTATGTGACATAAAACAGTCCTTTCTGAGTCCATAGGCCCACCTTCATTGGCAGGCGGCTGCGTGAGGTGCTGGGGCGCCGGTCCGTGCTCGCCGGGGAGAGGGAACTCCGCCCCCAGTGCTCCAGCGCCCACCGGCTTCATCAGGGTGTACAAGTTGTCTCCCCCTGCCGCGCATACATTATGCGTGACTTGTTATCCAAACCAGTTTTATTCTGGTATCGGTTTTTTTTGTGGTATCGGTATTTTTCGTGTCATAGACAAAATCATTTTTTTTTTGTTTTTGGTATATTTGGGTTGTGTTATTTTTTGTTTTTATTGAAGTAAAGATGGCAAGCGAAAATAATAAAAAATGCGGTGGTTTTATTTACATTTTTATTATGGAAAAGAAATTAAAATAATAAACTAAGTAAACAATTTTGTCTATGAGAAGGTAACTAAAAACTACGGTACATATTGTTTTTTATTTTTTTATTTGAAACTGGAATTAGAAGTCACAAAAATAAAACAAATTATTTCACTTTATAAAAAAAAAATATAATAAGAGTATTGGACTTCTAATAATAGTTCCTAATTTTTCTCAATTGGAAAATATTTCAATATATAGTTCTTTTCCATTTGAAAAACATCTTAAACTAAAGAAGAATCTATACATACACAACAGATTAAAAGAGGTTTTCTACAAAAAAAGATAAAAAGCGTTGTACAGAGGTGAACCAAGCGTGAATGAACCAAGGTTATGCGAGAATGAAGCAAGCGAAACGGAAAGAAAGATAAAAGATACATGTTTCTTTTATATAAAAAAAGATAATAATTGTGAGTGAGATGGATCTTTTGATCAGTTTTTAAGATCGCATCGGATGAAGATGAGCATACATTAACTATTAATTATGCTTAAAAAAAGCTATTTTTACCTTTATTATCAGCAGAACTCCAAGCTTTAACGCTAAATCTGGATGAATAAACTACCCTGCATAATTTTAATTATTTTGTATGATGTCGCTTTAAAAAAATATGTTTTCAGAACAAAATAATTATGGTGTATTTTTGCTTAAAACACGTAATTTAAATCATTTTTAAAATCACTTCTTTTTTAATAAAAAAGGAAATAAAAACAGACGAGTTTATATTAGGTATTAATGTAGTCTCATCTTCTATTAGTTAAATTTATAGCTAGTGCGACATTTAAATACCTTGAAACCTGCAAACTTCGTAAATTCTTGTTAAAAAAAACTTAAACGTTACTGGTTAGGATGTTCGTGAGTTTCCATCGACTTATACTGAAAAAACAATGTTTTAGGCGGCAACTGGGATTGCGGGCGAAAATCGTTTGACATCTTTTTTTACGAAAAAAGATGAAAATGTCAATCAACCTTCTTGCGGGGACGGTTAACACATGAAGCGTTTTATGCGGGTATCAAGTTTTTTTAGAAACTAAAATACGTAAAAAATTTAGTACAAAATACATTTAACAAAAAAAAAACAATTCTTTTTTTCCAGATCTTTTGTATAAAGTAGTAATCTAAAAAGTGATAAAAAGTAATTGATTATAATTAAAAACGAACGAATAACTAATTAAAAACCCTATACAGGCTGACATGAATATCAACGCGCAAACTGTAACCATATATTTAGCAAATCTTTCTAGACCACCCTTCACCACTCTTGGTTGACTGGTAGAGAATGCCAAAGGCATTAAGTCCGCCTCTATACCTTTTATTTGTGAGCGAAAAGTATAAATAAATAGAAATTATCGTCGATTATTAAAAAAAAACAGTGGCATTCCGGGAGTACCGACAGAAGTGAAAACATGAACAATTACGTGTATTTTTTTAATCGTCAAATTAAACAACGTTCAACATTGTTCGTTCGTACGTTCGTGTTGTCAGTGGTGCCGCGGTAACAGTGTCGCGAGTTCAATTGATTTTTCCCATCTCAAAAAATGCCCAGAAGTTTTCACTTCAAAAATCTGCTGTTTCATAGGAAATTGCGGTAAAAATGTATAGCAGAGCATTTTTTTTTTCATAACCGATGTAACATTTCAACGTAATGAATTAAGAAACATTTGAATCCGTGGTTACTGAATGCGCGTCGATGTGCCTGCCACCCAGAATTTTACCCATCACCCTTAATATTAAGTAATCTCATTGATTTAATACGAAGGCACGCTTACACAAATCAATAAATGAATTTAGAGTTAAACGAATTTAAAACATTAATCTGTCTCTATCTACGTCTGTCAATCACAGAGAGACAGAACGATGGTTTTAAATACGGTTAGCGCTAACGGCATTTAGGGCGACTTTCATCAATAAAACTGAATGCGACCAGCAAGTCTATTCTATTCTATTCCGTTTTTTTAATATGGCAAGCAAAGCCGATGTCGACTACTCTGCCAATGTCTAAAGTGAATTGGAAAAGCATGTGTGCATTATTACAAAAAACAACCGATAATAATCTTCGGTGAAACAGTTGGGCGTAACTGTTGATCGATCAGCAAGTCAACTAAACCGCATAGAGTGGTGTCACAAACACTGACAGGTGTCAATGTTGACAGCTGTCAGTGTCAATATTTCATATCACAACTGTGATGCATATTCAGCCTTTAACGTTCCTACGGCTGGGGCACGGTCCACCTCCTCTCTATGAGAGGGAGTGGACCGTAATACACCACGCGGGCGTAAGGCTGGTTGGTAGATGTCACATGTCTTCGAATTTTTGGTTCTAGGAAATGCCGGTTTCCTCACGATGTTTTCCATCACCGTTTTGAAAGCAATTAATATGATGATGAACTTATTAGTGAAATTGATAATGGTGATGAGATGATCATTGGTGAAATTCGCCCTTAGTGATTTGTGGGAGGGCCTGAACGTTATAAAAACATTATTACTACCTACCTACAAAAAAAACTTGAAACCGCTGAACCCTTACCCCGCCACCTTCGCCCAGTCATGAAACTCACCGGAATTTGACGAATCTTGCGGGCTGGGCATGATCGGTGTCGGCGGCCCTGGGGGCCCGTTGCTGCCGGGCGGGGCCCCGTACGCGCCGGGCGACCCGCCGGAGTAGTTCAGCGGGGCCGCCCCACCGCCCCCGCCGCCACCACTGCCGCCGGCCCAAGCGCCTCGCGGGCCCATACCCATTGGTGGCATACCTGGATGAGATAGATGTTTCAAACTAACGAATGGCACTAGATGCAGCGGCCCATGGTCCGTTGCAGAAGTATCTAACAGGAAAAAACTATAATTAAGCAGATTCTCAGCCGTTTTTGCTGTCTTCTGAAGCCATGTCTCCAACCAGTATAACAATCTGCTAAGCCTTTACCATATCTATGTTGGGGACGGCCTCCAGTCTATCCGGATGCAGCTAAATGTCAGAATTACATGGAGGGACCGTTACGGGGTAATACGATACCCTTTGATAACACTGGTTTGTCTGACATTCGGGTTTCTGACGACCCGTAACAACTGTCAAAGATCCACGAATGACAGCCGGGACCAACGGCTTTAGTAGAAAATTGTTTAACTTTAATAATATTTTAGAGCAACGAACCGTAGTAAAATTTAACTCTTAATACTGTTTTTTGGGTTTATATTAACGTGTTTCATGGATTAATAGAAAAAAAATGACATGCATATTTCCTATTATAACAGAGTGGCAAACAAGCAGGCGAGTCTCCAATGTTAATGGACATCTGAAATACCAGACATCTCCGGAGTGTTGCATGACCTTCTCATAGAAAACTTTCCTCAAAGACAGGTCCTATCATTCATAATACATACTCGAAAGGCCAAACATGATTGTAACTATGGTCTATACCAAAAGTAAATGAAGAAAATGTAAACGAATGAAATTAGACAACGTAGCACTTACAAATTGAGTGCTTTAATTTTATTATTTCTATCCTTATCCACTCGAAATTTTCATTTTAAATCACCTAAAACCGTAACCTTTAGTTTATGACATACGGTGTCGAAACGTGGACAATGACAGTTGAGCTGGTTCACAAATTAGAGTTTCTTTGAAAGATAGCGTCATCAATGAAATTATTCGGAAAAGAACCGGAGTTACCGACATAGCTTGCAGAGTAAGCAAGTTGAAGTGGCAGTGGGCTGGCCATGTTTCATGTTTGTCGAAGGACCGATGGACGGTGGAGCAGACGAGTCCTAGAGTGGAGACCGCGTATCGGCAAACGTAGTGTGGGACGCCACCCTGCTAGATGGACCGACGACCTTAAAAAGGTGGCTGGGACAGACTGAAGGCGGAGGATAGTTTTGTGGCCTATGTCCAACAGTGGGCTGCGATAGGCTCAGATGATTGACCGATTAAAGATGTTTTACGTTTGAAAATTTACGAACTCAATTTTCTCAACGACTTTTCAATAACAATTTATGATGTTATTTAAACAATAATTGTTGGATAACGTGGTGTCAGATATAAAGTTGAAACGTTCTAAATTCAGATGAATGTGTTACTAACTTCCTGTAGTGAATTATTGCGTTAGAATTTAACCTAAAAATTGTTTATTTACACTTTCATAAGATACTTTTAGAAGGGACTAAAGTCTGTTCGCTGAGAGTTGATAAATATTATGATACGTCTCCGAATAGCGATTGTCGCTTAGTTCTCGCAAACTGTTGGCGCCTGTCGCTTATCTACCGCTTTCGCCGTTTTCGTGGTACGAGGCACGCATATGTTGTGAACTGCGGCCCGAACGGCGAGCGGACGCGGCGGCCATATTGCCATTCCGTTCTGGAATAGGTTTCGAGTGGGGCGTTTGGATGTTCGCGTGTTGTTTTCTGTTTTATACTGTTAATAACTGCAAAGTACATTTGTAGAGTAGATGAACAAAAGTATCTTAGTCACTATATCGGCATTTTACTCACCCAGTTCGAACCCCGACAAGTGACAAAAAATATATCGTGTATAAGTTTTTAAATAATTAGCGGGCCGCAATTTGTTATGAGTTAAGAAACCCTGACACTATCAACTCTCGGCGAACAGACTATACTAAGTGATTCGCTATTGATATGAATGACGCTTTAGGAGAAACCCTTTGTCCAACAGAGGAATGCAAAATCAAATCAGCCTATAAAGTCCCACTGGTAAGACACAGGCCTCCTCTCTGTGAAAGGGAGTGGGCCATAATCTACCACGCGAGCCCAGTGCAGGTTGGTAGATGTCACATGTCTTCGAACTTTTGGTTCTAAGACATGCCGGTTTCAACACGATGTTTTTCCTTCACCGTTTTAATAGCAGTGGCGACGAAACAATTTCCACGAAGTAAAGCATCTGTCGGGGTTCGGACCTACGATCTACAAACTCTTAAGTCGCAGCCGTTACCACTGAGCCACCACTTTTCTCGTACAAAAACTATGCAATTTTTTGTAATGAGCAGAGGCAATGACTGATTTCGTACAACGAAAGAATAAAGTGGATATGCCCCAAATCCCGGGATTAATTTTGAAGAGCAGAAAATATCCCGTGATCTATTAAATAAAAAGTTATTTACTTTTACACAATTTAAACCACTGCACGCGCGACGTTGCCAAATTTACATCAACGACATCGGATGTCCGAAGTTGCGCAATTTGTATTGTGAATTTAATCCTTATAAAAATATGTTAATTATCTTTATTTTATTTGTCTTATCTATCTCTGAGGTTTTTATTATTTGTTGATCACACGGGATTGTCTATTAGAAATCCCGGGAAGATCCATATTAATAAATAATAGTTTAAAAAAACAGGCTTTAAAAACCAAACTAAAAAGTGGAAAATAATTTAATTCTATTAAAAAGCGTGGGGTGCTTTTTGAGGTATTTTTATAATCAATTAATATCAAGCACCCCACGCTTTTTAATAGAATTAAATTATTTTCTACTTTTTAGTTTGGTTTTTAAAGCGTGTTTTTTCAGTTTTTTTAAACTATTATTTATTTTCTATTTTTTAGTTTTGCTAACTACAAAAGCGTGTTTTTTCTATTTTTTTTAAATTATTGAATTGTCATAGGTCCTCGATAAGTCTACAAACTTTAAATGAAATCTGACCGTTTAAAGTGGGTCAAAATAGCGTCCAAAGGAGTCGGTTACATACAAACAAACATACAAACGTACAAGTGAAGCTAATATAAAGCGTGTAATATCAACATTTCGATGCAAGTACATAAATAACTCTACCTAATTCCGACGTCTGGTAATGATGTGTTATTAATTTTATTACATTTACTGATAAAGGTATTGACTTCAAACATAATTATCCGATAGTGATCAAATACATTTGGCGCATTTTATAGCAGTCTTTTACAAGGTGTAACAAAATAAACGCAAGTCCTGAATGTAGTTTGTTCATAATTGAGTACAATCAATTTCAGTAACTTTTTTTTTTCCATAGCTACCGCCCATTGAGCCAAGAAAAATTAAATCTTGTTTCAAGGCAATAGGACTCGATTTTAAATGGATAAACTAGTGCTAGGGTCAACACGATCTGCCAGGGTCGCGGATTTGTTGGCACGGCAACTGAAGGAACGCGGGTGGGTTACAGTCAGTTAAAGTCTGACACGCCCTCCTGCTCCACCCAGAGTGGGTGAAGTTATTTGATGATTTCCTACCCGAAAAAAAAATAGGGTCAACACGATTTTCTTAATAATTACAGTTACCTTTAAAAAAAAAGTTTTGGTCGCTGTATTATGCTTTTTAACTCTATACTCTAATCGGAGTGTATGAGGTCTTGAATTATGCTACATATTGTATTGTCTATACCAATAATACAAAGAGATTAAATATGTGAGTTTGTATGTAGGGTAAATCTTCAGAACCACTGATCGAATTCGGAAAATTATTTCAACAATGGTATATTACAGTATTGTCGAGTGTTAAAGGATATACAGGTTGGCGGGGACATCGACACGAAACCTAGATTCAGTACCTACATGATTCGTCACCTGCATTGAAATTTTTCGTCGGCTATAAAAAGAAAAATAGCCTGGTCCACAGTAGCGAGGGGTGGAATTATGGCCAGGGTAACCCGTTCAAAAAATAACACTCACTGATGCAAACCTTAAAGTTTCTATAGAAGATAAGGCCTTACATTCACGGGAATCAAAGAATTTTGTGCGGAAGATTTGCTTTTCTTTGCGTGCTTATTTTTACACATAAATGATTGTACTTTGAAATAATAATGTTAGATCGGTAGGGGCTTGGATTTCTTAAAGGAAAACCGATGGTGCTCGGCTGGTATTGACCCGTCGCCGCTGCTGGTCCATATTTTTGATGAATAGCACTTTTCTATGAAACAGCTGTTTTTTTTTTTTCGAAAACCGACGAAATATATACCGTGAAATTTTAATGGTTGTTTTCTTGCAGCGAAATGGTTGTCTTGGTAATACAATCGTTTTATAAACAAATAAAATATGAGAAACAAAAAATGGCAGATTAACCATTATGAAAAATCACCACGTGCGAGAGTTTATTTTGCTTTGACAATTTATGCATCGCTGTTACCTTTGTCAGCGGCGCATGCGATTCGAGTAGCATCTCTAGTGTTACTATTGAGTAGTGTTTTATCGAGTTGATGAATTTTTTTTTAATTATTTTAAAACAAAAAAATATTAATTTTTTACTTTTACTCTATGCTTCGAAAGTACTCCATATAGCAAGTTGTTCTGCCGCGGGAAACAACCACTAAAATTTCACGTTGTATATACCCCCAGGGGTCAAGCATCATGTGCTGAATTCAAGGTTACAGTTTTTTTTTTTTAGTTAAATGGCCAATCAACAATGGTTTACACCGTTACAATTTTAAAATAATATTTTACATACTTAAGGTTATGTTAACAATTTCTTATAGGTTAGCACTGCGCGTCAATGTCCTCGCCACCCTGTACATATTTTTTTTAATTCAATGAATAATTAATGTATAACACCGCTTATGTATTTTTTTACAGAGTAGGCCAGTTTTTTCTATCTTCAAGCTACTTAATATTTCTGTAGGCCCCGTACATACCCAATAGGGTATTTCACTCTATACGAGAAAAAATCTTAAAATATATTATTGAGATAGCTTAGGCAAAATGCAGTCGGAAAATGTTAGTTTTAGTTCATGAAACAACAAAATAAATTTTAAAATACAATTTAAAGATTTCAGTTTTTTTAATATGTTTTTGAACACCATGAAATAGTAGCCGCCATGTTATTACGTCATACCGCTGTTTAAATTAATCTACTGAACAACTCTGTACTTTTATTATTTTCGTAACCAAAGTATTTTTTATTGAAATAACATCTTACAGCAAACCAACGATTAGTAGAATAATAACGATTTTTTTTTAATTATAAGCAATTATCATACTAAATATCAGCGCATTTGTTTACACAGCAAACTGACGTCATACCCACAGAGCAATATAGCGACCACTGCGTCCAGCGTTTTCGTCAAATTACGCGCGAAATTTGAAAATGTAAAATGTAAATGCATTTTATGGCACTAATCGATTAAATAAAAAATGTTGCGTTTTTTTTGTTTATTAGCACTCTAAAATCTAATTAAGACACTTTTCAAAAATTAGTGAAATACCCTATTATGCTTACCAATGGTAGTATTTTTTATTGCTAAACTAGGCATATAAATAGATTCATAATTTTACCCGTGATAGCTACTTCCATGCGGGAGGGTCTACTATGCAAAGCTATGAGGTCTTTGTTTCATTATTGGTAAAGATACAAGAGTCTTCATTTTAACAAATAACGACACGTAAAATATAGGAATCGGCCATCAGTCACATACCTGGTCCCTGTGGCGGAGGGCCGCGCATTCCAGCGGCGTAGGCCCCGGGACTCATGGGGCCCATGCCGGGCCGGGGCGGCGTCATGCGCGGCCCGCCTAGCACCCCGCCGCCGCCGCGCTCCAGAGAGTTGCCCATCATTCCCTGACCTGTGAAGAGTAGCTTATATAATGCAGACTGGCAAAATAATAACAAACAATCATTTTCAGGCAGTTTGAGTAATTTATGCAGCCTACACAAATGTCCTTTCTTTGGTATTTTTCGTCGAATCGTTGAGCTCCTAAACTCAAACTCAAAGCATTTATTTCAATTAAACCATTTACAGGCACTTTTGAGCTGTCAAAAAGTCGATCAGTTGGAAAATTGAAGCTAGTTGCCCATTCCAAAACGTAGATCTCTATGGAGAAGAACGGGCAAGAAACTCCACGGACACTCTTTTAAAATCAAGTCACTCTAAAGTTCTGTGGTTATTTCCTTAAAACACTTTTTCAGACATCAATCTACATGGTCTTAACATGATCTGACCAAGATTATGTCTGGACTTTAAAAGAGACTGTGACCTCTGAGTTTGTTCCAGCCTTGCTTGTCAAGAATAGACAGATAGGAAACGCCAACCTCATCTAGTTTTAAATAAAATAAGTAATTATTTATTATTTTTGAGTTGAACGGTTTTAACTGAAAAATAATAATTCGGTAAATATGTTTCAAGTTTTTAGTTTTTATTTCGTTACTTAACATTTCTCATCCTATTTTTTTAATTAAATTGTATTGTTATCAAAACTAAAGGTGTGTACCAAATATCAGATAAATCTGCCAACAGAAAGGGGTAAAATTTCAAGTACTAAACAAAAAACAACAACAACAAACAGGGCAAGCTAAATAAAACTGTTTAAAATATGATTGACGTGTAAAAATGTTTGTACAACCTTTACTTCCAGAAATAAAATCTTTTATCATTTAAACAATCATTTTATTTATGTCATTTATTTCCATACCGTCCTATGAGCTTGTCTTCTTGGGGTAATTTGATCAAAAGCATCGTGGATTAGGAGTATGGTTAATGGAAACGCCAAACCAGTATTGTTCATGGAACTACTGCCCATGTGACTTCCAGAACACAGTTACTGGATTAGACAAGTTGCTGGTTTTCGGACTTTTGGGCTTGTAACAACCCGTAACTATTGTCAAACATCTGACAAATGGCGGCCGGGACCAACGGGACCAACGTACTTTCCGAGGCACGGAACCCTCTCAATATGGAATGGATGGTCACGCAGCGACTGCAGCAAGCGTAGCCTCAGTTTCGATCGACCTGTGGCGGCATCTACATCGCCACATGCGAACTACTACGATCTTTCTGACGTCACACCAAAAGCCTGCACCGCGCAAGCAGTAGACCGCGCAACTGTTAATAGCATATTTATAATGTCCCGTTATCAGGCGCGGTCCGAGGGGGGCGGGGGGGTTTCCTAGGGTTCATGACCCAAAGCCGTAAAAACAAACCGTCTTAAAATAGTATTTTTGCGAACATATAATAAATTTTCTTATTAATATGTAGTCTTTGTCTGTGACCCCCCAAAGTCTTTGGCTGCGACCGCACCTGCCCGTTATCAATCGTTGGCCAATTGCCCGCCAGTCGCCATTACCAAATGTGGTTAACCTGATTTCCTGAAATCCTTATCTTTATCAGTACTTATCTACATCATCCAGCCATATTTAGGGAAAACAGTCGTTCTGCAATATGCATAATTTTTTTGACATAACCTAAGCTAAAGAAAAAATCTGTAACTTACCTGGAGGCCCATTAAAATCATTGCCCATTCCCATTCTGACAGCTCCACGAGGTCCTCCTCCAGAGTACCACGGTCCTATAAACGGTTGTCCTGTGCCCATTAGCTGTGGTTGTGGTCCATGAGGTGATGGCTGAGATCCGGGGTGGGGCGCGGGTGGTGACGGTCGTAGCGGAGAGTTGGGGAAGAATCCGGGTGGCATTCCACCGCCGCCCATGCCTGAAAACATTAAGAATTACTTAGAAGACACTGCTATTATTAGAGTAACACAGGATCAGGTTCCGTGTGGTGGCGGACATAAAAGAAAAGCACCATCCCATTTCTTCCCATGGGTGTCGTAGAAGGCGACTAAGGGACTTACTAGAGAATAGGCAGCAGCGTTCTCTATGCATTTGACCACCATACTGCGATCGCCAACCCACCTGCCAAGCGTGGCGATTATGGCAAATCCCCCCCTTTTGGGCGAGGCTTGTCCAGGAGTGGATGTCTTTCGGCTGATATGATGAGGATGATGAGGATTAGATTAAGGTAGACTTCTACTTGGAGTGATGGGGAAACTAACATATATGGTCTTATGGTAAGATAAGATTTTCATACATCTACATTCCACATAAACACGAAAACCGGCTTTGTTTTATACTATGTAAATAGTATAAAACAAAGCCGGTTTTCGTGTATGTACTATGCTTAGATCTTTTAAACTATGCAACAGATTTTAATGCGGTATTCATCAATGGACAGAATGATTCAACAGGAAGGTTTATATGTATAACACACCGACCTCCACGCGGGCGAAGCCGCTGGCAAAGTCAGTTAAAGATAAAGCATTGTGCAACCAATTTTTCTGAAAACTTTGAAATCTCATGACAATTTTTTTTTCAATTGTTTGTTAGACTTGGCCGAAGATTTCCTGATCACATTCTTCATGCGTTTTTAAGAAACTGGATACTTATGGAGGATACATAAAGGGAGTCCACAAAATTCATTATCAATTCGACATGTTTCTTTTTTTTTATGTGTGTTCGGACATAACTCCGTCAGTATATAGACGGATTTGCAAAATTCTTTTATTGTTCGAAAGGGGTTTATTCCAAAATGGTCCCATTTAAATTTCATAAAGATCTGATGATGCGTTTCGGAGACAGACAATGGAACTTTTAAAAAAATAACAGCAAATCAACCTCAATTGATGCTATCGCATAAATATGCATTGTTTTGACCCCAAGAATTATGAAATTTCGAATTGGTGTGGGCTAGGTACTATAACTAAAAAGATTTCCCAAAAAAAAAATCGACTTCCGGAAAAACACTACAAAGTTAAAAGCTGTATTTTTGTTTTGGAAAAAGTTTTTGTTTGCAATTTTCTGGTCAGTTTCGTATTGTATCATTGAAATATTCTTGGTGACCGTATCAAATATATATTTACAGAATTATAATCATTATAACCATCAATATAACCCTCTAACTTCATTGAATCCAATTGAATGGCTATTTCATGTAATATTTATAAATACGATTAACCTCCAGGACCCAGTTACTGGGTAATACCCTTTGGTAAGACTGGTTGTCAGACTTCAGGGCTTCTGATGACCGGTAATGACTGTCAAAGATCCACATATCACAGCCGAGACCAATGGCTTAACATCTTTTCCGAGGCACAGAGGGGTTTTGGTATGTAAAGATGGTCGCCTATCCACAGACAAACCGCGGCAAGCATAGCTTCACTTGATTGATCGACCCATGCCATTGGGTTGTATTGATGTTTTTAAGACTGTATTTTCATGATTTCTTGATTTATTTTTTTATTTGCATGTCTGTTTAATTTTAAAACATCAACACATTATGTAATTTTATTGTATCATTCAAATTGTACATGCACATTGCTTTAATATTACATATACTGTCTACTCACTCTGTAGCTCAAATTTTGTGCAACTTAAACTGTTTTTTTCCCAAATAAATAAAATAAAATATTTGGAGGAAATTTGATCCATATGTTTAATCTATACTAATATTATAAAGCTGAAGAGTTTGTTTGTTTGTTTGCTTGAACGCGCTAATCTCAGGAACTACTGGTTCTAATTGGAATATTCTTATAGTGTTGGATAGCCCATTTATCGAGGAAGACTATAGGCTATATAACATCACGCTAAGACCCTTAGGAGCCGAGCAAAGAGAAAAAAGTCACGAATACGAAGTACTCGCACGGGCAGGCGAGGCGAGCGACGGGGTGAGTCGGGGAGCAAGAAATTTGAACCGAACGAAGTCGCGGGCAGAGGCTAGTTCAATATATGATGCCTGAAATTTGCTTTTAAACATGAACTTTTTTTTATTTGTGAAGTCTAAAGCTGTTTTTACTATCTTAAAAACGTTGTTTGAACTCAAATATAGTTAACAATTAAAAAGTAAAAGTTCTGTTCTTTTTCTTTTCACCATAGAAGCAATGAATTTAGAAAGTGTACTTTCTATTTTTCTGTATAGCATGGTAAGTACAAATATGCTGGCCTTTTAATGTAAGTACTTGTGTATTGCAAAACATTGAATAGAATTGACATTTTTTGTTAAATTATACAGTGCTAGTAGAAAATACATTTCACATAGATGTATGGAGTTAAATTTTGATGTTATGTGCATGAGATCTTGTTGTCAACTCATCGCTTCACATCAAAAACATATTACATATGCCACAAAACTGTCATATCTATGTTATCAGTGTCTTGTATTTGTTTATGCAGAGGCTGATACAAGGATAGACACATCATCTCATGCATGCCTAATTTGTGGGTTAGACATTTTCTTACTAAAAAAACACCTAAAAATTACATGAAAACGTGTAAAAAACGTGAAAAATTATCTTAGAACTGTTACCGTTAGCTAAATATAGACTTAAGAATCAGGAAATCCATGTTTTATTCACGCAAGAGATAAGAGAAATGTTGGCCTAAAAACACGTAGTAAAAAACAAATTTTACAGTTGTACGCGCGATTATTCGCGTATTTAGCACACGTACCGTCGTTAGGCGGCGCCGGGCCGGCGTTGTGGCCGATACCGTTGACTCCATAACCAGAATTGACAAAACCATAGTCGTGGAAAGCCTTTGCTTCAGAGGAGTGCTCACAAGTGTCTCGTCGCTCTGGCGCGGCACAGTACAGGTCCCAGAACACGCACCACCACGAGTGGAGGAACCCGGGCGGCTCGCCCAGTGTTATATTCTTCTCCCATCGTATTTCAGATAGAAATGTTTGCGCCGCTTTGGTCGCACCGACATGAAGCAAGTATTCGTACACATAGAGCGCCAATTTCTCGCGAGCCTGAGCGTCCGAAGGCACCGTAGAGCCCTTGCCCTTGGCATACATATCGACTAGAAGCCGACTTTTATAATGATATTGTTTATTATTTACATTAACGCTTTATATCAATAAATTCAACTACACAAAATGTCATTGATCGATGGCGACATTTGGCGTCTGTGGCATAGAGAAATTGGTTTGTTCTCGGCGTGCAGGTAGCTGTCATAAAATAATTGTTAATAGGTTAGTACAGATTATTATTTTTTGTCTATAGATAACATCTAAAGTTTACTACGCAATGGGAAAGATTGAATTATTTTTCAATCAAATTATTAATTATGTTGTGTTTGATGTATATTATCATATACATTTTGAAGCAATAAAACTATTTCTGGTCATGACCGAACTAACTTTTGCACTCGTTTCAGTTGACAACTTTTATTTTACCACTAACGCCATATTATAATTAGATTGTATATTCATTTGAGGAGGGTTTTGAGTCCCAGATAAGATCTGAATTACAAAGGTGGAATTGATCTCTTAAAATGTATATAGTCTGTCAGGAGTCGAAGAATGATTATGAGTTTATGACCATTCTTATAATTACTGTTTTGGAGCTATGGGGAGCAATCGACAGTTTAAAATGCAGATATCAAAACACCCACACATACTGCAATCGTATGCTCGGGTTAGTTGATGACGAATGAAAAGTAAAAATATGTGAAAAAGTCGTTGAACGATCACTAGTCGAATATATGTATACTGAACAAGACTGAACACAATAGTTTTCCGACGGTAGTTTCGGTGATTAGTGGTCACATAGGAAATTTTATTGTCTCTCCGATTTCGGCCATTATCATCATCATCTACAGCCACACCACAGTCCGACTTCACCTTCCGCTGGACATAGATCTTTCCCTATTCTTGAGCGAATCTCCGACACGAAAACTGCTAGACGTCGTCGACAGAAGCCTGCATCTCTAAAACGCCTTTACAAAAACTACTTTCTTGATTACCCCTAAACACTATTATCTTTCATTAGCAATAAAACGGTTACCGATTCTCTTCTATTCCCTTTTCTTTTCGTGTCTCTATATTTACTGTTAAATGTTGCTGATAACACGATATACATTTCTCAATCCATATAACCCCGGAAAATCTTGAGGACCATAGACACTAATTTAATTTCATAGCTTATTTTTCCCTGCAACGGTTTTGATTATCAGACGAAAACATACTGGAACTCTTAGCAATGTCTCGGTTTGTCTATTCCTTCTTCCTTTTCGTGCGACCGTGTCACCGCGTGGTTCACAGCCGCGTTTCAGTAAGAAACATACAAAATGGCAATCCGCCCTGTATACAGGCCGACAATCGTCAAAAAGAGGACGAAAAGATTTATCCGCCATCAATCGGATCGCTATGACAAAATCAAGCGAAACTGGCGTAAACCCAGAGGTAAGTACGCGTGTTATATGTCCGGCATTGTCGCCTCCGATAACCTTATTTTGACAATTATTTTGTCAAATATTTTGAATCGAGGTGAACACATGAGTTATTTCAGGCTATTTCAGTGTTTTAAATGTACTATCGTAAAAATTACTAACTTTAACGATGAGGTTATGATTTGACCAAAGCGAGGAATAATTTTGATAAAAACCTTTTTCATACAACTTCTTGGCTGAAGAATTTACGAAAACGATAACATGCAAGGACGTTGAGACTCATCGCGATTATTTGTAGGTAGATAAACGCCAAGAATTGTTAAATATTGACTGAATATCTGTCAACTTTGCCTTTTGTAAACACACCATGATTATAACCTTACAAGTTTCTAAAAAAATTGTGTTTACACTGTACACTAGTAATAAAACTGAAATCGCGCTCAAACACTCAATCTACCATACCACATTGTTTTATTTACTTAGTCATTTCAATTAACTAGTTTCTTAATAATTTTGGGAGACAAAGTTGTTTTCCAAAAATCCTTAACTTTTATTTAAATGAGAATAGTACCACAATATGCAAGGGCACTCTGTGTTATACATTATATATGATAATTACAATTTGTTACCTTGCTAGATTAAATTCTACCAAATCCTATTCCATGTAGCTTGCATGTGGCTACCTGGTCATAGTGGTAGATACATTTTATTTAAAAACTTATGTTTTATCAAATATATAGAAAAAGTTTGTTTTTCCTATACATCTGATAAAACATATGTTTTAACCATCTCTGGATAAATTCCTGTTAACTTATCTAGCAGATAGCTCATTCAAATTCTAATTTAGCTGGATAACTGACAGGATTTTCTAAGTAAACTTATCAGCCAGTTCTAAGTCATTTAGATTTTCTAAATTAACTTTATAATATTATACTGCAACAGTACTATTTTAAACTAGCAATTATTTAAATTAAACTATTTACAGCCATGTTTGAAATGTCTTAGAGTACGTCAGTTGAAACTAGTTGCCATGCAAATCATTTATCTTGACTCATCCTAAAATAACTTTTACTGACCCAATTTTCTCCACTTACAGGTATTGACAACAGAGTGCGCAGGCGTTTCAAGGGTCAGTACTTGATGCCCAACATTGGTTACGGTTCAAACAAGAAGACCCGTCACATGCTACCCAATGGTTTCCGCAAGGTATGAATCAACACATTGTTTTCAAACTTAAACTGTTTGCTTTTGCAGCTCTAGGCGCAGCAGGGTGGTAAAAATCCTGCTGCAATATTTTTGCATTCGTGCTAACTAAGTACTGTAAAATGTAATTTTAAATATCCTGAGAAAACTTGAATTTAATCACAGATCTACCTGAACGTGGTATTGCGATCTATGAAGATAACTCTCACACAAACGATTACCATAACAATGGCCCTGGTCCTGATGTCAGTCTCTTACCCTATCCTAATTTACTTGGGATGGCACATCACTTCTGTCATATGTGTATAAATAATTATACATTTTATTTTAAAACCTGGTCTCCTGAAAAACAGGCCTAGTTTAGTTTAGGCACCAGTCTCCCACAATATTAAAATGTTGCCTGACTCTGATACCATGTAATATGTATTTTGTAATATTGTGGTAAGAAATAAATACATATACTTCTCAAAAAAAAAATAGAGTCTTTACCAAAACCCTGTAAACTGTTGTTTAACCACTTATATGTATCGACATGAGATTTGACACCATATCGTGGGTCAAGAACTAGAGTAGCGTTAGGGCAAAATGACAACTTCACAGGAGAGCCGAAAAACAACTCAAATTTACCTACCATTATCTTATATAGCTCTTATATGGCAAAATCTATAGTAGTAACTACTATAGATTTTGCCATATGCCCTTAAGTTCTTAACCCACGATATGCAATAACATCTTTGACAGTATTTAAATTTTCTATATGAAAATACCAAACTACATTTTGTTAGATTACAAAAGAAAGTAAATTCCATGGACAGGTGATTAGCTGCCAGCAAGGTGCCGCTGTCCATCCTCTCGAAATATTTCTAGACTAGGAATGTATAAATAATAATGCTTCGTTATTAGAATATTTACGCAAGGGCACTCTGTGTTATACATTCTATATGATAATTACAATTTGTTACCTTGCTAGATTAAATTCTACCAAATCCTATTCCATGTAGCTTGCATGTGGTTACCTGGTCATAGTGGTAGATACATTTTACCTTCAAATACTTACTGAAATGGTACTCAACTTCAAGATTTTAAAAGACTTTGTCTAGACAATACATGTTAGAGAAAGCATGCCAGTAAAAATAAAGCTACATTTGAGTAAGTATTTGGCTGTCACACTACAAAATGCCTGAATTTACAGCTTCAAAAAATTGAACATTGACTACTTATCTACAGGAGACCCACCTTCAGAGCGCCAATTTCCATAATTTAGAGCATTTGCGTTCTAGTCTCAAAGTCAACAGTCAGTAAACTCAGATACGCAACAGATACCTCTAATTTACCTGCATTTTTCACAAGTTTTTGCTATCGAGTCGGAATATTCGACGTTCACACGGTCGTAATAATATAGCGGCGGAATTTTACCGCATGATAAAATCTCGCCAAGATATTTTTACGTCCTTCTGAACATCAAAATAAACTTTGTGTCGTCTTGTTCCCACGATTTATGACCGCGACTGTCTTAAACATACTTTATCTTTTTTTAATTATCCGTGTGGTGCCGGACGTAAAAGCACCATCGCCATCACCATCGAATAGCACCATCCCATTTCTTCCCGTGGGTGTCGTAGAAGGCGACTAAGGGACTTACTAGAGAATGGGTAGCAGCGTTCTCTATGCATTTTACCACCATACTGCGATCGCCAACCCGCCTGCCAAGCGTGGCGATTATGGGAAAACCCCCCTTTTGGGGGAAGCCTATGTCCAACAGTGGATCGTCTTTCGGCGCAAATGATAATAATGATACTTGCAACTACTTAGCTTGTATAAAAAGTCATTATCAAATAATAAATCCGCCATTTTCCTCAGGTGCTGGTCCACAATGTGCGTGAGCTCGAGATCCTGATGATGCAAAACAGGAAGTACTGCGCAGAGATCGCCCACGGAGTCTCGTCAAAGAAACGCAAGACTATCGTTGAGCGTGCACAGCAACTTAGCATCAGAGTCACCAACTCTGCTGCCCGTCTTCGTAGCCAGGAGAACGAATAATCTAAGGATAATTATTAAAAAAGTTATAAAAAAATTGTATTTTTATTTTTTTGTAAACATTATTTGTTACATTACTAGCTTTCGCCAGCGGCTTTCCCTTTACGGCTACGCCTACGGCTTAAACTTTCTTTATTAGGACTTCAAATACCAAGACCCCTCCGTACCTCGGTAAGCATGTTAAGGCGGGGTGATCCGGAAAAACGTCGTTTTGTATTGTGTTTTCTATGTAGATAAACCGGATTCAAAAAAATATTACATAGTTCACACCTTGATCTAGATATTCCGGCCGTGCGATACACGATTACTTGCATTTTACTGCATCCACTTAAATCGCAAAGACAAGTCTAAATGATGATCGGTTTCTTATTTCATTTGAGTTATATAAGGCTTTGAACAATAAAACTTATACCATAATAAAGGTCGTAAAAAATATGATGAAATCCGGCCGTCATAATATGGACTATGAAAATACGTTTATAACATCTAAAATCCAGTGTTTTTATCTTTACATGCGCGCACCCCGTGTCGTTTAGTCCCGAGCGGAACGTGTTGTGCCAATTTTTTGAATCCGCTACCCCCCGCTATGATCTGTTACCGGCAGAGCTTAAAATTGTTTGTAAAAATAAACAACCGACTTCCAAAAAAACACTAAAAAGTGAAAAATAACTTTAATTTCGGAAGGCAGTGACAAAAAATTAAAATACATATCCAAAGTCACCGACTTCCGAAATTAAAGTTATTTTTCACTTTTTAGTGTTTTTTTGGAAGTCGGTTGTTTATTTTTTTGAAAAAAGTTTTTTATTTTTCACTTTTTAGTGGTTCACATGTGCTTACCCCTTCACAGCGTACCGGCGTGATGTTCTGTTATTAACTGGTGTAAACGATTGACAGACATGAGATTTCAGCAATCCCTGTCCATTTGCTATCATTTATTGAGGAGTTCCGTTGCCTATCTCCGAAGTTCTTCATCAGATCTTCACCAAATTGAAATGGAACCACTCCGAGAAAGTACTCTTCCAAAAACTACACAAATTGCTTCAAGTGTGCCTATAAAATTTGAAGAGTTCTCTCTATTTCTCCAGAATCCCATCATCAGATCCTGACTTGATGATCATGGGACCACCTGGGAAGTATACCCTTTCAAACAAAAAAAAAATATCCAAATCGGTCCAGCCATCTTCGAGTAATCGGGGAACATACATAAAAAAAAAAAAGGTTCCGACGAATTGAGAACCTCCTCCTTTTGGAAGTCGGTTAATAATAAGCTAAATACAGGTATATTTATGTATAGCAAGCTTCATTTCGTAGAAAATTAAAGTAGTTAATATTTTGTCAAACAAAATGGGAAACTACAGAAAGTAAAAACTTTCGATCCAGCGCTGGCTCTTCGAAGGCCAGTAAACAAAAAAGAATAAGGATGGTTTGACAATATTATTATTTACCTACATTCATTACATTTTACGCGTAACAGATTACCTACTATATTTATTTATTAGAGATAACCTACTATTAGCGGATGCAAATCTATGTACAGACACCAGCACGTCTAGCTACCCCAAACTGTCAAATTTTCCCAACTGAACATGAACCCTAAAGTTGTGGAATAAAGTTGAAAACCTAGCAAAGAAATTTGACAGATTGGGGTAGCTTGATGTGCTGGCGTCTGTACCTACGCGTAATAGATTTGCAAACCGCAAATAGGCATGTAGAACAGAATTGGAACCCTATGTCCGTGTAAATAAAGACGCCACGTGCGCAAAAGCTAGAATGGTTCATTTTTCTCGCACTGTTTTCAAATATCAAAGAGGTAGGTTGAAAAACAAAAAAAAAGATGATTGCCTGGATAGGCACTGTATATGATAACACTATGACCTTGAGCTGGTCCAGCGTAATATGGACAATAAGCTGCTTCTTCTTCTGCTTCTTTGTATTTTACTTTCGGATCGGAGCAAGGCAGGATAGATAGATACTTATTTAGGTACTTACTTATTTTTGTATTTCTTAACATGTGCTTTGTTTTATTGTTCAAGTTTGCAGGGCTTCTTCTGCGTTGTTATTGTGTGCGGCAGCCGTCATGTTACTGCGGCCGTCATAATGCTGCGGCCGTCATATTGCTGCGGCCGTCATATTGCTGCGGCCGTCATATTGCTGCGGCCGTCATATTGCGGCGGCCGTCACATTGCTGCGGTCGTCACATTGCTGCGGCCTTCATATTGCTGCGGCCGTCACATTGCTGCGGCCGTCACATTGCTGCGGCCGTCATATTGCGGAGGCCGTCATATTGCTGCGGCCGTCACATTGCTGCGGCCGTCATATTGCGGAGGCCGTCATATTGCTGCGGTCATCATATTGCGGCGGCCGTATATTGCGGTGGCCGTCATATTACGGCGGCCGTCATATTGCTGCGGCCGTCATATTGCGGCGGCTGACATATCGCGGTGGCCGTCATATTGTGGCGGCCGTCATATTGCTGCGGCCGTCACATTGCTGCGGCCGTCATATTGCGGAGGCCGTCATATTGCTGCGGTCATCATATTTCGGAGGCCGTCATATTGCGGCGGCCGTCATATTGCTGCGGCCGTCATATTGCGGTGGCCGTCATATTGCGGAGGTCGTCATATTGCGGCGGCCGACATATTGCGGTGGCCGTCATATTGCGGCGGCCGTCATATTGCGGCGGCCGTCATATTGCGGAGGCCGTCATATTGTGGAGGCCGTCATATTGCGGAGGCCGTCATATTGCGGCGGCCGTCATATTGCGGCGGCCGTCAAATTGCGGCGGCCGTCATATTGCGGCGGCCGTCATATTGTGGCGGCCGTCATATTGCGGAGGCCGTCATATTGCGGAGGCCGTCATATTGTGGAGGCCGTCATATTGCGGAGGCCGTCATATTGCGGCGGCCGTCATATTGCGGCGGCCGTCATATTGCGGCGGCCGTCATATAGCGGCGGCCGTCAAATTGCGGCGGCCGTCATATTGCGGAGGCCGTCATGTTACTGCGGCCACCACGTTACTGCGGCCGACATGAATGACGGCCGCAGCGGCATACTAATGGAGGCCGTCATCGTAACTAGTTACGTCTCGCTACGCGTTTCGGGGGCTGAGGTAAGCGTTAAATACCTACCGCGCTCGGCTCACCTCGCCTTAAGCTGTTGGTTCCGGCTGTCATTATTGAAAAAATAATGCCATTTTTCGTGGACAGTCGTTACGGGTTGTCGGAAGCTCGAAAGTCGGACAACCAATATAAGGGGTATCGTGTTACCCAGTTACTGGGTTGTGGAGGTCAAATAGGCAGTCGCTCCATGTAACGTACTGGTATTCAGCTAGACTGGAAGTCGACCCCGACATAGTTGGATAAAAGCTAGGCAAGTAACTACTTCAAACTTAGGCTAAAGAGTAAATGGTTTTTTCTTTGAGGTGGGGAAATCATCAAATAACTTCTCCCGCTCTGACTAAAACCCACTCGTATTCCCTCAGTTGCCTGTGTGCCAGGAGCCACGGTATCTCATTCGAACAACCCGCACCCCTGGCAAGTACGCCAGCCCTTCAGTTGGTGCTGACATCTCTTTGAGGCGCGCTTGGAATAACTACAACGCGCCTTCGAACCGGGCTTGGTCCTTACCGGACAGCGAGCTACTATTACTCGCTGTCCGCAACCCCGAGCCTACGGTGGCCGGGAATCAGCCTGGGATTCCCGATGCCCAGGGCGTCTCCTGCGAAGGCTAGGGCCGTGAGGGTTCATATACTGCCTCTTCCTCACGTGCGCCACCTCCCTCTTCACTGCTTCGCAGAAGGAGGCGACGACTTCCCATGCGCCCTCGCTCCGTACCATGGCTCGCGTCCAAGGGGACACGGCGGTGATCCGCCCAAGCCGGGCAGACCTCCACCATGTCCCCAGGGCGATCTTCGCAGTGGAAACACCCGCGCAGGAACCTCCCGAAACAACCGTGTCGGTAAGGACCTGCGTCAGGCGGAAGGTGAGGACGCCATGCCGCTTCTCAAGCCACTCCTCAAAGAGGGGACTTACCGCCGCAATTGTGGCGTGCCCAAGAGTAAATAGGTTACACTACTCTTAAGGGGCCAACTTTTTTCTGTTAACACTATACACTAAGTCTTTGTGGCTGAGTAACAGTAGCACGGGTCGATCGTACAGGTTAAGCTACGCTTGTCGCGGTGGTTCCGTGGATGGGTGACCATCTTTACATACCAAGACCCCTCCATGTCTCGGAAGCACGTTAAGCTGTTGGTCCCGGCTGTCAATCGTAGATATTTGAGAGTCGTCAGAAGCCCGAAAGTTTACAACATAAGTCAAGACAACAAAATACGAGTAATTTGAGCTCGTTTGTTATTTTCCGAAAAGTTCATTTATTGTTTTGTTTAGATAAATTATTGAACAAAAATGTAGGTAATAAGACACGTTACTGCAGGACAAATTTAACATTGTTAAATATCATTCAAACGACGCTATTCCCCTTACCTACCTACCTTTTTTAAATTCTGCCCATTAACGGCTGTGGATGTCAGACAAGCAGTCGCTCCATGTAAAATACTGGTATTCAGCTGCTTCCGGTTAGACTGGAAGCTGACCCCAACATAGTTGGGAAAAGGCTTGGCAATTTGATGTAAGGACCCGTTCAGACGGACCACATCGCAGCGACAATGTGTGAGACAATGTTTGGGATAGCCCAAACTGTCAAATTTTCCCAATTGAACATGAACCTTATGGGGTGCTTGGACAGGAAACCTCCTCGTGTGCCCGTGGGCTGGAGTTTCCCTTGGATGCGTCTGGGGGAAAGGCCAGTCTCCGGGACGGTGCACCCTGGGATGCGGGCAATGTCCCCCCATTAGGTACGTGTGCCTAAGGGGTGTCGTTGCCCGTATGCCAATATCCTGTCGGAGGAACGCTCCAACGCGTGTCTCTCTGCGTTTATGCAGAGACGCACAGCGGCGGAGTAAGAGCGGGCTCGGTGTGCACTTACCCTGCCACCGGGCAGGCAAGAAGGAGTTCTCTCCTTCTGCCACCGTTAATCTCGTAGCCCCGAAGATTGTCACGGTCATGTCTCTGACTTTTGACGGGGGTCGAGGGTCTTGGCTTAACCGCCCGGGCCGCGAGGAAGAATACCTCTATAAAAAATTACCCCAAACCTCCAAGCGGCGGCGCACCGTGAGGGAGGTTGATAGCTTGACTAATGGGTAGCTAAATTAGTCACTAGTGCGGACCACTACTTTTTGAGACAATGCAAAGTTTATTACTCGTGGGATCAAATATGGAACCAAATTTAAAAAATAAAAACTTCGTAGAGGAGGGGAGTGATGCGGGGTCGGAGTCCGACGCCGCATCGACGAGCGCGAAGGGCTCTTTTAAGAGCCCGGAGTATGTTGTGGGGGGCGCTTCAAAGAGGACGAATGAGTTCCTCAAGAAGCGCTCCAAACCGAAGGATGGCCAGGGGTCATCCTCGGACGGTGGCACGACCTCGGCCCGAAAGCTCGGGAAGGTCTGTCGGCGCGGGGGGATCCGGTTGGGCAAGGGATTCACCACCCAGGAGACCAGCGAGTCGAGCCAAGCCGGCCCAGCTCAGGCGGGCCAGCGAGCCGAGGCGCTGGCCACGGAGGGGCAGCTCTCTGGGGGGACCAGCAGCAGGGCCCTCTCAGAGTCGTCTGACGGGGAGCTGGACGACGCCGACGGTTCCAACTCGGAGCGCAGGGCGAGGTTCGCGAAGGCTGTGGCTGCCGCGATCAAGGGTGTGGCCTTGAAGAGGATTCAGTCCTCTAAAGACAAGGCCGTACCCGCAGCCATAGCCTCGATTATGGCGGCAGCGGAGGACATACACTCCGGACCTCCGTCGGATGGCATGTCCGAGATGCGGGCGGAGGTTGCACGCTTGACTGCTGCCATGGAGCTTCTCCGAAAGGAGAATGCGGAGCTCCGAGCGGACCTGGTTGGGCTCCGAGGGGCTGGGCCCCGGGTGGTGCCTCAGGAGGCGGTGCGGCAGGGGCTGGATAGACCAGTGCCTGAGGAGGACCGGCTTTTGAACCTGGTGCGGCAGGAGCTGGCTGCCTTCAGCAGCCGGTTCTCCGTCCTGGAGGCAATTGTCTTGCGGCCCCCACTGGCAGCGAGTCGGCCGGCCTCGGGCCAGCAGCAGAAGGGGGGCACGTATGCCGCTACCACCGCTGCCACGGCAACATCGGCACCGCAGCCGGGACGGACCCCGGCGAAACCGGTGCCGCCTAAGCCTAAGACGGGCAGGGTGGCGGCGCAGGCGGCGACGGCCCCAGCCGTGATCCCAGGACAGACGGCCCCGCCTCCCAAATCTCCTCCGGCCGACGCCGAATGGCAAGTGGCCGGGGAGAAGAGGAAGGCGGGTAAGGCTGCAAGGGCGGCCAGACGGAGGGAGAGGCGGCAGCGAGCCAAGAAGCGGAACGCCGCAGCTAGGTTACGCGCCCCAAAGTCCGCAGCTGTAGTGATCACACTACAGCCGGAAGCGGAGAAGAAGGGCGTGTCCTACTGCGACGTGATCGCGAAGGCAAAGGCGGCGGTGGACTTGGCAGACCTAGGGGTTGCCAACGGCCTCCGCATTAGGGTCACCGCGACTGGGGCCCGGATGCTGGAGGTCCCTGGTGCAGATAGTGGCCCGACCGCTGACGCTCTGGCCGAAAGGCTAAGGGCGTCCATAAGTGCGGACGAGGCCCGAGTGTCCAGGCCCACCAAGTGCGCTGACATGCGCATCTTGGGCCTGGACGACTTCGTGACGGAGGGCGAGGTGGTGGCCGCCATCGTCAGGACTGGAGGGTGCTCTGCCGAGCAGGTGAAGGCAGGCACCATTCGTCCTGACAACACGGGCTTGCGAACCCTTACGGTGAGCTGCCCAGTGTCGGCGGCCCAAAAGATCACCGGGGAGGGCCGAAGGCTACTGGTGGGCTGGGTATCCGCGCAGGTGAAGCTGCTGGAACCCAGACCTCTGAGGTGCTTCCGATGCCAGGTGGGGCATCACGTGGGCGTCCAATGCACCTCGGAGGTGGACCGCAGCGGACACTGCTTCCGTTGCGGTCAGCCCGGTCACAAGGCCGGCTCTTGCAACGCCACGCCGCACTGCTACCTATGTGCGGCAGCTGGCAAGCCGGCCGAACACCGGGCTGGGAGCAAGGCCTGCGCTCCACCCGCCGAAACCAGGAGCCGGGGCAGGGGCAAGCCCTCCGCCACCGCCGTCACCGCCGTAGCTGCCGCCACCGCCGCCGCCGCTGCCGCCCCTACAATCGCCGTCGCCGCCGCTACCACCGCGGCAGGGCCCTCTCAGGGGGCTCCGGAGGGGGCTGAAATGGAATGCCAATAACGGCTCCATTTCGCCTCCTCCAGGCGAACATCAACCACTGCGCCACCGCTCAGGATCTATTGCTCCAGAGCATGGCGCAGTGGTCGATTAACATCGCCGTGGTCGCTGAGCCGTACTTTGTCCCGCCCAGGGATTACTGGGTGGAGGACCTGAGCGGCTCAGTGACCATAATTTCGTCGGCCGCCGCCGGCACCCCGGCTCTCGAAGGTATCCAGAGAGGAAGGGGTTGCGTAGCAGCACGGTTCGGGGAGATTGCAGTGGTAGGGGTGTACTTCTCCCCGAGCCGAACTCTCGCCGAGTTCCACAACTCCCTTGAGGAGTTGAGAGACGTCGTCGTCGGGTTTCGTTCCCTCCCCGTGCTCGTCCTCGGGGACTTCAATGCCAAGAACTTGGCTTGGGGTTCCCGGTTGACGGATGTGCGGGGTAGGATGGTGGAGGACTGGGCTCTAGAGGTGGGCCTGGTCGTCCTAAACCGGGGTTCTGTCGCCACGTGTGTGCGGATGCGGGGTGAGTCGGTGGTGGACATTTCGTTCGCCAGCCCTGCTCTATCCCCGCGTGTCGTCGACTGGCGCGTCATGGAGGGGGTGGAGACGTATTCCGACCACCGGTATATCCGGTTTGACGTCTCCGCCCAGGCCTCGAGCGCGCCGGTCCAACAGGCCCCGTGTGGTCCGCGGTGGGCGCTGAAGCGGCTGGACCGGGAGCTCCTCCTGGAAGCCTCGATCGTGCAGGCCTGGGTGTCACCACCGGACAGGCCAGCCGACATCAACGACGAGGCGGAGTGGTTCCGGGAGGCCATGTCCGAGGTATGCGACGTGGCAATGCCCCGGGTCCAGCCAGGACGTGCTTCACGCCAGGTGTACTGGTGGTCGCCGGAGCTCACAGCTCTGCGCGAGGCGTGCGTTGCTGCGCGGCATCAGTACACCAGGCACCGCAGGCTCCGTATCCGCCCTCCGGATACGGAAGCCATTCAGGCGGAGCTATACGAGGGGTACAGAGTGGCGAAGACCGCCCTCCGAGCGGAGATCCTGCGGGCCAGGTCACTGGCCCGCGAGGAGTCGCTGGAGACTCTGAACAGAGACCCGTGGGGACGGCCCTACAAAACGGTGCGGGAGAAAATCCGCCCGTGGGCTCCCCCGCTGACCCAGAGTCTCCGGCCTCAGCTCGTGCAGGACGTGGTGAGCGCTCTGTTTCCCTCGCGAGGGGAGCATGCTCCCCCGCCCATGGCTCCGCCACCTGCGGTGGCCGACGCGGACCACACCGACGACGACGACGATGTTCCAGAGGTGACCGAGGTAGAATTGAGAGTGGCGGTACGTAGGCTGAATGCCAAGAATACCGCCCCAGGACCCGACGGCTTGCCTGGAAAAGCCTGGGTCCTGGCCTTGGAGGCTCTCGGGCCTCGACTAAGAGGGCTCCTGAGCGCATGCTTGGAGGAGGGCCAGTTCCCACGTCACTGGAAGACGGGGAAACTGGTCCTCATCAAGAAGCAGGGGCGCCCCGCGGACTCTCCGTCCGCTTACCGGCCCATCGTGCTGCTCGACGAGGTGGGCAAGCTCTTTGAAAGAGTCATTGCAGACCGCCTCGTCGGGCGGCTGGTGCGGGTGGGGCCGGATTTGGCGGAGAGCCAGTTCGGTTTCCGCAGGGGGCGCTCCACGGTGGACGCCATCATGCGCGTGCGAGCCCTCACGACGGGGGATGCTGTGGCCCGGGGCGGGGTCGTCTTGGCGGTGTCTCTGGACATCGCCAATGCCTTCAACACCCTGCCCTGGAGTTGCATAAGGGAGGCACTCCGGTATCACCGGATGCCGACCTACCTCTGTCGTGTGGTCGAGGCCTACTTGACGGACAGGGCCGTCATCTACCCCGGTCACCTAGGAGAGTGGAACCGGCGAGAGATGTCGTGCGGTGTCCCACAGGGATCGGTCCTGGGGCCGCATCTGTGGGACATCGGATACGACTGGGTGCTGCGCGCCGACCTCCCTAGTGGCGTCAGCGTAGTTTGCTACGCTGACGACACGCTGGTCCTGGCGCAAGGGAGGTCGTATCAGGTGGCGGCCGACTTAGCGACACACGGAGTTGCGACAATCGTCGATAGGATCCGGCAACTGGGACTCGAGGTGGCCTTGCACAAATCCGAGGCCATGTGGTTTCATGGTCTTCGGAATGCGCCACTGACGGGTTCCCAGATAACGGTGGGAGGGGTTCACATCGGCGTCGAGTCGACGATGAAGTACCTAGGACTCGTCCTCGACAGCCGGTGGAACTTCGGGGAACATTTCCGACGTTTGGCTCCCAGACTGGAGCGGGCCGGGGCTGCCTTGAAGCGGCTCCTGCCCAATCTAGGGGGGCCAAACGCCTCCTGCCGGAGGCTCTACGCGGGGGTCGTGCGGGCCATGGCCCTATACGGGGCGCCGGTGTGGGCGCCTACATTGAGGCGCCAACCAGCACGCCGGTTGAAGGCGGCCCATAGGGTCATGGCCATCCGGATGATCCGGGGATACCGCACGATCTCCGGTGAGGCGGCGGGCCTCCTTGCCGGATTACCGCCATGGGATCTGGAGGCAAACGTCCTCGCGCTCACTTGGGAGTGGCGCGAGGAGGCCAAACGCCGGGGCGTAACTCCGCTGCCGCGGGAAGTCGCGGCACGGCGGACAGAGCTCCGGCAGGATCTCATGGCGACGTGGAAAGTGCGATTGTCGCAACCCAGTGCTGGGCACGCCGCGATTGCGGCGGTAAGTCCCCTCTTTGAGGAGTGGCTTGAGAGGCGGCATGGCGTCCTCACCTTCCGCCTGACACAGGTCCTCACCGGACATGGCTGTTTCGGGAGGTTCCTGTTTCGGATAGGGCGGGAGGAAACGCCCGGGTGTTTCCATTGCGAAGATCGCCCAGAGGACACGGTGGAGCATACGGTGGAGGTCTGCCCAGCTTGGGCGGAGCAACGCCGTGTCCTCGTGCAGGTGATCGGCGGCGGCGATCTCTCGCGTCCGACCCTGGTCCAGGCCATGGTACGGAGCGAGAGGGCATGGCTGGCAGTCGCCTCCTTCAGCGAAGCAGTTATGCTCGCAAAGAGGGAGGCGGCGCACGTGAGGGAGATGCAGTACATGCGCCCTCACAGCCGTGGCCTTCGCAGGAGACGCCCTGGGCGTCGGGAATCCCAGGCTGATTCCCGGCCACCGTAGGCGCGGGCTTGCGGACGGCGAGTTATGGGTAGCTCGCTGTCCGGTAAGGACCAAGCCCGGGTCGACGGCGCGTTGTGTTCCACGCGCGCCTCAAAGAGATGTCAGCAGCAACAGAGGGGCCCGCAAGGGCCGATGCCTGCCGGGGGTGCGGGTTGTTCGAAAGAGATACCGCCGCCCCTGGCACACAGGCAACTGAGGGAACACGGGTGGGTTTTAGTCAGTAAAAGTCTGACACGCCCTCCCGCTCCACCCAGAGCGGGAGAAGTTATTTGATGATTTCCCAACCAGAAAAAAAAAAAAAAAAAAAATACATGAACCTTATGCTTTTGTATTAAAGTTCACAAGTTCTCTATCAAAGAAATTTGACAGAATCACATCGCAAAATGTGCTGGCGTCTGTACGTCGTTTCTAGTGTTTGCTGACTGACAGATAGGATGTCGGCGAGGTCTTGCTGGTAGCTGCGATGTGGCCTTGCACTGGTCGGTTTACCCACATGGTTAATTTTGATGTCAAATCTGTGTGCCTAACCTTGAGTTTTATACAAATTAGCGCCCGTCTACCAAGAGCGGTCCGAGGGGGTGTCCCCGCCCAAAGCCGTAAACAGGTTTAACCTGTTTTTTGTGCAATAAAGTCTAATTTTACTCTTTTTTTTTCTTATTAATATATAGTTTTTATCTATGACCCCCCCAAGTCTGTCTGCGACCACGCCTGCCGTCTACGTGCAGGCACGGTTACACATCGAGCTATACATTTCCAGTTTACGCTGATCTCGCACTGTACGGAAATCTATATAATGCGAGATCAGCTTATACTGGAAATGTATAGCTTGATATGTAGCCGTGTGTACGTTGTCGTGGTGTGAATGGGCCCTAAAACGCTAACGATGATAGGCAACTGCGACTGATCTTTCAACTACCTTTGACCGGGGAACGCGAGTCTGTCGTCATCCTGCCCCAAACCGCAAATATTATTTATCGACAGTAAAGTGGAGTGCTAAAAGAATCTTACGTATTGAGAAAACAAGATGGCGGCGCGGTGTAAAATTTTGGCCACGAACCAAAAGATTTGGGTTGTCAAACCTAAAACAATCGTAGGTACACACGAAGACATAATCATCAAGCTGTACATTTCCAGTTTTAGCTGACCTCGCATTGTATAGGCTTTTCGTACAATGAGAAGTCAGCTTATTCACGTACCTACAGGTGTAAGAAAATAAACAACACAGGCCTCCCCGCGAGAGGTAGTAATCCACGACGCGGGCACTGTTGGTGGATGTCACATGTCTTCGAATTTTCGGTTCTAGGTGGCGGATTCTTCACGATATTTTCATTCACTGTCTTGAGAGCCGTGGTAAAGAAATAATTTACACAAAATGCCAGAGGTACGTCCGTATTTATGTAGGTATGCATAATGCGTAGGATATCCCTATCTATGTTCGCATGGCGACATAGTTATCAAGCTTTACCTACATTCCAGAAGGTATATAAGCTGACTTCTCACGAATACGAATAGCCTATACAATGAGATAAGCGCGACGCGACTTCAGCAGAGCAATTTGTATAAAAACTTCTTGGAAATTGTTCTACCAGAATCTCGTCGCACCCATCTGTGGGAGCCTTAAAACTGGAAATGTATAGCTTGATAAGTCGCTGTGTGTGCCTACGACTTGGTACGAAATAATGTCAGCGCAGCGAGTTGCCGACGACAGCCTACATATTTACCGAAGTAGGTACTTAGGTACACACGTAGGTTGTCGTCGGCAACTCGCTGCGCAAACGGAATCTACATAAGTAGGTACTTATGGACTTCCAAAAGGAGGAGGTTCTCAATTAGTCGGAACCTTTTGGAACGAAGTTCCTTATCGGGCGTTGCGAAAGACGGAAAAATTAAGACCAAAAGTTGTAACGACACTTTTTGCTACATTGTTGTAAGCCGTGCGGCGTGCGCCTGTTTCTCTCCAGACAGAGACACAGACAGAGGAAGGAAGGAAGGAAGGAAGGAAAGATCGGACGGATCGGACGGATATTTGTTAAAATTAAGACTGTTGTATCTTTACCAATAATGAAACAAAGACCTCATAGCTTTGCATAGTAGACCCTCCCGGATGGAAGTAGCTATCACAGGTAAAACTACGAATCTATTTATATGCCTAGTTTAGCAATAAAACTTGAGAGGTGTCAAGGGACACCCGGATGGAACGAAGTTGCTTTCAGTTAATTAGTGTACTTGTAATAATTTTTTTTTTTTTTAAGTTACTATAATATTTAATACTTAATAATGTTTAGAAAATATTACGTGGAACGCTGGTATAGTTCGACCAAAGTTGCATTACCGGAGGACGCCATCTGAAAAATGGCATAATACTTTCAACCAAATAATCAAATTTTATTTTTTAGTTAATATTTAATAATAATGTTTAGAAAATACTACGTGGACCGCTTTTTTCGCCTGTGCAACATTTTATTCTCGCAAATAGCAAAAAGTGTCGTTACAACTTTTGGTCTTAATTTTTTCAGTCTAGCCCCCCTTTCGCAACGCGCGATAAAGAACTTCGTTCCAAAAACAACCGACTTCCAAAATAACACTAAAAAGTGAGAAATAACTAATTTCGGAAGGCGGTAACAAAAAATTGAAATACATATCCAAAGTCGCCGACTTCCGAAATTAAAGTTATTTTTCACTTTTTAGTGTTTTTTTGAAAGTCGGTTGCTTTTTTTAACCCATTTCCAAAAAGGAGGCGGTTATATGTTCGACTACGTATTTTTTATGTAGGTTCACCGATTTCTCTCCCATTTGTGGACCGGTTCTCAAAATTATTTTTTTACTTCAAAGAGTATACTCCTGAGGTGGTCCCATTGGCACCAAGTCAGGATTTGATTATGGAATCCCAGGGACATCGAAGGCAACCCGCAAATGTTACAGGTATTAACAATGTTTTTCCTATATTTTCTAAAGCTATTGAGACATTTGCTTATGGTCATCATCATCTCATGACGCTGAGCTGATGAAGGAAGATACAACCTTCTGTTTTTATGTATGTTCGGGCGTAACTCCGTCATCTAAAGACAGATTTGCAAAATTCTTTTTTTATTCGAAAGGGGTTTATTTCGAAATGGTCTCATTTAAATTTCATATAGGTCTGATGATGTGTTTCGGACACACACAACGGAACTCTTCGAAAAATGACAGCAGATCAACTGCGATTGCTGCTATCGCATAAATATGCATTGTTTTGACCCCAAGGATGATGAAATTTCGAATTGGTGTGGGGTAGGTACCATAACTAAAAGTGAAAAATAAAAACATTTTCCAAAAAAAAAAAATAACCGACTTCACTATGTCTATAGTAGTTATGTGCTAATATCCCAGTAAGGAGCCTCTAAGTAAATACAAGTTTTGAAAATTACGTAACAGCAACAATGTAGCGCTCTGTGCGTGTTTCTGTGTCGCGTGCTTTGTGCTAATATTTTGAGCTTCGGTCCTGTCATTGAAGGGACGGCGTTTTGCAGTAGTGTACCAAGACGTTTTGTTTGTGTTTATTTATTGTATTTTGAGTTTAGATATTACTAGTTTTTGCCCGGAGCGTCGCCCGCGTGACGGTCGGAAATTATCGCATGGGAACGCATTACCTACTAAGGTAAAAAGTAAACTATTTCAGTGCCGTTTTTGCATGACTGAGTAATAAACATCGAAAACATACAAACACATATTAAAGAGACATGTCGTTGATTTTCGTTCCTTAAACACCGATATCGGAAGGAATAAATCAACAATTACCGACAGTTCAAATTCTGTTCTCATTGAATTTACAACTTCTGGCGACGCAAATGTGCGAAGTTTTTCTTCATCGAAACAAACTTTTAAAATAAAAAGTCATATTAATTTTGAAGACTAAACCTATTTTTAGTTTTTTTAAGGCCATTCAAACTCAATAATTTCTTGGTTAATATGACATATCGTCGTCCGTAATGGCAGATCATTGGCAAAGCTGGGGTTATGATAATATTTTTTATGATACACGCCTCATCGTACCAAGTACGGCTTGTTAGAAGCTACAGGGTGTTCCCTCTGTGAAGTTTAACTGCTTAAGGAAAATGTTTATTTTCCCCACAAAAAGATTTTCAAATGTATTGTGTGTTACGTATGTATACGTATATTAAGTTATCTATGGCCCTCTCTGTCTTCCTGTTATCAATGACTTCACCCCGGTCCAAAGTTAGTTCTTTCATGTTGGAATGTTATATAGGCTAGCTAATATATTATCCCATCAGTTTTGACTAATAGGCGTTATTAAATGTTCGTTTACTAAAGAAAATTGCAATTTAATTTGAAGCTAGTTAAACTCTAATAACGCCCCGACTAAAAAGGGAATGAGATTGTCGCTATGTAATTACATCGTTATGTATATGAACTCCATGACCTTTGAGTTTCTTCGCCATTTCTTTGCAGCGGTAGTCAGATAGGAAATGTGTTCTCCATGTAGCTAATTTTTTTTTCAACAATACCTATGACGATGAAAATTCCCACTGCGCTGGTCTGGTGGAGTTTCGAAAAGAAACGAATATAAGATATGCAGAAAAATTTAGAGAAAATCGCCTGCGCTGGTACGGCCAGGGCTATATAATGAGGTGAGATGATGGCCATATGACTAAAAGAGTCTTGAATATAGAAGAGGGAAAAAGAGGCCACAAACAACAACAAACATTTGAATGACCTACAAGTAGTTGTTCCGGATCTGGATGTTTGTGTACGTGAGTTTAAATGTTTGTAGACGCACCCACAGTACAGGAGAAATTCCTAGTTTGGGGCAACGTTTAAAAAAAACATGAATTCAGCTCATGATTCCAGGCCGTGGACGACAACCAATAACTTGGCTACGAACAGTACAAAACGGCTTGAACGCGAGCAACATCACAAAAGAGACAACCTACAACCGTAGGTACGGTGTGTCGCAGAAGTACTAGGAGGGCTGACCCCAAATAAATTGGGAAACAAAAACAAAAATATTTATTTGACACTTAAAAAATACATGTTACAAGCCAGTCATAATAAAAAAGCACACGAATGTATTGCCACAAATATGATCCTAACCCCCAAACTAGGCCTGGACCTGTATTTTAGGGGTCAGCGTTCAGCCATGGGTTCTATTAATATACAAACTTGACAGCCAAGGTTGTTGCCATTTAGTAACACGTATAGGTAAAAATTATTAATCTATTACAAAAAGAGGGTAAACACACTTAAGTAGGAATTAAAATTACAGAAAGTATAATGCTAAATTGTTATGTGTGTTTGTATGTGCGTGTGTGTGAAATTGTGTTAGTTGGGTGGATGTGTGTAAATGTGCATGTGGTGGAAGTGTGTTGTGTGTTAATATGGGAGTGAGTGATTGTCTGGTTTGATTCGCGCCTTTGAATGTGTGTAAGGACGGGAAAAGTAAGAACGGTTGACAGTGTGTATAGGATTTAGATCATATTATAATATGTTATGTTAAGAATGTGAATAAACTTTCAGTCTCCTGATAGTCCATCTTTAGGAGCCAGTCTGATACTTACTTTTTCATTTCCTGTCGACACATTTTAGCTATGTCCAGCTCTTTGTTTGCGAGATTGTACAGTTTGCTGCTTAAGCTTTTAAATTGGTGTTTGGCAAATGAAGTTCGGCAGGGTATCGTAGGGCATATGGAGAAGGAAGGAAGGAAAGAAGAAGAAGACGTGTAAAAGTGATTCCAATGTCCTACTTCATCATATCAGCCGAAAGACGTCCACTGCTGGACATAAGCCTCCCCCAAAAGAGGGGGGATTTGCCATAATCGCCACGCTTGGCAGGCGGGTTCGCGATCGCAGTATGGTAGTCAAATCAAAATCAAAATATTTTATTTCACATAAACCTACAAGGGCACTTATGAAACGTCAGAAGCTAGGTGCACGGTTCCAATTTGTTGCTTCCTATGGAGAAGAGCCGGCAAGAAATTCCACGGTTACTCTTTTAAATATGGTTGGTTGGCTATGGCTTTTATAATGTTTTCAAATTACAGTGATATAAGATATGGGAGGACAGTGCAGGCCTGTCAATAAGTACCAGGTACTTAGAGGAATGAAAATAAAGAATAGAAACTGTAGGCCTACAACGTTCTCTCATTCACAATAAGTAAAAGAATCTACATAAGTAAAATCAACCTATTTAAACCAAGTGATATGATTTCCATGAGAATCACTAATAAATACTCGATATTACAAGTGTTGTATAATGTCAAATAATGACGAGAATATGTCAGAAAGTGTAAAAAATAAAATTAACATTGTAATTTTGGAAGCAGTTGATAGACGCTCATATAGTTATGCTGCTAATGAGGTACCAGGGAAGCCACATGCGCAGAAGGAATTAATACCAAACTTCCTTGTCTTCAACGTAGTCTTTTATCGTATAATATGCTTTTTTGATAAGGACACGTTTGATGTGAGTTTTAAACTTTCCATCGCTAAGTTCTGTAACCGACTTTGGCAACTTGTTATAAATTAAATGCATAGAGAACGCTGCTGCCCATTCTCTAGTAAGACTAGTGTCCTACTTAGGTACAGAATAAACAATTTCATTTCATTTCGTTTCGCCATATAAATAGTTTATGAAATCATAAAAATAATTATTTAAAAAAAAATAGAAAAGGAACATCCTATACATTCATATTTGACGACAGTGCCTCTTGGACATCATGCAAATAATTCTGCAGAATTCGGTCAAAAGTGAAGCGAAAATAGTGAGGTTTGAACGTGTATGTGGTTGAGGAAAATTCAGTGTTTTTTTTGTTAAAAATGCAGGAGTAAGGCTCATAATTTGGCGTTGCGCGTGGTAATTAGAGGTGTAGGTATTTTTTTAGTTAAATTTCGATAATTTTTAAGTCAATTTAATTTTTGGATTGTTGTTATTCTAGTTTTGATAGCAGATAATTTAAACATTTCTATCAGACTTTTAGGAAACGGAAGTTAGTATGTTATATGTTGAGATCGGATATTCGGATGCATATTTCCCTAAAGTTAAGAGGTTGGCTAAAATGGAATGCGCTTTTGTACTGATTTTTTTTAATTTAATGTAAAAAAGAAATGTTTTTAATAACACACGCCACCCCTACTCTTACAGACTTACACTTAGGTATAGGTACCAAATTTCCATCGGGGTTAATTTTTTTATAAATATGCGTCTGAATAGTTATGCAATCCTAATCATTTAGAAGTCGCTTCCATACTGGCATCCCAGGATTTTTGTACAAAAAAATATTTTAAGAAGCCGCTTCCATATTTTCATAACTAAAAATGTACTTTAGGTAAATATGCATTCGATTATCCAATCCCTAGTTACCTACATGATATAACGTGGTAACTTACCATGGTAAATACAAGAAGTGGGAAACATACGTAAAGATGCGCAGATTTATGCGAGGCATTTTCAGCTTGTCTAAGTACTATAACTATACATAATATGTTTAAAAAAGCAATTAATAAAAGTTAAATTAAAAATCACATCAGCGACGTCAAACAGACGAGGCCCAGCCCAGCAATAATTAATAAATGCTATTGCAGAAAGGATAACATTTTCACTAGCCGTACACCGACACGACGATGCTTTGATCAAAATATTATCTACTTATTAAAACAACGTATTATTTTCTTACTTTGTAGAGGTTTTTGTTTGTGTCGGGGTTTTTTTTTTTTTCAAAGTGAAATAATTTGTGGATCCATTTCCTGGGTACTTAGCAGCAATTGGATCGACATAACGAGTTAATCTAAACTGAAATTGAAACTTAAAAATCTAGGTACCCATCGCCCTACTAACCTGTCTTCTCCTTCCTTCTGAATCCAAATCTGGCAGGAGGAATGAGACTTTTTCAACTGTGTCACAGTTATAGAGAACATCGTTAGACGAAATACTTAATGTGAATTCAACTACCAGCGAGTCTACCAAAGGTTCGGGTTGTTCGAAAGAGATACCGTCGCCCCTGGCACACAGGCAACTGAGGGAACACGGGTGGGTTTTAGTCAGTAAAAGTCTGACACGCCCTCCTGCTCCACCCAGAGCGGGAGAAGTTATTTGATGATTTCCCACCCAAAAAAAAACTACCAGCGAGTCGACTCAACATGATGACCGGTATTCACTCTATATGAGATGTGGCCGATTTTGCCCTGAACTCTGCAGTTAGTTTTTAATCAACTTCAAAAAGGAGGAGGTTATCAATTCGGTATGTTTTATTAAATTTTTTATGTATCATCATCAGCATATCAGCCGGAAGACGTCCACTGCTGGATATAAGCCTCCCCCAAAAGGGGGGAATTTGCCATAATCGCCACGCTTGGCAGGCGGGTTGGCGATCGCAGTATGGTGATAAAATGCATAGAGAACGCCGCTGCCCATTCACTAGTAAGTCACTTAGTCGCCTTCTATGAGACCCACGGGAAGAAATGGGATGGTGCTATTCTTTTACGTCCGGCACCACACGGATGTAGAACACGGAAGAATTATGTATGTTCGGGCATAAGTCCGTCATATACAAGATACATTTTTAATCATTGCGCAAACTGTACCCATGTATCCAGCTTATCATTCTAGACCCCCTAGCGTAGAAATTTTTCGTCGGTTATACAAAAAAAAATCAGCTGTTCTATACATTTTGACCGCGTCAAGTATTGGACTTTTCTATAAAACAGTTAATTTTTTTTTGTATACCGACGAAAGATTTCTGCGCTAGGAGGTCTAGAATGATATGCTAAATTCATGGTTACAGTTTGCGCACTGGTTAAAAATTTACCCTGTATAGACAGACGGATTCGTAAAATTCTTTTTATGTTCGAAAGGGATTTATTCCGAAATGGTCCCCTTTAAATTTCATTTAGATCTGATGATGAGTTTCGGAGACAGACAACGGGACTCTTCAAAAAATAACAGCAAAAGAACCGCGATCGCTGCTATCGCATAAATATGCAAGGATGATGAAATTTTCGCATTTGTGTATAGGGTAGGTAGGTACTATAACTAAAAAGCAAAAAATATTTTTTTTCCAAAAAAAACAACAGACTTCCGAAAAAAGAAAAAAAGATTTTATTGATCTTACGATCTGGCAACACAGGGCATGATATACGGAGGAATGAGGAAAATGTCGTGAGGAAAGTTCTGAGTATGAATGTCGATGGCTATATGAGTAGAGGGAGACCAAAGAAACGATGGATGGACTGTGTGAATGATGATATGGTTAGCAAGAGGGTGATTACCGAGTTGACGACTAAATGTGGAAGAAAACAGTGACACTCCGGGAGTGCCGACCGAAGTATAAACTTGTACAATTACGTGTGTATTTTTTTTATCGCCAATACAGGATTTCACATTGGGTGCTTGGGTCCTGATTGCTCTCGGTAAAAAATGATAAACGAGCGATCGACTTCAGTCATTAAAGGTAACAGCAGAGATTTTTACTATAAAAATACAAAGGGAAAGAAAGGGATAAAATAATTAGAATTTCCTAATGAAAGAAAGGCACTTTTCCAAAAGACGTCAACGCACGACTCATTCACCCAACCACTCTTAAATCAAAAAGCACGGTCACGATGACGCGAGTTCCATGATTTTTATTAACCCAAAAAATGCTCAACGCGCCTATAAAAGCTTTCACTTTAAAAAAAACAACCGACTTCCAAAAAACACTACAAAGTGAAAAATAACTTTAATATTAGAAGTCGGTGACTTTGGATCTGTATTTTATTTAATTTTTTGTCACCGCCTACCGAAATTAAAGTTATTTTTCACTTTGTAGTGTTTTTTGGAAGTCGGTTGTTTTTTAATTTTAAAAAAGTTTTTTTTTATTTTTCACTTTTTAGTTACAGTACCTACCCCACACAATTCGAAATTTCATCATCCTTGGTCAAAACAATGCATATTTATGCGATAGCAGCAATCGCGGTTTGTTTGCTGTCATTTTATGAGGAGTTCCGTTGTCTGTCTCCGAAACGCATAATCAGAACTACATGAAATTTTTATGGGACCATTTCGGAATAAACCCCTTTCGAACAAAAAAAGATTTTTGCAAATCCGTCTTTATATGACGGAGTTATGCCCGAACATACATAAAAAAAATATATATATATACATTCGAATTGATAACCTCCTTCTTTTTGAAGGAAGTCGGTTAAAAATACATGTTACGCCGACCCGAAATAAATTGGATAAAAATAATAAATAAAAGGGAAGGAGAATGTTTATGGTGATAATGAGATCTGGCAACACAGATACAGACTGATATTCTCTAATAGTTTACAGATGGAGTGAGATTGAAAGTCAGTAATGATGGTGCATCCAGGGAAGCAGCGGAGTACCCACCACACGGTCAGGTTTACCGGCGATGATCACATGCCCAAATATAAACCTATTGTCAGTGTAAGTATTCTGGTTTCTATTTCAGTTTTGTATTATCATCTGCCATCTTCTGCCTAGCATTTTTTAGCCTAGCGTCCAGTCTAACCATATACAGCCGAATACCCGTATTTTACATGGAGCGACTGCCTATCTGACCTCCATAACCCAGTTACTGGGTAACACGGTACCCCTTGGTAAGACTTGTCAGACTTTCGGGCGTCTAATAACCCGTAACGACTATTAAAGATCTACGACAGCCGGGATCAACGGTTTAACGTGCTTTCCGAGGCACGGAGGGGTGTCGGTATGTTAATATGGTCACCCATCCACGTAACGACTGCGGCAAGCGTAGCTTAACCTGATGGATCGACCCGTGCGGCTGGTTTTACTTAGTCTATATATCAAGTTGTCTAAATACATATATCAATAGTAGAGATGGGCCGACTATGATTTTGGCCGACTAGCCGACTGATTTCGGTTGAGTTTGGGTGACATCGGCAATGTTCAGAATGACAAACCTACTTATTGCCAATTGTTTGCTATAGTTTTTTCTTTTTTGTTAGAAGTATAAATTAACTTTCAACTTTATTTAATTTCTGGATCTAAGTCCAATTAATTAATGCACCAAACGAATGGTTCCTTTTCCTTCTTATCGTAATTTCCTATCCTATTCTAGAATGCACTGAAAGTAGGTACCTAAACTGTAAAACTGATTCTATAATAAATATTTAATATCTGGATGACCGACCATCGCTCGGTTTTTTTTTGGTTTGACGTTTTCTAAAAATGAAACCTAGCTAGATCTATTTATCGCCCCCGAAAACCCCTGCATACTAATTTTCATGAAAATCGTTTGAGTCGTTTCCGAGATTCAGATGATATATTATAAACATATTTACAAGAATTGCTCGTTTAAAGGTTATAGAATCAGTTCTATATAAAAATAATAACAGTAAAGATTTCAATTTAAATCCAACCACTGTCTTTAAAATTTTTAAGCATATTAATACGAGTAAAAAATGGGCCGACTAAACGGCGGTTTTAGCCGACTAGTCACCGACTACAAATATGGCCGACTAATCGGCTTTCCCGACTCGTTCGTACATCACTAATCTATAGCTCTAGAAAGTGGTGAAGAGCGGATGTTTTATGGGTCTGTCTGTAAGTGCTGATTCACAGCCTAATTTCAATAAATGCTAGGTGTAATTCAGTCTATAATATTCTAGCACATGCCGTTTTCCCCACGATGTTTTGCTTCGCCGTTTTTTGAGCAGTAGTGATTCAGTTATTTACCTAAAGTAATGTGCCTGCGTATAACGTTCCCACTGCTGGGACACAGGCCTCCTCTCAGTGAGAGGAAGTGGGCAGTAATCCACCACGCGGGCCCAGTGCGAGTTGGTAGATGTCACAATGTCTTCGAATTTTTGGTTCTAACACATTCCAGTTTCCGTTTACCATCTGCTATTCTTAGTGTTTGCGTCGGACATATTGTGCATTAGATACCAATTTACATCCATAATAAATAATGCAAACGAAGGTGTTTAACCTACTTCCCATAGCCCGTTACCCTACTTTGAAAAAGACAGTTCCTTATCATGACAAACTCATTGTATCTAACGATCCCATTGCATGTCTGCACGCAAACTTGACAAACAAAAAGAACTATCGAAAAACTTCTTTTTAATTTATTGCTTTGTTTTGTCATCTTTTTTGGCTTTTGCAAAGGCAGTGCATTGATCGCGATGCCAGTTTTAAAATTGAAGTTATGGTTAAAACCTAACTTTAGGATTGTAAAACAATACGTGGGTATTAAGGTAAATTGGTGACGTTTGTTACATACTTAGGTGTGAGTAGTTTCGACTGTGTGTAAATCTGAACAGATCGATCAAAGTTTGTTCTTAAATAACGAATGTTTTTGCAAGCTTTGCGAATGTTTATTCCGCAGTGTGGTGACTCTATTTCAGTAAGTACCTAGACCGATCTAGACCTACAGCTACTATCTCTCAGATCAGTTCTCATGATGTGTGGCAGCATCTACATCGCCACATGCGAACTACGCATCATAATGACGTCACGCAAAATCTTGCATCGCGCAAGCAGAGTTTACCGTTTACCGCGCAGCTAGCATTATTACAACGTCCCAACATCAATCGTCGGGTCAGTCCGATCCAGTTTTTCCCTTGCTGCCCTCTACCAGCGATGCCCTTGTGGAGTAGACTCTGTTTGTGTGAGATAAATGAAACGAAGATCCACTGTAACATTGTTTTTTTTTTTTTTTTTTTTTTTTTCTGGGTGGGAAATCATCAAATAACTTCTCCCGCTCTGGGTGGAGCGGGAGGGCGTGTCAGACTTTTACTGACTAAAACCCACCCGTGTTCCCTCACTTGCCTGTGTGCCAGGGGCCGCGGTATCTCTTTCGAACAACCCGCACCCCTGGCAGGCATCGGCCCTTGCGGGCCCCATCAGTTGCTGATGACATCTCTTTGAGGCGCGCGTGGAACACAACGCGCCGTCGACCCGGGCTTGGTCCTTACCGGACAGCGAGCTACCCATTACTCGCCGTCCGCAAGCCCGCGCCTACGGTGGCCGGGAATCAGCCTGGGATTCCCGACGCCCAGGGCGTCTCCTGCGAAGGCCACGGCTGTGAGGGCGCATGTATTGCATCTCCCTCACGTGCGCCGCCTCCCTCTTTGCGAGCATAACTGCTTCGCTGAAGGAGGCGACAGCTAGCCATGCCCTCTCGCTCCGTACCATGGCCTGGACCAGGGTCGGACGCGAGAGATCGCCGCCGCCGATCACGTCCACGAGGACACGGCGATGCTCCGCCCAAGCCGGGCAGACCTCCACCGTAACTGTAACATTGTTTATTATAACACTGTCACAACTGAAGGAATACAGTACTGTTCCGAACCGCGGTACAGAGTCTACTACCGCTACGAATGCAACATGCATCGTATGCACATAGCGTGCCCTTACACCCTAAGCCGAGATCCGTACCCCACAGGGGGTGCCCTTAACGAGCAGCCGCTATGGTTTAAAGTTTTTAAGCCCTGGCTGGAACCCTTAATTTATTACCGGTTACCACAGCACAGCAAGACTGGTTAAGCAGACGACCACCTCCTTTTTTTTTTTTTTTTATTACGGGGGGAAATCCTCATGGATGTCCTCCGCCCCGGGGAGGGCGGAGGGGTCTGTCAGACTCTTACTGACTAAAACCACCCCGGTGTTCCGTCTCTCACTTGCACCGGGGATCACGGGAACTAGTGTGACTTCCGCGATCCCCATTTAGTGCCGGCCCGCCTCTGCGGGCCACCTCGCGATAGGGGGGGAGTGAGGTGTTAAACTCCCCCCTTACGTCATAGAGAGGCGTGCGTGGAACACTACGCGCCGCTATCTCGGGTCCTAAGAAGTAGGGGGTGACAGATTTCCCCAGTTCTGTTGCCCCTGGACCCATTTAGGGGGGCTGGAAGAGGGCGTTATCCGCCCTCCGCCGACGCCCGGTGCGTCTGCTGCGGATCGGGTTAGCGGAAGCAATCTCCCGCTCCCTCTCCGCAGCCTCCTTCTGCGACTAGGTTGACCTGCGAGAAGGCAAAAATAAAACAATCGTGGGGCAGTTTGGCCACCAGACACGACACCCGTCAGGTCGTAAAATCCTCCCTTCGCTATAGAGGTCGAGTGAACTTTACACCTTGTTCCTCAAGCCTAAGTGTAGACAAAAAGTTGAAAGGATGAACACAGGAGCTGATTTACATCTGGTAGTAACGGAATTTAGGTCATCATTGGATTTCGTCATCAATCGGTTGTATTACTATTAAAATAGAGCCATCACATTCAAACCCTAGGTATCTTCTTTCATATCAGCAGGAGCCAGATACAGGAAAAGCCTGCGTTAAGCCCCATCCCTGGTTAACCAGTAGCGGGGCTTACTGTTCTACTAGAAGATGATCGAGCTTCTTGTAGCAGTTCTTCTGCCATCCTGTGGACCAAGTCCAAACACTAGCTGAGCTATCATACCACCTAATGTTATCCCTTTAGTCTTCCTCGCAGGACTCGACAGACTCGCCGAACTATGTCAGCTCTCAGTCCTACCCTGGACAGGACTCGGGCGCTCCAAGTCCTGATTCCTGCTGCTTCCAGCCAGCGGCGCAGAGATACCGGCTAAATGAGCAGCGTAAGTGGAGTTTTTACACGCTTCTTATTAGTTTCACCTGTATATTTGTTTGTTTGTAACCAACTCCTTTGGACTTGATTTTGACCCACTTCAAGCGGTCAGATTTCATTTAAACTTTGTAGACTTATCGAGGACCGATGACAATACAATTTTTTTATTTTTTAACTGAAAAATCACACTTTTGTAGTTAGCAGAACTAAAAAATAGAAAATAAATAATAGATAAAAAAATCTAAAAACACGCTTTAAAAACGCAACGAAAAAAGCAAAAAATAATTACAAAAAAGCGTGGGGTGCTTTATGAGGTATTTTTATAATCAGTTAATATCAAGCACCCCACGCTTTTTTGAAATTATTTTCTGCTTTTTTAGTTGCGTTTTTAAAGCTTGTTTTTTAGATTTTTTTATCTATTATTATTTATTTTCTATTTTTTAGTTCTGCTAACTACAAAAGCGTGATTTTTTTTGTTTTTTTATTTATACACAATAGTTGGGATGGCGAAATGGTTTAACACATTCGATGGAATAGCCAACAGGATCTGTGGTCAATATCTGGCATCACAGAGCATGGAACCCGGCATTCAATCATTCTGCCTAACCCTTTCCCAACTATTATATTAGGGTCGGCTTCCAATCGTACCAGTTGCGACTGAATACCAATATTTTACATGGAGCGACTGCCTACCTGACTCTGAAGTCCTCAACCCAGCGGGTGCGGTCGCAGCCAAAAATTTTGGGAGGTCACAGACAAAGACTACCTACATATTAATAAGAAAATTTATTATATTTTCGAAAAATTACAATTTTAAACTTTACGATTACGGCTTTGGGGGTGTCATGACCCCTAGGCCCCCCCCCCCCCCGGGCCGCGCCTGCACCCGAGCGAGTTACTTGGTAAGACGTACAGGGAGAATTTAAAGTTGTGTATTATCATTCAAACTTGTTTTCGTAAAAAAAAAACAGTAAAAGTTGGAATTTTGACCTTCAATATCTCCGTAGCGAGACAACCAGTCCAGAACAAAAAATAATAATTTACAAAATCAAAAAACCCGACTGCCTAAAAAGTTAACTTTAATTACAAAAGATGGAAACAAGAAACTTGTTTTAAAAGGATGACTATTAGACTGAATACTATAAGCAATCTCATGCAGTCGGAGGCAACAAAGGTCTTTATTGTTAAATTTAAGAAGCTGCCTCCGACTGCATGAGATTGCTTTTTTGATTGATCAAGCCGTTTAGGCTACAGAGCGTGCCAAAGAAACACACATACACTCGAAAAACACAACCCTCTTTCAGGCGCAGTCGGGTAAAAAAATAAATATTGACGAGCAGTATAAGCGACTCTCAGCTTCGTTAAGTGTCTTTTTTTTCTAGTAGTAGAAAGAGCTGCAATTTATCTGCTTATAAGCATTGCCTTAGCAACTGGCGATTCTTAAGTTAAGTGCAATCGGGTACAACGACTTTCTTATTTTAGGGCTTTTCCAGGAATACTCAGAAAACCCGTCACGTTTTTTAGTTTTTTAAATTACCGTTTTTTTTTTTTTTATTATGATATCACTTTCACAGTAATTACGAATCTAACGACACCTCGCAAACTAAAATCCATCGAGCCGTTCAGACAGCAGAGTGTGCCAAACATTTGAATGTGGCGCCAAAAATCCGCCATTTTGTTTTTTTTTATTTTGATATACCCAGTGTCACTCTCACAGTAAATATGAATCTAACGACACCTCTCAAGCTAAAATCCATCGAGCCGTTCAGGCTGCAGAGCGTGCCAAACAATTATACATACATACATACTCTCGAAAACATAACCCTCCTTCTGGCGCAGTCCGGTAATTATATTTGTTCTTCCCCAGGCATCAAACTTCTGACTTCAATCAATCAGATAGTGCAACAGCGAGCTGACCTAGAATCCAACCGGGTGACTCTCTCCAACCTTCTGGATGAACTTAGAAGGAAGCTCAAGAGACGGATAGATGAATGTCACATCGAGAAGAAGGAACGGTTGAAAGTAAGTCGATACGTCTTTGGCCTCACTTTTCACAACTATGTTGGGTCGGCTGTCAGTCTAACCTGATTCAGCTGAACACCATGGCTCGACTGCCTATCTCATGTACAAGTCAGATACTCAGTAACGCCGTATCCTACCTAGGCGATTCAACGCGAACGCGATCGCGAAGCGAAGCGGTGTGAATGGAACAAACAATTGATACTCGCTGCCGCGCCGCCGCCCCGCACTCACTTGCGGTTGGTCACGTAGGACACCTTAATAGGGAACGTGCACGACGAAGGGTGTCGCTTTTAGACGGCAGCGCACCGGGAGGCCGTCGACTTTGCACTTTGTAGTAGGTCTACAGGTTCTCAAAAAAAGTTACAAAACACAAGTTCCACAAAAACATAAAAACAAACTCAATTTTTTTTTTTCTTTTTTTTTCATTTTGGCTTCACACGGTTTGTGCATTTAGCCAGTGTCAAGTAATTAAACTCAATTTAAACATTATCATAAACATTGGCGGCAACACGATGACAGGTCTAAACAGTTTCTTTTTTTGACCGCACCGTGGCTCTCGTGTCGATATTGTGCTGCCATCTATAGTTCGTACACGTTCCCTATATAGTATCAATTTGTTTGTTCCATTCGCAGAGCTTTGCGATCGCGTTCGCGTTGAATCGCCTACGTAGGACAGCGCGTAACACAGTACCTCTTGGTAAAACTGGTGGTCAGACTTTCGGGCTTCTGAATACCCTAACGACTGCCAAAGATCCACGAACTGCAGCCAGGACCATCGGTTTATCGATGGCTTAGCGTACTTTTCGAACTACGGAGGTTTTTCTGTGTGGTATTGATGTTTTCATCCTCGGACTACCACGGCAACTTTTGATTGTACAAAAAGCCATTTTAACAGTAATTTCAGCACGTGAAGGTCACAAAAAGCCAGGAATCTTAAATTTTTCACATTCCACGTCGTTTATAAGTCGATTTCAGCAGCTTCAAAAATGGCTTCTCATTTCAGAATCTAAAACAAGCAAACCAGAGACTAGAGAAAGAGAAGTTCCACATAGGTTCAGAGATCGAACACCTGAAGAGACACTTGGAGAAGGAGGAAGCTCATCATATGCAGCATGCTCGGACTGCGGTCGCTCAGGTGAGGAGTAGCAGAGAGATTGAGTACCATGAGCCTATGTTACGCATTTGGGTTTTTTTTTATTTTATACTTTTTAGTTATTATAATTATTTTTGACGTTATTATGACCTATTTATGAAACCCTTTATTTTGATACCCCAATCGATAGTTTTTCAGTTTTTTTTCTTTTTCATGTCGCCAAAAATCGGCCATTTTCATTTTCATCATTTTTCCCGTATCACTCTCACTCTTGAGACGAATCGAAAGACGCCTCTCATACTAAAATCCATCAAGGCGTTTAGGATACAGAGCTCGACAAAGAAATCCACATACATAAATAGACACACTCGAAAAACAATACCCTCCTTCTGACGCAGTCGGGTAGAAAGATCTCAAACCTTTTCCCATTTTCACTTTCAATGCAAATCAATAATCTTTCCTCTCAACTGATGGAAGCCGAATGAGCCTATGAGAAGAAGCGTTTGCCCGAGAGAGCGAGATTTACAGGCTTTTAATTTTAAATACTGGCTTTTGTCAGAGGCTTCGCCCTCGGTGTATTATACATTATAAAAACAGTTGCGTAGTTAAAAAAATCTAAGCGTACAAATACGAAAAGCGACTTTGTTTTATACTATGTAAGAATGCGCATCGAGCTCTAAAGGACGTTTTATTCGCTCTGTGGCTTGACCTATGTTTCCAGGCTATACAAGGAGTGGTGACGAAGTGTCCAGTCCCCGACAGCTTCTTCAGTCAGTGTTCGATGGCAGATCTCCCCAACGTGGTCAGTAGGAATGTCGCTAAGAACGCACCTTCTAGGACCGTAAGTTTTTACCTTTAAGACCCGCCAGGACTATAAGGATTAGGTAGGTAGGGAACAGCGACTTGACAAGTTGCCAGTTGCCATACTTAAAAAATTTAAGACTTGGTTGAAAATGCACCCTTTGCCAAATTGTTTCAAAACCATTATTATCTTTTTGGAGTGTTAATGCCATCTGCCTGCCGTTTTCCTATTTAACGTTGCTCGGTTTTGTTTTATACGCTTTTTAAAACAAAAGAATATACCTTCGAAATCTACACCAATGACTGTGAAGACGCTGTGTGCAAATATTTTAGAATTTTTTGGGATCAATGCTTATTCAATCTTTGTGTGAGAAGATACGAGGTCCTTACCTGTGGTGTAATTGTGTAACGCATTAATTAAGGGCTGATTTTCCAATAGTCAATTAACGTGTAACTAACTTTTATATACTATGTCCGTTTGACAGCAAGCTATGCCAAACTGTCACACTTAGGCTACGTTCCGAGATACGATAATATCGATTTGAGCGTGCTCACACCCGTTCCGAATTGGCGTGAGCGCGATAACGATGTCCCGTGAATCGTCATAGATGACGTCATGACATGCGCCATCTTGCGATAACGCCGACCATGCGCTATAATAATATCACCGTGAGCGCTGTCAACAATGACACTTGTGCTGTTATGTTCTGATTCGTATCATAGTATTAGATAACTTATAAATAGTGCTTCTGGCTAGAATCGCCACCTAATCAAATAAGAAGATGAAATTTGTGGTCTATGGTGTAAATTGGTTTTAACACTGAGTGAGCACTGTTAGCGCGTTCACGAGCGTTCCGTATTGATGACAAAAATGACAGTCCTTAGCTGTCATAATAGCGATATCTAACTCGGAACGCAAATGATTGATGTGAGCGCTCACAGCGCTATTTTTCTAATTCGGAAAGTGGCCTTATTCTTCAGATAGAAGTTATCTGACTATTGAAAAATCAGCCATAACAGTAGGAATGGTTTCATTTTGATAGTCCAGCAACACTTATTACGTTTATTATGTACATACTTGAGCAGAGCTAAGTAAAAAAGGCCGGTAAGTATACGAAATTTTTCCGATTTCGCTGGTTTACGTGATTTTATAGACGCGATTTCCGTGTGGTGCCGGACGTAAAAGAATAGCACCATCCCATCTCTTCCCGTGGGTGTCGTAGAAGGCGACTAAGGGACTTACTAGAGAATGGGCAGCAGCGTTCTCTATGCATTTTACCACCATACTGCGATCGCCAACCCGCCTGCCAAGCGTGACCATTATGGCAAATCCCCGCCTTTTGGGGGAGGCTTATGTCCAGCAGTAGACGTCTTTTGGCGGATATATATATATAGACGCGATTTTACAGTTAAAATACTGTATTTCTATAAGTATTAATGCGTCATATGAAAGATCATTTCATGTATAATCTAATGAATGATCTTTTTTTTATAATAGTTGAAAAGCTCATGTTGTGCATTAAAACTAATGGAATAGCAGTATTAAAACTGTAAGAGTACGCTTTTAAAATCAAGTAAATAAGCAAAATTTTAAATTTCGTCTACGGCCTCATAGATTAGCAATATCCATCAAAATACTACAGATTCTGATTGATAGTGTGATCGCAATTATGATGCTGGCTAGAGTGGTTTTTGCCTAGTCTAGTAATAATTAATTTCGTAGTTAAATAGGACCGTGAAATTTTAGTCGTCTTACAAAGATGGTCCACGCAATGTATCCATCATAACATACCTCTAGGCGCGATTAAAACATTGTTACCATTAATTAAGATAATAGATACAAAGAAAAATAATGAATGCTTTAGAATTATGAAACACCCTGTTAATAATGTTTACGTATCAAACGGTAGAAGATATCTACCTACCTACCATTACATTCCATCATTAATTCCATCTCCATAACAGGGTGTTTCAAACTACGTCATGCGTCTTAGTGATATTTTCATGATTTGGTTATGTGAATGTTAGTAGATAGCAGTCATTGGGTACATGAAGTGGGCTGCCGTTGTAAGACGACTAAAATGTCACGGTGTATATACTCTCCTATCTGGCTTTTTTTGCATGTAAGCTTTTGTGTGTGTGCACCCAAATACCACGACATAGGAATAACTCCTAATGTTTTGGCATCTTTTCTTTTTATTTAGGTAGGTAGGTAGCTAAATAGATGAGAGAAAGGACCTCCTAATTATTATTTTTGTTATCTAGGCTGATACAAAGCTGGCAGCTGCACGTCTGATGCGCGACATCGCCGAGTTGAGACAGCGGGTGTCGCAAGTCGAGCAACGACTTGCTAACGAGCTGAGGGTAGGTACATCATTAAACTATAGGCACAGACTTATGAGGTATGAGGAACAGGGTGGGGTTCACTCATACTCTATTGGTAAAAGAGGATCCTGTGACCAGACGGGCGTTGTGTCTGATGGGCTACTGCACGATTGATGTCGGGATGTTTGTATATATGCAGATCGCGCGGTAAACTCTGCTTGCGCGATGTAGCTGACGTAGTTGTCAAGTCTTGAGTAGTTCGCATATAGCATTGTAGATGGCGCCACCATAGTTTTTTTTTTTTTTTTGGGTGGGAAATCATCAAATAACTTCTCCCGCTCTGGGCGGAGCGGGAGGGCGTGTCAGACTTTTACTGACTAAAACCCACCCGTGTTCCCTCAGTTGCCTGTGTGCCAGGGGCGGCGGTATCTCTTTCGAACAACCCGCGCCCCTGGCAGGCATCAGCCCTTGCGGGCCCCATCAGTTGCTGATGACATCTCTTTGAGGCGCGCGTGGAACACAACGCGCCGTCGACCCGGGCTTGGTCCTTACCGGACAACGAGCTACCCATTACTCGCCGTCCGCAAGCCCGCGCCTACGGTGGCCGGGAATCAGCCTGGGATTCCCGACGCCCAGGGCGTCTCCTGCGAAGGCCACGGCTGTGAGGGCGCATGTACTGCATCTCCCTCACGTGCGCCGCCTCCCTCTTTGCGAGCATAACTGCTTCGCTGAAGGAGGCGACTGCTAGCCATGCCCTCTCGCTCCGTACCATGGCCTGGACCAGGGTCGGACGCGAGAGATCGCCGCCGCCGATCACCTCCACGAGGACACGGCGATGCTCCGCCCAAGCCGGGCAGACCTCCACCGTATGCTCCACCGTGTCCTCAGGGCGATCTTCGCAATGGAAACAACCGTGTCCGGTGAGGACCTGTGTCAGGCGGAAGGTGAGGACGCCATGCCGCCTCTCAAACCACTCCTCAAAGAGGTGACTTACCGCCGCGATCGTGGCGTGCCCAACCATAGTTTCGTATGTGGGGCATTGTAGATGTCCGCCACATCCTCAAGTCCGTTTTGCAGTGCCCACTATCATATCATCATCAGCCTGTAGCAGTCCACTGCTGGACATAGGCCTCTCCAATTGCACACCATTCAGCTCGATTTTCGGCAACTCTCATCCAGCTTCTACCAGTCACCTGGCGAAGATCGTCGCTCCACCTAGCCTGAGGGCGTCCTACTTTACGTTGGCCGATTCGCGGTCTCGACTCAAGAGCACGTCTACCCCAACGGTAATCGGTTCTACGGCTAATGTGGCCGGCCCATTGCCACTTCAACTTGCAAATTCTGAGAGCTATGTCGACAACTTTGGGTCTCTGCCGGATCACCTCATTCCGGATTCTATCCCTCAGAGATACGCCGAGCATAGCTCGTTCCATAACACGTTGAGCGACCTTGAATTTATGAATCAGCCGTACCACCTGTCCATGTTTCGGCTCCATAAGTCATAACAGGGAGGACGCACTGATTGAAGACTTTAGTCTTTAGGCTCTGCGGAATACGCGACGAAAAGACTCGACAAAGCTTCCCAAACGCTGCCCAGCCCAGCTGAATTCTTCTGCTAGCTTCCTTCTCAAAGTTGTTCTTACCAAACTGCAGAGTTTGCCCGAGGTAAACGTATTCTGGAACAACCTTGAGAGCCACTGCCATTGACAGCAATCGGTCCCGGAGTGACGTGATCGTTGAACATAACCTGGGTTTGGTCCAAGTTCATCCGGAGACCAATGCGTACAGAAGAACCAATAGGCCGTCCAGCATCTGCTGCAAGTCATGCAGCGGTTCAGCCAGTATGACGATGTCATCTGCAAATCTCAAGTGTGTGATGTACTCGCCGTTGATGTTAATGCCGTGTCCTTCCCAGTTCAGCGTCTTAAATACATCCTCTAGTGCGTTAGAGAATAATTTCGGGGAAATGATGCCCCCTTGTCTCACCCCTCGACGCAAGGGTATATGTTCAGTTTGCTGATCCTGAGTTTGAACGGTCATTGTCGCGTTTTCATACAGACATCTCAGCACTTGGATACATCGCCAGTCGACTTGGCATCGCTGCAGAGACTCCAAAACAGACCAGGTTTCGATAGAGTCAAAAGCCTTCTCAAAATCCACAAGTGCAAGACACAGGGGCCGATTATACTCTTCGCACTTCTGTATAATCTGCCGCACTGTGTAGATGTGGTCTATGGTACTGTATCCTCCACCAAACCCTGCCTGCTCCGGTGGCTGAAACTCGTCGAGTGTTCACGCAAGACGATTTGTGACTCTTGAAAACAGCGTATATACGTAGCTTAGGAGTGAAATGGGTCTGTAATTCGTCAAAAGAGTCTTATCACCCTTTTTGAAGAAGAGAACGACCATGCTCCACCGCAACGCTTCTGGAGTTCTCCTAGAGAACAGGACAGAGTTGAATAGCTCCCGAATCTCTCTTCGTACAGGTCTTCCTCCCGCTTTCAGTAGCTCGGTCGTAATCCTGTCCTCGCCTGGGGCTTTTCCATTTTTAAGCTGTTTAAGAGCCGCCTCGATTTCGTCTTGGCTGACTTCTGGCAGGTTCTCCGTGAAATGGCGGGTTAAAATGGCTTTAGAATCCACATTTTAGGGATCAGGTCGAGATGCATGCGGTGCGTACCTTAAAAGTTTTCGACGTCCGAAAGGATCTCCAGCTTCGAAACGACGATAAGGTGACTTTGAATATGTATTTTAATTTTTTGTCACCGCCTTCCGAAGTTAAAGTTATTTTTGGAAGTCGGTTGTTTTTTTTTTAATTAAAGTTTTTATTTTTCACTTTTGCTTAGCCCTTCACAGCGTCCCGGCGTGATGTTATGTTATGAACTGGTGTAAACAATAGACAGACATGAGATTTCAGCAATTCCAGTCCATTTGCTATAATTTATTGAGGAGTTCCGTTGCATTGATATAATCCAAATCGGTCCAGCCATCTTCGAGTAATCGGGGAACATACATAAAAAAAAACTCAGGAAGAGTTTTTTGGACCCTTTTTTTGGAACCTTATGGAAGTCGGTTAAAAAAACATCAATAAACCATTTCATACTTTTACCTGCCTATATCTAAGAAATCTGAAGAGCTACTTGAATACATTGTACAGTACGAGGATGAAAATATATTTCTAAAAATGCCTATTTCTATTAAAATTCTCTTAAAATTGCAGCATTGCAAGCGAATTTTGAGCAAGTTGAAATGAATACCTTCGTTATTGAAGGCTATAATTGGTCACTAAAGGTTATGCGACCTAGCTTTGCTCAGTGTAGACTGAGAAGATAATTTACAAAGGGGCGCAAATGTGATGCGTGCGCTAGGCGCCATTTTCTATTCATACGGCCGTGTCGGCGCAACATGTCAATTATTTCTAATACCAATAAGCCGTCATTTGCCACCCTATCCTCAACACAAAGGGGTGCGGGTTATTCGAAAGAGATACCCCCTCGCGGCCCCTGGCACACAGGCAACCGAGGGAACACGGGTGGGTTTTAGTCAGTAAGGCCTAAAACTGCGTTATGCGGACGCCCGCGACGGTCACCCGTCGCGTGTCTACGCGAGTGGGCTCCATGGGATCGTGACGACCCCCATCACGAGGCCATTTTATTCACCACTAACTGCTAACCGCGGCTCCGAACCGTGGATGTCGGAAATTATCCCACGGGACTTGCAACCGCGACCAAAAGTAGCCTACCCTGCGACGGACGCCCGCGCGGGGTCCCCGTGACGGAGCACATTTGTATGAAAACGTGCGGACGTGCGCTTAACACAGTTTCAGGCCCACCTGCTCCACCCAGAGCGGGAGAAGTTATTTGATGATTTCCTACCCAAAAAAAAAAATCATCAACACAATCTAATTATCCTTTTCTTGCTATCGCTCTATCGCCACCCAGCTATCGATTTCAAACTCAGCACCTTCCATCGCAAATGCCCACATCTCCTGTTCAAACCATATGTAGCAATTATCAATTCCCTCACAACTTCACGGTCACCGAATTCTATCCGTTCGTATACGTAACATTCCAAATTCCTCGAAAGTGTTCATTCTCATCTCAACATACAACTATCGTTCATTCGTCATCAATTCAATACAACACGGACTTTTGCTAAGCCACTTGGAACCCCTGGCAACCAACCAAAACGAGAACTTTTCCGAATACCTTCATAGTCACTATCTACATACCTATACGCTGTTAAACCAGCCTCTATTTGCAGCGTAAGAGGCAAGCTGAGCTCGACATCATTCGCCTGAGGAAGGAGCTGTCCAGCACCAAGAGTTTCGTGGCTTCCTTGAGGCTGCCTCCCCCGCCGATGAGGAAACAATGCTCCAAGTTTGCGTAATGCGAATAAAGGTTAAAATTGTGCTGATGGAATATGGAAGTTTTATTTTTTACCATTCATATGATCTGCTTCTCAGCCTGGTAGAAGGTACCTGTAGGTCCCATTTGTTCCATGGAACATGACGTTATCGGACAAAGCGACTATGAAGTTTTTAGCGCATAGCGCACGTCTACAGCTTTATAGCCACATAGCCGATGATAACTTGTCTTATTTCGCTATACACCGTGACATTTTAGTCGTCTTACAACGGCAGCCCACTTCATGTATCCAATGACTACTTATCATTTATTTAATAAAATAGATATTTTTGAACATTTGCATAATTAAACAAATTAAAATATAATTCACATTCACCGGGTATTATACCCGGTTTCTGAATTGAGAATTTGAATTTGAGAACGTCCTAATCTGTACTTAAGTATAACTTAAACATTTTTTCGTTTCTGAATTAAGTTTTTTTAAACTCTAATCAAGATTTGAGTATTACAACATCATTTACTCAAATTTGACAGAAAGCATGCTTAACTCATGCTTAAGGACGTCAGTTGCGTTTCTGAACTAAAAAAACGTGTTTGACAATACTCAAAGCTTTATCAACGTCAAGTTAAGCAGTTGAAAGTTGACACACCAATTTCAGCTACTCAAACTGTAATCAGTTTTGGTAACTAGTTATTTTATAATTGATTTTGATCATAATGAGTGACGACGATACTTCCCTGTCGTCTTTGGAGATGCCTCAACGCAGACAACCACGCAGGAGAATAGCAGGACATCGGCCTAACTTCTTCATCACGCTAAGCGACGAACAATTTAAGAGTCGGTTTCGCTTTACGAAGGAGTCGGTTAGCTTTATTTTGAACAAAATAAAGCCTAAACTGACTTGTCGTATTCAACGGCGGGACTGCATTTCTCCCATGTTGCAGCTACTAATAGCACTTAGGTTTTACGCGACTGGTAGCTTTCAAGCTGTTGTGGGAGACACCGTGAATGTTAGTAAGGCGACGGTGTGCCGCGTGGTAGATAGGGTGACTAGTGCGATAGCATTATTGAGACCGCAATATGTTCGTATGCCCACTGCACAGGAGAGACCATCAGTGGCGGCGCGATTTTTTAACATAGCTGGATTCCCTAGAGTCATAGGTGCTGTAGACTGCACACATGTAAAAATAAATTCACCAGGAGGGAGCAGAGCTGAACTGTATAGGAACAGAAAAGGTTTTTTTTCAATAAATGTCCAAGCCCTCTGTGATGCCAATTTACAAATAACTAGTGTCATTGCACGTTGGCCAGGCTCCGTGCACGACACTACTATTTGGAATGACTCACCACTTTCAGCTCAATTTGAAGCTGGCAGATTTGGGTCATACCTTATTCTGGGGGATAGTGGGTACCCATGCCTTAGGTATCTCATGACACCCTTTTTGAACCCTACCTCTCCATCCCAAGAAGCTTATAACAGAGCCCAAATCGCATCACGAAACCCAATTGAAAGGTGTTTTGGTGTTCTTAAAAGAAGATTTCCATGCCTACATTCAGGAATGCAACTAAAACTTCCAAAAGTATTGAAGGTGATTGTGGCGTGTGTAGTTCTTCACAATATGACTCTTCGTCTTGATGACTACATCGATGATGAATATGAACAAGAAGAAACTGATGAACCATTACCTCAAGTTTCAAATAACCAAAATTTTGCTGTCAGAACATCCATGGTACAAAATTATTTTAACCAATAAAAGTGTAAATATGTACTACAATAAAAAATATGTAGGCATTGTAATATTTTTAATTATCCCAAATTTATCAATTACATACAAAATCACAGATGGGTAGGTATTTACAATAATTATGGTAACTTAAAAGAAATTTTACACAAGTACAGTTGTGTATGTAGCAATCACTTACATTTTATCATAAGCTAGCTTTTGCCAGCGGCTTCGCCCGCGTGGGTGTCGAAAATTATCCCACGGGAACGTAATATCTGGACAAAAAGTATCCTATGTGATAATCCCGGTTACAAACTATCTGTTTGCCATATTTCGTCCAAATCCGTTCAGCCGTTTTTGCGTGATTGAGTAACAACATCTAAACATACAAACTTTCTCATTTATAATATTACTATCGTACGAACTACGAACGAAGCTGTCGATCGCGGCTTCGCTTGCGTTCATTTGGAATTTGACAATCAATTCGGGTGGGGCTCTGCTTGTAATAGTATAATTCAATCATGATTCGAAAGACAGGTCATCTATTATCATAAGAACGTTATTGTTGTTTTCCTCGGGAACAGTACTTTTTCTCGGGATGAGAGGTACAGTATGACCGTTTCTGTACACCTGCCAACGTATATACAAAATTTCAGGATGATTGGTTTCGTGGTTTTGGCCTGAAAAGGTAATAAACAAATTTACTTTCGCATTTATAATATTAGTTAGGATCACAGCTACTCATTATAATCATGACACCTAATATAGAATAAAAAGGTGCAGATTTATGTAATAATCACTAAAAATTCGAAATAACAGCTATTCCTAATAAGTATTGCTCCTAGTATAATAAAAAATAGGTGCTGTTATGTATTTTTCCCTTGCATTTAGAGATCACAGCACAAAATTTTACAAATCACAGCTATTCGTAATAAATATACTATAAATAAGGTAATTGACTACATCAAATCCCTATCAGCCTTTTCCAACTGTTTTTTTAAAATTTGCATTTCTAGTTCATGCTTCTTCTTTTCAAATCTAAATTTTTGCATCTCGTTTCTTTTTTGGTAGTAGACAAGTTCTATTTTTTTCTTAAAGTAATTTTTCTTTAGAGCTTCAGCTGAATGTTTTGGAAGAGATAAAGATAAGTTATCTATTGAAGCTTTTTTTTTTCGTTTGGGCACAAGTTTTCGTTTCCTTAACACAGGTACTGGATTAGGAGGTTCTGGTAGTGGATTGGATTCTGGTACTGGGTTAGAGTCTTCGAAATTTACTGTGTCAATTTGTTCTCCTGAAAAGTTAAATTTGTCGTTTATATAATACTATAAATGTACATCATTCTGTGGTGTATGAAAAGTATTGATCTATAGGTACCCACCAAAATATTCAGCTGCTTCATCATATGGATTCTCATCTGGACGTATTTGGTCATCTAAGACTGAAAGGATTTGATGCTCAGCATCGGTTATCATTGGAGTAAACGACCCACCACCAGTCTTCTTTAAGTTTTTCTAAAAAAGATTGATACCAAAGTTTAAACCAACGTCCACAACCAACCAGATTTGATAATATCACTGCTGAGGGTGTCAGGTAACCTGCTCATTAGACCATTTCTTCTGTAAATTCTTTATTATATTATTTTCATTTACGACTTTCGCCTGGAAACCAAATAACACAATTAGCTAAATAAATTTAAAATGGTTTCATGATATTTTAAGGTAAGGTAGTCGGTAATGAAACGTTACTAGTCGTATAATTACGTAAGCTGTAAATGAGATTTTTCATTTATGAACGGATTATGATTATTTTTAATGAAATGATAGATCTATGTATAAAACCATTTTTCCAGCTAGAATTATGTAAATCGAACCACGGGTTCCAAAGTTATTGCAGATTGTATGTAAGGACAATGTACCAAACTACATTTCTTAATAGTTTTTCTTCTAGAAACTTTTCATTGTTTAGTAGATATTCTAAATTATTGTATATAATCAAGGAATACATAAGGAATAAATATAAGCAAAAATTGTAAAGATCATGCGAAAAATAACAAATAGATAAAGATTTCGCCTTAAAGAAAATTACGTGCAAAATCGGGTCAACAATCATGAGCGCCTGTGCGGTAAAGGTGGCTGATATAAATGGCGTGCTACTGCTGACACAAGCCAGTCGCAGCTCAGCCACCAAACAGGCAACATCAAAAGGAAGAAACAAGCGGAAACCTGAAGAACTTTTTTATTTTGTCGCTTCTTCGAGTTCCGTCTCCCCGAGGTTTTTGTGGGTCGTAGTACATACACAACGCATTCAGGGGTACGTGGTGACGTGTGTCGTCAGCAGAGTCGCTAGCCTCAGTGATTACGGAGCGCACGTCAACAATAGTGGTAGTCCCAGGGTGCGTGAGGGTGATGATCGCGCCCACCGTCCGCTACTAATACGTTTAATGCATACATTGTCATTATTTACCTCATTCTCATTTAAATGTTGCTCAGTCTGATAGTTCTGTGGTGGATGGGACACTTCCACAACGTTTGTCTCACCTGAGAGTGTATTGAGGTACCTTTGCTTCTGAAAAATGTTTGTTAGTAGAGTATTTTATTTAAACTTCTTTGTTGCCTTTAAGGCTTCTTCAAACAGCAGCGACGCGACAGCGCGACGCGATACTTGTAGAACAATTTCCATGAAGTTTTCATAGAAATTGTTCTACGAGTGCCGCGACGCGACCGTCGCGTCACGCTAGTCTGCACGAGCCTTTAGTAACACACATTCTACAAAAATATGGGAATGTATAGATAGGAGCAAGTGGTAATCTGTGGTGTCTATAGCTAAAGAACGATTCTATATTTATTATATGTATGCGTGTAAACAAACAGAACCAAATTCCCTTTGAAATTCATAAAAACGTTATGTATATTCACTATACGGATATACCTATTGGGAATATGACCAGTGTAGTTGAGTTATGTGATATTGAAATAAAACACACACAACACGACACGCAAACAAGACATACGACATTAAATTTGTATGCTCACATTCTCATTAGCAGAATCTTTTCTTGCACGATGCTTGATATTATTATAAAAATGTTTAAGCATAGTTTCATTCCTAGGCCCAGTCGTACAGAGGCTATTGAACTCTTTACTAATGGACTTCCAGGCTTCCTTTTTCTTTTGAATAAAGTATGCCCCTGTCCTTTTGCACTCTATTACACTTTGGTATCTGAAGCAATAATAATCACAAACATCTAAATAACTAATGTGGTAAAATTATTATGGTAAACATGTTCCATGTGGTGCCGGACGTAAAGAATAACACCATCCCTTTTCTTCCCGTGGGTGTCGTAGAAGGCGACTAGGGACTTACTACAGAATGGGCAGCAGCGTTCTCTATGCATTTGACCACCATAGTGCGATCGCCAACCCGTCTGCCAAGCGTGGCGATTATGGAAAATCCTCCCCTTTTGGGGGAGGCTTATGTCCAGTAGTGGACGTCTTTCGGCTGAAATGATGATGATGAAACATTATAGGATATTATGTACTTACTTTGTTACTATTGAAAAAAGATTTTCTCTCTCCTCTAGAGTATAGTTTGGCGATCTCTTTTTCTTATCGATATCCATTTTAGTAGTGAAAATACTAACAGGATTCCAATAAAACTTGTGTCTATTTACCAGTATATAATAATGTACTCTGTGCTATTTACTTACAGTTTGACATTCACGATTCGGTTCAAACAAACACGTCAAATATTAAATTGCTAAAATATGCATCAGCAACTCTAATAATATAAATTTGTTGAAATTAATGCCGCTATTTAAAATTATTTTACTTTTTAAGTCTGTTTTAAATTTTGTAATAATAAAATTATTTAATATTTGTGTTTTTGAAAAGTACCGGTTTTTGTATGTAAATTGGAACGTGTTAGCTTTGATCAGGAATCCTTAAGTAAATGATCAGTTGACTATGGTTTGACGTAATTCAATTTTAACTTGTGAAACGCAAAATACTTAAGCACATACTTATGTATTTGAGAATACTCAGTTGAGATTTGCTACTTTTCTCAAATCAGAAACCGGGTGTAAGACTAGCATGCATGACCTAGTTTAAAACACACTGTTATGGCGTTAAAATTGGCGTTAAATTTCTACCGCTTGATACGTAAACATTATTAACAGGGAGGGTGTTTAGTAATTCTAAAGCATTATTTATTTTTCTTTGTACCTATTATCTTAATTAATGGTAACAATTTTTTAATCGCGCCTATAGGTATTTTAAGACGGATACATTGACACCCGGTTTCTGATTTGAGAAAAGTAGCAAATCTCAACTGAGTATTCTCAAATACATAAGTATGTGCTTAAGTATTTTGCGTTTCACAAGTTAAAATTGAATTACGTCAAACCATAGTCAACTGATCATTTACTTAAGGATTCCTGATCAAGGCTAACACGTTCCAATTTACATACAAAAACCGGTACTTTTCAAAAACACAAATATTAAATAATTTTATTATTACAAAATTTAAAACAGACTTAAAAAGTAAAATAATTTTAAATAGCGGCATTAATTTCAACAAATTTATATTATTAGAGTTGCTGATGCATATTTTAGCAATTTAATATTTGACGTGTTTGTTTGAACCGAATCGTGAATGTCAAACTGTAAGTAAATAGCACAGAGTACATTATTATATACTGGTAAATAGACACAAGTTTTATTGGAATCCTGTTAGTATTTTCACTACTAAAATGGATATCGATAAGAAAAAGAGATCGCCAAACTATACTCTAGAGGAGAGAGAAAATCTTTTTTCAATAGTAACAAAGTAAGTACATAATATCCTATAATGTTTCATCATCATCATTTCAGCCGAAAGACGTCCACTACTGGACATAAGCCTCCCCCAAAAGGGGAGGATTTTCCATAATCGCCACGCTTGGCAGACGGGTTGGCGATCGCACTATGGTGGTCAAATGCATAGAGAACGCTGCTGCCCATTCTGTAGTAAGTCCCTAGTCGCCTTCTACGACACCCACGGGAAGAAAAGGGATGGTGTTATTCTTTACGTCCGGCACCACATGGAACATGTTTACCATAATAATTTTACCACATTAGTTATTTAGATGTTTGTGATTATTATTGCTTCAGATACCAAAGTGTAATAGAGTGCAAAAGGACAGGGGCATACTTTATTCAAAAGAAAAAGGAAGCCTGGAAGTCCATTAGTAAAGAGTTCAATAGCCTCTGTACGACTGGGCCTAGGAATGAAACTATGCTTAAACATTTTTATAATAATATCAAGCATCGTGCAAGAAAAGATTCTGCAAATGAGAATGTGAGCATACAAATTTAATGTCGTATGTCTTGTTTGCGTGTCGTGTTGTGTGTGTTTTATTTCAATATCACATAACTCAACTACACTGGTCATATTCCCAATAGGTATATCCGTATAGTGAATATACATAACGTTTTTATGAATTTCAAAGGGAATTTGGTTCTGTTTGTTTACACGCATACATATAATAAATATAGAATCGTTCTTTAGCTATAGACACCACAGATTACCACTTGCTCCTATCTATACATTCCCATATTTTTGTAGAATGTGTGTTACTAAAGGCTCGTGCAGACTAGCGTGACGCGACGGTCGCGTCGCGGCACTCGTAGAACAATTTCTATGAAAACTTCATGGAAATTGTTCTACAAGTATCGCGTCGCGCTGTCGCGTCGCTGCTGTTTGAAGAAGCCTTAAAGGCAACAAAGAAGTTTAAATAAAATACTCTACTAACAAACATTTTTCAGAAGCAAAGGTACCTCAATACACTCTCAGGTGAGACAAACGTTGTGGAAGTGTCCCATCCACCACAGAACTATCAGACTGAGCAACATTTAAATGAGAATGAGGTAAATAATGACAATGTATGCATTAAACGTATTAGTAGCGGACGGTGGGCGCGATCATCACCCTCACGCACCCTGGGACTACCACTATTGTTGACGTGCGCTCCGTAATCACTGAGGCTAGCGACTCTGCTGACGACACACGTCACCACGTACCCCTGAATGCGTTGTGTATGTACTACGACCCACAAAAACCTCGGGGAGACGGAACTCGAAGAAGCGACAAAATAAAAAAGTTCTTCAGGTTTCCGCTTGTTTCTTCCTTTTGATGTTGCCTGTTTGGTGGCTGAGCTGCGACTGGCTTGTGTCAGCAGTAGCACGCCATTTATATCAGCCACCTTTACCGCACAGGCGCTCATGATTGTTGACCCGATTTTGCACGTAATTTTCTTTAAGGCGAAATCTTTATCTATTTGTTATTTTTCGCATGATCTTTACAATTTTTGCTTATATTTATTCCTTATGTATTCCTTGATTATATACAATAATTTAGAATATCTACTAAACAATGAAAAGTTTCTAGAAGAAAAACTATTAAGAAATGTAGTTTGGTACATTGTCCTTACATACAATCTGCAATAACTTTGGAACCCGTGGTTCGATTTACATAATTCTAGCTGGAAAAATGGTTTTATACATAGATCTATCATTTCATTAAAAATAATCATAATCCGTTCATAAATGAAAAATCTCATTTACAGCTTACGTAATTATACGACTAGTAACGTTTCATTACCGACTACCTTACCTTAAAATATCATGAAACCATTTTAAATTTATTTAGCTAATTGTGTTATTTGGTTTCCAGGCGAAAGTCGTAAATGAAAATAATATAATAAAGAATTTACAGAAGAAATGGCCTAATGAGCAGGTTACCTGACACCCTCAGCAGTGATATTATCAAATCTGGTTGGTTGTGGACGTTGGTTTAAACTTTGGTAACAATCTTTTTTAGAAAAACTTAAAGAAGACTGGTGGTGGGTCGTTTACTCCAATGATAACCGATGCTGAGCATCAAATCCTTTCAGTCTTAGATGACCAAATACGTCCAGATGAGAATCCATATGATGAAGCAGCTGAATATTTTGGTGGGTACCTATAGATCAATACTTTTCATACACCACAGAATGATGTACATTTATAGTATTATATAAACGACAAATTTAACTTTTCAGGAGAACAAATTGACACAGTAAATTTCGAAGACTCTAACCCAGTACCAGAATCCAATCCACTACCAGAACCTCCTAATCCAGTACCTGTGTTAAGGAAACGAAAACTTGTGCCCAAACGAAAAAAAAAAGCTTCAATAGATAACTTATCTTTATCTCTTCCAAAACATTCAGCTGAAGCTCTAAAGAAAAATTACTTTAAGAAAAAAATAGAACTTGTCTACTACCAAAAAAGAAACGAGATGCAAAAATTTAGATTTGAAAAGAAGAAGCATGAACTAGAAATGCAAATTTTAAAAAAACAGTTGGAAAAGGCTGATAGGGATTTGATGTAGTCAATTACCTTATTTATAGTATATTTATTACGAATAGCTGTGATTTGTAAAATTTTGTGCTGTGATCTCTAAATGCAAGGGAAAAATACATAACAGCACCTATTTTTTATTATACTAGGAGCAATACTTATTAGGAATAGCTGTTATTTCGAATTTTTAGTGATTATTACATAAATCTGCACCTTTTTATTCTATATTAGGTGTCATGATTATAATGAGTAGCTGTGATCCTAACTAATATTATAAATGCGAAAGTAAATTTGTTTATTACCTTTTCAGGCCAAAACCACGAAACCAATCATCCTGAAATTTTGTATATACGTTGGCAGGTGTACAGAAACGGTCATACTGTACCTCTCATCCCGAGAAAAAGTACTGTTCCCGAGGAAAACAACAATAACGTTCTTATGATAATAGATGACCTGTCTTTCGAATCATGATTGAATTATACTATTACAAGCAGAGCCCCACCCGAATTGATTGTCAAATTCCAAATGAACGCAAGCGAAGCCGCGATCGACAGCTTCGTTCGTAGTTCGTACGATAGTAATATTATAAATGAGAAAGTTTGTATGTTTAGATGTTGTTACTCAATCACGCAAAAACGGCTGAACGGATTTGGACGAAATATGGCAAACAGATAGTTTGTAACCGGGATTATCACATAGGATACTTTTTGTCCAGATATTACGTTCCCGTGGGATAATTTTCGACACCCACGCGGGCGAAGCCGCTGGCAAAAGCTAGCTTATGATAAAATGTAAGTGATTGCTACATACACAACTGTACTTGTGTAAAATTTCTTTTAAGTTACCATAATTATTGTAAATACCTACCCATCTGTGATTTTGTATGTAATTGATAAATTTGGGATAATTAAAAATATTACAATGCCTACATATTTTTTATTGTAGTACATATTTACACTTTTATTGGTTAAAATAATTTTGTACCATGGATGTTCTGACAGCAAAATTTTGGTTATTTGAAACTTGAGGTAATGGTTCATCAGTTTCTTCTTGTTCATATTCATCATCGATGTAGTCATCAAGACGAAGAGTCATATTGTGAAGAACTACACACGCCACAATCACCTTCAATACTTTTGGAAGTTTTAGTTGCATTCCTGAATGTAGGCATGGAAATCTTCTTTTAAGAACACCAAAACACCTTTCAATTGGGTTTCGTGATGCGATTTGGGCTCTGTTATAAGCTTCTTGGGATGGAGAGGTAGGGTTCAAAAAGGGTGTCATGAGATACCTAAGGCATGGGTACCCACTATCCCCCAGAATAAGGTATGACCCAAATCTGCCAGCTTCAAATTGAGCTGAAAGTGGTGAGTCATTCCAAATAGTAGTGTCGTGCACGGAGCCTGGCCAACGTGCAATGACACTAGTTATTTGTAAATTGGCATCACAGAGGGCTTGGACATTTATTGAAAAAAAACCTTTTCTGTTCCTATACAGTTCAGCTCTGCTCCCTCCTGGTGAATTTATTTTTACATGTGTGCAGTCTACAGCACCTATGACTCTAGGGAATCCAGCTATGTTAAAAAATCGCGCCGCCACTGATGGTCTCTCCTGTGCAGTGGGCATACGAACATATTGCGGTCTCAATAATGCTATCGCACTAGTCACCCTATCTACCACGCGGCACACCGTCGCCTTACTAACATTCACGGTGTCTCCCACAACAGCTTGAAAGCTACCAGTCGCGTAAAACCTAAGTGCTATTAGTAGCTGCAACATGGGAGAAATGCAGTCCCGCCGTTGAATACGACAAGTCAGTTTAGGCTTTATTTTGTTCAAAATAAAGCTAACCGACTCCTTCGTAAAGCGAAACCGACTCTTAAATTGTTCGTCGCTTAGCGTGATGAAGAAGTTAGGCCGATGTCCTGCTATTCTCCTGCGTGGTTGTCTGCGTTGAGGCATCTCCAAAGACGACAGGGAAGTATCGTCGTCACTCATTATGATCAAAATCAATTATAAAATAACTAATTACCAAAACTGATTACAGTTTGAGTAGCTGAAATTGGTGCGTCAACTTTCAACTGCTTAACTTGACGTTGATAAAGCTTTGAGTATTGTCAAACACGTTTTTTTAGTTCAGAAACGCAACTGACGTCCTTAAGCATGAGTTAAGCATGCTTTCTGTCAAATTTGAGTAAATGATGTTGTAATACTCAAATCTTGATTAGAGTTTAAAAAAACTTAATTCAGAAACGAAAAAATGTTTAAGTTATACTTAAGTACAGATTAGGACGTTCTCAAATTCAAATTCTCAATTCAGAAACCGGGTATGAGTGGACCACCTTTGTAAGACGACTAAAATGTCACGGTGTATAATAGATGCCATTCGATAGGGTGCACGTGGGGTGCACTAAATTCTACTTCCGACTATAACATTAAAAATGTGAAAATTTGTATATGTAGATATTTAGATATTTATTACTAAATCACGCAAAAATGGCCAAACAGATTTGGGCGTGGCAAACAGATAATTTATAACCTGGATTGTATAGGATACTTTTCATCCCGGTAGTTCCCGATAGATAATTTCCGACCTCTACGCGGGTGAAGCCCCTGGGAAAAGCTAGTTACGTATATTTGTCATGTTTCATAGAACAAATAGGAACTACTGTAAGGTGCAATAGCCAGAATTCTGCTACATTAGGTGACTACAAAAGTGGCGGTCAAAGTTAGTGCTGGATGTAGCCGTGACTTATGTGCTGGTGCAGTATTTATGCGTCGTTAAGACAGTGAGTGGCTCTGGCGGTCAGTACCTAAATTACAATTGTTCGCTACTGCAGACGAGGCGGCCAGAGGCCTGTCGGAATAACCCATAATCCGCTTGGGGCAGTGAGTATTTTAGCCATTGCCAGAAATCGGCATGGCCTGGCCTTTAGAGGCAGTCGCTACTAGTGACCTGTCCATGTTGCTTCAAAATTCAATATTACAAAGCTGATTCTATTAAAATGGCAGGTAATTTCCTCAAGTCTCAAGATATGGAGTGAGCTATTATAGGCTGAAACTGCAGACTAAACCAACCACAACCCTTCTTTCCAGGGATCCCTTAAATTGGCTGTTCCCTCGATGGTACAGTGGAAGATCAATTTTGACCGCTATACCCCTTGGCTGTGAAATTCGATCAAATTAAATGGACAGGTGTCATTAATATTATATCGATGCTTTTGTAGTATCCGATTGTCAGAAGCTCACATAGGTATTTCAGCTAGAAAACGGTTGATGCCTTCGAAGTACCAGGTTGTCATGACTTATTTAAGAGCTCACCTAACATAGGTACCAAATAGAAAACAGTTTATCGAAATCAGGCGCGGTCGCAGCCAAAGACTTTGGGGGGGGGGGGTCACAGACAAAGACTACCTACATATTAAAAAGAAAATTTCTTACATTTTCGAAAAATAACTATTTAAAGCTTTAAGTTTACGGCTTTGGGGGGGGTGGTCCTGACCCCTAGGACCCCCCTCGGACCGCGCCTGATCGAAGTACCACGATTTCATAACCTGGTAGGACCTCATCTAACATAGGCGTGTCAGCTAGAAAACGGTTGATGCCTTTAAAATACCGAGATGTCATAGACCGATAGGAGCACACTTATCATAGGTGTGTATGTGTCAGATCCTTGATTTGTTGATTATTATAATACTAGCTTTTGCCAGCGGCTCCGCCCGGGTAGATGTCGGTTATCGCAGCAAGTAGCCTATGTCCTTCTCTATATCCCAGGCTATACCTATGCCAAATTTCATGACGATCGGTTAAGTAGTTTTGGCGTGAAAGCGCGACAGACAGACAGACACGAGTTACTTTCGCATTTATAAAATTAGTAAGGATGATTTAAATTAATGACACCTGTTCATTTAATTTGTATGGGGTGGTACAGTGGTTAAAATTGATCGTCCACTGTATCATCAAGGGAACAGCCAAAGAATACACTTCTTGTACACAGGAAAAGAAAGGAACCACCAGAAATACTACTTGGAAAACTGTATGTAGTGAAGGTCTAGGCAAAAATAATACAAAAAAATTGTACTTTCACTTTTATTTCAATCACACAACTCTCTCTCGACACTAGATCAGCTGGTGGTAGAATCTGCGTGGTGTTTAGTGCTGTGCGCCGCCAGAGTCTTCTTGTTCTTGAAGATGAGGAGGCACTCGTCGCACTGGTGCAGACCAGAGTGCTCTAACAGATGCTCCTGGAGTTTCTCGTGTGTTTCCATGTCTTGGTTGCAAACTGGAGACAACAAAAAATAGAATATGTTAGTAAAGACTTTAGATTAACCAGTAATGGTGGATTTACAATACGAGTAAGTAAATTTTCGCCGCCCGCTGATGACTTACCAAATCGCCATTTACACAAGTCTGACTAGGTAGTACCTAATTCATTTTCCATCAAAATTACGACCTTCATGTGGCGGCCGATCGCTTACGACTGATTTTGTCACCCGCCGCATGCGACCTGTCACCACACGACAAAAGTCGAAACCTGCTTGCGATTTAAGTCACCTGCGACCTTGCCGAAATGCCATTAAGACAGCAGATTTAGAAATTTTGTACCTAGCTATGTAGTCGCCGTCTGTGTAAAGCCAGCATAAGACTGCTTGGCGGATTGCCTTGCAGTCGCTCCATGCCAAATACTGGTATACAACTGCATCCAGATACACTGGAAGCCGACCTTGGAAACTTTTGGATGGGAAATCATCAAATAATTTCTCCGGCTCTGGGTGGAGTAGGAGGGCGTGTCAGACTTTTACTGACTAAAACCCACCCGTGTTCCCTCAGTTGCCTGTGTGCCAGGGGCCGCGGTATCTCTTTCGAACAACCCGCACCCCATCGGCCCTTGCGGGCCACATTAGTTGGTGCTGACATCTCTTTGAAGTGCGCGTGGAACACAACGCGCCGTCGACCCGGGCTTGGTCCTTACCGGACAGCGAGCTACCCATTACTCGCCGTCCGCAAGCCCGCGCCTACGGTGGCCGAGAATCAGCCTGGAATTCCCGACGCCCAGGGCGTCTTCTTCCTTGAAAATGGCTAGGAAAACGGTTTTGTTAGTTGTAGACAGTAGGCACAGTTGTTGTGAATTTCAAATCAGAAAGTCAGTCATAAAGGCTAACTAGACAAGACGGTCTTGACTCAGGAATTTTGAATTATTGGTTCCACTTATAACTCTAATAATAACTTACATTTTTATGCAAAGCATACCAGTAAGTTTTTCCAAAACTATTGGAGCCGAACGCGGATTGCTACAAAATTCAAAACTTTTATTGCTTCTGAAAAATCACCTCTATTTCTAGGTCTATCTCAAGGAATTCTACTGTTTCAAATAAAATTGACTTACCCGTACAAACATTATCAAGACTATCGCCATGTGCGTTCCTGACATGCTGAGCCAGATGCCGAGCCAAAGCATACTTCTTGGGACACTGGCTGCATTGGTACTTCTGGGATCTTAGCTTCGGTACCTCGTAGTTTACGGCCTTTTTCGGTTGTGGGACTCTAGAAAGGAGGTAGAATTACAGACCATATAAGGTTCATGGATTGCTGACCATCTTTAGACATCAAGACCCCTCCGTGCCTCGGAAAGCACGGCACGGCTATTTATTCTGTTTCCGTACAGACAATATTAATAATGAGACAAAACTATACCACGATTAATTTTTGATGTACATTGTCGAACAGTGGAGTAATACACTCCCGAAGTTTGTATGGGAATAATGTGGACTAAATTCACCTTATTGTGTACACTTTTTGAGGAATTTGTTTGAGAGAGGGCTTTGTTCAGAAGAGCGACAGTGTAGGCTAAGGAACAAAACAACAAAAAAACTCACCTTTTCTTCTCCTCCTCCCCCCTTAACTTCGCTCTTAAGTCGGCTTTAGCGTGCAAATCAAGGTGCTCTGCCATCATGTTAGCTGGCATCACAATGTTGCACTTCCTACAGACAGACCCTTTGGCATCACCGTTCTTCTTGCAGCGGGAACAAATGAATGTCTTGTAGCTATCAGTAGCATTAAGTAGCATTGGATACCTGTGGTGGAAACAGACTTATATAAATATTAGTGGTCATCATCTGTCTTGCCTTTTTCTAAGTAGGGGTCGGCTTTCAGTCAAACCTGAAGCAGCTGAGGGGCCATCCATAAATTACGTCACACGTTAAGGAAGGGGGAGGAAGTCAACGAAATGTGACATTGTGTGACAAGGCCAAGGTTCAAAAGCTTTGTGACGTCACCTAAAATACTAAAACTCTACTAAATTAGAAAAATTGTGACGTCACACAAGGGTGGAGGGGGTTTTACAAGTGTGACCACCTGTAACATGTGACGTAATATATGGATGGCCCCTGAATGCCAGTATTTTACAAGGAGCGACTGCCATCTGACCGGCACAACCTTTACTGGATAATACGATACCCCTTGGTGAGATTGTTTGTCAGACTTTCGGGATTCTGAGTACGACCGAAAATATTTTTTCAGTCGAAAACGAAACAAAAAAATTTTTTTTGTAAAAAAATAACAACCGACTTCCAAAAAACACTACAAAGTGAAAAATAACTTTAATTTCGGAAGTGACTTTGGATATGTATTTTATTTAATTTTTTGTCACCGCATTCCGAAATTAAAGTAATTTTTCAATTTGTAGTGTTTTTTGGAAGTCGGTTGTTTATTTTTTTTGAAAAAAGTTTTTTATTTTTCAGTTTTTAGTTATAGTACCTAAGTACCCCACACAATTCGAAATTTCATCATATGAAATTTTTATGGGACCGTTTCGGAATAAACCCTTTTCGAACAAAAAAATAATTTTGCAAATCCGTCTATTTATGACGGAGTTATGCCCGAACATACATAAAAAAATATATATAAATAGGTCGAATTGATAACCTCCTTCTTTTTGAAGTCGGTTAAAAAATAAGCTTCGGCTTTAGTCTTGTTTTCGGCCGAAAACGAAAATGATATACACACCGCTGTAGGTACACTGAAATCTTGTTTGTTTTTGTTTTCCCTCTAATATACCCTTTAAACTAAAAGAAACAAAAGACGATAATTCCTAATATACAAAAAAAATCGTGTATTTCTTGTTGTATTAATTGATTAATAGATTCAACCAATACAAAATAACACCAATATAAATTATGCGCGTGAATAAAAACTACGACATAACCTCGCTGTACAACTCCAAAACAAAAACCGCGTCCATTTAAGGGGGAAGGGGGAAGCGCAAAGCGAAGCGAACGTAAAATGACAATTATTTATTTTACAAATATTTTATGAAATAGTCATTCGATGGAATGACAATAAAAAGTCATTCAATGGGATTACATGAACATAGGGCATACTTTTCAATAGTCAGATAATTCTGACAAAAGAATAAATCTGTCAGTTTGGCATATCTTCTATTCAAAAGCTGTCAAACCGACATATTTATTCGGCTAATAAAAGTTATATAACTATTGAAAAATCAGCCCTTAGGTACAGGGTATAATAACAGGGGGGTGGGGTTGTACAGATCATTTTAATTATAATAATCATGTAATCGTGCTCTTTTTGAGGAATTATTGCTCGGGAACACTAATGGATTAAACTGAATCAATTAAGTGGAGCGATATGGAGCAACAACAATAAAATTCGGAAATTGTTTCGGGAATATTGCTTCTGATTGCTCCATATATTTCACATTTCTCAATGTCGCAAATATGAGTTGATTCAATCGGTTTGGTAATTTTCTTTCTATCGCGTTTGTACGCATAACTACGTCTCGTTTTTGCGAGAGGAACCGGCCGACGGCAGAGGCGGTGGGGTTTAAGTATTGCCTAGTTTTTAAGTTGCTCCATATTGCATGGTATTGTGTGGCCGTATCTCTGGCAACAGGTTGCTACGTTTTGCCATTGCTCGAAATTGCTGGATGTAGTCGTGACATCATAGTTGACGAGAATTGACCAGGATGTAGCAATTTTAGTTGCTCGTGTAAGCGCACCTTAAAGCCATATTTGTTTACGGTCGCGAAACATATTTTAGTCAATAAACAGATTGACACTAACCGGAAAATTGCAAAAAAAAACCTAAATAAGAAAATTTAAATTTCGCAGGCCATCCGCGGACTGTAGGTGTAGACCAAAATCTAGGTTACTACTCATTATACAGATAAATGCACAGTGATTTATGTAAGCTAACAGCTCAAACAGACCCTGAATTAAGTCTTATAACAGTACAACTTTGACGAAATAACAATTACTTTAGCTGTCACATCAGCATAATGAGCAGTAAAAGTTAGGGGCAAAAGTAACAGTTAAAGCAACAGCTAAACTTGCGAAAAAAACAAATTTAACCGTTACTTTGACTATATGGCGTTACTTTGGCTGTTACTTTTGATGAAGAAACTGGCCGTAAATCTCATTGCATAGGTTGGAAAGGGCCATATACCTTTGCTTGCAAATATCACATGGAATGTTAGTCCTTCTGGCTTTAGTCTCTGTACCTAGCAACCTCTTCCGATCCTCCCTCCTTTTCATCAGATCGATAGGCTTTTTAGGCAGCTCATCTTTTTCAGACTTTGTCGAGAGTTTCACGTCTTTTTTCAAGCAGTGGGTCGATTTTAGGGTGCCAATGCTTGATGACACTGGAATTAAAAAATGGAATTATTGTTGAACATCATGCCTGCTTTTTTTTGCTGTTGGGGTTGAATTGAAGTCTACCCAGATGTATTTTACATGGACCGACTGCTTATCTGGCGTCCAAAACCCAGTTACTGGGTAATACGATACTCCTTGGTGAGACTGGTTGTCCAAACATAATATTTATGGGGGAAGAGCCAGTGTAGTTTAAACTGGCGCTTCTCCCATAAACATATTGTTTTATTGTACTATTGTGGTACATGCTAATTCCATGGATTTGCCATACAATAACTGTCAATGGTGAGACAAGTTTCGAAAAAAAATGGAATACGATTTCAATAGTTAACCTACCTAATAGGTACCTACCGTACTAATAATAACTAGTAATTATAATTTCGCGATCCGACAGATTTCAAACAATTACAAGAGGCCACAGCATATTAAGAAATTTCGACTAATTTAAAAAATCAAAATTACAAACACGCTTCTATCATGCCTGTCCAGTGTGTACGCCTTGTGAAAATGTTGACAATATCATTTGACATAAAAAGTTGACATTGACACTACGTTACGCTTAAGCTTGTCTAAAAAAGTGGAGGCCACACTCCAAATAAAAAAGTGAAGACGACCTGTGGGCTAGCGCTCTTTCTGAATACATACTTATGAGAGAGAAAACACGTATCACTGTCTCATTCTTATGTATGTTTTTAGAAAGAGAGCGTTAGCCCAGTCGTATTCACTTAGATATTTAGAGTTTTGCCTCCACTTTTATATAGTGTATGCTTCTTGGTTACGCTCGACACGCCAAGTGTGCAATGTTGCCAATTAAAAAAAATAACAAAAATATTAAATAAACTATCTGTTATTTTTATCATATTTGCAGAACAGGGTGTCAGTTGCTCAGCGTGAAATGATATTTGCATTTATGCATACAAATGAGGATTTTGGAAAAAACCAAATAACCGGCCCAAATGCAACGAAAATTGAAAAAGTTTTGTTAAAATGTAACGGTTAAATTGTCAAAGCAACTCAATGCGTCTAGGCCTGCTACCGAGTCGCCGGAGAAATGGCTCAGAGTAGGTATATCCGTCATGTATTATCCTCTAAACACATCGACACACAAACTATTCCCTTGAATTCACCCCACACTGTGCCTACACCATACCCCACAACGTAGAATATTTCGACGGTTATAATAAAATCATCTGTTAGCCTGTCAAGTCCGATAAATTTTAGGTTAGTTCGCTGTTTCGCCACATTCATTTAGACCCGTGTCAGACTGTAGAAGTTGACACTGTTTTTCGTTCGATTTACGCTTAATTTACAAAAAAGATTTTGCAAAAAACAGTTTGTTGTGTATAAAAAAAGTTTAATAAAAGGTAATTATTGTATAAAAAGCAATTCTCAAAAAAAAAACTAATCTCGATTACGCCTCAAGACAATCGATAGAAACGAAACGCATTCATAGACAGTAGAGATTTTATAACCTTCGACTCGACATCACTCGAAATTACGTGCGACATTTATCCACGAAATAAGTCGTATTCTAGTTTCCAATGTCGAATTTCGACATTAAATATAATTAATAGTGACTTTTTATATAAGTGTTCAGTGTTAAAGAAACTTTATTCTGTTGATATGCCAATAGACACCGGTTCGAGATTATCTCTAAAATCGTAATTTTTCACTAAAACAATGAATTAACCTTAAAAAGACGTATTTCTTTCTAAATATATTATAATACTTTATAATAAAGATAAAAAGAGCTAGTAAAAGAATCCTTAACGAATTATTAACGTAAAAAGTGAAAAAAAAAGTTACAATACCGAATTCATTTCGCTCACATTTGGCGGGAAATTCAAACAAATAAAGTTGACTTTTTTTTAAACTATAGAACAAAATCAAAATCAATTTTTGATTTTGATTTTGTTTTTATTAGTTAATCTGTGAATTTAAAAAAGTAACACGTTCTTATTTTGCAATTTAGTTCTCAATTTAGGAGCGTATTTAAATAGTACATATCGTATAATTTTGATTGAAGAGTGAAAAAAAAACATTGTAAATTAATTTCACTCACATTTTGCGGGAAATTCAATTAAAAACGTTGACTTTTGTGTAAACAATAGAACTTATTAGGTATCCTATGAATTGAAAAAGGAACTTAGAACAGAAAGGAACATACTGGAAAAGTAGGATGTACTTGATTTATAACTGTAGGTACTTACGTGCAGTCAAAAAGAGTACGGTTATGTGTAATTACAAGTGACAAACGTGCCAACTGTGTTGGGGTTGGCTTGCAGTACAACCGGCTGCAGCTGCCTATCTGACCTCCACAACCCAGAGTGAAAAGTGCAGATAAAAAATATACAAAAGAACAAAGATGGAAGCGCTAAGGCAAAGGAAAGTCTACCCGTCACGCCAGCAGAAGCTGCGTCTTCAAGAACTCGTACAAGCTGATGTAGAACTGCGGTATGCGAAATTCTCAGGGAGTTTTACTAAGAGGGAGTCTGAGAGACGCTGGAGGGCGATCGGAGATAAATTAAACAGTATGCCTGGCTGCAACAAGACCTGGAATGGATGGCGGAAAGTAAACAAATACATTTTTATTTCAATTTATACCACAAGCTTTTTCCCGCAATTTGTCGGTTTGCTTCGGACAGATTATAAACTATCGAAAAATTGTGCGTTAAATTGTAAATGGTTTTTCCAGTATATAATTTTTCGATAGTTTATAATCTCACGAGATAGATTAATAAACTGACGATGTCCATAATGGTACGGTACCGTGACATCTCAGATTATAAAACAAAGGCAGATAGACCGAGCGGAACACCAAGAGACCCAAAAAAAACAAATACTAAAGTCTCGTATTGTATGTTACATACAATTTTAATTATGTAATTTAAATTTTAAGTTAAACGGTATTCATGAAAATTATGATGTAGATAATGTACTAAAAGCTAAAAAATAATTCGGTAGGTCCTAGGTACCAGTAATCACACTACTTTCCTCATCAATCTAGGGCATTGATCAGACAAAAAAATAAAACCGTGGGGCTCGTGAAATTTGAGCAATTTGAGTTTTGGAACACTAGATCGAGGTTCATAAACGATCAGTGAGCTTCTCCTAGGATACACGCTAACAGACCGCGAGGATTTTTGAAGTTTTCACGCTTGGCTGGTGACCGTAAAATATTTACATCATCATCAGCCTGTAGCAGTCTACTGCTGGATATAGGCCTCTCCAATTGCACGCCATTCAGCTCGATTCTTGGCAACTCTCATCCAGCTGCTACCAGTCACCCTGCGTAGATCGTCGCTCCACCTAGCCCGAGGGCGTCCTACCTCACGTTTGCCGATTCGCGGTCTCCACTGAAGTACACGTCTACCCCAACGGTCATCGGTTCTACGGCTAATGTGGCTGACCCATTGCCACTTCAGCTTGTTAATTCTGTGTGATATGTCAATAAATAATATTTAAATACCTAACTTTTTTTTAGACCTGGCAAGACAAGAAAAGCATGATGAAACGGCGAGGATTGACCAACCCACAATCAGCGCCAGACATCACAGCTGTACTGCCGCAGAATCAAACAAATATAGATGTCTCGGAGACACCTGCACCAGGCCCTTCTGCTACTCTGGAGCCCAGAGTGAATATTGAAGGTACTGTAATACTTTATACTCAAACTCAAAGCATTTAAACTCATTCCTACAAATATTCCCTATTGTTATTCCCTACTTGCCTTGAAGAGCTATTGGGCCATGAAAGATTTAATGAAGGGTCACCTTCCTCTATCGCTCAATGACTCGTCGACGTGTGTATTCTTCTACCAGGGGTGTGGGTTGTTCGAAAGAGATACCGCGGCCCCTGGCACACAGGCAACTGAGGGAACACGGGTGGGTTTTAGTCAGTAAAAGTCTGACACACCCTCCTGCTCCACCCAGAGCTGGAGAAGTTATTTGATGATTTCCCACCCAAAAAAAAACGTGTGTATTCTTCCCATCCTCACGTATGGTTCTCAAACATGGTCTCTGACAATTCAGCAGAGGTTTGCCAGAGAGCTATGGAACGGAGTATTCTGGGTATTAAATCGACCGGGTTAAAGATACAACAATCCGTTCCATTACGAAAATAACTGATGTAACTCGGAAAGCTGCCACGCTTAAATGGAATTGGGCTGGACACATCTGCCGTATGTCAGACGATCGATGGGCCAAACTTACGACCCAGTGGGTCCCGCTTAATGGCAAACGACATCGCGGCAGGCCCAGACGGAGATGGCGGGATGAGCTGTACTCCTTTAGTAAATATTGGTCCTTGACAGCTCTGGACAGAGAGAGGTGAAAAGGGAGTAGGGAGGCCTTTGCACAAGCGTGGGACGTCATGGCTAATAATTAAAAAATCCCTACTTCCTTACTAATATTATAAAGGCGAAAGTAACTGTCTGTCTTTTACGCTTTGACGCCTAAACCGCTGAGCCGATCGTCATGAAATTTGGCAGAGATATAGCCTGGGATATGGAGAGAGATATAGGTTACTTTTTTACGCAATAACCGACATACACGCGGGCGGAGCCGCGGGCAAAAGCTGATAAACATTTAATTGAGAAATATAAGGATTTTTTATTTATTTATTTTATCCTTCTACCGTTTATCCGAAGTTTCAAGTTTGGTGTAAGTTGAGTGTCCGTGGGGTTTCTTGCCCGTTTTTCTCCATAGGAACCTACGACGCTTTGGAATGAACAACTAGCTTAATTTTTCTGACTGATCGACTTCTTGATAGTTCAAGAGTGTCTTTGAAGTAAATACTTTGATTTTGAGTTCAGTTTTTCCACTTTCCATACCAAGACTGGTAAAATACATCCAAGCACAAAGGGACGTTATTTGTGTGGCTAGCATCATGTTTCTGAGTTGAGCTGCATGATTACAGATAAATGCGTGCGCTGACTGGACAGTTCCACTCAATTTCTGTGGTTCTTTTTTAGATGTTGCAGACATCTTAGAAGCGAATTCTACAATAAAAGTGGAGCTGGATAAATTAGATACTTCGGATTCCGATGATCCCTTGAATTTTGAGGAAGAGTATTTAGCATCTGAACCAGCTACTCCTGAGCCAGAACCGGAACCACAAATTCTTCAGCCAAGTTAGTAATCGTAATCCCTACTTAATATTATAAATGCGAAAGTAACTCTGTCTGTCTGTTACGCCTAAACTGCTGAACCGATCGTTATGAAATTTGACAACGATATAGTCTGGGATATAGAGAAGGACATAGGCTACTTTTTTACGCCATAACAGACATCCACGCGGGCGGAGCCGCTGGCAAAAGCTAGCAATAACTAACGGCTGAACGAATTTGGATGAAATTTGTCACACAGATAGACCATTACTTAGGTAAGGACATAGACTACTTTCATCCTGGATTGCAAACGAAGTCGCAGTCAAAAAAAAAACAAGTCATTTATTCAAACTAGGCTGAGAGTCAGCACTTTTTGAACGTCAAAATAACATAAGACACAGTCCCCCAAAACGCCCACCCGTCACCACTTCCTAGTGCTTTAGCTGGGAAGAAGAAGTGGCGCAACAAACTCCCCAGCAGCACAGCTGTCTGTTATGTTGGAAGAACTTGATTCTATACAATAATAGCATATAACCATCATTCAACGATAAATGAAAATTTAATTAATAAAAAATTTAAAAAATAAATGGTCTATGCAGTCAAGTTAAATAAACAATGATATGAAGTAATTCATATGACCTGTCACTAGTTAAGCTAATTCTGGTGAAAGAATATAAACGTTGTCTTGAGTTAATCACAGCGTCCAACAATTCTTATCGTTTAAGTAGTCGTTGATAGAATAGTATGCCTTCGAACAAAGATTTGATTTTACTTTCGCTTTAAACGCATTAAAATGTAAATCTAGCAAAGAAGAGGGAAGCTTGTTATAGAAAGTTATACCAAGCCCAGCAAATGAGTTATGAACCCTATGAAGCCGGTGAAAGGGAGCACGTAGTTTGTCCTTATTTCTAGTATTAATATTACAACAGCTAGTTACTATTTAAATAGTAGACGGCTAGCTGAAGCCTAGTTATCAGCACTTTCTGAATGTCAAAATTACTATTACTTATTACATACCCACATACATACATACAGGCCAAACTCATAACCCTCCTTTTTGCTTCGCCGTAGTCGGGTAAAAAGCATAAAGAATACGAATGCACGCGCAGGTGAAAGACTAAGGACGATTTTTTTAAATGTTTGTTCTGTGATCGGTAAGTCGACACCGATAAGTCAGCCGTGTAGGCATAAATCGGTCACCGACAAAAATATGACATCTGTTTAAACCCGTAAAACCAAGTTCCCAAAATTGACACAGCCAGTAATAAAGTTTCTACAAAGATTTTATTTTTACAGGTATCACAGCTAGAGACAGGTCAAGAAGACGATACAGAAGGGTGATGCGAAGGCCTCTAACTCATTCGAGGCTAGACGTCATCAACCATATCACGGTTAACGAAGTAAAAAAGGCTTTATTACAGAAGAATGAAATTAAAAAACAGTTCTACGCACAGTATATGGTGGAAATACGGAAGCAAACGCAAGCACTTGTTACTATAGCAAAGAGATTGGCGAGATAAATAAGGGCCGAAGAATGAAATTAAAAAACAGTTCTACGCACAGTTTATGGAGGAGATACGGAAGCAAACGCAAGCACTTGTTACTATAGCAAAGAGATTGGCGAGATAAATAAGGGCCGAAGAATGAAATTAAAAAACAGTTCTACGCACAGTATATGGAGGAGATACGGAAGCAAACGCAAGCACTTGTTACTATAGCAAAGAGATTGGCGAGATAAATAAGGGCCGAAGAATGAAATTAAAAAACAGTTCTACGCGCAGTATATGGTGGAGATATGGAAGCAAACGTAAGCACTTGTTAGTATAACAAAGAGATTGGCGAGATAAATAAGGGGCACAGACTTCAGAATTTCAGCCGAAAGATGTCCACTGCTGGGCATGGACCTCCCAAGCTTCGCCACTTCGAGTCTTCCACCGGTTGTGCTTCCGCGGCCTTCACAAGGTCATCGGTCCACCTTGTGAGAGCCCTTCCAATTCTACGTCATCCAGTACCCGGTCGCCACTCCAGAACCTTCCGGCCCCATCGGCCATCTGTTCTGCTGGACATAGGCCTCCCCCAAGCTCCGCAACTTCGAGTCTTTGGTGCTTCCCGCATCCAGCGGATTCCTGCGGCGTTCACCAAGTCCATCGGCCATCTGTTCTGCGAGCAGTGTGCCCTGGCCACTACCACTTGTTTTGTGCTTTAATTGACGGTCTCAGTAAGTGAAATATATTTTATTAGACCAGTGACTTCGAAGCCCGGCGTTATGGCGTTTATCCACAGCAACCGTCAACGGAACGTCAACGAGAAATGAGGTTACTCGAACTGAACGTGACGTCATTGTAGGCCTTGTGGACTGTAGATTTGGTCTTGGACTTTGTATTTGTAGACTGGAGTTTTTCCTAGCGGCTTCGCCTACGTGGAACTTGCCACGATTGTCTACACGGGAAGAATTTCTTGCGGAAGTCAACTTCTGCAAGCATTGTTGCTTAGGTATCTAAACTTCGCTTTAGATACGGTTTTCTACTTTTCTTATTAAAATAACTTCGGTCTCTGAAAGCTTAAATTAAAATCTGCTGTTATATCTCATGTCAAAACTGTATGATGGTTGTTTTTTTTTTATATTATTCAACAACTAATCTGAACAGATGACAAGAGAATTCATTACAGATTTTCTAGTCAAAGATTGGATCTCCGAAAAATCTGAGACTAATAGGATAGATAAAGAAATTGTATTATAAAAATATATAGAAATTGTTATTTAAATAGTAAGTAGGTACTTCCATTTTGTTAATAGAGTAAGTATTTTGTTAAAATACCAAAGAAGGTACCTAAATAATTTTAAGCCATCACAGTAATTGCGTAAGTGTTCATACACACCAGCGACACGTTGTCGACGGCGCACACTGGTCCCAAATTAAAAAAAAGTGGACATTGATAGTAGACCGCTGATATTTTTTTTTTATTGTTGATATAATGATAACAGATAAGGCAAAAAAATATTATTGTCCTACTTCAAATACTTTTCTCTATAAAAAATATTTCTTTTTTTTTTGTATGGGAGTGATTACATTTTACTCAATTTCTCAAAAACCTTAAGCGATGTCGAGATGGCATTCACATATGTTAGAAAACTAATAATTCTGAGTATTTGGCTCGAAGAAACTTATTGCTTATCTCTGCGTACTTTCGAGATAATAGTGACAGAAAATAACAATTTTTTTTAATGTTAATTGTTCGCTTTTTTTTAATCATAGCCTTACTCATATCGCAATAGGTCCGCTGGCCAGCAAAATGGAGCTTCGACGCGAGTTTGCCGGGATAACAAGATGGCCGCCTCTCATGACGTAACGTAATACGGTCACGAATCGCGCGCGTACACCTCACTCAGTGTACAACTAAATGTGGTTGCGATAAGACGTGTCCTTATTTTTTCTGTGCGCTTGAAGAAATGCTTGTTGTTTGTTTGTTTTGTTATTGTTGTATTTTGAATCTTTGGATTTTTAAATCAAATAATTTTTGTTTGTCTTTCTTTCGTCGAATTTGTTTTCGTAATTTTTTTTGTTAAAATCAAAGTCACTTTGTCTTTGATATCTTTGATTCTAATTTGTTTTCAATTTTCCTTAAAATTATAATATGTCCGCATTTGTCACCAACTTAGACTTATACGTTGTTCTTAAATCAGGAGGTGGTTTTAAAAATGTCGAATTTTTATTTAATGCCCTTATTGAACGTATTGGTGTTGAATTGTCTTCCGAAGATTTGAGTAATATTAAATTATTTTGTCGTAATTTTACAAGTAATATCTCAAAAAGATGGTCTGCTTCCAGTAGAGCTCAAAAGACCTTTCTTAACAAAAATTCAGACTGGTTACAATCCCAAATAGTTTGGCCAAAATGTCAAAATATCGATTTAAGCAGCATTTTTAAAGTTGCCGAGGAAGTAATTCCAAATTTCGAAACGCAAGTGGATACTCATCAATTAAGTTATGGTACAAGTAAAAAACCATTTGTTGATATATCTGATAAACAGAAGAAAAGGCGTTCTCTAACACTTCTAGATCACACAGAGGAGGAATTAGTTTATGCTTTATGTGCCAAATTAAAAGAGTCTAAAAAAACAAAATTAGCAGCTATATTAAACGAACTCAGCCAAAACAAGGAAAAATGTGAGATGGTATATGATGTACTATTCGCTAAAAAGACTGACAAACCGTGTTTACCAGATGATAAAACGTTAGCGCTTTACACCTCAACAAATTTGTCAAAATGGCAATATCGAAATTTAAGAACTATTCTTGCTTCAGAGAAAATGTATGGTCTTCCATCCTATCAAAAGCTCCTGGAAGCTAAAAAAACTTGTTATCCTCCAGAGTCAGACATAACTGTAACTGAATCTGATGCTAAGATAAGACTTCAATCGCTTCTAGATTTGACAACTAATAGGATATTAAAAACAATTCAGCACAACTCTGCCGACAAAAAATCGCTAAAACTAATAAGCAAATGGGGTTTTGACGGGTCATCTTCTCAAAGTAATTATAAACAAAAGTCACACTCCTACACTAAAATTGACGATTCTTCAGTTTTCATGATTAGTTTGGTTCCGCTTCGTTTGGAAGAAGAGAGTGGTACTATCTTGTGGCAAAATCCTGCTCCCTCTTCAACAAACTATTGTCGTCCAATTGGCTTTATATTTGCAAAAGAAACAAATGAATTGATAAAGAAGGAAAGTGCATCCTTAGAGGAAGAAATTCGTAATCTTGTTCCCACAATTGTAGATAATTTTGATATTAAACATGATTTGTACATGACTATGATTGATGAGAAAATTTCTACTGTGATTTCCAATACTTCTTCTGCAGCTGTTTGTAATATTTGCAATACCCCACCTAGCAAAATGAATGACTTGGACTTTGTATCCAAAAGACTCATCAGAGAAGATATGTATAAATATGGTCTGTCTTCGCTTCATATGTGGATAAGATGTATGGAATGTATTTTACACATTTCGTACAACTTAGACTTCAAAAAGTGGGCTGCACGAAAAGAAGATAAATTGTTAAAAGAAATTAAAAAGAATTTGACACAAGAAGAATTCCGGGAAAGAACTGGTTTGTTAATTGACATAGTAAAACAGGGATTTGGTACAACCAATGACGGTAACACGGCAAGAAGGTTTTTTGAAAATTATGAAGTATCTGCTGAAATAACGGGTATCCACCCTGATTTAATCAAGAGATTTGCAGTCATTTTACAAACAATTTCATCTGGTCAACTTATTAATACCAACTTGTTTAGGGAATATTGTAAAGAAACAGCAATGCTATATGTAAACTTATATCCATGGTATTACATGCCTTCAAGTGTCCATAAATTGTTGATACACGGTGCTGATATTTGTGAAAATTTCTCCTTTATTCCGATAGGCATGCTTTCCGAAGAAGCTTCCGAAGCGAGGAATAAAGATTTCCGGAATGTTAGAATGGCACATACAAGAAAAATCGGTAGAGTTCAGACTAATTTAGACATTATCCACAGCTTTCTAATTAGCTCAGATCCTTACATCAGCCATATCAAACCAAAGTTTGCTCGTTTACATAAACAGTTGTTTCCAGAGGCTAGTGCTTTGATCTTGAACAATGAATTGCTTTCGTTGGAAAACGAGGAAATAGAGATTTCTCAAGAGAATATAGACCCAAATATTAATCTTTCACCATAATATTTTTTCAGAATCGTTTGTGAACATATTCAACTTTATGTTTGCAGCTTAATATGTCTTCATTTTGATTGTTTTTTAGAACTGATGAAAGTACTCCTTCAGAAAGGTCATAGCTTTTCAGTCATTAGTGAGCCCCCATAACCTCTTTTACAGAGAAGTCTCTTTTTACTTATTTGACATTACGCATACATTATAATTATGTGCTAAAGTAAGGCTATGATTAAAAAAAAGCAAAAAATTAACATTAAAAAAAAATGTTATTTTCTGTCACTATTATCTCGAAAGTACGCAGAGATAAGCAATAAGTTTCTTCGAGCCAAATACTCAGAATTATTAGTTTTCTAACATATGTGATTGCCATCTCGACATCGCTTAAAGTTTTTGAGAAATTGAGTAAAATGTAATCGCTCCCATACAAAAAAAAAAAAAAAATTTTTACAGAAAAGTATTTGAAGTAGGACAATAATATTTTTTTGCCTTATCTGTTATCATTGTATCAACAATAAAAAAAAATATCAGCGGTCTACTATCAATGTCCACGTTTTTTTAATTTGGGACCAGTGTGCGGCGTTTCATTTAAATTTCGCTCTTCCGGCGTAGTCGCTTAGTTTTTAAGTTTTTAAGCCCTGGCTGAAGGCATTAATTTATGTAGGTAGCCAAAACAGGTAAGAAAAAAAAATGTCAACGGCTGGCGTCGACGGCTACACGAAGCATTGTCAATACTGTCCATACGAAACAAGCGTGTCGCCGTTTGATAGCACAATAACTCTAATGACGTATAGAAACTGACAGCTTTGAATGGCGTCCGTGACTAGGCGACCGCTGGCGCTGTCGATGACGTGAAGATTTAGTGATCTGTGAGTCATAATAATACGCTGAATAATTGCTAAGATTTGCTCTGCCATGTCCGCTTAAAAGTGGTTTCACAGTTTACATTTATTCGCTCGACGCACTAACGCATTGTTGGTTGAGCGTGTAAATTTAAAAGTTTTGTTATATACTTGTCCGTGCTAACGATACGCGACCTCTATCTTCGGTCACATGTGAAACCACCCTAAGTCTAAATAATTATTATTGTTATTGTTTATTGTGATGCGACCAAAAACTGCGAAAGATTTGTTACTTATTAATAAATATATACTTTATAAAAGAAGTTTTATTTGGTTTATTTGGAGTACGAGCAAATGGGTTCGTTAGGTTCCCAAATTAAGCAGTACATTGGATTAAATCGTTTACAGTTTAGTTAATATCGACCAATATATCGGTCCGATTTTCTCGTTACGAATTTTCCATCGTCAGCAAACGTCGTCTTCGTCTACAACACAACGTGTTGTGTGTAGACCTATCAGTGGCGACGGGTACCTAAATACAAGCCGGTAGCCATCGGCTCACCTGTAAGAAATCCCACCACTCGTAATGTTTGATGTGTTTCGAAGTATTATTGAAAAAACATAAGCCCGCAAACAAAAGCAAAACTTCCGTACAAAATTCTGTGATTCTAAGTCAGTATCAATGAAACTGGGGCCTTATCTTCTGAAGAAACTAAGCTTTCATCACGCGGTGGGTGATATATTTTTTTTTGGGACGGGTAACACTGGCAATATTTCTACCTCGCGCCACTGTAATTATATATGTCAGTTATACTTACATTCGCTGCCCGGGTTGTCGAAAGCCGCGTGTACAAGTGCACGGAACCGCTCCGTGGTCCTCAACGCACGAACACACCATTCGCATATCATGCAGTCCAATGGAGTGACCTAATGAAATAACAATATAATTTAAGTACAATATTCTAGCCTGGCAACATACAAAAAAAGAATCATCATCAAATACGCCCACAAGTCATAATCCACAGGAAGGCTCTTTCTTAGTTCCATACAGTTATCTTTTAAAATTAACTTAGTCGTACTAAGATATGGGAACATATTTATTTATTTAACCATCACCATTTTTTTTTTTTCATATTTTTCAATTTGCGGGGGCAAATCACCACATTTGTTTACCGCCCATGTAAACAACATCACAATTATGTGTCCCTGGGCCCTGAGACAAAACACATTTCGTGAAAGATTACGTGTCCTTTCCACAGGTAATGTCATTCCCATACATTTTGGCGTAGCGTTTGGCGTGAACGCTAACAGAAATGTGTTTCGTCTAGGCCTGCTGCGCAGCTCGAATCCATAAAAATTTTGCGTCGTCCAAATAAATGAAGGAACGTCTACCGAAACAAGGCTAACAGCGAACGGAAAAGACTTTCTTAAGAAACCGATTCAATTCATCGCCATTTTGGGATAGGGAAACTGATTAAAATTATGTGATCCGGTCTTCGTCTATCGTATATCCGAACATAGCCGATTAACAATAGGTCGTATCGACAACTTATTGTTAATCGGCTATGTTCGGATATACGATATATTATATCGATTTATTCCTACAAAAATCAGTCTCCAACGTAAATCGGTCACCGATACAAAATCGGCAACCGACAAAATCTTCCTGGGGGCCTACAGCTAGGACGACTTTCAGGGCGGTATCGTCGTTGACAGACTGGGCCCTGAGACAAAACACATTTCTGTTAGCGGTCAAGCCAAACGCAACGCCAAAATGTACGGGAATGACATTACCTCCAGAAAGATTACGTCGTGTCCTTTCCGCAGGTAATGTCATTCCCATACATTTTGGCGTAGCGTTTGGCGTGAACGCTAACAGAAATGTGTTTTATCTAGGCCTGCTGGTCGATACTTCGTAATGAACCCTACTCCCGATTTATTAACTTTCTCGATCGGGGAAAAAATACATCGGATTGTGAAATCGTGTTGTTATACATTCTAAGTTCGGGTCTCGAATTATGTCCGTAGGTGAGACGGAGTAGAAAACACCCGTAACTTCGGGCGAAACTACGGACTTCGTGCTTAGAGAGTAGACCTCCTGCTTTGTACTATCTAAACCGACTTTTTCCCTTACCTTAACTCCAAAGCAGTCATTAAGAATTTGATCATAGCGTTCTTCGACCCCCTCCCATACATAGGTGTCTCCGAAGTACCGCAAGTTGTTGTCACCGCCACAGAGGCGGCAGCAGCGTCCTGGGACCCCATCACCGTCGCCTGATGCATTCGCGTGGAGCTGGTGGGGATCCTGGATTGAATTGGTGATTAAATGGTCCATGGCCAGAGATCGCACAAAATGGAGAGGTTTGGAACGAAGGGTGGCCCATGAACATTATCAGCTGCGACAAGGACCTCCTCTCTGTGGTCCTCCGGTTTCATCACGATGGTTACAACTCATAAGTCGCGGCTGTTACCACTGAGCCACCACTGCTCTACTGGGTTCGGTAGATGGGCCAATTATTGCATATGCTTGAAGTGAAATATTTAAATGCCTTTTATACAGGATAAGTTTTTAACCAGTGCGCAAACTGTAACCATGAATTCAGCAAATCATTCAAGACCCCCCCCCCCCCAGCGCAGAAATTTGTCGTCGTTTATACAAAAAAAAATCAGTTGTTTCATAGAAAAGTGCAATACCTACGCGGTCAAAATGTATGCAACAGCTGATTTTTTTTTGTATAACCGACGAAAAATTTCTCCTCGAGACCAAAAATGAGTATGATAGTACCTAGTCTTTCCCAGAAGTTATCTTAGTCTTTGGCAGTCAGCAGCTCGACTTGGGCCTCTTACTAACTTACCAAACTTACAACACCGAAAAAAAAAACAAACAACCGACTTCAGTACTTCTTTTTGCGAAGTCAGTTAAAAAAGGAATATCGAGTCAGTGGGTCATACCTGAGAACGGCTGAGAAGGTCAGCAGGCAGTGGCGATCAATGGCCTACCATAATCGTAACTAAATTCGTATAACGGTACTTACATCGCTAAACAATTCATGTAATTTTTGAGACGTATATAAGACATTCATTTTAGGCTTACGTCTAGGAAAAACAGGTCGGAAAAAAATGGTGATACAGTATTTGAAATAAACACATAATTTAGCCAACTTTTAACTGTAATTTAAGCACTACTTTATAAAATAAAACTAGTAAAATAAATCGGCAACCATTGTTCAGCAACTTATTTCAAATATGGCTCTATTTTTAAAAAGTCATGTGACACATATTTAAAAAAAAAATAATGTTGCAAACTACATAAAATAAAGGCACGGCTACACGCAGCTTTGCATGATCAAAAGTTTGTTCAGAATGGTTCAGTGAGCAAGTATCATACGTCCACACGTATACGATAGTAGGAAAAAACAACAAAAGCAACTTCTGTAGAAATTACCATTGTACGTATTTTTCTGTTCCTTTCTACTTTTTGTATTTATGTGTGTGCATAAATAGTTAAATAAATAATAACATACCAATTGCCCATAACGGTTACAATGTCTCATTGTAGGTATACAACATAATTATCCTTGCTTATGAAACTTTGCAGGGTTTGCCATTTTGCGTTTAGAATTTTCAATTTACATAATTGCTTGTACAAATAGGATTTTCAATTAAAGTAAGATTGAGCGAAATAGCAAATCATGTGTCACAGTTCAGTTTAGTCTGTCAACAGCGCTGTGAGTAGGGTTCCCAACTTTTTGTACGAGAAATGAAGTTAAGATCGGAGAAATAAAATGAACAGTATTTACAAAAGAAAACAGTATTTTATTGTTTTGATGTTTTAAAAACACATTTTTTGGAGCTTCTTGTACAATTGCAAAACAAAAAACGGTTATTTTTGGAGCTTCTTGTACAATTGCAAAACAAAAAACGGTTATTTTTAACCGACTTCCAAAAGGAGGAGGTTCTCAATTCGTCGGAACCTTTTTTTTTTTTTTTTTTTTTTATGTATGTTCCCCGATTACTCGAAGATGGCTGGACCGATTTGGATAAAAAATGTTTTGTTCGAAAGGGTATACTTCCCAGGTGGTCCCATGATCATCAAGTCAGGATCTGATGATGGGATCCTGGAGAAATAGAGAGAACTCTTCAAATTTTATAGGCACACTTGAAGCATTTTGTGTAGTTTTTGGAAGAGTACTTTCTCGGAGTGGTTCCATTTCAATTTGGTGAAGATCTGATGAAGAACTTCGGAGATAGGCAACGGAACTCCTCAATAAATGATAGCAAATGGACAGGGATTGCTGAAATCTCATGTCTGTCAATTGTTTACACCAGTTAATAACATAACATCACGCCGGTACGCTGTGAAGGGGTAAGCACATGTGAACCACTAAAAAGTGAAAAATAACTTTAATTTCGGAAGGCGGTGACAAAAAATTAAAATACATATCGAAAGTCACCGACTTTCGAAATTAAAGTTATTTTTCACTTTTTAGTGTTTTTTTGGAAGTCGGTTGTTTATTTTTTTGTTTCTATTCGTTCTGCGCTGCGCATGCGTGGCACTCACTTGACATTGATAATTTCGTTCTGAAATGTAGTTTGTATACGGACGTTTACATTGTATACAGACTATATATAGGGCTCCGGACACCAGCGGACATAAAAACAGTATTTTGTATACTTTTTTTATGGAACAGTAAAAAGTTTTAACGAACGAAAAACAGTATAATACTGTTTTTCGTTCGTTAATACGTTTTTTTTTTTAATACAGTTTAAAACAGTATGGTTGGGAACCCTCTGTGAGCTACATTATAAAGAGCATTTAACATTATATGCTATACCTAAGGCTACATTATTATTTAAATTACCTACTTATGTTTTTTCTGTTTGTAATATTGCATAATGTAGCTGTTTGTTGTTCCTATTTTAATAAAATTAAAAGGAAGATTATCAACACTACTACACTGTAATAATAGTTTTTTAACCAACTTCAAAAAGAAGGAGGTTATCAATTCGAATGTTTATATATATATTTTTTTATGTATGTTCGGGATAACTCCGACATATATAGACGGATTTGCAAAATCCTTTTTTTGTTCGAAAGGGGTTTATTCCGAAATAGTCCCTTAAAAATTTCATATAGTTCTGATGATGCGTTTCGGAGACAGACAACGAAACTCCTCAAAAAATGACAGCAAACAAACCGCGATTGCTGCTATTGCATAAATATGCATTGTTTTGACCCCAAGGATGAATTTAGAATTTCGAATTGTGTGGGGTAGGTACTGTAACTAAAAAGTGAAAAATAAACAGAAAACACTACAAAGTGAAAAATAACTTTAATTCTGGAAGGCGGTGACGAAAAATTAAATAAAATAAATAACCAAAGTCACCAACTTCCGAAATAAAAGTAATTTTTCAGTTTGTGGTGTTTTTTGAAAGTCGGTTCTTTTTTTTTTAATTTTTTCTTACATTTTCATTAATGTGATCATCTTTGAGCACACTGCACATTGAAAGAAAAAATCTGTGAGTGGAAAGTTGAACGTCGTTTTCTTGGGATTTGTCAATTTGCTCGCTGTCACTGCTGTCTAGTGTTGCCAACCCATACGATAATTATGGGGGTATATGATAATTTGGCCAACGGTACGATGTACGATAGTGATTGTCTAATGCACGATAATTTTGAGTTTTGAAAAAAAAGTATCTTGAACAAAACTTATTTGTCAGAGAAAATAAAACGCAGAAAGTCACAAAATGTCAACGTCAACTGTCAACATCAACAAGTAAATGTCTCTCTTTCTTCTCAATCTCTTTCTCGCACGTTTTTTTTCATATGAAAATAATAACACTTCTTTCCATCCGACCACGACTCCGCGTTTTATACTGTATTCTTGTGGTTTTTTCAGATAACTTTATATTTACTTCTAGCTAACTCTATGTGTCGTGGGTACGCGTGAACCCATATCGTAAAACGTAAATAAAGACTTGTACCTTGTGATACACTTCATACACTCCGTGGTTGTGTGTAAAGTTTGGCGGTTTGTGCTGCTAGCGCTACTGGTGGTGAAACTTGGCATATTCTCCCTATATAACTAGTCGCTGTTGTTTGTTATCAATGTTGATGAATGTTTTAGGATTTTTTCCGTGATTATTTTTGTACGATAATTTTGCCCATAATACGATCATTTTGACCTGGGATCTCGATAATTTGAACTTGGAGTTGGCAACACTGCTGCTGTCAGTTATGTCAAGTTGATCAATTGGTCATCAAATCGAGCTGTTTACAAAAATATTGTTTATCAAATTAAATCGCTTTTATTCTTTCAAAAAGCATAAATATCAGTGACTTCTAGCATAAATAAGAGAATGTTAAGTCACCACCGTAAAATTCACTAAACAGGAAAACAAACGAAGATTTCATCACTGTGTAACCTCGCAAAACGCCATCGAAAATGGGTGGAAAAGCAGAAAAAGGTACCCCAAAATACATCGCGAACAAGATAAAAGCTAAAGGCTTGCAGAAACTCCGATGGTACTGCCAGATGTGTCAGAAACAGTGTCGTGATGAGAATGGTTTCAAATGCCATACAATGTCGGAGTCCCATCAGAGACAACTTCTGTTATTCGCTGATAATGCCAATAAGTACATAGACGAGTTCTCCAAGGAGTTTGCTGATGGGTATTTGGAACTCCTTCATCGTCAGTTTGGTACTAAAAGAGTGAATGCTAATAAGGTGTACCAGGACTATATATCTCATAGGTAAGTTGCTTTTTCTCACAGTATTTTTATCTCACGAAGCGATGCGCGCTTTACGTGTAGTAATATCACGGAAAATGCATACAAAAAAAAGTTTTAAAATTTGTATAAAAAAAGTTTAGACTTTGTAAATAACATGTTGTTCTCTACTTTAAATCTCAATTTACGTTGCAGAGATCATCTCCACATGAACGCTACTCAATGGGAGACACTCACGGAGTTTGTCAAATGGCTGGGCCGTGAAGGCAAGTGCGTAGTTGACGAGACAGAGAAGGGATGGTTTGTGGCGTACATCGATAGAGACCCGGCCGCTATTGCTGCTGTGGAGGCTAAGGCTAAAAAAGAGAAGATGGATAAAGATGATCAGGTAAGCTGGAGTCAAAATCAAATTATAACCCAACTCAAAGCATTTATTTCCATTAAAACAATTACAAGCTTTTAAATTGTCAATGATTCAGTTAGTTAGAAAGATGAAGATAGTTGCAAGTCTTTTGTGGCGGCCCCTACAACGCTATATGCGAACTACGCATCAGACTGACGTCACGTAAAAATCTGCATCGCACCAGCAGAGTTTACCGCGCAATTAGCATATTTACTACATCCGGACATCAATCGTCGGGCAGTAGCCCACCAGACACAACATCCGTCTGGTCGGAGGATCCTTCCTTTTCCATAGAGTATGAGAGAACTTTACACCGTGTTCATCATACCTCTATACTGGTGACCCCGATGTGCTGTGGCTGTCTGGTCAGAGGATCCTTTTCTATGGAGGCTGAGTGGGCGTTACACCCTGTTCCTCATTCTTTGTCACTTAATTTTAAAGCAGGTTTTAGATACCATTCATGATCTTCCAGCCCTTGTTAATTGCAAGATGGCGCAGTTTTTAGGATCCATTATTGTCATTAATTAGTGTGGTCTAATTCACCACCCCTGGATATGTCCTGGTTAACTTATCTAGCAGATAATTCATCATATTTGAATTAGGTCCGGTTTTATAAAATCTCAGCCCATTTTTAGAAATAAAGTTTCACTTTTAAGTTGCAATGGTTTACTTGTAACTACATAACTCGCCTTTTGGCTTTACCGCAGGTGTGTCAAAAAGGCCAATGGTCCAAGGAAAAAATGAATGTGCTACCATTCATCTTCATCTGAGTTTGTATCGTCATGCGAATGTCTGAGCCATCGATATATATAAAAATGAATCCATATTTCCCTTGGTCACGGCATAACACGTGAACGGCTGGATCAATTTTGCTGATTCTTTTTTTGTTGTGTTTGTTATTGTCAGGAGAAGGTTCTTATGAAAGAAAAAAATAAGAAGTTAATGCGTTACATATATATAATGCGTATTCAACATTCAGAGTTAAGATAGGACAACGTCTGTCGGGTCATCTAGTCTAATATTTAAAAAAATACCAGAAAATTAACACATAAAAAAAAACAACCGACTACCCAAAAACCACTACAAATTGAAAAATAACTTTAATTTCGCAAGTCAGTGACTTTGGATATGTATTTTAATGTTTTGTCACTGCTTTCCGAGATTAAAGTTATTTCTCACTTTTTAGTTGTTTTTCGGAAGTCGGTTGTGTTTTTTTTTTTGGAAAAGTTTTTATTTTTCACTTTTTTTTTTTTTCATCATCCTTGGGGTCAAAACAATGCATATTTATGCGATAGCAGCAATCGCGGGTGATTTACTGTTATTTTTTTAAGAGTTCCGTTGTCTGTCTCCGAAACGCATCATCAGATCTATATGAAATGGAAATGGGACTTCAAATAAAAAAAGAATCATCAAAATCGGTTCACTCAGTCGAAAGTTCTGACGTAACAAACTTTAAAAAAAAAACAAACGGTTGAATTGAAAACCTCCTCCTTTTTTGGAAGTCGGTTAAAAATGTCTTAAAAGATTTTTTGCAGGAATAAACAATCGTTTCATCTGCATTATTTTTTTGTTCCACAGGAGAGAATGCTAGACTTCATTCAGAAGCAAGTGGAACGCGGCAAGAAACAGACCTCTGAGGAGGGACCGTCGTACTCTGAGTTCAAACGCGAGAGCAGCCAAGAGAAAGTTGTGCTGAGTTTGAAGAGGAAGGCTGAAGGTAAAAATAGTCAATTAGATTATTGTCTTTTCCACACTATGTTCTAGGGTTTATTTAAAAACAAAAGATATTCATAACTGAAACACACGCCATATAAATAGATTACACACCCACCCTCTCGGATAAAAATGCTTTACCATAGCATATTACATGGCAGTAAAAATGTTGAACCAGACTTTTAAATTTTATTACCAGCACAAATAAATGAAGAACCCATATTTAATAGATTTAACAGAAAATTAAAATGCTTTTACTCGGTCGCAGAATACCTAGAATAAAATATTAGTAAATACTATAGCTAGATAAATTAATAATTACAGTCTACTAAAGTCATGTAATAATTTTTCGTCGGTAGGTATTGCACTTTTCTATGAAACAGCTGATTTTTTTTGTATAACCGACGAAAAACTTCTCTGCTGGGGGGTCTAGAATGTTATGCTGAATTCATGGTTACAATTTGCGCACTGGATAAAAACTTACCCTGTATTGTACAAAAAGAGTGGGCGGTGACCCCCAAACTAGACATTTATCATGTCGCAATTCTGACCCCCAAGACGCAGGATCTTGTGGGTCGGAATTGCGACATTTTCATGGTGAGGTACATAGTAATATTAAATAACAGGAAAACATAAACTAAAGAAAAAAATGAAAAAAATTCGAAACAAAAATATGAATCAACAAAAATCTAATTAATTAGGTAGTATCTTAAAATCGTTCGGATCTTTAGATGTTTGGTTGTTTGTTGCTCAATCAGGCAAAACCGGCTTATCGGATTTGGATGAAATTTGCCACTCGGATAGTTTATTACCTAGTATAACACATAGGATACCTTTCATCCTGGTAGTACGTTCTCGTGGAATGATTTCTGACCTCCTCGCGGGCGAAGCCGCTGGTAAAAACTAGTAAAAAATATGCTTAGCCAACAAGCCAGTACATTTTTCGTTTATTACAGAAAAGAAACCAGACACATTACCAGCATCAGCGCTAAAACTGAAAGTCAAAGAAGAGCCTCCTAAGAAGCAGAAGATCACAGAAGAAAGCAAAAATAAACAATCAGCTCTTGATGACATAATGAGGATGCAGGAACGAGCTAAGGAAAGGGCTAATAGGTGAGAATTTTTACCATAATCAAGATCCCTACGTCATCATTTCAGTCGAAAGACGTCCACTGCTGGACAAAGGCCTCCCCCAGGCTTCTCCATATTTTGGGGGTTTTTGCCATAATCGCAACGCTCGACAGGCGGGTTGGCGATCGCAGTATGGTGGTAAAATGCATAGAGAACGCTGCTGCCCATTCTCTAGTAAGTCCCTTAGTCGCCTTCTACGACACCCACGGGAAGAAATATTATACACAGAAGCTGTTGGTGTACCTTGATAAATAAATAAATAAACATTAAAAATGACATAAGACAGTCCCCCGGCATGCCCGCCCTTCACTTCCTAGTGCTTTAGCTGGGAAGAAGAAGTGGCGCAACAAACTGTACAGCAGCACAGCTGTCTGTTAAATCTGCCAATTTGTTTCCCGACTATGTTGGGGTTGGTGCCCGTCTGACCGGACGCTGCTAAATACCAGTACTTTACCCTCTTGCCGGACGTAAAAGAATAGCACCACCCCATTTCTTCCCGTGGGTGTCGTAGAAGGCGACTAAGGGACTTACTAGAGAATGGGCAGCAGTGTTCTCTATGCATTTTACCACTATACTGCGATCGCCAACCCGCCTGCCAAGCGTGGCGATTATGGCAAAACCCCTCTTTTGGGGGAGGCCTATGTCCAGCAGTTGACGGCTTTCGGCTGCAATGATGATGACCCTCTTGCCCTTAGCTTAGTTACATAGCCACAAGTCCCTCTTGGTTTGTGGCCAATAACAGCCGAAATAACAGCTACGCTTGCCGCGGTTACTCTGTAGATGGGTTACCATCTTTACGTACCAAAACCCCTCTGTGCCTCGGAAAGCACGTTAAGATGTTGGTTCCGGCTGTAATTTTTAGATCTTTGATAGTTGTTACGGGTCGTCAGAAGCCCGAAAGTCTAACAACCAGTCTTACCAAGCGATATTATATTACCCTGTAACTGGGTTGTGGAAGTCAGATAGGTAGTCTCTCCATATAAAATACTGGTATTCAGCTGTATCCTGACTGGAATCTGACCCCAAGACATTTTCACATCAATATTTGATCACTAACCAACTGCAAAAAAGAAAGTATTGTTTCAACCCTTATTACACACTTTATATTAGCTTCACTTGTATGTTTGTTTGTTTGTATCTTTGTATGTAACCGACTCCTTTGGACACACACTTTAAACGGTCAGATTACATTTAAACTTTGTAGACTTATCGAGGACCTATGACAATACAATAATTTTAAAAAAATTAAAAAAAAAATTGGTTTTTAAAGCGTGTTTTTTTAGTTTTTTTAAACTATTATTTATTTTTGTCTATAAACACCACGTTTTTTTCTCAAAATTTACCAAACTGATTTTGTTTGTTTTTGAAGTGAAAACTTCTTTGGGCATTTTTTGAGATGGGGAAAAAACAATTGAACTCGCGACACTGTTACCGTTACCGTGACCGACACCTCTGTATACAGGATAAGTTTTTATCCAGTGCGCAAATTGTAACCATGAATTCAGCATATCATTCTAGACCCCCCCGCACAGAAGTTTTTCGTCGATTATAGAAAAAAAAATCAGCTGTTCCATACATTTTGACCGCGTAGGTATTGCACTTTTCTATGAAACAGCTGATTTTTTTTTTGTATAATGGACGAAAAATTTCCGTGCTAGGGGGTCTAGAATGATATGCTGAATTCATGGTTACAGTTTACGCACTGGATAAAAACTTACCCTGTATAAGTATTTACAATTAGTTCGTATAATTTTATAAATGGAGACTTGTAATTGGCTTTCTGTCTAATATACTGTCCTTGATCTGTTTGCTTTAAGTCACCCATGTTATTTAAATAAATAAATAAATAAGTTTTCACTTCTGTCGGCACTCACGGAGTGCCACTGTTTTTTTTTTTTTCAATAACTTAATAACATACTTACCATAATATTACGCCAATATTCCTTTAGGGTTAGACAGAGGTATACCTCACATACCTCATATTACACCCATATTTCGACAGTTATATTTATGTCCCATGTAATAGGGGCGAGCCTTTTACCATCAAACGTCCACAAATCCAGACTCCAAGCCACTATTGAAAAATTCCAAATAAAATAAAGCAATAACACTTTGCCCGACCATAATATAATATTTATATATACCGTGAAATTTAAATGGTTATTTTCCCGCGGCAGAACAACTTGCCATAAGGAGTACTTTCGAAGCATAGAGTAAAAATATAAAAAATACAACTTTTTTATTTTAAAATAATTTAAAAAATATTCATCAACTCGATAAAACACTACTCAATAGTAACACTAGAGGCAACTTGTAGGTACTACTCGAATCGCACGCACCTCCGACAAAGGGAACAGCGATGCATAAATGTACAAAGCAAAATAAACTCTCGCACGTGGTGATTTTTCACAATGGTTAATCTGCCAATATTTTTTTTTTCTAAAATTTTATTTGTTCATAAAACGATTGTATAACCAAGACAAAACCATTTCGCTGCGGGAAAACAACCATTAAAATTTCACGGTGTATTATTTATAATTTCAGAAAAGACTACTGGATTTGCGAAGATATAATCGTGAAAATAACAACAAAATCTCTAGGAGATAAATACTATAAAAAGAAGGCAGTCGTTGAAAAAGTAGTCGATAAATACTGCGCTCATGTGAAGTTGACTGACGACAATACTCGACTCAAACTTGATCAGGTGAGTTCAGAAGACCGCACATACTCCATTCCCTTATCAAGCTATAATGTCCCCACACACAGGCCTCTTCTCTGTGAGAGGGAGCGGGCCATAATCCACCACACGGGCCATAACCCACCACGGGGGCCATAATCAGCCACGCGGGCCATAATCAGCCACTCGGGCCATAATCCACCACGCGGGCCATAGCCCACCACGGGGGCCATAATCAGCCACGCGGGCCATTATCCACCACGCGGGCCATACTCCACCACGCGGGCCCAGTGCGGGTTGGTGGATGTCACATGTCTTCGAATTTTTGGTTCTAGCCTGGTTGGGTTCGCACGACCTACAACTAGAAAGTCGCGGCCGTTACCACTAAGCCACCACTGCCTCCATTATTGATCATCATTATGTAAAAGAAAGAAAGAACATGATTGTAAAATACAAACAGTTAATACAAACTAAATAAGAAAAAAATAATAGGGGAAGCGTGTGCGAGGCCAAAAAGGCTCCTATCTCAGCATAATTTAAAAACGGTAATTTAAAAAACTAAAAAACCCGACTGCTTTTCTGAGTATTCATGGAAAAGCCCTAAAACAAGAAAGTCGTTGTACCCGATTGCACTTAACTTAAGAATCGCCAGTTGCTAAGGCGATGCTTATAAGCAGATAAATTGTAGCAGTCGGGACCCATTCTAGAAAGTCAGCCGTCTAGTCAGTAGATTGGAGTAATCTGCAATGTAATATAGGTATGTGTTCTCAATTCACTAAGCCTCCATTTCTAGAATGGGTCCCGACTGCTACAATTTATCTGCTTTTAAGCTTCGCCTTAGCAACTGGCGATTCTTAAGTTAAGTGCAATCAGGGTACAACGACTTTCTTGTTTTAGGGCATTTCCATGAATACTCCGAAAAGCAGTCGGGTTTTTAGTTTTTTAAATCACCGTTTTTTTTTATTACGATATTACTTTCACAGTAATTACGAATCTAACGACACCTCGCAAACTAAAATCCATCGAGACGTTCAGGCCGCAGAGCGTGCCAAACATTTGAATTTGGTGCCAAAAATCCGCCATTTTGTTTTTTTTATTTTGATATACCCAGTGTCACTCGCACAGTAAATACAAATCTAACGACACTTCTCAAGCTAAAATCCATCGAGCCGTTCAGGCTGCAGAGCGTGCCAAACAATTATACATACATACATACTCTCGAAAAACATAACCCTCATTCTGGCGCCGCCGTCGGGTAAAAAACGATTACCACAAAGTTGGTATTACGATAGGACCCCCTGTAATGGCTTATCTACCTGATTTTTCCCATCTATGGGGTCGGCTTTCAACTTAACCAGATGCGACTATCATCATCATTCTCCTGCCCAATCTCAATTTATTTGTGGTCGGCGCAACATGTCTTTTACTTCCACACTGCTCTATCAGTCGTCATCTCCGTAGTCACACTCTTTCTAACCATATCATCATTCACACAGTCCATCCATCGTTTCTTTGGTCTCCCCTACTCTTATAGCCATCGACATTCATACTCAAAACTTTCCTCATGACATTTTCCTCATTCCTCCGTATCAACACTGACAGCCGATTTCCAAACATTTTTTCAGCCATCGGCAATCGCACAAATGCATTTTAGCACACAGATAGATTATAACCTGCATTAACACTAAGCATAGTTTTTATCCAGGTAGAACATTCGCGTGGTATAATTTTTCGCCTGCACCCAGGCGAAGTTGCTGGCAAAACCTAGTTAGTCATAAAAATGACACTAAACCTATTGTTTCAGAATCACTTAGAAACCGTGATACCGTCTACGGGCCGAACAGTCCGGTTCGTGAACGGCGCGTACCGTGGAGCTACCGGACAGCTGAAAAGCTTGGATATAAACCGCTATTGTTGTGATGTTGAGGTAAGCAGCAGGAATGAAAAAAAAACAGACCAACAGACTTCAAAAAAAAACAACCACTTCAAAAAAAACAACCACTTCAAAAAAAACAACCACTTAAAAAAAACAACCACTTCAAAAAACAACCACTTAAAAAAAAAAAAACACTTAGTGAAAAATTACTTTAATTTCGGAAGCCTGTGTCTTTGGATCTGTAAAGTTTTATTTTTCGTTTTTTAGTTATAGTACCGGGTAGGTACTATAACTAAACGACAGTAACAGAAACAGCAAAATGTCATCGAGGTACATAAAGTGGATTAAAAACGTATTATCGAGGCTAAAGCTCAAACTAACGAAGCGAAGTTAATAAAATTGATATGGGACCACCCCTGAAGCATACCTTATCCGATAAAAAAAGAATTTTCAAAATCCATCCACAATTGACGGAGATATCAGAACACACATTGGGTGCTGATGGGGTTGCGGAGATTCTGTAATGCATCACGGATGTTTGCTGAACATCGCGTAGATCCTTTTACGATGCGTAAAAGGTAATCCCTGGTGCGTGGAGTTCGTGGCAGCGCCAACAGCATCCTTAGCATGATCGCTCAGGCTGATTCCTGGCCACCGTAGGCGCGGGCTTGCGGACGGCGAGTAATGGGTAGCTCGCTGTCCGGTAAGGACCAAGCCTGGGTCGACGGCACGTTGTGTTCCACTCGCGCCACAAAGAGATGTCAGCACCAACTCGTGGGGTCCGCAAGGGCCGATGCCTGCCAGGGGTGCGGGTTGTTCGAAAGAGATACCGTGGCCCCTGGCACACAGGCAACTGAAGGAACACGGGTGGGTTTTTGTCAGTAAAAGTCTGACACGCCCTCCTGCTCCACCCAGAGCGGGAGAAGTTATTTGATGATTTCCCACCCATAAAAAAAAAGCATGATCGCTAGTCGGCTGGACTGTGGTTACAACAATCATTGTTACGTCATTTGTCATGGAATGGCGCAGTAGTGATTGTTGAGTTTACTTTGATGTTATGTTCTGGGTAGTTTTAAGTACTACTAATACTAGTCTATAAGAACATTGTTGCTAACAAAATGGACACCATTGTCTGAAATAAATTATAGTATTTATTTATTAAAAAAATAACCTCCTCCCTATTGAAGTCTGTTAAAAAAAATGGCCGCCTCGAACATCGCCCCATTTTGAGGTTCGTTAAATGGTTTCGTTTGTTTCAGATTTCTCAAGGGCCACTTACCGGCCGCGTGGTCAAAGGAGTCCAATATGAGGATATCAGCAAGCTAGCGTCACCATCGTCGTGACACCATCATCTGCCTAGCCAATCCCCAACTAGGTCGGCTTCCAGTCTAACCGGATGCAGCTGAACGCCAGTACTTCGCGACTGCCTATCTGACCTCCACAACCCAGTTACTGGGTAACACGTATCGTGTTACCCAGTAACTCTTGGTAAAACTGGTTATCAGAATTTCGGGCTCTTAACGACTGTCGAAGATCTTCTTGAATCTTAGACATTACAATATTGTAATAGTTAATATTAATGAATTGTAATTTTAATAAACTTTCTAGTTTTATAAGGGTTTGTGTGTTTTATTCACAAACAACCCATTATTACATCACGCCTGTACTCTGTGAAATCAAAATCAAAAGTAATTTATTTAAACCAGGCTGAGAGTCAGCACTTTTTGAACGTAAAAATTACATAAGACAGCCCCCGGCACGCCCACACTTCACCACTTCCTAGTGCTTTAGCTGGGAAGAAGTGGCGCAATGAAATCGCCAGCAGCACAGCTGTCTGTTCAGTTAGAAGAATTCATTCTATACAATGGAAAATAAGTAAAGTGTTAGGCAAATGTGAATAGTAAACCCTCAATTTTACAACATACATTTAAGCCCCACATAATGCCTCAAAGAGATGTCAGCACTAACTGGTGGGGTCCGCAAGGGCCGATGCCTGCCAGGGGTGCGGGTTGTTAGAAAGAGATACCGTGGCCCCTAGCACACAGACAACTGAGGGAAGAAGTTATTTGATAATTTCCCACCCAAAAAAACAAAGCCCGACATAATAGGGCGAGCCTATTCAAATCAACGGGGCACAAATCTAGAACGGGGCTGATATTGAGAAAGTCTTGGTGAAAAACCAATAACACTGCCCAAGCCGGGTATCGAAACCAGGACCTAACGCTTAGCCGTAATTTGCAACCGCTTAACCAACGATGTAACAACTTAATAACACATCCCTATGTTAAATAAACCTTTTTTACAGTCCGTTCAACAGATTTTGTCTTCTATTCCGTAGGCATAAGGATTTAAAATAAAAAAAGTGGTTACAATACCAACTGTTTACTGCGGATGCCATTTATCATGCTACCAACGCAATAGAAGCCAAAATCAGTTGACCGGACTGTAAAAAAGGTATATTTAAATGTTCTATTTCATCCAAACAGAGTATAGATATTCTTCTTCATAGCGTGTCGATAGCAATCTAAATACAGTCAGCCCAGAATTTGGCTACGAGCTTGGCACTTTCGGTAGCGTCCATCAGCTCATGCAGCGTGCAGACAGCAGGACACGCTGGACAAGATATTAAGTGTCACATTGTTTGGAACAGCACAACATTTACACTCCAGGGTGGAGTCATCTGCCAGGGGTGCGGGCTGTCCTGCCAGGGGTGCGGGTTGTTCGAAAGAGATACCGCGGCCCCTGGCACACAGACAAGTGAGGGAACACGGGTGGGTTTTAGTCAGTAAAAGTCTGACACGCCCTCCCGCTCCACACAGAGCGGGAGAAGTTATTTGATGATTTCCCACCCAGAAAAAAAAATAAAAAAGGGTGGAGTCATCTGTGAATCTCCACCTGAACAGGTTTTCTTTGTTTCGGAAGTGTGTTTTAAGAAGTCCAGGTATGCCAGGTGCCAGGACCTACCCGGCTAGGTAGGTTAGATATTGAACGAAGAACTTTATAGGCAAAAAATAAAACTGCATTATTAAGCATCAAAAATCATTATATTCTTCTAAATATATACTTTTATAACATGCTTGCTACAATATAAACCACGCATTTGTTTCTTACATTAAAATATTCTTATTGATATAAATACATAAGTTCAGTATATAATTATTTATATTTAAAAATATATTTTGTATAATATAATTATTTTGAGGCACTATGGTTATAAACTGTAGGTAATATACCCAATAAAAATAGGAATAACGGACTTTTTTTTTAAAGATATGATTTATTTTAAAGTGATAAAAATATTGTGTGCAATATGGAGCCTTTATTTACATTTTAAAGACACTATATTAAAGGATTCGGATCTGGTAATTTCTTATTTTATAATTAACAAATTCATATCCATCTGATGGAATTATGAATGAAGAACGGTGTTAGACCACAATGAAATCAATTTTGTACAAAATAACTTAATTTTAATAAAAATAAAATGGAAAACAGAGGTTTAAAAATAAAAAAATACCAAAGTTTCTGTAAAAAATCATTTATTTACGAAATTATCGAAATAAATGCTTAAAATTAAAATTGTCAAAATACATAGAATAGAAACTTTAATAATATTGTAATAATTACATTTGACATACCGTGATGCGTGCGATTTTAACGTTAATATAAAATATAAATGGCTAACAAATATTGCCATGCCAAAAAATTATAAGTACATTAAACAACTGGCAACACAAATTGAAACCACGGGAGCTATTTGTTATAGGATGACAAACACGTCCGTTCACATTTATTTTACCTATGATTTCACTGTCAGAATCAAAGTGATCTTTGTTGTAGTCACAATAAGGCTCTTTTTGGGTTGCTGCCACTAACAAGTCAGTCAATATCACAATGATCTTTATTCTTGTTACGATCAGGTTGCTGTTAGAGATAAAATAACTGTGAACGGATTATAGAGAGTGGACTGAGCGTAAGCCTCAAAAAAATCACCATTCGCTAGACAGAGACAAAGCGACAGTGCGATCAATACCCGTCTCTTTTGCACTGGCTTACAGTTGTACATGCTGCGCAGACCAATACACTTCCGACCGCTAGTAACGTGGCAAAAGCATTACAAACCTATAATGTTCCCAGTGATGGGAAACAGGCATCTCCTCTGTGAGAAGCAGTGTAATGCGGGTTGGTAGATGTCACATGCCTTCAAATTATTGGTACTAGCACATGCCGGTTTCCTCACGATGTTTTCCTTCATCGTTTTGAGAGCAGCGATGTCATAAATTACGCAAAGTTAATCGCTTGCCTGGGTACAACTCGTAAAAACCGGGCCACAACTTCTATAATGCACTCCGCTGCACTAGCCAGTGACGTGGACCAATTAGAATTCTAGAAAGAGACAACTACATGGCCGCACGTTCGCTCTGTCTCTCTCGCACTTTGCGGTCTGTATTCACTGCACGACTGAACACGGGCACTGGGCCACCACTTCTCTGATGCATTCCGCTACTCTAACCAGTGACGTGGACCAATTAGAATTCTAGAAAGAGACATCTACATGGCCGCACGTTCGCTCTGTCTCTCTCGCACTTTGCGGTCTGTATTCACAGCACGATTGGACACGGGCACTAGGCCACCACTTCTCTGATGCACTCTGCTATTCTAGACAGTGACGTGGACCAATTAGAATTCTAGAAAGAAACATCTACATGGCCGCACGTTCGCTCTGTCTCTCTCGCACTTTGCGGTCTGTAATCACTGCACGACTGGACACGGAACGCTCAGTCTATTCTCTATGTCTATATTGGCAAGCAGTCGTTGTATCTGATGCAAGGTATGATATGGACGTCTTCAATACCAGAGGCATTGCAGATGAGTTGCCGTCCCCGAGAAAAGGCTGGAATGTCTCATCATCTGCCTAGCCTTTGCTTAACTATGTTGCTGTCGTGTTCTAGTCTAACCAATGCAACTTTACATGGAGCGACTGCCTATCTGACCTCTACAACATAATTACTGGGTAGTACGATACTCTTTGGTAAGATTTGTTGTCAGACTTTCGATTTTCTGACGACCCGTAACGACTGCCAAAGATTCATGAATGATGATAGCCGGGACGAACGGCTTAACGTGATTATAGAGGCACGGAGGGATTTGGTATGTAAAGATGGTCACCCATCCACGGATCAACCGCGGCAAGCGTAGCTTAACCTGATCGACCCGTGCGGCTATTATTACTTAGTTCCATGTCTCATGTGCCAGTAATACACCGGTTTCTATACTTATCATCTTGGTATTTAGACTGGGAGCCAGCCTAAGCCAAGTAAAAAAGGCTATAATATTTTAAATGTAGTGACAATAGCAATTTGTGGTTTCGACATGTTTTGCTTATTAGCATAAAGATTAAAGACGGCGTTTATCGATTTTTTGTATAGTTAATTAATTTAAAAATCCAGGATAAAATGTTAAAAACAACAAGGAAAACTTGTCAGTTGAAAATGCTGAAATAAAATAAACAATTCGTATTTTTTAAAAAACAAGATTTTGAAAAAGACCGGTGCTGCCATCTCCAATCAAAATGCATTAAAAAATCAACAAAATCTAAATTCTAAAAGCTACTTTTGTTAATACACAAAATGCTTCGATTATAAAATCTATTAAAAATATTTAATATTATTAAAATACTATTATTATAATAATAATTTTGTTTCATGCATCTAGTATTTTATCTGTGCGATACTTTTTTATCTATTTTTATATTAAAAAGGCACAATCATATTCTGCCTAACAAGTGATGGATAAGTTAAAAAAAGTGTTTTAAATAGCACAGTTTATATTTATTTATATTAAAAGCATGTTTAAATCAGCTTAATGTCAAAAATACGATTTATTATTGAAGTCTAAATAATAATAACAGGTATACCTCGGTTTTTCGAAGCCTTAGCAGGGAGTGACTCTGCTGTGAAATGTCTAATACAATCTTTTCACAGTTAATTTACCTCTGATATGTCATTGACAAATCTGTCAAAATCAGTGATATTCACTATCGTGGCAATAAAGTTACTGCCGGGTTGCCGCCTTTGACAAGTCTGTCAAAATCACAGTAATCCTTATTCTCTTATGGTTGTTGTTGAGTTGTTGTCAGAGTTGAAATAACTGTAAAAGGCCTCTTATCTGTTGATTGGATAACCAACAAATTTTCTTACGTTGTTTTGGGATTTGCAGGTTGACCAAAATTGAACTCGCGACCATAACAAATATGGCTTTACAGAATTATAATCACTAGTGGGCGCTCTTTGGTAAAATTCGACCATAGTTCATTTAAAATGTCATGCATTTTTAAATGCACTACCTATTATATAAAATATTAGCTTTCTGCACTGCTTCTCCATACAAACTTTAACTGAGCCAAATTTCACGCTCCTCCGTCCGCGTCGTTAAAAGGGGTACAAAGTTTTTCCTTCACGTAATGAGGGTTTTCATGACTATTCAAACCACCAGTTGGCGCCACTTTGACAAGAGGTCTTCCAGTTCGACAATGAACAAAAATATTTGATGTCATTCGTTTCATTCTTACGTTCACCATTCAGTCCGTAAGCGCTTTGACACTTTTGACAGATGCCTAGACCTGACGTCTCAGTGCTGCCACCTAGCGAACGTCATTTCAGAAAACCCTCATTTATTATATATAGATTAGAATCAGCAATACAACTCCGAATTGGCCGCAAAAGTCATGATTTCATGAAATAGTAATCCAATAGGATAATATGAAATAGATGTTTTAATGAACTAGCTTTTGCCCGCAACTCCGTCCGCGTGGATGTCAGTCATCGTGTAAAAAAGTAGCCTATGTCTTTCTCCATATCCCAGGCTATATCTCTGCCAAATTTCATGAGGATCGGTTCAGCGGTTTAGGCGAGAAAGCGTAACATACAGAGTTACTTACGCATTTATAATATTAGTAGGGATAAATAAATATTTGTTACAGCCGCGAATCATATTTAGATCAACATACAACTTGTTATTGACCTAAGAATTGCAAAAAAACTTTAATTTTGCGTTCTAATCTTATATTTGATCACTTATTTTATTTTTTATTTAAATAAAATTTCTAAGTGCAGCGGTTAGAAACCGAGGTATAAAGACTTACGTATCGCACAGTTAATGCTTTAACTTTGAGTTAATTTGAATACAAACTTCATACAAACTTACACTCGGAAGGCACAATGTTCAACTACGTGTTTTTAATTAAATAGAAATATTACTTATATACTAAAACATTACTTTTTAAACCAGTTGGATTTTGTTTTAATTCAGCATTAGGTGATAAAAGTTTAGTCAAATGTAATGCCTTAAATATTTTATTACTGAAGTGTTAAAATTATTTTAAAATGTCATGAAAATTACGTATTACAAAATGTTACTTACTGTATGTTAAAAATATACAAAAAATAATTTCTATCAATTTGGATTAAAATTACGTTGCTTCAGTTTTTATGGATCAATTATCATCTGCCTAGCATCTTCCCAACTATGTTGGGGTCGGCTTCCAATCTTACCGTATGCAGCTGAATACCAGCATTTTTACATGGAGCGACTGCCTAACTGACCTCCACAAACAACCCAATTACTGGGTATCACGATACCCCTTGGTAAGACTTGTTGTTGGACATTTCAATCATACTGAATTAAAAACAAAAATTCCAACTGATAATTTCGTTAACAATTTCCTATAAGTATCTGAAAATTATTTTAGTATATTTTTTCTATAAAATGTTTGTAACGACTATCAAAATAAAAGAATATTTATTTGAAGAACATGCATTGTATAACTCTTCTTAAAATTGCATTTTCGGCCGAAAGGAAGACGTAAAATTTTAATTGGATATTTGATTAAATAAAAAAATACTAGTTCAGTGGGTCAAATTAAATTAGCTAGCTAAACGTGATCAAAAAATATTGATGATGGTTCATATTTTTTTCGGTTAAATTATTTCGAAATTTAAAAAAAAAATCATCATTTATCGCCGATGGTCAATATGTATTCATTCTGTTGGTTTTGTAATTTTTCGTGGAACATACGATATTTTTTACGAATTTCCAAAAACCATAACATAAGTTGTTTATCTACCTTAATGTACATAGCAGTGTCATTTAAAATTTTGAACAAAGTTTGCAAAATGATTTTTTTTATGTCATTTGTTTTCTATACTTCATACCCAAATCCTGGGTTAAGTATTGCCAGCTAATTTCATTTGACCCTATATAACTTGACAATTCATATTATTGAAATAAACATTCGAAAATTAACTTCTTGTAATATGTATGTAATGAAGGAAGACTTTTATTTCCATTGATATTATAATTATTTAATATTTTTAACTTGATTTGTATGAAAAATCTCATTTTTCTTTAGTAAATATTTTTTGTTGATATATCTTAGTTTTCTAATATGTAATTTATAACAATTTCCTTATCTTATTTGATACTTTTACGTAACACTCCTTGTTGCATCGTTACTTGAAGCCGATTTTGTCAAATTAGCTGATATAAAAATATAGATAAAACATAATTATTTTTAATAGCACACATGCCACAAACAATGGCTTAGTTTTTTTTTAATAATTTATTATTAATGATGTAATTAGCCAAATATTTCGTTGATTTGATCATAGTTCTGAAGCTTGGCAAAAATGTCGAGATATTTTTACCTTATATTATAATTTGAAAACTTTTTTTCGAAATATTTTTTTCTCGGTTAACCAATCTGCGTAGCTATTCACAACCATCCGAAAGGCTGTTGGATCGACGGTAACACATTTTAAATTACTTATTTGGCTTGCCTTCGGTAGTAAATAGCGGAAGAATGACGGTCGTCTATTTGATTTAAACTGACAGAATTATAGTTACTTGCCAAGCTATGTTTACACCGATAATACAGAGTGGGGGTCATCAAAGTTCAATATTGATACAGTACCTGATTCTGAAAAGCCTATAATGTACTCACTGCTGGCACACAGGCCTCCTCCGTATATTATTATTTTATTATATTATTTTTCTATAAAACAGCAGATTTTATTTATTTTGTAAAACGAAGGATAATTTCTTCTTTTTTTTTTGTCTAGAGTCGTGTACTGAATTAATGATTATGGTTTCGTCGACGATGGGTACCACTTCGTATTTCTGGCAGAGAGAAATAGAGATATGTTTCATCTACAATTAAACAGGCTAATTATCAATTAAGAAGAGTTCATGACAACATTTACTTCTTCAAAAGCTTCTCCTCCTCAGGGTTGGCTGGCTCCTTGTCCGTCTTGAAAGTGGCGTTCGTATGAGGACTGGCAGACGTCGGTACAAACTAGAAGGGAAGAAAATTTATGTTAGAATTATAACCGTTATAATTAAGAGGTGAGCAGATATGTACAGGGTAAAGGCCGGATAGTTGCCACACTTTTCGAAATCACTCTATATCTCTCAGAACAAAACCAAAATACTTCACTTGAAAAACTGGCCGATACTGGTTTTTAGCTAAAAATTTAAGTTAAAACAATTTTTTAAATATTTCTAAAGTATTAGTGACTTTTGCGGACCTCTATATTTTGGGACATCTATCTCACATAGGGGATAATTGCCTAATCCGTATTAAAAAACCTTTAAGAGTTATTTCATTTTTTTTTTGGCCAGGGCCACATAAATTAGGGCTGAGTAAGTAGCAGATAACCCCACCTATCCACCATTTTCGTATGTTCAACGTTCTGCCAAACACACTGTATTATACAAAAATTGCTCGTTTAAGAGTATTCGATGTAATAACGACTTGAGGGTACTGATATTAATCGGGCACAAATCCAGTATAACCGGATGCAGCTTACAGGACGCGACTACCTATCTGACCTCCACAACCCAGTTACTGGGTAATACGATACCCCTTGGTAAGACTGGTTGTTAAACTTTCGAGGTTCTGACAATCCGTAACGACTGCTAAAGATATACTAATCACAGCCGGGACCAACGGCTTAACGTACTTGGTACGTTAAGATGGTCACCCATGCGTATATTTTACCTAAACGGGATCGATCCAGGATCGCACATGGGCGCCACCAATGGAACTACTATTGTTTTACATAATAAAAAAACAGTATACACCGTGAAATTTAAATGGTTGTTTTCCCGCGGCAGAACAACTTGCCATAAGGAGTACTTTCGAAGCAAAGAGTAAAAGTTAAAAGATGTTTTTGTTAAAATAATTTAAAAAATATTAATTAACTCGATAAAACACTACTCAATAGTAACACTAGAAGTAACTGGTAGATAGTACTCAAATCGCACGCACCGCCGACAAAGGGAACAGCTATGCATAAATGTTCACAGCGAAATAAACTCTCGCACGCGGTGATTTTTCACAATGGTTAATCTGCCATTTTTTTTTTTTTTCTAAAATTTTATTTGTTTATAAAACGATTGTATTACCAAGACAAAACTATTTCGCTGCGGGAAAACAACCATTAAAATTTCACGGTGTATAAACGTAAATTTGCGGTAAACATAACGGAGAGAAAGAGCAAGAAAACACAAAAAATAACTAGTTGGGGGAAAATATGTGTCACATCGACGTAAAACGAGCATCGCTCAGCATAATGCTACGACCCTATACGAGACAAAGCCCTAGCGTTGGTTTTCAGCGACAGACGGCGTTGATAGAGTAAAAAAACTTATTAATAAAAACCATTACCATTTTCAATATTTAATTTTAGGAACATCCGTTTTAAACTGGCAGCGTGAAAAATAGAAAACATTCATTTAAATAGGAATTAACATAACATCAAGCTCCTATTCCACAAAGGGATAGACAGTCCCATATAAATGGCAAAACATTTTGGCACTAATTTAAAAATTGCACACCCAGACTCCGAGATGTGGTTAAAATTTATTTATGGAAAAAAAAAACAATTAAAGAAGCCGTATACGATATTTTGACAATTTCGCTGATTAACTTGATTTTTAAGACATACTTTTGCAGTAAAAATACTGCATTTCCATAAGTTTTAATGCATAACACGAAAGATCCTTTCAATTATCCTTATAATGATTTAATCATTGAGCTCCTTTTTTATTTTTGTCAAGACTTAAATGCAAGATTTAGTTTATTTTGGAAGATTATTTAGTGCCAATTCTTTTAAATTTTTTGCATTTTTTTTTTCTTTGGGACATGGATTGATCTTGAACTGAAGTTTAATTGTGTTGTTTCCATTTCATTGCCAATTTTCTCAAAAATTTGGCTATGTTTAATATTTTTATGTTATGTTTTTTTTAAATATGAAAGCCGTAAAAAGTGGTTCATACATTGTATTGACATTCACAAAAATACATTGTAATTTTTTCATACCATGTAGACATTAAAACGATTCGTAACAATGAGATATACTAAACCTCTTACAGCAAAATTCTCAAAAGAGACGGTCTGAGGTCGATAAATCAAAATCAAATAATAAAAAAGTAGCTCATTCATTTCATATTATGAAATTGAATTGAAATTTAATGTGGTGCAATTAAAACTAATAGAAATACAGAATTTTAATTGTAAAATTGCGTCTATAAATTCACGTAAATCAACAAAAATTTCGTATACAGGCTGTATTACTTAAGACTCCCACAGAAAGGACGACGCGACTTTAATTCAACAATTTTTCATTCATTCTCCCCTCCTTATGCCAATTTAGTTGCGGTCGGCGCGACATGTCTGTTTCTTCCACAATTCTCTATTAGTCGTCATCTTTGTTTTGTAATTTTTCGTGGAAAATGGGACATTTTTTTACTAATTTCCAAAAACCATAACATAATAGTCGTTTGGCTGTCTTAATGTACACACCAGGCGCGGTCCGAGGGGGGGTCCTAGGAGTTATGACCTTGCCAAAGCCGTAAACGTAAAGCTTAAAATAGTAATTTTTCGAAAATATATTATAAAGCTTTTGCCAGCGGCTTCGCCCGCGTGGAGGTCGGTGTATTATACATATAAACCTTCCTCTTGAATCACTCTATCTATTAAAAAAAAACGCATCAAAATCCGTTGCGAAGTTTTAAAGATTTAACATACATAGGGATATAGGGACAGAGAAAGCGACTTTGTTTTATACTATGTAGGCATGTTCTTATTAATATGTAGGTAGTCTTTGTGACCCCCCAAAGTCGCACCTGGTACATACACACACAAACACACAACCAGCCTATAATGTTGACACAGCTGGGACACAAGCCTTCTCTCTGTGAGAGGGAGTGGACCATAATCCACCACGTGGGCCCAGTACGGGTTGGTAGATGTCACATGTCTTCGAATTTTTGGTTCTAGGACCTGCCCACGATGTTTTCCTTCACCGTTTTGAGAGTAGGTAATGATGAGGAGACAAGTCAGTGTCATTTAAAGCTTTCAACAAAGAATGATGAATGATATCGATACCTCACACGTGAGTAAAATATTGTCAGCTATAGTTCGACTTTTAATTGTACTCAGTAACTTGACAGTTGAAGGGTTACCAGATTTTGACAAAAAAAGATAGTGAGGTGATGTAAGAATGAACGAAATTGAATGAACTTGAAATAATGTACTTACATGCAATTTTTTTTATTTTAAGTTTAATAATAACTTGTCTTAAAAACATGATATTGCACTATTAAAAATTTTAGAATTTGTTATACAGGATAAGTTTTTATCCAGTGCGCAAATTGTAACCGTGAATTCAGCATAAATCATTCTAGACCCCCAGCGTGGAAATTTTTCGTTGGTTATACAAAAAAAAATCAGCTGTTTCATAAAAAAGTGCAATACCTACGCGGTCAAATGTATGGAACAGCTGTTTTTTTTATAACCAACTAAAAATTTCTACGCTGAGGGTCTAGAATGAAGGTAATTTATTTAGTTTCTTTCTATTAGAAGAAATAAAAAAGAAGGAAATTACTTTTATTAATAAATTAGTAATTATTCTTATATTCCACATCTTACAAATGATTTTTTTACGTTTTGTAACGAATGATAAAAATTGGTTTAATTTAAAATGAAACCATTTTTATCATTCACTCTTTACGCAAAATTGTTCACTACCTCAACACTATTCGTTTTAGTATGGTAACATTATTTTTCTTTGTACTTTCAAGTTACTGAATACAATTAAAAGTCGAACTATAGTTTAATTTGACCCTGTCATGTGAGGAGGTGGGGGTGAGGGGGGGAGGGGTTCATACATACCACTTTCGCATTGTCCCCTAGAGTTCTATCCTCGCTGATATCTTCGATTCGGTTGTTCTCGCCCTCGCGAAGTAGCTGCAACAAAATTAATTTAATTATTTTTTTGTTCACATACAAAATAACATTCTTTTATTTATTATGTAACATAAAAAAATCATCATCTACCTAGCCTTTTCTAGAGTCAGCTTCCAGTCTAACCGGATGCAGCTAAATACCAGTATTTTACATGGAGCGACCGCCTATCTGACCTCCACAACCCAGTTACTGGGAGACTGTTTGCGACTCTTCTGACGACCCGTAACTACTGTCATAGTTCCACGAATTACATTCTGGACAAAGGCTTAACGTGCCTTACGAGGCGTCGTCACCCATCCACGGACCAACCGCGGCAAGCGTAGCTTAACCTGATCGACAACCCGTGCGGAGGTAACATAACAAAATATAAAAGGAAATTTCAGAAAAACCGTAGTAGGTTTGTCCAGATGTTGAAACATTTTAAAGCTATCTTAATACAATTGTAATACTGCCAGGGGTGCGGGTTGTTCGAAAGAGATACCGCGGCCACTGGCACACAGGCAACTGAGGGAACACGGGTGGGTTTTAGTCAGTAAAAGTGTGACACGCCCTCCTGCTCCACCCAGAGCGGGAGAAGTTATTTGATGATATAGAGGTATGGGAACAGGGTGTAAAGTTCACTCATATTCTATTGGTAAAGGAGGATCCTCCGACCAGACGGGTGTTGTGTCTGGTGGGCTACTGCCCGACAATTGATGTCGGGATATTGTATATATGTAGATCGCGCGGTAAACTATGCTTGCGCGATGTAGCTGATGTAGTTGCGGTATGACGTCAAGTCTTGAGTAGTTCGCATATAGCATTCATCAATCGTCGGGCAGTTGCCCACCAGACACAACACTCGTCTGGTCGGAGGATCCTCCTTTACCCATAGTGTATGAGTTAAATTTACACCCTGTTCTTCATACCTCTATAGTGCCATAAAAATGCATTTAAATTTTACATTTTTTAATTTCGCGCGTAATTTGACGAAAACGCAGTGGACGCCACATTGCTCTGCGGGTATGACGTCAGTTTGCTATTTAAATAAATGCGCTGATATTTTATTAGACAATTGTTTATAATTCAAAAATGAGTTATTTTTCTGCTTATTGTTGGTTTGCTGTTCCTGAATGCAAAATGTTATTTAAATAAAAATTAGTTTAGTTACCTACGAAAATAATAAAAGTACAAAGTTGCTCAGTTGACATGCCGTATGACGTAATAACATGGCAGCTACTATTTCATGGTATTCAAAAACAGATTAAAAAAACCGAAATCTTTATATTGTATTTAAAATGTATTTTGTTGTTTCATGAACTAAAACTAACATTTTCCGACTGCATTTTGCCTAGGCTATCTCAATAACATATTGTTAGACTTTTTCTCATATAGAGTAAAATACTCTATTCTCATATTTAAATTAAATAGAGTAGCACATACCTTGTCGACTTCCGGCTCTATCTGCTCGTTGGTACCGCCCCTGCCGAGGACTCCCTTCTCCATCAGCGTGGCGCGCTTGGCCGCTAAGTACATTGATCTGTGAAGGAGAAAAAATACATTAAATTACTCGCATAACAAACAAAAATATATCTCTCTCCGGCTGATACTCAAGAAGACTGGACATTTTTGAGATCAAAAGTTGTTTTTTTTAACCATTTTCGGGGTCTTTCAGATTTTCTGATGACGCGGATAATTTAGCATTAATGATGAAATAAATTGGACAAGCCAGCGGCTTCCAGTCAAACCAGACGGTGGTAAAGTGTTATTATAATTTAAGTGAGTTCCTTAACGAAAAAGATTTTGTATTTCAGTATGTATTTTTTTTTTGTGTATAATTGCCATGGTAATATATGGCTGATCTTGTAATCATTCTTGTTATCTGTTATATACCATATTTGCAAAATAAAATTATCTTATCATATCTTTAACTGAATACCAGTATTTAGCATGGAGCGACTGCCTATCTGACCTCCATAACCCAATGACTAGGAACTAGGAAATACGAATCCGCTTTGGTAAGACTAGCTGCTTCTGACAACCCGTAACGACTGTCAAAGATACAGTAATCACAGCCGAGACCAACCGCTTAACGTGCTTTCCGAGGCACGGAGGAGTCTTGGTATGTAAAGAAAGTCACCCATCCGCGGACCGACCGCGGCAAGCTGTAGCGTAAAACGAGAGGTGCAATTCCTGTTATTTTAAGAACGTTCACAGTCTAATCTTAGCTGCTTTATTGTGGCACTGGGTTCGCATTCCTTATCTCTAAAGAATATTTGCGACCGCGGTGATTATTTCTTTTGTGGGTGTATCGAGAAATTTTAAGTTTTGCGTTTTTGCTAATGTTATAGTACGAAGTGAAATGTTATACGGATACATGATTTACTATAAAGAAAAGAAAAATAGCCGTTTAGTTTTAAAAATGTTCTCAAGTAAGTGAAATATTTGTAATTTCTTATTGAGAAATAAATCTCTTTAACCATCTTAGTCTCAATTTGTCTAAAATACCTCGAGTATCCATACATTTTTGACAAGTTTTTGACGTTTGATTGTCGCCGAGATGAGACTGCGACTAGATTTTGAACGTTTTTAATTAGGAGATTTGCCTTCTGGTCGATCGACCCGTGACAAGCCCCTCTAGCCAACTATAGTTTGTGGACGTGTGCTAGCTGAAATATGGCAAACTAGCTTATGCCAGCGGCTCCGCCCGCGCGGAGTCGTAAATTATTCCATGGGGACATACTACCGGGATAAAACGTATCCTATATGTTAATCCAGGTTATAAACTATCTCTGAGGCAAATTTCATCCAAACAAACATCCATCCATCCATACTTATAAACTTTCGCGTTTAAAATATTAGTAGTATAATTTGATTATATGTTTTGTGTTTAATGTTAATTATTTACCTATTATTGAATAGAATCAAGTTCTTCTAACTAAACAGACAGTTGTGCTGCTGGGGAGTTTGTTGCTCCACTTCTTCTTCCCAGCTAAAGCACTAGGAAGTGGTGAAGGGCGGGCGTGCCGCGGGACTGTCTCATGTAATTTTGACGTTCAAAAAGTGCTGACTCTCAGCTTGGTTTGAATAAATGACTTTTGATTTTGATTTTTATATTTTTTTTAAGCTCTGCTTACCTCTTGATGGTGAGGTAGTACAGCTCAGCGATGGCTTTCACGGAGTAGTCAGGAACGAAGGAGTGACGCAGCATGGAGTCCATGTTGAGGTTCTGTAGGGAGCCCAGCGTCGATGGGGCCGGCGCTTCAGCTGAAATAGAAAACAATTAAAAACTTTTCAAAAAAAAAAAACAACGAACTTCCGAAAAACACACAAAAAAAATATATGGGACCACCCCTGAAGCATACTCTATCCATAAAAAACACAAAAAATGCATTTAAATTTTCAAATTTCGCGCGTAATTTGACGAAAACGTTGGACGCAGTGGACGCTATATTGCTCTGTGGGTATGACGTCAGTTTGCTGTGTAGACAAATGCACTGATATATTGTATGATAATTGTTTATAATTTAAAAAATTAGTTATTATTCTACTTATCGTTAGTTTGCTGTTCCTGAATGTAAGATATTATTTCAATAAAAATTACTTTGGTTACGAAAATAATAAAAGTTCAAAATTGCTCAGTAGACATATGACGTAATAACATGGCGGCTACTATTTCATGGTGTGAACACCAGTAAAGCAGATTTAAAAAAACTGAAATCTTTGAATTGAATTTTAAAATTTATTTTGTTATTTCATGAACTAAAACCAACATTTTCCGGCTGGTGATTTGCCTGAGCTATCTCAGTAATATATTTTTAGATTTTTCCTCATATACACCGTGACATTTTAATCGTCTTACAAAGGTGGTCCACTCAATGTATCCGACATAAAACACCTACAGGCGCGATAAAAAAAATTGTTACCATTAATTAGAATAATAGGTACAAAGAAAAATAAATAATGCTTTAGAATTATGAAACACCCTCGCTGTTAATAATGTTTACGTATCAAACGGTAGAGATTTTAGATGTATGTTAAATATTGTAGTTAAATCATTTTAAAAGAGTAATGGTGGAGTTTCTTGCCCATTCTTCTCCATACGAAACTACATTTTGGAAGGGGCGACTAGAATCAATTCTATTTTAATGTAAATGTTGACGTTCAAAAGTGCCTTTTAAGTGCCTGTTTGAAATAAATGCTTTGACTTTGACTTTGACTTTGACTGACCTTTAATACCTTAACATTTCATCCATAACAGGGTGTTCAAAACTACATCATGCGTCTTATGAATAATAATTTATTGATATGTCCAAAAATATCTTTTTTTTTTAATATAAATGAATAGTAGTCATTGGATACATGAAGTGGGCTGCCGTTGTAAGACGACTAAAATGTCACGGTGTATAGCAAAATACCTTATTAGGGCGCTGGTAATCACTCATTTTCAAAATGATTCATTTCCAGCCCAAATTTCTTAATGTGAACTCACCCAGTCCGACGTTCTGCGTGAGCGCCTGCACGCCGAAGTATGTGAAGGGTCCGGCCTCGAACACCAGGTTCTCCCGCCCCACCGTCACCTCCACGCGACCTTCCAGGATCAGCACGAAGTAATCCACCTGGACAAGTATTAACATACATGTATTTATTGTGACTACTGGTGTGCCGTGTGGTGCCGGACGTAAAAGAATGGCACCATCCCATTTCTTCCCGTGGGTGTCGTAGAAGGCGACTAAGGGACTTACTAGAGAATGGGCAGCAGCGTTCTCTATGCATTTGACCACCATACTGCGATCGCCAACCCGCCTGCCAAGCGTGGCGATTATGGCAAAACCCCCCTTTTGGGGGAGGCCTATGTCCAGCAGTGGACGTCTTGCGTTGCCCAATGATCGAAAATCGACCATAATAAATTTTTCTATTGCGTCTATAATACTATATTTACTCATCATCTGGTTAGCCTTGTCCCAACTATGTTGGGGTCGCCTTCCAGTCTAACCGGATGCAGCTGAAGACCGGTATTTTCCATGGAACGACTGCATATCTGACCTCCACAACCCAGTTACTTACGCCTTGGTAAGAGGGGTTGGCAGACTTTCGGGCTTCTGACGACCCGTAACGACTGTCAAAGATCCACGAATGACAGCCGCGAGCAACGGCTTAACGTGCTTTCCGAGGCATGAAGGTCTTGGTATGTAAAGGTGGTCACCCATCCACGGACCAACCGCGGCAAGCGTAGCTTAACCTAAATCGATCGACCCGTGCAGCTATATGATAAAGCTGAAGATTTTGTTTGAACGCGGTAATCTCTGTAACTACCAGTCGGATTTGAACACATGTTCTTGTATACACCGTAAAATTTTAATAGTTGTTTTTCCACGGCAGAACAACTTGCCATAAGGAGTACTTTCAAAGCATAGAGTAAAAGTAAAAAAATATAGATTTTTGTTGTTTGAAAATTATTTAAAAAATATTCATCAATTCGATAAAACACTACTCAGTAGTAACACTAGAGGTAACTTGTAGGTACTACTCGAATCGCACGCGCCTCCGACAAAGGTAACAGCGATGCATAAATGTTCAAAGCAAAATAAACTCTCGCACGTGGTGATTTTTCACAATGGTTTCTATTATTTTATACGTTTATAAAACGATTGTATTACCAAGACTAAACCATTTCGCTGCGGGAAAACAATCATTAAAATTTCACGGTGTATAATAGCCATTCTTGAAGAAGGCTATTTAACATCTGGGCTTTCATATTCATAAAGAATTTTTCGAATCCGACTGGAAGTTTTAGAGATTAGCGCATTCAAACAAACATACAAACTCTGTAGCTTGTATTGATGTATATGATTATAGAAACTCACAGGTTTCCCCTCGGAGAAGACGTATCTCTTGGGGTCGTTCTTGTCCTCGTCTCCGCGCAGCTTGATGTGGTGGATCACGTCCTGCTTCAGCAGACGCCGCAGTACTGTCTCCGAGATGTGCTCCACTCGGAATGGGTCCACGCCTGGGGGAAAAAAATTGAATTATAATTGTAGTGTACATAAGTAATCACATTTGAATAATAGATGTGTAAGAAATTTGGATTTATGTTTGTAGTTAGTGGGGCAATAACCTTTCGCCTTAAATTGGTTATTTTGCATCAATTTAAAATGTTTGACGCTTCTGTAATGTTTCTACTTATTTTAGTTTTGCGGCGCTTTACAAAGGATGCCTAAACCTAAAATCGCCGCCTGGAGTTGGGGTCGTTTTTAAATGTGTTTAATCTCAAATAATGGTTCATTTAACTGTTCTCACAGCATAGTGTACAAAAAATTCTAAAAAATTAGACGAAAATTGAGTAAAAATAAATATTGATTTTTTGATGGTACTGTGTCGGGAATCACTAGCCCTATCACCTGTCTTCATTTTCGGAAACGTTTCCCTTACACCGTGTATAGCGTATAATTTTAAGGCGTTACCTAAACTTAAGATCGGTTTCCTACGTTCAAACAACGCTCAATGTTTTGACATTTTACAATCGAGATTTTTTTTTGTGTATTGTGAAATGTTCAACCAAAAGACTTAGGGTATTCAAAAATCCTACTAATGTTAGGTTGATGTATGGATAATTGTTACTCAAACACGCACTAACGGAACGGCACACAGATAGTTTATAACCTGGATGGCACACAAGGCTGTTTTTTATATCGGTAGTAAGTTCCCCCGTGAGAAAATTTTCGACCTCCAAGCGGGTGAAGCGGCTGGCTGAAGCTAGTATACACCGTGACATTTTAGTCGTCTTACAAAGGTACCCCACTCAATGTATCCGTCATAAAATACCTCTAGGTGCGATTAAAACATTGTTACCATTAATTAAGATAATAGGTACAAAGAAAAATAAATAATGCTTTAGAGTTATGAAACACCCTCCCTGTTAATAATGTTTACGTATCAAATGGTAGAAGATATCTACCTACCTACCATTACATTCTATCATTAATTCCACCTCCATAACAGGGTGTTTTAAACTACGTCCATGCGTCTTAGTGAATGATATTTGAATTTTTTGAATTATGCAAATGTTCAAAAATATATTTTTTTTTTATACAAATGATTAGTAGTCATTGGAAACATGAAGTGGGCTACCGTTGTAGGACGACTAAAATGTCACGGTGTATATACAAGATGTAATTTGAATCACCGTTAACCTCATAAGGGGTCATTGTACTCCTCATTATGAACAACTTTTACTAAGGGCCCAAACCTGAAATCGCGAAAATAAAATCAGCTGTTCCTTACATTTTGACGAGTTATGCGAACATAAATGTAGGGGAACAGCAACAGCAACACATTTATAGTAGTTGTTCGTGATTAATTCATGAAATACAAACAAACGTAAACATTTTTTTCAGCCATGCACTAGATCGTTGACAGAGGTTTAAACAGCTGTGTTTACGTATGTATTTGACAACGCCCTCGCCTCGCTCGCGCGGCTGTCTGTGCCTACACGGTGTAGGTACGGTGCGCATGTGCATATTTAATAATTAATGCGTGAGGAAAATATTGCATATCTTTGAAACGGATTGTTGTGTATAAATAATATTTTTGTGACTATGTTTTGAACGTCATTTTAAACAACCCCTTAAATTTCTAAACATTTATTTTTTAACACCTTATATACATATTCGGATTCAGCGAAATTCGCTGCCTTTCTACCACCTAACTAGCCTTTCACCCCTCGATATGAAGATTACAATATTTGAATAAATCCTTTGTAAGAGACTGGTATCTGCACTACGAAAATCTGTCACACAGATTACCAGCAACCCCCCCCCCTCCCCCAAAAACAGTGTATGAATATAACTTAAATCTTAAAGATAGTAACAATATATTTAAAAGCTTTGGTAGGAAACATTAGCGAAACTAAAATAAAGAAGTAAAAAAAAAGATACAAACAAAAATTATTATTAGATAGTAGTGTGTTTGTGTGGTACTGTGTGGTGTGACGTGACATGGCGTTGTGTGGTGTGGTGTGGTGTGGTGTGGTGTGGTGTGGTGTGGTGTGGTGTGGCGTGGTGTGGCGTGGCTTGGTGTGGTGTGGCGTTGTGTGGTGTGGCATGGAGTAGCATGTACTTACTGGTATTCAGGAACTGGAAAGTGGCGAGCACGAGTTGAGGAGACACATGCACCCTCTGGTGCTCGTGGTGACCTGCGAAGGCAGCCAGGTCCTGGAACTTGTTCATGGGACGGGTCAAGCGTTTCTTGGTACGGTTGTCACCTGGAATGAAGAGAGTGGAGTTAAAAGATGGTGAAAAAACGTTTGCACAACTAATTCTAGGTTTCTGAACTCTTTGGAAGTGTTGAAGTCATCATTATTGTTGTAGTGCCATGAAAAGGAATAATTGTATGATTGATCTCTTAATAATAATATCTTTAATAATATTAATTTAATTAAATTTATCTATATTAAATATCTCGACTTAGCACTCGAGGTTGTTGACATGTGGAATGTGAACTCGGCTGTAATTGTGCCGATTGTCGTATCAGCCAATAGACTGATGGCCGAAAGCCTCGATCAACATCTCTCGAGGCTCTTGTTAGGCGGTTGGATCAAAGGCCTGATTCAGCAGGCAGTACAACTCGATACGGCTCGCATCGTGAGGAGGTTCCTGTCTCTGGAGACCTAACCACCGGTAGCTTGGAACCTGGGGGCCTACTCCCTAAGCGAAATCCGTAGTATCGGCCGTCGTTACGAGCGCTTCGCTCACTGTCTAACTTAGGGTATGTCCATAAGTGAGACGGAGAACGAAGCTCCCGTAACGATGGCCGATACTACGGATTTCGCTTACTGCCGATACCGGCGAACCACTATTTTTTATATTTTAAAATGTTTCTTTTATTTATTTTTTTATTAATGCATTCAATAAGGATAGAAAATAAACTATATTAATTAAAAAAAGAAGTTCAAAAACTAAGACCCGATTAATGACAAACATTTCAAAAAATAAAATTGAAAAATAAACACATAAAATTGAATTAAATAAAAAGTAAAAATCATATACTTACTGAAAACATCAGTTTCATCCACAATTTCTGCTTGGATCATCTCTTCGATGACATCCTCCAGGGTCACCAGACCAACAGTTTCATAGACGGGGTCACCGTCACCTTCTTCAATGCGTTGGACGAATGCCATGTGACCTTTGTGACCTGTGAAGAAAAATATAATCTCACAAAATTGCCCTTTACAGGATACCATAAAAACGAAACTTAGAAGATATCGATATTGGAAGTTCCAAATTATTATCAAACAACCACACTCATTCATTCAATATACGCCCCTAAGTGCGAGCTAATCAAAGATAATAAGATAATAATTGCTTAATCTCATTCTTCGCAACACCAGCTAAATTGCTAATAATTTCACTTGCGAACAAAGTCAGGGTCACGTGAAACAAATAGATTTAGTGTTCCCGACTTCCCGCGGGTGCGACGAAGAGCGCACCCTGCCGCTGCGTGCGTCGACGCGTATGACAGCGCGATGTACGCAGCGATGAAATTCATACTTCACAGATTTTTTTTTTTTTTTTTTTTAAACGTTGCCCCACACTAGGAATTTCTTCCTGTATCGTGGGCGTTTACAAACATAGAAACTCACAAACACAAACACCCAGACCCGGAACCATTACTTGCAGATCATACAAATATTTGTTCCGTGAGGGGATCGAACCCGCGACACGCTGCGCAGCAGTCGATCGCTCAGCCATTACGCCAACCGTGTCGTCAATTTCGCAACTACATTTCATTTGCTAAATGCTAAATGAGCATTCGCATGCTAACAATGAATGCGAATGCTAATTAATCCATCACTAGTTGGAACACTAAATGTTACTAAATACGAACATCACTAGCATGCGCTCTCGGTAGCCATCTTTATTTGAATGCTCGTTCACTTCCTCACGGATCGGGTTCGCGATAGGTCCACATTTCGACAACGCGACGTGCTCTTGCCTAGTTTCTACTTGACTGATGGTGATTGGAACATATCTCCATAAAAGAACTGGTTGTTTCTATTTACTGGAAGTACCTCCACTAACACACACACACACTCCCACGATATCACAGATTTAAAATTATTAATCGCTCGCAGCGAAGCTGGCGGTCGGCCGGCATGCCCCGTTGCCGTCCTATATATTCTATAGTTATACGACCTCCGTCACATACACTGTACATCCGTGCAAAAACCGGGGCAGGTTGCTCAGGTCCCTAGTAAACAATCTAATATAATATGTATTACTTGTGAGACATTGTGTTTTCATGCGTGGCCAAGTCAATCTATTATTTAAACAACTCAACACACAACTCGCAAACGAGTCGTCGCTTTAAGTAGTCTCGCTAGTCGGGTCCTGGGCATGAACAGAATCATCAATAGCTACCTTATTGCGACGACTCGGATGCGAGTTGTGGGCACACGAATCAACTATTTTTCGACCCATATGCTGGGTGCTGGGCATGGAATGTGTTAAGACAGAAGGTCCCTTAAGTAGGGACTGAATAAATGAACCGACTTGGTATTACATGGATCTCACAACTTTTTATGGTAGAAGAACTGAGTTACGAAAGTTTTGTTTTTGATGGCTATTATAAAACAAAGTCCTCCGCCACGTCTGTCTATCTGTGCATCTGTTCGCGATAAACTCAAAAAATACTGAACGGAGTTTCCTGCGGTTCTAATTCATTCATTCATATTTTCGAAAAAAAATCTGCTTAGCAACGTAAACAACGTAATTAATGTTGTGGAACTGTCAAAATGAAAGAGATTCCTACTCATGTGTACAGCAGAGGGGTACTGGGGGGGCTGGTATAACAACACATTAAAACCCACAAACAAAACGCATTACATAATTCCCAACTGGATAATCTACGACGTCTGAACAGTTACCTTCGCCAAAATAGCCGCTGAAAAATATTCAGTTCAAGGCTGACTACGATTCATTACAGATGGCGTATTTATTTTATTTAGATCATTTATTTTACGGCACACATGTAATGGATCGAAAGAAAGTTTGTAGGCCTACGAAAATATCGATAGGTACCGATACTTTTCAAGAAATTATTTTGTTATTTTTTTATCATATCGTATGCTGCACCGGATCGATCGATCAGGTTAAACTACGCTTGCTGCGGTTAGCCAGTGGATGGGTGACCATCTTTACATATTAAGACCCGTGCCTCGGACAGCACGTTAAGCCGTTGGTCCCGGCTGTCATTCGTGGATCTTTGACAGTCGTTACGGGTCGTCAGAAGGCCGAAAGTCAGACAACCAGTCTTAGCAAGGGGTATCACGTTATCCAGTAACTGGATTGTGGAGGTCAGATAGGCAATCGATTCATGTAAAATACTTTTAGCTTGCAGCTGCATCCGGTTAGACTGCAAGCCGACCGCAACATAGTTGGGAAAAGGCTAGGCAGATTATGATGATGATGATCGTATGCTGTACCGATTGACTTTATTACGTCAACGCCGTCTGTCGCTGAAAACTGGCGCTGAGGTTCTGTTCCGTATAGGGTCGTAGCATTTTGCTGAGCGCTGGCCGTTTTGCATGAACGTGACGCATTATTCCGCCAACTTGTTCTTTTTAACACGCTTTTATTAGCTTCACATGTATATTTGTAAGTTTGTTTGTTTGTATGTAGCCGACTCCTTTCGACTTGATTTTTACCCACTTCAAACGGTCAGATTTCATTTAAACTTTGTAGACTTATCGAGGACCGATGACAATTCAATCATTTCAAAAAAAAATAGAAAAAGAAGAAAATAACCTCGCCTTTGTAGTTAGAAGAACTAAAAAAATTGAAAATAAATAATAGTTTAAAAAACTAAAAAACGCGCTTTAAAAACCAAATTAAAAAATAGCAAATAATTTAATTCAGTTAAAAAGCCCCACGCTTTTGATTGTGCTTGATATTAATTGATTATAAAAATACCTAAAAAAAACACCACCACGCTTTTTAATATAATTAAATTATTTTCTATTTTTTTAGTTTGATTTTTAAAGCGTGTTTTTTAGTTTTTTAAACGAATTATTTATTGTGTTTGTGTTCATGTTTAACGCAAACACACTGTTTTTTCTTTCTTTCAAAGATAGTGATATTCAACAAAATATTATTTTATGTTTCTGCGGTAGATGGTGGTAGAATGGTTGATCGCATTGAAGAAACGACCGAATGAAAGTAAATCAACATAGTGAATGAATGAATGGACGTGTAAACAATTAAAAAAATAAATGAATGAAGAGTGAATGAATGTATCCGTAGGCACGTGAAAAATTTTCAGTTTAGCTCAAGGCTGCCAATGATTCATTACAAACATTACAGATGGCGTATTTATTTCGTTAAGATAATTTATTTGACGGCAAACGGCACACGTGGGTGTAATGGGTTGATCGGGAAGCTGGTTTTTGTTTGAAGCGGTTTTACTGAGCTTTAAAAATTTGGCCCACATTAGGAATTGTTCCACTTTAATTTATGCTTTTACAGACATGGATAACAGATACCTAATATTACATGCAGACGTTTTTATTTTAAGTATAAAAGCATATTAAGTACTGAACACTTCCAACTGCAATTTTATAAAGGGAAAATTCAATAAATGATTATTGAACGAGAGAATGAATGATCGAACTAGTAAATTAATCAACGAACGATGAATGAATTACGTAGTATAAAAACAATTGAATGGTTTTATCCATCTTATCCTGGCGTGGAAATCGGCTGAGTTAACGGTACCAGAGGCCCTAGTGTGAGTTTCATTTAACCATCTACACCAAACGCAGTGAACGCGTTCGGCGTTCCGATTGGCCCTGGATTGGTGACGGACCAATAGGAGCGCCAAACGCGCTCACTGCGTTTGGTGTAGATGGTTAAATGAAACTCACACTAGGCCTCAGGTTACTCATTCGCCTTAAACTGCACGTATTTTAGTCTAGCCCACGAACTAACGAGTGAATGTATGAACGTACCAGTAAACGAATGAACAGTAGAGTGAATGAATGATCTAAAGAGCGAATGTATGAACTGAAGAACGGATGTATGATCGTAAGAGTCAATGGACTGTGAATGACTTTTTATTTTCATAATTTTGCTACGTAGGCTACGTAGCCTGCATTTTTAAATTACTTACCCTCCTTAAACTGCTTCAACATTACATCCAGCGTGACGTCTTCGAACACAAAGTTGCAGGGGTTCTGGTAGTACTGGCAGAGCGTACGCAGCGGCGTGTTGTCGTCAGGGTCCACGAACGCCAGGTCCTTGATGAAGAGCACCGTGATAATATTGCCGCGAGGGCCTTCGTATACTGGGATACGGGAGTAACCTGGAAATGTAAAATGGATTTTGAGTTTTTGCCATCGATATGTTGTTAGCAAATAGGGGCTTGTCGCTAGGTAATAACAGCTGCACGGAACGATCCATTAGGTGAAGCTATGGTTGCCGAGGTTGGTCCGTGGATGGGTAATGACCATCATTACATACCGAGACTCCTTCGTGCCTCGGACTGCAAAGCCGGTGGTCCCGGCTGTCATTTACGGATCTTTGACTGTCGTTACGGGTCGTCAGAAGCCCGAAAGTCTGACAACCAGTCTTATGTAGGAGGAGGTAGGATAGGCAGTCGCTTCATGTAAAGTACTGGTATTCAGCTGCATCCGGTTAGACTGGCAGCCGACCCCAACATAGCTGGGAAATGGCTTCAAAAGTAGATTGATTTTTGAAATTGCTAGGAAATAGCTTACGATGACATTATGAAATCCAATTTTTTTACTAAGTCTTAAGATAGTCTTATCTCTTGCTACATTTAAACCAACCGCTAGAACATAATTTCTTCATTTTAAGTCTTAGACAAGAGGAGTAAAAATGCAGTCACTCACCAGACTTAACAATTTCCGACATGGTCTCGAAGTCCAGGATGCTGTTAATGGGCAACATGAAGCAATCCTTTAGCTTGGTCATGACATCGCAGACCTTCTTTTTGCGCAGGTCTAGGGCTCCGGAGATTATGTTCACTTCCTCTCTATCTAAGTCGTTCACGTGGTCTGTTACCTGTGGGGGGTTTGTGGGTCAGTAAGTAAGAAAAATATGTGGTTGCGGTAAGAATTGTGCCACGCGTTTCAATACCTGCTTTCCATCAGGCGTGATCGAACACGCCCATTCGGCAATCAACGAAAATAGAAGCTACTCATTTTTTGGAACGAAGTTCCTTATCGCGCGTTGCGAAAGGGGGCTAGACGGAAAAAATTAAGACCAAAAGTTGTAACGACACTTTTTGCTACATTATTGTAAGCCGTGCGGCGTGCGCGTGTTTCTAATATATATATATATGTGTGTGTGTGTGTGTGTGTGTATGTATATGTACAATTTTTAAAATTTTATTTCAATTCCTTCATTAATTAACGAAAGGAACTTCGTTCCATCCGGGTGTCCCTTGACACCTCTCAAGTGTTTTTTTTTACGTGTGTCGGAAAAGGCGTCTTTGGCATTTTATAAAACTGTTGTTGTCCAACAATGGAACGTGATTATCTTAAGGGGATGTCAACCTTACTAAAAAAGGAGGACCTTTGGAGTGGAAATATGGTCTTATGTGGTCTCGTTGGTCTCCAAGCTTAGTATGACACTTTCTTAGACATGTGGCGGCATCTACAACGCCACATGCGAACTACGCATCAAAGACCTGACGTCACACAAATCCTGCATCGCGCAATCAGAGTTTACCGCGCGATTGGTATTTAAACAACATTCCTACATCAACCGTCGGGCAGTAGCCCACCAGACACAACACGCGTCTGGTCGGAGGATATTTCCTTTTTTATAGAGTTTAGTTTCTCCATTTTTGACATCGCACCGTAGAAATCCTTCCACTATTTGTAATTTTGTCTTTCGTGTCTAAAGATCTTTGTCCTTTTTTATGTAGACTATTTCAGAAGAAAGTTTCTACCCCAAACTAGTATTGGTCCCCAGATCAGGAGTACATACCCTGACAAGTTCCTTTAGACGTTCCCTGTTGTAGTGCGTGCCGATCTCTTCACCTAAGAAGTAATCTAGCAGCTTGCTGGTCGGCCAGGCTAATGGCGCACAGATACCCATGACGATCTGAAAAGTAGAAAGTTTAATTGTAAGGGCAAACATTCAATTACCTCACGCTAGTTTTTTCGAAATGAAATTTTTGTTTCTGGACGTAGATCTTCTAAGTTTGAGTCACACCCGACGTTTAAATATAGAGGCGGGATTTTATCGCGCACTGCATTTTCAACTCTCGGCGTTGAATCGAGCATTAAGAATCCAATCCAACAGAGTGCATTACAGCCCGTCGAAAACACATACTGTTTGATTTTCAACTCTTGGCGCTAACCAGTGTGTTGAAGATCCAGTGTGCCAAAAAATCCCGTCGCGATATTTTTACGTCCTTGCGAACGTGAAGTAAAAGTGATCAATCAAAAATGCAAATTATTTTTAAAAGAGTTTCCGTGGAGTTTTTTTGCTGTATCTTCTCCATAGGAAACGAGCGAATTGGTCGTGCTAAATATTTTTTTAACCGACTTCAAAAAAAGGGTGAACCGATTTTGATAATTCTTTTTTATTTGAATGCTGGTGCTTCCCGTGTGGTTTTTTTTTTTTTTTTTTTCTGGTTGGGAAATCATCAAATAACTTCTCCCGCTCTAGGTGGAGCGTGTCAGACTTTTACTGACTAAAACCCACCCGTGTTCCCTCACTTGCCTGTGTGCCAGGGGCGGCGGTATCTCTTTCGAACAACCCGCACCCCCGGCAGGCATCGGCCCTTGCGGGCCCCATCTGTTGCTGCTGACATCTCTTTGAGGCGCGCGTGGAACACAACGCGCCGTCGACCCGGGCTTGGTCCTTACCGGACAGCGAGGTACCCATTACTCGCCGTCCGCAAGCCCGTGCCTACGGTGGCCGGGAATCAGCCTGGGATTCCCGACGCCCAGGGCGTCTCCTGCGAAGGTCACGGCTGTGAGGGCGCATGTACTGCATCTCCCTCACGTGCGCCGCCTCCCTCTTTGCGAGCATAACTGCTTCGCTGAAGGAGGCGACTGCCAGCCATGCCCTCTCGCTCCGTACCATGGCCTGGACCAGGGTCGGACGCGAGAGATCGCCGCCGCCGATCACCTCCACGAGGACACGGCGTTGCTCCGCCCAAGCTGGGCAGACCTCCACCGTATGCTCCACCGTGTCCTCTGGGCGATCTTCGCAATGGAAACACCCGGGCGTTTCCTCCCGCCCTATCCGAAACAGGAACCTCCCGAAATAGCCATGTCCGGTGAGGACCTGTGTCAGGCGGAAGGTGAGGACGCCATGCCGCCTCTCAAGCCACTCCTCAAAGAGGCTTCCCGTGTGGTCTCATTTCAATTTCATATTAATCTGATGATGCGTTTCGGAGACAGACAACGAAACTCTTCAAAAAATAACAGTAAATAAACCGCGATTGCTGCTATCGCCTAAATATGCATTGTTTTGACCCCAAGGATGATGAAATTTCGTTTTATTGGGGTAGGCACTATAACTAAAAAGTGAAAAATAAAAACTTTATCCAAAAAAAAAACTGACTTCCGAAAAAAACAGTACAAAGTGAAAAATAACTTTAATTTCGGAAGGCGGTGACAAAAAATTAAAATACATATCCAAAGTCACCGCCTTCCGAAAATAAAGTTATTTTTCACTTTGTAGTGTTTTTTCGGAAGTCGGTTGATTTTTTTTTTTAAGTTTTAAACCTACAAGGGCAATTTAAAAAAAATGATTATGATCTAGTTTCTGAAATTCGAACGTATCTATGATTAAAATGCAGTTCTTTTTACAAACCGGACAGCTTATTTCAGTGCTAAGTTATCAACTTATCAGTTCTGTATTAAGAACTTTACCGTTGTCGGAATAGAGTTCAGAATTTAAAAATGGCTCTATGGTTTAAACCAAGGTCTTACGATAAACTGTGTTGTAATAAGACGTATAGAGTTACTTATATAAAAACCCCGGTAGACCCGGTATACGTTCCCGTGGGTTATTTTCTAAAAAAATTGTAACAATTAAAACAAACTTACCTTCATAATCCAGATACTCTTAGCACCAACGAATAGTCCATGCCTAGCGCAGACAGCCTGAGGCGTAATCTCAGCAATAAACACAATAGCTAACGTAGACCCGATGACAGCAACCAATCCAGAAGTCAAATCATCCAGGATCACAGTGAACGTACTGTTCACAGCCACATTACTGAGCAAAATGGTACAGAGGAGGTAATTGCCGTGAGATCTGACGGGCATGATCGCTCTGGCGTATTTCCGTTCCTTCTCTGTTCCTGTGTTAGCAATGATCTTCAACTCCGTCCTGTCTAAAGCCATAAGACCCAAGTTGAGGCCAGAGAACAGAGAAGCCAGGAGAAGTAGGACAATAATCAGGATAATGGAAGCCCAAAGTGGGAGAAGCTTGTTGTGGGTAGCCAGGACCTTCCATTTCTCGGGACCCTGGTGGAGGAAGTGCTCATTTTGGGAGTTTTTCGCGCAGATGTAGAATCTGTAGTCGTCTAATGGAGGCGGGGCTAACATGTAGAGGAGGGCGGAGTCCGATTCGGCGTAGGATACCTGCGTAGAAAAAAATGGTTTTAAGATTAAGAACGGGCGTTGCATATCATTCACATAAGTCGACGAACACGACTTAATAAAAATCGCGGCTGGATTTTTCGCGTACTGCATTTTCAACTCTCAGCTGCTTTTCAACGGAATGCAGCGCGAGTGAGTTTCAACGTGTCGAAAAAAGACAGTGTTCGATTTTCCACTCTCGGCGCTTAGCTGTGCGTTGTAGATCCAGTTCGCGAAAAAATCCAGCGGCGGGGTTTTTCTACGTTCGTGGGAACGCGAAGCAAGCCTTCAATGGTTATTACATTATCTAATTTGTAGAAACATTATTTAGGAAATTGGAAGTCAGTGATCACACTAAATAAATTGAATTCTAAAACGGACAGACGACTCAGTCATGACGTAGAATTACATTAGATTGCAAAAATTTTGGAAGTATTGCGGTTGGGACCTTCAAATCTTACTAAATCGGATCCAACTGTTTTAATTTCGATTACATCTTTCGATTTCCTACAAATTGGATAGTGTAATACGCACTTTAGTTCGAGCGGGATACATGTTTTGGGACGTCTGCATCTTCGTTAACCTATTTTAATGTTCCTGATATTTACTTTTCTGCAAGTAGAATCCCGAATTTTGAAAATTTACCTTGTACTAATACGAATGTACTTAGTCCTCCTGCCGGCAAGGCTTCAAATGGAGTTAGTTACGTTAGCTAATTGATGTGGATTAGCAATGTCTTTAGAGCAATTATTACTTGTCAACAAAGTAATTGCTAATGAGCAACATTTGTCTCGTCTAGACACACAAAACAAAATAATGATAAATGATATCATACAATTTTTATTGCCTTTCTAAGTATTTTTTTATTATTATCTATTATGTCATTAGTTATTGACATGATCTACTCATAACAATATTTTTTATGATGAGTTGTTTTATGCTTTATTTGGCATCGACAGTTTTCATTTTATTTGTCGGTATATTGGTATGGCTAGCTGACATTTTGACTAATTATTTAATTAATGTTCTGTGTCTCGTAATGTTTATTACTTTGCCTATGTATGTATAAAATCAAGTCTTTCCGACTAAACAGACAGCAGTGCTGCTGGGGAGTTTGTTGCGCCACTTCTTCTTCCCAGCTAAAGCACTAGGAAGTGGTGAAGGGCGGGCGTTTTGGGAGACTGTCTTATGTATTTTGACTCTCGAAAAGTGCTGATTCTCAGCCTAATTTGAATAAATGACTTTTGATTTTGATTTTATCATCATTCACATGGTCCATCCATCGTTTCTTTGGTCTCCCCCTACTCTTAAAGCCATCATTCTCAAAACTTTCCTCACGAAATTTTCTTCATTCCTGCGTATAACATGCCCATACCATGACAACCAATTTCCACACAACTTTTCAGTTATCGGTACTAGTTTCCGACTTCCTTGTGTACTTGTCTATACCTCAAGACTTAAAGAAAAGGCAAGTCAAGAATTAAATAAAACAAAACCACTCACCTTATACTCCCCGTTTAACAAGTGATCACATGTATTACCATACTCAGCTGGCGTATGAGTGAACGCTATAATAGTTTCATTCGTAAAATTCTGCCCGAACAATCTCAAATAAAAATGAGTGTCTCTCAACACACTGGTGATCAGCTCATCTACAATCTTAGGCTCCTTATCTGACTCTTCAACTCTAAGACCCATCAATTTGACACGGCCTGAAGGACGTGGAGCGACTTTAGGTCCTAAGCTGGTATCTAACGTGTCTGTGGCATTTATAGTTTCATTGACAGGACTGTCTACAGTTTCTGGTATAGCTGTTGGTGTGTCTTTCACTTCAGTTGGAGATACGGTTTCGGTTTCTGCTTGACGGCGAGATCTGCTAGGTATTGTAGGGTCGGAGTATGATTGGATGATGAGGTTCGCGAAATCTTCATCTTCGAATTGTGATTCGTCGCCGATTGTTCTGTAACAAAGATTTTTGGTGGTTAGTTATTGGCAAAGTTATATTACGTTACTTCTATAGCCTCCTATGAGGCGTAGAAACACGTTTAACATATTTTTATTTTTTTTACTGACTTCAAAAGGGTCTAAATTAGACTGTTTTTTTTTTTGTACATAATTATGTTTCGGAATATCTCCGGCAATTGCCGAAATTAACTCAAGAGGTCACAGTCTCTTTTAAAATCCAGACATAATCTTTGTCAGATCATGTGAAAACCAGGTACACTGGTGTCTGAAATGGTCCTTTGAGGTAAGTACCACACAGATTGAGTGGGCGTTTTAAGAGCAGTGGTGACGAAATAATTTACACTAGATCGTGATGAGCAGAAGGCATTGTTACCATCGCGGGTAGAACCTGGATAAGGCTGATACCGGAGCATATGGATTGGCACAAAAAACAGAGGCCTATGCTAAACAGCGGGTGTGTAGCGGCCCTGACATCACGCAAAATCCTGTATCTCTCAAGCAGAATTTACCGCGAAACTACAACTTCCCGACACTAATCGTTCGGCGGTAGCCCACCAGAGACAAGTACCCGTTTTTTTTTTTTTGGGTGGGAAATCATCAAATAACTTCTCCCGCTCTGGGTGTAGCAGGAGGGCGTGTCAGACTTTTACTGACTAAAACCCACCCGTGTTCCTTCAGTTGCCTGTGTGCCAGGGGCCGCGGTATCTCTTTCGAACAACCCGCACCCCTGGTAGGCATCGGCCCTTGCGGACCCCACCAGTTGGTGCTGACATCTCTTTGGGGCGCGCGTGGAACACAACGCGCCGTCGACCCGGGCTTGGTCCCTACCGGACAGCGAGCTACCCATTACTCGCCATCCGCAAGCCCGCGCAGACAAGTCTACGTCTGGTCGGAGGATCCTCCCTTTTCTATAGAGGATGAGTGAACTTTACATTCTGTTCCTCATGCCTCTATAGGTGAAGTCGGGCTGCGACACGTGAGTTGGTTGGGGCCAACCCTGCTCAGTAACGACCTTGGATCCTGTGATATTCGTGTTTAAAACAGATTACAATGCTTTGAATATAGTCAAACGATAGATAAATATTAAAATTGATAGATTCGTGATTTGAACTAATAAAGGAATGGTGTAAGCCTGGTGGTACCAACATAAAATTATTGTTTCTATGGTGTAAAGATAAGCTACTAAGAGCATTCATTCCAGGGGGGCTGGAAACAACGCATTTATAGTAGTTTTTTGTGATTATTTCATTAAATACAAACAAAAGTACATTTTTTTTCAGCCAAGCACTAGATCGTTGTTATGATCTTTAATAAAAACATTTAATCGTACTAAATAATGCAAATAGAAAATAACTGACGGTATGTCGATTTTTATAAGTAAATACCAAAGATGTTAAAAAATAGCATACAAACTTGAAAATACCAACGATCTAGGGCATGGCTGAAAAAGATGTTTTACTTTTGTTTGGATTTAATTAAATAATCACGAAAAACCGCCATAAATGCGCCGTTACCACGTGGGGAGAATGCTCTTAAGTCGGGTGCGCTATGGTTTGCCACAAATTCAATTTTTCTTACGTTTTTTGCAATTTATTGAGGCGTAACACGCGGTACTTAAGAATGGCTTTCATTTTGACTGTTCAACAACAATCATTACGCTTTTTCGAATATATGAATGGAATAGCAATCTCCTTCAAAATTATTTAAATCGTGATGAATATGTGCAACTCAGTGTCAGGTAGCTAATAGACGAATTGCCATAATTTCTATGCTATTGGGTTTGGTTTCCGCACTTAGTCCTTTAAGTGGACCATTGTGCGAGAGCCATGGCAGCCGTCGGGCCTTATTCCAAACCAGCCCACTTCCCTTCAGAAGTTGGCTATAACTTCTGGTCTGTTGAGAATATCCGTGTAAGATTTGGGTGCCCCGAGGGTTTCTGTTCTAATCTGGGCTACGCCTGTGCATTCGAAAAGCACATGCGCAACGGTTTCCTCAGCCTCCATGCAAGCCCTGCTCAGGGGCTGTCCGTTATGCCTATTGTGTAAAAGTGTTTGTTTAGCGGGCAGTGTCCCGTGATGGTCCCAGTCACCAGACGCAGATCCTTTCTGTCCAGACGTAACAGACGTCTGGTCAGCCTGCCATCCAAAAACGGCATTGCTACCCTAGACTGCCTGCAGCCTGGTGTCAGGGTCCACCAGCTCTCCGCTTGTGTGTGGGTGTATTCCTGAAGCCACCTGCGTAGTTGGTTGAAAGGGATGATGGGCTGGATGGACAAATTGCCATTTGGACAGTCGAGTTTCGCCTTTTTCCATTCCTTAGCATCAATCGTCTATTCTGTTAAAATATCACCGTGAACACTTACGTAAAATGAGCTCGAAGTTAACTGTCCATCAGTGCCCACTTCACTTTTGCGGTACCTATAGATCGACATGGTTCGGTACGATGCCGGAGGTAAAGAATAGCACCATCCTATTTCTTCCCGTGGGTGTCGTAGAAGGCGACTAAGAGACTTACTAGAGAATGCCAGCAGCGTTCTCTATGCATTTTACCACCATTCTGCAAACCCCCCTATTTTTTTTGGGGAGGCCTATGTCCAGCAGTGGACGTCTATCGGTTGAAATGATGATAGATCGACAGGCTTTCAAAGACCTGTGGAAACAAATTGCTATAGTTTTTTTACTTCTTCTTAGAGTATTGATAGCAATCTAAGTACAGTCAGCCCAGAATTTGGCTACCAGCTTGGCACTTTCAGCATCGTCCATCAACTCCTGTAGCGTGCAGACAACAGGACACGCTGGACAAGATATTAAATGCCCCATTGTTTGAGGGACAGCATTTTTTTTACTAATTAAACAAGTAATAGAAGTCTTAAACAGTAGGTTATCCAATTGACACAGAAGTTAAGGAAAACAAAGTAAATACAATCATCAACAACATTGTATGGAGTACATTCAAACAATGTGATTCACACAAATATAATCAATGTCAAGCCGCACAATTGGGGACAGAATAAGTGGCGCAGTCAAGCGGTTGATAAATAAGTAAAGGTCGCTGCACACAGCGGGCGCGGCGGGACGGTGACGCGACGCTAAGCAGTTGTAATGTACTAGATATTACGGACAACGCCACACAGAACCGTCCCGCTCGATGCGACGCGACGCGACCTTAAGAGTAGTTCTTTAACTTGTTCACTCCGATCCAGCCCGTCCAGTCTTCCAGCGACGCCCTAAGCCGAGGTCCGAACCTCACAGATGGTGCCCTTAGCGTGTAGTCGCTTAGTTTAAAATTTATAAGCCCTTAAACTACATCCCGTGTGGTCCCATTCCAATTTCATTTAGATCAGATGATGTGTTTCGGAGACAGACAACGGAACTCTTCAAAAAATAACAGTAAATAAACCGCGATTGCTGCTATTGCATAAATATGCTTTGCTTTGAACCCAAGGATGATGAAATTTCGAATTAGTGGGGTAGGTACTATAACTAAAAACTGAAAAATAAAAACGTTTTCGGAAGTCGGTGACTTTAGATATGCATTTGAATTTTTTGTCACCGCCTTCCGAAATTAAAGTTATTTTCCAGTTTGTAGTAGGTATTTTTTCGGAAGTCAGTTTTTTGGAAAAAGTTTTTTTTATGCAATAAAGTCCAGGAATTTCCTCATTTCTTCCATAACCGCATAAATAAGAATAAATTACCCGCAAACTACCCAGATATATAGGTACCAGCCATATTTTCCTCATCATTACTTCGTTATCGTTTGATCGTAAATCGGTATCTAACTATCATTAATATAAATGATTTATAGTCCCGCAGCGCAGACCTATTATTTCGATTTGGGTGACCCATAAGTTTATTATCTATTTGGCATTCAAGGTTATTATTGAGTATATTGATATGGCTTTCTTTCCAATTATATCACGAACACTATCGTCGTCTGAATACAGCCAAGTATTGATTACAGACGATTATTTTTGTATAAATCTCGTGCCTTGGAACGCACGTTAAGCAAATTGGTCCCGGCTGTCATTCGTGGATTTTTGACAGATGTTATAGATCGTCAGAAGGGGTATCGTAATACCTAGTAACTGGGTTGTGGAGGTCAGATAGGCAGTCGCTCCATCTAATATGCTGGTATTCAGCTGCAATCGGTTAAACTGGAAGCCAACCCCAACATAGTTGGGGAAAGGCTAAGCCAATGATGGTGACTTTGTAAGACCTAGTGCAAATTTGAATCTGCGTTAGAAAACAGAATTACTATTTTTATTTTCCTCTTTTTTTATTTTATTAACGATACTGTAAACAAATCGAATTCCTAAGATTTGAATAGAATTTAAAATACCTTGCAGATTATTATTTAGGAGAATAGTTTCAAGAAGTTTGTAAAATACGTCTGAGGCCTTAGTGTGAGTTTCATTTAACCATCCTCACCAAACGCAGTGAGCGCGTTTGGCGCTCCGATTGGTCCGTCACCAATCCAGGGCCAGTCGGTACGCCGCACAGTGGAACGAATGTATGGGAGCGGTTGGACGTAGACATGTCCGAAAAAAAAGAGTAAAATTATGCCAAACTAATGATGCCATCTTATTCGATTACTTAATGCCTTCATAACTTGTGGTGATGAATTTCTTCATAACTCCCATATTTCGGGAGTAATTTGAGAAAATGTGAAATTTTACTATGAAAATGAGTGTATCGAGCTCTCTCCCTCCTGATTCCGGGCTTGTTTCAAGTAGCGGTCTCTAATATCATAATGCTAATACTAAGAGCTATATTTAATACTAAGACACATAGTGCGCCAAATGTGCACTTTCTGGGATAAAGAGTGATGTTTATTTTATAACACAATTTTTTTATTTTTTGTTTATTTTGTTGATTAAAACCGTTTTTCTAAAGGTTTACCTTATTACAATAACATTTCTGAGCAGCCAATTAGAGAAGATATAAGCTAATTAGGATATATAATTAGGGACTTAAGGTTTACATATAAAACTGATGCACTAATGATTACTGATAAGAACATTGCTATTATTTAATTACTAAATGGCTCTTAATACACTAATTTAGCATGCATCATTTACTAATTATCACAATAACTAATTACCTTGCAATATTTAACAAAGGATACCTGGGATACCTGGATTTTATATAAATAGGTCACTATTAGTAACTTTAAAATCAGTGTTGATTTACACCTCGTTGTATCCAAGCTAATCTCGCAATGTATTTTCCAAATTTTAATACAAATCTTGATATTCACGTTGCTTTATGCGCACGCGCACATAAAGATTTACGCGACTTTAACTATTTGTTCAGTGTTTTAAAAGATAACAGTTGTGTTCAGTTATGTGAAAGTGCTGAAACAAGTTTAAAAGACTGGTGTCGTCGATTTTGCTACCGCATTTATGCAAAATGGACACAGTCTGGAAGAAGCACAGATAAGTTTCGGAAGAAACATGAGATTTGGCTACAGGCTGCAATTCAATGGCCGGAATTACAGAATGAAAATATGGAACCTTCTACAGAAAATATAAGTGACGTCATCGAGCCCATAATTTCTCCTGCTAAATCTGATGCTTCAACTTGTACACATCCTAGTCCTCGTAAATCTTTTGAGGACCTTAGTAACCGGCAAAAAAGAAGACGCACTGAAGATAGTCTTTCATGCAGCAGTAGCAGCGCTGAAATTATGTTTTCGGCCGAAAGGGCGCTTCAAAAGGCAGGACAAAGCGATACAGCTTATGTTATGAAATACTTGACGGAGAATCCAGAAGAGGCCTCAAAAATCAAAGCCTTCATTGAAGGTAAATCAATTCAGGTACGGGAAATATCCCCTTTGAAGGCATTGGCTCTTTATGTATCGATGAACTTATCGAAATGGCGCTATAACACTCTTCGGGATTTCAACACTCAAGAAGGAGCTCTTCAATACCCGAGTTACTACATGTTGGTTAAAGAAAAAATTAAGTGCTATCCGGCCAAAGAAGATCTCACAGTTACAGAGAGCTCTGCAAAAATCAAATTACAAGCCTTGATGGATTTAACCTCAAGAAGACTTATTAGGTCGTTAGAAACCCCTGTTGATCCCAATCAACAGCTCGTATTGACCAGCAAATGGGGTTTTGACGGATCATCTAGCCAAAGCATTTATCATCAAAGGACGAGTGAAGATGAGCAAATCGATCTTGCTAGTAATTTTATGATTAGTCTTGTACCACTGCGGCTCGTCTCAAAAGGTGTAACAATTTGGGAAAACGAGCGACCATCTTCCACTTCATTTTGCCGGCCAATATTGTTTAAGTTTATAAAGGAAACCAAAGAAAATGTGCAGAGAGAGATGGCTGAAATCGAAGCAGAGATTGAAGCCTTAACTCCATCCACCATCACTGATGGAATTAGTGTCAAACACCAACTGCTGTTGACAATGATTGATGGTAAAATTCATTCCATTATATCCAATACAGCAGCTTCAGTGTGTGACATATGCAAGGCTTGTCCTAAAGAAATGAATAATTTAGAGTTAATCAAAGATAAACACGCAAACGAGGACATGTATAAATATAGCTTAAGCACCCTTCACGCTTGGATTCGCTCAATGGAATGCTTATTACACATTTCCTACAAATTAGACATAAAATCATGGCAAGTAAGGGGTGATATAGCAAAAAGGCAAGTTGATGACAGGAAGAAAAGAGTTCAAGAGGCTGTAAGAAGAGAAACGGGCTTACTTCTCGATGTTGTGAAACAAGGCAGTGGATCCACCAACAATGGCAACTCGGCAAGGAGATTTTTTGAAAACTACACTAAATCTGCTGAACTGACCGGAATAGATGCTATGCTTTTAAGAAAAATCTGTGTGATCTTGCAGTGTATTTCATCAGGAGAGAAGATCAACGTAACTAAATTCCGAGAGTTCTGCTTTGATACTGCTAAGCTTTACGTGGAGTTATACCCATGGTATTATATGCCTTCTTCACTTCATAAAATTTTAATGCATGGGCCAGACATAGTTCAGAACATGTCAATTGTGCCCATTGGTTTTCTATCCGAAGAGGCATCTGAGGCTAGAAATAAAGATTTTAGAAAATATAGAGAGGGGCATTCTCGAAAGCATAGCAGTATCTCATGCAATGAAGATATTATGCACAATCTTTTACTGTCTTCTGATCCACTTGTTACAAGTATCCGTCCAAAAGGAAATAAGTTTGTAAAAAAATCTTCTTTTAAGGAATTTTATGAGCTTACGGATTCTGAGAAAAGTGATATCGAATTTGTTAACATAAATGATTTAGCGGACATCGATTCTGAATTTGAATTAATTGATGATGATGATGATGACGAAGATAATTAAATGATGTTATTGTTTTAAAATGTGTAACTTAGTAAATTAGAGCTTACATCTTAATTATTTATTGTACTTTTAATGAAACTAGGTAATTTATTATCAACTTACTTAAAAGCCATACTCTCATCAGTTCTTGTGAATATTTTTGTTAATATATATTTCTGTATATATATATAATATATTTATAGACCTCTTAATAAGTCTGTCTGCGGTTTAAAGTAAATACAAATGGGGAAAAAACGTTTTTTTTTTTAAATTTTCATTTCCTTTTATCCCAGAAAGTGCACATTTGGCGCACTATGTGTCTTAGTATTAAATATAGCTCTTAGTAATAGCATTACGATATTAGAGACCGCTACTTGAAACAAGCCCGGAATCAGGAGGGAGAGAGCTCGATACACTCATTTTCATAGTAAAATTTCACATTTTCTCAAATTACTCCCGAAATATGGGAGTTATGAAGAAATTCATCACCACAATTTATGAAGGCATTAAGTAATCGAATAAGATGGCATCATTAGTTTGTCATAATTTTACTCTTATTTTTCGGACATGTCTACGTCCAACCGCTCCCATACATTCGTTCCACTGTGCGCCGAACGCGCTCACTGTGTTTGGTGAGGATGGTTAAATGAAACTCACACTAGGGCCTCTGAACTTGTGTTTTATACATTGCTAAAAGAAAAGCAAGAATTACACATACATACATAGAAACATACATCATAATTCTCCTGCCCTGATCCAAATTTATTTGTGGTCGGCGCAACATGTCTTTTACTTCCACACTGCTCTATCAGTCGTCATCTCCGTAGTCACACCCTTTCTAACCATATCATCATTCACACAGTCCATCCATCGTTTCTTTGGTCTTCCTTACTCTTATAGCCATCGACATTCATACTCAAAATTTTCCTCCTCATTCCTCCGTATCACATGCTCATACCATGACAACCAATTGAAACATACATACCGGTCCAAATCATAATTCTCGTTTTTGCTTCGCGATAGACGCGTAAAAACCGCGTCACCAAGGATAAACTCGGCATGCCAAATATATCTGTCCGCCACTACACTAGCCGTCGCCGACAGCCACTATCAGCACAAATGAGGTCACTCTGTGTGTACGTTCAACACTTCGGCTCTCTGATCGAGTTAGTTTGGTACCACTAACGATTTGGTATATTGAGAGCAAATAGTCAAATACACCAAGTGGTTGGGTTTGAGCACAGAGCATTATGTAATGCTCTGTTCTCAAACTATCTGAGAAAAATGTAAACAAATGGACCAGAAAACGTACCTGTGGATGACAACGAGTAATTAAAGCCGAAGTAGGTACTAACTTTAAATCACCTTCAATGTGTTTTTCATTTCGATAATTGAGGATAATTTTACAACGTCAATTTATTTTCGTTGATGATTTTTGAATTACAATGTAAGTAAGTACATTGTAGCGTTCAAATTTGATATTAAAATGGGCGTGCATGTAATTAATCTGCACTCATTTCTGCTGCTAAATTTAGCCAAAGGGAGAGGACTATGCCTGGAGTTTCCCTACTTGATGGAATCAGGAATGAAAAGATCCGCAGAACCAAGGCATAGCCTAAAGAATTGCCAAACTTAAGTACTGTAGAGGATATTTACTTAGTGTAAAACCTCACGCACATACTGGCAGCCGATGATTGGGCTATGTCTATGTTCGAGCATTTAGGATATTCTAAAATAGAACGTCAAATAATTTTAAGTAGGTGGTATCAGGTGAGCTTTGATTCTATTGACAGGCGCGTCTTTGTAAGCATCTGAAGGTCTTTCAGAACTCTTGAAATAAACGTGGAGTCCCACATTTTAAGCGCCCCATAATCTTTTAATTTTATACCCTTACAGACCCGGTACCTGGAGGCTCGTCTGAGCCTCCACAGTACATTGGGCAGGCCACATTACTCGCAGAACAGATGGCCGATGGGGCCGAAAGGTTCTGGAGTAGCGACCGCGCACTGGAAGACGTAGGTAAAGTTGGAAGGCCTTCCACAAGGTGAACCGATGTCTAGTGAACGCCGCAGGAATCCGCTGGGTGCGGGAAGCACAAAAGCGGTCGAAATGGCGGAGCTTTGGGGAGGCCTATGTCCAGAAGTGGATGTCTTTCGGCTGAAACGATTATAATGAATTTCTGCTGAAATTATTTCATACTGAAATAATAGATATTGCTGGTCTGAGTACACTTATATAAATACCCGCATTATCATTTATTTACATTAAAACTTAAATTATAAGCACGCAATTTTTCTAGAGACTATTGTCTTAAATTATCTTGAAGTATTTATTTATCATTGCAAACAAGAATAATACTTTAAAATCCATGTTACGTAAATATTGTGACAGGCAGCTTAAATGGCTAGACAATGACATAGCGTGATTAAAATGCCGCATCGTAATCGGTTCTTTCGTTTCGGAGATACGATGAAAAAGTCAGTTTCTTGCCCGTTCTTCTCCAAAGGAACATACTAGGTTTTTGGTATGGGTTTCGTCATTCTGACTGTCCGACCCCTGGACTATTTAAAAGTTTAGTTTATACTTCTATCCTACTAGTCTCTACTGTCCTACTACTATTATAAATGCGAAAGTAACCCTGTCTGTCTGTCTGTTACGTTTGCATGACTAAACCGCTGAACCGATTGTCATGAAATTTCGCACAGATATATACACCTTGACATTTTAGTTGTCTTACAAAGGTGGCCCACTCAATGTATCCGACTTAAAATACCTACAGGCGCGATTAAAAAATTGTTACCATTAATTAAGATAATAGGTACTAAGAAAAAAATAATTATGAAACACCCTCCCTGTTAATAATGTTTACGTAGCATACGGTAGAAGATTTCTACCTACATACCATACTACCATTACATTTCATCATTTATTCCGTCTCCATAACAGGGTGTTCAAAACTACATCATGCGTCTTTATAAATTATATTTTTTTGAATTATTATTCATATGTTCAAAAATATCACTTTTTTTTTAAATAAATTATTAATAGTCATTGGATACGTGAAGTGGGCTGCCGTTGTAAGACGACTAAAATGTCACGGTGTATAGCCTGGAATATGGAGAAGGACATAGGCTATTTTTTTACGCGATTTTTAACCGATATCCACGTCGGCCAATAGTATTATAAATAAGAAAGATTGGGGTTATCAAAGGGGTATCGTCATCAACACATCATCATTTCAGCCGAAAGACGTCCACTGCTGGACTTAGGCCTCCCCCAAAAGGCGGGGATTTGCCATAATCGCCACGCGTGGCAGGCGGGTTGGCGATCGCAGTATGGTGATAAAATGCATAGAGAACACTGCTGCCCATTCTCTAGAAAGTCGTTTAGTCGCTTTCTACGACACCCACGGGAAGAAATGGGATGGTGTTATTCCCTTAGCGTGTAGTCGCTTAGTTTAAAATTTATAAGCCCTTAATGTGCTTCCCGTGTGGTCCCATTTCAATTTCATATAGATCTGATGATGCGTTTCGGAGACTGACAACGGAACTCTTCAAAAAATAACAGTAAATAAACCGCAATTGCTGCTATCGCATAAATATGCATTGTTTTGACCCCAAGGATGATGAAATTTCGAATTAGTGGGGTAGGTACTATAACTAAAAAGTGAAATATAAAAACTTTTTCCAAAAAAAAAAACAACCGACTTCCGAAAAAACACTACAAAGTGAAAAATAACTTTAATTTCGGAAGGCGGTGACAAAAAATTAACATACATATCCAAAGTCACCGACTTCCGAAATTAAAGTTATTTTTCACTTTGAAGTGTTTTTTCGGAAGCCGGTGGTTTTTTTTTTGAAAAAGTTTTTTTTAAATGGTTCACTGGTATTCACCTGCATCCGTTGCGACAGGCAGCCGACTGTAACAAAGTTTTGAAAAATCTAGGGAGATGATTGAAAAGTTGCTCAAATCAATTGGTGACGAAGCTAGACAGATTTTGATGACCAATAAGCCTAGACTAGTCGTCAGACTTTTAGCCTACCCTCATTGAATTCCCAGAATATCTTGTTAATAGTTTTTATCTTAAAATACTTGTGTAAACTGTCGTTTTTATTTAGAATCGCGTCTAAATTTGATATTTGGCAGTCGCTAGTGCTACTTTAAATTCTAGTGAGAGTGGGTCATGTCGACGAGTTTTTTAATAGATAGGTGTGTTTAGTGCGTATGTCCTTACTTCAACAGTTTAATTATTTCAGGTTAAGGTGGAAGCTCCAGGTGAGCCCACGAAATTTAACGTTATTTGCAAATTGCAGGTTGCATGTGGATCTAATTATAATTCCCGCCCATAACATACATTTATTTACTAATTTTTGCAAGTCGCTTCGACCGCGTTGAGATAAATTTTCCCACGGGAACTTACAACCGGAATAAAAAGTTTCCTATGTGTTAATCTAGGTTATAAACTTTCTCTGTGCTACTGTGGTCATCTCCTAGCTCCCACGGCTTATTTTAATTTCTGAATTGTTATTTTATTTTTGTTTTAATTACGGACGCTTTAATGTGCACGTCTTTTTACATCGTTCTCACATTGATAAGTTCAACATAATGATGTAACCAACTTTTTGTAACAATACCATGATTTTAAAAGAGTGTCCATGGAGTTTCTTGCCCGTTCTTCTCCATAGGTACCTACGCTTTGGAATGGGCAATTAGCTTCATCTTTCTAACTCACCGACCTTGACAATTCAAAAGTGCCTGTAATTGGTTTATTTGAAATAAATGCTTTGAGTTTGAGTTTGTGCCAAATTTCATCCAAATCCGTTCAGCTGTTTTAGAGCGATTGAGTAACAAACATCCAAACATCCTCACAAATTTCACATTTATAATATTAGTAGTATAATCGATTTATAGACAGATATAGAAAAAATAGAAGAAAGTAGGATTGAATCATAATCTAAACTTTTTCCAACTACTTTAGTTGGGGTCGGCTTCCAGTCCAACCAGATGAAGCAGAATACTGACAGGCTTATTTAACTTAAGGGGAACCTAGTCGCGGGCTCGAACTCACTGGTGGGCCTGGCTAAAAAGCACGCTATCTCACCAGGCATCGTGTCCGACAGAGGTAGTGTCAGTGATGAGCACTTAGACGCTAGTCTACACGTACAACGTTATTGAGTGAGATGTAGGATCATTTATAGTACAATAGGCGCGTCAAAAATTAAAAAAAGTCCTTCGGAAGATCGGGTTTTATGAAAAAAACCACTGCATAAATCAATGACACACAAACTTCATTGAACTTTTAGATATTTGAGCTTTGTCGGTACCGACTTGGTTTTTCAGGTTTTACATTGTTTTATTACTTATACACACCTAAAGTTAGGTTAAATTAGCAAGAAAAACGAATCTTTGTTGGCTCATAACTTTTTAATGGCTTTTTATTTTAGTATTTTGTTTCCGTACAGACAATATTAATAATGAGACAAAACCATACCACGTTTAATTTTTGATGTAAATTGTCGAACAGTTGAGTAATACACTCCCGAAGTTTGTATGGGAAAAATGCGGACTAGGTTCACCTTAATATTAATTACCACAATAGAGGCAACTGCAATTTGCTTTGCCTGTGAGCAGCAATCGAAGGCCGCTTACAGGCTGTCCCTATTTTTCGCTTCTCACGAGACGATCGCCGTCAATTGAGGCGACAAGTAATTAATTTAACACATCAGGTGTTAAATCCACATTTTGGAAGCATGCCAATTAATTTGTCTTAAATTGTTGGGAGGGATTTTTTTTTAGATTCATACTAAACTCTAATAATCGTATTATACCCAGATGATGGTCTATCTGTGTGCCAAATCCAAAAAATGTTAAAAGAAACTAAGATTCCTATATGAGACGAACTCGAGGAAGAATTGAGCCGGTTAGGATGGGGTATACCTAAACTGACCATTTAATTTTTGTCCTAAAACGGGACGTCATATAGCAAGTTAAGAATTAAAATGAACACATTTTTTTTTCATCAGTACTTTTGTCATGGGCGGGAATAAGAGGGCACAAGCCTCCCTCCTCCCCTGTACCCACCCTGTAACCTGTAACAGTCTTTTCGTTCCCCATCTAAATGGAATCACTAGCTTTCTAGAAAATCGCGAACATACATACATATACGGGTAAAATAGAAAACCACCTTTTTCGAAGGCGTTACGCCACCTGATTTTACTATAACCGATTATACTATAATGAAATACGGTATTTGGTAAATCTGTAATATTAATTTTTCGCGCTGCTTCAGAAAACGGGCCTATTTTGCGTCCCGGAACTTTGTATGGGGACAATGTGACTGTTGACTGAGAAAAGGAACAGTCCCGTTCAAAACGGGACGTATGGTCACTTTAGGTATACCTATAAGGGATTAAGAAGCCCGAAGAGAGGGGGAGGAATCGAGAATTATGAAATCCGGTAAAATCAAAATCAAAAGTCGTTTATTAAAATTACGCTGAGAATCAGCACTTTTCGAACGCCAAAATTACATAAGACAGTCCCCCAAAACACCCGCCCTTCACCACTTCCTAGTGATTTAGCTGAGAAGAAGTGGCGCAACAAACTCTGCAGCAGCCCAGCTGTCTGTTTAGTCAGATAGACTTGATTCTATACACAGATAACTTGATCTATTTCCGGGACGGCGATCAGCAGTTCCAAGGCGGTGTCGGGTTTATTGTCCATAAGTCCTTGAGTCAGTGAGCAACGTGGTGAAGATCGAGAGATTGTCGACCAGGGTGGCGTATCTATACTCAGAATATCAGCAAGATATTCGTTGAAGGTATATTTGTACAGGTTTACGCCTCGACCTCGTCACAGCCCTACAGTGAGGTGGAGACCACGTATTAGGTTATTATAAACCAAAGCCATACATGGCTCTAAAACTCACATCATCGATATCAAACACGAGTTACATCGCATTCAAAATATTATTTAAAAAGTTTGGATTAACTACATTGCCAAAAACATTCAAATCACGGTTCCCAGATCCGAAATTCTTTTAACAACCTTTACAAGGCACTAATTTTAATTAAAAAGCCATTCTTTTAGTATTAGGACATCGCGTGACTATGAACATGGACCTTGGCTTAGAATTTTATCATTTGGGCAAGCATTTAGGGAGGAGTTTCCGTAACGACGAACCTTTTATTATTAAGTTTATCTATGCTAATATTTTTATGGGCGGTTAGGCAATCATTTTAACTGAATCCCTGTGGACAAACCTGTGTGCTTTGCTGCGATTTACTGTGTTTATGTATCAGATAGTGTACGCCTACGTGAAACGAAATTTCTTTAATGATAATTAATGTGGAATGTAAAAATATGATCTCATATTAAATAAGTTATTGTGCTAATTACCTAAATATAACTTTAACTAAAAGTAAAAATTGTAAGTGTTTAATTAAAATAGCTATTCAATTATTATTTATGTTATTAAATTGTTATCCAAATTGAATTAAGTACTCAGTTAATGTATCACTTTATTTTAATTTTTAAATTTTAGTTACTAAGTTTTAGATTTTTAAGAAATAGTTATCAATTAATAAAGGGTCTACAACGGCTCTTAGCTCTAAGCCTTTTGTTAACATTTTTGTTTTTACCTTGTGGAACGCAATTAAATGAAAATGAAAATGAAAAATCCCTTAACCGCTGAAGATAGGAACACAAAATTAGAAAGGGTATCAACTTCCCTGATATTTTCTTATGCACAGTTGTGCCTTTAAGCAGTTATGAATATTCCTCCATTTACCATACTCCATATGGGTGGAGGCGATCGGCGGCGGCGATCTCTAGCGTCCGGCCCTGGTCCAGGCCATGGTACGAAGCGAGAGTGCATGGTTAGCCGTCACCTCCTTCAGCGAAGCAGTGATGCTCGCAAAGAGGGAGGCGGCGCACGTGAGGGAGAGGCAGTACATGCGCCCTCAAGGCCGTAGCCTTCGCAGGAGACGCCCTGGGCGTCGGGAATCCCAGGCTGATTCCCGGACACCGTAGGCGCGGACTTGCGGACGGCGAGTAATGGGTAGCTCGCTGTGCGGTAAGGACCAAGCCCGGGTCGACGGCGCGTTGTGTTCCACGCGCGCCTCAAAGAGATGTCAGTAACAACTGATGGGGCCCACAAGGGCCGATACCTGCCAGGGGTGCGGGTTGTTCGAAAGAGATACCGCGGCCCCTGGCACACAGGCAACTGAGGGAACACGGGTGGGTTTTAGTCAGTAAAAGTCTGACACACCCTCCTGCTCCACCCAGAGCGGGAGAAGTCATTTGATGATTTCCCACCCAAAAAAAAAAACCATACTCTATGGAAAAGGGAGGATCCTACGACCAGACGGTTGTTGTGTCTGATGGGCGACTGCCTGACGGTTAATGACGAGACGTTGTATATATATCGCAGCCATCTGGTTAAATTAGCCAGCTAATTGGAAGCCTGGGCCGTTCATTAAACGCCGGCATCCAATTAAATAGCTGAAGGACAACTAGCCTAGTCATAGAGCGCATCGTTTAACCAGATGGCTGAATATCGTGTAGTCATTTAGTTAAATTGGATATTGATGAATTTGTGATGTTTATTTATACCTAATAGCTACTTCTAGGTAAGTAACTAGTAATAGTGAAATGTTATTAAATAAATAAATGATTAAATAAATAATTTCACATAATTTTGCACACATGATGAAAAACAACATTCACGTTTTGAGCTTTAAACGTGACGCCATATTGCTTTGTTGACTACTAGCGCCGCAGTGGAAAAAACCGAACTAAATTTAAATCACTTCGCTGAGTCTTGGTCAGTCATCTTCAAAGGGCTAAATTTCAATACGCCAAGTTTTTAAACGTTGAATGATTCTAATTCAATAAACTATATGCCTAGGCATCAAACTGGATGCCGGCGTTTAATAAACGGCCTAGGCGTCCAATTAGCTGGCTAATTTAACCAGATAGCTCGACATATATAATTCGCACAGTAAACTCTGCGCGATGCAGGATTTGTGTAACGTCAGGGCTTTGATTTGTTGTTCGCATCCACATGCAACTTTTTTTTATAAAGATAAAACAAAGGGGATAGCTTAAGAAAAAAAGATCATGGAAATTGGATGAAGAGAAACCAGCTGGAGACACAGATAACGTAGATGATTAAGACAGTGTAGAAAAAAAAAAGATGGTCAAATGGAAATAATGCTTTATCATCTCCTTTTGTTCCGTGTGGTGCCGGACGTAAAAGAATGGCACCAGCCCATTTCTTCCCGTAGGTGTCGTAGAAGGCGACTAAGAGACTTATTAGAGAATGGGCAGCAACGTTCTCTATGCATTTTACCACCATACTGCGATCGCCAACCCGCCTGCCAAGCGTGGCGACTATGGCAAACCCAATCGGCTGAAACGATGATGATGATCTTCTTTCGTTGTGTGAAGCCTGGAGGCACGAAACTTAACTGATTTAACATTTTATGGCATTTTCATACTTGAAGCGAAATACGGGTGCACTTTATACTACTGCCTGGCCAAGGCTGTGACAGAGTGGCGTCCAAGTGATGACGAGATTTTTATGTGTATGTTATCATCATCGTAATTTCAGCCGAAAGACGTCCACTGCTGGACATAGGCCTCCCCCAGGGTCCTCCACTTCGACCGGTCTTGTGCTTCCCACATCCAGCGGATTCCCGCGGCCTTCACAAGGTCATCGGTCCACCTTGTGGGAAGCCTTCCCACTCTACGTGTATGTTATACCATAAATTAGTCAGCTATGTTGTGCCTATTAAGAGTATCTTTATTACCATATTGAGTGCAGCTTTAGAAATGAGCTAATTTTGCATGCACAACCATGACCAACTGCCTCGTCGGTCTTGTGGTCACGATTGAGCACGGGGTCCTGGGTTCCATTCCTAGCTAAAGCACTACTAGGAAGTGGTGAAGGGCTGGCGTTTTGGGCGACTGTCTTATGTAATTTTGACGTTTATAGTGCTGACTCTTGTAGTTTGATAAATGACTTTTGATTTCGATTTTTGGTCGTGGAAACTGTTATTAGGTTTGTCATCAGGAATCTCTTAGTAGGAGCCCGGAATCTGGATTTTGATGGCAATAAGCTCGCCCTCAATTACATGAGATTTAAACATAAATAGCAAAATGTGGATGTACCTAGTATAGGTACACCTCTGCCTAATCCTTCGGAGATTACACACGTTGCGTGATGTTACTCACATTAACCAATCACGTGATCCATCTATTCTCGTTTACAAAAATCTTCATGAAATACACGAGCAACAAACGAAGGCCGCGATCTGTAAATGTCTCACACAATTATCACCTTAATTCTACAAGTGAAGCATCAAGGTTGTTTGTTGTATTTTTGTTACAACGATAAAAATTTTGGAAGTAAATGTAATGTTGAGTCAGATCATATCAGCGGCGTAACACACTTACAGTAATAACAGGCTGATTCCCGGCCACCGTAAGCGCGGGCTTGCGGACGGCGAGTAATGGGTAGCTCGCTGTCCGGTAAGGACCCAGCCCGGGGCGACGCACACTGGTCCCAAATTAAAAAAAAGTGGACATTGATAGTAGACCGCTGATATTTTTTTTTATTGTTGATATAATGATAACAGATAAGGCAAAAAAATATTATTGTCCTACTTCAAACACTTTTCTCTATAAAAAATATTTCTTTTTTTTTTGTATGGGAGTGATTACATTTTAATCAATTTCTCAAAAACCTTAAGCGATGTCGAGATGGCATTCACATATGTTAGAAAACTAATAATTCTGAGTATTTGGCTCGAAGAAACTTATTGCTTATCTCTGCGTACTTTCGAGATAATAGTGACAGAAAATAACAATTTTTTTTAATGTTAATTGTTCGCTTTTTTTTAATCATAGCCTTACTCATATCGCAATAAGTCCGCTGGCCAGCAAAATGGAGCTTCGACGCGAGTTTGCCGGGATAACAAGATGGCCGCCTCTCATGACGTAACGTAATACGGTCACGAATCGCGCGCGTACACCTCACTCAGTGTACAACTAAATGTGGTTGCGATAAGACGTGTCCTTATTTTTTCTGTGCGCTTGAAGAAATGCTTGTTGTTTGTTTGTGTTGTTATTGTTGTATTTTGAATCTTTGGATTTTAAAATCAAATAATTTTTGTTTGTCTTTCTTTCGTCGAATTTGTTTTCGTAATTTTTTTTGTTAAAATCAAAGTCACTTTGTCTTTGATATCTTTGATTCTAATTTGTTTTCAATTTTCCTTAAAATTATAATATGTCCGCATTTGTCACCAACTTAGACTTATACGTTGTTCTTAAATCAGGAGGTGGTTTTAAAAATGTCGAATTTTTATTTAATGCCCTTATTGAACGTATTGGTGTTGAATTGTCTTCCGAAGATTTGAGTAATATTAAATTATTTTGTCGTAATTTTTCAAGTAATATCTCAAAAAGATGGTCTGCTTCCAGTAGAGCTCAAAAGACCTTTCTTAACAAAAATTCAGACTGGTTACAATCCCAAATAGTTTGGCCAAAATGTCAAAATATCGATTTAAGCAGCATTTTTAAAGTTGCCGAGGAAGTAATTCCAAATTTCGAAACGCAAGTGGATACTCATCAATTAAGTTATGGTACAAGTAAAAAACCATTTGTTGATATATCTGATAAACAGAAGAAAAGGCGTTCTCTAACACTTCTAGATCACACAGAGGAGGAATTAGTTTATGCTTTATGTGCCAAATTAAAAGAGTCTAAAAAAACAAAATTAGCAGCTATATTAAACGAACTCAGCCAAAACAAGGAAAAATGTGAGATGGTATATGATGTACTATTCGCTAAAAAGACTGACAAACCGTGTTTACCAGATGATAAAACGTTAGCGCTTTACACCTCAACAAATTTGTCAAAATGGCAATATCGAAATTTAAGAACTATTCTTGCTTCAGAGAAAATGTATGGTCTTCCATCCTATCAAAAGCTCCTGGAAGCTAAAAAAACTTGTTATCCTCCAGAGTCAGACATAACTGTAACTGAATCTGATGCTAAGATAAGACTTCAATCGCTTCTAGATTTGACAACTAATAGGATATTAAAAACAATTCAGCACAACTCTGCCGACAAAAAATGGCTAAAACTAATAAGCAAATGGGGTTTTGACGGGTCATCTTCTCAAAGTAATTATAAACAAAAGTCACACTCCGACACTAAAATTGACGATTCTTCAGTTTTCATGATTAGTTTGGTTCCGCTTCGTTTGGAAGAAGAGAGTGGTACTATCTTGTGGCAAAATCCTGCTCCCTCTTCAACAAACTATTGTCGTCCAATTGGCTTTATATTTGCAAAAGAAACAAATGAATTGATAAAGAAGGAAAGTGCATCCTTAGAGGAAGAAATTCGTAATCTTGTTCCCACAATTGTAGATAATTTTGATATTAAACATGATTTGTACATGACTATGATTGATGGGAAAATTTCTACTGTGATTTCCAATACTTCTTCTGCAGCTGTTTGTAATATTTGCAATACCCCACCTAGCAAAATGAATGACTTGGACTTTGTATCCAAAAGACTCATCAGAGAAGATATGTATAAATATGGTCTGTCTTCGCTTCATATGTGGATAAGATGTATGGAATGTATTTTACACATTTCGTACAACTTAGACTTCAAAAAGTGGGCTGCACGAAAAGAAGATAAATTGTTAAAAGAAATTAAAAAGAATTTGACACAAGAAGAATTCCGGGAAAGAACTGGTTTGTTAATTGACATAGTAAAACAGGGATTTGGTACAACCAATGACGGTAACACGGCAAGAAGGTTTTTTGAAAATTATGAAGTATCTGCTGAAATAACGGGTATCCACCCTGATTTAATCAAGAGATTTGCAGTCATTTTACAAACAATTTCATCTGGTCAACTTATTAATACCAACTTGTTTAGGGAATATTGTAAAGAAACAGCAATGCTATATGTAAACTTATATCCATGGTATTACATGCCTTCAAGTGTCCATAAATTGTTGATACACGGTGCTGATATTTGTGAAAATTTCTCCTTTATTCCGATAGGCATGCTTTCCGAAGAAGCTTCCGAAGCGAGGAATAAAGATTTCCGGAATGTTAGAATGGCACATACAAGAAAAATCGGTAGAGTTCAGACTAATTTAGACATTATCCACAGCTTTCTAATTAGCTCAGATCCTTACATCAGCCATATCAAACCAAAGTTTGCTCGTTTACATAAACAGTTGTTTCCAGAGGCTAGTGCTTTGATCTTGAACAATGAATTGCTTTCGTTGGAAAACGAGGAAATAGAGATTTCTCAAGAGAATATAGACCCAAATATTAATCTTTCACCATAATATTTTTTCAGAATCGTTTGTGAACATATTCAACTTTATGTTTGCAGCTTAATATGTCTTCATTTTGATTGTTTTTTAGAACTGATGAAAGTACTCCTTCAGAAAGGTCATAGCTTTTCAGTCATTAGTGAGCCCCCATAACCTCTTTTACAGAGAAGTCTCTTTTTACTTGTTTGACATTACGCATACATTATAATTATGTGCTAAAGTAAGGCTATGATTAAAAAAAAGCAAAAAATTAACATTAAAAAAAAATGTTATTTTCTGTCACTATTATCTCGAAAGTACGCAGAGATAAGCAATAAGTTTCTTCGAGCCAAATACTCAGAATTATTCGTTTTCTAACATATGTGATTGCCATCTCGACATCGCTTAAAGTTTTTGAGAAATTGAGTAAAATGTAATCGCTCCCATACAAAAAAAAAAGAAATATTTTTTTTACAGAAAAGTATTTGAAGTAGGACAATAATATTTTTTTGCCTTATCTGTTATCATTGTATCAACAATAAAAAAAAATATCAGCGGTCTACTATCAATGTCCACTTTTTTTTAATTTGGGACCAGTGTGCGACGGCGCGTTTATGGCGGTCTGCCATAGGTAATAAATGGCGAGAGCCGTAGTGGCCCAGTGGTTACGGCCACGACTTATGAGTTGTAGGTCGTAGGTTCGAACCCAGTAAATTATTTCATCACCACAGCTCTCAAACGGTGAAGGAAAACATCGTGAGGAAACCGGCATGTCCTAGAACCGAAAATTCTAAGACATGTGACATCTACCAACCCGCACTGGGCCCGCGTGGTGGATTACGGCCCACTCCCTCTCACAGAGAGGAGGCCTGTGTCCCAGCAGCGGCAACGTTATAGGCTGATTATGTTAAAAATGGCATTTTTCAACAACGCTTAATTCAATTAATCATCAACGTTGCTAAAACTTCAGCCATGTCACAAACAAAAGCAACAAATGGTTTAACTGAATGACTACGACCAAATCCAGTTCACTCCGGTTAAATTGATTAGTGGGTTTAATTCATTAGACAATAGAGGTCAAGGTTTTGACGCAAATGTGGGTAAGTACACAGACAGATGGATTGGAATATCAGGCGCATCTGCCGTCTGCTTCAGATCTACTCATTTGTCGCAGATACTCAGGAACTGCCTGAGTATTTACGACGAGAGAGAGAGGGGGCTTGTGGCTAAGCAAAAACGGCCGCGCTGGTCGATCGATCAGCCTAAACTATGCTTCTCGCAATTGGTCCGTGGATGGGTGACCATCTTTACATGCGGATGGCGAGTAATAGTAGCTCGCTGTCCGGTAAGGACCAAGCCCGGGTCGACGGGGCGTTGTGTTCCACGCGCGCCTCAAAGAGATGTCAGCAATAACTGGTGGGGTCCGCAAGAGCTGATGCCTGCCAGGGGTGCGGGTTGTTCGAAAGAGATACCGTGGCCCCTGGCACACAGGCAACTGAAGGAACACCACCACTGGAACGCTCCACTCAGAGCGGGAGAAGTAATTTGATGATTTCCCAACAAAACAAACCATCTTTACATATCAAGAACTGCTGTAATCTTAGGCAGTCGTTACGAGTCATCAGAAGCTCGAAAGTCTGACATCATGTCTTAAGAAGGGGTATTATATTACCCAGTAACTGGGTTGTGGAGGTCAGATAGGCAGTCGCTCCGTATGAAATACTATCAGCTACAGCTGGTTAGACTGGACGCCGACTCCAACAAAGCTAGGAAAAAGCTAACCAGATGATGACTCAAGCACTGCCTTCTTTTTAAAATGTCTCGGTGTATAAAAAAACAGTCCTATCCACAGCATCCATGCAATCGATCCGCGATTAAATCAAAATAAAAGCAAAAAAGTTCCAGAACTGTCCAGTTAAACAAATTAATACGGTTCCATCTGGCTGTGTATTTGGGTCAAGGACTCCTCAGCAAATAAACGCTAGGGGAGCGGTTGTACATAGATAAATTGAGACCATTCCTTTTGAGCTCACTCCCGGATTTGTGTTAAGTAGGACCAGCACGATGTGTGTCAGTGGATAATGGTCCATTTATCTAAAATCAAGATCAACAAGAACATGTAATCACGCCTGTAGTTCCAGGGTTGGGCAGAGGTGTACCTATATACTAAGAAATTCTGGCCAATTGCGAGTCGGACACGCACACGAAGGGTTCCGTACCACAAGGCAAAAAACGCCGAAAAAAAACACGTTTCTTATATGGCGACCCTTTAATCTTGTTTTTATTATTTGTGGCAACAGAAATACACGTTCTGTGAAAATTTCAACTGTTTACCTATTACGGATCATGAGTTGCAGCCCGCTGACAGACATAGGGACGGAAGGATACCGGAGGCTTAGTAATCTCACAATTCTCATACAAATCGACAGCTATATTGAGATCATTCCTTTTGAGCTAAAGGCTTCGGCAAATAGGCGCGACCCAACAGCGCAACGCGACTCACGTAGAACAATTTCTATAAAAATTTCACACAACTTTCTCAAAGTGTCGCGCCGCGTCTGTCTGAAAAAGCCTATATATCCCAGATTTGTGTTGAGTAGGCGCAGCACGATATGTCATTGTATAATGATCAAATGGTCTGTTAAAGATCACTCTGACCATAATTACGGTTTTACTGCAGCCATACCTACCATTACTCATTTCAGAACTTAATTAAAGAGGATGCGCTAATGCAGTCCTCGAAATTAAAATTTTCTTAAGTTTTTTTTTGCAATATTCAGGTCAGTGTCAGTGTGAAATAGGTCAGCAAAGACACAGACAGACAGACAAAATTAAAAAAAAAATGTTTTTCGTTATATGCACACTTTTAATGTTATGTATACACCGTGACATTTTAGTCGTCTCACAACGGGAGCCTACTTCATGTATCCAATGACTACCAATCATTTGTGTAAAAAAGAAAAATATTTTTGAACATTTGCATATTTAAAAAAAATAAAGTATCATTCACTAAGACGCATGACGTAGTTTGAAACACACTGTTATGGAGATGGAATTAATGATAGAATGTAATGGTAGGTAGGTAGATATCTTCTACCGTTGGATACGTAAATATTATTAACAGGGATGGTGTTTCATAATTCTAAAGCGTTATTTATTTTTCTTGGTACCTATTAACTTAATTAATGGTAACAATGTTTTAATCGCGCCTATAGGTGTTTTATGACGGATACATCGAGTGGACCACCTTTGTAAGACGACTAAAATGTCACGGTGTATGTTACCGGCCAAACCCGATTTCAGGCAGGTTTGTCCTAGGCCAAACAGACTTATCCTACGCGTGATATGTCGCAGCCAACTAGCTTAATTAGCCGTTTCGTTAACAGCCTTTGGAAGTAGCGCTCGCCGGCCGCTGCCGCGGCACCGCTCGCTCGGCTCGCGCGCTTTTGGTCACAGTTCTAACCTAACCTAACCTATTTCATCGGGGTGCCCCGCCTCAATCAACCAGTTTGGGCCCAAATCGGGTTTGGCCGGTAACATATACACTAATTTCAAAAATCTGTTATTTTGACATTACAAACAGACGTCGGTATAGATTCGGATCAGCCGCCAGGCCGTTCGATGCAGCAGATGAAGCTTTTAGCTCTTCTATTATAGAACCTACTTAGTTGCTAGAAGTCCCTTCAGATTAAGGTCAGAAAAAGAGCCGGACCAGTCCAGTATTTACTGGACTGGTCCGGCTCTTTTTCTACTGAATACTATACTAGAATTTCTGCCGGCCCATTTGGGTCAGGGCTTCTCGCTCAAATAAACGAATGATTAGCAAGAAAGGGGAGCGGTTACTGACATCACGTTACATAATGTTTGTTCTTTCAACTCCTGGAGTTAACTAGGTAAAAGGTATATGTTTAACACTTCGGGGAGCACTAAACACCCATAGGCGTATTAACAATAAAACTTGTTGTATTGTATCCAATTGATATACAAAAAAACCCAAGATGCACAGTCTCGAACAAAAGTAACACTTAAAACTGTCTCCAATTATACATCAGAGGTTATAGTTCTGCAAATCCAACCTTACACGCATGACTTAAAGTGGTTTTTACAAAGCAATGTCCAAAAAGACTGACTGAAAGATGACTGACGATACTATTTGACTCCTGCGCACATTGCGCCCTATCTATGCGGACGTTTTTGAGATACTGATTGTGTATCTTGGGTTTTTTGTATACACCGTGAAATTTTAATGGTTGTTTTCCCGCGGCAGAACAACTTGCAATAAGGAGTACTTTCGAAGCATAGAGTAAAAGTAGTTTTCTTTTTTCGTTTTCAAATAATTTAAAAAAATCTTCATCAACTCGTGAAAACACTACTCAATAGTAACACTAGAGGCAACTTGTAGGTACTACTCGAATCGCACGCACCGCCGACAAAGGGAACAGCGATGTATAAATGTTCAAATCAAAATAAACTCTCGCACGTGGTGATTTTTCACAATGGTTAATCTGCCATTTTTTGTTTCTAATATTTTATTTGTTTATAAAACGATTGTATTACCAAGACAAAACCACTTGGCTGCGGGAAAACAACCATTCAAATTTCACGGTGTATATGATTGTGTCTCGTTCAGTGTCCTACAACCGATTAACTTTTTACCAACTATAAAAAAAACGTTCTTAATTCATTTGTATGTTTGTTCCGCGATATCTTCGGCTATTGTGGATCGAATTCGAAAATTCTGTATTCTATAATGGATAGGTTGTGTGTCTACCTTGGGGTGGCATGGCACTACATACATTCTATAAACTTTGCGTCGGTAGTTTTTGCGTTAGCTTCGTATATAGTATACGTATTTAATCCAATTTGTGTCTATTTATGTTTTAATCCTTCCTATCACTTTTGTTTACATAGCAATTAGTGGTTGAAGAATTATTGTGGGGTAAGTACACGCGACTACAAATCAAGCTATACATTTCCAGTATAAGCTGATCTCGCATTGTGTAGGATTTCCGTACAGTGCGAGATTAGCGTGTATGCACCCATAACTAAAAATTGAAAAATTAAAAAAAACTTTTTCACGAAAATAAAAACAAAGGCAGCAGACAAAGATGGCGGAGATTTTCGCCCAACAGTGTGATTGAACAGACAAAAATTATGTTTTCGTATATCATTTTTAGATGCTACACACTCGCAGACATTTCGTGATCCGATAGTTATTTAAAAAAAAAAGAAATCCAAGCCAGTTTGTTCAAAGGTGATAATTATTTAGTTTAGTGAACTCATTGGTCAAAGGCTTTAGGAAAATTTTGAGTACGACCGTGGATGGCAATAAGAGGTGAGGTTAAGTGATAACAGGATGAATAAGGCTTTGACAAAATGGCGTTCAAGGACTGGAAGACAAGATGTCGGTCGGCCGGCGGCGAGATGGGCGGACGACAGTGTTGCCATCGCGGACAAAACCTGGATGAAACTGGCACAGGAGAGTGGGGATTGGCACAAGAAAAGACAGGCCTATCTAACAGTGGGTGAAGTCTGGCTGTGGATGGTGATAACGATAAGAGTAGGAGAAGTCTAAAGAAATGATGTAAGGACTTTGTGAAAGATGCTTAGTTTAAAAACGGGGTCATTACTGAGATGACTGTCGATAGATACCCATGCAACTATTAACCTGCCTTATTTTAATATTGCGGACCGTGTGGTACCGGACGTAAAATAAAAACACCATCCCTTTTCTTCCCGTAGGTGTCGTAGAAGACGTCTAAGGGACTTACTAGAGAATGGGCAGCAGCGTTCTCTATGCATTTGACCACCATACTGCGATCGCCAACCCGCCTGCCAAGCGTGGCGATTATGGCAAAACCCCCCGAAACTGGGGGAGGCCTATGTCCAGCAGTGGGCGGCTTTCGGCTAAAATGATAATATTGGGGTCGGCTTCCAATTTACCCGGATGCAGCTGAATACCAGTGTTTTACATGAAGTGTCTGTCTGTAAAACGACACCCCTTAGCAAAACTGGTTGTCAGACTTTTGTGCTTCTGACTACCCGTGACGACTGTCAAAGATCTAGAAATGACAGTCAAGGATAACGGCTTAACGTGGTTTCCGAAGCACTGAGGGGTCTCGGTGTAATGGATGATCACACATGCACGAACCGACCGCGGCAAGAGTAGCTTCGATCGACACGTGCCGCTGGTATTCAATCAATCAACTTTTCTTACCACAATATAAATAAGATATTTTACATTGGTCAGTTTCGTCAATGATACACAATTCAGGCAAGTATATACTGTGGGAGACTGATGCCTAAGCTAGGCTCGTGGCTTGTGTTTCAGGAAACCAGAATCCCAGGATTATGTAGCCACAAGCCCCACCAAAACACCCATGTGGATGATGACTGGCCAATCGTTTTTCAGCAGATATATCTGTTTCTCTGTTACATCATAAACCAGACAGATATTGGTGTCAGAAAAATTATGTTTACACGCAGAAATATATGAATAACGTAAATATTTCACTTCCCACGCAGACATTAATCCTAAATGTGAGTATTTTTACATCTCACACTCGACAGACGCGTGTGAGCGCTCTTTCACGTGCGGGCGAAAATGTAAGAGACAAATAAATATACGAAAGCATTTCGTAAGAAAATACTTTTAAAATGCATCAAATCTTTATTCAAGACAGTCCTTTTTTACATCACCAATTTCCAGAAATTTTGATATATCGTCCAACCATCTTCTCTCTCGTTCCGTATGGTGCCGGACGTAAAGAATAGCAGCATCCCATCTCTTCCCGTGGGTGTCGTAGAAGGCGACTAAGGGACTTACTAGAGAATGGGCAGCAGCGTTCTCTATGCATTTGACCATCATACTGCGATCGCCAACCCGCCTGCCAAGCGTGGCGATTATGGCAAAACCCCCCAAATTGGGGGAGGCTTATGTCCAGCAGTGGACGTCTTTCGGCTGAAATGATGATGATGACCTTCTCTCTAGCTTCGGTCTACCTCGATTGCGACGAGATTCTCGTTTTCTTTTAAAATGAGATCAGCGAATGTCCAAAAACTGATACGATTTATTTAGGGCCCATACGATCAACATATTTTGGTCGACCAAGTCTTTAAAACTACACTTCTATTAGCCTTAAGAACGTTCGGTATATCATTAGAATTGGATACAGCACCCTAATTGCACACTACCATACAAATCATATTTTGAAGGACATCGCTAAACTATTGCTTCATATCTTCGAATGTCTGCTCAACAACATACCTTAAGTTGAAGCCTGAAAGTTGTTGAATTGTCCAAATAAAAGCCATGCCTACTGTCAGTGTGTTACCCAAAATAATTTAATGTCTTTGGTTACACAAATAGTTGGTAGTTGGTTTGTCTATCGTGACGTACCTAATCGAACAAAGATTCTTTGCATCACATGTATATCTGAAATACCACCAAAGTTCGAACGCAACAGGCTGAGTAGTAAAAATCGAAAACATAAGATCTTCTTGCCAACAGAAAGAAGACAATCTCAAGCAGAACAACGGCAGACAATAAAACATAATTTTGCATTCATAAACATATTGGAAGTTTACGATGTAATAAACTTCCCGCTATTCGGCCATCTTGTTGTTTTTTACGTCAGTTGTAAATATGGCGCCCGGCATTCAGCCAAGCTGTTACATAATGAGATGTATTTTAAGTAGCCGGTAACTGATGGCATCATTTTGGGAGGCAGTTAGTGTTTAAGTATTTGGAGATTTTGATGGATTAGAAGCAATGTTAATTTCAGAAATATGGTGAATAATCGCTCGATTAAGTTCCTTCAAGTTTGTTTTCTAGTAAACTTCATCGACGGAGCCAACTCCAAGACAGTTCAATCATTTTGACGGGACTCTCCCGGTCTCTAAGTGGCGCCCAACCAGAAGAATTGGTTCTTCTGGCTGGGCGCCACTAATAGATCTTACTTACAAACTGGAGTTTACAGTAGTTGGGAATGTCCCAGCGAAAAAAAATTGTCCGAATGCTTTGGAACTGTTTTTATTTGGACGCACTTCTAGCAAATTACTTTTGCTGTTAAGATTAGCCTCCACGGCCTATACTATCCTCCTCTACATTAATTATGCCTACTTTTGTCCAACTCACCCTGGGCTGGCAGTGAGCTGGTAGGCTTGGGCATCTGGGATTGCTGACTGCCCATTTAAAACGTCATGATATTATAGTTCATATAGACACGACAAAGAAAAGAAAATACATTACGTAATATCTTGTCATAATCGGCTCTTGTATTGGCTTGCCAACCGCGCTATAGCGCAAGTGCTTTCAACGAGACATTATTCATTTACAATTTGGCGAATAACTGTACTTCTTAACGGGATAGCATATTTGAATCTAGTTAAAATTCTGCACGGCACTTTTCTACGTAATGGCGTCAAATGTTAATGTAAGTAACATAGTTCTTTAAACAGGCAAGCTCTTGACCAAGATGTTACTCGCATTAAAAGGTCAAGACCCTGTAAGACCAGCTCAGGGGTTGAGTGTAAAAGAAAACATTTTTGTATTGCCATTTCTTTACATGGAAGGATCTTTAGTGGGTTTACCCCTTGACCGCATGGCTAAAAGATGCAGGAAGATGGAGAAGGATGGGTGGATGGGGATTGAGGATGCGACTAAAGGGAGCAGATGTGGAAGTGCATCACAGACTCTGTGTCACCTCCTTTACCGGCCACCTGCAGCCAAAGTGAACCATGCGCTGCCAAGGACGATGCCATGAAAGTAACGAAGTAGGTTTTGGACAATAAAATCTAGTCATTTATTCAAACTAGGCTGAGAATCAGCACTTTTGAACGTCAAGATTACATGAGACAGTCTCCCGAAACGCGCGCCCCTCATTGTTTCTTAGAGCTTGAACTGGGAAGAAGAAGTAGCGCAACAAACTCGCCAGCAGAATATTACAGTACCATCGACTTCGATCACAAATCGAAGACCATCAACGCAGAGAAGAAAATCTAAGGTCATGGAGGACGGTCGTTTCGAGTCTTGATTTTTAAAGCCTTGAAATGGAAAGGCCTTAATAAGAACCGTTGGCGAAACACCAATGAATGAGGAAAATGTTAAAATAGTGTGGAAAACCATGATTAATTTGTTATTAATAATTGCTATAACACACACAACAGATAAACCGTAAATTTGTAGTTATTATATTATCCTTAAATACCCTATGACAACATAGCTCACAGAATAAGCAAGCTAAAGTGGCTTTATTAGCCGTAAAACCGATGACCGTTAGGGTAGACGTGTTCTTGAGTGGAGACTGCGGACCGGCAAATGTAAGGTAGGACGCCCATAGGCTAGGTGGAGCGTCGTCTTCGCTGTGTAGCAGCTGGATGAGATGCCGAGAATGGAGCTGAATGGCGTGCAATTGGAGAAGCCTTTGTCTTGCCCTACCATCAACATGCTAAGAAGCAATACCAGCCGCATGGGTCGATCAAGTTTAACGTCAGGTAACCATCTTTACATACCAAAGACTTCTCCGGGCCTCGGAAAGCACGTTAAGCCATTGGTCCCGGCTGTCATTCGCGGATCTTTGACAATCGTTACGGCCCAAAATTCTGACAACCAGTCTTACCATGGGGTATCGTAATACCCAATAACTGGGTTGTGGAGGACAGATAGGCAGTCATCATCATCATCATGTCAGCCGAAAGACGTCCACTGCTGGACATAAGCCTCCCCCAAAAGGGGGGATTTGCCATAATCGCCTTGGCAGGCGGGTTGGCGATCGCAATATGGTGTTCAAATGCATAGAGAACGCCGCTGCCCATTCTCTAGTAAGCCCCTTAGTCGCCTTCTACGACACCCACGGGAAGAAATGGGATAGATAGGCAGTCGTTCCATGTAAAATACTGGTATGAAGTTGCATCCGGTTAGACTGGAAGCCGACCGCAAGGTAAAGGAAAAAAAGAAAAGCTAGGCAGACGATGATGAACTATCGCTCGTCCCGGCACTTCTGTCAACGGTAATTCGTATTTTGATCGCATTGTCATTTTACCTATGGTACATTAAAATACACCATTTACAGTTCACGGCTATTTAAGTCGCTCAGCGAGCTATGGAACGAGCTATGCTCGGAGTATCTCTGAAAGATAGAATTCGGAATGAGATGATCCAAAGTTGTCGACATAGCTCACAAAATTAGCAAGCTGTAGTGGCAATGGGCCGGCCACATTAGCCGTATAACCGATGACCGTTGGGATAGACGTGTTCTTGATTGGAGACCGCGAATAAGCAAACGTAAGATAAGGACGCCCTTAGGCTACGTGGAGCGACGATCTTCGGCGGATGACTGGTAGCAGCTGGATGAGAGTTGCCGAGAATCGAACTGAATGGCGTGCAATTGGAGGGAATGTCCAGCTGTGGACTGCTACAGGCTGATGATGATGTAAATATTTTACGGTCACCAACCAAGCGTGAAAACTTCAAAAATCCTCGGGGTCTGTTAGCGTGTATCCTAGGAGAAGCTCACTGATCGTTTATGGACCTCGATCTAGTGTTCCAAAACTCAAATTGCTCAAATTTCACGCGCCCCACGATTTTATTTTTTTGTCTGATCAATGGTATGGTAATAATGGTGGCTGGTAGCAGCTGGATGAGAGTCAGGCGCGGTCCGAGGGCGGGGGGGGGGCTGTCCTAGAGGTCATGATCCCTCCAAAGCCGTAAACGTAACGTAAATAGTCATTTTTCGAAAATATAATACATTTTCTTATTAATATGTAGGTAGTCTTTGTCTGTGTGGCCTATGTCCAGCAGTGGACTGCTGTAGGGATGATGAATTCACAGCTATTTACCTCTAACAGCAGCAACCAAACAGCAACCTTATTGTAACGAGAATAAAGATAACTGTGGTATTGACAGACTTTTTAGGGCAGCAACCCAAAAGCAACACTATTGCAACGAGGACTAAGATCACATTGATTATGACAGTGACGAACAATCGGAGGTAAAATAAATGTGAACAGACTATATACGTCACCACAGTTTTTCACCACATTTATTGTTAAGTATTACTCATTCAGTTAATTCTATTATTACCGTGGGACTTATCAATTTTCCTTTTAAAGTGTCGTCGGTGACAAAAAGCATCCTACCTACCGATTAGTTTGTAATGCGCTCAAATAATCACCGGTTTTATTTAACGCTGATTCATTCAATGTGTTAATACTGACTTACTTATAGAGGAGTTATTTTGTGACACAGTAACAATAGGAACAGTTTATAACCGACTTCAAAAAGGAGTTCAACATGTTTATACATTTTTTTTACATATGTTCGGGCAAAACACCGTCATAAATACAAGGTATAACAGATTAAAAGCAAGACTTGAAAGTATTTTGTTCCTAATTGACTACTGAATCGATTTGAGTAAGTTTAAGTATGGGTTTTTTTAATGACGTATTTTGCCATACCTACCGTCGATTGAAACAAAGAAAATTCAATCTTATTTCATGACAGTAAGACTCCATTTTAAATGCATAAAGCAATGCTAGGGTCAATACGTTTTTCTTAAGAACAATAGTTAGCTAAAAAAAAAAGTTTTGGTAATTGTAGTACGCGTTTAACTCAATACTCTATTTGGGGTGTACGAGATCTTGTGTTAGTTATATTACATGTTGTATAGACGAATTTGTAAAAATTTTTTTTTTTTTCGAAAGGGATTTATTCCGAAATGGTCCTATTTAAATTTCATATAAATCTGATGATGAGTTTCGGAGATGGACAACGGAACTCTTCAAAAAATAACAGTAAATCAACCGCGATTGCTGCTATCGCATAATTAAGCATTGTTTTGACACCAAGGATGATGAAATTCCGAATTGGTGTGGGTACTATAAATAAAAAAGTGAAATATAAAAACTCAAGAAAAAAATACAAGCGACTTCCAGAAAAACACTACAGAGTGAAAAATAACTTTAATTTCGGAAGGCGGTGACAAAAAATTAAAATGCATATCCATATATTTCATATTTTTCACTTTGTAGTGTTCACCCATTGCGTTATTTACTGCTGAGCACACAATTTTTTAAAGCAATGGTTTAACAAAATCCTTAGTGCTATTGAACGAATATTTCATGAAATCGTGACATTTCAAGCCAATTCTAAAAGGAGGTATATTGCTGATTGTTATGATTATAATTCTGTAAATACATACGTGTTACTGTCGCTAATCACATCTTAATCAGCATATGTAAACTATCACGCAATTTATACCAGGAGGCTTTTATTTTGGTAGTATGGTCTGTTTACTTTTTTTTGTGCTTGAGTTAAGTTTTCATTTTATTTGTTGGTATATTGGCATGGCTAGCTGACATATGACAATTTTTTAAGTTCTGTGTCTCGTAATGTTGACTACTTTGCCTACCTATGTATAGAATCAAGTCTATCTAACTTAACAGACAGCTGTGCTGCTGGGGAGTTTGTTCCGCCACTTCTTCTTCACAGCTAAAGCACTAGGAAGTGGTGAAGGGGGGCGTTTTGGGGGATTGTCTTATGTAATTTTGACGTTCAATAAGTGCTGATTCTCAGCTTAAGTTGAATAAATGACTTTTGATTTTGATACAACTTGAATCTGACCCGCAAACATTGCATTGCAAAATAACCTAAGAAAATTAGAATTTCGGGCGACCTTAGTGCATCGCTCCTCAGAGAGGCAATTCCCCAATTGTTATGAACATTCTCGTACTAATTAATCTGTCTCAATCTGTCAAAATAGTTTTTATATTTTTGACTTTCTTTGACGCTATGGTGGAATTTTGACTAGACATTGACCCTCTTACTAATAAACACGGAATAAAGTTATATCGTTGTGCAGTGTGGTGCCGGACGTAAAAGAATAGCACCATCTCATTTCTTCCCGTGGGTGTCGTAGAAGGCGACTAAGGGCCTGCGCCCACTAACGGCACGGCACGGCAAGGGATTTTTATACGACGAATAGGAATATAACTTAAATGTAAGACAATAAAATTCAAATTGAAATGATGATGCCTAAGGACGTCGCTGCATGCCTATGGATACCGGGGCATCGTTGCCGTTGAAATTCAAATTTTACTATCATACTATTAAGTTTTATTTCTATTCGTGGCTTAAAAATCCTTTTCCTTGCCGTCCCGCCAGTGGGCGCTGGCCCTAAGGGGCTTACCAAAGAATGGGCGTTCTTTATGCATTTTACCACCATACGGCGTTCGCCAACCCGCCAGTCAAGCGTGGCGATTATGGAACTACTCACACTTATTCAGCTCTGTTCAGCTTTTGGCCATAGAAAACAACGATTTTGTATACGGTCCGTTCAGCATTCCGCGACTGAACGGACGCGTACGCATCTCATACAAAATCGTTGTTTTCTATGGACAAAAGCTGACCAGAGCTGAATAAGTGTGAATAGTCCCTAAGGCAATCCCCTCCGCGTTTGGAGGAGGCCTATGTCCAGCAGTGGACGTCTTTCGGCTGAAATGATGATGACGACGATAAAACTTGGAATAACTTTATTAGTAGTTTGTGGTGCTGTCGCACAAAAAATGGGGCACTTAATATCTTGTCCAGCGTGTCCTGTTGTCTGCAAGTTTGTAACCAAATCCTGGGCTGACTGTATTTATATTGGCCAGCAGGAACTAGAGACATTATACTATGAAAGACAATAGCATAGTATCATGATAAAAGATAAGCGAGTTAGTATAACGGTGGGTAGGAAGACAGACTGTCTGTCTAGACTTCAGAACGCCGGACGCATTACTTAAGGTGAATCTAGTCCACATTTATCTCATACAAACTTCGGGTGTGTATTACTCCACTGTTCGACAATGTACATCAAAAATTAAACATGGTATGGTTTTGGTAATTTAACCTAACTTTGGGCGTGTTTAAGTAATACAAGAAGTGTAAAATCTGAAAAACCAATTCGGTACCGACAAACCTCAAATATCGAAAAGTACAATAAACTTTATTGGTCATTGATTTATGCAGTGGTTTTTTCATAAAACCCGATCTTCCGAAGGACTGTTCTTATTGTACTATTTAAAATGATCCTGCATTTCACTCAATAATGTTGTGCGTGTAGACTAGCTTCTAACTGCTCATCACTGATACTACCTCTGTCGGCCCGCGACTAGGTTCCCCTTAAGGCGCGGCAAGAAGCAAATTTTTAGGTATCTGACAATAGGGCGCATCGCGGCACCAAATAAAGTTGAAAGAAAAGAAAACACGTTTATTTATTTATTGTGCTTGAGTTAAGTTTTCATTTTATTTGTTGGTATATTGGCATGGCTAGCTGACATATGACAATTTTTTAAGTTCTGTGTCTCGTAATGTTGATTATTTTGCCTACCTATGTATAGAATCAAGTCTATCTAACTAAACAGACAGCTGTGCTGCTGGGGAGTTTGTTGCGCCACTTCTTCTTCACAGCTAAAGCACTAGGAAGTGGTGAAGGGCGGGCGTTTTGGCGGACTGTCTTATGCAATTTTGACATTCGAAAAGTGCTGATTCTCAGCCTAATTTGAATAAATGACTTTTGATTTTAGATTTTTTGATTTTCTAGCCCCAGCGCTGGTTCAAAATGGCGATGCGTTCGATGTTAGTTGAATCCAAAGACTACCTAAATAAAAGTAATTTTGGAGTTATAATTAAATTTAATAAATAAATGCATGGTTCAGTGGCATCACTTTTAATTTCTTTAGTTGACTGAATTTCCCTATAACGTTTACACTGAAAATTTTGAGAATTATGGGACGAAAAATATTTTTTCTGCTCTCTTGCTGTTTTTTATACTATTTTGTTTTGATTAAATATTTTTGAATAAGTTCTTTTTTTGGGAACATTTGACAATGCACACAATTTTCTGGCTTATTATCTGTACCTGTACCTGTACCGATACAACTGAGCGACAAAAAAAATGAGCGTTTTACGGTGTCCTACGTTTACTCAGCCCCTTAAGTAACATCACTTGTGAAGAACCTTTGATCTTTAAACTTGAACTCTCGCACTTTGAACTTTAGATTACTGTTATGTTTGAACATTTTAATGACCGATCAAAAGGCAAATTGGTAGTATCACGCTTGGCTGACGAATTTGGGGACCAATGACTTAGAAAATTGAGAGCTTAGCTACAGAAATAATTATGTATGGTAGTAGCGTCATTCATCAAACATTCACAAGTCGACTTTGGTCTTGGACTTCGGCCACTCTTGTTTTAAGTTCTATTAGTAATATATATATGGGATATGCTCCCATACTGCAAGAACATCCCTCATGCGCAAAAGTGTTTTCTGTATGGCTCCTATGATATTTAATAAATTGCCTAAAAGTTGGAGAGAACTGCCCTTGTCACTTTTCAAAAATAAGCTTGAGATTTTTTTAGTTAATAAAGTGTATTACAATGTTTTAGATTTTTTGAATGAAAAGGACTTTTCTATTCCTACTTCTAATTTAAATAGTTAAAAATAACAATTTAATAATGTGAATTTAAAAATTTACAAAAAAAAAATACATTTTTTTTTTAAATGAAATTTAAAATGACTTTTAAGTAAGTAAATGCAATTAAATGTAAGTAATTTTTATACCTACAAAATTTGTACGCCGTTATTGGCAAAACATGGACGCTCACAGTCACAACATATTCATTTAATACCCTGCATGTCTGATTAGACAGTTATATGTTAACGCATGTTTGACAAATAAATGATCTTTTATCTTTTTTATCTTTTATCATTTATCCATTTTCCTGTACCAGTCTCATCCACGTTCTACCCGTGATCGCAACCAAGTCGTCCGCCTGACGACCGACCAGCCGGCCGGCCCAGTGGTAACGACCGCAACATACGAGTAGCTTACAGCCATTCCACAGAGAGGAAATATTATAGGCTGATTATTCTTAAGCTTCTCTTTAAAAATATGTCACTTTTAAAGATATCCCAATACATTGTAAGCACCAGCCATAAAACATGACATATTTGTCTGAGATCGTTGTTCAAACTGACAACAGCGAGATAATATCGTTATCATTCGTTTGTTTTAATGACTCATGTGATTCCAACAAACTTGAGTGAGTTTGTGATCGGTTGTGGCAACAGCGTGCACTTAGTTGCCGCTTGCCGCATTGTAGGGCAAAGGCCTATACCAAAGGCCTATGGAACGTGTATTGATCACTAGGCTTGAGAGGCGTATATGCGCCCTCACGGACGCCGCAGGAGACGCCCTAGTTGGGAATCCCAGGCTGATTCCCGGCCATCGTAGACGCTGGCTTGCGGACGACGAGTAATGGGTAGCTCGCTGTCCGGTAAGGACCAAGCCCGGGTCGACAGCACGTTGTGTTCCACGCGCGCCTCAAAGAGATATCAGCAGCGACTAGTAGGGTCCGCAAGGGCCGATGCCTGCCAAGGGTGCGAGTTGTTCGAAAGAGATACCGTGGCCCCTGCACACAGACAACTGATCCCAACACGGGTGGGTTTTAGTCAGTAAAAGTCTGACACGCCGTCCTGCTCCACCCAGAGCGGGAAAAGTTATTTGATGATTTCCCACCCTCAAAAAAAAATCACTAGGCTTGTTCATTGCATGTTGGAGATCATCATAATCAACCTGTAGTGTTTCCACTGGCTTGTGGCTAAGGAATAACAGCAGCAGAGCTCGATCGATCAGGTGGAGCTGCGCTTGCCGCGGTTGGGTGACCGTCTTTACATACCAAGACCGCTCCGTGCCTCGGAAAGCACGAAAAGCACGTTGCTCGCGGCTGTCATTTGTGGATCTTTGACAGTCGTTACGGGTCGTCAGAAGCCCGAAAGTCTGACAACCAGTCTTACCAAAGGGTATCGTGTTACCCAGTAACTGGGTTGTGGAGGTTAGATACGCAGTCGCTCCATGTAAATTACTGGTATTCAGCTGCATCCGGTTAGACTGGGAGCCGACCCCAACATAGTTGGGAAAAAGCTTGGCAGATGATGCTCCTTTATATGAGAGGGAGTAGGCCGTAGTCTACCAAGCGGGCCCAGTGCAAGCTGGTAGATGTCACATGTCTTCAGATTTTTGGTTCTGCGACGTGCCGGCTTTCTACTATGAAGCGGTGAAGGCGTTTTCGGAGACGGTCTTATGTAATTCTGACTATTACTGGCGTTCAAAAAGTGCGGATTCTCGGTCTTTTTATTACACGCTTTATATTAGCTTCACTTGTATGTTTGTTTGTATGTAACCGACTTCTTTGGACGCTATTTTGACCCACTTTAAACGGTCAGATTTCATTTAAACTTTGTAGACTTATCGAGGACCTATGACAATTCAATAATTTAAAAAAAACACGCTTTTGTAGTTAGCAAAACTAAAAAATAGAAAATAAATAATAGTTTAAAAAAAACTAAAAAAAACACGCTTTAAAAACCAAACTAAAAAATTAGAAATTAATTTAATTCTATTAAAAAGCGTGGGGTGCTTGATATTAATTGATTATAAAAATACCTCAAAAAGCACCCCACGCTTTTTAATAGAATTAAATTATTTTCTAATTTTTTAGTTTGGTTTTTAAAGCGTGTTTTTTAGTTTTTTAAACTACTATTTATTTACTTTTTTTTTTTCGTTATACCTATATGACTTTGGATTTTGTTCATTGCGAGCTCGTAACATTCTTCAGGGTTAGGAAATTGCGGAATCATTAATAATAATCATAACTATGATATGTCTGGAAACAGGTAAATATTAGTCTACACGAGCTAAACAGGCACCACCACAGTCATAACATTCGGTCGGAGCACTTGGAGCCATGTCATAATAACATTCCGCACGATGTTTTCTTTACCATGTCAATGATGTTTTAGATTAAATGAAAGGCACAGTCTCCTAAGTTCTACCACAGACAAGATGACATATGGGTCAAAAAGATGACTTCTTGGATGGGACTGGTTGGAAAATGCAAATGAGGACGACCACACACTCGCTGGGAAGACGAGATCCTGCGTACAGCTGGATCACACTGGATGGACGTAGTGAAAGACAGAGAAACCTGGCATTCTCTGGAGGAGGACTACTGATATAAATGCGAAAGTAACTCAGTCTGTCTGTGTGTTACGCCTTCACACCTATTCCGCTGAACCGATCGTCATGAAATTTGGCAGAGATATAGCCTGGGATATGGAGAGGGAGATAGGCTACCTTTTTACGCGATAACTGACATCCACGCGGGCGGACAAAAGCTGGTATGTATAAACTGAAATAAAACTATTGATAAACATTTACATTTAAGAGAAATATAAGGAATTTTTATTTATATATTTTATCCTTCTACCGTTTATCCAAAGGTTCAAGTTTGGTGTAAGTTGAGTGTCCGTGGGGTCTCTTGTCCGTTATTCTCCATAGGAACCTACGACGCTTTGGAATTGGCAACTAGCTTAATTTTTCTGACTGATCGACTTCTTGATAGTTCAAGAGTGCTTTTGAAGTTATTACTTTGATTTTGAGTTCAGTTTTTCCACTTTCCATACCAAGACTGGTGAAATAGTTAGTCCATAAGCACAAAGGGACGTTATTTGTGTGGCTAGCATCATGTTTCGCTGCATGATTTCAGATAAATGCTCGCACTGACCGGACAGGTCCACTCAATTTGTGTGGTTCTTTCCTCAAAATACCATTTCATTCGCCAATCCACATGGTCTTCACAAGATCCGACTAAGATTATGCTTGGACTTTAAAAGAGACTTAGTCCTCTGAGTTTGTTTCGGCCTTTCTTCTCAGAGTAGGCAGAAAGGAAACGCTAACCTTTTCTGTTTTTTTTTTTAATTTTAAATATGATTGAGGTGTTAAAGTGTTTGTACAAAACCCACTTACAGAAATATGTAAAATCATTTACTTATACGCAGGAAATTCTTCCATTGAAGACTAAGTACGTACGCTACATGAATCTACAATGTATCTAGTCTGTGAACTCGCTTTGGTTGCCAAAATATTCAGCCGGTGACGTCATTGTTTTGATCAACACTCTACAAAGTACATTGTCCTCAATTAAACCGTATGGTAACGTTAATCATCTCAATTGGAAGAGGCGAGGATACTGTTTTGTTTGTTTCTTAACTGGTTTGATGCTGGTCTGAAGATGATATCCAAAACAGCACCCGTATTTATTTACACTTGTCGCACATAAAAATGGTACAAAGGTGGACTTAATGCCTTAGGCATACTCTGCCAGACAACCAAGGTTGGTGAAGTGATTTCATGGCAGGTGCTATTCTGGCATTTCTCAGTAGCAGGAGTCTGAATTTTTGCGTCACAGTTTTTACATGGGACTTGAACATAACCTGGCTGGGCAGTACGTTCGTGAACCTTCGCAATATCTTCTCGTCCCACATACCGCAGTGTCTCAAGACGAAAGTCTTTGACCAGTGCGTGTTGCCAGGAACCGAAACGGTCGGTCACAATGGGCCTCATATGAAGGCTTAAAGTCACCCAAAGGGCAATGGAGAGGGCTATGCTTGGAGTTTCCCTGCGTGATCGAATCAGGAATGAAGAAATCCGCAGGAGAACCAAGGTAACCGACATAGCCCGAAGAATTGCCAAACTTAAGTGGCAGTGGGCAAGGCACATTGCTCGCAGAACAGATGGCCGATAAGGCCGAAAAGTTCTGTAGTGGCGACCGCGTACCGGGAGACGTAAAGTTGGAAGGCCTGCCATAAGATGGAGCGATGACCTTTTGAGGGCCGCAGGATTCCGCTGGATGCGGGAAGCGCAGAACCGGTCGAAGTGGGGGGAGCTTGGGGAGGCCTATGTCCAGCAGTGGACAGCTTTCGGCTGAAATAATGAATCATAACTGGCGAAATGTGGGTGTACTAACGGTACAGCTCTGCCTAACCTTTTGAGGAAAGCTGCCAGGCGTGGCTCTATATATGTAGGTATCTACCAGCGGCGAGGTGTCAATTTTTCTAAGAGAGAAGCCGGTTTTAACTTACTGACTTATCAAAAAATAAAAAGTGGTATCATTCTAAAAATGTGTATAAATTGTGAATATAAAGAATTGAACAAAATTAAACAGCTGACTGAAACTTAAAAAAGGTGCAATATTTCTCCATCGCGTTCTCGCTCTCGCATTTTTTCTATAAACGTCTCTATCGGAACCCGTTGTACAGCGGCTTGCCCTCGTCCATAACAAGCGATGCCACGTGACAACAATACGGGATCGCTGTTGTATGAATTTTTAGTTCCCGATTAGGAAGTTTTGGCGCCGAGTTAACTTAGAATTTTTATTTTTTGTTGTAATACAAAGTTAAATATAAGCGTTTTTGTTGTTTACATGTTACGGTGAATTATTTACCCGTAGTGTTACTATATTTTTTGGCAATAGTAGACACTATTTTCAATAGCGTATCACCGAAAGGAAGCCGATAGGAATCGTGTTATATGGTGCTTTCGCCACTGCTATCTACTAGGAGAAAATCTTGGCTTGGATTTCCAGGACTTAGCTCATAAACAACAACATCATCTGCCTAGCATTCTCCCAAGTACATAATAATATATTGGGGTCGACTTCCAGTCTAGCCGGATGCATGCTGAATACCAGTGTTACACATGGAGCTCACAGACAACAGGGTCATTAAATCATTTACCAGAAACAGATACATGACTAATCTATTTGTGTGCATTATAGCTCATTCTTCTCATATGGTGCGAGTACAAATGTGTTGAAAATTGGAAACGTTGAGTCATACATTCGTCACGCTTTTAGACTAGTTCAGTTATTATTTATTCATCTATAGTAATAATATAAAGAGGTAAAGTTTGTGAGGTTGTAGGGGGAAATCTCTGGATGTACTGTCCTCCCATACCTAATATCACTGTAATTTGAAAACATTATAAAAGCCAATTATTTTTAAAAGAGTAACCGTGGAGTTTCTTGCCGGCTCTTCTCCATAGGAAGCGACAAATTGGAACCGTGCACCTAGCTTCTGACGTTTCATAAGTGGCCTTGCAGGTTTATGTGAAATAAAAGATTTTGACTGAACCGATTTTGAAAATTATTTTACCAATAGGAAGCCACGTTATTTGTGAGTGTCATAGGCTATATTAATCCGAAATATGAAAGGACTTTTTCGTGGTAGTTGTATTTGCAAAGTAAGTCGGAGAAAAAACCACTCATAATTTCATCACAAGTAAAAATGTTTACCGCCCAACGAAGTGGGCACGGGTTAGCTAATAATATAAAATAAAAGCGAAAGGTCAGTCATTCATACATTCATTCACTCATTGATTAATTGCGGAATCTCAAAAACTACTCGACCTACGAAGATGAAATTTGGCACAGAGGTAGATTATGAGTAGGAGACGTGGGCTAAGAAAGGATTTTAGTAAACTCCCCCCGTAAAGGGGTGCACAGTATTTAATAAATCATCACATCATAATCTGCCAGGGGTGCGCTTTGTTCGAAAGAGATACCGCGGCCTCTGGCACACAGGCAACTGAGGGAACACGGGTGGGTTTTAGTCAGTACAAGTCTGACATTCCCTCCTGCTCCACCCAGAGCGAGAGAAGTTATTGGATGATTTTCCAACCTCAAAAGTAAAATCCTTCATCATAATTCTCCCGCCCTTGTCCCAAATTTATTTTAGGTCTACACGACATGTCTTTATCTTCCACTCTTCTCTATTAGCCGTCATCTCCGTAGTCACACCCTTTCTAACCATATCATCATTCACACAGTCCATCCAACGTTTCTTTGGTCTCCCGCTACTCTTACAGCCATCAACAATCATTCTTAAAACTTTCCTAGCGACGTTTTCCTCATTCCTCCACATCATATGCCCGTACCATGACAACCAATTTCCACACCACATTTCAGTAACCGGTGCCACTTTCAGACTTACTCTTGTGTAATCATTTCGTATTCTATACATTAGCGTAACACGTTAGCAGAGCTTCTAAGCTTAAAAGTAGACGAGTATTTTATAAGTGGCATTTTATTTTTTGCCACAGCTCTATTATAGTATGCAGCCGCGTCTGCAACTCGTGTCTCGACGCAAGTCGAGTAAGTTTGCCCATGGAATATGGTGCACGGTTTAGCCCTTGTGGCTCGAATACGGCATTGCGCCGTCCGGTGAAGGCTTCGGCCTATTGTGAGAGGTCCGTGGATCGTAACCACGTTCTGCTACCATAAAGGAATATTTAATATTGCGTGGTTGTGGTAATTAAACGTAATTTACTTATAAATTAGTTTATTGGAAAAATGAGAAAAAACGTGGTTACAAAAAGACAGATTCAGTTCGTGACAGCTAGTGCGACGACAGCGCTAAAGGTGCTAAGAAAAGCAAACTATTATGGTTGCGTTCCATTACGCTAACAATGTCGGTCACTGGCCGAAATAGCTACCAAACAGCAGAAGGCCGAAACACGAACAGTTTTTACGAAACAAATGACGAAAGACATAAACGTACTAGCAAATAAATCGAAAGTGAAAACAAAGAAACTGCGCTCTGACGTAATACGCTCAAAAAATTGGCACAAAATATATTTATATGATACAACTACATCATGAATGGTCGTATTGACGTCAAAAGACGACCACTTGGCAACGGGTGGCAATATCTCAATCTATTAATGTTATGTGACCGATATTTAGGTTTTTATGCTCTTAAATTCGGAGATGTAAAGTTGGTTGTGCGTCGCACGTGATTGTATATGGCCTATGTCTAGACGTGCGAAGATTCTGTGATGGCTTAGACGCGCCTGCTGGCAATGCGTGGGACTTGTCAGTCAGTAGTCTTGTGTAGTTCGCGAACGATGAACGAATAGGAACCGTTTGTTAGCACTGTACTAAAAGAAACGTTTCCGAATGCTGACTTGTAATCGGTCTATTAGTTCTAACAGCTTCTCGTACATTTACAAAGAGCCGTATCGTATGTCCGAACGAGAACGAGAATGACAGCGACTGATTTGACTGAAACGTAAATTTTTTGCTCTGTTATCTTTAAAAGTACTGCTGAGAGCGAAGACCGAATAGAGCTAATAGAACTAATAGAAGGAACTAGTTCACTGACCGAAATGAACTAGTACGGAGCGATCTTAAAAATGACCGAGCAGGCACAAGACTACTTGTCGGTCTGTGAACTAAAAAATGTGCATATGTCATCCACAGTGACTGACGACTAGGGCTTTCAATACCGGTATTCCGGGATCACGTAATACCGTGATCACGGATTTTATTTTGGCCTTTTACAATATCGGTATTGACGCCCCAATACCGTGATTACGGTATTACAAACATTAGATCTGAAAATTATGTGATCTTATCCAATTAATACCGGTATTGAAAAAATCCGGTATTTGAAAGCCCTACTGACGACAGACTGGTGACCTCGATGCGGATTGTGTAGACTAAGCGGTCGTCTGCGTTGTATCCTCAAATTGCTAAAATTCATCAATAAGTTGCTGACGACACCAAAGTATTTTGTGTTGGTTAAGGCCTATGGATGATCAGACTGGATGTATGTGGATGATAGAGTGTTGTGGCGCAGCCTGAGATAGGCCTTTGTCCAGATTTGGACTGTGATATATATGTTGAGTTCATTGATTGATTGAAGGCCTATCTATGTGAAACGCACCACCGCGCGCCGCCGCCGGCAGCGTCTAGAGACGGCGTCTAAATTTCTTTGAGCGCCCGTCTTCTGCGACGACTGTTATCCAAAGCCGCCAATTTCTATACGTCATGTATGGCGTAATACAAGCAAACGGTGACACGCTTCGTTTGTATGGAATGTGTGGACATTGCCGCCTGCAGTTGTGACTGCCGAGTCACCTCCGTGTTCTGTGGTGGAATGTGTATACCTACATAGACGCGCGATGAGACTGCGATGGTTTTGACGCGTCTGTGGATTTGCGTGGGACTTGACATGGAAACTGACAGTCTGAGAGCAAAAAAATAGCAGTTGTGCATACACTGTGTCAGACTGACGACCTCGATGTGGACTATGGAGGTAATAAGCGGTCCTCTGCGGTGAATGTTAAGGCTAATGCAAAACTATACATCATAATCGGCCTGTGATGTTCCCACTGCTGGGACTAAGACGAGACCTCTCCGTGAAAGGAAGTGGGTCACCACACTGCGGTTTTAACTATTATCTAAGTATATCTGAAGCCGGTGGCGTCGTGGCAGAGAATTTATTTATTTATGAAAACTTTATGCAGAAGTAAAAAAGAAAACTGTACAAAGGCGGACTTAATGCCCGAGGCTACGTTCTTTTCTGTTTGGGGAAATAATGTTTGTAGGTTAGTACACACGGCTACACATCAAGGTATCATTTCCAGTTTACGCTGATCTCACCAGCGTAAACTGGAAATGATAGCTTGATGTGCAGCCGTTTGTACCTAGAATTATATGCTACCTACTGGTATGGCAGCACACTATTTTGGCGTATTATATCACGCGGGAAATTCTATTATAGGCAACTATGCTTACGGAATTTTAATGACAATGTTTGGTTGGTCGCTAAGTTAAGACAATAGGTATGAGAATAATATTATAATATGACGAAAATGGCGTCGTTACTATGCGAACTTTCTGTTACTTCAAATTTGGCTGAGAATCAACACTTCACGAACGTCAAAATGACTTAAGACAGTCGCCCAAAAAGCCCGCCCTTCACCACGTTCTATTGCTTTAGCTAGGAAGAACTGGTGCAATAAACTTCCTAGCAGCACAGCTGTCTGTTTAGTTAGATAAACTTGATCCCATACAATATTAGGTAGGCAAAATAATTATTAACATCACGAGACACAGTTGCCATATATGTCAGCTAGCCATGCCAACATAAAGTGTAAAACAACCGACTTCCAAAAAAACACTAAAAAGTGAAAAATAACTTTAATTTCGGAAGTCGGTGACTTTGGATATGTATTTTAATTTTTTGTCACCGCCTTCCGAAATTAAAGTTATTTTTGACTTTTTAGTGTTTTTTTGGAAGTCGGTTGTATATTTTTTTGAAAAAAGGTTTTTTTTTTTTCACTTTTTAGTGGTTCACATGTGCTTACCCCTTCACAGCGTACCAGCGCGATGTTATGTTATTAACTGGCGTAAACAATTGACAGACATGAGATTTCAGCAATCCCTGTCCATTTGCTATCATTTATTGAGGAGTTCCGTTGCCTATCTCCGAAGTTCTTCATCAGGTCTTCACCAAATTGAAATGGAACCACTCCGAGAAAGTACTCTTCCAAAAACTACACAAATTGCTTCAAGTGTGCCTATAAAATTTGAAGAGTTCTCTCTATTTCTCCAGGATCCCATCATCAGATCCTGACTTGATGATCATGGGACCACCTGGGAAGTATACCCTTTCAAACAAAAAAAAATATCCAAATCGGTCCAGCCATCTTCAAGTAATTGGGGAACATACATAAAAAAAATTAAAAAAAAGGTTCCGACGAATTCAGAACCTCCTCCTTTTGGAAGTCGGTTAAAAAGTGGTGATAATTATATTTTATGAAAGAAAAATTGCTTTTGACGGCTCGAATTGGCACAGCCCGCCTGTGATTAAAGTATAATAAAATTATTAACTCCTATGATATTTAAAAAAAAAACATTTATCTGGTCAGTAAAGGCAGAAGTGTGAAGTAGACCCTCATTTCGCTAGATATTTGATTCTGACAACACAATTCGAAAATATTCTGTCTGTACATTATTATTGCATCGCATTTGATGCGCTTGAATATGTTCGAACTAAAACCAGATCCCCAAGGTTACCACAAGCACTGCAGGCTTGCAGCCATCCATAAACACCATAAAACCTGTTTTATTGTAAACTCTTACAATGTTTACATACGTCCGTCCCCTTCAAAAGCTTCAAACGTTATGAGAACATTGACTGTTGAACACTTAAATTTAGAACTCGCTTTTCGCATGCGCCGACACGGTCTATGCGAGTGGTTGTTGACGTGGAATTGATAACAGACTTTGTAAAGTGGGAATACAGTTTTAATTCGTTTGTAAAGGGTTTTGTTTCTTTTTTTATTATTCTAAACTGCTTTTGTTTATCAAGATGCCGTGTTTATAATTAGTTTTAAACTATGAAATGTTTTAGAACAGTCCGCTATTCTAATGCCACCTTTGAAAGACTTAGTTTAGGTAACTAATTATCATTTATTTTTTTTACCTTATTTCTTTTACTGTGTAGTTTTTAATTATGTTTATAACAAGTATCTAAAAAAAATTCTATACATTTATCAATTAATAAGTAATCAAATAAAAACTAACTTAATTAAACCTATTCACAACTTAAAAAATGGCATCAAAAAAAAAAATTATATTTTGAATTTTGTGATTAAGTTGGTTGTGAAGAATAGGCAAACTTTGCTGTACCCATTAGCCATTGCTGTGAGTAAGAACAGATGAAAAAGGAATAGCGTTAAAAAATATTGTCAACAGGCAGTGACGGCCTCAGACTTCAGTCAGACGATTCAAGATAAAAATAAACTATGACCTGATGAGCACTAATCTATCCGATATCGTTTAGAATATTGCAATTTCAAGAACAGTTCATACTCTCAGCCAAAAGACGTCCACAGCTGGACTTAGGCATTCCACAAGCATGGATATCGTATCCAGCGATTTCCTGCGGCCTTCACAAAGTAATCGGTCCACTTTGTAGAAAGCTTTCCCACGCTACGTCTTCTGGTACGCGATTGCCACTCCAGAATCTTTCGGCCCCATCGACCACCTGTTCTGCGAGCATTGTGCCCCGCCTGTTCTCCTGCGGATCTCTTCAATTCTGATTCGATCCCGTAAGGAAACTCGTGGAGATCTTAATGGAGGATACTGGTTTTTTAACCAAATTGTTATTCCATGGGAATAATTATACAAATTGATTGGTAGGTAAATGCAAAAAATCTCCAACTTTTTGATGTCATTTAATTAAATAGACGAGTTATGGAGAGCCAAAGTACGCACTCATTCGTCCGCTGATAAATGTAATGGCTGATACGCCTACAAATACACGATAATAGGATAATCGTAATATGGGATGGGCTTATTGACCGATATTAAGTTTGATTATGTATAAAAGCGTTTTTGTGTTGTCATGGGTAGTTGGATATCTCTTAAAACAACCGACTTCCAAAAAACACTAAAAAGTGAAAAATAACTTTAATTTTGGAAGGCGGTGACTTTGGATATGTATTTTAATTTTTTGTCACCGCCTTCCGAAATTAAAGTTATTTTTCACTTTTTAGTGTTTTTTTGGAAGTCGGTTGTTTACTTTTTTGAAAAAAGTTTTTTATTTTTCACTTTTTAGTGGTTCACATGTGCTTACCCCTTCACAGCGTGCCGGCGTGATGTTATGTTATTAACTGGCGTAAACAATTGACACACATGAGATTTCAGCAATCCCTGTCCATTTGCTATCATTTATTGAGGAGTTCCGTTGCCTATCTCCGAAGTTCTTCATCAGGTCTTCACCAAATTGAAATGGAACCACTCCGAGAAAGTACTCTTCCAAAAACTACACAAATTGCTTCAAGTGTGCCTATAAAATTTGAAGAGTTCTCTCTATTTCTCCAGGATCCCATCATCAGATCCTGACTTGATGAACATGGGACCACCTGGGAAGTATACCCTTTCAAACAAAAAAAAATTATCCAAATCGGTCCAGCCATCTTCGAGAAATCGGGGAACATAGATAAAAAAAAAAAAAAAAATTAATAAAAAAAAAAGGTTCCGACGAATTGAGAACCTCCTCCTTTTGAAAGTCGGTTAAAAAAGGATTAAAAACAGTACTTATCTGCTTTGATGATAGCAAGGTGTCTAATGTATCTTTTTAATAAGTTAATAATATCTTATATCTTGTCTTACGGACATAAGCTGTGGTCGACTTCAAGACGGACGTAAAAAAACTTTTCCCAAAACAAAAAACAACCGACTTCCGGCAAAAACACTACACAAAGTGAAAAATACGAAAAAGTTTTTATTTTTCACTTTTTAGTTATAGTACCTACCCCACACGAATTCGAAATTTCATCATCCTTGGGGTCAAAACAATGCATATTTATGCGATAGCAGCAATCGCGTTTACTGTCATTTGTTTTAGGATTTCCGTTGTCTGTCTCCGAAACGCATCATCAGATCTATATGAAATTTAAATGGGACCATTTCGGAATAAACTTCTTTCGAACAAAAAAAGAATTTTGAAAAATCCGCCTATAGCGTGGTTCTTTGAACTGCCTCGTTGGTCTAGTGATCCCTACCGCTGAACCTTATGTTCAATTCCCAAGTCGGGCAAAGTGTTGTTGTTGTTGGGCTTTTCCTGTCTCATCCTCAGACCAAATAAAAAAGGTAGACGGAGCGAACGCCAACAATAGCGTTCAAATAAGTGAAGCATCGTGTACAGAGTTGTGTGCGTGAGCTCGCGTCGCAACACTTGCCATGCGTCTGTGTGCTAAGTAAAAAATGTTGCCACTAAAAACTTTTTACCTCAATTCTGATTAAATAATTTTGCTTTTTCATGAAAAAGAAATTCTTATAAATAAAACACTTTTTACTTTTAGGTACTTTTTCAAGTTTAGTTATATTGCTAGTTTGTATGTTTAGATTTTCACCAGACGGGATGTGTATGTACTGGTACGTGGAAATCTAAATTTAATTGGTTTTCAGTCGTAGTCGAGAAATAAATGAATCCAAAAATATCTTATACATAAAACTATATATTATGTTGTAAGTACTTGTATATAGAAATAATAATAATAATAGTCACGTGCTATTTAATGGTCACATAAAATGGCCCCTATCATATTGTATTCAAGTTATACTATAATATATTCCCGAGTTATTTATTCATGGATACCTATGTTTGACATTCAAAATAGTTAATAATAATTTTCGTAATAGTTATAAACATTTAACCATTACGAAAAGTAATTTAGCAGCATTTAGTTAGTATTTTTAACACACTTAAGTCTAAAAACACTGGTGACTACTGGGGAATCTCTATTAAACTTTTAAGTAATATAATCGATATCGTAGCCCCCTATCTAGCTATTACTTTTAATAAATGTGTTGACTTAGGAACTTTTCCCGACCTCATGAAGAGTAGTAAAGTCATACCATTATTTAAATCAGGTAATAAAAATAACGTTGGAAATTTTAGGCCTATTTCTATCTTACCGGCATTTAGTAAAATATTTGAAAAGTTAATACTCAAGCAGTTGCTAAGACATTTTAATTTAAATTGCCTCCTTCATGATGAACAATATGGCTTTACAAAAGGTCGTTCAACTACAGACGCGGGTGTTGCTCTGCTGAAACACATATTTAACGCATGGGAGAACTCACAAAATGCCATTGGAGTTTTCTGTGATCTTTCCAAAGCATTTGATTGCGTGCACCATGACACGCTATTGCGTAAACTACGTCATTACGGTGTTCAAAATGAAGCTCTCAACGTAATAAATTCTTATTTAAATAATAGGCACCAGTGTGTAGATATTAATGGTGTGAAATCGTCCGGGCTACCAGTTCAGTTAGGTGTACCTCAAGGCTCAATACTGGGTCCATTCTTATTCTTAGTGTACATTAATGATTTACCATTCTATTTAAAGGGTATCTGTGACGTTGTACTGTTTGCTGATGATACCTCTCTTATCTTTAAAGTAGACAGGAATAGACAAGATTTTGACGACGTAAACAGTGCACTCTCAAGGGTTACGCATTGGTTTACCACGAATAATCTAGTTCTCAATGCCAAGAAAACTAAATGTATAAAGTTCGCTTTACCGAATGTAAGAAATCTGGGACCCAACATCGTCTTAGATGATGAGGTGCTTGCAACTGTAGAATCGGCCGTTTTTCTTGGCATAACAGTAGATGCCAAACTTCAGTGGGGATCACATATATCAAGCCTAGCGGGAAGGCTCAGTTCGGCCGCTTACGCCGTCAGCAAAGTAAGACAATACACTGACGTTGATACAGCTCGGTTAGTCTATTTTAGTTATTTTCATAGCGTTATGTCCTACGGCATTCTGCTGTGGGGTAAAGCGGCTGACATTCAAAATATTTTTGTTCTTCAAAAACGAGCTATTCGTGCAATTTACCAACTAGGTGCTAGAGTTTCTCTGAGAGAATTTTTTAAAGATATTGGTATTCTCACGGTGGCATCACAATTCATCTTCGCTAACATCTTATATATTAGGCAAAATATACACTTATACACTAAAAACAGTGATACTCATAATATTAATACTAGAAATAAGGACAAACTACGTGCTCCCTTTCACCGGCTTCATAGGGTTCATAACTCATTTGCTGGGCTTGGTATAACTTTCTATAACAAGCTTCCTTCTTCTTTGTTAGATTTACATTTTAATGCGTTTAAAGCGAAAGTAAAATCAAATCTTTGTTCGAAGGCATACTATTCTATCAACGACTACTTAAACGATAAGAATTGTTGGTCGCTGTGATTAACTCAAGACAACGTTTATGTTCTTTCACCAGAATTAGCTTAACTACTGACAGGTCATATGAATTACTTCATATCATTGTTTATTTAACTTGACTGCATAAACCATTTATTTTTTTATTTTTTACTATTTAAATTTTCATTTATCGTTGAATGATGGTTATATGCTATTATTGTATAGAATCAAGTTCTTCCAACATAACAGACAGCTGTGCTGCTGGGGAGTTTGTTGCGCCACTTCTTCTTCCCAGCTAAAGTACTAGGAAGTGGTGAAGGGCGGGCTTTTTGGGGGGACTGTCTTATGTAATTTTGACGTTCAAAAAGTGCTGACTCTCAGCCTAGTTTGAATAAATGACTTTTGATTTTGATTTTTTTTTTTTTTGAATATTAAAATTAATAATCACAAACACTCCCACATTGCCCGCATTTCGGGGAATTTGAATGCGGATATACTGGTCACACCGACGACAGTATCTGAGGTTTTGTGTTCCAAAACCGCTTTACGAAATATTTTTGTATTTATTTATCAAATTAAATCAAATGGAAAAACTTACTTGTGAAATGTAATCCCGATGGTTTTTTTTTTAATAACGGAATTGTTTTACAAGTTTTTACGACACAGGACGGCATTTTACAACAATTTGCAATATTAAGGTTATGATGTCTAGCTCGTTCGGTGTCGCGCGTCGCTCTAGAACACGATCGGCTTGCTTTTTCAAATTTGGCTTCCTTTACCCTGCTTCACTGTGAGAGCGCCGCGCTCCGTCTATCTTTTTTTATTTGGTCTGAGGTCTCATCATCATCATTTCAGCCGAAAGGCGTCCACTGCTGGACATAGGCCTCCCCCAATTTGGGGGGTTTGCAATAATCGCCACGCTTGGTAGGCGGGTTGGCGATCGCAGTACCTATGGTGGTAAAATGCATAGAGAACGCTGCTGCCCATTCTCTAGTAAGTCCCTTAGTCGCCTTCTACGACACCCACGGGAAGAAATTGGATGGTGCTATTCTTTTACGTCCGACACCACACGGAACATCATCTGCCTAGCGTTTTCAAAAGGCTAGGCAGATGATGATGAAGTTGGTTCAATGGAGAACTTGTTAATTTACCCTTAATTTTGACAACATCTTTCTTAAACATGCTGTATTCGATTAAATGTTATAGTACGCCGCCATCGTGTCATCGCATGAAGTCATGTTGGGGCCCCCTTTCGACATGTTGAACGTTGAACCGTCCTACCAATTGACAAATTGATTCAGCAAATTGAATTGTTGCTCACGAGTATTTTTTACTTGGCTACCACTATCCCACCTGTCTCTCTCTGGTCTTACCGCCCCATTTTACTCCTAATGTCTAATGCCAGAGAACGTTGGAGGACATACAAAACATTAACAAACGCTAAATACGAGATTGACGATTACACTTCATGTTTGTACGACTCATCATCTGCCTAGTATGTTGGGTTCAGCTTCCAGTCTAACCTGGTAAAGCTGAATACCAGTATTTAACATGGCGCGACTGCCTATCTGACCTCCAAAATCCAGTTAATAGGTAAGACTGGTTGCCAGACTTTCGGGCTTATGACGAAAGATCCACGAATTGCAGCCGGAACCAACGGCTTAACGTAGTTTCTGAGGCACGAATGGTTCTTGGTAGATAAAGGAACTATGAAGTTTCTTGCCCATTCTTCTCCATTCGAAACTTCGTCTTGGAAGGCACCTAGAATCCATTCTATTTTAACCATCTTGTAAATGTTGACGTTCAAAAGTGCCTTTTAATGGCACAATTGAAATACATGATTTGACTGAATGACAAATGTATTCCTAAATTATTTCTCGAAATATCAAAGCTCAAGTCATTTTGTAGACTGGCCAGTCAGGAAGATAGCGTCGTGTCTTCCGACGGATCGACGTATCACCACTTGTTGAAGCTCTTTTAATGTTTAAAACAACATGAATGATGTAAGTATCCAATATTTTGATTAAAAAGAGTGCCCGTGGAGTTTCTTGCCCGTTCTTCTCCATAGGCACTTACTATGCTTTGGAATGGGCAACTAGCTTCATCTTTTCTCGCTGGCAGAGCCCTTGGCAATTCAAAAGTACCTGTAATACTTTGAGTTTCAGTAAATATCAAACCCAATCGTGACATTTTTCCATAGCAAACATTTCGATCCATATTTCTTTCAACACTTGCCATAAAATATAATAAATTTCCACTGTTTCAGAGCGCTGAATTCCTGTAAACATTTAATGTTACATTGTTCGTACAATACGATATTCTGTTCTGTTGAACAAAAGGACATTTGTCAAGTAGTGTTGGCCTGTAGTTACGGTTTCGGCTTGAGTAATTGAAGGCCGAATTTAGAGGGACTAAGTGATTGGTATTGGATGTGATGTCATAGCGTATTGTGTGTAAACTTACTACCAATTGTGCTATATCTAGAAATAGATCTTTAGAATTAAAAAAAAAACTCAATTAAATGCTCTCGCAATCAGGCCATGACGGCCCATGAAGTTTTAATAGATATGAAAACTTTGAAACGAAATTGTTAAACCAGAATCGTGTCCTACCGTCACATCGCGCTTGTATGCGGGGGCCTTTAAAATATTTATAAAATCATACTATCATATAAAGTATTCAGTGTGGCGCTATTGTCTACAATGGTTCTCATTGAATTCATGTGACTAATATCAATTAAACTACTGGCTTATCTATGACAGCAATTACTGCTTCACAACAGTTGACCTAATAGTCGGGTCAGACGAAAAGTCGACATAGTCACGACCGGCGAACCAGGCAGTCTACTCCCTAAGGCGTTTTGCGAGGCCGGCTGACTGATAACGAATCACAACACCATTTGACGGTCGCACCTACTCCCGAAGAGCTTTGCCCGTCCGAAAAATCAAATTTGACACTTGTTTTAACGACCAATTACTTTTGGACAGGCCCGTATCTTCGTTGACATACTTAGAGAGTAGACTCTAGTTTCGGCCCTAAACAAAGGCCGAAAATTCGGTTTCGGCCAAAGTGAAATAAATCTGTCAAGCATTAATCCCTATTATTAGTGTTTATTACGTAAAACCGTAGGCGATATCCGGAACATTGTATGATAGAAAGTACGTTTTTATGTCGCTACAAATAAGATTGATTTAATTGAGTGTTTACCTATCGATTGAATGCCACTGTAAGCAAATTAGCATATTGATTCCTTTTTAATTTAAATGTATATGCACAACATTACAGATTGAAAACACAAGGGAGTTGTAAACACAATACAATTTACAAACTACTTACGTACTTAGCATAACTGTAAAATACAAAAACTTTTTTCAAAAAAGTAAACAACCGACTTCCAAAAAAACACTAAAAAGAGAAAAATAACTTTAATTTCGGAAGTCGGTGACTTTGGATATGTATTTTAATTTTTTGTCACCGCCTTCCGAAATTAAAGTTATTTTTCTCTTTTTAGTGTTTTTTTGGAAGTCGGTTGTTTACTTTTTTGAAAAAAGTTTTTTATTTTTCACTTTTTAGTGGTTCACATGTGCTTACCCCTTCACAGCGTACCAGCGTGATGTTATGTTATTAACTGGCGTAAACAATTGACAGACATGAGATTTCAGCAATCCCTGTCCATTTGCTATCATTTATTGAGGAGTTCCGTTGCCTATCTCCGAAGTTCTTCATCAGGTCTTCACCAAATTGAAATGGAACCACTCTGAGAAAGTACTCTTCCAAAAACTACACAAATTGCTTCAAGTGTGCCTATAAAATTTGAAGAGTTCTCTCTATTTCTCCAGGATCCCATCATCAGATCCTGACTTGATGATCATGGGACCACCTGGGAAGTAAACCCTTTCAAACAAAAAAAAAAAAATTCAAATCGGTCCAGCCATCTTCGAGTAATCGGGGAACATACATTAAAAAAAAAGGTTCCGACGAATTGAGAACCTCCTCCTTTTGAAAGTCGGTTAATAAAGGGGCTTTTTTGGGTGGGAAATCATCAAATAACTTCTCCCGCTCTGGGTGGAGTTGGAGGGCGTGTCCGACTTTTACTGACTAAAACCCACCCGTGTTCCCTCAGTTGCCTGTGTGCCAGGGGCCACGGTATCTCTTTGTGGCTAAGCAATAAAACTCGCACGGGTCGATCTACGCTTGCCGAGGTTGGTCGGTGGACGGGAGACCATCTTTACATACCTAGACCCCGAGCTACGGCTATCATTCATAGATCTTTGACAATCGTTACGGGTCGTCAGAAGATCGAAAGTCTGACAACCAGTCTTATCAAGGAATATAGTATTACACAGTAACTGGGTTGTGGAGGTCTGATAGGCAGTAGCTCTATGTAATATAGTGGTATTCATCTGCGTCAGGTTGGAATGGAAGCCGACCCCAACATAGTTGGTAAACAGGCTAGCTAGGCAGATGATGAATCAACTGAACAAAAATTAAAAAAAAACAACCGACTCCCAAAAAACACTACAAAGTGAAAAATAACTTTAATTTCGGAGGTCGGTCACTTTGGATATGTATATTATTATTAGTTTTATCACCGCCTTCCGAAATTAAAGTTATTTTTCACTTTGTAGTGTATTTTGGAAGTCGGTTGTTTTTTTTTTAATGTTTTTTTATTTTTAAATTTTTTGTTAAACTTAGTCCACACAATTCGAAATTTCATCATCCTTGGGGTCAAAACAATGCATATTTATGCAATAGCAGCAATCGTTGTTTGTTTGCTGTCATTTTTTGAGGAGTTCCGTCCGTCTCCGAAACGCATCATCAGAACTATATGACATTTTTATGGGACCATTTCGGAATAAACCCCTTTCGAACAAAAAAAATATTTTGTAAATCTGTCTATACATGACGGAGTTATGCCCGAACATACATAAAAATATATATACTCGTATACATATATATATATAAACATTCGAATTGATAACCGCCTTCTTTTTGAAGTCGGTTAAAAATAGTTTAAATTAAAAATTCATGAATGCATTTTTACCTTAGCGCGCTATAAAAACCCACCGCAATTTTTCGGTATCTGCCAGCCAGTCTGTGTTTTGCATGGAATTTGGTATTTTTCATCGACTTAAAAAGGAGGAGGTTCTCAATTCGTCTGCTTGTTTTTTTTTTGTATGTTTGTTCCTCTATATCACCGGCAATTGTAGATCGATTTCGACCAAATTTATACGGGATAAAATTTATACGGTATTATCTTTTCTTGGGTAGTTTTTGCGTTAGCCTCGATAATACTTTTTAATCCACTTAATGTTTCTTGATGACATTCTACTACTTCCGTCACTTAGGAATATAAAACGAGTTGGTATTCTAAGGTAAGTATCAAAACTAAAAAATGTAAAATAAAACCTTTTATTGTCACTCGATAGAAATCTTTACTTACATAATCTACGCCAAAACAAACAAAATCTTCAGAAGTTGCACGTGTAACCAACACATTTCTAGTGGATACAATGAGTAGTAGCAACAATAGCTAATTTTAGGGTGTTGAACCCTATGAGTTATGACCACTGGCTGCTTGGTTGCGCAACCAAAGCACCGGACCGTTGCACCAATTTAAATTGTATAATAAGGTATTGAGATGCGATACTTATCTAAAAAAACACTACAGATTGAAAAAATTAACTTCAATTTTGGAAGTCGGCTTTTTTGGTTTAATTAATTAAACTTTTATTTTTCACTTTTTAGTTGCGGAACCCCACAAAAATGTATTCTAATAAATATTGTTGCGTTTCTAATATTTCAGTAAGTGAGGCCCTCTATAGTGTGGTTTAATACGCCGGGATTATCAGGAATTCAGACCCGTTTTGGATACGCCAGGAACTAGGAAGTGGGGAAGGACGGGCGTTTTTGGAGGAGTGTCTTATGTAATTTTGACGTTCGAAAAGTGCTGATTCTCAGCCTAGTACATAATATATAAATGCGTTTTGATTTGGAATCACCAGCCATAATATGCTTTCTTTGATCCCTCGGGTAGCAAGGTCTGGTGGATCTATTTGTTCTAGTGATCGCCCAGAGGTCGAAATTCGACCATAATTAATAAAATATTAGCTTTTTGCACGCCTTCTCCATTTAACTCCACGTAATTTTCGTAAAAAGGGATACAAAGTTTTTGCTTCACGTTCATATAACCGGTACTGTCCATTAGTTGAGTTCAGAAGACAGTCGCTCCCTTTTTACTGGACCCAGATTCCAACGAAAAATGCGGATGAAGAAGATAATCCAATTCAAAATACTCTCCCGCGGATAATTTTAAGCGCACACACACACACACATCATAACTCTTGGCAATAGATCAGACGGGATGCCAGACGGAGGCCGAAATAACCACAAGGTTAATATTAGGTGAACCGATGTGCTTTTTAGTTTCATTTGGAAGAAGGTTAACATGTGTGGCGTCTGTATTTTGGAGCAGGATATGGTTAAGGTAGAACGTATGGGGTAATGAATCCTAGCATCCAATTCAGTCATTCATTGGTTGGTTACTCCATGGTCTCGCTCAGAGGTTGAGTGAATTACGAAAAATACTTTTTCCAAAAAAAAAAAAAAGCAACTAAAAAAACACGCTTTAAAAACCAAACTAAAAAAGTGGAAAATAATTTAATTCTATTAAAAAGCGTGGGGTGCTTTTTGAGGTATTTTTATAATCAATTAATATCAGGCACCCCACGCGTTTTAATAGAATTAAATTATTTTCTACTTTTTTTAGTTTGGTTTTTAAAGCGTGTATTTTAGTTTTTTTTAAACTATTATTTAGTTCTGCTAGCTACAAAAGCGTGATATTTTTAAGTTTTTTTTTAATTGTCATCGGTCCTCGATAAGTCTACAAAGTTTAAATGAAATCTGACCGTTTGAAGTGGGTCAAAATCGCGCCCTAAGGAGTCGGTTATAAACAAACATACAAGTGAAGCTAATATAAAGCGTGTAAAAAAAACAGCCGATTTCCGAAAAAACCCAACTAAGTGTTTTTTTTATTATTTCGGAAGTCGGTGTCTTTAGATCTGTAGTTAAGCTTCTAAGTTATCCGCTGCCTGTTAAGTTAGAAGAACATACAATAAGCAAGTAATTAACATTGAGCTATTTAATTAATTCAAAGAATGGAAGGAGTATCAGTGGATGTTTTGGATCGTTTTGGGCTTTGTACTTTTGTATTTATGTTCTTATACGTACCCTAACCAAACGTAATTTATTTTCTTTCTTTTAATAATGATGTCATTATTATTTCGGGTGCTAGTCTTCATCAGATTACCACCATCGTGGTTTATTAATACTTCGTAGACATTAGTTTATCGCTCTTGCTTTGGCATCCAATTAATATTATGCCAGCCTTGCCAGTTCTGATTTATTGACTTTTGCTTTCAAGCTGGTCGTTATCTCGTTTCTGCACGAGGAGTATGAGAATAGTTCTCTTGCTGAGATGGAAAGGATTAGCCTGTCAACCAGGTTGGCAGCGAGAGTGACTAACCAAGGTGTGTACTACATACTACTTCGTTTTTAGAAAAGCGTACACTCGCGGCGCGAGCGTCTGCGAAACACAAGTGAAGATGGTTTCGCGACTACACGTACGCGCTTCTCGTTGTTCCCCGGTCGCTGTCGGTTTTTTGCCCGGGCAAATGTTTCGCGCTTCGTTCACGGCGCCCCAACGCATCTGCAGGCACGCATCTACAGTCGTGGCCAGTGTTGTTATTGATACGGCAATTGCCGTATTATACGGCATTCCACGATTATTTTTCAGAATATACGGTATACGGCAGGCCTCTCACTGCCGTATCACAAAATACGGCAATTGGCTATGGGTGAAATGAAACTTTTTTCACTAATTATATTCTAAATAAGGCAACACTAAAAGAAACCTATAACACAAAATCAATGCACGCCACCTTACGTAGTTTGTGCTACGGGGTCTTCCCAAAATTCCTCACACCATGTGCTATTGGACGGCTATTCAACTGCGCGGTATGCTTAATACAAATTGAACTTAAACACCTTATAATAGAGATTATTATTGTCTGGTGAATGGAGTGGTTGTTTCCGGAATTGGGTAGCTTACTTGCCTAACTTTTAGTATTGTATTGTTTCGAATACTTCCTATCGTTAGTTCATAGAATTGCATGGCACATTGCGTCTTCTTTTGTTGTGTCACGACATGAGCGATAAAGTGAAAAGCAAGGACAAGTACGCACTAGATAAACATGAATCTGAAATAACAGAAACGTTAAGAAACCTGCAGAAGAAACAATTGAGGAATAAACATTTTTTGAAATAAATAATGTAATACGGCAATTTAGTACATTTTTCCCTTAAATACGGCAAACCAGACTGTAACATACGGCAGCTCAGATTTTTACGATAACACTCGTGGCTCTTCGCAATAGCGCACGAAACGTAGTCGGAAGTGGTCCTGCTTAAAAATTAATCTATTTAAAAAAATAGGTACGACGCGACGTCGTGAAATAATGAACTTGAGCTGACACTGATTTAGTGTTCTATTTCTCAATCTCGTTTAATGCTCCTTTGTTGTTTTTAATATAAATATATTTAGAGTACGCAACGGCACATAGTGTTATAGCAGCAAATACCACACAAACGTGGCTGCAGCCAAATCATCGACCATTTGCCTCGAAGTTAGCGGCGCGAACAGCGGCGTGAATTCACAGCAAGATTCGCGCGCGAGTGTACACCTGGCAAATCGTTCCCACTTTTGGGACACCGGCACAGGCCTACTCTCTGTGGGTGGACACATGTCTCCGATGTGTTTGTCCTTCAAACTGTGTCCAAAATAATTGTGAATATGAAGTGCCACATCCCGTCAATAAGACAATATAATATTTTCGTTCATTATCACACGTCGTTTCCTTCATTTTTTATTTACTAATTGTCTTTACGACGACCTCTGCCGCTCAAAGACGGCTGATTTTATTTATTTTTTATTACAGTTGCCACTGGAATGCTATTTACGTCTGTCGTTTAATAGACTTGCCAAGTGAGTTTCAGTAGCGTTGAATTTTACGACGAAACTTTCTTTGGAAAACTTTGTAAGAATTGTGGAGGTGTTGTAAAAGTTTTTGCCATCTCCTTCCTTTCCATTATGCAGTTTGAACAACAGTTTCATTTATCTGCCTAGCCTTGTCCCAACTATGTTGGGGTCGGCTTCCAGTCTAACCGAATGCAGCTGAATACCAGCATTTTACATGGAGCGACTGCTTACTTGACCTCCACAACCAAGTGACTACAACTACACTACAACAACGGAAAGCCGCAGTTACAGTTCCATCGTACATCCTCGAGAATATAGGCACAGAGACTACACCTATGCTTTTTTTTTTTGGGTCGGAAATCATCAAATAACTTCTTCCGCTCTGGGTGGAGCGGGAGGGCGTGTCAGACTTTTACTCACTAAAACCTACCCGTGTTCCCTCAGTTGCCTGTGTGCCAGGGGCCGCACCTATGCTTGCGCACACACTTGTGCACTATAATATCTTCTGCGTACTCTCTCTATCTCCGTTCATATTGGCCGCCGTGGCCGAAATCGGTCGGGATTATTATTATTGGGGTTTTTCATCAGGAATTTTTAAAAGGCAGCTGGAAGTCTGGAGATGATGGCAGTGGGCTCGCACCCTGTTTATTAAATGAGGCTTAAATGTAACTGGCGAAATGTGGGCGTACTAAACCTCTGCCAATAACCGGCTAAAATGGCAATAACCTCGAACAACTGCTGGTTACCGGCAAGGTTGATGGTAAACGACCAAGAGGTCGCAGCCCTTTGCGATGGTCCGACCAGATAAGCTCTTCTCTCGAAACGAAATTTCATGATGCGCTTCACTTGGCCAAGGATAGACAGAGATGGCGGAACATCGTCAGGGATAAAATGTAATAAGGATGAGGAGCACGACTTGAGGAGGAAACCTCTGCCGAACTTTTCAGAAAAAAAAAAACAAGCGTTATGCTATTAGAAAAATAATCAAGAAATACTACAGGTCCTCGTTATTACATCAACTCTGATTCAGACATTTTTGAACCTAGCCTATCTAGTCACGTGATAGTAAAAGCTAGGTTCTTTCCGTGTCATGGTCTGCGGGCATGTGTCATAAAAAACGTCTGCTTACGTCATCGTTTAGCATTCGCAATACCGACGACTGTTTCGTGACGTCATTCAAGACGCGTCAGCGGCAGCAGACTAAAACAAATTAATGAGTGTTTACTCTGTTCAAGGATGTTCTGGGATGTTTGATTGCGCTATTGGCGCCGATTTGTTTGTGTGACTATCAGCCTGAAGACTGCATAGCTACTAACTACCATTTGGTACAATTCAGAGCAGTGATTAGTGGTCGCAGGTTCGCACCCAGACAAGCGCTTTACTTTGAGCAAATTTATTTATTAAAATCTCCCTTACAACTATCATTACAGGTGTATACCTAATGCGATAGCGCGGTCTTAAAGTGAACTTACAATGAACTATGAAAAACGTAACAAACACAATATTAAAAAAATAAGAAAAAACAACAACATAAAGTCTAATCTACACTATAGCATAAAATAAACAACTGTATTTTTGCGAATTCACTCAAATGGCATGTGAATACATCGACCTTCAAATGACGTTCGTTAATAACCCGAATTGCGCGGGTGAGTGGTGTTTTGGCGAGAAGGTTGGTCCTGGCAACCGGTACGGCTAACAGCGGCGGGCGGCGCCGCCTCCACACGTAGCGGTATGGTACACATAAATTCAGGTGCTGCAGTACTCCTGGGTTATGCTCAATGCCACGAAGTAACCTCACCAGATACGCGACAAGCATGAATTATTTTCATCACCACTGCTCACAGAACGGTGTCAAAAAACCGGCATGTTCTAGAATAAAAAAAAACGTTCAAGTGCGAGTCGAACTCGTGCGCCGAGGGTTCCATAATTAAAAAGATATGGGCAAAATTTTGATTTTCGCGAAAACTTGTAAGTACGCAGGAACGGGTGGACCTAGCAAGTTGAAATTTATACCAGATACTGAGGTCTATAGTCCCTATTGGGTGTATAAGGTCCTAAGTCAACACGATAAAAAGATATGGGTAAATTTAGATTTTCGCGAAAACTTGTAAGTACCAAAATTTACCTTAATTTTCAAATATTTTTATTTTTTTGAATTTTTCCTTTATTTGTGCTGTAAGACCTTGCTTTTAAACAAAATTGACAATTCTAGGTCAACCGGAAGTGCTGGAAGCTATAGGTTTTGGGTCGTCTTTAAACCTTTTTCTAGAGCGAGGAAGACGAAACGAGTAGGTATAGAGGTGTCCAAATCAGTGGCGAAAGCACCATATAACACGGTTCCTACCGGCTTCCCTTCGGTGATTCGCATCGGCAACTCTATCGCTATTAAAAAATGGCACGTCAATAGTGGCTTCCATTGTCAAAAAAAAATCGTTACACTACTTTACTTTACGGGTATTTAATTCACCATAACATTCAAACAGCAAAAATAGTCATTTTTTGCTGTTTACAAAAAAAAAACTAAATTAACCCGGCGCCAAAACGTCATAATCGGGAACTAAAAATTCATACTACAGCTATCCCGTAAATGATGTCACTTTAGGTCATGTGGCACCGCTTGATATGGACGAGAGCAAGCCGCTGTACAATGGATTACAGAGACAGAAATACAAAAATGCGTCAGCGAGAACAAGATGGACACATTTTATTTGTTTTTAGCTGTTCTGTCAATAAGTTAAAGCCGACTTCGCTTCGGCTTCTGTCGTTAGAAAAATTGACACCTCGCCGCTGGTCCAAATAATGTACACTTCAGGTGGGCAATTACGTACGAAAATTGCAGTACAATTACCTACTTTATCAACTCCTACAGTTTCATTTTTGTTTCGGTAGGTAAAAGCTACAAATAAATGATGACCAAAATCTTGGTTATCATGACGCCATTTTTGTGTAGGAATCATTGTAACGGCGCAGTGTGGGTGGTTATTCCGGATAACACAATTGGAAACACAAACATTGAATTAACGCTCTCGTATCGATTTGAAATAGGAAACCTAGAGCCCTGAATTGAATGATTACTTAAAACAAACGTATGAGAGTGTGGTTTTGTACTTTTGGAGTCTCAAAAGGTGGAGTGACGACCTGGTGATGACCAAGCCAAAGCAGGTCTGAACTTTGTGGCGATGCTTCAGAGAGGCCTATGTCCAGAAGCCACGTCTTACGACTAAATGTTGTAGACTCTCCTCATCTTCATCATTACATCTGTATTTCAAAAACAACCGACTTCCAAAAAAAAAACACTAAAATGTGAAAAATAACTTTAATTTCGGAAGGCGGTGACTTTGGTTATGTATTTTAATTTTTCGTCACCGCCTTCCGAAATTTAAGTTATTTTTCACATTTTAGTGTTTTTTTTGGAAGTCGGTTGTTTTTTTTTTTTGAAAAAAGTTTTTTTTTTTTCATTTTTTAGTGGTTCACATGTGCCTACCCCTTCACAGCGTCCCGGCGTGATGTTATCTTATGAAGTGGTGTAAACAATAGACAGACATGAGATTTCTGCAATTCCAGTCCATTTGCTATCATTTATTGAGGAGTTCCGTTGCCTATCTCCGAAGTTCTTCATCAGATCTTCACCAAATTTAAATAGGACCACTTCGAGAAAGTACTCTTCCAAAAACTATCCAAATCGCTTCAAGTGTGCCTATAAAATTTGAAGAGTTCTCTCTATTTCTCCAGGATCCCATCATCAGATCCTGACTTGATGATCATGGGACCACCTGGGAAGTATACCCTTTCAAACAAAAAAAAATTTATCCAAATCGGTCCAGCCATCTTCGAGTAATCGGGGAACATACATAAAAAAAAATAAAAAAACGTTCCGACGAATTGAGAACCTCCTCCTTTTGGAAGTCGGTTAAAAAGAAGGAGGTTCGCAATTCGTCTGTATATTTATGTGTATGTACGTTTCTCGATATCTCCGGCAATTGTTGATCAATTTTGAAAATAAAATTTTTAATGGATAGGGTAGGGTGCTCCTCAGGCGTGGCCCTATTGAAATCGTATTAACCTTCCTTTGATAGTTTTTGCATTAGATTCTGTAATATGTATTTATTCCACTTTATGAATCTTGGGGGTGATCTAATACTTCCTGTGACTGGTGTTTACATAACAAGTAGTGGTAACACACGAATTGGTGTAGGGTAGGTACCATAGCTTTTTTTTTTTTGCTGGGAAATCATCAAATAACTTCTCCCACTCTGGGTGGAGCGGGAGGGCGTGTCAGACTTTTACTGACTAAAACCCACCCGTGTTCCCTCAGTTACCTGTATGCCAGGGGCCGCGGTATCTCTTTCGAACAACCCGCCCGATGCCGTTGCCTGCCAGGGGTGCCCTGGCAGGCATCGGCCCTTGCGGGCCCCATCAGTTGCTGCTGACATCTCTTTGAGGCGCGCGTGGAACACAACGAGCCGTCATCCTGGGCTTAGTCCTTACCACGGACCATTTTTGCAAAAAATTACAGTGGACTTACAAAAATACACTAACTTAAAAATTACTATAGTTTCGTTAGGCTGGTTCTTTTTTCGATTAATTATACGTATGACAATTACTTTTCGTTAACTTTAGATTACGTAAAAGCTATAATGACTCGCAGTTGATTATCAAAACAAAATAGTTGGCAAAAAGGTCAGCCACCTCCTTGCATAACAAGTGGCTAGCCATTACGCATCGCCTCCCATTTTCGGAGGGGCGTCAATCGGAAATGAAGTACCTACCAACCGTTACAGAATACAAAAAATCAATCTATCTACTTATTAAACGGTTTTATTTAGCTTGCCCTATTTGTTGTTGTTGTTTTTTGTTTGGGTCGAATTTAGTACTTGAAATTTAACCCCCTTCCTGTTGGCAGATGATCTGATATTTGGTACACACCTTTTGTTATGATAACAATACAATTTAATAATAAAATTAAAAAAATAAAATCAAAAATATTTAGTAACGAAATAAAAACTACTAAACACTTGAAAATAAAATAAGTCATTTTTTAACCGACTTCCAAAAGGAGGAGGTTCTCAATTCGTCGGAACCTTTTTTATGTATGTTCCCCGATTACTCGAAGATGGCTGGACCGATTTAGATAAATTTTTTTTTGTTCGAAAGGGTATACTTCCCAGGTGGTCCCATGATCATCAAGTCAGGATCTGATGATGGGATCCTGGAGAAATAGAGAGAACTCTTCAAATTTTATAGGCACACTTGAAGCAATTTGTGTAGTTTTTGGAAGAGTACTTTCTCGGAGTGGTTCCATTTCAATTTGGTGAAGATCTGATGAAGAACTTCGGAGATAGGCAACGGAACTCCTCAATAAATGATAGCAAATGGACAGGGATTGCTGAAATCTCATGTCTGTCAATTGTTTACACCAGTTAATAACATAACATCACGCCGGTACGCTGTGAAGGGGTAAGCACATGTGAACCACTAAAAAGTGAAAAATAAAAAACTTTTTTCAAAAAAATAAACAACCGACTTCCAAAAAAATTAATTTAATAAAATCGTGGGGCGCGTGAAGAAACATATTTACTCAGGTTACGATACGCCCCACGATTTTATTTAACCGAATTATTTTTTAGCTTTTAGTTAAAACCGTCTAAATTAAGAAAAAACAAATCCCGGGGGTTTCAGTCTACCCGATTGCAACTGATTAACAGTATTTTACACTGATTAATGGTGGCCCAGTGATAACGCCTCCGACTTACGATTTGCAGGTCTTGGGTTCAATCCCAGGCAGGTGCTTTGCTCTGTGTAAATTTCTTCACCACTTGTCTCAAAACGATGAAGGAAACGGAAAACATCGTGAGGAAACTGGCATGTCTTGTAGAAAATCCAGGGTAGCCCGCGTCCGCGTTCGGCGCTTCGATTGGTCCTTCGCCTAGGTATCCAAGGCCAAACGGAGCGCTGAACGCGCTCGATGCGTTAGATCGAGATGGTTAAAAGCAACTAACACTAGAGCCTCTGCAAATTGCAAAACACTAAAGAAAATTTGAATTTTGCGGGCTACTTTAGCAGCATACACCATAAGGGGAACCTAGTCGCGGGCTCGAACTCACTGACGGGCCTGGCTAAAAAGCACGCTGTCTCACCAGGCATCGTGTCCGACAGAGGTAGTATCAGTGATGAGCAGTTAGACGCTAGTCTACACGTACAACATTATTGAATGAGATGCAGGATCATTTATAGTATAACAGGCGCGTAAAAAATTGAGAACAGTCGTTCGGAAGATCGTGTTTTATGAAAAAACCACTGCATAAATCAATGACCAATAAAGTTTATTGTACTTTTCGATATTTGAGGTTTGTCGGTACCGAATTGGTTTTTCAGATTTTACACTTCTTTTATGACTTAAACACGTCCAAAGTTAGGTTAAATTAGCAAGAAAAACGAATCTTTGTTGGCTCCTAACTTTTTAATGTCTTTTTATTTTAGTATTTTGTTTCCGTATAGACAATATTAATAATGAGACAAAATCATACCATGTTTAATTTTTTGATGTACATTGTCGAACAGTGGAGTAACACACTCCCGAAGTTTGTATTGGAAAAATGTGGACTAGTTCACCTTAATCGATTTGCGGGGCCATTTTTACATCACTGAAGTGACAAAAAAAAATTGCCAGCAAGACGGCGAAAGTGGTGAGACGATTTTTAAAAACGTTTGCAGATTTATCTGTCATATGGTGAAATTACTGTCAACTATCTTCATGACGTCATCCCCTGACCCGATTACGCAGAAGGCTACCCATCCTATTCTCGTCCGCGGTAACGGGCGGTCGAGTTATAATATTTTAACAAAAATTCGTATAGCAATCGAAATCCAAATCGATCATTTCGATATGTTGATATTGGAGCACTGATAAGGAAAGATAAGCCAGAAATAAATAAGATTACAACAATTTGGTAATGCAGTTACGTAATAATAATTTGGTATTGCCGCCATTTTTCGTCGCGAATTTCGTGTTACCAGATGCAATTTTTGAATTCCCGGCAATTATTTTTTTCGTGACACCTCCAAAGTTTTAAAATTAAGTTTTTTAAAGTGGGCTAAATTTATTTAAGTATACTTTTAGGTATGTCATAAATTCATAATACTACAAAACAATAAATATGTACAAAAATAACATCAAAACAACAACATATTTTCGTATTTCGAACATTCATTCACAGCTGTTATCAAGTTGCTTTCGTAACTTACTTTTTAAAACTTTCAAAATACGAATAAAACCAAACTTTTCAGTCTCAATAAGTATTAAAAAAAAACACGTAAACAAGTTGTCTAATTTCCCTTAATTGTTGTTAATGATGTACAATCTGGCAATCCCACGAAGCAATTAAACTTTTCATTTACAAATGGGTAGTGTACTCACAGATCTGTGTCGAATGTCTCGGTGACGTCACTCGCATCCAAATATACACCTTCTCCTCGATGATGCCACAAACCACCGCTTTTAACACAGAAATACACCTTCCTACCATCTTTTTCAACATCAACAACAACGTTTTCAAATACTTTACTCACAAAAAACGATTCACATTTTTGGTCGGAAGCCGGCTCAGAAGTTAGCGACCACTCTTCAACATTTTTCGCGTTCACATCAATATTATACACACATTTGTTAACATCACACGTTTTAGTGTTTTGTTTTATTGAGAATATCCATGGTGGAGTCACGGCACACGTGGTAATTATTAAAAATAATAATAAAAATAATTCACTAGTCCGTAAGCGCACTGTTAGAGCCATGTCAGCTATGTGAATGAGTGAAGTGAACTGAACCGGGAGCGCCGCTCGCGACTCGCGCGTCGAGTAGGGATGGGACGCTTCGTTACAATCGCTTTTATACTGAACTCGATTCGGTGAAGGACGAATCGATAACAAATGTTTTCAGATAAACTTTATCTGTATTTGTAGGCTACGGCTTAGTTTTATAACTTTTTTTATTAGATCGTTTTGATAAGTGACGCTATCAATCATTGCTGAAGATGGTTCTTATCCTATTTAGATTATACTTTGCTAGCTTTATAACCGTTTACATTTTAGAATGTGCCTATTTAATAGTACTTGATTGGCTTATCAGAATTATCCAGTGCACTGCTGCCTACTTATTACACACGTATACAATTCGTTGGCTTTAAATCATCTTAAGTTTATCTTTATAATTAACATTATTGCAAAATTACATAATTTTAGCTTACTTTTTATTGCACCTTTCTTTTTGGCACAATAAAACTTTATTTAAAAAAAAAAACAATTCTAAGAACATTTTATCAGAAATACAAATTAGTTCGAATAGAAACCGCCTATTCGTATGTTTTTTTAATTTATAAAGAACGATTTTGATTTGGCATTCGACTTGTAGAAATCTTCCCAACACTATCAAAATAAAAGTTCCCATAAGTAATTATTACCAGCCTAATAACTATGTTCCCACTTTTGGGACACAGATAAATAAATTATGATAATGAAATTAATAAATAATTACCTAATAGGCAAAGACCAGAGAATATAGTGATATCTCTTAACTATCGTAGGTAAATACTACAGAATCTTTGATTTCAAGTTTAGAAATTATAATTCAATTTAAATGCGAAAAGTTTTTTTAAAGATATTTTTTTCCTGGGTACGTTTGGTCAATAATCAATGCTTTTATTGCATTCTTGTACGTATTCGGTGGTTAGATCATAATAGTAATATGGAGGGTCCATATTACTATCGGGCACAGCAAAATAAGTGAGTTACCTAGTCAAACACTTCTACAGGTCGCGTCGTAGATGAGCTCGGTATTCTTTCAACTACTCTGAGAAAAATGACCGAAACAAACTCAGAGGAGACCTTTTTTAATTCCAGACAAATTCATGGTCAGATTATTTGAGGACCATGTAGGTAGATTTGTTTCTGAAATGGTCTTTTGAGGAAAGATCAACCCAGATTTGAGTGGACCTGTCCAGTCTGTATACGCATTTGTCAGTAACCGTGAAATTCAAAGCATATTTTTAAAAAAAACAGCTCACGTAAGTGGTTGCTCGGTGATAAAAGATTTTTATGAAGCGATTTGATGACTTCATCAATTATCATGTTTAGTAAACAAACTAAGAAAGGGTACGCTAATGTTTCCGTCGACAAATGACTTCCAAGTATGAAACCCAGACTTTCTTAACTTCGTGAAAAATTTGTAGTAAATAATGCAATTAGAGTGGATCGGCACTGTTAACGAGCCTAGCAAGGAGCACAGCTCACCCACTTGTTGCCAGAGATCTAATACTACCTACATTGAAGTACATACTATAATCTGTTTTATATAAATAAATCTATTCTAATTTATTTACTCTAAAAAACGAAACCATTAAAATGACATGGGAGTCCACCTCATTTAAATGGTTTAGTTTTTTTTGCAATAAGTGGCTTTAAATAAGTGTTTTTCCAGTCGTTACCTGTGCATCAAAGTAAGTGACTATTACCAATTAAACAAACCAAACAAAGTATTTTTTATTGTGACAGCATTTCGAATTTAGATGCTTTTATTTGTGCTAAAAAATTATACACAAAATATCAAATTATGGATACTTGTGGTAGGAACCCATTATTCGGAAACATAATTTTAATAGAATTATCAGAATATAATGTAACTACAGAGGCCAGCACCTTATGTTACTCCTTCTGTCTGTCAAATTTCTTTGACAGATTTTAAACTTCATTACAAATAATTAAGGTTCATGTTCAATTGAGAAAATTTAACAGTTTGGGGTAGGTTAATGTGCTGGCGTCTCGTCTGTACATACAGTAGGCCGCAGTAACTGTTTGTCCTCTCTTAGCTGAGGGGTAATTAAGTGACACACTGGCAGTAAGAATGGCTTTCATTATGACAAGTTTTTCGCACCTTTGGATCAATCTTTATTGACATAAACATAAATTATGCAAACATTTTTATGAATTCCCTAGCTCCTGCGCTAGTGTACACACGGCTACACATCAAGCTATACATTTCCAGTATAAGCTGATCTCGCATTGTATAAGATTTCTGTACGGTGCTAGATCAGCCTAAACTGGAAATGTATAGCTTGATGTGTAGCCGTGCGTACACTGTATTACAGGAGCTAGTGTCTTCCCCTAATTGCAATGTTACATGTTATTTATGGCATCCAAGGATTACAAAGCAAATCAAAAGTAATATAAACAATAAAATTAAAAGTAATCTAACATGCATAATAAAAAATAAAAAAATTACAAAAATTCTAGGTGTGTTGTGTAGGCGGGCAGCTTATCTAAAACGAAATGCAAATTTTAATAATAAAAGTTCGTAAGTAACTCTGCCCGTAATAACCTTTACACGCACAAATCACTAAACGGATTTAGAAAAAAATAGGCAAGGAGATAGATGGCATCCTGGGGAAGAAGTAAGAACATATTCTACTTATTGTTCTAGTACCACGTTCTCGTGGGATAATTTCCGACATACCTAACAGTACCTACACGATAAACGCGGGCGTAGCCACGGGCAGAAGCGAGTACCTAATCCTAGGTACTATAATCTATACATACATACAGATAAAAAAATTGGAGTGTCTGTTTGTAATGTTAAAATACGTACATATACCAAAATATTTTTTTTACAATTGTTGTCTGTCTGTCTGTTTGTTCCGGCCAATCTCTGAAACGGCTGGACCGATTTTGACGGGATTTTCACTGGTAGGTAGCTGATGTAATAAGGAGTAACTTAGGCTTACTTTAATTTTAGAACTTTTAATTATTTTTATTAATATTTACACCGTGACATTTTAGTCGTCTTACAAAGGTGGTCCACTCAAAGTATCCGTCATAAAATACCTACAGGCGCGATTAAAAATTGTTCCCTTTAATTAAGATAATAGGTACTAAGAAAAATAAATAATGCTTTAGAATTATGAAACACCCTTTTTGTTAATAATGTTTACGTAACAAACGGTAGAAAATTTCTACCTACCTACCATAATACCATTACATTTTATCATTCTTTCCATTTCCATAAAAGGGTGTTCAAAACTACATCATGCTTGTTAGTGAATGATATTTTATTATTCATATGTCCAAAAATATATATTTTTTTTTAAATATATGATTAGTAGTCATTGGATAAGTACATGAAGTGGGCTACCGTTGTAAGACAACTAAAATGTCACGGTGTCTAAATATTCTATTATCAATAAATAATAAAAAAATAACTATTCCGCGCGAACAAAGTCGCGGGCACAGCTAGTGGACCACCGTTCTTTATAATTTAAAGAACGGTGGAAAACCATTTTTTCTATAAACAACATTAGTGGCCTCCTAGTACTTTGGTGGCTTTATAGTATTGTGTTTAAAATACTGGTATTCTGCAAGCTGTATCTAACATAGGTAGGGACAAGGCAGGTGCAGATGATCGCATGATCGCGGAAGTCAGACTAGTTCCCGTGATCCGCGGTGTAAGTGAGAGACGGAACACCGGGGTGGTTTTAGTCAGTAAGTCTGACAGACCCCTCCGCCCTCCCCGGGGCGGAGGATTTACCCCCGTAATCATAACTCGACATTTATAATTATTAACCCTTTGTTTATTTATATTTGACATGGAACTTATATTTGACATTTATTTTTATTGTATTAATCTTTCTCTTGACATTTGTATCGGGATGTACCTTAGATTGAATTGTTTTTTTTTTTTACTATACTTCAGTAGTCTTGCAAATTATTTAGAATATTGTTGAACTAGGAAGATTGTTTTAAAACCAGATACTTAATCATTATATTAGTTCATTTGTTTTTCTTTTATCTTTAAGTTATATGTCTTCATGTAGTTTTAGTTTTTACTGTAAAATATTTCGACACAATGTAAAAATTGTTAATGAAATAAAATAATAATAAAAAATAAATCAAAAGAAAAAGAAGGTGCAGATGATACCGCTGATAATTTACTTTATAATTAACAATACCTATGCAACAATCAGTTCTAAGTACAGCCAACTGCACATCAGTACCAACACTTAATACATTTCCAAACTACGTTAGCGTCAGCTCCCAGTCTAAGCAAATACAACTGAATACCAGTATGTTACGAGGAGCGACCTTTATTTTAGATTTTTTTATTATTTTTATTAATATTAATAAATAATAAAAAAAATAACTACTCCGCGCGGACGAACAGCTAGTCTTATCTTACATATAAAATTTCCATGTCACAATGTTAGTTACCGTACTCCTCCGAAACGGCTTTACCGATTTTTACCAAATTTTATGTACGTATTCAGTAGGTCTGAGAATCGGCTACTATCTATTTTTCATACCCCTAAATGATAAGGGTTGTTCACCCTAAATAATTTATAAGGCAAAACAACGTTTGCTGGGTCAGCTAGTAATAATGTAAAAGTTTGTATGTAAGTATTGTTGTAACATCACTATTTAGTAATTAATTAGTGTGTACACCACTAGATAATAATCTATGGTTCCGTTCTGTATCCGTCGGACACTTCTCTGTCTGATCTCATCTGTAAAACTGTAATCCTAGTCTCATTAAACCAAGTCTACTCAACATTATCTTTCATTTCTATAAACACAACATGGTGTCAGAAGTCGTGTAAAAAAAAAAGAAATAAAGAAGATCGGTCCAGAAAATGCCGAACCAAGCCACGAGTGACGACAATGATGGCGGACATGACCAAACTATAAGCGCGCGCTTGAAAAAACTCCATATTTCGTCGGATCCAGCAAATAATAATGCGGAGGCGTGGAAAAGATGGTGGCAGCAGCTGGAATTATATTTGCTAGCCACAGGCCTAGACAAGTCAAGCGAGAAGCGGAAAATTGCCATTCTACTCCATTTAATTGGAGAACGTGGTCTCAAAATATTTAACACATTCAACGTAAAGATTGATGGAAGCACACTCCAGGAAGTCAAGTCCAAATTCGACAAATTCTTTGAACCAAGAAAAAATGTGACGATGTGTAGATACCTATTCTTCACACGTAGGCAGGAAAAATCCGAGAACATCGACGAATTCCTCACGGATTTGGAAAATAAAAGCAGAGAATGTGAGTTTGGCACGCTCAGGGAGTCGTTAATTAGAGATATTTTTATAGCAAACCTCAATATAGATTCGTCACATGTACGTCAGAGGTTACTGCAAGAACCTGATTTGACATATCAGAGAATGCAAGAGCTGGCGAGGACACTCATAATAGCTCAGCAGGATGCTGAAAAAATCGTCAAAGGTACCAGTGTCGCCAGTGAAAACGTCATGCATCTCAGTCGGAGGAGCCGTAGTCGACAAGATGGTCAACAGCGAGCTTCCAGTCGCAGGTCGAGCAGTCACCAGCCAGCTTCGAGCAGTCGCAAGTCAGCATCAGCTTCAAACAGCGACCACATCAGCAACTCGAAGACATGCAGCCGCTGTGGGCAGTCTCATCGCTACAAATGTCCAGCTAAAGGCGTTCAATGCAGGTCATGTAAATCTTTTGGTCATTTTGCTAAATATTGTCTCAAGAATAAAAAAGTCAGTCAGTTGCAATCGTTTAATTCAGATAATAGTAGTCAAGAATATTTTGTTGGCATGTTGAACAGTCAATTAAAGTCGAGTAAAAGTCATTCAGATAATCATGTGGATCATACTGCACATAGTAGTCAGTCAAACAGTCAGAGCACAGCGACACATAGTCAGTCACACTCACACAGTCAGAACAGTACACATGGACACAGAAACACAGCAGTAGTGGTATCACAGTCGGGACAGATGGGACAGTCACAGTCACCGTATCCCAATGATGAGAACAGTGACAAGTCTGAGAGATCCAACGTCAAGTCCAAAAGTCAACGTCCCCATTCCTTTTATCTCAGTGATGAAAGTGGTGATGTATCTGAGAGGTGTATTGAAAATAATCAACATCTCAATGATGAAAATAGTCACATATCTGAGAGATCCAACGTCAAGTCAAATAGTCAAAAAAGAAAATGTCAGAGTCCATATTTACATCTCAATGATGAAAACAGTCACAAGTCTGAGGGATTACACAACAACAAAACACAATGTCATAGACTTAGAAACAGTCGTCAGCATTCACAGTTTTACAGAGCACGTTCACGAGCAGTTTCACAGTTTCCACAGACACACAACGGATCATTAGTCAGTCACTCAGATATAAGTCAAACAGTAAAGAATGTCAACACTGTGGATAGTAACCATGCAAAACAGTCATGGGAAATTAACTTAATAATAGAAAATAAACAAATTAAATGCATCATAGACTCTGGTGCAGATGTCAACATTATGTCAAAGCAAACATTTTATAACCTGTCAAAAGTGTCACTTGTCAAATGTCAAATAAATGTCACAGGATTTGGTGGAAAATCCATTCCGATACTAGGCAAAGTGAACATAAATTGTAAATTGTGCGTCGATAATAATGACGTCGTCGAATCTATAATGTTTATAGTAGCAGATTTAGATTGTCCAAATGTTCTTGGTCTACCAACGTGTGAGAGGTTAGGAATTATAAGACGTGTCTTTTCAGTATTAAAGCAGGATTTTTGTAAACAAATTCTTACACAATATAATGATGTTTTTCAGGGACTTGGATGTCTACCTCCAGTCTGTCATCTTAAACTCAAGCCTGATGCAGTACCATGTGTTGATCCGCCCAGGAAAGTTCCATTTGCGTTACAAGGGAGATTACACGAAGAGTTGGATCGCATGATGGAGATGCAAGTTATTGAGAAGGTTACAAAACCAACAGAGTGGGTTAACTCAGTCGTCATAACTGTAAAAAGTTCAGGTCAGTTAAGAATTTGTCTAGACCCTAGAAATTTGAATAAAAACATCATGAGAGAATTCTATCCACTTAAGTCAATTGATGAGATTAGGTCTCAGCTCGAAGGGGCTGTATGTTTTTCTCATTTAGATGCATTTTCGGGTTTTTGGATGCTACGTCTGGATGAATACAGTTCCGAATTATGCACCTTTCAAACACCATTTGGTAGATATAAGTATTTAAGATTACCATATGGCATAAATGCCTCGTCTGAAATCTTTCAAAGAGTCATGATGAATCTATTCGGTGATATCGAAGGAGTCTTAATATTCATAGATGATATTTTGGTTTATGGACCAAATGAGTTAGTTCATAATGAAAGATTACACAAAGTCATGCAAAGAGCTCGTCAAGTCAATTTAAAATTTAACAAGTCAAAATGTAAATTTTTAGTCACAGAAGTATGTTTTTTGGGTTATGTCTTCAGTAAAGATGGTGCCAGGGCAGATCAAGAAAAAGTCAAAGCCATTGTCAATATGCCCACACCAAAAAATGTCAAAGAGTTACAGAGAATATTAGGTATGATTAATTATTTAGGACCTTTTATCAGTAACTTGTCAGAAAAAACACAAATATTAAGAAATCTTTTGAAAAAAGATTCAATCTGGACTTGGGATGAGAATCATAGTCAATGTCTCAAAAAATTGAAAGAAGAGATTACAAACTCACCAGTTTTAGCTCATTACAATCCTAAGATTCCATTAGTCTTGTCAGTTGATTCGTCAAAATCAGCTTTAGGAGCAGTCATTTTACAGAAAAACAAACCTATTGCATACAGTTCAAAAACTTTAACTGAAACCCAGGAAAGATATGCGCAGATAGAAAAAGAGCTACTAGCAATTCAATTTGGTTGTGAAAAATTTCACCAATATGTATATGGTAATAGAGTCACAGTACATACTGATCACAAGCCATTAGTCTATTTATTCAAAAAGCCATTGCATGATGTTCCCGCTAGATTACAGCGTATGATGTTAACTGTACAAAAGTATGATTTAGAAGTAATACATGTACCAGGAAAAGAAATGTTTATATCAGACACTTTGTCAAGGGCAGCTTTGAAAGACCATTACACACCTGAAAATGAGTCAGAAATGTCTTGTCATGTCAATTTAATGTATGCTAATTTAGCAATAACAGAGGAATACAGCACAAAATTGGCACAGGAAACCAAAAATGATGAATCCTTACAATTATTAAAAAAATATTATAATGAAGGATGGCCTAAAAACAAGAACAATGTCAGATCATTAGTCAAACCATATTGGAATATTCAAGGTGAAATACATGTAATAAAAGATTTAGTGTTCAAAGGTTCAAAATTAATAGTACCACAGTCAATGTACAAAGAAATGTTAGAAAAAATACATCAAGGTCACCAAGGTATAAACAAATGTCAGAAATTAGCAAAAGAATCTTTGTATTGGCCAAACATGTCAAGTGAAATTAAGAATTTAGTCGAACAATGTCTTGTATGTGCAAAATTCAAACCATGTAATCAAAAGGAACCACTACAAAATTATGAAATATGTAAATATCCATGGCAACAAGTTGGTATTGATTTAATGCATTTTGAAAGTTTAGTTTATTTAATTGTCACAGATTATTACTCAAAATACATAGAGATAGCATTATTAAATAAAAACAGTACCGCTCAAAATGTAATTACTCATTTAAAATCTATTTTTGCTCGTCATGGAATACCATTGTCACTGGTGTCAGATGGTGGACCTCCTTTTCAGTCAATTGATTTCAAAAATTTCTTACAAGAATGGGACATAGAACATGTTATTACTAGCCCATATCATTCACAGTCAAATGGTCAAGCTGAAAGTTCAGTGAAAATAATAAAAAACATGTTAAGGAAATGTAAAGAAAACAAAACAGATCCATACATAGCTTTATTACAGTATAGAAATACACCAAAAAATAATTTGTCATCACCAGCTCAATTGTTAATGTCAAGAAAATTGAGAGACAACATTCCAGTATCATATAAGAGATTAAAGCCAAAAGTAGTAACATTTCAGGATTACAAAGAGTCAGTCAAGAAAAATGATGAAAACAAATCTAGGAATTATGATAAAAATACTAAGTCAATGTCGATGTTACATTACAATGACCATGTCTATTTTAAAAGAAATCCAAAAAGTAACTGGGAACAAGCTGTTGTCAAACAAAGATTGATGAACAATAGGTCGTATGTTGTTGAGGATGTCAATGGTGTACAGTATAGGAGAAATAGAATACACTTAAGACATAAGTATTCCCAAAACTATGCAAACCCTCCTATGCAATCCAACTCGTCGCAGGAGAGAGAGGAAGGTGACAGACAGGAGTCAAGACTTCAAGAATCCTCATCTCATATATCATCAAGCGTAACAACCAGGTCAGGTCGAATTGTAAAACCACCAAGAAGGTTAATAGACGAAATAGATTAACTATTAACTAAGTAGTATTAAGAAGGTTGTCTAGATTAAATGTAACTCAGTATTAATAAGAATGTTGTCTAGTTTTAATATAACTATAAGTATCATAGAGCATGTTGTCATGTAGGTAGAGTCGCTTGTCAATGTACATCTTATTAATTGTTTGTCAGGGGTTTAATTTGAACTCAACAAGGGGGATGTTGTAACATCACTATTTAGTAATTAATTAGTGTGTACACCACTAGATAATAATCTATGGTTCCGTTCTGTATCCGTCGGACACTTCTCTGTCTGATCTCATCTGTAAAACTGTAATCCTAGTCTCATTAAACCAAGTCTACTCAACATTATCTTTCATTTCTATAAACACAACAAGTATATTTAGAAAGTTTAGATGAAATTTTGCACACAGATAGTTTGTAACCTGGACTAACATATACGACTTTTATTTATCCCGGTAATACTTTCCTACGGGATAATTTTCGACCTCCACACGGGCGATGCCTCTGGCAAGAGTTACAAATAACATATATTCATGCAAGGGATACAGATTAAAAGTTTTTTGCTCAACCCACAGTGCACGATTAGATAACAAACGTTGGCAGTCATCTCGCACTCGCACATGCTTCATTTTTTCGTCCAGTAGAGACAAACAGGAAAAGGTGGCGTGACACATGCTGATATTTTCGTACCAATTCTTATTAAGCAGCTTTTTCAAATGACTAAAGTCCATTCGTAGGAAACAGTGCCAAATTATGGAAACAGAAATAGATAGAACTATTTGAAAGATTCACTAGATAGATCAGATTCAAGTCTGGAGTCTGGATTTATGCACGGTTGATGACAAGCTGGGCGAGCTTGTCATCAATCGTGCATAACAAAATTACCGCATCAGTCTAACCGGATGCAGCGGAATGCTAGTATTTTACTGACTAAAACCCACCTATGTTCCCTCAGCTGCCAGTGTGCCAGGGGCCACGGTATCTCTTTCGAACAAACCGCACCTTCGGTCAACTCGTGTGACTGGAATTATTTCCCCACGAGCTCCTCCATGGGACTTAGACATACTTAATTGACGAAATGTGGGTGTGCATATGTGCACCTCTGCCCTTACCTCCGGGGAATTAAGGCGTGATGTTTTGTTAAGCTAAATATTTTCTGAAAATCCCATACAGTTGTTCGAATTTTTGATAACCTGTGTTGTTTTAAACGTGGTTTCCGTTTCCTATACGCGGTTCTAGGTTATTTTCATGATCCCGTACCTATTAGCATTAGTAATTAGTTGACCAAAACAGCAATGCCTGATAAGGAAATTTTTACTTTTTCAGATCTTACTATATGTACTTAGGGCTGATTTTACCAAAGTCGGATATCTTATATCCGTAGATTATAATTCACGTCTGACAATTCAACTATGGAAAATCTATCAAAAATTTAAAATGAATTCTCAGGTTAAGACTTATTCTAGGAATAACAGTTTGGTGAAATTCGCTCTAAGCAGCTATTTAGTTAAATACTCGTCATTTTAAACGACGATGTGTGGGTTTTTATTTTTTTGAGGGTGGGAAATCATCAAATGACTTCTCCCGCTCTGGGTGGATCAGGAGGGCGTGTCAGACTTTTACTGACTAAAACCCACCCATGTTACCTCAGCTGCCAGTGTGCCAGGGGCCACGGTATCTCTTTCGAACAATCCGCACCCCTGGCAGGCATCGGCCCTTGCGGACCCCACCAGTTGTTGCTGACATCTCTGACGGCGCGCGTGGAACACGACGCGCCGTCGACCCGGGCATATTTTTTTCAGTTATGTGGGACTGTAACCCACTAAAACTCCACGGTGTCCTCCAGTGACGCTTGAGGCGGGAACACGGAAACGCGCAAGTCATCCGCGAACCCGCCGCGGGTGTCTGTCACCGGACCCTCTTCAGAGGGGAATAACTCCTATCACCGATGCACCAGGACACATGGCACGCCGTGACCACCCCAGGAACCAAAACCAGACGACCCGTGTCTGGCATCCTTGGTCCCCCTGCGACGGGTCAGCACAGTGGCCCCGTCGCCTACCACTTTTCGGCCGCAGGGGATAGGGAGAGCGGCCAACGGTATACCGACACTCCTCCTCCCCTGCGGCCCCACCGCGTCCGCCATCAAACGGTGGCGAAGGGAAGAGCGCTACTCAAAAGTACCGGCACTCCTCCTCCGCCGCATCCTATAGGCTGAGGCTATATAACCCTCAGCCGCGATGCCTCCCATTCGACATCGCGGCCCGCCTCAGTTGCGATGCACCTCACCGCAACATACTTTTTGGCCGCTACGTCGTCGGCTTGGAGGCAAAAGCCCTGACGAGCGGCCCCACCTTGGGGTTCCCTTTCGCTTCACCGTGGGGATGACCACGGCTACTGAGCCCCCCCCGCAACGTGTGTAAAAGTGTTTGTACATCCCTGCTTACAGATTAAAATCATTTATCCATTAGATATTTTTTTGGGTGGGAAAACATCAATTAAATTACATTGCTTCACATTTATTTCCACGCTTGTATTACCGAAGGGGGTAGGCAAAATACTGCAGCGATGTATAGTGCACCTACATTTGGCCGGGGCCAGCCTGATGCTATCAAACCACAAATTTATGCCCCGGGCTGCTTCTGACCTAAGTCTAATGGATCCTGCCAGGGGTGCGGGTCGTTCGAAAGAGATACCGCGGCCCCTGGCACACAGGCAACTGAGGGAACACGGGTGGGTTTTAGTCAGTAAAAGTCTGACACGCCCTCCTGCTCCACCCAGAGCGGGAAAAGTTAATACCATAAAAAAACATCACGCCTTCCGCTGCGCTGTTTCCGCGAATGTCCCATGTAATGTAATCGAGGGCAAGCCAATTGCCCAGACTGCGGGCTTCTGAGATGATGATTCTGGGAAGTTCTAGATAGAAAAACCCAATAACACTTTACCCGACCTGGGAATGGAACCCAAGACCACATGCTCAGCAGTAGCGCTTGCAACCACTAGACAAACGAGGATGTCAAAATGCTTTAATTGCTTTGTAATTAAACGTTTACACAAAATGCCTAAATACGATTACAGCGACGCTTATCTATTAAAGTAACTGATTGTCCGCAATCAATAAATCAGTACATACTGTTATGAAATAAACTAATCTTAGTTATGATAAGATACCAAATACCCTACTTGCGTAAGTAGATATTTTACTAGTTCTTACATGCGGATTCTCCGAAGGTCAGACAGAAAAATTGTTTTATTCGGTACGAACAAAATCGCACGTTACAAAAAAAAACATACAAAAAATGCACATTTACAAAGTAGCAAAAAGCCTCGTATTCAAGTAGAAAAAAGTTTTACAATCACGTCTCATAATCATTCTTTTGCCCTTAACCGATGTCTTCTACTTCTATAAACTTAGTTCTCTATTAATCGTCATCTACCATAATAGGTATGATGTATTACGTATGATGTATTATGCCTATACTTCCATACTTCTCTATTAGTCGTCATCTACTATGTTACCCTATTTCTAGCCATGTCATCTACAGTTCTGCATCCATCGTTTCTTTGGTCTGCCCCTACTCTTACAGCCATCCACATCCACATTTACTTTTGACGTTTTCAACCATTTTTTACCACGAAGACGTCTTTCTCTCATAGATGTCTCGATCCACAAATGGTGATATTATCACCAACTTTAGGAGAAATTATTCACCGCTTTGTTCTTCCTCTTAGTGTTATCGATGGCAAAAAAATTCAAACATGTTTGGCACAAAATTCGGCTGCACAAACTCCGCTCAGTGACGCAGACTGATATAAGATCGATTTTTTTTTGCTTTTTTTTTAACTTCTCCCGCTCTGGGTGGAGCAGGAGAGCGTGTCAGACTTTTACTGACTAAAACCCACCCGCGTTTCCTCAGTTGCTTGTGTGCCAGGGGCCGCGGTATCGCTTTCGAACAACCCGCACCCCTGGCAGGCATCGGCCCTTCCGGGCCCCATCAGGTGGTGCTGACATCTCTTTGAGGCGCGCGTGGAACAAAACGCGCCGTCCTTACCGGATAGCGAGCTACCCATTACTCACCGTCCGCAAGCCCGTACCTACGGTGGCTGGGAATCAGCCTGGGATTCCCAACGCCCAGGGCGTCTCCTGCGGAGGCTACGGCCGTGAGGGCGCATGTACTGCCTCTCCCCCACGTGCGCCGCCTCCCTCTTTGCCAGCATCACTGCTTCGCTGAAGGAAGCGACGGCTACCCATGCACTCTCGCTCCGTACCATGGCCTGGACCAGGGCCGGACGCGAGAGATCGCCGCCGCCGATCGCCTCCACGAGGACACGGCGGTGCTCCGCCCAAGCCGGGCAGACGTCCACCGTATGCTCCTCCGTGTCCTCAGGGCGATCTTCGCAATGAAAACACCCGGGCGTTTCCTCCTGCCTTATGCGAAACAGTATCCTCCCGAAACAGCCGTGTCCGGTGAGGACCTGTGTCGCCTCTCAAGCCACTCCTCAAAGAGGAGACATACCGCCGCAATCGTGGCGTGCCCAAGATACAAGATCGTCAAATACTCAACTAACAAGGCAAGCGGCGCAGGATGGTAGGTGAGCCATTGTCTGTAGGGAGGCGCTGCATACATACGCACTTGAGATCCGAGCCGTCCGTGAACCCTTCATTAAAATGAAGGTATCAATTGCTGTCTTCTTCTTTTTAGCTTTTAAATTTATGATAAGAAATCAAAACATTTTCAAAACTCAAGTGCGAGAAATCCGCTCACTGACTTATTCATAAAATTATCAAGTGCACAGGTGACATGCGGCGCAGAATAGAGGCCAATGTCAGTAAAAGTTAAAAAGGAAATCAACCTCCTAACTGACAGAAACTAATTTTAAACCTATCTAAATAACAACATTTTGTTAATGCCGTATGAGATTGAAAATCTTAAGATACTATCTTCAGATAAAGCACCCGGTGTTGACGTAACCGGGGTGTCGAAAACGTGTCAATAATAGTATTATTCATATCTCTTTTAAGGTTTTTCCTTAAAGCAGCCGGATTGATGCTCTGTCCATGTAGATAAATAGATAGACCAATGTGACAGATTAGTTTATATCTACTTGGTTAGAGATATTTCATGTGCTATCTGCCCTGCAAGGGGTTGGAAAAAACCACTTCAGTTTTTCTTAAGCTCGGCACTCAGACACATTGCTCGCAGAACAGATTGCCGGACCGAAAGGTTCTGGAGGGGCGACCGCGTACTGGAAGACGGACGTTGCGTTAGAAGGCCTCACAAGGTGGACCTTGTGAAGGCCGCAGGAATCCGCTGGATACGAGAAACAGAACTGGTCGAAATGGTGGCGGTTGGGGCAGGCCTATGTCCAGTGGATGTCTTTCTTCAGAAATGGTGATAATTATCAGGATCTCGTAGTAGAAGCGTAGTTTTGGTAAAAGTCAGAAACATTTGTATTCCTATTCCACTCTACCTAGATACATAAAAAAAAAAAATACATGAAAAAAAAAAGGTTTGCATGATTATAAAACTACAAACAAAAAAGAAACTTTTTTGCGGGACACAACAACAGAGAACGAATGACTGAATGTATTTTAAAATACCGGCTTTTGAAAACAATAAATGGACATCACTATTTAAGGTATAGTTTCAAAATAAATTCATTGTATTGATTAAAAATAGAGATGGGCCGACTAGCCGACTAGTCGGCTGCCGATCATTGCTTTCGGTTGAGTTTGGGTGACACGGCAATGTTCAAAATGGCAAACCTACTAATTGGTAATTGTTTGCTACAGTTTCTTCTTTTTTGTTAGAAGTATTAATTAATTTTACTTTTTGGAATTTCTGGATTTAAGTCCAATTAATTAACGGACCAAACGAAGTGTTCCTATTCCATCTTATCCTATTCTAGATTGCACTGAAAGTTAACTGTAAAACTGATTCTATGTAATAATAAACACGCTTTAACACCCAAACTAAAAAAGTAGAAAATATTTTAATTCTATTAAAAAGCGTAGGGTTCGACAACGTAAATAACGCAAGTTGGTTAACTGTAAAAATAATAGATTAAAAGTAAAAAAAACACGCTTTAAAAACTAAAAAAACAGAAAATAATTTCAAAACAGCGTGGGATGCTTTTTTATAATCAATTAATATCAAGCACCCCCCGCTTTTTAATATAATTAAATTATTTTCTACTTTTTTAGTTTGGTTTTTAGCGTGTTTTTTTAACTATTATTTATTTTCTACTTTTGTAGTTCTGCCAACTACAAAAGCGTGCTTTTTTGAAATTATTGAATTATCGTGTGGTTTATTTGTGCGCGTAATGCGCTTACGTATTGGTCTTTTGCTTGTAGTGGAGTTAAAGAGTAGGAAATAAGCGGCGACACTCGTTATAATACAAATCAGGAACTATTTCCTTTCTAACCTCTTTTATCTATTCTGTGGTTGAAACAATCCAACACAGTTCTTAGACACTTGCAAGGCCAAAACTAACGCTGTCGACGTGGCTTAATTCTAGAGTGTGCGTTACCCAGGCCAGATGTTGTCGAAAATGGTCATTTGAATCTTATAGATAATTAGTTTTGCGGCTTCTGTAATTGTTGCGCACATTTTTAAATTTGTTGCGCTTATAGTTTTTTAATTATTTCACAAAAACATTTCCTGCTGGCGTAACGTTACCCCAGCCAGACCTTTTTCTTTCTAATGGGAATATTTAAATAATTACTAGCTATAAAATTAGTTGTCTAGATGAAGTAAATGTTGTGCCTTATTTTGCATTTGTTCTTTCATCGGTTGCGAAGTTATTCGAGATTTTGCTGGGGTAACGTTTTTGGTTTTGCTAGATCTTTGAAATGGTTAAGCGGATTCTTATCATATTTTGTACATGGCTTCTTGGGAATTAGTTTAAATTTGTTCTGCAATAAAAAAACCAAAATAATACATAGCTTAAAGGTTATTTCATTAAATAGAAAAACACTTCAATTGTTCCCAGCACTCTCAATAAGAGCTCTAAAGACTTACTTTAAACGTTATTTTAAAGCTTGTAACTGCCTTCAAATGTACGTGAAATTTCATTAGTATCCTGTAAGTATTTAACAAGTTATGATGATATTGAGTTCTTCACGAGCACGGTCTTGATGCGCGCGGTGTTATTTGGCCACTGGATTGGATATATAAACTGAATGTTATGTCAATTATTAGTTTTTTAGTTCAGTTGTATATCAGTAAAATTTCAGCTCAGTACATTGGATAATTAATGAGATAATACGATTAAAGTCATCAGGAAGTGAATGACCGTGGTAACCCGACCAAGTTTAGGTGGTTACGAAAAAGCGAAAACGCAGAACATTATACTATCTTTTGAAATGTTTAGTATAATACACCTTACAATTTCGGTACAGACGCGTACACTGTTAAATACATTAATAATATAATAATATCTGTACTATGAAAACATTATTATTATCTTCCATTCTGACCATTGATCTGTGATTTTAATTGATATAAGTAGGTATTAGTAGACATACGTAAAGGTGCGTACAGACCATGTAACATGTTATATAACACTACAACTCTATGTAAAATGTTATACAACAATGTTAAATAACATGACCACACTATGAAAAATGTTATATAACATGTTATGCTAAATAGTTTGTACGCACCGTAAGTTTAGTGTTAACTGAAAAAAACCATTGTATATTATTTATTGTCTGTGATCATTACACAGTTCAATATGTGTATATTTAAATAAAAACTGTAACTGTGTACTGTGTATACTGAAATCTATAATTTAATTAAAAAATAATAGAAAATTTCAAAAAAGCAAAATTACTATCTGTAATTTTAATCTGTGATTGTTTTTAAGTATAAGTTTAATAATACTTTAAAAGTTCAATTGAAATGATTATATTACCTGTCAATAAAAAATATTTAATAATCACGTAGTTTTTTTAAAACTTGTGTACATGTCTGTACTAAATTTGTAACACTATCCTACATATTTTGGAAGGTACCATAATGTTTTGCGTTTTCGCTTTTTCGTAACCACCTAAACTTGGTCGGGTTACCACGGTCATTCACTTCCTAATGACTTTAATCGTATTATCTCATTAATTATCCAATGTACTGAGCTGAAATTTTACTGATATACAACTGAACTAAAAAACTAATAATTGACATAACATTCAGTTCATATATCCAATCCAGTGGCCAAATAACACCGCGCGCATCAAGACCGTGCTCGTGAAGAACTCAATATCATCATAACTTGTTAAATACTTACAGGATACTAATGAAACTTCACGTACATTTGAAGGCAGTTACAAGCTTTAAAATAACGTTTAAAGCAGTGGGTGGCAAGTTCTATACATTTTAATTTCTTCCTCTTCAGCGCCATCTATCTACCAGGACATAAATTAAAAATAAACAGTGTTGCCAGCGTATATCCATGAAGCTATTGGTAGTATAGTTTAATGAAAGGGTTAAGGTATAATCTTTGATTTTGATCTAATTGTGAGTTAGTTATTATTTATCGTATTTTTTTGCATTTGTAAAAGTTGTCCTATCATAGTATTTTATCAATATTTTCTTTATGTTGATAAAACGAGAAACGAATGGTAGAATTTATAAATATGAAATGGCTTTACTAGCTACAAGTGAGGCAGGGGGGTAATATTGACACTTCATAACAAAAATTTCTGTGGTTGCGCATATTTTTGCAATTATTTCGTTTGCTTACCGATTTTGAGTATAATTTACGTTGAGTTTAGTTCGCTACTCCGTATTTACTACAAATATTTTATGATAAACGTTCCCATCGTGTGTCTACTTTCTAAATTACGACGAGTTGAGCCCCCTGTGTTCCTCCGTGATTTAATCGAACAAAATAGCCTAGGCCCTCCATAAATAGGAGTTTGGACCATGTTATTTATGCGTTTTGTATATAAATAACAATGTCTCGAAACCAGTGTTGTGTGCCCGGCTGCCAAGTCGACAAAGATGACGGTAAATTTAATGATCTTTTTAGACCCTTCATAAGTAATGTACCTATTGCTAATTGCACCTAATTTGCTGAAAATAATATACGAGGTGGAACAGGACGATTGAAGGCTTCTTCACACAGGCGCTTGTATAAAAAGTTCCTTGTGTGAAAGTGTCGCGTCGCAGTAGTCTGCACTAGCCGTAACATTCCATTTAACCACGTCATAGAGGAAAGTAATAAGCACGTAAAGAGTATCATGTTCTTTAACCGTATTTATTCAAAAATCAATCAAATCCAATGAATACTTCAGCCACACCACAGGAAATTATTTTTCATTTTCTTGTTTTTCAACATGATGTAGATCTGAGTCCGTAGGTAATAATAGGTAAACATTGTACCTACTTCAAAAATATGCTTCAGGTATTCTCAAGTGGTAATCTTACATAAATGTGCCAATTGCTTTATATGTAAAATAAATGGCATAATAACATATTTGTTTCTATTTCAGGTATTCCTCTACATCGTTTTCCAGATCCAAAATCCAATCTTGAGAGATACATGACATGGGTTTCAACGATTGGTGGTCTACATCTACAAGATATGAAATATGTTCACAACAATCTGCGAGTATGTCATAAACATTTCAAAGCAGTTTACCTCTACCCAAACCACAAGCTATGTAAATTAGCAATTCCAGAACTACAACTATCAGGTAAATTGTTATTTTTGATTCTCGTCACAGATTTCTTTAGCCGTTAGAAAGCGACATTATCACTGAGTAACATAGGCTATATTTTATCCCTGTATTCCTACGGGAACGGGAACTACGCAGGTGAAACTGCGGAGCGCTGCTAGTTTGAAATAATAATGAATAAAATATTTTAACTGTATAGTAACAGATATAATTACTCCTGAACCATAAAGCCTATACCCAAAAGTTTTAGGTACTTAACTAAATGTAAACAATCTTATCTTATCACATGTTTTTTTATCTAAATACACATTTCTTTTATATATTTGGAACACCAGTAGTTAATACATTGAAACATAAAACATAAATGATTACATGAATTCCACTCTTACTAACAGCTCAAGAACGAGAAAGAGCACCTGAGAACCTTCCATCAACATCTGCATTGCAGTCTCAATTAATAATGGATGCAGATATACAAATGAAACAACATGAAATACCTGAAAATCATTCTCGAACTTCTTCCAATCTTATAAGCGTTGATCCAGTCCCAGTAACCAACCGTTGGTTACAACAAACTAGCACGGGTAAGATTTTTAATAATAGTCATTGGTATCGTATATGGGACTGTAATGTGTCCGCTCCTTATACACATGATTACAAACTGCTTTGTTCTATGAATTTTACAATAGCAAGTTTGATTTTTGTGAGTCGGGACTAAATTAAAATATACTTTATACTTTTCATAAAAAGAATAAAAAAATTAACTCATTATTTAAAAAAGTCCTAGAACCAAGGTTGTTTGGGATGGTTAGTTTACGGTCAAACATAATCCTTTATACTAAATGTTTTTTTTTTTACTTATTGTTGTACTACATTTTCACAGGCAGCACCAGGAATTTTGGGTAGTAGAAGTTTAAGATTATTTCATAAGTAATTAAATTAAATTGTTTATTATTATAATTTCAGAGTTTACCAGACTGTCTGGAACATCAAAACATAAGAACAAAAATCCAAAACAAATTCAGCCTTGCAACATGAGAATGATGACCCCCAAAAGGATTTCAAAGACAAAAGCTTTCCAGATTGTTGCTAGAAACTTAAAAGATGAGAATGCAAAAACTTTTTTTCTTATGCAAGTTAAGCAAGCTGGGAAAAGACATGTGAGAGGAAGAAGATTTACCATGGAGGAGAAAGTTTTGTCTTTATCTTTATATAAGCCTTCACCTAAAGCCTATAGGATTATGAGCAAGTTTTGCATTTTACCCAGCAGAAGAACTTTGCAGAATATACTATATAAAGTGAAACTGAGTCCTGGTTACAATCAAAGGATTTTTAATCACTTGAAGGAGATAGTAGAAAAAATGCCACAGATACAGAGATACTGTTCATTGGTGTTTGATGAAATGGCTATTGCCCCATCATGTTCTTACAACAAAACGAGAGACTCTATTGAAGGCTTTGTGGATGATGGTTACCAAAAGGAAGATAAGTTTTGTGACCATGTGTTGGTGTTCATGATAAGAGGTATTGTCAAGGCATACAAGCAACCTGTTTATTACAGCTATTCAGCCGGTACAACTAAGACATTGGCTTTGAAGAAACAAATTATAGATGTCATCACAAAACTACAAGAAGCTGGTCTTAAAGTTGTAGCCACTATTTGTGACCAAGGTACAACAAACGTTGCTGCGATTAACAGTCTAGTTGCAGATACCAAATCCACATATGTAAGAAAAGATACAGAGTATAGAGAAGGATTCTTCAAAGTTAAAGAAGAAAAAATTTATTTCTTGCATGATCCTCCACATCTGTTGAAATGCATTAGGAATAATTTGCTTTGCAAAAACTTAAATTATGTTATGGACGGCAAAGCACAAACAGCAAAATGGAGCCATATCCAAAAATTATTTGAGAGGCCGCCTAACTACAAAGGCTCTAAAATACTGCCAAAACTAACATCTCAGCATGTTATGCCCAATCACATACCTAAAATGAGGGTTAAGCACTGTGCACAAGTGTTCAGCCATTCTGTTGGATCAGCATTAGGACTTATGGCAGGTATGTATCCTTACCATAATTTTTAAAGTAAATTTTGTGAATTTCTCATTAAATGACTTTAGAGATAGTCTAATGTAAAAAAAAAAATTGATGCCCATCCACTTTCCTTTTATTTATTTTTTAAATTTGTAATCTAATAAAGATTGTGAACAACAAACCTAATGATAACTACAAATGCTATTCTTTTTCTTAATTTTCAGAGATGGGAGCAATGCCAGAAGAATGCACGCAAACTGCAGATATCTTATTATTCTTTGACAAATTATTTGATAGTTTGAATTGTGGGAGTTACGAAGTTGTGCCGGGAAAACCGTTTAAATCCGCTGTCAAGACTAATTCCGCACATCATGAGCTCTGGAATGCCAGTTTGCCTGTCTTAAAATCAATGAAATTTGAAACTCCAAGAAATGTGCCATCACTGATAGGCTGGGTAAAAACCATAGAAAATATGAGAAAATTGGTCAAATTCCTTCATGAAAAAGGTATGAAAGCCATATTATTGCGCAGATTAAATCAAGATGCCCTCGAAAATTTCTTTGGAGCCGTAAGAGCCCATGGATATGCAAATATCATGCCAAATTGCTCGTCCTTTGAAGCCTCATATAAGACGTTGTTATTAAACAATTTAACATCCAAACACTCTGTAGGTGCAAATTGCGAGGCTGACAATGACTTTTGTTTGGATTCTTTAAAATATTTTTTACTAGATGAAAACGTGCAAATTAGCAACGATAGCATCAATGTTGTGGACTATGAGCACATGTACATAGAGCTCATAGACACAACGTCAATGATCAATAAAAAAGATAAAGGCAATATAGAAAAATGCGCAGCAATAGGATATTGCAGTGGGTGGTTAGCACGCCAAGCCAAAAGTAAAGTATACAAAAAATGTCTATCATGCCTCAAATCCATGGAAACTGATTATACAGAAAATTTCCATGGATTTATAAAAATAAAAGAATATGATAGCAAAAGATGGCTGTGCTATCCTACAAGGTGTTTGTTTGACTTCTTTGCACAAGTGGAAAACATAACATTTAGCATTTTAAAAACATCTCCTTTAAAAAATAATATAGCTGAATACATAAAATTGGTGGTAACAGTTAATATCGACGTTAATTTTGTGACGTGCGAGACACACAAAGATCGTTTAATCGATTATTTGATTAGTAAAAGTATTTTTTTTTTTATACATATTTGGTGCAAAGAAGTCAGCCACCTCCTCATGGGCAAGGCTTTAGAGTATGATAAGGATGACCAATTAAAAAAAAAAGCCCATGATCACTATAAAAACAATAAAGGTCGCAAACGACTAAGGCAAACTGGCATTGCAGTTAATGTTTAGTTTCGGCTATGTAAAGTTTTATTTTACCCAATAAATTTGAGTATCCAAAATTGTAAGCTATCACGCCCTTTATACCAGGAGGCTTTTATTTTGGTGTTATACTTTATCTACATTTTTTTTTTTTGTGCTTTGCCTATGTATGTATAAAATCAAGTCTATCTCACTAAACAGACAGCTGTGCTACTGGGGAGTTTGTTGCGCCACTTCTTTCCAGCTAAAGCACTAGGAAGTGCTGAAGGGTGGGCGTTTTAGGGGACTGTCTTATGTATTTTGACGTTCGAAAAGTGCTGATTCTCAGCCTAATTTGAATAAATGACTTTTGATTTTGATTTTGATATTTGTTCTAATATCCTCGAAACCACAAGTTTAGTGTACTAAAGAATTAGCTTTACCGAGGAGAGTAATATAGATTGGTTGTAAATTCTGCTGTAGTAAAATTAAACCTAAAAAATGCAAATCTACATTCTGTAATCTAGTTCTGAATTCGTTTTTTGGGTCAATTTGACTCCAACAGAATTTTCAAGTAATCTATATTATTTTACTTGGTACAAATATAGCTACATAATATGTCAATGTGTGCGTATTACTACGCAGTACACACACATTGACAGATGGATAGTGTATGTCCTGATACCTAGATGGCGCTGCCTAAAAATGCTTAAGTTGCCAGTCTATCTCTAGTATATAATAGTAGTCTATGGTTTAAAGTAAGTCTTTAGAGCTCTTATTGAGAGTGCTGGGACCAATTGAAGTGTTTCTCTATTTAATGAAATAACCTTTAAGCTACGTATTATTTTGGTTTTTTTATTGCAGAACAAATTTAAACTAATTCCCAAGAAGCCATGTACAAAATATGATAAGAATCCGCTTAACCATTTCAAAGATCTAGCAAAACCAAAAACGTTACCCCAGCAAAATCTCGAATAACTTCGCAACCGATGAAAGAACAAATGCAAAATAAGGCACAACATTTACTTCATCTAGACAACTAATTTTATAGCTAGTAATTATTTAAATATTCCCATTAGAAAGAAAAAGGTCTGGCTGGGGTAACGTTACCCCAGCAGGAAATGTTTTTGTGAAATAATTAAAAAACTATAAGCGCAACAAATTTAAAAATGTGCGCAACAATTACAGAAGCCGCAAAACTAATTATCTATAAGATTCAAATGACCATTTTCGACAACATCTGGCCTGGGTAACGGACACAATTCTAGACGAACTACACATAACTTTGAACCATCGAAACGTCTGTTCTACAAAACATTCACATCCGGTCTAGCGACCAGCTGTGCGCAGGTAGTAAACCTTTATGCGACCGCCGGATTAAGTCACCGCACCTCGCGCCGTGCCTGACGTAAAAGAATAGCACCATCCCATTTCTTCCCATGGGTGTCACAGAAGGCGACTAAGGGACTTCCTAGAGAATGGGCAGCAGCATTCTCTATGCATTTTACCACCATACTGCGATCGCCAACCCGCCTACCAATCCTGACGATTATGGGAAAACACCCCCTTTTGGGGAAGGCTTATGTCCAGCAGTGGACGTCTTTCGGCAAATATGATGATGACCCCGCGCCGGGGGCGGTCCTCTCTTATTGTAAACAAAGGTTATGTATGGTATTTGTGTCAGTGGTTTGGCTGGAGTGTTGGGTTTTTTGTATAGCTGATGAATGGGGCTTTTAACATGTCAGTGTGTTAATTTCGTTTGAATGGATGGTTGTAATAATTTATACAATTGGTTGAAATATGAGTAAAGAGAATTTTTAGCTTACATTTCAAATAAATAGCTATAACAGAAAAAAACAAGCAATTACCTATATGGTTTAAAATGCATGGTGTGTATATTCTTAACATAATAAATAAATAAAACAACATTGCGTTAGTAGAAAATATATTATTTACAAGCATCCCAAGTTTCCGAAAAAAAATTGACAGACCAAAGTTTTGTACCAAACTATTTTTTTTTTCTACATAAATCTGATAAGTACGTGGATTTAAAATATTTCCTGTCCTAAGCTTATTTAATGCTTCAACATATTTGTAAAAATTGTGGCAGTAGAATGTACACTGTACTAAATCTAAGGATAAAGGCTCGTACAGACTAGCGCGACGCGACGGTCGCGTCGCGACACTCGTAGAACAATTTCTATGAAAACTTAATGGAAATTGTTCTACAAGTGTCGCGTCGCGGCTGTTTGAAGAAGCCTTAAGAAGACACATACAACTATTAACAATAAATTATACTTGCATTGGTTTTCAAAAATGTTTTACATATTTGATCTAAAGATTACTTAATATTAGTTACATGATACTCCATCTACTGCCCTTTCCAAAGAAGTATTACATTTATTATTACGACTTAGTCGAAAAAGATGAGAGAAAAAAGAAGAGACTTGGTCCGGCACAAAAAGTTATCAAAATGCCGTACCATAAAACCTTACAAGATTGCCCAAATAATCTGAGTTTGCCCAGCAAGGTATTTTTCACAAATGTTTAAAAAACTGACAACATTTTTCATTTTCGTTTATTATTGAATCTGTGGCGGACGTCAACAATGCCCCCACATACGAAACTTCAAATCAACAAATGTGGAAAACACAAAAAGTGAAGTGGCGCCATCTACAATGCCATATGCGAACTATTCAAGACTTGACGTCACACCGCAACTACATCGCGCAAGCAGAGTTTACCGAGCGATCTACATATATACAAGATCCCGACATCAATCGTCGGGCAGTTGCCCACCAGACACAACACCCGTCTGGTCGGAGGATCCTCCCTTTTTAATAGAGTATGAGTGAACTTTACACCCTGTTCCTCATACATCTATAAGTTTGTGTAAATTATTTCCTCACCGCTGCTCTCAAAACGGTGAAAGTAAACATTTTGAGGAAACCGGTATTGGCCGGCTATCGTTATCCACCACCGGCTTGGCCCCACGTGGTGGATAACAGCCCACTCCCTCTTACAGACTAAGACCTGTCCCAGCAGTAAGAACATTTAACGTCTACTTCACATCATTTAACATCTGGCTGATTATGCTAAATTAAAATACCTGTTCACTTTCTTTTAAATACTTTGCTTCATAATCGAATTATGATTATGAGTATAAGTGAACTTTACAGCCTGTACCTCATACCTCTATTAATCTATGGGAAGAAATTTTAATATGTCTCTGGCAATACTAAGCAACTGATTTTTCCTAACGTTATTTCATTCAGCTCAAACTGTGTCGAAGTTGGTGGTGTATTTTGCGGGCCGAAAGTCGTGTGAAATGCTTTTTTAGAACTCGGTTGGTAATTACAGCAGGTAAGTTATTTTTTTACCTGTTAGTTTGTAAAACTTAAATATAAAACATCGCGAAATCTCTCTAAAATTCGATAGAATGATGGTGGGCAATGTCAAATTAATTTTTCTAAAACACTTCTTACGACTTTGCCCACCAAAACATTACCGTTAGGGTTGTCACCTCAATGTTAAATTAGATCTGAGATAAGTAGATGGCTCAAAATCACCAAGGTGGTAAATCCACTTCGGCAGCAAATATATGCCTAAATTCTGTTTTTTTTTAAACATTTTAGCATTAGTAAACACTTAACTGTGTTTACTTTAACCACACATCACACAAAATAATTAAAAAGTCTTATCTATTACATTTTATATGGACAAATAAGTACAAGAAATCATTTGGAGAACGCGTCCTAAGTAGCAATTCTTAAAAGCTAACACCAGAAATAGTCATAAAATAAAACATTTTTAACGGTTATTAATACCCATTCACCTTCAATTGTATCTAATATTAAATTATTGCAAGCATTAATAAAGAAGACAAACGAATTTAAAAAATGTAAGTCAAAATATAATGTCCGACAATGTAAGCATCATTTTAGTGAACGCAGCTTTGATTGCGCGAAAAACAAAAATTCGAACTCATCCCTCTTTAGTCTATGGAACAGCTGTAGAGAGAGTTGTGAACAAAGTGCCTGTGAAGAAAGTAGTTCGCCAAAAGAAATTAAAATAAGTGGTAAGTGTCTTTCAATTCATTCTTTACAAGGCGTACATCAATAGGTCGTCAAATGGGGAACGCGTTTTTCAATCAAAATATTGCAATAATAGCTTTTATAGTGTTGTTTATCAAATGTTAATCTCAAATATTTTACAATAAGGAAGCGAGAATTGCTGTCAAATATGGCTGCCGTTTAAAAAATGCGCGGTTATTTGAAAATATCATTTGGTGAACGGTCATTTGGGGAACGTTCTCCGATTTGATGGCCCGTTCTCTAAATGATGTTGTTGTTCCCCAAATGACTATTTAGTTACTAAGTGGTACTTTCTATTACTAACTATCAATTTTGTGTATGTCGTGCTTACAAAGTTATCAATAGGTATACTTATTTTATTTTTACAGCAATATGGAGTCTCGCAAAGCTGAAAAAAATAACAACCGTTCGAAAAAGCAAATAAAGAAAAACTTTTTTTTTTTTTTTGGTGAGAAATCATCAAATAACTTCTCCCGCTCTTCGTGTCAGTCTTTTACTGACTAAAACCCACCCGTGTTCCCTCAGTTGCCTGTGTGCAAGGGGCGGCGGTATCTCTTTCGAACAACCCGCACCCCTGGCAGGCATCGGCCCTTGCGGGCCCCATCAGTTGCTGATGACATCTCTTTGAGGCGCGCGTGGAACACAACGCGCCGTAGACCCGGGCTTGGTCCTTACCGGACAGCGAGCTACCCATTACTCGCCGTCCGCAAGCCCGCGCCTACGGTGGCCGGTAATCAGCCTGGGATTCCCGACGCCCAGGGCGTCTCCTGCGAAGGCCACGGCTGTGAGGGCGCATGTACTGCATCTCCCTCACGTGCGCCGCCTCCCTCTTTGCAAGCATAACTGCTTCGCTGAAGGAGGCGACTGCTAGCCATGCTCTCTCGCTCCGTACCATGGCCTGGACCAGGGTCGGACGCGAGAGATCGCCGCCGCCGATCACCTCCACGAGGACACGGCGATGCTCCGCCCAAGCCGGGCAGACCTCCACCGTGTCCTCAGGGTGATCTTCGCAATGGAAACACCCGGGCGTTTCCTCCCGCCCTATCCGAAACAGGAACCTCCCGAAACAACCGTGTCCGGTGAGGACCTGTGTCAGGCGGAAGGTGAGGACGCCATGCCACCTCTCAAACCACTCCTCAAAGAGGGGATTAACCGCCGCGATCGTGGCGTGCCCAAAAACAGTACAGCTTACTTGCGCCAAAGAGAAAAAGCTAATGCCAGAAAAAGAAAATTTTTAGATAAGATGACAGAGGAAGAGAAGGAGATTAAAAGGGCTAAAGGCAGAGAATACTATCATAAAAAAAAAAAAAAAAACAAAAAAAGAAAGTGAAGAACATAGCTGAGATGACTGAACGAGAAAAGCGAAAGCAAAGAAAGATGTAAAAAGAAATAATAATAATACAACGTTTTCTAACAATGCGTTAACTTGGCTGTTGGGACAGCAAAATTAACGCATTGTTAGAAAACGTTGTATTATTTCTTTGACACTGATATCGATGTTTTCGAAAAATTCTAATTATATCGTTTTTTAAGTATATTGTTTCTTTTTTTATAAGAAGGTATTTCTACCTAAATTAATAATGATTAAGAAAGATTGTTTTTGTTTAAAAGTTTAAATAAGATTTTAGTAAAGATCTATATTTATTTGTTTATATGGTTTGATCTTCTCCAGCAATATCCAAAGTTAAATATGATTGTTAAGAGTTTTACTTGGCTGTGTGTCATCAATTATAAGACAAAAAGTGATTTAATTTAGTTAAGATTAAGTTTTTGTTAAGATAAACCTTATAGCAAATAAATAAATAACAATTACTTCCTATAATTTGGCTTAAAATTCAATTTAACTGTGAATTTAACCCTAATTGTATGCATATCGTCATTTGGAGAACACACGCATCATTTGATGAACGCCCTCATCATTTCGGGGAACACCACTAAAATCAAAGAAATGCCATTATGACATAAGGTATTTAGGAATAAAGCCTGATAATATTGGAAACAGGCGGAATCCCTATAGCTACCGCAGATTTATTTATATGCAAGTGAGCGATATTCACTTATTTAGTTAATTTAAGAACACGAAATAGTCATATAGCTTAATTTACAGCGACATTGTCCTTAAAAACGTTTTAATTCCAAATTTTGTCAAAGTTTTTTAATTTCGTACTATTGGCGACATATCTCCGCTATCGTAAAGGGTAACAATGAAATAGATAATTAATTTTTTTATTTAATTATAAACCTCCGAATAACGTTCCCCGAATGATTAATTTTAGTGATAGCACACTTAAAAATTGAAATTTCAAGAAAAGTATTTAATTCTATGCTCTGCCAAGGTAAATATAGTTTAAACACAAGTTTAGTTATGATTTAGAGTAATTATCAATATATTTAGCTTCTACTCTATAGTATCATAAAACAGAATTCAGAATTTTCCACCTTGGTGATTTTGAGCCAGATACTTTGTTTTACATTAATTTAGGAACAAATTAAGTTGTTGATAGAATGAATGTAGGTATAGAATACAATTTAAGGGTGACTATGAACGAGCAACAAAGTTAATTTCTATTATGGTTTTAGGTGTTTCATCTGTTTGTACATTTCTTTGTATTCTTGTACACAGATCTCGATAAAACTTTCGTTTTAGTGTTACTAAAAGATGATGAATAATAGATGTTTCCCAAACCTTATAATAACACTAACACGTCATCTCTTAAAGGTACTGAGCAGAATACTAATGTCTCACATTACGTTACCCGTATTTATTTTTGATGCTATTAAACCAATTCTTTTTTCACATATACATAGTTCTTAGAAGCTCATAACCTTATTTTAGTTAAGCGTATGCATAAATTGAGCTGAGGTATTTTTTTTTCTCATTTATTTCAGGATGAATGGATACTAAGCTTAAAAACACAAGGAAAAAAGAAGAATATTAGGATCGAGAACATACAGAGATTATTCAGGGGAAATGTTAGAGTTAGCGGTTGACATAGTAGTAAATAACAGGATGTCAAGTCGGGGGGCAGAAAAGAGATTTGGGATCCCTTGACGGACGATATTAAATATAGTAAAAAAAGTTCACTTGAAACCAGCTGGAGGACAAAAGAAACTCACTAACGAAGAGGAAGAAAAACTGGCCAACGTATTGTTAGCTTCAGCAGATTACGGCAGCCCCATGACAAAAATGGATATAAAAGTGTTAGTCTATAAATATATAGAAAAAAAATTCACGGACTGATTTGTTCGATGGCAAATTACCCAGTGATACGTGGTTGGAAGGATTTTTGAACAGACATCGTCCGAAATTGACCACCAGAAACACTCAAAACAAAAAATGATGGGCTGAAAAAGGATTAGAAGAAATAGGGTAATTTTATGCTAACTTAAGTGAAACGCTAAATGATGTACCACCTATGAAAATACTTAACTGCGACGAGACTAACTTGTCCGACAGTCCAGGCTCTTCAAAATGTATTTTAGAAGGGGCGTCAAACATCCTCAAAGAATTCTAAATAGCACAAAGAGTTGCATTTCCATCATGTTCACTGCAAGCGCAGCTGGGCCATGTCTACCAACATATGTGGTTTATAAATCCTCAAATCTATATTCCGAGTGGCTTGAAGGAGGCCCAGTTGGAACTAGATACAATTGTCCCAAATCCGGTTGGTTTGATACGGCTTCATTCGAAGGTTATTTCAAAACTATAGTGATTGAGTGGGCGAAACAAATTCCCGGGCCAAAAGTAATCATTGGTGATAATTTGTGTTCCCACATAAATATTGAAGTTGTAGAGTTGTGTCAAAAACACAATATAAGGTTGGTATTTTTTCTAACACAACCGCTGGACGTAGCGTACTTTGGCCCACTAAAAAGAAAATGGAAAAGATCCTGTTGGACTACAAATGGAAGAATCCAGGACAAACCACCTTGAATAAAAAACACTTTCCAAAACTTTTGGATCAACTACTAGAAAATATGAAACATAAGTAAAGCAATAACATAAAAAGTGGCTTCAGAGCCACAGGAATATGGCCCGTAAATCCACGAAATGTTTTTAAGAGAATCCCTGAGTATTTCGACGATTCAGAATATGGAATTTATACGACATTATTGGATTATCTCAAGGAATCAAGGGCTGCTAAGCCAAAGCAAGTGAAAATAAGTAAGAAATTACGCACAGAACCGGGAAAGTCAGTTTGTGCTGACGATATCTTGACAGTAAATAGTCAAATAAGAGCACGAAGAAAGCCATCTGTGACAAAAAATACTAAGGAGGAAACAAGGTATTGTTTCCTCCGCCTCACAGGGAAAGAGAGACAGAAGAGATTATGGCGTCGTGGGACACAAAAAAATTGTTATACTTGGATGCAAATACTGGTGAAGTGGTAGGAAGGGTGGAAACGATTGAATACGATATACCGTCGACCTCATCTGGAATCAACGGTTGCGGAAAATTAGTATTGCGGCCGTAACTTTCACCTGTGATCTTTAATCCAGCCAGATTTGATGCACTTAGTATCAAAATTATCAACATGCATTTAGGCGCAAGATACACTAACACTCAACTAAAGGACATCTGTGTATTAAACAAAAAACGGCCTTTTGTAGCATATTATGAAAATGAAACTCCAGGATGTTTACGATCATGACGAATAATTCAAGAAAACATCTAAATCTAGAGTTCTAATATCTTCTGATGTTAAAGTAACCCCTAAAGAAATGAAGGACATCAAGAAAAAAATAAAATTAGGTTATGAAGTAATCGGTCGGAAAATCAGCTTTACAGATGAAAATTGTTACGAAGAAAGTGGCAAATCGAAACGTTTTAACACATTCCATGCCAAGCACCCAGCATATGGGTCGAAAAATAGTTGATTCGTGTGCCCACAACTTGCATCCGAGTCGTCGCAATAATTAGCTATTGATGATTCTGTTCATGCCCAGGACCCGACTAGCGAGACTACTTATAGCGACGACTCGGATGCGAGTTGTGGGCACACAAACTAATTATTTTAATTTTTCTTGCTTGGCATCGAATGTGTATGAAAAATGAACGAGTTCTGAATCAGATATTCTGAGTATTGCAAACACAGATGATTCTGAATATGAGACATTTGATGAATATCTATCAACATGTTTACAAGAGAAAGACAACAAGGAAAACTGTGAACCAGAAAACTTACTGCACCATTTGACTTCAGTGATATAAGCCATTTTACAAGCGATGTAGATATTGTTACGAGCTTGGGGTTCGTGACAATTAAAAACAGCCGATATATTTTCCAAAATTAACACTTTAATTTAACACACTAATTAGAAAACACAATTGCACTACTAATCACTCTAAGTCGCACTTGAAGATCGCTTTAGATGTGTTTCGTTTCTATCGCTCGACAATACTGCCCGGGTCGCGATCTGTTCCGGCCTTTTATAGGGCCATTATACAGAACATTCTAGTAAAGAGACATCTAGAATGGTCGAGTACATACCGGCCTCGACTGAACAGATGTCGAAAGTTCTAGCATCGAGATTTCTAGAAAGATCTTAACTCTATTAATTCTGCTACTCGATACTAGATGGCGCTAGTGGTAACTAATGTTGTCGCGTAACAATATAAAAGAACAGGACTGGGTTATTGTAAAATTTGCGACAACGAAAAGCATCAAGCACTTTGTGGGGCGTGTTTTATAAATGAAAAACAGTATTCCTACTGTAAAATTTGCAAGAAAAGTGAAAAATGCAAAAGATGGTAAAGTGATATTCACGTATCCGAACTGGAGGACGTGTGTGAAGTGAATCGCGAAGATGTGGAAATAGTATACCACCACCAAATATTTCTAGACGAGGCCTAATTATGTTGGATATTACTTTTAATCCTTCCTACAACATACAATAATCGAAAGTTATAATGTATGACAAACACGCGAAGCCAAAATCTTCCTGCAATTAGATAATTTCAGGAAATAATGTTCCTATATTGTTTGAGAATAGCTGATCTCAAGAAGTATCTCAATGATTATTTTTAATGTTTTTACTTGTTTATTTTAGTAGTCGTTCAACTTTTTGTAATTTTGACGTGACAACGTCTTATAAATTGGTTTGCCGGGTGACACTTCAAGAAACTGCGTTACGCTCCGCTCACGTTATGCGCTCACAATGAGAGCGAGTGAGAGGCACGCGTCCCTTCCACTCGGGCATGGTTAGCCCGCCTAAGAGCGAGAGAGACAGACATAAAAAGTGCAAGTTATTGTATGTATATTTGTATATAAATACGTATGTATGTGTAAAGGTAAAAATAAAATTTTGTTAATATGAAATTCAGTGCGAGATTCTTTGTATAAATTAATGTTTTAAATATAATTCTTTGTATAAATAAATGTTTTAAATTGTTACTATTATTTCATCCTTCTTCCTACTATACGAATGAATATTCACATTAAAATTATTTTACCACTCAAAGTCGTTGTCACGTAAAACTTTCGCCCGTATACCGACTTTACAGGCAACCAATTTTTTTTCACTAGTTTGTTTTATTAATAGTTCTACTTTACGTTATTTTTTTATTACTTTGTTTTTAGTCGTTCTTATTCATGCTAATTGTTACTGTATCACAGCTTTCAATAAATATAATGTTGAGTAGACATGGGTAGTTCGCGAACGATTGAAGGACATGAACTACTTCATATCACAAAATAAACTTATCATTCAATCAGTAGTCATTCAAATGTCTCTACTTCACTTAGTTCAGTCTTTCTTTTCGCTATTTCAATTTTGAATACACCAGCCTAGACAAAAATTTCTAACTATCAGTTAAAAAAAAACAAAACATACCTACTACTTACTTAATGAAAATAGTTTTGCTTAAATTCATATTTCTAGGTTGACAGTCCTAAGCCTGTATAAAGCATGAAGAAAAATCGACTTAGGTATAAAACAGAATTAGAAAAGTGCATCATTTGTCGTAAATTGTCAATCACTATCGTTATCCTACGATAGGGACTCGTTCTGATTTGCTGAACTAAATGAAGTAGAGAAGGAAATGAGTGGACTACTTCGCTAAGCGAAAAGATATACTTCATTCATTTCTTTTTACTGACACATTTTGCGCATCTCTAATGTTGAGTGCAGCTAGTTGCTGTACCCACTCAACATTATACTTTATCATAAGTAGAATAAGGTTACTACAGAAGTCACTGAAAACATAGACCTGCACTATAGTTATGAAACACAGTCCAATCAAAGGTATGGTGCAGGTCTCTGTTACGTATCACTTCTATAGTAACTACAAGCTGTCGGAAAAGTAAAATTAAGTTATATTTTATTTTATCTCGATGAGCCAAAAAGATTACGTATATATGCTAGATTAAAAATAAATAAGTGACAACCCTAGTACATCGTTTTATTTGTTTAAAAAATTACAAAAAAAATGTTTCGACTTTGCCCACACAAATTTTACAGGTAATACGAACGTTTAAACGTTTTGTATTAAGGTCCTGTGATAGATTATTATTTCCTAAAATGATCCCTAAATCTATTATGCTTAAGGTAGAAAATATCGAAATTACGGAGGTTTCTGCAGAATGGGCAAACTTGTAAGAAGTACTATATATTTGGCCTGCTGTCCAAATTGAGGTTTTTAGCACATAAAAATTTATGGTTTTGATATTATCATACATTCCATGCAAAGAACATTTACCAATGATGTAGCACATTAGCAAATTGAAAGTAATATTATTTAAAAATATATTTAAAGTTGAATAAAAAATTGCAAGAAATCTGGGCAAAGTTGCACGGTTTTACGGTACAGTCGGCGTCAAAAATATCGGGACAAACAGACTGTTCAAAATGATCTCAACAACGAAGAAAATTAAACTTTATCTCAATTGAATAAAGTTCTCGTCAGAATGACAGCTGTCGTTTACTGTCATCATTCTGAAATATTCCTTGTGTCTTTGAGTTAATATTTAATTTTCATAGTTGTTTAGATCATTTTGAACAGTCTGTTCGTCCCGATATTATTGACGCTGACTGTACAATAAGGGTTGCGGTATGAAATCCATTAACCTATTTTCATTGATTTATTTTTCTTTTTTTCTCGCCCAGTAGAATTGAATACTATATTTTTATTTTTACCCGACTGCGGTGAAAAAAGGAGGGTATATTCGTTTCTATGTCCCTCATAGAGAGACTAAGCTAGTGAGCTGATTTGAACAAGTGAGGCCATGGACAGATGGCGACGCCCACCGATTCTAAAAGTTCTTTCATTCAAGTCCAAAAAAGTCATAGAATTTATTTCAAATAGGCACATAAAAGGCACTTTTGAACGTCAACATTTACATTCAAATAGAATTGATTCTAGTCGCCCCTTCCAAAATGTAGTTTCGTATGGAGAAGAATGGGCAAGAAACTCCACCGTTACTCTTTTAAAATGTTTTAAGCACAATATTTAACATACATTAATTATACAATTATGTGTGAAAACGATGCACCCAGAATAAAATTACCATACCAAAGTAAAAAGGTAAAAAGAATGAAAGTGAAGCAATTACAGATAAATTAATTTTATGATAGATACATGGTGCTCACATATTTACAAACATTGTAAAAGTATACGATTTTCCCAGAACATTTTAACCGAGTTCAGAAAAAGGAGGTTAACAATTGGATATGATGTTTGTAATATTATTGGAACTGCAATATATTCACATGCGATAACGTATTAGGGGCTTCCAAACAAATAAAAACATCTGCATTTTTTTGTACCTACTTTCTATGCAAATAAATCATTATTCTAATCTATTCTAAACAAATATACAACATTTTTATAGGTGTATGTATGTATATAAGTTTGCCCACGCATTTCTCCGAAATTGTTAATCGGATTTTTTTTATTGGCTTACATTTACTTCAACTTATGAAACAGTGCAAGTTTCATTACAACACATTACATAATGGTGTGCAAATATTCATTTGACACTACAAAAATAAAAATAAAACATAACACTTAAAAACTGGAAGGAGGCGAACGGGAGGGAAGGACTAGGTCGATCTATTCATACACGAAATGTCTTAAGAGGTCATTATATTCATCATTACGAACAACTTTTACTATGGGACCGAACCTGAAACCGCGAAAAAAAAAAACAGCTGTTCCCTACATTTATGTTTGCACTAGCTTCTGCCCGCGACTTATTTCGTGTAAAATTTCTAGTTCCCCGACCGTGCGAGTACTTCGTATTCGTGACTTTTTTCTCTTTGCTTGGCCCCTAAGGGTTTTAGCGTGATGTTATACCGATAAATGGGCTTTCGAACACTGAAAGAATTTTTCAAATCGGACCAGTAGTTCCTGAGATTAGCGCGTTCAAACAAACAAACAAACAAACAAACTCTTCAGCTTTATAATATTATAAAGTATAAATAGATGTGGCTAAGTCATAGTAGCCGCACGGATCGATCGATCAGGTTAAGCTACGCTTGCCGCGGTTGGTCCGTGGATGGGTGACCATCTTAAAATACCAAGACCTCTCCGTGCCTCGGAAAGCACGTTAAGCCGTTGGTCCCAGCTGTCATTTGTAGATCTTTGGCAGTCGTTACGGGTCGTCAGAAGCCCGAAAGTCTGACAACCAGTCTTTCCAAGAGGTATTACCCAGTAACTGGGTTGTGGAGGTCAGATAGGCAGTAGCTCCATGTAAAATATTGGTATTCAGCTGCATCGGGTTAGACTGGAAGCCGACCCCAACATAGTTGGGAAAAGGCTAGGCAGATGATGATGAGATAGATATAGATGACAACTCGTTAAAATGTAGATATGGAACAGCAGATATTATTTTTTTGCGATTTCATGTTTTCTCCTATAGTAAAGTTGTTCATATTGATGAGTACAATGACCCCTTCAGATAATTCGTGTATGACTAGATATTCCTTTATACACTAATTATGGATAACTTTTAAATATACAGGGCTACTGGTAACTCGTAGTACTCATTGCAGGACGACCTAGCTGGGTTAAAATGTAACAAATTAAGCCACTAAATGTTCTACCGAAATTCAGTACCTAGTTTTTGAGTTAGTTAAGATTTTTTTTTTAATGAAAAATTCCAGATTACATCAGTTGAGACTAATTAACACTGACGACCAGATTTTGCAAAGTCGCACGGGTGTCATGCCGAGAGAACAATAGTGAGCAATCACAAAGCTTGAACTACGAATACGAAACGATAGGTCGATCGTCTCGCAATTTTACCTGCTCTCCATAAAATCTTCTCTTCCCTGTCACACGTGCAAAAGTATTGACAATCATACCTTTCTGCATAGCTGATAAAACAAGGATATTTTCTTCGTAATTTGTACATCAGGCGTAGTATTTTTTTGCACTAGACAACATTTTTTTATGAAGTAATAGCAAAAATTACAAAAAAAAAAAATGTTTGGTTAGTGATATTTACTAAGGTTTTAGGCATTTTTGAACTTTTAATTATTAACAAAGATCTGCTACGGCATTAACTATGTTAATAACTTAAATTTCAGTACAGTCGCGACGTAAATAATTTTTAAATTGGTTTCAAATTATTTAATCTGGGATTTTTCAGAGAAAAACTAAAAATGTAACTAACTCAATAACTACTGAACTTCGGTAGAACATTTGGTGGCTTAGTGTGTTGTATTTTATTCCTATTATGACGTCCTGCAAGGAATACGTCGAGTTACCAGAAACCCTCTATATAAATCAAAATGAAATATCATTTATTCAAACTAGGCTGAGAATCAGCACTTTTTGAACGTCAACATTACATAAGACAGACCCCCAAACCGCCAAAAGTCATTTATTCAAACTAGGCTGAGAATCAGCACTTTTTGAACGTCAAAATTACATAAGACAGACCCCCAAACCGCCAAAAGTAATTTATTCAAACTAGGCTGCGAATCAGCACTTTTTGAACGTCAAAATTACATAAGACAGACCCCCAAACTGCCAAAAGTCATTTATTCAAACTAGGCTGAGAATCAGCACTTTTTGAAAGTCAAAATTACATAGGATGGACCCCCAAACCACCAAGTCATTTATTCAAACTAGGCTGAGAATCAGCACTTTTTGAACGTCAAAATTACATAGGATGGACCCCCAAACCGCCAAGTCATTTATTCAAACTAGGCTGAGAATCAGCACTTTTTGAACGTCAAAATTACATAAGACAGACCCCCAAACTGCCAAAAGTCATTTATTCAAACTAGGCTGAGAATCAGCACTTTTTTAAAGTCAAAATTACATAAGACAGACCCCCAAACAGCCAAAGTCATTTATTCAAACTAGGCTGAGAATCAGCACTTTTTGAACGTCAAAATTACATAAGACAGACCCCCAAACCGCCAAAAGTCATTTATTCAAACTAGGCTGAGAATCAGCACTTTTTGAACGTCAAAATTACATAGGATGGACCCCCAAACCGCCAAGTCATTTATTCAAACTAAGCTGAGAATCAGCACTTATTGAACGTCAAAATTACATAAGACAGACCCCCAAACCGCCAAAAGTCATTTATTCAAACTAGGCTGAGAATCAGCACTTTTTGAACGTCAAAATTACATAGGACAGAACCCCAAACTGCCAAAAGTCATTTATTTAAATTAGGCTGAGAATCGGCACTTTTTTAGCGTCAAAATTACATAAGATAATCCCCCAAAAAACTGTTACGAAGGCTATTGGACAAAAATCAAAAGAACAACTACACACACACACCGACACGCCCTCCAGACACACACACATGTTATTACATTATCACTGAGTGACATAGGCTAGTTTTTACCCTGCTCGTCTGCTCTCAAAAAGTATCACATTTTTAAGGGCCACACACATTTACGAGGGTCATTCAATAAATACTTAGCCTACAAAAAGTAAACGAAAATTTTGGAAAAGTGGGAATTTATTTTTCAACATAGTCTCCTTTTAGTTCGATACACTTAGCCCAGCGATGCTCCAACTTTTTTAATCCGTCCGAAAAATAGTTTTTGTCAAACTCTGCAAAATAGGCCTCCGTGGCGGCGATGACCTCCTCATTCGATCCATATCTATTCCCGGCGAGTGATTTTTTCAGATTAGGAAACAGAAAGAAGTCACAAGGGGCCAAATCTGGAGAATACGGTGGATGGGGCAGCAATTCGTAGCGTAATTCGACCAATTTGGCCATGGCAACGGCAGACGTGTGAACCGGTGCGTTGTCGTGGTGAAACAGCACTTTTTTTCTTCGCCAGATGGGGTCGTTTTTTCTTTAATTCGGCGTCGAATCGGCCCAATAAATCGGCATAGTAAAGCCCTGTAATTGTTTTACCCTTCTCGAGGTAATCGATGTAGATCACACCTTGTGAATCCCAGAAAACGGTGGCCATAACTTTTCCGGCCGATTTTACAGTTTTCGCCTTCTTTGGATCACGTTCCCCGGTCTGGATCCATTGTTTTGATTGCTCCTTGGTCTCTGGTGTGTACCAGTGGATCCAGGTTTCATCGACGGTCACAAAACGACGCAAAAACTCCGCTGGATTCCGCTTAAACAGCGCCAAACACGTCTCCGATGTGGTCTCACGGTTGCGCTTGTTTTCTGGTGTGAGTAAACGCGGCACCCATCGCGCCGACAGCTTTCTCATGCCGAGTTCCTCGTGAAGAATATGATGCACTGTTCCTTCTGAAATGCCTACAGTCTCAGCTAGCTCCCGAACCTTCAATCGGCGATCTGCCAATACGAGATCATGGATTTTTTTAATGTTTTCCTCCGTAGCAGCTGTTTTCGGTGCACCTGGACGTGGTTCATCAAAAACCGACGTACGGCCACGTGCAAACTCGTTGAACCAATTCTTGACGGTGGCCATCGATGGAGAAGAGTCACCGTACACAGCATCCAAGCGCTCTTTGATTTCGATGCGCGTTTTCCCTTCCAAAAATAGGAATCGAATCACCGAACGATATTGCTCTTTTTCCATTTTTGTAAAACCGATCGACACGTTCGCTTCCATAAGTTGTCAAATTAAAACAAATGAAGGGATTGGAATGAAAATTTGAAAAAAGAATTAAAAAAGAATGTGCTACACTGTGGTAAAACTCTTTTGAAACTACAGCGCCCTCTGGCGATGAGGCTAGGTACTTATTGAATGCACCTCGTACAATCCGCCGGCAGGCGTAACTTGTAACTGGCAGTCCAGTTTTTATGAGTGGATCGTAAATACGTGGAGCTCTTAAGAAATGTGATACTTTTTGAGTGCATTATTGACTGCTTTAGGAAGTGTGATACTTTTTAAAGCATTCTTTAATGCACAGACTTACCCCACATGTGTCACACGCCCAAGTGGTGCGAACCTCCGCTTTTTTCTTTGCACACTGTTTGCAACGCATCCGTTTTCCTGTTATCTGAACTGGAAAATGACCCGTTTTAGGCACCTGAGCCGGCGGCACAGGGAGTCGTGCCTGGCTCTTATATTTTTCTAAAATTTGGTCCGCCAGTAACATTCGAAAGCTCCGCTGAGGCATTTTTTTCTTATGAGTGTAAATTATGTGTGCGTTGTGTATCGATACGTTCAATAGCCTGCGAAAGAGTTTCTTGTACCAGATACTGTTCCTAATCCTTTCCACGGGAAATGCCTGTAGGAGTTGATCTTTCTTATCGACTCCCCCCATGGAAAGATTGTAGTCTAAGACTACCTTCGGTTTGTATTTATAAACCCCATGTTTCTCGACCCCACCGATTTCTACTTTATGATAAGTAGAAATCAGTGAGACCAAGCCGATGTCCCTCCAAACAACAACAGATAAGTCCTGCGTTTGACTAAACACAAGCTCACCTTGGCGCATATTCGTCTTCGTTTTACTTTTTAGACTATCGGGAATGAATTGCCGACTGAGTCTGAGGGTCCCTATAGTGTCCGTTTTTTTGGATTTTAACGTTCGCGACAAAAGAGGCGAATTGTAAAAGTTATCCATAGTTAGTGTATAGCCTTTATTTAAAAGAGGGCGAACAAGCCTAAGAACAATTTGAGACGTGGCCAGCCCAGATTCCAACCTTTCGACATCATGTCCCTCAGATAATTGATGCCCCTTTCCAGCATATACCTCCATCTTCCACAAATACCCAGTTCTGGACTCACATAGTTCGTAACTTTTTATGCCTACCCGAGCAGCTTTGGTGGCGATGACCTGTGAAAAATTTAGCCACCCTTTCCACAGCAGCAGGGACTCGTCAATGGCAATATTCTGCTCGGGTAGATATAAACCGCTAAATTTGCAATTAAGGTGGTCGAGAATTGGCATTATTTTCGACAGTTTCTTTTTATCAGTTGAACTTGTGGCTTGGATGGAGGCATTGTCCACAAAATGGAGACATCTTTTTATTAAAGAGAATTTTCCGTGGGGCATGATGTCCTGAAAATTGCCGATCCGCATATACGGCAACAGAGGGTACCAATACTCCTTTTCGACAGGATTTGGGACGAAACTCTGCAGCATCACAACGGCGAAAAACGTCCACAAATCCGATTTATTGATATCACTCCAGCGTTTAAACCTGGAGTGAGGGAATAAGCAAGCAGATTTGAGCTGGCTGGCATATCTGTTCGTTTCCGTGAGGATGAGATGTATTATCGCTTCATCCCAAATCCTCTCGAAAATGTCGAGTGGGGTCATACCCTCAGTGTCAAATGTTGGCCCAGATGGACCAGAAAATTGCTCCCGCTCGCCTGTAAAAATATTTGGATTACTGCTCCAATGAAAGTGTAGCATGTTCTCGCTAGTTACCAACTCCCTTAGAGCAGTGTCGTCGCTTGCATCTATTTCATTGAGCTGCTGCAACTCCTCAGGAGAAAGATCGTCAAGCTCTACTGGATATTCCTCAACATTTCTGAAGCGGGGGTGTACACTAATGTCCACTTCATCGGCATCCAGCAGGTCTTCGTCGACGTCGCTACCAGGATTTACCCTGGCATTTTGCTCCCACTCAGCCATTTGGTCCTCACTATCATCGACTCCTGAAATAAAACCACATACTAAATTATACGCCTGCTAATATTAGCAAAAAGTGAAAAATAACACTAATATTCGTGACTGAGGATGGGGATCCAGCCGGCAAGAGCAATTACACCGATTGTCTAATGCTAGATGCTACAAATTAAGAAGTTATTGGTTAAATCACTACATAGTATAAAACAAAGTCGCTTTCTCTGTCCCTATATCCCTATGTATGCTTAAATCTTTAAAACTACGCAACGGATTTTGATGCGGGTTTTTTAATAGATAGAGTGATTCAAGAGGAAGGTTTATATGTTTAATACACCGACACCCACGCGGGCGAAGCCGCTGTCAAAAGCTAGTTTAGAATAAAAATGTATTCATTTTAAGCTTTCATTCGTACTTTTAATTATTTAATTAACTCACTGGGTGTATATCCTAGTAGTTGGATATCGGCATCCACCACAACAGCGTTTAAAGGCAATTCGTCAATAATGCCAGTTGACGACGAAAAGAGCAATTTACGGCTTCTGTAAAAATAACATTGTCATAAATATCAACATCGACTAATAATTTAGCTAGTCTTATTTGTTACCTTAGACTTAAGGACTTATACCTTTTCGTGGGAGACCATTTTGTGGGAGACCTTTTCGTGGAAGACCTTTTCGTGGGAGACCTTTTCGTGGAAGAGCTTTTCGTGGGAGACCTTTTCGTGGGAGGCGTTTTTGCCACCACCGTTTCTACTTCCTCAGCAGCGACGTCAAATTGGTCCAGCTCGCACGCACGTGCTGGTCCGTCGAAATAACCGGTCGTACCTAAACAGAGGACACGATGTATTTATGAGTAAGTCAATAATAATGTGCAAGCCACAATTAAAAGTAAAAACAACAAACCAGTCCTAGTCGAGGGCACGGGTTCATCCACATCATCGACCCGAGCAGTGCTGGCGCTGGGTTTTATCGTACCTAAAAAGAAAACACGATGTAATATGAGTGTGTCAATGATAAAGTGCAAGCCGTAAGGAAAAGTGAAAACAACAAACCTGTGCTGGAAGAAAGCACTTCCCACGGTCTCAATTTCCTTGCAGGCGGAACTAATGGTGTCCCGGCTACTAAGGGACACGGCGTCCGAGTGGGAGACACTTTTCTGTAAAATGTTTGAAAGTAATACAACACAAGTCAATTTGCCACAAGATAAATTGAAAAAAAAAAAAAAAATACACAAGTAGGTACCTTTTATGCTTTCTTTCCGGAGCATCCGGAAGCAAACATCTAGCTACTTGCTTCTTCTCCCGTAGAGCAAGTAGCTTAGATTTCTTATCCGCTGACAGAACACTAAATTTTTTTCTGTCAATGATCTTTGTCATCCGCACGTTTTTCAGCTCGTCAGCTAACGTAGATGACGTGGATCTAAAAGAAAAATAATAATACTTAAAAACAACCGTCTGGTTGTCGAGACAAATTTTGAATAGTATACATACGTTGACGGCTGAACGTCCACAGCAGCCGGATTTTCTTGTACTGGCTGGCTAAAAAAGTAACAAAAGTTTTGAATATTCCTTGACGGCGGACATCAATAAATTATTTAGTGTAAGTAATGAATGACAAAATGCAACATACAGTTCCACACCAAGCAATCTTGAATCGCGTGCACGTCCACCACCTCCGGTGCCAGGAGCACGACCTCGAGAACCACGAGCCTGCCCACCGGCAGTTGGTGAAACATTATCAGCATCCGTTCTGCGTAATAATTAATATGCAACGTAAAACACAAACAATAACAACGACGTTCTCCATGGGACCAACATCTTAATCGAGAAAAAGGTAAAACTTTAGTGTCGGGAGTGGGGTAGGGTAGGGGGTTCCACGCCTCCTCCCTGACACCACTCCCATGAAAAGGTAACTCACCGTTTTCGAGAAAAAATATTTTTTGTACCCTAACCTCAAAACACTTAAAACTTGACTAAAAGGCGTACCTAGTCAGAATTTAAAAAAATAACCACGAAGGGAAGGGGTCTGTGTTCGCTCGCTCACTAGGCCCAGCCATTGCCTAAAAGGCGTAGTCAGAATTAAAAAAAATAACCACGAAGCGAATGGCGGGGTCTGTGTTCGCTCGCTCACTTACTCACTAGGCCCAGCCATCACCTTCTAACCTAACCTGTCCGAGTCGGGGTGTCCGAGATTGTAATATTTTCGTATTCAATGGACAGAATAATCATTTAAAAATCATTGCTTGATGATGATGATTTGAAGGAAACATAGAAGAACTCACATAAGAATATTTAAAATGTTAGGTGACATAAAAAACAAAAGAAATCTACTGATGGGTGTCTTGTTGAAGACTGTGTGTTCATGTTGTGGTAAAAACTCATTGAGGTAATCTTCCTAGAGCTTTAGCTGGGAAGAAGTGGCGCAACAAACTCCTCAGCAGCACAGCTGTCTGTTAATTAGGAAGAACTTGATTCTATACAATAATAGCATTTAATTAACATTCAACAATGAATTAAAATTTAATTAATAAAAAATAAATAAAATGGTTTATGGAGTCAAGTAAATTAAACAATGATATGAAGTAACTCGTATGACCTGTCAGTAGTTAAGCTAATTCTGGTGGAAGAACACAAACGTTGTCTTGAGCTAATCACAGCGGCCAACAACTCTTATTGCTTAAGTAGTTGTTGATAGAATAGTAGGTATGCCTTAGAACAAAGATTTGATTTTACTTTCTTTTTATACGCATTAAAATGTAAATCTAGCAAAGAAGAGGGAAGCTTGTTATAAAAGGTTACAGCAAGTCCAACAAGTGAGTTTTGAACTTTATGTAGCCGGTGAAAGGGAGCACGTAGTTTGTGCTTATTTCTAGTATTAATATTATCACTGTTTTTACTGTTTAAGTGTATATTTTGCCTAACATATAAGATGTTAGCGAAGATGAATTGCGATGCCACCGAGAGAATGCCAATATCTCAAAGACTACGTATGTTTCTTAGGCACAGAATATTTTCCCCGAGACATATAAAGAAGCTATTGAAAGGGATGACAGCGCAGAGTGGGTCAAAGCAATGACAGGTGAAATGAACTCTCTAATACAAAATGATGTATGGACACTCTGTAAGCTACCTAAAGATAGAAAGGCACTCCCTCAGACAGCAGTATCAACGAATATAAAGCCAGGCTAGTAGTTAAAGGATCGATTACAAACAGACATATAGTCCAGTTGCTAGAATGGCTACCATCAGAGCCATAATAAGTGTCGCAGCCAAAGAAAAATTATATTTGACGCAATTTGGTGTTTCAACAAAATTTCTCAACGGCAAGCTAAAGGAAGAAATTTACATGCAGCAGCCGGATGGATTCAATGACGGAACTGATAAAATATACACTTAATATTAATAATATCACCTTAATTCTAAATAGTGCTAAATAACTAAAATAAGGACTCATAGATAAGGCTTTTAAATCAGAGAGATGGTCTAATACAATATACTAAATTCTTCGTGGGTGCAAAGCAAATTAACTGGTAATACTTTAAAATCCCTGACGGAACTCAATCAACTATTTAAGCGCGCTCCACATTCACGCGAGAATCTCGCGAGAAAGCGAGAAAGCGAGAAAAGCACGAGAAACGTGAATGTGGAGCCGATTCACATAATCTTCGCAGGTTCTCTGATTTTTGTCGGTTTTTTGGCGCGAAACAAAAAGCGCGGGAACGCGAGAACAGACGAGAACTTGAAAACTCTACACTCGCATGTTTCTCAGTAGCGAGCCGATTAGAACAGTTGTGCGTGGTATTTACTGAGCATCAATATGAGCCGGATTTGGACGAACGAACTAAAATTGACATTCCTAGAATATTTAAATAAGCAAATGCGTATAGCAATAAGCTTGTCGCAGCAGTAACTTCTGCGTCCATCGTCATCGAGCGTGAAAACTGTATTCATGTATTGAGAACCTTGCGAGTGTGTATCTAAAGGAGTTCTCGACGAGATTGTCGCTGAGATTTACAGTAATTAGACCAAAAAAACAACAAAACATTTTCAACTAGCATTCTACGAACCAAACCGGTTGCGGAATATTACAGAAATTACGTACTAATTTACTTACCCTAATTCCATCCTTTTCAAATTAGTTTCTTTAGTAACTAATGAGCACACACAAATTAAATCCTAGCAGTTTCTGGTGCAAAAACGATTAAAACTTGAATAATCCGTCCGATGGATCCGAGGCGTCCAAAGAGTAATAGAAGCGAAGCCAAAGAGTTTATTATTATTATTGGGAGATAGAAGCTTGGCTTGGCCAGCGACAACGACGCTGACCAGTGTTGCCAACTCCAAAAGTTCAAATTATCGAGTTCTCAGTGTTCTCACGTCGAAATGATCGTATTGTGGGCAAAATTATTGTACAAAAAAAAAATCCTAAAACATTCATCAAACATTGATAATAAACGACAACGACTAGTCAAAAGAGGAGAATATGCCAACTTTTACCACTAGTAGCGCTAGCAGCACAAACCGCCAAACTTTACACACGACCATGGATACACTCCATCAATCTCTATGTAGTCTGTGCACTCCATGGTCGTGTGTAAAGTTTGGCGGTTTGTGCCAATGATGCTTGTAAATTAGTTGCGTATTAGTAGAAGCTCGGTAAAGAAAGAGTTAATGCCGCTAATACTTCGACGTCCTTCATAGCGAGAGTGTGAACATGCATTGATTATCTCTATCTGTGGCCGGGACGCGAGACGAGACGCGAGGCGAGAGTGTAAACGAGCCATAAGAATACCTACAGTATAATTGCGGAGTCGCGGTCGGATGGAAACGAGTGTTATTATTTTCAGTTGAATGTTAAGTGTTAGAATGTGAAAGAGATAGAGACATGTACATGTTGACATACTTGACAGTTGACGTTGTCCCTTTGCGTTGTATTTTGTCTGAAAAATACGTTTTGTTCATGGAACTAATTTTTTTCAAAGCTCAAAATTATCGTACATTTGACAATCACTATCGTACATCGTACCATTGGCTAAATTATCGTACGGGTTTGCAACACTGACGCTGACGTAGGGATGTGGAAACATAATGTAACCAAATAGGATATAATATTTATTTTGTGACAAAAAGCGCTAATTTACTACCAGTCGGATTTGAATAAAATCTTTTTGCATTTGACAGACCAATTCTTGAGGTAGGTTACAGCAGTGGTGAAAGCACCATATAGCACGATTCCTACCGGCTTCCCCTCGGGGTTGCCAGTATACTATTGTAGTCTTTGCTTAGGGGATTCGCATCGGCAACTCTGTCGCTATTAAATAACGCCACGTCAATAGCTGCTACTATTATCAAAAAATATAGCTACACTACGGGTATTTAACTCACCATAACATTCAAACAACAAAAAATGTTCTAAATTAACCCAGCGCCAAAACGTAATAATCGAGAACTAAAAATGCATATAACCACTTGACATGTACGAGAGCAAGCCGCTGTACAACAGGTTACGGCAGAGACAGATAGAGAAGAATGCGTCAGCGAGAACGAGATAGAGGAATATTACACATTTTATTGTTTTCAACAGTTAAATTTCATTGTATTTCATTCTTTACATTCCTTTATTAATTTAAGAATGGTATTCTTTAAGACAGTAAGTTAACAAGTCGATTTTGCTTCGGCTTCTCTCTTCGAAAAATTGACACCTCGCCGCTGGGCTACAGGCTATTAAACATTCTGCTTGGACCCTTAGGAGCCGGGCAAAAAAAAAGTCAAAGACGCTTAGCGAAAACGAAGTAACAGGCAGACGATACGTTGTGACGTGTGGCGGTCTTAGAGCATTTAACCTAGTGGCGGTCGTAAGTAATAAAAAAAGCATTATTATTAAAAAAAAACTTTTTAATTCAGTAGTTACATACATATTAAAATATTATAATGATGTTTTCAATACAATCTTAGGGGATGTTAGCCAAATAGTCCTTGACGTGCGCGGGCTCCAGCCTACGGAACCCGCTGGCATCGCAGATGCCGACCTCTATGTTGTCTGCGGTCATTTGACCTTCGAAGCCTTCTTTTAGGGTGAGGATCGCTGTGTGGACCGCATCATCAAGCTCTAACTCTTCAGTGTATCTGGAGATGGAAAAATTGCTTTAAGTAGCTATTTTTGATACAGTAATGATAAAACTGAAGACTCATACTTGAAACCTCATACACGCCAATAAGAGTATTGAATTAAAACCATAATACAATGACCAAAACTGTTTTTTTTTTAAATCTAACTGTTCTTATTAACAAAATTGTGGTGACCCCATTACTTTATGCATTTAAAATTTTATCTTACTGCCTTGAAATGAGATTGAATAAAACTCACGGTTGCGGTCGCTCAATTAAGTTAGGCTTCCAGGCTAACCAGATGCAGTCGAATACCAGTATTTTACATGGAGCGACTGCCTATGTGACCTCCACAACCCAGTTTCTGGGTAATACGACATCCCTTGGTAATACTGATTGTAAGTCTTTCGGGCTTCTGATGACCCGTAACGACTGTCAAAGATCTACGAATGACAGCCGGGACCAACCAATTTGATAACTAGTTGAATAATATGAAAAAATCTTTTTGCATATGATAGCTCAAATCTTGAGAAAGACTATAATTATAACTGGCTGTGAGCATAATGAATGTGGAGGACAAGCGATGAGTACGACTTATCGGGATACCAATCAAGTGCGGTTTGTACTTTGGAGTACGTCTGGTAGTCCGGTAGAAAAAGGGTGATGGCGGGGTCAGGTTGTGGCACAAATGGCACTATCGTATCTAGTCTTAAGCCACTCAATAATTGCAATTAAATCAGTCTGACCCAGGTTGCATAAACCAACTATCCATACCATAGGATAGCCAGTGGCGAAGGCACCATATAACACGATTCCTACCGGCTTCCCTTTGCGGATTCGCATCGGCAACTCTATCGCTATTAAAAAATGGCATGTCAATAGGTGGCTACTATTGTCAAAAAATATAGTAACACTACTGGTATTTAATTCACCGTAACATTAGTAAATTTTAGCTTTATTAAAAAAAAAAACAACCTAAAATAACTCGGCGCCAAAACGTCATAATCGGGCACTAAAAATTCATACAACAGCGATCCCGTAATGATGTCACTTTAGGTCACGTGGCACCGCTTGATATGGACGAGGGCAAGCCGCTGTATAACGGGTTATGGCAGAGACAGATATAGAAAAATGCGTCAGCGAGAATGAGATGGAGGAGTATTGCACATTGTATTTGGTTTTCAGATGTTAAACGTTATTGAATTTTATTCTTTACATTCCTATATGAATTTTAGAATGATAGTAAGTATTCTTTATTGATAAGCCTGTAAGTTAAAGCCGACTTCGCTTCGGCTTCTCTCTTAGAAAAATGTACACCTCGCCACTGAAGGATACACACCTCTTTTCCAAGAATGTCTTCCCATTGTTGTAATTCTTGCCCATAGCGGTGGCCTTCCACGCGAAGTAAGCTCCTGACGGGTCGCATTGGAACAGGTAAGGCCTGTCGCTTTCCCAGCCGCAGATCAGCAGGGACACGCCGAAGGGACGGACACCACTGTGGGTAAATGTTAATGTTGGTTTAGTAAATGAGTAGATGTCTAAGAGAAACAAACAATAGCGTTCAAATGAAACAGCTGCGATGATGTAATTGGTGTATAGTATTTTTATCTCATGAAGCAATGCGGGCATTACTTGTGGTTACTCAGTGCAGTGTTCCGTGAACTACTTGTGTTCTAGGTACACACAATATTAATTATTAATCAACAAAATAATATTGATTAATAATCGCCTCGCTGGCACGTTCTAGCTAGTGTTTAGGGGCTGTTTATGTAGATATTTTTATTTTATCTGTATAATTAACTTTAAGAGATAGGTAACCTTATTTTTCTGTTACACCAGTGTGCCATGGCACAAACTGCGGAACACTGATCTAGTCTTCAAACACGCTGTGAAAGTGTGCGCTAAGATGAGCAGCATCAGCACATAGCACACACACGTTTCACCACTTGATATAATTTAATGATTTAATTTAAAAATCAAAAGTTCACTTCAAAAATCTATTAATATGGTAACTTTAAAGGAAGTTCTTAAACTCACCCAGACTGCGTATACTCCTGCATCACTGTAGCCACACGCTGCACCAGCTGGGCAGTGGGTATCGGTTCATGGTACATCAGGAAGTACTGCTGAGCCATCTTACGGGCCTGGGTAACGAGGAGACGATAGTCGGGACCCATACCGGAGTAGACCATGCCTGGAAAATAGAACTGAGGGATTTCAACAGTACTATGGCAGTAGATGTTGTTTGTTATGAAATTGCAGAGGTGAATTCAAATCGACTCCATGAGCTACATTGATGCGCAAACTGTAACCATACATTTAGTACATGATTCTGAAGCCCCTGCATTGAATTTTCTGATTGGTTATTTGAAAAAAATTACTGTTCCATACATTTTGACTGCTTCAATATTGCACTTTTCTATGAAAGCGTAAATTTTGTTTTGATAATTGATGAAAATTCTCAACCCTATGGTGTCTAGAATCCTGTACTGAATTCATGTTTATACTCATTTGCACGTTGGTGTCTCTGCCACCCCGTATGTGAGTCAGTCCTGCTAGAACCTCACTGATCAGCTTGTACTTTTAGAGATTAACTACGATAATTTGGCGCCATGTAACTATTTCAATGTGTGTAGTCACATCCTTACGAAACAGTTTGTATGTAAGTATTCGTCTTCAGTAGAGTCTCAGTATGCACACAAGGGTTGTTTTCTTGGTGATGCTTTGTAAATACTTTCGAACTGTTCTAATTTTGAAGTGGTGCCTTTTCGTAGTTAACCTCTACTTGGGTGAGAACTATTCTTATAATAGTACTAGCAACCTGCCTGTGCCCTTGTTTCGAAATTTGCTGCTTCAGCTGTTTTAGAATGTAGATGTAGTTTGTCTAAGAATTTGCAAGCAATTAGGTAGGTAGGTAGTTTTTAAATTAATGTAAATATCTATACAACTAAATAAATTAGTGTCTTTAATAGAGGATTTCCTTGAAACTGCATTTATCATGATTACTAATATCAAAATATGTGTGTCATTATTTCATCACATTTGAGACTTGTCTCCTAAAAATATAATTTCTTGTTTCCACTTTTGATATTGGTAGTTTATGTCTCAGTATCGTGAATATTATTTTTACAGCTAGTGGTTAACTTACCAATATGGCCGGTGATCATCTCCACCTTGTTGACACTGTGCTCATCATACAGGATGCTCTTGTGCTTGTTCTCTGTCGCTATCACGACGCCATTGGACGCTGGGAATAAGCAGAGTTGTGAACTGTCATTACTGATTCGTAATTAATCAGGGAAGGATCACTTAGACTTCAATTTTAAGCAACAATGGCTCATCTAGGACGGTTAAGGATATACAGCCTGAAAGCCAGTACATATTGAAAGCAAGTTTAGCCTTGCAGATCCAATCGGAAGGATTTAGGATACCTATTATCTCTCCCCAGCAAAACAATTTTTCCGAAGGAGCAGAGTCGGTAATAAGTGCCTATTTTGTTAAGTCATGCATGCAGCATGATGAACATGATAAAGGTTTTAAAAATTCACCCTAAGCCTACCAACATTTGCACCGACGGATTGAAAAATTATAACAGTGAATTGCATAAAATTACAGACGCTATTATAACCTCTAAAATAAATAGAACTTACCTTTGATTCCGACGGACGTACCGCCGGCGGCCACGGCAGCTAACGCATATTCAATTTGAACTAATTTCCCAGAGGGGCTGCGAAGGAATTAAGAATTTTCATTGTAATTATACTAAACAGACACTAGAAGTTACAAACACGGAAAACCATGAAAATAATGGTAAACAAACTACGAAAAATTGAGATTTATGTAGGCAAAAGGTTATTCATTGTTAGTTTAAGGTTTTAAATACACAAAAACACGTAAATAAACAGTTATTTTACCTAAAAGTGGTGAGAGAGAAACTGTAACGTTCCGACGCCATGATTACAAAGCGATTTGTCAAAATTTCGCGCTGTCGTGTTGTCAGCAATGGGGAAACGTCAAAACTCCGTTTCGTTGATCCTATCCGTATTTCTAAACCAATCGTTTCTTCAGCAGTAACACATCTTTTTCTTCACCATCCAAAAAGCAAAGGACCGCTGCAAGTATAGCTTGGCTAAAAGATACCATACAATGTCTCTATCCCGCTTACTATTAAACACAGAATAAAGTTATTCGAAGTTTAAACCAATTAAAATGTATGGTTATTCCTTCGGTATTCCTGGTATAACTTTATTTCGTGTTTATTAGTAAGAGACTATCGAAATCAGACTATTCATCAAGTACGAGAATTAGAACTCAAAAGCTAACATGGTCTTGCCATTCTCCGAGCGGATGTTTGATTAGTAGTCTCGCTCATGTGACAAACATGTCTCTGGATAAAACCACTCACCTATGAGGAAACCGAGGCACTCCTGGAACACGTTGAGTAGCTGAATTATATCACATAATACGTATACACCATAACTAAAATATCACATACTATGCCACACCACACACCTCTTTACACACACAACATAGCACACCACACCACACCACGCCATACCACACACCGCACACCTCACACCACACCACGCACCATGCCACACATCACACCACATCGCGCGCCTCACCACTTACCACACAACACCGCACTACTTAGTACACCACACTATACACTACATCACATGCACTAAATGGGAATAAGTTTTATAAGCTTTACTTTTACTGTTTTTAATTTATATTGCAACTTTACTTCTATACTTTTATTTTTATTTATTTTTAATTTTTACTTAAGATTAATTATAGCCTAAATACTGAAAAATGTACTTACATTGCATATTTCCCCTTAAGGTACGCAATGTTAGCTCAAGTTAATACAAGTGTACACACGGCTACACATCAAGCTATACATTTCCAGTATAAGCTGATCTCGCATTGTATAGGATTTCCGTAGAGTACGAGATCAGCCGAAACTGGAAATGTATAGCTTGATATGTAGCCGTGTGTACGATAATGATGTGAAAGAGTGGAGCCTTCTAATACAGGCATTGTTGCTTAAAAGGAGGCTCCAAACACGTTTATTGTAAATGTATTGTAATTTTCTATTTGTCACAATAAACTATTTTGTATTTTGTATTTGTATGTATCATGTAGATACATAGTTACATAGTCAATTTCCATTAAGTCCATTAATTTATGAATCGTTTCAAACAAGTGCTTTGTGGCTTCCGCTATACCTACGTATCAGTTGAAGACGCTTGATCAAAAGCCCTCTGTTCAAAGTAACAATTCTTTATCAGAAGCCTGAGCGTGCTGTGATTGGCTGATCAATCATCCAATCAGAAGACAGGGTATTCGCTCAATATTTTGATTCATTGACGTTCCTCGTTCCTGAAAATATTTACTCCAGCTTCTCTGTTCGCTGTGCTATTTATAAATTTATTGATCTGAAACATCGATAGACAGCATTAGAAGTTCCTCCAATGCACAGAGCTGTATCGCCAGTTTCCGATATGTCAGAAGGCACGTTGGAGAGAAATCGCGTTGAAAAAGCGCTCATAGTTATAAAAAGGCCGCCGAATTCCCTCAAGAATCCTGGAAGCAAGAATTATTGTGATAAGAATGGCAATGATGTTAAGCAGTGTGTTCTTCAGTGTAAATACACGGGCACGAGGAGCTTCGCGTTCTGGTTGTTCGTTTTTCTGGTTGTTGTGTTCGGGTTTGCGAATCTCGTCCTTTCCGGATTTATGATGTTCGTGCTGAAGCTGGGCAAAGGTAACTATGTTTCTAAACACCCTTTACAATCCACTCAACATTCGAAATCGAAACATTCTTAACTTGACTACACACCTGTATTCTTTGATGCGGTATATAAAGCAGTATCTATACTGTACAACTCTGATGTAGGAGGGCCAAAGATGACCTTCTGATCTTATTGCGATTCATAATCGTTATCATCCACAGCCCGACTTAACCCACTGCTGGCTTTGGCCTCCTTTTTCTTGTGCTAATTCCCAAGCTCCTATGCCAGCTTCATCCAGGTTTTGCCGGCGATGTCAACTATTGCGAGTAATTGACCACAAATCCGTGTCCGTTACGTGTGGTGCCGGATGTAAAAGAATAGCACCACCCCATTTCTTCCCGTGGGTGTCGTAGAATGTCTAGTAAGTCTAGTGTCTAGTTTACTACTTACTTTAGTTTACTTACTAGAGAATGGGCAGCAGCGTTCTCTATGCATTTGACCACCGTACTGCGATCGCCATCCCTCCTGCCAAGAGTGGCGATTATGGCAGATCCCCTTTTGGGGGAGGCTTATGTCCAGCAGTGGACGTCTTTCGGCTGATATCATGACCGCAAATCCAGACAATACTGGGGACAACATTTTGTGACAATTTATCAACCCGGGATTTTATTCTCAGGTTAGGCCAATTGTTCCACATTCAACAGTCAGCCGTTACTAATAATTGTTGCCAACGATGCAGATTATATTTTTTTGCCCTATAATTTCATATTCATTTATTGCTTTCCATATTGTAAAATAGATGTTACAAAGGGCTTAAAGCTAGGTACAAAAATATGGACCCTGGAAGGGCAAAACAGAAGGATAAAATTAAGATGACTAAAACCAAATTAAAACTACAACTAATATAAAAATAAAAATCTAGGTACATAAATTATGTACAATATTATTTAGAATTGTTTTTAATTTTTTACATTATTCTCACACGAAGCAACAAGAATAATGCTCCCAAGATTTTGTAATAACAAACTTGATTTAAAAGAGTGTCCTTGGAGTTTCCTTGCCCGTTCTTCTCCATATAGGTCTACGTTCTGGAATGGGCAACTAGCTTCAACTTTCCAACTGATCAACTTTTTGACAATTCAAAAGTGCCTGTAAATGGTTCAATTGAAATAAATGCTTTGAGTTTGAGTTATGTTAAAAATAAAATAAAAACATAAATTGTCATTAAGATTAGATTTTGCGCTTGGGATGGGATGGCGTCCCATCTTTCTAGTACAGTGGGTTGTGCTGGGGCGGCTGCTGCATGTGCGGAAAAACCACAAATGGCGCAAATATTCCAATCTTATTGGAACCTATTTGTTCGAGCCATTTGGGGTTGAAACTCTAGGACCATGGGGTCCGAGTGCCCACTTAGTTTTCCGAGACATTTCCAAGCGGGTGGTCAACGCTTCACGTGACCAAAGGGCTGGCCTATTTTGCGGCCAAAGAATCAGCATTGCCATAAAACGTGGCAATGCTGCCAGCCTTTTGGGTACATTCCCCATTGACAACAATGCGGACATATTTTTTGATGACTTATGATTATTTTCTTTTATATACCTGTACATATTATTATTTTAAGCCCTGTAGTTTTTAAATTAAGTCCTTATGTAATTAAATTAAGTCCTTAGATTAGATTTTTACAAATTTTATTGTTACAGCATTTATTAAAAATAACTGCGGGTCTAAAAAGGCCACATTATGCAATTCCTCTAAAAGTGATTCATTTCCTGAATTCTCCTATGATTCTGCTATTTGACATTTTACTTTAATAAAGCAATTCATAATTTGGTGACCATTTTACGAATTTCCATACAAAACTGTCAATAGATGAATTGTGTGCTGTCAACGCAGATAATATTATGAATTGTCAGTTTGTGACAATTTCACGATTTTAAATATGATTCATATTATGATCATACTATGATTCTGCCAAAGTGGCCTTTTTAGACCCACTGAGATCAATATTATAAAAACAAAGGAATGCTCCAGATGTACCTACATAATACTATTATTTTAAGACTGTAGTAATAGCTTATATGACCTTGTGAAGGCCGCGGGAAGCCGCTGGATGTGGGAAGTACAAGACCGGTCGAAGTGGAGGACCACTTCTTCCGGTCTTAGCTCCTGCCTGGGGGAGGCCTATGTACAGCAGTGGATGTCTTTCAGCTGAAATGATGATGATCAGCTTATATAATGGCAGTTAATCTCATTAATAAAAAATAAACAGAACAAAGCAAAGAAAGGTGAAAAGAAAGACCTCCCTGGTTTTAGTCTATCAGTGGGTCTTTAATGGCTAATTAAAAAAGCCAGACCATCAAATTAAATTACTTTACCTAACTTTTCAGGAATGGAGAGCATGGAATTCCTGCCGGACCACAATGCAGTTAAGTTCTTTGGAGACACTGACTTCGAGCACTTGTACAAGAAAGATGGACTGATTGAGAGCTTCCGTGACACTCCCATGAGCATCTCCAGTGAAAATGGATCAGTTCTGTTCAATTTACAGACGAAGTAAGTCAACATGTATAAGTGGGTAGCGTCAATAATATATTTTTTGAAGAGTGGGAAATCATCAAATAACCTCTCCCGCTCTGCGCGGAGCGGGGGGCGTGTCAAACTTTTACTGACTAAAACCCACCCGTGTTCCTTCAGTTGCCTGTGTGCCAGGGGCCACGATATCTCTTTCGAACAACCAACACCCCTGGCAGAACATAACATAACCATTTAATGGTAGCCCCCTAAAATCCTACCTTACGTCCAAGCTGAACACCTGGCTACGTGGGGGGCGGACACGCGTACTGTACAACTGTACAAAAACTTATGCGGCTAACAAGGAAAGGTAACCCCTTTATGCGAAAAACCTCAACAAAAAGACAGTGTCCGTATCCAATCGCAGACACTGTTTAAAAATAAAACACAAACATACTTAATCTACAACAAAACAAAACCCAAAAAGTGAAACAAAAAACAAGACAAAAAAAAAAAAAAACCCTTTATGGAGTTTTACGAAAAACCTCAACAAAAAGACAGTGTCCGTATCCAATCGCAGATACTGTTTAAAGATAAAACACAAACATATACTTAATCTACAACAAAACAAAACCCAAAAAGCGAAACAAAAAACAAAGCAAAAAAAAAAAGAACCATTTAATGGTTCAAAGGACACAGGGTGTGTAGGTACCATCAAACGGGGTGAATAGACATGCAGGAGTGAATTGGGACGAAACTTTAATGGGGATTTTAACATTGAAATAATACATAGTTTGTTGCCAAAATAACTTAAATGTTTTAAGAGCGTTCATCCCACACGGGCTGGCAACGGCGGATTTATAGTAGTATTTCGTGATTATTTCATTAAATACAAACAAACGAAGTATTTTTTTTTCAGCCGAGCACTAGATCGTTGGTATTTATAATTGGTTTCTAACAATTTACTTGAATAAAAACATTTAATCGTAATAAGTCATGCAAATACAAAATAATTGACAGTATGTCGATTTTTATAAGTAAATAGCAAAATAACTGTCAAAAAAATAGCATAAAAACTAATCAATACCAACGATCTAGTGGCTAATTTAGCTTGGCTAAAAAAAAATTTTACTTTGTATTTAATGAAATAATCACGAATGCGCCGTTGGCAGCCCGCGTGATGTGAACGCTCTTAACTGTATAGCGATTAAGTTCCATTGTTGGCAACAAACTAAAATAGTTCAACGTTAAAGTCCTTTTAAAAGTTTTTCGCGATTCACCCCGTTTGTAGGTAACGATGCAGCTGACGAACTTGTCAGAAGGGATCTGAGCATGGCACCAGTGAGACCTGAATCCATCGCGCCACTCTCCATCGGGTACATACACACTCTGGTAACGAAACGAACCAGGGTCCAACATCACAAAATATGGTTGTACGCAAAATTCGCGCATTGGCGTAGTACTAGTAAGTGAGTACTTAAGAGTGGTTGTCAGACTTTTGCTATCAGCTTCTGACGAACTGTAACAATTGTTAAAGATCCACAAATGGTAGCCAACAGCTTAACGTTCTTTCTGAGACGCAGAGGGGTCTTAGTATATAAAGATGTCACCACCAGTCTTTAAACAGACTCTGGACTCGGGTAGAAGTAAAGAAAATCTGCTAAGGTGGTGATTCACAGATGACTTCACCCTGGAGTGAAAATTTTGTGCTGTCCCTCCCACAATCAATGTGGCACTTAATATTGTGTTCAGTGTGTCCTGTTGTCTGCGCGCTACAGGAGCTGATGGACGATGCTGAATGTGCCAAGCTCGTAGCCAAATTCTGGGCTGACTGTATTTAGATTTCTATCGCCACGCTAAGATGGACACGATGGCAGTGGCGAAACCACCATATAACACGATTCCTACCGGTTTCCCTTCGGGGATTCACATTGGCAACTCTATCACTATTAAAAAATGACACGTCAATAGCGGCTACTATTGTCAAAAAATAAAGTTACGCTACGGATATTTAATTCACCAAAACATTCAAACAATAAAAATGGTTATTTTTATCTTACAACAAAAAAAAAAAATCTAAATTAAACCGGCGCCTAAATGTCATATAATCGGGAACTATAAATTCATACAACAGCGATCCCGTAATGATGTCACTTTAGGTCACGTGACACCGCTTGATATGTACGAGAGCAAGCAGCTGTACAGCGGGTTATGAAAGAGACATATGCGGAGGAATATTGCTCATTGTGTTTGGTTTTCAGTTGTTCAATGTTATTGTATTCAATTCTTTACATTCCTAAATTAATTTTAGAATAATAGTTATTATTCTTTATTGATAAGTCAGTAAGTTAAAGCCGACTTCGCTTCGGTTTCTCTCTTAGAAAAATTGACACCTCGCCTCTGGAAGATGGTCACCTAAACACGGACTAACCGCGGCAAGCGTAGCTTAACGGGATACTAGTCGCGGGCTCGGACTCACTGGTGGGGTTGGCTAAAAACACAACGTTATTGAGTGAGATGCAGAATCATTTACAGTAAAACAGGCGCGTAAAAAATTAATCAAAATCCTTCGGAAGATCGAGTTTTATGAAAAAACCACTGCATAAATTAAGTACCAATAAAGTTTATTGAACTTTTCGATATTTGAGCTTTGTCGGTAGGTACCGACTTTGTTTTTGAGATTTCACACTTTTTTTATTAACTGAACACGCCCAAAATTGAGGTTAAATTAGCAAGAAAAACGAACCTTTGTGGGCTCATAACTTTTTAATGGCTATTTATTTTGCTATTCTGTTTTCGTACTAACAATAGTAATAATGAGACAAAACCATATCATGTTTAGTTTTAACTTCAAAAAACTTCAAAAAAGGTTATGGTTAGGGTATGTTTTTTATGCATGTTGTATAACTCCGTCATAGATAGGATTTGCAAAATTCTTTTTTTTTTCGAAAGGGTTTTATTCTGAAATGGTCCCTTTTAAATTTCATATAGATCTGATGATGAGTTTCGGAGACAGACAATGGAACTCGTCAAAAAATGACAGCAAATCAACCGCGCTTGCTGCTATCGTATAAGTATATTAAATATGCATTGTTTTGACCCCAAGGATGATGAAATTTCGAATTGGTGTGGGGAAGGTACTTTTACTAAAATGTGAACAAAAAACAAATTAAAAAAACGGCTTCCGGAAAAACACGACAAAGTGAAAAATGACTTTAATTTCGAAAGGCGGTGACAAAAAGTTAAAACACATATTCAAAGTCACCGACTTCCGAAATTAAAGTGATTTTTCACTTTTTGTTAAAGGAAGTCGGTTGTCTTTTGAAGTACATTTGTTAAACAGTGGAATATACTCCCGAAGTTTGTATAGAAAAAAGAGAGCTGAGGCAGTGGTATGTAAAGATAGTCACCTATCCACGGACGGACCGCGGCAAGCGAAGCTTTACCTGATCGGGTCGTTCCCTTCAGGCGCAGATCCAGCCCTCAAAAAACGTTGTGGGCACAGACATCCGAAAAACGGCCAGTATGAACTCATGATGGATATAGTGCATTCCTACGAAGGAAATGTTAACTAAATAAAAATCTATATCAGGGCTATGACGCCCTGACCAAGATTTTGTCGATCTATCCTATCGATCGACCGACCGTATCGACCTTAAAAGTGTGACGTCACAAGTCTATTAGGGTTGTGGGCATGCCCATCGTGCCCACTCAGGCGCGGTCCGAGAGGGGGTCCTAGGGGTCATGACCCCCCAAAGCCTTAAACGTAAAGCTAAAATAGTATTTTTTCGTATTAATATGTATGTAGTCTTTGTCTGTGACCCACCCCAAAGTCATTGGCTGCGACCGCGCCTGAGCCCACAACGGTGGATCTGCGCCTGCGACACTTGCGAATTTTGTAACTAAGCCACAAGACCTTCAAGGCAGTCTTTATCAGTTCTTCTTAACTTCTCTCCCAGACCATCCCGCCACGAGAACAAGCTAACAGTCAACACATCCGGAGTCTTCGTGCGAGGAGTTAACGCATTGGAGCTGACAGACCCTGACTCCGGAGAAGTGGTGTTCAGTACCGCTGCCACTGAGATGAATATTCCTGATGGAGTTAATAATTTACATGCTAAGGTTGGTGCTACATAACATTATCAAAGGAGGATCCTTACCCAGGAGCATAACCGAACTCATGTAATCAACAATCATAACCAGAGGTCGGAGTAGGTAGATTGATTTTATATACTTGCGTCAAGATATTATAATATGGACATGCCATTTTATCCATAATGTGCGGGAAGTAACGGAAATAGTTCCGGAATTGAAAGAAAGAAAGAAAGAAAAAGTATTTATTAGACTAACTAAATAACATTCTTAATAAAATATAACTTAAAATTTAGAGAAAAACAAAAAGTAAAAATAAAAAACAAAGTCCCGTACGAGGCCAAAAGGCCCCTATCTCAGCATGATGCTGCGACATTTAAAAAAAATTGTCGCAGCGCTGGTATTCTGATGGGGCTTATGGAATAAAAAATTGGAATTATGGAATCAAATAAAATACTGATTTCTTTCACCATTAGCTAACACTGGTAGCGTAGATTGATGTTATTAATACGTTTTTCACCTTAAACACAAATTCGTGCTAATTTCAATATGAAGTTCCGGTATTTTGAAGGCATATCCATATTATCCTCTACGTTTGACGTCAACGACCTTAAATCAATCTACCTACTCCGACCTCTGGTCATAACACACGATCTATGGCTGCTGGCAAATTCAATGTACCCAGAGTCACTAATTACTTTGGTGACAGAACCCTAAAAAAACGAATTCCATATCTAATGAACGAACTGCCAGCTGACATAAGGAGTGCAATTAATAAAATTAGTTTTAAAAATAAATTAAAAGAATATTTTTTGAAAATATGTTAAAGTGCTACCTCGTAGTAATAATTAACTTTAAGTACTAACTAAGTTTAATGAGTGTATAGAGACTCACCGACCCACTACTACGGTTTTGTGGGGCTTAGTTTATTAACCGACTTCCAAAAGGAGGAGGTTCTCAATTCGTCGGAACCTTTTTTTTTTATGTATGTTCCCCGATTACTCCAAGATGGCTGGACCGATTTGGATAAAAATTTTTTTGTTCGAAAGGGTATACTTCCCAGGTGGTCACATGATCATCAAGTCAGGATCTGATGATGGGATCCTGGAGAAATAGAGAGAACTCTTAAAATTTTATAGGCACACTTGAAGCATTTTGTGTAGTTTTTGGAAGAGTACTTTCTCGGAGTGGTTCCATTTCAATTTGGTGAAGATCTGATGAAGAACTTCGGAGATAGGCAACGGAACTCCTCAATAAATGATAGCAAATGGACAGGGATTGCTGAAATCTCATGTCTGTCAATTGTTTACACCAGTTAATAACATAACATCACGCCGGTACGCTGTGAAGGGGTAAGCACATGTGAACCACTAAAAAGTGAAAAATAAAAAACTTTTTTCAAAAAAATAAACAACCAACTTCCAAAAAAACACTAAAAAGTGAAAAATAACTTTAATTTCGGAAGGCGGTGACAAAAAATTAAAATACATATCCAAAGTCATTGACTTCCGAAATTAAAGTTATTTTTCACTTTTTTGTGTTTTTTTGGAAGTCGGTTGTTTTAAGTTATATTTACCTTATGTTAATATAAATAAATAAAATAAAAAACACCATCATACAATAAATGGGTAGGCATAATTACCCTATAACGTTGCCACTGCTAGGATAGGCACAGCCCTCTTCTCTGTAAGAGGGAGTGGGCCGTAATCCACCACGCTGGCCAGTGCGGGTTGGTAGATGTCACATGTGTTCTTATTTCTAGGACCTGCGGTTTCCTGACGATGTTTTCCTTCACCGTTTTGTGAGCAGCGGTGAGGAAATGATTTACACCGACCACCATCTAGTATATCGCGGCCATTACCACTAAGCCACCACTGGTCATGCATCACTGCTCTGCTTAAATGGGTAGGCAGAGATGATAAATAACTCAAAACTCAATTAAACCATTTACAGGTACTTTTGAATTGTCAAAACGTCGATCAGTTGGAAAGTTGAAGCTAGTTGCCCATTCCAAAACGTAGATCTCTATGGAGAAGAACGGGCAAGAAACTCCACGGACACTCTCTTAAAATCAAGTTGAAATATTACAAAATCTTGGGAACATTATTCTTGTTGCTTCTGTATGTGAGAACAATGTAAAAAAAATATATAAAAACAATTCTAAATACAAGATAAAAATAAGCCTAATAATGGAAGTTAGGAGATGACCAGTCTCAACCGACAGCGCCCGTTCACGAACTTGACGTTTACGATTTAACCTATATTCTTTCTCAAGAACTGGGCTGTGAAATGCAAAAATAATATTTTAAATCCGACTGGCAGTTCCAGAGATTAGTGTGTTCAAAGAAGCAAACTCTAGCTTTATTTTTAGTATACACTAGTGTTGGCGCAACTACTAACGCCATCTGTCGACGCACCGGGACATCACATTTTTTATCTACGAATGAGGGCTCGCCAAAGTCGGCGACCAATCACAGCACGCGTTTGTTCTTCGATCCATTTAAAAAGGATCCGTTTAAATTTTTTTTATAACCAGATATACCCTGCTTGTAAAATAACGAATTAAAATATAACGAAATCAATAAATCAATCATTGAAGAGCAACTGCCTGCCGTTCCTGTACAACTAGCTTTTGCCAGCGGATTCGCTCGCGTGGAGGTTGAAAATTAACGGAACGTACTATCGGGATAAAAAGTATCCTATGTGTTATTCCAGGTTACAAACCATCTCTGTGCAAAATTTAATCCAAATAAGCTCAGACGTTATAGCATGATTGAATAGCAAACTTTCACATTTATAATATTACTAGGTTTTGCCCTCGGCTCCGCCCGCGTGGATGTCGGTTAACGCGTAAAAAAGTAGCCTATGTCCTTCTCCATACCCCAGGCTATGTCTCTGCCAAATTTCATGACGATCGGTTTAGCGATTTAGGCGTGAAAGCGTAACAGACAGAAGTTACTTTCTCATTTATAATATTAAGGGGAACCTAGTCGCGGTCTCGAACTCACTGATGGGCCTGGCTAAAAAGCACGCTGTCTCACCAGGCATCGTGTCCGACAGAGGTAGTATCAGTGCGCACAACATTATTGAGTGAGATGCAGGAACATTTTAGTACAACAGGCGCGTAAAAAATTAAGAACAGTCCTTCGGAAGATCGGGTTTTATGAAAAAAAGCACTGCATAAATCAATGACCAATAAAGTTTATTGAACTTTTCGATAATTGGGCTTTCTACCGACTTGGTTTTGCAGATCTTACACGTCTTTTATTACTTAAACATGCCCAAAGTTAGGTTAAATCTACACTTCTACACTAATATTATAAAGAGGAAAGATTTGTATTTTTGTATGTAACGAATAAACATAAAAACTACTGGACCGATTTCAAAAATTATTTTGCCGTTAAAAAGCTACATTATCACTGAGTAACATAGGCTATATTTTATCTCCGTATTTTTACGGGAACGGGAACCACGTGGGTGAAACCGCGGAGCGCTGCTAGTTAGCAATAAAAACGAATCTTTGTTGGCACCTAACTTTTTAATGGCTTTTTATTAACCGACTTCCAAAAGGAGGAGGTTCTCAATTCGTCGGAACCTTTTTTTATTTTTTTTTATGTATGTTCCCCGAATACTCGAAGATGGCTGGACTGATTTGGATAATTTTTTTTTGTTCGAAAGGGTATACTTCCCAGGTGGTCCCATGATCATCAAGTCAGGATCTGATGATGGGATTCTGGAGAAATAGAGAGAACTCTTCAAATTTTATAGGCACACTTGAAGCATTTTGTGTAGTTTTTGGAAGAGTACTTTCTCGGAGTGGTTCCATTTCAATTTGGTGAAGATTTGATGAAGAACTTCGGAGATAGGCAACGGAACTCCTCAATAAATGATAGCAAATGGACAGGGATTGCTGAAATCTCATGTCTGTCAATTGTTTACACCAGTTAATAACATAACATCACGCCGGTACGCTGTGAAGGAGTAAGCACATGCGAACCACTAAAAAGTGAAAAATAAAAAACTTTTTTCAAAAAAATAAACAACCGACTTCCAAAAAAACACTAAAAAGTGAAAAATAACTTTAATTTCGGAAGGCGGTGACAAAAAATTAAAATACATATCCAAAGTCACCGACTTCCGAAATTAAAGTTATTTTTCACCTTTTAGTGTTTTTTTGGAAGTCGGTTGTTTATTTTTTTGAAAAAAGTTTTTTTTAGTATTCTGTTTCCGTAGAGAAAATATTAATAATGAGATAAAACCATGCCATGATTAATTTTTGATGTACATTGTCGAACAGTGGAGTAATACACTCCCGAAGTTTGTATGGGAAAAATGTGGACTAGATTCATCTTAAGTTGGGATTATATTAGAATTATTAGTAAACACTGATATAGATTGCCACTTGAGCTTACTACTTCAACTGCCACTGAACTTATATTTAGACTCCGCGCTGATATTATCTATTGTACAAATTGTTATTGTAATAAAAGAAAATCAAATCACGAGAGTATTTTCTTTCTTCATACTTTTTAGAGCCTCATTAATTTGTCAAATTATGATAAGTTAGTACGATTATCATGAGTAGTATGAACATATATGCATAACCCATTTTAAAACCCTCCTTTTTGCTTCGACGTAGCCGGGTAAAATCTCAGAATACGCATTACTTCACTATCTTTTACTTACTAAACTAACCATCTTTACTTTCCAGCAAATCTCAGTCAAACGCATAACATCACCGGTCGACGAGGACCTTACCCTTCGCTCCGAGAATTCAGCACACCTCCGGGGCGCTGAAGGAACACACATGGAATCGAAAGCCCTATTCTGGAGCGCAGACCAGGACATCTACCTCAAATCCATCAACGGTTCCATAGTATTAAGCGGGAAAGATGGTGTTTTCATCGATGTGAGGTATCTACCGATAGCTAGCACCGTTAATAAGACAGATAAATATGGACAAGGGACGGGGCAGTTTAAAGTATGTGTTTGTATGCCTCAGGGCAAATTATTCAGAATTGCTGTCCCGACTGGCCAGAAAGTTACTTGTTCACATATTAATATGACCGGGGATTTGAATCCTTGTAATTAACTGCATTTAATTTCAAATACAGTACTTGGGTGTATACAGGGTAAAATTAAATTAGCTGGCAATACTTTACCCATGCCTTTGGTATCTATATACAGGTAAGTTTTTATCCAGTGCGGAAAGTGTAACCATGAATTCAGCATATTATTCTAGACCCCTAGCGCAGAAATTTTACGTTGGTTTTACAAAAAAAAATCAGGTGTTTCATAGAAAATTGCCATACCTACGCGGTCAACAGCTGATTTTTTGCGCACTGATTAAAATAAAAACTTATCCTGTAGAAAAAGAATGGACAATTTTTTTTAAAATCTAAGTATGATAAATGATTTTATTTCTGTAAGTAGGTTTTTACAAACACTTTTACACGTCAATCAGAAACTAGATGAGGTCGGCGTTTCCTATCTGACTACTCTGAGAAGAAAGGCCGAAACAAATTCAGAGGTCACAGTCTCTTTTATAGTCCAGACAGAAACTTGGTCAGATCATGTGAAGACCAAAATAAATCAATCATACAGCTCAACTCTTCCATCGTTCGATGGGCGCAGGCCAATGACCGTAATCGGTCAGGGAACCGCGTTGGCCGGGCAAGCGTAGATCGCTCAGCTGTTATTGTAATTTTTTGCAGCTCAAATATTTTTACGAATTTCCAAAAACCATATCGTAACAATCATTTGGTTGTCTTAAGTGTGCATGTCAGTGTCATTTAAATGGTTAAATATAGATTTCTTACCCGACTGCGCCAGGAGGGTTATGTTTTTCGAGTGTATGTATGTATGTACATTTCTTTGGCACGTTCTGTAGCCTGAACGGCTTGATCGATTTCAGCTTGAGAGGTGCTGTTAGATTCGTCCTAATTGTGAGAGTGGCACTGGGTATATCAAAATTTAAAAAAGGCCGATTTTTGCCGCCATATTGTCTTCAAAAAAATCTTAAAGGACGACTATTAGACTGAATACTATAAGCAATCTCATGCAGTCGGAGGCATCTTCTTAAATTTAACAATAAAGACCTTTATTGCCTCCGACTGCACGAGATTGCTTATACTATTCAGTCTAATAGTCATCTTTTTAAAACAAAATTTCTTGTTTGCCATCTTTTTTAATTAAAGTTCACTTTTTAGGCAGTCGTGTTTTTTGATTTTGTTAATTTTTTTTTATTTCATTATTATTTGATCGATCCTCAGCATGTATCGAAATTGCCAGCTAATTTAATTTGACCCTGTAAATGACACATACGAGTTTGAAGGTGCTCTTCTGAAGACGAACGCTACCGCATTGTTGCCACTGCGGTTGCGATAGCGTCACTCAATCGCTATGACAAACCGCAGCAACTGCGCAGGATTCAATAATGTAACTCTATAAAAATGCACCCGAAACGGCGACGTTGCGAAGGCTGAGTGCCATTTTGACAGCCGGGTACTCATTCAATGTTTTGGTTTATGCTCTGAAGTCTGCTTGTAGAATTTAGGTCTAAAAAATGTCGATGTCATTAAGATAACAGGTAGCAGAAGTAAATAAATAGAAAATCGCCATATCAATGTTTTATCAAAGCATTTAAACTTATTTATTACGATCTTATTTAGTCTGATTATCCAAAGTTTACATTGCGCTTATATTTCCACGAAGAGAGCCGATAGAGGTGTATTGTATTAGGCCTTTGCCCGGCCGTGAGTAAATAATAATAGATGGTGCTTCCTTACCTTACCCATTTGTTCCACCTGCTGGAAATCTCGCACCTGGACATGACGACCTTGGATTTACTGGAAGTCTTTTAATAGACTTCAAACTCAAGTAGGCTGAAGTAAAGAGAACATGCTCAGGTGGAGATTCACAGATGACTCCACCCTGGAGTGTAAATGTGGTGCTGTCCCACAATGGGGCAATTAATATCTTGTGCAGCGTGTCCTGTTGTCTGCACGCTACAGGAGCTGATGGACGCTACCGAAAGTGCCAAGCTCGTAGCCAAATTCTGGGCTGACTGTATTTGACGACGCTGGAACCAGAGTGATCTAGGGCACAATAGTATGTTTCTGAGAAAATAAAGGAAATGCGTTACGCGTTATTATTGGAAAATCTATGAGCTTTTTATTATTATTTTTTAGTTATATGTACTTCTAATGAGTTTTAAATAAAAAAATAACAATTTTTATCAGTATGAGTTATTTATTAAAACTAACATTCTTAGTTTTACAAAAAAAAAATCACTTAGATCACTATGGCAGTTCACAAATTTAAAAAAATGTGATAATAGTGTAAGTTTTCACTTTGATATTGTAAGAAAAAATCACATTAATCATCACCAAATACAGCAGGCAAAAAATTATCATCTTGTGCTTCCTGATTGCCGCCTCTTCTAGGAACATGTGGTATGGTCAAGTAAAACTGATGATGGATAGGAGGTACAAATTTTAGAGTTTTTCTTATATCTTGCATTTTTTGATACGATATTAGTAGTAGTTTTTTATTTTAGTTTCAGGGGCTTTTTCTGGTATATAATTCTTTAGGTTACAAAAGAAAGTTTCAGAATCCATATCATTTGGTTTCAAATCAACCGTTTCATGTTTCCGTGTAGTCATCATTGTAACTAAGTATACCTTTACATAACTTTATCTTCGGCATGTTAGAAATTTTTGCGCCTTAGATCAGTCTGGCATGTCTCCATTTTGCAAATCGCACCGATTCTATAGTGAGATGTTGTGATTTCTCAAGGAAAAAAATACTGGGAAGCACTTAGATCAGTATGGCCTGAAAGAATTATGATTTTTTCCTTGCAATTGTGTAAAAGAACCATTTTTGCCAAAAATGTCACTTAGATCACTCTGGTTCTAGCATCCTCATTTAGATTGCTATCGACACGCTAAAAAGACAATGTGGATAATCAAACTATAAGATTGGTAGGTAGTTAATTTATTGTAATAGGTATTAATATTAACAGTTATATTTAAAATGGCCTAAGTATTAACGATTTACACGATTGTATTTATTATAATTATTATTTAATAAAAATAAATGAATCTAGTCAATATTAATGTCTTTTATTTATTCAGAAAATGATCATAAGATATTTCAGCTTGGGCTCGTGGGTGAGTAAAAATATTCGCAAGGGTCGTTCGAAGGTGAAGCGACGCTTGTCGCGGTCGGTTCGAATCAAAATAATTTGGGAAAAGGCTAGGCAGATGTATCTGGTATAGCCTGACCGATACTGCTTTACCGCGCCTAAGGTATACGCGGCGAGGCGGGAGACTGGACGCTGTGAGTGGTGACGAATGAGCCGCTTGCACTGACGAATGAGCGGCTAGCACTGACGAATGAGCGACTTGCACTGACGAATGAGCCGCTTGCACAGACGAATGAGCGACTTGAAAGACGAATGAGCGACCAGCACAGACGAATGAGCGGCTAGCACTGACGAATGAGCGGCCTGCACTGACGAATGAGCGACTTTCACTGACGAATGAGCCGCTTGCACTGACGAATGAGCGGCTAGCACTGACGAATGAGCGAATTGTACTGACCAATGAGCGATTTGCACTGACGAATCAGCGGTTTGCACCGAGGAATGAACGGCTTGCACAGACGAATGAGCGGCTTGAAAGACGAATGAGCGACCAGCACAGACGAATGAGCGGCTAGCACTGACGAATGAGCGGCCTGCACTGACGAATGAGCGGATTGTACTGACCAATGAGCGGTTTGCACTGACGAATAAGCGGCCTGCACTGACGAATGAGCGGATTGTACTGATCAATGAGCGGTTTGCACTGACGAATCAACGGCCTGCACTGACGAATGAGCGACTAGCACTGACGAATGAGCGGCTTGCACTGACGAATGAGCGGCTAGCACTGACGAATGAGCGGTTTGCACTGACGACTGAGCGGCCAGCACTGACGAATAAGCGGCTTGCACTGACGATTGAGCGGCCAGCACTGACGAATGAGCGGCCTGCACTGACGAATGAGCGACTAGCATTGACGAATGAGCGGCTTGCTGGCACTGACGAATGAGCGGCTTGACAAGACGAATGAGCGGCCTGCACTGACGAATGAGCGGATTGTACTGACCAATGAGCGATTTGCACTGACGAATCAGCGGATTGTACTGACGATTCAGCGGTTTGCATTGACGAATCAGCGGATCCCCGTCGCACCGCGCCTAACCTAAGGCGCGGTACAGCGGTATTGGACTATAGTACAGAAGTGCATAGGCGGCGGTGACCATCTACCATCAGGTGAGTCATCTGATTGCCACTCAATAACATAGAAAAAAGTTTATGTAGTTGCTAATGAAATAAAACAAACAAAATCAATATTCAGAATTTAATTCTTTTAAAACTAGATATACAAAATACTCACGCGACGTTTTTATTTTATTTTCACAAATACATTGAAACTACTTGACCGTGTATATCTTCAGGACAAATCTTTAAAGGGGGTAAACTGAAATCTACGATCGAAACAAGAATGGATTTGACAAAATTTTCTATAAGTACGTTTTTATTTTTAACAGGGCATTATTATGGCCTTCAAAAAAATATTACAAAAATCTTTAAATGCAATTTAACTACGCTTGAAAGGTATACTATAGATTTTAACAACATTTTTGCCTTTTACGGTAAGCATAGCACCTACCGAAATGCCTCTTTAAAAAAATATATACTTAGCGCTAAGAAAATAGTGACTAAACGTCACTCAGCTTGGCCACGCCCCATGACTAATTAAATCATAGTAAATTAGAAAGCCATGTTCACATTGACCAGTTGAAGTAATTTCTTCAGGCATACACTATAATTTACTATGATCAAATGTCCTCCACATCCCAGGATATAATCTCAGACAGTTACTTTCGCATTTATAATATTAGTAGGGATTGGTAGGGAGTATTTAATTATTGCCTTTCAGAGATCAGAAATCTGAAGTCTACCCCAATTAACAATGTCGTGGAAAATATACAAATTCATAAACAGACAAACGACCTGTTTCACAACCTCCGGATATCTCCCGACTAACGATTATCTGGCAAATACATTCATACATTCCTTATTAGTTTATCTAGTAGATATTGGTATCCGGAGACTGTGAAACAAGCCTTTACAGGCGGTTTTCATTTTTATCATCATATTTATCCGAAGTCAGTTTATAATGGTTGTAAGATAGACACCAGTTCGCTCCAGGGGCTTCTGGCTAAGTAATAACAGCCGCACGGGTCGATCAATCAGGTTAAGCTACGCTTGCCGCGGTTGGTCCGAGGATGGGTGACCATCTTTACATACCAAGACCCCTCCGCGCCTCGAAAAGCACGTTAAGCCGTTGGTCCCGGCTGTCATTCGTAGATCTTTGGCAGTCGTTACGGGTCGTCAGAAGCCCGAAAGTCTGACAACAGGGTGTGCAGGTCAGATAGGCAGTCGCTTAATGGAAAACACTGGTATTCAGCTGCATCCGGTTAGACTGGAAGCTGACCCCATATAATTGGAAGGAGGCTTGGCAAATGATAATGATGGGACATGGCTTGTCTCTCTGTAAGTTCCTTAAATTATCGCTAGAGGCGCTGATGTCAATCTCACAGCAATTTTTTTGCAAGTTGAGTTTCAAAATTACAATACATTAATAGAGATAGGTAATAATCCTATCAAATGAAACCGTTTCTGTATTAGGCAAAAATGTTAGGCAACACGATTCCCAGAATTTATTTTCAGTCTGAATTTAGCCTCATTCCTATTTGAATAGGAAGACAAATAATTGGTGCCAATTCTTTTCACCTAAACTAAAATGTGTGTGTGTCTTACTGAAAACTAAATTACGTCTCGATTGTCTTAAGTTTGACGTGATTTTAAGCATGATGAATTTAGTTCGTCGTAGCTGCGTCGAAAAAAATTTTAGTTCAACTAAATTCGCCAGCTCTTATTTATTTCCGTTTCTTTCCTGTTCTCTCCAAGTAAATGTTGTACAGTACAATTATTTTCTTAATGTCGCTCGGGAATCATCGCATTTCCGAAGACAAACGAGCTTTCCTCCCATTATAAAAATAAATTACATTAAGTTAAAAGAGTATCAACAACTCTTTATACTTCGAAGTTGATTGAGAGCGTCCGGTCTGCGCCAACTGCAACGGGCAACTGATAGAAAGTCGACGACTGACGAAACACGAAGTTTGCCGATGGACATTCAGGAAATAGTTTTACTGTTATTCACGGTACACCTATTTTCACTGAAACGATTTCTGCAATTTCTAATATAAATAATTTGTACTCAAAATAACTATGTAAATTACAGTCACACTTCCTCTGTCAAAACAAACCAAAATTCGCGAAGTACCTACTACGCTAGTCTCCTATAAGTGTGTGACCGTAGATTTGTAATGTGACCACAATTTTTTCCCACAATCAGTAAAACTAATTTAATGATTAATTAATAATTCAGTGTATATATTATGATTATAACTAGGAATCGGATAATCGGATGCATATTTATCTAAAATTAATTTTTGGTTATGAAAGTATGGAAGCGGCTTTTAAAAACATATTTTTATGCCAGGAACATCGGGAATGCATACTAGTCAGGTGTTTAGTATGGAAGCGACTTCTAAATTATTAGCATTACAAAACTATTCAGATAAATATTTATTTAGAACTAATGTTTAAGCCCCGATGGAAATTTATGTATGTAGGGTGTAAGGGAGGGGGTGGTGTGTGTTAGTAAAAAAAAAAACATAAATTAAATTAAGATTATTTCGATACAAAAGCGCATTCCATATTAGCCAACATCGCAACTTAAGGTAAATATGCACCCGAATATCTGATCTCTAATTATCTTCTTTATATATAAAAATCAATTGCTGTTCGTTAGTCTCGCTAAAACTCGAGAACGGCTGGACGGATTTGGCTAATTATGGTTTTAAAATATTTGTGGCAGTCCAGGGAAGGTTTAAAAGGTGAGATAATATAAATTTAGTAGCGGTACGAAGTTAGCCGGGTCAGCTAGTGATTAATAAAATAATAACATAATATTCTAATTGGGGTGTTTGGTGGTGTGCCTTAATTCCGGGACATGTTGTATATTGTTATTTCAACAGTCTGATTTCCCTACTTTGATTAATGAAGCATCATATTATATGTCATTAGAGGACTCAATAAAAAAACTTAACTATGAAAAAACCATATCGCCCACAATTTTCGCCTAACAAAACGGTTTAAATTCTAAAAAACTACTGTAGAAATTTTCGTATATATACAAAGAATATATTTATAGTATTTCATTCATTTTTTGACAAAAAATATTTTTGACACAAATCATGAATAGTACGCAGCGTACAAACTTATTTTTAAGGATATTTAATGACATGCGAAAATCATTTCAAAAGAAATAACACTGAATTTAATTTAAGAGTTTACTTACGGTCTTACCAATGGGTATCGTGTTACCCAGTAACTGGGTTGCGGAGGTCAGATAGGCAGTCGATCCATGTAAAATACTAGTATTCAGCTCAGTGTTGCCAACCCGTACGATAATTTGGACAATGGTACGATGTACTATAGTGATGGTCTAATGTAAGATAATTTTGTTCTATGTGAACAAAATATGTCACACAAAATAAAACGAAGAAAGTCAACAAAATGTCAACGTCAACTGTCAAGAATGTCAACATCAACATGTAAATGTCTCTCTCCTTCTTTGCCTCACATTTATTTACTCTTACGCTGTATTCTTGGGCATGCGGACGACGAGTAATGGGTAGCTCGCTGTCCGGTAAGGACCAAGCCCGGGTCGACGATTACATGATCTACTCATTACAATATTTTTTATGATGAGTTGTTTTAGGCTTTATTTGGCCTAGACAGTTTTCAGTTTATTTGGCGGTATATTGGTATGACTAGCTGACATTTTAACTAATTATTTAATTGATGTTCTGTGTCTCGTAATGTTTATTACTTTGCCTATGTATGTATAGAATCAAGTCTATCTAACTAAACAGACAGCTGTGCTGCTGGGGAGTTTGTTGCGCCACTTCTTCTTCCCAGCTAAAGCACTAGGAAGTGGTGAAGGGCGGGCGTGCCGGGGGACTGTCTCATGTATTTTGACGTTCGAAAAGTGCTGACTCTCAGCCTAATTTGAATAAATGACTTTTGATTTTGACGGCGCGTTGTGTTCGACGCGCGCCTCAAAGAGATGTCAGCACCAACTGATGGGGTCCGCAAGGGCCGATGCCTGCCAGGGGTGCGGGTTGTTCGAAAGAGATACCGCGGCCCCTGGCACACAGGCAACTGAGGGAATACGGGCGGGTTTTAGTCAGTAAAAGTCTGATACTCCCGCTCCGCCCAGAGCGGGAGAAGTTATTTGATGATTTCCCACCCAAAAAAAAAAACGCTGTATTCTTGTTATTTTCTCACGTAATTTTATATCTAGGTAGCTTAATGTGTTGTGGGCACGCCTGAACACAGATTATAAAAAGTAAATGAAGAATCGTGTGACCTGTGCGGCTGTGATAAACTTCGTGCTTGTGTATAAAGTTTAACGGTTTGTACTGCTAGCTCTACTGGTAGTGAAACTTGGCATATTCTCCCCTTTGACATTGTCGTTGGTTATCAATTTTTGATGAATGTTTTAGGATTTTTTCTATGTTTTTTTTTGTACGATAATTTTGCCCATAATACGATAATTTAGACGTGGGAATTCGATATTTTTAACTTTTGGAGTTGGCAACACTGATTCAGCTGCATCCGCGGGCTGATTGCGGATGCACCTGAATCAGTGTAGCCAACTCCAAAAGTTAAAAATATCTAGATAGCTAGCTAGATTATCAGTAGAAAAGGCTTTAATTTTGACAAATTCAACAACATTCATTGCGTTACTGTTGTTGACTTGTCAATTTTTTCGAACATTTGAAGCAATGCATTGGCGCTGATCCACGAGTAAATTCAGTTGAGACTGGTCAGCTCCTAACTTCCAAAGCCAAGATTTTGTAATACCTAACTTGATTTAAAAGTGTCCTTGGGAGTTTCTTGCCCGTTCTTCTCCACGAGATCTACGTTTGGGCAACTAGCTTCAACTTTTTAACTGCAGGCTTAGCATAACGCTTTCTATTTCTACGCAGAATAGACAGTGCTTTATCAATACAAAGTGACATTTCGTTTCTCCATTTTTGACATCGCACCGTAGATATCCTTCTACAATCTGTCATTTTGTCTTTCGTTTCTAACGATCTTTGTCTAGGTCCTTATAGATCTAGTCTATTTCGGAAGAATATTTCTTCAACTAACTTTCTACTCGACGGCCACAAAGTATATACGATTATCTACAAAATCATGATTCGTTTAGAACGCATAACTGTGAAAATTAATACAAAAAACATAGCTTTTTTCTCCTATTGTACATCATTTAGTTAATAGTCATGTATATTCTTCCGTCGATAAATCGGTGCTCGTGCTAAGCCTGCTGATCGACTTTCTGACAACTCAACATTGCCTGTTAATGAGGGTTTTCATGAATATTCAAGCCACCAGTTGGCGCCACTTTGACAAGAGGTCTTCCAGTTCGACAATGAACTTAAAATATTTGATGTCATTCGTTTCATTCTTTCGTTCACCATTCAGTCCGTACCAAGAAGCTTATAGATAAAAGTGGAGGTAACACTCTAAATACCTAAGTGAAGACGACTGTGGGCTGATGCTCTCTTTCTAAATATATACATAAGAACGAGACAGTGATACGTGTTTTCTCTCTCTTATGTATGTATTCAGAAAGAGAGCGCTAGCCCACAGGTTGTCTTCACTTTGTTATTTGGAGTGTGGCCTCCACTTTTATCTATAAGTTTCTTGGTCCGTACGCGCTTTGACTCATTTGACAGGTGCCCGGACCTGACGTCTCAGTGCTGCCACCTAGCGAACGTCATTTCAGAAAACCCTCAATGAAATAAATGCTTTGGGTTATGAGTATAGTACACATTTCCTCAGTTACTGTTTCAAGTCCCATTATCCAAAATATCCTAGCGGAATTTTTCCGCGCACTGGATTTTCAACGCACTGGTCACCGCCGAGAGTTGAAAATTGAACAGCATGTATTTTCGACGCGCTGAGATGCACTCTGTTGGAATCTCAATGTTCGTTTCTGTACACCGAGAGTCGAATATCCAGTGCGCGACTAAGTCACATAAACCTGAGGTACTACTAAGGATATTCAAATGCAAGAACCCACGATCTCACGCTCAACAGTCACAGATACGACCACTAGATCTACGAGGCAGTCAATATAAAAGAAAAGATTTTATATAAAAGAACTACAAAGAAAAAAAAGACTCAAAAATCCGCATGTCAGATCCTCGCATAAAATTATGTCATTTTTATCATTTGACTTTAGATCTATCCACACATTTATATCAGGGTCAGAGGACATATTTATTTATTCGTCAGAAAGCTTACAGTCTAATATCTAGGTAAATAATTTACAGTTGCCATGTTCAAGCTTCCACAAATTAAACATTGGTTACATACATTTTGTATGAACGTTGTTCGCCGGGCTTTCAGTATTCCGGAGCTTACTCTTACATACTCAGTGAAAATTAACCCAGGGTCCGTAAGACCCGAAGTCTAACAGACCCGGGGACCCAAAAGACCCGAAGTCTACCAGACCCGGTGCCCAAAAGTCCAGAAGTCTAACAGACCAGGGCGCAAAAGATCCGAAGTCTGCCAGACCCGTGCTAAAAAGATCCGAAGTCTGCCAGACCCGAGGCCCAAAAGACCCATTGTCCCTAACACTACTCCCGGAATACCCGAAAGACCCCAAAACACACGTTCAGAAACGCGCGGGCTCAAAAAACTCGCGGCCCGAAAGACCCGAAGTCCAGAAGACCCTGACCCAAAAACTGTGTGGAGTAGATCTGGAATCGTTATCATCGGTTATCATCATCAGTCGGTACTCGACAAAGTCCGCACAACGCACTGAGCACTGATTGTCTCTCTCACACCGCGCCCGCGTTCGGCTCCGCACTCACGATCTGGTACGTTATTAGATACTCCGGGTACGCCTGGAAAACGAAAAAAAAAAGTTTGTAAATATCTTTGGGATGTGGGAGGGGTCATCATGAGCCACTGTAGGAGGAGATACCGGGCCTATTTAGGAGCTCATCGATTCATTTAAAATCAAAATCAAATCAAAATATTTTATTTCACATAAACCTGCAAGGGCACTTATGAAACGTCAGAAGCTAGGTGCACGGTTCCAATTTGTCGCTTCCTATGGAGAAGAGCCGGCAAGAAACTCCACGGTTACTCTTTTAAAAATAATTGGGTTTTACAATGTTTTCAAATTACAGTGATAATAGGTATGGGAGGACAGTACAGGCCTGTCAATAAGTACCAGGTACTTAGAGGAATGAAAATAAAGAATAGAAAATCTATAAATCTATGTCTGTAAGGCCTACAACGTTCTCCTATTCACAATATGTAAAAGAATCTTCATTAGTAAGATCAACCTATTTAAACCAAGTGACATGATTTTCATGAGAATCACTAATAAATAGTTGATACTGATTCGACTAACAATACCAAAAAGACAATTGGGTAGGCCGCGTAAATTACTCAAACTGCCAGATCATGATTAAAACTTATTTAGAAAAAAAAAAGAAACAACCGGCTAACTGCGAGTTGGCCTCGCACACGTAGTGTTCCATACCACAAGGAAAAAAAAAACGTTTCTTGTATGGAGACCGTCTTTAATTTTTAACTACACCGAGAAATTTTAATGGTTGTTTTCCCGCGGCAGAACAACTTGCCATAAGGAGTACTTTCGAAGCATAGAGTAAAAGTACAAAAATTAAGATTTTTTTGTTTTGAAATAATTAAAAAAATATTCATCAACTCCATAAAACACTACTCAATAGTAACACTAGAGGTAACTTGTAGGTACTACTCGAATCGCACGCGCCGCCGACAAAGGGAACAGCGATGCATAAATGTTCAAAGAAAAATAAACTCTCGAAGGTGGTGATTTTTTACAATGGTTAATCTGGAATTTTTTAGTCTAATATTTTATTTGTTTATAAAACGATTATATTACCAAGACAAAACCGTTTCGCTGCGGGAAAACAACCATTTAAATTTCATTTTAACTGTCTACCTATTACGGACCATGAGATACAGCCCCCTGACAGACAGACGTACAGCGGAAGTTTAGTAATAAAATATAAATATAATAGGGTCCCGTTGGTTACCACTTGGATACGGAACCCTAAAAATTACCCACATAGTCTTCACAATCACAATAATTAAAACAGTACAATACTTTAAAGTATTACAAGAGCAACTAAAATTGCTCCATCTTGGGCAATCCTCGTTAACTATGACGTCAAGACTACATCCAGCAATTTAGGGCAATGGCAACATGTAGCCACCTGTTGCCAGTGATAATGGAGCAATATGGAGCAACTTAAAAAACTAGGCAATATGCCTCTCCCGCCGCCGGCCGGTTCCTTTCGCAAAAACGAGACGTAGTTATACGTACACACGAGATAGAAAGAAAATTGATTAAAAATTTCCAAACCGATTGGATATTCGGCAACTCATGAAATATATGGATAAATCAGAAGCAATATTACCGAAACACATCGGCAATTTATTGTTGTTGCTCCAGATTGCTCCACTTAATTGATACATTAGTGTTGCCCAGCAATAGTTGCTGAAAAAATTGCCCGTGTAAGAGCACCTTTACAGAGTAAACATTCATGTCAAAATCGGGAAATAATCTTAGTCAGATCATGTGAAGACCATGCAGATTGGTGTCTGAAATGGTCTATTGATGAAAGAATCACACAGATTGAGTGGACCTGTCTGAAACTACGGAGGACGTTTGGAAGTAAACCAACCTGTTCTCCTCTGTACACGACGTACTCCGGGAAGCACAGGCCTCCCTGCGAGGGTCTGCCGGCCACGGAGTGGTGCCCGGGGGGCGCGTGGGCCATCTTCATGGCACTCATTAGTTGAAAGGCGCGGCCTAACGTCACTCGACAGAGTAGCATTTGTCTAGAACACAAATTAGATGGGTTTAGAAAACCTTAAGAATAACATAATATACCATCACGGCTCGTTTTCTCGATGAGGTTGGTAGGGGTGTACGTAAGTGCACCTATATTTCGATTTTAGTCCCATATGTCCCCAGGGTAGTGCGGTAACCCTTGGTAAGACTGGTTCAGAATCTCGGGCTTGTGACGACCCGTAACGACTGTCAAATATCCACAGTTGTTAGCCGGGGTCAAGTCACACATGACTCCAGCGAGGTAATAGGGTATTTTACTGTATTTGAGAAAAAAAATAAAAAATATTATTGAGATAGCTTAGGCAAAATGCACTCGGACTCTACACTTTTTAAATGTCGCAGCATCATGCTGAGGTAGGAGCCTTTTGGCCTCATGCAGAACTTTGTTCCATTTTTTAAAATATGTTTTACTTCTGAGAATATTTTTAAAAATAATTTTTGTACCATTGTGTGTTTATTTTAGTTTGTGATCTTCCTATGCGAGTAGGGTTGCCATCTCTAAAATTTGGCAACCAGGACAAGACGCGCGAAAACCCCGGATTTTAGACCTCAGAACCCGGACATGTAAACAGGTTCATTTTAACAAAGTCAGTGTAATAAAAAACAGTTGAAAATACGGCCCAAGATTTTAATTTTTTAAACCCGGACTACAAATGAAGGACCGCCCGGACGCTCCCCGGATGCCTTCTAAACTAGGACAAATCCGGGGAAACACGGACGTATGGCAACCCTATGTGCGAGTCACAATAAATACAGTTTCTTTATTTCTTTCAATATCGAATCTACGACACATAAGTCTATGAAGTACTGCTAAGAAAATATCTGAGTATGAAGTTTTGCTAATCTCACCTGTGACATAGATAGCAGCTTCTATCCTTATGCGCCGGACATCCGGATCCGCCGCCAAATCCGTACACGTACTGATTGCTTTTTGACGAGTGTTCCGCGAAGTATATGCCCGCACCGAACATTCCTCCTGAAAATATTTGGGATTGTGAAAATATCCATACTGATAACTTGTAGTCCAAAAACCGTAAACATGAAAAAAAAATAGTACATTATGATATAACTGCGGTAAGTTGAAAATTACAGCCGAGGCGATATTGCTAGCACGAGCCGTAGGCGAGGGCTACAAGAAAGCAGAGGCTGTAATTTTCAAAGCGCACGTATGTCATACGATGTTTTATAACATATTTGCGAGGAAATAAATAAAACTCGGACTTTCTTAAACGAAAAAAGCGCGCGGAATAATTTTTACTTGTTCACAAGTTAGCAATTTTTTTTTAAGGCAAAGGCACAAAAACAGCCAGTATTACTAATAAAGTAAATGAATATTTTGTTTGTTTTTTTACAGATAAATGGTTGTTTTTTATTGTCAAAACTAATTAAATTAAAGAATTAAATGTTTATTTTTTTATATTTTATCTCTCAAAGTTAATTTTATTCATAAAATGTTGACCACTTTTCTGACATAAAAACTCTTTGCTAAGATTTAAAAAAGTACCGTTCGTTTTAGACGGAGCATCTTGATAAACCGTGCATTTTACATTACAATAACGCACAAGTGCGTAATGACATACATTACGATATTGAAATTGGTGTAATAAGAGACCCTTTACGAGCAAATGTGTTATAAAAGCTCATTTACAGTACTGTAGACATTGTTCACTTACTGAAGAACCTCACACACAAAAATAAGAACGTCAAATAATTTTACATAGGTTTTGTTCCGAGAGCTTTCATTCAAACGACAGGCGCGTCTTTGTAAGCATTCCGAAATTAAAGTTATTTTTCACTTTGTAGTGTTTTTTCGGAAGTCGGTTGTTTTTTTTTTGGAAAAAGTTTTCATTATGCTTTAAAAACATACAATGCCTGAAAACTTCAAAATTGCTAGGAACCCACCAATATAAGCATGCCTCTCATCAAAACCCTTCTGGACAATGGCATTGATGAAGGGACTGCCGTGGAACAGCATCCTCTCGTTGTGAGAGCCAGCTTCTTCACAGACCTCGCGTCGACGATGTTGGTAGCGCTCCCACAGGCGACCGTTCACCAGCTTTTGTATCTGACGATGAAGAAGAATGTCTTTTATAAAAGGTTGCGTAATAATCAGAGGTCGGAATAGGTAGATTGATTTAAGGTCGTTGACGTCAAACGTAGAGGATAATATGGATATGCCTCCAAAATACCGGAATTTCATATTTATTGTGATATTTGTTCCGGAATTTTGAAATTAGCACGAATTAATATTAATAATATCAATCTACGTTTTTGTTTAATTAAAAATAATTGTTCATTGAATTCAATCAATCATTCATATAATAAACGATTTTGTTAGCCTATCTGTATGTTTGTTATTTTATTTTATTCCATAATTCCAATTCCGGAACTATTTCCGGTACTTCCCGCACATTATGGATAAAATGGCATGTCCATATTATAATATCTTGACGCAAGTATATAAAATGAATCTACCTACTCCGACCTCTGGTAATAATTCACATTTAGGAGCTCACCAAGCATAGGAAAAATCAAACAGGTTGCTAATTTACTAAGTATATTGTGTTTAGTTTAGTCTGTAATATATTCCTGTGCCATTCAAAATAAATACTTTTACATTATTTTTAATTGTATAGTTTATTTTTTAAGACATTGATTTAGATTTGTTGTTTACATGAGTTTGTTGCAGCATTTCTTCTTGAAAGTCATCTAGTTTTTATCAATCAAATCAAATCAAAATATTTTATTTCACATAAACCTGCAAGGGCACTTATGAAACGTCAGAAGCTAGGTGCACGGTTCCAATTTGTCGCTTCCTATGGAGAAGAGCCGGCAAGAAACTCCACGGTTACTCTTTTAAAAATAATTGGCTTTTGCAATGTTTTCAAATTACAGTGATATTAGGTATGGGAGGACAGTGCAGGCCTGTCAATAAGTACCAGGTACTTAGAGGAGTGAAATTAAAGAATAGAAAATCGTCTATAAATCTAGTCTGTAAGACAAATTTAAAATATGTTTTGAGAAATTTACTTAATGAATGATTTTATTTCTGGAAGTAGGTTTGTACAAACACTTTTGCACGTCAATCATATTTTTAAAACTAGATGAGGTCGACGTTTCCTATCTGACTGCTATGAGAAGAAAGGCCGAAACAAACTCAGAGGTCACAGTCTCTTTTAAAGTCCAGACATAATTTTGGTCAGGTAACTTAACATTGTACTAATTATTTTCTAATAAATATTTCAAACTAAGCATGCTGTTTAACTATTCACTGTTAACAACTTCGATAGAACAATTTCAATGACGCGGGATGCAGTTATCCCGCAACGTTGATTTTTTTTTATCTCGCCTACACTGAGATCCCGCAATACGGGATTGGAAGCCCTAGTCTAGAGTGAGAAAATACTTTAAATATTACTTACCCTAACAACATTGTAGTGCGTGAACATGCCGCCCGCGTGTTCTCTATGCGCACGCACCGATGCTTGCATTTCCCTCTCCACTATCGTGTACTCGCTCTCTGCGCATTCTCCTTCCGTTGGCATGGTTACCTCTACTAGTGTCGTGCCGCCGTACCATTCTGTAAATAAGAGATCATAGTGTCCATATTATTCTGGATTGGCGGAAACGTAGAGTTGCAAGGCCTCAAACAAGATGGACCGATGACCTTGTGAAGGCCGCAGGAATCTGCTGGATGCGGGAAGCACAGAACCATTGTAATGGAGGAGTTTGGGGGAGGCCTATGTCCGGAGTGGACGTCGTTCGGCTGAAATGATCATTGTCCAAATAGTCGTAAGTTTTGAAATGGTCACGTGATAGTTTTGGCCAAATCGGTCACACGGTTAAATTGGTCACAGCATTAAATTAGCGAAATAGTTACGTCACCAAATTGTTGTCATAGTCACATGGTCAAATAGTTTTAAATTATTTATTGAACATAGTCAAACTTTATTTCTAGATACATGCCAAATTAGATTTTAAGTCACATTATTTAACTACAAATTTAATAACCTGAAGTTGCTTGTAAGCTATGTCTTGCTGCCTTCAACAGTCTATGTCGGTGTACGAGCGCCGGCATTCTGTCAGCGCTAAAATCTTCGTGACACATTTCAGACCAAATGTCCAAATGGTCAGAAAGTAAGTTCGTAGAATAGTCATGAGATGAAATTGGTTAAAGAGTAGCATGGTTCAATTGGTCACACGGTAACTTTCGTCACATGGATAAATTGGTCACACCGGTAAATTGGTCAAATAGTCACATGGTCAAATTGTTTTTTTTTGTCATTACTTGTCTTTTGTTATAGTAAGCAGATTAAAGTTAATTTCACAAAAGGTCTCACGGTCAACTAGGTCACACTGTGAAATTGGACACATGTATAAATTGGTCGCACCGGAAAATTGGCCAAATAGTTACGTGATAAAATTGTCTACATGTCATGTAGTTAAGTCATGTGACTAACTATTTGACCGCATGGTCAAATTGTCTTTATGGTAATACGTGATAATTGTGATAAAAAAGTACCTTGATAGAATTGGTAACATGATTAAATTGGCCACACGGGTAAATTGGCGAAATAGTCATGTCTTCACAGTAAGTGGCTAGTCTTACCTGAAGTTGCCAGTAAGCTATGCCTCGCCGCCTTCAATAGTCTATGTCGGTGTCCGTAGGCCGCCACGCCGAACGCGCGCAAATGTTCATGAGACATCTTCGACAAAATGTCCGTGATCACATTGTCCAATAGTCAAAAGTTTGTAGAATAGTCACGTAATAATTGTGGTCAAAAAGTAGCTTGGTCATATTGGTCACACGGTCAACTATGTGAGATGGTCAAATTGGTCACATGTCAAAATTTGCCAAACATTCGCTTGGTTTAAATGGCCAAATAATTACAGGGCCATATGGCCAAATTGGCATTAAAGTTACGTGAATGGTAGAAAATGCCTATGGTATTATGTCCGCCTCTATACATTTGTGTGCTTATAGTTTTAAATAAATAAATATTTGTTTTCTACCTACATTTTAACATAATCTTACCTGAAGCTGCCTGTAAGCTATTTCTCGCTGCCTGTAAGCTATTTCTCGCTGCCTTCAACAGTCTATGTCGGTGTCCGTAGACCGCCACGCCGACAGCTCGCAAGTCTTTGTGAGACATCTCAGACAAAATGTCCATGGTCATATTGACCAAATGGTCATAAGAAAACTTCGTAAAATGGTCATGACATAATATTAGTCAAAGGGCAGCATGCTCAAATTCGTCATGCAGTTCAATTGGTCACACGGTCAAATTGTTTACACGGGTAAATCGGTCACACGGGTAAATTGGCCAAATAGTCATAGTCACATTGTCTTTACAGTAAGTGGCTAGCCTTACCTGAAGCTGCCTGTAAGCTATGTCTCGCTGCCTTCAACAGTCTATGTCGGTGTCCGTACGCTGCCACGCCGACCGCGCGCAAGTCTTCGTGACACATCTCAGACAAAATGTCCACGGTGATTTGTTCTCTCTCTAATGCTTGTGTTAGTTGTTCTAGGCCGATGCTGTGTGAGAACAAAGAATTAAATAATTTGATCAGTCTGTAAGGCGTTAGACACTAAAAATGTTACATTAAAAAATAATGCTCCCGTGAGGAAAATAATAATAATTAATTCCCCTTAAACTTAAGGGGAAGATGGTGGTTTTATATAAACCATGGTAAGACCTGCCGTTTTGTATGGGTCCGAATGTTGGGCCAGAAAAGGCATGAATGAAAGGCAATTGCATGTAGCCGAGATGAGAATGTTAAGAGGGATGTGTGGTGTTACACGGAGGGATAGAATAAGAAATGAGTACATAAGAGGAAGTCTGAAAGTGGCTCCGATACTGAAAAGTTGTGTGGAAATCGGTTGTCATGGTATACGTGGAATGAGGAAAACGTCGTGAAGAAAGTTTTGAGTATGAATGTCGATGGCTATAAGAGTAGGGGGAGACCAAAGAAACGATGGATGGACTGTGTGAATGATGATATCGTTAGAAAGGGTGTGACTACGGAGATCACGACTAATAGAGAAGTGGGGTAGAAAAATAATAGTTAAAAAAAACTAAAAAAACACGCTTTAAAAACCAAACTAAAAAGTAGAAAATAATTTAATTCTATTAAAAAGCGTGGGGTGCTTTTTGAGGTATTTTTAATCAATTAATATCAAGCACCCCTTTTTAATAGAATTAAATTATTTTCTACTTTTTAGTTTGGTTTTTAAAGCGTGTTTTTTTTAGTTTTTTTTAAACTATTATTTATTTTCTATTTCTTAGTTTTGCTAACTACAAAAGCGTGTTTTTTTCCATTTTTTTTTAAATTATTGAATTGTCATAGGTCTTCGATAAGTCTACAAAGTTTAAATGAAATCTGACCGTTTAAAGTGGGTCAAAATAGCGTCCAAAGGAGTCGGTTACATACAAACAAACATACAAACATACTAGTGAAGCTAATATAAAGCGTGTAAAAAAGACATGTTGCGCCGACCACAAATAAATTGGGGTAAGGGCAGGAGAATGATGATGATAAAAAAAAAAAACTAAAAATCACGCTTTAATTTAGTTAACGTACTTTTTTAGTTTGTTTAGTTTTTTAAGTCTATTTTTTTTCTACTTTTTAGTTCGGTTAACTACAAAAGTTTTTAAAAATGTATTTATTTAACCAATTATGTACACACAAGTTCAAGTTCTCCAAGTTTCCGCGATGCAGAAGGCTGTCTTCCTTAGCTCAGATTTCTGGCCGTCACGAGTTGTGTACAGACGTTACAGGGAAGCACGAGTGAAACCAAGCTCCCAAGTGTAGTATTATGTTTTGTGGTTTTTATAATTATGTATGTTAGTCTGTAAGGTATTTATTTTATGGGTCTTTGTTGCCTGAATTAAATGATTAAATAATTAAATAAAATAAAAATAAACAGACATGAAGAAAAGAACAGAAAAATAGGTACAGAGGTGATGTTTATTTCTAAAGAAATCTCTTCCAGCATACCTGCGATAGGAGAGAAGATAAAGATGCACACAAACTTATTTTTTATTGGCGACGATAATGAGAGATTGATGAAGTTCTTGAATTGTCATCGGTCCTTGATAAGTGTGCAATTTTTCAATTTAATGCGACGTTCTGAAGTGGGACTTTATCACGTTCAAAGATTCCGTTACTTACATACATACCAAGCTAATAAAAGCGGGTACAAAAAAAAAAACAAATTAGGCTGCAGGAAAAGAATATTGCGTCTTAAAAAAAACAATAACTTAAAAAAATACCACAACATCTTTAAACACTACAAAACAAAGAGACTTTTCGTGTTTGTACGCCGCTTATATCTTTTAAACTACACAACGGATATTAGGCTAAGTTACTCCTTATTACATTAGCTATCCAGTCAAAGTCCCGTCAAAATCGGTCCAGCCGTTTCAGAGATTAGCCGGAACAAACAGACAGACAACAAATTGTAAAATGTACCGTGTAGACATCCATATGCATTTAGTAAAAAACGGTTATTTTAATATTACAAACAGACACTCCAATTTTATTTATCTGTAATGTAATAGATACATCGACCTCCACCTGCGCAAAGCCGCTGGCAAATCTAGTTAATTATAAAAATTAATTAAAGGTGATCATCAAACTGACCTGGATAGGAACGTCTGTAGAGATTCGGAGGTGGATAGAGCTGATGCAGGTCTACCCGCTGCGTCTTCGAGACTGCCCCGAGATCCTTCCGCCCAGTAGTTTGAGGGTACCACCTGGTGAAAGAATGAAATAAAACTGATTATAGTCTATTCGCGTTAAGAAAATAATGACTCATCGTTGTCACTCAGCTTAGCCACGCCCCTTGACCAACTAGATCATAGTAAATTATAGTGTATGTCTGAAGGGCTTACTTCAACTGGTCAATGTGAACACGGCTTTCTAATTTACTATGATCTTATTGGTCAAGGGGCGTGGCTAAGCCGATGAGTCACGAATTCATCTTGACGCGAATATACTATAATGCTTTACGAATATTGAATGTGTGGTTGAGGTTTCTCTATACCAGTGATCCCCAAATTTGGTCCAGCTGGACCACCAGGGGTCCACGGGAGACTGACGGGGGCCTTCGTAGGCGTGAAAAAATCTTGAGGTTGTAACAAAAATGTTGGATTGGCTTTACTTATCAATGTAGGCAGATAATTAAATACTCAAAAAATTTGCATAACAAAGAATAAATCGGTGATTTTTGACAGGCTGTATTTCGTTGAAAAATGGTTGTATTGAGACTTAAAAAAAGCATTTTGAAGATTGTAATTTTCAGATTTTTTAAAGATTTTTGGGAATATGGTAGAAATGAAATGAGCAGCACAGGGTCCACCGAAAACAGTAAAATTTTAAAAGTGGTCTACTACATAAAAAAATGCGTTATACTCTAGTGTTCAGTATATCAAACCTAAGTCGACCCCCCACTGGCCACAATTTTGTACAATAATGGGCCACTGTCATGGGCCATTAAAATAGCTCATTCTCCACACTCACCGGTAGTGCAAGAGGCACCGTGTCCCCACTGGGCATGAGAACGGGCTGCTGCGGTGGCGGGAGGGGCGGCGGCAGGGGCGCGGGCGCGGCCACCTCACCCGCCGCTGACGTCATCGCGTCCTGCAGCAGGGAGCGCACGTCCTCGGCCCCCGCGAGGTCGAGGGCCGTCTGCCCTTCTTGGTTCTTGAGGTAAGGGTCCGCGCCGTGGGCCAGCTAAGGAAGATCATTTTAGAAACGGTCTGATATTCAACATGATTTTATATCTATAGAGATATGAGGAACAAGGTGAAGTTCACTCATCCTCCATAGAAAAAGGTGGTCAAAGTCAAGACATTTATTTAAAATGGGCACTTAAACGGCAGTTTTGAACGTCAACATTTACATTAAAATAGAATTGATTCTAGTAGTAGCTGTGCTGCTGGGGAGTTTGTTCCGCCACTTCTTCTTCCCAGCTAAAGCACTAGGAAGTGGTGAAGAGTGGGCGTTTTGGGGGACTGTCTCATGTACTTTGACGTTCGAAAAGTGCTGATTCTCAGCCTAATTTGAATAAATGAATTTTGATTTTTTTTGAGTCGCTCCTTCCAAAATGTAGTTTCGTATGGAGAAGACTGGGCAAAAAAATACACCATTACTATTTTAAAATGTTTTACAATAATTTACATACATTTATTTTATAATTATAATCTCTCGCTTCTCCCGCTGCGCCCAGAGCGGGAGAAGTTATTTGATGATTTACCATCCTCAAAAACAAAAAAATACAGTGACTCACCAATAGCGCGCACAGCTGCGTCCGTGCCTTGTGCGCGGCCTCATGCAAGGGCGTGAAGCCCCAGCGGTCTGCCGCGTTGGGCGGAGTACCCGCCCTCAGCAGTAGGGCTGCCAGCTCCACGTGGCCGTAGGACGCCGCGTTGTGTAGCGGCACCAGGCCGCCCTTGTCGCGCGCGGACACTGCGGCACCGGCTTCTAGTAACGCTTCCGCTACTTCTAAGTTGTTGTAGCCGGCTGGAAAGGAATCAGGTTATGACTCTGAATGTGGAACACGACAATGTGTGTATTGTGTTTGTGTGTGTGTATTATATTTATTGCATGAGTGTGTGTATGGTGTGAGTATGTGTGTATTGTATGTATTGTGTGAATGTGTGTATTGTGTGAGTGTGTGTATTGTGTGAGTATGTGTGTATTGTGTGAGTATGTGTGTATTGTGTGAGTATGTGTGTATTGTGTGAGTGCGTGTGTATTGTGTTTGATTTCTCATGAATTCAATATAGTTCTTTTTTTTTTTTGGAATAAATATGTCCTCCTCATAGCCCTGAAAATGTTATCAACATAGACGTGCTAACTCATTTTCATACTTATAACAGCATAGAAAACTTACCAGCAAGATGCAAAGGCGTAGAGTTCCGCCCGTGAGAATCTCTGCAGTTAACATTTTGAGGTGTTATCAGTTTTCTGCAAAGAACAAAAGGAAATGATGAGTCTTTGTGTAGTCTATTATTTTCTCCCTTGCTTCACCATACCGGCCTATTCTGCACAAAATCCCACCGTGAATACTTAGATGTGAAGTGACCTGTCAATTGTGTTCTAGAAGCATGAGGAACAGGCATTGATTTACAAAAAACCCAAGATGCACAGTCTGTAGGGTATTTTACTCTATGAGAAAAATCTAAAAATATTTATTGAGGTAGCTTAGGCAAAATGCAGTCGGAAAATGTTGCTTTTTATAGTTACAAAATAAATTTTAAAATTCAATTCAAAGATTTCAATTTTTTTAATCCGTTTTTGAACACCATGAAATAGTAGCCGCCATATTATTACGTCATATGGCGAGTCAATTGAACAACTTTATACTTTTATTATTTTCGTAACAAAAGTCATTTTTAATGAAATAACATCTTACATTCAGGAACAGCAAAGCAAGTAGAATAATAACTCATTATTAAAATTACATACAATTATCATACAAAATATCAGCGCATTTGATTACACAGCAAACTGACGTCATACCCCCAGAACAATATACAAATTACGCGCGAAATATGAAAATCTGCAGTCCTTTAACTAGTAAGGCGTTAAACTCTAAAAGTTGTTTCCGAGAAAATTGCAAAAAACGCGAGAGTCGTTATTTCTTAAAAACTTAATTATGATTGATTGTAGGACACATCAATAGATATTTCTTTCTGTTTATCTATTTAGTTAACGGTCCACAAACTTTTCACACCTTGGGAACTATTTATGTTGTAAAAATGTTTGTTAGACAGAAAGATCGAGAATTTTGAACTGTCTTAGATTCTATTAAAAAGTAAAAATTGACCAAGTGAGGGTTAACGCCTTTCTAGATCACGCTAGACGAGAAATTACAATGGGGACCGCCATTTTGAGGTTATTATGCTGCGTATCGAGATTTGCAATTAGTATAACTTTTGACTCGGAGAAGCTACGACGTTCGTTTAAGTTTTAATCGTCAACTGTTGTCAAAATCTATCGATTGGTCGAATCTATTGATCTATCGATATATATATTTCATTTTAAAAATATAACCCGCTACATAAACGTATTCACGTACAACACACGGCCGTGTCCATGACACAGCCACACCCCATTTCTTTTTTGGTAATGTCGCAGGTCTGTTGTAATCTCAATCCTTCGTTCTACACCGAGGGTTGAAAATACCACACACCACAAGGTCACCACAAGTTTATCCCACCGCTCACCACAAGCTTACTTCACCTAATTTTCGACGGTGAAATTTCAACAGAATAGATTGGCTGACGTTTTTTAATACAGTATTACTGCTAAATCTAAAATTGGACTCAACTAACAGACAAACGTACCTGGCTCTAGCTAGGTCTCCTCGTTTGGCAGCATCTAACAGCGCAGCATCTCCTCTCAGAGCGTCAGCTGTGTCACTGTCTCCCGCCCTCACTAGCTGTAGGGGCGTTAGGCCGTCCCGATTTCTGCGGGTTGGGTCGGCGCCGTGCTGCAAAGAAACACCTTAGTCAAGGATAGGTACAAGGTAACTACTTCGGCGAGTAATGGGTAGCTCGCTGTCCGGTAAGGACCAAGCCCGGGTCGACGGCGCGTTGTGTTCCACGCGCGCCTCAAAGAGATGTCAGCACCAACTGACGGGGCCCGCTAGGGCCGATGCCTGCCAGGGGTGCGGATTGTTCGAAAGAGATACCGTCGCCCCTAGCACACAGGCAACTGAGGGAACACGGGTGGGTTTTAGTCAGTAAAAGTCTGACACGCCACTCCACCCAGAGCGGGAAAAGATATTTGATGATTCACCAACCAAAAAAAAAAAAAAAAAACAGGTAACTACTTGCCTTCAGGTAGGCCGTCAGATAATTAAAAAACTTTCAAGTTAAAATTGTTTAAATAGACTCCGGACTCAGGAAGGCCGAAGTAAAGAAAACCTGCTCAGGTGGAGATTCACAGATGACTCTTCCCTGGAGTGTAAATGTTGTGCTGTTCAACAAACAATGGGGCACTTAATATCTTGTCCAGCATGTCCTGTTGTCTGCACGATACAAGAGCTGATGAACGCTACCGATAGTGCCAAGCTCGTAGCCAAATTCTGGGCTGACTGTAAAGTTTTTATCCAGTCAATTATTCGTCGGTTTTACAAAAAAAAAAATCAGCTGTTTCATAGAACAGTGCAATACCTACGCGGTCAAAATGTATGCTGATTTTTTTTTTGTATTATCGATGAAAAATTTCTGCGCTGGGGGTTCTAAGATGATATGCTGAATTCATGGTTACAGTTTGCGCACTGGATAGGAACTTATCCTGTATACTTCTAGATTTCTTTCGACACACTAAGAAGAACAATGTTAAAAAAAAATACTGACACCAAAAGGTGTCTTTGCTATAACTATTTGTATTTTGGAAGTCAGTTCTTCATCAAGTAGTGAAATGAAATGAATTTGTTTATTCTGTTAATAGGTTATTGGAATTATTTTTACTATTTCAATCATTTTTATCCGACTTCAAAAAGAAGGAGGTTATCAATTAAACATGCTTATACACCGTGACATTCTGGTCGTCTTACAACGGCAGCCCACTTCATGTATCCAATGACTACTAATCATTTATTAAAAAAAAGTCATACTTATGAACATTTGCATAATTCAAATAATTCTAATATCGTTCACTAAGACGAATGACGTAGTTTGAAACACCCTTTTATGGAGGTGGAATTAATGATAGAAAGTAATGGTAGGTAGGTAGATATCTTCTACCGTTTGATACGTAAACATTATTAACAGGGAGGGTGTTTCATAATTCTAAAGCATTATTTATGTTTGTTTGTTCCTATTATCTTAATTAATGGTAACAATGTTTTAATCGCGCCTAGAGATATTTTATGACGGATACATTGAGTGGACCACCTTTGTAAGACGACTAAAATGTCACGGTGTATATTTGTTTATTTATTTTTTATGTATGTTCGGGCATAATTCCGTCATATATAGACGGATTTGCAAAATACTTTTTTGCTCGAAAGGGGTTTATTCCGAAATGGTTGGTCCCATTTAAATTTCACATTGATCTGATGATGCGTTTCGGAGACAGACAACGGAACTCTTCAAAAAATGACAGCAAACATACCGCGATTGCTGCTATCGCATAAATATGCATTGTTTTGACCCCAAGCCATTTTGAGACAGCCCGTTTAATGTACTTTAGATATTTTCATAGAGTAATGTGGTAATATGGTATTCTGTTGTGGGGAAATGTCGCTGACATTCAGACTAGCTTTGTCTTGCGGAAAAGAGCTGTTCGATCAATTTATAAATTAAGTCCGAGACACTCTTTCAGAAAGAAATTTAAGGAGATTAATGTAATGACTATGCCTTCACAGTATTTTTTTGAAAATCTTTTATATGCCCATTAAAATATTAAATTGTTTAAAAATACAGTGATATCCATAGTATAATACTAGGGACAAACACAAATTTGTTGTACCATCAACAAGGCTCAAGAAAATAGGTGGGTCATTGAGATGTCGATGTATACGTTTTTTAAATAAACTTCCAAGCCATGTTCAAGATCTAAGTCTCAATAAATTTAAATCATTCATTAAACTTAAGTTGTGCCTGGAAGCCTTTTATACCGTTAAAAATTATATTGAGGACAAATAAGCTTGGGATTGACCTGCTCCAAAAACTCCTGTGAAAACAATGTATTACGGAATGATTGTTTAGCACAGGATACTTTTGATCCCGATAGTACTTCCCTGTGGGAAAATTTCCGACCTCCACGCGGGCGAAGCCACGGGCAAAGCCTAGTAAAGTAAAATATTAGTATTATTACTAATGTTTTATATTGTTTAAACAAAGCTAGACTGGGAGATTTATAATTAAAGTAAATTAATTAATATGATTTGATTGAGGACGTAAAAAGAATGAATGAGTGAGTGATCGATGTCAATCTTCTTGTCACAACACTATTTTGCTTTTCATCAGAAACTGTTAACACTGTACACGTCCGCTCCAGCGAATTAACTGTTCTGCTGTACAGTTTGTTGCGCCACTTCTTCTTCCCAGCTAAAGCACTAGGAAGTGGTGAAGGGCAGACGTTTTGGGGGACTGGCTCATGTAACTTTGACGTTCAAAAAGTGCTGTATCTCAGCCTAATTTCAATAAATGACTTTTAATTTGATACTTTAGGTTAACTAGCGAGATGTTACTTCTAAAAAAAAACCAACCTTTAGCAATAACCGAACGATATCCGCCTTCCCTTTAGCAGCAGCTTCATGCAAGGGCGTGAACCTCCACAGGTCTGCCGCGTTCACTCCGGCGCCTGCAGACACCAGCAGCTCCGTCAGCTCGTAGTGGCCGTACGAGCACGCGTTGTGGAGGGGCACCAGGCCTCTGAGAGGGACACAAGATTCTATTAGTTCTGGATTTAGCTGCAGGGGGCGTAAAAGAGAGATACTTTTCAGGGCCTCAAGTCTGCTATTACAATAGTGTCAGAATGGTCTATCATTGATTTCATAATTGTTGATTTTGACAAGTTTGGTAATCTACTAACATAATGGCGTCATTATGACTTTCCAATGATCAGCCACTGACACTCCATTGAAAGAAATGATATTTATTGGTAATCTCGTACATAATGACAAATTAATGACTGACTTTGGCGGTAATCTGCTATAATTTAACACTAATAAACTATTATATAATAATAAGTAATATGTAAAAATATATATTTAAATGAAATGGGGCATGAATAAATGTTCAAATTTAGTAGTCGTTCTTGGAAAATCATTTCTACTAACGGGTTTTATAATAATGGCAATACGACAATGCCATTATAACACAATTCTATTACGAGACCATTGACCGACCAATGATCGACCATTATGAATTTAGCAGATTACGAACTTTTAGCAAAATGACAATGAGATCGTGTTGGAATGACGAATTTATAAAAATAGCAGACTTGGGCCCCAGGAATGTTGCGAATATTCGAATCCGTACTAGGGAATATGCATGTAGTTCAGAACTCTTTAATTAATTCATTAAACATTGTATAGTAGTCAAGAAAGAAGAAGAAGAAGAGAGAGAAGGAGAGGCAGAAGTAGTTGTATTTATATTTCATTATGATATATTTTATAGTTAATTTTTTGTTCCTATCATCCAAAGCGCCTGCCATCTAATCTCTTCACCACCCTTGGTTGACTGGTAGAGAATGCCTAAGGCATTAAGTCCGCCTTTGTGCCTTTTTTGTGTGCGAGAAGTTTAAATAAATAAAGCAAAAGGGACACAAGATTCCATTAGTTCTGGATTTAGCTGTAGGCGGCGCAAAGGAGAGAGACATTGCGAATTTTCGCATCCGCATCCGCAATATCTTTGCGTAGCATATTTGACCTCGAAAAGGCGGCAACATTACTTTTTTTTAAATACAACGCTCCAATTTTAACACTAAATCACTACATAGTATAAAACAAAGTCGCTTTCTCTGTCCCTATATCCCTATGTATGCTTAAATCTTTAAAACTACGCAACGGATTTTGATGCGGGTTTTTTTAATAGATAGAGTGATTCAAGAGGAAGGTTTATATGTATAATACACCAACTTCCACGCGGGGGAAGCCGCTGGCAAAAGCTAGTATTTAATAATAATATTAAAAATTACTGTTATTATTTCATTTCTCCACCCATATAGTTTCTTATTAAATATCTTAAGATCCGCATCCGAGGCTGAGAGCGTTCAGATACCCGCCTTCGCATCCGCATCCGTGGATGTAAAAAAACAGCATACGCAAAACATCTCCGATTCATTTTCCCCAACATTTTTTTAACTCTTAAACTTTATATAATCCGTTTTAAAGTTCACTTTTTACGCATTCGGGTTTATAATTTTTTTTTAAATTATTTTTCACGTGATTGAACAGAAGTAATAAAGATATCGGTACAGAAACATCCTGTATGGTAATTACTCACCCTTTATCTTTCGCGTGGACGTCGGCGCCTCTTTGTAAGAGTAGCTGAGCGAGGGGGAGACGATTGTACCTGAAACCAAGATCAGACGTAACTAAGAAATACAAGACAAGAAAAAAAAAACAGCTGACTTCCGAAAAAAAAAAACACTTTAGAGTGAAAAATAATTTCAGAAGTCGGTGATGTATTTTAGTTTTTATGTCACCGACTTCCGAAATTAAGTTATTTTTCAATTTGTAGTGTTTTTAAGTGACTTCAAAAAGAAGTAGGTTATCAATTTAACATGTCTATACAGGGTTATTTGTAAAACACCGGTAACCTCTCAGGACTACGTTACTAACATCATAATCAACAACTTTTGTTCTATGACTTTTAAAAATTCATCATATTTTAATTCATCAGATTTACATACAAAAATAAAAATATTTAAATTCAACGCTCTAAATGTTACGAAGTCTATGCGAAGCAAAAGAAAGCGATAGGTAGTACCGACAATAGCGAGGGGAGCGGGGTAGGGGGCGGCGGGGGCGCTTGAACTTGACCTATTTACGGGCGGCCTTCAGTCATTCGTTTGCTTTGATGCGCTTGCGTCGCGTCATTACGGGTCCTTGTAGTGAAATTCGGCAGTGCAGACGTATACGTAATTATCTTTACATGATGGCGTATCAATATTCCAATGTCGAGTACACGGAAATGGTGCGAATGCTAGCTAGGTGTGATGACAATGTTTCGGAAGCGTGTCGCCAATACGCCATACGATTCCCAAACGTACGTATACCTAACCGGGAAACAATGCTACCCAAAAGTATTACTACGAGGACAGTGCGCGGCAATGTATGTAGGTACAGCAAAATACAGAGTTGAAATGTGTTACATAGGACAACGAAATATTTAAGGTTTGTTTTTTGGTAAATGTATTATGTTTTGTAAAAAGTCGTAGAACAAAAGTTGTTGTTTATGATGTTAGTAATATAGTCCTGAGAGGTTACCGGTGTTTTACAAATAACCCTGTATATTTTTTTTTTGTACGTTCGGGCATAACTCCGTCATGTATAGACGGATTTGCAAAGTTGTTTGTTCGAAAGGGGTTTATTCCTAAAAGGTCCCATTTAAATTTCATGTAATGTAACTGTCAGAATGAGTTTGAGTGCCGTGTGGTGCCGAACGTAAAAGAATAGCACCATCCCATTTCTTCCCGTGGGTGTCGTAGAAGGCGACTAAGGGACTTACTAGAGAATGGGCAGCAGCGTTCTCTATGCATTTGACCACCATACTGCGATCGCCAACCCGCCTGCCAAGCGTGGCGATTATGGCAAAACCCTTTTGGGGAAGGCATATGTCCAGCATTGGACATCTTTCGGCTGAAATGATGATGGGATTGAGCTTACCCGGCAGCAAAGTGCAGTGGCGTAGAATGTCGTCCGTCCACATCTCGACAGTTGACCAGTCGAGGTCGCGCGTCCAGTATGCCGCGCGCGTTCTCCACGTCGCCCGTACGTGCGGCTTCTAGGAGGCGGAGTGCTGCTGCGTTTGCGCATGCATCTGTTCGGTAACGAGAGAGAAAATATAAATAAACTAGCTAACCAGCCAGACGTTGTCCTGGCCGAACAGCGCCACCTACCGGTCCAATTGTGAATCTAAACCATTCACGAATCCACTTAAACACACACAAAAATTTCATCATAATCGGCTAAGCTGTTTATGAGGAGTTCAGTAACATACACACGCACAGAAGAATTATATACGAGGGTCATTCAATAAATACTTAGCCTACAAAAAGTAAACGAAAATTTTGGAAAAGTGGGAATTTATTTTTCAACATAGTCTCCTTTTAGTTCGATACACTTAGCCCAGCGATGCTCCAACTTTTTTAATCCGTCCGAAAAATAGTTTTTGTCAAACTCTGCAAAATAGGCCTCCGTGGCGGCGATGACCTCCTCATTCGATCCATATCTATTCCCGGCGAGTGATTTTTTCAGATTAGGAAACAGAAAGAAGTCACAAGGGGCCAAATCTGGAGAATACGGTGGATGGGGCAGCAATTCGTAGCGTAATTCGACCAATTTGGCCATGGCAACGGCAGACGTGTGAACCGGTGCGTTGTCGTGGTGAAACAGCACTTTTTTCTTCGCCAGATGGGGTCGTTTTTTCTCTAATTCGGCGTCGAATCGGCCCAATAAATCGGCATAGTAAAGCCCTGTAATTGTTTTACCCTTCTCGAGGTAATCGATGTAGATCACACCTTGTGAATCCCAGAAAACGGTGGCCATAACTTTTCCGGCCGATTTTACAGTTTTCGCCTTCTTTGGAGCACGTTCCCCGGTCTGGATCCATTGTTTTGATTGCTCCCTGGTCTCTGGTCCACTGGTGGATCCAGGTTTCATCGACGGTCACAAAACGACGCAAAAACTCCGCTGGATTCCGCTTAAACAGCGCCAAACACGTCTCCGATGTGGTCTCACGGTTGCGCTTGTTTTCTGGTGTGAGTAAACGCGGCACCCATCGCGCCGACAGCTTTCTCATGCCGAGTTCCTCGTGAAGAATATGATGCACTGTTCCTTCTGAAATGCCTACAGTCTCAGCTAGCTCCCGAACCTTCAATCGGCGATCTGCCAATACGAGATCATGGATTTTTTTAATGTTTTCCTCCGTAGCAGCTGTTTTCGGTGCACCTGGACGTGGTTCATCAAAAACCGACGTACGGCCACGTGCAAACTCGTTGAACCAATTCTTGACGGTGGCCATCGATGGAGAAGAGTCACCGTACACAGCATCCAAGCGCTCTTTGATTTCGATGCGCGTTTTCCCTTCCAAAAATAGGAATCGAATCACCGAACGATATTGCTCTTTTTCCATTTTTGTAAAACCGATCGACACGTTCGCTTCCATAAGTTGTCAAATTAAAACAAATGAAGGGATTGGAATGAAAATTTGAAAAAAGAATTAAAAAAGAATGTGCTACACTGTGGTAAAACTCTTTTGAAACTACAGCGCCCTCTGGCGATGAGGCTAGGTACTTATTGAATGCACCTCGTAATTATATAAAGATTTTTCCAGCGGCTTCGCCTGCTTGAAGGTCAAAAATTATCTCACGAGAACGTATAACCGGGATAAAAAGTTCGATGTGGTAATCCAAGTTATAAGCGATCTGTGCGCCAAATTTCATCCAAATCCGTGCAGCCGTTTTTGCGTGATTGAGTAACAAACATACAAACCTTCACATTTATATTATAAAATAAAAAAAGTTTTTTTTTTTAAACATTGCGCCACACTAGGAATTTCTTCCTGTATCGTGGGTGCGTTTAGAAACATAGAAACTCACAAACACAAACACCCAGACCCGGAACAATTACTTGCAGATCATATAAATATTTGTTCCGTGCGGGGATCGAACCCGCGACACGCTGCGCAGCAGTCGATCGCTCAGCCATTACGCCAACCGTGTCGTCAAATTTTCAAAAATTTTAGTCAAAGATTGAATTATCTTTGGCTCGATCGGCGGTAGGTATGGTAAAATACATATTTATGAAAAAAAGTACCCATTTTAAAAGTTACTGAAATCGATTCAGTAGTCAATTATGACCGAAGTGCTTTGAAGACTTGCGTTAGTTCTAGTACACATTGTATATTTATTCTAAAATTGCATTGCGTTTTAGCTACCCGTTGCATACAGGGCCACTGTGGTTAGCCGTTAAGAGCCACTGTTAGAGGGCCGACACGGGCTATTATGGACCACTGACGATGAAGCATTCTCTTACCATCTGGCTGTGGGTACAAAGAGTCCACAGTGGTGTCTGCTCCGCAGGCTAACAGTAGGCGGCAGGCCGCCGCAGAATCTCGTCGCGCAGCCACTGATAGAGCGCTTGAACCGCGCCCGTCGCAAGCGTTCACTTTAGCACCTGTGGAAGACACAAGTTGTTGAAAATATCAGTCTGTAAACTATAATGTTCCGTCCTGTTAACGTTCCGTGTGGTGCCGGACGTAAAAGAATAGCACCATCCCATTTCTTCCCATGGGTGTCGTAGAAGGCGACTAAGGAGCTTACCAGAAAATGGGCAGCGGCGTTCTCTATGCATTTGACCACCATACTGCGATCGCCAACCCGCCTGCCAAGCGTGGCGATTATGGCAAATCCCCCCCTTTTGGGGGAGGTATATGTCCAGCAGTGGACGTCTTACGGCTGTAATGATGATCTTACCATGTCTTAGTAATAGATCCATGGCGTCTAAATGTGCGTGTTCAGTCGCCACGTGGAGCGGAGTTTGACCTTCTTTATTCTTCTCGTTGACGCGACCGCCTTTTCTGATTAGCATCTCCATTACCTGCGAAAATACATAAAAAAATTGAATATTCATTAAAATACCAACCAATAGAAATAACTTACTCTTTATACTGGCTCGGGGTTTAGTAGGAAGATAAGATAATTATTTATTTCTCGCCACTATATACAACGTGTAACGGAAAGGGTATATACATACCAAGGGCGCGGCTTCTTTGGATGACATCAAATGATATTGGAAGGGTTTTTTAATCCTATCTCTACATGTTCGGAAGTTATGAGAATTTTTAATACCAGATACTGAAGTTTTCAAATTGAAATAGACATCACTCGGAAGAGATTTATCGTGATATTGGCAAGTAACGTGAAAATTTATTGACCTACGTGGTGCGGTGACACGTTTGTTATGATTTGAATTTAAGAAATTTGGTATCAAATCTTAGAGTATTTTATTTTGAGCTGAAACTATGCATAGTGATTCTACACCAGCTGTTATCTTTAGTGCTTAAGGATAGCAATAGGGTTTCTGACACACCCTAACTAAGGTAACTGGTAATTAGTGACCGATATTTAAATAAACGATTGTACTCATCATAACAAACAACTTTCCCAAAGAAGCTATTTTATTTATTTATCTACCTTATTGACCCCAATTTTACTACCGCAATAGAATATTGAGTAGCTAACAATAATAATACACCATCAGCTGTAGTTTAATTTAGTTACCTACAAACAAAAAAAAATGAATCCACTTTTACCCTGCATTATTCTTTTTTTCATTAATTTTTCATTTTGATATATCACCTGTTTCCGTTTAGGGTACACGCTAGAGGCAGCACAATGCAGAGGTCTTTCTCCTGTGGTTACATGCTGGAAGTTGACCAGGGCTTCCACGCTACATTCACCAGGAAGGGACGGAGTACTACCGCTTGTTGAGGCTTGAGAACTCTGAAATGAGGGTAGTTGTTAATAAAAGATGATTTTATCTACACAGATAATCTATACAGATAAATAAAATTAGTGTCTGTTTGTTCCGGCTATTCTCTGAAACGGCTGGACCGATTTTGATGGGACTTTCACTGGCAGATAGCTGATGTAATAAGGAGTAACTTAGGCTACTATTATTTTATGAATTTTCTACATTTTTATTAATATATTTAATATTAATCACTACATAGTATAAAACAAAGTCGCTTTTTCTGTCCCTATATCCCTATGTATGCTTAAATCTTTAAAACTACGCAACGGATTTTGATGCGGGTTTTTATATCCAGGAATATCCGTAGGTCGAAACAAGAGTGATTATCAAAAAATTAGAAGAGATGTGACAGCTACTAAGGGGCTAGTCAAGTCTTACGTAAGCACTACCTGGGTCTTTGCTTTTTTTGATGACATGGGGGTTGGTAAGAGCATTGCTTACTTTTGCTGACGAGGGGGACAGGGGGGTCAATAATTGCAAAAAATCTGCTTACGTAATACTTAAATGTCCCCTAACCCGCACTGGCCGGCTTGTAACACAATGTCACATTTCGTTGACCCCCCCCTTGACATGTCACGTAATTTATGGATGGCCCCTAATTATCTTGGTCAGATTCTCACCTGGTGTTGATGTCCTGAGACGGCAGTCAGCTGCTTCTTGACCCTCGCGGGCTCGGCAAGTCTACACGCTTCTAGCAGACAGTGGCCACGGTATTCAACTGCAAACAATAATAAATACGGTTAATTTTAGCAACTGAAAATACGGTTGAATACTTCTAAGAAAATTGCTGGAAAAACTGTTGTAAAGAATTCAGCTATATTTGCTTGACACAACCGCGTATAGCGAGCTTTTCGATAAGCTCTTCAGTTTTGTTATACTGGGGCCACAATACGGTCAATGTCAATGCCCAACGTCGCGATAAACAACGCGGTACACATTCCGATAATTAAAGCGATAAATTCAGTGGCCACACTTGACCGCCACCCGAGTTACCGCCTAAGGTCAAATGGCAATGTGAATGCCGTTGCAAAATTATCGCGATAAATTATGGCTACACCTACGGTTAACGTCCATCATCGCGATAAACAATGCCATTTCTCGTAGGTGTGGCCGCGGCATTAGAAACAACTAAATCCCTACTCATTATAAATGCGAAAGTAACTCCGTCTGTTTGTTACGCTTTCACGTTTAAACCGCTGAACCGATCGTCATGAAATTTGGCAGAGATGTAGCCTGGGATATGGAGAAATATATACTTTTTTACGCGATAACCGACATCGCTAGTAAATATTATAAATGTGAATGTTTGAATGTTTAGATGTTTGTTACTGAATCACACAGAAACGGCTGAACGGATTTGGATGAAATTTGGCACACACATAAGGTGTATCTATTCATACACGAAATATCTGAAGGGGTCATTGTACTCGTCATTATGAACAACTTTTACTACCGGACCAAACCTGAAATCGCGAAAAAATATCAGCTGTTCCCTACATTTTGACGAGATATGCGAACATAAATGTAGGGAACAGCTGATATTTTTTTCGCGATTTCAGGTTTGGGCCCATAGTAAAAGTTGTTCATAATGATGAGCACAATGACCCTTTCAGATATTTCGTGTATGAGTAGATACACCTTATATAATTTATAACCTGGATGAAAAATAAAATATATTTTATCATAGTTTAATTTTTCATTCCAGTAGTACGGTTTCCGTGGGATAATTTGCGACCTCAAGAGCTAGTAACAATTTAATATATTAATAAAAGTAACGCATGCACACGAAGCATATTGAGCTGCATGATTACTGATAAATACGTGCACTGATTGGACAGGTCCACTCAATCTGTGTGGTTCTTTTCTCAAAAGACCATTTCAGACACCAATCCACATGCTCTTCACATGATCTGACCAAGATTATGTGTGGACTTTAAAAGAGACTGTGACCTCTGAGTTTGTTTCGGCCTTTCTTCTCAGAGTAGTCAGATAGGAAATGCCGACCTCATCTAGTTTAAAAAAATATGATTGACTTGTAAAAGTGTTTGTACAAACCTACTTACAGAAATAAAATCATCTATCAATAGATAAAGGCTTGTCAATACTCACAAGCCAATCTCTCCTGCAACTCCCTGGTAGGTGCGACATCTAGTGCAGACTTCCCGTGGCAGTTCAGTAGCGTGGGGTCTGCGCCTTCACTCAGCAATAGAGAACATACCTGTAATATTGACAATATTTTGGTTTATAATGCATTAACAGTAAATCATTATTAGTCGGATTTGACCGCCCGTCGATAAGTTAAATTCTGCCTAGGTAAATACTTTACTGCCAACTAAAAGACTGGTCTATTGACTTAGTAGACCATGGTCTACTAGTCTACTAACATAAAAGACCGTGGTCTACTGCTATAAAATACTATGGTCAACCATAGCAGCAACCTTCGGCAAGGTAAGTACTTAACTGCTAAAGAAAAGACTGGTCTATTGACTTAGTAGACCATGGTCTACTAGTCTACTAACATAAAAGACCGTGGTCTACTGCTATAAAATACTATGGTCAACTATAGGAGCAACCTTCTGCAAGGTAAGTACTTAACTGCTAAGCAAAAGACCATGGTCTACTCTCTATTAGAATCTCTACTATCTTGTGGCGTTTAAATTTTTTGTATTTGTTGATATCCACGCCCGCACGCACTAGCAGCTCCGTCACTTCGTAGTGGCCGTACGACTACGCTACTAACATGGTAGACCATGATCTACTGGTCTTCTAACTTAGTAGTCCGTGGTCTACTTATCGTCTTTTTTAGTAGACCGTGGCATATATGTCTCCTACCTTAATAGACCGTGGGCTACTTGTCTACTACTTAGTAGACCGTGATCTATTTGTCTTTTATCTTAGTAGACCGTGGTCTACTGGCCTATTAACATGGACAGACAATGATAGAGACAATGGTATTTACGCTACAAGAATGACTACTATCGTATTGTCTTGTATAGCTTAGTTTTTCGTATTTTCCGAAGACATACGAAAATACGCTCCTTATTTTACCTCTAGCCGCGCCTTGCTGGCCGCCTCATGTAGCGGCGTGAAGGCCCACAAGTCTGTCGCGTTGACATCTGCGCCCGCGCGCACTAGTAGCTCCGTTACTTCGTAGTGCCCGTACGAACACGCGTTGTGGAGGGGGACTAGGCCTCTGTAAAAATAAGAGTAAAAGGTATGGAAAAACATTTTTATATCACTTACGTTTTTAATAAATAAGTATTGAGGCCCCGCCGGTGAGACTACACGTTTACATTCCTTTTAGTACTTAAGTACAGTACAATAGAGCTCATATTTGGGTGGCAAAACATGTCGCCCCCGCATTCCTCGCGCGCTCCAATCACAACAGTTTAGTTCGTTTTCCACCATTATGGAAAACGCATGTCTTTGCGCATTTTGCGCCCTCCCGCGAACTATATTCGTGTTTTGTCGCCGCCGCAGGGTCTCAATCATATTAGTGCGAGGGAGTTTGTTGCGCCACTTCTTCTTCCCAGCTAAAGCACTAGGAAGTGGTGAAGGGCGGGCTTTTTGGGGGGACTGTCTTATGTAATTTTGACGTTCAAAAAGTGCTGACTCTCAGCCTAGTTTGAATAAATGACTTTTGATTTTGGTTTTGATTAAATCTTAAACTGTTTTAATTATTTACCAGGCTAATCTCGTACGTTAGTGCTATACACAACAAAGACAAAAAGGTTTTAGTTAGTAACGAAATATCATGTCTGTATTTCATATAAGGGTAAGCAGAGATGTACAGTTCATGGCCCATGTATATTATATGGTCATGTCCCATGTAATATTATATGGCCTAAGGCCTACTGAGAACTAGTAATTTAAAGTTTTCCCGAGAGACCATGATATTGAAAGCCACTGTTTTTCTGGAAGAAGGTAACAATATACAATATGTAACAAAAACCCTGTTGTTCCTTCTACCCACGTTTTCAGAATCGGTATACATACGTAATAAAGCATGTCATTTATAAAAACTGTTTACCAAAAATAATTAAAATAAATATCTAATATATAAAATTCTCGTGTCACAGTTTTCGTTGCCATACTCCTCCGAAACGGCTTGACCGATTTTGATGAAATTTTATATGCGTATTCAGTAGGTCTGAGAATCGGCCAACATCTATTTTTCATCCCCCTAAATGTTAGGGGTAGTCCACCCCTAAATAATTTATAAGGCAAAACAACGTTTGCTGGGTCAGCTACTTTAATTATGAATATTTGTAATGTTTAACTGATTTTGATTAGATCAAAGAAAGCCGCCGAGCTCGTAGTCTATTGTGCAAAATAAGGATACTTGTAAAATCAGATACTGTTAACATTTTTTTTGAATATGTCGATTTTAATAGTTATTTGATGTTGAACTCTCGACTAGCCAATGCTTATTTTTTAAATTATAACTTCGTAAATGTTGTGCTTGTGGCTAAGTGTATACGTCCCTAAAAGGAACAACAGGGTTTTTGTTACATGTTGTATGACAATACCAGGATGTCTAAAATGGCCGCTTTGGCAGAATCATAATAGGATAATATTATGAATCATATATAAAATCGTAAAATGGTCACAAACTGACAGTTTATAATGTTATTTGCGTAGACAGCACGCAGTTCATCTGTTTGACAGTTTTGTATGGAAATTCGTAAAATGGTCGACAAATTATGAATTGCTTTATTAAAGTAAAATGTCAAACAGCAGGATCGTTCAATTCAAGAAATGAAGTGCTTTTAGAGGAATCGCTTAATGTGGCATTTTTAGGACCCCAGCGTTGCGACACTTATTTTTAAATGTCGTAGCACCATGATGAGATAGGGGCATTTTGGCCTCGCAGAAGACTTTCTGTTTGTTTTTACCTGACTGCGCCAGAAGGAGGGTTATGTTTATCGAGTGTATGTGTGTATATTACTTTGGCACGCTCTGTACCCTAAGCGGCTCGATCGATTTTAGCTTGAGAGGTGCCGTTAGATTCGTCTTCATTGTGAGAATGGCACTAGGTATATTAAAATTGAAAAAATAAAAAAAATGAAATAGCCGATTTTTGGCGCCATATTGTGTCTACAATTTTTTTTTCTCATAACCTGTTGAGTGGGGTATCAAAATAAAGTATTTCATAAATAGGTCTCACTAACGTCAAAAATAATTATATTAACTAAAAACAGTGAAATAAAAAAAAATTACTTACAAAATCAAAAAAACCCGACTGCCTAAAAAGTGAACTTTAATTAAAAAAGATGTAAACAAGAAACTTGTTTTTAAAGGATGACTATTAGACTGAATACTATAAGCAATCTCATGCAGTCGGAGGCAATAAAGGTGTCTTAAATTTAAAAAGACGTCTTTTGATTTAAAAATTTAATTTTTATTTTGTAAGTAATTTTTTTAATATTTGACTTTAAATTTTTACTATTTATTTTATTAAGATTGTTTTTTTAGTCTGTGATGTATTTTATATACTTTTGGTCTACTATTTGTCCCATTGGACGATGTTCTGCTCCCCCAAAGACCCTAGTCTACTACTCAAAAGACCGTAGTCTTCTCCCCAAAAGACCATGGTCTACTCACCCTTTATCCTTGGCATGGACATCAGCGCCCCTCTGCAGCAGTAACCTCACTGCTCTCGCTCTATTGTACCCTGCAGCCAGGTGTAAAGGAGTAGACCGTCTGCCGTCACTTGCGTGGACATTGACGTTTAGAGGCGTCAGGAGGGACGCGAGACGGTCGTCGGCGCCGGAACGGGCTGCTTCTAACACGTCTGCTGCACAGTATTCACCTGGAAGAATGGGAAAGTTTAGTGGTGAGACCGTGATGTAAAAAATATGTATTATGCTGATTTTTTACTAACAAATAGAATAAGAAAGAGACGGTGGCTGTTTAGAGCTGTCAAAATAGCTAACTTAACGTTAATTGTCGTGGTTCATGATGTTGGACGAAAAATAAAAACTGCTTCATACAATTTGTTTTCCCGTATCGTGACGGTAAAATCCTAATGTGACGTGCGGTGCTGTACTACGGTAAATGATATAAACACTTTTACCAAAAAAAAAAAAAAAACAACCGACTTCCGAACAAACACTACAAAGTGAAAGATAACTTTAACTTCGGAAGTCGGTGACTTTGGATATGTATTTTAATTTTTTGTCACCGCCTTCCGAAATAAAAGTTAATTTTTACTTTGTAGTGTTATTTCGGAAGTCGGTTGATTTTTTTTGGAAAACGTTTTTATTTTTCAATTATTAGTTACAGTACCTACCCCACACCATTTCGAAATTTTATCATCCTTCAAAACAATGCATATTTATGCGATAGCAGCAATCGCGGTTTGTTTGCTGTCATTTTTTTTGAAGAGTTCCGTTGCCTGTGTCCGAAACACATCATCAGATCTAAATGAAATTTAAATGGGACCATTTCGGAATTTGGGCGGAGCAACGCCGTGTCCTCGTGGAGGTGATCGGCGGCGGCGATCTCTCGCGTCCGACCCTGGTCCAGGCCATGGTACGGAGCGAGAGGGCATGGCTGGCAGTCGAAGAGGGAGGTGGCGCACTTGAGGGAGATGCAGTACATGCGCCCTCACAGCCGTGGCCTTCGCAGGAGACGCCCTGGGCGTCGGGAATCCCAGGCTGATTCCCGGCCACCGTAGGCACGGGCTTGCGGACGGCGAGTAATGGGTACCTCGCTGTCCGGTAAGGACCAAGCCCGGGTCGACGGCGCGTTGTGTTCCACGCGCGCCTCAAAAAGATGTCAGCAGCAACAGAGGGGCCCGCAAGGGCCGATGCCTGCCGGGGGTGCGGGTTGTTCGAAAGAGATACCGCCGCCCCTGGCACACAGGCAACTGAGGGAACACGGGTGGGTTTTAGTCAGTAAAAGTCTGACACACCCTCCCGCTCCACCCAGAGCGGGAGAAGTTATTTGATGATTTCCCACCCAGAAAAAAAAAAAAAAAAAAAAAACCATTTCGGAATAAACCCCATTCGAGCAAAAAAATATTTTGCAAATCCGTCTATATATAACGGAGTTATGCCCGAACATAAAAACGCTCATCAAGATTATTGTATTGGACGGCAGGGGCGCTCCCAGCATCGCAGGATCCTGAAATCGTCCTGGGACAATCTCCCACTATTGTAGACGTGCGCTCCCTACCAGCCGAGTCTAGTGACGTCAGGCTCTAGTTGTCTTGCACTTTTTCTGAACTGGGCCGTTTTGGCGCAGCCGTTTTTTTTTAGGGTGGGAAATCAACAAATAACTTCTCCATAGCTCTGGGTGGAGCAGGAGGACGTGTCAGACTTTTAACGACTAAAACCCACCCGTGTTCCTTCAGTTGCCTGTGTGCCAGGGGCCGCGGTATCTCTTTCGAACAAACCGGAGGCAAACTTGAATGCTAGTTTCTGACATGGCACTTTACTCTTTTTATTTGAGTTTTTTCTGCTGTATATTGTCTGCCGGTTATTGTCTGGTAAATAAAATGTATTTTCTCTCTTTCTTTAATGAGAAGTAGTTTAACTCCCTTACCTGTCAACACAGGTCTGGTAGCAGAGTCGGCTAGATCAAGCGGGGTTTTGCCTTCCGTGTTGCGGATGTTGGGGTCAGCTCCATGTTGTAATAACGCTGAAAATAATCAAAATACATAATACGGTATTACACCAACTTTTGAAAAGTGTCTTAATTAGATTCTAAAATGCTAATAAACCACGAAAAAAAAACAACATTTAAATTGAATCGATTAGTGCCACAAAAATGCATTTAAAATTTACATTTTCATATTTCGCGCGTAATTTGACAAAAACGCTGTGCTCAGTGGAAGCCTTAATGCTCTGTGGGTATGACGTCAGTTTGCTGTGTAAACAAATGCGCTGATATTTTGTATGACAATTGATTATTATAATTTAAAACATGAGTTGTTATTCTACTTATCGTTGGTTTGCTGTTCCTGAATGTAAGATATTATTTCAATAAAAATTACTTTGGTTACGAAAATAATAAAAGCACAAAGTTGTTCAGTTGTTTAGTTTAAACAGCGGTATGACGTAATAACGTGGCGGCTACTATTCATGGTGTTCAGAAACAGATGAAAAAAAATTTAATCTTTAAATTGTATTTTAAAATTTATTTTGTTGTTTTATGAACTAAAACTAACATTTTCCGAGTGCATTTTGTTACCACTAGGCCAGCATTACCACAGATCCACCAGAAGGCCAATTCTCAGAATTAAACACGTACAAAATCTAGTCGCAGTCTCATCCCGGCGACAATCAAACATCAAAAATGTATGGAAACTCGAGGTATTTTTGACAGAATGCGACAGAGATCAGACTGTGAACGTTCTTGAAATTACCAGAATTGCCCCTCTGAATACGAAGTAAAAAACCTATCTTCGACTCACCTATACAAACATCGACCTTCCCCTTAGCAGCTGCCTCATGTAAGGGCGTATAGCCCCAGTTATCTCTGGCTGCGGGCGCCGCCCCTGCCCCCAGCAGAGCCCTGACTACGTCCGCGTGTCCGAACGAGCAGGCGTTGTGTAACGGCTGGAGCCCGCCGTCGTCACGCGCTTGGAGAGCTGCCCCGGCAGCTATCAGGATTTCCACTACTTCCCTGCGTCCGTATCCTGGAAGGTAACAGAAAAACGGGAGTTTTTAAAGCGTGACGATGATTGAATAAATTGTATTTATTGCTGTAAACACTTGAAGGAGGATCCGCTACTACTAGGAATCATGTTTTGTTCAACAGACAGCCACAGTGACTTACGAATTGTAAACGTTAGATTTTCTTTTTATTTTGCGGGCTGCGCGGTGGCTTCCAGCTTACACCGTCACAAAAAAATTAACACTAGATGAGGTCGGTCTTTAGTCGGATTCCAAACTAACTCAAAGCATTTATTTATTTCAATTAAACCATTTACAAGCACTTTTTGAGTTGTCAAAAAGTCGAGCATGTTGCCCATTCCAAAACGTAGATCTCTATGGAGAAGAACGAGCAAGAAAATCCAAGGACACACTTTTAAATCAAGATACTTATTACAAAATCCTGGGTTCATTATTCTTCTTGCTTCTATATGTGAGAAAAATGTAAAGAAATTAAGTAACAATTCTGAATATAGATTAAAATAAATTATTACAATTACAATTATTTATGTTCGCATAGCTCAACGCAATGTATGGATCAGCTGATTTTTATTTCACGATTTCAGGGTGGATCCCATAGTAAAAGTTGTTCGTAATGATGAGTACAAAGACCCCTTTGAAGGATTAAAATGATTAAAAAAAATAGCGTTATATGTGACCTATGACCTTTTTTTTTTGGGTGGGAAATAAAAAAATCTTTTTCTGCCACACTTCTCTATCAGTCGTCATCTCCGTAGTCACACCCTTTCTAACCATATCATCGTTGGGCACGCCACGATTGCGGCGGTAAGTCCCCTCTTTGAGGAGTGGCTTGAGAGGCGGCATGGCGTCCTCACCTTCCGTCTGACACAGGTCCTCACCGGACACGGTTGTTTCGGGACGTTCGTGTTTCAGATAAGGCGGGAGGAAACGCCCGGGTGTTTCAACTGCGAAGATCACCCTGAGGACACGGTGGAGCATACGGTAGAGGTCTGCCCGGCTTGGGCGGAGCACCGCCGTGTCCTCGTGGAGACGATCGGCGGCGGCGATCACCAGCGTCCGGCCCTGGTCCAGGCCATGGTACGGAGCGAGAATGCATGGTTATCCGTCACCTCCTTCAGCGAAACAGTGATGGTCGCAAAGAGGGAGGCGGCACACGTGAGGGAAAGGCAATACATGCGCCCTCACGGCCGTAGCCTTCGCAGGAGACGCCCTGGGCGTCGGGAATCCCAGGCTGATTCCCGGCCACCGTAGGCGCGGGCTCGCGGACGGCGAGTAATGGGTAGCTCGCTGTCCGGTAAGGACCAAGCCTAGGTCGACGGCGCGTTGTATTCCACGCGCGCCTCAAAGAGATGTCAGCAACAACTGATGGGGCCCGCAAGGGCCGATGCCTGCCAGGGGTGCGGGTTGTTCGAAAGAGATACCGCGGCCCCTGGCACACAGGTAACTGAGGGAACACGGGTGGGTTTTAGTCAGTAAAAGTCTGACACACCTTCCTGCTCCACCCAGAGCGGGAGTAGTCATTTGATGATTTCCCACCCAAAAAAAAAAACCATATCATCGTTCACACAGTGCATTTCACACAAATATTTAAATTCATAAATACAATAGTAAATATTATTTATAGCTTACCCAACAAGGTCCTACAGTCTTCTCACAAAATAAAGAGAAATCGTTTTATTCAAGGCCAAGGACAAATTATTTAGATCTTAACAAAGAATTTGCACATTGCCTAGATTGTATTATAGATAAAATATTTTCAGCTGTAAGGTCAGTTCACACCGAGACGCGACGCTGCGCGCACTTTTTAAAGCGGAGATCTCTGGAAAACGCTCAAAAAGGTGGTTTTTTAAAGCTGTGTATCTCTTTAACCGTAAATAATTTTGAAAGCAAAAAGACACTTGATATATTCAAGTCTTTTTTGCATACACTGATGGAACTCAAAACATAATTAAACATACTTTAATGCATCAAAAAAATCATCAAAGTCACCTCTTAATTATCTTTAAAATAAGTTTATCCCTTCAATAACAGCTATTATAAACATAATTAAAAATATACCATAAAATTCCAAATGCCAAACTGCATCCAGTGATGGATAGTTTATTATTAAATAGTTAATATCTAATTTTATACGATTTTATTTGCATTCTTGCTCATTTGTTATTGGAATTTATTACAACAGATTTTAACCCGTAACAGATTGCAATAAGAACTATTATCGTTATGACCGATAATAGTATATCTCAAGATAGTAACAGAATATCTAACTTATTTACAACACGAGAAGGTATAATTTCATTACGAGTGCGAACGTGTGTCGAAGAACGCTGAGATGCACCTTGTTGTGCAGACCGTATACCGTATTGTGAAATAAATAAGATCTATTTCGTATCGTGATCTTAAAAAGTGCGCGCAGCGTCCCGTTGCGTCGCGCCGCGTCTCAGTGTGAACTGACCCGTATTGTCGTAGAAACCTTCAAGGTGAATCTTTAAGGGGAAGGCAGAAAAGAAGCTACACATTACTATAAAATACTATATAACAGCATCATACCCCCAGAAAAACGAGCTTGAATGATTTTTTCATGAAATAGTCATTATATGGGATTATAATGAATTTAGAGCGTTGTTTATAGGTTGGTTATGAATTTAGAGGGTTGTTTATGGGTTGGTTATGAATTTAGAGGGGTTGTTTATGGGTTGGTTATGAATTTAGAGGGGTTGTTTATGGGTTGGTTATGAATTTAGAGGGTTGTTTATGGGTTGGTTTTGAATTTTGATGATTTTAATGATGATAAATCAATCGAACTAGCCTTCTCCCAACTATATTGGGATCGGTTTCCAGTGTAACCGGACGAAGCTGAATACATGGAGCGCCTGCCTATCTGACCTCCGCAATCCTGTTACTAAGTATCACGATACCCCTTGGTAAGACTGGTAAAGAAACGTTTGACGCTTGTGACTTATGTTCTATGCTATTGGGTTTGGTTTCCGCACTAACTCGTTCAAGTGGACCATTGTGCGTGAGCCATGGCGACCTTCGGTTGTTATTCCTACCAGCCCACTTCCCTCCAGAAGTTGTGTCGCGACTTATTTTTATTTCGACATCCTTACTCTTAGCAGCAAATTGCAACAAAAATTTGAATTTCGCGGGCTACCGTGGCGCTTCACACTTGGACAAAAGAATTTGCAAATTGCCTATATTGAATTATAGATAAAATATTTTCAGCTGTATTGTGGGTGAAACCTTTAAGCTGATCCAATGTAGGGGTTCTTGTTATAATCAACAAATAATGTTCATGTCCGTTGAGATCAGTTCATCTGCGAATTCGTTTCACCCCGTACGTCACCGTGATATTGTTAGGCTTTACGAAGTAGGCCGAATAATGCGCGACAATTCACGAACTTCTGATGTTCGGCTTGGCCGAAGCTTCGGCAGATTTATGACCAAAACGAAATTGTATGGCCGAATCAACTTTTTTAGCCGAAAATGAATTTTCGGTTGGTCACTACTGGCGAAATCTAGGTTTACTATTAAAACTCAGCCTACCCCTACGAGATGTCAGACGTGATGTCATGAAGAAGATTTCATTTTCCAAATTAAGACTACATTCAAATAATTTGTATGCCTATTTAATAATTTAATATGTATCTGGTCGAAGTATTGTATAACAACTTCTGTTCAACTAAATTAATATTAATTAATTCTACGTCAATTTCTCCACGCATTTATGTAATAGGTTGCCAAACGAGATACAATATTTAATACTTTATCTAGTAGTACAATTGAGATCTCTTTTCAATCTTCTTCTAAATAAAAATCGAAGCATGTGTGGCGTGACTATGAATGATAGACTGAGGAATGATGTGATACGGCAACGGTGCGGTTTAAAAGAACATGTAGTTACAAAAATTTAAAAGATTAAGCTTAGATGGTTATTTTTTTGTGTGGGAAATCATCAAATAACTTCTCCCACTCTGGGTGGTGCAGGAGGGCGTGTCAGACTTTTACTGACTAAAACCCACCCGTGTTCCCTCAGTTGCCTGTGTGCCAGGGGCCGCGGTATCTCTTTTGAACAACCCGCACCCCTGGCAGGCATCGGCCCTTGCGGGCCCCATCAGTTGTTGCTGACATCTCTTTGAGGCGCGCGTGAAACACAACGCGCCATCGACCCGGGCTTGGTCCTTACCGGACAGCGAGCTACTCCGCGCAAGCCCGCGCCTAAGGTGGCTGATTCCTGACGCCGAGGGCGTCTCCTGCGGCACTTAAGGCCGTGAGGGCGCATATACTCCCTCACGTGCGCCGCCTCCCTCTCTTCCCTCGAGCATCACTGCTTCGCTGAAGGAAGCGACTGCTAGCCATGCACTCTCGCTCCGTACCATGGCCGGACGCGAGAGATCGCCGCCGCCGATCGCCTTCACGACGACACAGCGGTGCTCTGCCCAAGCCGGACAGACCTCCACCGTATGCTCCACCGTGTCCTCGGGATGCTTAGATGGTTTGGTCATATTGAGAGGGCGACTAACAAAAGATAGCAACAGATGTGATGATGATGATGACACCCTAGGAAGACGTATAGTGACCTTATTGGTGATGATCTTTCGAACGTCCAGGTGCGTTGTACTCGCAACCGATGTGCGTGTACGACCACATTTGAAATCCATCCACAATTGACGGAGAAGTCGCGTAACAAATGTACAAAAAACTTATAGACGAATTGACAAGCCCCTCCTTTTTGAAGTCGGTTAAAAAAGAGAGGACTAAGGAAGGATTAAAAAAAATCCGCTAAAGGCGTTAAATAGAAGACGAAAATTTGTATGGAAGTTAGTGATTTTTGCAGCTAGGAAATTCCATCGCATGTTTTGTAGTTAGATAACTTTTTCATCTGAAAGCTTTTCTATACAAAATATGTCACACTGTCATATTAATTTTTCAGATAAAAGTTCATATGATAATTAAAAAATTGGCGTTAAAACATTAAAATATCAATTACATACTTTCTTTCCCTGTTACTATTAACGTGAACATAACTGATGAAAAGTGGTGTGATATGGTGTGTGTGTTGTGTGTGTGATGTGAGGGTGTGTGTGTGTGTGAGGGTGTGGGTGTGTGGGTGTGTGTGTGAGGGTGTGGGTGTGTGTGTATTTGTGGTGTGGTGTGGTGTGTGCTGCGGTGGTGTGTCTCTGCTCTGCCTTACCCTTCAACGAAGAGTTCTCTTCTTCAAACAATGGTTCTACATTATTTGCTTTAAATTACACTTTTGTGACAAAATCGGATATTAAATATTATCCTCGTGTCAATTTAAATATTTATGTACACTTGTATAAATACAGACAATGCTGAATCACACTGTATTTCTAAGTTATTTATTACATGATTAAATCAGTGATAAACTGTGCTAGAAAGGGAATCAATATAATATAACAGCACGCCTGTTTTATCTAAAGAAATAGGCAGAACAATCGACGCCACCAGCAGACGGGTAATTGAGTAACAGCGTACCACACTAACAGTAAGAATGGCTTCCCTTTTGACAGTTCAACGACATTCATTGCGTTATTGAACGTTGTTGAACAGACATTTTTTCGAACATAATCAGCACGCGCAAGGTCGCAAATCATATTTGTTCAACTTATAGCCTGATACTGACCTGCATATTACAAAAAAAAAAAAAAATCTCGGGCTACCCTGGGGCTTCCCATTTAAGTCTCGCGTAATACGGGCTAGCCTATTGCCATAAAACATACAAGCGTGCAGTGGCGAAAGCACCATATAACACGATTCCTACCGGCTTCCGTTCGTTGATTCGCATCTCTGCCGCTTTTGAAAAATGGCACGTCAATAGTGTCTACTATTGTCATAAAATATAGTTACACTACGGGTATTTAATTCGCCATAACATTTAAACGACAAAAAATCTTATTTTTAGCAACAAGAACAAAAAATCTAAATGAACGCGGCACAAAGATGTCATAGTCGGTAACTAAAAATTCATACAACAGCGATCCCGTAATTATGTCACTTTAGGTCACGTGGCACCGCTTGATATTGGATGAGAACAAGCCGCTGTACAACGGATTACGATAGAGGCGGAAATAGAAAAAATGCGTCAGCGAGAACGAGATGGAGGAATATTGCACATTTTATTTGGTTTTCAGCTATTTGATTTTGTTGTATATAATTCTTTATATTAATTTTAGAATGATAGTAAGTATTATGTTTTGATAAGTCAGTAGGTTAAGGCTGGCTTCGCACCGGCTTCTCTCTTAGAAAAATTGACACCTCGCCGCTGCATGCGTGGATGTGTTGGATCATTCGGTTCCCTACAAAATGGTTGAGCTGGATGGTGCTGATCCACACGTCAAGTTCGTGAACGGGCGCTTTCGGTTGAGACTGGTGATCTCCTAACTTGCAGGGCTTATTTTTATCTTGGATTTAGAATTGTTTATATATAAAAAAATTACATTGTTCACACATACGAAGCAACAAGAATAATGTTCCCAAGATTTTGTAATATTCAACTTCATTTTAAAAGAGTGTCCGTGGAGTTTCTTGCCCGTTCCTCTCCATAGAGATCTACGTTTTGGAATGGGTAACTAGCTTCTACTTTCCAACTGATCGACTTTTTGACAATTCAAAAGTGCCTGTAAATGGTTTAATTGAAATAAATGCTTTGAGTTTGAGTTTGTCGGAAATAATTCTACAAGACCGCACTACTGGGATAAAAAGACAGGTCATGATTTATCCATGTGCCGAATTTCGTCCAAATCCTTTCAAGGCGCGAAAGGTGACGGACAGACTTCTTTCTTCGCATAATATTAGTGACAAACAGCAGAGGTGGCGCAGTGGTAACGGCCGCGACATACGAGTTGTAGGTCATGGGGCCCAGACAGGCGGTCTATATAAATTATTTTATCACCACTGCTCCCAAAATGATGAAAGAAGACATTGTGAGGAAGCCAGCATGTCCTAGAACCAAAATGTCTAAGACATGAGACATCTACCAACCCGTACTGGGCCCACGTGGTGGATTACGGCCCACTCCCCCTCACCAAGAGGAGGCCTGTGTCCCAGCAGCGGGAATATCATAGGGTCATTGTGATTATGATAATATTAGTGTGGATGCGATGCCATGCAGCTGTGAGGTACACTTACTGCTTTAGGCTGAGTCATATCACGTTTGTATGATTCATTCCTGATTCTGATACATCTTGATAGAAAGTGAATCTATAGACAATCAACTGCTAAATTATTGGTAGTTATGTATTCTTTCTCTATCTGTGGCAGTGAAATTGGCAATTAAAGATCTCAGCTCCTCCCCAGTGGGGTTCCCGCATTGTCGTTGCGGGGGGGCTCAGTAACCGTGGTCATCTCCACGGTGAAGCGAAGAGGAACCCCAAGGTGGGCCCGCTCGTCAGGGCTTGTGCCTCCAAGCCGACGACGTAGCGGCCAAAAAGTAGGTTGCGGTGAGGTGCATCGCAACTGAGGCGGGCTGCGATGTCGAATGGGAGGCATCGCGGTTGAGGGTTAGAGGCTGCGGCGGAGGAGGAGTGCCGGTACTTCTGAGTAGCGCTCTTCCCTTCCGTGGCCTGGACGGGGCCGCCACCGTTTGATGGCGGACGCGGTGGGGCCGCAGGGGAAGAGGAGTGTCGATATAGCGTTGGCCGCTCTCCCTATCCCCTGCGGCCGAAAAGTGGTAGGCGGCGGGGCCACTGTGCTGACCCGTCGCAGGGAGACGTCAGCAATAGCTGGTGGGGCCCGCAAGGGCCGATGCCTGCCAGGGGTGCGGGTTGTTCGAAAGAGATACCGTGGCCCCTGGCACACGGGCAGCTGAGGGAACATGGGTGGGTTTTAGTCAGTAAAAGTCTGACACGCCCTCCTGCTCCACCCAGAGCGGGAGAAGTCATTTAATGATTTCCCACCCACAAAAAAAAAAAAAAAACGGTCTCAGCTGGATTTGTAACCACTGAATTCTGTACTTAAGGGGAACCTAGTCGCGGGCGGCGAACTCACTGATGGGCCTGGCTAAAAAGCACGCTGTCTCACCAGGCATCGTGTCCGACAGAGGTAGTATCAGTGATGAGCAGTTAGACGCTAGTCTACACGCACAACGTTATTGTGTGAGATGCAGGATCATTTATAGTACTACAGGCGCGTAAAAAATTAAGAACAGTACTTCGGAAGATCGGGTTTTATGAAAAAAACACTGCATAAATCAATAAAGTTTTTGTCGGTACCGACTTGGTTTTTCAGATTTTACACGTCTTTTATTACTTAAACACGCCGAAAGTAAGGTTAAATTAGCAAGAAAAACGGACCTTTGTTTTCTCCTAACTTTTTAATGGCTTTTTATTTTAGTATTCTGTTTCCGTACAGACAATGTTAATGATGAAACAAAACCATACCATGTTAATTTTTTTATGTACATTGTCGAACAGTGGAGTAATATCCTCCCGAAGTTTGCATGGCAAAAATGTGGACTAGGTTCACCTTAATGTTTACTCATAACTCATTTGTTGGGCTTGGTATAACTTTTTATAACAAGCTTCCCTATTCTTTGCTAGATTTGCCTTTTGATGCGTTTCAAGCTCAAGTAAAATCCATCCTTTGTTTAAAGGCTTACTATTCCATCAACGACTATTTAAATTAGAAGAATAGTTGGTTGTTGTGATTAACTCAAGACAATGTTTATGTTCTTTCTCGAGAATTGGTGTACCTAGTGACAGGTTATATGGGTTCAATTTTATTATTATTTATTATGTCATTAGTTATTGACATAATCTATAGACATGATCTACTCATAACAATATTTTTTATGATGAGTTGTTTTATGCTTTATGTTAGCTAGCAACCTCGACAGTTTTCATTTTATTTATCGGTATATTGGCATGGCTAGCTGGCCTTATGACTAATTATTTAATTAATGTTCTGTGTCTCACAATGTTTATTTATCTTTATATTTATTACTCTGCCTATGTATGTATAGAATCAACTCTATATGACTAAACAGACAGCTGTGCTGCTGGGGAGTTTGTTGCGCCACTTCTTCCCAGCAATCCCAGCGAAAGCAAAGAAGTGGTGAAGTGCGGGCGTTTTGGGGGACTGTCTTATGTATTTTGACGTTCGAAAAGTGCTGATTCTCAGCCTAATTTGAATAAATGACTTTTGATTTTGATTTTTGAAAGAGGCAAATGATAAATGATTTTATTTCTATAAAAAAATTGTACACACACTTTTATACATCAATAATATTATTTTTTAAAACTAGATGAGGTCTGAACTGAACCGGTGGTAATGGTCTGTCCATTGCAACTCAAGTAATGGAAATAGGTGGAAGAGGCCTTTTCCTAGAGGCACACTGAACTCCGATATTATCCCATGGGAACATACTATCAACTACAACTACTACTAGTGTCCTAATTCCAGGTTACAAACTATCTGTGTATCAAATTTCATCCAAATCCGTTTACCCGTTTTAGCATATTGAGTAACAAAAATCCAAACATCTTAATATTCAAACATCTAAACATATAAACTCATATAAAATTAGTACGATATCTTAGATGTTCCTGAAAGCACCCATCAAACAGACTATTGAAGACCTTATTTCAAAAACCACCTTTGTCCAATTCCATGTTACGAGTTAGTTACGCCATGCAATTTGTTTTTATTTGTTGTAAAATCGTTTATTCGTTCTGTATCGTTGTTCGAATAAAAGCAAATTTCTCATGATTTAACATGTTTTTGAAGAAATATCATCAGAAAGCTTACAAATTTCTCTACAGGACGGCGTAACTAACTCATAACATGGAATTTTGAGAAAGGTGGTTTTGGAAATAAAGTCTTCAATTTCATCTCTTAATACCAAAGTAGGCACATCATAGAGCAGGTACAAAGGCAGACTGAATGCCTTAGGCATTCTCTACCAGTCAACCAAGGGTGGTGAAAAGATTAGATGGCAGGTACTTTGGTTGAAATAAAGTCTTTGCGATAAAAAGAAAAATGATGAGTTATAAATGAGATAGGTACACTAGTATACATAAAAAGGTTACAAACTTGAGAGTAAATAACATTAATTAAATTTAAATGTTGTTGCAAATACCTGTGAATATAAACATAGGAAAACTGGTACAACACCACACATTTAATTAAAAATAATTAATTAATTATTGACAAACAAACACATGCTGACCAAAACAAGTTCAGACACACACTGGTACATTACCCCACTTGTCTACTTACCCCACAGCGGATATATCGTGATGATAAACAAGGTAAAAGTTACAGAGCGTGACGCCAAGTTATGGACAGTCACAATTTTTGTTTCTCTCGTGAATTTCAACACCACAATAACATTACGTCAGAAAAACATGAGTGAAACACAACAAAAGACATAAAACACGAAACGCCAATCAACTAGCGTAACTAATTATGCAATTTTTTAAAACTTACGACTTCCTATTGTGGTCTGTCCGTCCTTTCACCAGTTTTTCAAAATCGTGTTTCATGACAAAATTATTGAGTTTTTATATGTTGTTTGTGTTTAATTACCTGCAGCGAAGTGTAGAGGAGTTGATTTTCGTCCAGCCGTGTCCCTGGCATTCACAGTTTGGGGTGTAATTAACTTTTTTACCCGAACAGCATCGCCTGTTTTGCATGCCTCAAATAATTCGCGTAATGGATCTGTGGGCGGAGGTAGAGCGTCAAGCGCCGATCCGAGGATCGAACGACGGCTCGACATGATGATTTCACGTTTCACATTTAATTTTCGTGTTTTAAACGCACATTATCGAGATATTAATAAATAAAAACACGTATAAGCACAGCTGCTTGCTACTTTTATTTGACAATTGGTTTTGGGGTTACTGCTCCAAATCTTTATTACCCCATGAAAATGGTGTTAATTATAAGGCAGTATTCACACTTGAAAAAAAAATCATTTTCGTGCCGTTTTTATTTGTAAGAAAAAGAAACAAACGTCGTTTGTGTTTTCAGTGGTTTATTGCATTGAAAGCATATGAATATCAGCCAAAATCATTGTTATGATTATGAGAGATAGTTTACTTTTGTGTCACCTTTGTGGACGGTGAAGGTGACAAGAAAGCTGCTGGGGTACCTGAATTCTTATCTTCAACGTCTCCTCCACCTTTCCAATCCGATTCAATATAAGCAATACCTATCCATTGTGTTGTATCAAGAAGACGAATTTTTCAAGCAATGTATATTTTCAAATGTTCAAAATAGAAGCTAGGGTTGTGGAGGTCTGACAGGCAGTCACTCCATGTAAAATACTGGTATCCATCTGCATCCGGTTAGACTAGAAGCCGACGCCAAAAAAGGACGCCAAGAAAAGGCTAGGCAGATGATGATTGAAAATAGAAGCTACTTCTGTAAGGGCTTTACGCAATTAGTATTGTTTAATATACACAAATATAAATTAAATTCATGTGTTTTTTTAGCGGAAGAGTTTAATTAGGTTTCTTTTCAGAAAGTACATATTGTTTTCCTTTCTTTGTTTATTTATTTTGGTTTGCATATGTTCATGCATTACTCGCTACGAATCTACGAAGTTAGCTGTAGTTTGTCTTACTGTGTTTGTTTTCACGACATTTGAAAGAAATTTAAAAACTTGGAAAAATCTACTTCATGGACATACATTGAAAAACCTCCTTTTTAAGTAGATACTTAATGTGCGGGACAAGCGATAGAACAGTGTACATAATAGAATAGTGTATATAAAGTGATACATAGACGCTCATAAGACAGTACAAAGTGAATAAGTTTACTATAATTTAATAATTCGTATAAGTTGTGTGATTGAGTACTAGGGGTAAGCAGTAGTTCAAGTGTTTATGTTATATTTTATATTGTCTTAGTTGATTTTATATTTTTCTTAGATAGTTCTTATTACATAGAGTCCGATTATATATAGTTTTACCTATGTAAAATTAATAAAGTTAGCAAAAAACGCAAATAATGTAGCGCGGTCCTCGTTACGGTAAAGGGTCGAGGTATTTAAGTTAAAAATGTTCAATATAGTGCCTCGCTCTGATTGGTTGATGTTTTTGCGCGCGTTTTTTTATAATATTGTGCCTATCCCTAATTAGCTGACGCCTTTACCCGCGCTTTTTTGTAATTATGATTGGTCAAATCGATATTTTAAATCCTTGCAAAATTGTATAAAAATAGGAACATTTTTGTCATTCAACACATTCAGCGGCGAACTACCTAGAACAAAGTACTCCAAATATAGAAGCAAGAAGTCTCCAGTGGTTTCATTCCCCGCCAACCCAGCACACAAATGCGGCTATAGGCCACATTTAATGGTCCTTCGAACACGGATACTGCGGGGAAGAATTACCTGAAGATTACTACAGCATCACAGAGAAGATTTCTCAAGAGAATAGAAGAGTACTTTCAAGATTCGAAGAAAATCAGCTGACAGCATGCCAGTTACGCGCTCCGTGGGTAGGGGCCGCAAGCCGTCGGGAGAACAGAAGCCGTCGTCGTCCGAGACCACTACCTCGGCGACCGGTACCAGCGCGGAAGCCAGCACGGAATCGACAGTTACAGGGACGACCGCCACGGAAACTTCGGAACAGACAGACAACTCCGCGGCAACCGAGCCAACCACCGTGACTTCCGCGACCGCCAGAACCTCCTCGACCGCCACCGCCTCCGCCACAGCCGCCAGCGCCGCTGCCCCCTCCGTAACCCCGTCCACTGCGACGACACTAACTACGGGTGCGAAGGACAAACAGCTGATGAAGCCGCCCGCTACTGTCATCAATAGTGAAACTCGTCAAGAAACAGAAACCTCTACAGTGAAGCGAGTTATGAAGAACACCGCCGGTCCATCGAAGCCGACTGGACTACAAGATCTCCGCCCTCCTAGCAACAAGGGAGGAGAGGGAGGATCTATCTACAGCAGAACAAAGCAACTCAAGCTTGCGAAGGCGAGAGAAGATTTACTACGCCTTCAAGTGAAACTAGCCGCAGCACGCCTAGCTACATTGGAGAAAGAAGACTCAGAAGAAGAAGAAGATGACGTCTCCCTCTACTCGAAGTCAGAAGTTAACGCAAGAGTGGACAACTGGTTGGAGAATCAAGTGAATCGTCCGGTGTTAGCGATCACCAAAGAACCACACTGCCCCCCAGAAGAACCAACGGTCATCCGCACAGAAGAACCAATGCCAGCGAAGCATGAAGAAACACGTCAGTCACCGGCGGGAGGTCAAACCGACTTAGCCCTCCTAGCTGAAGCCATCACCCGGGCTGTCAGCGCCGCTCAACGACCCAAGTTCGTCGAGTTACCGATCTTCAGTGGGTCCCATCAGGAGTGGCTACCATTCCGCGCCGCCTACTACGAGACAGAAACAATGTTCAGCACAGTTGAAAATACGAATCGACTCAGAAGAAACCTGAAAGGAAAGGCCAAAGAAGCGGTTGAAGGTCTTCTGATAACCAACGCGCATCCAGCTGAAGTGATGAAGACTTTGGAGTCAAGATTCGGAAGACCAGAAGCAATAGCCATGATGGAGATGGAGACGCTTCGAGGTCTGCCGCGCCTTACTGAGTCACCAAGGGACATCTGCATATTCGCCACGAAGGTCTCCAACGTAGTGGCGACATTGAAGACTATGGGTTGTTTCAACTACATGTACAACCCTGAACTCGCGAAGACAATAGTGGACAAACTGACGCCGACTCTGCGATACAGATACTACGATTTCTCAGCCACACAACCACGCGAAGATCCTTGCCTCATCAAGATAGAAAAGTTCTTCAAAAGGGAAGCGGAGCTGTGCGGACCTTACGCGCTGCCTGAACAGATGGCAGCACTTACTACGGCCGCTTCACAAAAGAAGACACAAAGGGTCAACAACGTGACTGAGAAGACACAAGCAACGAAGTGCTTCATATGTGAAGATAAGGGGCACACCAATGCAACAGAATGCGAAGAGTTCAAGAAGTTAGATGCAAACGCAAAATGGGACATGGCCAAATCCAAACGTCTCTGCTTCAGATGTCTTCGCTACAGAAACAAGACACACAACTGCAAACCCAAGTCATGTGGTGTCAACGGCTGCAAGTACTCTCATAACAAGATGCTGCACTATGAAAAGAAGACAGAGAAGGCAGAAGCAAAAGAAGAGCCCACAGAAGTCATCAACTCAACTTGGACAGTCAAGAAGCAATCGTTCCTGAAGATCCTTCCAATCCAGGTGAAGGGACCGAAAGGAGATGTCAACACCTTCGCATTGATGGACGACGGGTCAACAGTCACTCTCATCGACGACAGCGTGGTAAAGAGCGTCGGAGCAACAGGACCCATAGATCCACTGAAGATTGAAACCATCAATGACATGAAGGCATCAGAGTCAGCATCCAGAAGAGTCACCATCAAGCTGAAGGGGCTCAACGATCACGAAGAGCAAATACAAGCACGTACAGTGAAGAACCTGCAAGTCTCGTCTCAACGGGTTCCACAAGAACTAGTGGAAGGGTGTCAACACCTATCTGACATCCGAGGACATCTCACATATGCTAATGCGAAGCCACGAGTTCTCATCGGTCAAGACAACTGGCATCTTCTGCTGACGTCGGAAGTAAGAAGAGGAGACAAGAACCACCCAGTGGCATCTCTCACGCCGCTAGGTTGGGTACTCCACGGCAGCCAGACACGAACCTTCGGGAAGCAGATCGATTTCGTGTCACACATCACAGAAGATCCAGAAGAGAATTTAGAAAACCTCGTGAAGCAATATTTCGAGATGGACGCGCTCTGCATAAACCCCAAGAAACCGAAGACTGACCCAGAAGAACGAGCACTTCGTATTCTGGAGAAAACCACCACGAAAATAGAAGAAAGAAGATTCCAGACCGGTCTTCTCTGGCGTAAAGAAGATGTCAAATTCCCAGACAACTACGAAAACTCACTGAAGAGGCTCTTCAATATAGAGAAAAAGATTGATCGTGAACCCGCATTGAAGAAGAAGTACGTCGAACAGATGGACGCTCTTATTGCAAAGGGGTACGCTGAACCTGCCCCGAAACAGAAGACAGCTGACAAGACTTGGTACTTACCTCACTTTGCGGTAGTCAACCCAATGAAACCAGAGAAACTCCTGGTAGTACACGATGCCGCGGCCAAGACCAAAGGGGTGGCACTCAATGACATGCTACTCAAAGGCCCTGATCTACTACAGTCACTACCAGGCGTCGTCATGCGGTTTCGACAACACATTGTCGCAGTTACAGCGGACATCAAAGAGATGTTCATGCAAGTCAAGCTGCGAACAGAAGATAGAGATACACTGCGGTACTTATGGCGCGGGGATCGACGAGACGACCAACCTCCAGAAGAGTACAGAATGACGTCGTTAATCTTCGGAGCATCGAGTTCCCCTTCAACAGCAATCTACGTAAAGAACATGAACGCCAAACAGCACGAGAAAACTCACCCAGAAGCCGCAGCTGCTATCATACAGAAGCATTACGTCGACGACTACTTAGATAGCTTCAGAAACCTCGAAGAAGCCAAACGCATCACGAAGAGTGTGCGAGAGGTACACATGAAGGCCAGCTTCGAGTTGAAACAATGGAAATCGAACTCAACGTCACTCCTAGAATCACTTGGAGAAGACAACCAGACAGAAGACATGGAACTCTACAGAACAGAAGAAAAGACTGAACGAGTCTTGCGTGTCATCTGGAAAATCAACTCAGACGAGCTCACCTTCAACCTCAACTTAGCCAGAATACCTTCCACACTCATAGAAGGTAAACAGCCGACAAAAAGGGAAGCACTAAGAATAGTGATGTCACTCTTCGACCCACTCGGGTTCGCTTCGCCTGTCACAATCAGGGCGAAACAACTCCTCCAGGAAGTTTGGCGCAGAGGAACAGCTTGGGATGACAAGATCGACGACGACCTGGCAGAGCAGTGGGAAATGTGGATGGGGCATCTGAAGAACCTCCAAGAAGTAGCAATCCCGCGGCAATATCTCCACTACAGCGACGCCGCCTCCCTAGAACTCCACGTCTTCAGTGATGCCAGCGAGTCAGCCTACTCTGCAGTCCTCTTCTGGAGAGCAGTGAAGACAGACGGTGAGGTCGGCCTATCCCTCATCATAGCCAAAGCAAAGGTGGCACCTTTGAAGTTGACGTCGATCCCAAGATTGGAGCTACAGGCAGCCGTCATGGGAACTAGACTCGCAGAGACAGTGGTCGAAGAGCTCGAGAGGAAGCCTGACCGCAAAGTGTTCTGGACAGACAGCAAGACGGTACTAACCTGGATAAGAACAGGGTCACGTTCATACAAACCCTACGTGGCTCATCGTCTAGCAGCAATAGAAGAGAGTTCCAAGGTCAACGACTGGCGCTGGGTTCCGACAAAGCTGAACGTGGCGGACGACGCCACTCGAGACGTACCATCAACATTCGACAGACATCATCGATGGTTCAAAGGGCCGGACTTCTTATACCAAACTGAAGATTCTTGGCCGACAGAGACCGCAAGGACAACACCAGAAGAGCCTTCCGATGAAGAGAAGACGCATTACGTGAGCGACAAGGGAAGACTGAAGCTCGCAGAGGGTCTGCCTGATCCAACTACGTTCTCCAACTGGGATCGACTTCGATACTCAACAGCACGTGTTCTGCAGTTTATTCAACTCTGCAGAGCCACCAAACATAGAGTCAACTACAGAAGAACGAAGAAGAACAAAGAAGCAGATCCCACCTGGAAGAAGAACAAGGCTACAGTTAAACAACAGGCGCCCACGATGGCAAAGTCATCACAAGGAGGAAAGAAGCGGCTACCAGTCACAGCCGAGCAGCTCAAGACAGCCGAAGAACTCCTGATGCGGTCCTCTCAAGAAGAATCCTTCGCAGAAGAAATAGATAGTCTGAACAACGGGAAACCGATCAACAAAGAAAGCCGCCTTCACCAGCTCAGCGTCGAGTCCATAAACGGCGCACTGAGACTCAGAAGCCGTATTCGAGCGGTCCAGGACGTGAAGGAAGAATCCAAGAACCCGCTGGTAATCGACGGTGATCATCCTACGGTCAAGCTCTGGGTACAGGCTGTACATCGACAACTCCATCACGCTGGTGTAGAAGCCACAGTAAACGAGTGCAGGCAACAGTATTGGGTACTACGACTGCGCCCTATCACACGCACAATACTGCGAACATGCCTATTCTGTAGAATGAAGACACAAGTACCGCCGCATCCAAGAACCGGGGACCTACCAGCGTGTCGTTTAGCTCTGAATCACAAGCGACCCTTCACCTTCACTGGGGTCGACTACTTCGGACCTCTCTCAGTGACCGTCGGACGAACTCGACAAAAAAGATATGTGGCCATCTTCACATGTCTCACGATGCGAGCCATACATCTGGAAGTCGCCGGCTCGCTTAGCGCCGACTCCGCGGTGATGGCAGTTAGAAGAATGATCGCACGAAGAGGTTGCCCAACTGAAATATGGTCGGATAACGGCACCAACCTAAAGGCCGCCGACAAGGAACTACGACAGGCGATCGACGCAGCGACTGCAGAAGAAGCAGCGAAGAGGACCATCTCCTGGCGCTACATACCGCCTGGAGCTCCGTTTATGGGCGGAGCCTGGGAGCGAATGGTTCGCTCCGTCAAAACGGCTCTCACCGCGACGTTACATGAGCGTCATCCGACAGAAGAGGTCCTCACGACTCTACTAGCGGAAGTAGAGAATACAGTTAACAGTCGTCCGCTGACTCATGTCTCAGTCAGCCCAGAAGATCCAGAAGCCCTAACTCCCAATCACTTCTTGTTGGGAGGGCCAGGGCGCGTGCCACAACCAGGCACTTTCACCGAACAAGACACCCTTTCACGATCCAGCTGGCGAGCCGCGCAGAGGCTAGCGGACATCTTCTGGCTACGCTGGGTGAAGGAGTACCTCCCTGAGCTCCAACACCGGCGGGAGCCCCATGGACGAGGTCAAGCAGTGCAGGTCAACGATCTCGTGCAAATCGTCGACCCGAACCTTCCCCGCAACGTGTGGATCCGTGGAAGAGTCGTCGCTACGTACCCAGGCCCCGACAACGTCGTGCGGACGGTGGACGTGCAGACCAAGGGAGGTGTTCTGCGCCGGCCAGTAAGGAAGCTAGTGATCCTGCCCCTGACTACAAGCAACGAGCCCGCACCGGAAGTTGATACGACGCGGTCGCACGGCGGGAGTGATGTGCGGGACAAGCGATAGAACAGTGTACATAATAGAATAGTGTATATAAAGTGATACATAGACGCTCATAAGACAGTACAAAGTGAATAAGTTTACTATAATTTAATAATTCGTATAAGTTGTGTGATTGAGTACTAGGGGTAAGCAGTAGTTCAAGTGTTTATGTTATATTTTATATTGTCTTAGTTGATTTTATATTTTTCTTAGATAGTTCTTATTACATAGAGTCCGATTATATATAGTTTTACCTATGTAAAATTAATAAAGTTAGCAAAAAACGCAAATAATGTAGCGCGGTCCTCGTTACGGTAAAGGGTCGAGGTATTTAAGTTAAAAATGTTCAATATAGTGCCTCGCTCTGATTGGTTGATGTTTTTGCGCGCGTTTTTTTATAATATTGTGCCTATCCCTAATTAGCTGACGCCTTTACCCGCGTTTTTTTGTAATTATGATTGGTCAAATCGATATTTTAAATCCTTGCAAAATTGTATAAAAATAGGAACATTTTTGTCATTCAACACCACCGACCGCGAGATTACCAGATCGTCTCAGCCCCCAGAAGCCGAGTCCCTGGAACTATCTGAACCATCAGCAGGCGTTCCCTGCGTTGGCTTCAGCTAGGCCCACGCTCGCTCCAATCCCACCGCTCGTAGACCCGCGTACCGGCGCCCCCGCGCTAACTACTCGGTTCCCCTACCCCCACGCGCCCGTCTCCATCGCGTCCGCCGTCGCCGCGCCCGCCGCCGCCGCACCCGCCGCCGTCGCACCCGCCGTCGTCGCGCCCGCCGCCGTCGCGCCCGCCGCCGCCGCCGCCGTACCACCCGCAGCGCGCTCCGCAGCGCGTCAAGCCGCCCGCCCACCAGTCGCAGTAAACCAGCACCCTGGTCCCGCGACCATGAACCCTATGGACGTGTATAATACAATCAACAGCACGTTCCTAAAGTTCTTCTCCCCTCGTGCCCTCCGTATGGCACAGGAGCTCAGTGCAGCCACTAGGGCTGGAGACTTTAATCAGGTTTACGCGATCTACAACGCGTACCCGGACATTACGCAGTCCGTGTTCGATTCCCAACCAAAACCCGGTACCCACTATGTCTAACAAAATAGTCGCGCGTATCAAACCCCGATCCCTAAAGCTAGGAACATTCAACGCAAACGGTATCCAATCCCAACGTGATGAGATCGCCCAATTCCTCCGCGACCATCAACTAGACGTACTCCTAGTACAAGAGTCATTCTTAAAACCCTACAACCGCGACCCGAAAATTGCAAACTACCGTGTAGTGCGCAACGACAGGTCGCGTTGTCACATGGGTGGAACACTCATTTACTATAAAAGGTCACTACACTGCATCCCTATGGATCCCCCCACCCTTACCCGATTAGAAGTTTCGGTCTGCCGACTAGGCCTGACGGGCCACCAACCTGTCACAATAGTCTCAGCCTATATCCCGCCCACTTCTCAAGCAGAAGATTTCCAACCAATCGCCGATGACCTCGCCGTGCTTTTAGAATTGAGTGACTCTGTTATCATAGCAGGCGATCTCAACGCTAAACATCCCGCATGGAATAGTAACACTTCATCGACTAGAGGAAGACGATTGTTCGACCTCTGTTCCTCACTAGTCTTTGACGTCGTCGCCCCGATGACTCCAACTCACTTTCCCCACAACGTAAATCGTAGGCCCGATGTACTCGACATTGCCATTCTGAAGCGAATCAACTTAAGGTTGGATTCCATAGAAGCAATAAACGAGCTCACCTCCGATCACCGTCCGGTAGTCATGCACCTGGCCCCTCGCACGGGTCTCCCAGGATCTGACCATCCCCCCCTCACCAAAGTGGTAACGGACTGGAGGCGAGTAGGCGATTCGCTGAAAACCAACACATCCCCCCACTTGAATGCCATCCCCGATCACTTTGACTCTATCGCCGACACAACGGCCGCGATCGACTCATTCACGGGTCACGTACAATCTGTCCTGAACGACTGTTCAAGGGAAATTCCTGAGGTGGAAGACCACCGATGGAAGTTGCCGGACGATGTACGCGAACTGCTAAATGAGAAGAACGCAGCTGTTCGTGCCTACAGTAACTTTCCCTGCGATGCGAACAAGGCTCATATGCGCTATTTACAGAGATCTGTAAAGACACGCATGCAGGAGCTTCGTGACGCTAACTGGGACAAGATGCTGAGCGAATTAGAGCCAACGCATCTAGCCTTCTGGCAACTTCAGAGGAATCTCAAATCCCGAGAAGTCGCCACCATGCCTCCCCTGACCCGGCCCGACGGCACAGTCGCGTTCGACGACATCGAAAAGGCCGAGTGCCTTGCCGAGAGCCTCGAAGCCCAATGCACGCCCAGTACGCTACCAGTAGACCAGGCACACCTCGCTGAGGTGGACGCCGAAGTCGAACGTAGAGCCTCCCTCCCGCCCGTCGAGGACCCTGATGATCCATTACCTCTCGTCACCCCGGACGAAGTTCACGAGATCATCAAAGGTCTGAAACCCCGAAAGGCCCCCGGCGCTGACGGAATCACCAATAGGGTGCTCCAGATGCTGCCCGCTCACCTGATCATGCTCTTGGCCACCATCTTCAATAGAGCCTTGAGCAATAATATCTTCCCGCAAGCATGGAAGGAAGCCACGGTCATCGGCATCCCAAAACTTGGCAAGCCCAAGACCGAGCCCACGAGCTACCGCCCCATCAGTTTACTGAATTCGCTCGGTAAAATCTACGAGAGACTTATTTATAAGCGACTCAGAAATTTTGCCGAGACGAAAGGCCTCATTCCCGACGAGCAGTTCGGTTTTAGAACCCAACACTCGTGCGTGCAACAGGTCCACCGCATCGTAGAAGACATAAGCGCTGGCTTCCAGCGCGGTACGTTGACCGGTGCAGTATTCTTCGACATAGCGAAAGCCTTCGACAAAGTCTGGCACAACGGCTTATTATATAAGCTGTACAAACTCGGTGTGCCCGACCGTCTCGTGCTCATCCTACGAGACTTTTTGTCGAACCGCACCTTTCGGTATCGAATAGAGGGAGCGATTTCATCCCCTCACCCCATACGCGCCGGCGTCCCTCAGGGCGCCGTGCTGTCCCCTCTCATATTTACGCTATTCACTAGCGATATCCCCAAACGTAGACTGGCAAAGTTGGCGCTTTTCGCCGACGACACAGCCATTTACTACGCTGGGAAAAATCCCGACGCGATAGCCTCCAGGCTCCAAACCGCAGTCAACGTTCTTGGCGCGTGGTTTAGAAAGTGGAGGATCGAAGTCAATCCCGATAAAAGTCAAGCGGTTCTCTTCTCGAAACCGAGACACTTTCCCGACCCCCCCCGGCCCATCTCCATGTTTGGCAAGCCTATCCCTTGGGAGAAGCAAGCCAAGTATCTAGGAGTGATTATGGATCAGCACATCACCTTCTCAGAGCACATCAAGAAGGCACGCTCGCGCGCCGCCTTCGCACTGGGAAGGTTGCACTCTGTTCTTAATGCACGCAGCAAGTTGTCACTAAGGTGCAAGTTGCGAATATACACGGCGTGCATAAGGCCAATCATGACCTATGCTAGTGCAGTCTTTGCACATACACACCCCCGTTACATCCATAGGATGCAGACGCTCCAAAACCGTTTCCTTCGCCAAGCTACGGGCTCGCCATGGTACGTTAGGAACGAGATCCTCCATCTCGACCTCAAAGTCCCCACGATAGCTCAGTTCCTTAAACGCAATTCAAAGCGTTTCTTCGAATCCGCCGCGCAACACCGCAATCCTCTGATTGCAAAGGCCGCCAGTTATGTCCCCAGCAGAATCAGTCGTATTCGCCGGCCGCGACATGTCCTCTCCGACCCTGATGACCCCATCACTATTCTACAAGAAAGCAGTAGGGCCACCAGTACAGCTCGCAAACAAAAACAACCGTCCTTCCGACCTCGCCACCGAGGTCCTCGCGTCCCGCGAAGACCCCGAGTAAATGAAACCCCCCCCAACCGTCCCTTGCCCGCAAAAGTGCCAGCCCGCGCCGAAGCTGTGCAAGTAAAGTTAAAACCCCCATGATCTAATAATAAGAAAAATTATTTGATCCAGCCTGTCCCCACTTGCTGCCCTCCCGTAAAAGTGACTCCCTGAGCCGAGGCTCGTACCCCGCAGGGGGTGCCCTCAGTGCGCAGTTGCTGTAGGTTTAGTAATTAGTTTGTAAGCCCTGGCTGGAGGCTCTTAGCTTAAAAACTAAAAGTCACCGCAGGAAAGCCCGGTTAAGCAGTCACGGCCTCTCAAGGTCAACTGCGAGATGCCATACCCAAAAAAAAAAAAAAAAAAAAGTCATTCAACACATTCAGCGGCGAACTACCTAGAACAAAGTACTCCAAATATAGAAGCAAGAAGTCTCCAGTGGTTTCATTCCCCGCCAACCCAGCACACAAATGCGGCTATAGGCCACACTTAATAAGTCAACTCACTTTTTATCATCGTATAAATGTCATGCCTTTAGATTAATTTGTAGCCCACACGGTTACCTGAAGTCAGGGAAAATTTTGAAGTATAGTATCATTGAACACCATAGACAACTTTGTTATGGTCATAAGTTTGTAATGGTCTAAAGAATTGGAAACATTCTTGTTCAAATTATAATTACTTCTTCACTTTTAAGTTACCTAGAAACATTTGTTTTAAATTCAAATAACAAATAGTAGTCATATATTAACAAAATCCTCATAGAATATATTTGTTTCAAAGTGTGACATCAAGTATTGATTTTACGTTTTGTTACATATTTTCATACTTGACGCAGGTGCAATTAAAATTGTCTGATCGACATTTTCTGTGGCTTTAATATAAACACAGGGTCAACAATTTTACTCACGATTTAATTTCTTAGTAAAAAATTGCATAACTAAATAGGGATTGCGGTTTAAAAAACTAATATAAATCGTGGGGTTCAGAAATTGAGAAGTATCAAGACGTTCTATTCTATCTTGTCTATAGCCTTTAGTTGACGAAATCAAAATGGCGTCTTTTACGGGCTAGCGCTTATCCGCCGCATACTGAATACCGTTTTCAATAATCGTGGGTGTAACTATTTGTTAGTGATTATAACAATTTGTGAACGACTTTTCAGTGTTGAAGTGTATTTTTACTCATAACGGACTCACTGGATATTGTTTCGATACATCTAACCGAGCTCCATCAAAGGTATGTCTCCTTTCACCTATCGAATATTTAATATTGATAATCGTCATACTATCGGGAAGTGGTCGTAAAAAGCTGCGTAAGTTTCTCGTATTGTAGTGTCTGTGGCGCGTGGACGTTGAATTATCACGGACGGAAGCCCCGTTCTTTAGATTAGTAGGTGAATGAGGGAACAGGTTTTTTTTAAGTCGAGGACGCACGGTTGTCTTCACATCTTCACTTTTCTTAGTTCCTCATTCTCGGTGCGCGTCGCTCCGTCTACGGGTTTACCTAAGTGTTATATGTACAAATATTTGTTGGTGCGTAGAACGGCTAATTTAATTAGTGGACAGGTGCGGCCGACTGGCGTTTTCACTGATTTCACAGTGCAGCAGTGTTTGTGTATTTGGATTGCAGTGTTGTGACTTTACCGTGTGCCAGATCGATAATCGAAAGTTTCGAGACCTAGTAGACGAGGTATTTACTCATTTACTTCTATGCCAGTGCAACAGTTTAAAAAATGAGAGTTTTTATCGTGTTTTAGCCCATTAGTCCCAATTAACGTGTTTAAGTGGCATTAATTAAATTTAATACTTGTTTTGAACCAGTCTGCTGATCATAAGTCTTAGGATTAGAGACTTTCTTTGAAAGAACCTTGTTTTGTTTTAATTTTTAGGAATACTCACTCTACCAATAATAAAATACCAAATTTTGAAAATAGTTCTAAACATATCCGTTACAAAATGATGTACTTAAGCCAATTATGGACTTCATGAATCATCGTTTCAACAGGATGCACACTGTATTGATAAAAATAAAACATTTAACCACTTTTAGCACTCAATATCCCACTTTGTGACTCATATGAATAAATTGTATTACAATTATCAACTAGTTTAACCTTTCAAATATCAATCCTTTGATAGAAGAATAGTTGTTAGAACCCCTGAAATTCTGACAACTTACCAAGGGGTATCTGGTTCCCCAGTAACTGGGTTGTGGAGGTCATGGCTGCACCTGCTTATACTGGAAGCGTTCCAACATAGTTGGGAACAAGCTGGGCAGATTTTAGTTTGAAGAACAGTAGTGTCTTACATATTTTGGATTGGGTAACTGTAACCTATTTATTTTTCTCTTTTTTAATCAACTGTTGACATCAGTAACACACATCTAACATGAATATATTAACAGGAAGTTAACAGACTCCCAAGTCTTATGAATTTTTGAAACCCAACTGACCATGTGCAATAAAAATAATTTATCCCCTCAGGTTCTCAATTCAACTTTTTTTAAATGTTTGTTACCTCAAAACTTTCGACTGGGTGAACCGATTTTGATGATTCTTTTTTTTATTTGAAAGCTGGTGCTTCCTGTGTGGTCCCATTTCAATTTCATATAGATCTTATGATGTGTTTCGGAGACAGACAACGAAACTCTCCAAAAAATAATAGTAAATGCAGTGCGATTGCTGCTATTGCATAAATATGCATTGTATTGACCCCAACAATGAAGAAATTTCGTTTTAGTGGGGTAGGTACTATAACTAAAAACTTTATTTAAAAAAAAAAACAACCGACTTCTGAAAAAACACTACAAAGTGAAAAATAACTTTAATTTCGGAAGACAGTGACAAAATGTTTTAATACATATCCAAAGTCACTGAATTCCGAAGTTATAGTTATTTTTCACTTTGTAGTGTTTTTTCGGAAGTCGGTTGTTTTTTTTTCGTCACCACTGCTCTCAAAACAGTGAAGGAAAACATTGTAAGGAAATAGACATGTCCTAAAACAAAAAATTTGAAGTCTAGCAACATCCACCAACCCGCACTGGGACCACACGGTGGATTACAGCCCACTCCATAATACAGAGAGGAGGCCAGTGTCCTCGCTGTGGTAACATTATAGGCTTATAATGCTACAGGGCAAAATGTTTCCAATTTTAACAATTTGGTTCGCTTATCTTGAAAAAAACTATCCTTAATTTGTAATATACTAACTATGTATGTCATAGGAGGAAAAATTAAAATGTAATAGTTATTGCTTCAGTAACACATTCTATATTGTTTTAAAAACCACATAAAGCAATACAATCTTGTAAAGCAAGCTATTTAAAATGAAAACATTATATTATTAAAAACTATTTAATTTAGCTTTTGCCAGCGGCTTCGCCCGCGTGGAGGTTGGTGTATTATACATATAAACCTTCCTCTTGAATCACTCTATCTATTAAAAAAACCCGCATCAAAATCCGTTGCGTAGTTTTAAAGATTTAAGCATACATAGGGATATAGGGACAGAGAAAGCGACTTTGTTTTATACTATGTAGTGATGTAGCTTGATCTTGTGTTACCTACCCAGTAATGGGGTTTTGGCGGTCAGATAGGCAGTCTTTCCATGTAAAATACGGTATTCAGCTACAGCTAAAGCTCTAGGAAGTGGTGAAGGGCTGGCGTTTTGGGGGACTGTTTCATGTAATTTTGTCGCTCAAAAAGGGCTGACTCCCACCATCATCATCATCATCATTTCAGCCAAAAGACGTCCACTGCTGGACATAAGCCTCCCCCAAAATTTATTATTATTTATTTGCCATAATCGCCACGCCTGGCAGGCGGGTTGGCGATCTCAGTACGGTGGTCAAATGCATAGAGAACGCTGCTGCCCATTCTCTAGTAAGTCCCTTAGTCGCCTTCTACGACACCCACGGTAAGAAATGGGATGGTGCTATTCTTTTACGTTTGGCACCACACGGAACACTCCCACTCCCAGCGTAATTTGAATAAATGGCTTTTGATTTTTTTATACATCCCGCTAGACTGAAAGTCGACCCCAAGGAAAAATTAGGCAGATGATTTCTAAAACTGAATATAATCTTGATCATCATTTCCCTAGAACAGTCCACCGCTGGACATAGGTCATACCAATAATTCCATTCAACTCGAATTTAGGCTACTCTCAATAACAATAATCTTACCTACAAGCAATAAAACCTACTTTCAGACAAATTTATCTTAAAACGAATAAGATATCTTCTTATCTATATATCTATATTGAGACTGTTATCTGTAGTACCATCGCTCTTATCTATGCTTTCAGTTTATAGATAAAGACAGAATTTTAGCTTGAAATAACATAATATCACACATAGTTCCTGGATATGGGCAGAGGTTAATAGTATGCTTTTTTTAATTTACCAGTTTATAAGTCAAATGTGTGTCATTGACTCCCAGACTTTAGGCTGCGAATGCTAGTTTGGCATACATAAAAACCCATTTACTTCTTGCAATCATCATAAATTCGTCCTAGAATCACCCTCTACTAATGGGCCCTCTTTTCTGACATACTTCCTGTTAGTCCTTCAGCTAGGATTTTCCCGCTACTTTGACGATATCATCAGACAAACTTGCCTTTGGGGTGGCCCTTCCTTGCAAATAAAAGTTAAAAAAAATATTTATGTGTCGTGGATTGATGGCGCCAAGGTACAGCAGACAGCGCCATCTAGCAGTTTAATTCGTAAACGAAAATACATGTAACCGGAAACGCAAGCGAGTACTACCGCTTGGACACGATCGTCGATGGAGGGGATGCAGCGAGCACTGGCGGAGAGACCGAGTGCGGCGACAGTCTACAGTTGACAGTCGAGCTCAGACAGTCTAGGCAAACGCTCAGTACCAACGCACGTGTTTGTTTCTTGTTGCCAAGTCGTTAGTTTAAATAAAGTTGTTTTAATTTAAATTATCTTTCGTTCGAGTACAGAGAGACAGTGCCCACATTTACGTAAAACGATGTCTGATCATGAAGAAGACCCGATGTTTCGCATTTCGGCCACCCATGATGCGACATATGTATTAAATATAACATACTGAGAACCTAGAAGAAAGTAAATATTCTCATCTGAAATCATAAGTACACAGATTACTTATTTAAGTTGCCAACTACAGGGTAAAATCGCATAATATATTTAGTGTAATTTTGCAGGAAACAAATCTCTTTCCATGGTACTAACGTAGATATCTTCAAGTATAAATAGGTAGTCATGTGCCAATTACAAAATCTTCTTAAAAACATGTGCATTCGGTAACTTAGACATTAAAACTTAGGAACCTCATTTTTCTGAATGAAGAATATTAGTGGAAAAGCTTAATTACTCCTTATGTCTGTTAAGACACCGCAAAAGGCATTTGAAGCCCTACAAATGAGTTGTGAACAGATTAAGCATATTATGTACTTACTAAGTCATCCTTGGAGGGTATTTATTCATTTGTATTACCGTGGTTTGACATCGAGACGGCGAGAGGTTAAATCAAAACGCTAACGTTAATGTCCACGTGGATAAGCAGGAAAAGGGCCTGCACAAATGGCCATCATTAAATACACTTTTTACCAACAGCCTGCACTCAAAACAAATCCAAATATTTTATTTCACATAAACCTGCAAGGGCACTTATGAAACGTCAGAAGCTAGGTGCACGGTTCCAATTTGTCGCTATGGAGAAGAGCCGGCAAGAAACTCCACGGTTACTCTTTTAAAAATAATTGGCTTTTACAATGCTTTCAAATTACAGTGATAATAGGTATGGGAGGACAGTGCAGGCCTGTCAATGAGTACCATGAGAATCAGTAATAAATAGTCGGTATTAGATTAGAAGTGATGTATAATGTCAAATAGTGACGACTCTCAGAACTGTATCCGCATGTTGGATTGCCCACTCCCTCTGACAGAGCGGAAGCTTGTGTCTCGGCTATGGGAACATTAGTTCTGGACTTTAAGAGAGACTGGCCTCTGAGTTTTTTCTGCTTTTCTTCTCAGAGTAGTCAGATAGTTAACGCCGACCTCATCTATAGTTTCAAAAATTTGTTTGACGCGTAAAAGTTTTTGTACAAGAAAATCATTTATTAGGGTTCCGTCATCCAAAGGGTAAAACGCTCTGCTGTCCGTCCGTTTGTCATCAGGCTGCATCTCATGAACCGTGATGGTTAGACAGTTGAAATTTTCACAGGTGATGTAGGTATTTCTGTTGCCGCTGTAACAACAAATACTAAAAAACAGAATAAAATAAATATTTAAGTGGGGTTCCCATACAACAGACATGATTATTTTTGCCGTTTTTAAAGATAATGGTACGGAACCCTTCGTGCGCCTGTCCGACTCACACTTGGCCGGTTTTTTACTGCTTTTGCTTCTTCGACGTTAATGTTGTTGAAGTCTGGGCCGAGTTTGGGGTATAATAACACTTTACCGTTGCGCTTCCGCCATGGGGTAGGTAGAAACTACTTAAATAAAACCACGTGCTAGGACGACGATCCATAGTAATCCTTTTGCGTTTTCCACGTTCATACATTCTGTCAAACACTTGCTTCGATATGAATGAACATAAAGCATAACCGTTTTCCCTATAGGACTAGCAGAAATAATAAAATGTTTCCGCGTTCTGTAGTTTCCGCCTCGTGCTACAATTCTACTGAGTCAAATCAAAAGTCATTTATTCAAATTAGGCTGAGAATCTGCAATTTTCGAACGTCAAAATACATAAGACAGTCCCCCAAAACGCCCACCCTTCACCACTTCCTTGTGCTTTAGCTGGGAAGAAGTGGCGCAACAAACTGTACAGCAGCACAGCTGTCTGTTTAGTCGTATAGACTTGATTCTATACATACATAGGCAAAGTTATAAACATTACGAGACAGAACATTAATTAAAAAACTTTTTCCAAAAAAAACAACCGACTTCCGAAAAAACACTACAAAGTGAAAAATAACTTTAATTTCGGAAGGCGGTGACTTTGGATATGTATTTTAATTTTTTGTCACCGCCTTCCGAAATTAAAGTTATTTTTCACTTTGTAGTGTGTTTTCGGAAGTCGGTTGTTTTTTTTTTGGAAAAAGTTTTTATTTTTCACTTTTTTGTTGTAGTACCCAGCCCACTAATTCGAAATTTCATCATCCTTGGGGTCAAAACAATGCCTATTTATGCGACAGCAGCAATCGCGGTTTATTTACTGTTATTTTTTGAAGAGAACATACAGTCGAATTGAGAACCTCCTCCTTTTTTTGAAGTCGGTTAATAATTAGTCAAAATGTTAGCTAGCCATGCCAATATCAGCCAGACTCAGATCACTGTCAGTCAGATTATATTGTTCCCATTGCTGGGACACAGGCCTCTCGGTGAGAGGAGTAGGCCACAATCCACTATGCGAGCTCAGTGCGGGTTGGTAGATGTAACATGTCTTCGAACGTTTAGTTCTAGGACATTAGGTTTCTTCGCAATGTTTTCCTTCACCGTTTTAAGAGCACAAAAATAATTTAAGTACACAAAGTAAAGCGCCTGGGTTGGGCATCAGCAACTAACCGGGCTTTGGGCTTATGGGACTGTTCTTCGTCCACGTTTATCATCATCATTTGAGCCGAAAAACGTCCACTGCCAGACATCGGCCTCCCCCAAACAGATGGGACGTTTGCCATAATCGCCACGCTTGGCAGGCGGGTTGGCGATCGCAGTATGTTGGTAAAATGCGACGATGCCTGTCGCGGAGCTATTTTATTTACGGCTAGCTGCTGCCCGCAGATTCGCGGGATCCGCGTGGATGTCGGAAATTATCCCACGAGAACGTGCTATCGCATCGTAAAGTAGCCTACCCCGCGACGGGGCACATTTGAATGAAACCGTGCTGGCGTCCGCTTAATGTAGTTTCAGGCCTTAGTCGCCTTCTACGACAACCATGGAAAGAAATGGGGTGGTGATATTTTTTACGTCCGCCACCACACGTTCATACATCTTGCTAAACATGCGCATATTAGGATGCGGGCACTACGCATCCGACCTTTTTTGAAGGGCATCAATTGATGTAACTCAAAAAAACTGGGACGAAAAACATCGTGGAAAAAACGGCAAGTCCTATAGAACTGAAGATTACGAGACGTGTGACATCCTACCCGCGCATTGAGCCCGCGTGGTGGATTTGGCCCACTCACTTTCACAGGCCAACAGTGGGAAAATTAAACGCTGATCATGCTGATTATATTATTATGTGGCTATACGATCGCCGTTATTTAGTTTACTTTTAGGATTAATTGCTCGAATCAGCGATGGGACGTCCTGATTGCCTGGCCAATCAAACCGCCGGGTGACTTAGTCTTGAGTCTGTAGTGCGCGCTGATTCTAAAGGCACAGTATGTCATTATAGGAAACAAACTCGTAACATCGAGCCTATGCGCCTACTACTGCTTAGCGCCGAGAATTCTAAATCGAACAGTGTGTATTTTCGACGCGCTGGGATGCACTCGGTTCGATTCTCAATGTTAGGTTTAACAGAGAGAACTGAAGATCCAGTGCGTGATAAAAAAAACAAAATGATTACCTTCAGTTGTACAAAAACACTAATATAAACGGAAAGAGTGTTTTCGATGAACTCTGGCACCCAATGTAAGATTTAACTTGTGTCTAGGGTGCCAGCGTCCTCGCAATTATTGAACATAATTATATCAGTAGTTGTGAGACAAGCACAATATATAATTATTATTAAGATATCTATTTACTAACTAGCTGACCCGGCTAACTTCGTACCGCCACTAAATTTATGTTATCTCACCTTTTAAACCTTCCCTGAACTGCCGCAAATATTTCAAAACCATAATTAGCCAAACCCGTCCAGCCGTTCTCGAGTTATAGCAAGACTAACGAACAGCAATTGATTTTTATAAATATAGATAAATGCAACTATGATGTGGTCTATCAAAGTACCTATGTAATTTACAAAGTACCTATTTAATTTTCTATAAGTCCGATGTTAATTGTTTGATGCACCGGGCCACGTCATTATGTCAAAGCCGGTTGTCGCTGAAAACCAGCGCTGGGCCTCTGTCTTGCATAGAGTTGCAGCAAAATGCTGAGCGATAGCCGTTTTGTGTGGATGTGACGCATGTTTCCCTCAACCTTTTTTTTTATTATTTTTTGTGTTCCTGGTTTTTGCGTCATGTTTACCGCAAATAAACGTTTTTTCTTTCTTTCTTTTCTTTCATGTATGGGGTATGTGTATGTGATTGAGAGGGAGATAAATATGGTGAAAAATGTTAAGTCTTTATGTATATATAATATAATTTAAAATATATGACCTTATTAACTGCATTTGGTTAAGCGATTGATATGCGTAGTAGATCTTCAGTCTTATCATAATTTAAGGTCGATAGCCACTTTGTAAAATATTCATAAAATCCCGTCGTGATATTTTAATGTTTGTGTGCACGTGGACCTCCGTCTACTCCTTCACGTATGTATTATCCATACTTCATACCTAATCCATATTACAAATTCGAAAGTAACGTCTGTCTCTTGGTTTGTTACCTTTTCACGTCATCATCATCTGCCTCGCCTTTTCCCAGCTATATTGGGGTCGGCTTCCAGTCTAACCGGATGAATACCAGTATTTTACATGGAGCGACTGCCTATCTGACCTCCACGACCCAGTTACTGGGTAATACGATACCCCTTGGTAAGACTGGTTGTCAGACTTTCGGGCTTCTGACGACCCGTAACGACGGTCAAAGATCCACAATTGACAGCCGTGACCAACGGCTTAACGTGCTTTCCGAGGCACGGAGAGGTCTTGGTATGTAAAGATGGTCACCCATCCACGGACCAACCGCGGCAAGCGTAGCTTAACCTGATCGATCGACCCGTGTGGCTATTATACTTTGCCACAAGCCCCGCTACTATACTAAAATTAACATTTATTAATATTTTATATATTAATAAAATTTCTAAAATAAAAGTAGCCTACGTTACTCTTTATTACATCAGCTATCTGCCAGTGAAAGTCCCGTCAAAATCGGTCCAGCCGTTTCAGAGATTAGCCGGTACAAACAGAGAGACAGACAAAAATTGTATAATATGCATTTAGTAAAAAGCGGTTATTTTAATATTACAGACACTCCAATTTTATTTATCTGTATAGGTAGATGCGGATATTTGGACGAAATTTGGCACGCGGCTAGACAAAGACCTGGGTTTGAAGTTAGGGCAAAGTATACTTTTTCTATACCAGTAGTACGTTCCTGGTTCCCACTCCTCATTTCCAACTTCCACGTGGATCAAAAGATACTGCTAGTTTTTCGTGTGTTTGAAACGAACGGGAAGGAAATAGCCATTCTATTTTTATCAGACCCACGGCCAGCGAACCCACACTCGTAGTTCCTAGTACTATTATTAGACAAACAATTTTGTATGTATACCAAAATAGCCCATAGGTAACAGACATAATTGCGGTCAAACTTGACCTAATACTCTACTGACATACTGCAGGCTTGAAGGTCATCTTTGAATTTAAATAATAAAACATTAAACAGTTTTATTTTTGGCTAGCGGCAGTGGCGTGCCTAGGGGTCAAAATCAAGGCAAGCCGACAGATTTTTTACTATTAAAAAACAGCTAACTGCGGGATTGGCTCATTTTCTCATGTTTGTTAGTATTACTAACACCATTATCATAATTTTGGTTAGAAAACCTATTAATACGATGATCACCAAATATAATAATTCCGTACTGATACTAATTGAGTTCAATGAGTGCGTATATCTGACAACGCGGGAAAAGCGGGGATTTCGATTTCCTATTATACCTATGACATTAATGTTTTAGTTAGAGGTCATTGAGTGATGTGTTTTTGTATTTTCTTGTTGCTGGGGTTATTTTCATTGTTATGAGTTACAATTTTATTAGGGCAAGCTGGGCTTTTTGGCTTCTATGAAGGTATCGCCACTGGTTAGCGGCAATATGTTCTTATTTTGTTTTTCTGTATCGAAGAGGCAGACTGAAACTTGCACCGAAAACTGAAAAGTTGTGTGGGAATCGGTTGTCATGGTGTGGGCATGTGATACAGAGGAATGAGGAAAATGTCGTGAGGAAAGTTTTGAGTATGAATGTCGATGGCTATAAGAGTAGGGGGAGACCAAAGAAACGATGGATGGACTGTGTGAATGATGATATGGTTAGAAAGGGTGTGACTACGGAGATGACGACTAATAGAGAAGGGTGGAAGTAAACACATGTTGCGCCGACCACAAATTTATTGGGGTAAGGGCAGAAGAATGAATGATGGTGATCGAAGATCTTGCGTCTCGTTTCAGTTGCTTCGGAGAAATGCTCAAAAATCATGCAGGTTCTCTTGATCATACAGGCTGCGAGAGTCAGCCCTTTTTGAACGTCATCATTACACAAACCAGCCCCCGACAACACCCGCCCTTCACCACTTCAAACTGCTGTATAGCTGGGAAGAAGTGGCACAACAAACTCTATCAGCCATTAGGTAGTTACATGTCAGTCCAATGCTGAACGTTAATCAATAAATGAACTCTGTCTAAAGTAGTCCTTTCCTTGACTTAGGCCTCTCCAAAGTAGCGCCATATCTCCCGGTACTCCGCGTTTCGCATCCAATCTGTCCCGGTCGGCATCATCTTTACAATGGGCTTATTAGTCGATACGCATGTATTTACGAGCTTGAAACGGACGGGTAGACACTTTATAATAAAAAAATCAAAGCGATTTGCCCGAAGTTAATTTATTTGAGGGCGAATCCATAACTTCAAAAATCCTACGTCCTACTAATATCACAAACTAGCGTCTGCTCGCGACTTCGTTCGCGTCAAATTTCTTGCTACCCCGACCCGCCCCGTCGCTTCAAATCGCCTGCCCGTGCGAGTACTTCGTATTCGTGACATTTTTTCTCTTTGCTCGGCTCCTAAGGGTCTTCGCGTGATGTTGTATAGCCTATAGCCTTCCTCGATAAATGGGCTATCCAACACTAAAAGAATATTACAATTCGAACCAGTAGTTCCTGAGATTAGCGCGTTCAACCAAACAAAGAAACAAACTCTATAATATTAAAGTATAGATGTGAGTTTTTATGCATAGGTGGTTGTTACTCGATCACACAAAATCAGCTGAACGAATTTGGATGAAATTTGCTACACAGATAGTTTATAACCTGGATTAACACATAGGATACGTTTTATCCCTATCGTACGTTTCCGTGGGATAATTTTCGACCTCCACGCGGGCGAAGCCGCCGGGAAAAGCTAATCACTACATAGTATAAAACAAAGTCGCTTTCTCTGTCCCTATATCCCTATGTATGCTTAAATCTTTACAACTCCGCAACGGATTTTGATGCGGGTTTTTTTTAATAGATAGAGTGATTCAAGAGGAAGGTTTATATGTATAATACACCGACCTCCACGCGGGCGAAGCCGCCGGCAAAAGCTAGTATATAATAAAGCCACTGGTTTTTTTGTTTTTGAGGGTGGGAAATCATCAAATAACTTCTCCCGTTCTGGGTGGAGCAGGAGGGCGTGTCAGACTTTTACTGACTAAAACCCACCCGTGTTCCCTCAGTTGCCTGTGTGACAGGGGCCACGGTATATCTTTCTAACAACCCGCGCCCCTGCTGGTCTAAGTTCAAATTGCCCGAATGATGTCATTTTCGATTATAATTCATGGAATTCCATTATCCTTATGATCATTCACTGTTGTAATTACATTTAACTCGCTGTGTTTCCAGTTTCCCCCTACATGGTACGTACTTGCTTTGTTTTCCGGGAGGGAAAGCATCGTTTATGGGTCTTCTCTGACACAGGTATCCATGACTAGTAATTTTAGCAATACTCCGCAACGGACGCAAACAGAGGGGTAACAGCATATTTTACTCTTTATGAGAAAATCCAAAAATATATTATTGACATAGATTAGGCAAAAAGCAGTCGCATAATGTTGGTTTTAGTTCACATATAATCCAAATATTGTAATGTTTGGACTTTAAAAGATACCATATAACCCTGTGCCTCGGAAAGCACGTTGGGCCATTGGTCCCTGCTATTATTCGTGGATCTTTGACAATCGTTACGGGTCATCAGAAGCCCGAAAGTGTGACAACCAGTCTTATCTAGGGGGTATTACACGGTAGCTGGGTTGTGGAGGTCAGATAGGCAGTCGCTTCGTGTAAAATACTGGTATTCAGCGGCATCCGGTTAGACAGGAAGCCGACCCTAACATAGTTGGGAAAACAGCTAGGCAGTTGATGTTGACGCCTCTAAACTAAGAGACCATGACCGCTGAGTTTGATGCCGCATTCCTTCTCAGGGATCAGACAGCTAGGAACTGCCGGCCATCTAGTTTTAAAATGTTGACGTGTAAAAGTGTCTTCTAAGATTCTACTTCATCATATTAACGCTTTTCAAGGCATTTTGCCAAAGTTTTTACACGGGCAATCTATGGGTCAATTGTACTAAGAGATCGCTGGATGCCCTGCGCGTCCAATATAAACAATGGTTTCAGGATGTTGTTGAGGCTGCCTCGTTACTGTAGTGCGTCGGAGATGTTTGCGCAAGCCCGCACCGACGGCTTCTATGCAATTATACGCAAAAAAACTGCGTCGCTACTGGGGAGAGAGTGAGGGGTAGTCGAAACAGCATCCTGAAAACTGTAGCCGAGAGCTTCGGCTCTCCGATTGTACAGCAGGTTGTGCGGACGTTGATTTTTACTAACACTGGGCAATAAGTTATTTTTAACCGACTTCCAAAAGGAGGAGGTTCTCAATTCGTCGGAACCTTTTTTTTTTTTTTTATTTTTTTTTATGTATGTTCCCCGATTACTCGAAGATGGCTGGACCGATTTGGAAAATTTTTTTTTTGTTTGAAAGGGTATACTTCCCAGGTGGTCCCATGATCATCAAGTCAGGATCTGATGATGGGATCCTGGAGAAATAGAGAGAACTCTTCAAATTTTATAGGCACACTTGAAGCAATTTGTGTAGTTTTTGGAAGAGTACTTTCTCGGAGTGGTTCCATTTCAATTTGGTGAAGATCTGATGAAGAACTTCGGAGATAGGCAACGGAACTCCTCAATAAATGATAGCAAATGGACAGGGATTGCTGAAATCTCATGTCTGTCAATTGTTTACACCAGTTAATAACATAACATCACGCCGGTACGCTGTGAAGGGGTAAGCACATGTGAACCACTAAAAAGTGAAAAATAAAAATCTTTTTTCAAAAAAAATAAACAACCGACTTCCAAAAAAACACTAAAAAGTGAAAAATAACTTTAATTTCGGAAGGCGGTGACAAAAAATTAAAATACATACCCAAAGTCACCGACTTCCGAAATTAAAGTTATTTTTCACTTTTTAGTGTTTTTTTGGAAGTCGGTTGTTTATTTTTTTTGAAAAAAGATTTTTATCTTGTATGTTACTAACACTTTATGGATATTTGTGTCCGAAATAAAAGTTATTCTATTCTATATCAGCCGTAAGACGTCCACTGCTGGACATAAGCCTCCCCCAAAAGGGGGCTTTGCCATAATCGCCACGCTGGGCAGGCGGGTTGGCGATCGCAGCATGGTGGTCAAGTGCATAGAGAACGCTGCTGCCCATTCTGTAGTAGTCGCCTTCTACGACACCCACGGGAAGAAATGGAATGGTGCTGTTCTTTTACGTCCGGCACCACACGGAATGGAACTTTACTTACGTAAAAAAAAACATTTCATTTTATATCAACTGTTCTTTTTACCGTATTGGTGGCAAAAAATAATCAACCATCTTTGGCCCAAAATTTTGCAGCGCCAACTCCGCTCCCTGACGCAGTCATGCGATCATCAAATATCACTACGATGGCAAATATAAATATCAACTGGTGATATCCGCGTTTTGAAACGGTATCTGAAACAAATCATCCATATAAATTCTTATACACCGGCAGTTTATGTAGATAAGGCAATCTGGAAGCAAAAGGTCATATTGGTAACGTCCGGTTGTTATGTACGGTATGCCGCCTGGATGTCTGACTATCCGCCGACGGATGCAAGTGTTAAGATGATTTGCTAGTCAAATATGCATTGATGTGAAAGGGAAGTATGCCCCTGTGTTTAAATAGAACGGTTTTTCTGAGGATGTTTTTTTTTGTTTGTTTGTTTGTTTGAACGCGCTAATCTTTGACACTACCAGTCGGATTTGAAAAAATCTTTTCGTATTTGATGGCCCAATTCTTGAGGAAGATTAAAGGCTATTTAGCATCACGCTATGACTCTTAGGAGCCGAGCTAAAAGAATAAAAGCTTGAAAGAAAGCTAAGTAAAAATGAGGTAAGAGCGCGAGCCGGCGATGATGCAACAGCCGAAATTCGGCCTTTAGGCCTGAAGCCAGTTACTGACATAAATATAAATTTTACTAGTGTAAAGGCTAGGCAGATGATGCCTAGCCTTTTCCCAACTATGTTGGGGTCGGCTTCCAGTCTAACCGGATGCAGCTGAATATTTTGAAAATTTTACATAGAGCGACTGCCTATCTGACCTCCACAACCCAGTTACTGGGTAACACGAAACCCCTTGGTAAGACTGGTAGTCAGACTTTCGGGCTTCTGACGACCCGTACCGACTGTCAAAGATTCACGAAAATTCTGAGGCACGGAGGGGTTTTGGTATGTAAAGATTCATCCATCCACGGATCAACCGCGGCAAGCGTAGCTTAACCTGATCGATCGACCCGTGTAGCTGTTATTACAGCTACAAGCCCCTCTTCTAAATTTTACAAGGGTATCCCCCTTCTTAAATCCGGTACGCACGACGCAGAAATGTAATTTAACCCACATTTAGAGTTACAAGTCCTAATCAGCATGGCTGGGCCCACAGAGTAAATACAAAGAGGAGGTGGTGTAATTAGATTTCCCTAAGGAACAACGCGTGACAATTTGCGGGGTGAGGGGGTGTTAGATCCCGCCCACTTCTTTATTTTCCATCTACTGGTCAATGGCAAAACTACTCGCTCGTTCTGTAGATTTTACTTTGTAGTGACGTAAGTATCTCATACTAGATGTCACTAAGTGCAGGATGCAACAGGGTCGTACTCAGAATTTTCGTAACAGGGAGTATGTTACTTACTCCGTTTTTTTATATTCATTTTGCGAACCAACTTGATACGTATTTTTTAAATTGAAATAGTGATATTAATATTTGTAATACATTGCTGTCTTAGATTATCTTCGGAAAGAAATCTAGAACATACAAAATAAACTAGATAGGCTTTAAATACTTTTAATTAAGTAAACAACAACTACCATACAGTATGGCAGTTGTTCTTTACTTTCCCTCCGTGAGACAACTAGTATGCACCATAATAGTTGTCTCACGGAGGGAAAGTACTTTAAATAAATTATTTTAGATAGAATATTTAATCTGAGATTGTATTTTTTGTGAGTATTTCCATTTATGAGACAGCCGCGGGATATTCGGTACAATAATTGGATTCCAATTACGGCCCTGTGTTTTTGTTACTTGACAGGACGAACGCCAACAATACACTGACTAAAGCCACGCCTACTTATGACGTCAGGACCTAGTCGAGAATCACAGTGCACAGTTGTTTAAGGCGTCTCCTCTTTGTATTTACTCCGTGGCTGGGCCTATTGTCTAACCCAGACTAAAAGTTCCTGCTGAGAATATCATCATAAGCTTACAGCATCTCACTGTCGGACATAGGCCTCTCCATTTGCACGCCATTCAGCTCGATTTTCGGCAACTCTCATCCAGCTGCTACCAGCCACCCTGCAAAGATCGTCGCTCCACCTAGCCTGTGGGCGTCCTACCTTACGTTTGCCAATTCGCGGTCTCCACTCAAGAACATGTCTACCCCAACGGTCATCGGTTCTACGGCTAATGTGGCCTGCCCATTGCCACTTCAGCTAGAAATGCTGAGAATTTACCAATGGGAAATCCAATATCATTACACTACACGACCATAGCAGGGGTTCTAACTCAAAAACCGAAGCTCAGCATGTAGTCACTGTTGCAGCAACTAGTTTTATTTCCACAAAAGGTAGTTTTATAAACAAAATAAGTGTTTAAACATAAACCTTAAACATTATATCGATAAATATTGTGATTTACTACAGCCATCTGACAGAATTACGTCACAATGTACACGTGCAGTATTTATTTACGTATTGAGTACATAAAATTCCTGGGAAGTCGGACCTCTGCATAGTATGCGTAGTTCGTCTCTTGCAATGCTGGGCAAGTCTCTGATAAATTATTAAACACCGTGAAATTTAAATGGTTGTTTTCCCGCGGCAGAACAACTTGCCATAAGGAGTACTTTCGAAGCATAGAGTACAAGTAAAAAAAAAAAGATTTTTTTGTTTTAAAATAATTAAAAAAATATTGATCAACTCGATAAAACACTACTCAATAGTAACACTAGAGGTAACTTTTAGGTACTACTCGAATCACACGCACCGCCGACAAAGGGAACAGCGATGCATAAATGTACAAAGCAAAATAAACTCTCGCACGTGGTGATTTTTCACAATGGCTAACCTGCCATTTTTTGTTTCTAATATTTTATTTGTTTATAAAACGATTGCATTACCAAGACAAAACCATTTCCCTGCGGGAAAACAACCATTTAAATTTCACGGTGTATTTCTGTAAGACAAATCAGCCCATAAAAGTTATCTGACAATTGAAAAATTAACCCTAATTATGTTTGTACAAACACTTTTACACGTCAATCATATTTTAAAAACTAGATGAGGTCGGCGTTTCCTATCTGACTACTCTCTGAAGAAAGGCCGACCCAAACTCGGAGATCAGGCTCATTTAAAGTCCAGACTTAAACCTTGGTCTGATTGGTGTCTGAAATGGTCTTTTGAAGAAAGTACCTCGCAGCTTGAGTAGACCTGCCTAGTCAGTGCACGTATTTATCAGTAATCGTGCAGCTCAATTCAGAACTTATGGAGTTCAACGATTTGACAAAACCTATTTTTAATAACCGCGGCGAGGCTAGCTTAACCTGATCGATCAATCCATGCGGCTATTATTTCTTAGCCACACGCGCCTCTAAATTACATAGATCTTTAGTGTTTTTGGCAGTCATTTCAACATGCATGATGGAATAAATATGATTGTAACGTCGTAACTGAACGGACAGACGTTGGTTGTCCAGACCAAACAATAATTCATTGAAAAATCCTATAGAAACAATCGGAAGCCAGGAAGTGTTAGAAAAATGGATGACAATATGAGGTAATGCTGTTTAGCTGGGAAGAAGGTGGTGTAACAAACTCCCCAGTAGCACAGCCGCTGTTCGATAGCCAATTAACATTACGATACCAGCTAACAAAAATGTTGAAAACTATAATCAAGCAGAAATATATTCAACAAAAGCCTACACACATAAAGGGCGTGGCCGCTTCCATAATCAATGCAATGAAAACCTCCAAACTTTTTATGTCTTTTCATCCGCGCTGCAGATGTGAACCTTCCGAATTTACGCAAAACCTATCCTTGCGTATGTGACATCTGACGCAATGTCCTTTAGTGTTAGAGAGGTCCCTCATTTATCGCCACCTACCCCCATCCCTGAATAGGCGTGGTCCACTATACGCTTAGTGTATTGCATGTCTGACTTGCGCACTGCAGAGCGGACAATATCCAGGCTGCCCCTTCGATCCATCAGTCACATTTCGGGTGTGATCGCGCGCGGTGCATTTCAGAATGCCGAAGAGTCGGTCCGTACATTTGAGCAAGAAGGCGATGGAGACAAGGGTAAGTAGGAAATAATTTCTTTATGTAACTGTCGTTTGGTTTATTCATGTCGTATATGGTTTGGGGATTTTTACTGTGAAGAATAGTCCTTGAAATAGTACCATCTTACTTTGGTGTGAGTTTTGTGTCCTGATGCAGAGTAGGTAAGATGTACCAGAGACGACATAATTTTTCTGTGACGAGTTGGTAGTTTTCTTTTTTGTGGAGAATAGGCCTTGTAGTAGATAATTTAAGTGGGTGTGAGACTGTGATGTTCTGATGGAAGTTAGGTAAGGTGGCGACGTTGCGCTCTTGAGATTCAGATTTTTTTTTGTGACTTATTGGCAGTTTTGTTATTATGGAGTAAATTCCTGATGTAGTACTTACTGGCGTGGATGTGAGTTTTGTCTACTGATGTAGGGTAGGTAAGATGTAGGAGAGACGACGGTGAGCTGGTGAGATTCATATTTTTCAGTGACCAATGATACTCTCCAAGTCTTTAATCTCTTTTGCACTCACACAAAAGCAAACTCCTTTCGTATGAGCTTTCGTATAACCTACCCCCTTCCCATCCCCGAATAGGCGTGGTCCACTATATGCATAGTTTATTGAACTGACTTGCGCACTGCAGGGCGGATAATATCCAGGCTGCCCGTTCGATCCATCACTCACATTACGGGTGTGAACGCGCGCGGTGCATTTCAGAATGCCGAGGAGTCGGTCCTTAAATTTGAGTAAGATGGCGGTGGAGACAAAGGTAAGTAAGAAATAGTTCCTTTATGTAACTCTCGTTTGATTTATATCGTTTGGCAGTATTTTTTTATTGTGGAGAACAGTCTTTGGAGTAGACAATTTAAGTGAGTGTGATATTTTGATGCAAAGAGGTCCCTACCTCTCCTTACCAGATGCGTCGTTGAGCTGTTGAGATTTTATTTTTTGAGTAACCGTTGCGCGATTTCTATCGCATAACAACCACTGCAACCAACCCCCTTTCCCCCGTGACCACTAGCTCCGCTTAAGGCTGGGTATCGAAAAATTATTAGACCTGGTACACTTTTGTTATTACTTGCGTCTGTCGTCATTATTCTTATGACATCAATCGTTTGAGATAGTACTATCACCAAATATTTCGGTATGATATAGTAGAGATAGCCGAATAAAGCTTGGGATTATTTTTTTTTTGCAACTTTTACCCTATTTCGGGCGCTTTACCGCCACTGCGTCCCACCCTTCCCCCCATTTTTGTCGCATAACAGCCACTGCATCCCCGCTTCCCCGTCTGGCCCCCCACGTGGTCCACTATATGCATAGTATATTTCAGATCTGACTTGCGCACTGCGGGGCGGACAATATCCAGGTTGCCCGTTCGATAATTCAGTCAAATTTCTGGTATGAAGGTGAACGCGCGCGGTGCATTTCAGAATGCCGAGGACTCGGTCCTTAAATTTTAGGAAGATGGCGCTGGGGACAAAACGAAGTTGGAAAAAATTAAATTTTGTCACTGCCGTTTGAAATTCACATCGTTAGGCATTTTTTGTATTGTGAAGAAAAGTCGTTGAAGTAGGTAATTTAAGTGAGTGTGAGGCTGACTTTCTGATGGCAGGTAGGTAGGGTGTAGCAGATGCGACTTTGAGTTGTCGGGATTCATATGTTTCAGTAACCGTTGGCTGGTTTCACCTACTGCATCCCCCCTAACCCCTGTGGACCCCGACCCCTTTGGCCACCGCCCCGCTTACGGCTAGGTTTCGAGTTAGGTTGCGTGTATCATAATTATTCTTATGAAATCGATCGTTTGGGAACGTACTTTTGAGTATTTTGTAAATGGCCTACGCAAATGTCATGCAGATCTGGTAGCGTCTTGTGACGGGTCGTTGAGCTCCCTAAAATAGGGTTGAGCTACATGGTGACGGATACGGTGTCGCCTTGTTTCGCAGACAGAAGTTTCACCGAATTTCCTTTCCCAGAAAATGTTTCATATAATATTTGGTCCTTGTATTTTTGTCCGAATATTTTTCAAAGATTATTTACTTGAATGAAACATATTTCACTGAAACACAATTCAGTGAATTTTTCATCACATTTTTTTGTTAAACTAACTTACCAAACAGTAGAATTATTTTTAACGAATATTGTTTTTTCGGTGTATTTTTCCATGGTTCGGTATACTTATTTAATTTCAATTAATTAAAATATTGACTTAAAAAGTCAATATGTTGTGCTACAAAAGTTAGTGACAGAAACGAATCGCTGCAAAACCGACTCCACGTAGTCTTGTTTGCCCTACCCCTAGGGTGTCATTTAAATCTGCGTAGGCGCGGAGGGCGAGGCAGCGCGCGAACTGAGGAGCACAGGTGGATTTAACGCTCGCTGCCGCGGCTGAGGCTGAAGCCGAAGCTGCGGTGGAAAGCGTGAATAGCATTTGCGACGATAAGCTCGCGTCGGATTGCCGGAGCCTCGCAGCGCCGGGGCAGGGACGGAAACCATGCCTGCTGCATGTTGCATGCTTGCTTGCACACTGTATGCTGCATGCTCGCTTGCAGCATGCAAGCAGTAGGTTTGGTTAGAACTGAGACCCCAACAGAAATTACCAACAACAATAATAAGAATAAAATAATAAACATAGAGGCTGTGAGGCAATTCAATTAATTATATTGTTGTGTATTGAATTTACGATTGACTTTACCTTTAGTTGGTATTAATTGCAAATCCGGTGTACAACTACTTTTCACGATCACAGGTTTTATTTTATGTTCACCGAAAGATAGTTTTGAAAATGCATAATTTTTTCTTTTCTCTCTATACACGCACTAACTTTCACAGTGAATATTATCTATTTTTAAAACCTTAAATACATGATATCCATAGCACACAACCAAAACAAATAAATCAAAACAAACAATGGTGTCGGAAATCAGAATATAAAAATAATATGACAAAAATGTAATGATAGTTTATGTAGCGACAATTCAATGAAACAATGCTACTTTAAAAAATAGTCGCATAGCCAACTTTGTTCGTAAAACTTCGGTAAGTTTCGTAATTCATCGTGCTGCATAAAAGCGTAAAAAGCCAGTGACTGCCCTGTACGGTTTTTTTTTTTTTTTTTTTTTCTGGGTGGGAAATCATCAAATAACTTCTCCCGCTCTGGGTGGAGCGGGAGGGCGTGTCAGACTTTTACTGACTAAAACCCACCCGTGTTCCCTCAGTTGCCTGTGTGCCAGGGGCGGCGGTATCTCTTTCGAACAACCCGCACCCCCGGCAGGCATCGGCCCTTGCGGGCCCCTCTGTTGCTGCTGACATCTCTTTGAGGCGCGCGTGGAACACAACGCGCCGTCGACCCGGGCTTGGTCCTTACCGGACAGCGAGCTACCCATTACTCGCCGTCCGCAAGCCCGTGCCTACGGTGGCCGGGAATCAGCCTGGGATTCCCGACGCCCAGGGCGTCTCCTGCGAAGGCCCTGTACGGTTGTGTGCATAAATTGTTACATTGTTTGCCACGTATGTATAGAAACGCACACACAATAAATCTGCACAACTACGAGAGCACACATATAAACATTTAGCCGCCAATAGTTCGTGACTCTCTTGAGGCACTCAGCGGCGCTAGTGCATCGCTATGCGTCAAATTATACGAACGAATATGGGTAATGTATCGATGATACTAATAATACGGCCAACGCTCGACAGGTGGAGCTGATTAATGAATAAAGTTGTTAAAATAGTATTAGTTTTAATCATTTATTTGATTTATAATGTAGGGTAGCCAGTGTTTTTATGGGCTGTACGCTACTAGGGACAGGTCAGATCAAAGCTGCATTGGCTTTCTTCAAAAGGCCCTTCCAGACGTGGGGCCTGCTTTGTTAGACTCACATAAAATTCAAATAATATAACGTTTGGACTTTAGAAGAGACCATGACCTCTGAGTTTGTTTCGGCTTTTCTTATCAGGGAACAGTCAGCTAGGAAATGCTGGCGCCATCTAGTTTTTAAAATATTGACTAACAAAATATTGACGTGTAAAAGTGTCTTAAAAGATCTACTTACATAAATAAACATTTCATTTCAAACTGCCACAATATTTCGGTGATGTATTAGAGACAACGTTAAACTGTTGGGGTTCATATTTTTTAGTTCCTACGTCTGTCACAAAACACCCACTGCACCCCCCTGGACCCCGACCTCTTTGGCTCTCGCCCTGCTAGGTTTCCGAAAATCATTACAACTGTACTACTTTTCTGCTGTTTGAGACAATACAACTTAAAAAGTTTCAATAATGTAATTTTAATAATTATTTATTAAGTAATTATTGTCTTTCAAAAATGTATTTTATTAAATTATTTGCAATCGTAATATAGTATGATACTGCATACCGTTGTTATGATAAAATCCTTATCAAATCATAATTATACGTATTAAAATATTCTGCGTGACATACTAACCATTTTTATTAAATGCTATCTTAATACACCGATTAGGCTTTGCACCAAATACACTTAAGGTAATCGGGTCTCTTTGTCGCGGATGAAGATAGAAAAAGAAACGCTAAACAGAGCTGAAATAGGTTGAATTTAATATTCCCGTTTTCACTAACGCTAGGCAACACTTAAATGAAAAATCAAATCGCCACTTCCTAGTGCTTTAGCTGGGAAGAAGTGGCGCAACACACTCCCCAGCAGCACAGCTGTCTGTTTAGTTAGATAGACTTGATTCTATACATAGGTAGGCAAAGTGATTAACATTACGAGTCACAGAACATTAATAAAATTAAAACTCAACACAGCAGCACGAAAAAAACGTAAACAAAGCATAATCATATGATCATCATATCAGCCGAAAGACGTCCACTGCTGGACATAAGCCCCCCCAAAAAGGGGGGGTTTGCCATAATCGCCACGCTTGGCAAGCGGGTTGGCGATCGCAGTATGGTGGTAAAATGCATAGAGAACGCTGCTGCCCATTCTCTTGAAGTCCCTTAGTCGCCTTCTACGACACCCACGGGAAGAAATGGGATGGTGCTATTCTTTTACGTCCGGCACCATACGGAACCGTCCGGCACCACACGGAACCGTCCGGCACCACACGGAACCGTCCGGCACCACACGGAACAAAGCATAATACCAAAATATAATTGTCATCTAATGGACAAGAACTGAGAGTGCAAATTAAAAAAAAAACATGTAAATAAAGAATAAAGAGCAAATGAGCTACACTTAATAGATATTCAAAATCAAAAATCAAATGTCATTTATTCAAATTAGGCTGAGAATCAGCATTTTTCGAATGTCAAAATTACATAAGACAGTCCCCCAAAACGCCCGCCCTTCACCACTTCCTAGTGCTTTCGCTGTGAAGAAGTGGCGCAACAAACTCCAACAATAATATAAAATATAAATAACTAAAGTACGTACTGGAAATATTAAAGAAACAATTACAAGAAGCATCTGCAATAGCAGCCAGCGTCAGCACCTAACAACTGGTCCTAATTAATAATAATTTCTACAAAGAGATTTCTGCGACCCAATCACCATATAAGTTACTGTGATTTCTACTAGCACTTACACCCTATTATTTGCCTAAATAAATAATTTAAAATAAATCGATTACTTTTATTTATTTATTTAACCATTTATGCACACATTATGATTATTTTCTTCTTTTATTATTACTATTACATATTATTATTTCAAGACCTTTTTAAATTATGTAAATATCTATACAAATAAATAAATAAATATTTTACACACATATAAACAGACAAGAAAACAGGAACAGAAAAATACGTACAAAGGCAATGCTTATTTCTATAGAAATCTCTTCTAGCACATCTGCGAAAGGAGACAACGTGTGCAGAAGGGAAAACATTTAAAAAACTGTAATTTAAATACAGGATAAGTTTTTATCTAGTGCGCAAACTGTAGCCATGAATTCAGCATATCATTCTAGACACCCCAGCGTAGACAATTTTCGTCGGTTATACCAAATAAATTAGCTATTCCGTACGTTTTGACCGCGTAGGTATTGCACTTTTCTATGAAACAGCTATTTTTTTTTTGTATAAGTGACGAAACATTTCTGCGCTGGGGGGTCTAGAATGATATGCTGAATTAATGGTTACAGTTTGCGCACTAGATAAAAACTTATCCTGTATACACATACAGTATGAGATGAGAATGCTTATATATTATATACATACAAACGTACATAACTACATATTTCTAAAATAAATATCACTACTAATTCCCCCTTTGTTTAACCTGCTAAAACTGTTTCTTGGATACGATTCAAAGGCGTGGCTCGCAACATATATCAGCTACCTATCGATTCTCTTGCACTGCCCCCACCGATGCACCCTTGAACCGTCTACCAGCCTATCTAGACCCCCTGCCGATGGATCAATATTCAGGAGTTGCGCAGTGGAATATTTGAGCGGGGAAGATGATTTATTCTGTACATCTTGCGGCCGCGTTGTGTAACGACGTGATCATGGAAGGTCGCTGTGGTTGTCTGAAGAGGTGGGCGTGTTGCCATGTAAGTTTTTTTGGGTATTTTTTTGAGATTCGATCTTGTTTTTTTTTTGTTTTTTAACCGACTTCCAAAAGGAGGAGGTTCTCAATTCATCGGAACCTTTTTTTTTTTTTTTTTTTTTTTTTATTTTTTTTTATGTATGTTCCCCGATTACTCGAAGATGGCTGGACCGATTTGGAAAATTTTTTTTTTGTTTGAATGGGTATACTTCCCAGGTGGTCCCATGATCATCAAGTCAGGATCTGATGATGGGATCCTGGAGAAATAGAGAGAACTCTTCAAATTTTATAGGCACACTTGAAGCAATTTGTGTAGTTTTTGGAAGAGTACTTTCTCGGAGTGGTTCCATTTCAATTTGGTGAAGATCTGATGAAGAACTTCGGAGATAGGCAACGGAACTCCTCAATAAATGATAGCAAATGGACAGGGATTGCTGAAATCTCATGTCTGTCAATTGTTTACACCAGTTAATAACATAACGTCACGCCGGTACGCTGTGAAGGGGTAAGCACATGTGAACCACTAAAAAGTGAAAAATAAAAATCTTTTTTCAAAAAAAATAAACAACCGACTTCCAAAAAAACACTAAAAAGTGAAAAATAACTTTAATTTCGGAAGGCGGTGACAAAAAATTAAAATACATATCCAAAGTCACCGACTTCCGAAATTAAAGTTATTTTTCACTTTTTAGTGTTTTTTTGGAAGTCGGTTGTTTATTTTTTTTGAAAAAAGATTTTTATGTAAGTTAATGTCGGTTGCGTCAGGCAGAATGATCCTAGTTTAGATTTTTTTCTTGACGATATTGTGATCGGGATTCGGTCTAACCATCTGCAGCCAGAGATCCGGAATATCAAAATCAAATCAAATCAAAATATTTTATTTCACATAAACCTGCAAGGGCACTTATGAAACGTCAGAAGCTAGGTGCACGGTTCCAATTTGTCGCTACGGAGAAGAGCCGGCAAGAAACTCCACGGTTACTCTTTTAAAAATAATTGGGTTTTACAATGTTTTCAAATTACAGTGATAATAGGTATGGGAGGACAGTGCAGGCCTGTCAATAAGTACCAGGTACTTAGAGGAGTGAAAATATGGAATAGAAAATCGTCTATAAATCTAGTCTGTAAGGCCTACAATGTTCTCCCATTCACAATATGTAAAAGAGATCAACCTATTTAAACAAAGTGACATGATTTTCATGAGAATCACTATAACACATTCGCTGTTCGATTCGCTCGGGCCGTCGTAGGTATTATAATCTGTCTTCACAAAGGGGTGAGTAGAGCTGTGTATAGTGCAACTACTTTTTACTAGATACGTTTTTAAGTCCGTGTGACAAGGCTCCCGGTTATTGGCTATATAGGGCGAGTTCATTGCCATAAAATGGGCATACGTTTAGATTCCGAATTGCTACCGCGAGGGGTGCATCATCACCAGAATCAAGTTTAACTGAACAGACAGCTGTGCTGCTGGGGAGTTTGTTGCGCTACTTCTTCTTGCCAGCTAAAGTGCTAGGAAGCGGTTAAGGGCGGGCGTCTTATGTAATTTTGACGTTCGAAAAGTGCTGATTCTGAGCCTTTGATTTTGATTGAACTCAAAAAAAAAATCAAATCTAACTTCGTTTTTAAACAAAATTCGATACAGCACCGATATTTTACGCCCAATAATACCGGAAATGTTCTAACTAGGTAATGACTTTATCGTTACAATTGGGAGCGTGACATCACGCGTTGTGCGTGCTAAAAGTAAAAGTAATATGGCTATAACTTCTGTCTGTCTTGTTTATTATCTTGGTTTAATGATAGTACGTTATTAATGTGAAGGGAGGAATGTTTTTGTAGAAAAAATATCTTTAAGAACTTTGTGATTTACCGCAGATTTTTTTTTAGTTTTGGTTTTGAATTTTGGACACCCTTTATTTTGTAGTTTGAACTTACATAACATCACGCCTTGTTTCGCCGAAGGGTTGAACAGAGATGTACCTACCTATAGTACACCCACATTTCGTCAGTTATGTTTAAGTTTCGTGTAATAAGGTGCGGCGAGCGAGCCTTTTGTCGTCAACCGGTCAGAAATCTAGTCTCAGAAAAAAAGAAACTGAAAAGTGTTATATTTTTGTTTTATGTTTTATCTGGCTTTTTCATTATGATAATGATTAGGAAAGACATATAATTAGTAAGGATTATAATATATATAAATAAAAAAAAAATTATAAATATTATGAAACAAAAAATAATTGACGGGATTAAAAATAAAATACTTTTAATTTTTTTTTTTCTGTAAGAGTATTTGAATGACGTAAATAAAATGTAGAGGTATCAATAACGGGCGGAAAGCGCGGTATGCGTCGGAATCTAAACCGTGTCACTTAGTACGTGTTTCGCGGTGACAACACTGCTTGGCTGCGCAGTGATTACGATGTCACGTCTTTGGATACCGAGACAGAATAAATAAGGAAAAGTAGAAAAAAACAACAGTTTTTTAAAACTACTTCGTTCTTCTACAGCCAAGCCTGGATAATTTTTTTCGAAACATTAAAACGAAATACTTTTGCAAAACATTTTTAGGAATAATAAAAAATATGGTCCGGCCAATTCCAAAATAAACAAGAGCAAAATATCAGTACAATTACATAATCATCGATAATTATAAGAAAAAAAAAATTAAAGAAACATTTTAGGTTTCATGCTAATCTTGTTAAAACGTCGCTGATTTTCAAAGATGAACAAAGCAAGAGGATTATATAAGGATCGTAGAACGTAGCACATGGCAGTCTGCAGTTTCTGCTTATCTCCATTGGATCATAGGCCTGGCGTGATATACGTACGACCTAAAAAAAAATTCTATTTATATCAAACACAAATTTTCCAAGAAGGTAAAATTTACTTGCATAGCAAAAGTTCAGAAGACCTATTCTCGTAATTAAAAAACGATCAAAATCTAGTCGCAGTCTCATCTCGGCGACAATCAAATGTCAAAAATGTTTATATATTTGACAGATTGAGATTGTGAACCTTCGTAAAATTACGAGAATTGCCCCTCAGGTGCCAAGATGCGAAATCAGAGATTTCGTCTTAAAGGCGTTGCTAAGATATTATTTGCTAGGCGACAAGCTATCAACGATTTTCTCGCTCAATAAACGTACAAAAGATTGTTGGTCCCGTTAAAGTAAAAGAGACAACGTACAGCTATTAATATTATGTAGTTGATCGTTTACTGTACGCATCGCCAGCGAGTTCTCGTTTTAGCAGCGACAAGAGCTATCAGAGAAAGTACTCGCTCAGCGACGCTCGCTTGACAGGCAGAGCACTCGCTGAGAGAGTCCCTTGGTACATACGCATACCAGCGAGTAATCGATCGTCGCTCACTCGCTGCTCGCCAACTCGATTTTAGTTGCTAGCTCTTCTCACTTCGTGGAGCGGGTGTCATAGCAACGGCCTCGATGCCAGAATGTTTGACACGAGCTCAGATTTCGTCTTAAGGGCGTTGCTAAGATATCGGTTGCTAGGCGACTAGCTTTCTTGATGAGAGCCTCTATTGATTTTATGTTTAGTATAATATTACTTGAAGGACCTTGGAAGATTTCGTGGAATTTCATAAGACGGAGACGTGTTGCTGGGGAGTTAGTGCCATTTCAATTTATTTAAATGCAAGATTTGGTGACGAAGTAATAACAACCGCCCGGGTCGACCGATCAGGTTAAGCTACGCTTGCCGCGGTTGGTCCGGGTGACCATTTTAACATATCAAGACCCCTTGGTGCCTCGCAAAGCACATTAAGCCTTTGGTCCCGGCTGTCATTCGTAGATCTTTAACAGTCGTTACGGGTCGTCAGAAGCCCGAAAGTCTGACTGCCAGTCCTACTCTGGCTATCGTATTACCCCAGTAACTGGATTGTGGAGGTCAGATAGGCAGTCGCTCCATGTAAATTACTGGTGTTCAGACCCCGCCCGATATAGATGGGCAAAAGCAAGGCAGAAGTCAACACAGACAGTATATTAGAAATCACACCAACAATACGTTGCGTACACGCATAAATCCCTGCTAGGGGTACAAAAAGTACTCCACCCATAACGCTATGGAAATAGCGATAACGGGACCAAATAACACGACCGCTAATTTGTTTATACATGTTTCTGATTACAATTAGCAAGCATTGACGGTCGACTAATTGATAACATGAATATTAATGCTGTGTACTTAGCTTGAGAGCAGTGGCTATAAGTGTTAACGGCCACGACTTAGCGTCAGCGCACACCAAGAGCAGAGCAGAGCATTTTCTAAGACTACTGAAAAATTAATCCTATGACAATTCCATACATTGCAAAATTAAATAAACGTCCAAACTTGATGGTCGACCATGCTCGAGCTTGGAAGATGCGTGTTCGAGTATGCATTCTACATGCGCGAGCGCACTCGAACTGCCGCACCGCTGAGCCTCAGCATGCCTCAGCGAGATTAACTGCTGGACGTGTGCTTACTACCTACGGCGCGGCCGGCGTCAGCTGGAAATCCTCTTCCTCTGCCAAAAGGGCGATAATTACTAAGTCCCAATCAACCATATTGAACACGTCTGCCAAGGTCGGATTTTCGCATCAAACTGGTCATGCACGCCCGCTTGGAAACCCAGAGCATTTTCAACGGAGCTTGCTCACAGAGGGGCGAGCATGCCGCCTGCATGGTCGAGCAGTCAAAATTTCGACCATACGCGATCATTTTGTAGTTCGGTGTGCACTGAGCCGCTGGCCCTTACTGAGTTGTTGGTCGTAGGTTTGAACCAAGACATGCTCTTTGCTTTGTTTAAATTATTTCATCACCACTGCTCTCAAAATGGTTGTGGCGGACATCTACAATGCCCCACATACGAAACTTTAAATCAATAAATGTGGAAAACACAAAAAGTAAAGTGACATTGGGGATAGGGCGAATTTTTTGTTCAAAACCACCTAGAGATCGCAAAAATAAACCAAATGAGACAATTTTTGGACAGAAATGTTTGTAATTAAATTCTAAAGAGACTGACGCAGCCGGATTTCTAATATTCCTTAAATCTAAAAACTTCATAACCCACTAAAACCAAGGTAAAGCGAGTTTTACCCTGTTCTCTAACCCTTTCAGTCACGCATTTCAACTAGCACTTGTATGGAAGTGCAAATATACGCTTCCGATGTATTTTTCGTCGCTGAAAACGAATCTGATGTCAAAAATGCAATAAACCGAAAAACATCCCCTATCGTAGGGTGGAAACAACCCCTTTTTTTTTTTTTTTTTTTCTCTCTCATTAAAAATATTTATTTCTCTAATATATTCATTGTTTATTTCGTATCAGGAAAAAATCTCATGATCACTAGAGTATAATATAAAATCAGTCGTAATATATATTTTTTTTAAATATTCAATTCATATGCATTTTTTATAAAAAAAATCACAACCTAATTTCGCAAATCGGGCTTCGTGAGTGTCTTTGGAATTTGATTTCAAACATTTCTGTGCAAAAATGGTTTAATTTGGTTAATATTTGAGGTCTCTAGGTGGTTTTGAACATTCTGTACCCAATGTGTGGCGCCATCTACAATGCCATTTGCGAACTACTCAAGACTTGACGTCACACCGTAACTACATCAACTACATCGCGCAAGCAGAGTTTACCGAGCGATCTACATATACATACAAGATCCCGACATCAATCGTCGGGCAGTAGCCCACCAGACAGAACACCCGTCTGGTCGGAGGATCCTCCTTTACCGATAGTGTATGAGTGAACTTTACACCCTGTACCTCATACCTCTATATGGTGAAGGAAAACATCGTGAAGAAACTGGCATATCCTACAACCAAACATTCGAAGACATGTGACATCTACCAACCCGCACTGGGCTCGCGCGGTAGATTAAGGCCCATTCCTTCTCACCTACCTAGCAGTGGGAATATTATAGGCCGATTATGTTACTTAGCTTGGATAGTTAACGCTAGAGATGTATGTCTAGTAATTCAAGAGCTAGGAAGCGTAAGAAAACGTTCGCAAGTACGTAGAAATGTCGCGGCAGGAATCTTTTAACCCCTGACGCAAAAATGGAGGTGTTATAAGTTTGACCGCTATGTGTGTCTGTCTGTGGCACTGTAGCTCTTAAACGGGTGAACCGATTTGGGTGTGGTTTTTTTATATTTAAAACTAGGTTTTCTAGAGGTGGTTCTTAGACATGTTTTATCAAAATCGGTTCGGCCGTTTCAAGGTTATCAGGTGTTTTGTCAGCTGCGGTAGGGTTCTTAGACGCATAATGTATATTTAGTTACTCACGATGACAAATGACCAGCGGACAATCAAGACGCTTCCAACGATACCGCATTTGTCAAATTATGATAAGAAATTTTGAAGTTATGAGAGAACAGATGAACAGACAAACACACCCACATACATACATACCGGTCAAAATCATAAGCCTCCTTTGCGCTTCGCCGTAGTCCGGAAAAAAATATAAACAATCCTAGCAAAGAATCTCAATGAATTTGATTCGACTACGCCTCGGACTGACACTGACGCGGCATGCACACCAACCCGGTCAGGCAACGGTACCGGAGGTTTCTAAGCCGTATTCGATCCACCAAATATGCTAATATGTTGGATCGAGACTGGTTCTAATGTAAGTGACGTGTTTTGGTGACAATAGGTATGTGGATGAATGAATTCATTTTTTTTTTAAATTGCGGAATGGGTCTTGCTCTTGGCTTGCTAGATATTTTGGTAACACTCCAACAGTAGCACACACATCATTCCAGACAAACACACTAGAGACATACACAACACTTTTTTTTTTACACGCTTTATATTAGCTTCACTTGTATGTTTGTTTGTATGTAACCGACTCCTTTGGACGCTATTTTGACCCACTTTAAACGGGTCAGATTTCATTTAAACTTTGTAGACTTATCGAGGACCTATGACAATTCACTAATTTAAAAAAAAAACACGCTTTTGTAGTTAGCAAAACTAAAAAATAGAAAATAAATAATAGTTTAAAAAACACTAAAAAAACACGCTTTAAAAACCAAACTAAAAAGTAGAAAATAATTTAATCCTATTAAAAAGCGTGGGGTGCTTGATATTAATTGATTATAGAAATACCTTAAAAAGCACCCCACGCTTTTTAATAGAATTAAAACTTTTTAGTTTGGTTTTTAAAGTGTTTTTTTTAACTATTAATTTTTTTTTTTTTTTTTTATCGTGTATCTTTTTTTGTTTTGTTTTCATCCTTTATCTTTTTATTTTTTGTTTTTCTTGGACTTGCCCGAATGGATTATTGTGTATAACGTCTACGTATTCTATTTTCTAAGTATATGCTCATCACTTTGAAGGTACACTGGCTTCTAAGGTACAGTACAGGTATAAAAACCTAGTTTAGAAGTCAGGGTATTTCTCTTTGGAACACTATCTTAAGCCATTTTTAGATCAAAGTACTGTCAGTGTATTTATGGAGAAATAAAATGTATTATTATACTAGCGTCTGCTCGCGACTTTTCGTTCGCGTCAAATTTCTTGGTCCCCCGACCTACCCCGTCGCTTTGAATCGCCTGCCCGTGCGAGTACTTCGTATTCGGGACATTTTTTTGTCTTTGCTCGGCTCCTAAGGGTCTAAGCGTGGTGTTGTATAGCCTATAGCCTTCCTCGATGAATGGGCTTTCTAAAACTGAAATAAATTTTCAAATCGGAACAGTAGTTCCTGAGATTAGCGCGTTCAAGCAAACAAACAAACAAACTCTTTAGCTTTATAATCTTATATATAAAATTTCCATGTCACAATGTTAGTTACCGTACTCCTCCGAAACGGCTTTACACCGATTTTTACCAAATTTTTTATGCGTATTCAGTAGGTCTGAGAATCGGCTACTATCTATTTTCCATACCCCTAAGTGATAAGGGTTGTTCACCCTAAATAATTTATAAGGCAAAACAACGTTTGCTGGGTCAGCTAGTATTAGTATAGATTATTATTAGTAGTAGGAATGGCTTTCATTTTGGCAGTTCAACATCATTCATGGCGTTATGTACGTTGTTGACCAGACAATTTTTTCGAACACAGGCAATGGATTAGCAATAATCTGCAAAATTATTCCGATTCTGATTTATAGCGAGTTATGCAATTAGGGCACTGGACCACGCCTGATGGAAAGCGATGGAACCAGCGTGCCCAGGAGATGCCTGTTCTCTGTTGCTTTAACGTCACATTTTTGACTAAGGTCTAGAGTTTGTGACGTTAGGACTTGTAGAGTGAGAAGCTTGGTACATAAGAGATCTAGGACCCTAATGTGAGTTTGTTTTAAGTTTAACCATATCGATCTAACGCATCGAGCGCGTTCGGCGCACCGATTGGCCCTGAATTGTGGGCCTAGTGTGAGTTTGTTTTAACCATATCGATCTAACGAATCGAGCGCGCTCGGCGCACAGTGGAACGAATGTATGGGAGCGGTTGGACGTAGACATGTCCGAAAAATAAGAGTAAAATTATGACAAACTAATGATGCCATCTTATTCGATTACTTAATGCCTTCATAAATTGTGGTGATGAATTTCTTCATAACTCCCATATTTCGGGAGTAATTTGAGAAAATGTGAAATTTTACTATGAAAATGAGTGTATCGAGCTCTCTCCCTCCTGATTCCGGGCTTGTTTCAAGTAGCGGTCTCTAATATCGTAATGCTATTACTAAGAGCTATATTTAATACTAAGACACATAGTGCGCCAAATGTGCACTTTCTGGGATAAAAGGAAATGAAAATTTAAAAAAAAAAACGTTTTTTCCCCATTTGTATTTACTTTAAACCGCAGACAGACTTATTAAGAGGTCTATAAATATATTATATATATATACAGAAATATATATTAACAAAAATATTCACAAGAACTGATGAGAGTATGACTTTTAAGTAAGTTGATAATAAATTACCTAGTTTCATTAAAAGTACAATAAATAATTAAGATGTAAGCTCTAATTTACTAAGTTACACATTTTAAAACAATAACATCATTTAATTATCTTCGTCATCATCATCATCATCAATTAATTCAAATTCAGAATCGATGTCCGCTAAATCATTTATGTTAACAAATTCGATATCACTTTTCTCAGAATCCGTAAGCTCATAAAATTCCTTAAAAGAAGATTTTTTTACAAACTTATTTCCTTTTGGACGGATACTTGTAACAAGTGGATCAGAAGACAGTAAAAGATTGTGCATAATATCTTCATTGCATGAGATACTGCTATGCTTTCGAGAATGCCCCTCTCTATATTTTCTAAAATCTTTATTTCTAGCCTCAGATGCCTCTTCGGATAGAAAACCAATGGGCACAATTGACATGTTCTGAACTATGTCTGGCCCATGCATTAAAATTTTATGAAGTGAAGAAGGCATATAATACCATGGGTATAACTCCACGTAAAGCTTAGCAGTATCAAAGCAGAACTCTCGGAATTTAGTTACGTTGATCTTCTCTCCTGATGAAATACACTGCAAGATCACACAGATTTTTCTTAAAAGCATAGCATCTATTCCGGTCAGTTCAGCAGATTTAGTGTAGTTTTCAAAAAATCTCCTTGCCGAGTTGCCATTGTTGGTGGATCCACTGCCTTGTTTCACAACATCGAGAAGTAAGCCCGTTTCTCTTCTTACAGCCTCTTGAACTCTTTTCTTCCTGTCATCAACTTGCCTTTTTGCTATATCACCCCTTACTTGCCATGATTTTATGTCTAATTTGTAGGAAATGTGTAATAAGCATTCCATTGAGCGAATCCAAGCGTGAAGGGTGCTTAAGCTATATTTATACATGTCCTCGTTTGCGTGTTTATCTTTGATTAACTCTAAATTATTCATTTCTTTAGGACAAGCCTTGCATATGTCACACACTGAAGCTGCTGTATTGGATATAATGGAATGAATTTTACCATCAATCATTGTCAACAGCAGTTGGTGTTTGACACTAATTCCATCAGTGATGGTGGATGGAGTTAAGGCTTCAATCTCTGCTTCGATTTCAGCCATCTCTCTCTGCACATTTTCTTTGGTTTCCTTTATAAACTTAAACAATATTGGCCGGCAAAATGAAGTGGAAGATGGTCGCTCGTTTTCCCAAATTGTTACACCTTTTGAGACGAGCCGCAGTGGTACAAGACTAATCATAAAATTACTAGCAAGATCGATTTGCTCATCTTCACTCGTCCTTTGATGATAAATGCTTTGGCTAGATGATCCGTCAAAACCCCATTTGCTGGTCAATACGAGCTGTTGATTGGGATCAACAGGGGTTTCTAACGACCTAATAAGTCTTCTTGAGGTTAAATCCATCAAGGCTTGTAATTTGATTTTTGCAGAGCTCTCTGTAACTGTGAGATCTTCTTTGGCCGGATAGCACTTAATTTTTTCTTTAACCAACATGTAGTAACTCGGGTATTGAAGAGCTCCTTCTTGAGTGTTGAAATCCCGAAGAGTGTTATAGCGCCATTTCGATAAGTTCATCGATACATAAAGAGCCAATGCCTTCAAAGGGGATATTTCCCGTACCTGAATTGATTTACCTTCAATGAAGGCTTTGATTTTTGAGGCCTCTTCTGGATTCTCCGTCAAGTATTTCATAACATAAGCTGTATCGCTTTGTCCTGCCTTTTGAAGCGCCCTTTCGGCCGAAAACATAATTTCAGCGCTGCTACTGCTGCATGAAAGACTATCTTCAGTGCGTCTTCTTTTTTGCCGGTTACTAAGGTCCTCAAAAGATTTACGAGGACTAGGATGTGTACAAGTTGAAGCATCAGATTTAGCAGGAGAAATTATGGGCTCGATGACGTCACTTATATTTTCTGTAGAAGGTTCCATATTTTCATTCTGTAATTCCGGCCATTGAATTGCAGCCTGTAGCCAAATCTCATGTTTCTTCCGAAACTTATCTGTGCTTCTTCCAGACTGTGTCCATTTTGCATAAATGCGGTAGCAAAATCGACGACACCAGTCTTTTAAACTTGTTTCAGCACTTTCACATAACTGAACACAACTGTTATCTTTTAAAACACTGAACAAATAGTTAAAGTCGCGTAAATCTTTATGTGCGCGTGCGCATAAAGCAACGTGAATATCAAGATTTGTATTAAAATTTGGAAAATACATTGCGAGATTAGCTTGGATACAACGAGGTGTAAATCAACACTGATTTTAAAGTTACTAATAGTGACCTATTTATATAAAATCCAGGTATCCCAGGTATCCTTTGTTAAATATTGCAAGGTAATTAGTTATTGTGATAATTAGTAAATGATGCATGCTAAATTAGTGTATTAAGAGCCATTTAGTAATTAAATAATAGCAATGTTCTTATCAGTAATCATTAGTGCATCAGTTTTATATGTAAACCTTAAGTCCCTAATTATATATCCTAATTAGCTTATATCTTCTCTAATTGGCTGCTCAGAAATGTTATTGTAATAAGGTAAACCTTTAGAAAAACGGTTTTAATCAACAAAATAAACAAAAAATAAAAAAATTGTGTTATAAAATAAACATCACTCTTTATCCCAGAAAGTGCACATTTGGCGCACTATGTGTCTTAGTATTAAATATAGCTCTTAGTATTAGCATTATGATATTAGAGACCGCTACTTGAAACAAGCCCGGAATCAGGAGGGAGAGAGCTCGATACACTCATTTTCATAGTAAAATTTCACATTTTCTCAAATTACTCCCGAAATATGGGAGTTATGAAGAAATTCATCACCACAAGTTATGAAGGCATTAAGTAATCGAATAAGATGGCATCATTAGTTTGGCATAATTTTACTCTTTTTTTTCGGACATGTCTACGTCCAACCGCTCCCATACATTCGTTCCACTGTGCGGCGCTCCGATTGGTCCTTCACCAATGCCGGGCCAATCGGTGCGCCGAACGCGCTCGATGCGTTAGATCGAGATGGTTAAAAGCAACTCACACTAAGCTACATAAGTGCGAGCCATATGGTCTCGTCTTGGCAACATTTTACATGAAATTTTTTATGGCGGGATCTTATTCCCATAACATGTATATACAACTTTGTTAAGTTATAAACGTATGATCGGATTTGGATGAAGTTATCTGAATGCAGGAAGCAGTTCCCCAAAGATGTCAGTTGACATGCAGGCAGCAACAAGTTCAAAATAAAATTATTTTTGTATCAGATGAGACATTTTTTCTTCTTCCGTTACATTTTGTCTAAGCGTCTACCGAAAGCGATCGCATGAGTCACTAGTCTTTGATATTTTTGTCATTAAAAAAAGTGTAACATTAATGATGTCAACTTCCTACTGTTAATGTACCGGTGTGATCTTTAAATGTTAGATGCTGTGGCTGTTATTAATTCGTTTTTAAGCCATTTTGGAAAATCTCGACGAATATAAATTACTTCTTTGCTATAGTAGTCATAAGCACGGCTGCTGGTATTATGAGTTCCTGGGTTCTACATCGATGACGAGCATTGTCCCGTATGGTACCGGACTTAAGAAAAGCACCATACCATTTCTTCCCGTGGGTGTCGTAAAAGACGACTAAAGGGCTTACTAGAGAATGGGCAGCAGCGGTGTCTATACATTTTAACACTATCATCACCAACCCGTCTGCCAAGCGTGGCGATTATGGCAAACCGCCCAAATTGGTAGAGGCCTATGTCCAGCAGTCAGCAGTGGACGTCTTTGGCTGAAATTATGATGATGACGAGCATTGTGACAACAAGCTTGATCTACATTACATGGGGACCACAGCTGATGAATCGGATTTGTAAAGTGAGGTTTCCACTATGTTAGCGCTCCAAAGGTGGGCGGACATAATTGTATAGTGAATCGTACCCTGCTTTACCTGGATTAGGGCAAAACATAGGTGAAAAAGAGGTCTTGACCTCCGTCAACCCCTTTGAGAAAAAAATACGTGACGCATATTAGTCTGCCTAGCCTTTACCCAACTATGTTGGGGTTGCTTCAGGTTTAAACGAAAGCAGCTGTCAAGGTAGTCTGAAGATTCTATTCTATTTAATCTTTTTACCGCGACCGTCGGGTATAGCCGACAAATGAAAACGTGCCCAACACGCCACCATCGGCTGGCTAATGCCGACAAGAAACAACATTTTAGGGTCAAATTAAATAAAAGAATGATGTTACTAGTAATATATTATTTAAAAATAGGGGACGAAAAGCAATGATTAAATGGTTATCGATAACATTATTGAATCGCTATTTTTTTTTTTTGTAGGAAATACCTACAAAAAAGAATAGCGCCCAATTTGTGGCTTGGCGTGGGAGGGACGCCGATGCGTTTACGCTCTGGCGGTCAAAAGATTAATAATGGTAAAAAGCTTGGCTAATTAATAACAACCGCAAGGGTCGATCGATCGAGTTAAGTTACACTTGCCGCGGTTGGTCCGCGAATGGTTGACTATCTTTACATACCAAGATCCCTCCGTGCCTCGGAAAGCAAGTTAAGCCGTTGGTCCCTACACTGTGCAGGCTGGCTGTCATTTGTGGATCTTTAACAGTCGTTATGGGTCGTCAGAAGCTTGAAACTCTGTCAACCAGTCATACCAAGGTTACCTATCGTATAACCTAGTTCATCCAGTGAGACTGGAAGCCGACATCAACATAGCTGGGAAACGGCAGGGCAGATGGTGAAAATATTGCCGAAATAGAATCCGAACTTCTACATCAGATTTATTTACGTACAAACATACGACCACGAGACAGCAAACATCCAATATTAATTTAAAACTTAGTCATAAACTCAAAAATATAACTTGCTCGGACAATCGAATCGCAATTACGTCAGAGTCTGAACAAACATTAGGTCACGCTGTGGATGTGTAAGAATGGCTCTAAGAAATAATGATGCAGCTTGATAGTAACATTGTAATAGTTATGACGAGATGCTGCTGTGACGTTGTACGATGTAGACTTATTAACCGACTTCCAAAAGGAGGAGGTTCTCAATTCGTCGGAACCTTTTTTTTTCTTTTTTTTTTATGTATGTTCCCCGATTACTCGAAGATGGCTGGACCGATTTGGATAAATTTGTTCGAAAGGGTATATTTCCCAGGTGGTCCCATGATCATCAAGTCAGGATCTGATGATGGGATCCTGGAGAAATAGAGAGAACTCTTCAAATTTTATAGGCACACTTGAAGCAATTTGTGTAGTTTTTGGAAGAGTACTTTCTCGGAGTGGTTCCATTTCAATTTGGTGAAGATCTGATGAAGAACTTCGGAGATAGGCAACGGAACTCCTCAATAAATGATAGCAAATGGACAGGGATTGCTGAAATCTCATGTCTGTCAATTGTTTACACCAGTTAATAACATAACATCACGCCGGTACGCTATGAAAGGGTAAGCACATGTGAACCACTAAAAAGTGAAAAATAAAAAACTTTTTCAAAAAAATAAACAACCGACTTCCAAGAAAACACTAAAAAGTGAAAAATAACTTTAATTTCGGAAGGCGGTGACAAAAAATTAAAATACATATCCAAAGTCACCGACTTCCGAAATTAAAGTTATTTTTCACTTTTTAGTGTTTTTTTGGAAGTCGGTTGTTTATTTGTTTATTTATTAAAACTTAATGCACAAGTAAAAAAATACTGTACAAAGGCGGACTTAATGCCTGAGGCATTTTCTACCAGTCAACCCTAAGGTTGACTGGTAGAAAACACCCTAACACCCTAAGGTGATGCAGAGAAAACATGGCAGGTGCAACATAAGGGATAGGTTACTCGAAAAATAATACATGCTAATACATAGATACATACATACATATATATAACGAAAATAAAACTTTGTCTTGAGAAATAACGATAGGTAGAGGAGAAAACGAATCCAGTAAGTCAGCGCTGGGATGTTTCTGCCAATTTCTTACGAATATGCTCGCGTGCCTTTACTTTAAACGAAAGCCGACTGGTTGCCATCCTGATATTCAGAGGGAGTGCATTCCAAAGAAACACCGCCTGGACAAAGAAAGAAGATTTGATGAAACCAGAGCGGTGAGAGGGACATCGTTGAAGACGATTGTTGGTGGAATGAAGATTTTTACTATGCGCCGAGCACAAGTATTGAACCTGGGAAGTCGGATAAGAAGGAGAAGTGGGTTTGTCGAGTATAGAAAACAACATTGACAGAGCTCGTAACTCTCTGCGCTGACGGATGGGTAGCCATTTTAAAAGCAACCGGTGCGCGGGCACATGATCATACTTACGAAGATTGAAAACGAATCGAATGCAGTTATTTAGAAGCCGGTCAAGTTTATTGAGGAGATCTGCATTCAGGTCATAGTAACACACGTTATTTGACTGGAGAAATAATGTTTAATTTAATATTGTGACTAATTGTTATTTATGATTATTTATTTATGCATTGACTGTAGATATTATTCCACATTGTGTCTTTCTTCAAGCTCACTCAGATGTCTCGCTGGTGGTGGCGTGTGTGTTGGATCATTAACTTTCCTTCATAATGGTTGAGCTGAATGGGGTTTTAGTCAGTAAAAGTCTGACACGCCCTCCTGCTCCGCCCAGAGCGGGAGAAGTTATTTGATGATTCCCCATCCACAAAAACAAAAGTCATGTCAGTAGGGACTGGTCATCTCTTAGGTGCCACTCAATTTCTAAATTGTCATTTGATTTTTGTTTTTATTCACGGACGATTTTAATTTACACGTTTTTTTACATCGTTCTCACATTGATAATTTGGACATAAATGATGTAACCAACTTTCTATAACAAGTTGTTAACAATATCATGATTTAAAAAGAGTGTGCATGGAGTTTCTTGCCCGTTCTTCTCCATAGGTACCTACTACGCTTTGGAATGGGCAACTAGCTTCATCTTTCCGACTCTTTGACAATTCAAAAGTGCCTGTAATTGGTTTATTTGATATAAATGCTTCGAGTTTGACCTTCCTCAAGAATTGGGCTTTCATATACAAAAAATTCTAGAGATTATCGCGTTCAAACAAACTTCTTCAACTTTATTATATAGTATCACGGAATAGATCGGCAAATTGTTTTGGCAGTATTTTTGATGTATGTTTCAAGACTATCGGCAACTTTTTTTTTCCAATCTTGATACCAGTCGGCACTTCTTCCAACCCCCAACTACGCGGTCCTTCGTCTTCCAGAGGCCCTAGTGTGAGTTTAATTTAACCATCTACACCAAACGCAGTGAGCGCGTTTGGCGCTCCGATTGGTCCGTCACCAATTCAGAGCCAAAAAATGAAACTCACACAAGGGCCTCTGATTGTCTCGGGATTAAGGTGTACTTTTATCCATTTCTCGATCTAGCCAGAACATAGATTTAATTATCTGTATCCAGATCTCTAAACTAATATAAAATTAAATATTAAATTAAACATTATTTCTTGTGTATGAACTTCTCACGAATCATTCAGACTACCTGGGAATGTAGTCCACTCATGATTATCCTGCCGTTATCCTAATTTATTTGGGGTCGGTGCAATATGTCTTTTTCTTCCGTATTCTCTATTAGTCGTCATCTCGGGAGGCACCCCTCTTTCTAGCCATGTCATCTTTCTTTAGTTCGTTTCTTTTTTCCTACTCCTACAACCACATTCATACTTGGTATTCACATACAGTGTACCTATGTGGTGTCTTTCATTGATAAAATGCTTACAATGATAAACTGCATAATGACATCACCAGTGATTACCATGGAGTGTTTGTTCACGTGACTAAGGACGAGTAAAAAATGAGCTACTATTGTAAGAAAGAAATTCTCTGCTTTTGCCCTTGGCTGACAAGAAGTCAATCTCGGCAATGAGACTAGTTGTCAGACTTTCGGGCTTCAGACGACCCGTAACGACTGTCAAAGACAAACGAATGACAGCGAACGGTCCCGCCAAAGTCTTAATGTGCTTTCCGAGGCTCCATCCGTCTGATCGAATCGGTCGACCCGTTTTGTTTTGCGGTGGGAAATCGTCTAATAACTTCTCCCGCCTTGGGTGGAGCAGGAGGGCGTGTAAGACTTTTACTGACTAAAACCCACCCGTGTTCCCTCAGTTGCCTCTGTGCCAGGGGCGACGGTATCTCTTTCGAACAACCCGCACCTCTGGCAGGCATTGGCACTTGCGGACCTCACCAGTTGGTGCTGACATCTCCGGACAGCGAGCTACCCATTACTCGCCATCCGCAAGCCCGCGCCTACGGTGGCCGGGAATCAGCCTGGGATTCCCGACGCTCAGGGCGTTTCCTGCAGCGACTAGGGCCGTGAGGACGCATATTTTGCCTCTCCCTCATGTGCGCCGCCACCATCTTCGCGAGCAATACTGCTTCGCAGAAAGAGATGACGGCTACCTATGCACTCTCGCTCCGTACCCCGTGGACACGGCGGACACAAGGACACGGCGTTGCTCCGCCCAAGCCGGGCAGACCTCCACCGTATGCTTCACCGTGTCCTCAGGGCGATCTACGCAGTATCTATCAACCCGTACGGCTGAAATTACTTAGCTACGGGTCCCAATCCGACCCCAACATAGTTGGGAAAAAGCTAGGCAGATGCTGGATGACTTGAGCTTCGAAAACCCAATCATCATCAAAATTCCAAGTAATATAGCATCATCTTCCAAACAGCAAATGTAACCAGATAATATTAATATTCGTCATCTGAGCTTCAAACATCCGAGTATCTTAACGCTATCCTAATTACGGGGTAAACATAAATACTGGTGACGTAGCGACGGACAATACGGTGACATCATGCGGTCGGGTTTGATTGTGGTCCGAGTTGTGAGATGTGAGAGGGAGAATAATTTTGATTTTAATTGAAAGTGACGTTGGGTTCACCTTGGATAGGTAATGGACAGAGTGCAGTCAAAAAGCCTACACAAGTTATGCCCCTGATTCATAATATTCCAGTCCAGTAATCCAGCGAGTCAATCCAGTCCAGTGTTAGACTGGATCGTCTACAAACTACATTATTTCAGTCTCTCAGTCAGTCAGACAAATAACAACAATGCGTACTCACAGTTTATCATTTAACCCAGCATTGGATTGTCCGTCTACACAATTCCAGTGGCGCTGTAGTGGGTGAGCTGGAATGAAAAAGTAGACCCAGTCAATCCAGTCAGCAGACTGGATTGTTCACTGTAATGGGTAAATTCTAGTGGCGGTTCACATTATTCCAGTGGCATTCCAGCCCTGGTTTCGATCGCTGGACTGTTAATGGAATACTACTGGAATGATTATAACCAGGCATTAGGCTCCCTCGACGTTCGGTCCAACTCAAAATGCCCTAGGTTTTTGAACTGCAAGAAGTTCCCAAGCCCTTAACGATTCTATTTTCCGTGGTTTTACATTTAACTGGCTTTCTAAATGCAGTCTTCAACTGATTAAATATCAGTTTTTTTTTAAATATTATTAAATGAGCTTCGATCGAGCGTGTCCAGAAGATGCCTGTTTATTCTTGTTTTGAAGGAAGGCGGGTTAAATGTGGTTAAAACTTAATGATGGAATAATTCGCAATAATAAACAAATACTTATTGTTCAAGAAAAGTCATTTGTGTCGTGGAGACGGGGATTCGTGTCTGCATCTCGTTTACACGCTAAAAATAATGTCCCTTATAAATCGCTGCCGCTTATTCACTTAGGTCGTGCCCCTACTCAATTAAAAAGCAGCTCGCGTTGTAAGAAGGCTCGTCTCACAATTGGCACATCTGGCCGTCTGATGGCAGTATATTGTTCTGATTCAGCCTATATTATGTGGCAATATTGGCAATATTCAGTCATCAACACATGCCCATTTTATTTATTTAGGTTAAATAGGGGATGCAATGTTGGTATGGAAGTTTGCCATTATTGGGACATTCCATCGAGCTGACAGCTTGTTAAAAGAACCTGCCAAGTGCGAGTAGGACTCACACATGAAGGGTTTACATATTACAAGTCAAAAACCACCGGAAATAACACGTTCCTTGTATGGAGACCCCCGTAAATGTTTAACTTTATTTGATTTTTTTTATTATTCTTTGTTATAGCGGCAATAGAGATACATACACTGTGTGACATTTCAACTGTTTAAATATTACGATTCATGAGTTACAGCCCGCTGACGGACAGTTACGTTTATCCTGACGGACATACAGCGGAGGCTTATACCCTTATCGTATAAAAAAATGCTGTAAGTAATTGTGAGTTTTCGATCAGTGTAAAATCCAAACCTCTTCGACCAAGCCCGACACTAAATGAGTCATTACATGTTAGTCTCATCACTTAATTGTCACATGTTGCCTTCTACCTAATTGCTAATCTAATTAGCCTTAATTTATAAGTACTAAAACTTGAAGATGTGTCATGTTCGTTAATTACATTAGGTTTTGGGATCATGATTAGGCTGTTATGTAAGTAGAACGTACTGTGAAAAGTGGAGACTGCCCTAATTTATTGTTCTAGTATTTATGCGCCTGTACCTATTTTATACAGGGTAAATTTTTTTACCGGTGCGGAAACTGTAACCATGAATTCAGCATATTATCATTCTAGAACCTCCAGCGCAGAAATTTTTCATCGGATCATATCAGCCGAAAGACGTCCACTGCTGGACATAAGCCTCCCCCAAAAGGGGGGATTTGCCATAATCGCCACGCTTGACAGGCCGGTTGGCGATCGCAGTATGGTGGTAAAATGAATAGAGAACGCTGCTCTGCCCATTCTCTAGTAAGTCCCTTAGTTGCCTTCTACGACACCCACGGGAAGAAATGGGATGGTGCTATTCTTTTACGTCCGGCACCACACGGAAACCTCCTCTGGGTTTTATTGCCTGTGATGTCCCGGCTATCGGGCTAAGGCCACTTCTCAGGAAGAGATGAGAGGAGAGAGCTTGGATCACCACGCTGGCTCAAAGCGGGTTGGTGATTTCAGACCGAAGTCCAGGGCTTCCTCACGATGTTTCCCTTCACCGTTAGTCAGTGGTGTCTAATAGTATAGACTGACTTAGAAAAGTACGTATAAATTTGAAAAAGTCACATTGGTACTTGCTGGGTTTGAACTCGCACCTCGGGGCGTAAGATGCAGATCAGATAAGAAACGGGCCACCACGAAATTTTTCGTCCGGTATACAAAAAAAATCAGCTGTTCCATACGTTTTGACCGCGTAGGTGTAGGTGTTGCACTTTTCTATGAAACAGCTGTTTTTTTTTGTATAAGTGACGAAATATTTCTGCGCTGGGGGGGGTCTAGAATGATATGCTGAATTAATGGTTACAGTTTGCGCACTGGATAAAAAAATATTCTGTATACAGGATGCTATGTACATTATTAAATCTTTAATGACAATCAAACATTTGAACCAAACTTTCCCTCTCAAATCAAATACAATAATACTCATAACCGTTTTAGAAACCAGCACAGAATTGTATGTGTAATGCCAATACATAGTATTGCTAACATCGGCGCAGGATTACCTAATAGTTTGTCGCAACGTCGCGTACCACGGCTTGCTGGTTGATAGGCCGATCCCTGTTATTGGAAAATTTGTGTTAGATACTATTTACTTAGATAGGATTTTTTTACATTGAAGAGATTTTAAAGAATAAAAAAATGAGTACCTGTAAAAATAGCAATGACATTTTAATGAATTTATATACATTTTATGTATACTACTACCTCGTCGTCAGGAACAGCGAGGTAAATGATGAATGACTTTTTTCTATAAGTACGTTTGTATTAATACTTTTAAGGCTACTTCAACAGGCGCGACGCGACTCTCGTAGAACAATTTCTATGAACACTTCATGGAAATTGTTGTACAATTAGTGTCGCGGCGCGCCAAATATGTCAATCATAGGTTAAAAACTAGACAAAGCATACAACATCCTGAGAAAACCTGGCATGTCCTATAACCAAAATTCGAAGACATTGACATCTAGCAACCCGCACTTGACCCTTGGCCGCGTGGTGGATTACGGCCCATTTCCTCTCGATGAGAGGAGGCCTTTGGGCTGTGTCCCAACGGTGGGAACATTAAAGACCCATCATGCTGTTCACTAAAACTTACAAATATGGGTCAGTCTGAGGTTTAATTTCGCAAATTGACGTCCGCAACCGATTTGTGGTGTGCAAAAATTTACAACAAGTCGTCTTTTTGCGAGTTTTAAAAACTACGTGTAATCAAGTCAAATTGCGTAATGAAGCTTATTTAGCAGACATGTGCAATAGTCTTCTCTCATATCCAGTCTATCATTCCATAACGTTCCCACTGCTGGGACACAGGCCCCTTTTCTGTGATAAGCTGTCTACACACCCGAAGCTGGCCCGCCCGCCGGCACGAACCCGCCGGGCGGCTTAGGTGTGTAGACATGACGTGCTAAAGTCAGTCAGACAGTCGGTAAGATGGTAAAGGGACTGCCCGTCCAGGGACATGCAAACTGGGCTACATGCAAACTACTCATCACACTGATGTTACGCAAAATCCTACATCGCGCAAGCAGAGTTTATCGCGCAACCAGCATTTATATAACGTCCCGAAATCTATCGTCTGGCTCACTCCGATCCAGTCCGTCCCTTGCTAGGTCTTCCAGCGATGCACTAAGCCGAGGTCCGTACCCCACAGGGGGTGCACTTAGCGTGTAGTCTCTGGCTGAAGACCTTTACATATTGAGGCAGCCACAGGCAAGCCTAGTATGCATAGTATAAGCAAGCATAGTATAAGCAGCCGACAACCTCCTAGGTTGACCTGCGAGATTTCATTTCCAGCATTTGCCCACGAGACACGACACACGTCTGGTCGGAGGATCCTCTTTTCTATAGAGGTGGAGTGAATTTTACACCCTGCGCCTCATACATCTATACATACAAGTAGGCATATTCCTCAAAATGGGCCTCATAAGAAGGCTGAAAGTCACCCACGGGCAATGGAGAGGGCTATGCTTGGAGTTTCCCTACGTGATCGAATCGGAAATGATGAAATCCGTACATTGCAATGGGCTGGGCATTGCTCGTAGATCAGATAGCCGATGGGGCCGAAAGGTTCTGGAGCGGCGACCGCGTACTGGAACACGTAGCGTTGGAAGGCCTCCCAAGATGGACCGATGACCCGGTGAAGACCGCAGGTCAATGCGAGAAGCACAAAACCAGTCGAAGTGGCGGTGCTTGGGGGAGGCCTATGTCGAGCAGTGGACGTCTTTCGGCAGAAATAATGATGATGATGACGGAGTAGGCATTAGTAGAGTGAATCAGGTCTTATCAAACACACGAGCCTCTCAAGCCTAGACGCCAAACGTAGAGGATAATATGGATATGCCTCCAAAATACCGGAACTTCATATTGAAATTAGCACGAATTTGTGTTTAAGGTGAAAAACGTATTAATAATATCAATCTACGCTACCAGTGTTAGCTAATGGTGAAAGAAATCAGTATTTTATTTTATTCCATAATTCCAATTCCGGAACTTTTTCCGGTACTTCCCGCACATTATGGATAAAATGGCATGTCCATATTATAATATCTTGACGCAAGTATATAAAATCAATCTACCTACTCCGACCTCTGATAATCACAAACTGATAACTGCCAGAATGTTTGAAGTTTTGAGAAGAATGCATGACTGTGGCTGTATTATCTATAGGAACCAATTAATTATTAAGTACTGACTATGCCAAATACTTGTAGCACTTGTATTTTATTGTTATTTGACTGTCCCTTTGGTACTAGTGGTCGCATGTCGGGCAGTGAGTGGTATTGTTTTTAACCAACCCAAAAAAAAATGAAGGAGGTTGTCAAGTAGACGCGTACTTTATTTTTCTTTTTATTATGTATCACCACGCATATCTTTTTAATTAGTTCTTCGATTTTAAAAATTATTTTTACTTCGAAGTTTGGTCCCAATTAAAATTGAAAAAACAAAATGCACCCCTTAGTGTAGAAAAAATACTTATTCAAAAAGATTTTTTTTTAACAAAAAACTCTTCTTTCGTCTGTTTCATTTTATAGTCAGGGCTGTACCGAATCTTACCGACACGAACAAGTGAGTACTACGATTTAATTTTGATTTATGTAAGTGATCCTCTAAATTAATAGCTGACTATAGTACTCAATTAAACAATACAGTTAAAATCTAACAGACAACGAACTAACCAACGCTCCTTATCAATTGACGCGTGAGTCATAGGCGTATGAACCATAATTATAATAAATTTAACTTTTTATCGACTCCTGCGCACGCTTCCGTTAAACGATAACAATTGATAAATAGGTATTTTGAACTTAGTAACGGGTTTTTTTTGTTAAGCCTAATTTTAATGTTTGGTCATTTATACGGAGTGGCAGGGACATCGACGCGCAAACTGTAACTATGAATTCAGCATATGATTGCAGACCTGCTAGTGTAGATTTTTCTCGCGGTTATAAAAAACAGACCTTCTGTTTCATAGCAACGTGCATTACTTACGCGGTCAAAATGTATGGAACAGCATTTTTTTACCGACAAAATAATATGTCAATGCAGAGGGTCGCTCAAAATGTATGAAACAACATTTTTTTTTACACCGACGAAAAATGTTAACGCAGAGGGTCAGTCAAAATTCAGTGCGTGATAAATTGCCGCTACAATATTTTTACGTCACGAACATGGTTTGCGGGTTGTTCGAAAGAGATACCGCGGCCCCTGGCACACAGGCAACTGAGGGAACACGGGTGGGTTTTAGTCAGTAAAAGTCTGACACGTCCTCCTGTACCACCCAGAGCGGGAGAAGTTATTTGATGATTTCCCCCACCCAGAAAAAAAAAACGAACATGGTTAGACCACGTTGAGCACCCTTGAATGAACCATAGTTTGTGAATGAACCCTCGTCATCATTATCATTACTTGACTACTATCTCTGGCAGTAATTACAACAATATTTCACGAGCTGTTTATAATGTCGAATGCGCCCTTGGCTCTGATATGACGTGCAAATAATACATAACTCTTGTTAAATAGCGTTTACATTGAGGACAATACGCGATTGCCGTACAGATCCAGTGTTATACGAGGGCGGGTCAATAAGTCCGTGACTTTTGGAATAAAACACAGATTTTTTGATAAATAAATCATTTTATTTTTCAACGTAGTCTCCCTTGAGCTCTAAATACTTTGTCCAACGCTTCTCCAATTTTTTTATCCCTTCCAAAAAATATGATTTGTCGAGGTCCTCAAAATAGGCCTTTGTTTGCGAGATGACTTCATCATTGGAGTCAAATCTTTTTCCACCAAGCCATTTCTTCAGGTTTGGAAACAAGTAGTAGTCACTCGGAACCAAATCTGGAGAATAGGGCGGATGAGGGAGCAATTCATAGCCCAATTCATGGATTTTTGCCATGGCAACTGCACATACACACCATTGCATTGTCTAGGTGGAAAAGAACTTTTTTCTTGGCCAAATGAGGTCGGTTTTTTTTTCAAATCGTCATTGAAGCGGTCCAATAAGTTGGCATAATATTCCCCATTGATTGTTCTTCCCTTTTGAAGGTAGTCAATATGGATTATCGCACGTGCATCCCAAAAAACAGTCGCCATAACTTTATTGGCTGACAAACCCACCTTGGCCGTCTTTGGCGCCGATTCACCCTTAGAAACCCACTGTTTTGACTGTTGTTTGGTCTCTGGTGTGTTGTGATGGATCCATGTTTCATTCACGGTTACAAAACGGCGAAAAAACTCCTCCATATTGCAATTAAACAACGCCAAACCTTCTTGTGAAGTTGTTACACGATTGCGTTTGTGGTCGACTGTGAGCAAACGCGGCACCCATCTTGCGGAAAGCTTTCTCATGCACAAGTGATCATTCAAAATTGAAACCACTGAGCTATGCGAGATCCCTACGGCTTCCACAATCTCTTGCACTTTCAATCTTCGGTCGGCCATCACCATATCGTGAATTTTTTCGATTGTTTCGGGTGTAGAGACCTCAACTGGGCGTCCAAGACGTTCGGCATCTTCAGTGCTTGTACGGCCACAAAGAAATTCAGTAAACCACTTTTTACCATTGAAATCGATGGTGCAGAGTCCCCATAGTATTTATCAAGCTTAGCCTTGGTCTCGGTAGTGGTTTTTTTTTCGCAAAAAATAATGCTTAATAAGCACACGAAATTCACTTTTTTCCATTTTTTCCGCAAATTACTGGGTAGTCTGATAAAGATAGCTGTCAAACACAAACTAACTGACGCAGCAAGTTCAAATTTTGATAAGAGTCAACTGATAGATGCCTGTTGACAGGAGTAGTGTTGCTTTTTCAGTAAAGAGGTCAGAAATTCAAAAAGTCACGGACTTATTGACCCGCCCTCGTATAATGAAAGCCGTTTAGATGTATTTATCTACATATAGGGTGACTGGTAATTAGTGACCGATATTTAAATACATGATTGTACTCATCATAACAAATAACTTTCCCAAAGAAACGATTTTGTAAAATTTAACTAACGCATCTCCCCAATCGCCTTAATAGCTATCAGCTGTGAGTAGCTTGACTCTGCGCGCGCGCGCGTGGTCCGTACGGTGGTTAAATTAATGACAAGAGTAATGCATGGTAAAAGTGCTTTTTTGTTTTTTTGTTTTTTAGGTAACTACATTAAATTATGATGGTGTGTTATTCTTGTTAGGTACTCAATATTCTATTGGGGTTAGATTTGTTATGATGAGTACAATCATGTGTTTAAATATCGGTGATTAATTACCAGTCACCCTATATACATATATGTATAAAAGCAAAAGATCACTCCGTCATTCACTCACTGATTAAACCCGAAATCTCAAAAACTACTGGACCTACGAAGATGAAATTTGGCACAGAGGTAGATAATAAGTAGGAGATGTCAGCTAAGAAAGGGTTTTAGGAAACTCTCTCCTTAAAGGGGTGGAAGTTTATATGATTTTTTTTTTATTCCGTGGGCCAGAGAAGCCTGTTCCAACATTGACGCGGGTGGAGCCACGGGCAGAAGCTAGTATAAGTACAAAACTTACATATGATCAAAGCGTCGTTGCGTTGGGTACGGTTTTTCATCAAACCATAACTATAACATTGACTGCTGACCATTGACCACGCCATGACTGCTGGCTGCGTGTCGCACGGAACAAATATTTGTATGACCTACAAGTAGTTGTCCTGGGTCTGGCTGTTTGTGTATGTGAGTTAAATGTTTGTAAACGCACCCACAATACAGGAGAAATTCCTAGTGTGAGGAAAAGTTAAAAAAAATAAAAATGTGGGAATAGAATACCAAATTTCGACTAGATCGAACTCAATAGTCAATTATCAAAATTACGTTGGGAATCAGCTGTTTTCGAACGTCAAAATTACAGAAGGCAGTCTCCCAAAACGTCCGCCCTTCACCACTTCCTAGTGCTTGAATGGTGTTGAACTGTTAAAATGCAAATGCATTCCTACTAGAAAGAAAGAAAAAGAGATTTATTTGTCACAGAAACACGTGCATACAAAATGATGAGATCACACATATAATTTTAGATCATAATAAATCTAATGCGACAAAGTAACTTAAAATATACTTAACTATACCTTACATGCTATACAGTACGTGGCTCTTGTGAACTCACCCAAAATAGGAAAACAACACAGATTTATACTTACGAACACAGAACATGACCGAATTCTAGGCTGTATTTAGATTGCAATCGACACGCTAACAAGAAGAACAACATAAATCATCGGCAGCTGCACGCCGCGATTGTGACAAGAAGGCTTCCACTCAGCATGATTCTTGTAAAAACGACGTACGATTACACACACAGACTGACAGACAGATAACAAATTTACAGCAGTATTAGCTAATAATTACAGCTTATCATAATCCAACTAGGCTTGTCATTTATAACAGATGGGCCAAAAACACGAACATTTCAACGTTTTTACATAACACATGAACAGGCTCCTTAATCATACGGAAAACTAAACAATTGGTAAAAAAAAAACTATTTGTCCTCAAACAGACTTGAATATATTATGTTTACTTTTGAATGACGATTGTTATACGAGTAATGTGTTGTTTTAAAATAAATTAGCTATTAACAGTCATGGTATATGTCCTTCCATTTAGTATGCAATGTCGAATTGCCCATTGATAGGTAATAAGAATTTTGGTACGTAATGAGGGCTTTCATGAATATTCAAGCCACCAGTTGGCGCCACTTTACCAAGAGGTCTTCCAGTTCGACAATGAACTTAAAATGTTTGATGTCATTCGTTTCATTCTTTCGTTCACCATTCAGTCCGTAGGCGCTTTGACACTTTTGACAGGACCTGTCGTCTCAGTGCTGCCACCTAGTGAACGTCATTTCAGAAAACCCTCATTAGCCTGCGGGATGCATAACACATTAGCAGTGGGAATGGCTTTCATTTTGACAGTTCAACCAACATTTATTGCGTTATTTACGTTGTTGAGTAGATAATTTTTTCGAACGTATGAAGCACGGATTAGCAATATCCGTCAAAATGATTCAGATTGTGATTGATAGTGTGCTACGGATGACCTGCAAAAATAAAAATAAAAATACATGAAACGTGTTTCTTTTATGCCTTGTGTTGTGGAACCCTTCCTATGCGAGTCCGACTTGGACGGTATTGTTTTTTTTTTTCTTCTTTTATACTCGCCTTCAGCCCCCTAAACTGCGTACCTACTCATTATATTACGTAAGACGGCGGGGCTATGTATTTTGTAACAGAAACACAAACAGACTAGCTCTGTGTTTCGGACGGCGAGTAATGGGTAGCTCGTTGTCCGGTAAGGACCAAGCCCGGTTCGAGGACGCGTTGTGTTCTACGCGCGCCTCAAAGAGATGTCAGTACCAATTGGAGCGGTCCGCAAGGGCCGATGCCTGCCAGGGGTGCGGTTTGTTCGAAGGAGATACCGCAGTCCCTGGCACACAGGCAACTGAGGGAACACGGGTGGGTTTTAGTCAGTAAAAGTCTGACACGCCCTCCTGCTCCACCCAGAAAAAAAATACTAGCTCTGTGTTGGCCTTTTAACTAGAGTTTTAATCTGTGTTTTTAAGGACCCTTCTTCCTAACTCATTGTGAAGACATCACTAACCTATTATATATTGTTGTCCACAGAGATGCATAGAGCCAAAGCGGAGGTGTGACACGATGTGTAAGGACGGATGAGGCGCCGGCGCGCGCTCTTGCGACGCGCACACTAACAAAATGTCGTTCTTTAATAATCTTAAGAAGGTAAGCACCTATAACAGATCATAGTCTGCCCAACCTTTCCCCAACTATGTTGTCCAATTTCTATACTTCCTTTCCTATGTAAAGTTCCTGAGTTGAGGCCTGCGTTCTTAAACAATTCTGCAACTTTGTTTGTCAACTCACTCATTAGCCCTGTTCAATCTGTGTTCGGGCACGGGCACAATACTGTTTCCACCCTCCTCAAAATGACTGGCGATATAAGGGCAGGACTGGAAGGCACCAAAGTTACTGCACTAGTGTCGGACGATTTCTCGAATGCCTTTAATATCGTCAGTCACGACATTCTGTTAGCCATTTTGTTCTATGTTATGGTCTCTCCCGAGACTCAGGAATGGTTCTTCTCTTACCTTCAGGAACGCCAGCAGTCCGTACAAGTGGGCGATTCTTCATCATGCTGGTGTAATTTTGAAACTGGCGTTCCTCAAGGCGATATTCTTTCTCCTCTTCTGTTTACAATTTTTATTAATCTTAAAATCTTGATGGATGCTAAGGATTTTTTCCTCTAATCCAATTCCTTACCTTATATTTCAGGTGCTGCACCTGGGCAGCGGTAACGATGCGAAGAAAAAGAAGGTGTTCAACAACATCCGGGACAACAGCGATCCCTCCGAGAACTGGGACATGGTTGGCGAGCTCGGCGATGGCGCGTTTGGGAAGGTCAGTTCACAACATTTATTTTTCTTAATACAATTCAAAATATCTAGGGTGGCACTGACATCGACGCACAAACTGAAATCATGAATTCAGTACATAGTTCTATCTAGAACTGAGTATAGCTTAGAACACTATTCGTCGGTTATGGAAAAAGAATCGCCTGTTTTATAGAAAATTGCAATACTACTAATGCCTACGCGGTCAATATGTATGGATTTTGCAATATGCACTGGATTTATTCAACGCACTGCTTAGTGCTGAATGCTTAGAGATGAATCGATCAGTGTGCTTTGTCGACGCTTTGAGAAGCGCTCTGTTGAATTCTCAATGCTCGTTTTAACTCCGACAGTTGAAAATCCAGCGCGCGAAAACATCCCGCTGCGATTTTATTACGTCCGTGTGAATGTCCGTGAGCTTCTTTCTGCTGCCACAAGGAGCTGTAAACAAACCAATATGTTCTTGTGTTGTTGATTTTCTCAATTGATTCCTTGTTTTTGTAAATTTTCCAGGTCTACAAAGCGGAAAACAAACATACTGGACAGCTCGCGGCCGCGAAGATGTGCGTCCTTGACAATGAGGACGATCTCGCTGATTTCACCGTCGAGATAGACATCCTATCGGAGTGTCGGCATCCGAACGTCGTCGAGCTACACGAGGCATACTTCATTGACAACAAGCTATGGGTAAGTTGCTGATTACAATATAACATAAGAAGACTATCGGGGGCATTGATATACAAAAACCCAAGATACACAATCAGCGTCTCAGAAACGTCCGCATAAATAGAGCGCAATGTGCGCAGGTGTCAATAGTATCGTTTATCATCTTTCAGTCAGGCGTTTTGGACATTGCTTTGTAAAAACCACATTAAGTCATGCCTGTAAGGTTGGATTTGCAAAAAAATGTGTTTAATCATAACTATAACCACTGACGTATAATTGGGGACAATTTTCAGTGTAACTTTAGTTCGGGCCTGTGCATCTTGAGTTTTTATATATCAATGATTGTGGCCCATTATGGCCTACCATTCTAGACCCTAAAAGCCTCCAATAGTGGCCCATGATGGCGCTCTACAGTGGCCCATAACTGTAGCATGTTGCCAGTAACTGGGTTCAAATAGTATAATATAGAATGACTGTTGATACGGAAGTAAGAAGGCACTTATATAAATCAGCCTAAAATATTCCTACTGCTGGGACAGCCTCTCCTCTTTTGAAAAGGGAGTAGGTTGTAATACACCACGTGGGCCCAATGCCGGTTGGAAGATTTCACATGTCTTCGAATTTTTGGTACTAGGACATGCCGGTTTCCTCATGTGATGATCCACACAGGATCTTTTCCTTCGCTGTTTTGTGCGTCTGTCTAGACAAGCGTTTTACTTTGTATACATTTAGAAATCACTACGGCTCTAAAACTTGCTTACGGGTCGTGACTTCGTAAGTCGCGGCCGTAACCATTGGGTCACCACTGCTCGGGGCACTTAGGACACCAGAGGCCCTAGTGTGAGTTTCATTTAACCATCTACACCAAATGCAGTGAGCGCGTTTGGCGCTCCGATTGGTCCGTCACCAATCCAGGGCCAATCGGAACGTCGAACGCTCTCACTGCGTTTGGTGTAGATGGTTAAATGAAACTCACGCTAGGGCCTCTGATGTCCTAAATGCCCCGAGCAGTGGTGACCGTAATAGCGTATTACACCCATTTTTGAAAAATGTCCTAATTAGATTCTAAAGTGCTAGTAAACCACAAAAAAAAACAACATTTTTATATAATTGATTAGTGCCGTAAAAATGCATTTAAATCTAACATTTTCCAATTTTGCGCGTAATTTGACGAAAATGCTGGACGCAGTGGACGCCATATTGCTCTGTGGGTATGACGTCAGTTTGCTGTGTAGACAAATGCGCTGATATTTTATGATAATTGTTTATAATAAAAAAATGAGTTTTTATTCTACTAATCGTTGTTTTGCTGTTCCTGAATGCAAAATATTATATACTTAAATAAAAATTACTTTGGTTACGAAAATAATAAAAGTACAAAGTTGTTCAATTGACATGCCGTATGACCTAATAACATGGCGGCTACTCAAAATCAAAATCAAAATCAAAAGTCATTTATTCAAATTAGGCTGAGAATCAGCACTTTTCGAACGTCAAAGTACATGAGACAGTCCCCCAAAACGCCCACCCTTCACCACTTTCTAGTGCTTTAGCTGGGAAGAAGAAGTAGTGGAACAAACTCCCCAGCAGCACAGCTGTCTGTTTAGTCGGATAGACTTGATTCTATACATACTTAGGCAAAGTAATAAACATTACGAGACACAAAATATTAATTAAATAATTAGTCAAAAAGTCAGCTAGCCATACCAATATACCGACAAATAAAATGAAAACTGTCGAGGCCAAATAAAGCCTAAAACAACTCATCATAGAAAATATTGTTATGAGTAGATCATGTCAATAACTAATGACTTAATAGATAGTTATAAAAAAAAAATGTTAGACAGGCAATAAAAAATAAAATAATAATTATATGAACGCATATAACCTGTCACTAGATACGCCGATTCTGGAGAAAGAACACAAACATTGTCTTGAGTTAATCACAGCGACCAACTATTCTTGTCATGTAAATAGTCGTTGATGGAATAGTAAGCCTTTAAACAAAGGACGGATTTTACTTGAGCTTTAAACGCATTAAAAGGCAAATCTAGCAAACAAGAGGGAAGCTTGTTATAAAAAGTTATACCAAGCCCAACAAATGAGTTATGAACCTTATGAAGCCGGTGAAAGGGAGCACGTAGTTTGTCCTTATTTCTTGTGTTAACGGTGTGAATATCACTGTTTTTAGTGTACAAGTGTATATTTTGCCTAATATATAAGATGTTAGCGAATATGAATTGTGATGCCACCGTGAGAATACCAACATCTTTAAAAAAGTCCCTCAAGGAAACTCTGGCACCTACTACTATTTCATGGTGTTCAAAAACAGATTACAAAAACTGAAATCTTTGAATTTAATTAAAAACAATATTTAGTTATTCATGAACTAAAACTAACATTTTCCGACTGCTGTTTGCCTAAGCTATCTCAATACTATATTTTTAACGAATCAACCCCTTGACAATTACAGATGCTCCTCGAATACTGCGACGGTGGCGCCCTCGACTCGGTTATGGCGGAGTTAGAGAAAGGCCTCAACGAGATACAAATAGCGTACGTGTGTCGAGAGATGTGCCGCGGTCTGCAGTTCTTGCATTCGAGACGAGTGATACATAGGGATTTGAAAGCTGGAAATGTGCTCGCTACTATGACGGGCGGCGTTAAGTTGGGTAAGCCGATAGTTTTTTTTTTTGTGTTTGTGGGTACTTATGCAAGGTCAAATTGAATTGAATGATGTAACATACAATGCACATATGGGTAGGTATATCAAAGAAGGCAATCTTCCTGCCATTTCCAACTACGTTAGGATCAGCTTCCAATCTAACCGGATGCAGCTGAGTACCAGTATTTTACATGGAGCGACTGCCTATCTGACCTCCACAATCCAGTATCTGGGATATTCGATACTCCTTGGTAAGACTGGTTGTCGACTGACGACTCGGTAACGACTGATAAAGATCCAGGAATGACTCAAACTCAAACTCAAAGCATTTATTTCAATTAAAGCATTTACAGGCACTTTTGAATTGTCAAAAAGTCGATCAGTTGGAAAGTTGAAGCTAGTTGTCCATTCCAAAACGTAGATCTCTATGGAGAAGTACGGGCAAGAAACTCCACGGACACTCTTTTAAAATCAAGTTGAAATATTACAAAATCTTGGGAACATTATTCTTGTTGCTTCTGTATGTGAGAACAATGTAAAAAAATGTAATTATAAACAATTCTAAATACAAGATAAAAATAAGCCCTGGAAGTTAGGAGATGACCAGTCTCAACCGACAGCGCCCGTTCACGAACAGGACGCGTGGATCAAACTTCCGGCTCCAACTGCTTAACGTGTTTTCCGAGGCACTGTAGCTTAACTTGATCGATCCGTGTGGCTTTTATTGCTCGGCCACAAAACCCTTTAAAAAAAAGAGTGTGAAAATACTGGTATTTAAGTTGAATACGTTTAAATTGGAAGCCGACCCTCACATAGCTGGGAAAAGGCTATGCAGATGATGCTAATATTGTGTGTTTTATTCATCATCATTAGGTATCGAATCATCAAAACTATGTTTATGGCCTGTGAGGTTTTGCCAGCTAATTTTCTTTAACCTTATGGGAATATCATGCTAATATTAACAATGCTTTTTTACTAACTGTATTAATATTTCAGTATTCATATTTATAGTGTGCTTATTATAAACATCTAAACGTAGGATTTAGAAGTGTTATAGAAAAACACTAATTTAAAAAACGATTGGAGAGCAAAAAATAAAAAAACGTAGAACATAGAACCTACTCCTTTTTTGAAGTTGGTTAAAAAACATCAAGTCTTCAAAGATTCATTAAGACAAGCTTACAAACGTTCGAAAAGTTCTGAATTCGTTTTTTAATTAACTCCCTAATCTAAATTACATTTAGCACTAGAACAGCTAGAATTTAACCAGGGCCTCAAGTCTGCTATTACTATAGTGTCAGAATGGTCTATCATTGATTTCATAATTGTTGATTTTGACAAGTTTAGGAATCTACTAATATAATGGCGTCATTATGACTTTCCAATGGTCAGCCACTGGCACTCCATTGAAAGAAATGGCATTTATTGGTAATCTCGTACATAATGACAAATGAATGACTGTTAACATTTAACACTAATAAACTAATAAATATTATGCAAAAATATAATTATATAAATGAAATCGGGCATGAAGAAATGTTCAAATTTAGTAGTCGTTTTTGGAAAATTGTTTCTACTAACCATTTTATAATAATGGCAATACGATAATGCCATCATAACACAATTCTATTACGAGACCAGTGACCGACCAATGATCGACCATTATGAATTTAGCAGATTACGAACTTTTAGCAAAATGACAATGGGATCGTGTTGGAATGACGAATTTATAAAAATAGCAGACTTGGGCCCCTGGTGGCTGTGACATATACTAGTTTTATACGGTGTATATCAGCGGCGAGGTGTCAATTTTTCTAAGATAGAAACCGAACCGAAGTCGGCTTTAACTTACTGACTTATCAATAAATAATACTTCCTAGCTAACAAATGGTCCCCCCTCATCCCGAGCTGGTCTCCGGACATCGGTAACATTCGCGGCCAGTCATACATAGAGACCTGAAGCATACGTTCAACCTTCAAATCTCTGTGTATGATTGGTCGAGTTTGTCTATGCTTCAAAGATGGCGGATTGGTATGTATTTATGTATGATGCTTGTATTTATTTATGGCGTTTGTATTTATATATGTTGTTTGTATTGTGACTTGTAGCTTTATGTTGGTTTGTTGTATTAATATGTGAGTTTGCTAAATATTCTTGACTAACTAATTCAGTAACATAATTTTAAAGCAACTGGCAAAGAAATACAACTTAAAGTACATTCGCGTTAAGAATGCAGTGAGTCATCATTATCCATCGGCCTAGCCCCGCCCTAACCAATCAAATCTTATCATTAAACTTAATCTTTTAAAATCTAATTTGTTTGAATTAACACCACTGTGAATACACCTTTATCTTGCAGTTGAACTGATGACACTGCATTCTTAACGCGAACGAACTATAGTACACAAATCTTGTATATTTCTCTCTGGAATTATCATTATGTGAAAAGTCCATTGCTGGACATAAGCCTCCCCCAAAAGGGGAGATTTCCCATAATCGCCACGCTTAGCAGGCGGGTTGGTGATCGCAGTATGGTGGTAAAATTCATAAAGAACGCTACTGCCCATTCTCTAGTAAGTCCCTTAGTCGCCTTTTACGACACCCACGGGAAGAAATGGGATGGTGCTATTCTTTTACGTCCGGCACCACACGGAAACTTTATTACAAAAGAAAAATTACCGACTTCGTAAAAAAAAAACACTACAAAGTGTAAAATTAGTTTACATTAGCTGGTGACGGTATACAAATTGCTGTGGAGTAGGTACCACACCTAAAAATGAAAAATAAACTCAGCGAGAACTAGTTTTTTATTATAAACTTGCTTTTGCCCGCGGCTTCCCCCGCGTGGAGGTCGGAATTTTTCCCACGGGAACGTACTATCGGGATAAAAAATATCCTATGTGTTAATAAATTCAATCAATCAATCAATCAATTCAATAATTCCGTCATACATTGTTTTTACATAACTCTAAATTGGTTTACGCGGCGCACGCCAGTAAATATTCCAGCCGGCATGATTTTAACCGAAATATTCAACAATTATCGTCGTATTTCAACCAATTTACACAATACAAATAATATACTAAAACCTTCCTCAAGAACCACTCTATCCATTGGTGAAACCAGCATGAAAATCGGTGCAGTAGTTTTTGAGTTTAGCGCGAACATACAGACAGACGCGGCGGAGGACTTTGTTTTATAATATGTAGTGATATCTGGATGATCGAGTTTTGTTCGGTTTTTATTTTTGGTTTGACGTTTTCTAAAAATGAAACCTAGTTAGATCGATTTATCGTCCTCGAAACCCCCTGCATACTAAATTTCGTGAAAGTCGTTGCGAACCGTTTCCGAGATTCAGATTTTAAATATATACAAGAATAGGGTATTTTCCAATTTAATAAAAACTAAATTAATTTGAAGATTGGGACGATATATTTAACAGAAAAATAAAAATAAATATGTTAATATCCATTTTCTGAATTAAAAACGATTCAAATCAAATTTATTTTTCGTTGTCTTGAATTTACCGCCAAAATGATCCTTACGATGACTTTTTATAACGTGACGTCGTGACGTCAGCTTTGTATAAACAGCACCGGTACAAATACTTAGTTTGGCGCAGTTTTAGAAGTATTTGTGCACAGAGGCACCGCACACCAGTAATACCACTTTCTATCCGTTAAAAATCTTGTTAAGTATAAACTCGACATTCACTTGTTTACTTACTAATTTATTTTACACAAACTTGACGTCACGTGATAAAAAGTCATCGTAAGGAGCGTTTTGGCGGTAAATTCAAAACAACGAAAAATAAATTTGGTTTAAAAAGTTTTTAATTGAGAAAATGGATATAAATCTTTACTTTTATTTTTCTGTTACATATTTCGTCCCAATCTTCAAATTAGAATAGTTTTTAATAAATTGGAAAATACCTTAGTGCTCGTTTAAAGGTATTAGATTATTTAGGATATAATATACATAAATTGGAAAAAAATACGTATTATTGAAGCTAACTCAAAAAAAAAAACCCTTTCAAACAAAAGAAGAATTTTTCAAATCGGTTTAATGACGGAGCTCTGAAGTAACAAACATTTAAAAAAAAACCTTTCGAATTGCGTTCCTCTTCTTTTTATTAAAGTCGGTGTAAAATATCAACATTAACTGACAGAGGTCGCCAAATATTGTTAACTAGCTTTTGCCAGCGGCTTCGCTCGCATGGCGGTCGCTGTATTATACATATAAACCTTCCTCTTGAATCACTCTATCTATTACAAAAACCCGCATCAAAATCCGTTGCGTAGTTTTAAAGATTTAAGCATACATAGGGATATAGGGACAGAGAAAGCGACTTTGTTTTATACTGTAGTGATGTTTATTAATGGGACTGTCTGGCGCACCCTGCACAACGTTGAGGCCATTTCCATTTACAGTCAGTGTCCTGACTATTAATGTAAAACTTTTCGCTTTCTCTACAATGTCCCAAAAGATTCTCGCGTCCTTTCACAACCTATTTCAAATAAAAAAAAACAGTAATTTCAGCCCCATTATCTTTCATATTTGGACCTATTGTGTTATCAACTATAATTAATAAATAAAATAATATTCTACATTTATTTCCAGCGGATTTCGGCGTCTCAGCGAAGAATAAGTCGACGCTACAGAAACATGACACGTTCATCGGAACGCCGTATTGGATGGCGCCGGAAGTCGTGCTGTGTGAGACGTTCAGAGATCATCCTTATGATTTTAAGGTAAACCATGTTTAATTTTTTTTTCTCTTTCTTTTTTATCTTCGATTGGAAAGCCAATCGTAGCCAAAATCAGATGGGGTCTTCGTGTGAGATTATTTTCGTGGTGTTCCATTATACATTCACGTTATGTGTATTCCCTTTTGTACGGTCTTATGAGTGCTATGTATCACTTTATATTATTTTATTATTTAAGCCTTTTATCACTTTATACACCGTGACATTTTAGTCGTCTTACAAAGATGGTCCGCTCAATGTATCCGTCATAATATACCTCTAGCCGCGATTAAAACATTGTTACCATTAATTACGATAATAGATACAAAGAAAAATAATGAATGCTTTAGAATTTTGAAACAACCTCCCTGTTAATAATGTTTACGTATCAAACGGTAGAAGATATCTACCTACCTACCATTACATTCCATCATTAATTCCATCTCCATAACAGGGTGTTTCAAACTACGTCATGCGTCTTAGTGATATTTTCATGTTTTTGATTATGCAAATGTTCAAAAAAAAAAAAAAATGAATGGTAGTAGATAGTAGACATTGGGTACATGAAGTGGGCTGCCGTTGTAAGACGACTAAAATGTCACGGTGTATATCATGAAAATCATGTCACTTTGTTTAAATAGGTTGATCTTACTAATGTAGATTCTTTTACATATTGTGAATGGGAGAACATTGTAGGCTTTACAGACTAGATTTATAGATTTTCTATTCTTTATTATCATTCCTCTAAGTACCTGGTACTTATTGACAGGCCTGCACTGTCCTCCCATACCTATTATCACTGTAATTTGAAAACATTGTAAAACCCAAGTATTTTTAAAAGAGTGGAGTTTCTTGCCGACTATTCTCCATAGGAAGCGACAAATTGGGACCGTGCACCTAGATTCTGACGTTTCATAAGTGCCCTTGCAGTTTATGTGAAATATTTTTTTTTTTTTTAATTTTTGAAATACACTATTCTATTATGTACACTGTTCTATTACTTGTCCCGCACAGACACTCCTTCCATCCGCTCAAATTAAACTCCATTTTGTTTCTCTTCCAGGTGGACATCTGGTCCCTAGGTATAACTCTAATAGAGTTCGCTCAGATGGAGCCCCCTAACCACGAGATGACCCCCATGCGGGTGCTGCTCAAGATACAGAAGAGTGAGCCCCCCACGCTGGACCAGCCCTCCAGGTGGAGCAAATCGTTTAATGACTTCATCTCCAAAGCGCTTGTTAAGGTAAGAATGTAAACATAGTCAGCCTTTCATAATATTTTTTAATATATTCGCACCTTTAGAATCATAGTGACCTAATGCGAAATTAGCCGCAAGCAAAATAGGTCTCTATACTTCAGGATTATAGAGACCTATTTCGAAATTAGCCGCAAGCAAAATAGGTCACTATAATTCTAAAGGTGCGATATAATAATAATAACAATCTTTATTGCAGACCACAGGATCCTTAAAACACAATAAAAAAATAAAAAATGTTTATGTGTAATAAAATATTTTGATTTGATCTGATTTGAATTGCGTGGAACACAGATGGGATGTTTTCCTACATTTTTTTTTTTTTTTTGGGTTTTGGCTTCGCACGGTTTGTGCATTTAGCCAGTGTCAAGTAATTTTTCTTTTCCATCAAGTAAATGGCCCGATATCGGGCACGAAGTTACAAAACAGTCATAGTCGTCTTTAGTCAGTCAAGTCAAAGTTATTGTAAAGCGGTAGTAACTTTACAACAACCTATTAGGAGTTTTTGGGGGGAACACGAAAAGTCCACGTTAGTCACTTATTTTCACCTTCACTACATTTGTGCACTCACACGTAATTAAATTGCATAATTCACTACCAAAATTATACAATTTCATTCGCTATTTCACTAAATTTCATGAAAACAAAAAGTCGTGCGACATGTTCCAACGCGATCCCGCCAAAAACTCCTTTCCTACATTTATAACGTAACCATCCCCTCCGTAGGACCCAGAAAAGAGGCCGACATCGATCGAGCTGATGAAGCACGAATTCGTGAACGGAAACTTCGATGCGAAGCCTCTGAGGGACTTGCTGCTGGAGTACAGGGCTGAGGTGGTCGAGGAAGAGGTGGTGGATGATGATTCTGAGGTCAGTTTTTTTTTAAAGCTTATACTGTCCCACCGCTGGGCGTAAGGACTCCCCGGAGTCTTTCTAAAAGTCAATAAAATAGTATTTATAGATGCGTCTTAAAAATATTTTTAGAGAAAAATGTGGAGGAAAATTATCCAACATGTAATATAATAAACGCAATACTTCATATGCCCAATTAGAGTATTTAGTTAAAAGTATAACACAACTAGCTGACCCAGCAAACGTTGTTTTGCCTTATAAATTATTTAGGGGTGGACCACCCCTAACATTTAGGGGGATGAAAAATAGATGTTGGCCGATTCTCATAGATACCGGATAAGCACAAAAAATTTCATCAAAATCGGTCAAGCCGTTTCGGAGGAGTATGGCAACGAAAACTGTGACACGAGAATTTTATATATAACACAATGTATAAAACATAGTTTTTTATAGCTTACTGTTTAGAAAATCTTGTTGACCCGTGTAACAGAATAAACGGAAATCCTGAATGTAGTTTGTTCATATTTTTTTTTTGTTTTTATTAATAAAAAATAAAAAAAAATATTTTACATGCATTTGATAAACATACCACACAAACCATCGCGGGTACTGAATCGATTTCAGCAACTTTTAACATAGGGTTTTTTTTTTCAATTATGTATTTTGCCGTACCTACTGCCGATTGAGTGAAAAAAAAAAACTTATTTCAAGGCAATAAGACTGAATTGTAAATGCATAAAGTAGGTAATAGTCAACACATTTTTCTTAATAGTACGTGTAAGCGACGCGATGTGTCTACTCGTAGCTTTTGTTTACAATTTTAGAATGTATGAAGCGCGCGGACGCGGTAGAACAGTAGAACATGCGAGTACAAATTCGAGAAACTCAAACTCAAAGCATTTATTTCAATTAAACCATTTACAGGCACTTTTGAATAGTCAAAAAGTCGATCAGTTGGAAAGTTGAAGCTAGTTGCCCATTCCAAAACGTAGATCTCTATGGAGAAGAACGGGCAAGAAACTCCACGGACACTCTTTTAAAATCAAGTTGAAATATTACAAAATCTTGGGAACATTATTCTTGTTGCTTCTGTATGTGAGAACAATGTAAAAAAAATGTAATTATAAACAATTCTCCCACCAGACCCACGCATACCGCACGCTTCTTTCTGTCATTTTTGTCGTTGATTTTGTTAAGATTTCGTACCTACCTATTACACGGAATTATATAATATCTGCGTGTGATTCAATACTATACTAGTGATGTACCTTAAAATAAATAATAGTTTAAAAAAAACAAAAAAAAAAACACTCTTTAAAAACCAAACTAAAAAGTAGAAAATAATTTAATTCTATTAAAAAGCGTGGGGTGCTTTTTGAGGTATTTTTATAATCAATTAATATCAAGCACCCCACGCTCTTTAATAGAATTAAATTATTTCCTACTTTTTAGTTTGGTTTTTAAAGCGTGTTTTTTTAGTTTTTTAAACTTTTATTTATTTTCTATTTTTTTTTTAAATTATTGAATTGTCATAGGTCCTCGATAAGTCTACAAAGTTTAAATGAAATCTGACCGTTTAAAGTGGGTCAAAATAGCCTCCAAAGGAGTCGGTTACATACAAACAAACATACAAGTGAAGCTAATATAAAGCGTGTAAAAAAATAAGTTGCTCAATACTCAAATTTTGGTGTATGAGGTGTTGCGTTAATTATGCCACACGTTGTTTACCTATTATCTCAGTAATATTACATTGTCTATTTATATCTGAACATTGATATACGAAAAGCCCAAGATTTACACTGAAAACTGTCTCCAATTATACGTCACTGGTTATAGTTATGCTAGTAAATGGGTAGCTGTCACCTTCTTCTGCGAAGCAGTAATGCTCGCGAAGAGGGAGGCGGCGCACGTGAGGGAGAGGCAGTATATGCGCCCTCGCGGCCTTAGTCGTCGCAGGAGACGCCCTGGGCGTCGGGAATTCCAGGCTGATTCCCGGCCACCGTAGGCGCGGGCTTGCGGACGGCGAGTAATGGGTAGCTCGCTGTCCGGTAAGGACCAAGCCCGGGTCGGTCCGCAAGGGCCGATGTCTGCCAGGGGTGCGGGTTGTTCGAAAGAGATACCGCGGCCCCTGGCACACAGGCAACTGAGTGAACCCGGGTCGGTTTTAGTCAGTAAAAGTCTGACACGCCTTTCTACTCGACCCAGAGCGGGAGAAGTTATTTGATGATTTCCCACCCAAAAAAAAAAAAACTGGTTATAGCATTTTGTTTTTGCTAATTCAACCTTACACGCATGACTTAAAGTGGTTTTTACAAAGCAATGTCCAAAAAAAACTGACTGAAAGATGACTGACGATACTATTTGACACCTGCGCACATTGCGCTCTATTTATGCGGACGTTTTTGAGACGCTGATCTTGGGTTTTTTTTGTAAATCTATGTATCTGAAAGTAACAAAACATATTTATAATGTTATTAATAACACTATGTCTGCTTCTATTGCACGCTTACTAACCTACTTGCCTCTTTTCGATGCGACTCTTCCAATGTACAGTCTAAATCGAGGAGAGGCAAGAAAAATAAGGAACAGTATCAGAGAATTGGTTAGTATATAATGTTGATATATAATGATTTTTGATGATATTTTATCATATTGAACTCAGAATCTTTGATAATTATCATGTTTTGGAAAGTATACTCTATGTCGTACGTGGCAAAGTTCAAATTATATCGCAACCAGTTATTTAGGACGCTTTTGTTACAAATTATCCTTCAAACGAACTTATACTGCGTTCGCGATTTGGTTTCGAGACGTTGATAAATACGTATGTATTTTTGGAAAAAATTTAGTGCCCAAACATACTGTTCAGTTTGCGCAAAAACTTCAAACATTCTTAAGAATTTTTCAATAGTACTGCTCAGTCTAGAATCAACTTAATTTACCCTTGCCATAAAGTTAATATTAGTTTAAGTCGAAAATAAACATTAATTGCTCCCAGCAAGGAACAGACTTTAGGTCATATGACTTAAGAAAATAGCTGAGTAAACCGAATACATTTAAATTATCGAAGATTCTGCACTCAATAACAAGTATATATTATAATTTTGTATTTATTTTAATTATTTACTTATTTTTATTTTATTTGTCTTCGATTGGAACTGCTTAAACCAACCGATGGAACAATTTCTACTTACATTCCGACGCGGCCAACAAACGTAATATTTATTTATTTACAAACACATATATTACATTATATATTAAAAGAAGAAATATCTGTTTACATTTAGGAATAGACCCCTGTACAGGGTGGTAGGGACGCAAACTGCTACCTTGGATTCACTGTACGATTCTGATAATTTTCCGACGGTTATTAAAAACAATGCTATTTCATACATTTGACCGTGTAGGTATCATATAAGTGTTGACTATTTATGTACGGAGGGCGTTTAAAACACATATTAGCTATTTATAAATGCAGTGTAAAAAAAACTCAAACCACCTCCACAACGAGGCCACGAGGTCTCCACCTCGGACCAGTATTTACTGGTATTCAGCTACATCTGGTTAGACTGGAAGTTGACCCCAAAATAGCTGGGAATACGCAGGCATATTCATTAGTCAAGGCTTGATCGGTTATATCATTTTCAAACATATTGTTTTGGTTATTCTCATTTAATTTAAAAATATACACCGTGAAATTTTAATGGTTGTTTTCCCGCAGCGAAATGGTTTTGTCTTGCTAATACAATCGTTTTATAAACAAATAAAATATAAGAAACAAAAAATGGCAGATTAACCATTGTGAAAAATCACCACGTGCGAGAGTTTATTTTGCTTTGAACATTTATGCATCGCTGTTTCCGCTGTCGGCGGCGCGTGCGATTCGAGTAGTACCTACAAGTTACCTCTAGTGTTACTATTGAGTAGTGTTTTATCGAGTTAATGAATATTTTTTAATTATTTTAAAACATTTACTTTTACTCTATGCTTCAACAGTACTCCTTATGGCAAGTTGTTCTGCCGCGGGAAAAAAAAACAACCATTTAAAAAACAACCATTTAAATTTCTCGGTGTATAATTTCATATACACCGTGGCATTTTAATCGTCTTACAACGGCAGCCGACTTCATTTATCCAATGACTACTAAATATTTATAAAGAATATATGAATACATAATTACAAAAATGAAAATTTCATTCACTAAGACGGATGATGTAGTTTAGAACATCCTGTTATGGTGATGAATGATAATGATGATGGGGATTCCCTTTTCCGCACTTTGACTTCTATTTGGTCCGTTGTGCGTGGGGGTTCTAGCTAACAAAGCCAGCCTAACTCCGCCCAAAAGCACAGAAGCTTCCTGAGAGCTCCTCAGGCTTCGCTGAGCGACTTCTTTGTTCAGAGGATTTCTTCACGTTGGGAAGCCACGGCCTCGCATTCCAGGATGACGTGGGCGGTTGATTCTTCGGCGTCAAGGCAGCCCCTGCAAAGCGGGCTGTCTGTGACGCCTATATAGTGTGTTTCCCAGCTTTGAATGGAGATTGAATCTCATAAATACGTAAATATTGATACGTAAATATTGTTAAGTCTGTTTCATAGTTCTAAAGAATTAGGTATTTATTTTTCTTAGCACCTAATGAATGGTAACAATTTTTTAATCGCGCTTAGAGGTATTTTAGGCACCAATAACTGTAAAGTTGTGTGGAAATCGTTTGTCATGGTATGGGCATGTGATACGCAGGCGCGGTCCGAGGAGTGGGGGGGTCCTAAGGGTCATGCCCCCCAAGTCGTAAACGTAAAGCTTAAAATAGTAATTTTTCGAAAATATAAATTTTCTTATTAATATGTAGGTAGTCTTTGTGACTCCTACCCCAAGATCTTTGGCTGCGACCGCGCCTGATGATAAGGAGTATTAAGGAAAATGTCTTGAGGAAAGTTTTGAGTAAGAATGTCGATGGCTATAAGAGTAGGGGGAGACCAAAGTCACGATGGATGGACTGTGTGAATGATGATATGGTTAGAAAGGGTGTGACTACGGAGATGACGACTGATAAAGAAGTGTGGGAGACAAAGACATGTTGCGCCGACCACTAATAAATTGGGATAACAGTAGGATTGAGTAGACCACCTTTGTAAGAAGACTAAAATGTCACGGTGATAGCTACATTTGTATCGTAACAATACGTTAATGTGTCGTGTGTATGGTTTACATTGCAAACGAATCGGATGCCCAGCCGCTAGATCGTCCGCCTGCGTCGAAGGTATACCCTAGAATACTAGATATATTTATATATCATTAAAATAAGTCTACACATAAAACAATCTAAAAATGAACGCCCCTCCACAGCTGTTACGCTGACATTCAAAGATGGCAATACAAATAATAGGGCTACGTTCCGAGTTACGATTATATCGATTTGAGCGTGCTCACACCCGTTCCGAATTGGCGTGAGCGTGATAACAAGTCCCGTGAATCGTCATAGATGACGTCATGACATGCGCCATCTTGCGATAACGCCGACCATTTTCGAGGGCGTGTGTGAGGCCTTGACTGACTAAAACCCACCCGTGTTCCCTCAGCTGCCTGTGTGCCAGGGGCGACGGTATTTCTTTCGAACAACCCGAACCCCTGCCAGTACGCGTTATACTAATATCACCGTGACCGCTGTCAAAAATTACTGTTGTACTATATTGTTTTGAGTCGTACCATATTTTTAGATTTATTAGAAATAGTGCTTCTGGCTAGAGTCGCCACCTAAACAAATAAGAAGACGAAATTTGTGGTGTATACAAGTTTTATATAAGTTTTAACATTGAGTGAGCACTGTTAGCGCCTTCACGAGCGTTCAGTATTGATGACAAAAATGACAGTTCTCAGCTGTCATAATCATGATATCTTGTATCGGAACGCAAATTATTGATGTGAGCGCTCATAGCTATTTTTCTAATTCGGAAAGCGGCTGAAATGACACCAACGCGCGACAGAGCGAATGTGCCGTTTCATACAAACCGCACGCTTCCCGCCGTACAACGCTAGCAAAAAAATCAAATCATTTATTTGCTTGAAAAGATAAAAGTTCTTATGCACTTGTACTGATTTCACGATTACTTGATTTCTAAGTGCGGCGACGGATCCTTACAGTAAAGTCGCAGCACGCACACGCATAAATTGTAGCAATAAGTATTTCCTCTCACACATTGAAATAATCACATTCTGTGGAGGGGCGTTCATTTTTAGAATGTTTTAGCTATTTTCTAATATATATAATATCTAATTCAAATGTTCTTTAGTATTTTTTATAATTTTCAGGACAGTATCCATTCAATGGGATTACATTTTTAAGAATTTTTTAAATCGGTTATCTCTTTTTGGCGGTTATCCATTTTAAACAAATATGCACAAAATCGTTTTTTTCTCATGATGATAACTAAGTTTATTATGTGTACTAATTGTATATATTTTTAATGCGCAGGAGCCGCGCAGCTCTCATATACCTATGGAGGAAGATGACTCTACCTCCGTCCGTTCCGGCGACACGCCAGATGTCAAAAGTACGTATAACAACTTATTAATATTAGTGTTATTTTTTTTTTGAAACGTTGCCCCACACTAGGAATTACTCCTGTGTTGTGGGTGCGTTTAGAAACATTTAAACTCACATACACAAACAGCCAGACCCGGAACAACTAATTGTCTTACCAATATTTGTTCCGTGCGGGAATCGAACTCGCGACACGCAGCGCAGCAGTCAATCGGTTAACCGCTGCGCCAACCGTGCCGTTTATTTAATGTATGATGTTCCCATTGCTGGGACACAGGCCTCCTCTCTGTGAGAGGGAGTGGGCCGTAATCCACCACGCTGGCCCAGTGCGGGTTGAATTTTTGGTTCTAGGACAAGCCGGTTTCCTCACGATGTTTTCCTTCACCGTTTTTGAGAGCAGCGGTGAGGAAATAATTTACACAAAGTAAAGCGCTTGTCGGGTCGTGTTGACAGTAGCTTTACATATTCAGGTTATTTGCACCGTTTTTTAAAATTTGGCTGTTATCTGCGCAGTGTCGGACGAGCCCCAAGCGGGCAGCACCCCCGCCTCAGTCGCCGCGCGCGCGCCGCCGTCGCCGCCGCCCGGCGCGCCCGCGCCTGCGCCCGCGCAGCCCGCCTCGGCCGCCGCGGCCAAGCGGCCGCACGAGGACTCGCACCCGCCTGCTGACAGGAAGCCGCCCGTGAGTATACATTACTGTCAAAATTTCATCATCATCTGTCTAGCCTTGTCCCTATTATGTTGGGGTCGGCTTCCAGGCTACTTTACATGGAGCGACTGCCTATCTGACCTCCACAAGCCAGTTACTGGGTAACACGATACCTCTTTAGTTATTGATTAATCGTGCAATTTTAATCGATCGAAGGATCGACGAGCGAAAGTCATTGCTCATCACCGGTCAGAGATTATTGGACAGTTTAAGATGATAGTTAACTGTACTTAATAATTATTTCCCCCCAATGTTACAAGTTCTATAAACCCGGAAACCAAACGCACTGCAGGGTGCCATCCGCACTTGGTTGATATCCCGACCAGTCATACTCAGCGCTACTCCTCCACATTCATAATGCCTACAGCCAAAGTGTGGAACTCTCTGCCTGCATCTGTGTTCCTATCCACATTTAACCCGTCTTCCTTCAAAACAAGAGTGAATAGGTATCTTCTGGGCACGCTCGATCCACCAAAGATCTCATCAATCGCTTCCTATCAAGCGTAATCGGAAGTCAAGAGCAGGACTATTTAGTAATAAAAATAAAATAAAAATCCTGAATGAACCCGTTCGGTTCATCCGCGCGAACATAATTGTGACTTTATTTTAACATTCCTTCTCATAAAGAGCTGAGAAAAATCGAGACTCGGCAGCTGGTATAATGTTGAAAATAATCTATAGAAAAAATATTTAATTTCCAGGCACCAAAAAAAGAAAAAGGCCCCGCACCCCTACCCCCTTCCGGCACCGTCACGTCCCCGCCTGCGCCCGCCCCCGCAGCCCCCGCCGCCCGCAAGCCGCCCGCGCCCCCGCCCCCGCCCCCCGCGCTCCCAACGCCCGCCCCCGCCACGCCCTCGACCACGCCTACAAGTACGCCACCCCGCACCCCGGCGTCGTCGTCGTCACCGCAGAAACTTGCCGTGGAAGAAGTTACGGAGGCCTTGCCTGCTGCTACCGCAGGCAGGCTCATTGTGGACCAGGTATGTTGGTCATCATTCTACTGCCACTCTTCTTTCCAAAAGGTTTGTTTCTCTAGAAAATGAAACTTACGACGTATATTTTATTAACACGTTTGCTACATTTGAACTAATCAACTGTAAGCGGTCTCTTCACTTAGTGATATAATAACGGGGTGGATTCTATTGAGATGATGAGATAAAACTCACCACTGTGAATGTTCAGTAAACACTGATTTATTTAAATATATTTTTACATATATTTCCGTTCCGTGTGGTGCCGGACGTGAAACAATAGCACCATCCCATTTCTTCCCGTGGGTGTCGTAGAAGGCGACTAAGGGACTTACTAGAAAATGGGCAGCAGCGTTCTCTATGCATTTGACCACCATACTGCGATCGCCAACCCGCCTGCCAAGCGTGGCGATTATGGCAAATGCCCCCTTTTGGGGGAGGCTTATGTCCAGCAGTGGACGTCTTTCGGCTGATGTGATGATGATTTTTACATATTATTCGCAATAATGGGTACAAAGTACAAATGCTGCAAATGTCCAGAATGCACGGCGCTTAAGTCTGTGAAGTAATGTACGGTACTGTGTATAAACCGAACCAAGAAAAATTTACAGCTAGTGTCATACTAAAATTAAAACTCACACGTACCCACCTGTAAATTGAAAGAAATTTCATGATGGACTGTTCTCCAATACTAGAGCCAAAAATTAAAGTAATAACAATATTATTCCAAACGTGAGTTTTCATTACTTTAGATGATTTAAAAAATTGATAAAAATCTACTGACTGTAATAGCGCGACTAGTGAATAAATCATTTCCTGTGTGAAAAAAAAAAAACTGCTTTGGACTAGTAATATAAAATTAACTATCCGTTTCTACACCCAGGTATGCAGAGACGCCGAAAAAGCAGTAGAAAGCAAAAAATCCGAACCAGAAGATAAACCCAAACAAGAAGAAGTCAACGAAAAACCAAAGTCATCAGAAAAATCTGAAACAAGAACAAAACCAGAAGTCAAAGACAAAACCTACTCCAGAAGTAACTCGATAGAAGAGACAGAAGCTAAAAAAGATAAGAGTAGACCGAATTCTATACACGAAAGGGATAATAAGAGAGATTCTTTAGAGAAGACTGGAATAGAAGTAAATAGAGTTAGTGCAGAAGTGAATCGATTAGAGAAGAATTATTCTAGGTCTTCTTCTGTTGATGAAGAACGGTTTGACGATAAGAAAAAAGAGAAGAGTGATAGGAGATCGCAGCACAATGCTGTGGAAATCAGGCCTGTTACGGTGAGTTTGTAAACTTTTTTTTTTGTTTTTTAAGAGCGTTCATCCCTCGCGGGCTGGCAACGGCGCATTTCTGGCGCATCTCTATGGAGAAGAACGGGCAAGAAACTCCACGGACACTCTTTAAATGAAGTTGAATATTACAAAATCTTGGGAACATTATTCTTGTTGCTTCTTTCTGTATGTGAGAACAAAGTAAAAAGAAAAATTACAAACAATTTTAAATCCTACATAATAATAAGCCCTGGAAGTTAGGAGATGACAAGTCTCAACCGTTTGTTTGTAAGTAACCGACTCCTTTGGACGCTATTTTGACCCACTTTAAACGGTCAGATTTCATTTAAACTTTGTAGACTTATCGAGGACCTATTACAATTCAATAATTTAAAAATAAAAAAAAACACGCTTTTGTAGTTAGCAAAACTAAAAAATATGAAATAAATAATAGTTTAAAAAAACTAAAAAAATACACGCTCTAAAAACCTAGAAAATAATTTAATTCTATTAAAAAGCGTGGGGTGCTTGATATTAATTGATTATAAAAATACCTCAAAAAGCACCCCACGCTTTTTAATAGAATTATATTTATTTTGGTTAGTTAGAGGTCTTGGTTTTATCTTTAGAATCTTAGCCGTAAGAGTTTTGAGTTATTGATTTTTTTTTACATTTTTCTTTTTATGGCCTCCTTTCAGCCACCACAACCAAAAGAGCCAGACCCGCCTAAGGAAACGACGAAGCCGCCCGCGCCCGTCCCGCCGCCGCTCACGCACACGCACGGCACGCAGCACACGCCGCCCACGCAGACCGTGCTCGTGACGTCACCCACGCCGGCCGTCTCGCCTGTCGTGGTGGCGGTGAAGGAAAGCGTGGTGGTGGTAAGTTATCTAATAAAACACATCAGAAATAAAGAAAGAAGGAAAAAAAATATTCTGCACAAACAAATCAAAAAATATTCTAAGAAACAAAATGCACACATGTGGACAAAAACCCCGTATTCATGTCGAAAAAGTTACACAATATTGTCCATTGACTGTTAACATCAGCTGTGGGCGTTCGAGGTTCAGTAATGATAGCCGCACGGGTCGATCGATCTGGTTATGCTACCTTTGACGCGGTTGGTTCGTGGATGGGTGACCTTTACATACCAGTGGCCCTAGTGTTATAAATAAATTGTTTGTGTTAATTGTTATAAATAAATAAATAAATAAATAATAAATAAATAAATAGTAAGAGTTTCATTTAACCATCTCGATCAAACGCATCAGGCGCGTTCGGCGCTCCGATTGGTCCGTCATCAATCCAGGGCCAATCGGAACGCCGATCGCGCTCGAAGCGTTTGATCGAGATGGTTAAATGAAACTCACACTACCTCTGTCCGTAGCTCGGAAAACTCGTTAGATTTTTACGTCACATTCTCTCCGACCAACGGCGTCGCTTTTTAAACATGTAAATAGTTATTTCACAAAAATAAATCTTGTTTAAAAAGAAATGATAATCAAATTCTGTATTCAAGTATATTAAAAAAATATTGATCATTCTTTGAATCACATACATATTCCCGTTTATTTTAAGCATTTTATTCTTGTGTTTACACAATTACCCTCTAACACAGAATAAAGTTACACCAAGTTTAAACCTATGAAAATGTATGGTTATTCCTTTGTTATTCCTGGTGTTACTTTATGCCGTGTTTATTAGTAAGAGAGTTAATGTTCTATTTTATTTGTATTCGCCGTTAATTATCATTGCATATCAAGTGCATTTTGTTAAGTACGCCAGAAGGCTATAAAATTAATAAACAAAATAAAATGAGAAATTTAATAGATGTCAACAAAATTATTTACAATACAGGTAGAACCGAACAGCTTAGCTGCGACCACGCCGGCGGGACTCGTCACCGTCACCACTACGCATCCGCCCGTCCTCAGTACTGCTGCCAATGTGAGTAACCACCCATCCTTTTCTATACCTTGCAGTGTGACGTTTGACTTGAGTAGAAAATTTGTACATTCCAAACTTCAGTCTCATTACTTATAGACAAGCACTCCATTATGCGCATATAATAACACAGTTAATTAATGGAAAATATAGTTGGAACAAATGAATATAAAATGATTAAAAGCTAAATGAAATGGATTGCAATAAATTCAAATTGACGTAGATTAAATTACATTTTATTTTTGATAATTTTTTAACCAACTTCAAAAAAAGGAGGAGGTTCTCAATTCGACTGTATGTTTTTTTTTTAATGTTTGTTACCTCATAACTTTCGAGAGGGTGAACCGAATTTGATGATTCTTTTTTTATTTGAAAGCTCGTGCTTCCCGTGTGGTCCTATTTCAATTTCATATAGATCTGATGATGCGTTTCGGAGACAGACAACGGAACTCTTCAAAAAATAACAGTAAATAAACCGCGATTGCTGCTATCGCATAAATATGCATTGTTTTGACCCCAAGGATGATGAAATTTCGAATTAGTGGAGTAGGTACTATAACTAAAAAGTGAAAAATAAAAACTTTTTCCAAAAAAAAAATAACAACCGACTTCCGAAAAAACACTACAAAGTGAAAAATAACTTTAATTTCGGAAGGCGGTGACAAAAAATTTAAATACATATCCAAAGTCACCGCCTTCTTAAATTAAAGTTATTTTTCACTTTGTAGTGTTTTTTCGGAAGTCGGTTGTTTTTCTTATGTATTGTACTAATTTCAACGGTTTCTGTCTTCCCCAGCTCCCGCCAAACGCCGTAACAATATCAACTACGCCACCAATAGCAGATGAAGTAGTCATAGTCGGCTTGGGCTCGTCGTCAGACGACGACTGCTTCGCGCCGTCGTCGCTGGATTCGTTAGACTGCACGCACTATAGCGGTAAGTATAATCAAAAGTTATTTATTCAATGTACACTGAGAATCACCGTTTTCAGTAGGTCAAAGTTACATAAGACAGTCCTTCACCACTTCCTAGTGCTTTAGCTGGGGAGAAGAAGTGGCGGAACAAACTGTACAGCAGCACAGCTGTCTGTAGTTGGAAGAACTTGATTCTATACAATAATAGGTAGGCAAAGTAATTAACATTACGAGACACAGAACATTAAATTAAATCATTTGCCATATGTCAGCTAGACATGCCAAAACATACTAACAAATAGAAACGAAAAAAATTTAAAACGTTATTTTATATACGTATACACCGTGACATTTTAGTCGTCTTACAACGGCAGCCCACTTCATGTATCCAATCACTACTAATCATTTATTTAAAAAAAAAATGTTATTTTTGAACATTTGCGTAATTTTAAAATGAAAATATCATTAATTACGACGTACGACGTATTTTGAAACACTCTGTTATGGAGGTGGAATTAATAATGAGATGTAATGGTAGGTAGGTAGATATCTTCTACCGTTTGATACGTAAACATTATTAACAGGGAGGGTGTTTCATAAATCTAAAGCATTATTTATTTTTCTTTGTACCTATTATCTTAATTAATGGTAACAATGTTTCAATCGCGCCTAGAGGTATTTTATAACGGATACATTGAGTGGACTCCCTTTGTAAGACGACTAAAATGTCACGTGTGTATTACATACCGTTCCAGAGGCTTCGCAATATCTTCTCGTCTCAAATACCGCCGACATAGCCCGAAGAATTGCCAAACTTAAGTGGCAGAGGGCAGGGCACATTGCTCGCAGAACAGATGGCCGATGGGGCCGAAAGGTTCTGGAGTGGCGCCGCGTACCGGAAACCATCACCAATAATGTCACTATAATGTCCTCCTAGGGCATCCCCTCCCGGCCTTTCCACTCCATCTGCCAAAAAATAAAATGAAAATAATCATAAACTTAATATTGTTTGCTTACAGAAAAAACTCGTGGTCGACGATTGGACAGCAGTGAGGTCCTAATACTAAGTCCTACGGCTGCCGCCGCAGACTCCGGAGTTTTCGACGATAGTGTTACTAACGGAGTCAATTTGGTGAGTTTATTACTATCAATAAAGCAGATGCCCCTTGTGTGAGTTTCATTTAACCATCTCGATCAAACGCAGTGAGCGCGTTCGGTGTTCCGATTGGTCCTTCACCAATCCAGGGCCAATCGGAGCACCGAATATATAATCGGGTTTTAGTCAGTGAAAGTCTGACACGTCCTCCCGCTCCACCCAGAGCGGGAGAAGTTATTTGATGATTCCCCATCAAAAAAAAAAAAAAAAATACCCTATTAGGCTGATTTTACTTATGCTTTTTTGCTGAACTGGCCCTTTTTGACGCAGCCGGGAGGCACACTATAATTCTAGTTTCTGACATTCTGACCTTATCCGATCTTATCATCAGACATTACACTTTTATTTGTTTTTTATTTTACCCTTTCTTCCTGTATAACTTTTATAGTGTGCTTTAAAATCTGCCCTAAATAGTTTTCTTTTTTTCTTTATAAATAAACGTCATTTACTTGAGCTAAATGTAACCTCTCATCTAATATAATTTGCTTCCATAGGACACATCCCACGTCTCAGTAGTTACAGTCGGTAACGAAGAGGTGCGGGTCCGAGACTCGGCCGCGACACACATCGCGCTCGGCTCCGTCAGTACGCGACTCAGCCCCGACAGCTTTGAGAGGTAAGGATACAAACACTTCTCCTATATTTGTCCTAACGTGGACTTTGTATACCCAAGCTTGACAGTTTGCTTGACGTAGGGAATAAACTAGAAACTCTACGCACAATTTTTACCTTTGATCTAACCATCAATAACTTTCACAGCAGATCACAGTCAGACAGCGGCTCAGTAGCGTCATCATCGTCGCGCGTGCTCCAAGACGCGGACTCCTTAGCGACCAGTGCGACCACGGCCACCACGGCCTCACACCCAGACCTGCACCTCGCGCATCTGAACGTTAACGTCAACGGTGGAACCAGGTATTAACAGTGTTATATTAACCCGTGGCATGTTCCAAACAACTTCTTTTATTTTTTTCTAGACAGTGTCGCAAGACGCGTGTAGCTCGTGGCCACGGGGTAAGGCCAGGTCATTGGTCAGTCGTAGACCTTATAATAGAATGTTGACCTACTAATTAGTGTTATCTTGGTTTCTAATAGAAATTTTATTGTTACCGGAACCCATTAGGTTCACTTGACATGCGAGAGGTTAAACTATGAAACATTAGTCTTCATATATTTTCGTTCCTTATAAACAACGTGTAACGGAAAGGGTATATACATACCAAGGGCACGGCTTCTTTGGATGATATCAAACGATATTGGAAGGGTTTTTTAATCCTATCTCTACATGTTCGAAAGTTACGAGAATTTTTAATACATTGATAACAGAACAAATTGAAACAAACACATCACTCGGAAGAGATTTACCGTGATATTGGCAAGTAATGTGGAAAGTTATTGACCTACGTAGTGCGCTGACACGTTTGTTACGATTTGAATTTAAGAAACATATGGAACCAAACATTTGGTATCAATTCTTAGAGTATTTTATTTTGAGCTGAAACTATGTGTTGTGATTCTATACCAGCTGTTATCTTTAACGCTTAAGGATAGCAATAGGGTGTATGTTCCAACCTGTATCTTTAGTATGTACGTATCTATGTATCTATTATTTAGGATACGACATACGATATCTGTGTATCAATTTTAGTATAATGTATATTTATTATTTGCACCAACGACATCCCCATTTTATGTCCAGACTAATCACTGTCCATTCCAAGTTTACCTGGAAGAGATCGCGGAAAGCGATAAGGCCGCCCATTGTATATTTTGTAGTGTACCTTGTTTTTTGTTATGTATTTTTTTGGTGTACAATAAAGTATATATAAATAAATAAATAAATTAGCTTATATATAGCTTCGCCTGCGTTAACGAATTTAAATAAAACCTTAACAAATTATACATCTATACCTTCCTCATGAATCATTCTGTCTATTGGTGAAAACACATAAAAATCTGCTCAGTACTTTTTGAGTTTATCGCGAACAGACAGACAGACAGACGCGGCGGGGGAGGTTTTATGAGTTTGACCGCTATGTGTGTCGCTTTGTGGTACCATAGCTCATAAACGGGTGAACCAGTTTGGGTGCGGTTTTTTTAAATTTAAAAGTAGTTTGTATAATATGTAGTGATAGGAACAGTACAGGTCATCTTGAAACAAACAAACATGCATGCATGTATGTGTATTATAAGTTTATAACCTATTTATGTTTCATTATGATATATTTTATAGTTTTTATTTAAATCATTGTTCCTTTCATCCCAAAGTGCCTGCCATCTAATTAATCTCTTCACCACCCTTGGTTGACTGGTAGAGAATGCCTAAGGCCGTCCGCCTTTGTACCTTTTTTGTGTGCGAGAAGTTTAAATAAATAATAAAAAAATAAATAAACGCGCAAAATTTTGGTCGTATTTTTGTTAAAATTTTTGGCCAAAGTTCACGCTTAATTAATACAAGAGTAATGAATGTCTATGATCTAAGTTTTCTTGAATTTTCATCACATTTGTTGTCAGACACAGCACCCTTACTGCATAACAAACTATTTATCAGAAACAGAATTATTTTGTAGGTTATTGTTAATCGATTGCTTCTGTCACTGTTTATTTTCGGATTTATCGGAGCAATCAAATCAGATAATGTTACCTAATGCATCGATAACGATTTTGGTTCCATTTGTGAGAGTTTGACGTACTTTTATCAATGTTCCTTGGTTTGGTTCCTTTGCACTTTTAGGTTTCTGATCTTTCGAATCTATCGGGTCATCTAGAAGTCCGCACTTTGGCCTCACAATTAATACAAACATAATTATAAATGATTTCTTGGCTGAGTATAAATCTTTGAAGTCCTCAATATTCGTATTTTATTTCAATTTCAGACGAATTGTGTTTCTATTTCTCCTGTCGTTATTTCAATGTCTGCTATTTCCTTAGAATCTAAAAAGACCTCTATAGATACACAAGTTCCATCAGCGGCCCTTGCTTTGTCTGAACCGCATTCATCTACTGATAAGGATGACATTTGTTTGGCAATTTCTGGAGCTCGACTGTTTTTGAAACGATTTTTATTTTGCTTCGGCTCATTTCTACCAACGTATTTTGACTTCTTTCGATGCGGCTTCTTGTGCGATAGTTTCTTCTTACTGTATTCGGTATTTTTTGGTTCAGAATTTGTTTGAAATTGTTGTACATTTTTACTAACACGTTTTTCACTAGGTCTTTCATAGTTCACATTTTACCCATCTGCCTTCAAATCAAGAGTAAACAAGCATCTTCTGGGGACACTCGTTCCATCGTAGGCTTCATCGGCTTTCAATCAGCAGGCTTAGCATGATGCTTTCTATCTACGAAGAATAGACAGCTCTTTCTATACAAAGTGACATTTTGTTTCTCCATTTTTGACATCGCATCGTAGAAATCCTTCTACAATCTGTCTTTTCGTCTTTCGTTTCTAACGATCTTTGTCTAGGTCCTTTTGTATGTAAACTAATTCAAAAGAGAATTTTCTACTCAAACTGTCAAAATCACACTGACAAAAAACTTTCTACTCGACAGCCACAAAGTATAAACGGTTATCTAAAAAAATCATGATTCGTTTTGTACGCATAACTATGATAATTAATAGAACAAAGTTATCTCCTGTTGTACATTATTTAGACAATAGTTATGTATATTCTTCCGACGACAAATCGGTGCTCGTGCTAAGCCTGCAGGCGTGATCGAGGGCAAGAGCAATAAATAAAAACTAACTATTGTTCTTCTTAGCGTGTCGATAGCAGTCTAAAAACAGTCGGCCCCACGGAGTAAATACAAAGAGGAGACGGCCTAAACAACTGTGCACTGTGATTCTCGACTAAGTCCTGACGTCATCAAGTAGGCGTGGCCTTGTCAGTGTATTGTTGGCGTTCGTCCTGACAAGTAACAAAAACACAGGGCCGTAATGGAATCCAATTATTGTACTGAATATTCCGCAGCTGTCTCATAAATGGAAATACTCATAAAAAATACAATCTCCTATAAATTAAATATTCCATCTAAAATAATTTATTTAAAGTACTTTCCCATCGTGAAACAACTATTATGGTGCATACTAGTTGTCTCACGGAGGGAAAGTAAAAAACAACTACCATACTGTATGGTAGTTGTTGTTTACTTAATTAAAAGTACTTAAAGCCTATCTAGTTTATTTAGTTAAATTTTGTACTAAATGATGTACTAGATTTTTTCCGAAGATAATCTAAGACAGCAATGTATTACAAAAATTAATATCACTATTTCAATTTAAAAAATACGTACCTAGCTGGTCCGCAAAATTAATATAAAAAACGGAGTTAGTAACTTACTCCCTGGTACGAAAATTCTGAGTACGACCCTGTTGCATCCTGCACTTAGTGACATCTAGTGTGAGATACTTATGTCACTACAAAGTAAAATCTACAGAACGAGCGAGTAGTTTTGCCATTGACCGGTAGATGGAAATTAAAGAAGTGGGCGGGATCAAACACCCCCTCACCCCGCAAATTGTCACGCGTTGTTCCTTAGGGAAACCTAATTACACCATCTCCTCTTTGTATTTGCTCCGTGGTCGGCCCAGAATTTGGCTACGAGCTTGGCACTTTCGGTAGCATCCAACAGCTCTTGTAGCGTGCAGACAACAGGACACGCTGCACAAGATATTAAGTGCTCCATTGTTTGTGGGACAGCAACACATTTACACTCCTATAACTGCTTATTTATTGTTACAGAGTAAACACAGACCAGACAGAGAATCTAGACAATGGCGAGCCTGTAGTACTTAGAAGAAAGCAGCAAGATGGACAGCCTGTCAACAGGATACAAAGGTAAATATTTTTTTATCAATTTATCTGCCTAAACTTTTTCAACTATGTCGAAGTCGGCTTCCCGTCTAACCGGATGCAAAATACAAATACATAATGTTTATTTCTGTACCAACTAGTTTGCATTAGCTAAATACCAGTGTTTTACATGGAGCGACTGCCTATCTGACCTCCACAGCCCAGTTACTGGGTGTTTGTAATAAAACAAAGAAAGACAGTAAAATATGGTTTTCACTTTATTTTATAGCAGAGAAAAAACCAACGGTCGTTACGCTCGGTAATTTTTACGCACGACCTCAAGAAAAAACGTGTGTCACGTCATAAACATTTTTTAGGCAGGTTAATGTTGCACACATAAAACCAATAAAAAATTAACAAATACATTTAATTTGATTGTAAATTATTATAGATTACTGCAATTTATTACATTAATCTATAATAATTCAGAATATCAAATATTTATGTTCACATTGTATTGAACACTGAGCAATACGAAACCTTGGTAAGACTGGTTGTCAGACTTTTGGGCTTCTGACGACCTGTGACGACTGTCAAAAATTCACGAATCAGCCGTGACTGGAGTAGCCTCGGTATACACCGTGACATTTTAGTCGTCTTACAACGGCAGCCCACTTCATGTATCCAATCACTACTAATCATTTATATTAAAAAAAAAAAAAAAATTGAACATACGTATAATAAAAAAAATGAAAATATCATTCACTAAGACGCATGAAGTAGATCTTCTACCGTTTGATACGTAAACATTATTAACAGGGAGGGTGTTTCATAATTCTAAAGCATTATTTATTTTTCTTTGTACCTAGGGTTCCTAACTTTTTCTACGAGAAATGAAGTATATTAAGATGGGAGAAATAAAATTAACAGTATTTTACAAAAGAAAACAGTATTTAATGTTTTGACGTTTTAAAAACACAATTTTTGGAGCTTGTTAGCTTGTTACTTGTTGCTAGGTTATTTTTTGTTCTATACAGACTTTACATGTCTCCGGATACCAGCGGACATAAAAACAGTATTTTGTATACTTTTTTTTTATAGAACAGTAAAAAGTATTAACGAACGAAAAACAGTATAATACTGTTTTTAACAGTATGGTTGGGGACCCTAGTTGTACCTGTTATCATAATTAATTGTAAAAATGTTTCAATCGCGCCTAGAGGTATTTTATGACGGATACATTGAGTGAACTCCCTTTGTAAGACGACTAAAATGTCACGGTGTATAATGCTGGTCACACATCCACGGACCAACCGCGGCAAGTGTAGCTTAACCTGATCGATTCTTGCGGCTATTATTGCTTAACCACGAGCCCTTCTTAAACAATTTACTGAAATAATATATAATTTACAATAATTGTTGTTATCCTTAGGTCAAAGGAAGACATACACATGGCCAACCTGAAGAAGAAGACTCGCAAACGAACGCGGAAGTTTGAGATAGATGGCGTTATAGTCACCACTACAACTTCCAAGGTGAGATTAATATATCACATTACTGGTTATTTCCTTAGAAAAACCCTGAATAATCTAGTTCAGAAAGTTATTTATAAAGACAGTTAGGGCGCGTCGCTAAGCACCGCGTCTTCCACGAACAAAGATCTTTTGCTGGCTGTTTGGCGTCCTTTTTTCTTGAACTCCTATAATTATGCGACGAGTGTGTGCGGTGGACGGAAATTAAGACGGTTATACTGTAGTAGTTTTACAAATAACACCTTTGGCGCCAAGCATAATCTCCAGAATCACATTTGTTTTGTTATTTATTTTTTTGTTTTATTTTTAGTTACTCTTAGAAGTTAATATTTTCAAGAGTATAAATCGTAACCCAAACCCAAATACCCAAAAAAAATGCGCCCAGGCCAACGTTCTCTTTCTCGTAGAATAAATATATGAAAATTTTGTGCATGGCATTAGTAATACACAACGCCTTGAACGCAATGGGCATGGTGCAGCGGCGAGGTGTCAATTTTTCTAAGAGGGAAGCCAAAGCGAAGTCGGCTTTAACTTATTGACTTACCAATAAAGAATACTTAGGAGTTTTTGGCGGGATCGCGTTGGAACATGTCGCACGAATTTTCATTTTCATGGAATTTAGTGAAATAGCGAATTAAATTGTATAATTTGGATCGTGAATTATTCAATTTAGTTACGTGTGAGTGCACAAGTGTAGTGAAGGTGAAAATAAGTGACTAACGTGGACTTTTCGTGTTCCCCCCAAAAACTCCTATTAGGTTGTTGTATAGTTACTACCGCTTTACAATAACTTTGACTTGACTGACTAAAGACGACTATGACTGTTTTGTAACTTCGTGCCCGATATCGGGACATTTACTTGATCTAAAAGAAAAATGACTTGACACTGGCTAAATGCACAAACCGTGTGAAGCCAAAAAAAAAAAAAAAGAATACCTACTTTAATTCTAAAATTAATATAGGAATGTAAAGAATTAAATACAATAAAATTGAACAGCTGAAAATCAAATAAAATCACCATAGCATTCAAACAACAAAAAAAATGTTCCAAATTATCTCGGCGCCTAAACGTCATAATCGGTAACTAAAAATTCATACAACAGCGATCCCGTAATGATGTCACTTTAGGTCACGTGGCACCGCTTGATATGTACGAGAGCAAGCCGCTGTATAACGGGTTATGGCAGAGACAGACATAGAAAAATGCGTCAGCGAGAACGAGATGCAACGGGAATATTGCACATTTTATTTGGTTTTCAGATGTTAAATTTTATTGTATTTAATTCTTTACATTTCAACAAGTCCGACTTCGCTTCTGCTTCTCTCTTAGAAAATTTGACACATCGCCGTGAGGCCACACGATCAGGTCCTGGAAGGAATACGTCCAATTACAAGTCACCGTGTATACACCGTGAAATTTTAATGGTTGTTTTCCCGCAGCGAAATGATTTTTTCTTGGTAATACAATCGTTTTAGAAACAAATAAAATATTAGAAACAAAAAATGGCAGAATAACCATTGTGAAAAATCACCACGTGCGAGAGTTTATTTTGCTTTGAACATTTATGCATCGCTGTTCCCTTTGTCGGCGGCGCGTGCGATTCGAGTAGTACCTACAAGTTACCTCTAAGTGTTACTATTGAGTAGTGTTTTATCTAGTTGATGAATATTTTTTTAAATAATATTAAAACAAAAACGCCTTTTTTTTTTACTCTGCTTCGAAAGTACTCCATCAGGCAAGTTGTTCTGCCGCGGGAAAACAACCATTAAAATTTCACGGTGTATATGTGTACATAAACGGTTAAATAAATAAATTAACCTTCCTTTCGTAGGTTATATGGGGCGATGAAGAGAGCGGTCGAACATGGGACGACCACGCGCTCCGCAAGCAAGAGCTCCGCGAGATTAAGATGCTGCAGAAGCAGGAGCAGAAGCAGTTCCAGGACCTCAACGCCAAAGAGAGCCAGCTCAGGGAACAGCAGGATAAGAGGTTAGTGTGACAGTTTTTTTACGTTATTGGATACCAAACGAACCGTAGGCTCATTGGTTACAAACTGCAATGTTAGAGGCAACGGGGACTGATGCGTAAAATTGACACTTATACCTTACTAGTTTTTTCCTGCGGCTTCGCTCGCGTGGATGTCGGTTATCGCGTAAAAAAATAGCCTATGTCCTTCTCCATATTCCAGGCTAAATCTTTGCCAAAATTTTTGACTATCGGTTCAGCGGTTTAGGTGTGAAAGCATAACAAACCACATATCCAACTAACATTATTATTGTAAAATAATGATCATCTATTTCTTTTGTTTGCAATTTTATACGTATAATCTTTATTTGGTTTTTAAATATTTTGACATTTTTATATCACTTTACAATTTGACAATTTTATATCTTTAAATTTTTTTTAAATACGATTCCGGCATTTTTATAAGTTTTTTTGACAATTCTTTTTATAGTTTTCCGAGTTGTTGAATATTTTATATTTAGTTAGTCACAATTTTTTTTTTTGGCTTTTATCTGTTTTATATTTTATAATTTAATTAAATGAGTTTGAAGCTCTGGACGAATGTTATGTCTGAAATAATTAAATAAATTAAATTTTAAATTATAAATGTGAAAGTGTTTAGATATTTAGATGTGTGGAGGTTTGTTACTCAATCACGCTACAACGGCTGAACGGATTTAGATGAAATTTGGTAAACAGATAGTTTATAACCTGGATTAACACATAGTATACTTTTTATCCCGGTAAAACATTTCCGTGGGATATTTTTCGACGTTTACGCGAGCGAAGCTGCTGGCAAAGGCATTAGCATTTTAAATGAAACCACAAGTAATACTAGTCAGCAGAAGTATAGCTAAATAAAATATTACATTAAAAACGGTAGATATAATTCACGCGACCATTCATATTTGTTTGACTTCTTCCCAAACGAGTTACCTACGCACTATGTGGTTAACCGGAATGCGGCCAGCCGTCCGGCTGACCGTAGGATGCGGTTGCGCTTACGGTTAGCCGGGTGGCGGGTAGCCGCAACCGTAACCGGAACTAAACCGTCGTGGTTTGCGTTTGGATTGGCTCAATTCCAAGATGGACGTCGAAGAAGTCGCAGCTATTTATTATATTTACTCGCGTTATATAAATCTAAGGCCTATTTCGTATCTCAATTATATTTTTTTCTGTATCGAAATCCATAGTTAATTAATTAATTAACTATCGATTTCGATACAGAAAAATTTGACAACAGACGTTGTCGTTAATAAAGTGCGCGAGCGTCGGTGAACATGTACACCGTCAAGCTAACCGCATAGTTCGTAGGTACCCTTAGATGAGTCTTTCTACGCGAGCGGATTTCGTTACGTGGTTCGCTTGAGTTCGCCAAAGGCTGCAATTATTAAAATCACAGGTTCGAAGCCGAACTCGTGTCCCTGGGCCGAGCACACGAGTCCGACCTGGAAGCCCTGGCGCGTGCGCAGCGTGCGGCCGCCGAGCGCGCGGAGCAGCAGCTGGAGGCGGAGCTGCGCCACGCGGCCAAGCGCCTGCGCACCGACCACGCGCGGGACCTGGGGCACTTCCGGGACACGCTCAAGCAGGAGCTCAGGCTACTCAAGCAGGTAACTACTTGTCATCTGGTTAATTTTAACCTCATTTCTAGCACTAGAGTCTCCATAAACGAACCCATCATCTGCCTAGCCTTTACCCTGCTATGTTGCGAGTTGGCGTTCAGTCTGACTTGACGCAGCTAAATTTCAGTATTTTACATGGAACGACTGCTTATCTGACCTCCATAACCCAGTTTCTAATTTTCGTGTGGTGATGTTGTATTTTTTTTTTTTTTAGAATTTGAACCTTATGTACAAATTATGAAAATGATAATCATGTTTTTTTTTAATGGTGGCAATTCATCAAAAAATTTCAAGGAGGGCTCCTTGAAATTATTTGATGAATTGCCACCATTAAACAAAAAACATGATTATCATTTTCAAGACTTAAAATTCTTTTGGCTGCCTTATAGAATTTGCCTATAAGTATTCACCTTTATTTTATTTAAAAAAAAAACATCTAGCATCTCGCCCACACATTTCTAATGCTGTTTCTTACTTACATACAAAAACGCACGCCTTCTTCCCAGGCAGAAATTATAAAACGCCACTTCGTACAATCCTTTTAATTTGTTTCTGTTGTTCTACCTTCCGTTCTAACCGCTCGTTTTCCACCAGGAAGTAGAACTAGTGGCCAAAGACCGTCGCAAGGACGCGTACCGCATCCGGCGCGCGCGCCTGGACGCCGAGCACGGCGAGCGCGAGCGCGCCTTCGTGGCCGCGCTGGCCGACGCGGGCGACAACGTGCTGCGCCGCATACACGACGCGCACCGCGACCGCCAGGCGCTGGCCGACCGCCAGTACCTGCAGCAGCGCCACCAGGTGAGCGGGAAGCCTGTACATAATACCGGGACCGGGACCGATACCGGGGCCGATACCGAGACTGATAGAGATACCAACATCGAGACCTATATCGATACCGAGACCGATACCGATACCAACATCGGGACTTATACCAATATCGATACCGATACCAACATCGGGACTTATACCAATATCGATACCAATACCAACATCGGGACTTATACCAATATCGATACCGATACCAACATCGGGACTTATACCAATATCGATAGCGATACCGATACCGATACCAACATCGAAACCTATACCAATACCTATAGCGAGACCAAGCCCGATGCCTATACCGATACCGAGGCCGGTACCGAGACCGGTACCTATACCGAGGCCGAAAACAACATCGATGCCGGTAACGATCATGTTCGTGAATGGGCGCTGCCAGTAGGGTAAGGTCTGGTCATCTTTTACGGTCTATTTTAATTTCTAAATTGTTATTTGATTTTTGTTTTTAATTACGGACGCTTTTAATGTACACATCTTTTTACGTCGTTCTCACATCGATAATTTAAAAATAAATTATGTAACCAACTTTCTGTAACAATATCATGATTTAAAAAGAGTGTCTATGAAGTTTCTTGCCCGTTCTTCTCCATAGGTACCTACTATGCTTTGGAGTGGGCAACTAGCTTCATGTTTCCAACTCTTTGACAATTCAAAAGTGATTGTAATTGGTTTATTTGAAATAAATGCTTTGAGTTTGATACCGATACCAAGACTGGTACTGATACAGATACTGGTATCGATCGCCAATACGAGAAGCTACCTGACTGCTAAAGCCCTTAAAAAAATTAAATAAAATGGCATTGGCTGAGACTTGCGAGCCTTTGTAGATAAATGATGATGACAAATATTGAAAATGTTTGAAAAAAAAAATCGTTTATGCGCCAATCATAAAACATAAAACCAATATACATAAAATTCTAAATGTTATACCTAGTGGTAATCAATTTTTTTTCTCTCTCAAAATCTTACATATATACAGTTTTGATTTCGTTTCCATATTATTGTCTTGGTAGATAATAGGGTATTTACCAATTTATTAAAAACTATTTTAAATTGAAGACTGAGACGAGATATTTAACAAAAAAATAAAAATAAATTTATTTATATCCATTTTCTCAATTAATAACTATTAAAATCATATTTATTTTTCGTTGTTTTGAATTTACCGCTAAAACGCTCCTTACGATGACTTTTCTATCACTTGACCACACGTGACGTCAGATTTGTGTAAACGGCACCTGTAAAAATACTTTGTGTGGCGCAGTATTAGAAGTATTTGTGCACAGAAATACCGCACACCTGTAATACCACTTTCTATCCATTAAAATTCTTGTTAATTAAAAACTCGACATTCACTTGTTTACAATTAACTATTTTAGTTTACACAAAGTTGACTTCACATGTGGTCACGTGATAAAAAAAAGTCATCGTAAGGAGCGTTTTGGCGGTAAATTCAAAACAACGAAAAATATGTCACATTGAAATCGTTTATAATTGAGAAAATGGATATTAATCAATTTATTTTTATTTTTCTGTTACATATTTCGTCCCAATCTTCAAATTAAAACAGTTATTAATAAATTAGAAAATACCCTATTATTCTAAGGTAAAAAATGATAGTTGTTCAATCAAGCAAAAATACCGAAGAAACCCGAAGATTTCTGACTCCACCCGAAGATCGCCGAAGATTTCCGACTCGCCGAAGATTCCGCTAGGGTTTGGTTGCAACATGGTTCTCTATGCGTTATCAAGTGTTCCACAGAAAACCATGTTCCAACCGACTACTGGTCGGGCCGGCTACGTGACGGCGGCTCCGGTCTACGTTGGATCCAGCGAAGGTGATATTGTGCAGTCGCGAAGCATTGCTTCTTCCAAATGCCTGTGTATTATTATGTTATTTTAAAATGTTTATATTTAGGCTATTTTTTTCCTACACGTTTTACATACGACATAATTTTTAGTATATGCGAAACCTGATTATAGTTTGTTCAGAATAAGCAACTGAATCGATTCCAATAATTTTTACAACATGTTTTATTATTTAACAATAAATTTTTGCAAGTGTGATGAAAAATGTTATCATCAGTTAATTACAATACAATCGCCGTACGTTTAGGTACTTACTGCCTAATTATTATCAATGAGCACAATACGACGCTGGACGCGCGTTAACCATGTTTGTGTAGACAATTGGGTAACATAACAAGCTTGTAACTTTGTGATTTTTCATGATACAGTTTTGAAATTTTGTACATAGGTACACTCTTCACATAAAAATACTAGACACGTCTTTCGGGTTTCGCATTTATACTAAAACAAAGGTTGTATACTAGTGGTCGTCAAGTGGTCGAAATAAAAAAAAATAAGAAATTGGACTATAATAAAATGTAATGAGGTTTTTTCTGCACTTCTTCTCCATACAAGCCTTAATTGTGCCAAATTTCATACTCCTCCATCCACCTAATTTTTTAACCGACTTCAAAAAGAAGGAGGTTATCAATTCGAATATTTATACAAGGTTATTTTTTAGTCACCGTCCAAATTTTTGAAAAAAAAAAAAAATTCTGACCTGTCATACGAAATCGATCAGCTGAGTATTGATTTTGTATGGGAGGTCCGATTTTTTTTTCATATTTCGACCCATGTTTCTTGGAGAAAGTTGTTCAATTTTACGGGTACTATCACCCTGAAAAATTTGGATGGTGACTAAAATATATATGTATGTATGTTCGGGCATAACTCCGTCATATATAGACGGATATACAAATTCGTTTTTTTGTTCGAAAGGGGTTTATTCCGAAATGGTCCCATAAAAATTTCATATAGTTCTGATGATGCATTTCGGAGACAGACAAACGAACTCATCAAAAAATGACAGCAAACAAACCGCGATTGCTGCTATTGCATAACAATGCATTGTTTTGACCCCAAGGATGATGAAATTTCGAATTATGTGGGGTAGGTACTGTAACTAAAAAATGAAAAATAAAAAACTTAAAAAAAAAATAACAACAGACTTTAACTTTAATTTCGTAAGGCGGTGACAAAAAATTTAATAAAATACATATCCAAAGTCACCGTCTTCCGAAATTAAAATAATTTTTCACTTTGTAGTGTTTTTTGGAAGTCGGTTGTTTTTTTTTTTGGAAAAAGTTTTTTTGTTAAAAGGAATACAACGTTTTTACTTCACGTGTATAGATAGATATTTGTTTGCACTATTTACAAACAAATATTTAATAATTTCACCATCCCTTTATTCTCAGTTGACCACATTATTTTGAACGGTCTTCGTCCCAATCTTTATATAACAAGCATAAACTTAACATGACTTACACCAACCCTATCTCCACAGATAATGCGAACACGAGAAGCAGCCCTATGGGAGTTAGAAGAGAAACAAATCCACGAGCGTCACCAACTCGCGAAGAGACAGCTGAAGGACGAGTTCCTGCTGCGAAGACATCAGATGCTGGTGCGGCATGATAAGGAGCTAGAGCAGATCAAAAGGTAAGGAAAACATCGTGAGGAAACCGGCTTGTCGACTGTGAACTGGCAACCGGTCCTATCTAAATTTTGACAACTTTACAGGATGAAGAAAAAACTTGTTTGCGTCATTTATGTAGCATCTGGTGTATTAAATAAAAATAATACGTGGCATTTTAATATTTTTATTACACTTGTTATTAAAAACAAAAGTAGCATTTTAGGCTTCCTTCTAATATAAACACGAGATAATTATTATTCATAATAGTCTTTGTATTTGATGGTATTAAATGCTCGCATTCACTGCGCGTCAAAGTTAGTACAAGTCGAATGAAGTCGATTCTGGCGCCAAATTTAAATGTATCGGTGATGGGATTTCTTGCAACGCTGCGGAGTATGATAGTATAAAATGGTATTAAAAAGTGAAATCTTCCAAAAATTTAGATAAAATCAAAATCCATTTATTCAAAATTAGGCTGAGAATCAGCACTTTTCGAACGTCAAAGTACATGAGACAGTCCCCCAAAACGCCCGCCCTTCACCACTTCCTAGTGCTTTAGCTGGGAAGAAGTGGCAAAACAAACTCCCCGATAGGATCGGGAAGATAGGACCGGTTGCCAGTTCACAGTCGATATTCTAGTATCAAACATTCGTAGACATGTGACATCCATCAAGTGGGCCCCCGTGGTGGATGACGACCAGATATGGATAGCCCCTTCTCTGTGAGTGTCTATAGAGATATGAAGAACAGTGTGTAAAGTTCACTCATACTCTATTGGTAAAGGAGGATCCTCCGACCAGACGAGTGTTGTGTCTGGTGGACAAATGCCCGACGATTGATGTCGGGATATTGTATATATGTAGATTTGCGCGGTAAACTCTGCTTGCGCGATGTAGTTACGGTGTGACGTCAAGTCTTGAGTAGTTCGCATATGGCATTGTAGATGGCGCCACTTTACTTTTTGTGTTTTTCCACGTTTGTTGATTTGAAGTTTCGTATGTGGGGGCATTTTAGATGGCCGCCACATCTCCATCATATTATGGTTAGCCTTGTTTCAACTTTGTTGGGGACGGCCTCCAGCCTAATCGGATGCAGCCAGTATTTTACATGGAGCGTCTATCTGACCTACACAATCCAGTTACTACGTAACACGATGTCACGCGGTAAGACTGGTTGTCAGACTTTCGGTCTTCTGTCTACCCGTAACGACTGTCAAAAATCCACGAATGACAGCCGGGACCAATACGGCTTTAACTTCAACACGAGCATCATTATTCTCTTCCCTTAATGTAAATTATTTGGGGTCGGCGCGACATCCTTCTCTATTATTCGCCTATTGTTACTTGATAACACAATATCCCTCGGTCAGACTGAACTGTCAGGCTTCAGACTACCCTTGAAGACGGTCAAAGATCTACGAACTAAAGAAAAAACGAACTGTGAATGTGAGTACTATGCAGGCTAGATTGAACACATGACTTTATAACTAGTCTGGTGGTTTTGAGTATTTTGTAAATGGCTCACGCAAATGTCCTGAAGATCTGGTAGCGTCTTGTGATGGGTCGTTGAGCTCCCTAAAATAGGGTTGAGTTACACGGTGACTGATACATACATGCCGTCTGTTGGGACAGGTCAGCTCAAAGCTGCAATGGCTCTTTCTTCAAAAGGCCCTTCCAGACATTGCCCTGCATTATTAGACTCACATAAAATTCAAATAATATAATGGTTGGACTTTAAAAGAGACCGTGACCTCTGAGTTTGTTTCGGCTTTTCTTCTCAGGGAACAGTCAGCTAGGAAATGCCGGCGCCATTTCGTTTTTAAAATATTGACGTGTAAAAGTGTCTTTTAAGATCTACTTACATAAATAAACATTTCATTTCATAAACATTTCATTTCATAAACATTTCATTTCATTTCATAAACATTTCATTTCATAAACATTTCATTTAATTTAATTTCACGAATGACAGCCGGGACCAATAAATAACCTTGGTATTGCTGATGAATTGGGCGGCGGTGACTACTAGTTACCAGGCGGGCCTGCTCAGCAATTCCCCATTTCTTACAAATTCCGTACATTAAAAAAAAAAACATTTATGTCAACAGAAAAAACACCCGCAAAGAGGAAGAGCTAGCCAAAGTCCAAGCGCTGGAGAAGCGTTCACTACCCAAGCGGATCCGCGCGGAGCAGAAAGCGCGCGAAATGATGTTCCGTGAGTCGCTGCGGATCAGCTCCGTCAGCGTCAGCCACGAGGACGAGCGGGAGCGGCTCAAGAAGGTAAGAAGGAAACGAAGAAAGAAAGAAACTACATTCAATTAGCACAAACGAAAAGTCACACAATATTCAGCAAAAAAATAACTAGAGGATTACGCGCATGCGCGTGCGTGCACGGCAAAGTATGCTCAAAAATTGTAAATTGTATCTTTTGAATGCTTAACCATTATTCTAGCACTAAAATTCTCGTAGTCACAGCGTCCGGCACGAGTCGTGAGCACAGATTGGCAGTAGTGTGGGCAAGCTCGCGCATGTACACTTTTGGCCAAATTTATTTAGTACCGCTTTTGCTCAAATTATTGAAAGGTACTTACGCAAACTATTATTAAAATATTAGTGGTACTTGAAATTTAACTGTGATACAGTAATGTTGTAGGCCTTCGTGACTAAAACATAATTATCTCAATAAAACAGTTATAATCTAGTTAGAAGCACTTCTTCTTTCTGTTTTTACAAAAAATCATCTCAATCCGGAGGAATAGGGAATCAATCGTCTCAATCCGGAGGAGAGGGGAATCAATCATCTCAATCGTGTGGCTACGATTTTAAAACAAAAAATTACTATATTAAAACAAAACAACAAATACGAAACAACAAAATTAAACTATTTTATAATCGAAAACGTAAGTCACTAAAATTGCACGAAAGTGTACACTAGCCGAATGACACGCGAGAGTCCAATAGACGACGAGCATCTCACCGACCTTGACAATTCAAAAGTGCCTGTAATTGGTTTATTTGAAATAAATGCTTTGAGTTTGAGTTTTTGCATCGACTGACGAACCAATCGCGTGCAGTCTCGGCGCCCCCTGCCTTCTTCATTCCGCCAAAGAGACCGATAAATTAACTACTGCGCAGGTGTCAGTTTGTGCTCACGACTCATGCCGGTTACTGTACTAGCGGTTAAAATCTTACATCATTTTTGTCGATCAACAATATTGAAGTTACTACGTAACACATCAAATATATAAGTCGTATAAGCAGGTAAGAGAGAGAGGGAGAGACAGAGTAAATGCGTTAATTCCCATAAGGTAAGACCTTATCGCTGCCACCAAGCTGTTTCGGTGGCAGGCACATGAGACGTATTAGCTTTGTCTCTGATTGCAACGCATTTGTGATGCCCCATCCAAGCCGAGTAAAAACCTAATAGCTACAGCATGTATCTTAAAAAAAATAATCGTATATCAAGATGGTTTTATCTGTCTAATCCTAAAAAAGTAGCATAAAGTATGATATATTGATAAAAAATGTGAATGATTTCAATAATTAGCCTTTTTAAGGTGAATCTTGTCGACATTTTTTCCATACAAATTTCGAGAGTGTATTACTCCACTGTTCGACAATTTACATCAAAAATTAAGCATGGTGTGGTTTTGTCTCATTATTAATATTGTCTGTACGGAAACAGAATATTAAAATAAAAAGCCATTAAAAAGTTAGAAACCAACAAAGATTCGTTTTTATTGCTAATTTACCCTAACTTTGGGCGTGTTTAGGTAATAAATGAAGTGTAAAATATCCAAAACCAAGTCGGTACCGACAAAGCTAAAATATCGAAAAGTTCAATAAACTTTATTGATCATTGATTTATGCAGTGGTTTTTTCATAAAACCCGATATTCTGAAGGACTTTTTTACGCGCTTTTCTTACTGTAACTGATCCTGCATCTCACTCAATAATGTTGTGCGTGTAGACTAGCGTCTAACTGCTCATCACTGATACTGCCTCTGTCGAACACGATGCCTGGTGAGACAGCGTGCTTTTTGGCCAGGCCCATCAGTGAGTTCGAGCCCGCAACTAGATTCCCCTTAACGTAATTTTAAAGTAATACGTAAAATCAATGGGTTGAAAGATCCAGTTGACCCTAGGTAGCCCCCCTCCTTCCCCACTCCGGACGAGGGGGGTCTTCCTAGGGTCAAATTGATCTCACAAGAAAAATTTGCTAATGTTGCTGTTATTTCTCTGTATAGTTCCAAGAGAACGAGAAGCGTCGCTACCGAGCGGAGCAGCAACGACTTGCCACCAAACATGCCAAAGCGAGGGAGGAGCTCAAGGCGGCTGGAGAGGTAACCTTCTGTCTTTTTACCATCCTTAGTAAAATTGCAGTTTTTTTTTTGTCTTCGCAGCTAAAGCACTAGGAAGTGGTGAAGGGCGGGCGTTGTTCGGGAATTGTCATAACTAATTTTGATGTTCAAAAAGAACTGATTCTCAGCCTAATTTGAATAAATGTCTTTTGATTTTATTTTAGGATTAATGAAGAAAATAATATGTTAATCTGTTAGTATGAGTTGATTTGAAAATTTTGATTTTATTTTAGAGCCAATGAAGAAAAAATATGTTAAACTCATGTCCTTTTGCTTTTGTAGTTATTTGTATATTTAGTTAGTAATTTATCTTATTGTAATTAAAAAAAAAAGTCAATACATTATTAGTATGAGTTGATTTGAAACGATTTAGTTGTTATGTGAGTTGAAATAAATTTGTGGCTTGTTTGTTACGTTGTGTATTTGATTCCTGCATTAAAAAGCGAGATAAAAGAAATGGTTTATTGCAGAAACTTGTATAACTTTTACAGTAAATCTTACATAGGGACCTCCATTTAAGTTAAAGATATACCTGTGCTAGGAGATCTCGCTCTCCAATGTCAAAATTATGACATGGTAATAAAAAATATATCAAACACGATTATAAAGGTGTTTTTTTTTAGACGCGGAGAACTTTAAATTGTTATAAAGGACAGAAAAATGTTTATAATATGCATTAAATAATTGGTTTTATTTGAGAGATGATTTTATGGCATTAATGTTTGAATATAAAAAATAATTCAGGCATCACAGGGTACGATACCATTAATTTACTGAAAGAAACGTTTGACGAACGGTTAATTGCACGAAATGGAGCTGTTAACTGGCCACCTCGTTCATGCGATTTGACGCCTTTAGATTATTTTCTCTGGGGATATGTAAAGTTGCATGTTTACGTCGACAAACCAGGAACAATTGAGCAATTAGAAGCCAACATTCGACGCGTCATTGTTGAAATACAGCCCGATTTACTGAGAAGAGTATGTGAAAATTGGACATCCAGATTACGCCATGTACGCGCGACTCGCGGCGGCCACATGCCTAAAATTATATTCAAACATTAATGTCATTAAATGATCTCTCAAATAAAGCCAATTTCATGCATATTATAAACATTTTTCTGTTCTTTATTTCAATTTAAAGTTCTCCGCCTCTAAAAAAAACACCCGTTATGTTGTGTGAGTAATTGACTAACACTTATCCACCATCAGGCCCTACTCCGCGAGCTGGAACAGTACCAGAACGAGAAGCGGAAAGCCCTGATGAACCACGAGGGCAACAAGTTGAAGGCTGTGGAGGAGAGGTACTCCCAGGAGCTGAAGGAGTGGCGCGCCACCCTCGGGGACAGGAAGCTGGTAAGTACTTGTGAAGTTTGTGAGGAGAGTGGGGGATGTAGTATAGCGGAAAATGGCTGCATTTCAACGTCAGTTGTTATTTAAAAAATCATTGTATTTTGGTTTAAAAGAGAATCATGTTATTTCAATTGTGATTAGCACTCACTTTATTTCCGGAAATTCACTTGCTGAAACTTCTTAAAATTTAAGAAATTATAAGTGAATGATAAACATAACTTGAGAAATGCAGGTATACTATAAGTACAGCTCTGCCTAACCCTTCGTGGGGTATGCCGTGATGTTATGTTAAGTGATCAATTTAGTTTTCTAAATACCAACATTGGAGTGTAGCCATGAACCAGCCGACGTGTACTTGTTTTGTCACAGTGACATCGTCTAGTGTTTGTTTTTATATATGGGCGTGGACAAAGATCTGACAAGTTTATTTATTAATTTATGAACAACCAACTTGTATTACAGTCAGCGCGTTATCAACTGAGTCGTGAGGCCATACATGTCAATAGAGATTAGAGAGTTAGAGAGAGAGAGAGAGTTAGAGAGAGAGAGTTAGAGAGAGAGAGTTAGAGAGAGAGAGTTAGAGAGAGAGAGTTAGAGAGAGAGAGTTAGAGAGAGAGAGAGTTAGAGAGAGAGAGAGAGTTATAGTTAGAGAGAGAGAGAGAGAGTTAGAGAGAGAGAGAGAGATAGAGAGAGAGTTAGAGAGAGAGCTAGACAGTTCGAGAAAGAGAGTTGGAGAGAGAGAGCTAGACAGTTCGAGAAAGAGAGTTGGAGAGAGTTGGAGAGAGAGAGCTAGACAGTTCGAGAAAGAGAGTTGGAGAGAGTTGGAGAGAGAGAGCTAGACAGTTCGAGAAAGAGAGTTGGAGAGAGTTGGAGAGAGTTGGAGAGAGTTGGAGAGAATTGGAGAGAGTTGGAGAGAGAGTTAGGGAGTTAGAGAGAGAGAGAGAGAGAGAGTTAGGGAGTTAGAGAGAGAGAGAGAGAGAGAGTTAGGGAGTTAGAGAGAGAGAGCGAGAGAGAGATAGAGTTAGGGAGTTAGAGAGAGAGAGCGAGAGAAAGGGGAAATGATTTATGGCCTGCCGACTCAGTTGATAACGCGCTTACTATAGTAGATAGTAAGAGAGTAGAGATGAGCAGTGGTGGCTCATCTGTATCGACCGCGACCTACGTGTTGTATAGGTCGTGAATTCGAACCCAACCGACACTTAACTTTGTCTAAATTATTTCATCACCACTGCTCCCGAAACGGTGAAGGAAAACATCGTGAGGAAACCGGCATGTCCTAGAACCAAGAATTCGAATACATGTGACATCTACCAACCCGCACTGGGCTCGCGTGGTGGATTATGGCCTACTTCCTCTCACAGAGAGGAGGGCTGTGTCCTAGAACTAGGAACATATTATAGGCTCACTAAGCTAAGGGATTAATGTGTGGAGGCATTTTTGGCTACCCCACTTTTTTAATGTGTTTGGTTATGATCTAACGCATTAAAAACACTCAACTCACTCGAAAAGTATTTAACCGCTAACTAGCCGTTGGGTCCCCGGGGACCCACCAAGTAGTATGTCAAATGTCATCAGGCTCGTGAGCGGTTAAATACAGTAATTGTTCAGTCTTCTGTCCACTCTCCATATCTATGTGTGTGTATCCCATAGGTTTTTAAACTTTAAGCCACTCTATTAGGTCACAAAGTCGACAATGCAACGTGGTGATTCTGTGAAAGCAGAATTAATATATTTTGTGTTTTCCCATTTAAATTCCAGCGTGATGTATGCATGAATGTATTGTGAAACTGACTGTATTGAAATTATTGAAATCATTGCCAACTTGTTTAATATATTGCATGATTAACTACCATCTAATAATAACGCTCCTTCTAATATGAGCAAAAATTCACTGTTTGACTTCGGGATTAGAATCAAAATATAGACATGAAAATATACAACATGTAACACAATTAACGCAAGACGTCATACACCCTAAATAGAGTATTGAGCTAAAAGCATAATACAATGACCAACACTTATTTTATATACAAATATTTTAAAGCAAACTATTACTGTTAAGGGGAACCTAGTCGCGGGCTTGAACTCACTCATGGGCCTGGCTAAAAAGCACGCTATCTCACCAGGCATCGTGTCCGACAGAGGTAGTATCAGTAGTGAGCAGATAGAAGCTAGTCTACACACACAACATTATTGAGTGAGATACAGGATCATTTATAGTAAAACAGGCGCGTTAAAAATTAAGAACAGTCCTTCGGAAGATCGGGTTTGATGAAAAAACCACTGCATAAATCAATGACCAATAAAGTTCATTGAACTTTTCGATATTTGAGCTTTGTCGGTACCAACTTGGTTTTTCAGATTTTACACTTCTTTTATTACTTAAACACGCCCAAAGTTAGGTTAAATTAGCAAGAAAAACGAATCTTTGTTGGATCCTAACTTTTTAATGGTTTTTTATTGTAGTATTCTGTTTCCGTACAGACAATATTAATAATGAGACAAAACCATAGCATGTTTAATTTTTGATGTACATTGTCGAACAGTGGAGTAATACACTCCCGAAGTTTGTATGGGAAAAATGTGGACTAGGTTCACCTTAAGAAAAGATGTTGACCCTAGCATTACTGTATGCATTCAAAATTCAGTCTTTTTGCCTTGAAATAAGATTTCATTTTCTTTGGCTTAATTTTCGTGTGGAAAATACATAATTAAAAAAAAAAATCCACAAATTAAAATTTACTGAAACCAATTCAGTAGACAACAAACTATTTTCAGGATTTGCGTTTGTTCTGTTAAACCTTGTTTAGTCTAGCTATCAATTTTCAATACTCGACCGGGCTTTTTAAAGCACATTATTGAATAATTTTATGACTAGGTAAATATAAAACGGAAAATCAATCATTATAAATACAATATTTCAATGCAGTCAGAAGCGCAGATATTTGGAAATCTTTAACTTCTTATAAGGCATGTGTTGTAAAAAAGTAGCTTGCATATGATTGGGTGGATTTTACGCATGTGTTCATGGTTTAAATATGGAGGAGGAATGGATTTACTAACAAAATAATTCAATTCATTGATTTGTACTGGTAGAAAATTTATAAATATATATTTTGCATACAAATTCGCATGGCATTCTTAAAACATAACTTTGTTTAAAAATACTACCTGGATCAATAAAAAGATTTAAAATGAAATCCACAGAATGTCCAGCTGTCGATAACATTTGCACATTCCTATCCTACAATTATATGATTTACAAAAAAACTTTTTGGCAATCAGTACAAAAATAGTTTTGGTAGTAAATGATTCCTTTTACCGTAAAAGTAAGCATGTTTGTACATAGCTTGGTTCAAAACTAATTTGTGGTGGTGGGTAATGGAGAAGGTTTTATAGATAGTCAGGAAATGGTTTTCATGAGTTCTGAAACATGTTACTTAGTAAACAACTTATGTAGATACCAGAGAGAAAATCGAGCCGTTGTTATCTCGGTTCGGTAACCGATACGTGAAGGAGGGCTACAAGGATCGTTTAGTGCCTGTCTGACATTGACAGAGAGGAGCTTTTATTAAAAAGCGCCCCTCTGTCAATGCACAATCCCTTTATGATATTCTCGCAGAATGTAGGAGAAAAAATAAGATGGCGGCATTAGTTCAGATTGTGGCCACGCCCCGGAAGATCCTTGTACCGTTATAAATAAGCTTTACAGAAAGTAAAATCGCAGATACACGTTTCAGAACTCCATGCTTAAAATATTACACGTTGTACTCGTCCAGTGCCGTCCTAGTTCTCGTAGCCCGTACACAGAAACTAAATAACACCCTAATTCTAAACAGACCATCATAAAATCCTTCGAGAAGCAACTGGATGATCATGAGAAAAAGTTTGGAATACCGATACCTGATCGAGGGCTGTACCTTAACGCGCCTTGGCCGAAAAATGTACTACAACACGTCCTGAGCGCGTACCACCAACGCACGTCGTTCATTGGGTCCTTATCTAGGTCCCGAACTAGTCTGAACTTCATCTCAGCCGCTAACACTCCAAGTATGGACAGGAGGAAAAGTATTAGTCCCAGTCGGGCGACGAAATCTGCTGCCGCCAGCGCGAATAACACGACAAAACGGGGCAAACTAACTAAGGGACAACGCTACGCGTCAACGTCTAACCTGAAATTAGTCTCTGATAAAATCTCCGGCTTCTCAGTCTTCAACAACAGTGACGACTGGCGAAGAGAGCCTATAATGGCATACGGAGACGACAGACAGATCAAAGAAGAAATAGAGCGTCCCAAAGACAAGAAATTAAACAGACAATCCATGTCGGAACATTTATTAAAAACCGAGACCAGTCAAACGATGAAACGTAGCATCTCGCAGCAGAGTTTAAAACAAGATCGCGCGTTAGAAGCTGTGATGATAGATCTACCGTCGCTAGAAACGACTTACAACACCACGAGGAGTGAGCGTAGTGATAGCACATACACCATAGATTCAAATGATGATCTAGAAACTCATTTTAGTCGTTGGGGACCCGTTCGTGGATCGAACAGCTATTCGAATACGGAAATTCCTGTGAGTCAGTTGTCGACTTTGAATATTCGGAAGTCGATTTTGAGTGATAAGACCGAAGGGCCTCCCGATTCTAATGTTTAGTTGGGTTTTGGATGTGGGAGCGAGGGTCCTCACCTTTTTCTAAATAGGTTGCTTTTCAGTCTAGGGAAATACCTGTTTAATAGTACTCTGGTTCACACCAGATGGCGTACGTTGCAACAAAAAGATTAATCCACAATGTCTGACGTACAAAGGCCGATTAAATTAGCTAGTTAAAGTCCACGTAATTGATGGATATATCTAAACATGATAAAAAAGATTTTCTAGTAATTAAACTACCTACCTTCAATGACCCAAAAATAATATTTTTATTTTGATGTCAGTTCCCATCACGTCTGTTGAGTTTTTCTAGCTATTTTATTTTTACCTTGTCAATATTTTACTTGGATAGATTAGGCAATACAAACATTCAAACACTGTTTTGCTAGAACGATAGGCAGAGCCTAATATCAGCCCTTGATGTGTTCTAGTTTGGACTTTCCAAAATAATTGCGGATAGATTTCCGAACCTCATAATGCAAAGTTAGTCAGTGCATTCAACTAACTCTTTAAAATCTTACAAAAAAAAAATTAAACAACATCATAATCAACTTTTTAAATAATTATAGTTAGGGTGAAAGATTTGACCATGCAAACGGGACAAAAAGAGACCTATGTTACTCCTAAAGTACCCAAAGTCCCGTCAAACTCGCTCCTGCCGTTTCGGAGATTAGCCGGAACACAAAGACAGACAAAAAAATATAAATAGTTTTTTGCTAGCAGTATACACTTTCATATGCATTACAAACAGACACATCAACTTAATTTATTTGTATAGACTTGCTCCTGTGAATACTCTTTAGATGCATTCAACGAGTTTACAACTAGTAATTGTCTGAAAAGCCTCATCACATGGTACCATTCGTGTACTCTCCATTAAAAAAAAAAAACAGAAAATATAACACATAAGTTTAATATGTTTCAATGTCGACCACTCACTCCCGCATCCAGAATTGTACAAAAAGCATGTTTTTTATGACCTAAATTGGCATGTATTAAAAATTGTGTACTATTATTTTGCGTTTTAAAGTGTTTTTGCATTGCATGTAGATAAATGTTAACTTTATTCTTTCTCTTGTGCCAAAAACGTTACCTATTTGATAACAGTAAAATTTTATAATAAAACATGATATACAAGTGATGTCAATACTTAAAGGGAGGATACAGAGGGACTAATAAATTGTAATTCAAGAAACCGCTTTACTGAATAAATTGTTTCAATAAGATATGTGGCTTGACATTTAGAGAATATTTTTTTAACGACGTTTTTTATAGCAATGTCAAGCACATTGCTATAAAAAACGTCGTTAAAAAAATATTTAATTACTTGTATGTAAAAACACTTTGACACTATTTCTTTACATTTAAGGTTATGTTAATTAATGCTTAAAACTACTAACTCGCTTCTTCTAAAAAAAATACTTATTTCTCTTGTTTTACTAATTACTTTGTACAATTGTGTAAAATCTTAAGACGTACTCTTTTTACCTTGGATGTGACGTTTAAATAAAGATGGCGACTCTGGTGAAAAGATAAACATAAATTGGATCCTCACAAATGATACATTTTGTGTATTCATAATTTTGAGATTATATCTATAAGACAGGTTCGCACGGGCGTATTTTTATCCCGCACTGGATTTTTGCTGCTTACCACCGCGAGTTGAAAATCCAACAATGTAATTTTTTGATGTACTCTGTTGGATTCTAAATGCTCGTCTCAACACAGAGAGTTGAAAATTGAATGCGAGAATAAAAAATCGTCGCCGAAAAAAATTTGCTCGTAGGCAAAGTCTTGTGTATCTTCCAATTTATATAAATTGAAGTCATGTTCGCTTCCAAAATACTGGGATAAAGTCCTCGAAAATAATATAAATCACAAAACGTTCCTTATAATAATCATTTATTGTCACAAACTTGCCACTAGACGTGGGGTGGAGGCACCAGTTGCTAGATCATGGCTTAAAAAAAAAGAACTTCAGATGTTGAAAAGTTAGGCTCTTGTAAGTATTAGGTGCTTTAAATGGTAAAAATAAGAATAAAACGTCCCATTAAATAATAGCATACAAATAAGAAGATGAAGAGTTCAGAAAGGAACAAACAAGTCTTCCGATCTTCTTACATTTTTATAAAAATTTGGCCATGCTAACAATTGGTATCTTCACCTCATTTAGTATACCTACAGCCAACTTCCAATAATTTGCCAAATTGCTTCGCTTTTTAGAATTTATTGATAGAATTAGGATTTAATATAAAATTCGTCGCGATATACATTTTAAAGTTATTGCATTAGAGTCTATTTTACAAAAAAAATATCGGGCGGTCGGTCCTTCCAGTTTTAGATGCATTTTTATTGTAGTTGTCATTAAAAATAATTTATATACTAATGTAAGAAACTCGCAAAGTTGGTCTAAACTGTGTTCCAGCCGAAAACTGCCTTCTGTAATTTTTCGCCAATTCTCTTACTCAGTTAAAAAGTTTCTAGTTAAAAAACCTGGAATAGTTCTAAAATGTTAAATATTTTCGCTTTTGCGTGTCGCGGGGTTTGATAGCTGTGTTGTCAGCTGAAAAGATAATAATTAAACCGCGTGAATTCGAAAGGTGTGGTCAAATTTAGGGATGTGTTTTACCAACAAAATGAACTACTTTCTCCATGGGACTAAACATCGTTATAGAGAAAGAAATAGCCGTCCCATAAATTCGAGTGTTATAGTTTGATATCTTCTCGTCCCGAATACCGCAGTGTCTCAAGACGAAAGTCTTTGACTAGTGCGTGTTGCCAGTGATGACCTTGGGCACTGAGACGTGATCGCTCACAATAGGCCTTATCAGAAGGCTATGGCTTAGGAGAGGTCCATTGCTCTTTGGGTGACCTATTATAGCCTTCTGATAAGGCCTATTGTGAGCAACCACGATTCAATATCATATGTCATCACTGGCAACACGCGCTGGTCAAAGACTTTCGCCTTGAGACACTGCGGGATGTGGGACGAGAAGATATTGCGTAACTTCCCGAACGCTGCCCAGCCGAGTCGGATTCGACGATTGACCTCTTTCTCGAAAGGGGACCTACCTAACTGGATGCTATGCTTGGTGTTTCCCTACGTGATCGGATCAGGAATGAAGAGATCCGCAGGAGAACCAAGGCAACCGACATACAGCAGCAACCCTGGTCTCATAAAATCAAATCAAATTATTTTATTTCACTTAAACCTGCAAGGGCACTTATGAAACGTCAGAAGCTAGGTGCACGGTTCCAATTTGTCGTCTATACCACAACGTTAAATTTGACCACATCTTTATTTATCACACTGTATGACATTATTTATCTTAGTAATGTAGCAATAAATAATTTGTATTTCCGCGGTAAAATAAAATCGTCAAAAAAAGTCGGTTGCTTAACAGTGTCGGCGTTCGACACAACTAAAGTTGCTATATCGACAATACTTAGCGAGTAGATTCGATGTGCCTCAATCCAAAGTCCTAGGTTAGATAAAATATATTTTAAAAGTTGAATTTGATATTTTTAATTGTTACATTCATGCAGGGTGTATTTTTAAACTGAATAATTTTGATTAGAACCTTTTTTTACCCGATCACGGCGAAGGTTATGTTTTTAGCAGTCTATGTATGTTTGTTTGTTTTTACGTTAGTTCTAACGTAGCGCCTAAACTACTCATCCAATTATAATGAGGTGTCAAACGATTCGTTGTTATGGTCCGCTACTATTTTATACGAACAAAATCAATATGACGGATGTTAAGTCTTAAAAGTGTCTCGTGATTTTTATTTTGATCTAGTGTCGAGTGGGCTGTCAAATGAAACGGCTTAAGGAGTACGTTCTAATATAAAGCCCCTAAATAATTAAAATAAAGAAGAATGTTCAAAACTTAAACCTAACGGCGGACAAGACATCGATATTGAGTTGCTTCGGTTTTCGCATCTTACGGGCATTTTAAGTATTTTTTCTGAAATACCTAAATGAAAAAGATTAAAAAGAAATACAGTAACAGCATTATAGTAGATTAACTTTCAACGTCATTAGGGACACAACTTATTTGTTTTAAAAATCTAGCAATGTATCGTACTTTTCCAGTTTTAAAAATACATCCTGCACAATTATTATCATGCTACCCCTTGAGGGAACAGCTGATATAATTAAAAAATAACTATACGAAGTGCGTTGTCACTAACGAAGTTAATAATAATAATAATTTTTAAATGATAAATTACGCGTCGCGTAATACGGTTTACGCTGACCCATCGAGTTATTTATTTACGCGCGTAAATTTAACGGTAGGTGAAGAAAAGACGAATAATGCGTTTAGAGGTTGGTGTTTGTAATGAGTATCGATACTTTATCCACTCATTCAAACGACGATTGCTGAAGCGCATATATTGCTTGTTAACCTGCAGTAAACCAGACAAGGCGTGCGCTTCGGTTATCTTCGGTTTCCGAATTAGCACGAACGTCGCGTTACTGGCTAAGATGCAAAGCTTCAAAGTCGTTCTGCCGCACTTTGCCATGTTATAGCCATTTCATATGTTTGTCAAAGAATGGCAGTTGTTATTTGAATAAACGGACATTTTAAGATGGTAGTCAATTTATTTCCCGGACTTTGCAAACACCAGCCTTTTTACGCATGTGGACGAAACTTGAAACATTCCCTAATACTGTAAAATGTTAATCTATAGTCTAGATCTATGCTTTACATAAAATGAGTTAAGATTCATAAAGAGAATCGAGCTGCAAAGTTTAACTCGATTCAAAAATAATTTCGTTGTACAAAATTTTGTAATGATTATTGTAAAATAATTTTAAATGTTTTTTTGTCCTTTTGAAGATATTTTATTACTTAATAGATTTTATTGTTATTATAAAATTGTTTTAATTAATTGGCTGTTTCATCACTTAAGATAATACGAGGGTTACTGAAAAACGATATTATTATTTGCACCTTCAGGATATTGCTAGTAGCACGAAAAAGAAAAATAAACAAAATTTTCTCTTTCATAATTTATTGTTGTGGGCATCAAGCAAAAAAAAAAAAGCCAAACCCAAGAAGCCCAAAAAGTCCGATAAATCAGTCTTACCATGTGCTATCGTGTTACCCCATTAACTGGACTGTGGAGGTCAAATAGGCAGTCGCTCCATGTAAAATATTCGGTTATACTGAATGCCAACACCAATATAGTTGGGAAAAATCTGGGCAGATTTTGTTTACAAACTTTGTACCAAAAATTAAGGACAAAAATAGATTCAAAACCACCGTATTTAGAGCGAAAAACTAGAATAAAAAAAAAAAAAAACTGAAGGTGATGGAACAGTTGCAAAAATAAAGTTCTTAACTTTGCCTCAATACCAAATCTTTAAACAATGATTGGTTCACCTTTACAATAACAGCCACAGAGCACGGATAAGCCTCGGTGACCGCTTTTAGAGGCGGTATTGTCAACTTCCCATACAAACCAAACGTGTCACCATTTACTTGAACTACGGCACGGACAGCTTTGGGGGCGTCCATTTAGGGTCGGGGGAAGGACGAGTCGAATATCATGGTTTTTTTTATCACAAAGAAACAATGTAAACTTCCGAGAAAACCGCAATTAAGCACAGATTAACGTATTTACACTTAAAAACTTTTTGGGGGCGGAGGAAGGTTGACCCAAATTTCACGATGTATCACCAAGTGGAGGGTAGAGAATTCGCCAAAATTGCCTCACGTGATTATTGGACGCCCCCTTTGAAGACCGACCATTAAGGAAGGTGTTAATCGCGCTTTCGCCGCCACGAATTTTGTTAGCAAAACCGTCTCTAGAAGCAATCATAAAAGTTCACTAGATTTGACAAAAGAATTATTTGAATAAGCTTTTAGAATGTTGAGATGTTATTTTAAAACGTTTTACGGAACTGATAATTTGCTACAAAAGTCAATTTAACCCGTCATATTTTTACTGGGGGTAAATTGACCCCCAGTAAAAAATATGACAGGTTAAATTCTTAACAAATAAATAGCTTTCAACTGCAATTATTGATTTAAAATAATGACAGCTTCTGCCGGGCAATTGACGATAGACTAAGATCCATATTTTATTATTGCTACAGTATTTCGAGCTCCGGGTTAAGTTTGTGACTTATACAACATGTTGACCGTGTCTTGCAAAATCAAAATTCTTGGAATCAAACTAGGTTATTTCAAAGTTACTTGTGACAGTCTCCCAAAATCTCCGCCCTTCACCGCTTCCCAGTGTTTAGCTAGGAAGAAGTGGCGCAACAAACTCCCTCACAGCATAGCTGTCTGTTAAATTAGATTAACCTTTGCCTTGAGCTCGCCATATTGTAGTTTGAATCGCTTTTACTTTTACCGCTGTAAAAATGTACTTTTTTGCATGTTTATAAAAGCAACCCGATTTTACCCAGGTATAAAATAATTTTACTTGTGCATGTGTCAAATAATTTTGACGATTATGTGACTGGTTTTTAAACGTTTTTTTTAAATAATAGGTATGTTTTAACTTAAATAATGTTTTGTGAAATAATTGTGCTCATCAACGAAATAGGGTAATGGAAAAGTATTTTTTTAAACAAATTATCATTTCTGTAAAGCTAATCCCTATATGTACAAGCTAGCGTAGGACGTCAATTTGACGCGAATTCTGTACGCGTAGTTGTAAAATGTCATTTAATTATTTAAATAAATCATTTATATTACGCAAATTATAATGTAAATAAAGATGTTATGTTTCATAGCTTTTGTTTTTTTTTTCTTCTAAAACGGTGCGGGGAAATTTTGTACATTTTTGTTTGATTAATTACATTAATCAATCTTGAAAGATTTTGGAATGATTAACTTCCATTAGATATAACATTTCAATTATTTCAAAGGAATTATAAATAGCTTTAACTTATTAAAGGGATTTGGGTAAAAAGCTGTCAAATTGCAGTAATAATAAAGCTACAACGCTAATTAATATCAAAGCTTGCTTTAAATGATTACAGCAGCTATAATGGTGATATAAAATTAATCATAAGCTTGGGTAAATATAGGTTGATATTGGATAATGCTTGTTAACAAGGGTAATTCTAGCTAACTGTGGTAAAACTAGCTTTAATTTAGGTTTACCTTGGGTAAAGTTGGTCAACTCTGGTAAACCTATTTTTAACTAAGAGTTACCCTCGGTAAAGTTAAAGTTGAAAGTAGGGTAAACTTTTACTAAAGTTACCCGAATAAACTTTCGTTTTACGCTTTCAATGTTGAATTTACCCTTATCTACCCAGGCTTACTCAAGCTTCTAAAATTACATTCAACATAAGATGAGTCCACACCTAACTACAGATGTACTATACAGCCTGTTTAACACACGACATATCAGTCGCGCGACTAAAAGTCGCAACGCATGAGCATGTGCTTCGATCTTGGTGTATTGTTGCTGATTTATTTACTGAAACCTTTCTTTTTTGTGAGTCATGAGACGTCTTGTGAAGGTATCTTTAGCCGATTTAAAATATGATAAAAATCACACCGTGACTACTTAGGTAATGTGAGTTTTTAGTGAACTCTCATTCCACTCTGATGCAAGTGCCACTATTGAGGTCACTTCACTTACGTTTTCACGGTGTGATTTGTATGAATAGGTTTGCGGCCCGAAAGTTTGACAACTAGTCTTTCCAAGAGGTATCGCATTACCCAGTAACTGGGTAGTGGAGGTCAGACAGGCAGTCGCTCCATATTAAAACTGGTACTCAGGTGCATTCGGTTAGACTGGAAGCCGACCAACATAGTTGGGAAAAGGCTAGGCAGATGATGATGAGGTCTGTTGGCGGGATGACAATTCACTGAACTAAATAGATAATTTAAAAAAAATGGGGTGATTCTCGATGGTTTGCAGAAGAAAAAACTCCAAAAAAATAATTTAATGTTGATATTTAAATGTAGCTTTTCTATCAAATTCGAATACCTACCTCAGTAAGCTCTTTTGTCCCATCATCTGACTAGCCAGTTCCCTAGCTTAGAGCTCTTACCGTCAAACGGAGTTTTGTCGACGGCAGCCGTCGGCAGATGGCGCTGGCTCCAGTTTTCATAGTTGCCGGCAAGATGTCGTTCGTCTGCCTTGCCTTGTTTTGAGGTTGGCTTCTAATTAAACCATAAATACCAAGTCTCGTCTCAATTGACAACAAAAAGGTTTTAGCAAACTCAGCATACAAAACACAGGGTATTTTAACGGCGGTGGTGTGGTACTGCTAACACGGACTGGAGGACGCCGGAAGCATGGTATGTGGTTTATTTTATAGCACTTTTATTATATAACGATGGCTGCAGAAAACACGGGAAGCTTGGCTTAGTCTAATCTGAGTATAGTGGGATTTCGAGGGACGCTGTTTTTTTGACATCGTATTCTGAAATTAGAGTGTACTATGCCAAATTGAATGCCAAATAATCGAATACCAATTGATCGACCACTATAAATCAAACGTCTAAATACTCAGACGTTCATAACATCGAATGGTTAATAAATCGAACATTCAATATATCGCACACTCAATACATCGAGTGTTCAAAATATCGAATGTTTGTTTGATCGAGCGTTCAACGCAAAGCATATTCATTCCATCGAAATATCATTATACTGTATATGTACTTTTTATATAGAATCACATTTTAATCTTATTAAACAGATGATGAATGATTAGTAAACTTTGTGTTTTTCTTGTATTCTATTTAAAAAAGTACCTATACAGTTGGTGATATTTCGATAGAATGAATATGCGATGCGTTCAACGCTCGATCATTGTGTGCACGATATATTGAATGTTCGATTTATTAACCATACGATATTATGAACGTTCGAGTATTTATTTAGACGTTCAATTTATAGTGGTCGATCTTTCAGTTTTTGCAACTATTATCAATTTAAAAGTGCTGTCAATCTCATATTAGATTGATTAGGCTTTTAGAAATCGAGTGTTAAGTTGGAAACGCCAGGGTACAGTCAGCGTCAATAATTGGGACGAACAGACTGTTCAAAAACATCGAAACATCTATGAAAATTTTAAAATTAACTCGATGACATAAGGAATGTTTCAGAATGAAGACAGTACACCACAACTGTCATTCTGACAAGAACTTTATCCAATTGAGATAAAGTTTAATTTTCTTAGTTGTAAAGATAATTTTGATCAGTCTGTTTGACCCGATATTTTTTACACTGACTGTCCCTCGCGAAATCTCAATTTTCTTACGTCTCTTGCAATTTGCAGGTTGTATGTTTATTGAAATATAATTCTCCACCATAACAAATATGGCTTTACAGAATTATAATAATAAAAATCATCAATGAAACCCTCTTAGTTCATTTTATCCCATTGAATCACAATTCCTTGAAAAAAAAAAAAGTTAAATATGTCGTAGTTAAATCGAATTAACCATTAAATATCTCGCATTTAGGTTGAAACTCTCTTGGACAGCGTATCGTGTCTCCAGTAGCAATCGTAGTAGCTCTTTCTTTAAGGAATAAATTTAATTTAGTTTAATAAACTTTGTAGGCAACTTATAACCATTAAGAAATACTTAGAATTGCGCTGAATTTCACACGTTTATTATCTAGATTTTTTACTCTTGAATGTAAAGTGTTGTGATATTTGGCATGGAATTTTATCATCCCTGTGTAAAAAATGCATTTAATGTTAGCGGTACATTTTTCGAAACTTCATTACTAAACAAATATTTCTTCTACGGTTTTTGTTTAGGATAAAATACATAGTTGTAATATTTTTTTTTTAAATGGATTTCTTGATTAAAATTGATGATTGCATACCAGACCATTTGATCCTAAGACAACTTAAGAACAGTACTTCTCAATATTAGCTTATGAAGAAAACATACTCAATTTTAATAGTCAGGTATACAATCGTCCTACTTAACATACTTTAAAATAAAAATGAAATTGTACCTCAAACCCTAACTGATCTAATTCTCGTCATCCACAGGCTCTCGAAGAAGAATTCACAGTCCAATTAGAAGAGCAAGAAAGACAAGCGGCAAGTACTCGACTTCCCCCGCCATCTTCAACGATGCCACAACACAGTTCTACCCTCCATTCCTCCCGAACGAGCTTAGCATCTAGTCATTACGACTAGACTTTGCACACACGCATAGTATCCGTCAAATTCCGCGGCGGTTCCCTAACATATCAAAAAGGTGACGTACGCGTAACAAGGACAAAAGATTTCCATATAAGGAGCTGTGTGTGTGTGAAAAAGACAAACTCTCCCAAATAGTTCGCGGTTTTGAAATAGATGGCGCTGTGTTCAATTGTGTTTAGTTTACGTTTGTTGGTAAGCGATGGCGTTGTTTTCAATTGTCGTGTGAAGACTGAAGTACATAATAATGCAATGTTTTAACTTAAGGAGTTATGTATAGAAAATACGGAGATTTTTATGATTCTGGGAATCGTAAAGAGAAATAAATATGATAATTCTACTGAAATTGACAATCTTATGCAGTCCACTGTTGGACATAGGCCTTTCCCAAAATGCTTAGAACTTACCGTTTCTTCGGTCTCTGCTTAGCAAAGAGGAATATCTGCGGTTATTTAAAATTGAAAGATATTACCTTTGATTATCCCCAGTATTGATCTACTTAACTAGAAATATTTAAGGGGGCCTTGATGATCAAATACCCAATAAAATGCACGAAAATTATCACCAGCTTAAAATTGCACCAATTAATTTCTTAAACTTAAAAAAAAGCAATGTTCGCGGGTTTAAAAATAAGAAAATAATAAATGTAAATAAAGTAACATTTTGGATGACCTTTTTAGAATAATATTAGATAGAACATTTTAAATTTTAACGGCGATTTGGCGTTAAGCCCGAAAAAATCAATGCAATGTAAATTTAAGCGTGTCTTGTTGACTTGCAAATATAAATGAAATGAAATTGTTTATTCTGTAAATAAGATTTCAGACTCACTTTTACACGGCATCAAAAAAGGTAGATGGGGTCGATATTTCCTCTCTGACTACCCCCTGAGAAGAAATAGCGAAACAAACTCAGAGTCAGGTCTCTTTTAAAGACTAGACATAATATTGGTCATGTGATCAAAAAGCTTACCCGTATTACATGAGACTTGAATATATCTAAAGTGAAAACTTTCCTAACCTTTATGGGGGAAAAGGCGTGATGTTTAATTTGACAGTTACTTAGAAGTATTAAAACCTGGTAATAAATTTTAAGCGTTCTATCGATAATTTCGTGAATGTGGCTTGTATACGCGTAGGATTTTTTTAAACTATTATATAGGAGGTGCTACTTGTTCGGTTCAGCATTATTCGACACGGCGGGGTGGGAAAATCAAATATACACCGTGACATTTTAGTCGTCTTGCAAAGGTGGTTCACTCAATTTATCCGCCATAAAATACCTCTAGGCGCGATTAAAACATTGTTACCATTAATTAAGATAATAGGTACAAAGAAAAATAAATAATGCTTTAGAATGATGAAACACCCTCCCTGTTAATAATGTTTACGTATCAAACGGTAGAAGATATCTACCTACCTACCATTACATTCTATCATTAATTCCACCTCCATAAAAGGGTGTTTCAAACCACGTCATGCGTCTTAGTGAATGATATTTGAATTTTTTGAAATATGCAAATGTTCAAAAATATCATTTTTTTAAAATAAATGATAAGTAGTCATTGGATACATGAAGTGGGCTGCCGTTGTAAGACGACTAAAATGTCACGGTGTATAGAAATTACATGTCAGTAAATGCCTCTTGGCTGAGCTCCATTTATTTAGCTGAGTCGACTCATATTGTTCAGCGAGGGTAGATGATAGATGAACGGAATTTGTATGTGTAGTTGTTATCATGAGGTCGGCTTTGTTGCTCAATAAATACTACCGACCCGAATAAGTTTACTACCGACCCGAATAAGTTCATCAACTCGATAAAACACTACTCAATAGTAAACTAGAGGTAACTTGTAGGTACTACTCGAATCACACGCACGGCCGACAAAGTGAACAGCGATGCATATGTTCAAAGGAAAATAAACTCTCGCACGTGATGATTTTTCACAATGGTTAATCTGCATTTTTTGTTTCTAATATTTTATCTGTTTATAAAAAAACCATTTGGCTGCAGGAAAACAACCATTAAAATGTCACGGTGTATATCTCTGACAGCCTCGTTTAGGCTCATAGCATAGCATAATCTGCCTATAAAGTCCCCACTTCTGGTACAAAGGTCTCCTCTCCATGAGAGACTCAAGCTAAGTATATTTCTCCAGTTATGGGTTTTTTGTACAATGGTTGACAATAGTCAACAACAAAGTAATCAAATTTAAACTGGTTCTATTACAACTTCAGAAGTGAAAGTAAATGTAGGTACTTAGCAGCCTCCATTTTGATTACATTATCAGGCCGGCTATTGCAGGCTTACTTGACTTCTCAGTGGCAGTAACCTAAAAGCAACCGTATTACAACGCAGATAAAGATCATTGTGAATTTGACTGTGATGCAAAGTCAGAACTAAAAAAAGGAACGGTAGCAACAATTTGAAATGACTACGTCACCAGTGTATTAAACCCAAAATATTTCGGTTTTAAATAAAAAAGGAATTGAATAGAGTAATTGTAAGGTGCTTTTGCAAAGATTGATGAAGCAATTTGTAATTGTAATTATTTGGAAACATAATGTGTTCAGGAGGATTCTATTGTATTAATCGGTGTAGGAATTAATTTTACGCTTTATTTTTGAGAATTTAGGATAGCAAAAACCTTTGTCTGTTTAGGCGCCTCCCGAATTGGAATCCTGTCGAAGTCAACGCTACGATGATAAATGAAAACATGGACAAAACGTGTATAGGAATATTTTGAAACTGTCAATTAAATCCTAGCATCGAAATAAAAATAAAAAACTAGTTAATACTGATGGCCCCATAGCCGGTCGGGTTGCCCCCTACTTAATTGAGAAGACAGGAAGTTAATGGTATTAATGCAATACATTTTCTTAGATTTCAAAATTAAATATTTAATTCAAATGTAATAAATCTTCACAAAATAAAGCGTAAAGTGGATTTCCAAGGAAGAAGTTACTTAAAAGTCAAGAAAACTATCCCTACTTAGGTACTGTTGTGATTTTTAAACATTTAGGGCCTAAACGCGACTATTCAGTCGCAAATACAAAGAGGCAAAGTCGCCTTAAGGGTCCGATAAGTCCTCTGTTCAAAAAGATCTAAGTCAAAATTGCCTCAAAAATTATTAAAAGAAAATACTTAAAAAATGTAACACCAATTTTAGATTAGATTTTAGGGTTGCTAGGCGTGTGGAAACTAGTTAATTATTCGGCCTAAAATGTTCCTAATAACGGACATTATTTGATAGTCTTTTTATAGATTGTTTTTTTTTTGTAAAAAAAAAATTGCTTTTTGTATGTGTTTTTGCATTTTAGCGACTCAGTACTGAGAAACGGAGAAATTACATTCTTTTTGTAGATTTATGCCAGTAGATACGGTGTAGACTGATACTGGTGCAAAAAGACGGTATGTTCTTTTTTAATGTGGGTAGTTTGATGAAGAAATTATATGCTGTTTTTGCGTTTAAATCTATTTCAATACATATGCATCATTTATTAATTAACCTTCTGACCGCCACCGTCGGGTATAGCTGACAAATGAAAACGTGCCCAACACGCCACCGTCGGGTAATGCCGACAAGAAAACAACATTTTAGGGTCAAATTAAATAAAAGAATGATATGATACTCGTAAAGTATTAACCAATTAATCATTGCTTTTCGTCCCCTATTTTTAAAATAAAATTATTTTAAAAATAGGGGACGAAAAGCAATGATTAATTTGGTTATCGATAAAATTTTGGAATCCGTATTCTTTTTTGTAGGTATTTGCGTCGAATTTGTGGCTTGGCGTGGGAGGGACGCCGATGCTCTGGCGGTCAAAAAGTTAAAGATTCCACAGATAAAGACAAGAGGGTTTAAAAAGGATTGCCAAAAATAAAGGAATTGAGCCAGGGGTGCTGGCAGGCATCGGCCCTTGCGGACCCCACAAGTTGGTGCATTTCTTTTTAGTTCCAGGTAAGACATGCCGGTTCCCTCATGATGTTTTGCTTCACCGTTTTGAGAGCAGTGGTAATAAAATAATTTACACAAACTAAAGTGAGTTTTTAGGCGATTCCTTTAGATTCCTCTCGTTTTTATGGCACAATATTTAAAAGCTGATATTGTCAGCGATTTTGCTCTGTCAGGTAAATAATAGTATTTTTTATATTATTTGTCACCACAATATTACGAAGTACATATTACATGGTGTCAAAAAATACTTGCAATGTATTCCGTATACTTAAGACATAAGGTATTATTGTGGTTCGCGATTATGGTATAAAAAAAATACCCAACTTGGTTATATGAATTATTGTTATTCGATTGAAATAATTTTGCAATTCTGCAAAAATGCAAGGTTTTTTTTAATGAATAATTATTATATATTTGCAAATCTGAAATTTTCCCGCCCTAAAAATGAAGTTAAGAAAAAAAAAACAGTTTACAAAAGAAAAATATTGCTTTCTCTTAACTTTATTGAAAGGACGGTTTTATATAACAATGTAGCTGGTAATGGCGCAGGGTCAGAGAAATAAGTAATTATAATCCTTTTGCCCAAAACGAAATAGATTTGCAAAATTATTTAAAAAAACCTACAAAAGTCCTGCCCCACAATTGCATAACACTTTCTTCGACAATCCGAAAGATTTTGAAAGAAATTCCTAATCCATTGCTTAGTATGTTTGAAAAATTCGTCTGCTCGACAACGTTGATGACCAGAGATCGGATATTCGGATGCATATTCACCTTAAGTTGCGGTGTTGGCTAATATGGAACGCGCTTTTTTATCGAAAACATCTTCATTTAATGTAAAAAAAAATGTTTTAACTAACACACACCACCGCCACTCTTACAGACTTTACACCCTACCCTACTTACATATTTGCATCGCGATTAATTTTAATTAAATATGTGTCTGAATTAGCTATGCAATCCTAATAATTTAGAAGTCGCTTCCATACTATACAACTGACTAGTTATGCATTCCCGGTGTTCCTGGCATCCCGGGATTTTTTTATCAATTTTTTTTTGCTCCATACTTTCATAACCGAAAATTTACTTTAGGTAAATATGCATCCGATTATCCGATTTCTATTGATGACGCAAAGAATGTTGTTGAATTTTAAAAATGAAAGGGATTACAATTGTGAGTGTGTTACGCAATTATTCCTCTGGTTAACGATGTAAATATTGTACAGAAGTTGATTAAGGTCCGCACTTTCTTAAATATTAATAGTCGGTTTAATTTTCGACTGACAATGTATAAATAGGGGAAGATAATATTTTTCATGTACAGCATAGGATAAGCAACGTGCTTACTTAATTTATGAAGACTTTTTGTATCTCTTTTTGGCATGGGTTCTGCTACAATACGAAAAATCAGGAATTTATGTATCGATTTCCAGTCTTACCAGATGCGATTATTCATCATAATCGGTTATTTTTAGTCGATTGGTTTTATGTACTAAAAATCGATTTATACAGCTATCTTAGCTAGTCTTCTTTTGTGATCATTGCAGAAAACGCCATTATTTTCAGGTTAAAAATCGATTTTCTGTCTAAATAGGAGACCTTTTGTAATTGACTTTCAAACATTTAAATTTAAATTCAATAATTACAAATGTTTTTTAAAATAATATTGACTATCTACAAAGAAAATTCAGGGTGTAAATTATTTCAGGCATAGCTGTTGTCTCTTAGACATAACACAGTCTAGCCAGTGTCTCCTCACCAGATTTTTTATAAAAAAATCTTATTTGCCTCCTATTTTTTATATATTTTTTAAATCTTAGCCTGCCTTGGCAATGACCACGATAAGACGGGGGACCCACATTCTATCCTTCTAGTTCTGCCTGCCATAACATTTAATTTTCTGTATTTCTGTAAAAACCAAAGAGATTTTTTCAATCTGATTTAAAAGCGTGTTCAAATATTGTGGGTAGCCGAATATTTTTTTACCACTATTTTTATTTACCTATCAATTTTTTTTATTCCCTGATGCTCCATTGTCAAATGGTATTTGTTTAAGTAGCAGACAAGTTATTACATAAATGCTACAATTCTACAAGACTATGCCCAAGGACAGTTTTTGTATTTTTTTGTTGACTATACTTTTGAACCGACTTTCAAAAAGGAAAAGCTATTATTTTTAGCTTACTAAGTACAGTCAGCAACCGCATGACTTTTGATCACGCTTTTAAACGCGCTAGTCTTTCGGGCTGATCATATAAAAAGACGTAGTTTTTATCTTTTATTTTGTATCTTTTAAGTCGGAACAACGATTAGGACGTGTTTTCTTAAATTATTATTTTTAATTTTAATAAGACCTGCGTTATTTTCGATAGTATTAAGTGTAAAGATTTCTTTTTTAGATATTAACGCGAAGTTAACTGTCACTTTGTATACATTGCTTGTTTTAGAGATTTAACGTAGTTTTTATTTAAAAAATGCAATGTAAAGTTGAACAAGACATGAATTGTGTATTAGTAGTTAATAAAGGATGAAAAGGATTTTCCATATTTGAAATGAATAACTTTTTTGTTAACCGTATTTTTTACGATTTTATTTGAAAAATTATTGATACAATGGCTCGTTTCTCTTTCTGTTCGATTCTTATCATTTAATTTATCAAAATATTAATTGGAATTCATTTCAAATAATTGAAATTCTTTATTATGAAATCCTTAAACTGATTAGTTACTAAAAAATGATTGTAAAAATCAAAACAAGCGATTTTTCGGCACTCATAGAAAACTATGTAGCGACCGAAAAAAAATTACATATTTTTTTAAATAATAATTTTCTTTAGAAACTTATTAATTTGTAAATATTGAACATAAAATAAATGTAACCTAATTAAAGCATTTTTTAATATGTAAACATAATTTGAGAGATTACCACAGTATTGTGTAAAATTTTTATTTTATTATTTTTTAGTTTTAACAAAATAGCCATAACCATCTTTTTAATGTTAATTTTTGTCAATTAAAAGTGACTAAATTATTGTTAAATTTTTTTGAGATATAAAGGAAATACACTTTGTAATTTATGTGTTTTATTGGACGTAAATAAATGACCAAAAATCATTTAATTGAAGGACATTCTTAAACCCTAATTGTTGTATTATATTGTATGATACAAAGCGACGCGCGCTTTATTTGTGGTAACCAAGTGTACAAAGCTGTGAATGTGTTCGTGACGGCGAGTAGGGTCAACACTTTACACAAACACACACTTCTGACTTCGCCATTTAGAACAGAATCGATAATTTGTAAACCAAAAAAAAAAATAGTAGGATGAAACCTATTGGAAAAGGAAGAGAATATATTAAAAATGAAAGGAAAAATAATTTACGGGCTATTCGAGGTTGGAAAGTGGGAGGGGGTGAAGGGTAAAAAACGGTTTATCTCGATTTCCGGCAAAACTACAAGTCTTATGGAAAAAAGTGAATCAAGTGAAAAAGAAGATCTTTAAAGTAAAGGAAGGAAAAATATAGGAAGTGGTGAAGGGCGGGGGCGTTTTGGGGGACTGTCTTATGTAATTTTGACGTTCAAAAAGTGCTGACTCTCAGCCTAGTTTGAATAAATGACTTTTGATTTTGATTTTGATATGCGTGATTGCCTATTTATTGCTATTTTAAGATAACTTATATACCTGAGTGACCTACGGAAAATTTAGCCCATCAAAAAAGCCATCATTTGTTGCATTTTCTGAGAAAATTTGCCATGGTAATGTATATTTTTTTACTGCATCAGAAAGTAGAGATTTCCACGAACAAAAAGCCAACCGACTTTTAAAAAAAAGCAGATATTTTGACGAGAGAAATAGGGTGATTTTTCGATATTAAGTGAAAATAAGGTGAAAAAAATTAATATTTTAAATAAAAAAATTACAGTGTGTTTAGGACATAAAAGGTAAGTTTTCACTGAATTTCGTGAATCAAAAATGTTTTTTTTTTTTGTAAAAGGTAAAAATAAAAAACCAAAAACTTGGTTATTTTAATTTTTAACATACATTTTGAGGTTATGTGAAAAAGCGTAAATGTGAATGTGTGTGTGTGTGTGTGTGTGTGTGTGTGTGTGTGTGTGTGTGTGTGTGTGTGTGTGTGTGTGTGTGTGTGTTAAAGTTGTAGATCTCTTTATTACCTACAACTTTCCCATTTCACTATTTTTCATAGGACATTTAGTTTTGCCGGAAATCGAGATAAACCGTTTTTTTTTTCTTTAAAAACTACCCCTTGCACTTCCCGACCTCAGATACGGTCGTAAATTATTTTTCCTTTCATTTTTGTTATATTCTCTTCCTTTTCCAATGGGTTACATCCTACTATAATTTATTTTTTCACGTTTTACCATTTTCAAAGGCTTCAGCCCTGGTCTAATTATCTCGGACGGTATCAACAACTCCTGCGCACACACACATCCACAGCGTGGTTGTACACTTGGTAACCACGAGTAAGTCGCGTGTATTTTCCTTGGATAAAAATACGGTATCTCACACAGTAAGAAAATGGTGAACATTATCGTGTCCTCCAAGTACTTAGTAGGTACTGTCTTTGACTAACCTACAGCGCGAGAAATAGATAGCAACATTACGATGTGGGGTCGGCACAGACCTGGCAAAGTAGGCAGCGCAGTAGTTTTCGCTGTTAAACAAATATCAACCTTGCGTCAGTTGAAATAAAATCGGAACTGTCTAAACTGTCTAAAAATTGACTTTTAAAAGTATTAAAGAACTACTTGCAGAAATATTAAAAGAAACACAGTTAGTAAATCATAAGAAGCGTATATTCCCAATAAGGTATATAGAACACACATAAACGTTACAATCAGGTTAAATTAGTTATGTCCCTTTAATTTCAAGATGATATTTTAATTAATCACAGTTTACATTTAAATGATGATAGCAGAAACCAATACACTATAAATATAAAGCCAACAAAAGAACAGGAAAATTCTACACAATTATGTCCATAAATAATGTTCTTAACAACATTATTTCTGGCTGATACCTATTTACTCTTATACACGAAGTGTCGTGGTCACGGAGAGGTGTTGCCTCGATGATGGTGCGTGGTAAAGTGACGCTCCTTTTTTTTTTTTTTTTTTTTTTTTTTTTTTTTTGATATGGGCATCTCGTAGTTGACCTTGAGAGGCCGTAACTACTTAACCGGGCTTTCCTGCGGGGACTTTTAGTTTTTAGGCTAAGAGCCTCCAGCCAGGGCTTACAAACTAAAATTAAAAACCTACAGCAACTGCGCACTGAGGGCACCCCCTGCGGGGTACGAGCCTCGGCTCAGGGAGTCACTTTCAGGGAGGGCAGCAAGTGGGGACAGGCTGGATCAATAATTTCTTTATTATTAATCATGGGGATTTTAACTCTACTTGCTCAGCTTCGGCGCGGGCTGGCACTTCTGCGGGCAAGGGACGGTTGGGAGTGACGCTCCGCTCCGCAGCGATCTCATAAATGAGCTGCCATGGCGCGCCCCTCCTAACCTCCTCCGGGTATGGCAAAAGCAAGTGCGACAACATCCGGCCGTCCTGCTCACGCGTTCGTCCTCGAACAGCGTTTTGGTCCAATGTAGAAGCTGAAACATACAACAATTACTTAGCTTAAGCTGTATTTTAACTTAGTACAAACATATTCAACCTGCTTTAACATCGGACTGTAGGTAAGGTGTTCGAACAGATTAGAGCATGCTATGCCAACACGGTTAACATGCTCATACTGTATGTGGCTTGAACTAGATCAATGTTCACTCAGTATCAATCTAGTCGAGTATCACCACCAACACTACAACAGCGTTCACTACGGATGCCTGTTGCTTATTGACCAGAGACTGAACACCCTACAAACATCCATAATGTTTAAAGCGAATGCATTGGACCACATGAATGATAACAGTTATTCGGATGTAAAATTAAAATCTGAAAGGACACAAATAAAACAATTGAATAGGTACGTTAATATTATAAAATTTACCTTATTGCCACTTTTAGGTACTTATGCATTTTCGACAACATCCGGTACTTCAGCGACGCGGATCCAGGGCTTCATATTCTCCACGCAGGCAACACCATCGTACCTTCTGGAAGATCTTTCAGCTCCCCTCAGGTCCGCCACTTGGTATCTATCGTGCCCCAGGATGCTCGTCACTTGAAAGGGCCCCTTCTACAGAGGCAAGAGTTTCGTGCTTTGCCCATCATTTGTGTGACTTGGAATTTTGAGTACCACCAAGTCTCCAACCTTGTAAATAGGAGCCTCTTTTCTTCTAGAGTCAAAGGATGCCTTTTGTCGTTCAGCATTACTCTTTATATTTGCATCGACCTTATTTCTTAACGCAGTGACGTCAATAGAATGCTCGTTATTATCATCAGTGATCGCGTCATTATTCATACGAATTCTATACCCAAAAAATACCTCACTCGGCACGGCAGACGTGGTTTTATTAATTGTGCTGTTAATACCTTGTTGTATGCTAGTTATGTGCTGATCCCACTTATTATTATCAGTATCAGCACTCATACTACGCAATGCTTCTAAAATTGTCTGATTATAGCGCTCGACTTGGCCATTTGAGCGCGGAACAGCAGTAGCAATTATATGGAGCCTAATGTTATTGTCTTTGCAATAATTGGTGAATAATTTGGATGTAAAAGCACTACCAGCATCACAAATTAGGCGTTTTGGAGTTCCGAATACTTTAAATATTTTATTTAATTCATTAGTAACCACTTTGCTTTTAGTGTTTTTTACAGCAGAAATAAAAACGAATTTGGTAAAAGAGTCAACTATCACTAAGATATAACTATTTTGCTGCGTAGTTTTAACAAATGGACCAAGGTGATCAACGTGAAGTGTGTGGAATGGTCTAGCAAATTTTGGGATTGGGTGCAACTTGCCTGGTTTTTTACCGTGAACGTTCTTGTAATATATACAATTCAAGCAATTTTTAATATATTTCGAAACGGTTTTCTTTAAACGAGGGAACCAATATTTCGACTTGATTCTCTCAATAGTTTTGTCTACTGCGAAATGTCCCACATCATCATGGTTAGCACGAATAACATACCATATACATTTCTTTGGTACTAACCAACGCCTGCCAAATTCAGTTCTACGATAAACTTTGTTTCCTAACAATTCGTATTCGTTAAATACATTTTTATTCGTATCGGCCTCACCTGACTGTAATATGTCCCTAATACTACATATACTGGGGTCTTGCAATTGAACCGCTAGCAACCAATCGCCTTCAGTAATTGAGTTAATATTTACCTCATCAGACACATTATTGAAAGTGTGAGGGATGTAGGTCTCACATCAAGTGCACTGGATTGGAGGACATTACTATGTTGTTCACTGATTAAAACTTCTTAATAACTTGAAGACTTATTTATTGTTCATTATAAGATCTGAATTTACCAGAACATCTGGATTAAAAATATGACAAGCAACCCAAAACTAAAAATGCCCTATAACTATATTAATTTACATGGGTGCAAGTAGCGGTGGTAGCGCCGTGCTACTTAACCAAAACTACTAATAGAATTACTCCAAAATAAATCGTGTTCACGCTCGATCCTAGGTCCACCAATCAGAGATGGGCAGGGGCGTCTACGAGTTTGGACAGGTTTCGACAAGTTTAGACCTGCTTTGAACTTGACTTAGAGTCGAGCGTGATCATAACAAAGTTCTTAGTAGTTAACAAATCAAACTTATAACTAGTAGCAAACTTATGGCTATATACTATTATTACATTGATTTATCATTATATACATTTGAATAGACTCTCTATTGTTCTATGTGTGGGCGTCCTGCACATTCCTCCCGCCGTGCGTCGTCTGCTGCTGACGTCGCAGTCGTAGAAACCGGTGCAGGATCGCCTTGGTCGATTGATAGCACCACTATCTTTTTCACTGGACGTCGCAGGATTCCTCCTTTTGTAGATACGTCCACTGTGCGCACCACTCCATCTGGGCCGGGAAATGTAGCGCAAATGCGTCCTCTGATCCACATGTTTCTTGGGAGGTTGCCATCAACGATGAACACTAGATCGCCGACCTCGGGAATCGTACCTTTAGTGTGTGGTTCTCTGCGATTCCGTAGTTCTGGGAGATATTCTTTCAGCCATCTGGCCCAAAATATATCAGCAAGTCTCTGAGCTGCACGCCAACTGGCTCGTAGACGTAAGTCGCTGTCGTCGAATTCTCCTGGTGCCGCGATGCGACCGGGACCGCCCAAAATGAAGTGATTGGGGGTTAATGCTTCAGGATCTTCGTGGTTCACTGACACGTGCGTAAGTGGTCGGCTGTTTACAGTGTGTTCGGCTTCGATGAGTAGTGTATGAAGCACTTCTTCGCTTGGGAATCGCTCGTTTAGCGTGGTGGCTAGTGCTGTCTTTACTGATCTCACCATGCGTTCCCAGGCGCCTCCCATGAATGGCGCTCCAGGGGGGATGAATCTCCAGTCGATCATCTTCTTCGAAGCTTCTTCTGCCGTAGCCGCGAAGATGGCTGCTCGTAGCTCCTTTTCAGCGCCGTGAAAGTTCGTTCCGTTATCGGACCATAGCTGCGCTGGACATCCTCGGCGTGCTATCATTCGTCGTAATGCCATAATTGCCGAATCTGTGTTGAGCGATGTCACAAGTTCGAGGTGTACGGCTCGCGTCGTCAGGCACGTGAATAAAGCGACGTATCTTTTTTGATGACTCCGTCCTGCTGTAATGGTCAATGGCCCGAAATAGTCCAATCCGACGTAGGTGAATGGTCTCTGGTGGTGTGCTAGGCGACAGGAAGGGAGATTCCCTGTCATCGGCTGAGGTGGAGAGGCTGCTTTTATACGACATCGTAGGCATTTGCTTATGATGTTCTTGACGGTCGGTCGTAGACGGAGCACCCAATGCTGCTGACGACATTCGTTGACTATGGTCTCGGTGCCTGCGTGATGTAATTTGCGGTGGACGTGTTCGATCCATAATCGTGTCGTAATATGATTTCCATCTAGTATCATTGGTTTCTTCATACGTTCTGTGATGTCTGTCATGGCGGTTATCCTGCTCTTAAGGCGAACTTCCCCCTCCGTGAATTCTATGCATAGTGCGTGCAGGCGACTGTTTTGCTGTATGGGCTTCTTGTTTTTTAGAGCTTCTATCTCTTCTGGGAAGGACTGTTCTTGTGAAGCTCGCAGGATCAGACTTTCGGCTTGGCGTAGGAGTTCAGCGGTGAGAGGCAGGTGATTGCTTGAGATTTCTCGCCTCTCTTTTGGTTTGACTGGTACTGTCTGCTTACTTTTCCTCCAATCAGGGTCGCCGCTGCTGCTCTTTTTGGTTCTTTTGTAGTTAATATTCTGCTGTGATTGGCGGCAGAGATGTAGAAACTGTAGAACTCGTGCTGTCGCTCGTAGGTATCTTTCCCAACGTGAGAATCTATTGCAGTTAGGTATAGCTTCGCTGATCTGTATGTTCTGGTTTCTAATGCTACAGGTTCTCTCTTCTCCTGTGATTATGACAGGGTTTTTCTCGTCCGCTGGCCACGTTTCCGGCGGCCCTCGAAGGAATTCTGGACCGTTGAACCAGCGATGATCTTGATCATAGTGTTCTGGTACATCTCTTGTAGCGTCGTCTGCTGGGTTCAATTTGGTCGGGATCCAGCGCCATTCATTGGTGGAACTGTGTTCTTCGATTGCTGCGATGCGGTGAGCGACGTATGGTTTATAAGATCTGGACCCAGTTCTGATCCATGACAGTGTAGTTCTGCTATCGGTCCAGAACGTGGTTGACTCTGGTGTTCTTTCATGTTCTTCCTTAACCGCTGTTGCCATACGTGCGCCAAGTACTGCTGCTTGCAGCTCTAATCGCGGAATTGACATTAGTTTCAATGGTGCCACCTTGGCTTTGGCTGTGATCAAGCAGACGTAAGTTCTTCCGTCTTTGGTCACAGTTCGCCAGTATAATGCTGTTGAGCATGCCGATTCGCTGGCGTCGGTAAATATATGTAGCTGTAGTGATTCCGTAGCGCTGAAGCCTGGATAGGTTCGTGGAATGGAGATGTGTTCTAGTGCTCTGAGATGAACGAGCCATTTCCTCCAGCTTGCGGCTAGGTCACTATCTAGGGCTTCGTCCCATGCTGTTCCACGACGCCAAACTTCCTGTAGTATTTGTTTGGCTCTGATGGTCACCGGCGATACAAGTCCCAATGGATCAAATAGGGACATAACTATTCGAAGAGCTTCTCTTTTAGTAGGCGTGTCATTCTGTAGGATGTTCTGAGGTATGCGTGCCAGATTCAGATTGAAGGCAAGCGAGTCTTCTGCCGGCCTCCATATCAGGCCGAGAACTCGTTCTGTCTGAATGTTATCTTCCAGCTTGATTGTTTCTTCGGTCCTAGTTAGTTCCCCTAATGCTTCAAGAAGGGCGGTAGAGTTCGATGACCATTTCTTGAGTTCGAAATGCGCTTCACTATGAATGTTACGAACTGTTTGAGAGACTCTTACTGCTTCTTCTAGTGTGTCAAAACTATTCAAATAATCATCCATGTAATGCTTTCTTTTGATAGCTTCGACTGCCTCTGGGTGTTCCTGTTGGAATCTCTCGGCGTTTGTGTTCTTGATATATATCGCTGTAGCTGGTGAGCAAGAAGCTCCGAAAATTAATGACTTCATACGATATTGTTCAGGCGGCTGGTTGTCTCTTCGGTCTCCTCGCCATAAGTAGCGCAGAGCATCCCGGTCTTCGGGTCGAAGTTCTATTTGTAGGAACATTTCAGTAATGTCGGCGGTCACGGCGATTGGGTGCTGACGGAAACGCATGATCACTCCTGGTAACGATTGTAGAAGGTCTGGACCAGTGAGTAATTGATCGTTTAAAGAGACTCCTCTGGTCTTTGCTGCCGCGTCACAGACAATCCTCAATTTATCCGGTTTCATTGGATTGAAAACCGCGAAGTGAGGTAAGTACCAGGTTCTATGTTTTGAAGTGGTCGGTGGAGCTGGTTCGGCGTATCCCTTTGATACTAGTGCTTCCATTTGTTCGGAGTACTTCTTCTTTAGATCGGGATTTTTATCGATTTTCCTTTCCACGCTGACGAGCCTGTTCACAGCGCTGTCGTAGTTGTCTGGCATTTTTATGTTTTCATCTCGCCATAATAGAGCGGTTTGATATCGACCTGCCGTGGTTCTCTTCGTATGTTGCTGCAGGATACGAAGTGCCTTTTCATCAGGATCATTGATGGGTTTCTTTGGATTGACTTGCATGTTGTCTATTGTGATGTATTCCTTCACTAGTTCATGAAGGTCATCGTCTGTGTTGGCATGTCTGATGAAGTTCACTCTGTGGCCAAGTGCTCGTGTGTGGCTGCCGTGCAGGACCCAACCGAGCGGAGTTAGTGAGGCCACTGGTTGGTTTTTCTTTCCTGTTTTGATTTCTATTGTGATGAGGAGATCCCAGTTGTCTTGGCCGATCAGGAGTCTGGGTCTTGCATCTTCAGTTACTATATCTTTGGCTATGTCTCGAAGATGTTCACAATCCCTGACTGCTTCTCCAGGTATCCTCTGTGCAGCCAGCTCTAGTTGCTTAACTGTTCTTGCATGCAACTTGCGTTCAGATGTGTGAAGTCCTTTGACGAAGAAGTTCACTCGTCGAGACGTCACGTCGATCGTAGGCTCGCCGTCGAAGGATGATATACGTAGTGGTTCACATGATCCTTCCGCTCCAATTTGATCGGCTAGGCTCTCGTCGATTAGTGTTACTGTAGAGCCGTCATCTAGGAGTGCGTAGGTATCTACGGCTCCCGCCGATCCAGAAAGGTGTACTGGTATTATTTTCAGAAATGACACCCTAGGTGTCCATGCTGAATGCACCTTCTCTTGCTCTTCTTTGGCGCACTCGGGTTCAACTTTCTTTTTGTTTGCTGCACTGTCGGCGTGTAACATCTTGTGATGTAAATGTACACAGTCATTTATTTCGCATTTCTTTGGTTTGCAGCTGTGTTGCTTTGTTCTGTATTTGAGGCAACGAAAACACAAGCGATGCTTCTTAGCTATATCCCATCTAGCATCAGTAGCTGCTTTCTTGAATTGTTCACATTCCATGATGCTGTGCCCCTGACGTTCACATAGGCCACACTTTGGTTTATTTGTTTCTTGCGTGGCATGCACTCGTTGCTGGCGTCGCTGCGTGTTCTGAGTGGGTTGTGTTGTTGCAGCGATATTTTCAGGTAGTGCGTACGGGCTGCATATTTCAGCTTCAATCTTGATGAATCGGGTAAACTTCAGAAGATCAGGTTCTGTTCTGGAATTCATTGCTGAGAACTGGTACCACTGTCTTTTCAAGGTTGGTGTGAGCTTCTCAACAATAGCTTTCGTTACTTCTGGATTGAAGAGATAATGACCACAGTTGAGTGCTTGCAGAGTCCCAACTATGCTTTCTATTTTGGTAGCGAATGTACAAACATCACGCGGCGATTCAGTGAGGCGTGGCAGAGTTCGTAGACGTTCTATCTCGGCTATTGCAATTGAGTCTGAACGTCCAAAGCGTAGCTCGAGTGATTTCATAACTTCACTTGGGTCTGCGTTCACTATTAGTAGACCTTGAACAGCTTCCTTGGCTAGACCTCGAAGGCTTCGTCTGAGTCTAGACATGTTCTCCACTGCTGTTAGTCGATGTGCCGTCTCACTGTAGGCGGCGCGGAACGTAAGCCAATCTTGATGCGCTCCGTTGAAGCAGGGTAGTTCAGTGTGTCTCATTGGCTGCTGGTACTGTGTGGATTGCACAGCGTGTGTGATCGCAGCAGCAAGTTCTTTCATGTCCGTCCTTGGTTCTTGGACGGCCAGTGATGTAGGCTGATGCAAGGCGTGCTCTGATGGCATAGACTGCGGCACCCGGGTCTCGGTGCCATATCTTGGAGTATAGCTGTGGTGTGGTGCCGTAGTATAGATTGGTTGCCATGATGTGTTCGTTGTTGCGTACGTCGGGTTCTGTGGCCAGGGTGCTGGCGTTGGTTGCGGCTGCGCAGGCACATAGTTCGGTTGCCAGGATGCGGATGTGATCACTGGCTGCAGGTTCGGGAGTGGCTGCGTGGGCGCGGGGTTCTGTTGCCAGGCGGCGATCACTGGCGGCGGGTTCAGGTGCGGCTGTTCTGTCGCGGGGTTCGGCTGACAGGGGGCGGCGGTGCTCACTGGCAATGTGTTCTCAGGTTCAATGTTCAGGTTTTCAGGCGGCGGATGCATGGTGCTGACTCCCGCCGGTAAAGTCGCTGGGATGCACCAGGACACGGCTGCGGTTACTGGAGCTGTAGGTTCGTTCGGCGACTTCACTTCAGATTGATGTGGTCTGTCGGCGATGGCGAGTAGCTGACTTGATTGTAGCCAAGTAGTCACTCGTTGATCATTTCCAGCTTCCGAGGCGACTGAGGATAAGTCTTCATCAGTAGATTCAGCTTCGACCTCGGCGAGGTGCGCGGTTGCTAGCTCCACTAACCTTTGTGCTAGTTCTGCCTTGGCCTTGGCTATGCGACGCGCTTTAGACACTTTTACACTTTTTTGAGACGTAGGTTTGCTGCGGCGACCACTTTCTTTATTTTCAGGATTTCCGGTGCCTTGTAGTGTGGCGGCTTGTTTGATTGTAGACGCGGTCGCATCAGGTGCTTCTGACGTGTCAGCTGTCGTTCTCGTAGCCTCCGTAGTGGCTGTCTCAGCCGTAGTTTCAGTAGCGGTTTCAGTGGCGGTTTCAGTGGCAGTTTCAGTGGCAGTTTCAGTTTGTTCTGTAGCCGTAGTCGATGCTTGTCTGCCTTTTTTACCTGTAGACCTCGTAACTGGCATTGTTCTTGATAAATTCTTCTAAATATTCTTCAAGAAGTTCACTAGACTCTTCTCAATAGCGTTTTCCTCGTATCCGGCTATCGAAGGACCAGACAATGTGAGGGATGTAGGTCTCACATCAAGTGCACTGGATTGGAGGACATTACTATGTTGTTCACTGATTAAAACTTCTTAATAACTTGAAGACTTATTTATTGTTCATTATAAGATCTGAATTTACCAGAACATCTGGATTAAAAATATGACAAGCAACCCAAAACTAAAAATGCCCTATAACTATATTAATTTACATGGGTGCAAGTAGCGGTGGTAGCGCCGTGCTACTTAACCAAAACTACTAATAGAATTACTCCAAAATAAATCGTGTTCACGCTCGATCCTAGGTCCACCAATCAGAGATGGGCAGGGGCGTCTACGAGTTTGGACAGGTTTCGACAAGTTTAGACCTGCTTTGAACTTGACTTAGAGTCGAGCGTGATCATAACAAAGTTCTTAGTAGTTAACAAATCAAACTTATAACTAGTAGCAAACTTATGGCTATATACTATTATTACATTGATTTATCATTATATACATTTGAATAGACTCTCTATTGTTCTATGTGTGGGCGTCCTGCACAGAAAGTACGAATGGGGTTCCTACTTAATGCGTCAACGTGTTGCATCTGTGATCCGGCCCTGTGGACTACTTCGAATGTAAAATCCTGTGTATATAATACCCATCTACTTATTCGCGGAATTATCTCCTTTTTAATTAAGGCATGTCGTACTGCATTGCAATCGGTTGTAATTTTAAAACTCGTCCCTAATAAATAATGCCTAAACTTTTGTAAACCGGAAACAATTGCTAGAAGCTCCAATTCGAATGAATGGTATTTTTTTTCATCATCACTTGTTTGACGACTATAAAAATAAACAGGTTTTTCACCGCTATTAGTTACCTGTGTCAAAATACATCCTATGCCATCACGACTGGTGTCCGTATACAAATTTATGGGTAATTTAGGGTCAAATACGCTGAGTACCGTATTTTTAACCAACGCATCTTTCACCCATGCTACAGCCTGATCTTGTTGAGACCCCCATTGCCAAATCGCACCCTTTTTTAATAAACTAGTCAATGGTTTGCAGAGAAGCGCACAGTTCTTAATAAATTTTCGAAAATAATTAATTAACCCTAAAAATTGTCTTAGTTGATGAACTGACTTCGGAGTTGGGTATTTAGAAATAGCTTCTAGCTTACGGGCACTCGGAGTGATGCCTTTTTCGGAAATATCATAGCCTAAAAACGTAATTTGATCTTTGAAAAAGAAGCATTTGTCTAAATTGATCGTTAACCCATTTTTAACAAAAATATCTAATACTTTTTCTAAGCAAGCCATATTTTCTTCTATAGTTTTCGTAGCGATTAAGATGTCATCCATGTAACATATTACCCTTCCAAATCGTAGATTGCCCAAAACTGTATTCATTAGTCTTTGAAAAACCGCTGGCCCATTACATACTCCAAAAGGCATCCTCAAAAATTCAAAATGACCATCACTTGTTATGAATGCAGTTTTGTGCACATCTTCAGATTTGATGCTTATTTGATGATAGCCACTTTTGAGATCCAAAGAAGTAAAGAATTTACATCCCTGCAATCTGTCAATAAGGTCCTCAATCATGGGCATAGGGTATTTCTCTTTAACAGTTATTTTATTTAGCTGTCTATAGTCTACGCATAACCTTTTAGCCCCAGATGCTTTGTCAACCAAAAGAGCTGGGCTAGCATATGCTGACCTACTGTTTTGAATAATCCCATTTTTTAAAAGATCCTCTACCAATTCACGAGTGATAGCTCTTTCCGACTCGGACATCCTATATGGTCGTTGATAAATAGGTTTATTAGATGTTAATTCTATCTCTAATTCAACACACGATGTGTTTCCCAAATTCGATAAATCTTGGGCAAAGGATTGGGGGTATTTTAATAATATTTTATTTAGTGCTAATTCGTATTCACATTTCACGTTATTAGTAACCTTAATACTGCACACATTCAATGCTCGAGCTGATTGAAAAGTTAACATTTCTCCCACACGAACATACATTATATTTTTATGTTCAGTAAAATTTCTTCCTACCAAAATATTACAGCTAGATAGAGCATCAATCACGTATAATGTAATAATTAATTCCACAGAATCGACTTTAAGCTTAACTGAGACAGCCTTAGTTACTGTAGCGGTTAACTCATTAGTAAACCCCACTAAATTAACAGGATTATTCAAAGAGAAAGGTTGCAACTTAAACTGGTTTACTAACGCAAATGTAATTAAGGAGCAGTCGCTGCCCATATCAAAAAAAGCACTACATTCCTGGTTGTTTATTAAAATCGGTTTGTAAAACTTTTGTTTCATTTTTGGATCAGAGATCATTTTCACTTCAACATTTTTCTCGACTTTCGACTTTAACTTGGCGTGACAGGCTGCCTCTAAATGCCCTAACTTTTTGCAAAAAGTACACCTCACATCGTCTTTGACAGTACAATTATTTCTTCTGTGACCTACTTCTCCACATCGGTAGCAGGTATGGTTTGGTACACTATTATTGCTGACTGAAGGTTCAACTTTGATGTCAGATTTACTTATAGCATTTTGGTACCCGGGTTGTAACGGACGAGAAAAATGTTTGGGTGGCAATGCGTTTTTAGAAGGAATCTCGTTCACTGCAGGTAACTGGATTTTACCGTGTAAAAAGGCGGCTAAGTCGTCACAATATTTAAAATTGCCTGCTTCGGCAGCTATACTTATGTTTTTATCACCTATTGAACCAACGATTATGGATATTATATCTCGATCCCGAAACCCTAACTGCAAGCGGTCTATTTTCGACTTTTGTTTGAAAAAGAAATCGTATAACGACTGATTTGCTGAAGGTTTCGAATTAATTAGTTCTTTAAGAGATCTGAACATATCACTTCTTACTTGAAAGGTATCTGACAATGTTTCGCGCCATTGCTTCCACTTCCACGTGGTCCACCTGGTTTCATTTTTTTGCAAAGCGTCTAGCCAAGTTTTCGCGGTATTACGTAGTTTTTGAAGGGCCTGATACTTAATCATATTATCGGACCATCCAAACGCTCGAGAATTAGCCTCTACAACATTGATCCACATATCTACACTGTCTACAAGTGGGTCGAATTCGGGAATCACTGACGATAATAAAACATTCTGACTCACGGTTTCGGAATTCTTCTGGCGGCGTCGCTTCCTGCGCCTCCGTTCATTTGCACTGCTGCTGCTACTCGAACTGGAGGTCGACGTACTTGAACTTGTCGATGGCTCTCTTCTTGACCTTCGTTTGCGGCTGCGCGGCATGTTTGTGAGCGATGTAGGTACGGATGTCACTTCTGATATTAAAAGAAACACAGTTAGTAAATCATAAGAAGCGTATATTCCCAATAAGGTATATAGAACACACATAAACGTTACAATCAGGTTAAATTAGTTATGTCCCTTTAATTTCAAGATGATATTTTAATTAATCACAGTTTACATTTAAATGATGATAGCAGAAACCAATACACTATAAATATAAAGCCAACAAAAGAACAGGAAAATTCTACACAATTATGTCCATAAATAATGTTCTTAACAACATTATTTCTGGCTGATACCTATTTACTCTTATACACGAAGTGTCGTGGTCACGGAGAGGTGTTGCCTCGATGATGGTGCGTGGTAAAGTGACGCTCCGCTCCGCAGCGATCTCATAAATGAGCTGCCATGGCGCGCCCCTCCTAACCTCCTCCGGGTATGGCAAAAGCAAGTGCGACAACAGAAATAAGCTAGTATTCTGTCGTCAAGGCCACACGATGCTCTCAATCTAGGGCACGTAGTGGTAGACCCTGATGTACATGCCGGAGCCTCCAGCGAAGCCACAGGACCTGCCGTATGACGTCACTCCCAGGATTGTGAAGAGGCAGTCTGAGAGATGTCTCGTTGATTGTAGGGGACCACCACTGTCACCCTGAGAATAAGAGAAGTAGAATGATGATCATGAATTCTCAACAGCTGTCGATCTATTTGTAATTTTCAAGGCCATTCTTTGTCAGGTGCACCTTACTCGATATTTCATTTTCTTCCCGTACCTACATACTATTTTTTTTTTTTTTTTTTTTTTTTTTTTATTCAAAAGGAACAACAAACAGCTACAATATAAAACGTAGAAACAAGAAATACACAAAACGTATAAACAATATTGCAGCCCACAACGCTGTTCACGGGTTAACAATAGGATTCAATACAGTGAAAATAATCGCTAGGGTCGAGTAACACAAGTTTTTTTTTTTTTTTTGTTTTTTTTTTAACTTATTAAACTAACTATCGTGTTAAGATAATAGTAAATGTATATAATAAACAATATATGGTACAAATGAGAAAAATACATAATGCTATTCAGGAGAGCTCCTTAAGAATAAGGGTTTTGAACCTATAGGGAGCACATGCAAAAATATCAATATGTTCAAAAGTCCTATTGTAGGAATCTACCATTCTGCGAACAGGCGAACGCAAGCCAGAGTTGGACTTGAAAGTGCCCACTGAAAATAATGTGCCAGCGCGCACCTTCCGCTTATGGACTGTTCTAGGGACCGCATAGCATAACATGTTGGACAATTCAATGCAGTCCAATTTATTACTAACAATATTGTATAAAATCATGGCTTCTAAATACTTACGTCTATTTTCAAGTGTTGCGAGCTTATACTTTGCTAGCAAATCTTGATAAGGCAAATAATATCCATAGCATCTATAATGTATGGTACGTAGGAATTTATATTGAACACACTCAATCATTTCAACGTACTTTTTGTAGTATGGACTCCAGACGGACACGGCATACTCCAGTTGAGAGCGTACTAGAGACTTATACAAGCAAATGTAAGAAGAAGGCTTTTTAAAATCAACTGTTGAACGCATTGCAAATCCGTATAGTTGATATGCTTTATTTACAATTTTTCCTATGTGTAGGTCTAAGCAAAGCTTAGAATCAAGGATGACACCGAGATCACGAATAAAGTCCACTTTAAGTAGAGGGGCATTGCACAACGTGTATGTATAGTTTATTTTCGTTTTATTTTTTGTGAAGTTTACGAAGTTACATTTCGGTAAACTTAGTTGCAACTTATTTTTCTGGCAATAACAGGATAGTCTGTCCAAATCTTGTTGCAGCAGAAGGCAGTCATTTGTTTGTCGTATGGCTCTGTATACCTTAAGGTCATCGGCATATAATAAAAACTTGGTATTGCGAAAGCATTGGCTGATGTCATTGATGTATAAGATAAACAAAAGAGGACCAAGTATGGAGCCTTGAGGCACACCAGAGGTCACCTGTGCGATGTTAGATTGGTGACCATTGATTACAACCCTCTGACTGCGATTGGTTATATAAGAAGTAAACCACCTCAAAAGATTACCACGGATTCCGTTGAACGCTATTTTATTTAGTAGTATTTCATGGTCTACCTTGTCGAAAGCCTTACAAAAGTCCGTATACACTGCATCCACTTGTATACGGCTGTCAACACAATCAAATAAAAAGCTAGAAAATAATATTAAATTAGTATTTGTCGACCGCCGTTTGACAAAACCATGCTGTTGTTGAATTATGATGTTATGGACTATAGGATAAATTTCGTTATGGACTAACCTTTCAAAGAGTTTCGACAAGGCAGACAGTATGGAAATGGGACGATAGTGTTCAACGCTGTGTTTCGATCCACTTTTGTGAACAGGCACAATATATGCATGCTTCCACAGTTTAGGTATAACTCCCTCGGATAAACATTTATTATAAATAACAAATAGGGGCTCGCAGATGGAATTCGCAGTGTTCCTAAGGAAGTAAGATGAAACTCCATCAGGTCCAGGGCCTTTAGCTGGGTCTAGAGATTTAAGCTCCTTCAATAACTTACTATGAGAAATTAGTTGGTACTTACACAGAACGACTTGATATGCAGTGTCCAGCAGTGAGAATATACTTCTCGCTGATGACAGAGCCTCCACACAGCCACTGAGCTGTCTTTATGTCATTTCCATAGCTTAAAAACTCCTGTAACATACAATTTATTGGTTTTTAGCCTTTATTGCGCCTGACAAAATAATGATAGCAATATTTTAAGTGGGTAAACCGAACGTTGCTTTTATAAAATGTGAGGCACAGCCTGAAGTTGCAGGCAACCATTACCAAATTCATCTTGTCGATGGCGTTTAGCGTTTCGGTGACCTGGAATCGCCAAGATGATCAAATCTCGTTCCTTTTCTAGATGAATGAAAAGTGGCCTTTGCTGCGCAGTGGGATAGTAGACTGATGAAACATTTAGGCCGCGTTAACTGCATATCAGTATAATGTACCTGATAGCTTGGCCTATCTAGAGACCTTGGTCTTTATTTTCTATTTTGTTAAGTACTTGGTAGGTATCTTTTGAAAAGCCTACACAGTCCGCCCATACATTGAACACTGTAATTGAAAAACATTAGAAGTCATTTTTTTTTTAAAGGGAACCGCGGAGCTTCTTGCTGGCTCTTCTCCAAAGGAAACTACCAATTGGAACCGTGCACTAGGGTGTGTAGGTACAGATCTGGCGAATGCGCCGCTCGCATGCCGCCCGCGAGCGGGGCGCGTGCTGCGCGCCTGCCGCACTCGTGCTGCTACCAACTGTTTGTTGCGCCTCTAGCGTGCAAATTTACACAACGCTCACATTATGCACGGGAGTTGCATGCTTACCGCGCGCGTGCTATTTGCGTGCATGCAAGTTCACTGCTATTTTCAACTCTAATTTTGTTACTTGCTTTTGACGATGGCGGACGATAACACGATTGCCACCATCATTACTGCAGCATCAGCTATTTTATTAGTGAAGTGTTTAGAAGAAAAGAAGAAGAAAAGAAAGTGACGTTGGTGGCAGATTGCATTTTATAGACGAAGACCGAGTAGGTCTATAACAGAATTGAAAAGCCAACAAATTAGTGGATATTAAGCATTTTTTTTAAATTAATTTTGCACGTGCGCGGTTCTTGCGCCGTTCCCGCGGCGTTCATAGCTTGCGCGGGAACAGCGCACGGACGGACGGCGCAGGAGCGGCGCGCGAACATGAAATACACGTGCGCAGCACGCGTGCAGCGAGCGGGCGGCACGTGAGCGGCGCATTCGCCAGATCTGTACATACCATAACATAACATCTACATCGTTGGATGCGAAGTACGTATGATGCTGACGTTACACAAAATCCGACATCGCACAACTGGCATAGTCTGGACATCAAACGTCGCTCCACCACACACAACACCCATATGGTCGGAGGATCCTCCCTTTTCTATGGAGCTCGAGTCAACTTTAAACCTTGTTCCTCATACCTACATATTAAGTTCATGTAGATTTTTGTGAAATCAAATTTGTATTTTGATGGTTATTTCTTACCATATGAGGGAACTGATCCCGTCCAGCATTTCTGCCACCAGAAATGATGTGGAGTGACACGTCAATAGCGTAGCAGTTCTTCTCATGGTGCTTGTGTTTTGAAATGGAGATCTCTGGCGGTCCTCGACAAGGGTAGTCCAGTTTTTGAAAGTATTCCAGGCATTTTGAAAATAATTATAAAATGATTTTTTATTTTGCGTATTTATCTACTTATGTACGACGTATTTGTTAGTTCAGTGGCGAAAGTGAGCGCCTCAAATTCGATCGCTCTGGTCAGTTATATTTATTTATTTATATATTCTTTATTGTACACCACAAAAATACATTACAAAAAATAAATTACACTATAAATTATACAATGGGCGGCCTTATCGCTTTCCGCGATCTCTTCCAGGCAACCTTGGAATGGACAGTGATATTTTGCCTGGACATAAAATGGGGATTTTGTTGATGCAAATAATATGTATACAATATACTAAAATACACACAACACACACAGATATATACATATCCTAAATAATAGATACATAAATAGATACATACAAACAAAAAATATATGAGTAACGAAAATAAAAGACTATTACATTCCATAGATTATCAGTTTGGTACGAGAACCAGATCACAACGACAATAGGTAATGTAATTCTTCTGAAATAGTCTACTTAAAAAAGGACCTAGACAAAGATTGCTAAAAACGAAAGATTGAATGGCAGATTGTAGAAGGATATCTACGGTGCGATGTAAAAAATGGAGAAACTAAATGTGACTTTGTATATAAAGAGCACTGTTTACTCTTCGTAGAAATTAAAAGCGTCATGCTAAGCCTGCAGTGGTGGTCCAGTGGCAACTAACGCGACTAACGAGATGTAAATGTAACAAATTCGAAGACATGTCAAAATCAAAATCAAAATCAAAAGTCATTTATTCAAATTAGGCTGAGAATCAGCACTTTTCGAACGTCAAAGTACATGAGACAGTCCCCCAAAACGCCCACCCTTCACCACTTCCTAGTGCTTTAGCTGGGAAGAAGAAGTAGTGGAACAAACTCCCCAGCAGCACAGCTGTCTGTTTAGTCGGATAGACTTGATTCTATACATACTTAGGCAAAGTAATAAACATTACGAGACACAAAATATTAATTAAATAATTAGTCAAAATGTCATGTGACATCTAACAACCCGAACTGGGCCCGCGTGGTGGATTATGGCCCACGCCTTCACACAGAGAGAAGGCCTGTGTCCCAGCAGTTATATGCTGAATAAGAAGATGATGATGGACATCGTGCTTAAGGAGCCAAGGTCAAATCAAGGGGTCTGCGCCTGATGTGACATTGGTTCCTCCTGATGATTTATTAGAGAAGCTTCTCTCCCGATGTCTGTGGGTCCAGCCGAGAAATATACAGCAGCATGGTGGGCAGTCCAGCGTGGACATCCTTGCTTGTCCAACCCCCTTTTGATTAAAAAACTGCTTTTTCGTGGCACGCGTCAAGTTTTTTTTTGTTGTTTGGGTTCAAAATAATAATTTATATTGCCCGAGTTTTTTTATACATTCTGTTTAGTTATTACATTATGTTTATAAATATCGCTGATAAATAAATTTATTATAGAAACACGCCTCTGAGACCCATTTGTTTACGTGATAACCTAATAACTGGTGATAAACAAGTTTTGTAATAATTATATTGACCTTTTCATGTACTTACTTACATAGCTATGGTTTCCTTGCAAAAATCAATCTGCCTAGCCTATTCCCAACCATGTTGGGGTCGGCTTCCAGTCTAACCGGATGCGAATACCAGTATTTAACATGGAGCGACTGCCTATCTGACCTCCACAACCCAGTTACTGGGTATTAAAATACCCCTTGGTAAGATTGGTTGTCAGACTTTCGGGCTTGTGCTCCACAAATGACAGCTGGGACCAACAGCTACAGCAAAAGAAGTGTGTGTCAGCTCCGACGCTCGGTTTCTTCATGATGCTTGCCTTCACCTTTTTAGAGCTAATAAAACACAAACAAAAATCATCATCATCATCATCATCATCATATCAGCCGAAAGACGTCCACTGCTGGACATAAGCCTCCCCCAAAAGGGGGGATTTTCCATAATCGCCACGCTTGGCAGGCGGGTTGGCGATCGCAGTATGGTGGTCAAATGCATAGAGAACGCTGCTGCCCATTCTCTAGTAAGTCCTTTAGTCGCCTTCTACGATATCCACGGGAAGAAATGGGATGGTGCTATTCTTTTACGACCGGCACCACACGGAACAAACAAAAATAATATCAACAAATAAAACACATAATAAAAAACACGTTTTTTAATTTTATCTTCTCAGCGTAGAAACAAAAAGGTTAATAAAATTACATCAGAACACCATTATTCATTATGCAGCAGCCATTTAAAACTGGTTTTACAAGGAAAACGTTACAATAACTACCTACTTTAAAAGAAATATTGGTAAATATGACTTACATGTATCATAACATCAACATAGGTACGTCTGACAAGTTTTAAATATTAAGTAATATTCACATTGTTCTTCATTTCAGCCGAAAGACGTCCACTGCTGGACATAGGCCTCCCCAAAGCTCCGCTACTTCGACCGGTTCTGTGCTTCCCGTATACAACGAATTCCTGCGGCCTTCACAAAGTTAGCGGCCCAACTTGTGGGAGGCCTTCCCACTCTACGTCATCTGGCACGCGGTAGCTTTACTCGATTCTCGGTATTCGTCAGAGGTGAGACAAATGCCTAAGGCATTGTTGTCTTGTGAATAAATGTTGTTAGGTCATCTTTAAGAAGGTGCATTGTAAAAGTTGGCGACGTCGCAAGAAGCTGTCAAAAATTTTGCTGTTTTGTTGATTAATTTATCAATCCCTTATTACATAGTATCCCTTATTAATAGATGCTTGTGGCCTTCACAAGGCCTGCCAACTCTACGTCTTCCGGTACGCGGTCGCCACTCCAGAACCTTTCGGCCCCATCAGCCATCTGTTCTGCGAGCAATGTGCACTGCCCACTGCCACTTAAGTTTGGCAATTCTTCGAGCTATGTCGGTTACCTTAGTTCTCCTGCGGATCTCTTCATTCCTGAGTCGATCACGTAGGGAAACCCAAGCATTGCCCTCTCCATTACCCTTTGGGTGACTTTTAACCTTCCAATAAGGCCAAGTGTGAGCAACCACGTTTAAGTAATGTTATATGAATGGCAAATATAAAGAAAACACACTTTTCATGCTAATTCTATCTAATTGCAAAACTGTACTTATTCATTATTCACAAACGACTGAGTCACGCCAGGCGCGGTTGCAGCCAAAGACTTTGGGGGGTCACAGACAAAGTCTACCTACCTAATAATAAGAAAATAAATTATAAGTATTTTCGAAAAATTACTATTTTAAGCCTTACGTTTACGGCTTTGGGGGGTCATGATCCCTAGGACCTCCCCTCGGAATGCGCCTGCTTCACGCCAGGTGTATAGTAGGCCTGTCGTGGGCTATCCCGGCCCGTGCCAAGCATTCCTATACAAACAGCAAAAAGAAACGCACCTGTACCGGCCGCGACAGGCGCTTCTCACGCCCCGCCTCACCGCGCTACGCCGTACCTTTGTACTTACCGTCTCCAGACGGATCGGACGGGTGGCAACGGGCCTCCGCTGACCTCATCGGATTGACGGTTCCCTAGCCTTGGGGCCTACTCTCTAAGCACGAAATCCGTAATCTCGGCCGAAGTTATGGGCGTTTTCTGCTCCGTATAATTTACGGACATATGATTAGTTTGGGGCTCAAACTAAGAATGAATTACTAAACGATTTGATAGTTGTCCCTACACTATAGAACGTTTTATCCGTCCAAATAAGTTAATTAATCAGCTGTAGGAGTTACTTTGAAGTTTCGAACTATTTTTGGAGGGCCCGTATTTTCGTTGACGGAGAGAGTAGCTCACCTGGTCGGCACAGCCCGTCGGTTTACGGGCTGTGGGACTGCGGCATTAGCGCTAAAAGCGATATTTTAAATGCCACTCGTATTAGTACTTACTCACCTGTGAAACCTCGCAAAACATGTTTTTAATCAGAAAAATTTAGGATAATTTAAAACAATTTTGTATAATATTTTTTGTGTTTCTAAAACTTAACATTTAGGTATAACAAGATGGATGTCAATATATCTTCAGTCGAAGCTCAGCGTTCATGCCAGGCGCGTGTTTCGTAAAAATGTATAAATATATTGTATTGTGTCTGTGTCTCAGTTTGAGTGGCGTACTATGTGATCTGGACAAGGAAGAAGGTAATTTTTATAGTCTATTCTTTAAGTTGAATATTAATTGAGTTACTTTTCGTGTATGTCAGTGTGTTCGCATTGTTCTTCTAAACTACACAATAGATTTTAGTAGCAAGTTGATAAACGGTGCGATGCGGGTTCGAACAAGGTCACATTCTCTTATACAGTCCAGACGTAATCTTGGTCAGATCATGGGAAGACCATGTGGATTGGTTTCTGAAATGGTCTTTTTATATAACAGCACCACTCGAACATCGCATCGCAAATAAGTTGGCATCCAAGTTAGAACTTTAAATTAAATAAATTAGGCTCTTCTTCGTCGTGTGCCATAGCTATGACTGCCAGTTCACGTAAATTACTTTGGGGCCATAGGTGGAAGGAATTCTACCTGCCTCCTCTTACGAGTATTGGAGATTAGGTTGTGGTCGACGAGCTGTAGTGAAACTGTAACTTGTAGACAATAATAATACAATTTCCACACATTATAATTTAGAATACTTTAGAACATACATATTTACATGATATGTAGGGTGTGGTGCCGGACGTAAAAGAATAGCAACATCCCATTTCTACCCCTAGGTGTTGTAGAAGGCGACTAAGGGACTTACTAGAGAATGATAAGAATTGTTGGCCGCTGTGATTAGCTCAAGACAACGTTTGTGTTCTTTCACCAGAATTACTTTAGCTACTGACAGGTCATATGAATTACTTTATATCATTGTTTATTTTACTTAACTGCATAAACCATTTTTTTTTAAATTTTTACTCATTGAATTTTCATTTATTGTTGAATGTTAATTATATGCTATTATTGTATAGAATCAAGTTCTTCCAACTTAACAGACAGCTGTGCTGCTGAGGAGTTTGTTGCGCCACTTCGTCTTCCCAGCTAAAGCACTAGGAAGTGGTGGAGGGCGGGTCTTACGTAATTTTGACGTTCAAAAAGTGCTGACTCTCAGCCTAGTTTGAATAAATGACTTTTGATTTTAAATGGGCAGCAGCGTTCTCTATGCATTTGACTACCATACTGCGATCGCCAACCGGCTTGCCAAGCGTGGCGATTATGGCAAATGCCCCCCTTATGGAGGAGGCTTATGTCCAGCAGTAGACGTCTTTTGGCTGATATGATGATGATGATAGTGTAACAAACAAAAAATAATATTATGTACATGTGTATAAACAGAGAGAAAAGAATCACAGGGCATCCAAAAATACGCTCGCATCGCTGTCAATGGGAAGAGTGTCCAAAAGGCTGGCAATATTACCACGTTGTATGGCAATGCTAATTCTGTTTAGAATTAAATACACTATTTAGCACAGTCATATAACTAATTAAACTAATGGGGATACAATAAATTTATGACCTATAATGCAGTCCATGTCCCGTGACGGTTGACAAGCAAGAAAGAGGGACGCTATGGGTAGCGCCCTGGATCGTAGCTTAGTATTGCCACTTAAGTACGTTCCTGACCCCCCACGGTGGGTTCCCGCATTGTGAAACACGGTGAAGCGAGGAGAAACCCGAGGTGGGGCCGCTCGTCAGGGTTTTTGCTGCCGAGCCGATGACGTAGCGGCAAAAAGTAGGTTGCAGTGAAGTGCATCACAATTGAGGTGAGCCGCGATATCGTATGGGAAGCATCGCGGCTGAGGGTTACAGGTTGCGGCGTAGGAGGAGTCGGTGTTTCTGAGCAGCACTCTTCCCTTCCGTGATGGCGGACGCGGTGGGGCCACAGTGGAAGAGGAGTGTCGGTTATATAGCGTTGGCCGCTCTTCCTATCCCCTGCGGCCGAAAAGTAGTTGACGGTGGGGTCACTTTGCTGACCCGTCGCAGGGGACCAAGGGACCTTGAGACCTTGTCATAAACGGGGTCGTCTAGCACCCTTGTGCTATTTGGTCCCTCGGGTGGCCACGGCATGCCATGTGGTCTGGTGCGCTGGTGATGGGGGTTACCCTCCGTGGGTAAGGTGGCGGATGGCCGCGGCGGGTTCGCGGATGGCTTGCGTGTTCCCGTGTTCTCGCCAAAAGCGGCACTGGAGGACACCGTGGAGTTTTAGTGGGTTAAATTCCCACATAACTGCGCTATCAAAGCCGCGATATATTGGCGTGTGCTAGATGACATATGGTAAATTTAATGGTTTTGGTGTTTGGTAATGTTAATAACCTACTACTGTATAGAATCAAGTTCTTCCAAATTAACAGACGGCTGTGCTGCTGGGGAGTTTGTTGCGCTACTTCTTCTTCACAGCTAAAGCACTACGAAGTGGTGAAGGGCGGGCGTTTTGGGGGACTGTCTTATGTAAATTTGACGTTCAAAAAGAGCTGACTCTCAGCCTAGTTTGAATAAATGACTTTTGAATTTGATTTTATCTCCCCGTGGTAGCGCAGTGTGCATGAGCGTTTTTCCACGTAAAAAAAAGGTGCGTTCTTGTCTAACTTATAAAAACTTATTTATACTAACACTAGCTTTTTCCAGTTGTTTCGCCCGCACGGAGGTTGGAAGTGCCTTCAGTCATCACGTAATTGCAAAAACTGTAAATGGCTTTTAGATGAGAATATTTTCTCGTTTCATAGTTTTTTTAGAGCATGATTTTCTCAGTAGTCGAGTTTTAGTTTCTGAACTTACTTTTTAATTTTATGTGGTTCCAGGAGCTGCCTGCGAGTGGGATGGAGTCCAAGGGAAATGTGTGAAAGAGACGCAATGTTTCACCACTCTAGACACAAGGGTGGACCCACATCGCGTATGTTACATCATCAGTATTTTATTTTGCTCACAGAAATTGCACATTACTAGTTTAATCACGAGCTTTTTTCTCTTCAACCTGCAGGATAAGTTTTTATCCAGTGCGCAAACTATAACCATGAATTCAGCATACCATTGTAGACCCCCCGCGCAGAAGTTTTTCGTCAGTTATACAAAAGAAAATCAGCTGTTACTGTCCTGAGTAGGTATTGCACTTTTCTATGAAACAGCTGATTTTTTTTTTGTATAACCGACGAAAAATGTATTCTAAGTCTTGTCTAAGATAGACTTTGTTACGTTCGCATGTATAATATTATAAAGTAGGGATTACCACCGACTACAGAGCATAGAGCAGAGAGTACAATGATAATATGTGGCATAGAGCAGCGTAATTCCGTTACTGGTGAAGTACATTTAGTAATATCTCTGTGGTAGTGATGTAAAAATTGATAAAGAAGAAAGGTTTTTATAATTACAACACTTCAGCTTCAGAATGATTCCGATTCCCATTGATTACGTGTGGCCCCGCTGATACTGGGCCCTAAATAATACCATAAACAATTTTTTTTTTCAGGTTTGCTCCAAAAAGGGCGATCAGACTATAATCTGTTGTACGGACTGTAAACTAGTCAATGATACCAGGTATCTACAATTTTACGAGCACTATACTTTTTTTGGCTCTTCAAAAGGCCGTTCCAGACATGGCCCTGCATTGTTAGACTCACAGAAAATTATAATATTATAATACACCGTGAAATTTTAATGGTTGTTTTCCCGCAGCGAAATGGTTTTGTCTTTGTACAATCGTTTTATAAACAAATAAAATATTAGAAACAAAAAATGGCAGATTAATCATTGTGAAAAATCACCACGTGCGAGAGTTTATTTTGCTTTGAACATTTATGCATCGCTGTTCCCTTTGTCGGCGGTGCGTGCGATTCGAGTAGTACCTACAAATTACCTCTAGTGTTACTATTGAGTAGTGTTTTATCGAGTCGATGAATATTTTTTTAATTAGGCATTCTAAAACAAAAACATAATTATTTACTTTTACTCTATGCTTCGAAAGTACTCTTTGTGGCAAGTTTTTCTGCCGCGAAAAAACAACCATTAAAATTTCCCGGTATATAAATGATATGTTTGGATTTTAAAAGAGACCATGACCTCTGAGTTTGTTTTAGCTTTTCTTCTTAGCGATCAGTCAGCTAGGAAATGACGGCGCCATCTAGTTTTAAAAATATTGACGAGTAAAGTGTCTTAAAAGATCTAGTTACATAAACATTTATACATAAGTGAAAATAATTATTATGTTATTATTTTAATACCAAATAATAACATAATAATACCTACAAAAAAATCTTTTCTTTTCAGAAATGTAGTGATGAGTCCAACTACTGGTTTCTATTGGAAAGATGGCACTAAAGCTAGAGACAGTAAGTTTCATATTCTGTTTACATCAAACTCAGTTGTTGCCATTTTCCAATTCCATTGCTGTTCACGCAATGGAATTGGAAAATGGCAAAAATACCACGCACGTGCGTAGCGTAATGCTACGCACGTGCGTGGTATTTTTACAACTTAATCATAATAAATGTCGCGGCTAATTTAGATGTTAGCACGCAAAATAATATTTTTTTTTTTCAAATTCAAAGTCAAATTCAAAGCATTTATTCCAAATAGGCACATAAAAGGCACTTTTGAACGTCAAAATTTACGTTAAAATAGAATTGATTCTAGTCGCCCCTTCAAAAATGTAGTTTCGTATGGAGAAGAATGGGCAAGAAACTCCACCGTTACTCTTTTAAAATGTTTTACGCACAATATTTAACACACAATCATTATAATAATTAAGTGTGAAAACGATGCACCCAGAGTAAAATTACCATACCAAAGTAAAAAGGTAAAAAGAATGAAAGTGAAGCAATTCGACAGATAAATTAATTTTATGATAGATACATGGTGCTCACATATTTACAAACATTTTAAAAGTAAGTATACGATTTTCCAAGAATATATTTTATTTGCGACAATCAAGACAGTGTATTTAAACATTGACAGTTTTATTTAAGTACCTACTGTAAACTGTCAATATCCTACTCGCTACTACACACATGACATTGACGTTTACAATTATTCGGTATATTACCACCGAAACCACCGAATAATTACCGAATAATTTCGAAGTTCAAAAAGAGCTGACTTTCAGCTTGGTTTGAATAAATGACTTTTGATTTAAATTTTTGACTCTAAGCGGACACAGTTGAATATCAATTTTACGTGGTGTGACTATCTGACCTCCACAACCCAGTTACTGGGTAACACGAAACTTAATTTGAAATTTGGTTTTTAGGTTGTCTCCAGTACCTAGATGAACTGCCGTATAGCTGCCGTGAAGGAGGCTTCTATTCAGGCATCAGCAAGATGTACGATGAGGAGAAAAAATGTCACACCATAGGAACGTGGAGCATCGGAGGCGCACCATCACCAGGGTCTAAACCAGGGGCTAAATATCCTCACCAGGTAGGTATGTCATTAAGAGAGTTTATTCCGCGCGGGCTGGCAACGTCGTATTTCAAGTAGTTTTTCGTGATTATTATATTAGCGGCTTCGCCCGTTTGAAGGTCGGAAATTATCCCGCGGGAACGTAATATTGAGATAAAAAGTATCCTATGTGTTAATCTAGGTTATAAATTGTCAGTTTGCCAAATTTCATCCAAATCCGTTCAGCCGTTGTTGCGTATTTGAGGAACAAACATCCAAACATCTTCACAAATTTTCACATTATAATATACTAGCTTTTGCCAGCGGCTTCGCCCGCGTTGAGGTCGGTGTATTATACATATAAACCTTCCTCTTGAATCACTCTATCTATTAAAAAAACTCGCATCAAAATCCGTTGCGTAGTTTTAAAGATTTAAGCATACATAGGGATATAGGGACAGAGAAAGCGACTTTGTTTTATACTATGTAGTGATTAGTAGGATATGTCATCACTTTTGGAAATACAGAGTATAATGTTGGTTTGTTGTTGTGTTTATGAACAGTGAATTAACATATCGAGAGATATTGTGTAAGTCAAAACTTGATAAGTTTTGACTTACACAATACAATACATTTCAGAAATAATAAAAATACGTGACTATAAGTCGCTTTGATGCGAAATTAACAGTAATAAACAATGATTCAGTTCAGTCTATCTGTCTGTGGAATGCGCTCCCCCTTGATATCAGGATGGCAACCAACCGGTTATCCTTTAAAGTTAAAGTTCGCGAGCACATTCAAAAGAAGCTGGCAGTATCTTCACAACGATAATGTTTTCCCATTGTTTGTCTTATTTGTTTTATTATATTTATGTGTATTTATGTATGTTTATTTGTGCAGTGCATATTTATTGTTAAAAAAAAAAAAAAATTGAGGTATAATATGAGTATATTTAGTTATATTTCAATAATAATTAATTACACCACTTATTTGATAGCACCTACCACTGTTTGTCTCTGCATGGCCTAAAGGTCGACTGGTAGAAAATGCCTATGGCATTAAGTCCGCCTCTGTACATATCTGTGCGTAAAGTATTAAATAAATAAATAAATAGATATAAGTGTATTAAATAAGTGTGTGTGTGTGAGTGCGAATATAGCGTAAAGAACTTCGTTCCAGGGGGTCTATACTCAAAGCACGAAATCCGTAGTTTCGGCCGAAGATACGGGCGTTTCCTACTCCGTATCCATCACCTACGGACATGAGAATACTTCGAAACCCGAACTAACCATACATCACAACATTTGAAATAACATAATGCTAATAAAATGTTTCCAACACCCTAGAGCTGACTAATATTTATAGTACTAGTTATAACTAATTTAAGGTTCTCATTATAAGCGAACTGTTGTATTTTTAAGTTCTTATGACAAATAAAGTTCTTCTTTAAACCGTTTTGACAGTTCTGTTGTCCTTATTTGCTGAAAATCGGTAGTTGAGTCCATTCCGTATCGGACAAGCCCGTATATTCGTTGACGGACTTTGACAGTTTTTTTTTCTCATCATCAGGCAGTGCTGGGTTATGGTGAGGACTTGGCATCAGCTGACTGGATAGTTGGAGGCTCCATTATCAGCAATAAATACATCCTGACAGCTGCTCATGTGAACAATCATGCCCTTAAGTAAGCTTACCTAATTAGTTATTTTTGGGAATGGCTTCTCGCAGGTCTACCTCGGAGGTTGTCGGCTGCTTCACAGGATATGCCTGCAGCTGCTCCAATAATTTAAGGCCTCCAGCCGGGGCTTAAGGACTAAGACTAACTAAGACTATTAACGACTACACGCTAAGGGCACCCTTGTGGGGTACGGTCCTCGGCTTTTTTTTTGTGGTGGAAAATCATCAAATAACTTCTCCCGCTCTGGGTGGAGCAGTGTCAGACTTTTACTGACTAAAACCCACCCATCTTCCCTCAGTTGCCTGTGTGCCAGGGGCCGCGGTATCTCTTTCGAACAACCCGCACCCCTGGCAGGAATCGGTCCTTGCGGGCCCCATCAGTTGGTGCTGACATCTCTTTGAGGCGCGCGTGGAACACAACGCGCCGTCGACCCGGGCTTGGTCCTTATCGGACATCGAGCTACCCATTACTCGCCATTCGCAAGTCTTCGGCTTAGGGCGTCGCTGGGGCAGCAAGAGACGTGCTAGATTGCAATTATTTAGGGACGAATTTAAAGGTATAGGCTCAGCGGCGAGAGCTGGCCGGACATGGATTGGGACGTGGATTGTTTCTGGGTCAGAACCATATTTATACTCCAGGGCGGAGTCATCTGTGAATTTCCACATAAGCAGGTTTTTTTTACTTCGGCCTACCAGGAATCTATTTAATTCCTTCCAGGAAAGATAAGGCAACTCATGGGGACTAAGGAATTGGTGTGCATTATAGCAGAGTCAAAGAATGGCTTTGAAAGGCGTATTTGTAAATGGCACAGCAGATTGTCATCGACAGGTAGATGTTTTATAATCCGACAAAACAAGACAAAAACCTCAGCCCTCAGCTATATGCGAGGGTTGGTACTGTAGAGTGTTGAATATATGCATTGTATAATTTGTTGTGTGTCTGGGATATTACATCACCAAAATCATATTCCTTTTAAACTTAATACTAATATTTTTATCTTATATCCTCTTTTTTTAGACCGTTCTAATGACAATCTATAATTCTTCCTTCTTTTATTTTAAGCTGTGAGTCCTAACTAGCGGCCAGAATGATCCGTCATCACAAAACCTCTATAGTACCGTCAAAATCAGTTCTGACGTTTCAGCGACTAGCCCGAACAAACAGACATCAATTTTAAAATATGTTAAGTGCAAAAACCTGGTACTTATTTTGAAATTATTACAAATATTTGTGTGTTTGTGTCGCAGATGGATTGTCCAATCTGGTGTTTTACAAAACCGCTAGCAGTTTTATAAAACAGCTCCGTTATGTAAAACAGCTGAGCAACTTTCAGCTGTTGTACGTTTTTTAGTTCAGCGACTGACTGTCATAAAACTCTGTGTATTGAAATGTGCCTATAAATCACTTGTCACTGTTTGTTTTCATTTTTTTTTTGGTGGGAAATCATCAAATAACTTCTCCCGCTCTGGGTGGAGCGGGAGGCCGTGTCAGACTTTTATTGACTAAAACCCACCCATGTTCCCTCAGTTGCCTGTGTGCCAGGGGCCACGGTATCTCTTTCGAACAACCCGCACCCCTGGCAGGGTTTGTTTTCACTTGAATTACGATCATTTTCACTCATATTACTAGTTGTATTTATTTCTGTATCGGACGCCATTATTGTTGCAATGCAGTTGATTTGAAAATCCATCTGCGATGTAATATGTACCTGTAGATTTTTTTACATTATAAACTTTTGTATCAGGTCATTTAACATTCTTCTAATTTACAGTGGCGCCCTGAATTTCGTCGCGTTGGGTGTTGAGAAACGTACAGACTCACCAACCGTCTGGCAGACTCATAAGATGAAGAGATTCATCCCACACCCAGATTATAAGGCCCCTAATTTATACAACGACATCGGACTAATTGAGACAGAAACACCGTAAGTATAGAAAACTGCATCAAAACTCTGGTATAATCTCTCCATAACGGGGATACTAGACGCAAGCAAAAAGGCTATCAGGCTAAAAAAAAAAGTGTGACTAGATGGGTCACGTCAGCCGCATACACAGTGACCGCTTGGCAGCAGTCTCCACGCAGTGGGTACCCGAGGATAGATCGTGCCGTCGACGACGGAAGACGTGGTGAGACGACCTAGACGCGTATTGCAAGGGGTGGATCGAGGTGGGTCTAGAAAAAGATGCCTGGAAGGATTTGGGGTAGGCGTTACCTCAACAGTGGGACAGTGTGTTTAAATGAAATATAAAAAAACTCTTACTTTGCTGGGCCCGACAGGGTCCACAATATCATATCTTTGTAAAATCTACCACTGATGTTCAGCTTGTCGAAAACAATATAAATATACAGAGTGCGAGAGACATCCACGCGTAACCCGTAACCATGGATTCAATACATGATTCTAGAAAGACTTCATGAGATTCATGAAAAAAAAATGCTGTTAATACAAATATTTTGACCGCGTCGGTATTGTACTTTTGTAGGAAACAGGAGATTTTCTTTTGTATAAATTGATGAAAAATTTCAACACAGCGACCCCGCTGTATTGAAATTTTCATCAATTTGTACCGTTAAACCGTTAATATATACCGTTAAATACCCTATTCTATACCCATAGAATAGGGTATTTAACGATATATGAAAAAAATCTAAAAATAATTTTACCAAAAAGCAGTCGGATTCAAAGATTTCAGTTTTTTTTTAATTTGTTTTTTAACACCATGAAATAGTAGCCGCTATGTTATTACGTCATACCGCTGTTTAAACTAATCAACAACTTTGTACTTTTATTATTTTCGCAACTAAAGTAATTTTTATTGAAATAATATCTTACATTCAGTAAAAGTAAACCAACGATAAGTAGAAAAATAACATTTTTTTTTTAAATATAAACAATTATCATACAAAATATCAGCGCATTTGTTTACACAGCAAACTGACGTCACACCGACAGAGTACTATGGCGTCCACTGCGTCTAGCGTTTTCGTCAAATTTCGAGCGAAAAGAATTGTTGGTCGCTGTGATTAACTCAAGACACCACCAGAATTAGCTTAACTACTGACAGGTCATAATTATGTGTTACTTCATATAATTGTTTATTTTATTTGACTGTATAAACCATATTTTTTATTTTTTATTAATGAAATTTTCATTTACTGTTGAATGTTAATTACTTACCTATTAGTGTATAGAATCAAGTCCTTCCAACTTAACAGACAGTGTGCTGCTGGGGAGTTTGTTCCGCCACTTCTTCTTCCCAGCTGAAGCGCTAGGAAGTGGTGAAGGGTGGGCGTTTTGGGGGACTGTCTTATGTAATTTTGACGTTCAAAAAGAGCTGATTCTCAGGCTACTTTGAATAAATGACTTTTGATTTGAAATATGAAAATTTTATGGCACTAATCGATTCAAAAACAAATAGATGTGTTTTTTTAGTGGTTTATTAGCATTTTAGAATCGAATTAAGAGACTTCAAAAATGGGTGTAATACCCTATTATGTACTGAAGAAATTTTAACAGGTTGTCCGTAGATGTCCCCGCCACTCTGTATTGAGTATGAAGTACATCTCGATTTCAGGATTACATTCAACAAAAACGTGCTGCCAGCTTGTCTCCATGTTGAGGAGGCTAACGCTGAGACAGCTATCGCCACCACATGGAGAGATCTGAAATCGGAAGACCGTAAATTAACCTTAGCTGACCAGATCCAAACGGTAGGTCATTATCATAATCAGTCCATAGAAGTGAAATGCTGGATAAATCTCTGCTCATCTGCCTAACCTATAAAAAAAGTTATTAATATAGACGTTGAAAATCATCATTCGTAGATGGATTATCGAATCTGCTGTTTTCCATAACAACTCCGTTACGTAAAACAGCTAAAAGACGTTTAGCTGTTTTACATAATTACTGAACACAAAGCATTGCATAAAATTTTTCCATTTATCAATGCAGCGGGTCAACGATTAGACGTTATGTAAAACAACGGGAAATGAAACGTCAGATTGCAGATTTTAGTTCTAAATTTTGACGCTTGTGGCTATAGGTGCTAGAACAATTATAATGGCGTTCAAACAGAAATAATTTAAACGAGTAATATGATTGGAAATAATCCTAACTCAAGTGGAAAGAGTGATATAAAGGACAATTTGAATTTAACAATCAGAGTTTCATGAAAGTCAGTTCTAAAAAATAACGCTAAATAGCTAAGTAACTGCGACCAACTTTTAAGTAGCGCTCGTCACAGTTCTAACCTAACCCAATTGGTCAGGGTGCCCTTGCTTAGACTGCGACCGATCCGTTATTAGAAGCCACACCAAACGCTTATTTTGACTATTTAAGCCATTCTACATGACGTCTGTAGCCGTTTTGTTAAACAGCTGAAACTCGTTCAGCTGTTTTACATAACGAAGATGTTTTGTAAAACGATGTAAAACAGTTGATTCGACATGGGTATACAATATTATTATGTTGTTGAATTGTGTAATTTATTATTATATTTTTCGGCGCGAGGGTGGCTAGATTGAAGTGTTGAAGGAGACCTGCTCTTTATAAGTTCCACAAGGCCTTGAGGGTTTTCAGTCGCCATTATTTAATAATTAATTAACAATAAAACAATTTCTTGACGTGATTCAGGCGTGATCCGTGTCACAATTAGAGTTGTGGCCGGGGCGCTCACTCGGTCTGTACCACATTGTTTTTTTGTTTGTTTTGGGAATGACATCTCGTGGGACAGCTGGTCGGCTGTTTAACTGGACTTGCCCGTGGCTATCTTAATAAATTAAGGCCTCCAGCCAGGGCTTAAAAACGTAAAACTAAAATGACTACTCGCTAAAGGCACCCCCGTGGGGTAGAGACCTCGGCTTAGCACAACGCTGGTAGAGGGCAGCAAGGACGGGCTGGGTCAGAATGATTATTATTTAGGGACGAATTTAATGCAGCAGGCTCAACGGCGTGGGCTGATTCAGTTCGATTCAGTTTGTCCCTTGCTGCCCTCTATCAGCGATACCCTAAACCAAAGTCCGTACCCCAAAGGGGGTTGCCATGAGCGAGCAGTCAGTTTGGCAGGTTTATAAATTTTGTACATGTTTTGGTCCAAATAAATGATTTTTTTTTTTTTTTTTTTTTAGATTAAAGATTTTTTAAGCCCTGACTGGTTATCTTAGTTAATTAAAAATATCACAGGCAAATCCGGTTAAACAAACGACCACCTCATAGGTTGAACTGCGACATGTAATTCCAAAAAAAATACGGCGAATCCCTTCCCTTGCTTGGGCCACAAGCAAGGGAAGGGACGCTGGAACTTGAGAGTGCCAGTGAGCTTATTACTCTCTTGGAGGAGGATTATAGCGTCATCGGGAATGGTTAGGGTATGCCTCGGTCGGCGAATCCTACTAATGTGGGAAGGAGTGTAGCGGGCGGCTGTCACGATCAGGGGATTGGGGTGCTTCAGAGCAGAGTTGAAGAAACCGTCCTTACTCGGAGCGCCTTCTCTTAAAGGCCCTTCCCCAACTCAACTGATTCACTGAGGAGGGCGATGATATCATATTTGTTAATTTTCAGATCAACTTGGATAAATTCACCGAAGAAGAGTGTAAGTCTGCATATGATCGGCCAAATCGTCACCTAAAGGACGGAATTAATTACAACACTCAAATGTGTTATGGAAGCAAGTCTCATTCTCCTGAGGCTTGTAAGGTAAATAAAACTTCCATACCTAATTATATTCAGTTCTTACATTATAGCTCCCTATAATATTCCCACTGCTGGGATTCAGGTCTCCGAAAGAGGGAGTGGGCCGTAATCCACCCCGCGGGTCCAGTGCGTTTAATAAACTATCTCTGGGTCAAATTTAATCCAAATCCGTTCAGTAGTTTTACATGAATTAGTGACAAACATCCAACCATCCTTATCCATACATCCTCAAAAACTTTCGCATTTATAATTTAGGGCCATCCATAAATTAGGTCGCAATTTTTTTTTTGTTTTTTTTTTGACTCCCCAATCCTTGTCACAGGTGGTCACACTTGCGAAACCCGCTCCCCCTTGTGTGACGTCTCATATTTTTCAATTTTATATTTAGAAGTAATTAAATTGAAAAAGCAGTTTTTCATAAAAATAAAATAAAGATAATCTGTAACAAAAGCGAACATAAAGTCAAATATTTGAGATAGATACAAGAAGCCTTATAAATATAGATCGAGTAAGTAATATTTTTAGGGTTTTGGTTTACATATAAATTTCGAGTTTTAGTATTTTAGATTTTAATAACATGTGACGTCACAAAGTTTTTGACACCGCTTTTTTCATGCATATCATATTACTAACAACACCTTACTAACAACAACAACTTACTAACAACTTAACTAGTAATATTTATCACATTACACACCCAGTGTTCTTCCTCCTCTCTCCTACTTGATCTATGCTGTGCCCGACAGGGTCCATAATTGTTACTAATATAATTCCCTACCAACTTTATACATTATGGTACGCAATAAAGAATTGAGAATTGAGAATTGACCCACTCGTCCCTTGTCACACAATGTCACATTTCGTTGACCCCCTGCCCCCTTAACGTGTGACGTAATTTATGGATGGTCCCTTATTTTTTTCAAAAAGGTACAATTTTGGTAAATGGTATCTCGGTTACAGGCAGATTCAAACCTTTGCGAGAGCTGGAGTCTGTACTGGGTTCGGGACCTGCAGTGGTATTCTGTAAATATCTCACCGTCAAAAGTTGAGTGAAGTGAGTACCATCAGCTGGAATGACACCTCAGTTAGAGCTCACTTCAACTAAGTTTTCAAGGTCAGATTTTTACGGAATAGACCGGCTGTATGACAAATCTCCAGGTTCACACCCTTAAGGTGAATCTAGTCGACGTTTTTTCCATACAAACTTCGGGAGTGTATTGCTCCACTGTTCGACAATGTACATCAAAAATTAAACATGCTATGGTTTTGTCTCATTATTAATATTGTCTGTACGGAAACAGAATACTAAAATAAAAAGCCATTAAAAAGTTAGGAGGCAACAAAGACTCGTTTTTCTTGCTAATTGAACCTAACTTTGGTTGTGTTTAAGTAATAAAAGAAGTGTAAAATCTGAAAAACCAATTCGGTATCGACAAAGTTCAAATATCGATAAGTTCAATAAACTTTATTGGTCATTGATTTATGCAGAGGTCTTTTCATAAACCCCGACCTTCCGAAGTTCTGTTCTTAATTTTTGACGCGCCTGTTGTACTATAAATGATCCTGCATCTCACTCAATAATGTTGTGCGTGTAGACTAGTTTCTAACTGCTCATCACTGATACTACCTCTGTCAGACACAATTTCAGGTGAGACAGCGTGCTGTTTAGCCAGGCCCATCAGTGAGTTCGAGCCCGCGACTAGGTTCCCCTTAAGATTACAATATTAAATTGCACTTACGTACTACAACATTGTAAAAGCTCCTTCTGTGAGGAAGAGAATTAAATACAAAACAAAAGGAGATGTGCTATGTGCATCTTTAGAGAGTGTTGTGTGTTTACAATATTAGTAGGATTTGTAGGATCTGATGAAATATGAAAGAAAGAAGGAAGGAGGGAAGAAAGATGGGTTTACTACACTTCTGAATACCCCACAGTAAAATACATACTCAAGTAATATTTTTATGCATTTGCAGGGTCTATCCGGCGAACCATTGCTGATCACCACTCAATTCTCTCGCTGTATCTACACTATTATTGGAGTGACGTCATTCGGCACTTACCGTTGTGGACCTAATACCAGCACTCCTGATATCTACACCAGGGTAGCTCACTATAAACCCTGGATTGAAAGCGTCGTGTGGGCTTGAATGATGGCGGGCGAATTTTTTAATTGTTTGTGATTAAATACAATTCTTTTGGGAATGTATTGTTTTTTTTTCTAGACTTCCTAAACTAACCTTAAAATCTTTACTTTAATAAGCTGAAGATTATTTGTTTGAACGCGCTAATCTCTAGAACTACCAGTCGGATTTGTAAAATTATTTTTGCATTTGATAACCACATTTATGAGGAAGACTATCATAGGCTATTTAACATTACGCTGTGACCCGAGCAAAAAGACAAAAAATGAGAAAAAAGCGCAAAATCAAAATCAAAATCAAAAGTCATTTATTCAAACTAGGCTGAGAGTCAGCACTTTTTGAACGTCAAAATTATATAAGACAGTCCCCCAAAACGCCCGCCCTTCACCACTTCCTAGTGCTTTAGCTGGGAAGAAGAAGTGGCGCAACAAACTCCCCAGCAGTCCCAAACTCCGCAAACAGCGCAGGCGGGTGATGCAATCAAAGTCATAGTCAGAGCTAGAGCTCCCGAAAGAGAGGGTCTTAAATGGTCAAATGCCCATGTAGCACCCACTCTCATGAAGATCGGAGACGCTTCACTTGCAGTTGTCGACGAGTACGTTTACTTAGAACAAACGTTCCAGTAGGTACGTACAACTTCGAGAAAAAGGTCAATCGTCGAATCCGACTTGGCTGGGTAGCGTTCGGAAGGCCACGCAATATCTTCTCGTCCCAAATACCGCAGTTCAGACGAAAGTCTGATGACCCATGACAGTGAAACGTGGTCGCTCACAATGGGCCTTATTAGAAGGCTTAAAGTCACCCAATGGGCAATGGAGAGGGCTATGCTTGGAGTTTCCCTACGTGATCGAATGAGGAATGAAGAGATCCGCAGGAGAACCAAGGCAATCGACATAACCAGAAGAATTGCCAAAATGTTGTGGCAGTGGGCAGGGCACATTGATCGCAGAACAGATGGCCGATTTGGCCGAAAGGTTTTGGAGTAGCGATCGCGTACCAGAAGACGTAGAGTTGGAACGCCTCCCACAAGGTGGACCAATGATCTCGTGAAGACCGCAGGAATCTGCTGGATGCGGGAAGCACAGAACTGGTCAAAGTGGCGGTGCTTGGGGGAGGCCTATGTCCAGCAGTGGACGTCTTTCGGATGAAATGATAATTATGAAAGCATTTGCTTAGGTTCGAACCAACGACGTACGACTCGTAAGGTGCTGCCATTACCATTAGGCTACCACTGTCCCTGCGGCGTAGACCTGAAGGTGAATCCTATTTTATTTTTTGTGTAAGGAACTCAAAAAAAGGTAAAATAATTGAAATACTCTGTTTTTATGTAATCCACTAATAAAAACCTTGATATTTATTAGGTATATTTTATTTATTGACATTGAATTATTTCCTTGGTAGACATATTCATGCGCAGAAGAATTCATATGTACAAGTCACTCTTCAACAGTTACTTCCTGCCAACTCCCTCAAGGCCACACGACGCTCTCAATCCAGGGCACGTAGTGGTAGACGCGGGTGTACATGCCAGAGCCAGCAGAGATACCGCACTGTCTGCCGTATGACGTCACTCCCAGCACTGTGTATGCGCAACGCAGGAACTCGTTTGCAGTTTGGAGAGGACCACCGCTGTCACCCTGGGGACAAAATTCTTTTGTTTTGACTCTTTGCTGTTATAAAACATGTAATAAAAAGATAGCTTAAAAGCTGATGTGAATTAATTACATAGAACTTCTAATATATTTTATGATATATCATCATTTAGAATTTAAATACAATTTTAGGCTATCAAAGATTGTACTATTTTGTTCTGTGGCCGTACCTCTACGACGCCACATGCGAACTACAAATCAAAGACCTGACGTCACCAAATCCTGCATAGCGCAATCAGATATATCTGCGCGACTGGTATAGAGGGTGTAAGGGGAACACTTCCGAATCCAGAACGTAGATTATACAGGGTGTGGCGTAAGTAGTGGTCCACCGTTCAGGTTTCGATGAACCAGATAATTAACTATAACAATTAAATTTTACCCAAGGGTTCCGAAAATATTTCCTTTTTGTCTTTTATTTACGAAATTTCTACCTTTTATTACAAATTTGTTTGTAGTTTCAACAAAAACCATTATTTTTTCATTTTGATTTCTCTTAATTACTGCTGAATACTAGAGCTATCATGATAAATTATGATTTTTTATGTAAATTCACCTCTTTCGAAGAAAAAGTTAGTTCTTCTCTAATTTTAACCCGAATTTTTAACATACCATCCAAGTTCAAAGGCGATTTTTGTAAAAAAAACTTACTACACTGTCAGTGCCCATTTATTTAATAATATGCTTACTAAATACCGATTTCAAAATGGTATCACTATAACAGATACTATTATTTAACAAAAAGATATTCAATTTTAATTGAAGCAAAGAAGATTTTCATTAAACTACTTTTTTAAACTTTATTGCGTAAATACTATTACAAAACGTATTAAAACTTAAAAAACTGATACAATGTAACTTTTTACATTTCAAATGTGAGAGTTTTTAAGCACAAACATGTCAGGTAAAAAAACCCTGACCCTTTTTTTACCTGAGACATGTTTGTTAACAAAAACCCGTTGAAGCTCTCGCAGTCGAGTTACGCACAATAGGAGTGATAAGGAAAAGATGTGGTAGGGTATTGCTATCTCCTTCATTACTAACGTTGAAATCTCCAGATATCTCGAAATGATTTAGTACGATCTCGTCACTCGTGTCGTGCGTCGTATGCGTTTTGTTTTTATTCTGCCTGTGTTTACCTCCGCCATTTCTTTACCCCTGCCTGACCCCGGACTCTGTTTAATTTGCCTACTGATTGGACTTGTTGTTTTGGTGATCTCTGCGACATTGGCTACGTGTACTGGTGACTTTGGCTTGCTCAACGATTTGGACAAACGTGCAGTGCAGTGACAATTAAAAAATGTCTCGGTACACACCGCGCGAATATGCTGACATGCATTTTATTTATGGCGAATGCAGAGGTGTCGGCAGAGAAGCAGCTCGACTTTATCGGGAGAGATATCCCGATCGAAGACATCCAGACCACCGAGTTTTTGTAAGAGTGCATAACGCATACACCGAGGGAAGGATACCCGGCACAGGCGTAGGCGGTGCAGGTGAAGGACGACCGCGACGACACAACGATGAAGAGGTTATGAATTTAGTTGCAGAAGATCCTTCAACATCGGTCCGTGTCTTAAGTCGCAGAACTGGCATATCAACTAGATCTGTACATCGGATACTCAAGTATTCAGCAGTAATTAACAGAAATCAAAATGAAAAAATAATGGTTTTTGTTGAAACTACAAACAAATTTGTAATAAAAGGTAGAAATTTCGTAAATAAAAAACAAAAAGGAAATATTTTCGGAACCCCTTGGGTAAAAATGGTTAAAACTTTTAATTGTTGTAGTTAATTATCTGGTTCATCGAATCCTGAATGGTGGACCACTACTTACGCCACACCCTGTATACAACCTAAATGCAAACGGATACCAATAACCTTTAGCCTTAGATTGGTTATTTTGCATCAATGTAAAACGTTTGAAGCTTCTGTAACGTTTCTACATATTTTATTTTGGCGGTGCTTTACAAAGGATGCCTAAACCTAAATTCGCCGCCTGGATTTGGGGTCGTTTTTAAATGTGTTGGGGTCCTTTTGACCGCCACCGTCGAGTATAACCGACAAATGAAAATGTGTCCAACACGCCGTCGATTAATGCCGACAAGAAAACAAAATTTTAGGGTCATATTAAATAAAAGAATGATGTTACGAGTAATATTTTATTTAAAAAATCGGGGACGAAAAGCAAAGATTATTTGGGTATTGATAATTTTTTTTAAATCCTTTTTCTTTTTTGTAGGTTTTTGCGCCGAATTTTTGGCTTGACGTGGGAGGGACGCCGATGCGTTTACGCTCTGGCGGCCAAAAGGTTAATCTCAAATAATGGTTCATTTAACTGTTCTCACAACATAGTGTACAAAAAATGAGGTAAAAAACATTTTTTTTACGTTACTGTATCGAGAATCATTAGCCCTATCACCTGTCTTCGTTTTTGGAAGCGTTTCCCTTACAACCTGTTTAAACAACATCCCAACATTGCCCTCCTTTTTTTTTCACGGGCGGAAATCCTCATGGATGTTCTCCGCCCTCCCCGGGGCGGGGTCTGTCAGACTCTTACTGACTAAAACCACCCCGGTGTTCCGTCTCTCACTTGCACCGGGGATCACGGGAACTAGTTTGACTTCAGCGATCCCCGGCTAGTGCGGCGCCTGCCTCTGCGGGCCACCTCACGACAGGGGGGGAGTGAGTTGTTAAACTCCCCCTTACGTCATAGAGAGGCGCGCGTGGAACACTACGCGCCGCCATCTCGGGTCCTAAGAAGTAGGCGGTGACAGATTTCCCCAGATCTGTCGCCTCTGGACCCATTTAGGGGGGCTGGCAGAGGGCGTTATCCGTCCTCCACCGACGCTCGGTGCGTCTGCTGCGGATCGGGTTAGCGGAAGCAATCTCCCGCTCCCTCTCCGCAGCCTCCTTCTGCGACATGACTGTTTCGCAGAAGGATGCCACCGCGTCCCAGGACTCCTCACTGCCGACCATCGAGTCGACAATGGCCGGCAGCGACAGGTCACTGCCGACTCCTGAGATGAGGGCACGGCGCGGCTCCTCCCAAGCGGCACACTCTGCCAGCGTGTGCCACGCCGTGTCCTCCCGACAGTCGACGCAGTGGTGACACCGAGCGTCCGGCTCCCTGTTTATGCGACACAGGTACTTCCCGAAGCAACCATGCCCCGAGAGCACCTGTGTCACCCGAAACGACAGGGAGCCGTGCCTCCTCCCGAGCCAGCGCTCGAGTACTGGCCGGATCGCCTCGATGGTGGCGGGGCCGGCGGTAGGGCGTGAAAGCCTGTCCCGCCATTCCGCCACCAGGGCTGCGCGAAGCTGTGACCGACGCAACTCCAAATGTCGCTGCGTCAGCCATTCGCCCCGCGCCCTCGAGTCCTCGCGCTACCGATACAGTGACGCGAGTACCTTTGCCTCGAGGTCCCAGCTGCCTCTCTGTACGAGCTCCCACGGGCCGTGATCAGCGTGTCATCCGCATAACACGTCAAGTCCACGCCCGGCTGGAGCTCGCCCCTCAGCACCCAGTCGTACCCCGATGTTCCACAGGAGCGGTCCCACGACCGAACCCTGTGGAACACCGCACGACATGCAGCGCTGGTTTCCGCCATCACGTCCCGTGTAGGCGACACACCTTTCCGCAAAATAAGCCCCAACGATGCGGCGGAGGTAGGAAGGCACCCGATGATACTGCAGTGCCTCCCGAATGCAGCTCCAGAGCAGGGTGTTGAAGGCGTTGGAGATGTTCAAGGACACCGCCAACATCACCCCGCCCCGGGACACCGCTTCCTACGTCAGGAGTCTCACCCGCGATATCGCGTGGATGGTGGAGCGCCCGTGCCGAAAGCCGAACTGGCTTTGCATGTCACGCTGTAGATGCCGCCACAGTTCTAACAAACAAGAAAAAGATACGAGCGTTGATAGCCACGATGGATTATCTAAATAAGATTTTGGACCATTTTTCCAGGATTTTCCACGACGTTTTCGTTCACCAGATATTATTAGAGTTTTACTAAATCGTACTGAATAGTGAAAAAAACTTTATCCAAACAAAAAAACCACTCCGGGAGTGCCGACAGAAGTGAAAACTTGAACAATTACGTGTAAAAGACATCAACGCGCAACTCATACGTGTGCTCGCTGGAAAACGTTCGGTGTCGATGACGCGAGTTCCATGATTTTTGTTCACTCAAAAAGTGATCAACGCGCCTAAAGCAATTTTCACTTCAAAAACAACTGTTCGTATACCATTACTTGCAATGTAAACAACAGTGATAGGAAGCAGCAGAATTTCATCAAGATACATAAAGTGGATTAAAAACGTATTAGTGAGGCTAACGCAAAAACTACCGAAACAAAGTTAATACAATTTATATAGAAAGAGACTCCTGAAGCATTTCACATATATTTAAAAAAATAATGTTTGAATTTCATCCACAATTGATGGACATGTCGCGGAACATACAAAAAAAATTACTGACGAATTGAGAACCTCCTCCTTTTTGAAGTCGGTTAAAAATAGTCTTCATACCTCACAAGTGTCTTTAGCTTCCTTCGTGTCTCCGTAGCACATCTGTGAGGTGTGATTATATCCTTGGCGCAGATGTCTGTGTTTAGGATACAGCTGCGAACACTTCGCCTCTTCATATCTCTGCAGTCTTACCTGGTAGCCATGAGAAATAAGGTTAAATCTTTCAGTGAAATTAAGATTTTAACTACGTATGTGTATTATAAATTCACTGACATTCGTTTCATGTAAAATACTGATAGGTATTGAAAGAAAGAAAAAGTATTTATTGTCACTCGCACACATAATAAACTAAAATCTTTTAAAAGATTTTTGTTGTAAAAAAGAACAGAAATTCCTGCATGAGGCTAAAAGGCTCAGGCTCAGTATTCAGCTGTATCCGGTTAGGCTTTAAGCCGAAACCAACATACTCGTAGTTGGGACAATGATGGTGACTTACAGTCTGCAAAATGTCTGCTAATCCCTGACGATGTCCCAAGGCACCCCATCCAGTGGCTTCAGCTGTCACATCTGATTCTGGTACTAAAGGTAGACAGGCCGGCAGTACGTTGATAGTGAAGGATATCCTGGATAGAAAATCAAGATTGTCAGTTTGATAGGGCATTCAAGAGATTGCAATCAGTGTAGTAGAAGCTTTCTTTCTACATTATTTAATGTTTTTTATTTCGTAATGTTAATCACTTACTGTTGTATAGAATCAAGTTGTTGTAACTGAACAGGCGACTGTGCTACTGGGGAGTTTGTTGCGCCACTTTTTCAAAGTTAAAGCATTTTCAAATAGCCACATAAAAGGCGCTTTGAAGATCAAAAATATTGGGCACGCCATAATTGCGGCGGTAAGTCTCTTCTTTGAGGAGTGGCTTGAGAGGCGGCATGGCGTCCTCACCTTCCGCCTGACACAGGTCCTCACCGGACACGGCTGTTTCGGGAGGTTCCTGTTTCGGGTAATGCGGGAGGAAACGCCAGGGTGTTTCCATTGCGAAGATCGCCCTGAGGAAACGGTGGAGCATACGGTGGAGGTCTGCCCGGCTTGGGCGGAGCACCGCCATGTCCTCATGGAGGCGATCGGTGGTGGCAATCTCTCGCGTCCGGCCCTGGTCTAGGCCATGGTACGAAGCGAGAGTGCATGGGTAGCAGTCGCTTCCTTCAGCGAAGCAGTGACGCTCGCAAAGAGGGAGGCGGCGCATGTGAGAGAGAGGCAGTACATGCGCACTCACGGCCGTAGCCTTTGCAGGAGACGCCTTGGGCGTCGGGAATCCCAGGCTGATTCCCGGCCACCGTAGGCGCAGGCTTGCGGACGGCGAGAAATGGGTAGCTCGCTGTCCGGTAAGGACCAAGCCTGGGACGACGGCGCGTTGTGTTCCACGCGTGCCTCAAAGAAATGTCAGCATCAACTGATGGGGACCACAAGGGCCGATGCCTGCCAGGGGTGCGGGTTGTTCGAAAGAGATACCGCGGCCCCTGGCACACAGGCAACTGAAGGAACACGGGTGGGTTTTAATCAGTAAAAGTTTGACACGTCCTCCCATTCCACTCAGACCGGGAGAAGTTATTTGATGATTTCCAACCCAAAAAAAAACATCAAAAACGTTAAATAGAATTGATTCTAGTCGCCCTTTTCAAAAGAAAGCTTCGTATGGTAATGGGCACGAAACTCCACATCGCTGCTAAACTACTAGGAATAGTGGAAGGGCGGGCGTGCCGGGGGACTGTCTAATGTAATTTTGAGCTTCGAAAAGTTCTGACTCTCAGCCTAGTTTGTAGAAATGACTTTTGAGTTTTGATTTTGGATGATACTATAGAGGTATCAGGAACAGGGTGTAAACTTCACTCATACTCTATAGAAAAGGGAGGAACCTCCGACCAGACGGGTGTTGTGGCTGGTGGGCAACTGCCCGACGGTCGATTTTTTTTTTTTTGGGTATGGCATCTCGCAGTTGACCTTGAGAGGCCGTGACTGCTTAACCGGGCTTTCTTGTGGGGACTATTAGCTTTTAGACTAAGAGCCTCCAGCCAGGGCTTACAAAACTACGCTTAACCTATAGCGACTGCGCACTGAGAGCACCCCCTGCGGGCTACGAGCCTCGGCTCAGGGAGTCACTGTTGGGGGGGTAGCAAGTGGGGACAGGCTGGATCAAACAATTTCATTATTATTAGATCATGGGGATTTTAACTCTACTTGTTCAGCTTCGGCGCGGGCTGGCACTTGTGCGGGCAAGGGACGGTTGGGGGGCATTTCGTTTACTCGGGGTCTTCGCGGGGCGCGAGGACCTCGGTGGCGAGGTCGGAAGGACGGTCTGTGTTTGTGTGCTGTACTGATGGCCCTACTGCTTTCTTGAAGGAGAGTGATGGGGTCATCAGGGTCGGAAAGGACATGTATTGGCCGGCGGATTCTACTGATTCTACTGGGGACATAACTAGCGGTTACCCGACGGTTGATGAGGGGATGTTATATTTATACGAGTCGCGCGGTAAACTCTGATTTGTGTGACATCAAGTCTTTCATGCGTAATTCGCATGTGGCATTGTAGATGGCGCCACAATACCAAGACACAAACAGTTCTTCAAAGTAAGGCGAACTTCCAAATACCGTACTTACGTCTTCTCAGTTTCAAGCAGTGCGATGTCATTGTACTTGGAAGGTGGCTGATACTCCGGGTGTACGATGATCCTCTTCACGTTGTGGGTTTGCCAGTATTCGGGAGGGTCCGAGCGCCATAGGATACCCAGGGCTACGAATTTTACTGGTCCACTGAAAACAGAATTGGGTGACTGGTGACTGTCAAGACTTTCCAAACCCTACGACTTACCCTCCAAGGCGCATCACTGCTCATGCTGTACCGGTGTAATTTCTTGCAGGTAAGGCAATATTTCAGGTTTTAGTCTGGAATGGCAATGCACCTAAGATGCCGCTGGTATTGCAGATGGGGATAGATAGCTATGACCACTTTTTTTCTGGCATAGGGCCTGCACGTTTGTCCTCAATTACATTTTAAAATGGTGGACTATGTAACGGTTTCATAATTTGAGAAGTGACTTGTAAAATTCGAGTACTTACACGGCAGGACTTGATACGCAGTGAGCAGCAGTGAGGATGTACTTTTCGCTGATGACGGAGCCTCCACACAGCCACTGAGCTGTCTTTATGTCATCACCATATCCCAGCAATGCCTGTAAACCAACAAAAGACATTAAACATAAAAGTATTTACTGACTGGTGGCGCAAGGGGTAATTTAGTGGACTGTATTTTGCGATGCGGAACAAAACGATTGACAAACGCTTGGCGATAGGTAGTTCGAGTTGCGGGGTGTAGGACAATAGAAAACAACTCGAAACAATTAGGGAGGGAAAGCACAAACGGGAGCCGCGTGCTTGCGTCGTCGCCGATGCACCGGTTCTTTTTCCACGTTTAGGGGCAGTTGCACTTCAAGATACTGTCCTCACACGTTAAATACAAACAAACTGTCGATTATAAGTCTCATAACAGGCAAGAATGCGGTGATTCCAAAGTTATCAATATTTTAAAGCAGAGTGGGGCCTACGCCAATGCGTCCGCGATGCGATTCAATCGGAAGTGTTCTTAGCGACAAAAAATGGCTGGGCGAAATCTCTCATTCACTCGCGAGGTATGTGCTGAAAAGGGATTGGTCTAGGAAAGCGGATGTCAATCAAACAAATTTTTCAACAAATGATAGATTTCTCTGACTCCTGAGCTCGTTATTGTGTTGCAGGAGCCGTAATTATGTAAAAACATTGATCAAAAGCCTTTTTTCAATTTAGGGTCGCTAAATTGGAAAGAAAATCAATAAAACAGTGAGTTTTCACTTCACTTTCACTGTTGAAAATCTTCGAATCCACGATTATGCATTCAAGAAAGGTTTAGCTCGCTTCTCCCAAAGCATTGGCTTGCCATACATAGTGATCAGACTGAGTAACCCGGGCCAAAATGGCCGGAGTTTACGATGTAGTTTGGATTGAAATAACCAGCTGCTGCATGACAGCTTTCATTATATACCTACCGGTTTGGCAAAGCATGAAAAACAACAATACGTTGAACAATAGGTTGAAACTTAACTTACCATGTGAGGGTACTGGTTCCTATACGCGGCCATTCCTTCGCTGACTACTGGGGAGGGTTTTGAATGGAAGAAGTCATTACTCTGTAACACGCATAAAAATATTATCATGTCCATATCATCTGCCAAGCCATTTTTCCAACTTTGTCGAGGTCGGCTTTCAGTGTTACCGGTTGCAGCTCAATACCAGTATTTTACATGGAACGACTTCTTATCTGACCTCCACAACCCAGTAGGTAATTGGGTAATTAGATAGCCTTGGTAAGACTGGTTATCAGACTATTGGTCTTCTGACCATTTTTGCTTAACGTGCGTTCCGAAACAGGGACGAGTCTTGTTATGTAAATAGTCAAATCCATATATGGGGATAAAATAATCATTGCCTCCTCATGGGGAACGAAAAATTGACACACTACGTTAATTTGCTGTGTAAAACCCATTTCATATAACTGTCGAAGAATGACAGTTGTGTTTCGAGTATACGAAGAATTTGAGATGATAAATAATGAATTTCTCTCAATTTACACCCACAATTTGTCAACTATGTTTAAGTCCTACGGAATGGGAAGCGTATTCCCAAAAATTGGAGGAAAATCCAAATTCCGGTTGGAAAGTGAGAAATTCTTGACGACTATGTGAAGACTAACTAACGAGCTTTAGTGACCCAGTGACAACGGCCCCGGCTTACGTGTTGTAGGTCGAGTCAAACCCGAACAGTTACTTTACCTAGTGGTCTATATTTCATTACCACTGTTCACAAATCGGTGAAGGAAAATATTGACGGGCCCGCCAATCATCTAGAACGCTAAAGTGGGATCGGTCAAGAGTACATTCTACTTTTGCACGCAGATCTTTTGCATTTCTTGGGTCATATCTTTACTCTAAATTCTACTCGTACAATAGAACTATACTCACCTTAACGTACACCAGCTGTAAAAATGCCATTTTTAATTGGTTGCATCCTAAAAATTATGACCAAACGGAAAACCTTTTGTACATACAGTCATAATATCTGACATAACGAGCAAAAAAAAAAAAATAGATATGCACGCATCAAACCACCCATTTTCAACAACTACACCCCCACACACACCTCACACACACTTCACACACACTCCACACTTTCACACACACTTACATCCAAAAGCACCTGTTTGTTTGTATTTTTATAAATTCTTTTTTTTATATTATTAATTCTACGAATAAATAAAAAATGTTTAAATTACTTGGGAAGAGACTGGACCTCACAACACAGGGAATCCTAGTGTGGGGTCCAGGGCATTTATAAACATCTAGCACTTAAGCCTTAAATTGAATAAAGTTTTTATTTATTATTTATTAAATGGCATATCCTAGAGCCAAAAATTCAAAGACATGTGACTTCCCTCAACCCGTACTTTTCCCACGTTGTGGATTACATTAATGTCCACTCCCTCTTACATAGGAGGCCTGTGTCCCAGCAATAGGAGTAAATAGCTGATTATGCTACTGTTACGACCTTGGGGTTCGTGACAATTCAAAACTGCCGATATAAATTACTTAAAATTACACTTTAATTAAACACACTAATAATAAAACAAAATTTCACTACTGATCACTCTAAATCGCACTTGAACATCCGATCGCGATATCTCCCGGTCGCGATCCGTTCCGGCCTTTTATAGGGCACTCGGATAGTTCCAGAACCTTCTACTGTAGAAGCATCTAGAATGTTCGAGTACATACCAGCCCGTCTGAACAGATGTCGATTGTTCTAGAAAGTTCTAGCATCGAGATTTCTAGAAAGATCTTGAATTTATTAATTCTGCTACTCGATAGTAGATGGCGCTAGTGGTAAATAATGTTACTAGACATTAATTGTGGCGCGCAACACTACGTTACAACGTGTACCTATTACTACATGATTTGGATGGACCCATGCCCTGGTAAACGTCACAGTAACCCGCTGAATGCAAGAAGCACATGACTGGGCGATGTGGCGTCACTTAGGTAAAGCCTATGTCCAGCAGGAGACGTCTTTCAGCTGTGTAGTGATGTCCCTACCTGATTCTTAGCATGGCGTTTCGGTTTTAAAATCAGGTCTTCTAGTGGATGACTGTCAACATTCTCGGAAATACTTCTCTCCCCAAACGGAATTCTGGGTGCAAAGCTGCATGGGTAGTGGGGGATTTTCAAATAATTTAGACAATCTGAAACAGAGGAAGAAACTTAAACTCATCATAAATAATGATGTTAAAGAGGTATGAGGAAATTGGGTGTAAAGTTGACTCAACCTTTATTGAAAGGGGAGGTCCGACCAAAAGGGTGTTGTTGATGATTGATGTCGGGACGTTGTATATAATATATGATAGATGTGCGGTAAACTGTGCTTGCACGATTAAAGAAAGAAAAAGTATTTATTAGACTCACACAGGAATATCACAAACTTACTACAACACAATACATATATTAAACACATTAAAAAAAGATTTAAAAAACTAAAATACCACTACGCTACACTACTTAATAAAATTAAAATAAGATTTGAATAACAAAAAAAGTAAAATAAAAAACAAAGTCCTGTACGAAGCCAAAAGCCACTATCTCAGCATGATGCTGAGACATTTAAAAAGTGTCGTAGCGCTGGTATTCTGATAGGGCCCCACAGAGTACTTATTTATATGTAGGGCCCGCTGTGATGTCACGGACAATAAAAAACTTTTTTCAAAAAAATAAACAACCGACTTCCAAAAAAACACTAAAAAGTGAAAAATAACTTTAATTTCGGAAGTCGGTGACTTTGGATATGTATTTTAATTTTTTGTCAACTCCTTCCGAAATTAAAGTTATTTTTCACTTTTTAGTGTTTTTTTGGAAGTCGGTTGTTTATTTTTTTTAATTTTTATTTTTATTTTTCACTTTTTAGTGGTTCACATGTGCTTACCCCTTCACAGCGTACCGGCGTGATTTATGTTATTAACTGGCGTAAACAATTGACAGACATGAGATTTCAGCAATCCCTGTCCATTTGCTATCATTTATTTATTGAGGAGTTCCGTTGCCTATCTCCGAAGTTCTTCATCAGGTCTTCACCAAATTGAAATAGAACCACTCCGAGAAAGTACTCTTCCAAAAGCTACACAAATTGCTTAAAGTGTGCCTATAAAATTTGAAGAGTTCTCTCTATTTCTCCAGGATCCCATCATCAGATCCTGACTTGATGATCATGGGACCACCTGGGAAGTATACCCTTTCAAACAAAAAAAAAATCCAAATCGGTCCAGCCATCTTCGAGTAATCGAGGAACATACATAAAAAAAAAAAGGTTCCGACGAATTGAGAACCTCCTCCTTTTGGAAGTCGGTTAATAAGAAATGCATAATTGTAATGCAGGATTTTGCATGACTTCAGTGACTTTGGGCCTCGGGAAGGAAGGAAAAAAGATGAAGTATTTGTTCGGACTCGCTTAAGAACCCAATTACATAAGCAGCCATTATCAATCAAGGCCCAGCCTTCTCCCAACTCTGTTGGAGTCATCTTCCAGTCTGACCGGATATAGCTTGATTTCACATGGACCTCCACAAGCCAGTTACTGGGTAATGCTTCGGTAAGACTGGTTGTCAAACTTTCGGGTTTCTGACGAACCGTAACGACTATCAAAGATCCACGAACGACAGCTGGGACCAACGGCTTAACGTGCTTTCCGAAGTATGGACGGGCTTGTACAGATGGGCTATGTTTTTGGTAACTCACTGTCTCTCGCCTTGCTTGTTTGGTTCAATCTGGAGTCTTCAAAGCGATCCCTGTAAAAAAGCTTTGAGGGTTAAACTGGTTTCTGATGCGGATTTATCATACTTTAGATTTATTTTCTGCGGATGACCAGAATAATTCTAAAACTGATAAAAACACTAGCTTTTATCAGCGGCTTCTCCCGCGTGGAGGTCGAAAATTATCTCACGGGGACGTACTACGGAGATAGAAGGTATCCTATGTATTACTGGCATATTTCATCCAAATCTGTTCAGGCGGGATCGAGTAACAAACATCCAAACATCTAAACATACAAACTAGTGATGTACCGACTAATCGCCGAGTAGTCGGCTATATTTGTAGTCGGCTAAAATCACCGACTATTCGGCCTATTTTTTTACTCGTATTAATGTGCTAAAAAATTCAAAAGACGGTGATTGAAATGAAATTGGAATCTTTACTGTTATACTTTTTATTATACAATCATTTTTACAGTTTACTATCAGTGCAATCAGGAAATTAGGATATTAAGGAATAGGAACCCTTCGTGTGGTCCATTAATTAATTGGACTTAGATCCAGAAATTAAAAACCGAAATTAAAATACATTAATACTTCTAACAAAAAAGAAGAAACTCGATAGCAAACAATTGGCAATAAGTAGGTTTGCCATTTTGAACATAGCCAATGTCACTTGAACTCAACCGAAATCAATGATCGGCTTGGCCGAATAGTCGGCCATTTTGCAGCCGACTAGTCGGCTAGTCGGCTAGTCGGCCAAAGTCATAGTTGGCCCATCTCTAATGCAAACTTTCACATTTATAATATTACTAGCTTTTGCCAGCGGCTTTGCCCGCGTGGAGGTCGGTGTATTATACATATAAACCTTCCTCTTGAATAACTCTATCTATTAAAAAACCCGCATCAATATCAGTTGCGTAGTTTTAAAGATTTAAGCATACATAGGGATATAGGGACAGAGAAAGCGACTTTGTTTTATACTATGTAGTAATTATGACAAACTTTTGCAAATGGCTTCGCCAGGGTTGAGGTCAGAAATTATCCCACAAAAATGTGCTAACGGGATAAACAGTATTCCACGACCTAGCCCAGGTCATGGTCTATCAATGTGCCAAATTTAATCCAAATCTGTGCAGCCGTTCTAGCGTGAAATCGTTACAAACAAATAAACTTTACAAAACAAAAACTCCTAACTTAAAAACTTGAGTGGACCCTTTTTTTGTGAGCAAGCTCATAAACATGTCAGCTTATATCGGCGTGGGGCTTGAAGATTTTCCTTCGGCAAAAGTCATCGGCCGGCCGTCCGAAACAGGTTAACTAAACCTATTCAAAAATTTAAAAATGGCATCGAAAAATTTATCCACATCGCTGTCGACTGGTAATGTTTATCCGCTGGCCAAGATAGAAACCAGCCCTTAATATAACAACAAATAAACTCACTTTCGCATTTATAATATTAGTTGAGAATAGCATGAATTAATATTTGTTGGTTCAAACAAAACATATTTTCACCTACGTTGTACTGTGATTCGGCATACAAATTGTACAGCACACAATTGGAGTAATTTCTTGAAAGCTGCATATCTGAAATGATAATTATACCACTTTTTTACCAATATTCAAAAAGAAAGAGGTTCTCAATACATCTGTATGTTTTTTTGTATGTTTGTTCCGCGATATCTCCGTCAATTGTGGATGGATATCGAAAGTTATTTTTTAAATGGATAAGGTATGCTTCAGGGGTGGTCTCATATAAATTTTAATAACTTTGCTTTGCAAGTTTTTGCGTTAGCCTCACTAATACGATTTTAATCCACTTTATGTATCTTGATGACATTCTGCTACTTTCTGTTACTGTTGTTTACATGGCGTAGGAGTATACGAATTGGTGTGGGGTAGGTACCATAGCTAAAAAGTGAAAAATAAAACTATTTAAAAAAAAAACCCCTGACTTCGGTGTCTTTGGATACGTATTTTAGTTTTTTGTCACCAACTTTGAAATTAAAGTAATTTTTCAATTTGTAGTGTTTTTCCGGAAGTCGGTTGCTTTTTTTCACTTTTTAGTTATTAGTTATAGTACACACAGCGTCATTATGCGCTAACCCCTCAAGTTTTAAAATGTTACACTGCTACAACATTGAATACTCGTTACGAATACTTCAGAGTTCTTTGTTTCGTCTTGGATTCGAACGATTTCGGAAGCCGGTTGATTTTTTTTTTGGAAAACGTTTTTATTTTACAGTCCAAAATACACGTTCGCACGGACCGGACGTAGTAGTCTCGTAGTGGGATTCATCGGTGGCACTAAAATGAAAAGTCCTAGGTTTAATATCACTCACAGGAGGGTGTTTGTTCCGAGGCAGAGCATCTCTTACTGATTGGCATTTGTTTATATTCGTGCACTTTCCTTTCAGACCATTCCAGGAACAATTTGACCCTGAAGACAATGTACAAATTAAATAAGTGTGACTGCAAAACAAAGATAGCTGACGTCAAAAGTCTGCCCAACTTAAACGGGACAGAACGGGATATGCCGCATGCCGGACAAACTCTAGGCCCAAATAGCACACAGAACTGGTGCCCTGAGACAGTGAGGCCGGGTCGCGGCAGACCACGTATGAGAAGGTGGAACGAACAGAGGCCTTAGTGTGAGTTTCATTTAACGATCTCGATCAAACGCAGTGAGCGCGTTCGGCGCTACGATTGGCCCTGGATTGGTGAAAGACCAATCGGATCGCCGAACGCGCTCACTGCGTTTGATCGAGATGGTTAAATGAAACTCACACACACATTAGGGCCTCTGGATAGGTTCCATCAAAACTGGAAGGAGGACGCGCGGGCTCGCGTAAGTTGAAAGGTGTGGAGGAATTTTGCCAAGGAAAGGCTTCCCTCCAGCTTTTTAACTATTTAAACTGTAACTTAACAATTGAAATAGAGCAAAGTTATTATTTGTCTCAACAAGGTTGGAACTGTGCTTCAGGCTAGGAAAAGCATAAATACTAACCCTTTACTTATAAACGTTGCTTAAAATGAAATAGTGATTGGCGACTTATTGACCATACATTTTTGACGTTTAAAGGTCTCATACCTTTAAGAAACGCTGATAAATAAACCCACTAATGTAATAAATTAACAATGAGCATAAATTTAAAACTAAGTTAAAATTAGGAAAATAAAAGTAAAATTGCTATTTGCAAACAACAATTAGATCTTCTGTGATTCTGTTTATGTATAAGCGATGGTTCTCCATGAAAGGGTGTCGTAAAATGCGAACTAGGTAGTGATCACAGAAATGAAGAACACCACTATTATTTGCCGGTTTAAAAAGGACAAGATGCTCCATTCGTCGAAACATTTCGTTCTTTTTTTGTTCCGCGTCAATTATTTACCACATAGATAGATTGGGATAATTCCTTTTTACAGAAAAAAATAAAAAAAATCCCGACTACGTTTGGGGACTCACACAACCAAATTTCGCATAACATTCGTTCGTTAATTCGTCGATATACTCAATTATATGACACTAGCATTTGCTATCTGCTTCGCCCGCGTGGAGGTCGGCAAATATCCCACAGGAACGTAATATCGGGATAAAACTATCCTATAAGTAATCCAGGTTATAAATTATCTGTTCGCCCAATTTTATCCAAATCCATTCAGCCGTTTTTGTGTGATTGTGTTACAAACGTCCAAACATCTAAATATACAGACTTTCACATTTATGTATAATATAAGTTGGATATTGTAGAACTAACTTTTGCCCGCGGCTTCGCCCACGTGAGTGTTGGTTATCACGTAAAAAAGCCTATGTCCTTCTCCATATCCCAGGCTATATCTCTGCTAAATTTCATGACGATCGGTTCAGCGGTTTAGGCGTGAAAGCGTAAGAGATAAACAGACAGAGTTACTTTCGCATTTATGTTAGTAGGGATAAAGTAGGGATATATTATCACTTTAATTACTTTCTTACCTTCAGGTAAATCAAAAGCCTCTCCATGATCATCTTCACCAGAACACAATGCAAACAAACAGAAAACAATGATTTTATATAACATTTTCACTAAAAACACATAACTCTATAACAAGAAGTGCACGATACGTCCTCCGTTCAAAGAAACAGGAAAAATGCCAAATAGAATGCATGCGTTTATTCGACAGAACCGGTTTGTATTTTAAGGCTTTTGAAATCCGGTTCCTAGGTATACATAAAACATTTACGTATTAATTGCGATTTGCGCCGATGAATGGGCGGACGATATTGCTGTCATCGTGAGCAAAACCTGCATGAGGCTAGCACAGTTAGCGTAGGAGTTTGGCACAAGAAAAGAGAGGCCCAAGCCCAACAGCAGGCTTAGCACGAGCACCGAGTTGTCGACGGAAGAACAGACATGACTATTAACTAAACAATGTACAATAGGAGAAGATAGCTATGTTTTTCTATTAATTATCACTGTTATGCGTTCTAAACGAATCATGATTTTTAAGATAATCGTATAAACTTTGTGGCCGTCGAGTATAAAGTTTGCGGTCAGTGTGATTTTGACAGTTTGGGAAGAAATATTCTTCTGAAATAGTCTACACATAAAAGGACCTAGACAAAGATCGTTAGAAACGAAAGACAAAACGACAGATTGTAGAAGGATATCTACGGTGCGATGTCAAAAATGGAGAAACGAAATGTCACTTTGTGTTGAAAAAGCACTGTCTATTCTTCGTAGAAATAGAAAACGTCATGCTGAGCCTGCTGGCGTAGCATGACCAAATTCTATCTCAATACTACCAAGAATAGACTAAGTTCTTTCTTTCCAACTTGACATCTCTCCTGCTCGAGTATGGGACGACCCATAGACTCGCGTTTCTATGATGACAAAGATATACTTAATTATTCTTTCCAAAGCAACGGGGAGGTAGTCAGCGCTATGATATTAGTCATTCAATGGGATTAAGTGAACTTAGATATCACTTAACTAACTTACTAACCTACGCTACACACTATTTAACTTTTAGCTTAGGTTGTAGTGATGATTTTAATCCTAACAATTCTGTTAAAATGTTTCTACTCATAAGTATAAAAAATAGAGAGAAATAATTGGTGATCACATCAACATCGTAGTTTTATGTTGACTGAAGAATAGTAACATTTTATCCCTTCAGTTTCAACGTCGGCATCGGTAGAAATCTTTCTACAATCTGTCCGTCCGTAGGAGTACTTATTAGGTCATGCATTTTATGCAAATATTTCATCACGGCTGTTCAATAAAACGGTCAAGGAAAACTTCTTTAGGGAACCGGTAACGCTTCGCAACCGGACGGGACCGGATTTTTTCGCGTACTGCCTCTAATTGGTTTATTACCCGACTGTGCCAGAAGGAGGGTTATGTTTTTCGGGTGTATGTATGTGTGTATGTATATTTCTTTGGCACGCTCTGTAGCCTAAACGGCTTGATCGATTTCAGCTTGAAATGTGCCGTTAGATTTTTCTTAATTGTGAGAGTGACACTGGATAAGTATATAAAAATTAAAAAAAAAATCAATAATATGGCCGATTTTTGGTGCCATTTTGTGTCTTAATTTTTTTTTTCTCAAAACGTATTGAGTGGGGTATCAAAATAAAGGGTTTCATAAATAGGTCTCATTGAAAATGCTAGGCCTCCTCTGTTTGGCGTTTTCACTGACCGTCCCCCGACTTCGGCTTGATCAGAGCCGTGGATGATGCTCAAATCCCTTTATCAACCAGAAAAGAGCTGATAATCTTCAAACGGCTGAACTGATTTTGATAAAACATGTCTAAGAAAACTCCCGACTAATTCACTTTACAAACAAAAAAAACAAAATCAAAATCGGTTCATCCGTTCGGGAGCTACGATGCCACAGGCAGACTCACACACATACACACACACACACACACAGAGACACGTCAAACTTATAACACCCCGTCGTTTTTGCGTCGGGGGTGTTTTAAAAACTATTACAATATAAATATAAATATAAATTAGGCAAAAACATAATTATTTCACCAGTGGTGGCCCAGTGGCAACGGTCTCGACTTACCGAGTTGTAGTTCCCACTGTTGGGAAAATATGTAAAACAATAACAACCTTCGTCAGATGGCATAAGTCTTAATTTTGTAGGAACAACAAATTCAACTTTGACGAAAACCTTATTTGTTGTCCATACAGAATTAAGACTTATTAAGTTATTACAACTGACGACGGTTGTTATTCTCTTACATATTTCTCCGCATAATTGTGACACACGCGGTGACACGCGTGATAGCTGCGAGGGCATTTCCACAGGTTATTCTATTCCGTGGTTCGAACCGATGACCTACAACTCGTAAGGGTAATGGTGCGACCATTACATTACCACTGCGGCGTAGACCTGAAGCTCACTCAGCTTCAGGTCGACTCAGGTTCGACTCGTGAGGTGCTGCCATTACCACTAGGCTACCACTGCCCATGCGGCGTAGACCTGAAGGTGAATCCTATTGTATTTTTTGTGTAAAACTCAAAAAAAGGAAAAATAATTGAAATACCCTGTTTTTGTTTAAGTCACTGATGAAATCCTTATTAGGTATATTTCCTTTATTTCACTAAATAGACATATAAATTACATTTTTAAATATTAGTATAAAAATATAGAAACATTTAAAAATATAAAAAATAGTAGCCCACCGGTATCGGGGACAGGGTCCAAGCTACCGGCGGTCAGGGCTCCAGAGAGAGGAACCTCCTAACAATGCGAGCCGTGTCAAGAAGTACCGCTTTCTGAATCAGGCCCTTGACCCAGCTGCCCAACGAGAGCCGCCTTAGGTGTTGGTCGAGGCTCTTGGCTATCAAGCCATTGGCTGTAACGACTATCGGTACAATGATCGCTGAGTCCACATCCCACATGTCGACAACCTCGCGAGCCAAGTCAAAATACTTGATTTGTTTATCTTTCTCGGCTTTCACGAGGTTCTCGTCATGCGGGACCGTTATATCAACGATCATTGTACGCCGCTCTAGTCGATCCACCACCACTATATCAGGCTTATTGGCCACAATAGTCCTGTCAGTGATGATGGATCGATCCCAGTACAGTGTGACATGTCCATTTTCGAGAACTGGGTCGGGCACATACCTGTAGTACGGCACTTCTGATTCCACAAGGCTGTATTTCAGAGCAAGTTGCTGGTGGATAATCCTGGCTACAAGGTTGTTTAGGTATATTATTATTATTTATTTTATTTTTATTTTTATTTTGGTAGTACGCTTTGTTTACTTTTTTATTTGAGCTTGAGTCAAGTTTTCATTTTATTTGTTGGTATTGGCATGGCTAGCTGACATATGACAAATTATTCAATTTCCGTGTCTCGTAATGTTGATTACTTTGCTTAACTATGTATAGAATCAAGTCTATCTAACTAAACAGATAGCTGTGCTGCTGGGGAGTTTGTTCCGCCACTTCTTCTTCCCAGTTAAAGCACTAGGAAGTGGTGAAGGGCGGGCGTTTTGGGGGACTGTCTTATTTAATTTTGACATTCAGAAAGTGCTGATTCTCAACCTAATTTGAATAAATGACTTTTGATTTTGATTATGTTATTTATTGACATTGAATTCTCTCCTCGGTAGACACATTCATAAGCAGAATAATTCATAAGTAGAAGTCACTCTTCAACAGTTCTTCACTTCCTGCCAACTCCCTCAAGGCCACGCGACGCTCTCAATCCAGGGCACGTAGTGGTAGACGCGGGTGTACATGCCGGAGCCAGCAGAGATACCGCACTGTCTGCCGTATGACGTCACGCCCAGCACTGTGTATGCGCAGTCCAGTAACGCGTTTGCAGTTTGGAGAGGACCACCGCTGTCGCCCTGGAGACAAAATTCTTTTGTTTAAACTGTTTGCTTTGGGTCCAGATTGTTTTTTCGGAAGTCGGTTTGTTTTTTGGTAAAAGTTTTTATTTTTCAGTTTTTAGTTATGGTACCTACCCCACACCAATTCGTATACCACTACTTGCTATGTAAACTACACTGAAAGGAAGCAGTAGAATGTCTTCAAGATACATAAAATGGATTAAAACGTATTCTCGAGGCTAACGCAAAAACAACTACCGAAGCAAAGTCATTATGGGACCATTCCTAAAGCATACCATAACCATTAAAAAAAGAATTTTCGAAATCCAATTGATGGAGATATCGCTGAACAAACGTACAGAAAAAACACAAACGAATTGAGAACTTTTCATACCTCACACGTGTCTTTAGCTTCCTTCGTGTCTCCGTAGCACATCTGCGAGGTGTGATTGTATCCTTGGCGCAGATGTCTGTGTTTAGGAAACAGCTGCGAACACTTCTCCTCGTCATACCTCTGCAGTTTTACCTGGTAGTCATGAGAAGTAAAGTTAAATCGGTCGATGAATTTAAGATTTTAACTGCATATCGCACACCTAAATCTAAACAGAGTTAACTCAATTTTTTTTATTAATTAAATTTCCATTTATTGTTGAATGTTAATTATATGCTATTATTGTATAGAATCAAGTTCTTCCAACATAACAGACAGCTGTGCTGCTGGGGAGTTTGTTGCGCCACTTCTTCTTCCCAGCTAAAGCACTAGGAAGTGTTGAAGGGCGGGCGTTCTGGGGGACTGTCTTATGTAATTTTGACGTTCAAAAAGTGCTGACACCAGCCTACTTTGAATAAATGACCTTTGATTTTGTTTTTTTTTAAATGGTAAGCATAAGTCACAACTCCCAATTTTTGACTTATCTCCCTTTAAATCTAGGTGTGCGATATGTGCATTACAAATTTACTGACATTCGTTTCATGTAAAATACTGATAGGTATTCGAAAGAAAGTTGAAAGAAAGAAAAAGTATTTATTGTGACTCGCACACATAATAAACTAAAATCACAATCGCACAATTTTTTTTTTAATATTTTGGTTGTAAAAAAGAACAGAAACTCCTGCATGAGGCTAAAAGGCTCTGCCTCAGTATTCAGCTGTATCCGGTTAGGCTTGAAGCCGAAACCTGGTTGGGAAAATGATAGTGACTTACAGTCTGCAAAATGTCTGCTAATCCCTGACGATGTCCCAAGGCACCCCATCCAGTGGCTTCAGCTGTCACATCTGATTCTGGTACTAAAGGTAGACAGGCCGGCAGTACGTTGATAGTGAAAGATATCCTGGATAGAAAATCAAAATAAAATATCGCTTCTTTGCTTCAATAATGTGATAAGTCCAACAATTCATTTTTTTTAATTTAATCATTGAAACCGCCGTGGCCGATTTTATTTTTCCAAAAAACGTGGTATCTTTTGTGCACAAAAGATACCACATTTGAAAATATTAAAAAAACAATTGTCGTTCTTATCACGTTAATGAAGCAAAGAGGCGATATTTACTTTGAATTTGAATTGGGATAGATTTACATAAGAAAACTGTGGCTGAGTCATTAGCTGCGGCAGTATATGCATCAGGGTAAGCATTCGCAAGATTGTCAGTTTGATAGGGCAGTCAAGCGATTGCAATAGAGTATTTCAGTCTATATGAGAAAAAAATCTAAAAATATATTATTGAGATAGCTTAGGCTAAATGCAGTCGGAAAATATAAGATTTAGTTCATGAAGTAACAAAATAAGTTATAAAATACAATTTAATAATTTCAGTTTTTTTATTCTGTTTTAGAACACCATGAAATAGTAGCCGCCATGCTATTACGTCACGACTTTCGGGCTACTGACGACCCGTAACGGATGTCAAAGATCCACAAATGACAGCCGGGACCAACGGCTTAACGTGCTTTCCGAGGCACGGAGGGGTCTTGGTCTGTAAAGATGGTCACCCATCCACGGACGAATCGCGGCAAGCGTAGCTTAACCTGATCGATCGACCCGTGCAGCTATTGTTACTTAGCCACAAGCCCCTTTAGATCTATATGAAATTTAAATGGGACCATTTCGGAATAAACCCCTTTCGAACAAAAAAAAAGAATTTCGCAAATGTGACGGATTTATGCCCGAACATACATAAAAAATTTTAGTAACATGTCGAATTCATAACTTCCTCGTTTTTGAAGTCGGTTTTTTTTTTGCCCCACACTAGGCATTTCTCCTGTATTGTGAGTGCGTTTACAAACATTTAAACTCACATGCACAAACAGCCAGAACCGGAACAACTATTTGTTGGTCATACCACAATATTTGTTCCGTGCGGGAATCGAACCCGCGACACGCAGCGCAGCAGTTAATCGCTTAACCGCTGGGCCAACCGTGCCGTCGAAATAGATCTTTGACAGCCGTTACGGGTCGTAAGAAGCCCGAAAGCCTGACAACCAGTCTTACCCAACGTGTTACTTAGCCATTGGCTTGTGGGGGTCAGATAGGCAGTCGTTCCATGTAAAATATTGGTATTACAGTTAGGCTGGAAGCTAACCACAAAATAGTAACGAATACGCTAGGCAGATGTATAGAATCAAGTTCTTCTAGCTGTACAGATATGTAGCTGTTTTGCTGGGAAGTTTGTTGCGCCACTTCTTCTTCCCAGCTAAAGCATTAGGAAGTGGTGAAGGGAGGGCGTTTTGGAGGACTGTCTTATGTAATTGTTTAAACCTGTTTAAATAGGTTGATCTTACTAATGTAGATGCTTTTACATATTGTGAATGGGAGAACATTGTAGGCCTTACAGACTAGATTTATAGACGATTCTCTATTCTTTATTTTCATTCCTCTAAGTACCTGGTACTTATTGACAGGCCTGCACTGTCCTCCCATACCTATTATCACTGTAATTTGAAAACATTGTAAAACCCAATTATTTTTAAAAGAGTAACCGTGGAGTTTCTTGCCGGCTCTTCTCCATAGGAAGCGACAAATTGTAACCGTGCACCTAGCTTCTGACGTTTCATAAGTGCCCTTGCAGGTTTATGTGAAATAAAATATTTTGGTGTGTATGTTCAAAAAGTTCTGACTTTCAGCCTTATTTTAATTTTTGATTTTGCATAATACCAAGACACCCAGAATAATTCTTCACAGTAAGGCAAACTTGCAAACACCGTACTCACGTATTCTCAGTCTCAAGCAGAGCGATGTCATTGTACTTAGAAGGAGGCTGGTACTCCGGGTGCGCGATGATCTTCTTCACGTTGTGGGTCTGCCAATACTCGGGAGGGTCCGAGCGCATTAGTATGCCCAGGGCTACGAATTTCACTGGTCCACTGAAACCAGAATTGAGTTTTTCAAAAAGGGAGGAGGCGTTTTCAATTTTGTTGTTTTTTTAATGTTTGTTACGTTAGAACTCCGTTGTTAATGAACAGATTTAAAAACTCTTCTTTCGTTTGAAAGGGTATGCTTACAGAGTGGTGCCATAAGAATTTTGTCATGTGCCATTCACCAACCCGCACTGGAGGATTATAGCCCACTCCCTCTTACAAAAAAGTCTTGCATTCGAAGACTGATTATGGTGAGTTGTCTTGTGTCCCGAAATTTTGAGACTGTCGAGACTTCCTAGAAACTACGGTTTACCCACTGTTCATGCTGTACAGATATAATTTCTTTCAGGTAAGGCGATATTTCAGGTTTGTGTCTGAAATGGCAATGCATCTAAGATGAGATAGATAGCTTTGCCTTGATAAATAGATGGCTTGACCTTCAGGCTCAGCATGTCTGCCTCTAATACCATTTAAAAATGGTGGAAAGACTTCTCAAAGACTTAATAAGACTTCTCAATTCATGGAACTACCACATAGTTCCATGATTTGTGAAGCCTTATAAATTTTACATGTTAACCGGAGTACTCACACGGCAGGACTTGATATGCAGTGAGCAGCAGTGAGGATGTAATTCTCGCTGATGACGGAGCCTCCACACAGCCACTGGGCTGTCTTTAAGTCATCACCATATCCCAGCAATGCCTGGGAGCCAATAAAAGAAATACAAAATCTATTTATTTATTAAAAAAAAATCACGACAAATGATAGATTTCTCTGACTCCTGCGTCATTTATTGTGTTACATGAGCCTGTGTATTCCCGTTTTTATCTTAAAACTCTAGCTTCTGCCCCGACTTCATTTGCGTCAAATTTCTTGAACCCCGACCCACCCCGTCGCATCGAATCGCTTGCCCAGGCAAGTACTTCTCATTCTTGACTTTTTTCTTTTTGCTCAGCTTATAAGGGTTTCAGCAAGATGTTAGAGAGCTTATAGCCTTTCTCGATAAGTGGGCTATCCAACACTAAAATAGTTTTTCCAATTCGAACTAGGAGTTCCAGAGATTAGCGCGTTCAACCAAACAAACAAAGTCTTCAGCATTATAATATTATACATAGTGAAGACATAATATAAATATCTACTAGATTTTTTAAATTTTTAAACGTTTCAATATTTTTAAAATATAATTTATAAGTGTAACGGGACATCGGGAGGCCGGACTGTTGCATCTGATTGCTGATTCGTGATTTCGTCAGCACGGGAATCCATAGTGGGCGTTAAACTTCAGGAAACGTTGAAATAAATACGCTGTAGCGTTGACTGTTCACTATTTTAATTTTACAGACACTTAAATGACTTAAACAATTAAGGATTGCAGCAATAATTAACGATTTAGAGCCAATGGGTTTGCGAGTGACCATCACGTGCAACGGCTGTCTACAACTTAATGAACTGACACGACGTCGCCCGCCATGACAGACGCAACTCCATTCGGTGTTACCCGCTCTTAATTAAAATTCAAATCGATTAATCGTTAAAATAACAGAATAAATTACAACTCTCGAAATTAACTGATTTTCATTATTTAATAATGCCACGCGCCGTTACGGCCGTCCTGCATCTTCACACGTCCTCGGGTGAACAGTTTATCTCATCAGACATCATCTGTGGACAATCGTAAAAGAACTCAAGTAAACAACTTAACGTTCGGTCATTCTGACCGTTTTTAATCAAACACCACAATATCACAAAGAGCGATCACATTTATCGGATAACACAAAACAATTACTAGATTACCACACAGACTGGGCCACATAGGCTAGTGTCGCAAAGGGTATTACCACACTATATTGCCACACAAGCTATTGCCAGTATTGCCACACAGGCTGGTGCCACACAGGCTGATGCCACACAGGCTAGTGCTACACAGGCTAGTCAAGTGCCACACAGGCCAGTCAAGTGCCACATAGGCTAGTCAAGTGCCACACAGGCCAGTCAAGTGCCACACAGGCTAGTCAAGTTTCACACAGGCTAGGCAAATGCTACACAGGCTAGTCCAATGCCAGACAAGCTAGTCAGTGCCATACAAGCTAGTCAAATGCCACACAGGCTAGTCAAGTGCCACATAGGCTAGTCAAGTGCCACACAGGCTAGCCAAATGCCACACAGGTGAGTCAAGTGCCACACAGGCTAGTCAAATGCCACACAGGCTAGTCAGTGCCATACAGGCTAGTCAAGTGCCACACAGGCTAGTCAAGTGCCACATACGCTAGTCAAATGCCACACAGGCTAGTCAAGTGCCACATAGGCCAGTCAAATGCCACACAGGCTAGTCAAGTGCCACACAGGCCAGTCCAATGCCACACAGGCCAGTCCAATGCCACACAGGCTAGTCCGTGCCGTACAGACTAGTCAAGTGCCACACAGGCCAATCAAATGCCACACAGGCTAGTCCAATGCCACACAGGCCAGTCCCATGCCACACAGGCTAGTCAGTGCCACACAAGCTTGTCAGTGTTACTTACCATGGCCGTCATCGGCACATTCTGTCTCAATTTGATTTGTTGGGATTTCTAGTCCGCCACTTAACTCTTAATGGAACGTAGCATTCGGGCATAGCACGCACACGATCGTGCGCGCACCGACACGTCCTATTAGAGCTAAGAGCACGTAATGAAAACAAAATGAAAACTCCTCACCGGATTCAATTGCTTGGCGATCAGTGCCTGGACTCACAGTGCAGGCATTCACCCGCCGCTCCACGCTGCCGCTGCAAATCTTGGTGTCCCTTTTCGGACAGCGAGTGGCGGTGTGGCCTGGTTCGTTGCAGTAGTAGCACGTTGGTGACGATGTTTTGTTTGGTACACTGCTGTCTTGGGTATCTTGCTGTTCGTTGGTTGCTGAAAACTGAAGTTTGAGATTAGTGCTGGTATTACGCGAGTCTTTGGAGAGGCATTCGTTTGCCATGTGGCCTAGACTGCCACAATTGTAACATTTCTTCGGTTCATATCGCGGTTTCTTAGCGTCACTGTTAGTATTGGAATTTTCTGGCATCGGCGTCTCGAGAATCAGGATTGAATTCGGGGAATGCTGTCTTTGTATCAACTGTGTTGTGTCCTTTAAAGCACGAATTAATTCCATCATGCTACGTTGTTGCATTTTAAACAACGTTTTTCAATGGTCGGATTCACTATTTAGGTTAGTAACAATACTCTGACCTGTTTTACGTTCCTGAGAAGTTCCGGGTAATCCCACTTCTGATAACGGGACATCGGGAGGCCGGACTGTTGCATCTGATTGCTGATTCGTGATTTCGTCAGCACGGGAATCCATAGTGGGCGTTAAACTTCAGGAAACGTTGAAATAAATACGCTGTAGCGTTGACTGTTCACTATTTTAATTTTACAGACACTTAAATGACTTAAACAATTAAGGATTGCAGCAATAATTAACGATTTAGAGCCAATGGGTTTGCGAGTGACCATCACGCGCAACGGCTGTCTACAACTTAATGAACTGACACGACGTCGCCCGCCATGACAGACGCAACTCCATTCGGTGTTACCCGCTCTTAATTAAAATTCAAATCGATTAATCGTTAAAATAACAGAATAAATTACAACTCTCGAAATTAACTGATTTTCATTATTTAATAATGCCACGCGCCGTTAAGTGTATTAGTGAAATAAAGGATATTAGAATATAACATAAGTATAAATTCTAGAAAAATATCTTTTTTAGGCGATGCTAAACGAAAGTTTCATACAAAATCGTAAATTGATCACCCAACGATTTCAAATTGGAAAGAAAACAAATACAACATTGAATTTGGCGGGGTACTTTCGAACATCCCCGATTCGACAATTGTGCATTCAAGAAGGTTTGCTCTCCCAAGAGCCCTTTAGAAACGGCCATTGGTCATTATGTTAGGTTTTGGCGTTAGAATGGAACGCACGGAACAGTGCGATGACAGGCTCAGCTGTGCGGGCAGACTAGAGCAATGGTCGGTGTGGACATGTATTGAGATGTCGTGGCGGGCCTCAGCGGCTAGTACGGAAGAACGGGGGTCTTTTTTTGTTTTTCCTTCGCGTTCTGGTGGACGTACTACTCTTCTGGAACTGGGTTGTAGCGTCATCGGGAACGGATAGGGTATGCTTCGGTCAGCGAATCCTACTTATGCTGGAGGGAGTGTAGCGTGCGGTTGCAGCAATCAGGGGAATTTCTAGAAGAGTCAAAGCAACGCTTTAAAGAGAGGCGTCTCATGAACTGCTGGATGGTGGGCACTCTGAAATCTAAATAAAGAATCTCATTCTTCTTCTTAGCGCGTCGAAAGCAAAAATAACACGAAAAAATGTATGCCAAAGTGTAATTTTCTAAATTAGTTTGGCCCTAAATTAGGCAACGCGAATACGGTGTGCAGGTGGCAGGGCATACAGTGCAATATGGAAGGTGAGCCATTGTCTGTGGAGAGACGCCACCTATACACCGGAGGTCTGAACCATCCATGCACACCCAATAGTGGAGGTTGTCCTTGCTGTGACCTCCTTGGGTACGAAGTCTGTTTAAGGTTTTCCAAGTAGGCCACGGTAACTTGTGCCCGGATGGAAGAATCTCATTGCAGACATAGTAAGGGGGCTCCCGTAACTAAGGAAACGGTTTTGAAGGGTCTGCATTTTATGGAGATGGTGTGGCTTTGCGTGTGCGAAGACGATTTTGCACTTCAGTGACAAATGGAGCTACTGTGAGCGTGGCGCTAACGAGCCGCCTCTGTGTGCTGCCTGAAAGTAAGATGGTGCTCAAGGATTACACGTAAGTATTTATTTCGCTTCTCCCAAGGTATTAGCCAATGGGCTGTACTGCAGTCCCTCCAAAGGGACTCGACTATCGGTACATCGAGGTGTTGAAGTGTCCGTACGAAAACGCCACTATGTCAGTCGACTCCAGAACCGGATCTCGAAACCTATCCTTCTGCACAGAGGTGTTCGACATGGAGACATAATCTCTCCAAAACTCTTCCTGGCCTGCCATACATAGTGATCGGATTGGGTATCCCGGACCAAAAAGGCGGGAGTTTATGTATGTATTTGGTTTTGATTTGGCGATATTAGTTTAACAAAAACTTAAACGCAGCGATTCGTTATTACATAGGTTGCACGATAACTTACCATGTGAGGGTACTGGCGCCTATACGCGGCTATTCCTACGCTGATTGCAGGGATGCCTCTTGAATGAAAGACGTCATCACTCTGTAACAGGTATAATATAATCTTCAATATAGATGACAGTTGTGTTTCGAATAAGTTCACGGACAATTTAAAATGGTACTCAATTTGATAAATAATTAACTTAACATACACATAACATAACAAGACGCTTTTTTTCCGTAGGGTTGGGTAGAGATGTTCCCCCACATTTAGGCAGGTCTGGATTTCTGCCCGATTGATGGCAATAGGTTATGTTGTTATGTTACACCATGTACTTTCCACTACAAGATGGACGGAACGATGTCGTGGTAGAAGGTCGCAGGAGTCCGTTGGATGCAAGAAGCACGCGGTCGATGTGGCGACGCTTGAGGGTTGCCTATGTCCAATGTTGGACGTCTTAGGGCTGTGACAGTGATAACGATGATGTCCATACCTGGTCCTCAGCATGACGTTTCGGTTTAACAGTCAATTCTCCTAGTGGCAGGCTGTCAAAATTCTCTAAGGCTGACGGTTCCACATTGCCATTGCAATTGTCGGAAAGACTTCTCTCCCCAAACGGAATTCTGGGTGCAAAGCTGCATGGGTAGTCGAGGGTTTTCAAGTATTTTAAGCAATCTGAAACAGAGAAAGTAATTGGAACTCAATATAACGAGTGAAAGAACACTATCTCTCCACTTTATCATAATTGATTATGTATTTATTAATTAAATTACATTTTATTTATTTATATAACGGGATAATCGGGAAGGCCGGGCTGTTGCATCTTGCTGATTCGTGACTTCGTCAGCACGGGAATCCATAGTGTGCGTTAAACTTCAGGAAACGTTGAAATAAATACGCTGTAGCGTTGACTGTACACTATTTTAATTTTACAGACACTTAAATGACTTAAACAATTAAGGATTGCAGTAATAATTAACGATTTAGAGCCAATGGGTTTGCGAGTGACCACCACGTGCAACGGCTGTCAACAACTTAATGAATTGACACGACGTCGCCCGCCATGACAGACGCAACTCCATTCGGTGTTACCCGCTCTTAATTAAAATTAACATTTAGTTGAATTCAAATCGATCAATCGTTAAAATAACAGAATAAATTACAACTCTCGAAATTACCTGATTTTCATTATTTAATAATGCCACGCGCCGTTATATATTTTGGTGATATTTAGTTTACAAGTATGTATGTATGTATGTATGTTTGTATGTATGTATAATCTCATATTATGTGTGTATATTTAAATTAGAGTTTATGTTGTAATTTTATGTTTTCCCTTGTACTGTTATTACACGCGTTGTCTACATCTCTGTTATCTTCTCTCCTATCGCAGGTGTGCTGGAAGAGGTTTCTGTAGAAATAAGCATTACCTATGTACGTATTTTTCTGTTCCTTTTTTCTTGTCTGTTTATATGTGTGTGCATAAATGGTTAATTAAATAAATAAATAAATAGTGATGTTGAAGAGATATGAGGAATAGGGTGTAAAGTAAACTCAACCTTCGTCAGACGGGTGTCGTGTCTGTTGGGCAACTGACGATTGTTTTTTTTTTTTGGGAATTACAACTCGCAGTTCAACCTATGTGGTGGTCGTCTACTTAACCGGACTTGCCTGTGATAATCTTCATAAATTAAGATTACCAGCCAGGGCTTAAAAAACTTAAAACTATAGTGACAGCTCGCTAAGGGCACCCCCTGTGGGGTTCGGACCTCGGCTTTGGGCGTCGCTGGTAGAGCGCAGCAAGGGACAGACTGAATTGGATTGACTGAGGATTGATGTTGGGACGTTGTATACACCATAAAATTTAAATGGTTGTTGTCCCGCGGCAGATCAACTTGCCATAAGGAGTACTTTTGAAGCATAGAGTAAAAGTAAAAAAAATCAGATTTATTGTTTTAAAATAATTAAAAAAATATTCATCAACTCGATAAAACACTAATGAATAGTAACACTAGAGGTAACTTGTAGGTACTACTCGAATCGCACGTGCCGCCGACAAAGGAAACAGCGATGCATAAATGTTAATGTTCAAAGCAAAATAAACTCTTGGACGTGGTGTTTTTCACAATGGTTAATCTGCCATTTTTTGTTTCTAATATATTATTTGTTTATAAAACGATTGTATTACCAAGACAAAACCATTTCGCTGCGGGAAAACAACCATTCAAATTTCAGCCATTTGGTTAAATTAGCCAGCTAATTTAATGCGTAGGCTGTTCATTAAACGCCGCCATCCAATTAAATAGCTGAATAACAACTAGCCAAGTCATTGAACGTAGCGTTTAATCAAATGGCTGAATGTCGTGCAGTCATTTAGTTAAATTGGATATTGATGAATTTGTGATGTTTGGTTAATACGGACAGTTTTATTCAAGAAACCATAAAAAATATTAGTATGGTATGTGTCATTTTGTTTCGCCCACCGTGGCCGCAAGACTTATGAAGTTCTAGGATGCCAAAATATTATTTTCTAGGTATAATATATACGTCTTCTGCAAGTGTACGGAATACGTAATGTTATTTAACACCTCCATGTTTTCTTACTATTCTGAAAATATCACACTTTAATTGTACACAAGTACGAAAAATAACATTTACGGTTTCCGCTATTGACGCCATATTTGTTGTGGTGACTACTAGCGCCGCAGAAAAAAAAACTGAACTAAATTTGAATCACTTGGCTGAGTCTTGGTCAGTCATCTTCAAAGGGCTGACCTTCCATACGCCGAGTTGTTAAACGTTGAATGATTCTAATTCAATTATCTGTCGACCTAGGCACCCAATTGGATGCCGGCGTTTAATTACCGGCCTAGGTATCCAATTAATTGGCTACTTTAACCAGATGGCTGCGACATATATGCTAGTTGCGCGGTAAACTTTGCTTGCGCGATGCAGGATTTTGCATGACGTCAGTATGATGTGTAGTTTGCATGTGGCGATGTAGATGCCGCCATAATGACTTTAGGCCTCGGGAAAGAAGCAAGAAAGATAAGTATTTATTCGGACTCACTTAAGAAAACAATTACATAAGCAGCCATCATCAATCTAGGCACTCTGTCGGAGTCGGCTTCCAGTTATGCCAGATGCAGTTGAATACCTGTATTTCACATGGAGCGACTGTCTGATCTGACCTCCAGAACCCAGTTACTAGGTAATACCCCTTGGTAAGACTGGTTGTCAGACTTTCGGGCTTCTGACGACCCGTAACGGCTGTCAAAGATCCACGAATGGCAGCCGGGACCAACGGCTAATCGTGCTTTGCGAGGCACGGATGTACAACGTGTAACGGAAAGGGTATATACATACCAAGGGCACGGCTTCTTTGGATGATATCAAACGATATTGGAAGGGTTTTTTAATCCTATCTCTACATGTTCGGAAGTTATGAGAATTTTTAGTACATTGATACCAGAAATCGAACTTTTCAAATTGAAATAAATACATCACTTGGAAGAGATTTATCGTGTTAATGGCAAGTAACGTGGAAAGTTCCACTGTTCCAGACCCACGTAGTGCGGTGACACGTTTGTTATGATTTGAATTTAAGAAACATGAAACCGAAAATTTGGTATCAATTCTTAGAGTATTTTATTTTGAGCTGAAACTATGTATAGTGATTCTATACCAGCTGTTATCTTTAGTGCTTAAGGATAGCAATGGGGTTTCTGTTACACCCTGTATAGATGCGCTAAGTTTTTGGTAACTCACTGTCTCTCGCCTTGCTTGTTTGGTTCAATCTTGAGTCTTCAAAGCGATCCCTGTAAAAAGGCTTTCATGGTTAAACTGGTTTCTGATGCGGATTTACCATAATTTTGAATATTTATTTTCTAAAATTGTATAAATTATGATATTTTTTTGCGGAAGCTAAGAATTTTTCTTAAATTCCGCTTTTGCTAGCGGATTCGCCCCCGTTCAACCGTTCCACCGTGAAATCGTTACAAACAAATGAACTTTACAAAAAAAAAACCTATTCACAAATTAAATAAAGGCGTCGAAAAATTCATCCACATCGCTGTCGACTGGTAATGTTCCCAAAAGACTGGTGACATTACTCCGTTGTATGGCAATGCTTATCCGCTGGCCAAGATACAAACCAGCCCATAATATAACAAGAAATAAACTCACTTTCGCATTTATAATATTAGTCAAGAATAGCATGGATTGATATTTGTTGGTTCAAACAAAAAATATATTCACCTACGTTGTACTGTGATTCGGTATACAAATTGTACAGCACACAATTGGTGTCTTTTCTTGAAAGCTGCATATCTGAAATGATAAATTTACCACTCTTTTACTTTCCAAAGTACAAGTTCAAACGTACGTAATAATATCGAGAATCGTAGAATGTAATGAGTAAAAAATCGTATAGTGTTTTTTCGTCGCGCTGATGTGCAATCTGTTCTCAATGCTCGGCTTAACACCGAGAGTTGAAAATTCAGTTCGCGATAAAATCTCACTAAAACTCTAGCACAAAAAATAAAAACTGAAAATGTTAACAAAGCATAATACCAAAATAAAAGACGCTTGGTATCACCGGCGAGGTGTCAATTTTTCTAAGAGGGAAGCCGAAGCGAAGTCGGCTTTAACTTAATGACGATTAAGAATACATACATTATAAAATTGTTCTGTGTGGTGCCGGACGTAAAGAATAGCACCATCCCATCTCTTCCCATGGGTGTCGTAGAAGGCGACTAAGGGACTTACTGGAGAATGGGCAGCAGCGTTCTCTATGCATTTTACCACCATACTGCGATCGCCAACCCGCCTGCCATGCGTGGCGATTATGGCAAGCCCCCCAAATTGGGGGAGGCCTATGTCCAGCAGTGGACGTCTTTCGGCTGAAATGATGAATGATGATGACATTATAAAATTAATATAGGAATGTCAAGAATTAAATAAATAAAAAAATTACAGCTGAAAACCAAATAAAGTGTGCAATATTCCTCCATCTCGCTCTTACTGACGCATTTTTCTATATCTGTCTCTATCATAACCCGTTGTACAGCGGCTTGCTCTCGTCCATAACAAGTGACGCCAATGCCGTTTTGGCGCCGGATTAATTTAGAACATGTTTTTTTTGTTATAATACAAAGCTGAAAAAATCGCTTTTATTGTTTGAATGTTGCGGTGAATTAAATACCCGTAGTGTAATTTTTTACAATAGTAGCAACTATTAACGTGCCATTATTAATAGCGATAGAGTTGCCGATGCGAATCCTCGAAGGGAAGCCGGTATGAATCGTGTTAAATGGTGCTTTCGCCACTGCCTGGTATAAAGGGCGTGACAGCTTAGATATGCGTTTAGTTAGCGTGCAGTAGCGATGACTAACGATGCAGACTTTGATCAGTAGCACTAAAATGAAAAGTCCTAGGTTTAAAATCACTCACAGGAGGGCGTTTGTTCCGAGGCAGAGCATCTTTTGCTGATTGGCATTTGTTTATGTTCGTGCATTTTCCTTTAAGACCATTCCAGGAACAATTTGATCCTGAAGACAATGTACAAATTAAATAAATGTATCACAATGGGCCTTATTAGAAGGCTTTTTTAATTTATTTATTCATATAACAATTCGCATTGTGTCTGAAATAAAGTTACCCAAAGGGCAATGACGACTATGCTTGGAGTTTCCCTACGTGATCGAATCATGAATGAAGAGATCCGCAGGAGAACCAAGGGAAGCACAGAACCGGTTGAAGGAGAGGAGCTCGGGGGAGCCCTTGGTCCAGCAGTGGATATCTTTCAGCTGAAATGATGGTGTTTCCAAAACAAATATAACTGACGTTTTTTTTTTTTTTTTTTTTTTCTGGGTGGGAAATCATCAAATAACTTCTCCCGCTCTGGGTGGAGCGGGAGGGCGTGTCAGACTTTTACTGACTAAAACCCACCCGTGTTCCCTCAGTTGCCTGTGTGCCAGGGGCGGCGGTATCTCTTTCGAACAACCCGCACCCCCGGCAGGCATCGGCCCTTGCGGGCCCCTCTGTTGCTGCTGACATCTCTTTGAGGCGCGCGTGGAACACAACGCGCCGTCGACCCGGGCTTGGTCCTTACCGGACAGCGAGGTACCCATTACTCGCCGTCCGCAAGTCCGTGCCTACGGTGGCCGGGAATCAGCCTGGGATTCCCGACGCCCAGGGCGTCTCCTGCGAAGGCCACGGCTGTGAGGGCGCATGTACTGCATCTCCCTCACGTGCGCCGCCTCCCTCTTTGCGAGCATAACTGCTTCGCTGAAGGAGGCGACTGCCAGCCATGCCCTCTCGCTCCGTACCATGGCCTGGACCAGGGACGGACGCGAGAGATCGCCGCCGCCGATCACCTGCACGAGGACACGGCGTTGCTCCGCCCAAGCTGGGCAGACCTCCACCGTATGCTCCACCGTGTCCTCTGGGCGATCTTCGCAATGGAAACACCCGGGCGTTTCCTCCCGCCCTATCCGAAACAGGAACCTCCCGAAACAGCCATGTCCGGTGAGGACCTGTGTCAGGCGGAAGGTGAGGACGCCATGCCGCCTCTCAAGCCACTCCTCAAAGAGGGGACTTACCGCCGCAATCGCGGCGTGCCCAGCACTGGGTTGCGACAATCGCACTTTCCACGTCGCCATGAGATCCTGCCGGAGCTCTGTCCACCGTGCCGCGATTTCCCGCGGCAATATAGCTGACGTGACGTGGGAAGTTTGGCAATTCTTCGGGCTATGTTGGTTGCACAGTTCTCCTGCGGATCTCTTTAAGACCCACTCTTTCGGAAGCTCTCCTGAGGTCATCGAACGCTGTACTGAGCATAAATACTAAATGTAATTTAAAACTAAATTAAAATGAGGAAATTAAAAGTAAATAAAATAGCATGTTAGGCGTTTTATTTGCAGACAACAATTAGATCTTCTGTGATTCTGTCTATGTATAAGCGATGGTTCTCCATTCAAGGGTGTCGAAAAAGGCGAATTACTTAGGTAGTAATCTTAAAAATGAAGAACACTAATATTTTTTTTTTTATAATACTTACCGATTTTTAAAACCCGACTGCGTAAAATGACAACTTTAAAAAAATGTAACCAGAATTGTATTACAAGAGGTTGAAAATTAAACAAGCACATGCAGTCGGCAATACCTAAAGGTCTTTATTGTAAGATAGATTTTCGTGATTATTTAATTAAATACAAAAAAAGTACAATTTTTTTTCAAGCAAGCACTAGATCGTTGGTATTTATAATTATTTTTTACATAGTAAATGTAAAAAAATGTCTTAAATTAAATCATTTAATCGTACTTAGTTATGCAAATAAAATTTAATTGACGGTACCCATGTCGATTTATGTAAGTAAATACCAAATTAACTCTAAAAAAAATTGCATACAAACTTGAAAATGCCAACAAGTATGGCTGAAAAAAATGTTTACTTTTGTTTGTATTTAATAAAATAATCACGAAAAACCGCCATACATGCGCCGTTGCCAGCACGCGTGGGAGAAGGCTCTTAAATGTAACTCGGACTGCATGAGATACTTTTTACTTAAGACTCTTAACAAACAAAATTACTACGATCAAAGATTACGTACAGTTGGACATGTAACATTTCTCCAATATTATCTCTCGCTTGGGGAATCCCAAATTTCACACAGCCTTCGTTCGTTACATCGTCGATATATGCATCTTCTCAACTATGTCAGGGTCGGTTTCCGGTCTAACCGGATGCAGCTGAATACCAGTATTTTACATGGAAAGACTGCCTATCTGACCTCCACAACTCAGTTACTGGGTAACACGATACCCTTTGGTAAGACTGGTTGTCAGACTTTCGGGCTTCTAACGACTGTAATATCTAATGAATGTAATATAAAAACTCATTTAAATGATAATATAACTTCAATTAGTTTAAAAAAAATTTTTTAGCCTATATTTTCTCACTGGTGGTCAAAGACCTTCCCAAGTCCAGTTTAACACTTACCTTCAGGTAAATCGAAAGCCTCTCCATGATCATGTTCCCCAGAACACAGTGCAAACAAACACAAAACAATGAATTCACTAAACATATTCACTTCAAACACATAATTCTATCACAAGATGTGAACGTTACGTCTAACGTTCAAAGAAACAGGAAAAATACTAAATAGAAAATGGATTTATGGAATAGAACCGGTTTGTATTTTAAGGCTATTGAAATCCGGTTCAGAGGTGTACTTATAACATAAATCTTGTATTAATTGCGCGGATGGGCGGCAGGTTGTTGCCATCGCGGGCAAAACGTGGATGATGCTGGCACGGGAGTGTGAGGATTACACATACACATATAAAACCCTCCTCCTGGTCAATAACAACACTAATATTAAGGTCGAAGCATATTTTTTCCACTATTCGATGAGAATGGTGAAGTCCCGACCTGTCTGACGTCATTTCACATCTCTGTGCTGCCACGGAGTAGATAAACAACAGAATGTCAAGGTTCAAGCAATCGCGCCGCTACTACAAGTACATGGTTTAGCTATGTGTGCTTATATTCTTTGCGTATAATAAGCATATTTATACTATACAGGGTTTTTTTTTACTCACTAAAACCCACCCGTGTTCCCTCAGTTGCTTGTGTGCCAGCCACGGTATCTCTTTCGAACAACCCGCACCCCTGGCAGGCATCGGCCGTTGCGGACCCCACTAGTTGGTGCTGATGGTCAAATTATATTACCAGGCCACACTTTATCCCCGTGACGGTTGTCGATAAAGAAAACTAATGAAAAAGAAAAAAACAACGTTCGAAGTTTGTTCAGAATTTTAAATGTCACTGTGACATTGACATGTACATTAAGTTAACCAAATGTCTGTTATGTTACGGTATTCGGAAATTCGTAATTTAAAAAACAGCTGAGCAAGCTACGCGCTCCCGTCCGACGCAGTTCACTGAACGATTACGGCTTCGTCCTTCGCTGCCGCCATGCTATTTCTACTGAACATTAATTAGTTGGCATTATTTGATTTTACATTTACCGATTTATCCCCATTTGGCGAGATTGTCTCTACAACGAATTACTTCGATCCATTGACAGTTAACATATTTCCATAACGTACATCATAGGTATAAGACGTCATAGATATAAGCATTCTCTGAAGTCAAAGTCTAGATAATTTTCTTGCCAGAAATACGATACAAAGAATGTTCATAACAAATAAAAAACTTTTTCCAAAAAAAACAACCGACTTCCGAAAATGCACTACAAAGTGAAAAATAACTTTAATTTCGGAAGGCGGTGACAAAAAATTTAAATACATATCCAAAGTCACCGCCGTTATAGTACCTACCCCACAAAATTCGAAATTTCATCATCCGTGGGGTCAAAACAATGCATATTTATGCGATAGCAGCAATCGCGGTTTATTTACTGTTATTTTTTGAAGAGTTTCGTTGTCTGTCTCCGCATCATTAGATCTATATGAAATTGAAATAGGGCTACACGATAAAAAAAGAATCATCAAAATCGGTTCACCCAGTCGAAAGTAATGAGGTAACAAACATAAAAAAAACATACAGTTGAATTCAGAACCTCCTCCTTTTTTTGAAGTCGGTAAAAAAGCAAAATCAGTTCTGCCGCTTGTGAGCTACGTTGCACAGAAAGACGAACAGATCCACAGATACCCACGTAAAACTTATGTCACCCCTCAGTTTCCATCGGGGTTAAAAATAGGTAAGGATAAGTTCTCAAAATAGATTATTATTATTATATCGATTATGCAATTTAACCATCATTATCATCAAGTCTTTTGGCTGACGTCCACTGATGGACATATGCCCCCACCCCCCCAAGCACCGCCACTTCGACTGGTTCTATGGTTCACGCAACCAGAGGATTCCTGCGGCCTTCACCAGGTCATCGGTCCATTTTGTAGGAGGCCTTCCAACGCTACGTCTTCCAGTAAGGGTAATTTAATCATTGCTCATATGATTTACGGCAATCGCCGCGACGTTGTATAAATTTTGGACTCTGTTAGATTATATACTCTGTGGCCAAAGGCCAATACATATTTTTTATTTACACAGCGGAACTGGATCTCAGCTACAAGTATGTTATTATTACATAAGTACGTATTAGTTTTTTTTTAGAAATAAACTATTTTATTCGTCTTCCTGTATCATTAAACTTTGCACGTATTGATAGTTTCGTGTGTAGTTTAGTGATTTTACTCTTGTTTTTTTTATTAACTACATAATGTTGTTGTTCGCGACGATGCGTCACTACATACTTATATAGTTTGTTTTTGACATTAACGTAGATTCATAGTGATAAGAGTGATAGTTAAACCAATAAACAGAAGTGACTAAGCGGCTAGTATAAGATAACCGTAAGTACTACCCCTGCAAAACTCATTTGAGTGGGCTATATAGCTGTGACTTATAGATTTAGTTGCGTCCAGGTAACCTAGTACCGAGACCTAGCCCTGGACGTAACTTTCAATAATGTAAACCTTAGATAAAGCCCACTTAATTGAGTTTGTATGTCGTGTTACTTTAGTTAAGTAATTCTTAAGATTTGTGTTTTTGCTAACCCTCTTTTAGGGCGCGTCACGCCCTTACATATGGTAACGTCATGAAGCCCGGAAGATAGTAGCCGCCCTGAAGATATCTGGAATCTATAGGTGCAGGACGTCAGCGCCGCGCGGACCGGGAGCCCTACACACACAGTGGGACAGGCATACACCCTCACCACACACCCCTCGCGTTCAAGCGATCACGCCCGTCCGGCACAGTTGTGTTTAGATTAGTCTGTGATATTCTTGTGCGAATCATAATAAATACCTTTTAATTTTTTCTTTCTCATGTGTTTTTAGTAAATAATGAGGATAAATGAAATTATTTTATTGTGTTTGTTTGGCTTGTGTTCGTCAAACGAAGATAAATATCAAAATGCTTTAGATGTGCCTGAAGGTAAAATCTATTATAATTAATCGGTAATCACGTACTATTATAACTAAATATATACATCTTCTTTATCTATACAACGTGTAACGGAAAGGGTATATACATACCAAGGGCACGGCTTCTTTGGGTGATATCAAACGATATTGGAAGGGTTTTTTAATCCTATCTCTACATGTTCGGAAGTTAAGAGAATTTTTAATACATTGATACCAGAACAAATCGAAATAAACATCACTCGGAAGTGATTTACCGTGATATTGGCAAGGAACGTGGAAAGTTATTGACCTACGTAGTGCGGTGACACGTTTGTTATGATTTGAATTTAAGAAACATATGAAACTGAAAATTTAGTATCAATTCTTGGAGTATTTTATTTTGAGCTGAAACTATGTCTAGTTAGGTTAGGTTAGGTACTATTCTATACCAGCTGTTATATATAGTGCTTAAGGATAGCAATAGGGTTTCTGTTACAACCTATATACAACATCCCGACATCAACCGTCGGGCAGTTGCCCACCACACACAACACCTGTCACCTGTCTACCAGCGATGCCTTAAAGGCTGAAACTAGTTTTAACAAGAAATCCTAATATCCTATTACAATATTATTCATGCGAAAGTTTGTGTTTAGATGTTTGGATGTTTGTTACTCAATCACATAAAAACGGCTGAACAGATTTGGATGAAATTTGGCAAACAGATAGTTTGTAACTTGGATTAACATATACGATATTTTTCATCCCGGTAGTACGTTCTTTTGGGATAATTTATGACCTCCACGCGGTCGAAGCCACTGGCAATAGCAAGTAAATCCTAAATAAGTCTGTCTCATCTGAGTCTTGATCCCTTTCAATTGAGCAGGCAAAGTATACTTACACAAATTACCGCTTGCTGCCGTTAGTCCATGGATGGGTGACCATCTTTACGTACCAAAACCTCTCCATGCCTCGGAAAGCAAGTTAAACGTTGGTCCTGGTTATTATTCGTGGTACATTGACAGTCGCTACTGGTAGAACCCCGAAAGTCTGACAGCCAGTGTTACAAAGGGGTATCGTATAACTCAGTAACTGGACTGTGGAGGTCAGATAGGCAGTACTCAACTGCATCCGGTTAGAAAAGAAGCTGACCACAACATACGGGAGAAGTTATTTGATGATTTCCCACCACAAAACAAAAACCCCGTAAGCATAAAACCAACAACGTTCTCACTGCTGGGATACTTATGCTTACGGGTTACCTCTAGTCCACTGATGAGAGATCTCAGACCAGATTCATCAACATACGCGCCGCTAATAATGAAATCATTATGCTGCAATCCATCTATCTGATATGATCACCAAGTTGCCTAATACATATAACCGAAGGAAGGTGACGAGGGCTGCGTTGACTTAGCAGAAAGTACAACATAGAACGCTATCACTTATATACAGTCTTACCAAGGAGTATCGGGTTTCCAAGTCACTGTGATGTAAGCCATCACGCCATATAAACCAGGAGGCTTTTATTTTGGTATTATGCTTTGTTTACTTTTTTATTTTTTGTGTTGTGTCAAGTTTTTATTTTATTTGTTGGTATATTGGCATGGCTAGCTGTCATATGACAAATTATTTAATTTCCGTGTCTCGTAATGTTGATTATTTTGCCTACCTATGTATAGAATCAAGTCTATCTAACTAAACAGACAGCTGTGCTGCTGGGGAGTTTGTTGCGCCACTTCTTCCCAGCTAAAGCTAGGAAGTGGTGAAGGGCGGGCGTTCTGGGGGACTGTTTTATGTAATTTTGACGTTCGAAAAGTGTTGACACCAGCCTACTTTGAATAAATAACTTTTGATTTTGATTTTGATTTTAACTGGGCTGTGGAGGTCAGATAGGTCGTCGCTCGCTATTGCTGGAATCTGGATCCGGTTAGACTATAAGTTGGTCCCAAATAAGCCAGAAAAAGTCTTGGAAAATGACCATGGAGCAGAAGATACAGCTTAGAAATAAAACGAAAACTTTCTACATTTTTTATTTGTAACATTTTTACAGAGTGTACAAATTGGCACCTGTACACTCTGTAACCTTGTCTGTTGCTTCGATGCTTATATCCATTTATAAACTTACATCTATGGAGATAACCGCATTACATTACTTAAATGAAATGCAGTCACCTGCTGGAGGTACTTACGTTCAGGCGCGGATCCAAGTCTTAAGGGAGAAGCTCAAAAAACCAGAATTTCCAAACACAGGTAGGTAAACCTCCTCTGTTTTCTCAAAATAGTCCCTTGATCCCCTCCTTTTGAATTCGTCCCTGCCCTATTTACCCCTCATGAACTGATGCAATAATTACAATAAACGATCTCTTTGGTGACTTCGTATCTAATATTTAAGTTAATCTTAGTTTTATTCAAGAATACGCGAAACAAGCTCAGTCGTTCCTCGTTTCCTTGATGAGGCTCTTATCAATAACTGAAAAGTGCAGTGAGTCATAAAATGCCTCATTACAAAAGTATATGCACTGTCACCGTTCTAAAAGATGGCAGTGTATATACATAATAATCTACGCAAACGAGGTTAAGTTGTATTACAGTTTTAAAACCTCATAAGTGGAGATTCGTCAGAGCCTCGTTGGTAAATTAGCAGGGTGTACCGCGGGCAGGTGAGGTTGACTTTGGCTCTTCAGGTGTTGGTAGAGCCACTTACACCCAATCAAGTAGGGTCATGTGTGAATAAGACATGGTTGGAAGGCTGCAGACTGCTGTGTGTGCTCTGTGGTTCGACGAGTGACAGACGCTGCTCGTTTATCAGCGACCTGTAATATGAAAAAAAAAAATGTTATGTTGTGTTTGAGGAATTGCTCAGTAGCAGCACGGAATCTGGATCTGTGCTCGGATGATGGCAATAAACCCAACCATATTACATGGAATAAAAAAATTGAGGCATTACATCTACCTATGTCAGTTTTGAAGCAAAAAGCCAAAAACTTACCTCCATCTTTTATCATGGTATGCACCGCTATAGTTATGGACCTGAGGCGCCGGTGGTGGCTCGAAGGACCAACTTCTGATGCTGACTGTGAACTACATCTTGAGCTCCTGAAAAAATTTAACAACGTTATTTGAGAAAATTGAATAGTTACATTAATACCGGCGATACCTACAATTTCAATGACACAAAAAATATGACAAAGTAATTTTTATAGAACATTTTTTGTTACGAACGTAGCACCACTCAATTAGACAATTCTCAAGAGAAGAGTAGGAAGGTCTCAAGAATGGATTTAATTTATGACGGAGTATGTTAAAGTCAGTCATTTAAAAAATATTACAAGAAAATAAAACTAATAACAGTTGTCCTTTCCAGAACGTATGCATGGAGGAGGATGGGTAAAAAACTCCACAGTTACTCTTTTCAACCGACTTCAAAAAGAAGGAGGTTATCAATTCGACAAGTTTATACATATATATTTTTTTATGTATGTTCGGGCATAACTCCGCGTCATATACAGACGGATTTGCGAAATTCTTTTTTTTTTTCGAAAGGGGTGTATTCCGAAATGGTCCCATTTAAATTTGATATAGATCTGATGATGCTTTTCGGAGACAGACAACGGAACTCTTCAAAAATTGACGGCAAACAAACCGCGATTGCTGCTATAGCATAAATATGCATTGTTTTGAATCCAAGGATAATGAAATTTCGAATTGTGTGGGGTAGGTACTATAACAAAAAAGTGAAAAAAAAACAAAACCGACTTCCAAAAAAACATTACAAAGTGAAATATTGAAGAAACATTGATTGATTGTGTGAAGTTCGCGAGCACATTCGCAAGAAGTTGGCAGTATCATTACAACGATAATATTTTCTCATTGTTTGTCTCATTTGTTTTAAGTAAATTCGTTTATTTATGTATATTTATTTATGCTTATATTTATATATAGATAGGCATATAATTATATATATATATTTTATTGCACCTACCACTGTTTGTCTCTGCATCACCCAAAGGTCGACTGGTAGAAAATGCCTATGGCATTAAGTCCACCTCTGTACATGTTTGTGCTTAAAGTATTAAATAAATAAATAATAAAAATTATTTTAATTTCAGAAGGCGGTGACTGTAAAATTATATTAAATACATATCCAAAGTCGGACGTTTTTAAAAAATATAAAAAAAGATAAAAAATAAATAAATAAAGTCACCGACTTCCGAAATTAAAGTTATTTTGCACTTTGTAGTGTTTTTTGGAACTCAGTTGTTTTTCTTTTTTTTTTAAGTTTTTATGATATTTAACAATATGTCGGCTTAATACTTATATTGTTCGTGGGCAGTCACCACGCACATTTGACACTCCCCCCGTACTCCCGTTCCGACAGTATCCCGAAAATACTGTATTCAGCTGCATCGATCAGTTAGGCTGGAAGCTGGTCCCAGTATAGTTGGAAAGAAAGTTAGGCAGATGGTGAATTGGCTTAAGAAGTACCTTTTTCATAAATCCAGCGGCCACGGTCGGTACGCGGCTCCAGAGCCCCGGTGAGCGGCTGAAGGACCAACTCGTCATGTACGGCAGAGGACGCATGGCGCACCGCGGGATTGCCAAAAGAACTATAGTCTAGATATCTAGCTGCGCTGCGCAGGTCACGATCAATACCTCAATATGGGATGTAGTATGCAGTTAGCTTATATTTGTCCAATCTTTTGAATATAGGTATATTGTGCTGTACCTAGCCCCTGTAAGCAAAAGTTTTAGTTTCTTTATTATAACGCCATCTATGGGTGAACCCATGTGTTACTGAGAGGAAGATGGGGTGTATTCGGAAATGCAGTTTGGTCATGCTGACGCGCTAATGTAGTGTTGCACATGATTGTTTGAGTATTAAAACTGACAGATATCGTTGAATACGATAGTTAACTTATATACCACTTTACGAATGAAAGATCTTGGGATATATTAGAAACTATCTTCTGCCCGCGACTTCGTTCTCGTCAAAATTCTTTCTCCCCGACACACTCCGTCGCTCGCCTCGCCTGCCCGTGTGAGTACTTCGTATTCGTGACATTTTTTTCTTTGCTCGGCTCCTAAGAGTTTTAGCGTGATGTTATATAGCTTAGAACCTTTATAGATAAATGGGCTATCCAACACTAAAAGAATATTTCAATTCGAATCAGTAGGTCCTGAGAGTAGAGCGTTCAACCAAACAAACTCTTCAGCTTTATAATATTACTAGCTTTTGCCAGCGGCTTCGCCCGCGTGGAGGTCGATGTATTATACATATAAACCTTTCTCTTGAATCACTCTATCTATTAAAAAAACCCGCATCAAAATCCGTTGCGTAGTTTTAAAGATTTAAGCATACATAGGGATATAGGGACAGAGAAAGCGACTTATAGGTGTTTAGGGATGACGCAAGATAGAATCATACCGACGATGTACTACTTAGATAAAAAGAGTGTAGTACATCTCATCTCTTTCTGCGCCTGAGTAATATTAAGTATTCGCTAAATACTAGATACAGGTGAAAAGTAGGTAGTCTCTAAGAACCACTGCATTCGTGCAGACAGTACATTTTGAGTGAACAATATTGCAGTTTGATTTCCCCAAAACAATCCTTAGCTGGTGGACTGGTGTTCTGTGTTCAAAGAAGTACCTACTGCTGACCATCCATCTGACTTAAAAAAATCCTTTTGTCGCCTCTTAGCACCACGAGAATTGTGTCTTCGGCGGTAAGGCAAATTTGGTGGTGGGACGCTCTAGATATGGCGGCCTGATACCAGGTGGTGAGCTCACGAATGTACGCGTGGGTATCTTCCGGCCCCCGACTAATGGCCCTAGGCGATAGAACCATGGGGTTTTAGTCAGTAGGTGTCCTCCATTCTGTACAGACAGCCGGTATCCATGAGGGACCCCAAAAGAAAAAAAAAACAAAATGATAAAGAAAATGCTGGGCATTTTTATAACTCACTTCAAAAAATGGAGAAGGTTCTCAATTCGACTGTATGTTTTTTTGATGTTTTTTACCTCATAACTTTCGACTGGGTGAACCGATTTTGATGATTCTCTTTTCATGTGAAAGCTGGTGCTTCCCGTGTGGTGCCATTTCAATTTCATAAAGATCTGATGATGCGTTTCGGAGACAGATAACGGAACTCTTCAAAAAATAACAGTAAATAAACCGCGATTGCTGCTACCGCATAAATATGCATTGTTTTGACCCCAAGGATGATGAAATTTCGAATTAGGGGTAGGTACTATAACTAAAAAGTGAGAAATAAAAACATTTTCCAAAAAAAAAAACTACCGACTTCCGAAAAAACACTACAAAGTGAAAAATAACTTAAATTTCGGACGGCGCTGACAAAAAATTAAAATACATATAAAAAGTCACCGCCTTCCGAAATTAAAGTTATTTTTCACTTTGTAGTGTTTTTTCGGAAGTCGGTTGTTTTTTTTATGAAATAAAAAATCAAAACAACTTCCCTAACCTAATTTTTTATTATTAATAAATTGTTTGCTTAAATAACATGACGTGTTTATTTTTTATAATATCGAAATATCTTACTAACTTATAAAATACCGCACTAAAATACTTATGATAAAATGCAGAGCACAGTTGCTTCTAACCACTTCCTTCATCATCCAAGGTCCGCGGTCTTCCAAGACCTTGGCTTCGCCAGAGCCTCGTTGGTAAATCAGCAGGGTGTACCGCGGGCAGGTGAGGTTGACTTTGGCTCTTCAGGTGTTGGTAGAGCCCCTTACACCCCATCGAGTAGGGTCAAGTGTGATATGGCTAGATGTGAAGATCGAAAGCGAATTAAACTTCGGCTGCCGATGGAGACGAATAGGTGACGTGGGACCTGAAATTATAGAACAATAATGTTTAAGAAAGTTGCTTTATTTTTATAACCATTGCGGTGAACCCTGAAAGTGGCAGTTGCTGAAGTGGCAGGTGTACCATCAATCAATCGTATTTCATTACAAGTTACAGCTACACAAATTTAACTGGTTTCAAGACCACTGATTTGAGTCGATCTCTATGTCTTTCTCACACTGAAGTAAGATTAAAATAATACTGCTACAAGAGATGGCGTTACACCCTCTGTGTACAGAGTTACTCGTTTCCATGCAATTATTAACCCAGTAATACAATGATAAACTTTGCAACCATTCTCGTTAAGTTTTACTTTGAAATTTAAGCAACTTAATTTTGTGAAAAAAACGGTAATTTAAAAAACTAAAAAACCCAACTGCTTTTCTGAGTATTCATGGAAAAGCCCTAAAACAAGAAAGTCATTGTACCCGATTGCAATTAACTTAAGAATCGCCAGTTGCTAAGGCGATGCTTATAAGCAGATAAATTGTAGCAGTCGGGACGCATTCTAGAAAGTCAGCCGTCCAGTCAGATTGGAGTAATCTGCAATGTAATATATGTGCTCTCAATTCACTAAGCCTCCATTTCTAGAATGGGTCCCGACTGCTACAATTTATCTGCTTATAAGCATGGCCTTAGCAACTGGCGATTCTTAAGTTAAGTGCAATCGGGTACAACGACTTTCTTGTTTTAGGGTTTTTTCCATGAATACTCAGAAAAGCAGTCGAGATTTTTAGTTTTTTAAATTGCCGTTTTTATTTTTATTTTTTTATTACGAAAAGTGATACTTTTATAGTAATTACAAATCTAACGACACCTCGCAAACTAAAATCCATCGAGCCGTTCAGGCCACAGAGCGTGCCAAACATTTGAATTTGGCGCCAAAAATCCGCCATTTTGTTTTTTATTTTATTTTGATATACCCAGTGTCACTCTCACAGTAAATACGAATCTAACGACACCTCTCAAGCTAAAATCTATAGAGACATTCCGGCTGCAGAGCGTGCCAAACAATTAGGTATACATACATACATCCATATATACTCTCGAAAAACATAACCCTCCTTCTGGCACAGTCGGGTAAAAAGCCTTACCTCCAACTTTGACCCAGGTGGCGATTCTTTAGGACTGCAGAATTTTGGTACATGCTGGCTCCTCGCAGGCCAATTCACGACACCCACGCCGTTCCCAGAGATCTGAAACAGTACAGAAATACAATAAATATAGCTGTTTAATAAAAGGTGGAGCAAAGGAGACAGTGTACGTATCCTATATTGGTGTCGTATTCACTCCCCTTCAACGTTAATGGGTTTTCTCCCCTAAGGTCTACAGCCGTACTCGTAGTCTAAACCAATGACGTGAGAGAATGACGTCACGCTTTTATTGATTCTACAGACTGCAAGGGTGCCCCCACTTTGAACATCTTACACCCCTGCTCAAAAATGTAGAATGATTTGTCTCTGAGCAGTAATCTGAGAATTAATCAAATAATGCACTTTTCAATCGAGCCGTCGTCATCAAATGTTACGTCATTACTTCGTATATTTATATCAACCCATATTAATTTACATTAGGGCTCCAGAGACAGGAATATCGTCACAATTCAAACGGTATTGAGGAATACTGCCTTCTGAGTTCGGTCCTTGATCCAACCGCCTAACGTGAACCTTGTCTGATCTATATTGGTCGAGGATTTCGGCGTGACATTACCTATAGGAATAAATTGTGTCAACAGAGAGAGAAGAAATGCTAAAACACTTGCCTCCATCATCAACTCAGAGACACACAGTGTACCAGAGCTGCAGAGCCGCGAGCCCCGGCTCGAAGACGCAACTCGTCTTTTGCGAAACACGGCGGGAAGCGCACTAGATATGTGTATGACTAGATATGAGAGTCACTGCAGGGATCCAGCAGAATATCAGCGTCAGGTACATTTGCCTGACACATGCTGAGCTGGACTCCCATTTGGTGCAACTTTGAGACGCACACCTCACTTTTGCACTCCACCGCACGTTATTTAATTTGAATGTTAAATTGTGTCATAGCTCAAAGTGTCATCATTACACTTATGTCATCCTATTTTCATGTAATTAGTTTTAATCTCATCGTGTTTTGTTTGTTGTGTTATGTCTTTTTTTATTAACCAAATAAACGATTTATCTATCTTTCTTATCTATCTAGATGGATGAACAAAGGTAGTTAAGTCTACAAAAGGCTAAGTGCATTGCGCAGGTCTCAGCTTGGCGATCAATACCTGAATATAACCCACTAACATTGTGATGCTATTCCCTTTTTAAAAGATACGTAGGTATGTTGAAGAATAGGTAACAAACTGCACACTTACTCTTTGAGAATATAACAATATGATGGTGTTACACTTGCATTGATCGGGGGCAGTCACCACGCACTTTTGACCCTCCCTCTGTACTATCTAGTCACCCACCTGTTTAATGCGTCGCTTAACAAAGGTCTTAAATTACGTGCTGGAAATAACCGATCAGGCTGTCGAATCGAGTTTAGCAAAAATGAATTTAGTAGGACTTATCAGAAATTATACCGATTTGGTTTTGGAGATTTTACACTTCTTTTGTTACTTAAAACACGCCAAAGTTAGATTAAATTAGCAAGAAAAACTAATCTTTGTTGGCTCCTAACTTTTTAATGGCTTTTTGTTTTAGTATTCTGTTTCCGTACAGACAATATTAATAATGAGACAAAACCATACCATGTGTAATTTTTGATGGACATTGTCGAACAGTGGAGTCATACACTCCCGAAGTTTGTCTGGAAAAAATGTCACCAAGATTGTAATTGACTTGAGAGGGGCTTGTGGCTAAGAACGCACGGGTCGATCGATCAGGTCCATGGATTGGTGACCATCTTTTCATACTAAGACCATTTTGTGAAGCACGTTAAGCCATTGTTCCTACCTGTCATTCGTGGATCCTTGACAGTCACTACGGGTCGTCAGAAGCCCGAAAATACTAGTATTCAGCCAGTTAGAAAAACATACTTGAGAAATAGGATAGGCGGTGAATTGACTAACCTTTATCAATAATCGGTCATGGTAGGTACTGCAAGGCTCCAGAGCCCGGAGCCCCGGTGAGCGGCTTGAAGGACCGACTGGTTATGCACCGTAGACGGCGGGTGACGCACTGCGGCATTGCTCAAAAGAACTGTAGTCTAGATATCTAGCTGCACTGCGCAGGTCACGATCAATAACTCCATGTGAGATATAGTATGCAGTTTTATGTGTGTGTATAACACAAAACAAGATTCGTACCGAAGCTTCACTTTTCAGGGTTCGGTAGGAAAACGGAAAATAAATAAATAAATAGTAAATTTGTTTATTTCAGAAAAACACATATAAGGTCCACAAAAACAACATTCATAGTAAAAAAATAACAATACAGAAAAAAGTGTGTCGTTGGTGCCTGTACTAATGATAAAAATCATTGTATCACAGACACCAGCGTCTTCCAAACTAAGTAACAAAGGGAAAAAAAAATGGAAACAGGATCCCTTATAATTTCGTCATGTCCGTCTATTCGTGCGTTCGGGTATCACACAGCCTTTTACTCAGAGACTTTATGGTCTCTGAGTAGACTAACTGCACTGTATTGATGTTAATCGTCCTCACCTTCCGCCTGACACAGGTCCTCACCGGACACGGCTGTTTCGGGAGGTTCCTGTTTCGCATAAGGCGGGAGGAAACGCCCGGGTGTTTCCATTGCGAAGATCGCCCTGAAGACACGGTCGAGCATACAGTGGAGGTCTGCCCGGCTTGGGCAGGGCACCGCCGTGTCCTCATGGAGGCGATCGGCGGCGGCGATCTCTCGCGTCCGGCCCTGGTCCAGGCCATGGTACGGAGCGAGAGTGCATGGTTAGCAGTCGCTTCCTTCAGCAAAGCCGTGATGCTTGCAAAGAGGGAGGCGGCGCACGTGAGGGATAGGCAGTACATGCGACCTCACAGCCGTAGCCTTCGCAGGAGACGTCCTGGGCGTCGGGAATCCCAGGCTGATTCCCGGCCACCGTAGGCACGGGCTTGCGGACGGCGAGTTATGGGTAGCTCGCTGTGCGGTAAGGACCAAGCCCGGGTCGACGGCGCGTTGTGTTCCACGCGCGCCCCAAAGAGATGTCAGCACCAACTGATGAGGCCCTAGGGTGGGGCAGGTAGGGCAAGAGGGGTAGGGTGGGCGCCTATCGAAGGGGGGCGCAAAAAGTCACCAATTATTAAAAAATAGACAAAAACATCAATAAACCATTTAATACTGTTACCTAAATGAATAGGAAATCTGAAGAGCTACTTGAATATATTGTGCAGTACGAGAATGAAAGCGTATTTCCTAATCTACCTATTTCTATTCAAATTCTCGCATTGCAAGCGATTTTTTAGCAAGTTGAAATTAATGCCTTCGTTAATGAAGGCTATAATGGGTGAAGAACTGGTTTTGTAACCTAGCTTTGCTCAGTGTAGACCGAGAGGATAATTTACAAAGGAGCGCAAATGTGATGCGTGCGCTAGGCGCCATTTTCGGTTGGTACGCCCCTGGTCGTGGGTTGTTAAATTCACATCTGATACTCTTGGAACAGTTTATAGGTCATTGTCATGAGTAGTGATCGATTCTTAATCTTTCGTTTCGGAAGAAAGCAGTGAACGATCATACAATAATGGCTGACGGCTGAGCGTATTTTGACACCTTATTATCAAACACTGGTGAAAATGACAGACTATCTTGACAGCTGATAAAATATCACGGAACCACTTTCCAGTTGACAACCACACGATGTTAGGATAGTGTAAATGAAACGTTTTTTTTTAAATTTATGATAGTACTTTAATGAATAAAATTACGAAGATATTTTAGTGAATAAAATTGATGAAGATATTTATTTGATACCTACAGAAATTCTACACAATACATAGGTACCCAATAATCAAATACTTACTTCTGAAGTATTTATTCAAATTATAAATGCAATGTTACAGTGTAGGTAATATTTTATATAAACTTAATAAATATAAGAAAGGAGAAGAGTGTAGACTAATTCTTATTAGAGAATTAAGAACGCTAGCAATGTATATAGCGCCATCGCTAATGCTCTTGTGAACTCCTCCTCTCCCCTCCTCAAGTGAGGAGTAGTTTCACTACAATAGTAATATTACACTGTAATATTACTATTCTCACTGTGTATAACTGCACCATTATTTACACAAATTAATCATGCAGTTATATGAAGTACGACCACGGTCAAAGGTTCCATCGGCCATCTTCGGAACTGCCGAAGCAATAAAACAGCTTTTCCGAAGATAATCGAAGGCACCGTGGTGATACTACATGCTTGTGATCATAGTCACAAGTTCAGGCGCAGATTCAAGAATGGTCAGTAAATACTCAAAAGACCATATTTAAAAACTAAAATAATATGATCCTTTGATAGTCTCGTGATTCTTGTATCAGTGCCTGATGCGTCCGTATGGATTGAGGAGCCATGTCTCATATTTAAAAGCGGAAACTATGAATATTTAGTACTAAAGTAGCCTATATTATAGTCCCGATTCTGGAATTTGTAGTAAAACCCGTAAAAAATTACAGGGCAATTAAGGTGGCTCCTCAATTCAGACGTCTAGATTGAGGAGCCACTGATATTTCTGAAAATTTACATTAGCCTACAAAATCGGCTAATTTACTACTAAATATTGGTAGTACCAGCGTTTAAATATTAAACATGGCTTCTTTTTCCATTCGGATACTGTCTGACATAGTCATACAAAAGAACAATTCATCTGGCAGATTTTGCTTTGATAATAAAATTAACATGCAATGAAGAATATTTCAGTATACATTTTTCAAAGCACGTTAATAAAAAAAGACAAACAAATCTGATTGCACAAATGTATGTAGTCTGTGAAGGTTGGTAGTGGTTTCTTTTCTTCAGTGTGTTAGGTACTGCCAGGAGCCTGGTAACGAGAGAAGTGGCCTGAAGAGACGCTGCAGTGGCTGCGTCGTGTTACATCAGCCACCTGCGATGAGCGGAATGTGACATTGATCACAAGGACCTGAAACAGAATACCATAACATTCAAATACTTGAATCGACTAACCAGCACGACTGATGCGAAAGTATCTAGGCAGAGGCACCCTAAAAATGATTTAATGATGTATTTCAAAGAATAGATAGAGCTAATGGGAGAAGAATAGAAATGTCTCAATAATGGAGTTAATTAATGACGGGGTAAGTCAAAGTCATGGTCAAATCATTTATTTCAAACAGGCACAGAAAAGAAAAACATTTACAAGAAGATATCATCATCATCACATCAGCCGAAAGACGTCCACTGCTGGACATAAGCCTTCCAAAAAAGGGGAGAATTTCCACAATCGCCACGCTTGGCAGGCGGGTTGACGATCGCAGTATGGTGGTCAAGTGCATAGAGAACGCTGCTGCCCATTCTCTAGTAAGTCCCTTAGTCGCCTTCTACGACACCCACGAGGAGCAATGGGATGGTGCTATTCTTTTACGTCCGGCATCACACGGAACAGAAGAAGATATATTTGACTAATTACCCCTTCTCCAAGGTAGTTTCGTATGGAGATGAATTGGCAACAAAAGTACTCTTGTTCTTTTAAAATGTACAAATAAACGTGCTCAAACACTTACCTCTATCTTGTGCCCGAAGGACCAAGTCTAGATGATGACTGCCTGATGCTTCTTGTCCACCATAACCCTGAAAATTGTGTAAAATAAATATTTTAAAATGTCGTTAAAATAATTTAAAAAACCTACATGATTGTTGTCGAAGATGGTGTTATGATTTCGTAGTCTGAGAGTTGGCAACGTCACAAATAGCTATGAAATATTTCGCTGTTTTGATTATTTTGTCCTATACCTAACTAAAAAAAAAATGATTGAAAACAAAAACACAACAAAGTAAACAAAAAACTAAAATTATGATTATGAATTCATAATAAATATTTATTACAATTTTAATAAATACACTAAATGAGGTGTTGTAAATGTTTTCAATGCAGTTGAACGGCTCTGTTAGCCAGAATCCCCACGCACAACGGACCGAGTGGGAGTCTACGTGCGGAAAAGGGAGTCCAATCATCATCATCATCATCAATGCAGTTGAAGTAGCCAACTTACACCCTCTTAAAACAGGGTATGATATTGTTTATGTTATCTCTGCGCTGTGTAAATGGCCTTTCAGCAAAACCTTATATGTTTTTGTAATCCAAATTAGGTTAGAGCACGAATTTACACCTTTATTGATTATAAGGGCCGCTGTGGATCCGTTGTGTTATGTCCCCTTTGGATTTTATGTCCCCCTTGGATGTTATGGACCCTTACGCATGGCCCACCGCGCGCCGCCACAGGCCGCACCTACGTCTTACTCCACCTCCGTCCCCCTAGCCTCGTTAAACCTTCCCCTCCCATCCCACCCCAAAAAGGGCGGTCTTCAAAAAAATCACATAGTTGATTATTCACCAAGGGGATAAGTGTCTGTGCTGATCTTATCATATAACCTACTCGTTATTTAATATTACAACTTAAGTTAATTCAACGCAAAAATACTAAGTTACTTCACAAATAATACACCAAACAAAAGTCATGCTAAATGTTGGTGTCTTGTCAATGAAGATAAAAACAAACTGCGACAATACCTTCATCATACGCCCTGGGTCACGCGGCTGGAAATCCGGAGCCAGCGCAAAGGACCAGGATGAATCCATCTTGCTCGGCAGACGGCGGGTGGTGCACTGCGGCACTGCGGAGATAGGACAAATAAAGGCTAGTCTAGAAAAAACTAGCTACACTCCGCAAGTCTGTCGCACGATCAATACTTTGATATGAGCTATACAATGCAGTTAGTTTATATTTGTCGGATTTTGCGAATGTAGTTATTTTGTGCTATGCCTAGCACCTGTAACCGCAATTTTTAGTTTTTCGTTATAACGCCATCTGTGGGTGAACTTATGTATTAAGTAGAGGAGGACGCGGTGCATTCGGAAATGCAGTTTGGTTACGCAGAAGTGCTGGAGTAGCACCTGATATGAACGTTTGAGTAGTAAAATTGACAGATGTCGTTGAATATGATAGTTAACTTATCTACCACTTTATGAATTAAAGAAAATGTCTATGTACGACTTAGATAAAAGAATCCATCCCACTATGATATCTCTTTCACAATCAAAAGTCATTTATTCAAGCTAGGCTGGTTTCAGCACTTTTCGAACGTCAAAATTACATAAGACAGTCCTACAACGCCCGCCCTTCACCACTTCATAGTGCTTCAGTTGGGAAAAACAAGTGGCGCTACAAACTCCCCAGCAGCAGAGCTGTCTATTATGTTAGAAGAACTTGATTGTATACAATGGAAGGTACGTAATTAACGTTACGAAACATAAAATTAAAATACGAGTATTTGCCATATGCCAGCTAGCACACGGCAATATACCCAAAAAAATCATACAAAATATTTACTCAAGTAGAAATAAATAATAAAAACAAAAACATAAACAAAACTTAAAACTTAAATTAAAACCTCCAGGCATAAAAGGCGTGCCCGCTTACGTATGCAATGCGGCATTATGTTCACGTAGTTGCAGCTAGAAGTAACAAAATAATTTTAAACTAGGACCTTCGGAGTAAAATAAATAAACAGTTAAAACTATTAACAATAACAAAACCATGGTCAGCAAGACGACCAGTCACCACAAGCAGCACCTGTTCACGAGCAAAGCGCAAAGATCAGTCGTAACCCCCTCGCCATATTTGAGGGAAGGAGGCAACCCGACCCTCGACGCTACCGCAAGAAGTGACATCTAAGGGAGCCTGACGAACTTTCTGGCGGTTGCTCAGGCAAGAATAATATGATCAATTGCCGAGGTCACTAGCTTTCTGGGCCTGAATAATCTCTGCACAGTATAAAACAAAGTCACTTTTCGAGGTCTGTACACTTTGGTACGCTTAGACCTTTTAAACTCCGCTACGGATTTTAATCCGGTTTTCATCAATAGACAGAGTGATTCCAGGGGAAGGTGTAATACACCGACTTCCAAGCTGGCGAAACCACTGGGAAAAGCTAGTATTAAATATAATAAGATGCCTCCACATACAACTGAGAAGCCTAAGATGCAGGTAACATAACATCACAACTTGTTTCTGTGAATTGTTGGACAGAGGTGTACTTATAGGACACCCACATTTCGCTAGTTATATTTAAGTCCCATGTAATAAGGAGCGACCTTATTGCTATCAAATTGGCCGCTCCGGTGGCGACTACAGAAATTCCAGGTAGAAAAAACCAAGAACACTTTGCCCGACCTGGGAATCGGACCAAAGACCAACTCAGCGTAGCGATTGCGACTGGTCCAACGAGTAGATGTAGGGATAATCAAATAAAACTTCTTTTGTACATTTTTTTCATAATTTTTAATGACTAAAATTGATGAAGATAATTATTTGATACAGACACTCACAATACATACCTAATAATCAAATATTTTAATTTAATGTGTTATTCCATTATCAGTGAATGTTACGTGTTATATTTTTATATAAAGATAAGAAAATATTGGAAAGGAGAAGAGTGTTGAATAATTCTTATTAGAGAATAAAGAATACTAGCAATGTATATAGCGCCATCGCTAATGCTCTTGTGAACTCCTCCTCTCCCCTCCTCAAGTGAGGAGTACGTTCACTACAATAGTAATATTACATGTAATATTACTATTCTCACTGTGTATAACTGCACCATTATTTACTAAAAATAATAATGCAGTTATACGAAGTACGAACACGGTCAAAGATTCCATCGACAGTCTTCGGAACAGCCGAGGCCATTTACACAGCTTTTCCGAAGGCAATCGAAGGTACCGTGGTGATACTAAATGCTTATGATCATAGTCACTAGTTCAGGCGCGAATTCAAGAATAGTCAGCAAGATATCAAAAGACCACACTTGAAAAAACTAAGATCCCTTGATTGTGTGGTGCCCCTATTCTTAAATCCGCGCCTGCCAAAGTCATATAATAGAGCAATTGATCATGCTTTGCAACTTAACATGCAGTGAAGAACATTTCATTGTATATTTTTCAAAGCATGTCGGCCTTTGTTCCTTTTTTGTTTGCCAGAAGATTAAATAAATGAATGATAAAAAAACAAATCTCAAAAAGCTGGAAGTGGTTTCTTCAGTGTGTTAGGCCTGAAGAGACGCTGCAGTGGCTGCGTCGTGTCACATCAGCCGCCTGCGACGAGCGGAATGTGACATTGATCACAAGGACCTGAAACAGAATACCATATCATTCTAATAATTGTCTCAACTAACCATCACGACTGATGTGGACGTATCTAGGCAAAGGCACTCTAAAGTTGATTTAATTGAGTATTCCAAAGAATAGATAATGCTAAAGAGAGAAGAGTAGAAAGGTTTTAAGAATGGAGTACCTATAGTACTGACGGTAAGTCAAAGGCCAAAACAGATAATTTATTTCAAACAGGCACAAAAAAGGCATGTTTGAACGAAAACATTTACGAGAATGATTGCCTCTTCTTTAAGGAAATTACGTATGGAGTAGAATGGGCAACAAACTCAACACTTAATCTTTTAAAATGTACTGGAAAAAAAGATAAACATTTACCTCCATTTATAGCTCGAAGGATTTGACTGCATGGTGCTTCTTGTTCACCAAAACCCTGCAAATTTTATAAAATAAGTATATTAGAATTTCGTTAAAATAAATTAAGAAACCCACGTTATTGTTGTCGAAGATGGTGTTAAGAGTTCGCAGTCTGAGAGTTGGCAACGTCATAAATAGCCAAATAATTCACAAATTAAGTGCTGTGCTAAATTAGGTGCTGTAAATGTTTTCAGTGCAATTGAAGTAGCCAATAACTTGCACCCTCTTAAAACAGGGTACGATTTTGTTAAGTTATCTCCGCGCTATGTAAAATGGCTTTTCTAAAATCAAAATCAAAATCAAAAGTCATTTATTCAAACTAGGCTGAGAATCAGCACTTTCTGAACGTCAAAATTACATAAGACAGTCCCCCAAAACGCCCCGCCCTTCACCACTTCCTAGTGCTTTAGCTGGGAAGAAGAAGTGGCGCAACAAACTCCCCAGCAGCACAGCTGTCTGTTATGTTAGAAGAACTTGATTCTATACAATAATAGCATAAAATTAACATTTAACAATAAATGAAAATTTAATTGATAAAAATGAAAAAAAAAGGGTTTATGCAGTCAAGTTAAATAAACAATGATATGAAGTAATTTTTATGACCTGTCAGTAGGTAAGCCAATTCTGGTGAAAGAACACAAACGTTGTCTTGAGTTAATCACAGCGACCAACAATTCTTATCGTTTAAGTAGTCGTTGATAGAATAGTATGCCTTCGAACAAAGATTTGATTTTACTTTCGCTTTAAACGCATTAAAATGTAAATCTAGCAAAGAAGAGGGAAGCTTGTTATAAAAGGTCTGAAAAGCGACTACGCTATAGAAATAAAAACAAAGTTAAAGCACGACGTTATAGTTTTATTGATTATAAGGCCCGCTACGGTTCCATTGTGTTAATCCCCCTTGGATTTTATTGACCGTTACATATATGGCGCCGTCGCGCGCCGCCGCAGAGCGCACCTACGTCTCACTCCAACCCCGTCCGCCTAGCCTACCAGAACCTCCCCTCCCGTCCCGCCCCAGTTGAGTAACAAAAAATCGAAACATCCAAACATACCAACTTTCTCATTTATAATATTAATGGGATAGTAGGGCCGCTGCGGTTCCGTTGTGTTAGTCACCCTTGGATTTTTATAGACCCTTACATATGGAACCGCGACCATAGGCCACACCTACGTCTTACTCCACCCCCGTCCACATACCCTTCTTGAACCTTCCCCTCCCACCGTACCCCAGAAAGGGCGGTTTTCAAAAACATCTTATAGTTAGTTATTCATTAAGTGTCTGTGCTATTAGATTGTTATATAACCTACTCGTAAATTTAATATTACTACTTAAGTAAATTTAACGCAAAATTAGTAAGTTACTTCACAATGAACGCACGAAACAAAGGTTACGTTAACTTACTAGGTCAATATGTTGGTGTCTTGTCAATTAAGTTAAAAAGAAATACACTGTGACCCTTACCTGCATCATGAGCCCTGGGTCAGGCGGCTGGAAACTCGGAGGCGGCTCGAAGGACCAGGACGAATCCATGTCGCTTGGCAGACGGCGGGTGGTGCACTGCGGCACTATGGAGATAAAAAAGTCTAGTCTAGAAAAAGCTAGCCGCTACACTGCGCAGGTCTATCGCACGATCAATACTTTGATGTGTGCTATACGATGCAGTTAGGTTATTTTCGTCTGGTTCTGCGAATGACTTCATTTTGTGCTATACCTAGCGCCATCTATTCGCGAAATTTTTAGTTTTTCGGTATTACGCCATCTGTGGGTGAACTTGTGTATTAAATAGAGGAGGACGCGGTGCATTCGGAAATGCAGTTTGGCTATACTGAAGTGCTGGAGTAGCGCCTGACATGGTCGTTTGAGTAGTGAAATTAACAGATGTCATTAAATACGATAGTTAACTTATCTACCACTTAACGAATGAAAGAAAATGTCCATGCAGGTGCGGTAGCAGCCAAAGACTTGGGAGGAGTCACAGACAAAGACTACATATACAATAAGAAATTTTATTATATTTTCGAAAAATTACTAATTTAAGAAGGTTTACGTTTACGGCTTTTGGGTGGTCATGGCCCCTAAGACCACCCCCTCGGACCGCGCCTGTGCCCGTATACGACGCAGATAAAAATAATGGAGTCCATCTCACTATGATATCTCTTTCTGTGCCAGAATAATCTCTACACAGTATAAAACAAAGTCGCTTCTTGCTTCTCTACGCTTTGGTACGCTTAGATCTTTAAAACTCCGCAACGGATTTTAAAGCAGTTTTCATCAATATACAGAGTGATTCCAGAGGAACGTTTAGGTATATGTATAATAAACTGACCTCCACACGGGCGAAGCCGCTGACAAAAACTAGTGTTAAATATAATAAGATGCCTCCACATAAAACTGTGAAGCCTAAAGGTGCGCTTACACGTGCAACTGAAATTGCTCCATCTTGAGCAATTCTCGTTAACTATGACGTCACGACTACATCCAGCAATTTAGGGCAATGGCAACATGTAGCCACCTGTTGTCAGAGATGCGGCCACACAATATGGAGCAATATGGAGCAACTTAAAAAACTAGGCAATGTGCCTGCCCCGCCGCCTTCGCCGCCGGCCGGTTCCTCTCGCAAAAACGAGACGTAGTTATACGTACAAACGAGAGAGAATGAAAATTGACAAAAAAATTCCAAACGAATTGGATATTCGGCAACTCGTGAAATATATGGAGTAATCAGAAGCAATATTGCCGAAGTAGGTACATCGGCAATTTAGTGTTGTTACTCCAGATTGCTCCACTCAATTGATCCAGATTGATCAATTAGTGTTGCCGAGCAATAATTGTCCCACGAGTAGGTATGTAGGTGTATATTCAAATAAAACGATTTTTTTTATTTTTTATTTTATTTTAATCAATAGCAAATTTATATTCACAATAATTAGTACAATATTATTAAATACCCTTAAATTATGTTAAGACTACTTATTTGTATGTCAGATTAATTACATTACTTACATGTTAAATAACACTCGCTCAGGCAACCAAGAAAGACTTCGAATAACTATTTAAACATCTAATAGTTATTTGAGCCTCTCTTGAGCCAAGCTCAGTGGGTTCGTACCTTCCCACTAAGCCCGTCGTAACGATGACATTGACGTAGACCGAATCTTTGTCCCAAAACAAGTAAGTAGCGAATTCATCTGATGTTTTCTAAATTATTTTCAAGACTATAAGTACTGCAACTCATTACTCATATTCTTGAACGCTTGATTACCTAAATTAATTACCTAAATAGTGCGATAGTCACAGTTTATCTCCTCATTTAGGGTATTTAAGCCACGACCCCCTCGAACGTCTTTTATACCCCAAATATGGAGATTCGTCAGAGCGAGACAACTGCATTCCATTACTAAAATGAAATGCGGCTACCTGTTGGTGGACCTTACGTTCAGGCGCGGATACAAGTGTTAAAATAGCCAGAATTTATAAAACAAAGGCAGGCTGGGGACCCCCCTTTATTTAATAAAAAATGGTATTCTTATCCGCTCCTTTTGTATCCGTCCCTGCCCTATATCCCCCATTTTCTGAAGCCACTTAATTATTATGTTTAAGAGACCTTCATTAGTTCTATTCAAGAATAGGAGAAACAAACATTATCGTTACTCATATCCTTGGCGAGGCTCATATCAGAAACCTTTCGGTTTTAAAAGTCAGTGATATATGCCTCATATTTAAACATATATACATACATACATTTGTACATAATTATCTACGCAAATGAGGTTAAGTTGGTTACAAAACCTCATAAGTGGAGATTCGTCAGGGCCTCGTTGGTAAATCAGCAGGGTGTACCGCGGGCAGGTGAGGTTGACTTTGGCTCTTCAGGTGTTGGTAGAGCCACTTACACCCCATTGGTGTTTGCTTTTCAAAGTAAAGTGACTGCAAAGATCAGCAACCTTCCGAGACGAGTGGGAGATGTTGCTCATGCAGCGAAGACCTGGAAAATGGAAAAGGTATTGTAAAAAAAAGTAGTATTACAATGGAGTATCGTTTTATCGGTAGTTGTTCCATAAAAAATACTGGTATTCAGATGCATTCGTTTAGTCTGAATGCCACCCGAACATAGTAGGGAAATCACTAGGCAGATCGTAGCAGGTGGGGTTCCGTCGTTTTTGGCCCCCATGGGAAAAAGGCGTGTGTTTATGTGGAAGCAATAAATTGACAAATTTTAACCGCAATCGGATTAACGGTATGGCAGTGCGTAAAATATGAACAAGCAAACAATAATTTTATATTAGACTAGCTGACCCGAGAGACGTTGTCCTGTCTACAAGTTTTGTTAAATTTTCTAATGTTGCGCGCAACTTTCTAAATTTTTTCTTTCATGAGAACCTTCTCCTGACATTAACAAACACAACAAAAAAAGAATTAGCAAACTTGGTTCAGCCGTTCACGTTTGATGCCGTGACAAAGGGAAACAGGGATTCATTTATATACATATACTCGTATAAATAGATTTTCGTTTGAAAGTGAGGTAATATAACGTTGGGCATGTGATACGGAGGAATGAGGAAAATGTCATGAGGAAAGTTTTGAGTATGAATGTCGATGGCTATAAGAGTAGGGGGAGACCAAAGAAACGATGGTTGGACTGTGTGAATGATGATATGGTTAGAAAGGGTGTGACTACGGAGATGACGACTAATAGAGTAGTGTGGGAGAAAAAAAACAAACGGCTTCCAAAAAAACACTACAAATTGAAAAATAACTTTAATTCCTCCAAGAAAGTACTCTTCCAAAAACTACTCAAATCGCTTCAAGTATGCCTATAAAATGTGAAGAGTTCTCTCTATTTCTCCAGGATTCCATCATGAGATCCTGACTTGATGATCATGGAACCACCTGGGAAGTTATACCCTTTCAAACGAAAAATAAATAAATCCAAATCGGTCCACCCATCTTCGAGTAATCGGGGAACATACATAAAAAAAAGGTTCCGAAGAATTGAGAAATTCCTCCTTTTTGAAGTCGGTAAAAAGACATGTTGCGCCGACCACAGATAAAGTGGAATAAGGGCAGGAAAATGATAATTGAGGTAATATAAACTCACCGTCATACTTTGCACTACTGGACTTCTAGAATCTGCGGCAAATCGACTTTAAAGACCGACTCGCGGTGATCACTGAAGACTGATCCATCAGCCATCTCAGACGAGTGGGAGAAGCTTCTCGCCCAAGCACCTGCAAAAGTTTAACAAACATGAAATAACGTCACTCCTGGTTTCGCCGAAAATCTTTTTGTTTTGGGAATGAAATCTCGCAGGACAACTTATGAGGTTATCGGCTTGCCTGTGGTAACCTTAAAAAAATTAAGGGTTCCAGCAAGGGGTTCATCATCATCATCATCATTTCAGCCGAAAGACGTCCACTGCTGGACATAGGCCTCCCCCATGCTCCTCCACTTCGACCGGTCTTGTGCTTCCCACATCCAGCGGATTCCCGCAGCCTTCACAAGGTCGTCGGTCCACCTTTTGAGAGGCCTTCCCGCTCTACGTCTTCCGGTACGCGGTCGCCACTCCAGAACCTTTCGGTCCCATTGGCCATCTGTTCTGCGAGCAATGTGCCCTGCTCCCTGCCACTTAAGTTTGGCAATTCTTCGGGCTATGTTGGTTACCTTGGTTCTCCTGCAGATCTCTTCATTCCTGATTCGATCGCGTAGGGAAACTCCGAGCATAGCCCTCTCCATTGCTCTTTGGGTGACTTTAAGCCTTCTGATAAGGCCCATTGTGAGCGACTACGTTTCTTTACCATACGTCATCACTGGCAACACACACTGGTCAAAGACTTTCGTCTTGAGACACTGCGGTATTTGGGACGAAAAGATATTGCGAAGCCTGCCAAACGCTGCCCAGCCTAGTCGGATTCGACGATTGACCTCTTTCTCGAAGTCAAGCAAGGGCTTAAAAACTTAAAACTATAACGGCTGCTCGCTAAGGTTACCCCCTGTGGGGTACGGACCTCGGATTAGGGTATCGCTGGTAGAGAGCAGCAAGGGACGGGCAGGCTCGGAATGATTCGCCGAAAAATCAGAGGTGTAGCTTTGAATAGTAAACCCTAATTACGCCAATTATGATTGAGTTCTATATAATAGTGGACGAGCCTATTGCCAGCAGCCGGGCCCAAAGACAGACTGCGGGTTGTTATAGAGAAATTCTTGGCGATAAAATCCCGACCAGGGAATTGAAGATCTACGAAGAAGTCAGAGCAGAATTGAAAATAAAGTAACTAATAAAAGGGGACAACAAAACGCGAATAGGGACACAAGAAATACCAACGAAAAGAGGCAAGATAATTTATTGTTTGAACTCCCTTTAGTGTAAATGTTAATGGCTTTCGGCCCCTAATAAGCTTATCAACAGACCCAGGCTGATTTCTGCCCACCGTGGTCGCGGGCTTGCGGACGGTGAGTAATGGGTAGCTCGCTGTCCGGTAAGGACCAAGCCTGGGACGACGACGCGTTGTATTCCACGTGCGCCTCATAGATGTCAGCACCAACTGGTGGGGTCCGCAAGGGCCGATGTCTGCCAGGGTTGGGGGTTGTTCGAAAAATATACCGTGGCCCCTGGCACACAGGCAACTGAGGGAGCACGGGTGGGTTTCAGTCACTAAAAGTCTGATACGCCCTCTTGCTCCACGCAGAGCAGGAGAAGTTATTTGATAATTTCCCACCCAAAAAAAAGCTGATCAACAGCCATATGCGAATCCATTTTCTAAAAAGAAGACGCCGCACTTTTATTGATCGCACGACGCGAACGGAGGAGTATGAAATTTAGTATAGAGAAGGAGTGCAGACAGCTAAAAATTTTTAGTATTGTTGAATAACATTATAAATGAACTATGGTCGAATTTCAACCACTGGACGACTACAGTACTAGTCTCAATTAATAGTCTTAAGGGAAATCCAGTCGCGGGCTCGAACTCACTGATGGGCCTGGCCAAAAAGCACGCTGTCTCACCAGGCATCGTCTCCGACAGAAGTATTATCACTGAGAAGCATTTAAACGCTAGTCTACACGCACAACGTTATTGAGTGAGATGCAGGATCATTTATAGTAAAACAGGCGCGTAAAAATGCATAAAAGTCCTTCGGAAGATCGGGTTTTATGAAAAAACCACTGCATAAATCAATGATTAACGAAAATTTATTTATCTTTTCTATATTTGAGCTTTGTCGGTATCTGATTTGGTTTTGGAGATTTTACACTTCTTTTGTTACTTAAACACGCCCAAAGTTAGATTAAATTAGCAAGAAAAACTCATCTTTGTTGGCTCCTAATTTTTTAATGGCTTTTTATTTTAGAAATCTGTTTCCGTACAGACAATACTAATAATGAGACAAAATCATATCATGTTTAACTTTTGATGTACATTGTCGAACAGTGGAGTAATACACTCCCGAAGTTTGTGTGGAAAGAATGTCGACAAGATTCACCTTAGCAGCAAAAAAGATAAAACAAATATCGTTTCATTTTTGTAGAAACACGTGCATATAAAAATATAAGATCACTCGAACAACAAACAAAAGAGATTTACACCCACGAATACCATTCCCGATGACACTACAACCCTTCTCCAGGAGAGTAGCAAGTCTATTAATACACTCAAAATAAATAAACACAGACCACCGTCCTTCCGTCCTCGCCGCCGAGGCCCGCCGTGACGCACGTCCCAATCAATGTCCTTCGACCCCTTTCGAGCCAGCCCGCGCCACTGAGCCTGTAGCTTTAAATTCGTCCCGTAATAATTCCAATTTAGCTACCCCCAATGACTACCCCCTCTCTTCTCACAGCGACGCCCTAAGCCGAGGTCAATGCCTGTAGCGTGTACTCACTAATTTATTCGGTCTTCACATGATGTGACCAAGATTATGTCTGGACTTTAAAAGATACTGTGACCTCTGAGTTTGTTTCGGCCTTTCTTCTCAGAGTAGTCAGATAGGAAACGCCGACCTCATCTAGTTTAAAAATGATATGATTGACGTGTAAAAGTGTTTGTACAAACCTATTTACAGAAATAAAATCATTTATCATTTATTGAGGCAGCCACAGACAAGTCCAGTTTAGCGATCTTTCAGGTTGACACAAAAAATAGGCAGCTACACGCCGTGACTGAGGCAAGAAGGCTTCCAGTCAACATGATGCTGTCCAAGGCCGGTCGTCGCTAAAAATAAAAACTAAATCACTAACCTTCATATTAGATCCTGGGATATGCGGTACTACTATAAGGGCTGCAGGGCTCCCGCGCCCCGGAGGCGACTCGTAGGAGCAAACAGCACAGAACACGGCAGGTGTCACACTGCGGCGTGCGAGACAGTCTAGTCTAGATATCGAGCTGCACTGCGCAGGTCACACAGCCCGGTGATCAATACGTACGCCGAGCGTACGAGCTAAGATATACGATGCACGTAATTATATCAGTCTATTTATGACACAAAACAAAAATATACCGAAGGTTTATGTTACGTCGGGCGATGTGAATTGCGACGCGATTTGCGTCAAGTGACACAAGCGGGCGACTTGTCAGGCCGTTAAACAGGTAGGTTAGAACAGTGACCAACCGCGCGCAAGCTGAGCGAGCAAAGCGAGCGGTGCCGCGGCAGCTGCCGGCTAGCACTGCATCTAGATTAATCACAGTTACTTGGCTACTAAGTTAGTCTTCTCTAGTAAGTTCCTTAGTCGCCTTTTACGACACCCACGGCAAGAAATAGACTGGTACAATTCTTTACGTTCGGCACCACATGGACAGATTAGGTTAATACATGCCATTTCTAACATTACAGCTGTATTCACAGTTGATGGGATATAAGAATTACGTTTCGCGGCGCCGGAAGCCACGGTTACTAGCAGTGCCACGCGCAATAACCAATTTGCTCAGCAAAGCGCCACTGACGCGCGCCTTGCACACACTGAATGACGCGGCTGACAGGATCGATTTATTTACGTGTTCTCTGAATGAATTCACAAAAATAATGTTGTATGTGTTATGTTATTTATCGTAGAGAGATGGTGCAGGGAATTTGAACTATCAGTGAACCCCACCAAAACTGAACTAGTCATGTTCACCCTAAAACGAGCATTAGGCCCTTTTCGCCTACCGAAACTGTTCAATACAGAACTTCAGTTGGCCAACGAAGTCAAGTATCTCGGGGTCACTTTGGACAATAAGCTAAACTGGAGCAGTCACCTAGACAACAAGCTGAACAGGGCCTGCATCACTTTCTGGCAGTGCAGGAGAATGATAGGTAAGAAGTGGGGTCTATCACCCAAAATTATACTATGGCTGCAGTACACCGCAGTGATCCACCCCATGATCACCTACGGGGCCGTGGTCTGGTGGCCCCGCACCAAGCTAACTACAGCCACCAACAAACTACAGCGCATGCAAAGACTAGCCTGCGTGGCGACCACGGGCTGCATGAGGACTACTCCGACTGCAGCGATCGAGGCCATGCTGGGGTTGCCGCCGCTCCACCTGTTCATACAACAGGAAGCAACGTTGGCGGCGGCGCGTCTAAAGGCTATAAATCTCTGGAGTAAAAGAGACACACAACACACCGCGCTACTTAAGGAACTCAATAGCGAGTTGCCCATTACGAGGTCAATAAATGACGGGGTGCCCAAACAATTTATCTTCGATAAAAAATATAGAATCCAACTGCATGAGGATCGACGATGCGAAGGCTTGCGCCCCGCAGAGCTGCGTATCTTCACGGACGGATCAAAAACAGGTAGTGGCACAGGGGTTGGAGTCTTCTCGGAGGACCTCAACATCCACATAGCCACACCACTGGGAGTCCATAACACAGTGTTCCAGGCCGAATGCATGGGCATCTCCCTGGCAGCGTCTGCCATCATGGCCAGGGTAGTTAAGGACCACTCGATCCGCATACTCTCGGACAGCATGGCTGTTCTGCAAGCGCTGAACAGTCACACAGTTGACTCTGGGCTGATATACGAGTGCCACCAGCGCCTCAACGAGGTAGGTAGCCTCAACAACATTACCATTCAGTGGATCAAAGGACACAGCAATTCGCTAGGCAACGATGCAGCCGATGAACTTGCCAGGAGGGGGTTAAGCATGGCACCAGTGGGACCAGAACCCATTGTGCCACTCCCCTTCGGGTATCTACGTACTCTGGTAAGGAAACGTACCAGGGATCAACATCACAAAATATGGTTGGACCTAAGTGAGTGCAGGCAGGCTAAGGAAGCACTTCCTGCGTTCGATGCTCGCGTCACGAAACAGGTTCTCCGTTTAACTAAACGACAGTTGCGCGCAGTTACAGCAGCCGTAACTGGCCACGGATCATTTAACAAACACCTCTTTGTCTTAGGAGTAACAGACAGTCCGCTGTGCAGAGCCTGCATGGAGGACGACGAGACAGCGGCTCGTGTGTTGTTGAACTGCCCGGTGGTCGCTAATTACAGGGCAAAATACTTCGGTAACCCAGGTACCCTACGTGAGATTGTCAGCAACACCAAGGCGCTGCTGGCCTTTCTCGAGGAGCTGGGGTGGATCGAATAACTCATTCTCCCACCCATACGCAAAATACGCGCCTTGACGTGGAGTTGCGGAAAACAGCCCGTTTTACCTATTACCTATTATGTTATCTAAGATAGTTTAATTTAGGACCACACTACCGCATTAGGAATTTCCTGTAATGATAGCAGAGTTTGTGATCAATAAATAAATAAATAAAGAACAGAAGGATAACAAAGGCCGGCAAAAAAAAATTGGTGCTGACTTTTCTATGTTATAATTAGGTTACGAGTAATTAACCCTCGAGAGGTCGTACGGAGTCGTCAAAACATTAAAGCTGTTACACAGGTTTGTATCGATAGATAATAATGATGGAGTAGCACACGGGAGTGCCCCAAAGACGTTCATCGTAGAAAATCTAAAAAAAGAAGTTTCTAACCTGTTGATTAATTTAATAAAATGTTTCTAATTTGAAGAATAATTTAATAAAATGGTTTAAAATTGTTTAAATTTCGTTTTAAATTACACTTACGATTTCTCGAAAACTACACGTAGGATTAAAAAAATGAGTATATTGCTAGAGTCATGGTATAGAATATACTCAAAATTTACTATAATTTTAGCGGCACAAAATCATTGTAGACCTGTGTTATGACAGTACATGAAGAAGCTACTCTGGGCTGGGATGCTGTGAAACTGTGAGCAACTATTGCACCCTAATTGGGTAACACACTCATCATTATTCCGGGGGTTCCGTGTGGTGCCGGACGTAGAAGAATAGCACCATCCCATTTCTTCCCATGGGTGTCGTAGAAGGCGACTAAGGGACTTACTAGAGAATGGGCAGCAGCGTTCTCTATGCATTTGACCACCATACTGCGATCGCCAACCCGCCTTCCAAGCGTGGCGATTATGGCAAATCCCCCCCTTTTGGGGGAGGCTTATGTCCAGCAGTGGACGTCTTTCGGCTGAAATGATGATGATGATGATGACTCATCATTATCTGCCTAGCCTTTTCCCAGCTATGTTGAGGTCAGCTTCCAGTCTAACCGGATGCAGCTGAATACCAGTACTTTACATGAAGCGACTATCTACCCATCTGACCTCCACAACCCAGTTACTGGGCAAAACGTTACATTCCCCTTCGTTTACGCGGCGCACCGCAGTAAACCTCCTTCACATCACATCTTATACAATCAATGTCATATTTCAACTAATTAACACAAATCCTTAGCGAAAATCTTCCTCATGAATCAGTCCATCTATTGGTGAACACCGTATGAAAATTCCTTTCATGGTTTTCGAGTTTATTGCGTTCAAACAGACAGACGCGTCAGCGATTTTGATTCATATATTTATGTACATACATACCGGTTCCGTGTGGTGCCGGACGTAAAAGAATAGCATCATCCCGTTTCTTCCCGTGGGTGTCGTAGAAGGCGACTAAGGGACTTACTAGAGAATGGGCAGCAGCGTTCTCTATGCATTTGACCACCATACCGCGATCGCCAACCCGCCTGCCAAGCGTGGCGATTATGGCAAATCCCCCCTTTTGGGGGAGGCTTATGTCCAGCAGTGGACGTCTTTCGGCTGATATGATGATGATGACTCATCATTATCTGCCTAGCCTTTTCCCAACTATGTTGGGGTCTGCTTCCAGTCTAACCGGATGCAGCTGAATACCAGTATTTTACATGGAGCGACTGCCTATCTGACCTCCACAACCCAGTTACTGGGTAATACCTCTTGGAAAGACTGGTTGTCAGACTCTCGGGCTTCTGACGACCCGTAACGACTGTCAAAGATCTACAAATTACAGCCGGGACCAACAGCTTAACGTGCTTTCCGAGGCACGGAGAGGTCTTGGTATGTTAACATGGTCACCCATCCACGGACCAACCGCGGCGAGCTTAGCTTAACCTGATCGATCGATCCGTACTGCTAATATTACTTAGCCTCAAGCCCCTCTGATACATACAAACATACTCAGCCTATAAAGTTCTTACTGCTAGGACACAGGCCTCTTCGTGAGAGGGAGTGGGCCGTAATCCACCACGCGGGCCCAGTGCGGGTTGGTAGATGTCACATGTCTTCAAATTCTTGGTTCTAGGACATGCTGGTTTCCTCACGATGTTTTCCTTCACCGTTTTGAGAGCAGCGGTGATGAATTTATTCTTACAAAGTAATGCGCCTAGCTGGGTTCAAACGCACGACCTACAACTGGTAAGAGTGTGTCCAGACCTGGTGAATGCGCCGCTCGCAAGCCGCTTGCAAATTGCGCGCGTGCATTTCATGTATGTACGCAGCCTCTGCGCTGGCGGCGCAAGCTACGCGCCGTACTCGAGCGGCGCAGGAGTTTGCATAGTGGCCGCTTAATTCATAGCCTTTCAACTCTGGTACTATAATCTGTCTACTTTAAAAAAAAACGGAACCTGCCACCAACGTCTTCTGATTTTCCTTTTAGTTTTTGTCAGTAATAAAATAGCCGATGCTGCAGGAATTATGCTAACGGCAGTCGTATGGTACGACATCTTCGGAAGCAAATTCACAACTAAGGCTCATAAGAGGGATTCATTAAGAGGGAGGTGGCGCACGTGAGGGAGATGCAGTACATGCACCCTCACAGCCGTTGCCTTCGCAGGAGACGCCCTGGGCGTCGGGAATCCCAGGCTGATTCCCGGTCACCGTAGGCAGGGGCTTGCGGACGGCGAGTAATGGGTAGCTCACTGTACGGTAAGGACCAAGCCCGGGTCGACGGCGCGTTGTGTTCCACGCGCGCCTCAAAGAGACGTCAGCAGCAACTGATGGGACCCGCAAGTGCCGATGCCTGCCAGGGGTGTGGGTTGTTCGAAAGAGACCGCGGCCCCTGGCACACAGGCAACCGAGGGAACACGGGTGGGTTTTAGTCAGTAAAAGTCTGACACGCCCTCCTGCTCCGCCCAGAGCGGGAGAAGTTATTTGATGATTTCCCACCCAAAAAAAAAGGCTCATATTTAGTTCAAACGCGAATGAAGCATTGTGCGCACGAGCTGCGCCGCTCGAGCGTTGCCGGAGTTGCACTAGAGCGGCGCACCAAACGTAGGCTGTAACAGCACACGAGCAACACGCGCGCAGTTCGCAAGCGGCTCGCGAGCGGCGCATTCGCCAGGTCTGGACGCAATCTAAGTCACGGCCGTTACCACTGGGCCACCACTGCTCACCGCTGTATGTAGTGATTAATAAATTTGCTTTAGTTGCAAGCGAGCTTGTTCTCGCACACTGAGCGACGTGGACCTTCTGTTGTGCAGTAAATTGTGGTCGATGTTATAATGTACACGAGTGTGCCGCGGGAGTGCAGGGGAGTGCAGCTGCCTACCAGCCTCCCTGTGACCTGGATAGCTACCTCCGGGGCCTTTGTAACGTGTCATACGTTTATCTGGTGAATGATGTGGGCAGACACGAGAATAAATTCTTTGGCAAAATTTAAAAGCGATTTTCTCGTGGAATAATTATAGCAACTTTGAGAAAATACTTCATAATTGTCACATAATCTACCTAGCCTTGTCCCAATTATTTTGGGGTTGGCTTTCAGTCCAACTCATTGCAGCGGAATTCCACATTGAAGTATCTGACCTCCACAACCCAGTTACTGGTTACCAAACACTGTATATACGTTAAGACTGGTTGTCAGAATTTCAGGCTTCTAACGACCCGTAACGATCTCGACCATCAAAGATTCACGAATATCAAAATCGTTGAACTTAAATCACAAAAAAAACATACAAACAAACATGGAACATTTAAAGTCATATAGAACTTTCTGAAGTCGATTAAAAAAAACTTAAAAAAAAAAAACAACTGACTTCCAAAAAAAAAGGCTAAAAAGTGAAAAATAACTTTAATTTCGGAAGGCGGTGACTTTGGATATGTATTGAAATTTTTTGTCACCGCCTTCCGAAATTAAATTATTTTTCACTTTTTAGTCTTTTTTTTGGAAGTCGGTTTTTTTTTTTTTTGAAAAAAGTTTTTATTTGTCACTTTTTAGTGGTTCACATGTGCTTACCCCTTCACAGCGTCCCGGCGTGATGTTATGTTACGAAGTGGTGTAAACAATAGACAGACATGAGATTTCTGCAATTCCAGTCCATTTGCTATCTAATGGACTGGCCATTTGCTATCATTTATTGAGGAGTTCCGTTGCCTATCTCCGAAGTTCTTCATTAGATCTTCACCAAATTGAAATAGGACCACTCCTAGAAAGTACTCTTCCAAAAACTATCCAAATCACTTCAAGTGTGCCTATAAAATTTGAAGAGTTCTCTCTATTTCTCCAGGATCCCATCATCAGATCCTGACTTGATGATCATGGGACCACCTGGGAAGTATACCCTTTCGAACACAAAAATAATAATCCAAATCGGTCCAGCCATCTTCGAGTAATCGGGGAACATACATAAAAAAAAAAGTTTCCGACGAATTGGAAATCCTCCTTTTGGAAGTCGATTAATAAAACAAACGCAGAAACTTAACTTTTTATTCAACTCCAAAAGACTCTTACATTATTTCGGGCTGACACCGACTGAACTAACCAATGACCTACAATTTCTTCTATACAACCTGTTGTTATTTCCACGTCGTACCATAAGATCCGAGCTGATATGCAGACCAGATAGTTTCGGGGACATGGAACCGACAGAGAACCGATTGAGCCTCGAATCATCAGTTTTTGGTGACGCACATTCTGAGTACTGTATTCTCCCGTTGCCATCAGTAATTTTACACTCCATTGATGATATACCTGTTATTGAAATAGCTGCACCATTGGATATTACTTTTGCACGGTTTAATTCGCAGTAATTTGAATGATACTTCCCGTAGATGTCAACATGTTGGATGAGATTTAGAAGCCCACACCTTTTACATCTTTTTTCTAAAGGTTCATTTTTTATATTTGAAAATTTGAATAGTGTAACTGTGCCTGCGTCGCGTAATTCGCACATTTTGATTTTAATTGATGATAATTGAAATCGGGGTTCGAAGAGAAAATAATACAAAAAAATTTACGTTGCCGCGTCAATGTCAAAATGGCAATGGACAATTCTTGTTTTTAAAAGTTAACGAAGACGTAAAGGCATTGTGACGAACAGCCTTATTTAAAATGAGATTTATTCCTACAATTAACTATAAACTGTTTTGTATATATTCCAACAAATTGTATAAAACGCACACTATGCAGCCATGTTTATTACAAGTTGGGAGATTACATCGCTGACAAAAATGCTTGTCCTGCTCCACAAGGTAGCTTAAACTAAATTGAATAGCATTTGAAAACGTCGTTGGAGCTGCTGAAGACTGTAAAAAACTAGATATCTTTGCATTGTTTAAATTCAAACTTCTAGTATTGTATAATTGCATAGCATATGTGTGAGCACTATGTTCCTACTATAAAGTTACCATTTACAAGGTACGTCTTTCATTGACTTGAATGTGCTCTGGCAGCTGAGAGTATGTCATGCTCACTCAAATGTCTCGCTGGTGGTGGCGTGTGTGTTGGATCATTAAGTTCCCTTCAAAATGGTTGAGCTGAATGGTGCTGATCCACACGTCATGTTCGTGAACGGGCGCCGCCAGTAGGGACTGGTCATCTCCTAGCTCCCACGGCTTATTTTAATTTCTGAATTGTTATTTTATTTTTGTTTTAATTACGGACGCTTTAATGTGTACGTCTTTTTACATCGTTCTCACATTGATAATTTCAACATAATGATGTAACCAACTTTTTGTAACAACACCATGATTTGAAAAGAGTGTCCATGGAGTTTCTTGCCCGTTCTTCTCCATAGGTACCTACGCTTTGGAATGGGCAACTAGCTCAGTCTTTCTAGCTCACCGACCTTGACAATTCAAAAGTGCCTGTAATTGGTTTATTTGGAATAAATGCTTTGAGTTTGAGTTTAAGTTTTTAATTTTATTTCTTTTTGGTTTCGACAATCATTTTTACGTGTCGATGATGTTTTAAAACTAGATGAGGTCGGCGTTTCCTATCTGACTACTTTAAGAAGAATTTCCGAAAAAAACTCCCGAGGTCCTGACATAAGCTTGGTCAGATCATGTGGAGACCAAGTAGATTCAAGAGAACAAAATCCTTCGGATTGCGAAGGAAAAAGTGTTACTAATAAACGCTCAGGTGAATATTTTGTCTTTGCCGTAATCGAGTAAACATCTACGATAAGTTTTTATTCCAAACGCGACGTATTGCGAAGTCCACAAGTCTACTGCATACTGTCTACGGCGTAGCGGGGCGGCGTAGCCCATATTGCTACGCCGTAGGCCCTACGCCTGTAGAAAATTGCAAGTGCTTTCACTGTGTGACAAAAAAATAACCGCGAGTTGGTCTTTCAAGCCGATTTGCTGCAGATTCTAAAAGGCCAGTAGTGCAAAGTATGACGGTGAGTTTATATTACCTCTTTTTTTTTTTCCCGCTCTGGGTGGAGCGGGAGGGCGTGTCAGACTTTTACTGACTAAAACCCACCCGTGTTCCCTCAGTTGCCTGTATGCCAGGGGCCGCGGTATCTCTTTCGAACAACCCGCACCCCTGGCAGGCATCGGCCCTTGCGGGCCCCATCAGTTGCTGCTGACATCTCTTTGAGGCGCGCCTGGAACACAACTCGCCGTCGACCCGGGCTTGGTCCTTACCGGACAACGAGCTACCCATTACTCGCCGTCGCAAGCCCGCGCCCACGGTGGCCGTGAATCAGCCTGGGATTCCCGACGCCCAGAGTTTATATTACCTTACTTATCATTCTCCTGCCCTTATTTCAATTTATCTGTGGTCGGCGCAACATGTCTTTTGCTTCCACACTTCTCTATCAGTCGTCATCTCCGTAGTCACACCCTTTCTAACCATATCATCATTCACACAGTCCATCCATCGTTTCTTTGGTCTCCCCCTACTCTTATAGCCATCGACATTCATACTCAAAACTTTCCTCAGGACATTTTCCTCGTTCCTCCGTATCACATGTCCATACCATGAAAAAAAAAAACCATGACAACCAATTTCCTCACAACTATTCGGCTATCGGTGCGACTTTCAGGCTTCTTCTAATGTACCCATTTCTTATTCTATACATTCTACCACAGATTTAGATAACATTTAATAATTTTATTTATTTATTTCAGGCAACTAAGGCCCATAAAACACAATACATATGTTATAAGTAAAAAAACAGTAACTATACACTAATACATATTTTTTAATGAAATTTTAAAACTACTGCACACGAAGTGACGGCGTCGTGTTACGCTGCGAGGTGTCGCGTAGCTGGCCGCGGAAACGCCGATACAGTACACCTTTCGGCCAAAACTCTTCTTTGAGGAAGGTCATCAAATGGTGAGTCGGAACGCGCACCACGAACGACTTGAAGTTGATGTTATGACGGGCTTCGAACTTCTCCACCCTCAAGGTCCAATTGGTCTTCACCCGTATGTACTCTACGATGTCCTCAGTCTTCGTAGAGTGGTGCAATCGGGACACGTATAGCAGCGTCGTCGGTACTGCAGGACGTAGCAGCATGTTAGAACCTGCCAGCGCCGTCCCACACTGGTTACGGTTACTAGGCTTCCTCTTCTTTCTCTCCACCTTGATAATGAATGGTCATAACAACAGGTTTATCATAGGTATTTACGTACTTCTTTGTCTAAGCAATTAGCATACTATAAGCATAAATAATGAATATAACAAAGTTTGAATCGCTCGTAAACTTAACCACTGCATGAGTAATTAATTAATTTTATCATTTAATTCCACTATTTACCTTATTCATTTAACCTTGAAATAATAATAAGAGTAAAGGCTGTGTCTGTCAATAATTTGTCAATATTAATAGTTTTTGAGTTTGTGAGGTTGTAGGGGGTAATCTCTGGATCTGCTGAACCGATTTTGAAAATACTTTTACCAATAGAAAGCTATGTTATTTGTAAGTGTCATAAGCTATATATTAACTAGAAAAATGAAGAGACTTTTTCGTGGTCACTACCACGAAAAAGTAGTCGGATTTGCAAAGTCGGAGAAAAAACGTTTCTTACGAACGCTGCCTTAACGATGAGAGATATATGATTGAGTTCTAGAGAAAAGTTGTAGAACTTGGTAATGCCTATAAAAAAGTCTCGGACAGCATATGTATTACTTTTATATTTAAGTCACAAAAAGTAGTTTGAATAATAAAAAAATAATTTAAATCGTTAGGTCGTGCTTATTGATCCTATTATCAACAATTATGTATGAATTCTTATTAAAATAAGAAAATGTATCATCCCAAGTGTTTAAAACAAAATACTTATCCCTTTTACTGCATATAATTCGGACGAATGGTAAAGAGTTAATACGTCATAGGTATGACACCGCGACCGTATCGTAATCTATTGAATAGCTCGGTGCTAACCGAATCACACTCATATTTACATGACAAATTAAAATGTTTAACGCCCAACGAAGTGGGCACGGGTTTGCTAGTATAATATAATAGTGTATTTAATATAAACGTTTACAAAAAGAGTATACACCGTGACATTTTAGTCGTCTTACAACGGCAGCCCACTTCATGTATCCAATGACTACTAATCATTTATTAAAAATAATAATAATAAAAATATTTGTACTTATAATTTAAAAAATGAAAATAACATTCACCAAGACGCTTAACGTAGTTTGAAACACCCTTTTATGGAGATGGAATTAATGATGGAATGTAATGGTAGTAGGCAGATATCTTCTATCGTTTGGTACGTAAACATTATTAACAGGGAGGGTGTTTCATAATTCTAAAGCATTATTCATTTATCTTTGTACCTGTTATCTTAATTAATGGTAACAATGTTATAATCGCGCCTAGAGGTATTTTATGACGGAGACATTGAGTGGACCACCTTTATAAGACGACTAAAATGTCATAGTAATAGTGTATTTAATAATAAATAATAGTTTAAAAAACTAAAAAAAACACGTTTTAAAAACCAAACTAAAAAACTAGAAAATAATTTAATTCTATTAAAAAGCGTGGGGTGCTTTTTGAGGTATTTTTATAATCAATTAATATCAAGCACCCCACGCTTTTTAATAGAATTAAATTATTTTCTACTTTTTAGTTTGGTTTTTAAAGCGTGTTTTTTTAGTTTTTAAACTATTATTGATTTACTATTTTTTAGTTCTGCTAACTACAAAAGCGTGATTTTTAAGTTTTTTTTTGTTTTATTTTTATTTTTGAATTGTCGTCGGTCCTCGATAAGTCTACAAAGTTTATATGAAATCTGACCGTTTGAAGTGGGTCAAAATCGCGCCCTAAGGAGTCGGTTACAAACAAACTTACAAACAAACCTAAAAGTGAAGCTAATATAAAGCGCGTAAAAACGTTTACAAAAAGAGTATATTTAGTAAACAGTAGTAAATACCCCGTACTTACAACCTATAGTGCTTAAAAATAAACTATTTCTAAAATATTTTGATTACAAGTGAAAGTGAAAATGTTTCGGTATTAGAATATTTGGTAGCGACCCGCCCGAATTTTATATTACAGGCCATGGGTTCAAACCCAGATGGGTGCTTTACTTTGTGTAGTATAGTGTGTATTCTAGGAAAATCGTATACGTACTTTTACAATGTTTGTAAATATGTGAACACCATGTATCTAACATAAAATTATTTTTTCCGTAATTGCTTAACTTTCATTCTTTTTACCTTTTTTTTGGTAAGGTAATTTTATTCTGGGAGCATCGTTTTCACACGTAATTATATGTAATGAATTTATTTATTTATTTATATATACTTTATTGTACACCACAAAAAATACACAACAAAAAAACAAAGTACACTACAAAATATACAATGGGCGGCCTTATCACTTTCCGCGATCTCTTCCAGGCAACCTTGGCATGGTGTTGTTGGCGCAAATAATAAAAAATACAATATATTAAAATAGATACACAGATATATACATATCCTATATAATAGATACATAAAAACATGTATACTAAATATATAAGGCAAGAAAATAAATTATGACTATCCATGGAAAATTTCGGTTATGTATGAGAACAGGATCACAACGACAGGTAATGATCCTTTACGAGTCTTTTAAACACATATAACGACTGCGCGCGTTTAATTACAACTGGCAATGCATTCCACAACTGAGCGTCCTGGACAGTGAAGGAATGGTCGAGGAAAGTTGTGGAATGCATAGGCATTTAAAGCTTCAAGTTATCTGATGACCGTAAGAATTTCATGTGGGAGTCACAAAGAAACTGAAAACGATTTTTGAGATAGAGAGGGAAGGGGAGAAAAGTATAATAATTAATGTATGTTAAATATTGTGTTTAAAACATTTCAAAAGAGTAACGATGGAGTTTCTTGCCCATTCTTCTCCATACGAAACTACATTTTGGAAGGGGCGACTAGAATCACTTCTATTTTAATGTAAATGTTGACGTTGAGAAGTGCCTTTAATGTGCCTATTTGAAATAAATGCTCTGACTTTGACTTTGTAAATCATTTCATCGCCACGGCTCTCAAAACGGTGGAGGAAAACATTGTGAGGAAACCGGCATGTCCTGGAACCAAAAACTCAATGGTATGTGACATCTGCCAGGGGTGCGGGTTGTTCGAAAGAGATACCGTGGCCCCTGGCACACAGGCAACTGAAGGAACACGGGTGGGTTTTATTCAGTAAAAGTCTGACACGTCCTTCTGCTCCACCCAGAAGAAGTTATTTGATGATTTCTCACCCAAAAAAAAAAACAATAATATCTATTAAATAGTAATAGTTTGAAAGGTACTTTTTTAACATTGACAGCGGTAAGTCTTGTAAACTATTTGGTAAATGATTTTAAATAATAATTGACATGTAGTTTACATTTTTCTTATATAATTTTAGTATTATTGGTGGCAGCCGATATCTTTATGCCGTGTTCAGCTATTTGGCCTGTCAGTGCTAGCTCCAAATAAACTGTAATTGTTCTTGTGATATCCCACACTAAAAAAAATGTATCAAAAGCCAAAGTCAAAGCATTTATTTCAAATAGGCACATAAAAGGCACATTTGAACGTCAACATTTACATTAAAATAGAATTGATTCTAGTCGCCCCTTCCAAAATGTAGTTTCGTATGGAAAAGAATGGGCAAGAAACTCCACCGTTACTCTTTTAAATGTTTTAAGCACAATATTTAACATACATTCTTTATATAATTACGTCTGAAAACGATGCCCCCAGAATCAAATTTCCATACCAAAGTAAAAAGGTAAAAATAATGAAAGTGAAGCAATTACAGATAAATTAATTTTATGATAGATACATGGTGCTCATATATTTACAAACATAGCAAAAGTAAGTATACGATTTTCCTAGAATATTAACAAGTATAAGTCAGTGTGTGAGTTAAAGTAATCACTGAGTGTAAATCAATGTCATAAATATAATGTGCCCACTCACTCACAGAGAGGAGGCCTGTGTCCCAGCTGTGGCAGATGATGAAGTGGCAAGCAAGGAAATTGCCGACTTGATTGGATGAGGTCACCTTCACCTAAAGGAACCTCCAATACTAAGGCCTGTCTTTTGCTAACATTAGAAGACATCTAAATGAATGCCTAAATAAAAGAGCGCTGTTACATTTTCATCGCTCGAGTCAGGGCCGAAAGTTGAAAATGCAACAGCGCAAAACCCCAAGGGTTTTCCCATTAGCAGTCTGAGAAAGTTGATATGTACACCTTCTCACTTAGTTCGATTCAGTCTGTCCCTTGCTGCCCTCCACCAGCGATGCCCTAAGCCGAGGTCCGTACTCCACAGGGGATGCCCTCTACTAGCGATGCCCTAAGCCGAAGTCCGTACCCCACAGGGGGTGCCCTGAAATGAAATGTTTATTTATTTAAGTAAATCTTAAAAGACACTTTTACACGTCAATATTTTGTTGTTCAATACTTTGAAAACTAGATGGCACTGGCATTTCCTAGCTGACTGTTCCCTGAGAAGAACATCCGTAACAAACTCAGAGGTCACGGTCTCTTTTAAAGTTCAAATATTGTATTATTTGAATGTTAAGACAGGGTAACATTGCAGGGCTATGTCTGGAAGCGCCTATTGAAGAAAGAGCCATTGCAGCTTTGAGCTGACCTGTCCCAACATACGGCATGTGTATATCAGTGACCCTTAGCGAGCAGAAACTTTAGTTTTAAGTTTTTAAGCCATGGCTGGTAGCCTTCATTTATTAAGATTACCTCAGGTAAGTCCGATTAGGCAGTCGACAACCTCATGGGATGACCAGCGAGACGTCATTGCCAAAAAAAAACACACCTTTTACCAACAAACGAAACATAGCAACGATTGGCAACGGAATTTGTTGTCAAAGTATTCGATTTTGGGATTTCCCCTATCGAATTAAGGCACAATTCCACTGGTGCGAATTTGCATGGATATTTGCGCTTGTTAGCTGCGCGGGTTCTTTATTGGCCAGTGAGCCAAATGTGGGTACAGTTGTAAAAGGATCTTTTGACGTGTACCGAAATATACAGAAAACCCAAGATGCACAGTCTCGAACAAAATTAATACTCGAAACTATATTATACATTATATGAAATTTTGTATGTGTAGATGTTTGTAACTCAGTCACACCAAAACGGTTGAATGGGTTTGGATGATAGACACAGAGATAGTACAATTCAAAACAAATGCATTCATACAATAATAGACTTAAGCATTTTAATATAACCGCACTGCACAGACGTAGACACCTAAGTCCGGTGGCCGCCGCGAGGAATCGGTTTCGGGGCTTTGGGCCCCATGACCGAGGGGTGGTTCTCTCGGTCCCCAAAATAGGGGACCCGTCTTGGGGTTTTCCCCCCTCTCCCATGGGAGGGGGTGGGAGTGCTCTTCGCACACCTAGTCGCCTAGGGGGTTTGCCTCCCCCTGGCGTTTGTGGTGTGTTTTTGGGGTGTGACTGTAGGAGCACCCTATTTGCTTCTCGGCGCCCGTGCGACCGGGCCCCTGCCGGGTGAGATCCCTAGTACCCTAGGGAAGGCCCAGCAAAGGCCGATCGAGCAACAGGGCGTCGGTTTTATTTGGCGCTCGCCTACAGTGAGTGCTTTCCCCGTTCCCAGCGACGCAACCAGGTCTAGCCAGTGACGTCGCAGGTTGCGGGGCGTAGTGTTCTGCCGAGCGACTTGTATTTGTGTGTGCGTCGCTCGTGTGGTTATCCTGTGTTTTATGCGAGTGTGGAGTGGTGTGTGTGTGTGAGCCGTGTTTGTGGCGCCTATATTAACCTAGGCGCCCCGCGCGTGGCGAATGTCGAGTCTATTGTTCGAGAAAGTCGCGTGTAAATGGTGTGCAACTTACCCGGGCGTTGAGTCCGGTGGCGCGACGTCTGCGATGAGGTCGCGCGGGAACGGGTAGACACCTAACTGATGTAACGTTTGCTTTTAAAATACTTAATAGGGGTATTACAAATTGAAGTATTCAGCTTTAGGTAAATTTAACGGCGCGTGGTAGCTGATCACGCGTGTGTGTCTAGTGAAGTACGCTACTCAGACATGCTACCCATTATGATTCGGACACCCAGGAATAAACCGGCGCGGACTTAAAGATAAAGCCCGCGCGTCCCGAGATTTATTACTGATTCATAGGGTTGCATTCAACAATTGTTTAAAAATATTACTTTAATTTTAAAAGGACCGTTTTTTTTTTTGAGCAAGTTGACCTAGTAACCTTAGTTATTAAATACTTTTTGTTTGAATTTCGATTGAACATACATGAATAAAAAATATAATTTCAGACGAAAAATTATGATTAATTCTCTGTTTTACGGAATTATTTTTGGTATGGTATGTATGAAACATAAAAAAAATGATTCGAGCATTTCAAATAACAAGGTACAGTCCTACCACAGACATTTTTATAAATTACTAAACTATTATATGTTCCATGTAACAAAAGCATCAAAAGATGCCCGAAAGTAAAATTTTATGAAACATCCTTTGCCGAGACAAGGTTTTTCCTGACTATTCAAACAAATTGATTTTTTTTTACAGCGCCCCCTAGACAAATAATGAACTTTTCCCGGACATATTTTTTTTTCAAATTTTCTGACAATATCTAAACCATAATCACTCGTCAAATCTCGAGTCTAACGCTCAAATTCAAGAGAAAATGTGAAAGCGCCTTTAAGAATAAAATAGATAGCCCTAGCTTACTTGCAGTCTTTAGTTTTCGTTCAGCCTGTATAATCCCGCGTAAACCCATCACACCTCTCTGTGCGCCTTTTAGAAGAACCGTTTTGGAATCCAATTCACCTTTCGCAAGAATGTACAAGGCAGTCAATGGTTACAGTGATGCTATTGATCTTCACTTTGACCCTCCTGCAAAACAGAAGGCCATCCTTTATCGTTTCCTAAGCAGCCGGTTATCATATATTAATTAAACAATTTTACCACTGTGATTCGTCATCATCGACATTTCAGCCGGAAGACGTCCACTGCTGGACATAGGCCTCCCCCAAGCTCCTCCACTTTGAACGGTTCTGCGCTTCTCGCATCCAGCGGATTCCTGCGGCCTTCACAAGGTCATCGGTCCATCTTGTGGGAGGCCTTCCAACGCTACGTCTTCCGGTACGCGGTCACCACTCCAGAACCTTTCGGCCCCATCGGTCATCTGTTCTGTGAGCAATGTGCCCTGACCACTATGATTAATTTGATCTAATATTATGTTTAACAATTTATCAATGTTACTCATTTTATATTCAATGAATTTTAATTTTATGTCGATCATTTTTAATCTCATTTTCATAAATTTTTATTTTATTTCTTTTTATACACCTGCCACTGATAATAATTAATTTATCAATTTAACAATTTTTTATACATGAGCAATGTGCCCTGACCACTATGATTAATTTGATCTAATATTATGTTTAACAATTTATCAATGTTACTCATTTTATATTCAATGAATTTTAATTTTATGTCGATCATTTTTAATCTCATTTTCATAAATTTTTATTTTATTTCTTTTTATACACCTGCCACTGATAATAATTAATTTATCAATTTAACAATTTTTTATACATATTTTCCAATTTTATTTTACCAATGTTGTCAGTGTCATAAGTTTATGAATTTTATTTGTATTCGTTTTTCACCAATTTTTATTTTCATTTCCATTTAAAATGTCACCATTTTTTACTATTACAAATATTAATTTAATTTAATTGAATATTGGCGCTTCTTACTGAGTAAGTTAGCTCATTTCTCTAATTCATTGTTTTATGCATGTGGTGTTTACCTATAAGTAATTGTTGAGCTGTAATTTAATTTTATGTTTTATTATACTATATATATATATATATAGGTATATATATATTTTTTTTCATTTCTTCCCGTGGGTGTCGTAGAAGGCGACTAAGGGACTTACTAGAGAATGGGTAGCAGCGCAGCGTTCTCTATGCATTTGGCCACCATATTGCGATCGCCAACCCGCCTGCCAAGCGTGGCGATTATGGAAAATACCCCCTTTTGGGGGAGGCTTATGTCCAGCAGTGGACGTCTTTCGGCTGATATGGTGATAATGAATTTAATTTTAAGAATGTGTTATGTCACTGTATTCAGTGTGAACAATTGTTGGTAAACCTAATAAAATAAAATAATAGTTTTTTTTTAAGTTTTTATTTGTCACTTTTTAGTGGTTCACATGTGCTTACCCCTTCACAGCGTCCCGGTATGATGTTATGTTATGAACTGGTGTAAACAATATACAGACATGAGATTTCAGCAATTCCAGTCCATTTGCTATCATTTATTGAGGAGTTCCGTTGCCTTTCTCCGAAGTTCTTCGTCAGATCTTCAACAAATTGAAATGGGACCACTCCGAGAAAGTACTCTTCCAAAAACTATCCAAATCGCTTCAAGTATGCCTATAAAATTTGAAGAGTTCTCTCTATTTCTCCAGGATCCCATCATCAGATCCTGACTTGGTGATCATGGGACTACCTGGGAAGTATCTAGTATAGTTTCAAACAAAAAATATATCCAAATCGGTCCAGCCATCTTCGAGTAATCGGGGAAGAAACATTAAAAAAAATAAAAAACAAAAATAAAGGTTCCGACGAATTGAGAACGTCCTCCTTTTCGAAGTCGGTTAAAAATAGTGTACAACCTGGATTAACACATAAAATTCTTATTCTTATACCGGTAGTCGGTACGCTCCCATAGGATTATTTTCGACCTCCATGCGGCCGAAGTCGCTGGTAAAAGCCAGTAACATAATATTATAATTGGGGTGTTTGGTGGGATGCGCTAATTCCGGGACAGTTTGTATATTATATAGCGTGATAGGGCAGCAATGGAACTGCACCTTAAACTCACCAATATGTAGGTAAAATATTTCTTAATTCAGTAGACATGCAACATCATTTTTAAATTTGATCAGTCGTGTCGCGTTGCTCTCGCGTGTCGGTCGTGTATAATATTACCACTAATTTATTACACGTATTTATACAAAAATGCTTCGTCATTCTCTAACAGTGTTTTCCTTGTCTTTGTGTGTGTTGTGTGAACTAATTAATAAACAAGAAGGTTTGGTGTTATTCTTTTGTTTTTATAAATGTATTATTTTTGTTTTTATTAGTTTGATTTCTTTAAGAATTGGTTACTTTAGCGTGGTTTTTGAGTTCTTCAGATAATCTTAGAATCCTATTTCCTACTCATCGTCATTCAGCCAAAAGACGTCCACTGCTGGACATAGGCCAGCCGCATAAGGGGGGTTTTGCCATTACCGCCACGCTTGGCAAGCGGGTTGGCTATCGCAGTATGGTGGTAAAATGCATAAAGAACGCTGGGGTCCATTCTGTAATAAGTCCCTTGGTCGCCTTCTACGACACCCACGGGAAGAAATGGGATGGTGCTATTCTATCGTCCGGCACCAAACGGAACTCCGGCAACACGCGGAACGAATTCCCTACTAATATTATTTATAAACTAGCTTCTGCCCGCGACTTCGTTCGCGTCAAATTTCTTGCTCCCCGACCCACCCCGTCGCTCACCTCACCTGCCCGTGCGAGTTCTTTGTATTCGTGACTTTTTTCTCTTTGCTCGGCTTTTAAGGGTCTTAACGTGATGTTATACACCGTGACATTTTAGTCGTCTTACAACGGCAGCCCACTTCATGTATCCAATGACTGCTATCTACTACCATTCATATTTTTTTTATTTTTTGAAAATTTGCATAATCAAAAACATGAACATATCACTAAGACGCATGACGTAGTTTAAAACACCCTGTTATGGAGATGGAATTAATGATGGAATGTAATGGTAGGTAGGTAGATATCTTCTACCGTTTGATACGTAAACATTATTAACAGGAAGGGTGTTTCATAATTCTGAAGCATTCATTATTTTTCTTTGTATCTATTGTCTTAATTAATGGTAACAATGTTTTAATCGCGCCTAGAGGTATGTTATGACGGATACATTGAGTGGACCATCTTTGTAAGACGACTAAAATGTCACGGTGTATAGCCTCTAGCCTTCCTCGATAAATGGGCTATCTAACACTGAAAGGTCGGACCTAGTTCCTGAGATTAGCGGGTTCAAGCAAACGAACAATGAAACTTTTTATGTTTAGATGTTTGTTATTTGTAAATTTGGCGTACAGATAGTTTATAACCTGGATTAACACATATGATACTTTTTATCCCGATAGTACGTTCCGGTGGGATTATTTCCGACGTACACGCGCGTGAAGCCGCTGTCGAAAGCTAGTAAGAATATACATTTTTCTCACAGAAGCAACAAGAATAAAGTGGTTACCCTGGATTTTGTAAATCATTATCTTGATTTTAGTGAGTGTCATTGCAATTTCTTGCCCGTTCCTCTCCATATAGATCTATATTTTGGAATGGGCAAACAGCTTTTGACTAAATGACTCTAATTCAAAAGGGCTTGTGAACGGTTTAGGTAATCTATACAGGATAAAGTTTTATCCAGTTCGCAAACTGTAACCATGAATTCAGCATATCATTCTAGTCTCCCTAGCGCAGAAATTTATCGCCCGTTATACAAAAAAAATCAGCTGTTCGATGCATTTTGACCGCGTAGGTATTGCAATTTTTTATGAAACAGCTGATGTTTTTTTGTATAACCGACGAAAAATTTCTTCGCTTGGGGGGTCTAGAATGATATGCTGAATTCATGGTTATATTTTGCGTACTGGATAAAAAAAATCCTGCATATTAATTCGTGATGCAAAAGCTTTGTGCCGCTTTTTGCAAAAATTACGCGAACGGAGGAATATGAAATTTAGCACGGTTAAAGTTTTTATGGAGAATAAGTGCAGAAAACTAATATTATTTAACTATGGTCGAATTTCGACCACTGGGCGTTCACTAGTTAAAATGAATGCTTTAAGTTTGACTATGAGAATGGCTATTTGAATGGACAATGTTGTCTACCAAAAGCTGATAACGAAACGTTGACCCGTCATCACGTTGATATTTTAGTTGTTTTTGTTTATTTTCCTGGTATCGACTCAGTGACGGGTATTTCCAGTGACTTCATTTACACAAGAATTTCAAGCCTGGACCCGGGGTTTTTTATATCATACCAATTCCTTGAACCAATGTCGAGTTGACGTTATAAGGTTGATGACCTCAACCTTTAATGTGATGTCAATTCGGTCATTTTTAAAAGCCTGGCCATTTTTACAAAATGCTAGCTGCTACCCGCAAGTTCACTCGCATCCTGAGTTCATGCCTGTCTACCCATGTTTCAAATTACAGCCAAACCCATTGCAGCCTAGCCATTTTAGCGTGCAAACTTCCAAAAAACCTTTTTTCTTTAAGATATTAATATTTTCAATTTTTAATTTAAATGTCAGAGTTTATCAGTGTCACATTTTTAATTCAGTCTGGCATGTAAAGAATAATATCATCATCATAGAGGAGAGTTAATATATCGGGTATAGAGAGCTCCTTTCCAGACTTTTTTGACGACCGCTAATGTCATTTGATCGGACAAACATGACATTTGGAGTTTGGTGGGTTACAAAACTTAGCAGCCATCATATCTTGTTTGTCGAATTGTCAAACAAATGTCACTAACAATATTAAGAAATAAAAACCAAACAACAAAACAAATAACAGTATTGAATTATATGTAATAACAATAAAAAGTAATAAAAACAAAACAAATAACACTAACAAGTAACGATTTTAACAGAATTTCCTGAATTATACTTGGAAAGCGCATCAACGTCGGGAAAGCCTGGGCACGCCGCGATTGCGGCGGTAAGTCCCCTCTTTGAGGAGTGGCTTGAGAGGCGGCATGGCGTCCTCACCTTCCGCCTGACACAGGTCCTCACCGGACATGGCTGTTTCGGGAGGTTCCTGTTTCGGATAGGGCGGGAGGAAACGCCCGGGTGTTTCCATTGCGAAGATCGCCCAGAGGACACGGTGGAGCATACGGTGGAGGTCTGCCCAGCTTGGGCAGAGCAACGCCGTGTCCTCGTGGAGGTGATCGGCGGCGGCGATCTCTCGCGTCCGACCCTGGTCCAGGCCATGGTACGGAGCGAGAGGGCATGGCTGGCAGTCACCTCCTTCAGTGAAGCAGTTATGCTCGCAAAGAGGGAGGTGGCGCACGTGAGGGAGATGCAGTACATGCGCCCTCACAGCCGTGGCCTTCGCAGGAGACGCCCTGGGCGTCGGGAATCTCAGGCTGATTCCCGGCCACCGTAGGCACGGGCTTGCGGACGGCGAGTAATGGGTACCTCGCTGTCCGGTAAGGACCAAGCCCGGGTCGACGGCGCGTTGTGTTCCACGCGCGCCTCAAAGAGATGTCAGCAGCAACAGATGGGGCCCGCAAGGGCCGATGCCTGCCGGGGGTGCGGGTTGTTCGAAAGAGATACCGCCGCCCCTGGCACACAGGCAACTGAGGGAACAAGGGTGGGTTTTAGTCAGTAAAAGTCTGACACGCCCTCCCGCTCCACCCAGAGCGGGAGAAGTTATTTGATGATTTTCCAGAAAAAAAAAAAAAAAAAAAAACGTCGGGAAAGCCGGAGTTAATAATGGCCGAATGTCGACAGTGACGTTTGTTTGACAACTTGACAAATAAGACAACAATTGGCTGCCAAGTTTTGTTTACCCACCAAACTCCAGATGTCGCTGTTGTCTATGGAAATTGATGACTGGTTCTAACTTTTTCCCTCTGGTTCTAGGTGTCTCATTGCTGGGACACAAGCCTCCTCTCTGTGAGAGGGAGTGGGCCGTAATCCACCGCGCGGGCCAGTGCGGGTTGGTAGATGTCACATGTCTTCATTAATGTCACATCTCTTTGGTTAAACGAAATGCCGGTTTCCTTACGATGTTATCCTTTACCGTTTTAAGAGCAGCGGTGATTAATTTAGACAAAGTAAAGCGCCTGCAACTCATAACTTGTGGCTGTTACCACTAAGCCACCTATATATACCAAGGGCATGGCTTCTTTGGATCATATCAAACGATATTGAAAGGGGTTTTTAATTCTATCTCTACATGTTCGGAACTTGTGAGGATTTTAAGTACCTACATTGATACCAGAAACCGAACTTTTGAAATTGAAATAATCACATCACTCGGAAGAGATTTATCGTGATATTGGCAAGTAAAGTGGAAAGTTATTGACCTACGTAGTGCGGTGACACGTTTGTCATGATTCGAATTTAAGAAACATGAAACCGAAAATTTGGTATCAATTCTTAGAGTATTTTATTTTGTGTTGAAATTATGTGTAGTGATTCTATACCAACTGTTATTTTTAGTGCTTAGGGATAGCAATAGGTTTTCTGTTACATCCTGTATAGTATTATATTAAATATAATAGGATGTACAGAACAAGATCATAATGTAAATTCTCATTAATATAAATATACATTGATTGACTATCGGCTAAGGTAATAAAATGGCCATAAAACCAATGTATATTAATAGTTTTGTATGTACCAAACGTTGAATATTCACTTTGAATAGTAATGCTCAAATTTGCACTTATTTTATATACCGGAAGTGTTTATTGATTGCCTAATTGTTTTTTATTATAGTCAAAGCTTAGTAGCACAGCATAAAGCAAAAGTATACGTTTTTTAAATTAAAATGTGTGTCACCGCTCACGAGATGCTTGCGAGCCGCTTGCGAACTGCGCGCGTGCACATCATGTTCAATCAAGTAATCCAATACACAATCATCAACAAGAATGCTTCCAAATACTAAACTTTACTGTAGAATACATTACTTAAACATTGCGGGTACTTACGTACATAAATTTTACTCCCCACATTCCACTTTTCACAACACCAATAATAATTACTCGCGTAGTAACCTCATCTGCTCGACGTCCGTGGTCGCTGCAGGGATCCAGCAGAATATCAGCGTCAGGTACATTTGCCTGACACATGCTGAGTTGGACTCCCATTTGGTGCAACTTTGAGACTCACACCTCACTTTTGCACTCCACCGCACGTTATTTAATTTGAATGTTAAATTGTGTCATAGCCTAAAGTGTCATCACTACACTTATGTCATCCCATTTTCATGTAATTAGTTTTAATCTCATCGTGCTTTGTTTGTTGTGTTATGTCTTTTTTTATGCACCAGATAAACGATTTATCTATCTATCTATGTTAGTAGCCTACGAATGGCGCGGCGCATTCGGCAGGTCTGGACATACCCTTAAAGTATTTACATAATTCCTCACGATGTTTTCCTTCACCGTTTTGAGAGCAGGGGTGATGAAATAATACGCCTACTCCATGTAAAGCACTTCATCATTTCAGCCGATAGACGGGGCGTTTGCCATAATCGCCACGCTTGGCAGGCGGGTTGGCGATCGCAGTATGGTGGTAAAATGCATAGAGAACGCTGCTGCCCATTCTCTAGTAAGTCCCTTAGTCGCTTTCTACGACACCCACGGGAAGAAATGGGATGGTGCTATTCTTTACGTCCGGCACCACACGGAGCACAGCATATGCAAAGCCCCTGTCTAGTTTCAAAATTAAATCAAAATCAAAAGTCATTTATTCAAATTAAGCTGAGAATCAACATTTTTCGAAAATCAAAATGATATACGACAGTCCCCCAAATCGCCCGCCCTTCACCACTTCCTAGTGCTTTAGCTGTGAAAAAGAAGTGGCGCAACAAACTCCCCAGCAGCACAGCTGTCAGTTTAGTTAGATAGACTTGATTCTATACATAGGTAGGCAAAGTAATCAACATTACGAGACACAGAACTTAAATAATTTGTCATATGTCAGCTAGCCATGCCAATATAACAACAAATAAAATGAAAACTTAACTCAATCAGAAAAAAAGCAAACAAAGCATAATACCAAAATAAAAGCCTCCTGGTATAAATGGCGTGATAGCTTACATATGCAATGTTGGATTATGTTTACAAATGATAACCTAGGACAATCGACATTAAATAAATAAACAGGTAGGTAATTATTAGCAAACAATAACAAAATCATGGTCAGCAAAACGACCAGTCGCCACAAGCAGCACCCGTTAACGAGCAAAACGCAAAGATCAGCCATTACCCCCCCTCACCATATTTGAGGGAAAGAGGTAACCCGATCCCAAAGCTACCGCAAGCAGTGACATCTACGGGAGCATGACGAACTTGCTGCCGGTTGCTCAGGCAAGAATAGAATGATCAATTTTCGAGGTCGCTAGCTAACCATAATGCCATACAACTCATCATAAAAATTTTGTATCATCATTAAATATGTTCAAACCAATGATCTGCAATATTTAGTCGCGGCCGTTACCGCTGGGCTACCATTATTCTGGGTAATGCAGACCTGATGCTATCTCATGTTTCAGGTTCAAGCTGTACTTGGAAGGAAGCCACTGGTGTCTGCGTCAATATCTTGCAGTGTGAGAGTTCACAAATGTTTCTCAAGACAAAGATGGAATTCCCCCCGGTAAGCATTATAATTATTACCTACTATAGCGAGGGTGAGTAATGGGTAGTTCGCTGTTCGGTAAGGACCAAGCCCGGGTCGACGGCGCGTTGTGTTCCACGCGCGCCTCAAAGAGATGTCAGCATCAACTGATGGAGTCGATGCCTGCCAGGCGTGCGGGTTGTTCGAAAGAGATACCGCGGCCCCTGGCACACAGGTAACTGAGGGTGGGTTTTATTCAGGAAAAGTCTGACACGCCCACGCGCTCCACCCAGAGCGGAAGAAGATATTTGATGTTTTCCCACCCAAAAAAAAAAGCCTACTATAGCATTTGGCAATATTTTAGCTTAGTATCTGTGAAAGAATGATTGTAATCGACTGGCTTAGTAGTCGATTCGCGCGAATTTACTCTCCCGAATCGAAACTTTTCAATTTTCGTTTCTTTAGGGGACTCGCACGAAGTTAATTTAAATGTGGTCTCGCCCACATCTAAATTAACTTCGTGCCAGTCGCAGACCAAGACAGCTTCAGAAATACGTATCAGGCAATTGACACATTTAGAATTATATGCACTTTATTGCATGGATTTGCAGTGACCTTATTTCATAACTTTATTGCCTAAAATTTAAACATGCATAGACATTAAATTCACCAATGGACGGAGTGATAACATGGTACGTAAGCTACGCTTACCGCGTTTGGCCCGTGGTTTTTTTTTGTGTGGCATCTCGCAGTTGACCTTGAGAGGCCGTAACCGCTTAACCGGGCTTTCCTGTGGTTGCATTTTAGTGAAACTAAAAGCCTCCAGCGTGTAAACAACTTACTTAACTAAAGTAACTGCACGCTGAGGGCACCCCCTGTGGGTTACGGACCTCGGCTCCGGGCGTCACTAGTGGGGGGGCAGCAAGTGGGGACAGGCTGAATCAAATCATTTTCATTATTATTAAATCTTGGGGAATTTAACTCTACTAGCTCAGCTGCAGCGCGGGCTAGCACTTCAACGAGCAAGGGACGGTCGGGGTTCTCATCGTTAACTCGGGGTCTTCGCGGGGCGCGAGGACCTCGGCGGCGAGATCGGAAGGACGGTTTGTTTTTGTGTGCTGTACTGGTGGCCCTACTGCTTTCTTGAAGGAGACTAACGGGGTCATCTGGGTCGGAAAGGTTGGCCGTAGATGGGTCACCATCTTTATATACCACCCCCTCCGTGCCTCGGAAAGCATGCTAAGCTGTTGGTCCCGGCTGTCTTTCGTGGATCTTTTACAGTCGTTACGGGTCGTCAGAAAGTCTGACAACCAGTCTTACCATGGGGTATCGTATTACCCAAAAGATGGATTGTTGAGGTCCTATAGACAGTCGCTCAATGGAAAATACTGGTATTTAGCTGCATCCGATTAGACTGGGGAAAGGCTAAGCTGTTGATGATGACCTCTGTAGCTTACGGCAATACTATACTTAGTATCTGTGGAAGAATTGTTGTAATCGACTGGCTTAGTAGCCGATTCATAGTAGATCGATAGCCAGAAGCCCTCTATTTCATAAAAATCAAATAGCAATAATAATAGTAACAGCCAATGACTTGATAGCCATGAGCCTCGACCAACACCTAATATGGCTCTCGTTAGGCGGTTTGATCCAAGACCTGATTCAGAAGGCAGTACTCCCCGATACGGGTGGCATCGTGAGGAGGTTCCTGTCTCTGGAGCTCTAACCACCGGTAGCTTAGACCCTGCTCCCGTATACCGCTGGACCACTATTTTTTATATTTTAAAATGTTTTTGTATTTTTTTTTATACAACGCGTAACAGAAAGGGTTTATACATACCAAGGGCACGGCTTCTTTGGATGATATCAAACGATATTGGAAGAGATTTTTAATCCTATCTCAACATGTTCGGAAGTTGTGAGAATTTTTAATACATTGATACCAGAACAAATTGAAATGAACATCACTCGGAAGAGATTTATCGTGATATTGGCAAGTAACGTGGAAACTTATTGACCTACGTAGTGCGGTGACACGTTTGTTATGATTTGAATTTAAGAAACATAAAACCGAAAATTTGGTATCAATTCTTAGAGTATTTTATTTTGAGCTGAAACTATGTATAGTGATTCTATGCCAGCTGTTATCTTTAGTGCTCAAGGATAGCAATAGGGTTTCTGTTACATCCTGTATGTTTTAAAAAATATGTAAAAAAATGACTATGTAAGAACATTAATAAAAGAAATAGTAATAAAAACAAAAACTCAATAGTAATAGTAAATATAATAATCTTGTAGCGGCTGACCCCGTTATCAGCAAATAATTACATAAAATTATGAAAAACAAATTGTTGTTTTATTATCTTAAGATATCGATGTCCGTCTCGCATGTGTACTTTGGCCACCTAATTTAAATTGATTTGATTCAGTAGTTACTTATTACACACCCATCACATCCATTTTAGTGGATACTAAACGAATCAGGAAATCGATTAAAACAAATAGGTGTTAAATCGATTACCGTCATATTTAACGACTACGTATTCGGTTAGAATTTTATAAGCTGTGGGGTAATTGTAATTACGTTACACACTATGTTAATAATTTTGGCAGTTAAAACATTCATAGCGTCATTAACGTTGTGGAGCAGACGATTTTTTAGAACATATGAAGGAACCAGCTGGTGCCCGCGACTACGTTTGCGCAGGATTAGTAGTTCGAGTAGCTTATTTTTTACTCCAATGTCCTATCTATCGTATATCTATTAGAAATTCTTCGCAAAAACGGCTTAATGGATTTTGATGAAATTTCGCACACAGATAGTTTATAACCTTTTTTTTTTTGATTACGGGGGGAAATCCTCATGGATGTCCTCCGCCCCGGGGAGGGCGGAGGGGTCTGTCAGACTCTTACTGACTAAAACCACCCCAGTGTTCCGTCTCTCACTTGCACCGGGGATCACGGGAACTAGTGTGACTTCCGCGATCCCCGGCTAGTGCCGGCCCGCCTCTGCGGGCCACCTCGCGATAGGGTGTACCTGTTAAACTCCCCCCTTACGTCATTGAGAGGCGCGCGTGGAACACTACGCGCCGCCATCTCGGGTCCTACGAAGTAGGGGGTGACAGATTTAGATAGTTTATAACCTGGATTAACATTAGAGACGGCCCCGACTATGACTTTGGCTGACTAGCCAACTAGTCGGCTTCAAAATGGCCAAGCCCTTCATTGCCTTCGGTTGAGTTCCGGTGACATCGGTAAAGTTCGTAAATACGCTTTAGACTCGTAGGAACGTAGGTGCCAGTGCGCGGCGCCTGGCGACCAGGGGCCCAAGTCTGCTATTTTTATAAATTCGTCACTCCAACACGATCTCTTTTGTCATTTTGCTAAAAGTTCGTAATCTGCTAAATTCATAACGGTCGATCATTGGTCGGTCAATGGTCTCGTAATAGAATTGTGTTATAATGGCACTGTCGTATTGCCATTATAATAAAGCCCGTTAGTAGAAATGATTTTCCAAAAACGACTACTAAATTTGCACATTTATTCGTGCCTGATTTCATTTATATGTATTTTACACATTATTTATTAGTTTATTAGTGTTAAATTTTAGCAGAGTACCGTCTAAGTCAGTCATTAATTTGTCATTATGTACGAGATTACCAATAAATGCCATTTCTTTCAATGGAGTGTCAGTGGCTGACCATTGGAAAGTCATAATGACGCCATTATATTAGTAGATTACCAAACTTGACAAAATCATCAATTTTTAAATCAATGATAGACCATTCTGGCACTATTGTAATAGCAGACTTGAGGCCCAGGCGGATTGCATTTATTCTATCATTGTTTACGTGTGAGCCGGCCGTTTCTTCCTATCCTAAGTTCCTATAATTTTCTAGATTGCACTGAAAGTAAACTGTAAAACTGATTATATAATTAAAATAATAACAGTAAAGAATTAAATTTCATTTCAATCACCGTCTTTTAAATTTTTAAACATATTAATACGAGTAATTGGCCGACTAGTCGTCGGTTTTAGCCGACTAATCGTGGACTAATCGCCGACTACAAATATGGCCGACTAGTCACTACACATACATCACTAAATAACATATAGCATATAGGACATTTTATCCTGGTAGTACGTTCCCGTGGGATAATTTCTGAACTCCAAGCGTAATACAAATATAACATCATGCTTGATTTTACAAAGCGCCTTGATTTGCCATTGCGCGAAAATATCCCGCCGTAATATTTTAACTTGCTTGCGAACGCGGACTAAGTAGCAAAGTAACTGCAACGACCTTAGATGCAGTGCTTGCCGGCAGCTGCCGCGGCACCACCCGCTTTGCTCGCTCGGCTCGCGCACGTCAATTCTAACCTAACCTTTCGTGGAGGTGATCGGCAGCGGTGATCTCTCGCGTCCGACCCTGGTCCAGGCCATGGTACGGAGCGAGAATGCATGGCTAGCGGTCGCCTCCTTCAGCGGAGCAGTTATGTTCGCAAAGAGGGAGGCGGCGCACGTGAGGGAGATGCAGTACATGCGGTCTCACAGCCATCGCCTTCGCAGGAGACGCCCTGGGCGTCGGGAATCCCAGGCTGATTCCCGGCCACCGCAGGCACGGGCTTGCGGACGGCGAGTAATGGGTAGCTCGCTGTCCGGTAAGGACCAAGCCCGGGTCGACGGCGCGTTGTGTTCCACGCGCGCCTCAAAGAGATGTCAGCAGCAACTGATGGGGCCCGCAAGGGCATCGATATTCATGGTTTTTAAGAGTGCTGAAACCAATAGTGACGTCAAACGCCAGGGGCGCGGGTTGTTCGAAAGAGATACCGCGGCCCCTGGCACACAGGCAACTGAGGGAACACGGCTTGTCAGTAAAAGTCTGACAAGCCCTCCTGCACCACCCAGAGCGGGATAAGTTATTTGATGATTTCCCACCCAAAAAAAAAAAACAATTTTGTTGGGGTGCCTTAGCTTAGTTACTGCAAAAAACTTTATTAAAAAAAAAGGAAGGAAGTTTAAAAAATGTGTCCATGATTTAAATTTTTAAAGGATCAGTTACATGTATCCCGTAAGAAATGATGTTTGTTCACTTTCAGATATGCACATTCAAAGGCAAGGAACCAATTATCTGCTGCACAGACTGCACTGCAGTCGAAGATGTTAGGCAAGTATCAACTCTGATTAAGTCTCTAATCAGTAGATAAATATTTTGTAATGTTTCAGTGACGAAAATTGATAATATAAGAAAAAGTGCACACGCAGCAATAGTTGAAGTGGCGGAGCTTGGGGGAGGTCTATTTCCAGCAGTGGACGTCTTTCGGCTGAAATGATGACGAGTGTGGCGTCAATGGCAGAGGCAACTGTTGACACTCGCCGTCAAGGTGTCGACAACGTGCGGCTCGTGTATTTGAGTACGGTGCTCAAATACACGAGAGGCATCTATGCATTCTCGAAGACGCTATATATATATCTCCTCCAGAAGAGTACACAGACCGCCGTCGTTCCAACCTCGCCGCCGAAGCCCGCCGCGACGACCCAATCCATGTCCACCCCCCAATCCTTGTTCTAGTCAGCCCGCGCCGCTGAGCCTGTAGCTTTAAATTTGTCCCCAAATAATAATTTCGACCCAGCCCGTGGTTTGCTTCTTGTGTCTTGTTGGCACGAACTTATGTCGGCTTATTAGTCGATTCGCACGAGGTTGCTCGCCCGAATCGAGCAAATCGACACTATTTAAATAATGTATCTCATCTTTAAGCGACTCGCACGAAGCTAACAATTTTTTTATTTTTTTTTTATGAACTTTGCCCCACACTTTTGGGGCGAACACATGGCACATTTGTGGGCGAATCGACAATACGTATGAGGCAATTGCACTTTATTCCATCTACTTGCAGTGACCCTTTTTCATAACTTTATTGCATACAATTCAAAACGTGCATTCAATCACAAATAAAATAACGTCGCACGACTCGGGCGATTAAATTCAGGCAAATCGACTAAAAACCCTTTATGTCTAGCCATGGTAAAAGATTGATGCCCACGAACTTCTTGGCTGGCTAACTAGCCAAGAAGTTCGCGGGCACCAATTGAGTATGTCACCACCAAAGTCTGCACAGTCAGCATTCGCTCCATGAAATACTCATTCGCAACTGGTTACACCGGAGCCGATCTTAACATAGCTGGTAAAAGACTGGAAAGATGATGAACTGCAAGATAATTTTGAGCCAGAAAGACCTCTGAAGCTTTCTTGTTTGTTTTTAGGAAAATCGTGTTCAACCCGAAAACAGAATTGCTGACTTTAACAGGACAAAAAGCCAATGACAGTAAGTTAATAAAATCAATTTGGTTTCATTGATGCCGACCTCAATATAGTTTGACTTATCCCAACTACGTTGGGGTCGGCTAGGCAGATGATGATGATAGACATTCTCGCTTCTCTATGGTCGAACCGAACTCCTTGTGTAAACGAGCATTTAGACAAAAATTCAAACAGGAAAATATATTCAACAACGGTATTTTACTTTATATGAGGAAAAATCTAAAAATATATTATTGAGATAGCTTAGGCAAAAATTAGTCGAAAAATGTAAGTTTTAGTCAATAAAATAAATTTTAAAAATCAATTCAAAGATTTCCGCTTTTTTAATCTGTTTTTAACACGATGAAATAGTAGCCACCATGTTATTATGTCATACGGCTGTGTAAAATATGTGTCAATTACTATCAACTGAACAACTTTGTACTTTTATAATTTTCGTAACCAAAGTAATTTTTATTGAAATAAAATCTAACATTCAGGAACAGCACAACAAACCAACGATAAGAAGAACAATAAACAGCGCATTTGTTTACACAGCCTACTGACGTCATGACCACAGAGCAATATGGCATCCACTGAGTCCAGCGTTTCGTTAAATTACTCTCGAAAGAAGATGTAAAATTTAAATGTATTTTAAGGCACAATTCGATTAAATAAAACTTTTGTGTCTATTTTTAGGGGTTTATTAGAACTACAGAATATAATTGAGACACTTTTCAAAAAGGAGTGTAGAACCCTATTTCTTTCTCATTCCAGAATGTGTGAACTTCGTCGACAAATTGGACTTCGACTGCAAAATAAACACCAGAGCTAACTACACCAGGATATTAGATCCTGTCTCCACTTGTTACGAAATTGGAGTTACCACAGAAGAGATTCCTGTAGAAATGCCAGCCCCAAGAGAATCATACCTGGTAAGTCATGTCATCATTGAGTTTACTAATGATAAACAGAGGTATGACGATTCCGACTTGCTAATTAAACTCATATGATTTTTATTTATTTATTAAGTGTGAATGTGTTTATTTATCTGAAATTGTAATGACCTGTTTACCTACCTGACATATTTTAAATTGATTGTTTTTTTTTTTTTTGAAATGTATTGGCATGCCACTTTGTAATTATAATTACTGAGGAGTCTCGATGTGTAAAGATGGTGATCCATGGAGACTAACTGCGGCCAGCGTAGCTTAACCTGATCTATCGATCCGTGTAGCTGTGATTTCTTTAAGAGTTCTTTAGTAGTTTTCTAACATTAAACTGTCCTAATTTCAGAGGTCCTGTGAAATATGTAGCTGTAGCCATCCACAAAGCAGGTCGCTAGTTGCTAATCCAAGATTTATTTTTCCAGGCATTACTGGGATACGGTGCTAACATGCAAACAGCGGAGTGGCTGTGCGCAGGAACTATCATCAGTGAGAAATTCATTCTAACGGCAGCTCACTGTCTTACCAAAGAGAAGCTGTAAGTATAACATCAAATACGTCTCTCCTTCTCCCAGAAGGTGGAGGCAGAAGTATATCTACGTGTCGCAAGTTATGTGGTGGCATCCACAACGATGAGAACTACTCAGACTGACGTAACGCAAATCCAGCATCGCGCTAGCAGACTATTCCTCGAAACTAGCATATAAAATTATAATTAAAATTCATTTATTTCAGATAACTTAATCCATACAGTCTGAATCAATTTTAAAATACATATTGAATATAAAAATAAAATAACATCAAAATTGAATCAATTCCAAATTAAAACAAACTTCAAGAATTAAGATCAAAAATTAAAATTTACATCAATTCAAAAATTAAAAATTACAAGCGCGTGAGTCATCGACCGCTGGCGTCGCCGTCGGCGGCGGCCGCGCAGCGAGCGAGCGGCACACCTCCCACTCCCTCGCGCCTCATCACCCGCTCGCCAGTAGAGGTGGTCAAGAGTGTATCATTTTTGCGATTGGAACATTTGCATCTCGATCACTGAAATGATCCGAAATATAGATATGTTTCATTTGGCTCATTTGGATCATCGGCTCAAAGAATACAATTTAACATTTTATGTAAAAACGACCGCATAGTATTTGATACGTAAGCGCCTTAGTGGTCATTTTTACGTGCATGGATAACGACAACGAAAATCTGTGAGAGTATGAGTGATACACATCTCATTTGGTATCTCTTTCTGACTTGTATAGATTGTGATTCGCCCGGTCACTCGCGACTCGCGAGTCAATAGTTAAGTAACTCAGTGTGTCTCAGTCTCCCTCGCTCGCTCACTGCTCCGTCGCCTCGCGAGCGACTCGTCGCGCGGACGGAATGATTACAGAGCAAAGTAATGTTTCAGATCCAAATGATGCGTTTGAAACGTTTTACTGAACCAATTTTCTGAATCACTTCAATGATCCGGATCAGTGAGTAGTTTCTGTAAAGAGTTACACACCTCTACCCGCCAGTCCGTTGGATGCCGCTGGGCTGACGACACGTTTTTTCTCCTACGTAAACTATTGTATGCATCTCGCGCGCTTATTACCGAAGCTAGTAAATGTAGGTACTCTGCCTATCTGCCTTCTATTCTACTTGTGTTCATGCTAATCTTACCGTGCTTCTCTGTGTACATTTTCACCTTTCTATTCTTCAAACTAGTGTTTACGTGACTGTGAACTTTGAATAATATACACAGCTATGACTTTCATTTATTCTCCCATACGTATCCAATTCACTGTTATATTTTCAGGGGTCCTGTGAAATATGTAGCTGTCGGCATCCACAAACGTACTGACCCACCCAAGATGTGGCAGAAATACAACGTGAAGAGGATCATCTCGCACCCGGAGTATCGCCCACCTTCCAACTACAATGACATCGCACTGCTCGAGACTGAGAAGACGTAAGTCATCATCGTCTGCCTAGCCTGTTCCCAACTATGTCGGCGTTGGCTTCCAGTTTAACCTAATACAGGTTGGGCACGCCACGATTGCGGCGGTAAGTCCCCTCTTTGAGGAGTGGCTTAAGAGGCGACACGGCATCCGCACCTTCCTTATGACACAGGTCCTCAGTGGACACGGTTGTTTCGGGAGATTCCTGTTTTGGATAAGGCGGGAGCAAACGCCCGGGTGTTTCCACTGCGGAGTTCGCCCTGAGGACACGGTGGAGCATACGCTGGAGGTCTGCCCGGCTTGGGCAGAGCACCGCCGTGTCCTTGTGGAGCCGATCGGCGGCGGCGATGTCTCGCGTCCAGCCCTGTTCCAGGCCATGGTACGGAGCGAGAGTACATAGGTAGCCGTCGCCTCCTTCTGCGAAGCATTGATGCTCGCGCAGACGGAGGCGGCGCACGTGAGGAAGAGGCAGTATGTGTGTCACCCGGCTCGACGGCGCGTTGTGTTCTACGCGCGTCTCAAAGAGATGTCAGCACCAACTGGTGGGATCCGCAATGGCCGATGCCTGCCAGGGGTGCGGTTGTTCGATAGAGATACCGTCGCCCCTGGCACACAGACAACTGAGGAAAGACGGGTGGGTTTAGTCAGTAAAAATCTGACACAACCTCTTGCTCCGCCCAGGAGAAGTTATTTGATGAGGTCTCACCCTCCCAAAAAAAAACAAAAAGCTTAATACAAGTCAATACCAGTATTTTTAATGGAGCGACTGCCTATCTGATGTCCACAATCCAGTTATTAGATAGTACCTCTCGTTTTAAGCTTGTTTGTCTGACTTTCGGGCTTCTGACGACCCGTAACGACTGTCAAAAATCCTCGAATGAAAACCGAGGTCAACGGTTTAGCGTGTTAGCTGAGGCACGAAGGGGCCTTGGTATGTTAAGCTGGTCCTATCGTCAAACCAACTGCGGTAAGCGTAAGCTTAATCTGATCCATCGATCCGTGCGGCTGTTTCTCATCATCAGCCTACAGCAGTCCACTGCTGGACATAGGCTTCACCAATTTCACGCCATTCAGCTCGATTCTCGGCAACTTTCATCCAGCTGCTACCAGCCACCCTGCGAAGATCGTCGCTCCACCTAGCCTGATGGTGGCCTACCTTTCGTTTGCCGATTCGCGGTGTCCACTCAAGAACACGTCTACGCCGTCAACGTCATCGGTTCTACGACTAATGTGGCCGACCCATTTCCACTTCAGCTTGCTAACTCTGTGAGCTATGTCGACAACTTTGGCTGTTCTGGCTACTTTGTCTGTTTCGGCTGTTACAAAGCCACAAGCCCAAAAATTACTATTTATACTTTATACTAATGCAAAATCCTTTCGATATTTTCCAGGATAACTTTCAGGAGAGAAGTGCTGCCAGCGTGTCTACATTCAGATCCAAATACAACTGAAGTGTTTATAGAAGCCAATGTTCTTGTCTGGGAAAAGGATGGCGAAGACCAAGGAACTTTTGTTCAGGTGAAAATTCCTTAACGATTCTTTTGACGCGGTGAGCGATTAATCGCTTGTTTGATTCACTTACGGGACAATTATTTGTATGGTCTGCTAATAAATCACGACTTTAGCGAAAAGGTAAAATTCCGTACTCTTTAAAAACAAAAATTGCGCAATAGTCGACTTTTTTGCGCGATCTCTCACCGGTCGTACCTCATTGTCGAGATTTATTGCCAAGCCGAAATTCGGTCAGTAGAATTTACGATTATAAATTCACATTCCATCCTAAGCAAGAAAACCTACTCAAGTGGAAATTCACAAATGACTCAACACTGGAGTGTAAAATGTGGTACGAACAATGTGGCATTTAATATCGTGTCCAGCGTGTCTGCGCGCTACTGAAAGTGCCAAGCTTGTAACCAAATTCTGGTCTGACTGTACATAGATTGCTATCGACACGATACGAAGAATCCACATTTTGCAAAGTTCTCAGTATGTTTCATGCATGAGAGCCTGTTGTCACTAACCGTGATAAAATCTTACCTCTAGGGGCTTTAGTGAACATGAAATCCTGGTATCACTTTTACCGATTGAGGATCGATATCAGGAGTCCACACTCAGCAGTCGCACTTATGTTCTCTTGAAATCTAACTAAGCTAATGCTGAGGGGTGTAAGAGCGTGCACTTACACATCCCTGACTTCGAAATAAAATATACTATGTTGGGGTCGGCTTCCAGTCTAACCGGATGCAGCTGAATACCGGTATTTACATGGAACGACTGCCTATCTGACCTTCACAACCCAGTTACTGGGTAACACGATACCCCTTGGTAACACTGGTTGTCAGACTGACAACCCGACGACCCGTAATGCCTCTCAAAGATCCACAAATGACAGCCGGGACCAACGGCTTAACGTGCTTTCCGAGGCAACCGCGGCAAGCGTAGTTTAACCTGATCGATCGACCCGTGCAGCTATTGTTACTTAGCCATAAGCCCCTCTGTTATATTTTCATCGAACAAGAACATTTATTTTAATTTCAGACCCCTCTTGAGCAATTCGATGAGATACAATGTTCTATCTTCTACCCACCGCACGACACATTAGCAAATGGGTACAATGACATCTCACAGACCTGCTATGGAGACATCGAGAGACCTATGGACCCTTGTCAGGTATGCCTAGCCTTTTCACCACAATTTTTGGGGTAGCTTTCTAGTCTAAACCGATGCAGCTGGACTCCCATTTGGTGCAACTTTGAGACACACACCGAACTGGAACTTTTTTACTCCAGCGCACGTTATTTAATTTGAATGTTATATTGTGTTACAGCCTAAAATGTCATCATTATATGTCTTCCTTTCTTTTTTCCATAGTATATTGGCACTTTGTTCTTTTCATGTAATTCGTTTTTATCTCATCGTGCTTTGTATGTTGTGTTATGTTTTTATGTACACCAAATAAACGATTTATCTATCTGTCTTACACACAACCCCTTGCACAAACTGTGTTTTTAGAACTGTCTAGAGGCTAAGGCCTCCAGCCAGGTCTAAAAACACAGTTTGTTTGTGTTAGCTTATTGAGGCAGCCACAGGGAAGTCCGGTTAAACAGCCAATAACCGCCTAGGTAGACCTGCGAGATGCAATTTACAAAAACAGAAAAAAAAACCTTGACACCAGCTAGCAAGGTTCACAGCAAATTGCATCGCTTGAAGCTTCAAAATTAATGAATTGTTTTTTTTTTCTCTCCACAGAGTGACAGTGGCAGTCCCTTAATAGCCACCTCCAAACTCTTCGAATGTGCCACCAGTATCCTGGGTATTTCATCATTTGACAGGACCTGTGGTACCGCGGGCAGCTCGGAACTGTTCACCAAAGTTATACACTATATACCTTGGATTGAGAGCATCGTCTGGCCTTGAAGATTGTGATAGAATGTTTAGAATTTTTAAGTTATTGGATGGCAAAAAAGCCTACAGCCCAACTATCGACCCCTTTGGGCATCTGCAATACCAGTTGCCTCGCGGAGCTGTAATGTCGCATATGCCTGTAGCTACACTGGCACCCATACCCTTCACCATGTCGTTGCTTCGCGGGGCGGGGGGAAAATTCTACCTCCATACCTAGTTCTGCCATCAAGCAGTGTTACTGTATTCCGTTTTGAGAGTTACGGGTGCCAGGTGCCAGTGTAATTATTAATTGCCCACGGCCAGCATAATCATCCTATAACACTAGTTTGCACGGTTTTCATACCCCAGCTGGAAGTTGTTATTTTATTATTCATTTAGGTAGAATTATCCAGAAAAAAAAATAAAAAAAAAAATAAATAATAAGCAGAACCTTTGTGCTCAATTGTTTAATTATGCCGTATCTTGTATGAATTTTACTGTGTGTGTAAATAATAAAATAAAGAAAGAAAGAAAAAAAAAAGTCTGTCACGTCTGGTATAAGAAATATTTATTAACTTGACTGTAATACATCTCTGTCTGTCTGCGTTGTCTACATCTCTGTTATCTTCTCTCCTATCGCAGGTGTGCTGGAAGAGATTTCTGTAGAAATAAGCATTACCTATGTACGTATTTTTCTGTTCCTTTCTTCTTGTCTGTTTATATGTGTGTGCATAAATGGTTAAATAAATAAACATAATACAGGTATTTAACATCGTCATCCTCATATCAACCGAAAGACGTTCACTGCTGGACAAAGCTAAAAGACTAGGACTAGATTAGGACTACTAAGACGCTCTCCAAGACTAGACTAGGACTACTAAGACGCTCATAGCGTTTTCAGCTCATAAGAATGCATCGCACGTTCGTAAAATCTTATAACTACGCTGCTGTAGTTTTATTGGTTGGTCATCATACTAAGACGCCTTCGTGCATCGGAAATCTCGGTAAGCCGCTGGTCCCTGGAAAATCTGGAGGAGTATCGTGTAACCCAGTCACTAGGCTGTGGACGTCAGATAGGCAGTCACTATGTAAAATGTCGGTATTCAGCAGCATCCGTTTAGACTGGCCGCCCCAACCCCAACATATTTGATTTGAAAAAAAACACTCGAGAGGTGTCAAGGGACACCCGGATGGAACGAAGTTCCTTTCGATTAATTAGTGAAGGAATTGTAATAAAATTTTAAAAATTGTACATATACATACGCCAAGTTAGATCACAGCCAGACGATATACACCGTGACATTTTAGTCGTCTTACAACGGCAGCCCACTTCATGTATCCAATGACTACTAATCATTTATTAAAAAAAAAAGTTATATTTGAACATTTGCCTAATTAAAAAAATGAAAATATCATTCACTAAGACGCATGATGTAGTTTAAAACACACTGTTATGGAATTAATGATAGAATGTAATGGTAGGTAGATAGATATCTTCTACCGTTTGATACGTAAACATTATTAACTGGGTGGGTGTTTCATAATTCTAAAGCATTATTTATTTTTCTTTGTATTATATTAATTAATGGTAAAAATGTTTTAATCGTGCCTAGAGGTATTTTATGACGGATACATTGAGTGGACTACCTTTGTAAGACAATTAAAATGTCACGGTGCATATATACGAGTATAACGGGATATCAGGAAGGCCGGGCTGTTGCATCTGTTTACTGATTCGTGACTTCGTCAGCACGGGAATCCATAGTGGGCGTTAAACTTCAGGAAACGTTGAAATAAATACGCTGTAGCGTTGACTGTTCACTATTATAATTTTACAGACACAAAAATGACTTAAGCAATTAAGGATTGCAGTAATAATTAACGATTTAGAGCCAATGGGTTTGCGAGTGACCACCACGTGCAACGGCTGTCAACAACTTAATGAATTGACACGACGTCGCCCGCCATGACAGACGCAACTCCATTCGGTGTTACCCGCTCTTAATTAAAATTACCATTTAGTTGAATTCAAATCGATTAATCGTTAAAATAACAGAATAAATTACAACTCTCGAAATTAACTTATTTTCATTATTTAATAATGTCACGCGCCGTTATATATATTCGTCGTATATATATATGCACTCTGTCTGTGTCTCTGTCTGCAGAGAAACACGCGCACGCGGCACGGCTTACAACAATGTAGCAAAAAGTGTCGTTACAACTTTTGGTCTTAATTTTTCCGTCTAGCCCCCTTTCGCAACACGCGATAAGGAACTTCGTTCCAAATGGCTAAGCAAATGATGAGGTTGTTTAGAAAAAAAAAACACAGTATTTCAAACAACAATTTTATTTTTTCACATGTCAATTCAAAATTCACCAGCCGTAATTCAAGCCCACACGATGCTTTCAATCCAGAGTTTGTAGTTAGCTACCCTGGTGTAGACATCAGGAGTACTGCTATTAGGACCACAACGGGAAGGGCCGAATGACGTCACTCCAATGATGGTGTAGATACAGGGGGAGAATTGCGTGTTGATCAGCAATGGTTCGCCGGCTAGACCCTGAAAATACAAAAAATATTACTTGGCTCTGTATTTCACGGTGGGGTACGCAGAAGGGTAGTAAACCCATCTTTCTTTCTTCCACTTTTTTGGGAATCACATCTCGCAGGTCAACCAAAGACTTCGAAGGTCCGACGAAGAAGAATAAGTTCTATTTACCCGACAAGCTTCAGGAGAGTGAGATCTGCTTCCATAACACATTTGAGTGTTGTAATCAATTCCGTTCTTTAATAGCCTATGTCGGCGAATACTATATGCAGTGTTGCACTCTTCTTCGGTGAACTCGTCCAAGTTAATCTGAAAATTGATAATAATATTAATAATATGATAAATAATATTTATTTATTCAAAAATTACAAGGCGTATTAAGAATGTGTACAGTTTTGATTAAATTTAAATTATATTCCTAAGACTTACGTGCCTGAACTAGGTAATCCTGTGTTTCAGGCAAGAAGAGCTAAAATAGTCTATAAAAGTTAATAAATAATCAAAAGTTGACAATAGACAAATAACTAGATAAATGTTGAGTAGCTTAACTCTTAGTGTCTAAGTTTGATAAATGCTTAACATAGGTGAATATTTATGTTAACACAGTTAGTAAATTCTCTGTTTCTTCGTAAGACATACTTTGGAGAGCATCATTGAGAGTTCTCTTACAATTTGTGTAGTTCAGGGAATAAATATTTGCTTTCGAGTTTAGTCTATTATAGAGGAGAGGACCGAGGTACAGGTAAAATTTGGATATAAAAGCATGTTTAGTTATAATTTGTGGACAAACTATATCTTTACGTCTTTTATTAGTATATTGTGTACTGTAAGGTAAAGCTGTGTGTTGTTTTAATACAATGCCCATTATAAATAATTGTCGAACTGTTAATACTTCACAAGATTTGTATAGTAGGTTAGTAGGAAAGAGAAAAGGGCGGGAAGTAGACACTTTGAGAATCGCCCTCTGAGCTCTCTCGATGGTTAGTAACAGTGTTTTACTAGCACCACCCCAAGTGGTAATACAGTAAGTTAATATCGATTGACATAGAACAAAGTAAACTTGTCTAACTATTTTTGGATCAGCGATATAGCGTAACATTTTAAAAACTAATATCAACTTGCGAATTCTACTATTTAAAGCTCCTATATGTTTTTTGAACGAAAGTGTTTCATCCATTATTATACCAAGGTATTTAGTTGTATTTGCTATTTTAGTTTTGAGGCACACACATTGGTTAACTGTAGGAATAGCGCAATAATGAGCATATAATGTCGAGGTAGTGCCAGTCGATGTTTGCTTACGCATCGAAAATGTTATGTAATTTGTCTTATCTGCATTTAATGTTAGTGAATTTTGTTGAAGCCATTTATTTACAATATTGAATCCGTGTTGCGCAAGCTTGTAGACATTATTTTCTGAGTCAGCGGAAAATAGAAGGACAGTATCGTCAGCATAAGAAACAATTTGGCCGTGATCTAGGTTTAGATTACAAAGATCATTTATGTAAATAAAAAATAGGGTAGGCCCCAAAATACTTCCTTGGGGTATTCCGAAAGACGTGTTTTTTTTGTCATCGCTGAGAACATTATCAATTCTTACACATTGGGTACGGTCTTCTAGATAGCTTTTAAATAGTTTCAGCTGGGTGCCTCTTATACCTATGACTTCAAGTTTGTGCAACAGAATAGAAATAGAAACCGTGTCAAAAGCTTTGGCGAGGTCCAAGAAAATACCTACTGTGTGGTTACCGTTATCAAGTTCTTTTGCTAAGAAGTTAGTCAGATGGTGTACGGCATCGTCTGTTGACATTCCAGGCCTAAATCCATACTGCCGCTTCGATAATATTAATTTATCCTCCAAGTATTTGTGAAGTCTTTTATTTATGATTTTTTTCAAATATTTTAGACATAGAAGGCAGTAAGGAAATAGGTCTATAATTTGTCACTTGATCTTTGCTGCCCGATTTATAAACAGGGACCACAACAGCTTTTTTTAGGCATTCGGGAAAAAGACCCGTAGATAAGCATTTTTGGAAAATATAAGTTAGTGGCGGTACCAAAATGTGCCTAAACTGTTTAATCGTTTTATTAGATATGTTATCCCAGCCAACTGCACATGCATCTTTCAAACTCATAATGATAGCTTCTACCTCAGCCTCGTCAGTGTCTATCAACGCAAAGGATGATAAAATAGTGCTACACGTAAAAGGTGTGCTTGTTTGATTATGTGATTGGCCCCGAACTTTTTCAGCTAGACACTTTCCAACATTCACAAAGAAATTATTTGCAATATTGGCAGATGTTAACTGTGATGAGTGTGCTTGTAACAAACCTGAAGATGACTGATTTTGTTTTGATCTATACGTTACATTTTTAATGAAATTCCAGATTTTTTTGCCATTTGTACCAGCCTTTTTGAGTGTAATTTTGTCGTAGTTGCTTTTTACTTTTCTTAGGAGATCATTACAGAAGTTACGATATCGTTTATAAGTCATTTGTAAAATTAAATTATCTGGATTAGATTTAGCTTTCATAAGCAGTTTATCTCTATTTTTCATACAACGAATGAGTCCTGTCGTGATCCATGGCTTTATGTTGTAGTTTTTATTATTTAGCCGATAATTGACAGTGTTTTTCGGAATTGCATTTTGCACATTTTTAATTAGGTACAACATACAAAACTGCGGGTCTGCGGAATCGTAGACTGGGTTAAAGTCGATATTTCGTAAGTCTTCTTCAAGTTTATTTACGTTCATGCTGGAAATTGTGCGAGTGACCAGTTTAGGCAATTTACAGTTTAAAATAAGTAGGTTAGCACTGTGATCGGTTATTGTTGAATTAATTACAAGGGTAAGTGCAGGAAAATTTGATTTGAGTATTATATGGTACAAGCAGGAGCCACTTTGATGTGTGGGAAGCGTGTGAGTGGGCAGCAAGCCATGGAACGCGCATAGGTTAAGGTATTCCTCGGCGGACGCGTCAGCACTTTCTGAAAGAATATTGATATTAATATCTCCAATTAAAATGGTATTTTTAAAAGATGATAGGTTCTGCAAGGTGTCGTTTAGAGAGAAAGTAAAATTGTTTATATCTCTAAAAGAGGGGGGTCAATATAAGGCAAGTATTGCGAATTCTGATCCAATCTTAATTAGCAATCTACTACAGTCGCTTATAGTCGGTTCCTCGATCGACACATTGAGATGATTTCTTGCATAAACTATCACCTCATCGTTTTGATTGTGGTTGACGCTACTTTTGTACATATTATATCCCGGAATTTGTGGTATGTTATATTGTTTGGAAAGCCAACATTCGGTTAAGACAATAACGTCACAGTTAATGTCTAAACGCCGTAGAAAAATGCTAAAATTGTAAATTTTTTAAAAAATACTACGAATATTTTGGGTTAGTATGGTTAGTGGACTAGTGTAGGAGGAGAAATATTGTTTACAGTGTTCAACGTCACACGCTTGGGATTCAGATACAGAGAAGTTATGTATGTCATTAATTAAACGATTAATCACAATTATAAGTATAAAACAACAACAAGGGCCAAAAAATACGTAATTAACGGCGCTCTTAGGCGCCTACATAATCAATAGAATTAATGTACCTCTTTTCAGCCATTATTTTCGCTGGACAGTCAGCAGCACTTGTCTTGTGATTGCTTGGCTTTTTGAATTTCAAGCAAGTAGCGCATTTTGGTTCTTCAGCCTTCTTAGTGCAATCTTTTATTGAGTGACCCTGATCACCACAGTGGCCACAGGTATAAGTGGTCTCCCGACATGATTTGGCCGAATGTCCTTACTGCTGGCACTTACAACAGCGCGTGACTAAGGTAAAGTCTCTCACAGGGCATGACGACCAATTTACAAAGACTCTGTCTTTTGATATTATAGCCTTGCGTATATCTGCAGATACTTCAATTATATAATTACAGGTCTCAGCATCCTTCTTACCTGACTTATGGCTTAACTTAATGGAGGTCAAAAAGGTCTCGAGGCTACAATCTGGAAGGTTCTCGGCTAGATTTTGATGGAACAAACAAGTAAAAACTTCATTCTCTTGCATGGATGAGGGCACTCCGATAAACACTACTCTAGGCTTCCTTTTTGGGAGCTCGTCTACTGTAAGGCCTGAATTTGAAAGCTGCATCGATTTTTTCATCTTCTCAATGTCATCCTTGGTTTCAGTGCTGATAATGACACCGCCATTTTTAGTTTTACGTAGTCCTCTTATTTGAAGCTTCATTTGCTCGGGGCATATAATTTTTTGGACAAGTGTTTTAGTCTCCTCACTGGACTTCAGTTTGTCGTTAGGGTATATGGCTACTGAGCTTGAATTGATCGGCTGTATAAAATTGTTGGTACCTTCTTTAACCATGTCAGAGAAGGAAGTTCCCGTAACTGGTTTAATTGAAGCTTCGATGGTTAGCTTAAAGTCTTGCAGTTGCTGCGACAGATCAATTTGGTCTTCTAGTGTTTGGACGGTGGAGTGAGGCCGGACGGCTCTTAGTTTAAGGGACTGGTAGTGGGCGGCCATCTGCAATGTTCCGTCACTTACTTTTCGGCACAGGGTACTTATCCGCAGTTTTTGTTCCATGTTTAATTTGCCATCTGATGCAATAGAACACACTTCAATCAGGCACTGCTCATTGGACGACATCCAGTTCTGGATTTCTGACGTTGCTATCACTTCAAACGCGTCATCGCGGTCTCTTTGGCTGGGCGGTTGAGGGTGAGATGTGGGTGTGGGCTCGGGTGCTGGTGCAGGTACGGGCACGGGTGTAGGAGGTGGGCTCCGAGCACATCTGCCACCGCGGCTGAAGGGGCTGGTTGCCATTGAGTTACAAGTTATTTACTTGTTAATAACTTATATTAATTTCCACAGATACGATTTACACATACCTAACATATTGTGACTACGTAAGACACAGTTTTTTCTACTACCGGCTATTTGGTAAAACCAGGTCACGAGTCAGCAAGTTATTATTTATTATTTTAGTAAATTATCGACACGTCTGTTCACAACGAAATTGTAGAATGCTCGCGAATAAAGAAATAATGAATAATGATTTATTCGTTGTGGCCAATCAACGCGGTCGTGACGCATAGGCTTCACCCAGACTCCTTCATTTGTTATGAGATCATGACAGAAGACATGCACAGGGCACCAGCTGTCTCGACTATGTCGTGGTCACAGCGTTTACGTTGTCTTCCTCAGCTTCTTTTATATCCATTATCCATGTCTAATTTGCCATTCCGCAAGCCTTAGACCACTTATTGTTCCTATCGCTGAATCCGAATTAGAATCAGAATAACATTTATTTGCCTACTTTGTGAATTACAAAATGTATCAGTGGCCGGTGGGCCGTACAGAGGTGAGTGTAAGTTTGCTATGTTCTATTTATTCGCAATATGTGAGATTATATAAACAGATTACGTGTTTTGTTTATGGTGTATGCTCATTGAGGCATTATTGTTATTATTATTTTTCTCTTTATTTTAAGGGTACGCGGTTCCTTCGTTTTGTCGGTAGGCCACCGCTTGTATCCTTTTTTATTAGGGTCATATAATATACCACCCATTTTGTGATTAACCCTGAGGGGCTTTAATTCGCCGTGCACTTGGTAGGCGTCTCCGGGGGATTCAAGTTCTTCTATTTCGAGTTTGGAAATGTTTTCCAACATTTTGGTATTAAGGTCCTCGGCGCGTAGGTGCCAGGCTTCAATGTCAGCCATCTCCCAGATCACTTCCGTGGGTGTTCTTCCTGGTAGTTGTGCGGCGTTTATTAGTGCCAGTCTGTATTGGCGTTCGATTTCGCTTAAGTTCGTTGCGCTGTACCTTGAGAGTAGTTGCACCACTCCGTAGTCCAACAGCGGTAAAATGCAGGCCTGAATGATGGCCAGTTTTGTGCCTAGTTCTGTCTTAGCATTTTTTTTTGTTTTTCATTCAATTTATTTATTTTGTTAAACATAGGTATGGTTACAGTTAGAATTGTCTAAAATATGTGCACTATGTTTTGCCAATATATAGCATACAAAATTAACACAACAAGCAATTATAATTACAAAGTGGCATGCCAATCATTCAACATCAAACATTACAATAAAAAAAAAACAATTTAAAATATGTCAGGTAGGTAAACAGGTCATTACAATTTCAGATAAAAAAACACATAAATATATAAATAAAAATTATATGAGTTTAATTAGCAAGTCGGAACCGTCATACCTCTGTTTATCAGTAGTAAACTCAATGATGGAGTAGTAACATCTATCTAGAAGGAATTTAAACAAGGACCTTTGTATCCTAATATTGGACCGAAAGCTGCTCTGACTTGTTTCAATTTTTTAATGACCTTTTCGATGTGCTGGTTCATCTTCATGAACATCATCTGATCTGTTTTTGGTAGTGCAAAAAGTGTTTGTTGTTTTGTAACTACAAAACATGCTTATGCATTCTGTTTTCTCTATGTTGCACTTTAACCCATCTCCAGTACCATTGTGCTGCTCGACGAGGTGGGCAAGCTCTTTGAAAGAGTAGTTGCAGACCGCCTCGTCGGGCGGCTGGTGTGGTTGGGGCCGGATCTGGCGGAGAGCCAGTTTGGTTTCCGCAGGGGGCGCTCCACGGTGGACGCCATCATTCGCGTGAGAGCCCTCACGACGGGGGATGCTGTGGCCCAGGGTGGGATCGTCTTGGCGGTGTCTCTAGACATCGCCAATACCTTTAACACCCAGCCCTGGAGTTGCATCAGGGAGGCACTCCGGTATCACCGGATGCCGACCTACCTCTGTCGTGTGGTCGAGGCCTACTTGACGGACAAGGCCGTCATCTGCCCTGGTCACCAAGGAGAGTGGAACCGGCGAGAGATGTCGTGCGGTGTCCCACAGGGTTCGGGTCTTGGGGCCGCATCTGTGGGACATCGGGTACGACTGGGTGATGCGCGCCGATCTCCTTAACGGCGTTAGCGTAGTTTGCTACGCTGACGACACGCTGGTCCTGGCGCAAGGGAGGTCGTCCCAGGCGGCGGCCGACTTAGCGACACACGGGGTTGTGACAGTCATGGATAGGATCTGGCAACTGGGACTCGAGGTGGCCTTGCACAAGTCCGAGGCCATGTTGTTTCATGGTCCTCGGAATGCACCACCGACGGGTTCCTAGATAACGGTGGGAGGGGTTCACGTCGGCGTCGAGTCACCGATGAAGTACCTAGGACTCGTCCTCGACAGCCGGTGGAACTTCGCGGAGCATTTCCGACGTTTGGCTCCCAGACTGGAGCGGGCCGGGGCTGCCTTGAAGTGGCTTTTACCCAATCTAGGAGGGCCAAACGCCTCCTACCGGAGGCTCTACGCGGGGGTCGTGCGGGCCATGGCCCTATATGGGGCACCGGTGTGGGCACCTACATTGAGGTGCCAACCAGCACGCCGGTTGAAGGTGGCCCATAGGGTCATGGCCATCCGGATGATACGGGGATACCGCACGATCTCCGGTGAGGCAGCGGGCCTCCTTGCCGGATTGCCACCATGGGATCTGGAGGCAAAGGTCCTCGCGCACACTTGGGAGTGGTGTGAAGAGGCGAAACGCCGGGGCGTAAGTCCGCTGCCGCGGGAAATCGCGGCACGGTGGACAGAGCTCCGGCGGGATCTCATGGCGACGTGGAGAGTGTGATTGTCGCAACCCAGTGCTGGGCACGTCACGATTGCGGCGGTAAATCCCCTCTTTGAGGAGTGGCTTGACAGGTGGCATGGCGTCCTCACCTTCCGCCTGACACAGGTCCTCACCGGACACGGCTGTTTCGGGAGGTTCCTGTTTCGAATAAGGCGGGAGGAAACGCCCGGGTGTTTCCATTGCGAAGATCGCCCTGAGGACACGGTGGAGCATAGCGTGGAGGTCTGCCCAGCTTGGGCGGAACATCGCCGTGTCCTCATGGAGGCGATAGGTGGCGGCGATCTATCGCGTCCGGCCCTGGTCCAGGCCATGGTACGGAGAGAGAGTGCATGGTTAGCAGTCGCTTCCTTCAGCGAAGCAGTAATGCTCGCAAAGAGGGAGGCGGCGCACGTGAGGGAAATGCAGTATATGCGCCCTCACGGCCGTAGCCTTCTTCGGAGACGCCCTGAGCATCGGGAATCCCAGGCTGATTCCTGGCCATCGTAGGCGCGGGCTTGCGGACGGCGAGTAGTGGGTAGCTCGCTGTCCGGTAAGGACCAAGCCCGGGTCGACGGCGAAAAAGACGGTAAAAGAGATGTCAGCACCAACTGGTGGGGCCCGCCAGGGTTGCGGGTTGTTCGAAAGAGATACCGTGACCCCTGGCACACAGGCAACTAAGGGAACATGGGTGGGTTTTAGTCAGTAAAAGTCTGACACGCCCTCCTGCTCCACCCAGAGCGGGAGAAGTCATTTGATGATTTCCCACCCAGAAAAAAAAAAACCATCTCGAGTAGTAGTTAACTATGGCTTCGGCTACCCATTTAGCACGCATAGTTGCGTGATCCGGGTTTGTGCCTCTGTTGATTATACAGAGATCATCCGCGTACTGTGAGAGTTTGAGACCTTTGATGTTGTCTTGTATATTCCAAATATCATAGACACACAAATTGAAGATTATCGGTCCTAGAATCGAGCCTTGGGGCACGCTGTGAGGTATCGGTTTGTCTTTGGATATGGTAGTTTTAAATCTGCATCTCATAGTTCTCAAATAACGAATATACGACGAACGACGACGACAACGATGTTGTTGGAAACATTTTGATTCTGGAGTTTCTTGATCAGGCCCTGATCGAGTCGAAAGCCTATCGCAGAGCATTTGGCCATCTCCATTTCAGTATTTTTTTGTGGGAGGTAGCATGCCCCTCGCGCGCCCTACGCATATTATTAATTATATCGTAAACCGCCCACTCGATTACGTCATCTCACATATGGCGCCGTGGGTGGTCGCCTCTTATCGCAAAGTCGTAAAAACAAAGAATGTTTATAAGTGGCTTGTTTGGAGTGTCGGGTGTTTTGTATAGCTTATGAATGGGGCTTTTAACATCTGTTAGTTTCGTTTGAATGGTCGTAAAATTTTGTATTTTTTGTTGTAATTTGAGCGCGAGAATGTTTATCTTAGATAATTTACCTTATCAAAATAAATATTTATGACGGAAAAAAACAAGCGATGACCTATATGTTTTAAGGTTTAAAATGCATTTTGGGTAAATTTCTAACGTAACAAATAAATAAAATCACTTACCAATAGTACAAAATTAGTTATTAAATTTATCACAAAATAACCGCAACAATGAAAATAATTGACATTTAATTACCGCAGATTGTAAAATGTACTCTGTGCCGCAGATGCAACAACCAACAGGTAGCAAAAAAGTTTTTTCGAACGTTCCAGGGTTGTATCTTAAAACGTAGCTTATTAAGCATGGAATCAGAAAGTACCATTTCCACAGAGAACTAAACAGTCGATTTCGTGTAACAAGGCGAAATAAAAACGTCTCGCTCGCGCCTGGCCACTGGGACAGCGTATGTCCCGCGGGCGCTCAACGGTAGTTTAGGTGCGGGAGAGGCCCTGTCCCGCGGGCGTGTTTTGAAATTTTCCTCAGATCTTTTTTGGTATTTTATCACAAATCTGAAATCGCCGACCCGCCTGCTAGGCGTGGCGATTATGGCACCACCACTGTGGTAAAATTTTGGGTTGGAAAAAAACAGTAGGAGAAAAGGCTAGGCAGATGGTGACAACCCCATGTATTATTGCTACTTAAAAAAAATGTGTTTCGTTTAGTTTAGGTTATTTGTAGACTTTTCCTAGCTAATTTAATTTGATCTGCAGTGGCGGTACTTGAGGGAGGCCTATGTCCTATGTGGACGTGCTTCTGAAATGATAATGACCTACCGTCTGAATCGTGTCAGCAAAGTCATCAAAGACATCCGATTTCAAAACTTTCCATGTAGTGGCAATTGCGGTCTTAGCATAAGCGTGTTCAACGTGAAGACAAGCTGGCAGCACGTTTTTGTTCATTACAATCCTGAAATCAAGATATTCAGGAATTATACCACGATTTTGTGAAACATCAAGACAGTCTTCCCTGAAAAGTTAGGCAGGGTGTAACCATACTAGGTACACCCACAACTCGCCAATTACGTATAAGACCCATATATTAAGAGGCGAACCTATTGTCAGTGATCGGGTATAAATCCAGACTCCGGGCTGCTACTGAGAAATTCCTGACGGAAAAACCCAATAGCACTTTGCCTGACCTGAGAATTGAAACTAGGACCTCAAGCTTAGCAGTAGCTACGAGTAGATCAACAAGTTAACGATTTTATAAAACTTTCTTCGCTGTAAGATGCACACTTTGGGACACGATTTTTTGAAACAAAGTTCTTTGCTTGCAGTAGGAGTAAAATTTTAGAAATCGTCACGTAACTGAAAAAACGTTACGTAACGCTATTCACCCTTCTTGTGAGAAAGAGACAGAGAGTGACGTAGTTTTCATGGTTTTTAAGAGTGCTGAAACCAATAGTGACGTCAAACGCCAGGGGCGCGGGTTGTTCGAAAGAGATACAGTCGCCCCTGGCACACAGGCAACTGAGGGAACATGGGTGGGTTTTAGTCAGTAAAAGTTATTTGATGATTTCCCAACCAAAAAATAAAGATGCACTCTTTGGTAGACGCTTTTTTGAAACAAACTTCTTTGCTTGCAGTAGGAGTTAAATTTTAGAATTCGTCACGTAAGTGAAAAAAAGTCCCCTTCCTTGTGACTTTTTATCATATAAAATAGATATAATTTTCATGGTTTTTGAGGGTGCCGAAGCCAATAGCCTCACTATTGGCTTGCAAAATGAAAATTCAAGATGGCGGCTGCGCTAATAAAAAATTAAGTCATCATGTGCTGAAGCCGATACTGTTGTACTGTACTGCAAGCGTGACGGCTGAGTTTGGGGTCCTGAAAGTAAGCAATAGCAATTTTCGATAAAGAATTTCTCAGGTACAACCCGTAGTTTGGAAGTTGACAGTGTGACACCCAAGTGACTCGGAAACCACGTTAAACCGTTTGTCCTGCGCCTGATCTCTCTCTCTCTCTGGTCGTGGTGGTTTGCAGTCACATCGGACTATGTGGAAAGAGAGAGAGCACCTGTGTCTGCGCACTCACTTGCTTGTCTCCGTTAAGAATGGCCACCAAGGCTGAAATTCGATCTGCAAAACTACATTTATTGAAAAGGCGTGAGTTTATACTTACGGTGTCTCTAACTCAATTAGTGCGATGTCGTTGTATTTATTTGGACGATGGTAGTCTGGGTGTGGGATGAATCTCTTCACCTTATGAGTCTGCCACTTAGATGGCGAGTCTGTGCGTTTCTCAACACCCAACGCGACGAATTTTAGTGCACCACTGTGAATGTTAGAAGAATGTTAAATGTTCTGTTCTGAAAATATCGGTTAAAAATGTAAACAAATGAATCAGAAAACGAACTTTGCTTACGCATATGTATAATCATACTGGATTGCCAGTACACAGGCTTGCTCTCTGTGAGAGGGAATGCTGCTATCCACCACGCGGGCGTAGTGCGAGTTGGTAGATGTCACATGTCTTCGAATGTTTGGTTCAAGGACATTTCAGTTTCCTCACGATTTTCTTCACCGTTTTGAGAACAGTGGACAACCACAGAAAGTTATGCATCGCAGTGGTGGCCTAGTGTTAACAGCCCCAACTGACAAGCTGCAGGTCATGGGTTTGAACCCAGGCAGGCACCTTGCGTTGTGTAAATAATTTCATCACCACTGCTCTCAAACCGTGAAGGAAAACATCGTGAGGAAATCGGCATGTCCTAGAACCAAAAATTCGAAGACACGTGACATGCACCAACCCACACTGTGCCTGCAAAAGAAACGATGCCTGTGTCCCAGCAGTGGGAACATTATAGGCCGATTATGTTTATTTTTTATGAGTGCTTCGCTCGTGGGAATTAGTTTACTATAGATACTAGCTTACTTCTGTGTGCCCTGGCTGTGGACTTGAGCAGCGGTCAGGATGAATTTATCGCTGATAATAGATCCTCCAGCTAGCCACTTAGCTGATGCTAAGTCTTCACCGTAACCCAGCAATGCCTGGTGATAATAAAAACAGGAATAAACATCTGCAATCAGCCCGAAGAACTGCCTAAATTAATTGGCACTTGGCAGGGCAGATTGTGTATGGCTTGTCTAACAAAAAATTACAATGGAGAGACATGGCTTCTTTTATAAATTAGTAAACTTGGCTCCGTGGTTAGTAAAACCCAATACCGCTTCGCTGATTCGATAATTTCTTTACTACAGCAAGAGGCCCATACCAAGGCGACCCTTGGCGTTATCTGCGTTTTCTGATAGTTTTACCGTGGAATTCTTGAAGTTGCGACATCGTCAAGCGCATCGAGCTTACCATCAGGTGGATGTGATAGGGACGATCATCATCTGGTTTCAAGTTTATATTTGATAGGTTAAATCGCCAAGAACAGCATCATCATCATTTGTCATCAGCCTTTTCACAACTATGTTGGTGTTGTGTTCCGGCCTAACTGAATGCAGCTGAATACCGGTTTACATGGAGCCACTGCCTATCTGAGCTCCACAACCCAGTTGAGGAAAACTCGACACCCATTGTTAAGATTGGTTGACAGACTTTTGGGCTATTGACTAAACGACAAAAAATCTACGAATGACAGCCGGGACCAACGGCTTAGCGTACTTACCGAGGCACGGAATATGGATGGTCTCCTTTTATATATACCAAAACCTAGCTTAACTGTCGATCGACCCGCGCAACGTTTGCGGCAACCCACTTAAACCGAAACCTTTGTAATTTCGTAGAATTGGGTCCAAGGCGAGCCACACGTAAATTAAGGTACCCCAACCCGTTAAGGCAGTTCTAAAATGACATACCTGGTGAGGGTATTCAGCGCCAGGCTCATGGTCTGGTGATGGAGCACCTCCGATACCCCACGTTCCTATTGTGTGGCATTTCTTCTCCTCATCGTAGTACTTACTGATGCCCGAATAGAAACCTCCATCACGGCACTTGTACGGTAGGTCGCGTAAGTACTGGAGACAAGCTGAAATATTTTGTATGTATTGGTTATCAACAGCGCAAGTCGTAGTGATGGTAGACAGACCAGAGCTCTAAAGGAATGGTTGCCGAGAAACGGTAGAAGGAACTCACTACCCACAGAAGATCGTGGGGAAGTCCTGGAGGACACTCGCATAGACCAGTAGAGCGTGGTTCAAAGGCGGAGAAGTCTATACTCAGCAGCGGGTAAGACAAGGTTTCAATGATGATAATGGCTATCAAAAAGGGTATAATCTCTTTAAGTGATTCGCCATCGATATGGGTTCAACCAGCGCAGATTTTTCTAATCTCAAACTTTAAGCATTTATTTCAATTAAACCTTTTGTGACACGTGTCTTCTTCCCATCCTCACGTATAGTTCTCAAACATACAGAATCTTCCCACTGCCTTAGCAGTAAACTGTTACTAAATAGTTTCTAAACTTACTTAAATAGTTTGTCCACAAACTAAACTTCATCATCAGCCTACAGCAGTCCACTGCTAAACATAGGCCTCTCCAATTGCACGCCATTCAGCTCGATTCTCAGCAACTCTCATCCAACTGCTACCAGTCACTCTGCGAAGATCGTCGCTCCACCTAGCCTGAGGGCGTCCTACTTTACGTTTGCCGATTCGCGGTCTCCACTCAAGAACGCAACTACCCCAACGATTATCGGTTCTCCAGCTTATATGGCCATTTCAGCTTGCTTTTTCTGTTAGCTATGTCGAAAACTGTTCGTCGAGACTGTTCGAGAGGAGGTCTGTATTAAGATACAGACCTCCTCTCTTCGAGAGGGAGCGGGATGTAATCGACCACTAGGGGCGGTGCGTATTAACATAAGTCACAAGCTTTGAATTGTTGGTTCCAGGACACACCGGTTTCCTCACGACGTTTTCCTTCACAGCTTTGAGAGCATTGGTGATGAAATAATTTACACAAAGTAAAGTTTTTTTATCAATTTGTGGAATTCTGGACAGTTGGCTTGTATTGCTTCAGTTAGATAATTACTTAGGTTAGACTGGAAGCTAACCAAACATTGGGCACGCCACTATTGCGGCAGTAAGTCCCCTCTTTGAAGAGTGGATTGAGAGGTGGCACGGCGTCCTCATCTTCCGCCTGACGCAGGTCCTCACCGGACACGGGTGTTTCGGGAAGTTTCTGTTTCGCATAAGGCGGGAAGAAACGCCCGGGTGTTTCCACAGCGAAGATCGCCCTGAGGACACAGTGGAGCATACGGTGGAGGTCTGTCCGGCTTGGGCGGAGCACCGCCGTGTCCTCGTGGGGGTGATCGCCGCCGGCGATCTCTCACGTTCGGCCCTGGTCCAGGCCATGGTATGGAGCGAGAGTGCATGGGTAGCCGCCACCACTTCTATATACGCAGTATATGCGCCCTCACGGCCTTAGTCACCGCAGGAGACGCCCTGGGCGTCGGGAATCCCAGGCTCATTCCCGGCCACAGTAAGCGCGAGCTTGTGGACGGCGAGTAATGGGTAACTCGCTGTCCGGTAAATACCAAGCCCGGGTCGACGGCGCGTTGTGTTCTACGCGCGCCTCAAATAGATGTCAGCACCAACTGGTGGGGTCTGCAAGGACCGATGCCTGCCAGGGTTGCGGTTGTTCGAAAGAGATACAGCACCTCTGGTACACAGGCAAATGAGGGAACATGGGTAGGTTTTAGTCAGTAACAGTTTGACATGGCCTCCTGCTCCACCCAGAGCGGGAGAAGTTATTGATGATTTCCCAACTTCAAAAAAGAAAGCGAACCAAACATGGATAGCAAAAACGTGAGATTAATAAGAAAAAATAATATAAAACTTACTGTCCCTAGCTTTAGTGCCATCCTTCCAATAGTAACCAGTTTTTGGGCTCATCACTACATTTCTGAAACGGAAAAAAAACAGATGTCATGATATGTTGATCATAATACCAGCCTATATGACGTGGGAGGAGCTCGTGGCTACGTAAGAACAGTCGCATGGCTCACTCGATCAGAGCACCTGGCCTTGGATTGGTGAAGGACCAATCGGAGTGCCGTAACGCGATCGAGACAGTTAAAAGAAACTCTCACTAGGGCCTCAGGTTAAGCTAAGCTTGTCACGGTTGTTCCTTGGATAGGTGATCATCTTTACATACCAAAACCTGGGATAGGTACCTCGATTATTGTATGTCCCCACATTTTGTCTGCCACTACTTGCAATGAAAACAACGGTTACAGAAAGTATTAGAACATTATCAAGATAGACAAAAAGATTTAAATAAATACTAGCGAAGCTAAGACAAAAACTATCTGAGCAAAGTAAATAAAATGTATATGGGACCACCTCTCGAAAAGGACATACATATACTCATAAAAATTTTAAACTGTTACTAAGGGACCAACACTGAAATTGCGAAAATAAAACCAGCCGCTCGTTTCATTTATGTTCGCTTAAATGATTTTATTCTGATTTTTATTGATCGATGATTTTGTCTCTGATTTTTAGCACGCTTTTATTAGCTTCACCTTTATGTTTATAAGTGCGTTTGTATGTTTGTAACCGACTCCTTTGAACTTGATTTTGACCCACTTCAAACCGTCAGATTTCATTTTAAACTTAGTAGACTTATTGAGGACCGATGACCATTCCATAATTTAAATAAATCTCGCTTTTGTAGTTAGCAGAACTAAAAAATAGAAAATGATTTAATTCTATTAAAAAGCGTGGGGTGCTTGATATTAATTAAGTAAAAAAATACCTAAAAGAAGGACCCCACGCTTTTTAAAAGAATTAATTTTTTTTTTTTTAGTTTGGTTTTTAAAGCCTGTTTTATAGTTTTTTAAACTATTTTTTTTTATAATTTGGTGTGCACTCTGTATTAAAATTTGTATATTTTCATGAGTACCACACTCCCTGAAAGTATGTCCCTCGTTTAACCTAACACCCATACTAATATTATCTATCTATACTAATATTATAAAGAGGTAAAGTTTGTGAGTTTGTGAGGTTATAATAATTTTCAAAATCGGTTCAGTAGGTGCAGAGATTACCCCCAACAGGGGTAATCTCTGGACCTACTGAACCGATTTTGAAAATTATTTTACCAATAGAAAGCCACGTTATTTGTGAGTGTCATGGGCTATATTTTAACCCGAAAAATGAAAAGGCTTTTTCGTGGTAGTCGGCTTTGCAAAGCAAGTTGGAGAAAAAACGGTCGAACGAAAATGTTTCTTACGAACGCTGCCTTAACGATGAAAGATATTTGAGTTCTAGAGAAAAGTTGTAGAACTTGATATTAGCCTAAGAAAAAGTCAGCGACAGCATATGTCTAACTTTTATAATTAAGTCACAAAAAGTAGTTTTTTATATTTCAAAAAAAAAAAATTAAATCGTTAGGTCATGTTTATTGGTCATATTATCTACAATTATGAATTCTTGTCAAAATAAGTAAATTTATCATCTCAAGTGTTTAAAACAAAACACTTTTATCGTTTACTGCACATAATTTGGACGAATGGTTATAGAGATAATACGACTTAAGTATGGAACCGGGACCGTGTCGTCATCTATTGCATTGCACTCAGTACTAACCGAACTAAAAAAACATTGGCAATCCGGGAGTGCCGACAGAAGTGAAAACTTGAACAATTACATGTGTATTTTTTAAATCATCAATACAGGTTTACACATTGGGTCCTTGGGTCCTGATTGCTCTCGGTAAAAAAATATAAACAAGCGATTGACTTCAACCACTAAAGGTAACAGCACAGATTTTTACGATTAAAATACAAAGGGAAAGAAAGGGATAAAAGAGTTAGAATTTCCTAATGAAAGTAAGGGATTTTTCCAGAAGACATCAACGCGCGACTCATTCGTGTGCTCTTTCTCCCAACCACTCTTAAATCAAGAAGCGTTCGGTGACGATGACGCGACTTCCATGATTTTTGTTCACCCAAACAGTGTTCAACGCGCCTAAAGAAGTTTTCACTTTAAAATTATTAAAATTAGTTCGGCCCAAAATTGTTGAAGGTCAGGGGAATTACGAAAAGCAAAAGAAGTATTTAAGCACCGCAGCTGCTGGTGATGTTTTATAGTTTCTGCGAAAAAGGCGAGAGGCAAAAGTGGCGGCGTGGTGATGGTAGATATGTATTTATGTAATTGTAAAATTGTAGCTACCTGGTATCATTCACTAGTTCACAGTCAGTGCAACAGACGATGGTCACATCACCTTTTGTAGAACAAACCTAAAACAAAAAATAGTTTTAACCCAACGTTTGTTGATTCGCACGAATTTACTCGCCCGTAATTTTGTAGGCGATTCGCACGAAGTTAATTTATAGTGGGCGAATCGATAAATCCAGAAATATGTGTAAGCAATTGGCACGTGTTGAATTTCATGCAATATAGGTATTTAGTCGAGATTGTTTTTCTAGATATTCGGTGAAAATCCAACTAATTATCTTACTTTAAAATAGAAAACTCAAAACGTGCCCATTGCATCGACAACTCAAGAAAAACAATACGTATTTCTTTAATTGTCCATTCATCTACAAATAAAATTTAAGTTCGTGCAAATCGCCTACAAAAATTAATATATTATTTAAAAATGTAGATTCGCCCGTTTCGGGTGAGTAAATTCGTATCGACTTATAAGCCAATTTAACTACTAATAGGTATAGAGTGACTGGTAATTAGTGACCGATATTTAAACACATAATTGTAGTCATCATAACCTTGACCCCGCTTTACCCTGGGGTCAAGCGAATCACAGTTGATAGCGCGCACGTGGTCCGTACAGTGGTTAAATTAATGATAAAATAATAATGCATGGTAAAAGTGGATGATTTTTTTTGTTTGTAGGTAACTAAATTACAGCTGATGGTGTATTATTGTATATTTTGTTATGTACTCAATATTTTATTGGGGTCACTGGGGACATGCGCTAGTTAAACAAAAAACATCATTTCTTTGGAAAAGCTGTATGTTATGATGAGTAGATGTGTCTAAATATCAGTCACTAATTACCAGTCACCCTTTAAAGAACCAAAAAATATACTGATGACGTCACATACGAGATGGGGGTCGCCGCGTGTGTCCAGAGTGGTGAAACATTGCGTCTCTTTCACGCATTTCCCTTTGACTCCATCCCACTCGCAGGCAGCTCCTGAAATAAGTTGATAACATTCACATATATTATTATGATTGTAATAAGTCCATGTAGCATGAGCGTAAAAATATCGCAGCGGGAAGTTTTCGCGCATTGGATCTTCAAGGCAGTGCTCAGCGCCAAAAGTTGAAAATCAAACAAACGAGTAAGTATGTGCGTTTTCGACACGCTGGGGCTGGGATGCTCTCTATTGAATTCTCAACGCTCGGTTCAACACAGAGAGTTCAAAATCCAATGCGCGATAAAATCCCGCCGCAATATTTTTAAATCCGTGCGACCGTGGTTTGAGGTTTCATTCTGGGATCGTCCTTTGGTAAATACATGCATAATACGTGAAGCGAACGTGAAGTTTTTTTTTGAGATAGATGGTATTTCCCATCTGCGATCAGGCTAAGCTATGCTTGCCGCGGTTGGTCTGTGGATGGGTGACCATCTTTACATACCAAGACCCCTCCGTGCCTCGTTAAGCATGTTGGTCCCGGTTGTCATTTGTGTGTTTTTCACATCGTTACGGGACGTCAGAAGCCCGAAAGTCTGACAATCAATCTTACCAAGCGGTATCGTGCTACCCAGTTACTGGGTTGTGGAGGTCAGATAGGCAGTCGTTCCATGTAAAATACCGGTATTCAGCTGCATCTGGTTAGACTGGAAGCCAACCCTAACGAAATTGAGAAAAGTCTAGGTAATGATGGTATTTCCCATCGGCAAAACTGACAAATTTAAACGATCCAAACGTTCGTCCTCTATGTAGACTCTTTAGAAGGATGAATTTATAAAACACATCCCTAGTGCATTTGTCCACCGCGACCGTCACCGGGTCGTCACCGAGAACGAGATGACGGCGCACACGTTGCGATACATCCATTTATTTAGGACCCTTCGAATTCTAAATTAAGTAATCCATAATTCAACTCATTTTTAACTGTGTCAAAAACATGTGAAGTTGAGGATTGCAGACAATATCTTTCCGATTATCAAAAGTCACTAACTATACTGACCCAAAACATTCGTAGTATTTATAAGAACATAGATAGCTTTACAGTTTTCCTTCATAGACTTAACTTTGATTGTGATATAATTGTACTAACTGAGTGTTGGCTAGCAAACCGCATAGATAACCTCCCAGTAATACCTGGGTATAACTTATTGCATACCACAATAAACAGCAATCAAAATGGTGGTGTGGTAGTTTTTGCCAAAGAATGTTTAAAGGTCACAGTCGAGGAACCTACTCTACAAGACTGTATGAGTAATTGCTTAGTTATCAAAATTGGCGCAACTACAGCGATAATCGCTATGTATAGGTCCCCATCCGCTAGAAACTTTGATAGTTTTCACAATACCTTAAATCAGATTTTTCAAACACTAAGATCGTTTAGGAATGTTATACTAACAGGTGATTTGAATATAAATATTGGCGCCGAAAACTGCGATGCAGGGACCGAAAACTACCTTAATATCTGCTCATACCATGGATTTCTCCCCGCTCATACATTGCCTACTCATCAAAGCGGTTCCTGTCTTGATCATATGATGATCAAAAGCAGCTTATCATACATTACGCTTGTTACTAACTCAACAATTACTGACCACCACGCTGTCCTACTTGCCGTAAATTTAACGCTGCCTAAGCAAAATCGTCCCCTGACCAAAAGCAAATTAAACACAAATAAACTCGAATATGACTTATGCAACCTCGACTTTAGCCTAGTTTACAATACTGCTGACGCTAATATGGCTTTATCGTACTTAATAAAATATGTCCAACAAGCAATATTACGTAACACGATTGTCTCTACAGTGGATAAGAAATGTTATAATATTAAACCATGGGTTACTCCTGGACTAATTCGATGTATAAGACACAGAGATAAACTTCATCAGAGAACAAAAAGATACCCTGATAATCTAATAATTGAAACCACATATAAAAGATACAGGAACTTCTGCAACAATCTGCTAAAGAATTTAAAAAATAATTACGATAAAAACGAATTAAATAGAGCAGGTAACAATAGCAAGCAACTCTGGAAACATATTAAAAACGTCACCAACATGTCTAAACAGCGTGAGTCAAATTCGAGTTTACTGCTGACTAATGCCTCACCCCTCCTTTCAGCTAACAATGTTAATAACTTTTTTGTCAATGTAGGGAAAACTCTTGCGGAACAGATTCCGAAACATTATTGTGAACAATCTTTCCAAAAATCAAGCAATAGCAGTAACCTGAAATCTTTTGCTATGATGGACACTGACGAAGACGAAATAACCCGAATTATTTCTGGGCTAAAAGATGACTGTGCAGTTGGGTGGGATAACATAAGCAATAAGATCCTTAAACTCTATAAGCATATTTTGGTACCTCCCTTAACGCATATATTTCGAATCTGTCTTTCCAATGGAATTTTCCCTAGATGTCTAAAAAAGTCAGTTGTAATCCCTATTTTTAAATCTGGAAGCAAAGACCTAGTTAATAATTATAGGCCAATATCGTTACTTCCCTCTATATCAAAGATATTAGAGAAAATTATAAACAGTAGACTAGTTAACTATCTAGAAAACAATAACTTTTTATCCCCTGCGCAATTTGGTTTTAGAGCCAAATTATCCACAGCCGACGCGGTGCATAACCTAACCAATTATATTTCAGAAGAACTCGGCAAAGGGAACCAAACCCTAGGAGTCTTCCTTGACTTAGCCAAGGCCTTCGACACGGTGTCCGTTCCTGTCCTTCTAAATAAATTAGAGACTATAGGAATTAGAGGAACACCGCTGAAACTATTTTCTGACTACTTACAAGACCGATACCAATGTGTTAGAATAGATAAAACCATAAGCGATGAGCAAAAAAGTACGGGTTTTGGTGTTCCTCAGGGAAGTATTCTGGGCCCCACACTTTTCTTGATTTACATTAACGACATGTGTAACCTTAATATTAAAGACGGGAAAATTATATCATATGCCGACGACACGGCGCTAATTTTTACCGCTAGAACCAGTACCGAACTGTTCGAAATCGCTCAACTAGGTTTTAATACTGTGACTAATTGGCTTCAAAGAAACTTACTAACATTAAATGCTGATAAGACAAAATATATTCAGTTCTCCATGCGAAAGCCTCAACTTAATATTACTAACCCTCATCTATATGTCCATCAATGCGGAAACCGTTCAGTCAACATGTGCAATTGTCCTTTTATCCTCAAAACTAGCAACATAAAATACCTCGGCGTAATAATGGACGACACTCTGTCTTTCAAAAAACATATTGAAAGTCTCGTTAAAAGAGTGCGCAAATTAATATATGTTTTTAAAAAATTGCGATCATTTGCAGATTCAGAATTAATCTCTCAAGTTTATTTAGCCCTATGTCAATCAATAATTCAATACTGCATCACATCATGGGGTGGCGCACCAAAAACGAATTTGCTTCCTCTTGAAAGAGCACAGAGAGCTATTTTAAAGGTAGCAAACTTCCATCCCTTTTTCTTTCCCACAGATCTGCTATATAAATCCTGCAACGTGCTGACTGTTCGCCAACTTTTCATTATGCACTTAGTATTAAAACAGCACACCATGCTTACCTACACTGCTGACAACACTAACAAAAGACGGAATGATATAGTATGCACATCGAATGCAACCTCAAAACATGTCTTTGTAGAAAGATTTTTTACATTTTTAGGCCCATTTCTGTACAACAGGTTAAATAGAAAACTAAGTATCTATAAATTAAATTACTTTAGCTGTAAGAAAATTATACTTAAATATTTACTAACCATTGCATATGCACAGACAGAAGATCTACTTGTTGTCTGCAAATAGAACGACTAACATGCTATTTTATTTGTACTTTCCTAAGTTTAACATATACTACACTTTGTTAATTTATTACATTAAGTATTTACGCGCTTCATAGCCTGAAGCACAGGTTCAACCTAGTTCAGGCAATAAGCAACTGTGCTCTATTTTAATTGTTAAGATACATTATAAATATGCCCCTTTTATAAATAAACGATATATTATTATTATTATTATTAATTACCTTCTGGCTTATTCAGATCACATAGTACGCCACTCAGGCTGACACACAGACACAATACAATATATTTGTACATGTTTACAAAACAAGCATCTGGCATGAATGCCGACCTTCGACTGTAGATCTCACATAGCACATCTCGATATAAACGTTGAGTTTTCGGTACCTATAAATTTGTTTTGAGTTATGTTATCAAATTGTTGCAGTTAATGATAAATGATTTATTTCTGTAAGTAGGTTTGTACAAACACTTGTACACGTCAATCATATTCGTAATCGAATTCAAAAAGAGAGGAGGTTATCAATTCAGTATGTTTATATTTTTTTAATGTATGTTCGGGTATAACTCCGTCATTTAAAGCCGGATTTCCAAACATTTTTATGGATCTCATGTTGAGTTTTGGAGACAGACAACGGAACTCTTCAAACAAGTGCGAATCGGACTCGCCCATGAAGGGTTCCGTAGCAGCTAGTAACATAATATAAAAAAAGTTCTTGTAGTTCGTTGTAACTTTGATCGATGTTTTAATAATTTTACTTAGGCACCTATTGCAGATTTATTATTAGAAAATAACGGTTCACGGTTTATGCATAAGATTTATATTTATGAAATTAAATGATATTTTTTAAATTTTTACGACACATAAAAAAAAACTACTTACTAGATCTCGTTCAAACCAATATTGGGTGGAAGCTTACATGGTAATGTACATCATATTTTTTTTTTTAGTTTTATCATTCTCTTATTTTAGAAGTTACAGGGGGGACACACATTTTACCACTTTGGAAGTGTCTCTTGCGCAAACTGTTCAGTTTAGAAAAAAATGATTTTAGAAACCTAAATATAATTTTTGAAGACCTATCCATAGATACCCCACACGTATGGGTTTGATGAAAAAAAGTTTTTGAGTTTCTGTTCTAAGTATGGGAAACCCCCAAAATTTATTGTTTTTTTTTTATATTTTTGTGTGAAAATCATAATGCGGTTCACAGAATACATCTATTTACCATGTTTCAACAGCATAGTTCTTATAGTTTCGGAAAAAAGTGGCTGTGACATACGGACGGACAGACAGACAGACAGACATGACGAATCCATAAGGGTTCCATTTTTTGCCATTTGGCTACGGAACCCTAAAAAGACAGCAAATCAACCGCGATTGCTGCTATCGCATAAATATGCATTGTTTTGATTTGATTGACTTTGAGAATACCCCAAGGATGATGAAATTTTGCATTGGTGTGGGGGTAGGTACTATAACTAAAAAATTAAAAATAAAAACTTTTAACAAAAATTAAACAACCAACTTCCAGAAACACTGCAGTGTTATTTTTCACTTTGTAGTGTTTTTTTGGAAGTCGGTTGCTTTTTTTTTAAATTAGATGAGGTCGGCGTTTCTTATCTGACTACTCTGAGAAGATAGGCCGAAACAAATTCAGAGGTCACAGTCTCTTTTAAAGTCCAGACATAATCGTGGTCTGATCATTTGAGTACCATGTAGATTGGTGTCTGAAATGGTCTTTCGAGGAACGAACTACACAAATTGAATGGGCCTGTCACGTGCAGATTAGTAGTCATGCAGCTCAATTTAGAACATAAGGAGCACAACGGCTCTACGAACAATAATAAAGAAAGGACATCTTGGTAGGCCGTTTGAAGTACTCAAACTGCTAGATTATTATTAAAAAAAAAAACAACCGACTTCCAAAAAAACAAACACTATAAGTGATAAATAAGTTTAATTTCAGAAGTCGGTGACTTTGGTTATGTATTTTAATTTTTTGTCACCGCCATCCGAAATTAAAGTTATTATTCACTTTGTAGTGTTTGTTTGGAAGTCGGTTGTTTTTTTTTAAAGTTTGTATTTTTCACTTTTTAGTGGTTCACATGTGCTTACCCCTTCACAGCGTCCCGGCGTGATGTTATGAACTGGTGTAAACAATAGGCATACATGAGATTTCAGCAATCCCAGTTCATGTGCTATCATTTATTGAGGAGTTCCGTTGCCTATCTCCGAAGTTCTTCATCAGATCCTCACCAAATTGAAATGGAACCACTCTGAGAAGAAACTCTTCCAAAAACTACCCAAATCGCTTCAAGTGTGCCTATAAAATTTGAAGAGTTCTCTCTATTTCTCCGGGATCCCATCATCAGATCCTGACTTGATGATCATGGGACCACCTGTCAAAAAAATCCAGATCGGTCCAGCCATCTTCGAGTAATCGGGGAACATACACAAAAAATAAAAAAAAAGGTTCCGACGAATTGAGAACCTCCTTTTGGAAGTCGGTTAAAAACTAACTGACAGAGAGATAAAAAACAAAAAAAATAATAATTTGTGTTTTCATTGTTTTTCTGTTTGTGACATGCCTTTATTTGTAGATACTATTCTAGTGGGGTCTTCAAATTATCGTTTTTAGTGAAAAGTCCGCCCACTGTGTTACCTTAAGTAAAAGTTCCTCATTTATATCTGTTACTAACGATAAAGATTATTAGCCGCAAACCATTTCGAGAGAACAGCTAGACTATCGTTGACATGTAAGACATCCGTATCTTTTCTATCTATTCTAAAAATAAGAGAAGTGTCATCAGCGAATAAAATTATATCCGAGAAGTTGGCCATCAGGTAAGGAAGGTCATTAATATAAACTAGAAATAAAAAGGGCCAAGAATTGAACCTTGAGGCACGCCCATCTTGACTAGAGACCCCGAGGACGTTACCCCGTTAACATTTACTTTTTGCTGCCTGTTTGATAAATGGGAAAGCACAAGATCAGCAGCTCGTCCACGAACTCCGTAGTGGTGTAATTTACAGATAAGTGTATTGTGGTTAACGCAGTCAAACGCTTTTGAGAGGTCACAGAAAATGCCAATTGCATCCTGGGACTTCTCCCAGGATTCCAAAATGTGACTGATGAGTTGTACTCCCGCGTCAGCGTCGCGTCGCTTCGCATTTATAATACTAGCTTTTGCCAGCGGCTCCGCCCGCGTAGAGGTTGGATATCGCTTTAAAAAGTAGCCTATGTCCTTCTCCATAGCTCAGGCTATATCTCTCTATTCTTATTAATAAAGAGTATTATATTCTCATAGGCATAGCTAGCAGTGGCGCAAGCACCATATAACACGATTCCTACCGGCTTCCCTTCGTGGATTTGCGTCGGCAACTCTATCATTATTAAAAAAATACACGTCAATAATGGCTACTACAGTCAAAAAATATAGTTACAATAATAAAAAATGTAGTCAAAATGTCATAATAAGGAACTAAAAAAATCATACAACGATCCCGAATGATGTCACTTTAGGTCACGTGGCACAGATTGCGGCTGCTTGATATTGACGAGAGCAAGCCGCCGTACAACGGATTATGACAGAGACAGATATGGTAAAGATGCGTGAGTGAGAATGAAATGGAGGAATATTGCACATTTTATTTGGTTTTCAGCTGTTCCACTTTATTGTATTTAATTCTTTCCATTCTTAAATTAATTTTAGAATGATAGTAAGTATTCTTTATTGATAAGTCAGTAAGTTAAAGCCGACTTCGCTTCGGCTTCCCTCTTGGGAAAATTGACACCTCGCCGCTGATAGCTAGGGATTTTGTCTAGGGGGGGGGGCAGCTGTTCAGCTGAATTTGCCATTATCATCTAGCCGAAATACTTCTATTGCTGGATATTTGCCTCCCCCAAGCTCCACCACTTCGACCGGTTCTCTGCTTCCTGCATCCAACGGATTCTTGCGGCCTTCATAAGGTCATCGGTTCACCTCGTGGGACGCCTTCCAATCCAACTTTACGTCTTCCGGTATGCGGTCGCCAACCTTTCGGCACCCTCGGCCATCTGTTCTGCTAGCTGCCCACTGCCACTTAAGTTTGGTCATTCTTCGGGCTATATGGGTTACCTTCTCCTGCGGATTTCTTCATTTCTGTTTCGATCGCGTGGGGAAACAACACGAAAAGCTCTTTCTATTGCCCTTTATGTGAGTTTCAGCTGTCTCATAAGGCCCATTATTTATCGACCACGTTTCAGTGCTATAGGTCATCACTGTGAACTACTGCTAACATTCGGTAACGCAAATCTTATGCATTTAGTTTTCTTTCCATTTAATACCAAATTATTTACAGTAAACCAATTATGGACCTTAACTATAGCATTATTTACGTCGTCAGGCTCCTGTGCACGTCTCTTAACATTAAAAATCAGTGATGTATCATCAGCAAATTACACCATTTGAGGTCGGTTTTTTAGTAAATAAGGTAAATCATTTATATATACTAAAAGGAGGAACGGACCCAATATTGAGCCCTGCGGTACACCCATTTTGACTTTTAAGCCCAAGGAATTCACACCGTTTATTTGAACTTGCTGCAGTCTATCATTCAAGTACGATTTAACTAAGTTAAGCGCAAGTTCACCCAGTCCGTAATGCCGAAGTTTCAAGAGAAGTGTTTCATGATTCACGCAATCAAACGCCTTGGATAGGTCGCAAAAGACACCTATTGCATCTTGCGCCTCTTCCCATGCGGTAAAGATGTGTTTTAATAAGGTGACACCAGCGTCGGTTGTGCAACGTCCTTTGGTGAAACCATACTGTTGATCGTGTAGGATGATATTACGATTAAAATGATTGAGCATTTGATTTAACATAACTTTTTCAAACACGTTGCTGAAAACCGGCAAAATCGATACGGGTCTGTAATTATTAGTATCTTTGCTGTCTCCAGATTTGAAGTGTGGAAATAACTTTACTGTACTTCATTAAATCCGGGAAAACCCCTTGATCTACACACAAATTAAATATTAATGCCAAATAGAGTGTAATTGTCTCAATAATGGATTGACAAACTTTAGTAGACATACAACACAAATCTTCGGTAATTTTGATCCTAGGTTGCTTAAATGCCTTTACAACGACCACAGGGTTTAAATGATTACATTTGAATTCCACGGGACAGGCTGACACATTCGCTCTTAATAAATCAATAGCAAGTGCGGGCGAAGAATTTCAAGTTTCTGTAGTTTTAATAGGAATATTTAGGAAATTATATTTAGGAAAGAAAGTTGCAAATTCCTGAGCCACATCGATATTATCACTTTAAAAAAAAAAAAAAAACGTTGTCCCACACTAGGAATTTCTTCTGTATTGTGGGTGCGTTTACAGACATTTAAACCCACATACACTCACAGTATATCACAATGTATCACTAATGAGACCGCGGGAAGTGTCCAGTTTGTAATCAGTATTATGCCTTTTGCTTCTGTTCCTTTCATTGTTAATAATTTTCCAAACTGCCTTAATTTTTTTATCTGTTGATTTAACCTTGTGGCTAAAGTGAAGCTTTAGCTACTTTGCAGATATTTTTAAAAGTTTTAGAGTAAGTAGCAACATACTTAGTAAAAGTTTCTGTGTTAATAAACGGCTTAAGGCCATACAGTTCAAATAATCTTTCTCTACTTTTCCTGATTCCTTTAGTTGCCCAGTCACTGAATAAGAATTTAGTGATGACGCTATTAGTGATGTCATCTTGTTTTACATTAGTACTATTACCTACTGATACAGAAATAATGGCCTTTTGATCATATTTATTCCCAATTAATGATGACAATATTTCTTTGTAGGATTGCCCTGGCATACAATTATTAACAGCAGATAGACTGAGGTTGTTATTCAATAATTTACTCAACCCTCTCCCTAAACTATCTGAAAACATAATAGAATAATAACAAACTTTACTAGAACAAGCGAGGCCACATGTCTCTGTCTGTGCTACTTGAGATGAACCTTGAACGATCAGTGGTGTATCTTGAACCGTAAAACAATCTCTAGCCTCTCCAGACTGGGACGGGTCCTCCGTTGCCACAGGTTGGAGATTCTCAAGGTTATATTCCCTATTCCGGTAGAGATATAGCCTGGAATATGGAGAAGGACATAGGCTACTTTTTTACGCGATAACCGACATCCACGCGGTCGGAGCCGCGGGCAAAAAATTCTAGTTATACCGTATGACTTTTTTTACCGTCTGGAAAAAAATAGGGCATAATAGGTGAACGGAGTAGAAGCCTATGGCATAGAAATTTCACTTCTTTTTTTTTAAAATCCTTACATGAAATGAACCTATCGATAAATACTATTACTTATTTGTAGTAAACTTTTCATACTAAAATTTAAAAAATAATAAATATAGAAAAGAGTAAAAATATCGGCAAATAATATCAAAACCCAACTTATAGGCACCCTACTCTACGCGCAGAAATTATCAATGAATTCGTAGCGACATTCCATCCTTTGATTGAAGCCGGCCGGGGATAGGTAACTACTATCGCAAAATATCTTTCCTTAGGCGTACCGCTCACGTGTCACCGCATGCGCATCCCCTCCCGCCCGCGCGCCCTTCGAACCGAGTACCGCGTCTCGTGCTCTCTCTCTCTAGTCACCTGCGATTAGCCATAGCGTGACGTCGATCGCTGTTTTTTTACGTTTGAACTGTGTGTGCTTTGACCGCCCAGTGATTGTATTCATAATGACGTACGCATACTCCAACTCCACCCGCAGGCGAACATTCTATGGAGTGACGAGTCCATATTTACCCGCACTGGTATTTACAACGTACCTACACAACGAGCAATGGTGGAGTTTCAAAACTCACTTAAAATAAACGAACACGCTCATCAAGTTCTATTCAGTGTCAATGTTTGGGCCGGGATAATACACGTTGGCATAATGGGTCCAGTTTGTATCGAAGGTCGATTGACAGGGATAATGTATCGTGAAATTATATAGTCCGTTATCGACACAATGTTGGAAGACGTTCCTCTGGACTATCTGCCGGACATGTACTTTCAGCACGACGGGTGTCCAGCTCACTACGAGCGATCTGTGCTCGCGTACTTAGATAGTGAATTCCGTGATAAGTGGATAGGTCGCGGTGGACCTGTGAACTGGCCGGCGAGATCACCAGACCTAACGCCATTAGACTTTTATTTGTGGGTTGAACTAAAACGCTTAGTGTACACCGAAGAAGCTCGTAGTGTAAATGAGTTAAAACAGCGAATAATAGACGTTTTTAATATTCTGAAAAGTGACAGAGACACGCTTAGGAGTCTAACAACCAATTTGCAAAAACGTGGGAGTTTGTGTTTAGAAAGAAACGGTGGACATTTAGAACAAATATTGCAGTAGCGTTGAAAAGGTACTTTTTCTTGTAAATAATAACTCATTTTCTGTAATTTTGTAAAAATTAATCAGTGTAATTATTTGTAAATAAGTTGATTACGATCTTTAAATACGCCTAGTAAGTTGTAGTATCGGATTTGGATTAAACAACCTTGTTGGAATCCTTTTTTATTACACATCACGTTAAAACCTTCGAAATACATATGAATGTGAGTGATTGTTATAAGTATTTAACATCAGCGGTTTGTTTACATTTCTATCAAAGCTTTACCGATCTTACGAGACGTAATTTATTTGGTTTACGGTTTCAAGACACGCGTTACTCAGTGTATCAAATTATTTGCCTACTACAACTACATACAGCACGGTGACGTATGTAGGTACACGCGCAAATGTGTGCGTGAGTGTGTAGGGATCAGGCGGTATCGTCCTGTGCGCAGGAGAGCGAAGTTAGTGCTAGCGTCTCGCTCACACTTCCATCATGCTTCATTCATGTGCAATCGCAGCTGACGCCGTTTACTATTACCTATTTTGGATAATATTAGTTTTACGCGAGTGCCGTAGGATGTATTCTTTTTCATGTATTTTAAGGATATTCGGAACTTTTATTAAGTAAATGGTACCAGGTAAATATTAGGGTATATGAGTTCTATTCTACTTACACAAAACGTCATATTGTTGTCCAGACGCTAAAAAATTTCAGCCGGTATATTCTATATAAATAAACATTTATTTTCTCTTTCACAAAGGCGCCTTAAATGTATGAAGATTACAATATCGAAATAAATCCTTTGTGAGAGACTGGTATCTGCACTAGGAAAACCTGTCATACAGATTACCAGGCCCCCCCCCAAAAATAGTGTATGAGTAACTTAAATCTTAAAGATATTATATCTATGGATTTCAAAGTCTTAATTAAACAGTTTTGTTTTATACACTGTGACATTTTAGTCGTCTTACAAAGGTGGTCCCCTCAATGTATCCAACATAAAATACCAACAAGCGTGATTAAAAAAATGTTACCATTAATTAAGTTAATAGGTACTATGAAAAATCAATAATTCTTTAGAATTATGAAACACCCTCTCTGTTAATAATGTTTACCGTATCAAACCGTAGAAGATTTCTGCCTACCTACCATAATACCGTTACGTTTCATCATTCATTCCATCTCCTTAACAAGGTGTTTAGGTGTTTATAACTACATCATGCGTCTTAGTGAATGACATTTTTTTAAAATTATTATTCTTAAGTCCAAAAATATATTTTTTTTAAATATAAATGATTAGTAGTCATTGGATACATGAAGTGGGCTGCCGTTGTAAGACGACTAAAATGTTACGGTGTATAGTTGTGAAAAAGGAATCAAAGTTCAAAGTAAAATGAAGATTATGTCCAAAAATAGCTTCAGATTATTGAAGGTTATCATGTTCTTACCAAACACCTATAGAACCAAAGATTACGATGTTTACGTATGACGTGCGTGGTAACAAAACAAGTGAGCCACTATCATCTTTTGAGCTGCAGAGTTCAAAAGGCCTCGTTGGGCTTGTGGTCGCAAGCGCAACTGATGAGCATATGGTCCTGGATTCATTTCCTAGGGTGGGCAGAGTTCGGGAGTCCATAGCGGACTCCCGGCCACCGTAGACGCGGGCTTGTGGACGGCGAGCAATGGGTAGCTCACCGCCTGGTAGGGACCAGGCCCAGGTCTACGGTGCGTTGTGTTTCACGAGCACCTCAAAGAGATGTCAGCAGTAATAGAAGGGGTCCGCTAGGGCTGACGCCTGACGGGGTCGCGGATTGGTTCGAGTCGAGAGAGTTACCGTAGCCCGCTCCGCACAGAGCGGGAGAAGACGTTTCATGATTTCCCACACAAAAAAAGGGTTATGTTATTGGGTTTTTGAATAGGAATACTGTATTTAAATTAAGGCATCGTTTGTTTAATTTATGTTTTTGTAACTATAAATACTTGCACGCTTAACGCGTAACTATAAAAACTGACACTAGGGCCCCGGATTAGTAGTCCCCAGTAGTCACTTCATGTAAAATAATTGTTTTAAATTGGTTCCGGATAGAGAGGAAACGGATCCAGCCATAATTTTCCCACTGCTGGTATACAGGCCTCTCTGTGAGAGGAAGTGGGCCGTAATCTACTACGAAGGCCCTGGTCGGGTAGGTGGCTGTCACATGTCTTTGAATTTTTGGTTCTAGGAAATGCCAGTTTCCTCACGATGTTTTCCTTCACCGTTTTGAGTGCAGTGGTGATCTAATAATTTACATAAGCTCGAAGTGGGGAGCTTCGCCTGATGTTATGCGGACTACTGCGCTGGCGCTATCTTTTTCTGCAGGTGAATTTTCGTGCCCCGTGTGGAGCCGTTCAGCTTGTGCAAAGTTAGTGGATACAGCTCTAAATGAAACGTGTCGGATCATCACTGGCTGCCTCAAATCGACCCCGGTGCAAACGCTGGATCCACTAACTAGCTGGTATAGCGCCATCAGAAATTCGAAGAGCAGTGGCAAGCTCAAGCGAAAGAACCAATAAATCACATTATATTAAATCAATGTTCCGTGTGGTGCCGGACGTAAAAGAATAGCGCCATCCCATTTCTTCCCGTGGGTGTCGTAGAAGGCGACTAAGGGACTTACTAGAGAATGAGCAGCAGCGTTCTCTATGCATTTGACCACCTATCTATAACCGGGAGAACATATTCCACAGCACCTATCAGTCTATTTTTTTTTTGCTTTACTTCGATGTAATGAGGTATTTCTTCGGGTATAATTTTGTATGTGCCATTGACATCAAATAAAATAATATTACTAAATTGCTACGTAAGTCTCGCGGTTTCGTTATGGCATTTCAAACAGATTTTAAATTGGAGTCATCGATAATGACGGCATCTTCCAGTCCTCCGATTCAGAATAAATGTATGATTTCCATATTGATCGATAACAAAGTACAATAGTGCTTATTGTACTTTTTGAGTGGTTTTTTTTTTTTTTTTGTGGGTGGGAAATCATCAAATGACTTCTCCCGCTCTGGGTGGAGCAGGAGGGCGTGTCAGACATTTACTGACTAAAACCCACCCATGTTCTCTCAGCTGCCCGTGTGCCAGGGACCGCGGTATCTCTTTCGAACAACCCGCACCCCTGGCAGGCATCGGCCCTTGCGAGCCCCACCAGCTGCTGCTGACGTCTCCCTGCGACGGGTCAGCAGTGGCCCCGCCGCCTACCACTCTTCGGCCGCAGGGGATAGGGAGAGCGGCCAACGCTATACCGACACTCCTCTTCCCCTGCGGCCCCACCGCGTCCGCCATCAAACGGTGGCGGCCCCGTCCAGGCCACGGAAGGGAAGAGCGCTACTCAAAAGTACCGGCACTCCTCCTCCGCCGCAGCCTGTAACTCTCAGCCGCGATGCCTCCCATTCGACATCGCGGCCCGCCTCAGCTGCGATGCACCTCACCGCAACCTACTTTTTGGCCGCTACGTCGTCGGCTTGGAGGCACAAGCCCTGACGAGCGGCCCCACCTTGGGGTTCCTCTTCGCTTCACCGTGGGAGGGTGACCACGGTTACTGAGCCCCCCCGCAACGACAATGCGGGAACCCAACTGGGGGGGTACTTTTTGAGTGGTTGGAGCATGTTTTGGTTAAACATTCTTTATTTATACTGGCACTGTACAAATACTCTAGAAGTATGTGTTCAAATAAACAAGCCTTATTACTATCGCATACATAGGTATGTATTGTTTTCGCTTTTGTAATATTTAGTAATGATTTCTTCTCATAGTTTATAAGCACTATTTAAATGTAACGATTCTGCCAAGTTTATAAAAATCAGCGTATTCATTTGCTTGTGTATACACCGTGACATTTAAGTCGTGTTACAAAGGTGTTCCATTCAATGTATCCGTCGTAAAATACCTTTAGGCGCGATTAATACATTGTTACCATTAATTAAGATAATAGGTACAAAGAAAAATATATAATGCTTTAGAATTATGAAACACCCTCCCTGTTAATAATGTTTACGTATCAAACGGCAGAAGATATCTACCTACCTACCATTACATTCCGTCATTAATTCCATCTCAATAACAGGGTGTTTCAAACTACGTCATGCATCTTAGTGAATGATATTTTAATTTTTAATTATGCAAATGTTCAAAAATATCATGTTTTTTATTTATATGATTAGTAGTCATTGGAAACATGAAGTGGGCTGTCGTTGTAAGACGACTAAAATGTCACGGTGTATATTAAATATTTGGTAACGAAAATAAAACTGAATCAAACACATATCTTACGGGAATTACGAATGTTGAGCAAAGTTATCTGTAATGGTTTTCGCACGGGGACTCAGAACTACAGTATTTAGCTATCAAGCAATCGCAGGGTAACTAAACAATCTGTGATTAATGTGATTTTTAAGGATATACAACGTGTAACGGAAAGGTTATATACATACCAAGAGCACGGCATCTTTGGATGATATCAAACGATATTGGAAGGGTTTTTTAATCCTATCTCTACATGTTCGGACGTTATGAGAATTTTTATACATTGATACCAGTACAAATTGAAACAAACACATCACTTGGAAGAGATTTATCGTGATATTAGCAAGTAACGTGGAAAGTTATTGACCTACGAAGTGCGGTAACACGTTTGTTACGATTTGAATGAACATGAAACCGAAAATTTGGTATCAATTCTTAGAGTATTTTATTTTGAGCTGAAACTATGTATAGTGATTATATACCGGCTGTTATCTTTAGTGCTTAAGGATAACAATACGGTTTCTGTTACACTCTGTATAGTGTAAGTAAAAATCTGTCTGATTTTTAAAGAAATAAACATCAACCCCCTTATTACTGGACACGCCACGATTGCGTCGGTAAGTCCCCTCTTTGAGGATTGGATTGAGAGGCGCCACGGCGTCCTCACATTCCGCCTCACCGGACACGCTGTTTCGGGAGGTTCCTGTTTCGCATAAGGCGGGAGGAAACTCCCGGGTATTTAAACTGCTAAGATGCAGCAGGCCTCCTTGCCGGATTGCTGCCGTGGGATCTGGAGGCAAAGGTCCTCGCGCACATTTGGGAGTTGAGCGAGGAGACGCCCTGGGCGTTGGGAATCCCAGGCTGTATCCCGGCCACCATAGGCGCAGGCTTGCAGACGGCGAGTAATGGGTAGCTCGCTGTCCGGTAAGGACCAAGCCCGGGTCGACAGCACGTTGTGTTCCACGCGCGCCTTAAAGAGATTTCAGCACGCGTTTCAAACATACAGACGAATTGAGAACCTCCTCCATTTTGAAGTCAGTTGAAAAGTCTAAGCAGATGGTCTAGAAAAAAAACACAATATGTCACAACAATTTTATTTGATCACCAACTAATTTAAAATTTAACTGAAGTCATTCAAGCCCACACGATGCTTTCAATCCAGGGTTTGTAGTGAGCTACCCTGGTGTAGACATCAGGAGTGCTGTTATTAGGACCACAATGGGAAGTGCCGAATGACGTCACTCCAATGATGGTGTAGATGCAGCGGGAGAATTGAGTGGTGATCAGCAATGGTTCGCCGGCTAGACCCTGAAAATACAAAAAAGTATTACTTTTAGTCTGTATTTCACGGTACCCCCTACGCAGAAGTCTAGTAAACCCATCTTTCTTTCTTCCCTTTTTTTGGGACTCAGATCTCACATGTCAACCAAAGACTTGGAAGGTCCGACGAAAAAGAATAAGTTAAATTTACCCGACAAGCTTCAGGAGAATGAGATCTGCTTCCATAACACATTTGAGTGTTGTAATCAATTCCTTCCTTTAATGTCACATGATGACGAGCACTGTATGCAGTCTTGCACTCTTCTTCGGTGAACTCGTCCAAGTTAATCTGAAAATGAACAAAGAAATAATGAATAATGATTTAGTCGTTGTGGCCAATCAGCGCGGTCGTGACACATTGGCATCCATAACAAATTATGGAGTCTGGGACTCCATAATTTGTTATGAGATCATGACAGAAGACATGCACAAGGCACCAGCTGTCTCGACTATGTCGTCATCCCAGCGGGTACGTTGTCTTCGTCAGCTTCTTTTAGATCCATATCTAATTTGCCATTCCGTTGTCGCTTTAGACCACCTATTGTTCCTATCCCGTAGATTCAGTTTTCATTTTACAAAAGAGGGCAATCCGCGCTATCTATAAAATGGGGCCTCGCGAGTCTCTTAGAAACAAATTCAATGAAATTGATATACTAACTCTGCCTTCTCTTTATATCCTAGAAAATATCTTGTATGTTCGCAAAAACTTAGGTCTTTTCAAAAAAAGATGCGACTTCCATAATCTAAATACACGTAGTAAAGATGAAATCGTGATTCCAAAATTTAGATTAACTAAAACTAGCAAGTCATTTCTAATAAACAGTATCCGCTTCTATAACAAGTTGCCAAAGTCGGTTACAGAACTTAGCGATGGAAAGTTTAAAACTCACATCAAACGTGTCCTTATCAAAAAAGCATATTATAAGATAAAAGACTACGTTGAAGACAGGGAAGTTTGGCATTAATTCCTTCTGCACATGTGGCTTCCCTGGTACCTCATTAACAGCATAACTTTGTGAGAGTCTATTAACTGCTTCCAAATTACAATGTAAATTTTTAATATTTTTATTTTTTACACTTTCTGACATATTCTCGTCATTTTTGACATTATACATCGCTTCAAATAGCACCTATTTATTAGTGATTCTCATGGAAATCATGTCACTTTGTTTAAATAGGTTGATCTTACTAATGTAGATTCTTTTACATATTGTGAATGGGAAAACATTGTAGGCCTTACAGATTAGATTTATAGACGATTCTATTCTTTATTTTCATTCCTCTAAGTACTTGGTACTTATTGACAGGCCTGCACTGTCCTCCCATACCTATTATCACTGTAATTTGAAAACATTGTAAAACCCAATTATTTTTAAAAGAGTAACCGTGGAGTTTCTTGCCGGCTCTTCTCCATAGGAAGCGACAAATTGGAACCGTGCATCTAGCTTCTGACGTTTCATAAGTGCCCTTGCAGGTTTATGTGAAATAAAATATTTTGATTTTGATGATTTTGATTTTATCGCAGAGCATTTGGCCATCTCCATTTCAGTATTTTTGTATGGGAGGTAACATTCTTTATTTTTGTAACTTTCCTCAGATTTTTTTGGCATTTTATCACAATTCTGAGATCGCCGACCCACCTGCTAGCGTGGCAATTATAGCACCATCATTGTGGTAAAATTCTGGGTTGAAAAACACAGATGGGGTAAAGGCAAGGCAGATGCTGACGACCCCATGTATTATTGCTATTTTTTTTTAAATATGTTTCGTTTAGTTTAGTTTATTTGTAGACTTTTCCTAGCTAATTTAATTAGATCTGAAGAGGCGGTGCTTGATGGCCTATGTCCTATGTGGACGTGCCTCAGCTGAAATGATAATGACCTACCGTCTGAATCGTGTCAGCCAAGTCATATGAGGAGTCCGATTTCAAATCTCTCCATGTAGTGGCAATTGCGGTCTTAGCATAAGCGTCTTCAACGTGAAGACAAGCTGGCAGCACATTTTTGTTCATTACAATCCTGAAATCAAGATATTCAGGAATTATACCTACCAGGATTTTGTGACATCAAAACAGTCTTCCCCGAAACATTAGGCAGAGGTGTCTCCATACTAGCATTGCAAGCTGTATACAAGCTGTATTTTAGTTCCTTTTTTATACTAGAAGTTGTATATTCAGATTGTATAAAGGCTGTATAAGCGCTTTTACAGCACTTAAAATTTAAAAAATGCCACATTTTATACAGCTTTTTGCGTTAGTAGAGCTATATAGTAGCTGTACAAGTCATGAAGATGCTGTATAATAGCTGTATTAGAGCTGTTATTTGGTGTACAAAGAAACCATTACACTGCAGATATTATCTTATAAATATCTTGTAAAGAAAAGAGTTCTAAATAGGTTTTTGAAAATAATTATTATATAATCAAAATTAGAGGGACTAGATTTTCAATGTAATAGAACTGTGAATGGCGACATTGTTATTTATAATATTTATTAGTAAGTCGCTCCATGTAAAATACTGGTATTCAGCTGCATCCGGTTAGACTGGAAGCCGACCCCAACATAGTAGGGAAAAGGCTAGGCAGATGATGATTAGATATCTCAAGGTGTTAATTGGTGAATTGAAATTGCGGATTCAAATTTATTGTGAACCTGTCTATGTTTTCCGTCAAAATATTCAAGCGCCAGCAAAATAATCGATCATATCAGATCGATTATTTAAAAGAAAAATACTATTTATATGGTAAGTAAGTCAATGTTGGTTTTTAAGGTTAGTATGTTTTTTTTTTTATAACAGAAGTGAGGGTAGTCTGATCACTGTGCCTTCATATCAACCTGAAAATCATGATATTTTCCCTAAATAATACTTAAAATTTTGTTTTATACATTCGAGATTATGAAAATGGCGATTATTTGCTAAACAGCCTAAACTGTAATCGGAGTGTGTTATAGACTATAACACATTCCGAGTAGCTGTACTAAGTAAGTAAAAGATTATAATATTGTACACCTTTTGGCTATTAATCAGCTTTATAATAGAATATTTTGTAGGCTGTATATCAGTTACATGACTATACCTGTAACTTATAATGCTCTTTAGAGTTACTTAAAATAAATAAAAACCCTGAACTCAAGATGATATGTACCTACATATGGTAAATTAAAAGAATTAGCTGTTTAATTTTTAACCGACGAAAAATAAAAGAACGAAATTCTCAATTTGACCTTATATTTTATACCTAAGTAAACTTATTGTAAAGTATTATTATTTTGTTATATATATTATATCAGTTTTACTTTATTTTCAGGAAAATATGCCAACTAAAATTGTACCAAGTTTGTAAGAATCAAAAGGCGAGTTAAGATGGCCAAGAAAGCGATTAGATGTCAACAAATTAGTAAAGAATTAAACATCTCGGCCTTTAGATAATTGGTCCACCTCAAAATGCTGTGTGAAAAGGTTATCATTATCGTCATATGACAAAGCAGTAAGAGACCTGGATCTCATGGTTAAAATCAATCATCATTTGAACTACTTGCGCTGCTTTATGAAGAAACGTCATCATTAATAACCCTGTTTAATGTTTTTGCTACGGAACCCTCTTCGTTGGACGTCAACGGAATTGGCGGTTGACCGTAAAGTCTTTCCGGGTGAAAGTGTCATTAGCACAAAATAAAGCTGTACTTATAGCTCATTTATTTTTTTAGTTTTAAAACACTCTCAAAAACAGAAGTCATAAAACCACTGTATTTACAAGAGTGCACAATTACGCCATAAAAATAAGTTTGAGAACGGAGTTTGCATACACCATTGTACAGAAACAAGTCTTAAGTGGTACCATAATGACACTTAGAGCTGTAATAAGTAAGTATTTACATGAAAAATACAGCTTTAACGATAAAACCAGATTAAAGTGTCACAAAATACTTAAGCTGTACAGTAGTGTTTCAATATTCTGTTTAAGTACCCTAAGCTTTCGCGGATACCTTAATAAACATTTTATTTTATACAGTTTGAGTTTTATAATGGCTCATAAATCACTCTTAGAAAGACAAAATATTTTTTTGACGCTCTTGTAAGTCTCTAAAAGAACTCTAAGTTCTAAATAGGCTGTTATATCGATGTTGAAAACGCTTGCGTGCTGCTTGGGCAGTTACGTATAAGACCCACGTAATAAGAGGCGTACCTATTGCCATCAACCGGGTGTAAATCCAGACTCCGGTCTGCTACTGAGAAATTCCTGACGGAAAAACCAAATAGCACTTTGCCGGACCTGAGAGTTGAAACCAGGACCTCACGCTTAGCAGTAGCGCTAGATCAACATTTTAACGATTTTGTAAAACTTTATTTATGATGGTATCCTTGGAGTTTCTTGCCCATTCTTCACCGTAAGATGCACACTTTGGAACACCCTTTTTGAAACAAAGTTCTTTGCTAGCAGTAGGAGTAAAATTTTAGAAATCGTCACGTAACTGAAAAAACGTTACGTAAAGCTATTACCCTTCCGTGTGACTTTTTATCATATAAAATAGAAAGAGACAGAGAGTGACGTAGTTTTCATGGTTTTTAAGAGTGCTGAAGCCAATAGTGACGTCAAAATGAAAATCTAAGATGGCGGCTGCGCTAATTTTGAAAAATTTCATCACGGGTGTCGTTTTCATGGTTTTCGAGGGTGGTGAAACCGATAGTATTTGCAAGCATGACGGTTGAGTTTGGTGTCCTGGGTTCAATTCCCAGGTCGGGCAAAAGTGGTGTAGCAATTTTCTATAAGGAATGTCTCAGGAATAACCTGTAGTTTGGAAGTTGACGGTGTGACACCTACGTGCTCGGAAAGCACATCAAGCCGTTGGTCCTGCGCCTGATCTCTCTCTGGTTGTGTTGGTTTGCAGTCACATCGGACTATGTGGAAAGAGAGAGAGCACCTGTGTCTGCGCACTCACTTGATTGTCTCTGTTAAGAATGGCCACCAAGGCTGAAATTCGATCTGCAAAACTACATCTGTGGAAAAGGCGTGATTTTATACTTACGGTGTCTCTAACTCAATTAGTGCAATGTCGTTGTATTTACTTGGACCCTGGTAGTCTGGGTGTGGAATGAATCTCTTCACCTCATGAGTCTGCCACTTAGATGGCGAGTCTGTGCGTTTCTCAACACCCAACGCGACGAATTTCAGCTCACCACTGTGAATGTTAGAAGAATGTTAAATGTTCTGTTCCGAAAATATCGGAAAAATGTAAACAAATGTATCAGAAAACAAACTTGTGGATGCCAATTTTTTGCATCAGCATAAGTATATTCATGCTATAACGTGGATTGCCAGGACACAGGCCTGCTCTGTGTGAGAGGGAGCGCAAGCCCAGTGCGGGTTGGTAGATGTCACATGTAATGGATTGTTTTGTTCTAAGACATGCTAGTTTCGTCACGATGTTTTCCTTCACCGTTTTGAGCGCAGTTGTGATGAAATTAACTACACAGTAGTGCGCCTTTATAGGTTCGAAAACCACGACCTATATAACTCGTTAGTCTGACCGTTACCACTGGGCCACCACTGAGCAACCATAAAGAATCGAAGACCTGTGAGATCCACTAGCCCACATTGGGCCCGCGTGGTAGATTATAGTCAACTCCTTGTCGAAAAGCCGAGGCTGAGTCACAGCAATGGGAATATTATTGAGGATTATGTTATGTATAAGTGCTTCGCTAGTGGGAATTCGTTTATTATAGATGCTCAGACCTGTTCCGTGTGGTGCCGGACGTAAAAGAATAGCATCATCCCATTTCTTCCTATGGGTATCGTAGAAGGCAACTAAGGGACTTACTAGAGAATGGGCAGCGGCGTTCTCTACGCATTTGACCACCATACTGCGATCGCCAACCCGCCTGCCAAGTGTGGCGATTATGGCAAATCCCCCCCTTTTGGGGCAGGCTTGTGTCCAGCAGTGGCCGTCTTTCGGCTGATATGATGATGATGATGATGATGAGATACTATCTTACTTCTGTTTACTCCGGCTGTTTATATGAGCAGCGGTCAGGATGAATTTATCGCTGATAATTGAGCCTCCAGCTATCCACTTAGCCGATGCTAAGTCTTCACCGAAACCCAGCATGGCCTGGTGATAAGAAAAATAGGAATAAACATCTGCAATCATCTGCAATCAGCCCGAACAGTTGCCAAACTTAAGTGGCATTGGGCAGGGCACATTGCTCGCAGAACAGATGGCCGATGGAGCCGGAAGGTTCTGGAGTGGCATCCGCGTACGGGAAGATGTAGGTTTGAAAGGCCAACAAAGGCCAGGCTACAAGGTGGACCGATGACCTTGTGAAGACCGCAGGAATCCGCTGTATGCAGTAAGCACAGAACCAGTCGAAGTGATGGAGCTTGGGAGTGGCCTATGTCCAGCCGTAGACGTCTTTCGGCTGAAATGATGATGATGAAGAATCAAAATCTTGGCCACTCCCAAGCAGGTCAGTTAACCAATTTTTCTAATAACCTAACAGATATTGTTCAGAAACATTCAAGACATACCAAGATCCTATGCCTCGGAAAGCAGGTTAAGCCGTTGATCCCTATCGTCATTCGTAGATCTTTGACAGTCGTTACGGGTCGTCAGAAGCCTGGAAGTCTGACTACCAGTCTTACGATGGGGTATCGTGATTTGAGGAGTACACAATATTATTACACACAATTTTGGGGACCCAGAAATAGTTGGGAAAAGGTTGACAATGGTTTCGGCATCACAGATTGTGTATGGCCTGTCCATCAAAATATATTTATTACAATGGAGAGACCATGGCTTCTTTTATAAATTAATAGACTTGGCTCCGTGGTTAGTCAAAGCCACTAGTCAAGCCGCTTCGCTGATTGTTTTTTTTTTTACTACAGCATGAGGCCCATGCCAAGGAGTCCTTTGCCGTTTTCTGCGTTTTCTGATAGTTTTACCGTGGAATTCTTGAAGTTGCGACATCGTCAAGCGCATCATTTCTTACCATCAGGTGGATGTGATAGGGACTATCGTCATCTGGTTTCAAGTTTATATTTGATAGGTTAAATCGCCAAGAACAGCATCATCATCATTTGTCATCAGCCTTTTCACAACTATGTTGCTGTTATCTTCCGGTCTAACTAGATGCAGCTGAATACCGGTATTTTACAGGATACTCCTGCTTATCTGAACTCCACAACCGTTACTGGATAACACGACACCCAATGTTAAGATTGGTTGACAGACTTTTGGGCTACTGACTAAATGACAAAAAATCTACGAATGGCAGGCGGGTCCAACGACTTAGCGTACTTAACGAGGCACGGATTAAGGATGGTCTCCTATTATAGAGGATATATTTTTAACCAGTGCGCAAACTGTTACCAAGAATTCAGAATATCATTCTGGACCCCCAGCACAGAAATTTTTCGCCGGTTACACTAAAAAAAATCAGCTGTTTCATAGAAGAGTGCAATACCTACGCAGTCAAAATGTATGGAACAGCTGATTTTTTTTTTTTGTAAAAACTAGACTTAGACGTCAATGGACCCGTGCGACTTTGCAGCGACCCACTTCTACCGAAACTTTCGTAATTTCGTAGAATTGGGTCCAAGGCCAGCCACACGTAAATTTAAGTACCCCAACCCGTTAAGGCAGTTCTAAAATGACATACCTGGTGAGGGTATTCAGCGCCAGGCTTATGCCCTGGTGATGGAGCACCTCCGATGGCCCACATTCCTATTGTGTGGCATTTCTTCGCCTCATCGTAGTATTTACTGATGCCCGAATAGAAACCTCCATCACGGCACTTGTACGGTAGGTCGCGTAAGTACTGGAGACAATCTGAAATATTTTGTATGAATTGGTTATCAACAGCACAAGACTTGACTAGACGTTGTGATAGTAGATCGAGCAGAGCCCTACAGGAATGGTTGCCGAGAACACACATGGACCCTGTCGGGCACAACAATTGAGTAAATTATATAAATAGTGGCATGCTTAAATTAATAAGTGTATAGAACGTCATAATTTACAAAACGAGATAGGGATTCGGATATTATTAAAAAAAACGAATCAATTAAAAATGAATAATATTACATTTTAGGGTACCATTAAAATTCAATTAAGTAATTTGAAGTAAATACATATAACATTAGAATAATACGGTTGCAAAATACAAATCCATTGAAAGAAAGAAATTATATAAGACGGAATGAATATTATAATTAGGTCACAGATTAAATAATGTAAACAATAAAGTAAAGTAAGTAAAATAAAGAATAAGTCAAACAATAAAACGTACAAAAAAAATCAAATAAAAACAAAAGTCAAACAAAAATAATTAAATGAATGAATAAAATAATGGTGAAAGTCATTCCATTTTGATGTCATCATTTAAAAAATCGTTCAGTGTATAATAACATTTATCGACGAGTAGTTTTCTGAGCCGGTTAATAAATATTTTATCATTTTGTTCCATTTTTAGGTCGTTAGGTATTTTATTATTTATTTTGATTGATGTTACATGAGGGCTTGTGCTGTGTAATTTTAGCCTTGATGGTGGTATTACGAGCGTGTTTTCAAAACGTGAACGCGGTGCATATCGGCGAGGTTGGTCTATAATTTTAAGGTAAAAGTTTGGATATTGTCTAACGAATTTACAGATTTCTAGAATATAAATTGATGTCAAAGTTAGGATGTCTAGTTTCCTAAAATGCGGTTTACAACTTGTGTCATTGTCAATATAAACCATTATCCTAATGCATTTTTTCTGCAGGATGAACAAGTCGTTGCTATCTACACTATTTCCCCAAAGTATTATTCCATACTTAAGCCAAGCATATGCATATGCATAGTAAGTGGATAAGGCAGTTCTTAAATCCGTAGTTTTTTTGAGCTCACGTAGTGCATATGTAAAACTGTGCGCTTTCCAGTTTATGTGAATATCTAAGTCAAGACCCAACAAAGTAAACGTGTCTACGCAGTCCAATTTGATACCGTCAAACGTAAAATTTATGGTCAAGGGTTTGTTTTTGGTAAGGCCTAAATTGCATAATTTTGGTTTTCGAGAAATTAATTTCTAGGTAATTAAATTTTTGCGCCGTTTGGGGTCGAAACGCTCGGGTCATGGGGCCCGAGTGCACGTCTCCTTTTTAAGGAAATTTCTCGCCGGCTGGTCGACACTTCACGTGACCAGAGGGCTGGGTCATTCTTTGGCCAAAGAATTAGCATTGCCATTCAACATGGCAATGCTGCCAGTCTTCTGGGCACGTTTCCTGATGACAGCGATGCGGACGAATAATTTGACGCCTAAGTCTCCTTGTGTTTTTGTATTTATTTGTTTAGTTAGTTAGTTTAAAGCCTTTTTACATAATAATATATTTATTTTAGTGTTAATTTCTAGATTGTGATCTTTCATCCAATTTTAAATATTTAACATTATATTGTTATTAATGAAATATCATCGGCGAACAGTACACACGACTCTGTCAGTATTTTAGGGAGATCGTTGATATAAATTAAGAATAACAAACACCCAACAACACTACTTTGCGGTATCGAATTATTAATGCAAAGCCTATCAGAGCGTATTAGTTTGAATTTCCCAGTGTCATGTTCAATTTCTACAAACTGTTCTCGGTAGGATGTGAACCACGCGTGAGTTATTCCTCTGACGCCGATACCGTGTAGTTTGTCTAGCAATATGTTATACAGCACGTTATCATATGCCTTAGTCATGTCAAGTAAAATTCCGATAGCGTATTTGTTCTTATTTAAAACGTTAAGTATTTGTTGAGTAAACTTGTATGCTGCTAATACCGTAGATTTTTTTTTTCGAAAACCATTTTGGCATTCATTGAAAACATTAAACTTTTCGCAAAAGTTATAAACGCGTTTGCATAATGCTTTTACAAAAAGTTTTGATGATGTAGGTAATAGTGCAATAGGATGATAATTATTTGGATCTGACCTCGAGTTTCTTTTATGAATAGGTTTAATTACAGATCATTTTAACGCGTCTTGGAATACGCCTCCAGAAAATGATTGATTAATTAATAAATAGTATGGTAATGTCAATTCCTCAGCACACGTTTATATTAATATAGGTGGTAGTTCGTCTAATCCATGACTAAATTTGCCTTTTAGATACTTTATTATATTTTTTATTCCTTGCAGTGTAGGTGGATGTAAAAACATAATGTCCGCTGTTGGTCGGAGCACAGGCCGGCCGCGCGGCTCTGAGTTCCCACCTTGTTTGTCCTACTGATGCGATGAAATCATTGAATGAGTTAGATACTTGATTTGGGTCGGACGTAAGTTTATCGTGGATCGTCAATGTTATGTTTTGTTGTGTCTTAGTCAGATTTTTGTAAGTACGTTCTTTAATTATTTTCCACATCGATTTAGTTTTGTTAATTGAGTTTCTGATATATTGTAATTTTTTTGATTTACTTACTATTTGTTTTAATTGTTTAGATAATACAGGGTCGTTAGAGTAAGGGGTTAGAATCCTTAACAATCGTTTATTTTTGCATGATATTTGAATGCTTCTTGTCAACCAATCTTCCCTTTTATTTCTTTTTAGTTTTACTGTTTTTTATGGGTATGCAGTTATTTAATATTTTTAGTAAAAGATTTTCGAAAGAGTTGTAATTTTCGTTCATGGTTTTTTCCGGGCTTATCATTAAATTCTAATTAACGTGTTTTAATGCAAATTTAAATTTTTCCATGGATTTACAATTAAAAATGCGTTTTTTAGGTGTCCAGTCTTTGCTTTTAATAGTCGCAGCGTCTAGTTTTTTTAGGTTTACTTCTATTCCTTTATGGTCTAGTTCAACCAGCGCAGTTTTTTCTAATCTCAAACTGTAAGCATTTATTTCAATTAAACCTTTTGTAATATGTGTCTTCTTCCCATCCTCACTCATCCTAAGATACAGATCTCCTCTCTTCGAGAGGGAGCGGGATGTAATCGACCACGAGGGGTGGTGCGTATTAACAGATGTCACAAGTTTTGAATTGTTGGTCCCAGGACACGCCAAAAGTTAAGATTTTTATCAATTTGTGGAATTGTGGACAGTTGGCTTGTGTTGCTTCAGTTAGGTAATTACTCAGGTTAGACTGGAAGTTAATCAAACACTGGACACGCCATGATTGCAGCGGTAATACCCATCTTTGAGGAGTGGATTGAGAGGCGGCACGGCGTCCTCACCTTCCGCCTGACGCAGGTCCTCACCGGACACATGTGTTTTGGGAGGTTCCAATTTCACATAAGATCGCCCTGAGGACACGGTGGAGCATACGGTGGAGGTCTGCCCAGCTTGGGTGGAGCACCACCGTGTCCTCGTGGAGGCGATCGCCGGCGGCGATCTCTCACGTTCGGCCCTGGTCCAGGCCATGATACGGAGCGAGAGTGCATGGGTAGCCATCACCTCCTTCTATATGCGCAGTATATGCTCCCGCACGGCCTTAGTCGCCGCAGGAGAAGTCCTGGGCGCCGGAAATCCCAGGCCGATACCTGGCCACCATAGGCGCCGGCTTGCGGACGGCAAGTAATGGGTAGCTCGCTGTCGGGTAAGGACCAAGCCCGGGTCGACGACGCGTTGTGTTCCACGAGCGCCTCAAAGAACTGTGCACGTGTAAACAGCACCAACTGGTGGGGTCCGCAAGGACCGATGCCTGCCAGGGGTGCGGGTTGTTTGAAAGAGATTCCCTGGCACACAGCAACTGAGAGAACACGGGTAGTTTTTAGTCAGCAAAAGTCTGACACGCCCTCCTGCTCCACCCAGAGCAGGAGAAGTTATTTGATGATTTCCCACTCTCAAAAACAAAAAAAAAGCTAACCAAGCATGGATAGCAAAAACGTTAGATTAATAAGGAAAACGAATATAAAACTTACTGTCCCTAGCTTTAGTGCCATCCTTCCAATAGTAACCAGCAGTTGGGCTCATCACTACATTTCTGAAAAGGAAAAAAAAAACAGATGACATAATAATTATGTTGATCATAATACCAGCCTATACGACGTGGGAGGGGCTCATGGCTACGTAAGAACAGTCACATAGGTCACTCGATCAGAGCACCTGGCCCTGGATTGGTGAAGGACCAATCGGAGTGCCGAACGCTCTCGTTGCGTTAGATCGAGACAGTTAAAAGAAACTCACACTAGGGCCTCAGGTCTCTATGCTTGTCACGGTTATTCCGTGGATAGTTGACCAACTTTATATACCAAGTCCTCGGAAAGGTACCTCGATTATTGTATTTCGCCACATTTTTTCTACCACTATTTGCAATGAAAACAACAGTTACAGAAAGTATTAGACTATTATCAAGATGGACAAAAAGGTTTAAATATGTATTAGCGAAGCTAACACAAAAAAACTACCTGAGAAAAGTAAATAAAATGTATATGGGACCACCCCTCAAAAAGGACATACTTTAAGGGAGAGTAGTACTCATAAAAATGGAAAACTTTTACTAAGGGACCAACAGTGAAATCGCGAATATAAAACCAGCCGCTCTATACATTTATCTTCGCATAAATCATTTTCATTGATCGATCATTTTGATTCTGATTTTTAACACGCTTTTATTAGCTTCCCCTGTATGTTTGTATGTTTGGAATCGACCCCTTTGGACTTGATTATTGACCCACTTCACACAGTCAGATTTCATTTAAATTGTGTAGACTTATTGAGAACCGATGGCAATTCAATAATTTTAAAAAAATTGAAAAAAGAAAAATAAATCTCGCATTTGTTGTTAGTTAGCAGAACTAAAAAAAACAACCGACTTCCGAAAAAACGGCGGTGACTTTGGATATGTATTTAAATTTTTTGTCACCGCCTTCCGAAATTAAAGTTACTTTTCACTTTGTAGTGTTTTTTCGGAAGTCGGTTGTTTTTTTTAGTTATTATTATTATTTTTCACTTTGTAGTGTTTTTTCGGAAGTCGGCTGTTTTTTTTGGAAAAAAGTTTTCATGTTCCACTTTTTAGTTATAGTACCTACCCCACTAATTCGAAATTTGATCATCCTTGGGGTCAAAACAATGCATATTGATGCGATAGCAGCAATCGCGGTTCATTTACTGTTAGTTTTTGAAGTGTTCCGTTGTCTGTCTTCGAAACGCATCATCAGATTTATATGAAATTTAAAGCACGAGCTTTCAAATAAAAAAAAGAATCATCAAAATCGGTTCACCCAGTCGAAAGTTACGAGGTAACAAACATAAAAAAAAACATACAGTCGAATTGAGAACCTCCTCCTTTTTTGCAGTCGGTTAATAAATAGAATATAAATAACAGTTTAAAAACTAAAAAAACACGCTGTATAAATCAAACTAAAAAAATAGAAAATAATATAATTTTATTAAAAAGCGTGGGGTGCTTTTTTAGGTATTTTTATACTTAATTAATATCAAGCACCCCACGCTTTTTAATAGAATTCAATTGATTTCTATTTTTTTAGTTTGGTTTTTAAAGCGTGTTTTTTAGTTTTTTTACTATTATTTTTTCTTTATATTTTGGTGTCCACTCTTTATTAAAAGTTGTATAGTTTAATGAGTACCACACCCCCTTAACGTATGTCTCTCGTTTAACCTAACATCTATGCTAATATTACAAGGAGGTAAAGTTTGTGAGTTTGAGAGGTTGTAGGGGGTAATCTCTGGAACTACTGCACCAATTTTGAAAATTCTAACCCGAATATTTTAACCCGAAAAATGAAAAGGCTTTTTCGTGGTAGTCGGCTTTGCAAAGCAAGTCGGAGAAGAAACGGTCGAACGAAAAAGTTCCTTACGAACGCTGCCTTAACGATGAAAGATATTTGAGTTCTAGAGAAAAGTTGTAGAACTTGATATTAGCCTAAGAAAAAGTCAGCGACAGCATATGTCTAAATTTTATAATTAAGTCACAAAAAGTAGTTTTTTATATTAAAAAAAATATTTAAATCGTTAGGTCATGTTTATTGGTCTTATTATCAACAATTATCAATTCTTATCAAAATAAGTAAAGTAATCGTATCAAGTGTTTAAAACAAAAGACTTTTCGCTTATACTTCATATAATTTGTAGGAATGGTTAAAGAGATAATACGACATAGGTATGGAACCGCTACCGTATCGTAATCTATTGAGTAGCACTCAATACTAACCGAATCACACTCATAATTTCATCACAAGTAAAAATGTTTACCGCCCAACGAAGTGAGCACGGGTCAGCTAGTACTGTATAAAACAATGATTAGATCTGCTCTCTTGTATGGGTCAGAATATTGAGGCCGCAAAAGGGCTGAAGGAGAGGCAATTGCATGCAGCTGAGATGAGAATGTTAAGAGGGATGTGTAGAATGGATAGAATGGATTACACGAATGGATAGAATAAGAAATGAGTCCACAAGAGGAAGTCTAAAAGTGGCACCGGTAACTGAAAAGGTTTGGTTGTCATGGTATGAGCATGTGATAAGGAGGAAAATTTCATGAGGAATGAGCAAAATTTCGTGTGGAAAGTTTTGAGTATGAATTTCAATGGATATGAGAGTAGGGGAAAACCATAGAAACGATGGATGGATTATAATTGAATGATGATATGGCTTGTAAGGGGGTGACTACCGAGATGATGACTAATAACAGTGTGGAAGAAAAAGACACGCTAGACACCAAATGAATTGGCATCTTGTTCTTAGAGTGTCGATGGCACAAAAATTACACAAAAAACAATGGTACACCGGGAGTGCCAACAAAAGTGAAAACTTGAACAATTACGTGTGTATTTTTTTAATCGTCAATACACGATTTCACATTGGGTCCTTTGGTCATGATTGCTCTCAGTAAAAAATGATAAACGAGCGATCGACTTCAACCATTAAAGGTATGGGCACGCCACGATTGCGGCGGTAAGTCCCCTCTTTGAGGAGTGGCTTGAGAGGTGGCATGGCGTCCTCACCTTCCGCCTGACACAGGTCCTCACCGGACATGGTTGTTTCGGGAGGTTCCTATAAGGTGGGAGGAAACGCCAGGGTGTTTCCACTGCGAAGATCACCCTGAGGACACGGTGGAGCATACGGTGGAGGTCTGCCCAGCTTGGGCGGAGCACCGCCGTTTCCTAGTGGAGGTGATCGGCGGCGGCGATCTCTCGCGTCCGACCCTGATCCAGGCCATGGTACGGAGCGAGAGTGCATGGCTAGCAGTCGCCTCCTTCAGCGAAACAGTTATGCTCGCAAAGAGGGAGGCGGTGCACGTGAGGGAGATGCAGTACATGCGCCCTCACAGCCGTGGCCTTCGCAGGAGACGCCCTAGGCGTCGGGAATCCCAGGCTGATTCCCGGCCACCGTAGGCACGGGCTTGCGGATGGCGAGTAATGGGTAGCTCACTGTCCGGTAAGGACCAAGCCCGGGTCGACGGGGGTCGACGGCGAGTTGTGTTCCACGCGCGCCTCAAAGAGATGTCAGCAGCAACTGATGGGGCCCGCAAGAGCCGATGCCTGCCAGGGGTGCGGGTTGTTCGAAAGAGATACCGCGGCCCCTGGCACACAGGCAACTGAGGGAACACGGGTGGGTTTTAGTCAGTTAAAGTCTGACACGCCCTCCAGCTCCACCCAATGCGGGAGAAATCATTTGATGATTTCCCACCCAAAAAAAATGTACGTATTGTGTACCTACGGTTATTAAAATTAGTTCGGCCCAAAATTGTTGAAGGTCACGAGAATTACGAAAAGCAAAAGAAGTATTTAAGCACCGCAGCTGCTGGTGATATTTTGTAGTTTCTGCGAAAAAGGCGAACGGCAACAGGCGTGAGTTTATGTAGGTATATAATTATGTAAGTGTAAAATTGTAGCTACCTGGTATCATTTACTAGTTCACAGTCAGTGCAACAGACGATGGTCACATCACCTTTTGTAGAACAAACCTAAAAACAAAAAAATAGTTCAAACCCAACGTTCGTTGATTCGCATAAATTTACTCGCCGGAACGGGCGAATCGATACCTTTTAATAATATGATATTAATTTTGTAGGCTATTCGCATGAAGTTAATTTATAGTGGATAGAGACATGTCGTGGAAAACTCATACTGACAGTTTATGTAAACGCCTGAATCAACATTCCTATGCTTTACGTAATCTCGCAAAGGAGGTAAATCAAAAAGTTTTGGTTACGGCATATCATGCATATGTTACGTCTGCATTACGATACGGGATTATATACTGGGGTAACTCCAACAAGGAGACAATATTTAGAGCGCAAAAGAGATGTGTGAGGGCGATATGCGGTATTCAAAGCACGGAAAGCTGCAAACCGTACATCATAACCTTGACCCCGCTTTACCCCGAGGTCAAGCAAATCACAGCTGATAGCGCACGCGTGGTTCATACGGTGGTTAAATTAAATGATAAAATAATAATGCATGGTAAAAGTGTTTTTTTTTTGTTTGTAGGTAACTAAATTCAATCACAGCTGATAGTGTATTATTGTATATTTTGTTAGGTACTCAATATTCTATTGCGGTGACTGGGGACATGCGCTCGTTAAATAAGAAAATCGTTTCTTTGGGATAGTTGTTTGTTATGATGAGTACAATCATGTTTAAATATCGGTTACCAGTAATTACCAGACACCCTATACAGAACCAAAAAAATATACTGATGACGTTACATACGAGATGAGGGTCGCCACGTCTGTCCAGAGTGGTGAAACATTGCGTCTCTTTCACGCATTTCCCTTTGACTCCATCCCACTCGCAGGCATCTCCTGAAATAAGTTGATAACATTCATATATATTTTTACGATTGTAATAAGTCCATGTAGTATGAGTGTACAAATATCGCGGCGGGAAGTTTTCGCGCATTGGATCTTCAAGGCAGTGCTCAGCGCCAAAAGTTGAAAATCAAACAAACGAGTAAGTATGTGTGTTTTCGATACGCTGGGGCTGGGATGCACTCTCTTCAAAACGCCTGTGCACGGTTTTGTGTTAGAGGACATGTTATACTCTTCTTAAATGAGCACAACATTTTAAAAATGAAAGCTAGACGTAAACTCCACTTGGCGAGCCTACTCTTTGGTGTTATTAAGTCTCACTCCCCTTCTTATTTATATGGAAGACTATCGTGGACAAGAAGACACAAAATAGGTGAGGGAAGAAAATGTTCCCAACAACTTTCCATCCAACAGCACAAGTCGGCGGCTTTTAGAGGTAGTTTCCGTCACGCAGCTACCAAATGTTGGAACAATATCCCTCCTACCATAAAGTTTAGTAAAAGTTGCTCGACTTTCAAATTGAAATTAAAAATATTTCTTCTAAAACATCAAAAAGATTACGAAAATGTTCGAGCCGACATATCTGCCATTTAAAATAATTTATTCCTTATAATACTTTCCGATTTTATTATTTTTCAATTTCAAATTTTATTTAATTTTTATTTGTCAATTGTTATTAAACGAAAACCTTATGAAAATCGGTTTCGTAGTTAACAAGAACAACGCAGTCAAACGATTTCGTCTTAAAGGTAGGTACTTTCTATTTATTATTTCATTGTAGATAACAAGCAAATATTGGGTATTTATTCTAGTTTTTCAGTCATCACAACACAACGCCTACTCTGAAACACATGTATGCCACAACATTTTCTTTATTTTATTTTAATTTATTTTTATTATTTATTTATTTATTTATTTAAACTTCTCGCACATAAAAAAGGTACAAAGGCGGACTTAATGCCTTTTTAACTCTATTCATTTATTATTACGGACACACACTTCACTATGTACTTATTATTCGAGCGTATGGTACTCAGGGGTTGCAGCTGAAAATCAGCGTCAGGTGGTGCATACTGTGTAGCCACTTGACATTATACTGAGCTGAGGCCCTTTTGGCATTAATAACATTGTTGTGTTTTATTTATAGTTTTAAGGTTTTATAAGCTGTAATGCCAATAAACACATTTTTCTTTCTTTCTTTCTTTCTGTTGGATTCTCAACGCTCAGTTCAACACCGAGAGTTCAAAATGCAGTGCGCGATAAAATCCCGCCGCAATATTTTTAAATCCGTGCGACCGTGGTTTGAGGGTTCATTCTGGGATCGTCCTTCAGCAAATACATGCATAATACGTGAAGCGTACGAGGTGACTTGTGCAATAATTTTTTTAATAGATGATATTTCCCATCGGCGATCAGGTTAATCAACGCTTGCCGCGGTACGTCCGTGGATGGGTGAACATTTTTACATATCGAGACCCCTCCGTGTCTAGGAAAGGACGTTAAGACGTTGGTCCCGGCTGTTATTTGTGGATCTTTGACAGTCGTTACGGGTCGTCAGAAGACCGAAAGTTTGACAACCAGTTAATGCTGGTTGTAACTGGTTGACTGGGTAATACGATACCGCTTGGTAAACCAAGTGGTAGTGTATTACCCAGTAGCTGGGTTGTGAAGGTCAGATAGGCAGTCGCTCCATGTAATATACTGGTAGTTAGCTGCAACCCCAACGAAGTTGGGAAAAGGCTAGGCAATGATGGTATTTCCCATCGGCAAAACTGACAAATTGATACCATACAAACTTTGTAGACTCTTTAGGGGAATGAATTTATAGAACACATCCCTAGTGCATTTGTCCACTGCGATCGTCACCGGGCCGTCACCGAGGACGAGATGACGGCGCACACGTTGCGATACATAAATTTATTTAGGACCCTTCCAATTATAAATTAAGTAATCCATAATTACCTTCTGGCTTATTCAGATCACATAGTACGCCACTCAGACTGACACACAGACACAATACAATATATTTATACATGTTTACGAAACATGCGCCTGGCATGAATGCCGACCTTCGACTGTAGATATAGACACAGCACATCTCGATATAAACGTTGAGTTTTCGGTACCTATAAATTTGTTTTGAGTTAAGTTATCAAATTGTTGCAGTCAATTATAAATGATTTTATTTCTGTAAGTAGGTTTGTACAAACACTTGTACACGTCAATCATATTCGTAATCGACTACAAAAAGGGGGAGGTTATCAATTCGGTATGTTTATATTTTTTTAATGTATGTTCGGGCATAACTCCGTCATACATAGACGGATTTTCAAAAAAAATTATGGATGAGTTTTGGAGACAGACAAAGGAATTCTTCAAAAAAAGACAGCAACCGCGATTGCTGCTATTGCATAAATATGCATTGTTTTGATTTGATTGACTTTGAGAATACCCCAAGGATAATGAAATTTCGAATTGGTGTGGGGTAGGCAGTGGCGTGCAGTCTATAAAGACAAAAAGACACTGCCTACCCTACCTAAACCGGATAAATATTTAAAACTAATATTATTTTATCAACAAACAAAAAAATCTTTATTTATAAATTAGCTCCACCTATCGAGCGTCGGTCGTATCATTTGTATCATCGATGCAATACCTGCTCGTTCGTACAATTTGACGCAACCCCGCATTGCGCTGCACTAGCGCTGCTGAGTGCCTCGGGAGGGACACAAACTATTCGCGTCTTGATTTTTATATGTGTGCTGTCGTGGTCATGCAGATTTATTTGGTGTGCGTTCCTACACGCACGTGGCACACAATGTAACAAATAACGCACACAATCGTACAAGGTAGGCAGTGGCTTTTTTACGCTTTGTTACTACACGACGAATCACGAAACTTACCGAAGTTTTCCGAACAAAGTTGGTTATGGGAATATTTTAAAAAGTAGCATTGTTTCATTGAATTTTTGCTACATAGACAACTCTTACTTTTTTTGTATTATTTTTATATTCCGACGCCATGTTTGTTTCGATTTATTTGTTTTGGTTGTGATTGTGGGCTATGATAGAATGAATGTATTTAATATTTTAACGTTGATATTATTGTGAAAAATAGTCAATAGGTATCTATTCACTGTGACAGTTGTCAGTTCAGGTGGTGTGTTTAGAGAAAAGAAAATGATGCGTTTTCAAAACGGTGAAAAAAAGAACAAGTGATCGTGCAAAGTAGTTGTACACCGGATTTGCAATTAATATAAAGTCAAGGTAGGTACTTAAATAATTCGTAAATTCAAATTTAAAACAACATGATTCATGTTTCATTGCCTCACATGTGTAGGTAAAGCAATCGATTATTCTGGATTTTTCGTCATTATTTTTTTAATTTTTTGTCTACCCTGTCTAAAAACTCTGTGCACGCCACTGGGGTAGGTACTATAACTAAAAAGTGAAAAAATTAAACAGCCGACTTCCAAAAACACTACAAAGTTATTTCTCACTTTGTAGTGTCTTTTTGGAAGTCAGTTGTTTTTTTTAAACTAGATGAGGTCGGCGTTTCCTATCTGACTACTCTGAGAAGAAAGGCCGAAACAAACTCAGAGGTCACAGTCTCTTTTGAAGTTCAGCCATAATCGTGGTCTGATCGTTTGTGGACCACGTAGATTGGTGTCTGAAATGGTCTATTGAGGAAAGAATTATGGCGGCCATCTACAATGCCACATACCTACGAACTTTAAATCAACAAACTTGAGAAACAAAAAAAGTGAAGTGGCGCCATTTACAATGGCCTATGCGAACTTGACGTCACACTGTAACTACATCGCGCAAGCAGAGTTTACCGCGCGACCCGCATATATACACGACATCAACCGTCAGGCATTTCCCCACCAGACACAACACCCGTCTAGTCGGAGGATCTTCCCTTTACTATAAAGTATGAGTGAACTTTACACCCTGTTCCTCATGTAACCTCTATAGAATCACACAGATTCAATGGGCCTGTCCTATCAGTGCACGCATTTGTCAGTAATCATGCAGGTCAACTTAGAACGTAAGGAGCACAACGATTCGACGAACAATACCAAAGAAAGGACATCTTGGTAGGCCGCATAAAGTACTCAAATTGCTAGATTATTATTAAAAACTAATTGAGAGAGCACGAGGCTTGTGGCTAAGTAATATAAGCCGCTCGGATCGATCAATCAGGTTAAGCTACGCTTGCCGCGTTGGTCCGTGAATAGGTGACCATCTTTACATACCAAGACCCCTCCGTGCCTCGGAAAGCACGTTAAGCCGTTGGTCACGGCTATCATTCGTGGATCTTTGACAGTAATTACGGGTCGTCACAAGCCCGAAAGTCTGACAACCAGTCTTTCCAAGGGGTATCGTATTACCCAATAACTGGATTGTGGAGGTCAGATAGGCAGTCACTCCATGTAAAATACTGGTATTCAGCTGCATCCGGTGAGACTGGAAGCCGACCTCAACATAGTAGGCTAGGCAGATGATGATGAACTGAATGAGACATGAAAAACAAAAAACAAATGTAAAATTGTGAGTTAATTGTTTTACTGCGACTTGTGAGACTTTGATTTGTAGGTACTATCTACTGGGGTCTTTAAATTAGCGCTTTTAGTGAATAGACCGCCCATTGTGTTATCCTAAATAAAATTTCCGCATTTATGTCTGTTACTAGCTTTTGTCCGCGACTCCGCCCGCGTGGATGTCGGTTATCGAGTAAAAGCGTAGCCTATGTCCTTCTCCACATCCCAGGCTATATCTCTGCCAAATTTCATGACGAACGGTTTACCGGCTTAGGCGTGAAAGCGTAACTGACAGACAGAGTTACTTTCGCGTTTATAATACTAGCTTTAGCCCGCGGCTCCGCCCGTGTGGAGGTCGGTTATCAAGGTCGGTTAAAAAGTAGCCTATGTCCTTCTCCATATCCCAGGCTATATATCTTTATTCTTATTAATAAAGACTTCTTTCTATTGCTGGATATTTGCTTGCCCCAAGATCTCTTCATTTCTGTTTCGATCATGTAGGGAAAAGTCGAGAAAAGCTCTCTCTATTGCCCTTTATGTGAGTTTCAGCCTTCTCATAAGGCCCATTATTTATCGACCACGTTTCAGTGCCATAGGTCATCACTGTGAACACGCACTGATCAAAGTCTTTTGTCTTGAGACACTGCGGTATATGGGACGAGAAAATATTGCGTAGCTTCCCGAACGCTGCTCAGCCGAGTCGGATTCGACGATTAACCTCTTCTCGAAGTTGGACCTACCTAACCGAAGTATACGACCACGGCTTTCCGATGAGAATATTATCTTTCAAATCATCAAAAAAATGATTGTGATTTTTAAACCCCGACGCAAAAACGACGGTGTGTGTGTCTGTCTGAATTAGTCGGGAGTGTTCTTAGACATGTTTCATCAAAATCGGTTAAGCCGTTTGAAGATTATCAGCTCTTTTCTGGTTGATGAAGGGATTTGAGCATCTTCCACGGGTCTGATCAAGTCGAAATTTGGTATTCTATTACTTCAAAGATATTAGACGAACAAAGAAACACCTGAAATGTCCAGGATACCCAAGTAACTCATCAACAAACAGATAAATGGTGATCAGAACGAGGAATGAGAATAAATTAAAAACAAACTTCACTGTGGGAAACAAACGCAACCACCCACTTTTTAAACTTAATGTCACGCTGCGAAGATTTAATCTTCGCAGCGTGACATTAAGTTTAAAAAGTGGGAAATAAAAGTTAAGTCAAGTCGGGGGACGGTCATCGAAAACGCCAAACAGAGGAGGCGTAGCATTTTCATTAGCCGTCCCCCGACTTGACAATGCCTTGATCAAAATACTACCTACAACTGAAACGGCCAATAAATTTAATTTTTTACTTTTTATAGGTTTTGTTTGGGTCGGGGGTTTTTAAAATTTTTAATTTAACTTTTTTTTCCCACTTTTTTTCAGTAGTCTGGTTTTAGTTTTCGAACTTACTTTTTTATTTTTGTAGGATGCTATTTCGTTCTTTATTTTTGCGGTGATATTGTACTGACCAATTATCCGTAAGAACACTGACTCATTCACCAAAATCGCTAAGCGCCCTAGCGATTTTGATGAATCAGTCAGTCTTTTGGATCATCATCTCTAGTCTAGTTTCCCCACCGGGTGTGCTTGGACAGGAAACCTCCTCGTGTGCCCGTGGGCTGGAGTTTCCCTTGGATGCGTCTGGAGGAAAGGCCAGTCTCCGGGACGGTGCACCCTGGGATGCGGGCAATGTCCCCCCATTAGGTACGCGTGCCTAAGGGGTGTCGTTGCCCGTATGCCAATATCCTGTCGGAGGAACGCTCCAACGCGTGTCTCTCTGCGACTATGCAGAGACGCACAGCGGCGGAGTAAGAGCGGGCTCGGTGTGCACTTACCCTGCCACCGGGCAGGCAAGAAGGAGTCCTCTCCTTCTGCCACCGTTAATCTCGTAGCCCCGAAGATTGTCACGGTCATGTCTCTGACTTTTGACGGGGGTCGAGGGTCTTGGCTTAACCGCCCGGGCCGCGAGGAAGAATACCTCTATAAAAAATTACCCCAAACCTCCAAGCGGCGGCGCACCGTGAGGGAGGTTGATAGCTTGACTAATGGGTAGCTAAATTAGTCCCTAGTGCGGACCACTATTTTTGAGATTTATTCAGTTTTTACTCGTGGGAACAATTATGGAACATATAACTAAAAACAAAAACATCGTAGAGGAGGGGAGTGATGCGGGGTCGGAGTCCGATGCCGCATCGGTGAGCGCGAAGGGCTCTTTTAAGAGCCCGGAGCGCGTAGTGGGGGGCGCTTCGAAGAGGACCAAAGAGTTCCTCAAGAAGCGCTCCAAACCGAAGGATGGCCAGGGGTCATCCTCGGACGGTGGCATGTCCTCGGCTCGTAAGCTCGGGAAGGTCTGTCGGCAGGGTGGAATCCGGTTGGGCAAGGGGCTTACCACCCAGGAGACCGGCGAGTCGAGCCAAGCCGGCCCAGCCCAGGCAGACCAGCGAGCCGAGGCGCTGGCCACGGAGGGGCAGCTCTCGGGAGGGACCGGCCGAAGGGGCCTCTCAGAGTCGTCTGGCGGAGAGCCGGACACCGCCGGCGGCTCCATCTCGGAGCAAATGGCAAGGTTCGCGGAGGCTGTGGCTGCCGCAGTCAAGGGTTTAGCCTTGAAGAGGACGCACGCCTCTAAGGACAAGGCCGTGCCCGCAGCCATAGCCTCCATTATGGCGGCAGCGGAGGGCATCCACACCGGACCTCCGTCGGACAACATGTCCGAGATGCGGGCGGAGGTCGCCCGCTTAGCAGCCGCCACGGAGCTTCTCCGAAAGGAGAACGAGGAGCTCCGAGCGGACCTAGCAGCACTCCGAGGAGCTGGCCCCAAAGTGGTGCCTCAGAAGGGGGCGCGGCATGCGCAGGGTGTACCCGTGCCGGAGGAGGACCGGCTGCTAAACTTAGTGCGGCAAGAGCTGGCTTCCTTCAGCAGCCGGTTGTCCGTCCTGGAGGCCATCGTCTTGCGGCCCCCGCTGGCAGCGAGTCGGCCGGCCTCGGGCCAGCAGCAGAGGGGGGGCACGTATGCCACAACCACCGCTGCCACGGCCAAATCGGCACCGCAGTCGGGACAAACCCCGGCGAAACCGGTGCCGCCCAAGCCCAAGACGGGCGGGGTGGCTGTGCAGGCGGCAACGGCCCCAGCGGTGGTACAAGGAAGGACGGCCCCACCTCCCAAATCTCCTCCGGCCGACGCCGAATGGCAAGTAGCCGGGGAGAAGAAGAAGGCAGGGAAGGCTGCGAGGGCGGTGAAAAGGAAGGAGAGGCGGCAGCGAGCCAAGAAGCGGAGCGCCGCGGCTAGGCTACGCGCCCCGAAGTCCGCAGCTGTAGTTATCACACTACAGCCGGAAGCGGAAAAGAAGGGCGTGTCCTACCGCGACGTGATCGCGAAGGCGAAAGCGGCGGTGGACCTCCCAGACCTAGGGGTTGCCAACGGCCTCCGCATCAGGGTCACCGCGACTGGGGCCCGGATGCTGGAGGTCCCTGGCGCGGCCAGTGGCCCGACCGCTGACGCTCTGGCCGAAAGGCTGAGGGCGTCCATAAGTATGGACGAGGCTCGAGTGTCCAGGCCCACCAAGTGCGCTGATATGCGCATCTTGGGCCTGGACGACTCTGTGACGGAGAGCGAGGTGGTGGCCGCCGTCGTCAGGACTGGGGGTTGCTCTGCCGAGCAGGTGAGGGCAGGGACCATCCGTCCTGACAACACGGGGATGCAAACCGTTACGGTGAGCTGCCCCGTGTCGGCGGCCCGAAAGATCACCGAGGAGGGCCGAAGGCTCCTGGTAGGCTGGGTATCCGCGCAGGTCAAGCTGCTGGAACCCAGACCTCTGAGGTGCTTCCGCTGCCAGGTGGGTCACCACGTGGGAGTGCAATGCACCTCGGAGGTGGACCGCAGCGGTCACTGCTTCCGCTGCGGTCAGCCTGGTCACAAGGCCGGCTCGTGCAATGCCACGCCGCACTGTTACCTATGTGCGGCAGCTGGCAAGCCGGCCGAACACCGGGCTGGGAGCAAGGCCTGCGCTCCACGCGCCGAAACCAGGAGCCGGGGCAGGGGCAAGCCCTCCGCCACCGCCGTCACCGCCGTAGCCGCCGCCACGGCCGCCGTCGCTGCCGGCTCTAACGTCATCGTCGCCGCCGCTACCACCGCGGCAGGGCCCTCTCAGAGGGCTCCGGAGGGGGCTGAAATGGAATGCCAATAACGGCCCCATTTCGCCTCCTCCAGGCGAACATCAACCACTGCGCCACCGCTCAGGATCTGTTGCTCCAGAGCATGGCGCAGTGGTCGATTAACATCGCCGTGGTCGCTGAGCCGTACTTTGTCCCGCCCAGGGATTACTGGGTGGAGGACCTGAGCGGCTCAGTGACACTAATTTCGTCGGCCGCCGCCGGAACCCCGGCTCTCGAGGGTATCCAGAGAGGAAGGGGTTGCGTAGCAGCACGGTTCGGGGAGATTGCAGTGGTAGGGGTGTACTTCTCCCCGAGCCGAACTCTCGCCGAGTTCCACAACTCCCTTGAGGAGTTGAAAGATGTCGTCGTCGGGTTCCGTTCCCTCCCCGTGCTCGTCCTCGGGGACTTCAATGCCAAGAACTTGGCTTGGGGTTCCCGGTTGACGGATGTGCGGGGTAGGATGGTGGAGGACTGGGCTCTAGAGGTGGGCCTGGTCGTCCTAAACCGGGGTTCTGTCGCCACGTGTGTGCGGATGCGGGGTGAGTCGGTGGTGGACATTTCGTTCGCCAGCCCCGCTCTGTCGCCGCGTGTCGTCGACTGGCGCGTCATGGAGGGGGTGGAGACGTATTCCGACCACCGGTACATCCGGTTTGACGTCTCCGCCCAGACCTCGAGCGCGCCGGTCCAACAGGCTCCGTGTGGTCCGCGGTGGGCGCTGAAGCGGCTGGACCGGGAGCTCCTCCTGGAAGCCTCGATCGTGCAGGCCTGGGTGTCACCACCCGACAGGCCTGCCGACATCAACGACGAGGCGGAGTGGTTCCGGGAGGCCATGTCCGAGGTATGCGACGTGGCAATGCCCCGGGTCCAGCCAGGACGTGCTTCACGCCAGGTGTACTGGTGGTCGCCGGAGCTCACAGCTCTGCGCGAGGCGTGCGTTGCTGCGCGGCACCGGTACACCAGGCACCGCAGGCTCCGTATCCGCCCTCCGGATACGGAAGCCATTCAGGCGGAGCTATACGAGGGGTACAGAGCGGCGAAGACCGCCCTCCGAGCGGAGATCTTGCGGGCCAGGTTACTGGCCCGCGAGGAGTCGCTGGAGACTCTGAACAGAGACCCGTGGGGACGCCCCTACAAAATGGTGCGGGAAAAAATCCGCCCGTGGGCTCCCCCGCTGACCCAGAGTCTCCGGCCTCAGCTCGTGCAGGACGTGGTGAGCGCTCTGTTCCCCTCGCGAGGGGAGCACGCTCCCCCGCCCATGGCTCCACCTCCTGCGGTGCGCGACGCGGACCACACCGACGACGACGACGATGCTCCAGAGGTGACCGAGGTAGAATTGAGAGTGGCGGTACGTAGGCTGAATGCCAAGAATACCGCCCCAGGACCCGACGGCTTGCCTGGAAAAGCCTGGGTCCTGGCCTTGGAGGCTCTCGGGCCTCGACTAAGAGGGCTCCTAAGCGCATGCTTGGAGGAGGGCCAGTTCCCACGTCACTAGAAGACGGGGAAACTGGTCCTCATCAAGAAGCAGGGGCGCCCCGCGGACTCTCCGTCCGCTTACCGGCCCATCGTGCTGCTCGACGAGGTGGGCAAGCTCTTTGAAAGAGTCATTGCAGACCGCCTCGTCGGGCGGCTGGTGCGGGTGGGGCCGGATTTGGCGGAGAGCCAGTTCGGTTTCCGCAGGGGGCGCTCCACGGTGGACGCCATCATGCGCGTGCGAGCCCTCACGACGGGGGATGCTGTGGCCCGGGGTGGGGTCGTCTTGGCGGTGCCTCTGGACATCGCCAATGCCTTCAACACCCTGCCCTGGAGTTGCATAAGGGAGGCACTCCGGTATCACCGGATGCCGACCTACCTCTGTCGTGTGGTCGAGGCCTATTTGACGGACAGGGCCGTCATCTACCCCGGTCACCTAGGAGAGTGGAACCGGTGAGAGATGTCGTGCGGTGTCCCACAGGGATCGGTCCTGGGGCCGCATCTGTGGGACATCGGATACGACTGGGTGTTGCGCGCCGACCTCCCTAGCGGTGTCAGCGTAGTTTGCTACGCTGACGACACGCTGGTCCTGGCGCAAGGGAGGTCGTACCAGGCGGCGGCCGACTTAGCGACACACGGAGTTGCGACAATCGTCGATAGGATCCGGCAACTGGGACTCGAGGTGGCCTTGCACAAGTCCGAGGCCATGTGGTTTCATGGTCTTCGGAATGTGCCACTGACGGGTTCCCAGATAACGGTGGGAGGGGTTCACATCGGCGTCGAGTCGACGATGAAGTACCTAGGACTCGTACTCGACAGCCGGTGGAACTTCGCGGAACACTTCCGACGTTTGGCTCCCAGACTGGAGCGGGCCGGGGCTGCCTTGAAGCGGCTCCTGCCCAATCTAGGGGGGCCAAACGCCTCCTGCCGGAGGCTGTACGCGGGGGTCGTGCGGGCCATGGCCCTATACGGGGCGCCGGTGTGGGCGCCTACATTGAGGCGCCAACCAGCACGCCGGTTGAAGGCGGCCCATAGGGTCATGGCCATCCGGATGATCCGGGGATACCGCACGATCTCCGGTGAGGCGGCGGGCCTCCTTGCCGGATTACCGCCATGGGATCTGGAGGCAAACGTCCTCGCGCTCACTTGGGAGTGGCGCGAGGAGGCCAAACGCCGGGGCGTAACTCCGCTGCCGCGGGAAGTCGCGGCACGGCGGACAGAGCTCCGGCAGGATCTCATGGCGACGTGGAAAGTGCGATTGTCGCAACCCAGTGCTGGGCACGCCGCGATTGCGGCGGTAAGTCCCCTCTTTGAGGAGTGGCTTGAGAGGCGGCATGGCGTCCTCACCTTCCGCCTGACACAGGTCCTCACCGGACATGGCTGTTTCGGGAGGTTCCTGTTTCGGATAGGGCGGGAGGAAACGCCCGGGTGTTTCCATTGCGAAGATCGCCCAGAGGACACGGTGGAGCATACGGTGGAGGTCTGCCCAGCTTGGGCGGAGCAACGCCGTGTCCTCGTGGAGGTGATCGGTGGCGGCGATCTCTCGCGTCCGACCCTGGTCCAGGCCATGGTACGGAGCGAGAGGGCATGGCTGGCAGTCGCCTCCTTCAGCGAAGCAGTTATGCTCGCAAAGAGGGAGGCGGCGCACGTGAGGGAGATGCAGTACATGCGCCCTCACAGCCGTGGCCTTCGCAGGAGACGCCCTGGGCGTCGGGAATCCCAGGCTGATTCCCGGCCACCGTAGGCACGGGCTTGCGGACGGCGAGTAATGGGTACCTCGCTGTCCGGTAAGGACCAAGCCCGGGTCGACGGCGCGTTGTGTTCCACGCGCGCCTCAAAGAGATGTCAGCAGCAACAGAGGGGCCCGCAAGGGCCGATGCCTGCCGGGGGTGCGGGTTGTTTGAAAGAGATACCGCCGCCCCTGGCACACAGGCAACTGAGGGAACACGGGTGGGTTTTAGTCAGTAAAAGTCTGACACGCTCTCCCGCTCCACCTAGAGCGGGAGAAGTTATTTGATGATTTCCCACCCAAAAAAAAAAAAAAAAAAGTCGGGGGACGGTCATCGAAAAGGCCAAACAGAGGAGGCGTAGCATTTTCATTAGCCGTCCCCCGACTTGACAATGCCTTGATCAAAATACTACCTACAACTGAAACGGCCAATAAATATAATTTTTTACTTTTTATAGGTTTTGTTTGGGTCGGGGGTTTTTAAAATTTTTAATTTAACTTTTTTTCCCACTTTTTGTCAGTAGTCTGGTTTTAGTTTTCGAACTTACTTTTTTATTTTTGTAGGATGCTATTTCGTTCTTTATTTTTGCGGTGATATTGTACTGACCAATTATCCGTAAGAACACTGACTCATTCACCAAAATCGCTAAGCGCCCTAGCGATTTTGATGAATCAGTCAGTCTTTTGGATCATCATCTCTAGTCTAGTTTCCCCACCTACATTGGGGTTGGCTTATAGTCTAATCGAATGCAGCTGAATACCAGTATTTGACATAGAGAGACTGCCTATCTGAGCTCCATAATCCAGTTACTGGGTAATACAATACGCCTCGGTAAGACTGGTTGTCAGACTTACAGGGCTTCTGACTCCCGGTATCGACTGTCAAAACCGACGTCGTTCCGAGATATTGAGCAAGGTTATTCAGTTCGGTTATAAAGTTAGTCTAGTAGACGCAAGCGATACTGGTAAGCATTAGGTCCAATTCCCAGGCCAGGCATAGTGTGATCGGATTTTTCCATGTGGAATTTCTCAGTAGGTAGCTGCCCGGATTCTGAATTTGTTCCCGGTTAATGACGTAAGGCTCGCCGCCTATTGCATGAGAATTAAATATAACTGACGTCATGAGGGTGTACCTACTAGAGACACAACTCTGTACACACAATTTAGGACAATGTATGTTACGTACCGTTCTCTTTAAGATAGGTATTATCTACCGCATTTAATCTTAGGGGTTTTGGATAGATTTTCAACCCCCAATAACTGTAAAAAGGGTTTGATTTGATTAAGTTGCCGGCTTGCTTCACGCCCATTTGCGAAGCAATCCAATGGTGGACGAAGGGCGATAGTGGTGCCGCGCTGCCGCGTGTTTTTTCACCTAAACCTGATCGTTCTGGAACTAAACAATGTGCTCCCCGTGTTTAAACTTTTTTCTCATACGAGATGGTCCTTCTGTGATTTTGTGCTACACCCCGTTCAAGACACGAGAAAATACATAGCCAGCACCTGTGGAAATAAATGTGCAGTAAAGTGTTAGCTGGATTGAGGACTACTGTTCATACCGCCGAGCCCCTGGAGCGCAAAGCAGTGAGCAGAAGTTCGCAGGTAAACTTAATTCAAATCCACACCTTTAATCTCCTACCCAATGTATATTGTTTTAATTTTCACTTTTTCATGTGCTTCTCATTTGTAAAAATCCATCAGTACCTATTAATGTAATGCAAACTGCATTACTTATATAGTTATAGGGGCCGTTCAAGTATTAGGAAAGCAGATTTTGTGCAGTTATTAACCCCCGCCCCCCCCCCCCGTCAGCAAAAGTAGGCAAAGCTCTTACCCCCTCCCATGCTTACGTGAACAACGGTACATTTTTCAATGTGTTCTGGTTTATTTATTGATTCATGAGCAGCAGTTATGTCTATAAATAAGGAATAGGCTTGGAATAGAGGATTTTAACGCATATAATATTTAATTAAGCAAATTTTATTGAGATGGTATTCAGTTATTGTAATCTTTATGTATTAACGAACAAAACAAACTTAATAGGTCATAGAGTCATACTTTATGATGCACGTGGTAGTCGTTCATCTTGACTACGAAGTCTTTAAAGCTTTTTATTGAAATGAAATGAAATGAAATGTTTATTTATGTAAGTAGATCTTAAAAGACACTTTTACACGTCAATATTTTGTTGGTCAATATTTTTTAAAACTAGATGGCGCCGGCATTTCCTAGCTGACTGTTCCCTGAGAAGAAAAGCCGAAACAAACTCAGAGGTCATAGTCTCTTTTAAAGTCCAAACATTATATTATTTAAATTTTTATGTGAGTCTAACAATGCAGGGTAATGTCTGGAAAGGCCTTTTGAAGAAAGAGCCATTGCAGCTTTGAGCTGACCTGTCTCAACAGACGGCCTGTATGTAGCAGTCACCGTGTAGCTCAACCCTATTTTAGGGAGCTCAACGACCCGCCACAAGACGCTACCAGATTTGCAGGACATTTGCGTACGCCATTTACGAAATGCTCAAAACCACCAGACGAGTTATAAAGTAATGTGTTCAATCTAGCCTGCATAGTACTCACATTCACAGTTAGTTTTTTCTTTAAATGTCATTAAAAATAATGTCACGTAGATCAATACTTAAATATAAAATGTCAACAGTATCTATTAAACACTTAGCTTATATACCAGTTTGTTGCTTGAGGGTACATTGGAGCAACTTAACTAGTCCCAAGCTTTTTTGTCATCCAAGTAATCTTTTATTGAGAAGTTTTTCTTGTAAAACTAGTTTTAACAAGAAATCCTACTGAAATATTATTAATGCGAGAGTTTTTTTGTTCAGATGTATGGATGTTTGTTACTCTTTCACGCAAAAACAGCTGAACAGATTTGGATGAAATTTGGCAAACAGATAGTTTATAACCTGGATTAACAGATAGGATACTTTTCATCCCGGTAGTACGTTCCCGTGGGATAATTCTCGACCTCCACGCGGGCGAATCCACGAGCAATAGCTAGTAAATCATAATTAAAGGTTTGACTTATCCGAGTCTTGATCCCTTACAATTGAGCAGACGCAGAATACTTACAAAAATTTACGTATCAAGACCCCTCCGTGCCTAGGAGAGCACGTTAAAAGTTGGTCCCGGTTGTTATTCGTGGTACATTGACAGTCGCTACTGGTAGAACCCCGAAAGTGTGACAACCAGTGTTACCCAGGGGTATCGTATCACTCAGTAACTGGATTGTGGAGGTCAGATAGGCAGTACTCAACTGCATCCGGTTAGACTGGAAACTGACCACAACATAGTTGGGAAAAGGCTAGGCAGACGATACCAGATTTAAAAAAAAAACATCTGTCTGTTTGCCCGACTTCTGAGGAAGGCCATATAGGCTATTTAACATCTCGCTAGAACCCTAAGGAGCTAAGCAAAAATAAAAATATAATCAGAAAGAACGCTAAGCGAAAACGGTAAAAAAAAGTAATCGCACGATGTGATGCGATGCGACGGGGTGGATCTGGGTAACGAGAAATGACACGCGAACGAAGTCACGTGCAGTGGTTAACTAGTAACTATAACTATAACTGAATGTAGGTATTCAGCTGCATCCAGTTTAAGTGGAAGCTGACCTCGACGTACATTATTTATTTTGTTCCATTACCTATCCATATTGATACCCAACACGTGGGTAAAATATTGCCAGCTCATATAATTTGACCCTGTATTCCTACTTAATATTATAAATGCGAAAGTAACTCTTTCTGTTTATTACGCTTTCACGTCTAAACCGCTGAACCGATCGTCATGAAATTTGGTAAAGATATAGCCTGGGATATGGAGAAGGACATAGGCTACTTTTTTACGCGATAACGTGTCAAACCTTTGAAGAATCAGAACGTTAAGCCGTTATTCCCCCCGACAGTCGTTACGGGTAGTCAGATCCGGAACGTCTTACCAAGAGGTATCGTATTATCCAGTAACAGAATTGTGGAGGTCAGATAGGCACTCGCTCCATGCAAAATACTGGTATTCAGCGGCATCCGGTCATACTGGCAGTCGACCCCAACATAAAAATATTCCGATTTAATTTATTCCGCCGAACAATTTATTCTATTAATCTAGATAAATAAAAAGAAAGGTCCTGACTGACTGACTGACTGACTCATCAACGCCCAGCCCGAACTAGGGTTCGGGCTGGGCGTTCCTAGGAACTTGAAATTTTAATTGATAATGAATTTATAATTTAAATATGTTAATTTTTAATAGGACAAGTCGTCAAAGTGACGCCATTTTATTTTTTGATTGTAATCAATTTATTTCTGATTACAAACTTACAAATTATACAATGTATTTGCCAGCTAGTTGTAGGAGACAAATTGCTAATCTCTTAGCATACAATTTACACCATGACACTGGTACCTGTAGTTTACCATCGCTTACTGTTAGTAGTGCTACTAACACTACTTTTGATATGCCTAGTAGTTTAAACAATTAGGTGCGACAACAGATAAACCGCATATTATGTTGAATGTTGTTCATCAAAATATGCAGGGTCTATCCGGCAAAGAGCTAGAGTTAAGCTTATTTATGGAGAACCATGATGTTCAGGTGTTATGTTTAACTGAACACTGGTTGAAAGAACATGAAGTAGTGTTTATTAATGATGATAATTTTACCGTACAAAGTGCATTTGTAAGAAAAACTGCTATTCGCGGTGGTTCTTTAGTCCTTGTTTTAAACAAGTTGAAATGTAAACAACGTTTAGATTTAGTTAACCTTTCTATTGAACGTACTATTGAGTTGTCTTGTGTTGAACTCGAGCGATACGTCATTATTTGCGTTCATCGACCACGCTCTGGGGATTTCATTCGTTTCGAATCGGGAATGGAGGATTTACTCAATAAGTTAAAATCAACTAATAAAAGTATTATTTTATGTGGAGATTTTAATATTAATATTTTAGATGTTACTCCAATAAGTATTAGACTTCTTAATCTGTTTAGTTCTTTTAATTTAACTAACTTGTTTTTAGAACCTACTAGGATCACGGCTTCAACATCGACTTGTCTTGATAATATATTTAGTGATTGTGATGCCAAAAATAAATTAGTACTTAACGTCTGACCATTGCGGATAGGGCGGGAGGAAACGCCCGGGTGTTTCCATTGCGAAGATCGCCCTGAGGACACGGTGGAGCATACGGTGGAGGTCTGCCCAGCTTGGGCGGAGCATCGCCGTGTCCTCGTGGAGGTGATCGGCGGCGGCGATCTCTCGCGTCCGACCCTGGTCCAGGCCATGGTACGGAGCGAGAGGGCATGGCTAGCAGTCGCCTCCTTCAGCGAAGCAGTTATGCTCGCAAAGAGGGAGGCGGCGCACGTGAAGGAGATGCAGTACATGCGCCCTCACAGCTGTGGCCTTCGCAGGAGACGCCCTGGGCGTCGGGAATCCCAGGCTGATTCCCGGCCACCGTAGGCGCGGGCTTGCGGACGGCGAGTAATGGGTAGCTCGCTGTCCGGTAAGGACCAAGCCCGGGTCGACGGCGCGTTGTGTTCCACGCGCGCCTCAAAGAGATGTCATCAGCAACTGATGGGGCCCGCAAGGGCCGATGCCTGCCAGGGGTGCGGGTTGTTCGAAAGAGATACCGCGGCCCCTGGCACACAGGCAAGTGAGGGAACACGGGTGGGTTTTAGTCAATAAAAGTCTGACACGCCCTCCCGCTCCACCCAGAGCGGGAGAAGTTATTTGATGATATCCCACCCAGAAAAAAAAAAAAAAACCATTGTGGATTATTGGCTAGCTTTCCTTTACCATTATAACAGGAAACGATATTATTACAAGGTATTAATAAAAAACTTGGTAAATTATATCCAATCAAAACTCTAAAAATATATAATTATCTAAAACAAATCAGACTAGACACAGTAGTTCTTTTTACAATAAGGATCAAATTGCGTTCTTTATATGTTTTTTTTTCTGTATTCTATCTTAGTTTTCTAGTTCAAATTACACTATAATTAGTCTTACAAACCGCCACCATAAAAATACGAAGAATTTAGGTTTTTTTAGTAACTAAACAAGATAAAGCAAAATAGAATCATTTCATTAAACTAAAGCAAGAAATCACCATATTTTAGTTTTCAAGAATATTTTAGCTCACCATATTTTAGTTCTCAGACATTTTTTTTTCTTGGTAGTGAGATCGTAAGTAACTTATCACGTCTAAGCTCCTGTAACATAAGGAGCTGCGTTAACGATTGCAAATATAGCCCTTTCAAACAACGTCATTTCTATTCTGACTGTTGTAAAGCAGTCGTCGTGGTCTTGATGTCCCGTATTATTTTGTATGGCTGTAGCTTTTTGAATCTCTATACCTATTAAGCTCCTCTTTTTTGGTCATAGCCGGGGCTGGAACAAGCATAATATCGTCTTCGCCTAAATTTCCCACCTTATCTCCGCGTTGCTAAAATAAACAGCCTAAATTTTCGTTCCTTGACAAGTGCCGTACGAGGTTGACAATACCCTTGCATATTTCATCGGAAGTGGGCCGCCGAAATACAGCCAAATCGTCGTTTTCAAATTAAGCAAAATATTGGCCCAGATTCGTTAAGTATTGAAAAGCTGCTTCAATAAGTCGTCGCTCCAAGTACCTTTTCTTTAAAGAATTTTCCATTTTCTTACTTATAGTTGTATTCATCCTTTTCAGTTTTGTCAGTGCATATTCTATTGCGACATCAGCTGTTACCAAGGAGGCATCCCGCCGACACAAACTTTCAATGATAGTTTTAATTACGTCCTAAATCTCGTGAAGCTCATCTAAAGTTGTCTATTCATCTTGGCTAAAAACAATCTCGGAATCAATATCAGCGCTTTGATGATGCATACCTTGAGTTTGATAAAACGTTGCAACATGTCTGTCATGCTACTCCACCTTGTCTTTGCATCCAGAATCAAGGGATACTCTTTTATGTAGTTTTACGTAGTTAGAAGTAACGTATTTTTGTGAAACATCATAATTTTTTGTCGGGGATTTTTACTAGTTACTGGAGTAGTGATTTGAGACCCGCGGCAAGAAAGCAGAGTCGCAGCGGGAGCAGGCGACGCGAGAATGTGCGACGAGTGCATGCAGTATAACTCGCGCGACGTTGCCAGCTCATGAATTTGTGACAGCGTGAATTTAATAACAGGCTGATGGCTCGGCCCCGCTTGATTGGAATGCGGAATTAAGTAACTTCAGATTTTTTTAAAGAACCGGGGGAACCTGGTATACTTCTTCAAAACCGGTTCTGTAGATATCGTGGAAGAACCGGGTATAACCGGGTATTTCCGAACCGAGTATACCCGGGTGCATGCCCTAGTCACGACTACATCCAGCAATTTCGGGCAATGGCAACATGTAGGAACCTCTTGCCAGAGATACGGCCACACAATATCATGCAATATGGAGCAACTTAAAAAACTAGGTAATACGCCCCCCATCGCCGCCTCCGCTGCCGGCCGGTTCCTCTCGCAAAAACGAGACGTAGTTATACGTACAAACGAGATAGAAAGAAAATTGACAGAAAAAAATCTAAACCGATTGGATACTCGGCAACTTATGAGATATATGTAGCAATCAGAAGCAATATTCTCGAAACATATCCGAAATTTATTGTTGTTGCTCCAGATTGCTCCGCTTAATTGGTCCTGTTGGAGTTGTCGAGCAGTAATTGCTCAAAAAATTGGCCGCGAAAGAGCACCTTTAGAGCAGCCTTGCTAAATTCCAATTCGAAAGGTCAGGAAGTTACAGGCACATGAATCATTCCAGCTTTGTCTTTGGGATAGCAACTTCCTCCATTCATATTTTATCTGCATGTATTTTTCGGCACCGAGTTAGGAGACAAAGCAAAATCGGGCCGCTTTTATTAAACGAAAAGTTTCAATAAATCTACTACCTTCAAATATGCCTTCTCTTTTTTCTGTGTCTTATCTGCTAAATTTAGTTTCAATATAACCAAGACCTCCTCGGCGAAGACTGATCTCTTTTCTTATCTCCCCCGATTTCCCATCATAAATATTTTGCCGTGCCATCTCTCAAACGGCCAACCGAATGCAGCTGAATGCAATTTTACACGAACCGACTGGGTCATCGAGGTCAGATAAACAGTATCTGACCTCGACGACCCAGTTACTGGGTATTATTAAAATAAAATGTTAGTCTAAATGAATAACAAAAGTTTATCAACAATTACATAATTAACCTCTGTCACTTACTGTCATAATTATTATTGAGATAACAGTGTAGAAATGGAAAACTTTTTTTTAGTGAGTACATGCTTTTGGCCGTGACTTTCACCGCGTGGAAGTCGAAAAATACCCCACGGGAACATACTAACGGGATTAAAAGCAGCTATATGTTGGCCAAATTTCATCCCAATCTGTTTAGCTGATCAATGAGCCTGCTCTTGATCTCGATTACGCCTGATGGCAAGCGATGAATGAGGTCTATGATGGAATGAGCGTCCCCAGAAGATTCCTGTTCATTCTGCTTTGAAGGCAGACGGGTTAAATGTGGAAGGGAACACAGACGCTGGCAGAACGTTCCACTCTTTGACTGTGTGCATAATGGATGTGGAGGAGAAGCGCTGATAACGACTGGTTGGGGTATCAACCAAGTGGCAATGGTACCCTTTTTTTGGATGAGATATCATCAAATGACTTCTCCCGTTCCGGGCAGAGCGGGTGTCCGATTTTTACTGACTAAAACCCACCCCTGTTCCTTCAGTCGCCTGTGCCAAGGACACGGTAACTCTTTCGAAAAAATCCGGGACCCTGGCAGGCGAATTGTACCCTGGAGTACGTCTGGTAGTCCGGTAGTAAAACAGAGATGGTGGGATCAGGTCGTGGAGCTTATGCGCACACTCTCCAAAGAGTACTCAATTTTAGCAGGTACTAGCTTTTACTATTTAAGTAATATATAACGAAAAATATAATTTTGGGCTTGTGGGGTTTGTGGCTAAGTGATGTAAGCCGCACGGGTCGATCGTTTAGGTTAAGCAGCACTTGCCGCGGTTGGTCCGTGGATGGGTGTACAATCGTTACATACTAAGACCCTCCGTGCCTCGGAATGCACGTTAAGCCGTTGGTCCCGGTTGTCATTTGTGTATCATTGACATTCGTTACGGGTTGTCAGAAGCCCGAAATTCTGGCAACCAGTCTTATAAAGGGGTATCGTATTACCCAGTAATTGGGTTGTGGAGGTCAGATAGGCAGTCGCTCCATGTGAAATACTGGTATGCCGCTGCAAGCGGTTAGACTAGAAGCTGACCCCAACATACCTAGTTGGGAAAAGGCTAGGCAGATGATGATATATTTTCGGTGCTAACCTATCAGAGTCTTACCCACGACTTTTGAATCCAAAATATTCTGTGCATAGTTTTGACTTCGTTACTATTTTTTTTTATTATAATGTTACATAAATATTTTTTTGCTCTTGATAACCTTTGGCATAAATAATGTGTAGGTAGATACAATTATTATCTTGTTTTTGTTTAATTATAATAATATTACGATCATCTTACTTTTTATCCTCATGGATACGGATGGGATGGATGGGTTTTTTTGTCAAGGGAGAAGTTATTTGGGATATCATCAAATAACTTCTCCCGCTTAGGATGGAGTGTCAGACTTTTACTGACAAAAACCCACACGTGTTCCCTCAGTTGCCTGTGTGCTAGGGTCCACGGTATCTCTTTCGAACAACCCGCACCCCTGGCAGGCATCGGCCCTTGCGGACCCCACCAGTTAGTGTTGACATCTCTTTGAGGCGCGCGTGGAACACAACGCGCCGTCGGCCCGGGCTTGGTCCTGACCGGACAGCGAGCTACCAATTGCTCGCCGTCCGCAAGCCCGCGCCTACGGTGGCCGGGAATCAGCCTGAGATTCCCGACGCCCAGGGCGTCTCCTGCGGTGACTGAGGCCGTGAGGGCGCATGTACTGCTTCTCCCTCACGTGCGCCGCCTCCGTCTTCGCGAGCATTACTGCTTCGCAGAAGGATGTGACGGCTACTCATGCACTCTCGCTCCGTACCATGGCCTGGACCAGGGCCAGACGCGAGACACCGCCGCCGCGGCACTTAACTTATTGTGCTTGTGTAAATTATTACATCACCAATGCTCTCGAAACGGTGAAGGAAAATATCGTGAGAAAACCGGCATTTCCAAGAACCAAAAATTCAAAGACATGTGACAGCCACCAACCCGACGAGGGCCTTAGTAGGGAATTACGGCCCACTTCCTCTGACAGAGAGAAGGCCTGTGTCCAGCAGTGGGAAAATTATGGCCGGATCTGTTTCCTCTCTATCCGGAATCAGTTGAAAACAAGTATTTTAAATGGATTGACTACTTATCTGTGGCCCTAGTGTGAGTTTTATTTAACCATCTCGATCAAACGCTTCGAGCGCTTTCGGCGCTCCGATTGGGCCATCACCAATTCTGGGGGCCTACTCTCTAGCTCCGTCAACGAAGATACGGGCCCTTTCCGAAAGTAGTTCGAAACTTCTTAGTGAATCCTACAGCTAATTAACTAACGTTTTGCGACGGGCAAAAACATGTAATGTCAATTTTATTTAACCATCTCGATCAAACGCTTCGAGCGCGTTCGGCGCTCCGATTGGTCCGTCACCAATTCTGGGGGCCTACTCTCTAGCTTCATCAACGAAGATACGGGCCCTTTCCGAAAGTAGTTCGAAACTTCTTTGTGAATCCTACAGCCAATTAACTAACTTTTTTGGCCAGGCAAAAAGATATCGGGAGTAGGGGCTAGCTGTCAAATCATGTTGTCATTCATTCTTAGTTCGGGCTCCAAACTAATCTTCTGTCCGTTAGTGATACGGAGTTGGAAACGCCCGTTACTTCGACCGAAACAACGGACTCCGTGCTTAGGGAGTAGGCCCCCAGGGACAATCGGAGCGCCAAACGCACTCGATGCGTTTGATCGAGATGGTAAAATGAAACTCACACTAAGGCCTCTGATATCTGCATCCCAGTTATTGAGTAATATGAAACCTCTTAGTAAGATAGTCAGACTTTCGGGCTTGTGACGACCCGTAACGACCGTCAAAATCTACAATTGATAGCCGGTACCAACTGCTTAATTTGCTTACGTGGTAACGTGTTGTCGAAGCACGGAAACGATATTAAATGTCATAGTTATTATCAACATTCTAAAGGCTACAAAAAGGTGAAATATCTCAGGACTACATAAAAACCAGTCTGGGTTTAAAATACACTAGCATTACTAGCTAGCAGTGGCGAAAGCACCATATAACGTGTTATATGGTGTTTTCCAATAAAATAATAAATAAAGACACTCCGCCGATCGATTCCCAAAAAGTACGACAGTAATAACGACAAAGTCGCGTTTTCGACTTCCATAATAAAACCCATAGCGGTGTCAAAGTATTTGATCTGTATTCTTTTGCTTTTTCATAAATTTATACCGGCTTCCCTTCGGGGATTCGCATCGGCAACTCTATCGCTATTAAAAAATGGCACGTTAATGGTGGTTACTATTGTCAAAAAATATAGTTACACTACAGGTAATAGCGATCCTGTAATGATGTCACTTTAGGTCACGTGGCACCGCTTGATATTGACGAGAGTAAGCCGCTGTACAACGGGTTATGAACGAGACAGATATAGAAAAAATCCGTGAGCGAAGACGAAATGGAGGAATATTGCATATTCTATTGGATTTAATTCTTTACATTCAAATAGTAAGTATTCTTTACGGATAAATCAGTAAATTAAAGCAGGCTTCGCTTCGGCTTCTCTCTTAGAAAAATTGACACCTCGCCGCTGCAAGCTAGGCTCATTATCTGTGTGGATTTCTAGATATTTCAACAATGTTGTGTTCGGCTTCGATTAATAATTGTGGAATTTCATGCCAGCTCTTCTCCATAGGAAACGACCAATTGGAACCTTGCACCTAGCTTCTGACGTTTCGTAAGTGCCCTTGCAGGTTTATGTGAAATAAAATATTTTGATTTTGATTTATTTATTTTAATCAGAAAAGGGGCTTGTGGCTATGGAATAATAGCCGCACTTGGATTAGGTTGAGCTTCGCTTGACGCGATTGGTCCGTGGATAGGTGACCATCTTTACATATCAAGACCCCTCCGTGCCTCGGATAGCACGTTAAGCCGTTGGTCCCGGCTGTCATTCATGGATGTTTGACAGTCACTACTGGTAGAACCCCGAAAACCTGACAGCCAGTGTTACCAAGGGGATCGTGTTCTCCAGTAACTGGGTTGTGGAGGTCATATAGGCAGTCGCTCCATATCATCATCATCATTTCAGCCGAAAGACGTCAACTGTTGGACATAGGCCTCCCCCAGGAAAATAAAAAAACAACAACCCTTGCCTCACCGTATCCTTGGCCGCTACCGTAGCCAAGGGTAGACGGACCGCCTGGTACTAGGGGCCGTTATGCAGCGCTGCTTGTAATTTTTGGGGGTTTTACCATAATCGCCACGCTTGGCAGGCGATAGCAGTATGGTGGTAAAATGCACAGAGAACGCTGTTGCTTATTCTCTGGTAAGTATCTTAGTCACCTTCTACGACACCCACGGGAAGAAATGGGATGGTGCTATTCTTTTTACGTCCGGCACCACACGGAACATCACGCTCCATGTAAAATATTGGTATTCAGCTGCATCCGGTTAGACTGGAAGCCAACCCAACATAGTTGGGAAAAGGCTAGACAGATGATGATGATGATTTATTTATTTCAATGATAGAACGACTTTCATAATGTTACGGAAAAATACTGATCGCCACCGGTTCTGAGCATTTGGATCAGGGTCATTTTGAGATTGTATCGCTAATGAAGCGCTGGCAAAATATAAACTGAAACATATGCTCCTATCTCGCCCCCCAGTGGGGTCCCGCATTGTCGTTGTAGGGGGGCTCAGTAGACGAGGTCACTCTCCCCCGGTGAAGCGAAGAGAAACCTCAAGGTGGGGCCACTCGTTAGGGCTTTTGCCTCCAAGCCGACGACGTAGCGGCCAAAAAGTAGGTTGCGATGAGGTGCATCGTAACTGAGGCAGGCCGCTATGTCGAATGGGAGGCATCACGGTTGAGGGTTACAGGCTGCGGCGGAGGAGGAGTGCCGGTACTTCTGAGTAGCGTTCTTCCTTCCGTGGCCTAGACGGAGCCGCCACCGTTTGATGGCGGACGCGGTGGGGCCGCAGGGGAGGAGGAGTGTCGGTATAGCGTTGGCCGCGCTGCCTCTCCTCTGCGGCCGAAAAGTAGGCGGCGGGGCCACTGTGCTGACCCGTCGCAGTGGGACCAAGGGTGCCAGACACGGGGTCGTCTGGGGCTCTTATGCTATTTGGTTTCTGGGGTAGTCACGGCCGGCGTGCCATGTGTCCTGATGCGCCGGTGATAGGGGCTATTCCCCTCCGAGGAGGGTCCAGTGACGGACAGCCGCGGCGGGTTCGCGGATGGCTTGCGCGTTTCCGTGTTCCCGCCTCAAGCGGCACTGGAGGACACCGTGGAGTTTTAGTGGGTTACAGTCCCACATAACTGCGCTATCTCCCCGTGGTAGCGCAGTAGGCATTTCTCCACGTTAAACAAAAATAAAATGCCTGGGTCGACAGCGCGTTGTGTTCCACGCGCGTCGTCAGAGATGTCAGCAACAACTGGTGGGGTCCGCAAGGGCGGATGCCTGCCAGGGGTGCGGGTTGTTCGAAAGAGATACCGTCGCCCCTGTCACGCAGACAAAAGTCAAGAGACAAAAAAAAATCCCTTCGGAGATTACAGGCGTGATAGGAGCATATGTTTTTTTTTTTTGAGGGTGGGAAATCATCAAATAACTTCTCCCACTCTGGGTGGAGCGACAGGGCGTGTCGGACTTTTACTGACTAAAACCCACCCGTGTTCCCTCAGTTGCCTGTGTGCCAGGGGCCACGGTTTTTGCAAATCCGTCTATATATGACGGAGTTATGTTCAAACATACATAAAAAATATACATATAAACATGTCGAATTGATAACCTCCTTCTTTTTGAAATCGGTTTAAAAAGTCAATAACATAGCCCTTTTTTTGTGTGGGAAATCATCGAATGTATTCTCCCGCTCTGGGCGGAGCGGGAGAGCGTGTCAGACTTTTAATGACTAAAATCCACCCGTCTTATTTCAGTTGCCTGTGCACCTGTGCCTCGCGACCCTGGCAGGCGTCGGCCATAGCAGACCCCTTCTATTACTGCTGACATCTCTTTGAGGTGCGCGTAAAACACAACGCACCGTCGCCGTCGACCCGGGCCTGGTCCATACCGGGCGGTGAGCTACCCGTTGGTCGCCGTCCGCAAGCCTGCGCCTACGGTGGCCGGGAGTCCGCTATGGACTCCCGAACTTTGCCCGCCCAAGGAAATGAATCCAGGACCACATGCCCATCCTTTTGAACTCTGCAGCTCAAAAAAGATGATAGTGGCTCACTTGTTTTGTTACCTCGCACGACATACGTAAACATCGTAATCTTTGGTTCTATAGGTGTTTGGTAAGAACATGATAACCTACAATAATCTGAAGCTGTTTTTTTTTATATAATCTTCGTTTTACTTTGAACTTTGATTCCTATACACCGTGACATTTTAGTCGTCTTACAACGGCAGCCCACTTCATGTATCCAATGACTACTAATCATTTATTAAAAAAAAAAATATATGTTTGGACCTAAGAATAATAATTTAAAAAAAATATCATTCACTCAGACGCATGATGTAGTTTTGAACACCCTGTTATGGAGATGGAATGAATGATGAAATGTAATGGTATTATGCTAGGTAGGCAGAAATCTGCTACGGTTTGAAACGTAAACATTATTAACAGAGAGGATGTTTCATAATTCTAAAGCATTATTGATTTTTCATGGTACCTAATGGTAACAAGATTTTAATCAGAGAATCGGATACATTGAGTGGACCACCTCTGTAAGACGACTAAAATGTCACGGTGTATAAAACAAAACTGTTTAATTAAGACTTTGAAATCCATAGAATATATAACTTATAACTTTTGCCCGCGGCTTCGCCCGCGTGGATGTAGGTTATCGCGTAAAAAAGTAGCCTATGTCCTTCTCCATATCCCAGGCTATATCTTTACCAAATTTCATGTCGATCGGTTCAGCGGTTAAGACGTGAAAGCGTAATAAACAGAAAGAGTTACTTTCGCATTTATAATATTAAGTAGGAATACAGGGTCAAATTATATTAGCTGGCAATATTTTACCCACGTGTTGGGTATAAATATCGATAACTAATGGAACAAAATAAAAAATGTACGTTGAGGTCGGCTTCCACTTAAACTGGATGCAGCTGAATACCTACATTCAGCTATAGTTAACTCTAACCATTGCACATGACTTGGTTCGCGTGTCATTTCTCGTTACCCAGATACACCTTGTCGCGTCGCATCGCATCGCTCGATCCACCCCGTCGCATCGCATCGCATCATGCTATCACTTTTTTACCGTTTTCGCTTAGCGTTCTTTCTGATTTATTTTTATTTTTGCTCGGCTTCTTAGGGTTCTAGCGTGATGTTAAATAGCCTGTATGTCTTCCTCAGAAATCGGGCCATCACACAGATTTTTTTTTAAATCTGGTATCATCTGCCTAGCCTTTTCCTAACTATGTTGTGGTTAGCGTGCAGTCTAACCAGATGCAGTTGAGTACTGCCTATCAGACCTCCACAATCCAGTTTCTGAGTTATATGATACCCCTGGGTAACACTGTTTGTCAAACTTTCGGGGTTCTACAAGTAGCGACTGTCAATGTACCACGAATAACAACCGGGACCAACTTTTAACGTGCTCTCCGAAGCACGGAGGGGTCTTGGTACGTAAATTTTTGTAAGTATACTGTGTCTGCTCAATTGAAAGGGATAAAGACTCGGATGAGACATACCTATAATTATGATTTACTAGCTATTGCTAGTGGCTTCGCCCGCGTGGAGGTAGGGAATTATCCCACGGGAACGTACAATCGGAATGAAAAGTATTCTATATGTTCATCCAGGTTATAAACTATCAGTTTGCCAAATTTCATCCAAATCTGTTCAGCCGTTTTTACGTGATTGAGTAACAAACATTCATACATCTAAACATACAAACTATCGCAGTAATAATATTTTAGTCGGATTGCTTGTTAAAACTAGTTTTACAAGGAAAACTGTTCAATAACAAGCTTTAAAGACTTCGTAGTCAAGATGAACGACTACCACGTGCATCTTAAAGTATGACTTTATGATCTATTAAGTTTATTTTAATCGTTAATACATAAAGATTATATTAACTGAATACATTGCGTTTTATTAATAAGTACCTACCTCAAAACGTCGCTTTTGCACTGACTGACTTACTGACTCACTCATCAAAATCGCTAGGGCGCTTAGCGATTTTGATGAGTGAGTCAGTGTTCTTACGGATAATTGGTCAGTACAATATCACCGCAAAAATAAAGAAAGAAATAGCACCCCACCAAATTAAAAAGTAAGTCCAAAAACTAAAACCAGACTACTGAAAAATCCCAATCAATTTTCTGATGATTCGAAAGATACTATTCTCATCTGAACGCCGTGGTCATAATTATGTCTCAGTTAGGTAGGTCCCACTTCGAAAAAGAGGTTAATCGTTAGCATTCGGGAAGCTACGCAGTATTATCTCGTCCCATATACCGCAGTGTCTCAAGACAAAAGACTTTGATCAGTGCGTGTTCACAGTGATGACCTATGGCACTGAAACGTGGTCGATGAATAATGGGCCTTATGAGACAGCTGAAACTCACTTAAAGGGCAATAGAAAGAGCTTTTCTTGACGTTTTCCTACGTGATCGAAACAGAAATGAAGAGGAACCAAGGTAGCCGAAATAGCCCGACGAATGACCAAACTTAAGTGGCAGTGGGCAGCTAGCAGAACAGATGACCGATGGGGAATTTTTATTAAAAGTTTTTATTTTTCACTTTTTACTTATAGTACCTACCCCACACCAATTCGAAAAATCATCATCCTAGGGGTATTCTCAAAGTCAATCAAATCAAAACATTGCATATTTATGCAATAGCAGCAATCGCGGTTGGTGTCTTTTTTTGAAGAATTCCGTTGTCTGTGTCCAAAACTCATCATGAGATCCATAAAAATGTTTGGAAATTCGGCTATATATGACGGAGTTATGCCCGAACATACATTAAAAAAATATAAACATACCGAATTGATAACCTCCCCCCTTTTTGAAGTCAAGTTGAAGTTACAAATATGATTGACGTGTACAAGTGTCATTTATAATTAACTGCAACAATCTGATAACGTAACTCAAAACAAATTTATAGGTACCGCAAACTCAACGTTTATGTCGAGATGTGCTGTGATATATCTACAGTCAAAGGTCGGCATTCATGCCAGGCGAATGTTTCGTAAACATGTATAAATATATTGTATTGTGTCTGTGTCTCAGTTTGAGTGGCGTACTATGTGATCTGAATAAGCCAGAAGGTAATTATAGATTACTTAATTTATAATTCGAAGGGTCCTAAATAAATGTATGTATCGCAACGTGTGCGCCGTCATCTCGTTCTCGGTGTCGTCGGCCCGGTGACGGTCGCAGTGGACAAATGCACTAGGGATGTGTTCTATAAATTCATCCCCTTATAGAGTCTACAAAGTTTGTATGGTATAAATTTGTCAGTTTTGCCGATGGGAAATACCATAATTGCCTAGCCTTTTCTCAACTTCGTTAGGGTTGGCTTCCAGTCTAACCGGGTGCGGCTGTATACCAGTATTTTACATGGCACGACTGCCTATCTGACCTCCACAACCCAGTAACTGGGTAACACAATATCGCTTGGTAAGATTGATTGTCAGACTTTCGGGCTTCTGACGACCCGTAATGACTGTCAAAGATGCACAAATGACAACGGGGACCAACAGCTTAACGTGCTTAACGAGGCACGGAGGGATCTTGGTATGTAAAGATGTTGATCCATCCACGGACGTACCGCGGCAAGCGTTGATTAACCTGATCGCCGATGGGAAATATCATCTATCATGACACACAAGTCACCTCGTACGCTTCACGTATTATGCATGTATTTGCCGAAGGACGATCCTAGAATGAAACCTCAAACCACGGTCGCACGGATTTAAAAATATTGCGACGGGATTTTATCGCGCACTGGAATGTCAACTCTCGGTTTTGAACCGAGCGTTGAGAACTCAACAGAGCATCGCAGCCCCAGCGTGTCGTAAACACATGATCCAATGCGCGAAAACTTCCCGCCGCGATATTTTTACGCTCATGCTATATGGACTTATTACAATCATAATAATATATATGAATGTTATCAACTTATTTCAGGAGCTGCCTGCGAGTGGGATGGAGTCAAAGGGATATGCGTGAAAGAGACGCAATGTTTCACCACTCTGGACACAGGCGGCGACCCCCATCTCGTATGTGACGTCATCAGTATATTTTTTTGTTCTTTAAAGGGTGACTGGTAATTAGTGACTGATATTTAAACACATCTACTCATGGGTAGCTCGCTGTCCGGTAAGGACCAAGCCCGGGTCGACGGCGCGTTGTGTTCCACGCGCGCCTCAAAGAGATGTCAGCAGCAACAGATGGGGCCCGCAAGGGCCGATGCCTGCTAGGGGTGCGGGTTGTTCGAAAGAGATACCGCCGCCCCTGGCACACAGGCAATTGAGGGAACACGGGTGGGTTTTAGTCAGTAAAAGTCTGACACGCCCTCCCGCTCCACCCAGAGCGGGAGAAGTTATTTGATGATTTCCCAGCCAGAAAAAAAAAACAAAAAAAAACACATCTACTCATCATAACAAACAGTTTTACCAATGAAATGTTTTTTTTTAATTTAAATAACGCATGTCCCCAGTCACCACAATAGAATATTGAGTACCTAACAAGATATACAATAATACACCATCAGCTGTAATTTAATTTAGTTAAGTACTTACTTACAAGCAAAAAAAAAAAAAAACCACTTTTACCATGCATTATTATTTTATCATTAATTTAACCATCGTACGGACCACGCGCGCGCTATCAGCTGTGATTTGCTTGACCCCGGGGTAAAGTGGGGTCAAGGTTATGATGAGTACAATTATGTGTTTAAATATCGGTCACTAATTACCAGTCACCCTATATTATACATTAGTAGTTAAATCGGCTTATAAGTCGATTCGAATTTACTCACCCGAAACGGGCGAATCTACATTTTTTTTGAATTACATATGGTTTTTTGTAAGTAATTCGCACAAACTTAAATTTTATTTGTGGGCGCATCGACAACTCAAGAAATACGTATTAGGCATACGTTTTTCTTGAGTTGTCGATGCAATTGGCACGTTTTGAGTTTTATATTTTAAAGTTACATAATTAGTTGGATTTTCACTTAATATCTAGAAAAAAATCTTAACTAAATACCTATATTGCATGAAATTCAACACGTGCCAATTGCTTACACATATTTCTTTAATTGTCGATTCTCCCACTATAAATTAACTTCATGCGAATAGCCTACAAAATTAATATCATATTATTAAAAGGTATCGATTCGCCCGTTCCGGCGAGTAAATTTATGCGAATCAACGAACGTTGGGTTTGAACTATTTTTTTGTTTTTAGGTTTGTTCTACAAAAGGTGATGTGACCATCGTCTGTTGCACTGACTGTGAACTAGTAAATGATACCAGGTAGCTACAATTTTACAGTTACATAAATCCATACCTATCGCCACCACGCCGCCGCTTTTGCCTCTCGCCTTTTTCGCAGAAACTACAAAACATCACCAGCAGCTGCGGTGCTTAAATACTTCTTGTGCTTTTCGTAATTCTCCTGACCTTCAACAATTTTGGGCCGAACTAATTTTAATAACCGTAGGTACATATTACGTACATTTTTTAAGTGAAAACTTCTTTAGGCGCGTCGAACACTTTTTGGGTAAACAAAAATCATGGAAGTCGCGTCATCGTCACTGAACGCTTTTTGATTTAAGTGTGGTTGGGTGAGCGACCACACGAATGAGTAGCGCGTTGATGTCTTCTGGAAAAATCCTTTACTTTCATTAGGAAATTCTAATTCTTTTATCCCTTTCTTTCCCTTTGTATTTTAATCGTAAAAATCTGTGCTGTTACCTTTAATGGCTGAAGTCGATCGCTCGTTTATAATTTTTTTGTGAAAACCTCTATAGATGATTTAAAAAATACACACGTAATTGTTCAAGTTTTCACTTTTGTCGGCACTCCCGAGTACCAATGTTTTTTTAGTTCGGTTAGTACTGAGTGCTATGCAATATATTACGACACGTTCGCTGTTCCATGCTTAAGTCGTATTATCTCTTAAGCCATTCGTCCAAATTATATGCAGTAAACGAGAAAAGTGTTTTGTTTTAAACACTTGAGATGATACATTTACTTATTTTGACAAGAATTCATAATTGTAGATAATATGACCAATATACATGACCTAACGATTTAAATATTATTTAGAAACTACTTTTTGTGACTCAAATATAAAAGTTAGACATATGCTGTCGCCGACTTTTTTATAGGCATTATCAAGTTCTACAACTTTTTCGTGGTCATCGTCGGACATACGAACGAGGGACATACTTTAAGAGGTTGTGGTACTCATGAAAATATACAACTTTTATTATAGAGTGGTCACCAAATTATAAAGAAAAAATAATAGTTTAAAAAACACGCTTCAAAAACCAAACTAAAACAATTGAAAATAATTTAATTCTATTAAAAAGCGTGGGGTGCTTCTTTATGTATTTTTATACTTTATTATTATCAAGCACCCCACGCTTTTTAATAGAATTAAATTATTTTCTATTTTTTGGTTCTGCTGACTACAAAAGCGAGATTTATTTTTCTTCTTTTTTAATTATTGAATTGTCATCGGTCCTCGATAAGTCTACAAAGTTTAAATGAAACCTGACCGTTTGAAGTGGGTCAAAATCAAGTCCAAAGGAGTCGGTTACAAACAAACAAACATACAGGTGAAGATAATAAAAGCGTGTTAAAAATCAGAATCAAAATCAATCAATCAATCAAAATCAGAATAAAATCATTTATGCGAACATAAATGTATAGAGCGGCTGGTTTTATTTTCGCGGTTTCAGTGATGGTAACTTTGTAAATGTTTTTCATTTTCATGAGTATTGCTCCCTTAAAGTATGTCCTTTTTGAGAGGTCCCATATTCTTTTTATTTACTTTTATCGGATAGTTTTTGCCTTAGTTTCAATAATATGTATTTAATCCACTTTGTCCATCTTGATAACGATCTAATACTTCCTGGTTCTTTTGTTTTCATTGCAAGTAGTGGTAGACAGAGTGTGGTGAAAAACAATAATCGAGGTACCTTTCCGAGGTCTTTGTATATAAAGTTGGTCACCTATCCACGGAACAACGGTGACAAGCTTAGCTTAACCTGAGGCCCTAGTGTGAGTTTCTTTTAACCGTCGCGATCGCGTTACGGCACTCCGATTGGTCCTTCACCAATCCAGGGCCAGGTGTTCCATGGGACTGTTCTTACATAGCCACGAGCCCCTTCCACGTCATATAGGCTGGTATTTTTTTTAAATTGTATTATTAGGTTATATTGAAACTGTTCTGTACTCCTCGTCACTTGTCCCAAAAGGGTCATTAGAAAACCAGCGTCAGACAGCATCTCTAGCATTAATGCTGAAATGAACCTTTTTGGCGCAGCCGTGAGGTGAGGCACACACTGATGTAACTATTTATTTTCATTTTTTTTATTTCTAATTGAATTTTGTGTTTCACGAACCGTGTCCAAATAAACGGTATTCTTTCTTTCTTTATGATCAAAATATAGTGTCACCAGTTTTTTTTCCTTTTCAGAAATGTAGTGATGAGCCCAAAAACTGGTTACTATTGGAAGGATGGCACTAAAGCCAGGGACAGTAAGTTTTATATTCGTTTTTCTTATTAATCTGACGTTTTTGCTATCCATCCATTTGGTTAGCTTTTTTTTTGAGGTTGGGAAATCATCTTTACTTCTCCCGCTCTGGGTGGAGCAGGAGGGCGTGTCAGACTTTTACTGATTAAAACCCACTCGTGTTTCTTCAGTTGCCTGTGTGCCAGCGGCCATTTCTCACTCCTCATATTTGGGACTTATCGCCGCAATCGTAGCGTGCCCAATGTTTGGTCAGCTTCCAGTCTAACCTGAGTAATTAACTGAAGCAACACAAGCCAACTGTCCACAATTCCACAAATTGATAAAAAACTTTGTGTAAATTATTTCATCACTACTAAGATGCTCTCAAAGCGGTGAAGGAAAACATCGTGAGGAAATTGACGTGTCCTGGGATCAACAATTCAAAGCTTGTGACATCTGTTACTACGCAATGCCCCTCGTGGTCGATTACATCCCGCTCCCTCTCGAAGAGAGGTCTGTACCCCAGCAGTGGCAAGATTCTGTATGTTTGAGAACCATACATGAGGATGGGATGAAGACACATGTCGCAAAAGGTTTAATTTAGAGATTAGAAAAATCTGGCGCTAGTTGAACCCATATCGATGGCAAATCACTTAAAGAAATTATACCCATTTTGATAACCATTATCATAATTGAAGCCTTGTCCTACCCGCTGCTGAGTATAGGCTTCCCCGCCTTTGAACCACGCTCTACTGGTCTAGTGTCCTTCAGGACTTCCCCACGATCTTCTGTGGGTAGTGAGCTCTTTCTACCGTTTCTCGGCAACCATTCCTTTAGGGCTCTGCTTTATCTACCATCATCACGACTTGTGCTATTGATAACCAATTCATACAAAATATTTCAGCTTGTCTCCAGTACTTACACGACCTACCGTACAAGTGCCGTGATGGAGGTTTCTATTCGGGCATCAGTAAGAACTACGATGAGGAGAAGAAATGCCACACAATAGGAATGTGGGGTATCGGAGGTGCTCCATCACCAGACCATGAGCCTGGCGCTGAATACCCTCACCAGGTATGTCATTTTAGAACTTCCTTAACGGATTGGTGTACTTAAATTTACGTGTGGCTGGCCTTGGACCCAATTCTACGAAATTACAATAGTTTCGGTAGAAGAGTGTAACCGGCGAAAAATGTATGTGCTGGGGGTCCAGAATGATATTCTGAATTCATGGTAACAGTTTGTTCACTGGTTAAAAATGTATCCTCTATAATAGGAGACCATCCACATTCCGTGCCTCGTTAAGTACGCTAAGCCGTTGGTCCCGGCTGTCATTCGTAGATTTTTTGTCGTTTAGTCAATAGCCCAAAAGTCTGTCAACCAATCTTAACATTTGGTGTCGTGTTCTTCAGTAACGGTTTTGGAGCTCAGACAAGCAGTGACACCATGTAAAATACCGGTATTCAACTGCATCCAGTTAGACCGGAACACAACACCACCATAGTTGTGAAAAGGCTGATGACAAATGATGATGATGATGTTCTTGGCGATTTAACCTATCAAATATAAACTTGAAACCAGATGATGATCGTCCCTATCACATGCACCTGATAGTAAGCAATGATGAGCTTGACGATGTCGCAACTTCAAGAATTCCACGGTAAAATTATCAGAAAACGCAGATAACGCCAAGGGTCTCCTTGATATGGGCCTCTTGCTGTAGTAAAAAAAATATCGAATCAGCGAAGCGGTAGTGGGTTTTACTAACCACGGAGCCAAGTCTACTAATTTATAAAAGAAGCCATGGTCTCTCCATTGTAATTTTTTGATAGACAAGCCATACACAATCTGCCTTGCCAAGTGCCAATTAATTTAGGCAATTCTCCGGGTTGATTGCAGATGTTTATTCCTGTTTTTATTATCACCAGGCATTGCTGGGTTACGGTGAAGACTTAGCATCAGCTAAGTGGCTAGCTGGAGGATCTATTATCAGCGATAAATTCATCCTGACCGCTGCTCGAGTCCACAGCCGGGGCAAACAGAAGTAAGCTAGTATCTATAACAAACTTATTCCCACGAGCGAAGCACTCATAAAAAATAAACATAATCAGCCTATAATGTTCCCACTGCTGGGACACAGGCCTCGTCTCTTTTGCAGGCATAGTGTGGGTTGGTGCATGTCACATGTCTTCCTCAGAGCAGTTTTACACAACGCAAAGTACCTGCCTGGGTTTGAACCCTTCGTCAGTTGGGGCTGTTGTCACTAGGCCACCACTACGATGCATAGCTTTCTGTCGTTAATTTCATCATCCGCTGCTCTCAAAACGTTAAAGAAAATTGTGAGGAAACTGACATGTCCTTGAACCAAAATATTCGAAGACATGTGACATCTACCAACTCGGACTGGGCCCATGTGGTGGATAACGCAAACCACCTGGCAATCCACTATAATTATACTTATGCATAAGCTAAAAATTGTCATCGAAAAGTTCGTTTTCTAATCCATTTTTATCCGATATTTTCGGAACAGAACATTTAACATTCTTCTAACATTCACAGTGGTGCGCTGAAATTCGTCGCGTTGGGTGTTGAGAAACGCACAGACTCGCCATCTAAGTGGCAGACTCATGAGGTGAAGAGATTCATCCCACACCCAAACTACCATAGTCCAAGTAAATACAACGACATCGCACTAATTGAGTTAGAGACACCGTAAGTATAAACTCACGCCTTTTCAATAAATGTAGTTTTGCAGATCAAATTTCAGCCTTGGTGGCCATTCTTAACGGTGACAAGCAAGTGAGTACACAGACACAGGTGCTCTCTCTCTTTCCACATAGTCCGATGTGACTGCAAACCACGACGACCAGAGAAAGAGAGAGGTCAGGCGCAGGACCAACGGTTTAACGTGGTTTCCGAGTCACTTGGGTGTCACACCGTCAACTTCCAAACTACGGGTTGTACCTGAGAAATTCTTTATAGAATAGTGTTATTGCTCCCTTTTGCCCGACCTGGGAATTGAACCCAGGACCCCAAACTCAGCCGTCACGCTTGCGAACAGTATTGGCTTCAGTACATGATGATTTTCTTTTTAATTAGCGCAGCCGCCATCTTGAATTTTCATTTTGGCGTCACTATTGGCTTCAGCACCCTCGAAGACCATGAAAACTATAGGTATCTATTTTATATGATAAAAAGTCACAAGAAAGCATATTTTTTCAGTTACGTGACGAATTCTAAAATTTAACTCCTACTGCAAGCAAAAAACTTTGTTTCCAAAAAGCGTCCTCTAAAGTGTGCATCTTTTTTTTTTTGGGGTGGGAATTCATCAGATAACTTCTCCCGCTCTGGGTGGAGCAGGAGGGCATGTCAGACTTTTACTGACTAAAGCCCACACGTGTTCCCTCAGTTGGCTGTGTGCTAGGAGCGACGGTAACTCTTTCGAACAACCCGCACCCCTGGCGTTTGACGTCACTATTGGTTTCAGCACTCTTAAAAACCATGAAAACCACGTCACTCTCTGTCTCTTTCTCACAAGGAGGGTGAATAGCGTTACGTAACGTTTTTTCAGTTAAGTGACGATTTCTAAAATTTTGCTCCTACTGCAAGCAAAGAATTATTTTCAAAAAAGCGTGTTCCAAAGTGTGCATCTTACAGCGAAGAATAGGCGAGAAATTCCAAGCCGTTTTAAATGAAGTTTTACAAAATCATTGAAATGAAATGAAATGAAATGTTTATTTATGTAAGTAGATCTTAAAAGACACTTTTACACGTCAATATTTTGTAGGTCAATATTTAAAAAAACTAGATGGCGCCGGCATTTCCTAGCTGACTGTTCCCTGACAAGAAAAGCCGAAACAAACTCAGATGTCATGGTCTCTTTTAAAGTCCAAACATTATATTATTTGAATTTTATGTGAGTCTAACAATGCAGGGTAATGTCTGGAAAGGCCTTTTGAAGAAAGAGCCATCGCAATTTTGAGCTGACCTGTCTCAACAGACGGCATGTATGTAGCAGTCACCGTGAGCTTAGCAGTAGCTAGATCAACAATTTAATGAAACTAACAATTTAATGGGAATTGAAACCAGGTTCTGGTTTCAATTCTCAAGTCGGGCAAAGTGCTGTTGGGTTTTTTCGTCAGGAATTTCTCAGTAGCAGCCCGGAGTCTAGATTTATACCCGGGTGATGGCAATAGGCCCGCCTCTTATTACATGGGTCTTTTAAGTAATTGGCGAGTTGTGGATGTACCTACTATGGTTACACCCCTGCCTAACGTTTCAGGGAAGACTGTGTTGATGTTTCACAAAATCGTGGTATAATTCCTGAATATCTTTATTTCAGGATTGTAATGAACAAAAACGTGCTGCCAGCTTGTCTTCACGTTGAAGACGCTCTTGCTAAAACCGCAATTGCTACTACATGGAGAGTTTTGAAATCGGATGACTTAGATGACTTTGCTGACACGATTCAGACGGTAGGTCATTAGCATTTCAGAAGCACGTCCACATAGGACATAGGCCTACTTCAAGCACCGCCACTGCAGATCAAATTAAATTAGCTAGGAAAAGTCTAAAAATAAACTAAATTAAACGAAACACATTTTACACGGCAATAATACACGGCGTTGTCATCATCTGCCTAGCGTTTTCCCCAACTGTTTTTTCCAACCCAGAATTTTACTACAATGGTGGTACCATAATCGCCACGCTTAGCAGGCGGGTCGGCGATTGCAGATTTGTGATAAAATACCAAAAAAGATCTGAGGAAAATTACAAAACTAAAGAATGCTACCTTCCATACAAAAATACTGAAATGGAGATGGCCAAATGCTCTGCGATAGGCCTTCGACTCGATCAATCACAAGGGCCTGATCAAAAAATTTTCAGAATCAAGATATTTCCAACAACATCGTTAAAATAATTGAGAACTACCTCGAAGGCAGAACTATGAGATGCAGATTTAGAACTACCATATCCAAACACAAACCGATACCTCACAGCGTGCCCCAAGGCACCGTTGGCCGGCCAACGATAAAACTACAAAACAACAAACACTTTTTGCACTATCACAAACAGATCAGATACCTCGGTGTCATATTCGACAAACACATGAAGATGAACCAGCACACCGAAAAGGTCATGAAAAGATTGAAACAAGTCAGAGGAGCTCTCGGTCCAATAATAGGATACAATGCTTGTAAGAAAGGGCTGCCAGACAAAGAAGGCTTCGTGACGGTGGAGTCGAAGCGAAGGAAGCCCACTTGCCGTAATCGATGTGGTACTGCTCTGGCGGGACCAAATATGTTGCTGCGTCCTGCAACACCGTCGTCGCAGCTGTACGTATCCCATCTGTATCACTCCACGATAACTGAAGACATTGTGGAATACATCAGGATTAAGACCAAGTGGACCTTGAGAGTAGAGAAGTTGGAGTCGCGTCATAACATAAACTTCAAATCATTTCTGGTGCGGGTTCCAACTCAGTATCTAGAAACCTTCATGAAGGAAGAGTTTGGCTGAAAGGTGTGGCAAACCGACGTTTTCGTGGAAGGTTACGCGACACCACGCAGCGCAACACGTCGCCGACACAGTCATCACTTCGTGTACAATAGTTTCAATAAAATATAAAAATATGTATGTTTAGGTTAAGGTATTTATCTATGGGCCTGCGTCGCCTGAGATAACTGGATTATTATTATTATTATCTCCTTTATTCCAACATAAACACATATAAATTACATTTTTAAATATTAGAATATAAAATTTATAAAAACACTTAAAAATATAAAAAAATAATTTATGCTAAGACAGAACTAGGCACGAAACTGGCCATCATTCAGGCCTGCATTTTACCGCTGTTGAACTACGGAGTGGTGCAACTACTCTCAAGGTACAGCGCAACGAACTTAAGCGAAATCAAACGCCAATACAGACTGGCACTAATAAACGCCGCACAACTACCAAGAGGAGCACCCACTGAAGTAATCTGAGAGATGGCTGACATTGAAGCCTGGCACCTACGCGCCGAGGACCTTAATACCAAAATGTTGGAAAACATATCCAAACTAGAAATAGAAGAACTTGAATCCCCCGGAGACGCCTACCAAGCGCACGGCGATTTAACCCCCTCAGAGTTGATCACAGAATGGGCGGTATATTATATGACCCTAATAAAAAAGGATACGAGTGGTGGCCTACCGACAAAACGAAGGAACCGCGTCCCCTTAAAATAAAAATAAAAATAATAATAACAATAATGCCTCAATGAGCATACACCATAAACTAAACACGTAATCTGTTTACATAATCTCACATATTGCGAATAAATAGAACACAGCAAACATAGATCCATTAGGACATAAGTTAGCTGACTCACCTCTGTATGGCCCACCGGCCACAGAGACATTTTGTAATACACAAAGTAGGCAAATAAGTGTTATGCTGATTCTAATTCGGATTCTGCGATAGGAACAATAAGTTGTCTAAAGCTTGCGGAATGGCAAATTAGACATGGATCTAAAAGAAGCTGAGGAAGACAACGTAAACGTTGTGACGACGACATAGTCGAGACAGCTGGTGCCCTGTGCATGTCTTCTGTCATGATCTCATAACAAATAAAAGAGTCTGGGTGAAGCCTATGCGTCACGACCGCGTTGATTGGCCACAACGAATAAATCATTATTCATTATTTCTTTATTCATTTTCAGATTAACTTGGACGAGTTCACCGAAAAAGAGTGCAAGACTGCATATCTTATCTACCGACATAGGATATTAAAGGACGGAATTGATCGCAACACTCAAATGTGTTATGGAAGCAGATCTCACTCTCTTGAAGCTTGTCGGGTAAATAGAACTTATTCTTCTTCGTCGGACCCTCGAAGTCTTTGGTTGACCTGCGAGATGTGATTCCCAAAAAAGTGGAAGAAAGAAAGACGGGTTTACTACCCTTCTGCGTACCCCACCGTGAAATACAGAGCCAAGTAATATTTTTTGTATTTTCAGGGTCTAGCCGGCGAACCATTGCTGATCAACACGCAATTCTCCCCCTGTATCTACACCATCATTGGAGTGACGTCATTCGGCCGTCGCCAATGTGGTCCTAATAGCAGCACTCCTTATGTGTACACCAGGGTAGCTCACTACAAACCCTGGATTGAAAGCATCGTGTGGGCTTAAATTACGGCTGGTGAATTTTGAATTGACATGTGAAAAAATAAAATTGTCGTTTGAAATATTGTGTCTTTTTTTTCTGGACAACCTCATCATCTGCTTAGCCATTTCTCAAATACGTTGGGGTCGGCAAGTCTAAACGGATGCTGCTGAATACCGACATTTTACATAGTGACTGCCTATCTGACGTCCACAGCTTTGTGACTGGGTTACACGATACTCCTCCAGATTTTCCAGGGACCAGCGGCTTACCGAGATTTCCGATGCACGAAGGCGTCTTAGTATGATGACCAACCAATAAAACGACAGCAGCGTAGTTATAAGATGTTAGGTGGCACAGACTCTTGACGAACGTGCGATGCATTCTTATGAGCTGAAAACGCTAGCGGTGATCTCATCTTTAAATCAACTCAGAGTTTATCTGGCAGGCATACCATTTAGAATTCTGACTGATTGCGTGAATACACTCAGGTCAATATTAGTCTAGTTCAGTTCAACACGTACATGTATAGGATTTTTTTCGCTTAGTATAGTGTGTGTAGTAGTTGGCGAGAGCAGTGGTAACGGTCGCGACATAAGACTTGTAGGTAGTGGTCTCGAACCCAAGCAAACACTTTACTTTGTGTAAATTATTTCATCTCCACGGCTTTCAAAAAGGTGACGGAAAACATCGTGAGGAAACCGTCATGTTCTAGAACCGAAAAGTAATCCGTATCAAACTTAATGAAAGCAAGTCTATCCACATTAACTTCACGAATAAAAAGCCACAATACTTCCCAGTATTCATAAATAATCAACAAATACCATACGCAAATACTGCTAAGTATCTCGGCATGACCCTGGATGCAAAACTGCGCTGGAAAGAGCATTTCAAAAAGAAAAGAGCGGAATTAGATATTCGATACAAACAAATGTATTGGCTACTTGGTAGACAATCACCATTGTCAATATCTAATAAATTGTTGTTATATAAACAAGTTTTAAAGCCTGTATGGAGCTACGGTATTCAGCTGTGGGGCTGCACCAGCCAAAGTAATCGTCAAATCATACAACGTTTTCAAAACAAAGTACTAAGGGATATAGTAAACGCGCCCTGGTACATAAGAAATAGCAACCTCCACCGGGACCTCAAGATGGATGTCGTAAACATAGTTATACAGAAATATGCAGAAGCTCATGAACACAGACTTCATCATCACGTGAATGTCGAGACGATCTAACTCCTTGCCAACACTGATTTAGTGAACTGAAGACTAAAAACGGTAAAACCCTTTTTTTTTTTGGTGGGTGGGAAATCATCAAATGACTTCTCCCGCTCTGGGTGGAGCAGGAGGGTGTGTCAGACTTTTACTGACTAAAACCCACCCATGTTCTCTCAGCTGCCCGTGTGCCAGGGGCCGCGGTATCTCTTTCGAACAACCCGCACCCCTGGCAGGCATCGACCCTTGCGAGCCCCACCAGCTGCTGCTGACATCCCCCTGCGACGGGTCAGCAGTGGCCCCGCCGCCTACCACTTTTCGGCAGCAGGGGATAGGGAGAGCGGCCAACGCTATACCGACACTCCTCTTCCCCTGCGGCCCCACCGCGTCCGCCATCAAACGGTGGCGGCCCCGTCCAGGCCGCGGAAGGGAAGAGCGCTACTCGGAAGTACCGGCACTCCTCCTCCACCGCAGCCTGTAACTCTCAGCCGCGATGCCTCCCATTCGGCCCACCTCAGCTGCGATGCACCTCACCGCAACCTACTTTTTGGCCGCTACGTCGTCGGCTTGGAGGCACAAGCCCTGACGAGCGGCCCCACCTTGGGGTTCCTCTTCGCTTCACCGTGGGAGGGTGACCACGGTTACTGAGCCCCCCCCGCAATGACAATGCGGGAACCCCACTGGGGGGAAACCCTTTGAGTTAGTTTAGTGCAGTGTAAGTGAACTTAAACTGTAGTGCAAGTGCTGTCCTTAATAAAGAACACGTGAACCAAGTGTCTTCCCCTTAACTTACAGTGAATAAGAAAGTTATTGGACGATTTCTTAGTTTAATAGTTACTTAGCAGTTGGGTGGAGCGGGAGGGCGTGTCAGACTTTTACTGACTAAAACCCACCCGTGTTCCCTCAGTTGCCTGTGTGCCAGGGGCGGCGGTATCTCTTTCGAACAACCCGCACCCCTGGCAGGCATCGGCCCTTGCGGGCCCCATCTGTTGCTGCTGACATCTCTTTGAGACGCGCGTGGTACACAACGCGCCGTCGACCCGGGCTTGGTCCTTACCGGACAGCGAGCTACCCATTACTCGCCGTCCGAGTTACTTAGCAGTTTCAGTTATATTTAAATTACTTATTAGCTAATAGGCTAGATTGTAATGTGACTAAAGTATCTTCTATTGTGATATTTTATTTAAAAAAAAAATGCGCCATCAACATGTGACATCCACTAACCCGCACTGGGCCCACGTGGTGGATTATGGCCTACCCCTCTCATAGTGAGGAGGTCTGTGTGCCAGCAGTGGGAACATTAAAGGCTGATTATGCTTTAAAAGACATTATATTTCAAAAACAATTTGATTTAATCACAAACCAATGAAAACCATCATTCAAGCCCACACGATACTCTCAATCCAGGTTTTGTAGTATGCTACCCTGGTGAAGACATCAGGAACGCTGTTATTACAGCGGAATATGGCAAATGACGTCACTCCAATGACTGTGTAGATACAGCGGGATAATTGAGTGGTAATCAGCAATGGTTCACCGCGTTGACTCTGTGAATACATAAAATGTTCACTTATTTTTTGTTCTTTTGGTGGGAAATCATCAAATAACTTCTCCCGCTCTGAGTGGAGCAGGAGGGCGTGTCAGACTTTTACTGACTAAAACCCACACGTGTCACACAGTTGCCTGTGTGCCAGGGGCGACGGTATCTCTTTCGAACAACCCGCAGCCCTAGCAGAACAACCCGCACCCCTGGCAGAAAATGTTCACTTAAGTCTGTATTTTACGGGGTACGCAGATGTGTAGTAAGCCCATCTTTCTTTCTTCCCTCCTTCCTTTTTTCTTATTTCTTTAATGTTCAATTATGAATAATTCATGGTCGCTCTCTCTGTGTTGGTGATTGCACAAAATTGACACCCGGTTTAAAAACGTTCAAAATTTAGTCGCAGTCTCATCTCGGCAACAATCAAATGTCAAAAACTTGTCAAAATATATGGATACTCGATGTATTTTTGACAGATTGAGACTGAGGTCAAACTACAAACGTTCTTAAAATTACGAGAATTTCCCCTCTCATCTAACCTGCTGTTGCAACATAATTGAACAATTAGAAGAAAAAAAATTTAAATTAAAATATAATATTAGAAATTAGAATTGCGATTGGATTGAATAAGTCGAAAACCATCAATCCATTAAAATTCATGTGCAAGTCAGTCAGATTAGGAACATGGTGGAAAATGATGGGAGCATGTAGTGGACCCAAACATACAAGGATATGTATTATCCACCCACACGTACTGTCACAGAGAGAAAACCTGAGTACCAGCAGGGCCAACATTAAAGGTCATAAACATTTACTTTGAGTAGTTTATGCGGCCTACCTGTCCTTTTTTGGTATTGTTCGTCAAATGGTTGAGCTCCTCAAGTTCTGAGTTGAGCTGCATGATTACTGATAAATGCGTGTGCACTGATTGGACAGGTCTACTGAATCTGTGTGATTCTTTCCTCGAAAGACCATTTCAAACACCAGTCCACATGGTCCTCACATGATCTGACCAAGATTATGTCTGGACTTTAAAAGAGACTGTGACCTCTGAGTTTGTTTCGGCCTTTCTTCTCAGAGTAGTGAGATAGGAAACGCTGACCTCATCTAGGGCTTTACAAACCTACTCACAAAAATACATCATTTATATCATCGTCATTTCATCTACATATAGGTAATACCTGCACCCCACGGTTTCACCCTGCATAAGTCTTGATCCTGTTGGAAGATCGAGATAAAAAGTATCCTCTATCTCATGTCGTGGTCTACCAATATGCCTTTGATCCAAATCTGTTTTTCCATTTTAGCGTAAAACTTTTTACAAAAATACAGAAACAACAAATCTTTTCTCTGTAAAATATTATAGTTGAGACATTATGTCTGGCGTCCGGAAACGAACTTTTAACTTTCTAAGCCGTCATTAAATATTAATCTTCTATTAACTACTCGATTTTAACGAGTCTTTAATTTTACCTGATGAGTTGTCAAAGGAGGCAATCTGTCACAGTTTTTGTTCAACAAAACAAGGACCATTAGCGCTTTAAAGTTGTTTTGTCCAACATCATCAAATAAATGAAATGTTTAGCATTAAATGACGAGGCTTTCTGCAGCTAACATTAGCCTGCAAAACTCTCAGGGGACGCATTGACAGTCCCGAACTCCTCAATGTTTTTGTACACCGGTCAACGCCAAAGCCGCCGTTATCTAAAACTGTCGCCGGAGCTGAGTCCACTGTGTATCGTACTTTAAGGACGCTTAACGCCCTCCTAACCACTTGTCCTGAATGTGATCTGTTTGCTGATGAATGGAGCAAAATTATGCGTGTATGTCTGATGTATTGCGAGAGTAAGTTTGCTAGGTTGTCATCTATTATATGTTAGTATTTGTAATATGTTTGTTAACCATACCTGTTCAATCTCTATGTTAATTAATATAATTGGTGTTACCGTTATAATTAACAATAAAAAAAATGTAATGTGGCATTAATGTTCGTCTTTGTGCAACTGGGTGTTAGTCATTTGTTTATTTTGTTCCTACCAGTTTAAAATGAGTTAAGAACACTATTTAGTACAGACATAATTATAAGAAATGAAACTAGTAAGGACAAAATAAACGAATGACTTAAATCGAGTTCGTGTGCCATTATGGTTGAAGCAACAGAAAGGGACGCTATGGGTAGCGCCCCGGATCATAACTCAGTGTTCCCATATAACAAACTAACAACCTCACAAAAACGTACACAAACTAAACGCGAACGTAATCTACAGGCGACGCCACGTAATCTAAGGTACGTACACAAATTATTGCACTATACGTGACGTCACATAGGCTTATGATATAAATGCGTAGGAATATGTAAGTTATATTTACCCAACAAGGATCACTGGAATAAACCTGGCTTCCATAGCACAGTTGAGTGTTGTAATCAATCGCTTCCTTCCTTGTATCTTTAAGATTAGTATAGGCACTCTTACACTCTTCTCCGGTGAACTTCATCAAGTTAGTCTGAAATTGAACAAAACAATAGATAATGAACAAAATGCTCAATATCTTCTCATCCTAAATACCGCAGTGTCACAAGATGAAAGTCGTGGTGTGCCAGTGATGACCTATGGCACTGAAACGTGGTCGCTCACAATGGGCCTTATTAGAAGGCACCCAAAGGCCAATGGAGAGGGCTATACTTGGAGTTTCCCTACGTGATCGAATCATGAATGAAGAGATCCGCACGAGAACCAAGACAATCGACATAGTTTGAAGAATTGCCAAACTTAAGTGGCAGTGGGCAGGGCACATTGCTCGCAAAACAGATGGCCAATGGGGTCGAAAGGTGGAGTTGGAAGGCCTCCCTCAAGATGGACCGATGACCTTGTGAAGGCCGCAGAAATCCGCTGGATGCGGTAAGAACAGAACCGGTCAAAGTGGTAGAGCTTGGGGGAGGCCTATGTCCAGCAGTGGAAGTCTTTCGGCTGAAATTATGAATAATGGTTTAGTAGTTGTGGCCAATGAGCGCATCCATTGACTCGTGGGCCTCCCCCAGGCTCCTCTATTTATCATGATCTCGTGCGTCTCTAACCCACAGGGCACCCGCAGCCGTCGTTATCGTTTTATGGTCGTCTTCTTCTTTTAGATCCATCTCAAATTTGCCATTCCGTTATAGCTTTAGAGAACAGTAGTGGCCCAGTGGTAACGGCTCCAACTCACGAGTCGGTCATGGGTTCGAACCCAGACAAGCACTTTGCCTTGTGTTTTTGATTTCAATACCACTGCTCCCAAACGGTGAAGGAAAACATCGTGAGGAAATCGGCATGATTTAGGGAGCAACCAGACACCTGTGTCGGGTGCCACCCAACACTGACAAAAATCATTAAAAAATCGCTAATCGATCTTGTTCAGATGAATGGGACTAAATTATTAAATTATTGTATTGTCCTTGATAAGTGGGCTAAGTTTTTAATTTTTAATTTAAATGTTTAGCTAATTTAACTTTCACTGTTAGGTGAAAGCCTCTCTACTCTCTTTCCACCTCTCTCTGTCCAGGACTGCCAAGGACCAATCTTGATTAAACGAGTCCAGTTTATCCCGCCATCTCCGTCTGGACCTGCCGCGATGTCGTTTGTCACTAAGCGTGCCCACTGGGTCGTAAGTTTGGCCTATTGATCATCTGACATACGGCAGATGTGTCTAGCAGGCTTAGCAAGACGGTTTCTATTTCTAGGAAAAATAGATATTGCTTTTTCAATACAAAGTAACAATTCATTTCTCAATTTTTGACATAGCACCGTAGATATCCTCCTACAATCTGTCATTTTGTCTTTCGTTTGTAACGATCCTTAAAAATTTAGACTATTTCAGAAGAATGTGTCTTCCCAAACTGTCAAAATCACACTGACAACGAACTTTCTACTCGACGGCCACAAAGTATATACGATTGTGTACAAAATCATGATTCGTTTAGAACGCATAACTGTGATTAATTAATAGAAAAACATAGCTATCTTCTCCTATTGTACATCTTCATGTCTATTCTTCCGTCGATAAATCGGTGCTCATGCTAAGCCTGCAGCCCAATTCCGTTTAAAAGTGGGTGAAAATCACGTTCAAAGATTTCGTTACATGTACGTAGTATAACTATGTAAACAGATGAAGCAAATGAAAGTGTGTAAAAAAATTAAAGATATGTGACATCCACTAAACCGTGCAGGGCCCATGTGATGGATTATGGCCCACTCCCTCACTCATAGGTGGCTTGAGTCCCAGCAGTGAAACTTTATACGCTGATTATGCTTATGCTATATTATAGGCTGATGGTGATAAAACCTACCGTCTGAATCGTATCATTCAAGTTATCAAAGAAATGCTATCTCCGATCTCTCCATGTGGGGGCGATAGCTGTCTGATCGTTAGCCTCCTCAACATGGAGACAAGCCGGTAGCACGTGTTTGTTGAATATTATCCTGAAATCAAAATATTTTTGCAGGCACAGGCGCAGGTGCATATTTCGCCAGTTACGTATAAGTCCTATGTAATAGGGGACGAGCCTTTCACCACCAGCATGCACAAAGATGGACTTCGAGCTTCTACGAAAAATTCCCGACGGAGAAAGCCAATAACACTTTGCCCAACCAGGGAATTGAAACCAGGACCTCACACTATCCACTATAATAAACCAACGACTTTATGATTTTGTAAAACTTCAAATAAAATGATATCCTTGGAGTTTCTTGCCCATTCTTCGCTATAACTTTTTCAGTAACTAACAGGTCACTCTGGCAACTCAAAAAAAACCCGCCTGTAAATGTTGGGCACGCGTGGTGGATAACGGCCCAATCACTCTCACGCGAAGAGGAGATTTCCAGCTGTGAGACTGGTCATCTCCTAACTTCCAGGGCTTATTTTTAATCTTATATTTAGAATTGTTTTTACACTTCTTTACATTGTTCTCCCATATGCAGCAAGAATAATGTACCCAGGATTTTGTAATATCTTGATTTAAAAGACGTGTCGAAGGAGTTTCTTGCCCGTTGTTCTACATAGAAATCTACGTTTTGGAATAGGCAACTAGCTTATAACTTTCTGACTCACTGATCCACTTTTTGGCAGTTCAAAAGTGCCTGTAAATGGTTTAATTGAAATAAATGCTTTGAGTTTGAAAGGCGTACAGAGGTATGAGGAACAGGGTGTAAAGTTCACTCATACTCTATGGAAAAGGGAGGATCCTCCGACTAGATGGGTGTTGTGTCTGCTGGGCAACTGCCCGACGGTTCACGTCGGGATGTTGTATACTATACGAGTCACGCGGTAAACTCTGATTGCGCGATGAAGGATTTGTGTGACGTCAAGTCTTTGATGAGTAGTTCGCATGTGGCATTGTAGATGGCGCCACATCGCTCCTGTGTATCAAGTTTTTGATGCGTAGTTCGCATGTGGCATTGTAGATGGCACCACAGGCGTGAGTTTATGGTGCAGGTTAGTATACTTACGGCGTCTTTGTCTCGATTAGTGCGATGTCGTTGTGTGTGTATTTATTAGGAGCCTTGTAGTCTGGGTGTGGGATGAATCTCTTCACCTTATGAGTCTGCCAGTTAAATGAGTTATCAATACCCAACGCGACGTATGTCAGCTCACCCCTGTGAATGTTAGAAGAATGTTAAATTGTCTGTCCCAAAAATATCGGATAAAAATGTAAGCAAATAGATCAGAAAACGAATGTGTGGATGCCAAATTGTAGAATAAGTATACGCATAATCATCCTATTGCGTTCCCACTGCTGGAACACAGGCCTCTTCTCTGCGAGAGGGCCGTAATCCACCACAGAGATAGATGTCACATGTCTTCGAATTTTTGATTCTAGGACATGCTAGTTTCCTCCAGGCGCAGTCCGAGTCGTAAACGTAAAGCTTGAAATAGCAATTTTTCGAAAACATAGTACATTCACAACACCAAAAAAGGAGCATTCAGGAAACTTTTAGTGACTTCTGTATGCGACGAATTGACTAATAATTCTAAATAGAACTGAACAAAGTAATCCGTGACCATACACCATTACAACTCCACACACACACACTTCTACACACCCACAAACACTTCTACACACCCACCCACACTGCACACTTAGATATGCTTATAGGGTGCTAGCATGACATCCTGTTTGTTTCTGATGCATATAATAAGTGTAGTTATTAAATTGTAAATCCGTAATTGACTATAAGATTAGTTTGTTTATCCTAAGTGAAACTGTTAAAGAGCTGTGGATTTTGTGAATAAATAAATAAATAAATAAATACATTTTCTTATTAATATGTAGGTAGTCTTTGTCTGTGACCCCCAAAGTCTTCGGCTGCGACCGCACCCGGTTTACCCACGATGTTTTCCTTCACCGTTTTGAGAGCATAATGACGAAATCAATTAAACAAAGTAATGCGCCAACAGTAATGTGGGTTCGAAAACCCACGTACAACTCGTAAAACTGGGCCAATTCTGCTACATTTTATAGTGCCACTTACAAATTTAGAGCTTTGATTTGGTTATTTGTGCACTTCAACTCAATACTCTTAGGCAGTATATGCGCCCTCACGGCCGCAGCCTTCGCAGGAGACGCCCTGGGCGTCGGGAATCCCAGGCTGATTCCCGGCCACCGTAGGCGCGGGCTTGCGGACGGCGAGTAATGGGTAGCTCGCTGTCCGGTAAGGATCAAGCCCGGGTCGACGCGCGCCTCAAAGAGATGTCAGCACCAACTGATGGCGCTCGCAAGGGCCGATGCCTGCCAGGGGTGCGGGTTGTTCGAAAGAGATACCGCGGCCCCTGGCACACAGGCAACTGAGCGAACACGGGTGGGTTTTAGTCAGTAAAAGTCTGACACGCCATCCTGCTCCACCCAGAGCGGGAGAAGTTATTTGATGATTTCCCACCCAAAAAATCACAATACTCTTATTTTAAATCTAATTTTATTGTTTGTCATTTGGCAATATTGAGGGTAATTTTGTAACCTTTGTTAATAATCTTTTGTCACAAATGGTTATTATTCAAACAATAATTTGGGAAAACCGGCTAAGTGCGAGTCGCACTCGCACTTCTCGCACTTCTTGTATGGAGATACAAGAAACGTTTTTAGCCTTGTGGTACGGAACCCTACGTGAGCGAGTTCGACTCGCACTTAGCCGGTTCATCATAATCGGTCATAATTAATTAATTTATTTAGGTTTTCAGAAGCCGACATAAAAAAGAAATAAGGGTCTCCACCCTTATTTCTTTTTTATGTCGGTTTCTGAAAACCTAAATAAATTAAAGGGCTTAAAAATTAAAACGAAAAAATACTGTATTTTTCAGCCCGTCCAAAATCAAAACCCTACCATCAATATGATTTCATAAAGCGATTGCGCTGATCGTAAATAATTAACGTCAAAAACAAGCCTTGCCTACAAAGAAAACTTATTTTTATGAAACAAATAACAAATTATAGCCACTTGTAGACATTTGTCTTCTAACGAATGTTCGAGACATTCTGTCCGAATAACAGTTGTTGATATAATCTAATAAATGGACAATTACAGTTAAACTTTTAGTGTGATAACTAAACTTTATACTTTTCGTGATACAATTATATAAAGAAACACTGGTTGTATAACAAATTGACTATCAACTTGTCCAGTCTTTATAATTCAGACTTATTGTATTTTATTTTATCATTGAGACTTGGCTGGCATGATATTTTTATATACATGTTTTTTTACTACTTACAAACATTTGTACGCCCTCTGGTATAACAGCACACGCTTTATTATCTTTATAAATCATCAATAATGTACCTACCTATGTTAAAAAAATGAATAAATGACTTATGACTTATGACTTATGACTTATGAACTTAAATTATCCCTTTATTCAAATCACAGCTATCCATAAGACACTAACACGGCAAATTGACGTAATTTGTCAGTTCGATAAAGAGGGAGGGATCGCTGTCTTGTCGGCTACGAACCTCGGTTTAAGGCATCGCTGGTACAGGGCAGCAAGGAACAGACTAGATCGTACTGATGCTATGGAGCCCCCTTTAATTTTTAACTTTATTTTATTTTTAGTATTTAAAAAAATCCGCAGTGTTAACCGTTATCTGGAGTATGACAAAAAAAATCATAAATCATTGGTACATATAACAAACTGTAAGTATATTACGGTTTTCCATTGCCGTTTAAGAGATAATTAGATTTTTCACACAAGTTTCATACAAATTTTTCGTTTCTTCGTTTTTGTGCAGAATTAACTCGGGTGTCATTTTTGTATAAAGTAATAACTAATCTTGCCGGCTCTTCTCCATAGGAAGCGACAAATTGGGACCGTGCACCTAGCTTCTGACGTTTCATAAGTGCCCTTGCAGGTTTATGTGAAATAAAAATATTTTGATTTGAATAGAAACGATATCCGGCAGAAAATCCGGCACTCGGGAATTGAAATCCCTAAGTCTATGAAAGCCGATTTTCAGCTGACCGTGCGACGCGCCGGTGTGATACCACGCATCGCAGCGACCAACGTGGCGAGAGAGAGGGCACCGAAGTGCGCGAGAGGGGTGTGCGCATCTATGAAATAGGTCCCTACGCAGTGGACGCAAGCGACATTTTTTTTTTATAGCACATTTTTACACAGTTTAAAAGTTCTTTTCAGAACTACTTATAAATAATTTTATTAAAACTTTACTGTTTAATTTTTATAGTATTCTCACACTTTTTTTAGTAAGTATTTCTCGAAAGTTATTTTTAGAACTACCTCCTTAAGCCTTCCCAGAATTATTTTATCATCATCAGTTCAGGAAAGACGTCCACTGCTGGACATAAGCCTCCCCCTAAAGGCGGGATTTTCCGTAATCGCCACGCTTGGCAGGCGGGTTGGCGATCGCAATAAGGTGGTAAAATGCATAGAGAACGCTGCTGCCCATTCTCTAGTAAGTCCCTTAGTCGCCTTCTACGACACCCACGGGAAGAAATGGGATGGTGCTATTCTTTTACGTCCAGCACCACACGGAACGGACTTATTTTATAATCTTAGTTTATTCTTATTTTCTCAGATTTTAAATTAAAAAAAACCTTCCAAACAGAAAAATAAAGTCGCAACTATCTAAACATAGTTCCCAATTGAGAATCTTCTTCTGAAAATTTAGATCATCTCGCAAGTATGAGAGAGTACGCGTCGCAATCGCGGGCCAGAGAATCTAGAGCCGAACGTTCAGTTCGTCTTGCAGAAGAAAATCCTTTGTGGCAACCAATCGAAAATCTCAATATGAGAGTGTCCGTTTCAATTGCGCGGCGCGAGCATAATTAAGTCATAACCACGATGGCAATTTCTCACAAAAAATACTTAAATTAGGAGACGGAAAATTACCCACTCCAAATGCAAACAGCTCCCAAGTATTGTTGGATAATGAATTGGCTCAAACTGTTCTCAGTCTAGAAATTCTAATATCTATTAGAATTTCTACAATCTATCCCGACATCGAAATTCTTACAGAAAGAATGAGGATATCAGCCGACTTTAAAGATATCAAAACACTCAAAATTCTTTATTGTGCTTTTGTGCACAGTCATCTGGAATACTGCTCACCAGTATGGAATCCTATTTATTTTACTTACGCCAATCGCATATAAAGTATTCAAAAGAAGTTTTTAAGGTACATTGAGTTTAGATCCAAAACCTATTTGCCTAATAACACTCGCTGCAGGAAGTTTCACATTCTTCCACTAATTGAGCGGAAAAAAACTGCCGACATGGTATGTTCTATGTTCTATGTTATGGGTTTGGTTTCCGCACTTAATCCTTCAAATGGACCATTGTGCGTGAGCCATGGTGGCATTCGCTTGTTATTCCAGCCAGCCCACCTCCCTGCAGAAGTTGGCTATAACTCCTGGTCTGTTGAGAATATCCGTGTAACATTTGGGTGCCCCGAGGGTTTCTGTTCTAATTTGGGCTACGCCTGTGCATTCGAAAAGCACATTCGCAAAGACTTCCTCAGCCTCCACACAAGCCCTGCACAAGGGGCTGTCCGTTATGCCTATTGTGTAGAAGTGCTTGTTTAGCGGGCAGTGTCCTGTTATGGTACCAGTCACCAGACACATATCTTTTCTGTCCAGGCGTAACAGACGTCTGGTCAGCTTGCCATCCAAGGATGGCATTGCCTCCCTAGACTGCCTGCAGCCTGGTGTCTGGGTTCACCAGCTCTCCGCTTGTGTGTGGGTGTATTCCTGAAGCCACCTGCGTAGTTGGTTGAAAGGGATGAGCACGATGGGTTCGGGACCACATCGTAGTCTCTTGTTCAATTTGGCAAATGGTTCAACCGACTGTTCTGAATTGATGAGCAAAATTGGGCTGCGTGTTCCATTCTTCACCTTAAGGAATCATCAACCTCTGTATGTTTCCTCTGTGCGGTTCATATATCGACGAAACTCTTATATGATAAGAGCTAGCAGGGCATACAATTCTATGTGTCAGAGTGTCGATGTTCTTGACTTATTTTCCACCAGTGTTCCTAAACTTACAAAAATACTGTGTAAAAAATTATTTGAAGGTCACTAAAACCTGTTCAGTCTTTTCTTAATTCCCTCCGAGTGTTTGCTTATTCTTACTTTCGCTTGCCTGCCTGCTTTTTCTTGTGCTACCCTAATATTGTCAGTGAAAACTTTTAATTTGACCTTCTTTCATTAACGGTCAACTATCTGTACCCTAGCTGTAAGTTTTATTATGAAAAAAAAAAACTTTTGGAAAGAACTTTAGGCAAGCTTACATGTTCGGGTTGCGGCGAATTTACAAGTATCTCCCGGGCCCCCAACATATGGTAGTACAAGGAACAGTGGGGTTTTAGTCGGTAGTAGTGTGACAACCCTCGGATTATCTTAGACGGAGGGTAGCCACGAGGATTTCACAATTGAAAAAAATAGGTAAGCTTACATCCATTTAGACTGATAGATAACTGTAGCAGCGGTCAGGATGTATTTCTTGCTGATAATGGAACCTCCAGCTGGCCACTTAGCTGATGCTAAGTCTTCACCGAAACCCAGCAATGCCTGTTGATGGGAAAAACAGGAATTAACATCTGCAAACAAAATCTTGGTCACTCCCAAGGAGGTCAGTTAACTTAATTTTCTATGTAATCTAAAAAGAGTGCAAAAAGACATATCACATAGCCGTCAAATACGCTTCCCGTACATCAAACAAAATAATTGCTGTGAAACGGCTTTTATTGATTGTATCAAAATTTGTTTTTTGCGGTAGTGCGCAATATAACGTATTTTTTTTTGTGTTTGGTATCTCGCAGTTGACTGATTAACCGGACTATCCTGTGGTTGAGAAATGGAGAAGAAAACTCAAATTAGTTAACACTCAAGCCGTTGCTAAGACATTTTAATATAAATAGCCTCCTTCATGATGAACAATATGGCTTTACAACAGGTCGTTCGACTACAGGCGCGGGTGTTGCTCTGCTGAAACACATATTTAACGCATGTGAGAACTCACAAAATGCTATTGGAGTTTTCTGTGATCTTTCCAAATCATTCGATTGCAACTTAACGGAGAGTTGTGCTGTTGGGGATTTTGTTGCGCCACTTCTTCTTTCCAGCTAAAGCACTAGGAATTGGTGAATGGCGGGCGTTTTGCGGACTGTCTTATGTAATTTTGACGTTCAAAATGTGCTGACTCTCAGCCTAGTTTGAATAATGACTTTTGATTTTGATTTCAAAGCGTACAGCCAGGGGCGTAATACTACTTAAATTACTAAGCGACTGCTCGCTGAGGGCACCCCCTGTGGGTTACGGGCATCAGCTCAGGGCATCAATCATTCAATGTTGATTAATATTATTAATCGGGGAATTTAAAGCAACAAGCTTAGCTGGGTCGCGGGCTGACACTTCATCGAGCAAGGGTCGGGAGGGATCATCTTTCGATCATCGATCACCTTGGCGGCGAGGTCGGAATGACGTTTGTTTGTGTTTGTATACTATGCTGGTGGCTCTACTGCTTTCTTGGAGGATAAAATAACGGGTAGCATAATTGTTTAAAATGTAATATTTAAGATAATTTATGTATATATCTCTTATTGTGCTACTTTGTTTTTCCTTAAATAAATTAATAAAATTGCACTTATGGGTGCATTTAACGATACAGGGGTATAGGGGGTTTTGTCATTAAAAACTTTCTTAAATAAATGTCACTAAAAGTTGGAAAATTTCAACTTTTACTGACATAATTTTTTCATTTTATTTTGTTATCGTTTATTTATTGTGCTAATATGTAAAAAAACGAGTCTTAATAATAAATTTACAATTTACAAACAATTTACAATAAATTTACAATATCCGTAACCAGAAGTTTCCCAGGTATGGTCCAGAACAAAAAATAAATTAAGTTGACTGTGAGTACAAATGACTTACGGCTTCGTTAAGTGTCTTTTTACACCCGATATATTGTTCTGACGCATACAAGAGATACCAAGACCCCTCCGTGCCTCGGGAAGCACGTTAAGCCGTTGGTCTCGGCTGTCATTCGTGGATCTTTGACAGTCGTTACGGGTCGTCAGAAGCCCGAAAGTCTGACAACCAGTCTTACCATAGGGTATCGTATTACCTCAGGTGAGATATGGTAGGGACTATCATCATCTGGTTCCCAGTTTATATTTGACTGGTTAAATCGCCAACAAGGTTTTACCTTATTTATGGAATGTTTCTGAAAAACTTTTTCCAAAAAAAACAACCGACTTCCGAAAAAACACTACAAAGTGAAAAATAACGTTAATTTCGGAAGGCGGTGACTTTGGATAACTATTTAAATTTTTTGTCACTGTGTTTATTTTTCACTTTTTAGTTATAGTACCTACCCCACTAATACGAAATTTCATCATCCTTGGGGTCAAAACAATGCATATGTATGCGATAGCAGCAATCGCGGTTTATTTACTGTTATTTTTTGAAGAGTTCCGTTGTCTGTCTCCGAAACGCATCATCAGATCTATAGGACCACACGGGAAGCACGAGCTTTCAAATAAAAAAAGAATCAACAAAATCGGTTCATTCAGTCGAACGTTATGAGGTAACAAACATAAAAAAAAATAACATACAGTCGAATTGAGAACGTTACATACAATCGAACTTTTTTTGAAGTCTGTTAAAAATATCACCATCATTATCTGTCTAGCTTTTTCCCAACTATTTTGAGGTCGTCTTCCAGTCTTTCCACATGCAGCTGGATATCGGTATTTTACATGGGCTTACTGCCTATCTGAGCTCCACTACCCAGTTACTGGGTACCAGGATTGTTGAGACTGGTTGTGTCAGACTTTTGAGCTTCTGACTACCAATACGACGCCCAAAAACCTACACATGGCAGCCGGGATCAACGGCTTACCGTGTTTTTAGAGGCATGGAGAGATCTCGATATTTTCGATCGTAGAATTGGGCCCAAAGTGAGGCATGCGTCAATTAAGGACATCAACTCGTAGAGCCAATTTTAAAAGGACATACCATGTGAGGGTATTCAGCACCAGACTCATATCCTGGCGGTGGGGTGCCTTCGGCACTCCATACTCCTGCTGTGTGGCATTTCTTCTCCTCATCGTAGTTCTTACTGATGCCCGAATAGAAACCACCTTCACGGCACTTGTACGGTAGGTCGCGTAAGTACTGGAGACAAGCTGAAATATTTTGTATAAATTAGTAATCAACAGGACAAGACTTGACTAGACGTTGTGATAGAGCAGAGCCCTACAGGAATGGTTGCCGAGAAACGGTAGAAGGAGCGGACTACCCACAGAAAATTGTAGGAAGTCTTGAGTGACACTCGTATAAACTAGTGAAGCGTGGCACAAAGGAGGTAGGCCTATGCTATACAGTGGGCGGAACAAGGCTGCCAGTGACGATGATGATGATTGTCATCAAAATCAGCTCTTTGAGTCAGCTCTTTTCCGCAAAAGTATCTATGAAATGGCTCCTGTACTATACAATAAAATTCCGCGAGATAAAAAAAAATCTTAATTCAGTTATTTTTTTTAAACGACTGAAACAATTTTTAATTAATAAATGTTAATACTCAATCACTGAATTTATGGAGGATTATTGTTGACAATGATATTTTAAATTTTGACATAATTGTATTTCTATTTTATGGTTTGACATTTTAGTTATACCTACAGACATTTTATATTTCATTATTCTTGTGTGTAATATTTGTATGCTTGCGAGTAGAATGCAGCGCACTAACATTATCATTTTAAGACTTAATGTAAACTATGTACCTGCATTGTGACAAATAAAATGATTTGATTTGAAAATGGGTGTATGCTATTAAGTATTTTGCCATCGATATGGGTTATTTTCATTTCTCTAAGTACCTGGTACTTATTAACAGGCCTGCACTGTCCTCCCATACCTATTATAACTGTAATTTGAAAACATTGTAAAACCCAATTATTTTTAAAAGAGTAACCGTGGAGTTTCTTGCCGGCTCTTCTCCATAGGAAGCGACAAATTGGAACCAAGCACCTAGATTCTGACGTTTCATAAGTGCCCTTGCAGGTTTATGTGAAATAAAATATTTTGATTTGATTTGATTTGATTCAACCAGCAGAGATTTTTCCAATCCCAAATTCAAAGCATTTATTTCTATAAAACCATTTTAGACATGCGTATTCTTCCTATCCTCACGTATGGTTCTCAAACTTGGTCTTTAACAATTCAGCAGAGGTCCACGCTCGAAGTTTGCCGGGGAGCTTAGACACGGAGTATTCTGGGCATTGAAATACAAAAAAAACCAAGATACACAATCAGCTTCTCAAAAACGTCCGCATAAATAGGGCGCAATGTGCGCTGGTGTCAATCCCCCCCGGCCCATCTCCATGTTTGACAAGCGGATCCTTTGGGAGAACCAAGCTAAATATCTAGGAGTGGTCATGGATCAGCACCTCTCCTTCTATGAGCACATTATGAAGGCGCGCTCACGCGCTGCCTTCGCTCTAGGAAGGTTGCATTCTGTTCTGAATGCACGCAGCAAGTTGTCACTCAAGTGCAAGTTGCGAATATACACGGCATGCATTAGGCCAATCATGACCTATGCTAGTGCAGTCTTTGCACACACTAAGCCCCGATTCATCCATAGGATGCAAACCCTCCAAAACTATTTCCTTCGCCAAGCTACAGGCTCGCCATGGTACGTCAGAAACGAGATCCTCCATCTCGATCTGAAAGTTCCCACGATAGCTCAGTTTCTGAAACGCAATTCAAAGCATTTCTTCGAAACCGCCGCGCAACACCGCAATCCACTGATTGCGAATTCGCTAGTTAGGTCCCCAGTAGAATCAGTAGAATCCGCCGGCCGAGACATGTCCATTCCGACCCTGACGACCCCATTACTCTCCTTCAAGAAAGCAGTAGGGCCACCAGCACAGCACACAAAACAGACCGTCCTTCCGACCTCGCCGCCGAGGTCCTCGCGCCCCGCGAAGACACCGAGTTAGCGAAAACCCCCCAACCGTCCCTTGCTCGTAGAAGTGCCAGCCCGCGCCGAAGCTGAGCAAGTAGAATTAAAATCCCCGATTTATAATAATAAAGAAATTGTTATCCAGCCTATCCCCACTTGCTGCCCTCCCGAAAGTGACGCCCTGAGCCGAGGCCCGAACCCCGCAGGGGGTGCCCTCAGCGAGCGGTTACTGCAGTATTTAAGTGTAGTATTTGTAAGCTCCTGGCTGGAGGCTTTTAGCCTAAAAACTAAAAGTTAGATCCACAGGAAAGTCCGGTTAATCAGTCACGGCCTCGCAAGGTCAACTGGGAGATGCCATTCCCAAAAAAAAAAAAAGTTGGTGTCAACAGTATCGTCAGTCATCTTTCAGTCGGTCTTTTTGGACATTGTTTTGTAAAAACCAGTTAAATATGTATTTTAATTTTTTGTCACCGCCTTCCGAAATTAAAGTTGTTTTTCACTTTTTAGTATTTTTTTGGAAGTCGGTTGTTTATTTTTTTTTCACTTTTTAGTGGTTCACATCTATGGCTCACAGTGGTTCACAAAAAAGTTTTTTATCATAACTATAACCAGTGACGTATAATTGTGGACAGTTTTGAGTGTTACATTTTTTTTTTTTTTTTTTTTTCTTTTTTTTTTTCTGGGTGGGAAATCATCAAATAACTTCTCCCGCTCTGGGTGGAGCGGGAGGGCGTGTCAGACTTTTACTGACTAAAACCCACCCGTGTTCCCTCAGTTGCCTGTGTGCCAGGGGCGGCGGTATCTCTTTCGAACAACCCGCACCCCCGGCAGGCATCGGCCCTTGCGGGCCCCTCTGTTGCTGCTGACATCTCTTTGAGGCGCGCGTGGAACACAACGCGCCGTCGACCCGGGCCTGGTCCTTACCGGACAGCGAGGTACCCATTACTCGCCGTCCGCAAGCCCGTGTGTTACATTAGATAATAAAATAGTGGACCGGGTTGAGAACAAAACAATCCGTTAGAAGTTTCGTCTTAGAATTATTTGTTCTAGTATATGCCGGTTTCCTCACAATCTATTCCTAAACCGCTTTTAATTATTTGCTACTTTGCTCTCAAGCAGTAGCAAATAATTTACATAAAACGAAGTTTTTTATCAATTTGTGGAATTATGGACAGTGCATGTTGCTTCAGTTAATTACTCAGGTTTAGCAGGGTTTGTTCGACTGGAAGCTAACTAAACAAAAACTTTTTCCAAAAAAAAAACAACCGACTTCCGAAAAAACACTACAAAGTGAAAAATAACTTTAATTTTGGCAGGCGGCGACTTTGGATGTGTATTTAAATTCTTTTGTCACCGCCTTCCGAAATTAAAGTTATTTTTCACTTTGTAGTGTTTTTTCGGAAGTCGGTTGTTTTTTTTGGAAAATGTTTTTATTTTCCACTTTTTAGTTATCGTACCTACCCCACTAATTCGAAATTTCATCATCCTTGGGGTCAAAACAATGCATATTTATGCGATAGCAGCAATCGTAGTTTATTTACTTTTATTTTTTGAAGAGTTCCGTTGTTTGTCTCCGAAACGCATCATCAGATCTATATGAAATTTAAATTAAACCACACGAAAAGCACGACCTTTCAAATAAAAAAAGAATCATCAAAATCGGTTCACCCAGTCGAAAGTTATGAGGTAACAAACATAAAAAAACATAGTCGATTTTTTTTTTAAACGTTGCCCCACACTAGGAATTACTCCTGTATTGTGGGTGCGTTTACAAACATTCAAATTCACATACACAAACAGCCAGACTCGGAACAACTACTTGTAGGTCATACAAATATTTGTTCCGTGCGGGAACCAAACCCGCTACACAGCAGTCAATCGCTTAACCACTGCGCCAACCATGCTGTCAAAAATTGATAACCTCCTCCTTTTTTTGAAGTCGGTTAAAAAGAATATGAAACTTACCGTCTCTAGCCTTAGTGCCATCTTTCCAATAGTACCCGCCGGTTGGACTCATCACTATATTTCTGAAAAGTGAAGAAGTTGATGACAAATCTTGATCATAATACCAGCCTATGTGACGTTTGTGTACGCTTGTCGCGGTATAGATAAGTGCAATACCTACGCGGTCATAATGTATGGAACAGCTGATTTTTTTTTTGTATAACCGACGAAAAATGTCTACGCTAGGGGGTCTAGAATGATATGCTGAATTCATGGTTACAGTTTGCGCACTGGATATAATTTTTTCCTGTTTAAGTGTTAAATTGTACCTACCTGGTGTCATGAACCAGTTTACAGTCAGTGCAACAGATGATCTTCACGCCACGTCTTGTCGAACAAACCTGAAAAACAAAAAAAATAGTATATGAGCGTTCTCCCCACGCGGGCTGGCAATGGCGCAGTTATGGCTGTTTTTCGTGATTATTTCATGTAATACAAACAAAAGTAAACATTTTTTTTTAGCTATGCACTAGATCGTTGCTATTTTCAAGTTTTGTATGCATTTTTTTTTACAGTTATTTTAGTATTTATTTATAAAAATCGACTTACCATCAATTATTTTCTATTTGCGATTTTATTTCTATTAGTACGATTAAATCTTAAAAATAACTATAAATACCAACGATCTAGTGCTTGGCTGTAAAAATAACAGTACTTTTGTTTGTATTTAATGAAATAATCACAAAAAACTACTGTAAATACTTTGTTGCCAGCCCGCCTGGAATGAACGCTCTTAAGAGACTGTATACGAAATTTAGTCGATTTTGCTGATTTGCTTGATTTTAAAGACGCAGGTAGTTTTACACCTGAAATAAACAATTATTATAGTTTTAATTCATAACATGAAATACCGTTTAAATTATTTTTTCTAATGAATTAGCTCATTTTTTATTTTTGTCAAGAATTATAATGAGATTTGCGTTTTTGTGAAATCATTTACTGTCAATTCCTATTAAAGTTTTGCAGCTCTTTTTTCGGGAAATGTATTGATCTTGAAATGAATTCTATTTAAATGCTCTTAAATTTTTTTGAGCGAGAGTTCTCAGTAGCCGAAATAGAAACCAATTCATTGCCCATTTTCTAAAAAAATTGACTAAGTTTAATATTTTTTACAATGTTTTTTTTTTATATGAAAGTGGTACAATTCATACATTGTATAGATGACTTTCCCCAACAATACCTACATTGTAATTTTTCCATATCATGTAGACGTTAAAAAATAATATGATCACGAACATAGCAGGAGTGTTAGCAAAAAGAAAGTGGATATATGCCGTCGACAGGATGGAAAATGGGGGAAGAATATGCTGGAGTAGAGACCACGAACGCGACGGAGGAATGTGGGAAGATAACCGACTAGCTGGACGACGATCTCATTAAAGTGGCCGGAAGAAACTGGATAGCCACCACACAAAACCGCCAAAAGTGGAGAGATTTGGAAGAGACCTACACTCAGCATTGGGTGGCCAAGGGTTGAAGAAGAAGAAGAAGAAGAGGACGTTAAAACGATTCGTCAATAAGTGATATTGTAAACCTCTGACAGCAAAATTTAAAAACGGAATTTGCTCTCTGTGGTCGATTAATCAAAATCTGCTAACAAATAAAAAAGTAGCTCATTCATTAGATCATTTTTTAAATGATTTTTTTATTATTATAGAAATACAGTATTTTAACTGTAAAATCGCGTGATCAACAAGCATCCGAATCGGTTTAGCCGTTTTTGATATATAAATAGAAATATAACTAAAATTTCTGTTAATGGTTATGTGGACTAGTCGTCGGAGTGCCATAATAAATAAATAAATAATGAAAAAAGAAGTTTACAGTCCCCGGCATGTAACTTGGGCAAGAGTCGTTAGATGCGCAGAAGTCGTATTTTAGGTCTCTTTGGTGGTCAAGCGGGACGCGGGGTATGAGGTAGCGCCGATCCGAGCACGCGATTGGTGCGTCAGTCGACCCTTGCCTCCCGCACCGCGTTTACATTCCGCATTACACTTGCGTGCACGCAAGTTGTACCCTTTGTTTCTGTTGACTTTTTGTTACGAGTTATTGTTTTTGTTTTAAATTTAGTTTTTGTTACGTTGATTACAATGCCAGGACCAAATACAGTTTTACGAGAAAAATGGTATACGATGTATACTGTTTCATGGAGAAAGTAGCTCAAACTGAAAAATAGACGGTAAAATAGACTCAGAAGCTACTAAAACGTCAAAAAGATCAGTTACACGTATAGTCAAGGAAGGTAGAAATTCCGATTTCCTCACTGTCTTTAGGACCCCGGGAAAAAAGAGGAATTGTTGTGGTACTTAGTTAGAAGTTTGATTTTTACACTGTTCCAAGGGATAGCAAACCGGAGTATTTGTATGTATATTAATTTCAGCTTGATGCCTACAAACGTTCCTGAGAAAAAGGGTCTTGTCAGACGAACAGACGGACAACAAAGTGATCAAATCAAAATCAAATCAATATATTTTATTTCACATAAACCTGCAAGGGCACTTATGAAACGTCAGAAGCTAGGTGCACGGTTACAATTTGTCGCTTCCTATGGAGAAGAGCCGGCAAGAAACTCCACGGTTACTCTTTTAAAAATAATTGGATTTTATAATGTTTTCAAATTACAGTGATATTAGGTATGGGAGGACAGTGCAGGCCTGTCAATAAGTACCAGGTACTTAGAGGAATGAAAATAAAGAATAGAAACTGTAGGCCTACAACGTTCTCTCATTCACAATATGTAAAAGAATCTACATAAGTAAAATCAACCTATTTAAACCAAGTGATATGATTTCCATGAGGATCACTAATAAATACTCGATATTACAAGTTTTGTATAATGTCAAATAATGTCTTATGATCCTATAAGGATTACGTTTTCCCCAACTTAGGTACGCAACCCTTAAAAGAAAAATAAAAAAAAACTGATGACGTCACGTACCGGTTGTGGGTCGGCGAGTGAGTCCAGAGTGGTCAAACATTGCGTCTCTTTCACGCATTTCCCTTTGACTCCATTCCATTCGCAGGGAGCTCCTGAAATAATAAGATTCATATTCGATTCGGTCACCAGTGCTCACTGCCAGAATTCTGGGGGCTCATGGCTACATAACAACAGCAGCACGGATCGATTGAAGGTCAAGGTACACTAGTGAGGTTTTAGGATTTTTTAGTTTTAGGGTTTTAGGATTTACTTTTACAATGTTTGTAAATGTGTGGGCACCATGTATCTATCATAAAATTAATTTATCTGTAATTGCTTCAATTTCATTACTTTTACCTATTTTGGTACAGTAATTTTGTTCTGGATGCATCGTTTTCAAACATAATTATGCAATAAATGTATGTTAAATATTGTAGTTAAATCATTTTAAAAGAGTAACGGTGGAGTTTCTTGCCCATTCTTCTCCATACGAAACTACATTTTGGAAGGGGCGACTAGAATCAATTCTATTTTAATGTAAATGTTGACGTTCAAAAGTGCCTTTTAAGTGCCTATTTGAAATAAATGCTTTGACTTTTTTGACTTTTGAGGAAACTAGCATGTCCTAGAACCAGAAAGTTCGAAGACATGTGACATCTACCAATCCGCAATGGGCCCGGATTACGGCGCACTTCCTTTTACCGAGCGTAGACCTGTCTTCCAGCAGTGGGAACATTACAGGCTGGGAATGCTCCAGAATTCTAAATTAATTACTATTAAATAACCTTCTTGCTTATTCAGATCACATAGCACGCCACTCAAACTGACACACAGACACAATACAATATATTTGTACATGTTTACAAAACTCGCGCTTGGCTTGAACGCTGTGCTTCGACTACACCGCACATCTCGATATAAACGTTCAGTTTTCGGTACCTATAAAATTGTTTTGAATTATGTTATCTCAATGTTGCAGTTTTGCTTCCTAAAAATATTTTTTTGTGAGCTGACATAGGTCTTAAAATTATCGCATTTAGCGATAAGACCGCCCATTATGTCACTCTGTATAAAATAACCACTCTTTAACAATTATTGTAAAAAAATAATGATTTTGTCGAGTTTTTTTTGTTGGGATAATCAACCGCTTGTAATGTAAATCTCAACAACACATTGTATTTTTTCCATACCACATGGTACCAAAAGTTAGACGTTAAAACGATTCTGTGATATTCTTAACCTCTAACAGCGTAAATTCTCAAAACAATGGCCGGTGCGATCGATTAATCATAATAATCAAATAATAAAAAAGGAGCTCGTACATTAGATCATAATTGAAATGATTGTTCACGTGGTGCATTAAAATGTATAAAAAGACAGTATTTTAAATGCAAAATCGCATCTATTAAATCACGTAAACACGTCAAAACTAGTAGTACCGAGATACAAGAACTATTACGGAAAACGAACGAACGCATATTTAATATCTATTATAAATAATGATGTTCCAATAAAAATTCAATCGGAAATAACAAACAGTAATAATTATAAAATTAAATACACAAAATACTTTGATTCTCTTTGAAAAAGCATCATCCTGCTTCATTACCCGCGCTGTTTTCGTTTTTGAACTATTTATGATGTATTTGTGATGTATTTATGTGTGTGTATGTGTTTGTGTATTTATGTGTGTATTAGTTTTAAGATTGCTGATAAGTGTTTCAACATCCGGACCAACCTATTGAGGTTTTTGTGATGTTTCTGTTTATATTTTGCTTTTCCTTTATTAATAAACATAAGAAAAATAAACGTAAATCAGCTAAATCGGAAAAAAATACTACACGGCTTCTTAGGTAAAATGAAGATTATGTCCAGAAATTACTACAAACGATTGTAGGTTATGTGGTTTTCATGCTCCTACATAACCAACGATTATTTTGTTTACGAATGACGTATGCGGAACCAAAAACAAGTGACCTACTATCAGCTTTTGAGCTACAGAGTTCAAAAGGCCTCGATGGTCTCATGGTCGGGAGCACTACTGGTCTTGGTTTAAAAAAATAAAAATCAAACATTTTAATTTTTTTTTTATTTATTTGGTTTATTATTGTTTATACTGGTATTATGCTAAATATACCATGTAAGATAAATTAATATATAGTAGTTTATCAATCTTATAGGTAAACTCCTCATGCATAAAGAGGAAGTTGTACATAATAAACTAAACTAGACTATAACTGCTTAATACTTGGAAAAAATCATGCATCACTCAGGAAAAACTTATTTTAACATTATATTGATGACTAAAACTAATCGGACAGATACTTATAAAAAGTGGCTATCACTTTAAACCTACATTGGCACTTATGAAAAGTCATAAGCTAGGTGCACGGATCCAATTGGTCATTTCCTGAGGAGAAGAGCCGGTAAGACCCTCTACGCTTACACTTAAAAAAAAAATGAGTAAAAAAAAGTTAAACGGTTTTAAACAAAAACTAAAAAAAATAATTCGGTAAAATAAAAGTGTGGGGTGTAGCGTAACCTGAGTAAATATGTTTTACGCGCCGCACGATTTTATTTTACCGATTTATTTTTCAGCTTTTAGTTAAAACCATTTAACATAAAAACATTTTTTACTTATTTTATTTGGTTTTTATTTCGTTATATAATATTTCTTATTCTATTTAGTATTTTTTTTGCATTTGTATTGTTATTAAAACTAAAGGTGTGTACCAAATATCAGATCAATCGCCAGCACGAAGGGGGTAAAATTTCAAGTAATAAATTTGACTCACAAACAGGGCAAGCTAAATAAAACCGTTTATTAAGTTTACATGTTGTCAAATTCAGTGTTAATTCTTATTCTATTTAGTTTTTTTTTGCATTTGTATTGTTATTAAAACTAAAGGTGTGTACCATATATCAGATCAATCTGCCAGCAGGAAAAGGGTAAAATTTCAAGTAATAAATTTGACTCAAACAAAGAGGGCAAGATAAATAAAACCGTTTATTAAGTTTACATGTTGTCAAATTCAGTGTTAATAGTTATGGGACGACAGTACAGTTCAATTCCTAGGACGGACAGTGATTGTTTTTTCTGCCAAGAATTTTTCTGGATCAGCTCGGAGTCTGGATTACTGCCCACACACATATAGCATACAAGCATTTAACAGCGGTTTCACCCGCATAGAGGTCGGTGTATTATACATTTAAACCTTCCTTTCCAATCACTCTGTCTATTATTGAAAACCCCATCAAAATCCGTTCCGTAATTTAAAAGATCAAAGCGTACAGACGCGTAAAGCGACTTTGTTTTATACTATGTAAAGCTAATGTGTTGGGCACGAATCGAGATAGTTGTTTGCAATAGGCTTGCTGACTCATTTTGTATTATCACTACATAGTATAAAACAAAGTCGCTTTCTCTGTCCCTATGTCCCTATGTATGCTTAAATCTTTAAAACTACGCAACGGATTTTGATGCGGGTTTTTTAATAGATAGAGTGATTCAAGAGGAAGGTTTATATGTATAGTACACCGACCTCCACGCGGGCGAAGCCGCTGGCAAAAGCTAGTATGTAATAAAGTTAGTGTTGAGATGTGTGAGGCAGGAAAAATGAAATTTATTTTGAGCTGTAAAATGAGTATGTATTACATAAAAACTTTTACCAAAAAAAACAACCGACTTCCGAAAAAACACTACAAAGTGAAAAATAACTTTAAATTCGGAAGTCGGTGACTTTTTTTTTTTTTTTTTTCTGGGTGGGAAATCATCAAATAACTTCTCCCGCTCTGGGTGGAGCGGGAGGGCGTGTCAGACTTTTACTGACTAAAACCCACCCGTGTCCGGTATCTCTTTCGAACAACCCGCACCCCCGGCAGGCATCGGCCCTTGCGGGCCCCATCTGTTGCTGCTGACATCTCTTTGAGGCGCGCGTGGAACACAACGCGCCGTCGACCCGGGCTTGGTCCTTACCGGACAGCGAGGTACCCATTACTCGCCGTCCGCAAGCCCGTGCCTACGGTGGCCGGGAATCAGCCTGGGATTCCCGACGCCCAGGGCGTCTCCTGCGAAGGCCACGGCTGTGAGGGCGCATGTACTGCATCTCCCTCACGTGCGCCGCGTCCCTCTTTGCGAGCATAACTGCTTCGCTGAAGGAGGCGACTGCCAGCCATCCTCTCGCTCCGTACCATGGCCTGGACCAGGGTCGGACGCGAGAGATCGCCGCCGCCGATCACCTCCACGAGGACACGGCGTTGCTCCGCCCAAGCTGGGCAGACCTCCACCGTATGCTCCACCGTGTCCTCTGGGCGATCTTCGCAATGGAAACACCCGGGCGTTTCCTCCCGCCCTATCCGAAACAGGAACCTCCCGAAACAGCCATGTCCGGTGAGGACCTGTGTCAGGCGGAAGGTGAGGACGCTATGCCGCCTCTCAAGCCACTCCTCAAAGAGGGGACTTACCGCCGCAATCGCGGCGTGCCCAGCACTGGGTTGCGACAATCGCACTTTCCACGTCGCCATGAGATCCTGCCGGAGCTCTGTCCGCCGTGCCGCGATTTCCCGCGGCAGCGGAGTTACGCCCCGGCGTTTGGCCTCCTCGCGCCACTCCCAAGTGAGCGCGAGGACGTTTGCCTCCAGATCCCATGGCGGTAATCCGGCAAGGAGGCCCGCCGCCTCACCGGAGATCGTGCGGTATCCCCGGATCATCCGGATGGCCATGACCCTATGGGCCGCCTTCAACCGGCGTGCTGGTTGGCGCCTCAATGTAGGCGCCCACACCGGCGCCCCGTATAGGGCCATGGCCCGCACGACCCCCGCGTAGAGACTCCGGCAGGAGGCGTTTGGCCCCCCTAGATTGGGCAGGAGCCGCTTCAAGGCAGCCCCAGCCCGCTCCAGTCTGGGAGCCAAACGTCGGAAGTGCTCCGCGAAGTTCCACCGGCTGTCGAGGACGAGTCCTAGGTACTTCATCGTCGACTCGACGCCGATGTGAACCCCTCCCACCGTTATCTGGGAACCCGTCAGTGGCGCATTCCGAGGACCATGAAACCACATGGCCTCGGACTTGTGCAAGGCCACCTCGAGTCCCAGTTGCCGGATCCTATCTACGATTGTCGCAACCCCGTGTGTCCCTAAGTCGGCCGCCGCCTGGTACGACCTCCCTTGCGACAGGACCAGCGTGTCGTCAGCGTAGCAAACTACACTGACGCCGCTAGGGAGGTCGGCGCGCAGCACCCAGTCGTATCCGATGTCCCACAGATGCGGCCCCAGGACCGAACCCTGTGGGACACCGCACGACATCTCTCGCCGGTTCCACTCTCCTAGGTGACCGGGGTAGATGACGGCCCTGTCCGTCAAGTAGGCCTCGACCACACGACAGAGGTAGGTCGGCATCCGGTGACACCGGAGTGCCTCCCTTATGCAACTCCAGGGCAGGGTGTTGAAGGCATTGGCGATGTCCAGAGACACCGCCAAGACGACCCCACCCCGGGCCACAGCATCCCCCGTCGTGAGGGCTCGCACGCGCATAATGGCGTCCACCGTGGAGCGCCCCCTGCGGAAACCGAACTGGCTCGCCGCCAAATCCGGCCCCACCCGCACCAGCCGCCCGACGAGGCGGTCTGCAATGACTCTTTCAAAGAGCTTGCCCACCTCGTCGAGCAGCACGATGGGCCGGTAAGCGGACGGAGAGTCCGCGGGGCGCCCCTGCTTCTTGATGAGGACCAGTTTCCCCGTCTTCCAGTGACGTGGGAACTGGCCCTCCTCCAAGCATGCGCTTAGGAGCCCTCTTAGTCGAGGCCCGAGAGCCTCCAAGGCCAGGACCCAGGCTTTTCCAGGCAAGCCGTCGGGTCCTGGGGCGGTATTCTTGGCATTCAGCCTACGTACCGCCACTCTCAATTCTACCTCGGTCACCTCTGGAGCATCGTCGTCGTCGTCGGTGTGGTCCACGTCGGGCACCGCAGGTGGCGGAGCCATGGGCGGGGGAGCATGCTCCCCTCGCGAGGGAAACAGAGCGCTCACCACGTCCTGCACGAGCTGAGGCCGGAGACTCTGGGTCAGCGGGGGAGCCCACGGGCGGATTTTCTCCCGCACCGTTTTGTAGGGGCGTCCCCACGGGTCTCTTTTCAGAGTCTCCAGTGACTCCTCGCGGGCCAGTGACCTGGCCCGCAGGATCTCCGCTCGGAGGGCGGTCTTCGCCACTCTGTACCCCTCGTATAGCTCCGCCTGAATGGCTTCCGTATCCGGAGGGCGGATACGGAGCCTGCGGTGCCTGGTGTACCGATGCCGCGCAGCAACGCACGCCTCGCGCAGAGCTGTGAGCTCCGGCGACCACCAGTACACCTGGCGTGAAGCACGTCCTGGCTGGACCCGGGGCATTGCCACGTCGCATACCTCGGACATGGCCTCCCGGAACCACTCCGCCTTGTCGTTGATGTCGGCAGGCCTGTCCGGTGGTGACACCCAGGCCTGCACGATCGAGGCTTCCAGGAGGAGCTCCCGGTCCAGCCGCTTCAGCGCCCACCGCGGACCACACGGGGCCTGTTGGACCGGCGCGCTCGAGGCCTGGGCGGAGACGTCAAACCGGATATACCGGTGGTCGGAATACGTCTCCACCCCCTCCATGACGCGCCAGTCGACGATACGCGGTGACAGAGCGGGGCTGGCGAACGAAATGTCCACCACCGACTCACCCCGCATCCGCACACACGTGGCGACAGAACCCCGGTTTAGGACGACCAGGCCCACCTCTAGAGCCCAGTCCTCCACCATCCTACCTAGGGATGAAAATTGCCGAATGTTTCCGAAACTTCCCAGGAAAGTTTCCAATATTGCCGGGAATATTGGGGAATATTGCCGGAATGTTTCCAAAGTTGCCAGATTACATAGAGTTTTTCAAATGCCATTTGCAATGTTTTTGCACTCGTGAGGTTTTATGTAATGGTGTAATTTTACGTATTATTAGTTAGCCTGTATAATTAATTGATATTTATAATTATTTTTTAATTATCCATGCACATATGTGAAGATAAAGTTAAACTATGTCTTTGGTAACTTCAGGATAGCTGACCCCATAGTTTTTTAAGAATTTTACTTATAAATTTTATAAAAAAAGAAAGAGGGTATTGATACCGATTGAAATAAATATAAAGCATACAACTGTGTAGTGTTGTTTTGTAAATATTTTGAACTTTGCTTTAAGAACTTCATCTGTTTGAAATGACATTGATTTAAAACTTTTTCCTGAAGTCTGATAGCGCTAAAATTATACACATTTATGTAAGTCTGGTGAGAACGTAATGTTATGATAACGCTGTGCCCGCCTGATGATGGAGTTGGAAAGTGGTCATAGGATCTACGCTCTGGTAAAAGTAAACCAACCGAGATTGGGCTTTTTAGATTGGTCTCTTGGTGAGCACGAGAGTTTTATGTCTATTGTGACTTCTGTCTGCCAGTGAATTTAAGAGCGTTCATACCACACGGGCTGGTACTGGCGCGTTTATCGTGATTATTTCGTTAAATACAAACAAAAGTAAACATTTTTTCAGCCATGCACTAGATAGTTGGTATTTACTAGTTTGTATGTTATTTTTTTACAGTTAGTAGTATTTACTTATAAAAATCAACATACCGTCAATTATTTTCTATTTGCATTACTTAGTTCAATTCAATGTTTTTATTAAAGAGTAAATATTGAAAATAATTATAAACAACGATCTTTCAGCTTGGCTGAAAAAATTTAGTACTTTTGTTTGTATAAACGTTGAATGCGTTGTTGACAGCCCGTGGGATGAACGCTCTTAATGTTTTAAGTATATTTTATTAAAAATCGAATAATACACTAGCATTTAATAAAAACCTAAAATGTATTTATATTGACTATCGTGGTCGCCACTGTTTTGCTGACGCGTATTCTCCATGACAATATGTAGTATTTTATGCAAAGCTTCATGGCCTCTTTCTTCACTCAACTTGCATAGAGCCTTCGCTATGCCGAATGAAAAGTCATAGCACTCGTGCACACATCCTACATTTTCTCCCTTCGCTTCTGGTGTCTCTTTGAATCATAAATCATGGGTAGAAAGAAGCATTTGGATCGAAAGGCGACAAAGATTTTGCTGCTGATGTTTTTGGCAATTCTTGATGGGTCTGAATTGCGTCTAGAGATTCGTCACTAGAGCTTTCTTCACTCTCTGGTATAGTAATAGTAATATTTTTTACAGCCAAGAATAAAAAATATTATAACATTTAAAATTATAATAATATTACAAAGTACCCGGCTAATGAGTCACAATAAATTTTCTATTGTGTGGGCACCTATCGGTGCCGCCCCGGACGTCACCGGTTCAAGAATAAATTGTCTTACCTTTGCTCATTTTGAAGTGTTGTCCATAAAAATGATTTAGCTTAAAACGCCTTACATAAAACAACTTATTATTAGAAAGTCTACACTACTGTTTTCGGCGCGGTTAGTTAGATCAAAGGCTGCACCGCTCAAATGCAGCGTGCGCGTCATTTCAGCCGAAAGATGTCCACTGCTGGACATAGGCCTCCCCCAGGCTCCTCCACTTCGACCGGTCTTGTGCTTCCCACATCCAGCGGATTCCCGCGGCCTTCAAAAGATTATCGGTCCACCTCGTGAGACGCCTTCCCACTCTATGTCTTCCAGTACGCGGTGTCCAATCCAGAACCTTTCGGGGCCATCGGCTTAAAGTCTCACAAAGAGCAATGGAGAGGGCTACGCGATCGAATCAGGAATGAAGAGATCCGCAGGAGTAACAAGGTGACCGACATAGCCCGAAGAATTGCCAAACTTAAATGGCAGTGGGCAGGGTGGGCAGGGCACACTGCTTGCCATATGTATTCAAACCAAAATCGAGTAAATTTTTAACTTTTTTGGATTTTCTACAAATACAAAAAGTAAAAAAAATACTGCTGACGTAATCACCGTCCAGACCCCCTCCCATTCCCCATGTCATCAAAAATAAGCAAAACAAAGACCCCCCGCCCCCCTGTAGTGCTTACGTAGTACTTGAACGGCCCCTTATAATTATAAGTATGCACGAGTACCTACTTATCACCTTGACTTTTTTCTTCACATTACTCCTTGCACCCTTACGTTATTTTACGATAACTTAAATAAATGTCCCCACACCAGTCACTTAACCACTGCACCGTCGCCGATAGAGCCGTCAAAAGAATTATCAAAATTAGAGTTTTTGAGAAAATCGCGAACATACAAACATACATACAAACATACATTCGGATCGAATAAAGAACCTACTTTTTGAAGTCTGTTAAAAACGTCTACTTGTTGTTGCTGACCAAATCGTCTTGCAAGGTTCGACCCTTTTATACATACAGATATGTATACATATAGATGTATATACTTTCTTATATTCAAGTGAAGTTATATTATAAGAACGTAGACGAAAAAAAATTACGATATCTCTAAAATAGTTATGGTTTCATCACCAATGAACAATCATGGTTAGCTTGTTTCTTTTCTTTAGTTTATCAGTAAGAAAATAAATTTAAAAACAAAAATTTCAGATTGGATATTATAGATAAGCATAAAAACTACCATCCTGCAGACCGCAATTTTATCCTACTAAGCAATTATAATAGTAAAGTACTTTTCTATTTTTACGTTTCTTACCCAATCTTGCCGGCAAGTTTGGAAACATTCCCGGGAGTTTTGGGAACTTTGGCAATATTGCCGGCAATTTTCATCACTAATCCTACCCCGCACATCCGTCAACCGGGAACCCCAAGCCAAGTTCTTGGCATTGAAGTCCCCGAGGACGAGCACGGGGAGGGAACGAAACCCGACGACGACGTCTCTCAACTCCTCAAGGGAGTTGTGGAACTCGGCGAGAGTTCGGCTCGGGGAGAAGTACACCCCTACCACTGCAATCTCCCCGAACCGTGCTGCTACGCAACCCCTTCCTCTCTGGATACCTTCGAGAGCCGGGGTGCCGGCGGCGGCCGACGAAATTATGGTCACTGAGCCGCTCAGGTCCTCCACCCAGTAATCCCTGGGCGGGACAAAGTACGGCTCAGCGACCACGGCGATGTTAATCGACCACTGCGCCATGCTCTGGAGCAACAGATCCTGAGCGGTGGCGCAGTGGTTGATGTTCGCCTGGAGGAAGCGAAATGGAGCCGTTATTGGCATTCCATTTCAGCCCCCTCCGGAGCCCCCTGAGAGGGCCCTGCCGCGGTGGTAGCGGCGGCGACGGCGATTGTAGTGGCGGCAGCGGCGGCGGCGGTGGCGGCAGCTACGGCGGTGACGGCGGTGGCGGAGGGCTTGCCCCTGCCCCGGCTCCTGGTTTCGGCGAGTGGGGCGCAGGCCTTGCTCCCAGTCCGGTGTTCGGCCGGCTTGCCAGCTGCCGCACATAGGTAACAGTGCGGCGTGGCGTTGCAAGAGCCGGCCTTGTGACCGGGCTGACCGCAACGGAAGCAGTGTCTACTGCGGTCCACCTCCGAGGTGCATTGAACGCCCACGTGATGCCCCACCTGGCATCGGAAGCACCTCAGAGGTCTGGGTTCCAGCAGCTTCACCTGCGCGGATACCCAGCCCACCAGGAGCCTTCGGCCCTCCCCGGTGATCTTTTGGGCCGCCGACACTGGGCAGCTCACCGTAAGGGTTCGCAAGCCCGTGTTGTCAGGACGAATGGTGCCTGCCTTCACCTGCTCGGCAGAGCACCCTCCAGTCCTGACGATGGCGGCCACCACCTCGCCCTCCGTCACGGAGTCGTCCAGGCCCAAGATGCGCATGTCAGCGCACTTGGTGGGCCTGGACACTCGGGCCTCGTCCGCACTTATGCACGCCCTTAGCCTTTCGGCCAGAGCGTCAGCGGTCGGGCCACTATCCGCACCAGGGACCTCCAGCATCCGGGCCCCAGTCGCGGTGACCCTAATGCGGAGGCCGTTGGCAACCCCTAGGTCTGCAAAGTCCACCGCCGCCTTTGCCTTCGCGATCACGTCGCAGTAGGACACGCCCTTCTTCTCCGCTTCCGGCTGTAGTGTGATCACTACAGCTGCGGACTTTGGGGCGCGTAACCTAGCTGCGGCGTTCCGCTTCTTGGCTCGCTGCCGCCTCTCCCTCCGTCTGGCCGCCCTTGCAGCCTTACCCGCCTTCCTCTTCTCCCCGGCCACTTGCCATTCGGCGTCGGCCGGAGGAGATTTGGGAGGCGGGGCCGTCCGCCCTGGGACCACGGCTGGGGCCGTCGCCGCCTGCGCTGCCACCCTGCCCGTCTTAGGCTTAGGTGGCACCGGTTTCGCCGAGGTCCGTCCCGGCTGCGGTGCCGATTTTGCCGTGGCAGCGGTGGTAGCGGCATACGTGCCCCCCTTTTGCTGCTGGCCCGAGGCCGGCCGACTCGCTGCCAGTGGGGGCCGCAAGACAATTGCCTCCAGGACGGAGAACCGGCTGCTGAAGGCAGCCGGCTCCTGCCACACCAGGTTCAAAAGCCGGTCCTCCTCAGGCACTGGTCTAGCCAGCCCCTGCCGCACCGCCTCCTGAGGCACCACCCGGGGCCCAGCCCCTCGGAGCCCAGCCAGGTCCGCTCGGAGCTCCGCATTCTCCTTTCGGAGAAGCTCCATGGCAGCAGTCAAGCGTGCGACCTCCGCCCGCATCTCGGACATGCCATCCGACGGAGGTCCGGAGTGTATGTCCTCCGCTGCCGCCATAATCGAGGCTATGGCTGCGAAGTCGGTGACTTTGGATATGTATTTTAATTTTTTGTCACCGCCTTCAGAATTAAAAGTTTTTTTTTCACTTTGAGGTGTTTTTTCGGAAGTCGGTTGTTTTTTTTGGTATTCGTTTTTATTTTTGACTTTTTAGTTATAGTACCTACCCCACTAATTCATAATCATCCTTGGGGTCAAAACAATGCATATTTACGCGATAGCAGCAATCGCAGTTGATTTACTGTTATTTTTTGAAGAGTTCCGTTGTCTGTCTCCGAAACGCATCATCAGATCTAGATGAAATTGAAATGGGACCACAAGGGAAGCGCCAGCTTTGATTAAAAAAAAGAATAATCAAAATCGGTTCACCCAGTCGGAAGTTCTGAGGTAATAAACATTTAAAAAAACAAACTGACGAATTGAGAACCTTCTCCTTTTTTGAAGTCGGTTAAAAAGAACAAAGATTAAACAAAAAATTAATGTAGGTAGACTTAACTAATTCACCATCACAAAAAAACGCCACTGGCACGTCAATCATATTTTTAAACTATATGAGGTTGGCGTTTCCTATCTGACTACACTGAGAGGAAATGCCGAAACAAACTCAGAGGTCACAGTCTCTTTTAAAGTCCAGACATAATCCTGGTCAGATCATGTGAAGACCATGTGGATTGGCATGGATATCCGATACTTCTGCTGTAGTTGATTAAGGTATCCTGCTCCAAGTTATGCTACAGCGTCAGTTCGAGGTTACCATGTTCTTTTCAGCGACTAGGACCACAATTATCTGTTACCGCTGGAGTCACCAGAAGAAGAATATTAAAATTGAATAGATACGGCCACTGGGAACGCGGTTTTAGTTAATTACGGTCCCTGTCGCCGGAAGCTATTAGAGAGAGAGAGAGAGAGATTACTATATTTCGATCGGTCAGACCTGTGGAAGATGCTGATTGATGCTGACTACCCTTTCACAACTGGAAAATTGCTAATAATCTTTATCGGCTGAACAGATTTTCTTAAATCATAATTAAGAACAGTCTTGATTAAGTCACGTTTCAAACTGATAAATGCGTGCAATAACTGGACAGGTCCACTCAATGTGTGTGGTTCTTTCCTCAAGATACCATTTCAGACACCAATCCACATGGTGATCACATGACCCAGATTATGGCCAGACTTTAAAAAAGACTGACCTCTGAGTTTTTTCCAGCGTTTCTTCTCAGAGAAGTCAGATTGGAAAGGACGACCTCATCTAGTTTTAAACATATTATGATTGACGTGTAAAAGGGTTTGGACAAACTTTTTTAGAGAAATAAAATCATGTATCAAAACGAAATCGGTTCACACGTTTGCGTGCTGCGGTGGCGCAGACAGACAAACATTTAGATCATCATTTCAGCTGAAAGACATCCGCTGCTGGACATGCCTTCCCCAAGCTCCACCACTTCGACCGGTTCTGTGCTTCTCGCATCCAGCTGATTCTTGCAGCCTTCACGTAGTCATCGGTCCATCTTGTGGGAGGCCTTCCAACGCTACGTCTTCCAGTACGCGGTCCGGTATGTAAAAAGTAAGTTCTCGAAAATAAAAATCTTGTTTACCTTTGGTAGAATGTTCTGTTCAGGAGAAGTAAATCTCTTCTGTCTGCCAGCATCCTCCAACGCTGATGGTTCCACATAACCATAGTAGTTCTTCTCTAGGTGTTTCGTCTCCTCATACGCAATTCTGGGCGCGAAACTGCATGGATAGTCAAGATTTTCCAAGTATCTCAAGCAATCTGAAACACTCTCAATAAATCTGTAAGAGCAGTGCTGACCTAGTGGAAACTACCGCGACTTACGGGTTGCAAGGTCGTAAATTCGAACCCCGATAGGCTCTTAATTTGTGTAAATCATTTCGGTCGGTCTGGGGTAAGATCGGGTGTAAGATGTTCGATGTGGGACCCCCTTGCTGGCTGTAGAATCAATAAAAGGGTGCCGTGTTTCTCTTACGTCATTGGTTAAGACCATGAGTTCGGCTGTAGATCTTAAGGGTGAAAACCCATTAACGTTGAAGGGGAGTGAAGACGACCACCAATATCGGATACGTATATTTTCTCCTCCGCTCCGCCTTTTATTAAACAGCTTTATTTATTGTATTTCTGTACTGTTTCAGCTATCTGGGATCGGCGTGAGTGTCAGGAACTGTTTCGTCGAGCAGCCAGCATGCAGCAAGGTTCTGCGGTCCTAAAGATTCGCCGCCTGGGTCAAAGTCGGAGGTAAGGTTTCCAATAAATGTATAGTTGGTACTCTTTTGCAAGATTCTTGCTTTTGTAGAATGGTTGCAAAGTATATCATTGTGTATACTGGGTTAATAAGTACAGGAAATCGAGTGACTCTGTATGCATGAGTTCAGAGGGTCTAACGCCATCTCATGTAGCAGTGTTATTTTAATCTTATTTCAGTGTGGGAAAGACATGGAGCTCGACTCAAATTAGTGGTCTTGAAACCACTAAAATTTTGTGTAGCTGTAACTTGCAATAAAATACGATTGATTAATGGTAGGTACACCTGCCACTAGTGATAACAAAAAGAAAGTGGAAATGGGCGGGCCATATATGCCGTAAACTGGATGGAAGATGGGGAAGAAAATGCTGGAGTATAGACCACGGACGGGACGGAGGAATGTGGGAAGACAACCGACTAGGTGGACAGACGATCTAATTAAAGTGGCCGGAAGAAACTGGATAGCCATGGCACAAAACCCCCAAAAGTGGACAGATTTGGAAGAGACCTACACTCAGCATTGGGTGGCCAAGGGTTGAACAGAGAGAGAGAGACACCTGCCACTTGAGCCACTGCCACTCAATTATTTTTACAATGCGATAGTTGTAAAAAAATTCAACTTTCTTTAACATTATTGTTCTATATTGTCATGTCCCACCACATCACCCATTCGTTTCTACCGGAAGCTAAAGTTTAATTCGCTTTCGACCTTCACATCTAGCTATATCACACTTGACCCTCCTACAACGATGGAGTGTAAGTGGTTCTACCAACACCTGAAGAGCCAAAGTCTCACCTGCCCGCGGTACACCCTGCTGAATTTACCAACGAAGCTCAGGCGAATCCTAGGTCTTGGAATACCGAAGACCTTGGGTGAAGAAGGAAATGGTTAGAAGTAACTGTGATCCCCGTATATCATAAGTATTTAAGTGCGGTAGTTTATAAGTTTAGGATAAGATATTTTTTTATGTTTATAAAAATAAACACATGTTATTTAAGTAACACTTTATTAATAATAAAAAAATCGGTTGAGGAGTTGGTTGTTTTTTTATTTCTTGAAAATGCCCAGCACTTTCTTTCTCGGTTTGCTTTTTTTTTACTTTTCCGCCGGTATCTACGAGGGACCCCTCCCTCATGGATACCGGCTGCCTGTAGAGAATGGAGGACACCTACTAACTAAATCCCCATGGTTCATGGTTCTATCCATTAGTTGGGGGCCGGGAGATACCTACGCGTACATTCGTGAGCTCATCGCCTGGTATAAACCCGCCATATCTAGCCTCCCACCAAAATTTTTTTTTTTTATTCATATGGTTGGTCAGCAGGAGGTACTTCTCTGAACACAGAACACCAGCCCACCAGCTAAGGATTTGTATTTGTGAGATCAAACTGCAATACTGTCTACTAAACATTTCCTATCTGCAGTAATGCAATTGTTCTTAGAGACTACCTTGTTTTCATCTGTATCTAGTATTTTGCGAATATTTAAAATTATTCAGGCGCAGAAAGAGATGAGATGGACTCCACTCTTTTCTGGTTCCACTGGTTCGACTGGTTGAGCTGGTTTTCTGGCTCGCCACTGGTTGAGCTGGATGGTGCTGATCCACGCGTCAAGTTCGTGAACGGGCGCTGTCAGTTGAGACTGGTCATCTCCTAATTTCCAGGGCTTATTTTTATCTTGTATTTAGAATTGTTTATAAAATATTTTTTTACATTGTTCTCACATACAGAAGCAACAAGAATAATGTTCCCAAAATTTTGTAATATTCAACTTGATTTTAAATGAGTGTCCGTGGAGTTTCTTGCCCGTTCTTCTCCATAGAGATCTACGTTTTGGAACGGGCAACTAGCTTCTACTTTCCAACTGATCGACTTTTTGACAATTCAGATGTGCCTGTAAATGGTTTAATTGAAATAAATGCTTTGAGTTTGAGTTTGAGTTTCATCTACGTAGTAAATCGTTGGTATGACGATGTTATCGTCATACCGACGATGTACTACTATCGATCTATCTTGCGTCATCCTTTTAAACATTTCTAATATATCTTAAGATCTTTCATTCGTAAAGTGGTAGATAAGTTAACTTTCGTATTCAACGACATCTGTCAGTTTTAATACTCAAAAAAACATGTGAAACACTACGTTAGTACGTCAGCATTACCAAACTGCATTTCCGAATGCACACCATCTGCCTCTCAGTAATACATGGGTTATAATAAAGAACCCACAGATGGCGTTATAATAAAGAAACTAAAACTTTTGCTGACAGGGGCTAGGTACAGCACTATAGACGTATATTCAAAAGATTCGACAAATATAAGTTAACTGCATAGGTATACAATTGTAGTCTTTGCTGCATAGTACATCTCATATTGAGGTATTGATCGTGACCTGCGCAGTGCAGCTAGATATCTAGACTACAGTTCTTTTGAGCAATGCCGCAGTGCGCCACCCGCTGTCTGCCGTGCATGACGAGTCGGTCCTTCAAGCTGCTCACCCCGCTCTGGAGCCGCGTACCGACCGTGACCGCTGGATTTAAGAAAAAGGTACTTAAGCTAATTTACGATCTGCCTAGCTTTCTTCCAAATTATGCTGGAGCTGACTTCAAGTTCTGACCAATGCGGCAGAATACAGTATTTTCGGGCTTCTGTCAGAACGGGGAGACGGGGCGAGGGTCAAATGTGCGTCGTTACTGACCACGACTCATAAAAATGTGAAGCCGACATATTGTTAAATATTAAAAGAGTAACTGTGAAGTTTCTTGCACTTCCTTCTTCCATGCAATACGTTCTGGAAAGACCAACTATAATCAGTTTTATGTTCTTGTATTTTTTTACTTTGACTTACTCCATCATAAGTAACCAACAACGTAACCGCTATATATGCACATGGAGCTGAGGCATTGGTGGTGGCTCGAAGGACCAATTTCCGATGCTGACTGTGAACTCCGTTCTTGAGATCTCCCTACTCTTCTCTCGAGAATTGTCTAATTGAGTGGTGCTACGTTCGTAATAAAAAGTGTTCTATCATTTTAATTACTCTGTCATATTTTTTTTCTGTCGTTGAAGTTGTAAGTATCGCCGGTTTTATTGTAACTATTCACCTTTATCAAATATCATTGTTAAACCTTTTCAGGTTCCTGGTGGACGAGCTCAGGACACAGTTCACAGTCAGCATCGGAAGTTGGTCCTTCAAGCCACCATCGGTGCCTCAGCTCCATAACTATAGCGGTGCATACCATGATAAAAGATGGAGGTAAGTTTTTGCCTTTTTGCTTCAAAACTGGCGGTAGATGTAACGTTAAACTAAAGTTTATTAACCGGTCCAGCCCGGCGCGTGTCAACGCCCATAAGCCCAACCCTAAGATGGCAATCCATCAACCGAGCACAAATCCAGAAGCCGTGCAGCTACTGAGCAATTCCTCAAACGCAGCATAACATTTTTTTTTTTTTCATTTTTCAGGTCGCTGATAAACGAGCAGCGTCAGTCACTCGTCGAACCACAGAGCACACACAGCAGTCTGCAGACTTCCAACCATGTCTTAGTCACACATGACCCTACTCGATGGGGTGTAAGTGGCTCTACCAACACCTGAAGAGCCAAAGTCAACCTCACCTGCCCGCGGTACACCCTGCTGAATTTACCAACGAGGCTCTGACGAATCTCCACTTATGAGGTTTTGAAACTGTAATACAACTTAACCTCATTTGCGTAGATTATTATGTATATACACTGCCATTTTTTAGAACGGTGACAGTGCACATACTTTTGTAATGAGGAATTTTATGAGTTACTGCACTAAGCGGTTACTGATAAGAGCCTCATCAAGGAAACGAGGAACGACTGAGCTTGTTCCGCGTATTCTTGAATAAAACTAAGATTAAGTTAAATATTAGATACGAAGTCACCAAAGAGATCGTTTATTGTAATTATTGCATCAGTTCATGGGGGCTAAATAGGGCAGGGACGAATTCAAACGAAGGGGATCAAAGGAAATTTTGAGAAAACAGAGGAGGTTTACCTACCTGTGTTTGCAAATTCTGGTTCTTTGAGCTTCTCCCTTAAGACTTGGATCCGCGCCTGAACGTAAGCACCGGCAGGCAACTGCATTTCATTTAAGTAATGAAATGCGGTTATCTCCATAGATATAAGGTTAGTGTTAGATATAAACGATGGTACAACTGTTATACCTTCTCCCCAGACGGTACAGGAAGACGCTTGTACACTCTGTAACCAAGTTACAATAAAACAACATCATAAAGTTTTCGTTTCATTTCCATGCTGTGCCTTCTGCTCCATCGTCATCTTCCTAGTCTTTCCTTACTATTTTTGGGTTGAATTCCAGTCTACCCTAGGCAGCTGAATACTAGAATCTTACATGGAGGTCTGCCTATCTGACTTTCATAGATCAGCCTCTCGGTAACACGGTAGCTCTTAGCTTAATCGTTCTCATAGCTGGGACACAGAGACCTCCTCTCTGTGAGAGTGAGTCGGTCGTAATCCACCACGCGGGGTCAGTGCGTGTTGGTAGTTGTCGTCACATGTCTTAGAATTTCTGGTTTTAGGTCATGCCGGTTTCCACACAATGTTTTCTTTCACCGTTTTCAGGGTAAAGCGCCCGTCAGGGTTCAAACCTACGGCCTAAAACGGCCTTGTTTGACGGTGGGAAATCATCAAATGACTTCTCCCGCTCTGGGTGAAGCAGGAGGGCGTGTCAGACTTTTACTGACTAAAACCCACCCGTGTTCCCACAGTTGCCTGTGTGCCAGGGGCGATGGGATCTTTTTCGAACAACCCGTACCCCTGGCAGGCATCCGCCCTTGCGGACCCCACCAGTTGTTGCTGACATCTCTGACGGCGCGCGTGGAACACAACGCACCGTCTACCCGGGAATTTTTTTTTAACGTGGAGAAGTGCCTACTGCGCTACCACTGGGAGATAGCGCAGTTATGTGGGACTGTAACTCCTAAAACTCCACCGTGTCCTCCAGTGCCGCTTGTGGCGGGCACACGGAAATGCGCAAGCCATCCGCGAACCCGCCGCGGCTGTCCGTCACCAAACCCTCCTCGGAAGAGAATAACCCCCATCACCGGCGCACCAGGACACATGGCACGCCGTGACTACCCCAGGAACCAAATAGCATCAGGGCCCCAGACGACCCCGTATCTGGCACCCTTAGTCCCCCTGCGACGGGTCAGTACAGTGGCCCCGCCGCCTACCACTTTTCGGCCGCAGAGGATAGGGAGATCGGCCCCGTCACGTCCGCCATCAAACGGTGGCGGCCCCGTCCAGTTCACGGAAGGGAAGAGCGCTACTCAGAAGTACCGGCACTCCTCCGCCGCAGCCTGTAACCCTCAGCCGCGATGCGTCCCATTCGACATCGCGGCCCGCCTCAGCTGCGATGCACCTCACCGCAGCCTACTTTTTGGCCGCTACGTAGTCGGCTTGGAGGCAAAAGCCCTGACGAGCGGGCCCACCTTGGGGCTCCTCTTCGCTTTACCGTGGGATGCTATCGTTGGTAAGCAAAACGATCCATTTTTGTGGAAGCGAGCATAAATGAAGCGATGAATAGCTTTAAATTGTCTGGCGGATCATGGCACCCCTTTTGCAGACATCCACATAACTGCGTACATCTCACATCGAATTATTGATCGTGACCTGCGCAGTACAGTCAGATATCTAGACGTCTGGACTACAGTTCCGTGGTGCAATGCCGCAGTGCGCCACCCGCCTTGCGTGAAGCGTTGGTCCTTCAAGTCGCTTACCGGGAGTGTACTATGCCAGAGCGAATACCAAATAATCGAATATCAATTGATCGACCACTATTAATCGAACGTCTAAATACTTGAACGTTCATAATATCGAATGGTTAATAAACCGAACTTTCATTATATCGGACACTCAATACATCGAGTGTTCAAAATATCGAATGTTTGTTTGATCGAGCCACGGAATAGACAAAAGATGTTAGAAAGGAAATAGTTCCTGATTTGTATTAGAACGAGTGTCGCCGCTTATTTCCCACTCTTTAACTCCACTACAAGCAAGAGACCAATACGTACGCGCTTTACGCACACAAATAAACCACGCGCACTTAGATCACGCGTTTACTATTGGTTGTCACACTAACGCAAACTCTGCGCTTGACGTACCTACACTCACAGACGTACAATACTATCGATACGCATGGATTTCGCAGAATTTCAGATTTGGCTCGGCGCACGCGACGTTCGCAGTGAACGCAATACATTGCGCGATCACTCATCTAGTACAAGATGGTACCCATGCATTGCAAACAATGTCTAATTTGGCAACTGTTTGCGATTGTATCGTTTTCGTCTACAAACTACATAATACAATTGTAATTTTTACAAATATCACTTGTTTTTAAGCTTCTTCAACCTCATAGGCTGACCTGCGACACGTCATTCCCAAAGAAAAAAAACATATCGCGGTTGTCTGAAGTTTACCCTCTGTCCGTTTACTCTGTGACCGAAGTATTGATCCTGACATGCGCAGTGCAGCTAGTCTTTGTCAAGTCTAGACGCCTAGCTTAGTGCAATGCCGCAGTGCGCCAGCCACCGTGTACCATACATGACGCGCTGGTATTTCGAGAGGCCGCCGAGGCGCAGAGCCATGGAGCCCTACTGCACCGCGTACCCCGCTAGCTTAGATGAAGGTAAGTGATTTGTACATCCAGGCCAGTTTAACCAGCCGATGTATGGTGTTCCCACTACTGAGACAAGGTCCTCTTTTCTGTGGGAGGGTGTTGGCAGTAATCCACCACGCGGGCCCAGTGCGGGTTGGTAGATATCTCGTCTTCGATATTTCTGGATCTAGGACATGGCGGATTCCGCATGACGTTTTTCTTCACCGTTGTGTTTTCATTGACAGCTCCGAATAAGATCATTTTTGAAGATTTTTTCAAAAACGTGTTCGAGTGCCAGTGCGGGGGCAAAGAGGGGTTGGGGGACGGGAAGTAGGCGTGTTTGGATCAATAAAAGCGTGACGCCGTTCTTTGTCCTCATTGGTTATAGACAACAGCATGGCTTTTGTGGTGAAAAGCCATTAACACTGAGGTAAGTGTTTACGATTTTTTTTGGATCTAGGATATGGCGGTTTCCTCACGATATTTTCCTTCTCCGTTGTGTTTCCAATAACTGCTTCAAATAATATCATTTTTGAATATTTTTGTTTCAGCGCGGGGTGAAGAGGGATTTCGGGGGAGAGGAAGTAGGCGTGTTTCTATGATCAATAAAACCGTGACGCCGTTCTTTGTCCTCATTGGTTATAGACAACAGCATGGCTTTTGTGGTGAAAAGCCATTAACACAGGCGGACCTATGATTACAATATCGACCAATAGGATTATAGGATGCTTAAGAGGCCGTATACGACTTTTTTTCGATTACGCTGATTTACGTGATTATATAGATGCGATTTTACAGTAAAAATACTGTATTTCTGTAAGTTGAAATACACTATATTAAAAGACCATTTTAACTGTGATCCAATGGATGAGGAACTTTTTTTTTTAATTTGATTGTGATTAATCGACCTCAAACCAGTGACTGTTTTGAGCATTTTGCTGTAATAGTTTTAGAATAACAAATATTTACGAAATGTTTTAACATCTACACGGTATAAACAACTTACAATATATTGTTGTGAAATTCATTTATACAATATAAGAAACACTTTTACATTAAAAAAATTGTAAAAAGTATGAAACGTAGTCAATTTTTAAACAAAATGGTCAATGGTTTTGATTTCGGCTACTCAGAACTCTCGTTCAAAAAAAAAAAAAAAACTACAGTAATAAACTTCAATTCAAGATCAATCCATTTCCAGAAAAAAAAATGCATAAAATAAAAAAAATCGCGAGTAAATAATCTTTCAAAACAACCTAAACCTCGGCAAAAATTCAAAAGGAGTTCATTCATAAAATAGAACTAAAACGATATTTCATGTTGTGTATTAAAACATATAGAAATGCAGTATTTTAACTGTAAAAGTACGCATTTAAAATCAAGTAAATAAGCGAAATTGACAAAATTTCGTATACGACCTCTTAAACGTCATATATTGGAACACAAACCCCATTAACAAAATGACAATCGCTTTCTCCCCTTTTCTTATTCATTCAACTGCCAACAGTATTGACATAAGCTTTTCGGTAGTTTCACAATTCAGTGCGTGTTCGTAGATGTCTCATGTCTTACATGTCTATCCGTATAAATGTACTTTACCGCCGTCGAAATAATAACTGCAATGTACGTATATCTGACATCGAAGTATTGATCGTGAATTCGTGACATGCGCAGTGCAGCTAGTCTTTGTCAAATCTAGACGCCTAGCTTAGTGCACTGCTGCAGTGCGCCAGCCGCCGTGTACCGTACATGACGCGCTGGTATTTCGAGAGGCCGCCGAGGCGCAGAGCCATGGAGCCCTACTGCACCGCGTACCCCTCGGGCTTAGATGAAGGTAAGTGATTTGTGCCGGTTTTCACCAATAGTTGAACAGCTAAAACTGGATACCTAAAAGATAAAAGCGCGTTGTTGAATTTATAACTTTCGATGCTTTTAATTACGTATTCGTTTTCAGGGATCAGTGTTTCTTATCGTTTATTTTGAGATTGATTTCTTGAAACTCAGTCATGGTGATTAGCTAGTAAGGCTAGCAGTTTGTAGGTATGGTTTATTGTCTCTTGATTAACTTATGAGGGTCCCATTGCAAACCAACCACGCGGGCCTAGTAGGGTTTGGTAGACTTGGTAGTTGTCTTGGCATTCAATTTGTTTGTTCTAGGAAATGTCGGTTTCCTCACGATGTTTTCACCGTTTTGTTTTTATTGTCTGCTCCGAATCAAATTATTTATGAAGAATTTTGTCAAAACGTGTTCGCGGTTCAGTGTGGGGGGAAAGTGGGGTGTCGGGGGAGGGGAAGAGACGGTGGTAGGGGAGTGGAAACAGGCGTGTTTCTACGATCAATAAAAGCGTGACGCCGTTCTTTTGACGCATGGCTTTTGTGGTAAAAATAATGAATGGCACAGGCGGAGCTAAGATGATAATATCGACCAATCGGTTGCTTAAGAAATGACAATCGCTTTCTACCCGTCTCGTATTTGTACTAACTACCAACAGGATTGACATAACCTTTTGGTAGCGTCATATTCCTAAAGTACCCTGTAGTGTTTCAACTGCTGGGACATCTCATGTCCAACCGTGTATACTTTACCGCCGTCGAAACAATAACTGCAATGTACGTACATATACGCCATGTCGAAGTATTGATCGTGAATTCGAGACATACGCAGTGCTGCTAGTCTTTGTATTTTTTGAAGACATGAGTCATCTACCAACATTTTCATACTTTTTGGTTCTAGGATATGTCGGTTTCATCATCTTTTTGTTTTCATTGACGCCTCCGTTTAAGGTTTATGAAGATTTTTGTCAAAACGTGTTCGTGGTTCATTGCGGGGAGAAGAGGGGTGTCGGGGGAAGAGTAGACAGGGGTGCCAGGGGAGGAAATAGGCGTGCTTCTACGCTCGATAAATCCGTAGCGCCGTTCTTTGTCCTCATTGGTTATCGACAAGAGAATGGTTTTCGTAATGAAATGCCGATAACGCAGACGGATGGCTATTACGATAATATTAACCAATAGGATGCTTGTATTTGTAACCGACTTTAAAAATAGAGGAGGTTCTTTGGCCAATCTTAGGTTTTTTTCAGGGGGAATTTCACCAAACTTTTATACCAAAAATAAGTCTTATCCTGAGAATAAATTTTGAATTTTCAACAGATTTTCCATAGTAGAATTGTCAGACGTAAATTTTATTCTACGGATAAAAGAATTGGTAAAATTGTATTCGCCGATTACTTGATTTTCGTTTAGTGTTTTTTGACTTTCATTTTAATTTTTATCAGCTGCTACTGGTCTTAACTTTAAAATGTTTTGTTTTAATCCGACGAGACATACAAACGCAGCGGTGAACTTTGATTTATGATATTACTCATATTATGTATTGATCTTTATACGTATCCAGCAGCATTTGCAGGTTAGACTGCTAGTCTACCTCAAAATGGTAGCGCAAAGGTGGTTGATGATTCATTATCTAACATCTGAAACGGGTGCAAATGTTTCTGTTTTAATGTAAATTTAATTAATTTTATTTTTTACACTTTCTGACATATTCTCGTCATTATTTGACATTATACAACACTTGTAATATCGAGTATTTATTAGTGATTCTCATGGAAATCATATCACTTGGTTTAAATAGGTTGATTTTACTTATGTAGATTCTTTTACATATTGTGAATGAGAGAACGTTGTAGGCCTACAGTTTCTATTCTTTATTTTAATTCCTCTAAGTACTTGGTACTTATTGACAGGCCTGCACTGTCCTCCCATACCTAATATCACTGTAATTTGAAAACATTATAAAAGCCAATTATTTTTAAAAGAGTAACCGTGGTGTTTCTTGCCGGCTCTTCTCCATAGGAAGCGACAAATTGGAACCGTGCACCTAGCTTCTGACGTTTCATAAGTGCCCTTGCAGGTTTATGTGAAATAAAATATTTAGATTTTTTTGATTTTGATTTTTGACCCGCCATTTTACGTGCTAAACAGCGGACTCCAACCAACTACTTGTATGCTGCAAATGTTTCACAAATACCCACATACGGCGAGCGAACCATTGTTTTCAACATCGGAATGAGGCGTGGCTACAGTTGGCGATTTATGGTTACAACAGTCAGTCGGCCGTTAGTTGCGCCACTTCTTCTTCCCAGCTAAAGCACTAGGAAATGGTGAAGGGCGGGCGTTTTTTAATGTAATTTTGACGTTCCAAAAGTGCTGACACCAGCCTAGTTTGAATAAATGCCTTTTGACTTTGATTTTTTTTGTAAATCTTCAGGTCCCTGTCCTGTGAACATCATCACCCTGTCGTCGACCCTGAACGCTGAATCATTGGACAGTCAGTCTGCGTGGTTCGGTCCTTCGAGCCGACTGGTGACCAGGACATGGGCTGGATGTAAGCGTTCTAGATTGGTTTTCTGCTCTTGGATATTATGATCTTTGTTGAAATATTGTGGCTAAGTTATAGAATAGAATAGAATAATTACTCGAGTAACCAAGACTCAACAAAATTATTAGTACTTGTAAAAACTTTTTTCAAAAAAATAAACAACCGACTTCCAAAAAAACACTAAAAAGTGAAAAATAACTTTAATTTCGGAAGTAGGTGACTTTGGATATGTATTTAAATTTTTTGTCACCGCCTTCCGAAATTAAAGTTATTTTTCACTTTTAGTGTTTTTTTGGAAGTCGGTTGTTTATTTTTTTGAAAAAAGTTTTTTATTTTTCACTTTTTAGTGGTTCACATGTGCTTACCCCTTCACAGCGTACCGGCGTGACAGACATGAGATTTCAGCAATCCCTGTTCATTTGCTATCATTTATTGAGGAGTTCCGTTGCTTATTTCCGAAGTTCTTCATCAGATCTTCACCAAATTGAAATGAAACCACTCCGAGAAAGTACTCTTCCAAAAACTACACAAATTGCTTCAAGTGTGCCTATAAAATTTGAAGAGTTCTCTCAATTTCACCAGGATCCCATCATCAGATCCTGACTTGATGATCATGGGACCACCTGGGAAGTATACCCTTTCAAACAAAAAAAATATAATCCAAATCGGTCCAGCCATCTAATTAATTATCATCTAGGTAATTCGGGAACATACATAAAAAAATATTTAAAAAAAAAAAAAAGGTTCCGACGAATTAAGAACCTCCTCCTTTTGGAAGTCGGTTAAAAATTGACGACTATGTTAGTAAACACAGAATATACACAAAACAAGGAAAACAATACAAATTCTTGGTGTAGACATAAAAAATGGCACTTTTGGAATGTTTTGTAATCTTATATAATGTTTTAAGCTAGTATGAAATATCTGCAATGTAATTTGATACAGGCATATGTGTTACATATTGTTTGGCAATAATAGACACTAAGAAGAGTGTTTCTTCCAAAGGGAAGCCGATAGGAATCGAGTTGTATGGAAGCTGCGCCCCTGGTACCTATTTGTTTGTTGGTATGTGTTACATTTAACTCGTATGAACATTCTGTTATTTCGTTTTTCAGTTCCCTGGGGGCTGTGCAATGATGCCGTCTCGTTTGAAGGCAGCTGACATATGCCTCACCTCGTCTGAACATCAATGACGAGGCTGTGACGAGTCCCTGGGCTCAAATGGGACCAAGACGCAGAGGGGACCGTCAACGTTTAATTTATTTAATGTTACCCACTTCGTTTCTGTTTTATATTCTCTAGGTCAAGAATATGGTCAGCCTACACCACAAATCCGCGCTAAACGCATTTAAATCATCGTGATGTTTCTTCAACATCGTTTGAGGATTCATTTTTCTGCCTCTGCAGACAGAATGATGTTTTAAATAAGTTTGGTATAAGTAGTCAATGTTTGGTGTAAGCCTTTGTTTTTAATTTGAAAAGAATAATAGTGAGGAATTATCTGGACCATTGCTATTATTCTTGTGGATGTTCTGACGTTTTTTTATTGTATATTTTAAATATTTTACACATATTTCTCTCGGTTCTGGTGAAATTATAATTGTTATTCGTTTGACCTGTAAGTAGGAGAGCTCTTTATGTGCCGAGCTCGCCCGGGGAAGTACTACCCCCATGCTTATTGCTGCCGCTAAGCAGCGTAGCTGTGTTTCGGCTTGAAGGGTGTGGGTGCCGGTGTGATTACCAGCACATGAGACATTCCATCTATGTCTCTGGGACAGCAACACATCTGCAATGCCCCACTGGTATTGCAGTCGTCCACAGGCAACGGTGACCACTCACCATCAGGTGGGCCGCTGCTAGTTTACCACTATTGAGGACACCTGACATACAGAAAACTCAAGACACACACAGAGATAGAATATAGAACATAAGTTTTTGTTATAAATAATTTGAAAGGGTTTAAGGAGATAATAATACAACACGATTCATAAACGACTAAAAGATTAGATTATAGTTAGGTTAAGATTTAATTATAAGACCTAGGTTAAGTATTAATTTGTTTTATTTTGAAAATTCCCGTCGCTTCCACAACCCAGTTACTGGGTAACATGATCCCCTTGTCAGACTTTTGGACTTCTAATTACCCATAAGGCGTTGTCCTATTCAAAATCAAAATCAGAATCAAAAGTCATTTATTCAAATTAGGCTGAGAATCAGCACTTTTCGAATGTCAAAATTACATAAGACAGTCCCCCAAAACGCCCGCTCTTCACCACTTCCTAGTGCTTTAGCTGGGAAGAAGAAGTGGCGCAGCAAACTCCCCAACAGCACAGCTGTCTGTTTAGGTAGATAGACTTGATTCTATACATAGGTAGGCAAAGTAATCAACATTACGAGACACAGAACTTAAAAATTTGTCATATGTCAGCCAGCCATGCCAATATACCAACAAATAAAATGAAAACTTAACTCAAGCACAAAAAATAAAAAGTAAACAGAGCATATACCAAAATAAAAGCCTCCTGGTATAAATGGCGTGATAGCTTACATATGCAATGTTGGATTATGTTTACAAATGATAACCTAGGACCATCGACGTAAAATAAATAAACAGGTAGGTAATTATTAGCAACAATAACAAAATCATGGTCAGCAAGACGACCAGTCACCACAAGCAGCACCCGTTCACGAGCATAACGCAAAGATCAGCCATTACCCCCCTCGCCATATTTGAGGGAAAGAGGTAACCCGATCCCAACGCTACCGCAAGCAGTGACATCTACGGGAGCATGACGAACTTGCTGCCGGTTACTCAGGCAAGAATAGAATTATCAATTGTCGAGGTCGCTAGCTAACCATAATGCCATACAACTCATCATAAAAAATATTGTAATGACATCGCTCGCGCGATGATGCGTCCTATTGAAGGTCATGGGATCATGCGATGCGACCAAATTGTTTAGTTTTCGTCGCGCGACCATTGACGCATCGTATTGATCGAACGATCAAACATACTGATCAGTACTGAATGTCCTGTGTCTCATCAAATATGTCTGTTGGCATAAACAAATTCGTAAAAGTCTTCCTCTTTTTGCGTACCTACGTCGAAACATTGATTGTGAAATTCACCGCGTTGATTTCTGTTTTTATACCGTATATTACGAGTATATGGCCTGCGTTTTCTTTTTTTAATACTATTTACAATTAAAGAAATATTACTCGAGAGCAGAAACTGCAGCTCTGTTAAGAGCTATTTCGAGAGTGATCGAATCGCTCCAAAATAGGACAAACGTTTTTACTCATCGCGCGAGCGGTATCATCGCGCGAGCGATGGCAATAGGACGGCGCCTAACGACTTTCAAAGATCTATGACAGCCAAGACCACTGGCTTAACGTGCTTTTGTGTGGCACTGAGGCGTGTCGATAATGGATGGTCAATTCAACTCAATTCGAGAGTGCATGGCTAGCAGTCGCCTCCTTCAGCGAAGCAGTTATGCTCGCAAAGAGGGAGGCGGCGCACGTGAGGGAGATGCAGTACATGAGCCCTCACAGCCGTGGCCTTCGCAGGAGACGCCCTGGGCGTCGGGAATCCCAGGTTGATTCCCGGCCACCGTAGGCACGGGCTCGCGGACGGCGAGTAATGGGTAGCTCGCTGTCCGGTAAGGACTAAGCCCGGGTCGACGGCGCTTTGTGTTCCACGCGCGCCTCAAAAAGAAATGTCAGCAGCACCAGATGCGGCCCGCAAGGACCGATGCCTGCCGGGAGTGCGGGTTGTTCGAAAGAGATACCGCGGCCCCTGGCACACAGGCAACTGAGGGAACACGGGTGGGTTTTAGTCAGTAAATGTCTGACACGCCCTCCCGCTCATCCCAGAGCGGGAGAAGTTATTTGATGATTTCCCACCCAAAAAAAAAAAAAAAACATTACAGCTGCTATTAAGTACATACTCAGTCTCACATTGACTAATAAATTACAACGTGGGTAAGTCATCGTCTATCGAATACAGACATTTCTAAAATAGGAACGCTTTGAGTCTTGACTTAAATGAGCTCTTGTAAATTAAAGTTTGTAAGTCCAATGGCAACCTGTTAAAAATCCGCACTGCTTGATTTTGAGGAGAATGTTGAACAATATTAAGTTGGGGTTTTATTTTGTTCTTAAAATCTTTCCTTCGCGTACTTTCCCTCAACTTTCTCTCCTCATCTGTTTCACCCATCAACGAACAGACCTCGGCAAACGTAGTTTGGCTTCGATATATACTTTTACTGATAGCCTTAAAATCTACGCATGCATTTTCTTCTTCTCCTTAGTGTCGAACCACTAAGGAGAAGAATGCATGCGTAGCAATCTAAATACAGTCAGCACAGAATTTGGCTACGATTTTAGCACTTTCAGCTGCGTCCACCAGCTCCTGCAGCGTGCAGACAGCAGGACACGCTGGACAAGACATTAAGTGCCCCATTCATTTATTCACTCAAACTCTAATTCAAAGCATTTATTTCATTAAACCAATTGGTTTAATGAAATAACAGTTCAGAAGTGATTGTAATTACAATCACTTCTGAACTGTCAGCAAGGGTTGGTTAATCAGATAAATGAAGCGAGTTGCTCATTCCAAAGCGTAGTAGATTCCTATGTGGAAGAACGGCCTAAAAAATCCCGGGAACTCACTGCACCGGATCAGCAATGCCTCAACTGGAACCGTGCAGCATCTTTTTACGAAACTCCATACGGCGATGCCGTCATGATTCTGATTAATGTACTTTGCACAAAATCATCAAAATCGTGACGGCATCGCCTCGCCTAGGGGTAAGCTAGTAAACAGCATGCAGTTAGTAGTCAACTTGTGGTGACATCTACATCGCAACATGCGAACTACGCATCATACTGACGTCACGAAAAATCCTGCATCGCGCAAGCGGAATTCATAGGAAATGTTTGAAAAAATTCATGCCCAAACCAGCGCTAGGCATTCCTCGGCCGTCGTTGAATACCTCTTCACTCAGCTTCCTCGATGCATAGGGTATCGGATACATGACGTCTGTACCCCGCATAAGGTCGATTTTTGTAGATAACCGTTGCAGTACTTATATTGTATAAATTGGATACATGGAAGAGGAAGATAGGTAGGTTTGGGGCCGCAGTCATCCGCTGGATACGGGAAGCACAGAACGGGTCGAATTGGCGGAGCTTGGGGGAGGCTTTTGTCCAACAGTGGACGTCTTTCGGCTGAAATAATGATGATGATGATTTTGACGAAATACCAGGAGTCACATCTGAAATTATAAAGGATCATGTGCTATCTGCTAGAGCCTCTAAATCTATACATATACAAGGTGTAACAGAAAAAATTGCTATCCTTAAGGGGAATCTAGTCGTGGGCTCGAAGTCACTGATGGGCCTGGCTAAAAAGCACGCTGTCTCACCATATGCATCATGTCCGACAGACGTAGTATCAGTGATGAGCAGTTAGACGCAAGTCTACATGCATGAGTGAGATGCAGTATCATTTATAGTAAAACGACTGTTTTACTATAAATGAAAAAATTAAGAATAGTCCTTCGGTAGATCGGGTTTTGTGAAAAAACTACAGCCTATATCAATTACCAATAAAGTTTATTGAAATTTCGATAGTTGAGCTTTGTCGGTACCGACTGGTTTTGGAGGTTTTATACTTCTTTTATTACTTAAACACGCCCAAAGTTAGGTTAAATTAGCAAGAAAAACTAATCTTTGTTGGCTCATAACTGTTTAATGGCTTTTTATTTTAGTTTTCTGTTTCCGTACAGACAATATTAATAATGAGACAAAATATGCCATGTTTCATTTTTGTTACACATTTTCGAACAGTGGAGTAATACACTCCCGAAATTTGTATGGAAAAATTTTCGACCACTAAAGTTAACAGCTGGTATAGAATCACTATACATAGTTTCAGCTCAAAATAAAATACTCTAAGAATTGATACCAAATTTTCGGTTTAATGTTTCTTAAATTCAAATCATAACAAACACTATTAATAAATACGCGCTACAAACGAATGCAGCTGAATACCATTATTTTACATGGAGCAACTGCCTATCTGACCTCCACAGCTCAGTTACTGGGTAATACGATACCCCTTGGTAAGACTGGTTGTTAGACTTTTGGGCTACTGACGACCCGTAACGACTGTCGAACATCCACAAAGGACAGTGGGGACCGACGGCATAATTATTGTGCTTTCCGAGGTACAGATGGGTTTTGGTATGTTAAGATAGTCACTGATCAATCGACCCGCGCTGCTGTTATTACTAAGCCCCCCTGAGGGGGGGGGGCACAATACAGCAATAGTCTAAATTAAGTTTAGTTTCTACACAAAATAATCATCACCAGTGCCTTAGATGCCAAATGGTGAGGACAGCAAAATTAAGGCTGTGCAATCGCTCGAATAGTTTGGCCCGAAGAGGTGGCACGCAGAGTTCGCGCGCCTTTGTGAGAGGACGTGCGATCGTGTTGTCGGCTGCACTTGGTGATGGGAGCCGCTAGGCATGGCGAGTTGATACCAGTCAGAGGTGTGGCAAATGTACAAGTATCTCCCTCAATTCATGGTACTAGAAGTAACGGTGGGGTTTAAGTCGGTATTAGTCTGACATAACCTTCCGTCTCCAGACGAGGAATATCCATGAGGAATTCTCCACGAAAAAAAAGGTGACAAATGGTAGACTCTAGTTAAGAACCTGAACACTTCATCAACCCCCTCTATGTCCACGAGACCAGCCGATCTATTCTGTCAAAATCTCACAGTAAAAAATTAGGTGAAGTGAGTTGTCAATCGTGTCAAATTCCTAGTACAAATGAAATGACAAATCCTAACTCGAAGACAAACTCGTGAGAGACAATGTAGGGGCGCGACCTGAGTGGTACCTGGTGGGATTCGTTACGCTGCTAAGTTAAACACTCAAATAACTTTAAAAGGTTTATTGCTGAGAGCTAACAATTTTACGTTTACGCTAAGCTATCGCTAAATGAATAAAATGATGGAAATGAATGCACCCGGTTGCTGTTCGTAATGCACTGAGCTCGCGGCGCACTTAGTGCGACCGTATTGTATCGCTAGGTCAGCAAACGTGGTCGATTGCAATGATTGCATCGAACATGCTCCCGACGGGAAGAGATGAGTTAGTGAGATAAGCTTATACAAAATTGAAGAGTTACGTGAGTGTGAGCTAAACGCTAAGGAGTTAAATAATAATAGTTGAAAGATGATTGACAAGGTGATAGAACAATCTTATCATGATCTTATAGCTAGACATAGATGCTCAAACGGTTGAGTCACCAATCGCGAATACCGATTGTCTTTTAGCTAGGGGAGACGTCGACGTGTCTCGCCTCTTTGTACGCAAACTAGACCACCGTTTAGAAAAATTAGCAACGCGCGCACTATCACTGACACATGGCCCCTGCTCGGGCAGGGGTTGATTTCGCGCGCTTGCACTAGAGTTTTGCTCTTGTTCAAATTGATTTATGCATACACTCACACCCGCTCGTACGTTCTCGTCCCGCTCTTGGGTGGTCGGACACATGGCCCGCTGACACTTCCTCCTCAGGAACCACAAGACCACTGCGACAGCTGCTACTAATAGGCCATATAACAGCGCATACTGATGTATGTCATGTGTAGTTAAAACCTCTGTCTGTTGGGCTGATTCCTTCATCGCTTTAATTTGTTCACCGAGATACTTTAAAGAATCGTTTATCGGTGTGGTATCTTCGTTGACCTGGTAGTCTTGGAAAATTTGGATAGGTGGCGTAAGATTACTAATCAATTTATTGATGGGAGTTAATTTAGTCTCGAGTATATTTGGTTTAAGATTAAGCGTATTCTCTAATTGCTGATGAGAATAAAGTGTTACATCATGACCCTTCACGATGCATTGCTTAGTTAGTTGAATGAGTCCAGCCTTGCTGACTTCGCTCGCTTGTAGGTCGTCATCGCATATGACTCTCAAAGAGTATGAGTCACAACAGAAATACAAATAGGTAGAAAAGTCGTGTAATGGAACCCATTTGTTTTCACATCTGGAATTAATGATCTTGCAAGTTGACAGCTCTTCTTTTTCGCAAAATTGTTCATCCGGACCTAAACTCTGGACAGGCCCTCGAAGTCGACAAAGGTAGGTTTCCGCTCGATATTCACAACCTTGAAGATCGCTGACGCTGGCTGTTAAGTATGAATCTCTTTTCAAGTTGATCGCGATGTATTCGGATGCTGGCTTGACGCTGATCATTCTTTTGTTCATTTTAACCGGCACTGGTATCAAATTGTATAGCTGGAACGTATCTCTGCTAATTAACGGTATGGTAATTTCAAATAAGAGATATTCCTTCGTCATCCTCGCTTTAACTTTTAACAATTTGTATATTTCATACAAGTTAAACTGAATGTCATCCACGGGTAATGCTAGCTCTTTAGAAATTTGACTAGATACAATCTGTAACTCCCCACGAAGCTGTTGTGGAGTCAAGAGATGCAGATTGATCTGACCATGATAGATCTCGGTCATTGTATCAAGAAAAGTATCCTGAATCCGCCTTAGATTCTGAATCATATTCATGGTCGCTAACGCTGCTAAAGAGAAATCTTGCTGAATAGACATTACGTCGATCTCTTGCTGCAATGTATTGGTGACGCTGTCTAAATAATTTAAATGCTTATTAATTATCTTATGCTGCTTTTCAATAGTCTTTTCTGTTCTCTTTAAGATATTATACTCCGCTTCTATGACCGATGTCTGATTCCTGTATAGCTGACTAAGGTGGAATGTATTCTTTTGTATTAGGTCAATGTCACGCTTGTATTTTTCTGCGAATTCTTGATCCAGTACTCCGAACAATGAATTAGCTATGGAGCCGACAGCGTTGATAAGCCCGCGTCGAGTTCGCGGACGCGCTCCAAAGTGCTGATTGAGCAACAGCTGATTATAATATTGTAGTTCATCGTACTCGTGTTATATTTGTAGGACGATCATTTTACAATGGCTGTGCTCTTGAATTTTCCCGCATGTTTGCTCGAGATATTGAGAAAATTGATCGACAGCTTTGTCTCCTTGCCAGTAAGGAGTCAAATTATAGTAAGTTATGATTTTCCACTGATCACGAATAAGATGCATTTGTCCCAAAGGGTCGAAATACAACGTTTGATTGCTATCAAATGCAGTTATTTTGAAAGTTGCTTCAGTGGGCAATATAAGGCTCATAAAAAATAACAATGATAATGCTATGCTATAGATTTTAGGACAACTGCTAAATTGTTTACTCGCTTTCTCTTCCGCTTTTGCCTCATTGCTTTGCTTTTTTGCTTCGCTTTTTTCTGGCTTTTGGTTACTTGCTTCTTTTTCTGCTATAGGTAGGATAGAAAGCTTAATAATGGGCCGCTTTATAAACCCATTTTTTGTTTTTAACGTCACCACACGGACAGCTCCATCCTTTCCTGGATGGACCTGAACCACTCGACCAACGGGCCATTTTCCAGGGGCTAGGTTATCGTCATGAATGGTTACCATATCGCCTACTTCTATATTATTTTGTGCTTTTAACCACTTGCTACGTATCGATAACTGGCTAAGATACTCAGCTTTCCACCGCTTCCATATATCTTGGAACGTTTTATTTACTAAATACCATCTCGTCCTCGCATCTTGTGCCGTTTCTATTACAGTAAGACCAGCACGAGTGGTTAGAAAATGCGCTGGCGTGAGGAAATCGATGTCGTCTATATCCTCAGATATTGGGCACAGCGGTCTTGAGTTAAGGGTTGCTTCGATTTGAGACAAGACCGTGCTGTATTCTTCAAATGTTAAAGCTTGGTCCCCTATTACTCTTTTCAGATGTTGCTTTAGACTCCGAATAGATCGCTCCCAGATCCCTCCAGCACTCGGCCATGAAGGACAGTTCCAATGCCATTCTATCTTCATCTCCGCTATCTCTCGATAAAAAGTGTCGTTAAAGATTCGCTCGAACTGTTGCTGTTCCTCCTGAAGGATTTTGTTGGCACCTACGAAGTTAGTACCATTGTCAGAATATATGTGTTTTGGAGTCCCTCGTCGAGCCGCCATACGACGCAACGCGGCTATGAATGACGTACTGCTTAGATCGGAGACTAGCTCTATATGGACCGCTTTTGTGACCATGCAAATAAACAAGGCTATATATCCTTTAGTCGTTTTAATGCCTCTCCCTTTGTTTGATTTTACTCGAATACACCCCGTATAGTCTATTCCAGTATGATAGAATGGAGGTGCTGGGTTAGATCGGCAATCAGGCAGATCTCCCATTATTTGATGTAGCTTCCTGGGTTCTTGTTTTTTGCAGGTCACGCATTTACGAAGCTGCTTTTTGGTAGCTCTGTTTCCTTGAATGATCCAATATTGCTGTCTCAATAAAGACAAGGTAAGTCGAGCTCCGCCATGGAAGGAAAGCTCATGTGCTTGCTGGATAAGAAGCTCCGTTAATCTCCCGCTATATGGAACTATTATTGGATGTTTCATATCTGAGTTCATGTTGGCATTTTTAAGACGTCCCCCGACTCTTAATATGCCGCTTTCATCCAAAAATGGTTGCAGATTTAATAATTTGCTATCGGAATTAAGTTTATTATTCATCAAACCATCGATATCCGAGCCAAATTCCCTGCGCTGTATGCATTTAATTATAGTTAATTTTGCTTTCCTTAGCTCTTGTAATGTGAGATATGACGGCCTTTGTTTACTTGTCCGCGCAAGTGCACGTAATATCCATGCTACGATGCGATTTATTTTTACGAATGAGCTGTGACGATCTAATAAATCGCCAATTACGCTTTTCCCGGGATTGCTGTTTTGAACGGTTATAACTTGCTTCCGAACCTCTTCTTCCGTCGTATACTCTGCTTGCACTCGCTTTGGCTTAAAAGAAGGTGTCGATAACCAAGCTGGGCCTCGCCACCACAACGTATGCTCCATTAGTTGTGTAATGGATAGTCCTCTGCTCGCTGAATCGGCTGGATTTTCCTTTGTCGATACGTAATTCCAAACATCTGGTGATGCTACGCTAATAATTTTCTTCACTCTATTCGCTACAAAAGGCTTCCACCGTTCTGGATAACCCTGTATCCAGCTAAGGGTGACCTTAGAGTCGCTCCAGGCATAGATTTCGTAATCTATCCCAGTCATGCTAGTTGCTATTTTTGTAAATAATCTGGATAAAAGTTCCGCTGCACAGAGCTCTAATCTAGGAAGCGATACTGTCTTGCTGTTAGGTACTAATCTTGTTTTAGCTGCGACTAGTACTACCGATGCTTCCGTTTTTGATGCGATTCTGGCATAAATGACACATGCGTACGCTTTAAGAGAAGCATCACAAAATCCGTGGAGTTGGATAGTGTCATCTCGTTTGCTTTTCAACCATCGTGGAATTTTACATCCGCTAATACTTCCCATATCCTCAGTTAATTTTACCCACTCATTGTTGATCTCGGCTGAAACTTCGTCGCTCCATTGAATTTCATCGAGCCAAACCTTTTGAAACAACAATTTGAATTTTGTAGTCAGCGGCGCTAGCCAACCTAAAGGATCAAATAACCTGGATATTTCCGAAAGAAGCAATCTTTTTGTAAGTCTTGTAGTATTCGCTGATGAAGTATATTGGAAAGTGAATTCATCTGTCTCTGGATCCCATCTCAAGCCCAAAGTTTTTGCTGTGTTTTCAGTTTTGAAAATGAATGATGGTGCTTGATTATTTTGCTGCGATGAATTTATCTCTTCTAATAGCTTCATCTCGTTTGCTGACCACTTTCTCAGCAAGAAGCCGCCGCTGCTTAGACACGAATTAAGTTCTGATATGCTGCTTCTCCCTTCGTCGATAGTATGAGCGCCCGTTACCAGATCATCCATATAGAAATCTTCTAGTATTATTCTTGCTGCTGTAGGAAAGTTATTCTTCTCGTCCGCTGCTAATTTTCGAAGGGTCATCATCGCCAAAAAAGGAGCTGAATTCGTGCCATATGTCACCGTCGTTAACTGGTATGCTCTAATTGGCTGTCTAGTCTGAGCTCTCCAAAAGATTTGTTGAAGCTTTTGATCCGCTTCGCTAAGTAGTATCTGCCGATACATTTTTTCGATATCGGCAGTGAATACGTAACGATATTGTCTCCACTTAAGTAACAGTGCCTGTAGATCTTGCTGCAAGTTAGGTCCACGATGCATGATATCATTGAGACTAAGTCCCGAAGAGGTCTTTGCGGATGCATTAAATACGACACGTAACTTCGTAGTGGAGGATTCCGCTCGCTGAACCCCATGATGAGGTAAGAAACACTCTATTCCGTCGCTGCTAAAAGTCGCTAATTTCATATGCCCCAATTCTTCATATTCGCTTAAGAATTGCTTATATTGCTGAGCTAAAGATTGTTGCCTGCTAAGCTTTTTCTCGAGACTCTTTAATTGCGCTAGCGCTATTTCCTTTGACGATCCTAGCTTTTCGCTCGCTTGCTGCTTCATCGGCAACCTAACTTCATAACGACCGCTTTCCAGACGTTTTGTCGTTGTTAGGTAATATTCGACGCATTCTTGATCTTCCGCTGATATTTCATTTTGCTCGTGAATGTCCTCAATTTGCCAAAATTGATGAATATCCGCTATATTATTTACGATGACGTTACAATAGAACTGTGGCTTTACGGTTCCACACAGTAACCATCCTAGCTGTGTTTGCTGAGCTAAAGGCGCAGACGACTCAGCACTTCTTATCAAACCATCTAGCATGATAAGAGCATAGGCGTCTGCCCCGAGTAACAAGTCCACTGGACGACTTGTATTGAACTCTGGATCCGCTAAATTAATATGTTCCAAATGCGACCACGAAGGCTTTTCAAATGATCGATTTGGTAAGTTTTTTATTAGACTTTTCATAATCAAAACATCCATATGGAAATTAAAGTTAGTATACATAGACTGGCAAATAATGCTTAGCTTGCCCGTACAGTTAGATTCCTTTTCTGCTATTCCGGAAACTGCTCCATAAAAATGCTGTCGTTTTAAACCTAAGTGTTGAGCTGCCTTCTCTGTAATCAACGATACCTGTGAGCCCTGATCAATGAGAGCCCTCAGGACAAACTGCGTGTTATCTGCTGCTGTCACCCTCACTAACGCTGTAGCTAAAAGAATCTCAGTGAGATTTTGCTGAGATGCGTGAACACCATTGCTGCTGCTTTGCTTTGATTGCTCTTCTTGCTTAAGATTTTCATCATTCGTATTATTTTGCTGGCCATCAGCAAAACAATCATGCAATAAGGTATGATGCCTACCAGAACACGTGAGGCATCGTTTCTTGGAATGGCATTTGTTGCCATTGTGATTAAAAATGCAATTAAAACAACATTTCAGTTGTTTGAGGGTTTTAAGTTTCATTTCCTTCGGCATTTGAAGAAACTTTGCGCAATTGTATAATTTATGCGCTGCAAAACAATGAGGGCATTTGATTTCATGCACGTGCATTGCTTTTGAGTTCTTCCAATTATTATCGTTCGATTTATGATTAGTGCTGAATTTTCGATTGTTTGGAAATGGTTTTGAAGACTCCGCTTGTTGCTGAGATTGCTGCGATTTTTGCATGGTGTCTTGTCGTCGACGAGATGTTTCTAGACTAGTGAATTTATTTTCTAGAAAGTCTAAGTACTCTTGTAGAACTGGCAGCTCTCTAGGGTTCTGTAACGAGTCTATATACTCGGAATAAGATTCACTATCCAGTTTTTGCGACATAATATGCGCAATTAGAGGGCCCCACGTGCTAATATCCGCACCTAGATTTTTTATGGCGTGAAGACTCTCTAACGTGGCGTCATGCATCTTTTTAAAGGCTGAAGACGATTGCTGCTGTATATTGGGAATATTCAGGAACATATTGGCGTGCGCTGTAAAGATAATCCTCTTATTATCAAATCGATGATTTAGAATCTCCCAACAAACGTTATAGTTATCGGTGCTGATTGGAAGGTGCTGTATCAAACGCTCGGCTTCGCCTTTTAACTTGCCTTTAAGGTATTGCATTTTCTGAGCGTTTGACAATGCGTTGTTCTTGTGGATTGCTTCGCTGAATAAATCCTTAAAAGACATCCATTGCTGATAATGACCTGTAAATACAGGAATATCCATTTGAGGAGTAGATTTCTCCCGAAAAGATGTTGACCACATTTTTGAGTTAACAGCTTTTCTCAAGCTGTTAAAAGTTCGCTCGTGCTTGGTGAAGTTATAGTCATAATCGCCTGCTACATCTTCCCCTGATTCACCAATGATTTCCCAATGAAGATTATCAATGGTAGTCCACCGACTATGCAGGGTTCGAAGAGCGTCTTCGAACTCCCACTTGTCAACAATAGTTTCAACATCAATATTGTCGACTGCTCTAAGAAACGCTTTAAAATTGACCGACTGCTTATGAAGCATATCGTCAAGCTTGCTGTTGGACCCTCTTGACTCGAAGGTCGGAGTTGCTGCTGTTGTTGCTGGCGGTCCCGGCTGACGTGCTGAAGTTCCGGGTGCCTCTCGCCGGGGTGTTTGAGAAAGATACGGTGATTTCTGGTCTTGTTGCATCAACTCTTCTTTATGTTTACTAATAAGCTCTTTAGCTGTAAAATAATGCTGGCTCGTACTCTCAAATTCAGACATGGTAAAATATTTATGGTTCGTCTGTTCGAAAGGAAGAATCTTTTCATGATTCACTTGAAAGTCCTTCCAGTACTTCTCAAGTAACTCGAGTTTACGCTTACAGTAATCTAACGTCTTACGCTCTACGCTATCCTTTTTAAAATTGACGAGGAGTTTTCTAATGCCCTCCGCAATCTCGGATTGAAGAAAATAAAGGCTCTCCATCTCGCTGCTTGTGTTAGAAAATTGAACGATCTTACTTGGAAGAATCCTTTGTCGCTGCTAACCTGACGAGGTTTGCTCCCCACGTCAGTGATCCGCTGGTGTCGCTAGTGTGAGCTGTGAACTCACTGCTGCTGGAACAGTACTCCCCGAGTACCGTTGTTGCTGATACCGCTGAGAAAATATATTGAGCACTCCAACTCAATATACTGCCGCTAAAATCACTCCTAAAGTCTCGCTGCTAAGGTAACCACTAGTCACTGCTAAGCTAAGAAACACTGCAATACAAGGTTTCACTAGTTCAGTTCAGTTCAAGTTCACTTCACGAACCGTCAGTCCCGAAAAACTAAAGCTCGACCGCGAAGTCCTTGAATCCGGCTCGAAGGACCAAAATGTAGGGGCGCGACCTGAGTGGTACCTGGTGGGATTCGTTACGCTGCTAAGTTAAACACTCAAATAACTTTAAAAGGTTTATTGCTGAGAGCTAACAATTTTACGTTTACGCTAAGCTATCGCTAAATGAATAAAATGATGGAAATGAATGCACCCGGTTGCTGTTCGTAATGCACTGAGCTCGCGGCGCACTTAGTGCGACCGTATTGTATCGCTAGGTCAGCAAACGTGGTCGATTGCAATGATTGCATCGAACAGGTATTAGTCTGACATAACCTTCCGTCTCCAGACGAGGAATATCCATGAGGAATTCTCCACGAAAAAAAAGGTGACAAATGGTAGACTCTAGTTAAGAACCTGAACACTTCATCAACCCCCTCTATGTCCACGAGACCAGCCGATCTATTCTGTCAAAATCTCACAGTAAAAAATTAGGTGAAGTGAGTTGTCAATCGTGTCAAATTCCTAGTACAAATGAAATGACAAATCCTTTCAAGCTAACGTCCCCTGAAAATTTGCGGTGAGATTTTGACAGTACATACATCGGCAGTATCTTCGGCTGTCAGAAAAAACAAGCAAACTGCGTGTGAGACCACTCACAAAGGTTTAAAGACCAAACTTAACATTGTAATTGAAAAACAGGGTTCTCCTATACATTCCAACTGCAAATGTAAGATGGTCGACTATTACTCGTGAACTTATAAAGCTTACTTAGCTGTAAAGTCTTCCTATTAACTTCGTTATCCTTTTTTTCCGTGTGGTCCGGTTCCGTGTGGACGTAAAAGAATAGCACCATCCCATTTCTTCCCATGGGTATCGTAAAAGGCGACTAAGGGACTTACTAGAGAATGGGCAGCAGCGTTCTCTATGCATTTTACGACCATACTGCGATCACCAACCCGCCTGCCAAGCGTGGCGATTATGGCAAAACCCCCTTTTTGGGAGAAGCCTATGTCCAGCAGACGTCTTTCGGCTGATATGATGATCCTTTTTTTGTGATTTTTTTCACGTGATTATCAAAAAACCAACCATTTAGCTACCTGAACTATCTGTACCAAGTCTTGAAGGTAAACCAAAGGCAGACACATAGGCAGATAGACAGAATGACGGACATGGAGAAACTATAAAGCGTCGTATGCACTAGGCAACATTTGACGCGCGATATGTTCCATACGATAAGTCCGCTGGATGCGGGAAGCACAGAAGCTGTCGAAGTGGCGGAGCTTGAGGGAGTTCTATGTCCAGCAGTGGACGTTTTTCGGCCATTTTGCTCATTAGCCCGCGTTTCCACTAGGCAACAATTGACGCGCAGCATGTTGTACAACAAGTTGCCCAACATGTTGAAAGTCAGTGCGGAACTTTTGTTGAGCAACGTTGTCTGTCTACGCATGTACTACTTTACGTCAGTCGTCGACAACATGTCGCCAGAGGAACTTGTGTTGATTCCAGTGGCAGTGATTTATAGTTTTGGTGCAGTTCGATTAATTTGAGCACTCGTTCGTTACACCACACTACGGACATTGTTGCGCGTCACGTCTCCACTCGACAACAATTGATGCTCAACTAACGATGCTCTTTAAACAAACACCAAGCCGCGCGTCATGTTGCGCGCCAGCTGGCAACGTCGCTGTTGTGCAGCCTACCCAAACATGTTGAGCGACACGCATTGCGCGTCAAATGTTGCGAACTGGATACGAGTCTTTAGGAGTTCCTTGTTGTCTACAGACTCTAAAAGCATTGAGGTTTTTCGAAATAAAACAACACAATATTTAACCTAAGTTTATTATCTAGTTCCTTATATCATTGATGTGGTAGTGTTGCCCCGTATTCTTGTTATTAGTCTAGGTATTTAAACTAGTCGGACATTTACAACGGGCATTGCCCTGCCATATCAGAGACAAGGCTGAAATGTCTCAAGTGCTGGTAATCACACCGGCACCCACACCCTTCAAGCCGAAACACAGCTACGCTGCTTAGCGGCAGAAATAAGCATGGGGGTAGTACTTCCCCGGGCGAGCTCGGCACATAAAGAGCTCTCCTACTTACAACTAAACCAAACTTAAAATCGTTTTAATAAAGAAAGACATTGAATTTAAAATTAAAATACTTACATTAAAAATAAAACTAAGACTGTAAGTAAACAAAAATATATTTTGTGAGGCTTACAGCTCACAATATAAAAGTAGTAGTCCAGGTATTCATGATAAGCCAATTACAGGCCTCCACAGATAGCAACAGATACCTTCTAGATTGCAATAAATTACTAAGAACATTATTTATCACTACATAGTATAAAACAAAGTCGCTTTCTCTGTCCCTATATCCCTATATGTATGCTTAAATCTTTAAAACTACGCAACGGATTTTGATGCGGGTTTTTTTTAATAGATAGAGTGATTCAAGAGGAAGGTTTATATGTATAATACACCGACCTCCACGCGGGCGAAGCCGCTGGCAAAAGCTAGTTATTTATAAAGGAAAAAAAATTGGAACCGGTGTGTGAAAGAGATGTCAGTTGTGGGATCTCCGTATAAATGCGGCGCGAAGCTACGCGGCCACCCCTTATCTGCGCGGCCTTTATCGATCGTATGACCACTCCCACATCCGCATCCCCGCAATACCCCGCACTGCGTATCTTCCTTGCCCCTCCTGCCATGCCGTCCCCTCCCGTCTTCGCTACCTGCCCTAATGACACACTTATTTCTACAAAACGTAAGCTTGCCTCCTATTCAGTGGCGTAAGAAGAGTGGGGCAGGCAGGGCAACAGCCCTGGGCACCTATCGAAGGGGGCTTATTTTTTTTATCAATAAACCATTTCATAGATACCTTTAAACCTTCAAGTGTCAAATAATGACCACAATCCTACTTTTATATTGTTACTAGCTGACCCAGCAAACGTTGTTTTGCCTTATAAATTATTTAGGGGTGGACTACCCCTAACATTTAGGGGGATGAAAAGTAGATGTTGGCCGATTCTCATAGATACCGGATAAGCACAAAAAATTTCATCAAAATCGGTCAAGCCGTTTCGGAGGAGTATGGCAACGAAAACTGTGACACGAGAATTTTATATATTAGATCAGACTCAATGAGTTTGCATAACAGTCGAGGGAATTTCTTAGAAATCTGAAGATGAACTTGAATCTGCCTATTTTTATTCAAGATTTTTTAACAAGTTGAAATGAATACCTTCGTTATTGAAGGCTATAATTGGTCAAGAAAGGTTATGCGAGCTAGCTTTGCTCAGTGTAGACCGAGAAGATAATTTACGAAGGGCCGCAAATGTGATGCGTGCCTTAGGCGCCATTTTCTACTGCCCCTGCTCCTGTTATATGGGATTTATTACACATACTCAATTGGCGAAATGTGGGTGAACTACACCGTGAAATTTTAATGGTTGTTTTCCCGCAGCGAAATGGTTTTGTCTTGGTAATACAATTGTTTTACAATATGTAACAAAAACCCTGTTGTTCCTTTTACCCACGTTTTCACAATCGGTATACATACGTAATAAAGTTAAGTCATTTATAAAAATTGTTCAACAAAAATAATTAAAAATAAATATTTAACCATGAATATTTGTAATGTTTAACTGATTTTGATTAGATCAAAGAAAGCCGCCGAGCTCAGATATCGCCGAGATCGATCAGATACTGTAAACATTTTTTTGAATGTGGCGATTTTGATAGTTATTTGATATTGAACTCTCGACTACCAATCCTTATTTTTTTTAAATTACAACTTCATCAATGTTGTGCTTGTAGATAAGTGTATACGTCCCTAAAAGGAACAACAGGGTTTTTGTTACATATTGTATAAACAAATAAAACATTAGAGACAAAAAATGGCAGATAAACCATCGTGTAAAATCACCACGTGCGAGAGTTTATTTTGCTTTGAACATTTATGCATCGCTGTTCCCTTTGTCGGCGGCGCGTGCGATTCGAGTAGTACCTAAAAGTTACTTCTAGTGTTACTATTGAGTAGTGTTTTATCGAGTTGATGAATATTTTTTTAATTATTTTAAAACAAAAAAAATCTTTTTTACTTTTACTCTATGCTTCGAAAGTACTCCTTATGGCAAGTTGTTCTGCCGCGGGAAAACAACCATTAAAATTTCACGGTGTATAGATGCACCTCTGCCTAAGCCGTCTCGTAATTTAGGCGTTTATGTTATGAACAGTCGCTCCATGTATAATACTGGTTTTTTGGTTTCCCGGTTTGTTTTGAAATCTACAGCGTGTGAGCTAATTCTCACTGACTAAGAAACATGAGCCTTCTGCTGTATTGCTGAAATATTGGCGATACTACAGTGATGTCTACAATGTGTAACAGAATAAATACAAGACCTGAAAGTAGTGTGTTCTTAACGGACCACTGAATCTGCAGGCAAATATGGTCACCCATCGCGGAGCAACGATGGCAAGCGTAGCTTAATCTAACCGAGCGACCCGTGAGGTTGTGTTAACTTAGCCAGAAGCCCCTCAAACCAAAAAATGTCGGTGAATGTCGTCTCTCCTCGCTGCTGGCGCATGTTCTGTCTGAGTTCGACAAACTGGTACTTTGAACAGACTGTTTATTGAAGAGCCACCTACTAGTCGTGCTGCAACTCCAGTTAGAGCGCCAATCTGTGTAACCTGCTTCCCGTAACATCGCTTAACTTGATTTCTCAGCAAGATAAACAAAAAGTATTTCCTGTTCCAGCGTCCCACGCTTTTACAATCAAATATTATAATGAAAAGCACATAGTTTACACTTCAGCCCAGAAATAGAAACAACATGAACGATCCATAATTTATTTTTTGTTTTTACGTGCATTTATTAGCATAGGATTTTATTGTGATCTACTGTCTTATAACGTGTACTGGTTGATTATGACCACATTTTATTAACTGTGCTCTGTGTGATCCTTATCATTCTATTTTATAAAGTGTATGTACTGATTATTCCTTGTGTCTTATTTGTGATTAACGTGTATGACGTGTCCAATATAAGTGATTATTTCAACGTTATACGGGTTCACTATCACTCCTTCGTCAAGGTAACACCGTCACCCCCGCCTACAACACCTGACTCACGCTTTATCGAACAGAATCGGTTTCAGTAGGTATCTAGTAAATAATAAATGATTCAAATGAGGGGCTTGTGGCTAAGTAACAATAGCTGCACGGGTCGATCGATCAGGTTAAGCTACGCTTGCCGCGGTTGATCCGTGGATGGGTGACCATCTTTACATACCAAGGCCCCTCCGTGCCTCGGAAAGCACGTTAAGCCGTTGGTCCCGGCTGTCATTTGTGGATCTTTGACAGTCGTTACAGGTCGTCAGAAGCCCGAAATTCTGACAACCAGTCTTACCAAGGGGTATCGTATTACCCCAGTTACTGGGTTGTGGAGGTCAGATAGGCAGTCGCTCCATGTAAAATACTGGTATTCAGCTGCATCCGGTTAGACTGGAAGCCGACCCCAACGTAGTTGGGAAAAGGCTAGGCAGATGATGATGATGATGATGAATAAATGATTCAAATTTGCCTATATATACCTACCGCAGATTGAGCCAAACAAAATTGAATCCTATTTCAAAGCAATCTTCTTAGTGTGTCGATCGCGATATAAATACTGTCAGCCCAGAATTTGTCCATCAACTCCTGTAGCGTGCAGACAACAGGACACGCTGCACAAGATATTAAGTGCCCCGTTGTTTGTGGGACAGCACAAAATTTACACTCCAGGGTGAAGTCATCTGTGAATTTCCACCTTAGCAAGTTTCCTTTACTTCGACCTACCTGCGTCCGGAATCTCAAGGCAATAGAACTCAATTTTAAATGCATAAAGCAATAGTAGGGTCAACAAGTTTTTCTTAATAGTAATAGTTAGCTTAAACTTTTGGCTATCTTTTGGCTGAGTTTTAAAATATGAACTAAGCTGCAATGATTTAGACGGCGCCTGAATAGCCAAGGACTGTTAAATGAAAAGTATATATAGTCCCCGTCACGAGAAGCTAGAATTTTTTTTTAAATAAAAGAACTTCTACCAAGTTACGCAGCGACAATTCAATCAACAACAAAATAATCCCAAATTCAATCAACTCAAAGTGACATTCATGTAATATGAAACTAACGAGTAATTTAACTTGGTCGGGTTATATGCTGCGATATAAATCGCTGTCGTCTAATGTTTTGTGGTACTTTCTTTCCGACCCAGATGACCCCATAACTCTCCTCCAAGAAAGCAGTAGGGCCACAAGTGCAGCGTACAAACACAAAAACCGTAATTCCAACTTCGCCACCGAGGTCACCGCACCGAGTTAACGATGAGACCTCCGACCGTCCCTTGCTCATTGAAGTGCCAGCTCGCGCCGTAGTTGAGCCTGTAGATTTGAATTCCCCAAGATTGAATAATAATTAAATCGGTTTGATCCAGCCTGTCCCAACTTGCTGTCCCCCTATCAGTGACGCCCTGAACTGAGGCCCGTACCCCACAGGGGGTGCAGTCGCTTAGTTTAAGTAGTAGTTTTACGCCCCTGGCTGGAGGCTTCAAGTTTATAAGTCAACCACAGGAAAGTCTGGTTGAGCAGTCACGGCCTCTCAAGGTCAACTGCGAGAAAATAAAATAAAAGTTTTGTGGTACTGGAACGCGTCTGACTCATGGAACGTAGTAAAGATGAAATTGTGACTCCAAAATTTAGATTAACTAAAACTAGCAAGTAATTTCTAATAAACAGTATCCGCTTCTACAACAAGTTGCCAAAGTTGGTTACAGAACTTAGCGATGGAAAGTTTAAAACTCACAACAAACGTGTCCTTATCAAAAAAGCATATTATAAGATACGTTGTAGGCCTTACAGACTAGATTTATAGACGATTTTCTATTCTTTATTTTCATTCCTCTAAGTACCTGGTACTTATTGACAGGCCTGCACTGTCCTCCCATACCTATTATCACTGTAATTTGAAAACATTGTAAAAGCCAATTATTTTTAAAAGAGTAACCGTGGAGTTTCTTGCCGGCTCTTCTCCATAGGAAGCGACAAATTGGAACCGTGCACCTAGCTTTTGACGTTTCATAAGTGCCCTTGCAGGTTTATGTGAAATAAAATATTTTGATTTGATTTGATTTGAACGTAAACATTTGAATCCATGAATGTGTGTTTACAAAATTTCTAGCTTCTCGTGACTGGGACTTTATATCATGATCAGCCTATAATATTCGCACTGCCGAAACACAGCCCTTCTCCTTTCGAGAGGTGGGCTATAATCTACCACGTCGGCCCAGTACGGGTTAGTAGATGTCACATGTGTTCTAATTTATGGTTCTAAGTCATGACGGCTTCCTTACGATGTTTTTCCTTCTCCGCTTTGACGGCAATGTTGATGAAATTATTTACAAAAAAAGACTAAAAAGTGCGCTACTACTGCTACACTAAAAAAGCTATCATTTATTGAGGAGTTCCGTTGCCTATCTCCGAAGTTCTTCATCAGATCTCCACCAAATTGAAATAGGACCACTCCTAGAAAGTACTCTTCCAAAAACTATTCAAATCGCTTCAAGTGTGCCTATAAAATTTGAAGAGTTCTCTCTATTTCTCCAGGATCCCATCATCAGATCCTGAGTTGATGATCATGGGACCACCTGGGAAGTATACCCTTTCAAACATTAATAATAATCCAAATCGGTCTAGCCATCTTCGAGTAATCGGGGAACATACATAAAAAAAAAGGTTCCGACGAATTGAGAACCTCCTCCTTTTGGAAGTCTGTTAGAAAACTAAACCGTCTGTCTGGTCTTGCCGTCCCCCGACGCGACGATGCGTTGATTAAAATATTACCTTCATACATGTGTCTCCGGCGGTCAGGCAAAATCAGAATAAATGGTGGGGTCCGCTAGCATGGCGGGCTGATACCAGTCTAGTGTACGTAAATGTTTGCGTATATGTATTCCCGACTAATGGACCTAGTGAATAGAACCAAGGACAAACTGTCAAGTTAGGTAGGTCCAACTTCGAGGAAGAGGTCAATCGTCGAATCCGACTCGGCTGGGCTGCGTTCGGGAAGCTACGCAATATCTTTTCATCCTACATACCACAGTGTCTCAAGACGAAAGTCTTTGACCAGTGCGTGTTGCCAGTGATGACCTATGGAACTGAAACGTGGTCGCTCACAATGAGCCTCATAAGATGGCTGAAAGTCACCCAAAGGGTAATGGAGAGGGCTATGAAGTGGGCAGAGCACATTGCTCGCAGAACAGATGGCCGATGGGGCCGAAGAGTTTCAGGAGTGGCAACCGCATACTGGAAGACGTAGCGATGTAAGGTCTCCCACAAGGTGGACCGATGACTTTGTGAAGGCCGCCGCCATCCGTTGGATGCGAGAAGCACAGGACCAGTCGAAGTGGTGACTTGGGGGAGGCCTATGTCCAGCTGTAGACGTCTTTCGGATGAAATGATAATTAATGGATAGAACCATGGGGTTGGTAGAGGATCTCTGTTCTTTACAGACATTTGGTATCCAATAGGACCACCGTCATCGGAAAAAGGCAAAATGAGAAACAAGTACAGGGCTTTAAAAAAAATACAACACATTTCCCTAACCTAATTTTTTATTACTTAATTTAATTATTTATAGTATAGTTGCATTAAATGTACTTACATTTATAGATACCATTTGTCAAATATTTTAAAACCTATCTTATCCTATTCTTGTAAAAAACGGCACTTAAATGTTAAATGTTATAGACCAGATCCCTAATCACTCCTAACCACTTTCTTATTCATCCCAGATCCTCGATCTTCTAAGACCTGGGATTCGTCAGAGCCTCGTTGGTAAATTCAGCAGGGTGCACCGCGGGCAGGTGAGGTTGACTTTGGCTCCGCAGGTGTTGGTAGAGCCACTTACACCCCATCGGGGTAGGGTCAAGTGTAACATGGCTGGATGTGAAAGTCGAAAGCGAATTAAACTTCAACAGCCTGTAGAAACGAATGTGTGATGCGGGACCTGAAATTATATAAGAATAATGTTTAAGAAAGTTTAATTTTTTTACAACTATCGCGGTGAACCTTGAAAGTGGCAGTGGTGGAAGAGGCAGGTGTACCATCAATCAATCGTATTTTATAGCAAGTTACAGCTACACACATTTGACTGGTTTGAAGACCACTCGTTTGAGTCGACCTCCATGTCTTCCCACACTGAAGTACGATTAAAATAATACTGCAACAAGAGATGGCGTTAGACATCATTCGTTTCCCTGCACTTATAAACCCAGTATATACAATGAAACATTTTGTAACCGTTCTTGTTAAGTTTTACTTCGATATTTCAATAACAAAATTTTGTTAAAAAGAGTACCTATTGAAAACCTACCTCCAACTTTGACCTTTGCAAGAGATACATGGAACTATGTGGCTGCACAACCATGCCGCATGCAGGGGTTCGAAGTATCAATTCGCGACTTCCAGGACGATCTGAGAGGCCTGAAAATGTAACAAAACTATTTACAAAAAGGGCGGAGCGGCGCGGCGGACGAAATACAATAATGCTATTGGTCATCGTATTCGTTCCCCTTTAACGTTACTGGTATTTTCGCCCTGAGATCTACAGCCATTCTCGTGGTCTTAACCAATAATGTAAGAGAATGATGTCACGCATATATTGATTTAAAGTATACATCCATGACTCAAACAATTATTACCCCCGTTCCCCCGCTACTGAAGAATAAAATTCAAGAACTTATAGCGACAACAATGTGCATTTTTTGATACACGTTTCATCAACTGTTCTTAATTCGAGTAATTTCAACTCATATTTTTTAAGTCCCGACACCCGACGGTGTTATTGACTTTGACGTGACGATGTGTGTGTGTGTGTGTGTGGGTGTGTGAGTGTGTGTGTCTTTATAAATACGTCTAAATCAAAGTACAATTATTTATTTCAGATAAAAAGAAAAAAGTCACGTTTGCACGTAAATATTTACAAGGTTTATTTATTTTTTATTATTGCTTCTAGTTACCCTTCCTAAAGGCTTAGATGCGTATGGAGGAGAATTGGCAACAAACTCTACTTACACCCAGTTGCACAAAGACAAACATTAATGCCACAATACAAAATAAATCATTGGCGCTAATGATTTCATTGATTTAGTTATGTTGCACCAAACAACTTTAAGGCGCTATTGGTGCTTACTCTTGCAACAAAAACTGTGACAGATTCCCTCGTTTGACATTTCATTATTTTAAATGAAAGAACAATTAAAATCGAATCTAATATTGGTTTCTGCATTTAAGAACGGCTTTAAAAGTTAAAGTTCATTTCTGCAACTGGCTGTTTCTGTTTTAAAATGTGAATAAAAATATACCAAAACACTTACTTCCATCTTGAGCCCGAAGGACCAAGTCTGCACACTAGCTGCGTAATGCTGTTGCTCCACCAGAAACCTGGAAATTGTACAAAATAAATGCTTTGGAATTTCGTCAAAATTAAACAAGAGACTTAGATAATTGTGGTCTAAAATGGTATTATGTGTTCTTACTCTGAGAGTTGGCAATGTCTTTTAATATTTGTCAAAAATTTCGTAGTTTTGATTATTTTGCCAATTTAACTAAAAACACACAGAACATTCTTTAACTACCAAAAGAAAATTTAATCAAATCCATATAAGGTGTTGTGCTAGCTTCCCCTATGAAATGAAAACAGAATTTTCAAAATCGGTCTACCATTCATGAAAATATCGGTGAAGGTAGTCAACTTTCAGAGTTAACCCTCTTAATACAGGGTACGTATTTGATAATGTTAGAAACTACTCACTATTATCTTTGGACCTTGATTCGTGAAAAATACACGTATCCTATTGGGTACATAATTATTATAATGTTTTCTCCCCTCTGTGTAAATGACTTGTCACCCCTGACTGCCATGCTAGAAATAGCAATGAGGGTAAAGCAAGACAGTTCACTTTTATTAATTGCCAGACCGCCCCTATTAGACATAGGGGCGGTCTGGCAATTAATAAAAGTAATCCCGTCCGAAAAGGCTGTTTAAATTATTCACCAAGGGGATAAATATTAATATTGCGTGTGTGAGTGTGTTCACTTATCGTATTACCAAATCATTATTCAATATTACCACTTAAGTTAATTCAATGGAAAAATACTAAATTACTTCACAAATAATGCACCAAACAAAAGTCACGTTAGCGTTATCAATATGTTGGTGTCTTGTCAATAAATTTAGAAAGACATACTGTGACACTAGCTCCTTCATAAGTAACCGGAGGCGGCTCGAAGGACCAGAACGAATCCACCTTGTTCGACAGACGGCGGGTGGTGCACTGCGGCATTGCCGCGGAGATAGGACAAAAAAAGTCTAGTCTAGACTGCGCAGGTCTGTCGCACGATCAATACTTTGATGTGTGCTATATGAAGCAGTAAGTTTACATTTGTCGGATTTTCCGAATGTATTTATTTTCTGCTGTACCTAGCACCTGAACGCGAAAGTTTTCGTTGCTTTATTATAACGCCATCTGTAGGTGGACCGATGTATTAATTACAGGAGTGCATTCGGAAATGCAGTATGGTCATGCTGAAGTGCAAGAATAGAGCCTGACGTGGTCGTTTGAGTAGTAAAACTGACAGATGTCATTGAATAAGATAATAAACTTATCCACCACTTTAAAATTGAAATTTTTGAGAACGATTCGATAAATTTAGGTCTAACGCAAGATAGAAGCATACCGATGATGTGCTACTTAAAAAAGAGTGGATTCCGTCCCACCATCTCTTTTTGGGCCTGAATAATATTACATATTATTCACTTACTAATAAATACAATACCACTGTAATCATGCAAAGAAGACAATTTTATTCAACCATAATTTTCTGCTGGTAGACTGGTGTTCTGTGTTCAGAGGTGTACCTACTACTGCCCAACCATCTGATTTGAAATACCCTCAGTCGCCTCTTAGCACCACTAGAATAGTGTCTACGGCAGTCAGGCAAAATTGGTGATGCGACCCGCTAGACATGGCGGGCTAAAACCAGTCGGGGAGCTCACGAATGTACGCAATAGTATCTCCTGGTCCCTGACTAATGGACTTTGTGGAGAACCATGGGGTTTTAGTCATTACAAGTCCTCCGTTCTTTACAAACATTTGGTATCTATGAAGAAAACGTCAATGGAAAAAAGGCATGATGAGAAACAAAGTGGTTTAAAAAAATACAACACAATTCCCTAACCTAATTTTTTATTACTTAATTTAATTATTTATATAGTTGCATTAAATGTACTTACATTTATAGATACCATTTGTCAAATATTTTAAAACCTATCTTATTCTATTCTTGTAAAAAACGGCACTTAAATGTTAAATGTTATAGACCAGATCCCTAATCACTCCTAACCACTTTCTTATTCATCCCAGATCCTCGATCTTCTAAGACCTAGGATTCGTCAGAGCCTCGTTGGTAAATTCAGCAGGGTGCACCGCGGGCAGGTGAGGTTGACTTTGGCTCCGCAGGTGTTGATAGAGCCACTTACACCCCATCGGGGTAGGATCAAGTGTAATATGGCTGGATGTGAAAGTCGAAAGCAAATTAAACTTCAGCAGCCTGTGGAGACGAATGGGTGATGCGGGACCTGAAATTATATAAGAATAATGTTTAAGAAAGTTGATTTTTTTACAACTATCCCGGTGAACCCTGTAAGTGGCAGTATTTGAAGTGGCAGGTGTACCATCAATCAATCGTATTTTATAGCAAGTTACAGCTACACACATTTTACTGGTTTCAAGACCACTCGTTTGAGTCGAGCTCCATGTCTTCACACTGAAGTAAGATTAAAATACATACTACTGCTACAAGAGATGGCGTTAGACCTTCTGAACACATGCGGACAGAGTCACTCGTTTTCCTGCATTTATTTACCCAGTACATACAATGAAACGCTTTGCAACCGTTCTCGTTAAGTTTTACTTTGATATTTGAGCAACAAAATTTTGTTATAAAGAGTACCTACTATACATTTCTTGAAAACCTTACCTCCAATTTTGACTCAGGCGGTGAAACTTTACGACTGCAGAACTGCACGCTGGCTGCTAGAAGGACCAATTCACGACACCCACTACGATGTCAGAGACCTGAAAAGTACAAATAATACAATAAAGAAAGCTGTTTATTAAAAGGCGGAGATAATATACATGTCCGTTATTGGTCGTCGTCTTCGCTCCCATTCATCGTTAATGGCTTACCCCTAAGCCGTTATAATGGGTAGCTCGCTGTCCGGTTAGGACCAAGCCCGGGTCGACGCCGTTGTGTTCCACGCGCGCCTCCAAGGCCTTCCAGCCCAGGGCTGATGCCTGCTAGGGATGCGGGTTATTCGAAAGAGATACCGTGGCCCCTGGCACACAGGCAACTGAAGGAACATGGGTGGGTTTTAGTCAGTAAAAGTCTGACACGCCCTCCTGCTCCACCCAGAGCGGAAGAAGTTAGTTGATGATTTCCCACCCTCAAAAAAAGAACCCCTAAGCCGTGCTCGTGGTTTATGAGATTAGAGAATGTCGTCAAAAATTTATTGATTTTAAGAACACGCCCATGTCTTACAATTCTTAATAGTTATAAATGTATTACCTCTACTCTACCGCTGCTGAAGTCTATGTATTCGACAGTAAAATTCCTCATATTTTGCTTCTGAGCGGACATCTAATCGTTTCGAAAATAATTTACTTTGCAGTCAAGTCTTATCAAGTGTTATACTGTTAAATGTTTTTACATTTTCCTCAAATATATTAAAAAAAACATACAATGAGGGATCATTCGTTATCGAAAGCAGGGTCTCATTTACCGGTAGTTAGGACTATTTTTTTTTTGGGTGGGTTATCATCAAATAACTTCTCCCGCTCTGGGTAGAGCGGGAGGGCGTGTCAGACTTTTACTGACTAAAACCCACCCGTGTTCCCCCCTCAGTTACCTGTGTGCCAAGGGCCGCGGTATCTCTTTCGAACAACCCGCATCCCTGGCAGGCATCAGCCCTTGCGGGCCCCATCAGTTGGTGCTGACATCTCTTTGAGGCACGCGTGGAACACAACGCGCCGTCGACCCAGGTTTGGTCCTTACTGGACAGCGAGCAACCCATTACTCGCCTTCCGCAAGCCTGCGCCTACGGTGGCCGGGAATCAGCCTGGGATTCCCAACGCCCAGGGCATCTCCTGCGAAGGCTACGGCCGTGAGGGCGAATGTACTGCCTCTCCCTCACGTGCGCCGCCTCCCTCTTTGCGAGCATCACTGCTTCGCTGGAGGAAGCGACTGCTAGCCATGCACTCGTGCTCCGTACCATGGCCTGGACCAGGGCCGAATGCGAGAGATCGCCGCCGCTGATCGCCTCCATGAGGACACGGCGGTCGGTAGTTAGGGCTTTAGAGATAGAAACCTCTTCACAATGTTACCGGTATTGATGAATGACACTGCCCTCTTAATCAGGCCCTTGATCCAATCGCCTAACGAGAGTCTTGGGAGATCTATATTGGTCGAGGCTTTCGGCGTAATATAACACATCAATATTGTGTCAACGGGGAGAGAAGAATTGCTAAAACGCTTACCTCCATCTTCAACTCAGAGACACACAGTGCACCAGGGCTGCAGAGCCTTGAGCCCTGGCTCGAAGAAGCAACTCGTCTTGCACGGAACACGTCGTGTGGCGCACTAGGTGGACGAACAAAGGACGTTAAGTCTAGAAAATGGCTAACTGCACTGCGCAGGTCTCAGTTTGAGATCAATACTTGAATATGACCTATTAACATTATGATTCTGTTTTTTATGTAAGTATATAAAACCGCATAGTACTATAAAGATAGGTTCCTTACCGAAGGCAACTTTATCGTTGTACCGGCAGGCAATGAAAAGGGTTTGTCACATTCGAAATGTCATGGAGATCTAGAACAATCCTTCAAATATTTTAGCTAAAGTTTTTGTATCAGATGAGAATAGAGGATCGACAGGCGTCGAGCTGTTAAGACATAACCGTGGAATAAACACGCATACAAGTCTTTCATTATTAGACCTCGGTACTCAAAGGACCTTAAGGTCCCACAGTACCAGCCTATTTATTTAAACTACACACACGTCTATGAACTGCTTATACTTATCTCATTAACTAGTAATAGGCACACATTTAACACAAAAAAATCTCTAAAAATATTCTTACTCTAAATCTAACAACAAACTAAAATAGAGCGACGAAAATTTCCTCCGCGTACATCATTCTTTAAATCAACAAAGACCATCAACGGATTTAAATATTTATGTTATCCTGTAAATGTAGTTATTCTACACGGATTTTGAAAGCAGAGCAAGGGTCTTCGAAAAAATCACATGGTGTTTCTTGAACTACTGATTAATAGTCTTAATCAGTAGTTCAAGAAACACCATGTGATTTTGCTGTGAACACACACTGCTAATCTAGTCGATTAGCAGTGTGTGTTCACAGCTACTCCACCATTTTTCAGGCTTGTCGTCACCTTCATAACCAGAATATCCACTTGGGAAACCAGCGCCACCGCAAACTGTGCCTTCTTGGTGGACTACGGCCTATTCCTCTCAAAGAGAGGAGGCTTGTGACCCAGTAACGTTTTAGACTGATTGTGCTTACAGGTTACTCCTAGTCTAGTAATGACAGATCTCTGCCCAGATTAATCTACAATACCCGCAGTGAATGATAATATCATTATGCTATAATCTACCTATCTGACATGATCACCTAGTCGCCTCATACAACCAAGGGAAGGCGACCAGGGCTGCATTGACTTAGCAAAAGGTACAGCACAGAACACTTTCACTTAGGTACAGTCTTAGCAAGATTTTGAGTTACCTAGTAGCTGGGCAGTGGAGTTCAGGTAGGTAGTCGGAGATAGGATAAAAAAGGCTAGTCTAGAAAAACGCTTGCTACACTGCGCAGGTCTGTCGCACGATCAATACTTGATGTGTCCTATACGATGCAGTTTGTTTACATTTGTCGAATTTTGCGAATGTAGTTATTTTGTGCTGTACCTAAAACCTGACGACAGTTTTATGTAATTTATTCATTATAACGCAATCTGTGGGTGAACCTATGTTTTAATTAGAGAAAGACTGCATTCAGAAATGCTGTTTCGTCATCTTGAAGTGTTACAGCAGCGCTTGACGTGGTAGTTTGAACAGTAGAACAGACAGGTGTCATTGAAAACAGGCGGACGATTCACATTTTGTAAATAACTTCATCAACACTGCTCTAAAAGCGGTAAAAAAAACATCGCCAAGAAAACAGCACGTCCTAATACCATAAATTCGAAGCCATGTGACATCACTGGGATTGAAGGGTAGATTACACCCCACTCCCACTCAAAGATTCCTATCTGTGAGAAGGCCTCCTGGCCTGTGTTGTGTGAACATTATAGACTGATGAACCCAGTAGCTGGGCTATGGAGTTCAGATAGGCAGTAGCTGCATGTAAAATGTCTACTGGTATACAGCTGCCTACTAAAATAGTAATGAAAAGGCTAAGAAGATGATGATGGAGCCGAATGTACAGCTTAGAAATAAAACGAAAACTTTATGATATTGTTTTATTGTAACTTTGAACCCTGACAGGCGCTTTGCCCTGAAAACAGTGAAAGAAAACATTGTGTGCAAACCGGCATGTCCTAGAACCAGAAATTCTAAGACATGTGACAACTACCAAACCCGCACTGACCCCGCGTGGTGGATTACGACCGAGTCACTCTCACAGAGAGGAGGTCTCTGTGTCCCAGATATGAGAACGATTAAGTTAAGAGCTACCGTGTTACCGAGAGGCTGATCTGTGTAAGTCAGATAGGCAGACCTTCATGTAAGATTCTAGCATTCAGCTGCCTAGGGCAGACTGTAATTCAACCCAAAAATAGTAAGGAAAGGCTAGGAAGATGACGATGGAGCAGAAGGCACAGCATGGAAATGAAACGAAAACTTTATGATATTGTTTTATTGTAACTTGGTTACAGAGTGTACAAGCGTCTTCCTGTACCGTCTGGGGAGAAGGTATAACAGTTGTACCATCGTTTATATCTAACTCTAACCTTATATCTATGGAGATAACCGCATTACATCACTTAAATGAAATGCAGTTACCTGCTGGAGGTGCTTACGTTCAGGCGCGGATCCAAGTCTTAAGGGAGAAGCTCAAAGAACCAGAATTTCCAAACACAGGTAAACCTCCTCTGTTTTTTTTAAATAGTCCTTTGATCCCCTCCTTTTGAATCCGACCCTGCCCTATTTAGCCCCCATGAATTTAATAAATACTACAAATGTAATCTCACCGTGAATATTTCTGTCTCATTCTTAGTTTTATTCAAGAAAACGCGAAACAAGCTCAGTCGTTTCTCGTTTCCTTGATGAGGCTCATATCAGTAAATGCTTAGTGCAGTAAGATACTCCTAATAAGCCTCGTCATAAAAGTATATGCACTGTCACCGGTTTAAAAGATGGCAGTGTAAATACATACTAATCTACGCAAATGAGGTTATGTTGTAGAAGAGTTCCAAAACCTCATAAGTGGAGATTCGTCAGAGCCTCGTTGGTAAATTCAGCAGGGTGTACCGCGGGCAGGTGAGGTTGACTTTGGCTATTTAGGTGTTGGTAGAGCCACTTACACCCCATCGAGTAGGGTCATGTGTGACTAAGATATGGTTGGAAGGCTGCAGACTGTTGTGTGTGCTCGTTTATCAGGGACCTGGAATATGAAAAAAAAAACGTTGTGTTACGGCAGTTATGTTAACATGATGCTGCGTACAGAGTTTTGTGTTTGAGGAATTTTTCAGTAGCAGCACGGAGTTTAGATTTGTGGTCAGTTGATGCCAATAAGCCTAATAATTTTTAAAAATTGAGGCTTAATATGTGCATTTGAATAAACTTTACTTTAAAATTACGTCTACTGTATGACAGTTTTGAAGTGAAAAGACAACAACTTACCTCCATCTTTGATCTTGGCATTGACAGCTATAGGTATGGAGCTGAGGCACCGGTGGTGGCTCGAAGGACCAACTTCTGATGCTGACTGTGAACTGCATCTTGAGCTCGTCCACCAGGTACCTGAAAACGTTTAACAATGATATATGAGAAATTTGAATAGTTACATTCATACCGGTGTATCCACAACTTCAATGACAGAATAAAAAATGACAGAGTAAATAAAATTATAGAACACTTTTATTACGAACGTACATCACTCAATTTGAGAATTCTCAAGGGAAAAGTCGATAGATCTCAAGAATGGAGTTCATTAATGACGGAGTAAGACAAAGTCAATGCCAAATCATTTATTTCAAAAAGGCACAAAAAAAGCACGTTTGAACGTCAAAATTTACAAGAAGATAAAACTGATTATAGTAGCCCTTTTCAGAACTTATGCATGGAGGAGAATGGGCAAGGAACTCCACAGTTCCTCTTTTGATATTTAACAATATATTGGCTTAACATTTCCGGACAGTCACCACGCACATTTGACTCCCCCCCCCCTTACCCGCGTGCCGTCAGAAGCCCGAAAATACTGTATTAAGCTGCATCGGTCAGCTAGACTGCCGGCCCCAGCATAGTTGGGCAAAAAGCTAGGCAGATAGCGAATTAACTTGAGTACCTTTTTCTTAAATCCAGCGGTCTGTACGCGGCTCCACAGCCCCGGTGAGCGGCTTGAAGAACCGACTCGCCCTGCACGGCAGACGGCGGGTGGCGCACTGCGGTATTGCTCAAAGGAACTGTAGTCTAGATATCTAGCTGCACTGCGCAGGTCACGATCAATACTTCCATGTGAGATATGCTATGCAGTTTTATGTGAGTGTATGATAAATCACAAGAATTGTTGCGAAGCTTCATTTCAGGGTTCCGTGGCAAAATGTTAAATTGTCCGGATGTGACACAGCCATTTACCCACTGACTACGTAGTCTCTGAGTAGACTAGCCGCTCTATATTGATGTAAATGGGAATAAAAGTGTATTCTGTGTAACCCTATTGGTCTCTGGTGGGATCTCATGGCGACATGGAGAGTGCGATTGTCGCAAACCAGTGCTGGGCACGCCACGATTACGGCGGTAAGTCCCCTCTTTGAGGAGTGGATTGAGAGGCGCTGCGGCGTCCTTACCTTCCGCCTGACGCAGGTCTTCACCGGTTGTTCCGGGAGGTCACTGTTTCGGATAAGGCGGGAGAAAACGCCCGGATGTTTCCAGATTCCCGACCACCGTAGGCGTGGGCTCGCTATCGGTAAGGACTAAGCCCGGGTCGACGGCGCGTTGTGTTCCACGCGCGCCTCAAAGAGATGTCAGCACCAAATGGTAGGGTCCGCAAGGGCCGATGGCTGTCAGGGGTGCGGGTTGTTTGAAAGAGATACCGCGGCCTCTGGCGCACAGGCAACTGAGGGAACACTGGTGGGTTTTAGTCAGTAAAAGTCTGACACGCCCTCCTGCTCCACCCAGAGCGGGAAAAACTCTACTGGTAACATCCGCCACTTACCAAGTTGTAGTTTGTAGGTTCAAACCCAGACAGACGATTTACTTTGTGTAAATTATTTAATCACCACGCTCTCACTGTAACGGAAAACATCGCGAGGAACCCGGTATGTCCTAGAACCAAAATCGAGGATATGTGACATCTACAACCGCACTGAGAGGAAGCCTGCGTCCCAGCAGTTGGAAAAGTAAGGCTGAATCTGCTTAAGAAGGTTTCAAGTTTATATGTCACCACTATTTCCAGTAGGTACGTAATTATCGTTTGAGTTACATTGTAATAGAAAAATCTTCGATGCAAATTATTGATGTTATAAATATAACCTCAACCATCAAGAAGGTGATTTAAGGGGAACCTAGTCGCGGGCTCGAACTCACTGATGGGCCTTGCTAAAAAGCACGCTGTCTCACCAGGCATCGTGTCCGACAGAGGTAGTATCAGTGATGAGCAGTTAGACGCTAGTCTATACGCACAACATTATTGTGTGAGATGCAGGATCATTTATAGTACAACAGGCGCGTAAAAAATTAAGAACAGTCCTTCGGAAGATCGGGTTTTATGAAAAAACCCCTGTATAAATCAATAACCAATAAAATTTATTGAACTCTTCGATATTTGAGCTTTGTCGGTACCGACTTGGTTTTTCAGATTTCACACTTCTTTTATTACTAAAACACGCCCAAAGTTAGGTTAAATTAGCAAGAAAAACGAATCTTTGTTGTCTCCTAACTTTTTAATGGCTTTTTATTTTAGTATTCTGTTTCCGTACAGACAATATTAATAATGAGACAAAACCATACCATGTTTAATTTTTGATGTACATTGTCCAACAGTGGAGTAATACACTACCGAAGTTTGTATGGGAAAAATGTGGACTAGGTTCACCTTAATATTAGAAATTGGGGTTCAAATTATTTCGGGTTAAAATAATCAAATCTAAGCACTCAATAAGTGCCAGTACAAAATGGCATCCACTGTTACGTTGTTTGGTCCACGTGTTTATAATTTCATTAGACACTTTTGTGACAGCCGATCTATTCTGTAAAATTCTCACCGTGAAAACTTATGTGACCTTGACTTGAGGTGTCATTCTATTGATTCAATATGGATTGACATTATTGACGACTCACTATAAGCTCACTTCACCTTAGTTCTAACGGTGAGATTTTTACAAGAATCGTCTGGCAGATCTTGCCACTAGTCGTGATCGATTCTTAATCTTTGGTTTCCTGAGCAAGCGGTTAATGATCACACAATAACGTCTACGGATGACCAAATAAAGAGCGTTTTTTATCACCTTAATGTCAAACACTGGTGAAAATAACAGATTATCATTACAGCTGTTATAATAAGACGGAACCACTTTCCAGTTGAGAACCACACAATGTTAGGATATCGTAAATGAAACGTTTCTATTGTTTTTTTCTGATACTACTTTAATGAATAAAATTGATGAAGAGATTTCAATGAATACAATTGATGAAGATATTTATTTGATACCTACAGACATTCTACACAATACATAGGTACCCAATACTCAAATACTTCTGAAGTATTTATTCAAATTATAAATGCAATGTTACAGCGTAGGTAATATTTTATATAAAGATACAATTTTGGAAAGGAGAAGAGTGTTGAACAATTCTTATTAGAGAATAAAGAATACTAGCAATGTATATAGCACCATCGCTAATGCTCTTGTGAACTCCTCCTCTCCCCTCCTCAAGTGAGGAGTAGTTTCACTACAATAGTAGTATTACATGTAATATTACTATTCTCACTGTGTATAACTGCACCATTATTTACACAAATTAATCATGCAGTTATATGAAGTACGACCACAGTCAAAGGTTCCATCGGCCATCTTCGGAACTGCCGAAGCAATAAAACAGCTTTTCCGAAGATAATCGAAGGCACCGTGGTGATACAACATGCTTGTGATCATAATCACAAGCTCAGGCGCAGATTCAAGAATGGTCAGCAAATAATCAAAGGACCATATTTATAACTAAAAAAATATGGTCCTTCAACGGTCTTGCAATTCTTATATCAGTGCCTGCTGTGGCCGGATGGATTGAGGAGTCATGTCTCATATTTAAACGAGGGAAATATGAATATTTCGTAGTAAAGTAGCCGATTTTGTAGGCCCAATCATGGAATGTGTAGTTAAACCCTTAAAAAGTTACAGGCCATTTAAGGTGGCTCCTCAAATCAGATGTCTGGATTGAGGAGCCACCTTAGAACTCAAAAACTAGAAGATGGATATTTCAGATTTTTTTTAGGAATTATTAGTGTTTATAATCTGAACAAAAAAATATGGGTTTTGTGCAGCTGAATTTGAGATAGCAACAATGCTATGATTTATCATAAAAATCCGTAAATGTCCTTGTGCTGTTAATCGGAAACGAATGAAGCAACTAAAACGGATTGTTAGTATCATTTAGTAGTAATTATGTTTTAATTTGTATTATAAAATAAAATGCATTTTTTTATAATTTCGGAAATACCACACATTTGATGTGGCTCCTCAATCCTGATGGTTTATAGGAAAGATATGTACGTAGCGACTAAAGTAGTTGATCAACTCGAAAAATAATAGCACCGATATAGTTACTAGTTCCTTATTTATAAACAAATTCTTAATTTTTAAAGAATCAAATTAAATTAGGTTGCAATACTTAACCCACCTGGTATCGATACCTAAAATAAATGCCAGTGAAAACCGCATCAAAATCCGGTTCATATTTTAGAAGAATAACGCGGTCAAGACTTTATAATATTTTGTGACCAATATGAGAGAAGAGAAGAGATTAATGACAAAGATTAGAGAAGATAGAGTTCATGTTTAGAGATTTTAAAAAACGTCATATAAGAAAATCCGCTTTAAGTGTATTCTTTATTAATCGTGCATTATATATTGCGTTCATGATTTAATTACTGATTGGTGAAGAATTACACATTTGTAAATAAATTCAACTTATGAACATAGTTTAAATTATTTTTGGAATATACGAAATACGAATTATAATATTTATGGATATACGAAATTGTTAAGAAATAATAAAATGATTAACATCTTTTGAAATACTGAATGTATGGGAAGTTGAATTACACCAATATTTAGTAAGAATGTCTACTAAATATTAGTGTTATTATTTTTCCATTTGATCAACTACTTTAGTAGCTTTAAACATATCTTTCCTATAGACCCTCAGGATTGAGGAGCTAAGTACATAAAAAGTGTGTTGTATTTCCGAAATTATAAAGTTTTTGCATTTTATTTTTGTACTACAAATTAAAACATAGTTATTATTAAATTATACAAAACATTTGTTTAAAGTGCTTCATTAGTTTCCGAGTAAAAGCGCGGAGAAATTTACGGATCTTTGTGATAAATCAAAGTATTGTAGCTATCTCAAAACCCATTTAGCCATTTACTAATTCCTACCTAATTTTCAAAAATATAAATGGCTCCTTAATCCAGACGTCTGGATTGAGGAGCCACCTTAAATGGCCTGTAACTTTTTAAGGGCTTAACTACAAATTCCATGATCGGGCTTGCAAAATCGGCTAATTTACTATTAAATATTAGTAGTACCCGCGTTTAAATATGAAACATGACTTCTCAATCCATACGGATATCGTCTGCCATAGTCATATAATAGAGCAATTCATCTGGCACGTTTTGCTCTGATAATAATTAATAACTTCTAATTTCATTGAAATAAATAGTCCGTGAAAGATGGAAGTAGTTTCTTCAGTGTGTTAGGTACTGCCAGAAGCCTGGTAACGAGAGAAATGGCCTGAAGAGATGCTGCAGTGGCTACATCGTGTCACATCAGCCGCCTGCGACGAGTGGAATGTGACATTGATCACAAGGACCTGTAACAGAATACAAATACTTGATTCGATTAACAATCACACATTAACAGTCAAATAATTTATTTCAAATAGATATACACTAATAAGGCACGTTTGAACGACAACATTTACAAGAAAATATACCTAATTAATTCTAATTACCCCTGCCGTATGGAGATGAATTGGCGACAAAAGTAGTGTTTTTCCTAACATTTTAAAGTTCTTTGTTAAAACGTAAAGAAAATCATGTTCAAACACTTACCTCCATCTTGAGCCTGAAGGACCAAGTCTGGAGGCTGACTGCAAGACGCTTCTTGTCCACCAAAACCCTGCAAATTGTAAAAAATAAATATTTTAAAATTCAAATTAAGAAACTTACATTATTGTTGTCTTAGATATTATGAGTTCGTAGTCTGAGAGTTGGCAACGTCACTAGTTAGCTATCAAATATTTATCTGTTTTTATTATTTTGTCAAAGTACCTAACTAAAAAAAAACTCAATTGATTGAAAATAAAAAAACACTACAAAGTAAACAATAAACTAAAATATTGATGGCAAATTTTAATAAAAATCTACACTAAATTAGGTGTTGGAACAGTTTTCAATGTTGTTGAAGTAGCCAACTTTCAGAATGCACCTTCTTAAAACAGGGTGCGATTTTGTAAATTATCTCCGCGCTGTGTAAATGGCTTTTCTAGATACTGTAGAAAAACAAATGAGATTAAAGCACGGCGTTATACTTTTATTGATTATAAAAGCCGCTACGACTCCATTGTGTTATTCCCCCTTGGATATTATAAACAATTACAAATGGCGCCGCCGCGCACCGCCGCAGAGCGCACCTACGTCTCATTCCGCCCCCGTCCACCTAGCCTCCCTGAACCTTCCCCTCCCACCTCACACCACAAAGGGTGGTTTTCACAAAAATCGTATAATTAATTATTCAACAAAGGGATAAATATTAATATCGCTTCGGTGCTGTCAACTTATCATATTACCTACTCGTTATTTAATATTACCACTTAAGTTAATTCAATAAAAAACGTAAAAAAAACTTCATAAAATGTGCACCAAACAAAAGTCACGTTAATATCCTAAGTATATCCATCCAATATGTTGTCAATTACGTTAAAAAGAAATACACTGTGACCCTTACCTTCATAAGAAACCCTGGGTCAAGCGGTTGGATACCCGGAGGCAGCTCGAAGGACCAGGACCAATCCATCTTGCACGGCAGACGGCGGGTGGTGCACTGCGGCACTGCGGAGATAGGACAAAAAAAAGCTAGTCTAGAAAAAGCTAGCTACACGGCGCAGGTCTGTCGCACGATCAATACTTCGATGTGTGTTATACGATGCAATTCGTTTATATTTGTCGGATGCAGTCATTTTGTACTGTACCCAGCGCCATCTGTAAGTGATAGTATTAGTTTCTTTATTACAACGCCATCTGTTGGTGAAGCTAGGTTTTAATTAGAGGAACATGTAGTGCATTCGGAAATGCAGTTTGATCATGCTTTACACACGTAATTCTGCGCGTTAATACTATTTTGGTGTAGGTGTATTTATTTTCAGTTACCTCAGAAGCACAGAAAGTGGCCAGTGATGCCTCCATTAGAACGAACAGCCCAAGATGCAAGGTAATATAACATTATCTTGTTTAACTGAAGGGTTGGACTGAGGTGCACCTATAGAAACATTTTGCCATAGTTACATTTATATTGAAGTCCCATATAATAGGGGGCGAACATTTTTCCATCAACCGGGCACGAATCGCACACTCCGGGCTGCTACTGAGAAAATTCCAGACAGAAAAACGCAATTTTCTAATTTGCAATTTGCCCACTATGCCCGACCTTGGGAGTGGATACCAAAAACCAGCTCAGCGGTAGCTAAGCTTAGTAGTATTCAAATAAAACAAGTTTTCGTACATTTTTATTTTTTATAATCTATAGTACATTTATATTCACATTAATTAAAAAAAAGACAAATATTTAAATACCCTTAAATTATGATAAGCCTACTTATTATTTGTATATCAGATTAATTACATTACTTACGTGTTGAATAACACTCGGTCAGGCAACCAAGAAAGACTTCGAATAACTATTTAAACATCTGATAGTTATTTGCGCCTCTCTTGAGCCAAGCTCAGTGGGTTCGTACCTCCCCAATGTGCCCGTCCAAATGATGACAATGACGTAGATCGAGTTTTTATATATAAAACAAGTAAGTAGCAAATTCATCTGTTGGTTTCTAAATTATTTTCAAGACTATAAGTACTGCAACTTATTACTCATATTCTTGAACGCTTAAAATTATGTAATTACTTTAATACTGTGATTGTCATATTTACAGGGAGACACAGCTAATCTCCAAAATTGGAGTATTTAAGATTAAATATCCCAAGTGGGGAGATTCGTTTGATTTGACCCCATTTGGAGTGTTTGAGTTTAAATACTCCAAATGGCAGATTTGTTAGAGCGAGATAACTGCGTTTCATTACTAAAGTGAAATCCAATTACTTGCTAGAAGAGCTTACGTTCAGGCGCGGATCTAAATATTAAGAAACGGAGATGTCCAGAAGGCCAGTATTAACAAAACAAAAGGCTGTCCCAACCACCCTCTTTTTTTTATAAAAATGGTATTCTTTTAGTCCGATCCTTTTGTATCCGTCCCTGCTCTATAAGCCCATGTGCTCTCAAGCCACTTATCTAAGCCTTTCATTACTTTTATTCAAGAATAAGAGAAACAAACTATATCGTTACTCATATCCTTGGGGAGGCTCATATCAAAAACCTTTCGGTTTTAAAAGTCAGTGATATATGCCTCATATATATACATATATACATACATACATAAAAACATAATTATCTACGCAAATGAGGTTAAGTTGGTTACAAAACCTCATAAGTGGAGATTCGTCAGGGCCTCGTTGGTATATTCAGCAGGGTGTACCGCGGGCAGGTGAGGTTGGCTTTGGCTCCTCAGGTGTTGGTAGAGCCACTTACACCCCGTGGGTGTTCGCTTGAGTGGAGGTGGCAACCGCCATGGCTGGAAGCAACTGCGACGATCATCAACCTTCCAAGATGAGTGGTAGACGTTGCTCCTTCAGCGGAGACCTGGAAAATGGAAAAAACTTAAATGCAATAAGAATCGATCACTAATACAAAATACATACACCGTGACATTTTAGTCGTATTACAACGGCAGCTCACTTCATGCATCCAATGACTACTTATCATTTATTTTAAAAAAGAATTAAACATTTGCATAATTAAAAAAATGAAAATATAATTCACTAAGTCGCATGGCGTACTTTCAATCACCCTTTTATGAAGATGGAATGAATAATGTAATGTAATGGTAGGTAGGTAGATATCTTCTACCGCTTGATACGTAAACATTATTAACAGCCTGCCAGGGGTTAAATTTAATAGGTTGAATTTAATAAATAATATCTCATATATTGTTATATCTAACAAATCCGTGCACTGACTGGACAGATCACTCAATCTTTGTGGTTCTTTCTTCATAAGACCATTTCAGACACCAATATACATCACATGATCTAACCAAGATTATGTGTGGACTTTAAAAGAGACTGTGACCTCTGAGTTTGTTTCGGCCTCTCTTGTCAGAGTAGCCGACCTCATCTAGTTTTAAAATATGATTGCCGTGTAAAAGTGTTTCAACAAACCTACTTGGATAAATAAATCTTTCACTCTTTACAGCGATGAATTTCTGTTCAAGCGAAGCTAAAAAGAAATACTAAATTATACTGACCTTCATATTAGATCCTATGATATACGGTGCAGTAGGGCAGCATGGCTCCTGCGCCCGGGCGCGACTCCAAGGAGCAAACGTCTTGCAGGACTGCTTGTTCCGACACGGCGGATGGCGCACTGCGGCATCCAAGGAGAGGGTCTAGTCTGGATATCTAGCTGCACTGCGCAGGTCACATAGCTCGGTGATCAATACTTTGATGTGATATATGCAATTTGTCTATATCTACTTAGGTCTCAATACCACGATCTCGTGGTCCGGCTCATACACTGGTAGTTGTTGGTACGCACGATTTAGGTCGAGGGTAGTGAAGATTTTTTTCCCGTGTACCAAAGGTACACAACCTCAGGCGATGCGACTTGCGACGGAATTTTGGCCAAGTGACAAGTAGGAAACGGAGCGTAAACGCACTACTACTTTTAATAGAATAACTTTTTAAGAGGAATAACTTCGTTATACAATGTTTTCATATAACTCTTGTGTACGTACTCGTTACTCTTGTGTAACGTGTAAACCAATAGTTTACACGGTGCACCCCTGTAAATCTGCCAATTTACCCAAAACCTAAATGAAAAAGTTCTTCCTCCGTCCATTGGTGAATACCGTGTAAAAATCCATTCTGTGGTTTTTGAATGTATTGCGTTGAGATCCAACAGAAAGCCACTCCGGCGTTGTTTTAAAATACATAGTGATTAATAAATGAGAGTTTAAATTAAGTCAGCGGGACGTCAGGCGAAAAATGGGCTAAAAGAAACACCGATTGGGCCCCACGCAAGCTGAGACGAAGATGGCTGGACGATCTTGACTCCTTCTGAAGGGACTGGCTAGTACTGGCGAAGGACTGAATTGTGTGGAAGAGGAGAGGGAGGCCTTGGCCATGCAGAGGGAGTACAGGCTAGTTAGATTAATTTATTCAGACAGAGTGGATTCACCGCTCACATGTCTTCATACCCTCGCAACACCACACACACCTAACATACACACACCCTACAAACATCTAACTCACTAAATACTACAGAAAGTTTAAAGTTTAAAGTTCCCCTTTTTAAATTTAAATTTTGATTTATTATTATTGTATTTTTTATTTTTTTTCCAACAATAATTTTTCGTTTAAGTATGAAAATTTGTTGTTATTTGTCTAAAAAGGTGATATGTTTTGATGCTATTTATCCTGAGTCCCTCATCATCAACATCATCATCATTTCAGCCGAAAGACGTCCACTGCGGGACATAGGCCTCCCCCAAACTCCGCCACTTCGACCGGTTCTGTGCTTCCCGCATCCAGCGGACTCCTACGGCCCTCACAAGGTCATCGGTCCACCTTGTGGGAGGCCTTCCAACTTTACGTCTCCCGGTACGCGATCGCCACTCCAGAACCTTCCGGCCCCATCGGCCATCTACTCTGCGAGCAATGTGCCCTGCCCACTGCCACTTAAGTTTGGCAATTCTTCGGACTATGTCGGTTACCTTGGTTCTCCTACGGATCTCTTCATTCCTGTTTCGATCACGTAGGGAAACTCCAAGCATCCCTTTGGGTGACTTTAACCCTTCTTATGAGGCCCATTGTGAGCGACCACGTTTCGGTTCCATATGTCATCACTGGCAACTGGGGAGTCCCTGGTGTCCTGAAATACAGACCATGGGTTAGATTAGGCACCAGTTTCTAACACTAATGTATTGTAATATTATTTTCCATTGTTTTTAGTATCTAAGTGTTCTTAGCCTCGGAACTGTCTAGAACAACTGTCAAATTGCACGCTAATTGTCAGCCACTTTTGGATACGCCTGCGCTTATTCGGCCGCATGGGCTTAAAATGACGATATCTCTTAAGTTAACTATAGAAGCTGTTTAGAAGTTACGTCGTTGGAATCGTTATGAAATTAGCTAACAGATTATGTATGGATTAGTTCAGTTTTGCCTCGAAATATATTAGTAATTCTAATTTATAATCAGGGTGAGGTGATTTTTTCCCAGTTTTATGTATAAAGGTCATTATAATTTAAAAAATCAACCACTATTTCAAGAAGTTGTTATTTTGTTTGGATAAACATACATCATTTCTCATTCATAAATAAAAAGAACACACCTCCCCATACATTTTTTTCGTACCACATGTGTTTACATTATCATGACTCATTTCGTCGACCGTGCGGCGAACAATAACAAAGGGTCTATTCGTTGTTCAATTCCTTTGTGCCTGACTGAACGCCGAGTGACTCGAGTTACTATTTTAGTGGAAGAATATAACATTTTTTATTATTATTTAGATTAGATTGAGAGAGTTTGTTCTCGCGCACTGTGAGACGTGGACCTTCTGCAGTGCAGTACTTTGCTGTCGATATTACAATGTACATATGTTGGTTCGTACACGGGTGAACGCGGGAGTGCAGGGGAGTTCAGCTGCCCCTCCACCGTCCTGTGACCTGGACTGCTACCCCCGGGGTCCTTGCAGCCCTTCATATATTTCAAATCTCAACTAGTATTCGCTCGTAAATTATGTTAATAACTGGCTAAGTAATAAACAGCTTCACGGGTCGATCGATCAGGTTAAGCTACACTTGACGCGGTTGATCCGAGGATGGGTGACCATACATACATACCAAGACCCCTCCGTCTCTTGGAAAGCATGTTAAGCCGTTGGTCCCGGCTGTCAGAAAGCCCGAAAGTCTAACGACCAGTTTTACCAAAGCGTATCCTAACACCCAGTAACCGGGTTGTGGAGGTCATATAGGCAGTCGCTCCATGTAAAATACAGGTATTCAGCTGCATCCAGTTAGACTGGCAGCCGACCCCAACATAGCTGGGAAATGGCTAGTTTTTTTTTGGCATCTCGCAGTTGACCTTGAGAGGTCGTGACTGCTCGACCGGACTTTCCTGTGGCCTTTAAGTAAACTTGAAGCCTCCAGCCAGGGGCGTAAAACTACTCCATAAACTAAGCGACTGCACGCTGAGGGCACTCCCTGTGGGGTGCGGGCCTCGGCTCGGCGTCACTGGTGGGGGAAGGCAGCAAGTGGGGACAGGCTGGATCAAATCGTTTTCATTATTATTAAATCTTGTGGAATTTACCTCTACTGGCTCAGCTGCGGCGCGGGCTGGAACTTCAACGAGTAAGAGATGGTCGGGGGTCTCATCGTTACCTCGGCGGTGAGGTCGGAATGGCGGTTTCTTGTGGTTGTATGCTGCGCTGGTGGTCCTACTGCTTTCTTGGAGGAGAGTAATGGGGGCATCTGGGTCGGAAAGGGGAAATGGCTAGGCAGATGATGACTTATATATATTTACACTGTTACGCAATTACTCCTCTGATCGATTGACCCATGCGGCTTTTATTATTTAGCCACAATGCGGACTTCACCAAAAATCTACCGAGTATTACCGTAGTTAATAACGTACCGCCTACGAATTAGCTACGGCGTAGCCGGCGTAGCTCACACTGCTACGACGTAGACCCTACGCTTCTAGAAAATTGTAGGTTGAACAACAAAATAATTTTCAGTTATTTATGGCATGTATTTCATCGAACTTTTAATAATTCCCTAAGTGCACTCCTAAAAGTATTATTTAGCTATCTAATATAATGGTTACATATAGGATACTTTTTGTATACCGCAAATTAAAATTTTGGAGACCTAAAAATATTAAATATCCAAGTAACTGCGTCCAACTTGCATGTAGCTCTCGTTGTTGCAGCCGCGGCTCTGCTCGCTCCGCTCGCTCGGCTCGCGCGTGGATTACCACAGTTCTAACCGATCCCAACCTGGGTGCCCTAGCTTAGTTACTACGACCAAGGCAGGAAAAGTGAAAAGAGGCTCAATTATTTTAAAAAATGGTTCATCGTTAGAAGGTCAATGAGTTTTAAAGGATCATTTAAATATTTCCCTTTATTTATCACTAGCTTTTGCCAGTGGCTTCGCCCGCGTGGAGTTCGGAAATTATCCCACGGGAACGTACTACCGAGATAAAACAGTATCCTATATGTTAATCCTGGTTATAAACTACTAGTTTCTGCTCGCGACTTCGTTCGCGTCAAATTTCTTGCTCCCCGACCTACCCCGTCGCTTCGAACCGCCTGCCTGTGCGAGTACTTCGTATTCGTGACTTTTTTTATCTTTGCTCGGCTCCTAGGGGTCTTAGCGTAATTTTATATAGCTTATAGCCTTCCTCGATAAATGGGCTATCATAAACTAAAATAATATTTAACTTCGAACCAGTAGTTCCTGAAATTAGCGCGTTCAAGCAAACAAACAAACAAACTCTTCAGCTTTATTGTTAGTATAGATATAGTATAGATATTGTTAAAGGAGGTTTTCTCTTAATCTTTCCTTTTTATAATAACTTATTGTTTTTCTGACACTTCTGTTATGTCATATATCGACTGTGAACTGGCAACCAGTCCTTCTCAATTTTGACAACTTTACAGGATGAAGAAAAAACTAGTTTGCGTCATTTATGTAGCATATGGTGTATTAAATAAAAATAATACGTGGCATTTTAATATTTTTGTTAGACTTGTTATTAAAAACAAAAGTAGCATTTTAGGCTTCCTTCTTATATAAACACGAGATAATTAATATTCATAATAGTCTTTGTATTTGATAGTATTAAATGCTCGCGTTCACTGCGCGTCAAAGTTAGTACAAGTTGTATGAAGTAGATTCTGGCGCCAAATTTAAATGTATCGGTGACGGGATTTCTTGCAACGCTGCGGAGTATGAAATAGTATAAAATGGTATTAAAAAGTGAAATCTTCCAAAAATTGAGAGAGGACCGGTTGCCAGTTCACAGTCGATATACTGAATATGAATATTTTTCAATGTGTATGTGTTATTCTTTTTCAATACACAAAATACCTCTCAACAGATATGTGTGCCAAATTTCATCCAAATCCGTTCAGCCGTTTCTGCGTCATTAAGTAACAAACATACAAACATACAAACTATCACATTTATAATATTATTACAGTAGGATTTAGTAAAGTAATAGTAATAAAATAATAATATAAATCGGAATGGTAGTTCCAGAGAGAGACATCTATCCTGTTTCATGGGAACTAAGCCACCAGGAGCATCGTCGCCGTGTGGAGAGTATAGCCTCCGGTCCTTACAGGCATGATACACGTTGCAATTTTCTGGAATAGCAACGCATATTGCGACGTCTCTGTTATTGCATTATACCCCATAGGTGGCGGCGTCCACTTCACACCAAGAGGGTAGGGGCGTAAAAACGCCACATTAAACGATTCCTCTAACAGCAATTCACTTCCTGAATTCCCCTATAATTCTGCTATTTGACATGTTACTTTAATAAAGCTATTCATAATTTGGATACAACGGTTTCCATATGCTATGCACTGTGTTTTTATTTGTATGTACTAATAAACTTAAACTTAATGCTGTGTTCAATTTTGTAATCCGGACGATGTACGACATTTTTGTTAGGAAAATATTAGCAAAATTAAGTTTAATCATTTGGTTCAATAAATGAATAGGTAATGTTAAATATAAAAAAACGACGGGACAACCTAAGAGTACATTATTGTACTTTATTGGTGACCAAAGTACTTTATTGGTGACAGAGTACTTTATTGGTGACCAAAGTACTTTATTGGTGACAGAGTACTTTATTGGTGACCAAAGTACTTTATTGGTGACAGAGTACTTTATTGGTGACCAAAGTACTTTATTGGTGACAGATTACTTTATTGGTGACCAAAGTACTTTTTTTTTTAATAGTAATAGTAATAGTATATTTATTTCTGAGTATATGGTACATTACGATCTTAATATTATTAAAAAGCTTCACATATACTACCGTTGCCGGTGTAGAAATATTAAAATTAAAGTACAATTAAGGTCCCCATTAAAAAAGCTTTTAAGTAAATTAGTTTGAAATGACAATGGGTAACTATTTTTTTTAAATGCAATGTCAAATTTTATTAATTAGGAAAACAAAAACAAAATATTTATGAATTAAATGTCAAATGCCTTAAAATTAAAAGTAAAAAGTCAATCCACACACACTAAGTACCTACTGATAACATGTAATGTCAAAATTTATAATGAAAAAATTCATTAACTGAATAAAAACAGTTGTCTAAAAGCCAGGCAAATATTGTTTTCTTAAATTTATTAGTAGGCAGCACTCTGATGCGTGAAGGTAAATTGTTGAAAATTTTGATTGCCATGCAATTGGAATTCCTGCTATACAAATGCAGTCTCTGGCTAGGTGCAAGTAATTTATTTGGGCTTCTGCTATTGACTCTTTTAGAAATGTGTTCATACAATGGGAACATGTACAAATACCTTTTTATAAACACACATTGCAACACACAACTTTATTGGTGACAGAGTACTTTATTGGTGACCAAAGTACTTTATTGGTGACAGATTACTTTATTGGTGACCAAAGTACTTTATTGGTGACAGAGTACTTTATTGGCGACCAAAGTACTTTATTGGTGACAGAGTACTTTATTGGTGACCAAAGTACTTTATTGGTGACAGAGTACTTTATTGGTGACCAAAGTCAAAAGTCAAAGTCAAAGTGTTTATTGGTGTGGTTTTTGGTGATACAGTAGGTCTTATAGATAGGTTATGTTAACTCAAAAACTACCCATTAACCCCATACACTATTTAACAACATAAAATTAATTTTACAGGCAAATTAATAGAAATTTAAATATTTAGAATACAACCAATTTTTATAACAAACATTTAGCATAGAGTTAATTAATAATAATGAATATTCAGAACACGGTAAATAAGTAAGTAAATTTTATGAATTTTTAAGCATAAATACATAATTAGCTTATTAATTTATTACACTTTGTCAAGAAGGAAAATCGTTTAAATTACTTACTTTGCCAGCTATGTATACATCTATGAGGCTGTTTTATTTGTTAAAATTTATTTACACCTTTTAAAAAAAAAAATCTAATGTAAAAAAACTCCAATGCGTTCTCAATATGAAAATCGATTGTGCGACACAAAATGCAGAACCATACCGAAAATTTATAATAAAATGCCCGATAGTATAAATAAACATGCCCTTATCAAAATTTAAGAAAGTTCTCACCTCTCTGTTAATAGAAAAATGTTATTATTCTGTTCAAGATTTTATAAATGATAATTTTTAATAAATATTTTGTTTTTAATTTTTTGGTTTTGTTTTTATTGTTTGTTTTATTTAGTTTTTTTTTAAGTATTTTAATTTCTTTAATTACATTTTAATTAAAATTTGTATGTCTTCGCGGCAAAACATAGCGCTCAAATATGTTAACCTAACACCATTAAATAAATACCTATGTTTAACAAATAAAGATTCGTCAATGGTATAGTAGCAATTTTTAATTTAAAAAAATATTTAGTCTCCGTAAACATTGTGTCAAGTGTGTGTCTTTAATTTCATTTGGTGATGTTTTGCAGGTCAGGTCAGGTGCGTACCTAGTACTTGCCACCAGCGTGTGTGTATGACCGTAAACAAAGAAAAACGAGTATGTTACTATCGTGGCAGGTGGCGTTCAGAGGCCCTAGTGTGAGTTTCATTTAACCATTTACACCAAACGCAGTGAGCGCATTCGGCGTTCCGATTGGCCCTAGATTGGTGATGGACCAATCGGAGCGCCAAACGCGCTCACTGCGTTTGGTGTAAATGGTTAAATGAAACTCACACTAGGGCCTCTGTAGTTTCTCGTTAGTTTACGTATGTATATATATAGATAAAGCTGAATACCGGTATTTTACATGAAGCAACTGTCTCTGCCTTTCACAACAGAGGGACTGGTTAACACGATACCCATTGGTTTATTTGAAATCACATAACATTTGAACACTTCCTCTTTAGTTCGTAAAATGTTACTGTACATTTACATATAATTATCATTTATAGTAAAACCAGGATAGTTGCCTCAGGGATATAGTTGCTCCGATTGTAATTACTCTAGATTCGCGGATGAATCGCTTGATATTTATTAATCTACCGAAAGACTCAAACTATAGGCTCCGTATCCGCCCTCCGGATACGAAGAACCGGCGAGAGATGTCGTGCGGTGTCCCACAGGGATCGGTCCTGGGGCCGCATCTGTGGGACATCGGATACGACTGGGTGCTGCGCGCCGACCTCCCTAGCGGCGTCAGTGTAGTTTGCTACGCTGACAACACGCTGGTCCTGGCGCAAGGTAGGTCATCCCAGGCGGCGGCCGACTTAGGGCCCCTGGCACACAGGCAACTGAGGGAACACGGGTGGGTTTTAGTCAGTAAAAGTCTGACACGCTCAAGCCCTCCCGCTGCGCCCAGAGCGGGAGAAGTTATTTGATGACTTCCTAACAAAAAAAAAAAAAAAAGACTCAAACTCCCACTAAGTTTACCGAGTCGCATGTCTCTGTACGATTGCATGGGAAGGCAAAATGCGATCAAAGTTTTTGCGGGATAGATGTTGTATTTCTCGGCAGGGCATCTATCTTAAACGTAATTTATATAGATTAGGCAACTATCCCCTATGCGGGATGGATGTTGCTAAATTTAAAAGTCCGCAAAATCACTAATATTCTGTAAATATCTAAAATAAAGTTTTATACTTTTCATAAATCTGTAGATAAAAAACCAAAGTATCGGCCAGTTTTACAAATGATTTATTTTGCTTCTTGTACTGAAGGTAATAGCGTGATTTCAAAAAGTGTTTCAACTATCCGGCTTTTACACTAATTAGTCAGGCGCCATCTAAATCATCGCAGCTTTTTTTTTGGGTGGGAAATCATCAAATAACTTCTCCCGCTCTGGGTGGACCAGGAGGGTGTACCAGACTTTTACTGATTAAAACCCACCCGTGTTCACCTCGGTTGCCTGTGTGCCAGGGGCCGCGGTATCTCTTTCGAACAACCTGCACCCCTGGCAGGCATCGGCCCTGCGGACCCCACCAGTTGGTGCTGACATATCTTTGAGGCGCGCGTAGAACACAACGCGGGCGTGGAACCATCACAGCTTAGTTCATATTTGAACGCCCCTCGTGGCTGTTGTCAGGAGAAGGAGCCTTCCATTTATTAGTTATTTAAATATATATCCTGTGATATCATAAATACATAGTTGTAATATAAACATCACTGTAGTACCTATTGCTAACATTGTAGAAAGACTGCAGAAGGCGCATGTCTCTCAGTCTGTGAGAATAAGCTCCAACACACTGTAGATGGCAGCACGGTGTCCTCACCTTCCGCCTGACGCAGATTCTCACTGGACACGGTTGTTTCGGGAGGTTAGTGTTTTGGATAAGGCGGGAAGAAACGGCCGAGTATTTCCATTGTGAAGATCGCCCTGAGGACACGGTGGAGCATGCGGTGGAGGTCTGCCCGGCTTGGGTGGAGCACCGCCGTGTCCTCGTGGAGGCGATCGGCGGCGGCGATCTCTCGCGTCCGGCCCTGGTCCAGGCCATGGTACGAAGCAAGAGTGCATGGGTAGCCGTCGCTTCTTTCAGCGAAGCAGTGATGCTCGTAAAGAGGAAGGCGGCGCACGTGAGGGAGAGGTAGTACATGCGCCCTCACGGCCGTAGCCTCCGCAGGAGACGCCCTGGGCGTCGGGAATCCCAGGCTGATTCCCGGCTACCGTAGCGTGGATAGTCATCTTCTCTGTTGGCAGAAGACTGATAATGCCCTCTCCCGGCCCCCAAATTGAGTCCAAGGACAGGGAACCATGTGCAGCTGAATTTAGCACGGAGCAACTGCCTATCTGACCTCCACAATGCAATTACCGGACTACCCAATACCCCTCGGTCAGACTTTTGGGCTTCTGACTACCCGTAACGACTGTCAAAGATCGCTTAGTGACAGCCGGGACCAACGGCTTAACATGCTATCCGAGGCACGGAAGGGCCTTGATATATAATTGACGTTCACCCATTCACAAACCGCCTGCGGCAGGCAGCTTTACCTTTGATGGTTTTGTCAACATGAAATGTGCCCAAAAGACTGGAAGCATTGCCACGTTATATGGCAATGCTGATTCATTGGCCAAAAAATTGACCAGACTGTTTTTCTCGTCTCAAATCTGCCAATCTAGACATTTCATGTATTACAATCCATCTAGTCGTTACGATACAGCGAGGATATAAACAATCCCACATACAAAGATTCATAGATACGCGTGAGAAACATAACCCTGTCTTTGCAGTCGCGCAGTCGAGTAATAAGAAGTAAACCTTCGGTACAATTTTTGTTTTGTGCCATACCCCCCTCAACATAACAAAACTGCATCGTATACCTCACAACGAAGTATTGATCAGGGGTCTGTGACTTGCGCAGTGCAGCTAGGTTTTTTTTAGACCACCTAGCCTGCCTCGTGCACCCTGCAATCCGCAGTGCGCCTTCCGTCGTCCTTCGTGCATGACGTATCGGTACTTAGAACTGCTAACGGGACACGTGGCTTTGTAGGACTTCAGAACTGTATCGGCAACTGAGGCAAGTGAGACAGTGTTCCTTAAAACGGATAAATCGGTGATAAATCATTAAATTTATACGAGGAAAAAATGTGGGTGTAGGTAGTATAATTCGGTACACCTCAGGCTAACCCTTTAGGGATTGCAGGCGCGCGCGCGTGTGTGTGTGTGTTTGTCTATCTCTCTGGTGTGTGTTTGTCTGTATGTCTGTCTGTAGCATCATAGCTCCCGAACGGATGAACCGATTTTGATTTCTTTCACTTCACTTTTTGTGTTTTCCACATTTGTTGATTTTTGACGTTTTCGTTTGTGGGCATTGTAGATGTCCGCCACAATAACGTTGACTGCCCGGTCTCTGATAATTTTAAGGCATTACATAACATCACGACTATATTCCCTGAAGGGTAGGCAGGAGTGCACCCATACCTGGCAGTTATGTTCACCCGCATTTGGTCAGTTATGTTGAAGTCCCCTTAAAAAGAGGGCGAGCCTAAATTGTAAGACAGTTACGTCGCAAAAGTGTGTCATTGGGGCAGGTAGCGAAGGCTTTGCCATGGGATGGCAAGGAAGATAGAGGAGGTGCGGGGGGTTGCGGGGATGCAGATAAGGGAGTGGCCATGCGATCGATAAAGACAGCAAAGTTTTAGGACGGGCCGCGCAGCTTCGCCCCGCATTGCGGAGATTCTACTACTGCCATCTCTTTCACACACCGGTATCAATGCGGCCGTTATATACCCTTACACGTGTTACGTGTTATGTTTACGTCATTGGATTGGTCTATAGATGTAATTTTAAGGGGGGATATTTAGGAAGCTTTTTTGCGCCTCTTCTTCTTCCCAGTTAAAGCTGAAGTGGTGAAGAGCTGGCGTTTTAGGGGACTGTCTTATGTAATACTAGCTGTGCCCGCAACTACGCCCGCGCGGAATAGTTATTTTATTATTATTTATTTACATTATACACCGTGACATTTTAGTCGTCTTACAAAAGCAGCCCACTTCATGTACCCAATGACTGTTATCTACACTACCATTCTTAAAAAAACATTTTTTTTTTTACATTTGCATAATCAAAAACATGAAAATATCACTAAGACGCATGACGTAGTTTGAAACACCCTGTTATGGAGATGGAATTAATGATGGAATGTAATAGTAGGTAGGTAGATATCTTCTACCGTTTGATACGTAAACATTATTAACAGGGAGGGTGTTTCATAATTCTAAAGCATTATTTATTTTTCTTTGTATCTATTATCTTAATTAATGGTAACAATGTTTTAATCGCGCCTAGAGGTATTTTATGACGGATATATTGAGGGGACCACCTTTGTAAGACGACTAAAATGTCACGGTGTATATATATTAATAAAAACGAATACAATTTCTAAAATAAAAGTAGCTTAAGTTACTCCTTATTACATCAGCTATCTGCCAGTGAAACTCCCGTCAAAATCGGTCTAGTCGTTTCAGAGATTAGCCGGAACAGACAGCCAGACAAAAATTGTAAAAAAATATTATTTTGGTATATTTACCGTATATTCATCCATATGCATTTAGTAAAAAGTGGTTATTTTAATATTACAAACAGACACTCCAATTTTATTTGTATGTATGTATGTGTGTATATACGTATAGATTGATGTCCTTATTAAATTGAAATATTTTTTGTCAGTAAGGGGGGAAGGCTAATTATCATGGAGGGTGCCAAGATGTTAGCTTCAGCTGGCAAGAAATAGCTTCATCTGTCTAACTCACCGACCTTGACAATTCAAAAACGCCTGTAATTGGTTTATTTGAAATAAATACTTTGAGTTTGAGTTTGAGTTTGAGTTAACAGTGATCAACAATCATAATAGTTACCTACTTTATATATGAGGGTAAGCAGAAACTATTCAGACAACGTTTTAAACGTGTTTCTAATATTTTTCAGGTCACTGTCGTGTTTGAAAGCTATACGGCTCAGAAGACCTTGGACCTTCGAGCCGGTGCTTTTTAGACCTTTAACGTAGGTCTCGAAGTTCAAGATGAAGGTTAGTATTTAAATATTTTTTACAGACCCTGAATTATGCATTATGCCCTCGTGGGGGATTATAGCCCAGTCCCTGCGACAGAGACGAGGCCTAAGTCCCAACAGTGGGATCATTGCCCGTCTCATTAAGAAACGAGTTCTAAGTCTGCTTCTAGACAACTTTCGAGACAGATTTTGTATTTCCAACATTATTCAGAATTACGTAAAGTTCTTATAACGAGATTGATAAATAAGACTTATATTTTTTACTTATACGATTGACGAATAAGGTATATCCACTTTTGTATTTATAGTTTAATGTTGTAGTTCGAGTGTAGTTTTGTATTTAGTAATCGTCCCGTGTGGTGCCGGACGTAAAAGAATAGCACCATCCTATTTCTTCCCGTGGGTGTCGTAGAAGGCGACTAAGGGACTTCAGCAGCGTTCTCTATGCATTTGACCACCATACTGCGATCGCCAAACCGCTTGCCAAGCGTGGCGATTTGGCAAATCTTTTGGGGAGGATTATGTCCAGCAGTGGACGTTATTTTGCAAAAATAAAAAGGGGTCTGTGGTTGATACTTTGGTCTTAAGATTTAAATCTTGTTTTGTCAAAAGGCCGTACAGGTTTATCATACAAGTTTATAGACGGAAACTAAAAGAGCCATTTTCGTCCTTAGATATTAAATACTTAGGTATTGAAACTTTTTATTTAATCAGTTAATCAACTCAGCCTTTCAGGCCCACTGCTGGACATAGGACATAAGCCTCTCCCAGGCTGCGCCACAAGACCCTATCCTCCGTCTTCCGCATCCAGTATTTCCCAGCCACGTTAACTTTTTAAACCGACTTCAAAAAAGAGGTGGTTCGCAATTCGTCGGAATCTTTTTTTTATGTATGTTCCCCGATTACTCAAAGATGGCTGCACCGATTTGGGTTTTTTTTGCAAATGGTATACTTCCCAGGTGGTCCCATGATCATCAAGTCAGGATCTGATGATAGGGCCCTGGAGAAATAGAGAAAACTCTTAAAATTTTATAGTCACACGTGAAACGATTTGGGTAGTTTTTGGAAGAGTACATTCTCGGAGTGGTCCCATTTCAATTTGGTGAAGATCTGATGAAGAACTTCGGAGATAGGCAACGGAACTCCTCAATAAATGATAGCAAATGGAGTGGAATTGCTGAAATCTCATGTCTGTCTATTGTTTACACCGGTTCATAACATAACATCACGCCGGTACGCTGTGAAAGGATAAGCACATATGAACCACTAAAAAATTAAAAAAAAAAACTGAAAAAAAAAACAACCGACTTCCAAAAAAACGCTACAAAGTGAAAAATAACTTTAATTTCGGAAGTGTACGGTGAGTTTGGATATGTGTTTGAATTTTTTGTCACCGTCTTCCGAAATTAAAGTTACTACTGGTAGGGAACTGGGCGTGCATTGGGCTTCGAGGCTTTCGGCAAGGCATTCAGCCTTTTCGATGTCGTCGAACGCGACTGTGCCGTCGGACCGGGTCAGGGGAGGCATGGAGGCGACTTCTCGGGGTTTGAAATTCTCTGAAGTTCACTTCAGTTTCACTTTGTAGTGTGTTTTTGGAAGTCGGTTGTTTTTTTTTTTTTGAAAAAAGTTTTTATTTTTCACTTTTTATTATTAACATAACATTATTTCACGTTACAGTTCCTTGGAGCAACCGCTGTGATCCTCTCCTCATCAGCACCACCCAAAGATGAAAAAGAAGACATCACGAAAGGGGCCTTGCCAGTCCCTTGGTCTCAAGTTATAAGGCCGAGGGACAGACGGGATCGTCACTACGTTCTAATTTAAGATGAAAACCTCATTAATGGCCGTGTACAGACGAGCGTGACAACCACCAACCTTCACTGTGTCCGCGCGGTGGACTAAGGCCCACTCGCTCTCACAAAGAGGCGGCCTGTGTCCTGTCAGCGGGAATGTTACCTATGGGCTGGCTTTCCAACAACAGCGCAGAATGGTTTGCCACGCTTGCCTCAAGCTGTGTGTGCGTATGTGTGTGTTCTGTGATCATTCGTCGATGGGTGATTCGTAGAGCCTGAGAGATTGGCAGCAGATGCCTTGCGAGTCTGTACGTGGCTTTGAGGAGTCATTTCGCAAAATAGGATTTTTTATGGTTTTTTTTTGCTATCTGTGGAGGCCTGTAAATGACTTGTCGCGAATTACCTCACTTCTACTTTTATACAAGGTGTAATTATAATCACCGTTAACCTCATAAGAGGTCATTGTACTCATCATGAACAACTTTTACTATGGGGCCCAAACCAGGGGGTCTAAAAAGGCCACTTTGGCAGAATCATAATATGTTTAAAATCGTCAAATTGTCACAAACTGACAATTCATAATATTATCTGCGTCGACAGTACGCAATTCATCTATTTGACAGTTTTGTATGGAAATTCGTAAAATGGTCACCAAATTATGAATTGCTATATTAAAGTAAAATGTCAAATAGCAGAATCATAGGGGAATTCAGGAAATGAATCTTTTTTAGAGGAATTTCTTAATGTGGCCTCTTTAGACCCGCTGAAATCGCGAAAATAAAATCAGCTGTTACAAGATACAAGATACAAGATACAAGATTCTTTATTTGTGAAAACATGAGTACACATACAGAGCATGCAAGTTATTAAACACCCCACACCCCCCCCCGCCCCCGCCCTACATTTATGTTCGCATAACTCGTCAGAATTTAAGGAACAGCTGATTTTATTTTCGCGATTTCAGGCTTGGTCCCATAGTAAAAGTTGTTCATAATGACGAGTACAATGACCCCTTATGAGGTTAACGGTGATTAAAACGACACCTTGTATTGTAGTAATTTTAGTTTATTTGCAGGTATTTGACAATGTCTTTTTTTTTTTTATTAAAACGTTTTTTAGTTGGTTTAGTGGTAAGTAGGAGAGCTCTTTATGTGCCGAGCTCGCCCGGGGAAGTACTACCCCCATGCTTATTTCTACCGCAAAGCAGCATGGCTGTGTTTCGGCTTGAAGGGTGTGGGTGCCGATGTGATTACCAGCACATGAGACATTCCAGCCTTGTTTCTGATATGGCAGGGCATCTGCAATGATTGTGTTGCAGATGTCCGCTGGTGGTAGTCACCGCTTACCACCAGGTACGCTGCCGACTAGTATAAGTACCTAGACTAACAAAAAGTATAAGATGTAACTACTCACATACCACATGAATAGATATAAGGAACTAGATAATAAACTTTGGTTAAGTAATGTGTTGTTTTATTTTGAAAAACTTCAATCATTAATCAAAATCAAAAGTCATTTATCTGCAGCGCATCGGGAATGTTCGCGAGCGTCCGCATTGACTGTTTTTATGCCAGCATGTGCAAGAGGGCGACCTCGATAGGTAACAGTCTTCTTACCGTTGTAGCCAACAGGTTGGACGGGCCTTTCATGCGGCACTGGCAGGCCTTACATGCACCCGTGTATCTTGTATCAGGCTTGGGGCAGGTAAAAATGTAAAATAATGATCATCTATTTCTTTTGTTGGCAATTTTATTCGAATAATCTTTATTTGATTGTTAAATATTTTGACATTTTTATATCACTTTACAATTTGACAATTTTATATTTTACATTTTATTTTTTTTATTTTTATACGATTTTTTATTTACGATTTTATCCTTTTTTTAAATTCTTTTTATAGTTTTCCGAGTTGTTGAATATTTTAAATTTAGTTAGTCACAATTTTTTATTTTCCCCCAAAATGCCCGCCCTTCACCACTTCCTAGTGCTTTAGCTGGGAAGAAGAAGCGGCGCAACAAACTCCCCAGCGGCACAGCTGTCTGTTAAGTTAGAAGAACTTGATTCTGTTCAATAATAGGTAAGTAATTAACATTACTAAACACAACATAAAACATAAAATTAATTACTTGCCATATGTCAGCTAGCACACGTCAATATACTAACAAAACATAATAACTAAACTCAAGCAGATATCTATACATCTAAATATATAAATAAAATTGGAGTGTCTGTTTGTAATATTAAAATAACCGCTTTTGCTACATGCATATGAATATATGTACGGGTACATATACCAAAATAACATTTTTTAAATTTTTGTCTGTCTGTCTCTTTGTTCTTGCTAATCTCTGAAATGACTGGACCGTTTTTGACGGGACTTTCACTGGCAGGTAGCTGATGTAATAAGGAGTAACTTAGGCAACTTTTATATTATTTTAGAATTTTTAATTGGTTTTATTGATATATAAATAATAGTAAAAAAACTATTCCGCGCGGACGAAGTCGCGGGCACAGCTAGTAAATAATAAAAACAAAACAATAAAGGCTTCTTCAAACAGCCGCGACGCGACAGCGCGACGCACAGTGGAACGAATGTATGGGAGCGGTTGGACGTAGACATGTCCGAAAAATAAGAGTAAAATTATGACAAACTAATGATGCCATCTTATTCGATTACTTAATGCCTTCATAAATTGTGGTGATGAATTTCTTCATAACTCCCATATTTCGGGAGTAATTTGAGAAAATGTGAAATTTTACTATGAAAATGAGTGTATCGAGCTCTCTCCCTCCTGATTCCGGGCTTGTTTCAAGTAGCGGTCTCTAATATCGTAATGCTATTACTAAGAGCTATATTTAATACTAAGACACATAGTGCGCCAAATGTGCACTTTCTGGGATAAAAGGAAATGAAAATTTAAAAAAAAAAACGTTTTTTCCCCATTTGTATTTACTTTAAACCGCAGACAGACTTATTAAGAGGTCTATAAATATATTATATATATATACAGAAATATATATTAACAAAAATATTCACAAGAACTGATGAGAGTATGACTTTTAAGTAAGTTGATAATAAATTACCTAGTTTCATTAAAAGTACAATAAATAATTAAGATGTAAGCTCTAATTTACTAAGTTACACATTTTAAAACAATAACATCATTTAATTATCTTCGTCATCATCATCATCATCAATTAATTCAAATTCAGAATCGATGTCCGCTAAATCATTTATGTTAACAAATTCGATATCACTTTTCTCAGAATCCGTAAGCTCATAAAATTCCTTAAAAGAAGATTTTTTTACAAACTTATTTCCTTTTGGACGGATACTTGTAACAAGTGGATCAGAAGACAGTAAAAGATTGTGCATAATATCTTCATTGCATGAGATACTGCTATGCTTTCGAGAATGCCCCTCTCTATATTTTCTAAAATCTTTATTTCTAGCCTCAGATGCCTCTTCGGATAGAAAACCAATGGGCACAATTGACATGTTCTGAACTATGTCTGGCCCATGCATTAAAATTTTATGAAGTGAAGAAGGCATATAATACCATGGGTATAACTCCACGTAAAGCTTAGCAGTATCAAAGCAGAACTCTCGGAATTTAGTTACGTTGATCTTCTCTCCTGATGAAATACACTGCAAGATCACACAGATTTTTCTTAAAAGCATAGCATCTATTCCGGTCAGTTCAGCAGATTTAGTGTAGTTTTCAAAAAATCTCCTTGCCGAGTTGCCATTGTTGGTGGATCCACTGCCTTGTTTCACAACATCGAGAAGTAAGCCCGTTTCTCTTCTTACAGCCTCTTGAACTCTTTTCTTCCTGTCATCAACTTGCCTTTTTGCTATATCACCCCTTACTTGCCATGATTTTATGTCTAATTTGTAGGAAATGTGTAATAAGCATTCCATTGAGCGAATCCAAGCGTGAAGGGTGCTTAAGCTATATTTATACATGTCCTCGTTTGCGTGTTTATCTTTGATTAACTCTAAATTATTCATTTCTTTAGGACAAGCCTTGCATATGTCACACACTGAAGCTGCTGTATTGGATATAATGGAATGAATTTTACCATCAATCATTGTCAACAGCAGTTGGTGTTTGACACTAATTCCATCAGTGATGGTGGATGGAGTTAAGGCTTCAATCTCTGCTTCGATTTCAGCCATCTCTCTCTGCACATTTTCTTTGGTTTCCTTTATAAACTTAAACAATATTGGCCGGCAAAATGAAGTGGAAGATGGTCGCTCGTTTTCCCAAATTGTTACACCTTTTGAGACGAGCCGCAGTGGTACAAGACTAATCATAAAATTACTAGCAAGATCGATTTGCTCATCTTCACTCGTCCTTTGATGATAAATGCTTTGGCTAGATGATCCGTCAAAACCCCATTTGCTGGTCAATACGAGCTGTTGATTGGGATCAACAGGGGTTTCTAACGACCTAATAAGTCTTCTTGAGGTTAAATCCATCAAGGCTTGTAATTTGATTTTTGCAGAGCTCTCTGTAACTGTGAGATCTTCTTTGGCCGGATAGCACTTAATTTTTTCTTTAACCAACATGTAGTAACTCGGGTATTGAAGAGCTCCTTCTTGAGTGTTGAAATCCCGAAGAGTGTTATAGCGCCATTTCGATAAGTTCATCGATACATAAAGAGCCAATGCCTTCAAAGGGGATATTTCCCGTACCTGAATTGATTTACCTTCAATGAAGGCTTTGATTTTTGAGGCCTCTTCTGGATTCTCCGTCAAGTATTTCATAACATAAGCTGTATCGCTTTGTCCTGCCTTTTGAAGCGCCCTTTCGGCCGAAAACATAATTTCAGCGCTGCTACTGCTGCATGAAAGACTATCTTCAGTGCGTCTTCTTTTTTGCCGGTTACTAAGGTCCTCAAAAGATTTACGAGGACTAGGATGTGTACAAGTTGAAGCATCAGATTTAGCAGGAGAAATTATGGGCTCGATGACGTCACTTATATTTTCTGTAGAAGGTTCCATATTTTCATTCTGTAATTCCGGCCATTGAATTGCAGCCTGTAGCCAAATCTCATGTTTCTTCCGAAACTTATCTGTGCTTCTTCCAGACTGTGTCCATTTTGCATAAATGCGGTAGCAAAATCGACGACACCAGTCTTTTAAACTTGTTTCAGCACTTTCACATAACTGAACACAACTGTTATCTTTTAAAACACTGAACAAATAGTTAAAGTCGCGTAAATCTTTATGTGCGCGTGCGCATAAAGCAACGTGAATATCAAGATTTGTATTAAAATTTGGAAAATACATTGCGAGATTAGCTTGGATACAACGAGGTGTAAATCAACACTGATTTTAAAGTTACTAATAGTGACCTATTTATATAAAATCCAGGTATCCCAGGTATCCTTTGTTAAATATTGCAAGGTAATTAGTTATTGTGATAATTAGTAAATGATGCATGCTAAATTAGTGTATTAAGAGCCATTTAGTAATTAAATAATAGCAATGTTCTTATCAGTAATCATTAGTGCATCAGTTTTATATGTAAACCTTAAGTCCCTAATTATATATCCTAATTAGCTTATATCTTCTCTAATTGGCTGCTCAGAAATGTTATTGTAATAAGGTAAACCTTTAGAAAAACGGTTTTAATCAACAAAATAAACAAAAAATAAAAAAATTGTGTTATAAAATAAACATCACTCTTTATCCCAGAAAGTGCACATTTGGCGCACTATGTGTCTTAGTATTAAATATAGCTCTTAGTATTAGCATTATGATATTAGAGACCGCTACTTGAAACAAGCCCGGAATCAGGAGGGAGAGAGCTCGATACACTCATTTTCATAGTAAAATTTCACATTTTCTCAAATTACTCCCGAAATATGGGAGTTATGAAGAAATTCATCACCACAAGTTATGAAGGCATTAAGTAATCGAATAAGATGGCATCATTAGTTTGGCATAATTTTACTCTTTTTTTTCGGACATGTCTACGTCCAACCGCTCCCATACATTCGTTCCACTGTGCGACGCGACACTTGTAGAACAATTTCCATTAAGTTTTCATAGAAAGACCGTCGCGTCGCGCTAGTCTGTACGAGCCTTAAACATGTTTATTGAGTTCTGTTTAGAACTCAATACCCACATAAAAGCCTCCAAGCATAAAGGGTGTGCCCGGTAATATATGCAATGCTGCAATATGTTCATTTAGATTTAACTTGAAGTAATTAATATTAAGCTAGGACCTTCGGAGTAAAAAATGTCATTTAAAAAATACAAAAAAAATGATTGATACAGTCTAATAAAATAAACAATTATATGAATTTACTAATATAACCTATCAGTATGTAGGCTAATTCTGGGGAAAGAACACAATTCTGGGGGAAGACACCGGTCTTCTGGTCATAAGAGGGGCTGATGGAATGTTCAGACTCTTAACTGGAGTCTAACATTGGTCACCGTGGAGATGTCCCCATGGATGAATGAGAATGAAGAATTCGCGGAGAATGGAGGATATTTTTTTTTTTTTTTTTAATAGAATAGATATTTATTTTGCTAATATAGGTAAGTAATACATAATAGGTGTCATGATACATTCTTCTCCTTCTATGGGCATCGACGGCAATAAATTCGATGGCAAATGAAGAGACACATTAAGAGCATTAATTCTCCCCACGCGGGCTGGCCACGGCTCATTTATGGCGGTTTTCCGTGATTATTTCATTAAATACAAACAAAAGTAAACATTTTTTTCAGTCATGCACTAGATCGTTGGTATTTTCAAGTTTGTATGCTATTTTTTTACAGTTATTTTGGTATTTGGTTATCAAAATCAAAATCAAAATCAAAAGTCTATTCAAATTAGGCTGAGAATCAGCACTTTCCGAATGTCAAAATTACATAAGACAGTCCCCCAAAACGCTGTGAAGAAGAAGTGGCGCAACAAACTGCCCAGCAGCACAGCTGTCTGTTTAGTTAGATAGACTTGATTCTATACATAGGTAGGCAAAGTAATCAACATTACGAGACACAGAACTTAAAAATTTGTCATATGTTAGCTAGCCATGCCAATAAACCAACAAATAAAATGAAAACTTAACTCAAGCACAAAATATAAAAATCGACATACCGTCATTTATTTTCTATTTGAATTACAAAGTACAATGAAACGTTTTTATGAAAGAGTAAATATTTAAAATAATCATAAATACCAACGATCTAGTGCTTGACTGAAAAAAAACATGTACTTTTGTTTGCATTTAATGAAATAATCACGAAAAACTACTATAAATGCGTTGTTGCTAGCCCGCGTGGGATGAATGCTCTTAAAGCTCGGCCATATTTCACTATTCAGCATGCAAAACATTTACATTATCGTTCACTGAAGTATAAACAAAATCCAGATACATCAATCCAGGCCAATACACTCAAATTTTTGCTCGGACAAAAGCTCAGTCACACTGAAGTACGCTTTATCCATTAAAAATGTACGTAGTCTTCTCTTAACCAGCACAGTTGTCAAGCCTTTTATCGGACTCTGACCTTCTAAAACCCCACCGTTCCTTCTGGAAACATGAGTCGAGGGAGATACTTATACATACGCTGCACCCCCGACTGGTATCAACCCTCCATACCGAGTGGGCCCCATCACTAAGAGCGGCCTATACCACGACCGCATGCATCCCACAAAGGCGCGCATGGGACACTGCGAGGTGGCAACCTCTTTGGGACAGACTGTACACAAACACTGCCCCAATTTTGCTGCCCACACCATTTAGTATCTAAGGCAGTGTCTATTAGATAAGTCTTGTATTGAAGATTGTTCTTTAAAAAGGTCCCCAGTTAGAATGAGGGCCACTTTTAGAAACCAATTCTATTCTGAGCAGTTCAGACTAATACTACTGTAGTATACTAATAGTAAAGCTGAAGAGTTTGTGGAACAACCAGTCGGATTTCTGTATTTCGTAGACAAATTATTGAGGAAGACATAAGTCTCCCCCAAAAGGGGGGGATTTGCCATAATCGCCACGCTTGGCAGATGGGTTGGCGACCGCAGTATGGTTGTCAAATACATAGAGAACGCTGCCGCCCATTCTCTAGTAAGTCCCTTAGTCGCCTTCTACGACACCCACGGGAAGAAATGGAAATGAGGAAGGCTATGAGTTCTTTGAAATCTTGCTTTGCACGCGCAGTTGGCGTGCTCAACGCGACATCATCGGCTCGCTGAAGCGCGGCGGCGCGGCGGCGCGGCGGCGATGTGGCTAAGCCAAACCACGACTTCCCTCCAAAACTTGCTAAAAGTGATTTTCTCCTCTTGTACTGATTGTAATTTTACGTTATTATGACAATAATATTTCCTATAATAATCCTAGGTTATCTCAAGGTTGCAGTAGATATTTAAGAGAAAATCGCTTTTGAATTTCTCTGTGTTTAAGTCACTGTAAAATTGTAAACACCGTTAAATTATAATCTATCACGCGAGATTGTAAAGTGTCGAAATATTGTGAACCATAACATACTGCTTACAATTCAAGGCATTATATTTCGATAGATTATAATCTATCGAAGTGAGACCGTCAAATCGTGAACTGGTATCAAGACGGATAGTACCTTGCGCTATTACTAAATATTCAAGTAACTGCCACTTGTAAGTAGCGCTCGCTCGTTTCGCGCGCGGTTGGTCGCAATTCTAACCTTTTTTTTTTTTATTACGGGGGGAAATCCTCATGGATGTCCTCCGCCCCGGGGAGGGCGAAGGGGTCTGTCAGACTCTTACTGACTAAAACCACTTCGGTGTTCCGTCTCTCACTTGCACCGGGGATCACGGGAACTACTGTGACTTCCGCGATCCCCGGCTAGTGCCCGCCCGCCTCTGCGGGCCACCTCGCGTTTGGGGGGAGTGAGGTGTTAAACTCCCCCCTTACGTCATAGAGAGACGCGCGTGGAACACTATGCGCCGCCATCTCGGGTCCTGAGAAGAAGGGCGCGACGGATTTCCCCAGATCCGTTGCCCCTGGACCTTTTTAGGGGGGCTGGAAGAGGGCGTTGTTCGCCCTCCACCGACGCTCGGTGCGTCTGCTGCGGATCGGGTTAGCGGAAGCGTCGCAATTCTAACCTAACCTAACCTATTCGGTCTGTAAAGCAGTATGGTACAGTTCACAATTTATCGATAGTTTAAAATCTCACGAGATAGATTATAAACGAACGGTGTTCACAATCTTACGGTGACATATACATATAAGTGCTCGTGGTTGTACCTACCTACAATAGTATGGGTTTGATTTTGCCTTTTACGGCAGCACTATTAAGGCATCTGCAAACAGGCGCGACGCGACAGCGCAACGCGACACTTGTGGAACAATTTCCATGAAGTTTCCATTGGGGCATATTATATTGTCAATAATATCACGATACCGGGTTAATATTGATGGTATAATAGTCTGTATCGCGGTATCGTGATAATAACACAAATTATTCGGAAAATTTGAAATTATTGAAATGCAAGCGCTTCGAGATATTTTTTCTGTAAGTATTCGCTTGCAGCCATGACGGAACCACGTCCGAGCAGTGACGATGACGAATTACGCCCTGTCGTTGACGGTAACGAAGGAAAAAAAAAAAAATATTTCGTTTTGAAATCCTGTCTTTTACCCAACGCCTTCTCTTTCTACGTTTAGTTTTCAACGCGCATGCGCGTATTATTGCTACAGCTGCCTTTCTACTGTTATCCATGATTTATTTCGAATTTATTTAATTTTAATCTTGTACGAAATACAACTTCACTCTAGTATATTCTACTGCGTACTGATGATTATATTATTGACAATTTATAGAGGTATGAAGAACAGGGTGTAAAGTTCACTCATATTCTATTGGTAAAGGAGAGGATCCTCCGACCAGATGAGTGTTGTGTCTGGTGGGCAACTGCCCGACGATTGATGTCGGGATATTGTATAAATGTAGATTGCGCGGTAAACTCTGCTTGCGTGATGTAGCTGCGGTGTTACGTCAAGTCTTGAGTAGTTCGCATATGGCATTGTAGATGGCGCCACTTTACTTTCTGTGTTTTCCACATTTGTTGATTTGAAGTTTGGTATGTGGGGCATTGTAGATGACCGCCATAAATGTAATAGCCCATTTCAATACTTGCGATATTACGATATTAGGATCGTGAAATTATTGACCAATGTAATATGCACCATTGAAATTGTTTTCGTGAGTCACGTCACGGCTGTTTGCAGGCGCCTTTATGCAGAGAACTATTTATACATGTGCGTAGACTTTTAGGCTATCAGGAAAACTTAATTAGAGGTTAAGCTCCTTTTACCGAGGTCGCTTCGATAATCGATGACCATCCATTATCAAGACCCCTCACTCTTCAGAAAGCACGTCAAGTCAGTGATCCCGGCTGTCACTACCAGATCGCCAAAAGTCTGACAAGTAAATCCTTGTATCAGCAACATTTAAATATAAAGCTACACACTTTAAGTGGGACTGGGCCGACACGTCTGCCGCATTTCAGACGACAAATGGGCTAAAATAAGCACCTATTAGACGCCACTAAACGCACGACACCATCGTAGTAGGCCGAAACGAAGATGGCGGGACGACCTTGACTCTTTCCGATGGGACTGGCCAGTACTAGCAAAAGAGAATTGTATGGAAAAGGAAAAAGGAGGTCTTTGCCTTGCAGTGGGACAAATAGATTAGATTAGACACCAGCTAGTTCTGCCCCCTGGCAGAACTAGCTGGTGTCTAATCTAATCTCTTTCCAACAACCCGCACCCCTGTGCGGGTTGTTGGAAATAGATACCAACGAGTATCATGGTGGATGGGAATTATCAAAATAAAACAAATCAATACTTAACCTAATTCTTATAATGAAGCTTAATTTATACCTACATACATACTGTCCTTAATATAATAATTAATGTTGATACGTAACAGAAAAACTGAAAATGTTAACTGTTTATATATGTGTCTATTAGATACCATAAGTATGTCTCAAGATTTGAATTTTTAACCTAATTTATGGCAACCTAGCGACGCGACCAGATGGTGAGTGGTCACCGACGCCTGTGGACGTCTGCAACACCAGTAGCATTGCAGACGTGTTGCCATACCAGAGACAAGGCTGGAATGTCTCATGTGCTAGCAAAAACACCGGTACCCACAACCCTACCACCGGAACACAGCTTTGCTGTTCTTACGGCAGAAATAAGCATGGGGGTAGTACTTCCCCGGGCGAGCTCGGCACATAAAGAGCTCTCCTACTTACAGGTCAAACTGAAAGAGAATTTGAACAGAACCGAGGGAAAAATATGTAACATATTCTAAATAAACAATAAAAACATGAGAAAATCCACAAGAATATTAGCAATGGTCCAGATTATTCACCGCTATTATTCTTATCACAGAGAATATATAAAAAAAAAAACAAAAGCTTACACCACAATTGACTACTTATGCCAAACTTATTTAAAGCATAATGCTGTCTGCAGAGACAGAAAAATGTGTCTTCAAACGATGTTGAAGAAACATCATGATGATTTAAATGCGTTTAGCGCAGATTTGTGGTTCAAGCTGACCATATTCTTGACCTAGAGAATATAAAACAGAAACGAAGTGGGTAACATTAAATAAAATTAATGAATTAAAAGTTAACGGTCCCCTCTGCGTCTTGGCCCCATTTGAGTCCAGGGACTCGTCACAGCCTCGTCATTGATGTTCAGACGAGGTGAGGCTTATGTCAGCTGCCTTCTGACGAGATGGCATCAGTGCACCACCCCGAGGGAACTGAAAAACGAAATAACAAAACGTTAACACAAACACAATTAACAAACAAGATGTGTATCTGTACTAACCCCACATTTTGCCAGTTATTTTTAAGTCCCTTATAATAAAGGAGAGCCTATTGCCGTCAACCGTAAGAAATTACAGATTCCGGGCTGTTATTGAGAAATTATTGAAGGAAGAACCGAAAACACTTTGCTCGACTTGGGAATCGAAACCGGAACATCATGCTCAATAGTGCTAGAGACCATGATACCAATGAGGCAGTGGATTTGAAGAAAGTGCACTTTGAAGATGTTCGTGCATTAATCTATACAATCTTAGTTTTAGTATATGCGAAACCCGCAACACGTGTCTAGTATTTTTATGTAAAGAATCTATGTACAAAATTTTAAAACTGTATCATAAAAAATGACAAAGTTATAAGCTTGTTATGTTACCAAGTTGTCTACACAAACATGGTCACCACGAGCCCCCGAGCCGCCCGCGCGTCCAGCGTCGTATTGTGCTCATGGATAATAATTAGGCAGTAGATATCTAACCGTACGGCGATTGTATTGTAATTACAAAACTTTTTTTGGATAAAACATAGGTTATAATAGGTTCCGCATACACTAAAAATAATGTTGTTTACTTGAACTTGAATCTGCCATTAAAAAAACAACCAACCGATGATATTACAAGTGAGATTTCGACAATCATTATCTGCCTAGGCTTTTCCCAACTATGTTAGGGTCAGTTTCTAGTCTAACCGGATACATCTGAGTACCAGTACTTTACATGGAGTGGGTACCATGATACTTTGGCAACTGGTTGTCAGACTGTCGAGACCCTGACGACCTGTAATCACTGTCAAAGATCCCCAAATAATAGCTGGAACCAACAGCTTAACGTACTTTCCTAGGCACCATCTTTCTAACCCAAGACCCCCCGTCTTGGTATATAAAGATGGTCACCCAACAACGGCAAGCGTCTTGAGGACATGGTGGAGCATACGGTGGAGGTCTGCCCGGCTTGAGCGGAGCACCGCCGTGTCCTCTTGGAGGCAGCAGAAGCGATCTCTCGCGTCCGGCCCTGGTTCAGGCCATGGTACGGAGCGAGAGTGCATGGGTAGCCGTCACCTCCTACTGCGAAGCAGTAATGCTCGCGAAGAGGGAGGCGGCGCAGGTGAGGGAGAGGCAGTATATGCGCCCTCACGGCTCTAGTCGCCGCAGGAGACGCCCTGAGCGTCGAGAGTCTCAGGCTGATTTCCGACCACCGTAGGCGCGGGCTTGCGGATGGCGACTAATGGGTAGCTCGCTGTCCGGTAAGGACGAAGCCTGGATTGACGGCGCGTTGTGTTCCACGCGCGCCTCAAAGAGATGTCAGTACCAACTGGTGGGGTCCGCAAGGGCGATGCCTGCCAGGGGTTGCGGGTTGCTCCAAGAGATACCGTGGCTACTGGCACACAGACAACTGAAGGAACACGGGTGGGCTTTAGTCAGTAAAAGTCTGACACGCTCTCCTGCTCCACCCAGAGCGGGAGAAGTTATTTGATGATTTCCCACACAAAACAAAAATACGGCAAGCGTAGCTCAACCTGATCGATCGACCCTCGGCTGTAATAAAATAGCCATAATCAACAAAGATCATAATATTTAAGAGCAGAAATCAAGTCTATAACACTTACATCCAGCCCTGGTTCTGGTCACCAGTCGGCGCAAAGGACAGAACCACGCAGACAGATACTGCAATGGTTCAGCGTCCAGGGTCGACGACAGGGTGAAGACGTTCTCAGGACAGGCACCTGAAGATTTACAAAAACACAATAATATGTTAGATGTGCAGGGTCAAGTTAAATTAGCTAGCAATACTTTACCCACGTGTTGGGTATGGATGTCAAAACCTAAAGAAACAATAACGTCATCGACTTAATGACACTGTGAGAAGTATATTATGGCAAGTAAACTGATTGTTATATTACAGTTTTTGGAAATCCGGAAAAAAATCTCAGTTCAAAGAAAATTTACAAAAACAGCTGACTAGTTACGGTCATTGTCCTTCGCCCGAAGAATATTGAAAACAACACTCCGGGAGCGTCGACAGAAGTGAAAACTTGAACAATTACGTGTGTATTTTTGGAATCGTCAATACAGGAGTTCACATTATTCATAATCATAATTTTGGTCTTATCTTCTAAACGGGTTATCCGATTTTCATAATTACAATTGGAATATTAGTTCTGGACTTAAACCTATCTTTTGAGACTTAAATTATTGAAAAACTTCTACTACAAAACAGAGGTATCGGTAACGGTGTCGCGAGTTCAATTGTTTTTTCCCATCTCAAAAAATGCCCAACTCGCCTTAATAAGTTTTCACTTCAAAAAATTGTTTTTAAGTGTTTTTGCTGCTGAAAAAAAATCTAAAAACGATAAGCAAATATAGAAGTAATCGGCTATCATAGTATAGGTATCCATTTAAATTAATACATAAGAACAAACATTCAACCTCCACCGTTTCTAAACTCGGATAAAAATATAAGCGTCCTATTAGACATTAAGATATTAAGGCGGAAATTCCTGGAAAACGCTCAAAAAGTTGGTTTTTTAAAGCTGTGTATCTCTTTAATCGTAAATAATTTTGAAAGCAAAAAATATATGATACATTAAAGTCTTTTTTGCATACAGTGATGGAACTCAAAACATAATTAACCATACTTTAATGCATCAAAAAGATCATCAAAGTCACCTCTTAATTATCTTTAAAATCGGTTTATCCCTTCAATAACAGTTATAAACATAATTAAAAATATACCATAAAATTCCAATAATGCCAAACTGCATGCAGTGATGGATTATTTATTATTAAACAGTTAATAACTAAATTTATACGATTTTATTTGCATTTTGACGACATACGTTTGCTCATTTGTTATTCGAATTTGTTACAACAGATTTTAATCCGTAACAGATTGCGATAAGAACTATTATCGTTCACAATGACAATATTTAAAGTTACATCTTAGCTCCGCCTGTGATAATGGTAGTTCACCACAAAAGCCTTGTCTATAACCAATGAGGACAAAGAACGACGCTACGATTTTATCGATCGTCCAAACGCCTACTGCCCCTCCCCCGACACCCGTCTTCCCCCCGCACTAAACCATGACCAAGTTTTGACAAAAATGTTCATAAATGATTTGATTCGATGCAGGCAACGCAAACAAAACGGTGAAGTAAAATATCGCGAGGAAACCGACATGAACTAGAACCAAAAAAAACAGAAACAAAAGACATCTACCCTCACAGAGAAAAAGATCCGCAGCAAAGCGCCGATAGTTATACAACAATGCGCTTTGATGATTTAGGCATCAATTTTCAGCATGATTGAAGTTCTAGTGTTAGTGAAAACTGCCACAAATCACTTACCTTCATCGAACCCCGAGGGGTACACAGTGCTGTAGGGCTCCATGGCTTTGCGCCTCGGCGGCCTCTCGAAATACCAGCGCGTCATGTACGGTACACGGCGGCTGGCGCACTGCGGCAGTGCACCAAACTAGGCGTCTAGACTTGACAAAGACTAGCTGCACTGCGCATGTCAGGATCAATACTTTGATGTGAAGTATAGGAACATTGCATTTATCTAGTATTTAGACAGCGGTGAAGTAAACACTGTTATCTAGAAAAACTTGATTTTCCAGGAGAGCGTTTTGAACGCAAAACTGTTATCTTAGTAATAGAAGAACAAAGTCTTCTTACATTTAAAAAAATTTAAACAGCAGTTTTTATTTTTGATAACCGAACGAATATTTCTACCGTAAACATATTTCTAGATTCATTCACCTATATTCGCTTCTACGCGGGTCTTCCTAATTCATCACCATCCTAATGCTGGACATAGGCCGCGAGGCATTCAGCTCGATTCTCGGCAACTCTGTTCCACCTGCTACCAGCTACCCTGCTAAAATCATCTTCATTTAGCCAAAGGTGTTATGTTTCAGTGTTTACTTCGTCACTTTAACAAAAACAGGTGTATCTAGTTGTGTTTATGTAAATGAATTGAGAACTAAACAGAAAAAAATGTTAAAATAAAGAGATTTCATAGAAAATGCAGTTGACTCTTTGTAATTTGCTGCCGTCAATTATGTACTTCCACGATGTACTTTTTATACATATACTAGCTGACCCAGCAAACGTTGTTTTGCCTTATAAATTATTTAGGGGTGGACTACTCCTAACATTTAGGGGGATGAAAAATAGATGTTGGCCGATTCTCAGACCTACTGAATACGCATATAAAATTTCATCAAAATCGGTCAAGCCGTTTCGGAGGAGTATGGCAACGAAAACTGTGACACGAGAATTTTATATAATAGATAGCAATCGCCATCTGTCTGAAAAGGTTTTGGTTTTTATACTAACGCCATCTGTAAGTGAACGCTGGTACCAATTGTTATGAAAGATGGAGTACTTTAATGGTAATGCAGTTAGTATGAGTACCTAGTAAAACTGACAGATGTCATTGTATTCAATTTTTCATACTTGTACCTTGTAACCGTGATCAGAGATTCTCTTCCTCCCGTCAGTCCAGACTAAGTGCACAATATCATTAAAGGGCTCCAAGCTGGGAAAGCTCCCGGTTCTAATGATATCATCAATACACAGTACAGACTCTTCGCCACCCGTCTCAAACTGCTCATGACCACTATCTTCAATGGCGCCCTGAGCAACATCATCTAACCGTTAGTGTGGAAAGAAACCACCGTCATCGGTATTCCCAAACCAGGCAAGCCCAAGTCTGAGCCTTCGAGTTACCATCCTGTCAGTCTCCTCAACGTTCTCGGCAATATTGCCGAGAGGCTTATTCATAAACGTCTCAAAGACAATGCCGAAGCAAAGAACCTTATCCCCAGCGAGAGGTTTGATTTCCGAACCCAACACTCGTGCGACATAGGGAAGGCTTTCGACAAAGTCTAGCACAATGGCTTCTTATACAAGCGTTACCCACTCGTTGTGCCTGACCGTCTCGTGCCCATCTTACGAAACTTTTTGTTGAACCGCACCTTCCGCTATCGTATCGTATATTTCTCATCCCCTGACCCTTTTCGCGCCGGAGTCCCTCAGGGCTCCGTGATATCTCCCCTCATATTCATGCTTTTCACTAGCAATATTCCGAAAAGTAAAAACACCCAGTTGGCTCTTTTCGCCAACGACACTGCCATTTACTGTACCTACTGGTCGCTTCAGGACGCTATCGCTTGCACTTTCCAAACCTCAGCAGTCCGATCCTTTCTAAGCGTTTCTTTGACTCTGCTATAAAGCATCCCCATCCCCTGATTTTCCTCATTCCCTTACTCATTAGTAGGATTTGCCGACCGGGGCATACCATTTCCGATGACGCTACAACCCTCGAGGAGAGTAGCAAGTTCACCAGCACTCTCAAGCTTCACCATCGCAGACCGCCGTCCTCACTGCGCCGAGGCCCGCCGCGACGTCCCAATACATGACCCCTCCGACGCTTGTTCAAATCAGCCCGCACTGTTGAGCCTGTAGCATTAAATTCGTCCCTAAATCATCATTCTGTTCCAGCCCGTACCATACTGTCCTCTTCCAGCGACTCCCTAAGCCGAGGTCCGTACTCCACAGGGCCTTAGCGTGTAGTCACTTTAGTTAAATTTTTTGAAGCCCTGGCGAACTTAATTTATTTCTCTGGGGAGTTTGTTGCGCCACTTCTTCTTCCCAGCTAAAGCACTACGAAGTGGTGAAGGGCGGGCGTTTTGGGGGACTGTCTTATGTAATTTTGACGTTCAAAAAGCGCTGACTCTCAGCCTAGTTTGAATAAATGACTTTTGATTTTGATTTTAATTTATTAACCACAGGCAAATCAAGTTACTGTTATGTAGCTGACAACCTCATACATCCTCCTCATTCAAAAACGAGATTCTTATTCGTCAAATCGTCTTTGCTCCCTTTCTACGCTAACACTTTGCGGGACACGAAACGCCCCCAGATGTAATAACAATGAAACAACTTGTATTGTGTCTCGTTCAGTTCCCTTCAACTTATTAATGTCTTTCCACCCCTAAGATCTACAGCCGTGAGCGTGGTCTTAACCAATGAGGTAAAAGAATGACGCCACATATTTATTGATGCTATAAACACACCTACTTCTTACGCCTTACCTACTCGGCTACTGCAGACTATGTTTTTTTGGAAATCAAACCTTAAAGGATCCAGGTACACCGCCAAAATAAGTTTGTATTTTATAGTAACGACTGTCAAAGATCCAGAAATGATAGCCGGGACCAACGGCTGTCGAACCCAAAGCATATATTTCAAACTAGCTTATTATCCCGCGGGAACGTACTACCGGGATAAAAAGTATCTTAAGTGTTAATCTAGGTTATAATAATATAATTATAATAATAATAATAAATAATAAATTTTATTCAAAAAATAAAATTGGTAAAATACAGTACAAATCTTAGAAATAATATAGGTAGTACAAAGTATGATGCCCGTACTAGGATAAACCTGTATCACAGGCGGCATGAGTTCTTACTATTTATATTAGGACAACTGATTTCTTAACAATATTTAACTGAAGTTTTATTAATAGTGACATAGTTAGTTAATTTATTATGTTTGAATTTACTTAATCACTAATAATTGAAGTCTTAAACATGTAGATAATTTCTATAATATTTAGGTACGGAAAATAGTTTATAGCACTTAGTTACAAGAAAATGTTTGAGTTAGCAGTATTATTAACTAGGTTGAAAACAAATTTTGCATGAATCACCTTCTAGGCAACATTGGTTTTTGAAGCGATCGACTGATAGTGCTTAGACAGCGGCAAACGATCGTAAGTAGGACAGCGCAGTGGTCAGGTATATTTTTAAGTCAGCAACAAGCGAATCGGAAGTCCGGCCATGAGTATGACGCACTAAGTGCCCTCATAATCGATAGAGTTAATATATCTATATTCTGCTACTTTCCTAGCAGCTCAGCGTCTCCCGTTTTGTGATCACTTGGCTTTTTTTTTATTTATTTATTTATTTCGTAACCATATTTAAATAACACGTTTAGTGATTGGAGCCTCCTTTTAAGCAAACAATGCCTGTTTGTTTTTTAAAGCGTGAACAAGTTGCGCATTTTGGAATGTCGGCTTTTTTCGCGCATTCGGACATTGGATGGCCAGCGTCACCACAGTGACCACACGTAATGACAATATCTCGGCAAGTTTTAGCTGCATGGCCATATATTGTTGGCATTTATAACACCTTGTTACCAATGTAAAGTCCCTGACAGGACAGGACATCCAATTTATAAAAACTCTTGATTGAGAGATTAGGGCTTTACGTATATTGGCTGAAACTTCAACAACGTAGTTAGAGGTCGTAGCATCTCTCTTCCCCGTTTCCCCATAATCTATCTGTGTGCCTAATTTCACCCAAGTCCGTTCAGTCGTTTTTGCGTGAAAGAGTAACATTTACACACATTAGTAGGATAAACCAATTACAAGCACTTTTGAATTGTCAAAGAACCGGAAAGATGAAGCTAGAAGTTGCTCATTTCATGGACACTCTTTTTACAATCATAATACTGTTACAAAAAGTTTGTTACATCATTTATTTTGAAAGTATCAATGTGAGAACGATGTTAATCTACATGGTCCTCAAATGATCTCACCACGATTATTTTCGTATTTTTTGTATACATATACACATTGACATTAAGAATTTTGTTTAAACAATAACATGAAACTTTGTAAAGTATTATATTGCTTTAAATATTGTGAATGTGATGACTGTGTGGGTGTATTTTTTTCTTCATTTAGTCATGGTTTGGCAGTTTGAGTAATTTATGCGGCCTACCCAAATGTCCTTTCTTTGGTATTGTTCGTCAAATCGTTGAGCTCCTCAAGTTCTGAGTTGAGCTGCATGATTACTGATAAATGCGTGCACTGATTAGACAGGTCCACTCAATCTGTTTGGTTCTTTTCTCAAAAGACCATTTCAGACACCAATCCACATGGTCTTCACATGATCTGACCAAGATTATGTCTGGACTTTAAAAGAGACTATGACCTCTGAGTTTGTTTCGGCCTTTCTTCTCAGAGTAGTCAGATAGGAAACGCCGACCTCATCTAGTTTAAAAATATGATTGACGTGTAAAAGTGTTTGTACAAACCTACTTACAAAAGTAAAACATCTTATATATTAGGCAAAATCTACACTTGTACTCTAAAACCCGTGATATTCACACCGTTAACACAAGAAATAAGGTCAAACTACGTGCTGGGATTTCACCGGCTTCATAAGGTTCATAACTCATTTGTTGAGCTTTGTGTATTTTTTGATAACAAGCTTCCCTCTGCTTTGCTAGATTTGCCTTTTAATGCGTTTAAAGCTCAAGTAAAATCCATCCTTTGTTTAAAGGCTTACTATTCCATCAACGACTATTTAAATGACAAGAATAGTTGGTCGCTGTGATTAACTCAAGACAATGTTTGTGTCCTTTCTCCAGAATGGACGTATCTAGTGACAGGTTATAAGGGTTCAAATATTTTTTTTTATTGCCTGTCTAACAATTTTTTTATAATTATCTATTACGTCATTAGTTATTGACATAATCTACTCCTAACAATATTTTTTATGATGAGTGGTTTTATGCTTTATTTGGCCTCGACAGTTTTCATTTTATTTGTCGGTATATTGGTATGGCTAGCTGACATTTTGACTAATTATTTAATTAATGTTCAGTGTCTTGTAATGTTTATTACTATGCCTATGTATGTATAGAATCAAGTCTTTCCGACTAAACAGACAGCTGTGCTGCTGGGGAGTTTGTTGCGCCACTTCTTCTTTCCAGCTAAAGCACTAGGAAGTGGTGAAGGGTGGGCGTTTTGGGGGACTGTCTTATGTAATTTTGACGTTCAAAAAGTGCTGACTCTCAGCCTGGTTTGAATAAATGACTTTTGATTTGATTTGATTTGAAAATCATTTATCACTACATAGTATAAAACAAAGTCGCTTTCTCTGTCCCTATATCCCTATGTATGCTTTAATCTTTAAAACTACGCAACGGATTTTGATGCGGGTTTTTTTAATAGATAGAGTGATTCAAGAGGAAGGTTTATATGTATAATACACCGACACCCACGCGCCGCTGGCAAAAGCTAGTCATTTATAAAAGACGTGCACATTAAAAGCGTCCGTAATTAAAAACAAATATAAAATAACAATTCAGAAATTAAAATAACGCGTGGCACCTAAGAGGCAGACGAGAACAATGGTGATCACTGGTAACTGACGCGACTTACGAGTTGTAAGGTCGTAGGTTTAAACCCAGACAAGCACCACTGCTCTCAAAACGGTGAAGGAAAACATCGTGAGGAAACGGCATGTCCTAGAACCAAAAATTCGAAGACATGTGACATCTACCAACCCGCACTGGGCCCACGTGGTGGATTACGGCCCACTCCCTCTCACAGAGAGGAAGCCTGTGTCCCAGCAGTGGGAAAGTTATAGGCTGATTATGACCTAAGAGGCCGGCTAGGTTCCTTAGGAGCATAACGTGATGTTAACGACCTTCCTCAAGAATTCGGCTACGAAATGCAAAAAGATTTATTCTAATTTGACTGGCAGTTCCAGATATTAATTCATACAAACAAACTCGCAAACTTTACCTCTATGAAAAACTTTTTCCAAAAAAGTGAAAAATTACTTTAATTTCGGAAGTCGGTGACTTTGGATATGTATTTTTTTTTTTTGTAGCCGCCTTTTATTTTTCACTTTTTAGTTATTAGTACCTACCCCACACCAATTCGAAATTTAATCATCTTTAGGGTCAAAACAATGCATATTTTTTATGCGGTAGCAGCAATCGCCGTTGATTTGCTGTCATTTTTTTAAGAGTTCCGTTGTCTGTCTCCGTAACTCATCATCAAATGAATAAACACCTTTCGAACAAAAAAAGAATTTTGCAAATCCGTTTATATATGACGGAGTTATGCCCGAACATACATAAAAAAATACAGGTCGACTTGATAACCTCCTCTTTTTTGAAGTCGGTTAGAAACTATTTGAATTTGAGGTCACCAAACCTTGGACCGACCGTGGCAAGTACATTTACCCTACGACCGCTCCGCGCCACGAGCCCCTCTATACATTAGAGGGGCTCGTGGCGCGGTCGTAAAAGGTAATTACAGCTAAGAAATAAAACGAAAAGTTTATTATATTTTTGTATTCTGTCTATGTGTTCTTGGTACTAATTATAATTTACTATTTCTATGGAGATAACTGCATTCCATTACTAAAATGAAATGCGGTTACCTGCTGGAGGATCTGGCGTTCAGGCGCGGATCCAAGTGTGAAAGGAAATGTACAGAAGGCCAGAATTTACAACACAAAGGGTGGTATGCCCGCCCTCTTTTTTATAAATAATGGTATTCTTATTATACCCTCCTGATTGTATCCATCCCTGCACTATAGCCCCCAAGGTGGAACAAAAGGATTTCAAGAATACGAGAAAGAAACTTTACCAATCGTTTCGTCACTCATATCCATGGGGAGACCCATGTCAGTAACCTTTCGATAGCTATAAAGGTCAGTGATATATGCCTCATATACATCTACGCAAATGAGGTTAAGTTTATTACAAAACCTCATAAGTGGAGATTCGTCAGAGCCTCGTTGGTAAAACAGCAGGGTGTACCGCGGGCAGGTGAGGTTGACTTTGGCTCTTCGAGTGTTGGCAGAGCCACTTACACCCCATCGAATGAGGTCAATTCCGCAATGGCTTGTACACCCCATCGAATGAGGTCAATTCCGCAATGGCTTGGTAGGACGCTGATCGTGCGCTGGACCTGAAATTAGAAATAACGTTATGTTAAAAGATTTTTTCTGCCAATCTAGATTGTTACATAACATTCTAATTCCGAATACTTGCATCTGCAAGATGTCTGCAGGTAATAAAAATATTTTAGGTACCATTAGTGTTGCGAAAGGATGCAGCGGCCCGTCCAAGTGTTGTGTTGCGTCAGCGGGTGTGCGTCCGAGGGTCGCTTCGCGTATTAAACGTGTCCATTATTATATAGGTACATACATCAAGCCACGGGCAACAGAGGAGAAAAAAGATTTTTTTGGGGACCAGTCGGTTCGCAGATTTTGGGCTTCTGATTGTACGTAACGACATTCAAAGATTCACGAATGACACACCCATATGCTTTATAAGGCACGGAGGGGTCTTGGTACTTATTTTTGCTGCTACCTGCAATACCAAAACGTCCTTAGGTATAAATATAGACGTAATAGTATGTAAAGATGGTCAGCCATCCACGCACCAACCGCAGCAAGCATAGCTTGACTTTCAATCGACCTGTGCAGCGGTTATGATTAAACCACGAACCCCTTTCCAAAATTATGCTACGGTAAAAGGACAAAATCATATCGACGCTTGAAAGGCAATATTTACCAAGCGACATTTTGGCAACTTTACAGTAGAGCATTTTATAAAGTTTATTAACCGACTTCCAAAAGGAGGAGGTTCTCAATTCGTCAGAACCTTTTTTTTTTTTATTTTTTTTTATGTATGTTCCCCGATTACTCGAAGATGGCTTGACCGATTTGGATAAAATTTTTTTTGTTCGAAAGGGTATACTTCCCAGGTGGTCCCATGATCATCAAGTCAGGATCTGATGATGGGATCCTGGAGAAATAGAGAGAACTCTTCAAATTTTATAGGCACACTTGAAGCAATTTGTGTAGTTTTTGGAAGAATACTTTCTCGGAGTGGTTCCATTTCAATTTGGTGAATATCTGATGAAGAACTTCGGAGATAGGCAACGGAACTCCTCAATAAATGATAGCAAATTGACAGGGATTGCTGAAATCTCATGTCTGTCTATTGTTTACACCAGTTAATAACATAACATCGCGCCGGTACGCTGTGAAGGGGTAAGCACATGTGAACCACTAAAAAGTGAAAAATAAAAAACTTTTTTCAAAAAAATAAAAACCGACTTCCAAAAAATCACTAAAAAGTGAAAAATAACTTTAATTTCGGAAGGCGGTGACAAAAAATTAAAATACATATCCAAAGTCACCGACTTTCGAAATTAAAGTTATTTTTCACTTTTTAGTGATTTTTTGGAAGTCGGTTTTTATTTTTTTTTAAAGTTAATTTTGGAAAAAAATACGGTACAAATCACCTATTTGTCATAACTACTTAATTCCGAATTTTAAATACGAATTTTAAATGCAGTTTAAAGGCTTAATAAACTGGTATTTAATTATTATGAATTTTCTCAGTATGAAACTCAATATCGCCCAACACGTCGCTTGGTAATTCTTGCCTTTCGAGCGTCGATATGGAAGCACTAAAACTTACCTCTTTACTCTACCATCTTTTGATGCGGCACAAGCAGCATTACAGGCAGTGGCTGGTGGCAGCTCGAAGGACCAGAACACGACCGCGCTCGCAAGGGCATCAAAGACCTGAAAAGTGGAATGAAGACAATTTAGAAAGATGCATAGGTACTAAGCTGCGAGAACACGATTCGATATCACTAAAATTAATAAAAAGAAAAAACATACGTATAAAAGAACAAAATATACCTTCATCTTTTAAGCGGTACTGAAGAGCTGCTGATGGTGGTGGTGTGAAGAACCACCTCCAGATAACGAACTGCGTCAAGTTCTTGGACCTGAAAAAGTTTTATTTTTTATTTTTTTTATTACTAAATGAGCCTGCTTTTGATCTCTATCACGCCTGATGGAAAGCGGTTAATGAGGTCTATGATGGATTGAGCGTGCCCAGAAGCCGCCTCTTCACTCTTATTTTGAAGGTATAAATAAAACTTTAATTTAGATAGATACATACTACGTACCACGAAAACTTTGAGATAGGTACAGTAATTTGACTCCCACGCACCGACTCAGCGCAACGCTACGCGCATGTACCTACCGCAAAGATGGCTGCCGATTTGAGCAAAATGGCCGCTGATTATACAAGTACATGAATTGAATGAGTCACATGGGTCCTTGGCCGGATTTGAACCCACAGCCTATTGCATGAGAGGCGAGGCCTTCACGACATTTAAAAAGAAAAAACAAAAGAAAAAATACTTTTAAAAGGAAAAAATCTTACCTTCTGTAATGCCAAAACACCAACTCGTGATTCTATCTGTGAACTGAAACTTGAGCTGCCTTCAGAGACTTGTGGGTACTTGTACACAGACCTGACAAAGTATTACAATAGACATTTCAAACAGTTGAATTATAAACCCAGGTACACAAAAGATTTTTTAACACAACGATTTTTTTTATCGTGCACTGGATTATCAACTCTCGGTTTCAAGCCGAGCATTGAGAATCCAACAGAATCCCCAGCGCATCTAAGAAACACAATGTTCAATTTTCAACTCTCTGCGCTAAGCAGAACGAAGAAAATACAGTGCGCGAAGAAAATTGCTCTCGGTACGAGGGTTAAATGGTCGATCGATGACGCCACGATGAAAGAAAGAAATGAGTAAATTAATGATGGGATAACAATTTAATGGCGTAACACTTTTATTGATCGAGGAGATACACCACGCGGCTTTTAAACCCCCCCCCCCCTCCTGTTCCTCGTTTAATTATATAGTTGTTTCACGAAAAATCTTAGATTCTGCTCAGGAAATAATACTATCAAGAACACGAATCGAATTCCGTGAGTTTAACAAAAAATATTTTGGTATTTAATACTATCTCAAAGTATGCATGCTGTAACCTAATAATCTATTCAATCTCTATATTTTTACAAAAGTTCATAGTTAACTAGAAAAAAATGCTAATTGATTGACTAACCGTTATCTTTAATCCAATGGTCATGGTAGGTATTGCAGGGTTCCAGAGCCCGGAGCTCCGGTGAGCAGCTTAAAGACTCGTCATGCACGGCAGACGTTGGGTGGCGCACTGCGGTATTGCACCAAGGAACTGTAGTCTAGATATCTAGATATCTAGCTGTAGGTACTGCGCAGGTCACGATCAATACTTCGATGTGAGATGTACAACGTAGTTATTCTGATGTCTGTAAAGGGGTGCCGCCCGTGATCCGCCAGACAATTCAACGATATTCATTCATTATATTTGTCTTGCCGAAGGAATTTTCCCTAGTTGTCTCAAAAAGGCAGTTGTAATCCCTATCTTTAAATCCGGAGGTAAAGATGCAGTTAATAATTATAGGCATTGGCCTATCCTTACTCCCCCTCATTTCAAAAATACTAGAGAAAATTATAAACAGTAGACTTGTTAATTACCTACCTAGAGCAAAACAACATTTTATCCCCTGCGCAATTTGGTTTTAGACCCGAACTATCGACAGCCGATTCGGTGCATAGCCTGACTGATTATATTTCAGAAAAACTCGGCAAAGGAAATCAGACCCTAGGAGTCTTTCTCGATTTAGCCAAGGCTTTCGACACGGTGTCTGTTTCTGTTCTTCTGGACAAATTATAGACCATAGGAATAAGAGGAACTCCGCTGAAACTTTTTACTGACTATTTAGACGGCCGATACCAGTATGTTAGAATAGATAATATTACAAGTGATGAGCAGAAAAATACTGGTTTTGGTGTTCCTCAAGGGAGTACTTTGGGCCCACACTATTCCTGATTTATTTTCATGAGTTGTGTAATTTAAATATTAACGACATCCGTGTTTGTAGAAAGATTTTATACATTCTGCCCATTTCTGTACAATAGATTAAATAGAAAACTAAGTATCTATAAATTAAATTACTATAGCTGTAAAAAAATTGTACTTTAGTATTTAATATTCATTGATTATGCACAGACAGATGTACTTGTTGTCTGCAAATAAAACCGCTAACGTGCATTTTTAATTTTGTTGACCTAAGTTCTATTTTAGTTATTACTTCATACGCATTGTTACTATATTACATTAAGTATTTGAGCATTTTGTAGCCTGAAGCACAGGTTCAACTTAGTTCAGGCAAAACAACTGTGCTCTATTTTGGTTGTAAACGTGTCCCTTTTATAAATAAACGATTTTTTTATTGCGTTCATTAAAGCAGTGGTGGCACTCTGATATGGGACTGACTGACGAGTTCTTACAGGTTGTGAGAGGGTTTACTTTGTTTAAAATATTTCATTCTCACTACTCTCAAAACGGTGAACAAGAGACATCTTAGCTATGTCTGGGATGCATGGACGCCGGGAGCGGAGTGTAAGGGACGCTTAATAGAATAATGGCGAACTCTTGTCAACCTATTCGAGGCGAGATCCTAAAATTTTCGAGCTGGATACGCTTGCTATTGCATTCTGCATTCTCTCGATTCTAAAGCTTTTGTGGATTAGTCAACAAAGTGCCTAACTCCTATTTCTGACAATCTAAGGGTTGGACCTCATCTGGCAGCACGGAATCGCCTTTTTCCGTCGCTCTTTCTCTTTCTGTCGCTTAGAACTGCCATTTGCTAGACCGAGACAGAAAGCATAATGCGATAGCACGCGGCGGAATCCTCGAGGCGATCGGCATCGCGGACAAAATGCAATGGTCGGCAGGGAGACTCCGGAACGCTGAAGCGCGCGATAGCATGCTAACGCATCCTTTCACCGCCGATCACTTGCTGCGTGCGATCGCCTTTTTTGTCTGCGGAATGCGACAGCGCGCGTTCGCATGCGGCAGCAAACTGCAGCACGTGGTAGCACAGGCGGAACAAATGCGATTCCGTGCTGCCAGATGAGGTCCAACCCTTATCGACCCTGGGCGCGTTATGCTAACATAGTCGACCTTGCTTCGCTCGCGTTTGCGTCTGACTCTATTTTATTTCTTAAGTTTCTTTACAAGTATCAACTGACCCAATTTGTCCCCTTTATGTAAACACTACCTAGCTTTTCCCAGCGGCTTCGCCTGCGTGGTTGTCGGAAATTATCGCACGGGAACGTACTACCGGGATAAACCTATCCTCTGTGTAGTTAACCGAACCCCAAATAAAATTCAATATGTGGATGACCGAGTTTCACTCGGTTTTTTTTTTGGTTTGGCGTTTTCTAAAAAGGAAACAATCTAGATCAATTTATCACCCCCGAATCCCCCTGCATACTCATGAAAATCGTTGGAGCCGTTTCCGAGATTCAGATTATACATATACAAGAATTGCTCGTTTAGAGGTATTAGTAAAAGATTTAGATTACATTAAAAAAAATATTATTGGGCATTCTAATTAATCATCAACGGTTCTCCAGACCATCTCTGGAAATATTCATAAATGATCACACCTGTTCTTCCCCGAAGGATTAGGCAGAAGTGGACATAGTAAACCCACATTTTTAGATTTATGTTTAAATCCCATGTAAAAGAGAACGAACCTATAGTCGATTGCCATTCGCCCATTCCAAAACGTAGTAGGAATACCTACGTTTTTCTCCACTTAATAAAGTGGAGAAAAACGGACAAGAAACTCCTTAAACACTCCAATGGTCACAGTTACTTGGCTATTTTGTAATTTAGGACTCCAAGATGACAATTACGAGGCTCCTTTATTTATCATCGAATTTTTAAGCTGCATGCACACAGCTACTGCATTTAGGTGTAGACAGCGATTTGGTTACCAATTGGGCCGCGCCGCCCCTGTGTGCGAAGAGTGCCGCGCACACAGGCGCCAAAACAATAGGGGCACCGCCATCAAAATGATTTTTGTTACACTTACACAACAACATATTCTTTGTAGTGGAGTATCGTTAGGTAAGTAGGTACAATAGGTGCAACATATGCCTTGTAAATAACAAAACATTTAATGCACTTATTGTACAAGTCTCCCAAGATAATATGCACGTTTGTGGTTTCATTTTACACTTGGGGTTTTAGTTTACATTAGTTACGAGCTCAGCATTAAAATCAAAAGAGCCGCCGTGAGTTCGTTTGAATGAGCTTATGAACGCAACCCGATGCGATGCGTCCGACGCAAGCGGGGTGGGGTACAGGGATTTCCCAAGCCAAAACAATTGAACAATCATTCAATCGAAAGTGTGTGCATTGATTTTTTAATTAAGAATAAGTTCTAGTACTAAAAACAATGGTGCCCATTCTGTTGTCACAAAATTCTCTAAACTAGACTAAAATCACCAAAATTTAGTTTATTCCTGTCAAACAACGTTTCCCATTCTGAAACACTTAAATTTTAACTTAAACTGACACAACTTAAATTTTAGTTTGACAAGCACTGATGACGTTTAGTTACTCATTTTAGTTTTCAAAAATTTGATTTTCAAACTAAATCAGACTATTTTTAATTGCGACTAAAAAGGTGTGGAATGAAATTAATGGTCTTCTACAAAGCGCATTTCTCGTATTTTTCTTAAAACTTTGGGAATAATTAAGGAAGCTTTCATAATTTTTTCGTTAATTATGTGGAACGAAATGCATTCGTGAAAACACTAAGTTCTTGTACAAAGCTATCATATTCTTATTACAGCTTTGTGCAAAAACTGGATAAACCCAGTTCCAGATTTTGTGAAATAAGAAATAACATATTTTTTTAGAAACTATCTAGAAACGGCTCAGTTGGAAAGATTACGAGATCAATCCAACGGTTACCTATCATATGTTCGAAAAATATTTGACCGAATTTCATTACACCTAAAACTTTTTAACTTTTTTCGTTTCGTTTTATTTTAGTTCATCGAAATCACGTCTGCCACTGTATTTTTATTTTTTATTTTTCTGGGTGGGAAATCATCAAATAACTTCTCCCGCTCTGGGTGGAGCAGGAGGGCGTGTCAGACTTTTACTGACTAAAACCCACCCGTGTTCCCTCACTTGCGCTGAGTGCTGTGTATCTCTTTCGAACAACCCGCACCCCTGGCAGGCATCGGCCCTTGTGAACCCCATCAGTTGGTGCTGACATCTCTTTGAGGCGCGCGTGGAACACAACGCGCCGTCGACCCGGGCTTGGTCCTTACCGGACAGCGAGCTACCCATTACTCGCCGTACGCAAGCCCGTGCACGTCTGCGTTGGTTACTCCGACGTTTCACTTAGTCGAAAAACTTTTTCCCAAAGTTAAACTTAGCCGAAATAACATTTGTTTGAAGTATTATGTTTCCGAACATTCATTAGACCACTGTTTTAAATAACATATTTTCATTTCACCGAACGCCTAGAAAGTTTGTGCATACTGTTTCATCTCAAATTTTTGCTATTACTTTTTTATCAGGCACCATTCAAAATGTAGGTAGACAATAAAAAAAAATTGTGAACGTCGGTACGGTATTCCACATAAATGACATTTGCTGTTAATTACATAGTTGATGTGCGTCGTAGTCGTTGCAATGGGTTATCATTTTACAATTTTTTCGTTAAAGTTTTATTTATGAGTGAGCGATGCTACTGTGTTTATATCAACAAGACTAAAAATTAAACTATACTGTTATGGCTTTAGTTATAACCAAAATAAAGTAATTAACAACCGTTATTATTGGATTTGTGAACATCGAAAACACGAAATGCTTACATGCAGCATGCATGCAGGCATGCAACATGCAAGCAGGCATGCAACATACAGCAAGTTTGCAACATGCAAGCAGGCAGGCATGTAACATGCAGCAAGTATCGTTTCTTTCACGGCTCCGGCGCTGCGGGGTTTGGGCGGCCCCACGCGAGCTTATCGTCGCAGATTGTTTTAACGCTCACCACCTCCCAGGCCAGCAAGCCGAATTGCTGGCCGGCTTCGCCAACCAGGCTAAGCTCGCGGGCCGCCCCACCCCTCCACGCCTACGCGGGTTTAAATCACACTCTAAGGGTAGAGCAGACAAGACTGCGTGAAGTCGGTTTTGCAGCGAATCGTTTCTCACTAAATTTTGTTGCACAGCATATTGACTTTTTAACCGACTGCGCCAGAAGGAGGGTTATGTTTTTCGAGAGTATGTATGTATGTATGTATGTATAATTGTTTGGCACGCTCTGCAGCCTGAACGGCTCGATGGATTTTAGCTTGAGAGGTGTCGTTAGATTCGTATTTACTGTGAGAGTGACACTGGGTATATCAAAATAAAAAAAACAAAATGGCGAATTTTTTGGCGCCAAATTCAAATGTTTGGCACGCTCTGCGGCCTGAACGGCTCGATGGATTTTAGTTTGCGAGGTGTCTTTAGATTCGTAATTACTGTGAAAATGATATCGTAATAAAAAAAACGGTAATTTAAAAAACTAAAAAACCCGACTGCTTTTCTGAGTATTCATGGAAAAGCTCTAAAACAAGAAAGTCGTTGTACCCGATTGCACTTAACTTAAGAATCGCCAATAGCTAAGCCGATGCTTATAAGCAGATAAATTGTAGCAGTTTTCACTATAAGCCTCCATTTCTAGAAAGGGTCGCACCCTTTCTAGAAATGGAGGCTTATAGTGAATTGAGAACACTTACATATAATACATTGCAGATTACTGCAATCTACTGAGTAGACGGCTAACTTTCTAGAATGGGTCCCGACTTGTTGTTGAGTTTGTAGAGTTTTGAGAGAGAAGCGAAATGATATAAGTAGCACCCTAATTGCTTAACACAACTATCAATCTGAATTTTAATAATTTTGAAGGATATTGCTAGTCCATTGCTGTTCGAAATGTTGGAAAAAAATCTGCTCAAATAACGCAATGAATGTTGTTGACCTGTCAAAATGAAAGCCATTGCTACTGATAGTATAGCGATTACCCCGCTGTATGAAATGTGTTTTATTTGAATCTGTACTATTATTTTAAAATTTGTGAGTTCAGACGTAAGAGGTAATCTCCGAAACAACTCATCCCGCTGCCGTAAGGCGCACATAAATCATAACTTTAAAAAAAGACGTTGTATTGACATTTTTGGCGGGTTTCTGTTTTCGTTGCTATGCACAAAATAATATAAATCAAGTAAGTACCTAGCTAGTACTTTTTTTAAATCACTTAATTTTATCAAGTGATTAAAATCATCTCAACCCTGCCATCGTGACATGATCACATGAGCAGGTAAGCAAAATATAATAAGGAACTATTATTAGAATATGACCTCAAAAAAAAATGCAAAATAAAGATTTCATTTTATATAAGTATATAAAATTATGGAAGTTTAATGTTTATTTATGTTTCATCTCCCCGTGTGAAGTCACGGGTAGAAGCCAAATATGATAAACAGTTAACAAAAACAGACTTTTCTGATTATAATCAAGAATAGAAATCTTATCCATATTATCGGAAAAAGCTAAAGCATTATTCATAAGAGCCGGAAAATTTAACAGTATTAATATTATTGTGCATAAAAGTGCAACTGGATAAATTAATAATTAGTTAGTTGGTTAAAATGAATAGCGCGATGGTGCACTCGTGAACTGACCACGCAAAAGTTGGCATTGAAGTAATAAAATAATTTCTCAATGTCCAAGTATCCGAAATCTTATTTTCACGTCAACCAACATAACAGTACTTTTAAAAAAGCATTGTGTCAGTGTCGAAGTGAGAAACCGCGTCGGCTGCCATCTTTGTTTTAAATTCGCATTACCAGAAAAATACGATTGCTATTGCGAATAAATAATAAGACTCGTTATTTACGCTAGCACAGCGTATTAAACATAATATCTACGACTATTCAAGTGTACTTATTGTACAGAGTGGGTGTAACACACCAAGCTAACCTAACAAAACAAATTCACTGGTAATTTGTTTTAGTTTTCCCGTGTTCAAACTGAATATGGTACGAGGAACTGGTCGTGGAGGACGCGGTATGGGCATCCGCGGTGGTATGGGGCGGCCCCCATTCAATAGGCCTCGCGTTATGATGCTACGGCCCCCTTTTGATCTTATACTCGCTGAACCGGCTTTTCCACGATGCAAGCCCGCGCCGGACGACACTGCCCTGACACAGGTACATTTTGTCTTATTGGTACTCAGTCATCATCATCATTATTATCTCTTTTTCCAACTTTGTTTGGTCAGTTTCAAGTGAATACCAGTATTTTATATCATCCAGCTGCATCCAGTTCATCGTTCCAGCGACTACCTATCTGACCTCTACAACCTCACTCAAGTTTCACGCTTATTTGGCTTCAAAAGTTGAAGGTTGTTAGTAAATAAACTGAGCCTTACTTAATTTTGCAAAGTTTTTGGGTTATACTTTGAGAATTCTCACTTTTATTAGGCATAAATTATAACTAGACTGCTATTAAACATAATCTTAGGACCAACAATTGGAAATTGATGTATTTGAAACAGCCTAATGATGAAAACAACATATTTGCTCTGTTGAGTAAATTGTTTTCTTTAAAACTAGCAGACTAGAATGTTCCTCCTTAGTCATTCTATGCAACTAGGTACTTGGTGGTTTTCGTCTGGTAATCTGGTTTTATAAAACTACAAATAACAACCTCTTTGCATTGCCATCTTTTATATAAAGGCTTATTTGTGTCCAAATGTGTTAGTATGTGAGCACCCATAATAATGTACAAGAAGGGACAAAACAAAGACATTTAAAAGCACACGCACAGTATCATATTTTCACAGGTTACAGGTTGGAACGTAGTGCCTTTTGGTTTTGCACATCTGCAGGGTAATTGCAAAATCAAAAATCATTTACTCAAATTAGGCTAAGAATCGGCACTTTCCCAACGTCAAAATACATGAGACAGTCCCCCAAAAAGAACAAACTCCCCAGCAGCACAGCTGTCTGTTTAGTTAGATAGACTTGATTCTATACATTATAGGCAAAGTAATAAACATTACGAGACACAAAATATTTATTAAATAATTAGTCAAAATGTCAGCTAGCCATACCAATATACCGACAAATAAAATGAAAACTGTAGAGGCCAAATAAAGCCTAAAACAACTCATCATAAAAAATATTGTAATGAGTAGATCATGTCAATAACAACATAATAGATAATAAAAAAAAATTGTTAGACAGGCAATAAAAATTAAAATAATAATTATATGAACCCATATAACCTGTCACTAGATACGCCAATTCTGGAGAAACTGCACTGTTACACAATTATCCACTTCACTAAAACTAGGAATGGCTTTAATTTTGATAGTACAACAGCATTCATTGAATTATTACCTAACGTTTTTGAATAGACAAATTTTTCAATAAAGCAATGGATTAACTATATGCTTCATAAATATTCATATCGTGAATCATCATCTGACTTCAGAACAAAATAATTTATAAATCAAATCATTTATTACAGGCGCTCCTCAAAAGGCATACGGAGCTATGCCCGTCGCCCGCTGAGCAATCAGCAGTGCTAAGTCTGGTGACAAAGCTGCAGACAGTTCTCGACAACCTTGTTGTTGCACCTGGAGACTTTGCCGCTGCTGTAAGTATTACTTTACTTTACGATGACTAGCTGTGCCCGTAACTTTATTTGCATGCATCTCTAGTATACGTATATTGGACATACATACACAGACTGTTATAAAAAACCCACAGAGCGGTGAGTGTCATTGTTTACTTGATCCACGACACTAATGGTGAAAAGAAACTGGTGGCTTAAAATGCAGCCTGTGGCAATTGTTTTGCATTAAACATTTGGTCACCAATAGCGATAAGTAACCACGGTCGTCGGATATAGTTGAAGTTTAGTAAGAACCCGAAGAACAGTTTTGAATAAAATTTAATTCAATTAATAGAAAACTAACAGTTGGCTTCTTATAAACATCCAACTGTAGTGACAACCCTGATTATTTAACTCTTTTGACGATTCTACTTTCGGCGTCACAAACTTTATAAGTATCGTCTGGAAACGCTGGAGTCGCGCCGATTTCCTGAAAACTTTGTGAAAACTGCTGTAAAAAGTACAGATCAGCAGGGGTTGGCAGATGTGTATTGTACAGTTCTTTAGAAAGCAATACTTAGCAATTGTGCTTGCCCATACCAACTAGGCACTCTATGGGGGGAATCAGAGCCTATAAATATGTTCAAATTAAAACCCCCTCACTACAAAACAAGGCTGTTTGGCTTGTTCTTGAAAGATGAACCTAACTAAAATAGAAATACAGATACTTTTACACAACTAACAACTTAGTCCGGTGCTAAGTTGTCATTTTTTATTAAGAACTTTACCCAAATGAAAGTAAAGTTGGAAATGCAAAAACTGGCTCAGAACTCTAGGCTAGAGCTAAAGCTAGATCGCAGTTTTGTAATAATACAGTAAGGATGTAATTAAGTTACCTCATTACAGGCATTGAATTGTCAAGGGGTCGGTCAGTCAGAAAGATAAACCTAGTTTCCCATTCCAAAGAATAGTAGGTTCCTATGGAGAAGAATAGGCAACAAAATAATTCTATGGACACTTATCAAATTAACATATTAAATGATAAATGATTTTATTTCTGTAAGTAGGTTTGTACAAACACTTTTACACGTCAATCATATTTTTAAAACTAGATGAGGTTGGCGTTTCGGATCTGACTACTCTGAGAAGAAAGCCCGAAACAAACTCAGAGGTCACAGTCTCTTTTAAAGTCCAGATATAATCTTGGTCAGATCATGTGAAGACCATGTGGATTGGTGTCTGAAATGGTCTTTTGAGAAAAGAACCACACAGATTGAGTGGACCTGTCCAATCAGTGCACGCATTTATCAGTAATCATGCAGCTCAACTCAGAACTTGGGGAGCTCAATGATTTTACGAACGAAAGGACATTTGGGTAGCTCACATAAATTACTCAAACTGCCAGATTATCATTAAAAACTAATAGACAGAGAGAGAGAGAGCCACACAGACAGAGAGAGAGAGTCAGACAGACAGAGAGAGAGAGAGAGAGAGACAGACAGACAGACAGAGAGAGACAGACAGAGAGATACAGAGAGACAGACAGAGAGAGAAAGAGACAGACAGAGAGAGAGAGAGAGAGAGAGAGAGAGACAGACAGACAGAGACATAGAGAGAGAGAGAGAGACAGACAGACAGAGACAGAGAGAGAGAGAGATAGTAAAAACAAAAAGAAAACAAAAACAAAAAAATTACATGACCCACATAGTCCTCCCAGTCACAATAATTAAAACAATTATTATATTATACTTCTCAAAGTAAATATAAATATTGTTAATTTGCTTGCATTAACGGTTTATTATTTTAATGTTATGCTGTCCTCCTCTTCAGGATAAGTCTGAGGTACAGCATTTTATTCGAACAACTTTCGATGTTACATTTTCAATAGTCAGACAGTATTTTTTTTTTAGTTCTATATGTGTATGTCAGTTTCTAGGGGTCTACTCCATAAGCACGAAATCCGTAGTTTAAACCGAAATTTACGGGTGTCTCCTCACCTAAGGGCATAAGATTAGTTAGGGGGCCGAAATAAGAATGAATGATAACACGATTGGACAACTTTCCCCAACCCTGATTTGTTTTTGCCCGTCCGGAAAATTTACGTTGTTTTGACGGATCAACTACGTTCGGACGGGCACATATCTTCGTTGACTTAGAGAGTGGACCCCCTGCTTTGCATGACGTCTGGCGCCCGGTTTTTGAGGAATACTTAACTCCTGGTATTGGTTTGTAACCCGTCTGGTCGGAGGATCCTCCCTTTTATAAAGAGGATGAGCGAACTTTACACCTTGTGACTGACGATCTTTGCCCATCACTCCGGGTGCATTTTCTCGACGTGTCCGGCCCACTCCCACTTTAGCTTGGCTGTATTTTCTCCAACATCCGCTACTTGAGTGTGTGGCGGCATCTTCAACGCCACATGCGAACTACGCATCGAGACTTGACGTCACACAAATCCTGCATCGCGCAATCAGAGTTTACCGTGCGACTGGTATATATACAACATCCCGACATCAACCGACGGGCAGTCGCCCACCAGACACTTCAGCCACTTCCCTTTTCTATAGACTATGAGTGAACTTTTCACCCTTTTCCTCATATCTCTATATGCGTACGCCTTAGTGCCCTTCTTTGCCCGTTGGCAAATCTTGGGTATTGCTCTAAACGAAAAAGAAATGCTTAAAAAGAGAAGTAAACCACAGCTATTGAGTTAATAAGGTATAGTGAACAAAATCAACTGTGTAAAAACTGCCAATATGGATCACCAGACTGATTGACTGTCTTCTGTCACAATTTTTTTCTGTTGCTTGGAGTTCCATTCTTTCTTTCTATCTGAATCTGACCTCAGAAACCGGGCATATAAATCTGTTAACTATTGTAAAGCAAGCATTGTAAAAACGACCTTCATTCTCAATATTTCTTCGACAGCAACTGGAGGAGGTTCGTCAAGTTGGTTCATACAAGAAGGGAACTATGATGGCTGGCAAGAATGTGGCTGATATCGTCTGCATTATGAAGACTTTGCCTACTAAGGAGGCAGTGGAGGGGCTTTCTAATAAGGTATGATATACTTCTTTTTTTTTCTTGGGACCCCGAGTCCCAGAACTTTGTAATGCGTACGAGGGGGCCGAAGCCATCTCGCAGAGACACGTTAGATTCAGCAAGGTGGCAGAGACATCGACGCGCGATAGGATATGATTCGCGATCGTAACATGTATGTAGTTTTTTTTTTTTTTCTGAAATTGTCAATCAATGGTATTAAATTAACTTAGAGGCTTGTATCGATGCCATTTCAGTAAATTCGCAAAAATACTGTTGTTTATTTAATGTTATAGTGTAGTTTAGACTTTTATGTTGTTGTTTTATAAATCTTACTTTGAATATTGTTTTTTACGTTTTCATAGTTTTAAATTGTAAGCAAGTTAACTTTAAGACCGCACTATCGCATTAGGTATACACCTGTAATGATAGTTGTAAGGGAGATATTAATAAATAAATAAATGATTTTAATAATAATACTGTAATGCAGTGGCGAAAGCACCATATAACACGATTCCTTCCGGCTTCCCTTCGGCGATTCGCATCGGCGATCTATCGCTATTCGAAATGGCACGGCAATAGTGGCTACTATTGTCAAAAATATAGTTACACTACGGATATTTAATTCACCGTAACATTCAAACAACAAAAACGGTTATTTTTAGCTTTGTATTACAACTAAAACAAATGTTCTAAATTAACCCGGCGCCAAAACCTCATAATCGGGAAATAAAAATTCATACATACGACAGCGATCCCGTAATGATGTCACTTTAGGTCACGTGGCAAGCCGCTGTACAGACATAGAAAAATGCGTCAGCGAGAACGAGATGAAGGAATATTGCACATTTTATTTGGTTTTCAGCTGTTAAATTTTATTGTATTTAATTCTTTACATACCTATATTAATTTTAGAATGATAGTAAGTATTCTTTATTGATAAGTCAGTAAGTTTAAAGCCGACTTCGTTTCCGCTTCTCTCTTACAAAAAATTAACATCTCGCCGCTGCTGTAATGTAAATGTCATATCGCCTCTTTACAAGAACAACGTGATATTTTATAAACCACAACTTTACAGGAGAGCAATTTTAAACATTTAAGCGTTGATAAATTCTAAAATATTGACAATTTTACTGTCGGAAAACAATTAAATTGTTGCGGTAATTAAAGTGCTTTCAGAAAATATGCAAAAAAAAAACTCAGTTCAATATGAAACAAGTTAAAAACTGATTTAAAAAAACACAGACACACATGTCACGTTTTTAATGAAAATATGACAAAAAATGCTTGTAACATATTGATGTATCACATTGAAGGTGTTAAATTTAGGTGTAACGCTGTTTGATAAGTTGAATAAAACACACTATCAAAATAAAAATCTTGTATTTAAAAAAAATCAAATTTACGAAAACAATGGCTTACTTACACCATAAAATTAGTTTAAGGCACAATAATCAACAAGAGATCAATCAATCACATAGTACTTAGTACTAGCTTTAATTAAAATTATAAGGTAACTAAAAAATTACTTTCATACAAATAAAAAATCAAAAAGATAACTGTACTTAAAGTTATCTAATGGTAATTAACGTCTTCTAAGTTCTAACACAATTATGGCACCCAGTTTTATAGTACTTAGAAATTCAAAATAGGAACATTGCTATCACCCTTCATAAACATAGAATCACAAATTCTCTTAATACTAATAAAAACACTATCATTTTGAATGTAGCAATTAAATATTTCTAAAAAATACAATTCAAAAAATCTTTGTACTTAATCAGTCTTATTACAACGATTCGTAAAATGGCTTGTGGTATCTAGGAATGAGGTTTTTATTGACCAAATCCATGAGATCAGCTTTTTTTCGCTCTGCTAGTCCAGGTTTTTGAAGATAGGCCTTTTGCAAATCTAAATTAATGCTTTGACTATTATGATTTCTCTTTTTTTTCACCACTATAGCTTTCTTAAATAATTCGTCAGCGTACGATTCTTTGAAAAATATGGCATCGGGATCAGAGCTTTGAACTTTTATCATCTTCAGTCCAGCCAGTTTCACAGAATTATTGTCTTCATCTTTCATTATTGCAAAGTTCATTTGAGTGCATATACTTTTCCAATCAAAAAAATCATCGAAGCACATTTCATTAACATGAAATGGCTCGCTTTTTTTCCGTGCCGCCTTTATAGCCCCGATAAATGCGTCAGGTGTATACATTGGTCCTGATCTCAATTGCCTTTTAACTTCTCTCTCTATTTGAGAGTGAGCTGAATCGCCCTCGTTCTGCGTATGTCCTTTAACGAGGTATTTGTGTGTAATTGATCTGAGATTTGGCAGAGTTTTGACTGCGTAAGTGTACATTGAGATCATGAACTTATTTTTTTGCTGTCCGGCACAATTGTCTGAATAAAAGACAACATCGAGGTCTTCAGCCGTTGCCGAAATTTTCTCCAGGTATTTGTAAACACAGGTAGCTATTTCGTTGACACCTCTATTGGCGTTAGACTCATCCCATACATAACTCTCAACTAAATTATTTTGTAAGTTATAAATTGTTAAATTAAGTACATTTAGTTTGCACTTGTAGTAAAAAACTGAGATGTCTCCTTTGGGGCATTGGAACACTGCTTGAAGATCATAGACCGCTACTAAAATATTTTTGTTGTTCTTATCTTTTTCTTTTTCAATACGAGACAAATTCTTTTCCTTAAGATGTAATTCATAATCTTGTTTCTTAGATTGTTTCTCTTCATCTGTGATGTTTTTATAGGCTTCGCAAATATCGCATAAATCCTTTTTAGGAGTGAAAAACGAAATGTTAAAATCTTGTGTGAAAATACGATAAAATGTAATGTAGGTTCCATAGGGGACGTTTTGGGATTTGCATTTTTCTACATAATCTCTATGAAGATCTGTGACAGCTTTGCTACCATCAATATAATTTCGTTTTGAGTTAGCCCGGATATAATGTGACTCAATCTTCGGTATAGACTCAATAAACAATTTGATGCCATTTTTAATGCTTTCGTCCACTGCATAATGGTTTGAATGAGTACCTCGGTTATCTTTCATGGAAGAAATATTAGTGTTGCTATTTTTCTTTTTCAAAGCAGTCTCTATGGGTCGATTATTAATCCCCAAAGTATTTTTGAAAAACAATTTACAAACTCTTGTTTTTTCACCAGAAATAGTCAAAAAGAAAGCGTTGTTGTTGTTTCGAATAGTTGCAACATTTCCATCCGAATCAACTTTAACGTAACGTTGTTTTGGGATGACTATGTCTACGCTATTAGCAATAAACGTCCATTGTTTTTCTATTGCACCTAAGCTCCAATAATCATTTAAAATGGTCTGTCTTTGCTCCTCTGTAAATTTAAACCCACATTTAAATTTACATTTATCTTTACAAGAAGGTTTCAATTCACGACTTGGCATGTTTTTTTTTGATTTGGTAGATTGATAAGGCTTCCCACTATTTCTCAGTCGTTTAGCTACATTGACTTTCCAGTTTGCTACATTTAGTCTTCTTTTTTTACCAGTTTTAGTTGGACTAGAATTATACACTATTAGACCTACAGCATTTCCATTACTTACGTTTTCAATCGCAGAAGATTCACTGTTCTCTATGACACCGAGATCGTTGGATACCATAGCATGTTCGTTTGTAGACGAAAGTGGTTCCTCGGAGTTTTCAATGTTTGTTGAAACTATATTAGATGTTACCAAATGTTGATCATCCGAAATGTTTATATAGTTAGTAGTGATATTTTGTTCCACGTCAGTATCAGAAGAATACTCAGCACGTTTTTTTGGTTGGGCTTCATAATCAGGATCCTTTACTGAGTCGTCGCTGTCTGAAACGTTATAAATGCAATCAAAATTCTTGAAGTGTAGTGGTGTGGTATTGATTTGATCAATTACCCTCGAATTTTGTGAGAATAGTGGGATATAAATTAACTTACCTTGATACACAGATGGGCCACTGCTTGAAGAACTGCTAGAACTCGAAGAACTGCTAGAACTAGAGGAACCGCTGCTACTAGTCGAATTACTACGAGGTCGGATGGAATCTAATGCGATGTCTTTGTCTACAAAAAGGAATGAAATAATGAAATTATAGGAACATAACTAGAATAAAAAAATATATCAGTACAAGTAAAAAAATACCTTCTGTTGATGTCTGCAATGTATTGGTCGAGCTTTTGGCATTTTCATTCTCATCTTGTGTTAAAGTATCTATCTGAGAGTTTGAATCACTTTGTTGTACACTTAAATTATTTTTAACACCTGTAGCTAATTGAACTAACATCCTAGATCGTGATGCCATCTGAAAAACAAATTCGTAAAAGTTACTTTATTTTAGCATGTATAATGTAACATTTTAGCATGATATAATCCAAAACTTAAAGGTTTTCAAAAATAGTGATGTAAAATAAAATAACCCACAGTAATTGAAAACGATTCATCAACAACATGGTTACATTCAAAGATATCACAAGGAAAACTTGTAACTTTTTCATCAATAATGTGACAATATTCATAATCTCATTCTCAATACTCATGAGTTTTACAACAAAAACGAGTTAAATAACTAATATCACATTAATCAAGTTAAAGTAAAAAACAACAAGAAACATACCTTTGCACTAAAAACGTGGTATACTCGTGATGCCACGTTTTTTGTGAAAAGCAGGAGCACTTCACTCGTTGCGCGTGCGGGGCAAACTAACGCGTCGCGTTGTCGAAGTCGTGCGCCACACCGAAAGAGACAACGTGATAACGCCATTTGCCACGGTCATGTCGTCTCTTTCACTCATAGCTCCTCGAACATTCACTTTTAAAATACCGCGTTTTTGTAGAAAATAAAATTCGACATCGCGGTTTTGAATATCAAATAAAAAAAAAACGTTTTTATGAGATGTCACGTTGCTCTTGTAAAGAGGCGATATTTGTAACGGTCGCGAATCATATTTAAATCAACGTACACCGACACTGACCGTGCAAAAACGGAAGAAAATTTGAATTTAGCGTACTATCTTATTGCATCAGCCTGTATTAGTGGCGGCCGTGGTCTAAATTCGATCACAATTCATTTAAAACTTGAATGTATATCTAATGCATTATCTTACTTTGCTACTAATAATAAAAATGTGAGAGTTTAGATGTTTGTTCCTCAATCACGCAAAAACGGCTGAACAGATTTGGATGAAATTTGGCAAATAGATAGTTACCTGGAATTACACATATAATGCGGATACTTTATATCCCGAAAGTACGTTCCCTGGGAGAATTTTCGACCACCACGAGGGCGACGCCGCGCTCTGCTGTCAAAAGCTAGGTATACATATAAAAATATTAGCATTCACTGGCCCTAGTGTGAGTTTCTTTTAACCATCTCGATCGAACGCATCGAGCGTGTTCGGCACTCCGATTGGCCCTGGATTGGTGAAGGACCGATCGGAGCGCCGAACGCGGTCGATGCGATAGATCGAGATGGTTAAAACAAACTTCCACTGCACTCCTTTTTCATATAAACTTTAACTGTGCCAAATTTCATACTCCTCCGCCCGCGTAATGTTGGTAAAAAGGGGTACAAAGTTTTTGATTCACGTATTAACCTTTTGACCGCCACCGTCGGGTATAGCCGACATATGAAAACGTGCCCAACACGCCACCGTCGGCTAATGCCGACAAGAAAACAACATTTTAAGAAAAAATAAAATAAAATAATGATATTATGAGTAATAGTTTATTAAAAAAATAGAGGACGAAAAGCAATGATTAATTGGTTATCGATAAAATTTTGGAATCCATATTATTTTTTGTAGGAAATACCTACAAAAAAAAATAACGCCGAATTTGTGGCTTGGCGTGGGAGGGACGCGGATGCGTTTACGCTCTGGTGGTCAAAAGGTTAATATGTCAGCTTCAGGCAGAGGTGCGGGTTGTTCGAAAGGGATACCGTGGCCACTGGCACACAGGCAATTGAGGCAACACGGCTGGGTTTTAGTCAGTAACAGTCTGACACGCCCTCCTGCTCCATTCAGAGCGGGAGAAGTTATTTGATGATTTCCCACCCAAAAAAAAAAGGTTAATATTTATGATAACAATGTTTACTTTTCAGGTCAACGAAGAACTCAACAAGTTGTTGCGTGCTGAGACCCCAAGCTCGTCGGTGACGACAGCGTGCCACGAGCGCGGCTTCACGGTCACGGCGCCCACTGCAGCCGTGCGCGTACTCATCACCACGCTGCACCAGAACCTTCGGAAACTGGAGCCTGAGGTACAGTAGCCTAGTCATCATCTGGCGAGGTTGGCCTTTCTTCTCAGGGTTGTTGGATGGGAAACGTCGACCTCATCTAGTTTTTAAAATATGGTTGAGTTGTAAAAGTGATTGTACATTTATTAAACGACTTCAAAAAGGAGGAGGTTCTCAATTCGTCGGAACCTTTTTTTTTTAATGTATGTTCACTGATTACTCGAAGATAGCTGGACTGATTATTCGTGTTTGTTTGAAAGGGTATACTTCCCAGGTGGTCCCATGATCATCAAGTCAGGATCTGATGATGGCATCCTGGAGAAATAGAGAGAACTCTTAAAATTTTATAGGCACACTTAAGCGATTTGGGTAGTTTTTGGAAGAGCACTTTCTCGGAGTGGTCTCATTTCAATTTGGTGAAGATCTGATGAAGAACTTCGGAGATAGGCAACGGAACTCCTCAATAAATGATAGCAAATGGACTGGAATTGCTGAAATCTCATGTCTGTCTATTGTTTACACCTGTTCATAAAATAACATCACGCCGGTACGCTGTGAAGGGGTAAGCACATGTGAACCACTAAAAAGTGAAAAATAACACTTTTTCAAAAAAAAAAATCAACCGACTTCCAAAAAAACACTACAAAGTGAAAAATAACTTTAATTTCAGAAGGCGGTGATAAAAAATTCAAATACATATCCAAAGTCACCGACTTCCGAAATTAAAGTTATTTTTCGCTTTGTAGTGTTTTTTTGTGCAGAAATAAAATCATTTATCAATGACGCAAAGTCCTAGGTGCAGTGGGGTACTCCTCTCCTCTCTCCTTCATCACCACTGCTCAAAAAACGGTGAACGAAAACATCGTGAGGGAATGGGCATGTCCTAGAACCGAAAAATTCAGAGACATGTGACATCTACCAACCCACATTGTGTCCGGGAGGTGGATTATGGCCTATGGTGGACTCTCTCCGAGAGGAGGCTGGTGTGGTGGCTGTCTTTGGTGGAAACGTTATAGGGTGGCAGGTACATGCCATGGAATTAGTACATGATTCTGAATTTGCTCTTCTAAACATTCTGTCTGCGAAGGTATTGAAAGACTTTTTTACGCTAGAACCATGTGCTAAATTTATGGCGACAGTTTGTGCGTTCCCCCCCTTCCCACCTCCATGTATAGACTGATTTTGGGCCTTCGACTCGGCGTTTTTGCCATAGGAACACTAACTACGCACAATTGGCATGGTTTTTCTAAAAGCAATGTCATTGTCAACAGGTACATCTAGAGTACAAGGTCATAAGCAGTCACCTGGCTGCTATCCGCCACAGCCGTTGGTTCGAGGAGAACGCCCATCATTCCTCTATCAAGGTCAGTTTTTTTGTTTATTGCAGAATAGGCCTTTTCTTGACCTAAATCACGTCTAATGGAAAGCCTGATGGATGAGGTATATGAGGGAACGACCGTGCCCTGAAGATGCCTGTTCACTCCTGCTTTAACCTCTCGCATGTCAAGTGAACCTAATGGGTTCCGATAATAATACAATTTCTATTAGAAACCAAGATAACACTAATTAGTAGGTCAATATTCTATTATAAGGTCTACGGCTGACCAATGACCTGGCCTTACCCCGTGGCCACGAGCTACACGCGTCTTGCGACACTGTCTAGAAAAAAAATAAAAGAAGTTGTTTGGAACATGCCACGGGTTAATGGCAGACGGGTTAAATGTGGAAGGGAACACAGACACTGGCAGTTACCATTGTATGTGCAAAGTGTATTAGAATATTAATGTGGGCGTCCAAGCAAAAAAAATCCAGCTCTCGACATTTAGTTTCCGAGATACAACGAGTTTTGTAAAATAGAGTGAAAACATTGCATTTCGCGATTTTAATTGATTATTGATAAATGCTCAATTATCTACAATTTCAGATAGTAAATGACTAATCAAGCTTTTTCAGAATTTCAACTTCAAATGTCTGATTTAAAAAAACATGTGCCAGTTTTTGAATATTTTTTCAATCCTTACTATCAATTGACTATTCTAGATACTGAATCTAGTCTTAGCTCAATACCCCACTACTGGACCCTTTTTGCTTGGACGCCCACTATTGACGTTTTTATATTTATTTATTTACGTGACCTTATTTTTGATGACATTTGAAGAGAAAACTGACTGAATGTGAGTACTATGCAGGCTAGATTGAATACATGACTTTGTAACTGCCTGATGGTTTTGAGTATTTTGTATGTCTCCTACGCAAATGTCCTGCAGATCTGGTAGCCTCTTGTGACAGGTCGTTGGGCTCCCTAAAATAGGGTTGAGCTTCTGAGCGACTCAAAGCTGCAATGGCTCTTTCTACAAAAGGCCCTTCCAGACATGGCCCTGCAATGTTAGACTCACATACAATTTTAATAATATTAATGTTTGTACTTTAGAAGCGATGTATTTTGTATAGATTATCAAATCAAAATTCATTTATTCAAATTAGCTGAGAATCAGCACTTTTCGAACGTCAAAATTACATAAGACTGTCTCCCAAAACGCACGCCCTTCACCACTCCCTATACTCCATAGGTTTAGGTAGTTAAATAATGGTAAACAAAAAACCACGTGACTCATAGATGCGAAACCTTTTGTTTCAAATGTTAAGATCATATTATTTACAGTCATTTAATAATAGGCTCTATTCGGAATCTCAATCAGAATCTGACGAACTATCTGTCAAATAATAAATCGTTCCTTTGTATCATCAATTATTTTCCTAGATAAAATAACACAATTTAACAAAATCGAAACGCACTCGCAAAATCGTAAATGTCGATTGTTGAGAGCGCTGTCAAAGTCTGGTTAACTGACTAAACGTAATACCTGCCACTTCAGTTGCCATACTAAATCACACACAGTTGTACTTTTCAATTTAGCAAATTCGTTATATTTTCTAAAGGGTTTAGGGAACCTGTCATTTTCATTTGTTCCCAACGAGTAACACCCTCAAATGTCACACTGTTACTCGATGGGAATGTTTTTAAGAAAAAATTCCCAACCATCCCATCGAGTAACAGTGTGACATTTGAGGGTGTTACTCGTTGGGAACAAATGGTCATTTTGGGCTCTTTACAATAGGCAGATTACAAAATGTTATATTATTGTAATTAATCTAACAAAAAATCGTGCTCAAGTAGTTACATCTACGAAAAGTAGTTAAAGAATGTATGATAAAGTTTAATATTAAAATTTTGGTAACTTTTACTTTTTCATACTCTCTATTTTAGAAGATATACTTTACATTATGATCTCATTCTCATTTTTATTTATTTCAATTTAAAGGTATTGTTTAATTTTTAGTCTTAAGTAAGTGGGGAAAAATTGCAATAAGTATTGTAAAGTCCTGTAATTTTATTTTCGTTTTTGTTATTTATCTTAAGTTCAAGAAGTAGTTAGCCGTTTTTATTTTTATTCCAGTCTTTATTTCATTAAATAGACATATAAATTACATTTTTAAATATTAGTATAAAAATATAGAAACATTTAAAAATATAAAAAATAGTAGCCCACCGGTATCGGGAACAGGGTCCAAGCTACCGGCGGTCAGGGCTCCAGAGAGAGGAACCTCCTAACAATGCGAGCCGTGTCAAGAAGTACCGCTTTCTGAATCAGGCCCTTGACCCAGCTGCCCAACGAGAGCCTCCTTAGGTGTTGGTCGAGGCTCTTGGCTATCAAGCCATTGGCTGTAACGACTATCGGTACAATGATCGCTGAGTCCACATCCCACATGTCGACAACCTCGCGAGCCAAGTCAAGATACTTGATTTGTTTATCTTTCTCGGCTTTCACGAGGTTCTCGTCATGCGGGACCGTTATATCAACGATCATTGTACGCCGCTCTAGTCGATCCACCACCACTATATCAGGCTTATTGGCCACAATAGTCCTGTCAGTGATGATGGATCGATCCCAGTACAGTGTGACATGTCCATTTTCGAGATTCCAGTCTTTATTTTATTATTATTGTGTGTTATTACTTACTCATAAAATTGCTGGTTAACCTGTAATTGGCGACTGTGTAAGTCCAAAGCTATTAACCGCAATACATATAATACATTATACACAGAAGCTGTTGGTGTACCTTGATAAATAAATAAATTAATTAATTAATAAAAGAGGAAACTATCGTATAAATCGAAAATAAATATGATTTTGATACACCGTATTTTTAAACAGGAAAGTGTCAACTATAAAAAAACCCTTTTTACGATTTGTTTACCTTTATTTAACTACCTAAACTTATGGAGTATGTGGGAGGGGTTCACATCGGCGTCGAGTCGACGATGAAGTACCTAAGACTCGTCCTCGACAGCCGGTGGAACTTCGCGGAGCACTTCCGACGTTTGGCTCCCAGACTGGAGCGGGCCGGGGCTGCCTTGAAGCGGCTCCTGCCCAATCTAGGGGGGCCAAACGCCTCCTGCCGGAGGCTCTACGCGGGGGTCGTGCGGGCCATGGCCCTATACGGGGCGCCGGTGTGGGCGCCTGCATTGAGGCGCCAACCAGCACGCCGGTTGAAGGCGGCCCATAGGGTCATGGCCATCCGGATGATCCGGGGATACCGCACGATCTCCGGTGAGGCGGCGGGCCTCCTTGCCGGATTACCGCCATGGGATCTGGAGGCAAACGTCCTCGCGCTCACTTGGGAGTGGCGCGAGGAGGCCAAACGCCGGGGCGTAACTCCGCTGCCGCGGGAAATCGCGGCACGGCGGACAGAGCTCCGGCAGGATCTCATGGCGACGTGGAAAGTGCGATTGTCGCAACCCAGTGCTGGGCACGCCGCGATTGCGGCGGTAAGTCCCCTCTTTGAGGAGTGGCTTGAGAGGCGGCATGGCGCCCTCACCTTCCGCCTGACACAGGTCCTCACCGGACATGGCTGTTTCGGGAGGTTCCTGTTTCGGATAGGGCGGGAGGAAACGCCCGGGTGTTTCCATTGCGAAGATCGCCCAGAGGACACGGTGGAGCATACGGTGGAGGTCTGCCCAGCTTGGGCGGAGCAACGCCGTGTCCTCGTGGAGGTGATCGGCGGCGGTGATCTCTCGCGTCCGACCCTGGTCCAGGCCATGGTACGGAGCGAGAGGGCATGGCTGGCAGTCGCCTCCTTCAGCGAAGCAGTTATGCTCGCAAAGAGGGAGGCGGCGCACGTGAGGGAGATGCAATACATGCGCCCTCACAGCCGTGGCCTTCGCAGGAGACGCCCTGGGCGTCGGGAATCCCAGGCTGATTCCCGGCCACCGTAGGCACGGGCTTGCGGACGGCGAGTAATGGGTACCTCGCTGTCCGGTAAGGACCAAGCCCGGGTCGACGGCGCGTTGTGTTCCACGCGCGCCTCAAAGAGATGTCAGCAGCAACAGAGGGGCCCGCAAGGGCCGATGCCTGCCGGGGGTGCGGGTTGTTCGAAAGAGATACCGCCGCCCCTGGCACACAGGCAACTGAGGGAACACGGGTGGGTTTTAGTCAGTAAAAGTCTGACACGCCCTCCCGCTCCACCCAGAGCGGGAGAAGTTATTTGATGATTTCCCACCCAGAAAAAAAAAAAACTTATGGAGTATAGTGCTTTAGCTGGGAAGAAGTGGCGCAACAAACTCCCCATTCTCAGGTATTATATTTATATTTCCCATCCTCAGGTACTCATTCGCCTACTCCGCGACATGTGCCAGCGTCACGCGGGGCTCGAACCCCTGACCCCGTGGATGATCGACCTGCTAGCTCACCACTGTATCATGAACAACCCGGCTCGACAGGCTCTGCCTATTAATGTAGCTTTCAGGTAATTATTTTCATAATCATTTAGCCTAACATACACGATAACATTACAAAAAAAAAACTGACTTCCGAAAAACACTACAAATTGAAAAATAACTTTTATATCGGAAGTCTGTGACTTTGGATATGTATCATAATTTTTTGCCACCGCCTTCGAAATTAAAGTTGCTTTCCACTGTATGTTTTTCCGGAAGTCGGTTTTTTTTTTTGGAAGTTTTTATTTTTCAATTTTAAGTTATAGTACCTACCCAATTCGAAATTTCATCATCCTTGGGGTCAACACAATGCATAATTTAATTAATTAATTTAATTTTGCCATAGCAGCAATCGCGTTTGATTTGCTGTCATTTTTTGAAGACTTCCGTTTTCTCTTTCTGAAACACATCATCAAATCTATATGAAATTTAAATGCGACCATTTCGGAAAAAAAACCCTTTCGAACAAAAAAAAAAAACTGCCAATCCGTCTATGAAAAATAAGTGTATAAATATGTCGAATTGATAACCTCCTTCTTTTTGAAGTCGGTTAAAAATAACGTCACATGCCTTAAATTTCATTTAATGACTTTTTAATATAATTTTTATTCAAACACATTCAGGGGTTTTCTGTGATTGTATAACAAAAACACATTTATTTACATTAGTAGGACTAATCTCATGTAACATTTCTTTTCCGCAGGCGAGCGCTCTCCCTCCTAGCAGGAGGTCTGTTCCTCCCCGGCTGTGCGGGTCTCGCGGACCCGTGTGAGGCGGTCCATGCTCGTGCACATACTGCTTTGGACCTCGCTGCACAGGACTTGGCTGCGGCTACGGCACAGACGTGAGTAGATATATGTTTACACCTGTATGTAGGTGTGAGGAGCAGGTTGTAAAGTTCACTCATACTCTATGGAAAAGGGAGGATCCTCCGACCAGGCGGGTGTTGTGTCTGGTGGGCTACTGCCCGATGATTGATGTCGGGACGTTGCATTACTGAGTTAAATTAAAATAGCTGGTAATACTCGGCCAAGTGTTGGGTATTGGAAAAGAAAAGTATTGAGACAAAAAAAAATCATGGCGAAGGTCGTTATCAGTTATCGAACCGCGTCGTAACAGCTGTTTTTGTAATTTTCCGTGGAACTTTGATATTTTTGATGAATTTCCGAAAACCATTGGTAAACATTGGTTTTTTTGGTAACGGTGGTGGTAGTAATTTAGTTTGACCCTATATTTTCAGACGACAAAAGATACAGAGGGGCTTGTGGCTAAGTAATGTAGCCGCGGGTCGATCGATCAGGTAAAGCTACACTTGCCGTGGTTGGTCCGTGGATGGGTGACCATCTTAACATACCAAGACCCCTCCGTGCCTCGGAAAGCACGTTAAGCCGTTGGTCTTGGCTGTCATTTGTGGATCTTTGACAGTCGTTACGGGTCGTCAGAAGCCCGAAAGTCTGACAACCAGTCTTACCAAGGGGTATCGTATTACCCAGAAACTCGGTTGTGGAGGTCAGATAGGCAGTCGCTCCATGTAAAATACTGGTATTCTGCTGCAACCGGTTAGACTGGAAGCCAACCCAGACATAGTTGGGAAGAGGCTAGGCAGATGACGATGAAAAATTTCAATTGAGCGTATGCATATAATCTTATTTAATTTCTCTCTCCTCAGCCTACTACGCGTCGTAGCCCGAGGCGGTCATCGCTACGTCCTGGGCCTGCAGCCTTTCGAAGGTGGCAAGGACATCTCCACGGAGATCACCGTCTGGGACGGCGTCGTGGTATCACCACTGGCACCAGCCTACCAGGAGGCCACGGAAGCTATGGATACGGATGACAAAGGTAATTGAACGCCGGGAGTAATTTTCAACACATGATTCTAGTCTCCTTAGCATAGAAAATTTTTGTCAGTAAAAAAAAACTCAGCTGTTTCATATAAAAGTGAAAAACTTACACGATCTAAATGTATGGTACAGCAATTATTTTATTATAACTGACGAAATATTTATGCTCTAAAGGGTCTACAATCTTGTACTGAATTTGTGCGTCGATATTCCAGCCATCCTATATAGTGACGTTCGTATTGCTCGCTGTCCGGTAAGGAACAAGCCCGGGTCGACGGCGCGTTGTGTTCCACGCGCGCCTCAGAGAGATGTCAGTACCAACTGGTGGGGTCCGCAAGGGGCGATGCCTGCCAGGGATGCGGGTTGTTCGAAAGAGATACCGTGACCCCTGGCACACAGGCAACTGAAGGAACCGCGGCAAGCGTAGCCTAACCAGGGTGCTTTACTCTCGACAATTCCAATGTCGATCTATCGGAATTATATTCGAGAGTAAGCACGCTGATCGATCGACCCATACGGCTAATATTTCTTAGCCACAAGCCCCTCCTGCAGCAGTATTCTTCTTTCCAGCTAAAGCACTAGGAAGTGGTGAAGGGCGGGCGTGCCGGTGGACTGTCTTATGTACTTTTGACGTTCAAAAAGTTCTGACACCAGCCTAGTTTGAATAAATGACTTGATTTTGAGCAGTTATTTTACATAAAGAGACCGCCTATCATTTCTTCCCGTGGGTGTCGTAGAAGGCGACTAAGGGACTTACTAGAGAATGGGCAGCAGCGTTCTCTATGCATTTTACCACCATACTACGATCGCCAACCCGCCTGCCAAGCGTGACGATTATGGCAAGCGCCCCCTTTTTTTTTTGGGGAGGCTTCTGTCCACCAGTGGACGTCTATTGGCTGAAATAATGATGACGACCGCCTATCAGACTTGTACAACCAGTTACTGTGTAACACGATACCCCTTGATAAGACTGGTTATCCTAACTTGGACTTCTGATTACCCGTAACGACTGTCAAAGCTTACAAACGAAAGCCGGAACCAACGGCTCATAATTAATTGTTATATTAATTCTATTTTACTTTATTTTCAGATGATGAACTTCCAGATGGAATCGCGGCTTAGATTTATAATTTAGTATAAGTTTTATAATACAAAGATCTTCTTTAATAAACAAATATTCCGACATACCATGCTTGTTTTTTATTTATTTAAAGACTCCCCTTCCTATGTTGCCATTCCCACGGACATTATTTATTTATTTTACTAAGGCACCAAGTCCAAATCACAAATACATAACATTCATTCAACATTAAAACAAAATACATTAACAATTATAGCCCTATCAGAATACCAGCGCTGCGACATTTATCTTTTAAATGTCGTAAATACCTACTTTTTCTTTCTTTCTTTCTTTCAATTCATTAGATCATTAAAATAAAATACCTTAACAATTCAATACCTTCGCGGCGGGATTTTTTCGTGCACTGATAAATGATAAATGATAAATTATTTCATTTCTGTAAGTAGGTTTGTACAAACACTTTTACACGTCAATCATATTTTTTTTAAACTAGATGAGGTCGGCGTTTACTATCTGACTACTCTGAGAAGAAAGGCCGAAACAAACTCAGAGGTCAGTCTCTTTTGAAGTCCAGACATAATCTTGGTCAGATCATGCGAAGACCATGTGGATCGGTGTCTGAAATGGTATTTTGAAGAAAGAACCACAGATTGAGTGGACCTGTCCATTCAGTGCACGCATGTATCAGTAATCATGCAGCTAAACTCAGAACTCGATGAGCTCAACGATTTGACGAACAATACCAAAGACAGGACATTTGGGTAGGCCGCATAAAGTACTCAAACTGCCAGATTAACATTAAAATTAACTGAGAAAGATGAAACACAACAAAAAAAAAAAATATGACCTGAACTGGATTTTCAACTGTCTGTGTTGAAAATATTTTCTACGCACGTCGATTGTTTCAAGATACCTCACCACTGTCGCAACGATTGACCCCGTTATCAACTGTAGTTGCTGGGAATTGAGTTCAGTACAGAAGCCGGGTCCACCGACACCAGTAAAAAATTGAAAGTGGGGTACAAAAATTACAGTTTGGGAACCTCTGAACCTGGGGGCCTACTCCCTAAGCACGAAATCTGTAATCACGGTAGAAGTCACGGGCGTTTCCTACTCCGTAACACAACGGTCCTATGATTAGTTTGGGGCCCAAACTAAAAATGAATTACTACACGATTGGACAGTTGTCCCTACACCCTATATATGGTTTTACCAGTCCAAAAAAGTTAATTAATCAGCTGTAGGAGCCACTTCGAAGTTTCGAACTCTAGGACTTTCCGGACGGGCCCGTATTTTTTTAGAAGTGTCGAAGAAAAGTGTCGCTTGCGGTAGCGTTGGGGATCGGGTTACCTCTTTCCCTCAAATATGGCGAGGGGGGTAATGGCTGATCTTTGCGTTATGCTCGTGAACGGGTGCTGCTTGTGGTGACTGGTCGTCTTGCTGACCATGATTTTGTTATTGTTGCTAATAATTACCTACTTGTTTATTTATCTTACGTCGATGGTCCTAGGTTATCATTTGTAAACATAATCCAGCATTGCTTATGTAAGCTATCACGCCATTTATACCAGGAGACTTTTATTTTGGTATATGCTTTGTTTACTTTTTATTTTTTGTGCTTGAGTTAATTTTTCATTTTATTTGTTGGTATATTGGCATGGCTAGCTGACATAAATGACAATTTTTTAAGTTCCGTGTCTCGTAATATTGATTACTTTGCCTATGTATGTATAGAATCAAGTTTATCCGACTAAACAGACAGCTGTGCTGCTGGGGAAATGTTCCGCCACTTCTTCTTCCCAGCTAAAGCACTAGGAAGTGGTGAAGGGTGGGCGTTTTGGGGGACTGTCTCATGTACTTTGACGTTCGAAAAGTGCTGATTCTCAGCCTAATTTGAATAAATGACTTGATTTGATTTGATTTGAAAAAAAGCCGTCATCTCCGTAGTCCACCCTTTCTAACCATATCATCATTCACACAGTCCATCCATCGTTTCTTTGGTCTCCCCTACTCTTATAGCCATCGACATTCATACACAAAACATTCATCGCGACATATTCCTAATTCCTCCGCATGACATGCCCGCTTGTTGGACTACATTACTATACGTTTTATACATAGTATAAAACAGTCCCTTTTCGTGTCTGTGCGCTTAGAACTAAACTACGCAACGGATTTTAATTCCGGTTTCATCAATAGACAGAGTGATTCAAGAGGAAGGCTTATAATATACCGACCTTTACGCGGTCGAAGCCGCTGACAAACGCTAGTCGATAAATAAAGGTTTAACACAACAAAAATAAAATTCTAAAGACTTCGAAAATTTTTATCTTCAAAAGACAACACCAAAATTGCATTCAGGTTTAATTGTGTTCTCTCTTCCATCTTCCAGCATATTCCTTTAATTCAGCTTCCCAGTAATGCTCTCAATCCAGGGCACATAGTTGGCGACCCTGGTATACATTCCAGAACTGCCTACGTAACCACAGGCTCTGCCATAGGATGTAACTCCGATAATAGTGTACAAGCATTTCGATTTCTTACTTTTTTCGGTCTTCACTTGAAGAGGACCGCCGCTGTCACCCTGGGGGAGAGAAAATATATCTTATCAATAGCTTTTCGGCTTAACTCCCGTGGTCAAACCCACGGGAACCGTGCATTTTTCCGGAATTATAGTAGCCTATATCACACGCCTTAGGGTCTGCCAAAGAGCAATGGAGCTCAGCATTTTAGGCGTTCAACGTACCGACAGAATACAAAGCACCACACTGCGCTCCAAAACGGGGATCCTAGACGTAAGCAAAAAGGCTGTAGTGGGTCAGCAGGCCTAGGCAAAACAGATTTCTGTTAGTGTTCACGCCAAAATGTATGGGAATAACATTACCTGCGGAAAGGACAACGTAATCTTTCCGCAGGTAATGTCATTCAGGTACATTTTGGCGTACCGTTTGGCGTGAACGCTAACAGAAATGTGTTTTGTCTCAGGCCCTAGGCGGATCACGTTAGTACAGTGATCGCTGGGCCATAGTCTCCACACGGTGGGTGCCTGAAGATCGACGGTGCCGCTGATGCCGGCACAGGAAGAGGTGGCGACTTAGACGTGTAATGTAAGGGCTAGGTCGAGGTGGCCCTCATTACGCTTCATTCTTTTCAGGCCTTGGAGGCTTGGAGGAGGCTTTTGCCCACCAGTGGGGGACAGTTAATGCTATTAAAAAGTTTAAAAAAACAACCGACTTCCGGAAAAACCGGAAATTGGTTTTCGCTGTCATTTTTTAACCGACTTCAAAAAGAAGGAGGTTATGCCGAACATACATAAAAAATATATATGAATAAACATGTCAAATTGATATCGTCCTTCTTTTTGAACCAACCCCACACCGATTCGAAATTTCATCATCCTTGGGGTCAAAACGACGACGAGCGATAGTAGCAATCGCGGTTGAATTAATGTAATTTTTTGAAGAGTTCCGTCGTCTGTCTCCGAAACTCATCATCAGTTCATATGAAATTTAAATTGGACCATTTCGGAATAAATTCCTTACGAACAAAATAAGAATTTTGCAAAGCCGTCTATATACCTACGAGTATGACGGAGTTATACATTAAAAAAAAATGATAACCTCCTTTTTGAAGTCGGTTAAAAAAGCTTCGAACAAATTACCAAACTAACTACACACTTTTGCATTTGCTTTTGAATTTATTAGTTCAGGGCCAGCTGAGTAGGTACCTAATTTTGTAACGCACTAACAGAAGGAATAGATTTAATTTGACATTTCAACAATATTCATTACGTTGTTTACCTTGTTGACAAATGTGTAGACCATGGCCTGGTTTAGGAAATCGGATATTATTATTCCGATATTCCCACCGAATCGAGACTTATTTGAATGAAACCGTGGGACGCGGCTAGTCTTGTATCCTACTAAAATTATAAATGTGAAAGTTTGGATGTTTTTTTTTTTGGGTGGGAAATCATCAAATAACTTCTCCCGCTCTGGGTGGAGCAGGAGGGCGTGTCAGACTTTTACTGACTAAAACCCACCCGTGTTCCCTCAGTTGCCTGTGTGCCAGGGGCCGCGGTATCTCTTTGGAACAACCCGCACCCTGGCAGGCATCGGCGCTTCCGGGCCCCATCAGTTGGTGCTGACATCTCTTTGAGGCGCGCGTGGAACACAACGCGCCGTCGACCCGGGCTTGGTCCATACCGGACAGGATCCGTTACTCGCCGTCCGCAAGCCCGCGCCTACGGTGGCCGGGAATCAGCCTGGGATTCCCAACACCCAGGGCGTCTCCTGCGGCGACTAAGGCCGTGAGGGCGCATACTGCCTCTTCCTCTTCGCGAGCATTACTGCTTCACAGAAGGAGGTGACGGCTACCCGTGCACTCTCGCTCCGTACCATGGCCTGTACGAGGGCCGGACGCGAGAGATCGCCTCCGCGAGGACACGGCGGTGATCTGCCCAAGCCGGGCAGACCTCCACTGTGTCTTCAGGGCGATCTCCACAGTGGAAACACCCGGACGTTTCCTCCCGCCTTATCTGAAATAGGAACCTTCCGAAACAACCGTGTCTGGTGAGGACCTGCGTCAGGCGGAAGGTGAGGACGCCATGCCACCTCTCAAGCCACTCCTCAAAGAGGGGACTTACCGTCGCTATCGTGGCGTGCCCAATGTTTTGATGTTTGTAATTCAATCTCGCATAACCGTCTGGCCAGATTGCGACGAAATTTCTCAAACAGATAGTTTATAGCCTGGATAAAAAACATTTTTTATCTCGGTAGTTCGTTCCCGTGGGATGATTTACGACCTCCACCCGGGTGAAGCGGTTGGCAAAAGCTTGTTCGTGTATATTTTTTGTACTTCTGCATCAGCCTGATCTTACCTCACATGTATCATTGATCTGTTCTTCATCTCCATAGCAGACCTGGCTGGTTTGGTCGTAGCCATTCTTAAGATGTCTATGTACCGGATAAGCTTCCTTACATTCCGCATCACTGAATTTATAGATATCCACCTGAAAGTAATAAGTATTATTTAAAAATAAAAATCGACAGCACACAACAACACGCTTTGTTCCCCCGAAGGGAAGGGCAGAGGTATAGGTACTTATAGTACACCCACTATTTCACCAGTGCCATGTAATCAGGGGCGACCCTATTGCCGTCAACCACGCACAAATCAAAACTTCGGGTTTCTACTGCGAAATTTCTAATGGAAAAACTGGGTAACAATTTTCCCAACCGGGAATCGAACCTAGCATCTCCATGCTCAGTGGTAGCGAAACCACAAAAGCTACGAGGCAGCATAGATCAGTTCTATATAACTGATTAGCCCGAAGAATTGGCAAACTTAAGTGGCAGTAGGCAGAGCACTTCGCTCGCAGAACAGACGGCCGATGGGGCCGAAAGGTTCTGGAGTGGCGACCGCGTACCGGAAGACGTAGAGTTAGAAGGCCTCCCACAAGGTGGACCGATGACCTTGTGAAGGCCGCGGGAATCCGCTGGATGTGGGAAACACAGAACAGGTCGAAGTGGCGGAGCTTAGGGGAGGCCTATGTCCAGCAGTATACGTCTTTCGGCTGATTAGTCATCTAAGCCGTGGACAGCAACAAAACTGTGCTTCGAAATAGTGACCGACCCAAGCTTTGTTTTCGGCCATAAACCAGCCGCAGCTTCGGCCAAGCCAAAAATCAAAACTTCGTAAATGGTCGCACGTCAGTCGGCTTACTTCATAAAACTCGGCAGAATCGGTAGTGCTATTCTGTAAAAATCTCAACGTGATAACGAAGGTGAAGTGAGCTGTCAATAGTGTCAATTTCTAGCATCAGCCGATAAAAATCTCACCTTGAGAACTGAGGTGAAGTGACCATGAAGTTAGCTGTCAATCCATCTGATGCTACTGATTAATGCTTAATAATGACAGCTTACTTTAAGCTCACTACACCCAAGTTATCACGGTGAGATTTTTTACAGAATAGCCAAGCATCGATCGGCAAACATCGGGAAGCAAGATCGGCTAACTTCGGGGTGAATCGAGTCCTCTCGTGGTTTCACTCAGCTGATATAAACGGAGGCGATTTTGTTTTGAAGTTTTAAAGTGAGGTTATGTTGTATTTTGACGTGAAACCGTTTGTTCGCTCAATGAACCGGTGGTAAGTTCAATATTTGTGACCGACAAAACATGTTAGATTTCAAACACTAATAGCTACCAGAGTTTTGGTGCTGGAGTAATGGTTGAGCAATCCAAATATGACAATTTTGGAGCTGGACATGATTTGCCTATGATGTCACATTGCGTATGCATGCGCAGGCACCCGACCCTCAATTTTTTTATGTCTATACCATTTTCATTTTCGGCCGAAAATAATACTAAAGCCGGTGCTTCTTTTTCGTCTTTGTTTTTGGCTGAAAATCCATTTTCGGTCGGATTACTTCCAAACTTACCACTTGCAATATTTCAGCTAATGGCTTCCGATGGCCCATCGCACCCCATCCCGTTGCTATGGCGACTTTGGCCATGTCGTTCCCTCTATGTAGACATGCTGGTATCACTTCCCGATTAAATCTTATCCTGAAAATAAAAGATTTTGTTTTGTTTTTCATTCGCCACAATTTCGCAAAATGAAAAACCACCTGTTGCGGTAAAAATACCGCTCACTCAGTGTTGCAAACTCCTACAGAATGTTCCCCCTAGGACCAACTTCAAATTCCTCTAAAAACCCCCAAATTTTTTGTTGTACACTCGGTTTGAGAGGTAATTTCAAATATAAATTAAAAATACATGCAAGTAAGTAGCATGAAAACGCGCGGTGAGACAGTATATTTTTTTCTTTTGAATAGGAAGTTGTTACTGGCCATAGTGCGAAATTCAACCACCAGCGCTACCTGCGTGTTGCTTAGTATGTACAAGATAGTACAAGAAGTACGGCATTAGTGCAAATATTTTTTTCAAGGCAACTTCTTATAATTGAGCAAAAATAAAAGTGATTCTTTAATTTAACATTCAGTTTAAAAGAAATGTTATTGCGAATAGAAGATTGTTCGAAAGAAAAGGTATTACGAATATATAAAATAAAAAAAATATCTTGAATAATCTACCCCCTAAAAATCCCCCTAAATAAATGTACCCCCTAAAAAACCCCCTGGACATCTTGATTCCCCCTAAATTTGGGGGGAAAACCCCCAAGATGGCATCACTGCGCTCACTGCGGCTATGCATATTATTTTTTTTCAAAAATAATATACCTAAGTACATCCTTATTACGTACATATCCCATGCTGATTTTGGCTACGATGACTGGTTTGGTTTCTGACAACTCTAAGTAAAGGGCGTATGCTCTATTGTGGCTAATGCCATCTATCTTGACTTTAAAGGTACGTGCACACTCCGGACATGGTAGAATGCCATTGTGGTTATCATAATGTATTTTTGAGGGTGGTTTACTCGTTAGGTGATAACGACCAACACCTCACTTATTAAAATCCATTTTATGCTGAAGAGCATGCCTATATGAACATAGACACAAAACAAAACTTTCCTTGACGTGTCGAAAATATAGATACCTACGAGGCGTAAGATACGCCCCAGCTTATGACAAAAATAACTGATGACTTACTTAGCTCCTGTAGCCAGTAACGCGATGTCATGATACTTAGAAGGAGGCTTGTAATTCGGATGGCCGATGATCTTGACCACGTCATATTTCTGCCACAAATCGGGGTGATCCGTTCTTTTTAGAACACCCAGGGCGGCAAACTTTATTTCTCCTCTGTAATGCAAAAGGTAGGTTTCCATTTAAAGTTCCGTACATACCAAAAACTTGTACTTCTAGGCGTCAAATTACCAGACCATATTCACAACACCACACTGCGTTCCAAAACTCAGATTACTGACGTTGCTCAAAGAGCCGCTAAACTGAAGTGTTACTGACCTGGCGACGGCTACCGTATGCCCAATAGAATAAAATAGAATTAATTTCTTTAGTGGAGTAACCAAGAATCAACAAGATTGTTAGCAAAACTTACGACTAGCTTGGTAAACACAGACTATAGACAACACAAGGAAAAAATACAAGAAATAAATAACGGTTGGTCACCGTCGCGACATCTCATGAGAGCCGGCACAATAGTGACCCACGTATACACAGTCCAGGCAATGAGCAATGGCAATGAGCTCTGGGCCAAAATAGCCACTGCGGCAGGACCGGAGAAAATAAACGACCAGTGGTCTACTTAAGCCTTGGATCGGAAGAGCTAGAAGTCTGGATGCCTACTAAAAACAAATCCTGTAGGTAAGTCTCCTGAATCGTAGCAGCCAGGAATCTGGTTTTTTTGATTGAGTATTGTTTTCATTTTATTTGTTGGTATATTGGTAATACCTAGTATTATACAGAACCATGTTTATCTAACTAAACGGACAGCTGTACTGCTGAGGGGTTTGTTGTGCCACTTCTTCTTTCCAGCTAAAGCACTAGGAAGTGGTGAAGGCCGGCGTACCGGGGGACTGTCTTCTGTAAAAATTTTTTTCAAAAAGTGTTGATTCTCAGCATAATTTTATTAAATGACTTTTGATTTTGATGTTGCTCCATTGCAATAGATTCTCCACAATATCACATGAATTTCCACTCTTATCTGGCAAAAATTAGCGCGTACAAGACACTTCTGCTTCCGCTTCTGCAGGATACTTACAGAGCAGGACTTGATATGCAGTGAGCAGCAGAGAGGATGTACCTATCACTGATCACGGAGCCACCACACATCCAGTCAGCATTGTCAGGGTCATCTCCGTAGCCAATGAGAGCCTGGTAACAGAAGCCACCATTTCGAATTCACTGGTTATAATAAGGAAGAGAAGGAAGAGGTTCCGTGTGGTGCCGGACGTAAAGAATAGCACCATCCCATTTCTTCCCGTGGGTGTCGTAGAAGGCGACTAAGGGGCTTACTAGAGAATGGGCAGCGGCGTTCTCTATGCATTTAACACCATACTGCGGTCGCCATCCCGCCTGCTAAGCGTGGCGATTATGGCAAGCCCCCGAAAGTTGGGGGAAGCCTATGTCCAGCAGTGGACGTCTGCTGGCTGAAATGATGATGATGATGAATAAGGAAGAGAAGACTTAGGGCTACTAAATTTCGCAATGCATGATGCCTCATTCGGGAACTGATCCCAGAACAACAAGCTGAGAACTCGTACTTGGGTCCATTCAATCAACGAGGTGGTCAAAGAGGAAGGGGTTTTCGGTTTTTCCCACTTGTACGGCGACATAGCGGTTTGTGGTTTGTTATAGCGACCAGTATTGCGTGTTTGTAGTTCCATTATCATCTGATGATAAACAATCATCTATGTAGCCTTCATCTAACGATGGCGGGGCGGCAAAAATATTACTGTGGTTTCACATTTTATTTTCTTATTTATATTTTGTGTTATTTTGTTATTTCTATTCTTGGTAAGTAATAACAGCCACACATGTCCCCTCCATGCCTCGGAACTAGCACATTAAATCCCTGGTCCCAGCTTTCATTCGTGGATCTTTGACAGTCGTTATTGGTGCTCAGATGCCTGGAGGTCTGACAGCAAGTCTTACAACATGTACTATGACGCAATGAATTAGCAATATCCTGCAAAATTATTCAGATCTTGCTTAATTGTGTTACGCAATAGGGTATTTTACTCTATGTAAGAAAAAATCTAAAAATATACTATTATTGAGATAGCTCAGGCAAAAAGCAGTCGGAAAATGTTAGTTTTAGTTCATGAAATAACAAAATACATTTTAAAATTCAGCTCAAAGATTTCAGTTTTTTTAATCTGTTTTTGAACACCATGAAATAGTAGCCGCCATGTTATTACGTCATACCACTGTATAAACTAATCAACTGAACGAATTTTTACTTTTATTATTTTCAAAACCAATGTAATTTTTTATTTAAATAATATCTTGCATTCAGGAACAGCAAACCAACGATTAGTAGAATAATAACTCATTTTTTAAATGATAAACAATTATCATACAAAATATCACCGCATTTGTTTACACACCAAACTGACGTCATACCCACAGAGCAATGTAGCGTCCACTGCGTCCAGCGTTTTCGTCCAATTACGCTCTGTTACATCCCTAGTCTGTATCAGTAGACGCTGACACTAGTGCTTAGTCAGCACCGGACCTCCTAGAACCAGATAGCTCACAGGCTACCTACCAGCCAGTTCGGGTTTGGCATCCAAAGAGTCGGGACGTATACCGAGTTTTCCCTAATATTAATCTGTCCTAGTTTATAAGGTTACAATAAACCTTTTTTAAAAAGATTCCGGAGTTTTCCATTCTAACATTTGGTGGCAGCGGTGGGATAAGACATCCCCAGTGTCCTTAAAACGGGAATTACGTCGCCGAAAATAAAAATAAAAAGTGATCAAAAGTCCGTGTGTGTCTGTGTGCCTAAAAAGTGCCCAGTGATTGTGTCGCCCAGTAAGCACCCCAACCCGAACTCATCACATCGAAGGTCGATACTATCCGACCTGGTTCCAAAGCTGCACATCGCCGCCCTGGGTCCACTGCGTAGTAAGTGGTATTACGTTGTTGGGTAGCACTTGCTGCACCCAACCATACTGTATCCAGCGCCGACCTGACGGCAACCGTCGGCTTCTCATCCATACGTCTAAGGTAGACGTAATCCAGCAGATCCAGAATGAAGAATTTCTACAAGCTGTTCCTGTAAGTCCAGATTATTCTACCCTGTGAAATTTGTGTGTGTTGTGCGTTAATTGTGCGTAACTATATCGTGTCATAATCCCGTGTGTTAATATAAGTTATTAATTATCATAAGATTAATGTTAAAACATCTATAATAATATTCAAGGTAACTTGTTAAGCTTACTCTTCGATCCCAGTCGTCCTTATCAGTTGCGCATAACTTAAACATCCGTAGCTCACATAATTCTTAGAACTAAATATCTTTTGTCCATACCAGTAATTTATCATCACGCCGATAATCCCCGAAGGGTTAAGCAGTCTTAGTATTCTTTATTGATTTACGAAACAAAAATGACGGCTAGATCCGAAGCTAAAAGAGACATTAAAGAATTCAAGGGTGATGAGGTAATCCCATTAAGTGTTGTGCTAAAATTTATTAAACCATTTAACGGTGATAGAGACAAACTTACAGCTTTCCTAAGAAACTGCGATAGCGCAATATCCTTGGCGTCTCCTGAACAGGAAGACGTCGTTTTCAAATATGTACTAAGTCAACTAGAAGGCAAAGCCGAGACCGCGTGCTCTATTAAAGATTTTGAAACATGGCCATCACTTAAAGAATTTTTGAAAAATCAGTTTGGTGAACGTAAACACTATGCTCACCTGCTCACTGACTTGCAAGACTGTAGGCAAGGAAACCTGGAACCTGTTAGCCAATTTTCCCTGAGAGTAGAAACCTGTTTGCAAAAACTTCTTACAGAAGTTACTGTTTCCAATACGAGGAAGACCGAACTTCCTGGTAGACTAGCCGCGATGGAAGATCTCGCTCTCCATACATTTATAATAGGGTTAAACCCTAGAATCGCTAATATTGTGAGATGTAGAGACTACAAGACCTTAAATGATGCCATTAATGCTGCGATATCCGAAGAAAAAATACAGCAGTTCTCCTACCGCAATTTCAACAGGCAAAAAGGTACCGAATCCGTTAAAAGAAGTGAAACAAATAATACACCTCAAGCAAAAGTTTTCATTAGAGGTAACAATGGTCAACCCAGTATTTCTTTCAATGATCCTTCTTTCTGTAGATACTGTAAAAAGACAGGACATAATCTTGAAAATTGCAAACTGCGTGATTTCAATAATAAGAGATTTTCAAATGGCCCTCAGCCATTTAGTCCATTTAGACCTTCGTCTTTTAATTATAAACAAACAGATGTTAAGCCAGGATCTCGCGTAAACTTCACTGATAATTGTGAAGAGGAGGGTAGAGATGAAATAGACGAACCCATCAATGATACAAATTTAAACTAATTAATGTCCCGTTTAAGTATCACACGGGGCAAACCCCTTTTAATCAAGCCGATACTACCCATATTAATATTAGGACCAATGGACAGGGTAACCAGCCCCAAACTCACGGTCTTTCCAAAAGTAGGACCACGCCGCAGGGTAACCAGCCCCATAAGGAAGGTCTGAACCAACAATCCAATTCTAATATTAGGACCAATGGACAGGGTAACCAGCCCCAAACTCACGGTCTTTCCAAAAGTAGGACCACGCCGCAGGGTAACCAGCCCCATAAGGAAGGTCTGAACCAACAATCCAATTGTAATATTAAGACCAATGGACAGGGTAATCAGCCCCAAACTCACGGTCTTTCCAAAAGTAGGACCACGCCGCAGGGTAACCAGCCCCATAAGGAAGGTCTGAACCCACAATCCAATTGTAAACCTGAAAAAGAACTTAAAATATATGAAATCCTTACCAGGAAAAGATACTTACCTTTTATTAAATTACAAACATTTGTAAATAAAAACCCACTTACCTTCTTGATAGATTCAGGAGCGTCACTCTGTGTTCTGAAAAAGAAAAGTATAACAAGTACTTTACAATTAGAAAATAATGTCGTCATAATTAAGGGAATAGATTCCAAAAACGAAACTACGAAAAGTGTAGGAAGTTTTAAACTACAACTACAGTTCAATGAAAAACTAAGTATAATCCATCCTTTTCAAGTATTTGAAGATATAAACTTACCTTACGATGGTATAATAGGTACCGACCTGTTCACAGAATATAAGTGTCGCATTAATTACCAGACGGACTGTTTAGAAATAAATAACTGTAACATTAAATTATCCTTCGATGAACCATCATATGTCATTGAGCCCCGTGTCGAAACAGTAATAGAGTGTTCCGTGAAAAACCCTGAATTAAAAGAAGGAATGATATTAGATCAACATATTTCCGATTCCCTTCTTATATCAAATTGCCTTGTTAAGGTAAAGGACAATAACAGAATTAATTTGACAGTTGTCAATATATCCGAAAAACCAGTCCACTTAAACGCTAACCTTATGCTTACCTTAAGTTCACTTGACCTTACTCAGTATAATACAATACAACATAATAGACTAATTAATAGCCTTGAAAGGTCCCAGCAATTATCTGAACTACTGCGAACATCTCATTTAAATCAGGAAGAACTACATTGTCTTAATGAAATCTGTTATCAGTACTCTGATATTTTTCACTTACCAGGTGACCAATTAACCTGTACGGATGTAGTTCAACATGAAATAAAAACTAATTCCTCACAGCCAATTAATGTAAAATCGTACCGATTTCCAGAAATACACAAAGGAGAGGTTAACTCTCAAATAACCAAAATGTTAAATCAGCAAATCATTAAACCATCAAAATCCCCATGGTCATCCCCTATTTGGATAGTGCCTAAAAAGGATGACTCCACCGGGCAAAAGAGGTGGAGAATAGTAATAGACTATAGGAAATTAAATGATATTACTATTGGGGAAAATTACCCAATTCCCCAAATTAATGAAATCTTAGACCAATTAGGTCAAAGTAAATACTTTACGACCCTAGACCTAGCTTCCGGTTTTCACCAAATTCAGATGTCTCCAGAAGACGCCCCAAAAACTGCATTCAGTGTACCTCAAGGTCACTTCGAATTCAAACGGATGCCGTTTGGTTTGAAAAACGCACCCGCAACTTTTCAGAGAACAATGAACACTGTCTTGTCTGGACTACAAGGTGTTCATTGCTTCGTGTATTTAGACGACATCGTCATATACTCACATGATTTATCTTCCCATATCAAAAAACTTATTCTTGTCTTTGAAAAACTAAGAAAATTCCGCCTTAAACTTCAACCGGACAAATGCGAGTTCCTGCGAAAAGAAGTCGCCTACTTAGGCCATGTAATAAGCGGCGAAGGCGTTAGACCTAACCCTGACAAAATAAAAGCTGTCATGAATTTTCCTGTACCAAAATGTGTTAAAGACATAAAATCATTCTTAGGTTTAGCGTCATACTATCGAAGATTCATCCCAGAATTCTCAAAATACGCAAAGTCCCTTACTGCCCTTCTAAAAAAGGATACCAATTTTAACTGGACCAATAATCAACAATTAGCATTTGAGCAATTAAAAGAGAAATTAGTAACGGCACCAGTCCTTATCTACCCTGATTTTACTAAACCTTTTATTTTAACTTGCGATGCGTCGAATTACGCCATTTCAGCTATATTATCCCAGGGCGTAATTGGAAAAGATCAGCCAATCGCTTTCGCGTCAAGGACACTTAATAAAGCAGAATGTAATTATAGTGTCACTGAGAAAGAATGTCTAGCCATTGTGTATGGAACCAAAACATTTCGTCCTTACCTTTTCGGCCGTCAGTTTAAAATATTAACAGACCATAAACCCCTAAATTGGCTTTTTAATTGCAAGGACCCTGGATCTAGATTAATCCGTTGGCGCCTTAAACTAGAAGAATATAATTATGAAATTCAATATAGGAAAGGTAAGACAAACACAAATGCTGATGCTCTTTCGCGATATCCAATAAATCCTCTACAAAACATACAGGAAACTCAGACAAATAAAGCATTACCTGATAATCATCCAATACCTAATCCTGAAAATGTCCCCACTAGCCCTGATCAAATACTTACCGATGATGCACCTCCTTCACAGTCCTCGCCGCAATCAAATCCTGGAAGCTTAGACTTACCTGATGATTTTGTCCTCCCTGAAGACCTGGAACTCCCTGATGACTTTGATATACCTACACCACAATCCAGTGAAGTAGTGAATGATGACGATACTTATTCCAAATGCCTTAAAGCTTTAAATAACAGATTAGTGACATTGGATACCAAAATCCTTGAACATAACGAAAACCTTTTAAAGACAAAATCAAAACATATAGTGATACCTACTTCAATTGACCTTGATGAGTCAAACCGTTATGTATCTGAAATTATCGGTAATATGACTGAAAGTAAAGAATTCCTGGCATTAGAAAGAACTTTATATTCATTCTTGATATCTGAAAAAGGGAATACCGTTTATTATTTACTGTTCATTAAAGTGTATCATTATGAAACAACCACTTACGATGATATTTTTAAAAGCCTGAAAAATTTAAAGAATTACCTTTTATCTGCAAATATAAATGAGTTTAGTATCACAGATTTCAGAAATCCGTTTGATAGCCATAATTTCATAAAGATACACAATATAATCACGTACCTATTTCATAATACAAATATAACCATCAATATTTACAAAAATATTATAATGTATCCGAATATGAGCGAAATCGCTAGAATTATGCGTGAAAATCACGATATTCCTATTTCAGGCCACTTAGGCTCTAACAGAATGTTGAAAAGAATCCAAGAAAAATATTACTGGCGAAATATGCGCAGTGACATTGAAAATTATGTCCGTAAATGTGTACCATGTCAAGCTAATAAAGCGCTACGTCAAACTAACCGTGCACCGATGCAGATCACTACAACATCGACACAACCATTTGAACGCGTTGCATTAGACATCGTAGGCCCTCTTCCTGAAGTTGGCAATGCTAAATTAAGATTTATTCTAACACTGCAAGACGACTTGACGAAATACTCAGCTGCTTATCCTATCCCTAATGCTACTGCAGAAGAAACTTCTGAATGTCTGATTCACTTTATCGCTCAATTCGGCATACCAAAAACAATTCTAACTGATCAAGGCCCGAATTTTACAGCCGAGCTATTTAAGCAAACTTGTAGCTTTTTAAAAATTAAACAGCTTTGGTCTTCCCCTTATCATCCGCAAACACAGGGAGCCCTAGAAAGGAGCCACTCAACTTTAAAAGAATACCTTAAATCCTTTGTAGACGAAAATCAAACCAACTGGCCTCGGTATGTTTATACAGCCATGCTCACTTATAATACGACAGTTCATAGTACTACAAACTTCACCCCATATGAACTAGTATTCGGTCATAAGGCACTTATACCCTCATCCATTTACGACTCCGCGTTAGAATCTACATACAATAATTACGTAAGGATCTTACAACAACGTCTACGAATTTCCAGGGAGAAAGCTGTAGAAAATATATTAAAATCAAAAATAACTTCCAAAGCTTATTATGATAAGCATACTAAACCAGCAAAGTATAAAGCAGGTGATATGGTATACGTGAAAAATCACTTACGACTTCGTAAAGCTTTATCACCCATTTGGAAAGGTCCCTATAAAGTTATTCGAATAAATGGAAATAACACACTTACCTTATTGATAAACCGTCGGCATGTAAAACATCACTATGATGAAGTTAAACTTGCCGAAATAAATGAGTAATTTTAGTTTAGTTTTTATTATTATAGTTACGTAGATTAGTTCTATAACTTAGCATATAATTTCAAGATCGCCTCGGCGTGTATCTCCGTTATATCAGCCGTATTAAACAATGTATCTAATATACCTAAAGACTTATATATAGAATCTAAAATGAACGAAATCTATAATGAATTGTTTTCTAGTTTATTAACTTTATCATTTAGACTTGATTAACGCTATAATGTTTACGAAAAATCATTCTATACACCCCTCTGTCCTAACCCCTAAACAACTGTATGAAGAGTTGATGCGTAGTGTTAAGGATTTAAATAAGAATAGTGAACTACCTGTTAGCTTAAGTTTAGATAGTATTCATGTGCTAACTGACTTAGCGCAACTTTCATGTTATTTTATAAATAGTAAAGTAGTGTTTGTTATTAAGATTCCCTTAGTATATAAATCAGAATATGTGTTATATAAACCTATCTCAGTACCTATCCCACATGATGTGGACCAGCCTCATTCATATGCAATGATTATACCTTATTGTAATTATATAGCTATAAGTAAAGATAAATCAACATATGTATGCCTTCAGGATCTAAATAAATGTGTTAAAAGTATTAATCAGTTTTATGTATGTAATAATCTCGATGCATACTCAGTTCAAGATATGCCTACTTGCGAAACTGAAATGTTATGTAAAATTATTAACAAATTACCTCAACAATGCGAAACTAAATTGGTTCATGGGAAGGTAGATATTTGGCAAGAATTAAAAACAATAAATGGTTATTTGTTAAGTCAGAACCAACGAAACTTACCCTTGATTGTAATTCACAGATAACAGAGTACAAATTGTTAGGTACTGGTGTTATCAATCTAGAACCGGAATGTAAAGCTTATTGTAAAGACAGGGAACTTTCATCAAAACCTTATTATAATTCAGTTATTAAACCTGTAATTTCTGATTTTAATCTTATCAATGATCCTTGTTGTGACAAAGATAAATTCATGTTAATTAAATCTAAATTAAAACCTTTAAAGTTAAATAATGTACACCTAGAAAAACTTGTAACTGTTTCAAATCACCAATTAATGTCAGATATTGATAATATTATTAAGGAACCTAGCCCATTCATAAAATATGAATCTCATTATCCTATCATTACCTATTGTATAATTATCCTACTTTTAATTTTTATATTCTATAAACTTTGTAAAAAATTCGGTAAATGTCCAACTCCCAAAACTAAAATAGAACCTAACAGTATAATAGATGAAGTTCAGGAATTAGAAGAAATTCCAGTCCCAAGACTTCGCATATCTTCCTGAAACTTATGTATAAAAAAAAATATAAGTTTCATCTTGTTGGGGGGGTTGTTACATCCCTAGTCTGTATCAGTAGACGCTGACACTAGTGCTTAGTCAGCACCGGACCTCCTAGAACCAGATAGCTCACAGGCTACCTACCAGCCAGTTCGGGTTTGGCATCCAAAGAGTCGGGACGTATACCGAGTTTTCCCTAATATTAATCTGTCCTAGTTTATAAGGTTACAATAAACCTTTTTTAAAAAGATTCCGGAGTTTTCCATTCTAACAGCTCGAAATATGAAAATGTAAAATTTAAATGAATTTTTATTGCACTAATCGATTCAATAAAAATGTTGTGTTTTTTTGTGGTTTATTAGCATTTTAGAATCTAATTAAGACACTTCAAAAATGGATATAATACCCTATAGCGTGCAGGTTGGGGCTTGTGGCTAAGTAATATAAGCCGCTCGGATCGATCGATCAGGTTAAGCTACGCTCGCCGCGGTTGGTCCGTGGATGGGTGACCATCTTAACATACCAAGACCTCTCCGTGCATCGAAAAGCACGTTAAGCCGTTGGTCCCGGCTGTCATTTGTAGATCTTTCCCGGCAGTCGTTACGGGTCGTCAGAAGCCCGAAAGTCTGACAACCAGTCTTTTCAAGGGGTATCGTATTACCCAGTAACTGGGTTGTGGAGGTCAGATAGGCAGTCGCTCCATGTAAAATACTGGTATTCAGCTGCATCCGGTTAGACTGGAAGCCGACCGCAACATAGTTGGGAAAAGGCTAGGCAGATGATGATGAGGGTGCAGGTTGTAAAAAGACCCATTAATGATTAGATAGATACGGAGTTATGGAAGGTAAAAATTCTCAATGTTGAACGAACCATATGAGGGTACTCGTTCCGTTGAGCGTCATAACCTCCAGCTATTACAGTTTCAAGCTTCTTAGGATTTCTGTAACACATTACACTGTCATCCAATTCTGCTAATTCAGTGTACTTGTTACATTTGACTTTTCTGTAGAATTGTTCGAGACATTCTGAAAAAAAGGCATTTTAATAACATATGTGGGGTAATTGTGTGAAGGTACGTTTTCGTAGTCGGACGGTGACCGCCATATACATAAATTGTTGGCGACTACAAGAAGAACTGATTGATAATTAAGAGTTTGATTAAACAATAAAAACTATTTTCTTATAGGTAAAATAGATAGGTAATTCGTTGTTACATTCTTAAGCATAGGGATAGTTTTCATCTCCCATAGTTAATAATAAGTTTTATCAATACCTAATGTAGCTATAAACCAATCAATAAGAAACGTAGTTAGCACCCCGCACATCCTCAAAAGGTATATAAATATCTAAACTAATGGTATCACCCATAAAACAGGTTCTAACTCGACAAAAACACACAGGTAAAACATTAACAGGCACCTACACACACATACGCAACAAATGGTATCGCCCACGAGCAAGCAAAAACTTGTCCGAACAGGTCTAAACCTGTCGAGAATTAGGCTCATGCTTGACCGAAATAACCCGGCCTTTCTTTTTGTTGATTGGTTTAGAAGCATAAAATGTGTGTTTCAATAAGAATCCCCTACATAAATACTGCCTATAATGTTGACTATAACTCTGGAACACAGGTCTTCTCTCTGTGAGAGGGAGTGGGCCGTAATCCACCACGCGAGCCCAGTGCGGGTTGGTAGATGTCACATGTCTTCAAATTTTTGGTTCTAGGACATGCCTCTTTCCTCACGATGTTTTCCTTGACAGTTTTGAAACCATTAGTGATGAAGTAATTCCTAAGACCTACAATTCGTAAGTTGAAGTAGTAGTAGTCCCAGCTGTGAAAACATCCAGAGGACACGGTGGAGCATACGGTGGAGGTCTGCCCGGCTTGGGCGGAGCACCGCCGTGTCCTCGTGGAGGCGATCGGTGGCGGCGATCTCTCGCGTCCAACCCTGGTCCAGGCCATGGTACGGAGAGAGAGTGCATGGCTAGCAGTCGCCTCCTTCAGCGAAGGAGTTATGCTCGCAAAGAGGGAGGCGGCGCATGTGAGGGAGATGCAGTACATGCGCCCTCACAGCCGTGGCCTTCGCAGGAGACACCCTGGGCGTCAGGAATCCCAGGCTGATTCCCGGCCACCGTAGGCACGGGCTTGCGGACGGCGAGTAATGGGTAGCTCGCTGTCCGGTAAGGACCAAGCCCGGGTCGACGGCGCGTTGTGTTCCACGCGCGCCTCAAAGAGATGTCAGCAGCAACAGATGGGGCCCGCAAGGGCCGATGCCTGCCAGGGGTGCGGGTTGTTCGAAAGAGATACCGCGGCCCCTGGCATACAGGCAACTGAGGGAACACGGGTGGGTTTTAGTCAGTAAAAATCTGACACGCCCTCCTGCTCCACCTAGAGCGGGAGAAGTTATTTCATGATTACCCACACAAAAAAAAAAGCTGTGGAAACATACATAAAAACAAATAAAAAGTAAAGTGCGATATAAGAAATTAGCAAGAACGTATGCCTCATGGCTGCTCCAAAACGTCCAAATTCACTGAGAAAGAAATATAGGACTTACCATCGCTAGCATTAGCGTAGTTAGTGATCAAAAATCCGAAGTCGTAGTGACTGAAACATTGAAACAGTAACATTAATTTAGTTGGCAACTATTTTTTCTATTTTGGGAATGACTGCTCGCAGGTCTACCTGAGGTTGTCTGCCGCTTAACAGAACTTGCTTGTGGCTACCTTAATAAAAAAAACAACCGACTTCCAAAAAAAACACTACAAAGTGAAAAATAACTTTAACTTCGGAAGTCGGTGACTTTGGATATGTATTTGAATTTTTTGTCACCGCCTTCCGAAATTAAAGTTATTTTTCAATTTGTAGTGTTTTTTCGGAAATCGGTTGTTTTTTTTTTGTTGAAAAAAGTGTTTATTTTTCACTTTTTAGTGGTTCACATGTGCTTACCCCTTGACAGCGTACCGGCGTGATGTAATGTTATGAACTGGTGTAAACAATAGACAGACATGAGATTTCAGCAATTCCAGTCCATTTGCTATCATTTATTGAGGAGTTCTGTTGCCTATCTCAGAAGTTCTTCATCAGATCTTCACCAAATTGAAATGGGACCACTCCGAGAAAGTATTCTTCTAAAAACTATTAAAATCGCTTCAAGTGTGCCTATAAAATTTGAACACTTCTCTCTATTTCTCCAGGATCCCATCATCAGATCCTGACTTGATGATCATGGGACCACCTGGGAAGTATATCCGTTCAAACAAAAAAATAATCCAAATTGGCCCAGCCATCTTCGAGTAATTGGGGAAAATACATAAAAAAAGGTTCCGACGAATTGTGTGAGGGATGTAGGTCTCACATCAAGTGCACTGGATTGGAGGACATTACTATGTTGTTCACTGATTAAAACTCCTTAATAACTTGAAGACTTATTTATTGTTCATTATAAGATCTGAATTTACCAGAACATCTGGACTAAAAATATGACAAGCCACCCAAAACTAAAATTACCCTATAACTATATTAATTTACATGGGTGCAAGTAGCGGTGGTAGCGCCGTGCCACTTCACTAAAACTACTAATAGAATTACTCCAAAATAAATCATGTTCACGCTCGATCCTAGGTCCACCAATCAGAGATGGGCAGGGGCGTCTACGAGTTTGGACAGGTTTCGACAAGTTTAGACCTGCTTTGAACTTGACTTAGAGTCGAGCGTGATCATAACAAAGTTCTTAGTAGTTAACAAATCAAACTTATAACTAGTAGCAAACTTATGGCTATATACTATTATTACATTGATTTATCATTATATACATTTGAATAGACTCTCTATTGTTCTATGTGTGGGCGTCCTGCACATTCCTCCCGCCGTGCGTCGTCTGCTGCTGACGTCGCAGTCGTAGAAACCGGTGCAGGATCGCCTTGGTCGATTGATAGCACCACTATCTTTTTCACTGGACGTCGCAGGATTCCTCCTTTTGTAGATACGTCCACTGTGCGCACCACTCCATCTGGGCCGGGAAATGTAGCGCAAATGCGTCCTCTGATCCACATGTTTCTTGGGAGGTTGCCATCAACGATGAACACTAGATCGCCGACCTTGGGAATCGTACCTTTAGTGTGTGGTTCTCTGCGATTCCGTAGTTCTGGGAGATATTCTTTCAGCCATCTGGCCCAAAATATATCAGCAAGTCTCTGAGCTGCACGCCAACTGGCTCGTAGACGTAAGTCGCTGTCGTCGAATTCTCCTGGTGCCGCGATGCGACCGGGACCGCCCAAAATGAAGTGATTGGGGGTTAATGCTTCAGGATCTTCGTGGTTCACTGACACGTGCGTAAGTGGTCGGCTGTTTACAGTGTGTTCGGCTTCGATGAGTAGTGTATGAAGCACTTCTTCGCTTGGGAATCGCTCGTTTAGCGTGGTGGCTAGTGCTGTCTTTACTGATCTCACCATGCGTTCCCAGGCGCCTCCCATGAATGGCGCTCCAGGGGGGATGAATCTCCAGTCGATCATCTTCTTCGAAGCTTCTTCTGCCGTAGCCGCGAAGATGGCTGCTCGTAGCTCCTTTTCAGCGCCGTGAAAGTTCGTTCCGTTATCGGACCATAGCTGCGCTGGACATCCTCGGCGTGCTATCATTCGTCGTAATGCCATAATTGCCGAATCTGTGTTGAGCGATGTCACAAGTTCGAGGTGTACGGCTCGCGTCGTCAGGCACGTGAATAAAGCGACGTATCTTTTTTGATGACTCCGTCCTGCTGTAATGGTCAATGGCCCGAAATAGTCCAATCCGACGTAGGTGAATGGTCTCTGGTGGTGTGCTAGGCGACAGGAAGGGAGATTCCCTGTCATCGGCTGAGGTGGAGAGGCTGCTTTTATACGACATCGTAGGCATTTGCTTATGATGTTCTTGACGGTCGGTCGTAGACGGAGCACCCAATGCTGCTGACGACATTCGTTGACTATGGTCTCGGTGCCTGCGTGATGTAATTTGCGGTGGACGTGTTCGATCCATAATCGTGTCGTAATATGGTTTCCATCTAGTATCATTGGTTTCTTCATACGTTCTGTGATGTCTGTCATGGCGGTTATCCTGCTCTTAAGGCGAACTTCCCCCTCCGTGAATTCTATGCATAGTGCGTGCAGGCGACTGTTTCGCTGTATGGGCTTCTTGTTTTTTAGAGCTTCTATCTCTTCTGGGAAGGACTGTTCTTGTGAAGCTCGCAGGATCAGACTTTCGGCTTGGCGTAGGAGTTCAGCGGTGAGAGGCAGGTGATTGCTTGAGATTTCTCGCCTCTCTTTTGGTTTGACTGGTACTGTCTGCTTACTTTTCCTCCAATCAGGGTCGCCGCTGCTGTTCTTTTTGGTTCTTTTGTAGTTAATATTCTGCTGTGATTGGCGGCAGAGATGTAGAAACTGTAGAACTCGTGCTGTCGCTCGTAGGTATCTTTCCCAACGTGAGAATCTATTGCAGTTAGGTATAGCTTCGCTGATCTGTATGTTCTGGTTTCTAATGCTACAGGTTCTCTCTTCTCCTGTGATTATGACAGGGTTTTTCTCGTCCGCTGGCCACGTTTCCGGCGGCCCACGAAGGAATTCTGGACCGTTGAACCAGCGATGATCTTGATCATAGTGTTCTGGTACATCTCTTGTAGCGTCGTCTGCTGGGTTCAATTTGGTCGGGATCCAGCGCCATTCATTGGTGGAACTGTGTTCTTCGATTGCTGCGATGCGGTGAGCGACGTATGGTTTATAAGATCTGGACCCAGTTCTGATCCATGACAGTGTAGTTCTGCTATCGGTCCAGAACGTGGTTGACTCTGGTGTTCTTTCATGTTCTTCCTTAACCGCTGTTGCCATACGTGCGCCAAGTACTGCTGCTTGCAGCTCTAATCGCGGAATTGACATTAGTTTCAATGGTGCCACCTTGGCTTTGGCTGTGATCAAGCAGACGTAAGTTCTTCCGTCTTTGGTCACAGTTCGCCAGTATAATGCTGTTGAGCATGCCGATTCGCTGGCGTCGGTAAATATATGTAGCTGTAGTGATTCCGTAGCGCTGAAGCCTGGATAGGTTCGTGGAATGGAGATGTGTTCTAGTGCTCTGAGATGAACGAGCCATTTCCTCCAGCTTGCGGCTAGGTCACTATCTAGGGCTTCGTCCCATGCTGTTCCACGACGCCAAACTTCCTGTAGTATTTGTTTGGCTCTGATGGTCACCGGCGATACAAGTCCCAATGGATCAAATAGGGACATAACTATTCGAAGAGCTTCTCTTTTAGTAGGCGTGTCATTCTGTAGGATGTTCTGAGGTATGCGTGCCAGATTCAGATTGAAGGCAAGCGAGTCTTCTGCCGGTGTCCGTATGAATTGAGGAGCCATGTCTCAGATTTAAACGAGGGTACTACCAATATTTAGTAGTAAATTTGCCAAATTTGTAGCCCCGATCCTGGAATTTGTAGTAAAACCCTTCAAAAGTTACAGAACGTTGAAGGTGGCCCCTCAATTCAGACGTCTGGATTGAGGAGCCACCTCAGAACTCGAAAACTAGCCAATGGATATTGCTAAAACTTTGGTAGGAATTAGTAGTGTTTATGTTTAATTTGTACAAAAAAAATGGGGTTTGTACGGCTGAATTTGAGGTAGATACAATGCTTTGATTTATCTGAAAAATCCATAAATTTCCTCGCGCTGTTTCTCGGAAACTGATGAAGCAATTAAAATAGATTTTTGGTATTATTTAGTAGTAAATTAGCCAAATTTGTAGCCGCGATCCTGGAATTTGTAGTAAAACCCTTCAAAAGTTACAGGACGTTGAAGGTGGCTCCTCAATCCTGACGGTCTATAAAAAACAAATGTACGTAGCTACTAAAGTAATTGACCAAATCGAAGTTTGATTATGCCAATATTTAGTAGAAATTTCTACTAAATATTGGCGTAATCAAAATTCCTCTACATTCAGTATTTCAAAAGATATTAATAATTTTAAAATTCCTAAAGAATTTTCTGTGTAGGGTGACCATAAATAATTCAAACTGCGTTCATAAACAGAACTTTATTTACACATGATTCATTCTTCACCAAATCAGTACCTACTTCAAAAAAGAAACAAAATATATTAAACACAAAGAATAAAAAAGACAAATAAACTAAAAGCGGATTATCCCAAATTAGCTTTTACAAAATCTCTAAGCATTATCTCTACCGAGATTTTTTAGCTAAACCTTAGTTAAATCAAAAAAGAAACAAAATATATTAAACACAAAGAATAAAAAAGACAAATAAACTAAAAGCGGATTATCCCAAATTAGCTTTTATAAAATCTCTAATCTCTAAACATCATCTCTATATTCCCCCTTATTCTATCATTAATTACTATCCTTCTCTAATCTTTATTTTAAAATACCACCAGTTTTCACCATCATTTATAGAATTTGTTTTGGAAGTTTTTTGTATGTAATACATTTAATACACATTTACGTAAACGTATCAGAAATCTTGCCGTTTTCTTATGTCATAAAAAATACGGTTTTTAGTTGTGTCGTAATGAATGATTGTAATGAGTCTTACTCTTTTATCACCTACTATAAAAATTGATACCGGGCAGAAATCCACAAAACGTGAGATCATTAAAATTTGAAAGTAGGTAAAGACACTCAATGTACTAATTTTAAATCTCTATTATCTATACCTACATGTTTTAAATTAAAACAAAATTGTTTTTGTGTCTGTCTGTATGACCGCTTAGATCTTCTAAACGACAGATGGAGTTTCATGTGGTTTCCACCATTATTTAGAGCAAATTTATTGATTTATTGTTTATTTTAATCAGAATCGAAATGTACATAAATATCAACTTAAGCGATTTAAACAATGCAAATAGAAATCACATGCTAACTTAACTAGAACTACTAACAAAATAAAACATAATTGTGCGTTTAATACATTAATATTTAACTAAGATTTAGCTAAAAAATCTCGGTAGAGATAATGCTTAGAGATTTTGTAAAAGCTAATTTGGGATAATCCGCTTTTAGTTTATTTGTCTTTTTTTATTCTTTGTGTTTAATATATTGTGTTTCTTTATTTATGTACTGATTTGGTGAAGAATGAATCATGTGTAAATAAAGTTCTGTTTATGAACGCAGTTTGAATTATTTATGGTCACCCCTACACAGAAAATTCTTTAGGAATTTTAAAATTATTAATATCTTTTGAAATACTGAATGTAGAGGAATTTTGATTACGCCAATATTTAGTAGAAATTTCTACTAAATATTGGCATAATCAAACTTCGATTTGATCAATTACTTTAGTAGCTACGTACATTTGTTTTTTATAGACCGTCAGGATTGAGGAGCCACCTTCAACGTCCTGTAACTTTTGAAGGGTTTTACTACAAATTCCAGGATCGCGGCTACAAATTTGGCTAATTTACTACTAAATAATACCAAAAATCTATTTTAATTGCTTCATCAGTTTCCGAGAAACAGCGCGAGGAAATTTATGGATTTTTCAGATAAATCAAAGCATTGTAGCTACCTCAAATTCAGCCGTACAAACCCCATTTTTTTTTGTAAAAATTAAACATAAACACTACTAATTCCTACCAAAGTTTTAGCAATATCCATTGGCTAGTTTTCGAGTTCTGAGGTGGCTCCTCAATCCAGACGTCTGAATTGAGGGGCCACCTTCAACGTTCTGTAACTTTTGAAGGGTTTTACTACAAATTCCAGGATCGGGGCTACAAATTTGGCAAATTTACTACTAAATATTGGTAGTATCCTCGTTTAAATCTGAGACATGGCTCCTCAAACCATACGGACACTTCTGCCGGCCTCCATATCAGGCCGAGAACTCGTTCTGTCTGAATGTTATCTTCCAGCTTGATTGTTTCTTCGGTCCTAGTTAGTTCCCCTAATGCTTCAAGAAGGGCGGTAGAGTTCGATGACCATTTCTTGAGTTCGAAATGCGCTTCACTATGAATGTTACGAACTGTTTGAGAGACTCTTACTGCTTCTTCTAGTGTGTCAAAACTATTCAGATAATCATCCATGTAATGCTTTCTTTTGATAGCTTCGACTGCCTCTGGGTGTTCCTGTTGGAATCTCTCGGCGTTTGTGTTCTTGATATATATCGCTGTAGCTGGTGAGCAAGAAGCTCCGAAAATTAATGACTTCATACGATATTGTTCAGGCGGCTGGTTGTCTCTTCGGTCTCCTCGCCATAAGTAGCGCAGAGCATCCCGGTCTTCGGGTCGAAGTTCTATTTGTAGGAACATTTCAGTAATGTCGGCGGTCACGGCGATTGGGTGCTGACGGAAACGCATGATCACTCCTGGTAACGATTGTAGAAGGTCTGGACCAGTGAGTAATTGATCGTTTAAAGAGACTCCTCTGGTCTTTGCTGCCGCGTCACAGACAATCCTCAATTTATCCGGTTTCATTGGATTGAAAACCGCGAAGTGAGGTAAGTACCAGGTTCTATGTTTTGAAGTGGTCGGTGGAGCTGGTTCGGCGTATCCCTTTGATACTAGTGCTTCCATTTGTTCGGAGTACTTCTTCTTTAGATCGGGATTTTTATCGATTTTCCTTTCCACGCTGACGAGCCTGTTCACAGCGCTGTCGTAGTTGTCTGGCATTTTTATGTTTTCATCTCGCCATAATAGAGCGGTTTGATATCGACCTGCCGTGGTTCTCTTCGTATGTTGCTGCAGGATACGAAGTGCCTTTTCATCAGGATCATTGATGGGTTTCTTTGGATTGACTTGCATGTTGTCTATTGTGATGTATTCCTTCACTAGTTCATGAAGGTCATCGTCTGTGTTGGCATGTCTGATGAAGTTCACTCTGTGGCCAAGTGCTCGTGTGTGGCTGCCGTGCAGGACCCAACCGAGTGGAGTTAGTGAGGCCACTGGTTGGTTTTTCTTTCCTGTTTTGATTTCTATTATGATGAGGAGATCCCAGTTGTCTTGGCCGATCAGGAGTCTGGGTCTTGCATCTTCAGTTACTATATCTTTGGCTATGTCTCGAAGATGTTCACAATCCCTGACTGCATCTCCAGGTATCCTCTGTGCAGCCAGCTCTAGCTGCTTAACTGTTCTTGCATGCAACTTGCGTTCAGATGTGTGAAGTCCTTTGATGAAGAAGTTCACTCGTCGAGACGTCACGTCGATCGTAGGCTCGCCGTCGAAGGATGATATACGTAGTGGTTCACATGATCCTTCCGCTCCAATTTGATCGGCTAGGCTCTCGTCGATTAGTGTTACTGTAGAGCCGTCATCTAGGAGTGCGTAGGTATCTACGGCTCCCGCCGATCCAGAAAGGTGTACTGGTATTATTTTCAGAAATGACACTCTAGGTGTCCATGCTGAATGCACCTTCTCTTGCTCTTCTTTAGCGCACTCGGGTTCCACTTTCTTTTTGTTCGCTGCACTGTCGGCGTGTAACATCTTGTGATGTAAATGTACACAGTCATTTATTTCGCATTTCTTTGGTTTGCAGCTTGTGTTGCTTTGTTCTGTATTTGAGGCAACGAAAACACAAGCGATGCTTCTTAGCTATATCCCATCTAGCATCAGTAGTTGCTTTCTTGAATTGTTCACATTCCATGATGCTGTGCTCCTGACGTTCACATAGGCCACACTTTGGTTTATTTGTTTCTTGCGTGGCATGCACTCGTTGCTGGCGCCGCTGCGTGTTCTGAGTGGGTTGTGTTGTTTAGGCTCCACTGCGAACATTGTATTTGCAGCGTGTTCTGCAAGGCCACATTGCCTACATCTTTTGGCAAGGCGCAACAAACTTGGCGGTGTGTGAAAAACTTATAAAGTGACACTTCTTAACTTGCCAACCGCACGAGCGGTCGAAATAATTTCTGTCCTATTGTAATAAATCAAAATTAAACTAAATTCAAAAATATAATAGTATCATTGAAGAGACCAAACTCCCGATGATTCGACCCTTTATGTCGTAATAGACATAAAAATTGGCGACCGTGACAGGACATTTCAAGAAGTATCAAAATTGTGTCGTTGAATTGGCACGTGGCGTGATCATCGAGACCACAAAAGGCCGAGTTCCCGTCGTGAAGCTGAAACCAACGAACATCCTGAAACCTTGGCATCGATGCAGCTAAAGTATCGACACAGGTGTACGGAAGAATAAGCAAGTGCAGAAGATTCATGTGAACCGGATCATCATAAGCTAAGTGCCCTTCCTTCCTCATTCTTACCTACCTATTTCCAATATATCCATAACTATCCTAATTCCCCTTGAAAAGTGTGAAAAACGTGCCTTCCACTGGTGCAATAATTTCTATTAATTAGGTATTGCCGAAGGGTATCCCCCAAGGTCAAAGTTTTCCTTGGTCAAACTTGGTTGTAATCCAGTTAAGTCACTATAATATTAACGTATTTCAGCAAAGGCCATCAATTGAAATAAATATTAGTAAGTTGGCACGAAATTAATCTAAATAATCATCCTAAATTACTATTCCAAAATAATTTTCAGTAGATTTTTCATCTACCCACATCGTGACTTTCTCATGCCATTCTAGGAAAAGATAACGTATCGTTCCCAATTAGTCTCTAATTTTGTACGCCAAACTTTCCAGATATCTCCGAACATCACGCTAGCACCATCATTGGTACGAGCAGAGGTTATATCCGTGCTTGGCAGCGTGGACCCGGTTTCCTGGTCGGCGGGTGGTGACGTCGAATTGAGGGGCGTGAGATTCTTTTATTTAACTTTTAAAATTGATGGTTTTGTCCTGAACGTAGTCGAGTTACTCTGCTTGATAGTTAATTACCTATACTTAGCATATTGTGCTTTGACTAATTTGTAGTTTTAAATAATGACGCAAGAAGCCGATTCAAAGAAATTACGCGAGTTGACTGTCAGGCGTAGCTCAATTAAAGGTCAGATTACCAAGTTTAAAAACTTTGTGGATAAATTGTCGTCTTCGGACTCATTAACAAATGTGGAAATAGCTGAATTAAAGATTAAACTTGGTAGATTTGAACAATTGTCAGCTAAATTTGATGAGTTGCAAAGTCAGATTGAAGTCTTGAATAGTGGGAACCTGTCATTAGAGCTTGAGGAGCGGGACAAAATAGAAGTTGATATGGTGAGTGCGCTTGCCATTGCAAAGGATCTGTTAGACAGCCGTATGCAATCATGTAGCCATGACTGTCATGAATCCCGATCTGAACCTCGTGACTCTGGTATCAGATTGCCGCGTATACAAATTGCAAATTTTGACGGAGCATATTTTAGGTGGCTCGAGTTCAGAGACTCCTTTTTGAGCTTAGTTGATCGTAATAAGCAACTCTCTCAGGTACATAAATTTTATTATCTATTATCTTACCTGGAAGGAGACGCGGCACTCATAATTTCCAATCTTGAAGTATCATCTGAAAATTACAATGAAGCTTGGAAGTTGTTGTGTGATCGTTATGATAATAAAAGACTTCTGATTGATCATCACATGAATTCATTGTTTAACATACCTTCATTTAGCAGGGAAACTGTAAAGTCTTTACGATTTTTAGTTGACCATGTTACAAAAAACTTAAGAGCATTATCTAGTCTAGGAATGCCCACGGAAAATTGGGATATGTGTGTCATATTTAATTTAACATCAAAATTAGACAATAATACACTTCTAAGGTGGGAGGAATTTAGAAACCAGCTTGGTAACGATATTCCAACCTTAGACAACTTTAAAAAGGTTTTGATAGATCGCGCTGATGTGCTAGAAGCTTTAGATAGGAATAAAACAGACTACAGCCACCAAAGGGCTTCGCAGGTTCAAAATAATCAAATTCGTTCGAATAACTACACACAGAATAATCACAACAGCAAACAGGATAAATATCAAAAATGTTTTATTAAGGCAGTAACAGCTACTAATAAATATACTTCAACTTCATTTGTATGTATAATCTGTAATCAAAATCATAAAATATATGAGTGTCCTATTTTCAAAAACAAAACTATACAAGAAAAATGGGCAGATGTAAATAAATATAAACTTTGTTCTAATTGCCTTAAACAGGGTCATCCAGCAAGGGCTTGTGGATTTGGACCATGTCCTGATTGTAAACAAAGACATAATCGTCTCCTGCATAAGCCTAGCGAGGCAGTAAATAATAATCATGCACATTCAGAATCGGAATCTATTAATGTTAACTCATCGGAATATCAATTCAATCACGTTCTCTTATCTACTGCTTTAATAGAAGTTCATAACCCTAATAACAATCAATACGAAACAGTGCGTGCATTGCTCGATTGTGGTAGCCAAGGCAGTTTTATTACAAAATTTTTAAAAGATAAACTGTCACTTGATTCTATTCCAATAACTAGTATTAATATTATAGGCATCGGAAATCACTTGTCTAATAGGGTAGAGGAGAGCTGCATTGTTAAATTGCAATCTGTTTATAAACAGTTTGATGTTATCTGTAACATGCTTGTCATGAATGAGTTAACTGGTTATTTGCCGAAAAGCCGCGTTGATGTTAAATTCAAAATACCTAAACACATAAAATTAGCCGATACTAATTTTAATGAACCCTCTCAGGTTGATATCTTGATTGGATGTGATCTTTTCTGGGATATCCTAGGAAATGAACAAATTTCGATAGGCCCAGATAACCTAAAGTTACGAAATTCCAAATTTGGCTGGTTAATAGCCGGACCGATAAATAAAAATAATTTGAATAGCATAAATTGCAACAATAGCATAATTACAAAAAACAACAAGACTCAAGAGTCTTGCATTGATAAATTACTTACCAAATTTTGGGAAATTGAAGAACTCCCAAACAAACCCATTCTCAGCGAAAGGGAAAGGGTTTGTGAAAGGCATTATTTGCAAAATACGATCCGTTTAAAAGACGGACGGTTTAATGTTAAATTACCTCTAAATAGTTCTCCAAGTAACTTGGGTGAATCCTATAATACTGCAAAAAAAAGATTGTTTAATTTAGAATCACGTTTTAGAAAAAATCCTACACTAAAAATACAATACGTTGAGTTTTTGAAAGAATATGAAGAGCTAGGACACATGTCTGTAGCACCTAAAAGTAAACCATTTCCCTCATACTTCTTATGCCACCATGCTGTATTTAAGGACAACAGTGAATCAACCAAGGTCCGTGTTGTTTTTGATGGATCCGTCCCCACATCCTCGGGTATATCTGTCAACGACATCCTCATGGTGGGCCCAAATAAGCAGGATTCTCTCTTCTCCATACTCATAAGAGTACGTCAATATAAATATTTAGTTACTGGTGATATTGAAAAAATGTACAGACAATTGAGAGTAGATGAATCCTGTAGAAACTTGCAATTAATCCTATGGAGAGAAGATGAGTCCTTGCCCATCAGAACGATGCAAATGAATACTCTTACTTATGGCACCACAAGTGCGAGCTATTTAAGCACTCGCTGTCTGTGGCAGGTGGGCGAGGAGTGTGGGGACGAAACTATAAAAAACATAATCCAACACGACTTTTATGTCAACGACTTAATCACTGGTTGTGATGATGAAGAACAATTAACTTATATTCAAAATTCCATATCCTCCGCTCTAAAGTCAGCTTGTTTTAATTTACGCAAATACAAAACGAATTCTAAAAATTTATTCAAAAATTCATCGTTAAATACTCAAGACAAATTAACTATAAGTGAAGCATCAAGCACGCTGGGCTTAGGGTGGGAGCCAAAAACTGATAATTTAAACTTTCCTGTACAACCGTATCACAATCATGATAAAATAACAAAAAGACGCATATTATCAAATGCATTTAAGATATTCGATCCTTTGGGGCTGTTAAGCCCATGTATAATTACGGCAAAAATGATATTACAAAAATTATGGCAACAAAAAATAGACTGGGATCAAGCTATTCCTCAAGAAATAGAGGAAATGTGGCTAGAATTTGCGAGTAATTTGAATGGTTTATTGAATTTACAAATACCTAGAAGAGTATTATGCGATTCACCGAAATTAATAGAACTTCATTCTTTCAGTGACGCTTCACAGAAGGCATATGGGGCATGTGTATACATGAGAAGCACGGAAAATAACCATGACTTCATGGTACGGCTATTATCTGCTAAATCTAAGGTAGCTCGTATAAATCCTATGACAATACCGCGATTGGAACTTTGCGCTGCGTTACTGGCTGCTAAACTATGCAAGGGTGTCCTTGAGTCTATTCGTTACAAGCCGTCACGATTCGTTCATTGGTGCGATTCAAGCGTAGTGCTAGCATGGCTCACAGGGGATCCGACCAAACTCAAAACATTTGTCGCAAATAGGGTGGTTGAAATAACCGAGCTCACTGACGCATCCTCATGGCGATATGTCCCCACAGACATGAACCCAGCCGATCTCATTTCTAGGGGTATAAATGCCAATCAAATAATAAATAATAGCCTGTGGTGGACTGGTCCGAATTATTTAATGAAAGGTGAAAACAATTGGCCAGTTCTAAATTCCGTTGATATCAATAATGTACCTGAAACTAAAAAGACATCTAAATCTAAAACTACACCTATAATTACAAATAAAACCAAATACTCACCAACGAAGCAATCAGAACAATCAGCATCTGTAACAAAAACTCATATAACAGAAGATACATTATTAACACCAAATAAAATGTTATCTGAGCGAAATGAATTAAATACTTACCTTAACACTGACACACTACAACCCATAATAGATGTTGAAAAATATAGCAAACTAAACAAACTGATAAGAATAGTCGCGTGGATAAAAAGATTTTGTTCCAACATTCGTAATGTTCATAACAAAAAGGTTTTAGCTCTCAGCGCTAATGAGTTGGATGACTCATTTCATTATCTATGTCGTGTTGCTCAGTATAAATGTTTTCCAATTGAATACAAGGCGTTATCTAAAAGGTTACCTTTAAACGGTAAATGTAAATTGCTATCGTTGTCACCTTTTTTAGACGACAATAATTTAATTAGAGTTGGGGGACGCATAAGTTCTTCACCTTATAGTTTTGATAAAAAACATCCAATTCTACTTGATTCATCCCATCATTTGACAAAACTTTTATTTGAAAGAGAACATTTACGGCACATGCATGCTGGCCCGCAGCTGTTATTGTCAATGATAAGGGAATCAGTATGGCCGCTAAATGGCAGAAGGTTAGCTCGGCGCACAGTTCACAATTGTGTGCGATGTTGTCGTGTCCGAGGCAAAACTCTTTGTCCTAAAATGGGTGATTTGCCATCACAACGTGTGAGCACAGATTTCCCATTCAATTCAGTGGGCATAGATTTTGCTGGACCTTTTTACATAATTAATCGTAAAGGTAAAGGTGCAAGAGTGAACAAATGTTACCTTTGCATATTTGTGTGCTTGCGTTACAAGTGCGTTCATTTGGAAGCGGTCTGTGATCTTACTAAGGACGCATTTGTGATGACGTTACGCAGATTTATTGCCCGTCGTGGCAAACCCAATGAAATATTTTGTGATAACGGGGGCAACTTTGTGGCTGCTGCTAAAGATATAGGGGCTTTTCTTAAATTACATAACAGGGACTTAGCTGAATTTGCAACTCATGAAAATATAAAATTTGTTTTCTCACCTGCTCACGCTCCTCACTTTGGCGGCATCTGGGAAGCCGGAGTCAAATCTGCAAAATTCCATATAAAAAGAGTTATGGGAAATACCCATCTTACCTTTGAAGAAATATCTACGCTTTTCGCACAAGTGGAGGCCGTTTTGAACAGTCGCCCCTTGTGTCCTTTATCCTCATCTCCTGATGACTACCTCCCTTTGTCCCCAGGGCACTTCCTTATTGGAAGACCGCTAAAGGCACTGCCGGAACCTAATTTAGAACACTTAAAAGAAAGTCACCTGCAACGATACGCGCGACTGCAACAAATTCATCAGCATTTCTGGTCACGTTGGCAGCGTGAATATATACACGAGTTACAACAACGACTGAAGTGGAAGACCAATGGAAAACCCCTAAATATTGGAGACCTCGTACTTATTCATGAAGACCATGTACCTCCATTGTGTTGGCGCCTTGGACGGGTTAGAACATTATTCCCTGGTCCGGATGGAGTTTCAAGAGTGGCTGATTTGAAAACCACGCGAGGTGTTCTACGTCGGCCTATTATCAAATTGTGTCCACTACCTACTGCTGAAGATTTACTGTTGAAAGAGAAGCCTTTCAACGGGTGGGAGGATGTTTAGGCTCCACTGCGAACATTGTATTTGCAGCGTGTTCTGCAAGGCCACATTGCCTACATCTTTTGGCAAGGCGCAACAAACTTGGCGGTGTGTGAAAAACTTATAAAGTGACACTTCTTAACTTGCCAACCGCACGAGCGGTCGAAATAATTTCTGTCCTATTGTAATAAATCAAAATTAAACTAAATTCAAAAATATAATAGTATCATTGAAGAGACCAAACTCCCGATGATTCGACCCTTTATGTCGTAATAGACAGTGTTGTTGCAGCGATATTTTCAGGTAGTGCATACGGGCTGCATATTTCAGCTTCAATCTTGATGAATCGGGTAAACTTCAGAAGATCAGGTTCTGTTCTGGAATTCATTGCTGAGAACTGGTACCACTGTCTTTTCAAGGTTGGCGTGAGCTTCTCAACAATAGCTTTCGTTACTTCTGGATTGAAGAGATAATGACCACAGTTGAGTGCTTGCAGAGTCCCAACTATGCTTTCTATTTTGGTAGCGAATGTACAAACATCACGCGGCGATTCAGTGAGGCGTGGCAGAGTTCGTAGACGTTCTATCTCGGCTATTGCAATTGAATCTGAACGTCCAAAGCGTAGCTCGAGTGATTTCATAACTTCACTTGGGTCTGCGTTCACTATTAGTAGACCTTGAACAGCTTCCTTGGCTAGACCTCGAAGGCTTCGTCTGAGTCTAGACATGTTCTCCACTGCTGTTAGTCGATGTGCCGTCTCACTGTAGGCGGCGCGGAACGTAAGCCAATCTTGATGCGCTCCGTTGAAGCAGGGTAGTTCAGTGTGTCTCATTGGCTGCTGGTACTGTGTGGATTGCACAGCGTGTGTGATCGCAGCAGCAAGTTCTTTCATGTCCGTCCTTGGTTCTTGGACGGCCAGTGATGTAGGCTGATGCAAGGCGTGCGCTGATGGCATAGACTGCGGCACCCGGGTCTCGGTGCCATATCTTGGAGTATAGCTGTGATGTGGTGCCGTAGTATAGATTGGTTGCCATGATGTGTTCGTTGTTGCGTACGTCGGGTTCTGTGGCCAGGGTGCTGGCGTTGGTTGCGGCTGCGCAGGCACATAGTTCGGTTGCCAGGATGCGGATGTGATCACTGGCTGCAGGTTCGGGAGTGGCTGCGTGGGCGCGGGGTTCTGTTGCCAGGCGGCGATCACTGGCGGCGGGTTCAGGTGCGGCTGTTCTGTCGCGGGGTTCGGCTGACAGGGGGCGGCGGTGCTCACTGGCAATGTGTTCTCAGGTTCAATGTTCAGGTTTTCAGGCGGCGGATGCATGGTGCTGACTCCCGCCGGTAAAGTCGCTGGGATGCACCAGGACACGGCTGCGGTTACTGGAGCTGTAGGTTCGTTCGGCGACTTCACTTCAGATTGATGTGGTCTGTCGGCGATGGCGAGTAGCTGACTTGATTGTAGCCAAGTAGTCACTCGTTGATCATTTCCAGCTTCCGAGGCGACTGAGGATAAGTCTTCATCAGTAGATTCAGCTTCGACCTCGGCGAGGTGCGCGGTTGCTAACTCCACTAACCTTTGTGCTAGTTCTGCCTTGGCCTTGGCTATGCGACGCGCTTTAGACACTTTTACACTTTTTTGAGACGTAGGTTTGCTGCGGCGACCACTTTCTTTATTTTCAGGTTTTCCGGTGCCTTGTAGTGTGGCGGCTTGTTTGATTGTAGACGCGGTCGCATCAGGTGCTTCTGACGTGTCAGCTGTCGTTCTCGTAGCCTCCGTAGTGGCTGTCTCAGCCGTAGTTTCAGTAGCGGTTTCAGTGGCGGTTTCAGTGGCAGTTTCAGTGGCAGTTTCAGTTTGTTCTGTAGCCGTAGTCGATGCTTGTCTGCCTTTTTTACCTGTAGACCTCGTAACTGGCATTGTTCTTGATAAATTCTTCTAAATATTCTTCAAGAAGTTCACTAGACTCTTCTCAATAGCGTTTTCCTCGTATCCGGCTATCGAAGGACCAGACAATGTGAGGGATGTAGGTCTCACATCAAGTGCACTGGATTGGAGGACATTACTATGTTGTTCACTGATTAAAACTCCTTAATAACTTGAAGACTTATTTATTGTTCATTATAAGATCTGAATTTACCAGAACATCTGGACTAAAAATATGACAAGCCACCCAAAACTAAAATTACCCTATAACTATATTAATTTACATGGGTGCAAGTAGCGGTGGTAGCGCCGTGCCACTTCACTAAAACTACTAATAGAATTACTCCAAAATAAATCGTGTTCACGCTCGATCCTAGGTCCACCAATCAGAGATGGGCAGGGGCGTCTACGAGTTTGGACAGGTTTCGACAAGTTTAGACCTGCTTTGAACTTGACTTAGAGTCGAGCGTGATCATAACAAAGTTCTTAGTAGTTAACAAATCAAACTTATAACTAGTAGCAAACTTATGGCTATATACTATTATTACATTGATTTATCATTATATACATTTGAATAGACTCTCTATTGTTCTACGTGTGGGCGTCCTGCACAAATTGAGAACCTCCTTTTTGAAGTCGGTTATTTAAATACTCAAGCGAGGGCTTAAAAACTTAAAATTAGAGCGACTGCTCGCTAAGGGCACTCCCTGTGAAGTACGGACCTCGGCTTGGGACATCGCTGGTAGAGGGCAGCAAGGGAGTGGCTGAATGGTTATTATTTAGGGACGAATTTAATACTAGAGGCTCAGCGGCGGGGGCTGGTTCGAGCAAGGGTCGGAACAGACATGGATTGGGACGTCGCACACTGGTCCCAAATTAAAAAAAAGTGGACATTGATAGTAGACCGCTGATATTTTTTTTTATTGTTGATACAATGATAACAGATAAGGCAAAAAAATATTATTGTCCTACTTCAAATACTTTTCTGTAAAAAAAATATTTCTTTTTTTTTTGTATGGGAGCGATTACATTTTACTCAATTTCTCAAAAACTTTAAGCGATGTCGAGATGGCAATCACATATGTTAGAAAACTAATAATTTTGAGTATTTGGCTCGAAGAAACTTATTGCTTATCTCTGCGTACTTTCGAGATAATAGTGACAGAAAATAACATTTTTTTTGAATGTTAATTTTTTGCTTTTTTTTAATCATAGCCTTACTTTAGCACATAATTATAATGTATGCGTAATGTCAAATAAGTAAAAAGAGACTTCTCTGTAAAAGAGGTTATAGGGGCTCACTAATGACTGAAAAGCTATGACCTTTCTGAAGGAGTACTTTCATCAGTTCTAAAAAACAATCAAAATGAAGACATATTAAGCTGCAAACATAAAGTTGAATATGTTCACAAACGATTCTGAAAAAATATTATGGTGAAAGATTAATATTTGGGTCTATATTCTCTTGAGAAATCTCTATTTCCTCGTTTTCCAACGAAAGCAATTCATTGTTCAAGATCAAAGCACTAGCCTCTGGAAACAACTGTTTATGTAAACGAGCAAACTTTGGTTTGATATGGCTGATGTAAGGATCTGAGCTAATTAGAAAGCTGTGGATAATGTCTAAATTAGTCTGAACTCTACCGATTTTTCTTGTATGTGCCATTCTAACATTCCGGAAATCTTTATTCCTCGCTTCGGAAGCTTCTTCGGAAAGCATGCCTATCGGAATAAAGGAGAAATTTTCACAAATATCAGCACCGTGTATCAACAATTTATGGACACTTGAAGGCATGTAATACCATGGATATAAGTTTACATATAGCATTGCTGTTTCTTTACAATATTCCCTAAACAAGTTGGTATTAATAAGTTGACCAGATGAAATTGTTTGTAAAATGACTGCAAATCTCTTGATTAAATCAGGGTGGATACCCGTTATTTCAGCAGATACTTCATAATTTTCAAAAAACCTTCTTGCCGTGTTACCGTCATTGGTTGTACCAAATCCCTGTTTTACTATGTCAATTAACAAACCAGTTCTTTCCCGGAATTCTTCTTGTGTCAAATTCTTTTTAATTTCTTTTAACAATTTATCTTCTTTTCGTGCAGCCCACTTTTTGAAGTCTAAGTTGTACGAAATGTGTAAAATACATTCCATACATCTTATCCACATATGAAGCGAAGACAGACCATATTTATACATATCTTCTCTGATGAGTCTTTTGGATACAAAGTCCAAGTCATTCATTTTGCTAGGTGGGGTATTGCAAATATTACAAACAGCTGCAGAAGAAGTATTGGAAATCACAGTAGAAATTTTCCCATCAATCATAGTCATGTACAAATCATGTTTAATATCAAAATTATCTACAATTGTGGGAACAAGATTACGAATTTCTTCCTCTAAGGATGCACTTTCCTTCTTTATCAATTCATTTGTTTCTTTTGCAAATATAAAGCCAATTGGACGACAATAGTTTGTTGAAGAGGGAGCAGGATTTTGCCACAAGATAGTACCACTCTCTTCTTCCAAACGAAGCGGAACCAAACTAATCATGAAAACTGAAGAATCGTCAATTTTAGTGTCGGAGTGTGACTTTTGTTTATAATTACTTTGAGAAGATGACCCGTCAAAACCCCATTTGCTTATTAGTTTTAGCGATTTTTTGTCGGCAGAGTTGTGCTGAATTGTTTTTAATATCCTATTAGTTGTCAAATCTAGAAGCGATTGAAGTCTTATCTTAGCATCAGATTCAGTTACAGTTATGTCTGACTCTGGAGGATAACAAGTTTTTTTAGCTTCCAGGAGCTTTTGATAGGATGGAAGACCATACATTTTCTCTGAAGCAAGAATAGTTCTTAAATTTCGATATTGCCATTTTGACAAATTTGTTGAGGTGTAAAGCGCTAACGTTTTATCATCTGGTAAACACGGTTTGTCAGTCTTTTTAGCGAATAGTACATCATATACCATCTCACATTTTTCCTTGTTTTGGCTGAGTTCGTTTAATATAGCTGCTAATTTTGTTTTTTTAGACTCTTTTAATTTGGCACATAAAGCATAAACTAATTCCTCCTCTGTGTGATCTAGAAGTGTTAGAGAACGCCTTTTCTTCTGTTTATCAGATATATCAACAAATGGTTTTTTACTTGTACCATAACTTAATTGATGAGTATCCACTTGCGTTTCGAAATTTGGAATTACTTCCTCGGCAACTTTAAAAATGCTGCTTAAATCGATATTTTGACATTTTGGCCAAACTATTTGGGATTGTAACCAGTCTGAATTTTTGTTAAGAAAGGTCTTTTGAACTCTACTGGAAGCAGACCATCTTTTTGAGATATTACTTGAAAAATTACGACAAAATAATTTAATATTACTCAAATCTTCGGAAGACAATTCAACACCAATACGTTCAATAAGGGCATTAAATAAAAATTCGACATTTTTAAAACCACCTCCTGATTTAAGAACAACGTATAAGTCTAAGTTGGTGACAAATGCGGACATAGTATAATTTTAAGGAAAATTGAAAACAAATTAGAATCAAAGATATCAAAGACAAAGTGACTTTGATTTTAACAAAAAAAATTACGAAAACAAATTCGACGAAAGAAAGACAAACAAAAATTATTTGATTTTAAAATCCAAAGATTCAAAATACAACAATAACAAAACAAACAAACAACAAGCGTTTCTTCAAGCGCACAGAAAAAATAAGGACACGTCTTATCGCAACCACATTTAGTTGTACACTGAGTGAGGTGTACGCGCGCGATTCGTGACCGTATTACGTTACGTCATGAGAGGCGGCCATCTTGTTATCCCGGCAAACTCGCGTCGAAGCTCCATTTTGCTGGCCAGCGGACCTATTGCGATATGAGTAAGGCTATGATTAAAAAAAAGCGAACAATTAACATTAAAAAAAATTGTTATTTTCTGTCACTATTATCTCGAAAGTACGCAGAGATAAGCAATAAGTTTCTTCGAGCCAAATACTCAGAATTATTAGTTTTCTAACATATGTGAATGCCATCTCGACATCGCTTAAGGTTTTTGAGAAATTGAGTAAAATGTAATCACTCCCATACAAAAAAAAAAGAAATATTTTTTATAGAGAAAAGTATTTGAAGTAGGACAATAATATTTTTTTGCCTTATCTGTTATCATTATATCAACAATAAAAAAAAATATCAGCGGTCTACTATCAATGTCCACTTTTTTTTAATTTGGGACCAGTGTGCGTCGTGGCGGGCCTCATTTTAAAAACATGTGTACATTATGTACCATTCAAATACTGCAGTCACAATCCGAACTCCGTGATAATCCGCCAAGGCCTTGTTTTTTGCCTGTCCGGATTTAGCGGGACCCTATAGTAGGGGATCCGATATCCGGATTCCTACAGATACGAAACGCAAAAAAGTCTTACCTTTTTTGAACAGCACGACAGTCAGGACAGCAAACTATTGGCTTAAATACGTTGTATGAACAAAACTGAAATAGAAAAAAGTCAGTAAGTAAGTATAGTTTTGGGACGAAGTTCTTTAATGCAACTTGCGGTAGGAGTAAACTTATAGAAAATTCTAGAAATCGTCCCTTAACGAAAAAGCATTAGCAGCCTCTATGCGACTTTTTATTACTTATATACAACGTGTAACGGAAAGGGTATATATACATACCAAGGGCACGGCTTCTTTGGATGATATCAAACGATATTGGAAGGGTTTTTTAATTCTATCTCTACATATTCGGAAGTTATGAGAATTTTTAATTCATTGATACCAGAAACCGAACTTTTAAAAATGAAATAAACACATCACTCGGAAGAGGTTTACCGTGATATTGGCAAGTAACGTGAAAAGATATTGTCCTACGTAGTGCAGTGACACGGTTGTTATGATTTGAATTTAAGAAACAGATGAAACCGAAAATTTCGTATCAATTCTTAAAGTATTATATTTTGAGCTGAAACTATGTATAGTGATTCTACACCAGCTGTTATCTTTAGTGCTTAAGGATAGCAATAGGGTTTCTGTTACTCCCGTATAATAGAAAGACGCAGAGAGAGACAGTTTTCATGGTTTTGGAGGGTGCTGTAGCCAAATTATGAGGACTAAATGAAAATCCAAGATGGCGTTTGCGAAAATTTACAATTTGTTTATCATAGGTGTCATTTACATGGTGTTCGACAATCTAAATCGAATTTCCTTCGAAAAACCTTCGCTCCTGACGGGGGTCCATCGACCACATTCGATTTTATTAACAGGCCAACGACCTTCGTCATTGACGCGCTTTAACGCGCTGTTTATCGCCTCTGATTTCCTTGGCCTTACATTAGCCAACTGTGTTGGTATATTGGCGTGTGCTAGCTGACATATGGCAAATTTAATGTTTTTTTGTGTTTCGTAATGTTTATTACCTAATATTGTATAGAATAAAGTTCTTCTAACTTAACAGCTGTACTGCTGGGGAGTTTGTTGCGCCACTTCTTCTTCTCAGCTAAAGCAGTAGGAACTGTCTTATGTAATTTTGACGTTAAAAAACAGCTGACTCTCAGCCTAGTTTGAATAAATGACTTTTGATTTTGATTTTGATTTTTGTCTCCGCGTGGTGAATTACGGCCCCTCCCTCGTACAGAGAGAAGGCCTGAGTTGCAGCAGTGGGAACGTTATAGGCTTATTATTCTAATCTTGGCATTCGGTCTCAAGTCTCAACCATACTCCATCTGCCATCTCAACTGCTAATTCAGTCATCTAAACACCATTTTCTCCTTAAATATGATGGAGCAAGACGTAACTAGGTACCTTTGGAAATTTTAAGCTTTTCAAATTCGCCAAGGCGGGATCACATTTGGCCAGTCTTGTACAGACGCCTTCGGAGCCGTCCTTCAAAACACACGACGAGCCTGTAAGATAGAAACAAGTGTTAAAGGACTACGTATAACTATGGCTACTATCATGGCAACATAACAATGGAAGCTCAAGGAAGGTACCTACAAAGTCTTTCATGCAGGACAGCACCCTAAAAATTGGCCTGTTTTGTTCTCTCTTTGATCTTGAGCGTTCTGCGGAGTTTCAAGAAAGTTAGAGGCCAACTTATGTCCTTATGTTACCACTGAAGATAGATCAACTGTACCTAAAGATTTCGTAATCTTTCCTTAAGGCCTAACTTCATCAAACTCTGTGAGACTTTAAGGCCCAACTTCACGAAACTCTGTTTGACATAAAGCCTAACCTCACCAGACTCTGTAGCACAATAGGTCCTAATTTCAACAACCTGTTACACAATCGGGCCCAAATTCAACAAACTCTGTTACACAATAGGGCCTAATTTCTTCAAAATTTGTTAGATATTGAGCTTAATTTCACCAAACTCTGTTAGATATTGGGACTAATTTCACCAAACTCTGTTAGATTTTAGGACTAATTTCACCAAACTCTGTTAGACAGTACGTGTAAAGTTATACATTTTGACGGATAGTTTCGCAGTTTGACGGTAAGTGAACATGTGAAAATTTAACTTACTGGAACTTATGTGGAAAAATTTAATGGACTCAATTTAAAAATCAAACAAACAAACCCATACTTAAAAAATGTATTCGCCTTCACAAAAACTCCATTTCATAGTTTCCATAAACGCGATGTTTTTCAAATAGCCGTGTAACAGTTACAAGCTTTTGCACATGAAAATACTATTAGAACCATGTTTTCACAATAATTATTTAAGATAATTGAAAGTGTTGAAAAAACTGTGTTGTACTGACTAACGGTTATTTAGATTGTCTCGTTGGTCTAGTGGTCACAAGCGACCAAGACCCTGGGTTCAATTCCCAGGTCGGGCAAAGTGTTTTTGGGTTTTTCTATCTGGAATTTCTCGGTAGCCCCCCCGAAGTCTGGATTTGTGCCCGTTTGATGGCAATAGGGTCACCCCCTATTACATGGGACTGAACCATAACTCCGTACTATAGGTAGGTATAAGCAGGAAAACACTGGATGCGGGAAGCACAGAACCGGTCGATGAGGCGGAGCTTGGGGGAGACTTATATCCAGAAGTGGACGTCTTTCGGCTGAAATGATGACAATGAGGATTCGCACGGACGTAAAAATATTGCGGAAGGATTCTTCGCGCAGTGGATCTTCAACGCACTGCTCAGCGCCGAGAGTTGAAAATCCAACACTGTGTTTTTTGACGCGTTGGGATGCACTCTGTTGGATTTTAAGTCTCCTAAGATAAAATCCTGCCGCGCTAGCGTAGGGGCCAACGGCTTAACGTGCTTTCCAAGACGTAAAGATGGTATGTAAAGATAGTAATCCATCCACAGACCAACCGCGGCAAGCGAAACGGACACAGATCGTAGCCACGCTTCTTCTTCGACCCCAGAACGTCCTCCTTCGCGAGCTAGTCGGCTCTCTCGTTTCCATGCAATCCTGCGTGGGCCTTTCCAGAATAAAGAGACACTCTTATTCTGGAGCCTGCAGCATCGTAAGGTGTCTCTGGTATCTACGGCCAAGGGATGAAGGGAACTTGCGTTGAAATGATGATGATAGGTAGGTACACCTTTGCCTGTTCCTTCGGGGAAACAAGGCGTGAATATTTTGTAATGAGATTTAGACGAAAAGTCGGTAGGAAACCATAAAAGAGAGTGACGAGTTACATACGGAAAGATGAGTATCAAACTAAAGCAGGCGCGGATCCACCGTTGTGGGTACGATGGGCATATTCACAACCCTAATAGATTTGTGACGTCACACTTTTACGTTCTATTGAGATCGATAGCGTCATATATTTTGTTAACATCTCCTTTGTAGGACTGTATTATATCCGTCATGGGCGAGTTCATACTCTGAGTTGCATTTGGCCGTTTTTCGGGTGGCTGTGCCCACAATCTTTTTTGAGCACTGGATCCGCGCTTGTAGTAAAGAGCGATGGATTGTGTGGGGTATGATAAGACAGATATGAAAGAAAAGGGAATGTACTAAAACAAATACCCAACGCCCCATGCTATATCAAAACAACAGAGATCCATGAAATCCTCAATATTCCGATGGTCAACGAGCAGATTAATCGTCATCGTGACGTCTACGAATCCCGAGTGCGCCTGCGGGCAGCTTAATATCCCAAAAATCATCCGCCGATTTAAAAAGCAGCGGGACATTTTCGACCAGAACCGTCCGGCGAATGACTTCGAAAGTATAGGTAGGGCAAAGTCCACTAGGAGTAGCGCCCCACATGCCAACAAGGGGTCTAAAAGGGCCGCTTTGGCAGAATCATAGTGGAATAATATAATGAGTCATATTAAAAAACGTAAAATGACACAAACTGACAATTCATAATATTATCTGTTTGACAGATTCGAATGGAGATTCGTAAAATGGTCCACACATTATGAATTGATATATTGAAGTTAGAGGCAGTCGCCTACGGCGACTTTTTGTAGCAATGCTGTCGCGCAAGGGTATAGATACAGCCGCGATGCTGCCGCTGGCTGTGTACCTCAGATTTTGTATCGCTACTATCGCGATGCTGTCGCGCTTCAGTCGCGATCTTATTAGGCTTATTTCTTCTTTCGGCTGTATTCGAAAAAGCCGCGCGTTTGCATCGTTTCTGTGGCACGTTGCAAACGCGAGTGACGCGCGATAGTAGCGATGCAGAAGCGCGTTTACACAACGCGCGACAGCATCGCTACAAAAAGTCGTCGTGGGCAAGGGGCCTTAAATATCAAATAACTGATTTTTTTTTATCTTTTTTTATTAAGAAAACGTTGTCCCACATTAGGAATTTCTCCTGTATTGTGGGTGAGTTTACAAACAATTAAACTCACATACACAAACACCCAAACCCGGAACAACTACTTATAGGCCATACAAATATTTGTTCCGTGCGGGAATCGAATCCACGACACGCAGCGCAGCAGCCAATCGCTTAACCACTGCGCCAACCGTGCCGTGTTCATAAGGGATTTCAGGAAACGAATCGCTTTTAAAGGCCCCCAGAACCATCTCATCTACTCATAGTCTAAAAGACTGATTGCATGATAAAACCGGGAAAATGGTACATACCTTCCGTCTTGCTGGATAATACATTATGACACCGTAGAACTAAAAACAATATAACAGCTGTTGGTTTTAAATCCATTTTTGAGCACACACGTCCATTAAGCGCAACGAGCGTGTTTGTACTTGTGTAGGATTAAAAATGGCGACGTTGACGAGATAAGGGTTTTCACGCACGTTAGAGCACTGGTGGCCCAATGGTTTCAGCTTCGACTTACGAGTTATGGGTCGAGAGTTAAAAACCAGGTAGGCAATTTACTTTGTGTATTTAATTTCATGACCATTGCTCTCAAACGGTGAAGGAAAACATCATGAAGAAATTAAACCAAAATATCAAAGGCATGTCTCTTACGCCTTTGATATTTTTTTTTGGTCACATGCGACATACAACAACCCGCACTGGGCCCACGTGGTGGATTATGGCCGACTCTCTCTCTCGTAGAGAGGAGGCCTGTATCCCTGCAGTGTGGATATTATAGATTTATTATGCTGGAAAAAGTGCCGTAGCACATCTAGGTACTCTGTAACACTGGTTTACAAGCACGAATTAATTAGTTTCACCCATTCTTAAAACTAAGTATGTAAATATTATGGGCGAAACGAGTATTATCAATGATATAAAAACATTGTTACAAAAAATAACCGACTTCCGAAAAAACACTACAAAGTGAAAAATAACATTAATTTCGGAAGTCGGTGACTTTCATATTCAGATTCAGATGATTTGACTTTGGATATGTATTTTATTTAAGTTTTTGTCACCGCCTTCCGAAATTAAAGTTATTTTCACTTTGTAGTGTTCTTTCGGAAATCGGTTGTTTCTTTTTTTAAATTTTTTTTTTTATATTTTTCACTTGTTACTTATAGTAGGTACCTACCCCACACAATTTGAAATTTCATCATCCTTTGGGTCAAAACAATGCATAAATATGCGATAGCAGCAATTGCGGCTTGTTTGCCGTCATTTTTTAAAGAGTTCCGTTGCCCGTCTCCGAAACGCATCATCAGATCTATTTGAAATTTATTTATTTATTTATATTATGGGACCACATCGGAATAAACTCCTTTCGAACAAAAAAATAATTTTGCAAATACGTCTATACAGGGTGTAACAGAAACCCCATTGCTATCCTTAAGCACTAAAGAGAACAGCTGGTATAGAATCACTATACATAGTATTAGCTCAAAATAGAATACTTTAAGAATTGATATCAAATTTTCGGTTTCATGTGTTTCTTAAAATCAAATCATATCAAACGTGTCACCGCACTACGTAGGTCAATAACTTTCCACGTTACTTGCCAATATCACGATAAATCTCTTCCGAGTGATGTGTTTGTTTCAATTTGTTCTTGTATCACTGTATTCAAAATTCTCATAACTATAGAGATACGATTAAAAAACCCTTCCAATATCGTTTGAAAGTCCAAAGAACCCGTGCCCTTGGTATGTATATACCCTTTCCGTTTCACGTTGTACATGACGGAGTTATTTATGCCCGAACATACATTAAAAAAATATAAATATAAACATGTTGAATTGATAACCTTCTTCTTTTTGAAGTCGGTTAAAAATCGTTCGAATTCATTTGTGGCCACAGAATCAGATATCAGGTTTTCCTTGTGATCTGTGAGTCCAGCCACCTGACTATTTAAATTCTGCTAAAACCTCCGGCGAGCTAATGTTGTAGGTTAAGGATGAGATTCTGCAAACATGCAATATGTAGGTAGAGGTGCCTTGTGCACCCTGTGCCGCGGAATGCACAGGAAGTCTGGTCCCGACTGTCATTCGTGGCTCTTTGACAGTCGTTACGGGTCGTCAGAAGTTTGACAACCAGTCTTACCAAGGGGTATCATCAGGGGCGTACCAATAGAAAATGGCGCCTAAGGCACGCATCACATTTGTGTCCCTTCGTAAATTATCGTCTCGGTCTACACTGAGCAAAGCTAGGTCGCATAACCTTTCTTGACCAATTTAAAGAAGGTATTAATTTCCACTTGCAAAAAAATCGCTTGCAATGCTACAATTTAAAGAGGGTTTGAATAGAATTAAGGATTTGTAAATATGCTTTTACCCTCGTACTGCTCAATATATTGTAGTTCTACAGATTTCTTAGATATAGGTAACAGTATGAAATGGTTTATTGATGTTTTTTTTTAAATGATATAATTGGTGACATTTTGTACCCCCTTTGACAGGCGCCCAGGGCTCTTGCCCTGCCTGCCCCACTCCAGTTTCGCCCCTGGGTATCATATTACCCAGTGACTGGATTGTGGAGGTAAGATAGGCAGTCGCTCCATGTAAAAAACTGGTATTTATCTGAGTCCTTAGTGTGAGTTTCATTTAACCATCTACACCAAACGCAGTGAGCGCGTTTGGCGCTCCGATTGTTCCGTCACCAATCCAGGGCCAATCGGAACGCCGAACGCGCTCACTGCGTTTGGTGAGGATGGTTAAATGAAACTCACACTAGGGCCTCTGTATGCGGTTAAACTGGAAGATAACCGCATCATAATTGTAAATAGACTGCAGTGACACAATGTAATCAGAGACGACGCTTGCGATCTATAGCGCGTTCCCCCGCTCGCCAGTCGTCTCCAAGTTTTTGTGTAGGAATGTTGTGTTTGTAACGAATGTAATTTGTGTCGTTTTACACAGACAAACAGACATCAAGTTTTACCTAAATGTGTGAACTTTCATTTCTGCTACTCCCATCTGAACTTATCAACCTATACCCTATATAACCATACCATAGCAAAAAGACTAAGCAGATGGTGACAAAATAACATAAAGCTTTGAAATACCTCACATCTATTTACAAAATCTTTATTTTTAACTCAAAAGTTTTACATTAAGCAACATATCATTTTCTTCTTCGTTATTTCGTTTTTCTTTCTCCGATGGTTTTCTTCAACTCTTCTCCTCCGCGATGCTCTCAATCCATGGCACATAGTGGTCGACCCTGGTATATAAGCCGGAGCTACCAAAGACACCACAGGCTCTTCCATACGATGTGATGCCAATTATTGTGTGTAAACACTTAGATTTCTTTTGGTTGGTCTTAATTTGTAGGGGACCACCGCTGTCACCCTGGGGGAGATAAAAATTTACAGTATTAAAAGTGGGTACGTAATAGCATATTGGGCCTTATAATGTTCCCACTGCTAGGATACAGGCCTGCTCTATGTGAGAGGGTGGGCTTGAATGTGTTCACCACACGACCACAGTTTTCTTTTTTAGGTGGGAAATCATCAAATGACTTCTCCCGCTCTGGGTGGAGCAGGAGGGCGTTTCAGACTTTTACTGACTAAAACCAACCCGTGTTCCTTCAGTTGACTGTGTGCCAGGGGCCACGGTATCTCTTTCGAACAACCCGCACCTCTGGCAGGCATCGGCCTTTGCGGACCCCATCAGTTGATGCTGACATCTCTTTGAGGCGCATGTGGAACACAACGCGCCGTTAACCCGGGCTTGGACCGTACCGGACAGGGAGCTATCCATTACTCGCCGTCCACAAGCCCGCGCCTACGGTAGCCGGGAATCACTCTGGGATCCCCGACGACCAGTGCCGTGAGGGCGCATATACGAGCGTCGCTTCTCTCTTCGCGAGCATTACTGCTTCGCAGAAGGAGGTGATGGCTACCCATGCACTCTCGCTCCGTACCATGGCCTGGACCAGGGCCGGACGCGAGAGATCGCCGCTGCCGATCGCCTCCACAAGGACACGGCGGTGCTCCACCCACGCTGGGCACACCTCCATCGTATGGTCCACCATATTCTCAGGGCGATCTACGTAGTGGAAACACCCGGGCATTTCCTCCCGCCTTATCCGAAACAGGAACCTCCCGAAACAACCGTGCCCGATGAGGAGCTGCGTCAGGCGAAAGGGGAGGATGCCGTGGCCGCTCTCAATTTACTCCTCAAAGAGGGAACTTACCGCCGCAATCGTGGCATGCCCAACACAGCCACAGTGCGGGTGATTGGACGTTATGTGTCGTCGGGTATTAGCCTAAGGCTACTTCTCATTCATAATAGTGGTAGCCCAGTGTTAGCACCAGGCCGCGACTTACGACTTGTAGGTCATTGGTTGTAGGTGTTTTACTTTGTGTAAATTAATTCATCTCACTGCTTTTAAAATGGTAAAGGAAAACATCGCGAGGAACCAGCACGTCCTAGAACCAAAAATTCGAAGACATGTGACATCTACCAATCCGCACTGGGCCTACGTTCTGGATTACGGCCCACTGGGAGATGTCCCAGGAACAGTATACGCTGATTATGCTATCATGTCGTCGAATTTTCGGTTTATGGATCTGTCCTCGAGAACCAAAATTCGACGACAGCTATGGGGATTTTTGATGAAGTAAAATGCTTTGTTATAAATATTATCTTAAACTTGGTAATGCCCAGTCTTTCCAAGGGGTCTCATGTGTTCCAGTCACTGTATTCTGGAAGTCAGATAGGCAATCCCTCTCTGTAAATACTGGTATTCAGCTGCTTCAGGTTAGACTGAAAATCGACCCTAACATAGTTGGAATACGGCTATGCAGATGTTTTTAATCTTACCTCACAAGTATCATTGATCGGCTCCTCATCTCCATAACATACTTGAGTGGTGCTGTTGTAACCATTCATAAGATTTCTACGCCTTGGGTAGGCTTCCATACATTCTTCTTCAGAGAATTTGTTGATTTCCACCTGAAATTATTCAATACTGAGTAATTCAGTACCTAGTCATTTAGATCCACCACCTACCTTGCTCGCAGCTCAGAAGAGGCTCATCCGTACAGGTCGATGAAAGGTTAAGCTACCCCTGCCGTGGTTTTTTTTTGGGTGGGAAATCATCAAATAACTTCTCCCGCTCTGGGTGGAGCGGGAGGGCGTGTCAGACTTTTACTGACTAAAACCCACCCGCGATCCCTCAATTGCCTGTGTGCCAGGGGCCGCGGTATCTCTTTCGAACAACCCGCACCCCTGGCAGGCATCGGCCCTTGCGGGCCCCATCAGTTGCTACTGACATCTCTTTGAGGCGAGCGTGGAACACAACGTGCCGTTGACCCGGGCTTGGTCCTTACCGAACAGCGAGCTACCCATTACTCGCCCTCCGCAAGCCCGTGCCTATGGTGGCCGGGAATCAGCCTGGGATTCCCGACGCCCAGGGCGTCTCCTGCGAAGGCTACGGCTGTGAGGGCGCATGTACTGCATCTCCCTCACGTGCACCGCCTCCCTCTTTGCGAGCTTGACTGCTTCGCTGAAGGAGGCGACTGCTAGCCATGCACTCTCGCACCGTACCATGGCCTTGGACCAGGGTCAGACGCGAGAGATCGCCGCCGCCGATCACCTCCACGAGGACACGGCGGTGCTCCGCTCAAGCCGGGCAGACCTCCACCGTATGCTCCACCGTGTCCTCAGGGCGATCTTCGCAATGGAAACACCCGGGCGTTTCCTCCCGCACTATCCGAAACAGGAACCCCCCTGCCGTAGTCTGTCTGTGTATGGGGGACCACCATTACATATCGAGATCCCATCGTGCTTCGGAAAGTATGTTAATCCGTTGGTACCAATTGTCATTCGTAGATCTTTGACTGTCATTACGGGTAATGAGAAGCCCAAAAGTCTGACAGCTAGTCTTGCCAGGAGTACCGTGTTACACATCAGGTAATTGGGCTGAGGAGGTTAGATAGGCAGTCGCTTCATGTAAAATACTGGTATTCAGCTACATCCGGTCAGACTAAAAGCCCAGCAAAGTTGATACAAGGCTTGCTAAATATGATACTTACAACTTTTAACATTTCCGGTAATGGTGGCCAATGGCCCATTGCTCCCCATCCCGTTGCTGTGGCGACTTCGGCCATGCTTTCCCCTCGATGGAGACATGCTGGTAACACTTTATGATTGTATCTTATCCTGAAAACATGATGACCGTATTATCATAGTGACGTCATGTATACCTGTATTAACACGACTCTCTTTAGAACTCTCTCAGTAGCTGGGTTATGGAGATGAGGTGGGCAGTCACTCCATGTAGACTACAGCCATTCAGCTGCATCCGGGTAAACTAGAAACCGACCCCGAGATGTAGTTGGAAGAAGGGCTAGGCAGATGATGAGTCATCCATCCCATTTCTAGAATTAAGTGATAGTGAACGGGAGACATTGCTCGCAGAACAGATGGACGATGGAGCCGAATGGTACTAAAGTAGCAACCGCGTACAGGGAGGCACAGCGTTGGCAATCCAACCAAAACGTGAACCAATGGTGGACAAATCGTTTACTGTACAGGTTAACATTATAACGTCAACGCCGTCTGTCGCTGAAAACCAGCACTGGGGCTCTGTCTCGTTTAGGGTCGTAGCATTAAGCTGAGCGATGGCCGTTTTGCGTGGATGTGACGCATATTTTTCCCCTAACTTTTTTTTGTGCTTATTTTCTTTCTGTACGCAAATATATCTACTTACGTATTTTTTTTTTTCTTTCAATGACCTGCAATTCACTTCCACGACCATTGTACTAGTCGATGTGGCGATGCTTGAGGAAGGCATATATCCAGCAGTGGACGTCTTCCTACTCTAAGATGATGTTAAAAAATATGGTTCCACTTACTTAGCTCCTGTCTCCAGTAATGCGATGTCATGGTATGCGGAACGAGGCTTGTAATCCGGATGCACGATGATTTTAACCACATCATATATTTGCCAATTGCTACGATGGTCTGTCTTTTTTTGTATGCCCATTGCTGCAAACTTTATTTCTCCTCTGTAAAAGAAAGTGAGAAAGTGAAATCTTCAATCAGTGCATCCTGACTGTTATGACCTACGGAGCCGAGACATGGACACTCACGGTATGGCCGATCCATAAATTCAAGTTCATCAGCGAGCAACGGAACGTGCTATGCTTGGAGTCTCTGAGGGATAGAATCCGGAATGAGGTGATCCAGCAGAGATCGTAAGTTGTCGTCATAGCTCACCGAATAAGGAAGCTGAAGTGACAATGGGCCGGGCATATTAGCGGTAGAACCGATGATTGTTGGGGTAGCTGTGTGGAAATCGGGAATCAGCAAACGTGAGGTAGGACGCCCTCAGTCTAGGTGAAGCGACGACCTTCAAAGTTGGCTGGTAGCAGCTGGATGAGAGTTGCCGAGAATCGAGCTGAATGGCGTTCAATTGGAGACGCCTTTATCCTGCAGTAGATTGCTGTAGTTTGATGATGATGATGATGATGAAAATAAATTGCTGTGCATGAGGTCCAGGTTAATTCAGTCCATGATTCCTAGATCGGGAAAAGTGCTATCGAGATTTTTTGCTTAGGAACTTAATTACAAAGCACCCGTCCCATCCCGTCTTACCAATGAGTATCGTGATGCCCAGCAACTGGGTTGTGGGAGTCAGATAGGCAGTCGCACCATGCAAAATACTGGTATTCCGCTAAATCCGGTTAGACTAGAAGCTAACCAAACCATAAAGAAAAAGTCGGGCAAATGGCGACGACTTACAGTACAGGACTTGATGTACAGTGAGCCGCAGCGAGGATATACTTGCGACTTATGATGGAACCGCTGCAAATCCAGTGAGCATGGTCAGGGTCGTCTCCGAAGCCAATGAGCGTCTGGTGAAAGAAGTGGATATTTAGAACTTAGTCAGATGCCATCCTGTAGGTAGGTATAGGTTAGCTCACCAGATGAGGGTACTCATTTCTCTTAGCTTCATCTCCCTCCGCTACAACGTATTCAGTGTTGTGAGGACTATCGTAGCAAATGACACTATCGTCCAAATCTTTGAAATCTTCGTACTTGTTACAAGGGAAATGCTCGAGGAACTCTTCAAGACATTCTGGAAGAAAAAGGCCTTTTTTGAAACAAAAGGAAGAAAATTATTCAAAATCAAAAGTCATTTATTCAAACTAGGCTGAGAGTCAGCTCTTTTTGAACGTCAAAATTACATAAGACAGTCCCCCAAAACGCCCGCCCTTCACCACTTCCTAGTGCTTTAGCTGGGAAGAAGAAGTGGCGCAACAAACTCCCCAGCAGCACAGCTGTCTGTTATGTTGGAAGAACTTGATTCTATACAATAATAGCATATAATTAACATTCAACAATAAATGAAAATTTAATTAAGAAAATTAAAAAGAAATGGTTTATACAGTCAAGTTAAATATACAATGATATGAAGTAATTCATATGACCTGTCAGTAGTTATGCTAATTCTAGTGAAAGAACATAAACGTTGTCTTGAGTTAATCACAGTGACCAACAATTCTCAATTGCTGCCCAAAGGGACATTACGCACGTGAAAATTGGTTTGCTTTGTATGAAAATTGGTACTGATGCGTCAATGAACTGCGCAGCGATAGAGTGTAAGCTGTACACGCACGAGCACATCCCACGTGGCAGTGGAATTACGACTCTAAGCATATTCTATCTAAAGTCTTATCAAGTGCTTGTTACTACTGCGTAGATCGCCCTGAGGACACGGTGGAGCATACGTTGGAAGTCTGCCCGGTTTCTGCTCTCTGTGAGGGGGGGAGTGGCCTGTAATCTACGACGCGGGCCCAGTGCGGGTTGGTGGATAACACATGTCTTCGAGGTTTTGGTTCTAGGACATTCCTCACGATGTTTTCCTTCACCGTTTTGAGAGCAGTGGATGATGAAATTAAATACCTGCCTGGGTTCGAAATCACGACCATACTTTGTAAGTTAGGGCCGATACCGCTGAGCCACCACATGCTCATACCAATTCATATTATTTCCACTCAAATATCAACTTAAATCACAAAGTATGTCGGTATAAATAGGAGACTCCGGATAATTTATTTCAAATAAACTAATTACAGTTAAATTAAATAATTAGACATTATGAACAAGTATATAAAGTAAAAAAGGTAAAAAGCTCACTGGGCCCAAAAGGCTGGCAACGTTGCCACGTTGGATGGCAATGCTGATTCTTTGACCTAAGAATAGGCCAGCCCTTTGGTCACGTAAAGAGTCGACTAACCGCTTGGTGATGTCACGAAATACTCGATGAGCACTCGGACCCCACGGCCCTAGTGTTTCAACCCCAAACGGCTCAAACATATAGCTCCCAATAAGGTTGTTATATTTGCGCCGTTTGAGGCTTTCTGCACCTGCAGCAGCCGCACCAGCACAGCCCGCCGTGCTCAGAAGATGGGATGGCGCGAGGGTGTCGACACAGGTAGCATCCCACACCAAAGGCCTACCCAACTTCCAAGGCATTATGGTCATTCCCTCTGGCCTCTTCCCATCGTCGCGTGCCAAGCCATTGGGTTCTAATTCCGGTATAAATTATGTTGAATTATCAAAATTACTAGTACTATTGCAATTCATAAAAATGTTTGAAGTTTTAGTATCGGAGCGTGGCGTATTGAGATTCGCAAGTCGCTCTCGAACGTGGTCAGAAGTAGCTCCTATTGGGCGTGGTTACGACGAGGACATTAAGTAAGGAAAAGATAAATGTAAATGTTCTACAATTTTAATTGTCTATACAGGGTGTAACAGAAACCCTATTGCTATACTTTTAAGCGCTAAAGATAACAACTGGTATAGAATCACTATAAATAGTTTAAACTCAAAATAAAATACTCTATGAATCGATACTAAATTTTCGGTTTCATATGTTTATTAAATTCATATCATAACAAACGTGTCCCCGCACTACGTAGGTCAATAACTTTCCACGTTACTTGCTAATATCACGATAAATCTCTTCCGAGTGATGTGTTTATTTCAATTTGAAAAGTTCGGTTTCTGGTATCAATGTACTCAAAATTCTAATAACTTCCGAACATAAAGAGATAGGATTAAAAAACCCTTCCAATATCGTTTGATATCATCCAAAGAAGCCGTGCCCTTGGTATGTATATACCCTTTCCGTTACACGTTGTATAGTTCATGCAACGACACAAGGTTAAATAGGATTTCATAGAAAGGAACGTTTTCACAGGTCACGCCTATGCCTTACGATGTCTCAAAATAGAATGTGGGCTCGAGGCCCCTTTTACCACCATCTCTCCCAACCAAATAAAACATGCAACATCCAACATCCTAATTCATCATAGGTCTTTCTGTAGGACTTTTAAATTTTTTTTCCAGAAACACACATTAATTTGTTTGCATATTTGGAATCAATCAAACGAAATCGCTGGAGCAATATGATCTACCTTGTACTTTGTGGTATACAATACGTATATCATCAGCAACGAAAATAACGGATTTTTTGGTTTTAACTTTTAAATATTATCAATTCAATCATTTGACGTACCCATACTTATTCTTTTTAACCGACTTCCAAAAGGGGGAGGTTCTCAATTCGTCGGTATTTTTTTTTTATGTATGTTCCCCGATTACTCGAAGATGGCTGGACCGATTTGGATTATAAATTTTTTGTTTGAAAGGGTATAGTTCCCAGGTGGTCCCATGATCATGAAGTCAGGATCTGATGATGGGATCCTGGAGAAATAGAGAGAACTCTTCAATTTTTTAGGCACACTTGAAGCGATTTGAATAGTTTTTGGGAGAGTACTTTCTCGGAGTGGTCCCATTTCAATTTGGTGAAGATCTGATGAAGAACTTCGGAGATAGGCAACGGAACTCCTCAATGAATTGCAGAAATCTCATGTCTGTCTATTGTTTACACCAGTTCATAACATAACATCACGCTGGGACGCTGTGAAGGGGTAAGCACATGTGAACCACTAAAAAGTGCAAAATAAAAACTTAATAGAAAAACAAGTGACTTCTAAAAAAAACACTAAAAAGTGAAAAATTACTTTAGTTTCGGAAGGCGGTGACTTTGGATATGTATTTTAATTTTTTGTCACCGCCATCCGAAATTAAAGTTATTTTTCACTTTTTAGTTTTATTTATTTATTTATTTATTTTATAACAACTTAAACTATCATTACAGGGCTTACCCTAATGCGACAGTTAAGAACTTAAACTAATAACATAAGCTATGTACATACAGTAACTAAATTAGGAAAATTAAAACTAACAACAGTATAACATTACATATTAAATAAAAACTTACTTATCAGTACAAACATAAACACAAACATACTTTAATTACATTAAGAAATAAAAAAACATAAAAAAAAAAAAACTAAAGTAAAAAATTAAACATTATCTTGCTTGTAGCATAATATAAATATGCGAATTCACTCAAACAACATGTAAACACATCAATTTGAGTTTGAAGGTCGTTGATTGTACGAATAGCTCTGGTAAGGGGTGCCTTGGCAAGCAGGTTAGTTCTGGCTGTAGGCACCAGTAGTAGTGGCGGGCTGCGCCGCCTCCACACGTAGCGGTCTGGCACACACAGACTCAAGCGCTGCAATACTCCCGGGTTACTCTCCACTCCACGAAGCACCTTCACCAAGTACGCGACCAGCGTAAACTCCCGTCGGATATGCAGTTGATTATAGCCTAGTGTTTACTTTAATAGAAATACAAGATTTTACTGGCAAATTGAAGACTTCTTCAATTTGCCAATAAAATCTAATCTAATAATCCATTTATAGTCTAATTTATTTATAGTTTTGGTCGGAAATTCGTTTCCGACCAAAACTATAAATACATTTTCTCCAACTATGTTAGAGTTGGCTAAGTTATAACAGCCCTATGGATCGATCGATCAGGCTTGCCACGATCGTTCCGTGGAAGTGCCATCTTCACATTCCGAGACCCCTCGGATCGGAAAGCACGTTCAGTTGGTAAGACTGTCATTTGTATCTTTAACAGTCGTTACGGGTTGTCAGTCAAAAGTCAAAGTCAAAGTTATTTATTTGCAGTAATTGCGGTACAAAAGACCTACTAGGTACATAAATAGTTAGTGCGATGACACATTTCGCCATAATTTGGCATGCAAATATTAAAGTAAGATCCTAATGCTAGCATGATAAGCAAATCTCTACACAAATGAACAGAATATTATTAATTTATTAAACTAAAGTCAATTTTAAGCTTTGAAAACTCAACAGTTAAATAAAATAGGTAATTGCTATTACAAGATACAAACAAAATTTGCTATTAAATAAATAAGAACATATGAAAATAAGACACAACATAAAATGCAGTACGTTCAGTAGGTAACACTTATTGATAGGTACCGGGATACCAGCGCTGTGACACTTTTTTAAATGTCGCATCATCATGCTGAGATAGGGGCCTTTTGGCCTCATAAAGGACTTTTTTCTTTTTTTTTATTATTTTACTTTACTTTATTGTTATCTTAAATTTTAATTTGTTTTGTTAAGCATATTGTGTAGTTAAGTTTGTGATATTCCTTTTTACACGCTTTATATTAGCTTCACTTGTATGTTTGTTTGTTTGTATGTTTGTATGTAACCGACTCCTTTGGACGCTATTTTGACCCACTTTAAATGGTCAGATTTCATTTAAACTTTGTAGACTTATCGAGGACCTATGACAATTCAATAATTTAAAAAAAAAATAGAAAAAAACACGCTTTTGAAGTTAGCGAAACTAACAAATAGAAAATAAATAATAGTTTAAAAAAACTAAAAAAAAAACACGCTTTAAAAGCCAAACTAAAAAGTAGAAAATAATTTAATTCTATTAGAAAGCGTGGGGTGCTTGATATTAATTGATTATAAAAATACCTCAAAAAGCACCACGCTTTTTAATAAAATTAAATTATTTTCTACTTTTTAGTTTGGCTTTTAAAGCGTGTTTTTATTTTTTTCACGAAAAGTTACATGGAAAAATATATAAATCTTCTGCCAAACAGCTGTACAGTTTGTCGGCAATGTTCTCGTGGAAACACTTTTGTGATTGACTACTTTATATTATACACATGGACGCCATAAAAAGAAAAAAAAAAGAAAGGAACGGGTACATACTTTTTCTTTCTGTCTTTCTTTCTAGGTAAGTTTATTCAGAAACCCGAAAGTGTTACCAAAGGGTATCGTGTTATCCAGTACCTGAGTTATGACGGTCAGATAAGGGTTCGCAGTGTAGCACTGTGTAACATGTTATCTGCCTAGCCTTTTGACAACAATGTTGGGGTCGACTACAGTTCAACCCTGAATACCATTACAGTAGAATCTCGATTATCCAAATAAAACCAGGGGTATTCCGGTTATTCGAAAAATCGGATAGTCGATTTTAAAGTCAAATCAAACAAGAATTAAATTTTAAATAAAAAAATTACGAGCTAAGATAATGAATTACATAATACGTCTATGTAATTTAAAATTTTGAAAAAATAAGAAACACTATCGCGCAAACAAATGAGAGTGGGGTATAGTACCTACACGTCGAAGGCTTTCCGCCTTCGACGTGTAGGTACTATACCCCTTACTTCAAAATCAAATCATTTCTAAAGAAATCAATAATGAGAGCCGCGAAGAATAAATCCAGATAATCGAATATTCGGATAATCGAGATTCTACTGTATTATACAAATACCTACTGTTTAAAACCTAGTTACTGGTTTTGTCCTATGCAAATACATTTGTGGAAATTAATACTTACGTTGATGATTAACTTTCCCAGAGTCACTAACTATGACTTCTAATTGGAAATCACTGAAAAATAATAAATAAAACAATAAAGATAATTCCGTCGGCCGACGTTGTAAAAAAAAAAAAAACAATATAATGGTGTCAAAACAATGTGCTTACAAAGATGCTTTAATACTAATACCATCAAAAAACCTGGAACACAAAGATAATTATTATTTTAGTTTGAATTATTTATTATACACCGTGAAATTTAAATGGTTGTTTTCCCGCGGCAGAACAACTTTCCATAAGGAGTACTTTCGAAGCATAGAGTAAAAATTAAAAAAAAATAAGATTTTTTTGTTTTAAAATAATTTAAAAAATATTCATCAACTCGATAAAACACTACTCGATAGTAACACTAGAGGTAACTTGTAGGTACTACTCGAATCGCACGCACCTCCGACAAAGGGAACGGCGATGCATAAATGTTCAATGCAAAATAAACTCTCGCACGTGGTGATTTTTCACAATGGTTAATCTGCCATTTTTTGTTTCTAATATTTCATTTGTTTATAAAACGATTGTATTACCAAGACAAAACCATTTCGCTGCGGGAAAACAACCATTAAAATTTCACGGTTTATATTTATATTTAGATAAAACAAATAACAAATGACCCAAATGTGTTAGTAACAATATCTCTTAACCCTATTTTAGTAAACGTAACCTACACACTTAACTAACCTACACTGCCATATAGTTACAATGCGAATCCCTGCTACAAGCTCAACACCGAGGTGGAGAGTTTGCAGCAGCGATTCACACACAAGCAGTCCAGTCTGAGCTCGCGATTCACCGCAGTATAATGTTGGGGCTAGCCCGCACCCGGCGCACCAGGGAAGCGCATCTTTTTCGCATCGTAGCGTAGAAGCAATCCACCCGAGCTTCAGTAAACATCCGCGATGCGCTACAGAATCGGAACAGCCCCATCAGTACCCGGAACGCATTGTTCAATGTTATCAATGTGGTCGAAGAGCAAGCAATAATATGCTTATAACATTATGCATCAGTGCTTACACAGCTCAACATAGCTTAATTGGCTTATTAGTCGATTCGCACGAATTTACTCGCCAGAAACGGGCGAATCGTCACTATAAAAAAAACAACCATGACTTTGGATACGTGTTTAAATTTTTTGTCACCGCCTTCCGAAATTAAAGTTATTTTTCACTTTGTAGTGTTTTTTCGGGAGTCGGTTGTTTTTTTTTTGGATAAAAAAATATTTTTCACTTTTTAGTTATAGTACCTACCCCACTAATTCGAAATTTCATAATCCTTGGGGTCAAAACAATCCATATTTATGCGATAGCAGCAATCGCGGTTTATTTACTGTTATTTTTTGAAGAGTTCCGTTGTCTGTCTTCGAAACGCATCATCAGATCTATATGAAATTGATATGAGACCACACGGGAAGCACGAGCTTTCAAATAAAAATCATCAAAATCGGTTCACCCAGTCGAAACTTATGAGGTAATAAACATTTTAAAAAAACATACAGTCGAATTGATAACCTCCTCCTTTTTTTGAAGTCGATTAAAAACGATATATTATTTTTTTCAAACAATTCGCACGAAGTTAATTTAATTGTGGGACAATCGACAACTCCAGATATACGTATTATGCAATTAGCAAGTTTTGAATTTTATACAAGATAGTTAAGAAATTAATTTAAAATTGAGACTGTCTAATTGTGTTCTCATTCATTCTGAGTTTGGGCCCCGATCTAATTTTATGTCCGGAACTGGGGCTTAGTCTCTAAGCACGAAATCCGTAATCTCGGTTGAAGTTACGTGCGTTTTCTACTTACGGACCTATGATTAGTTTAGGGCCCAAACTAAGAATGAATTACTACACGACTGGACAGTTGTCCCTACTGCCTATATGGTATTACCTGTCCAAAAATGTTAATTACTCAGCTGTAAGAGTCACTTCGAACTTTTAAACTATTTTCGGACGGGCCCGTATTTCGTTGACGGAGTTGGGAACGGCGGTAACTTCGTCCGAAATTACGGACATCGTGCTTAGGGACTAAACCCTATAGTTCTAGTTTGATTCTGGTTCGATATTAAAATTTGATCGTAAAATAGGTAAAGGCAATACGCGGATAATACTTAGATAGGAGTCACACAGACCAGGGAATCATGGCACTAGCCTATTCGAAGCTGTGGGTGGAACATGGCTGCCAAGACGAGGATAAGAGAAAGACTCACCTGTCTTGAATAAACCGACAATCGAGACAGCAGACTGTTACCTTCCAAATATTTAGTGAGCAAAACTAAAAAAAGAAAACAGAAATTAATTGTTATATCCAACATCTTTTCTTCCATCTACAACAATAGTCCAACACAAACCGGGGGTTGTCCTTGGGTATGTGCACCCACAGTGGACACACACTGGACAGTGCGTACATGAATAATCATCGATTGGTGCCTCATTCCATCTCAAAAATCAAAATCAAAATATTTTATTTCACATAAACCTGCAAGGGCACTTATGAAATGTCAGAAGCTAGGTGCACGGTTACAATTTGTCGCTTCCTATGGAGAAGAGCCGGCAAGAAACTCCACGGTTACTCTTTTAAAAATAATTGGATTTTACAATTTTTTCAAATTAAAGTGATAATAGGTATGGCAGGCCCGTCACTTAGTGACGGGCCTGCACTGATTCCCCCGTCATAAAAAGGAGAATGATGATGACTTGGCAAAACCTCACAGATTTACTCAAATAGCAATAAAACAAAAGAATAGATACCGTAAAATCATCATTTCAAGTTGCTGCGCGAGTCACAAAGGCGTTGAAACCATGATCTGCCGAGCTATTCTGTTAGTCTCTCGAGGTGTTCACTTAAAATTACAGCATCAGCAGAGCTATTCTGTATAAATCTCACCGCGAATACTTAGGTGAAGTGAGTTTGAAGTGAGCTGTCAATCCCTAAATTCCCTAGCGTTAGATAGGATCACAGTTCACTTCGCCAAAATGTTCACGGTGAGATTTTTACAGAATACGCCAGCAGATGCTTTTTAAATTTTATTTCTTTACTAGCTTTTGCCAGCAGCATCGCCCGCGAAAAATGATCCCACAGTTAGTTATTGAATACTTCAATATAATATATTAAAAGGTTTTTCTTTCTTTTAGGAAATCAAATTTTATTAATATCTCAAATATATTGCAAACTGTAGTTTTGTATAATTTAGAAGCATTTTGCTTAAATTTTGAAAATGTGAGTACCATGCATCCGTTTATTATGTTGTTTTGACGTACTTGACTTGAAAAAGCATGGCAGTTGAGAGTATGTCATGCTCACATAAATGTCTCACTGATGGTGGCGCGTGTGTTGGATCATTCCGTCAAGTTCGTGAACGGACGCTGTTGGTTGAGACTGGTCATCTCCTAACTTCCATTATTAGGCATATTTTTATCTTGTATTTAGAATTGTTTATAATATTATTTTTTTAAATTGTTCTCACATACAGAAGCAACAAGAATAATGTTCCCAAGATTTTGTAATATTCACATTGATTTAAAAAAAGTGTCCGTGGAGTTTCTTGCTCGTTCTTCTCCATAGAGATCTACGTTTTGGAATGGGCAACTAGCTTCAACTTTCCAACTGATCGACTTTTTAACCGACTTCCAAAAGGAGGAGGTTCTCAATTCGTCGGAACCTTTTTTTTGACAATTCAAAAGTGCCTGTAAATGGTTTAATTGAAATAAATGATTTGAGTTTGGCCTGCGGGCCGTACTTTACCCATCACTGGGCTACACCATCAAATAAAGATAAAACCCAATCATTAGAGATGCGAAAAAGACAAAATACTTACCTACCTTTGGAAGTACAAATTTCTTCAAGTCCTCTTTGGCGTGGTAGCAGTCTGAGAGTCTTAAACAGATACCTTTGGTGCCATCTTTCAATTCACATGGTGATCCTGGAAGTCACAGAAGAACTTCACCATTGCCATTGGGCGCAATTCCACTGCTACGTAAGCAAACGTATCGGAAGGTGACGGACAGTGTTGTCATGCAGCCAGGGAGATGCCTAAGTCCACCAGTGGACTGCGATAGGCTGAGTTGATTGATTGATTGAATTACAAGCATACGAATTTGACAATTTAATTATAACAGAAACATATAGCATATGCATAATCAACCTAAATACTATCACCGTGAAATTTTAATGGTTGTTTTCCCGCAGTGAAATGATTTTGTCTTGGTTATACAATCGTATTAGAAACAAATAAAATAATAGAAACAAAAAATGGCAGATTAACCATTGTGAAAAAAACTTTTTTTTTTTCTCTTTTTAGTGGTTCACGTGTGCTTACGATGTTATATTGTGAACTGGTGTAAACAATAGACAGACATGAGATTTCTGCAATTCCAGTCCATTTGCTATCATTTGTTGAGGAGTTCCGTTGTCTATCTCCAAAGTTCTTCATCAGATCTTCACCAAATTGAAATGGGAGCACTCGAGAAAGTACTCTTCCAAAAACTATCCAAATCGCTTCAAGTGTGCCTATAAAATTTGAAGAGTTCTCTCTATTTCTCCAGGATCCCATCATCAGATCCTGACTTGATAATCGTGGGACCACTTGGGAAGTATATCTTTTTAAACAATAAAAAATCCAAATCGGTTCAGCCATCTTCGAGTAATCGGGGAACATACGTAAAAAAAAAGTTCCGGCGAATTGAGAACCTCCTCCTTTTGGAAGTCGGTTAAAAATCACCACGTGCGAGTTTATTTTGCTTTGAACATTTATGCATCGCTGTTCCCTTTGTCAGCGGCGCGTGCGATTCGAGTAGTACCTACAAGTTACCTCTAGTGTTACTATTGAGTAGTGTTTTATCGAGTTGATGGATATTTTTTTTTTAAAACGAAAGGATCCTTTTTTTTTACTTTTACTCTATGCTTCGAAAGTACTCCTTATGGCAAGTTGTGCTGCCGAGGGAAAATAACCACTGAAATTTCTCGGTGTATTAATAACCTCTGCTCTCTAAGAGGGACTGGGCCGAAATCCACAAAGCGGGCACAGAGCGGTGTGGTTATACATATTATGTTGGATAAAAACACGGATTACAATTACTAACTTATCATAACATCACCGTGTTTCCCCGAAGTTTTGAGCAGAGGTGAGTTTACTACTGCGGGTCTAAAAAGGCCACATTAAGCAATTCCTCTAAAAGTGATTCATTGCCTGAATTCCCCTATGATTCTGCTATTTGACATTTTACTTTAATAAAGCAATTCATAATTTGGTGATCATTTTACGAATTTCCATACAAAACTGTCAAATAGATGAATTACGTGCTGTCAACGCAGATAATATTATAAATTGTCAGTTTGTGACAATTTCACGATTTCAAATATGATTCATAATATTATCATATTATGATTCTGCTAAAGTGGCCTTTTTAGACCCCCTGTTCTATAATACTTTTTTTTTTCTCAAGATAGTATAAAATGGTTTTTTTTCTTTTTTTGTTAGCTTTTGTATTTTTTTTTTATTTCTTGCGTTGACATCCAAACACCGTGTCTTTGTATTACGGGAGGACACTGGCTCCTGCAACACAGTTATATAACTAGCGCAGGAGTCAGGGAAATCTAACTTGGTGTACCAATTACGAAGGCTGTAGCCGGAGGATTTAAAAAAATACAAACTTTATTTAACTTAAATTTAATAGTAAAAAAATTACAATGATAATTATGAATTTAAAATTAGAATAGTCGACAATAGACCGATGCCGTGTCCAAAGTGAGCCGTTCACACGGGTCGCGATGTCCGGTGGTGCGAAGAGTCACGTTCCGCTGCGTCGGCGCCTCGTGTCCGTGGCACATGCAATTCGCAGTAACTGGGTAAACGCATGTCAGCGTTTTACATGTGTTGCTAGTATGTAACACCTCCCCCCAAAGATCAGCAATTATTTCGAAATCTTGCTTGAGGTGGATGATGAAATGTTGCTGTGCTCGATTCTTATTTTACTGGGTCTTGTTTTATCTGATTCTTGAATTTCAGCATAATTTCCCATGGGTGTAGCGTCATTCGTTCCGATTGATTGGCTTTTGTGAAGACGTTTTGCTCGTTGTCGTCGATACATTAGTGCAATGATGAGTGCACTTGCACCGGATAGTATTGAGTAGATTGGAATCGTGGTATGGTAGAGACTGGTGTTGATTGCTTCTTCAAGTTTTATTGGAGTCTGTAGCATGATCTTAGTGTTGAGAGAATGCAGGCTTTCTAGGTCGACTGAGTTTAAGATGATTGGTGTCTCGCTTGCTTTTACATCTTCAGAGTATCTGGGCACTTGCATGATTTCTAGAGCGAATCCTTTGATGTGGTTGTTAGAATTCGCTATGGTAAATTCGGGCGTCTTGATATGGCAGTTGTATGGGATGATAGCCAGGTAACTTCCTTCAAGGGTCTTATATGTTTCCTGTCTGCATGATATCTTCACTTTAGTTGGGTATGGGAAGCTCATGGTGTAATGTTTCTCGTCGAGTTGTTCTACAGCGTCTTTCTTCAATGCAACTGATGTTGACTTGCAAGATGGTAGGAGTTCTTGCTTGGAAATCAAATGCTGGATACAATCTGCGTCGTCTTGAGTCTTGTATTTTAGTTTTGCTTCGCAGAGGTACAGCGTGTCTACCTTCGGGCATTCAGCCTCCATGTACATAGAATCTTTTCCGGAAATCGCAATATAGGGTGAGGAGGTTAAAAGGACTTTGTTATGCTTATTGGGGACAAGGGATAGTTTATAGAGGTTGTATATAGGAGGGAAGGCGATCGGCACTTTGAATACTAAAACTAACTGATTATCTATATAAAAGTATCCTAGCTTAATTATGTCGTAATAGTTTCTTAATTCTATATTAAGGATTTCATCACTTGGATATAAAACCCTTAGTTTATCTAACATATCTCTAATTTCTTTTAAACTGAAGACCGTATGCGGTGTGCTTAGTGCACGTATAAAAGCTAAAGTGTACTCTAACTTATGAATTTCTTCGGATAAGTTGTCTATGTTGTCACTTAAGATAATTAAGTGCTGAGCCATATGGGCATAATGAATAAACTCGAAATCTACTGTACCATTGATTATTCGATTAAGCACATCAGCCATTTTTTCCTGGTTTTTGGTTATGTTAGTGAGTAAATTGGCATTATGTGATACCCACGTTTGGGATAAACTGACCTGTTGATTGATTTGAGACTCTATTCTGTATTCGTTTTGTTGAAGAACTTTAATGGCATTATTATATTTAATTGCATCAGTTTGGTCTAGGTTACCCGATATACTTTTAATAATGGAACCGAGTCCATCAATCAGTCCTCTTTTATGGCGTGTGTGTTCAAGTGATTCTAGTTGTGTAGTTATTTTACTTAATTTGGATTTTAGATAATTCATATGTGGTTCGAATATTGAAGATGTCTTATTATTTAGTTGAGGTCTAAAATCAGACAGTTGTCTGTTAACTATATCTATTTGAGACTGTATACTATCGAGATTAATGTAACTCAGGAAGGAATGATGGTGGGAAACGATACGTGTCATTCCCAAGTTAAACGGAAGTACACCAGGGCCGTCCCCGAGGGGGTCAATCGTTACTTCTTGTCCTTGAGTCAGTTGGAGTAGTATTAGTAGTAGCATCCTGTAACAACGCAGAATCTTTATGGCTTCGTTTCAATCTGGACTTTGCAACGGGTCCACGTTTCTTTTTGGTGTAAATATGTATGGGCAGGTCGGCTAGGACTATATCTTTGGTAAATCGCGGAGCTAATTTTTGTCTGGTTGCAAGAGGATTCCGGACAAATACTTGTTGGTCAGGGCTATATTCCTTTTCAAGTTCGCGATCTTTGTTTCTATTTTCAGTTAGTTCAGTCCTATGGTGAAGTGAAGTTTCGTTAATTATTTCGTAGACCTGAGTTAGTCGTTTTTTATGATCTTGTAAATATTGTTGTAATAAATGCTCGGATAAGTTTAAGTCTGAGACATCGCGAGGATCGAAGTGTCCTGTTATTAAATCTATTGGTCTGCACTTAGTGAAGCTGTGTATAGAGCTGTTATAGCCTAAAACTGCGTATGGCATGAGATTTATGGCAGGTTCATTTTGGTTTTCTAATTTCAGGATTCTGAGATGTTCGAGAATGGTAGAGTGGAAGCGCTCTACTATACCGTTATCGTTAGGAGTATGTGCAAGTATCTTATGATGGTGTATTTTATGGAGACGGGTAAATTCGGAAAATAGTGCATTAGTAAACTCGGGTCCTTGATCTGTTACTATAGTATAGGGAACGCCATGATGGGTACAAAACGTTAGTAGAGCCTGTACGACACTTAGCGCGGTGCCATCTCTGAGATGATATGCCTGTGCATATTTCGAGAAGGCGTCAACTAAAGTAAGAAACTTTTCGTTCTGAGCTGTGAACAGATCGAGATGCACGGTTTCGAAGGGTTTGGTTGGAGGTGGAACTATGGAGAATCTTTGCTTAATTGGATTTCGATCGTATTTTGCTTGTCCGCATATGCTACATTCATTAATATACTTTGATATGCCTTCTTTCATTTTAGGCCAGTAGTAGCGATATGATAAAGCAAGGTAACATTCAGTTATACCACGGTGATTGGTTTTCCCTTCGTGGTAATTACGAATGATTTCCTGTTGTCTTAGGTAATCCTTGACATTCTCTATTTCCTTTTTTGTTAAAGTCAAATTCAAGGCAGAACTTTTAAATTTATCCTGGATTATTGGTACTATTTGATACATGGCTAGTGGAGGATGAATAAGAATTCCTGTTTTTACTTTGGGATTTGCATATTCCTTAATAGCATTGATTACATCCTCCTCAAGATTGGATTCTGACAATTGTATAGTTGTTTTGGTATGGGTTTCGAATGGTTTACATACGGTGGGGCGTTTTTTTATGTCCCCTACGACTACAAAAGATATTTGGCGGTGAAACTTATTCAATGGGTCATCAGATATGGGCACTTCTAATATAGGGCTCTCAGCACTAGTGTGGGCTGTTGCTGTTGTGGAGCCTGTCGTTGAAGGGGGCTTTTCGGATACGTTAACTGCTAGGGAGATTGCATCTTCATTATTAATTTCAATACGTGATAAGGCATCTGCATTGGCGTTCATTTTACCCGGCTTATAGATCGTGGTGAAATTATATTCGCTTAACTTTAATTTCCAACGAGTTAGGCGTGAATTGGGCTCTTTTAGATTCATAACCCATTGTAAGGGTCGGTGGTCAGTTACAATTTTGAATTTTCTGCCAAATAGATAAGGGCGAAAATATTTAGTTGCCCACACGATGGCCAACAGTTCCTTTTCAATTGTGCTATAATTAATTTCGCTGGTATTTAGCGTGCGAGATGCATATGCTACGGGTTTATCACTGCCTATCTGTCCTTGTGAAAGAACAGCACCGATTGCGAGATTAGATGCATCAGTTGTCAGTACGAAATCTTTAGCGAAGTCTGGGTATTGCAAAATCGGGTCATTGATTAAAAGTGTTTTGCACTTTTCAAAACAGCTGATATAATTTGGATCGGTTATTACAATTCTTGAGCCTTTCTTAAGACATTGTGTCATGGGTTTTGTTATGCGAGCGAAATCGGGAATGAATTTCCTATAGTACCCTAGCAAGCCTAGGAAACGTTTAATTTCAGTTGTTGTTTTGGGCAATGGGAATTTCTGGATGGCCATGATTTTATCCGGATTTGGTTTAATACCGTCTTTGCTTATAATGTGTCCTAGGTAAGCGGTTTCCAATTTTAAAAATTCTGATTTGTTCATCTGTATTTTAAAATTTGACTCTCTGAGTCTCTGGAACACCTTTTCCAGATTTAACATATGTTCCTGAAGGGAAACGGAAAAAACAATAATATCATCCAGATATACTAAACACACAACATTTTGGAGGCCCCGTAAGACGTTGTCCATCACCCGTTGAAAGGTTGAAGGAGAATTCTTCAAACCCATCGGCATGCGAAGAAATTCGAAATGCCCATGCTCCACAGTGAACGCGGTTTTATGGATATCGTTGGGGTTCATCTCTACTTGGTGAAAGCCACTAGCAAGGTCAAGGGTGGTGAAGTAATGACAATTACCTAACTTGTCAAGGACGTCCGAAATGTTGGGTATAGGGTAACGGTCATCGATGGTTTTCTCATTTAATTTCCTGAAGTCTATAACTAGACGCCATTTGGTTTCTCCACTAGCGTCGGTTTTTTTGGGAACTACCCAAATGGGGGAGCTCCACGCGGATTGCGAGGGACGTATAATATTCTGTTCTAACATTTTAGAAATTTGATCTTGAACTTCCTGTCTATGTATAAATGGATAACGATAACTTTTTGTATAAATTGGTATATCGTCTGTGGTTCGAATGGAATGTTTCACTTGGTTTGAGAAAGACAATGGTTCGCCTTCTATATAGAACACATCAGCATAACGAGCGCAAAGGGTTTCCAAATTAGCTTTTTCTTCGGGATTCAAATGCTCCGTTCGTAGGCGGGATAGAACTTCTTTCGCGCGGTCCAACTGTTGTTCGGTGCGCGTGCACTGAATATTGAACAGTTCCGCACTAACAGGGCGATCCATGGAAAAAACTACGTCATGGCATGACGTATTCGTTATTTCTATTATACCTCTACTATTATTGACAGTCGTAATACAATCACCTATTAAACAATTTGAAAGGCACTGTTCAGGAATAAAAACGTCACCGTCCTTAGAGTTTATAGGGACTTTAATCAGTTTAGATGAATTGGCCGCTATTATGTCTTCATATAGGTTGTTGTTACGGGAGTCGTACATTAATAAAGGATTGCTGGAATTACGGGTGACTAATAATCTATTTTTCAGGTCTATTTTAGACTCTAACTTTTCTAGTAGGTCATAACCGATTAAACCGTCAAAGAAGTCATGGAAAGTATAAACGTAAAGGGTTATCTCTCCTGTTTCATTAAATTCCTGAAAGCACGGTAAAGTGATGGAGTAATCACTTCTAGTTGTGGCGTGAATATTCGTCACTTCGAATGGATCGTAATTACATGAAACATGTGATAAAAACTTTTGAACAACTGCGGGGCTAATAAAAGACATATTTGCGCCTGTATCAATTAGTAACTTAAGTGGAGGGTTTGAAATCTGAATATAGGGTAGTTGTCGTTGCGTTTGTAAATTAATTTCTATTTTGACTTGTCTGATTTGGGTTCCTTCTGAAAATCCTCTTTTTCAACTGAAAGAACATTTTTCACTTCCTCTATAACGTAAGTATCTGCACGCTGCGGTTGTTCATTCATATTATACATGTATTCAATCGGATAAACATAGTTATTATACTCGACATATTCTTGTGGGTGAAAATCATTAATATTAAAATATTCGCCATAATAATCATACTGTAGTTGGTCATTGAAATCATTAAAGTTAAATTCCCGTGTTCTAAAATAGTTTGAGGGTGGTGGATTACCAGTCCTAACCCAGTCATGAGGTGCACGTGGTGCGAATGGTTTTGCCACGTAGTGACTTACGCCACTCATAGGTTGCGGTGCGCTACTGGTGGTTGGTTTGGGATCAGGTATTTTAAAAGCTTGACCCTGGGATTTACTATCAGCTGGCGGTGCGCTAAACATTTGCTGCGTACGTGTGGGAAAGCGATATTGAGGTGACTGGTTCCTCCAAATCGGGACAGTCTGCTGTGCTTGAGGATTGAACGGTCGCACGGGTCCTGGCATGAAGTGTGGTGATAAATTAACCGCACGCGGCGTTGTTGGTGCCATTTGGACGGGTGGTCTAAAGCCATATAAATTCCTAGGACTAACCTGGGGCTGAAGCGGAGGTTGTATCTTCCTATCAGGTCCATGATCGTTACGCTGCTGCAAGTACAATGTATTCATCTCCTCGTGCACGAACTCCAAAGCTTTTTCGATTGTATCAGGCCGCATGCACCGAATGCGAGAACCCAACGGGTCACGTAAGCCACGTAAGTATGACTGTAAAGTGAGTTTTTTGTACAAAGTGCGTTTGGATTCAATGGTACTCGCAATCGTTTCATGTAGACTGATGTAAGTTGTAATAGTGCTAAATAAATTTTGACACCTCTCATAGAACTCCTGTGGGGTTGGGGACCCCTGTGTTAAAAGCGCCAAGTCATTATACAATGAGGTCTCATCGCGTTGGTCGGCAAAATTATTGACTAAAGCACTTCTTATTCCCCCCCAAGTTTCTGGGATGCCATTAGAGTTAATCGTACGCGATGCAGGTCCAACTATTTTATTTAAAATACCGTTTAACAATGCCAAGTTACTTAACAGAAATTCCGGTCCAGGTTTAACATACGTTTCAACTAATTGATCACACAACTTAATGAATCGAGTTAATACGTTCGAGTTACCATCGAACTCAGGAACCAAGCGTAAGGCCTTGTAAACCTGATCTACTGAGTCAGCCATATCGGATATATTTAATGCACTGCTAATATCTTCCTGTTCCGTCTCTAAATTTCTGTTATCGTCTACAGTACTATTTCTACTATTACTACTATCTAATCTAGGTAACCGAGATTGCCGTGGATGGAAAATCTTGGATGATTTATAGGAAAACTAGGTAATAAAAGGGAAGCGACTCTAGAGCGATTCTAAAGTACTTACTTGAGTTGTCTTGTACCTCTACGTATCGATGTCTGGATACTCCTCCCCCAGCTGCAGCTTCTTGTAGGTTCTGGATACTCGTTAGGTGCCCGAAAGCCACCCGGGTGACCCGCGATTCTATGATTCTATTCTCGCGAACCGACCCGCGAGTATCCTACCGGCTGCGCCAATTACGAAGGCTGTAGCCGGAGGATTTAAAAAAATACAAACTTTATTTAACTTAAATTTAATAGTAAAAAAATTACAATGATAATTATGAATTTAAAATTAGAATAGTCGACAATAGACCGATGCCGTGTCCAAAGTGAGCCGTTCACACGGGTCGCGATGTCCGGTGGTGCGAAGAGTCACGTTCCGCTGCGTCGGCGCCTCGTGTCCGTGGCACATGCAATTCGCAGTAACTGGGTAAACGCATGTCAGCGTTTTACATGTGTTGCTAGTATGTAACATACCTACCTACTTGTTTGCCAATAAATAAATTTTGTATTTTGTATTTGTACTCAAAATCAAAAAATCAAAATCAAAAGTCATTTATTCAAACTAGGCTGAGAGTCAGCACTTTTTGAACGTCAAAATTACATAAGACAGTCCCCCCAAAAAGCCCGCCCTTCACCACTTCCTAGTGCTTTAGCTGGGAAGAAGAAGTGGCGCAACAAACTCCCCAGCAGCACAGCTGTCTGTTATGTTGGAAGAACTTGATTCTATACAATAATAGCATATAACCATCATTCAACGATAAATGAAAATTTAAATAGTAAAAAATAAAAAAATAAATGGTTTATGCAGTCAAGTTAAATAAACAATGATATGAAGTAATTCATATGACCTGTCAGTAGTTAAGCTAATTCTGGTGAAAGAACATAAACGTTGTCTTGAGTTAATCACAGCGACCAACAATTCTTATCGTTTAAGTAGTCGTTGATAGAATAGTATGCCTTCGAACAAAGATTTGATTTTACTTTCGCTTTAAACGCATTAAAATGTAAATCTAACAAAGAAGAAGGAAGCTTGTTATAGAAAGTTATACCAAGCCCAGCAAATGAGTTATGAACCCTATGAAGCCGGTGAAAGGGAGCACGTAGTTTGTCCTTATTTCTAGTATTAATATTATGAGTATCACTGTTTTTAGTGTATAAGTGTATATTTTGCCTAATATATAAGATGTTAGCGAAGATGAATTGTGATGCCACCGTGAGAATACCAATATCTTTAAAAAATTCTCTCAGAGAAACTCTAGCACCTAGTTGGTAAATTGCACGAATAGCTCGTTTTTGAAGAACAAAAATATTTTGAATGTCAGCCGCTTTACCCCACAGCAGAATGCCGTAGGACATAACGCTATGAAAATAACTAAAATAGACTAACCGAGCTGTATCAACGTCAGTGTATTGTCTTACTTTGCTGACGGCGTAAGCGGCCGAACTGAGCCTTCCCGCTAGGCTTGATATATGTGATCCCCACTGAAGTTTGGCATCTACTGTTATGCCAAGAAAAACGGCCGATTCTACAGTTGCAAGCACCTCATCATCTAAGACGATGTTGGGTCCCAGATTTCTTACATTCGGTAAAGCGAACTTTATACATTTAGTTTTCTTGGCATTGAGAACTAGATTATTCGTGGTAAACCAATGCGTAACCCTTGAGAGTGCACTGTTTACGTCGTCAAAATCTTGTCTATTCCTGTCTACTCTAAAGATAAGAGAGGTATCATCAGCAAACAGTACAACGTCACAGATACCCTTTAAATAGAATGGTAAATCATTAATGTACACTAAGAATAAGAATGGACCCAGTATTGAGCCTTGAGGTACACCTAACTGAACTGGTAGCCCGGACGATTTCACACCATTAATATCTACACACTGGTGCCTATTATTTAAATAAGAATTTATTACGTTGAGAGCTTCATTTTGAACACCGTAATGACGTAGTTTACGCAATAGCGTGTCATGGTGCACGCAATCAAATGCTTTGGAAAGATCACAGAAAACTCCAATGGCATTTTGTGAGTTCTCCCATGCGTTAAATATGTGTTTCAGCAGAGCAACACCCGCGTCTGTAGTTGAACGACCTTTTGTAAAGCCATATTGTTCATCATGAAGGAGGCAATTTAAATAAAAATGTCTTAGCAACTGCTTGAGTATTAACTTTTCAAATATTTTACTAAATGCCGGTAAGATAGAAATAGGCCTAAAATTTCCAACGTTATTTTTATTACCTGATTTAAATAATGGTATGACTTTACTACTCTTCATGAGGTCGGGAAAAGTTCCTAAGTCAACACATTTATTAAAAGTAATAGCTAGATAGGGGGCTACGATATCGATTATATTACTTAAAAGTTTAATAGAGATTCCCCAGTAGTCACCAGTGTTTTTAGACTTAAGTGTGTTAAAAATACTAACTACATCACGAGGCGTTACATGTTCGAAACTAAATAAGCGACCACATTTGGGCACACTACTATGCAGAAGGTTTTCCGCTTTAGACGAGGACGAATTTAAGTTGCGAGTCGTAGTTAAAGGTATGTTGGCAAAAAACTCATTAAATGCCTCAGCTACGTCAGCAGCTTCAGTAACTAATTTGTTGTTGACCATAATCTCTAGTTGTTCTTCCTGTTTAACCGACTTACCCGTTTCATTATTAATAATTTTCCAAGTGGTTTTTACTTTATTATTGGAATTTTTTATTGTATCGCTTAAAAATTTTGATTTAGCAAAAACACAGATTTTTTTAAATAATTTTGAATAATTTTGGACATACTCTAGAAAAGGACTATCAAACCTGTATTTTTTCTCACCATATAACTCGTATAGTCTCGCTCTACTTTTATAAATACCTGGAGTTGCCCATTGGTTGAAGCCAACGGAGGTGCCATTAATGTTAATGGTTTTGGTCTTGAAAGTAGATTGGTATTCTTTTTGCACAACGTCAAAAAGGGATCCAAAGATTTTATTAGGATTCTCGTGTTCTGCTATAGATGGTGTAATTCTATATGCTATGTTATTTTTAAATTTGTTGCAACGACTAGCAGTATATGGCCTGCATTCTACTTTATGTGGTTTTTTATGTAATGGTAAAGGAAAGCTAGCCAATAATCCACAATGGTCAGATGTCAAGTCAGTTAATACTAATTTATTTTTGGCATCACAATCACTAAATATATTATCAAGACAAGTCGACGTAGAAGCCGTGATCCTAGTAGGTTCTAAAAACAAGTTAGTTAAATTAAAAGATCTAAACAGATTAAGAAGTCTAATACTTATTGGAGTAACATCTAAAATATTAATATTAAAATCTCCACACAAAATTATACTTTTATTACTTGATTTTAACTTATTGAGTAAATCCTCCATTCCCGATTCGAAACGAATGAAATCCCCAGAGGGTGGTCGATAAACGCAAATAATGACGTATCGCTCGAGTTCAACACAAGACAACTCAATAGTACGTTCAATAGAAAGATTAACTAAATCTAAACGTTGTTTACATTTCAACTTGTTTGAAACAAGGACTAAAGAACCACCGCGAATAGCAGTTTTTCTTACAAATGCACTTTGTACGGTAAAATTATCATCATTAATAAACACTACTTCATGTTCTTTCAACCAGTGTTCAGTTAAACATAACACCTGAACATCATGGTTTTCCATAAATAAGCTTAACTCTAGCTCTTTGCCGGATAGACCCTGCATATTTTGATGAACAACATTCAACATAATATGCGGTTTATCTGTTGTCGCACCTAATTGTTTAAACTACTAGGCGTATCAAAAGTAATGTTAGTAGCACTACTAACAGTAAGCGATGGTAAACTACAGGTACCAGTGTCATGGTGTAAATTGTATGCTAAGAGATTAGCAATTTGTCTCCTACTACTAGGTGGCAAATACATTGTAGAAATTGTCAGTTTGTAATCAGAAATAAATTGATTACAATCAAAAAATAAAATAGCGTCACTGTGACGACTTGTCCTATTAAAAATTAACATATTTAAATTATAAATGTGCCTATTTTGCTCATCAGACAAGTAATGTGAATAAGGCAATGCACAGAAAATAAATTTACACCATCAACCATGTTCACCATCAACAGTCAACCTACAGCCAGAACTAACCTGCTTGCCAAGGCATCCCTTACCAGAGCTATTCGTACAATCAACGACCTTCAAACTCAGATTGATGTGTTTACATGTTGTTTCAGTGAATTCGCAAGGGTATTTATATTAGGCTATTAATATTACGCTACAAGCAAGATAATACTTATTTTTTCATTTTCATTTTTTTCTTAACGTAAGTAAAGTATCTTTATATTTTAATAGTGTAATAATTTAATACTGTTGTTAGTTTTAATTATTCTAATTTAGTTATTGAATGTATATAGCTTAGGATATTAATTTAAGTTCTTAACTGTCACATTAGGATCAACGCTGTAATGATAGTTTAAGCCGTTCATCTGCCTAGCCTTTTCCCAACTATGTTGGGGTCGGCTTCCAGTCTAACCGGGTGCAGCTGAATACCAGTATTTTACATGGAGCGACTGCCTATCTGACCTCCACAACCCAGTTACTGGGGTAATACGATACCCCGTGGTTGTCAGATTTTCGGGCTTCTGACGACCCATAACGACTGTCAAAGATCCACAAATGACAGCCGGGACCAACGGCTTAACGTGCTTTCCGAGGCACGGAGGGGTCTTGGTATGTAAAGATGGTCACCCATCCACGGACCAACCGCGGCAAGCGTAGCTTAACCTGATCGATCGACCCGTGCAGCTATTGTTACTTAGCCACAAGCCCCTGACAGTTTAAGCTGTTATAAAATAAAAAAATCAATATCTTCATCTGCCTAGCCTTTTTTACGTTCAGTACTCTGCATTATCTGACCCCACTTACAAAGAAGAAGAGGGGAAGAGGGGTCGGGTTATGCAGGTCACTGACTATACCTACTTCCTCAGACGATCTCCTTGATAAAGACCCCTACGACTACCTTCTACAAACTCCTTACCTTCCTCCAGCATGCTGGATAGAACATGACGAAGCCAAAGAAATAAAAACAGTATAAAAGTTGGCTTTAAATCCATTTTCGTCACATACGTCCATTTGGCACTACGATTACCTATGTACGGCTTATGTTAAGATTAAATTCGTTATGGTCAGGACTACATGTGTTACAAATTAGTTACAAGCTTAAGTGGAAATGGGTCGGCCATGTTAGCCGTAAAACCGATGACCGTGTTATTCAATGGAGACCGCGAATTGGCAAACATAGTCTTGAACGAGCGACAATCTTCGGCTCAAATCTCACTAGGATGCAACCTTATGGTGAGGCATCTACAACGCTAAATGTGAACTATGCATCAAACTTACGTCACGTAAGATCCTGCATCGCGCAAGCAGAGTTTACCGCGCGACAGCATACATAGGTATGTCACCGTATGATTGTAAACACCGTTAGTTTTTAATCTATCTCGCTAGATTATAAACTGTCGATAAATTGTAAACTGCACTGTACTGTTTACAATTTAACTCATTATTTTTCGGTATATTATAATGTATCGAAGTGAAACTGCTAAATCACAATCTGTAGCGCGTTAAATTGTCAACTGTCCGCAGGTTGTCTCTAATTGGTCGGTATTACAGTAGGCCGTTCTGTGTCCATAGAGTTACAAACTGCACTTCTTTGGTTAAGCACAGATTCATTTTACTTCCACAACGATTTTATAAAACTAATTCTAAAGCTGTGAGTTATTTTCAACACGAAATCAATTTACAATCACCAAATCACTGTTTGTTTACATTCGACAACAAACGAATTAACAAACAAATATGGCGGCGCAAGCATGTGCCGTTCAACCAATCAGCGCGCGAGGTGCGTTCTGTCGCATGCCATTTCACATTTGACGGTTCACAATCTTTCAAACTCAAAGCATTTATTTCAAATAAACCAATCACAGGCACTTTTGAATTGTCAAGGTCGGTGAGTTAAAAAGATGAAGCTAGTTGCCCATTCCAAAGCGCAGTAGGTACCTATGGAGAAGAACGGGCAAGAAACTCCATGGACACTCTTTTAAAATCATGGTATTGTTACAAAAAGTTGGTTACATCATTATGTTGAAATTATCAATGTGATTTCGACAGTTCACAATCTCACGAGATAGATTATAATCTAACGGTACGGTGACATAATACAACGACCTGCTGAGCCAATTAACTGACTCTTAATACAGCGTTTAAGGGCGCACCGAGCTTCTGGCGTTAATGGAAGCCTAGCGGCCCTGGCTAGAATCATCATCATCATCATCATATCAGCCAAAAGACGTCCACTGCTGGACATAAGCCTCCCCCAAAAGGGAGGATTTGCCATAATCGCCACGCTTGGCAGGCGGGTTGGCGATCGCAGTATGGTGGTCAAATGCCTAGAGAACGCTGCTCCCCATTCTCTAGTAAGTCCCTTAGTCGCCTTCTACGACACCCACGGAAAGAAATTGGATAGTGCTATTCTTTTACGTCCGGCACCACACGGAACGACTGCTGGCAAGAGTAGGTGTTTTTTTTTAACGTGGGGGAATAACAAATAACTTCTCTCGCTCTGGGTGGAGCAGGAGGGCGTGTCAGACTTTTACTGACTAAAACCCACCCGTGTTCCCTCAGTTCCCTGTGTGCCAGGGGCCACGGTACATCTTTCGAGCAACCCGCATCCATGGCAGGTAGATTATGTGCTTTACGCGCTAATTTAGGTATTTCCTTCGTATTATTAAAACAAATACACATGTAAAATGTATACGTTCTAGAAAAAAAATCTTTAGTTATTATTAAAAAACCTGATGACCTTCAGTGAAGTATTTTCGCCGTACTAAGAGATTACTTTGTTTTTGTATTTATTTTTTCTATAGATGAAACTACAAGCAATCGTGTTTCTGATGTGTACGATTTACAAAGTGAATCCTTAAATATCTGACATATTAATTACATAACTGAAGCTTAAGTTATAACGATGCTGCAAGGTATCAAACGAACGCAATTATTTCGCTAATTTAGACATATTTTAGGGAAAAGGATATGAAAGGGGAAATTAAACAACGATTAGAGACTCCTTAATCTTTTCTATTTATTTCTAATCTAATTTGTCATTGCTTTAAGTCTTCAAAGATGTAGCCTGATCACGTAGCCTGGTCGTATGACCTAATGTCATGTGGCCTGGTCTCCTCAAGGCCACACGGTGTTCTCAATCCAAGGCACATAGTAGGAGACTCTTACGTATACGCCGAAGCCACCATCGAAGCCGCAGGCTTTGCCGTGTGACGTCACGCCGATGATGGTGTGGACACACGACGATAGCTCTGAGTGCACCTGGAGAGGGCCACCACTGTCACCCTGAGCAGAGAAGAAGTACTTTGTCAGTTTTAGGTAACCTGGATGAGACTTGAACATATTAGAGTATTCATCATCTACCTAGCCTTTTTACAACTACGTTGGGGTCAACTTCCAGGGAAACCGGATGCAACTGAATACCAGTATTTAACGTGGAGCGACTGGTTACCTGAGCTCCACAACTCAGTTACTGGGTAAGAAGATACCCCTTAGTAAGACTGGTTGTCAGACTTTCGGGCGTCTGACGACCCGTAACGACTGTCAAAGGTCTACGAATGACAGCCGGGCCTGAGACACAGAGGTGTCTTGGTATGCCGATACGACCGTAAAGAGATCCACTGTCCAACGGCTTAATGTGCTCGCCGAAGCACGGGGGTATCACACCGCCTACTTCTAAACTCCAGGTTGTTACCGAAATTCCTAATGACAAATATTTAATAACATTTTGCCCATCCTGGGAATCGTCATTTGGGAACTCATCAAATGACTTCTCCCGCTCTGGGCGCAGCGGGTCAAACAAACTTGTACTGACTAAAACCCGTGTTCCTTCAGTTGCCTGTGTGCCAGGAGCCACGGTATCTCTTTCGACCAAATCCACCACCCTGGCAGGCATCGGCCCTAGCGGACCCCTTCAATTTTGCAGACATGTCTTTCACGCTCGCATGGAACACAACGAGCCGTCGACCCAAACCTGGTCCTTATCGGATGGTGAGCTACCCATTGCTCGTCGTCCGCACGCCCGCGCCTATGGTGGCCGTTGGTCTTGGGGTTCCACCCAAGACCCCTTGCTCAACAGTCGTGCTTGCAGACACGAGACCATCGGGACAGTATTAGCGTAATCTGGGCCTAATAAACACCTCTGCCTACGACTTCATAGAATACACCCGTGACGATGTTCTTACCTCACAAGTATCGTTTATAAGATCCTTATCTCCGTAGCACATTTGTGTGGTGTGATTGTAACCATGCAAGAGCAATCTGTGTGGTGGGTAGAAGGCCGTGCATTCAGACTCGCTGTAGACACTGAGAGCTACCTGGAATATCGAGATTTTTTTTATTATTATATAGTTTTTAACATTATACCATCTCTAGGATGCATATTGGGTACAGCTCCAGGGGCGTACCATTAGAAAATGGCGCCTAGCCGCATCACATTTGCGCCCCTTCGTAAATTATCTTCTCAGTCTGCACTGAGCAAAGCTAGGTCGCATAACCTTTCTTGACCAATTATAGCCTTCAATAACGAAGTTATTAATTTCATGTTCCTAAAAGATCACTTCAATGCTGCAATTTTAAGAGCATTTGGAGAGAAATAGGCAGAGTGAAAGGGAAATACGCTTTTATCCTTGTACTGATTCAAGTAGTTCTTCAGATTTCTTAGCTATAGGTAACAGTACGAAATGGTTTATTGATGTTTTTTTTATTTATTTTTTAATATTTGCGACTTTTTGCGCCAGCTTCGATAGGCGCCCAGGGCTCTTGTCCTGCCTACCCCACCATAGGTACGCCACTGTGCTCGCAATCCTTCCCTGTCATAAGGGCACGTCTTTCCTACCACTACGGCGCCCCGCGGTCGACTCCTTGATATGCAATGGTGTCTTGAGCACAATGAAAAATGAGGCTTCAGGGGCCAGTGCAAATCTTGAGGTTATGCGATTAATCGAGTTGGGTCAAACCACGCTGGAGTAGATGCATTTCATTCATTCTTACTAAAAAAAACAACCGAATTCCGGAAAAACACTACAAAGTGAAAAATTGCTTTAATTTCGGAAGTCGGTGACTTTGGATATCAATTTAAATTTTTGGTCACCGCCTTCCGAAATTAAAGTTATTTTTCACTTTGTAGTTTTTCCGGAAGTCAGTTGTTTTTTCTTGTTTGGATTTTTTTTTTACTTTTTAGTTATAGTACCTACCCCACTAATTCGAAATTTCATCATCGTTGGGGTCAAAACAATGCATATTTATGCGATAACAGCAATCGCGGTTGATTTGCTGTAATTTTTTATGAGTTCTGTCTCCGAAACTTATCATCAGATCTATGTGAAATTTAAATGAGACCATTTTGGAATAAACCCCATTCGAACAAAAAATAATGTTGCAAATTCGTCTAAGCAGGTTGAAATTGAAAACATGTGACAAACCGATTTTTTTTTCGCATAACTCGTCAAAATGTAGGGGCTGTATTTTTCGCGATTGCATCTTTGGTCCTTTAGTAAGAGTTCTTCATAATGATGAGTACCATCTCCCATTTCGGTTTGTCGCATGTTTTCAATTTCAACTTGTATATGACGGAGTTATGCCCGTACATACATGAAAAAAAATGTATAAACATGTCGAATTTATAACCTCCTTCTTTTTGAAGTCGGTTAAAAAAAGGCCTTCCAGACATGGCCCAATGTTTGGACATTATAATAAATCACCTGACCTCTGAGTTTGTTTTGGCATGTCTTCATCAGTCAGTTAGTAAATGACGGCGCCATCAAAAATATTGACCACCAAAATAAGTATATTAAAAGATCTACTTACGCGATAAGCATTTCATTTGAAGTGAGCTGTCAATAGTGTCAATCCCTAGCAATGAAGCAACACTCATTTTAATTTAGGGTACCTACGCACTATGTTAGCCGTCCGGCTGACTGCAATCAAAAATATGTACGAGAAAGTATTTTTTATCCGCGCTGCGATGCGGTTGCCGGCCGACCGCTCCGGTCGTTCTGAGCGCAGCGGCCTGACTGACGGCCAGACGGACGGTTGCTATACACACTACGCGGATAGTGCTAGTTTGCGGTTGCCCGCCATCGTGTTCACCGACGCTCGACGATAATTAACTATGGATTTCGAAACAGAAACATTTATAATTGAGACACACAATAGGCCTTTTTTTTGAGGGTGGGAAATCATCAAATGATTTCTCCCGCTCTGGGTGGAGCAGGAGGGCGTGTCAGACTTTTACTGACTAAAACTCACCCGTATTCCCTCAGCTACCTGTGTGCCAGGGGCCACGGTATCTCTTTCGAACAACCCGCACCCCTGGCAGACATCGGCCCTTGCGGACCCCACCAGTTGTTGCTGACATCTCTGACGGCGCGCGTGGAACACAACGCGCCGTCGACCCGGGCTTATATATTTTTTTTGTTGAACGTGGAGAAATGCCTACTGCGCTACCATGGGGAGATAGCACAGTTATGTGGGACTGTGACCCACTAAAACTCCACGGTGTCCCCCAGTGCCACTTGAGGCGGGAACACGGAAACGCGCAAGCCATCCGCGAACCCGCCGCAGCTGTCCGTCACCGGACCCTATTCGGAAGGGAATAACCCCTATCACAGGACACATGGCACGCCGTGACCACCCCAGGAACCAAATAGCATAAGGGCCCCAGAGGACCCCGTGTCTGGTACCTTTCGTCCCCCTGCGACAGGTCAGCACAGTGGCCCCGCCGCCTACCACTTTTCGGCCGCAGGGGATAGGGAGAGCGGCCAACGCTATACCGACACTCCTCCTCCCCTGCGGCCCCACCGGGTCCGCCATCAAACGGTGGAAGCCCCGTCCAGGCCACGGAAGGAAAGAGCGCTACTCAGAAGTACCGGCACTCCTCCTCCGCCGCAGCGTGTAACCCTCAGCCGCGATGCCTCCCATTTGACATCGCGGCCCGCCTCAGTTGCGATTCACCTCACCGGAACCTACTTTTTGGCCGCTACGTCGTCGGCTTGGAGGAAAAAGCCCCGACAAGCGGCCCCACCTTGGGGTTCCTCTTCGCTTCACCGTGGGCATGACCACGGCTACTGAGCCCCCCCGCAACGACAATGCGGGAACCCACTGGGGGGGAAATACAAAATAGGCCTTAGGTTTATATAACGCGAGTAAATATAATAAATAGCTGCGACGTCTTCGACGTCCATCTTGGAAATGAGTCGATCCAACCGCAAACCACGACGGTTTCGTTCCGGTTGCGGTTGCGGCTACCCGCCACCCGCAAGCGCAACCGCGTAGTGCGTAGGTACCCTTAAGTTTTCGAGGCGAGGGAGATTTTGACACAATACACCGACTGGCATTAGACTCACAGTTTGCAATGTATCCGCTAAGCTCTTCCGATGTCCAAGGGATCCCCAGCCGGTTGCGAATGCCACCTTGGCGTCATTGTCTCCAGTGTCCAGGCAAGCTGGCAATATCAGGTGGGTGAATTTTACCCTGAAATGTTAATTATGTAAGTTTTGAAGTTCCTAACCCATTGCTTCATTATTACGTTCGAAAAACTCACCTGATCGACGACGTAAATGAATGAAATGCAGAGGGGCCTAGGCTTAGTAAGTAAGGCCAGTCACTGTATGGGTGACCAACTGTTTTAATATCGAGATTCCTTCGTACGGAAAACACGAAAACACATCCGGCTGTCAATTGCAATTTTTTGACAGTCGCTACAGGTGATCAGAAGCCTGACAGTTTGACAACCAGTCTCACCACTTGAGTTTATGGAGGTCTTAAAGACAGTCGCTCCATGTCATCATCATTCACCATCATCATAATATCAGCCGGAAGACGCCCACTGCTGGACATAGGTCTCCCCCAAAACGGGGGTTTTGTCATAATCGCCACGCTTGGCAGGCGGATTGGCGATCGCAGTATGGTGGTAAAATGCATAGAGAACGCTGCTGCCCATTCTCTAGTAAGTCCCTTAGTCGCCTTCTACGACACCCACGGGAAGAAATGGGATGGTGCTATTCTTTTACGTGCAACGCCACACGGAAAATCATCATCATTAGCAGCTTATAATGTTCCCACAGCTGGGACACAGACCTCCCCTCTGTGAGAGGGAGTGGGCATTAATCCACCACGCGCACCCACTGGGGGCTGGCGGATGTCACATGTCTTCGAATTTTCGATTCGAGGACATGCCGGTTTGCTCATGATGTTTTAAAATACTGGTATTCAATTTCAATAATATGGGAAAAGTCTTGGCAGACGATGACTTACCATTTGTCTGTAACTAGCAACGCAATGTCATGGTACTTGGAAGGAGGCTTGTACTCCGGATGAAGGATAATATCCCTCACATTGTATATCTGCCACGTCTCAGGAGGGTCCGTGCGTCTGAGTATGCCTAGGGCTATGAACCTTACTGGACCTCTGTGGGGAATTGGAATTGTATGAAAAATCTTCATTAAACGCAATAATTGCATGCAGCTGAGAGAGGTATGTGTGTACTGTGAGTACGTAAGAGGAAGTCTGAAAGTGACACCGATATCTGAAAAGTTGTGTGGACTCGGTTGTCATGGTATGGGCATGTGATACGGAGGAATGAGGAAAAGTTTTGAGTATGAATGTCGATGGCTATAAGAGTAGAGGGCGACCAAAGAAACGATGGATGGACTGTGTGAATGATGATATGGTTAGAAAGGGTGTGACTACGGAGATGACGTGTAATAGAGACGTTCAACGGCACGGTTGGCGCAGTGGTTAAGCGATAGATTCCCGCACGGAACAAATATTTGTATGACCTATTAGATAAGTAGTTGTTCCGGGTCTGGCTGTTTGTGTATGTGAGTTTAAATGTTTGTAAACGCACCGGAGAAATTCCTAGTGTGGGGCATCGTTATTTAAAAAAAAAAGTGTGGAAGAAAAAGCCGTGTCGCGTCGGCCAAAAACAAAATGCTGAGGTGTTTTGCGCATGCAGAAAATAGACCATAATAACATTAATATACACCGTGGCATTTTAGTCGTCTTACAACGGCAGCCCACTTCATGTTCGCAATGACTACTAATCATTTATTTAAAAAAAATATTTTTTTAGACTTATGAATAATAATTTAAAAAAAATCATTCACTAACACGCATGGTGTAGTTTTAAACACCCTGTTATGGAGATGGAATGAAGGATGAAATGTAATAGTGTTACGGTAGGTAGGTAGAAATCTTCTACCGTTTGATACGTAAACATAATTCTAAAGCATTATTTATTTTTCTTAGTAATGGTAACAATTTTTTTATCGCGCCTGTAGGTATTTTATGTCGAATACGTTAAGTGGACCGCCTTTGTAAGACGACTAAAATGTCACGGTGTATAACAAATAGGTTGGTACATTATATAGCACTTACGAGTGATGAGTTGACTTGCAGTGAGCTGCAGTGAGGACGTACCGATGGCTGATGAGTGTACCTCCACACAGCCACTCGGCTGACTGGACGTCATCTCCGTATCCTAGAAGTGCCTGTCAGAAGAAGTGAGAAATTAACATACACCGCTCTCAAGAAGCACTTCTCCTTGACATTTGACCCCGTCTCTATATCAGGAAAACGCAGAAATTACTCCGTATGTAGCATTAGTAATCCGGATGGTACGGGGATACCGCACGATCTCCGGTGAGGCGGCGGGCCTCCTTGCCGGATTGCCGCCATGGGATCTGGAGGCAAAGGTCCTCGCGCACACTTGGGATCGGCGCGAGGAGGTCAAACGCCAGGGCGTAACTCCGCTGCCGCGAGAAATCGCGGCACAGCGGATAGAGCTCCGGCGGGATCTCATGGCGACGTGGAGAATACGATTGTCGCAACCCAGTGCTGGGCACGCCACGATTGCGGCGGTAAGTCCCCTCTTGGAGGAGTGGCTTGAGAGGCGGCATGGCGTCCTCACCTTCCGCCTGACACAGGTCCTCACTGGACACAGTTGTTTCGGGAGGTTCCTGTTTCGAATAAGGTGGGAGGAAACGCCCGGGTGTTTCCATTGTGAAGATCGCCCTGAGGACACGGTGGAGGTCTGCCCGGCTTGGGCGGAGCACCGCCGAGTCCTCGTGGAGGCGATCGGCGGTGGCGATCTCTCGCGTCCGGCCCTGGTCCAGGCTATGGTACGGAGCGAGAGTACATGGTTAGCCGTCACCTCCTTCAGCGAAGCAGTGATGCTCGCAAAGAGCGAGGCGACGCACGTGAGGGAGAGGCAGTACATGCGCCCTCACGGCCGCAGCCTTCGCAGGACACGCCCTGGGCGTCGGGAATCCCAGGCTGATTCCCGGCCACCGTACGCGCGGGCTTGCGGACGGCGTGTAATGGCTAGCTCGCTGTCCGGTAAGGACCAAGCCCGGGCTTGACGGCGCGTTGTGTTCCACGCGCGCCTCAAAGAGATGTCAGCACCAACTGATGGGGCCCGCAAGGACCGATGCCTGCCAGGGGTGCGGGTTGTTCGAAAGAGATACCGCGGCCCCTGGCACACAGGCAACTGAGGGAACACGGGTGGGTTTTAGTCAGTAAAAGTCTGACACGCCCTCCCGCTCCGCACAGAGCGGGAGAAGTTATTTGATGATTTCCCACCCAAAAAAAAAATTAGCATTAGTAAAAGTCTAAGAACGTGCTTCTCTCAAAGATTCTATACCTTCTTAGGTTCCCACTTAGACAATAAAATAAATCGTATTACAAAGATCATCTTACAACAAAGGCTTGTAAAAGTGCTCTAGTTGAATGGCTCCATAATCTAGATTATAATGCAACTGAGGAAGTAATTCCTCGGAGACTTATTACCTAAGTCATCCAAAATAGTCCGTCCCGCTAGTTTCCGAACGCATTCATATCACCCTCTTTCCACTTACTTTTTGTTTTATTGTTTTTAATCTGTGAGTTCATTTTTATCATTGTTGTTTTTATTGTTTTTTTTTTAATACTGATGTTTATGTTATGCCCAATTTCTTCACAGTTACTAAAAAACTAATAACGTTTATATACCGTGTGGTGGGACCCTGGTGATCTACTATACGGGTATTCCTAGTGCAGACACCAGTCTCTCACAAACTAGTGTGACTTCGTTTTTAAGCTTTTATACCCTTGTTTGTGAAGAGAAAATAGATTATTTGAATTTGAATTTAATCCGTAAAACTGACCATTCAGCGCAACAGACAGGAAAGGGAAACTGCCTCATATACGAGCAATATCATCCTCATCATTTCACCCCGGAATCAGTCACTGTTGGGCAATGGCCTCCCCTTTTCAAACGGTTTTATTTAGCTAGCCGTTTGTTGTTCGGGTCAAATTTAGTACTTGAAATTTCTTTAGTCTTCTGAAGTTCTTTAGACCGAATTTTACCACCTTCCTGTTGGCAGATTGATCTGATATTTGGTACACACCTTTACCTTTTGATAACAATATAATTTAATTTAAAAAAAGAAAAAACATTAGAAATATTAAGTAACCAAAATAAAAACTAAAAACTTGAAAATAAAATAAGTACATTTTTTTTAAGTTAAACGGTTTTAATTAACTAAAATCTAAAAAATAATTCGGTAAAATAAAATCGTGGGGCGCGTGAAAGATATTTACTCAGGTTACGCTACGCCCCGCGATTTTATTTTACAGAATTATTTTTTAGCTTGTAGTTAAAACCGTTTAACTTAAAATTAATTACTTATTTTATATCTGGTTTTCTTCCCGGTTCCGTGCGTCCCTTATCCAGGTGTTACCCAAGATATTAGCGATATCGTCAAACCGATGCGCTTTAGGACGGCCCTGGTTGCTTAGGCCTAACCTTGGCCACTATTCTTAAACTCCCAGTGGAAAAAAGCCTCTTCTTATACAGAGAAGACACGATGGATCACCATGTGTGTGTATGACTAAAAGTTCAGGTTTCCTCATGAAGTTTTCCTTCTCCACCGATGACACTTGTGTCTTTTTCTCTCAGTACTCATTAATTACGATTCATAATCATCTACCTAGCCACTTCCCAACTATGTTGGGGTCAGCTTCTAAACTAACCGTATGAAGATAAATACCTATCTTACTTTTACAATCACTGAGTAACGCCTTGGTAAGACTGAGTGTCAGATTTTCCGTCTTCTAATGACCCGTAAACACTGTCAAAGATCCACAAATGACAGCCGAAACCGAACGGCTTAACGTGCGTGTCGAGGCACGGAGAAGTCTCGGTATATATAGATAATCACCCATCCACGAACCAACCGATAATAATTAAGTAGGTACCAGGGGCGCAGCCTCCATACAACCCGATTCCTATCGGCTTCCCTTTGGAAAAAACACTCTTCTTAGTGTCTACTATTGCCAAACAATATGTAATACATGTAAAGTAACAACCAGGCAATGAGGGTCAAAACCTGTCTTGCTCAGGAGACAGACCACTCAATAGGATGCCTGAAAAAACCAGATAATACCTACACCACAAACGACGCTGAAACAAGCGAACTACTTCTAACCACGCACTTCCCAGGGTGCCAGATTGCTGCCGAGCAAAGCTGGGAACCACGAAGGGAGAGGGCCACGAATAGCTTAGACTGTGAAGTGGTGCTAGAAGTAATCGACAAGGACAAAATAACGTGGGCAATCAACACCTTCCTACCTTTCAAGGCAGCGGGGCTGGACGGTATTTTCCCAGCCCTGCTCAGGTGGAGCCAGGATCTACTGGCTGACTACCTAGTTAAGGTGTTTCGAGCCTGCCTGGCTCACCGCTATATCCCATTGAACTGGCGGGAAGTAAAAATAATCTTCATACCGAAACCAGGTAGGGGGGACTACACCCTACCTAAATCCTTCAGACCCATAAGCCTCTCCTCGTTCTTCTTGAAGACACTGGAGAGGCTGGGGGATAGACGGATTAGAACCCAAATTTCGGTACAAAGACCTTTACATCAAAATTAACACGCCTACTGTGCAGGCAAATCAACTGAATCAGCACTCCATAGCGTAGTTTCACGCATAGGAAATGCTCTTAACGCTAAAAACCCAACCCTAGGCGCCTTCATTGATATAGAGGGTGCCTTCGACAAAACAAACTTCGTCAGCATCGAACAGGCACTTGCCACGCACGGTGTTGCACGAACACTAATAGAATGGATTATAACATGTTGAAATACCGTGCTATTCAGTTTACCGTGAACACCACCACACGAGGTATCGTGAGTAGAGGCTGCCCACAGGGTGGGGTGCTGTCACCACTACTGTGGAACTTAGTCGTAAATGAGCTCATCGCAGAGCTCAACGCTAGCAGTCTATACTCGGTGGGTTACGCGGATGACATAGCAATTCTAATCTCGGGGAAATTTGAGGGCATCTTGTGCGATCTCATGAGAAGAGCCTTCAAAATAATCGAGAGTTGGTGCACAAAACACGAACTATCGGTTAACCCCTCGAAAACGGAACTAATAATGTTCACCAACAAAAGAACCCTGGGACCCCATAGGCTTCCAAAGCTTTTCAACACAGAATTAACACTTAAAGACGAAGTCAAGTACTTGGGGGTGATCCTCGACAGCAAACTGCTCTGGAACAAGCATCTTGACTACAAACTTAATAAAAACACAATTGCACTCTACCAATGCAAAAGAATGTTAGGGAAAACATGGGGGCTCTCTCCAAAGATCACTCTGTGGCTATACAGATCGGTAATCAGGCCAATGTTGGCTTATGGCGCTCTGGTTTGGTGGACGAGGACTGAACTCTCGACAACCATTACCAGACTACAGCGCTTCTGACGACTGGCCTGTTCGGCTACCACTGGCTGCATGAGAACCACCCCAACAGCAGCTTTGGAGATAGCCCTACAATTAACTCCCCATGACCTGCACATACAGCAGGAGGCGGCGCTAGCTGCCATCAGGCTAATGCATCTGGGCATATGGAGCAAAAATCTTACCAGCCCACACGCAAAAATCCTGGACCGGGCGATTGAGTACCAGCCGCTCATCGCTGCCCCGTGTGATAGAACACCAAACCAACCTATATGCAACAAAACCTATATCATACAAACAGTAGAGGAAGAAAGGGATCAATCAGGAGCCAATGAAGTGCGCATCTACACTGACGGCTCAAAAACACAAAACGGTTCAGGTGCTGGTATACACTCCCTTGACCTCAACCTTAACTTTCACTTACCACTAGGCACACACAGTTCAGTCTTTCAATGTGAATGTGTTGCTTTAACACAAGCCGCAACAGCAGTAAAGCGCTTGGGCATCCGGAACTATGGCATTAAATTCCTATCCGACAGCCTATCTGTGCTCAAAGCTTTGGAGAACAAGCAAACCAACAACAAACTAATTTTTGAGTGCCATCTAGCCCTGGAGAGTTTATCGACGTCCAATCGTATTACCCTCCAGTGGATCAAAGGGCATAGTGGATCCTTAGGCAATGATGCCGCAGATGAACTTGCGAAGAGAGGCTCTGATATGAAAGTGCTAGGCCCGTACCCGCTTCTCCCCCTACCTTTCTCACAATTTCGTGCGTGGATTCGCCAAAGGTCGACCGAACTCCATAACAACAGATGGTCACGGGCAACAGACTGTAGACAGTCAAAATTGGCTTTACCAATTGTACACCCACGATTAACCAAAAAACTTCTCAGCCTGAGTAGAAATAACCTTAGAATAATAATAGGAACAATTACGGGCCATAACCCCCTTAACAAACATCTTTTTAACATAGGCGCCACGGATAGCCCACTTTGCAGGGGCTGCCTTGACGCCGAGGAATCAGCCGCCCACGTCATCCTGGAATGCGAGGCCGTGGCTTCTCAACGTGAAGAAATCCTCGGAACAGTGAGGTCGCTCCGCGAAGCCTGCGAATCTCCCAGGAAGTTTCTGTGCTTCGGGGCGGAGCTAGGCTGGCTCTGTTAGCCAGAATCTCCACGCACAACGGACCGAATGGGAGTCTAAGTGGGGAAAAGGGAGTCCCATCATCATCATCATCATCATATGTAATACATGTGTGTGTTACATATTACAGATATTTCATACTAGCTTAAAACATCATAATTATAAGATTACAAAACACAGCAAAAATGCCATTTAATTAATGTTTAAACCAAGAATTCCGACCATAGCTGCCGTTAAATTTAGAAAAAGTAAAAGAATGTTTGAACTTTGATGTTGTCTAGAGTTTATGCTGACTACTAACTGAACCATTTTTTCTTCGGCTTTCCACGAATAAAAATTGTAGCTTCGCCACTGGTAGGTACAGCGAAATACCAGGACTCACCATATGAGGATACTGCCCCCTCACCGCATCCAGTCCCCCGGCGACAGCCAGGATGGCTGTCAGGGTATACCCGTAACAGTGCAGCTCATCATCCATGTATCTCTGCACACCCCCAAATAGATTACAAGGGTAAGGCTCGTCCACTATGTATTCTAAGCATTCTGGAAAAGGAAAATTAGGAATTCAGGTTTTGACATTATGTTCTGTTTCATTCTAAACTAAAAATAAAAATAATAGAATAAAAAACTAGTACTTTTTGAGGTATTTTTATAATCAATTAATATCAAGCACCCCACGCTTTTTAATAGGATTAAATTATTTTCTAATTTTTAGTTTGGTTTTTAAAGCGTGTTTTTTAGTTTTTTAAACTATTATTTATTTACAATTTTTAGTTCTACTTGCTTGAAAAGCGTGATTTTTAAGTTTTTTTTTTGTTTTTTTTTCTGTTTTTTTTTTTAATTTTTGAATTGTCATTGGTCCTTGATAAGTCTACAAAGTTTCAATGAAATCTGACCATTTGAAGTGGGTCAAAATAGCGTCCAAAGGAGTCGGTTAAGTACATACAAACATACAAACAAACAAACATACAAGTGAAGCTAATATAAAGCGTGTAAAAAGAGGTAAATTGATGGCTGGTTTGTAAAAAGTAATATCTTTGTAGAGCAGTGGTAGCCTATTGATGTCATCTAGTTCACACATGTTCAAAATCTGTTCATAGAAACAAGTGTCATAAAGTGTATTACCAAACAATAAAATAAATAAATAATAGTAATACACTCTATGAGACTTGTATAATTTATTTGTTAAAAAATATTTTAACAAATAAATTATACTTATTGGTAACGACTTAGTGGACGACTTAGTTGGTCGTAGGTTCAAACCCAGTCAGACATTTTACTTTGTATTTATTTATTGTAAACTGGCAGCGCTCCGCGATTTCACCCGCTTAGTTCCTGATCCCGTAGGATAAAATAGCCTATGTTACTCGGTAAAGATGTAGCTTTCTAACGGTGAAAGAATTTTTAAAATCCGTCCAGTAGTTTTTAAGTTTATTCGTACATTACGTACGTTACATACAAAAATATAAACATTTCCGCTTTATAATATTAGTGTAGATGTAGATAGAACGGCCGAAGTCAATAACACTGTTTAAACATATCAATATACACATTTAACACAGTCATGCATTCTTCTCAAAAAAATTCAAACATTCTGACAGCATTATCTTCCATTCATTCGCAAACATATCGAGATCTGTATTCGAGTTCAGGAGAGCGTTAATAGCGGTTAATGTCCGAGGAATAGGTGACTTGGAGTGTGCAACAGTACGGCAAGTTGGAACAGCCAGTAAGCGGTGTCTTCTGCCACGACAGTAATTGTCTGGGACAATTAGATTGCAGATTTCGTTACGTAGATCAGTAACGTCAATAATCTCACTAAGAATTTTAAATATTACAGTCTTTTAATCGCACGACCGTCTTACTTCTAGAGAATTCAAACCTATGCAACCCAAGAGGAATTAGTATATACACCGTGACATTTTAGTCGTCTTACAAAGGTGGTCCATTCAATGTATCCGTCATCCGTCCTCTAGGCGCGATTAAAACCTTGTTACCATTAATTAAGATAATAGATACTAAGAAAAATAAATAATGCTTTAGAATTATGAAACACCCTCCCTGTTAATAATGTTAACGTATTATTTTACATTTACATTCCATCATTAATTCCATCTCCATAACAGGGTTACAAACTACGTCATGCGTCTTAGTGAATGATATTTTCATTTTTTTAGTTATGCAAATGTTCAAAAACATATATTTTTTTATTTATATGATTTTTTGGGCTGCCGTTGTAAGACGACTAAAATGTCAAAATCAAAAATCAAAATCAAAATCAAAATATTTTATTTCACATAAACCTGCAAGGGCACTTATGAAACGTCAGAAGCTAGGTGCACGGTTCCAATTTGTCGCTTCCTATGGAGAAGAGCCGGCAAGAAACTCCACGGTTACTCTTTTAAAAATAATTGGATTTTATAAAGTTTTCAAATTACAGTGATATTAGGTATGGGAGGACAGTGCAGGCCTGTCAATAAGTACCAGGTACTTAGAGGAATGAAAATAAAGAATAGAAACTGTAGGCCTACAACGTTCTCTCATTCACAATATGTAAAAGAGTCACGGTGTATATGTATATTAGTATCAATTATTATACCACCATCATTCTCAAAACGGCAAAGGAAAACATCGTGAGACAACCGGCATGTTCTAGAACAAAGAATTTGAATACAAGGGATAGAACTCTCTGCCAAGTGCCGGCCAAGTGTAGGTTGGTAGAACAAACCTACATTTGGCTCGCGTGGGGATAATGGCCCAGTCCTCACAGAGAGGAGACCTGTGTCCCACCTCCTCATCATCGCCATCATTTCAGCCAATAGACGTCCACTGCTGGACATAGGCCTCTCCCAAAGAAGATTGGGGGGGGTTTGCCATTTTTGCCACACTTGGCAGGCGGGTTGGCGATCGCAGTATGGTGGTAAAATGCATACAGAACGTTGCTGCCCATTCTCCAGTAACAGTAATAGTCCCACCTCCTACCTATTTATATTTTCTATTAGACATGGGTAGTTCGCGAACGATTGAAGGAAATGAACTACTTCATATCACAAAATAAACTTATCATTCAATCAGTAGTCATTCAAATGTGTCTCTACTTCACTTAGTTCAGTCTTTCTTTTCGCTATTTCAATTTTAAAATACGCCACCCTAGACAAAAATTTCTAACTATCAGTAAAAAAAATATTTAATGAAAATAGTTTTGCTTAAGGTGAATCAAGTCCAAATTTTTCCCATACAAACTTCGGGAGTGTATTACTCCACTGTTCGACAATCAACATCAAAAATTAAACAGGGTATGGTTTTGTCTCATTATTAATATTGTCTGTACGGAAACAGAATACTAAAATAAAAAGCCATTAAGAACTTACGAGCCAACAAAGATTCGTTTTTCTTGCTAATTTAACCTAACTTTGGGCGTGTTTAAGTAATAAAAGAAGTGTAAAATCTGAAAAATCAAGTCGGTACCGACAAAGTTCAAATATCGAAAACTTCAATAAACTTTATTGGTTATTGATTTATGCAGTGGTTTTTTCATAAAACCCGATCTTCCGAAGGACTGTTCTTAATTTTTTACGCGCCTGTTGTACTATGAACGATCCTGCATCTCACTCAAAAACATTGTGCGTGTAGACTTGCGTCTAACTGCTCATCACTGATACCACCTCTGTCGGACACGATGCCTGGCGAGACAGCGTGCTTTTTAGCTAGGCCCATCAGTGAGTTCGAGCCCACGACTAGGTTCCCCTTAAATTCATATTTCTAGGTTGACAGTCCTAAGCCTGTATAAAGTATGAAGAAAAATCGACTTAGGTATAAAACTGAACTAGAAAAGTGCATCATTTGTCGTAACTTGTCAATCACTATCGTTATCCAACGATAGGGACTCGTTCTGATTCGCTGAACTAAATGAAGTACTGAAGGAAATTAGTGGACTAGTTCGCTAAGCGAAAAGATATACTTCATTCATTTCTTTTTACTGACACATTTTGCGCATCTCTATTTTCTATGTAAAATAGGTACCTTATTTAAAGTCCTAATCACCTCCTCCATTTCGGAGTCGGTTAAAAAACAATGACGTAAATAAGATTCTGAGAAGCCCACTTATGTCAATATGGTACTTACACAAATAAGAAGTACGCGTAAAAAATTATAAGAGTATTTTACTTAAGTATGTTGTTGCCGGCAAAAAGTTGAACACCAATTAAGTAATCGTTGTTGGTTTAGTAAAGGTGCTCTTACACGGGCAATTTTTTGAGCAATTATTACTCGGCGACACTAATAGATCAATCTGGATCAATTAAGTGGAGCAATCTGGAGCAACAACAATAATTGGACGTGAAAGGACTCAATCCATACAAAGTCACTTTTGAGTTATGGGCGTTTGAAGTTTGACATTTTATTTATGTGCTCTTCATACTGTGGGTCGAGTCAGGGTAGCGAGACTAAATCTGTCACCCCCTACTTCTTAAGACCCGAGATGGCGGCGCGTAGTGTTCCACGCGCGCCTCTCTATGACGTAAGGGGGGAGTATAACACCTCACTTCCCCCCTATCGCGAGGTGGCCCGCAGAGGCGGGCCGGCACTAGCCGGGGATCGCGGAAGTCACACTAGTTCCCGTGATCCCCGGTGCAAGTGAGAGACGGAACACCGGGGTGGTTTTAGTCAGTAAGAGTCTGACAGACCCCTCCGCCCTCCCCGGGGCGGAGGACATCCATGAGGATTACGCCCCGTAATCAAAAAAAAAAGGGTAGCGAGACTGGTTTCCATGTACATTTTAAAAATAGAGTTTTCACTACATGATAGATTCGACCCTCAGGAGTACGATGGCAGATTTAACTCAATTTTGGCCAAAGTGTGGATTGAGTCCTTTCTGCTAACTACGTCTAATTTGCGGATATGTTTCGGGAATATTGCTTCTGATTGCTCCATATATTTCATGAGTTGCCGAATATCCAATCGGTTTGGAAATTTTTAGTCAATTTTCTTTCTATCTCGTATTTACGTATAACTACATCTCGTTTTTGCGAGAAGAACCGGCCGGTGGCGGATTTCGTATTGCCTAGGTTTTTGGGGTTGCTACATGTTGCCATTGCCCTAAATTGCTGTATGTAGTCGTGACGTCATAGTTGACGACAATTGACCAGGATGGAGCAATTTTAGTTGCTCGTGTAAGCACACCTTAATGCTTGCGTTTATCAAATCTGTTGTTAATATTACTTGTGGTCGCCTAGTGGTGGAAATTAAACCATAATTCATATAAATTTCAAGCAACAATAACCAAAAATATTAGCTTTGTGCACTCCTTTTCAATGTAACCTTGAACTGTGCCAAATTTAATACTCCTCCGTTAGCGTAATTTTTGTAGAAAGAGGTACAAAGTTTTTGGTTCACGTAATAATACACGTACAGATTGTCCAGTAATTATTGGATAACCTTGTTATGGTTCATGGTAGAACCATAACAAGGGCCATTCAGAAAAAAACATTTACATTTGTACTTTTTCTGTAAAAAAAAAAACAATTAAAAAAAAACCAACTTCCAAAAAAACACTGCAAAGTGAAAAATTACTTTAATTTCAGAAGGCGGTGAGAATAAAAATTAAATACATATCCAAAGACACCGACTTCCAAAATTAAAGTTAGTTTTGGAAGTAGGTGTCGGACCTCGATGTGATCGGAGATTTGCATGAAACAAATTCGTTCAGCCATTTTTAGGGTTCCGTAGCCAAATGGCAAAAATGGAACCCTTATGGATTCCTGTCTGTCCGTCCGTATGTCACCGCCACTTTTTTCCGAAACTATAAGAACTATGCTGTTGAAACTTGGTAAGTAGATGTATTCTGTGAACCGCATTAAAGTTTTCACACAAAAATAGAAAATAAAACAAAAATTTTGGGGGTTCCCCATACTTAGAACTGAAACTCATTTTTTTTTTTTTTTTCATGAAACCCATACGTGTGGGGTGGGGTATCTATGGATAGATCTTCAAAAATGATATTGAGGTTTCTAATTTCATTTTTTTCTAAACTGAACAGTTTGCGCGAGAGACACATCCAAAGTGGTAAAATGTGTCCCCCCCCCCCTCTGTAACTTCTAAAATAAGAGAATGATACACCTAAAAAAATATATGATGTACATTACCATGTAAACTTCCACCGAAAATTGGTTTGAACGAGATCTAGTAAGTAGTTTGTTTTTTAATACGTCATTTACCTTTCATTCAATCAACTGAAATATAAAAATACAAAAAAAAAAAAATATTTGATAAACATAAACGTTATGCATGAACCGTGAACCATTATTTTCTAATAATAAATCTGTAATAGGTGCCTATTTAAAATTATTAAAACATCGATTAAAGTTACAACGAACTACAACGAACTATGGGCGAGCCCGACTCGCACTTTGCCACTTTTTGCATGATTCAGTAACAAATATCAAAACATCTAAATATGCAAACTTTCAAATTTATAATATTATAAGTAGGATAGTAGGAAGTAGGATAATTTTCACCCACCGATGAGTGTTATACACTGTGACATTTTAGTCCGTACTGTGACAGTTTACAACGGCAGCCCACTTCATGTATCCAATGACTACTAAACATTTATTAAAAAAAAAAAATGACAGTTTTGGACATTTGCATAGTTAAAAAAATGAAAATATCATTCACTAAGACGCATGACGTAGAAAACACCCTGTTATGGAGATGGAATTAATGGTAGAATGTAATGGTAGGTAGGTAGATATCTTCTACCGTTTGATACGTAAACATTATTAACAGGAAGGGTGTTTCATAATTCTAAAGCATTATTTATTTTTCTTTGTACCTAGTATATTAATTAATGGTAACAATGTTTTAATCGCGCCTAGAGGTATTTTATGACGGATACATTAAGTGGAACACTTTTGTAAGACGACTAAAATGTCACGGTGTAGATAAGTTACTTACTATCATGAGCTTTTCTACCAGTTTTGAAGTAATGCAGTCCAAATCTGTCAACCAAGACGTTCCTGAAACACACACAATATTCTAGTTAAAGATACACTCATCACTCGTACCTAAACGTATAAAGGAAGGGTCAAATTCCACCATTTTAATTATGTATTCTTATTCATTCATAATAAGCTTATAACATTCCCACTGATGAGACAAAAGCCTCTGTGTGATGGAGTGGGCTGTAAATCTACTGATTCAGAGAGATGTGTTACCTCACGATATTTTCCGCCACCGTTTTGCAGCCCCGGATCTAGGGTTGGCAAACCGGGGCACCCACCCTGAGCGGCAGTTTCAGGGGGCGCCAAAATCATAATATAGTATTATTGAAAATAAAAAACTAGCTCCTCAAAACGCTTAGCGTACGGAAGCCTGGTTGGCTCACCGTCAACTTGTAAGAAAAAGGCGCCACACAGGGCCACACCTAATTTATTTAGTTCAGACGCTGGAGAGAAGGGCCCCACTATCAAGTTTCTGCCCGGTTAAAAAAAATCGTAAAAATCAAAATCAAAAGTCATTTATTCAAACTAGGCTGAGAGTCAGCTCTTTTTGAACGTCAAAATTACATAAGACAGTCCCCCCAAAACGCCCGTCCTTCACCACTTCCTAGTACTTTAGCTGGGAAGAAGAAGTGGCGCAAGAAACTTCCCAGCAGCACAGCTGTCTGGGGAGTTTGCTGGGCAATTTTTATTTAAAACAACCTAGATATGTATTTGGAATACTGAGGGTTTTGATTTTTGAACGCAGTAAAATGTCGTTTATACAGGGTGTAACAGAGACCCTATTGCCATCCTTAAGCACTAAAGATAACAGCTGGTATAGAATCACTATACATAGTTTCAGCTCAAAATAAAATACTCTAAGAATTGATACCAAATTTTCGGTTTCATAAATGTTTCTTAAATTAAAATCATAACAAACGTGTCACCGCACAACGTTGGTCAATAACTTTCCACGTTACTTGCCAATATCACGATAAATCTCTTCCAAGTGATGTGTTTATTTCAATTTGATGATTTGGTTTCTGGTATTAATGTGTTAAAAATTCTCATAACTTCCAAACATGTAGAGATGGGATTAAAAAACCTTTCGAATATCGTTTGATATCATCCAAAGAAGCCGTGCCCTTGGTATGTATATACCCTTTCCGTTACACGTTGTATATAACCATAGATAGACATTATAATAGAAACTGCATAACCAAGTTATCTACCTTGTATCGTTAACCATTTCACAATCTGTGCAGCAGACGATCGGAATCTGGCCCTTAAATGAACACATCTGAAAAAATTAAACATTAATCAGTCTAGTACCGGGATGGCGACTCTCTAAACCTCAACGAGCCATTTTTCAAAAAAAAATAATAATATAGCTTTGACGTGCCAACAAATAATCTTGACTTTTTAACTGCTAGAAAAAGGCTAAATACTTCCACAATAATAGGTACCTCATCATTTCAGCCGGAAGACGTCCACTGCTGGACATAGGCTTCTCCCAGTTTGGAGGGGGCTTGCCATAATCGCCGCGCTTGGCAGGCGGGTTCGCGATCGCAGTATGGTGGTAAAATGCATAGAGAACGCTGCTGCCCATTCTCTAGTAAGTCCCTTAGTCGCCTCCTACGACACCCAAGGGAAGAGATGGGATGGTGCTATTCTTTACGTCGGGCACCACACGGATAATAGGTACCTACCTACTCTTTGTTACCAAACAGAAATGGACTTGTACTATCATCCAGTAAACATCACACCACCATATTAATGTGAAATAACAAATTAGTGCAACTTCTGGCGTTTAGTATTAGGTTTTAGATTCATTTACTCGTTTTAGCAGAATGCAAGCCGAACTGGAATCATGCGACTTAAGGTCGCTGCAAACGCACCGTGTTTTTATCCGGACGGAACGGGACGTGAAGTTTTGGAAATATCGTTTCATAGAAAATGTAAACGAAAGAGCATAACGTCACGGATGCATGGACGATGTTTAGCACGGCCCGCCCCGCGCGTGCCCCGTCCCGTCCGTGATTCCGCTGCGTATGCACAGTCGCTCCGTTCGCTCCAGAGAGCTAAGTAGTGATGCACGTGTATTTATGTACCTACTAAGCCAAAATGGATGACGAAAAACTAATTGAGTGTGTACGATCACGTCCAGCTTATTACGTATTCTCAGCATATTCTCCTCATCATTCAGCGTATTCTCCTTCGTGTTCTCTTTTCTGTCATGTAGGATGTACAGAAAATGTCCCTTTCCTCTTGACGGTCGTAGCTTCTTCGTCATCTAAAGCACTAGCAACTAAAGCCTATTTTTCAAATGAAAATCCATCATTCCTTGTTCACAACACTAGCACGTTAGTCCCGAGTTACTTTCACGGTCCATGTGCATTAAAAACCCCCGTCAGTGTTTACTAACCACGTTCCGTCCCCGTCCCGTCCACGTTCTAACGCCGTCCCGTACACGTTACGTATGCAGCGACCTATACCTACGGTTTCTGAAAGTAACGACTCAGGCATAAGAAGATGAAATTATCACGCTCAGATTTCTATGTTTATTACTGTGGCTTAGGCTGCCGTGCCGAAATTATTTTGTTGCGTGCCGCCAAAGGCACGCGTGCCATTGGTTTGCCAAACCTGGTCTAGGTTTTTTTTTTGGGTGGGAAATCATCAATCAACAACTTCCCCGCTCCGGGTGGAGCAGGAAGGCATGCCAGACTGTTATTGACTAAAACCCACCCGTGTTCCTTCAGTTGCCTGTGTGCCAGGGGCCGCGGTATCTCTTTCGAACAACCCGCACCCCACGCAGGTATCGGCCCTTGCGGACCCCACTAGGATTAATCCATCATCATCGTCAGCATTCTCGCCCTTATCCCAATTGATTTAGAGTCGACGCAACATGTCTTCCATACTTCTCTATTTGTCGTCATTTTGGTTGGTTTACCCCTTTCTAGCCATAACATCTTTCACCCTTCGTACATCACCAACAAGGTCACTATACGTACTTCTAGGACATCCCATCCCGGCGTTTCCACTCAAATCTTCCTTGCCTAGGCAGAAAATTAGTCAAAATGCTAAGATCTTCGTTTATCGCCTTTCGAAATGAAATGTGTAGTTTTTAAGTAGATCTTTTAAGTAACAAACAATTTTACACGTCAGTACGTTGTTGGTCAAATTTTAAAAACTTGATGGCGCCGGCATTTCCTAGCTGACTGAACTCTGAGAAGAAATGCTGAAACAAACTCAGAAATCATGGTCTCTTTTAAAGTCCCAACATTATATGTATTATTCGAATACAGCTTTGAGCTGACCTGTCCCAACAGACGGCTTACATGCATTACGCCGACCTCATCTAGTTTAAAAAATATGATTGACGTGTAAAAGTGTTTGTACAAACCTACTTACAGAAATAAAATCATTTATCATTTAGTCATCGTCTAGCTCAACCCTATGGTAAGGAGCTCAATCTGTAATGAAAGTAAAATCAATTTCACTCATCCTATCAACTTTAAATCAATCATTTTAAAAGTGCTTACCTGCGGATACTTATTTCTATTTTTCAAAAACTGCACATATTGCATGCATTTGTGTATGTCTACGCACGTCCCTATCATGCCCTCTTCAGAAATGCATTCTGAACCTGAAAATTAAGAGATAGAACAATTAGGAGCGGCTTTACATAACTTTCTTCCTTAGTTTTCGTCATCATCCGTCACCATTGTGTCACTCAATAGGTGCCGAACAGCCAGTTCCGCTTCGACCATGCTAACTGGCTGATATTTTTACCACGACATAAGTTATTCTCCTATAATTTGAATCGAAACGAGAACAAAAAAAAAACAACCGACTACCGAAAAAACACTACAAAGTGAAAAATAACTTTAATTTCGGAAGTCGGTGACTTTGGATATGTATTTTAATTTTTTGTCACCGCCTTCCGAAATTAAAGTTATTTTTCACTTTATAGTGTTTTTTCGGAAGTCGGTTTTTTTTTTTTTTTGGTAAAAGTTTTTATTTTTCACTCTTTTAGTTATAGTACCTACCCCACTAATTCGAAATTTCTTCATCCTTGGGATCAAAACAATGCATATTCACGCGATCAGCAATCGCGGTTGATTTACTGTTATAGTTTGAAGAGTTCCGTTGTTGTCTCCGAAACGCATCATCAGATCTAGATGAAATTGAAATGGGACTATACGGGAAGCACCAGCTTTCAAATAAAAAATCGGTTTACCCAGTCGAAAGTTCTGAGGCAACAAACATAAAAAAAACATACAGACGAATTGAGAACCTCCTCCTTTTTGAAGTCGGTTAAAAAAAGAACTATATGTCTGTAGTCTCCCCTTCGAACCTCGGAACGCACTGTCATTCGCTAATCTTTGACAGTCTTTACAGGTCGTCAAAAAACCCGAAAGTCTGACTACCAGTTCTACTAATCGATATCGTATTACGCCCTTACCCAGTAACTGGGTCGTGAGGTCAGATAGGCAGTCTCTCCAACCCCACCAGTTGGAAAAGGGTTAGACAGATGAAATGAAATGAAACGTTTATTTATGTAAGTAACAGATCGTTTCGCTTACTTGTTTATTTCTTGCGTGAAAGCATTGTTCAAATAAAACATGGCTCGGTTAAGGCAAATTTTGAACATTTTAATAAAAATAATAATGTGTTTGGTATATTATTATTATAATGTTTATTATATTAACAGCGATAAGGATAATGCGATACCTACAGCAGTGGTGGCTCAGTCTTAACAGCCGCCACTTACGAGTTGTAGATTTTAGGTCCGAACCCGGATAGCGAAGGAAAACATCGTGAGGACACCAGCATGTCATAAAACCATAAATGTGAGCCAGTAAGCCGCACTGGGCCCCCGTGGTGGATTACGGCCCACTCTGTCACACCTTCCTCATACATCTCACAAAAAACAACCGACTTCCAAAAAAACACTAAAAAGTGAAAAATAACTTTAATTTCGGAAGTCGGTGACTTTGGATATGTATTTTAATTTTTTGTCACCGCCTTCCGAAATTAAAGTTATTTTTCACTTTTTAGTGTTTTTTTGGAAGTCGGTTGTTTATTTTTTTGAAAAAAGTTTTTTATTTTTCACTTTTTAGTGGTTCACATGTGCTTACCCCTTCACAGCGTACCGGCGTGATGTTATGTTATTAACTGGTGTAAACAATTGACAGGCATGAGATTACAGCAATCCCAGTCCATTTGCTATCATTTATTGAGGAGTTCCGTTGCCTATCTCCGAAGTTCTTCATCAGATCTTCACCAAATTGAAATGGAACCACTCCGAGAAAGTACTCTTCCAAAAACTTTACAAATTGTTTCAAGTGTGCCTATAAAATTTGAAGAGTTCTCTCTATTTCTCCAGGATCCCATCATCAGATCCTGACTTGATGATCATGGGACCACCTGGGAAGTATACCCTTTCGAACAAAAAAAAAATTTTCCAAATCGGTCCAGCCATCTTCGAGTAATCGGGGAACATACATAAAAAAAAAAAAAAAAAGGTTCCGACGAATTGAGAAACTCCTTTTGGAAGTCGGTTAAAAATAAGTATGATAAGCTTTTGTATCTACTTACCCCACACAAATTCATATACTTGCCAATATCTACTTGCTATGTAAACAATAAATAAATGAATTTGAATTAAACAACATTGACAGCAGGAAGATTTTTAACACTATCAACATACACCAATACGTCTAATATTGGAGATAACTCAGAAAGGACCAAAGCAAAGTTAATAAAATTTATATGGGATCACTTCGACTATATACTCTTTCGAACATAAAAAGAATCATCAAAATCAGTTAACAATTTGCGAAGATATCGCTGAGTATCTATACATTTTTTTTTAAACATACCCCAACACTTAGAACCTGCCCCTCTTTTGAAGTCTGTAAAAAACCACCACGTACCTTCTGACAGCTCATCGTCTTCACACAAAACACCACAAAAGCCAACAAAACAAAACGCTACGATAAATAAATTATAATACATTTTATAGACGAATTCGCGAAACGTCCGATTTGGACCGGTTTTTTACGATACTGAGTTTTGAGCGAAACTAATTCAATACTAAAGTATAGATTTAACGCCTTTTTAAAGTTAACTAATGGATTGATAACGTTATTGTAGGTAGGTACATAATGTGAGTACCTACTAATGAACTTACTTTTTTTATTTTGGTATTGGGTGTTTTTGGATTGGTCATGTTAAGAGGATAAATAAAAGGGGACTAATACAAGGCAGATGTGAATGGAAGCGCCGGAAGGGGATGCCCTAGAACGGCTTATACCTTACCAGCTTTTGTTGCTTTTCGCCGCACTGGTCTCAAAACGGTGAAGGAAAACATCGTGGGGAAACCGGGAAGTCCTAGAACCTAAAATTCGAAGACATGTGACATCTACCAACCCGCACTGGGCCCGCGTGGTGGATTACGGCCCACTCCCTCTCACAGAGAAGTGGCATGTGTGGCAGAGCTTAAAATGGTCACAAACCATTTTAAGCTGATTAACTATACTAAACATCTAAAGTAGAAAACTCGACACTTTTTTCCGGAACTATAAGAACTATGCTGTTGAAACTTGGTAAGTAGATGTATCCCGTGAACCGCATTAAGATTTTCACACAAAAATAGAAAAAAAAAAAAAAAAAAATTTTAGGAGTTCGGACATTTAGAACTGAAACTCAATTTTTTTGTTTCAGCAAATCCATACGTGTGGGGTATCTGTGGATAGGTCTTCAACAACCGACATCCGAAAAAACACTACAAAGTGAAAAATAACTTTAATTTCGGAAGGCGGTGACTTTGGATATGTATTTAAGCTCGTGCTTAATTTTAAGCTCGTGCTTCCCGTGTGGTCCCATTTCAATTTCATATAGATCTGATGATGCGTTTCAGAGACAGACAACGAAACGCTTCAAAAAATGACAGCAAATCAACCGCGATTGCTGCTATCGCATAAATATGCTTTGTTTTGACCCCAAGGATGACGAAATTTCGAAATGGTGTGGGGTAGGTACTATAAATAAAAAGTGAAAAATAAACACTTTTCCAAAAAAAAGAAAATCAACCGACTTCCGGAAAAACACTACAAAGTGAAAAATAACTTTAATTTTGGAAGTCAGTGACTTTGGATATGTATTTTAACTTTTTGTCACCGCCTTCCGAAATTAAAGTTATTTTTAAAAAGTGAAAAATAAAAACTTAAAAAAAAATAGCTTTAATTCTAATTTTTTTATTACAATTCCTTATTTAAATCACTGTATGAAATTTAAATGGGACCATTTCGAAATAAAGCCCTTTCGAAAAAAAAAATTGCAAATCCGTCTATTTAAGACGGAGTTATGTCCGAACATACATAAAAAAGAAGGTTGTACCTTCCTTCATCAGCTCAGCGTCATGAAATGATGATGACCATACGCAAATGTCTCAATAGCTTTAGAAAATATATGAAAAACATTGTTAATACCTACAACATTTGAGGGTTGTCTTCAATTTCCCTGGGATTCCATCATCAGATCCTGACTTGGTACCAATGGGACCACCTCAGAAGTATACTCTTTCAAATTCTAAAAACATTTTGAGAATCGATACACAAATGAGGGAGAAATCGGTGAACATGCATTAATTTTTAAAAATTACACACAGTGAAACAAAAGGAGGCGGTTATATAACCGCCTCCTTTTTGGAAGTTGGTAAAAAATTGTCAGATTATATTTAATTCATATTCATAATTTCTTCATAGGTAAAGTTGCTGATGTACGGACTATTAAGGCTCCCGGAACAAACAAGCGCGACGCGACTCTCGTAGAACAATTTCTATGAGAACCTAATGGAAATTGTTCTACAAGTGTCCCGTCACGTCTGTTTGAAGAAGCTTTAAGGTTGAAGAAGCCTTTAAGATGCTATGGTTGACGTAGGTATCTACTTATTTATATAATAAAACAATGCGGAACTCGTTAGGACGGTGAACGATTCACAGACCAAATTATAAACTTGTTTTATAATTAGGTACCTAATAAACTAATTTATTTAATTTTATTATAAAACTAATCATGTATTTGTGATCATTTGCCATTTTCTAGTCTAACCGGATGCAATTGAATACTGGTATTTCTCATGGAGCAACTGCCTTTAGGACGTCCACAACCGAGGTACTGAGTATCATGATACCGCTTGGACTGGTTGTCAGACTTTCTGGTTTCTTGCGACCCGTAAAGACTCACAAAGATCCACTGATGACAGCCTGTACCAACGGCCTAAAGGGTTTTCCGAGGCACGGAGGGGTCTTGGTATATTAAGATGGTCAACCATCCACGGACCGACCTCGGCATACGTTGGGAGAGAGAGTGGTCCGTGATCAACCATGCGTTCCTAGTGCGGGTTAGTAGACGTCACAATGTATCTTCGACGTTCTCCTTCACCATTTTGAGAGCAGCGGTGATGAAGTAATTTGCAGAAAGTAAAACGCCTGCCTGGGCTCGAACCTACAACCCGTAAGTCGCGGCCGTTACCACTGGGCCACCAGTGCTCCCGGGCCACCACTGTTCCTGGGCTACCAGTGCTCAGAATGCGATTTTCGCCTGTAATGACCTAGGTATCGGGCTAAGGCCACATCTCATTCAGAGAAAGAATGTGCTTGATCACCACCACGCTGGCTCAGTGCGGGTTGATGCACCGCTGTCGTCGTGGTGGTCGTCGCCGTCGCGGGTTTGACGCGAACGCGACCGTAGCTTACTTCTTAGCGGCGGACGCTTTCTTGGCTGCCGGCTTAGACTTGGGTCTAGCCGCGGCCTTCTTGGGTTTAGGCGTTTAAGGTTTCTTGGTTGGCGGCTTCGCGGTCTTCTTAGCCTTGGGAGCGGCGCCTCCCTTCGCCTTAGCGTGTGCGGCGGCCTTCTTGTCCTTGGCGGCGGCGGCGGCCGATGCCGTGGACTTTGAAGGTGAACTGGAGGTGGCGGAGGCGGACACGGCTGCTGCCTTCTTGGTCTTGGCGCCGACCGCAGAGGCGGTGGCCTTCTTCGTCTTCGCGGCGGCGGCGGCGGGCGCCTTGCCGGCGGCCTTGCCAGCGGCGATTTCGGTGATTTCGACTCGAGCTTGAACGAACCGGAGGCACCCTTGCCCTTGGTCTGGGTCAGTGCGCCAGATTCGACTGCGCTCTTCTGATTTCAGACCGAAGTTCAAAGTGCCTCACTATGTTTTCCTTCACTGTCAGTCTAAAGTACATAAATTATAACTTTAAAATATATAATTATAACTTTGAAAAAGTCATATTGGCCCTGGCTGGGTTTAAACTCGCAACTTGCGGCATAGTAGGTACAGACGCCAGCACATCAGCCTATACCAAAATGTCAAATTTTCCCAATTAATCATGAGCCTTAAAATTTTGAACTAAAGTTGAAAATGTATGAAAAAAATTTGACAGATTGGCGTAGCTTGAGGTGCTGGCGTCTGTACATACTGTACCACTAATATAAAATCTCTCTCTATAGCATTTTTTCAAACCAGAATACTATACCTACATAATAGGATTTTATATGTAGTCATGCCTAACCGACTCCACAGCCCAGTCACTGGGTTTTATTTTTTTTGAGGCTGGGAAATCATCAACTAACTTCTCCCGCTCTGGGTGGAGCAGGAGGGCGTGTCAGACTTTTACTGACTAAAACCAATCCGTGTTCCTTCAGTTGAATGTGTGCCAGAGGCCACGGTATCTCTTTCGAACAACCCGCACCCCTGGCAGGCATCGGCCCTTGCGGACCCCACCAGCTGATGCTGACATCTCTTTGGGGCGCGCGTAGAACACAATGCGCCATCGACCTGGGCTTGGTCCTTACCGGACAGCGAGCTACCCATTACTCGCCGTCCGCAAGCCCGCGCCTACGGTAGCCGGGAGTCAGCCTGGGATTTACGACGCCCAGGGCGTCTCCTGCGGCGACTAGGGCCGTGAGGGCGTATGTACTGCCTCTCCCTCACGTGCGCCGCATCCCTCTTCAGGAGCATTACTGCTTCGCAGAAGGAGGTTACGGCTACCCGTGCACTCTCGTTCCGTACCATGGCCTGGACCAGGGCCGGACGCGAAATTTCGCCGCCGCCGATCGCCTCCACGAGGACACGGCGGTGCTCCGCCCAAGCCGGGCAGACCTCCACCGTATGCTCAACCGTGTCCTCAGGGCGATCTACGCAGTGGAAAGACCCGGGCGTTTCCTCCCGCCTTATACGAAACAGGAACCTCCCGAAACACCCAGTCAATGGATAATACGATAATCCTTGGTAAGACTGGTTGTCAGTCTTTCGACCTTCTGACTACCCATAACGACCTTATCATAAATTGCCGTAACTTAAAGCTAAAATCCATTTTCCACGTAGCTCAATTACCTCATAATTTAATTACTCATCTCGTGACGCGTACATAACAAATACTCAGATAAAGGTACCGTGTCATACTACAAATAATTTAAATATGTTATATCAATATTGCGATTTTTCGCAGTGTGTCGACGAGAACGACCTTAGCAAGCTAAAAAACGGTAATGTTTATGTATAAAAGACAGCTGTTTTCGTATGCCAGCCCGTTCCTTACTACCCTCTTCCAGCGACGCCCTAAGCTGAGGTCCGTACACCACAGGGGGTGCCCTTAGCGTGTGGTCGCTTAGTTTTAAGTTTTTAAGTCCTATCTGGAAGCCTTCATTTATTGAGGCAACCACAAGCAAGTCCCGTGCCCTTCGCAGGAGACGCCCTGGGCGTCGGGAATCCCAGGCTGATTCCCGGCCACCGTAGGCACGGGCTTGCGGACGGCGAGTAATGGGTAGCTCGCTGTCCGGTAAGGACCAAGCCCGGGTCGAAGTCGCGTTGTGTTCCACGCGCGCCTCAAAGAGATGTCAGCAGCAACTGATGGGGCCCGCAAGGGCCAATGCCTGCCAGGGGTGCGGGTTGTTCGAAAGAGATACCGCGGCCCCTGGCACGCAGGCAACTGAGGGAACACGGGTGGGTTTTAGTCAGTAAAAGTCTGACACGCCCTCCTGCTCCACCCAGAGCGGGAGAAGTTATTTGATGATTTCCCAGCCAAAAAAAAAAAAAACATCACAAGCATGTCCAGAAGCTGCCTCAACATATATACGTTCGATGTCGATGTTTTCAAATCGAACATCGAAGCGCGTCGAATACTGAAAGAAAATGATCGCTTCCTGCACGACGGACGTCTCTTGTAACGACTAGTCACAGGCGCAAACGACAGCTCTGCGTCAAGATGCACAGTCTGTTTGCCCGGTCCCTAAAGTGGATTTAATGGTAAAATTTAACTGATGAGGTTCGAACTTAAGACCGGGTAATCTGTTGCCCTCCAATCCGAAACCATTATCAATATGTCAACGTTTTATCACTTATACAAATTTGACACCACTCCAAAAAAGTACATACATATCAGTGGTAGCAATAAGGTCGCTTTTCACAGTGCAAGTGTTTCCACTGATGTTCGGTTGCCTGTACTAGAACATGGCACGTGCTGCAAAATACACATTACCCTTCTTTTTTATTTACATTAATCGAAAGTCGTAAAATAGAAGTCGATGACCTTGCTAAAACTGGTTATTGACTGATTAAAGATTAGGGATATTACCAATGTATTTATAGCACGGAAACAATAATAATTATTTGAATAGGTACGGCAATTAAAATAAAACATAAACCGAGCCGCTAAAGCTACGGTTTGTTAGAAGAGCCGTGGTCGCTACATTGTCAAATAAGCTTTTCAGTTTCAAGTAAAAAAGTGTTTTTTTTTTTAAACAGTAGCAGTCAAATCATTCTCTTTCTGTAAACTTACAATCATGTTGAAGAGAACATGTTGTTTTAGTTTTATTACAATTTCTTTTGGCAATATTTTGAGAAACATCTTTGTAAAAGTAATTGTTTTTACTGGTAACTCAAATGACGTTGTCATTGTCATTGTCAACTGTCACAGTGACATAAACAAATTGATAAAATGACGTGGAGACGAGGTTAAGATTTTGTAAAAAAATATATGTTTTAACACAAATAGACGCGATAAGATAGTTTAAAATATTAGTAAGTAGCTAAACAGCACAAAATGATCGAGATCACAGATACTCAGAGTAAGTATTTACATTTTTATGTCATTGTTTGAAGTTTTTCCATTTTTACGTTAATTTTGCAACAAAAAACGTATTTATTTCAATCAATTCGATTCATGAGACATATGTTTGATTATTAACCACATCTCTACAATACCCACTCTGAATTCTGATTGAAATTACTATGGAAAATGATGAAATTCCCTGAAAAATCTCCTCTCAAAATGACTCACTGGTTTTTGAACCCTTATTCAAAATTGAATTAACTAGAATCATCAGTCATTACTCATTCTGGTCATATGCTCGCTCTTGCCATATATATTTAGAACCCCAACAATCCTTAGGCAGTCTTCACAACAATATACCAGTATTCCTCAAAGGGATAAGCATAGGCATAGTAAACTCCTTATTTATTCATCCCTAGTCTCTAAATAGTATAAAGTGACTTCTTCTACTTTCTCTTACATAAACCATGCAACGGATTTTGATGCAGTTTTCACTATCATTTAGAGAATATCTTCCAGAAGGTATTGATGTATAATAAATGTATAATGTAGTAGATGAACCATGAGAATTTTAAATGTAATGATGGAGGGATTTATGCAAGTGTTGTTAAGTTTTTACGTTGATATTTTATATTATTTTCTCTCTTTTGTGCATGTTTTTTTTGTACTAACTGTGTCTTTAATTTCTGTAATTGGTATTATACCATTTTAATTAAAGAAATAAATAAATAAAATGATGTCATAAACAACATATTTTTGGCACTTACATTGCTAACACTGGCTAAACCTTACACGATAGATAAAAATAATGTACTACGGAATTGTAGAAAATTCTAAGGATAACCCACAGTAACCATTTTTATCTTTTACACATTAGAAACTGAAGTGGGTCGCAAGTTGATATTAGTCCCATACAATGTATTAAAGGGGATCCACATGGAAATTGATGAAATTTATAAATATCACCCTGTTTTATAATTATTCTATCAAACATCAGGATCATTTCTGCTGAAATCATGAAATTACTAGATTAATGTTGATACTATCAGAATGATAAATGCATTATCCTTAATTATGAATGATTGAAGAATTTTAATTATCTTCTTAACCTTGAATATTATCTGTGGTAGTAACACCATACGTTTACCTGTCTCCGAGAAGTATAGCTGTTTTAATTTAAAGTTACATTTTGTGAACAACAACTATAACTCACCAATTCGGTGACAGCAATTCTTAGACATGTTTCATTAATGTAGCAAATGACCTATGTACCCATGATTATGTATTGTACCTTTTTATTTAAAAAAGTGTCCTTGTCTTGTTCATTTCTTCTTAGAAATTTACTATTGTAAGTTTGCGAATGGGCAACTTGCTTCTACTTTCTGACTAGTTGACCGACTCCTTGACAATTTAAAAGTGTCTATAATGCTATAATTGAAATCGTTTGAGTTTAATAAAATAGCGACTTTCAATTAGAGATGGGCCGACTATGACTTTGGCCGACTAGCCGACTATTCGGCCAAGCCGATCATTGATTTTGGTTGAGTTCGGGTGACATCGGTAATGTTTGTGAATACGCTTTCGACTCCTAGTAGTATGTAGTAAGTAGGTGCCAGTGCGCGGCGCCCGGCGACCAGGCGGACTTGTCGGGACATATTTTTGTTTACACTGCATTTTTTCTATCATTGTTTACCTGCGAGCCAGCGTTTCTTCCTATCCTATTCTAGATTGCACTGAAAGTAAACTGTAAAACATTCTATGATAAAAAATAATAACAGTAAAGATTTCATTTTAATCACCGTTTTTTTAATTTTTAAGCATATTATACGAGTAAAAAATGGGCCGATTAGTCGGCGGTTTTAGCCGACTAATCGCCGACTACTTGGTACGTCACTACTTTCAACCCATACGTACTTTCTGTTTTTATTTGGAACATCACTAACGTCGGTTAAGGTAAACATTGTGAAGAAATCTGGACTTGTTAGTAAAGGCTGAAATTGCAAACCTGTCTTGAGCAAGCATTGTGATCATTGCTCGTACCCTCTCAAGCTCTTGACCTGCAGTGTGGCAATAATAGGCTGGTATTATTATAATATTTAGTCACCTCTTCCTTGGCAAATTATTAAAAAAAAAAATTGTTTGTTTATTACAGAAATAGGCGTAGGCCTGGCCGGGTTCGGCATGACATTCCTGTTCCTAGGAGTTCTGCTGTTATTCGATAAAGGCCTGCTGGCTATAGGCAATGTAAGTATTACCGAAGTATTAAATTAATTAACCGACGAAAAAACGGAGGAGGTTACCCAAGTCGACGCGTTTTTTTATGTGTGGTCACGCATAACTTTTTATTTAAGGTTTATAATTTTTTGCTGCTCTGTTTTTTTTCGGCGGTTTAATTTTTTTGTTTAATAATTATTCAACATCATCATCTGCCTACCCTATTCCCAACTATGTTAGGGTCAGCTTCCAGTCTAACCGGAAGCAGCTGGATGCCTGTGTTTTTCATGGAGCGACTGCCTATCTGACCTCCACAACCCAGTTACTGGGTAATACGGTACCCCTTGGTAAGACTGGTTGTCAGACTTTCGGGCTTCTAATAACCCATAACGACTGTCAAAGATCCACAAATGACAGCCGGGAGCAACGGCTTAACGTGCTTTCCGAAGCACGGAGGGGTCTCGGTATGTAAAGATGCCGCCATCCACGGACCAACAGCGGCAAGCGCAGCTTAACCTGATAGATCGACCCGTGTGGCTTATATTACTCAGCCACACGCCCCTCAATTAAATAATTATTATTTTGAAATATAAGTGTAATCTTACTGCTTACCGACTGGCTGGTATGGCATCGACGCGCAACCCGTTGCCGGATTGGTAGTATGGATTCAGTAGGTACATCGTTCTGACGCCGGTACTCTCTTTTTTCTCCTAATTTTTTTATTATCAATAACACTTTTGCTATAAACTTCAATAACCACAATGATATTTTGTTTTACATAATTATATTGATTTCTAAAACTATGATATCATAATATCGAGAAAAAAGAACCGAAACCCGAAACCGAATTGAATCTCCTAATTTTGCATGAGATTCTCCTAATTTTCCCGCTGCGTTGAAATTTTTCGTTGATAAAAAAAAAACCAGTATCTATTCCATACGATTTGATTTAGATATTGCACCTTTGTAGAGCTGAATTTTTACTTTTGATTATGATTGACGTAGGGTATTTTACTTTTGTATGAAACAGAACATTTATTTTTTTATAACTGCCGAAATGTTTCTACGCTACAATTAGAATCATCTACTGAATTCATGGTTACAGTTTGTGCGTCGATGTATGTACCTATGCCAACCTGTGTCCCTATATAGATTGCTATCGACTAGTGATGTTCCGACTAGTCCCAAGCTCCAGGCTCCAAGCTCCCAGGAAACTTCTGAGCTTCTGGGCGGAGCTAGGCTGGCTCTGTTAGCCAGAATCCCCACGCACAAGGACCGAGTGGGAGTCTACGTGCGGAAAAGGGAGTCCAATCATCATCATCCGACTAGTCGGTCATTTTTGTAGTCGGCGACTAGTCGGCTAAGACCGCCGTCTAGTCTGCCCATTTTGTACTCGTATTAATAAGCTTAAAAATTTAAAAGACGGTGATTGAAATTGATATCTTTACTGTTATTATTTTAATATAGAATCAGTTTAACAGTTTACTTTCAGTGCAATCTAGACAAGGATAGGAAATTAGCATAGGAAGAAAACCCGGCTCGCACGTAAACAATGATATTAATAAATGCAAAGTAAACAAAAGACATATCCCGAAAATTCCGCCTGGTCGCCGGGCGTCGCGAATGAGCCAAAAGCGTAGTCACGAACATTACCGATGTCACACGAACTCAACCGAACGGAATGATCGGCTTGGCCGACTAATCGGCCATTTTGCAGCGACTAGTCGGCTAGTCGGCCAAAGTCATAGTCAACCCATCTCTACTATCGACACGACAAGAACAAAACGTGTTAAGGTGCGCTTACACGAGCAACTAAATTGCTCCATCTTGGGCAATTTCCGTTAACTATGACGTCACAACTACATCCAGCAATTTAGGGCATTGGCAACATGTAGCCACCTGTTGCCAGAGATACGGCCACACAATATGGAGCAACTTAAAAACCTGGGCAATGCGCCTCCCCCGCCGCTTCCGCCGCCGGCCGTTCCTCTCGTAAAAACGAGACGTAGATATACGTACAAACGAGATAGAAAGAAAATTGACTAGAAATTTCCAAACCGATTGGATATTCGGCAACTCATGAAATATATGGAGCAATCAGAAGTAATATTGCCGAAACACATCGGCAATTTATTGTTGTTGCTCCAGATTGCTCCACTTAATTGCTCCAGATTGCCCGTGTAAGAGCACCTTTACACCGACCCCAAGCAACATGGGGCAAGGGCAGGTAGATGATGATTTTTTCTTATAATCATTTCAGATCCTCTTCATCAGCGGCCTGGCCTGCGTCATAGGGCTCCAGCGGACGTTTTTCTTCTTCTTCCAGAGGCATAAGCTCAAGGCATCCGTGGCATTCTTCGGTGGGATCTCCATCGTGCTGCTGGGATGGCCCATGATAGGCATGATCGCTGAGATCTACGGGTTTTTGCTTTTATTCCGGTGAGTTTGAGCTTTCATAATTATTATTTTCATCATTTCAGCTGAAAAACGTCCACTGGTGGACATAGGCCGCCCCCAGACACCGCCACTTTGACAGGTTCTGTGCTTCTCCCATCCAGCGGATTCCCGCAGCCTTCACCAGGTCATCGGTCCACCTTGAGGCAGGCCTTCCAACGCTACGTCCTCCGGTACGCGGTCGCCACTCCAGAACCTTTCGGGCCCATCGGCCATCTGTTCTGCGAGCAATGCCCAGTGCCAGCAATCCTTCGGGCTATGTTGTTTACCTTGGTTCTCCTACGGATTTCTTAGTTTCTGATTCGATCGCGTAGAAAGTCTCCAAGAATAGCCCTCTCCATTGCCCTTGGGGTGAACTTCAGTCATGTTATAAGGCCCATTGTGAGCGACCGCGTTTTAGTGCCATATGTCATCACTGGTAACACGCACTGGTTTTTTTTTGGGTGGGAATTCATCAAAAAACTTCTCCCGCTCTGGGTGGAGCAGGAGGGCGTGTCAGACTTTTACTGACTAAAACCCACCCGTGTTCCCTCAGTTGCCTGTGTGCCAGGGGCCACGGTGTCTCTTTCGAACCACCCGCACCCCTAGCAGGCATCGGTCCTTGCGGACCCCACCAGTTGGTGCTGACATCTCTTTGAGGCGCGCGTGGAACACAACGCGCCGTCGACCCGGGCTTGGTCCTACCCCGTACACTGAGCTACCTATTATTCGCCATCCGCAAGCCCGCGCCTACGATGGCCGGGAATCAGCCTGGGATTCCCGACGCCCAGGGCGTCTCCTGCGGAGGCTAGGGCCGTAAGGGCGCATATACTGCCTCCCCCTGACGTGCGCCGCCACCCTCTTCGCGAGCTTTATTATTTCGCAGAAGGAGTTGAAGGATACCCATGCACTCTCGCTCCGTACCATGGCCTGGACCAGGGCCGGACGCGAGAGATCGCCGCCGCCGATCGCCTCCACAAGGACACGACGGTGCTCTGCCCAAGTCGGGCAGACCTCCACCGTATCTTTAGGGCGATCTTCGCAGTGGAAACACCCGGGCGTTGCCTCCCCCCTTATGCGAAACAGGAACCTCCCGAAACAGCCATGTCTGCTGAAGACCTGCGTCAGGCGGAAGGTGAGGACGCCGTGCCTCTCAAGCCAGTCCTTAAAGAGGGGACTTACCGCCGCAATCGTGGCGTGCCCAAACACGCACTGGTCAAAAACTTTCGTCTTGGGACACTGCGACATGTAGGACGTGAGAATATTTCTTAGCTTCCCGAACGCTGGCCAGCCGAGTTGAATTCGACGATTGACCTCTTGTCAAAGTTGAGTAGATTCTTGTTACAACTTTAAAGACCATGAATAGAATTTGATAATGATGTATTTTTCTGTTCACAGAGGGTTCCTGCCAGCAGCTGTGAACTTCCTAAGAATGGTGCCAGTACTAGGTTCTCTGCTTAGTTTTCCAATTATAAGAGGGGTGAGTTTATTTTTGCTATTATTGATGATTTAGTGGTAAACCAGAGTAGTAAACCAGATGGTTTAGTCATATAAATATTTTAGAAACGGAAGTATTACGTTTAAATTAACTTCTGCCAACCTCGGCCCTCCAAATAATTTTGTTTGCAAAAAAGTAGCCAACTATCAGACCATTATGTTCATATTCGTATAAATCGCTTGATCATAGTTGCTTATACAAATATACATATTAAATGATATGCAAATAAGGTTCATTTTCATATGAAACGCAATCGTACTTAGATTGAGTAAAGTCAAAGTTTGTTCTATAAATCTCAACCTTGTGAGCAAGCGCGGTGGGAAATGCTCGTCACGTCTCTGTATGAGAAGATTTCTTAGAACAACGAAATCTTCACAGAGATGCGCCAACCTCAAGTAACATGGGCCAAGGACCCACCTTGGCCCATGTTACTTGAGGCTGGCACATCTCTTTTTTTCTTCCATTCCATCAGCCATCACCCTGTCTCTCCTTCATATTATTCCTCACACAGTCCATTCATATTTTCTTTGGCCTTCCTCTCACTCTCCATCCACCAACATTTATATCATCGCCCCTCCTCATCACAAGCCCGTACCAAGACAAACGATTCCCTTTTAACTTTTGCGTAACTGGCGCCACTTTCAAACATGGACCATTATGTTTGAAAGTGGCCAGTGACTCTATCCTCTGCCTTCCGCATCCAGTCTGTCCCAGTCGGTCCATCTAGTTGGGGGGCGTCCCACACTACGTTTGCCGATACGCGGTCTCCACTCCAGGACTCGTCTGCTCCACCGTCCATCGGTCCTTCGACAAACATGGCCAGCCCACTGCCACTTCAGCTTGCTCACTCTACAAGCTATGTCGGTAACTCCGGTTCTTTTCCGGATAATTTCATTCCTGTTATCCTTCAAAGAAACTCCGAGCATAGCCCGCTCCATAGCGCGCTGAGCGACCTTAAATTTGTGGATCAGCCCAACTGTCAGTGTCCACGTTTCGGCACCGTATGTCATCACGGGCAGGACGCGCTGGTTGAAGACCTTAGTCTTCAAGCATTGCGGAATAGGCGACGAAAAGACTTGACGTAGTTTCCCAAACGCTGCCCAACCCAACTGGATCTTCCTGTCGGCTTCTTTCTCAAAGTTGTGTCTACCGAGCACACACACACACACATACAGGACTATCGTTCTGTCCAAATTCATGCCGACACAGAACACCAGACAACAGTGTCAGAATAATAAAATGTTATTAAGTTTTACTAATTATCTTTTCACAGATCGTGGACAGGATAGCGGGCGACAACGGTCGGAACATGGTATGATAATAGTGCGTACATACATATGTAATGTTACATATAAATATATTTGTAGTGTATAAACTATAAACTGAGTGTATGTGAAGTGAGTGTTGCTATTGTAAATTATTATTTTCCATTTTTTTGCGTGTGTGGGAGGTTTTATTCGGAAATTATTTGTGGTTTTAAATGACTTGAAATAGGTTATGGATTTGAAGCATATTTTTACTTTTTATTTATGTATTTTCTGCCATGATTTTTCCAGTACAAGGTCATATTAAATTAGTTAGCGAAGCCTGCGGTCGTTGACCCCGTAGTTACTTGCAATCGTTTTATTTTTTGTATAATCTAATAAAACAAAATACTATACGCCTGTCAAGTTACTCCAGCCGTTTAACTTGACCTTGTACATTCCGGTTATTCTAAAATCTGAGGAATAAAAAATGTATTTTATTTACTACATGCTTACCCAATATATTTTGCAAAAAATTTAGAAATAAAATTTAGTCTTAAATAATGTCAAAAATTTAAGATTTTATTTAAAAAAAAAATGTAATAGAGAGAATCGAACCCCACACACACTTGGCTGGGTTTAACGTCTGTGTAATATATGTGTAAACGTATGAATAAATTTTGATGCGGTTTTTTACTATTAAGTCAATTTCTGAATATTGTTCCAACCGATTTTGACGAAAAATCGGCTTTCACGACTGGTCGTAGGTTGATTGACAATCGGTATTATAAGTTTTAATCGAATTGTGGCCGGTTTCTGAGGTAATCCTAATGGGAGTTTACTGAATTAATGCGCATAATGTAATTAGTAGGTTTAGAAATTATTTCGTCACCACTGCTCTCAAAATGGCGAGAAAAAACGGTAACGCAGTGTCTTACGTAGGCGATTCAACGTGAACGCGATCGTGAAGCGAATCGGCGCGAATGGAACAGACAATTGATATACAGTGCATCGCTCGTCGCCGCACCGCACCCACGTTCGTTTGGTCACTTACACCACCGCGATAGAGTTCAATTGTTTGTTCCATTCACGCCGCTTCGCGATTGCGTTCGCGTTTAATCGCTTACGTAGGACGTAGGTAGTCATTTCCTAGAGCCAAAAATTCGAAAGCATTTGCAATCCACCAACCCGCACTGTGGCCGTGTGTTAGATTACAGCCCACTCCCTCTCACAATAATGGCCTGCGTCCCAGCAGTGGGAATATTATAAGCTGATTATAATAATACTTATCGAATCTATAGCTATTGAGAAGACCTCAGAAACTGGCCATTAGTTTTCTTTGTCCATTGCTGGGCAAAAACCTCTCGAAGTTGTTTTTATAATTAATTATAAATAAATATGCGATCCTAATTACCGTTTTTTTTTTATAAATAAATTGTTAATTTAGTTTAAATTAATTATAATTATGTATTGTATAAAATTATACTTATTATGTAATAGATATTTACCTCCGTTTTCAAAAAGTTCGCCCTTATTACGTAACACGGGTAATTATCAAAATACGAAGTTAAGCCATTTCTTCAAATATTCGGAAAAATTGTCTGCTCAACAAACGAAATAACGCAATGAATGTTATTGATCTGGCAAATTGAATGCCATTTCTACTGTTCGTCTTACTAATTAACACGGAAAATCGTTATACCAGGAACAACAAAGGACAACCACACATTTGAATAGGTTCACACTTGGAATAACTTTATTCTGTGTTTATTATATTAATAAGAGGGTTTTACGAAATTACCTCTCTGATCAGTGAATTTGCTGTCTCTCTTGATAGCTGAATACAGAAGATATAACATAAAATATCTGGATGACCGAGCTTTGCTAGGTTATTTTTTTTGGTTTGACGTTTTCTAAAAATGAAACCTAGCTAGATCGATTTATCGCCCCCGAAACGCCCTGTATACTAAATTTCATGAAAATTGTTGGAGCCGTTTCCGAGATTCAGATTATATATATGTCGTGCCCATATCGTAGATTTGCTCAGTTTCATTCATATTTCATGAAACTCTCGTCCTCTTCTGATTCTTATATTACAGAAGAAAACGGTCGACGTCAGGTTGACAGAGCCCCACTGCGTGAGGGGAAAGAATTCTCGAGCATTTTATGAAATGCGCAAATCTACGATATGGCCACGACATATATACAAGAATTGCTCGTTTAAAGGTATTAGATAGCGTAAGTGGGTTTTGATAAATCTGTGGCAGATTGTCTTATGAACAGCCAGGAAAATCAATTGTTTATCAAATTAATACAGTACGCCAATTCACCGTGTTATATCCATTTTATACAACTATCAAATAATGACGGTTATCATTTGAATTTATGTTGTCAATTTACCTACAAAATATTTTTTCTGACATAAAATAAATAATCTGGCGTAAATAAAAAAAATACCATAGAATCCTAATTTAATTTACCTACGAAGTACAAGAATCTGAATCGAATAACGATCCTGAAATCAAGTTATTATTTAGGGCCAAACGAAACGGCGGTTTCTGCTTAGCCTGCCAGTTTAATTAATCTAAGGGGCAATTCTCGTAATTTTAAGAACGGTCACATACTGATCTCAGTCTCAATCTGTCAAAGATATCTCGAGTTTCCATAAATTTTTGACATTTGATTGTCGCCGAGATGAGATTACGAGAAGATTTTGTACGTTTTTTAATTACAATAATTGGCCTTCTGTTGTCAAATGTTATGTCAACTTAAATGTTCGGTTAAGATTTCTGTCAACTGATCACAATAGCTATCAGAGGGACAATTCTCGTAATCGAAAACGTTCAAAATCAAGTGGCAATCTTTAATTATCTCAGACATTTTTCTTTGTTGTTACGGTTTGTTCTTTTTGTTTGTTTATTGTACGGGAACTGCCCCTTTGATGCTTGACAGTAGTTTCACTGGTCAAGGTTTGAGAAGCCGTAAGACAGTAGCAGGCGCGGTCGCAGCCAAAGACTTTGGGGGGGGGGGGGTGTCACAAACAAAGACTACCTACGTATTTATAAGAAAATATATTATACTTTCGAAAAATTACTATTATCAGCTTTACGTTTACGGCTTTGGGGGGGGGGGGGGGTCATGACCCCTAGGACCCCTCCCCCTCGGACCGCGCCTGGACAGTAGAACTTATGCCTATTATTGTCGACTGAAAATTAACACATACCTAAAGTGGACTAGGGCCAAATTCATATAACTCTGTTGTTAGTTATTAAATATATGATAAATTGATATAAGATTTGAAAACAGATTAATTTATAATTCAGTTAATAAAAATGTTATAGTCACAATATACGGGATTGTCTGCGCTAGAAATAGCAAATTTTGTAATATATACTTAATGTAATTTTATCCCTATGGTAATTGTATCTTCACGACGTGCCCAAAGGGGGCTTGTCGCAAGAGTAATTTTATGATAATATAACTATTTTTCTTACCACCTTGTCAAATATAAGTATTAATGTATTAAAAGGCTTTTATTTGCATGTGGACAACCTTTTCAGCCTCTAAAATCAAATTTTACACATATTTTATTGATTGAAATTTGGAAAATTGCATCAAAATTGGTTCAAACGTTAACATTATGTACCCATTTATAAATATAAATATATGCTTAATAAATGTAAATATAAACATTATTATTTATATAAAATACTACAATAATAGATATTTTTTTAATAAAACTTGTCCCATGCTGGGCGCCATTTATTTTTGTTAGGTTGGTACTATATTATTCGTTTTTTCCCCAGGAAGGACAATCGTGATCCAAATGAATGGGATCGTGTGCTACATTCCTTATAGTTATTATTTATAATAAATCCTATTTTTGCATTTAATTTTTTTAAGCGTTTGTTTTTAAAAACCTCATGAAATATTTTTTCTATACATACAGACAGATAGGTACCAGCCTTACCGAGGACTATCGTGTTACCCAGTAACTGGGTTATGGAGATAAGATAAACAGTTGCTCCATGCAAAATACTGGTATTCAGGTGCCAGTTAGACTCGAAGCTAAATGCTAGGACAGTTTTTTTTTTAAACGGCGAGTTATTGAACAAGTGTCACTATTGGCAGGCTTGCCAACCGTTGTACAGTATGCTAAGTTATTTAAATGAGGGACGTACTTTCAGAGAACGTAGTACTTATGAAAATGCACAACCTACTCTGGAAATATGAAAAAAAAAAATTGCTGATTTTTGCATTTTGATCGTGTTATTATTGCGCTTATGTTGTTAATTTTTTTTCATATTAAAATTTCAGAGTGGGCTCCACAGTAAAAGATTTTTATTTTCATGAATACTGTAAAGTTGTCAGTAAAAAGCGATATTACGTCGTGTAGGCTTGCAGAAAAATAACTCATTCGACCAAGATAGATTCAAGCGAATTTAGAATTAGCTTTAAAATAAATTTTTATTCGGTTGTGGTTTCTAAAGACAACAGTGATATAACAGGCGCGTAGAAGTAGGCAAACAGGTTTCTTTGGAATAATAATAATAATTTATTTATTCAGATAACATGATCCATGTTGATAATAAAAAAGAAGTGCTTCAAAGTATGTTAGTTCACACATGTTTGAAGAACGAACAGTCATAGCTGTCCGCAACAGAGACGCCGCTTTCTTGCGTAAAATTGCCGCGAAACCATATTGCGTGCCTCCATGAACATGGCGGACGCGCTGCAAAACGGAGGGAGCCTCGGCAACATCCTGAAAACTGATTAAATATCTTTTTATTATGTAACGCCCTCTCTTAATATTGCTCTACTGCTGGCATCCCGTTTGTGCTAGACTACTTCACTCCCTGAAAGTATGTCTGTAGGTAGAAGACCCGTTCCAATCCGTGTTTAGACCTACAAATTAACCTATTTATCTTAGAGCCGGTCGAGTCGACAGATCAAAAAAAGAAATAGTCAGTTTCTTTTTCAAAAATACAATTTCTTCGAAGCAACAACGAAACGCAACGGCATCCCCGAGCCGAGTTATAATCTGTGGGACATCGATAACGTTAATGGCGGCGCGGAGTTAGGGAGAGACCGCTGTGTTGCCGACCTAAATATTTTCCCCTGGAATCAAGGAGTTTTGATATTTAGAACTTTGGACGAACACACCGCACAGGATTTGGATCGTTTAATATTTAGAAAGAAAGAAAAGAAATGAAAGAAAAATAGATTTATTTGTCACAGAAACATGGGCATATAAAAGATGACATACTTAACATTATAAAAAAACATGATAACAACACAGATGAAAAGATTTCTGATTGTTTTTTTTTATTGTATTCAAATGAAAAAGTAAGGTGAATTTTGATTATTACTGATTACTAAAATCTATTAGTAATGTTCTTCAGAAGGGCCAGGTGCGTAATAATCGCAACCGGCGTGCGGTTAATACCAGAGGCCCTAGTGTGATTTTTTCATCCTTTCCGATCTATAATAACGCATCGACCGCATTCGGTGCTCCGATTGGTCCTTCGTCAATCCAGGGCCAATCGGAGCTCCGAGCGCGCACGATGCGTTAGACCGAGATGGTTAATAGAAACTCACACTAGGGCCTCAGATGTATGAACTTAAACGAGGCAAAAGGAATAATAATATGTAAGGGTAGTAGCAGGTGGCGTATGTAAAAAATCGATTCAAAAATAAATGTTTAAATCGTGGGACTCAATTATCAAATAATACACTAATTAATAATTAAATTGTCTTTATTTCAGTAGATTTAGCGAAATGTAAAATTTTGGTACCTTCCAGATAGTTGGATGGATGGTTTGGTACTTCAGATATCCCTTACCTTAAGATATCCTAGCTTAGACTAGTCCTGTGGTAGGTACTGATGGAAACGTATAACTAACTTACGAATAAAGAATATTATAGTAGTACGTACTTCCCATTCTACGATACTCCCGAGAATATGTTAAAATAAATCCATACTAATTACACTACATTCTCAAAATTTTCAAAAGAAACTGAATAAAGAAACCCAATAGGTATTCTCATTTCACCTCTCCTCTAACTATGAAATACCTAGTCAATACACCCCGGGTAACATAAATTAGAAATAGGGCAACCTCAGCCACCAGTACCCGCCCGTTCCCGGGCCGAGACACACGCGAAAAAGCGGTAAACGTTGCTATTTTTACCGTAAAACGCACAAATATTACCGCGGTAAAAAATAAACGAGTAAAATAATCTTTACCATGAATAAAATTCTAGGAATAATTATGTGAATTCGGTGTTTTTGTTACTAATGTTATTTTATTCAATGTGCTGAAATCGGACGCGTCTGGGCGAAAGACATTAAAGGGACGGCTATTGTAATATTTTTCCGATTTTCCTTTTTTTATTCGATTGTCTATTGGTGTTCTTTTTTTAAACTGTAATTGAAGTGTGATGTTTTGCGAGTGTTTGCCTGTCAATCTGAAAGTAAGTACCTATTTTTAATCGTATTTTTTAATTTTATTTATCCATATAATCTGTTTCTTAAAATAAATGCCTTTATGGGTGAACATTTCCTTTTTTTTTTCAAACCATGCTTTTTATTTTGTTGATTTTTTGGACTTGTGAGTAACTGTTGCATTTGTTTAACTAATAATATTTTTTTTTAAACAACAATGCTTGGTTTCTTTATTTCATTTTCCTGCTTTTTCTAAAAAGGTAGACAGGTACCTATTAACGACTGCAGTACTTACCTATTATATAGTAATCTAGACAATAGAACCAAAAGGTTAATTATTTACGTAGCAACTAAAGATTACAATGGAACCACGGAGGGATAAAATATTTTTGTTATCGCAGACATTCTTCTAACCTTACCATAGACAATGCTAGAGATCATTAAAAAAAATTGCCGCTTATGTTATTATGCGTAATTTCAAAACAGCATTAAAATAAATAAACAAAAATGTACAGCAAAGGATAATCCGCTCCACAATAAGTAAGAAGTTAATTGATAGGTACTCGTTGATAATCGGGATCGAGTAGGGAGTCGGGAGCGACGCGGACTGTTTCACTATTTTGCTAGACACCGTGGCGTCTCCTTGTTATGTTCACTTTCGAAGTAGGTATATGGGAATAGTCGAGGGTATTTGAAAGGCAGCTCAGTCACTGTGATTCGTTGTCAAGAATGAACGCAAGACACTGGCTCAGATATTGCCTGTGATTCGTTTTTTAAACCCTGACAGTAATTTGACAGGTGTAATGTCAAACTTCTAATAATAAAAACCAAAAGCACAGACTTGAAATGTCTTTAAATCTGGGAGTAAAAAAAAAAACTTTAATTTCGGAGGTCATTGGTTTAGTATTTTCGTTTTTTGCCACCGGCTTCCGAAATTAAATTCATTTTTTACTATGTAATGTGATTTGAAAGTCAGTTGTTTTTTGACTGACTTAAACTTACCTACTTTTTTACAAACACTGATCAATCGTTGTGTAACAGTTTACGATAATTATTTTCTCATATCTTGACATTGGCAAAATCATCGAACGTTATCGATGGAGCCAGAACCTTTAAAAAAATAGAATAGAATACCTTTTAGTGCTGGTACCTACCTACCCCACACAAACTCGTATACCTTCACTTGATAAGCACATAACAGTGACAGGAAATTATTATGACATCAACAGTACACTTAAAAAATACGTATTATCAAAACTAACTCAAAAACCACTAATCAGAACTTGACCAAATATGGGCTAACTTAGTAAGATGTCCTTACAAACCAAAGCAGAATTTTCCAAATTGGTTATAAATGACATCTTTTTTGAAGTTGGTTAAAACGAACATTACATTGTCTTTATAAGCCTACTAACATAATCTAACTATTGCAATATAAAGCCGGTTGCTGACCGAAAACTAAGCTATGCCAAGGCTAAACTAAGCTATGCCAAGCAAGCTAGGCTAAGCTGAGCTAGAAATAAATAGCGTGCACACCAACAGCTAAGCCAAAGCTCAGTCAGTGTTTGTTAAGGGTGTGCGGGGTAGCGGGAGGGGCTTAGCTTAGCTCGTGTAGCTGCGCATCGGCATACACAACTAACTTAGCTTCGCATATTTTAGTTAGCTCACATAGCTTAGTTCGCATAGTTTGCGGTCTGCACACAAGTATGGAAAACTGCGTCAGCTATGCGAGCTAAGCTAAACTAACTTAGCTTAGCTCTTGGTCTGCAACCCGCATAATTGTAACAATTTTGAATCGCCAACACGCATTGAGCAAGCGTGATCAATGCTCCTGTATGACGAAAGATTTTGACACTACGTAGCAGTCACATACATACGTCTTTGATTTAATTTTATTTATTTATTATTGTTAGCGTATCGATAGCAATCTATATACAGCCAGCCCAAAATTTGGCTACGTGCTTGGCACCTTCAATAACGTCCATCAGCACGTAGGTATATCAGCTTCTGTAGCGTGCAGAAAACAGGACACGCTGGACACTCTATTAAGTGCCCCATTGTTTGCGCCACATTTACACTCCAGGGCGGAGTCATCTGTGAATGTCTACCTTAGCAGGTTATCCTTGCTTCGGCCTACCCGAGTCCGAATTTTATTTAAATAAAAATTACTTTGGTTACGAAAATATTAAAAGTACAAAGTTATTCAGTTGATTAATTTAAAAAGCGGTATGACGTAATAATATGGCGGTTACTATTTCATGGTGTTCAAAAACAGATTAAAAAAATCTGAAATCTTTGAATTGAATGATTTTTTTAATTTATTTAATTAACTAAAAACAACATTTTCCGACTGCAACTTTGTCTAAGCTATTTCAATAATATATTTTTAGATTTTTACTGATATAGAGTAAAATACACTACTGAAAGAGCCATGATGGTTTTCGACACACGACACCCTTTGCACGATAATATCCTCGCCTCGTGTCACAAAGGCGAAAAAGCCGGAAAAGCTTTTTGAATTGTGTCGTCCTTCCCACCGGTGAACGGTCTAAGGAAAGGTTTTAGATGTGTCGAGATAGTGCTTCTCTACCAAACGCATATGTTCCACCTGCTGCAAATGTAGCACCTGAACATGAGTTGCTTGGCTTACCTGGAAGTCTTTAAATAATATTTTGCATTCAGGAACAGCAAACCAACGATAAGTAAAATAATAACTTTTTAAAATTATAAACAATTATCAAAATAAAATATCAGCGCATTTGTCTATACAGCAAACTGACGTCATACGCGAGCAATATAGCGTCCACTGCGGCCAGCGTTTTCGTAAAATCACGCGCGAAATTGGAAAATGTAAAATTTTAATGCATTTTTACGGCACTAATCGATTAAATATAAATTTTGTGTTTTTTAGTGTTTATTAGCACTTTAGAATCTAATTAGGACACTTTTCAAAAATGGGTGTAATACCCTATTAAGCTTAGCCACCGTTCTGCGAACTTCTGGTGGCGCTATTCCACCTAGTGGACACAGCAATTGCACTGGGGTCGGGGATCCAGTCATTTAGCTATAAACTCGTTTTATAGACAGCTTCAGCCAGCTAAAAAGATGGTTTTTAAATGCGGACGAATCCACACGTAGACTACAAAGTTGAATTTTATGAGACAATATAACATTTTAACCTGCAATTAGCGACCTCGCGCCTCGGACTTACACAAAGTCCGAGGCTTTTGCTTTAGCTTCTTACCGCGTCTTATGATCAGTGATCGGAATAGGCTGACTATATTTGCCTAAACTTCGGAGAACAGAGACAGAAAGTGGAGACTTCCTGACGACTATATATTTTTTTTTCCGGGATTCGGGAAAAATCTTCTGTAAGTTGAAAATAAACTTTAATTAAATTTAGTTAAAAATAGCCTTTACACATCGTAAAGGCAATTTTTAACTAAACTTGCAATTAACAAATCTTAGGAATTTTCACTAAAACTAATCTAACTTAAATCATGCATTAGAATTAGCCTTAAACTGACCGTTGTTGCATCAAATCTTTCAAAACATAACATTTGTCAATGTGTAACACCTAAGTAAAACTAATTTCTATTTCCATTAAAGGTACTTCGTTATGTACACATCTTAATAAAGCTTATTTTCAACTTACTGAAAATTTTTCCCGAATCCCGGGGAAAAAAAATATAGTTGTAAGGAAGTCTCCACTTTCTGTCTCTGTTCTCCGAAGTTTAGGCAAATACAGTCAGCCCATACCGATCACTGCTTATAATATATACATATAAGTGTACAAAAGCTGTTGGTGTACATAATAAATAAATAACAGTACATCTGTTTTCCCATAGTACACTCTCATTTTCCTCGCTATCTTAAAGTGTCATGTAATGGTGCTATGGCATCATCTAATGTCGCGCCATGTCATCACCTATCGTGCTATGTCACCATATTACTTATGTCGCACCAAGTCACCATCTCATGTCGTACCATTTCATCACTTCATATCGTGCCATGTCATCATCTCGTGTCTGCCGGGCACAAATCCAGACACCAGGCTACAACTGAGAATTTAAAAAATATGCTTATAATAACCGCTTCATATGATAAATGATTTTATTTCTGTAATTAAGTTTGTACAAACACTTTTACACGTCAATCATATTTTTAAAACTAGATGAGGTTGGCGTTTCCTATCTGACTACTCTGAGAAGAAAGGCCGAAACAAACTCAGAGGTCACAGTCTCTTTTAAAGTCCAGACATAATCTTGGTCAGATCATACGTGGATTGGTGTCTGAAATGGTCTTTTGAGGAAAGAACCACACAGATTGAGTGAACCTGTCCAATCAGTGCACGCATTTATCAGTAATCATGCAGCTCAAGCTCAACTCAGATATAACCTCCTATCTTGATTTAATTACTGGTTGGGGCATGAACTGTCCCTAGGGTGCAGTTCAGAAGTTTAGGCGGTTGTTAAGTGACGTTTAACTTCATGTCATATTTAATAAGCCCTATAAGGGGCAAGCTCTAGGGGTAGCTCGTGAAAATCAAATTTTCGTATTTTATTTGCAATTTAATTTGCGTAAGTGTCCGGTTGTATAGAACAATATAAGTAGGAAATTATTTTGTCATTCAATAGGATTACATTCTTATGAACTACTACGAAATGATGGTTGTATTGATGATTTAATGATTTTAATAGGGTATTTTAATATATATGAGAAACAATCTAAAAATGTATTATTGAGATAGCTTAGGCAAAAATAAGTCAGAAAATATTGGTTTTAGTTAAAGAAATAACAAAATCACTACATAGTATAAAACAAAGTCGCTTTGTCTGTCCCTATATCCCTATGTATGCTTAAATCTTTAAAACTTCGCAACGGATTTTGATGCGGGTTTTTTTAATAGATAGAGTGATTCAAGAGGAAGGTTTATATGTATAATACACCGACCTCCACGCGGGCGAAGCCGCTGGTAAAAGCTAGTAAATTATAAAATACAATTCAAAGATTTCATTTTTTATTTTTTTATTTGTTTTTGAACACAATGAAATAGTAGCTGCCATGTTATTACGTCATACCGCTGTTTTAACTAATCAACTGAACAATTTTGTAGGTACATTTATTATTTTCGTAACCAAAGTATATTTTTTTAACATTCAGGAACAGCAAACCAACGCTAAGTAGAATAATAACGAATTTATTTAAATTATAAACAATTATCAAACAAAATATCAACGCATTTATTTACACAGCAAAATGACGTCATACCCACAGAGCAAAATGGCGTCCACTACGTCCAGCGTTTTCGTCAAATCACGCGCGAAATATGAAAATTTAAAGGCATTTTTATGGCACTAATCGATTCAATAAAAATGTTGTTTTTTTAGTGGTTTATTAGCAGTTTAGAATCTAATTAAGACACTTTTCAAAAATGGGTGTATGTAATTTCCTATTCTGTAAAGCCATATAGGTCATCAGATTTTAATTAACATACCTACAGACTGACACTGACCGGTAAATTGCAAAAAACAAAACGGAACGACGTTACGGTTAGTTAGAAACCCGAAAATCTTATCTCCAAGGGATATCGCTTTACTCAGTAACTGGCTTTGGTCAGATAGACAGTCGCTCCATGTAAAATACTGGTATTCAGCTGCATCCGGTTAGACTGGAAGCCGACCCCCACATAGCAGATGAGGATTCAAAAGTGCCCACCTAGTGTAAAATATAAGAACCTGTGTCGGCCATCTACAATGCACCACAAACGAAACTTCAAATCAACAAATGTGGAAAACACAAAAAGTAAAGTGGCGCCATCTACAATGCCATATGCGAACTACTCAAGACTTGACGTCACACCGCAGCTACATTACGCAAGCAGAGTTTACCGCGCAATCTACATATACAAAAATCCCGACATCAATCGTGGGGCAGTAGCCCACCAGACACAACACCCGTCTGGTCGGAGGATCCTTCCTTTTCCATACAGTATGAGTGGACTTTACACCCTGTTCATCATACCTCTATAAATCAGTATAAATTAATGGTTTAGCTGAAATAAAGTTCTTGAGTCTCTCTCAATCGGATATCAAGAATAAGCCGAACAATTTAACTGAAGATTCGTCTGATAGTTACCTAGTTTTAAAACGATACGTTCCGATTTCCTTTGTACACTAGGGACCAAGCTGAAAAATAGTCTACAGCTCTGAAGATAGGTGTTAAAAATGCATGATGAACTCACCTTGAGAATCTGTGCTTTGAGTCTATACTTTACGAAGAAATCTCTAGAGTAATTGTTGCTTTGTTCAGTTAATAAACAAAAAATCACGTTCCCAAAGCTATGACACAAGAAAATATTCTGATCTGAAACCTGTGGTTTTTTTTTGTGTGGGAAGTTATCAAATAACTTCTCCCGCTCTGGGTGGAGCGGGAGGGCGTGTCAGACTTTTACTGACTAAAACCCGCCCGTGTTCCCTCAGTCGCCTGTGTGCCAGGGGCCACGGTATCTCTTTCGAACAAACCGCACCCCTGGCAGGCATCGGCCCTTGCGGGCCCCATCAGTTGCTGCTGACATCTCTTTGAGGCGCGCGTGGAACACAACGCGCCGTCGACCCGGGCTTGGTTCTTACCGGACAGCGAGCTACCCATTACTCGCCGTCCGCAAGCCCGTGCCTACGGTGGCCGGGAATCAGCCTGGGATTCCCGACGCCGAGGGCGTCTCCTGCGAAGGACACGGCTGTGAGGGCGCATGTACTGCATCTCCCTCAGATAGGAGGGCCTATCTGAAACCTATGGTCATGTGCCACTTTGCCCTAAAGCTTATGGTCGCTTACTTCTGTTAGAATATATACGTAGGTAGGGGGAAAGTAACCAAATAGTCGTATTATCTCTTTAACCATTCATCCAAATTATATGCAGTAAAAGGGAAAAGTTAAACAGAGACGAGAAATTTACTTATTTTGATAAGAAATCATAATTGTTGATAATATGGCCAATAAACATGACCTAACGATTTAAATTATTTTTTTTATATAAAAACTACTTTTTGTGACTTTAATATAAAAGTTAGAAATATGCTGTCGTTGACTTTTGTAGGCATTATCAAGCTCTACACTTTATCTCTAGAATTCAATCATATCTCTCATTGTTAAGGCAGCATTCGTAAGAAACGTTTTCGTTCGACCGTTTTTTCTCCGACTTACTTTACAAATCCGACTACCACGAAAAAGCCTTTTCAGTTTTCGGGTTAATATATAGCCTATGACACTCAAAAATAACGTAGCTTTCTATTGGTATAAGAATTTTCAAAATTGGTTCAGTAGATCCAGAGACTACCCCCTACAACCCCACACCTCACAAACTTACAAACTTTACCTCTTTATATTATTAGTATAGACAAACTTTACCTTGTAGCAAACCAATCACAATCGCGTCCGATGCGAGCGACCCGCGGTCGAATGCCGCCACGATACAGGGACTAAATGCTGTCTCTTTCCCTCGCTGGACCGTTGCGTCAAACGCGCATGTCACTGCGCACCAGTCCGCTGCCCGCACGCTTACTGCGTAGATGCGTGTGTGATTACTCCCGCGCTAGTCGCCACGTGCCCACGCCGTGCCGCCATTATTTTTACGCGAAAGATAATAATATTTAGGGTTTTCGTTCCCAATGTTTATATTCCAAATAAACTTTTAAACTAGAAATGTGGTTTCCGTTCGTCAGATAACCTCCCTCATAACCTCTTTATAATATTAGTATAGTTTAGAACATCGACTTAGCAAGAAGTATCGTGCTAACCAGTAGATAGGCAGTTGCTCCATCTGAAGTACTGGTATTCAGGTACATCTGGTTACACAGGAAGCCAACCCCAACGTAGTTGGGAAATTGATTAGATAAAAAGACTAGATATCTTTGCATTGTATAAATTCAAACTTCTAGTATTGTATAATTGCATAGCATATGTGTGAGCACTATGTTCCTACTATAAAGCTACCATTTACAGGGTACGTCTTTCATTGACTTGAATGTGCCCTGGCAGCTGAGAGTATGTCATGCTCACTCAAATGTCTCGCTAGTGGTGGCGTGTGTGTTGGATCATTAAGTTCCCTTCAAAATGGTTGAGCTGAATGGTGCTGATCCACACGTCATGTTCGTGAACGGGCGCCGCCAGTAGGGGCTGGTCATCTCCTAGCTCCCACGGCTTATTTTAATTTCTGAATTGTTATTTTATTTTTGTTTTAATTACGGACGCTTTAATGTGCACGTCTTTTTACATCGTTCTCACATTGATAATTTCAACATAATGATGTAACCAACTTTTTGTAACAATACCATAATTTTAAAAGAGTGTCCATGGAGTTTCTTGCCCGTTCTTCTCCATAGGTACTTACACTTTGGAATGGGCAAATTGCTTCATCTTTCTAACTCACCGACCTTGACAATTCAAAATTGCCTGTAATTGGTTTATTTGAAATAAATGCTTTGAGTTTGAGTTTGATTGAATTTATTTCCGTGAATGTTCCAGCTACCTTCGATATTCCTTTATTTTCTTTCAACTACCCTACATACGGTTATCAACTGACGGTTACCTTAATAATATGGCTAACTTACAAATGCCACTTGCTGCTGTTTCTCACGGTAATTTAATATGACCATGGAATAGTGGGTACCTACTGCATTTGGCCAGATGTTCTTTCCCAGACTAAAATAATTAATGTTTTGGTATGAACTATTGTATATTAGAGTAGGCAAGCAGTGTCTCTTTATTTTAATTATCCTAAAATATTTACATACTTAATTTAAAAGCTATCTTTAAATTTATAATAAATGGTACTTAAGATATTAAGCAATGACGCCATATTTGAAGTCAGCGACTAGTAGGCTAAAACCACCGACTAGTCGGCCCATTTTTTACTCGTATCTTAAAAATTTAAAAGACGGTGATTGAAATGAAATTGAAATTTTTACTGTTACATTTTTTTATTATAGAATCAGTTTTACAGTTTACTTTCAGTGCAATCAGGAAATGAGGATAGTAAGGAATAGGAACTCTTCGTTTGGTCCATTAATTAATTGGACTTAGATCCAGAAATTAAATAGCGAAAGTAAAAATAATTAATACTTCCAACAACAAAAGAAACTCTATAACAAACAATTGGCAATAAGTAGGTTTGCCATTTTGAACATAGCCGATGTCACCCGAACTCAACCGAAATTTATGATTGCCGAATGAACCGAAGGCAATCCATCCGCTCGATTTAGTAACAAACATCTAAACCTACAAACTTTCATATTTATAATATGACTAGGATATATTTTATAGTAAAAAACTTTTCCAAAAAAAACAAAGTGAAAAATGACTTTGGATATGTTTTTAAATTTTTTGTCACCGCTTCCAAAATTAAAGTTATTTTTCACTTTGTAGTGTTTTTTCGGAAGTCGGTTGTTTTGTTGGTAAAAGTTTTTATTTTTCACTTTTTTAGTTATAGTACTTACCCCACTAATTCGAAATTTCTTCATCCTTGGGATCAAAACAATGCATATTTACGCGATAGCAGCAATCACAGTTGATTTACTGTTATATTTTGAAGAGTTCCGTTGTCTGTCTCCGAAACGCATCATCAGATCTAGATGAAATTGGGACTACACGGGAAGCATCAGATTTCAAATAAAAAAAGAATCACCAAAATCGGTTCACCCAGTCGAAAGTTCTGAGGTAACAAACATAAAAAAAACATACAGACGAATTGAGAACCTCCTCCTTTTTTTGAAATCGGTTAAAAAGTAGGATTTCTCATCGGACCACCCACCAAAGTGAACAGAACTGCTATTTCTTTGTTCACATTTTCATAACAAAACAATGAGGCGGAGAGTGTGGCGCCAACGTAAACGTGGCTGCCAAAATAAACTATGATATTTAATGGCTGCCAGTACGAGCTTATATTGGCATTCCAGTGTTAACTGCACATTTACTATTTGCTATTATTGGCATTGGTGTGACACGTTTATATCTTTTGATTGCTAATTGATTTAGGGCAAATTTTTCAATAGTCAGATAACTTTTATCTGAGCAAAAAATATTGCGGTTTGACAGCTTTTTAGAGTTCCGTACGTCCGAATAATGTAACATACTGGTGTTCAGCTGCATCCGGTTAGACTGGAAGCTGACCCCAACATTGGTGTGGAAAAGGTTGGACAAATTATGACCACACGGAGCTGACTTGCAATGACTTTTGGGATAGGTAAATTATTGATTAGATCAGGGTGCCAGAGAGAGGAAGGAACCTTTAACCCCCATACGTACCTTCGCGTGACTCATAAATGACCCACCACCAATAGATCAATCTTATGGCATTACGCCGGCCATTAAATAATCGAGGGTAAAAAATAATGACCCATATTTGAGCCCCCACTTATGGTTCCTACGGTAAGTAACCCATACAACTAGAGATCGGATATTCGGATGCATATTTAGCTAAAGTTAAACCACAAATATCATCCGTCAAATATCGTCCGTGTGGTGCCGGACGTAAAGAATAGCGCCATCCCATTTCTTCCGTGGGTGTCGTAGAAGGCGACTAAGGGACTTACTAGAGAATGGGCAGCAACGTTCTCTATGCATTTGACCACCATACTGCGATCGCCAACCCACCTGCCAAGCGTGGCGTTTATGGCAAACCCCCCCAAAAAATGACAAGCAGCCCTGCAAAACGGTCCCTAGTACCCGGCGGCCCGCCTAGCCTTGGCTACGGTAGCGGCTAAGGTTACGGTGAGGCAGTGGGTGCTAAGAATCTCCGGAAGAGATCTGGCTACCACAGCAAACGAAAACTGCACCTGGCAACCAACAACACGCGTACACTCCAGATCGACGAAAAGATTACCGAACTCGAGGAAGAATTGAGCAGGTTACGGTGAGGTATAGTAGGGTTTTCTGAAGTCCGAAGAGAGGGGAGGACTCGATAATTCCAACAATGGATGTCTTTCGACTGAAATGATGATGATTATCATCTGACTAAGCTTTCACAACTAGCCCAGACTAGGGGGCACTAGACTAAATCCGTTGCCCCCTAATTCTGAGGAAACGAGATGGCGGCGCGTAGTGTTCCACGCGCGCCTCTCTATGACGTAAGGGGGGAGTTTAACAGCTCACTCCTCGCTCTATCGCGAGGTGGCCCGCAGAGGCGGGCCGGTACTAGCCCGGGGATCGTGGAAGTCACACTAGTTCCCGTGATCCCCGGTGCAAGTGAGAGACGCAACACCGGGGTGGTTTTAGTCAGTAAGAGTCTGACAGACCCCTCCGCCCTCCCCGGGGCGGAGGACATCCATGAGGATTTCCCCCCGTAATCAAAAAAAAAAAGGGGGGCACTAGGCTAGGGGGTCGGCTTCCAGCCTAACCAGATGCAACAGAATACTAGTATTAGAATTTTACATGGAGCAACTGCCTACCTGACGTCCACAACTCAGTCTGTAACACGAAACCTCTTTGGATGACTGGTTGTCTGGCTTTTTGGGCTATGATTACCCTTAAAGTCAACGATTACGGATGAAGGCAGGTACCAACGCCTTAAGGGGAACCTAGTCGCGGGCTCGAACTCACTCATGGGCCTGACTAAAAAGCACGCTGTCTCACCAGGCATCGTGTCCGACGGAGGTAGTGATGACCAGTTAGAAGCTAGTCTACACGCACAACATTATTGAGTGAGATGCAGGATCATTTATAGTACAACAGGCGCGTAAAAAATTAAGAACAGTCCTTCGGAAGATCGGGTTTTATGAAAAAACCACTGCATAAATCAATGACCAATAAAGTTAATTGAACTTTTAGATATTTGAGCTTTGTCGGTACCGACTTGGTTTTTCAGATTTTACACTTTTTTTATTACTAAAACACGCCCACAGTTAGGTTAAATTAGCAAAAAAACGAATCTTTGTTGGCTCTTAACTTTTTAATGGCTTTTTATTTTATTTTAGTATTCTGTTTCCGTACAGACAATATTAATAATGAGACAAAACCATGTTTAACTTTTGATGTACATTGTCGAACAGTGGAGTAATACACTCCCGAAGTTTGTATGGGAAAAATGTGGACTAGATTCATCTTAAGAGCGTTCATTCCACGCGGGCTGGCAACGACGCATTTATAGTAGTTTTCGTGATTGCTTCATGAAATACAAACAAAAGTACAAATTTTTTTTTCAGCCTAACAGTAGATCGTTGATATTTTATAATTATTTTTAACATTTACTCTTTAATAAAAACATTTAATCGTGCTAATTAATGCAGATAGAAACTAATGAAGGTATGTCGATTTTTATAAGGTAATCCCAAAATAACTGTAAAAAATAGCATACAAACTTGTAAATACCAACGATTTAGTGGTTGGCAGAAAAAATGTTTTATTGTTGTTGTTTGGATTTAATGAAATAATCCCGAAAAACCGCTATAAATGCGCCGTTGCCAGCCCGCGTGGGATGAACGCTCTTAACGTGCTTTTCGAGACACATGTTTTGAATGAAAAAAAAGGAGACTTTTTAATAGTTTCAGTTAGATAAAATATGCCTAGAGGGAACAAAATACAAACTATTGATCGCCAAAAAGAGGAACGTCATAAAATACACGCCGTGTAAAAAGTACCGATTTCTGTATCCATTCTGCTTTGGTCGAGGCTTTTGACTATTAAGTCATTGACCGTATAGACTTAACCTTTTAGGTATAAACACTGCCAGGGCCACATGTCAATAACCTCAGTTAAGATTTATATCGGTCTTGGACACAATCAGACAAATAGGGGGGGCTCGTAGCTATGTAATAACAAGCCGCACGGGTCGATCCATCAGGTTAAGCTACACTTGCCGGGGTTGGTCTGTGGATGGGTGACCATGTTCACATACCGAGACTCCTCCCTGCCTCGGAAAGCACGTTTAGCCGTTGGTCCCGGCTGTCATTCGGCAACGGATGTGTTCATCAGCCTATGTATGTTTGTTTGTTCTTTTGTAGGACTCTAGAGGCCAAACTACTTTTTTTCGTCTATCGATTTGTCTTCATTTACTGAGTGTCAGTAAAGACATGGCGGTGAAGTGACATAAAGACCTACTTACATAATTATATCGAGTGTAAAAAGACACTTAACGTCACGTGGTCGTTTACGCCCCGTCAATATAATATTTTTTTCGTACTGGACCATACCTGGGAAGCTGGGAAGATGTTGAAGGTCAAAATTCAATTTTTTCCTGACATTTACGAAAATGAGTTTAACGGAGAACTATATATAGGTACCCCCTTGATCCCTGTACCGATACATGCACCTATAAGCAGTGTTTTGCGTGCGTTATAATTAGGGCTTGCAAATATTCGGAAATTTTTATATTCGAATATTCGAATTATTTTTCGGACAATATTCGAATATTATTCGAATAACTAAAGAATAAGCTGTTTTAATCATCATGTCTTTATTTGTCCATGTCACAGATACAGTAAGAATCTGAGCAATGTCAAGGAATAAATGAAAATTTTACTGCTTTATAAAAGTATTACAGGAACTTAAAGGCCTTTAGATGCAAAAGCGTTTGATACACAACCACAACACGAGTCTTATTAATCGAGTACTGTTATAATATTTATATTAAATCAAACAATTAAATAATAACTAACACCATGGTAACGGCCGCGACCTACGAGATGTAGGTCGTAGGTCCGAACTTAGACAGGCGCTTCACTTTGTGTAAATTATTTAATCACCACTGCTCTCAAAACGGTGAAGGAAAACATCGTGAGGAAACCGGCCTGTCCTAGACCCAAAAAAGCCTAAGATATGCGACATCTACCAACCTGCACTGGTCACGCGTGGTAGATTACGTCCCACTACCTCTCACAGAAAGGAGGCCAATGTCCCAGCAGTGGGAACGTGATAGGCTGATTATACTATGCCATAGAGGAAGGATTTGGGCAAGGCTTTTCCTCAGCAGTGGGACAGTGTAGGCGAATTAACAAAGAAAAACTCCATGAAATCTTCAATGTCACATAGTTCTATTCTTACTTATTCATATATACGTTTTGGTCACAACATCGAGCTCGAGAGAGAGAGAGAGAGAGAGAGAGAGAGAGAGAGAGAGAGAGAGAGAGAGACGTGTATAACTAACTGTCCATAGAACATCTCGATCCCTCTCAACAGTTCAAGTCAAGTCATCATATTATCATGTCTCATGTGTTTTCTGCAGGCTCCTCCCATTGTTCTTCAAGATAATTTCGTTTCTTTTTGTAAATATATATCACTCACATTGTATACCAAGTGCTAAACATAGTTGATGGTAAGAAGGCACTTGTCAACCACAGATAAAATACTTTAAAAAATGCATTTTGTGCACACCAGGGTTCGCAGTCCGGTGTTATGGAAATTGATCGAATATTCGAATATCACAATTTTTGTATTCGAATATTCGAAAAAGTTTATTATTCGAATATTCGAATGCAAGCCCTAGTTATAATGCACAGCGCACTACCGCAAACAGAAAATTTTGACACCAAAAATAAAAGTCGTTTTCCAGCAATTTTTTTTGTGCAATGTTTACTTACTAAGTTTTTTATACAGAAAGCGTACTTGATGGCTATTTGATTTGTCTTTTTACACTTTACTTAAACATTTAATTTCATGTAGGTACTTATTCCAGTGAAGTGCGAAATCATAACACGCCGTAGAATGCGACGCAAGCAGTATCTTTCGAATCGCTTCTCCCAGCAGCAGCGAATATCAACTGAACTATAAACTGAATATTTTGTAGGCCTATCCTAGCTTCCGTTCTTATTGTGGAGATCGGGAGCGTCTGCTAGTGAACCAGATCATTTTACTCGTATTGCAAATGTGTCTAAACATTTTAGCCGACTGGTGTGTGTATGTTTACGTCTCAATCATTCGTTATGAGTTATGACTGAACTATCTTTGTCTCTGTAATTTAGTTCCACTGCATTAACATTTTCTCAGTTGAATGAGTTTAATGAGCCATTATACGTAGTTTAGTTTTCTAATTATTTTTGTATAATAAATAAATAAAAACTACTAGTCTTAAAATAATAATATGTACAAGTATACAACGTGTAACGGAAAGGGTATATACATACCAAGGGCACGGCTTCTTTGGATGATATCAAACGATGTTGGAAGGTTTTCTTAATCCTATCTCTACATGTTCGGAAGTTATGAGAATTTTTAATACATTGATACCAGAACAAATTGAAACAAACACATCACTCGGAAGAGATTTATCGTGATATTTGCAAGTAACGTAGAAAGTTATTGACATACGTAGTGAAGTGGCATTATTGTTATGATTTGAATTTAAGAAACACATGAAACCAAAAATTTGGTATCAATAATTCTTAGAGTACTATTTTATTTTGAGCTGAAACTATGTATAGTGATTCTACACCAGTTGTTATCTTTAGTGCTTAAGGATAGCAGTAGGGTTTCTGTTACACCCTGTATAAAGAAGAAAATAATCATAAGGCATCAAAAAATACGTCCGCATCGTTGACAATGGGAAAAGTGCCCAAAAGGCTGGCAGCATTGACACGTTGTATGACAATGCTGATTCTTTAGCCGAAAAACCGGCCAGCCCTCTGGTCACGTGAAGAGTCGACCAACCGCTTAGAAATGTCTCAGAAAACTAAGTGGGCACTTGGACCCCATGGTCCTAAAGTTTTAACCCCAAACGGCTCAAACATTTAGGTTCCAACAAGATTGGAATATTTGTGCCGTTTGAGGTATTCCGCACCAGCAGCAGCTGCCGATGCCGGATGGCAATTATCTTTGTTAGTTATTCTTTTGTTACATCATAATTTGCCTAGCCTTTTCCCAACTATGTTGGGGTCGGCTTCCAGTCTAACCGGATACAGCTGAATACCAGTATTTCACATGGAGCGACTGCCTATCTGACCGCCACAACCCAGTTACTGGGTAATATGATACCCTTGTTAAGACTGGTTGTCAGACGTTTGAGCTTCGGATAACCCGTAACGACTGTCAATGATCCACGAATGACAGCTGGGACCAACGGCTTAACGTGCTTTCCGGGGCAGGGAGGAGTCTCGGTATGTAAAGATGGTCACCCATCCACAGACCAACCCCGGCAAGCGTAGCTTAACCTGATGGATCGACCTGTGCAGCTGTTATTACTTATTACTTAGCCACGAGGCCCCCCGATTTGTCTGATTGTGTCCAATGCCGATATAAATCTTGACTGAAGTTATTGACATGTGGCCCTGCAAGTATTTTTACCTAAAAGCTTAAATCTATACGGTCAATGCCTTAATAGCCAAAAGGCTAGACCAAAGCAGAATGGATACAGAAATTGGTACTTTTTGTTTTTACACGGCGTGTATTTTAAGTTGTTCTTCTCTGTGGAGCATTGTCGATCAATAGTTTGTATTTTAATCCCTTTAGGCTTATTTTATCTAGCTTAAACTTGAAAAAAATCTCCTTTATTCATTCAATACACGTGTCTCGAAAAGCACGTTAAGAGCGTTCATTCCACGCGGGCTGGCAACGGCGCATTATAGCGGTTTTTTATGATTATTGTATTAAATACAAACAAAAGTTTTGAAAAAATCAGCCAACCTCTAGATTGTTGGTATCGTTAGTTGGTTTCTCATAAACCGTAATAGGTAGATAGTTGACATTTTCACAGAGTGTAGGTATATTTCTATTGCCGCTATAGAAAAAAATAATAGTATATAAATTGTGAATTTAAATATTTTTTGCCTTGTGGTACGGAATCCTTCGTGTGCAAAACTGACATGAACAAATTATTACTAGCTATTGCCCGCGGCTCCGCCCGCGTGGACATCGGTTATCGCGTAAAAAAGTAGCCTATGTCCTTCTCCATATCCCAGGCTATATCTCTGCCAAATTTTATGACAGACAGACAGACAAAGTTACTTTCACATTTACATATAATATAAAAATAATAGTTTAAAAAAACTATCAAGCACCCCACGCTTTTTTGAAATTATTTTCTGCTTTTTTAGTTTGGTTTTTAAAGCGTGTTTTTTAGTTTTTTTTTTACTATTTATTTTTTTGCTATTTTTTAGTTCTGCTATCTACAAAAGCGTGATTTTTCAGATGTTTTTTCTGTTTTTTTTTTATTGAATTGTCATCCATCCATCCTCGATAAGTCTACAAAGTTTAAATTAAATCTGACCGTTTGAAATGGGTCAAAATCAAGTCCAAAGGAGTCGGTTACAAACAAACATACAAGTGAAGCTAATAAAAAGCGTGTAGTAGGGATTGGTAGAGATTGAAAATCTTTACATAGTATATAAAACAAAGTCGCTTTTCGTGTTTGCACGCTTAGATTTTTTTAAATACGCAACGGATTTTAATTCGGTTTTCATCTATAGACAGAGTGATTCAAGAGGAAATTTTAAATGTATAATACACCGACTTCCACGCGGACGAAGCCGCTGGCAACAGCTAGTTATATACAGTATAAGTTTTTAAAAAATAAAAAAATGTTTGGACATATGCATAATTAAAAAAATGAAAATATCGTTCACTAAGACGCATGACGTAGTACACCCTGTTATGGAGATGTAATTAATGATAGAATATTATGGTACGTAGGTAGACTTACTTACGGTAGTACTTCTACCGTTTGATACGTAAATATTATTAACAGGGAGGGTGTTGCATACTTCTAAAGCTTTATTTATTTTTAATTGTACCTAATATCTTAATTAATTGTAACAATGTTTTAATCGCGCCTAGAAGTATTTAATGACGGATAGATTGAGTGGACCACCTTTGTAAGACGACTAAAATCTCACGGTGTATACAGGATAAGATTTTAACCTACTAACATTTTTTTTATTTTTTATAAATGTTTAGTAGTCATTGGATACATGAAGTGGGCTGCCGTTGTAAGACGACTAAAATGTCACGGTGTATAAACTAGTTGTCAGGTATACACCGTGACATTTTAGTCGTCTTACAACGGCAGCTACTAATCATTTTTATAAAAAAAATATATACTTTTGTACGTATACATTATTAACAAAAAAAAAGATATCATTCACTAAGACGCATGACGTACTTTGAAACACCGTGTTATGGAGATGGAATTACTGATGTAATGTAATGGTAGGTAGGTAGATATCTTCTACCGTTTGATATGTAAACATTATTACAGGGAGGGTGTTTCATAATTCTCAAGCATTATTTATTTTTCTTTGTACCTATTATCTTAATTAATTGTAACAAAGTTTTAATCGCGCCTAGAGGTATTGTATGACGTATACATTGAGTGGACCATCTTTGTAAGACGACTAAAATGTCACGGTGTATATTGCTGCTGATTCCAAAACTCGGTGCCTCGGCCGAATACTTACTGTACTTGCTACCAGACTGAATTATTATAAGCCATTAACTTCATTCATTATTTATTATATATGCCTGCTACAAGATAATCTTGGTGCATCGAGCATAAACAATTCAACATCTGACACGATATGTTTTCGAATTTATGGGCAATGCACTAAATTCTTATACCAATGTATAAGAGCTTAGTGGTAGGTACATAAATGATAAATGATTTTATTTACATAAGCAGATTTATATAAACACTTTTACATGTCAATCATAATTGAAAAACTAGATGAGGTCGGCGTTTCCTATCTAACTACTCTGAGAAGAAAGCCCGAAACAAATTCAGAGGTCACAGTCTCTTTCAGAGTACAAAAATAATTTTGGTCAGATAATGTGATGACCATGTAGATAGGTGTCTGAAATGGTCCTTTGCACCTTTTGTAACTTAACAGATAAAGTTAATTACCACTAACTTTGCTCAACTATGCCTAACATATACAAAATAACTTAATTCACAATCTTAACAGTTAACGTTAATTAACCATTAACTTTAAGTAAATTTTCCTTTAACTCACTGCACAATTAATTTTCCATTAACGTACTGTTTAATGGTACATTAAATAACCCTAATTTACATTTTCATTAATCATATCAGCCGAAAGACGTCCACTGCTGGACATAAGCCGCCCCCAAAACGGGGGGCAGACGGGTGATCGATCGCAGTATGGTGGTCAAATGTTTAGAGAACGCTGCTGCCCATTCTCTAGTAAGTCCCTTAGTCGCCTCCTACGACACCCACGGGAAGAAATGGGATGCTGCTATTCTTTTACGTCCGGCACCATACGGAACATATTTTCATTAGCTCTTGAGAAAGCAAATTAAGCCCAAGAAATTACATATTTTCCGTTATAGAATTTCAGTGTTTAATACCCTAAAATAAATCTCAGCAGTAGTAGGGAGAAGGAGAGGTATTGCAATAACACTACATTCTCAAAAATCTGCACAAACTCCTATTTTACAATCTCCTCAACAGAAAAAAAAACATGCCGAACGCTTAAATTCTCGTATTTACGCGTGTCCAAATATTTTACTATTTAAACTAAATACTGTCACACGACTTTTTGGCGGGATGCCACGCAACCAAGGAGTTCTCATGTTAATTTAATTTACATCTGTAAAGAGGTCTAATAGTTTTGGCAGCGCGACGTTTGACATTTGTGTATAATGTGTGGCGTAGTTTTCGCGGGAAATTAAGTTGTTTTTATTTAAAACTAGCTTTTGCCAGCGGCTTCGCCCGCGTGAAGCTCGTAAATTATCCTACGGGAGCGTATTATCGGGATAAAAAGTATCCTATGTGTTATTCCAGTTTACAAACTATCTGTGCGCCAAATCCGTTCAGCCGTTTTTGAATGATTGAGTAACAAACATTCAAACATCTAAATATCGAAACATCTAAACTTGGAAACTTTCACATTTTTAATATCAAACAATATAATACACCGTGACATTTTAGTCATCTTACAAAGGCGGTCCCCCCCCCCCCAGTGGGGTTCCCGCATTGTCGTTGTGGGGGGGCTCAGTAACCGTGGTCACCCTCCCACGGTGAAGCCAAGAGGAACCCCAAGGTGGGGCCGCTCGTCAGGGCTTGTGCCTCCAAGCCGACGACGTAGCGGCCAAAAAGTAGGTTGCGGTGAGCTGCATCGCAGCTGAGGCGGGCCGCGATGTCGAATGGGAGGCATCGCGGCTGAGAGTTACAGGCTGCGGCGGAGGAGGAGTGCCGGTATTTCTGAGTAGCGCTCTTCCCTTCCGTAGCCTGGACGGGGCCGCCACCGTTTGATGGCGGACGCGGTGGGGCCGCCACCGTTTGATGGCGGACGCGGTGGGGCCGCCACCGTTTGATGGCGGACGCGGTGGGGCCGCAGGGGAAGAGGAGTGTCGGTATAGCGTTGGCCGCTCTCCCTATCCCCTGCGGCCGAAAAGTGGTAGGCGGCGGGGCCACTGCTGACCCGTCGCAGGGAGACGTCAGCAGCAGCTGGTGGGGCTCGCAAGGGCCGATGCCTGCCAGGGGTGCGGGTTGTTCGAAAGAGATACCGCGGCCCCTGGCACACGGGCAGCTGAGAGAACATGGGTGGGTTTTAGTCAGTAAAAGTCTGACACGCCCTCCTGCTCCACCCAGAGCGGGAGAAGTCATTTGATGATTTCACACCCACAAAAAAAAAAAAAAAAAAAAAGGCGGTCCACTCAATGTATCAGACATAAAATACCTACAGGCGCGATTAAAAAATTTTTACCATTAATTAAGATAATAGGTACTAAGAAAAATAAATAATGCTTTAGAATTATGAAACAGTTCCCTGTTAATAATGTTTACATATAAAACGGTAGAAGATTCGTACCTACCTACCATAATACCATTACATTTCATCATTCATTCCATCTTCATAACAGGGTGTTCAAAACTACATCATGCGTCTGAGTGATATTTTTTTTTATATATGTCTAAAAATGTATTTTTATATATAAATTATTAGTAGTCATTGGATACATGAAGTGGACTGCCGTTGTAAGACGACCAGAATGTCACGGTGTATACACCGTGAAATTGTAATGGTTGTTTTCCCGCAGCGAAATGCTTTAGTCATGGTAATACAATCGTTTTGTAAACAAATAAAATATTAGAAACCAAAAAATGGCAGATTAACCATTGTGAAAAATCACCACGTGCGAGCGTTTATTTTGCTTTGAACAGTTATGCATCGCTGTTACCTTTGTCGGCGGTGCGTGCGATTCCAGTAGTACCTACAAATTACCTCTAGTGTTACTATTGAGTAGTGTTTTATCGAATTGATGAATATTTTTTTAATAATTTTAAAACAAAAAATCTTATTTTTTTTTACTTTTACTCTATGCTTCGAAAGTACTCCTTATGGCAAGTTGTTCTGCCGCGGGAAAACAACCATTAAAATTTCACGGTGTATACAGTACGATGGATGAAGTAATAACATCAGCGCGGTTGGTAACAGAGTCCAGTGAGGGCGGTCACTTGGTCAGATCAGCGGTTAGGTGACAGGCCGCGACGTCTTTTCGTATCTACCTTGCCGATCACTACCAACTTTTCAAGCTTATCTGGTTATCGACGGGCAATGTGACCAAAGTAACCGAGACTTTGGTGACAGGTTTTCAGCTTCACTTATAAATTTAGTTACTAAACAAGATTGAAAATGCATTTTATGGATTGGTTCGCCTAGAAATTTACCATTTGTCCATCTGCTTTCTGTTTTATAATTTTGTTTCGAGTTGTTTCGGGAACCATTGCCAAGAAATAGATATAACGCGTATTGGTTTTCTGGTTGTATAGACATTTCAAAGTCACTTAGTAATTGCATTATGTCACATGTGTTTTTAATTTTTACAGTTCAACAACATTCATTGATATATTTCCGTTGTTGAGCAGAATTATTTTTGGACATTTATGAAGCAATAGATTATCAATGTACTTACCTAATTCAAAATTATTCAGGTTGTGATTTTTATTGTGTAACGCAGTTAAGGTGCAGTAAGTGCTATTCTTTAAAATTCTGTCCGTGAAAACTTATGTGAAGTGAGCTGTCATTCCACCGGTGCTACGAATTTATTTATTTTACGTCGATGGTCCTAGGTTATCATTTGTAAACATAATCCAGCATTGCTTATGTAAGCTATCACGCCATTTATACCAGGAGACTTTTATTTTGGTATATGCTTTGTTTACTTTTTATTTTTTGTGCTTGAGTTAATTTTTCATTTTATTTGTTGGTATATTGGCATGGCTAGCTGACATAAATGACAAATTTTTAAGTTCTGTGTCTCGTAATGTTGATTACTTTGCCTACGTATGTATAGAATCAAGTCTATCCGACTAAACAGACAGCTGTGCTGCTGGGGAGTTTGTTCCGCCACTTCTTCTTCCCAGCTAAAGCACTAGGAAGTGGTGAAGGGTGGCCGTTTTGGGGGACTGTCTCATGTACTTTGACGTTCGAGAAGTGCTGATTCTCAGCCTAATTTGAATAAATGACTTTTGATTTTGATTTTGATTTTGAATTGACACTGTTGACAACTGACTTCAATTCACGTTTTCACGGTGAAATTTCTATAGAATAGACCGACAAACATTATATCTTTGTAGCCGGTTTTTTTTATAAGCATCTCGGACGTAGCTATCAAAATATAAATTTTTACATCTTTTTATAAGCGAACGTAATCTTTTAATGCTTATTTTTTATACATTTTACGATGACTATATCTTTGATGTTCTTTATATATCTTTTGTTTATACATTTTATATTAGGTAAACATTCTTGTTTAAGAAGTGCTCGTAGACATCCTGTGTTATACTTGCATTATAAAGTCTGCCTCGTCGGTCTAGTGGTCGCAAACACTACTGCTAAACATGAGGTCGTGGGTTAAATGATAAATGATTTTATTTCTGTAAGTAGGTTTGTACAAACACTTTTACACGTCAATCATATTTTTTTAAACTAGGTGAGGTCGGCGTTTCCTGACTACTCTGAGAAGAAACGCCAATACAGTCTCAGAGGTCACAGTCTCTTTTAAAGTCCAGACATAATCTTGTTCAGATCATGTGAAGACCATGTGGATCGGTGTCTGAAATGGTCTTTGATGATTTGATTCTCAGGTCGGGTAAAGTGTTTTTGGGTTTTGCTCTCTGGAATTTCTCAGTATCAGCCCGGAGTCCGGATTTCTGCCCGGTTGATGGTAATAGGATCTTACCTTATTACATGGGACTAGAGAATACAATCCCGGGATACCGAATCCCGGTACCCCCGGGATCCCGGCCGTTTTCTGACCCCGAAAATACCGAGACTGTCTTTGGCTAATATCGGGATTTTCGGGATTACCACAAACAAAAACATTCATGAGCTGATAAGGAAAATCCGCAAAGTTGTTGTGTATTTCAAAAGATTGAAATTGAAAAATGAAACAGTACCTACTTCAAAAATATGTGAAAATTGAACATGGAAAAGAGCTGTCACTTCTTTTGGACTGTAAAACCAAGTCTAATAGTCTGAACAGTGCTGGAGCTTTTTTGAAATTCTAAATTGTTTTGTCTTTTTTCTTTTTATACTATATTAATTTTGGGCAAAAATATAAAAAAAAAGAAATTACTCAAGGTTTTATTTCATTTGAGGCCAATTAGAAACTAGACATAGTCATAGTCTATTCTCGGGATAGGCTCGGGATCCCGGGATTACGTATAAAAAATCCCGTAATCCCGGGATTGTATAACATGTTCGGGATTGTATTCTCTACATGAGACATAAACATACCTGGCGAAATGTGGGTGTAGGTACTATTGGAACACTTCTGCCCCACCTTTCGGCGAAACAGGGCGTGAGGTTATGTTTGTGTGGGTATGTGTTGTTCTTTGAGAAAATAATATTTCATTCTGAAATTGGCAACGAAACAAAATGCACATCTTACTACACCTGGTATTATTTTTCTGGCCACAAGTGTTGCCAATATAATCTGATATCTGACAGTTACTAGTGCTAGTCAAATGATGAGGGTAAACAGAGCCAGCCACTTGACATTTATAAATTTTAAATTACTCCTTTTTTGCACATGTAACATGTATTACCAGATTCCCCATTGCTATTGCTCAAAGAAAAAACACCGAATAAAATGGTTATCAAACGCTTAATTTTGGTGGGTATGGCCCAGTACTATCAGTCGTCACTTACGACTGATAGTGCTGTAGATCGTAGGTTCGAACCCAATCGAAGACAATTCTTCGAGCTATGTCGGTTACTTTGGTTCTCCTGCGGATCTCTTCATTACTGAGTCGATCACGTAGGGAAACTCCAAACATAGCCCTCTCCATTGCCGTTTGGATGGCTTTCAGCCTTCTTATGAGGCCCATTGTGAGCGACCACGTTTCAGTGCATTAGGTCATCACTGGCAACACGCAATGGTCAAAGACTTTCGTCTGGAGACACTGCGGTATGTAGGACGAGAAGAGACCCAGCCGAGTCGAATTCGACAATTGATCTCTCTCCCCAAGTTGTACCTACCTTACTGGACAGTTTGCCCTAGGTAAACATAATCGTCCAGTACTTCGAGTGTAGAGTATCCGATTTTCATGGGAGTGGGTGTTTGACATGAATGCACTTCAGAGCAATATTTCAAAATTTCACTACGTAACGAGGATTGATAAATTAATCAACAAAAACAGCAAAATTTTCGACAGCTTTTCGCGACGTTGCCAACTTTCAGAATGATGAACTGTACCACATTTATTCATAAGACAACAATGCCTTAGGCTTTTGTCCCATCGCCGACGATTACCGAGAAGCGAGTATAGTTACCGCGTGCCGGAAGACTTAGAGTTGGAAGGCCTCCCACATTTTAGACCGCTAACTTTGTGAAGGCCGCAGGAATTCGTTGTATACGGGAAGCACAGAACCGGTCGAAGTGGCGGAGCTTGGGGGAGGCCTATGTCCAGCAGTGGACATCTATCCGCCAAATGATGAAGATTAGTAAAGCTAGCAACGAGCAGCGAGCGTGTAGTTTTCATAGTTTGGTCGCTCGGCTATGACAGAGTGCGCGAGTGCGACGGGAAGAATGTCTATCCAATAATCTGCTGGTATACGCATATACCAAACGAGATTTCCTTAAATAGCTCTTGTCGCTGCGACAAACTAGTCGACAGAGATTTCTTGCCGGTAGTGTGAACAGTCAGCGATGAACGATAAAAGTGGACGACCCAATGTAGTTCGCGAATTTTAAATTTTGTTACGTTCAATGGGATAAAATGAAGTTAGAGAATTGTACTGATTATTTTAACGATTATAATTCTATAAACCCATATTTTTTATGGTCGCTAAACATGTTTTAATCAATATATACCCAGCCGGACCTGCAAATGGCATAAAACTGAAGAAAATTTGAATTTCGTGGGCTGCCTTTACCGCGTCCACCTTAATATATGCATCTCTTTCATTGACACGGAACCTAAATCTATTGTACGTTCTTGAATGAGAGAGAATGCATTTTCAATCTTGTTTAGTAAATATATTTATAAGTGAAGCTGAGAATCTATTACCAAAGTCTCGGTTACTTTTGTCACATTGCCCGTCGATAACCAGATAACCTTGAAAAGTTGGTAGTGATCGGCAAGGTAGATAGGAAAGACGTCGCGGCCGGTCACCTAACCGCTGATCCGACCAAGTAACCGCCCTCACTGGACTCTCAGGCCTTAATCGCTTCCTCATCGGCGGTGTGACCAATGCCTTAGCAAGTTTTCATTGATAAAAAAAGCTTCAAAAACATTCAATGTTGTTTTTACCGCAATCTTTACCTCCTCGACCTTGCCAGCATCAAAAATAAGAATCGGAATACACTCAGAATAAATGTAGAATGTGTTCGTGACTTATTTATTGCTCTGTGCGGTAGAAATGTGTGGAGTGGACGGTAGGGTTGGCGATCATAGAGAAAATAAACGAAGTAGGCATTCCTATCTATTCGGGATATTTTTTTATCCAATGCGCAAATTGTAACCTCATGGTTTCAAAAATGTCTACTTTTTAAATATCAGTCTTATTAAATATCAGCGCATTTGTTTATAGCAAACTGACGTCATACCCACTGAGCAATATGGCGTCCACTGCGTCCAGCGATTTCGTCAAATTACGCGCGAAATTTGAAAATGTAAAATTTAAATGCATTTTTATGACACTAATCGATTAAATAAAAATGTTTTTTATTTTTTTAGTGGTTTATTAGCACTCTAGAATCTAATTAAGACACTTTTCAAAAATGACTGTAATTATGATAAGTAGTTGAGATGTAATAGGGGAACAGATTTTTTTTTTAAATTTATTTGAAGGGCTTTGTCGCATATCGACCACATCGCCCAGTGCAGAAAACCACAAAATTTTAATTACGATCTACCTTATAACTCGTACAGTTGTTTTGCCTTATCAGACAATGGAAAAGCGAGGATGGTATTACATAAGCTATTATCATAACTTGTATGTCGTCCTAAAACATTAATTCTAGTATTCTCATTCCGGACACACTCCAACAGTATATGAACCACATCATCAACTACTCCACAATCATCACAGTTTGGAGACAAAACTTTCTTCATTAAATAATAAAACTTATTTGAAGGAATATGCCCGGAACGAAGTCTTAAGGCTATAGTAACAAGGTTTTTGTTGAGGGCACAATCAATCCACGGAACGAGAAATCTCTGGCTGGATCGTTCGATACCATATCTAAGGGAACAGATGAGCATACAGAAATACATCCGGTCAAAATCATAACCTTCTCGTATTTGCTTCGCCGCTAAGAATAATTTACGCAAATAAATGAAACTCGTGCGCACCCTAGCTACACAAACAAACAGCAAACAGTAGTTGTGAGTTTATTTATGACGTAATGACTATCTTATCTGCGAAATTTAAGACTTGCGAATCAGCACTTCAGTTATTTAGAAGTCCAATAACATATCTTCTGAAACTTCGTGAAAGTATGTGAGGGGCTCATGGCTAAGTAATAACAGCCACACGGGTCGATCGATCAGGTGGAGCCACGCTTGACGCGGTTGGTCTGTGGATCGGTGGAAATCTTTATACACCGTGACATTTTAGTCGTCTTACAATGGGAGTCCACTCAATGTATCCGTTATAAAATACATCTAGGCGCGATTAAAACTTTGTTACCATTAATTAAGATAATAGGTACAAAGAAAAATAAATAATGCTTTAGAATTATGAAACACCCTCCCTGGGGCCCAAGTCTGCTATTTTTATAAATTCGTCATTCCAACACAATCCCATTGTCAATTTGCTAAAAGTTCGTAATCTGCTAAATTCATAATGATTGATCATTGGTCGGTCAATGGTGTCGTAATAGAATTGTGTCATAATGACATTGTCGTATTGCCATTATTATAAAACCCGTTAGTAGAAATGATTTTCCAAAAACGACTACTAAGTTTGAACAATTTATTCATGCCCCATTTCATTTAAATATATATTTTTACATAAAACTTATTATTATATAATAGTTTATTAGTGTTAAATTATAGCAGATTACCGCCAAAGTCCGTCATTCATTTGTCATTATGTACGAGATTACCAATAAATGCCATTTCTTTCAATGGAGTGTCGGTGGCTGATCATTGGAAAGCCATAATGACGCCATTATGTTAGTAGATTATCAAACTTGTCAAAATCAACAATTATGAAATCAATGATAGACCATTCTGACACTATTGTAATAGCAGACTTGAGGCCCTGTTAATAATGTTTACGTCTCAAACGGTAGCTACCTACCATTACATTCCATCATTAATTCCACCTCCATAACAGGGTGTTTCGAACCACGTCATGCGGCTTAGTGAATGCCTACTATAAATTACTAGTAGTCATTGTATACATGAAGTGGGTTTCCGTTGTAAGACGACTAAAATGTCACGGTGTATACCAAGACCCCTCCGTGCCTCGGAAAGTCCGTTAAGTCGTAGGTCCCGTTACGGGTCGTCAGAAACCCGAAAGTCTGACAACCAGTCTTACCAAGGGGTATCGTGGTACCCAGTAACTGAATTGTAGAGGGCAAATACGCAGTCGCTTCATGTAAAACACAGGTATTCAGCTACATCCGGTTAGACAGGAAGCCGACCCCAAGATATATATACATTTGAAATATGCAAATTCGCTCATAAACACCAAGAGTTTTACACCAAACGAGAAGACATACAAACAAGATACACACTCCGAGACAAAACATGACCGAACTTACCAACATCCCGCCTAAAAATACATTCAACAAGCCCTCTGGTTATGTCAATAAAAATATATAATAATTTACCAAAATCAATTAGAAAAGATATGTTAATCAGTAAATGTTATTATAGTGTCTACGAATATTTAAATGATAAATCCCTAAAACTAATTTAGAATACCCAAACATTTCTTTCTATTGTTATTTTTTATTGTATTTATAATAAGTTAGATTATAAGATAAACTATCTATAGGTCCTCGTCTCTACGTTCTAAATTTCTTTTGCTGTGCCCGACAGGGTCCACGATTGTGTCATAAAGCTAATGTTTACCACCTAAGAATATACATTGTGGAATGCAATAAAGTATTGAGTATTGAGTATGGAGTAAGATAGTTGGGATAAGCCAAGCAGTGTATGTTTGTAATGTCAAAATAACAGCGTTTTATTAAATGCGCATGACATACGGTACTAATAACAATAAAACATGTCTTAAATTTTTTGTGTCTTTTTTGTTCCGGTTAATGGACCGATTTTGACGGAACTTTCACTGGCTACTAGACAGCTGATGACATAAGAAAGAAAGAAAGAAAAAGTATTTATTGTGACTCACACATATCACAGACTACAAAAAAACACAATAGGTATACTCAATATTAAGGTATACCAAATAAATAAATAAAAGTACTCTTCCAAAAACTACACCAATTGCTTCAAGTGTGCCTATAAAATTTGAAGAGTTCTGTCTATTTCTCCAGGATCCCATCATCAGATCCTGACTTGATGATCATGGGACCACCTGGGAAGTATACCCTTTCAAACAAAAAAAAAAATTATCCAAATCGGTCCAGCCATCTTCGAGTAATCGGGGAACATAATAAAAAAAAAAAAAGCTTCCGACGAATTGAGAACCTCCTCCTTTTGGAAGTCGGTTAAAAATAACAAAAACAAAATTACAGGCAACTGAGAGAACACGGGTGGGTTTTAGTCAGTAAAAGTCTGACACGCCCTCCTGCTCCACCCAGAGCTGGAGAAGTTATTTGATTTATTTTATTTTGGTATATGCTTTGTTTACTTTTTATTTTTTTGCTTGAGTAAATTTTTCACTTTATTTGTTGGTATATTGGCATGGCTAGCTGACATAAATGACAATTTTTTAAGTTCTGTGTCTCGTAATGTTGATTACTTTGCCTATGTATGTATAGAATCAAGTCTATCCGACTAAACAGACAGCTGTGCTGCTGGGGAGTTTGTTGCGCCACTTCTTCCCAGCTAAAGCACTAGGAAGTGGTGAAGGGTGGGCGTTTTGGGGGACTGTCTCATGTACTTTGACGTTCGAAAAGTGCTGATTCTCAGCCTAATTTGAATAAATGACTTTTGATTTTGATAATTTCCCACCCAAAAAAAAAGGAATAACGGCTGCTTTTTGGCCCGGTAGTATTCCGAGGAATTTATTTCGTGGTACATTCACGCGGGCAAAGCCGCGGACAGGAGCTATAAGTTATAGTGTTATAGTGATTATGCAGTGTTAAAGCAGTTATAGTGTTAAAGCAAAATCAAATAGTTATAGACAGTGACAGATAGACAGATACCGGATTGATTCCAGAAGTACTACTATTTGCTAATTTAAGATCGATCCAGTCATAAATTCGAGCTTCTTCTGCATAAATAATTACAACCATTCTATACGCTTCCGTGCCGAATCGAACATCAAACAAAGTTACAAAGTCCTCTAAACGCTGTTGCAAAATCCGAAACCCGATAATTTTGCCAATAAAAAAAAGAAGAACACTGTACTTATGACGGCTATTTGATGTCGGGGACTAAACTACGTACGTACGTACTAAGTAAATCAATGATTTTATTTAGTAGGTATTTTTATCCAGATAGATAGATAGATAAATCGTTTATTTGGTGCATACAAAAGACAACATACAAAGCACGATGAGATAAAAACTAATTACATTAAAAGAACAAGGTGCTAAAATACAACAAAAAAAAGAAAGGTTGACATAAGTATAGTGACGACACTTTAGGCTATGACACTATTCGACGTTCAAATAAAATAACGTGTGTCTCAAAGTTGCACCAAATGGGCACCACATGGGTTCCACAAGCCCTAGTGTGAGTTTCATTTAACCACCTCGATCAAACGCAGCGAGCGCGTTTGGCGCTCCGATTGGCCCTGGATTGGTGACGGACCAATCGGAGCGAACGCGCTCTCTGCGTTTGATCGAAATAGTTAAATGAAACTCACACTAGGGCCTCGGCTCATATCTATCGAAGTGACGCACGCTTTACTTGTAGTTACCAAGTGTACAAACATTTTATTAATGTGTGCGTGAAAACGACTAGCGTCAGCACATAGCACACACGCACACACACTTCCGACTTCGCCATTGCTTCGGACGGTACCGAGAGCTCCTGTCACTCCGATCCAGCCCGTCCATTGCTACCCTCTTCCAGGGACGCCCTAAGCTGAGGTCGGTACTCCACAGGGTGTGCCCTTAGCGTGTAGGCGCTATAGTTTTAAGTTTCTAAGCCGTGACTAAACGTGAGCCAAGGCCGGTTAAGTAGCCGACAAACTCCTAGGTTGACCTGCAAGATATGATTCCCAAAAATTATTAAAAAAAAAAAAAGCAACTGACTGCCGGAAAATACTACAAAGTGAAAAATAACTTTAATTTCGGAAGTCGGTGACTTTACCTTTGTATTTAAATTTTTTGTCACCGCCTTCCCAGATTAAAGTTATTTTTCACTTAGTAGTGTTTTTCCGGAAGTCGGTTGATTTCCTTTTTTTTGGAAAAGTTTTTATTTTTCATTTTTTATTTATAGTACTTACCTACCCCACACCATTAAAAAAATTATGTTTAGAAATTTAAGCAGTTGTTTAAAATGACATTCAAAACATAATCATGAAAAAATATTTATACAGAACAATCCGTTTCAAAGATATGCAATGCAATATTTTCCCCACGCACTAATTATTAAATATGTACATGCGCACCGTACCTACACCTCCGTCTTTTTGAAAAAAAAGAGAGCTCCTGCACTTACACACATTCACACATTGGTAAGCGCAAATTCAGGGAGCGTCCATTCATGAGATAAAAATACTGTAACCTAGAATGTGTCATTTTGGAATCGGAAGCCTGTCGAATAGTTGTGAGTAGCTGTGTATATATAGCTCACTTCCCTACCTATACTCCATTTGAAATTAGATTAGACATTTAAACAAACCTTTTTTATAGTCCGTTCAACCAATTTTTACTTCTATTCCGTAGGCATAAGGATTGCATTAAAAGCAATAAAGTGGTTACAATACCAACTGATTACTGCAGATACCATTTATCATGCTACCAACGCAATAGAAGTCAAAATCAGTTGAACGGACTGTTAAAAACGTTTGTATAAATGTCTAATCTTATTTGAATCGGAGTATAGCTTTAGCATACTCTTTTACGTCTTTTTAAAGCTAATTTTTCTTTAATATTTTTACGTTCTAAAGATCCGTATCTTGATATATAGGCTCATGTAAGAAAAGTATTTAATACGCGAACTAATAAAATTCATAAGTACTTAATACTTTTATGGTTTTGTACGAATAAAAACGGTGTTGGTCGTGTATTTCGTAAGCTAAAAATGTAATAAATGCCTTACGCGTTTCGGGTTGCAAAACACCACGAGTGTTGCGGGGTCGGCTACCAGTCTAACCGGATGCAGCTAAATACCAGTACTTTACATGGAGCGACTGCCTGTCTGACTTCGGCAACCCAGTTACTGGATAATACGATACCCTTTAGTAAGACTGATTGTCAGACTTCCGGGCATCTAACGACGCGTTCTAAAAACAGTGATATTCATAATATTAATACTAGAAATAAGGACAAACTACGTGCTCTCTTTCACCGGCTTCATAAAGTTCATAACTCATTTGCTGGGCTTGGTATAACCTTTTATAACAAGCTTCCCTCTTCTTTGCTAGATTTACATTTTAATGCGTTTAAAGCGAAAGTAAAATCAAAACTTTGTTCGAAGGCATACTATTCTATCAACGACTACTTAAACGATAAGAATTGTTGGTCGCTGTGATTAACTCAAGACAACGTTTGTGTTCTTTCACCAGAATTAGCTTAACTACTGACAGGTCATATGAATTACTTCACATCATTGTTTATTTAACTTGACTGCATAAACCATTTTTTTTAAATTTTTATCAATTAAATTTTCATTTATTGTTGAATGTTAATTATATGCTATTATTGTATAGAATCAAGTTCTTCCAACATAATAGACAGCTGTGCTGCTGGGGAGTTTGTTGCGCCACTTCTTCTTCCCAGCTAAAGCACTAGGAAGTGGTGAAGGGCGGGCGTTTTTGGGGGACTGTCCTATGTAATTTTGACGTTCAAAAAGTGCTGACTCTCAGCCTAGTTTGAACAAATGACTTTTGATTTTTTTTTTTTTGCTTAATGACTGCCAAACATCGAAATCGTGCCAATCGACACATAAATACAGTGAAACCTGGATAACTGGGACCTTAAGGGACCTACAAATTTCTCTCACTTAAAGAGGTATTCCACTTTCCCAGTGTCTCAGATATCCAGGTATAATAAATATCTGTCTCATTTACAGAGGGTAATCGCAACGAGTAATTCATTACTAGAGGTGAGAATAGAGGTTATGTCGGTTATAGAGGTGCGATTATTAAATTAAATAATGAACCTATTTTGTAAACGTTATACATGAGTTGTAATCTTTATTAACAATCAAAAAAGCTATTAAACAAAAATAATTAAGAATGTTTTTTATAAACAATACAAAAATGCATACAGAATGCGTCAATCAAAAAAGTCTGTTCTTATAGTTTGTCTTTTGGAAGTATCAGCTGTAAGATGTTTTTCAATGTTCACCGATTGTTGGCATTTCAAAATAACTGTGCAACGTTTCTAGTAGAAATTTTTACCAAGTTTACTTCCGAGCCTGTATTGTCATCATCGTCTTCATTTTCCACTGAAGAAGACGAGAGGGGCATGAACAATGTCGTTTTCAGTAAGTTCTCCTGAAACTATTAATTCGTCGTCGACGTTTATAAGCTCTTCGAAATTTGGCTGCTGGTCATTTTTGTTGCTGATGGGTTGGTTCCAATATTCAGGATCAATTTCAAAGTTCTCTTCCTCCTCTTCTAAGTTTTCAGATTCAGTAACTTTAGATCAGGCTTCTCACTTATCCAAGTCCCACTTATGACCAAGTTTTACTGTAATATATTATTTTCTATAGGCGACTCCCCCGATGAACTCCCAAAAAACTTATTAGGCAATTAGCACGTTTTGATTTTTATGGAATAAAGTTAAGAGAAAAGATCACCGGTAAGTAAATGAATAGCACCATCCCATTTCTTCCCGTGGGTGTCGTAGAAGGCGACTAAGGGACTTACTAGAGAATGGGCAATAGCGTTCTCTATGCATTTTACCACCTTACTGCTATCGCCAACCCGCCTGCCAAGCGTGGCGATTATGGCAATTCCCTCCCCATTTGGAGGACGCCTATGTCCAGCAGTGGACGTCTTCGGCTGAAACTGATGATGATGATCATGAAACACATCCATTAAAGTGCATTAATTAAGTTTTTTATTTTGGTTCGTTTTGCTTCGCTCACTTAGCGTAAAGTTCCAGAGTCGCAACAACAGACTCAGTCGCACGCTCTCAATGGTAAGTAGCAGTGTTGAATCTTTACCGATAAATAAACAAAGAAAATAGTAGCAAAAATGTTGACTTAACATAATCCCTCTTATTTATAAACGTTGCTTAAAGGGACACTAGTCGCCTGGCTGAAAAGCACGCTGTCTCACCAGGCATCGCGACCAACAGAGGTAGTATCAGTGATGAGCAGTTAGACGCTAGTTTACACGCACAACGTTATTGAGTGAGATGCAGGATCAGTTATAGTAAAACATTCGCGTAAAAAATTAAGAAAAGTCCTTCGGAAGATCGAGTTTTATGAAAAAACTGCTGCATAACTCAATGACCAATAAAGTTTATTGAACTTTTCGATAATTGAGCTTTGTCGGTACTAACTTGGTTTTGGAAATTTCTCTTCTTTTATTACTTAAGCACGCCCAAAGTTAGGTTAAATTAGCAAGAAAAACGAATCTTTGTTGGCTCATAATTTTTTAATGGCTTTTTATTTTAGTATTCTGTTTCCTCACAGACAATATTAATAATGAGACAAAACCATACCATGTTTAATTTTTGATGTACATTGTCGAACAGTGGAGCAATACACTCCCGAAGTTTGTTTGAAAAAGTGCCGACTAGGAACATCAAAATGTATGGTTAAACAGACGTTGATCATTACCTACTTAAGTTTGACCAACGTTTATAAATAAGTGGAAAATAACTAAAGTACGTATGTAATAAATCAATCTGAGACGAAAATATTACGAATGTTAGTTTTCATTTAAATTTTCATTCATAGTGTAATAATGCTATATAACATGTACAGCAATTCAGAGTTAACCTTAAAAATACTCCCCGTTATGCCGTTCCTGACCTTTTCCCGCCTTAAACCTGACTGCCATTACAGAAAAACATGAATATAAAATCTACAGCTTTAAGGTCCTACATGGTAGTTACGAGCCAAACTCATGTGCCCGGGGCTAAATAAAAAAAGGGTAGGCTTTTATGATCAAAAAAACGTGTAGCGGTGTATGGGAATCTTTATTGTGTGTTGCCAGTTGTGTTACTCGTTTTTTTTTTCGTTGGGGCTGCCACTTGGGTTTTTTCGGCGGGGTTTTGTGACAGAAGTCAAATTTGATTTTAGTTATGTACTTATTTGACAGAGAAAGGTGTTTGTAGAAACCTATTTACGTAAATACAATCATTTAAAATTTAACTATAAGTTCCTCCACGAAATGTTACATACCACACAAACACACACACCCCCTTCGAGAAGAAAAGGCGACATGAAGATATAATAAATCAATTATATGAGATATATTGTACTTAATATTATTATGTTTCTCTTCAGCGCTGTCAGTGTGTCCAAGATTGCATTGGCACTTGCCCGGATTTCAAACCACAAACTCATTGCATAGACCGGACCATCTCGACATAATGGTTTAATTATTGGATATTTTTCTGCTCAAAAATTTAAACATACATAGAAATATACAAATAGGTCGTACTTTGAAGGGTTTAAAAATCTTGACTTTCTCACCTTAACCACTGGGGCTCCATTTTACGTGCCCTGAAGTGGCTCTAATGTAGGCTATTGAACGAAGGTTGAAGAGCCGACGAAGACGAGCTTTTCAAGAGATCTTTTTTGAAGTCAAGTCGCTAAACGGCTTGCTGTGAGATCTTGCTGACTTGAGCAATATTTTGAAGAGCTCACTTGGTTAAATTGCGCAGAAAAATCGAAAGAGGGCACTAGCCCTCTTTCGATTTTTCTGCGCATTTTGCAGACCAGTATTTTGCTGACTGACTGCCTATCTGACCTCCACTCCACCACTTGGGTTATTACCGCTACCATCTCTCTACTATATTTATGAAGTATACATGTTTGTTATGAAGCATAAAGACCTATTTAAAAAGGCAGAGGATGTCTTTCCTCGAAACCGTCAAGATCCTCAAAGGCTAATATTAAGTGACTTACCGAGACTGGCTATTTGTAACAAAAGCTGTTTAGCTATGTGTGTTCGGGTGAACAATAAAATTCCAAGGGATGTTAAAACTTTAGATCTTAGATTACATGAATGGTTAAAAACGAATAACTTTTACAGCATTAAAGAATTTACTGACGGGAAACATTTTTAAATGTAACCAACAATATTTGCATGCTATAAGATAAAGCTAAACATGTATGCTCCACAATGTACCTAATAACTTTATATATCATGATTTATACAAATAATAGTACATTATGATATAAGTGCGGTAAGTTGAAAATTACAGCCGAGGCGATATTGCTAGCCCGAGCCGTAGGTGCGGGCTACAAGAAAGCAGAGGCTGTAATTTTCAAAGCGCACGTATGTCATACGACGTTTTATAACATATTTGCGAGGAAATAAATAAAAGTCGGACTTTCTTAAACGAGTAAATCTTTAATCACTTGTTAAAGCAGTTAGAAAAATTTTGGACAATTTGTAAAATTGATTATTACTTGTTCACAAATTAGCGATGCGCGCGCATCAGCGCTTTTTTTTTAGGCAAAGGCACAAAAACAGCCAGTATAACTAATAAAGTAAATCAATATTTTTTTGTTTTTGTTACAGATAAATGGTTGTAATTTATTGTCAAAACTAATTAAATTAAAGAATTAAATGTTTATTTTTTTTATATTTTATCTCTCAAAGTTAATTTTATTCATAAAATGTTGACCACTTTTCTGACATAAAAACTCTTTGCTAAGATTTAAAAAAGTACCGTTCGTTTTACACGGAGCATCTTGATAAACCGTGCGTTTTACATTACAATAACGCACAAGTGCGTAATGACATACATTACGATATTGAAATTGGTGTAATAAGAGACCCTTTACGAGCAAATGTGTTATAAATATTATTTCTATTTCACGATACCTCTTAAGACTCGTTGATGGACTTTCAGGCTTCTGACGACCCGTAACGACTGTCAAAGATCCACGAATGACAGCCGGGACCAACGGCTTAACGTGCTTTCCGAGGCACAGAGAGGTCTTGGTATGTAAAGATGGTCACCCATCCACGGACCAACCGTGGCATGCGTAGTCACCTGATCGATCGAGATATTAGATAAGTATGGAAGAAAAGGGCATGTTGCGCCGACCCCAAATAAATTGGGTTAAGTAAGGGCAGGAGAATGCTGAAATACTTGATAAGTTGTTGAGACACGCTAAGTCATTTCACAAGTTGGTAGGTACTTTTATGTTAAAGGCATAGACAGAGTAAGGCCTGCTATGCCGGGTACAGACACGCGGATTACAATAATGTTATTATTTATGTACGTTTTTTTTTATTTTTTAATATTTTTATTTCTGTATGTGTCCGTGACATCACAGCCCTATGAGAATACCAGCTCTGCGACACTTTTTAAATGTCGAAAAAAAAATTTGGTCACGTACAGGATTTTGTTTTTATTTTAATTTCAATTTTATTTTATCAATGTGTAGTTTCGTTTGTGATATTCTTGTGAAAATCTAATAAATACTTTTCGTTCTTTCTATTTTGTCGTTTCATTCGCTAAGAGGCCATTTTTTTTGGACTTCATATTTTCAGATGGTCGTATTGATTTTTAAATGTGGTGGTTTGTGTGGCGTGTTTTATTTTAAACTCACGTTTCAGTGTTATTGGTTTTTACATTGGGAATATCTCGGAAGCAACACGGAGATTTAATTTCTTCCTATTTGTTGGCAATAAGCCTCGCTCCATAATACTTGGGACTCAAACATAACTGCCTAACCGTAATGCAATGTCAAAGCTAAGGAATAAAATAATTCTAGGCCCTCCCTAAGTATTCTTTGGCCTAGAGCATCTTTTACAAGTCACAAGTAAAAAAGTAACTTGATTTGACAAAGCGTGAATCATCTTCGACTGCGTCATCCCTTACCACTGATCAGATAGTGCATCCAACGTAAAAAAAAACTTCATAAATTAAGACGTCCTTCCATTCCGTCCTTCACCATTTGTAATTAATGACCCCCACGTAGTTACATAACACTGCAATCTACGTCTGTGTACCTACGTAACATTGCTGATTCCCATTCCGCCATCTTTGATGCTCGGTCCCACGTCGGGCGCCAAGTAATAAATCATTTTCGTTACTAATCACTGTTCGGTAAAGCGACGTGTACAATGTTTCAAATAGGGCTATGCTCTCTTTTAGCACGAGACCACTCGTTTGTGTTGTGGCAAAATTTCAAAAGAATACGCTACGGTTAGCTCGCGAAATTAAAATTTTCTTACGTTTTTTTACAAAATGCAGGTGAGTTTCAGGTTGTATGTTGAACAAAAAATGATTCGCGACCGTAACACGTATCATCCATCATCATTTCAGCCGAAAAACGTCCACTGCTGGACATAGGCCTCCCCCAGGCACCTCCACTTCGACCGGTCTTGTGCTTCCCACATGCAGCGGATTCCCGCGGCCTTCACAAGGTCATCGGTCCACCTTGTGGGAGGCCTTCCCACTCTACGTCTTTCTGTACGCGGTTGCCACTCCAGAACCTTTCGGCCCCATCGGTTATCTGTTCTGCGAGCAATGTGCCCTGCCTCTTAAGTTTGGCAATTCGTCGGGCTATGTTGGTTGCCTTGGTTCTCCTGCGGATCTATTCATTCCTGATTCGATCACATAGAGAAACTCCGAGCATAGCCCTCTCCATTGCCCTTTGGGTGATTTTTAGCCTTCTGAGAAGGCCCATTGTGAGCGGCCACGTTTCTGTACCATAACTCATCCCTGGCAATACACACCGGTAAAAGACTTTCGTCTGAAGACACTGCGGTATTTGGGACGAGAAGATATTGCGAAGCCTCCCGAACGCTTCCCAGCCGAGTCGGATTCGACGATTGACCTCTTTCTCGAAGTTGAACCTACCTAACTGGACAATTTGTACTAGGTAAACGTACTCGTCCACAACTTCGAGCGTAGCGCCTACGATCGTCATGAGAGTGGGTGTTACATGGGCATTTGACATGACTTTTGTCTTGTCCATGTTCAGTTTTAGACCCACTCTTTCGGAAGCTCTACTGAGGTCATCGAGCATTGCACTGAGGTCCTCCATGGTCTCAGCCATGACAACTATATCATCGGCAAACCGAAGGTTGATGTTGATGTAAGCCCCTTTCCAGTCCAGAACCTTGAAGACATCCTCCAGTGCAGCGGTGAACAGTTTCGAAGAGATAATGTCTCCCTGTCTCACACCTCGCTGCAGAAAGATAGGTTTCGAAGTCTGGTCCTGGAGTCGGACTGACATAGTGGCGTTTTTGTACAGACACTTCAGCACCTCGATGTACCGTTAGTCGATCTGGCACCGTTGAAGAGACTGCAGTACAGCCCATGTCTCGATCAAATCGAAGGCTTTTTGTAGTCCACAATCGGTAAGCAGAGTGGCTGGTCTTCGGTCTTCTGTATAACCTACCGAAGCGTATGTGTGTTCTACGGTGGTGAAGCCTTTAGGGAATCCGGCTTGTTCGGGAGGCTGGAAGTCGTCATACTTGCGCGTGAGACGGTTCGTGATGACTCTCGAAAATAGCTTGTGGACATGGCTCAGAAGTGAGATGGGCCTATAAATCTTAAGAAGGGTATTGTCCCCCTTTTTAAAGAAAAGTACCACCACACCTCTGTTCCAAGCCGGTGGCGTTTTCCCTAGAGTATGACGGAATCAAACCTGAAGAACGGGTTTTTCGCCGGCCCTCAGGAGTTCGGCCGTAATTCCGTCACCACCCGGCGCCTTGTTGTTTTTAAGCTGCTTCAGAGCCATCGTTATCTCGTACAAGCTAACGTCCAGGATGTCTTCAGTGTAGTTTCGGGTCAATCTGGCCCTTGGTTCATTTGCCAGATTCGTAACGGGGTCGCTTGTTGACGTATATAACTGTCCATAGATCCTCTCGATCTCTCTAACAGCTCAGGCTTGGCGGAAACGATTCTGCCATAATCGGTCTTCAGTTTTGCAAGCTGACTCTGCCCAATAGACAGATCTCTTGCGAAGAGCTTGGAGCCCTTGTTCCGCTCTATCGCGTCCTTCATGGACGAAGGTCGCTTTTCAAGAGCTTAGAGAGCTGTCGGTCGGTACTTTAGCGCATCGTCTAAAGACTGCTGGATCATTTCACGTCTTTCCTCCATTAGATGCAGAGTAGGATCAGAGTGTTTATGTTTGCCATTAGTACGATGGGTCTTGAAGATCTTAGACCCAACCGTTTGGACAGTTTCCATGAACCCATCGTTATAATCATCCACGGAGCTCCCTAGGCACTGAAAGCTCTCGGGGTTTCGGAAGGATCGGTGCTGGACGGAGCGTAGACTTCATCAGCCGACTTCTTTCGAGCTTCAGGTTGATATTCAATGTGTCTCTTACCATGTAGTGATCGCTTCCAGTTTTCACTGCGTTAATCACAGAGACATCATTGAATATTTGCTTCTTCGTTGTGTCAATAAAGTCAATTTCGTTTTTAGTTGAACTATCAGGGCTCTGCTAGGTCCACTTTCTGAGCTCACGTTTGCTGAAGAAGGAGTTCATCATAAAGAGGCTTTCCTTTTCCATAAAACTGGCCAGTAAGTGACCCCGGTGGTTTCGACGTCCAACTCCAAATTGCCACACTCTCAGCTCATTATAATCCCGTTTACCCAGTTTCGCGTTGAAGTGCCCCATGAAAACGGTGAAATGAGTTTTAGAGCCATGCATGCCTTTGGATATATACTCATACATGGTCTCCACCTCATCGTCGGAGTGTGACGAGGTTGTGGCGTAGACCTGGGGGTCTAAAAAGGCCACTTTGGCAGAATCATAATATGATCATATTAAGAATCATATTTAAAATCGTGAAATTGTCACAAACTGACAATTCATAATATTAACTTCGTTGACAACACGCAATTCATCTATTTGACAGTTTTGTATGGAAATTCGTAAAATGGTCACCAAATTATGAATTGCTTTATTAAAGTAAAATGTCAAATAGCAGAATCATAGGGGAATTTAGGAATTGAATCACTTTAAGAGGAATTGCTTAATGTGGCCTTTTTAGACCCGCTGTATGACCTTTAGCGAATATCTTATGGATATTCTGAGTATAAGGTACACCACCCTGGTCGACATACTCTCGATCTTCACCACGTTGCTCACAAGGGACTTATGGACAGTAAACCCAACACCACCTTGGGACTGCTGGTCGCCCTCCCGGAAATCAGGAGCAGGAGAGCCTGTCAGACTTTTACTGACTAAAACCCACGCGTGTTCCCTCAGTTGCCAGTGTGCTCATGAAATGAAAAAACTCATGAAATATATGGAGCAATCAGAAGCAATATTGCCGAAACACATCGGCAATTTATTGCTGTTGCTCCAGATTGCTCCACTTAATTGCTCCAGATTGATCCATTTGTGATGCCGAGCAATAGTTGCGAGTTGCCGAATATCATATCGGTTTGAAAATTTCTAGTCAATATTCTTTCTATCTCGTCTGTACGTATAACTACGTCTCGTTTTTGCGTTAGGAACCGGCCGGCGGCGGTGGCGGTGGGGGAGGCGCATTGCCTAGTTTTTTAAGTTGCTCCATAATGCTCCATATTGTGTGGCCGTATCTCTGGCAACAAGAGTCTGGAGTCTGGAGCAATTTTAGTTGCTCGTGTAAGCGCACCTTTAAGACCAGAGTTGAGTTGATGGATCGTATCAAGTAGCTATTATATTGTTAGACGTAAAAATTGTTATGCCTGCCAAACTCATCGGCTCTATACACATAGTAACCAAATTCTTTCTTTTGGATCATCATCTGCTTAGCTTTTTCCCAACTATCTGGGGTCGGCTTGCCGTCTAACCGATGAACCGCTAATATAGCTGAATACCAATATTTTACATGAAGCAGTATTTTAGATGTCCCGTGTGATGCCGAACGTAAAAGAATAGCACCATCGCATTTCTTCCCGTGGGTGTCGTAGAAGGCGACTAAGGGACTTATTAGAGAATGGGCAGTAGCGTTCTCTATGCATTTTACCACCATACTGCGATCGCCACCCCGCCTGCCAAGCGTGGCGATTATCGCAAATCCCCCCCTTTTGGGGGAGGCTTATGTCCAGCGGTGGACGTCTTTCGGCTTATATGATGATGATGACATGGAGCGATTGCCTATCGTAAGTCTGGTTGTCAGATTTTCGGGCTTCTAATGACCCGTAACGACTGTCAAAGTTCCATGAATGACAGCCGGCACGGAACGGCAACGGATTAACGTGATTTCCGAGGCACGGAAGGGTTTCGGTATGATAAGATGATCACCCATCCACGTACCAACCGTGGCAAGCATAATTTAACCTGATCGATTGCCCCGTGCGTTTGGTATTACTTAGCCACAAGCCCCTGTTTTATTTTAGCTTTCCATAAATGAAATCATTTTTAAATTCAGATATGTGGTTTTAAGTTTATCCATTACAAGCAATTTTATAGACAATCAAATCTTTCTTCTCTTTATAATATTAGTGTAGATAACCTCAAGGTGAAAGCCTCGAAGGTTGATTCAACATGGCTAGCACTTGCAACGGAAAAACTCTATAAATCCAACAAAATAATATGTTACCAACATTAACATAATCTAGCAACCGCGGTGGATAAACATCGGGCTGCGAATTCCGAGGCTTAATGGCGGCAAAGCGCGGGAAGCCGCCATTTTGTTGCTAATAACCTCTCTGGTTTTAGCATAAATAAATGTGTCATGCGGTTATCTTTTCGTGTGGCTCGTTCCAAATGGGTTGTGTAGCTCTGTGCATGAAAATGTTTCATATTAAATGGTATGATACGGTTAAATACTAAGTAACGGTCTCTGAAAGCAATTTTAGTTGTTTTACCGCTTTAGACAGACATAAGCGAGGTATGTAGAAGATAGCAGAATAAATTAAACAAAATTGCTGACATTTAATGGGATGATTCGTATGGCCGTTCCACTAAGCCACCACTGCTCAAAACCAACCAGGCACTTCATCATCATAATTTCAGCCGAAAGACGTCCACTGCTGGACTTAAGCCTCCACAAGCTCCGCAACTTCGACCGGTTCTGTGCTTCCCGCATCCAGCGGATTCCTGCGGCCTTCACAAGGTTATTGGTGACCTGAAACACCTGATATAGGTTTTCCAAAACCTATATCAGGTACCAGTCTCTCACAAGGATGGCATACAGCTGGGACATTTTTTGTACATTTAAAATTTAAGTCAGCTTTGTGAAGAGAAAATAAATGATAAATTATATTATATGGGTCCGACATAGCCCGAAGAATTGCCATTAAGTGGCAGTGGGCAGGGCACATTGCTCGCAGAACAGATGGCCAATGGCCAGGTAGGTAGGTAGGTATATAGTTTTATTTAAAAAAAAAATTGGTACTACCTGTTCCCCGCAACTTCGTCTTCAATCCAGGATGAAAAGTAGCTTATGTCCTAATCCTGGTCATGGTCTATCTGTGTGCCAAATTTCTTCCAAATCCTGAGAGAAACAGAGCTGTTTGGCGTCGATGGGTCACAAAAAAATCTACTCACTTTCGCATTTATAATTTTCATTCGTTCAAATTTGCATTATTTAAAGAAAAATCCAGACAGTAAGAACTGTCTCCGAATGTTGCAACTGCAATAAATAAAATAAAAATAAACAATATTTAGAAGTAGCAACACCAGGTTTTATCCACAATATTTTCTGTTACATAAAACGTGTCAGGGGTAGGTTATCTGTATCCGAATGTCCGAACATCGTAAACGTGTCTTTTTATTAAAAAGTATAAGACCCGGGCGAGATGAGAATCTTTGATCACTAGCTAATACATTAATCATTAGTCCTTCTAGCTTTTTCTGGAATTCGTTGAAGTAGACCTTTAATACGAATAAACCCTCGATTTTGACCTTTATAGAAAGAAAAATAAATCATATTTTTTTACCGACTTCAAAAAAGGTCGAGGTGCTCAGTTCATCGGAATCTTTTTGTTTTGTTGAAAATTATTTTTGGTTTGAAAGGGTAGGTATACTTTCCAGGTAGCCCTATATTTTGGTAACGTTCAGATTAGTGGTTTTGGAGTTGGCTTCAAAAACACGTATTTTTTCCACTTAGTGTATGAGTGTTATTGGCTTTTCTATCTGGAATTTCTCAGTAGCAAACCGGACTCGGGATTTGCTCCCGGTTGATGACAAAAGGCTCGCCCCTAATACATCGGACTTATTCATAACTGGCGAATAGTGACTGTATTATAGGTACATCTCTGCCCGACCCTTCGGGGAAACAAGGCGTGATGTTATGTCTATTGACCGTTCAGTCATAATATTACTTAAGCTACGGCTTTCCAGCAGGCCTAGCACGAGCACCAATTTGTCGACGGAAGAACAGACATGACTATTAATTAAATGATGTACAATACGAGAAGATAGTTAAATTCTTCTATTAATTGACACAGTTATGCGTTCTAAACGAATCATGATTTTGTAGATAATCGTATACCGGTGAAACACGCCAACATTGCCCACATTTATCAAACAAAACCAGATATTTCAAGAATTTTGTATGCAACCTGGGACGTATTTTTTATCTGTGGCAATACTAAGATCAAATGCATGCATTGGTTTACCAAAATTTAACATTTGTCATCGCTTTCTTGATTATACAAACAATTTTCAAGGCGGTCTAAGTTATCTGGACTTTTAGCCAACATTACCCACCATGATTTTAAGCGGAATTATAACCCTTATTTGAAAGCCATACAAATCATTAAAAAGTTTTTGGTAATATTACCCATAGCCTGAGAAATTTATTCTAAATCATAAATATTTTCTTATTAAAATGAATGGGCAATCTTACCTTATCTTTACAGTAATTGGCCCGCAAAAAATACACTTCGTCTTCGACAAGTGTCGACAGGTAACTGAGTGAAGTAAGGAGCGGACGTGCCATTCTGTGTTGCCACACGTATATTTAATTTTCTAACAATATTATTAGTGTTGTCGTAAGTTTGGTATTTTTTGTGAAATTAGTAAATTTCCTTAGAAACTTTGTTTTGGGCAAAGATTTCCCTGGTAGCAAAGTTGGAGTATTTCACGGTATACTTTGTGGCCGTCGAGTAGAAAGTTTGTTGTCAGTGTGATTTTGACAGTTTGGGAAGAAATATTCTTCTGAAATAGTCTACATATAAAAGGACCTAGACAGAGATCGTTAGAAACGAAAGGCAAATTGACAGATTGTAGAAGGATATCTACGGTGCGTAGTCAAAAATATTGAAACAAAATGTGAATTTGTATAGAAAATTTAATTTATTTATTTATTTCAGACATTCGTCCATAGCTTCAAACTCATATAGTTAAATTATAAAATATAAAACAGATAAAGCCAAAAATAAAAATTGTGACTAACTAAATTTAAAATATTCAACAACTCGGAAAACTATAAAAAGAATTGCCAAAAAACTTATAAAAATGCCGGAGTCGTATAAAAAAATAAAATGTAAAATATAAAATTGTCAAATTGTAAAGTGATATAAAAATGTCAAAATATTTAAAAACCAAATAAAGATTACATGTATAAAATTGCAAACAAAAGAAATTGATGATCAAAATCAGAAAAAGCACTATAGAAATAGAAAACGTCATGCTAAGCCTGCTGAAGAGACTGGAACTACTTACAGAAATAAAATCATATATCATCACTTTTACGACAGCCGTCGCAGCGGCTGTTATGTAGTGGCAACCGCTCTTCGATTAACTGTCGTACTGTGATACTGAGGTTATAAAAAAACCTCAATTCATCATCATAATTTTAGTCGAACGACGTCCATTGCTAGGCCTCCTCCAAGCTCCTCCACTTCGACCGGTTCTGTGCTTCCCGCATCCAGCGGCTTCCTGCATTTACAAGGTCATCGGTCGACCATGTGGGAGGCCTTCCAACTATACGACTTCCGGCACGCGGTCGCCACTCTTGAACTTTCGGCCCCATCGGCCATCTGTTCTGCGAGCAATTTGCCCTGCCCACTACCACTTAAGTTTGGCGATTCTTCGGGCTATGTCGGTTGCCAACCTCAATTATTGTCTTATAAATCTCATCATTAAGGTGATTTAAAATTACGTGAAGTATGTTTAACACGACCGTGCTGTTTCGCTTATTGTAAGAAGCCGATCATCATTGTCACCATTACAGCCGAAAAATCTCCACAGCTAGACACAGGCCTTCCCAACCACCGCCACTTCGACCAGTTCTGTTCTTCTTGCATCCAGCAGATTCCTGCGGCTTTCACCAGGTGATCGATCCACCATAAGTAACACACCTTCACCTTTACATGTGTTTAAGCCAACATTGACAGAATGGTTTCTAAAGTATTGTTTTTATAATATTAAGGATTACATGGAACATACAAATTTAAAGTTAGTGTAATAAAATGATTATTAAATGAACAATATAAATTTAAAATTAAATAGGAATAGAAATTGTGATAATTATATAAAATGTAAACTTAATTAAAATTTGCACGCTTGCTTGCAGGCAGAATACAATAACATTTAGGTTATAAAATCTCACCTTCACCAACAATGTATTTCTTGCAAATATTTGATTTGATTTGATTTGATTTCTGTAATATTCTGTGGTACAAGCATAGAGTAACTAGAAGTAATATAGATACTAGCTAGGAGATAGTTCGTATTTGGGTCGATGCATATTCGCCTCTTCCGTTTTCGGGATAAAGTTAGGTGAAAGTTTGAAAGAAAAGTCAGACGTAGCAGGCGGGGATGGGAGGATATTGCATTGTAAGCGTCGGAAACTTCGTATAAATACGTATGCTATAAAACTTTTAAAGAAGGTTATGTATATTAAAGTATGGCAGTAAGTAGGGCTGGAGTATTGCATCCACTTATGGGATGGTTCAGCAAAATACCAGCTTGCTGCTCTTGACTCGGTGGAACGCAGAGCAAAAAGGCTCATAGGCGACGAAACGTTGGTGGCTGGGCTTCACAGCTTGGCTCATCGGCGTAATGTTGCTTGCCTGTCGGTCTTCTACACACTGTACTTCACAGAGTTTGCGCAGGAGCTCCACGACCTGATCCCACCATCGCCGGATTACCAGACGTACTGCAGGGTACCATCCGCACTTGGTCGATATCCCGACCAGTCGTACTCAGCGCTTCTCCTCCAGATTTATTATGCGCACAGCCAAAATGTGGAACTTTCTGTCTGCATGAAAAAGAGTGAACAGGCATCTTCTGGGCATGCTCGATCCATCATAGACCTCGTCAATCGCTCTCCATCAAGCATGATCGACCTCAAGAGCGGGCCCATATAGTAATAAAATAAAAATAAAAGTAAAAATTACAATAAGTTTGTGCTGTTGAAATAGCTGAAAGAGAATAGGAACAAAGTTAAATCGTTGTGCTGGATGGTGCTAATCCACTCGTCAAGTTCGTGAATGGGCGCCGTCGGTTGAGTCTGGTCTTATTTTTAATCTGATATTTAGAATTGTTTCTTCATTTCTTTACATTGTTCTCACATAGAAAAGGAAAAATAATAATGCACCCAGAATTTTGTAATATCTTGATTTAAAAGAGTCTCCTTGGAGTTTCTTGGCCGTTCTTTTCCATACACATCTACGTGCTCTGCTTGCGCGATGCAGGCTTGTGCGTGACGTCATTGTGTTGCGTAGATCACATGTGGCGATGTAGGTGCTGCTATAAGCTCACAAAATAAGCAAGATGAAGTGGTAATGGGTCAGCCAAGTTAGCCGTAGAACCGATGACCTTTAGGGTACACGTGTTCTTTTTTTTTTTGGGTGGGTAATCATCAAATAACTTCTCCCGCTCTGGGTGGAGCGGGAGGGCGTGTCAGACTTTTACTGACTAAAACCCACCCGTGTTCCCTCAGTTGCCTGTGGGCCAGGGGCCGCGGTATCTCTTTCGAACAACCCGCACCCCTGGCAAGCATCGGCCCTTGCGGGCCCCATTAGTTGCTGCTGACATCTCTTTGAGGCGCGCGTGGAACACAACGCGCCGTCGACCCGGGCTTGGTCCTTACCGGACAGCGAGCTAGCCATTACTCGCCTTAGACAAGCCCGTGCCTACGGTGGCCGGGAATCAGCCTGGGATTCCCGACGCCCAGGGCGTCTCCTGCGAAGGCCACGGCTGTGAGGGTGCATGTACTGCATCTCCGTCACGTGCGCCGCTTCCCTCTTTGCGAGCATAACTGCTTCGCTGAAGGAGGCGACTGCTAGCCATGCACTCTCGCTCCGTACCATGGCTTGGACCAGGGTCGGACGCGAGAGATCGCCGCCGCCGATCACCTCCACGAGGACACGGCGGTGCTCCGCTCAAGCCGGGCAGACCTCCAACGTATGCTCCACCGTGTCCTCAGGGCGATCTTCGCAATGGAAACACCCGATACACGTGTTCTTGAGTGGAGACCGCGAATAGGCAAACGTAAGGTAGGTAAGACGCCCTCAAGCTAGGTGGAGCGACGATCTTTGCAGGAATGTCCAGTCGTATCAAGGTGTATCGTATTACTGAGTTGTGGAGATCAGATCGTCATTCGCTCCATGTAAAATACTGGTATTCAGCTGCAGCCGGTCAGACTGGACACTGACCGATGACCCTTAACATAGTTGGCAAAACGGCTAAGCAGATTGATTGTGCCTGTGACCTGTGATTATTGCTATATAGCGGATATAATTATATTAGGTAAAACAATGGCAATGTTAACATCTGAAGCTAGCTGGAACGATAATGCAAATCTGATTCCGGAACTGAGAGTTACTAAATAGATTACGCTGACCTGAATTCCGGATCCATTCTGCTCTGTTAGGAGCAGTGGTGGCCCAGCGGTATTGGCTCTGTGTTACGAGTTGTAGATCGTGAATTAGTACCTGGTATAAGATGAAGTCGACTAAAATTGACATGTTAAACTTATAAACAGGCTTTATTTTTATTATTAGCTAAAGGAGTAGTTTACAAACATGCTTACAAACACACAGGGTGTTTGTAAGCATGTTTGTAAACTACTCCTTTAGACTTGATTTTGACCCACTTCAAACGGTCAGATTTCATTTAAACTTTGTAAGCTTTGTAGCAATTCAATAATTTCATCAATTTGTTCCATAATGTCAAAAAATAAAAAAATAAACTGAAAAATCACGCTTTTGTAGTTAGCAGAACTAATAAAACTATAATAAATGCTTGATATTAATTGATTATAAAAATTCCTCAAAAATATGTAAGTAATTAAATATTTTATATTCGATTTTGAGTCCGTTTCGCACTTGGACACTTTTTATAGTTTTAAACCGCAAAATAGAAACTGCGCAACAAACTTCATACTTCGTATGATTCATCCATACTTACATATTAATCGACTATTAATCACCTTCCTCGTATCCTACCCGCGACAACCGTGAAGGTATCATGCAAATAGCCATCAGACATGAAATACAACTACTAGAAGCAATAGATATTATTTAATTGAAGCGTAACATTTCCCGCCAACACTGGCTGTGTGCCAAGCCGGAAAAAATGTGTTCGATTTTTTTAAAATAGCAATGTTTTTGAACTTTTTAATCGGTTTGTGTTGTGTTCAAAATAAGAATGGGCCTTGACTGGGGTCGTTGTAAAGGATCGTTTACATAGAGACTAGCTATAGCCCGCGTTTTGTATATAATTGTTTTCACTTAGCGTTGTTTCTGACTTCATGGTGTTAAATAGCCTATGCTGCCGTCCACAACCTATAATGCCGTTAAATCGCATATGGTTGATTTTCGTTTATTCATGCCACCATAATCAGAAAAAAATTCTCTATCTTTCTGTCTAAGCAGTATTTTTCTACTATTTATGGATACCGAAATAAAAAAATAAAAACGCCGTTAACTTGCCTTGTTTGATATGTTTACTACGCTAAAAAGTGACTAAGGGCTTATAATTTACATTTTTATTAGAATTTTTACCTTGTTTGGATTTTGCTTGACCCAACAATCGATCCTACAACTACACGCATCTGCACAAACGAGGACAATCATAATATATTACGTATATCCGATGATTCGGTTATATAAACGGTAGTCAAATAAACGGTATTCTTTTTTTCTTTCTTTATTAGATCGAAGGGCTCGCAGAAAAATGCCACACAACAACCGCACAGCATAGCAGGTCGGTTCGTTAATGGGTGACCATAGGTTGCACATTGAGACCCTTCATTCCCTCGGAAGGCATGCTAAGCCGTTGCTGGCTGTCATTCGCAGGTCTTTGACAGTGGCTACGAGTATTCAGAAGCCCAAAAGTCTGGGTCTGGGTTTTGGAGGTCAGATAGGCAGTCGCTCCATGTAAAATACCGGTATTCAGCTGCATCCGGTTAGACTGGAAGCCGACCCCAACAAAATTGTAAACAGGCTGCGTAAATTTGATCGTTCAGCGATCTTAAACACTAACTGAAAGTCGGTACTATCCTACCACGATAGTTGTAACAATTCCAGTTCTATTTTAAGTAACGTTTGGCAGCTGACTTATGCACCTGCACTGTCACGCCGACAGCGTTTGCAAGCCAAATAGTTAATTATATCATGAATATGACTAATTTTTATGTAGGTGTGGCGACATCTACATCGCCTCATGCGAACTACGCATCACACTGACGTCACACAAAATCCTGCATCGCGCAAGCAGAGTTTACCGCGCGACTACGAATATATATACGAATATACGACGTCAATCGTCGGGCAGTGGAGCACCAAACTCAACACCCGTCTGGTCGGAGTTCATTCCTTTTCTATGGCGGATGAGTAAACTTTAGACCCTGTTCCTTATTCCTCTATAGAGGGACTCGGTGAATTATGGATTTAATAGATGACTGTGTACGCAGTTGCGTCTTATTTTCATATGTTCTTATTTTATTTTGGCGCAAATTTTATGTTTGTATCTTGTAATAGCAATTACCTATTTTATTTAACTATTGAGTTTTCGAAGCTTAAAATTGACTTTAAATAATTAATAATATTCTGTACATTTGTGTAGAGATTTACTTATCGTGCTAGCACTAGCATCTTACTTTAATATTTGCATGCCAACTTATGGCGAAATGTGTAATCGCACTAACAATTTATGTACCCACCATCTTTTGTACCGCATTTACTACAAATAAATAACTATGACTTTGACGTTGACCTTGCAGTTTCAAAAATACTTCCTCGACAGGGGCAGTTTAAGATTCGCTTGCACCATTTGGCGAAAGCTTAACAAATTGAAAACATCGTCCTGTTTCTATCGTCGATTGAAGATGGCAGAGACAGAACAATGTTAGAAATATGTTTAGCGTTTGAAGCATTTAGGGGTCTGTGTTTCTTGCAAATGGGCCTTTTGAAATTTGATCAACTGATCCTCTTAAAAAGAAAGAAAAAGTATTTATTAGACTCGCACAGGAATATCACAAACTTAACCACACAATATGCTTAACAAAACAAATTAAAATTTAATATAACAATAAAATAAATTAAAATAATAAAAATAAAATAAAAAAACAAAGTCCTGTACGAGGCCAAAAGGCCCCTATCTCAGCATGATGCTGCGACATTTAAAAAAGTGTTTTTGTATTCTGATAGGGCCCACTGTGATGTCACGGACAGATACAGAAATAAAATAATATGTAAAACTAAGATCATTATGTGTAAAATACTTAAAATGAATGTAGGTACGTAAATAGTGTCTGTACCCCACGTAACATCTATTCGTAAAACCTGTCTGAAGGTTTGTCAGAACAGTGGTGGTCCAGTGGTATTGGCCCACTTACGAGAAGTAGATCGTAGGGTCGAACCCAGGCAGGTGCACGACTTTCTGTAAATTATTTCATCAGCATTACTCTCAAAAAGGTGAAAGAAAACTTCGTGAGGAACTAGGACATGTCCTAGAACGAAAAATTCTAAGACATGTGACATCTTCCAACACGTACTGGACACGCATGGTGGATTACCATTGTACAAGTGTAAAATAACCGTGCAAAGCTGGGGTGGATCGCTAGTGAATTTATAAAGTTGTAATATTTACTATTTCTTTGTTTCAGAACTGAAATCCTGCCCTTTAACCATCCAATACAATTCTTTTTAATCTGTCAACTGTCAAAACTCGCGCCGAAATGTCCTGTCAGTTGGACCACAGCTAAAAAATACTAGTGAAGTGAAATTAAATCCTGGAAATCAGATAGCATTAAAAATATTCAAAATGATATCCAGAAAATTATAACTCTTGATTTGGGGTAGGAGAAAACTTCAAGATGGCGACGCCGCCTGATTCTCCAGTTGAGGAGCATGCCTACGAGTTGGAGCCGAGTAGGACGCCGAAACCTATTCCTGTGGCTTTAGAAGAACTCTGCCGGCAGACGAAGTTTTCGAAGCAGGAGATTCGTGTGATGTACAGAGGTTTTAAGACGGTGAGTGTTTTTTTTTATTTTTAACAGACTTAAAAAAAAGTATTCGACTGTGTATTTGTTTTTAATTTTTATGTTTGTTACCTCAGAACTTTCGACTGGGTTAACCGATTTTGATGATTCTTTTTTATTTAAAAGTTGGTGCTTCCCGTGTGGTCCCATTTCAATTTCATATAGATCTGATGATGCGTTTCGGAGACAGACAACGGAACTCTAAAAAAAATGACAGCAAATCAACCGCAATTGCTGCTATCGCATAAATATGCATTGTTTTGACCCCAAGGATGATGAAATTTCGAATTAGTGGGGTAGGTACTATAACTAAAAAGTGAAAAATAAAAAGTTTTTCCAAAAAATATTACAACCGACTTCCGAAAAAACACTACAAAGTGAAAAGTAACTTTAATTTCGGAAGGCGGTGACAAAAATTTAAAATGCATATCCAAAGTCACCGACTTCCGAAATTAAAGTTATTTTTCACTTTGTGGTGTTTTTTCGGAAGATATTTTTTGGAAAAAGTTTTTTTATGTTTGCCTTTCTGACTGTTTGTTCCGGCTTATGTTTTTTTTGACGGGACTTTCATTAGCAGATGGCTGATGTTATAAGGAGTAACATAGTCTACTTTAAACCGGTAGCATGGCCCCGTGGGATAATTTCTGACATCAACGCAGGTGAAGCCGCGGGCATAGCTAGTATTTCAATTAGACCATGATAAATCACTGAAAATGTCACACTTTTTTTTTAACATGAAATTAACCTAGAAGCCCATTCAAAAGGAAGTTTCGTATGAAGAAGAGTGGGCTAGAATCTCCACTGTTACTTTTTAACACGAAAAATTGACACAACGTACCAATTTGATAAATAATTAACTTCCCTGAGTGCAGGTAGGTACTATAGCAGCCTTTTTAGGCCTTTCTGTACCAGGGTCGAGTAATAAAACATGTTTGATGGGGAATTTCGCTAACTATTTCTAGAATCGTTCTACGCGTCTTATTTTTTATCTTCTTCCTTTGGCTTGACGGGCCAATCTCACGGCTACTGTTTGTTTTTTGCTGTTCTCCTTCTAAAATTTGCTTCTGTTAAGCTAACTTCGAATGTGATTAAACTTATTTTAAAGCCAGCTTGTACAACTTAAGGTTATTTTTAGCAGACAATCTTAACAGTATCTACTAAAGAAAATGCATTTGAAAACTGCAACCTTTCCTTCGTTCCACAAGTCTAATTTATAACGATGCTTTTACAGTCCAACATTTTCCGAGTAACCTTAAAATAAATGACCTATACAAATATTTTACGATCAAACCGTAGCTGTAAACTTAGTTTCAGAAATAATATCAGAAGTACTTTATGTGTATTAAATTGTAGTTAAACACGATCAGTTCTTTCGTGAAGTATTTTATAAGGAAAACGACCTTCTAGATAAAGTTCTAAGGTAATTTGAAGTTAATTAGCCTGTTAAAGTTTATAAGTATTTAATTTTTGTTTGTTTAAGTTACCGTAAGATTGTGAACACCGTTAGTTTATAATCTATGTTGCGAGATTATAAACTATCGATAAATTGTGAACTGGAAAAACCATTTACAATTTAACGTACTATTTTTCGATAATTTATAATCTGTCCGTCAAATTGTGAACTGGCATCAAGACGGATAGTAATACCTTGCGCTATTACTAAATAGTCAAATAACTGCCACTAACTTGGAAGTAGCGCTCGCTGGCCGCTGCCGCGGCACCGCTCGCTTGGCTCGCTCGGCTCGCGCGCGGTTGGTCGCAATTCTAACCTTTTTTTTATTACGGGCTCCTGGGAGGGCGGGGGAGTCTGTCAGACTCTTTCGGACTAAAACCACCCCGGTGTTCCATCTCACACGCACCGGGGATCACGGGAACTAGTGTGACTTCCGCGATCCCCGGTCGATCGATGGGCAGCGGAGGAGACGAGTCCTGGAGTGGAGACCGCATATCGGTAAGCATAGTGTGGAACGCCCCCCAGCTAGATAGACCGATGACCATAAGAAGGCAGCTAGGAAAGACTGGATCCGGAAGGCGGAGCAATCAGTTTAATTTTGTCCAGACTGTAGCTTGCCCTATGGAGCATGTTACCAAGCATTCTTATCTGGAATATAATCCTCTAATTTGTTATTTCGAGCCAAAATTAGGATAGTGGACATCTAAAATCCCAACTTAATATTATAACTGCGAAAGTAACTGTATATCTGTCGGTTACGCTTTCACGCCTGAACTGCTGAACTGATCGTCATGAAACTTGGCACAGGTATAGCCTGGGATATGGAGAAGGGCATAGGCTACTTTTTATGCGATAACTGACATACACGTGGGCGGACCCGCGGGCATTAGCTAGTCTATAATAAAAATGTCTACCTCTAAAAATGTCTTCCAAAGTAGGTGAAAGAATAATATTCCGACCTCAGTTTTCCTATTAAAGTAATAAAAACTACATTGAAGCAGCCATGAAACCTCTAGAATTAAATCTAAGATATTTAGTGGGCCATAAAGAAAACACCGCGCCATTTATTTTGTCTATGGCTCGGTAATCCTACCAATAAATCAATAATATAAATGTTAAGCATTGTATGTTTGACTGCCTAGTTAAGGAAATGTTCAAAAAGATGCAAAATATTTTTTTACAGTAAAATAATAGGTGAACGGTACGTATGCCAATTTATTTTCTGGTTTTGTTTTTTAGAATAAAATTTACAGTAGGTAACATAGATAAAACATTTTTTTTACATATTATATAATTATATTTAATTTAAATTATTTAAGTATAGGTAGATTAGGATTATTTTAGTATATTTAAATATAATTCATTAATGTATTTTCATGTAAATAATAAACTAGGATTTCTACAATTTTTTTTTTTTTTGTAAAAGGAATGTATTTCCTTAACGTCTATAATGCAAAATAAGATTATTAATTAAATGTCACGGACAACAGTAGGCATTTCGAACCGACATACTATCGAATTAATAAATTACCGAAGTAATGAGCAATCGCTGTAGGGTTTTTCGAAACAGGATTTTTCGTACAAACGTTACATCACACCAATTAAGCATCGATGGAATAAAACACCGTACAACTGAATTTTTAACGCACCGTGTTCGATATAATAAAAACCAATCATCAACTTTCGAAATTAAGTAGGGAACCCGTAAAATACGGGTAAATATTACCTGCATCCGGTCAAACTGGCCCCAAAATAGTTGAAGATAGGCTCCGCATGTGATGACCTGCTGCAAAATGATGCTTATTGTATTTTTGACAGACTTCAAAAAGAAGGAGGTTATCAATTCGAAAGATTGAGGACGTGCAACATTTGCTGATGGATTGTGTCCGGAACAGGCGCGAGTGGGAGTAATTTTTGAGGCAATTTGACTTAAACAAACTAAACATAGGATTAATTCAATCAATTTTATCTCAACCAACTTCAGAATGTGCCAAAAAGTTAAGTCGTTTAAGAACAGTCCTTCATCGTTGACTCTCATCTGTGCTACTAAAAGTTTTGTTTAATATGTTGGTTGTTTAGATGTATTAAGTAAATACATTTTTATCTGTTAATTTCAATTTTAGTGTTAATTGTATATAAAGTTAAAAGGCACGATGGTGTTGGCGTATCTGTTTGGATAAAAACCCCTAAACAAATAAAGAGAAAAAAAAATCTATTCGACGGTTATATATTTTTTTTTATGTATGTTCGGGCATAACTCCGTCGTTTAAAGACGGATTTGCAAAATTCTTCTTGTGTTCGAAAGGGGTTTATTCCGAAATGGTCCCATTTAAATTTCATATACTTAGATCTGGTGATGCGTTTCGGAGGCAGACAACGGAACTCTAAAAAAAAATGACAGCATATCAACCGCAATTGCTGCTATCGCATAAATATGCATTGTTTTGACCCCAAGGATGATGAAATTTGAAATTGGTGTAGGGTAGGTACTTTAACGAAAAAATGAAAAGTAAAAACTATTTTTGTTTTTTTTTTTTTGGAAAAAGTTTTATTTAAGCAGATGCGACACTTAAAAAAACAAACAATCTTAAAACAACATTTCATATAATTAAAGTCAATTGACTGCCTCAGTGGTCTAGTGGCCGTAAGCGCTACTGCTGATTAAGAGGTTTCGATTCGATTCCCAGGTCGGGCAGTGTTATTGGGTTTGCCTTTTTCTTTATCTGGAATTTCTCAATAGCAGCAGTTATGCTCGGTTGATGGCAATAAGCTCGCCCCTATTACATAGGTCCTAAACATAAACCGGGGAAATGTAGGACTGGCAATGAATGAAAAAAGTGTGTCGCCAATTATTAAAAAACGCTGATTCAGACTCCCTCGTCCCAACACAGACGGAGCCAAGGCTGAAAGTAGTTCACAATACAATAAATAACAGCCAGTACACATCGACATTGGCACGCAATTTTGCGTGTTTATACACAAATACTGTCGCGGGACACGAGAACTTGTTGTGTTACAGTGCAAGCTAAGCTATTTTGTTTGTACAGCTTTGTAGCTTGCCAAAAATATCTTGAAATGGAACCACATTTTTTAAACATAATATTTTAAACTGTGTCAAATTAAACTACCACATAAAATATTAAGTTACAGTTTAATTGCTTAAGTATTACTCTAAGGCCGAATAAGGCCAGATTGTAATAAATTACTAAGAACTAAGTAATAAATTACGTAGTTCTTACTAGCCTTTGGGCTTTAGGGCTTCGCCCGCGTGGAAGTCGAAAATTATCCCATGGGAACGTACTATCGGGATAAAAAGTATGCTATATGTTATTTCAGTGTGTGGGTGTGTGTGTTCTATCTGTGTGCCAAATTTCATCCAGATCCGTTCAGCCGTCTTAGCGTTTTTACATAGTACAAAACAAAGTCACTTTTCGTGTTTGTACTAGCGATGGGCGTTGAATTAACGAACCAGTTGAATCAACCGTTGATCTCCTGTCGACATATTAACGTTAACTGTTTATGAATCAACTAGTTGAATTTGTTAACAACGTTTATGAATATAACTCCTTTAAGCATCAACTAAACTAAATTTGCAAACGTACCTAACGAACTGAGCAAAAAACTTACGTTGAAAATACCATCATAGATTCCGAGCGACGGTCATGTCGTAGAATTTGAACTCTAAGTAATGTACACAAGACTTGATTTTTGAAATATTTCTTTTAAGAAAATTATACCAATATAAGAATCGTTGAACGTCGCAGCGTTGAATAAAACCGTTCGATGAATGAACGGTTAACGTTACAAGTCGACAATAGTTGCACGTAAACTCGTTGACGAATTTAACTAGTTGATAAACGTAAATCAACGTTAACGGAAAAACCGTCAACGACTCATACTCACTAGTTTGTACGCTTAGATCTTTTAAACTTCGCAACAGATTTTAATGCGGTTTTCATCAATAGACAGAATGATTCAAGAGACAGGGTTTATACGTAAAATACACCGACCACATTCACCTCGATGAAATTTTCATTAGTCGTCCCCCGACGTGACAATGCTTTGATCAAAATATGACCAATAATTTAAAAGGCCAATAAATATTACTTTTTACTTTATAGAGGTTTTCGTTTGCGTCGGAGGTTTTTAAATATTTTTATTTAAGTTTTATAAAACATAATATTTCATACAGTGTCAAATAAACTAGGTAGCAAAATTGTGCAGACCTTATGGGTATTGAAATCTAAACACGTACACAGTATGTACCTTACCTTGTATTATCTACAGATAGTTCAATCCACGATGACGCGCCCTTCTCTGCCCCTTTCCTTTGTTTTTGACCGCTCTCAGTACATGTGTCAAAGAGTGGGGCGCGTCTTCATGGATTGAACTATCTATACCCAGGATTTTGTAATTACTTGATTTAAAACAGTATCCTTGGAGTTTCTTGCCCATTCTTTTCTATAGAGATCTACGTTTTGGAATGGGTAACTAGCTTCAATTTTCTAACTGAGCGTTTCTTTGACAATTCACATGAAATGATTTAATTGAAACAAATGTTTTGAGTTTCGGTTTGAGTCTGACAACCAGTCTTAAGGAGAGTCTAGTCGCGGGCTCGAACTCACTAATGGGCCTGGCTAAACAGCACGCTGTCTCACCAGGCATCGTGTCCGATAGAGATAGTATAAATAATGAGCAGTTAGACGCTAGTCTACACGCACAACGGTATTGAGTGAGATGCAGGATCATTTAATATTATAGTACTACAGGCGCGTAAAAAATTTCAAAAAGTCCTTCAGAAGATCGAGTTTTATGAAAAAATCACTGCATTAATCAATGAGCAATAAAGTTTACTGAACTTTTCCATATTTGAGCTTTGTCGGTACCGAATTGGTTTTGGAGATTTTATACTTCTTTTATTACTTAAACACACCCAAAGTTAGGTTAAATTAGCAAGAAAAACAAATCTCTGTTGGCTCCTAATTTTTTAATGGCTTTTTATTTTAGTAATTTGTTTCCGTACAGGCAATATTAATAATGAGACAAAACCATACCATGTTTAATTTTTAATGTACGTTGTCGAACAGTGGAATAATACACTCTTGAAGTTTGTATGGAAAAAATTTCGACAAGATTCACCGTCTTACCCGTTCACTGTGTTGTGGAGTTCAGATAGATGACTACCTATCCATGTAGCAACTGCTACATGTAATATACTGGTATTCAGCTAAATCCGGTCATATCTACTGGAAACCAAGCCAAAAACACTATCATTCTCTTGTCCTTCTCTTAATTTATTTGGGTATTTACCGACTTCACGCGTTCGTTCTGAACAAAATTTTACTCGAGCATTATGTCACTAGGTTGTTTGAATCTAAATCAGGAGGCTGAACGAAGACTATACATCCCGAAGGTAGGTATATCCCTAGATTTAGACAAACTTTAATCCCAGCTGCCTACAGGCTTCAGCTACCGACTTAAGAAACTAACTTTGGACCCAACTCGGATTTAAACTTACTCTCGCAATGAACACTGGGACCAAGATCTATAAACGTTACATAGGACAGTCACGACTATAGAGGTAATGAGGAACAGGGTGTAAATTTCACTTATACTCTATGAAAAAGGAAGGATCCTTCGACCAGACGGGTGTTGTGTCTGGTGGGCTACTGCCCGACCATTGATGTCGGGATGTTGTATATATGTAGATTGCGCGGTAAACTCTGCTTGCGTGATGTAGTTGCGGTGTGACGGCAAGTCTTGAGTAGTTCGCATATAGCATCGTAGATCGCGCCACTTCACTTTTTGTGTTTTCCACATTTGTTGATTTTAAGTTTCGTATGTAGATGTGGCATTGTAGATGTCCGCCACAGATTATAAATACCTGACAGTTACGCCAGATTCGAAAACGATTTTCTCCTAAAGTCATCAAGTGTGCTCCTCCTCTCCAATGTACCCTCAAGCAACAAACTGTTATATAAGCTATGTGTATTAGAATACTATTGACATTTTATATTTAAGTATTGATCCACGTGACATTGTTTTTAATGACATTTAAAGAGAAAAATAATCGAATGGGAGTACTATGCAGGCTAGATTGATCACATGACTATAACTCGTCTGATGGTTTTGAGTATTTTGTAAATGGCCTACGCAAATGTCCTGCAAATCTGGTAGCGTCTTGTGACGGGTCGTTGAGCTCCCTAAAATAGGTTGAGCTAAACGGTGACTGATACATACATGCCGTCTGTTGAGACAGGTCAGCTCAAAGCTGCAATGGCTCTTTCTTCAAAAGGCCCTTCCAGACATTGCCCTGCATTGTTAGACTCACATAAAATTCAAATAATATAATGTTTGGACTTTAAAAGAGACCGTGACCTCTGAGTTTGTTTCGGTTTTTCTTCTCAGGGAACAGTCAGCTAGGAAATGCCGGCGCCATCTAGTTTTTAAAATATTGATCAACAAAATATTGACGTATAAAAGTGTCTTTTAAGATCTACTTACATAAATATCCATTTCATTTCATTTGTCTAACGTTTTTCCAACTACGTTGGGGTCAGCTTCTTTGGGGGGGAGGGCTTGTGGCTCAGTACTAACAACCGCACGGGTCGACCGAGCAAATTAAGCTGCGCTTGCCGCGGTTGGTCAGTGGATGGGTGACCATCTTTACATACCAAGACCCCTCCGTGCCTCGGAAAGCACTTTAAGTCATTGGTCATTTGTGGATCTTTGACAGTCGTTACGGGTCGTCACGACCGTTTTCATTATATCTAATTATGAAAATAATGAGCCTCAGTAAATCCTCTAAAAATATTTTCATCGTCTAACCTAATAAGTGGGTTGTGGAGGTCAGATAGGCAGTCGCTCCATGTAAAATACTGGTATTCAGCTGCCTCCGGTTTGACTGGAATCTGACCCTGACATAGTTGGAAAAAGGCTAAGCAGATTATGTTGCGGTCGGCTTCCTATCTAACCGAATTTTTCCGAAAGTATTGATAGTTGTTTTTTTATGTTATTTCAATACCATACTAATTAGAAATAGTGCAATAACGTTGCAATTTTCATTACACGACACAAGCGCCTTTACATGTTGCGTAAGTGTAAAGAATTTAAGATTGTCATGAAATTGTTGAGGTCATCAGACAACTTAAAGCTTAAAATGCCAATGCATTCCACAACTTTCTTCGACAAATCCTTTTCTGTTCAGGCCGCTCGTTTGTGGAATGCATTGCCAGTTCAAATAATACGCGCGCAATCTTTACCTATATTCAAGAAACTCGTGAAGGAGCATTACTTGTTGTTGTGATTTTGTTGTAGCTGTTATAATCTGTAGTCGTCATTTATTGTCTTTGCTTATATAGTAGTATGTATGTATATAAGTATCTATTATACAGCATATATATGAATATATCTATGTATGTCTATTAGTATGTATAGTATAGTGTATCTATATTTTGCACCAATGACAATCCCATTTTTATGTCCACGCAATCACTGTCCCTTCCAAGGTTGCCTGGAAGAGATCGCAGAAAGCGATAAGGCCGCCCATTGTATGTTTTTAGTGTTAATTTATTTTTATCATGTATTTTCTGGTGTACAATAAAGCATATATAAATAAATAAATAAATTGTGACGTGAAGAATTTAAGAGTGTGTGTGTACTTTGGAAAAACATTATTCCTGTCACTGTCACAAATTGCATAATATAGCATAGCTTTGACTATGGTAACAGCATTACAATATCTTATGTCTGGGAACTACGGGTCACCTCTCTAGGTAATCGCACGCAAACAAATAAAACTAATTAATACCATGAAAATTGTAATAATTATGATCACGTTCCCCAAAGTGTGGGCAGAGACGAAAGATCTTAGCACTATTTAAAATTAACTTTAAAAAAATAACTAATTTACAGAAACTAAACGCACATTACAAAAGAAAAAAAAAACTTAAAATACACACAAACAAAGTAGGCAAAAGCCTCGTTTTCAAGTTTTAAAATAATTACGTGACAACAGATTATCTAAAGGTTTTCGAAAACCGATGGACGGTGCATTTTTTTTTACTTAGCTACCCTGTTTTTATTATTTTATAATATTTGACTAGATGATGCTAATTTAGAAGGAAACTTTAAACTAATAATAAGACTTATTTATGAAACCGTTCATTTTGATACGCGAGCGGTTTTGAGAAAAAAAAAATGAATATGGCGCCAAAAATCGGCCATTTTAATTTTCATAATCATAACATACCCAATGTCTCTCTCACGACTAAGCCAAATCTAATGAGACGCAACTCAAGCTAAAATCCGTTTAGGCTACAGAGGGCAACAAAGAAATCCACCTACATACATTACAAAAAAGAAACCATGGGGCGCAGTCGGTAAAAAAAACAATACGTGAACCACCCACAAGACACCACAGTGTACTGCAAAACCACAGATAAATAAATAAATAAACAAACGAACGTCGCTCGTAAAGCCGCTAGACTTATAAGTATAACTGATCTGACCACGTCTACCGGATTATGGAAAGTAGACAACCACAATACCACACAGCCGGGATTATGACACAGCGAGGCGACGATGTGGCGTCGAGGTCGAGGCAGACCGGGATAGCGATGGAGCGATGGAAGGATGAGGCTTAAAATTTTGTTATCAACTGGAATTCGTAATATCTAGTTGAAAAATCATGCGAGGTTGGTCTTTTACCATAAAAAAAACGGCCAGCGTGTTGTATCATGCAGAATGAAAGGGATGAAATTTATGCCAGTAGTTGAAAAACATGTTCTCGGAAAAATCGAGTCAATTCTCAAACTACAAACGTAAGTTTGTAATGAAAAAAAAAAACTACAAATTAATGATTTCCTAAATTATATATCGAGCATAGGTTATAATAGTCCGTTCCAAAAGTATGAGTACAATATGTAAACAAATGGATAAGAAAACATGCCTGAGGATGAAAACTAACAGTGCCATTGTTATGTTTAGTGCTGTCATTTGATAATTTGTATACTTAAACGCGAAATTCTAATTTGAAATCACCTTAAAGATGTTTTCATCATTGAGGTTAATTTTATTACCTACCTGAATTTTCGTGGATGCTTTTTCAACAACAATTGAATAAAAATATTATTTATTATTTATTTATATTATTATTTATTATTTTTTATTTATATATTTTTTTAAAATTATTATTTATTCAAACAATAGTTGTGAGAAAAAGTTGTGAAATGTAAGGTTTAAACCTTGTAAACACCTACAGAATGTGTTATTAATTCCCTTTATAGTGAGTGATTGGGTAAAAATTTAATTCATTATTTGCTTAACACACTACATTAGGGTTGTGTTTCATTTTGATAGTTTAACAGCATTCATTGCATTAAGTACGTTGTTGGGCAGACAAGTTTTTCGAACATAAAAACAACCGACTTCCAAAAAAACACTAAAAAGTGAAAAATAACTTTAATTTCGGAAGTCGGTGACTTTGGATATGTATTTTAATTTTTTGTCACCGCTTTCCGAAATTAAAGTTATTTTTCACTTTTTAGTGTTTTTTTGGAAGTCGGTTGTTTATTTTTTTGAAAAAAGTTTTTTATTTTTCACTTTTTAGTGGTTCACATGTGCTTACCCCTTCACAGCGTACCGGCGTGATGTTATGTTATTAACTGGTGTAAACAATTGACAGACATGAGATTTCAGCAATCCCTGTCCATTTGCTATCATTTATTGAAGAGTTCCGTTGCCTATCTCCGAAGTTCTTCATCAGATCTTCACCAAATTGAAATAAAACCACTCCGAGAAAGTACTCTTCCAAAAACTACACAAATTGCTTCAAGTGTGCCTATAAAATTTGAAGAGTTCTCTCTATTTCTCCAGGATCCCATCATCAGATCCTGACTTGATGATCATGGGACCACCTGGGAAGTATATCCTTTCAAACAAAAAAAAAATTATCCAAATCGGTCCAGCCATCTTCGAGTAATCGGGGAACATACATTAAAAAAAAAAAAAGTTTCCGACGAATTGAGAACCTCCTCCTTTTGGAAGTCGGTTAATAATGCAATGGATTCCTTCAAAATTATCGTGGTTCTGCTGGTAGTATGTTACACAATTAAGGTGCACAACCGAATATGTACAACTTCAGTAAATACATCTGGAACAGAATGTAGTTTTCTCTCAACTGAGACATAAAGGCAGTGACAGACTGCTTTTGACAAAACATCGCGCGCTTTTGACGGCACTCTATTCTCTTTGGTATAGAAGCTTCTTGCTTGGTAACAAAAACAGTATTACTTGGCTTAAAAACTAGCCATTTCCCCCGATTCTGTCTGCGCAGATTTTTGAGATAAATTTGCAAAGTTTTATACAGTTTACAGTTTGGGAGAATTGTTTTAAAAAAAAAATGTTTTGGTACTTGTGTCCAAAATGTTTGTTTTATTAAATGTCTTAATTTCATGTTAATACATGTAAAATTCAATCACTCACTCACTACCATATTTTGTAGCACACCTTTGCAGCGTTAACTAAGCAAAATATATTCAAAATAACATGTAGCAAAATCAGTCCATAATGTTCCCACTGTTGGGACGCAAGGCTCCTCTTGTGGAGAGGAAGTAGGCCGTATATACCACGCGGGCCCAATACTGGTTGGTAAATCATCATCTAGCCTAGCCTTGTCCCAACTATGTTGGGGTCGGCTTCTAATCTAACCGGATGCAGCTGAATACCGTATTTTACATGGAGCGACTGCCTATCTGACCTCCACGACCCAGTTACTGGGTAACACGATACCCCATGGTAAGGTTGGCTGTCAGACTTTCGTGCTTCTGCTGTCCGGGACCAACGGCTTAACGTGCTTTCCGAGGCACGGAGGGGTCTTGGTATGAAAAGATGGTCACCCATCCACGTACCAACCGCATCAAGTGTAGCTTAACCTGATTGATTGACCCGTCCTGTCTTATAATTCAGCCACAAGCCCCTCGGGGGTTGGTAAATGTCACATGTTTTTTGGTTCTAAGACATACCGGTTTCGTTACGATGTTTACCTTCCCTGTTTTTAGAGCAGTGATGAATTACACAAAGTAAATCGAGTTCGAAAGGCTACGACCTACAACTCGTAAGTTGTGGCTGTTACCACTGAGTACACTACTCCTAAGTAGACTAATTAACGTTATTCCGCTTTATCTGTCAGTCGCTGATTCACAAAAAGTGTTTAAAAAAATTTAAACACTTTTCTTCTGAGGGCTGATTTTTCAATATCTTTTATCTGAAGAATAAATCGGACAGTTTGGCATATTTTCTATACAAAAGCTGTCAAACCGATACCTATACACTGTGACATTTTAGTCGTCTTACAAAGGTGGTCCACTCAATGTATCCGTCATAAAATACCTCTAGGCGCAATTAAAACATTGTTACCATTCATTAAGATAATCGCTACAAAGAAAAATAAATAATGCTTTAGAATTATGAAACACCCTCCCTGTTAATAATGTTTACGTATCAAGCGGTAGAAGATATCTACCTACCTACTACCATTACATTCTATCATTAATTTCATCTCCATAACAGTGTGTTTTAAACTACGTCATGCGTCTTAGTGAATGATATTTTCATTTTTTTAATTATGCAAATGTTCAAAAATGTATTTTTTTTAAATAAATGATTAGTAGTCATTGGATACATGAAGTGGGCTGCCTTTGTAAGACGACTAAAATGTCACGGTGTATATGTCAGTTTGACAGCTTTTGTCTCTCTATTGAAAAATCAGCCCTAAGTGGCCAAACCCAGGATTAAAGTTTGTACGCAAACGAAATCTCAGGCAACAAATAGTTAAGACATAAAACCTTTGCCCCCATAAAAACTAACAACCAACATAACCTAACAATGCGCGCTAAAAATCCCGCCATTTGCATTTTTTCTCAACATATACAAACAGACATTATTACTATTAGTTCGCAAACACTCAAATGACTCTTGTAAACCGTGCTAATGAATGAGAACGAGACGGCGCTATACGGTTTCTGTTAGAGTGAAAGAGATAGGTAGCTGTGTATTGTGTCTGCTTGAAGCGAAAGGTCAGTGGGGTAGAAAGTCAACGACCGTTCCCGCCGAAAATAGAGACCTGTCACAGGTCGCCATGTTGTATTAATAGGGCACTTAGTATTTAGATAAAGTTATGTAATGGCTGACTGAGGCTCACTAATAATCTCAGGCTCAGGCTAAATAATAACAGCCGCTCAGGTAGATCGAAAGTCAAGCTACGCTTGCCGCGGTCAGTTCGTGGATGGGTGACCATTCATTACATTTCGAGACCCCTGCGTTCCTCGGAAACCAAGTTAATGCCTTTGGTCTCATTTTTATATTTAGAATTTTGACCTTAGATTTTATTAGTCGCGTACGCACTGCCATGTGAGGTTTTGGGGCAGCTTTTGAGATGTCAAAGTGCGGGTTTGTGGCTGGGTATCTCAAATTCCCAAATACTTACCTAATTTTGACCAAGAGGACTGGACTATTATACAGTATCTTTTTTTACTTCTTTATTTTAGTTTCGCTAATGTTTCCTTCCAAAAGTTAAAAATACTATATTGTTACTATCTTTAAGATTTAAGTTATACTCATACACTGTTTTGGGGGGTGCTGGTAATTTGTGTTACAGATTTTCCTAGTGGAGATACTAGTCTCCCACAAAGGATTTATTCAAATATTGTAATCTTCATATATTTAAGGCGCCTTTGTGGAAGACAATACATTTTTATTTATTATTTTTCGACAGTCGTCACGGGTAGTCAGAAGCCTAAATATTTGACAACCAGTCCTGTAGGCCTAGACAAAACAGATTTCTGTTAGCGTACACGCCAAACGCTACGCTCAAATGTATGGGAATGACATTACCTGCGGAAAGGACACGACGTAATCTTTCCGCAGGTAATGTCATTCCCGTACATTTGGGCGTGTCTCAGGGCCCTGTTGTCTGCACGCTACAATAGTTGATGGACGCTGCTGAAACTGCCAAGGTCGTAGCGAAGTTATACAAAAAAAAAATCAGCTGTTCCATTCATTTTGACCACGTAGGTATTGCACTTTTCTTTTTGCGATTGCGATTTTTTTTTTTGTATAGCCTTCGAAAAATGTCTGCGCTGGGGTCTAGAATGATATGCCGAATTCATAGTAACAGTTTCCGCACTGGAAGTTAATCCAGGTAATAAACTATGTGTGTACCAAATTCCATCAAAATCCGTTCAGCCTTTTTGCATGATCACATTTATAATATTAAATGTAATACAATATTAGTAGGATATTATTACCAATAACATATCATTACGGCTGTTTTTAACACGCTTTTATTAGCTTCACCTGTATGTTTGTTTGTTTGTAAGCGACTCCTTTGGACTTGATTTTGACCCACTTCAAACGGTCAGTTCTCATTTAAACTTTGTAGACTTATCGAGGACTGATGACAGTTCAATAATTTAAAAAAAAACTGCAAAATCACGCTTTTGTAGTTAGCAGAACTAAAAAATAGAAAATGAATAATAGTTAAAAAAAACTAAAAAACACGCTTAACAAATCAAACTAAAAAAGCAGAAAATAATTAAAAAAAAGCGTGGGGTGCTTGATCTTAATTGATTATAAAAATACCTCAAAAAGCACCCCACGCTTTTTTAAAAATTATTTTCCGCTTTTTTAGTTTGGTTTTTAAAGTCTGTTTTTTTAAAGTATTATTTATTTCTATAAGGGTTAGGCAGAGGTGTACCTATTATAGTACACCCACATTCCGCCAGTTAAAGTCCCATGTGATAGGGAGTGATCCTATTGCCATCCGGCCAAACGGGCCAATCAACTCAGCCTATCGAAGTCCACTGCTGCACATAGGCTTCTCGCAAGCTGCGCCACAACACCCTATCCTCCGCCTTGGGACATCCAGTCTGTCCCAGCCACTGTCTTAAGGCCTTCGGTCCATCTAGTTAAGGGTCGTCCCACGCTACGCTTGCCGATACGCGGTGTCCACTCCAGGACTCGTCTGAACGGCCTAGGCGTCTAATTAGCTGGCCAATAACCAGATGGCTGCGACATGTACATCAAAAACAGAGAGAAAAGAATCTCAGGACATAAAAAATTCGTCCGCATCGCTGTCAATGGGAAAACTACCCAAAAAAAAGGCTGGCAGCAATGCCACGTTGTATGGCAATGTTCTTTGGCCAAAGAATAGGCCAGCCCTCTTGTCACGTAAAGAGTCAACTAACCGCTTGGCGATATCTCGAAAAACCAAGTGGGCACTCGGATCCCATTGCCCACGTGTTTCAATCGTTTGAGGTTTCCACACCTGCAGCAGCCGCCCCAGCACACCCCGTCGTACTAGGAAGATGGGACGGCGCGAGGGTGTCGACACATTTTATCTAGGTCAGTTATAAAGTTTACCTACTACTTAAAACACCTCCGGGCGAAACAACAATTAGAGAAGCAATACAAATGAAGGACAAATTAATCTCATTTAGACTTATTAGTAAGACTTCATAATCTAATTCATAAATGAACATAGCCAAATTCACACTATCGCTTTTCCATACTATGTTGCGATTTTTTTTTTTGGTGGGAAATCATCAAATAACTTCTCCCGCTCTGGGTGGAGCAGGAGGGCGTGTCAGATTTTTACTGACTAAAACCCACCCGTGTTCCGTCAGTCGCCTGTGTGCCAGGGGCCGCGGTATAACCTTTTATAACAAGCTTCCCTCTTCTTTGCTAGATTTACATTTTTAACAGACAGCTGTGCTGCTGGGGAGTTTGTTGCGCCACTTCTTTTTCCCAGCTAAAGCACTAGGAAGTGGTGAAGGGCGGGCGTTTTGGGGGACTATCTTATGTAATTTTGACGTTCAAAAAGTGCTGACTCTCAGCCTAGTTTGAATAAATGACTTTTGATTTTGATTTCTTTCGAAAAACCCGCACCCCTGGCAGGCATCGGCCCTTCCGGGCCCCATCAGTTGGTGCTGACATCTCTTTGAGGCGCGCGTGGAACACAACGCGCCGTCGACCCGGGCTTGATCCTTCCGGACAGCGAGCTACCCATTACTCACCGTCCGCAAGCCCGTGCCTACGGTGGCCAGGAATCAGCCTGGAATTCCCGACGCCCAGAGCGTCTCCTGCGAAACTATGTTGGGGTTGGCTTACAGTCTAACCGGACGCAGCTGAATACCATTGTTTTATTTTGATCTAATGTTTTTATTACTGATCTCCACAATCCAGTTAGTATGAATTAACTCTGTTTTTACATCTTTCTTATCGATAAACTAAAACACTAAAATGTGAAAAATAGCTTTAATTTCAGAAGGCGGTGACCGCCGAAATTAAAGTTATTTTTCACATTTTAGTGTTTTTTTGGAAATCGGTTGCTTTTTTTTTGAAAAAAGTTTTTATTTTTAACTTTTTAGTGGTTCACATGTGCTTACTCCTTCACAGCGTCCCGGCGTGATGTTATGTTATGAACTGACGTAAACAATAGACAGACATGAGATTTCTACAATTCCAGTCCATTTGCTATCATTTATTGTGGAGTTCCGTTGCCTATCTCCGAAGTTCTTCATCAGATCTTCACCAAATTGAAATAAGACCACTCCTAGAAAGTACTCTTCCAAAAACTATCCAAATCACTTCAAGTGTGCCTATAAAATTTGAAGAGTTCTCTTTCTCTCTATTTCTCCAGGATCATCAGATCCTGACTTGATGATCATGGGACCACCTGGAAAGTATACCCTTTCAAACAAAAACATAATAATTCGAATCGGTCAAGCCATCTTCGAGTAATCGGGGAACATACATAAAAAAAGAAAAAAAAAGGTTCCGACGAATTGAGAACCTCCTCCTTTTGGAAGTCGGTTAAAAACTACAACCAAAACACGCCAAAAAGTATATCTTTTTGCAGGAAATAGTGTCATAACTCTTGACGACTGAGAAGAGTGTCGGCTGCGGACAGATGAGCGACGTTGAAAGGCACTCCCGCTGATGTAAGCTCGGCTTTAGTTGAAATTCTGCCCAAAATAGACAGTGTACGTGTCTATTTGTTTGTTAGGACATGTTGAGATACTAAGAGGATTTATTTGCATAGAATAGAACGTCCTCGAGTGGCAATACTCCGTGTATAATGTAAAGGGGCTCGTAGGTAAATAATAAAAGTCGCACGGATCGGTCAATCAGGTTAAGCTACGCTTGCTGCGGTTGGTCCGTGGATAGGTGACCATCTTAACATACCAAGACCCCGCCGTGCCTCGGAAAGCACGTTAAGCCGTTGGTCCCGGCTGTCATTTGTGGATCTTTGACAGTCGTTACAACAAGTCTTACCAAGTGGTCTCTTACTACCCAGTAACTTTTACAAAATCCGGACAAACGTATTGAGGTTTTTGTGATGTTTCTGTTACAAATTTTGTTTTTTCACTTATTAGTAAAAAAAAAATTAAAAAAACCTGGGTTGTGGAGGTCAGATAGGCAGTCGATCCAATTAAAATACTGGTATTCAGCTGCATCCGGTTAGACTGGAGCCTGACCCTAACACAGTTGGGCAAAGGCTAGGCAGATCACTCGAGTCACAAAACTTAAAAAATATTATCCGTGTACAACGAAACGTGGCTCGCAGTTAAATAATAACAATCACACGGTGGCAGTGAGCTGGCCATGTTTGTCGAAGAACCGACTGCCGGTGGAGCAGACGAGTCCAGGGGTGCTACTCTCTAACTCCGTCAACAAAATCAAAATCAAAATCAAAAGTCATTTAATCAAACTAGGCTGAGAGTCAGCACTTTTTGAACGTCAAAATTACATAAGACAGTCCCCCCAAAAAGCCCGCCCTTCACCACTTCCTAGTGCTTTAGCTGGGAAGAAGAAGTGGCGCAACAAACTCCCCAGCAGCACAGCTGTCTGTTATGTTGGAAGAACTTGATTCTATACAATAATAGCATATAACCATCATTCAACGATAAATGAAAATTTAATTAATAAAAATAATAAAAAATAAATGGTTTATGCAGTCAAGTTAAATAAACAATGATATGAAGTAATTCATATGACCTGTCAGTAGTTAAGCCAATTCTGGTGAAAGAACATAAACGTTGTCTTGAGTTAATCACAGCAACCAACAATTCTTATCGTTTAAGTAGTCGTTGATAGAATAGTATGCCTTCGAACAAAGATTTGATTTTACTTTCGCTTTAAACGCATTAAAATGTAAATCTAGCAAAGAAGAAGGAAGCTTGTTATAGAAGGTTATACCAAGCCCAGCAAATGAGTTATGAACCCTATGAAGCCGGTGAAAGGGAGCACGTAGTTTTTCCTTATTTCTAGTATTAATATTATGAGTATCACTGTTTTTAGTGTATAAGTGTATATTTTGCCTAATATATAAGATGTTAGCGAAGATGAATTGTGATGCCACCGTGAGAATACCAATATCTTTAAAAAATTCTCTCAGAGAAACTCTAGCACCTAGTTGGTAAATTGCACGAACAGCTCGTTTTTGAAGAACAAAAATATTTTGAATGTCAGCCGCTTTACCCCACAGCAGAATGCCGTAGGACATAACGCTATGAAAATAACTAAAATAGACTAACCGAGCTGTATCAACGTCAGTGTATTGTCTTACTTTTCTGACGGCGTAAGCGGCCGAACTGAGCCTTCCCGCTAGGCTTGATATATGTGATCCCCACTGAAGTTTGGCATCTACTGTTATGCCAAGAAAAACGGCCGATTCTACAGTTGCAAGCACCTCATCATCTAAGACGATGTTGGGTCCCAGATTTCTTACATTCGGTAAAGCGAACTTTATACATTTAGTTTTCTTGGCATTGAGAACTAGATTATTCGTGGTAAACCAATGCGTAACCCTTGAGAGTGCACTGTTTACGTCGTCAAAATCTTGTCTATTCCTGTCTACTTTAAAGATAAGAGAGGTATCATCAGCAAAACAGTACAACGTCACAGATACCCTTTAAATAGAATGGTAAATCATTAATGTACACTAAGAATAAGAATGGACCCAATATTGAGCCTTGAGGTACACCTAACTGAACTGGTAGCCCGGACGATTTCACACCATTAATATTTACACACTGGTGCCTATTATTTAAATAAGAATTTATTACGTTGAGAGCTTCATTTTGAACACCGTAATGACGTAGTTTACGCAATAGCGTGTCATGGTGCACGCAATCAAATGCTTTGTAAAGATCACAGAAAACTCCAATAGCATTTTGTGAGTTCTCCCATGCGTTAAATATGTGTTTCAGCAGAGCAACACCCGCGTCCGTAGTTGAACGACCTTTTGTAAAGCCATATTGTTCATGATGAAGGAGGCAATTTAAATTAAAATGTCTTAGCAACTGCTTGAGTACTAACTTTTCAAATATTTTACTAAATGCCGGTAAGATAGAAATAGGCCTAAAATTTCCAACGTTATTTTTATTACCTGATTTAAATAATGGTATGACTTTACTACTCTTCATGAGGTCGGGAAAAGTCAACACATTTATTAAAAGTAATAGCTAGATAGGGGGCTACGATATCGATCGAAAATACTGGCCCGCCCGAAAATAGTTCGAAATTTCGAAGTGACTCCTACAGCTGATTAATTAACTTTTTGGACGAGTAAAACCCTATAGGGAGTAGGGACAGCTGTCTAATCGTGTAGTAATTCATTCTTTGTTTGGGCCCCAAACTAATCATAGGTACGGAGTAGGAAACGCCCGTAACTTCGACCGTGATTACGGATTTCGTGCTTCGAGAGTAGGCCCCCTGGATTGGACCGCGTGTCCGCAAGCGTAGTGTGGGACGCCCCCCAGCTAGATGGACTGACGACCTTAAAAAGGTGACTGGGACAGACTGGATGCGGAAGGCGGAGGATAGAGTGTTGTGGCGCAGCATGGGAAACGCCTATGTCCAGGAGAGGACTGCTATAGGTTGAGTTGATTGACACGGGTATATAGATCAGGTTAAACTGCCGCTCTCAAATCCAGTGAAGACTAATTTTCAGCGACTCAATCAAAATCAAAATCAAAAGTCATTTATTCCAACTACGCTGAGAGTCAGCACTTTTTGTACGTCAAAATTACGTAAGACAGTCTCCAAAACGCCCACTCTTTACCACTTCCTAGTGCTTTAGCTGGGAAGAAGAGGCGCAACAAACTCCCCAGCAACACAGCTGCCTGTTAAGTTAGAAGAACTTGATTCTATACAATAATACTGGCGGCATCTCGTAATGGCGGCCTTTCAGTCTATGATCAACCCCCACTGCCACTTAAGTTTGATTATAAAATTCTTCTTCTTCTTTCTTCTTTCCGTGCAAATGTGGACTCAGTATACCTTCTTTCTTATTTATATCGACATAGTACTAATAGTCTCCGAGTAAAATAGCCGTGCCTCATCCGTACGGACGGACATGACTAAATTATAAGGGTTCCGTTTTAGCTACATGGCTACGAAACCCTAAAAACGCTACAAGACAACGCGACCTTTTAGTTACATCATTCATGAAATACGACACATTGTCAAAATCACAACACCTCTTAATGTCGTCACAGTCGGCCAAAAAGTGACACACTATAGAAGCGCTTCCGTTGCGACGTGGGGCTGTTTTGACGTGCGAGCGAGTAGGTGTGGTGTGAGGCATGGGCGGGAGCGAGTTTACGTAACTGTAGATTTTTATTTTTTGGTAAAATTATTGAGTAGAAGAGATGGGAGATCAAATCCAGACTCTGGGTCGTGACTAAGAAATTCCACATGGAAAAACCAATAACACTAACGAAGACAGATGAGTTTAAGTAATCAAAGTGTAAATCAATGTAAAAAAAATAAAGAAATTATAAATTACGGCATTACACCCATTTTTGAAAAGTGTCCTAATTAGATTTTGAACTGCTAACAAATCACATAAGAAAACTATTTTTTTTATTTAATTGAGTAGTGCCGTAAAAATGCATAATTTTACATTTCCAAATTTCGCGCGTAATTTGACGAAAACGCTGGACGCAATGAACGCCATATTGCTCTGTGGGTATGACGTCAGTTTGCTGTATAGACAAATGCGCTAATTTTTTTAATATAATTATTGTTATAATTAAAAAAAATAGTTATTATTCTACTTATCGTTGGTTTGCTGTTCCTGAATGCAAAATATTATTTAAATAAAAATTGCTTTGGTTACTAAAATTATAAAAGTACAAAATTGTTTAATTAACAAGCCATATGACGTAATAACATGGCGGCTACTATTTCATGGTGTTCAAAAACAGACTAAATAAACAGAAACCTTTCAATTGAATTTTAAAATGTATTTGGTTATTCCATTAACTAAAAACTAACATTTTCCGACTGCATTTTGCCTGAGCTATCTCAATAATATATTTTTAGATTTTTTCTCATATAGAGTAAAATAGGGTCTATTCAATAGGGTTTTTTTCCAATTTATTAAAAACTATTCTAATATGAAGATTAGGACGAAATGTCTAGTTTATAATTAGCAAGATTTTTATTTGATAGAAATTGATATTACTAGTGCGCGGTGGCTCTGTGCACAAATACTTAAGTATTTGTACCGGTGCCGTTTACACAAACCTGACGTCAAGATGTCACGTGATAAAAAAATATCATAAGGAGCGTTTTGGCGGTAAATTCAAAACGAAAAATAAATTTGATTTTAATCGTTTTTAATTGAGAAACGGGATATAAATAAATGTATTTTTATTTTTCTGTTAAATATATCGTCCCAATCTTAAAATTGTTTTTTTTATTAAATTGGAAAATACCCTATTACCAACCAGTTTGATTTTGTACAGATTACCTTGTCCTATGGAGCAGGACCAGCATGTTTCCAAGCATTCTTATATTTTATATAATCCTTTAATTTGTATTATGCTTGTTTATATGTATCATCATCATCTGTCTAGCCTTTTCCCAACTATGAGGTTGGCTTCCAGTCTAACATAATGCAGCTGAATACCAGGATTTTATATGGAGCGACTGCCTATCTGACCTCCACAACCCATTTTCTTATTTAAACGTACAATGTGTTTAAATGTAATAATAATATCGCTCATAACATGTACCCCACATGTTAGGGGCACGAATACCCTCCTATTGTTACGAGTTTCCCTACAGCCGACCTATGTATAGAATCAATAGCTACATACATAAACACAGTACCTATGACGTGTAACAATAGGGAAGTTTTTACATTATACGGAGGCTTGTACAGTCGGGGAAAATATTGTATTAAGAAAATTGACTCAAACTCATTTTACACATCAATCATATTTTTAAAACTCATATCAGTCGAAAGACGACTGCTGGACATACGCCTCCCCTAAAGGAGGGGATTTGCCATAATCGCCACGCTTGGCAGGCGGGTTGGCGATCGCAGTATGGTGGCCAAATGCATAGAGAATGCTGCTGCCCATTCTCTAGTAAGTCCCTTAGTCGCCTTCTACGATACCCATGGGAAGAAATCGGATGGTGCTATTCTTTTACGTCCGGCACCACACAGAACTAAAAACTAGATGACTTTTAAAACTAGATGAGAAGAAAGGCCGAAACAAACTAGGTCACATTCTCTTTTAAAATCCAGACATAATCTTGGTCGGATCATGTGAAGACCATGTGGATTGGTGTCTGAAAAAATCAAAAGTCATTTATTCAAACTAGGCTGAGAGTCAGCAGTTTTTGAACTTCAAAAGTACATAAGACAGTCCCCCAAAATGCCCGCCCTTCACCACTTCCTAGTGCTTTAGCTGGGAAGAAGAAGTGGCGCAACAAACTCCCCATGGTCTTTAGAGAAAAGAACCACTCAGATTGAGTGGACCTGTACGGTCAGTGCACGCATTTATCAGTAATCATGCAGCTCTACTCAGCTTAGCATTTATTTCAATTGCAGGGCATTTTTGAACTGTCAAGGTGTCGGTCAGTCAGAAATATGAAGCGTAGTAGGTACCTATGGCAAGAAACTCCATGGAAATGAACATGACACATGGATCAGTGCCATCATCATCCACATAACCTTATCCCAACCACGTTTGGGGTCGGCTTCCAGTTTAACCGGATGCAGCAGAATACCAGTAATTTACATGGAGCAATTGGCCATCTGTCCTCTTCGATACGATGCCCCTTGGTAAGCGTGGGTGTCAAACTTTCGGGCTTTTTAGGACCCGGAATGATTGTCAAAGAATCCATGAATGACAGCCGGAACGAACAGCTTAACGTGCTCTCCGAGGCACGGAGGGTTCTTAGAATGAAAAAAATATCACCCATCCACGGACCAACCGCAACAAGCGTAGCATAACCTGATTGATCGACCTGTGTGGCTGTAATGATTTAGGCACAAGCCCCACAAAATGTTTTCCTTCAACGTAAGGCCAAAATTAACTAAGAAAATTAACAAACTTAGCAAGCAAACATAGACCTAACAAGATTCTAACATCACACCTGTTTGCCCCGAAGCAGTAAGCAGTATAAATACACCCACATTATATATAGTCTTCCATGTAACAGCGCATACCCATATTTCTCCAGTTTTACGTCCCATGTAATAGGGAGCGACTGGGTGAGCCTATTACACGCTCACATCATCTGACCAAGATTATATCTGGGCTTTAAAAGGTCTTTGTTTCGCCATTTCTTCTCAGGGCTAGTCAGATAGAACGTATCGACTTCATAAGAGGGGCAATTCTCGTAATTTGAAGAATGTTCACAGTCTGATTTTAGTCTCTTGTCTGTCACAAATACCTCGAGTTTCCATTTATTTTTGACAAGTTTTTGACATTTGATTGTCGCCGAGATGAGACTGCGACTAGATGTTGAACCATTGACATACAAAAAACCCAAAATGCACCGTCTCAAACAAAAGTAACTCTCAAAACTATCTCCAATTATACGTCAGTAGTTATTTATAGTTATGATAAAACACATTTTTTTGCCGACCCCTAAACGTATCTACGCTGCTATTGTCGCAACCGGCAAATCTGATGCGTCGCAGCCTAAGCGACAAGCCGGAAGAAGAGACAAACTGGAAAAGGGTACTCAACCTGCCCTGACTGCGGTCCGTAGCTCCTTGCCAAGAACTGGCCTAATTGATGAGGAGGGTTTCACGAAGGTAGAAAAGAAGAAGAAGAAGCCCTGCTCTCGTAACTTGTGCGGTACCGCACCGAGTGGACCCAGCATGCTGCTGCGCCCTGCTGTGCCTACGACGCAGCTGTACATTTCGCGTCTGCATCATTCCACGAAGATTGAGGAAGTCGTGCAGTACATGAAAGTGAAGACCAACTGGACTCTGAGGGTCGAAAGGTTGGAGTCGCGCCACGACATCAACTTTAAGTCATTCGTGGTACGAGTTCCAACCCACCATCTACAGTACTGCTTGAAAGAGGACTATGTTCTATCTATGTTCTATGTTATGGGTTTGGTTTCCGCACTTAGTCCTTCAAGTGGACCATTGTGCGTGAGCCATGGTGGCCTTCGGTTTTTTATTCCAGCCAGCCCACCTCCCTCCAGAAGTTGGCTATGACTCCTGGTCTGTTGAGAATATCCGTGTAACATTTGGGTGCCCCGAGGGTCACTGTTCTAATCTGGGCTACGCCTGTGCATTCAAAAAGCACATGCTTAACGGTTTCCTCAGCCTCCAAGCAAGCCCTGCACAAGGGGCTGTCCGTTATGCCTATTGTGTAGAAGTGCTTGTTTAGCGGGCAGTGTCCTGTGATGGTACCAGTCACCAGACGCAGATCTTTTCTGTCCAGGCGTAACAGACGTCTGGTCAGCCTGCCATCCAAGGATGGCATTGCCTCCCTAGACTGCCTGCAGCCTGGTGTCTGGGTCCACCAGCTCTCCGCTTGTGTGTGGGTGTATTCCTGAAGCCACCTGCGTAGTTGGTTGAAAGGGATGGGCACGATGGGTTCGGGACCACATACTGACGCACTGGATGCCCTCCTGGCCAGTTCGTCGGCAGCATCGTTGCCTAGTGATCCACTGTGTCCTTTTATCCATTGCAGTGTCACAGTGTTGCGGTTAGAAGTTGTTACTTTTTCTAGTGCATTGTGACATTCTAGTGTTAAACTCGATGTAATGTATCTTTTCCCTAGGGATTGGAGAACTGAAGCACTGTCGGAGAGTATACGTATGTGGGTGTCCGTGACCCCCCTGGCTTTTATGGCGTACGCCGCTTGTGTAATGCCCACACATTCCGCTTGGTATACGGTGTTGAACATTCCCAGCGGGCTGGATATATTTATGTTAAGATCTCGTGAGAAAACTCCGACTCCGGTTCCGGAGTCGGTCTTTGATCCGTCAGTGTAGACTCGTAGCTCCTTCGGGCCTGAGTGATCGTTTTGTTCTTCTGTGAGTACTACGTTGTAGTGTCTCTGGAAGTAGTGCAATTTCGGGGTTTTATCACAGGGTGATGCCATCATTGGTTGTCGTTTGATCGCATCTTCCTTAATGCGTGTGTGCTTAATTCTAGAGTCTTTGCCTAGGGTTCCTGCTATATCGAGCCTGAAGGCAGCCAGGGCCGCCTCCTCCCGCACGATGAGGTGTAGAGGGGGCAGCCCCAGCATTGCCTGTGTTGAAAGAGGACTTTTGGCCGAAAGGTGTCGTATATCGACGTTTCCGAGGACGATTACGTGACACCTCGCAGCGAAACACGACGCCGTCAACTTTACGTGTTTAGTTATAGTTTTAAGCTGGTTTTTAATATGTATTAGTTTGTTATTATTGTTTAAGATTATTTTGTGTATTTTATGTATGGGCCTTAGTTGTCTGATAATAAAATGATTATTATTATTATTTATTAAAAAGACTGACGACGACACCTGCGCACATTGCGCCCTATTTATCCGGACGTTTTTTAGACGCTGATTGCGTATCTATACATCAATGTGTTGAACGTTTTAATTACGAGAATCGGCCTTTTGGTGTAAAAGTGCTTTCGATTTCCTATTTAGAGAATAACAGTTTCATTTCGTTATTACCTGGCACGAAATCACAGTCAGAATTCGGACTATTACTGAGAATTCCAGTTAACACTGCAAAATTTTGTCTGAACCGGAAATTAAGCCAGTTCGATTTATAGTCGCTCTTGCAATCCAGACGAGGTAGTGAAACACATATTTCTTTGTTGCAGGAGTGTCCTGAGGGTGTAGTCCAAGAAGAATCTTTTAAAGACATCTACGCGAAGTTCTTTCCTCATGGCAGTAAGTACATTATATACACCTAGAAATTTTAATGGTTGTTTTCCCGTAGGGAAATGGTTTTGTCTTGGTGATACACAAAATTATAAACAAATAAAATACTAGAAACAAAAAACATCAACAACAAACAAAAAGAAACAAAGAGAAAAAAAAGTGAGAGTTTATTTTGCTTTGAACATTTATGCATCGCTGTTCTCTTTGTCGGCGGCGCGTGCGATTCAACTAGTACCCACAAGGTACCTCTAGTGTTACTATTGATTCACACGTTTTTGAGTTGATGAATATTTTTTAAATTATTTTAAAACAAAAACATCTTTATTTTTTACTTTTACTCTACCCTTCGAAAGTACTCCTTATGGCAAGTTTTTCTGCCGAGGGAAAACAACCACTAAAATTTCTTGGTGTATATACAGATATATTTTTAATAAATAAACATCTAATTCTCTTTTACAAAGGCGCCTTAAATATATGAATATTACAATATCTGAATAATGCACTGGGAAAACCTGTCACATAGATTACCACCCCCAAAAACAGTGTTTGGGTATAACTTAAATCTCAAAAATATTGTATTATCGTTAGGTTAAGACTTAAGAGCGTTCATCCCGCGCGGTCTGGCAACGTTGCATATATAGGTAGTGGTTTTTCGTAATTATTTCATTGAATATGAATCAAGGTACAATTTTTTTTTTTTTCAGCCAAGCACTAGATCGTTGGTATTTATAATTATTTTTAACAATGACTCTTAAATAAAAATAATTAATCATAATGCAAATAGAAAATAATTGAAGGTATGTCGATTCTTCCAAGTAAATACCAAAATAATTAAAAACTAGCATATTATTTTTTTTTACGAACGATCTTAGTGCTTAGGTGAAAAAAATATTGCTTTGATTTAAACTTAATAAGATTATCACAAAAAATCACTTGAAATGCAACGAGCCAGGTCGCACCGAATGAATTCTCTTACAAACTCCCCATATTTGAAGAGATCTGTCGTTTCAAGCAAATACAAGAAACCATGAATTGAGAGTGTGTTTAAGTATTTCTGTAATACTTTACGATTGACTTGATTTAAGACACACACACAAAATACGAAAAGACTAAAAAAAAACAATCATGTTGTCCCGTAGTTTTCTGTGAACCACGATTCAATGATTTGACACAGTTCAGTTCAGCCATTGAAATTCAGACTTTATTGCGAACCCGGTAAGGTATTATATAATGTAACTTGGTATTCTGCAAAAGCAATAAAACGATGGCAGAATTTCTAAGAAAAACATTCTTAGAGCTTTAAAAAGCTGAAAGCCGGGAGCGAAAAGAAGCTGAAATTGGAGATTAAGGTGTTGTGGCACTACTGAGGAGAGATCCTAAGTTCAGCAGTGGACTGCCATAATTGAATTGATTCTCAGATCGTCGCTACGTCCCATAGGAACTCATATACAAATTGTACAGTGCTATACATGAAACAAAAACTTACTTTTAACGCTGAGAATGTTAGAAGCATGTAGCTTCAGTACAACTACAAGATTTCAAAACTCCAGTGTCCATGGTCCCTTCCTCCCTGTTAATTAAAGTAATCTTATTAACTTCACAATATTTTGTTCCAGATTCCGCTCTCTATGCCCATTATGTGTTCAAAGCCTTTGACGTGAATTGCAGCGGCGCCATCAGCTTCAGAGTGAGTATCATTATTTCATTCGTTCAATATGTCATTCACTTCGTTGATCGTACCAAAATTGGATGCTCCCGTCTTGATCTTGGAAAGTGACATTTTACCAGTGATAACGATGATGGAAGTAAATATCTATTTGATTGACAAAAGCTATCGAAAAGCTTATTTAAGTCAATCGTGTTCAAAGTAATTGTCTTACGGAACTTTCGTATTCTAAACAGCTTAAAAGATGTATACAGGCTCAAAAAAACAATGTTTTAACGTTTTCTGTAGATCAAGATGCTTTTATATATTACCTTAACTAGCATGCCATGTAATTATTAAATGCTTAGATACATTTTATATTGAACCAACAACTTTCTAACATCTTCTGAGCGTATTGATGCCAAAAAGTTCAAATATCTTTGGCCCAAAATCCAGCTGCGCGGACTCCGCTCATTGACTCATTCATAAGGTCATCAAATGGTGACAGGACATGCGACGCAGGATGGAAGTCCATTGGCTGTGGGGAGGCGCCGGATTCACATTTAACATCTGAGCCATACGTGAACCCCCCTCTGTGAAGATTGTCTTTGCTCCGGCCGACTTAGTTTCGAAGTCTATTTAGAGATTTCCAAGTCGGCCACGGTAATGCGAGCCGAGACGTAACGCTCTCAGATGGTTTGATAAAATTGTCCGGAGGTTTATACAGCTCCCACCATAGATTGTATCTTGCTCTGGTAGCGTTCTTATTGAACCAACTAAAACATTGGTACATGAATATTATACAATATGTAACAAAAACCCTGTTGTTCCTTCTACCCACGTTTTCAGAATCGGTATACATACGTAATAAAGCAAGTCATTTATAAAAACTGTTCAACAAAAATAATTAAAATAAATATTTAACTATGAATATTTGTAATGTTTAACTGATTTTGATTAGATCAAAGAAAGCCGCCCAGCTCGTAGTTTATTGTGCGAAATAAGGATACTTTTAAAATCAGATACTGTAAACATTTTTTTTGAATATGTCGATTTTAATAGTTATTTGATATTGTTCTCTCGACTAGCCAATGCTTATTTTTTAAATAATAACTTCGTCAATGTTGTGCTTGTAGGTAAGTGTATACGTCCCTAAAAGGAACAACAGGGTTTTTGTTACATATTGTATACGAGTAAGTGGCTAGTACCCGAAGTGTGTAAGTAATGTCATTCACAAAGGTTCATTCATTCTTATAATATTTCTTACATTCACTCTACTGTTCAATTCCTTGACACATTCTAATCCACTCATACATTTTATCGAGCCAGAACAAACCTCTATTTTTATCTATACTCTGACAGATCCAGAGACTGCAGAGGTTTTATCCATATAAAAAGAAACGCCAAAGCTATATGTTTGTGCTATGTTGATGTAACGACAGCAAAAGCAATCGCTGGCGCGAACTTTGAACGTAAAAGGAAGGTTAGACTAGGAAAACTGTGGAGTTGAATTAATTTTATTAAGTGCACTAGATCAGTGTGTCAGATATGTGCCGTGAGTTTGGGAAAGCAATTCAGGTTGTACTTATGTAAGTAACGCTTAACAATTGGCCCTAGCACGAATTTGCAGAATAAACGTAAATTCGTAAAACGAAAATACAACACCCATTAGCATTTTTCTGTAATTTTTTGGTACAACCTGTATTAGTATCACCCACAGATATGAATATTGTTTTAAAACTACATCCACATTATATTCAAAACTAATATTTTGAATCGTGCGACTTAAAGTTAAATTTAAACGTTAGTGTCCAAAGGTCTGTGTAGTAACATGCATTATCGGATTTTTTTAAATGTAGTATTTATTTTTTAATAGGTTAAATGGATTGAAAGTAAACAGGGTTTGTGAAAAGATTATAACGATATGAAATGTAGCAAAACCTCACTTAAGGTTAGTCCCGTGCTGGGCGCCACTTCAACTATTCCTTTCTTTTCGGTCCCACGTTGGGCGCCACTTCAACTATTATTTATTTAAAGTATTTTTGTTGCAAAAATGCTTTTTAGGCATTTGGTCGGAACTCCTCTCGTCCCATTGTTTTTTTAATTCGAATAGAACTCATATCTTGGATTCGGGAGAGTTGCAGTTCGAAATCACTTTACCATTTAAGTGGCGCCCAACATGGGATGATGAGACGAAACTCAAGAAGGTTTCCGCGAAATACATTTGCTATAGACGAAAGTCTCCCGTCGGAGTCGGCCCTCAGTTTGGATACACATTACGAAAGGAAGGAACTTTCATATTGTGTATCAGAACTGAGGGCCATTTATAATCTCGTGTGAATACGATATTACTTTTCTTGTAAGTCCCACGTTGGGCGCCACTTCACATTATTTTCTTACTGCCGTCATAATGTTATAAAATATTTTTTTACTGAACTCCTTAGTTTCTATATCCCGCCATCCTCGAATACAACACACGCTCTAATATCCTTGTTTTGATCGTAGATACAGCGTGTTCTCATCCCCTATGAATACAGGGTGCTGCACTTTATTATTGTACGAGAATTTTTACATGAATAACAAACCTATATGTTACGTAGATTTAACCGATCGTGGTGACATCAAATGGTAGTAATTTGTTTGGCAACCAAGCCCAAAGTGTCAACATCACAGTGTTGGTTTGATTTCCGCACAGAACAAATATGTGTTGTTCCTACAGATAGTTGTTTTGACTCTCGCAAGATTTACAAATTGTGAATTGCTGACCAATTCTTTTTTATTTTGGAAAACCGATTGCTTCCTGGGTTCAAATCTCAGACCAAGCAAAAGTGTATTGAATTTTCTGGAACACGTATTTCCCCGAAAACTGAGTGTAGGTGTCCTCCATTGGGTAGAAACTTTTTTATATTACTAGCTTTTGCCCACGGCATCGCTCGCGTGGAAGTCGGTTATCGCGTAAAAAGTAGCCTATTTCCTTTTCCATATCCCAGACTATATCTCTGCCAAATTTCATGACGGTCGGTTTAGCGGTTAAGGCGTGAAATTGAAACAGACAGACAGAGGTACTTTCGCATTTATAATATTAATAGGGAAGTAGGGATTGGAAGTGTTATGAGGTTTTTCAACCCGTATCTACCGAAATCTGAGTGTAGGTCTCCTTATTACACGCCATAGGGTAGATATTATCTTGGGGCACGACCGTACCATCCTTTTCTCGAAGCAGTTCAGGCCCTGTTCGACCCCCCTTTAATTTCGTTGTGGATAAAACTAGAAGCCTAAATAATGAATACTGCTTAGTTACTGAATTATAATAATATAATTCAGTAAATAAGCAGACATTGTATAAACATGGTATATTTCAAATTTCATACAATTTGAACCAGCAGTTTAAAAATTATAGTTTCTTAATTTTGTCACTGACTGACCGATCATCAAAACTCTGAGGCACTTTTAGCAGACATAGAACCTTCAAATTTAGAATACAATTAGTGTTTAGTGTATAAATCAAAGAACAACTTAAATATTTTGCAATTTTGGTCCAGTTTTCTAGATACACTAGTTAGTGTACTGGACCGAAATTGCAAAATATTTTAGATAAATAACTTTGTAATCCCATACAAATATATAGGATTACAAAGTTACATTTGCAGCGAATCAATCAGTGTACCTGTATTATGAATAATCGGGGGGATGTATATCTACAAAAAGAAATGAGATGCCATCAAAAACATAACTTGTAAAAAAAAACAAGTCTCGCAACTCAGTTTTTTTTACCGCAAAAAGTTGTGAGATCTATATAACACCAAGTCGGTTAATTTATTCAGTCCCTACTTAAGGGTCGTTCTATCCTAAGTTATTATTTAAATGATTTTTTTATATAGAACTATTCTATTCTATTCGAATTAACTAACCTAACAATATCTAATAGTGACCATATCAATATTAAAAATCTTTTAGGTTTTAAATAAATAGACTGACTTGGCCATCGCATGAAAACACAATGTATCTCACAAGTAATATTAAATTATATTAAATACATATTATATTAAATTAGATTGTTTGGTGCGATTGGCAAGTCAATCTATTTATTTCAAAGATAAAAGATTTTACATTGACATGATCACTATAAGATATTGTTAGGTTAGCTAATTAGAATAGAATAGAATATTTCTTTATTTTGAAAAAACATAAACACCGCGACATTTTAGTCGTCTTACAAAGGTGGTCCAAACAATGTATCCGACATAAAATACCTTTAGGCGCGACTAAAAAATTGTTACCATTAATTAAGATAATAGGTACTAAGGAAAATAAATAATGCTATAGAATTATGAAACACCCTGATCGCGACGATAGATCGTGGTGGAACAAAATGAAAGGTTGAGTGGACTGTATAATATGTATAATGATGATATGAATTAGAATTGAATTATAAACGGTTTAAAATGGTCGGTTTAAGATAGAAACAAGATATGATCGTTAAGAAGCGTAAGCGCAGCCGTGCGTGGAGGCGTGCAACAGCTGACTGGTGTGGCGCGGGGGCCCGCGCTCGGCCGTCGGCCGGCAGACGAGCCGCTGTCCCCGCACCCCTCTTTCACTGCCGCTGGCGCGCGGCGATGTTGAGATGGTGGACTCAACACACCCTTTTTGTTAATAATGTTTATGTATCAAACGGTAGAAGATATCTACCTACCTACCATAATAGAATAGAATAGAATTTTATTTGCTCAGAAAGTAGGTATTTACAATAAGGTGGTTACAATAATATTAAAGAATCCTTGTACATTCTACCTTTTTGGCATGCAAATATTGATGCAGTTCATCATCACACACATAATAAATCTTTACCAATACATGATACAACAAATTCTTTTCGAACACAACTAAAATTTTGTCAGCTAGAAAATCCGATACAGAGTAGACACATTTATTTATTAGAAGTGCAGTTAGTTTCTTTTTGAAAATCGTTACTAAGTTATACCATTACATTTCATCTCCTTAACAGGGTTGTCCAAAACTACATCATGCGTCTGAGTGAATGATACACTCGGCGTCACAAAAATCGCACCTCTTCGAAAATAAGTTTAAAACATGTCCCGCCAGTAACGAATACATTAAACCTTATTAATATTGGTATCAATTGAAAGTATGTTTAACGACCTTTAAATTAACAACAGTTAGAATTCCTAAACACAACAGATCTCATTAGCACGTAACGTTAAAAAAAATGTTGTCAAAATACGCATTACAACGGCCACTAATTGCACCTCCCTACAAGGGTATAAAACGGGCGACCCGGGTTAAATGTGAGTCATTCGCTATTCAACCTTTAAAGTGAACACACGTGAACAGCTACAGCAAGAAAAATACCCCAGAAGATGGATACCACTGCAGATGAAGCCGCTCAAGTCATTGCACTACTGCAATCAGGGATGCGGCAATGTGATGTTGCTCGGCAACTGAACTTGAGTCGTTTTGCCGTTCGACGAGTGTTCCAACGCTTCCAAGAGACTGGTGGCTATATCCGAAGACGTGGATCTGGAAGACAACGGTGCACATCCGAAAGAGACGATCGCTTCATTGTTTCGACGTCTTTACGTAATCGGTTCTCCAATGCTGTTGAGCTGCAACAACAACTGCGATCAGCTCGCAGAACTTCTGTAAGCGTCTCCACGATTAGAAGAAGAATGCGGGAGAAGAAAATTGCAGCTCATAGGGCTGCTACAGGGCCAAAATTAACTGCACAGCATAGGAGAGACCGGTTGCAATTTGCCCGTGACCATGTGGATTGGACAATAGACCAATGGAGGGCTGTGCTCTTCTCGGATGAGACGAGGGTGTGTCTTTTCTGCAACGACAGGCGTCGAAGAGTGTATAGGAGGCAAGGGGAACGATTCGTGCAAGCCTGTATTCAAGAGACAGTGGAATACGGGGGTGGCTCGTGCATGTTCTGGGGCGGCATGTCAATCGAGGGTAAAACGAACCTTGTGTGCGTTTCTCGGGCTGGAAGTGCTCGCGGGCAAGGGTCGCTGACTGCTGCTCGGTACATAACAGAGATCTTAGAGGAGCTGGTTGTCCCTTATGCTGGTTTTGTTGGCAGTGGGTTCACGTTAATGCACGATAACGCCCGCTGTCACACCGCTTTAATTGTAAGAGACTACCTGCAAGAAGTTGGAATCCCTGTTATGCGCTGGCCGGCGCGAAGTCCAGACCTGAACCCTATTGAGCATCTTTGGGATGAACTGAAACGGCGAGTACGGGCACGTGATCCTGCCCCTACCACTCTCCAAGACCTCCAAGATGCCGTCGTTGCAGAATGGGACAACATTCCTCAAGAGACTGTTGTCACATTAATTCGGTCCATGAGAGGACGCATGGAAGCAGTCATCAGGGCTAGAGGGGGTAACACTAGGTTTTAAGTTGTTTTTAAGGACTTCTTTGTAATTTTTGCTGATAAAATAAAATTTAACTTTTTAATCATTTGCATTTGCTTGCTTTTTTTTATTCCCTGGTAAACAAAAAACCAAATCCATTGATTTATTCTGAAATTTAAATGAATTGCCTTTCCAATGATACCTTACAGTCATATGTCTACCATTGATTAATAGGGTTACAATGACTTTGAAGGGAATTCTTAAAGAGGTGCGATTTTTGTGACGCCGAGTGTATTTTATTTCATTTTATTATTCTTCAAAAATATCATATTTTATAAAATAAATGATTAGTGGTCATTGGATACATGAAGTGGGCTGCCGTTGTAAGACGATTAAAATGTCACGGTGTGTATAATTACGTAATAACTTAAGACAGAAGGACCCTTAAGTAGGGACTGAATAAATCAACCGACTTGGTATTACATGGATCGCACAACTTTTTACGGTAGAAGAACTGAGTTCCGAGACTTTTTTTTTTTACAAGATAAGTTTTTGATATGATAAGATAATAATTTATTTGCCCAAACATGAGTACAAGACATACAACACAAATTGTCAGCATGCAAGAGATGTTAATAGTAAAATAAAACAGATCGTCACGTTTGCTTTAATGGCATGCAAATATTAGTACAATCATAAAATTTATAATGGCACTCCTAGGTAATGGAGATGATGATGATGGTATTATAATACTGGTGGAAGTGGCAGGACGTGCATATGACTTAACGTGCTTACTGAATCACGGGGGTATCGAACCGGCAACTTCTGAACTCCTGGTTGGTACTGAGAAATTCCAGATGAAAAAACCACAATAACACCTCGAAACCACTACTCCCACGCTCAGCAGTCATGCTTGCGACCACGAGCCCAACGGGGCAGTCAAATGCAGTTTCAAGGACACTGGCCGATTTTGCCTATCGCAGTCCTCTGCTGGACATAGGTCTCTCCCAGGCTGCGCCACACCACTCCTCCGACTTCCGCATCCAGTCTGTCCCAGTCACCTTTTTAAGGTCGTCGGTCCATCTAGCTGGGGGCGTCTCACACTACATTTGCCGATACGCGGTCTCCACTCCAGGACTCGTCTGCTCCACCGTCCATCGGTCCTTCGACAAACATGGCCAGTCCACTGCCACTTCAGCTTGCTTACTCTGCAAGCTATGTCGGTGACTCCGGGTCGTTTTCGGACAATTGCATTCCTGGTTATATTCAAAAAATCTAAATCACAAGTCATTTATTCAAATTAGGCTGAGAATCAGCACTTTTCGAATGTCAAAATTACATAAGACAGTCCCCCAAAACGGCCGCCTTTCACCATTTCCTAGTGCTTTAGCTGGGAAGAAGAAGTGGAGGTACGTTTCTTCAAAGAAACTCCGAGCATAGCCGGCTACTGACATTGAACAGACACTGAACAAGACTCAATAGAACTTTTATTGTTACGACCTCTATGACCGTTTAGTGTCCTTGAAAGCGTAAACCAGTAAAAATAACCTATTACATGAGACTTAAAACATAACTGGTGATATGGTCTTACTACAAGTCCTCGGCGAACCCCCTAAGGGAATACAGACTAATCTAGAGAAACAAAGTTAGTAGCTTTTATGTGCTCTCACATTTATAGCTGGAGCTTCAAAAGTAATGGTCCGGCGCGGCGGTAAGATCACCGTAATGTATTTGATAGCTCTACTTGTGGGGCACACACTTTGGTTAAGGATTGAAGTAGAAAAGAAAAATTGTAAACTTATCGAAAATATAAAATACATTTGTTATACTACTTGCATCATTTGTCCTGCTACGGCGCAGCTATCTCGCTACGGTACTGCTCCGGTGTAGCTATCTCGCTACGGTACTGCTACGGCGTAGCTGTCTTGTTATGGTCCTGCTACGGCGTAGTAACTCGATACGGTAGGTACTGGTCCGGCGTGTTGCAGTTGCAGTCGAGTCAACGACCCTGTTACGGCGTAGCTGTCTTGCTACGGGCCTGCTACGGCGTAGCTGTCTCGCTACGGTACTTCTAAGGCGTAGCTGAGTAAGGTCGCTGCATACGTAACGTGTACGGGACGGCGTTAGAACGTGGACGGGACGGGGACGCAACGTGGCTAGTAAACACTGACGGGAGTTTTTAATGCACACGCACCGTGAAAGTAACTCGGAACTAACGTGCTAGTGTTGTGAACAAGGAAATATGGATTTTTCATTTGAAGAATTGGATTTAATTGCTATTGCTTATTGAAATTATTTGACGTTCAACTTCTAGAACTTTCTGACTGTTCGAACATAGACAAAGCCAAATCATTGGCTGCCAGTATGAGCATAAGGTGGCCTTCGGTATGCGACCAATCTTTACAGAATTCATTCTATTGACAGGCGCGGATCTGTAAACTGCTAATTCTTGAAATACACGCGAAGTCTCACATTATAACGCTCATAAACGTTTTATTATAATTACCTTCAATCTCCTAACACACGGGGTTCTTCCGAGCCCTTACAGTACATAAATACACGTGCATCACTACTTAGCTCTCTGGAGCGAATGGAGCGACTGTGCATACGCAGCGGAATCACGGACGGGACGGGGAGCGGGGGGCGAGACGTGCTAAACATCGTCGCCGATGAAATTTTTCACTCCCCGCGCGTGCCACTTTCCCGTCCCGTCCGTGCATCCGTGACGTATGCTCTTACGATATTTCCAAAACTTGACGTCTCGTTCCGACCGGATAAAAACACGTTACGTATGCAACGACCTGTCTCCCTGTGGTTACGATTTTTAGCAAGTACTGCTGATGTAGCTTAGTATTGCTACAGAGCTTAGCTCACTTGCTACAGAATAGCGTAGCTTACCTGCTAAGGCGTAGCTATGCTAAACACTAACGGTCCTATTCACACAAAGTTATCAAACATCTAAACAGTTGCTAAAGTATGGTTTACAAAAAGTGTTATTCATAAACGTAGTTTAGCTCTAAAGCGTTCTATAAACCAGAACCCTACTTTAACAGTGTTTTAAGGCAAAATGGCCGACTCTAATAAACCAGCTGATTTCAAAGAAAATGACGTTTGACCATTTGACGTAGAAATATTGTGTGTCAACACATATGTCAATTTTCAAGCAATCAGTTGACAGTTACAACTTCAAATTATTTGTCAAATTCAAATAACAATGACGTCACTGCGTCAGAAGTGTCGAAACTGTAGACAATTAAGTAGTTGCCACTACGTAATAATGTCTATGGTCACAATAATTCGGTGTGTAGGCAGATATTCTCGTTAGACGAATCGATGTGTTGGTCATTTTGTTGGATGACTTCATTATAGTGGCAACATTTTCATTTATAACATATTATTATTAGTTTTAGAACGTTTATGAATACAAAATTTTATCAAAGGTTTTTTATAGGCTTATCGAGCAGTTTAACTAATTAATGTTTTAAACCTTCGATAAGCTGTTTCTATGAATAAGACCGTAACATATTTACTGAAACGTAGCTCACTTACCACGATCGCGTGTCTTCACGCTCAATGCCACCCTTGGGGATGTTTTAGGATTGTTTGATTTTATTATCAGGAAAACCACCTAATCACTTATCTACGAACTCGCTGTGACAGGCGCAGCTTAACCTCACGAGTAGCAATTAATCTCTTCTGTAATTTGACGCTAAGGGCTGATTTTTAAATAACTTTAATCAGAAAAATAAATCTTACAGTTTAGCATATTTTCTATACAAAAGTTGTCAAACCGATATTAGCTCAGATAAAAGTTATCTGACTATTGAAAAAATAGCCCTAAGATATATAAGTACTGTTATGTTTGTTGTTTGTTACACAGACATTGGGTTGTGGAGGTCCGATAGGCAGTCACTCCATCTAAAATACTGGTATTCAGCTGCTCCCGGTTAGACTGGAAGCCAACTCTAACGCACTTAGGAAAAAGTAGCCAGATAGAAATAAGTTTTTTAAAGAAATTGGAAGCGAAGAAAAGCTTTACATTTAGAACCGCCTCCATAGCCGGCCCGCTACGCGCCACCACCAACGGTCTCCTGAGCGTGTTCTCAAATGGGTGGGATTCCGTTCTGCTGCGTCACTGGGTAAGAAGCCATACCAGTTATTTTGTTGGTACTAACACAATGGACTCTTGTTTGAAATAAAAAAAAATGAATTTCACTAATTTCAATGCAAAACTCTAACACTCTTACGAATAAACACGGAATAATGTAATACCATGGACATCTATTCATTTGGAATAACTTTATTCTGTGTTTATTTGTAAGAGGGTACAAATGCATTTGTTCCAAATTCACAAATTAACAAACAAATAGATAGGAACTTAGATGTACTATTGAAGTTGGTCGGTCTAACCTTATTTTTATGTCTGAACTTTTACAAAAATAACTGACCGACTTACGCAGAGTTAGGAGTTGTCGTGGTAAGTCGAGAGCTGTCCATTGGTTAGCTAGGGAAGATAAAAATAAATGTTTTTTCTAAACTTTGCGCAGATTTATTTAGCTAGCCACAGACTACGAGTATGTTATCTTAATCAGCAGGTTCACACAGGTTACCTGTGGTGCCGGACGTAAAGAATAGGCGACTAAGGGTCAGTTCACACCGAGACGCGCAACGCAACTCTGTGCGCTCTTTTTAAGATTTTAATTTTTTTGGATGGAAAATCATCAAATAACTTCTCCCGCTCTGGGTAGGGCGGGAGGGCGTGTCAGACTTTTGACTGACTAAAACCCACCCGTGTTCCCTCAGTTGGCTGTGTGCCAGGGGCCGCGGTATCTCTTTCGAACAACCCGCACCCCTGGCAGGCATCGGCCCTTGCGGGCTCCATCAGTTGGTGCTGAGATCTATTTGAGGCGCGTATGGAACACAACGCGCCGTCGACCCGGGCTTGGTCCTCACCGGATAGCGAGCTACCCATTACTCGCCGTCCGCAAGCCCGCGCCTACGGTGGCCGGGAATCAGCCTGGTATTCCCGACGTCCAGGGTGTCTCCTGCGAAGGCTGCAGTAAGGCTGCTGTAAGGGCGCATGTACTGCCTCTCCCTCACGTGCGCCGCCTCTCTCTTTGCGAGCATCACTGCTTCGCTGAAGGAGGTGGCGGCTAACCATGCACTCTCGCTCCGTACCATGGCGTGGACCAGGGCCGGACGCGAGAGATCGCCGCCGCCGATCGCCTCCACAAGGACACGGCGGTGCTCCGCCCAAACCGGGAAAAACTCCACCGTGTCCTCAGGGTGATCTTCGCAGTGGAAACACCCGGGCGTTTCCTCCCGCCTTATCCGAAACAGGAACCTCCCGAAATAACCGTGTCCAGTGAGGACCTGTGTCAGACGGAAGGTGAGGACGCCATGGCACCTCTCAAGCCACTCCTCAAAGAGGGGACTTACCGCCGCAATCGTGGCGTGCTCACTCTTTTTAAGATCACAATACAAAATAGATCTTATTTACTTCACAATAAGGTATACGGACTGCACAACACGTTGCATCTCAGCGTTCTTCGACACGCTTTCGCATTCGTAGTGAAATTATACCTTTTCGTGTTGTATATAATTAGATATTCTATCGTGAACTGACCCCAAAGGGACTTACTAGAGAAGAGGCAGCAGCGTTATCTATGCATTTTACCACCATACTGCGATCGCCAACCCGCCTGTCAAGCGTGGTGATTATGGCAAACCACCTTCTTTTGGGGGAGGTCTATGTCCAGCAGTGAACGTCTTTTGGCTGAAATGATGGATTAGCTTATAATATTCCCACTGCTGGTAAACAGGCCTTCTCTCTGTAAGAGGGTGTGGGCCGTAATCTACCACTCCGGCCCAGTGTAGGTAGGTAGATGTCACATGTCCTCGAAATTTTGGTTCTTGGACATGCCGGTTTCCGACTACGCTAATGCAACTCTTTTATTTCTGCGGTTTAGCCTTGTCAGGCTCTTACTGTCAGAAAGCGTATTATTGCAACGTGTTTAGTCTTCTTCATTGGTCTTGTGGTCGCAAGCGCTACTTCTGACTATCAGGCCGCTGCCTGATCTAGGTATCACTTTTTCTAAGAGAGAAGCCGAAGCGAAGTCGGCTTTAACTTACTGACTTATCAATAAAGAATACTTACTATCATTCTAAAATTAATACAGCAATGTAAAGAATTAAATACAACAAAATTGAACTGCTGAAAACCAAATGAAAGGTGCAATATTCCTCCATCTCATTCTCGCTGACGCATTTTTCTTTATCTGTCTCTGTCATACCCCGTTGTACAGTGGCTTGCTGTCGTCCATATCAAGCGGTGCCACGTGACCTAAAGTGACATCATTACGGGATCCCTGTTGTATGAATTTTTTGTTCCCTATTATGACGTTTTGGCGCCGGGTTAATTTATAACATATTTTTTTGTTGTAACGTATTACAACAAAAAAAATTGTTGTAAATCCCACCCGTGTTCTTTCAGTTGCCTGTGTGCCAGGGGCCACGGTATCTCTTTCGAATAACCCGCACCCCTGGCAAGCATCGGCCCTTGCGGACCCCATCAGTTGGTACTGACATCTCTTTGAGGCGCGGGTGGAACACAACGCGCCGTCGATCCGGGCTTGGTCCTTACCGGACCGCGAGCTACCCATTACTCGCCGTCCGCAAGCCCGCGCCTACGGTGGCCGGGGATCGGCCTGAGACGGGGAATACCTGCTTCTTCAATCATAAATATTTCCTGGACCAATTTCTCATAAATCTCCATGTGCCAATATTCGTTCAATGTTATCGCGTTCTCACTCGATATCATTGCATTGGATGAATCTACAAGCTTTTCAACCATGCTCACGATGACGATATACGGTCTTGGAAGGACCCTCTTAAAGTTCAAAAAAAAAATCAAAATCAAAAGTCATTTATTCTAATTAGGCTGAGAATCAGAACTTTTCGAACGTCAAAATTACATAAGACAGCCCCCAAAACGCCCGCCCTTCACCACTTCCTAGTGCTTTAGCTGTGAAGAAGAAGTGGCGCAACAAACTCCCCAGCAGCACAGCTGTCTGTTTAGTTAGATAGACTTGATTCTATACATAGGTAGGCAGAGTAATCAACATAACGAGACACAGAACTTAAAAATTTGTCATATGTCAGCTAGCCATGCCAATATACCAACAAAAAAAATGAAAACTTAACTCAAGCACGAAAAATAAAAGTTAACTAAGCATATACCAAAATAAAAGCCTCCTGGTATAAATGGCGTGACAGCTTACATATGCAATGCTGAATTATATTTACAAATGATAACCTAGGACCATCGTCAATATTAAGTTAAATATTTAAGTTACCTTTGCTATGCTACAGGTAATTTAAATATTGAACCTTATACTATAGCGTACTCAAAATCAGCCGGTAACGTTCCCACTGCTGGGACACAGGCGTCCTCTCGATGAGAAGGAGTGGGCCCAAATCTACCACGCGGGCCCAATTGGTAGATGTCACATATTTTCGAAATTTTGGTTTTAGGCCATCCCGGTTTTCTCATGATGTTTTAAAATAACCTTTTTGTAGCAAAGGTATAATTACAAACATTCTGATTCTTTAAAATGCAACCTTTTCTGTAAATTTAACTCTACGCAACATTTAACAAAATTATGGGCCACCCTTTGCTGTCTTAATTGTAAGGACCTACATAAGGTCTCCTAATATTAAGGCTTGTTCCAAAAAGGACGAAATGTTAATGCCAGTTGTAGAGGAACACAAGACAAATTAAAGTTGAAATGGAAATATGTCATGCATGAAATATTTGTGCCATAGGACAAACTGTATCCCTCTAGCCAATTAAAACTTTGTAAAAAATGGCTTCTCGTGATTTATTTTACTAAAAAAAGAAAGAAAAAGTTTTTGTTCCCATTTGGCATTAATTCCTTCTGCACATGTGGCTTCCCTGGTACCTCATTAACAGCATAACTATGTGCGAATCTATTAACTGTTCCCAAATAACAATGTTCATTTTTATTCTTTTTATTTTTACACTTTCTGACATATTCTCGTCATTTTTTGACATTATACATCACTTCTAATATCAACTATTTATTAGTGATTCTCATGGAAATCATGTCACTTAGTTTGAATAGTTTGATCTTACTAATGTAGATACTTTTACATATTATTGTGAATGCGAGAACGTTGTAGGCCTTGTAGACTAGATTTAAAGACGATTTTCTATTCTTTATTTTCATTCCTCTAAGTACCTGGTACTTATTGACAGGCCTGCGCTGTCCTCCCATACCTATTATCACTGTAATTTGAAAACATTGTAAAACCCAATTATTTTTTAAAGAGTAACTGTGGAGTTTCTTGCCGGCTCTTCTCCATAGGAAGCGACAAATTGGAACCGTGCACCAAGCTTCTGACGTTTCATAAGTGCCCTTGCAGGTTTATGTGAAATAAAATATTTTGATTTGATTTATTATGACTCGCACAGGTAGATCACTTACAAACATACAATCATTTAAAAAAAACTATGAACAACAAAATTTATTGACAGAAAAAAAAACAGAAAAGACCTGTACAAGGCGAAAAGGCTCCTATCTCAGCATGATGCTGCAATATTAAGAATAAATCCGTTAATAAATCGATCTAATTGTGTATACGACTGCTCAAGTTTTTACCTGACTAATGCAAAGCCAAAAGAAGGTACTGATCTTAACAGGGTTTTTTTGTTTTGGGATTCCAAATGTGTTTTTAAGACATTGAGTTTAGGGTATCGTCTCTTTTTACCTAAAGCTGTAAATATAATGTTAAAAAAAATGCAGACCTAGTCATGGCCTTCTACTAACCATTTTTTTTTTTACCGTCTTCCAAAAAAGGAGGAGGTTCTCAATTCGACTGTATGTTTTTTTTATGTTTGTTACCTCAGAACTTTCGACTGGGTGAACCAATTTTTTATAATTCTTTTTTTATTTGAAAGTTGGTGCTTCCCGTGTGGTCCCATTTCAATTTCATATAGATCTGATGATACATTTTGGAGACAGACAACGGAACTCTTCAAAAAATAACAGTAAATCAACCGCGATTGCTGCTATCGCATAAATATGCATTGTTTTGACCACAAGGATGATGAAATTTCAAATAAGTGGGGTAGGTACTATAACTAAAAAGTGAAAAATAGAAACTATTTCCAAAAAAAAAAAACAACCGACTTCCGAAAAAACAGTACAAAGTGATAAATAACTTTAATTTCGGAAGGTGGTGACAAAAAATTAAAATGCATTTCCAAAGTCACCGACTTCTGAAATGAAAGTAATTTTTTTGGAGAAAAATTTTAAGTAATTTTTTTTTTACTAGCCTACGCTGTCCCGCTCTTTGGCCAAGAGCTCCCTCTACTCTTACAATTTACGTGAACCCGCGCGTCCTTCTTCTAGTTTAGACGGAACCTATCCAGCTCCCCCGCCATCTCCTACGTGTACTGCCGCGACCCCGCCTCACTGCTCAGGGCACTAGTTGTATGGGTTTACTTAATTGACATTTAAACGTTACTCGCCTTGACTTATGATATGAATAATGCCAAAACTTGCATGGCTTCATAAAACTGTCAACAATGGCGGCAAGATTTCGTAAAAGTTCAGCACTTTGAAATTGTTTACGACACCTTTATTTTAAGGGTTGTCATCATTTCATGCGAATAATATTATTTCACGGTGAAGGTAAAAGAAGCCGTCGGTCCTGCCATTGCGTGTAGTGATGTACCGAGTCGCTGTTTTGGTGAATCCAGTCGACTCGAGTCGGTTTATACGGTATTCGAATCGTGACTCGATTCCGCTATTCAAGCCTAGTACTCGAATTCTATGTTTGGTAGTCGAATGTTGACTCGAGTTCAGAACTCGAGGCCGTTACCGATTTTAGAACAAAAATAACTTTTTGGCATTGTAAAAGCTGTCTCAAAAGTCTCATAAAATTATCGCCGGTTATCGCCGTCCACTTTCTCAAAACACTTCCATACAGCTGATGCTCTTTGTTTTGGCGCCATGTTGTAATAAAGTTAATTACAATAGAATGACTTCACAACTAGTACTAACAAATAAATAAATTCACTCATAGTATCAGCTTACTGACACAAAACAAAGAAATCAAAAAAAATGTTGCGGGTTCAAATTTGTATTAATAGGCGTCACTTCATTGCTTAAATAAACAGAGATCTATTACCAGCGAGTCAACCTAACACGAATACTAGACTCCAGTCAGTTGGATAATAGAATCGATTCAGCGAGTACAAGATCGAGTCTTCCTGACTCGAGTACCGGAATCGAGTCAAAATAAATTGGTATTCGAGTAAGCGAGTCCAAAGCAGGAATCGAGTCTGACTCGAGTCAAGCCGTACTCGGCACATCACTAATTACGTGTAGCCAGAAATCCGAAAGTCTGACAACTAGTTTTACTAAGGGGTGTCATCGTGTTACCTACTACCTAAGTGGGTTGAGTAGGTCAGATAACCGGAAGCAAAAACCGTAAGACATTTTCTTTCCTTACGTTTATTGCATTTTACAGGTCATTGCCATGCTGTATGTGAAACATACTATGATTCGCGACCGTTACAAATATCATATCAATACAAACCTGTCAGTTCATTTAATTTACATTTTTTTTTTACGTTTTTACGAGGAACAGGGTGTAAAGTTCACTCATACTCTATTGGTAAAGGAGGATCCTCCGACCAGACGGGTGTTGTGCCTGGTGGGCAACTGCCCGACGATTGATGTCGGGATATTGTATATATGTAGATCGCGCGGTAAACTCTGGTTGCGCGATGTAGCTGATGTAGTTGCGGTGTGACGTTAAGTCTTGAGTAGTTCGCATATGGCATTTTAGATGGCGCCACTTCACTATTTGTGTTTTTTGAAATTTGTTGATTTGAAGTTTCGTATGTGGGGCCATTGTAGATGTCCGCCACATGTTCATTCACCTGCTTATTGCAAGAAACGTAAGAAATTTTAAATTTCTTTGCCCATTCGGCGCATCGCCTTAATCGAAATAGACGCAACAACACAGCGATACAAATCACACAAGAGAACACGGTATATTTGGCAAGATGAGAAACCTCAAAACGGTAGTTCCTGTTGGTAACGTCAGACTTAAATTTATGTCTATCATAAAAGTCTATTCGACGGAAGACGAACAATAAAAGTTACCAAGAGTTTTCTCAAGTCTCTGGAAAAGAGCCAGGAATCGGAGAATTTTATTTTATGATATCAAATCGATGGCATTTATTATTCTAGATTTCAAAACTTATCCGGAAGTGTTTGTTGGCTTTTTATTAAATTAAAATTTGTTGTTTTGGTTTTTGGCGGTGTAGTTTTTTTTTGGGTTGGAAATCATCAAAAACTTCTCCCGCTCTGGGTGGAGCGGGATGTCAGACTTTTACTGACTAAAACCCACCCGTGTTCCCTCAGTTGCCTATGTGCCAGGGGCCGCGGTATCTCTTTCGAACAACCTGCACCCCTGGCAAGCATCGGCCCTTGCGGGCTCCATCAGTTGGTGCTGACATTTCTTTGAACCGCGCGTGGAACACAACGCGCCGTCGACCCGGGTTTGGTCCTTACCGGACAGCGAGCTATCCATTACTCGCCGTCCGCAAGCCCGCGCCCACGGTGGCCGGGAATCAGCCTGGGATTCCCGACGCCCAGGGCGTCTCCTGCGAAGGCTACGGTCGTGAGGGCGCATGTACTGCCTCTCCCTCACTTGCGCCGCCTCCCTCTTTGCGAGCATCGCTGCGTCGCTGAAGGAGGTGACGGCTAACCATGCACTCTCGCTCCGTACCATGGCCTGGACCAGGGCCGGACGCGAGAGATCGCCGCCGCCAATCGCCTCCACGAGGACACGTCGGTGCTCCGCCCAAGCCGGGCAGACCTCCACCGTATGCTCCACCGTGTCCTCTTTGACGATGTAGTTGGCGCAGTGGTTAAAGGATTGGTTTCTGCGCTACGACGACTGCGACTAATCTCGTGACCCCATGGTCACGAGATTAGTCTTGTCCTTTTATCGTATCGGCACGAACGAACTAACTCATTATCATCATATGCCTAGCCTTTTAACAACTATGTAGGAATCGGCTAGCTACCAATATTTTAAATGGAACGACTGCCTAACTTAACTATCTAAATCGATTTATTTATTTGTTATAAATAAATAAATAAATAACTACCCTCCGCAACACCCTGTTTCATGGCGCTTCAGAGACCATTACCTATTAAGGAGTAAACCGGGGGGCGCTGAATTGGTGGGGAAGACGTGCCCTTAGGATAGGAAAGAATTTGTGAGCAGCACCGGATATGCATCCTAGACTATGGCCAAGGAATAGAGGAAAGAGGGATTATATTTGTCTACAAATAAAATAATAATATGGCTATGTCAGTGGCGTGCATGCAGTTTTTAGACAGGGTAGGCAGAAATTAAAAAAAAGGCAAAACAAAAAACAGAATAACCGATTGCTGTACCTGCACAGCATGCAACCTGTGAAGCAATTAAATGAATCACATTGTTGTGTATTGAATTTGCGATTGACTTTACCTTTAGTTTGTATTTATTGAAAATCCGTTGTACAAATACTTTTTACGATCACAGATTTTTTTTATGATCAACGAAAGATAGTTTTGAAAATGCATATTTTTTTCTTATTGTCTATACACACACCACCTGAACAACTTTCACAGTGAATGTTATCAATTTTTCACACTGTTATCAACCTTAAATACATGCTATCATAGCTCACAACCTAAACAAATAAATCAAAACAAACAATGGCATCGGAAATCGGAATATAAAAATAATACGACGAAAAGTAATGGTAGTTTATATAGCGACAATTCAATGAAACAATGCTTTTTAAAATAGTCGCATGACCAACTTTGTTCGGAAAAGTTCGGTAAGTTTCGTATTTCGTCGTGTCAAAAGCCAGTGACTACCCTGTACGGTTATGTGCGTAATTTGTTACATTGTGGGCCACGTATGTATAGGAACGCACACACAATAAATCTGCATAACCACGTGAGCACACATATAAACATTAAGCCGCTAATAGTTCGTGTCTCTGTCGAGGCACTCAGCGGCGCTTGTGAATCGTAATGCGAAGTTGTATAAAATTGTACGAACGAACGGGTATTGTATCGATCATACTAATGATACGACCGACGCTCGAGAGATGGAGCTGATTTATGAATGAAGATATTTGTTTATTGTTAAAATAATATTAGTTTTAAATATTTACTGCAGTCTCTTTCTGTTCTTATGGACTCCACGCCACTGGGCTATATCAAATCATTCAACATATATTCACGCATTCTCTTATGAGTGAGGCAGAAACTACAGAACGCCTCCTGCTACGATCCCACAATACTCCTTTTGCTTCGATTACGGTCATACATTTATTCATACACGCACGCCGGTTGCGGGTACTACGCGCCGGTTCTTTATGAAGAACATCACCATTCCTGCTAATATTATTAATGTGAAACGGCTGAACAGATTTGGATTAAATTTCCCACACATATAGTTTATAACCTGGATTTATACATAGGATACTTTTTATTAAACGACTTCAAAAAAAAAAGAAGGGGGTTCTCAATTCGACTGTTTTTTTTATGTTTGTTACCTCATAACTTTCGACTGAGTGAACCGATTTTGATGATTCTTTTTTATTTGAAAGCTCGTGCTTCCCGTGTGGTTCCATTTCAATTTCATATAGAGCATTTCGGAAACAGACAATGGAACTCTTCAAAAAATAACAGCAAATCAACCGCGATTGCTGCTATCGCATAAATATGCATTGTTTTGACCCCAAGGATGATGAAATTTCGAATTAGTGGGGTAGGTACTATAACTAAAAAGTGACAAAAAAAACTTTTTCCAAAAAAAACAACCGACTTCCGAAAAAACACTATAAAGTGAAAAATAACTTTAATTTCGGAAGGTGGTGACAAAAAATTTAAATACATATCCAAAGTCACCGCCTTCCGAAATTAAAGTTTTTTTTTCACTTTATAGTGTTTTTTCGGAAGTCGGTTGTTGCGTTAGTAACTGTCCATGGGATAGTTTCCGACCTCCACGTGACAGAAGCCGCTTGCAAAAGGCCCTATGTAGTTTAATATGTCGTCCTAGAGGCGGCACGCGGCGGCGTTCCACTCACATCGGCCTAGTAAATGCCTTTTGTTAGTCGCCCCTCATTCATGAGCAACGCAATTCATTCCACGTGACCAATTCAATTAACCTTTCCTGATTTAGAACTTGAAATTCAAAACTTATTGGAAATTATTGTGCAGCTAAATTGAGTGCCAACCGCTGGCGAAGTTCAGCCGGGAAACCAATTCGAAAATTAATGGTCTGCAAGTTTTAAACGGAAACTTTTCGAATTATACCCTCTCGGTATTTTTGCAACGGTGTAGGTACTTTTTGATAGTTTTGCGGTTGATTCATTGTCTGTTTTTATTAGGTTGTTTTATAGAACGTTATTGCGTGGTTGGCGTGTTGTTGTTTCTTTTTAAATTGATTGTTTATATTCTATATAAATATATAAAACCGAAAGGTCACTCATTCATTCATTCACTCACTTATTAATCACGAAATCTCAAAAACTACTGGACCTACGAAGACAAAATTTGGCACAAAGGTAGATTATGAGTAGGAGACGTCAGCTAAGAAAGGATTTTAGGAAACTGCCCTCGTAAATGGGTGAAATAGGGGGTGGAAGCTTGTATGAAAAATTTCAACATTGACGCGGACGGAGCCGGGCAGCAGCTAAGAATAACATAATTAATGTATATGTCACCGTAAAATTGTAAATACCGTTAGATTATAATCCATCTCGCGAGATTGTAAACTGTCGTTAAATTGTGAACTGCACCATACTGCTTACTGACCGAATATGTTAGGTTAGGTTAGAATTGCGACCGGCCGCGCGCGAGCCGAGCGAGCGACGCGAGCGGTGTCGCGGTAGCGGCCGGTGAGCGCTACTTCCAAGTTAGTGGCAGTTACTTGACAATTTAGTAATAGCGCTAGTTACTATCCGTCTTGATACCAGTTCAAAATTTGACAGTTTCACTACGATAAATTAAAATCTACCGTAAAACAATGCGTTAAATTAGTAAGTAAGTTAAGTAAGCAGTACGTTACGGTTCACGATCTTTCGACAGTTTACAATCTCGCGAGATAGATTATAATTTAACGGTATTTATAATTTTACGGTAACATATACAAAATATTGGAGAGCAGTTGTGGCTCTGTGGTAACGGTCCTGAATTACGAGTTATAGGTCGTGGCTTCTACAATCTAATTTCAAATACCCTAATCCTATTCAAATCGGTACCGTTCATTACGCGGCACGCCCACGCTTGGCCGCCAGCCAGTCGACTCCTCAACGGGCAATATTGCCCACTGTTGCCAATAGGGGCTTTCGTGTCCATCCGTCTTGATCATCCTGGCTTACCAGACGGATTCCTAAAGGTTTATATATGGAAATTACTGAAATTACGCTAAAGCTTTACTATACGCTATGGTAGTTTAAGTCCGTGTTCACGGTCTCGAGCGAAGCGACCTGCAACGGACTTAAGTTAGGCGACGCGCGCGCGTCACCCGTTTCCATCCAAGTCGCATGCCAGTCAACGCCGCATGGCTGAAATTGCGATCTCTAATTGGAGCACTCTGTGCCCTCCAAATGCCAGTACAAACTTAGGGCAAAATCTACAAGATGGCTGTCCGACCCGCAATGACACAGCAAAAAAACATGAGTCAATATGAAGATGCTGATCTGGGCGGGCAGTGTAACACGTTTGGATAGAATACGCAATGAGTAAGTGACAAGATCCTTCGGCGTGACTCCATTAAGACATAAACTAAAAGAAAGCAGGTTTCGATGGCCACGTAATGAGAAGTTAGTGACTTTGGATATGTATTTTAAGTTTTTGTCACCGCCTTCCGTAATTAAAGTTATTTTTCACTTTGTAGTGTTTTTTCGGTTTTTTTTTATAAAAGTTTTTATTTTTCACTTTTTTAGTTATAGTAACCTACCCCACTAATTCAAAATTTCTTCATCCTTGGGTTCAAAACAATGCATATTTACGTGATAGCAGCAATCGCGGTTGATTTACTGTTATATTTTGAAGAGTTCCGTTGTCTGTCGCATCATCAGATCTAGATGAAATGAAACCACACGTGAAGCACTAGCTTTCAAATAAAAAAAGAATCATCAAAATCGGTTCACCCAGTCGAAAGTTCTGAGGTAACAAACATTAAAAAAAACATACAGTCGAATTGAGAACCTCCACCGCAGCAAGGGTACTTTAACCTCATTGACCGACCCGCGCGGCTATCATTACTTAACCACAAGCCCCTGTGGAGTTTTAGTGGGTTACAGTCCCACATAACTGCGCTATCTCCCCGTGGTAGCGCAGTAGGCATTTCTCCACGTTAAAAAAAATGCCCAGGTCGACGGCGCTTTGTGTTCCACGCGCGCCGTCAGAGATGTCAGCAACAACTGGTGGGGCCCGCAAGGGCCGATGCCTGCCAGGGGTGCGGGTTGTTCGAAAGAGATACCGCGGTCCCTGGCACACGGGTAGCTGAGGGAACATGGGTGGGTTTTAGTCAGTAAAAGTCTGACATGCCCTTCTGCTCCACCCAGAGCGGGAGAAGTCATTTGATGATTTCCAACCCTCAAAAAAAAAAAAAAACCACAAGCCCCTCAAAAGATCTACATCAAACATTTCTCATCGGATTTTACCTTCATACTCTTTTAACTGCATCCCAAAATTGACATCCCACAATCTCAATTTCCAGGAACTCCTAGTGACCTTATCCACCTTACTCCGAGGCTCAGTTTACGAGCGCCTCCGCTGGGCCTTTCGTCTGTACGACGTGGATGGTGACGGTGCTATTACGCGACAGGAACTGGCAGAAGTGGTGGTGGCTGTGCACGAGCTGCTGGGCAGAAGGGCGCCGCCGGGGTCACCGGCTGCGAGATTGGATGATGCTAAGGCGAATGAACAGGTGAAGACTGAAGACCTAATAGCTTTCTTTTTTCGTTCGTCAATATATCTAATGATTGGACACGAGGACACATTATATTAGCTAAGGATAAAATTATAACAATAGCTAGCTCATAATATGTTATGGTATGTAGATTAGCTACTCAGTAAGCTTTGAAGCGGAAGTTAGGAATCAAGAGTTTGTTTGTCAAACTCAAACTCAAAGCATTTATTTCAAATAAACCAATTACAGGCACTTTTGAATTGTCAAGGTCAATAGCGTCATCTTTCTAACTCACCGAGAGTTAGAAAGATGACGCTATTTGCCCATTCCAAAGCGTAAGGTACCTATGGAGAAGAACGGGCAAGAAATTCCATGGACACTCTTTTAAAATCATGGTATTGTTACAAAAAGTAGATTACATCATTATGTTGAAATTATCAATGTGAGAACGATGTAAAAAGACGTGCACATTAAAGCGTCCGTAATTAAAATAAAAATGAAATAACAATTCAGAAATTAAAATAAGCCGTGGGAGCTAGGAGATGACCAGTCCCTACTGGCGGCCGTTTAAACGCATCTAATCTTTGGAAACAAATGGTCAGATTTGCAAAAAAAAATGTTTTTGGTACCCCAATTTTTCAGGAAGGCTAAAAAGTATTTAACATTACGCTGCGCCACGGCGTTAGGAGGTTGGGTGACGAGGAAAAGAAAAAAAGCCAAAAAGAACGCTTATCAAAAACGAATTACTATTACCTATTATCGCGGGCGGAAGCTAATTACAATATAATTATGTGATTGAGTAGCTAATTGTGGTAACGCATGCATGCTAATTAAATTAAATTCCAGACTTTGACCCTGATGCCATCTAAACATATAGATATTAATTTTAGATCCCAATTTTGCGAGACTAAGCTTCATCAGTTACCAAAAAAATTGGTCCTAAAATTCAAAATCAAACCAGTACACCATACTTCACTAGAATCTCTGAACTTCTAGGTGGACCGCGTCTTCAGGAAGCTGGACTTAAACCAAGATGGCGTCATCACGATTGAGGAGTTCCTGGAATCATGTCTGAAAGATGACGTTATAACCAGGTCACTGCAGATGTTCGACACAGGCCTATGACGGCAGACTGACGCAGCACATGCGGCATCACCCGTCAGGTACCGGTACTGTCTATTGGATATCATGATTTTTTCTCTCTTTTCACCTATCCACGTGCTGTTACTGGAGAGGTGATTGGGAAATTCCAATCACCTCTTCTAAATCAGAATTCTGGACAAAGAAGGTTACCTATTCCTAGGTTGGTATGAGCACGTGATACGCAGGAATGAGGGAAATATAGTAAATAAAGTATTCAGTGTGAATGACGATGGCTATAAGAGAAGGGGAAGACCAAAGAGACAAAGGATGGAGTGTGTGAATGATGCTATGGTTAGAACTATCGAGATGATGACTGACAGAAAAGTATGGTAAAAAGAACATGTAGCGCCGACACCAAATAAATTGGGATAAGGGCAGGGAAAATACTGAAGGTTAGCTATTTGATTTTGGTAGCGAACAGATGAACACGTGTTTCTGAGTATCCAGTTTACGGTGGCTAATTTTAGGGTAGCCAACCGGAATAAGTCATTTCAATATAAATTGTGGCAAAAACACTAAGGTTAGGCCCGTGTTGGGCGCCACTTGAACCATTACCTTTCTTTTTCGGTCCCATGTTGGGCGCCAATACAGCCCAAAAGTCTTAACAACCAGTATTACTAAGAGGTATCGTATTACCCAGTTGCTGCCTTGTGGTCAAACAAGCAGACGCTTCGTGTACAAAACACTAGTGTTGAACTGCATAGGAAGCCAACGCTAACAGTTGGAAAAAGATAGGCGATGATATGGGGTAAGTCCCTAAAGATCATTCCCAATATGGCTGCTTCTTTGAGGAATCGGTGTCCGTCAGCCACAGCACTATGTAGTAGTGTATTTTTCATCTAAAAATGAAATAATATCAATGTATCCTCCACAGAACCGTAGTAAAGCGGCGCAGCGTTCGCGCCACGCACAGCCGGCGATGCGCGTGCGTGCGCGACGCGGGCTACATCCGCGCGGCGGCCGCGTGGCTGCGCGGGCGCCGCTACGCGCAGTACCTGGCCGCGCTCGACGCGTTCTACATCCGCTTCGTGCAACCTAGGATTAGGAGCGTGTTGCTGCTGCAATTTTAGCCACTGTTCCCGTCTGGAAGGTCTTTTAGGCTTTCTGGATTTGAATGGTTTTTTGGAAGGATTTCGACTCTATCCATTGGGTTAAATCGTTCATTTTCCTTTTTTAAATCTATATTTTTTTGGATTTTATGAGGGCTCGTTGGAAAAAGCTACAAAATAATATTGTATTACACAGAAAGAAAGAAGATTCGTTTATTGGTATGAGTAACAAAAACACACCTTAAAACTATAAAAATAATGATATTGTTGTAAAAACTACAAGAACCATGTCGGTTTTATTTAAAATCCGGTGAAATCTGGTGGGAACAGGATAAAATAAAGTTTGGTTGAAATATCAAAATTTTCTCAGAAGTCTTAAAAGGCCGAGAGACGGCACTTTTTTAAACGTTAAAATTACATAAGACAGTCCCCTAAAACACCCACCGTTCACCAATTCCTAGAGTGCTTTAGCTGGAAAGAAAAAGTGGCGCAACAAAATCCCCAACAGCACGCGTCCCTTCGCGTCAGGTATAAACATCCTTTTTCCCCTATAGGTCTTTCTAACTATTATATTTTTAACGACAGTTCAATACGTGCATCTCCTAAAACCGTAGGGACATAATGTACTCGGATTCTCAGGAATAAAAAAAAAATAAGTTTGACATATTGACATATTAAATCAAAATTCCCTCGCTTTTAACGTATCTTCTTATTTTAAAATAAAATAAAAATATTCCCTTAAAAGTACAGTTTTTTTTTTGTACACAGTAATAATTTTAAATACCAAAAATATTTTTAAATACCGAGTACCTATAGCTTTTTAGAAAATTTTTTTCGTGGAGTCGAATCCTCTGGAAAATCATTATGATTTACTAAACATCCCAAAACTATTAAATTACTATTATAAGCGTTACGTAGCGTCTTTAAAGCATTGATCCTTAGATTTAAAAGTTTTAAAAAGGAAATAGATTACTTACCTAGATTTAAAAACTGAAATTTAAAAAAATTGTTTTAATACCCAATTTTTGCATTTCTTTTTTAATTCCAAGCCTGTTCCTACACCATGGTTGACTTATTTATTTTAACTAAATCAAAAATTATATCCATGGTTGTATACCGAACTTATTTTTTTATTTTACTTTTTTTCTAAAAAAACGAAGCAACAGGGTAACATGCCGCTCCTAAGGTATAATGACATCTGGATATAATTTAGACGTGTGTTATACAAAAAAAAGATTTTGGAAATGCTTACCACGATAATGATATTTTTCGAAATCAATCTTATTTATTTCTAAGATTATTTTGGCTTTTTTGGTCCAATTTTATCGATTTTTATAACGATCTTAAATGAGCTTTGAAATCCTTTTGGGCGATCACTTTACAATTTATTTTTGTCCATTTTTCTTTATTACTTTTTTTAAGTGAAATTCTCGTTAGACAAACTTTGCTCTTTCTGAAGAGTGAACGAAACTTAATTGTCACGGTCGGTGACACTGAATTGAGTATACTCGGCTCCAATCGGTCGGTGGTAATTAATCGTGTATACTCGGCTCAGCCGTAAGTTTTCGCTTCTATTGTGAGGCCATAAACATGCATCTTTTTTATCTTTAGAGCATGCATACGTTTCAATTTTGCTAAATAACGCTGTACCCAATAATTAAACTAGTGCACTTCATAAAAAACAACTACTGAAACAAACCAAGGAATTGATTTTAAAATATAATTCACACATTTTTTTAAACAGTTTTCCGAACTCCATTTTATGAATGGACTTAGGTTTTACAAACCAGTTTTTTTTTTGTTCTATTTTTTTAAGAAACCGTCTTTACAAAAAACCACTCATTCGCATTTAGGCTGTGTACACACTGGAAACTAAACACTTTTATTTACAAAAAAAACATCACCTACATTTTAACAACTTTAACTGAGAGATGGTTTAATTTCGAGTGTGCACGCTACCATGGTTTACTTACAGCATAGTCTGTTCCATGCCCGGGTTACATGAGGCTATTTGTTTAGGCTAGGAAAGCAAGAAAGTGTTGGACAGGTAGCAACCTACGCTCTCTCTGGTCCCATGTAGCTAACTATCCTCATTTTTTAATTAAAATTTCCTAGCATCGTGCAAACATCTTTTGCATGTGCCAAGCCAGGAATTACTTGTTTGCCATCCTAGTTTGAACAATTAGTCCGGGCATAAATGCTAACAGGTAGTCTTAACACAGTCTGTGCACGGCCTTATTCCGCTTAAATCAAACCTGGTGTTTTAATCTAAGCATAAAACTTAGAGAATAATGTTTTAAAAATCGAACTCCAAGCAATTATCTGTCATATCACATATTTAAGTTTTATTTATTTTAGTAAATCAAATATTAAAAGTAAAGTTTTTTTTTGTAAAATTAGTTTGTAAGCTTTGCATTTATTTTTAAATTTAGCTGCTTTTTTTTAAAGTAAAAAATGTTGTTTTTAATTTCGTTAAATAAAAAATGTATACTAGTCTTTATTTGTTTAATTGTAAAAAATAACTGGAATTGCGTACCAATAAAATGATTAGAATGAAGTTTGTTACCAAATATTTCAAATATCACCTTTTTTTTAGTTTTAGTAAAATACCGAATATTCGGTTAGTCGATTATCCTTAATGTTTTTAGTCATTAGTACCGAAACTAAATATCCTTATTGATCTAGAAACAGAAATGGCTTTATTACAAAGTGACACTAAAAATGTCGATAATCCCCAGCACCAAAATTGCGTAAAACACTGTCAATTAGAATCTAAATCATTTTGAAGGAATCCAGCTAATCCATAGCTTTATATGTTCGAAACATTCGTCTGCTTAGTTACGTAAATAACTTAATGAACATGGTTGAACTGTCAAAATGAAAGCCTTTCTTACTGTTAGTGTCTTACGCAGCACACCGCTGGATTCGAAGAGTTATCAAGAGGAATCTTGGTCTCGTGGTCATTGAAATTCATTTTATACTACGTATTCCTCTGTTTTTCCCCGGTTAATAATGTTAGCTATTACTACTAATTTTGATGTAACTTTATTTATTTAAGACTTAAAAATACTCCTAATACAAAACATGGCAGTTGTAGATTATTAGGGATGGGCCGAAATTCATTTCAAATTCGGTTTTTGGATTCGGTTCAAATGACGAAAATGTAATCAAAATAAGTCAACTGTTTTAACTAAAACTAAACCAGCAAAATAAAATCATAGCCACTTATTTATTGTTTGTTAGTTGTTACTTATTAACAATTCACCCCCTTATTTGTAAACGTAGCTTAAAATTAAGTAGTGACTAGTGACTGTTTAACCATACTTTTTTGACGTTTAAACATCTCTTGTCGTTAAGCAACGTTTATGCAGGGTAAATGTATTATGAACATTATCAGAATTTTAAATTTCAAAATCTGACAAATGAATTCTAACATTATACATAAATTGAAATAATGATCGCCAAGAATCAATTTTTTTTTTTTTTTTGAGTATTTAGAAAATCGTATGACCTACCGATATTTAAAATATTCAAAGGGTAGGTTACGTTGCAAAAAAAACACCATGAAATCTGCGTCATCGGGCAGGAGTCTGTTACGTTTTGTTCATTTACATTTTCTGCCTCAAAATATATGAAGCTTCCAGGAGGCTGACCAGGAGGATAAGACTAAGAAAGCGTGGTGAAAATAACCCAACTTCGGCCGAACTGTTGTTTTTGCCGAATATTGGTATTCGGTTCAAGCTACTTCGGCCCATCCCTAGCAGATATAGATTATATAGTAAAAATATTTGGACGTCATTCACCACAGGCAGAAAACAGAGGAATACGTAAGCGTGGAAAACACCAACGACCACGGGACCACGTTTCCTCTTATATTAACGATTACTTACTCGATAAATTTAACGCCACTAGTCAGTACTTACGTACGCGTTTGTATCACTATAGAAAAAAAAACTATTACGAAATGTAGTCACTATGTTGGAAGCGAATTTTAGTATTTTTTGTTGTTTCATTTATTTAACTTCAATCGCTCAGTTTATGCTTAAGATTTGATTTTAGAAACTATGAGTGTTAATCGGGCATCGGTTTTTGGTTGATTTTGCAACATTTTGGCAGAAAAAAAAATTATAAAAACAAGAAAAAAATGCAAAATTACGGCGCTGTAACATAAAGTTTTTATTTTTGAAATTAATAACAAGATGGACAACTTACATCTAATTTAACAAAAAATAATAACCGAATAAAAAATCGACTAAAAATCGATGTCAACGATACAACCTATATCATAGACTACATTCTAGGTAAAATGTCTTATGAATCCCTAGTACATAGAATACACAATGTTCTAAAGTTATTGGATTTGACTGATTTCTCCTGACGTGAGCTAACAGTTCTTGTAGCTGATTTTTTCTTAGACTTTATAGACTTTTGTGACTTTTTTGATGTACAGTTTTAAGGTAAGGACAGAAAGAAAGAAAAAAAATGCAAAAATAAAAACAGGGTGCAGAAAAAAATGTATGAAGAGGAATAACAAAACATTATCCATTTTGGACAGTTGAGCTATGAATGCTCTTAAAATAAATAAATAAAATAAAATAAACAAAAAAACCCTGACTATTACTTAGTTCATCAAAAAAGTCACAAAAAGTGAAATAATACATTTTTAGCGTACTATAATAGTTCAAAAACTAGTTAGTATTATAGTAAAGATAATTTTATTAAAAATACTATCAGTGTTGACGATCGTTAAATGTCGGATTCAATAGTCGTTTTTAAATATTTATTGTAAACTCATCAATTTTCGTTTATTTTTATATTAACTGATATGTTGGTGTAGAGGTCGCAAGCGCTACTACGGAGCATGAGATCCTGGGTTTTATTTCCAAGTCGGGCAGAGTGTGATTGTGTTTTACCATCTGGAATTGCTCAGTAGCAACCTGGAGTCGGGATTTGTGGCAAAAGGCGCGCCCTCTATTACATGGGACTTAAACATAACTACCTATCGAAATGGGGGTGTTACTACAGGCTTATCTCTGCCTAACCCTTTGGGTATTATAGGCGTGATTTTATGTTAAGCTATCGTCTCCCGATTCACGATTCTTTTGTTTCGAGCCTGAAGTAGTTTCAGGTACCCATCTAGTTAAAGTTAACGATTCAGCTTTTTTTTTATAAATTTGATTATAAATTGACAGTCCATTGTGCCAATTTGCAACAGTAGCGCTCTAAGCGGTCGTTTTTGGAACTAACGTCAGATTTTGACATAAAAAAAACGAAAATTGGTGATTTTCACTTCTCCTAACGTTTAGACATGTTATACTTGCTACGACCGAATTTAAGACGATACAATTTATCTTTGAAAAAGAATTATGTATTGCTTTTTCACCAAACAGGAATTGATTTTTAATCTGTATCACACATTGCACGCCATGACAGAATTGTAATTATTTTCAAAAGCTCTTGAGGAATTTTCAATATTTAAGTAATTAATTATTATTAAGCCTAATTAAGTACATCGCTGTTCACCTCTTTTCTATATTTTCAAACTTATCCTATATTTCAAAGTTTCCCGCTTAAAGTTGACACTTCATTTCAAGATGGCGGTTGTCTATAATTAATTATATTGTTTTTAATTATAACTATGTATTGTGTAAAAAATCCACGCAGAAACCAAGTTTGGCCTTTGTTATATATATCAAACTGTTACCATAACGGCTTTCAGAAGAAGTAACAAACTCTATCATAAATCGGCTTACAGCCTGTAAAACTCTAGTTAACCGTTGTGATTGGATTAGGGAGGATGCGTTAAGGAAGCCTGCAGAATTCAAATTTTCTTACAGAGTCAAGCATTATGTTGATTAAAATATGATGGCCTCGAACTCACTGTTGGGCCTAGCTAAAAAGCACGCTGTCTCACCAGGAGCCTGGCTAAAAAGCACGCTGTCTCACCAGGAGCCTGGCTAAAAAGCACGCTGTCTCACCAGGCATCCTGGCCGACAGAGGTAGTATCAGTGATGAGCAGTTAGACGCTAGTGTACACGCACAACGTTATTGAGTGAGAAGCAGGATCATTTATAGTAAAACAGGCGCTTAAAAAAATAAGAAAAGTTCTTTGGAAGATCGAGTTTTATGAAATGACCAATAAATTTTATTGAACATTTAATTAGAGCTTTGTCGGTACCGATTTGATTTTGCAGATTTTACACTTCTTTTAATGACATAAACACGCCATAAGTTAGGTTAAATTAGCAAGAAAAATGAATCATTGTTGGCTCCTAACTTTTTAATGGCATTATATTTTAGTATTTTGTTTTCCGCGCAGACAGTATTAATAATGAGACAAGACTATACCATGTTTCATTTTTTATATACATTGTCGAACAGTGGAGTAATACACTCCCGAAGTTTGTATGGAAAAAATGTCGACTAGATTCAACTTAAATCACCAACACACCCCTGTAAGTTAATTTAATCCCACTGGATGACTTTTTCATTAAATAGTTACCTGTCACTACCCTGTACTTAATTGAAAACAACCTAAGAAATTTTGAATTTCGCGGGCGATTAATAAAATAAAATATCAAGCCCTCCCAACGTAGACAGAGAATGCCATTCTCTGTCTTTTGAAATGAGTTGGACAGTTAGAATGTTGGCTTTTAAAAACCGGGTTTTTAATAGTGCTGTAAGTACAATAGTTATACAATGTGGAGACAATAAATGAAAACACTGGTAAAATTATGCATAGGAGTATTTTGAAATTATCAGATAAATGGTAATATCGAAATTAAAAATAAATAGTGATGGAGCCGACTATGGGGGTTTGTCAAACTTGAACTAGCCATAGTGACTAAACTATTGGGTATATTTGGTTGAATTTTTCTATGCAAAATGGGAACGTTTTTTGTAATACACCGTTTAATTTATTGTGGTATTTAATTAAGCCCTGCTAATTGCAAATGCAGCACTTGCAAAAAAGCGGAAATCTAATAGTAACATTTTCATGCAAATCCTGTGAATCTCGTTTGCCCCTATGGATGCCATTTCTGCAAAAAAGTCAAAACCCAGTGTCGATAACTGCAGATACAATTAGCAGGGCAGAATTGTACTCTCCACTTTGTATATCAACAAATCAAATATTTTAACAGTTTGTAAACTATGTTTTGTGTTGCCTTTTAAAACCGGGATTTTAAAAAGTGCTGTTAAAACTTAAAAATGATAAATGACGTGTCTTTTGTAGAACTATGTATATCCATTGTTACATAGTTACGAATCTCTAGAGATGTAAAAATTAAGTTTGAATAACCTGAAATATTTATAAAACCTGCCAATGATCGAATTATTTAGCAAAATAGAATGTGTTGTCAAGAAAAACATTAATCATTTTCTGACTTTACATTTTCTTTGACTAGATGGCGCTGATTCTGTTCCATGCCGTAAACTAAACTAAAATCAACTTAAATAAAAGTTAACCACTTTATAAACCTTATTTATAAACGTTCTTAAAGTTAAGTAATGATAAACGTCTGTATAACCATACATTTTTGACAATTAAACATCTCTTATTGTAAATGTTTATAAATAATAGGGTTTTTTATGTTTAATTTAATTGGTATTCTTCAAAACCAGCGCCAATAACTATCATGCAATGATATCCTCATAATTCCTATACTTGAATGTTATATACTTACAGTGTGGCAAATATATCGACGCGAAACATGTTACTATTTTTTTTAAATAATGACAACTACATAGAAACGTGTACTGAACCCATGATAGGTTAAACAAGTTTCGCGTCGATGTCCATGCCAGGTCTAACTTTCTATTTACAAAATTACACCTAACCGGTAGAAGAAATTAATTTAATAAAAACAAAAAAATCGGACTTAAATAAACGGACAATTTAAGCTGGAAGTCAAATTTCCCTGACTTTACCTACACCTGTTCCAAAGCACCCTCATTACAATGGACTTGTATTCCTGTAAAACATTCATTTATAATTATTATTTTAATCAGTGTCATTAAGTATGTGCTACGTTCTAGCGTAATATATATTTTAAAAACTAGCTACGCCCCGTGGTTTCTCCCGCATAAGTCTCGATCTCGTAAGAATATCGGAATAAAAAGTATCCTATGTCCTAACTCAGGTCTACCAATGTGCCGAATTTCATCCAAATCTGTTCAGTGATTTAGGGTTGTGGCGGCATCTGTATCGCTACATGCGAACTACGGTTCATATTGACGTCACGCAAAATCCTGCATCGCGCAAGCAGAGTTTACCGCGGAACTTGCATCAACGTCTTAACAAGCTTCGTCGAGCAGTCACCCACCAGACACAACACCCGTCTGGTCGGAGGATCCTCCCTTTTATATGGAGGATGAGTGAACTTTACACCCTACTCCCTCTAAAGATCTGTATACCTCTAAAGAGAAAACGCTGACCCCAAAATGCTTGTTCAGAACATCTTAGAAATCACAGATCGAGATGTTGGCTGACTAACAAATGTTCTTCGGAGGGCTGGCTTTTAAAAAGCAATGATTTCAAACTCAAAACATTTGTTTCAGTTAATAAACCGATTATAGGCACTTTTGAATCGTCAAGGTCTTGGTCAGTCAGAATGATGGAGCTGTCCATTCCAAGCATAGCATGCGTACCTATGTAGAACAACGGGCAAGAAACGATTGTTACAAAAATATTTGTAGGCAAATTATCTAGCACGAGGCGCATACATAAACATATTTTTTTATCATTTAAATTCTGTACAACAAATCGCAAACTGCCATCTCTTTATACCACTTCTTCTGTCTACCCCACAATGAGGTACGGCATCATGTTTAAAAAGCAATTCATTGAATATGACTGAAAAACCTTTGTGTCACTTTTGTATATATTATAATAAATTATGTAATTTATTTTTCGCACTATTGCAAAAAAACAAGCGTGGGTCGAAATTGAAATTAATGTCGAACCATTTTTTTGTTGGCCGTACATTTCTCAATTTTTTTACTGGTATTTTTTAACATCACGCCTGTGCCCTGTATTTCTCAACGGGTTGAGCAGCAGTGTTGAGAACACCAACCCTAACAAGAAAACCACCCAAAAAATGGAAAAATGTATAGTTATAAATAATAATACAATATGTAATAAAAACCCTGTTGTTCCTTTTAGGGACGTATACACTTACCCACAAGCACAACATTTACGAAGTTATAATTTAAAAAATAAGCATTGGCTAGTCGAGAGTTCAACATCAAATAACTATTAAAATCGACATATTCAAAAAATTTTTAACAGTATCTGATTTTACAAGTATCCTTATTTCGCACAATAGACTACGAGCTTGGCGACTTTCTTTGATCTAATCAAAATCAGTTAAACATTACAAATATTCATAATTAAATATTTATTTTAATTATTTTTGTTAAACAGTTTTTATAAATGACATGCTTTATTACGTATGTATACCGATTCTGAAAACGTGGGTAGAAGGAACAACAGGGTTTTTGTTACATATTGTATAATGTCCTTCTTAAGTCTATAAAAAATGTAAGACCCATGCTTGTGTCTAACGCCAATTTCAGGCGTCCTTTCATTTAATCATTTAAACTATGAATTTGAAGATATGAACTGTCATGGCCGCCATTAAACTGTCATTGCCGCCATTTTGGAGCGCAGAACTGCTCTATGTCAACTTTCATCTTTTTTTTTCTTAATTGAAACCTAGCCAAGTTATGCGCTCTTAGGATCAAAATTAAAATTCCAGCCAGCCAAAACCAGAAGTGAGCTTGAAAAGAGTTGGTTTCCACCTGATTATAAGGATTGTCACTGTTGAAGACTTTCTTCCTTAAGTTTTCACGCTGGGATTTGGAAAAAAAATAGACCAGCTGTTGTCTGCTGTCTGACTGATTTTTTTTTACTTTATTTAACAACTCGAAACAATTAAAAACCTCTGTCTATTTTAACCTGTCAGGAAGAGACAGCAAAATTTTAATTTAAAATCCTTCGTGCCACAATCTATGCAGAATGTCTTCAAATTCCAGGTGTTTAATGATAAAGATAATGTCTATGTTGTATTTGTTTTTAAGGTCAGTTGTGCCCTTAGGCGTTTAATAAGGAGTGTAATACATTATTGTAAATAATAATACTTTGTCGCTGTGTCAATACGTCCACGTTAAATCTGATAGTAAAAAATTCTTCATGTTTAAAGATTGTTTTATTTCTATTACTCTGTAACTCAGACAAACCCACATATTACATCTGCATAGGTAACACAAGCATTCGACAGGCTACATTATCGAAAATTACACATTTTGACAACTTCTATTCTATTCTATTTTTAAATATGGCAAGCAAAGCCGATGTCGACTATTCTGCCAATGTCGAAAGTGAATTGGAAAAGCATGTGTGCATTATAAAAAAAAATTGTTAGAACATTAAAAATACATTACATACAACATAAACACAGATTGGGGGAACAAATCATAATTTTTATATTATTGTGACGGATGAAAATCATCAGCGCCACAAGCAGTTCAGGAGAGGAATGAGTTAAAAGAGAGAGGAAATTTATCGGAAGAGGGATCTTAAATTTGGTGAGACGGCTGTACAAATCTAGAGCTGGGACGTTATTGGAACACTAATTTTGACAACTTGATTTGCCCCTGATTTGGCAAGCCCCGACAGCAAACTGTCAGTAGAAATAGCGTTCGTGTATTTGATTTGGGGCTGACTTTTCAATAGTCAGATAACTCATAAATATTGCGGTTTGACAACTTTTATATAGAAAATATGTCAAGCTGTCAGATTTATTCTTCAGATAAAAGTTATTGGCCTTTTGAAAAATCAACTAAAAAAATACACTGACAAAGTTGACAGCTTTACAGGTACAGTCGCGCTCATAAGTCCAGTAAGTACCGTTCTCAAAACATCAAGAGCGCGGTATATTCGTTATACGTGAAAAATTCTTGAAACACATACCAGTGTACAGACAAGCTATCGCAAACTGGCAAATGTTCCCAATTGAACATTAACCTTAAGTTTTTGTAATAAAGTTGAAAATCTATCAAAGAAATTTGACAGATTGAAGTAGCTTGATGTGTATTATTGTGTGCTGTACCTGTTTGAAATCCCATTTTTGCATTTTTCTCAAATATCTGAGAAACTCCAAGGTCAAAAATAACGAAATTTTCATCTCCCCCTTGAGTGGCACCCCCTGGGAACTTTGTCTCTAGACTAAAGGATGAACTTTAAATGACCTTGACCGTGATCTTTGTCAAAAATTGCTAGCTTTATATTGCATGAACTTATGTTAACAGTGGTCATGATTCTGTTGGGCACTAAATAAACTTAACGTAGGTTATTTTGGGCTTGCGGACGGCGAGTAATGGGTAGCTCGCTATCCGATAAGGACCAAGCCCGGGTCGACGGCGCGTTGTGTTCCACGCGCGCCTCAAAAAGATGTCAGCAGCAACTGGTGGGGTCCGCAAGGGCCGATGCCTGCCAGGGATGCGGGTTGTTCGAAAGAGATAACGCGGCCCCTGGCACACAGGCAACTGAGGGAACACGGGTGGGTTTTAGTCAGTAAAAGTCTGACACGCCCTCCCGCTCCACCCAGAGCGGGAGAAGTTGTTTGATGATTTTTCCCACCCAAAAATATAAAAAAAACCTAGGTTATTTTTATCTTTTTTCTTCTACTGAAACAAGAAAGAGACGGAAGTAAATAAGAGCTGTCAAAGGACATGTCCAGAAATGGTTTTTTATTATTTAATAATTCCAACCAGAGTAAATTAAATATATTTGGATAGACATTCCTAAACCTAGTCGTTCTAACTATATCATACATTTTTAAAGGCCTCCATTTTTGAGAAAAAATGTTTTTTATTTTCGTGCGAATTTACTTCTAAAACGAACAAACCTTTCAAATTATCTAGGATAATGAAGTGAACGCACCCAAAAAAAAGTAAACTTGTCAAAATTGACAGAGGAGAACTGTCATTACTGTCAGTGAGTGTCAATCAATAGTTGATCTATGAGCATGACAACGTAAACTTAACGTCACAGAGTACATTACATATCGTTCTCATGTCAAAAATGTGTAGAAATATCTATCAAAAACTGAAAGCACGTTGAAGTAGCCATAATCATGTAGATTATGGCTAATTCGAATGTTCACGTGCAAATTATAATATTTTACCAAGACCCCAGATAGCAAGAAGTGCTTGTTTCAGCATAATCCACAAGAGTTTAGAATCATCAGGAGTAAACAAATAATAATGGTATCTACTGATCAAAACTATTGTTTAATACCTAGGAGAATTCCTTTTTTGTGACTTGTTATCGAGATCAGAAGTGGATGAAAGCCTTTCGAAAATTGTGCTATTGAAAAACTGATTAGTAAGCTATAATTGGACGCAATGTACGGTTTTGTTATGAATAAACCTTCAGTTTTGAAAATAGTATTTATTTATTGAATTTCTTCATTTTCAATGTCTTCTCATTAAAATACTGTCGAGAAACTGAGCAGCTGGAGATACATTATTTTGATGCCGAGCCCATCCAAGATACCAGACAATTGTCATCACATGAGCGCTGTGCTATCCAACAGAGAAAAAGTCAGAGTTTTAGGTTCATAAACTACCGGTATCCAAATCATGTGCAAAGTAGGGGAATCCGTTGTGAAAAGGCCAAGTCAGTAAAATCGGAAAAATCAGCAAAGCACAAAGAATGACACTGGATAACAATAAAGTACGAGCGAACGAACGATACGATACGATACTGTAACGGATGACGGATCAGTCAGACGAATGACGCGTGGAGCCGGTAGGGATGGCGATCTGACACCAATTAATCGTTTTATCGGGCCAAAACAATCGATCTTTTAAATCGATTTTGCCATAGAAAATCTACAATTTTTTTTTTCTATCTATATTATCTAGTTTCTAAACTTTTTAATGTAAAATCATTAAGAAAATAAATGTCTTGTTTTATACCGAATACGGTAATTTGTTATTAACGAATTCTCTGAACAACAAAATCCCTGATTTTACTAATGAGAAATCGTTTATTAAGATATATTTCTTGATTTTCATAAAATGGATTTCTATTTACATTGTAAATGGAGAATTGAAAATAAAAACAATGTTTTAGAAATCAATCAGGATGTGATTTGAATCGATTTAAAATCGATCTTTTTCGGAAAGAATTGACAACCCTTTGAGCTGGTGACGCCAGCTAGGGATGGTCAACTCGATTTAATTCGAATTGCGCTCAGATTGAGTTGCAGCGATCGAGTTGAATTAGATTGCCGCGGTAAATGAATAAGCGAGTACGTGATTGACGTCTCTTGTTTGCCATGTATTTGAACCTTATTTTATATTTAACTTGTATTGTAACTGTATTTAATTAATTAGAATAGTCTCAGTATATGTTTTTTTTGCGAATCTATAAAAAAAAATTATATCGTACCGAAACAGAGGTGAAGTTGGTAAAAAAAAAAAATTCATTCGATTTCATCAAGGTACCAGAGTTCCGTAACTCGAGTTCAACTCGAGTCTCATGAATGTCAATCCGAGTTACCTTGAGGCGTGTCGTATTCTGAGTTGACACATCTCTAACGCCAGTGACAGATGAATATGACATTGTCCGTCAAATATGACATTGTCACAGAGTGTTGGAGTTTTATTAGGGGTGCCAACTAAAAATAACATCAATTATTATTTTATTATTTTTCGCTTAAATGGAGGGGTTTAAAAATATTATTTCAGTAGCTCTGAGTTCCATATTTTTGTGGTATTTATTTGAGCCGAGTTTGATGCTGGTTAGATTTTTCTTGGAATAAAAAACCAACGTCCATACAAAAAGCGGACATCTCCTTTAGTTGAACTTAGATTTTCTTCGACACAAGCTCTACGACGAACTAAATTCATTATGTACTCCAAAATCAAGGAAAAGGCGCGCGTGGAACACTACGCGCCACCATCTTGGGTCCTAAGGAATAGGGGGCGACGGATCTGGCGACATCGGTCGCCTTTAGACCAAGGGCTTTTGGCCACCGCCAACGTCAACGGGACGTAGACGAGATGAGGCGCCGATGTAGCGGTACATATATTTACTAAATTATTAGTCCATGGCGAAACATTTAACATCATAATTCGATTTAATAATCAGCCTATAACATTCCGACTGCTGGGACACAGGAGTATTCTCTGAGAGAGGGAGAGTACCCGCCACGCGCGCCCACGCGAGTGGGCATATGTCACATGTCTTCGAATTTTTCGTTCTAGGACATGCCGGTTTCCTCACGATGTTTTCCTCCACCTGAAGCAAAAAGAGCAGTGGTAATTAAATAATTTAAACAAAGTAAAAAACCTGTCTGGGTTCAAACGACCGACACGCAAGTCACGTAAGTCGCGGCCGTAACCACTGGGCCAGCACAGGTCTCCTCTATTTATAATCTCTTTATAAGACCTTAATTTACCATGTTTTAAAGCAAATAAATGTCTACTCTATGGTCGCGTGTCTACCGGCTGCCTTCTCCATAAGGGTCAGCAGGCTTAGCACGACGCTTTCTATTTTTTTCGAAAGAATGCACAGTGCTTTTTCAATACAAAGTGACATTTCGTTTTTCCATTTTTGACATCGCACCGTAGATATCCTTCTACAATCTGTCATTTAGTCTTTCGTTTCTAACGATCTTTGTCTAGGTCCTTAAAAATTTAGACTATTTCAGAAGAATATTTCTTCTCAAACTGTCAAAATCACACAGACAACAAATTTTCTACTCGACGGCCACAAAGTATATACGATTATTTACAAAATCATGATTCGATTAGAACGCATAACTGTGATAATTAATAGAAAAACAGCTATCTTCTCTTATTGTACATCATTTGGTTACTTACTAGTCATGTTTATTCTTCCGTCGACAAATCGGTACTTGTGCTAAGCCGATATCGATATTCATACAATTTTCTACTTCAGCCTTGTTATCTTTTTTTAAAATGAAAGTTCACTTTTCAGGCAGTCGGGTTTTTTGATATCTATTGTAAATTATTTTTATTTCAGTTTTTAGATAATAGATAGTTATTTTTGACGTTGATGAGAACTGTTTAAGAAACCCATTATTTTCATACCCCACTCAATAAGTAGTTGAGAAAAAAAAAATGTCGAAGACACAATAAGGCGCCGAATATTGGCCATGTTTTTTTAAAATTTATATACCTAGTTTCACTCTCACAATTTAGACGAATCTAACGGCACCTCTCAAGCTGAAATCGATCGAGCCGTTTAGGCTACAGAGCGTGTCAAAGAAATATACATACATACATAAATCACTCGAAAAAAATAACTCTCCTGGCGTAGTCGGGTAAAAAGAACACATCACCTATTTTCAATGGAGCCAGTAAGTAAATTGCTTGGGTATTTTTCCGTTCTGTCTGAACTGACCCGTATTTGAGCCGGAACGACACGCGGGACAAACTAGATTATTAAAATACCACCGTATTTTACATTGAGTGACTGCCTATCTGACCTCCACAACCCACTTTCTAAGTAAAACGCTACCCACCTACCAAGGGCCCGATCTAGCTATTTCGCCGCTCCGGGCAAAAATAATATTCGCCGCCCTTTACACTAACACCATATAAGTTCCTTTTTTTTTGAGGGTGGGAAATCATCAAATAATTTCTCCCGCTCTGATCGGAGCCCAACCATCCAAACAAGCCCACCCGTGTTCCTTCAGTTGCCTGTGTGCCGGGGGCCACGGTATCTCTTTCGAACAACCCGCACCTCTGGCAGGCATCGGCCCTTGCAGACCCCACCAGTTGGTGCTGACATTTCTTTGAAGAACATAACGCGCGTGGAACATAACGCGTCGTCAACCCGGGTTTGGTCCTTACCAGACGGCTAGCTACCCATTACTAGCCGTCCGCAAGCTTGAAATCGGCCGGAAATCGGTCTGGGATTCTCGATGCCCAAGGCGTCTCCTGCGGCGACTAGAGTTGTGAGGGCGCATAAATTGTCCCTCCCTCACGTGCGCCGCTTCCCCCTTCGCGAGCATTACCGCTACGCAGGAGATGACAGCTTCCCATGCACTCTTGCTCCGTACCATGGCCTGGACAGGGGTCGGACGCGAGAGATCGCCGCCGCCGAACGTCTCCACGAGGAAACGGCGGTATTCCGCCCGAGCCGGGCAGATCTCCATCGAATGCTCCACCGTGTCCTCCGGGCGATCTACGCAGTAGTAACTCAAGCGCTTCTTCCCGCCTTATCCGTAACAGGAACCTCCCGAAACAACCGTGTCCGGTGAGGACTTGCGTCAGGCGGAAGGTGAGGACGCCGTGGCGCCTTTCAATCCACTCCGCAGAGGGGACTTGCCGCGGCAAAAAAAATCATCCTGTATATACTTACAAACATACTCTCATGAATTTTGTATACTTGTTCAGATAAGATTTTTCACTCCTACAGATAAAATTGAGGACTTCGTGCAACCGCCTGGCGCCCCCAGTTTTGCCGCTCTGGGCATTTGCCCGGCTTGCCCCCCTTAGATCGGGCCGTGCACCTACCTGGCTTGAGGATTGTAAAATAAAACAACAAAAAAGTATGCTAACCGCATTTATTTTAACTGAAAACGAATACTGTTTATTCTTAAATTAGGTACATTCTTTATTAAAAACATTCAACATTTAAATATCGAAGGATTTCGATGCGAGTGCGATATAACAGTAAATCTACGGTTTCTTAGAAGAACAGTAGCCGCTACATAACGACCGTTTTGAAAGTGATGGCGGCGAGGTTTGTCTTTACGGTGTCAAAATGTTTCTCTAGGAAAATACACCAACTTATAGTAAGTACTACTATTTTCTTAATGTCCCTTGGCAAATTTCTTGTTTTGTCAGTTGTCGGATTTCTGTCAGTTGCCCTTCGCACTTGGTACATACCGGACGCTCTCAATGGACTTGGTAAGTATATAGAGTTGATAATACTTACTTTTTTAACTTAGTGTAATAGATTTTAAAGATGGGAGGAAAGCTCGTTTGTATTCGAAAATGCGATGATTCCCAAGGGACATTAACCCCCTTATTTATAAACGTTGCTTAAAGTTAACTAATGATTGGCGGCTGTTTAACAATACATTTTTGACGTTTAACCTTTTAACCGCCCGACTTCATATCAGTTGTCGTGCCCCCAACGCCCGGCACAGTGAATCGAAAAATAAATACCTACAACAAAGAGGGATGTGCAATACTTATCTTTTTACAACAGTGTGGTATTTTGGTCGTAAATATACGACCCTGGCGAAATGGACCCGAAAATATTTATCGGATTAATCCGACGTAAGCGGTTAAGAGGTTAAATACCTCTTTACTTTAACCACCGTTTATAAATAAGGGGGTGAGAAAATAGTTGTACTGTACTTTGTAAATAACGTTTCAGTTATGTCATCTGCCAGTAAATTGCGACGCTATGTGGCGGCCACCGCCTTTGTAAACCGTAGCTTAATTTCACATTCGCACGGACATAAAAATAAAGCGGAGGGATTTATTCGCGCACTGGATCTTCAACACACTGCTCAACGCCGAGAGCTGAAAATCGAACACTGTGTATATTCGACGCGCTGAGACTCACTGGCACTTCACTCTGTTGGTCTCAATGCTCGGTTTAAGGTGAATCTTGTCAATATTTTTCCATACAAACTTCGGAACTGTATTACTCCACTGTTCGACAATATACATGAAAAATTAAACATGGTATGGTTTCGTCTCATAACTAATATTGTCTGTACGGAAACAGAATATTAAAATAAAAAGACATTAAAAAGTTAGGAGCCAACAATGATTCATTTGTCTTGCTAATTTAACCTAACTTTGGGCGTGTTTAAGTAACAAAATAAGTGTAAAATCTCCAAAATGAAGTCGGTACCGACAAAGCTCAAATATCGAAAAGTTCAATAAATGTTATTGGTCATTGATTTATCAAGTGGTTTTTTCATAAAACCCGATCTTCCGAAAGACTATTCAAAAATTTTACGCGCCTGTTTTACTATAAATGATCCTGCATCTCACTCCATAACGTTGTGCGTATAAACTAGCGTCTAACTGCTCATCACTGATCTGTCGGACACGATGCCTGGTGAGACAGCGTGCTTTTAGCCAGGTCCACCAGTGACTAGATTTCCTTTAACACCTAGAATTGAAAATCCAGTGCGCGATAAAATACCGTCGCGATATTTTTACGTCTGTGCGGGCTAAGCGTTTTCGTTGTACTTGTTTCAATATTAAATTACGCTCATCGCTGTCGCTTCGGAATCGGAACTAAACCACACAAAACAAATAAATAAATGCCTCAATACTAATCGTAACTGCGACTTTCGACTAATTGCGTCGCGTAATCGCGTGTAAGGCCGTGTCGTAATTTGAGCGATCGTCGGTATCATTTGTTACTAACACGTTACATCACGCATTATTTCCCCGAAGTGTTGGGCAGAGCGAAATTTCGCCAGTTTGTAATAAGGGGGCGAGCATATCAGTAGCGACGGGTCAATACAAGCCGATTCCCATTCGCGTACCTTTAAGAAATCCTACCTCACACCGATCCACCATTCATTATTTCAAAGTACAATTAGTTTTGATGTGTTTCTAATACCCTATTTATGTTGTTCAATGTCGAAATGTAAGCCATTCTTACTGTTAGTGTTTTAAGCAATTACCCCGTTGCGTATCGAACCCAAGACCTTTTGCTCAACAGTAGAACTTGCAACCACACGAAGCAGTCACTTATTTTTTAGGCGCACGACGCGTTCGGGTTTGCCAAACAAAATGAACACGACGATCGCTCGCTTACATGCATTAGGACAAAGCCTAAGGCGACCTATGCTCTGATTGGCTACACTAAATCAGATGCTCTATCACTTGTACATATTTTACAATATAATATTTAGTTTGTATATTTAACGCTAGTTTTAGTATATGCGCAACCCGAAACACGTGTCTAGTATTTTTATATAAAGAATCTATGTACAAAATTTTAAAACTGTATCATGAAAAATCGCAAAGTTATAAGCTTGTTATGTTACCTAGTTGTCTACACAAACATGGTCACCACGCGGCACCCCGGACGTCCAGTCGTATTGTGCTCATTGATAATAATTAGGCAGTAGGTACCCAACTGTACGGCGATTGTATTGTAATAAACTGGTGATAACATTTTCCATCACACTTGCAAAAATTTTAAAAATAATAAATATCATGGTTTAAAAATTATTGGAATCGATTCAGTAACTTATTTTGAACAAACTATATTCGTTTCGCATATACCAAAAATAATGTTGTATATTTTTACGATACAGGGTGTCAAAACTAACTTTGTAATACTGAAAATAAACGTCGGAAGTAATAATTTTATACATTTTCTCATTCTGTATACATTATACATGGAAAGTTACGTTTTTTTTTATTGTTTATTACTTTTTTCAATTATAGCGAATCGCCTTAGATAATATAATAGTTATTTCGCAGATTGGCCAAAGCATGTATAAAGTAGAAAAGTAGATAATTTCGAGTATAGTTTCTTAATTATTTTTCATTTAAAATGTACTTATATTCGTTATGTACTATTCTTATGTAGTTTAAGGGCAATTCGTATATTTGTTGGAACGAAGTTCCTTACCGTACTTTAGAAGAAAAAAAAATGAAAAATTTTGACACACTATAGTACTTTATTTTTCATGTATTTACTCTCATAATTTTATTTATTTGTAACTGTTATTTTATACATAATATACAGCGAAAGGAAACTTCGTTCCAACCGGGTCTCCCACTATACGACACCTTTTTTAAACTTTTGGATATTTTGAAACAATATTAAAACATCACTCCTCTAAAATAACTCAGAATTTACAAAAAATATTCTGAATTTCTTGACAGTGTTGTTTTTTTTTTAGTGTTTCGTTATACATACATTGCTTTTCATTTTCACTGTCAAAATTCCTATTGTCATACATTTTAACTAAAGATCAAAAACAAATGCTTAGTCTAACTTATATTTTAGAGTTATATTTGGCCTTTACTTGCCAAGAAATTAAGAGTACACTTGTGACTTTTACACTGAAGCGATTTTTTTTTTAATAATCATATTTTAATGTTCGACTCTGTAAATTACTATTTAAGTACTCATAGGCCTTTTTCACAAAAATCTTAAATGAATACTTACAACAGTCAAAAATACTTTTTTTTTTCTTCAGAATAACCCATTGTCAGACATCCATAGCGAAATAATAATGACTAGTTGTGTCAGATCTTCAAATTAAAATAATTGCCAATTAAAATTAAAAGAAAAATAGGAACTAAAATAATTATGCAATAATACTGTTAAAATAAAGTTTTTTTTTTTCATAAATTCGTTTACAAAGTTTTAAAAATAATATTTAGCAAGACGACCTCAATTTGGTTTTAAACTTAGCAAAAAATGGTTTTAATTCAATCCAGGTTCGCACGTTTTTTTTATCGTGCACTGGAATTTCAGCTCTCGGCGTTGAGCGAATCCAACCGAGCGCATTCCAGAGAGTCAAGAAATCACACTGGTTTTTTTTTGAGTGTGGGAAATCATCAAATAATTTCTTCCGCTCTGGGTGGAGCAGGAGGGCGTGTCAGACTTTTACTGACTAAAACCCACCCGTGTTCCTTCAGTTGCCTGTGTGCCAGGGGCCGCGGTATCTCTTTCGAACAACCCGCACCCCTGGCAGGCATCGGCCCTTGCGGACCCCACCAATTGGTGCTGACATCTCTTTGAGGCGCACGTGGAACACAACGCGCCGTCGACCCGAGCTTGATTTTTGACTCTCAGCCCTAGGCTAAGGGTTGAAAATACAGTGCACTGAAAAAACCTCGCGTTATTGAAGCGTCCGTGTGTTTTTGGCTAAGGATCAGTTTCGACAGAACGGAAAAATCCTCCGGCAGGTTCAAGTCTTCTCTGGCCGCAATTCAAACTGAGATCAACCGAATCGCGAGTATCTGCGACCCGACTGTGTCGATATTTATACAATTTTCTACTTTAGGCTATCGTGATACGGTCCGATTTTCAATGGAGTCAGTAAATTTCCATAGGTTACATTTTTAAGATGGAGTAAAGCAAATACTGAACCAGGAAAACGGTAAAAAGGTATTGCTATTTCTTATTTTACATTAAGTTAATATACATTTTTATTATAATACTGGACTGTGTACTTTCTAATCTAGATAGTGCATATTTTTTGCTTAATTTTTTACACTATTATTTTTCATTATTAAAAAAGAAAATGATGATGGCTTAAACACACAACATCACACCTGTTTTTACCGTAGGATTATGTAGACGGTACCTATAGTACACCCAAATTTCGGCAGTTATTAAATGTTTAAGTCCAATGTAATAGGGGTCGCACCTTTTGCCATCAACCGTGCACTAATACAGACTCCAGGCTGCTATTGAGAAATTCCAAATGGCAAATCCCAATAATACTTTGCCCGACCCAGAGGACCTCATGGTCAGTAGTTGCACTTGCGAGCAATAGACCAGCGAGGCAGCCAACGCGGAGTTTTTTTTTTTAATTAGTATTTTATAATAATGAAAAATAATTAGTTTTTTAAAACTGACTAATCGACTATAACATTAGATAAGGTGGAAACGCAAAATCAATTTTTCTTCCGTTTTTTTGCAATTAGGAGGTCAGTGTCAGGTGGACAAAATATGATTTGCGTTCGTAACACGTATGTTTTTACAGAATTAATAAAAACTTTACAATCATCAATGAAACCCTCTACGAGTATGGGCAGCCGTCACGTCCTTCTGCGAAGCAGTAATGCTCGTGAAGAGGGAGGCGGCGCACGTGAGGGAGACGTAGTACATGCGCCCTCACGGCCGTGGTCGCCGCAGGAGACGCCCTGGGCGTCGGGAATCCCAGGCTGATTCCCGGCCACCGTAGGCGCGGGCTTGCGGACGGCGAGTAATGGGTAGCTCGCTGTTCGGTGAGGACCAAGCTCGGGTCGACGGCGCGTTGTATTCCACGGGCTCCTCCACGAATTGTCAGCGCCAACTGGTGGGGTCCGCAAGGGCCGATGACTGCCAGGGGTGCGGGTTGTTCGAAAGAGATACCGTGGCCCCTGGCACACAGGCAACTGAAGGAACACGGGTGGGTTTTAGTCAGTAAATGTCTGACACGCCCTCCTGCTCCACCCAGAGCGGGAGAAGTTATTTGATGATTTCGTTGATGATGATGATGAAGTTATTGTTTCCAAATTTTACCTTTAATTAATATTTTGACTTTGTTAGCTTAGTTGTTAACACTATTGTGCATGATGCGGTCTCTTATAAGTGAAACAGTACACTTACTTAAAACCTGATATTGCCCGTTATTTGTATGTCATGTATTGTGTACATCTTTTGTTGGAGATCCTAAATCAATAAATAAATAAGTACATTTCTAAAGTACGTTTGTACAAATACTTTTACACGTAGTGGTTTTCTTTTAGGATGGAAAATCATCAAATAACTTCTCCCGCTCTGGGTGGAGCGGGCGTGTCAGACATTTACTGACTAAAACCCACCCGTGTTCCGTCAGTTGCCTGTGTGCCAGGAGCCGCTGTATCTCTTTCGAACAACCCGCACCCCTGGCAGGCATCGGCCCTAGCGGACCCCACCAGTTGGTGGGCACAACGCGCCATCGACCCGGCCTTGGTCCTTACCGGACAGCGAGCTATATTTTTTAGGATCGCGAATTATATTATATCCAACATACGTAACCTGAAACTCACTTGCAAATTGCTAAAAACAGAAGAAATTTCGAATTACGCGGTCTACTTTACCGCATCCACCTAAAGCCAACTAATTCTAACTAATAATGTAAACATTATAAACATCTAGCACCTACAAATATAACTATGCGACTTAAACAAGTCAACTAGTCAGTAACTTCTAATTTTTAGATTAAATATACTTCTAATAGAGGTATCCCTTTACTTAGGGCGATTTTTCAATAGTCAGTTAACTTTTATCTGAAGGATAATTATTTCAATTTGACATATTTTCATGGAAGGGGGGTAGGCTTTTCGTGTGGGATGCAACGTGTGTCGATACTCTTGCGCTATCCCATCTGCTGCGGAAAACCTCAAGCGGCGTAAATATAACAACCTTATTGGTCATTATATTTTTGAGCTGTTTGGGGTTGAAACCCTAGAGCCGTGGGGTCCGAGTGCTCATGGTCTCTTTAACGAAATCCGGTAACGGCTGGTTGACACTTCCCGTAACCCAAAGGCTGGTTTTTATCTTGGCCAGCGGCTAAGCATTGCCATACAACGTGGTAATTCTGCCAGTCTCTTGGGAACATTACCAGACGGCGATGCGGATGAATTTTTTGACGCCATTTTTTTGTTCATGAATAGGGGATAAGTAATAAATACACGATGTTGAAAATTTTACAAAAGCTGTCATACCGTAATATGTTTTCCGCAGATATAAGTTATTTGACTATTGAAAAATCAGCCCTTAGTCGATTTTTTTTCTTTTTCCGACTCAAACAGTCAGTTACTGACCAAAACTTGTTTTTTTTTTTATTGGCATGCCGATTGGATATTGATTAACCTTCTTACTGACTAACTGGCACGCCATTTACGTATTTTTAAGTGACTTTTTATATGAACGGAAAATATTTCTGTTCTCCGGATACGTTTAAGTTAAAATTATATCTGCATGCATAGTACTGCGACGTTTATTTTATTTTTATTTTTAAATGTCGCAGCATTATGCTGAGACCTTTTGGCTTGAACAAGTTTTCTAGTCATTTTCAAGTCAAGTTCAAGTCAAGTTTTTTAGCCATTGCCTTTTGTTTTTTGATTCGTAAATGAATACTTATTTTTATTTAGTCATTTAAAGAGATATTTATTAGTGACGTAAAAATCATCCGAGTGAATATTGACATATTTCAACAGCATGCCTTGTTTATTCTTATTGTTATAACTCGCGAACCGGTACCTGATGGACCTACTTACGTGATTTCATAGATATATTTCTCTAGCTTATTTTAAGTGAATATTTGCGCTGCAATATTTATTTGTTTGTCTAAAAATGTCACAGCATTTCGCTGAGATAAGTACAAATTATTAATTAGTCAGATAACTTGTAACTGATGAATAAATCTGATAGTTTAGCATATTTTCTATACGAAAGCTGTCAAACCGACATATTTATTCCTCAGATAAAACTTATCTGACTATTGAAAAATCAGCCCTTAGATGATTACGATTTTTCTGGCAGCATTATGCTGTGACCTTTTTGACCTCGTTCAGTTTTTTGTCTTTCCTTTTTTTTTTTCACTTTTTGGTATACCGGGTCAGTTTAGTTTTCAAAAGCCTGCCAAATTTGTGGTGCCATCAAACTGAACTACTTTCTCCATGGGACCAATATCGTAATCACGAAAAAAATTATCAACTGTCCCGTACAAAATCAGGCTATATAATGTTCCCACGGCTAGGACACCGGCGTCTTCTCGGTGAGAGGTAGTGGGCTGTAAGCCACCACGCGGGCCCAGTACGGGTTGGTATGAATTAATTTACACAACGTAAAGCAGGCATGTGTGATTCGTGGCCCAGCGGTAACGGCCGCGAATTACGCGTTGTAGGTCGTACGTTTGGAAAAATTAAATCCGAATTAAATTTAATCACCGCTGCTCTCAAAACGGTGAAGCAAAACATCGTTAGGAAACCGGTATGTCCTAGACCCAAAAATTCAAAGACATGTGACATTCAACAACCCGCACTGGCCCCACTCCCTCTCTCTGACAGAAGGCAGCATACATAGGAAGGAAACATTTATAGGCCGATTATGAAATGTCCTTTGGCAGTTCTTTGAAAATTAACCCTGTATTTGACTCCAAAACAACACTTCTTTTTTATCCATTTCTTTTTGCAGCTACAAGAATCTGAGTCCTAAATAAACACTTAATATTTCTCGATTATCTTCTGAAGCTAGTATATATATCTACACGTATGTGGTGTCTCGACATCAGCTGTACATCGGCACCGCGAGATGTTGATGTTATTTCAACAGTTTCTCTTGCTCGTCGGCGCGCGCGTATACGTCACCGTTGCGCGCTTCTGGGGACGTGCGCGACGCGAACGAGGAACGTGTGTGCGGAGATGCGGACACGGGGACAGGGTGCGGGGATACCTGCGGATAGAATGACTAGTTATAGAAGTTTAATAAAAAAAAAAGAAAGAAAGAAAAATGTTTATTCTGCACAAACAAAACGCACATTACAAAAAAAATAAAATTATGCTGAGAAACTTAAAATGCACACATACAATTTAGACAAAAGCCCCGTATCCAAGTCGGAAGGTTAATAGGTTAATAGTAATAACTGCGATAGCTGTGCTTGAACGTCAATCAGCAACGTCATTTCAGCCGAAAGACGTCCACAGTTGGACATAGGCCGCCACTTCGACCGGTTTTGTTTCACATCCAGCGGATTCCGGCGGCCTTCACAAGGTCATCGGTCCACCTTGTGGGAGGCCTTCCCACTCTATATCTCCCAGTAAGCGGTCGCCACTCCAGAACCTTTCGGCCCCATCGGCGATCTGTTCTGCGAGCAATGTGGCCTGGCCACTGCCACAAATTTGTAACCCCCATTTCCCCTTTAGGAGATGAATTCTCTAAAAATCTAAGGCCAGTAATTTGGAAGCAAAATCGAATAATAATGGCAAATGTTTAATTCGTTTTACCTGTCGTGAAGGAGTCTTGTGTTCACCGCTGATGCTTATATCCTCGTCCACTGATTGCAATAACTATAAAAGAAAAAGAAAAAAAAAATTATTATGATCAGTTTAGTTAGCCAGTTTAAAAATAATACATAATTATTTCGTCTGTCAACACTTTTACCAAACTGCCCTAATCTAGTCATTACGTCACTTATATTTGGTATAATATTAAATGGCATATGTACATAATGCTAAATCGTTACATTATAGTATTTTTATTACACGAAGCAGCGACAGCTTTACTTGTGATAACCAAGTGTATAAATGCGCTATGAATTTGTGCGTGAGGAGGAATAGTTTCAGCACGTAACACACACACTTTCGACTTCGCCATTGTCACAAATTCACAGCGCAAGTAGCTTCTTGGGGTAAAAAACCGTACTACCCTACGTTACCAAGATTACACATCCTTTTACAAATTCTAGATAATTACTAAATTTTAAGTCTACATACATGTTTTAACCCAAAATTACGTCAAAAAACCTCAGTTCTGATTCCTCTCCAGCATCTTAATAATCCTAGAAAGCTGTACCAACATCAGCTGCTCAGTCTCAACTCTCCTCTTTTCCACTTGCAGTCTCTCTTCCCTCCACTCTCTCTCACAATCTAAGTCTCTCTCGAACTCTAAAAACCTCTCATATCTTTCTAAATGCTCTAAATGACGATCGTTAGAATCGATTTCTTGCTGAATCGATTTGTAATCGATACTTCGGTTGGGGATATCGATTTCTAAGAGGGTTTCTTCTTGATTTTGAGGGGAGAGGTCGTGGATTGTGATAAGGGAGGCGTCTGTGTGAAACGTAGTTTTCTTTTTCTTGCAGTGGTCTGATTCTAAAATTTAACACAGTAGGAAGATAAGGAACTAGGTATACCCACACTATGCATTTTCATCTTCAATTTTCGTCTTCATCTTTCTATTCGACTTCCGTTTGGCGCTTTCAATGATTGAATGCGTTAACGAACGCAACGTCAATATAGTCATTTAGTTCGCTTTTGGAAACATGCGCGACGAGAATATTTTACTTGGTGGAATATGTGCGGACCAAGTAGGTCATAAGAAATTCCAGAAAAAAAAAGAATCAGGATAAAGTTTTGGATACGAGGTTATTATAATAATCGAATTAACGTGATTATGAGTGAACTACGAGTACGAGAAGATAAAGATATTCTTAAAAAAATATTATACGCAGTCCGAAAGAAATTTCGATCGACTTTTGAATCGACCATCTTGTTGCTGTACGCTTTGTGGCACAGAAATCTACCCGACACGGGAAAACGTGTATCACAGCGCGCACGCGCTTCGCTTTCAACTGTCATCGCGCATGCGTTCAGGGCATGCCTCACGTGCGCTGTTGACCGCGCCATGACGCATGCTCTTGATGAATAAAAAAAGGCACATCATATCAGTCGAAAGACGTCCACTGCTGGACATAAGCCTCCCCCAAAAGGGGGGATTTGCCATAATCGCCACGCTTGGCAGTATGGTCAAATGCATAGAGAACGCTGCTGTCCATTCTCTAGTAAGTCCCTTAGTCGCCTTCTCCGACACCCACGGGAAGAAATGGAATGGTGCTATTCTTTTACGTCCGGCACCACACGGAAAAAAAACGAAATAACTGTTGATAATTAATAAACATGCCTCCATTTTAATGGATATACTATAAACTTGAAATTCATGCCACATGTATTTAAATTAAACCCATATTTCAAGACCTACTTTGACTTCTCAGTAGCAAAAAGACACGATTCAATGACGCAGCAAAATGCTGATTCAAAACACGTGGTATTGGTTTTTTTTTTTTAGTCCGATACCACGTGTTTTTATAGGGGATCAATATGGCGAAACTCGCGACGTATCGAGAAATTAAATCATGTCTTTTTTCTTACTCTTCCACTCAAAGTAGAAAACCTCTCGAAATATGGGGTTAATTTTAATGCATGTGGCATGTACTTCAAGTTAACAGTATAGCCTTTAAAATGGTAGTGTCGGGCGGTTGCCGAACAGACACAACACTCGTCTGGTCGGAGGATCCTCCTTTACCAACAGAGTATGAGTGAACTTTACACCCTGTTCCTCATACATCTATACTGGTGACCCCGGGAACGAATGTCAGCGTAACCTTCGTGCAACACTTCAGCGTGACGTCATCGTCATCATCATCAAGACCACTTCCTCAAACTTTCAAGCAGCGAGACAGATAGCCAGCCAGCTTCAATGGGTATCCCTAACCACCAGCATGCAGCGGAAGCACATTCCTGGCCAGCACCCTCAGCCTTAACAAGCGACCACGGCACTACTGCTCTTCGGCCGGTCGAGAGCTCGATCTGCACTCGGCCACATCGCGGCGCTGTACCACGACGCACTGGAGCAGCGCCGGCCCCGACTCACTGGGGTTCGCTAATACTCTATTGGTAAAGGAGGATCCTCCGACTAGACGGGTGTTGTGTCTGGTGGGTAACTGCCCGACAGTTGAGGTCGGGTTGTTGTATATGTGAGTCTCGTGGTAAACTCTGACTGCGCGATGTAGGATTTATGTGACGTCCAGATTTGCGTAGTTAGCGTGTGGCATTGTAGATGGCGCCACCTCACTTTTTGTGTTTCAAGATATTTGTTGCGAAGTATTTTTCCTGTAGTGCCGCTACAGTAGCAGTTATAACAGTTATTCCGTTTTTAAAATCGCTCGAAACAAATAAGAAGTAGGTGATTCCATACTTTTGCTCGCGAGTGTAGATACCTCTTACGCGTTCCTGAGAAAGAGTGTCTGGGCAGACAGACGGACAGACTGACGGACAACGAAGTGGTCCTATAAGAGCTCCGATTTTTTTTTTCCTTTCTAGAAACGTTTAGAAAATAATAGTAAGATAATAAACGACTAACCACGAGCTTTAATGTCATCGGCATTTTTACTCAAAACATTTTTCTTGAACCAAAAATTATTCTGAACACATTCAGCACAATCGTTAGCGTCCACATCATTGGCCGAATGTTTGGGCAAACCATCACAGTTCCCTTTACCATACATCTCGTAGTTGGCCCAACATTTGGCGGAATCACAAGCATTGGCGTACGATTTCGAAGGACCAGTTTTCGTCAATTCGATATGAGATTTTGTTGTGACTCCGAGGTTGATTTTTGAGGGATCAGAGTGTGGCCAATATTGGTTGGGTTTGGGTACATATTTGTCTGAGCTGGCGTCCAATTCGGAGTCCGGATAGTTTTGTGGTATTTGCATTAATTCTATGAAGTTTACTCTTGGTGGTAGCTGTAAATGCTGAAATATTATTTGTTACTAAGATTTCTGTTAGCAAGTAACAAAAATATGTAACTGCTAAAGCCATCTAATGTGAGAAATGTAGGCATTATACAGGGTGTAAAGGCAACGCTTCCGAAGCCAGAACGTAAGTTATATACAACCTAAATGCAAACGGATACTAATATCTTTTCGCCTTAAATTGGTTATTTTGTATCAATTTAAAAACGTTTGCCGCTTCTGTAATGTGTCTATTTATTTTATTTAGGCGGCGCTTTACATACGATGCCTAAACCTAAAGTCGCTGCCTGGACTTGGGGTCGAACGCGGTTTTGCGTGAGCCTATCAGTTGATTTTTATTTTTGAATGCATTGCTTGCTAGAGTTGTAATAAAATATGTGTTTAATCTCAAATAATAGTCAATGTAACTGTTCTCGCAGCATAGTGTACACACGGCTACACATCAAGCTATACATTTTCAGTATAAGCTGATCTCGCATTGTATAGGATTTCCGTACAGTGCCAAATCAAGGTAAACAAAAAATGCTAAAAAAGTACTAGATTTTGATGGTACTGTATCGAGAATCACTGGCCCATCACCTGTCTTCTTTTTCGGAAGCGTTTCCCTTACACCCTGTATATTAGTCTTGTGCCTGCTCGGTCATTTTTAAGATCGCTCCGTACTAGTTCATTTCTGTCAGTGAACTAATTAATTCTATTAGTTCTATTAGCTCTATTCGGTCTTCGCTCTCAGTCAGTACTTCCATAGATCACAGAGCGAAAAAGTCTCATTGAAATCGTATCAGTCAAATCAGTCGCTGTCATTCTCGTTCTCGTTCGGACATACGTTAGGGCTTTTTGTAAATGGACGAGGAGCTGTTAGAACTAATAGACCGATTACAAGTCAGCATTCGGAAACGTTTCTTTTAGTACAGTGGTAAGAAACGGTTCCTATTCGTTCATCGTTCGCCAACTACACAAGACTACTGTATATGAATGTAAAAGTCAGTTGATTATAAAAATACGTAAAAAAAAACATTAAAAAAAACAAACAAAACAAAAAACAAAACAACAAAAAAAAAAAAAACAACAACAACAAACATAAAAATGACATTCACAGTGACAGTTGGTCAGTTCCCTAATTACAGCTGAAAAATTCCGAAATTAAGTTCCCGTTGGTACTCAAAATGTATTCATTGTTGAGTCACTTTTGTCGTATACCGCAATAAAAACGGCTATTAAATGTTTCATTTATTGCGATTGTCTTTTTATTATGCCTTTCGGGATGATTAAAGAGAGTGCTGAATTCATTTTGAGTGAAGGTTTTATTGTGGCTGTCACTTAATTAAAATACCGACGTATCAGTTGACTTACATTTGTCATTCTGAAAATGAGGAAGGAGTAAACGCCACAGTTGAGCATGAGGTCCAGGATTCGATTCCCAGGTCGGGCAAAGTGTTAGTGGGTTTTTCCATCAGGAATTTTTCAGAAGCAGCCGGGAGTCTGGATTTGTGGCCGATTGATGCCAATAGGCTCGAACCTATTACATGGGACTTAAACAAAACTAGCGTAATGTGGGTGTACTACACCTCTGCCCAATCTTTCAGGGATTACAGGCGTGAAGTTGTGGTTTTTAACTTATCGCATCCTCATTAATACAAGTATAATCAAACGGGTAACGGTTCGGCCAACAGATACATAAAACAAAATAGAACCTTATCGCTAGTGGAGGTAGATCCTAAATCGTCTGTGTTCCTTGTGGAGACCGTGCTGGCAGATTTATTGAGCAATTTCCCGATAAATAAATCAAAATTGAACCTTATTATTAGTAGAAGTAGATCCTAAATCGTCTGTGTTCCTTGTGGAGACCGTGCTGGCAGATTTACTTATTAATTTCTTAGATATAAGAGATAACGGGAGGTTTCCACTTGACCTGCTTGAGATACATAAATGCTGGAATAGGAGAGGTAAGGATAAAAATGGAGGTAGATTCTTAAACGCAACTCAATGAGAAGACAAATGTCAAAATGACGATGTTGTAGCTAAAGTTTGACTTTTAATTGTATTCAGTAACTAGACAGCGGGATGAACGCTTTTAATGTTCGAATTTAATGAAATTCTTTCTCACATTCCCTCACTCAAATATGAACTAAATATCAACAACGTAAAGTCCACATTCGTGCGATGCTGCTTGGCGGTAGAAATAGGTATGGTGGGTGGTATTTCCCCGGATAACCTCCTTCACAAAGAAATCTGTTGCTATAATTAATATGTTTATTAATAATTTTACCTTATCAACTTCAGTGTCAAATTGTTCGTTGGTAGCGCCTTTGGAGAGAGCTCCTTTTTCCATCAGAGTAGCGCGTTTAGCTGCTAGATGTAAGGATCTAGAAATTTAAATAAAACCATAAACTTTTTTCTGCGTGTTATACAAAATCATGCATCGCGAGTTTACCGTGCAACTAGTATATACAGGATGAAAAACATCAATGGACCTTAAAGGGAAACTAAAGTCTGTTCGCCGAGAGTTGATAAAGTCAGGGTTTCTTAACTCATTACAAATTGCGGCCCGCTAATTATTTACCGGCAATATGGCCGCCGCGTCCGCTGGCCGTTCGGGCCGCAGTTCACAACACCTGCGTGCCTTGTACCACGAATTCGGCGAAAGCGGTACATAAGCGACAGCCGCCATACATATTGCGATAATAAAGCGACAGTCGCTATTCGGAGACGTATCATAATATTTCTCAACTATTAGCGAACAGACTGTACTTGTAATTCTCAAGATAGATTATTTTACTCAAAGGAAACATTCTTTTTTTTTTTGTTAAGAAACAAATCTGTATTCACAGATTTCTCGACATGCTTACCTAAACCGAGAATTGAACCAGCAAAAAAGTCCGGCACGAACGTGTGACGTAGCATGCAGTCCATGTTGATGGTCTATCTATATCAGTGATGACGTCACACTTACCGTTTAACAGTTAAGTAGAAGAGCTCCGTGATGGCTCTCACAGAGTAGTCCGGCACGAACGTGTGACGTAGCATGGAGTCCATGTTGATGTTCTGTAGCGAACCCATGGCGGAAGGTGTTGGGGATTCAGCTGACAAACAAAATAATACATAATTAACATAACGCACTTTCTCGCACAAGTATAATTTCAACTTCAATCATGGAGTTTCTTGACCGTTTTTCTCCATAGCAACCGACTACATTTCGCCAGCTAGCATACTCAAATTAATTGATTCATCCGTTTTTATGCTAAATTAGATCGAATGATATATTTAGCCATAGTTATGAGAACAAAAGCTATCAGCAAAAAAAAAATACAATTAATCCCTAAGTCATTGGAGATAGGTTTTCAGCTAACAGTGTAGCGTGAGTGCAGTGTAGCTGATGGCAATTCAAACAGAGTCAGCCCAAAACTTGTCTACGCAGTCGCGTGCAGTTTATAAAGACAAAAAGACACTGCCTACCCTATCTAAATCAGATAAATAACTATAATTATTGTATCATTATTTTTAACCGACTTCCAAAAGGAGGAGGTTCTCAATTCGTCGGAACTTTTTTTTTTTTTATGTATGTTCCCCGATTACTCGAAGATGGCTGGACCGATTTGGATATTTTTTTTTTTTTGTTTGAAAGGGTATACTTCCCAGGTGGTCCCATGATCATCAAGTCAGGATCTGATGATGGGATCCTGGAGAAATAGAGAGAACTCTTCAAATTTTATAGGCACACTTGAAGCAATTTGTGTAGTTTTTGGAAGAGTACTTTCTCGGAGTGGTTCCATTTCAATTTGGTGAAGATCTGATGAAGAACTTCGGAGATAGGCAACGGAACTCCTCAATAAATGATAGCAAATGGACAGGGATTGCTGAAATCTCATGTCTGTCAATTGTTTACACCAGTTAATAACATAACATCACGCCAGTACGCTGTGAAGGGGTAAGCACATGTGAACCACTAAAAAGTGAAAAATAAAAATCTTTTTTCAAAAAAAAATAAACAACCGACTTCCAAAAAAACACTAAAAAGTGAAAAATAACTTTAATTTCGGAAGTCGGTGACTTTGGATATGTATTTGAATTTTTTGTCACCGCCCTCCGAAATTAAAGTTATTTTTCACTTTTTAGTGTTTTTTTGGAAGTCGGTTGTTTATTTTTTTGAAAAAAGATTTTTTCCTTTCATGTACCCTACTAATTGCCTCCTAGGTGTTTTGGGCTTTCAATCATTGGAGGTTAGACGAGGCTTTCTACAGCTCACAGTAGCCTGCAAAACTCTCAGAGGACGCATCGACAGTCCCGAACTCCTTCATATTTTCTGTCGACTATTTGTTCCCGACAAATACATCGGTCAACGTCAAAGCCTTCGACGCAATCTGTTTGCACCGCCGTTATCTAAAACTTACTTTAGGACGCTTAACGCCCTCCTGACCACCTGTCCTGAATGTGATCTGTTTGCTGATGAATGGAGCAAAATTATGCGTGTATGTCTGATGTTTTGCGAGAGTATGTATGGCTAGGTTGTCATCTATTACATGTTAGTATTTGTAATATGTTTGTTAACCATACCTGTTCAATCTCTATGTTAATTAATATAATTGGTGTTACCGTTATAATTAACAATAAAAAAATAAAACAATCAACAAAAAAAACTTTATCCATAAATCAGCTCCACCTGTCGGATGTCAGTGGTATCATTAAGTAACATCGATACTCTTAGACTTCGAGGCTCTTGCGTGCCTTGTCTTCAGTAAAGTTGATCATTTCCTGTAACGTGCAGAAAACAGGACACGCTATTAAGTGGTCTATAGCATACGTACCGACTCCCACGTTCTGCGTGAGCGCCTGCACGCCGAAGTATGTGAAGGGCCCGGCCTCGAACACCAGGTTCTCCCGCCCCACCGTCACCTCCACGCGACCTTCCAGGATCAGCACGAAGTAGTCCACCTGGGGTGTTAGAGAACCATAATAGGGTATTACAACCATTTTTGAAAAGTGTCTTAATTAGATTCTAAAATGCTAATAAACCATTAAAAAAACTAATGTTTTTTATTTAATCGATTAGTTCAACAAAAATGCATTTAAATTTTACATTTTCATATTTCGCACGTAATTCGACGAAAACGCTGGACGCAGTGGACGCCATATTGCTCTGTGGGTGTGATGTCAGTTTGCTGTGTAAACAAATGTGCTATTTTGTATGACTTATAGTTGATTTGGTGTTCTAGAATGTAATGATATTATTTCAATAAAAATTACTTTGGTTACAAAAATAATAAAAATCTAAAAGTTGTTCAGTTGATTAGTTTATTCAGCGGTATGACGTAATAACATGGCGGCTACTATTTCATATTGTTCAAAAACAGATTAGAGAAAACTGAAATCTTAGAATTTAATTTTAAAATGTATTTTGTTATGTCATGAACTAAAAACTAACATTTTCCGACTGCTTTTTGCCTAAGCTATCTCAATAATATATTTTTAGATTTTTTCTCATATTGAGTAAAATAGCCTATTATGATGTTAATAGTAAACAGGGCGACAAGAATATCGACGCGCAACCTGTTAGCATTGATTCAGCACATTTGACACCCTTGCGTAAAAATTTTAGTTGGTTACAAAAAACTCGCCTGTCGGGCTGACAACGTCGCATATGTCGTCGCATGGTTATTTTAATAAATACAAATCAAAGTACATTTTTTTTTTTCAACCAAGCACTAGATCGGTTGTATTTACAATTATTTTTAACACTTACTCTTAAATAAAAGCTTTTAATCCGATATTATTTTCGTACGATATTATTTTCAATTATTTTCCAATATAATTAACGCTATGTCGATTTTTATAAATAAATTCTAAAATAACAGTAAAAAAATTGCATAAAAACTCATTAATACCAACGATCTAGTGCTTGACTGAAAAAAATGTACTTTGATTTAAACTTAGTAACCACTAAACCACTTGAAATGCGACATTGCCAGCCCGCGCCGGATCAACGCTCTTAAAAATAGTTCTAATGTTAATCCAACTCACCGGCTTCCCCTGCTGGAACACGTAGGTGCTGGGGTCCTTCTTGGTCTTCCCTTTGAGCTTGATGTGGTGGATCACGTCCTGTTTGAGGAGGCGGCGCAGAACTGTCTCTGAGACTGTGTCCGGACGGAAGGCGTCTACACCTGTGGGTGAAAGAATTTGAGTACATTTTTTTTTTAATAATTTTAGTTAAGACTCAATTTTCTTTATTTTAAGCTCTTTTTTACAACAAACGTAAAAAAACAAAGTCGCTATATTCCCCGCAGACAAATGGAAAGTATACCCAGATTTTGACAGTATTGTTCAAAGTCTCATTTATATTATGGTGTATTTTAGGGGGGGTATATTCTAATAACCAGGGCATAAATTCAGACTGCCACATTATGAATGAAAGCAGAAAAAAAACTGCGTTTATTTTGCATTACAGCTTATTGTAGAACCCTATAAATGAAACATAAAACAATGATAATAAATAATGCCAAAAGCGTGTAAAACTGTTTGTGCAAATTTACTTACAGAAATAAAATAATTTATCACAGTGTATATGTAATAATTTATCCTTTTACCATTTTGTGGGCAGCGATGATGAAATAATTTTATACAAAGTGTCTGCCCTACGTTCGACCTCGGTAAGTCACGAACGTTTCCACTAGGCCAACATAGCAATCATCATGTGTGAAGGTGTTTTTTTAGTTTTTGAGGGTGCGAAATCATCAAATAACTTCTCCCGCTCTGGGTGGAGCAGGAGGGCGTGTCAGACTTTTACTGACTAAAACCCACCCGTGTTCCTTCAGTTGACTCTGTGCCAAAACTGTGTATGTTGATACTCACTGCTACTCAAGAACTGGAAGGTAGCTAGCGTCAGCTGTGGAGATATGTGTATACGCTGGTTCTCGTGTCGCTCGGCAAACGCGGCGAAGTCTTGGAGCTTGTTCGTGGGGCGGTTGCGACGGCGCTTGGAACGGTTGTCCACTGTTGGGGAAGTTCATAGTTAGTTATTTGCTTATAATCAGCCTATAATACTACAGATCAGGGACTTGGTTTTCCTCTATCTTTCTATATACAGGGTGTAACAGAAACCCTATTGCTATCCTTAAGCACTAAAGATAATAGCTGGTATAGAACCACTATGCATAGTTTTAGCTCAAAGTAAAATACTCTAAAAACTGATACCAAATTTTCGGTTTCATATGTTTCTTAAATTCAAATCATAACAAACGTGTCACCGCACTACGTAGGTCAATAACTTTTCAAGTTACTTGCCAATGTCACGATAAATCTCTTCCGAGTGATGTGTTTGTTTCAATTTGTTCTGGTATCAATGTATTAAAAGTTCTCATAACTTCCGAAAATGTAGAGATAGGAATAAAAAACCCTTCCAATACCGTTTGATAACATCCAAAGAAGCAGTGTCCTTGGTATGTATATACCCTTTCCGTTACACGTTGTATATGTATATAATCTATATACTCGTATGTCACCGTAAGATTGTGAACACCGTTAGTTTATAATCTATCTCGCGAGATTATAACTGTCGACAAATTGTGAACTGCAAATTTAACGCACTATTTTTGATAGTCAATAATCTGTCCGTCAAATTGTGAACTGGTATCAAGACGGATAGTACCTTGCGCTATTACTATTTAGCCACGTAACTGCCACTAAATTGGAAGTAGTTCGCGGTTCGCGGTTGATCACAGTTCTAACCTATTCGTTCGGTAAGCAGTATGGTGCAGTTCAAAATTTATCGACAGTTTAAAATCTCGCGCATCACAGTTTGCATTACAGTTTTGTAGGAACCAGCAGTTTTTTTTTTTTATAACTTGCTCAACGCAGGGCAGTCCAGAATCATGTAATATGTAAATCCATGGTCCGTGCAGCCATATATTCATACAAAGCAAAATTATAAAGACACTGAACAAGAGAAGAGAAGACCAGAAGAGTCAGAGTAGCATGCATTTGTTATAGAAAAAGCCAGCCTGTCTACTACAACTCTAGATATAGGTCTTTTCGCGAAAAGACCAGTAGACCAACAGTCTTCTACGCTTGTTTTACAGTATGGTTTTATTTTATGTCTATAAAGCTTATTAAAAGACCGTCTACTCACAGAAGACGGCGGTTTCATCTCCGATCTTGACCTGTATCCGCTTATTTCGCATTCTAGTTTTGTTTGATGCCTATAGAGGTTACAAAAAGACCGTCTACTCGCAGAGGACGACGGTCTTGTCTACGATCTCGGCCTGGTATCCGCTTATTTTGCAGTTTAGTTATGTTTCACGACTATAGAGGTTACAAAAAGACGGTCTACTCACAGAAGACGTCGATCTCGTCCACAATCTCGGCCTGTATCCGCTTATTTTGTAGTCTAGTTTTGTTTCACGACTAAAGAAGTTACAAAAAGACGGTCTACTCACAGAAGACTTCGATCACGTCTACGATCTTCGCCTGTATCTGCTTATTTTGTAGTCTAGTTATGTTTCTCGACTGTACAGGTTACAAAAACACGGTCTACTCACAGAAGACGTCGGTCTCATCCACAATCTCGGCTTGGATCATCTCCTCGATGACGTCTTCCAGTGTGACAAGCCCCATGGTCTCATAGAAGGGGTCTCCTTCGCCCTCGTTGTTGATGCGGTGGACGAAGGCCATGTGGCCTTTGTGACCTGGAGAAGAACATTTTAATGTGGATGCGTCAAGTTACTGCATACAATCAGCTTATACTATTCCCAGTCCTAGGACACAGGCCTCCTCTCTGTGAGAGGGAGTGGGCCGTAATCTACCACGCGGGCCCAGTGCGGGTTGGTAGAACTCACGAATATCTTCGAATTTTTGGTTCTAAGACATGCCAGTTTCCTCGCGACGTTGTCCTTCACCGTTTCAAGAGCAGTGGAGATGAAATAATTTATACAAAGTAAAGCGCCTTTTTGACCTACAACTCGTAAGTCATGGCCGTTACCACTGGGCCACCACTGCTCAAGTTACTGCAAACTAGATAAAAATGACAATGTAAAAAAAAAATATCACTACATAGTATAAAACAAAGTCGCTTTCTCCGTCCCTATATCCCTATGTATGCTTAAATCTTTAAAACTACGCAACGGATTTTGATGCGGGTTTTTTTTAAAGATAGAGTGATTCAAGAGGAAGGTTTATATGTATAATAGACCGACCTCCACGCGGGCGAAGCCGCTGGCAAAAGCTAGTTAGAAATATAATATGATATTAACATGAATGAACGTTCGAGTGAATGAATGCAAGAACGAGAGAGCGAATGAATGATAACGACCATTTTTTTCTATTACTTTGGCTCATTTCCAGCCGCGGAAAATTGACATACCTTCTTTAAACTGCTTGAACATGACATCCAGCGTGACGTCTTCGAACACAAAGTTGCAGGGGTTCTGGTAGTACTGGCAGAGCGTGCGCAGCGGCGTGTTGTCGTCGGGGTCCACGAATGCCAGGTCCTTGATAAAGAGCACCGTCACTATGTTGCCCCGGCCGCCTTCGTAGACAGGGATGCGGGAGTAGCCTGGTGGAAGAACACATATAATTTAGTCCCGTAAAAACAAATATACGCGGGTATTACAGAGACTTCTGACGACGACGATGTGACAACTATCTTCATATTTGTCACTATCCCGACACCCTATCACGCAGTTTGGCAGGTATTTAAAATGTGCTTGGTCCAAATTTTTTTTTGACCGTTCGAAAGTGCCTGTAAATGATTTTATAGAGGTATGAGGAACAGGGTGTAAAGTTCACTCATACTCTATACTATAGTAAAGGGAGGATCCTCCGACCGGACTGGTGTTGTGTCTGGTGGGCAACTACCCGGCGGTTGATGCAGGTATGTTCTATATATGCGGGTCTCGCGGTAAAATCTGCTTGCGCGATGTAGTTACGGTGTGACGTCAAGTCTTGTGTAGTTCGCAGATGGCATTGTAGATGGCGCCACTTCACTTGAAGTTCGTATGTGGCATTGTAGATGGCCGTCACAATTTAATTGAAGGAAATACTTAGAAATGATTTTTCTTATCAATATTTTTTTTTGTTATGCCCTAGGCCGTCACATTTAATTAATAACTGATTATGTTTACATACCGTGTAGCTGGACCCTGGTGATCTGGCATGCAAGGATTTCTAGTGCAGACACCGATCTCTCACAAAAGTGGCACATAATTTTAAAGCATGTCTAAATAAATATGAACCACCTATTGTTTGTGAAGAGAAAATACATTATTTGACTTTGAATTGAATCACAAAGCCTTCCTTTTTACATAAATTTTTAGAAGTCTTTATAACGACCATGACCTGTATTTGGGTGGCTAATAAGGCTTAAATGTTTCATGTCATTGCCTCATTGGGCTAATGGTCGCAAGCGCTATTGCAGAACATGAGGTCCTGAATTCGAATTCCAGGTTGAAACTCATCGCCTCTTCTTTAAAGTCCGTTAACAACAATCTCTTCTTCTTATCGTATCGATGGCAAACACATTCTCATTGGCCCATCATCATCATCATTTCAGACGAAAGACGTCCACTGCTGGACATAGGCCTCTCCCAGGCTCCTCCACTTCGACCGGTCTTGTGCTTCCCACATCCAGCGGATTCCCGCGGCCTTCACAAAGTCATCGGTCCACCTTGTGGGCTTCCCACTCTACGTCTTCCGGTACGCTGTAGCCACTCCAGTACCTTTCGGCCCCATCGGTCATCTGTTCTGCGAGCAATGTGCCCTGCCCACTGCCACTTAAGTTTGGCAATTCTTCGAGTTATGTCGGTTACCTTGGTGCTCCTGCAGATCTCTACATTCCTGATTCGATCGCGTAGAGAAACTCCGAGCATAGCCCTCTCCATTGCCCTTTGGGTGACTTTAAGCCTTCTGATAAGGCCCATTGTGAGTAACCGTTTCTGTACCATAGGTCATCACTGGCAACACACACTGGTCAAAGAGTTCGTCTTGAGACACTGCGGTATTTGGGACAAGAAGATATTGCGAAGCCTCGCGAACGCTGCCCAGCCGAGTCGGATTCGACGATTGACGTGTTTCTCGAAGGTGGACATACCTAACTGGACAGACATAAGACTGACTGGCAGTCATAAGATCATCAAATGTACAACTAACAGGGCATGCGGCGCAGGATGGTAAGTGAGCCATTTTCTGTGGGGAGGTGCCGCATACGAACTTGAGATCTGTAGCCCTTTTTTTGGATGGGATATCATCAAATGACTTCCGCTCTGGGCGGAGCGGGACGGCGTGTCAGACTTTTACTGACTAAAACTAGACTTGTGTAAGTAATGCGAGTGATGCATTACGCGTCATATAACCCGACCGCGTACTGTAGCATTACACATGACTCGACCAAATTAAGCATGACACATGACTCTCAAACATGACGCGCGGGCTGTGACGCGCTGTTCGGCGTTCGTAAGAAACATCGTATTATCTCGGTAATTTTCGCTGTACTGTGTGCAAGTGAGAAGGAGCATGCGCCGCGCGCCGGTCGGCTGGCAGCGAAATAAGTGAACTATTATTTAGAACCGTATCGTCCAAGAAATAGGGTTTACGTTTTACTGACAACGCGGACTGCCTGTGCCACGATGTTTATTTATATCTATAAATTTCATATTTTATTTAAATCATGACTCCGCACATGACTCCGTAATTCTATGACCTATGACATTACATTTTGCCGCGCGCGCCATACGATACAAAATAAAACAGTAACACTAAACAAATATAAAACTGAGTGTTGTGTTTACGATTGTGTTATCATTATTAATTAATGAGGTATTGAGTGATGTATAGAGAAATAACTTAAAACTGTAAATAAATTGATTAATAATACGTAAGTGTGAAAATATCTTGTGTTACTAAGGCGACGAAAAGAACAATTGCGAATGAAATTAAGAATTATCACGAAACAATTATTATAGGTACATAAAATCGATTTTTAAATACGCCAAAATTCGCAATCATGGTCAATAATCAATATTGCAATCCATGTTTATTACTGGAATGTCCTTTTGACTGTTATTAATTATGTATATCTTCTACAATGCGAGCATTTCATTACAATAGCCATCGCGCGTGATGCGTCATTACGCGTCATTACGCGTCATGTTTGCAGTCATACGAAACGCGCGAGCATTTCATTACAATAGCCATCGCGCGTGATGCGTCATTACGCGTCATGTTTCCAGTCATACGAAACGCGCGAGCATTTCATTACAACAGCCATCGCGCGTGATGCGTCATTACGCGTCATGTTTGGAGTCATGGTGTAATGTAACATTACTCGGTACGAAAAGTAATGTCATATTACATCACTTTCAAGCGCACTGTTTTGCGCATGTCTAACTAAAACCCACCCGTGTTCCTTCAGTTGCCTATGCCAGGGCCACGGTAACTCTTTCGAACAAATCCGTATGTAGCCCTAGTGTGAATTTCTTTTAAACATTTCGATCTAACGCATCGAACGCGTTCGGCGCTCCGATTGGTCCTTCAACAATCCAGGGCCAATCAGGCCGCTGAGCCATCCGTGGGTCCCCATCTGTGGAGATTGTCTTTGCTCCGATAGGATACACAACAATCTCTGTCCAGTGTCCATGAATTTTAGACACACATGAGTGACAAAGATATAAAACCAGTTATGTTATATTAGTTAATGAGTAATTATCACATCACATCAATTATGGACTGGACATGTTAACGATGTAAGTCATTCAGATTCATTAAGTTACACTGTTGCTATGTATACACCGTGACATTTTAGTCGTCTTACAAATACACTCAATGTATCCGACATAAAGTACCTCTAGGCGCAGTTCAAACATTGTTACCATTAATTAAGATAATAGGTACAAAGAAAAATTAATAATGCTTTAGAATTATGAAACACCCTCCCTGTTAATAATGTTTATAACACATTTGCTCGTAAAGGGTCTCTTATTACACCAATTTCAATATCGTAATGTATGTCATTACGCACTCGTGCGTTATTGTAATGTAAAACGCACGGTTTATCAAGATGCTCCGTCTAAAACGAACGGTACTTTTTTAAGTCTTAGCAAAGAGTTTTTATGTCAGAAAAGTGGTCAACATTTTATGAATAAAATTAACTTTGAGAGATAAAGTATAAAAAAATGAACATTTAATTCTTTAATTTAATTAGTTTTGACAGTAAATTACAACCATTTATCTGTAACAAAAACAAAAAAAAAATAATTTACTTGATTAGTTATACTGGCTGTTTTTGTGCCTTTGCCTTAAAAAAAAGCGCTGATGCGCGCGCATCGCTAATTTGTGAACAAGTAATAATCAATTTTACAAATTGTTCAAATTTTTCTAACTGCTTTAACAAGTGATTAAAGATTTACTCGTTTAAGAAAGTCCGACTTTTATTTATTTCCTCGCAAATATGTTATAAAACGTCGTATGACATACGTGCGCTTTGAAAATTACATCCGAGGCGATATTGCTAGCCCGAGCCGTAGGCGAGGGCTACAAGAAAGCAGAGGCTGTTTCTGAGAATTTTCTGCATTAAATTACAGCCTCTGCTTTCTTGTAGCCCTCGCCTACGGCTCGGGCTAGCAATATCGCCTCGGATGTAATTTTCAACTTACCGCACTTGTATCATAATGTACTATTACGTATCAATCGGTAGAAGATCTACCTACCTACCATTACATTCCATCATAAACTCCATCTCCATAACAGGGTGTTTCAAACTACGTCATGCGTCTTAGTGAATGATATTTGTTTTTTTTAAATATGCAAATGTTCAAAAATATGTTTTTTTTTTTAATAAATGATTAGTAGTCATTGGATACATGAAGTGGGCTGCCGTTGTAAGACGACTAAAATGTCACGGTGTATGTATATGTTACATGGCACTGCAATTTGTTTGTAGTCATTTTATTATAATAGTTCTAATTATAAACGCTTAAGCGTAGCTTGCTATATTATTTGTTTACACGTGTATACAAGGTGTCACAGCAAATCAAATCAAAATATTTTATTTCACATAAACCTGCAAGGGCACTTATGAAACGTCAGAAGCTAGGTGCGCGGTTTCAATTTGTCGGTATGGAGAAGAGCCGGCAAGAAACTCCACGGTTACTCTTTTAAAAATAATTGACTTTTAGAATGTTTTCAAATTACAGTGATAATAGGTATGGGTGTAACGGAATAATTGAAAGTAGTTTGTTTTATAATCGATTATGTGTATAAAGTAATGCTGGGTTCAACGCTATTTTTTAAATAATAATAGTTTCGTCATCATGTCAGACCGGAATCACCCACGGCTAGGTATAGACCAGCGCCTTTTTGCGCCATAATTCTCGGTTCAGTGCGTCTCACATCCATGTGTTTCCCACCACTTTGACGATATCACAACCGCTTTTGGACAGCTCTGATTTTTCGACCGACGCCGACGACGACAACGGATTTCGGTGTCACGCACTCGGTCTAGTAGAGTTATGTCAAGCATGGCTCGCTCCATGGCCATTTGTGCTACTCGTATGCGGCGGACAGACTCCTTTGTGAGCGTCCATATCTCGGCATCATTCGGTAGGTCATTGTTGGCAGGACACATTGGTTGAAAAGGCGGGTTTTTAGCATTGGGGTATCTTTTTAGGGCGAAAATATTTTTCAGATCACCAAATGCCGCTAACCCAAGCTGTATTCTACTGGAAATCTCTTTGTTGGAATGTTAGTGGTCAAAAGACAGAACGTGTCCCAAATGAACGTAACGGTCAACCATCTCCAGACGCTCATTTCGAACCATAACTGTGTGCTTTAAAAAAATAGTTTTTGGTCATTGTATTATGCTTTTGACTCAATACTCTAATTAGGGTGTATGAGGTCTTGGGTATGTTACATATTGTATATGAAGATTACAACATGAAATGACCGAACAACGTGCAGCCTAACAAGATATCCACGACTCATATTATAAATGCTTTATTATTAATATCATCTGATTTAAACATGTTATTTTATTGTTTTTTCTTTTCATTAAAAAGGTTATGTCATATTTTGTGAATGTGAGAACTTTGTAGGCCTTATAAGTCTACAAGCTACGGTGCATCCTCTCACCTACACAAAACACAATGCCTATCCTAAAATATTGCAGACAGCAGTGGCTAACTGCGCAATATATCCTCAAGCTGTAATATTTCATAACCGACTAGGTAGTTCTAAATATGGAATGTTTATATTTACCCTAGGAGCCGTCCCCCTTGGATATCGTCCAGAAATATCGAAGAAATCTACACGCATTACATTCAGTGGCGGATTTACACATTTGCCGCCAGTAGGCTATAAAATTTTCGCTGCCCCTACTAACTCTTTTGAATTGTATTATTGAAACGCTATTGAAATATTAACAAAATTACTAAACGCTATGTAAAGTACACTCATTGTTAATTAGTGTACTTTACACAGCGTTTAGTAATTTTTCATATACAGACATTGGAGTATTCGGTATAAGTACCCACTGTATGTATAAAGGTAGGTACTAAAATATTGTAATTTTGTAAAATTTTCGAGACTTCTTTTCTCCGCGTAAATAATATTGTTTTTTTTCCTTAAGGCAAAAAAATGAGCCAAAAGTTTTCCGCCGCCCTAGGCCATACCGAGTTATTAAACCCGACCCGGATCGTCTACGTCCACTATTAGAGCTGCCTCTGCCTTCAGATTCGGCATCGCTCCGGCGAGCATTGGGATTATTTGCTCACTATTCTAAATATGTGCCAAGATTCTCTCATAAAATTCAGTCCCTCGTTTCGCAAGGTACATCCCTCTCGATTCTGAGGCAGTAAATGCTTTTAATGCTCTAAAGCAAGAGATAGCCAGATCAGCAGTAAACGCAATTGATGATAACATACAATTTATTGTTGAAACAGACGCTTCAGACTATGCTATCGCGGGAACTCTGTCACAAGAAGGCAGACCAGTTGCGTTTTTCTCGAGAAGCCTTCACAGTAGTGAGCGGAATCACCCAGCCATCGAGAAGGAGGCCGCGGCTATAGTCGAATGTCTTTGGAAATGGAGACAATTCCTCATCGGACGAGAGTTTAAACTGATAACTGACCAAAAATCGGTCGCATTTATGTTCAATCAGCAGCATTCGTCTAGAATTAAAAATGACAAAATACAACGTTGGCGATTAGAACTTTCAGAATACCATTTTGATATAGTTTATCGCCCTGGAAAGGAAAATATAGCGGCTGATGCTTTATCAAGAGCCAATGCACCATTAGTAGCCTCTGTTTACAGTTCAGAAAATGCACTCAAAGAACTGCATAAAACCTTGTGTCATCCTGGAGTGACAAGAATGCTTCATTGGGTTCGAAGCAAAAATTTAGCTTACTCCACTGAAGAGATAAAACGTATTACTGCGAATTGTTCTATATGTGCTGAAGTAAAGCCTCGATTTCAACGAAACATGGGAAAACTAATAAAAGCGATGGCCCCATTCGAAAGAATCCAGCCTACTCAGCCTGCTGGTAAATCCGCTACTCATTATATGACGAAATACTTCCAGCAGTGAAGTGAGGAATTACCTACGAATTAGCTTAATTTTAACAATCGCTTTACTAGGTCTCACAATTTTCTCTAGTTGTCAACAGCTCCCTGCCTACCGAAATTCACCTCTAGATGGTATCATCATTGTTTCAGCCGAAAGACGTCCACTGCACGACATAGGTCTCCCCCAAGCTCCGACACTTCGACCGGTTCTGTGCTTCCCGCATCCAGCGGACTCCTGCGGCCCTCACAAGGTCATTGGTCCACCTTGAGGCCTTCCAACAGATGGTATGGCCTAACTGAATGGCAGCACCATTTATAATTCTCCTGCCCTTATCCCAATTTATTTGTGGTCGGCGCAACATGTCTTTATCTTCCACACTTCTCTATTAGTCGTCATCTCCGTAGTCACACCCTTTCTAACCATATCATCATTCACACAGTCCATCCATCGTTTCTTTGGTCTCCCCCTACTTTTATAGCCATCGACATTCATACTCAAAACTTTCCTCACGACATTTTCCTCGTTCCTCCGTATCACATGCCCATACAAGGAAAAGCGATTTCCATACAACTTTTCGGTTACCAATGCCATTTTTAGACTTCGTCTTATGTACTCATTTCTCTCTTCACCATGATCATGTCAGCCGAAAGACGTCCACTGCTGGATATAGGCCTCCCCCAATTTGGGGGGTTTGCCATAATCGCCACGCTTGGCAGGCGGGTTGGCGAGCGCAGTATAATGGTAAAATGCATAGAGGACGCTGCTTCCGATTCTCTAGTAAGTACCTTAGTCGCCTTCTACGACACCCACGGGAAGAAATGGGATGGTGCTATTCTTTACGTCCGCATATCTCTCTTAGCAACATAACTGAATGCATCATCTGCCTAACCTTTTCCCAACTACGTTGGGGTCGGCTTCCAGTCTAACCGGATGCAGCTGAATACCAGTATTTTACATGGAGCGACTGCTTATCTGACCTCGACAACCCAGTTACTGAGTAATACGATATCCCTTGGTAAGACTGGTGTCGGGCTTTTTGACGACCCGTAACGACTGTCAAAGATCCACAAGACAGCCGGGACCAACGGCTAAACGTGCTCTCCGAGGCACGGAGGGGTCTTGGTATGTAAAGATGGTCACTCATCTACGGACCAACCGCGGCAAGCGTAGCTTAACCTGATCGATCGACCCGTGCAGCTATTATGAATTATACACAACTGGCGTATGATCTACTAATGCAACACCACACTCACCAGACTTGATAATCTCGGACATGGTCTCGAAGTCCAGCACAGAGCTGATGGGCAGCATGAACACGTCCTCCAGCTTGGTCATCACGTCCGACACCGTCTTCTTGCGCAGCTCCAGGGCTCCGCTGATTATGTTGACTTCATCCTTGTCTAGGTCGTTTACGTCTGTCGTTACCTGATGGGCGCGGAGATGGGTTAGATTGAGGAATGTAAGTCAGTACGTTTTGTTAATAACACATGAATTTTTCTTTTCAAGTACATACTTCGAACTCGCAAACCCTACTCAATTTTCAGGGTCATGTCATATGTTAACTTGGGAACAAATATCCCGCGACACGTGGTTCCTGATACATTTCGCGATCTTGCCCGACTTCGAAGTCTGGCGAAATTGAAAATGAAAATGTATCGTGAAGTGAATTCAGTATAGCTTTAAGGTCTATTTCTACTGCAGAAATATATCTAAGAAAAAATTACGAGTAAGGTGGCGTTTGATTATTCGGGAGTTATACTCTTATATTTAGGATAACTTGCGTGGCACATACAAAAGACCATATTTTTACGTTTTTTACGATGATTCTTTAATTAAAAAATTTGGGAAATAATCTACATGTGGAGATACGACAAATAAATGAAAAAACTCGCAATACTAATGCATGAGAGTATTTTGGAGCTATCAAAGAAATCCTTCATCACTTTTTAAACCAACTAAATAATAGTGATGATCCAACTAAGGGTTTTATCAATCTTTGACTAGATATAGTGACTAAAGTATTGGATATATCTGATTGAATTTTTGTATGTAGGCTGAGAACATCATTAGATATACGAAATTTAATTTATTGTCGTCTTCATCTAGTAATTTTCAGATCAATTTATGGCCTTTGACATGAGCAATGCAAACCATCATAAATATAATTAATGTAGCGATGTAAAAAACTAGGCTTGCTATTAATTTGTTTGTGACTCAATGAAAGCTTTTACATGTGCCGTGTTAAATCTGAAAGGCATTGACTTATACTATATAATTAATTATCGATATCAGAAAGGTATGGTTAAAGGGTACAGAGCATCTATCTCTTTGGGACAAACATCGTAATCACGAAAAAAAATTCAACCCTCACATATATTTGGTTCGAGTCGGTATAGAAGTTTTGTATGGGACTTTTGATATTTATTTCGCGATTACAATTTTGGTCCCATGGATAAAGTTGTTCAGTTAAATGGACTATGCCAAACACTTTAATTTTAAACCATTCTGATACATGTTGTATTTTAAAATGTTGGCACTACTTGCATATTCAGAAGAAAGTTAACTAGGTGTGCTTCAAGGCAGCATTTTTGGTCCACTATTATTCATATTTGACAGTAACAAACTCCTATTATCACTTATAAACTACGCATATAATTATAATTCAATTCAACGGTATTGAAATATACTACAAATCATGGCTTATTCTTATGGGAGAACTGTAGGTAACGTAAGAAAGCACTCACAATCGTAATTATTTAACTTGAATTTGACAGATCATCAATTTCCAGTAAGTACTTAAATAAGGTTAGTGATTTTGTTGATGTAACAGTTATTGTTGATCGGTCAAAACTTAATCTATAGGAATCGTACTTAATCTATAGGAATAGTGAGTGTTATGTAATCCATCTCTGGCCAAATTGAGCGAACCCTACGCGAGTTGCGAAACGAAACTCGCGACCGTTTTTTTTATGGCTCACTAGATTTTCAACTCTCGGTGTTCAGCCGAAAATTGAGAATCCTACAGAGTACCACATCAGAGCGTAAAAAAACACACACTTGGATTTTGAACTCAAGGTGCTAATTATTGCTTTGAAAACCAAGAACGCGAAAAAAAATGCCCGCTTAAGCAATCGACACGCGCAGTCGTATCTCGCGCGGGTTCACCTCAGTGTGGCCAGAGCTGAATATTGGTGAGCTGTCAAAACAAAATCAGTAGAAATCGGAAGTTGTAAGCATAAGGGAGTTGCAGTAATTTATCTACATTCATTTTAGCAGGAATATCTGCAGTGAAGTTCTACTTATCATAATGTCACATGCACACATTGGCATCGCTAAGAAATAGAACCTGCAAAAAAAAATCTACGCAATACTTACAAAGGAGGAACACACATTATAGCAATGTATGTATGTATATTGTTTATACATGTAGGGTTGTATATGTTTCAAAGACTCGACACTGTAGGATGCCCCATAAAACTTTTACTTAAAGGACATGTCCAGTGGGATAATGGACGATTGTCTAGGTTGTCAAAATCACTGGTCTATATAAATTGTTATATTTTTATAACCGCCATATTTTCTAGTTTATCCATTTACAAGTTTTAGACCCGAGTTCACCAACACATGGTTAAATTTAAAACAGCCGGTTAGACCATAACCGACTGATTACCAATATTTTGCTGTTCACCACGCACTAACCATTGGTTAAGTCCTGTAATCGGATGATTAACTTAAACGAGGTGGCCAACTCAGTTTAACCGTTGGTTTATGCTTTCTGATTTGAAGTTTTGCATTGTGAATCACTTTTGGTTACAAAATAAAAATGAGTTATTATACCTAGTTATTACGCTTTGAGTTACTTAGTCTTTGAAGAGGATAATGTGTTCGATGATTTTGAAGATAATATATAATTTTGCGCACTCCCCGTACATTCCAAACACGGCACAATAATTTCGAGGAATATGACGAGAAAACATTTTGTACAAGATTTCGTACATACAAACGTAGTGAGTGCTCTGGAATTATTTGATTTAATTTACGAGAAGTTTGAATAGCCAAGTACGTTTGCTGTGAGTGCCGAAAGCATTAAATTTGTTAGCCAGATGTTTTCACACCCATTTTTTTCGGCATTTGTCGTAGCGTCTTTCACAAAAGAATGTTAAACCATTCGATCTTTCGGTCATTTTCGACTCACTCATTCAGAAACGTTCGGTTATCTAACCGTTGAGTAGAATTGAATAGTGAACTCGAAAAAAACGCGGGTTGTTTAAACATATGTTTAATGCTAACAGGACGGTTACGTAATCAATGGTTATGTTGTAGTTGGTGAACTCGGGTCTTAGGAGTCGGGAACTTGCCGAAACTGATCGTGGATTAGTATCATATGGTGTAAACTCCTAGGATTCTATATCTGTAAGTAAACACAGGTTCTTCTGTGCGAGATCAGTGAAATGTTTTATATTTTATTGGCCTGATTTTTTGATGTTTTTCGCTTTAATATTTTTTATTGTATCACTAAGTATTTATTCTTTATTGTGTATTTACTCAATTTCAAATTTTCATATCGGTTTATTTCCTCAATACCCATATTCATTTATGTGTCACTATAATGGTGCAACTGATTAGTATGGATGAAGTGAGAAAGCAGTAAATGGAATGATGAATGGTAAAAGAATAGGTCCGGACGGAAGACCAAGTGAAGTGTGGGAGTGATTACGGGTAAACGGATAGACGTGGTTAGCTTTATTCTTCGATAAGTTGTTACTGGAGGTAAGCATACCTGACGAATGGTGAAACAGTTCGCTGATGCCTAACTTTAAAAACAAAGGTGATGTGCTTGAGTGCAACAACTATAGAAAAATATAGCTAATGCCGCATTGTATGGAACCTCGGCAGAAAGTTACTAAGGCGACTGAGAAAGAAAACTGTGAAATTTCACAAAACCAATTCGGTTTTATGCCCGGCCGGGGAAGAACGGATGCCATCTTCGGTATCCGCCAGTTATGCTAGAAGTTCAGAGGTGCGTATAAAAATTTGCTCATGGTATTTGTTGGCCTCGAAAAGGCATTCGACCGATTGCCCCGTAATTTTTTATGGACGGCCCTTAAGGAGAAATGTGTTCCTGGGAAGTAAATCCTGATTTGAGTAATTTACGATCGACAGACGATAGACAGGACCCAATCCGATCTATAATGGGCACTACTGGGAGCTTCAATGTGGCTATCGGGTTGCACCAAGGGTCGGCACTCAGCCCTTACCTCTTCCTGGTGATAATCACACTCTTACGTTCGCTTACTGTTCGCCGATGACATTGTGCCGGTTGCCAAGAGCGGCTTAGGGGTCCAGACCAGATTGGAGGTGTGGTGAAATATCGTTTAAGTATAACCAAAACAGAGTACTTGTTTTGTGACTTTGGCGGTGCAGTCCTGTGCCCATATATCTCGCCGGAACGGCCTTACTGATCTGCTCCGACTTTCAGTACTTCGGGTCGCTTATCCAAGGGGATGGCAAAGTAAACCGAGACGTAACGCCGGATCATGATCATGAAATGGCGGCAGGTCAAAGGAATTACTTGCAACTCACGGATGCCCCTCAAGTTAAAGTAGAAAATCTACAAGTCCTTGATATGACCTGCCGTACGGTATAGATTGAAACACTGGACCGCGATGAAGACGGATGAAACAAGATTGCATGCAGCGGAGATGACAATGTTGGGATGGATGTGTACTAATAAATACATAAATAAATACTATACATATACACACACACAATACGTACATATACATTTAATAAATGTATACACTTTTCTTATTTCATAAAGTAAGGAAAGAGTATATAAGGGAAAGTTTGAAAGTGGTGCCAGTGACATAAAAGTTGAAAGGAAATTGTTTGGCTTGATATAGGAATGTGATGAGAACGGATAAAACGCATGTGTCTAAAAGAATGATGAATAAATATAAATATTGATAGATGAAGAGAGAGACGAAGGGCAAAGAAAAGATGGATAGTGTGAGGAATGATATGAAAGAGAAGGGTTTGAATGATAGCGTGACGGTTGACAGGGGTGAATGGAAGAAGAACACGTACTAAGCCGACCAAGTAACATGGCACAAGGGCAGGAGATGATGATAATGTTCCAACCGAATTAGGATTAACGTAGGTAAAACTAATTGCTGAACGCATTCGTACTGCAATGCAAGCACAATTGTAAGCAAAGCAGAAAGTACATTGCTGTCAGTGTCAACATAATCTATAAAAACACAATTTATACCTACTTTTATCATCTGGGCGATCCACGCGTTAGTTCATATTGACAAAAAAAAAAAAACATATTTTTAGTATACCGTTTTTCGGATCTTAATTTTTTGTTGGCATATTTTAGAGTTGGTTAAATTTCTAATAAATCTATACTAATACTAATAAAGCTGAAGATTATGTTTGAACGCGCTAATCTCTGAAACTACTAACGGATTTAAAAGACCAATTATTGAGGAAGGTTATGGGTTGCTGACATAGCGCTACGACCCTTAGGAGTCGAGGAAAAAGAAAAAAGGTCAGAAGGAACGTTAAGCGAAAATGCGCGGTAGGGCGATGCGATGCGACACGATGGAACGGGGGAACAAGAAATTTCAAGCGGAAAAACCCGCTGGCAAAAGCTAGTATGTATATGTCACCGTAACATTATGAACATCGTCAGGTTATAATCTATCTCGCGAGACTATAAACTGTCAATAAATTGTGAACTGCAGATGGATAGTACCTTGCGCTATTACTAAATAGCCAAGTAACTGCCACTAACTTGGAATTAGCACTCGTGGGCCGCTGCCGCGGCACCGCTCGCTACGCTCGCTCGGCTCGCGCGTTTGGTCGCAGTTCTAACCTAACCTATTTATATTGTAAGCAGTATAGTGCAGTTCACAATTTATCGACAGTTTATAATCTCGCGAGATAGATTATAAACTAACGGCGTTCACGCTCATACAGTGACATATACACCGTAACATTTTAGTCGTCTTACATCGGCAGCCCACTTCATGTACCCAATGACTACTAATCATTTATTTAAAAAAAGAGATTTTTGAACATATGCTTAAAAAAATGAAAATATCATTCACTAAGACGCATGACGTAGTTTGAAACACTCTGTTATGGAGATGGAATTAATGATGGAATGCAATGGTAGGTAGGTAGATCTTCTACCGTTTGATACGTAGGGAGGGTGTTTCATAATTCTAAAGCATTATTTATTTTTCTTAGTACCTATTATCTAAATGAACGGTAACAATGTTTTAATCGCGCCTAGAGGTATTTTATGATGGATACATTGAGTGGGTCACCTTTGTAAGACGACTAAAATGTCATGGTGTATAAAGCTGAAGAGTTTGTTTGTTTGTTAGAACGCGCAAATTTCTGGAAATACCAATAGAATTTGAAAAAAGCTTTTAAGTTTATGAACAAACTAACATAACGCTACAACCCTCTCGAGCAACAAGAAAAAAGGTCAGAAGGAACGCTAAGCGTAAACAAAATATCAACGCGGGGCGATGACACGGTGGAACGTGGGAACAAGACATTTCAAGCAGATAAAGTCGCTGGCTAAAGTACATTATATTAAGCTGAATAGTTTGTTTGCTTCTTTGAACGCGCAAATTTCTGGAACTACCAGTCGGATTTGAAAAAATCTTTAAGCATTTGTTAGCCTAATTTTTGAGGAAAATTATAGGCATTTTAACATGACGCTACCACCCTAAGAAGACGAGCAAAAAGAAAAAAAGTCAGAAAGAACGTAAAGCGAAAATCGCGTATTTTCGCTTTACGTCCTTTCTGACTTTTTTTGTGAGGGCGATACGATGCGACGCGATGGAACGGGGGAACAAGAAGAAAGGCGGACGAAGTCGCGGGCAGAAGCTAGTCTACACTAATATTATAAAGAGGAAAGATTTGTTTCCAAAAAAAATCATTCACCTTTAGAATGCTACATTATCTCTGAGTAACATAGGCTATAAGTAATTTGAAAAAAAAATCTTCTATGTCCTGCATAAAGATACATTTACTCTAAGTTTATCCTACCGGGGGGACACTTGTTTATAAACGTCCACCCGTGCAAAGCCGGGACAAGCCGCTAGTAATTAATAAATCCATAGAAATTTAGATATTCACGTTGAAATCGTAGTGTAAAACTGGACTCCTACCTCCTTAAGTTCTGAGTTGAGTTGCACGATTACTGACAAATGCGTGCTGGACAGGTCCACTCAATCTGTGTGGTTCTTTCCAGAACCATTTCAGACATCAATTCACATGTTCTTCACATGATCTGACCGAGATTATGTCTGGACCTTAAAAACTGAATGACTTCTGTTTTTTTTTTCGGCTTTCCTTCTCAGAGTAGTCAGATGGTTCACCCTTGTTTGATAGAACAACGTTTGATATAATATTACTAAATCGAATTTTAGTTGCAAAGTCATTTCGAAGAATTATTCATTTGACCGAATAATTCATTGGTAAATTTTTATTTAGCGTAATTATTTATTTGAACTAATTTCATTTAAAAATTCGTTTCTGTCACGGCTCCGGCGCTGCGGGGCTACGGCGGTCCCTCGCGAGCTTATCGTCGCAGATGGTTTAACACTCACCACCGCGGCTTCGGCTTCGCCGGCCAGCCTCAGCCGCCGCGGCGAGTGTAACAACCACCCGCTCCTCAGCTCGCGAGCCGCCTCGCCCCTCCGCGCCTACGCGATTCTAAATTACACTCTAGGGGTAGGGCAGACAAGACTGCGTGGAGTCGGATTTATAGCGATTCGTTTCTGTCAACCTGAAGAACCTAGTTTTTTTTTTCACAGTAATTATACAAATTTGGGGTTGCGAAAGGATTCAGTGTTGCGTTGCGTTGCGTTGTGTCGTGTTGCGTCGCGTCAACCGGTGCGAGTACGAGGGACGGTTCGCGTACTAAATGTGTCTGTCTAACTAATTATTACGTACGCCTACATACACAACAAGCCATGGGCAAGAGGAGAGGATTTCCTTTATTCGATAGTATAAATTTCGGGAACAGCGATATTAAAATAATGCTTCTTCGGTAATATTGTCTGAACATTATACCTTTTGATCATTAGCGCAAATGTTGTTATAGCAAATAAATATTCGATGAACTGAAAATTCTGTCAAAAGATATTATACAAAGTGATGATTTTCTTAAACGTTGTTCGATTTAGTAATATTATATCAAACAAGTTGTTGTTCTATCAAACAAGGGTGAACCTAGTCAGATAAGAAACGTCGCCGACCACATCTAGTTTTTTAAATTTGTTTGACGTGTATATATGTTTGTATAAACTTACTTACAGAAATAAAATAATTTATTGACTACAACCGCATCGTTCCTTCTATTACCATGAGTTGCGGACCCGAGAGATACTTGTATACATTCGCCGCAGCCCCGACTGGTATCAAACCGCCATACCTATTGGGCCCCAACACCGGCAATCCCGAACATTACCAGTAACTATAGGGCAAGACCTGGACATGTCCTTTTAAAACCCTGTATCGTAAAATTACTGCTTAGTTATTTTCATTTTGTTCACAATGTTCTTTTATTTTAATAATTTAGTTTACTTGTACTTTAGAGTACAGGGTGCGTACTTGAACTGAGGCCCTAGTGTGAGTTTCATTTAACCATCTACACCAAACGCAGTGAGCGCGTTCGGCGTTCCGATTGGCCCTGGATTGGTGACGGACCAATCGGAGCGCCAAACGCGCTCACAGCGTTTGGTGTAGATGGTTAAATGAAACTCACACTAGGGCCTCTGTACTTCAAATTAACGCAGCAGCAACTATCACGTTTGTTGACGCTTTTACGGCGATTAAAGCTGGGTGTGTAACGCGTAATGTAAGATTATTTGTAATTTAGCGTCAACAGTGTGGACGGCACACGAACTCAACGCGAATCGTGTAAGCGAATCTTTTTCAAGAGCTGTTTCCACTCAGTTGCTACGAACATGCAATAGGAAGGTCATAACAGCTGGTGCTGCTTTTAATTGCATGTATTTATTAACTGGAGCCCGGAAGACACACAACACACGTGTAATGTAATATACACAAAGGTGGTCGTTTTGTGTAATAAATTCAAGCTCTTCAGTTTGTTGTTAAGTGGAGACGACAAAACGACATTAAATGAAAATAGTGGCATAGGAGTATTTTGGAACTAATAAATATATCCTAACATCGAATTTAACGAACTATATGGGCCGACTGGGTCTGTGTTCCCTTCTAAATTTAACCCGTCTACCTTCAAAAGAAGTGTGAACAGGCATCTTCTGGGCACGCTCGTCATAGACCTTATCAATCGCTTTCCATCCGGCGTGATCGAGGTCAAGAGTAGGCCCATTCAGTAATAAATAAACTAGTGGGTTTTGCCAATCTTTGACTAGATAAACTAAACTATTGGTTTAATTTGGTATAAACGTAAACGAATTAAAAGGAGTAGGCAAGGATCGTATTAGGTTAGGTGGTCCGTAGTTTCTGCCTACTCGCATGTATGTATGTCACGGGTGGATTATCGAATCCGCTGTTGTACATAACCGCTAGCTGTTTTACAACACTCCGTTATGTAAAACAGCTGAGCAACGTTCTGCTGGATTGCCATTGCGTTGCGTGAGGATGCGACAATCCATGTGCAACATATGTATTTGGTTGAATTTTTATGTATGCTGAGAAAGTCATGCGACAATACGTACACTTGGGGTGTATCTATTGTCGCAGATAGATTGTCGAATCCGCTGTTTTACATAACCACTAGCTGTTTTACAACACTCCATTATGTAAAACAACTGAACGACGCTCAGCTGGATTGCCATTGCGTTGCGGTATTTTGGTTGTTTATTTTTTACATGCAGACTGAAAACGTCGTTAGATATAAAAAGTTTATTTTACTGTCGTATTGTCGTTTCCATCTTGTATAACATTGAGGAGCGTTTAAACCTCAATTTATTTAACATTTCGGATACAGTATGTATAAGTAAGTAAATAAATGTTGTGAACAAATGCGTCTATGGAGTGGTGAGGTCTCGGTTCGATTCCCAGGTTGAGCAAAGCACTTTAAGGTTGCGGATAGCAAAAGGCTTGCCATAAGGAAGATAGGACCGTAGCCACTAACTTCTACGAGAACTGTGGATATAGAAGAAATTATAATAAAAACATACATAGGTGACTAATACATCGTGAAATTTTTGCCAATTTCGAAACGTAATCTGTACTACAAAAAACAAAACCTAGCCTTTTACCAACTACATTAGGCTGCCAGTCCATCCAGATGCGACTGAATTTTACATGGAGCGACTGCCTATCTGACCTCCACATTTCAGTTACTGGGTAACACGATACTCCTTGGTAAGACTGGTTTTCTGACGTAAATAGTACAGCCGTAAAACCATAAATATCTGACCAATTTTATAGCCAATCGATTTACTTGTTCATAGATTTCCTTATCATAGTGGTACCGGTTACCAAAGGAGATAAGTATTCAGGGTCATAAGATATAATTGAAGTTTAGTAAGAGAGTGATGGATGTTTTCGAATGCAATTTAATTTAATTAATCATATACCATATGTACCATATGTACCATTATTGTACCAATGTGTACCATAATTAACGCAAGACCTCATACACCCCAATTAGAGTATTGCATTAAAAGCATGATGAATGACCAATTTTTTTTTTTTAAGCAAATTGTTATTGTTTAGGAAATAGTGTTGACCCCAGCATTACTTTATGCATTTAAAAATTGAGTCTAACTGTCTTAAAATAATGTTTTAATTTTCTTTGGCTCAATCGGCCGCAGATACTGCCCTGCATTGTTAGACTCACATAAAATTTAAATATTATAATGTTTGGACTTTAAAAGAGACCATGACCTCTGAGTTTGTTTCGGCTTTTCTTCTCAGGGAACAGTCAGCTAGGAAATGCCGGCGCCATCTAGTTTTTAAAAATATTGACCAACAAAATTTTGACGTGTAAAAGTGTCTTTTAAGATATACTTACATAAATAAACATTTCATTTCATTTCATATGAAAAAAAAAATTAATTTTTGAAAAAATATCCCATAATAAAAGTTACTGAAATCGATTCAGTTGTCAATTAGGAAGAAACTACTTGCAAGTCTTGCGTTTATTCTATTACACCTTGTATATAGCCTTCAACGTTTTGATGAGTAAACATGATGACATGTGACATCTATCAACACAGGGCCCGCGCGGTGGATTACAGCCCACTCCCTCTCATCGAGAGAAGGCCTGTGTCCCAACAGTGGGAAATATTATATCATCGTCGATAATGATGAGTACAATGACCCCTTATGAGCTTAACGGTGATTAAAATTACACCTTGTATAAGAAGAAAATAAAAAACAAAGAGTTTATTTATCAAATTAAACATTCGAAAATATTTACCACTTTCTTACTAAACTTCAACTATGTATATCTAATGGCCCTGGTTTTTTTTTTCTCTTTTGTTACCTGTACATAAGGCGGATATAACACCACGATATTTTTGGCTTTTTATTAATTATCTAGAATGAAACAATACAATTTTAAACGTCAAAACACAGTTGCTTTTAATGTAGGTTTAGGTCCGGATACGTTTCGATTTCATCGCTAAAATATCGACCCATCGAAAAATTTTGAACATTTTCACGATGCATATTATAATTAAAAAAAAAAAGAAATAAAAAAGTTCACACACCATACCAACGGCTCTAAATACTCAAAATCATGACTACCATTCACAAAATTTTGCTTAGTGTAATATTTTGATATTTTGCGCACTTAGGGACGGTACATACCTTCCGGATGTTTTTGGTACGGAACGCAAAAAGAGACAGTGTCTCCCTCACCTTCACGAGCTCCTTGAGTCTCTCTCTGTTGTACACGCTGCCTATCTCCTCGCCTAGGAAGTAGTCTAGGAGCTTGCTTACTGGAAACGCTAGTGGTGCTGTGAGGGCCATTACTGCCTGTGGAGGAACGGGATTAGTATGCCAATTTTGGCTTCAGAAACTGGACTGGTAAAAAACTGATTCAAAGACATTGCAAGTAAAATTAAGTGAGTAAAGTTTTCTATCAAAATACATTAAATTGTAAACTGTCATTTTGACATTACAAACAGATACTTACTCTGTTTGTAATGTCAAAATGACAGTTTACAAATTAATGTATAGAATGAATATGTGTGTGTGTGTGTGAGTGTGTGAGTGTGTGAGGGTGTGTGTGTGTGTGCGTGTGTGAATGAATATGTGTATGTATGTTTTTGAATGTGTGTGTGTGTGTTTGATGTGTGTACAGATTATGTATCTGTTTGTAATATCAAAATGACAGTTTTTAGCAAAATGCATATGAAAGTATATACGGTACTTATAACAAAATATAGATTTTTTATTTTTTGAGGTTAAGCGCAGAAAAAAATTTAGTGCCCCGTAATTTTTCGTGGTACAAGATATTTTCTACGAATTTCAAAATGCCTTTTTTTTAACTGAAGTGTTAATTGACATCACTAACTGTAGCTACTGATAGAAAAGAACATTATTCCGGAAGCTTCGCCTTATCAGTAGACTCGCACTAATTAACTTGGCCAAACTACCTTGATTTACATAACATACAAAACACAAGTTGTCTAATACGTATTTCTGGAATTATCGATTCGCCTACGGATTAATTGACTTCTTGAGAGTCGACTATAGAAAAAACTTTTTAAAAAAAAACAACAACCGACTTCCAAAGTTTTTATTTTTCACTTTTTAGTGGTTCACATGTGCTTACCCCTTCACAGCGTCCCGGCGTGATGTTATGTTATTAACTGGTGTAAACAATAGACAGACATGAGATTTCAGCAATTCCAGTCCATTTGCTATCATTTATTGAGGAGTTCCGTTGCCTATCTCCGAAGTTCTTCATCAGATCTTCACCAAATTGAAATGGGACCACTCCGAGAAAGTACTCTTCCAAAAACTACTCAAATCGCTTCAAGTGTGCCTATAAAATTTGATGACTTCTCTATTTCTCCAGGATCCCATCATCAGATTCTGACTTGATGATCATGGGGCCACCTGGGAAGTATCCATCTTTGAGTAATACAGAGAACATACATAAAAAAAAGGTTCCGACGAATTGAGAACCTCCTCCTTTTGGAAGTCGGTTGAAAATATAATTTTATTTAAAAGGCGAGTTAATTCTTGTGAATCGACTAATGAGCCGAGGCTTCACTTCCGCACAGGAATCGAAACTGCTCCCTCGCTCCCAGACATTTAAACTACCCACATACCTTAGTTATCATAATGCTCTTCGCGCCAACCATCAACCCATGCCTGGAACAAATCGCCTGAGGAGTGATCTCGCCCAGCAGCACAATAGCCAGGGTAGAGAATATAACAGCAAACAGTCCCGAGGTCAGCTCATCCAGGAGTATTGTGAAGGTGGAATTGACGGCTACGTTGCCCAGGAGTATGCTGCAGAGGAGGTAGTTCCCGTGGTCCCGGACTGGCATTATTGCCCGGGCGTATTTGCGCTCTTGTTCTGTTCCTGTGAATGGAATTATTGACGGTAATTGAGTATTTTGTATAACGACTACCTGCTTATTACGCTGCTAGTAATAAGGTTGAATATACAACATGTAACATAAATTTACGCAAAACCTCATACACCCTAATTAGAGTTAAAACGACGATATAATGACTAAATTTTATCTGTTGTTATTAAGAAAATCGTGTTGATCCTAGCATTACTTTATGCATTTAAAATTGAGTCTTATGGCCTTGCATGATTGATTTTTCTTTAGCTCCATCGGCGGTATAGTCTGTTCGCCGAGAGTTGATAAAGTCGGAGTTTTTTAACTCATTACGAATTGCGGCCCGCTAGTTATTTAAACGACGCGTCCGCTCGCCATTCGGGCTGCAGTTCACAACATATGCGTAAACCACGAAAACGGCGAAAGCGGGAGATAAGCGACAGCCGCCATGCAGTTTGCGATAATTAAGCGACAGTCGCTATTCGGAGACGTATCATAATATTTATCAACTCTCAGCAAACAGACTGTAGGTATGGCAAAATACATAATTTTTGAAAAATTTACTCTTTTTAAGATTAGTGAAATCGAGTCAGTTTTTTTGCAAATATCAGGTGTGTCAGGTTTTATGTTGATTATAATATGATTAGTGACAGTAAGAAATATACGCATAATCAGCCCATAACGTTCCCACTGCTGGGACACAGGCCTTCTCTCTGTGAGAGGGAGCGGGCCGTAATCCACCACGGGGGCCCAAATATAGGCCTTACTTTTTCGCTACGATGGGAAAAGTCTGCGGGACACGTCACGTAGTGCTTTGACCACCTCGTTGGCTTTCTCGTCAACCGTGCCTGTTGTTTCCAGCAGGGCGATTTGATTTTGAAGTTCCAGTTGGAACTTTCGGATCCTAGAGCAGTTTTGGAGCTGCCTAGGTCGGAGGGTAGGCTTCATCATGCGGATTCTCTCGGCTCGATTATTTATATTTAGAGTGCCTAGGACAAGCCCGTGATCGCTTCCAGTGTTGAACCAGGTGATCATAGGGATCGGGCCATATTGGCCATATATTACGTAAGTATAATGAATGATCATAAAAAATAATACATCAATTCATCTAATTTTTTTCATCATCATAACATAAGCATAAGTACAATGCCCTAACGGTCTCTGCGGTCGTGAACCCGTGACCTACAGATAAATGACATACGACCCGTAACGACTGTTAAAGATCCACGAATGACAACCGCCAACCCCAAAAATAATACATTATGTAGCTTTTACAATACCTGTATTCGAAATAATCTTCAGCTCCGTCCTATCCAGTGACATCAGCCCCAAGTTGAGGCCAGAGAACAATGCGGAGAACGTCAGACACGTCATGATGAGGAGCATAGTCACCCACAGAGGTAGCAGCTTGTTATGTGAAGCAAACATCTTGTATACTTCCATGCCTAAAAAGAACAATAGCTATAAAATACACCGTTAGTTTTCTGATGGGGTCCGCAAAGCCCGATGCCTGCCAGGGGTGCGGGTTGTTCGAAAGAGATACCGTGGTCCCTGGCACCCAGGCAACTGAAGGAACACGGGTGGGTTTTAGTCAATAAGAATCTGACACGCCCTCCCGCTCCACCCGGAGCGGGACAAGCTATTTGATGACTTTCCACCCAAAAAAAAAAAACACCGTTAGTTTATAATCTATGTCGCGATTATAAACTGTCGATAAATTGTGAAATGCACCATACTGTTTACCGACCGAATAGGTTAGGTTAGGATTTGCTGACAGACCGCTCCGCCCTCCCCGGGGCGGAGGACATCCATGAGGATTTCCCCTGTAATCAAAAAAGGATTGCGACCAACCACGGTCACCGCGACCTACTTCCAAGTTAGTTGGCTTACTAGTTAAAATTTTAATATTTGGAAGAGATGCTTCCCTTTTTTATTTTTTGTGACACTACGAACATTTTCGTTCCTATTATTATAATTTTTGTGACATTACGTAAATGTTTTTCTTTCTTTTAGGAAAACAAATTTTAATCTCAAATACATTGCAAACTATAGTTTTGTATAATTTAGAAAAAATAAATTTTCCTGTTCGCGCAGCTGAATTTTGGACCAATATTTGACCTTTCTGCCATCTATGCGCTTCATCATCATCATCATTGCAGCCGAAAGACGTCCACTACTGGACATAGGCCTCCCCCAAGCACCGCCATTTCGATCGGTTCTGTGCTTCTCGCATCCAGCGGATTCCTGCAGCCTTCACCAGGTCATCGGTGCATCTAGTGAGGAACTCCAAGCATAGCCCTCTCCATTGCCCTTTGTGTGACTCTCAGCCCTCTTATGAGGCCCATTGTGAGCGACCACGTTTCGGTGCCATATGTCATCACTGGCAACACGCACTTTCGTCTTGAGACACTGTGGTATGTGGAACAAGAAGATATTGCGTAGCTTCCCGAACGTTGCCCAGCCGAGTCGGATTCGACGATTGACCTCTTTCTCGAAGTTTGACCTACCTAACTGGACAGTTTGTCCTAGGTAAAAATCCTTTACAACTTCAAGTGTAGTCTTGGATCTTCATGAGAGTGGGTATTACATGGGAATTTGACATGACCTTCGTTTATCCAATTTTAAGACCCACTCTTTCGGAAGCTCTACCGAAGTCTAAACGCTTAAAAGAAGAATAAATAAAAAACAACTACTTTAAGTTACCTTGATGTAGATATTTCTCTTCATCTTTGAATGGATCGTCGACGCCAAGCTTGAGGTTCTTGGCGCATATGTATAACTTGGAGTCGGTAATTGGCGCCGGCGCTACTACGTCGAATAGCGCTGTTTTTGGTCGTAAGGAGCCCTCTTTTATCTGTGAACAAGACGCAATCATAAGAGCATTATCTGCCTAGCCTTGTCCCAACTATGTTGGGTCGAGTTCCAGTCTAACCGAGTGAAGCTGAAAACCATTATTATTCATGGAGCGACTGCCTACTTAACCTCAATAGAACAGTTACTGGGTAATGCGATACGCCTTTGTAAGACACAAGCAGATATGAACACATCAGAGTCGAATTCAATATTTTACACTTTGTTAACGGTAAAGCGGTAAGCTCAAGCAATTCAAATTTTCTTATTTTTTTGCGATCTACAGGTCAGTGTTTTTTTTTTTGACGGTGGGAAATCATCAAATAACTTATCCCGCTCTGGGTTGAGTAGAAGGGCGTGTCAGACTTTTACTGACTAAAACCCACCCATGTTCCTTCAGTTGCCTGCGTGCCAGGGTCCACGGTATCTCTTTCCAACAACCCGCACCCCTGGCAGGCGTCGGCCTTTGCGGGCTCCATCAGTTGGTGCTGACATCTCTTTGAGGCGCGCGTGGAACACAACGCGCCGTGGACCCGGGCTTGGTCCTTACCGGACAGTGAGCTACCTATTACTCGCCGTCCCCATCACGCGCCTACGGTGGCCGGGAATCAGCCTGGGATTCCCGACACCCAGGCCGTCTCCTGCGGCGAATAAGGCCATGAGGGCGCATATACTGCCTCTCCCTTACGTGCGCCGCCTCCTTTTTCGCGAGCATTACTGCTTCGCAGAAGGAGGTGTCGGCTACCCATGCACTCTATCATCATAACATAACGTTCTAACGTTCCCTGTGAACCATCGTGAACTCGTGGCCTACTTAATTGCCATTGAATTAGGCATTTGCCCCCTACATTCACACACAAAAAAATCCAAGATAGAGACACCCAGCTAGTTTGAAACGAACTAGGACAATCCTGAAAAATATCATCTGTGTAGCCTTTTCCCAAGTATGTTGGGGTCGGCTTCCAGTCTAACCGGATGCAGCTGAATACCAGTATTTTACATGGAGCAACTGCCTATCTGACCTCCACCGCACTGTTACTGGGTAATACGATACCCGTTGGTAAGACTGGTTGTCAGACCTTCCGGCTTCTGACGACCCGTAACGACTGTCAAAGATCTACAAATGACTGAACAGTTTTAAATAGTGTATCAGAAACACTTTTACTCGACATATTCAAAAAATTAAATAAGCTATTTGTTGTCGAATGTGTCCACGTGCCGTCTAAAAGCTATCTGCTACTCATTTTCGGGTGTGTCTTTAACCACGTTCGCTTAGGGACCTAATCATCAAATGGATGTGGTCTCTCTAATTGTAATTGCCGTAATTTTGCAAATTGTGGCGTTCCCCAAGTAAGCGGACGACAAACATGACATTAATTGATTGGAACCCAATTGCCGGGTCAATGTCGCTCGCTTTTTTCTAGTCTAGTATAAGTTCAGGCTAGACTGACAGGCTCGTTGGTGTATTGGTCGCAACATGAGGTCCTGGATTTTGATTCCAAAGTGTTATTTATTGGATTTGTCCAACAGGAATTTTTCAGTAGCAGTCCGGAGTCCGGATCTGTGCCCGGTTGATTGCAAAAGGCTCGCTCCCTATTACATGGGCATAGACATAACTGATAAAATATGGGTGGTAGCACGCCTATATTACCCGGGGGGTTGTTCGCAGTGGTGTACCTTTAGTTCTAGAAGTTTTTAAATAGACTCCGGACTCAGGTACGCCGAAGTAAAGAGAACCTGCTAAGGTTAAGATTCATAGATGACATCGCCTTTTTTTCAGGTTGGGATATCATCAAATAACTTCACCAGCTCTGGGTGGAGCAGGAGGGCGTGTCAGACTTTTACTGAATAAAACCCACCCGTGTTCCTTTCAGTTGCCTATGTGCCAGGGGCCGCGGTATCTCTTTCGAACAACCCGCACCCTGGCAGGCATCGGCCCTTGCGGGCCCCACCAGTTGGTGCTGATATCTCTTTGAGGTGCGCGTGGAACACCACGCGCCTCCGACCCGGGCTTGGTCCTTACCGGACAGCGAGCTACCCTTTACTCATCATCCGCAAGCCCGCGCTTACGGTGGCCGGAAATCAGCCTGGGATTTCCTACGCCCAGGGCATCACCTGTGGCGACTAGGGCCGTTAAGGCGCATATACTACCTCTCCCTCACGTGCACCGCCTCCCTCTTTGCAAGCATTACTCTTCGCAGAAGGAGGTGACGGCTAACCATGCACTCTCGCTCCGTACCATGGCCTAGACCAGGGTGCTTACTCTCGAATATAATTCCGATAGATCGACATTGGAATTATCAGTCAAACGTCAGGAATTGGCTGGACTCACTGAGTCTAGCCAATCCCTGACGCTTAACTCAACCAACTCACGTTTGACCAATGTGGATCTATCGTAATTATATTCCAGAGTAAGCACCCGGGGCCGGACGCGACAGATCGCCGCCGCCGATCGCCTCCACGTGGACACGGCGGTGCTCCGCCCAAGCAGGGCAGACCTCCACCGTATGCTCCACCGTGTCCTCCGAACGATCTACGCAGTGGAATCAACCGGACGTTTCCTCCCGCCTTATCCGAAACTACGGTGTCCGGTGAGGACCTGAGTCAGATGGAAGGCGAGGACGACGTGGCGCCTCTCAATCCACTCCTCAAAGAGGGGACTTCCCGTCGCAATTGTGGCGTACCCAATGACTTCGCATTGAAGTGTAAATGTTGTGCTGTTCCACAAACAATGGGACGCTTAATATCTTGTCCAGCGTGTCCTGTTGTCTGCACGCTGCAGGAGTTGAAAGTTTGAGGACGCTGCTGATAGTGCCAAGCTCGTAACCAAATTCTGGGCTGACAGTAATTGGATTGCTATCAACACAATAAGAAGAAGTACACCCACATTTCGCCAGTTGTTTCAGTGCCATCTAATAGGGGGCGAGCCTTTTGCCATCAGCCGGGCACAAATCTAGATTCCAAATATTCATTGCGATACTTTAGCCTTTCCCAAATATTGGGGTCAGCGCGCAGTTAATCAAGACTACCAGAACTTTTTGTTGAAGTTAGAAATGTCAACGTGACCTTTCGATAAATGTGAAAACTATTTATAATGGCCGGGGAAGTTGTTTACTATTACTACGATGTCAACCTACGCGTAGGTATAATACGGCCGATAAGGACGAGGGAGTGGGCCGTTATCCACACGCGGGCGCAGTGCGGGTTGGTAGATGTCAGGTCTTCGAATTTTTGGTTCTAGGAAATGCCTGTTCCCTGACGATGTTTTCCTTCACCGTTTCGACAGTAGTGCACATAGCTTCTGACGTTTCATTAGTGCCCATGTAGGTTTATGTGAAATAAAATAATTTGAATTGATAACTTTTCGTAGAATTAAAGTAAAACTACCATTAATGTTTGGGTTGAATTTTTGATTCCATGGTATCGACTTTGTCCATGATGTCATGTCTTTGTACAACTTTATTTTCAACCGGCACGAGCACGCGGTTTTTCGTAATGGCCGTTGCCGATGCACCGGTGTTTTTTTCTTCGTCTATTTTCTTCTTAAATACGCCTTATTATTACGGTCAATCCCGGACGAGGCTGTAAGGTGGTGTGGATGACCGAAATAAACACTTGACTCCTTAATAAGTTTTATTAAGTTTATAAATTACAATAATTACAATTTGCAAAAACGTCTTCACCTCTTAGTAGCTCGCTCGCGTCTCTCTTCTCCCTTCCACACATACTCTCCCATTCACTCACCGCTGCGTTCACATTCTATTTATTTTCTAAAGTTATGATGCGTTCCGGATTAACATCCTACATAAATTATAATGTTAATTAAGCACTTACCATGTATTCTCCTTTGAGGAGAAACTTGCAAGGCTGCCCATACTGTTGAATTTCATGCGTGAAAGCTATCACGGTCCTCGAAGTTATGCCATCGCCGAATAATCTAGAACAAATCACAAATTACAATTCTACCTTGTCTATGCCTGAGAGAGATCTTATGGCGCTTGAACGACATCGACAGAAGCGCGCTGTTAATAAACATTTGTAACACCTCAATTAGAGTATAGAGTTAAAAGCATAATACAATTACCGAAACTTTGTTTTTAAAGCTACCCATTATTCTTAAGAAAATCCTGTTGACCCTAGCATGCCTTTATACATTTAAAATTGAGTCTTATACCATTGAAATAAGTTTGAATTTTCTTTGGCTCGATCGGCGGTAGGTGTGGCAAAGTACATCATTTTAGAAACAAGTGCGAGTCGGACTTGCGCACCGAGGGTTCCGTACAAACTTGTAGGTATATAAGTAAAAGTTATGAATTTCAATTTCATACCTCTACGCGTTCATGAGGAAAGGGGTAGTAAGTTTAAAAAAAAATGTTCTCCCATACATTCTAACTGAAAATGTAAGTTGGTACGCACAATATTGAGTGAGTGATTTACAATGTTATTTTAATATCATGTACTTCTTATGGTTTTCCCATAATCTAGAAGTAGAAAACTAATTTCTGTATTTTTTCAAAATTTTACGTTCAGTAGTTTCGGAGATAAGGGGGTAATGGACAATTTTCGTTTGTTTTCTTGAATAATTTCTTTTAAAATTACAAAAAAATAATTTTAAATATATTTGAGATCCTCACAACAAGCCCTTTCATTTGATATGTCACACGATGCAGTTTGCATTTTTTTTAAATTAATTTTTCATATTGCCCCCCAAAAGTAACCCTTATATACAGATTTCGTCTATTCACTCTGCGTCTGGGTCACAGAAATTGAAATGTGTACCAAATTTCAACTAAATCGGTTTAGTAGATTCGGAGATTATTGACTGTGACGGACGGACAGACGGACACACGAGTGATCCTATAAGGGTTCCGTTTTTTCCTTTTGAAGTACGGAACCCTAAAAAATATCCATATCGAATCAGTAGTCAGTTAGGAACAAACTACTTTCGGGACAGGAGTGCCTTTAAACTATGAGCCCAAATAAAAGAGTCACACAGTAAACAGTTCACAACGTTTATTTTTTATTTTATTTGATACTACCTTCTGCTCGCGACTTCGTTCGCATCAAATTTCTTGCTCCCCGACCCACCCCGTCGCTCGCCTCGCCTGCCCGTGCGAGTACTTCGTATTCGTGACTTTTTTTCTGTTTGCTCGGCTCCTAAGAGTCTTAGCGTGATGTTATACGGCGTATATATATAAATAGCGTGTGTTACTCGATAAATGGGCTATTCAACACTAAAATATTTTTTCAAATCGGACCAGTAGTTCCTAAGATTAGCGCGTTCAAGCAAACAAACAAACAAACAAAATCTTCAGCTTTATTATTAGTATGGATAATATAAGCATATAAGTATAGATAAGTATGGAATGAGACCCATCACGTCTACGGATTCCGCTAGCTAATTTAATTTGACCCTTTATCATCATCTGCCTAGCATTTCCCTAACTATCTTGGGTTCGGCTTCCATTCTAACTGGATGATTGTCATGAAAACTTTTGTAACGAAATTAATTAGAAGTTATTTATTTATTTACCATTACAGTGTCCCCAATTCGGTAGTGTAGTTAACAATTCATGCAATAATTTACTCCATAAATATCCATGTCGCATATAACTTACAAATTAATAACATAGCATGTGTAACGTTACCCTTGCGAACTCGCTCAGTGAACATGCAAAAAGATCAATTCTGTCGGCAACCAAATTTAGTGTTCGCATTGTTCGCGTCAGGGGGACGTTGTCTAACAGTTTAGTTCGGCCGCGCGGCACCGCGAACAAGTTGGGCCGTCGTCGGCGCTGCACGAACCCATCTGGCACACCTGTGTGTGCCAGATGGGTTCGTGCAGCGCAAACACAAACATAAATAATCCTAGTGTGCTACAATGGATAGGCCTGTGCATATCCACTGTAGCACACTAGGATTATTTATGTTGCCCCGGAATACTCCAAGGATATACGACGCCAATGCCAGATTCCTCCTTGTTTGCAACTTGTTGTATCGCACCATGCCTAAGACAAACAAGGTGGGACATCAAGGGGTAAAAGGGATATACTCCATATTGCCTTAAATATATGTATCTTGTAAATTTTACATGATACATATTTTTTTTTCTTGTATTTTTTTTTTGTTATCTTACGCAGAAACTAGAAAGCACAACTGAATGAACCTACAATTCTGGGTTCATATACAGTTGAAACTAAAGTCACATACATTTTGTATGATCTCGCAAACAAGTTATATTTATGCAGTGAGACTGTGGCAGCGGCTAAGGGTTGGCATGTTTGAATCAATATATCAAATCTATCATCTAATTTTAGAACGCAGCCGGGTCGCCGTTTCTTACCTCGGTAATGAGTAGAGTCTACAGGTAATGGGCCATACATAAATTACGTCACAATTTAAGGGGGAGGACGGGTCAACGAAATGTGACATTGTGTGACAAGGGACAGGGGGTCAAAAGCTTTGTGACGTCACATGTTAAAATTTAAAATACTAAACCTCAAACTTTTTATGTAAACCAAAAACTTTAAAATATTACTTACTCGATCTATTTTTATAAGGCTTCATCTATCCATCTAAAATATTTGACTTCATGTTTGCTTTTGTTATTTAAATTAAAAATGAGTTTTTTTTTATAATAAACAAATAATAAAACTACTGTTTAAAAATTACTTCTAAATATAAAATTTAATAATATGTGACATCACACAGGGGAGCAGGTGGTTTCATAAGTGTGACCACCTGTGACAAGGACGGGGGCGGTCAAAAAACCATAAAATTTGTGTGACGTAATTTATGGATGGCCCCTAATGTCTATTCCAAAAACATCTAATAATAGTGTAAACAAACCATTTTTAGGTATATTCTGACGCAATTACTCATTAATCCTTACATACTATAGAACAAAGTCGCTTTTCGTGTCTGTTAAACTTCGCAGCGGATTTTAATGCAGTTTTCATCTATTGACAGAGTGATTCAAGAGGAAGGTTTATATGTCTAAATCGACACCGACCTCCACGCGGGCGCAGCCGCTGGCGAAAGCCGTTATTCATCTGAATGTAGAAGGTTTCAACTTTATCTCACCACTTAACCCAAAAATTATTATTTAAATTTAAAGACCATGATTTAATATTGTATTTGAAAAATTTTCAAACGATAATAATTTTAAGTTATTTATTTTTTGGATGTTAGTGTTAAAATAAACAAATGAAAGGTCTCAATTTATAACTGGCATCTACTGGTACGTGTTCTAGTACATTGTTTACATTATCATCAGATACTTTTGAAACAGATTATATTTAATCAGTAATATACGTTATAGACCTAAAAAAACAAATCCTTACCTCAAAGTAACCCTAGAATCAGCCAACACACTCGGAATGCTCTCCTCAATAATCTTAGGCTCTTTATCAGAATTCTCTATCCTCAAGCCCTCAATATTAACTACAAATGTTGCCGCTCTTACGCTGAAGAATTCCTGCTCGGGTACAGTCACATCCCTTGGCTTTCTCGCCACAGATTCTAACCCAAAATCTTCAGAAATTCCACCAAAACTATCGGATACAGTTTTTAGCATTCCAGAAGTCGTGTTTTCTGAGACATCTCTCTTGAATCTTTCAATAGAATTCTCATTTATAGATTCTTCATTGTCCTTTTGGTCATTTATAGATTCCGCATACTGCATTTCAGTTAAAGGCACATATTTATTATTGAATAGCACTTCTATATCTTCTCTTTCTTCTCTTGCAAGTGATGGAGTCTTCTCGAGGTGGTTGACGTCTGTATCGTGGGAGAGGTCTGCCCATTCTGAGTTTGTTAGTTGATCTTCTGTTTGGAGAATCGGTTTTGTGAAGTCTTGGTGTCTGTGGACAAAATAATAATTTGTTAGTACTTTGAAGATAAAGAAGATACGCCCAGCAGGCTTAGCGTGACGCTTTCTATTTCTACGAAAAATAAAACAGCTCATTTCTATACAAAGTCACATTTCGTTTCTCCATTTTTGATATCGCTCCGTATACATCCTTCTAATTGGCGTATCTAGTGAAAATAATATAATAATTATATGAACCCATATAACCTATATGGGTATATGTAATTATTATATTATTTTTTAATGACTGTCCAAGTATTTTTTATTATTATCTATTATGTCATTAGTTATTAACATAATAGTCTCGACATAGTGTCTCGTAATGTTTATTACTTTGCCTATGTGTATAGAATCAAGTCTTTTCGACTCAACAGACAGCTGTGGTGCTGGGGAGTTTGTTCCGCCACTTCTTCTTCTCGGCTATAGCACTAGGAAGTGGTGAAGGGTGGGCGTTTTGGGGGACTGTCTTATGTATTTTGACGTTCGAAAAGTGCTGGTTCTCAGCCTAATTTGAATAAATGACTTTTGATTTTGATTTGATTTTGTCATTTTGTTTTTCGTTTCTAACAATCTTGGTCTTTTTTTGTATGTAAACTGTCAAAATCACACTGATAACAAACTTTCTACTCGACGGCCACAAACATTATACGATTATCTACAAAACCATGATTCGTTTAGAACGCATAACTGTGATAATTAATAGAAGAACATAGCTATCTTCTCCTATTGTACAGACGCCAGCAGGTCAACCTACCCGAAACTGTCAAATTTTCTCAATCAAATTTGAACCCTATGCTTCAGCGATAAAGTTTAAAACCTATTAAAGAAATTTGACAGATTGTAGTAGGTTGATGTGCTGGCGTCTGTACATCATTTAGTTAATAGTCATGTTTATTCTTCTGCCGACAAATCGGTGCTCGTGCTAAGCGTGCAGGTTAATACACATTTTTCGGTTCAGCACATTTGATTTGGCAGTATTTGTTAAGCAAAAATTTAGGTCTTTTCAAAAAAAGATGCGACTTCCATAATCTAGATACACGTAGTAAAGATGAAATTGTGATTCCAAAATTTAGACTAACTAAAACTAGTAAGTCATTTCTAATAAACAGTATCCGCTTCTATAACAAGTTGCCAAAATCGGTTACAGAACTTAGCGATGGAAAGTTTAAAACTCATATCAAACGTGTCCTTATCAAAAAAGCATATTATAAGATAAAAGACTACGTTGAAGACAAGGAAGTTTGGCGTTAATTCCTTCTGCACATGTGGCTTCCCTGGTAACTCATTAGCACCATAACTATGTGAGCGTCTATTAACTTCTTCCAAATTACAATGTTAATTTTATTAATTTTATTTTTTACACTTTCTGACATATTCTCGTCATTATTTGACATTATACAACACTTGTAATATCGAGTATTTATTAGTGATTCTCATGGAAATCATATCACTTGGTTTAAATAGGTTGATTTTACTTATGTAGATTCTTTTACATATTGTGAATGAGAGAACGTTGTAGGCCTACAGTTTCTATTCTTTATTTTCATTCCTCTAAAGTACCTGGTACTTATTGACAGGCCTGCACTATCCTCCCATACCTAATATCACTGTAATTTGAAAACATTATAAAATCCAATTATTTTTAAAAGAGTAACCGTGGAGTTTCTTGCCGGCTCTTCTCCATAGGAAGCGACAAATTGGAACCGTGCACCTAGCTTCTGACGTTTCATAAGTGCCCTTGCAGGTTTATGTGAAATAAAATATTTTGATTTGATTTGATTTGAAACAACAAAGTCGACCCGAAGCAATTAGGTACTGCACATTCGATCAGAATTTGAGAGATAGAAGGCTAATGCTTGGCTTGTAGCTAAGTAATATAAGCCGTATGGGTCGATCGTTCAGGTTAAGCTGCGCTTGCCGCGGTTGGTCCGTGGATGGGTGAACATCTTTACATACCAAGACTCCTCCGTGCCTCGGAAAGCACATTAAGTTGTTGATCCCGGCTGTCATTTGTGGATCTTTGACAGTCGTTACGGGTCATCAGAAACCGGAAAGTCTGACAACCAGTATTATCAAGGGGTATCGTATTACCCAGTAATTGGGTTGTGGAGGTCAGATAGGCAGTCGCTCCTTGTGAAATACTGGTATTCAGCTGCAACCGGTTAGACAGAAAGCCGACCCGAGTTGTTGGGAAAAGGCTAGGCAGATGATGATTTCTAATCCATATCAAACATACGAAGCAATCTTCGTATGTTCGGAAAATTTGCCCACTCAACAATGTAAAAAACGCAATGAATGCTGTAGAACTGTCAAAATGAAAGCCTATTGTTAGTATCTTACGCAATTACCCCGCTAGAGAAGGAGATAAGCTACTTTTCATCCTGGAAATAAGAACAGAAATGTACCCAACATGTCCACACAACACGCAGTGAGTATGCGACACCTCGGTTTGAGGAAAGTTTTTGCGTTACAAAACCATCACAGACTTACATTCAAGCATAAATGTTTCTACAATCATCATCATTTCAGCCGACAGATGTCAACTGCTGGACATAGGCCTCCCCCAATTTGGAGGGGCTTGCCATAATCGCCACGCTTGGTAGGCGGATTGGCGATAGCAGTTTGATGGTAAAATGCATAGAGAACGCTGCTGCCCATTCTCTAGTAAGTCCCTTAGTCGCCTTCTACGACAGCCACAGGAAGAGATGGGATGGTGCTATTCTTTACGTCCGGAACCACACGGAATGTTTCTATAGCATGACAAATTGAAAAAAGTTTTGCTCGCTCGACCATTAGCTTAATGAAAAACTCCCACGAAATATAGCTATGCATGTCCATATTACACACAACTTCGTGTTTTAGCACATTCCACCAATTTAAAAGAATTAATTGTATTGTTTTCTAAGTGCTACAGCTGTTTTAACACCTCCAGTAGTGTGGCTTATTAAAATTTTATTTGTCTACTAGTACAGTCAGTTTTGAAAAATTGTTTACATAAACTATTTACTTTTATTATAGAACTGAAGTAGTGGTCGCTCAGTGGTCGAAATTCAACCATAATTCATTTAAATTATAATAATGAATAATTATCAACAATAATCTAAAATAGTAAAATTAATAATAAGTAAAGTAGGTACTACTTTTTTAATGATTATGAATGAGTCTAGGGTATCCTTGAAGCCTACTTAGGAACCATGAAGTCACCTGTTTAGATTTTTAGTTTAAAGTTGAAAATTAAGTCATAATTTACCGAACGTAATTTTTTCACTTTACACCAACATTTTCATAACTTTCATCTAGACTTGTCTAAGGTAATGCGATTGTTGCGTTGCGCGTCATATAACTCGACCGCGTACTGTAGCATTACACATGACCAAATTAAGCATGACTCTCAAAATTGACGCGCGGGCCATGACGCGCTGTTCGGCGATCGTAAACTTCTATCTCCGTCATTTACGCTGTGTGCAGGTGAGAAGGAGCATGCGCCGCGCACCGGTGGGCTGGCAGCGAAATAAGTGAACTATTATTTAGAACCGTATTTATGAAAAAATAAGGTTTTCGTTTCACTGACAACGCAATCATGACTGTATCATTCATTTCATTACAATAGCCATGGCGCGTGACGCGTCATTTCGCGCCATGTTTGGAGGCATGGTGTAATGCAACATTCCTCGGTACGATACGAAATGCGCGAGCATTTCATTACAATAGCCATCGCGCGTGACGCGTCATTTCGCGCCATGTTTGGAGGCATGGTGTAATGCAACATTCCTCGGTACGATACGAAATGCGCGAGCATTTCATTACAATAGCCATCGCGCGTGACGCGTCATTTCGCGCCATGTTTGGAGGCATGGTGTAATGCAACATTCCTCGGTACGATACGAAATGCGCGAGCATTTCATTACAATAGCCATCGCGCGTGACGCGTCATTTCGCGCCATGTTTGGAGGCATGGTGTAATGCAACATTCCTCGGTACGATACGAAATGCGCGAGCATTTCATTACAATAGTCATCGCGCGTGACGCGTCATTTCGCGCCATGTTTGGAGGCATGGTGTAATGCAACATTCCTCGGTACGATACGAAATGCGCGAGCATTTCATTACAATAGCCATCGCGCGTGACGCGTCATTTCGCGTAATGTTTGGAGTCATGGTGTACTTAATGCAACATTACTTGGTACGAAATGTAATATCATATTCCATCACTTTAAAATAAAACGCAGTTTTGCGCATGTCTGTCTACTTTCATCACAGTTACGAAGCTGATTATTTTATGCATAAAAAGTACTACTCATGAAAATTTAGTTGCAAAAAAATCTCGTAAGTCATCTACATTTTTTTTCGATTTTTTTTAAATTGGTCTGGTCTAAAATTCTCAAAAATTCAGAAAAAAAATCATTACTCGAAAACTATGAAAAGTCGCGGAACATACATGCGGATGATTCGGATACCCTACGATACGAGGGTACGAAATTTTATTTTTGGACGTCAATGTTCCGGCCACCCTGTATAGATTAGAGACTTTGTGAGAGTAGATAAAAGGTAGTCAAAGATCGGCCTTGGCAGACAGACCGACAATGAACTATTACGGGCGACCTGGATATTACGGGTAACGGCCTAACAGGCGCCTAGATGTCTGGTCTTGAATCTGTTTTGAGTAGATATTTGTATTTTTGTCATGTTGCCAAGTAAACGTTTTAGGCTTAGTTCTATAATGTATTGGTGAACAATGGCTTGGTATTTTGTCCCACAGCACAGCAGAACAATGGTCTCTTCCTGAGTTTAGGCGACCCGTCTCTTGTAACTTGTGACGTTCAAAAAGTGCTGATTCTAAAATAAATGACTTTTAACCCTTTTATTATTTTTAGATTACTCGAAGATGGCTGGACCGATTTGGATTTTTTTTTTTTGTTTGATAGGGTGTACTTCCCAGGTGGTCCCATGATCATCAAGTCAGAATCTGATGATGGGATCCTGGAGAAATAGAGAGAACTCTTCAAATTGTATAGGCTCACTTGAAGCGATTTGGTTCGTTTTTGGAAGAGTACTTTCTCGGAGTGATCCCATTTCAATTTGGTGAAGATCTCATGAAGAACTTCGGAGATAGGCAACGGAACTCCTCAATAAATGATAGCAAATGGACTGGAATTGCTGAAATCTCATGTCTGTCTATTGTTTACACCAGTTCATAACATAACATCACGCCGGTACGCTGTGAAGGGGTAAGCACATGTGAACCACTAAAATGTGAAAAAAAAAAACTAAAAAAAAAAACAACCGACTTCCATACAAAACACTACAAAGTGAAAAATAACTTTAATTTCGGAGGGCGGTGACGAAAAATTCAAATACATATCCAAAGTCATCGACACTTTGTAGTGTTTTTGGTTTTGATTTCATACAGGGAAGACGGAGTGACGAGGGAGTAGGCTCAATATACACCGTGACATTTTAGTCGTCTTACAAAAGTGGTCCGCTCAATGTATTCGACATAAAATACCTCTAGGCGCGATTAAAACACAATTAAGAACACAATTATACAAAAATAAATAATGCTTTAGAATGATTAACCATCCTCCCCGTTAATAATGTTTACGTATAAAAACCGTAGAAGATATCTACCTGCCTACCATTACATTCCATTATTAATTCCATCTCCATCGCAGGGTGTTTCAAACTACGTCATGCGTCTTAGTGAATGATATATTCATTTTTTTAATTGTGCAAATGTAAAAAAATGTCATTGTTTTTTTAAATAAATATTTATTAAAATAAATTAACGACTAAAATGTCACGGTGTATAATAGAATAGATCGCGTAAATCTACCACGCGATCCCAGTGTGGGTTGTCTTACGATGTATCCCTTCACCGTTTTGAGAGCTTTGGTGATAAAAATTAAATAAACAACGTAAAGAACCAGCCTGGGTTCGAGCTGACGACCTACAACTCGTAAGCCAGGGCCTTTACCACTTGACCACCACTGCTTTTGGAAATCGTGACATCTGTTTAATTTTCGCCATATCATATGGCATACGCTGAGAGCTAATCTATACCTTACTCTATATACGCTAACTAGTTATACACCGTGAAATTTAAATGGTTGTTTTCCCGCAGCGAAATGGTTTTGTCTTGGTAATACAATCGTTTTATAAACAAATATAATATTAGAAACAAAAAATGGCAGACTAACCATTGTGAAAAATCACCACTTGCGAAAGTTCATTTTGCTTTGAACATTTATGCATCGCTGTTCCCTTTGTCGGCGGCGCGAGCGATTCGAGTAGTACCTACAAGTTACCTCTAGTGTTACTATTGAGTAGTGTTTTATCGAGTTGACGATTTTTTTTTATTATTTTAAAACAAAAAAGTGTTTATTTTTTACTTTTACTCTATGCTTCGAAAGTTCTCCCTAAGGCAAGTTGTTCTGCCGCGGGAAAACAACCATTAAAATTTAACGGTTTATACTAACACTAGCTTCTGCCCACGACTTCGTTCGCGTCAAATTTCTTGCTCCCCGACCTGCCCCGTCGCTCGCCTCGCCTGCCCGTGCGAGTAATTCGTATTCGTGACTTTTTTCTATTTGCTCGGCTCCTAAGGGTCCTTAGCGAGTTATAGCCTTCCTCGATAAATGGGCTATCCAACATTAAAAGAATATTCCAATTCGCACCAGTAGTTCCTGAGATTAGCGCGTTCAAGCAAACAAACTCTTCAGCTTTATAATATTAACATATTGTGTAATAAGTATAGATATATATTTATATTAGCTTACACTCTCCCAATGCTGAGTAAAGACCTCCCTTAAATCCCTACAGCCATTCTTTTCTAGGACCACCTCAATGCAATCCTTGCAATACGCGTCTATAGGTCGTCTCGCCACATCTTCCTTGGCCGGCCTCGGTGCCGCCGACTGTATTAAATGCTAATTGTGGCCTATAGCTGCATTTGTGTGCTGGGTTGGCGGGGAATGAAACCACTGGAGACTTCTTGCTTCTATATTTGGAGTACTTTATCCTAGGTAGCTCGCCGCTGAATGTAACATAAACACTTGAACTACTGCTTACCCCTAGTACTCAATTGCACAACTAATACGAATTATTAAACTATGGTAAACTTATTCAGTTTGTACTGTCTTATGAGTGTCTATGTATCACTTTATATACACTATTCTATAATGTACACTGTTCTATCACTTGTCCCGCACACTAATGGATTTTTAAATCGCCTCCCATTCATTGTATGGCGTGACAAGATGATCGCGTGACGTATCGCCACACGATATAGGTTCAGTCTATAAATACTGTGCACACACATTGTAGTAAATAAACAAATACTTGGCAAACTACGCCAGTTGCATGGAAGGGAGGGCACTCTGCATAAATAACTGAATTGGATCTCATCATTAGCCGACCACTAAAATTTTGGGAAAACGGTTATCTAGCCTTTTCCCAACTACGTTGACTAGACTATGGGTTTTTATTAGACTCATTTTTATTGTCACCTACAGGGTAAGTTTTGTAGTAGTGCGCAAACTGTAACCATGGATTCAGCATACAGCAGAAATTTTACGTCGTCTTTACAAAAAAAAAAAAAATCAACTGTTTCATAGAAAACTGCAATACCTACGCGGTCAAAAGTACCTAGGTATGGAACAGCTGATTTTTTTTTGTAGAACCGACGAAAAATTTCTGCGCTGGATGGTCTAGAATGATATGCTGAATTCATGGTTACAGTTTGCTCACTGGATAAAAACTTAAGTACCCTGTATATGGTGACAAACAACTTTCCCAAAGAAACGATTTTTTTATCTACCTTATTGACCCCAATTTTATTACCCCAATAGAATATTGAGTACCTAACAAGAATAATTCACCTTCAGCTGTAATTAAATTTAGTTACCCACAAATAAAAAAAATGAATCCACTTTTACCATGCATTATTCTTTTTTCATTAACAAAATTTTTCAACAACGGATCGCGAGCGCGATCCATTCGGTGGTTAAATTAATGACAAAATAATAATGCATGGTGTTTTTTTTTGTTTGTGGGTAACTAAATTAAATTACAGCTGATGGTGTATTATTCTTGTTAGGTACTCAATGTTCTATTGGGGTGATTGGGGGACATGCGCTAATTAAATAAATAAAAACCCTATTTTTTTGGTAAAGTTGTTTGTTATGATGAGTACAATCATGTGCTTAAATGTCGGTCACTAATTACCAGTCATCCTATATAATACCTACGTTTTCACATTAGATGGCGCTAGCAGTTACATAATTTTGTTACTGATCGGCTTCCTGTATAACCAGAAGCAACTGAATAAGTACCAGTATTTTACATGAAGCGACTGACTTTCACAACCCCGTTACTGGGTAATACGATACCCCTTGGTAAGACTGGTTGTCAGACTTTCGGACTTTTTTAGCCCTAGTGTGAGTTTCTTTTAACCATATCGATCTAACGCTTCGAGCGCGTTCGGTGCTCCGATTGTTCCTTCACCAATCCAGGGACAATCGGAGCGCCGAAAGCGCTCCATGCGTTTGGTCGAAATAGTTAAATGGAACTTACAGTAGGGCCGCCGACGACCCATAGCGAGTGTCACCTCTAAGTAAGGGTAATTGGGTAAAAAACTCGACACCCCTTGGCAAGTCTGATTGTCAGCGTCAGGCTTCTAAACCGACCGACAAACTGTCACACTGTGACCGACCGACTGTCAAATATTCGAATGACAGTCGGCACCAATATACAGGGTGTCCAAGAACCTGGCGTCCAACTGGATTCCCACGATGCCCCAAGTTCTAACAGTACTCAGAAAAATATTTTAAAAAATCCACCCCATGTACTTACAGAATTATACTGATTTAAAAAAAAAAGGGGAAATGAGCACCCTGTGACATACTTTTGAATGCTGTGACTGCTAATGCTGATAATTTCGATATTTCTTGGAGGTTTTGTAATCTAGGGTATTGCTGTGTCTAAATAGAATGTAAAAATAAAGTACTTATTGTACCATTTTAAAATAAAATATTATTTTAACTAAAGGTGATATGGAAAACTATTGAATTTCGCAACTTTGACCGACTGTAGTGTAAAAAAAATGTACCAAAATAGTATGGCAAGTGACGTCAAATTTTGACGCGTTTATTCCTCTTTTTAAAAAGGTATAATACTTACACATTAATTTGAAAAAAAAAATTTTGATAATATTTTTACTCAACAACCCAATTTTTACGATGTCTTACAGAATTCTTAGAAAGAAAAATTTACGACGAATTGAATCTAACCTCTAAAGAATTACTATTGTATGCTCATAAAAATAACAACAGGCCTCTCAAAAAACAGGTTAGACCGTAAGGGACGGTATGTGCATGCATCTCACCATAGTGATTCGTTATTACAACATGAGGGAGCAAGACAGAAACTATCTTTGCGATTTGCTGGTTCTTCTTTATGGTACCCCATTATTCAGGTAAGAGTGAGGGAGAAAAAGGTTAGAGGTGCGAGTGAGATAGATAGTGACGCTATCTGGGATCGTGCTATTTAGGATAACAGTACGGTCAGTACGCGTCACTGCCTCCTGCCGTTACTACGCACCTCTCTCTTATTGTTACCATTGATCACGTACTACGATTTAAAGCTTTGTTTATTGGACTCGATTACTCTTTGTGCTCTGGACTTTGAAACGAACTCTTTACGACGACCTTTGCCTGTGTTTGGACAGTTTGTGTTTTGTGTGTGCTACCATGGCGACCTACACTCCGCAAGAATACGCAAATATGCACTACATTTATGGAGAATGTAGAGGTAATGGACGAGCTGCAGCGAGACTTTACAGAGAAAGGTATCCGAGGGCTACGCGATATCCCGACCATCGAGTTTTCATTAATGTGCACAGATCACTATGTGACGGGCGGTTCCCCAATCAAGTAGCTGGTGAAGGACGACCCGTAAATGACTTCATACGCGATGAAGTTTTAGAGGCGGTGTCGGCAAATCCAAGCATCTCTGTGCGAGGAATAGAAGCTGATACGGGGATACCGAAGAGCACAGCACACAGTATTCTCCAAAAAGAAGAATGTCATCCGTACCACGTACAGCGAGTGCAAAGTCTTTTACCTCGAGACTATCCGAGCCGAGTCGCGTTTTGTGAAACAATCCTGCAAAAACATCGAGAAGACGAAAACTTTATCGACAAAATTTTGTGGTCAGATGAATCAACATTTAAGAAGGATGGCTACATGAACCTACACAACTTGCACGAGTGGCATGTGGAAAATCCGCACTTGATGCGAGAAGATAGATCCCAGTACCGGTTCAAAGTGAACATGTGGACCGGTATTCTCTGTGGGAATATTATTGGTCCATTTGAGATGCCCGAGAATTTGACTGGCGAATCATATTTAAATTTTCTTCAAAATGATTTGCCAAACTTACTAGAAGAGACCCCACCAGATATGTGGTTCCAACACGACGGCTGTCCAGCACATTTTCGCGTATCCGTTAGAGAGTTTTTGGACGAGCAATACCCGAACAGGTGGATTGGGCGATCAGGAACAATCCCGTGGCCAGCCCGCTCACCTGACTTAAATCCGCTGGATTTTTTTTTCTGGGGAACTATGAAGGAGCTCGTTTATGCGAAGCCCATTAATGACATCGCTGACCTTCGTGAGAAGATAACACAAGCAGTGCAGGTGATACGTCAAAAAAGTTACTCGCGAAACATAAAGCGGTCCTTTTTAAGGAGAGTGAGAGCTTGTATTGCCGCGGGTGGTCAACATTTTGAACATTTATTGTAATAAAATATCTTTAAACTAACATTCTTTGCTTTTATTCTACTGGGAACCCATCTACCTGTGTGTATTTCCTTCTTGCTCACTCTTGGAACCGAAGTAAATAATAGTAGTAACATAACAGTTTCTAAGATAAGAAAGGGTCCGACAGTTACCGTTACTAGGTAGGCACTTCGTAAAAATTGGGTTGTTGAGTAAAAATATTATCAAAATTTTTTTTTTCAAATTAATGTGTAAGTATTATACCTTTTTAAAAAGAGGAATAAACGCGTCAAAATTTGACGTCACTTGCCATACTATTTTGGTACATTTTTTTTACACTACAGTCGGTCAAAGTTGCGAAATTCAATAGTTTTCCATATCACCTTTAGTTAAAATAATATTTTATTTTAAAATGGTACAATAAGTACTTTATTTTTACATTCTATTTAGACACAGCAATACCCTAGATTACAAAACCTCCAAGAAATATCGAAATTATCAGCATTAGCAGTCACAGCATTCAAAAGTATGTCACAGGGTGCTCATTTCCCCTTTTTTTTTTAAATCAGTATAATTCTGTAAGTACATGGGGTGGATTTTTTAAAATATTTTTCTGAGTACTGTTAGAACTTGGGGCATCGTGGGAATCCAGTTGGACGCCAGGTTCTTGGACACCCTGTATAACGTGCTTTTCAGCGACTAAGGAGTACTCGCCGGCAGTGTGAACATTCAGCGATAACGAGGTATTTCTATGCCATACACGGGATATACAAGCTTTTGTACGTTTCCAGTAGTCTTGTGTAGTTCGCGAACGATGAACGAATAGGAACCGTTTCTTAGCATTGTACTAAAAGAAACGTTTCCGAATGCTGACTTGTAATCGGTCTATTAGTTCTAACGGCTCCTCGTACATTTACAAAAATCCCTAACGTATGTACGAACGAGAACGAGAATGACAGCGACTGATTTGACTGATACGTTAAATTTTTGCTCTGTGATCTTTAAAAGTACTGCTGAGAGCGAAGACCGAATAGAACTAATAGAAAGAACTAGTTCACTGACCGAAATGAACTAGTACGGAGCGATCTTAAAAATGACCGAGCAGGCACAAGACTAGTGTCTAAAGCGAGAAAATCGTCGCTTCCTCGTCGGCGGGCGGTGGTGAAGGTGCCTTAGACTGGGAAAAAGTAGGTCAAATAGCTTCGTATGAACTACATTCATTCAAATGTATCTGGTTAGCATGGAAGCCGACTCAAGAGACTTAAGTGGACTCAATATATTCTGAATTACTTAGACGAGTGAGAGAAGATTTTTTTTTCTCTGTCTTTCCTAACTGTGAGGGCTGACTGTGACTGATGCATATCAAGTCAATGGAATTCTTAACAATAATAACAGCCTTTATTAACAATACTTTTTTTTTTTTTTTTTAAACGTGCCACACTAGGAATTTCTTCCTGTATCGTGGCTGCGTTTACAAACATAGAAACTCACAAACACGAACACCCAGACTCGGAACAATTACTTGCAGATCATACAAATATTTGTTCCGTGCGGGGATCGAACCCGCGACACGCTGCGCAGCAGTCGATCGCTCAACCATTACGCCAAACGTGTCGTCAATATTACAAGTTACAATTCATCTCATATCTACTTATTACTATTGGTACATTCATAATCGTTTTTTTTTTTCTTATTTGACACCGCTTCCTTGATTGTTTCTGCTTTCCAGCAAGACCACTTCAAATGTTCTCCACAAGCATCGATCTCTTGCTTTCCTCATCGAAGTCGTCCAAGCCGCTTTTTAACAGACTTCACAAAAAAGGAGGTTTAGCAATTCGCCAAGTTTTTTTTTAAATGTATGTTCGGGCATAACTCCGTCATCTAAAGACAGATTTACAAAATTATTTTTTGTTCGAAAGGGTTTATTCCGAAATGGTCCTATTAAAATTTTATATAGATCTGATGATGAGTTTCGGAGACAGACAACGGAACTCTTCAAAAAATAACAGCAAATCAACCGGGATTGCTGCTATTGCATAAATATGCATTGTTTTGACCCCAAGGATGATGAAATTTCGAATTGGTCTGGGGTAGGAATATTAACTGAAAAGTAAAAAACAAAAACTTAAAAAAAATTACTTGAGAGGTGTCAAGGGACACCCACCCGGATGGAACGAAGTTCCTTTCGATTAATTAGTGAACGAATTGTAATAAAATTTTAAAAATTGTACATATACATACACATACACACACATATTATATATATATATACTTACTCTATTTATATGCACTCTGTCTGTGTCTCTGTCTGCAGAGAAACACGCGCACGCCGCACAGCTTACAACAATGTAGCAAAAAGTGTCATTACAACTTTTGTTCTTAATTTTTTCCGTCTAGCCCCCTTTCCTTTCGCAACGCGCGATAAGGAACTTCGTTCCAAAAAATAAACAACCGCCTTCCGGAAAAACACTACAAAGTGAAAAATAACTTTAATTTCGGAAGGCGGTGACAACAAATTAAAATACATCATTCCAAAGTCACCGACTTCCGAAATTTAAGTTATTTTTCACTTTGTAGTGTTTTTCCGGAAGTCGGTTGTTTGATTTCATCTTGCCATCTATGATACTGTCTGACTCCCTATCTCTGTCTCTCTCTCAGACTTACTTCTTATTAAATGGCCTATTCAAATTGCCATTATTTTCAAGACAGCCGTTACTGCGGCCATTATGTGACGGCCACCGTTCTTCAAGGAAACCGCAGCTTTAGCGGGCGTCCACGTACAATATGTCAATATTTTACCGTAAAAAGTTTGAATCACACGTTAACATCCCACTGTTCACACCATACGATTAAAAATAAAATTTTGTAGGGGAGTTTCACTTTTATTCGTATTATTATTTATTTTCCTATAACTTAGGCTAACGCATCGTTTTCTACCAGTTCCGACGTCATTCACGCGACGGCCTGAAATATTCACAAAAATATTTGTCGGTCGGCTGGCTGCTGTAGTGAAAACATATTTCATGCATTCATGCAATTAAAATAGCTTGAAGTAAATTCCTTGTTTTCATTATGAAACAAAGAATTATTCTCGAATAGCTAGAACTAAGCGCGTTCATTTTCAGCCTGAAATAATTGTAGGAATATTTGGGGTCAGTTATAAAAATATTTGCTGAAAAAAGTATTTGGACATTGAAATTAAGGGGAATCTAGTCGCGGGCTCGAACTCACTGGTGGGCCTTGCTAAAAAGAACGCTGTCTCACCAGGCTTCGTGTCCGACAGAGGTAGTATTAGTGATGAGCAGTTAAGACGCTAGTTTACACGCACAACGTTCTTGAGTAAGATGCAGGATCAGTTATAGTGAAACAGGCGCGTAATAAATTAAGAAAAGTCGTTCGGAAAATCGGGTTTTACGAAAAAACCACTGCATAAATCAATGTCCAATAAAGTTTATTAAACATTTCGATATTTGAGCGTTGTCGGTACCGACTAGGTTTTGGAAATTTCACACTTCTTTTATTACTTTAACACGCCCAAAGTTAGGTCAAATTAGTAAGAAAAACGAACCTTTGTTGGCTCATAACTTTTTAATGGCTTCTTATTTTAGTATTCTGTATCCGTACAGACAATATTAATAATAAGACAAAAACTATACCATGTTTAATTTTTTATGTACATTGTCGAACAGTGGAGTAAAACACTCCCGAAGTTTGTATGGACAAAATGTCGACAAGATGCCTCTTAAGTGTCAGGCTTAAAAAATTGTAGGAATTGATATGAGTTTATAAGATACTAGCTTTTGTCCGCGGCTCCGCCCGCGTGGATGTCGGTTATCGTGTTAAAAAGTAGCCTATGTTCTTCTCCATATCCCAGACTTCATCTCTGTCAAATTTCAGGACGATCGGTTCAGCGGATTAGCCGTAAAGCTATAACAGACTGACACGAGAGACAGAGTTACTTTCGCATTTATAATATTAGTAGGGATTTGATGAAATTAATGATTAGATTCTTGTATCCTTTAAAGTTTTCGAGTTCTAAATGCTGAGATACGAAGACGTACGAAGATCTTCGATATCGGAAAGCGTACTATGGAGCTCAAATGGAGTTGTGCAAGACACCTGGCATAGCGCAGTGATGAGAGATGGAGTAAGCTTTGACATTGGCGTCCAAGGAATGGAGGACGAGATGCCAGTCGTCAGGCAGCGAAATGGGCAGACGACAGCGTTGCCATCGCGGACAAAACCTGGATGAGGCCGGCACAGGAAAATGGGGATTGGCACAAGAAAAGGGGGCCTATACCTAACAGTGGGCGAAGACGAGCTCTAGTTGATGACGATGACCCTTTCAAGAGACTTCAAATGAATTTGACAGTTACCGTATTGATCCTGTTATTCCGCGAAATTAATCATCTTGTTTAGATGACTGATTTACTCAGAAATTGCTGTTTTGATGACAAACAATATTACATTATAGTTGTAAAGTCATAAGTAACCAGGGTCGTTGAATATACAGGATAAGTTTTTATCCAGTGCGCAAACCGTTTTGCGTTCGGTTTGCCGGTTTACCGACGTACAATTTCTGCGCTAGGGGGTCTAGAGTGATATGCTGAATTCTTGGATACTGTTGGCGTACTGGATAAAAACTTTTCCTGTATATACACCGTGACATTTTAGTCGTCTTACAAAGGTGGTCCACTCAATATATCCGACATAAAATACCTACAGGCTCGATTAAAAAATTGTTACCATTAATTAACATAATAGGTATAAAGAATAATAAATAATGCTTTAGAATTATGAAACACTCTGTTAATAATGTTTACGTATCCAAAGGGTAGAAGATACCTATACCACGTTCCATCATTAATTCCATCTCCATATCAGGGTGTTTCAAACTACGTCATGCGTCTTAGTGATAATTTGTGAATGATATATATATATATTTTTAATCATTCATATGTTCAAAAAATATAAATTTAAATGTATAGTAGTCATTGGATACATGAAGTGGGCTGCCTTTGTAAGACGACTAAAATGTCATGGTGTATAATATAAATTAAATTAAATTTGTTAAGTTAAGTGTTGAATTTCCATCAGTTTCTTTCAAAACTTCAACGTTTAACAAGATTTAGTTGTTAATAGGTACTTATCTCCTTTGGTGACCTCATTAGTGACCCCCACACAGTAAGTATTCTGAAACCTCCACTAGTGACAAATTAGAAATCTAATATGCGTGGGACGCACCCTGAGCCCTACTATCTTGTGGCGGCCATCTACAATGCCCCACATACGAAACTTCAAATCAACAAATGTGGAAAACACAAACAGTAAAGTGGCGCCATCTACAATACCATATGCGAACTACTCAAGACTTGACGTCACACCGCAGCTACATCACGCAAGCAGAGTTTACCGCGCAATCTACATAATGTATAATATCCAGACATCAACCGTTGGGCAATAGCCCACCAGACACAACACCCGTCTAGTCGGAGGATCCTCCCTTTACTATAGAGTATGAGTGGACTTTACACCCTGTTCCTCATACCTCTATAAACTTACTGCCTGACTAATCTTTTGACCACAACATGTACTGACTTCGTATACCTGGTTAGCAAAAAAAAGCGTATTTATTTTTATTGCCTGCTCTTGACCTTGATCACGCCTAATGGAAAGAGATGGTTGAGTTCTATGATGGAACGAGCGTGCCCATAAGTTGTTGCATACTACAGATTAACTCCAGTCCTTTCCAACTGCCTGTTCTCTTGGCAATCTCATAGGTAATCAAATGCAGCTTCAACTGTTCAGAGAGAAGCTTCAGGGTAGCCGGCGAAACTCATATGATTCTTTCTAACCGTAACATACTTTACAGAATTATAATCATTAAAATAACCAATACAACCATTTTAGGTTAAGCTAAGCTTGCCGCGGTTGGCCCGTGGATGGGTGACCATCTTTCCATACCAAGACCCGTCCGTGCCTAAAGCACGTTAAGCAGTTGATCCCGACTGTCATTCGTGGATCTTTGACAGTCGTTAGGGGTCGTCAGAAGCCCGAAAGTCTGACAACTAGTCTTATCAAGGCGTATTGTGTTACCCAGTAACTGGGTTGTGAAAGTCAGATAGGCAGTCGCTCCATGTAAAATACGGGTATTCAGCTGCATCCGGTTAGACTGGAAGCCAACCCCAACGTAGTTAGGAAAACACTGGGCAGATAAAATCTGACAACCAGTCTTACCAAGGCGTATCCTGTTACCCAGTAACTGGGTTGTGGAATTCCGATAGGCAGTCGCTCCATGTAAAATACGGGTATTCAGCTGCATCCGGTTAGATTGGAAGCCAACCCCTAACATAGTTGGTAAAAGGATAGGCTGATTATGACAACCCTTCAAGTTTATATAATCCAAAAAAATGTAAGAAAATTTTAATTTCGCGGCCTAACTTAAGTTGAGGATTCTCCATTAGGGAGGATAACACTAGGGGATCCTCCTTAATAGATAATCCTCAACTTCATTCACGATCCGTCACATCGTCTGCTGCCCTCAAATCTTTCATTGCACTCGATGGGGTCATCTCCACGCCAATGCCAACCAATAAATAGTAGCCAGTTCAGAATTTCCTCCAAGAACATTTCAGCATTTTATCAGCAATATACTAAATACCTTCATCTTTATTGATTTTGCTTACGGCTTCGCCCGTGTGAATTGATTTACCGGTATATACAGTATCCTACGCAAAAACGGTTTTCATGGTTTTTGAGCGTGCTAAACTCGACAGTATTGTCAAAATAAAAATTCAAGATTGCGACTACTTTATGAGACCTTAGCAAAACTTGTATTACATGGTTGTGTATTAAATTCACTTTTTCTCTTCCTCTCTGTCTTTTTATTATACACGAGTGTGTGTGCGTGCGAATATCGCGTAATGAACTTCGTTGCTATGAGTGGGTCCTCCGACCCCACATGTCGTTGTGTTTCTTTCAATTTTAACACCGGTTCTATAGCTACAACTAGCCCGGCAACTACAAGTAAACTATGAAATATGCTCATAACCTTGTTCTTTTAAACAAGCATATCGCCTCTAGCCCATTAGTTTGTTAATGACCATATTTTCCTTGTCATTATAGTCACTACAAGATAACAAGTATTTCTTGTTTTAAAAGTGCATTATATGTATGTGAGATTATACTGATCTAGTAAGTTGCAACTGATTGCAGTTAAAACACATTAGGTTGGTTGCAGACCATTGGATCTAATGGTCAAAAAAAGGAATCTAGGAAATCACAGTAGCTACGCTACATAGACAATACATACTCACACACATGTATGCCACAACATTTTATTTTATTTTTTGCTTTCTTCATTTAATATTAGGGAAGTGTCCCTATGTGTTTAGTATTCTAGCGTATGGAAAATTAGTGTCGGAATCAGCGTTAGGTGGTACACCTTGTGTTGTCATTTGACATTAAGCTGAGCTGAGACCCTTTTGGCATTATTGTCATTGTTTTCTGTTTTTTTATAGGTTTGAGGTTTTAATGAAGTGTCAAACGAGGCAATCTGTCGCTGTCAGTTTTTGTTGCACAAAGCCCTTTGTTCCCGTTCAGTCACGCCATGTTGTGTTACACTGTTGTACAACCTGGTAGTTCGAAGGCACAAACCGTTTTCAAGCTGGCACACCTATGTTAGGTGAGCTCCTACCGAGTTATGATAACCTGGTACATCAAAGGCATAAACTGTTTTCTAGCTGACACATCTATGTATGTTAGGTAAGAAAAAGAAAAAAAAAAGCTCCTACCAAGTTATGACGACCTGATACTTCGAAGGCATCGGTATAAAAAATTAATGACACCTGGTCGGATTTCACGGCCAAGGGTACAGTGGTTAAAACTAATCTTCCGCTGTACCACCAGGAGAACAGCTAGTTGTACACAGGAAAACAAGCGATAAAGTGTTACTTAACGGGATCACAGCGTTCTGTTGAGTAAAGGCTCGTGCAGACTAGCGCGACGCGACGGTCGCGTCGCAACACTCGTAGAACAATTTCTATGAAAACTTAATGGAAATTGTTCAACAAGTGTCGCGTCGCGCTGTCGCGTCGCGCTGTCGCGTCGCGGCTGTTTGAAGAAGCCTCAGTGTTACTTGTCGGGATATTTTTCCCAATCGGTAACAGTGTAACACAACATGGTGAGACTGAATGGGAACAAAGGCACAAAGCAAGCACCATTGTGTGTCCACAAATAGTGCAGGTGCACAGGTGGTGGCATCATTAAATTCGTAAACTAATGAAATCATTAGCGATAATGATCCATTATGTTATGTGGCATTAATGCTTGTCTTTGTGCCACTGGGTGTCAGAGTAGAAAACCCTTACTAGAACGTTCTATGAAGAGAAACGTACGTTACACAGTTTTCATTCAAATCCATTTACGAGGTTGCTGCAATAAAAAATGAATGCTATAAAAAGTCTACTAGTTTAATAGTCTTCTTATTTTCGTGATGATTGACGCAGACAGAAGACCTTCGGAAGCTTCAGTCAATAATCGTAAAACCCAGATTTGATTGCCCATTGAAAACGTTTGTACTTGAACCAGATTCTTATTCAATAATATTTTATTAGAGATCTGGGGAGTAAAATAAAGATATTCTGCCGTAAGGAAAGACGATTTCGACATGATATTTTTAATCATATCTGCCTATATGTTTCCACTCCTGGGACACAAGCCTCCTCTCGGTGTGAATGAGTGGGCCGTAATCACGGCCGTAATCCATCACGTGGGCCCAGTGCGAATTGGTAGATGTCACGTGTTCGATTTGTTGGTTGTAGAATATGCCGGTCTCCTCACGATGTTTTCCTTCACCGTTTTGGGAGCAGCGGTGATGAAATAATTTACACAAAATCTTTTTTCAAAAAAAAATAAACAACCGACTTCCAAAAAAACACTAAAAAGTGAAAAATAACTTTAATTTCGGAAGTCGGTGACTTTGGATATGTATTTAAATTTTTTGTCACCGCCTTCCGAAATTAAAGTTATTTTTCACTTTTTAGTGTTTTTTTTGGAATTCGGTTGTTTATTTTTTTTTGAAAAAAGATTTTTATTTTTCACTTTTTAGTGGTTCACATGTGCTTACCCCTTCACAGCGTACCGGCGTGATGTTATGTTATTAACTGGTGTAAACAATTGACAGACATGAGATTTCAGCAATCCCTGTCCATTTGCTATCATTTATTGAGGAGTTCCGTTGCCTATCTCCGAAGTTCTTCATCAGATCTTCACCAAATTGAAATGGAACCACTCCGAGAAAGTACTCTTCCAAAAACTACACAAATTGCTTCAAGTGTGCCTATAAAATTTGAAGAGTTCTCTCTATTTCTCCAGGATCCCATCATCAGATCCTGACTTGATGATCATGGGACCACCTGGGAAGTATACCCTTTCAAACAACAAAAAAAATTTTCCAAATCGGTCCAGCCATCTTCGAGTAATCGGGGAACATACATAAAAAGAAATATAAAAAATAAAAAAAAGGTTCCGACGAATTGAGAACCTCCTCCTTTTGGAAGTCGGTTAATAATGAACAACCTGCAACTCGTATGTCGCTGCAATTTCTGCTTCGTCTGCAAGACGAGTAACCGATCCCAACGTGATACTATTCATTTACCTTTTGAAGTAGAGAAATTTTACGTTCACATTCCGCCTCCTTTGTGAATACTTGAAACTTAATCGGAATTTGGGACATAGGTGGTAAATCGATGATGGTCCTTGTTTTAACGATTGCAATCGCTTGATAGGTCGTGTACCAAAATAATTTACGTTTGTTTTCCTCTATTAAACCCTTAAAATTTTACTCTTAAGTCACTCCGCATCAAAATCTCCCAAATCTGTATTATTATTTTTTTTACATACAAATTTCACCTTTTTTATATTTTTATATCTGTGCTGTTTTTTGCATATTTTTTATTCACAACAAAATTAAAACGTGTTAGTAGCAGTGTATGTGTTTCACTTCATTTTTTTTACGCTACACTACCTACATAAATAGTTGCATGCTATAAACTGAGCAAAATGGTTCCACTTACTGATACACAGACAAGAGGACGCTGCTGCCCAATCTATTCACATAAGCTTTAAGAGGGCTATTACAAATTGAAGTATTCAGTTTTAGGTAAATTTAACGGCACGTGGTAGCTGATCGCGCGTGTCTAGTGAAGTACGCTACTCACACATGCTAACCGTTATGATTCGGACGCCCAGGAACAAACCAGCTCGGACTCAAAGCTAAAGCCGCGCGTCCCGAGATTTACTATTGATGGTTCATAGCGTTGCATTCAACAATTGTTTAAAATATTATTTTATTTTTAAATTGACTGTTTTTCGTTTTCAAGCAAGTTGACTTAATAACCTTAGTTATTAAATACTTTTTGTTTGAATTTCGATTAAACATACATAGATAAAAATATAATTTCAGACGAAAAATGATCACCAGTTCTCTGTTTTTTTTTGAGGGTGGGAAATCTTCAAATATCTTCTCCCGGTCTGGGTAGAACAGGAGGCCGTGTCAAACTTTTACTGACTAAAACCCAACCGTGATCTCTCAAATGCCTGTGTGCCAGGGGCCGCGGTATCTCTTTCGAACAACCCGCACTCCTGGCAGGCATCGGCCCCTGTGGGCCCCTTCAGTTGATGCTGACATCTCTTTGAGAACGCGTCGTTGACCCGGGCTCTTTCCTTACCGACAGCGAGCTAGCCGGGCCATGTATGGAAGGGCCTTTTAAAGAAAGAGCCATTGTAAGTTTGAGCTGACGAAGCGTAATTAACTAATACATCTTCACCAACTCCTTTTTTTACAAATTCTCCTCTTAAAGTTTCTATTTCACATAATAGAAAAATCTCAAAAGTAAATAACTATATTTTAAAACCAACTACATTTTTGCTTTTCTCATATTTATACACACATCAAAAGTAGAAGGTAGTATGTGCCTGCTACAAATTTTGGTATATTGAGTTCGGAGGTCGTGATGAACCGCCGGTACCCAACCCACAACATTATAACCACAGCGAAAGGTGGACAAGTTTAAATATCTGGGCCACTGGGTCACTGAAGATCCCAAAAATAGTTCTGACATTGAAACGGGACGTAGGTCGCTGGCTGTCCATTGTAACATACTGGCCCACAGGTTTGCACGACGTACGAAGCCAGTTGAAGTAACCCTTATCAAACTAACCGTCAGTCCTACACGTGCAGCTTGTGGGTCAACTTCAGTCAGCGAGCGTGGGTCAACTTCAATATAATAATGTGCTGAGAGTAATTACTACAGTATCTGTTTAATACTGATGTTTAAAACGGTTGTCTACTAAGACCCGAGTTCACCAACTACAACATAACCATTGATTACCTAACCGTCCTGTTAGTATTAAACATATGTTTAAACAAACCGCGTTTTTTTTGAGTTCACTATATAATTCTACCCAACGGTTAAATAACCGAACGTTTTTGAATGAGTGAGTCAAAAATGACCGAATGATCGAATGGTTTAACATTATTTTGTGAAAGACGTTACGACAAATGCCGAAAAAACTGGGGTCGGGAGCATCTGGCTGACAAATTTAATACTTTAAGCACTCACTGCAGACGTGCTTGGCTATTCAAACTTCTTTTTAATCAAATCCAGTAATTTCGGAGCACTTACTACATTTGTATGTACGAAATCTTGAAGCAAATGCTTTCTCGTCATATTCCTCGAAATTTTGTGCCGTGTTTGGAATATACGTGTGCGCAAAATTATATAATTTATCTTCAAAATCATCTAATACATTATCCTCTTCAAAGAATAGGTAACTCAAAGCGTCTTACATTTTTATTTTGTAACTAAACGTGATTCACAATGCAAAACTTCAAATCAGAAAGCATAAACCAACGGTTAAACTGATTTGGCCACATCGTTTAAGTTAACCATCCGATTGGCTTAACCAATGTTTAGTGCGTCGTAAACAGCAAAATATTGTTAACCAGCCGGTTATGGTTTAACCGACTGTTTTAAATTTATCCATGTGTTGGTGAACTCGGGTCTAAATAACGGAATTCTAAATTATAATTATAACATTCTTAAACGCACTCTCGGTTTGTATGAAGGAGGTTTTATACGTCTCGGTCGACTAGACTGGCATATGAGAGTATCTATGGCTGAAAAAGAAAAAAGAGGAAGGAATTTGGAATGTAAAAAAAAGAGGGAGCTCGGAAATCGTTGAGAGAGGCAGCGATGAATTTGGGAAGCCAACTGACGGATGGTTCCATTTGTAACTGAAGACAATAGACCTATTCTTGTATGTTTCTCTGCACTGAAACTAAAGCAAGGCTCTCAATTACTGAGACAATGTCTGGAGCCGCGGAGCTGCCCTATACGCCTACACAGAACCGCAAACCTGGCCTGACGCTATATCAAGTGATCTCCGCTATCCTCCTCATCTCTCAATAGAGTGCGTTTCCCTTTAGGCAGGTACCTTTTTATAGCTTATCTATTTTGTATTTCCTGTATTAAATTTAATTGTCCGGTCTATATCTACCCTTTTATTTGTTAGGGATAGGTAGACACGACAGTACCTACTGAAGGGGCGTTGTAGTGCGTCATGGGTGTTTGATTGTTTTTTTTTTTTGCCTTATTTGTTGTTTCGCTTTTTGGGTTTTTTTTTGTTTTAGATTAAGTACATGTTTGTGTTTTATTTTTAAACAGTGTCTGCGATTGGATACGGACACTGTCTTTTTGTTGAGGTTTTTCGCATAAAGGGGTTACCTTTCCTTGTTAGCCGCATAAGTTTTTGTACAGTTGTACAGTACGCGTGTCCGCCCCCCACGTAGCCAGGTGTTCAGCTTGGACGTAAGGTAGGATTTTAGGGGGCGGTGTTTGATTGTTTGTTTCCATTATTAGGAATAGCTGTGCATCCCTGATGACGCGAGTTAGCGACAGCACAATTTTCAGTAAGTATATTCGCGCAGATCGATGAGTTGATTACTCGCGATGTTGCGAAGGTGAATGCAGCGCCAAGCTGAATTTTAATTGCATAATATTAATCTCTGTCTGTAACCCACTGACATAGAAGTTTAGTAAAATGGATATTAACCCTACGGATTACGGTCTGAAATAAAAGTTTTCTATGCTATGTCGTTGGGAAAAATCAAGGGAAAATTATAGTGCAGAAGCCTCTTTTATCACAAGCAGGTCACGACAAAACCGGTTTCCGACATGTGGAAGAAGGAAAAAAAAAATCAAATCAAAAGTAATTTATTCAAATTATGCTGAGAGTCAGCAGTTTTTGAAAGTCAAAATTTACATAAGACAGTCCCCCAAAACGTCCACCCTTCCACCCTTCACTTGCTTTAGCTGGGAAGAAGAAGTAGCGCAACAAACTCCCCAGCAGCACAGATGTCTGTTAAGTTAGAAGAACTTGATTCACAAAACAAACAAACATGACTAAACACAAAACATGAGATTAATTAATTTACCATATGTCAGCTAGCATACATCAATATACTAAAAAAACATAGTAACTTAAGCAGAAATAAATAATAAAACAAAACGATAAACGTAAACAGAACTCAATACCCACATAAAAGCCTCCAGGCAGAAGAAAGAAAAGGAAAGAAACAAAGAAAATACGTTTATTTGTGCTAAACATGACGCAGAAAAAGAACACGAACACAAAAAAGAACAAGTTAGGGAAAAATATGCGTGACACCCACGCTAAACGGCCATCGCTCAGCATAATGCTACGACCCTATACGAAACAAAGCCCCAGAGCTAGTTTTCAGCGACAGCCGGCGTCGACGTAATGACGTCAACCAGTACAGCATACGATATGATATGATGTGCATTGCAGTCCAGAAATACACAAACAAACACATGTGCCGTCTGTCACTAACACGTGCAAGCAACACGTGCTGTCCCATCATCAATACACAGCGATAATGGCAACGTGCCATAATCATACCTGAGAGATGATTATTTATTGAAGTATGTCATAGAATATGAATCGGTGTAGTGAGATACATAATGGTTACTGATTGAAACGATAAATATTGCTGGATTTACGGATAAAAGCTTCTTCGGGCAAGCGTGACGCGACACTTGTAGAACAATTATTTCCATGAAGTTCTCATTAGACGTGTGCGTTATTTAACGTAATCGGTTTCAGAACTGCTAACGAGGCTGATAATCGTGTAACTAGTTTTGTGGACTAAAATGTAACGATTATTTTACGTACGTAGTTCTCAATAGACTTGACACTCCCACAATAAACGGCGTACCTACGCGTAAGGGTTTCGTTCAACAGATTATTATTACGACTCGCACAACGAGAGTTAAGAGTCACTTCGGAATAGGTACGGCTTATACGCAAGATAAAAAGAGACGGCAATATAGTAATCGGTGCGCCTTTTTTTACACGCTTTATATTAGCTTCACTTGTATGTTTGTTTGTTTGTTTGTATGTAACTGACTCCTTTGGACGCTATTTTGACCCACTTTAAACGGTCAGATTTCATTTAAACTTTGTAGACTTATCGAGGACCTATGACAATTCCATAATTAAAAAAAAAATGAAAAAACACGCTTTAAAAACCAAACTAAAAAGTAGAAAATAATTTAATTCTATTAAAAAGCGTGGGGTGCTTGATATTAATTGATTATAAAAATACCTCAAAAAGCACCCCACGCTTTTTAATAGAATTAAATTATTTTCTACTTTTATTTTAAGAATTTTATTTATTATTGTCGATCGAAGATTTATTGCAAGGGATGATTCATGGTCTATATTATTATACCATAGGATGATTGACGATTGTTATTGTTATTGTCTTGATTGTCTTGTTACGACCCACGCACGTCTAGTTCTCATAGACATTGTTCTAAGTGAGTCGCATCGCGCCCGTTTTCAGGAGCCTTAAGTCACCTGTCACCAACATCCAGGGGGGCAGGTTGTTCGAAAGAGATACCGTCGCCCCTAGCACACAGACAACTGTGGGAACACGGGTGGGTTTTAGTCAGTAAAAGTCTGACACGCCCTACTGCTCCACCCAGAGAGGGGGAAGTTATTTGATGATTTCCCCACGCAAATACAAAAAAACGTGTCACCAACTTTGAGAAGCGATTAGAGTTAGTAACAAAAAACGAGTTGGCGAGCTGCGCAACACAGTCCGTGTTGTGTAGCTCGCCAACTCGTTTTTTCATTACCCAAACCTATTAACGTTGAAAGTTGAAAATATTGTAATAGCAGATGTAGTGACAAAAATTTAAAAGAGTAGGGTAGGCTTAGATTGTTTGGTCATGTTGAGATGATAAATGAAGGGCGGCTAACACAAGGCAGACTTGAGTGAAAACACCGGGAAGCGACGACCAAGGAGGACAGAACCATAAGGTGAATCTAGTCCACATTTTTTTTCATACAAACTTCGGAAGTGTATTACTCCACTGTTCGACGATGCACATCAAAAATTAAAAATGGTATGGTTTTGTCGCATTATGAATATTGTCTGTACGGAAACTGAATACTAAAATAAAAAGCTATTCCAAAATTATTAGCGAACAAAGATTCGTTTTTCTTACTAATTTAACCTTACTTTGGGCGTGTTTAAGTAATAAAAGAAGTGTAATTTCTCCAAAACCATGTCGGTACCGACAAAGATCAAATATCGAAAAAATTAATAAACTTTATTGGTCATTGATTTATGCAGTGGTTTTTTCATAAAACCCGATCTTCCGAAGGACTTTTCTTAATTTTTATGCGTATGTATTATACGTATAATAATATATTATATATAATAATGTATTATATGTATTTACGCGTATGTTTTACTAAAAATGATCCTGCATCTCGCTCAATAAAGTTATGCGTGTAGATTAGCGTCTAACTGCTCATCACTGATACTACCTCCGTCGGATACGAAGCCTGGTGAGACAGCGTACTTTTTAGTCAGGCCCACCAGTGAGTTCGAGCCAGCGACTAGATTCCCCTTAAGATAAAGATAATTTTATTTTGGAGATATGGGTATAACATATATAACAAAAATGATGAAACATGAAGATCAGCCATATTTTACCATGCAGGCATGCAAAATATTTTTCGTTAAGGAACTCACTTAAATTATAATAACATTTCATTTTTATTTTTAGTATGTACGTATGTAAGGGTATGTACGTATGTAAGGGTATGTACGTATGTATGTGTATGTACGTATGTAAGGGTATGTAAGGGTATGTACGTATGTAAGGGTAAGTACGTATATAAGTGTATGTACGTATGTAAGGGTATGTACGTATGTAAGGGTATGTACGTATGTAAGGGTATGTACGTATGTAAGGGTAAGTACGTATATAAGTGTATGTACGTATTTAAGGGTATGTACGTATGTAAGGGTATGTACGTATGCACGGGTATGTACGTATGTAAGTGTATGTACGTATGTAAGGGTATGTAAGGGTATGTACGTATGTAAGGGTATGTACGTATGTAAGGGTATGTACGTATGTAAGGGTATGTAAGGGTATGTACGTATGTAAGGGTATGTACGTATGTAAGGGTAAGTACGTATGTAAGCGTATGTACGTATGTAAGGGTATGTAAGGGTATGTACGTATGTAAGGGTATGTAAGGGTATGTACGTATGTAAGGGTATGTACGTATGTACGTTTATTCACCTATGTACGTCTATGTACGTATGTACGTGTATTCACCTATGTACGCGTATGTACGTACGTACGTATCTACCCCGCATACATACAAACAAACATACAAGTGAACATACAAGTAATATAAAGCGTGTAAAATAGTGGTTAACGTATGAAATTGCCGTTGTATAGTAATAGAAGTCACACAAAGAAAAAAAAAGAAAAACAAATCAAATCAATTTATTTCGGATAAAATGCATATAGTTGACCCATAGACTGCCCGTGTAGAAGGACTGACAATACGCAACTCACATAAGGTCTTCGTGTTGTGAGATTTTTGTGTGAAACATTTTTCACGTGCTACCTATGAGGTTATTCTTTAAAAAAATGTGCAACATTACAATATTGACTCATTGATGCAATCAAATCAATAAGTTAAAAAAAATATGAAAAATAGGTAGGTAATGAAAAATGATTTGACTGATCTGCAGAAAGAAATTCGTGTTGAAGTTTGTGTTGCCTTGTTGAATCGGAACAGAAATGAAGGAATGTTGGATCGAATTGTGATATGTGACGAAAAGTGGATTGTTTATGATAACCGTGAGCGAGAAAAATGCAATGGCTTTCCCCAGCATAAAGCAAAGCTTACCAATAAAAAGGTAATGGTAACTGTTTGGTGGTCTCTTCATGGTGTTATTCACCATATAGCTTTCTCAGGTCTTATAAGTAAAATATAGTGTTTTTTTTTAAGAATTACATCTTTATCATGAAATTTGAGGAGGTTCCAAGTTCCAGCTCCAGCAAGTCGTAGCTGTCTGGCATCAATTTTTACTTGCAAATATTAAAAATGAGGCAAAGTGCAGAAAATATAATAAAATATTAAGAGCACTTGGTGGAAGCACAAGCAGTCTCCGCGAGCATTCGAAAAATGTTCAAAATGTGGAATTATTAACAGATTATGAAATTGATTGATTTGTTCATTGAAAGTAAAGTCATTTATTCAAATTAGGCTGAGAATCACCACTTTTCGAACGTCAAAATACATAATAGGCAGTCTCCCCCGAGTCCAGTACCTAAAACCCAGGCCCGGTTCTTGAGAAGGCATCGGTACTGCAACCACTACTAGCTATATGTACTACTTACTTGGTGAAATTAAAAACCTTCAAATTACGTATTAGCTTATATTTTTAACCGACTGCGCCAGAAGGAGATGTGTGTATGTAAATGATAAATGATTTTATTTCTGTAAGTAGGTTTCGCTCGGCGTTTCCTATCTGACTACTCTGAGAAGACATAACAGACAGACAGACAGACAGACAGACAGACAGACATAATCTTGGTCAGATCATGTGAAGACGGTGTGGATCGGTGTCTGAAATGTTTGAGGAAGGAACCACACAGATTGAGTGCACGCATTTATCAGTAATCATGCAGCTCAACTCAGAACTTGAGGAGCTCAACGTTTTGACGAACAACACCAAAAACAGGACATTTGGGTAGGCCGCATAAAATACTCAAACTGCCAGATTAATACTAACTGAGAAAGACATGAAACACAAAACAAAAACAAACAAAATATGACCCACATAGTCCTCACATTCACAATAATTACAACTCATGCACATCACCATCATCATGTCATTTTAAACTCATTCATGTCAAAGTGTTTATATATGTGTATGTACGTATGTACGTGTATGTACGCATGTATGTATGTACGTATGTACGTGTATGTACGTATGTACGTATGAACGTATTTACGTGTATGTACGTATGTACGTGTATGTACGTATGTACGTATGTACGTATGTCCGTATATACGTATGTACGTATGTGCGTGTGTTTAAATCAGGTTCAGACCCCTCTAATTATAGACCTATTACAGAACTACGTACCTTTAGTAAAATCTTTGAGAAATAAATTTTAGACCAAATGCCGAACTATGTTGCTAATGCTACCGGTGTTGAACTCTTAGGACTGCACTTGATGGAAGCACAAGTAGTCTCCGCGAGCATTGCTGCCAGTACTAGCCCGAGCACTAGCCACACGATTTTCGTTTTTTTTTCTTTTTTTTCGAAAGGCGTAAAGACTAATAACATTATAATAATTATTATTTATAACGAACGTAATTAAACTAAATTGCTAATTACAAGCCCCCACAGATAAAGTTTTATAAGAACAAAATTAATACTATTTATGAAAATAATAAAAATGAGAAACTATGGATATCGTTGGATGAGACCACAGATTTTTTAGGTAGATATATAGTCAATTTCTTAATAAAGCCACTGCATCCTAATAATAATTCAAGCCGGCCTTATTTGATTGCTTGTAAAATGTTAACGGTAGTAAATGGTCAAACAATCGCGCAATTTGTATTGCAATGTCTAGAAAATTTATGGCAAGACTCTTTTGAATCAAAAGTTTACAATGTCTTATTGCTCTGCACTGACAGTGTAGCGTACATGCTGTCTGCAGGGCGAAATTGAAAAGTATATTTACCTGAAATTAAACATGTAACATGTTTGGCGCATGCTCTTCATCGTATATCAGAGAAGATAAGATCAGAATATAACGATGTCGATATTTTAATAGCAAATGTTAAAAAAATATTTCTAAAAGCCCCGAACAGAGTAAAGAGTTTAAAAGAAAAATATCCTGACCTACCACTACCTCCGCAACCAGTAATTACGAGATGGGGTACTTGGTTGGAAGCAGCATTTTACTACGCTCAACACTTCGAAAAAATAAAAGATGTTCTAAACAACTTCAACAGTACTGGTTCAATAGCCATTCGCAATGCAAAAAATATTCTAGAAAAACCAAATTTACAGGAACATTAAAAATATATCGAAGAAAATTACCGTATTATTCAAGTAGTTCTAAAAGAATTAAAAAAAAAAAAATTATAGTTGATTCACTTTTAATGTTTGACCAAGTGAGAGCTACCATTAACGAGTGCAACAGTGACAATATTAAAAATAAATTAGAATATGTTATGGAACAAAATCCGGATTTAGACACAATTAGAGAATACAGCGAAAGTATTGAAAAAAACGTAGTAAATAATCTGATAACTTATATTAAATTTGCTCCATTGACGTCTACAGATGTTGAACGATCATTTTCCACATGTAAATGGATATTAGACGTCAAAAGGAATACTTTAAAATTTAAAAAAAAAAAAATATCATTATTTATTTTAATTGTATTAACGTTGGAAGCCAAACTATGGAAATTGTATCCGATGAGGATTAAAAATAATTTATTTATGTTTTTGTTTAATTAAAAATAATTGTTCATTGAATTCAATCAATCGTTCATATAATAAACGATTTTGTTAGCCTATCTGTATGTTTTTTATTTCATTTTATTCTATAATTCCAATTCCGGAACTTTTTCCGGTACTTCCCGCACATTATGGATAAAATGGCATGTCCATATTATAATATCTTGACGCAAGTGTATAAAATCAATCTACCTACTCCGACCTCTGGACATCAGACACAGATTGACGAGTTAAAGTGTTTGTACAAACCTACATACTACCAGATTTAAAATAATTTATAATTTATCTACCATCCCGCGCTGGGTATGCGTGGTAGATTACTGCTCACACCCTCTTGAAGAGAGGAGGCCTGTGTCCCAGCAGTGGGGCCATTTATAGGCTTAGTTTGCTTTTGTTTATGCCGTATTTGGAATAACGTCTAAGGTGCTTTATGCTCAAGTGCCATTAAAATCAGTGTTAAAGCACTGATTTTAATGGTCGGAATACCGCAAAACTTTTCCCCTTGTATGGTGGCGCGGCTTGCAAACGACATGTGCCAGTAATGTTTCAAATTCAGTTCCCTTTCTCAACATTCCAATCGTAACGTGACGAAATTTCTCACGTGCTTGTGAACGAAACCTTAAAATAAACTCAGAAGTTGCTTACCTGAAGAAAAATTTCTTGCGAAATCTCCCTTAGGTGCTACGGCTGCCATTTGTCAAAGTTTCCTCTTTATTTTTAAAATTTCAAAGGCTTCGGCAAGTTGAGGTCTTTGTTAAGTTTCCGAGAATACCACGGCATTGTTAGACACTTATAAAATAAAGTATCCAAGTACTTTCGCAACCATTCTGGCGTAAAGCTAAGCCCGCAGTAGCGAAGCAAAATTGAGATGAATTTGTGGTATATAAATAATTCCTTTTTTATGAATTTTCTTCAGGGACTCGACAAGTTTGTGCGTAGGCGCTTTCGAACCCATTTTTATGAACTTTTTATGCCGGTACAAAGAATCCATAGAGTGTTAGAACCATAATATTCAAAGAAGTACCTACCAATCAACCTCCGTAACTACTCCCTAAGCCCGTCAACGCAGATACGGTTCCGTCCGAAAGAAGTTGGAATCTTAAGAGTGAATCCTCAATCAACTCAGCCTATCGTAGTCCACTGGTGGACATAGGCCAATCCCGGGCTGCGCCACAACACTCTATCCGCCGCCTTCTGCACCCAGTCTGTCTGCACTCGTCAGCTCCACCGGTCATCGGTCCTTTGACAAACATGGCCAGCACACTGCCACTTCAGTTTGCTTGAGTGAACCCTACACCCGATTAATTAAGTTTTGCGGATAGGGTGAAAACACGTCGGAATTAGGGACAGCTGACAAATCGTGGTGTCATTCATTTTTCGATCGGGTCCCGAACTAATCTTTTGTCAGTACACAGAGACAGAGCAGAGAGGCGTAAACAGACGAATACAGATAGGAATCGCCCGTAACGTCGTCGGAAACGACTGATTTCGTGCTTAGGAAGTCAACCTCTAGTTCTCAGAATGCTGTTGCGACTGTTTCTCACTCACCTCAGTAGTGACGATATTTTCTTGCGAAAAATCGCACGCCTTCCCAAAACTCCCCGAACCTTAAAGATGTTCTATTTACGATCGTTGGAGCCAAGACTAGACGAAAGTTTGTGAATAACAACAAAATAAATCAGATCACGTTACCAACTTATTTATGGGAAACTATTCTTCAAATCAGTACAAATGTGTCTTTTATGTCATCGATACGCTAAAAAGAAGAAGGAACCTCGTTCTTGGTCAATTTGGTTTGGAGCCTGTGTTTGATACGGGTAGATTACAATTTATTTTGTTTTCTTAGCGTGTCAATCTAATTACAGCCACGACAGAATTTACCTACAGCAGCGTCCATCAACTCCTGTAGCATGTTGACAACAAGACACGCTGGATAAGATATTAAGTGTCGCATTGCTTGTGGGCCAGCAACACCATTACACCCCAGGGCAGAGTCTGAGCTGAGCGAATTTGCTTTGCTTCGGCTTACCCGAGTCCGAAGTCTATTTAAAGACTTCCAGGAAAACCAAGGCTCCATTCTCAAACTCATGTCCATATTTTAATTTTAAAGGAAGACAATATAATTTGCAAGGGAATTTTAGTTTCGAAGACGCTCAACTCAACCGAACATGACGCTCACAAAATCCCCGATATTAGCTCAGTGGCGAAAAAGAAAAAAAAATCGGTTTTACTAAAAAGTGGTCTAACCAAAGGCTTGGCAGTTACGTAACGAACTTAGTCAAGGCAACCTAATACCATAGAATAGTCCAGAAGGTTGGCTCCATACAACGAGTATAAACAAGGGAACGCACGCATATATGTACGCGAACCTGTGGCAAAATCACGCCAAAACGGAAAATTTTGGCATTTTTGGCAGATCGAAGCGTTAGTTTTCGTCTCTATAGTCTATCCATCTTACCCTAAGTGCGTTTTTCCACCACAGCCATCACCGGGACGTCACCAAGAGCGAGATGATGGCACCGAAGTAGCGATCCATACATTAATTATGGCTGCGTGTCCAACGCATGTCCGTCACCCAAGCCCCAAGCGCCGAAACCCGGCCGCCAAGGTAGCTCGGCGCGACCACCTCGGCCTGAGTTCGAGTAGGCAATACAAAACATGCTTGATTTTGTCTATACCCTGACGTCCATAGAAAAATAAAAACTTCATCATCATCTGCCTAGCCTTTTCCCAACTATGTTGGGGTCGGCTTCCAGTCTAACCGGATGCAGCTGAATACCAGATTTTACATGGAGCGACTGCCTATCTGACCTCTACAACCCAGTTACTGGGTAATACGATACCTCTTGGAAAGACTGGTTGTCAGACTTTCGGGCTTCTGGCGACCCGTAACGACTGCCAAAGATCTACACATGATAGCCGGGACCAACGGCTTAACGTGGTTTCCGAGGCACGGAGAGGTCTTGGTATGTTAAGATGGTCACTTATCCACGGAACATCCGCGGCAAGCGTAGCTAAGCGTAGCTAAGCATAGCTACAACTTATTTCTTATATTTTATGCTGCCGTCGCACTGGCTCTGGCGCCATTCGCCCGGACTTATGTTTCGACTATGATCATCATAATATTATCATAATCTGCCCAGCCTTTTCCCAACCTTTTTGGGGTCGGCTTCTAGTTTAACCGGAAGCAGCTGAATACCAGTATTTAACATGAAGCAACTGAACTGCCCAACCCAGCGAATCTGACCTCCACAACCCAGTAAATGGTTAAATGATTAGGTAATACTGGTAAGATTGGCTGTCAGACTTTCGGGTGCTTATGTGTGTCTGCGTTCTTGCTCATTATATACAGTTGGGCTTCTGAATCTATATATTCTGTGATAATACTTTGCCAGTAAAACTAAAATATCTAGGCCACATTTATGCGTAGTTCAAGGGTCATGGGGGAGGTCGAGGGTGGCGCAGCTCACCACCCTACGGACACGTGATAATACGCTGTCGTAAAAACTGTGTTAATGTATCTGAGTACGCTGCCAAATATAAAAACGTCGACGTAACTGTTCGTCTTGAAAGTTTTGCGAAAATAATGTCCGTCTTCAATAAAAAAATAATTGTGTACGTTCTATGGTATTAGCCCCGAGTTGTAGGTCTGTAAATTCGAACCCAGGTTTTAATTTGTGTATTTAATTCATCGCCACTGTTCTCAAAACGGTGAAGGAAAAAATCGAGAGAGTACTAGATCCAAAAATTCGATGACATGCGACTTCCAGCAACCCGCCTTTGCTCCGCCTTACAGCCCATTCCGTCGCGAAGAGAGGAGTCATGTGTCCCAATGAATGGGAACATTTTAGGCTGATTACTCGCTTTAGCCAGTATCATACAAAATCAAGATTGACACACAACACAATGGTAGATTGGCCGTGTCTAGTCGACAGCTCAGCATGCTTGACTAAGTCGCCGTTCACTTTTACTGAGAAGGAATGCACGGACGCTAGTTTGCACGCTCAGCAGTAAAAGTGTGAACTTTAGGAGTATACTGCTAAACAGCGGCGAGGTGTAAATTTTGAGAGAAGCCGAAGCGAAGTTGGCTTTAACTTATTAGCTTATCAATAAAGAATACTTCATTATCATTCTAAAATTAATATAGGAATGTAAAGAATTAAAAACAATAAAATTTAACATCTGAAAACCAAATTAAATTTGCAAGATTCCTCCATCTCGTTCTCGCTGATGCGTCTTTCTATATCTGTCTCTGTCATAACCCGTTGTACAGTGGCTTGCTCTCGTCCATATCAAGCCGTGCCACGTGACCTAAGGTGGCGTCATTACGGGATCTCTGTGGTAAGAATTTTTAGTTCTCGATTATGACGTTTTTTTGTTGTAATACAAAGCTAGTAATAAGCGTTTTTGTTATTTGAATATTATTGTGAATTAAATACCCGTAGTATAATATATTTTTGCCAATAGTAGACACTAAAAGCGGATCACCGAAGGCAAGCCGGTAGGAATCGTGTTATATGGTGCTTTCGCCACTGCTGCTAAATGATGTTAAACGGCTTCAGGCTTAGCCAATGTTTTAACGTAGACCTTGACATCGGAACTCGTTCGCCGGTTTCGTCAATGTTTTCAGTCACCATTTTGAGAGCTCTGGTGAAGAAATTATTTACACAAAGTAAAGCGCTTGCCTGGATTCAAAGCCACGCCCAACAACTCGTTAGTCGGGGCCACCACGGCTCTCCGTAGGCCGTCGACTATACACGGCCCATCAGTAATCCCGCTGATCTACCTTCGGCACAAGCACTGCTGGGCCCGGTTCACATAAAGCGATGCGACTGAGCTGTGATTGATAAAATGATAAATGATTTTATTTCTGTAAGTTGGTTCGTACAAAAACTAGATGAGGTCGGCGTTTCCTATCTGACTACTCTGAGAGGAAAGGCCGAAACAAACTCAGAGGTCACATTCTCTTTAAAGTCCAGACATAATCTTGGTCAGATCATGTGAACCATGTGGATTGGTGTCTGAAATGGTCTTTTGAGGAAAGAACCACACAGATTGAGTGGACCTGTCCAATCAGTGCACAAATTTATCAGATTGTGAGCCATCGCACAATTAACTAAACTAGCTTAGCTCGCGGAGCTACCTTTCCACTAGAGATGTGGAGGGATGGGTGTCTGTGTGTGTCTATGTTGATTTTGTATGGCAGTGACAAGCGCGCGTTGCCATTTTTGCGCCCGCCTTTAGCGTCGCGCGTCGCAGCGATGAGTCACCATTTGATACAGTGCTGATAAAAAAAAGCTTTTTTCGTCGATGTCTTTGGATCTGTATTTTAATTGACCGATTTCTAAAATAATTTTTAAGTAATTTTTCACGATGTTTTCCTTCATCGTTTTGAGAGCAGTGGCGATGAAATAATTTATACAAAGAAAAGCGTCTGACTGGGTTCGCCGTCGGGTTTGTCTGAAGTCGCGGCCGTTAGCACTGGCGTCAAGTAGCCTTACAACCTTCTTTTAACTGTGAAAAAGTTAATTTTAAAATCGGCTGAGTGCAAGTTGGACAAAATTAAACTGTACATATTTTAAAACAAAACATGTTTGTATGGACCCCGTTTATTTTTTTTATTATTTGTTGTTATAGCAGCAAGAAATAAACACTTTGTGAAAATTTCAACTGTCTACCTATTACAGTTTATTAGATACAGCCCATCATTCTCCTGCCGTTTTCTCTATTCATTTGAGGTTGGCGCAACATACCTTTTTATTCCACCCTTCTCTATTAGTCGTCATCTCCGTAGTCACACCCTTTCTAACCATATCATCATTCACACAGTCCATCCATCGTTTCTTTGGTCTCCCCTACTCTTATAGCCATCGACATTAATACACAAAATATTCCTCACATTTTCCCCATTCCTCCTTCCATTAATATGTAAGGCTCCACTTTACTTTTCCTCCCGCTCGTTTGGAGCTTCACGTCTGTATGTAAAAACACTTTCACAAAATTTCACACTTTGAGAACGTGGAGTTTCGAGATTTTTTTTTTTTGAGTTCCCTATAACTACACACTGAACTAACATAATTATTTTCCAAAAGTTACACACCTAGACGTGGTAAGACAACATGCCACTAGGTGAACTGGAATGCAAGAGCAAACGAAGCGAGCTCTGGACTTGGGGCACCCCGACTCAGACAGGTTAGGTTAGAAGAGGATGGCAGGGTCTAGTGAGCGAGCGAATCGAGCGAACAAAGACCGCTCTATCCTCTTCGTGGTTATTTTTTTAAACCACGTAGAAGTGGGAGCCCCGCGAAGCGGGGCTCCGGCGACTTTACCTAACTCCATAAAAATTTTTTAGTAAAAAAAATTACTTGACCTTCGAGTTTTGCGTTGTTGACCTTGACCTGGAATATGTCATAGACCTTATTATTGCTTGGAAACACATTTAGAGTCACCATGTGATCTTCCTCACCCAATATTCCACCAATTCAGACATTTTTTTTTTTTCAAACTTTGAATTTCTTTCTTGGCTCCTATGGGTTTGCACAATTTGTGGATTTCAAATTTACCCTTAAAAAGGTCTACTCTCCCCAAAAAAAAATTGGTACTATAAAAAAGCACCAGGAGGAAAAGTACAGTGGTTCCCTCGAAATTTATATGTTAACCAAAAACTTAAAAATATTATTAACTCGATCTATATTTATAAGGCTTATAAATTTAGGTTTATGTAGCCGGCGAGTGCAATTTAAATAAAAATTTAAAGAAGAACTGCTGTTTTAATTGAATTACTTCCAAATATAAAATTGAAAAACGTGACGTCTCACAAGTGTGACCACCTGTGACAAGGACAGGGTTGTGGCTTAAAAATCCCTTGTCGTGCGGTGCCGCCAGTGGACACTGGCCCTAAGACCAACCCAATACGGACAAGGTAATTAAAAGGTTTTTCGTGAAACTTAAAAAGTGAACTGTAAGGAATGTAGGACTTAGAGGTGTTTGACCCCTAATACTAGAAAGAAACCATAAAAATGCAGCTTCCTTAGTAGGATTCCTTAGTTAAGTTTACTAGTATGAACACAGAGTGAGAGCCTAGGTGTTCACCTAGGTAGGTTCACATTAAAAAATAATTAAGGCAACTGCTCAGTTGCCTTAATTATTTTGTCATGTAAAATTAAATGCTTTATGTAATCAATACATCAGCTATGCATAAAAATAAAAAACGCAGAAATAGTCGTTTTTTTTTCTTACTTATGAATAGAAAAAGTTACTCACGAATCCTCAGTTTTCACATCCAAATAGTATTCAGCACCCTGGTGCACCCACTTTCCTCCAAACGGACTGTTCTTCACATTATTTTTGTAAACACAAAAATATACTTTCGATTCCTTAGCAGGCAAAATAATTTCTAGCTTAGTCAACCACTGCGCAGTAGAAAGCTCTTTTAACTCGTAATTAGGGAATATGACGTCACATTCACTACCCCTTGAACCTTCCACTGGGGTTAATCTCCACGAATAATGGCCGAGAAACTCACCACCCTTAATATTTAGTAAATATTTACAGTTTACGTTATCACACTTTTTGCTGTCCAGTCTTAACGATATTATCCGTGGTTCAGAGGCATTATTTATATTGGCGTTCACACAAAATATTAAATACATGAATAAACCACAAGTCCGTATCACATTCAGTGTTTGTGCCATTTTCGCGGAGTGCAAAATTGGAAAGAAAATACAAGATCGCGTCGACCGCTACAGCGACATGTTTGTCGTTTGACAGTTCGGCGGGCAATTGTTGCCGGAACTGCAGTAATTTGTGAATAGTGTTGTCACATCCTGTTTATATTTTTAATGTTATATGAACAAACAGCTTAAAAATAATTTAAACTTATGTGAACATTAATAATGAATTAAAACTACATGGGTACAAAATAAACTTAGAAAAGCCATTGATCAGATTCAATGGTTTTTTCTGAGTCTGTTTTGTTCTTTGCATCGTAAGTTTCTGAACGTTGTTGTCAAACTTTTGGAAGGTTGGCTAGTTTGGTTCGGATACACGTACTTCTTCAGACTTCTTCGGATCATACACATCCCAATAGAAAACGTTTACTGAATAAAACAAATACTGTCATTTTAATATTAATACCACGATTAATTAAAACTACAGGCCAGTCAATTAAACAATACTTTCAAAATATTGAAAAGTTTAATCTTCGTGATTAAACTTTTCAATAATTTGAGTAGTGCGTATCCGAACTAGAATTTAACATACACTGGACTGCCGTAGTGACAAAAAAAGTGAAAATTCAGTGTGTTTAAGAGCCTCATCTGGAATATCATTTTTAATTCGATGCAATTATATCGAATAGCTTGGATATATATCTGCCAATTCTTCATAGCAAATGAAAGTATGTAGACGAAGGAATTATGTAGTATTTACCAAAAAAAAACTACAGGGAAGTGAGATGAGAATGACTACAGAAGCGAGAAAGAAATGAGTGAGTTTGACAATACAAAATATCTGTGGTAGAACCACGATCGGTCAGCGACCCATTTGGCAAGACAACTAAAAGTCAAAAACGAGTGTGTTGGCCCTATTTTTAGTGAAACAAAAATCAAATCAACGTAATTTCAATATTATAATGAGATCACCATTTAAATATTCATATAACTAGTTGAATTAAGTGTCAGAGTGCACATATCTATTGTTCTTTGTTACATCATGAATAAAAATTTATCGAGGAAAGAGAATTGATTTTCGGTAGCGTAAAAATTAATGGAAATTGATCTAATGGAGGTGAGAGGGGCTGGAGATGGGGCTGCAGCGGTGGAATACATACGTCCTCCTTCGCAACGATACTCCTGGGCCGAGGTTCGGCAGGCTGTTCACGATTTACGAAAGGAACTATCATGTCTGTCAACTATGGTTCCAATTGCGATAAGTTTTCGTAAATTGGGGAATGGGAAGACGAGGATATATTTTTTGAGGAACCCACAGAATGGATGGGAGATCACACTGCTTTACACTGATGTGTCACCAACACAGCAGCCAAATAACTCCAGGTTAGTTTTATTTTTGCCATATCATGTTGGCTGTTTTCACTTACCTTGATAAAAAAAATAAAGGCTGTATGGGTTTTTTTTTTGGTTGGGAAATCGTCAAATAACTTCTCCCGCTCTGGATGGAGCAGGAGGGCGAGTCAGACTTTTTCTGACTAAAACCCACCCATGTTCGCTCACTTGCCTGTGTGTCAGGGGCCGCGGTATGTCTTTCGAACAACCCGCACCCCTGGCAGGCATCGGCCCTTGCGGGCCCCATCAGTTGGTGCTGACATCTCTGATTTTTTTTTAAATATCTTTATGAGAAATTTGTTGTCATTGTTCTGCAAAGTCTTTGTTTGTTAAATTGTACTTTACTAGTTATTTATTTACATAAATTATTAGCTTAGTAGAATACAGAATACTGTTACAATTCTAGGCTATATAGGTATATTTATCCAATTAACATTCCAATCTATATTCTAGAACTTTTTCAATGTTTTAGTTGTGCATATTTTCCTTATAATTACTGTAATTCTCAAAGCATTGAATAATTAACTTCTTTTTTGTGAAGAATAATAATTGTATAATTGTCATAAGAATATAACATACTCATAATCTTTAACAAATTGTAAAGCAGGCAATAGTCAAGACTATTTGTCATATTTTTTAGAACATAAGTTCAAAAATTGAATTTGACTCATTGACTAAGACTAAGCCAATAGGAAGTTGTAATATAAAAATAAAATAGGCTTTATTCAATTGTATCACAACTCACATTCACACAAAACTGGCCAAATTTTATCTAAAAACTGACAAAACCAAAAATAAAAGTCATTGTATCGTATCAGATGATTATGAAAATAAAAAAAATAAAAAATTGTGCTCAAGGCTCATGTGCTTCTAAACTTCACTAATAAGTAACTCAAGGTTAGCAACTGTCTCAGCAAATGTAGTTTTAATTTCTAAGCAATCTATACATATATTAGGTAACATGTGAAGTAAAATCTTTGTATCCCTTCTTACCAAAATTCTGCGGATGGAGGAATATGTAATTTGGCGCAGTGAAAGTTGTACGGAGAAGGATTGCAGAAAGCTAATATTTTTTTTAATATTGTTAAACAAAATTTAAATGAATGAAGGTCTAATTTCGACCACTAGGTGACCACTAGTGTAAATAAAAACGAAATGTTGTTTGTTGGTAAGAGCGTCACTTGAGAATGGCTGGACCACTTTTTGTAATTATTTTTAATTTTATTTTGTAAATTTTATAAATTTGTACGCCATATGGGTGAAAGCTCCTCAAGTTCTGAGTTGAGCTGCATGATTACTGATAAATGCGTGCACTGAATGGACAGGTCCACTCAATCTGTGTGGTTCTTTCCTCAAAAAACCATTTCAGACACCGATCCACATGGTCTTAACATAATCTGACCAAGATTATGTCTGGACTTTAAAAGAGACTGTGACCTCTAAGTTTGTTTCGGCCTTTCTTCTCAGAGTAGTCAGATAGGAAACACCGACTTCATCTAGTTTAAAAAAAATATGATTGACGTGTAAAAGTGTTTGTACAAACCTACTTACAGAAATAAAATCATTTATCATTTATCATTTATCATTAAACGTGTACGTTCAAAATATTAATATTGTGACCTTCTGCATGCTTAATTTTCATGTATTATGACAGATATGTTATATTAGTACCTATAGTGCTTTTATTAAATCAATTACAGTTAAATTAAATAATTAGATATTATAAACAAGTATATAAAGTAAAAAACGAAAGAGCTCACTGGGCATCAAAGAATTCGTCTGCATTGCTGTCAGTGGGAAAAGTGCCCAAAAGGCTGGCAGCGTTGCCACGTTGGATGGCAATGCTGATTCTTTGACCTAAGAATAGGCCTGCCTATGGTCACGTGAAGAGTCGACCAACCGCTTGGCGATGTCCCGAAATACTCGATGAGCACTCGGACCCCACGGCCCTAGTGTTTCAACCCCAAACGGCTCAAACATATAGCTCCCAATAAGGTTGTTATATTTGCGCCGTTTGAGGCTTTCTGCACCTGCAGCAGCCGCACCAGCACAGCCCGCCGTGCTTTGAAGATGGGATGGCGCGAGTGTGTCGACACAGGTAGTATCCCACACCAAAGGCCTACCCAACTTCCAAGGCATTATGATATGTTGTGTGACAGATGTGTTTTGACAGATACAATTATCTTTATCTTTGCCGCTTTGGCTATTTTTTGTTTGAAAGTATTTGTAATAAATAGTCCATTTTTAGTTTTTATTAAAAGAGAAAGTGGAAATAATTTGAACTGAATGTCACATTTTTCTGGGATTATAGAATAAAATGCTATCATGCTGTACACCCACATTTCGTCAGTTATGTTTAATTCGCATGTAATAGCAGATTTTAGAATAAACTATTGAAATTGAATTTGAATGGTTATTTCTGGGCAGATAGTTGTTTATTAAAAACCAGTTTGTTTTGAATAGAAAGAAAAATGCGTTAATTGGCATTACAGCTTGTAAAACCTTAAGGCTTCAGCTCAGCATAATGTCAGACCGCAAGACAGTATGCACCATCTGATGCTGATTTTTAGCTGCAAACAAAAACATATGCATAGCAACAAATGCTGCAGAATTAAACGGTGATAACTGTAGTAAAAGTATTATCTTTACCTGAAGAAATTAAATTGTTGTGTGTTTCAAAATTTTATTTGAACTTCAAAAATAATCTAAATTTTGTCTAAATAGGGTTTCTGCCTATAATTTTCCCGCTGCTTCGACACAGGCCCCCGCTCCGTGTCCATGGAGTTTCATGCCCGTTCTTCTCCATAGGTACCTACTACCCTTTCAAATGGTCAATTAGCTTTATCTTTATGACTGACCGATCCCTTGACAATTCAAAAGTGCCAATAGAATAGAATAGAAAAACTTTATTTCGGACATAAATATCCATAAAGTGTTAGTAACATACAAGAAAATCACTTATTACAATCGGAGAGCCGAAGCTCTCGGCTACAGTTTTCAGGATGCTGTTTCGACTACCCCTCACTCTCCCCAGTAGCGACGCAGTTTTTTTTGCGTATAATTGCATAGAAGCCGTCGGTGCGGGCTTGCGCAAACATCTCCGACGCACTACAGTAACGAGCCAGCCTCAACAACATCCTGAAAGCATTGTTATATTGGACGCGCAGGGCATCCAGCGATCTCTTAGTACAATTGACCCATAGATTGCCCGTGTAAAAACTTTGGCAAAAGGCCTTGAAAAGCGTTTTTTTTTTAAAGCGTTAGTTTTTTTTTAGCGTTATCACTACATAGTATAAAACAAAGTCGCTTTCTCTGTCCCTATATCCCTTTGTATGCTTAAATCTTTAAAACTACGCAACGGATTTTGATGCGGGTTTTTTTAATAGATAGAGTTATTCAAGAGGAAGGTTTATATGTATAATACACCGACCTCCACGTGGGCTAAGCCGCTGGCAAAAGCTAGTTTAAAATAAACAAAATACTTCGAGTTGAAGTTTCTTGGTGAGAAAGAGTAGCCCGAATTTTAGGTTCTGGGACATGCGGATAGGCCAGGGAAATCCGCTCTTGGTGTTATTTAGTCGTGGTATTTGACTTACAGTAAATGTATATCTACATTGGTCAAACCTGGTCTCATAATTAATCAAAATCAAGTCTAAAATCGCCAAACCGTATTGAGCAAACATATCCATTAATGCTCATTAAATGTCTTTTGTTTATAAGAGTACGACTCCAGCCTACAGTAGAATTATTATAAGCTGGAATAAAATGATAGAACACTATTTACAAACAAAGAAAAATCCCAAATAGTAAATCATATATCTAAAATATTTACAAAGATATTTACTTTCTCTGTTATTTGTTATTATCTTGTTTTATCTCAAAGGTATTTCTTAGTAATTCAATTATCTATTTTCGTCTGTCTGACGTACAGTCTGTCTGTATGTGCGCTTAGTTCTAAACTGCATAATGGATTTTGATGCATTTTGTCACCATTATAGTTTAGAGAATTAATTCCAAAATAAAGTGTCGCAGGACAATAATGACGATGATTTTGTAACTAATTTTTATGCCTGTTCTTCCCAAACAGTCTATGCACCAACGTTTCGCCAGTTACGTTTAAATTCCGTGTAAGCGAGGAAGTATCTAATGCCCATGTCACATCTACCCTCATGAAGATCGAAGACACACTCGAAGTAGTGGACGATTATGTTTACCTAGGACAAACTGTTAGGTAGGACCAACTTCGAGAAAGAGGTCAATAGTCGAATCCGACTCGGCTGGGTGGCGTTCGGGAAGCTACACCTATTTTCTCGTACCACATACCGCAGTGTCTCAAAACGAAAGACTTTAACTAGTCTTGTGCCTGCTCGGTCATTTTTAAGATCGCTCCGTACTAGTTCATTTCGGTCAGTGAACTAGTACTTTCTATTAGCTCTATTCTGGAATACTAAACTAACTTGGAAGTAGCGCTCGCTCGGCTCGCGCGCGGTTGTTCGCAATTCTAACCTAACCTAACCTATTCGGTCGGTAAGCAGCATGGTGCAGTTCACAATTTATCGACAGTTTACAATCTCGCTAAATAGATTGTAATCTAACGGTATTTTCAATTTCACGGTGACTTATATAACAGTTTTGTTTCCCTACCTATCTACATGAATAATAATAACCCAAACGTGACATTGGCTAAATGTACAAACTGTTGCGAAGTCAAAACCTAAAAAAAAGCGAAAGGTCACTCATTCATTCATTTATTCACTCACTCACTGTTACCTAAACACGAAACCTCAAAAACTACTGGTTAAACGAAGATAAAATTTGACACAGATGTAAATTATGAGTAAGAGACGTCAGCTAAGAAAAGATTTATAAAAAATCCCTCCTTAAAGGGGTGAAATAGGAGGTGGAAGTTTGTATGAAAATGTTTATTCCTTGGTTCTAGAGAGGGTAATTTCACGCGGACGGGGTCGTGGGCGAAGTGCTAGCTAATAATATGACTAGTGCAATATTTTGATAGGACAATGTTTGTAAACAAACAGATTAAATTGTTGGGTCACACTTACAGATTGTATTGAGTGTATGACACTATTGATCTCTGTGAGGTTATAACTTGATGTAATAGTACTCGCTATGTAATTAATAATAGTACTATAGCTTGTTATTATCATCATTGTTTTGTCTGTATTTTTACTATCATTTTAATTTTTACATCTATTATTGTCTACGGCGTATACTACGCAATAGAGTGCAGAACCTTATAAAAAATCAAAAAGACACTCACACGTACACACTCACAAAAAACTTTATCCTCGTTCTGGGGCAGTCGTGTAGCGGCACCTACTTCGTCACATGCGAACTACGCATAACACTGACGTCACGCAAAATACTGCATCGCGCAAGCAGAGTTTATCGCGCAACTTGCATTTTACAAAGTTCCGACATCAATCGTCGGGCAGTAGCTCACTAGAAACAACACACCCGTCTGGTCAGAGGATCCTCCCTTTCAGCGTGACGTCATTATTATCACTTGCGTGCTCATGCCTTATCGGCGGGTAACACAGCCAGCCAGCACCCACGGCTTCAATAAGCATCCTGACCAAAAGCTTGCTGCGGACACGCATACCTGGTCATCACAGTTAGCTTCTTCAGCAATCAAGGCACAGCAGACTGCACTTTCGGCCGGCCCACAAGCAGAGCCCTTAAACCCTCTTCCGGTCGACTCCAGCAGTCAACCTCAAATCGGTGTTGTATCACATCCAACCCACTGTAGCACAACGCATCGCCGATGCACTGGAATATCTAAAAATCAAAATTATTTTTCACAGATTAGACTGGAAGCCTCTAATAGAGTCAAACGTCGCTCTAGGCGTGACTTCAGGCAAATGGTCCCGCGAGGAACAGCTGCTGTGGGAGCGGCAGCGCGTGGCCGCGTGGGGCATCGCATCGTACGAGCTGCACCAGAGCTCTGGCCGCATCATGTTCCCGTGCGCCTCCTCGCTGTTCGTGGCCGACGAGGGGCTCAGCCAGGTGAGACGGACATAGATTCAGGCAAGATTTTGGGTTTTAGGTAGCAGCGGCAGACGAGCAAAAATATAAGGAGGTTGGAGTAGCAGGTGGTCGAAAAATGTTGGGTAACTTACAGAAAGCTATAGGAAGGCAGTTACTTAAAGGTGTGCAAATTATCACTTTTAAGTCAATTTTGGCTTAAAAGTAATTTTAAAAAGCAGTTACTTATTTAAACTAGTTTGCCTCGCTGCACTAGGGTCTAAAACCCGTTTTTGAAAAGTGTGTTAATTAAATTCTAATAAACCACTAAAAATATTGAATCTATTAGTGCCATAAAAATGCATTTAAATTACATTTTCATATTTCGCGCGTAATTTGACGAAAGCGCTGGACGCAGTGGACGCCTTATAGCTCTGTGGGTATGACGTCAGTTTTCTGCATAAACAAATGCGTTAATATTTTGTATGATAATTGTTTATAATTTAAAAAAAATTGTTATTATTCTACTTATCGTTGGTTTGCTGTTCCTGAATGTAAGATATTATTTCAATAAAAATTACTTTAATTACGAAAGTAATAAAAGTCACAAAGTTGTTCAGTCGATTAGTTAAAACAGCGGTATAACGCAATAACATGGCGGCGACTATTTCATGGTATTCAAAAACAGATTAAAAAACTGAAATCTTTGATTTGGATTTTAAAATTTATTTTGTTATTTCATGAACTAAAATCAACATTTTCCGACTGGTTTTTGCCTGAGCTATCTCAATAATATATTTTTAGATTTTTCTCATATACACTGTGACATTTTAGCCGTCTTACAAATGTGGTCCACTCAATGTATCCGTCATAAAATACCTCTAGGCGCGGTTAAAACATTGTTATCATTAATTAACATAATAGCTACAAAGAAACATAATTAATGATTTAGAATGATGAAACACCCTACCTATTAATAATGTTTACGCCTAACCTACCTACCATTACATCCCATAATTAATTTCATCTCCATAACAGGGTGTTTCAAACTACGTCATGCGTCTCAGTGAATATTTTCTTTTTTTTTATTATGCAAGTATTAAAAAAAAATATATACATAAATGATTAGTAGTCATCGGATACATGAAGTGGGCTGCCGTTGTAAGACGACTAAAATGTCACGGTGTATAGTAAAATACCCTATTTCATATATCTATTGTAATACCTGTCAGCAGTGGTGGCCCAGCGGTAACGGCCGCCACTTACGAGTCGTGTGTTTGATCCCAAATACTTACCTGTGTGTAAAATATTTCATCACCACTACCATCAAAATGGTGAAGAAATACATCGTGAGGACATCGGACATGTCCTACAACAAAAAAGTCACAGACATGTTACATCTGAGCCTACGTGGTAGATTAAGGCTTATGGCCCACTCCTCACAAAGAGGAGGCCTGTGTCCCAGCAAAACTAAGATACTTCACAAAGGTTTTTTTATTTTTTTTATTACTAAATGGACCTGCTCTTGACCTCGATCACGCCTGATGGAAAGCGATAGGTCTAAAAAAACTAGACCCTGAGACCCTTTAACTAAACAAAACCTTTCTCGTTACATCCAGTCGCCCCCCCTAGTGCCCCGCTCGCTGAGCACAGGCGGCGGGGCCCCGCTGACGCCGGCCATGTGTCCGCGGGCCCCCGACTTGGTAGCGCACGCCGCAAGGGGCGATATCTGGCTGGCGGGGGGGCAGCTACGGAGACCTACACGCCTTACGTACGCTTGCAAGGGACGTGAGCCTGATCGGTAAGTTTTTGTTAATAATTTTAGTTGAAACCTAACATCCTGTATTACTTAAAGTGTTAGGCAGAAGTGTACTATAGCCTGCCCGATACCGCTGTCCCGTGCCTTAAGTATGTGCGAGACACCAGTGCAGGCTGCTGACTCGTCAGTGCAAGCCGGTCATTCGTCAATGCCAGCAGGTCATTCGTCAGTGCAAGCCGCTCATTCGTCACGACTCACGGCTTCCCGTCTCCCGCCTCGCCGCGCATACCTAAGGCGCGGCACAGCGGTATCGGTCAGGCTATAGTACCGCCCACTTTTCACCATTTTTTTTTTAAAGTTTAATGCGGTAAGTCTGGCTATCAGACTTCTGACGGGCTTCTGATGACCCGTAACGACTGTCATAGATCCAAGAACCAACAACTTCACGTTAATTTAGGGCACTTTACTTTGTGTATCCAATTTCATTATCACAGCTCTAAAAACGGTGGAGGTAAACATCGTAACGAACTGGCTGGTTCTAGAACCAAAAAATCCTAAGACATGTGACATCTACCAACCCGCATAGACTGTGAATTACAGCCCACTCCCTCTCACAGAGAAGTGGCCTGTATCGCAACAGTGGGAAGATTATTGGCTGAATATGACCAGCGTATTTTTAAACTCCTCAGGTTAGCAGACGACCCTCGCCAAGCTGGCGTGCCGTGCTACGTGACGCAGGAGGAGTTCTCAAGGTACACCGGATTTTGGTGGCAGCCGCAAGCAGATGGTGAGTCATGAGACACTCATATTTCGGTCATTATACGGTAAATACGTACGTGTTACGGTCGCGAATCGTATTTTGTTCAACATAGAACTTGACACTGAGCTGCTAATAGGGTATTTTAGTCTATATGAGAAAAAATCTAAAAATATATTATTGAGATAGTTTAGGCAAAAAGCAGTCGGAAAATGTTCGTTTTAGTTCATGAAATAACAAAAAAAATTTTTAAAATTCAAATCAAAGATTTCAGTTTTTTTTTTTAATCTGTTTTTGAACGCCTTGAAATAGTAGCCGCTATATTATTACGTCATACCGCTGTATAAACTAATCAACTGAACAACTTTGTACTTTTATTGTTTTCGTAACTAAAGTAATTTTTATTGAAATAAAATCTTACATTTAGGAACAGCAAACCAACGATAACTAGAAAAATAATTCATTTTTTCAATCGTAAACAATTATCGTACAAAATATCAACGCATTTGTTTACACAGCAAACTGACGTCATAGCCACAGAGCAATATGGCGTCCACTGCGTCCAGCGTTTTCGTCAACTTACGCGCGAAATATGAAAATGTAAAATTTTTATGTATTTTTATGGTACTAATCGATTCAATAAAAGTGTTGTGCTTTTTTAGTGGTTTATTAGCATTTCAGAATCTACATGACACTTTTCAAAAATGGGTGTAACACCCTATTAGTGCAAATTAACTATCATAACTTATGGACACGCCACGATAGCAGCGGTAAGTCCCCTCTTTGAGAAGTGGCTTGAGAGGTGCCACGGCGTCCTCACCTTCCGCCTGACGCAGGTCTTCACCGGATACGGCTGTTTCGGGAGGTTCCTGTTTCGCTTAAGGCGGGAGGAAACGCCCGGGTGTTTCCATTGTGAAGATCGCCCTGAGGACACGGTGGAGGTCTGCCCGGCTTGGGCGGAGCACCGCGTCGTTGTGGAGGCGATCGGCGGCGGCGATCTCTCGCGTCTGGCCCTGGTCCATGCCATGGTACGGAGCGAGAGTGCATGGGTAGCCGTCACCTCTTTCTGCGAAGCAGTAATGCTCGCGAAGAGGGAGGTGGCGCACGTGAGGGAGAGGCAGTACATGCGCCCTCACGGCCTTAGTTGTCGCAGGAGACGCCCTGGGCGTCGGGAATCCCAGGCTGATTCCCGGCCACCGTAGGCGCGGGCTTGCGGACGGCGAGTAATGGGTAACTCGCTGTCCGGTAAGACCAATCCCGGGTCGACGGCGCGTTGTGTTCCACGCGCGCCTCAAAGAGATGTCAGCACCAACTGGTGGGCTCCGCAAGGGCCGATGCCTGCCAGGGTTGCGGGTTGTTCGAAAGAGATATCGTCTCTCCTGGCACACAGGCAACTGAAGGAATACGGCTGGGCTTTAGTCAGTAAAAGTCTGACACGCCCTCTTGCTCCACCCAGAGCGGGAGAAGTTATTTGATGATTTCCCACCACCAAAAAAAAAACCATCGTAATTTATCATGTTGTTACAGATGACGTATTCAGGATAGTTTACGAAGAAGTGGACGAGAGCGAAGTGAAGATCTTCAGCTTCCCTTCATCACAGAGCACCAGCGGGGAAGTTGAGGAGTTCAGGTTAGTTTTCGGCCTATCATTTTTGTTTCTTATTGTCTAGCCCTTTCCTATCTATGTCGGGGTCGGCTTCCAGTCTAACCAGGATGCAGCTGAATACCAGTATTTTATATGGAGTTACTGCCTATCTGACCTTCACAACCCAGGTATTGGGAAACACGATACCCCTTGGCAAGACTGGTTGTCAGACTTTCGGGCTTCTGACGACCCGTAACAACTGTTAAAGATCTTATTTCCTTCACTCCTCAGATTCCCTCGCGCCGGCACTCCCAACGCGAAGTCCTCCCTGAAGATGGTCACGTTCAGGCTCCAGAAGGCGGCCCCCACCACTGTGTTAGATTACTACCAGGAGGGTGCTGCGGAGCATTGTAAGAATTCTTGTTGAAATACCTTCATTTTGTGAACAGATCGCACTATTAACCAGGGGCGAGGTGTTAATTTTTCTAAAAGAGAAGCCGAAACGAAGTCTTCTTTAACTTACTGACTTATCAATAAATAATACTTACTATCATTCTAAAATTAATATAGGAATGTAAAGAATTAAATACAATAAAATTGAATAGCTGAAGCACAAATAAAATGTGCAATATTCCTTCGTCTCGTTCTCGCTGACGCATTTTTCTATATCTGTCTCTGTCATAACCCGTTGTACAGCGGCTTGCTCTCGTCCATATCAAGCGGTACCACGTGAACTAAATGGAGATAATTACGGGATCACTGTTATATGATTTTTTAGTTCCCGATTATGGCGTTTTAGCGCAGGGTTAATTGATTAATATTTATTTTTTTGTTGTTGTAATACATAGCTAAAAATAACCGTTTTTGTTGCTTGAATTTTATTGTGAATTAAATACCTAACAAAAAAACTATATTTTTTGACAATAGTATAGCCCACTATTGACGTGCCATTTTTTAAATAGCGATAGAGTTGCCGATGCGAATCCCCGAAGGGAAGGCGGTAGGAATCGTGTTATGTGGTGTTTTCGCCACTGCTATTAACCCACATTTTAGGGTAGCATAGCATGTTTAATCCTTATAAGACTAAATATTCCCACTGCTATGGCACAGGCCTCCTCTCTGTGAGAGGAAGTGGGCCGTAATCCACCACGCGGGCCCAGTGCGGGTTGGTAGATGTCAAATGTCTTCGAATTTTTTGTTCTAGGACATGCCTGTTTCCTCACGATGTTTTCCTTCACCGTTTTGAGAGTAGCGGTGATGTAACAATATAACCTGGTTCCCAACAGTGGGAATATTATAGGCTGAATCAGCCGAAATAAATCTACTGCTTGAAATAGGCCTCTCGCAAGCTCCGCCACTTCGACTGGTTCTATCCTTCTCACATCCAACGGATTCCTGTGGCCTTCACAAGGTCATTGGTCCACCTTGTGGGGCCTACCAACTCCAGTCTAGTCCACCGTCTTCCAGTACGCGGTCGCCACTCCAGAACCTTCCGGCCCCATCGGCCATCTGTTCTGCGAGCAATGTGCCCTGCCCACTGCCACTTAAGTATGGCAATTCTTCGGGCTATGTCGGTTACCTTGGTTCTCCAGGATATTAAAGAATATGTTTTCTGCCTTAATTTCATGTCAGCTGGTGATACAACAAACGGCTGCATGGAAGTGACAGACATCCGGTGGTACGAGCTGCGCCAGCCTCTGAAGGACAGCTTCCCCTGGTTCGAGTACCTGGCGAGGGTCGGGTGGACCCCTGACGGGCAGTAGTGAGTATCTATACATCTATACAGATAAATAAAATTGGAGTGTCTGTTTGTAATATTAAAATAACCGCTTTTTACTGAATGCAACGGTATACACCGAGAAATTTTAATGGTTGTTTTCCCGCGGTAGAACAACTTGCCATAAGGAGTACTTTCGAAGCATAGAGATAAAGTAAAAAATAAAGATTTTTTTGTTCTAAAATAATTTAAAAAATATTCATCAACTCGATAAAACACTAGTCAATAGTAACACTAGAGGTAACTTGTAGGTACTACTCGAATCGCACGCGCCGCCGACAAAGGGAACAGCGATGATAAATGATCAAAGCAAAATAAACTCTCGCACGTGGTGATTTTTGCAATGGTTCTCTGCCATTTTTTGTTTCTAATATTTTATTTGTTTATAAAACGATTGTATTACCAAGATAAAACCATTTTGCTGCGGGAAAACAACCATTAAAATTTCACGGTGTATATACCAAAATAACATTTTTTACAATTGTTGACTGTCTCTGTCTGTTTGTTCCTGCTAATCTCAGAAAGGGCTGGCAGATAGCTGATGTAATAAGGACTAACTAACGCTACTTTTATTTTAGAAATTTTGTTTATTTTTATTAATATATATAATATAAATAAATAATAAAAAAGTAACTATTCCACGCGGACGAAGTCGCGGGCACAGCTAGTATAATCTAAGTCATTAACTTGGGGGCATCTCGTCGCGAACTCGAACTCACTGATGGGCCTGGCTAAAAAGCACGCTGTCTCACCAGGCATCGTGTCCGACAGAGGTAGTATCAGTGATGAGCAGTTAGACGCTAGTCTACACGTACAACATTATTGAATGAGATGCAGGATCATTTATAGTATAACAGGCGCGTAAAAAATTAAGAATTTATGAAAAAACCCCTACATAAATCAATGACCAATAAGGTTTATTGAAATTTTTGATATTTGAGCTTTGTTGGTACAGTCAGCGTCAAAAATATCGGGACGAACAGACTTCAAAATGATCTCAACAACGAAGAAAATTAAACTTTATCCCAATTGAATAAAGTTCTCGTCAGAATGACAGCTGTCGTTTACTGTCATCATTCTGAAACATTCCTTGTGTCATTGAGTTAATATTTAATTTTCATAGTTGTTTAGATCATTTTGAACAGTCTGTTCGTCCCGATATTATTGACGCTGACTGTACCAACTTCGTTTTGGAAATTTTACACTTCTTTTTTTACTTAAACACGCCCAAAGTTAGGTTAAAATAGCAAGAAAACCTAATCTTTGCTGGCTTTTTATTTTAGTATTCTGTTTCCGTACAGACAATATTAATAATGAGACAAAACCATAGCATGTTTAATTTTTGATGCCTTTTCATTAATTTCAATTACACCTCGTGTAAAGATATTGTTATCAATTATTTCTACATCAACTTATTTTCAATTATGTTTGTCGCCAGCGTATGGGTACAGCTCTTGGACCGCAAGCAGCAACGTTTAGAACTGGTCCTGATCCCGCTGGCACAGTTCACGACCCCCTCGTATTACGAACAAGCCGACGACGGCATGTGCGGGAGAGTCGAACACAACACGACTAAGATTGAACAGGTAAACATTTCTTCGTTTGTAAGCTATCACGCCCTTTATACCAGGAGGTTTTTATTTTGGTATATATTTTCATTTTATTTGTTGGTATATTGGCATGGCTACCTGACATATGACAAATTATTTAATTAATTTTCAGTGTCTCGTAATGTTAATTACTTTGCCTACCTATGTATAGAATCAAGTCTATCTAACTAAACAGACAGCTGTGCTGCTGGGGAGTTTGTTGCGCCACTTTTTCTTCCCAGCTAAAGCACTAGGAAGTGGTGAAAGGTTTTAGGGGACTGTCTTATGTATTTTGACGTTCGAAAAGCGCTGATTCTCAGCCTAATTTGAATAAATGACTTTTGATTTTGATTTTATTCAGAGTAAGTAACTAAATTGATTCCAATAATTTTTACACCATGTTAAATTTTTTCCCAAAAAAGTTTTGTAATTACAATACAATCGTCGTACGGTTAAGTACCTACTGCCTAATTATTATCAATGAGCACAATACGACGTGGTGACCATGTTTGTGTAGACAACTAGGTAACATAACAAGCTTATAACTTTGTGATTTTTCATGATAAGTTTTAAAATTTTGTACATAGATTCTTTACATAAAAATACTAGACGTGTGTTTCGGGTTTCGCATATATTAAAACTAGAGTTAAACACAGAAGCTGTTATTGTACCTTGACAAATAAATAAATAAAACTATATCACCTGCCCATTCCTTCCAGCCAATTCAAGACATACAAATTCTAGTCTCAGAAACAGCGCCAGATGCGTGGATCAACGTCCACGACATACTATACTTCCTACCCTCGAGTGGTACGGAAATGAACTTCATCTGGGCGAGCGAGGAGAGCGGCCATTTGCATCTGTATCTAGTTGCATGTGCACTCATACAGAAGAGCAACGGAGCAACACAGAATCGATGTGAGTAAAATGCAATGGTAGAAAATGGTAGAAAATATTATTTTGTAATCAAATATTTAAAATCGTAATTTTTTGCGTAAGTATTACTTTTTGTCAAGAAACTACCAATTTTTTTTTAATGGTAGAAATGGTATTGTTGGTAGAATATGGTAGAAAGCTGTTATTTTGTCGAAAATTCATAAATTGATATTGCATTTTAAATTTAGTAGAAATAGTATAGCAGAAAGTTAATTTTAATTATCCCATTTGTCCACAGCTGTAATAGAAATGATAACAGAAGATGAAAGCAACGCCGTAGGACCCAACATGATAAGCAAAGAGCCCATCACGGCTGGAGAATGGGAAGTCATGGCGAGAAAGATATGGGTGAGTAACCTTTTACAATGATGTCTTGATCTTATTGAAAAATAAGACATTCAAATTCCCAATATAATCCTTAGAGTTTTACCCACTTTCCTTTTAAGGTTCCGTATGAAAGGGGTGCCAACGAAACCCTACTAAGGCTCCGCTGTCCTTCCGTCTATCTGTCTGGCAGCGGGCTGTATCTCATGATCCCTAATAGGTAGACAATTGAACTTTTCACGGAATGTGAATTTCTGTTGCCGCTATAACAACAAATAATTTAAAAAAAGTTTCAATTGAATTCGAAGTTTTGAAGTGGGTCAAAATCACGTTCAAAGATTCCGGTGCAGATACATATCAAGCTAATAAAATAATGTTAAAAATTAAAGGGTTCCCCATACAAGAAACGTGATTTTTTCGGCGGTTTTTTTTCCCCTGTGTTACTTTTGACGATGGCACACCTACCTTCCTACGCCGCATGCCTTGTTACTTGTGCATTTGACGATTTTATGACTGCGTCAGTGAGCGGAGTTCCCGCAGCTGAATTTTGGGCCAAATATTGAAGCCCTAAGAAGAAGATTGAAAATTCATTCTGAAACAGCACACCAAAAAAAGTCTCATTTCAACTTTCCCCGCAGGTAGACACAACCCGCCAGCTAGTATACTTCTTAGGGCTCCGCGAGACGCCACTGGAGCGCCACCTATACGTGGCGCCGCTGTCGCCGCCCAGACCTCATGCGGTGCAACTGTTAACTACTGTGGGACACTCGTGTGCTGTTGATATCGATGAGGTGAGTCTGAAAACGATAAAGACGCTCTCTTTCTGTTCATTTTTGCGTTTCATTCGGCATTGTTCACTCGAAGTAAAACATCTGAGGCCATAGTATGAGTTTCATTTAACCATGTCGATCAAACGCATCGAGCGCGTTTGGCGTTCCGATTGGTCCTGGATTGATGACGGACTAATCGGAGCGCCGAACGCGCTCGATGCATTTGATCGAGATGGTGAAAATGAAACTCACTAGGGCCACTGAACACTGCTGCTGTAACGCAAAAGGGTATTTTACTCTATTTGAGAAAAAATCTAAAAATATATTATTGAGATAGCTTTGGCAAAATGCAGTCGAGTCGAGTTTCCGCCTGCATTTTGCAAAATTTATTTTGTTATTTCATAATAACAAAATAAATTTTAAAATTCAATTCAAAGTTTTCAGTATTTTTAATTCGTTTTTGAGCACCATGAAATAGTAGCTGCCATGTTATTACGTCATACGGCGTGTCAATTGAACAAATTTGTACTTTTATTATTTTCGTAACCAAAGTAATTTTTATGTAAATAACATTTTGCATTCAGGAACAGTAAACCAACTATAAGTAGAAAATTAATTAAAATGTTTAAGTTATAAACATTGTCTCATAAATTATCAGCGCATTTGTTTATATAGCAAACAGACGTCATACCCACAGAGCAATATGGCGTCCACTGCGTCCAGCGTATTAGTCAAATTACGCGCGAAATGTGAAAATGTTAAATTTTTATACATTTTATGGTACTAATCGATTAAATAAAAAAAGTGTGTTCTTTTTGTGGTTCATTAGCACTCTAGAATCGAGTTAAGACACTTCTAAAAAATAAGTGTAATACCCTATTGTGTTATCTTTTGTTAAATTGAATTTCTTTAATACGTTGTGCATCTATTTTATCCCCAGGACTGCACAATGGCAGTAATAACATCATCTAACATAAGCAGCGTGCCAGTCACGAGGGTATACAGGATCACCACATCACCGCCCCGGTTATTAGTACAAGGGACTATCACTGACAGACCACCTTCAGGTACGTGGTAATCACCATAATATCTGCATGGGTTATTTGTAAAGTTAATACTTAGACTCTTGATAGATTATTGTGTAGGTAAGACGTTATTTAGTAAAACTACCATTTTGGTAGAAAATGGTAGAAAAAATATTTTTCGTAGAATACGTTAGGAAGTTGTTTGATTTAAGAGTATCAGTCAATTGGGTGAAAATTACCATTAATTTAGAAACTACCAAGTGGTAGCATTTGAGTTAGCGTTGTTAGTTGCTTGCAAAGCGCATGTTTAAAGTTATACCGAGTAGATAGATTAAAGGCTGAGAATCAGAACGCAAATATCTTTCGACAGAATCTCTGGAGGTTCGAAGCTTCAACGGTTCTTGGGACAGCCGGTCCGGTGACGGAGACGACACGGATAGCGAAACGGGGTCCTTAGTTAGAGGTATGTTGTAATACTATGGTATAGTTTGTCCACTCCAAAAAAAAGCACCTTAAGCCGTTGGTCCCAGCTGTCATTCGTGAATCTTTGACAGTCGTTAAGGGTCGTCATAAGCCTGAAACTCTGAAAAACCAGTCTTACCAAGTATATCGTGTAACCCAGTAACTGGGTTTTGGAGGTCAGATAGGCAGTCGCTCCATGTAAAATACTTTAGGGAATTTAAAACTCATATTAAAAGTAAACTTTGCAAATAAGCATATTTCAAATTATAGGATTATATACAAGATAAGAATGCTTGGAAACATGCTGGTCCTGCTCCATAGGACAATCTAGAGTCTAGACAAAATCAAACTGGTTGATAATTGAATATTGTATAATTAATAATATTTATGACATTCATTTATACTCAATGATTACTTTAACTCACACACTGACTTATTACTTGTTAATATTCTAGGAAAATCGTATACTTTTACAATGTTTGTAAATATGTGAGCACCATGTATCTATCATAAAATTAATTTATCTGTAATTGCTTCACTTTCATTATTTTTACCTTTTTACTTTGGTATGGTAATTTTATTCTGGGTGCATCGTTTTCACACTTAATTATATAATGAATGTATGTTAAATATTGTGCTTAAAACATTTTAAAAGAGTAACGGTGGAGTTTCATGCCCATTCTTCTCCATACAAAACTACGTTTTGGAAGGAGTGACTAGAATCAATTCTATTTTAATGTAAATGTTGACGTTCAAAAGTGCCTTTTATGTGCCTATTTGAAATAAATGCTTTGACTTTGCATATTGACGGGTTATATCTAATGAACGTTTCTTGTTGTGTGTGTTGAGACAGATTATGTCTGGACTTTAAAAACGGGTTAAAATTTTAACCAGTCCGCAAACTGTAACCATGAATTCAGCATATCATTCTAGACCCCCTAGCGTACGAAATTTTCGTCGGTTATAAAAAAAAATCAGCAGTTCCGTACATTTTGACCGCGTAGGTATTGCACTTTTCTATGAAACAGCAGCGAAAAATTTCTACGCTGGGGGTCTAGAATGATATGCTGAATTCATGGTTACAGTTTGCACACTGGTTAAAATTTCACCCTGTAGACTGTGACCTCTGAGTTGACTTCGGCCTTTCTTCTCAGAGTAGTCAGGTGGAAAACGCCTGATTTAATTTTTTAAATATGATGCTAAAAAAAGTTTTATTACAAACCTAGTAAGAGAAATCAGTGGTCAGATCGTGTGAAGACAATGTAGATTGGTGTCTGAAATGGTCTTTTGAGGAAAGAACCACACAGATTGAATGGACCTATCTAGTCAGTGCACGCATTTATTAGTAAACGTGCAGCTCAACTCAGAACTTTTGGGCATCTAGTCGCGGGCTCGAACTCACTGATGGGCCTGGCTAAAAAGCACACTGTCTCACCAGGCACCGTGTCCGACAGAGGTAGTATCAGTGGTGAGCAGTTAGAAGCTAGTCTACACGCACAACGTTATCTAGTGAGATGCAGGATCATTTATAGTAAAAAAAGCGCTTAAAAAATTAAGAACAGTCCTTCGGAAGATCGGGTTTTATGAAAAAACCACTCCATAAGTCAATGACTAATAAAGTTTATTTCACTTTTCGATATTTGAGCTTTGCCGGTACCGACTTGGTTTTGGAGATTTTACACTTCTTTTATTACTTAAACACGCTCAAAGTTAGGTTAAATTAGCAAGAAAAACTCATTTTTGTCGGTTCCTAACTTTTTAAGGTTTTTTATTTTAGTATTCTGTTTCCGTACAGACAATATTAATAGTGAGACAAAACCATACTGTCTAATTTTTCATGTACATTGCCGAACAGTGGACTAATACACTCCCGAAGATTTTTTGGAAAATAATAGTTTAAAAAAGCTAAAAAACACGCTTTAAAAACCAAACTAAAAAGTAGAAAATAAATTTAATTCTATTAAAAAGCGTAGCGTCATTGATATTAATTGATTATAAAATATTATTATTATAACTTTTTTAGTTTGGTTTTTAAAGCGTGTTTTTTAGTTTTTTTTAACTATTATTTATTTTCTATTTTTTAGTTCTGCTAACTACTCTACAATAGCGTGATTTTTCAGTTTTTTTTAATGTATTGTATTTTTTTCTATTTTTTTTTAAATTATGAAATTGTCATCGGTCCTCGATAAGTCTACAAAGTTTAAATGAAATCTAACATTTTGAAGTGTGTCAAAATCAAGTCCAAAAAAGGAGTCGGTTACAAACAAACAAACATAAAGGTGAAGCTAATAAAAGCGTGTTAAAAAAATCTCGACTAGATTCACCTTAAGGACTTAAAGCGTTGCAATACAGACATATAAGACCATATCTTTTCCTTCCAGAACGTTCACTCAGCATATCAGACATACCTCCGCCCCAGATATACGAGACTCGTCTTTCTTGCGGGGCGACGGCCTACTGCACGTTATGGCGCTGCGGCCGGCCGGGGCGGAGCCCTACCGTGCTGCATGTGTACGGGGGGCCAGAAGTACAGACTGTCACTAATAGTTATAAGGTAAGTTCGTTATAATTTTTGCTGCTGAAATAAAAACGAAGTATTACATTTATTTATTTACTAACTTCTCCCCTGATCCACCCCGTCGCTTCGAATCGCCTGCCCGTGCGAGTACTTCGTATTCGTGATTTTTTTCGTTTTGCTCGGCTCCTAAGGGTCTTAGCGTTATGTTATAATAGCCAATAGCGTTCCTCGATAAATGGGCTATCCAACACTAAAAGAATATTTCAATTCGAACCAGTAGTTCCTGAGATTAGCGCGTTCAACCAAACAAACTCTTCAGCTTTACAATATTATAGCTTTTGCCAGCGGCTTCGCCCGCGTGGAGGTCGGTGTATTATACATGTAAACCTGCCTCTTGAATCACTCTATCTATTAAAAAAACCCGCATCGAAATCCGTTGCGTAGTTTTAAAGATTTAAGCATACATAGGGATATAGGGACAGAGAAAGCGACTTTGTTTTATACTATGTAGTGATAAGTATAGATTTGAATACTTATAAACAACTGGCTTTGGCCGGCGGCTTCGCCCGCATGCAGGTCGAAAATTATCGCACGGGGACGTACTGCCGGGATAATAAGTAGTCCGTTCAGCCGTTTATGCGTTATTGAGTTACACACGTCTAAACTTTCTTAGAAAACTTAGTAGGATGAATGAAAGGCAATTGCATGCAGCTGAGATGAGAATGTTAAGAGGGTGTGCAATTAGTACATAAGAGGGAGCCTGAAACTGGCTCCGATATCTGAAAAGTTGTGTGGAAATCGGTTGTCATGGTATGGGCATGTGATACGGAGGAAGGAGGCAAATGTCGTGAGGAAAGTTTTGAGTATGAATGTCGATGGCTATAAGAGTAGGGGGAGACCAAAGAAACGATGCATGGACTGTGTGAATGATGATATGGTTAGAAAGGGTGTAACTACGGAGACGACGACAAATAGAGAAATGTGGAAGAATAACACATGTTGCGCCGACCACAAATAAATTGGGTTATGGGCAGCAGAATGATGACCAGTGATTAGATAATCGGGCGCTAATATACGTAAACTTCACTTTTATTCTCACGAAAGAATAATACGGATATGCTTTTCAGAATCCCGGATCCCGGAATCGTTCGAATTTCGGAATCACCACTACTTGACCACATTGTAAACCTTATAATTTTTTTATTGATATTCCATTTATTTTGAATAAAATAAAGATATTAAATCAAATTAACCACTGCTATAATTTAATTAAGTTTGTTATATAGGAACCGTTTTTATCCAGTGCGCAAACTGTAACTATGAATTTAGCATATCATTCTAGACCAGCGCAGAAATTTTTCGTCGAATAAACAAAAAAATTTTCTATGAAACAGCCGATTTTTTTTGTATAACCGACGAAAAATGTCTTTTGGGTCTAGAATGATATGCTGAATTCATGGTTACAGTTTGCGCACTGGATAAAAACTTACCCTGTAGTTCTTTTTACAAAATTGTTCAATTCCGGGCACCCGGGATTACTTATTTATTCAGAACTAGCTTTTGCCAGCGGCTTCGCCCGCGTGGAGGTCGGTGTATTATACATATAAACCTTCCTCTTGAATCACTCTTATCTATTAAAAAACCCGCATCAAAATCCGTTGCGTAGTTTTAAAGATTTAAGCATACATAGGGATATAGGGACAGAGAAAGCGACTTTGTTTTATACTATATAGTGATGAATGTCCATATTATTCTTTCGTGAGAAGAAGTTTAGGTATATAAGCGCCCGATTATCCGGTCATTGATGATGACTTACAACTGGTTTCTCAATTACCTCGTGGCTACATGACAGCAGCTGCATGGGTCGATAGAAGGTTAAGCTACGCTAGCCGTGATCGGTTCGTGGATGGGAGACTATCCTTCACATTATTGAGACCCCTCCGTGCCTCGGAAACCACGTTAACCCGTTGGACCGGGCTGTTATTCGTAGATCTTTGACAGTCGTTACGGGTCGTTAGAAGCCGGAACGTCTGACAATGAGTCTTCTTGGTAAGACTTATCTTGGTAGGTTACCGTCGGGTACGGAACCCTAAAAAAATAGGTGCCTAGCGATGACCGCTATCAAAAACTACAATTTGTTGAACCAATGTGACATTCCCAATGTCAATTTATCGTTTCTACAATAAACAAAAAAACATAGTCTGGTTTATTCTATTCTTAGACCATTACATGGTGTGGGTCTGGTAGGATTTCCCATCAGCAATAATGAGGGGCTTGTGGCTAAGTAGTAATAGCCGTACGGGTCGATCGATCAGGTTAAGTAACACTTGCCACGGTCGGTCTGTGGATGGGTGACCTTCACATACCAAGACCCCTCCGCGCCTCGGAAAGCACGTACAGCCGTTGGTTCCGGTTGTAATTTATGGACCTTTGACATTCGTTATGGGTCGTCAGAAGCCCGACAACCAGTCTTACCAAGAGGTTTTGATACTATCCAATAAGTGAGTTGTGGAGGTAAGATAGGTCAGTCGCTCCATGTAAAATACTGGTATTCAGCTGTATCCGGTTAGACTGGAAGGTGACCCCAACATAGTTGGGAGCAGGCTAGGGAGAAGATGATGTTTGAGTGTAACTAAAGATAATTAATCGCCCAGGGGTGCGGGTTGTTCGAAAGAGATACCGCGGCCCCTGGCACACAGGCAACTGAGGGAACACGGGTGGGTTTTAGTCAGTAAAAGTCTGACACGTGCTCCTGCTCCACCCGGAGCGGGAGAAGTTATTTGAGAAAAAAATAATAGTTTAAATAACTAAAAAACACGCTTTAAAAACCAAACTAAAAAATTTGAAAATAATTTAATTCTATTAAAAAGCGTGGGGTGCTTTTTGAGGTATTTTTATAATCAATTAATATCAAGCACCCCACGCTTTTTAATAGAATTAAATTATTTTCTAATTTTTTAGTTTGGTTTTTAAAGCGTGTTTTTTAGTTTTTTAAACTATTATTTATTTACTATTTTTTAGTTCTGCTTGCTTGAAAAGCGTGACTTTTTAGTTTTTTTTTGTTGTTTTTTTTTTTTAATTTTTCAGTGTCATCGGTCCTCGATAAGTCTACAAAGTTTCAATGAAATCTGACCGGTTGAAGTGGGTCAAAATAGCGTCCAAAGGAGTCGGTTACATACAAACATACAAACAAACAAACATACATGTGAAGCTAATATAAAGCGTGTAAAAAGATAATCGCCAGCCTGTACAACATAAGGTCGTGTTTTGCACACCTTTTCGTAAATTTACAGTAACGACATTTATTTCACGATGTCTGTAAATTGTTTAGAGGGCGATGGATTGCTAGGAATGTGGAACAGGCTAGGCAGATGATGATAAAAGATATCAGACGTTGGAAAAATCAGGTCTAAAGTTGTGTTTCCGCAGGGTATCCGTCAACTTCGCATGCATATGCTAGCGGCGCGAGGTTTCAACGTCGTGGCCGTGGACTCGCGAGGTTCTAAACACAGGGGGCGCGCGTGGGAGGCGGCCATCAAAGGCAAACTGGGACAGATAGAACTGGATGACCAGGTAAGTGGCCCAACGGTGGTGGCTATCTTTGTCAAAGCAAATCTACTTCTTTTAAATACACATCCAAGAAGCACACGACACAAAAATAAAATATGCGTAAGACGTCATAAAAATGCAGTATTTAAAAAAAAAACATTTTGGGTATGGCACCCAAAATATACAATAAGTTGCCAAAAAGTATCACAGACTCACACAAAATGGACCAATTCTAATTAGGTTTGCACGAATTCCTAGTTGCAAAATGTTACTATTCAAATAATCATTATTTAAATGAAAGATGACTGATATTATCTGAAATGGCACCACAATGTATAATGATTGTTTAAATTTTGATTTGGCTTGCGAATTTTTTATTTTGACATTGCTATTTTTTTAAGTAACTCAATTATAATGTATTCTAGCTGTATAAATATTTAATGTTGCGATTAGTAATTAGTATTATAGATGAGTAAGACATAATTATATTATTTTTCACACCTCATTAGGTTATAATACAATGAACCTTTTATACCTGTAACACCTTTTTAACATGTATTATGCAAATAAATGATTTGATTTGATTTATTTCTCCATCGATGTGGATGAAAATGATGAGTTTCGTGAAATTAATGTTTATAGGGAAAACAGTGAATTTGTGAGCAAATTGTCAGTGATCATGCAGCTCAACACAGAACTTAAGGAGCTTGTCCTCAAGGTCTGAGTTGAGCTGCATGATTACTGAGAAATTCGTGTACTGACTGGACACTAAAATTAGATGTGGTCGGCCTTAGCTATCTGACTACTCTGCGAAGAAAGGCCGCAACAAACTCGAGAGGTCACAGTCTCTTTCAAAGTCCAGACGCAAGACGTAATCTTGGTCAATTCATGTAGATGGATACTTTCATTGAATAATAAGATACTTCAAACTGTTTATATACCATTACTATCGTTAAACACACATACACTTACACTCACTCGCAGACACACGCACACGCACAAACACACACGCGCATACACACCTCAGCACGACAGCGCTGTCTATAATTAATTATTGCTTTGTTTTTGTTTCTTTATTTTTTCTTCTTCTCTTTCCTACTGAAATGGAATGTCTACTCAATAGTTTATACTGCTAGTCGCAACTAGTGGAAGAGCGGAACTTCCTAACACAAGTATATTTCTTACTTAAATGGAAATTCCCTAATGACCTAACGTAAATGTATTTTTAGGTTATTAAAATAAACATTTTGATTTGATTTGAGATGGTGTCTGAAATGACCTTTTGAGGAAAGAACCACACAGATTTGAGTGATAAATGATTTTATTTCTGTAAGTAGGTTTGTACAAACACTTTTACACGTCAATCATATTTTTAAAACTAGATGAGGTCGGCGTTTACTATCTGACTACTCTGAGAAGAAAGGCCGAAACAAACTCGTAGGTCACAGTCTCTTTTAAAGTCCAGACATAATCTTGGTCAGATCATGTGAAGACCATGTGGATCGGTGTCTGAAATGGTCTTTTGAGAAAAGAACCACACACATTGAGTGGACCTGTCCAATCAGTGCACTCAAAATTAATATTTATTTGAACTATTGGTCGCCCAGTCGTCGAAATTAGACCACAATTCATTTGAAAATTAATGTATTTCTAATGCAATATTTACATACATGCGATATTTACAAATATTGACTTAGTCCACTCCCTCCATATGTCCCAAATTTCATACTCCTTCGTCCGCGTAATTTGCGTAAAAAGGGGTACAAAGTATTAATATTTAGATAATATTTTCTTTCAACAGGTTGAAGTATTACAATGGCTGGCGAAAGAAACCGGCTGTATAGACATGGAGAGAGTCGCTATACACGGATGGAGTTACGGTGAGTCTGAGAAAATTATTTCTAGTTTTAAGTTACTGTAACGAACAGAGACGACTTATTAAACTAAGACGTGGTCGCTCACAATGCGCCGTTTTAGAAGGATGGAAGTCACCCAAAGGGCAATGGAGAGGGCTGTGCTAGGAGTTTCCCTACGTGATCGAATCTGGAATGAAGAGATCTGCAGGAGGACCAAGGCAATCGACATAGCTCAAAGAATTTCAAACTTAAGTGGGCAGGGCTCAATGCTCGCAGAACAGACGGCCGATGGGGCCGGAAGGTTCTGGAGTGGCGACCGCGTACTGGAAGACGTAGCGTTGGAAGGCGCTCCACAAGTTGAACCGATGATCTTGTGAAGCCTGCAGGAATCCGCTGGATGCGGGAAACACAAGACAGGTTGAAGTGGCGGAGTTTGGGGGACGCCTATGTCCAGCAGTGGACGTCTTTCGGCTGAAATGATGATGATCGATCAGAGCAATGGAGTTGGCCAGGACACCTGGCAAGGCGAAGAAATGACAGGTGCAGTAAGGCTGTGACAGACGCGTTCAAGGACTGGAAGACGAGATGTCGGTCGTCCGGCGGTGAAATGGGCTGACGACAGTGTTGCCATCGTGGACAAAACCTGTATGAGGCTGGCACAGGAGCGTAGAGATTGGCACAAGAAAAAAGAGGCCTATACCCAGCATTGGGCGATAATGATGATGATCAGTGCTCTTAGCCCTTTATTACGTTGTTGATATTAGTACTATTTTCGGTGTAACGCGATGTCCTACAATGGCGATTCAAGAGGAACGTGATCGCGAAGCGAATGGAACAAACAATTGATACTCTATTGCGGTGGCCTACGTGACCAACCGCACGCGGGTGCGGTGCGGCGACGAGCGAAGCACAGCGGACGCGATCAGTTGGTTTGATATTTTCGCGCGAACTCTTGCGGTGCAGTGGCTACTTTGTGGCGATATCGCGCGCACGTAGGTCAGTGCCGCCGCGTTGCGTTGATTTCGAATTCGCGTTTAATTGGCCATGTATGACGCCTCATAAGATCGTGTACCATTTATAACTACCACCTTGGATCCAAATCAACACTCAGTTCTTTGTATTGGAAGAGGCTTTTGGGGTGCGATGGGACAATGTCAACGTCGATGCAATGGTATTTTTAACCCGACAAGGTATTCTCTGTGAAATCCAATACATTTCCTGTTACTTCGCCTTTTTTGTACCATACATAGAGGGGGGCTGGAGGCTAAGTAATAACAGCCGCACGGGTCAATAAATCAGGTTAAGCTACGCTTGCCGCGGTCGGTCCGTGGATGGGTGACCATCTTTACGTTCCAAGACCACTCCGTGCCTCGGAAAACACGTAAAACCCCGGCTGTTATTCGTGGATCTTTGACAGTCGTGACGGGTCCACAGAAGCCCGAAAGCCTGACAACCAGTCTCACCAAGGGGCATCGTATCCATATCATCATCGTTAACCAGTAACTAGATTTTGGAGGTCAGATAGGCAGTCACTCCACGTTAAATTGGTATTCCGCTGCACCCGGTTAGACTGGCAGCTGACCCCAACATAGTTGAGAAAAGATTGATTTTGCCTTTTTAACCAACTTCCAAAAGGAGGAGGTTCTCAATTCGTCGGAACCTTTTCTTTTTTATGTATGTTCTCCTATTACTCGAAGATGGCTGGACCGATTTGGATTATTATTTTTTGGTTTGAAAGGGTATACTTCCCAGGTGGTCCCATGATCATCAAGTCAGGATCTGATGATGGGATCCTGGAGAAATAGAGAGAACTCTTCAAATTTTATAGGCACACTTGAAGCGATTTGGATAGTTTTTGGAAGAGTACTTTCTAGGAGTGGTCCTATTTCAATTTGGTGAAGATCTGATAAAGAACTTCGGTTATAGGCAACGGAACTCCTCAATAAATTATAGCAAATGGACTGGAATTGTAGAAATCTCATGTCTGTCTATTGTTTACATCAGTTCATAACATAACATCACGCCGGGACGCTGTGAAGAGGTAAGCACATGTGAACCACTAAAAAGTGAAAAATAAAAACTTAAAAGAAAACAACCGACTTCCCAAAAAAACACTAAAATGTGAAAAATAACTTTAATTTCGGAAGGCGGGGACAAAAAATTAAAATACATACTTATCCAAAGTTACCGCCTTCCGAAATTAAAGTTATTTTTTTCAATTTTATAGCCGCCATCATAGACGTCAGTCTTGACACATCTGTCTGTTGTCACCAGGTGGCTACCTATCCCTCCTGGCGCTAGCGACCCGCCCAGCAGTATTCCGCGCATGCGTGGCAGGCGCCCCAGTGACGTGCTGGCGGCTGTACGACACAGCGTACACGGAGCGCTACATGGGCGCCCCCGCGCGTGCGCCACACGCATACACGCGCGCCAGCGTGCTCGCGCATGCGCCTTTCTTCCCTGACCAGTAGGTTACTCACACACAGACACAAACGTATACATACACACATACAATGCACCTTTAGAATTATAGAGACCTAATCCGAAATTAGCCGCAAACAAAATAGGTCTCTATAAATCTAAAGGTGCGACATATACAGGAAAAGTTTTTATCCAGTGCGCAAACTGTAACCATGAATTCAGCATATCATTCTAAAGCCCCCAGGACAGAAATTTTTCGTTAGTTATACAAAAAAAAAAAACAGCTGTTCCATACATTTTGACCGTGTAGTGTTACACCGGTTTCTGTTACACCTGTAGAGGTAATAAATACATATAACATAAGTTACTAAAATACAAAAGTATGAATGTGCCACATTCACGTCGTGCAAACTACATCTTTCTTATCTTACAGGGAAGGCAGACTGCTAATAATCCACGGACTAGCGGATGAGAACGTGCATTTCTGCCACACGGCCGCGCTAACGGCTGAACTCGTACGGCTCGGGAAACCACATCGAGTACAGGTATAGTGTTCTTCTACTTTGCCATTTTGTATCGCTTTGAAAGGTGCCTCTGTCAATCAATCAGCCTATCGCAGTCCACTGCTGGTCATACGCCTATAGAGGTATGAGGAACAGGGTGTAATTCACTCATACTCTATAGAAAAGGGAGGATCCTCCGACCAGACCGGTGTTGTGTCTGGTGGGCAACTGCCCGACGATTGATTTTTTTTTTGGGTATGGCATCTCGCAGTTGACCTTGAGAGGCCGTGACTGCTTAACCGGGCTTTCCTGCGGTGACTTTTAGCTTTTAAACTAAGAGCCTCGAGCCAGGGCTTACAAAACTACACTTATACCTATAGCGACTGCGCACTGAGGGCACCCCCTGCGGGGTACGAGCCTCGGCTCAGGGAGTCACTGTTGGGGGGGGGCAGCAAGTGGGGACAGGCTGGATCAAACAATTTTCTTATTATTAAATCATGGGGATTTTAACTCTACTTGCTCAGCTTCGGCGCGGGCTGGCACTTCTGCGGGCAAGGGACGGTTGGGCCCGACAGTTGATGGGTTGTTGTAGATATGTGAGTCTCCTGGTAAACTCTGACTGCGCGATGTAGGATTTATGTGGCATTGTAGAGGGCGCCACCTCACTTTTTGTGTTTCAAGTTATCTGTTGCGAAGTATCTTTTCTGTAGTGCCGCTACAGGCCTCTCCCATGCTGCGCCACAACACTCTATCCTCCGCCTTCCGCATCCAGTCTGTCACACACCTTTTTAAGGTCGTCGGTCCAACTAACTGGGGGGCGTCCCACACTACGTTTGCCGATACGCGGTCTTCACTCCAGGACTCGTCTGCTCCACCGTCCATCGGTCCTTCGACAAACATGGCCAGCTCACTGCCACTTCAGCTTGCTTACTCTGCAAGCTATCTCGGTGACTCCGTCTCCTGTCCTGCCTCTGAAAATGTAATTAATTTCTATGACATGTTGAGCCGCATGATAAATGACAAATGCGTGCACTGATTGGACAGGTCCACTCAATCTTTCTTTTAAAGATCGTTTCAGACACTAACGTACATCGTCTTCATTTTGTAAGACACTTTGAGCCTTCAGTTTGTTTCGCCATTTCTTCTCTAGAGATAGTCAGATAGGAAATGTCGATTACATGAAGCTTATTTTCCTATACTCCGTGACATTTTAGTCGTCTTTCAAAGATGGTCCACTCAATGTATCCGTCATAACATACCTCTAGGCGCAATTAAAACATTGTTACCGTTCATTAAGATAATAGGTACAATGAAAAATAATGAATGCTTTAGAATTATGGCACACCCTCCCTGTTAATAATGTTTACGTATCAAACGGTAGAAGATATCTACCTACCTACCATTACATTCCATCATTAATTCCATCTCCATAACAGGGTGCTTCAAACTACGTCATGCGTCTTAGTGATATTTTCATGTTTTTGATTATGCAAATGTTCAAAAAAATAATTTTTTTATGAATGGTAGTAGATAGCAGTCATTGGGTACATGAAGTGGGCTGCCGTTGTAAGACGACTAAAATGTCACGGTGTATAATATGACGTGTAATGTAAAAGTGATTCATTCATGGTTTCAATAAACATTTTCATTTCAGTGGTGGTAAAAAATTATCTACATAGTCTTCACATGTTCTGACCAAGATTATGTCTGGACTTTAAAAGAGACTGTGACCTCGGGGTTTGTTTCGGCTTTTTTTCTCAGAGTGGACAGGAAACGCCGACCTCGTCTATATTTTATAAAATGATGATTTGAAAACTCCAAAAGCAGGGTGTGGCTACATTAAATTGTTATAATTTTTTACCACCGCTGAAATGAAATTGTTGTTTGTGGACCAGTCTAGTCAGTGCACACATTTGTCAGAAATCGTGTAGCTCAAGTCAATTAATCTAATCTTTAGTATTCTAAATCTGAATTTAGCTTTGATTTCACAGTCCTAGTTGTGTAAGCTGTTTTAAATCTCTAAAAAAAAACATTACCTTCACAGGTGTACCCTGGCGAGAGACACTCCCTGCGCGCGATGCACGCGGCGAAGCACTACGAAGCGACGCTCCTGCACTTCTTACACGAAAACCTCTAACAAAGCGTACGCGCTCGGTACTTGCAATACACACACATTTGTATGGGGTTGTATTACTGATACACACGAGAAAATACAAGAAAATATGAAGGAAAAAGTTGCTCCGCAGTCGTCACGCAGTTGCCACGCAGTTGCCCCGCAGTCGCCACGCAGTCGCCACGCAGTCGCCACGCAATGGCAGAAAAATAAGTCTTGTTACTACTTCAACAATCTGCCGATAACTGTCACAATGCATGGCAGAAGTGTTATCTATTACAGAGAAGTAATGAGTTTTGATTTACCGAATATAAAAAAATCAGATAGTGGATTTGCTGTGTCCTTACACAGTTAAGTCCGTTTTAAAGTAAATATTTATTTCATTAAACAATCTGCTGGTAATGTGGATTTCTTAATTAAATAAATAAATGTCAACAATTCAATGGCATAGCATAAGGCGTGCAATTCACTTGAACGGGTCTTCACACACGATTCTGCGAGGATTTCTGGAACAATAAAGCCGACCTAGATAGCTATTTACAACCATTCGACAGACCTTAGAATCGAAAATGCCACATTTTCGGTTACCTGATTTGCTTGGTCCCCGCCAGCAAAAAGCAGTCGGAAGAATGGCGGTCGTCTACTTGATTTAAACTGTCAAAATTTTCGGGTTTGGGATTTGTGAACAGCGCTTAGAGGACTTCTCCGACAACATTGATGGATGTTCAATTTGCTATTCTGAGGCAATGATTGCATATATTCGATTTAGCCGCCATCTGTACCAACTCTCTGCCAGCTTCTGTGTTCCCTTCCACATTTAACCCGTCTGCCTTCAAAGAAAGAGTGAACAGGCATCGCTGCTGGGTACGCTCGTTCCATCAGGCGTGATCGAGGTCAATACCAGTACAAAACTGCTTTATTTTCAAATTAACGCCGACCCGAACATGTGTGTTGCACGCTTAAAAAATAAAACATGGCACTGAATAGTGTTCAAAATCGCGTTATATCATTTTCAGGGCGTAACATATCTTCGTCGTATCGATGATTCCATTTTGTTTTAAATATGCGTCGACCAGAATTCGGCCACTTCGACAGCGTTAGCGTTCCATAGTGCAGGTGTGCAGAGAGCACGATAAGAGGTGGGCCATAGTTTGCGATGTGGCGCCACTGTCGCACTGTGGCCCATACGGCTCGTTCCGTGTTTGATAATCAGCCTATAATAATGTCCTCACTGCTGAGACCAGGCCTCCTCTCTGTGAGAGAGCGTAGGCCGTAATCCACCACCAGTGCGGGTTGGTGTCTCTTCTATGGGAAGAATTATTTAATTTCTGTGTTAAGAACATCGTCTTGCAGTTTTAAGGAAAATTCAATGCAATTGTAAAGTTATGGCCAAACGGGTGAATTCAGGACGAAATTGGCTCGCACTGATCGTGTCTATTAACTTGTAAACTGTCGCCTGAAGGCGATTTTCAGCAAAGAAACTAAACGGGATCAGTTAATCGCGTTCAAGAACTGTCAGTGTCAATATTCCAAAGCGATTTTGACACTGACAGCGGTTGACTGCGGTTTGGATGTGTGTGAATGCGTTCAATTTTATTGGTTAATTTCGCCCTCAATCATTAATGGCCGATTCCTTTAAGTTACGGACAGTTGTAGGTTTAAAATAAGACTCTTGTGTCTTTAACAATAATGAAGCAAAGACCTAATACCTTGGCATATGAGACTAGAGGTGGGTCATTGACGGTTTTTTGGGTAATGTAATTTAACTGTTAATGGTGAACAGGTTAAAAAAGCTATTAAATTAATAACAGGTTTTGAATGTTCAATCTGTAGCGTTAAGCGTCAATTTATGTCAACGTTTTCAATCATTGACAATTTTGTGCAAATTTAATATAATAAACATTAAAAAAAAATGTAATGACATTCCCTTCGTACTCTTTCCAAGCTTAGGTCTGGCTGGGTACAAATAGTATCCAGGCGTACTTATAAGGTCATTACATTTTATAAACATTCAAATAAAATAATATTTACATTTACAGTACATACAGTTGATTCTCAGAAATTTATAAAATTATAGTGAAATAATTCGTTGAGCCGTTGACGTAAATTAACAGTATTAGCAGCATTTTATTTTCGACTGGTTTTATTTGCAACTGAATAAAATAACGACTATTGAATTAATGCGTCTTGTGCGTTGACGGAAATTAACAGCTAATATTTTCAACCTGTTTTTTCATTGATGATTAACAGTTATCTCGTTGACGAATGAAAAGTCGTTAAACAAAAAACAGTTTATTGATTCAACGACCACCTCTACGTAGACCCTCTCTATTTGGAAGAAGCTGTCACAGGTAAAATTAGCTTACGAAACGATTCATTTGTCCAGTTTGGAAAAAAATGCTACCAATGAAAGTAAAACGATCCGTTTTTGTTTATGAGAACCGAGCATAAAAAAACGTACGACGCGGGATTCTGCCCAGTGTGACTAGAACTGAATGCAACGCAAGAATGCAATGCGCTTTATAAACGTTTTATACGAATATTGCGCCACTGTCGCTCGATAGTTGCGCCACTGTCGCTCGATAGTTGGTCTACTGTCGCTCGATAGTTGCGCCACTCTCGCTCGATAGTTGCGCCACTGTCGCTCGATAGTTGCGCCACTGTCGCTCGATAGTTGCGCCACTCTCGCTCGATAGTTGCGCCACTGTCGCTCGATAGTTGCGCCACTGTCGCTCGATAGTTACGCCACTCTCGCCCGATAGTTGATGTTAAGTTGCCAGATCAATGCAATACTTTTAGATGTCACATGTCTTCGATTTTTTTTTATTCTTGGCATGTCGGTTTCTTAACGATGTTTTCCTTCACCGTTTTGATGAAATATTTTACACAAAGTAAAGCGTCTGTCTGAGCTCGTACAGAGCTATGACTGGCAACTCTTTTTTTAATTTAGGCTTTGTATAAATTGAAACGCAAGCGAAGACGCGAGCAAAACTGGTGAACTGTTAATTATAAAACTGCCTTATTTTTGAAAAAGTTATAATGAATTATTTACATTACCAATAGTATTCCTGTTTTGACCTCTCTTAGCTACGCTAGGGGATCACGTCGATAGTGTAAGGGTTGGGAATCCAACTTGTAATGTTTGGCTATTGTTGGGCTATGCTTAGAGACTACGTTCGGTCGGACGGAAAAATATCGCGTTGGAATTTCACCGCTCTCTGGATATTCAACTCACGGTGTAGAACCGAGTATTAAGATAAAATAAGATTTTATTTTTTTAAACATGGTGTACATGTACATGCAATATAACTATGAGAAACAGAAAAAGTTGTAACATATTCAGCCGCATATAGTGGCGTACAAATTGGTAGAAAAGATGGTGCATGCACCCGTGATTATATTATTCAAAATTACATAATTCAAAAAGCATATTTTTTTAGAAACAATACAAGGTCAAAATAGTCAATAAATAAATTAGTCAATAAAAATATGAATTACTGTCATTTAAATGTCCATTACAAATAAAAATTATTCCAAAAAAAGTACAATACATTACAATAACATGTCAAAAATACAACATCATTTCATGACATGAGCGTCAGCGCACACCAAGAGCAGAGCATTTTCTGAGACTACTGAAAAAAGAATCTTATGACAATTCCATGCATTGCAAAATTAAATATACGTCCAAACTTGACGGTCGACCATGCTCGAGCTCGGAAGATGCGTGTTCGAGTATGCGATCTACATGCGCGAGCGCACTCGAACTGCCGCACCGCTGCGCGCCAGCGGTCAGTATGCCTCAGCGAGATTAACTGCTGGACCTGTGTTTACTACCTACGGCGCGGCCGGCGTCACTTCGAAATCATGTTTCTCTTCATCTGCCCAAAGGGCGATAATTACTAGGTCCCAATCAACCATATTGAACACGTCTGCCAACGTCGGATTTCGGCATCAAACTGGTCATGCACGCCCGCCTGGCAACCCAGAGCATTTTGAACGGAGCTTCCTCACGGAGGGGCGAGCCTGCCGCCTGCATGCTCGAGCAGTCAAAATTTTACTCGACCATACGTGAGCATTTTGCAGTTCGGTGGACATTGCTCGCAGAACAGATGGCCGATGGGGTCGAAAGGTTCTGGAGTGGCGACCGCGTACCGGAAAACGTAGAGTGGGAAGGCCTCCCACAAGGTGGACCGATGACCTTGTGAAGGCCGTGGGAATCCGCTGGATATGGGAAGCACACGACCGGTCGAAGTGGAGGAGCTTGGGGGAGGCCTAAGTCCAGCAGTGGACGTCTTTCGGCTGAAGTGATGATGATGATGATGACCCTAAGAATCTAACAGAATGCATCTCAGCGTGTAGATAAGACAGTTTGATTTTCAACTTTTGGCGCAAAGCAGAGCGTTGAAAATCCATTGCGCGAAAAAATTTCGCCGCGATTTTTTTACGTCCGTTCGAACATGGACTTATTCCTTCATTTGTTAGCCCGTTTTTAAATTGCTGTCGTTTGAGAGTTCTTATTAAGTGTCTCTTTTGCACGCTATATTGAACTCTATTTAATGTTGCATTTGTTTTGTTTTTGAAGGTGGGAAATCATCAAATAACTTCTCCCGCTTTGGGTGGAGCGGAAGGGCGTGTCAGACTTTTACTAACTAAAACCCACCCGTGTTCCTTCAGTTGCCTTTGAGACAGGGGCGACTGTATCGCTTTCGAACAACCCGCACCCCTGTGAATTGAGTTCATTATCAATTATAGAATGTATGAAGCTCAAATGAAGTTTTTAGTGAAATTTATGAGATTCTCTTGGCTGATATGATAATTCTATAAAACCACATTTGTTGCGGTCGCGAATCATTTTTGTTTACAACCTGGGCGTCGAAAAAGGCCGCTTTGGCAGAATCATAATAGCAAAATAATTATGAATCATATTCAAAATCGTAAAATGGTGACAAACTGACAAATCATAATATTATCTGCGTAGACAGCACGCAATTCATTTGTGTGACAGTTTTGTATGGAAATTCATAAAATGGTCGCCAAATTACGCATTGCTTTATTAAAGTAAAATGTCAAATAACATAATCATAGGGGAATTCAGGAAGTGAATTGCTTTTAGAGGAATCGCTTAATGTGGCATTTTTGGGCCCCCTGACAGCAAATTACAAAATACGGAAGAAAATTTGAAATCGGGCTACCTTAATTATTTATCCTCCACCGATCTTCAGTTCAGACCTTCAATTCAGACCGCGCCATATGTAGTCTTCTAAACACCCCATACAAAATAAAATGTAAATAAAACTAGCTCATACAATTATGTTAATCTTTAATTGTACATTCTCGTAAATAACTGGATCGATTGTCGAAGAAACTTTTGATGATGGATAGGCGAAATTGTGTGAGTGAGACAAGCTTTAGAACGAGATAAAATAGTGTTTGTCTTATGATATTTTGACACGTTCATCTGTGTCAATCAGTCTGTATTTTTGGGGTATGCTTTCAGTCTATCCGGATGCATCTGAATACCAGTATTTTAGGCAACTGCCTATTTGACCTCCACAACCCAGATACTGGGTAACAGACCTGATAAAGCACAGTTTTCCTTGCCAAACAAACATCAACCTTGTTTCAGTTGATATAAAGTAGAAAATAAATACATTTTCAGTTGTCCGAGAGAAAGATTATTTATTTTCTGCTTTATTTCTATCGCAAAAAGGTTGATATTTGTTTGCCAATGAATCCAGCTGAAGAAAAAGTGACCTATTTTCACCAAAATCTCTCTGAAGTTTGTCTCCCTCACACTTTAGCTATAAGGATCGCTTTATCCTCGTTTAGCACAGAGGAGATAGCAGGAGCATAGGATTAAATATATTAGATAGTACTGTGTTAGCAAATGTATTACAAAATGTAAATATTTTTTAACATTAATAAAAATATATGTTTTTAAAAATCCATGTTTTGTTTGTTTTAACCCTTTTAAAACGATTGTCACTGCTAAACAAATATCGACCTTGCAACTATTGTGATAAAGTTAAAAATACCCCCTCGACTGCCTCGTTTGTCCTTTGGTCGCAATCGCTACTGCTCTAAACATGAGGTCCTGCGTTCGATTCCCAGGTCGGGCAAAGTGTTATTGGGTTTTTTCTATCTGGATCTCAGTGGCAGAATCGAAAAAATGCTTGGAAAGGCGTTTCATGAACTGTTGGATAGTGGGTATTTTGAGACCAAGATGAAGATTCTCATCAAAATCAAAAGTCATTATTCAAATTAGGCTGAGAATCAGCACTTTTCGAACGTCAAAATACATAAGACAGTCCCCCAAAACGCCCACCCTTCATCACTTCCTCGTGCTATAGCTGGGAAGAAGAAGTGAGGGAACAAACTCCCCAGCAGCGTGTGCGTTACCCAGGCCAGATGTTGTCGAAAATGGTCATTTGAATCTTATAGATAATTAGTTTTGCGGCTTCTGTAATTGTTGCGCACATTTTTAAATTTGTTGCACTTATAGTTTTTTAATTATTTCACAAAAACATTTCCTGCTGGCGTAACGTTACCCCAGCCAGAACTTTTTCTTTCTAATGGGAATATTTAAATAATTACTAGCTATAAAATTAGTTGTCTAGATGAAGTAAATGTTGTGCCTTATTTTGTATTTGTTCTTTCATCGGTTGCGAAGTTATTCGAGATTTTGCTGGGGTAACGTTTTTGGTTTTGCTAGATCTTTGAAATGGTTAAGCGGATTCTTATCATATTTTGTACATGGCTTCTTAGGAATTAGTTTAAATTTGTTCTGAAATAAAAAAACCAAAATAATACATAGCTTACAGGTTATTTCATTAAATAGAAAAACACTTCAATTGGTCCCAGCACTCTCAATAAGAGCTCTAAAGACTTACTTTAAACGTTATTTTAAAGCTTGTAACTGCCTTCAAATGTATGTGAAGTTTCATTAGTATCCTGTAAGTATTTAACAAGTTATGATGATATTGAGTTCTTCACGAGCACGGTCTTGATGCGCGCGGTGTTATTTGGCCACTGGATTGGATATATGAACTGAATGTTATGTCAATAATTAGTTTTTTAGTTCAGTTGTATATCAGTAAAATGTCAGCTCAGTACATTGGATAATTAATGAGATAATACGATTAAAGTCATTAGGAAGTGAATGACCGTGGTAACCCGACCAAGTTTAGGTGGTTACGAAAAAGCGAAAACGCAGAACATTATACTATCTTTTGAAATGTTTAGTATAATACACCTTACAATTTCGGTACAGACGCGTACACTGTTAAATACATTAATAATATAATAATATCTGTACTATGAAAACATTATTATTATCTTCCAGTTGCACAAACTTATCAAAAATCACTGATATAACATGTCGTTCGGTGGGACGCGGAAGGGGTGGGGTGAAGGGGCGCATTGTTTGCATATCGCACTAAACATGCTCCGTAATAACATAATTCATCTTGTAGAGTGCGCATGCGTTTCGGCAGTTCCGTTTCCTGTTTTTGCAAATATTTATAGAGTGCGTGAGAGCTAATGTAAAATAATAAGTGTGGCGAATTACTGCTAATGTGGAGTGCTTCTATTGATGATCATAGTTATGGTGCAGGCTGCTTGATGAATTCACGAACAAGGTAAGCTTGTATAATGTAACTACAGAAATAGTAGCAAAATTATTATTAATATGTACATGTTGTTAGGTACTTATCTAAAACTGTATTTTTTAAGGCTTAAATATTTAAATTTAGGAACTTATTATTTTCTTTTCTTTCGTACTTAATTATTACCTAGACTGGAATTCTCAACAATGATAACGACATATTTATCCTTCGCTACATAGTACCTATAAAACAAAGTCGCTTCCCGTTTGTCTGTCCCTGTTTGCTTAGATCTTTAAAACTACGCAACGGATTCTGAAGCAGTTTTTTTTAATAGATAGATTGATTCATGTGGAAGGTTTTTGTGTATGGGTATATTGTCAAAATATGACTTGAAACTTGATTAATGAAATTCATGACTTAGCGACCGATTTTTATCGTTATAAATGTCGGGAGTCGGGACTACCGCAACAGGTAGGTATTTATTTATTTCCACAAACTCCTTGGACACGTAGACTTTAAGAAATCCATAATTACCTTGTTGCGACACTCGCGTTGATATAAACTCGCAAATAGATGACGATTCGAGTTTCAAATATGTAGGTAGCAAAACTACAATTGAAACCCCATTAAGGATTTAGACAAAAACAATGTACTCTTTGTTTTTATTGTAGGCATAAACAGAATGGCAACATAGCAATAGCCGTGGGCCGCGATGATGGACGCGGTGATGGCGACATAATACCTACGTATGAGTGTGGTGGCGACTATGGCTGCGTGGTGAAGTTATAAAAAATATCGTTTGACGTTCTCCTCTACGTCTGTAAAACTCTCAATCTACGGTGAGTACATACTTATATCTAGCTAGGTATATATTACTACGATTTAGGTAGGTTGACCTGCTGGCCACTGTTCAATCTTTATTACTATGGATCATGACTTAAATAGATTATTACAAATGTAATGTGTAGGTAAATAAAAATAACATGTTATGTTACATAGTTTGTACGCACCGTAAGTTTAGTGTTAACTGAAAAAAACCATTGTATATTATTTATTGTCTGTGATCATTACACAGTCCAATATGTGTATATTTAAATAAAAACTGTAACTGTGTACTGTGTATACTGAAATCTATAATTTAATTAAAAAATAATAGAAAATTTCAAAAAAGCAAAATTACTATCTGTAATTTTAATCTGTGATTGTTTTTAAGTATAAGTTTAATAATACTTTAAAAGTTCAATTGAAATGATTATATTACCTGTCAATAAAAATTATTTAATAATCACGTAGTTTTTTTTAAACTTGTGTACATGTCTGTACTAAATTTGTAACACTATCCTACATATTTTAGAAGGTACCATAATGTTTTGCGTTTTCGCTTTTTCGTAACCACCTAAACTTGGTCGGGTTACCACGGTCATTCACTTCCTAATGACTTTAATAGTATTATCTCATTAATTATCCAATGTACTGAGCTGAAATTTTACTGATATACAACTGAACTAAAAAACTAATTATTGACATAACATTCAGTTCATATATCCAATCCAGTGGCCAAATAACACCGCGCGCATCAAGACCGTGCTCGTGAAGAACTCAATATCATCATAACTTGTTAAATACTTACAGGATACTAATGAAACTTCTCGTACATTTGAAGGCAGTTACAAGCTTTAAAATAACGTTTAAAGTAAGTCTTTAGAGCTCTTATTGAGAGTGCTGGGACCAATTGAAGTGTTTTTCTATTTCATGAAATAACCTTTAAGCTATGTATTATTTTGGTTTTTTTATTGCAGAACAAATTTAAACTAATTCCCAAGAAGCCATGTACAAAATATGATAAGAATCCGCTTAACCATTTCAAAGATCTAGCAAAACCAAAAACGGTACCCCAGCAAAATCTCGAATAACTTCGCAACCGATGAAAGAACAAATACAAAATAAGGCACAACATTTACTTCATCTAGACAACTAATTTTATAGCTAGTAATTATTTAAATATTCCCATTAGAAAGAAAAAGGTCTGGCTGGGGTAACGTTACGCCAGCAGGAAATGTTTTTGTGAAATAATTAAAAAACTATAAGCGCAACAAATTTAAAAATGTGCGCAACAATTACAGAAGCCGCAAAACTAATTATCTATAAGATTCAAATGACCATTTTCGACAACATCTGGCCTGGGTAACGCACACCCCAGCAGCACAGCTGTCTGTTTAGTCGGAAAGACTTGATTCTATACATACATAGGCAAAGTAATAAACATTACGAGACCAAGAACATTAATTAAATAATTATTTAAAATGTCAGCTAGCTATACCAATAAAATGAAACTGTTGAGGCCAAATAAAGCATAAAACAACTCATCATAAAAAATATTGTTATGAGTAGATCATGTCAATAACTAATGACATAATAGATAATAATAAAAAATACTTAGAAAGGCAATAAATAATAATAAAATAACTATATGAACCCATATAACCTGTCACTAGATACGCCAATTCTGGAGAAAGAACATTTGTCTTGAGTTAATCACAGCGACCAATTATTATTGTCATTTAAATAGTCGTTGATGGAATAGTAAGCCTTTAAACAAAGGATGGATTTTACTTGAGCTTTAAATGCATTAAAAGGCAAATCTAGCAAAGAAGAGGGAAGCTTGTTATAAAAAGTTATACCAAGCCCAACAAATGAGTTATGAACCTTATGAAGCCGGTGAAAGGGAGCACGTAGTTTGTCCTTATGTCTTGTGTTAACGGTGTGAATATCACTGTTTTTAGTGTACAAGTTCAAATATATTTTGCCTAATATATAAGATGTTAGCGAATATGAATTGTGATGCCACCGTGAGAATACCAACATCTTTAAAAAAGTCCCTCAAGGAAACTCTGGCACCTAGGTGGTAAATTGCACGAACAGCACGTTTTTGAAAGACAAAAATATTTTGAATATCAGCAGCTTTGCCCCACAGCAGAATACCGTAGGACATAACGCTGTGAAAATAACTAAAGTAGACTAACCGAGCTGTATCGACGTAAGCGTATTGTCTTACTTTTCTGACGGCGTAGGCGGCTGAACTGAGCCTCCTCGCTAGGCTTGTTAAATGTGATCCCCACTGAAGTTTGGCATCTACTGTTATGCCCAGAAAAACTGCCGAGTCTACGGTTTCAAGCACCTCTTTATCTAAGACGATGTTGGGACCTAGATTTCTAACATTCGGTAAGGCGAACTTTACACATTTTGTTTTCTTGGCATTGAGAACCAGGTTATTTGCCATAAACCAATCCGTAACCATTGAGAGACGATTGATGTCGGGACGTTGTATATAGGGTAACTGGTAATTAGTGACCGATATTTAAACAACTTTTTTCGTTCAACCTTACGAACTCTTCAGCTTTATAATATTAAGTATAGATAAGAAGCAATGAAACAGCAATATCCTTCAAAATTATTCGAATAAAAATAAAATCGAAATGTGTGTGTGTCTGCTTGAAATTTTTGAGTGTATGTTCCGGCTAATCTCCGAAACGGCTGAACCGATTTTAACGGGACTTTCATTGGCAGAAAGGTGACGTTGTAAGGAGTAACATAGGCTAGGCTAGGCTAGGCTTTTTGTCTCGATAGCACGTTCCTGTGAAATAATCCGTAATTCTGATATCCCCGCGGGCTCAGCTAGTACCTACTTAAATAAACGAAACTTTTTCCAAAAAAAAAAAAAACAACTGACTTCCGGAAAACACTACAAAGTAAAAAATTACTTTAATTTCGGAAGTCGGATATGTATTTTAACTTTTTTGTCACTTTGTAGTTTTTTCCGGAAGTCGGTTGTTTTTTTTAGAAAATGTTTTAATTTTTCACTTTTTAGTTATACCCCAACCTACCCCACATCAATTCCGTCATCCTTGGGGTCAAAACAATGCATATTTATGCGATTGCAGCAATCGCGGTTGATTTGCTATAATTTTTTGAAGAGTTCCGTTGTCTCTCCGCGAAACTCATCACCAGATCTAAGTATATGAAATTTAAATGGGACCATTTCAGAATAAACCCACGTCTAAAAAAAAAATTGCAAATCCGTCGATCACAGAGTACTTTTCCGTCGATATATGACGGAGTTATGCCCGAACATACCTACATAAAAAAAAAATTAAAAAAACATGTCGAATTGATAACCTACTTCTTTTTGAAGTCGGTTAAAAAACCAGTCTGAATTTACAGCTTGAATTAGATTTGCTAATTAAAATCAATCAATTTATATCGATTCGATACCGACTGAGAAAATTAGATTCAATTTACCTAACCGTCTTAATGTTAAATTGTGTTCTAAACATAAACGCGAGTTGAGTGAATTTGGAGCAGTGCACAGTGGTCCCGTTAGTAGGTCATAGGCTTCCAATGGCAATGACTGAGCTAAGCCATTATATCTGGTTCAGTTACCCACTAGTTGTCATACTACCTGAGGGTATAAAAGGTTTTGCAATCTATTGTTCGCAACATTCCTTTTTTGACATCGGAAGTAAACACATGTAATTAGTCATCAACCGTGTTATCACCAAGCGCTAATTACCCTAAGACGCGACGCGTGTTTTCAAGATCGAACTTGTTTGTGACCTGTTATTTTGCAATGGACATTCAAGTTACAGGTATGTATTATTAATTTACTTTACTATTTTGCATTTTTAATACACCACTTTTTTTTTAATAGAGTGCTACGCCGCAGTATTTCTTGCGTATTTATTTCTGTATTTTTTTTTATATTGAAGCTTTTACTTATGTTTGTATCTACTTGTGCCATTGAATTAGGTATAAAAATGTCGCTTAAAATCTCTACTACTAGAATTTAAAAAAGGTACTTGCGGCATGCTGCATCTGTAAGGTGCAGCCAGGGTCTACGTCGAGCGGCTGGGCGCGTAGCACTTGCTACGAAATATGTATTGTTTTTGATCCGCATTTAACTGTTTGTTGTTTTGTTTTAGGTACTAGTATAGTGTTCTTTTAAAAGAATGCTTGTACTAGATACTTGGCTGTCTATGAAGGACAGCAATTCCGAACTGCAACGGTGGCGTCGAGTTTTTCAAGCCCTGATACAGTTACTGCCTGACGTTGAGAATTTGGTTGCTGATGACTTAGAAAAAAGAGTTGCTAATCTTTGTACTAGATTTGTAGCTATTTGGAAGCAAGTCTCTCGCAATCAATCTCGCATGGTATCTAAGTACGGAGACTGGCTGAACGAAATTGAAGTTTGCGTTCTGTCAAATTGTGCAGCAGCAGGGAGCCACGACACTCAACGGCCAGCAGCAGAGGCTTCGACGAGCACTCAACAGTATCAGCACAGGAAGGACTTCGAAGAGTGTAGCAAGAGATCAAAACGCCGCAGGCTTGCAGAGTTAAGTAAAGTAGACAGTTCCGCGATCAATTATTTGTTGGATGATTCAAGTCGATCTGACGCCGCTTACGCTTCTTTAAATTTCAACACTGATGAAGTCTTGTCTCTCATAACTGAGACTAAACTGACTAAACATCAGTATCTTATGATGAAAGAGTTCATTAATGCAAAATCACCGAATGCGTTACCATCTTATCCAAAAGTGTTGGAAGCTAAGAAGCGGTGTTATCCATCGCAAGAGTTTATCACGGAATCATCGGCTGAAGTAGAATTACAATCATTGTTAGACCATACTGCATGCCGGATACTAGAATCCCAAAAACACGTTTTCACGGTCAATATTATTATATTGACCTTAATAAAGAATTTGTTTTAATTGGAAAATGGGGTTTCGATGGGAGTACGGGGCACAGCGAATATAAACAGTGTTTTGGTGATTCTGGTATCGAGGATGATGGCAGTATGTTTCTTACTTCATATTGTCCTCTCCAATTAGTTTGTAAGTCAAATACTTCCGACCCAGACCAAATAGTTTGGAAAAATCCGCGCCCTTCCTCCACCAGGTATTGTAGGCCTATTCGATTCCAATTTGCCAAAGAATCGAAAGACCTTTCCGTGCAAGAAGAAGCTTATTTCAAGACTAAAAATGACAGTTTACAGCCATCATCTTTCACTCACAATGGCTGTGAAATAAAGGTGCGGCATTCTTTACAATTAACCATGGTTGATGGTAAAGTGTGCAGTGCTCTGAGTGATACATCTTGTAGTAGGTGCTATATATGTGGTTTAACTCCGAAAGACATGAATGATATAGATAAATCGTGTAGCAAAACTGTAGACAGTAGTAAATATCAATTTGGACTATCTCCTCTTCACTCGCATATCCGATTCTTTGAATATTTTATTCACGTTACCTATAGATTAGATTTCAAAAAATGGCAGGCGCGTTCTTCAGACGATAAAGCTCTTCTTGCACAGAAAAAACAACATGTCCAGCAACAGTTTAGGCAACGACTTGGTCTAATAGTCGACAAACCGCGAAGTGGAGGAAGTGGCACATCCAACGATGGAAACACTGCCAGAAGGTTTTTTTCTAATTCAGCTATTTCAGCGGAAATTACTGGATTAGACAAAGACCTTATTGACAGATGTCATAATCTGCTGCAGTGTCTTTCGTCGGGATACAAAATTAATAACTTGGCTTTTAAAGAGTATGCTCTAGACACAGCACGTAAGCTTGTTGCTACCTATCCATGGTACAACCTGCCCTCGTCTGTACATAAGGTCCTCATTCATGGTTCGGAAGTAATTGACCACGCATTATTGTCAATAGGTGAGCTTTCGGAAGAGGCCGCCGAATCTTGCAATAAGTTAGTTAAACAGTTTAGGCGTGACAACACGAGGAAAATGTCCCGGGTTGTCACAAACACCGACTTGATACATATACTTCTTCTTAATTCGGATCCTTATATTTCTGGTTTGAGAAGGTTACCACGGAAGAAGAAGTCTATTCTATCTAAAGAGGTGTTGAATTTGTTGTCGGTATAGAATAAAATGTATATACACTGGACAGCAAATAAACCGAGCCACCCGCTACCTAGGCACTCTAATTCGATTTTCTCAAAAACTAAAAAACCTACAATTATCAAAGTTGTACCTACAGAAAGTGCGTTTCATGGTGATTAAAATGAAAGGAAACTCATTGGGTTTAATCAATATTTCAGTGTTTATTAAGGATTTTACAAAGAAGAGTCGTTTTCCAGTCGTGACAATCGTTAGTACTGATAAAGTGAAAAAAAAATTAAAGCCAAAAACAAAGATAAAGTCAAAAAAAAGTTTTTAATCAATATTCCGTATTCCCTCCCCTTGCTCGGATAACTGCCAGCATCCTTGTATTCATCGACCTTACGAGCCTGACGATAAAATCTTGAGGAATTGTATTCCACTCCTCTTCAATTGCGATTCGCAGCTCTGGAAGCCTTGTTGGAGCAGGTACCCGGGCTCGAACCCGACGTTTCAGCTCATCCCATAAGTGTTCTATCGGATTCAAGTCCGGGCTTCGAGCTGGCCAGTCCATCGTACGAATGCTGACGTCGCGTAGATACTGGGTCACCACATGAGCAACATGAGGCCGTGCATTATCATGCATCAATTGCATATCCTGTCCGATATATCCTGCGTAAGGTACCACATGGTCTGCGAGGATCTCAGTAATGTAGCGATGAGAAGTCAGTCCACGTGTACGGCCCGTCGGTTCGATGAAAACTAACGCTGTATGTGCTGTTAACGAGATGCCGCCCCAGACCATTACAGATCCTCCTCCATAAGCAACAGTTTCCTTGATGCAACACTGAGAATAACGTTCTCCAGGGCGACGATATACTCTCTGACGTCGATCACTTCCATGTAGACTCACCCTGGTCTCATCAGTGAAGAGTACATTACTCCACTGCTCTAATGTCCAATCCCTATGCTCTCGAGCAAATTCAAGTCGTGCTCGACGGTGTGCTACCGTTAATGCTGGGCCTGTTGCAGCTCTTTTTGGGGTCAGGTTCCGTTCAGCAAGTCTCCTTCTGACGGTATCTGAACTTATGACCACTTGGCGTTCGTCACGCAGACTTTGTTGGACTTGAACTGCGTTGAGGTGGCGATTTCGCAGAACAGTAAGGTGGATATATCGATCATCTGCTGCTGATGTAGCCCTAGGTCTGCCCGTACCTGGACGGCGATCGAATGCTCCAGTCTCTAGGTATCGTCTGTAAACTCGTTGCACCGAAGATCTGCTGATTCGAAGCCTTCGAGCGACTTCGTTGCGCAATGCCTGCTTGAAGTAATGCTACAGCTTGAGCTGCTTCCTGAGGTGTTGTATCCATTATTAATCGAAAAAAGTAGCAAAAACACACGCGTCTGAGCAAACGATGGACAAAAACTAAAGAAATGATAAGAAATATCCGACTACCCTCATTGTAGAGAAAAAGAACGCTAATTTCAAACTCTGGTGAAAACAGAGCAAATCGTTAGAATTGTGTTTGTTGCTTGATTAATGTGAGTTGACGGTACTTTCGAATTAATTTGCAGTCATTTTAATCACCATGAAACGCACTTTTTGTAGGTATAACTTTGATAGTTGTAAGTTTTATACTTTTTGAGAAAATCGAATCAGAGTTCCTAGGTAGTGGGGGGCTCGGTTTATTTGCTGACCAGTGTAGTTATATAATAAACACTAGATTTACATTATTTTAGATACAGCTCCTATTATGTAACTATTAACATGTAAATAATATATTTTTTGTCCATTTCTGTATTTGTAGTTAGGTAATAATTAGGTATTTACTTTATTTTTATTATAAAAATGTATATATTTAAGTTTATTAGTTATTAAGTTCCAATTCCTTTATTGTATTTTAGTAAGTATTTCGTCAAGTACAATAAATGCATTATTTATTCTAATAAAATAAGTTTTTTAACATTAATTCGGTTTTTTCATTTTATTATAACATGAAGTATTACAAAAAAGCATAATGATAATATTTAGTATTGATAACGACAGTCATTACCTTCGCGAAACCCTATGACCGCCTCTCTTAGGGCGCGGAACCACTGTGCAGTGGTGGCCCATGGACAACGGCCGCGACTTGACGTGTTTTAGACCGCAAATTTGAACTCAGACAGACGGTTTCTAACCAGCTAGGAAGTGGTGAAGGGCGGGCATTTCGGGGACTGTCTTATATAATTTTGACGTTCAAAAAGTACTGACTCTCAGCCTAATTTGAATAAATGACTTTGATGTTTGTTCGCCTGTGCTAAAGTTTCGGACGGGCCCCTATCTTCGCTGACACACTTAGAGACTAGTCCCCCAGAGTTGGAACCTGAGGTTTTCTGTTGTTTCAATGAAATCTTGTATGAGTAGTATCAGGTAACACCTACATTTCACCATGCAACGGAGGGTGAACCTATTGCCGGAAACCAGGAACAAAACCTCTACCTAGCCCTTTAGGAAATACAGGCGTGATGCTTTATAATTATTATCTTACTTGTGTAGGAAAGTGTAGATTTGAAAAAACTTACCCGCGAACTCCTGCCCACTGCCTTGCGCACCTATGGACTCGGCGTCGTGTCCAGTCGTCTTAAATCCAGCTAAATTTCACTGCACATTCATTTCCACAGGTATTGTTAATGTTATTGTTCGTGTCTTGATGGGGTTGTAGCACAAAATCACAGAAGCACCATTTCGTATTAGAAAAAAGATTTTAGCGGGTGGAGCACGTTGTTCTACGAGAAGTGACGATTAGTTGAAGTAAAAAACACGCGGAAGCGCGGCGCCACTGTCGCCCTTCGTAGACCAATCGGATTGCTTAGCGAATAGGCGATAAGCAAGCCGGTAACCACCCTCAAGCCTTTGTGTGTTACTACACACAAAGGCTTGAGGACTTGTTTGGGGGGTGAAAATCTATAAATGCGGTAGGTATTACCTATTTTTACGTAACACTACTAATAATTAAAATGTGAGTATATTTGCATATTTAAATGTTTGGATGTTTGTTACTCAATCACGTAAAAAAAGCTGAACGGATTTGGATGAAATTTGGCACATAGATCGTTTATTAACACATAGGATAATTTTATCCCGATTGTACGTTCCAGTGGAATAATTTTCGACCACCACGCGGGCGTTGCCGCTGGTAAAAGCTTGTAGGTAAGTAGTAAATATGTGTGCACTGACTGGACAGGTCAACTCAATCTGCGTGATCCTGGAAAGACCATTTCAGACATTAATCTACAAGATGTGACCGAGTTTGTTGCGGCCTTAGTACTACTATTTATCATTTCAAGATAATATAGTGAGACAACGAAGAGAAATGGGTCAGCGAATCTCACTGGTCTCGTAACCTTTCTTTAAGATAAGATTAGGTACGAGCTTATACAAATTTATTACGACAAATAGCATAAAACCAACCTATACACCGTGACATTTGAGTCGTCTTACAAAGGTGGTCCACTCAGACTCCGATCCGGACACGTTCCTCTCAATAGTTTTGGATTTATGATGCGTAAAGTTGAGTAACTCAATTGTTCTGTCTGTGGAGTCATAGAAGATGTGCAACACATCTTGACTGAGTGTGGTCGTATTGGAGTCCAAAGACGTCAAGCGTTTCACAATAAATTTTTTTAATAGCGTTCTGGCCTCACCATTGTCGGATGAGGTCAGAACACTTTACCGTATTATTATTATGGGTATAAGGTTGCGGGTAGGCTAGTTTTTTTATACTTATTGTATTCAATAATCGGGGTGACATATTCTTTATAGAAAAAACCCTGTAAATAAATAAAGATTTTAAAAAAAAGGTGGTCCACTCAATGTACCGATATAAAGTACCTAGGTGCAGGCGCGATTAAAAAATTGTTACCATTAATTATGATGATAGGTACTAAGAAAAATAAATAATGCTTTATAATTATTAAAAAACCCTGTAATAATGTGTACGTATCAAATGGTAGAAGATTTCTACCTACCTTTAATACCATAATATTTCATCCATAAATAACAGGGTGTTCAAAACTACATCATGCGTCTTAGTGAATGATATTTTTTATTATTATTAAGTATTAATATGTCCAAAAATGTCTTTTTTTAAATTAGTTATTAGTAGTTATTGGATATTATAGAGTCATGAATTGTGCTGCCGTTGTAAGACGACTAAAATGTCACCGGGTATAAAGTTCCTATTGCAGAGGGACTCAGGCGTCTTCTTTGTGAGAAGTAATGGGCCGTAGTAATCCACCACGCGGTCACAGTGCAGCAGGCTAACACACTCACAAAAGGCATATTATCGCTTTCATTTTAACAGTACAACAACATTCATAAATACGTTGTGGAGCCGACAAATTTTTCTTACTTATTAAAGAGAGATATGAGGAACGGTGTGTCAAGTTCACTCATACTCTATAGAAAAGGGAGGATCCTCCAACCAGACGGGTGTTGTGTCTAGTGGTCAACTGCCCGACGGTTGATGTCGGGATGTTGTATACGAGTCGCGCGGTAAACTCTGATTGCGCGATGTAGGAATACTCTGACGTCAAGTCTTGCGTAGTTCGCATGTGGCATTGTAGATGGCGCCACATCACTTTTTGTGTTTTAAGTCTTTTTTGGATGCGTAGTTCGCATATGGCGTTCCGCGTTATATATGCCGCCACAATATGAAACAATGGATTAGCAATATCCTTCAAATATGATTTAAATTGTGATCAAAGGTGTTAATTACGCAATTAGGGCGCGTATATTACAGCGACCTACGCGTTCAATATGATAATGCACTGAGAGTGCTGTTGCGGCAGCCGTGGCGTTGTAGTGCGTCAGGGGTGTTTGCAGATAACAACATTGATGGTTTTGCCGCCATCATTAAAAGAAATGTTCAACCCTGGTGTGTACGTGTGTGTGTGTGTGTTGAATTGCTTGCATTTGTACGTACCCCTCTTCCTCTCTCCTGATTTTGCTGTGCCCGACAGGGTCCATATTGATCTCACTGTTTATACCATCTATGTAAAACATGGAATGCAATAAAGAATTGAGAATTGAGAATTGAATTGACATGTTCGCGGCAGCACTAATGCGGTGTTCTCAGTGTATTCGCATATCGGTGGGATTCCCTAATGTTGCGAAGGTGGATGTAGGTCCACGCTGAATTTTAAGTTTTTAATACTTAGTAATTGTATCTGTACTAACACTAGAGGATAAGCAAAATTGTTACTAGATAACCCTATGGACTTTGTCTGAAATAAACATATACCATTCTATTCTATTAAGTCACGCTACGGAAAATTGACATGGTAGTACCTATACTTGTAGTACAGACGCCAACAGAAGCTATCCCAAACTATTAAATGTTCCCATTCCCAATTGAGCATGAACCTTATTCTTTTGAAATAAAGTTGAAAAACTATCAAAGAAATTTGACAAATTGGGGGAGTTTGATGTGCTCTTTAGACATTAAGATGAATCTAGTCCACATTTTTCCCATACAAACTTCGGGAGTGTATTACTCCACTGTTCGACAATGTACATCAAAAATAAAACATGGTATGGTTTTGTCTCATTATTAATAGGTATTGTCTGTACGGAAGCAGAATACTAAAATAAAAAGCCATTAAAAAGTTAGGAGCCAACAAAGATTCGTTTTTTTTTTGCTAATTTAACCTAACTTTGGGCGTGTTTAAGTAATAAAAGAAGTGTAAAATCTGAAAAACCAAGTCGGTACCGACAAAGCTCAAATATCGAAAAGTTCAATACATTTTATTGGTCATTGATTTATGCAGAGGTTTTTTCATTAAACCCGACCTTCCGAAGGACTTTTCTTAATTTTTACGCGTCTGTTGTACTATAAATGATCCTGCATCTCACTCAATAATGTTGCGCGTGTAGACTAGCTTCTAACTGCTCACCACTGATACTACCTCTGTCGGACACGATGCCTGGTGAGACAGTGTGCTTTTTAGCCAGGCCCACCAGTGAGTTCGAGCCCGCGACTAGGTTCCCCTTAAGATACAAGTGTGTTAAGTTGGTCATTACAAAAAAAAAAATACGTCAAAAACACTATTGTGGCAACGTAAAGTAGAGAGTTTATTAAGCTGAATTATGAACCTAAATTCGTTGCTATAAGAGTCACTTTACGAGCAAGTGTGTTGAAAAAGAGGTAGGTATCTGTTTTAAAAGGGTTATATAATAGGTACTGTCAGTACATTAGGTACAAACATAGCCTAGCACAAAACATGGCGTCATTACCTATATAAAAACCTGTTTAGTTTAAGTGGGTAAATAACAAATCATCTCATTGTTTTTCTAAGAAATCACAAATGCAGACATTTGCATAATTGTAATAATATGCAAACAGAAGTAGGACGCATCATACAAGTCAAAACAGCTTATCAAAGTGACTTGAGGCTTTCATTGGTGAATTAAAACTCTTTAATTGGTATGGCATCATTTATAAGGTGCGTGAGTCCAGCTAATCTAGCCAAGAGCGACGCTTCTACAGCGAGATTGTAACCTGTGACGGGACTATCAGTAGATAGGTATGTAGAATATTTAAAATCTTAATATGTAAGTAAACTATAAAGTTAAAACGTTAAACAGAATTGATTAATCGAAATTCTCAACCTTCCTTAAAAAACGTTCCGTAAAATCAGATCTAGCGATTCAAAAGACTCAAAATAAAACCTGTAATAGGAGCTATAGAACGTGTAACGGAAAGGGTATATACATACCAAGGGCACTGGTTCTTTGGATGATATCAAACGATATTGGAAGGGTTTTTAAATCCTATCTCTACATGTTCGGAAGTTATGAGAATTTTTAGTACATTGATAACAGAATCCGATCTTTTCAAATTGAAATAAACACATCACTCGGAAGAGATTTATCGTGATATTGGTACGTAGAAAGTTATTGACCTACGTAGTGCGGTGACACGTTTGTTATGATTTGAATTTAAGAAACATACGAAACCGAAAATTTGGTATCATTTCTTAGAGTATTTTATTTTGAGCTGAAACTATGTATAGTGATTCTATAACAGCTGTTATCTTTAGTACATAAGGATAGCAACAGGCTTTATGAAACCCTGTATAATCCCCCTGATCATTTTATCAAAACCATCTGAGAGCCTTCCCTTGGCCTTAGCCTGGCCACGCGTTACCGTGGCCGACTTGGAAATCTCTAAATAGACTTCGAACCCAAGTCGGCCGGAGCAACGACAATCTCCACAGACGGGGGTTCACGGACGGCTCAGATCACAAGTGCGTCCCCACAGACAAGGGTCACATACCATCCTTTACGTTACAATTTTTCGTTTTTTATTTCCCACACATTTATTTTTATTCATTTAGGTAAGTTTGCATAGACACGTTGCAGTGTTAGTATAAAACTGATTTACATCCGTCACCTCACACAACAGGTCCAGTTGAAAACCAGCGTCAGACACAAGTTGTCTGGCCTTTATGCTGAACTGGGCCTTTAGCGCAGCCGTGAGGCACCCTATAATGGTAGTTACTGACTTCTCACCTTACACTTTAAATTTATTTTTATTTTACTCTTTCCCTCTGTTTAATGTTTATTGCGTGCTTTGAAGTCTGTGCTAAATAAATGTATTTTCTTCCTTTTTTTTTTCATCCGCATGCCCTATCACGTGTGCATTTGACGATCATAAGCGTCAGTGAGTGGAGTTCGCGCAGCTGAATTTTGGGCCGTAATACATCACGCCGGCCCAGTGCGGGTTGGTAGATGTCACATGTCTTCGAATTTTTGGTTCTAGGACAAGTTTCGTCACGATGTTTTCCTTCACCGTTTTGTGAGCAGTGGTGTTGAAATTATAATCTGCTTGGCATTTTTATCAACTATATTGGCGTCGGCTTCCAGTCTAACCAGTATTTTACATGGAGCGACTGCCTATCTGACGTCCACAACCCAGTTAGCTTCCAGTCTAACCAGTATTTTACATGGAGCGACTGCCTATCTGACCTCCACAACCCAGTTAGCTTCCAGTCTAACCAGTATTTTACAGGGAGTTATGCCTATCTGACCTCCTCAAACCAGTTAGCTTCCAGTCTAACCAGTATTTTACATGGAGCGACTGCCTATCTGACCTCCACAACCCAGTTAGCTTCCAGTCTAACCAGTATTTTATAGGGAGTTATGCCTATCAGACCTCCACAACCCAGTTACTGTGTAATAGGATACTCCTCGGTAAGACTGGTTGTCAGACTTTCGTGTTTCTGACGACCCGTAACGACTGTCAAAGATCCACTAATTACAGCCTGGACCAACGGCTTAACGTGCTTTCCGAGGCACGGAGGGGTCTTGGTATGTAAAGATGGTCACCCATCCACGGACTAGCCGCGTCAAGTGCAGCTTAACCTGATCGATCGACCCGTGCGGCTGTTATTCCTTAGCCACAAGCCCCTCATTATTGCTAATGGGAAATACTACCGGACCCACAGCTTGTAATGGTCTAAAAATAAACCAGACTATGTTTTTTAGAAATAATAAATTGACATTGGGAATGTCACATTGATTCAAGAAATTGTAGTTTTTGATAGCGGTCATCGCTAGGCACCTATTAGTTAGGGTTCCGCAACACGACGGGTGTCGCCGGGTATAGTCCCGTGTGGTACCGAACGTAAGAGAACAGCACCATCCCATTTCTTCGCGTGGGTGTCGTAGAAGGCGACTAAGGGACTTACTAGAGAATGGGCAGCAGCGTTCTCTATGCATTTTACCACCATACTGCGATCGCCAACCTGCATGCCAAGCGTGGCGATTATGGCAAAACCCCAGGAGGCCTATGTCCAGCAGTGGACGTCTTTCGGCTGAAGTGAACACGACGGGTGCCAACGAAACCGTATTGCCAAGGCTCCGCTGTCTGTCCGTCCTTCCGTCACAAGACTGTATCTTTTGACCCGTAATAGGCAGACACTTGAAATTTTCAGAGGATGTACCTACTATTATATAGGGTGGCAGGGACGTCGACCCGCAACCTATCATGAATACAGTACATGATTCTGAAAACCCCGTGCGTTGAAAGTTTTCGTCGGTTATGTTTAAAAAAATACCTGTTCTTTTATAAAGGTGTATTTTGAACGCGCAGGTATTGCACTGCACTTTTCAATGAAACAGCTGACTTTTTGGATTACCGACAAAAATTCGCTACTGTATGCTCTGTGTTGTCTACTGTGTTCGCTGTGTATTGTATTATGTGCATAATTTTAGTTACAGTTTGGGCGTATATATCTAGCGTCTATATATCGGCCAACATGTATGGCCGATAATAACTCATGTAAGTACAGAAAAAAAATTAAGGAGATCCCCCAAACAAGAAACACCTCTATTGTCTTTTTTACCAAAGTACGTTAAAAAAAAATGTCATCATAATCATATCAGCCGAAAGACGTCCACTGCTGGACATAAGCCTCCCCCAAAAGGGGGATTTGCCATAAACGCCACGCTTGGCGCCTAGGCGGGTTGGCGATCGCAGTATGGTGGTAAAATGCATAGAGAACACTGCTGCCCATTCTCTAGTAAGTCCCTTAGTCGCCTTCTACGACACCCGCGGGAAGAAATGGGATGGTGCTATTCTTTTACGTCCGACATCACACGGAATAAAAAATGTAATTAATGTTAAATGTTATACGTTGGAACGAAACCGTTCGTATGCAACTCTGACTCGCACTTGCCCGCTTTTTTTTTTAATATGAAACAAATCAATAAAATAAACTTCGAACATTCATAGACTTTAAAAAGGTCAGACATTGCAACTGTGAGAGGTATGAATGTGGACGAAGCAAGAGGTATCAGGATCAAAGGTCGCAGCTCAGCAAGCATATTATAAGTTAGATGCTTGTGAGCTGGGTGGAGTTGAGCTGGATGGTGCTGATCCACGCGTCAAGTTCGTGAACGGGCGCTGTCGGTTGGGACTGGTCATCTCCTAACTTCCAAGGCTTATTTTTATCTTGTATTTAGAATTGTTTATAATTATTTCGTTTCTGCATTTTTGTCATCGCACCGTAGATATCCTTCTACAATCTGTCATTTTGTCTTTCGTTTCTAACGATCTTTGTCTAGGTCCATAAAAATGTAGACTATTTCAGAAAAATATTTCTTCCCAACTGTCAAAGTCATAGTGACAACAAACTTTCTACTCGACGGCCACAAAGTATATCCGATTATCTACAAAATCATGATTCGTTTAGAACGCTTATCTGTAAAAATAGCTGTCTTCTCCTATTGTACATAATTTAGTTAATAGTCATGTTATTCTTCCGTCGACAAATCGGTGCTCGTGCTAAGTCTGCAGTACACGATATTTAGGTGTGGTATTTGTTTTGGGACCCTACCTCAGCTTCTCCCTTTATCTTATTACACGACCCCAATTTAGAGAAAGGTTCCCTGAATATCGCGTAGTATAGGCTGTTTATGGCTCGTCTCGATCTATATTTCTTAATGAATGCTGCGATTTTAAAAATAAAAGAAATATTTTATCGTTTTATAAAAATAGTTTTATTTGTAAAATTTTAATTTTTTTTGCTAACCGTACTTTCCCAAGACATAACTCCCAGTCCCAAAATACTACTCAAGAATAATATAGGTCCCGAAAGCCCCACAACCCCGCTATTAGCCACGAGCCCCCCGAGATGCTGCTTACCCCCTTACCAAATACTCGTGCGCCTCTAAGTCCACGCATCCCAGTCTCAAAAATCCCGCCGTGATTTAAATATGTCCGTCCGAACATGGACTTAGATGAATGTATGCTATAAAATCACCGATCAATTCGACACAAGGTAATCATAAGGAAAACCGTACAACCAGTTTATATTTATTTTGTATCTTGAAGCAATTTGCGGACACCCCTAGCTTACGCTACTACAGTCGCGTAACCATGCCGGATATGGCCAGAAAAAAACACTGTTCAGCAAGCCGCACGTCAGTGGTAACATAACCTGTGTAAGCTAACCTCTCGATCAATCAAGTCAACATATCGCAGCCCACTGCTGTCGCACTTTGTCGCACAAAATCATCATTGTTTCTGCCAAAAATCTGGACTATAAGCCTCCCCCAAGCACAGTCACTTCGGCCGATTCTGTGCTTCTCGCATCTGGAGGATTCCTGCAGCCTTCACCAGGCCATCGGTCCACTTTATGGGAGGCCTTACCATCTTCCGGTACACCCAGCCGGCCCCATCAGCCATCGGTTCTGCAAGCAATGTACCCTGCCCATTGCCACTTAAGTTTGACAATTGTTTGGGCTATGTCGGTTACCTTGGTCCCCCAACGAATCTGTTCATTCCTGATTCGTTCGATCGCATAGGGTAACTCCAAGCATAGCCCTCCCCTTTGTCCTTTGGGATGAGGCCTATTGTTATCGACCACGCGTTCAGTGCCATAGATAATGACTGGAAACACGCACTGGTCAAAGACTTTCGTCTGGAGACAGTGAGGTAAGTGGGACGAGAAGATATTGCGTAGCTTCCCGAACGCTGCCCAGTCGAGCCGGATTCGACAAATGACGTCTTTCTCGAACTTGGACTTACCTGACTGGACACTTGGTCCTAGCCTAATCAAATGATGTGACACGGTATTGTGGCGCAGCATGGGAGAGGCCTATGGTTATTTATTGTAGCGTTTAAACAACTAATCGTTCACTTAAGAGACATTCTGTTTATCTCTGGCTATTTTAACGCTTGACCTTTTGACCAGTTATAATCTCATTCACATTGTAGTGTCCATAACAGGGAAAACGTTAATAGCCCAACAAGTCTTCAATTCCCACAACCTTGCGGAATAACAAGTTTTACTTCGCATGACGTAACCTCAGTGTGTCTAGTTCATTTCTTATACAATCGGTGCGAGCACATCATGTCAGTCGCCTTTAAGATGTCATTATGAACAGTAGACATTAAATTTACATTATTTTTATTAAAAACAATAATTTATACCAAATGACCTTTAGATTTTGACGCTTCAAAGTGTGATACAGTCGTTTTTTTATTAAAAGTGCTGTGATTTTTAATACTTAAGGTACGTACGAGTGACCTTTTCAATTATTTATTTTTTTATTTTGTTTGTTAAACACCGTAGATGATTGACTTGTTTTGATGCGGTTTTTAGCTTTAGATAGATTTGTTTTTAAGATAAAAATCATGTTGTGTTTGTAATCATGTATGTGGTCAGTGCGGAGTTTAGATTTGTTTCTATTTGATTACGAATCAGGTGGGTTGGGTGACCATCTTTGCATACCCTTCCAAGCCTCAGAAAACACACCATGCCGTTGATCCCAGCTATTATTTGTAGAACTCTAACAGTCGTTACGGTTCGTCAGAAGACCGAAACTCTGGCAACCAGTTTTACCAACGGGTAGCGTATTACCCGGATAGACAGTCGCTCCATTTAAAATACTGGTACTTAGCTACATTAACCGGATGTAGCTAACTAGAAGACGACCACAACATATTTGAGAAGAGGCTAGGAAGATGATGATGACGCTATTATGTGTTTTATTATTAAAACGGTGGGTCTAAAACTAGATATTATTTAAACGTGTAGATAATAGTGCTGTGTCGTGTTAGTGTCACGGGGTCACGGCTGTTGACCACATTATGATAATTTGATCAATCTGCTGGTCGGCATTTGGAAATGTAAAAACCCCGACATAAATAATTTTGTCAAAATGCATAGCGTACCTAAACTGACCATTTATTTTTTGTCCTAAAACGGGACGCTAAATAGTAAGTTAAGAATTAAAATTATAACATTTTTTTTTTTCATAAGTACTTTTGTCATGAGCGGGTACAGGGGAGGGAGGGGGCACAAGAAGCAAATGGGCAAAGAAATTCATTAGGTACTTAATATTTATGGAAATCACAACTGTCTGTGGGGGGCATGTGCCTCTTGATTAGTATCATTATCTTTTATTTTCACAATTAAACTCCATGCAGTAAATGGTAGACACTAATTGAGCTGTTTCTGAGTTAAACTGTCTTTTCGTTCCCCATCTAAATCGGATCACTAGCTTTCTAGAAAATCGCGAACATATATCCCACATACCTACCTATACGGGTAAAACAGAAAATCACCTTTTTCGAAGGCGTCACGCCACCTGATTTTACTATAACCGATTATACTATACAATATGTAACAAAAACCCTGTTGTTCCTTTTAGGGACGTATACACTTACCCACAAGCACAACATTTACGAAGTTATAATTTAAAAAATAAGCATTGGCTAGTCGAGAGTTCTTTAACAAATAACTATTAAAATCGACATATTCAAAAAAAATGTTAACAGTATCTGATTTTACAAGTATCCTTATTTCTCACAATAGACTACGAGCTTGGCGGCTTTCTTTGATCTAATCAAAATCAGTTAAACATTACAAATATTCATAATTAAATATTTATTTTAATTATTTTTGTTAAACAGTTTTTTTTAATGACTTGCTTTATTACGTATGTATACCGATTCTGAAAACGTGGGTAGAAGGAACAACAGGGTTTTTGTTACATATTGTATTGAAATACGGTATTTGGTAAATCTGTAATATGATTTTTTTGCGCTGCTTCAGAAAACGGGACTATTTTGCGTCCCGGAACTTTGTATGGGGACAACGGGTCTGTTGACTTAGAAAAGGGACGACTGAGAAAACGGGACGTATGGTCACTTTGAGCATATAATTTGTGTTATGTTCCCATCGCTGGAACACAGGTCTCCTCTCTGTGAGAGGGAGTGGGTTCTAGGACATACCGGTTTCCTCACGATGTTTTCGTTCACCGTTTTGTGAGCAGCGGCGATGAAATTATTTACACAAAGTAGCCAGTCTGTGTTCGAACCTACGACCTACAGCTCGTAAGTCGTTACCACTACGCCACCAGTTCTCGCAAAAACGTGAGCAAAATTTTTAACATTTCAAAACTGAAAGTAAAAGCATTTATTTCAATTACACCATTTGCAGGCACTTTTGAATTGTCAAAAAGTCGATCAGATGGAAAGTTAAAGCTCCCCCATCCAAAACGTAGATCTCTATGGTGAGGAACGGACAAGAAACTCCACGGACACTCTTTTAAATCAAGTTGGATATTATAAAATCTTGGGAACATTATTCTTGTTGCTTCTGTGAGAACAATGTAAAAAATTAAATAAAGAATCCTAAATATAAGATTAAAATGTCGATGTTAATGGCTTATTCCACAAATCCCCCCTGAAAATCCCCCTTAGGGGGAAAAGTGGAATCTTTAAATAAAAAGTGTGGAATTCCCCCCTGATAATCCCCCTTAGGGGGGAAACTAGAATTGAAAAAAATGTGTCAATGGTGTCAATGTTAATTTTGATTATGAACGTCGATGTCTATATGAGTAGGGAAAAACCAAACAAACGATGGGTGGACTGTGTTAAAGGAAAGGAAAGAAAAGAAAGAAAGAAAATACGTTTATTTTGCGGTAAACATGACGCAAAAAAGAATAGGAACACACAAAAATAAAAAAGGTTGAGGGAAACATGCGCCACATCCGTAGTTCCGTGTGGTGCCGGCCGTAAAAGAATAGCACCATCCCATTTCCCATAGGTGTCGTAGAAGGCGACTAAGGGGGGACTTACTAGAGAATGGGCATCAGCGTTCTCTATGCATTTGACCACGAAACTGCGATCGCCAACCCGCCTGCCAAGCGTGGCGATTATGGCAAATCCCCGTCTTTTGGGGGAGGCTTATGTCCAGCAGTGGACGTCTTTCGGCTGAAATGATGATGATAATGATGAAAGGCATGAGAATAACACATTCGTCTAATGTCTATGTTATACAGTGTTTCCGGTAATTAATGGATAACCTTGAAATGGTTCATGGTTGAACTAATGACCATTCAGAAAAATCAATTTTTGCGTTTGTATTTTTTTTTCTGTAAAAAATATTCCAAAAAAAAACAACCGTCTTCCAAAATTAAAGTTATTTTTCACTTTAGTGTTTTTTCGGAAGTCGGTTGTTTTTTTTTGGAATTTTGTTTACTTGCAGAAAAATTACAAATAAAAAAATGCTTTTTCGGAATGGCCGTTAGTTCTACCATGAACGATTTCAAGGTTATCCATTAATTACCGGACATCCTGTCTATAACAAGAAATTTCACGTGAACAAAGTCGAGAGCAGAGGCTAGTGTCACTCAAATTGAGATGCGCTGTTAGTCGACCTCCACGCGGACGTAATAAAAATCGCAGCGGCATTTTGTCGCGTACTGGATTTTCGACTCTAGGTGTTGAGCCGAGCATCGAGAATCCAACAGAGTGCTTCGAAAATCGAACAGCGATTTAATTACGTTTTAAAATCGCGGTGGAATTTTTCCGCGCACTGGACTTACAACATACAGTTTAGCGCCAAGAGTTCAAAATCAAACAGCGTGTATTTTCGACGTTCTGGGATGCACTCTGTGGGCCCGTGGGCTTGAAATCTGCAGGCCTAGACAAAACACATTTCTGTTAGCGTTCACGCCAAACGCTTCGCCAAAATGTATGAGAATGACATTACCTGCGGAAAGGACACGACGTAATCTTTCCGCAGGTAATGTCATTCCCGTACATTTTGGCGTAGCGTTTGGCGTGAACGATAAAAGAAATGTGTTTTGTCTCAGGGCCCTGACAAGATAACAAACAAAACAACTTCTTTTATTATTTATTTATTTGTTTATTGGCTCTCATGCCTAACACACATTTTACAATTTAGTACTGTCGGTTTTTGTACATGAACTCTGTCAGGGCACTGCAAAGCACAATGTTGGTTTGCTGTTGAGTTTAAGAATATCCAATTAACATAATTAACGAAACTAATATTCATTATTTCAGAATATACACATATAAATTACAGTTTTAAATATTAGAATATAAAATATATAAAAACATTTAAAAATATAAATAATAATATTATTATTACGAATGATTAAAGGCTCGTGCAGACTAGCGCGACGCGACGGTCGCGTCGCGACACTCGTAGAACAATTTCTATGAAAACTTAATGAAAATTGTTCTACAAGTGTCGCGTCGCGCTGTCGCGTCGCGGCTGTTTGAAGAAGCCTTAACTAACACACACAATACAATACATTTCAGTAGTAAAAAGATTAAAAAAAATACATGTCTCGAAGTCATTACGATGTCCAATTAACAGTAATAAATAACATACAATGACACACATAAAGTCACATTTAATCTTTAAGTAGGTACAAGGTAATTAGGATCTTATCAAATGTAAACATAGAATCTAAAATTAAAGTTTGCAGTAGATTTAGTGAAGATAAATAAGGCTAAATAAATAGCCGCACAGGTCGGTCTTCAAGGTAAAGCAACATATGTCGAGGTCGGTTTATGGATGGGTGAACATAAATGTATTGGGCACAGTACATACCGAGAACCCTCTGGGCCTGGGAAAGCACGCTAAGCCGTTGGCACCGGCTGTCATTCGTGGATCTTTGACAGTCGTTACGGGTCGTCAGAAGCCAAAAAGTCTGACAACCAGTCTTACCAATGAGTATCGTGTTACTCAGTACATACATTCTGCGAAGATCGCCCTGAGGACACGGTGGAGCATACGGTGGAGGTCTGTCCGGCTTGGGCGGAGCACCGCCGTGTCCTTGTGGAGGCAATAGGCGGCGGCGATCTCTCGCGTCCGGCGCTGGTCCAAGCCATGATACGGAGCGAGAGTGCATGGGTAGCCGTCACCTCCTTCTGCGAAGCAGTAATGCTCGCGAAGAGGGACGCGGCGCACGTGAGGGTGAGGCAGTATATGTGCCCTCACGGCCCTAGTCGCCGTAGGAGGAGGAATCCCAAGCTGATTCCCGGCCCCCGTAGGCGCGGGTTTACGGACGGCGAGTAATGGGTAGCTCGCTGTCCGGTAAGGACCAAGCCCGGGTCGACGGCGTGTTGTGGTCCACGCGCGCCTCAAAGAGGCCCTTGTGGGGCCCGCAAGGGCCGATGCCTGCCAGGGGTGCCGGTTGTTCAAAAGAGATACCGTGGCCCCTGGCACACAGGCAACTGAGGGATCACGGGTGGGTTTTAGTCAGTAAAAGTCTGACACGCCATCCTGCTCCACCCAGAGCGGGAGAAGTTATTTGATGATTTCCCACCCAAAAAAAAACCCAATCAAATGGCTCTAAACTAGTTTTAAATAATGCTTGAGTCTCTTGAGTGAGGTTCTGTAAAATCTTGGGGTTCAGTAGGTATACGAATTCTAGACTGGAGACTAGAGAGGTGCTTTCAAGTATGGAACTAATAGTAAGTAGTGGAGTGTAAGAGTGTATGTGTGGTGTCTGGCGTGTGTGTGGTGTGTGGGTGTGTGTGTAAGTGTGTGTGTTTTTTGGTCCCCATAAATATACTTCGTTTGATGCAGTGTCACGTCAGGGTCGTTATTTTAATTGTTTCGAGTTATCATGTCCAGTAATACGCAGCATTTTCTTTACATTTTTTTGACGTGAATGCGTCTTCAAATTTGCTACCATACGGGGGCAATCCAAAAAACTTAATGATAAAAATCGGGGGATACAGTTTGGCGTTGTAGTTTCGAATCTGCGAAAAAAACATCCAAAATTAAATTATACCTCTGGATAGCTAAAGGATCAAAGAATTCATTACAATAAACGAGAACAGTGACGCATCGCACGCGGCGGAGGGGGAAGCACCGCCATTTTGAGGTTATTTTGCTGCGTATCCAGATTTGCAATTAGTATAACTTTTGACTCGGAGAAGCTACGATGTTCGTTTAAGTTTTAATCGTCAGTTGTCGTCAAAATCAATCGATTGTATATATATTTTATTCTAAAAATATAACCCGTTACATAAACGTATTCACGTACAACACACGGCCGTGTCCATGACACAGCCACACCCCATTTTTTTGCATTCGAATGAGTTAGTGTGTTTAATTTCGCATGGGTTAGCAATATCCTTCAAATTATTTTGAATGATTGATAGTGTGACATTAAGGGCACACAAGATAGGCAGTCGCTTCTGTTAAAATACCTACTAGTATTCAGTTGCATCCGGTTAGACTGTAAGCCGACCCCAACATACCTAGTTGGGAAAAACAAGCAGATGATGTAGTACTTCCCCATCTCGTTTGCGTGTGATCCACGACGCAATTGGGATTTTCCGCAATAATAATACTGGTCAGATAATTGGTGACTAAATATTTCGGGTCCTCATTCATTTCACAGTTATTTACGTCACCGTAAAATTGTAAATGCCGTTAGATTATAATCTATCTCGCGAGATGGTAAACTGTCGATAAATTGTGAACTGCACCATACTGCTTACCGATCGAATAGGTTAGATTAGGTTAGAATTTCGACCAACCGCGCGCGAGCCGAGTGAGCGTAGCGAGCGATGCCGTGGCAGGCGGCCGGCGAGCGCTACTTCCAAGTTAGTGGCAGTTACTTGACTATTTAGTAATAGCGCAAGGTATTTATCCGTTTTGAAACCAGTTCACAATCTCATGGTTTCACTTTGATACTTCTTTCGATATTTCTTACCTGATGGCTAACTTCTCGGATATAATTTTATTCGCTGATGACACTTCTCTTATTTTTAGAATAGATAGAAAAGATACGGATGTCTTACATGTCAACGATAGTCTAGCTGTTCTCTCGAAATGGTTTGCGGCTAATAATCTTTTACTCAATGCGAACAAAACTAAATGTCTTAAGTTCTCATTACCAAATGTACCCCAAGTAGGGCTAAATTTAAAACTTGATGGCAAGAAACTAGATGCTATTTCGGAAACTGTATTTCTAGGAATTACTTTAGATTCAAAATTGCAATGGGGTGCCCACATTAGAGCTCTTTCAAGTAGATTAAGCTCAGCTGCTTACGCAGTAAGAAAAATAAGGCAGTTGACTGATATAGCCACAGCTAGGTTAGTATACTTTGCTTATTTTCACAGTATTATGTCTTATGGCGTTCTGCTGTGGGGGTCGGCAGCTGACGTAGATTCAGTTTTCATTCTACAAAAGAGGGCAATCCGCGCAATCTATAAAATGGGGCCTCGCGAGTCTCTTAGAAACAAATTCAACGAAGTTGACATAAGTACTAACTCTGCCTTCTCTTTATATCCTAGAAAATATCTTGTATGTTCGCAAAAATTTAGGTCTTTTCAAAAAAAGATGCGACTTTCATAATCTAAATACACGTAGTAAAGATGAAATTGTGATTCCAAAATTTAGATTAACTAAAACTAGTAAGTCATTTCTAATAAACAGTATCCGCTTCTATAACAAGTTGCCAAAATCGGTTACAGAACTTAGCGATGGAAAGTTTAAAACTTATATCAAACGTGTCCTTATCAAAAAAGCATATTATAAGATAAAAGACTACGTTGACGACAAGGAAGTTTGGCATTAATTCCTTCTGCACATGTGGCTTCCCTGGTAACTCATTAGCACCATAACTATGTGAGCGTCTATTAACTTCTTCCAAATTACAATGTTAATTTTATTAATTTAATTTTTTACACTTTCTGACATATTCTCGTCATTATTTGACATTATACAACACTTGTAATATCGAGTATTTATTAGTGATTCTCATGGAAATCATATCACTTGGTTTAAATAGGTTGATTTTACTTATGTAGATTCTTTTACATATTGTGAATGGGAGAAAGTTATAGGCCTACAGTTTCTATTCTTTATTTTCATTCCTCTAAAGTACCTGGTACTTATTGACAGGCCTGCACTGTCCTCCCATACCTAATATCACTGTAATTTGAAAACATTATAAAATCCAATTATTTTTAAAAGAGTAACCGTGGAGTTTCTTGCCGGCTCTTCTCCATAGGAAGCGACAAATTGGAACCGTGCACCTAGCTTCTGACGTTTCATAAGTGCCCTTGCAGGTTTATGTGAAATAAAATATTTTGATTTTGATTTTGATTTTGATAGATTATAATCTACCGAAAAATAATGCCTTAAATTGTAAGCAGTATGTTACAGTTCACAATCTTTCGACATTTCACAATCTCGCGAGATACATTATGATCTAACTGTATTTACAATTTTACGGTGACATCAACATACAGCTTGTCATTGCTTCATTTTTAATTCCTTTTACCTGTTGTGGAATGGTAATTTTATTCTACCCGCCGTGCCGGACGTAAAAGAATAGCACCACCCCATTTCTTTCCATGGGTATCGTAGAAAGCGACTAAGGGACTTTCTAGAGAATGGGCAGCAGCGTTCTCTACGCATTTGACCACCATACTGCGATCGCCAACCCGCCTGCCAAGCGTGGCGATTATGGCAAATCCCCCCTTTTGGGGGAGGCTTATGTCCAGCAGTGGACGTCTTTCGGCTGATATGATGGTGATGAATTTTATTCTAAGTGCAACGTTTTCACATAAAAATTATATAATTAATATATGTAAAATATTATAAAACATTTTAAAAGAGAAACGGTGGAGTTTCTTTCCCATTCTTCTCCATACGAAACTACCTTTTGGAAGGGACGACTAGAATTAATTATATTTTAATGTAAATTTTGACGTTCAAAAGTGCCTTTTTACCAATAAACTAGCTCACCCGACAGACGTTGTCCTGTCTTAAGGTGAATCTAGTCCACATTTTACCCATACAAACTTCGGGAGTGTATTACTCCACTGTTCGACAATGTACATCAAAAATTAAACATGGTATGGTTTTGTCTCATTATTAATATTGTCTGTACGGAAACAGAATACTAAAATAAAAAGCCATTAACAAGTTAGGAGCCAACAAAGATTCGTTTTTTTTTGCTAATTTAACCTAACTTTGGGCGTGTTTAAGTAATAAAAGAAGTGTAAAATCTGAAAAACCAAGTCGGTACCGACAAAGCTCAAATATCGAAAAGTTCAATACATTTTATTGGTCACTGATTTATGCAGAGGTTTTTTTACGCGCCTGTTGTACTATAAATGATCCTGCATCTCACTCAATAATGTTGTGCGTGTAGATTAGCTTCTAACTGCTCACCACTGATACTACCTCTCTCGGACACGGTGCCTGGTGAGACAGCGTGATTTTTAGCCAGACCCACCAGTGAGTTCGAGTCCGCGACTAGGTTCCTAGGACTAGGAATATTGAATTCACATTGGTAGGTATAATATTAGAAAAGTGAATATGGTCGTTAAGTTTCCGTAAATTTTCTAATTTTACGCGCATCTTTGTAATATTTTTCTTTCATAAGGACCTTCCCCTGACAATGACAAACAAAACAAAAAAAGAATTAGCAATATTGGTCCAGCCATTCACGAGTGATGCCGTAACCAAGGAAAATAGATGCTTTGACTTTGATACTTTCGTACATTGTGCGTGCAAGCAGAAATGTAAACAAGCATTGTAAACAGTACGATATAGATCTGTTCCTGACCAGTGTGTCGTCAGCCAGGAAGTGCCTAAGCAGTAACTTTTGCATGTAATTGATTTTGTTATGTTATGAAGGTTGTTATACAGTGCGAGTAACATAGTAATTATGCTGTAGTATGTAACAAACCTAGTGTGAATGTCCTTAGAATTAACTTTTTCTTAATCTGTATTTTATAAGTGGAGACCTGTAATTGGCTTTCTGTCTAATATACTGTCCTTGATCTGTTTGCTTTAGCTGTAAGTCTCCCATGTTATTTAAATAAATAAATAAAAAAATACTGATCTGAAATTTGTATAAATATAAATATAGAATTTCGCAAACCTTCCAACTAACTGATTAATGTAATTTGATGTTCAACACAGAACTTCGATACAATGAAATGACTGTACAAAACCATCGTTTGAAGCCAGTTTTTGTTAATAATACGACAATAATTACTTTAAAACCTGTTTCTACGTATCTTGTATAATGGCTGTGTGAGCTATAATTTGTGGTCGCGCGATATCAAGTTTTTTCCGATATTTAACTATGGCTGCTGTGAAAAAAAAACGCAACGTGTTGAGGGGAAAAACATTTTGAATTTTTGATGACTTGTATAGAGTCCAAATGTTATGTTTGGCAACTTAAAACTTTATTCACGAAAAAAAAACGACTGACTTCCGGAAAAACACTGCAAAGTAAAAATTTCGGTGACTTTGGTTATGTTATTTTGATTTTTTGTCACCGCCTTCCGAAATTAAAGTTATTTTTGACCTTGTACCTAGTGTTTTCCGGGAGTCGGTTGTATTTTTCTTTTTTGGAAAAGTTTTTATTTTTCACTTTTTAGTTATAGTACCTACCCCACACCAATTCGAAATTTCATCATCCTTGGGGTCAAAACAATGCATATATTTATGCGATAGCAGCAATCGCGGTGGATTTGCTGTCATTTTTTGAAGAGTTCCGTTGTCTGTCTCCGAAACTCATCATCAGATCTATATGAAATTTGAATTGGAACTGGAATGGACTATTTCGGAATAAACCTCTTTCGAACAAAAAAAGAATATTGCAAATTCGTCTTTACAGGGTGTAAGGGAAACGCTTCCGAAAACGAAGACAGGTGATAGGGCTAGTGATTCTCGATACTGTACCATCAAAAAATCTATTACTTTTTTAACCTGTTTTTAGCATTTTTTGTACACTATACTGTGAGAACAGTAATTAAATGAACCATTATTTGTGATTAAACACATTTAAAAACGACCTCAAGTCAAGACTTTAGGTTTAGGCATACTTTGTAAAGCTCCGCCAAAATAAAATAAGTAGAAACATTACAGAAGCGTCAAACGTTTTAAATTGATGCAAAATAGCCATTTTAAGGCGAAAGGTTATTGGTATCCGTTTGCATTTAGGTTGCTTAAAACCTACTTTCTGGCTTCGGAAGCGTTCCCCTTACACCCTGTATAATAGGGGGCGAGCCCTTCAGTTAAAACTGGTCTCAAATCTTGACTATTAGGGCCCGATCACACGTATTACCACACCACAACCACAAACTCACCACCAGGACAGCGCAGTCACCACGGGCTAAATTGCATCCACCATAATTTAAGCCATTTATGACGCCTTCCAATACGATCATTAAAAACTTGTTCATAATTATTAATCAAATGAAATCGATGAATATAATTAATGTTTATGACCGCAGGAATGGCGTCTTTAAATTTGTTTTTGATATGTATTTTTGTGGTTGTTTGGGAGCAGTGTTGGCCCAGTGACTGACGCGACTTACGACATATAGGTCGTAGGTTTGAACCCAGACTGGCGATTTACGTTGTGTAAATTATTTCTTCACCCCTGCTCTCAAAATGGTGAAGGAAAACATCGTGAGGAAACCAGCATGTTCTAGAACCAAAAATTCGAAGACATGTGACATCTACCAACCCGCACTGGGCCAGCGTGGTGGATTACGGCCCACTCCCTCTCACAGAGAGGAGGCCTGTGTCCCAGCAATGGGAACTTTATAGGCTAATTATCATTATGATGTAGGTTTGTGACTAAGTTGTAACAGCCGCACGGTTTTATCGATCAGGTAAAGCTACGCTAGCCATGGCTGGTCCGAGGATGAGATACCATCTTTACATACCGAAACTCCTCCGTGGTCCTCCCGGCTGTCATTCGTAGATCTTTGACAGTCAAATTCAAAAGTCATTTATTCAAACTAGGCTGAGAGTCAGCTCTTTTTGAACGTCAAAATTACATAAGACAGTCCCCCGGCACGCCCGCCCTTCACCACTTCCTAGTGCTTTAGCTGGGAAAAAGTGGCGCAACAAGATCCCCAGCAGCACAGTCGTTATGGGTCGTCAGAACCTCGAAAGTCAGACAACCAGTCTTACCCAGTCTTTCTTTCTTTCTTTCTTCTTTCTATCTGTCGCTGCCGGCCGTTGTCGACTCGATGGTCGACAGCAAGGAGTCCTGGGACGCGGAGAGGGAGCGGGAGATTGTTTCCGCTAACCCGATCCGCAGCAGACGCACCGGGCGGAGGGCGCGTAACGCCCTCTTCCAGCCCCCCTAAATGGGTCCAGGGGCAACGGATCTGGGGATATCCGTCGCCCCCTACTTCTCCGAGGACCCGAGATGGCGGCGCCTAGTGTTCCACGCGCGCCTCTCTGTGACGTAAGGGGGGAGATTAACACCTCTCTCCCCCTAAAGCGAGGTGGCCCGCAGAGGCGGGCCGGCGCTAGCCGGGGATCGCGGAAGTCACACTAGTTCCCGTGATCTCCGATGCAAGTGTGAGACGGAACACCGGGGTGGTTTTAGTTAGTAAGAGTCTGACAGACCCCTCCGCCCTCCCCGGGGCGGAGGACATCCATGAGGATTTCCCTCCGTAATCCAAAAAAAAGGAAGCCGACCCCAACATAGTTGATTAAAAGATTAGGCAGATTATGATCATTTTATTGAATTGCAATACGTCAGAAGCTACATTTTTTGCTTGACTATCAGGGTGTTGACCTTTAAACACGATAGTTATTCGTTTTAATTTAATATCACCAGTGACCTACACGTTTTTTGCGCCCCTAAATAGTGAAACTCTTTTGTTTGTGACGAATTAATGTTTTTATGTCTGTAAGCAGATTTATACAAAAACTTTTACACGTTAATCTTATTTAACACTAGCTTCTGCTCGCGACTTCGCTCGCGTCAAAATTCTTATTCCCCCGACCCACCCCGTCACTTCGAATCGCCTGCCCGTACGAGTACTTCGTTTTCGCGACTTTTTTTCTTTTTGCTTGGCTCCTAAGAGTTCTAGCGTGATATTATGTCTGTCTGTTGTATGTTGCGTCTTCCTCTATAAATGGGCTATCCAACACTAAAAGAATATTTCAATTCGAACCATTACTTCCAGAGATTAGCGCGTTCAACCAAACAAACAAACTCTTCAGCTTTATAATATTAGTATAGATACGTACAGAGATTATGGAAGCTGGAAGCCGGCCCCAACAAAGTAGGGAAAAGGCATCTGATGAAGTATAGACATAATATAATATTCTCAATAGGCGACTCGCACGAATTAATTTATCTGTGGGCGAATCGACTATTTCAGAATAGGTACCTACGTTTTTAGGCAATTGGCAGGGTTTCACAATACTTTGTAAATGTCACCGTAAAATTGTAAATACCGTTAGATTAAAATCCATCTCGCGAGATTGTCAACTGTCGAAAGGTTGTGAAACGTAACATACTGCTTACAATTTAACGCATTATTTTTCGGTAGATTATAATCTATCGAAGTGAAACTGTCAAATTGTTAACTGGTATCAAGACGGATGGTACCTTGGGCTATTACTAAATAGTCAAGTAACTGTCACTAACTTGGAAGTAGCGCTCGCCGGCCGCTGCCGTGGCACCCCTCGCTTCGCCCGCTCGGCTCACGCGCGGTTGGTCGCAATTCTAACCTAACCTAACCTATTCGGTCGGTAAGCAGTATGGTACAGTTCACAATTTATCGACAGTTTATAATCTCGCGAGATAGATTCTAAACTAACGGTGTTCACAATCATACGGTGTCATATACATTAGTCATATCAATATCAATAGAATTTGTGAAAACGATGCACCTAGAACAGTGGCGTGCACAGAGTTTTTAGCCAGGGTAGCCAGAAATTTCAAAAAAGAAAAAAAACAGAATAACCGATTGCTGTACCTACACAGCATGCAACCTGTGAGGAAATTAAATTAATCATATTGTTGACTTTACCCTTAGTTTGTATTAATTGAAAATCCGGTGTACAACTACTTTTCACGATCACAGGATTCTTTTTTATGTTCACCGAAAGATTGTTTTTAAAATGCATATTTTTTTATTTTCTATGTACTCACACCACCTGAACAACTTTCACAGTTAATAATATCTATTTCTCATTCTATTATCAACGTTAAAACCATAAATAAGTACATGATTTCATAGCTCACAACCAAAACAGATAAATCAAAACAAACAATGGCGTTGGAAATCGGAATATAAAAATAATACGACAAAGAAGTAATGGTAGTTTATGTAGCGAAAATTCAATGAAACAATGCTACTTAAAAAATAATCGCATTGCCAACTTTGATCGGAAAACTTCGGTAAGTTTCGTAATTCGTCGTGTCAAAAGCCAGTGACTATCCTGTACGGTTGTGTGTGTATATTGTTACATTATGTGCCTCGTAAGTATAGGAACGCACACACAATAAATCTGCATGACCACGAGCACACATTTAAACCGCGAATAGCTCGTGTCTCTCCCAAGTCACTCAGCGGCGCTAGTGCATCACAATGCGAAGTTGCGTCAAATTGTACGAACGAACGGGTATTGTATCGATGATACAAATAATACGATTGACGCTTGACAGGTGGAGCTGATTTATGAATAAAGATTTATGTTTATTGTTGAAATAATATTTGTTTTAAATATTTACTTGATTTAGGTAGGGTAGGCAGTGTCTTTCTGTCTTCGTAATCGGATTTACAGACACACATACATTTTCCAATAGTAACAATTTCTTCTCCACGTTTTCCAGAAAAGATGTATGTCTTCGTGATAGCCGGATTCCTGGCACTGGCCGGGGCTCAGACAACCGTCGACCCATCAGTCCTCATCGATATATTTGGAACGCCCCCCCCAACCAGGCAACCGCTTGAAGAAGTAAGTTTAATTCAGAAAATAACTGAATAACTGCCTAAAAAGTGAACTTTAATTAAAAAAGATGGAAACAAGAAACTTGTCTTAAAAGGATGACTATTAGACTGAATACTATAAGCAATCTATCTCTTCTTAAATTGAACAATTGCCTCCGACTGAATGAGATTGCACAAAGTATCACTTGTTAGGCAGTCAGGTTTTTTGATTTTGTAAATTAATATTTTTTTCACAGCTTTTACTTAATATAACTAACTACTTAACTAACTTATTTTTGACGTTAATTAGACCTATTTATGAAACGATTTATTTTGATACCCCACTCAAAAGGATTAGAGAAAAAAATATTTTTGAAGACAATATGGCGCCAAAAATCGGCCATTTACTTTTTCAATTTTGTAATACCCCGTGTTACACCTGTGTACATACACTCGAAAAACATAACCCTGACGCGCCTTCCTTCTGGCGCAGTCGTGTGAAAATCCCGTCGCGATTTTATTACGTCTATGGGAACGGAGGCCTAAAGGTAACGCGTTTATAAGCTCTGACTTAGGCAAGCACTTCTGCTGAGCATGTGATCTCTGGAATTTCTCAGTAGCAGCCCGGAGTCTGGATTTGTGCCCGGTTGATGGCATTAGGCTCGCCCCCTATTACATGGGACTTAAACATAACTGGTGAAATGTGGGTGTACGATAGGTGCACCTCTGCCCAAGACTTCGGGGAAACAAGGCGTGATGTTATGTGTTGATCATCATTTCAGCCGAAAGACGTCCACTGCTGGACATAGGTCTCCCCCAAAAGAGGGGTTTTGCCATAATCGCCATGCTTGGCAGCCGGGTTGGTGATCGCAGTATGGTGGTAAAATGCGTAGAGAACGCTGCTGCCCATTCTCTAGTAAGTCCCTTAGTCGCCTTCTACGAAACCCACGGGAAGAAATGGGATGGTGCTATTCTTTTACGCCCGGCACCACACGGAACCAATGTTGTCGGAACCACATGTTATGTGTTACGCGACCGAACCCGACGCATGTGCGCAGAAGAATGAGGTTTTGATAAAATTCTGGAGACCACGTAGTGGTTTTTTTTTATTCTAGGTAAATAAAATAAATTATGCTGTGATATAAATTACGATCAATTTACTAACATACAATTTGTTAACTATACAATGTGTAACTTCTTATCCTTGTCCACAGAAAAGACGCCATGTCTTTTCTGTGAAAGTGACAGGAAGCACGGATAACGCGTTCCTCATTCGCTAAAGATACATCAATAACTTATCTATCTAAGATGAATTAATCATTAGGTAGTTTTTCTTTCGTCAGCAGCTTCGGTTATCTGAGATTGTATCACCTTGTTGAATACCTTTTCAAGGCTAAAAGAACTCACTAGTTCTCGTCGACACAAAATATCCTAAAACCTTAATTAGATGTCATTTTAATGCATCTCTTTTGTATTTTCGTGCATGTCTACAGAAAACGACTTTGTTACTAGGTTTTTAATTACTATATTACGTAGGGTAAAGTTGTTTATTAAAGCCACAGAAATAAATTTCAAATATAATTTTTATAATGCCGAAAAACGCAGTCGCAATTTTTGATAAATTTTCTTCACCACCTGTGTAACACACTAACAGTACCAATAATAAATTGTACACACTAACAGTAGCAATGCCTTTAATTTTGACAATTCAACATTGCATTAATTCCGTTGTTGAGCAGACGAATTTTCAAGCATACGAAACAACGGATTGGCAAATATATTTCAAATTATTATAGAAAGTGTGCTACTCAATTTTGGTGGAGATGTGTGGGTTTATCCGTAACTACATAGCTCAATCTACATTTGATCAGGTGTTCCCCGGTATAGACCAGAACTTGCTGGAGGCCATATTCGGACCAACAAATACTCCAAACCCTACCGGAACTACGAAATCGATCGAGAAAGTGAGTTCTTTTGAAAACCTATACGCAGGCTGTAGGAACTACGGGTAACAAGAATGCTAACAAAGCTAAATTCAATGTTCCCTGCGCATATAGTTTAGCGGCCATTCGTCTTTATTGTGTCGTACTTAATATCTTGTGGTGTATCCAAATTACGGAAGAAGTGTCACTGCGCTTGTGGTTAACAGTCATTAGACTTTATACTGTACTCTGGCATTTTATTTACAACCACCAACCAGGATCAAATTTAATTAGTTGCTTTAAGTAATGGAAAACGAATAAAAAAATATGATGTTCGTTTAAAACTTTAAATTATATTGTAGCATGTATATTTAGGCATTTATGATTTTTTGAAAATTCGTTAAAAATATATATGTTCCACGAAAACTTACAAAAACAGCTGAGCGATCTACGCACGCCCGGCCAACGCGGTTCGCTTACCGATAACGGATGTTTTATTTTTGTTTCATTAATACCCAAAGGGTTAAGAATTGTCAGAAAATAACATTTTTGCTGGCTAGTTGAACCATCGGTAGTGGTGGCGGTGGATGACTGATGGTGTGGAACATTTAAATTCCCGTTGATATGTCCCGTCAGTCACTAGCGAGCACACTATCACATTCGTTCAAACCGAAACTTCGTTATAAAACCACGCCTCGAAGACGATTTCGGGGTCACCAATATTGAGACCTTAATGTAGATGGCTAGAGAGGGTTGTAAATATAATGTCAGAGTACAGTATAATGTCTATTGACATGAATTATAAGCACTATGCTTCTTACATAATCCAGACAGAACACAAGATATTGTTATTTTGCTACGGCGGCGGCGCGGTGAAGAGGACTGGCCGTTAAACCGTATGTGCGAGGAACATTGCATTTAACAATGTCAGCATTAATGTTACCCGTAGTACCTACATAGGCCCTGTGATTCCTTTGCCAATTTTCTCGAGCATCACCCACACAGCTTCCTGTCGTTTCCTATCATCTTTAAGCTCTGGTGAAACTGAACGCGTGATGCAGGACGATATTCGCTCGCGACAATCTTGTCGCGTCTTTAAAAATGCGCGTGACTTCCTAATTATTAAAACAAAAGAAGCGTGCAGTCGCGTCCTGCATCGCGTCAGTGAAGCCAAAGCTTAAGAGCTTCCTATCTCTTCCTGTCATCTTTAAACTCAGCATGGCTCCAGGGTTACATATATATACGGTCAATGAAAACGCCAAATAGACGAGGTCCAGCAATAATAAATGCAACTATGCAATTGTAGAAAGGATAACATTTTCATTAATGGTCCCCCGATGTGACAATGCTTCGACAAGGCCAATAAATATTATATTTTTTTTACTTTTTGGAGGTTTTTGTTTGGGTCAGGGTTTTTTAAAATGTTTAATTATAATTTTCGTCCCTCTAAAGTAGGTGGGTTGGTAACATACAAAGACACTTATATAAATTAGTCAGTTCCAGGTAATTCCTAAGAAAGTGCCCATTGGGAATTCCCCCTGTTTTCCCTTATTCTTTTGCAATTTCTTAAAACATATTGTTTATAACTTTCCTTTAGGTGTTTAAAATGTATCTCTGCAACATAAAACGTGTATTTAAAATAACAGAAAATCTTTTAAGTAATGAGTAATGTACTTGTCATTATAAATAACTTATACTTTGAAACGAAAAAAAGTAGAGAAAAAAGGGAACACTACTTTTTACGAGATATAAATAAAATAAAATTCATTTATTTCAGGCAAGTTTTTACGCATACACGCATAGTATTCGAATAAATTACATTAAATTTTGAATAGATATTAAATTAATAGATGTTAAATTAAATTATTATTATTATTACTATTATACATTCATTAGATTGATTGTTATAATTTTCTTGCAAATGTCAGGAAGAAATTCAAAAAGTCTTACTAAAATTAAATGCTTAGTGGTCATGTAAATGGTGCGAAATACAGTGGTCACAATGCTGTTTTTACACTTAATTAATCTCAGGTGAAATGATGCTTTAAGCCTACGCAATACAGCATAAAAATCGTCGACCCTGCTTTCGGCAAACATACCAGATATACGAAGTTGCAAACATAAATGTATGGAGTAGCAGATCTTTTTCGCAATACTAGATTTACAACCTGATGATAATGATTCTCATATAGTTCGGCCCTTTTAAATGTTAATCAGGTCCCTCGAGACACAAGAAACATGAAGCTCAATGGTCTTCGAACAATCAAACCTTCGCTCCTCCTGTCTGAAGTTTTATGGAGTCCACCAATACCTAACTCTGCGAGACAACGGCGCGAAGCAGCGAGTTCTCAAAGCACGAGAAGCCAGAAGGTTGATGGTGTCCCTACTATTAAACCTTCACTCCTGACTGAAGTCTTTGGTACTCCACCGCCACCTAACTCTTCAAGACAAGGGCATGAAGACTCGAGTTCAAAGAGAGATACTCAAGGCACGAGGAACGTGAAGGTTGATGGTGTCCCTACTATTAAACCTTCACTCCTGACTGAAGTCTTTGGCACTCCACCGCCACCTAACTCTTCAAGACAAGGGCATGAAGACTCGAGTTCAAAGAGAGATACTCAAGGTACGAGGAACGTGAAGGTTGATGGTGTCCCTACTATTAAACCTTCACTCCTGACTGAAGTCTTTGGCACTCCACCGCCACCTAACTCTTCAAGACAAGCGCATGAAGACTCGAGTTCAAAGAGAGATACTCAAGGCACGAGGAACGTGAAGGTTGATGGTGTCCCTACTATTAAACCTTCACTCCTGACTGAAGTCTTTGGCACTCCACCGCCACCTAACTCTTCAAGACAAGGGCATGAAGACTCGAGTTCAAAGAGAGATACTCAACCTCAAGGCACGAGGAACGTGAAGGTTGATGGTGTTCCTACTATCAAATCTTCACTTCAAGAGGCCTCAACACCTAAATCTTCGACACACAAGAACGACAGTTTAAATGGTGATCCTAAGGGCTTAAGAGACGAGAATGCCGAAGTTTTACCTACAGTTGCGCCCTCAGTTCTAATAGATATCTTTGGCACTCCATCGGCTTATAACTCTTCGAGAAGACGATATGAAGACGTGAGTTCAAGGGGTTTGAGCATCCAACTTGGGAGCCTGACACATTTCAATGCATGGGACGTTCAAAACATGATCTTTGAAAATCGGTTCAATATTCGTGGGTTGTCATTTGAAAGGGTTCTGCATCGACAAGCGAAAATTAGAGTACTAACCCTGCATTTTAAATCAAGGCGTGAAATATGTTGTGTCTAGTTACGTTTATCGTTTACACTTAAAATAGGCTATATAGACAAGTTGTATACAAAAACTGGGACAGGAGGGGCTCGTGGCTAAATAATAACGCCGCATGGGTCGATCGCAGGTTAAGATACGCTTGAAACGGTCGATTCATGGACGGATGCCCAAGCATTACCTACATATCGAGACCCCTCCGTGCATTTGCATGTTTCTGTATTACCTATTGCATGGTTCGATGTGGAAATATTGTAGGTATCTAATGACCTTTATCGTATTTAAGTAGTTTGGAAATTCTTGAGAAGTCCGACGACTATTTAGCTTTAAAATTGGCTGACATAATTTACGTTGAAATAATAAAATAAATCCTCTCTGTCCGCTTGCTTCGTTTTCACGGCTTGACTCAAAGTTCGGTACATCTACGCTCACCGTAGGTACCTACTTAGGTCGCGTGAAAACGTGCGTATCCTGATACTTAGCTTAGATATCCTGCATGGAACGATAGATGCGATTTTCAGTATGAGTGAGCGAGACGATACTATCCAAATGTTAACAATGGTCAGCGGAACAGAAACGTGACCATCTTTAGACACAGTCAGGCGAATCTAAAGATTTAAATCCTTGGCTAAACGACGGAAAGATTTTGTTCAGGCAGAAAATTAACTTGTATACTTAATACTTAATTAAAGATTAAACATTTAGGGTCTTGCAACATTATTTTTGTAAATCCTATGATTATAGTCATTTTTTTGTGATTGTCTAGACACTACTTTTACTATATAGGAAAAATAAATCTAGATCTAAATCTAGATTAGAAGACCAAGCGTGCATATTTCTGAAGCAAGGCATGGCACGCATAATTTCCACAGAAGCGACATGTTTTGTGGGTGCACAAATACATGTCATTTCTGTGGAACAAATATTTATTGTCTTTCGCAAATCATACTAAATTAAATCCAAGGCAGGTTTTTATTGAACTTAAAGAAAGAAAGAAAAAGTATTTATTAGACTCGCACAGGAATATCACATACTTAACTACATAATATGCTTAATAAAATATAAATTAAAATTAGAGAAAAACAAAAAGTAAAATAAAAAACAAAGTCCCGTACGAGGCCAAAAGGCCCCTATCTCAGCATGATGCTGCGTCATTTTTAAAAAAGTGTCGCAGCGCTGGTATTCTGATAGGGCCCACTGTGAATATCACGGACAGATACAGAACAGTAACAATAGCTGCACGGGTCGATTGATCAGGTTAAGCTACGCTTGCCGCGGTTGGTCCGTGGATGGGTGACCATCTTTACATACCAAGACCCCTCCGTGCCTCGGAAAGCACGTTAAGCCGTTGGTCCCGGCTGTCATTTGTGGATCTTTGACAGTCGTTACGGGTCGTCAGAAGCCCGAAAGTCTGACAACCAGTCTTATCAAGGGGTATCGTGTTACCCAGTTACTGGGTTGTGGAGGTCAGATAGGCAGTCGCTCCATGTAAAATACTGGTATTCACCTGCATCCGGTTAGACTGGAAGCCGACCCCAACATGGTTGGGAAAAAGGCTAGGCAGATGATGATGTGTAAAATAACTAAAAAATAATGTATACAAATAGTAATCCGCGTCTCTGCACCCCACGTCACATCTATTACTTGTCTATGCCTTTAATTTCTGTGACACTATGGCATCCAAGAAGCTTATAGTTTAATAAGCTTCTTGATGGCATCGACGTATAGCATTTACCTGCCTACATTTTTTATGTAATACATAATGCATTGCAAGGTGATCCCTCTGTGGACCTGTTTTGGCCATCTGACACCAATCATGGCATGATTAATGCATGGTCATGTCCTTTATGATGGATTTGGGCTTTTGTGGTTACAAAACATTTTTATGGATGTAAAGGGCGGCAGGTCCATCGCGTTATGCTGCCACCCAGTAAAACGCAGTACCTTTTATGGGACGTACTCATATGTATTCGAAAATCATACATTCACATACCCATGACCTCTTAGGCAGTTTTTGGCTTTCATGGGTGGGTATCAACAAAACATTGCGCATGGATGGTTTGGGGGCGTTCATTAATTACGTGAGGCAATTTTGGCGTTTTTTCGACCCCCACCCCCGCTCTGGTGAGATGTCGTGAGATTTGGCTCGACTCTCCCCCCTCCCGATAATCTCACGTGAGACGTATTTTTTTGTGTAAAAACGTTATTCTGCGCTTATTTGCGTTGGATTTATGCATTGCGTTTAGCTGGCTTGGCTGGCCGGTGGCGGTTTAAAAATCGAGGAGCAACTGTGCTACCTTGTGGCGTTCGCATAACCGCGATAAATATTATTTTGTAGGATTCAGCCATATTGGCGGAAAAATAAGTTTTCCTTCATTTAACCCTGTTCTCTCTCAAATTTGTGTTTCTTTGCGGAAAAAATACAAAATTGCGTGATATTTGCCGAGACCCCCCCGCCTCACCCCCACATGAGATTAGGTGAGTTTCGATACGACCACCTCCCTCCCCCCCTAAATGCCTCACGTTATTAATGGAGGCCCCCTTTGCACCTGTTGATCTATAAATTTCACCGTGATAACTAATGTGAAGTAGACTGTCAAAATGTTAGTCTCTAGCTTAGGGTAGAATGTTAGCTTATAAAGCTTATTACCTGGTCCTGGATTCGATTCTCAGGTCGGGCAAAGTGTTATTGGGTTAGTAGCAGCCCGGAACCTGGATTTGCGCCCAGATGATGGCATTAGGGTCGCCTATATCCATGGGACTTAAACATATCTGACGAAATGTGGGTATACTTTATAGGTTCACATCTGCCCTACACTTCAGGGCAGCAAGGCGTGAAGTTATATTATATTATGTATCAGTCCAAGAATTTTACTAGTCTTCAGTTGTTTTAAGGGTTCAGTACCTCAAAAGGTAAAAAAGGAACCCTTATAAGATCACTCTCTTGTCCGTCTGTCTGTCTGTGTGTCACCACCGATTTTCTCAGGAACGGGTGGACCTAGCAAGTTGAAATTTATACTAGCTTCTGAGGTCTATAGTCCCTATTAGGTATATAAAAGTACCAACTTAATTTTTTTTTTTTTTTTTCGGAATTTTTCTTTTACTTGTGCTCTAAGACCTTGTTTTTCTTTTAATTTCGTTTTTATAATGCACACTTGTTTTTTTCTATTCACTCAAGACATTGGCAGAATAATATTTAAGCTCACTTCACATAAGTTTTCACTATGGAATTTTTTGTCAACTTCAACTGACGTAACAAAATCATACCGGGATTTTTTGCGCACCGGAACTTCAACGCTCTGCTTAGAGCTGAGACTTGAAAATTGAACAGTGTGTATTGATGCACTATGTTCGATTTTCAGCCTTCAGCTCTGAGCAGAGCGTTGAAAATCCACTGCGCGAAAACATCCCGCCGCGATTTTATTACGTCTCTGTGGACTTCGACTCCCAGGATAGACCAGCTGTTCCATTATACAGGAATGATCTTCCGACAACCATACATGCTTAAGGAAATGTAAAATGTTTTAATTAAGTCTGTGTGCATGAATCATTTTTCCAATGTACTGTGCACGGCCGTTGATATTGGACATCGAGTCTTAGAAAAATTTCAGCTTTATACAGGATCAAATTAATCAAGCGAAACACCACGATATGGGTCTCGATCAGGAATTGGAACCGGTTCTAAGAGTAAAAGTGCCATTTCGGTACCCGGTTCCAGACGGATACCAGTACTCCACCTAACAGGTATCGGTACCAAATTCAGGTACCCGGCGCGTATCGCAATACTTATCTCATCAGTTTGTAAACCGGATTTTGTTTGAGAAATTCACGGACGTAATAGGTACTTACTTATAGTTTTTAAATACCATAAAACAAAAACAAAATCAGTCATTTTAAGCTCATATTTCAAGATATAGAGATACCCATAAAGTTTGGAGTTTGGAGTTTCGCTATGCAATTTAATTTAACCTTATATATCGTTGTCTATGTCACTATTTGTCCGTGAAATTCTCTTGAACTCGACGCGTCATATCAACGCCTGGGTACGGTGACTACCATCATGTCGAGTATTAATAGCTTTTTAAAACTTTTACAGATCACCGTAAAACCCACGGAAGGCACATCTACGTTCGTCGATAAGGAGGGACAGAACTGTCAGTGCGTGCCTTACTATCTGTGCGATGCCAACAACGTGGGTGTGGATGTAAATAACGCTAGCGTTACTGGATATGGCACGCTAGATATCAGGTAAGGATATCTTAGAGAACCATTGATAAAATGAGTAGGTAAAGCAAGATTATATTTTCAAAAAAAAAAAAATACTTTGCGTCAACCCATATGTCTGCATGTATATGTCACCGTAAAATTGTAACTACCGTTAGATTTTATTCTATCTCGCGAGATTGTAAACTGTCAAAAGATTGTGAACCGTAACATACTGCTAACAATTCTAATCTATCGAAAAAAAAAGCCGTCAAACCGTCTAAACCGTCAAATTGTGAACTGGTATCAAGACGGATAGTACCTTGCGCTATTACTAAATAGTCAAGTAACTGCCACTAACTTGGACGTAGCGCTCAATAGTCAAGTAACTGCCACTGCCGCGGCACCGCTCGCTTCGCTCGTTCGGCTCGCGCGCGGTTGGTCGCTATTCTAACCTGACCTAACCTATTCGGTCGGTAAGCAGTATGGTGCAGTTCACAATTTATCGACAGTTTACAATCTCGCGTGATAGATTATAATCTAACGGTATTTACGGGAATTTATTTAAAGACGGGTAGTTTTAAAATTTTGTAAATATCTACACAATTAACCAGTAAATTTAAAAAAAATTGTAAGAAAATTTTAATTCCACGGGCTGACATAACTACCATTCCCCTTAACATGGTTAAATTTTGTCTCCAGGTTCGGAGAAGATGATAATACCATCAACCGTCAATGCCAGGAGAGTGTGGAGGTCTGCTGTGCAATCCCCAAGGACCCTACAGAGGTGACAAAGCCGCCGAAACCACAACCTCGACCAGATCCCACCAAGGTCAAGGGATGCGGTTACCGCAACCCTAAGGGTTTGGGAGTCACTATCACTGGAGGAACTGTGAGTACAACGTGTACATTTTTTTTCAACGAAGTGCTTTTTAACCCAGCTTGCGGTAGAAGTAAACTTCTAGAAATTGTCACGTCACGAAAAAAGCGTTAAGCCCCCTCCATGTGACTTTTATTATATGGAATAGAAAGAGAACGAGACAATTTTCATGATTTTTTAGGGTACTGAAGCCAATAGTAAGTTCAAAACGAAAATCCAAAATGGCGGCTATGAAAATTTTGAAACAACAAAAATTCTGGAACAATAGCCACTTACCATTAATTAGAAAAGTTTAAAATCGTGATATAATATAGAAGAATAGAAGTTAGTTAAGATTTTACCAGCCACATTAGACACGTTAGAATAATAATTTTATACTTTGTTGAAATTATGTGTCGTTTTATTTTTTTACATTTATTTGTTAAAATATTTGTATACCAGTCTATGGACTGGCCATAAGATAAGATCATTATTCTATTAATACCCAATGTACCATGTTTTAAAACAAATAAATATAATATATTCTATTCTAGCACTTTTACCGCGTTCGGCGCCCCAATTGGTCCTTCACCAATCCAGGGCCAATCGGAGCGCCGACCGCGATCGATGCGTTAGATCGAGATGGTTAAAAAAACTCACACTAGGGCCAAAGCTCTGTTTTCACCACAGGTTTTCACGATCGAAAACATGTCATCATTGCAAAAGTGGAAATAAAGTCATACTAACAAAAAACACCTTTGAAAAACATAATTACGATACAGTCGATTTAAACAAACCTCACAATTAACTTCCTCTTCCCAGGGTGCAGAGTCCCAATTCGGCGAGTTCCCCTGGGTGGTCGCTCTGTTGGACAACCGCAACTCCTCATACGCTGGTGTCGGGGTGCTCATCCATCCTCAGGTCGTGATGACGGGAGCACATATTGCTCAGAAGTAAGTTCCTTCCTAAAGACGGGCTAGCTTAGGTATTAAAGAGAATCTCGCTGTTTTCATCAAGTCGTAAAAACTCGTGCTTATCCGGGGCAGACCCCATCATCTATCTGCCTAGCCTTTTTCCGACTATGATGGGGTCGGCTTCCAGTCTAACCGCATGCAGCTGAGTACCAGTATACATGGGACGACTGCCTATCTGAACTCCACAAACCAGTTACGGGGTAACCAGATAAGACTGGTTGTTGAAACTTCCGAGCTTCTGACTACTCGTAACGGCTATCAAAGATCTACAAATGAAAACTGGGACCAACGGCTCAACGTGCTTTCCGAAGCACGGAGGGGTCTTGATAATTAATAGATGGTCATCTATCCACAATCCAACCGTGGCAGGTATAGCTTGGCTTTCGATCGTCCCGTACAGTTGTTAGTACTTAGCCAAGACCCCCTCTTTCGCTTCAGCTTTCATTCCCCTAAAAAAGCTAGACACCGACAGTTGAAGGGTTACCACATTTTGACAAAAAAAGATAGTAAAGTCGTGTAAGAATGAACGAAATTGAATCAACTTGAAATGATGTACTTACATGCAATTTCATTTTTATTTTTTATTTTTTTTATTCTGAAAAACCAGATATGCACTATTAAAAATTGTAGAATTTGTTGTTATATATTTTGTTTTTCAGTAGTTAGGTAATTTATTTATAGGTAGTTTGTTTCTATTAGAAGAAAATATAAAAAAGCATTACTTTTATTAATAAATTATTAATTAGTCTTATAACTATTCCACATTTTACAAACGATTTTTAAAGTTATATAACCGCCTCACATTCGGTTTTATAAAAATGGTTTAATTTAAAATTATACCATTTTAACATTCGTTCTTTACGCAAAATCGTTCACTACCCCAACACTATTAGTTTTAGTATGGTAACATTTTTTTTTTGAACGGTCAAGTTACTGAATACAATTAAAAGTCGAACTATAGTTTAAAACCGCACGCCCCTCTACCTCTTTTGCATATACATTTCAAATGCTTGTATAGAAATTTTAGTAGAGGAACGAGCAGTTTTAAATTGGTTGATCTCTATTGACCTCTTCATACTCAAAGTCACAGCATTTATTTAAGCATATGAATTGTTAAGGAGTCAGTCAGAAACATGAAGCTAGTTTCCAATTCTAAACCGTAATAAAGTTCCTATGCAGAAGAACGGACAAGAAACTCCACGGACACTCTTAAATTATATTGTTTGGCACTTTGCAGGTACGGCCCAGGCGAATTGAGGGTCAGGGCTGGAGAATGGGACACACAGACAGTCAAAGAGATATTTCCGTATGAAGAGAGGAATGTGCAGACAACCGTTATTCATGAAAGTAAGTCATCGTCTGCTAGCCTTGTTCTAACTATGTTGTTATACATAAGGGACCCAAAAAACATGTAGTCAAGGCACTGGTGATATTAAATTAAAATGAATAATTATAGTGTACCAACAGCCTGATAATTTTGGAGATTTAGGTGAAAGGTATTCTACCTGTGTCCTCTTAAGTTTTTTGGAGGTGAGGTTCAATGAGGAAACCGCAACTTGTTGATAGTATCATTATAATTTGTCACACACGTCTTATAGTTTAGAATTAGATAGGTACACACGTTAACACAGTTATAAAACTGAATAAACTAATGACTTATAATCTAGTAGTCCGTGTCCCGTGACGGTTGACACACAAGACAGGGACGCTAAGGGTAGCGCCCTGTGTCATAGCTTAGTGTTGCCACTTAACAAACTAACACCAAAACTTATACAAACTAAACATAGTACAAATGCACAATACATGACGCCCCATAATCAAGCAAAAAGTCCAGCTTCTAACGTATTACAATTCAATAAAAAGATCATCATCTGCCTAGCCTTCTTCCCAAGTATGTCAGGGTCTGCTCCCAGTCTAACCGAGGCAGCTGAATAGCAATATTTTACATGGAGCGACTGGCTGACTTAGGGTTGTGGAGGACTGTCCACGTGGTGTGTTTCTGGTTGTGGTGTGGTAATGCAGCAAGATACGTGTGATCGGGCCCTAATAGTCAAGATGTGAGACCAGTTTTAACGGAAGGGCTCGCCCCCTACTATACAGGGTGTAAGGGGAACGCTTCCGAAGCCAGAAAATAGGTTATATGCAACCTAAATGCAAACGGATGCCAATTACCTTTTGCCTTATATTGCTTATTTTGCATCAATTTAAAACGTTTGACGCTTCTGTAATGTTTCTACTTATTTTATTTTGGCGGAGCTTTAAAAAGAATGCCTAAACCTAAAATCGCCGCCTGGACCGTTGGCCGCGCGGCTCTCGACGAGCGCGGTTATGCGTGAGCCAATCAGCTGATTTTATTTTTCAAAAAAAAAATCTCAAATAATGGTTCATTTAACTGTTTTCACAGCATAATGTTAAAAAAATCCTAAAAAAAAATTGGTTTTTTTTTTAATCTAGATTTTTTTTTATGGTACTGTATCAAGAATCACTATCCCTACCACCTGTCTTCATTTTCGGAAGGGTTTTGCCTCACACCCTGTATACACGTATTAGATCACTCACGAAATGTGAGCGAAATGTGTGTGATGTATGTGTGTGTGTGTGTGTGTGTGATGTGTGACATCTGTCTACTTCTTTGGGGATACTAGCGTTTTTATTATAGGTATTTAGCTTTTGTTTTTGTTCCCTCAACCCACCGTGTCACTTCGCATATCCCGCACGCGCTATTGATTCATTTTCGCTTAGCAGTATTTTTGACTATAATATGTTGTATGTTAATAACTTTTAACCGTCCTCAACAATTGGGCTATCAAATCCAATAAGAAATATTTAAATCCGACATGCAATTCTAGAGATTGGCGCGTTGAAACAAACTAACAAGAATTGAATCCTGAAGATAGCGCTGTATTCTTGGGCTTAACTTTGGATGCCAAACTTCAGTGGGGCCCACATATAGATAAATTGTCGAAAAAGCTAAGCTCTGCAGCTTACGCTGTTAGAAAAATTCGTAATTTAACTGATACAGAGACAGCCCGTTTAGTGTACTTTAGCTATTTTCATAGTGTAATGTCGTATGGTATTCTGTTGTGGGGAAATGCCGCCGACATTCAGACTATCTTTGCCTTGCAGAAAAGAGCTGTTCGATCAATTTATAAATTAAGTCCGAGACATTCTCTCAGAGATAAATTTAAGGAGATTAATGTAATGACTGTGCCTTCACAGTATATTTTTGAAAATCTTTTATATGCCCATAAAAATATTAAATTGTTTAAAAAATACAGTGATATCCATAGTATAAATACTAGGAACAAACACAAATTTGTTGTACCATCAACAAGGCTCAAGAAAATAGGTGGGTCATTCAGATGTCAATGTATACGCTTTTATAATAAACTTCCAAGCCATGTTCAAGATCTAAGTATCAATAAATTTAAATCATTCATTAAACGTAAGTTGTGCCTGAAAGCCTTTCATACTGTTAAAGATTATGTTGAGGACACAAAAGCTTGGGATTGACTTGCTCCAATTTTTACATACTAAACGTTGTTTTTTTTTTTGCAAACTTATACTCTGACATTTGATAATTATTATATACACTTTGACATGAATATTTACTTTAGAAGTATAATATTATTTTTGTTTTAATTATTGTGAATGTAAGGACTATTTGGGTCATATTTTGTTTGTTTTTGTGTTTTCTGTTTTGTGTTTCATCTCTTTCTCAGCTAGTTTTAATATTAATCTGGCAGTTTGAGTATTTTATGCGGCCTACCCAAATGTCCTGTCTTTGGTATTGTTCGTCAAATCGTTGAGCTCCTCAAGTTTTGAGTTGAGCTGTATGATTACTGACAAATGCGTGCACTGAATGGACAGGTCCACTCAATCTGTGTGGTTCTTTCTTCAAAAGACCATTTCAGACACCAATCCACATGGTCTTCACATGATCTGACGAAGATTATGTCTGGACTTTAAAAGAGACTGTGACCTCCGAGTTTGTTTCGGCCTTTCTTCTCAGAGTAGTCAGATAGGAAACGCCGACCTCATCTAGTTTAAAAAAATATGATTGACGTGTAAAAGTGTTTGTACAAACCTACTTACAGAAATAAAATCATTTATCATTTATCATTAACAAATTCTTCAGCTTTTTAAAATTTAAGCATAGATTTTACCTCACCCTTCTCGTTTCAGATTTCATGCCGAAAAGCTTAAAGAACGACATAGCACTCCTGTTGCTTGACCAGACACTGGAAATCTCTGAACACATCAATGTCATCTGCATGCCGGACCAAGAAGAGGTGTTTGACAGCAGCAAGAACTGTGTCGCCAACGGATGGGGGAAGACCAATTTCGGTAAGTCAGTCAATCAATCAAAAGGACTCCGACAAGATGGACCGATGACCTGGTGAAGGCCGCAAGAATCCGCTGGATGCGAGAAGCAGATAACCGGTCGAAATGGCGGTGCTTGGGGGAGGCCGAATGTCCAGCAGTGGACGCCTTTTGGCTGAAATGACGATGATGATAAGTCAGTCAATCTGCCTTGCCTTTCCTTAAAACCGGATACAACTGAATGCCAGTATTTAACATGGAGCTACTGCCTATCTGAACTCCACAACCCAGTTACTGGGTAATACGATACCCCTTGATAAAACTAGTTGCAGTCTTTCAATTTCGATAAGAAAACAGATATTGAAGAGCATAGATCCCGAGCTTCAATCTAAATCTAAATTTTTAACCAGTACGCAAACTGTAACCATGAGTTCAGTATATCATTCTAGAACACTAGCATAAAAAATTTCGTCGGTTATAGAAAAAAAAAATCAGCTGTTCCATACATTTTGACCGCGTAGGTATAGCACTTTTCTATGAAACAGCTGATTTTTTTTTTATAACCGACGAAAAATATCTACGCTAGGGGGTCTAGAATGATATGCTGAATTCATGGTTACAGTTTGCGCACTGGTTAAAAATATACCCTGTATAAACAACATCTTCTCTCCCTAGGTCTTTCAAACCGTTACGCCGTGATCCTGAAGAAGGTGGAACAGGACATGGTACCCTACAACCGCTGCAATGCCTTGCTGAAGAGGACAAGGCTGGGACACAACTTCCAGCTGCATAAGAGCTTCGTTTGCGCTGGTGGGGAAGCTGGCAAGGATACCTGTCAGGTATGTCACTTTCTGTGGGGCAGGCCATCAAGGGGCAGTAGATGCAGCCCATGAAATTCAAATCTTCTTGTGTTTTTTCACAATTTGCAGGTTGTGTTGATTAAAAAACTTAAAAAAAAACCGACATCTTTGGATATGTATTTTATTTACACTTTGAAGTGTTTTTTTGGAAGTCGGTTTTTTTTAAGTTTTTTTTTTTCACTTTTTACCTACCCACCCAATTCGAAATGTCATCATCCTTTGGGTCAAAACAATGCATATTTATGCGATAGCAGCAATCATGGTTTGTTTGCTGTCATTTTTGAAGAGTTTCGTTGCCTGTCTCCGAAACGCATCATCAGATCTATTTAAAAATTGTATGGGACCAGTTCGGAATAAACCCCGTAATTTTGCAAATCCGTCTATATATGACGGAGTTATGCCGGAATATACATTTAAAAAATATATAAAAACATGTCGAATTGATAACCTCCTTCTTTTTGAAGTCGGTTAAAAATATGATTCGCGTCCGTACCTAACAGATAAATGGTTTTATAGAAATATAATCGTTGAAATCATCTATCTATACAACCCTTTCCTCCTTATTACAAAACAAGGATTTTATTTAGATCAGGTTTTAACCAAGCCAGTTTTAAGTAAAAGTAACAACTTGGTCCGGTGCTAAGTTGTCATTATTGTATTTTATGAACTTTGCCCAAATCTAATTAAAGTTGGAGATGCAAAAACTGGCTCAAACAGCTCTGAACTAGCTTTAGGCTAGAACTCAAATTAGATCGCGTTTGTAATAAAACACTCTCAAGTTCATAATAATTATAATCCCATTTAATGATTTTTTCATTAAATAGATGGTTGTATGACCATTTTAATTTTTATAATTATGTTAATTTCTTCATACATACTTTTCTAGTGCCTTTGATATGGGCACGTCAAAGGCAGAACCAGACAAAAGATCCTAAACAACATTAATAACCAAAACGTCTCCTCTCTATTTCAGGGCGACGGTGGCGCCCCTCTAGCGTGTCCCATCGGCAACAACAGGTATAAACTCACCGGCCTGGTAGCCTGGGGTATAGGCTGTGGGCAAAAGGACGTCCCGGCTGTTTACACAAACGTCCCACTCTTCAGACAATGGGTGGACGACAAGCTGGCCGACTGGGGACTGGAAGCGACTTCGTATAGAATCTCGAAATAAATATCTTTGAGCCTTTAGTATTATTTGTTCGGGAGATTGATATTATGAAATTATTAAATATATATTTTTTGACGAGTTTCTATTGAAAAGGTCGCTATTTGAGAAGCTTGTGAATCGGATTTTTTTTTATAGAGTTAAAAAAATTACTAGCATGTACTTAAGATTGACGCAAAACTGTTGCATTTTGAAGATTAAAAAAACATGTCCTGGATAAACTACATAACCGTTGGTTTAGCGTCGACGTGACGCTAACGCGATTCGCGTTGACGTAGCGATTATTGACCTATTAAAATGCCTGCACAAAAAAGTGGCAACATCTGTCGTACAAATTAGATACCATTCTCACATTCTTCACATAAATAATTGTTAATAATATGTGTTCAATCACATACATGCAAAAACTCACGCCTCCTCCCCAGGGGGTGGCCAGAAACTACAGAACGCCACCAGCTACGATCCTTACAATCGTACTCTTTTTGCCTCGTTTATCTGGTCATACACTAATATCCCACTCAATTAATTAATTACTTTTTGAGATTATTCTGAACCTACTGTTATGGCAAATATAATCTTGCGTACCTGTCTTTAATAAATAATAATAAGCACATACTAAATAAGCAAAAAAAATTACCATGTTACATTTTATTTAAATAAAATAATACTTACCCAAAATGCTCAAATACCTACTTAATATAATAATTATGTATCAGTCATTTACTTTTGTACTTATTTTGAAAATAAAAAAGATTTTTTTTATAATTCTGCTTTTTATTTCTAACTACTTATCTACATAAGCTCACGGCTTCTCACCATGGATGATTTTTAGTACCTACTTTTATAGGTACTATTATAGAGGGGCTCGTGGCAAATTAATAACAACCGCACGATGGGCAGACTATGACTTTGGCCGACTAGCCGACAGGCGCGGTCCGAGGTGCGGGGTCCTAGGTGTCATGACCGCACCAAAGCTGTGAACGTAAATCATAAAATAGTAATTTTTCGAAAATATAATACATTTTCGTATTAATATATAGGTAGTCTTTGTCTGTAACCCCCCCCCCCCCCAAAGTCTTTGGCTGCGACCGCGCCTGCTAGCCGACCAGTCGGCTGCAAAATGGCCGACTAGTAGGCCAAGCCCTTCATTGCTTTCGATTGAGTTCCGGTAACATCGGTAGGTAATGTTTGTGACTACGCTTTAGGATCGTAGGTGCCAGTGCGCAGCGCCCGGCAACCAAGCGGAATTGTTGGGACATGTTTTTGTTTACTTTGCATTTATTCTATCAGTGTTTACGTGTGAACGGCGTTTCTTCCCATCCCTTTCTAGATTGCACTGGAAGTAAACTGTAAAACTGATTCTACAATAAAAATAATAGCAGTAAAGATTTTAATTTCATTTCAATCACCGTCTTTTAAATTTTTAAGCATATTAATACGAGTAAAAAATAGACCGACTAATCGCCGACTAGTCGGTACACCTCTAGTGACAATCCATAACATGTTCGAGCCTCCTCCGTTCACAATAAAACACAGTAGGTACAACATAACATTTCAATTTATTTAATTTTAACAGTAGGTAATGCTGCACTGCAGTTAGCTTTTTCTAACTCAGCATGCAATTGTTTTAGTCTCGCCCTCGCCAAAGTTAGGTTTGCATTTGTAGCTCGCATACTTTCCTGAAAAAAGGTACACATTTTATAAATATTTTATAGAGGTAAAAAAAGCAGTCAACAAAATAAATTTTAAAATTCAATTCAAAGCTTTCAGTTTTTTTTAATCTGTTTTTGAACACCATGAAATAGTAGCCGCCATATTATTACGTCATACCGCTGATTAAACTAATCTACTGAACAACTTTGTACTTTTGCTATTTTCGTAATTAAAGTTTTTTTTTTAATGAAATAATATCTTACATTCAGGAACAGCAAACCGACGATAAGCAGAAAAATAACTCATTTTTTAAATTATAAACGATTAAATGTGAAAATTTAAAATTTAAATATATTTTTATGGCACTAACAGATTCAATAAAAATGTTGTTTTTTTAGTGGTTTATTAGCATTTCAGAATCTAATTAGGACACTTTTCAAAAATGGGTGTTATTACCCTATGCTTTTTTTTGGGGTGGGAAATCATCAAATAACTTCTCCCGCCCTGGGTGGAGCGGGAGGGCGTGTCAGAATTTTACTAACTAAAACCTACCCGTGTTCCCTCAGTTGCCTGTGTGCCAGGAGCCACGGTATCTCTTTCGAACAACCCGCACCCCACCTGTTGGTGCTGATATCTGTATGAGGCGCGCGTGCAACATAACGCGCCATCGACCCGGGCTTGGTCCTTACCGGACAGCGAGCTACCCATTACTCGCCGGCCGCAAGCCCGCACCTACGGTGGCCGCGTGGCCGGGAATCAGCCTCGGATTCCCGACGCCCAGGGCGACTCCTGCGAAGGCTACGGCCGTGAGGGCGCATGTACTGCCTCTCCCTCACGTGCGCCGCCTCCCTCTTTAATACCATATGCTTAAGGATCTAACATCACACTACAACCAGTGATGCCCCGAGGTAATGGCCGCGGCCCACGAGTTGTAGTTCGTAGGTTCAAACAAAGTAAGTGCCTGTCAGGGCAATTTACTTTGTGTAAATTCATCACCACTGCTCTCGAAACGGTGAAGGGAAACATCGTGAGGAAACTGGCATGTCCTAGGACGAAAAAATTGAAGACATGTGACATCCACCAAACTGCACTGTGCCCGCGTGGTGGATTACAGGGAAGGTGCACGACGAAGGGACTGCCATCTAGTGGCGCAAATCCGAAGTTTTCTCGGAATTACTTGAAATTTACACTTCACGTAATAAAATAATCTCATTAAAAAAAGTGAATAATATACACCGTGACATTTTAGTCGTCTTACAACGGCAGCCCACTTACTGTATCCAATGACTACTAATCATTTATATGTTAAAAAAAATATTTTTTGAACACTTGCTAAATTAAAAAAAAAAAATATCATTCACTAAGACTCATGACGTAGTTTGAAACACCCTGTTATAGAGATGGAATGTAATGGTAGGTGGGTATATATCTTCTACCGTTTGATACGTAAACATTTTTAACGGGGAGGGTGTTTTATAATTCTAAAGAATTATTTATTAGTCTTTGTACCTATTTTCTTAATTAATAGTACCAATGTTTTAATCGCGCCTAGAGGTATTTTATGACGGATACATTGAGTGGACCACGTTTGTAAGACGACTTAAATGTCACGGTGTATAATTACTAAGTAAAAATGTATTGTTGTGTTTCTGGAAGCTCGAACACTTCAAAGAAAACTCAAAATAAATCAAATGGTGTGAAATTCTATTACTTTCCCACGGATATTACTTACTTGCCTTGATTACGTGTTATACGACAAAAGTCGATAAATGCAGTAAAAAAAATGTGTAAGTATGAGTTTCAAAACATTTAGAAGTTACTCAATAATGTTATTTGTAAAAAATACCTGAGTTTTGTATGTAGTAGTACTATTAAATAAAAACAAATCTAAGTAAATATAACCCCAAATAATTGTTGTTAGTTTTCGTTATAGCACTATCTGGAGATTTTTTAACGTAAAATAAAGCACTGCTGTGCCTACATTTTTCAGATAGGCCTGCCTTACATTTGCAATTTGCTCTTCTAATAATTATATTGCAATCAAGCTGAAAAGAAGACGATATGAACATAAATAATAATATAGACAAAATATTTACGTGTAAATTGAGTTCAGAAAATAACTAGTTATTTTGACATCATAAACGTTAGAAATCGTCGTTTGAGCTACAATAATGCCAGTTAATACTGCATTTTCAGGATTCATAACTGTTTCTTCTACATTTAAGACATGCCGGAAGAGTTTTTGGCCTTTGGACAGTTTTTGACCATGATAACGATAATTATTAATCGGCCGAAACCCATATTTTATCATTTTAATATTTAGAAACGTTATAAATATATTGTAAACATTAACTTAAACATTGACAGCAACACGATGACAGGTCTAAACAGTTTCTTTTTTTGGCGAGACCGTGGCGCTCGTGTCGATTTGTGCTGCCATCTATAGTTCGTGCACGTTTCCTATAGGCCACTCCCCCTCACAGAGAGGAGGCCTGTCTGCTAGCAGTCCACATTATAGGTTGATTATGGTGATGTCACATGTCTTCGAATTTTTGGTTCTAGGACACGCCAGTTTCCTCACGATGTGTTCCTTAACCGTTTTGAGACGTAGCGTTGGAAGGCCTTCCACAAGGTGGAGCGATGAAATAGTGAAGGCCTTAGGAATCCGGTGGATGCGAGAAGCAATTCTTGAAGACTAAGGTCTTCAACCAGTGCGTCCTGCCCGTGATGACATACGGTGCCGAAACGTGGACACTGACGGTTGGGCTGATCCACAAATTTAATGTCGCTCAGCGCGCTATGGAGCGGGCTATGCTCGGAGTTTTTTTGAAGGATAAAATCAGGAATGAAATGATCCGGAAAAGAACCACAAGTCACCGACATAGCTTGTAGAATGAGCAAGCTGAAGTGGCAGTGGGCTGGCCATGTTTGTCGAAGGTCCGATGGACGGTGGAGCAGACGAGACCTGGAGGGCTACTCTCTAACTCCGTCAACGAAAATAAGGGTCCGTCCGAAAATAGTTCGATACTACAAAGTGACTTCTACAGCTGATTAATTAACTTTTTTGTTGGACGGGTAAAATCATATAGGTAGAAGGGACAACTGTCAAATCGTGTAGTAATTAATTCTCAGTTTGGACCCCAAACAGAATAGGAAACGCCCATAACTTCGACCGAGATCACGGATTTCGTGCTTAGAGAGTAGGCCCCCTGGAGTGGAGACCGCGTATCGGGAAACGTAGAGTGGGAGGCCCCCCAGCTTGATGGACCGACGACCTTAAAAAGGTGGCTGGGACAGATTGGATGCGGAAGGCGGAGGATAGAGTGTTGTGGTGCAGCCTGGGGAGACCTAACTTCAGCAGTGGACTGCCATAGTCTGAGTTGAGTTGAGAAGCACAGAACCGTTTGAAGTGGCGGTGCTTAGGGGAGGCCTATGTTGAAATGATGATGTGACACCTGTGTTAACTGCTAAGGGGAATTAAGTCATGAAGTAATGAAACTACAAAAGTTGGCGCCACTTACTTGAACACTAAGTAATGTCTTGTCAGCACTTGTTAGTTTCTCCACTGATATCTCCGTTGTGTGTTTGATCAACCCCTCTAGGGTCGCTCGGAATGAAACGTTACATTCCCCTGAAAAAAAAAAACTAAATAAGTCATCATCTGCCTTGGATACAGACGAATTGAGGAGGTCCTCAATTTGTCTGTATGTTTTTTTGAGTGGATTTTAGTGTGGCCGACTTCCGAAAAAACACTACAAAAATAACTATAATTTCAGAATTTGATGTCCTTAGGTAATTATGTAGGTATTTTAGGTTTTTGTCACCGACTTCCTAAATTAAAGTTATTTTTTTACCGATTTTGACTTCTATTCCATCGGTATAAGGATGAAAAGCAAAAAAAGTGGTTACAATACCAACTGTTTACTGCAGGTGCCATTTGTCATGCCACCAACGCAATAGAAGCCAAAATCAGTTGAACGGACTGTAAAAAAAGTTTGTTTAAATTGAGTATAGTTATAATAAATACTTACACAATTTCTGATGGAGCAGTGAGTTGTATATATTGGCATGTGCTGGTGTGGGTGTGGACGACGGTCTCAATATGCTATGCAGAGGTCCGTCTGGCTCTGACAGAGTTGAGGGGAACGTCAGCTTGGTCTCTGAAATATAAATAATAAGATTTCAGATTGTTGGCATCGCTGTTGTGTTGCGACTGTAGATTTGAAGACCACTTTCTATTTTGTTAAGTACCTGGCAATGACAGGCCTGCACAGTCTTCCTATACCTATTAACACTGTAGTTTGAAAATATTTTTGTTACCAATAAACGATTATATCTATACTAATATTACAAAGCTGAAGAGTTTGTTTGTTTACTTGAATGCGCTAATCTCAGGAACTACTGGCCCGATTTGTAAAATTCTTTCAGTGTTAGATAGCCCATTTATCGAGGAAGGGTATAGGCTATAAATCATCACGCTAAGACAAATAGGAGCGGAGCACCAATGAAGAATGTTGCAAAATCGGGGGTATTTTCCTTTTGAGAGCTTCCGCTGCGTCCGCAGCGTAAACGGTTAAAGTTTCGCAAAAATAATTTATGACAGAATTGTGCCCCTTTAAAAGTTCTAAAAAAAATCCGCGACAGCATATGTCTATCTTTTAAGGTTGGCTCACTATAACCTTTTTTATGCTAACCAAATTTGTTCTAAAATAATGCATTATTTGCGAAGGGGTTGAACGCGCTAAAATCAGGAACTACTGGTTCGAATTGGAATATTCTTTTAGTGTTGGATAGCCCATTTATCGAGGAAGGCTATAGGCTAGCTAACTTCACACTAAGACCCTTAGGAGCCGAGCAAAGAGAAAAAGTCACGAATACGAAGTACTCGCACGGATAGGGGAGGCGAGCGATGGGGTGGGTCGGGGACAAAGAAATTTGACGCGGACGAAGTCGGCGGGCAGAAGCTAGTTATTATACACCGTGACATTATAGTCGTCTTACAAAGGCGGTCCACTCAATGTATCCGTCATAAAATACCTCTAGGCGCGATTAAAACATTGTTACCATTAATTAAGATAATAGGTATAAAGAAAAATAAATAATACTATAGAATTATGAACACCCTCCCAGTTAATAATGTTTACGTTTCAAACGGTAGAAGATATTTATCTACCTACCATTAAATTCCATCATTAATTCCACCTCCGTAACGGTGTTTCAAAATACGTCATGCGTCTTAATTAATGATATTTTCATTTTTTTATTACGCAAATGTTCAAAATTATTTTTTATTTTTTTTCAAATAAATTATTAGTAGTCATTGGATACATGAAGTGGGCTGCCGTTGTAAGACGACTAAAATGTCACGGTGTATATTATGTTACTGTAAAAGCCAATTACTTTTTAAAGAGTAACTGTGTAGGTACACGCACAGCTCTTCTCCATACATAGGACATAACAAATTAGAAATAATACATCTAGCTTCTGATGTTTCATAATGCCACTGTAGTTTTATATGAAATGAAATATTTTGATTTTTGATTTTGTTGTCTCTTGTGACGAGAATCTTGTGAAAACTGGGAAAAATAAAAAATCAAGTATCTTAGCACACGTGGTTGTTTACATGAGGGATTGTGGACTCTGCAATCATTTTACTGATAATCTTCAAGGTTAATGGCCAAGTGCAGAGCCTACACTAACACATCAGGAGGTTATTATTCCGCAGCTAAGTCAAGGGCTTGATTCAGAAAGCAGTATTCCTGGACATGGTGAGGAGGTTCCTCTCTCTAGGGTCCTGACCACCCGCTGCTTGGATCCTGTTCCTGATGCCAATGGGCCCATATCAATTGACAGCTCGGTTGGCGCAGTGGTTAAGCGATTGACTGCTGTGCTGCGTGTAGCGGGTTCGATTCCCGCACGGAACAAATATTTGTATGACCTACAAGTAGTTGTTCCGGGTCTGGCTGTTTGTGTATGTGAATTTAAATGTTTGTAAACGCACCCACAATACAGGAGTAATTCCTAGTGTGGGGCAATGTTTAAAAAAAAAAAAGAAATCTTGTTTTATAAAAATATTTAAAATTGTAAATGTAACAATTTTTAATATTACTTTCATAATCTTTTATTTGCAGGAGAGAGACAAAAAGCTCACTAATTAAGGTTTTCAAAATAGTTTACAATACTTTTAGGTAAGTACAATGGTATGACTATTATATGCTGTCTACTCAAAGACGTTACACTCTACAATTCTTGTAGTTGCTGCACCTTCTAGCTGTTTATTGCGAGTACTTACTTAAAGGCCTCTTTATTGGCGCGATTTGTAGTTGAGTATAAAAAATACAATAAAAAGAACTTAAATACCAAAACAATATTTACCATCGTCTGATTCAGGTGCTTCTCCAGCTATGACAAATGATTTAGTATTTAAAGAACTATCTAGGTCCTGAAAATTAAAAACATTGTTTCAGTTTTAGTATTTTTAGAGTTTTGGCTGGTGTAGCTCAGGAATGAGCGATGTTATCGTTATAGAAGAAAGTTTGTAGTAGAAGTTAATGCTGCCTATAGGCAGTTTGACCTTCTAAATATTAGAACATTAAGAAAATTAAGAAAACAATCTTGAAAAGAATTCATACGAACCGGAGATCTCCCAATTTCTATCTCAGAATCTGATTCAGAAGCTTCACCATCAACTACATGAGCATTTTTAGACATTTTCTAATAAGATTTTTGTACTATTTGTACAAAATAACCAAAATCACAAGTTCGCAATGTTTACGTATTTTGACAGGTGTATTTTTTTTGGTGTGAAATATGAAATATCGATGACGCTGCCACAATCCTAAGCATAAACGAAACGGGTAGAAAGGGATCAATATATACAGTTCCTCTGTGGTGTGAAAGAGAGTAAAGATTTCTAAAATTATTAAAGTTTTGAAAACTCGACTGATTTAAATTGCGTTTTATTGTCTCGTCAAATCACACATTTCGTTTTGTTATCTGTTAATCACACCATCTTTTCCATTTGAGTACTCTGTGATCTTTTCTCAAAAAGGTAAGCAGAACCTGTACAGTGACATTGGCTAAATGCACAAACCGTGCGAAGCCAAAACCAAAAAAAAAAAAAAAAAAAAAGAACCTGTACAAACAATATGTTCTGTAGTTTGTGCTGATGATTAGTAGGTAGTGCGATAGCTTTGAATTCCTCACCCGCGCGTTCTGCTGCCTTACTCAGAAATAATGTAAAAGCATGTTCTTTGGAGTTTAGATTTCAGCATACCAACCCCCAAGCTGTTTTATAAGCTTTTAAAGATCTTAAAATTAAATCAACAGAAGATCTTCGGGGAATGTCTGTAAAAGTCTGTAGTGCTATTATCGAAACCATTGCGCCCTATGTAGCTTTCATATTTAACACCAGTGTAGACCAAGGAGTCTTCCCGGATCTCATGAAACACAGTAAAGTAGTTCCTTTGTTCAAATCGGGTGATAGTAAAGAACCTAACAATTATAGGCCTGTGTCAATTCTGCCAGTTCTCAGTAAAGTGTTTGAAAAGTTGATTCTCAATCAAATGTTACGTCACTTTAATAAAAATGCCATCTTTCATGAACAACACCTGGTTTGGTTCCACCAAAGGGCGTTGTACAACTGACGCTGGTGTCACCCTAATAAAGAACATTTTTAACGCCTGGGAAGAAGCAAAAGATGCCATTGGAATCTTTTGCGACCTCTCCAAAGCGTTCGATTGCGTAAATCATGAGACACTTCTGCTGAAACTGGAGCACTATGGGATTAGAAATACAGCTCTTGATTTACTAAGATCATACCTGAAAGACAGAAAAGTTAAAGTTCAAGTTAACGACATAAACTCATTAGGGTCTAAAATGGCAATGGGCGTTCCTCAAGGTTCAATATTGGGTCCTTTTTAGTCCTCCTCTTGTTAGTTTACATTAATGATTTACCCTATTTACTTTTAAATCAACCGAAGATGGTGTTATTTGCAGATGACACATCATTGATATTTAAAATAGCCCGACGGTCACAAAATCTTGACGACGTGAATAACTGTATTCTTCAGGTCCAAGATTGGTTTACGGTAAATAATTTGGTACTAAATGGTACAAAAACCAAATGCATTAGATTTCAATTACCAAATGTTAGAAGTAGCGAATGTGACATCATATTGAAAGGAGAAAAACTGGAATTTGTTAATCAAACGGTGTTCCTAGGAATCACGCTAGACGAGAAATTACAATGGGGACCTCATATAACATCTCTTGCGGGGCGGCTAAGCTCCGCCGCTTATGCTGTTAGGAAGATCAGACAGTTAACAGATGTAGAAACCGCGCGTTTGGTCTACTTTAGCTACTTCCACAGCATTATGTCGTATGGCATTTTACTGTGGGGTCGGGCTGCTGACATTGAATCCATCTTTATTTTGCAAAAGAGAGCTGTCAGAGCCATTTATAATCTACGTCGCCGCGAATCTCTCAGGGACCTATTTAAAAGGATTAATATTATGACTGTACCTTGCCAATTCATTTATGAAAATATCATGTATGTAAGAAAAAATCTACATCTTTTTAATAAAATAAGTGGATAGACATAATTTTAATACTTGAAACAATGACAAATTAGATCAACCATTTTTCAGATTAGCTAAAGTACATACATCTTTTATGGGGTACTGTGTTAAATGTTATAATAAAATACCCTGTGATATATTGCAATTAAATGAAAGGAAATTTAAAACTCATATGAAAAGTACACTTTGTAAACAAGCATATTACAAATTAGAGGACTATATCCAAGATAAGAATGCTTGGAAACATACTGGTCCTGCTCCATAGGACAATCTAGAGTCTAGACAAAATCAAACTGGTTGCTAATTGAAATAAGTAATTAATTATATTTATGACATTGATTAAACTCAGTGATTACTTTAACTCACACACTGACTGATTACCTACTTGTTAATATTCTAGGAATATTGTATATATACTTTTACAATGTTTGTAAATATGTGAGCACCATGTATCTATCATAAAATTAATTTATCTGTAATTGCTTCAATTTCATTCTTTTTACCTATTTTGGTACAGTAATTTTGTTCTAGATGCATCGTTTTCACACATAATTATACAGTGAATGTATGTTAAATATTGTAGTTAAATCATTTTAAAAGAGTAACGGTGGAGTTTCATGTCCATTCTTCTCCATACAAAACTACATTTTGGAAGGGGCGACTAGAATCAATTCTATTTAAATACTGACGTTCAAAAGTGCCTTTTACGTGCCTATTTGAAATAAATGCTTTGACTTTGACTTTGATTTGATTAAGATCAGGTATAATCAATTATCTTGAGGAAAATATCATTCAGGAAATGCTTAGATCTAGGTCAAATACGTTTAACATATTTTCCGTATGACTTGTTTTGAATATAAATTAGCTTAGCGTTTTTGCTTCTAAATATGTAGTTCATTTTTAATTATTAATTTATTACTCAAACTTTTGCCAGCAGTAACAGAGTAGGTACTAGCCGGAAAGAATACAATAAGTAGTTAAATTGTCTTATAGTAACAGTCCCAGCTTTAAGCCGTTGGTCCTGCGCTTGATCCATCCCCGGGGGTGTCGGATTGCCGTCCCATCTGACTATGGACGTGAAGGAAAAAGGAGTGCACTTTTGTTTGCGCACACACTTAAGTACCATAATATCTCTTGCGTACTTGACTTTTTTCGTTGCCGTCCTATTTGACTATGAGCTTATGGGAAGAAGGAGTGCACTTTCGTTTTGCGCACACACTTGTGCACCAGAATGTCTCCTACGCAGGTACTTGACGTAGCTCGTTGGGATTGGCCGTTTTATTGTTTGACATTAGTATTCCGAATGACGTCAAAACGTCGTTAATTTGCATGTTTCGAGAATGCACCGAACGTACCTACCATACATAGCTTTATATTTAGTATTTTCTAGAAATATGACATAAATATTTTCGACATATTTTAATGGAGGAGTAGGTATGTTTATTTAAAGGTTAACTGGCTTTGTAAGTTGCACATTTTATTTTAATCGGTAACATTTCAACTGTTAGTCGGTGAGGCCAATGAACGCGCAATGCAGGCGCACATACATAGGCGTTAGGGGGGGGGGGGGGGGCTTTAAACAGGTGCAGTTCCCAGTCTCGTAATCAATTTGCCTCGCCTTTGGCCAACTTCGTTGGGATCGGCTTCCAGTCTAGCCGGATGCCGATAAATACCAGTTTTATACAAGGAGCGACTGACTATCTGGCCTCCACAACTCAGTTACTGATTAACACGATACTCCCTAGTATGGGTAAGACGGGTTATCTGACTTTTGGGGTTCTAACAAGCCGTCACGACTGTCAAAGATCCAAAAATGACTGATCCATGAATTACTGAGGCACGCAGGGGTGTTGTTATGTAATGGATGGTCACTTATCCAAGAACCTACCTCTTTGATCGACCCATGATTTGCCTACGACCAACAATATCTTATTATAAATCTTAAGGTGAATCTAGTCCACATTTTTACCATACAAACTTCGGGAGTGTATTACTCCACTGTTCGACAATGTACATCAAAAATTAAACATGGTATGGTTTTGTCTCATTATTAATATTGTTTATACGGAAACAGAATGTTCAAATAAAAAGCCATTAAAAAGTTAGGAGCCAACAAAGATTAGTTTTTGTTGATAATTTAACCTTACTTTGGGCGTGTTTAAGTAATAAAAGAAGTGTAAAATCTGAAAAACTAAGTCGGTACCGACAAAGCTTAAATATCGAAAAGTACAATAAACTTTATTGGTAATTGATTTATGCAGTGGTTTTTTCATAAAACCCGATCTTCCGTAGGACTGTTCTTAATTTTTTACCCACCTGTTGTACTGTAAATGGTCTTGCATCTCACTCAATAATGTTGTTCATGGGTACTACCTCTGTCGGACACGAAGCCTGATCAGACAGCTTGCTTTTTAGCCAGGCCCATCAGTGAGTTCGATCCCGCGACTAGGTTCCCCTTAAATTCACTGACAGACAACGCGCAGCCAATACCGCTGGGTCTAGTCTAGACTCTAGAGCCAGGCTGTGCAAAATTTTACAGTTTTTGGACTCTAGACTGTAAAAGCGTGTGTAGGGGATTCTTATTGAAACACCTTATTACATACACTTTTCATTTATTAAGCCGCGCACTTATGGAATACTACTCGTTTTACATTTCAATTTTTCTTAAGTAGTTTTCTACTAGGGTACAAGTAGCGGGTAGGCCCACTGATAATTATTTATATTTATTGCTTCTAAACCAATCAACAATAAGAAAGGCCGGGATATTTTGGTCAAGCATGAGTCTAATTCTCGACAGGTTTAGACCTGTTCGGACAAGTTTTTGCTTGCTCGAGGGCGATACCATTTGTTGCGTATGTGTGTGTAGGTGCCTGTTAATGTTTTACCTGTGTGTTTTTGTCGAGTTAGAACCTGTTTTATGGGTGATACCATTAGTTTAGATATTTATTTACCTTTTGAGGATGTGTGGGGTGCTAACTACGTTTCTTATTGATTGGTTTATAGCTACATTAGGTATTGATAAAACTTATTATTAACTATGGGAGATGAAAACTATCCCTATGCTTAAGAATGTAACAACGAATTACCTATCTATTTTACCTATAAGAAAATGGTTTTTATTGTTTAATCAAACTCTTAATTATTAATCAGTTCTTCTTGTAGTCGCCAACAGTCTCCCCCTCAGTGCGTTGCACTCCATCTCGTTGGGGCGACGTTGCTGGTACGATCAGGACTAGGCGCGATGCTGGCCGCCGCAGGACACCCGCTGCAGTTCGCACGTCTACGATCCTGGTTCTTCCGTCTGGTCCGGGATGAGTGGCGACTATCTCGCCGCGTGGCCACGAGTACCGTGGCAGGGTGTGGTCGACGATCAGGACTATGTCGCCCAATGTAGGGTCCTGATAGTGAGGACCTTGGTTGTAGCGTGGCGAGAGAGTTGGTAGGTACTCTCTCAACCACCTTGACCAGAAATGATCGGTCAAGCGTTGGGATGTCTTCCAGTTGGGAGAACCGATGAGTTCTGTGTCGTCGAAGGAGCCAAAGAGGGTAGCTCCGCATGAGCGCCCGATGAGGAAATGGTTCGGGGTCAAGGCTTCTTCTTCTTCTGGGTCGGTGCTGACGGAGAAGAGGGGTCTCGAGTTCACGATGTGCTCGGCCTCCAGAAGCAATGTGTGGAGTATTTCTTCTTTAGGTTGCCGCTCGTGTAGTGTTGCTGAGAGAGCGACTTTTACGGATCGCACCATTCTTTCCCAGGCTCCGCCCATGTGGGGGGCTCCAGGAGGGATGAACTTCCAAACGATGCCCATTTTGTTTACTTCTTTTCCCAGAGTCTCGATGGCTGCAGTGATTTCTCTGTTGGCACCGATGAAGTTGGTTCCGTTGTCGCTCAGGATAATTTTCGGTGTTCCTCTTCTGGCGATCATTCTTCGTAGCGCGAGGATCATGGAGTCGGTTGATAGGGAGTTAGCCAATTCTAGATGAATCGCTCTTGTGGTGAGGCACGTGAACAAAGCTCCCCAACGTTTCTCTGTACGTCTTCCAATGGTAACAAACATAGGTCCGAAATAGTCTACTCCTAGGCAGGTGAAGGGAGGGCTGGCCTTTGTTAGACGTTCAGGTGGCAGATCTCCTTGAGGTGTGATCTGTGGAGTCTTCTTCCGAATTCTACACCATCCGCAGTCTCGTGCTACCTTTTTTACCATGTTTCGAAGCGATGGTATCCAATATTTCTGCCGGACCTCATTCATCACGGTGTTGTGGTTCCCGTGATTGAAAGCTTCATGGAGGTATTTCACTAGCAGCTGGGTTATTCGGTGACGTTTGTCCATCAGGATCGGATTCTTGTATGAAGCTATCAAGTATTTGGCGGCTCCGATGCGGGTGGATAGTCTGATGAGCCCGTCTTCTAATTTGATCGTGAAGTTCTTCAGGTTGGATGTCGAATTAAGGTCTTCTTTCTTACGCAGGGCAGCTAGTTCGTCTGGGAAGCTGTCTTCTTGCACTCTTTTTATCAGCAGTTGTTCCGCCTTTTCTATGTAGAGTGCAGATTTTGGTAGAAAGGCCGCTTCTTTTCTGCTTGGTCTCTTTTCCGACGGTTGGATCTTCTGTTTTTGTATCTTTTTCCAGGCTGGGTCTTGGGTTCTTCTGGTGATGAGTTTTGTGATGTTCACCTTTTTCTTTATTTTTCGCTTGAAAACGTCTATGGCTTGTAGGTACCTTGCTGTTGCGTGAAGCAGGCGTATCCAACTGGAAAATCTCTCTGGATCGGGCACGATGACAGGTATGACTTTCCTGACGCTTAACGTGATGGCGTTAGGCTTTTCCTCGCCCGTATCGGTGATAGAGACTTTTTTCTCTTCTGTAGGCCAATTTCTGGGATCTTCACGCAAGAAGGCTGGGCCATTAAACCATCGATGTGATACATCGAATTTAGACGGGGTTTCTCTGGTAGCGTCGTCGGCTACGTTGTGTTTCGTCGGAACCCAGCGCCATTCTTTATGCTTCGTCAGCTCTTCTATCTCGGCGAGACGGTGCGCGACGAAGGGCTTGAAACGCCTAGGGTCTGATTTGATCCATGTCAGCGCTGTTCTGGAGTCGGTCCAGAAGTATCTTCGGGTCGTCGTTAAATCCATTTCTTGGCTTGTACTATTGGCCAAGCGGCTTCCCAGTAGACACGCTTGTAGTTCGAGTCGAGGTATTGAAGTTGGCTTGAGAGGTGACACTCTAGCTTTCGCCGTTAGCAGCTTTACTTCCACGCGATTGTCCGAATGTTGAGAGCGCCAGTACACCGCGCAAGCGTATGCCTTCTCACTTGCATCGCAGAATGTGTGCAGCTCCCCCTCGGTCGCGTCGTATGTGAAACAGCGAGGAATTCGAAGGTCTTCAAGTTTTCTTAAATCTTCAAGCCACTTTCTCCATTCCTGTTCTCTTGGTGGAGGTAATATCTCGTCCCATTCTAGGCCGGACCTCCACAAGTTTTGAAGCATCACTTTTCCCTGTACGGTTATGGGTGACGCTAATCCTAATGGGTCGAAGACCGACATCACTGCGCTTGTCGCTTCTCTCTTCGTCGGTGCGCGTTTTCCTTCCTTGGCTTCGTCGGGGGTGTTCCGTAGACTCAGAGTGAAATGAAGACTGTCTTCTTGGACGTTCCAATTGAGTCCCAAGGTTTTCTCGACTTGATCCTTAGGTTCTCCTAGCACGATGGAGTTTGTCTTGGTGTCTGCGTCGGTGAACTCTTCAACCGTCGAAGGGTCGTTGCTCGCCCAGCCTCTCAAGAGGAATCCCCCTTTCTTGTGGATCTCATTCACATCTCTTGACACTTTGGTAGCTGTCGCTGCGTCGGGATAGCTTGCGATGTAATCGTCCATGTAATGGTTTCGGTTTATCGCTCTGACGGCTTCTGGACAGCAATTGGTGAAATCTTCTGCATTTCTGTTCTTTACATATATAGCGGTACACGGCGAGCAGGCGGCTCCGAATATTAATGATGTCATTCTGTATTCCTTATTTTTCCAAAGAAATCGAAGGCTGTCTCTATCTTCTTCATTGATTTTTATTCTCAGGAACATCTCTTTGATGTCTGCGACGACGGCTACTGCTTCTTGCCGGAACCGGAGCAGGACACCGAACAGTGATTGTAGCAAGTCGGGTCCTGCTAACAATGCGTCGTTCAGCGATTTTCCATTTGATTTAGCGGCGGCGTCGAAGACCAGTCTCATCTTCTTCTTCTGGGGGTGGACAACGGCGAAATGCGGCAGGTACCATGATCTTGAGGAGGCGGGTTCATCTGTTACTTCCTCGGCGTATTTACTGTTGATCAGGTTTTCGACCTGCTCTTCATATTTTCGTTCAAATTCTTTGTCCTTTAAGAACTTTTTCTCCATTCCCCTTAGTCGTCGCGCTGCAGCTGTTTTGCTTTCCGGCAGGCTTTCCTCGTCCGTCTTCCAGATCAAACCTGCACTGAATCTCCCATCAGGTAATCTTTTCGTCGTGGAATGCAGCAGGTCAAGAGCCCGTTGGTCGATGTCGCTGGAGGGTCTCCTCGCGGCGACTCCTAGGGCTTCGATGTCGAAGTGGTTTCTAATCATCTTCTCGAGGCAATCATCTTTTCCTTCAGGCAATGTCACAAGATGATTCACTATTCGTACTGCAGTATTATTTCTTGACTTGGTTCCGTGCAAGACCCAACCCAACTGGGTTCTGGAGGCTACTGGCTTGCTTCGGTCGCCAACTTTTACTTCTTGAGACACGATCAGATGCCAATTGTCCTGTCCGATGAGTACAGTAGGACGAGCGTTTGGATATTTCAGTTGCTCTGCTATCTTTTCCAGATGTGGGCAGTCTTCCAGATCCTTATCGCTGACTTCTTGGGGGGACAAGTGCAAGGCCTTAACGGTGTATCCTGACATTTTCTCCATGCTGCGCTCGAATCTTCCTCTGATCTTGATATCGACCTTCTTTGACTTCTGGCTCATTCGATGACCTCCCACGCCCTCGATTCTTAATTCTTCTTCAGGGCCCTGGGCTCCGATCATGTTCACGATGTCTTCTTCTATCAGGGTCACTGTTGATCCTTCGTCCATGAGGGCGTAGACTTCGGCTTTGGCATCTGGTCCCCATAGTTCTACTGGCACGATTTTCAAGTAGGCTCTTGATATCGTCCGCGTTGCATTCACTGTCGATGCTACAGCTTGGGTATCTTGCGTGGCTGGCTTCGTCCTTTCTTCTGAATGTAACATCACATGGTGACTTCTCTTGCATTTTCCACACGGCTTTGCTTTGCAGCTGAATCTTCTATGTCGTCCCAATAGGCATTTGAAACATATGAAAGCTCGCTTGGCTTGTTCCCATCTTTCTTCTATGGAAGCGTTGACGAACTTATTGCATTTCAACAGTGCGTGTTCCCCAGCACATTCAGGACAGGCGATCTTTTCCGGTTTCTTGGTGTCGTCCTTGCATGAACAGACTGTCGCTGTTTGTGGTTCATCTTCTTCTTCTTCATCATCCGAATCTTCCTCGTTCGATGAATGTTCTTCTTCATTGTGCCGTGCGACTCGAGTGGCGTTCACGCCGCGGGAACCGGGAGGCCGCATGCGGTTTCTTAATCCTTCCTTCTTCACCTTGGTACCCATGAACTCGTGCATTTCGAACTGATCCACCATTTGGTTGAAGAAGTTCATAAGGCTGATGAGGATTGGTTCATCATCTTCTTCTTTGGATGCTCTGTAATCGTACCACCTGAATCGCACCAGGATGCACATCTTCTCAATTATACGATTCGCTATATCACTTGAGTGCAGATAACTTTGCTTCTTCATTTGTTTCACAACGCTGACTGTATTGGCCACTGCTCCAGCGTATCTCACCAACTCTCTTGCGTCTTCAGACATGGGGGTCAGCTTCTCTATGTTTTCTATCTCACTTCTTATCAGATAAGTGGGTCTTCCGAATCGGCGTTCTAATGCAGTTATTACCTCTTCTGGATCCACTTGTGTATAGAGAAGGGACTTCACTGCTTCTTTGGCTTTCCCTTTTATTGCTCTTCTTAATCTTCCCATGTTCTCGATTCCACTGAAGAGAGCCTGCGAGTCCTTGTATGTTGCTTTAAAGGCCATCCAATCTCTTGCGTCGCCGTCAAATTGGTGTAGCTCGCTGACATACTTCGGTGCGCGTTGCATAACCGCTGTTGCCTTGCTGTCTGTTGCTGATTTGACTGCTTCCAATATTGCTTCGGCCAGCTGACTGGCAGGGGTCGTCGTGGGTGGCGTCATTTCTGCTGTGTGCGGCGCTTCCTTTGCCTTTGACACCCATGCTTCAGTAGCCTTTTCAGCAGCGGCTTTGGTCGCGGTATCTTCTTCATTATCACTCAAGTCCGTATCGTCTTCGCAGACACGCGTTAATTCCAACTTGGTGTTCGCCAGCTTAGCTTTCATCTTGATTTCTTCCAATTGTAATTTCTCTAATTCTAATCTGGCTTCTATTTCTTTCTTCTTATTGCTTGCTTTGTTTGAAGTCGGCTTTGCCTTCTTTTTATTTTCTACCAAGGTAGCATCGGCTTCCTCGACCACGGTTGTGTCTTTGGTAAGCGCGCTGCCGTCTGTCACCTCTTCGGAGGTGGTAGCTGACGTTTCCGTAGTTTCTTCTTCCGTGGTCGAGCGCGTGCTATCTCCTTTACGGCTTCGCGTCATCATTATTTATTCACTTTCACAGCACTTATTGTCAATATTGTTCAGTAACTTACCGGTGTTTATATGTTAGTCCTTTAGCAGAGGACGCGTTGAAGCGAAGGCGTACACACACACTTCGACTTATACAGTACATACACACATTAAAACTTTAGTTCCGTGTCCTTTAAGTACTCACTAAACACCGTTCACGTAACGCTTATGCACTCACTAAACACCGTTCACGTAATGCTTATGTACTCACTAAACACCGTTCACATAACACATATATTCATTACGCACGTTAACATAACACTTATGTACTCACTATGCACATTCACAAAACACTGGAACAAGCAGGGCTTCGAGTGACACTGGGCTTCGAGAGGGCGCGGCGTGGCTCGTAGTCGACCCTCCCAGCTATAATCTTCACTTGGCAGGTCGTGTGCCCGCCAACAGGTCTTCCGTGGAGGGCCTAGCTTCGAGAATAAGCGATCTTCCTAGTCGTTTATTCCCAGCAATAATCTTCGGCGGCACACGTAGGGCTTCGAGTGATACGGGGGCTTCGAGAGGGCGCGGCGTGGCTCGTAGTCGACCCTCCCAGCTATAATCTTCACTCGGCAGGTCGTGTGCCCGCCAACAGGTCTTCCGTGGAGGGCCTAGCTTCGAGAATAAGCGATCTTCCTAGTCGTTTATTCCCAGCAATAATCTTCGGCGGCACACGTAGGGCTTCGAGTGATACGGGGGCTTCGAGAGGGCGCGGCGTGGCTCGTAGTCGACCCTCCCAGCTATAATCTTCACTCAGCAGGTCGTGTGCCCGCCAACAGGTCTTCCGTGGAGGGCCTAGCTTCGAGAATAAGCGATCTTCGTAGTCGTTTATTCCCAGCAATAATCTTCGGCGGCACACGTAGGGCTTCGAGTGATACGGGGGCTTCGAGAGGGCGCGGCGTGGCTCGTAGTCAACCCTCCCAGCTATAATCTTCACTCAGCAGGTCGTGTGCCCGCCAACAGGTCTTCCGTGGAGGGCCTAGCTTCGAGAATAAGCGATCTTCCTAGTCGTTTATTCCCAGCAATAATCTTCGGCGGCGCACGTAGGGCTTCGAGAGGGCGCGGCTCGTAGAACTAATCTTCACGTAACTTACCAAAATACGCAAGCTTCTTGTAAAACGCTGCTTATCTTCATACAGCGATATATCTTCAAGTAGCTTCTGTATTCTTCGTGTATCTTCAGGCTCAGGCTTCAGTTCTTCAATCCGGCTGCAGAAGGACCAATTCTTGTAGGGGATTCTTATTGAAACACCTTATTACATACACTTTTCATTTATTAAGCCGCGCACTTATGGAATACTACTCGTTTTACATTTCAATTTTTCTTAAGTAGTTTTCTACTAGGGTACAAGTAGCGGGTAGGCCCACTGATAATTATTTATATTTATTGCTTCTAAACCAATCAACAATAAGAAAGGCCGGGATATTTTGGTCAAGCATGAGTCTAATTCTCGACAGGTTTAGACCTGTTCGGACAAGTTTTTGCATGCTCGAGGGCGATACCATTTGTTGCGTATGTGTGTGTAGGTGCCTGTTAATGTTTTACCTGTGTGTTTTTGTCGAGTTAGAACCTGTTTTATGGGTGATACCATTAGTTTAGATATTTATTTACCTTTTGAGGATGTGTGGGGTGCTAACTACGTTTCTTATTGATTGGTTTATAGCTACATTAGGTATTGATAAAACTTATTATTAACTATGGGAGATGAAAACTATCCCTATGCTTAAGAATGTAACAACGAATTACCTATCTATTTTACCTATAAGAAAATGGTTTTTATTGTTTAATCAAACTCTTAATTATTAATCAGTTCTTCTTGTAGTCGCCAACAGCGTGTTTTGTACAAGAGTTCCATATACAACGAGGGTAGAAGTAGAACCATGATGAATTTATTTACGATTATACTTATATTTTTCATCGGTTATAAAAAAAATATGTTGTGTTTGTGTGGTTGTTATAATACCTACGCGGTCATAATGTATGGGACGTCATGACTGCGTACATAGGTATTGCACTTATAATAGTACATTATGATATAAGTGCGGTAAGTTGAAAATTACAGCCGAGGCGATATTGCTAGCCCGAGCCGTAGACGAGGGCTACAAGAAAGCAGAGGCTGTAATTTTCAAAGCGCACGTATGTCATACGACGTTTTATAACATATTTGCGAGGAAATAAATAAAAGTCGGACTTTCTTAAACGAGTAAATCTTTAATCACTTGTTAAAGCAGTTAGAAAAAATTTAACAATTTGTAAACATGATTATTACTTGTTCACAAATTAGCGATGCGCACGCATCAGCGCTTTTTTTTAAGGCAAAGGCACAAAAACAGCCAGTATAACTAATAAAGTAAATTAATATTTTTTTGTTTTTGTTACAGATAAACTTACCGCACTTATATCATAATGTACTATTTTTTTTTAAACCGACGAAGAATTATATGTTAGAGGGTCTAGAATCAAATGCTGAATTCACGGTTACAGTTTTGCGCACTGGTAATTTTTTTTTCCTGTATACAAAAATACAAACCTCATCCCCGAGGATTTGTATGTAAGTTCTTCATTTTTGCCGATGGGATATCCCATCGGGCACACTGTTGCAAATAATAAAAAAACTCTAGAAGTGGGTTGGTGATGAAAGATTCATGTGAATCATCTAAGCCTTTTAGATGATTCACTCTTAAAAATATGAATTCCTGCGATTCTAAGGAATTAAATCATTGACGGTTTAAGGTTCAAAGATCTTTCTACAAACAATTATTTAATGACACATAGGTACTTGCACACGTCCAATAAATAAAGGTGTCAAGTCGCCAATCAAGTTGCATTTCGGTCAATGTTGATGTTTACTGGGTGAACAAAGTAGGACCATTTAAAAGAATGACGGTATCATATTCCAAAGGTAATTTATTCTAATCAGGCAAATGCCGATGGGGCCGAAAGGTTCTGGAGTGGCGACCGCGTACCGGAAGACGTAGAGTGGGAAGGCCTCCCACAAGGTGGACCGACGAACTGGTGAAGGCCTCGGGAATCCGCTGGATGTAGGAAGCACAATACCGGTTGAAGTGGAGGAGCCTGGGGGAGGCCTATGTCCACCAGTGAATTATTTTCTGGGGCAACTCAACTGACAAGGACGTACCCTTCAAAGCCCAAAAAAGGTGCATCAGGACTATGTTTAGATTACAGTCAATCGAAAGTTGTAAGCCCTACTTTAAAAAATATAAAATATTAACTCTCCCTTGCCTTTACATTTTAGACATTGTAATGTTTGTAAAATCAAATCGGTTCTTATTTCCACGTCAATCAGAAGTGGTCGATCGCAACCATAGTAGACGCGATGACAGTATTCTCTGTCTACATATATCGAAAACAGCATTAATGCACAAGAGTGTTTTCTGTCTGGCCCATAAAATTTTCAATAAACTCCCAAATAGTTGGGAGGAGTCCGTCAATTAAAAAATAAATTAAAGATACTGCTAGAAGGGAAAGCATACTACAGTATTCTAGAATTTCTTAATGACAACATCTAATACTGTGTAGTAACCAATATTATCAATACATCTTTGACATAATCCGTACATACAGCAACATATTATTGCTATGATCATAATTTTAATTGACTGACTACTTGATTAATTGTTACGTAATTATGATGACGAAATTTAAATATTTGTACGCCGCTAAGGCCAAACATGACTGATCTAAACTATAATGTAATTTAATAACTTGCATGCTCTGTATGTGTACTCATGTTTAAAGAATCTTGAATCTTGTGAACGTCTTTCGGCTTAAATGGTGAGGCAGAATCAGCTAATTTCGAAAGCCAAAATTACATAAAACGGTCTTCCAAACGCCCGCCCTTTACCACTTTTTATTGTTTTAGCTGGGAAGTGGCTCAACAAACTTCCCTGCAGTACCTACCTCTCTTCTCTTCTTCACCCCTTGACCACCCAATGCTGAGTGTAGGTCTCTTCCAAATCTCTCCACTTTTGGCGGTTTTGTGTCATGGCTATCCAGTTTCTTCCGGCCACTTTAATGAGATCGTCTGTCTACCTAGTCGGTTGGCTACCCACATTCCTCCGTCCCGTCCGTGGTCTCCACTCCAGCGTTTTCTTCCTGCAGTACCTATGTAGCCATTAATACCTTCTGTACCTTGTTCATAGCTAGGCTAGGGCCACTTGACAAGCATTTATTTAGTCAAGTCATCATTGTGTTTTTTTCTCGAATCTCGATAGGAATATCGAATGGATTTCGATCCATCCACGAACCAACCGCGGCAAGCCTATGTTATTATTTAGCCACAAGGTCCCACGAAATTTAACCTAGACATTACAAAAAGAACCTAAACGTACCATTGAGCCGTAACAAACGGGATAAAAAACCCGTTTTCGGAATAAATAACTAAGTATAGTATTCAGCTGTACCAAGAAGTTAGTTATATGTCGTCTTTCGACTTATAAACATGTATTCATTATATTTAAATGTTACGTAAATAACAATAAATTGTTTGACATGTTTTTTGATAACGTATTGTTTTTATTTTTAAGTGGTTTGGCCGTGCAGTGTGCGTACGACCGGTCGGAAGGTTTGTATTATTAATATTATAATATTTTATTCATAAAATAAAAGACAAGAGGTGCTCATGGCTAAGAAATAACAGTCGGGTCGTCGATCAGGTTAAGCTACGCTTGTCGCGGTTGGTCTGTGGATGGATGACCATTTTTACATAACGAGTCGCTTCCGTGCTTCGGAAAGCGCTTTAAGCCGTTGGTTCGGGCTGTCTTTCGTGGATGTTTGACCGTTTCAGATCGTCAGTAGCCCGAAAAACTGACAACCAGTATTACCAAGAGTCCGCCAGCCTTTCGAAGGATAATGCTTACTAGTGATGGGTCGTTGACGGTTTTTCCGTTAAAGTAACGTCAACGTTAATTTACGTTGGTCAACTAGTTGATCAACTAGTTAAATTCGTCAACGAGTTAACGTGCAACTAATGTCGACTTGCAACGTAAACCGTTCATTCATTGAACGGTTTTTATTCAACGTTGCGACGTTCAACGATTCTTATACACCGTGAAATTTTAATGGTTGTTTTCCCGCGGCAGAACAACTTGCCATAAGGAGTACTTTCGAAGCATAGAGTAAAAGTAAAAAAATAAAGATTTTTTTGTTTTAAAATAATTTAAAAAAATATTCATCAACTCGATAAAACAGTACTCAATAGTAACACTAGAAGTAACTTGTAGGTACTACTCGAATCGCACGCACCTCCGACAAAGGTAACAGCGGTGCATTAATGTTTAAAGCAAAACAAACTCTCGCACGTGGTGATTTTTCACAATAGTTAATCTGCCATTTTTTGTTTCTAATATTTTATTTGTTTATGAAACGATTGTATTACCAAGACAAAACCATTTCGCTGCGGGAAAACAACCATTAAAATTTCACGGTGTATTGGTATACTTTTCTTAAAATAAATATTTCAAAAATCAACTCTTGCGTACTTAGAGTTCAAATTCTACGACATGACCGTCGCTCGGAATCTATGATGGTATTTTCAACGTAAGTTTTTTGCTCAGTTCGTTATGTACGTTTGCAAATTTAGTTTAGTTGATTATTGAACGAGTTACATTCTTAAATGTCGTTGACAAATTCAACTAGTTGATTCATAAATAGTTAACGTTAATGCGTTGACAGGAGATCAACGGTTGATTCAACTAGTTCGCTGATTCAACGCCCATCGCTAATGTTTCCCCATTGCTTCATACTTTCTAAAAATTTGTCTGTTCAACAACGTACTTAAATAACGCAAAAAATGTTGTTGAACTTTCGTTTGAAATATTTCGTCTGCTCAACAAAGTAACTATCGCAATTAATGTTGTTGGTTGTTGTACTGACGCCAGCGCCACCATATCAATCTACCCCAAACTATCAAATTTTCCCATTTGAACATGAACCTTATGCTTATGTTGTAAAGATGAAAATGTATCAAAGAAATTTGACAGATTGGGGTAGATTGATGTGCTGCAGTGGCGAAGGGTCAATACAAACCGATTCCCATCGGCTTACCTTAAAGAAATCCCACCAATCCACCATTAAATATTTCAAAGTACAATTAAGGTTTATGTGTATTACTGAAAAAACACTTGCGCGCAAAGAAAACCAAATCTTCCTTACGAAATTCTGTGATTCCAACTCAATAAGTGAGAGTGGGAATTTACCCTCTGAGGAAGCTAAGCTTGCATCACGCGGTGATTTTTGTTAGAACGGCTTACCCTGGCCATCATTCCACTCCTCGCTACTGATGTGCTGGCGTCTTTACTGTGTTGTGCCCAATTACCTCGCCCATCGTTATCTAGAAAGTTACATTTTAGTAAATTAAGTCTACATCAAAAAAAGGAACCAACCGGTTAAAGGACGACCGACATTCAAACTCAAACTCAAAAACTCAAAGCATTTATTTCAAATAAACCAATTACAGGCACTTTTGAATTGTCAAGGTCGGTGAGTTAGAAAGATGAAGCTAATTGCCCATTCCAAAGCGTAGGTACCTATGGAGAAGAATTGTTTCACGAATTCCAAAATCTAAAACTATGTGTGCTTGTAAGCAATTTAATAAACGGTCTGCTCAACTATACAACAAAATAAACAAACATATTTCCATATACACAAAAAAATTATGAATGTACAAAAAAAAATTACAAGTTGCAAAAAGACACTTAAGATGACACAGAGGCACTTTTGGAGCAAATAAAGTAGCAGATACACACACATACACTCTCACACACAGACACACTACGCACAGGTATTCACACTCTCACTAACACACTTGTTTTTATTTGATATTTTAAATACCTACGGATTTCTTGTAAATAGATTATTTAATATTATGCTGTATTATCGAAGAGCGGAGTCTCTAAAGACACGCATTGTTTGCTTAAAAGGAGGCTCCAAACACGAAACCCTGTTTACCCTGTTTTGTAAACTGAGGCACAAATAAAAACATTTATTCATTTATTTATTTATTTCCATTTTCAGGAGAAATATGCCAGACGGGGGACGCCGTAGGAAAGTGCGTTCATGTCTTCAAGTGTCTCTCATCCATCCTGGATATAAAGCAGAAGAATAACCCGCCGGTAAATAACCTTCATTTGTTTTTACCCGACTGCGCCAGCACTCGAAAAACATAACCCTCCTTGGGTTATGTTTTTCGAGTGCATGTATTTATGTATGTATATTTCTTTGGCATGCTCTGTAGCCTAAATGGCTTGATCGATTTCAGCTTGAGAGCTACCGATAAATTTATCATAATTGTGAGAGTGGTACTGGGTAAGTAAATCAAAAATTTTAAAAATGGCCGATTTTTGACGCCATATTGTGTCTTAAAAAAGAAATGTTTTTCTCAAAACCTATTGAGTATCAAAATAAACAGAACTCATTAAAGTCAAAAATAATTATATTAACTGAAAACGGTGAAATAAAAAATAAAAAATTACAAAATCAAAAAACCCGACCGCCTAAAAAGTGAACTTTAATTAAAAATGATGGAAACAAGAAACTTGTTGTAAAAAGATGGATACTAGACTGAATATCTACTATAAGCAATCTGATGCAGTCGGAGGCATTTATTGTTTTTGATTTTGTAAATTATTTTTGTATTACTACTTCGTCTAAGCGTGTCGATAGCAAGCTAAATACAGTCAATTTGAATTTGGCTCCGAGCTTGGCACTTTCAGCAGCATCCATCAGCTCTTGCAGCGTGCAGACAACAGGACACGCTGGACAAGATATTAAGTGCCCCATTGTTTGTGGGACAGCACAACATTTACACTCCAAGTCGGAGTCATCTTTGAATCTTCACCTGAGCAGGTTTACTTTACTACGGCCTACCTGAGTTCGGAGTCTATTTAAAGACTTCCAGTGAAGCCAAACGAAAAAGCAACCATGTCCAGGTGCGAGATTTTCAACAGGTGGAACGAATGGGTTTCGTAGAAAAACACCATCTTGCCACAGGCTTAGCTTTTCCACTCTACTACTTAATATTATAGAGAGGCATAATTTGTTTGGAAGTTTGTATGTACAGGATAATCTCCGGAATTACCAGTCGGATTAGAAAAAATCTTTAGACATTTGATAGCCGCATTTCTGAGGGAGGTTTTAAGCTATTTAACATCACGCTCTCAGATTATAAAACAAATGCAGATAGACCGCGCGAAACACCAAAAGTGAGGCCAAAAAACCAAATCATCATATCAGCCGAAAGTCGTCCACTGCTGGACATAAGCCTCCCCAAAAGTGGGGAATTTGCCATAATCGCCACGCTTGGCAGGCGGGTTGGCGATCGCAGTATGGTGGTAAAATGCATAGAGAACGCTGCTGCCCATTCTCTAGTAAGCCCCTTAGTCGCCTTCTACGACACCCACGGGAAGAAATGGGATGGTGCTATTCTTTTACGTCCGGCACTACACGGAACAACCAAATACTGATTCAAAACTCGAGTTAATAAGCCTCGAAGCGTCGTTTATTGTTTGGTTTTTTGGCTTCACTCTTGTGTTTCGCGCGGTCTATCTGTCTTTATTTTATAATCTAAGATCACGCTACGATGCTTAGAAGCCAAGCAGAATAAAAAGTTGTATTTTCCACTCTTTGGAGGTCCGATAGGCAGCAGCTTCAAGTAAATTACTGGCATTACGTTGGATCCGGTTAGACTGGAATCGACTTCAACATAGTTCGGTAAAGACTGGCAGATGATGAAGTTCCTATGTAACTAAGGATATTTTATCTCCCGTCTGTACAACATACAACGAGAAATTTTAATGGTTGTTTTCCCGCAGCGAAATGGTTTTGTCTTGGTGATACAATAGTTTTATAAACAAATAAAATATTAGAAACAAAAAATGGTAGATTAACCATCGTGAAAAATAAGAGACAATAAAAGCGAGAGTTTATTTTGCTTTGAACATTTATGCATCGCTGTTCCCTTTGTCGGCGGCGCGTGCGATTCGAGTAGTACCTGCAAGTTACCTCTAGTGTTACTTACTATTGATTCTCGTGTTTTCGAGGTATTTTAAAACAAAAACATCTTAATTTTTTTACTTTTAATCAATGCTTCGAAAGTACTCCTTATGGTAAGTTGTTCTGCCGCGGGAAAACAACCATTTAAATTTCTCGGAGCATAAGGTCGTCCTTATGTCATTTTTTTTTTTTATATTGGCACCTTTTTCTTTTCATGTAATTAGTTTTAATCTCATCGTGCTTTGTATGTTGTGTTAGGTATGTCTTTTGTATGCACCAAATAAATGATTTATCTATCTCTCTGCCCTTTTTGTACATTTACAGTACCGACATTTATTCCATCTACGATGCCTGTAGATAGTTTAGAGGGCAATGATTGCTAGAGGCCTTTTTGACACTGTAAAGTCAAACCCCGGTGCCATCGCTGTCCTAAGAAACCATACGGAAGGACAATCGTGACATAATGTCATGTAGGTAATCGTGATGTGTCAAGTGTCATTAAGTTTTGAATTTGAATGACGATTACATATTCACGATGCGAAGCACGTTCTAAATGGACGTGACACACGAGGCTAGCAGTTTTAATAGATAGAATTTATCACTGTATGTTGGAAGATCTGCTAATAAAATAACAGGTTTCAGGTTATCTTGACCTCCCGCAACCAAGCGAGTTACGAGTGAAGTACCTCGCATCTTGCATTAAGAACGTTCATCCCACGCGGGCTGGCAACAACGCTAAATAATCACTAAACATTACTATAAATATAGTAGTTTTTAGTGATTATTTAATTGTATACAAACAAAACTACATTTTTTTTTAGCCACGCAAAAAAACATTTATTAAACTTTAATTAGTTATTATTAAACATTACACACATTACACACACACACACACACACACATTCACACATCACATTCACATTTTTTTACATTAGTTTTTTTTAAACATTTATTTATTTATTTAACCATTTACCCCCACCACCATTACACCATTTACTCTTTAATAAAAACATTTAATCGTACTAAGCAATGCAAATTGAAAATAATTGGCGGTATGTCGATTTTTATAGGTAAATCTCAAAATAACCGTAAAAAAAATAGCATACAAACTTGTAAACTACCAACAATCTAGTGCTTTGCTGTAAAAAATGTTTGCTTTTGTTTGTATATCGCGAAAAACTGCTATAAATGCGCCGTTGCCAGCCCGCGTGGGATGAACGCTCTTATAATACTTCACATTCTGGCGGGCCACAGAGCAACACAGTGGCGATGGCGGGCGCTCGCCAGGCGTAATTCTGCGGCTGTTGCTAGCTAAGTACTCGAGAAGTTGATCAAAGTTCAGAAGGATGCACTAAGGTACAGACGCCTCGGGAGGTTTCTGGACAGGACCAAGCCCGGGTCAACGGCGCGTTGTGTTCCACGCGCGCCTCAAAGAGATGTCAGCAGCAACAGATGGGGCCCGCAAGGGCCGATGCCTGCCAGGGGTGCGGGTTGTTCGAAAGAGATACCGCCACCCCTGGCACACAGGCAACTGAGGGAACACGGGTGGGTTTTAGTCAGTAAAAGTCTGACACGCCTTCCCGCTCCACCCAGAGCGGCAGAAGTTATTTGATGATTTCCCACCCATAAAAAAAAAAGGTACAGACGCCTCGGGAGGTTCCTGTTTCGGATAAGGCGGGAGGAAACGCCCGGGTGTTTCCATTGCGAAGATCGCCCTGAGGACACGGTGGAGCATACGGTGGAGGTCTGCCCGGCTTGGGCGGAGCACCGCCGTGTCCTCGTGGAGGCGATCGGCGGCAGCGATCTGTCGCGTCCGGCCCTGGTCCAGGCCATGGTACGGAGCGAGAGTGCATGGTTAGCCGTCACCTCCTTCCGCGAAGCAGTGATGCTCGCAAAGAGGGAGGCGGTGCACGTGAGGGAGAGGCAGTACATGCGCCCTCACGGCCGTAGCCTTCGCAGGAGACGCCCTGGGCGTCGGGAATCCCAGGCTGATTCCCGGTCACCGTGGGCACGGGCTTGCGGACGGCGAGTAATGGGCAGCTCGCTGTCTGGTAAGGACTAAGCCCGGGTCGACGGCGCGTTGTGTTCCATGCGAGCCTCAAAGAGATGTCAGCACTAACTAGTGGGGCCTGCAAGGGCCAATGCCTGCCAAGGGTGCGGGTTGTTCGAAAGAGATACCGCGGCCCCTGACACACAGGCAACTGATGGAACACGGGTAGGGTTTTGTCAGTAAAAGTCTGACACGCCCTCCCGCTCCACCCAGAGCGGGAGAAGTTATTTGATGATTTCCCACCCAAAAAAAAAAGCACATCAAGCTACCTCAATCTGTGAAATTTCTTTGATAGATTTTCAAGTTTATTTTAAAACAATAAGGTTCATGTTCAATTGGGAAAGTTTGACAGTTTCGGATTGCTTGATGTGCTGGCGTCTGTACACCGCGAATTTTAAATTTACTTAGGTTTTTTTGCAATTTGCAGGCAAGTGCCAGGTTGTATGCAGATTAAAATATAATTCGCGACCTAACAAATATGGCTTTACAGAATTATAGTCATTTAAATCATCACTACAACACTTTAAGCTCATTTTTATGGTTCCGTACCCAAAGGGTAAAACGGGACCCTATTACTGACTCTGCTGTCCGTCCGTCTGTCACCAAGCTGTATCTCATGAATCGTGATAGTTAGACAGTTGAAATTTTCACAGATGATGTATTTCTATTTCCGCTATAACAACAAATACTAAAAAACAGAATAAAATAAATATTTAAGTGGGCTCCCATACAACAAACGTGATTTTTTTGCTAGTTTTTGCTTGATATTGATAACGGCAACTGGTAGACGCTTAAAATATTCGTATTTATAAGCTTGCCGTAATAACTTCAGAATGCGGTTAAACGTCCGAACAGCCGTCATAATGCGTTCCTCTAACGTCCTAATCAATTTGACGTTCGCTTTGGACACTTGACGCACCACATATATACGTACAGAAGGTCTGCCCTATTCAATGAGAGAAAATGTACGTACACAAACACAGGCCACAAACAATGAGTGCAAGTGCTCTTATGATTGGCATTGGTTTGAGATAGTTTGGGCCTGCGCACATCTGGCTGTTAGCATAATCAGCCTATAATATTCCCACTTGTGGGCCACAAGCCTTCTCTCTGCGAGTGTGAGTGGGCCGTAATCTACCACGGGGGCTATCACGCGGGCTATTCACAGAATATTTAGTTTTATTATTCACTTTAAAAATGAATAATTAATTTAAGGCTCCCATACGGCTTATTCCACTTTTCCCCCCTGAAAGAATCCCCCTCAGGGGGGAAAACTGGACCCTAATATAAAAGATGTCCAGAAAGTCCCCTTTTCATTTTAAGTGAGTCCACTTTTCCCCCCTGAGAGAATCTCTCTCAAGGGGGAAAACTGGACCTTAATATAAAAGAAATCCAGAAAGTCCCATTTTCATTTTGGATCATTCCACTTTTCCCCCTCATTATTAGTTTTCGATTTCTACGCTTTTAAAGTAAAAAAAAATTTGAAAAAAAAGATACAATGAGACAAATAAAAAAACAACTGTATAATATATAATCATTAATCAGTCTTTGGTTACACAGAATTTTGTTTTGATTTCTACGCTCTTAAAGTAAATAAAAAAAATCGGAAACAATGTAATTAACAAAAAAACGACAATATAATATACATGCATTAATCAGTCTTGTTTTTCACAGAATTTTGTTATAATTAAATGAGATTAAGAGTAAAAACAATCACAAACCAACAGGGATGAGGGAAATCGGTTGATTTTTGCAATAATAATAATTATAAGAGTTTAAACAAAGTACACACCTAGAAAAACTAAGTTATTTTGCAAATCCTCCTTGAAAGTTTCCCTTAAAAACATCACTTACTTAGATATAAAACAATTTTATCATGTTTTCGGAAATTTGCAGAAAGTAAATATAGAGTAGAAAGATAAAGAGAAAAAATTATATAAAACAATCACTTGTAGACGACAACACGGTTGACTAGTAATTCGACAGTTTACGAATACTTAAAAAAATACATTATTTGTACGTACAAAAATATAAAAAAACGATCTAAGTAATACTAATAACATCAAAAAATCCTAACAATTCAAAGTAGAAATAAATCTTATAGGTAATGCACAGAGAGTAAAACAATCACAAACGTACAACAATAATAAAAACTATGTAAGTAATGCTAATAACAATCAAAAATACTATCAATTCAAAGTAAAAATAAATAATAGGGGTAGGTAATGCACCGAGAGCTGTACCGAGAGTTCGTGGTTGGTCACACTAGGTTGAGGTTTTGTGAGAGCACGTGTTTTATGATCTTGTTTACGTAAAGTTGCTGTTTCGTTTCCAGGAAGAGGTCCGTGAGAAATAATACCAATGGTACCTACGTACCTAATATATTATTGGTATTATTTTAAAATAATTTGTTAGTAATTTAAAATAATATGGTATGTTCAATTAGTGATTTTCTTAAAGTCATTAATGTTGTTGCTTGTGACTTCGGTTATATTGCGTTCCCTAGGGAATTTAAAAGTATCTATGTACTTTAAAATTTCGAAACAAAAGTATCCTATGTGTTTTCTCAATCTCCAAACCAAGTTTCAAAACAATCGATCAAGCCATTGTTGCGGCAGCGTAAAGAGCTATCAAATCAAATAAACAAACAAACGCACTTTCACCGTTATAATATTAAGTTAGAATCCTTGCTAATATTGTAAACGCGAAAGTGAGTTTTTTTGTTAAGCTTTCACGCTAAAACGACTGAACGGACTTGAATGAAATTTGGCACATAGATAGACCATGACCTGGATAAAAGGACATAGGATTATTTATCCCGATATACCTACGGGATCGAGCTAGACTGCGGGTGTAACCGCGGGGCGCAGCTAGGTATGAATAAATAAGGAACAATAACATGTCTGCCTATTTAAAGTATTTAAACTCGAATTACATAAAATAATTCAGTATACATTTTACATTAGCTTTATTGAATATGTCGACGAAGGGCTGCTTGGCGGTGCTCCTATTAGTGTGTGAATGGTTAAAAATTATTCCCAAGCCTGCTTCGCTCGCTCCTGCATTCTAGGTTTTCTAAGTAAAATATCTGCCAGCGCCCGCGGTAAATATTTTAGCAACCAGCACTGGCGAACAAATCGGTGCCCAGCACCGGTAGCAGAAGCACTCCTTAAATTTTAATGACCTCAGGGGGGATTTCTGGACGTTGGTTTTTCAGATTCCAGTTTTCCCCCCTAAGGGGGATTATCAGAGGGGAATTCCAGACTTATATTTTTTTAGATTCCAGTTTCCCGCCCCCCCCCAGAGGCATTTTCAGGGGGGATTTGTGGAATAGGTATTTTTTCAATTCCAGTTTTCCCCCCTAAGGGGGATTATCAGGGGGGAATTCCACACTTTTTATTTATAGATTCCAGTTTTCCCCCTAAGGGGGATTTTTAGGGGGGATTTGTGGAATAAGCCGGGAGGCTTAAAAACAGCAAAAAAATCATGTTGTGGTATGGGAATACCACAACATGATTTTTTTGCTGTTTTTATAGATAATGGTACGGAACCCTTCGTGCGCGAGTCCGACTCGCAGTTGGCCTTTTTTTTACTTGATTGAATGAATTTTTTTAAATAGTCATTCAATCGAGTTTGAAGAGTTACACGGGCTGCCCTTCCACCTTAAGATATTTGAATTGAGTATCTAGTTGTAACTCACGGCCGCAGCCGCGGATATAATCTGTGTTTATCTATAAAATCTTATTTATCACCGCATTATTATCTAGACAAATCTTGTTTGGGAACTTGTTTTTACAATTATGAGAAAAAACCCACGGTGCGATGCGTCGCGCGTCGTTGGATTGGAATCATAATCAGATTTAATAATTACTTGTTTATTATTAAATGTAACTGCTGTTCTCGATCGCTGCAACCTTCAAACATCTATGAATATTTATAATTACAATATTATATTCATCCTACCTACCTAACTACCTACCTACATAACTACATTTTGTTAACGTAAAGTTAGGTTGCAAACGGTAGGTTCAAAATAACACAACATTGCGACTGTATGCAGAGATTCGTCACATTTCGCTTTCATTATCATTGCCATTTCAGTCGAAAGACGTCCACTGTTGGACATATGCCTCCCCAAGCTCCGCCACTTCGGCCGGTTCTGTGCTTCCCGCATCCAGTGGATTCCTGCGGCCTTCACAAAGTCAACGGTCCACGGAGGCCTTCCAACTACGTTTTCCCGTACGCGGTCGCCACTCCAGAACCTTCTGGCCCGATCTGCCATCTGTTCTGCGAGCAATGTGCCCTGCATACTGCCGCTTAACTTTGGCAATTCTTCGGGATAAGTCGGTTGCCTTGGTCCTCCTGCGGATCTGTTCATTCCTAACTCTCCGTCTTCCAATTGCATCCGACATTCTCTTAATTTTTATACTTTTCTGCATTTATAAGTGGACAAAGTTATTCCTTGTATGAATGGAAAAACGATACCTTATCGATTCGCGGAGCTGAAGATGCAACCCTCTGAAAATAAACTTGCCGGCCGGCCCATGCACTTGCCGTATAGAAATCTAAAACTCAGGGGCTACTGATTGGTCAGACCAGAGAATCTAACCCAGAACCAGGATCACCCCCAATAAACGCGCTAGCGACCACTAGCGAACACTTATTTTTTTGATCTACTCGATACTATTGACGTGTTTGTTGGCAACACAATACTTTAAACTAATTCAACTTACTAATTGTTTCTTATCTCATGGCTAATCATAATATAAATAACTTAACAGTTTATTATCAAAACTGTCGCGGCATGCGTACCAAGCTGAAAACAATATTTTTTAATATTATGTCCAATTCGTATGATATAATAATTTTGTCGGAAACCTGGCTAAACGGTAGCATCACATGATGACGAGTTCATAGACCAACGATATATTGTTTATAGATGTGACAGAGACCTAAAATTGACGCAAAAATCTGACGGGGGAGGAGTTCTGGTGGCAGTCATGAAGTGTCTCAGACCGTATCGTATTTCTGTAGCGTCACTTACACCAATGTCAAAATTTATGGAGTTGGTTCTTGTCCAATTACCTAGTACTGAACTTACTGGCTGTTATTTGATTGGCGCAGTCTACATACCAGATAGGTCACCCATAGCAGTTTACAATTTATACTTTCAGGTTTTAAACAATATCATAAGAGAAAATTGCATATCCAACCTGTTACTAGTCGGTTATTACAATATACCTGACGCTTGCTGGCAACATCAAATGGACTCTTCTGCCCTTGTTTGTACGGGAACATCATCAGTTTGCGACAGTCTGCGAGACTTTATGACTCTTCACCATTCCTCCCAGTTTAATGTGATTAGAAATTCGAACGACAGAATATTGGACTTGTGCATCACTGACATAACTGACTGCTCCGTGATGCAACCGCGGGACTCGATTTCTGTTCCAATAGACGTTCATCATCCCCCATTTTATATTATATTTGCTTTCACATCTAACATTAGCACCATGAATCGTAACCCCGTGAAAAAGCCTAACTTTTTTAAGGCCGATTATGATCTACTAAATAAAAAGTTGATGGACGTCTCTTGGAGCATGATACTTGACCAACTTCCCGCAGAGAATGCGGTTAACCTATTCTATGAAACTAGGTATTTACAATATTGTCCAAAAAATGTTCCACTCTCAAGATCAAAACCAGCACGATATCCAGTGTGGTTTAGCCTATCTCTCATACATATTTATAAAAACAAACGTAAGGCTTGGATTAAGTGGAAAACATATAAAAATGACTCGGATTATGAAATCTTTTCATTATACAGAACCCGTTTTAAAAGTGAGGCTACAAAATGTTACAATAAGTATATTAATTCTGTAGAAGATGCTATCCCCAAAAACACTAAACATTTCTGGTCTTATATATCTAACAAAAAAAGCAAGGCAGGTATACCGTCAAGTATGTCATACAAAAACCGAACTTCGCAAGATCCCGAAACTATTTGTAACTTGTTTTCCTCATTTTTCCAATCTGTTTACCAGCCGTCTACCTTAACTCCCCAATGGTCACCACCAAATAATTTTTCAGATCAGTGTGATTTATTACACCATATATATTTTGACGTAATTGTTATTAAAAGAGAATTAAAAGGGCTAGACCCTTCCAAGGGTCCAGGACCAGATGGACTACCAGCAGTGTTTCTTAAGCACACTGCTGAATCAATATGTGAACCATTACACATTATATTTAACAAGTGCATCACTGAGGGTTTCTTCCCAGACATTTGGAAATGCGCCTACATTGTCCCAATCCATAAAACTGGTTCAAAACATGACGTCACAAATTACCGTCCAATATCTATTATCAGCGCAACATCAAAACTCTTCGAGAAGCTTGTTCATAATGCCATCTACCCCTTCATCCAGGACTATATCATACCTGAACAACACGGTTTTGTAAAACAAAAGTCCACCATGACGAACTTAGCAATTTACTCTAACTTCCTCTTCCATAGTATTGACAAGGGAGTTCAGGTAGACGCTGTATATACGGATTTTCAGAAAGCATTTGATAGAGTGGACCATGAAATGCTTCTGAATAAAATAGCGTTCAATGGAATTAGGGGCAATCTTTTGCGGTGGTTTTGCTCATATATCACTAACCGCAGCCTGATGGTCGTGATTAATGGGTACAAGTCGGGAAGTGTTGGAATGTCCTCCGGTATTCCTCAGGGCTCTATATTGGGACCTCTACTTTTTGTTATATTCATAAACGACATAAGTACATGCTTTAAATACACAAATTTTCTTTTATATGCTGACGATTTGAAATTATATAAAATCATAAAAAATATTAATGAATGCTCAGAACTTCAGAGCGATCTTAACCGACTCTCTGAATACTGTTCAATTAATAAGTTAAATTTAAGTATACCTAAATGCCATATCATCAGCTTTACTAAAAAAAAAACTACAATAAAATATGACTATACTATATGCGGTACTATACTAAACAGAATGACGAACCTTAGAGACCTGGGAATACTATTCGATTGTAAATTACATTTGGACCTACATATAGAAAACATAATAACCCGAGCATTTAGAATGTACGGCTTTGTTTTCAGAGCAGCTACCGACTTTAGGCGCCCTTGCACATTTTTACATCTGTATCGTTCACTTATTCGTTCTCAGCTTGAATATGCCTGTCTAATATGGGATCCGTTATATAATAAGTATAAAATAGCCATTGAAAAAGTACAACGAAAGTTCTTACGAACTATGCAATTCAGATGCCAACTTCCACGCTTAACTTACAAAGACCTTTTAGCAATGTATAATTTACTCTCTCTCGAGAAGAGACGAATGCTTCTGCAAGTAATGACACTGCACGACCTTTGTCATAATAAGCTAAATTGTATAGACCTTAATAATGATATTAAACTTGTAGTTCTTAGATCAATTCATCGTCGCGGAGTGCGCGATTACCGATTGTTTGATCAGGCACCATGCAGGACAAACGCAGGTAAACGTGCACCCCTTCAGCGTCTCATGCGAATGTACAATGAACATTTCTTAGACATTGATATATTTATGCTAAATATAAATGTTTTTCGAAATAAAGTAATTGATGTACTGAAAAACTCGGATATATCTTGCGGTAACTGACTAATTAGTTAGTTTGTAACGATATTTATAAGATATTTCCTTAAATGACATGATTACTAGCTTACCGACGAGTCCTCCTCACAGCATACCTATTTGTTAATATGTGGAAAATGTTGTGGTTATTACATTGATTTTGTTTTATATACCGTACCGATAAGTGTTATATGTAATGCAATATCGTTTTTTTTCTCAAATAAAATAAAATAAAATAAAATAAACCAACGAAGAATTTTGCTATCGATGATAACGACGTTATACTAATGTTTTCTCTTCTCCTCCAAAATCAAAATCAAAAGTCATTTATTCAAACTAGGCTGTCAAAATTCCATAAGACAGTCCCCCAAAACGCCCGCCCTTCACCACTTCCTAGTGCTTTAGCTGGGAAGAAGAAGTGGCGCAACAAACTGTACAGCAGCACAGCTGTCTGTCATGTTGGAAGAACTTGATTCTATACAATAGGTACGTAATTAACGTTTCTTTTTTTGGGTGGGAAACTATCAAATAACTTCTCCCGCTCTACGTGTCAGACTTTTACTGACTTAAACCCACCTGTGTTTCTTCAGTTGCCTGTGTGTCAGGGGCCGCGGTATCTCTTTCGAACAACCCCCCCTAGCAGGCATCGGCCCTTGCGGACCCCACCAGTTAGTGCTGACATCTCTTTGAGGCACGCGTGGAACACAACGCGCCGTCGACCCGGGCTTGGTCCTTACCGGACAGCGAGCTACCCATTACTCGCCGTCCGCAAGCCCGCGCCTATGGCGGCTGTGAAACAACCTGGGATTCCCAACGCCCAAGGCGTCTCTTGCGGTGACTAGGGCCGTGAGGGCGCATATACTGCCTCTCCACCGTCTCCTCAGGGCGATCTACGCAGTACCTAGCCCTTGTTCTACTAATGTTTTATACCTTCTTAATTTTTCAGATATGTTCTTTCCAAAAAAATGTTCCTGTTATATGTTGCGTCGACTGCGAATTGGTCAATGATACAAGGTGAGATACTTATTTCTTTATCTTACTTATTTAAAATCGTCCACAATGGTTAGTCAGAAGCCCGGAAGTCTAATAACCAGACTTACCACGAGGTTTTGTGCAATCTAGTACCTGGATTGTGGAAGTCAAATAAGCAGTTGCTCCTGTAGGGCGCTGATGAAGTATACGTATAAGTACCTAAATCTAACATAAATAAAATTAAAATGGGTGGCTGCGTCGTATCTCATCACAAGACTATTGCAGAAGCATTTAATATTTTTTTTATTGATAAAATACAGCCAAAACTGGGTGTCAACTGTAGACCTAGGGCGTGTACATTAGACTACAATAATAAAACTATGTTTATGGCCCCTAGTATACCAGAGGATATTAAAAAGATAATAATGTCCTTGCATAATACATGCAGTGTGGGATATGACGGTATTGCTACTTATATACTAAAACATGTTGCGGATGAAATCTGTGGTCACTTGAGTCATGTCATCAATCTCAGCATTAGTGCAGGCGTTTATCCTGATGCTCTAAAAGTTTCTATAATCAAGCCACTATTTAAGAAAGAAGATAGGGAGTTAATGGAGAACTATCGGCCTATATCACTAATTCCCATAATTTCTAAAATATTTGAAAAATACATTTACAAGGAATTAAATTCATTTATAGAAAAACATAACATTATATGCGAGGAACAGAAAGGATTCAGAATGGGTAAAACTATTAATATGGCCATTTATGATTTTTTATATAACGTTACATATAACGTTGATAAGAGGAAACCGGTCTGTGGCGTATTTTGTGACATGACTCAAGCCTTTGACTATGTGCACTATGGTACACTCTTAAATAAACTAGAAGCATATGGAATTAGAGGAAATGTCAACAATCTAATTAAATCTTACTTACATAACAGAACTCAAATAACACATATAAACCAAATTGATATGAAAACTAAACATGAAATTGTATTTCAGTCCTCAGAACGTATAGTTTCGTTTGGTGTGCCACAGGGGAGTGTTTTGGGGCCTCCTTTATTTATATTATACATAAATGATCTACCGAAAGGCATCCCTCAACCTCTGACACTATTTGCCGATGATAGCACCATAACGATACCTTGTAAAAGTGTTGAGACTTATGAAAGTGACATAAATGATTCCATAAATTTAATGGTAAAGTGGCTAGATGACAATAACTTAAAAATTAACCTAACTAAAACTAAATTAATACATTTTAATCAACGGATCAATAGTAAGAGTAATTTAAATATACACTACGATGACCAGCCTATAAAAGAGGTAGATACAACAAAATTTTTAGGGCTCCACATTGATAAAAAACTGAATTGGAAAACCCATATCGAAACCTTATGCAAGAAAATCAGTAAATCTGCCTATGCCCTGCACACATTGTCGTCTATAATAGGTGTGGAGGCATTGCTTACAGCTTACTATGGTTTAACAGAATCCCATCTACGCTATGGTGTCATTTTTTGGGGCAACTCAACAGAAAAAGACATGGTGTTCAAGGCTCAAAAGAGATGCGTACGTTCAATATTTAAAATTAAACCTACTGATAGTTGCGTGCCTTACTTTAAAAAATATAAAATGCTTACTTTGCCATGTCTGTACATTTTAGAGGTAGCCGTATTTGTCAAAACAAATCCACACCGATTTAAACGAGTAGATGAAGTAGTCCCACGTAACAGGCGCGACAACAGTAGGATATGCTCTCATACTGCGAGAACATCCCTTATGCGCAAAAGTGTTTTCTGTATGGCTCCTACGATATTTAATAAATTGCCTAAAAGTTGGAGAGAACTGCCCTTGTCACTTTTCAAAAATAAGCTAAGAATTTTTTTAGTTAATAAAGTGTATTACAATGTTTTAGATTTTTTGAATGAAAAGGACTTTTCTATTCCGACTTCTAATTTAAATGGTTAAAAATAATAATTTAATAATGTGAATATTAAATCAATTGACTTTTAAATGATACTATTTGACTGCATAATAATGAATATACTGGACATAATTTAATTTATTTTTGACTATAATATACTTATACTTTAATATCTTGACTTCAATTATTATTTATTTCTTGTGTATTTTGTAATTAAATTTAAAATGACTTTTAAGTAAACGCAATTAAATGTAAATTTTATAACTACAAAATTTGTACGCCGTTATTGGCAAAACATGGACGCTCACAACATATTAATTTAATACCCTGCATGTCTGATTAGTCAGTTTATGTAAACGCATGTTTGACAAATAAATGATCTTTATCTTTATCTTATCTTTATCTCCATGTGTGCCAGTTCCGGTTATATTGGAACCCGAGCCCAACATGGTCGGGAATACGTTGAAATGACAATAGACGCGAATTGCCTTCTTTTGTGGGTACCCATTAAAATGAGGGCAATTCACGTCTCTCGCCTGGGTAAATATGTGTGAAATTAGTAATGTATTTTTACTTCAGGAATGCAGTTATGGACAATGGAGGAGGAATATTCTTTAGAAGCGGGCAAAAGGCGAGAGATAGTGAGTAAAAAATTTCTTGTACCGTAATATTCTGCAAAGATATGGTTCTTCTGCGATTTCCGTTGACGAAGAATTCGAAGACATGTAACTACACTACACCAATATGAAGTTTGGAGACCGTGATCACTAAGTTTGTTTCGCCATTTCTTCTCATAGGCATCAGTCAGCTAGAAAATTTCATCTATTTAGTTTTTTTTTATATTGATTTGTAAAAGTGTCTTAAGGTGAATCTTGTCGACATTTTTCCATACAATCTTCGGGAGTGTATTACTCCACTGTTTGACAATGTACATATCAAAAATTAAACATGGTATGGTTTTATCTCATTATTAATATTGTCTGTACGGAAACAGAATACTAAAATAAAAAGCCATTAAAAAGTTAGGAGCCAACAAAGATTAGTTTGTCTTGCTAATTCAACCTAACTTTGGGCGTGTTTAAGTAATAAAAGAAGTGAAAAATCTCCAAAACCAATTCGGTACCGCCAAAGCTCAAATATCAAAAAGTTAAATAAACTTAATTGGTAATTGATTTATGCAGTGGTTTTTTCATAAAACCGGATCTTCCGGAAGGACTTTTCTTAATTTTTACGTGCCTGTTTTACTATAAATGATCCTGTATCTCACTCAATAACGTTTTGCGTGTATACTAGCGTCTAACTGCTCATCACTGCTACTACTTCTCCCGGACACGATGCCTTCTGAGACAGCGTGCTTTTTAGCCAGGCCCATCAGTGAGTTCGTGCTCGCGACAAGATTCCCCACTTACTTATATAAACATTTCACAAAGAGGAGGCCTCTGTCCTAGACGTGGGAACATTATCTGATTATGGGCACAAATTCAAACTCCAGGCTGCTATGATTTTCTAGTGGAATATCCAATACAACGGCCCCAATCCCGGATCAAAAGCAATACTGTATTTTCCCGCTACTGTTCAATCAAAGGCCTCCCTTTCCTTTTTTCCCCTCAACACGATGCTGAGCCAAATATATGGAGCAATCCCTCCTATAGGCGTCAAGTTCGTCCCGCCATCTTGGCCTGAGTCTGCCGTAATGTCGTTGGACGATTTCAGGATTCCATGTGGTGGTGGTCTAAGGCCACAATGTATACGATATGCGGCAAACGTATCCCAGGCCCAGTCCCTCTTGAACCCTGCTATTTTATGGGTAACATCGGCGATTTGTGTCACAGAACGCAGTATCCTGTTCCGTATCCGGTCGGTAAGTTGAACTTGCAAGGATACTGCGCTCCAACGCTGTAACCACTTATAATGTTCTTACTGCTGGCTCACAAGTCTTCTCTCTGTGAGAAGGAGTGGGCCGTAATTTACCACGCGGACCCAGTGCGGGTTAGTGGATGTCACATGTTTTCTTTGTGTGGCCTATAGCCGCATTTGTGTGTCGGGTTGGCGGGGAATGAAACCACTGGAGACTTCTTGCTTCTATATTTAGAGTACTTTCTTCTAGGTAGCTCGCCGCTGAATGTGTCGAATAACAGAAATGTTCCTATTTTCTTTATATTAGAGAGCGAGGCACAATATAATTTAAAAAAACGCGCGTAAAGCGTCAGCCAATCAGAGCGAGGCACTATATTGAATATTTTTACCTTAAATACCTCGAACCTTTACCGTAACGAGGACCGCGCAACATTATTTGCGTTTTTCGCTAACTTTATTACATTTACATAGGTAAAACTTTTAATAACCGGACTCTATGTAATAAGAACTATCTAAGAAAAATATAAAATCAATTAAAACAATATAAAAATATAACATAAACACTTGAACTACTGCTTACTATTATAGTTGTGTAATTGAGTACTAGGGGAACTCAATTTCACAACTATACGAATGAATAAACTATGGTGAACTTTCACTTTGTACTGTCTTATGAGTGTCTATGTATCACTTTATATACACTATTCTGTTATGTACACTGTTCTATCACTTGTCCCGCACACTTTGGTTCTAGTACATGCTGGTTTTCTTGCGTTGTTTTCCTTCACAGTTTTGAGAAAATTTACACAAAGTAAAACGCCTAGCTGTGTTTTAACCTACGACCTACAATTTGTAAGTCGCGGTCGTTATTGGGCCACCACTGCTCCAACGCTCGCTGGCAATGGCAACCGAAACTCACTAACAAAACTCTGTAATGTTTGCGTCATTTCAGAATGCCTCGAGCACCTGACTAACCTGCCCTACTCTTGCCAGACAAAAGGTCTGGAACGTGTGTGGGACCAGCAGAAACAATGCCATTCGTTTGAGACCAAATTCAAAGCGGTAGTGGTTGGAGGACATGATGCAGATAGATCCCGGTACCCGCATATGGTAATAATTTATTTAGCTTTATCATCATCATTTCAGCCGAAAGACGTCCACTGCTGGACATAAGCCTCCCCGAAGCTCCACCACTTCGACTGGTTCTGTGCTTCTAACATCCAGCCGACTCCTGCGGCCCTCACAAGGTCATCGGTCCATCTTGTGGGAGGCCTTCCGTCTTCCGGTACGCGGTCGCCACTCCAGAACTTTCCGGCTCGATCTATTTGTATACTCCATTTGAAATAAGATACGACATATAAACAAACCTTTTAACAGTCCGTTCAACCGATTTTGACTTCTATTCCGTAGGCATATGGATGGTATTAAAAGCAAAAAAGTGGCTCCAATACCAATTGTTTACTGCAGATGCCATTTATCATGCCACCAACGCAATAGAAGTTAAAATCAATTAAACGGACTGTAAAAAAGGTTTGTTTATATGTCGTATCTTATTTCAAATGGAGTATAGTTGGTCTATTATGTATGACTGCCTCGTTGGTCTATTATGTATGACTACCTCGTTGGTCTATTATGTATGACTGCCTCGTTGGTCTATTATGTATGACTACCTCGTTGGTCTATTATGTATGACTGCCTCGTTGGTCTTTTATGTATGACTGCCTCGTTGGTCTATTATGTATGACTACCTCGTTGGTCTATTATGTATGACTGCCTCATTGGTCTATTATGTATGACTGCCTCGTTGGTCTATTATGTATGACTACCTCGTTGGTCTATTATGTATGACTGCCTCGTTGGTCTAGCGGTTGCAAGCGCTACTGCTGAGCTCGAGGTCGATTCCCAGGTCAGGCAAAATTATATTGGGTTTTTTTATCTGGAACTTCTCTGGAGTCTGGATGTGTGCCCGATGTCAGTAGGCTCACCCCCTATTACATGGGACTTAAACAACTGGCGAAACGTATACCGAATGCCGAAATGCCGAATGCATGAAAGGAAACTAATTCTAAATGCACTTCTTAATCCTGGGCCAACCCAAGGATTTATATTTTGATTTTCCCTTCACATCCTGGGACTGACAAAGACGTTCGCTGCTGATTTTGTAGAACATTTCAACCAAATTCAGCTCAATATTAAATGTATCTGGTAATCAGTAGCCATACTGCCCATCAGTTGTGCTGCTAGGGAGTTTGTTGCGCCACTTCTTCTTCCCAGCTAAAGCACTAGGAAGTAGTGAAGGGCTCGCGTTTTGGGGGACTGTCTTATTGTAATTATGATTTTCGAACAGTGCTGATTCTCAGCCTAATTTGAATTAATGGCTTTTGATTTTCATTTCATCTTCGGAGACTGAGAAGTGTGGACGTTTTCACCTAACATTATATTTGTGTACATTGCAGGCGTTGCTAGGATACGGCAATGATGAGGACTCAGCTCAGTGGCTGTGTGGAGGCTCGCTGATCAGTGAGAGGTTCGTGCTTACTGCTGGGCACTGCATATCGGAGTCTGCTGTGTAAGTACGGAATGTGGTCTTCGTTTATTTTACCTGTTGTCTTTTAAACCTCTAGCTGACAGTAGATATGTCAGACGATCAATGGGCCAAATTTACGTCCCTCTACCACTCTGCTTAATGGAAATGGCGGGAAAACAGATTGGTAAGGACTTTGGGCTGCGAAGGGGCAGCCCTGGATACAGAGAGGCTAACCTAACCCAACCCTTTTTTTTTTTTTATGGGGGAAATCCTCATGGATGTTCTCCGCCCTGGGGAGGTTGGAGGAGTCTGTCAGACTCTTACTGACTAAAATCACCCCGGTGTTCCGTCTCACACTTGTAGCGGGGATCACGTGATCTAATGCGACTTCCGCGATCCCCGGCTAGTGCCGGCCACCTCGAGTTTGGGGGGGGGAGTGAGGTGTTGAACTCCCCCCTTATTTAATAGAGAGGCGCGCGTGGAACACTACGCGCCACCATCTCTGGTCTTAAGGAATAGGGGGCGACGGATATCCTAACTTAACCATCGGTAGCTTGGACCCTGCTCCCGATACCGGCGGACCACTAAATGTTTTTTGTTAATGTTAGTTTTTTTTTTAAATACAGTATAAACTCTATATAACGACACTGAAGGACTGCGTATTTTATGGCGTTATTGAGATTTTGTCTATAAATGGAGAGAAGAAAAATCTCTCCCGACTCTAATGCCCGTATCAGTTGAACTTTTTCGTCAATACACAGTGATTTTCTCTTACCTGCCATGATTGCAGTTTTGAATGTTTGTAAGCAACTAAGAATATGATAACATATAGATAATCCATGACTCCCACTAACAACAGTCTACACGTGCAAGCAATCCCAATTTGTACCTAAACAAAAGAACGGATTTCTTAGAAAGTTCGCATACGACAGTCGAGTTCAGTGATGAGTAATTAGACAAGCGTCTAACTACTCATCACTGATACTACTTCTCCCGGACACGATGCCTGGTGAGACAGCGTGCTTTTTAGCCAGGTCCACCAGTGAGTTTGAACCCGCGACTAGATTTCCCCTTAAGGAGGTTGGCTAATAGGCCGCAAAATCAAAAATTCAAATTGTCACATTACGTTTTTTGCAAATTTCCAATCAATGGGATTATGTGAACTACGCACCATCCTTGAGTTGTGCATGGGGCAATGGAGGACAGTCCTTCGCTATCCAGGATGTCTACAGATCCATGGGAATTATGAGCCTGTATGGATCAAGCGGAGAATATGTCAGGGCGACAGTTTGAGTCCACTTTGCTTCTGCTTAGCCCTATATAATTTATAATCCTCTAAGCATACTGCTGGAGGATTCAGGTCTAAGCTATCGGATAAGGAGAGGTGGTCAGGTTTATTTCTCACCTCCTCTAATGGATGTCCTTAAACTATTTGCCCCCATCAAATTACAACTGATGGAGCTACCGAAGGATGAAATTTGGTGAGGACAAATGTGCAGTCATGCATGTAAAGCGAGGTGAGATTATGGAATCCGAGGAAATTCAACGGATAGACCTCAGATCCCTCTTCTCATCCGAGAGCTATATGTATTTGGGTATGTCGGAAGCGTTAGGCATCAACGCTGTTGACATGAAGCAATCGTTGAAGGAGCGCTCGTTTGGTCACCTGAAGAAGGTATTAATTAGTCTTCTCTCAGGCGCAAACCTGGTGCGCGCCTTCAACGGTTGGGTCATGCCGGTTTCGATGTACTCTTTCGGCATACTCAAATGGACTCAAACTGAACTCGACGCCCTGGATAGGAGTCGACAGTCGTTACGCCGAGACGTTGACGGTTGGTTCCAGCACCTGGAACAGAGACCTTTTACCTTTCGCGGTACGCAGTGAGGTTAGTTAATTATTATAGTTATTATTATAACTTTTAATAATATTAGTATTAGTTTAGATACATGTAAAGATGCATAGCCCATTGCTTAAATTCTACTATTTCAGTCTACTTGTGACAATAATAAAACAACACGTTTCCTGCGAGCGATGGATGGATCTCTTCTTCTTCTTCGCCGTTCCCTCAGTGCTGAGGATCGCGACTACCACATACGACGCGTCTCCAAGTAATACGATCTTTTGCCGTGTGGACTGCTCGGTAGATACTGCCTCCAACATCCCTCTTAATCCCATCTGACCATCTTACCGATGCTCTGCCTTGAACGCGTTTTCCTTCCACCCGGCCCAGTCATCCTCATCATCATCATCATATCAGCCAAAAGACGTCCACTGCTGGACATAAGCTGCCCCCAAAAGGGGGGATTTGCCATAATCGCCACGCTTGGCATGCAGGTTGGCGATCGCAGTATGGTGGTCAAATGCATAGAGAACGCTGCTGCCCATTCCCTACTAAGTCGCCTTCATCGACACCCACGGGAAGAAACGGGATGATGCTATTCTTTTACGTCCGGCACCACATGGCCCAGTATCATAACCCTTAGGTGAGCACCCAGTATGTCCGAAAAATCGGAAGGCATGATCTTGGCATATTGTAGATAGCCGCTTGGTGATGTTGAGTTACTCTTCTAGTATGGATTCATTTAATTTCATTCATTCATTTCACCACATTTCGAAAGCATCGATGTTACTGCTTTCGCGGCTTTGAATGCACCACCTTTCCGTCTTGTAGCAAATATGTTAGCCAAATTTTAAGGAACCACGAATAAGAACTTCAAATTCTGACTAAGCCTGTTTGGTCTAATGACTTAAATAACGGCGTTTTCTCTACAGAGGACCAGTTCGCTTCGTGGCCATGGGGATTCTCAAGAGATCAGACCCGGGCGAGATCTGGCACATTCGCAATGTAAAGAGGGTCATCGCACATCCGGAGTACCAGCCACCGTCCAAATACCATGACATTGCATTATTGGAGACTGATAAACCGTGAGTTTTTTTTTTACACGCTTTTTATTAGCTGCACCTGTATGTATGTTTGTTTGTAACCGATTCCTTTGGACTTGATTTTGACCCACTCCAAACGGTCTGATTACATTTAAACTTTGTAGATTTATCGAGAACCGATGACAATTCAAAAATAAAAAAAATAAACTGAAAAATCACGCTTTTGTAGTTAGCAGAACTAAAAATAGAAAATAAATAATATAGATTTTAAAAAGTCTAAAAACACGCTTTATAAATGCAACTAAAAAAAGCAGAATATAATTTCAAAAAAGCGTGGGGTGCTTGTTATTAATTGATTATAAAAATACCTCAAAAAGCACCCCAGCTTTTTGGAAATTATTTTCTGCCTTTTTAGTTGCGTTTTTAAAGCGTGTTTTTTACTTTTTACCCGACTACGCCGAAGCAAACATGATTTTGACCGGTATATACACATAATATGTGTATGTGGGTATGTATGTTCATCTGGTCCCTCATAACTTCTAAACTACTTATCTAATATGGCAAGTTAGATATCGTTGGAAGCGTCTTGATCGCCTGCTCGTTATAGGCTATACAGGATAAGTTTTTTTTAAGCAAACTTTAACCATGAATTTTAGCATATCATTCTAGACTAGTGCAGAAATTTCACGTGGGTTTTACAAAAAAAAATCAGCTGTTTCATAGAAAAGTGCAATACCTACGCGCTCAAAATGTAAAGAACAGCTGATTTTTTTATTGTTTTACTGACGAAAAAGTTCTGCGCTGGGGGGTCTAGAATAGCGTTGCCAGACGTACGAGAAATCTCGTACCGTTACGAGATTTACAGTCTCTGTACGAGATACCAGAATAATAACAATCTCGTACACTTTTGTATGAGATTTTATCAATCTTCACTGGTTGTGCCATGTATACTAGCCAAAAATATATCAAAAAGTAAATTATGTTCACCGATCAGTCCCATCATCATCATCATCCACCGATCGACTCAGCACATCACTAGATTCTTTACTACATCACTAAATGAACTTAAAACTTAGTCCTGTCTTGACGTTTTTGTCTTTGAGCGGGAATTCCCCGCTGTGTAGTTGTTGCTGTCCTTATTGCACTAATGTTTACATAGATAAGTGGGGTGGGCAATGTATTTTTACTCATTACTAATTTAAAATGAATGAGAATTTTTCTCTATGTATTAGAGATTTATGTAAAATTATTAGTATTATGAATGAATTGTTTCATTTGACATTCCCAAACGCAACTCGCAGTAGTAAATAGTCTAAATTATGGCTTTTATGTACTTTTTTTTTCAAATCTTTACATGTACGAGATTTTGTACTGAAAGTACGAGATATTTGGCATCCCTGGTACGAGAAAAATAGTCCGGCATCTGGCAAGCCTGGTCTAGAATGATATGCTGAATTCATGGTTACAGTTTGCGCACTGGATAAAAACTTACCCTGTATATCACGACATGGCCATTTCCTCACGATGTTTTCCTTCACCGTTTTGAGAGCAATGGTAAAATAATTTGCACAAAGTATAGTGCCCGCCTGGGTTCAAACCTACGACGTACAAGTCGTAAGTAACGGCCGTAACCACTAGGCCACCACTTCGCCTTTTCCAATAACTGGCGAAAGGTGGTTACCTATACTGTACCTCTGCCTAACTATTTTTTTTTATTAGGTTTACCAACAATTGTTCACTCTGAATACATTGACATAAAACATACATTGACATAACACATTCTTAAAATTAAATTACAGTGAAACAATTACCCATAGGTAAACACCACATGCATAAAAATAATGAATTAGAGAAGTAAGCTAACTTACTCAGTAGTAAGCGCCAGTATTCAAACAAAAAAAAAAAAATTATGACATTGTAAATGATAATGAAAATAAAAATTGGTGAAAAACGAATACTTAATAAAATTCATAAAGCTATGTAAATTGATAAATTAATTATTTAAAAGAGATAAAATTAAAATGTATGATAATTAAATTAAAAATGATCGACATAAAATTAAAAATTCATTGAATAAAATTGCTAACATTGATAAATTGTTAAACATATCAGATAAAACTCTTTGAAGAATACAGGCGTGATGTTACGTTTTATATCTTGGTTCCAGAGTGATATTCAGTAAGGACGTGTTCCCAGCATGTCTGGACTACTACGGTGAAGAGAATCAAGTAGCGTTCGCGACCGGTTGGGGCAAGCTCGGCAAGAACCGACCGCTTGCTGATAGTCTTCAAGAGGTAAGCAGGCAATTTTAATAAAAAGGTGATCAACGCCACCGATAGATAAAAGATGTTAGAAAGGAAATAGTTCCTGATTTGTATTATAACGAGTGTCGCCGCTTATTTCCCAAACTCCACTACAACCAAGAGACCAATACGTACGCGCATTACGCACACAAATAAACCACACGCACCTAGATCGCGAGTTTGCTTGCACAAGGCCCTTCTAACCTCTTTTATCTATGAGGTTAGAAGGGCCCGGCCGCCCGGCCCGGCCTGGCCACTTGCGGACGGCGAGTAATGGGAGCTCGCTGTCCGGTAAGGACCAAGCCCGGGTCGACGGCGCGTTGTGTTCCACGCGCGCCTCAAAGAGATGTCAGCAACAACTGATGGGGCCCGCAAGGGCCGATGCCTGCCAGGGGTGCGGGTTGTTCGAAAGAGATACCGCGGCCCCTGGCACACAGGCAACTGAGGGAACACGGGTGGGTTTTAGTCAGTAAAAGTCTGAGAAGCCCTCCCGCTCCATCCAGAGCGGGAGAAGTTATTTGATGATTTCCCACCCAAAAAAAAAAAAATCTCTTTTATCTATTCTGTGGTCAACACCACAAATTTTTGCTTTGCTCCGAAGTTTATACGAATCAAAGCGAACATTCATGGCGGTTCAAGGCCTCCAAATTGAAAGACAACTGCTAAATTATGAACGCTTTCGGAACGTAGGTATTACTGTTGCCCTAATCTCACCAGCACCCGTAGATAATCTTCAAACCTGAACACAGAAATGTTGCTCAGCCGCAGAACTGATTAATCATAGTTATTCTGCGTTTCGGGAGTCAATACCTATGGTCTGTTCGAAAAACCTATCTGATGAAAATGCAAAAAATGGTTATGTTTCGCAATTACTTTATTATACACCGTGAAATTTTAATGGTTGTTTTCCCGCAGCGAAATGGTTTTGTCTTGGTAATACAATCGTTTTATAAATAAATAAAATATTAGAAACAAAAAATGGCAGCTTAACCATTGTGAAAAATCACCACGTGGGAGACTTCATTTTGCTTTGAACATTTATGCATCGCTGTTCCCTTTGGTCGGAGGTGCGTGCGTTTCGAGTAGTACCTACAAGTCACCTCTAGTGTTACTATTGAGTAGTGTTATATCAAGTTGATGAATATTTTTTAAATTATTATGAAACAATTTTTTTTAATTATTTTTACTTTTACTCTATGCTTCGAAAGTACTCCTTATTGCAAGTTGTTCTGCCGCGGGAAAACACCATTTAAATTTCACGGTGTATAATATAATTTATTAAATAATACTTTATTTTTTTATTTTCAAATATTGCAGCATTAGACTTGGCCTTTTTTGGCCTCGCACAGGTCTTTATGTCCATGTTGTTTTTTTTTTGTTTTTAATGTCAAAGACCACACTTGCTCCCCGTCAATTCGTTTCCGATTGCCAGTACTATACTCGCTTTCGCTTAGTTAGGTAATTGTAACCTTTGGGACCGCCCTTTCATTGCACCACCAAGTTGTCGAAGTATATTAGGCTATCTTTTGAAGCCTAAACCGATTTATTTATCTACTTTCAGGTGAGCCTACTAAAGTTCACAAAGGAAGACTGTCAAAAACACTTCCCGCCTCACCGCCTCCTGAAAGCGGGATACAATGCTAACATGCAGATGTGCTTCGGAGATACGAGTCGGCCAAAGGATACTTGTGAGGTAACAGAATATTCTTTATGATATTTGATGGTAAACTAGCATACAATTTACTTACATTCTCGCAACTAAGTTGGGGTAGGCGTCCAGTCTAACCGAATGCAGCTGAATGCAGTTTTTTACATGAAGCGACTCCCTATCTTACCTCCACAGCTTAATTACTGGGTAAAACGACAACACCCCTTGGTAAGACTGGCTGGTTAACGTGCTTCCCGAGGCAAGAAGGGGTCTTGGTATGTAAAGATGGCCACCCATTCACGGACCAACCGCGGCTAGAATTAGAATGGTTTATTTGACATAAAAAGTGTTATGTATCTATGGCCACATTCCAGCTCCAGCATTAGCCCCTGGTTACCATATAAGAACAAAGTACTCGTCAATACGAATCAAACGAGCCCAAATTCGATGGGGTTGTGCCGTTTTATTCCGGAGTTCCTATAGCAACCTTCCAGCTCCAGCATCAGATCAGCTCCATGTCATCATAATATTGCATTGTCACGCGATATACACATGCATGCAAAATTTCAGCTCAATCGGTTATAGATATCTGCTTTAAAATTGAGTTTTAAAGCAGACGCAGAAGGTCGACGGCGCGTTGTATTCCACGCGCGCCTCAAAGAGATGTCAGCACCAAATGGTGGGGCCCGTAAGGGCCGATGCCTGCCAGGGGTGCGGGTTGTTCGAAAGAGATACCGCGGCCCCTGGCACACAGGCAACTGAGGAAACACGGGTGGTTTAGTTAGTAAAATTGTGACACGCCCTCCTGCTCCACCCAGAGCGGGAGAAGTTATTTGATGATTTCCCACCCAAAAAAAAACCACTTGATTTAAGTTTGCAAATAGCCTCGCACAAAATAACCCCCATGCTAGGAAAGACCTGTGTTACAGGGGTCATTCTTCCATCCAACTATGGCTAGTTTATTATTTGCTCTTTCTCTCCATGTAGGTACAGCGGAAATATAAATATTTTCTAACGTCTAAATTATTTTCCATTTCGGCCGAATTGAAAAGACTGTAGCCGAAGTTTCTTTCGCTAATTTTTACAGTTCAACATTCATTGCGTTATTTACGTTGTTGAGCAGAGAAATTTTTATAACATATGGAGCAATGGATTCTGATTCTGTTACGCAATAAGGGTCACTTGCCGCCTGTGAAATTGTGCAATAACTATCATTAATGTTCCGCAGGGTGACAGCGGCGGCCCCCTACAAGTGGTGTCAGAGATCTCAAAATGCCTGCACACTATAATAGGCGTGACGTCATTCGGCAGGGCGTGTGGTTACGCCGGAGACGCCGGCATGTACACCCGGGTTTACCACTATGTACCCTGGATTGAGAGCGTCGTGTGGCCGGGGTGGTATTGAGAAATAAATCGTTTTAAAATTGACATGTTTGTTTTCTTACACAACTAGCGACCTCTGCCTGTTTCAATTCGGGTTAACATCTGACCGGATAAATCTGGTTTAGAACGGCTTAGACCAGACTCCGCCGGATTTCTTTTGAGACCGGATTTTTCACCGCCGGAGCAAAATCCCGCTATTTATAACACTCACTAATAACGGAGCCCGCGCGAGCGAGCCAGCCAGCGGGCACAGGCGGCGCGGCGGGCCGCAACAGTGATGTCTTTCGAAAGCGCTGGCTGGGATCCAATCTGTTCGTTTTTCAACTCTCGGCGATTAGCACTCCAGAAGATCTAGTGCGAGGTATTTATATGTTTGTGCAAAAGGGCTAATAATCAAAAGTAACCATGAGGTAGATACAGAGGCCAGCAAATCAATGTATCCCAATCTGTCAAATTTCTTTGACAGTTTTTCAACTTTAACACAAAAGTATAGTTCATGTTAAGTTCGGAAAATTTTGCAGTTCGGGATAGCTAAATGTGCTGGCGTGTTTATTTTTAACGATTTCAAACCAAAATAAAACAATTTATATGCACACTGAAATTTTTATTGAAGAGAAGTTTTATTGAAGAATTAAAGTGCAATGATATGATAAGTTAATAATGTATTCACAAAAGTCTATACTCAGTTTTGAATAAGATTCGACATCTAAATATACCTTTTTTACAGTCCGTTGATAACATTATATATGGCATCGGCAGTAAACAGTTGGTGTTATAACCACTTTTTTAATACAGTTGCTCAAAAAGTGGTGTATTGCAGGGACGTATAGCGTTCGGGATGTGGGCTATTACATACTAGTGCTTTTTTTTTACCTTTCCCGAACTCGTGCGTTCTCTTTCCCAACTGTCAAAATAATGTCTATTAAAAAGAAAAACCAACCATGAAGTTTTTACTAAAGAGTTTTTGTGATTCATACAAATACGTATATTTCTAAAAGGAAGCTACTAATTTATTTCAATATCAGATTTAATGATTTAATTGAATGAGTTAGGTTAGGTTTCATTTCATTTCATCTCATTAAATTTCATTTTCATTTCATATCAATAAAAAAAATCTACTGAAGACTAAGCTGTATGGATAGTTCCCTTTGCCTACCAAAATGGGTGAAAAAAAAAACTCTGCTTATATTATACGGTTGGCGCCATTTTCCAGAAATTTTCTTTGCGAGTTTAGTTGTTTGTTGCACAAAATGAGTAATTTCGACCCTATTTTTTTTGAATTAACACCACCGGAACTCAGTATAATTGCACAAAATGCTTCGGAGAACATTTTACCGGAAAAGTCAAAAAGTCGTTACATATCTACATACGACGAATTTATTGCGTGGAGAGAAGAGAAAAAGCAAATAGTTTTTCAGAAAATGTTATGTTGGCATACTTCTCCGAACTCTCAGCAAAATTAAAACCGTCTACGTTATGGTCGAGATTTTCGATGATAAAAAGTATGCTGAAAATAAGGAACAACGTGGATATAAGTGAATACCCAAAATTAAATGCTTTCTTAAAACGACAATCAGACGGTTTTACAAGTAAAAAGTCGAAAATATTAACATCCAATGAAGTGGAAAGGTTTTTGAACGAAGCTCCCGATGATCGTTATTTAGCCACAAAGGTAATTTATTAATAAGTACTTATATTTTTCTTTAGTATTCAGTTTACGAAATCGCAAAATACAGTCAAAACATTATTTAAAAAAATATTAATCAAATCCCTTTTTTTGTAGGTTGCTCTGATTTTTGGCGTTGTTGGAGCTTGCCGCAGAGAGGAGTTAGCCAATATTACTTTAAAAGATATTGAAGCCCATGGAAAAATGCTACTAATCAAGATTCCGAACACAAAAAATAAGATACCGAGAAGCTTTGTTGTTGAAGGAGATTTTCTTAGAATAGTGCAAAAATATATGAATCAGCGGTCCCAAAAAGGAAAAACCGACCGTTTTTTTCAAAATTACCAAAAAGGGAAGTGTACAGCTCAAGCAATCGGGATAAACAAATTTGGTAATATGCCAAAAGAAATAGCAACGTTTCTTGGTCTGCCGGATGCTGAGTATTATACTGGGCACAGCTTCAGGAGGACCTCTGCTACATTATTGGCAGATTCAGGAGCCAATTTGACGTCCTTAAAGCGACTAGGAGGTTGGAAATCAGACAAAGTTGCAGAAAGCTATATTGGTGATTCATTAAACAACAAACTAGAAACTGGGAAAAAAATCACACAATCCATTAATTTAAGGTCCAGTCCGTCTTCTTCACATGTTGAAGAGAACGTTCGTCCATCTACCTTCGTTGATAATGATAATTCATCAGATCCAATTCCATCAACTAGCAAACGCCATTGTATGACAAATATACATGAACAATCATACGAAATTAATAATAGTTTGTCTCAAACAGTAAATATGCAACCTAAAACTTCCCCAGTTACTTTAAAAAACTGTACCAATTTCAATGTACATGTGTACTATAACTTTTATAAGAAATAAATGATTAGTTAGTTGAGTTTATTGTGTTTTTATTATTTTATTAAATTGCTTCATTTTTTCGCAACTGTATTAAAAATAGTCGTTCAGTACACCTGCGGAACCGTCATTGCAACTTGTTCCGACTGTCAACCCTCGCCTTCGGCTGCGCCTCGGCTCGGGTAGACATTTGTCGGAACTCTTTGCAATGACAGCCTTTCCGCACTTGTAATGAAATATACTATTTTGCTTTAAATGTTATCCTTATTTCTACGCAATAGAAGTCAAAATCGGTTGAACGGACTGTAAAAAAGGTTTATTTAAATGTCTAAATCTTATTTCAAATGGAGCAGAGTTAATATTTTCTTAGTAAGTATTTAGATTAATAGAGAACTATGGAAGAGGAAGACACGTAGCGCAGACCTCAAATAAATCACAACGACAGGACAATGAAGATAACTCATCATCATCTGACTGCTTTTTCCCCAACTATGTTGGGGTTGGCTTCCAGTCTAACCGAAAGATAAATAACTAACTAGAACCATACAAGGTGTAACAGAATAAACGCAAGTCCAGAAAGTAGTTTGTTCTTATTAGTCTATTTCACTCTGTAAGAGAAAAAATCTAAAACTATATTATTGAAATAGCTTAGGCAGAATGCGGTCGGAAAATGTTAGTTTTAGTTCATGAAACAACAAATTAAATTTTAAACTACAATTTAAAGACTACATTTTTTTAAACCTGTTTTTACACACCATAAAAAATAGCCGCCATGTTATTACGTCATACGGGATGTCAACTGAGCAACTTTGTACTTTTAGTATTTTCGTACAAAGTCATTTTTATTTAAATAATATTTTTTTAATATTTTGCATTCAGGAACAGCAAACCAACGATGATGAAATGCACCGATCCCAGCGTGGCTTGACCAGACTATTAATCGAATGAACCCCAATATTTGCTCTAGCCCCTGGAGCCTCATGCTTCATGGTGTTACAGAGGCCATTGCATATCAAAATGTAGACCGGGGGGCGCGGTAATGGTCAGGTAGACGTGCCCTTAGAACAGGAAAGGATTACATCATACCGCTTAATAAACTAATCAACTGAACAACTTTGTACTTTTATTATTTTCGTAACCATAGTATTTTGTACTGAAATATTATCTTGCATTCAGGAACAGCAAACCAACGATAAGTAGAAAAATAACTATTTTTTTTTAAATTAGAAACAATTATCTGATAAAATATCAGCGCATTTGTTTATAAAGCAAACTGACGTCATACCCACAGAGCAATATGGCGTCCAACGTTTTCGCCAATTTACGCGCGAAATTTAAAAAGGTAAAATTTAAAAGCATTTTTAAGACACTAATCGATGAAATAAAAATGTTGTGTTTTTTTTAGTGGTTTATTAGCACTCTAAAATCTAATTGAGACACTTTTCAAAAATGGGTGTAATACCCTACACTATTACACTGCACTACACACACTACTGAATCAATTTCAGTAACTTTTAATTTGGGTATCTTTAAAAAAAAAATGTATTTTGCCATACCTCCCGCCGATTGAGCCAAAAGAAAAAAGAAATAAGACTCGATTTTTAATTGCATAAAGTAATGGTTTACACTAACTTCTTTATAATAACTTGTGAGGTGCCGGTTCATTAAAAATGTAGATCCGCAGATACGGATCCGGATACAGATAACTGGCGTCAAGATCCGCGGATACGGATACGGATCTTAACTTTTTTACTCAATCGGTGTCGGTGCGCGTGACCTTAAAACAATAGTTGACGTCACTTGACGCTGTGCGTGACCGAACATGTTTCGACTTGCGTTGCGCGGGTCTTTCTTTTGTTTTGTTTATAGTTTAGTGTGACACTGGGCAGCATAGATAACGTTTGTGTTTGTTGTAAGTACGAGTAAAAAAAATGTGTACAAAGAACTTTAGTAGTGCAATTTGGAATTATTAATAAGGTAAAAGATCCGTTAAAAATGTAACGGATACGGATATCCGCGGATACGGATACGGATATCCGGAACATCACCAATAATAAAAGTTCGCTTTAAAGTATAAGTTCTACTCAATACTCTAATTGGGGTGTATAAGGTCTTGCGTTAATTAAGTCACATGTTGTACAATACACAAATAACAGCAAGCGCCAACTGAATTGTCCTAAGCAGTAAGAGTAGATGAACATTTAAATAGTTACCTAAAGATTAACAATGATTATGTATATTTAATTCTACTTATTCTACTACAAACCGAATTCTCAAACGCCACCCAATTTTAAGTGACTTTTAATTTTTAGGTTTGTTTCGCTATCTCTACATAGTATAAAACAAAGTCGCTTTTCGTGTGAATGTTATAAAATTAAGTATCGTTTGAGTATTCGATGGTATATTGCACTAAATTGTCATTATTTAAGATAGTGATAATGATTCTGTTGTGCACCAACTGAACTTAATTTAGGCTATTGCTATCTTTTTCTTTGTAACGAAACGAGAAAGAGACGGAAATAAATTAGAGCTTTAAAATTTAGTTGAACTTAGATTTTCTTCGTCGCAACTACGACGAACTAAATTCATCATGCTTAAAATCACGCCAAATTCAAGGCAATGGTTTACTTTGATAGTTCTAAAGCGTCACTTGTCTTTTTCATTCGCGGTGTGTCAGTAAGAGATAAGAAGCGGTACTCCTATATTAGTTTAATTGGTGAACAAAAGAATCGGCCAAATAACTATTAGAATTATATTTCGAAAGTCGACATAATTGGAATTTAGAGTATATTCCATTATTATCATTAGAATATACGACATGTAGTTTAGTTCTGTTCTCTTTATAATACATTATTTTTTAAATATATTTTTTGTACATTTTTTTTAAGTGCTACAGTGCGTTTGAGATTAGACATCAACAAACTTTTTTACAGTCCGTTCAACTGATTTTGACTTTTATTGCGTTGGTTACATGATAAATGGCATCTGCAGTAAACAGTTGGTATTGTAAAAACTTTTTGCTTTTAATGCCATCCTTATGCCTACAGATTAGAAGTCAAAATCGGTTGAACGGACTGTTAAAAGGTTTATTTAAATGTCTTTTATTATTTAAAATGGCGTATGGTAAATCACAAGTCCTTTATTCTGTGTTTCCTAGTCTTTTTCATAGCTAATGACTTGGGATGGCAGTAGTCAACATTTTAGATAGATTTTTATTAATAAACGACCTAGTTTTTATAGTATTTCTTTATTATTAATGAATAATAAATAAACAGCGATGCTGATTTTTTGACCTAAAAATGGGCCAGCCCTCTGGTCACGTGAAGAGTGACCCGTTGGTCGATTCTTCACGTGACCAGAGGGCTGGCCCATTTTTAGGTCAAAGAATCAGCATTTCTATCCAACGTGGCAACGCTGCCAGGTTATTGGGCACTTTTTCCACTGACAGCGATGCAGACGAATTCTTTGATGCCCTTAATATACTTGTACATATTATATTTATTCTAGTGTTAGTTTCTATATTGTATTAAGATTTCTTCTGTCTTTAATTCATAGTTAGTTATTAGTTGGTTTTTGTGCTTTTTCATGTTAAGCATGTCATGTTTGTTTGTTTGCTTGCTTGTGTGTGTGTGATAGGCGCGTGCGCCGCCGGGAGGGGGGCGCGCTATGGAGGAGTCATGCTGCCGCCATATTCAGGGGATGCTCCACGACCTGGAAGGTAGAAACAAGAGGTTTTTATTATCTAAATATCTATCTTAAAAAGTCGCTTGTACCTGCGGCTTCGCCCGAAAAATTATCACACGGGGACATACTACCGGGATAAACAGTATCCTATGTGTAAATTCAGGTTAAAATCTATCTGTGTGCAGAATTTCATCCAAGTCCGCTCAACCGTTTTTGCGTGATTGAGTAACAAACTTCCAAACAACTTAACATACAAACAACTTAACATACAAACAACTTAACATACAAACAACTTAACATACAAACAACTTAACATACAAACAACTTAACATACAAACAACTTAACATACAAACAACTTAACATACAAACAACTTAACATACAAACAACTTAACATACAAACAACTTAACATACAAACAACTTAACATACAAACAACTTAACATACAAACAACTTAACATACAAACAACTTAACATACAAACAACTTAACATACAAACTTGCACATCCTACTAATATTATAAACGCGAAAGTTTGTAAGTATGGATGGATGGATGTTTGTTACTCTTTCACGCAAAAACGGCTGAACGGATTTGAATGAAATTTGGCAAACAGGTAGTCTGTAACCTGGAATAACACATAGGATACTTTTTATCCCGGTACTACGTTCCCGTGGGATAGTTTTCTACCACCACGCGGGCGAAGCCGCTGGCAAAAGCTAGTATAATATAATATTATAGTAGGATATAGTGTGTTATTTAAATGGAAATAAAATCGATGATAAAAGGCTTATGATTTGAATTGATTTAATTTATTCCGCCCTTACCGAATCTGTGATCAAATGCAATGCAAGATTGATGACACTTCTTAAGGGGAACCTAGTCGCGGGCTCGAACTCACTGGTGGGCCTGGCTAAAAAGCACGCTGTCTCACCAGGCATCGTGTCCGACAGAGGTAGTATCAGTGATGAGCAGTTAGACGCTAGTCTACACGCACAACGTTATTGAGTGAGATGCAGGATCATTTATAGTGCAACAGGCGCGTAAAAAATTAAGAACAGTCCTTCGGAAGACCGGGTTTTATGAAAAAACCACTGCATAAATGAATTACCAACAAAGTTTATTGAACTTTGAGCTTTGTCGGTACCGACTTGGTTTTGGAGATTTCACACTTCTTTTATTACTTAACACGCCCAATGTTAGGCTAAATTAGCAAGAAAAACAATTTTTTGTTAGCTCATAACTTTTTAATGACTTTTTATTTTAGTATTCTGTTTCAGTACAGACAATATTAATAATAAGACAAAACCATACCATGTTTAATTTTTGATGTACATTGTCGAACAGTGGAGTAATACACTCCCGAAGTTTGTATGGGAAAAATGTGGACTAGATCCACATTAAGCTACATTTACACGATGCGATTTCATTTCCTGTGACACACCCTAAGTTATAGCAACAAGAAAAGTTGCACGCAACACATTTGTTGATTCAATTTAATTGTATGCTACCGGCAAGAAACCTGCATCGTGTAAATGGGGCTTATAGGTTAAGTCTTGCATGGGCATACATTTCTCAATAGATTACAGTTGTATTGACCTACCTCGGCCTCTGCCGCGGCCTCTGCCCCTGCCCCTCCCGCGGCCGCGTCACCTTCTTCCATCGCCAAGACCCACCATGTCTGTAACATTTAAACAAAGGTCTTAATCACAAGGTCGCACAATAAATATTACTTATAGTTAACTCGCTTGGAAAAAAAATGCAGTCTATTTAAAAGTAAAATAATATTTTAAAACAATTGTTGAATGCAACGCTTTGAAACAGTAATAAATCTCGGGACGCGCGGGCTTTAGCTTTAAGTCTGCGCCGGTTTGTTCCTGGACGTCCGAATCATAATGGTTAGCTAGCCTTATCTGGACAAAGGACATAAATCGAGAATAGCTAAAAAAGGCCTTCGATTTTCGTAAGTCGCGAACTAACACAGGATGCGCCCAAAGCACAACAATTTGGCAAAACCAGGCCACATGGCAGCACTATAGCAAGGTTGATTAAATTCTAGATACGTTTAGATCAGGCGCGGTCCGAGGGAGGGGGTCCTAGGGGTCATGACCCTCCCCTCCAAAGCCGTAAACGTAATGCTTAAAATAGTAATTTTTCGAAAATATAATAAATATTCTTATTAACATGCAGGTAGTCTTTGTCTGTGACCCCCCCCAAAGTCTTTGGCTGCGACCGCGCCTGGTTTAGATCTTACCTATATTTGTAGCGGTCTTCTCAAGGTAGGCGAGGGGTCCCTGCAGGGGTGTACCGGCGTACGCGCCGCGCCCGCCCGCCAGGAACATGCCCTGCGCCAGGCTATTCTGCATCTGTTTGAATTTGAGGTGTTAATGCAATGGTCTGAAGTAGAATTGTCTTCGTTTTAAACTTAGCCATTAAATGCAGATATAGGAAAAGTATACCATCGGTGGTATGTGGCGGCCTCTAGTAAAGACTAATGCCTTTTCTTACAAAAACTAGCAACGTCTAAATGTAACCTAAATAAATAATAGTTTAAAAAAACACGCTTCAAAAACCAAACTAAAAAGTAGGAAATATTTTTTTTTAAAGCGTGGGACGCTTCTTGAAATTATTTACTACTTTTTAGTTTGGTTTTTAAAGCGTGTTTTTTTAGTTTTTTTCTAATTTTTAGTTGAAATGATTGAATTGTCATCGGTCCTTGATAAGCGTGCAAAGTTTCAAAACAATACAATTTGAATGGGGGTGAAAATCAAGTTGAAATATGGCGTTACATACCGGCCTCTAGTAAAGACTAAAGCCTTTTCTTCCTAAAACTAGCAACATCTAAATGTAACCTAAATGTAATTCGGTTCGGGGAGATTGCAGTGGTAGGGGTGTACTTCTCCCCGAGCCGAACTCTCGCCGAGTTCCACAACTCCCTTGAGGAGTTGAAAGATGTCGTCGTCGGGTTCCGTTCCCTCCCCGTGCTCGTCCTCGGGGACTTCAATGCCAAGAACTTGGCTTGGGGTTCCCGGTTGACGGATGTGCGGGGTAGGATGGTGGAGGACTGGGCTCTAGAGGTGGGCCTGGTCGTCCTAAACCGGGGTTCTGTCGCCACGTGTGTGCGGATGCGGGGTGAGTCGGTGGTGGACATTTCGTTCGCCAGCCCCGCTCTGTCGCCGCGTGTCGTCGACTGGCGCGTCATGGAGGGGGTGGAGACGTATTCCGACCACCGGTACATCCGGTTTGACGTCTCCGCCCAGACCTCGAGCGCGCCGGTCCAACAGGCCCCGTGTGGTCCGCGGTGGGCGCTGAAGCGGCTGGACCGGGAGCTCCTCCTGGAAGCCTCGATCGTGCAGGCCTGGGTGTCACCACCGGACAGGCCTGCCGACATCAACGACGAGGCGGAGTGGTTCCGGGAGGCCATGTCGGAGGTATGCGACGTGGCAATGCCCCGGGTCCAGCCAGGACGTGCTTCACGCCAGGTGTACTGGTGGTCGCCGGAGCTCACAGCTCTGCGCGAGGCGTGCGTTGCTGCGAGGCACCGGTACACCAGGCACCGCAGGCTCCGTATCCGCCCTCCGGATACGGAAGCCATTCAGGCGGAGCTGTACGAGGGGTACAGAGTGGCGAAGACCGCCCTCCGAGCGGAGATCCTGCGGGCCAGGTCACTGGCCCGCGAGGAGTCGCTGGAGACTCTGAACAGAGACCCGTGGGGACGCCCCTACAAAACGGTGCGGGAGAAAATCCGCCCGTCGGCTCCCCCGCTGACCCAGAGTCTCCGGCCTCAGCTCGTGCAGGACGTGGTGAGCGCTCTGTTCCCCTTGCGAGGGGAGCATGCTCCCCCGCCCATGGCTCCGCCTCCTGCGGTGCCCGACGCGGACCACACCGACGACGACGACGATGCTCCAGAGGTGACTGAGGTAGAATTGAGAGTGGCGGTACGTAGGCTGAATGCCAAGAATACCGCCCCAGGACCCGACGGCTTGCCTGGAAAAGCCTGGGTCCTGGCCTTGGAGGCTCTCGGGCCTCGACTAAGAGGGCTCCTAAGCGCATGCTTGGAGGAGGGCCAGTTCCCACGTCACTGGAAGACGGGGAAACTGGTCCTCATCAAGAAGCAGGGGCGCCCCGCGGACTCTCCGTCCGCTTACCGGCCCATCGTGCTGCTCGACGAGGTGGGCAAGCTCTTCGAAAGAGTCATTGCAGACCGCCTCGTCGGGCGGCTGGTGCGGGTGGGGCCGGATTTGGCGGAGAGCCAGTTCGGTTTCCGCAGGGGGCGCTCCACGGTGGACGCCATCATGCGCGTGCGAGCCCTCACGACGGGGGATGCTGTGGCCCGGGGTGGGGTCGTCTTGGCGGTGTCTCTGGACATCGCCAATGCCTTCAACACCCTGCCCTGGAGTTGCATAAGGGAGGCACTCCGGTATCACCGGATGCCGACCTACCTCTGTCGTGTGGTCGAGGCCTATTTGACGGACAGGGCCGTCATCTACCCCGGTCACCAAGGAGAATGGAACCGGCGAGAGATGTCGTGCGGTGTCCCACAGGGATCGGTCCTGGGGCCGCATCTGTGGGACATCGGATACGACTGGGTGCTGCGCGCCGACCTCCCTAGCGGCGTCAGCGTAGTTTGCTACGCTGACGACACGCTGGTCCTGGCGCAAGGGAGGTCGTACCAGGCGGCGGCCGACTTAGCGACACACGGGGTTGCGACAATCGTCGATAGGATCCGGCAACTGGGACTCGAGGTGGCCTTGCACAAGTCCGAGGCCATGTGGTTTCATGGTCTTCGGAATGCGCCACTGACGGGTTCCCAGATAACGGTGGGAGGGGTTCACATCGGCGTCGAGTCGACGATGAAGTACCTAGGACTTGTCCTCGACAGCCGGTGGAACTTCGCGGAGCACTTCCGACGTTTGGCTCCCAGACTGGAGCGGGCCGGGGCTGCCTTGAAGCGGCTCCTGCCCAATCTAGGGGGGCCAAACGCCTCCTGCCGGAGGCTCTACGCGGGGGTCGTGCGGGCCATGGCCCTATACGGGGCGCCGGTGTGGGCGCCTACATTGAGGCGCCAACCAGCACGCCGGTTGAAGGTGGCCCATAGGGTCATGGCCATCCGGATGATCCGGGGATACCGCACGATCTCCGGTGAAGCGGCGGGCCTCCTTGCCGGATTACCGCCATGGGATCTGGAGGCAAACGTCCTCGCGCTCACTTGGGAGTGGCGCGAGGAGGCCAAACGCCGGGGCGTAACTCCGCTGCCGCGGGAAATCGCGGCACGGCGGACAGAGCTCCGGCAGGATCTCATGGCGACGTGGAAAGTGCGATTGTCGCAACCCAGTGCTGGGCACGCCGCGATTGCGGCGGTAAGTCCCCTCTTTGAGGAGTGGCTTGAGAGGCGGCATGGCGTCCTCACCTTCCGCCTGACACAGGTCCTCACCGGACATGGCTGTTTCGGGAGGTTCCTGTTTCGGATAGGGCGGGAGGAAACGCCCGGGTGTTTCCATTGCGAAGATCGCCCAGAGGACACGGTGGAGCATACGGTGGAGGTTTGCCCAGCTTGGGCGGAGCAACGCCGTGTCCTCGTGGAGGTGATCGGCGGCGGCGATCTCTCGCGTCCGACCCTGTTCCAGGCCATGGTACGGAGCGAGAGGGTATGGCTGGCAGTCGCCTCCTTCAGCGAAGCAGTTATGCTCGCAAAGAGGGAGGCGGCGCACGTGAGGGAGATGCAGTACATGCGCCCTCACAGCCGTGGCCTTCGCAGGAGACGCCCTGGGCGTCGGGAATCCCAAGCTGATTCCCGGCCACCGTAGGCACGGGCTTGCGGACGGCGAGTAATGGGTACCTCGCTGTCCGGTAAGGACCAAGCCCGGGTCGACGGCGCGTTGTGTTCCACGCGCGCCTCTAGAGATGTCAGCAGCAACAGAGGGGCCCGCAAGGGCCGATGCCTGCCGGGGGTGCGGGTTGTTCGAAAGAGATACCGCCGCCCCTGGCACACAGGCAACTGAGGGAACACGGGTGGGTTTTAGTCAGTAAAAGTCTGACACGCCCTCCCGCTCCACCCAGAGCGGGAGAAGTTATTTGATGATTTCCCACCCAAAAAAAAAAAAAAAAAAAACCTAAATGTAATAGTTTAAAAAACTAAAAAAAAAACGCTTTAAAAACCAAACTACAAAAGTAGAAAATATTTTTTTTTAAAGCGTGGGATGCTTCTTGAAATTATTTACTACTTTTTAGTTTGGTTTTTAAAGCGTGTTTTTTTAGTTTTTTCTCATTTTTAGTTGAAATTATTGAATTTTCATCGGTCCTTGATAAGCGTGCAAAGTTTCAAAACAATACAATTTGAATGGGGGTGAAAATCAAGTTCAAATATGGCGTTACATACTTAGATACATACATACTAAGCTAATAAAAGCGCAGTGTTGTATTTTCAACGCTCAGCTCAGGGGTTGGACGGATGGTAAATAGGCGAAATTGACAAAATTTCATGTACGACCTCTTAAAAGAGTGCCCGAGGACAATTTGCTTTAGAATGAGCGTCTTTCTGTCTGACCGATCCCATGAAAATTCAAAAGTGCCTTGTAATTGGTTTATTTGAAATAAATACTAGAACTCCGGATTTTATGATCTGAAATCTCACACAGTGAGCAAGCGTAGCGATCAATGATTGTTCCTTTTCTGTAAAAGATGTTCCTGCTATGAAATTTTACTAACTGTACAACTGAAACGAAATTAAATTAAAATAAATTCTACACTACACTCAGGCACAAAATATTATAGTTAGGTTTTTTTTTAGTTCGAACCTTCACAGACGTGGTAGGTCTAGCTGTGTCATTTCCTGTAATTCCGCTATTCAATCAATCAATCAAAATATTTTATTTCACATAAACCTGCAAGGGCACTTATGAAACATCAGAAGCTAGGTGCACGGTTCCAATTTGTCGCTTCCTATGGAGAAGAGCCGGCAAGAAACTCCACGGTTACTCTTTTAAAAATAATTGGATTTTATAATGTTTTCAAATTACAGTGATATTAGGTATGGGAGGACAGTGCAGGCCTGTCAATAAGTACCAGGTACTTAGTGGAATGAAAATAAAGAATAGAAACTGTAGGCCTACAACGTTCTCTCATTCACAATATGTAAAATAATCTACATAAGTAAAATCAACCTATTTAAACCAAGTGATATGATTTCCATGAGAATCACTAATAAATACTCGATATTACAAGGGTTGTATAATGTCAAATAATGACGAGAATATGTCAGAAAGTGTAAAAAATAAAATAATTAAAATTAACATTGTAATTTGGAAGCAGTTAATAGACGCTCACATAGTTATGGTGCTAATGAGTTACCAGGGAAGCCACATCTGCAGAAGGAATTAATGCCAAACTTCCTTGTCTTCAACGTAGTCTTTTATCTTATAATATGCTTTTTTGATAAGGACACGTTTGATGTGGGTTTTAAACTTTCCATCGCTAAGTTCTGTAACCGATTTTGGCAACTTGTTATAGAAGCGGATACTGTTTATTAGAAATGACTTGCTAGTTTTAGTTAATCTAAATTTTGGAATCACAATTTCATCTTTACTACGTGTATTTAGATTATGGAAGTCGCATCTTTTTTTGAAAAGACCTAAATTTTTGCGAACATACAAGATATTTTCTAGGATATAAAGAGAAGGCAGAGTTAGTATGTCAACTTCGTTGAATTTGTTTCTAAGAGACTCGCGAGGCCCCATTTTATAGATTGCGCGGATTGCCCTCTTTTGTAGAATGAAAACTGAATCTACGTCAGCTGCCGACCCCCACAGCAGAACGCCATAAGACATAATACTGTGAAAATAAGCAAAGTATACTAACCTAGCTGTGGCTACATCAGTCAACTGCCTTATTTTTCTTACTGCGTAAGCAGCTGAGCTTAATCTACTTGAAAGAGCTCTAATGTGGGCACCCCATTGCAATTTTGAATCTAAAGTAATTCCTAGAAATACAGTTTCCGAAATAGCATCTAGTTTCTTGCCATCAAGTTTTAAATTTAGCCCTACTTGGGGTACATTTGGTAATGAGAACTTAAGACATTTAGTTTTGTTCGCATTGAGTAAAAGATTATTAGCCGCAAACCATTTCGAGAGAACAGCTAGACTATCGTTGACATGTAAGACATCAGTGTCTTTTCTATCTATTCCACACATTACCACACCTCATCATCATCTGCCTAGCCTTTTCCCAACTATGTTGGGGTCGGCTTCTAGTCTAACCGGATGCAGCTGAATACCAGATTTTACATGGAGCAACTGCCTATCTGACCTCCACAACCCAGTTACTGGGTAATACCCCTTGGAAAGACTGGTTGTCAGACTTTCGGGCTTCTGTTGACCCGTATCGACTGCCAAAGATCTACAAATGACAGCCAGGACCAACGGCTTAACGTGCTTTCCGAGGCACGGAGAGTTCTTGGTATGTTAAGATGGTCACCCATCCACGGAACAACGGCGGCAAGCGTAGCTTAACCTGATCGATCGATCCGTGCGGCTAATAGCCACAAGCCCCTCCCCTATTACCACACCTAAGCCTCCAAATTACATTTATTCAACTAGGTCTAGGGTCGGCAGTTCTCGAAAACGCGCCTATGCGCTCCTCCCACTGCCCGATCACTTTGTCATCAGTACTCACCATCATCAGCCTACAGTAGCACACTGCTGAACATAAGCCTCTGCAACTGCACGCCATTCAGCTCGATTCTCGGCAACTCTCATCCAGCTGCTACCAGCCACCCGGCGAAGATGGTCACTGCACCTAGCCTGAGGACGTCCTACATAACGTTTGCCGATTCGCGGTCTCCACTCAAGAACACGTCTAGCCTCAAAAAGAGTCAGCATCAACTGATGGGGTCCGCAAGGGCCGATGCCTGCCAGGGGTGCGGGTTGTTCGAAGGAGATACCGCGGCCCCTGGCATACAGGCAACTGAGGGAACACGGGTGGGTTTTAGTCAGTAAAAGTCTGACACGCCCTCCTGCACCACCCAGAGCGGGAGAAGTTAAAAGGATACCTCATCGGTCATCGGTTCTACGGCTAATGTGGCCGGCCCATTGCCACTTCAGCTTGCTAATTCGGTGAGCTATGTCGACAACTTTGGTTCTCTGCCGGATCACTTCATTCCAGATCTTTCAGAGATACTCCGAGCATAGCTCGCTGAGCGACTTTAAATTGATGGACCAGCCGTACCGTGAGTGTCCACTTTTTGGCTCCGTAGGTCATAACAGGTAGGACACCAGTGGCGAAGTTACAATTTTTACTAGAGGGAAGCCGAAGAAAAAATTGTTAGTTATAAACTCTAGATAACATCAAAGTTCAGTAATTCCTTTATTATTTCTAAATTTAACGGCAGCTATGGTCGGAATTCTTGGTTTAGACGTAAAAAAAAATGTCATTTTTGTAATGTTTTGTAATCATAGATGATGTTTTAAGCTAGTATGAAATATCTGTAATGTGATTTGAGACACGCACATGGTGTGACATATTGTTTTTCAATAGTAGACACTAAGAACAGGAAGAGTATTTCTTCCAAAGGGAAGCCGATAGGAATCGGGTTGTAAGGAGGCTGCGCCCCTGTAGGACACACTGGTTGAAGATTTTAGTCTTCAGGCTCTGCGGAATACGCGACGAGAAGACTCGCCGAACCTTCCCAAATGCTGCCCACCCAGCTGAATTCTTCTGTTAGCCTCTTTCTCAAAGTTGTTCTTACCAAACTGCAGAGTTTGCCCGAGGAAAACGTATTCTCGAACAACCTTGAGAGCACCGCCATTAACAGCAATCGGTCCTGGAGTAACGTGTTCATTGAACATAACCTGAGTTTTGTCCAAGTTCATCCGGAGACCAATGCGTACAGAAGAATCAACTAGATCGTTCAGTAGCGGCTGCAAGTCCTGCAGTGATTCAGCCAGTAGATACCTATGACGATGTCATCTGCAAATCTCGTGTGAGATGTACTCGCCGTTGATATTAATACCGCGTCCTTTCCAGTATAAAATTTTGAACACATCCTCCAATGCGTTGGAGAACAATTTTGGGAAAACAAGGTCTTGTCTCACTCCTCGACGCAGGGGGATATGTTCAGTTCGCTGGTCCTGAGTTTGGACGGTCATTGTCGTGTTTTCATAAAGACATCTCAGCACTTGGATGTATTGCCAGTCGACTTGGCATCGCTGCAAAGACTCCAAAACAGACCAGGGACCATCAAACGGACCAGTCCAACAGACCAGATCACTTCGTATGAGAAGCCAATCCTTTGGGAGATGCGAATAAAATACCTAGGGCGATCCTTGACCACCACCTTCATTTCAGGGAGCGCATAAAGGCGGCTCGTTCGTTTTTAAGTCCTGGCTGGAGGCCTTAATTTTGTGAGGCAGCCACAGGAATATCCGGTTAAAATTTATTTATTTATTTTAAATAGAACGGCCGAAGCCAATTACACTATTTAAACACATAACAATATCTACAATCTATTTACACAGTCATGCATTCTTCTCACAAAAATTCAAACATTCTGACAACATCATCTTCCATTAATTCGCAAACATATCGAGATCTGTATTCGAGTTCAGGAGAGCGTTAATAGCGGTTAATGTCCGAGGAATAGGTGACTTGGAGTGTGCAACAGTACGGCAAGTTGGAACAGCCAGTAAGCGGTGTCTTCTGCCACGACAGTAATTGTCCGGGAAAAATAGATTGCAGATCTCGTTATGTAGATCAGGAACATCAATAACCCCCTAAGAATTTTAAATATTACAGTCATCTGATCGCGCGACCGTCTTACTTCTAGAGAGTTGAAACCTATGCAACCCAAGAGAAATTTAGTCGGATATAAGAAAGGATGAAACCCGTACAAGTGTTTGTAGATCCATCTAAGGAATGCTTTTTGAACTTTCTCTAAAGTTAACGCATACTGCTTCTCAAAAGGATTCCATACGCACGCACTAGCCTCAAGCTTGCTACGGACCAATGCCCCAAAAACAAGCTTGATAACGTGGGAGTTGTGGAAATCACGACAATTTCTTAAAATAAAGCCAAGGCGCCTGAAGGTCTCCTTAGCAGTGGATATGACGTGGCCGTGAAAAGTGAGGTTGGGGTCGAATATGACACCCAGGTCTTTCATTGAGTCAGTTCTTGCAATTGTATCCCCATTCAGTTTGTATTGGAAGTTGACTAGGCGTCGCATTCGACCAAAAGACATCACGTAGCATTTTGATTGATTAAATTCCATTTTATTCTCTAAACTCCACTTATAGACTGCATCAATGTCTGATTGCAAAGCTTGGCAATCGACCTCCGATTTTATTTCATAAAATAGTTTCAAGGTTAAGTAGCCGACAACCTCCTAGGTAGACATGTGAGATGGCATTCCCAAAAAGAAAATGAACTGGGTACCTACATTCTCGGGCATTGTTTGGGGTGGTTATACGGAATAACCCGAAATTTCAACAGTTAATTTTAAAAAGTCCATGTAGTTACGGTGCTAAATCGTAATTCTTCGCACAGCAGTGAAATAAAATAAATAATATTGTGTGCCAAAGCCAATCCAAAAAAAAAAACAATAAAAAAAACTACATACCTTGCGAGTGCTGCCATATCAAAAATCTAAAGCGGTGTGGAAAGGTTAAAAAATAAATAAAACAAAAAAATAATAAGAAAATCAAAATTATATTTTTTTGAAAATTAAAATTAAGTTGCAATCTATCTACTAAACAAAAGAAAACGGAATTTAATGAATGCCGCATAAATTACTTTCTTAAAATTACCATTAGTAGGTTGTAAGTAAGTTTCACAGTTAATTTAAATTACAATTTTCTTTAGCCCCAGTTTTTTTAGGTTCTTAGTCGACGTTCACACGAAACGTAATATTTTATCACGCACTGGACTTGTAACTTTCGGTGTTGAATCGATCATTGAGAATCCCAGCCCAGCGCATCGAAAAACACACAGTCCGATTTTCAAATCACGGCGCTAAGCTTAGCGTTGAAGATCCAGTAAACGAAAATATCTCGTCGAGATATTTTTTAAAATTCAAAAAATCTTTCCAAAAGTTATCTTAACACTGGCGCTTATTTCTACATATTTATCATATTTAATCCATCTATCCTTATAATTTTAAAGGACGTCTTTTCAAAATCACCAAGTGACTTTAAAGTCACGATATTCCATACAAAACTTCAATATTTCAGATCCATCCAACATTAACACTGTTCCCTGCAACGTTACATTACTACCGACGTTGCACGGTTGCGGGGTACGCGGGCGGGTGCGGGGGACGCGGTACCTGCTGTTGCTGTAACGCCGCCTGTTGCTGCAACGCGGCTTGCTGCGCGGCTGCGGCTGCTGCCATTTGTTGGGCCTGTGGAATGTAACAGAGTGAAGATATACTTATGTAAAGGGAGAGTCAATCGCAGAAACACACTTCGCTACCAAAATCACCCCTATAGCTACGATATAGGCCCTATCCCTGTACAATGGGGAATACGCATATGGTCAATTATGTAATAAACTGTATTATCTTCTTTATAGAGGTAGGTATGAGGAACAGGGTGTAAAGTTCACTCATACTCTATTGGTAAAGGAGGATCCTCCGACCAGACGGGTGTTGTGTCTGGTGGGCTACTGCCCGACGATTGATGTCGGGATATTGTGTACACCGTGAAATTTTAGTAGTTGTTTTCCCGCAGCGAAATGGTTTTGTCTTGGTAATACAATCGTTTTATAAACAAATAAAATATTAGAAACAAAAAATGGCAGATTAACCATTGTGAAAAATCACCACGTGCGAAAGTTCATTTTCCTTTGAACATTTATGCATCGCTGTTCCCTTTGTCGGAGGTGCATGCGATTCGAGTAGTACCTACAAGTTACCTCTAGTGTTACTATTGAGTAGTGCTTTATCGAGTTGATGAATATTTTTTTTATTATTTTAAAACAAAAAAATCTTTTGTTTTTTACTTTTACACTATGCTTCGAAAGTACTCCTTATGGCAACTTGTTCTGCCGCGGGAAAACAACCATTTAAATTTCACGGTGTATATGTTTGCGCGGTAAACTCTGCTTGCGTGATGTAGCTGCGGTGTGACGTCAAGTCTTGAGTAGTTCGCATATGGCATTGTAGATGGCGCCACTTTACTTTTTGTGGTTTCCACATTTGTTGATTTGAAGTTTCGTATGTGGGGCATTGTAAATGTCCGCCACAACTTCAGAATCATACCTGAAGTAATACAGGAGGATGTCTGAAAATGACACCGATAACTGAAAAGTTGTATGGAAATCGGTTATGGACATGTGATACGGAGGAATGAGGAAAATGTCGCGAGGAAAGTTATGTGTATGAATGAAATTCTCCTGACCCTATCCAAATTTATTTGTGGTCGGCGCAACATGTCTTTTTTAATCGACTTCGAAAAAAGGAGGAGGTTCTCAATTCGACTGTATGTTTTTTATGTTTGTTACCTCAGAACTTTCGACTGAGTGAACGTTTTGATCATTCTTTGTTTATTTGAAAGCTGGTGCTTCCCGAGTGGTCCCATTTCAATTTCACATAGATCTGATGATGCGTTTCGGAGAGAGACAACGGAACTCTTCAAAAAGTAACAGTAAATCAACCGCGATTGCAGCCATCGAATAAATATGCATTGTTTTGACCCCAAGGATGATGAAATTTCGAATTAGTGGGGAAGAAGGTACTACAACTAAAAAGTGAAAAAAAAAACTTTTTCCAAAAAATCAACCGACGAAAAATATAAAAAAATATCTAAAGTCACCGACTTCCGAAATTAAAGTTATTTTTCACTTTGTAGTGGTTTTTCGGAAGTCGGTTGTTTTTTTCTCCCACACTTCTCTATCAGTCGTCATCTCCGTAGTCACACCCTTTCTAACCATATCATCATTCACACAGTCCATCCATCGTTTCTTTGGGCTCCCCTACTCTTATAGCCATCGACATTCATACTCAAAACTTTCCTCACGACATTTTCTTCATTCCTCCGTATCACATGCCCATACTATGACAACCGAGTTCCACACAACTTTTCAGATATCGGAGCCACTTTTAGGCTTCCTTTTATGTACTAATTTCACACATCCCTCTTAACATTCTCATCTCAGCTGCATGCAATTGCCTTTCATTCAATCCCACAAAACCCAACATTCAGGGCCACAAAACCCAACATTCTGACCCCTAGACACTTCACACAATAATTAATACGTTATAGTATCTAAGTTTCAGTACAAAACGTGTGAAGGTGCCATGTTTATAGAGTACATACATATTTACAAACCATTTCTCCATTGAAAGCCTAAATATTGTTACTATCGTAGTAAACGGGCAGTTTGGTAGCGTTGCCGAGTCAAAACAATGTAGCGAAATTGAGCAGCGGTTTGTGAAAATTTCTTGATTCTGGTTCCATTTACACTTATCATGGTCCGAAGACCCTGATTTTATGTAAATGGAACCAGACGGACTTTTCGGGCTCTGTAGCCCTAGCCAGTTCCGTGTGGTGCCGGACGTAAAAGAATAGCACCATCCCATTTCTTCCCGTAAGTGTCGTAGAAGGCGACTAAGGGACTTACTAGACAATGGGCAGCAGCGTTCTCTATGCATTCGACCACCATACTGCGATCGCCAACCCGGCTGCCAAGAGTGGCGATTATGGCAAGAAAACCCCTTTTTGGGGGAGGCCTATGTCCAGCAGTGGACGTCTTTCGGCTGAAGTGAGCCCTAGTGTGAGTTTCTTTTAACCATCTCGATTGAACGCGGTCGATGCGTTAGATCGAGATGGCTATACGAAACACACACTAGGGCGTCTGATCTGGGACTTGAAGTAAAGGCGTATTGAAGTCACAGATCAGAGAAGAAGCCCGAATATCGGGGTAAAGAACCCCGATATGTGTATAGTATCTGTAGAGAGTGAATATAATTGTTTTAGAAGTTAGAACTTGTCTACACAACACAGCAATTGCGTATTTTTCTAAATCTAATTGTAAAAATGTATTGTAGGTCGTAAGTTTAAAATCCCTTGCAACATACCTGCACACTCTGTTGTACTACATGTTGCGGCGCAGGCGCCTGTTGCACGGCCTGAGGCGCCTGAGTGTTCTGTTGCTGACACTTATTGTACACAGTATGGCCCTGGGCAGAAATGTTCTAGAGTCAAAAAATAAAACGTTTAAAAATTTAGTATCAGCCTAACCTGTTTGAATTCACCGGTACCCGAGGATGCAGCAAGCTGTTAATTGACGTAATAAAATCCGGGCGGGATTTTTTCGCGCACTGGACCTTCAACGCTCTACTTAACGTCTAGAGTTGAAAATCGAAAAACGCTGTTCGATTTTCGTCGCTCTGAGATGGACTATGTGGGATTATCAATGTTCGGTTCAATACCGAGAGTTGAAAATCCTGTGCGAGAAAATATCACGCCGCGATTTTATAACCTCGTAAGTCCTGATGAAGCTGTAGGTACCCACCATATCCACATAAAATTATTATAAGCGTGGTACACATGGCTTCACATCAAGCTATACATTTCCAGTTTAAGCTGATCTCACACTGTACGGAAATCCTATACAATGCGAGATCAGCTTATACTGAATGTGTAGCTTGATGTGTAGCCGTATGTACACTCTTGTTCGGGTCGGCATTCATCGGCACAACCGAATATTATACAGGGTAGCATTGCCATCGACGCGGTACCTTTCACCATGCATTCAGTACATGATTCTGAACCCCTGCATTATATTATTGGTAATTTAAAAAAACAGCTGTTGGAAAAGTGCAATACCTACGCGGTCAAAATGTATTGGAACAGCAAATTTTTCTTAATAACAATAAAAAATAAAGAATTGGCATTTTATTTCTTGCTGTTTGAATTAAAAATATAAATACTGCATGCAATCATAATTATACATTTCAATTCATAATGTAAAATTGTTTACATTTTTCTTTACAATACCTATCTTATAATTATCACAATAAAAAATAAATTAAACTTTTATTTTACTGTTTTTAAATATTAAGATTATTTAATTTATTGATACATTTAATTTTTATAAATATTTAAGCGATTGGATCAAAGTTTTAACAACAAGAAGAGCTCTTCTTATTCGAAAGGCAGCCTTTCTTTTAATAACCGACCAAAAGGGGTCTCGAAACAAGTGCTGAATTCATGGTTAAAGTTTGCACATCGATGACAGCCACCCTATATGTAGTAATTGGTTCGGGTCGGCTTTATTCTTCAAGAAACACTACCGAATCGAATGTGCCGACCCGAACAAGTGTGTAGTACACCTTTTGCAAGCACAGACATACAATGGGGAATCATTTGGAACATATGGTAATGGATTAGCAATAGTCTTCAAAATTATTCAGATTATGATTCTGTAAGAGTCTCCCCGTGGTAACTTAGATAAAGTAAGCTATCATTCCACGGGCCTGTCATGCCATTTCCAAGGGCGGATCCAGGATATATTTCTAATTTCCCATAAGCTTCCACGGTGAAATGTTTACAGAATAGCTCTACAGCTTCTATAAGATTTGAAAGCCGACTCTCACGGCGATTAGGCGTATTAATCGGCTCGCGCGAATTATCTACGTCACTTATAAATAATATACCATTTTCCACACGCACGAAGTTAATTTATTTGTGCGCGAATCAACAATTCCAGAAATACATATCAGGCAATTGGCACGTTTTGAATGAAACGTTACGGTAACAACTAAGAGTTTAGAAGAAACTAGTGATGTACCGACTAGTCGGGAAGGCCGACTAGTCGGTACCATGGTCTATCGGTACTATTGATGAATACCGCATTAAAATCGGTTTCGTAGTTTAAAAGATCTTAGCGTACAGACACGAAAAGCGACTTCGTTTTATAACTATGGAAAGAAAAGTGACGATTCGTCTAATTCGTGGGAGTCGACTAAAAAGCCGGAGATTATTCCCTTCACCCAGAATATTCTAGAATTCAGACTAACCTGTAAATCTGCTAGCAAGTTCTGCCATTGGCTGATCTTGTCGTAATGTCTTCTTAGTAACTCTTCTTTCCTCTGTAGCTCACATTTTAGCTCATTATTGTCTTCTTTCACTAGTAATTCCGGCCTCATTGCTGATAGAAGGAACCTGGAAGGTGTCAGAGAATATAAGGAACAAGCTTTTTTCCGCAGAGGTGGAAAACAAAAAGTTGCAAAATTGAATGTCATTTATTCAAAGTAAGCTGAGAGTCAGCACTTTGTGAACGTCATTTGCCGACAGAGGTGGAAAACAAAAAGTTGCAAAATCGAATGTCATTTATTCAAAGTAGGCTGAGAGTCAGCACTTTGTGAACGTCATTTGCCGACAGAGGTGGCAAACAAAAAGTTGCAAAATCTAATGTCATTTATTCAAAGTAGGCTGAGAGTCAGCGCTTTTTGAACGTCGAAATTACATAAGACAGTCGCCCGGCACGCCCGCCCTTCACCACTTCCTAGTGCTTTAGCTGAGAAGAAGTGGCGCAACAAACTCCCCAACAGCACAGCTGTCTGTTAAGTTAAGTGCGTATTACACTATCCAATTTGTAGAAACTCTAACTAGGGAGCTAGTGATCAGACTGGATTAAATCGAATTCTAAATCGGACAGATGACTCTTATGCGCTTATGAATAAGAACTACATTGGGATGCAACAATTTAGTAAAACTAGTGCGGACTGGACCTCCCCCTCGCACTAAATCGGATCCAACTGTTGCAACTGCGATTACATCTTCCGATTTCCTACAAATTAATTAGTTGATTCTATACAATAGTAGGTAGGCAAAGTAATTAACATTACGAGACACAGAAAATTTTAATTAATCATTTGGAATGTCCGCTTGCCATGCTAATATACCAACAAATAAAATAAAAACTAATCTCAAGCAAAAAATAAAATAAATGGGCTTGCGGACGGCGAGTAATGGGTAGCTCGCTGTCCGATAAGGACCAAGCCCGGGTCGACGGCGCGTTGTGTTCCACGCGCGCCTCAAAGAGATGTCAGCAGCAACAGATGGGGCCTGCAAGGGCCGATGCCTTCCAGGGGTGCGGGTTGTTCGAAAGAGATACCGCCGCCCCTGGCACACAGGCAACCGAGGGAACACGGGTGGGTTTTAGTCAGTAAAAGTCTGGCACGCCCTCCGTGAAGTTATTTGATGATGTCCCACCCAAAAAAAAAAAAATAGTTTGTCCAACTATATTGGGGACGGCTTTCTGTCTAAGCGGATGCAGTTCTATTTCGGTTAAGGCAGGAGGAAGCGCCCGGGTGTTTCCACTGCGTAGATCGCCCGAGGACCAGTGGCGAAAGCATTATATAACACGATTCCTACCGGTTTCCCTTCGGGGATTCGCATCGGCTACTCTATCGCTATTAATAAATGGCACGTCAATAGTGGCTACTATTGTCAAAAAATATAGTTACACGAGTATTTATTTCACTGTAAAATTCAAACAACAAAAACGGTTATATTTAGCAACGGGTTATGGCAAAGACAGATATAGAAAAATGCATCAGCGAGAACGAGTATGGAATATTTTACAATGTATTTGGTTTTCAGCTATTACATTTTCCTGTGTTTAATTCTTTACATTCCTATGTATTCTTTATTGATAAGTCAGTATGAAGCCGACTTCGGCTTCCCTCTTAAAAAAATTTACACCTCGCTGCTGCTGAGGACACGGTGGTTTATACGGTGGAGGTCTGCCTGGCTTGGGTTCGGCGGCGATCTCTTGCGCCGGCCGTGGTCCAGGCTATGGTACGGAGCGAGAGTGCATGGGTAGCCGTCACCTCCTTCTGAAAAGCAGTAATGCTCGCGAAGAGGGAGGCGGCGCACGTGAGGAAGAGGCAGTATATGCGACTTCACGGCCTTAGTCGACGCAGGAGACGCCCTAGGCGTCGGGAATCCCAGGCTGATTCCCGGCTACCGTAGGCGCGGGCTTGCGGACGGCGAGTAATGGGTAACTCGATGTCCGGTAAGGACCAAGCCCAGGTCGACGGTGCATTGTGTTCTACGCGCGCCTCAAAGATGTCAGCACCAACTGGTGGGGTCCGCAAGGGCCGATGCCTGCCAGGGGTGCGGGTTGTTCGAAAGAGATACCGTGGCCCCTGGCACACAGGCAACTGAGGGAACACGGGTGGGTTGTAGTCAGTAAAAGTCTGACACGCCCTCCTGCTCCACCCAGAGCGGGGGAGAAGTTATTTGATGATTTCCCACGCTAAAAAATACCCTGTCTGGCTGTTATGCTTACAGGTGTAAAACGATGAACTGATCGTCATGAAATTTGGTAGAGATATAGCCTGGGATATGGAGGACATAGGCTACTTTTTTTGCGCGATAACCGACAGCCACGCGGACGGAGACGCGGGCAAAAACTAATATTAGATATGTGAATGTTTGTAGGCAGAATGGATTTGGATGTTTGGGACGCAGATAGTTTATAGCCTGCATTAACACATAGGATTCATTTTATCCCGGCGTTCCCGTGGGGTGGTTTTGGAGCTTCACGCGGGCGAAGGCGCTGGCAAAATCTAGTTATAAATAAAATTACCTACTAAATTATTTTCATTCGTCCCACTAGCAGTCAGTGAGACGTTGGCAATAAGCATTTATTAATTAGGGAGCAAGTGATTATAGTAAGTAGGTAATTAAGATACCTAGAAATATTAATAATAAGGATAGCGAAAATAAACTCTAATCCAAATACCTTATCTTTCTAAAATCTTCTATACGAGTATGTACTTGAAAATAAGTGTCTGATTGTAAAGTCAAAGTAACAGCTTTTCACCACATGCATGCGAAAGTATACAATGGTTTTGTCTTGGTAATACAATCGTTTTATAAACAAATAAAATATTAGAAACAAAAAATGGCAGATTAACCATTGTGAAAAATCACCACGTGCGAGAGTTTATTTTGCTTTGAACATTTATGCATCGCTGTTCCCTTTGTCGGAGGTGCGTGCGATTCGAGTAGTATCTACAAGTTACCTCTAGTGTTACTATTGAGTAGTGTTTTATCGAGTTGATGAATATTTTTTAAATTATTTTAAAACAAAAAAATCGTATTTTTGTTTAACTTTTACTCTATGCTTCGAAAGTACTCCTTATGGCAAGTTGTTCTGCCGCGGGAAAACAACCATTTAAATTTCACGGTGTATAGTACGATACTTAAAACTAAACAATTTTTTTTTTTATAAATTGTCTGTCTGTCTGTTTGTTCCGGCTATTCTCCCAAACAGCTAGACCGATTTTGATGGGACTTTCACTGGCAGATAGCTGATGTTAGAAGGAGTAACATAGGCATTTTGTCCCAGTAGCACATTGAGAACCGCGGATACAGCTATTTGGCTAAAAAGTTGGTATTTACGTCTGGCCCGCACACCAATCTCTTTTGTTAACTGTACTGTACTTTTTACTAATAAGATTTCCAAAACTGATTATGGATTAAATACCATGTAAAATAAATAATTATTTGATATCTTATCTCCACCATTTGGCGACTTGTTATTTAATAACGTAGGTATTATTTTTAACATTAGGCTTATAACGTGGTTTGAAAGATTATAATCTTTTATCTAATAAATGTATAGTTCCAGCCACGTAGTACATAGGTATTATTTACTTTGTGGTTCCGGCACTAAATTTTTAGCTCATAGAATTTATACTTCTGAAGTTTTTTGTAAAACCCAGATTTAAATTTGTCAATATTCGTAAAAATACAATAAAAATTCCTAGGTTTATATTTCAGGAGCTGTGTAGTACGGTATCGCAATACGTTTTGTACCACCAAGATTGTAAAAAATTCACTTCAAAATCCACAAACCTCTTCTGCAGAAAGAAAGCCTCCATCTGTCTGGCCAGGTCGATGAATCGTTCCACCTCCACCCTCACTTCTTCTTTCTCGACGCATGGAGACGCTTCTTGCTTCGTCAGCACGTTGAGACATGCCTGTAATGATTTTTGATGATGATCTATCCACAACTGCTAAAAATGGCGTTTGATCTGAATGTCGAAGATGAAATATGATTTCTACCAACCCGCACTGTGGATTACGGTGCGCTCCTCAGAGCGGCCTGTGTCGCTGACTTATTGATATGAAATTTTTTGGTAAATATCACGTTTTAAGAAAGTATGCATCTCCTTTTTTAACCGTCTTCAAAAAGAAGGAGGTTATCAATTCGACATGTTTTATGTATGTTCGGGCATAACTCTGGCATATAGACGGATTTGCAAAAACCTTCTTTTGGAAAGGGGTTTATTTCGAAATGGTCCAATTTAAATTTCAGATTGATCTGATGATGACCTTCGGAGACAGACAACGGAACTCTTCAAAAAATGACAGCAAATCATCCGCGATTGCTGTTATCGCATAAATATGCATTGTTTTGACCCAAGGTCGACTAAATTAACTAAAAAGTGAAAAAAAAACAACTGCCTTCCAAAAAAAACACTACAAAATGCAAAATAACTTTAAATTCGGAAGGCGGTGACGAAAAATTTAAATTACCTACATAATTATGTAAAGATACCAACCACCGAAATTAAAGTTATTTTTCGTGTTTGTGTTTAGTGTTTTGTTGGAAGTTGGTTGTTTTTTATTGGCACGGTCCGAGGGGGGGTCCTAGGGGTCATGACCCCACCCCCCAAAGCCGTAAACGTAAGGTTAAAATAGTAATTTTTCGAAAATATAATACATTTTCTTATTAATATGTAGGTAGGTAGTCTTTGTCTGTGACCCCCAAAGTCTATGGCTGCCACCGCGCCTGCTCAGCGGTAGCTCTAACGACCACTAGACCAAGATTTAATACTGTTGTTTTTAAGAAAGAGCGTGTACTCATTAGCTGCTGGGACACAGGCCTCCTCGGTGAGAGGGAACGGGCCGTAATCCACCACGCGGGCCAGTGCGGGTTGGTAGATGTCACATGTCTTTAAATTTTTGGTTCTAAGACATGCTGGTTTCCTCACGATGTTTTCCTTCACCGTTTTGAGAGCAGTGGCGATGAAATAAAGCGCCAGTCCGTGTGGTGCCGGACGTAAAAGAATAGCACCATCCCATTTCTTCCCATGGGTGTCGTAGAAGGCGACTAAGGGACTTGCTAGAGAATGGGCAGCAGCGTTCTCTATGCATTTTACCACCATACTGCGATCGCCAACCCGCCTGCCTAGCGTGGCGGTTATGGCAAGCCCCCCCAAATTGGGGGCGGCCTATGTCCAGCAGTGGACGTCTTTCGGGTGAGATGATGATGATGAAAACGCCAGTCTGGGTTCAAACCTACGACCTACACGACTCGTAAGTCGCGGCCGCTACCACTTGGCCACCACTGCTCATCATGCTGAGTGTGTGTGTGTGTGGTATTTTAACGTTCGTCCCACACGGGCTGGCAACACACATTTATAGTCGTTTTTCGTGTTTTTTTTTTTTAAACAAACAGAAGTACTATTTTTTTTTCCAGCCAAGCACAAGATCATTGGTATTTACAAGTTTGTATGTTATTTTTTTTACAGTTATTTTGGTATTTACTCATTAAAATCGGCATCCCGTCAATTATTTTCTATTTGCATTACTAAGTACGATTAAATGTTTTTGTTAAAGGGTAAATGTTAAAAATAATTATAAACAGGAACATCTAGAGCTTGGCTGAAAAAGAAAATAGTACTTTTGTTTGTATGTAATAAAATAATCATGAAAAAGTACTATAAATGCGTTGTTGCCAGCCCGCATGGAATGAACGCTCAATTCAGCGGCATAGAAGACATCTTTAAGTTTCATTAATATGAATATTTCTAAATGTAAATAATTTTAGTTTTTTTTTTTTGGTAAATGTGAACCAAGGAACTTGTGTTTCATTGATAACTCCATCGCAACAGAGGCGCTGAGAAGTCGTATTTATGTGGGTATTGTCTATTGAGTTATGTTTACGTTTTTGTTTTTATTATATATTGCTGTTTGAGTTTAGTTACATGTTTTGTGGGTATATTGGCGTGTGCTAGCTGACATATGGCAAATAATTTAATTTTATGTTTTGTGTTTAGTAATGTTAATTACTTGCCTACTATTGTATAGAATCAAGTTCTTCTAACTTAACAGACAGCTGTGCTGCTGGGGAGTTTCTTGCGCCACTTCTTCCCAGCTATAGCACTCGAAAGTGAAGGGCAGGCGTTTTGGGGGACTGTCTTATGTAACTTTGACGTTCAAAAATAATCTCAGCCTAGTTTGAATAAATGACGTGACGTGTGTTTTAGGTTCAAAAATAAAATCCAAAATACTCATCATTATTTTAATTGAAGAACTTCATTTTTAAAACAGCATTTTAAATTATACGCTATCATATAAATCTACAGTGAACAGGTAACTCGAAATTACTAGCTTAATGTATAATCGCATGATGTTTCGCTCTCATTTGTAGGTCCTAAATTTCATATTGCATTTACTTACATTAAATATATATCTATACATTTTTCGGCTTAAATATAAGTTATTTATGCTCTTTACTTAAACCACTAAGCGTACGCAGAATTAAGTATCTGTATATAAGCGTTTTGTGTCAAAAACTTACATTATACAATATGCAGGGTCAAATTAAATTAGCCAGCCCACGTGTTTGGTTAGTTATTTTTCGATTTCGATACTCAGTACGTGGGGTAGAATATTGCCAATTTAATTTAGCGCTGTATGGATCAATTGTACCCTACTAAAATCGTTACAAAGTGAGCGAAACATCAAAAAATTGTAAATTCTGCTCAAGTAACCACGAGTCCAATATACTTTAGTGTCTATGACTATCATTTATACAATATCTCACGTTTTCTGATACACTGCTGTTTTGTGAGCTCAAGTTTTGTAGATGGCAAGGAAACTCCTCTAAATGATTGAAACGGTAGAGCGCGGAGGGTAAAACGCAGAAATTATCATCTGTTAGCCTTTTCTAAATTCTACTATGTTGAGGTCGGCTTCAAGTCTAATCGGATGCAGCAGAATACACATGGAGCGACTGCCTATTTGACCTCCTCAACCCAGCTACCGGGTAATACTTTGGTAAGCCTTGACTTACGGATATCGATGGTTAAAAGAAACACATTATGGCCTCTGATAAACCCGTATTCTCACTCGAAACCCAATTTAAGTAACCTACTAATAAGGCCTGTTTCTACCCATCGCCGCTTAATAATTGATTCTAGTGGTCTACAATATCTTGAGTTCACAAATCAGCATTACAATTATTTTAAAATTAACGGCTTCTCGTGTCTAGCGCAAATCGAATACTTTTGAAATCCACCAATCAGGTGTAAGTATTTTTTTCTTACGGCAGTGGGATAAATTATTACATATGAACGCTTCTACTTTGTGAAGTACACCGTCAGAAGCTTTCGTCACAAATATTTTTTAAAGTAATTGTGTTAATTAAATAAAAAAATGAAGACTTGCGCTAGACAAAAAATAAAACTCAATTTCTGCCACAAAACACAATTTAGCATAAAATAATCAGGTAACATCCGAGCTACGGGACTTTTCTTGACAATATTAAATTTTTATACAGTTTTGCGCAATTGATAATCACCAAAAATACTCACTTCGTAATTCTGAATGGATCCAATATTAAAAAAAAAACTTACATTTAATTATGTCTAAAATAAAGCTGTAATTAGCAAGTTACATGTCAAAATATATCATTTAACAGTTAAGGAGATAAATAAATAAGTGCCAAAATCTTGAAAGATAGAATAGATTTTCACAAGCATTTCAGGCACAACCTTTTTGCCTCTCTAAAGTATTTGTCTCTTGCTCAATCTATTGATAATACTTTTCGTGCCGTTTTCACAGACTCAGGCAAATAGATTTGGAAATATTTTCACAAATAAATTGGTAATCTCTGCTCGTTTGACATATAACCTGCTTGACTATACCTAGACGCCTACACACGTTACAATTTTACACCCAATGCAACAAACGATGCTTTCTCGACTATGCTTAGACCTAGGCAAGCACTACGACATCATTTAGAGCGATTTCTAGGTGAGTTGGACTCCCATTTGGTGCAAGTTTGAGACGCACACCAAACTTTTGTACTATACCGCACGTTATTTCATTTGAATGTTAAATTGTGTCATAGCCTAAACCAGGGATGGCGAACCTTTTAAGGGGAACCTAGTCGCGGGCTCGAACTCAATGATGGGCCTGGCTAAAAAGCACGCTGTCTCACCAGGCATCGCGTTCGATGGAGGTAGTAGTGATGAGCAGTTAGAAGCTAGTCTACACGTACAACATTATTGAGTGAGATGCAGGATCATTTATAGTACAACAGCCGTGCAAAAAAATTAAGAACAGTCCTTCGGAAGATCGGGTTTTATGAAAAAACCACTGCATAGATCAATGACCAATAAAGTTTATTGTACTTTTCGATATTTGAACTTTGTCGGTAGGTACCGACTTGGTTTTTCAGATTTTACGTCTTTTATTACTTAAACACGCCCAAAGTTAGGTTAAATTAGCAAGAAAAACGATTATTTGTAGGCTCCCTAACTTTTTAATGACTTTTTATTTTAGTATTTTGTTTCCGTACAGACAATATTAATAATGAGACTAAACCATACCATGTTTAATTTTTGATGTACGTTGTCGAACAGTGGAGTAATACACTCCCGAAGTTTGTATGGGAAAAATGTGGACTAGATTCACCTTAACCTCTACGAGCCATTTTTTCCAAAAAAATATTTAATATGGCATTGACGTACCAACAAACAATCTTGACAATTGACTACTAGAAAAAAACTAAATACTTTCACAATTGGTACCTACTATTATACAGTAATCTACATCAAACCAGCTTATTTATATGAAAGAACAAATTAGTGCAACTTCTGGTGTCTAGTATTAGGTTCATAGGTTTATTAACTTTTAGCAGAATGCAAGCTGAACTGGAATCATGTGACGTAGGTACAAGTGGCGAAAGCATCATATAACACGATTCCTACCGGCTTCCCTTCGGGGATTTGCATCGGCAACTCTATCGCTATAAAAAAATGGCACATCAATAATCGGTACTATTGTCCAAAACTACTAGGTGTAACAAAATAAACGCAAGACCTGAAATTAGTTTGTTCCTAGTTGAGTACTGAATCGATAGGTATTTGTTACAAAAATAATGTATTTTGCCATACCTACCGCCGATTGAGCCAAAGAAAATTCAATCATATGTCAAGGCAATAAAGTATTGCTAGGGTCAATACGTTTTTCTTAACATTATCTGTTAGCTTTAAAAAAAACATGTTTTGATCATTGTTTTATGCTTTTAACTGGATACTCTAATTGGGGTGTATGAGGACTTGCGTTAATTATGTTACATGTTGTATAGTTACACTACGGGTATTTAATTCACCATAACATTCAAACAACAAATACTGTTATTTTTAGCTTTCTTTAACAAAAAAAAAAAATTTAATTAACTCGGCGCCCAAACGTCATAAACGGGATCTAAAAATTCATACAACAGCGATCCCGTAATGATGTCGCTTTATAACACGTGGCACCGCTTGATAAGGACGAGAGCAAGCCGCTGTACAACGGGTTATGATAGGGTATGTAATGTGTCAGCAAGAACGAAATGGAGGAATATTGCACATTTTATTTGGTTTTCAGCTGTTCAACTTTATTATATTTAATTCTTTAGATTCCTATATTTATTTTAGAATCATATTAACTATTATTTATTGATAAGTCAGTAAGATAAAGCCGACTTCGCTTTGGCTTCTCTCTTACAAAAATTGACACCTCGCCACTGATAGGTGCGGTTTCTGAAAGTAACGACAGAACTTAGAGAGAAGATGAACTCTCAGATTTCAATGTTTGTTACTGTGACTTTGGCTGTCGTGCCCAAATTATTTTGTTGCGTGCCACCAAAGGCACGCATGCCATTAGTTCGCTATCCCTGGCCTAAAGTGTCATCACTATACTTGTGTCATCCTTTCTTCTTTTTTTTTTCTTAGTTATTGGCACCTCGTTCTTTTCATGTAATTAGTTTTTATCACATCCTGCTTTGTACGTCCAGAATTATAATCATCACTACAACCCTCTAAGTTAATTTATTCCCATTGAACGACTATTTCCCGGTAAAGTATTCAATTGAATTAATGGAATGGAATATCAACACAGAACCTAACAATGACCGGCAATTTGTAAAAAACGTAAGATAATTTGAATTCCGCGTGCTACATTAGCGCATGCTCTTAACCGGTCAGCGTAGAGCAAAGATATTAATATTTTTACCTGCACACCAAACACTTTTATCTAATGTACTTTATACACCGTAACATTTTAGTCGTCTTACAACGGCAGCCCACTTCATGTATCCAATGACTACTAATCATTTATTTAAAAAAAAAATATATTTTTGAACATTTGCATAATTAAAAAGATGAAAATATCATTCACTAAGACGCATGACGTAGTTTAAAACACACTGTTATGGAATAAAATTAATGATAGAATGTCATAGTAGGTAGGTAGATATCTTCTACGGCTTGATACGTAAACATTATTAACAGGGAGGGTGTTTAGTAATTCTAAAGCATTATTTATTTTTCTTTGTACCTTTTATCTTAATTAATGGTAATAATGTTTTAATCGCGCCTAGAGGTATTTTATGACGGATACATTGAGTGGACCACCTTTGTAAGACGACTAAAATGTCACGGTGTATAATAGCGAAAAAACCGCGCGAGTACTTTGCACGGGGAGATTTTTTCGCGCAATGGATCTTCAACGCACTGCTTAGCGCAGACAGTTGAAAATCGAACACTGTTTTTCCGACGCTGAGACTCACTCGCGCTGCACTCTGTTGGGATTCTCAATCCTCAGTTCAACACCGAGAGTTGAAAAGCCAATGCGCGATAAATTCTCGCCGCGTTTTTAAAGTCCGTATGTACGTCCCATTTCTTCCCGTGGGTGTCGTAGAAGGCGACTAAGGGACTAATGGGCAGCAGCGTTCTCTATGCATTTTACCGCCATACTGCGATCGCCAACCCGCCTGCCAAGAGTGGCGATTATGACAATCCCCCCATTTGGGGGGGGGGGGGCGAGGCCTATGTCCAGCAGTGGACGTCTATCGGCTTAAATGATGATGATGATGTACGTCGTAAACTTTACCTAAGGCGTCGAGAAATTATCGTAGGTGTAATCGGGTGTAAATTGGACGTGTGTAAGATTGAAAACCTACAAGTACTTTACAAACTTAAAAAAAAAACTCATACAGTGCGACCGATGAATTATGGCCGATCTGAACATAGGCACTATGAACTTTCGGCTTTCGAGTCGACTCGTACGAATTAACTCGCCCAAATTGGGCGATTCGTAACTATACAATATAATAATCGCACCTCTGATAAAATAGGGTTACAACTCGCAAAAATTCGAATTTTGATTTAACGATACAAAAATACTTAAAATTTTATTAACTATATTCTCCAACATGGTTACAGTAACTCTAAAACTCGCCGCTAGATGGAGTTGTAACGCTACATGACTAAAGCATTTTGACTCCAGAATGATTTCAATTAGTGTTACATTTAGTTTTATGAAAGGTGGACGTGCGTTCGTTGAGACAAGTAGTGTTACAATTTAAAATATAAGTGTTTCAGACAGGTAAAATCTTGTTGCTTACATCAATTTGTCTATTGAACAAGTATTACAGTTTATTGTTAAAGGATTGAATTAAACTAGTTCAATATTTCTATAATATTGTGATATATTTTGTATTGTATCAGTATTTTAGATAGGATTTATTGTAATATAGTGTGTTACTCTTCACGTTGTAACGGTTTTTAGGAAAATTGTACATGACATGGTTGTGTTTCCTGAATATTTCGACTTGTAATCTTGTTTTATAACAAAGTTTATTTTCGGATTATTTGCTTGGAATATGATTTATGATTCTAGGGTCAAAATGAAACGTAATGACGCAATTCTGCGTTTAACCCTAAGGGAAAAAATAAAAAAGCCGCCGATGATCATCAAAAGATTGGGGGGCCAAACTTGCAAGGTATTTTTTTTCATTCTAAAAGTTAATAGCTAAGTTATTTTGTATGAAGATCTTATTTAAGTAACTTTATGTAAACAACTTAATTTTATCATGTCTGTTTTTTTTTCAGAATCAGGAGATAAATCGGATTTTGGTATTAATGACAATCCGGGAACCGAGAAAATTTACGTCGATAATCCCTAATGTATCCTCGCCAGAGCCAATCAAGATTTCATAGCTGATCCCGAAGCTGAAAGTGACGGTTTTATTCATTTAATTTTATATAAAAGTCGGCTCGAAGTTGAGTCGTCATTATTATTGTTGATTAACAATAAGTAATACTGAATCAATACCATCTACAAGTTCAATCGAAGTTAGAGACCAGAGCTCCCAGCGAATTCGCAATCCTATTATCGATGACTCAACTGATTCTTCTTCAGATACAGAAATTACATCTTACTCAGACTCTTCCAGTTCAACGTTAAATGAGGACAGTGATGATTCGGTGAAAGACCCTGATTTTGAAATTGAGCAACGTCGTTCCATTGAAATGTCTGACGATTCCGAAACTGAAGACAACATTGGTAACCAAGCTAACTTTGAAGCTACATCCGCAGCTATATCTTCAGTGAAAGGCCCTGATTTTGAAATTGAGCAACGTCGTTCCATTGAAATGTCTGACGATTCCGAAACTGAAGACAACATTGGTAACCAAGCTAACTTCGAAGCTACATCCGCAGCTATATCTTCAGGGCCAGCTGTTGACGTACTTCCAACGTTGAACTCAAACCTAGATGACACGCCAATACAAGACACGAAAAAACGAAGCAGAAAACGTGTAGCTGAACCGACAGAACGGTTACAAAATAAATGTAAAATCCTTAGAAATGCCAGAACTGCTTACGTAACACTAAAAACAAAGCAGAAGGATGCTAGAAAAATTAAGCCATCGTGTAGCGAACGCTGTCGGTTAAAGTGCAGAGGATTTTTTTCAAAGTTAGATACTGCAGCTGTTTTTAAAGAATTCTGGGAGCTTAAAGATATTAACCACCAAAGAGATTTTGTCAGCAGGCATGTGGCGCCAATAAAACGAAAATATATATGTACGATGACTAAAAAGGAAGACAATTAAATAATGCGTTTTACTTGATCAAAATGGTATGTCAAATCCAAATCTGTACGACATTTTTCATGAATACAATAGACATCAATAACAGAGTAATACAGACTGTAGCCAAGAAGAGGACGTCTGCAGGTTCCGTTGAAGAGGACAAGAGAGACAAACATCTCAGTCATCACAAACTGCTTGATTGTGTTAAGGAATCCATTCGCAAACACATACATTCAATCCCCCGCATCGAGAGCCATTATTTGAGACAGCAAACTGAAAGAGAGTTCATCGAGCGTGGAGAAACGATAGCCGACCGTCATTGTGAGTACGTAAAAGAATGTTTAGCGCAATAGTGAACCTCACAGCAATTATGTAATGTGTGGCAAATTTCTTAACACAGAGTTCAATTTAGGTTTTTTTTGTGCCAAAAAAGGATCGCTGTGAGCTGTGTGTTGCTTATAAAAATGCAGAGGACAAATCACTCCTTCAACAGAAGTATAATCAACACCATAAGGAAAAGCAATAGTCATGACAGAAAAAACAGTGCGACAAAGACCACGCTTCTGAAACAAATATAATAGCGGTTTATGATCTGCAAGCTGTTCTGCCAGTTCCAAAAGGTGACGTAACTGTTTTTTACTACAAAAGTAAACTGAGGCCCTAGTGTGAGTTTCATTTAACCATCTACACCAAACGCAGTGAGCGCGTTTGTCGCTCCGATTGGTCCGTCTATCCAGGGCCAATCGGAACGCCGAACGCGCTCACTGCGTTTGGTGTAAGATGGTTAAATGAAACTCACACTAGGGCCTCTGAACTGCTTTAACTTTACGGTGTCCGACCTTGCAACAAAAAAACTGAATCTTACTTCTGGCACGAGGGCATAGGTAATCGTGGGTCAGATGAAATTGGAAGTTGTATCCTCCAGTTCATAGAAAAAAGATTGTCTCAAATTAGTGATGGTTTTGCCATTGATATAACTTTTTATTCGGAAAACTGCGAAGGATAAAATAAAAACAAGTATATAATGGCTCAATACGTCTATTGCGTAGTCAAACGATAAACTAAAATCTATTTTTACACACACATTTTTACTGACGGGACATACTCAAAAAGAAAGGCGACTCGGTTCATCCGGTAATTGAGAAATGCATTAAAAGAAGTTTAGAATCTGGCCCAATTTACGTGCCTTCTCAAAATGCACAAATTATAAGAACAGCAAAAAGCAACCGGACCCCCATACTCGGTAAATGAGTTTTCCTATAAATGACTTTATATCCCTGAAGAAGTTACATACAGAACTACGCTTCGGTACGGGTAAAATGAAAAAAATCATGAAAGAAACACCTTGTCTTCTTACAAGAACTCTTATGAAGACGAAGGATTTTCGGAATCTAAAATTTGGCGAACACACCCTGAGGTTCTGCCTGGACTAAAGCCTGCTTACGTCAGGCAGCTCTCAATAAGTGAGAGGAAGAAAACTGATTTGATGAGTTTGATTCATAGCAATCATATACCACGGTTGTATGCCTTTTTACAACCAATTGTAATTGAATATTGAATTAACATTTTCTTTATAATTATACACCCTAATTATGAGACGACTGAAACATTATCAGTGATTTTGATTTTTATAGTGATGATTATAGTTCCTACATAGTATTTCAACATTATTTCAATAAGGACAATAGTAAACAAATATTATTAAAGCGTAGCTTAATAATTAAAGACTACCCAAACTTGTATTGTAAAGTGATTCGTTGAATTTGTGACAATTGTTTTTTTTATTAGAATTTTTTAATGTTTTTGTTAAACTTGATTCTGTTTCCAAGTGTAGTGTGTAACATTAAGTACCTAGAATAGATATAGTTTAGTTTTAGCCTTAGCGGACACATGTTGGTTACGACAGTCTCAAAATATACGTCGTACGGACAAGATTCCTTTTATTTACACGATAATCACGTTCCTCTACACAAGTCTACAGCTGTGTGGTTATTAAGTTAACAAAAGTTTAAAGAGCTGCCTGATTTTTTTTATAATAAGAATTTGTTACATTTGTCATATTCTCTTTTTGTTAGAAATTCGAATAGTTATCTAAAATACTGTTACAATTGGGAATTTTAGATTGTTTTTCCGGAAAATTGAAAAACAGCGTATGCCACTAAAACATATTTTTTGTAAGCGTTTCAAGTATGTTTTTATAATTTTGATCACATAGTAATAACAATAGTGTAAGAATAATAAATCTACTCAGACTGATTAACAAGTCCGTGAGTTTTTTTCGAGTTGTAACCCTATTTTATCGGAGGTGCGATATTTTCTCTGGGCGACTCGCACGAAGTTAATTTGTGAGTGAATCGTCAACTCCGGTAATACGTATTAGGCTACTGGCACGTTTTATATTTTATGTAATAAAGTTGTTTATTTATTTATGTATACTTTATTGTACACCACAAAAATACATAACAAAAAAAAAACAATAAAAACTACACAATATATAATGGGCGGCTTTATCGCTTAGTTTACTTTTTTCCTTAACTTTTCGTCGTTTCCTTATACGGTTTTATTCAAAACGTGCCAATTACCTAACAACTTTTTCTGGAATCGTCGTTTCGATCACAAAGAAATGTTACGTGTGAATCGCCAATATTACATTATTTATGAGTGGATGGTTCGTCCGATTTGGGCGAGTAAATTCAACTAGTGAGTTCTAGTAATCCGCGGATGTCCTCTCATTCACATTCGCCCCATGTCACCATTTGATTGCAAAAAAGAAATTTTTGTGCAAGTTTCTGACCGGCCATATTTCGTTTGCCGTACTGTAAAATGATCCTTAAAATGAACCGCTTTTTATCAGTCGTCGTAAATGGCTAATTATAGAATTTACAATTATAACGGTGTTCTTCACTCTATATTGAATTTAATTGTAAGATAAATAAATTATTCTAATACGACATCGGAAGTTCTACTAAGGATAATATTTACAGAGAATCCTATGTTCCAGATAATGGGCTATTGCTGTCAGGCCATATAAAAAACTGGTATTCAGCTGCATCAAGAGAAACTGGAAGCCGATCCCAACGTTTTGAACATAATTGGGAAAAGGCTCCGCTTACTGGGCGGCTTTTACAGTATCAATGGCAGATTTGAAAGTTATAAAAAAAAAACTCTTTCCACGTGAAAATTACTATCTTCATCACTTGCATAGTCTAAAGGCTCCTACACCAGTGGCGAAGGGTCAATACAAACCGATTCCCATCGGTTTACCTTGAAGAAATCCCACCAATCCACCATTAAATATTTCAAAGTACAATTAAGATTTATGTCTGTGTATTACTGAAAAATCCCATTGCGCAAAGAAAACCAAATCTTCCGTACAAAATTCTGTGATTACAACTCAATGAGTGAAAGTGGGGATTTATCCTCTGAGGAAGCTTGCATCACGTGGTGATTTTTGTTGGAACGGCTTACCCTGGCCATAATTCCACCCCTCGCCACTGTCCTACACACTATGCCAGCGGCACAGCCGGCGGGTTTTAGCCTTGGGGGTGCTGCAGGTGTTGTTAGGCCGCACGTGCCGCAGAAAACGAGCATGCCGCCGGGTCCGCCGGCATAGGAGCCTTTATGTTAGAGTCTACACCTAATTTTACCGGATACAACTGAATACCAGTATATTACATGGATGAATGATTTCAGCCGAAAAATGTCCACTGCTGGACAAGGGCCTCCCCCAAGCACCGCTACTTCGGTCCGTTCTGTGCTCGCATCCAGCGAATTTCTGGGGCATCCACCCGATCATCACTGGAGGTCTTCTAACGCTACGCCCTCCGATACGCGGAAGACGTCGCGGAGACATGAAAACATTATTCTAATTTATTTTATCTATCAAAAGTAGAACTTACGATATAATACAGTGTGGTCTCAATATGCAGTGTTTAGAAATCTATTACATGAATGCTGCCTTTAATTAGCTATGTATTTAATTTACTAATAAATTATCTTATTATTTATCAATATTATAAATATAATAATATTCTCCTATTATCTTGCAACTTAACTAGATATGATTTCGGTCTGCATTTTTGACATAGGGTAGCAATCATGGTGAAGTACATACACTACATACATAACCTCACGCCTTCTCCACATGGGGTTGGGCAGAAACACCAATAGAATATAGTTAACATTTAAAAACTTGGGCAAATATAAGATTCCTGTCGACAATATAACATCACGACTTGTTTCTCCGAAGGTTTAGGGCAGAGGTGTATTTTATTCCAGATATATACGTCGTATATCGTAAATAAATAAATTGCTAGCATATGCGAAAGCCTTAGCAGTCAATATGACTGCATATACCGTGACTTAAGTACTATCAACAATTCTGTAGTCCAATTCGAACATTGCACGAAAAACACTAAACTTCAAAACACTGCACAAAGTAAGACAAAATCGTGGACACAAAACATTGCCTATGACCTAATTAAAAAAAATACTGTTCATTTCTGATAGCCATATTGCCACGGAGATTGATAAGGACTCCTATAGTAATTATTTGACATTTGAGGGTACATTGGAGGCGGGGGCATAGGAGCGTTATGCATGGGCGGCTGGTGGTAATACTCCGGCCTCCACTGACTTCTATCCATGGGGGCTTGGAGCCTTTCATTGCCAGAATATGTCCTATAATCTAGAGGCGAGTTGAGGAATATAGAATCGTTATACTGGCCCACTGGCATCGACCAGTCGTCCCTTTGTTGTGGAATCGGCGCTGGTTCGAGACTTTCAACAATTACTTTATTGCGCGGTGGAGGCACTTTCAGCGTCGGCTTCCGTGATGTCGCAGGCAGCCTCTGCGGCTGGGGCGAAGGCGTATTCTTATTATTAGTCATAAACTTATGAAATTCGCCTTCGAACGCACTCGGGTTCTTATTAATTGGTGGCACCACCCTCGGCACCCTTAAACTGGGGTCTAGAAGTATCGCGGAGTACGTTTTTGGTGGTCTTGGAGGACTAGGTTTGCGCTCAATTTTCGGTGATAACATTGACGTCGATGTTGAAGTAGCTGGTTTAGGTATTTCGGTGAGTAGGTAGCTAGGTTTGGTTATCGTCGTGGGCCGGTATGACTGGGGAGGCTTCGCCATAACAGGTTCTACAGGCGAATTGTACTCGTAAGCGATCTTCTTAGGTGTTCTAGGCTTTCGCGGCTTCTTCTCTTTGACAGGAGCATCAGGATTTTTAGGTTTAGGTTCCCGCTTTTTCCTTTCTTTCTTAGGTTTTTCGACTTTCTCGCCTTCCGATTTTGCTGATTTCCGTTTTTTAGTTTCCTTTTTCGGGACGGCGGGAGGTATGACTGTAGTACCGGCTGGCATTGGGTTGGCTTGAATTACTGTCGTGTGGGTAGTCGGACTACCTGCTGCTGTGGTTAGAGGGTCGTCAGTAACAGGCGCCGGTTTGAAGATTGGTATCTCTTCCTCAAGATGAGGAGGAGATTCCCAATTAGAGACTAGAGCTGCCATGGTTTCAAGTTGTGCTTCCGAAAGTTTCTTTGACTTGACTTTCTGTCTTGTCCTCTGCGCTGGTGTCTTCTTTTTCTCTCCCGTTTCTTTCTCATCTTCTCCATTTTTAGAATTGGTATCTTCTTCTTTGATTTCTTTCTTTACTTTTACTTCTTTCTTAATGCTGTCTTTACGCTTTTTTCGTGTTTTAGAGTTCTTCCTGTTCTTTGGTGCCCCATAGTCGGAATCTTTGTCAGAATCTATGTATCCTACATCTGGGAGCTGTGCTTCTGATGGGTCCATTTCATCTCCTTTCAGCCAAATATCTTCAAGAGCGTCAAGCTGTGTCTCATCTGGTTGTAAGGGCAGGTTTGATTTCTTCATTGAAGTCATCATATCCAGATCCCCTTCAGCCATTGTCATCTCATCGTCATCCATAATGTCATGACCGAGAATGGAGACGGCAATAGCACCTTCAGATATGCTTTTACTAGCCATTGCTCGCTTTAAATGTAACGGATGCCGCTTCTTTTTCTTAAGCCCTTCTTCCTCTGCTTCTATGAATGATTCTGGAAGCTCTGTATTGTTTTTATTGCACAGAATATCTTGGCCTGACGGATGCGGTGCCGGTACCATTTTTTCTGGTTGTTCGGGGTGACAACCAATATCCTGTCCCTTCAACCATAGCTCATAGCGATCAGGTTGGAACCGTTTCACAAAAGTATCCATTGATATCTTAACCATATCATTACTGCAGGTACATTGAGTAGCTCGCTTGCCATATTCAACCCATCGTGGAGCAGCAAAGTTTGTGGACTCAGCACAGTTGAATCCATGATTGAAACCAGCGTGATAACCATATGGGAACGTAATCATAATCTCACCGGACTCTTGCGTTATCTTATTTATAGGAACTGAATATTGTTTTAGGATTTGGGGAGAAATTAAGGTCATCTTGTGTCTGAGGAATGCTTGGCAAGTTTTGGCTGATGTCGGGAAGAAACCAGAGGCAATTCGTTCAAATCTTTTACCGTGTTCAGGTGGGATTGCGTACCATGTTTTAGGGTCACCGAAGTGGAGATAATTTATAGAGTACAAGTCCATGTCTTCTGTGTGCCAAGCGAATGTGGTCTTCCACATACCGAAGTATAAGTAAGCGGTGTTAACTCCATCAATTTCAATGCCATAGTCTGAGTTTACAAAGTCAAGGATTGTGCCGAGGCTGTTTATGTTCCATTCTTTTACATCAGGGTCTGTTATGCTACCGTTGACATCAGCTCCATAAATTGGGGCTACGTAAGTGACATTTTTCCAGTACTTCCTTTCAAGATCATCGAAACCCGTGTGTCGTGGAGTGCAGTACTTAGCCGAGTTAGCCATAACTGCGAACTGTTTGACCGTCATAGCTTTCTTTTGAATATTTATTTGTTGAAACAAACCTTGCTTGCCAGTCACTACCTGGCATATGGGTGAAGGAATCGTCACGTTTAGCTGCTCCAGATCGTAGCCAGACTTACGAGGGACCCATTCGGGCGGAGGAATCACTTTCGCAAGACCAGCCTTGTGAGCCCCCTTCGATTCCATGTACTGTATGTATTTGTTGAAATCCTTGAATTCCTCCCACGTGGGGCGGAATACCTGTATTGACATTCCGTTCGAAGACATATTAGCTTCATCCCCAGGCACAGACATAGTCCACAAAACGATCACAAACACCAAAAATCAATCAACAAAGTTTCATCACACTTCAGTCACTATTACACCATCGTTCACAAATTGTACACGTTTTTATTGATGAATTACGGGACACAACATAATATTTTACAGTTCTCAGTCCGCTAATTGAATTAATAAACACGCGATAAACCATTCGTAATGATGTGAAAACATTATCAGTAAAATGGCCGACTTGATCGGGATGCGGAGATGCGCTTGCAACAAAAAGCCCTTCACGACAGTCGCGAGTTAGTATAAGCTTCATAAGTAAATATGGGTCACGTACACACGAAACTTCTTCAACATTTCCCGAAGAGAGTTTTTATTCACCATACGAAGCTTCTACTAACTAGCAACACCGGGCCACGATTAATTTTGATTTGCAAGGTTGGTAGAACCACATCGTAGTTTGACATTTGTGAATAAACCTATTTTGTAGAGGTTATGAATGAAATGCAATTTTATCGAAAAATTCCTGAAAATACGAATTGTTATGATTAAATTGGACTTACCTGAAAAGATTCTTCAAATTCTTCCACTAGATTACCACTACCGTTAGACGGTGCCGCCATTATTGCGTTACATTTAATTCGGTGCTGTTTGTTTATGTGCCTCTGTGACAGACAGAAGTGAAGCTTATTTTGTAGGTAGATTCACTACATCACTACCACCAGTACCACCACATTCACAACTATATTGCCTCCTCACTCGCACTTTAGCGAATGGGATTTGCGATCTCTTTTTAGGGATCAATAAGTTAGGGCTGGTGCGGAAATTAGGGTGTTTTTTGCCGTGATGATCTTCCCGGAAATGAAAATAAAGCTGTCAATCAAAAATTAAAACTTTTGTTAAATACGGATTTTGTCTAATGTAGATAAATTGTATCAAACAGACTAAAATGCCCATTAGAATCGAAATGAAAACTGTAATGAAACCAATTCAAAGAAAGCTTTGAAAATGTAAAACACATGAAAATTATTTTGTATCCAAATAGATAGGCATAGAAGCAACAAGGAAGGGATTGGAGTATGAGACAGAAGCAGTCATAATCATTATATTGATGAATAAAATGACGAATAGGGCTACGCAGAGCTGCCAACTGGAGAAACAAAATGTTTCTGCAACCTTCTGTCGTTGCCGAGTCGCGTCGCGTTGAACGTGCTCGAGCGCATGCCAATGTTTACATCACGTGATATTGTTTGTAAACTTTGAAGCGTAAGCATGACATATGATTATTCTGTGAAAAACTTTGCTTGTTAATTTTGCGTTCCTTATCGATAAAAATATATGGAGCCTTACTAGTTACGTATATTTTTTAGAGCTTAAATTATCGTTTCTTATTTATTCGTTAGGTTATTAAATACATTATTTATGTGTATAATACAAATGCAGGCTGTCCGGTAATTAATGGATAACCTTGAAATTGTTCATGGTAAAGCTAATGGCCATTCAGAAAAAAACATTTTTTTTTCTGTGAAAAAAAAATCCAAACAAAAACAACCGACTTCCAAAAAAAACACTACAAAGTGAAAAACAACTTTAATTTTGGAAGACGGTGACAAAAAAAAATTATAGGTATATCCAAAGACACCGACTTCCAAAATTAAAGTTATTTTGCACTTTGTACTGTTTTTTCGGAAGTCGGTTCTTTTTTTAAAATTTTATTTCACAGAAAAAATAAAATTAAAAAATGTGTTTTTCTGCATGGACATTAAATATACCATGAACCATTTCAAGGTTATCCATTAATTACCAGACACCTGTCTAGATAAATGGAACAAAACAAACGAATTATCTAATTAATTTGTATTTCATTAGTTAAACGGTGGGTGGTTGAAGTGTACACATTCGAAGTCATATTTAGATTTTAATTCTTACGTAAAATTTTGAAAAAAAACATTGTTATAGGTCAAACCTGATGTAAAGTTCATGTGTACCTATTTTTAGTACCTAGGCATAGACATAATTTTCAGCATGATGTCCGACGCACTGCTGCACAAAGAGATCACCTCCCAAATACAGTTACCACTTTGAAATTTGAGAATTCAAAAAACCGGATGTTTGCAAAAAGTCCGGACATTTGAATTCTTTATATATGTATATTTTACACGTTGTAGATACCTACTATTTAATTTTCTAAGACATAGGTAACACGGAACACCAAGGTGCACAGTACCTACGCCTTGTCATTTTGGGGCCCAAAATGCCGGACATATGCGGACAAATCCGGACATATGGTAACTTTGCCCCCAGTGTTCTCTATATTTCTAGAAATTCCCACTCGCATTCAATGGCATCCCACGACCTTCACTAGGTCACGTTGCCACCTGTGAGAGGCCGGCCGGCCGGCGGGCGTTCTCGTCCGTCTTGATTCATAATTCATATCAAATTAGTCGCCTACATCGGTCCCGGGAGTCATTCTACCTGTCAAACTAAACTTAACAGATCCGTGAAACAAAACAGTTCAATATTACAACGGTAGGCAGACTGATGCGTACTTACATCAGCAAAGTTTTTTTACGAATCGAATTTCTTAGGAAAACTTATTCAGAAGAACCGGTATAATTACCACTTTGACGAATGCACGTGACTAAATCGCTACCCTGTGTTTTTCTTTTCATTCTGTACTATTAATTTATTTTTGTTTATCTTGTAAAGGCTCCTACACACATGCCGGCGGCACAGCCGGCGGGTTTTTGCCTTGCGGGTATGCTGCAGTTGATATTAGGCCACCGCGGCCGGCACTTGCCGCTGAAACCGAGTATGCCGCCTTGTTGGCAGCATGGCCGCCGGGCGGGCCGCCGGCATTGTGTGTAGGAGCCTTAGGAGCATTCATTCCACGCGGGCTGGCAATAACGCATTTACAGAAGTTTTTCGTGAATATTTCATTAAATACAAACAATAGTACTATTGATATAATCACGAAAAACCGCCATAAATGCGCCGTTGCCAGCCCGCGTGGGGAGAATGCTCTTAACGCACCATGTGTGGCACAGACAAGGCACAGACGTATCTGTCTGAGGAGCAAAGCTAATCCCATATGCCTAAATAAAAGAACATAAAAAACCGAAGCGCGGCGGGCGTAATTAAAAACCGGAATACAATTAAATTCGGATTACAAGCACCGAATATGGGCACAGACAGAATTCATTCCATTCCAAGCAATTATTTGATTTGTTTAGATGACTGACAAGCTAGCACCTATTTACAGGTCGTGACGTATTGTTTTTTGCGGTCATCAACCCAGGTCAACGACCTTTTCGTAATACTGATAATGGTGCCGATTCTGTTGTACACCGAACTAAACTAACTAAACTATCACTAAAATTCCTTACTTTTGGCTATGAGAATCTTAAAGCTATTCTGCAAAAAAAGATCTCTAAATTTAAAAATAATTTTGACGCAACTAAAATCGAATTTGACAAACGCGACTCCACGTTTGCCCTACCCCGTGATCTTTTTTAGAGCCGGAATCGCGCAGGGGGGCAGCCTCAACGTGTTTTAAATGGATTTTTTTACTTTTTGTATCGAAAATATGAAAAATTATTACCTACATGTTGAGTTTTAGTGGTGTATGGGGTTTTATAAAGGGGGTCGAAATTTTCATTATTTTTACGATAGGACACACCAATTTCGAGATATAAGCAAAAGAAAAGAAAAAAAAGAAACAGTACTGTATTTGCGCCCGAAGTCGAGGTGTCAGTGTGAATTTTAGTTCTTGACAACTAATTTTATTCCACACCTTTTTAATCGCGATTAAAAATAGTCAGATTTAGTTAGACAATCGAAATTTTGTATTGAATAGAATAATTAGTTTGACAACAGCAGAATAGCAAAATTACCATTTTCACTAAATTAAAAACTCAGTACAATCTTAGTGCTGTCAAACTAAAATATAGATAAGTTGTGTCACTTTAGTCAATTTCAGAATAGGAAATCGTCGTTTGACAGGAATAAACTAAATTTTAGTGATTTTTAGTTTAGTTTAGAGAATTTTGTGACAAGAGAATCGGCACCAATGTGTTCTTATATATCTGCTATTAGGGATTACTGCTAAAATAAGAAAATTAAGACTTTAAATAAGGTTGGAAAGTATTAACGGGAATAAATTATATAAAAACGTTTTATGTCGACGGCTCATGATTACTTTAGGTATTATATTATATTTTCGTATCCATTTTTAGCACGAATTCGCTTGTTGACCAAGCTGGCTCGCTAGTTGCTATGAATCAGCTGTGTTGTTGAGTTGTACCATTTTATATAATCAGACTGCGTCAGTTTACATCATAGCCTACGTAGAAATTAGTTTGTAAAGAATTTAAATAAATACCAACTTACAGGAATTAATTTCGTATGGCTACTATGAAAACTCATAATCTCTCGTATTTTCATCGATAGATAATCGTTTATGAACGAGATAAAAAACCTGATACTCAGATCTAAAATTTGCAGTGTAGTTTTTCTATTTGTATGTCTGTCTGTGATGATCTATGCCATCACTCTCCTCTAGCTGTGTCAAACATGGCGACGGCGGTATAACCTCGCAAGTTTTGTTTTGTCGTGATAACTTTTAGTATTTTGCGAGATAAAACAATAATAAAGTGGAATATAGCGATTTGTGTGTGTAATAAATAAATCGAGATGGCTGATGCTGCTGCCAGACAGTTGCAATATGAATACAAAGCCGTAAGTAAAATATTTTGAGACGCATTATTTTGGTACAATAATTGCTTGTTATTGTGTAATTGTATTCCGTTTTCTCTTCCAAAAGTAAGTTTAATTGATAATTAGCTCACCCCACCCCTCATAACACATATTTTCCCCCTTAATATGAACAAAATGTAACTTATGAAGGTTGCTAAAACAATTTCCGTGACATTTTTCCGTAGAACTCGAATTTGGTGTTGCAAGCTGATGTGAGGCTCATAGAGCGTCGTGGTCGTGATGAAGCGACTGGTGAGGTGTTGTCCTTATCGGGGAAACTCCTTGGGACTCGGATGGGCGACAGGGCACAACGCACCAAGCCAGATAAAACAGAAGAAAGAAAAGTCAAGTAAGTCTTCAAATTTGTTGGTATTTTCATAATCAGATGTTTGTAGCGATTCTTCCATATTGTGGTTGTAAACTTATGTATTGACACTGCTAAAATATATGGTATCTCAGAGTTAAACCACCTTCACAAACGGTATTCCCATGCATCTATCCAGATTTTCTAGTAAGTAATAACAATAATAATGATGTCAAAACATTGTGAAATCCAACAACAGTTTGCTTCTAATCTTGAAAAACTGTTAATGTCAGCTTCAATAATGCCAATACAAGCCATGAGCAAGGCACTGCGGCACTTGATATACTTGTACTCAATGTTCAATCCACTTAATTCTACTTTCCAGGCGACAGAAAAGAGACGAAGCATCATATGAGCTTTCCAAATCAAAGACATCCCGTGTCGCTTGGGCAGATGACACCCCTGGCGTACTATACCGACCACGAGCACAACACACAAGGCACGCTTACGAGATGCTTCTAACATTCATGCAGAGTGCTCTCGGAGATCAGCCGAGAGATATCTTGTGTGGAGCGTGTGACGAAGTGTTGGTGGTGTTGAAGAATGATAAGTTAAAAGATTTGGACAAGAAGAAAGAGATTGAGATGCTGTTGGGGCCGGTTGCTGATGAGAGATTTGCTCTGCTGGTTAACTTGGGTAAGTAATAATTATTACAACTTCAGTGTCCGTGTAATAATTCCAATCCAGCCCGGTAACTGCCACATATGGCATGTTACAATAGAAAATCAATTGTGTCTCATTAGCCGGTATTGACAGGTAAATGGAGAGGTCTGTTATACTTACTAAGAAAGAGGCAGTTTCCAACTTGCTGTCTGTTGAACCATGAAGGTTATAATGCACTATGTTCTCGGAGTAGAGTCTTCTTACGTTGTTGCCTAGCAACTGTTATATTCTGTTCTGTCATCGTTTTCTGATGAGCATAATTTAATTTTATATTCATAAAATGTAAATTACTTGATTAAACCACTGTGTTACAATGATGTTCTATTTTCATTGAAAGCAAGCTCAGCCAACACTGTCAATGCTTGATAAATGATTTTATTTCTGTAAGTAGGTTTGTACAAACACTTTAACATGTCAATCATATTTTTAAAACTAGATGAGGTCGGCGTTTCCTATCTGACTACTCTGAGAAGAAAGGCCATACAAACTCACATGGTCAGAGTCTCTTTTAAAATCCCGACATAATCTTGGTCAGATCATGTCAAGACCATGTAGATTGATGTCGGAAATGGTCTTTTGAGGTAAGAACCACACAGATTGAGTGGACCTGTTCAGTCACTGCACGCATTTGTCAGTAATTGTGCAGCTTGCTTGCTTGTGCAGTACATGTGCCAAATTTCTTCCAAATCCTTAATACCTTTTTAGAGCTTAACAAAGCAACTCTTTATATTATTGGTTTAGATGTGTGAATTATTGTCCACAGGAAAGAAAATAACAGATTTCAACATAAGCTCAGCGGCTGAGGGTAACACTGAGATTGATGAGACATACGGCATCAATGTGCAGTTTGAGGAGTCTTCAGAGGAAGATGACGAGGATGCTTATGGAGAGGTGAGGACATATTATAAATACATACATATACACACACAGTCACTCCTATGGGGGTAGGCAGAAACTACAGAATGCTACCTGTTACCATAGTAATAATATAATATAATAAAACTTTTACTTTCTCCACAACATAATGGAAAAATCAGTACAATATGTAATTGTGTTAACAAAAAATACAATGATGTTGCGGAGACTGGAGCCTGTACAAGGAATACTTGTATTACAGGTCTCCAGGCCTCCAAACTATCCGGACATGCCACAGTAATACAAACATCTACTAATAGTATGATAATTTTGGGGTGGAAGACAAAAACAATTTAATTTAATTTTTCTTCTTCCAATCTATCTACTATCTTTACATACTTCCACTACCTATTGCCTCGTTTATATTAATAAATCTGGCTATAAACGCATGCCTGTTGTGAGTACTACGACTGGTAGAAAATGTCTTTGGCATTAAGTCCGCCGCTGTACATTTCTGTGTGTGAAATTTAAATAATTAAATAAATACTACACATAAGGCTTTGCTGAAGACCATCACCAATCAATTCACTATATTATGCTCTCCTATTTTTCTCAAAATCTAAATCCAAACTGATTCCCATGACAATTGACAAACTGAAAAGTTTACTCTGTCCACATAACATCACGCCTTGTTCAACATATCGGCCGAAAGACATCCACTGCTGGACATAAGCCTCCCCCAAAAGGGGAGGATTTGCCATAATCGCTACGCTTGGCAGGCGGGTTGGCGATCGCAGTATGGTGGTCAAATGCATAAAGAACGCTGCTGCCCATTCTTTAGTAAGTCCCTTACTCGCCTTCTACGACACCCACGGAAAGAAATGGGATGGTGCTATTCTTTTACGTCCGGCACCACACGGAACACCCAAACGCCCACGGTGCACCTATAGTACACCCAAATTTCGTCAGTTATGTTTTAGCCCCATGTAATAGGGGTCGAGCTTATTGCCAACAACCGGACTCCGGGGCACTACTGTGAAATTCCAGACAGAGAAACCCAATAACACTTAACCCGACCTCGGTATCGAACCCAGGACCGCATACTCAGTAGTACCGCTTGCGATCACTAGACTAACGAAGCAGTACACTAGTGGCGTTCAGTCCATAAAGACAGGGTAGGCAGGCAGTGTCTTTCTATCTAAATTAGTTAAATATTTAAAAGTAATAAATAATTTTATCAATAAACAAAAAATCTTTATTCATAAATCGTGTCCACCTGTCGAGCGTCGGTCGTATCATTAGTATCATCGATACAATACCCGGTCGTTCGTACATTTTGGCGCAACTTCCCATTGCGATGCACTGGCGCCGCTGAGTGCCTCGCGAGAGACGAACTATTCGGGTCTTTATGTTTATATGTGTGCTCTCGTGGTCATGCAGATTTATTGGGGGTGCGTCAGTGGCGGATTTACCAGCAGGCTGAGTAGGCTGGAGCCTAGGGTGGCAAATTTGGCTCATTTTTTTGCCTTAAGGAAAAAAAAAACATAATTATGTACACGGAGAAAAGAAGTTTTGAAAATTTAAGAAAATTACAATATTTTAGTACCTACCCACTATACATACAGTAGGTATACCGAATACTCCAATGTCTTTATATGAAACATGACTAAACGCTGTGCTGCGTTGCGTGAATATGAATTTTTAAAATATTCAAATAGCGTTTCAATATTACAATTCAAAAGAGTTAGGTTAGGGGCGGCAAAAAGTAATAGCCTACTGGCGGCAAATGTGTAAATCCGCCACTGGTGTGCGTTCTATACCTACGTGGTACACAATGTAACAATTAACGCACACAAACGGGTAGTCACTGGCTTTTTTACCCTTTTTTACCACACGACGAATTACGAAATATGCCGAAGTTTCCCGAGCAAAGTTGGCTATGCGACTATTTTAAAAAGTAGCATTGTTTCATTGAATTGTCGCTACATAAACTACTATTACTTTTTGTCGTATTATTTTTATATTCCGATTTCCGACGCTATTGTTTTATTTGTTTTGGTTGTGAGCTATGATAGCATGTATTTAAGATTTTAACACTGATAATAATATAAAAAATGAATAATATTCACTGTGAAAGTTGTTCAGGTGGTGTGTGTATAGAGAAATGAAAAACTGATGCATTTTCAAAACTATCTTTCTGTGAAAAAAAACAAAAATAAAAAACAAGTGATCGTGAAAAGTAGTGTGTACACCGGATTTGCAATTAATACAAACTAAAGGTAGATTCAATCGTAAATTCAATACATAACAACATGATTCATTTAATTGCCTCACAGGTTGCATGTTTTTAGGTATAGCAATCGGTTATTCTGTTTGTTTTTGTCTTTTTTTTTAATTTCTGCCTACCCTGTCTAAAAACTGTGCACGCCACTGAGTACACTATCCACTGTTTCAGTAAAGTTACTGATCATCAATCTACTATTATAAAGACTTTATTCTTTACTCTTGACGTTATAATGTCTTTCTAGGTCCGTGAAGAAGAAAAAGAAGATGGAGAAGGTTCGGAAAATGAGAAGGAGAAGGACAGCAGTGCTGAAGAGGACAGCGATGGAGAAGGCAAGAGAAATGCTATACATGCCAATGTAAGTAAATATATAGGGGGTAGCCAGGTTAGACCGCGGCCATAACAAGTAGAGCAAGATTTTTTAATCAAATAGTCCGTTGGGAATATCTGAATTTAGAGGGTTATCGGTGATTATCTTTACATGTATAAAACGAAGTCGCTTTTAGCGTTTGTACGCTTAGATATTTTAAACTTCGCAATGGATTTTAATGCGTTCTTCAAAAGATTCAAGAGGAAGGTTTATATGTCGGTGTATTATACACCGACCTCCACGCAGGCGAAGCCGCTCGCAAATATAGTCATCATCATCATCATATCAGCCAAAAGACGTCCACTGCTGGCCATAGGCCTCCCCCAAAAGGGGGGGATTTGCCATAATCGCCAACTACGTTGGGGTCGGCTTCCAGTCTAACCGGATGCAGCTGAATACCAGTATTTTACATGGAGCGACTGCCTATCTGACCTCCACAACCCAGTTACTGGGTAATATACGATACCCCTTGGAAAGACTGGTTGTCAGACTTTCGGGCTTCTGACGACCCGTAACGACTGTCAAAGATCTACAAATGACAGCCGGGACCAACGGCTTAACGTGCTTTCCGAGGCACGGAGAGGTCTTGGTATGTTAAGATGGTCACCCATCCACGGACCAACCGCGGTAAGCTTAGCTTAACCTGATCGATCGATCCGTACGACCACTATTACTTAGCCACAAGCCCCTCACTACTACATATTTAAAAACAGAAAAATAGGACCTCCCATACAAAATCGATCAGCTGACTTGATATTGCATGGGAGGTTCGATTTTTCTTTTTTCATATTTCGACCCATGTTCCTTGTAGAAAATTGTACAATTTCACTGGTACAATCACCCTGAAAAATTTAAAAGGTGACTAAAAATTCACCTTGTATAATGTTAAGATGCATTAAGGGGAACCTAGTCGCGGGCTCGAACTCAATGATGGGCCTGACTAAAAAGCACGCTGTCTCACCAGACATCGTGTCCGACAGAGGTAGTATCAGTGATGAGCAGTTAGACGCTAGTCTACACGTAAAACATTATTGAGTGAGATGCAGGATCATTTACAGTACAACAGACGCGTAAAGAATTAAGCACAGTTCTTCGGAAGATCGGGTTTTATGAAAAAAACACTGCATAAATTAATGACCAATAAAGTTTATTGTACTTTTCGATATTTGAGCTTTGTCGGTACCGACTTGGTTTTTCAGATTTTACATTTCTTTTATTACTTAAACACGCCCAAAGTTAGGTTAAATTAGCAAGAAAAACCAATCTTTGTTGGCTCCTAACTTTGTAATGGCTTCTTATTTTAGTATTCTGTTTCCGTACAGTCAATATTAACACATTCCATGCCAAGCACCCAGCATATGGGTCGAAAAATAGTTGATTCGTGTACCCACAACTTGCATCCGAGTGTAATGAGACAAAACCATACCATATTTCATTTTTGATGTACATTGTCGAACAGTGGAGTAATACACTCCCGAAGTTTGTATGGGAAAAATGTGGACTAGATTCACCTTAACCTTTTTATTGCAAGAAGATTCTTATGTCACCATCAGACTAACCACCATCTTCTCCTGACAGCTATCAGAAGAACAGTCCCAAAAACGTCGCGACGCGACGCTCCACCCCATGGACATCGATGCGTACTGGCTCCAACGTCGCCTCTCCCGACACTTCCCCGACGCCATGCTCTCCCAGGCCAAGTCTGTGGAGGTCCTGACAGCCCTCGGAGACGCGGCAGACGACCGGGACCTGGAGAACAGGCTGGTGCTGCTACTGGGATATGACTGCTTTGAGTTTGTGAAGCTGCTCAACAAGTACCGGTACACCGGTGAGTGGCTAGGTTAAGCGACATGCGGCAAGGTTTGGAACTGGATGAGTGAGCGGGTACTGTAAGAGACTTGCTCCAGTATTATCTTAGCTACGTTAAGCTGCTCAACAAGTACCGTTACACTGGTAGGTGTCGCATTCATAGATAACATCGAACAGAGAGTCAGGAAACTGCGTGTAGTATGCGAAAACTTCCATTTATAAGGTTCCGTATGTCCGAATGAAAAAATGAAACCCTTATAGGATCACTTGTGTCTGTATGCCTGCCTGACTGTCTGTCACAGCCTTTTTGCTCAGAATCTAACGGACGGATTGAGTTGAAACTTAGTACACGCATGAATATCTGTAACCCAAACACGGATATGGAATATAAGAGGGCACAAAAGTTTTGCAAACTGTACAGTGTGACATATCAAATGAAAGATCTTACTGTGAGGATCTCTTTTAATCCCCCCACACCCATAACCCACACCCAAGCGGAGAGCTGGTGGACCCAGACACCAGACTGCAGGCAGTCTAGGGAGGCAATGCCATCCTTGGATGGCAGGCTGACCAGACGTCTGTTACGCCTGGACAGAAAAGATCTGCGTCTGGTGACTGGTACCATCACAGGACACTGCTCGCTAAACAAGCACTTCTACACAATAGGTATAACAGACAGCCCCTTGTGCAGGGCTTGCTTGGAGGCTGAGGAAACCGTAACGCATGTGCTTTTCGAATGCACAGGCGTAGCCCAGATTAGAACAGAGATCCTCGGGGTGCCCAAATGTTACACGGATATTCTCAACAGACCAGGAGTTATAGCCAACTTCTGGAGGGAGGTGGGCTGGCTGGAATAACTACCGAAGGCTGCCATGGCTCACGCACAATGGTCCACTTGAAGGACTAAGTGCGGATATCAAACCCATAACATAGAACATAGAGGATCTCTTTTTTTATTTACTGAGAGTCTTTTTAGTTACTTGATAAAAATAACTTGATAAAAAAAAGGACAAAATGTAAAACTACAATGTTACTTTTGTTCTTGGGAATAATTCATCTCGATTACTATATGGTATTATACCCATTCTTGAAAAGTGTTTTTATTACATTCTAAAATGTTAATAAACCACAAAAAAAACAACATTTTTATTCAATCGATTGGGGCCTAAAAATGCATTTCAATTTTACGCTGGACGCAGTGGACGCCATATTGGTCTTTGGGTATGACGTCAGTTTGCTGTGTAAACAAATGTGCTGATATTTTGTATGATAATTGTTTATAATTTAAAAAACGAGTTATCATTCTACTTATCGTTGGTTTGCTGTTCCTGAATGTAAGATATTATTTCAATAAAAATTACTTTGGTTACGAAAATAATAAAAGTACAAAGTTGTTCAGTTGATTAGTTTATTCAGCGGTATGACGTAATAACATGGCGGCTACTATTTCATGCTGCTCAAAAACAAATTAAAAATACTGAAATCTTTGAATTGAATTTTAAAATTAATTTTGTTAGTATTTCATGAAATTTTCCGACTGCTTTTTGCCTAAGGTATCTCAATAATATATTATAAGATTTTTTCTCATAAACACCGTGACATTTTAGTCGTCTTACAAAGGTGGTCCACTCAATGTATCCGTCATAAAATACCTCTAGGCGCGATTAAAACATTGTTACTATTAATTAAGATAATAGGTACATAGACAAATAAATAATGCTTTAGAATTATGAAACACCCTTCCTGTTAATGTTTACGTATGAAACGGTAGAAGATATCTACCTACCTACCATTACATTCCATCATTAATTCCATCTCCATAACAGGGTGTTTTAAACTACGGCATACGTCTTATTGAATGATATTTTCATCAAAAATATTTTATTTTTATTTTTTATAAATGATTAGTAGTCATTGGATACATGAAGTGGGCTCCCGTTGTAAGACGACTAAAATGTCACGTTGTATAGTAAAATATACTATTACAATTCGTTGTACGTGGTCCGAAACGCACTTGGCCTTGGATTTTTGGAATACTTTAACCTAACCAGCCTAGAATATTCCGCCTCCTCTCTGTGAGAGGGAGTGGGTCGTAATCCACCACGCGGGCCCAGTGCGGGTCGGTAGATGTCACATGTCTTCTAATTTTTCGTTCTAGGACATGCCGGTTTGCTCACGATGTTTACCTTCACCGTTTTGGTTATATTTTGAACTGAACATTATTTTTAATTGTCCACAGTACTATACTGCACCAAGCTCGCCTCATCTCAGTCGGAAAGTGAGCGAGTTGCAATCAGAGAAGAGATGTCAAAACAACCACATTTACAGAAGATTCTAGCACAGCTGGAGACCGGCAAGGGTGACGATGAGGTTTGTACAGCATTTAATATCAGTCATAGACTCCAGTAACTGGGTACGACAGCATACCAGCATTTTAAATGGAGCGACTGTCTATCTGACCTCCACAACCCACCCCCCTAATACGATACCTCTTGGTAAGACTGGTTGTCAGACTTTCGGGCTTCTGTCGACCCGTAGCGATTGTCAAAGATCCACAAATGACAGCCGGGACCAACGGCTTATCGTGCTTTCCGAGGCACGGAGGGGTCTTGGTATGATAAGATGGTTATCCATCCACGGACCAACCGCAGCCACCGTAGCTTTACCTGATCGATCGACCCGTGCGGCTATTTATACTTAGCCACAATAAAATTAATGTATTATACATAAAAAACTGGGAGATTTTTTGAACCATATCATAATCGGTTGCTTGGTTTAGAAGAAGTAAGCAGAACAATAGACAGACAAACAAAAACAAGCGAATGAATACTATTTCATACTTAGTCGCCTTTCGTGTCTCTCTGTGTAACCGCGTTATTCTGTTCTTGCTCAGTTCAGAGCTCCTTGTTTGGCTGGGGAAGCGCTACCACTGTAGATATAAGCTCCGCCAAGCATTGTTTCAGCATGATTTGAAGTATAGCAGCGCTTCATAGTCAGCTTCTGACATTCTCACTGCTGGGGCTGGGACACAGGCCTCTCTGTGAGAGGGAATGGGCCGTAATCCACCACGCGGGCCCAGTGCGGATTGGTTCTAGGTGCTCGCCTCGAGCTTAGAACCAATTCTTGTATATATGTATATACACCGTGAAATTTAAATGGTTGTTTCCCGCGGCAGAACAACTTGCCATAAGGAGTACTTTCGAAATAAAAGTAAAAAAAAAAATAGATTTTTTTGTTTTAAAATAATTAAAAAAATATTCATCAACTCTATAAAACACTACTCAATAGTAACACTAGAGGTAACTTGTAGGTACTACTCGAATCGCACGCACCTCCGACAAAGGGAACAACGATGCATAAATGTTCAAAGCAAAATAAACTCTCTCACGTGGTGATTTATCACAATGGTTAATCTGCCATTTTTTGTTTCTAACATTTTATTTGTTTATAAAACGATTGTATTACCAAGACAAAACCATTTCGCTGCGGGAAAACAACCATTAAGATTTCACGGTGTTACACCGTGACATTTTAGTCGTCTTACAACGGCAGCCCACTTCATGTATCCAATGACTACTAATGATTTATTTAAAAAATTGATATTTTTGGACAAATTAATAATAATAATAAAAAAAATCATTCACTTAGACGCATGATGTAGTTTTTAAACCCTGTTAAGGAGATGGAATGAATGAAGAAATGTAATGGTATAATGGTAGGTAGGTAGAAATCTTCTCCCGTTTGAGACGTAAACATTATTAACAGGGAGGGTGTTTCATAATATTCTAAAGCATTTTGTTTTTCTTTGTACCTATTATTTTAATTAATGGTAACAATTTTTTAATCGCGCCTGTAGGTATTTTATGTCGGATACATTGAGTGGACCACTTTTGTAAGACGACTAAAATGTCACAGTGTATAATCTGAATCTTGGAAACGGCTCCAAAGATTTTCATGAAATTTAGTATGCAGGGGGTTTCGGGGGCGATAAATCGATCTAGCTAGGTTTCATTTTTAGAAAATGTCAAACCAAAAAAAAGAACCGAGCAAAGCGACCAGGTACTTTGCATTAATTTAGGAGCTTAGTTAGACTAAAGAGTGTCCATGGAGTTTCTTGCCCTTTCTTCTCCATAGGTACCTACTACGCTTTGGAATGGGCAACTAGCTTCATCTTTCTAACTCACCTTGACTATTCAAAAATGCCTGTTTGTTTGAAACTAGCTTTTTCCAGCGGCTTCGCCCGCGTGTACGTCGGTGTATTATACATATAAACCTTCCTTTTAAATCACTCTGTCTATTGATAAAAACCGCATTAAAATTCGCTGCGCAGTTTAAAAGATCTAAGCGTGCAGACACGAAAAGCGACTTTGTTTTATACTATGTATGCTTTAAGTTTGACTAAGTTAAATTTGTTGTTAATAGGAACCGATCAAAAGCAAATTAATGATATTCTTAACCCTTTGCAGACAGCCCAGCAATCATCGGAAGCCCCCCGCAAGCGTCACAAGACAGAGACAGAAGTTACATCCAGCACAGGACAGGTGACCGGCAACCGGAAGGTGCTGCAGCTTGAAGAGCTGATGTTCGCAGCCGGGGCGCACTTTATGGCGAATAAGCGGTGTCAATTGCCGCCTGGGTCTTTCAGGAAGCAGAGGAAAGGTAAGGAAATTGTTGAGAATATTTGTTCCTCACAGACACTTCAACAATCGTCGCCGGACGAAAAAATAACAGGTGACATCAGCCACTGGGACAGGTGACGTTAGACATTGGGACAGGAGACCTCAGACACTGGGACAGGTGACATTAGACACTGGGACAGGTGACATTAGACATTGGGACTTGAGACCTCAGACACTGGGACAGGTGACGTCAGACACTGGGACAGGTGACATTAGACATTGGGACTTGAGACCTCAGACACTGGCACAGGTGACGTCAGACACTGGGACAGGTGACATTAGACATTGGGACTTGAGACCTCAGACACTGGCACAGGTGACGTCAGACACTGGGACAGGTGACATTAGACATTGGGACATGAGACCCCAGACACTGGCACAGGTGACGTCAGACACTGGGACAGGTGATATTAGACATTGGGACATGAGACCCCAGACACTGGCACAGGTGACGTCAGACACTGGGACAGGTGACATTAGACATTGGGACTTGAGACCTCAGACACTGGCACAGGTGACGTCAGACACTGGGACAGGTGACATTAGACATTGGGACTTGAGACCTCAGACACTGGCACAGGTGACGTCAGACACTGGGACAGGTGACATTAGACATTGAGACTTGAGACCTCAGACACTGGCACAGGTGACGTCAGACACTGGGACAGGTGACATTAGACATTGGGACTTGAGACCTCAGACACTGGCACAGATGACGTCAGACACTGGGACAGGTGACATTAGACATTGGGACTTGAGACCTCAGACACTGGCACAGGTGACGTCAGACACTGGGACAGGTGACATCAGACACTAGGACAGATGACATCAGACACTGGGACAAAAAAAAATCTGAATTGTCATGAAATAAAATTGACTCTGAATTGCAATATAATTTAATTTGGTTGCATGCAGAATTAGGTACTCAAATAATTTTATTATTGTAATGTACTAATTTAATTGTTTTTAATCATTTTTATACCAATATTGGCAAAACAGCGCGCTACCTTATTTTTAAGATCTTTGTATGTGTCTTACGTTTTACAAATACATTATTTCATTCTATTCTACCTCTACCAAACCGTTCGGGGAAGCAGAACAACACTTCTATACACCGTGAAATTTAAAAGGTTGTTTTCCCGCGGCAGAACAACTTGCCATAAGGAGTACTTTCGAAGCCAGAGTAAAAGTAAAATAAAATATGTTTTTTTTTGTTTTAAAATAATCAAAAAAATATTCATCAACTCGATAAAACACTACTCAATAGTAACACTAGAGGTAACTGGTAGATACTACTCGAATCGCACGCACCGCCGACAGTGGGAATAGTGATGCATAAATGTTCAAAGCAAAATAAACTCTCGCAAGTGGTGATTTTTCACAGTGGTTAATCTGCCATTTTTTTTTCTAATATTTTATTTATTTATAAAGCGATTGTATTACCAAGACAAAACCATTTCGCTGCGGGAAAACAACCATTAAAATTTCACGGTGTATAGGCGTGATGTTAGCTTTCTATAATCCACACCGTCTCTCCCATCATCAGGTTACGAGGAGGTCCACGTGCCAGCTCTCAAACCCAAGCCATTTGATGAAGGAGAAACCTTGTTGCCGGTTGAAAAGCTACCCAAGTATGTGCAGCCTGCCTTCGAAGGGTTCAAGACACTGAATAGGATACAGGTATGTTTATAAATCTACCCCTTTATTTACAAGTTGAGCTAAAGTAGCCCGCGAATCCAAACTTACGTTTTTGGCAATATGCAGGTATCACAACCGACTATTTTATAAAGAAGTACATTTAATGGGATTAAATTAACTTAGAGGGTTGTAATACTATATTAGGGTATTACACCCATTTTTGAAAAGTGTCTTAAATAGATTCAAAAATGCTAATTATAATAAACCACAAAAAAGATATTGAATCGATTAGTGCCATAAAAATGCATTAAAATTTTACATTTTCATATTTCTCGCGTAATTTGACGAAAACGCTGGACGCAGTGGACGCCATATTGGTCTGTGGGTATGACGTCAGTTCGCTGTGTAAACAAATGCGCTGATATTTTGTTTGATCATTGTTTATAATTGAAAAAAATAGTTATTATTCTACTTATAGTTGGTTTGCTGTTCCTAAATGTACCAACCAAAGTAATTTTTATTGAAATGATATTTATTATTTAAATAAAAATTACTTTGGTTACGAAAATAATAAAAGTACAAAGTTGTTCAGTTGATTAGTTTATACAGCGGTATGACGTAGTAACATGGCGGCTACTATTTCATAGTGTTCAAAAGTCATGAACTCTAAAACTAACATTTTCCGACTGCTTTTTGCCTAAGCCTCTCTAGCCTCTCTATAACATATTTTTAGATTTTTTCTCTTACAGAGTAAAATACTCTATTCTATAAATACATACATGTTACGGTCGCAAATCATATTTTGTTCAACATACAACCTGATTGCAAAAAAAAAATTAAGAAAATTCGATTTTTTCGGACTGCCTTAGCGCATCTTCCTTATGCAACATTTATAAATAAAATTCATAGTTGTTTGATGGAAGATGGGTTTTTTTTTTTGAAGTTGGGAAATCATTAAATAACTTCTCCCGCTCTGGGTGGAGCAGGAGGGCGTGTGAGACTTTTACTGACTAAAACCCACCCGTGTTCCTTCAGTTGCCTGTGTGCCAGGGGCCGCGGTATCTCTTTCGAAAAAACCGCACCATGGAAGATGGGTTAGGTTATATTGATCTAATGTAATCTACCAAATAAATAAAATTGAAGGGTCTGTTTGTCAAAATAAAGTACCGTACTACCGTATGTATGAAAATACCTATATACGGTACTTCATCGGCTTAGCCTTTCCCCAAGCACATGGATCGACTGCCTATCTGACCGGGTAATACGATGCCGCTTGGTAAGACTGGTAGTCAAACTTTCGGGTTTCAGACGACCCGTAAAGACTGTCTTAGATCTACGAATGACAGCCGGGAACGTGGAAGCTTATGATAAGTCACTACTTGTCATAAGCTTCCAGGGTCGGGTTCCAGGCTTTAACCAGTTTTCTTTAGGCTGGTAATTCGCCCCGTCAAATTCCTTTTTAGGGTTCCGTACCCAAAGGGTAAAACGGGACCCTATTACTAAGACTCCGCTGTCCGTCCGTATGTCTCTCTGTCTGGCCGTCTGTCACCAGGCTGTATCTCATGAACCGTGATAGTTACGACAGTTGAAATTTTCACAGATGATGTATTTCTGTTACCGCTATGACAACAAATACTAAAAAACAATAAAATAAATACTTAAGGGGGCTTCCATACAACAGCCATGATTTTGTTTGCCGTCATTATAGATAATGGTACGGAACCCTTCTTGCGCGAGTTCGACTCGCACTTGGTCGGTTTTTATTGAATAAGTCGGCGCCCGTTTTGTACTGGTTCGCGCTCATTTGGCTAAAAGTATACAAATTGCCTGTACTGCCCATTGTTACAACAAATGCTGGCATATGGACACCGGTTACCAGTCTTTTACGTGAATACACCCATAACAACCGCACGGGTCGATCGATTAGGTTAAGCTACGCTTGCCGCGGTTGGTCTGTGGATGGGTGACCATCTTTCCATACCAAGACCCCTCCGTGCCAAGTAAAGCACGCTAAGCTCAACAGCTTAAAAAAAGAAAGAAAAATCCACTGTCAACTGGCAGAATGTCAGCCGGGACCAATGTACCGGCTGACATTCGTGGATTTTTCGGTCGTCAGAAGCCCGAAAGTCTGACAACCAGTTTTATCAAGAGGTATCGTGTTACCCAGTAACTGGGTTGTGGAGGTCAGATAGACAGTTCCTCTGCACGGTAGTTGCATCACAGACCTCATCCATCGCTTTTCGCAGACACAATTAGCAAAAAAAAAAGTATTATCGTGACGAAACAATCTATACATAACATAAAATAATCAGCCTATAATGCTGGGACACAGGCCTCCTCTCTGTGAGAGGGACTGGGCCATAATCCACCACGCCGGGGTTCGTCCCCAATCTATAACATCTATTCAACTAAGCCCATTCTCTCCACAGTCACGAATATCGAAAGCAGCGTTAGAAACGGACGAGAACCTCCTGGTATGTGCCCCGACGGGCGCCGGCAAGACCAACGTAGCGCTGCTGACCATACTGCGCGAGGTCGGCAAGCATGTCAACGACGACGGCACCGTCAACGTGCACGACTTCAAGATGATCTACGTCGCGCCCATGAGGTCGCTGGTGCAGGAGATGGTGAGTCTAAGGATACATTTTTATCCAGTGCGCAAATTGTAACCATGAATTCAGCATATCATTCTAGATACCCCAGCGCAGATTTTTTTGTTATACAAAAAAAAATCAGCTGTTTCATAGAAAAGTGCAATACCTACGCGGTCAAAATGTATGGAACAGCTGATTAATTTTTTGTATGACCGACGAAAAATTTCGGCGCTGGGGGGTCTAAAATGATATGCTGAATTCATGGTTACAGTTTGCGCATCGGTTAAAAATTTACCATGTATAGTCATGTGTTGAAGCGGGCGTATTATACGCCCTGAAATGTTCAGAAATAATCATGATTTCGATAAATTATAAATGTATTTATTTCTACAAGTAAGTTTGTACAAACACTTTTACAAGTCTATCATATTTTTTAAATAAAACTAGATGAGGTCGGCGTTTCCTGTCTGACTACTCTAAGAAGGCAGGCCGAAACAAACTCAGAGGTCTCTTTTAAAGTCCAAACATAATCTTGGTCTGATCATGTGAAGACCATGTGGATTGGTGTCTGTATACGCATTTATCAGTAATCATGCAGCTCAATTCAGAACTTGAGGAGCTCAACAATTTGACGAACAGTACCAAAGAAAGGACATTTGGGTAGCCTGCATAAATTACTCAAACTGCCAGATCATGATTAAAACGTAATGAGAAAAAGAGAAGAAAGAAATCAAACATAAAAAAAACACCCACACAATCATCACATTCACAATAAATAATACTTTATAAAGTAAATATTCATGTCACTATTTAAAAAAAAACACAACATGCCATGCCAAAAAAGCCAAGAAATTTCACTTGGTTTAGAATTGAAACACGCCTATCATTTTTTTTTTTTTTTTGGGTGGGAAATCATCAAATAACTTCTCCCGCTCTGGGAGCGGGAGGGCGTGTCAGACTTTTACTGACTAAAACCCACCCGTGTTCCCTCAGTTGCCTGTGTGCCAGGGGCCGCGGTATCTCTTTCGAACAACCCGCACCCCTGGCAGAACACGCCTATCATACGCCCAATAATTGCAGAAGATAAACCAGCAGCGTACGAAACGCTAATTTTCAGGGCGTTTCATACGCCTAGCTGGTATTTTATTTTAGTCTGGTTTGACGGTTAATAATGCGATTTCGAATACTAAAGTTGAAAACGGTCTTCGTACAGACGTAACTGCCCATCCTTTTAAGATTAACTTATTTTCGATAGGGTATTTTCCAATTTATTAAAAACTGTTTTAAATTGAAGATTTGGACGAGATATTTAACAGAAAAATGAAAATAAATTGATTGATATCCATTTTCTCAATTAAAAACGATTAAAATCAAATTTATCTATCGTTGTTTTGAATTTACCGCCAAAACGCTCCTTGCGATGACTTTTTTTTATCACGTGACCACATGACGTCAGATTTGTGTAAACGGCACCTGTAAAAATACTTTGTGTGGCGCAGTTTTAGAAGTATTTATGCACAGAGGCACCGCACACCAGTAATACCTCTTTCTATCCATTAAAAATCTTATTAATTATAAACGCGACATTCACTTGTTTACAATTAATTACTTTAATTTACACAAAGTTGACGTCACCTGTGGTCACGGGATAAAAAAGTCATCGTAAGGAGCGTTTTGGCGGTAAATTCAAAACAACGAAAAATATGTTTGATTTAAATCGTTTTTAATTGAGAAAATGGATATAAATCAATTTATTTTTATTTTTCTGTTACACATTTCGTCCCAATTTTCAAATTAAAATAGTTTTTAATAAATTGGAAAATACCATATTGGGTATTCGTATTAAACTTGTTTTTATTTGATTATTCCATACCTAGTAAAAAGACAAGCCACAACAAAATAAAAATAAATCATAAATATGGCTAATTTGCAAGCGTAGAAGCCGGTGGAAGCCGGAGTCTATGCTACACACAGCATTTCGGGGAAAAAAATGACTTGAAAAATAACACAAGATATTTTCCACACATTCGCTCACCAATTCTCCTTCTATCCCACAGGTGGGCAACTTCAGCAAACGACTAGCTCCCTACAACATGAGAGTGTCGGAGTTGACAGGAGACCATCAGTTGACGAGGGAACAGATCGAAGCCACGCAGCTCATCGTGTGTACGCCGGAGAAGTGGGATATTATTACTAGGAAAGGTAGGATGATATCACTATAGTATACACCCAGGCTGCGTACGCATTGCAGGTAACCTGCTTAGCGCCTTGAGCCTAGCGAGTCACCTTGCGAATAGCGAAGTAAAACGAACGTTCTAGAATTTTCGCGACTGGCCGCACTGCGCGCTTGGTGCCTCGGCTAGTCGCCTATCGTGTGTCGAATTACACCAACGCGATAATACTGATAAAAAAAAGCTTATCGAATTTTTAAGACATTCATTCGTTAAAATTTTGTATTTATAAATGTTCTATAACTAATATGTCGTTTATAAATCAAAATGTTGACATTATAATGAAGTCATCTAACAAAATGACCAACATCGAATCGTCTAACGAGAATATCTGCCTACACCGAATAATTGTGACCATAGACATTATTACGTACTGGCAACTACTTAATTGTCTAAATATAGATTTGATGATGAGTTTCGGAGACAGACACGACAGCGCGGTTGGCGCAGTGGTTAAGCGATTGACTGCTGTGCTGCGTGTAGCGGGTTCGATTCCCGCACGGAACAAATATTTGTTATGACCTACACGTTTGTATTTAAATGTTTGTAAACGCACCCACAATACAGAAGTAATTCCTAGTGTGGGGCAAAGTTTTTTTTTTTTTTTAAAAAGACAACGGAACTCTTAAAAAAAACATACATAAAAAAAATAGACATGACAGCAAATCAACCGCGATTAATGCCATCGCATAAATATGCATTATTTTGATTTGATTGACTTTGAGAATACCCCAAGGATGATGAAATTTCGAATTGGCGTGGGGTAGGTACTATAACTAAAAACTGAAAAATTAAAAGTTTGTAGTAAACTTTTTTTAATCAAATATAAATAAACATTACAAACGCAACATAAAATAACATAGCAATAAGGTTGAAATAACTATGTTGCAAAATAAGACCACAATATTATATGTGAAAGACATTTAAAGCCATTCCAATTTTTGAACCTCCTTTTTTCTCCATTCTCAGGTGGCGAGCGCTCCTTCACCAACTTAGTGCGCCTGATCATCATAGACGAGGTCCACCTTCTCCACGACGAAAGAGGACCGGTCCTGGAAGCTCTCGTCGCCAGGACGTTGAGGACTGTGGAGCAGACTCAGGAAGAGGTCAGTTGTATGAGCATCACAAATATACCACAGCTGGAATAATCACTACATAGTATAAAACAAAGTCGCATTCTCTGTCCCTATATCCCTATGTATGCTTAAATCTTTAAAACTACGCAACGGATTTTGATGTGGGTTTTTTTAATAGATAGAGTGATTCAAGAGGAAGGTTTATATGTATAATACACCGACCTCCACGCGGGCGAAGTCGCTGACAAAAGCTAGTTTTATATAATTGAATAAATCAGTAATAGATATGATAAGGATTTTAAACGACTTCAAAAAGGAGGAGGTTCGACGTTGGTCTGAGTGCGATTTATATGTATGTCCATATTTACATCAATTGTGGACCGATTTGAGAGTTATTTTGTACATCATTCAAGATACTGGATTAATCATCATCTGCCTAGTCTTTTATCAGCTATGTTGGGGTCGGCTTCCAGTCTAACCGAATGCTGCTGAATACTAAATACCAGTATTTACTTTACATGAAGCGATTGCCCGTCTGACCTCCACAACCCAGTTACTGGATAATACGATACCCCTTGATCGATGAAGAGTAGAAGTGTGGCCCACTGGTATCGGCCCCGAAGTGTGTGAATTATTTCTGCACCACTCCAGGATTAGCCTGACGTTTTCTCTGTCTGCTCTACTGTAGAATACAAATGTCTTGTCTACATTTATCGGTGAAAAACTCAACAGTCTATACGGTAATGTCATTTTTGTCTACTCTTCCGATGACAAAACACTTGTCTACGGTTATCGTGCTAAGCTTACTGCTCTCGAAACAGTGAAGAAAACCATCGAAGGAAACCGGCATGACCTACAACCAAAACAAATTTAAGACTTGCCAACCCACTGGGCCCGCGTGGTGGATTATTGCCCATTCCCTCTCACAGCGAGGACGTATGTGTGATGTCCCAGCAGTGGGAACATTCTAACCTGATTATCATACTGCGTAGATCGCCCTGAGGACACGGTGGAGGTCTGCCCGGCTTGGGCGGAGCACCGCACATTGGGGACAGAATGTTCAAAACCACCTAGAGACCTCAAATATTAACCAAATTAAACCATTTATGCACAGAAATGTTTGAAATCAAATTCCAAAGACACTCACGAAGCCCGATTTGCGAAATTAGGTTGTAATTTTTTTATGAAAAATGCATATGAATTGAATATAAAAAAAATATTTTTTTTATATTATGACTGATTTTATATTATACTCTAGTGATCATGTGATTTTTTCCTGATACGAAATAAACAATAAATATATTAGAGAAATAAATACTTTTTATGAAAAAAAAAAGGGTTGTTTCCACCCTACGATAGGGGATGTTTTTCGTTTTATTGCATTTTTGACATCAGATTCGTTTTCAGCGACGAACAATACATCGGAAGCGTATATTTGCACTTCCATACAAGTGCTAGTTGGAATGCGTGACTGAAAGGGTTAAAGAACAGGGAAAAACTCGCTTTACATTGGGTTTAGTGGGTTATGAAGTTTTTAGATTTAAGGAATATTAGAAATCCGGCTTCGTCAGTCTCTTAAGTATTTAATTACAAACATTTCTGTCCAAAAATTGTGTCATTTGGTTTATTTTTGCGATCCCTAGGTGATTTTGAACAAAAAATTCGCTCTATCCCCAATTTGCACCGCCGTGTCCTTGTTGGCCTTGATCGGCGGCGGCGATCTCTCGCGTCCGGCCCTGGTCTAGGCCATGGTACGGAGCGAGAGTGCATGGGTAGCCGTCACCTCCTTCTGCGAAGCAGTGATGCTTGCAAAGAGGGAGGCGGCGCACGTGAGGGGGAGGCAGTATATGCGCCCTCACGGCCTAGTCGCCACAAGAGACGCCCTGGGCGTCGGGAATCCCAGGCTGATTCCCGGCCACCGTAGGCGCGGGCTTGCGGACGGCGAGTAATGGGTAGCTCGCTGTCCGGTAAGGACCAAGCCCGGGTCGACGGCGCGTTGTGTTCCACGCGCGCCTCAAAGCGATGTCAGCACCAACTGATGGGGCCCGCAAGGACCGATGCCTGCAGGGGTGCGGGTTGTCCGAAAGAGATACCGCGGCACCTGGCACACAGGCAACTGAGGGAACACGGGTGGGTTTTAGTCAGTAAAAGTCTGACACGCCCTCCTGCTCCACCCAGAGCGGGAGAAGATATTTGATGATTTCCCACCTACAAAAAAAAAAACTGAATGATGATTTGTGATTGAATTGAATTGCATTGAATTCACTAGGTGACCGCGGCTTGCCCCTCGTTTTAAGGACAAGAGCAACTGTTGGCAACTTCTGACATAAGCTGGCGCTGTCTGGTTTTAAATATTGACAGAAACATTGACATGTAAAAGTGTTTTAAAGAATCTAGGAAGAAAAGGAATGAAAATACATTTATTTCACCAAATTCAGGGCCTTCCACACGAAGGGTTCTGTACCACCGACACCACTGTACAATATTTTACACAACACATAAAAAAAAAATACACGTTTCGTGTACTGGGACCCACTTTAATACTTTTATTTTTATTAATTTTTGTTGTGAAAATTTCAATTGTCTACCTATTACGGTTCATGAGATACAGCCCGCTGAAAGACAGACGAACAGATAGCGGAGACTTAGTAGTAGGGTTCCGTTTGTACCCTTGGCTACAAACGGTAGTTATAACAGTATTCAAGTTTATCCTGCTAATATTGTGTATGTGAAAGTGGACGTTTCACACAATCAGTCAAAAAAAGTCGAACGGATATGGATGAAATTTAGCACACATATAGTTTATAACATCGATTAACACAAAGGATACTTTTTGTCCTGGTACCTGCACGCAGGGGAGCCTCCTTTTAGGCAAACAATGCATGTGTTAGGAGACTCCGCTCTACCATATCTTAGATTTAGATTAAAATGTAACATATTTTTATTGTTTAAATAAACGAATATCTGGAGTATGCGTCATGTGGTACGAAGCGTGGTGTATACAGGGCGTAAGGGGAACGCTTCCGAAGCCAGAACGTAGGTTATATACAGCCTAAATGTAAACGGATACCAATAACCTTTCGCCTTAAATTGGTTATTTTGCATCAATTTAAAACGTTTGACGCTTCTGTAATGTTGCTACTTATTTTATTTTGGCGGCGCTTTACAAATGATGCCTAAACCTAAAGTTGCCGCCTGGACTTATGGTCGAGCGCGGTTATGCGTGAGCCTATCAGCTGATTTTTATTTTTTTAATACATTGCTTGCTAGAGTTGTAATTTTTTTTTCTGTTTAATCTCAAATAATGGTTCATTTAACTGTTCTCACAGCATAGTGTACAAAAAAAGCTAAAAAAAATTGGGTAAAAATTGAAAAAAAAAAATATCTAGATTTTTTGATGGTACTCTATCGAGAATTACTAGCCCTATCACCTGTCTTCGTTTTCCGAAGCGATTCCCTTACACCCTGTATGATTTAGTTTGGTAAGGTGTGTGAGATGTAGTGAGAGAATGTATTGGTCAATATTTGATTCGTAAATTAATGTTGTTATAGGTCCGTCTCGTGGGTCTTTCGGCCACACTGCCTAACTACACCGATGTGGCTGCCTTCTTGAGAGTGAAGCCGGAACATGGACTGTTTTATTTTGATAATTCATTTAGGTAAGTCAATTATGAGTCGCTAACCCGTTATAATTCTCATACGAACTGTTATAAGGCCGACCCCGTTAGTCTTTTAAAAAAAAACTATTTTCTACCAAACCACTTATTTATTCACAAGAAGTTCACAGTTACACCTTTGATTATTGTTTAACTAAAACTACACAATAATGCACCAACAAAAGATTATGACTTTCTATAATCTCTATTGTATCTCTCGGGATAAGTTTACCGAAGTTGGTTTACGCGACGGCGTCCAGAATCTAACTAGATTAATGCAATAATTCCGCTAGTGTGCGATAATTGCAATTCAGCATTGGTTTGGCCATGAAAAATGAGATTTTAACTGTAACTGTAGAGTGCAGATGTCGACTTTATTGCCTTGTAATAGAGGTTATAACAGAACGCTTGTACGTGGTTGAGTCGTTACAAATTTGCATCCAGACACACACAGGTATCTGTTGGTTTATATCTTGGTTTCTAAGTAATTTAAACATATTTTGACAGTTTTATATTTTACATTTTATTTTTATACGATTCTGACATTTTATAAGTCTTTGACAATTTTTATTATTATTTTTAATGAGTTGTTGAATATTTTAAATTTAATTAATCACATTTATTTTTATTTTCTTTACAATTTAATTGTATGAGTGTGAAACGATGGACTACTGTTATGTCTGAAATAAATAAATTAATTTAATTAAACAACTTTTTGAGAAACAAATTCAGTACGGACGTCAGAAATTCTTCTTTTTTTGCAGATAAAGAATACATCCCAAAACAGCTTCATAGAAACCTCGCATATGTAACAGAGATTATATATGGCAAACAATATTAAGAACTGTATCTAAATCGAAATAAAATTTGAAATACAAAAACTAGCTCAGAGCTTTAGCATTAGAACTGAAGTTAGTTCGCGTTTTGATGGAAATATTCACGAAAAATTTGAAACAAATAACAGTTGATTCTATGCCATGATTGAAACTAATTAACATTATAATTGTATTTATTATCCAGGCCCGTAGCCCTAGAGCAGCAGTACATTGGTGTGACCGAAAAGAAAGCGCTCAAAAGATTCCAAGTTATGAATGATATAGTCTACGAGAAGACCATGGAACATGCTGGAAGGAATCAGGTAATTATTCCTATTGATATTTGTGCCGGACAAGTGATAGAACAGTGCACATAATGGTGATACATAGACACTCATAAGACAGTACAAAGTGAATAGTTTACCATAGTTTAATAATTCGTATTCGTTGTGTAATTGAGTACTAGGGGTAAGCAGTAGTTCAAGTGTTTATGTTATATTTTATATTGTCTTAGTTGATTTTATATTTTTCTTAGATAGTTCTTATTACATAGAGTCCGGTTATTTAAAGTTTTACCTATGTAAATGTAATAAAGTTAGCGAGAAATGCAAATAATGTAGCGCGGTCCTCGTTACGGTAAAGGTTCGAGGTATTTAAGGTAAAAATGTTCAATATTGTGCCTCGCTCTGATTGGCTGATGCTTCACGCGCGTTTTTTTTATGATATTGTGCCTCGCTCTAATTAGCCGACGCCTTTACCCGCGCTTTTTTGTAATTATGATTGGTCAAATCGATTTTTTGAATCCTTATCAAAATTATGTAAAAATAGGAACATTTTTGTCATTCGACACATTCAGCGGCGAACTACCTAGAAGAAAGTACTTTAAATATAGAGGCAAGAAGTCTTCAGTGGTTTCATTCCCCGCCAACCCAGCACACAAATTCGGCTATAGGCCACAATATTATAAATGCGAAAGTAACTCTGTCTGTCTGACGCTTTCACACCTAACCGCTGAACCGATCGTTATGAAATATAGCCTGGCATATGGAGAAGGGCATAGGCTACTTTTTTACGCGATAACCGACATCCACGCGGGCGGAGCCGCGGGCAAAAGCTAGTTTGAAATAAATGATTTGATTTTGACCCCTAGTTTCTGAATGCCTGATGAAGTCTCAAGTTATTATACACCGTGACTTTTTAGTCGTCTTATCAATGTAGCTGTTATAAAATACCTCTAGGCGCGATTAAAACATTATTACCATTAATTAAGATAATAGGTACAAAGAAAAATAATGCTTTAGAATTATGAAACACCCTCCCTATTAATAATGTTTACGTATCAAACGGTAGAAGATATCTACCTACCTACCATTACATTCCATCATTAATTCCATCTCCATAACAGGGTGTTTCAAACTACGTCATGCGTCTTAGTGAATGATATTTTCATTTTTTTTATTTATGCAAATGTTCAAAAATATCATTTTTAAAATTTTATAAATGATAAGTAGTCATTGGATACATGAAGTGAGTGAGACTAAAATGTTACGGTGTATACACAGTTAACATACGAAGTCTTTTTATTTCTAGATCCTGGTGTTCGTTCATTCACGTAAAGAGACCGGTAAGACTGCGCGCGCTATCAGAGATATGTGCTTGGAGAAGGATACCCTGGGACAGTTTCTGAGGTAAGATATCACTTCATAGTATAAAACAAAGTCGCTTTCTCTGTCCCTATATCCCTATGTATGCTTAAATCTTTAAAACTACGCAACGGATTTTGATGCGGGTTTTTTTAATAGATAGAGTGATTCAAGAGGAAGGTTTATATGTATAATACACCGACCTCCACGCGGGCGAAGCCGCTGGCAAAAGCTAGTACTTACTAAAACAATCTGCCTAGTATTTTCCCAACTATGTTAGGGTTGGCTTCCAGTCTAACCGGATGCAGCTGAATACCAATATTTTGCATGGAGTGACTGCCTAACTGCCCTCCACAACCCAGTTACTGGGTTATCAAATACCCCTTGGTAAGACTGGTTATCAGACTTCTAAGGATCCGTAATGACTGTCAAAGATCCATGAATGACAGTAGGGACCAACGGCTTAACGTGCTTTCCGAGGCACGGAGGGGTTGGTATGTAAATATGGTCACCCATCCATTGACAAACCCGGGCAAGCGTAGCTTAACCTGGTGGATCGAGCCGTGTGGCAAATACATACAGCATTTTAAACCAGTATAAACAAATCATAAATGATTGTATTTCTGTAAGTATGTTTGTACAAACACTTTTACACGTCAATCATATTTTTTTAAACTAGATGAGGTTGGCGTTTCCTGTCTGACTACTCTGAGAAGAAAGGCCGAAACAAACTCAGAGGTCACAGTCTCTTTTAAAGTCCAGACAGAATCTTGGTCAGATCATGTGAAGACCATGTGGATTGGTGTTTGAAATGGTCTTTTGAGGAAAGAACCACACAGATTTAGTGAACCTGTCCAGTCTGTGCACGCATTTGTCAATTATCTTCTATACATATAAATAAAATTAGAGTGTCTGTTTGTAATATTAAAATAACCGCTTTTTGCTACATGCATATGAATATATATACGGTACATATATCAAAATAACATTTTTTGTCTGTCTGTTTGTTCCCGCTAATCTCTGAAATGTCTAGACCGTTTTTGACGGGACTTTCACTGGCAGGTAGCTGATGTAATAAGGAGTAACTTAGGCTAAATTTATTTTAGAATTTTTATTCGTTTTTATTGATATAATAAATACGAAGTCGCGGGCACAGCTAGTTGTAAATACAATTATTATTCCTTCAACAGGGAAGGCTCAGCAAGTATGGAAGTACTCCGAACAGAAGCAGAACAGGTGAAGAACCCGGAGTTACGTGAACTGTTGCCGTACGGGTTCGCGATACATCACGCCGGCATGAGCAGGGTGGACAGGACGCTCGTCGAGGATCTGTTTGCTGATAGGCATATACAGGTGAGGAGCTGTGACCTCGTATTGTGATGTTATGTCTCTTAAAGATGGAAGATGGAAGCTCTAGGGTTTTCCGCGAAATTCGACTATTTTTATGAAATAATTATTCAAATAAAACATGTAATATAATTAACGCAAGACCTCATACACTCCTGCGTTGTGTTCCACGCTCGCCTTAAGGAGATGTCAGCACCAAATGGTGGGGTCCGCAAGGGCCGATGCCTGCCAGGGGTGCGGGTTGTTCGAAAGAGATACCGCGGCCCCTGGCACACAGGCAACTGAAGGAACACGGGTGGGTTTTAGTCAGTTAAAGTCTGACACGCCCTCCTGCTCCACCCAGAGCGGGAAGGAAATTTTTTGATGATTTCCCACCCTCAAAAAATACAATGACCAACACGTAATATTTTAAAGCTAACTTAATAAGGAAATCGTGTTGACTCAAGCATTGATTTATGCATTTAAAATCGAGTCTTATAGCTTTGTTAAAAGATTTAATTTTCTTTGGCTCAACTGGCGATAGGTTTTATTGCAAAAAAATACCTGTATTAAAAGTTACTGAAATCGATTCAGTAGTCAATTAATAAGTAGATTCATCATCTGCCTAGCCTTTTCCCAACTACGTTGGGGTCGGCTTCCAGTCTAACCGGATGCAGCTGAATACCAGTATTTTACATGGAGCGACTGCCTATCTGACCTCCACAACCCAGTTACTGGGTAATACGATACCCCTTGGAAAGACTGGTTGTCAGACTTTCGGGCTTCTGACGACCCGTAACGACTGTCAAAGATCTACAAATGACAGCCGGGACCAACGGCTTAACGTGCTTTCCGAGGCACGGAGAGGTCTTGGTATGTTAAGATGGTCACCCATCCACGGACCAACCGCGGCAAGCTTAGCTTAACCTGATCGATCGATCCGTACGGCTACTATTACTTAGCCACAAGCCCCTCTAATAAGTAGATTAATTTATATTACACCTTGTGTAGGCTATTTCATGAAAAACGTCACACAACGGAATTAAATGAACTGAGCGGGTTCTGTTGATGATTTCCATGATTATAACTCTGTAAATACAGAGTTACAAACATCATTCAGTCGCGGATGTTTATGATGTGTGTTTCTCTCGTGTGTGAGGTCAGGAACAAAGCAGGGACTCTTCAATGATTGATTTTCTTATCTTTTATGATACGAATTATGGTTTATTTGACTTAAAATGTACAAACAAATAGGTATATAGAAAGTAGGTCTAACAAAGCGACCAGCCAGTACAACGCGCTGTCGATGCAGTGTCGTCGCCGTCCGGGACGGCGGACCGCGCGGCCCACGGAGTAAATACAAAGAGGAGGTGGTGTAATTAGATTTCCCTAAGGAACAACGCGTGACAATTTGCGGGGTGAGGGGGTGTTAGATCCCGCCCACTTCTTTATTTTCCATCTACCGGTCAATGGCAAAACTACTCGCTCGTTCTGTAGATTTTACTTTGTAGTGACGTAAGTATCTCACACTAGATATCACTAAGTGCAGGATGCAACAGGGTCGTACTCAGAATTTTCGTACCATCCCAGTAAGTTACTTACTCCGTTTTTTTTATATTCATTTTACGAACCAACTTGATACGTATTTTTTAAATTGAAATAGTGATATTAATTTTTGTAATGCATTGCTGTCTTAGATTATCTTCGGAAATAAATCTAGAACATACATCATTTAAAATTTAACTAAATAAACTAGATAGGCTTTAAGTACTTTTAATTAAGTAAACGACAACTACGATACAGTATGGCAGTTGTTCTTTACTTTCCCTCCGTGAGACAACTAGTATGCACCATAATAGTTGTCTCACGGAGGGAAAGTACTTTAAACAAATTATTTTATATAGAATATTTCATTTATAGGAGATTGTATTTTTTATGAGTATTTCCATTTATGAGACAGCCGCGGGATATTCGGTACAATAATTGGATTCCAATTACGGCCCTGTGTTTTTGTTACTTGACAGGACGAACGCCAACAATACACTGACTAAAGCACGCCTACTCGATGACGTCAGGACCTAGTCGAGAATGACAGTGCACAGTTGTTTAAGGCGTCTCCTCTTTGTATTTACTCCGTGGCGCGGCCCGCTCTTGCCCCCCGCTCCCTCGTGCTTGCCTTCCCCTCGTCGCCTATTGGCTGTCGTGTTCGTGGGTCACGGCGTATGCGCGTGAACAGCGGATAATATTTTAATCAACATCAACCTGAAAATTTGAATTACGCGGGCTACGTTAGAGCTTTCATCTTAATCTATCTTTACAAGGTGAAATTTTAATCACCGTTAACCTCATAAGGGGTCATTGTACTCTTCATTATGAACAACTTTTACTATGGGAACAAACCTGAAATCGCGAAAATAAAATCAGCTGTTCCTTACATTTTGACGAGTTATGCGAACGTAAGTGTAGGGGACAGCTGATTTTATTTTCACTTTCAGCTGAGCATCTAGGTATTCAAATGTTTGTTGCGCGGCGCACTATATTTTTGCCAGCCAGTAGTTACATTCGAGATTGGTCCGTAAGCAAATACTGTTGAATTGATTTTAGAAAAGCACACCAATGAAATCTTTGTCCGCAGGTCCTGGTCTCCACCGCCACCCTAGCGTGGGGTGTGAACCTGCCGGCGCACACGGTCATAGTGAAGGGCACGCAGGTGTACTCGCCCGAGAAGGGGCGCTGGAGCGAGCTGGGCGCGCTCGACGTGCTGCAGATGCTGGGCCGCGCGGGCCGGCCGCAGTACGACACCAAGGGAGAGGGTAACATACCAGTTTCAATCAGAAATCTAACAATTTTATCCGCCCATGATGGCCTATAGTGGCCCATGCTGGCCCACAGTGGCCCATGCTGGCCCACAGTGGCCCATGCTGGCCTACAGTGGCCCATGCTGGCCCATAGTGGACCATGCTGTCCCACAGTGGCCCATGCTGTCTCACAGTGGCCCATGTTAGCTAACAGTGGCCCATACTGGTTTAAAAAAATCCTTGGAAATAAATGAAATAAATTTTTGTCATTTAGAATCTGCATTACATGTGCGAAGTTTCTTTGGAGATGTTTTTGATTACATTACGTACGGCCAGAGTTCAATAAAACTGATTTTCAAACGTCTTTACAGAAATTGTTTTCAAATAAAGTTTATTGTTCGAAAACAAAACTTTTTTTAAGTGAAAACTTCTTAAGGCGCGTTGGGCTTTTTTGAGATGGGAAAAAACAATTGAACTCGCGACACCTTTACCAACACCTGTGTATATAAGTTAATTTTTGTTGAGCTTGACGATTCAAAAATTATTTTCTGCCGATTCAAAATAAATACACACGTAATTGTTCAAGTTTTCACTTCTGTCGGCACTCCCGGAGTGCCACTGTTTTTTAAATATATTTTGAACAACCATGTTTTTTTTTGTGGCTTATATGCCTGTGTTCATAATATCTGGAAAAAAAAAATTAGTTCAATGAGAAAGATGACGTCTTGGGTGCTCCTTTTTTATTTTTTTATTACAAAATGGGCCTGCTCTTAAACTCTTTCTTTTCTTAATTTATATCAATACATTCTTTCTATACCAAAACTTCTCATCACAACAGGCATCCTCATCACCAACCACTCGGAGCTACAGTACTATCTCTCCCTCCTAAACCAGCAACTACCGATAGAATCGCAGCTCGTCAGCAAACTAGCAGACATGTTGAACGCAGAAATAGTACTGGGATCTGTGCAGAGCGTCCGAGATGCAGTCACGTGGCTAGGTGAGTTTCAAAAGCTTGTAATTAGACGGACACCGTGAACATATACCACTGTAAGACAAACACAGCTTTGTTTCACGAGTGAATCACCAAAATCAAATCAAAAGTCATTTATTCAAATTAGGCTGAGAATCAGCACTTTTCGAATGTCAAAATTACATAAGACAGTCCCCCAAAACGCCCGCTCTTCACCACTTCCTAGTGCTTTAGCTGGGAAGAAGAAGTGGCGCAACAAACTCCCCAGCAGCACAGCTGTCTGTTTAGTTAGATAGACTTGATTCTATACATAGGTAGGCAAAGTAATCAACATTACGAGACACAGAACTTCAAAATTTGTCATAATGTCAGCTAGCCATGCCAATATGCCCGCCACCTTTTTTTTTTTTGATTACGGGGGTAAATCCTCATGGATGTCCTCCACCCCGGGGAGGGCGGAGGGGTCTGTCAGACTCTTACTGACTAAAACCACCCCGGTGTTCCGTCTCTCACTTGCACCGGGGATCACGGGAACTAGTGTGACTTCCGCGATCCCCGGCTAGTGCCGGCCCGCATTTGCGGGCCACCTTGTGACAGAGACAGAGAGACGGAGTGAGGTGTTAAACTCCCCCCTTTCGTCATAGCGAGGCGCGCTTGGAACACTACGCGCCGCCATCTCGGGTCCTAAGAAGTAGGGGTGACGGATTTCCCCAGATCTGTTGCCCCTGGACCCATTTAGGGGGGCTGGAAGAGGGCATTATCCGGCCTCCGCCGACGCCCGGTGTGTCTGCTGCGGATCGGGTAAGCGGAAGTAATCTCCCGCTCCCTCTCCGCAGCCTAGATACCACCGCGTCCCAGGACTCCTCGCTGCCGACCATCGAGTCGACAACGGCCGGCAGCGACAGGTCACTGCCTACTCCTGAGATGAGGGCACGGCGCGGCTCCTCCCAAGCGGCACACTCTGCCAGCGTGTGCCACGCCGTGTCCTCCCGACAGTTGACGCAGTGGTGACACCAGGCGTCCGGCTCCCTGTTTATGCGACACAGGTACTTCCGAAGCAACCATGCCCCGAGAGCACCTGTGTCACCCGAAACGACAGGGAGCCGTGCCTCCTCCCGAGCCAGCGCTCGAGTATGCCAGCCACCCTTTTTTTTTTTTTTTTTTTTTTGATCACGGGGGGAAATCCTCATGGATGTCCTCCGCCCCGGGGAGGGCGGAGGGGTCTGTCAGACTCTTACTGACTAAAACCACCCCGGTGTTCCGTCTCTCACTTGCACCGGGGATCACGGGAACTGATGTGACTTCCGCGATCCCCAGCTAGTGCCGGCCCGCCTCTGCGGGCCACCTCGCGATAGGGGGGCAGTGAGGTGTTAAACTCCCCCCTTACGTCATAGAGAGGCGCGCGTGGAACACTACGCGCCGCCATCTCGGGTACTAACAAGTAGAGGGCGACAGATTTCCCCGGATCTGTCGCCCCTGGACCCATATGCCAGCCACCCTACCTCAACCTATAATATTCTCATTGCTGGGACACAAGCCGTCTCTCTTTGAGAGGGAGTGGGCTAAATTCCACCACGCAGGCCCAGTGCGGCCTGGTAGATCTCACACGTCACATGTGTAGTAAGAAACTGATGGATATTTTCGAATCCCATACCTATTATCACTGTAATTTGAAAACAATGTAAAAGCCAATTATTTTTAAAAGAGTAACCGTGGAGTTTCTTGCCAGCTCTTCTCCATAGGAAGCGACAAATTGGAACCGTGCACCTAGCTTCTGACGTTTCATAAGTGCCTTTGCAGGTTTATGTGAAATAAAATATTTTGATTTTGAATAAAATTTAATTAAAACAAAAAGTTCACCAGTTAAATTTTTCTGTAATTTATCAAATTAAATTTCTTTCGAATACATCTATCAGTTTCTTATCTAACTTCAACTATATCCGAAGACCCTGGTTACTTAAAACTATTGGTGAATGTAGACGTCCAGGTCATGCGTGTAACGTAATTTTAAGCACACTGCGTTACTTCAGACGAGAAAGCTATCAATATGTCGACTTACGGGGAATCTAGTCACTGGTGCGCCTGGCTAAAAAGCACGCTGTCTCACCAGGCATCGTGTCCGACAGAGGTAGTATCAGTGATGAGCAGTTAGACGCTAGTCTACACGCACAACGATATTCAGTGAGATGCAGGATCATTTATACTAAAACATAAAAGTCTTTCGGAATATCGGGCTTTAAGAAAAAAACACTGCATAAATCAATGACCAAAAAGTTTAATGAACTTTTCGATATTTGGGCGATTTTACACTTGTTTTATTATTTATTTAACACGCCCAAAGTTAGGTTAAATTAGCAAGAAAAACGAATCTTTGTTGGCTCCTAACTTTTTAATGGCTTTTTATTTTAGTATTCTGTTTCCGTACAGACAATATTAATAATGAGACAAAAACATACCATGTTTAATTTTTGATGTACATTGTCGACAGTGGAGTAATACACTCCTGAAGTTTTTATGGAAAATATGTCGATTAGATTCACCTTAATATTCTTATTTCCATTTCTCCCACAGGCTACACATACCTCTACATTCGGATGCTTCGTCAGCCAGCTCTCTACGGAATAACACAAGAGAAGTTCGCAGAAGATTCTCTACTAGAACTGCATAGAGCTGATTTAGTGCACACAGCCGCCAGTTTGTTGGACAAGTACGTCACAGTTTTAACAAGATTTTTATAAAATACTAGCATTTGCCAGCGGATTCGTCCTCATTGAGGTTGGTGTATCGATACATCTTCTATACAGATAAATAAAATTGGATTGTTTGTTTGTAATATTAAAATAATCGCTTTTTACTAAATGTGTATGGATGTATACACGGTACATATACCAAAGTAACATTTCTTTCAATTTTTGTCTGTTTGTTCCGGCTAATCTCTGAAACGACTGGACCGATTTTGACGGGACTTTCACTGGCAGATAGCTGATGTAATAAGTAGGAGGAGGAGTAACTTAGGCTACTTACTTTTATTTTACATTTTTTTTAAATATATATAATACTAGCTGTGCCCGCGACTTCGTCCGTGCGGAATAGTTTTTTTTACTATTATTTATATATCAATAAAAACAAATAAAAATTCTAAAATAAAAGTAGCCTAAGTTACTCTTTATTACATGAGCTACCTGCCAGTGAAAGTCCCGTCAAAAACGGTCCAGCCATTTCAGAGATTAGCGGGAACAAACAGACAGACAGACAGACAAAAATTGTAAAAAAAAAATATTTTGGTATATGTACCGTATATATATTCATATGCATGTAGCAAAAAGCGGTTATTTTAATATTACAAACAGACACTCCAATTTTATTTATATGTATAGATAATATAAATAAATAAAAATAAAAAAAAACCTATTCCGCACGTACGATGTCGCGGGCACAGCTAGTTATACATATAAACCTTCCTTTTGAATCACTCTGTCTTTGATGAAAACCTTCCTTTTGAATCACTCTGTCTTTGATGAAAACCGCATTATAATCCGTTGCGCAGTTTAAAAGATCTAAGCGTACAGACACGAAAAACGACTTTGTTTTAAACTATGTAGAGATATTTTTGATCCCTCTATAGAGACCAATGATCTTCTAAAGTGGCTCCCAGTGGCCCTCAGGGGATTCGTTGTCGAATATTGAGAAATGATTTTATTTCTTTAAGTAGATTTGTATTAACATTTTTACACATCAATCATATGTAAACTCAGAGGTCACAGTCTCTTTTAAAGTCCTTAATCTTGGTCAGATCAAGTGAAGACCTTGTATATCGGTGTCTGAATTTTCGACCTCTCATTACAAGGCTAAGAATCTCTTCTCAAAAATAATAGTTTAAAAAACTAAAAAACACGCTTTTAAAACCAAACTAAAAAGTAGAAAATAATTTAATTCTATTAAAAAGCGTGGGGTGCTTTTTGAGGTATTTTTATAATCAATTAATATCAAGCACCCCACGCTTTTTAATAGAATTAAATTATTTTCTACTTTTTCAGTTTGGTTTTTAAAGCGTGTTTTTTAGTTTTTTAAACTATTATTTATTTACTACTTTTTGGTTCTGCTACCTACAAAAGCGTGATTTTTAAGTATTTTTTGTTTCTTTTTTCAATTTTGTTTTAAATTATAGAAGGTCCTCGATAAGTCTACAAAGTTTAAATGAAAACTGACCGTTTGAAGTGGGTCAAAATCGCGCCCTAAGGAGTCGGTTACAAACAAACATACAAGTCAAGCTAATATAAAGCGGGTAAAAATAGAAAGAACGAGCATTTTTCAAGGCAATGACATATATTTTGTGTAATTTGTTAGTCAGTTATTTATTAAAATGTCTCTTCCTAGGGCCGGCCTAATAAGGTACGAGCGTAAATCCGGCCACTTCCAGCCGACGGAGCTGGGCCGAATTGCGTCCCATTTCTACTGCTCGTACGAGACGATGCAGTGCTACTCACAGCTTCTGAAGCCGACGTTGGGCGAGATCGAACTGTTCCGAGTATTCTCATTGTCTGCCGAGTTCAAGCATATTGCTGTTCGTGAAGAGGAGAAACTTGAGTTGTGCAAGCTTATGGAGAGGGTGAGTTGCTTTGTTTTAAAAGATGGCTCATGCTGGAACAAAGTTGCCCATCGGGGACCTTAGTGGCCCATCCTGGATGTCGCTGTATCAACGTGACCCATGTTGGTCCATGCTGGGACAAAGTAGCCCATGCTGGTCCATACTGGGGCCCATCCTGGAACAAAGTGGCCCATGCTGGTCCTTAGTGGCCCATGCTAGACTTTAGTGGGCCAAGCTGGATCTCGCTGGATCAACGTGGCCCATGTTGGTCCATGCTGGAATAAAGTTGGCCATGGTGTACCTTAGTGGCCCGTGCTGGTCCTTAGTGGCCCGTGACATAAGACACTGTCTTTGTGAATAATCTTGCTTGCCCCAATGACCCCAAAAGCAAGCACGCCAGCGCTACTGCTGAGCAGGGCCTGGGTTGGATTGCCAGGTCGGGTAAAGTGTTATTGAGTTTTTCTATATGGTAATTCCCAGTAGCTAGCAACCTGGAGTCTGGATTCGTGCCCGGATGACGGTGTTTGTTACCCTGGCAAAATGTCGTGCTTTAGAGAGGTGACATCATAACAAATAATTAGTGTATCATGAGGAGGATTTTGTTACACTGGTCGTACATTAGCGATCAAATACTCAGTTCCCATAACATTAAGAAACATGCCCAATACTTAAAAAATCAAAATGTTTCATGAACATTCGTTCCTGTTCATTTCAGCTCTCAATTACGGCTTTAATGAAAGTTATATCGAAAACAAGATTATATCAGCAATTCTCATAAGTAGACCAAATTGAAAAGGTCACGTTTAAGGTCACGCTATCTTTTCATGTATTTGGTTCCGGGCTGAAGCGAATTTTTTAAATGAGTTTGCCGGGGTAACGTTTCAAAACGTTACTCCAGTAAAATCGTTTTTTCTCAAAAAACTAACTACAATTCAAACAAATTTTGCTGTTAGTAAACAAATTGCTCCAAATTGCTCCTCATGATACACTAATTATTTGTTATAGTCCCCTAAAGGTTCATTAGAAAACCAGCGTCAGACAGCATCTGCCTGGCACTAATGCTGAAATGATCCTTTTTGGTGCCGCCGTGAGGCACACGCTGGTAGCTATAGTTCGTTCGCGTTAAGAATGCAGTGAGTCATCAGTGCAACTGCAAGATAAAGGTGTATTCACAGTGGTGTTAAATTCAAACAAATTATATTTTAAAAGATTTTTTTCACTGGCGATTTCAATGTATTATTTTCCTTTTTTTTTCACTAAGAATACTATAAACTGTTCTCTCGGACACACCGCACGCAGCCGCCGTTTTTTGTACTATGCTGTCCACAGTCACATTTAAATCACACTGTTTAAAATACTTAAAAACATTGTAAATTACTTTTCTTTCCCCACTATGAATTAAACAACCACTTTTATTTTTACGAATTGGAGACGTATTATTTTAAAATTTTTTAAATCAGTTAACACAAATGACAGGACACAACCGTTGCGTTCGAAGCAATGCCTTCAACTGTCATTGTGAACTTGACTTTGTAATTTGAAAAATTTGATTGGTTAGGGGGCGGGGCTAGGCCGACGGATAATGATGACTCACTGCATTCTTAACGCGAATGTACTGTATTTATTTTCACTTTTTTATTTCTTTTTGTATTTTGTGTTTCACGTACTGTGTCCAAATAAACGGTATTATTTTTTCCCCCCTGCGTAACTCTTCGGGGATTACAGGCATGGTGGACCCCACAAAACATGTTCATTGCTTTTAAATTACTGCCAATACTATTTAAAATAACTTTGACCCATATCCCGCAGGTACCGATCCCTATAAAAGAGAGCATAGAGGAACCATCAGCTAAGATCAACGTGTTACTGCAAGCGTACATATCTCAGCTGAAGTTGGAAGGGTTCGCGTTGATGGCAGATATGGTGTATGTGACGCAGTCGGCTTGTAGGTTATTGAGAGCGATATTTGAGATTGTACTGCATCGAGGTAAGAAATTTTTATCTTTTACGGTGTTATTGTTGTGTTCCCATGCTGGTCTATATTGGCCTATGGTGCATCACGTTCAGCTTTAGAGGCTCCAGCAGGCTTAGCACGAGCACCGTTTTGTCGACGTAAGAGTAGAGAAAAATGACGGTCCGTGTAGACAGTACGACAGCAGCAAAGTAGAGAGTAAAGTGTACTTTTTACGAAATTCACTCTTTTATATAATTCAACTCAGAATTCTTGGTTTTGTCATAAGTTTTTTTCTGTTTGATACTCAATTTTTACTGATAAAAAGACAACTACAACATTTTTTCTCAAAGTGTCGAAGTACCGTATTTTGGAACCAAAAAAATATTACAGTAATTTTGGCCTTAAAAATTTATTTGGTAATGCCCTATTAACTAAATGATGTAATATTGGGGAAGATAGCTTTACTCTGCTATTAATTATCACAGAATCGTGATTTTGTAGATAACCGTATATACTTTGTGCCGGTCGTCGAGTGGAAAGCTTGTTGTCAGTGTGATTTTTACAGTTCGGGAAGAAAACTTTCTTCCGAAATAGTCCACATAAAAAAAGAACCTACACAAAGGTCGTTACAAATGAAAGACAAAATTACGGATTGTAGAAGGATTTCTATGGTGCGATGTTAAAAATGGAGAAACGAAATGTCACTTCGTATAGAAAGAGCTGTGTCTATCAGCGGCGAGGTGTCAATTTTTCTAAGAGAGAAGCCGAAGCGAAGTCTGCTTTAACTTACTGACTTATCAATAAATCATACTTACTATCATTCTAAAATGTAAAGAATGAAATACAATCAAATTAAACAGCTGAAAACCAAATAAAATGTGCAATATTCCTCCATCTCATTTTCGATCACGCATTTTTACTATATCTGTCTTTGTCATAACCTGCTGTACAGCGGCTTGCCCCCGTCAATATCAAGCAGTGTCACCTGTATAACGTGACCTAAAGTGACATCACTACGGGACCGCTGTTATTTGAATTTTTAGTTCCCAACTATGACGTTTTGGCGCCGAGTTCATTTAGAGCAGTTTTTTTTGTTGTAATTCAAAGCTAAGAATAACAGTTTTTGTTATTTGAATGTGGTGGTGAATTAAATACCCGTAGTGTAACTATATATTTTGACAATAGTAGCCTCTATTGACGTGCCATTTTTTAATAACGATAGAGTTGCCGATGCAAATCCCCGAAGGGAAGCCGGTAGGAATCGTGTTATATGTTGCTTTCGCCACTGGTGTGTATTTATCGTAGAAATAGAAAGCGTCATGCTAAGACTGGTTTAAGTTACCAATAATAACATATTCATCTAGAGGTTGACGATTGATTTTTACACAACAATTGTAATTGCTTTTGTTCACAGGATGGGCTCAGCTAGTGGACAAAACATTAGCTCTATGCAAAATGGTGGACAGACGAATGTGGCAGTCTATGTCACCGCTCAGACAGTTCAGAAAGATGCCTGAAGAAGTAAGTAATTAAATTGTCAAAGTCAAAAGCATCTAGTCGCTAGGGCTCGAACTCACTGGTGGGCCTGGCTAAAAAGCACGCTGTCTCACCAGGCATCGTGTCCGACAGAGGTAGTATCAGTGATGAGCAGTTAGAAGCTAGTCTACACGCACAACGTTATTGAGGGAGATGCAGGATAATTTATAGTAACGCAGGCGGGTAAAATTAAGAAAAGATCGGGTTTTATGAAAAAAGCACTGCATAAATCAATGACCAATAATGTTTATTGTACTTTTCGATATTTGAGCTTTGTCGGTATCGACTTGGTTTTTCAGATTTTATACTTCTTTTATTACATAAACACGCCCAAAGTTATGTTAAATTAGCAAGAAAAACGAATCTTTGTTGGCTTTTAGTATTCTGTTTCCGTACAGACAATATTATTAATGACACAAAACCATACCATATTTAATTTTTGATGTACATTTTTTTTTTTTTTTTTTTTTTAAAAACGTTGCCCCACACTAGGAATTACTCCTGTATTGTGGGTGCGTTTACAAACATTTAAATTCACATACACAAACAGCCAGACCCGGAACAACTACTTGTAGGTCATACAAATATTTGTTCCGTGCGGGAATCGAACCCGCTACACGCAGCACAGCAGTCAATCGCTTAACCACTGCGCCAACCGTGCTGTCATACATTGTCGAACAGTGGAGTGGATACGGAGTGTATTACTTTATACAAACTTTACCTCTGTATAATATAATAATATATAGCATAATATGACACTCACAAATGACGTGACTGTCTATTGGTAAAATAATTTCCAAAATCGGTTCAGTAGATGCAGAGATTACCCCCTACAACCTCACAAAATTTTTACTTCTTTATAACATTAGTGTAGATTTTTTTTTGTCTCATTCAACAAACATTGATTTATTGTTATAGCAGTTTAACTCTTTCACAGGTAATAAAGAAACTAGAAAAGAAGAACTTCCCCTGGGAGAAACTCTACGAATTAGGTCCCAACGAGATCGGCGAGTTGGTCCGAGCGCCCAAACTCGGCAAGATGATACATAAATACGTGCACCAGTTCCCTAAACTTGAGCTGGCGACGCATATCCAGCCTATTACAAGGTCTACGTTGAGGGTGGAGCTGACCATCACTCCTGATTTCCATTGGGATGAAAAGGTAAGAAGGAACGAAAAGCCGTGTAAAAGCAAGGGTATTACACTCATTTTTGAAAAGTGTCTTAATTAGATTCTAGAGTGCTAATAAACCACTAAAAAAACAACATTTTTATTTAATCGATTAGTGCCATAAAAATGCATTTAAATTTTACATTTTCAAATTTCGCGCGTAATTTGACAAAAACGCTGGACGCAGTGGACGCCATATTGCTCTGTGGCTATGACGTCAATTTGCTATGTAAACAAATGCGCTGATATATTATCTGTTTGATTGACAACTGTTTTATAATTAAAAAAAAATGAGTTAATTTTCTCCTTATCGTTGGTTTGCTGTTTCCGAATGCAAAATGTTATTTAAATAAAAATTACTTTGGTTACGAAAATAATAAAAGTACAAAATTGCTCAGTTGACATACCGTATGACGTAATAACATGGCGACTACTATTTCATGGTGTTCAAAAACAGATTAAAAAAAAATGAAATCTTTCAATTGCATTTTAAAATTTATTTTGTTGTTTCATGAACTAACATTTTCCGACTGCATTTTGCCTAAACTATCTCAATAATATATTTTTAGATTTTTTCTCGTATAGAGTAAAATACCCTATTGTGTGCAGGCGAAGGCCAGCCTTGGCCACAATAGCGCATGATGGATAAGCATACGCCATTGTGTACACATGATGGACCAACATGGCTCATGGTGGTATTACACAATGTTGATGATCCAACATCGATCATTGAGGTTTTACAAAATGGCCTATTTTTAAATAGAATGACTGACCCGCCAAGTCTAGCATCTCGCTTTGGTAGTGAGCTAGCTCTAAGGTAAGATGTTACACAAATATGTTCATCAGTTCCCTAAGTAGAGCTAGCTACGTATATCCAGCCTATTACAAGGTCTACGTTGAGGAGCTGACTATCACTCCCCATTTCCATTGGGATGAAAAGGTAAAAAAAAAAGTTCTGTAAAATCACGGGCCGTTGTGTAATAGTGATGGCTCATGCAGGCGCGGTCGCAGCCAAAGACTGGGGGGGGATCACAGACAAAACTACCTACATATTAATAAGAAAAATGATTATATTTTCGAAAAAATACTATTTTAAGCTTTACGTTTACGGCTTTTGGGGGGTCATGACCCCTAGGACCCCCCCTCGGACCGCGCCTGGGCTCACGATGGACCGGTATAAGCCATTGTGTATTTACACAGTGGTCCATGTTGAATAACCAATGGTCAGATAGGCAGTCGTTCCGTGTAAAATACTGGTGTTCAGCTGCATCCGGTTAGACTGGAAGCCAACCACAACATAGTTGGGGAAAAAGCTAGGCAGATGATGAAACGTACCCTTTTTACCCGCATGTGTATTCTTCAGTTAAAAACATTCTCTCTTTTAGATCCACGGGCAGTCTGAAGCCTTCTGGATCCTCGTGGAAGACGTGGACGGTGAAGTTGTGCTGCACCACGAGTACTTCCTGCTGAAGGAAAAGTACTGCAAGGACGAGCACCACGTCAAGCTGTTCGTGCCCGTGTTCGAGCCGCTGCCGCCGCAGTACTTCCTCACCGTCGTGTCTGACAGGTGAGTGCGCACACAGTGGTCCATGCTGGCCCATCCTGGCTTATGCTGGCCCATACTGGCCCATCCTTGCCCATACTGGCTCATTCTGGCCCATACTGGTCCATGCTGATCTATGCTAAATGTAAAGAATTTGCCGTAAATATGACGCAGAAAAACAATACAAGTTAGGGGAAAATTTGTGTCGCATCCACGCAAAACGGCCATCGCTCAGCATAATGCTACGACCCTATACGAAACAGAGCCCCTGCGCTAGTTTTCAGTGAAAGCCGGCGTAGACGTGATGACGTCAACCGGTACAGTTACTATATGATAAAAAAATAACATACAAAATAAGCAAATCAAGAATCAGTGATGTCATTTAGAAATACTTTCGTTTTTACACGCTTTATATTAGCTTCACTTGTATGTTTGTATGTTTGTTTGTACGTAACCGACTCCTTTGGACGCTATTTTGACCCACTTTAAACGGTCAGATTTCATTTAAACTTTGTAGACTTATCGAGGACCTATGACAATTCAATAATTAAAAATTGAAAAAAAAAAACACGCTTTTGTAGTTAGCAAAACTAAAAAATTGAAAATAAATAATAGTTTAAAAAAAAACACGCTTTAAAACCAAACTAAAAAGTAAAAAATAATTTAATTCTATTAAAAAGCGCGGGGTGCTTGATATTAATTGATAATAAAAATACCTCAAAAAGCACCCCACGCTTTTTAATAGAATTAAATTATTTTCTACTTTTTAGTTTGGTTTTTAAAGCGTGTTTTTTTTTTAGTTTTTTTAAACTATTATTTATTTATATCTGAATCTTCTGTGACCAGTCAATGGTAACATGCGAAGTACGAATGAAAATAATCTTGACTCGTACCGACGTACAATAGGGAACGTGCACGACGAAGGGTCTGCCATCTAGTGGCGCAAATCTGAAGATTTCTCGGAATCATTACTTGAAATTGACACTTCACGTAATAAAATAATCTCTTAGAAGAAGTGAAAAAATCATAATTACTAAGTAAAAATGTATTGTTGTGTTTCTGGATGCTCGAACACTTCAAAGAAAACTCAAAATAAATCAAATGGTGTGAAGTTCTATTACTTTCCCACGGATATTACTTATTTTTATTGGCTACGTGATAAACGACATAAGTCGATAAATGCAGTAAAAAAAATGTGTTCTAAATGTTTCGAAACTCAGACTGAGTTTCGAAACATTTAGAAATAACTCAATAATGTTATTTGTAAAAATACCTGAGTTTTACGTGTAGTACTACTATTCAATACAAACAAATCTAAGTAAACATAACCTCAACTAATTTTTGTTCGGTTTCGTTAGAGCACTGTCTAGAAAATGTTTTAAGTAAATTAAAGCAAAGATGTTAAGCACATTATGTGCTTTAATTTTTCAGATGGACCTGCCTTACATTTGCAATTTGCTCTTCTAATATTTATATTGCAATCAAGCTGAAAAGAAGACGATATGAACATAAATAATAATATAGAAAAAAATATTTACGTTCAAAATGAGTTCAGAAAATACTTTACAGTTATTTTGACATCATAAACGTTAAAAATAGTCGTTTGAGCTACTATTTTGTCAGTTAGTACTGCCTTTTTAGGATTCATAACTGTTACTTCTACATCTAAGACATGCCCGGACTCGGAAGAGTTTTTGGTCTTTTGACATATTTTCACCACGCCGACGATCATTATTAATCGGCCGGATCCCATATTTTATCATTTTAATCATTAGAAACGATATAAATATAATGTAAACATTAACATAAACATTGGCGGCAACACGATGACAGGTCTAAACAGTTTCTCTTTTTGACAACACCGTGGCGTTCGTGTCGATTTGTGCTGCCATCTATTTTTCGTGCACGTTCCCTATACGAGAAGAGCTCATGTCTTGGTATAATATACAATGTGTAGCATTATTAACACGGGACCTCATACACCCCAATTCGAGCATTACCTCAATATGCAATATTTTGATTTTTTCTAAACAAAACAAAACAAAATCATAATATTCCATTTCACATAAACCTACATGGTTACTTTTTATGAGACGTCAGAATCTAGGTGCACGATTCCTTCTAGACGTTTCCTATCGAGAAGAGCCGGCAAGAAACTCCACGGTTATTCTTTAATAAAAACTTAAAAAAAAAAAAATAAACAACCGACTTCCAAAAAAACACTAAAAAGTGAAAAATAACTTTAATTTCGGAAGTCGATGACTTTGGATATGTATTTTCATTTTTTGTCACCGCCTTCCGAAATTAAAGTTATTTTTCACTTTTTAGTGTTTTTGGAAGTCGGTTGTTTATTTTTTTTTTTTAAGTTTTTATTTTTCACTTTTTAGTGGTTCACATGTGCTTACTCCTTCACAGCGTACCGGCGTGATGTTATGTTATGAACTGGTGTAAACAATAGACAGACATGAGATTTCAGCAATCCCAGTCCATTTGCTATCATTTATTGAGGAGTTCCGTTGTCTATCTCCGAAGTTCTTTATCAGATCTTCACCAAATTGAAATGGAACCACTCCGAGAAAGTACTCTTCCAAAAACTATACAAATTGCTTCAAGTGTCCCTATAAAATTTGAAGAATTCTCTCTATTTCTCCAGGATCCCATCATTAGATCCCGACTTTATGATCATGGGACCACCTGGGAAGTACACTCTTTCAAACAAAAAAATAATAATCCAAATCGGTTCAGCCATCTTCGAGTAATCGGGGAACATAAAAAAAAAAATGGTTCCGACGAATTGAGAACCTCCTTTTTGAAGTCGGTTAAAAATAAGTTAGCTTTTACAATGTTTTCAAATAACACCGTAAATAAGTATGGGAGGGACAGCGGAGCCTATCAACAAGCACCAGGTACTTAATAAAAATAGAAAATGCTCTACATATCTCAGACCTAACCGTCAACTTCCCTTCCAGATGGATAGCAGCAGAGACTCAACTCCCAGTCTCGTTCCGCCACCTCATTCTACCAGAGAAGAACCTACCACCCACAGAACTGCTGGACTTACAGCCGCTCCCAATATCAGCACTTAGGAATCCGAAGTACGAGGAGCTGTATAATGAGACCTTCCCGCAGTTCAATCCGGTGCAGACTCAGGTATGTTGGGTCTTGGGATTTTTTACTGTAAGTCTTTTATATGTCAAGATTCAAGATTCTTTATTTGTGGAAACATGAGTACACATACAGAGCATGCAAGTTATTAAATTACATTATAGTTTAGATCAGTCATATTTGGCCTTAGTGGCGTACAAATATTTGAATTTCGTCATCATAATTACGTAACAATTAATCAAGTAGTTAGTCAATTAAAATTATGATCATAGCACTAATATGTTGCTGTATGTACGGATTATGTCACAGATGTATGGATAAAATGTCTCTCTAGTTATCATGCTAGTTAATATTATAGACTAGCTTCTGCTAGCGGCTTCGCCCGCGTGGGGTTCGGTGTATCACACATATAAACCTTCCTCTTGAATCACTCGGTCTAATGATGAATACAGCATTAAAGTTTGCCCGTTGCGCAATTTAACAGATCTAAGCGTGCAGACACGAAAAGCGACTTTGTCTTATACTATGTATAGATATGAAAGTTTGTGAGGATAGATGGATGTTTGTTCCTCTATCACGCAAAAACTACTGAATTGATTTGGATGAAATTTGGCACACAGATAGTTTATATCCTGGATTAACACATAGGGTACTTACTTTTATCCCGGTAGTACTCTATGCGGGCGAAGCCGCTGACAAAAGCTTGTCGGCCATATTTAATTAGTGTGAGCGTACTATGGGAAGGGTTGGCTGTTGCGCAATAGAAAAACCGTTTGCAGTTCAAATCAAATTATAATTTACGAACAAATTAATCACACACTAAGTACACGTCACAATTATACGGAACGTGAAACAGTTTCTGAACGTGTTCACTGCTTGACTGCCACCGAACAACTGAACGTCGAGCGTTATGTTGTAGATTCTGTCAAGCGCCGCTTGGTGGCGCTGGCGTCCCGATTAGTCAAACGAGTGACTAACGTATATCCGACATATATTTCGGAAACTGTAAAAATAATAATAGTAAATAAATTAAAGTATGAAATTCGGAAATGAGTAAACAAATTCAAAGATATTTGTTTCTGGCTAAGTATTTCCTGCCACACGGTTCGATTGATCAGGTTAAGCTACGCTTGTCGTGGTTGGTCTGTGGATTGGTGACCATCTTTACATAAATTCTTTAAGCCGTTGGTCCCGGCTGCCATTCATGGATCTTTGATAGTCCTTGCGTGGCGTCAGAAGCCCGGAAGTCTGACCACTAGTCTTACCAAGGGGTATCGTTTACCCAGTAACTGGGTAATGGAAATCAGATAAGCAGTCGCTCCATGTAAAATACTGGCATTCAGCTGTAAACGGTTAGACTCTAAATCAAAATCCATTTGTTCAAACTAGGCTGAGAGTCAGCTCTTTTTGAACGTCAAAATTACATAAGACAGTCCCCCGAAACGCCCGCCCTTCACCACTTCCTACTGCTTTAGCTGGGAAGAGAGTTTGGAAGACGACCCCAACACTCTTTGACTAAAGGCTAGGCAGATGATGATTTTGTATATAAAAACCTAATTTATCTTCCAGGTCTTCAACGCAGTCTACAATTCAGATGACAACGTATTCGTCGGCGCGCCCTCAGGTTCGGGCAAGTCCGTGATAGCCGAGCTGGCACTCCTGCGCATGTTGAGTACCAACCAAGGCGGCCGCGCTGTGTACCTACTGCCTAAGGACGCGCTAGCTGATATTGTGTTTGCTGATTGCTACCATAAGTTTGGTACGCGGTTCAATTTGAAGGTACAAAAGTTTTCAAATCATAAACAATTTTACTAAATCGGTGTATAAATAACTGGAGCTCTGAGGTAGCAAACATTTAAAAAATACAACCGAAATTATTTATTTAAACTTTTCGCACACATAAAAAAGGTACAAAGACGGACTTAATGCCTTTGGCATTCTCGACCAGTCAACCAAAGGCGGTGAAGAGATTAGATGGCTGGGCACGCCACAATTGCGGCGGTAAGTCCCCTCTTTGAGGAGTGGCTTGAGAGGCGGCATGGCGTCCTCACCTTCCGCCTGACGCAGGTCCTCACCGGACACGGCTGTTTCGGGAGGTTCCTGTTTCGGATAGGGCGGAAGGAAACGCCCGGGTGTTTCCATTGCGAAGATCGCCCTGAGGACACGGTGGAGGTCTGCCCGGCTTGGGCGGAGCACCGCCGTGTCCTCGTGGATGTGATCGGCGGCGGCGATCTCTCGCGTCCGACCCCGGGGGCCTACTCCCTAAGCGAAATCCGTGGTATCGGCCATCGTTACGGGCGCTTTGTTCTCCGTCTCACTTACGGACATACCGTAAGTTAGACAGAGAGCGAAGCGCTCGTAGCGACGGCCGATACTATGGATTTTGCTTAGGGAGTAGGCTCCCTGGTCCAGGCCATGGTACGGAGCGAGAGTGCATGGCTAGCAGTCGCCTCCTTCAGCGAAGCAGTGATGCTTGCAAAGAGGGAGGCGGCGCACGTGAGGGAGATGCAGTACATGCGCCATCACAGTCGTAGCCTCCACAGGAGACGCCCTGGGCGTCGGGAATCCCAGGCTGATTCCCGGCCACCGTAGGCACGGGCTTGCGGACGGCGAGTAATGGGTAGCTCGCTGTACGGTAAGGACCAAGCCCGGGTCGACGGCGCGTTGTGTTCCACGCGCGCCTCAAAGAAATATCAGCACCAACTGGTGGGGTCCGCAAGGGCCGATGCTTGCCAGGGGTGCGGGTTGTTCGAAAGAGATACCGTGGCCCCTGGCACACAGGAAACTTAGAGAACACGGGTGGGTTTTAGTCAGTAAAAGTCTGGCACGCCCTCCCGCTCCACTCAGAGCGGGAGAAGTTATTTGATGATTTTCCACCCAAAAAAAAGAGATTAGATGGCAGGTGATTTGGTTGACAGCAATAATGATAAAAAAAATACTATTTAAATACAATATTGTACAGTATTGAGAACCTCCTGCTATTTTTTGAAGTCGTTAAAGAAACCCTAATTCTGTTTATGTTTCCAGGTAGTACAACTAACTGGTGAGACTGCCACCGACCACAAGTTACTCAATAAGGGACAGATCATCATCACCACTGCTGATAAATGGGACATACTCTCGAGAAGGTGAGTTAATATGATTTACACGAGTTAGTTTATCTCTTCCAATCAATTATTATTGTAGGAAGATAGGTCATGTAAATATGTAATATATAGGAACTCGCAAGTCGAAGGGATAAGAATTCTATTTCATTAGACTACACAAGACGACGTAAAATTGGGGAAAATCAGAAAAAGAAAAATAAATAAATAACATGCTGACGATTAAGACACCGTGTTCGAAATTTAGCTGATTTCGCTGATTTACAGACGTACTTTTACAGTTAAAATAATGTATTTCCATAAGTTTTAATGTACAACATGAAAGATTATTTCAATTATTATCTAAAAAATGAGCTACTTTTTTATTTTTGCGAGTTTTGGGTTGTTATATAAAATATTTTTTATTTATTTATTTATTTATTTATTTAACCATTTATGCACACACATATAAACAGACAAGAAGAAAGGAACAGAAAAATACGTACATAGGTAATGGATGGAGGGAGGGTGATGTTGGGTGGTGGTGGTGGTGGTGGATGGTATTCTTTTTAAATTTTTGCTAAGGAAATAGATTTATTTTGAACTGAACTTTATTTCTGTTATTTTTATTTTATGGACGAGAGTTCTGAGTAGACGATATCATAAACAATTCTTTCACCATTAAAATATAAAAAAATAAAATCCCATTATAATATTTTTTTAAATATGAAAGTGGTACCTTATTCATACATTGTATAGATGACAACAATAATAAATTAATTGTGTTTTTTTTTTCGGATTCGGAATTTTAAGTCGATACTGAAATTCTAGCTTTTCTTTCTCAGATGGAAAGTCCGCAAGAGCGTGCAGAGCGTGACACTCTTCATCGTGGACGCTCTCCAACTGTTGGGCGGTGAAGAAGGGCCCGTGCTTGAGGTCGTCTGCTCCAGAATGAGATACATTTCTTCACAGATTGGTAAGTTTCATGTAATTTCTATTATTTCATCGCCACTGCACTCAAAACGGTGAAGGAAAACATCGTAAGGAAACCAGCATGTCCTAGAACGAAAAATTCGAAGACATGTGACATCTACCAACCCGCACTGGGCCCGCGTGGTGGATTACGGCCCACTTCCTCTCACCGAGGAGGCCTGTGTCGCAGCAGAGGGAATATTATAGGCTGCTAATACTAATGTAATTTCTAACAATGTAACTACTATTGCGATTTAATATAAAAGCTTTTTAACAAAAAAATTAAACCGCCGAAAGAACTGGATAGCAAAAAATAATAAACCTTTTTTGTTTAACCTTAATAACTAAGTTTGGAAAGCGGTGACATAAAATTAAAAAACATATCCAAAGTCACCGACTTCCTCGCTGGACTGACCTGATCAAGAAAGCTACTGAGTCCACCATGGTCCAGTGTACTCGCAACGTCTCCAACTGGCAGAAATGGAAGCACATCGCTGAAAGGGCAATCCTCGGGGAAGTCAACGACCCACCGAACATCTCTCTGTGTAACTCGTCTGCGCAACCACGACCACTCTGACAAGAGTGTTGCGACTAAGAAGAAGAAGTAGCAGAACTGTTAATTACAGTGTATTTGTAATTTTTCTGCAGGCCGTCAAATTCGCATAGTAGCACTGTCGCTCCCTCTAGCGGACGCGCGCGACGTGTCGCAGTGGCTCGGCTGCAACGCCAACTGTTCCTTCAACTTCCACCCCAGCGTCAGGCCACTGCCTCTGCAGCTGCATATACAGGTAATATTAATTCCATCTCCCGAGCCTTACCCTCGACCTCCTGTCACACGACCTGAGCTCTGGTCAACCGAGTTACCAGCGGCGAGGTGTCAATTTACAGGAGTCTACATAAATATAAAAAAGGACCTAGACAAAGGTCGTTACAAATGAAAGACGAAATTACGGATTGTAGAAGGATTTCTATGGTGCGATGTTAAAAATGGAGAAACGAAATGTCACTTCGTATAGAAAGTGCTGATAGAAAGCTGTGTCTATCAGCGGCGTAATGTTAATTTTTCTAAGAGAGAATCCGAAGCGAAGTCGGCTTTAGCTAACTGACTTATCAATAAAGAATACTTACTATTATTCTAAAATTAATATAGAATGTAAAGAATTGAATACAATAAAATTGAAATACAATAAAATTGAACAGCTGAAAACCAAATTAAATGTGCAATATTCCTCCATCTCGTTGTCGCTGACGCTTTTATCTATTATCTGTTTCTGTCATAACACGATGTACAGCGGCTTGCTCTCGTTCATGTCAAGCGGTACCATATGACCTAAAGTGACATAATTACGGGATCGCTGTTGAATTAATTATTAGTTCCCGATTATGACGTTTTGGCGCCGGGTTATTAAAAAAAAATTGTTGTGATACAAAGCTAAAAACAACCGATTTTGCTGTTTAAATGATGCCACTATTGACGTGTCATTTTTTAATAGCGATAGAGTTGCCGATGCGATATCCCGTAGGGAAGCCGGTAGGAATCGTGTTATATGGTGCTTTCGCCACTGCGACTTACTTGGTAATACGATTCTCTTTCGTAAGTCGATGTTCACAGGGACGTAAAAATATCGCGGTGGGATAATATCGCGCACTAGTTTTTCTACTCATGATGGGGCTTATGGCTAAGTAAGGGGGCTTGTGGCTAAATAATATTTGCCGCACGGGTCGATCGATCAGGTTAAGCTACGCTTGCCGCGGTTGGTCCGTGGATGGGTGATCATCTTCACATACCAAGACCCCTCCGTGTTTCGGAAAGCACGTTAAGCCGTTGGTCTCGGCTGTCATTCGTGGATCTTTGACAGTCGTTACGGGTCGGTGAAGCCCGAAAGTCTGACAACCAGTCTTACCAAGGGGTATCGTGTTACCCAATAACTGGGTTGTGGAGGCTGTGGAGGTGGAGGGTTTCTTGTGATGCCGGACGTAAAAGAATAGCACCATCCCATTTCTTCCCGTGGTTGTCGTAGAAGGCGACTAAGGGACTTACTAGAAAATGGGCAGCAGCGTTCTCTATGCATTTGACCACCATACGATCGCCCACTCGCGGGGGAGGCTTATGTCCAGCAGTGGATGTCTTTCGGCTGATATGATGATGATGATGATGGAGGTCAGATAAGCAGTCGCTCCATGTAAAATACGTGTATTCAGCTGCATCCGGTTAGACTAGAATCAGACCCCAACATGGTTGGGATAAGGCCAGGCAGATGATGATGTTGATTCAAGCATTGAGAATCAAACAGACTGAATCTTAGGGTGCCAAAAAAACACAGGCCTTCGATTTTCAACTCTCGGCGGTGCACAGTGCGTTGAAAATCCATTGCGCGAAAAATCCAGCTCGAAGGACCTCATCACACGGACGCGCCCCACTACGAACATTTCATTGTTCAGTTTCTATACTGGGCCTCAATTCTGCATCGTTATAATGATTCCCCGCGGAATCTTACTACGTTTAACCTACGTCAATATCGTTGTTTTTTTAAACCAATGTAACGGTAAGGAATCGAAATGTCCTATTCTGTATGTTCCAAGACAATTTGTCGATATTAATAATACGATATTAGCAGAATTCGTGTGTGATTGACGTGGTTACGAGTAAGGAATCGTTAAGTGGTCATAGTGAATTCAGGAGGCAAACTCCTAGGCGACTAGGTGTGAGAAGCATCACTCCCACCCCCTGTGGGAGGGGGGGAAAATCCCAAGGCGGGTCCCCAATTCTGGGCACCGAGAGAATAATCCCTCGGTCATGGGGCCAAAAGCCCCGAAACCGATTCCTCGCGCCCCCTTTGGGGGCGCAGAGACAGCTCCCTATGAATGAGCTCTCTGACTGTCAAAAAAAAGTTACAGTTGTGCACAGTGCGCACTGATTAAAAATCTATCCTGTAAACGTTATACATGTTATTTATGAACTATTAAGCCACATCCGTGTGAACGTCGTATTATACAGGTTGTCATACTTCCGGCCTTAAATAACCAAGAGATAAAATTTTGAAAAAAAAAAAAACAGTAATTAGTTCTTTGAATATTGTACGTACAACCTTACATTTGCAGTTGAAATGTATCGGGAAACATGTATTACGACTACATTGCTAATTTTGTTCTTAGGATAAATTTATCCCAACTACGGAACTCTTAATTGTGCGTACTTTTATCCGGCCATTGTTTATACACCGTGACATTTTAGTCGTCTTACAAAGATGGTCCACTCAATGTATCCGTCATAACATACCTCTAGGCGCAATTAAAACATTGTTACTATTAATTAAGATAATAGATACAAAGAAAAATAATGAATGCTTTAGAATTATGAAACACCCTCCCTGTTAATAATGTTTACGTATCAAACGGTAGAAGATATCTACCTACCTACCATTACATTCCATCATTAATTCCATCTCCATAACAGGGTGTTTCAAACTGCGTCATGCATCTTAGTGATATTTTCATGTTTTTGATTATAGAAATTTCAAAGCAATTTTTTTTTAATGAATGGTAGTAGATAGCAGTCATTGGGTACATGAAGTGGGCTGTCGTTGTAAGACGACTAAAATGTCACGGTGTAGTTCAATTGTATCTTACCTACTCTATTCTTCCACAGGGCTTCAACATATCCCATGCAGCCTCCCGCTTAGCAGCCATGACCAAACCGATCTACAACGCAGTTATCCGTTACGCTGGCAACAAGCCGTGCGCAGTGTTCGTGCCCTCTCGTCGTCACTCAAGACTCCTGGCTGCAGACCTACTGGCCCTGGCGGCTGCGCACTCCTCGCCGACCAGGTTCCTGAGGGCCCGGCCTGATATGCTGGCGCCGTTCCTCAAAAGAGTGCATGATAAGGTAAGAAAGGAAGCCCTCAAAATTCAGAACAGACTCCGCTTGCAGAACATGCATACTCATTCTGTAATGTTCCCAATGCTGGTACACAGGTCTCCTCTCTGTGAGAGGGAGGGGGCCATAATCCACGACGCGGGCCCAGTGCGGGTTGGTAGATGTCACATGTCTGTTTACACGCTTTATATTAGCTTCACTTGTATGTTTGTTTGTAACCGACTCCTTTGGACGCTATTTTGACCCACTTCAAACGGTCAGATTTCATTTAAACTTTGTAGACTTATCGAGGACCAATGACAATTCAATCATTTTAAAAAAAAGTAGAAAAAAACACGGTTTTGTAGTTAGCAAAACTAAAAAATAGAAAATAAATAATAGTTTAAAAAAAACGAAAAAAAAAAACGCTTTAAAAACCAAACTAAAAAATTAGAAAATAATTTAATTCTATTAAAAAGCGTGGGGTGCTTGATATTAATTGATTATAAAAATACCTCAAAAAGCACCCCACGCTTTTTAATAGAATTAAATTATTTTCTATTTTTTTAGTTTGGTTTTTAAAGCGTGTTTTTTAGTTTTTTTAGTTCTACATGTTGGTTTCCTCACGATGATTCCCTTCACAGCACGATGACTGCACTATCAAAGATACGTGTTTTAAATTTGGCTTTTTAATAGTCCACATTTCATATGGAGTTTTCTCAATGTCTGCAGTTATTGATCTGTTGTTCAAATAAACGGCAGTATTTGCACCTTCTGCCCAAAACTGGTGCTCGAAATTAGCATTGGAAACTAAATGTCTGGTTCTCTCAACAATGGTTCGCTTTGACCTTTCACTTAGACCATTTTGTTGTGGTGTGTTGGGATTAATCTTCAAAAATTTCACTACAGTACTCATATCCGTTGTCGGTCCTCAAGATTTTGATTTTCATGTTTTGGAAATTTTCTATTATTGACATTGAGTTCTTTGAACAAAGTTGTCGACATAGCTTATAGCTGAAGTGGCAATGGGCCGGCCACGTCAGCCGTAGAACCAATGACCGTTGGGGTAGACGTGTTCTTGAGTGGAAACCGCGAATCGGCAAACGTAAGGTAGAACGCCCTGAGGCTGGCTGGAGCGACGATCTTCGTCTGGTTGCTGGTAGCAATTGGATGAGAGTTGCCGAGAATCGAGCTGAATGGCGTGCAATTGGAGAGGTTTATGTCCAGCAGTGGACTGCTATAGGCTGATGATGAAAAAAGAAGAAAGAAAAAAAAAAACTTTTATTTGCGGTAAACATGACGCAAAAAACAGGAACACAAAAAATAAAATAAAAAAAAGTTGAGGGAAACATGCGTCACATCCACACAAAACGGCTATCGCTCAGCATTATGCTGCAACCCTATGCAAGACAGAGCCCCAGCGTTGACGTAATGACGATGATGATGATGACGCCATAAGGTCTTCGAAATAGCTCAATGCTTCAGACATGACTTTCAAGAAATATATTAAAGTCCACTTGCTTTCCAGAGGTCTATTTGCACAATTTGAAGTACAGTAACCGGCATGATTCGTGAGCACAAACTGACACCTGCGCAGTAGTTAATTTTTCGGTCTCTTTGGCGGAATGAAGAAGGCAGGGGGCGCCGAGACTGCACGCGATTGGTTCGTCAGTCGATGCTCGTCGTCTATTGGCGTCATTCGGCTACTGCACACTTTCGTGCAATTTGAGTGACTTACGATTATAAAATAGTTTAATTTTGTTATTTCGTATTTGTTGTGTTTTGTTTTAATATAGTTTATTTTTGGTAGTACCTCGTCTCGTAAAATTGTTGTTTTTTAAATTTTTGGTTTTAAAATCGTAGTCACACGATTGAGATGATTGATTCCCTTTTCCTCCGGATTGAGATGATTGATTCCCTATTCCTCCGTATTGAGATGTTTTTTTGTAAAAACATAAAGAAAAAGCGCTTCTAACCAGATCATAATTGTTTTATTGAGATAATTATGTTTTAGTCACGAAGGCCTACAACATTACTGTATCACAGTTAAATTTCAAGTACCACTAATATTTTAATAATAGTTTGCGTAAGTACCTTTCAATAATTTGAGCAAAAGCGGTACTAAATAAATTTGGCCGAAAGTGTATATGCGCGAGCTTGCTCCCACCACTGCCGATCTGTGCTCGGAGTTTTTGGCGGGATCGCGTTGGAACATGTCGCACGACTTTTTATTTTCATGAAATTTAGTGAAGTAGCGAATAAAATTGTATAATTTTGGTAGTGAATTATGCAATTTAATTACGTGTGAGTGCACAAGTGTAGTGAAGGTGAAAATAAGTGACTAACGTGGACTTTTCGTGTTCCCCCAAAAACTCCTAATAGGTTGTTGTAAAGTTACTACCGCTTTACAATAACTTTGACTTGACTGACTAAAGACGACTATGACTGCTTTGTAAATTCGTGCCCGATATCGGGCCATTTACTTGATCAAAAAGAAAAATTACTTGACACTGGCTAAATGCACAAACCGTGCGAAGCCAAAACCCAAAAAAGAATCTGCGCTCACGGCTCGTGCTGCCCCCCAGATGCTGAAGGAGACGCTGGCGGCGGGCGTGGCCTACCTGCACGAGGGCGTGGAGGCGGGCGACCGGCGCCTGGTGCAGCAGCTGCTGGAGTCGGGCGCCGTGCAGCTGTGCGTGGTGGCGGCCGAGCTGGCCTGGGCGCTGGCCGCGCACGTGCACACCGTCATCATCGCCGACACGCACGTGTGAGTCAATTGTCTGCACGACAACACTATTCATGCATTCATTTTAATTTCTCATCTTAAGGGGAACCTAGTCGCGGGCTCGAACTCACTGATGGGTCTGGCTAAAAAGCACGCTGTCTCACCAGGCATCGTGTCCGACAGAGGTAGTATCAGTGAAGAGCAGTTAGAAGCTAATCTACACGCACAACATTATTGAGTGAGATGCAGGATCATATATAGTACAACAGGCGCGTAAAAAATTAAGAACAGTCCTTCGGAAGATCGGGTTTTATGAAAAGACCACTGCACAAATCAAATACCAATAAAGTTTATTGAACTTTTCGATATTTGAGCTTTGTCGGTACCGACTTGGTTTTTCAGATTTTATTCTTCCTTTATTACTTAAACACCCCCAAAGTTAGGTTAAATTAGCAAGAAAAACGAATCTTTGTTGGCTTCTAACTTTTTAATGGCTTTTTATTTTAATATTCTGTTTCCGTACAGACAATATTAATAATGAGACAAAATCATACCATGTTTAATTTTTGATGTACACTGTCGAACAGTGGAGTAATACACTCCCGAAGTTTGTATGGGAACAATGTGGACTAGGTTCACCTTAACATCCACTTGTTATTAATTACCAGTGATCGGAATTACCATCATTTCAGCCGAAAGACGTCCAATGCTGGACATAGGTCTCCCCCAAAAGGGGGTTTTGCCATAATCGCCACGCTCTTTTGGCGATCGCAGTATGGTGGTAAAATGGATAGAGAACGCTGCTGCCCATTCTCTTTAGTCGCCTTCTACGACACCCACAGGAAAAAATGGGAATGATCGGAAAAGGTAGAGCTAATGTACCTAAGGTTCAAAGAACAAAGACAAAAAGTGGAGACTTCCTTACGACTAAAAATTTTTTTTTCTGAATATTTGTTCCGAGTTTCGGAACATTACTTATGTACAACTAAAATTAATAAAGTAAAACAACTATCGATCATTCATTTCAAAAGAGTATACACGATTTTTATTGTTTAAAAAAATTATATCCTTATCTTCGTTTGAACAACGTAAGTAAGCGCGGAAGCTAATGTAATTTACATACCAGCTTTAATAATTAGAACTTACAAGATAGAGCTAAATAAAACTATTTTATAGCTTTTCATACCATTTATTCATTTTGTACAATTATTGGAACTAAACGTAAAGAGAAATCAACCTCAATAATGAATAATTGTTGAGGTTGATATCCGTTTAAGTTAAAAAATTAAAACGTTAAAAAAAATTTAGTCGTAAGAAAGTCTCCACTTTTTGTTTCTGTTCTTTGAACTTTAGATACATTAGCTATTCTGATCAATGGTAATTACATACACCTGTAATATAATACTTATTTATTTATATAAAAAAAAAAAAACAAAAATCCCGACTTAGTAAAAAGAGAAATTTTAAAAAGATAGAAACAAGAAACTTTTGTTTTAAGAGGTTTCTGTTAAACTGAATACTTTGTGCAATCTCATGGCAACTTCTTAAAATTAACAATAAACGTCTTTATTGCACTGCAACAGCGGTAACTGCATGAAGTTAGCTATTTTAATTTTTTAATTCCTTAAATTCGTTTATTGATATCCTCATAACTAAGATAGTTATTTTATGATAGTGTAATTAATACAAACAAAATATGGACATTTAAATAGTCTGAATTAAATGAATTTTTATTTATTAATTCAACAAAAATGCGTGATTTTTCAAAAACACAATTCTTACTCCAGGTTGGCCTGCCCCCGCCGTAGTCAGTGCGGGGATGGGTGTACGTTATTTTACATAATTCTATCAATATTTCTCTTTTTAACAGTTACAACGGCAAACTCCACGCCTACGAGCAGTACCCTATTACAACCGTACTACAAATGGTCGGGCGAGCGTGCCGACCTTTGGAAGACGAGCACGCGGTCGCAGTACTGATGTGTGTGGCGCATCACAAGACCTTCTTCACCAAGCTTCTGAACGACTGCTTGCCGTTAGAGGTAATATATATTCTAAAAATATGGTTTCGCATGCCGGGAGTCACACATACGTTCACTATCCAGTCAAGCGCGGTCATAAACAAAGACTACGTTCATATTAATAGAAAATTTATTATATTTTACTATTTTATACTTTACGTTTACGGCTTGGAGAGCCCCCCTCTTCGAACCGCGCCTGTATCCAGTTGCCAACTATTGCAATAGAACACGAAATTATGGAAACACTTTCCGTCACCATTCTATTAAAAAAAATGTACAATATCTGACATAATTAGCGCAAGACCTTCTTACACCCTAATTAGAGTTATTATTATTAAAATGCATACATACAAACATACATTTACAAAGTTACTTGCATGTTGTGACATGCAAGTAACTTTGTAAATGTAATTTGAATGGTATTAAAGAGAGTGAAGGGAAAATGAGTTCTTTACAAATTTCGACTCGAATCTCTAGAAAATTGTGGTGCTAATGGTGTCGAATAAATGCAGAACACGATCAAAGCCAACTATTTTAAAATCATTTCGAATTAATGCAGAATGCAGAATGCTAATTTAAAAAAATCCAATTAAATGTTTCTTTTTTATCTTACAGAGCCACCTCGACCATAGACTACACGACCACATGAACGCTGAGATCGTAACTAAGACCATAGAGAACAAACAAGACGCTGTAGACTACCTCACATGGACATTCTTATATCGACGACTGACACAGAATCCCAATTATTATAACTTACAAGGAGTTACACACAGGTAACAATCAAAACAATGTTCTAAGGATTCATGTTTTAGGGTAAAACTATGTTAAGGTCGGCTTCCTATCTGACCAGATGTAGCTGGATACCAGTTTTTTACATGGAGCTGCCTATCTGACCTCCATGTGTTCCCTTTTACCTCTAAAATATATTAAAAAAAAGTTAAATAAAAAACAAAGTCCCGTACGAGGCCAAAAGGCTATAATCTCAGCATGATGCTGCGATATTAAAAAAAAAAAAATAGGTAAATTAAATTTTGGTATTCTGATACGGACGTTCACGGACAGTTACAGAAAAAAAAATAAGATAATGGCTTTTATTTATAAAAGTTGATTTAAGTTAAGAGACGTTTATAAGTAAAGGGGAATATGCGTAAAATATCTAAAAAAGTTCCGTGTGTTGCCGGACGTAAAAGAATAGCACCATCCCATTTCTTCCCGTGGGTGTCGTAGAAGGCGACTAAGGGACTTACTAGAGAATGTGCAGCAGCGTTCTCTATGCATTTGACCACCATACTGCTACCGCCAACCCGGCTGCCAAGCGTGGCGATTAGAGGTGGTCAAAGTGTATCATTTTTGCGATTGGAACAATTGCATCTCGATCACTGAAATGATCCGAAACACAGATATGTTTCATTTGGCTCATTTGGATCATCGGCTCAAAGAATATAATTTAACATTATATGCAAAAAACGACCGTATAGTATTTGATACGTAAGCACCTTAGTGGTCATTTTTATATGTATGGATAACGACAGTGAAAATCTGTGAGAGTATGAGTGATACACATCTCATTTGGTATCTCTTTCTGACTTGTATAGATTATGATTCGCCCGCTCACTCGCGATTCGCGAGTCAATAGTTAAGTAATTCAGTGTGTCTCAGTCTCCCTCTCTCGCTCGCTCACTGCTCGGTCGCCTCGCGAGTGACGCGTCACGCGTACGGAATGAGCACAGATCAAAGTAATGTTTCAGATCCAAATGATGCGTTTGAAACGTTTCCACTGAACCAATCTTTTGAATCACTTCAATGATTCGGATTAGTGAGTCGTTTCCATAAAGAGTTACACACCTCTAGTGGCGATTATGGCAAATCTCCCCCTTTTGGAGGCTTATGCCCAGCAGTGGACGTCCTTCGGCTGAAATGATGATGAACTAAAATAGTACTGTACTATGCGTTTCAAATAAGAATAGGATCGACTTAGCGCCATATTGTGACGTCATAGCTGTCAAATCGAATAAATTGGGTAGGGTGAGCAAAACGAGATATTTTTAAATAACATTTATTTACGAATCATGAACGAAGAATTTTGAATCAAAATTTAGTAATTCAATTCCGCTCATGTCTATATTACAGTTTGTGTGGTCATCGTCGTCGTCATCACCATCATCATCACTGCCGCTTTCCTCTATAAAATAAAATGTATATATTGAATATTTTATTCACCAACTGCTATTTAAAATAAAATAGGCATTCTGTTACCTGTATTTATAATAAATCTAAAGTTATCATCGTCTTCAAAATCTCTCGTCGCCATCAGTATCCATTTTCTATTCTTTTGACGTGGTTAATTTTTTTGTTCCAATCGTCGCTCGTAATTGAAGCAATTGTAATGTATATTTTTTTTATTTTTGTATGTTTATATATATTTAAATATATTTTTTATGCTTTTTTCACTTTGATTTAACTAAGACTCGGTTAAACAAAAAGAAAATCGTTACTGATACGCAAATAAGTTTTCTTTGCAAACTGTACTTTTCAATCAACATTTGACAGATCCTCTATCATTGACGTTCCTATTCTTATTTGAATCGCATTGTACATTATGATGTGTGCGGTAAGCCTTTCTATAGATAAAACAACATAACTTTCTCTCCGCAGACATCTATCAGACCACCTATCAGAACTGGTAGAAACAACGCTAACAGACTTGGAACAATCGAAGTGCATCGCAGTAGAAGACGACATGGATGTGCAGCCTCTCAATTTGGGCATGATCGCCTCTTACTACTATATCAACTATACCACTATAGGTAAGCTTAGAATAGCGGCGAGGTGTAAATTTTTCTGAGAGAAGCCGAAGCGAAGTCGGCTTTAACTTACTGACTTTTCAATAAAGATTACTTACTATCATTCTAAAATTAATATAGGAATGTAAAGAATTAGATATAATAAAATCAGACAGCTGATAACCAAATTAAATGTGCAATATTCGTCTCGTTCTCGCTGACGCATTTTTCTATGTCTGTCTCTGTGATAACCCGATGTACATCGGCTTGCTCTCGTCCATATCAAGCGGTGCCACGTGACCTAAAGTGACATCATTACGGGATCGCTGTTGTATGAATATTGAGTTCCCGATTATGACGTTTTAGCGCCGGTTTAATTTAGTTTTTTTTTTGTTAAAATACAAAGCCTAAAATAACCGTTTTTGTTGTTTGGACGTTATGGTGAATTAAATACCCGTAGTGTAACTAAATCTTTTGACAATAGTAGCCACTATTGACGTGCCATTTTTTAATAGCGATAGAGTTGGCGATGCGAATCCCCGAAGGGAAGCCGGTAGGAATCGTGTTATATGGTGCTTTCACCACCGGCTTAGAACTATGTATTTAGTTAAGTTCGTGTTCGTGAACGGGCGCCGTCAGTAGGGACTGGTCATTCATCTCTTTGCTGCCACGACCTATTTTAATTTCTAAGTTATCATTTGATTTTATTTTTTAATTACGGACGCTTTTAATGTGCACGCACGTCCTTTTACATCGTTCTCACATTGATAATTTGAACATAAATTATGTAACCAACTTTCTGTAACAAATTGTTAATAACAATATAATAATTTAAAAAGAGTGTCCATGGAGTTTCTTGCCCGTTCTTCGCCAGCAGCAAGGTGTCAATTTTTGTAAGAGAGAAGCCGAAGCGAAGTCGGCTTTAACTTACTGACTTATCAATAACTAGCTTTTGCCAACGGCTTCGCCTGCGTGGAGGTCGGTGTATTATACATATAAACTTTCCTCTTGGATCATTCTGTCTATTGATTAAAACCGCATTCAAATCCGTTGCGTAGTTTAAACACAAAAAGAGACTGTTTTGTTCTATATTCGGAAGAATACTTACTATAATTCCAAAACTAATATAGAAATGCCGATGCGAATCCTCGACGGAAAGCCGGTAGGAATCGTGTTATATGGTGCTTTCGCCACTGGTACCTACTACGCTTTGAAACGGGCAAGTAGCTTCATCTTTCCGACTCTTTTGACAATTCAAAAGTGCCTGTAAATGGTTTATTTGAAATAAATCCTTTCAGTTTGAGTTTGAGTTCGCACAGTTAACTTGCTCGAGCTACGCTACGCTACACTCCAAGCGTGACACCAATCGAATTAGCTTTTACATTTTACAAACCAATAATGGCCTTCTTGTCCTCCCCTTGACCCAAAGGCTGGTTTCTTGGCCAGCGGCTAAGAAGTTCCATACAACGTGGTAATTCTGCCAGTCTCTTGGGAAAATTACCATTCGACAGCGATGCGGTAGAATTTTTCGACGCCATTTTTTAAATTTGTAAATAGGGTTTAGTTAAGTTAGGATGTAATTGTTTTTGTTTTTACAGGCTTTATATTAGCTTCACTTGTATGTTTGTTTGTATGTAACCGACTCCTTTGGACGCTATTTTGACCCACTTTAAACGGTCAGATTTCATTTAAACTTTGTAGACTTATCGAGGACCTATGACAATTCAATACTTAAAAAAAATTGAAAAAAAAACACGCTTTTGTAGTTAGCAAAACTAAAAAATAGAAATTATATAGTAGTTAAAAAAAAAACTAAAAAAACACGCTTTAAAAACCAAATTAAAAAGTAGAAAATAATTTAATTCTATTAAAAAGCTTGGGGTGGTTGATATTAATTGATTATAAAAATACCTCAAAAAGCACCCCACGCTTTTTAATAGAATTAAATTATTTCCTAATTTTTAGTTTGGTTTTTAAAGCGTGTTTTTGTAGGTTTTTTAAACTATTATTTTTTAAGTGAAAACTTCTTTAGGTGCGTTGGGCAATTTTTGAGATGGGAAAAAACCGACATGTCTGTTTTTTAGTAGAGGTATTTCAATAATTTAAGCCTCAAAAGATAGGTTTAGGTCCAGAAATAATATTCCAATTGGAATTCTGAAAATCGGATAACCCGTTTAGAGAAGATATTAGCAAAATTATGATTATGAATACTGTGACATCCTGTATTGACGATTCAACAAATACACACGTAATTGTTCAAGTTTTCACTTCAGTCGGCACTCCCGGAGTGCCACTTTTTTTTAAAATTAATTTATTATTATATTCTTTAGTTCCTTATTGATTATGGCCTCAAGGCCATAACGACGAAAGAAAGCATTATAAAAAAGAACTTAGAATGCCCATGTCCGCTCGGACGTAAAAAAATTGCGGCAGGATTTTATCGCGCACTGCATTTTCAACTCTCGGTGTTGAACAGAGCATTTAGAATCCAACAGTAGTGGATCTCAGCGGGTTGAAAAAACACAGTGTTCGATTTTCAACTACCGGCTCCAAGCCGTGCGTTTAAAATCCATTGCGCAAGTGTTAAAGTGCCCATTTACTGTGTACTTTGCAGATGTACACTAGTGCAGGAATAGGAAATAGATTCTTTGTAAAGATTTTGCTTACAAACATTTTTGACGTGAAAACGTCTTCGCTCGGAGTACTGGTGGTAAGTCCAATATTTTCTGACCGACAAAAATATGTAAGATTTCAAACGCTAATAACTACGATAGTTTTAGTGCTAGAGTAATGTTTGAGCATTAAAAGATAGGTCATATTTATAACAATTTTTAAGCGGGATAAAATTTGCCTATGATGTCACGCTGCGTGTGCATGCGCATGCGCACGACCCTCTATTTTTCACAATGAGTCGAAATTCCAATTCGTTTAGTGCAAAATCGTGTTTAGTTAGAACACTGATTCTGCAGTCGTTGTTAAGAGTTGACAAAGCACTACTAGGTCATGGACAGAAATAAGAAAATATATCGGCCAAAATAGGGTTACAAATTAATTTAAAGTTGACAATAGCAAAAGAACTCCTATATATATATCTTGTCATATCGGCCGTAAATATGCTCAGAAATTTAAATAATCCGAACCGAAGAAAGCTCGCATCAAAACGAATGCAATGAGCCTATAAAATCTAGTACCGAGCAAATACATTACCTGCGGTAGTGCCTGAAACCTCAAGAAAATTTGTTGCAAAATAGTTTAAGATGTCGTCTAATATTGGCTGTGTATCTGCTTAAAACTGAAAAAAAAAAATCATAACCGGTGAAAGCTTACTTCATAAGGAATTCAATGAGCCTACTAAATCTAGTATCAGGCGAATACAATGGCTACAGTTGTATCGGGAACCATAGGAACTTTTGTTACCAAACCCTAAGTAAAAACATCTTGCATAATGTTTTCGCGAAAACAAACAGCGCGGATTCGAATTGCGCCTGTTTATTTTTTTTTTGTGTTTATAACTAACGTTTACAAAATGTCTTCTTACACTGGACTGTGACTTGACTGAAAACTTATTATACTAAAAAAAAGAAAAAAAACATGGAGCGCTTTGATAGGTACAATTGTATATCTCTATTTACATTCTTATACTTCAACATAATTATATACATCCTCAGGTGTAACATTCAGACAAACTCACTCGACACCAACACAACTACCTTAACTCATACACCCACACAATCACACATCATCACACATACACACATTCCGTGAAATCACACACAACGTACATTAACAACATGTAACATACTAGGTTATTCTCTTTTTATTCTTTTAAGTTTTATTGTATATTCCTTTCTAGTAGATTACCAGTAGATTAGTAGAAATTAAGACATTTATTGTAACGTAGTATTACATGTATAGCAATAAAGCAATAAATGTAAACGAAACAAAGGAGCCTGGATCTCACAACACAGGGAATTTTAGTGTGAGTCCCAGGAAGCAACGCATTTGAATGTAACTTTTAAAACAATAAATTATTCTTATAACTATTTTATGTACTGTGCGTCTGAAGTAAAGATAAAAAAAAAATATTCTACCGAGTAAAAGCCAGCCAAGTAATTTGTCTTTTTCAGATAGTTTCACACATTAATTTTGTTACAGAGCTCTTCAGTCTCTCCCTAACAAACAAAACCAAGATCCGCGGTCTGCTGGAGATCATATCCTCGGCTGCGGAGTACTCAGAGCTCTGCATCAGGCATCGAGAGGAGAATATCATCAAGGCGTTGGCTGCCAAGTAAGATAATGTTTTTTTTTAATAAATATAATATTTATTTATTTCAATAAGTGTAGTACAGTCTATTTTACAGTAAATTTAATTGAACAATTTAGGGTTAAATCGAATAGAAAGAAAGGAACAAGTAAAATAATTGAATCTGGCATCCTATCCAGGTTACATGGTTACATGGTACTTTAAATCAAAAGTCATTTATTCAAACTAGGCTGAGAGTCAGTACTTTTTGAACGTCAAAATTACATAACACAGTCCCCCCAAAACGCCCGCCTTTCACCACTTCCTAATGCTTTAGCTGGGAAGAAGAAGTGGCGCAACAAACTCCCCAGCAGCACAGCTGTCTGTTTAGTTCACGGAGTAAATACAAAGAGGAGACGGCCTAAACAACTGTGCACTGTGATTCTCGACTAAGTCCCGACGTCATCAAGTAGGCGTGGCCTTGTCAGTGTATTGTTGGCGTTCGTCCTGACAAGTAACCAAAACACAGGGCCGTAATGGAATCCAATTATTGTACTGAATATCCCGCAGCTGTCTCATAAATGGAAATACTCATAAAAAATACAATCTCCTATAAATTAAATATTCCATCTAAAATAATTTATTTAAAGTACTTTCCCTCTGAGACAACTATTATGGTGCATACTAGTTGTCTCACGGAGGGAAAGTAAAAAACAACTACCATACTGTATGGTAGTTGTTGTTTACTTAATTAAAAGTACTTAAAGCCTATCTAGTTTATTTAGTTAAATTTTGTACTAAATGATGTACTAGATTTTTTTCCGAAGATAATCTAAGACAGCAATGTATTACAAAAATTTATATCACTATTTCAATTTAAAAAATACGTACCTAGCTGGTCCGCAAAGTTAATATAAAAAACGGAGTTAGTAACTTACTCCCTGGTACGAAAATTCTGAGTACGACCCTGTTGCATCCTGCACTTAGTGACATCTAGTGTGAGATACTTACGTCACTACAAAGTAAAATCTACAGAACGAGCGAGTAGTTTTGCCATTGACCGGTAGATGGAAATTAAAGAAGTGGGCGGGATCTAAAACCCCCTCACCCCGCAAATTGTCACGCGTTGTTCCTTAGGGAAATCTAATTACACCATCTCCTCTTTGTATTTGCTCCGTGGTTTAGTTAGATAGACTTGATTCTATACATAGGTATTTAAGGTTCGCCAGCCCACGTTCCCACAGGAGTACAAACATTAATAGAGACTGCGTAGGGCTATTAGGTGCAAACGTATTTAACTTATTTATTAATACTTTATGCACCTAAAAAAATAATGTAATCAGTTTGCCCAGCAATAAGACAGTCATCATCTGCCCAGCTTTTTCCCAACTATGTTGGGGCTGGCTTCCGGGCCAACAGGATACAGCTGAATACTAGTATGTTACATGGAGCGACTGCCTATCTGGACCTCAACTACCCAGTTACTGGGCATAAAATAAATTAAAAAATCAAAATCAAAAGTCATTTATTCAAATTAGGCTGAGAATTAGCACTTTCCGAACGTCAAAATACATAAGACAGTCCCCGGCACGCCCGCCCTTCACCACTTCCTAGTGCTTTAGCTGGGAAGAAGGAGTGGCGCAACAAACTGTACAGTAGCACAGCTGTCTGTTTAGTCGGATAGACTTGATTCTAAACATATATAAGCAAAGTAATAAACATTACGAGACACAGAACATGAATTAAATAATTAGTCAAAACGTCAGCTAGCCATGCCAATATACCGACAAATAAAATGAAAACTGTCGAGTCCACATAAAGCCTAAAACAACTCATCATAAAAAATATTGTTATGAGTAGATCATGTCAATAACTAATGACATAATAGATAATAATAAAAAAATGTAAAAAATTACTTAGACAGACAATAAAAAATAATACAATGAGCCCATATAACCTGTCACTAGATACGCCAATTCTGGAGAAAGAACATAAACATTTTTCTTGAGTTAATCACAGCGACCGACTGTTCTTGTCATTTAAATAGTCGTTGATGGAATAGTACAGGTATCGATACCCCTTGGTAAGACTGGTTGTCAAATTTTTGGGCTAATGACGACCACCGTACATTAAGTCCGAAAAGGTAAATAGTATATTTCATTACAAGTGCGGAAAGGCTGTCATTGCAAAGAGTTCCGACAAATGTCTACCCGAGCCGAGGCGCAGCCGAAGGCGAGGGTTGACAGTCGGAACAAGTTCCGCAGGTGTACTGAACGACTATTTTTAATACAGTTGCGAAAAAATGAAGCAATTTAATAAAATAATAAAAACACAATAAACTCAACTAACTAATCATTTATTTCTTATAAAAGTTATAGTACACATGTACATTGAAATTGGTACAGTTTTTTAAAGTAACTGGGGAAGTTTTAGGTTGCATATTTACTGTTTGAGACAAACTATTATTAATTTCGTATGATTGTTCATGTGCGGGACAAGCGATAAAACAGTGTACATAATAGAATAGTGTATATAAAGTGATACATAGACGCTCATAAGACAGTACAAAGTGAATAAGTTTACTATAATTTAATAATTCGTATTAGTTGTGTAACTGAGTACTAGGGGTAAGCAGTAGTTCAAGTGTTTATGTTATATTTTATATTGTCTTAGTTGAATTTATATTTTTCTTAGATAGTTCTTATTACATAGAGTCCGTTTTACCTATGTAAAATTAATAAAGTTAGCAAAAAACGCAAATAATGTAGCGCGGTCCTCGTTACGGTAAAGGGTCGAGGTATTTAAGTTAAAAATGTTCAATATAGTGCCTCGCTCTGATTGGTTGATGTTTTGCGCGCGTTTTTTTATAATATTGTGCCTATCCCTAATTAGCTGACGCCTTTACCCGCGCTTTTTTGTAATTATGATTGGTCAAATCGATATTTTAAATCCTTGCAAAATTGTATAAAAATAGGAACATTTTTGTCATTCAACACATTCAGCGGCGAACTACCTAGAACAAAGTACTCCAAATATAGAAGCAAGAAGTCTCCAGTGGTTTCATTCCCCGCCAACCCAGCACACAAATGCGGCTATAGGCCACATTTAATGGTCCTTCGAACACGGATACTGCGGGGAAGAATTACCTGAAGATTACTACAGCATCACAGAGAAGATTTCTCAAGAGAATAGAAGAGTACTTTCAAGATTCGAAGAAAATCAGCTGACAGCATGCCAGTTACGCGCTCCGTGGGTAGGGGCCGCAAGCCGTCGGGAGAACAGAAGCCGTCGTCGTCCGAGACCACTACCTCGGCGACCGGTACCAGCGCGGAAGCCAGCACGGAATCGACAGTTACAGGGACGACCGCCACGGAAACTTCGGAACAGACAGACAACTCCGCGGCAACCGAGCCAACCACCGTGACTTCCGCGACCGCCAGAACCTCCTCGACCGCCACCGCCTCCGCCACAGCCGCCAGCGCCGCTGCCCCCTCCGTAACCCCGTCCACTGCGACGACACTAACTACGGGTGCGAAGGACAAACAGCTGATGAAGCCGCCCGCTACTGTCATCAATAGTGAAACTCGTCAAGAAACAGAAACCTCTACAGTGAAGCGAGTTATGAAGAACACCGCCGGTCCATCGAAGCCGACTGGACTACAGGATCTCCGCCCTCCTAGCAACAAGGGAGGAGAGGGAGGATCTATCTACAGCAGAACAAAGCAACTCAAGCTTGCGAAGGCGAGAGAAGATTTACTACGCCTTCAAGTGAAACTAGCCGCAGCACGCCTAGCTACATTGGAGAAAGAAGACTCAGAAGAGGAAGAAGATGACGTCTCCCTCTACTCGAAGTCAGAAGTTAACGCAAGAGTGGACAACTGGTTGGAGAATCAAGTGAATCGTCCGGTGTTAGCGATCACCAACGAACCACACTGCCCCCCAGAAGAACCAACGGTCGTCCGCACAGAAGAACCAATGCCAGCGAAGCGTGAAGAAACACGTCAGTCACCGGCGGGAGGTCAAACCGACTTAGCCCTCCTAGCTGAAGCCATCACCCGGGCTGTCAGCGCCGCTCAACGACCCAAGTTCGTCGAGTTACCGATCTTCAGTGGGTCCCATCAGGAGTGGCTACCATTCCGCGCCGCCTACTACGAGACAGAAGCAATGTTCAGCACAGTTGAAAATACGAATCGACTCAGAAGAAACCTGAAAGGAAAGGCCAAAGAAGCGGTTGAAGGTCTTCTGATAACCAACGCGCATCCAGCTGAAGTGATGAAGACTTTGGAGTCAAGATTCGGAAGACCAGAAGCAATAGCCATGATGGAGATGGAGACGCTTCGAGGTCTGCCGCGCCTTACTGAGTCACCAAGGGACATCTGCATATTCGCCACGAAGGTCTCCAACGTAGTGGCGACATTGAAGATTATGGGTTGTTTCAACTACATGTACAACCCTGAACTCCGAAGACAATAGTGGACAAACTGACGCCGACTCTGCGATACAGATACTACGATTTCTCAGCCACGCAACCACGCGAAGATCCTTGCCTCATCAAGATAGAAAAGTTCTTCAAAAGGGAAGCGGAGCTGTGCGGACCTTACGCGCTGCCTGAACAGATGGCAGCACTTACTACGGCCGCTTCACAAAAGAAGACACAAAGGGTCAACAACGTGACTGAGAAGACACAAGCAACGAAGTGCTTCATATGTGAAGATAAGGGGCACACCAATGCAACAGAATGCGAAGAGTTCAAGAAGTTAGATGCAAACGCAAGATGGGACATGGCCAAATCCAAACGTCTCTGCTTCAGATGTCTTCGCTACAGAAACACAACTGCAAACCCAAGTCATGTGGTGTCAACGGCGGCAAGTACTCTCATAACAAGATGCTGCACTATGAAAAGAAGACAGAGAAGGCAGAAGCAAAAGAAGAGCCCACAGAAGTCATCAACTCAACTTGGACAGTCAAGAAGCAATCGTTCCTGAAGATCCTTCCAATCCAGGTGAAGGGACCGAAAGGAGATGTCAACACCTTCGCATTGATGGACGACGGGTCAACAGTCACTCTCATCGACGACAGCGTGGTAAAGAGCGTCGGAGCAACAGGACCCATAGATCCACTGAAGATTGAAACCATCAATGACATGAAGGCATCAGAGTCAGCATCCAGAAGAGTCACCATCAAGCTGAAGGGGCTCAACGATCACGAAGAGCAAATACAAGCACGTACAGTGAAGAACCTGCAAGTCTCGTCTCAACGGGTTCCACAAGAACTAGTGGAAGGGTGTCAACACCTATCTGACATCCGAGGACATCTCACATATGCTAATGCGAAGCCACGAGTTCTCATCGGTCAAGACAACTGGCATCTTCTGCTGACGTCGGAAGTAAGAAGAGGAGACAAGAACCACCCAGTGGCATCTCTCACGCCGCTAGGTTGGGTACTCCACGGCAGCCAGACACGAACCTTCGGGAAGCAGATCGATTTCGTGTCACACATCACAGAAGATCCAGAAGAGAATTTAGAAAACCTCGTGAAGCAATATTTCGAGATGGACGCGCTCTGCATAAACCCCAAGAAACCGAAGACTGACCCAGAAGAACGAGCACTTCGTATTCTGGAGAAAACCACCACGAAAATAGAAGAAAGAAGATTCCAGACCGGTCTTCTCTGGCGTAAAGAAGATGTCAAATTCCCAGACAACTACGAAAACTCACTGAAGAGGCTCTTCAATATAGAGAAAAAGATTGATCGTGAACCCGCATTGAAGAAGAAGTACGTCGAACAGATGGACGCTCTTATTGCAAAGGGGTACGCTGAACCTGCCCCGAAACAGAAGACAGCTGACACGACTTGGTACTTACCTCACTTTGCGGTAGTCAACCCGATGAAACCAGAAAAACTCCGGGCAGTACACGATGCCGCGGCCAAGACCAAAGGGGTGGCACTCAATGACATGCTACTCAAAGGCCCTGATCTACTACAGTCACTACCAGGCGTCGTCATGCGGTTTCGACAACACATTGTCGCAGTTACAGCGGACATCAAAGAGATGTTCATGCAAGTCAAGCTGCGAACAGAAGATAGAGATACACTGCGGTACTTATGGCGCGGGGATCGACGAGACGACCAACCTCCAGAAGAGTACAGAATGACGTCGTTAATCTTCGGAGCATCGAGTTCCCCTTCGACAGCAATCTACGTCAAGAACATGAACGCCAAACAGCACGAGAAAACTCACCCAGAAGCCGCAGCTGCTATCATACAGAAGCATTACGTCGACGACTACTTAGATAGCTTCAGAAACCTCGAAGAAGCCAAACGCATCACGAAGAGTGTGCGAGAGGTACACATGAAGGCCAGCTTCGAGTTGAAACAATGGAAATCGAACTCAACGTCACTCCTAGAATCACTTGGAGAAGACAACCAGACAGAAGACATGGAACTCTACAGAACAGAAGAAAAGACTGAACGAGTCTTGGGTGTCATCTGGAAAATCAACTCAGACGAGCTCACCTTCAACCTCAACTTAGCCAGAATACCTTCCACACTCATAGAAGGTAAACAGCCGACAAAAAGGGAAGCACTAAGAATAGTGATGTCACTCTTCGACCCGCTCGGGTTCGCTTCGCCTGTCACAATCAGGGCGAAGCAACTCCTCCAGGAAGTTTGGCGCAGAGGAACAGCTTGGGATGACAAGATCGACGAAGACCTGGCAGAGCAGTGGGAAATGTGGATGGGGCATCTGAAGAACCTCCAAGAAGTAGCAATCCCGCGGCAATATCTCCACTACAGCGACGCCGCCTCCCTAGAACTCCACGTCTTCAGTGATGCCAGCGAGTCAGCCTACTCTGCAGTCCTCTTCTGGAGAGCAGTGATGACAGACGGTGAGGTCGGCCTATCCCTCATCATAGCCAAAGCAAAGGTGGCACCTTTGAAGTTGACGTCGATCCCAAGATTGGAGCTACAGGCAGCCGTCATGGTAACTAGACTCGCAGAGACAGTGGTCGAAGAGCTCGAGAGGAAGCCTGACCGCAAAGTGTTCTGGACAGACAGCAAGACGGTACTAACCTGGATAAGAACAGGGTCACGTTCATACAAACCCTACGTGGCTCATCGTCTAGCAGCAATAGAAGAGAGTTCCAAGGTCAACGACTGGCGCTGGGTTCCGACAAAGCTGAACGTGGCGGACGACGCCACTCGAGACGTACCATCAACATTCGACAGACATCATCGATGGTTCAAAGGGCCGGACTTCTTATACCAAACTGAAGATTCTTGGCCGACAGAGACCGCAAGGACAACACCAGAAGAGCCTTCCGATGAAGAGAAGACGCATTACGTGAGCGACAAGGGAAGACTGAAGCTCGCAGAGGGTCTGCCGGATCCAACTACGTTCTCCAACTGGGATCGACTTCGATACTCAACAGCACGTGTTCTGCAGTTTATTCAACTCTGCAGAGCCACCAAACATAGAGTCAACTACAGAAGAACAAAGAAGCAGATCCCACCTGGAAGAAGAACAAGGCTACAGTTAAACAACAGGCGCCCACGATGGCAAAGTCATCACAAGGAGGAAAGAAGCGGCTACCAGTCACAGCCGAGCAGCTCAAGACAGCCGAAGAACTCCTGATGCGGTCCTCTCAAGAAGAATCCTTCGCAGAAGAAATAGATAGTCTGAACAACGGGAAACCGATCAACAAAGAAAGCCGCCTTCACCAGCTCAGCGTCGAGTCCATAAACGGCGCACTGAGACTCAGAAGCCGTATTCGAGCGGTCCAGGACGTGAAGGAAGAATCCAAGAACCCGCTGGTAATCGACGGTGATCATCCTACGGTCAAGCTCTGGGTACAGGCTGTACATCGACAACTCCATCACGCTGGTGTAGAAGCCACAGTAAACGAGTGTAGGCAACAGTATTGGGTACTACGACTGCGCCCTATCACACGCACAATACTGCGAACATGCCTATTCTGTAGAATGAAGACACAAGTACCGCCGCATCCAAGAACCGGGGACCTACCAGCGAGTCGTTTAGCTCATCACAAGCGACCCTTCACCTTCACTGGGGTCGACTACTTCGGACCTCTCTCAGTGACCGTCGGACGAACTCGACAAAAAAGATATGTGGCCATCTTCACATGTCTCACGATGCGAGCCATACATCTGGAAGTCGCCGGCTCGCTTAGCGCCGACTCCGCGGTGATGGCAGTTAGAAGAATGATCGCACGAAGAGGTTGCCCAACTGAAATATGGTCGGATAACGGCACCAACCTGAAGGCCGCCGACAAGGAACTACGACAGGCGATCGACGCGGCGACTGCAGAAGAAGCAGCGAAGAGGACCATCTCCTGGCGCTACATACCGCCTGGAGCTCCGTTTATGGGCGGAGCCTGGGAGCGAATGGTTCGCTCCGTCAAAACGGCTCTCACCGCGACGTTACATGAGCGTCATCCGACAGAAGAGGTCCTCACGACTCTACTAGCAGAAGTAGAGAATACAGTTAACAGTCGTCCGCTGACTCATGTCTCAGTCAGCCCAGAAGATCCAGAAGCCCTAACTCCCAATCACTTCTTGTTGGGAGGGCCAGGGCGCGTGCCACAACCAGGCACTTTCACCGAACAAGACACCCTTTCACGATCCAGCTGGCGAGCCGCGCAGAGGCTAGCGGACATCTTCTGGCTACGCTGGGTGAAGGAGTACCTACCTGAGCTCCAACACCGGCGGGAGCCCCATGGACGAGGTCAAGCAGTGCAGGTCAACGATCTCGTGCAAATCGTCGACCCGAACCTTCCCCGCAACGTGTGGATCCGTGGAAGAGTCGTCGCTACGTACCCAGGCCCCGACAACGTCGTGCGGACGGTGGACGTGCAGACCAAGGGAGGTGTTCTGCGCCGGCCAGTAAGGAAGCTAGTGATCCTGCCCCTGACTACAAGCAACGAGCCCGCACCGGAAGTTGATACGACGCGGTCGCACGGCGGGAGTGATGTGCGGGACAAGCGATAAAACAGTGTACATAATAGAATAGTGTATATAAAGTGATACATAGACGCTCATAAGACAGTACAAAGTGAATAAGTTTACTATAATTTAATCATTCGTATTAGTTGTGTAACTGAGTACTAGGGGTAAGCAGTAGTTCAAGTGTTTATGTTATATTTTATATTGTCTTAGTTGAATTTATATTTTTCTTAGATAGTTCTTATTACATAGAGTCCGATTATATATAGTTTTACCTATGTAAAATTAATAAAGTTAGCAAAAAACGCAAATAATGTAGCGCGGTCCTCGTTACGGTAAAGGGTCGAGGTATTTAAGTTAACACATTCGATGCCAAGCAAGAAAAATAAAAATAATTAGTTCGTGTGCCCACAACTCGCATCTGAGTCGTCGCTATAAGTAGTCTCGCTAGTCGGGTCCTGGGCATGAACAGAATCATCAATAGCTACTTATTGCGACGACTCGGATGCAAGTTGTGGGCACACGAATCAACTATTTTTCGACCCATATGCTGGGTTCTTGGCATGGAATGTGTTAAAAATATTCAATATAGTGCCTCGCTCTGATTGGTTGATGTTTTGCGCGCGTTTTTTTATAATATTGTGCCTATCCCTAATTAGCTGACGCCTTTACCCGCGCTTTTTTGTAATTATGATTGGTCAAATCGATATTTTAAATCCTTGCAAAATTGTATAAAAATAGGAACATTTTTGTCATTCAACACATTCAGCGGCGAACTACCTAGAACAAAGTACTCCAAATATAGAAGCAAGAAGTCTCCAGTGGTTTCATTCCCCGCCAACCCAGCACACAAATGCGGCTATAGGCCACAGTTCATGTATATTTGTCATACAATGGCGTTTGCTAGTTGATGGAATTGGATCTGATGAATTATCATTATCAACGAAGGTAGATGGACGAACGTTCTCTTCAACATGTGAAGAAGACGGACTGGACCTTAAATTAATGGATTGTGTGATTTTTTTCCCAGTTTCTAGTTTGTTGTTTAATGAATCACCAATATAGCTTTCTGCAACTTTGTCTGATTTCCAACCTCCTAGTCGCTTTAAGGACGTCAAATTGGCTCCTGAATCTGCCAATAATGTAGCAGAGGTCCTCCTGAAGCTGTGCCCAGTATAATACTCAGCATCCGGCAGACCAAGAAACGTTGCTATTTCTTTTGGCATATTACCAAATTTGTTTATCCCGATTGCTTGAGCTGTACACTTCCCTTTTTGGTAATTTTGAAAAAAACGGTCGGTTTTTCCTTTTTGGGACCGCTGATTCATATATTTTTGCACTATTCTAAGAAAATCTCCTTCAACAACAAAGCTTCTCGGTATCTTATTTTTTGTGTTCGGAATCTTGATTAGTAGCATTTTTCCATGGGCTTCAATATCTTTTAAAGTAATATTGGCTAACTCCTCTCTGCGGCAAGCTCCAACAACGCCAAAAATCAGAGCAACCTACAAAAAAAGGGATTTGATTAATATTTTTTTAAATAATGTTTTGACTGTATTTTGCGATTTCGTAAACTGAATACTAAAGAAAAATATAAGTACTTATTAATAAATTACCTTTGTGGCTAAATAACGATCATCGGGAGCTTCGTTCAAAAACCTTTCCACTTCATTGGATGTTAATATTTTCGACTTTTTACTTGTAAAACCGTCTGATTGTCGTTTTAAGAAAGCGTTTAATTTTGGGTATTCACTTATATCCACGTTGTTCCTTATTTTCAGCATACTTTTTATCATCGAAAATCTCGACCATAACGTAGACGGTTTTAATTTTGCTGAGAGTTCGGAGAAGTATGCCAACATAACATTTTCTGAAAAACTATTTGCTTTTTTCTCTTCTCTCCACGCAATAAATTCGTCGTATGTAGATATGTAACGACTTTTTGACTTTTCCGGTAAAATGTTCTCCGAAGCATTTTGTGCAATTATACTGAGTTCCGGTGGTGTTAATTCAAAAAAAATAGGGTCGAAATTACTCATTTTGTGCAACAAACAACTAAACTCGCAAAGAAAATTTCTGGAAAATGGCGCCAACCGTATAATATAAGCAGAGTTTTTTTTTTCACCCAATTTGGTAGGCAAAGGGAACTATCCATACAGCTTAGTCTTCAGTAGATTTTTTTTATTGATATGAAATGAAAATGAAATTTAATGAGATGAAATGAAATGAAACCTAACCTAACTCATTCAATTAAATCATTAAATCTGATATTGAAATAAATTAGTAGCTTCCTTTTAGAAATATACGTATTTGTATGAATCACAAAAACTCTTTAGTAAAAACTTCATGGTTGGTTTTTCTTTTTAATAGACATTATTTTGACAGTTGGGAAAGAGAACGCACGAGTTCGGGAAAGGTAAAAAAAAAGCACTAGTATGTAATAGCCCACATCCCGAACGCTATACGTCCCTGCAATACACCACTTTTTGAGAAACTGTATTAAAAAAAAAAAATGTTTATTCATCTGTGGCCCTAGTGTGAGTTTCATTTAACCATATCGATCAAACGCAGTGAGCGCGTTCGGCGTTCCGATTGGCCCTGGATTGGTGACGGACCAATCGGAGCGCCGGACGCGCTCACTGCGTTTCATCGATATGGTTAAATGAAACTCACACTAGGGCCTCTGAATGGAGAATACTTTTAATGGTAAACGTTTTTGTCAAAGCAGATTAATAACAAAACTCTCTTTTCCCAGAGTACCACACAAGCCAACAGCGGCATCTGGCGGCAACGTGAAGTACAACGACCCGCACGTGAAAGCGCACGTGTTACTGCAAGCCCACCTCTCTAGGATGCAGCTGCCGGCTGAGTTACAAGCTGACACAGCCCTCGTTCTAGCTAAGGTAAGGGACAATTGAAGTATGGAGGCGAAAGGAAACACGTCAGGTCAAGACAAGCGTTTATTATCAACTACTTACTGGATACAATGTTGCTTACTGCTGGGTACATTTATCTACTTCACAATTACAGGGACATATGACACTTTTCAGTGCGGTAAAATTCAATGAGAGTGTGCGCAGGAGCTCCACGAACTGATCCCACCTTCGCCCTTTTACTACCGGACTACCAGACGCACAGCAGGGTTTTTTTTTTGGGTGGGAAATAAATAACTTCTCCCGCTCTGGGTGGAGCGGGAGGGCGTGTCAGACTTTTACTGACTAAAATCCGTCGACCCGGGCTTGGTCCTTACCGGACAGCGAGCTACCCATTACTCGCCATCCGCAAGCCCGTGCCTACGGTCGCCGGGAATCAGCCTGGGACGCACAGCAGGGCGTCATCCGCACTTGGTTGATATCCCGACCAGTCGTACTCAGCATTTCTCCTCGACACACAGCCAAAGTGTGCAACTCTCTACCAGCGTCTGTGTTCCATTCCACATTTAACCCGTCTACCTTCAAAACAAGAGTGAACAGGCATCTTCTGGGCACGCTCGATCCATCATAGATATCATCAATGGCTTTCCATCAGGCGTGATCGAAGTCAAGAGTAGGCCCACTTAGATATATAAAAAAAAATTAAGCCCTGGATGCGTGGACGTAAAAATTTCACGGCAGATTTCTAACGCCTTTTTCATGTAATAAATAGTCATTCAAAATGAACGTACGAGGGTTATTTATATTGATGATTTAAATAGTTGCAATTTTGTAAAGCAATATTTATTATGCGGGGTTCTCCCGAGGGGATTTTTAACCGAATTTAAAAAGGAGGAGGTTCTCAATTCGTCGGAACCTTTTTTTTTTTTAAATGTATGTTCCCCTATTACTCGAAGTTGGCTGAACCGATTTGGATTATTTATTTTTTGTTTGAAAGGGTATACTTCCCAGGTGGTCCCATGATCATCAAGTCAGGATCTGATGATGGGATCCTGGAGAAATAGAGAGAACTCTTCAAATTTTATGGACACGTGAAGCAATTTCGGTAGTTTTTGGAAGAGTATTTTCTCGGAGTGGTCATTTCAATTTGGTGAAGGTCTGATGAAGAACTTCGGAGATAGGCAACGGAACTCCTTAATAAATGATAGCAAATGGACTGAAATTGCTGAAATCTCATGTCTGTCTATTGTTTACACCAGTTAATAACATAACATCACGCCGGTAAGCTGTGTTACTCCTTTAAGCACATGTGAACCACTAAAAACTGAAAAAAAAAAGAACTAAAAAAAAAACCTAAAAAAAACAACCGACTTAACGAAAATAACTTAAATTTCTAACTAAAGTTTAAAATTCGCGGGCTACACCAAAGTTTCCATCTGACCATCATGGGACTCACTTTTCCGCACTTAAATTATCATTTGGTCCGTTGTGCGTGCAGATTCTGGCTAACAAAGCCAGCCTAGCTCCGCACAGAAGCTTCCTAGGAGCTTCATAGGTTTCACATCTCATTGTTCCGAGGATTCTACACGTTGAGAAGCTACGGCCTCGCATTCCAGGATGACGTGGGCGGCTGATTCCTCGGCGACAAGGCAGCCCCTGCAAAGCGGGCGGCCTGTGGCGCCTATATTGTATAGATGTTTGTTAAGGGGGTTATGGCCCGTAATTGTTCTTATGATTATTCTTGAGTTATTTCTACTCAGACTGAGAAGTTTTTTGTTTAATCGCGGGTGTACAATCGGTAAAGCCAACTTCCGAATTTTTGTCTTGTAACCGGGGGCGAGCATAACGCCACGCCAGGACACCGTTTTTTGATCTACGAAAAGTTTTATAATTGTTTTAAATAATTAATTTCTTCCCGCAGGCCATCCGCCTCATCTGCGCCTGCGTGGACGTGGTGTCCAGCAGTGGCTGGCTGTCGCCGGCCGTGGCCGCCATGGAGCTGGCGCAGATGGTGACGCAGGCCATGTGGGCCAAGGACTCCTACCTGCGCCAGCTGCCGCACTTCACGCCCGACCTGGTGCAGCGCTGCTCCGAGAAGGTACAGTACGGCTATTGTGGCCCATTATCGACCATGCTGACCTATTGTTGGCTAGCATGGGCCCTTATACAGGGTGTAAGGGAAACGCTTCCGAAAACGAAGACAGGTGATAGGGCTAGTGATTCTCGATAGTCACTAAAAAAAATCTAGATTTTTAAAACATTTTTTTTTTGTTTTCGTGTTTTTTTGTATACTATGCTTTGAGAACAGTTAAATGAACCATTGTTTGAGATTAAACACATTTAAAAACGACCCCAAGTCCAGGCGGCGACTTTAGGTTTAGGCATCCTTTGTAAAGCGCCGCCAAAATAAAATAAGTAGAAACATTACAGAAGTGTCAAACGTTTTAAATTGATGCAAAATAACCAATTTGAGGTGAAAGGTTATTGGTATCCGTTTGCATTTAGGCTGTACATAACCTACGTTCTGGCTTCGTAAGCGTTCCCCTTATACCCAGTATGTTTCTAGAACAGGCCTGTATTGACCATCATGCCTACTTATTAATATTATATAGCCTGGGATATGGAGAAGCACATAGGCTACTTTTTTACGCGATAACCGGCATCCACGCAGGTGGAGCCGCGGGCAAAAGCTATTAGTCTATAATACAGGTTGACAGGGGAGATCGACGCGTAAACTGTAACCATGGATTTAGCACATGGTTCTGGAAAATCATCAAATAACTTCTCCCGCTCTGGGTGGAGCAGGAGGGCGTGTCAGACTTTTACTGACTAAAAGCCACCCGTGTTCCCTCAGTTGCCTGTGTGCCAGGGTCACGGTAACTCTTTCGAACAAATCCGCGATCCTGGCAGGCATCGGCCGTAGCGGACCCCTTTAGTTATTGCTGACATCGCTAGTGTAGAAAATTTTCGCCGGTTGCCAAAAAAAAAAAAAAAACAGGTGTTTCAAAAATGTGCAATACCTACGTGCTCAAAATGTATGGAACAGCAATTTTTATTTTGAAGTTAAGTTTGTTTTTAATTCGTTGTAGTAAGGAAGGTGTTCATGGTTCTACTGTCGTACAGTTGACCGTACATTCGAAAAAAATAAAATACTAATTTGCTATGTATTTCCTTCACAGGGCGTTGAGACAGTATTCGATGTGATGGAGCTAGAAGACAACGCTCGCGCCAAGCTGTTACAACTGTCCCCGACAGAGATGGCCGACGTTGCGCGCTTCTGTAACAGATATCCGAACGTCGAGCTCACTTATGAGGTAAGTTACTTAACTGGGGCGGCTTCAGCGTCATGAGCAGGAAGCCTTTAGCCCCTACTTTCCTTATCTCATCTATCTAATACCTTTAAACGAGCAATTCTTGTATATATGCATATATACAACGTGTAACGGAAAGGGTTTATACATACCAAGGGCACGGCTTCTTTGGATGATAGCAAACGATATTGGAAGGGTTTTTAATCCTATCTCTATTTAGGCCTAGGCCGTTTATTAGACGCCACATAGACGACGCATCTAATTAAATAGCTGAAGGACAACTAGCTAAGTCATTGAGCGCAACATTTAACCAGATGGCTAAAAGTCGTATACTCATTTAGTTAAATTGGATATTGGTGAATTTATGATGTTTGGTTAACCCGTGAACATGAGTTCCCAAATTATATACGACTACTTTTTACTAATACCTACTATTAAGTAACTAGTAATAGTGAAATGTTTTTAAATAAATGAATAAATAATTTCACTTAAAACTGTACACAAGAACGAAAAATAACATTCACGGTTTGCGCTATTGACGCAATAATTGTTTTGGTGACTACTAGCGCCGTGGAAAAAACCGAACTAAACTTGAATCACTTGGCTGAGTCTTGGTCAGTCATCTTCAAAGGGCTGACTTTCAACAGGCCAAGTTCTTAAATATTGAATGATTCTGGTTCAATTAACTGTCGGCCTAGGCATCCAATTGGATGCCGGCGTTTAATGAAAGGCCTAGGCATCCAATTAGCTGGCTAATTTAACCAAATGGCTGCGACATATACATAGCAACGTAGACTTAGAATATCTACCTAATTGGCTTCTTTCAAGTCAACCAAATATATTCTATTTTCCAGGTAAAGAACGAACGTCATCTACGCGCCGGCAAGCCGATAGTGGTCGAAGTGTCGTTAGAGCGAGAAGACGATATCGTCGGACCGGTCATCGCGCCTTTCTTCCCGCAGGTGAGATGCATACTATACCGACTGCGCAATGCTAATTTCCTTATCTGTAACTTTTCGAGAATTTCACTTTTGTATGGTTTTGTATTTAAAAGTGATATTAGCTTGTTCTAGTTAAATCTTTGCAAACTACATTTTTCATTGCAAGTATTGTAATAGCACGTAGAATACTTGTATATATTATGTTACTAAAGCAGCGCGTCTTTGGCATAACCAACTTATATATGTGACACGGGCTTACACGATACCCGTGGCATGTCCCAAACAACTTCTTTTATTTTTGTCTAGACAGTGTCGCAAGACGCGTGTAGCTCGTGGCCACGGGGTAAATGTTGACCTACTAATTAGTGTTATCTTGGTTTCTAATAGAAATTGCATTGTTATTGGAACCCATTAGGTTCACTTGACATGCGAGAGGTTAACCTTTTGACCGCCAATGACTATGGCGGTCAAAAGGTTAATCGTATAGATGACAAACCAAAATGTGCTCAGCACCTCACGGTCACGACTACATGACAGACTTATACGTAAATAAAGCCGTTTGGCGCCGAAGGAAAGGTTTTGCTTTTGACGTGGCGGTCAAAAGGTTAATCATATTTATTTGTCAGGAAATTAAACTTCGCCGTCGAAAGTAAATACTCAACCACCGTACTGTACCGTATAAACTACTATTCGTCTTGTTTATTGGTAAAGCAAATCGTTGGGCTCTTTATATATTAAAAAGTGGAAATACAAAAAAAAAAACCTAAAAAGTAACACAAAATTATCTCACCTTTTCTTAGTATGTATTTTGTAGCTAAACCCTTTTTTTTTCTCAAATTATTTCAGAAACGCGAAGAAGGTTGGTGGGTGGTCATTGGTGATCCAAAGAACAATACTCTCCTCTCTATCAAGAGGGTATCTCTAGCTCGCAGTGCTAAGGTAAGTTACAGCTAAAGGTTTTAAATTTCCAACAAAAATCTGAGAATATATTGAGAGATACTCTTGCCTGTATCTCGCATGGTTTTTTAACATAAGATAAAAAATCCACCAGTAGAGATAAAAAATCTAACATTAAAAAAAAAAAGAATGAAGTTAATTTAAAGTTTCTATTCTCTCTTTCCTCAGGTCCGGTTAGACTTCGTATGCGGCAGTTCAGGTCGCCACACCTACACTTTGTACTTCATGTCGGACGCGTACCTCGGAGCTGACCAGGAGTACAAGTTCACAGCTGAAGTCGCCGAAGCCGCCTCCGACTCCAGCGACTCTGAGTAGATTACGACTTCCGAGAGCGGCCGAGATCTATTAACGTTATTAACACGTACTTTAGCTAAGCATTATTGCTTTCACTACCCCACAATTGTCAAACTATAAGTGCAAGAGCGAGATGGGAACATGTCCAAGCCAAAGCACGGGCTAAGTAAGGTTTATAGATCTCGGCCTTATGCTACGGTTTCCAAGAAGAGCGGTACCGTCATGAAAACCTGTAATTTTCACCAGAGTGGTAAAAAAATGCTCTGTATTTGAAAAGCCGTTATTGTGTGAGCTTTCACCGCTTTCTTTGGAATCTAAAGCTTTAGAGTTTATCGGTACAATATTCAAGCGCTATTCAATTTAAAGTCGTTGTAATGTGTCGTTCTGTCTCTGTCACTCTCAGGTCAACAACAGCGACAGCCTATTAAGAACGTCTTATAATTAAGTGTCGTTTGTGTATTCGGTAGTAAGATTTTTGTGACTGGGAGTAGCAATAAGATGTTAAGGAGAATAAATGTAATTTGAATTTATTGTTTTGGTTTTTATTTTTAGCTTTGTAGAAAAATAAATTATACATTGTTGAGTGGGAAGGCGTTTGGGATGCCCTGGGGTTGAAAGCTTAATGGCGATATATCTAGTACTACTATCGAGATTCAGTAGCTGGGTAGTGGAACTTGTGGAGGTCAGATAGGCTCTCAGATAGGTCAGGTAGGAGTATCTCCATGTAAAATATTGGTATTCAGCTGTATCCGGTAAGACTTGGAAGCCGACCCTAACACAGCTTGGACAAGGCTCGGCAGATGTTGGTTAATTTATGTTAAGGATACAGCCGTGGTCTTGTCGCTAATATTGATATCTAACCAACAACTGCTGTTGCTCGAGGGTAGCTACATTGAAAGTCAGATTCACATAATTGCTATCCGCATAAGTATTGTCCCAGATGGGCGCCAGTAAGATTTTTTCTTATTGGCGCCCAACGCGGGTCCTAGTAATTAGTTGACAAAATTATTACATAACTCCTATTAGTTATCGACTGCCTCGTTGCTCTTGTGTTCGCTAGTGCTACTGTAAGTATGAGATCCTGGGTACGATTCTCAGGTCGTTAACAGTGTTAGGTACATAGCACACGATAACTGAATGCGTAACCCTTCGAGGAGCCCCCTAAAATCCTACCTTACGTCCAAGCTGAACACCTGGCTACGTGGGGGGCGGACACGCGTACTGTACAACTGTACAAAAACTTATGCGGCTAACAAGGAAAGGTAACCCCTTTATGCGAAAAACCTCAACAAAAAGACAGTGTCCGTATCCAATCGCAGACACTGTTTAAAAATAAAATAAAACATATACAACAAACAAAACCCAAAAAGTGAAACAAAAAACAAGACAAAAAAAAAAAAAGCCCTTCGAGGAAAAAGGCGTGATGTCATATGTTGTCATAGATAACGTTATGATACTGAACACAGCATTTCACAGTCCACTCCGAGGCTAATGGCACTATTTAAAGTCTCGTCTGAGCAGACGAGTCAACAGGGATTCGGTCCTTCGATAGACACAGTTTAATTGAATAAGCTTTCCAAACCGGGTACGTCGTTTCGTATTACGATTATTGAGCTCATCGACGTGACGTTCTAAAACAAGAAAAAAAACTCAAAAGCATTTATTAAAAAAAAAACAATTACAGGCACTTTTGAATTGTCAAAGAGACGGAAAAATGAAGCTAGTTGCCTATTCCAAAGCGTATGTACCTATGGAGAAAAACGGGCAAGAAACTCCATGGACACTCATTTTAAATCATTACATTGTTACAAAAAGTTGGTTATATCATTTATGTTGAAATTATTAATGTAAGAACGATGTAAATAAACGTGCACATTAAAAGCATTCGTAATTTGTTTTTAAAACATACATTAAAATAAGCCGTTGCAGCTAAATTACCTCTATTGGCGGCGCCCGTTCACGAACATGGCGTATAGATCAGTACCATTCAGCTCAACCATTTGAAGAGAACCTAATGATCCAACGCACACGCCAACACCAGCGATCTTTTTCGTTGCCAACGCCAGCTAGTGATTTGAGGCTTACCTCAGAATTTTTTTAAAACTTTGTTTCGACATAAATAAATGACAGGCTTAATTTATTATCATATTTTATTACAAGTAAGGAAACAAATCAATGTTGTCCCACGCTGGGCGCCATTTTTTATCATCCAAATATTTGAATTGGCTGCAGCCAATTCCTTTTACATTTCACATTTAAATAATCATACTCCAATGCTTATGAATCAAGTCAACTTTTAATAAGTATTTTTGTTTCAATAATAAAAAAAAACGAATTGGTTATTCATAATTCATTTTATTGTCTACTCCAATTTATGAACTTCCTGCAATACACTTTTGTTTAAATATTAGGTACAAATTTTGAAAGAGCCCATTGCGTGAAAAAGGCAAAACATGCTCTTCTCTTTCATACTTTGAGCAATTATATATATAAATATTATATATTATATTGTGTTAAATATTATATTATATTATATTAAATATTATATTATATTGTTACAATTATCCGATAATTAGTCTCTACATATAGACTGACACACTTATTGCAAAAAGTAGCGAAATAGAGAACTAACATGAAATGTTCTGGATTTAACGTCATTTCTTCACAGTCAGCGCCGCTATTACTTTCACAAATATCTTTATCAGTCTACATATCTTATCTAGTATTCTCTATCTCAAATCAAGGCACTAAAGACTAGACACATTAATGCATTTTTATGGCATGCGGTGAAATTGAGAACTAACGTCAAAAGCGCTGGATTTTTCATCTTCCCTTGACCACTAGCGCCGCCATTACCCGCAGGAATCCTTGTCGTGTCTGTATTGATTGTAAGTGGTGACTTGCACAGTGCAGTTAGCTTTTTCTAGATTAGACTTTCTTTACTTAGCTGGGCCAGTCTACCGCCCGCCTTCGACCGTGCGCGTCTGACGGAGGGCGGTGAACTGGGTGCTTGGTAAAGTTGGTCCTTTGAGCCGCCATCGGGACTTCAGGGTTTCACGGCCCATACTGCAAGTAAGTGCATCTTTTACATGTAAATCAGCCATTTTGAACTTAGAGACAGTCTTCAAGCGCAACGATTGAGGACAAAGGTGTGGCTTCAATTTTATTTGGTAATTAAGAATCCGATGGATGGGAAAAGCACAGGATCGGAAATGTGGCGACGTTTGGGGGAAGCCTGTGCCCAACAGTGGACGACTTTGATGATAATTTTTGACTCCAAAGCCAGCTATGCGTCTGTGCTTTCAATATTATAAAAGTTTTATCATTCTAAGTATTTCAGATACGTAAAGGTGAAAGGTTTATTTAAATGTCTAATCTTTCAAACAGAGTTTAAGGAGCGAACTTCCAGCCGGGTTGGCATGCATGTTGTGCGTGTGCCATGTTGACCTGACCGTGACTCCGCCCATTAGATCGACAGGTAAGCATTTGACAACTAATATTTAAGTTTATGGTTTTAGAACATTTTCCTACTGAAACTGGCCTACGGCGCCATATTGATTTCCCTTTGTTTAGCGCAGCAACATAAAATCAAAATGGCGACGCGTATAGCCGCATAAGTCGTCCGTCGCCATAATGTGTGTTTTTTCGAAGGATTTTCTAATGGTAAGGACAGAGGCAACCAGTGGGGGAAGGGCAGTATAAAGGTGCGCGGTTGTTTATTTTACTAATAGTTTGGGAAAACAGAGTGCCTTCCGAGTACCTATCATACAAAATGGCGGCTAAACAATTGGCACCTAAGTGAATGTGCAACTGAGAGGGTATGATTAGCGTCGTCATTTGGACTTCATTTCTTTGACGGCATGGGCTATAAAACTCATTATTGTGTAGTTCGAGGTGAAATTTATCGGAGTAAAATCTTTATATCTACTAAAAAAAGCCTTCAGCTCACCCGATAACGGTTGGTAGATACAATCATCAACCAGCAACAAAAAAAATATCTTCGAAGTGGGTGTTAACATTGTTTCAACATAATATTTTAATTTTTACAGATCCCAGATAGACGAGCGCCATCCACTCGTCTCTGATTGCAGCTGATACAGTTATATGTCAGTTCACAGACTGACCAAAATTCTCCTCAACCTGGTTGGCTTATATAGTTGAGTTACTTCCAACCAAGCTCCATACTACCCCAATTGAGCGTAAACTCGAGTGGTGTTATACGGGACTTGGTTGGCTTGGTTGACTTTGGCTCCGCAGGTGATGATCATCACCTGCGGAGCTAAAGTCAACCATACCTGCCTGTGGTTCCTGTTAAATCACCGAGGACGAGCGAGACGATAACTACCAACAAATCCTGAAGGCGACTGAAGATTTCCGCAGTCAAAGAACAACTCAGGAACTGCAGGATCACGACCAACCAGGTCGTACTAGATCAACTAAGCAAGCACCGGGGTGTAAATAAATAAATCATTTATTTCAAGTAACACAGACTCATATTATTAGGACACGAACATAATAATAAGACAAGAACACATAGTCACATTGATTAAAATTACACACAATTTAAATTAAATCTAAATTTGAAACATTTAAAATAAAATTTGAAATAAAATTAAAATAAAATAGTAAATGGCTCAAACAAAACCAGTGGAGCCAAAGTCAACCTCACGTGCCCGCGGTACACCCTGCTGGATTACTGACGAGGCTCTGGCAAGAGACTCTGACCTGCGAGTAAAGAGTGTGTGTGGTACACAGACACCCTTTTTGAGTTTATCCACCGTGTCTTTAGAATAAGTTAGTTAGTTCCTTTATTTACATTTATTCCAAGTAATGTCTATTTAAACCTACAGTTAAAAATAACGTTTCGTTTTATTCAGAACTAGCTTTTGCTAGCGGCTTCGCCCGCGCAGAACTTTCAACCCCTATTTAACTCCTTTCGAAAAATCCTTCCTTATTCCTTGTCTACATTATAAAGGGAACCTCTGTGCAAAATTTCAGCTTTCTAGGTCCAAGGGTTTGGGCGTTGATGAGTCAGGACTTTTCTTTTTATTTCTATAGATAGATAATCCCCAAATAATGTCTTACAGTAGACGTACAACACACACGTACCTACATACGTACAAAGGCCAGCACATGCCCCAATCTGTCAAATTTCTTTGATAGATTTTCAACTTTATGACAAATGCATAAGGTTCATCTTCAATTGGGAAAATTTGACAGTTTGGGATAGCTTGATGTGCTGGCGTCTGTACAAACGTAATACACGTATCTTATAACCAGAGGTCGGAGTAGGTAGATTGATTTTATATACTTGCGTCAAGATATTATAATATGGACATGCCATTTTATCCATAATGTGCGGGAAGTACCAGAAAAAGTTCCGGAATTGGAATTATGGAATAAAATAAAATAAAAAACATACAGATAGGCTAACAAAATCGTTTATTATATGAATGATGGATTGAATTCAATGAACAATTATTTTTAATTATCATCCAAAGAAGCCGTGGCCTTTGTAGGTATGTATATACCCTTTCCGTTATACGTTGTATATCTGCTATTAGTTTTTATTTTTTTATTTGCTTGTGCTCTCATTTTCTAAAACACTTAGACATAAATCAATCACACACACTCAATCAAAACCATTTAACACAAGTGACAATTCCCGTATTTCTTTTTGAAAATGAGAACTTCACAATGTATGTTTTGTGAAGTTCTCATTTTCATTATAGATTTACGCACCCTTCCATGCAACAAAAAAGAAATACGGCTTTTCAATGGCTAATACGGATACTAATATCTCAACACAAATAGATAGCTTTACAATGCCCTCTTCACTGTGATGTGGATGCCTGTAACGAAATTATAAAACCTCTAAATCATCGCTAAAAATAATAACTCAAAACATCCGAAGTATCTACAAAAACTTAAATGGTTTCCAGGCTCAATTGGCTAGGCTATCGCGTGAAATCGAGATCATTATCCTAACAGATTGTTGGCTAAATGATGACATACCGTTACCGGCTATGGAAAATAATTATGTATCATTCTCCAGGAAAAATTGTCTAAATCAAAACGACAGCATTACTATACACCGTGACATTTTAGTCGTCTTACAACGGCAGCCCACTTCATGTACCCAATGACTGCTAATCATTTATTTAAAAATATACATATATTTGAACATTTGCATAAATAAAAAAATAAAAATTTCATTCACTAAGACGCATGACGTAGTTTGAAGGTAACAATGTTTTAATTGCACCTGTAGGTATTTTAGGTCGGATACATTGAGTGGACCACCTTTGTAAGACGACTAAAAAGTCACGGTGTATATTTATGTTAAAAGCAATCTCCAATGTACAGTAGAAGAACCCGACCCAATAGGTGCTAATTTTGTACTGTTAAAAATTCGTACCGACACTTGTATTCTGGATGATGCCCATCTACATATTGGAAATTATCTTAGGCGAATAATATAATTCTGATAAGAGATATCAATATTGACATAAAGCCTAATATAGTGCAGATAGAAATAGATCCTCCTATCTAAATCTTACTGCAGAAATGGGCCCCTTGCCGGGACATACCTATCCTACAAGACGGCCTACCCAAATATCCTTTCTTTAGCATTTTTCGTTGAATCGTAAAGCTCCTTAAGTTCCGATTTGAGCTGCATGACTGATAAATACATTGACGGGATAGGTTCACTCAATCTGTGTGCTTTTTAACCGACTTCAAAAAGGAGGAGGTTCTCAATTCGAAAGGTATTTTTTAAAATGTATGTACACCGATTACTCGAAGATGGCTGGACCGATTTGGATTTTTTTGTTTGAAAGTGGTCCCATGATCATCAAGTCAGGATCTAATGATGGGATCCTGGAGAAATAGAGAGAAGTCTTCAAATTTTATAGGCATACTTGAAGCGATTTGGGTAGTTTTTGGAAGAGTACTTTCTCGGAGTGGTCCCATTTCATTTTGGGGAAGATCTGATGAAGAACTTCGGAGATAGGCAACGGAACACCTAAATAAATTATAGCAAATGGACTGGGATTGCTGAAATCAAATGTCTGTCTATTGTTTACACCAGTTCATAACAAAACATCACGCTGGTACGATGTGAAGGGGTAAACACATGTGAACCACTAAAAAGTGAAAAATAAAAAATGAATAAAAAAAAAAACACTAGAAAGTCACCGACTTCCGAAATTAACCCTTCATCTGTGTCCGGAGTACGCAGCATTCCTCGGTGATTTTCCTTGTCTGTGTCGGAGTGCGCTGCGTACTCCTCTGAGATTGTTTCAGCGTTTCTTCGTGTCCCTTCGTCCAGCATACTCACCATGGAATCCTGATATTTCATGAATGTCAAAAAACTGTTCTGAAATAGTGCTAAATAGTGCCCAAAGGAAAAAAATAGTGCTCTTGTACTTGCGAAGTTATAGCCATAGTTCGATGAGTATGCTGGACGAAGGTTTCGCCCAGCATACTCACCTCCGTCCGGAGAATCTGTATACGCTTCAAACATAATTCATACTTCAAAAAATAGTTCCCAAATAGTGCCAAACGGTGCCCAAAAAGAAAAAACAGTGCTCGAATAACTTCGGAGTTATAGGCTTCGTTCAGTGAGTATGCTGGGCGTAGGTTCTACGCCCAGCATACTCACCTCAGTGCGCGAATATCGAACGAGCTATAGGTACAATTTACGTCTCAAAAAATTGTGCTTGAAATAGTGCCCAATATCAGTCCAATTTTTGCTTGACTTTTGACTTAGAAAACCATTAAATTTTAATGTAAACTTCTACATAAGAATAAGAATAAGAATAATTTATTGTTTTAAAAGTTACATTCAAATGCGTTGCTTCCTGGAACTCACACTAGGATTCCCTGTGTCGTGAGATCCAGGCTCCTTCGTTCCGTTTACATTTATTGCTATATATGTAATAAATACTACGTTACAATAAATTTCTTAATTTCTACTAATTTACTGGTAATCTACTAGAAAGGAATATACAATAAAACTTAAAATAATAAAAGAATAAAAAAGAGAATAAACCTAGTATGTTACATGTTGTTAATGTATGTTGTGTGTGATTTTATGGAGTGTGTGTATGTGTGATGATGTGTGATTGTGTGGGTGTATGAGTTAAGGTAGTTGTGTTGGTGTCGAGTGAGTTTGTCTGAATGTTACATCTGACGATGTATATAATTATGTTGAAGTTTATGGTAAAGAATAATAAGAATATAAATAGAGATAATATACAATTGTCCCTATGAAAGCGCTCCATGTTTTATTTATTTTTTCCTTTTTACATACTAACGTAAAATGGGGTACAGTCGTCGACACATGTTTTTGGACAAAAATATTAAACTTTCTAATTGTAGACTTCATGTTATTGGAAATAATTATGGTATTTTCTCACATGTCAAAAACTTTCGATTAAATGCATTATTATATATTTTATAAATAATAATAAATGAATGAAACTTTAAGCGTAAATGAAGTCTATTACTTCATTGCATTGTGTGTTTGTCTGAATAAAAACAGTCATTTGCAGCCAATAAAATTAATATCTTGAAAAATTGTAAAAAGGAAATTATACAGTTTCTTTTTGTATATATGTTGCAGGCAAAACTTATAACCAGTCAAAACTAGTAATGTGACATAGTTATACAAATTTTTAAAACTCTTTCCAATAGTTTCATCAATGAAAGGTTTAGCAATAAAAAACATTTTTAATTACTTACGTTATTTATTACTATTTAAAGGGCCAAAGTAATCAGAATTCTAGTTAACTAGTTCACAGCTTTTGTTAACATTCATAATATAATCAATGTAAATAGAAAAAATTGTAGTTTTAATATTGTATATAATATACATATAAAAAATGTTTAGCCAAATATTGGTAAAACTTTCTAAAATATAACACGTAGGTACTTGTACTTTGTTTTACTGCTACAACGTTTTAATCACAATAAAATTATCTTACAAATAAGTATAAATTGAGCAATCACAGTTTATAATCAGGTTTTTTTTTATTAATATTAAATACCCTATAGTAATTACAAATTAACAATCACAGTTTATAATCAGGTTTTTTTTTATTAATATTAAATACCCTATAGTAATTACAAATTAACAATCACAGTTTATAATCAGGTTTTTTTTTATTAATATTAAATACCCTATAGTAATTACAAATTAACAATCACAGTTTATAATCAGGTTTTTTTTTATTAATATTAAATACCCTATAGTAATTACAAATTAACAATCACAGTTTATAATCAGGTTTTTTTTTATTAATATTAAATACCCTATAGTAATTACAAATTAACAATCACAGTTTATAATCAGGTTTTTTTTTATTAATATTAAATACCCTATAGTAATTACAAATTAACAATCACAGTTTATAATCAGGTTTTTTTTTATTAATATTAAATACCCTATAGTAATTACAAATTAACAATCACAGTTTATAATCAGGTTTTTTTTTATTAATATTAAATACCCTATAGTAATTACAAATTAACAATCACAGTTTATAATCAGGTTTTTTTTTATTAATATTAAATACCCTATAGTAATTACAAATTAACAATCACAGTTTATAATCAGGTTTTTTTTTATTAATATTAAATACCCTATAGTAATTACAAATTAACAATCACAGTTTATAATCAGGTTTTTTTTTATTAATATTAAATACCCTATAGTAATTACAAATTAACAATCACAGTTTATAATCAGGTTTTTTTTTATTAATATTAAATACCCTATAGTAATTACAAATTAACAATCACAGTTTATAATCAGGTTTTTTTTATTAATATTAAATACCCTATAGTAATTACAAATTAACAATCACAGTTTATAATCACATTTCTGTAAGTTATTAATAAAATAACTTTTACAAGAACAAAAAAAAAACAAACAAACAATAACAAAATAGGAACTAACAAGTTAGGACCGATCTTCATCTTACATTCGCGTATAAATAATGCAGTGTGGTACAGTATATTGGGAATTACTACAAACTTTTTTACTAAGGTCATCATAGCAGTTCCAAGTTCTCTTTAGCAATCGATAGCACTTTGACTTGTAATGCCCCATGCGTCCTGATTCACCATTTGTAAAATCTATTACCGACAGAATTTTAAAGGTGTCACCGTTTATTATGATCTCTTTAGGAATTTCATCAATTTCTATTTCAATTGAAGTATTAATTTCAATAAATACGAAGTCTAGTACTTCATATTTGTATGCGTTTTTACCGTTACATAATTGGTATTTACATTTCCTTTCAGTATCATTTACTAATAGAGCTTCATTAAGGGCTCCAATACCTTGAGTCGTCAATATGTTTACATTTATTGGAATCCAACTACATTTTGTGCCAGAACCTTTATTGATTTCACAGTTCTGGTTTGTACAATTTAAGTATCTATTAGCACTATAAAAACCATAACTTTGTATGTTATCTATTATAAAAGTTACATTACACTCACAATTTTTGCAACTACTAAAATCGGATTCCACAGTATCATATATTTTAGCCAATACCTTAGAACGAGTAGTGTAAATATCTTTTGGTTTTCTAGCCTTCTTAGTGATTTTCTTTAGATTGTCATACGTGATCAAACTTCTGGTCAGTTGTGAAAGATCGTTTTTTTTATCATTGATATATTTTCTAATATTAGGTCTATCTAAATATGCAATTGAAAAACTTTGGACCACGGAATCAAAAGCACACGTATTAATAAACGTGAATCTGTATGTTCCTGAAGTAGAAACACTGCCGTTTTGTAAAATATGTAATTTTGTACGACGATTGATTCGTTTTTTATTTTTCTTCTGTTTAGACACCAGTCCCCGCCAGTCTTCAATATAATTTGGTTCGCTCCTAAAAATTGAGTTTTCATAAAATGATTCATCATTGACGAGAGTATTTATTTGTGGTGTGTTATGGTCACTTATTTCATTTTTTTCATCGACAATATTTTCAGTTCCTTCTTGAACATCAATCAAGTCACTTTTGGCTAAGCGTATGGAACCGGTTATCAAAGGCTCGTGTTTAATAATAAACTCATCTACGCGGTACTTATTTGAATTTGTTTTAAAAAATAACTTTTTTACGTCTTTCATATAACTTTCTACATTTGAACTGGTTGGAGTACAATAATTACTGTTAAAATAAGTCATCATTATATTTCCCCATAGTGGAAGTTTTTTAAGAATCCTAATCAAAGTGTCCTTTATTTCCGGCAAGTAATAAATATTTTCGATTTCAGTTTCTTGATCACACAATTGTTTAATTAAATCTTCTTTCTCCTCAAGATCTTTATACATTTTCAGAAGCGGGTTTTCTTCTTTATCTAATCCCTCCCATAAAGAATGTTTAATTGGAACGTGATTTTCCGAATCTACATTTTGTATTTCACATTCCTGCAAATTAGTTTTGATCCGGTTTTTTAATTCTAAAATCGCCGTTTCACACCGTGTTAAATTTCCATTTCTACTGCCGCGGTGTTTATTATTTGCTATAATATAAACATTTTCTATAATTTTCTTTACCTCTCCGTATGAAACACATTTTTTAATCAGAATCATACAATCAACAAAAAATTTTGTTACTCTAGTGTCTATATTTTTGAAAATACTTTGATTGTACAATGTTTTTATGAAATGCGAAGTATCAAGGCGAACATAACAGGTTGGAATTTTTTTGGTTCTATTTTCTAAAATATTAAAACATGTATTTAAGTAGTCAGAGGTGGATTTATAACCACAAAATACTTTTACCACCGCACCTACTAAAGCTGCGGAATCATCAGTTACTACTTCATTTGGAGGTTTTCCATTAGCCAACCAAGATTGTAACCAGCTAGCAATAGTATCTAAAGAGTGACTTTCTGATATACACTGTGAAATTGGCACGCTACTTTTAACGGTTGTATCTGTCATCATAACATACAAAAATATAGGACTTTGCGACTCTTGAGATAGTTGTGTGTGTTCATTGACGACAGGCCGAAGATTTTTATTAAATATAGAACCTGTTGCGTCTATAGAAACTCTAATATAATTAAACTCTTTTTGGCATTTTTTATAATAATTCTTTTGATCGTCCGTCCAGTAAAATGTATAAAATGGAAAAGCAGAAACATATCTAACACATTTATCAAAAGGTGGTGAAACACACATACAAGTAAGTGACAATATTGGGTTGGGATGGAAAACATCAACTTTTTTATTTTCATGTTTAATTCGATGTAGTGTTTGTAATTTTGGCAATACTGGAGGTTCCTTGTCATTTTTCTTCATTAAAGTTGAGGCTAATTTATATCTTATAGAAGCTGCTGCTTCGTGTTGTAATTTTTCACCTAATTCCCTTATTTGGTAATACCGTAATCGGTTTTTTTTACTGGTGTTATGAGAGTACTTTTTATTTTCATTAATTATGCAACATTCTAGTTTAATTAAATTTTCCGTTTCTAAGTTAGTTGTTATAATTATTTTTGCGTGACATTGATTACAATATCCTGTGCATTTGATTTCGTAATTGTCTTTCACAATATTATTTTTAAAACACCAAGTGCATAAAGATCTTATTTCTTTCCATAGATGCATTTGAATTACATTAGTCCATTGGTTTGGTTTTAATTTACGTCTGACATTATACAGACTACCAGGGGCGATTTTGCTATTTCGGTGATAAAAATACCTTTGAGGCTTAATACTATCCCAAGTTATTGTATCCATATAAAATGTATGCGTACTGGTGTTCTCCGAAACACTATTAATGCTTTCGTTTGATGACGATGTAGACTTTTGATTTATCAAATTAGAATCATTATTACGAATTATTTCTTTTTTATCAACACCAAAAAAGTATTCGTAATTTCGTTTTATGCTTAATATGATTGATTTAATACTCATTTTGTAATTTAACCGTGTTTGAATTTGTTTATAAATTGAGTCATTTGCGGAAGGAATATTTAAAAAAAAGTCATCTTTGAATTCTGAAATTACTAATTTTTGCGTTTCTAATGAAACCTTTGGTTTAGGCCCTCGTTTTCCTTGCTGATCCATGTCGTTAGATTCACAAGAATTATCACAAATTATTATGCCATTTGTTTTCAATATTAACATAATATGAAATAACAACTAACTAACTAACATATAAATCAACATCAATAACATTATGAACACTTGTGTACTTATACTACCTATATTACCTGAAAATACCAACTATAGATGTAAAAAACATAACGGGCCCCACCGCTCACGCAGTACGAGTCAGAAAAAGTTGTCTTCTAACGTGGTAAACATTGTGTCTTCAAGATAATCTGAAAATAACACGTATTTAAATAATTTAATATAGGTATGACAGGCTCCAGCCTTCCTCTAAAGGTACTTAAGCACTTACGTGTTTTCCATTATTTTAGCGTGATTTCTATTATAAATAGCGAAGGGGCAAAACACGAGGCTGAAGACGATTTCCCGAAGTCACAACTCCCATAGAAAATGTGATGAATAGGTTGACGACACTTAAAAGTTTAAGTGCATTCGCCGGATGACAATCGGTAATAGTCTTCACTTCACGTCATATTATCTAAAAAATACATCTGTGTTAATTCTATAGTTACGTTTATACTTACTACCGACGCTCGCGCTGACTGATTCTACCTATTTCGATATTGAAATGTAACTAACGTGAACTTAAGACGAGAACAGATCCTGACGGGTAACGAGGACAAGCTTGTAATAAAAAAATTGAAGAAAAGTAAATTATATCCTAGCAAATAAGACAGTGTTTCATTTCCAGTAGAATTGGAGGATAAAACCAGGCCTCCGCAGAAGTAGGTATATAAATAGGTATTTGAGATCCAATTAGATAAACAAACAAGTTACATTACGTTATTATGTGTGTACCTACCTACATCAAACCTTTAAAAAAGTAACTAAGTAGGTACCCATTTTTAAAACTTCTTAAGCATGTCCTTAATTTTAAGTGTACAGTGTCATATTCAACGAAAAAATGAACGTGTTTTTGTAAAAAACAACTCGCTTGCTACCTAGTTTTACAGTGCAATTAATGAATGAGTGTAAAATCAATTTAGTTAAATGCCACTATTATAAATTGAAATATACTTACTGATTTGGGTGCAGCTCCTATATTGATTACGTACTAGATACACAATTTTATATAGGTAAATAATGACATCACCAACACATTGTTTGGTTTTGCAACCCACTATGTAGTCAAACTCAAAAGCCGGCGTTATTATAATGATGTGCGACGAAGTAAACAAACAAAGAAACTGAGAAGCGCTTGTTCGTTTCGATTGCTTTGTGACACAAAATGGACCCTTATCACCTTCAAAATACAGATCAGTCTTGTCTAATAATCGTAAGATGTTAGGGCAGCGCCATCTAGTATTTAAACATAAACATATTCATTTGCGTCGCGGGCGCCGCGCGTCGCTTTGTGACACAAAATGGACCCTTATCACCTTCAAAATACAGATCAGTCTTGTCTAATAATCGTAAGATGTTAGGGCAGCGCCATCTAGTATTTAAACATAAACATATTCATTTGCGTCGCGGCCGCCGCGCGTCGTAAGCCCCATACCTATTGACCGTACGTGCATCCATTACTGCCACACTATATTGAACTTTATCACATGAGGAATACAGGTCAATTCCGTAAACGTTGTGGTACCGTCCTTGATCCGGAAAATGATTATTTTGAATAATTTTGTCAGTTGTAATGTAAGCATTAATAACAGCAACTTTATTTTTCATGCATGATTTACTTCATTTGATATCTTAATCCTTCAAGCGCCGTGATCTAGACAAAATATATAAAATCATTGTTCCTAGCTACCGGGGTCCCATGCGACGCGCGAAGGCTTAATCATATTATTATAAAGTATTATTAAAATAATGTGTAATTAATAATATTGCGATTCTAAAGTAAATACTCCCTTACATAGACAATTAATAATTTACACAAGACAAAAATTGTTAGAAAGAAAGTTAATAATATTGTATTCGACTGTACTCAATGTAATGTATGTAGAAGTTTACAATCAAATTTAATGGTTTTCTAGGTCAAAAGTCAAGCAAAAATTGGACTGATATTGGGCACTATTTCAAGCACAATTTTTTGAGACGTAAATTGTACCTATAGCTCGTTCGATATTCGCGCACTGAGGTGAGTATGCTGGGCGTAGAACCTACGCCCAGCATACTCACTGAACGAAGCCTATAACTCCGAAGTTATTCGAGCACTGTTTTTTCTTTTTGGGCACCGTTTGGCACTATTTGGGAACTATTTTTTGAAGTATGAATTATGTTTGAAGCGTATACAGATTCTCCGGACGGAGGTGAGTATGCTGGGCGAAACCTTCGTCCAGCATACTCATCGAACTATGGCTATAACTTCGCAAGTACAAGAGCACTATTTTTTTCCTTTGGGCACTATTTAGCACTATTTCAGAACAGTTTTTTGACATTCATGAAATATCAGGATTCCATGGTGAGTATGCTGGACGAAGGGACACGTTTCTTCTCAGAAAATCAAAATCAAAAGTCATTTATTCAAACTAGGCTGAGAGTCAGCACTTTTTGAACGTCAAAATTACATAAGACAGTCCCCCCAAAAAGCCCGCCCTTCACCACTTCCTAGTGCTTTAGCTGGGAAGAAGAAGTGGCGCAACAAACTCCCCAGCAGCACAGCTGTCTGTTATGTTGGAAGAACTTGATTCTATACAATAATAGCATATAACCATCATTCAACGATAAATGAAAATTTAATTAATAAAAAAAAAAAAAAAAAAAATGGTTTATGCAGTCAAGTTAAATAAACAATGATATGAAGTAATTCATATGACCTGTCAGTAGTTAAGCCAATTCTGGTGAAAGAACATAAACGTTGTCTTGAGTTAATCACAGCGACCAACAATTCTTATCGTTTAAGTAGTCGTTGATAGAATAGTATGCCTTCGAACAAAGATTTGATTTTACTTTCGCTTTAAACGCATTAAAATGTAAATCTAGCAAAGAAGAAGGAAGCTTGTTATAGAAGGTTATACCAAGCCCAGCAAATGAGTTATGAACCCTATGAAGCCGGTGAAAGGGAGCACGTAGTTTGTCCTTATTTCTAGTATTAATATTATGAGTATCACTGTTTTTAGTGTATAAGTGTATATTTTGCCTAATATATAAGATGTTAGCGAAGATGAATTGTGATGCCACCGTGAGAATACCGATATCTTTAAAAAAATCTCTCAGAGAAACTCTAGCACCTAGTTGGTAAATTGCACGAACAGCTCGTTTTTGAAGAACAAAAATATTTTGAATGTCAGCCGCTTTACCCCACAGCACAATGCCGTAGGACATAACGCTATGAAAATAACTAAAATAGACTAACCGAGCTGTATCAACGTCAGTGTATTGTCTTACTTTTCTGACAGCGTAGGCAGCCGAACTGAGCCTTCCCGCTAGGCTTGATATATGTAATCCCCACTGAAGTTTGGCATCTACTGTTAAGCCCAGAAAAATTACCGAGTCTACAGTTTCAAGCACCTCATTTTCTAAGACGATGTTAGGTCCTAGATTCTTAACATTCGGTAAGGCGAACTTGATACATTTCGTTTTCTTGGCATTGAGAACTAGGTTATTTGTGGCAAACCAATCCGTAACCATTGAAAGTGCACTGTTTACGTCGTCACAATCTTGTCTGTTCCTGTCTACTTTAAAGATAAGAGAGGTATCATCAGCAAACAGCACAACGTCACAGATACTCTTTAAATAGTATGGTAAGTCATTAATATACACTAAGAATAAGAATGGTCCTAGTATTGAGCCTTGAGGTACACCTAACTGAACTGGTAGCCCGGAAGATTTCACACCATTAACATCTACACAGTGGTGCCTATTTTGCAAATAAGAACTTATTACATTGAGAGCTTCGTTTTGAACACCGTAATGACGTAGTTTACGCAATAGCGTGTCATGGTGCACGCAATCAAATGCTTTGTAAAGATCACAGAAAACTCCAATAGCATTTTGTGAGTTCTCCCATGCGTTAAATATGTGTTTCAGCAGAGCAACACCCGCGTCTGTAGTTGAACGACCTTTTGTAAAGCCATATTGTTCATCATGAAGGAGGCAATTTAAATTAAAATGTCTTAGCAACTGCTTGAGTATTAACTTTTCAAATATTTTACTAAATGCCGGTAAGATAGAAATAGGCCTAAAATTTCCAAAGTTATTTTTATTACCTGATTTAAATAATGGTATGACTTCACTACTCTTCATGAGGTCGGGAAAAGTTCCTAAGTCAACACATTTATTAAAAGTAATAGCTAGATAGGGGGCTACGATATCGATTATATTACTTAAAAGTTTAATAGAGATTCCCCAGTAGTCACCAGTGTTTTCAGACTTAAGTGTGTTAAAAATACTAACTACATCACGAGGCGCTACATGTTCGAAACTAAATAAGCGACTACATTTGGGCACACTACTATGCAGAAGGTTTTCCGCTTTAGACGAGGACGAATTTAAGTTGCGAGTCGTAGTTAAAGGTATGTTGGCAAAAAACTCATTAAATGCCTCAGCTACGTCAGCAGCTTCAGTAACTAATTTGTTGTTGACCATAATCTCTAGTTGTTCTTCCTGTTTAACCGACTTACCCGTTTCATTATTAATAATTTTCCAAGTGGTTTTTACTTTATTATTGGAATTTTTTATTGTATCGCTTAAAAATTTTGATTTAGCAAAAACACAATTTTTTTAAATAATTTTGAATAATTTTGGACATACTCTAGAAAAGGACTATCAAACCTGTATTTTTTCTCACCATATAACTCGTATAGTCTCGCTCTACTTTTATAAATACCTGGAGTGGCCCATTGGTTGAAGCCAACGGAGGTGCCATTAATGTTAATGGTTTTGGTCTTGAAAGTAGATTGGTATTCTTTTTGCACAACATCAAAAAGGGATCCAAAGATTTTATTAGGATTCTCGTGTTCTGCTATAGATGGTGTAATTCTATATGCTATGTTATTTTTAAATTTGTTGCAACGACTAGCAGTATATGGCCTGCATTCTACTTTATGTGGTTTTTTATGTAATGGTAAAGGAAAGCTAGCCAATAATCCACAATGGTCAGATGTCAAGTCAGTTAATACTAATTTATTTTTGGCATCACAATCACTAAATATATTATCAAGACAAGTCGACGTAGAAGCCGTGATCCTAGTAGGTTCTAAAAACAAGTTAGTTAAATTAAAAGATCTAAACAGATTAAGAAGTCTAATACATATTGGAGTAACATCTAAATTATTAATATTAAAATCTCCACACAAAATTATACTTTTATTACTTGATTTTAACTTATTGAGTAAATCCTCCATTCCCGATTCGAAACGAATGAAATCCCCAGAGGGTGGTCGATAAACGCAAATAATTCAATAATCAGAGAAGTCGGATGGGAATCGTCGACCTCATCTATCTAATCTTTAAAATATGATTAACGTGTAAAAGTGTTTGTACAAACCTATTAACAGAAATGAAATCATTTATTAACGCTTAAACAATGTTATCCTACGTATGTATTATCTTACACATGTTCAGTATATCAATATTTGGTCAATAAATTGTTTGATAATATCATTGATAAATATTTTTGTCAAATGAATCATGCTAAATCACGAAACAGTACAAACAACACTTAGTAATATAGCAACTTCTTTCATCATTGGCTTAGGGTTTTCCCGTTGTTAAGGTGCGCTTACACGAGTAACTAAAATTGCTCCATCCTGTTCAATTCTCGTCAACTATGACTTCACGACTACATCCAGTAATTTAGAGCAATGGCGACATGTAGCAACCTGTTGCCAGAGATAAGAGATACGCCCACACAATACCATGCAATATTGAGCAACTTTAAAAACTAGGCAATACGGCCCCAACCCCGCCACCTCTGCAGCCGGCCGGTTCATCTCCCAAAAACGAGACGTAGGTACTTATACGTACAAACGAGATAGAAAGAAAATTGACAAAAAATTCCAAACCGTTTGGATATTCGGCAACTCATAATGGCGACATTGAGAAATGTGAAATATATGGAGCAATCAAAAGCAATATTCCCGAAACTATTTCTGCATTTTATTGTTGTTGCTCCAAATTGCTCCACATAAATGATTCAGCTACCTAATTGCGTAAAACATTACCTATTGGCAAACGATTCATTCTAATTTTACGAATTTCGTATTGCGTAACTCTAATAACTGTAAAAGCGATTACTAATCTATTAGAGTGAATGATATGTCAGGAAAAATTGGGCATACGTCCATTTTTAGAATTACCTAACTAGTTTGATAGCTATCAGTTTGTCTGAAACCAATGAGCAGTCTGTTTCGCAAAGCGAAGGCAGCGTACTCGTCGCTATCACTTTTCTTTGTACATTTTATTGGGATCTCTTAAATTATTACGAAAAGATATAAGTGGTAGTCTTCCTGATAAATTTTGAATGTGATTTTGTGTAAAACCCCAATGATAAATCAGTATTAGTGGTATTTTGAATAGCGAAGCAATGAGGTGATTTTATAGAGATAATAGGGGTATTTTCCAATTTATTAAAAACTATTTTAATTTGAGAATTGGGACGAAATAATTATGTAAAAGAACATTAAAAATATATTGATTTATATCCATTTTCTCAATTAAAAACGAATTAATAAAATCAAATTAATTTTTCGTTGTTTTGCATTTACCGCCAAAACGCTTCTTACGATGACTTTTTATCACGCAACCACACGTGACGTCAGCTTTGAAAAAAAAATCCACACGTGACGTCAGCTTTGTGTAAACTAACATCCAGAAGTAACTTCCGATTATCATTCGTTCGTATTAATGTTTAATATTTTAAAACAATAAACAACAAACAATAGTGTGTTTTATTGTTATATAATATTATATACATACTAAAACGCCCAATTCATTGATCAAGCGCAATCTGATTTATGTTCATTCAACAAATGATATGAAATAGGTGAAACTATTGATTACAGTATCAATTCCTCGAAAAACTACCGATAGTCAAGGTTACGTAAAAACGCGACGTGGACGCTACATAATCAGTTAGCAAAGATCGGTGTGATAAATAACAGTCTGGACACGTTTTGGTGAACTAAACACATTTTTGTGGGTGTTTTGTTGAGGTGAAAATAATATTTAGTAAAATAGTGAGTTCTGCTTGAGTTTTTCGTTGTTTTTGACAAAATCTAGGCTTTAGAAAGGTAACTTCCCAACACTAGGAGACACCGAAATTAATGCATAATTAAAATCTAACGGCTTAAACCAAAGGCAATAATTATACAAGGTGTAACACAGAATAGACGCTAGTCCTGAAAATAATTAGTTCGTAATTAACTACTGAATCGATTTCATCCAATTTTAATATAGGTAGCATTTTTAAAATTGTCTGTTTTGCTATACCTGCCGCCGATTGAGCCAAAGTCGATTAAATCTTCTTGCAAAATTTTAAGACTAAATTTTAAATGCACAACGTTATGCTGGGGCCAACACTTAAAATTAGCTTTAATAAAAATATGTTTTGGTCGTTGTATTAAGCTTTTAACTCAATAATCTAATTGGGGTGTATGAGTGTAAACACTAATATACCACTCAATATGGCCTCCTCAAAATCAATGTCCGCTTCGATCTTTCTTCTCGATCTTAACTTTTGGCGGGCTCTCACTGCCCCAGTATCCGGGGTTACGTCAGGTTGACAGCTGTCAAAATCGTTCTAAAATCAACTCTGTTTTAGCATCGTTAAATTTTCCGACGCGCTGATAAATTTATTATTTTTGTTAATGGTTTACCTATTTAATGATACCATTTTCTTTCTAGACACGATGAAGCTGAACGTGCTACTGCTGTTAGCAACTATAACCAGCTCATACGGCTACCACATCCTGGTCCTGGTTCCTATACCTTCGCATAGTCACAACACACTCGGGAAGGGAATTGTGGATGCTCTCTTGAAAGGAGGACACACGGTAAGATAACATTTTTCAAGTAGCATAATCGGCCTGTAACCCACTGCTGGGACACAAGTCTTGAGAGGGAGTGGGCCGTAATCCACCACGCGGGCCCAGTGCGGGTTGGTAGATGTCACATGTCTTCGAATTTTTGGTTCTAGGATATGCCGGTTTCCTCACGATGTTTTCCTTCACCGTTTTGAGAGCAGTGGAGATGAAATAATTTACACAAAGTAAAGCACTTGTCAGGGTTCCAACCCAAGACTTACAACTTGTAAAGCAAACTTATCAACTACCAAACGAATCAAGTCCTTCAATGACGACAACAGTAACATCGAAGGGTGCAGCATTCGAGTTATTGCCAATTACATACAAGTTCTTCTAACATAACAGACAGCTGTGCTGCTGGGGAGTTTGTTGCGCCACTTCTTCTTCCCAGCTAAAGCACTAGGAAGTGGTGAAAAGCGGGCGTTTTGGGGGACTGTCTTATGTAAGTTTGACGTTCAGAAAGTGCTGACTCTCAGCCTAGTTTGAATAAATGACTTTTGATTTTGATTTGATTTTGATTCATTAGGTTTAAATACTTTATTTTCAAAAAGACAAAAAAGCCACTTACATGAGAACATAAGATAACATATTGTAATAAGCTTATTCTAGGTAACGGTCACTGATACAATACAATAGGTTTAAAATTATTTAGTGTTTATTTTGGTTGGGTTACTCCTTCAGTGGTTTCATTCTCAATTACTATTCTAGTAGTAACATTATTAGTGAATGGTTTCCATTACGTAATTGGACAGTTTTGATTTAAACCCACTGAAAGAGCTTACATTTTTTATATAGGATGGTAAATTATTCTAAAATTGTGCTCCTTCATAGGTGATATTCTTTTTAGCATAATTTGTACGTGTCCTTGGCAGGACAAGTAAGCTGGTCGACGAAGATTGCGTTGACTTTTTTCTGATTTTTTGGAGAATACATCACAATAAAAGGCATCTATGTCCTAGTCTCGAATAAAAATGAATTATCTGATGAATTTGAGCAAATGCTTAGAGATAGCACCCCCCTTGGTGCTATTATCATAAGACTACTCGGCCACCGAAATGATGGAGATTTTGGAGTTCTATTACGAGAAACATATAACAACGGAGACTGCAGAATCATACATTCTGGCCAGGCATCAATACCCACTAGCATGGGCAACAATCATATACTAGATATAGCAGTCACAACATATGACCACTCAGAATTAGACATAAAATCGTGCAAACAAATAGAATCAACTTGGAAAACGACTACGAAATACCACTCAGTCGTAACTTGATAGATATTAAATCAAACCAGAAAAAACGAAACGATTTAGAAACAGCTATAGTACAAACGCTGGATGAATTCGTACCGCTCAAACAAACCAACCTCAGAGAAAATTTTCCCGAGAGAGTTGAGAGTTGATCGAAAGGAGAAACAGAGCGAAAAACATAGCATAATGTCAAAGATTTCCAAACAGATATAAGGAACTAAAGAGAGAAGATAACATATTAAAACGTTATCTAGCCAGGAAAATTGCAGAAAATAGAGATGAAACTTTAAATATAGTTTTAGAAAGTAAGATACACAACAGAAGCAAAATGTGAGGTATACAAAGGGCCACGAAAAGACGACCTCAAAGGCCCCCGTATAGAAAATTGCAACAAAGAATTGGAAATTATCGATAGTCAAGTTAATATAGCAATCATTAACACCTCTGATATCGCTCATGAAGACGAAAATACAGAAAAATACACGCCATTCCATCCATAAGAAGCGACATCACACGCAGAGTTTTAACTCTGCGTGTGATGCAGGGCTGCTTTTAAGCAGCCCTTTGAAAGTTCTTTGAAAGTTTGAAAAAACGCCCTAACATAAGGATAAGATCGGACGTTCTAAAATTAGGAGGCGACACTATGATAGCCATATTCAAGCGAATTATGGAATATATTATTAACACGGGATACTTTCCTAAGAGATGGAAAGAAAGCACCCGCATTTTCTTGCATAACCAGGAAAAGACTCAAGTCATACAGAGTATAAGCCCTCTTAACATCATGGGCAAATGGGCCAAACACAATATTCTCTCGAGAGTATACACGGATATCAACGAACTGATTCCCGAATACCAACACGGATTCGTTCGTCAAAGAGGCACAGGAATACAAATATTGAGGACTGGAAAATACTTAGAAAGGACACAGTGTGTCTTAGAAAGGAGCCATGATATCAACTGACCTTAGCAAGGCATTTGACTCCATAAGTCATAAAGGTCTTATAAAGAAAATGTATGAAGCAGGAGCACGTAATAACATTATAAAGATAATAGAAAATTCCCTATCAAAAAGAACCACCACAGGCATATTTAAAACAACAACAGGAACAGAAAAAGACTTACCACACGGCGTTTCACAGGGCTCGATTCTAGGACCCATTCTGTTCAATTTATATGTTGCCGACATACCAAAACCACAAATTGGTGGTCAGATGCTCTCTCAATATGCAGATGATCTATGTATTCTCAACGTAGCGGAGAAGCCAGATCATGCCACAACGCGTGTAGAATGGTCTGCTAAGGAAGTTATCGATTAGCACAAGAGAAGGGGGTTCCAATATAACGTAGATAAAACTGAGTGTATCATGTTTTCTCACAAAAGACCTAGGCGAGGAAATATAAACAGCGGATACAGAAATCAGATCCGATTAAAAAATTAACGGATTGAATATACAAAAAATGCCAATATGTACATCCGATATATGTACATACTTATTTACAGAGGTGTCGGTAACGGTAACGGTAACAGTGTCTCGAGTTCAATTGTTTTTTCCCATCTGAAAAAATGCCCAACGCGCCAAAAGAAGTTTTCACTTCAAAAAACCTACTAATCATTTTCATTATATTTCACGTAATATTTTTTATTTTTTCAGGTGACATGGGCGACTCCGTTCCCAGAGAAAGTCAAGAATCCTCCTAAAACATTAAACATACTCGACATAAGTTCCGTCAGAAGGTTTTTGCAAGGTAGGCACGGTGGTTAACCAATAATGAGGTTGACCATACTTTAACCAAGAGATTGGCTTGTCCTTGATGTGAGAATGACGTCACTCAATAAACCTCCCTAGCCTTTTCCTTTTCCTCTCCACGAGTCTCTGGCTCCGGCGTTCAGCTCGCCTCCTAATGTCGTCAACATCGATGGCTATCATATGGATGAAGATATTCCACCACTTCCAAAGGTAAGAGTGTCTATAAAATGCTTGAATCTGCCAAATGACTTTTGACGAAGGAAACTCACTTAACATCTTGCTAGTATGCCCGAAGGAGGTACATATCATCATCATCTTCCCAGTTCTTTCTCTATAATGTTGCGGTCGGCTTCCAGTCTAACCGGATACAACTGAATACCAGTATTTCACTTAGAACGACTTCCTATACAACTTGTAACGGAAAGGGTATATACATACCAAGGGCACGGTTTCTTTGGATGCCTCTCTTCGGATCTCTACATGTTCGGAAATTATGAGAATTTTTAATACATTGATACCAGAAACCGAACTTTTCAAAATTGAAATAAACACATCACTTGGAAGAGATTTAAGGCTTCTTCGAACAGGCGCGACGCGACAGCGCGACGCGACACTTGTAGAACAATTTCCATGAAGTTTTCATAGAAATTGTTCTACGAGTGTCGCGACGCGACCGTCGCGTCGCGCTAGTCTACACAAGCCTTTATCGTGATAATGGCAAGCAACGTAGAAAGTTATTGGCCTACGTAGTGTGGTGACACGTTTGTTATGATTTGATTTTAAGAAACATATGAAACCGATAATTTGGTATCAGTCTTTAGAGTATTTTATTTTGACCTGAAACCATGTAAAGTGATAGCAATAGGGTTTCTGTTACACCCTGGTAAACTCCACAACCCAGTAACTGCAGGATGGCGGGATTCCCCTTGGTAAGATCTACGAATGACAGGTGGGAGGCTTTGACGTGCTTTCCAAGGCACGGGTGGGTGTGTCTCTATGTAATGGATGCACCGACCGCGGTAAGATTACTATAACCTTCTATTGATTCGTGCGGCTGTAATCTTTTTATTAGCGATCTTGTTAGCAATCTAAACAGAGTCAGCCCAGAATTTGGCTACGAGCTTGGCACTTTCAGCAGCGTCCATCAGCTCCTGTAGCGTGCAGACAACAGGACACGCTGGACAAGATATTAAGTGCCCCATTGTTTGTGGGACAGCACCACATTCACACTTCAGAGCTGAGTCATCTGTGAATCTGCACCTGAGCAGGTTTTCTTTGCTTCGGCGTACCGTTTTTTTGTTGGCAATGACATCTCTCAGGTCAACCTATAAGGTTTGTCGGCTGCTTAACAAGACTTGCCTGTGATAATACATTTAAGGGTTTAAAAACCTAAAAATAGGGCGACTGCTCGCTAAGGGCACCCCCTGTGGGGTGCGGACCTCGGCTTAAGGCATCGCTGGTAGAGAGCAACAAGGGACAGACTAAGCTTCGGCCTACCTAATTCCGAAGTCTGTTTAAAGGTTTCCAGGCAAGCCAAGACAACTCATGTCCAGGTTCGAGGTTTGGTAAGCACCATCATGCCACGGGCTTAGCCAGCGGCTGTAATTATTTAGCCACAAGCCCGTGATGAAAGAAATACGTAACATCTAATAATTCTGTCATGCCTTTTTCAGGAGTGGACGTTGTCAAAATGAGGACAGCCGCAGGGGGTCTCGCCATGATCAAGGAGGGGTCTAACAACGTTACTGTTGAAGTCATCACCAACCCAGCAGTTAAAGAAGCTCTGATCAATCAGCAGTTCGATGCTGTGGTTACTGAGCAGTTTTTCTCTGATGCTCTTGCTGGGTAAGTTAGATATTATCTTAAAGAGGTATTAGGAATAATAGGGAGGTTAACTCATACTCCATGGAAAAAGGAGGATCCTCCGACCAGACGGGTGTTGTGTCTGGTGGGAGTGACGGTCGATGTCGGGACGTTGTATATGTCACCGTATGATTGTGAACATGGTTAGTTTATAATCTATCTCGCGAAATTGTAAACTGTCGATAAATTGTGAACTGCACCATACTGCTTACCAACCGAATACAATAGAATAGAATAGGTAGAATAGGTATAGGTATAGGTTAGAATTGCGACCAACCGCGCGCGAGCCGAGCGAGTGAAGCGAGCGGTGCCGCCGCAGCGTCCGGCGAGCGCTACTTCCAAGTTACTGGCAGTTACTTGACTATTTAGTAATAGCGCAAGGTACTATTCATCTTGATACCAGTTCACAATTTGACGGTTTCACTTCGATAGATTATAATCTACCTAAAAATGATGCGTTAATTTGTAAGAAGTATGTTACGGTTCACAACCTAATATACCAGTTGCGCGGTAAATTCTGATTGCGTGATGCAGGATTTGTGTGACGTCAGGTCATCGATGTTTAGTTCGCATGTGGCGTTGTAGATGCCACCACAATCTTATTAGCCTTCTACACGACAATAAAGACAGGGATTAACTGGCTTTTGACGAGTAGTGTAGAAATAATATGGCGGCCGCAGTAATATGACGGCCGCTGTATTATGGCGGCCACAGTATTATAATGAACGCAGTAATATAACAACTGCAGTAATGTGACGGCCGCAGTAACATGATGGCCGCAGTAACATGATGGCCGCAGTATTATGACGGCTGCAACAATATGCCGTCATATTACTACGGTTGTCAATTACTACGGCCGTCATATTAAAACGGCCGCCGTTATATTACTGCGGCCGTCATATTACTGCGGCCGTCATACTACTGCGGCTGTTGGCCGTCATATTTAAACGGCCGTTATATTACTTCGACCACCCTGTTGTTGCAGCCGTTATATTACTACGGCCGTCAAAATATGGCGGCCGTCATATTAGGTACGGCTATCATATTACTACGCGGCCGTCATATTAAAACGGCCGTTATATTACTGCAACCGTTAAATTACAGCGGCCACCATATTCTTGCGGCCGTTATATTACTGCGGCCGCCATATTACTTACTGCAGCCGTTATATTACTGCGTCCATTATATTACTGAGGCCGTCATATTACTGCGACCGTTATATTACTGCAGCCGCCATATTATTGCGGCCATTATATTAGCGGCCGTCATAGCTGTCGCCGGTAGCTGTGGCGTACCATTTGTTTTCGCCGCTCACCGCTTGCCGCGCCGCAATTCTGGCTGTGGCCAGGGGCTTAAGCTGGGCTCTTATTCAATTGATACTCAAGGCAGCCAGCTCAAGGTCAAACTGTTACCCTGACATGCGGCCCACTGTGACACACTATTTCTGTTTTAATTTTTCATATACTGTTTCCGTGTTTGTGTAAAGTAAATTCTTTCCAGTATCGCGGCAGTGCAGCAAGTTCCATGGATAGCACTGGCCTCCACTCAACTGTTCCCTCACCTGGAAGCTCAAATTGACGAGGTCCGGTCCATACCCACCGTTCCTCTGTTGTTCAATCCTTCGGACACACCCATGACGTTCGTTAAACGAGCCTTTAATGCCATTATTCACATTGCGATGACTGTTGCTGGCTGGTAAGTACACACCTAATACAAGGCGGCATGGGACATCCACGCACAAACTGTTACCACGATTCTAGAGCATTCAGCTGATTCATAAGAGGACCGGTTAAAATGTATGGAACAGGAGTTTAGAGTTTAGTTTAGTTTTAGTTATATTTTATAACTCGAAAAATTTCAACACTGTTGATTCCGAAATCATGTACTGAATTCATGGTAACAGTTAGCGCATCCCCTAAACCATCAATAGAACAAAAAAAACCCTATTCGCACCGTCAACTGTGGCATCTTTACTTTCCATGGCAACTATACCTACCAATATGATCTGTATTAAAATATCTTTCGATTACTAAAAATTCCTTACAAATATTATTATTGATTATTTTTCTTCTGTATCGGTTGGATATTAACCCCCTTATTCATAAACGTTGCTTAAAGTTGAGTAATGATTAGCGTCTGTATAACCATACATTTTTGACGTTTAAACATCATTTAACATTAATCATCGTTTATGAATATACTCCTAAATAGCGGCAATAGATTTTTAGTTATCGTGAGAAATTTAAGTACAGTTCTCCATTCCATTGGCAAAGATGCCATAGTTGACCGTATCTAAAAAGACTTTTCATTTTCTAGGTTAGACCAACCCAAAACAATCAGTATCTATGAAAAATTATTTGAACCTCTGGCAGCGGCTCGTGGCGTCACCTTACCCCCATTCAACGATGCCTTTTACAATGTGTCTATAATGTTCGTCAACTCCCACGAGTCTCTGGCTCCGGCGTTCAGCTCACCACCTAATGTTGTCAACATCGCTGGCTATCATATGGATGAAGATATTCCACCACTTCCAAAGGTAAGAGTGTCTATAAAATGCTTGAATCTGCTAAATACCTTTTGAAGAAAGAAACTCACTTAACATCTTGCTAGTATGCCCGGAGGAGGATCATCATCTGCCTAGTCTTTTCCTTATTATGTAGGGGCTAGCTTTAAGTCAAACCAGATGTAGCTGAAAACCAATATTTTACATGGAGCGACTGCCTGTTAGAACTCCACAACCCGGTTTTTTTTTGGGTGGGAAATGATCAAATAACTTCTCCCGCTCTGCGTGGAGCGGGGATTGCGTATAAGACTTTTACTGACTGTACCCGTGTTCCCTCAGTTGCCTGTGTGCCAGGGGCCGCGGTATCTCTTTCGAACAACCCGCACCCCTGGCACGTCCACAACCCGGTTATTGCGTAATACGACCCATTGCGACTGTCAAGATCCACGAATGACAGCCGGAACCAATGGCTTAGCATGCTTTCCGAGGCATGGAGGGGTATTGGTATTGAGGTGCATATAACATCCCAAACGTTGTCAACTGTGTTTTAAAGTAACAAGCAGCATTGATGTGTTACAGCTGGGTACCGGTGTAATGCCAGGGAAATTATGTTTTGGTTTGGTATCTGTGTTGTGGGTCCCTTTATAGCACAACATCATGCATAGTGGAAGCCTTCTTGTCCTAGTCAGGCCGACCGACTACTTTTCTGTGCTTTTAGTTATTTACATACGTATGTTTGCTTTGTTTTACTAAGTAGGAATTCGAGCTAACTTATCTGTGTTATTTAAACGCACGTATTTTTGTGATAATAAAACAATTGATATTTTTTCTTTCACTTGCGCGATACATCTCGCGGATGTGACTACTTTCCATCAAGCGCACTGTGGACTACTGCTTTGCTATTAAAAATAATGCTTGGAGACGTGGTTCAGCCCAGCCTAATACCATTTCCGATTGTCGAAGGACCTGCAAGACCTCCTGGACGGCTCCCCACAGGGTGTGATCTACTTCAGCATGGGCTCGGTGATCAAGTCTGCGGAGCTGGCGCCGCAAACGCGCGCGGCTCTGCTGCAGCTGTTCTCTTCACTGCCCTACACCGTGCTGTGGAAGTTTGAGGAGCCTCTCACCGGCCTGCCGCCCAACGTGCACGTGTGGTCCTGGCTGCCACAGCCTAGCTTGCTCGGTAAGCAGCAATTACAATTTTATCGTTGATGCACCCCAGCTAGATGAACTGACAACCTTAAAAAGGCAGCTGAGACTCTGTGGTGGACTGGATTGGAATGCGGATAGCCGGGTGTTGTGCCGCGCCCTAGGAGAGGCCTGTCTAGTTGTGGAATGTTCTGGGCTAAGATAGCTGCGATGGCTTGTGCCGTTTGACCATAATACTGGCTTAATTATGACGGCATTATAAGAAAAATATCTTCTTCTCATATGAGCACGAGCTGGTAAATTATATGATTATGGACCTGCCTTTTGAATAACATGTTTAAAATAATACTATTTATTTTAAAAAATAAAGTGTCCTAACTTAGCTCACAAGGTTGTCGACATGTGGGACGTAGACTCTATAATCATTGTACCGATAATGGTAACAGTAAATGGCCTAATAGCGGAGAGCCTCGTTGTTGCCTTGTTGTACCTATGTTTAACAAATAAATAATTCTGATTCTGATTCTGATTCTGTAGCCTCTCATTGTGCGTCTGGGTGGCTTGATTTAGAAAGCAATTCTGCTGGACACGGCAGGCTTAGTCGGGAAGATCCTCTCTCTAGAGCCCTGACCACCGGCAGCTTGGACCCTGTTCCTGATGCCGATGGGCCACAATTTTTTATATTCTTATTTTTAATTTTTTTATTAAAAAATAAACGAATAACTATTTATTATTTTATCTGCAGCTCACAAGAACATCAAAGTTTTCATAACCCACGGTGGTCAGCTAAGCTCTCTGGAAGCAATTCGTGCTGGAGTCCCTCTGTTAGCTGTGCCAGTCTTTGGAGACCAGCCAAGCAACGCTGACCGAGCCCAGAGGCGCGGATACGCTCTCAAAGTTGCCTATTCAACAGATATGGTTCCAGAACTTGGAGTAGCTTTGAAGGAGATGCTCAGCAACGATAAGTAAGTACTCCGATTTATAATTAAAAAAATGTTTTAATAGGTAGCGACAACTATAAGTAGGCACAAATATAATAGTAAAGCGATGCCCTAGGAGGATATCTAGTGACTTTATTGGTGATGTTCTTCAGAAAAGTCAAATCTGTAGAAATATGACGCAGTTATGCCCGAACATACATTAAAAAAAACACACCGAATTGATAACCTCTTCCTTTTTGAAGTCGGTTTAATAACTGTACAGTTTACTCCCAGGCTTACTATCATCATCATATAGCCTCTTCCCAACTATGTTGAGGTCAGCTTCCAGTCATACTGGTTGCAGCTGAGTTCCAGTATTTCACATGGAACGACTGCCTATCTGACCTCCACAACCCGCAAGCCCGCGCCTACGGCGAGTAATGGGTAGCTCGCTGTCCGGTAAGGACCAAGCCCGGGTCGACGGCGCGTTGTGTTCCACGCGCGCCTCAAAGAGATGTCAGCACCAACTGGTGAGGCCCGCAAGGGCCGATGCCTACCAGGGGTGCGGGTTGTTCAAAAGAGATACCGCGGCTCCTGGCACACAGGCAACTGAGGGAACACGGGTGGGTTTTAGTCAGTACAAGTCTGACACGCCCTCCTGCTCCACCCAGAGCGGGAGAAGTTATTTGATGATTTCCCTCGCAAAAAAAAAACCTCCACAACCCAGTTACTGAGTCACACGATACCCCTTGGTAAGACTGGTTGTCAGACTTTCGGGTTTCTGACAACCCGTAATTACTGTCACAGATCCACGAATGACAGCCGGGACCAACAGCATGCCTGGGATGCTAATAATTGGAAATTACAGCATCTTCTAAAACTGTTTGTTGTTACAGATACTCAAAACAAGTGAAGTACCTCTCCCATTTGTTCCAGTCTCGTCCGACGACGCCTAAGCAGCTGATCAACCACTACGTCACGCTCGCGATTGAGTCTAAAGGTTTGCTAATCAATTTTTGAGTCTTGCTTGACTCCTACTTCCTTGTAGCTTTTTTATCGGCAGTTTTATACGGACGAGGCGACAGCAACGCTTTTTATTATTAGTTTGAAGCCTTTATTTTCACGTCTATTGCATCGTATCGGTCAAACGGATAAACTGTTGTTTTTTAAGGGGAAAGCCCCAGGGTAGCGTTAAATTCTTTTCTTAAGTTTTTTGGCGATGTGCAGGTCAGTGCGAGGTTACAATTGTGTTGGTTAAAATATGTTTCGCGACCGGTACACTTATGTATTTACAGAATTACTTTTACATGAATTAGTCATTCAGATAACGGGCCGCGGTATCGTGGCATTGAATTGAGGCTGTCAATTTGACTTTGTAAAAGCATAACCGTCTTCTGTATTCGAGGTTGCGCGAGCGGCTAACAGATTCTTGCAATAAAGCGACTGCCTATGTGACATTCTCAAAAGGACTAACGTAAAATTTATATTCACAGGAGCAGACCATCTTCGCTCTCTATCTCTGAAGTACAGCTGGTACGAGCGCTGGATGCTCGACTTCGTGCTCGTTCTGCTCGCGGTGGTCGCCGGTCTCATCGCGCTGTCGACATTCTTGATCAAGATCGTTATCAGAAAAATTACGGGGAAGAAGATGAACGAAAAACAGAATAAGAAGAGGGTTTAATCTTGTTTTGATAATTTTAAGCTTTTGTAAATATAGTTTTTAATTTCGTAATTTTTGTGTTTTATTGAATGATTTTCCAATTTATAGTCGCGTGTGGGGGGCACTTTTCTACATGAATTGCAATAAAAAAATCTAATTGGTAAGTATTTAAAAAACTGCAGTAGTACCAAGAACAAAACTGAAATGCTGCAAACTGCAAATTTTAAATTCTTCGTTAATAATTTAATGTACAAATTATTTGGCTCGAATTTTGTGAAGAACCGTACCTACTCTTACAGTCTTAAAACATGAAGTTTTCTGAACATAGTTAAAAGTGCCCAAACCTTCCGCTAGCAGGTTTAATTTGAGCACACCTGATGGGAACTAATGGACATAGTAAGCAAATCAACTGCCGTCAAGCTAAAGACATACAACTGCCCAATGGTCCCTACAAAAAGGCTTTTTAACCGACTCAAAAAAAGGATTAGGGTTCAATTTGTCGGATTTTTTCAGATGAGAGGTTTTTTAACTTGAACTAGCGGTCCCGACAGACGTCTTGCCCGAACGCAGAGACTAACCGGGTCCAATTGTATATCTAAACTATCCAGACCCTCTCGAACACACAAAACTTTGATCAAAAACGGTCCAGCCCTTTAACAATTTAACAGGTACAGTCAGTAAAAGAGTCAAACAACCAGCCAAGCACTACAATTCTGTTGGCTAAAATCAGTATTAACATAACATCACGATTATAAAATAATACTCCCAGAAGGGTTAGGCAAAGCTACAGTAATACAGTTACACCGACATTGAAACAGTTATTATGTAGACCTTACAGACTGTAGATTTGTAGACGATTTTCTATTCTTTACTTTCATTCCTCTAAGTACCTGGTACTCATTGACAGGCCTGCACTGTCCTCCCGTACCTATTATCACTGTAATTTGAAATCATTGTAAAAGCCAATTATTTTTAAAAGAGTAACCGTGGAGTTTCTTGCCGGCTCTTCTCCATAGGAAGAGACAAATTGGAACCGTGCACCTAGCTTCTGACGTTTCATAAGTGCCCTTGCAGGTTTATGTGAAATAAAATATTTTGATTTTATTTTATTGTCCCGTCGAGCCCATTGCCACCAACTTCCACACCCACACTTCAGGGTCCTACCGAAAAGTTCCTAACGAACATCCCAATTACACTTTTTCTGTCGTGGGTGTAATTGGGTTATCCTGCCACCAATTTTTCAGTGTGATTTCCAGGGTAAATAATTTATACCCTACATATCACATTTAGCAGTCGCGCTTGCGACTAGCATTGCCAGGCGTCCGGTTAAAGCCGGACACATTCAGGCTTTTTGGTTGCGTGTGGGGCCAAATTAGACGGAGTCCGGGCTGCCCGGATTTTTACATTATTTTGTCATATGTTCACCGCCTCACCTTGTATCGCTAGTGCAAGCGAGCGGACTAGCACTGCCCATTAGAAGACTGAATCATTAAATTGTTGTGTTATTATAATTTAAGATTTCATTGTTGTCATTAAAATTTAAAGTTTTATTGTTGTGTCAATAAAATGTAAGATTTTATGGTAGCTGATAAAAAACGCCAATAAAAAAAAAACAAACTAAATACCTACTATAAAATAAAATAAGGGTGTCCGGTCTTTTTACCCAAATATCCGACTAAACTGGCTAGTCTGTTCGGCTTTTCGGTTTTACGACCTGGCAACCCTACTTGCGACTACTAAACCGTGTGTGTAAAAACTTTTTTGACAATAGTAGACTCATACAGTCGTAGAATGCCAAATACATGCATAACATGGCTTAAAAAGAAGTCGTAGTTATCTGGCTGCACTGTATGCTCATTTGTTGGCTGTACTTTTAAATAAGTTTTAGTTTTTATGTCATCAGTGATGCTGATGACGTAACAGGCGCTTACTTAAAACAACTGCCGCTATGGTTAGCTAGATGAATAGAACCGGTCTTGGGAGGTTACCGACCCCATTGACCGTGATTTAGATGAGAACATAAATTAATATTGATTTAGCTACATTTATTTATGAGTTTACAGTCACAAGAATATCTTGTATATCATTAAATTAAACTTGACATTTTCAGAAAAGTAGTAAGTATGGTTTCATACAATATTTATGAATACATAAGGAACAAATTGTTTTTGAATTTTGCGTAAGCGTCTATAAGATCGTGACTGCACAATTCACAAGTAGTGTTGGCGACTACAAGAAGAACTGATTAATAATTAAGAGTTTGATTAAACAATAAAAACCATTTTCTTATAGGTAAAATAGATAGGTAATTCGTTGTTACATTCTTAAGCATAGGGATAGTTTTCATCTCCCATAGTTAATAATAAGTTTTATCAATACCTAATGTAGCTATAAACCAATCAATAAGAAACGTAGTTAGCACCCCACACATCCTCAAAAGGTAAATAAATATCTAAACTAATGGTATCACCCATAAAACAGGTTCTAACTCGACAAAAACACACAGGTAAAACATTAACAGGCACCTACACACACATACGCAACAAATGGTATCGCCCTCGAGCAAGCAAAAACTTGTCCGAACAGGTCTAAACCTGTCGAGAATTAGACTCATGCTTGACCAAAATATCCCGGCCTTTCTTATTGTTGATTGGTTTAGAAGCAATAAATATAAATAATTATCAGTGGGCCTACCCGCTACTTGTACCCTAGTAGAAAACTACTTAAGAAAAATTTAAATGTAAAACGAGTTAGTATTCCATAAGAGCGCGGCTTAATAAATGAAAAGTGTATGTAATAAGGTGTTTCAATAAGAATCCCCTACAAGAATTGGTCCTTCGAGCCGGATCGAAGAACTGAAGCCTGAGCCTGAAGATACACGAAGAATACAGAAGCTACTTGAAGATATATCGCTGTATGAAGATAAGCAGCGTTTTACAAGAAGCTTGCGTATTTTGGTAAGTTACGTGAAGATTAGTTCTACGAGCCGCGCCCTTTCGAAGCCCTACGTGTGCCGCCGAAGATTATTGCTGGGAATAAACGACTAGGAAGATCGCTTATTCTCGAAGCTAGGCCCTCCACGGAAGACCTGTTAGCGGGCACACGACCTGCCGAGTGAAGATTATAGCTGGGAGGGTCGACTACGAGCCACGCCGCGCCCTCTCGAAGCCCCCGTATCACTCGAAGCCCTGCTTGTTCCAGTGTTTTGTGAATGTGCATAGTGAGTACATAAGTGTTATGTTAACGTGCGTAATGAGTATATGTGTTACGTGAACGGTGTTTAGTGAGTACATAAGCATTACGTGAACGGTGTTTAGTGAGTGCATAAGCGTTACGTGAACGGTGTTTAGTGAATACATAAAGGACACGGAACTAAAGTTTTAATGTGTGTATGTGCTGTATAAGTCGAAGTGTGTGTGTGTACGCCTTCGCTTCAACGCGTCCTCTGCTAAAGGACTAACATATAAACACCGGTAAGTTACTGAACAATATTGACAATAAGTGCTGTGAAAGTGAATAAATAATGATGACGCGAAGCCGTAAAGGAGATAGCACACGCTCGACCACGGAAGAAGAAACTACGGAAACGTCAGCTACCACCTCCGAAGAGGTGACAGACGGCAGCGCGCTTACCGAAGACACAACCGTGGTCGAGGAAGCCGATGCTACCTTGGTAGAAAATAAAAAGAAGGCAAAGCCGACTTCAAACAAAGCAAGCAATAAGAAGAAAGAAATAGAAGCCAGATTAGAATTAGAGAAATTACAATTGGAAGAAATCAAGATGAAAGCTAAGCTGGCGAACACCAAGTTGGAATTAACGCGTGTCTGCGAAGACGATACGGACTTGAGTGATAATGAAGAAGATACCGCGACCAAAGCCGCTGCTGAAAAGGCTACTGAAGCATGGGTGTCAAAGGCAAAGGAAGCGCCGCACACAGCAGAAACGACGCCACCCACGACGACCCCTGCCAGTCAGCTGGCCGAAGCAATATTGGAAGCAGTCAAATCAGCAACAGACAGCAAGGCAACAGCGGTTATGCAACGCGCGCCGAAGTATGTCAGCGAGCTACACCAATTTGACGGCGACGCAAGAGATTGGATGGCCTTTAAAGCAACATACAAGGACTCGCAGGCTCTCTTCAGTGGAATCGAGAACATGGGAAGATTAAGAAGAGCAATAAAAGGGAAAGCCAAAGAAGCAGTGAAGTCCCTTCTCTATACACAAGTGGATCCAGAAGAGGTAATAACTGCATTAGAACGCCGATTCGGAAGACCCACTTATCTGATAAGAAGCGAGATAGAAAACATAGAGAAGCTGAACCCCATGTCTGAAGACGCAAGAGAGTTGGTGAGATACGCTGGAGCAGTGGCCAATACAGTCAGCGTTGTGAAACAAATGAAGAAGCAAAGTTATCTGCACTCAAGTGATATAGCGAATCGTATAATTGAGAAGATGTGCATCCTGGTGCGATTCAGGTGGTACGATTACAGAGCATCCAAAGAAGAAGATGATGAACCAATCCTCATCAGCCTTATGAACTTCTTCAACCAAATGGTGGATCAGTTCGAAATGCACGAGTTCATGGGTACCAAGGTGAAGAAGGAAGGATTAAGAAACCGCATGCGACCTCCCGGTTCCCGCGGCGTGAACGCCACTCGAGTCGCACGGCACAATGAAGAAGAACATTCATCGAACGAGGAAGATTCGGATGAAGAAGAAGAAGATGAACCACAAACGGCGACAGTCTGTTCATGCAAGGACGACACCAAGAAACCAGAGAAGATCGCCTGTCCTGAATGTGCTGGGGAACACGCACTGTTGAAATGCAATAAGTTCGTCAACGCTTCCATAGTAGAAAGATGGGAACAAGCCAAGCGAGCTTTCATATGTTTCAAATGCCTATTGGGACGACATAGAAGATTCAGCTGCAAAGCAAAGCCGTGTGGAAAATGCAAGAGAAGTCACCACGTGATGTTACATTCAGAAGAAAGGACGAAGCCAGCCACGCAAGATTCCCCAGCTGTAGCATCGACAGTGAATGCAACGCGGACAATATCAAGAGCCTACTTGAAAATCGTGCCAGTAGAACTATGGGGACCAGATGCCAAAGCCGAAGTCTACGCCCTCATGGACGAAGGATCAACAGTGACCCTGATAGAAGAAGACATCGTGAACATGATCGGAGCCCAGGGCCCTGAAGAAGAATTAAGAATCGAGGGCGTGGGAGGTCATCGAATGAGCCAGAAGTCAAAGAAGGTCGATATCAAGATCAGAGGAAGATTCGAGCGCAGCATGGAGAAAATGTCAGGATACACCGTTAAAGCCTTGCACTTGTCCCCCCAAGAAGTCAGCGATAAGGATCTGGAAGACTGCCCACATCTGGAAAAGATAGCAGAGCAACTGAAATATCCAAACGCTCGTCCTACTGTACTCATCGGACAGGACAATTGGCATCTGATCGTGTCTCAAGAAGTAAAAGTTGGCGACCGAAGCAAGCCAGTAGCCTCCAGAACCCAGTTGGGTTGGGTCTTGCACGGAACCAAGTCAAGAAATAATACTGCAGTACGAATAGTGAATCATCTTGTGACATTGCCTGAAGGAAAAGATGATTGCCTCGAGAAGATGATTAGAAACCACTTCGACATCGAAGCCCTAGGAATCGCCGTGAGGAGACCCTCCAGCGACATCGACCAACGGGCTCTTGACCTGCTGCATTCCACGACGAAAAGATTACCTGATGGAAGATTCAGTGCAGGTTTGATCTGGAAGACGGACAAAGAAAGCCTGCCGGAAAGCAAAACAGCTGCAGCGCGACGACTAAGGGGAATGGAGAAAAAGTTCTTAAAGGACAAAGAATTTGAACGAAAATATGAAGAGCAGGTCGAAAACCTGATCAACAGTAAATACGCCGAGGAAGTAACAGATGAACCCGCCTCCTCAAGATCATGGTACCTGCCGCATTTCGCCGTTGTCCACCCCCAGAAGAAGAAGATGAGACTGGTCTTCGACGCCGCCGCTAAATCAAATGGAAAATCGCTGAACGACGCATTGTTAGCAGGACCCGACTTGCTACAATCACTGTTCGGTGTCCTGCTCCGGTTCCGGCAAGAAGCAGTAGCCGTCGTCGCAGACATCAAAGAGATGTTCCTGAGAATAAAAATCAATGAAGAAGATAGAGACAGCCTTCGATTTCTTTGGAAAAATAAGGAATACAGAATGACATCATTAATATTCGGAGCCGCCTGCTCGCCGTGTACCGCTATATATGTAAAGAACAGAAATGCAGAAGATTTCACCAATTGCTGTCCAGAAGCCGTCAGAGCGATAAACCGAAACCATTACATGGACGATTACATCGCAAGCTTTCCCGACGCAGCGACAGCTACCAAAGTGTCAAGAGATGTGAATGAGATCCACAAGAAAGGGGGATTCCTCTTGAGAGGCTGGGCGAGCAACGACCCTTCGACGGTTGAAGAGTTCACCGACGCAGACACCAAGACAAACTCCATCGTGCTGGGAGAACCTAAGGATCAAGTCGAGAAAACCTTGGGACTCAATTGGAACGTCCAAGAAGACAGTCTTCATTTCACTCTGAGTCTACGGAACACCCCCGACGAAGCCAAGGAAGGAAAACGCGCACCGACGAAGAGAGAAGCGACAAGCGCAGTGATGTCGGTCTTCGACCCATTAGGATTGGCGTCACCCATAACCGTACAGGGAAAAGTGATGCTTCAAAACTTGTGGAGGTCCGGCCTAGAATGGGACGAGATATTACCTCCACCAAGAGAACAGGAATGGAGAAAGTGGCTTGAAGATTTAAGGAAACTTGAAGACCTTCGAATTCCTCGCTGTTTCACATACGACGCGACCGAGGGGGAGCTGCACACATTCTGCGATGCAAGTGAGAAGGCATACGCTTGCGCGGTGTACTGGCGCTCTCAACATCCGGACAATCGCGTGGAAGTAAAGCTGCTAACGGCGAAAGCTAGAGTGTCACCTCTCAAGCCAACTTCAATACCTCGACTCGAACTACAAGCGTGTCTACTGGGAAGCCGCTTGGCCAATAGTACAAGCCAAGAAATGGATTTAACGACGACCCGAAGATACTTCTGGACCGACTCCAGAACAGCGCTGACATGGATCAAATCAGACCCTAGGCGTTTCAAGCCCTTCGTCGCGCACCGTCTCGCCGAGATAGAAGAGCTGACGAAGCATAAAGAATGGCGCTGGGTTCCGACGAAACACAACGTAGCCGACGACGCTACCAGAGAAACCCCGTCTAAATTCGATGTATCACATCGATGGTTTAATGGCCCAGCCTTCTTGCGTGAAGATCCCAGAAATTGGCCTACAGAAGAGAAAAAAGTCTCTATCACCGATACGGGCGAGGAAAAGCCTAACGCCATCACGTTAAGCGTCAGGAAAGTCATACCTGTCATCGTGCCCGATCCAGAGAGATTTTCCAGTTGGATACGCCTGCTTCACGCAACAGCAAGGTACCTACAAGCCATAGACGTTTTCAAGCGAAAAATAAAGAAAAAGGTGAACATCACAAAACTCATCACCAGAAGAACCCAAGACCCAGCCTGGAAAAAGATACAAAAACAGAAGATCCAACCGTCGGAAAAGAGACCAAGCAGAAAAGAAGCGGCCTTTCTACCAAAATCTGCACTCTACATAGAAAAGGCGGAACAACTGCTGATAAAAAGAGTGCAAGAAGACAGCTTCCCAGACGAACTAGCCGCCCTGCGTAAGAAAGAAGACCTTAATTCGACATCCAACCTGAAGAACTTCACGATCAAATTAGAAGACGGGCTCATCAGACTATCCACCCGCATCGGAGCCGCCAAATACTTGATAGCTTCATACAAGAATCCGATCCTGATGGACAAACGTCACCGAATAACCCAGCTGCTAGTGAAATACCTCCATGAAGCTTTAAATCACGGGAACCACAACACCGTGATGAATGAGGTCCGGCAGAAATATTGGATACCATCGCTTCGAAACATGGTAAAAAAGGTAGCACGAGACTGCGGATGGTGTAGAATTCGGAAGAAGACTCCACAGATCACACCTCAAGGAGATCTGCCACCTGAACGTCTAACAAAGGCCAGCCCTCCCTTCACCTGCCTAGGAGTAGACTATTTCGGACCTATGTTTGTTACCATTGGAAGACGTACAGAGAAACGTTGGGGAGCTTTGTTCACGTGCCTCACCACAAGAGCGATTCATCTAGAATTGGCTAACTCCCTATCAACCGACTCCATGATCCTCGCGCTACGAAGAATGATCGCCAGAAGAGGAACACCGAAAATTATCCTGAGCGACAACGGAACCAACTTCATCGGTGCCAACAGAGAAATCACTGCAGCCATCGAGACTCTGGGAAAAGAAGTAAACAAAATGGGCATCGTTTGGAAGTTCATCCCTCCTGGAGCCCCCCACATGGGCGGAGCCTGGGAAAGAATGGTGCGATCCGTAAAAGTCGCTCTCGCAGCAACACTACACGAGCGGCAACCTAAAGAAGAAATACTCCACACATTGCTTCTGGAGGCCGAGCACATCGTGAACTCGAGACCCCTCTTCTCCGTCAGCACCGACCCAGAAGAAGAAGAAGCCTTGACCCCGAACCATTTCCTCATCGGGCGCTCATGCGGAGCTACCCTCTTTGGCTCCTTCGACGACACAGAACTCATCGGTTCTCCCAACTGGAAGACATCCCAACGCTTGACCGATCATTTCTGGTCAAGGTGGTTGAGAGAGTACCTACCAACTCTCTCGCCACGCTACAACCAAGGTCCTCACTATCAGGACCCTACATTGGGCGACATAGTCCTGATCGTCGACCACACCCTGCCACGGTACTCGTGGCCACGCGGCGAGATAGTCGCCACTCATCCCGGACCAGACGGAAGAACCAGGATCGTAGACGTGCGAACTGCAGCGGGTGTCCTGCGGCGGCCAGCATCGCGCCTAGTCCTGATCGTACCAGCAACGTCGCCCCAACGAGATGGAGTGCAACGCACTGAGGGGGAGACTGTTGGCGACTACAAGAAGAACTGATTAATAATTAAGAGTTTGATTAAACAATAAAAACCATTTCCTTATAGGTAAAATAGATAGGTAATTCGTTGTTACATTCTTAAGCATAGGGATAGTTTTCATCTCCCATAGTTAATAATAAGTTTTATCAATACCTAATGTAGCTATAAACCAATCAATAAGAAACGTAGTTAGCACCCCACACATCCTCAAAAGGTAAATAAATATCTAAACTAATGGTATCACCCATAAAACAGGTTCTAACTCGACAAAAACACACAGGTAAAACATTAACAGGCACCTACACACACATACGCAACAAATGGTATCGCCCTCGAGCAAGCAAAAACTTGTCCGAACAGGTCTAAACCTGTCGAGAATTAGACTCATGCTTGACCAAAATATCCCGGCCTTTCTTATTGTTGATTGGTTTAGAAGCAATAAATATAAATAATTATCAGTGGGCCTACCCGCTACTTGTACCCTAGTAGAAAACTACTTAAGAAAAATTTAAATGTAAAACGAGTTAGTATTCCATACATCACTCTGCGCGCGACGCTCGCCCCGAACGGACGTGTTGTGAAGTGCTCCTGCCTGCTGCGTGACTCACCTCTCGCCGCTCTCCTGATTCGCTGCGCCCCGCTGCGAACATTGTAGCCGCCCCGGCTACGGACGATTTAATTAGTTGGTGAAATTTATTTCACTGATTAATATAATCAAAAACTGTCTTTTTCAAGACATACTATTTCTTTGTCGGAGAAAGCTTCGTGTAAATTCACTTGGCCCTCTCCGGGTAAAATCCACTGTTTTTGTGGTCCTCGGTTGAAACCTCACGGTGTCAACGAATCCGAGGGGGTGTTGACCCGACTCACCCGCCGAACCCCTTCAGGGCTAGGCATCAATCGGACGGGTCCCAGACCACCGGCCTTGGGGGATCTCCTAGTCGGTACTGGTGACAGTTTTGCCTCCCCAGCTACTCACCCAGTGTCTTTGGGGTGTCTCTACACCCCTCGCATTGGACGTCAGGGCCCTGTTGCACATTAAGATTGGCAACAGGTTTACAAGCTTAGGGCTCACCATTAGGTACACACCCCCCTGCCTACACCCGGCAGGGAGGGCCACACATCCCCGGGCTATCCTCCCGGGGAAGTAGACGTTAGGTTTGATAGGAGTTATAGGGAAATAGGCCGCTCCCTATGAGCAAAAAGTAGGCTCCCCACCGCGATCATGGTAACCTCAAAATCGGCCTTTTTGGCCGAAATGAGGTTACTCCTGTCCACGCATCCAGAGTTGCCCGATGACATCGAGCGAACCATCCAGGCATTCCGCGCAATGCCTCCCGCGCCCGCTTTACTCGTCTCCGCGATTCCCGCGACCTCCGCGAACTCGCCCGCGAATCCTCCCGCGATCACCCTCGCGACCGCCATCCCGACCGCGCCCACGTTTGCGCCCGCGACCTACTCTAGGTCTCCTTCTCCGGCCGCCCCGGCCTGCCCTCCCTCTCCGGCCTTCTCTGAAGAGCCTGCCGAGGAAATGGACGCCGAAGACGCGCCCTCCGATACCGACACCCTCACGGGTGATTCGGACTCCAACTCTGACCAAGCAGCAGTCTCTGCTTCCGTTTCTTCCCCCTCGTCCACTGAAGAGAGTGGCTTCACCACTGTCGAGGGCAAGGGGAAGAAACGCAAGAAGAAGACTTGCGGAAATTCCCAAGCTGCGAAGATCGCGCTGACGGACGTCTCGGCGTCCCTTCTCTCGCGCCCCCCCACCCCGCCGTCGCCGACCCCCGCCGCGGCCCCCACCCCGATCGCATCCCCACCCGCGTCTGCACCCACCGTCGCGCCCCGCACCGCTGCGGGGAAAAAGGTGCCCCCGCCGCCCCCGGTGTTCATCCAGGACAAGGGGAAGTGGACCGATGTGTCCAAATGGTGTTCGGAGGCTCGCATAGCCTACACCAGCGCCCGATCGACCCTTCAGGGTATCAAAGTGACGGTCCCTACGTCGCGCGACTACAGGGACCTCACAAAAATGTTAAGGTATAGAGGTGTGTCCTTTCACACCTACGCACTACCAGAGGACAGGCAATTACGGGTTGTCATTAAACGCATACCAACCGAAATTGCGACCGAGGAGATCAAGGCCGACCTTGAGCTCCAAGGAGTCCCCATATTAGAGGTGCACCGCATGCACCGAGCCCGTCGCGGAGTGCCCTTCGACATGGTGCTCGTAGTGTGCCCTCCTTCTGAGGGACACAACCCTATATTCCAGATCAAGACGGTTTGCCACTTGTCTGGATTAAAAATCGAAAAACCGCGTAAATCCGGGATTATCGGGCAATGTCACCGTTGCCAGCTATACGGTCACGCACAGTCACACTGTAACGCGAAACCCAGGTGCGTCAAGTGCCTAGGGGATCACGGCACAGCCGACTGTGCCCGGCCAAAGGACCGTGCCCTCTGCACGGAACCTCCGGCGTGCGTTCTTTGTGGTGAAACCGGTCACCCCGCGAACTACAGAGGGTGCTCGAAAGCACCCAAATCCTCTTCTCCCAAACTGGCGAAGCGTGCCGACGCCCGCCAGCAGAGGGAAGCCCCTTCGTCCAAGCTCCCGGACAGGCTCAGCCCTCAGAGGCCGAGTCCCTGGAACCAGCTTAACCATCAGCAGGCATTCCCTGCGATGGCATCCGCTAGGCCCACTCCCGCCCCCATCCCTCCGCTCAGGGACCCGCGTACCGGCGCCCCCGCGCCCTCTACCTCGCCCCCCCGCGTTTCCGTACCCGCCGCCGTCGCGACCCCCGCGACGCTCCCAGCCGCGCTCCCCGCAGCCGCAGTTGGGCAAACCGCTGGCCCCGCGACCAGCATAAACGGCGCCTCAGTGTTCAACACACTGAACAGTATTTTTCTCCGTTTCTGTACCCCCCGTGCCTACCGCATGGCACAGGAGGTACAAGCAGCCGTCAACGAAAAAGACATCGCGAAGGTCTTTTTCATCTACGAAGCGTATCCCGATGTTACGCAAGCCCTCGTCCAATTTAACAACACAAAATGAATAATACGGCCCCCGCGAGACTAAAACCCCGATCCCTAAAGCTAGGAACTTTTAACGCCAACGGTTTACTAACCCAACGTGATGAGATCGCCCAGTTCCTCCGCGACCATCAAATTGACATATTATTAGTACAAGAGTCATTCTTAAAACCCTACAACCGCGACCCGAAAATTGCAAACTATCGTATAGTGCGCAACGACAGGTCGCGTTGTCATAAGGGTGGAACACTCATCTACTATAAAAGGTCATTACACTGCATCCCTATGGATCCCCCCACCCTCAACCGATTAGAAGTTTCAGTCTGTCGACTGGGCCTGACGGGTCATCAACCCGTCACGATAGTCTCAGCCTACCTTCCTCCCACTCCCCAACCGGAAGATTTCAGTCAAATCTCCGATGACATTTCCGCCCTGTTAGGCATGAGTGACTCTGTTATCATAGCAGGCGATCTCAATGCAAAACACCCCGCTTGGAATAGTTCCAGACAAACGACTAGAGGAAAACGCCTGTATGACCTCTGCTCCTCCTTAGTCTTTGATGTCGTCGCCCCGATGACTCCAACTCACTTTCCCCACGATGTAAATCACAGGCCCGATGTACTCGACATTGCCATTCTGAAGCGAATCAACTTAAGGTTGGATTCCATAGAAGCAATAAACGAGCTCACCTCTGACCATCGTCCGGTCGTCTTGCATCTGGCCCCGCGAACGGGTCTCCCAGATACAGACCAACTCCCCCGCACCAAAGTGGTAACGGACTGGAGGCGAGTAAGCGATTCGCTGAAAACCAACACATCCCCCCACTTGAATTCCATACCCGATCATTTCGACTCTGTCGCCGACACAACGGCTGCGATCGACTCATTCACGGGTCACGTACAATCTGTCCTGAACGATTGTTCAAGGGAAATTCCTGAGGTGGAAGACCACCGATGGAAGTTGCCGGACGATGTACGCGAACTGCTAAATGAGAAGAACGCAGCTGTTCGTGCCTACAGCAATTTTCCTTGCGATGCGAACAAGGCTCACATGCGCTATTTGCAGAGGTCTGTGAAGACGCGCATGAAAGAGCTTCGTGACGCTGGCTGGGACAAAATGCTGAGCGAGTTAGAGCCGACTCATCTAGCCTTCTGGCAACTTCAGAGGAATCTCAAATCCCGAGAAGTCTCCTCCATGCCCCCCCTGACCAGGCCTGACGGCACAGTCGCATTCGACGACATCGACAAGGCCGAATGCCTTGCCGAGAGCCTCGAAGCCCAGTGCACGCCCAGTTCTCTGCCAGTAGACCAGGCACACCTCGATGAGGTGGACGCCGAAGTTGAACGCAGAGCCTCCCTCCCGCCCGTCGAAGACCCTGATGATCCATTACCTCTCGTCACCCCGGACGAAGTTCACGAGATCATCAAAGGTCTGAAACCCCGCAAGGCCCCCGGCGCTGACGGAATCACCAATAGGGTGCTCCAGATGCTGCCCGCTCACATGATCATGCTCTTGACCACCATCTTCAATGGTGCCCTGAGCAACAACATCTTCCCGCAGGCGTGGAAGCAAGCCACGGTCATCGGCATTCCAAAACTTGGCAAGCCCAAGTCCGAGCCCACGAGCTACCGCCCCATCAGTTTACTGAATTCGCTCGGTAAAATCTACGAGAGACTTATTTATAAGCGACTCAGAAATTTTGCCGAGACGAAAGGCCTCATTCCCGACGAGCAGTTTGGTTTTAGAACCCAACACTCGTGCGTGCAACAGGTCCACCGCATCGTAGAAGACATAAGCGCTGGATTCCAGCGCGGTACGATGACCGGTGCAGTATTCTTCGACATAGCGAAAGCTTTCGACAAAGTCTGGCACAACGGCTTATTATATAAGCTGTACAAACTCGGCGTGCCTGACCGTCTCGTACTCATCCTTCGAGACTTTTTGTCGAACCGCAGCTTTCGCTATCGCATAGAGGGAGCGATTTCCTCCCCCCACCCCATACGCGCCGGCGTCCCTCAAGGCGCCGTGCTTTCCCCTCTCATTTTCACGCTATTTACTAGCGATATCCCCAAGCGTAGACTGGCAAAGTTGGCACTGTTCGCAGACGACACAGCCATTTACTACGCTGGGGTCAGTCAGGATGCGATATCCACCAGACTCCAGACCGCAGTCAATGTTCTTGGCGCGTGGTTTAGAAAATGGAGGATCGAAGTCAATCCCGATAAAAGTCAAGCGGTTCTCTTCTCGAAACCGCGACACAGACCCGACCCCCCCCGGCCCATCTCCATGTTTGGCAAGCCTATCCCTTGGGAGAAGCAAGCCAAATATCTAGGAGTGATCATGGATCAGCACCTCTCCTTCTATAAGCACATTATGAAGGCGCGCTCACGCGCCGCCTTCGCTCTTGGAAGGCTGCATTCTGTTCTGAACGCACGTAGCAAGTTGTCACTCAAGTGCAAGTTGCGAATATACACGACGTGCATAAGGCCAATCATGACTTACGCTAGTGCAGTCTTTGCACACACGAAGCCCCGATACATCCATAGGATGCAGGCACTACAAAACCGTTTCCTCCGTCAAGCCACAGGCTCGCCCTGGTATGTTAGGAACGAGATCCTCCATCTCGACCTTAAAATCCCCACTGTAGCCCAATTCTTAAAACGAAATTCAAAGCGTTTCTTTGAATCCGCCGCGCAACACCGCAATCCATTGATTGCGAAGGCCGCCAGTTATGTCCCCAGTAAAATCAGTCGTATTCGCCGGCCGCGACATGTCCTCTCCGACCCTGATGACCCCATCACTCTTCTTCAAGAAAGCAGTAGGGCCACCAGCACAGCACACAAAAACAGACCGTGTTTCCGACCTCGCCGCCGAGGTCCTCGCGCCTCGCGAAGACCCCGAGTAAACGATTCCTCCCCCAACCGTCCCTTGCCCGCAGAAGTGCCAGCCCGCGCCGAAGCTGAGCAAGTAGAGTTAAAATCCCCATGATTAATAATAAAGAAATTATTGATCCAGCCTGTCCCCACTTGCTGCCCTCCCAAAAAGTGACTCCCTGAGCCGAGGCTCGTACCCCGCAGGGGGTGCCCTCAGTGCGCAGTTGCTGTAGGTCTTAATTTTAGTTTGTAAGCCCTGGCTGGAGGCTCTTAGCCTAAAAACTAAAAGTCCCCGCAGGAAAGCCCGGTTAAGTAGTTACGGCCTCTCAAGGTCAACTACGAGATGCCCTTACCAAAAAAAAAAAAAAAAAAAAAAAAAAAAAAAAAAAAAAAAAAAAAAAAAAAAAAAAAAAAAAAAAAAAGTATTCCATAAGAGCGCGGCTTAATAAATGAAAAGTGTATGTAATAAGGTGTTTCAATAAGAATCCCCTACAAGTAGTGTTATTTACAAATTCGAGCAGTCTGAATTTTTACCGATTTCAAAAAGGAGGAGTAATTTTCCATTATAAGTTGCGTTCCTAATTCATCTGTATGTTTTTAACCGACTTAAAAAAGAAGGAGGTTATCAATTCGACATGTTTATATAAGTATATTTGTTTATGTATGTTCGGGCATAACTCCGTCATATATAGACGGATTTGCAAAATTCTTGTTCGAAAGGGATTTATTCCGAAATGGTCCCATTTAAATTTCATATAGATCAGATGATGAGTTTCGGAGACAGACAACGGAACACTTCAAAAAATGACAGCAAATCAACTGCGATTGCTGAGATCGTATAAATATGCATTGTTTTGACCCCAAGGATGATTTCCTACATATGACGGAGTTATGCCCGAACAGCATTAGTTATAACTAAAAAGTGAAATATTAAAACTTTTCCAACAAAAAACAACCGAGTTCCGGAAAAACAGTACAAAGTGAAAAATAACTTTTGTTAATTACAGCGTGAGTCAGGTGTTGTAGGCGGGGGTGACGGTGTTCCCGTGACGAAGGAGTGAAAATAAACCAGTCAGATGTTACGAATAATGAGTTATATTAAACACAAATCACACAAAACAACAAATATAAATCAGTCAATAGTTGCACCTGCATAGGTGTAAACACGGCACATAAATGTTACATAACAATAGAATCCTATGCTAAAATACTGGAAGACTGGCTAGCTAGGTATAGGGTACATCGCGACTAGTAGTGAACAGCGGAGCCACTACTTCACAAACAATACTTATAACATGTTGATAATTGTAAAAACTGTAAAACTCTCAACATAATTTCGAATCTTCGGTCCTAATATCACCTTTTCTCCATAGTACAAGTAGCATGTGTAACTACCCGTTCCCGGCTAATCTACCAACCCGAACCGAGAAACCATGGCCTCCTCGGGGAGCAGGTTTCGACTTGTCGATCTGGGGTCGACACGTGTAAGGAATATCCAAGGTTGAATTATTGTTACTGGATTAGTGATATCGTTAGCCGGGCGCAATGTATGCTACTTGTACCATGGAGTTTGAACTACATAACATTTTTTATGTTGATTTAGGACCTACTTGTATCATATTATCGTAATTGGGTACAACAAATAGGTAAGGTATTACAGGTAATGTACATCGATAATTACTACACTAAATAAATGATTACAACCATAAAAAATAGCTCTTTTTATTGTGCTTCGCCTACATTCCACCCCCTGTAAAAGGGTTCAACCGTCTTACATTTCTTGGTCTGTGGGAAGCACAATAATTTTTGCTACAGGTCGACGTAGAACTCCGTTGACGGTTCTAACGTCCACCACACGGATAATACTATCGTGTCCATAATACACGGTTTTAATCACACCTTTTGTCCACGCACTTCGCGGTCTATTATTGTCCACAATTATCACTACGTCACTGACACGTACGTTTGGCACATTGTTTGCCCACTTTTCACGACGTTGAAGCGTAGGTAGGTATTCCCGCAGCCAGCGCCGCCAGAACATGTCAGCGAGCGCGTTCACGCGCCGCCACTGCCTGCGGGAGTCGACGTCTTCGGTGTCGCTCGGTGCAAACGGTGTGCTCCCGGACGCAGTGCCCAGGAGCAGATGGTTCGGCGTCAGGACCACGGGCTGGTTGTGGTCGTCGTACACGTAGCTTAGTGGCCGGCTGTTTACGATTAGCTCGGCTTCCGTGAGGAGGGTGTAGAGGACCTCCTCGCGGGGGGCACGTTCTTTGAGCGTGCTACGGAGTGCATTCTTCACTGATCTCACCAGGCGCTCCCAGCAGCCGCCCATATGTGGGGCCGCCGGGGGGTTGAAGTGCCACTCGATGCCACGGTTAACCGCATCGTCCCTTATCTGACTTTGGTTAAGGTCTTTCAGGGCGGCTCGAAGCTCGGTATTAGCTCCGATGAAGTTGGTACCTTGATCAGAGTACAGATGCGCTGGTTGCCCGCGGCGCGCTATGAGGCGCCGCAAGGCTAGTATGGCGGAGTCGGCGCTTAGGGAAGCGGCCAACTCTAGATGGACGGCGCGTGTGGTGAGGCAGGTAAATAGGGCACCCCACCTCTTCTCGCGTCGTCGCCCGATTGCTACTTCCATCGGGCCGAAGTAGTCCACCCCCACTCGTATAAAGGCTCTTCGTGATGGTTCTACTCTAGCCAGTGGTAGATCGCCCATCTTCGGTGGGGCGGGTTGAGCTCTGCAAATTCGACAGAGTTGGCAATTTGCGACTACTGTTTTTACTGAAGTTCTAACTTTGGTAATCCAATACTTTTCACGCAGATTGTTGACGACGGTCTCGTGGTTTGCATGCAAAGCCATCGCATGGTAGTGTGCGATTAGCTTTTTTGTTAAAGGGTGACGACCTTCCAAAATTATAGGGTGCCTTTCACTGAATGTGAGTACCTCACAGGCACTTAGACGACCTCTTACTCGTAGCAATCCGTCGTCGGCTATCATGGGGTCGAGAGCCTTAATGTTGCTGCTGTTTGGTACGGGCAAGCCTTTTAGCATAGCGGCCCGCTCGTCCTTGAAGCTGTCTTCTTGACACAACTTTATGAGGCAGTTGTGAGCCTCCTCCAGGTCTCGCAGACTTATTACGGTGTTCGACCGACGTTTGCGACATCGGCCGATGAAGATTAGTACGTGCGTCATCACGCGTTGTAGGCGCGTCCATGAAGAGTAGCGCTTGTAGTCAAGGAGAGGCGCCACAGGCGCCGCTGCGACGTGGACCCGCTGAATGCGCTCAAGGTCCGCTTCCAACGCCTCTGCCTCAGGACACGCCGGCCACTGCTCCTGTGGGTCACATAAAAACAAGGGGCCCGAGAGCCACTCTGCGTGGTTATCGGGCCAGCACAATCTGGTAGCTTTATCAGCTGGGTTATCCTGTGAGGGCACCCAGCGCCAGTTGCCTCTGTCTGACAGCCTATCTATTTCGGCTAATCTGTGCGAGACGAACCTTTGAAATTCCTGGGCGTCAGAGTTTATCCACTTTAGAACCGTCTTACTGTCGGTCCAAAAGAATTTCTGGTTAATTTGTAAACCCAGTTCTTTGTGGGCAGTGTCCGCTAATCGGCATGCTAATACTGCTGCTTGTAACTCTAGTCTAGGAATAGAGATTACTGTTAATTACAGCGTGAGTCAGGTGTTGTAGGCGGGGGTGACGGTGTTCCCGTGACGAAGGAGTGAAAATAAACCAGTCAGATGTTACGAATAATGAGTTATATTAAACACGAATCACACAAAACAATAAATAGAAATCAGTCAATAGTTGCACCTGCATAGGTGTAAACACGGCACATAAATGTTACATTACAATAGAATCCTATGCTAAAATACTGGAAGACTGGCTAGCTAGGTATAGGGTACATCGCGACTAGTAGTGAACAGCGGAGCCACTACTTCACAAACAATACTTATAACATGTTGATAATTGGAAAACTGTAGAACTCTGAACATAATTCCGAATCTTCGGTCCTAATATCACCTTTTCTCCATAGTACAAGTAGCATGTGTATACTATACTCCATACTACCCGTTCCCGGCTAATCTACCAACCCGAACCGAGAAACCATGGCCTCCTCGGGGAGCAGGTTTCGACTTGTCGATCTGGGGTCGACACGTGTAAGGAATATCCAAGGATGAATTATTGTTACTGGATTAGTGATATCGTTAGCCGGGCGCAATGTATGCTACTTGTACCATGGAGTTTGAACTACATTATATTTTTATGTTGATTTAGGACCTACTTGTATCATATTATCGTAATTGGGTACAACAAATAGGTAAGGTATTACAGGTAATGTACATCGATAATTACTACACTAAATAAATGATTACAACCATAAAAAATAGCTCTTTTTATTGTGCTTCGCCTACATTCCACCCCCTGTAAAAGGGTTCAACCGTCTTACATTTCTTGGTCTGTGGGAAGCACAATAATTTTTGCTACAGGTCGACGTAGAACTCCGTTGACGGTTCTAACGTCCACCACACGGATAATACCATCGTGTCCGTAATACACGGTTTTAATCACACCTTTTGTCCACGCACTTCGCGGTCTATTATTGTCCACAATTATCACTACGTCACTGACACGCACGTTTGGCACATTGTTTGCCCACTTTTCACGACGTTGAAGCGTAGGTAGGTATTCCCGCAGCCAGCGCCGCCAGAACATGTCAGCGAGCGCGTTCACGCGCCGCCACTGCCTGCGGGAGTCGACGTCTTCGGTGTCGCTCGGTGCAAACGGTGTGCTCCCGGACGCAGTGCCCAGGAGCAGATGGTTCGGCGTCAGGACCACGGGCTGGTTGTGGTCGTCGTACACGTAGCTTAGTGGCCGGCTGTTTACGATTAGCTCGGCTTCCGTGAGGAGGGTGTAGAGGACCTCCTCGCGGGGGGCACGTTCTTTGAGCGTGCTACGGAGTGCATTCTTCACTGACCTCACCAGGCGCTCCCAGCAGCCGCCCATATGTGGGGCCGCCGGGGGGTTGAAGTGCCACTCGATGCCACGGTTAACCGCATCGTCCCTTATCTGACTTTGGTTAAGGTCTTTCAGGGCGGCTCGAAGCTCGGTATTAGCTCCGATGAAGTTGGTACCCTGATCAGAGTACAGATGCGCTGGTTGCCCGCGGCGCGCTATGAGGCGCCGCAAGGCTAGTATGGCGGAGTCGGCGCTTAGGGAAGCGGCCAACTCTAGATGGACGGCGCGTGTGGTGAGGCAGGTAAATAGGGCACCCCACCTCTTCTCGCGTCGTCGCCCGATTGTTACTTCCATCGGGCCGAAGTAGTCCACCCCCACTCGTATAAAGGCTCTTCGTGATGGTTCTACTCTAGCCAGTGGTAGATCGCCCATCTTCGGTGGGGCGGGTTGAGCTCTGCAAATTCGACAGAGTTGGCAATTTGCGACTACTGTTTTTACTGAAGTTCTAACTTTGGTAATCCAATACTTTTCACGCAGATTGTTGACGACGGTCTCGTGGTTTGCATGCAAAGCCATCGCATGGTAGTGTGCGATTAGCTTTTTTGTTAAAGGGTGACGACCTTCCAAAATGATAGGGTGCCGCTCACTGAATGTGAGTACCTCACAGGCACTTAGACGACCTCTTACTCGTAGCAATCCGTCGTCGGCTATCATGGGGTCGAGAGCCTTAATGTTGCTGCTGTTTGGTACGGGCAAGCCTTTTAGCATAGCGGCCCGCTCGTCCTTGAAGCTGTCTTCTTGACACAACTTTATGAGGCAGTTGTGAGCCTCCTCCAGGTCTCGCAGACTTATTACGGTGTTCGACCGACGTTTGCGACATCGGCCGATGAAGATTAGTACGTGCGTCATCACGCGTTGTAGGCGCGTCCATGAAGAGTAGCGCTTGTAGTCAAGGAGAGGCGCCACAGGCGCCGCTGCGACGTGGACCCGCTGAATGCGCTCAAGGTCCGCTTCCAACGCCTCTGCCTCAGGACACGCCGGCCACTGCTCCTGTGGGTCACATAAAAACAAGGGGCCCGAGAGCCACTCTGCGTGGTTATCGGGCCAGCACAATCTGGTAGCTTTATCAGCTGGGTTATCCTGTGAGGGCACCCAGCGCCAGTTGCCTCTGTCTGACAGCCTATCTATTTCGGCTAATCTGTGCGAGACGAACCTTTGAAATTCCTGGGCGTCAGAGTTTATCCACTTTAGAACCGTCTTACTGTCGGTCCAAAAGAATTTCTGGTTAATTTGTAAACCCAGTTCTTTGTGGGCAGTGTCCGCTAATCGGCATGCTAATACTGCTGCTTGTAACTCTAGTCTAGGAATAGAGATTACTGTTAATTACAGCGTGAGTCAGGTGTTGTAGGCGGGGGTGACGGTGTTCCCGTGACGAAGGAGTGAAAATAAACCAGTCAGATGTTACGAATAATGAGTTATATTAAACACGAATCACACAAAACAATAAATAGAAATCAGTCAATAGTTGCACCTGCATAGGTGTAAACACGGCACATAAATGTTACATTACAATAGAATCCTATGCTAAAATACTGGAAGACTGGCTAGCTAGGTATAGGGTACATCGCGACTAGTAGTGAACAGCGGAGCCACTACTTCACAAACAATACTTATAACATGTTGATAATTGGAAAACTGTAGAACTCTGAACATAATTCCGAATCTTCGGTCCTAATATCACCTTTTCTCCATAGTACAAGTAGCATGTGTATACTATACTCCATACTACCCGTTCCCGGCTAATCTACCAACCCGAACCGAGAAACCATGGCCTCCTCGGGGAGCAGGTTTCGACTTGTCGATCTGGGGTCGACACGTGTAAGGAATATCCAAGGATGAATTATTGTTACTGGATTAGTGATATCGTTAGCCGGGCGCAATGTATGCTACTTGTACCATGGAGTTTGAACTACATAACATTTTTTATGTTGATTTAGGACCTACTTGTATCATATTATCGTAATTGGGTACAACAAATAGGTAAGGTATTACAGGTAATGTACATCGATAATTACTACACTAAATAAATGATTACAACCATAAAAATAGCTCTTTTGATTGTGCTTCGCCTACATTCCACCCCCTGTAAAAGGGTTCAACCGTCTTACATTTCTTGGTCTGTGGGAAGCACAATAATTTTTGCTACAGGTCGACGTAGAACTCCGTTGACGGTTCTAACGTCCACCACACGGATAATACTATCGTGTCCATAATACACGGTTTTAATCACACCTTTTGTCCACGCACTTCGCGGTCTATTATTGTCCACAATTATCACTACGTCACTGACACGTACGTTTGGCACATTGTTTGCCCACTTTTCACGACGTTGAAGCGTAGGTAGGTATTCCCGCAGCCAGCGCCGCCAGAACATGTCAGCGAGCGCGTTCACGCGCCGCCACTGCCTGCGGGAGTCGACGTCTTCGGTGTCGCTCGGTGCAAACGGTGTGCTCCCGGACGCAGTGCCCAGGAGCAGATGGTTCGGCGTCAGGACCACGGGCTGGTTGTGGTCGTCGTACACGTAGCTTAGTGGCCGGCTGTTTACGATTAGCTCGGCTTCCGTGAGGAGGGTGTAGAGGACCTCCTCGCGGGGGGCACGTTCTTTGAGCGTGCTACGGAGTGCATTCTTCACTGATCTCACCAGGCGCTCCCAGCAGCCGCCCATATGTGGGGCCGCCGGGGGGTTGAAGTGCCACTCGATGCCACGGTTAACCGCATCGTCCCTTATCTGACTTTGGTTAAGGTCTTTCAGGGCGGCTCGAAGCTCGGTATTAGCTCCGATGAAGTTGGTACCTTGATCAGAGTACAGATGCGCTGGTTGCCCGCGGCGCGCTATGAGGCGCCGCAAGGCTAGTATGGCGGAGTCGGCGCTTAGGGAAGCGGCCAACTCTAGATGGACGGCGCGTGTGGTGAGGCAGGTAAATAGGGCACCCCACCTCTTCTCGCGTCGTCGCCCGATTGCTACTTCCATCGGGCCGAAGTAGTCCACCCCCACTCGTATAAAGGCTCTTCGTGATGGTTCTACTCTAGCCAGTGGTAGATCGCCCATCTTCGGTGGGGCGGGTTGAGCTCTGCAAATTCGACAGAGTTGGCAATTTGCGACTAGAGTTACTGTTTTTACTGAAGTTCTAACTTTGGTAATCCAATACTTTTCACGCAGATTGTTGACGACGGTCTCGTGGTTTGCATGCAAAGCCATCGCATGGTAGTGTGCGATTAGCTTTTTTGTTAAAGGGTGACGACCTTCCAAAATTATAGGGTGCCTTTCACTGAATGTGAGTACCTCACAGGCACTTAGACGACCTCTTACTCGTAGCAATCCGTCGTCGGCTATCATGGGGTCGAGAGCCTTAATGTTGCTGCTGTTTGGTACGGGCAAGCCTTTTAGCATAGCGGCCCGCTCGTCCTTGAAGCTGTCTTCTTGACACAACTTTATGAGGCAGTTGTGAGCCTCCTCCAGGTCTCGCAGACTTATTACGGTGTTCGACCGACGTTTGCGACATCGGCCGATGAAGATTAGTACGTGCGTCATCACGCGTTGTAGGCGCGTCCATGAAGAGTAGCGCTTGTAGTCAAGGAGAGGCGCCACAGGCGCCGCTGCGACGTGGACCCGCTGAATGCGCTCAAGGTCCGCTTCCAACGCCTCTGCCTCAGGACACGCCGGCCACTGCTCCTGTGGGTCACATAAAAACAAGGGGCCCGAGAGCCACTCTGCGTGGTTATCGGGCCAGCACAATCTGGTAGCTTTATCAGCTGGGTTATCCTGTGAGGGCACCCAGCGCCAGTTGCCTCTGTCTGACAGCCTATCTATTTCGGCTAATCTGTGCGAGACGAACCTTTGAAATTCCTGGGCGTCAGAGTTTATCCACTTTAGAACCGTCTTACTGTCGGTCCAAAAGAATTTCTGGTTAATTTGTAAACCCAGTTCTTTGTGGGCAGTGTCCGCTAATCGGCATGCTAATACTGCTGCTTGTAACTCTAGTCTAGGAATAGAGATTACTGTTAATTACAGCGTGAGTCAGGTGTTGTAGGCGGGGGTGACGGTGTTCCCGTGACGAAGGAGTGAAAATAAACCAGTCAGATGTTACGAATAATGAGTTATATTAAACACGAATCACACAAAACAATAAATAGAAATCAGTCAATAGTTGCACCTGCATAGGTGTAAACACGGCACATAAATGTTACATTACAATAGAATCCTATGCTAAAATACTGGAAGACTGGCTAGCTAGGTATAGGGTACATCGCGACTAGTAGTGAACAGCGGAGCCACTACTTCACAAACAATACTTATAACATGTTGATAATTGGAAAACTGTAGAACTCTGAACATAATTCCGAATCTTCGGTCCTAATATCACCTTTTCTCCATAGTACAAGTAGCATGTGTATACTATACTCCATACTACCCGTTCCCGGCTAATCTACCAACCCGAACCGAGAAACCATGGCCTCCTCGGGGAGCAGGTTTCGACTTGTCGATCTGGGGTCGACACGTGTAAGGAATATCCAAGGATGAATTATTGTTACTGGATTAGTGATATCGTTAGCCGGGCGCAATGTATGCTACTTGTACCATGGAGTTTGAACTACATTATATTTTTATGTTGATTTAGGACCTACTTGTATCATATTATCGTAATTGGGTACAACAAATAGGTAAGGTATTACAGGTAATGTACATCGATAATTACTACACTAAATAAATGATTACAACCATAAAAAATAGCTCTTTTTATTGTGCTTCGCCTACATTCCACCCCCTGTAAAAGGGTTCAACCGTCTTACATTTCTTGGTCTGTGGGAAGCACAATAATTTTTGCTACAGGTCGACGTAGAACTCCGTTGACGGTTCTAACGTCCACCACACGGATAATACCATCGTGTCCGTAATACACGGTTTTAATCACACCTTTTGTCCACGCACTTCGCGGTCTATTATTGTCCACAATTATCACTACGTCACTGACACGCACGTTTGGCACATTGTTTGCCCACTTTTCACGACGTTGAAGCGTAGGTAGGTATTCCCGCAGCCAGCGCCGCCAGAACATGTCAGCGAGCGCGTTCACGCGCCGCCACTGCCTGCGGGAGTCGACGTCTTCGGTGTCGCTCGGTGCAAACGGTGTGCTCCCGGACGCAGTGCCCAGGAGCAGATGGTTCGGCGTCAGGACCACGGGCTGGTTGTGGTCGTCGTACACGTAGCTTAGTGGCCGGCTGTTTACGATTAGCTCGGCTTCCGTGAGGAGGGTGTAGAGGACCTCCTCGCGGGGGGCACGTTCTTTGAGCGTGCTACGGAGTGCATTCTTCACTGACCTCACCAGGCGCTCCCAGCAGCCGCCCATATGTGGGGCCGCCGGGGGGTTGAAGTGCCACTCGATGCCACGGTTAACCGCATCGTCCCTTATCTGACTTTGGTTAAGGTCTTTCAGGGCGGCTCGAAGCTCGGTATTAGCTCCGATGAAGTTGGTACCCTGATCAGAGTACAGATGCGCTGGTTGCCCGCGGCGCGCTATGAGGCGCCGCAAGGCTAGTATGGCGGAGTCGGCGCTTAGGGAAGCGGCCAACTCTAGATGGACGGCGCGTGTGGTGAGGCAGGTAAATAGGGCACCCCACCTCTTCTCGCGTCGTCGCCCGATTGTTACTTCCATCGGGCCGAAGTAGTCCACCCCCACTCGTATAAAGGCTCTTCGTGATGGTTCTACTCTAGCCAGTGGTAGATCGCCCATCTTCGGTGGGGCGGGTTGAGCTCTGCAAATTCGACAGAGTTGGCAATTTGCGACTACTGTTTTTACTGAAGTTCTAACTTTGGTAATCCAATACTTTTCACGCAGATTGTTGACGACGGTCTCGTGGTTTGCATGCAAAGCCATCGCATGGTAGTGTGCGATTAGCTTTTTTGTTAAAGGGTGACGACCTTCCAAAATGATAGGGTGCCGCTCACTGAATGTGAGTACCTCACAGGCACTTAGACGACCTCTTACTCGTAGCAATCCGTCGTCGGCTATCATGGGGTCGAGAGCCTTAATGTTGCTGCTGTTTGGTACGGGCAAGCCTTTTAGCATAGCGGCCCGCTCGTCCTTGAAGGTGTCTTCTTGACACAACTTTATGAGGCAGTTGTGAGCCTCCTCCAGGTCTCGCAGACTTATTACGGTGTTCGACCGACGTTTGCGACATCGGCCGATGAAGATTAGTACGTGCGTCATCACGCGTTGTAGGCGCGTCCATGAAGAGTAGCGCTTGTAGTCAAGGAGAGGCGCCACATGCGCCGCTGTGACGTGGACCCGCTGAATGCGCTCAAGGTCCGCTTCCAACGCCTCTGCCTCAGGACACGCCGGCCACTGCTCCTGTGGGTCACATAAAAACAAGGGGCCCGAGAGCCACTCTGCGTGGTTATCGGGCCAGCACAACCTGGTAGCTTTATCAGCTGGGTTATCCTGTGAGGGTACCCAGCGCCAGTTGCCTCTGTCTGACAGCCTATCTATTTCGGCTAATCTGTGCGAGACGAACCTTTGAAATTCCTGGGCGTCAGAGTTTATCCATTTTAGAACCGTCTTACTGTCGGTCCAAAAGAATTTCTGGTTAATTTGTAAACCCAGTTCTTTGTGGGCAGTGTCCGCTAATCGGCACGCTAATACTGCTGCTTGTAACTCTAGTCTAGGAATAGAGATTATTTTTTGCGGAGCTACTCGCGCTTTACCTAACAGCATAACGGTTTCCCTTTTACCGTCAGTGTTATAACCTACTAGGTACGCGACCGCGGCGTAAGCCAGCTCGCTGGTGTCCCCGAAAACATGTAGTTCTAACTTCTCGAGGTTTAAACCGTACCACCGCGGTATTTTTAAATCGTTTAATTGATGTAAATTGTGGAGCCAATTAAACCATGTTTTGGCGTCTTTTTCCTGTAATGGCTCGTCCCACTGTATTCCTGATTTCCATATTCGTTGCATCAAAATGCGTGACTGAATAACACAGGGATAAAGGAAACCAAGTGGGTCATAAATAGACATTATCATGCTCAGAAACTGTCTCTTAGTGGGCACTAGACTACCATTTATTATTTCAGGGGGAAGTCTTTTAAACGAAAGATCGAAACCTAACTCGTCGTCTTTAGGTGACCATATTAAACCTAGGGTCCTTTCAACTGAGCCTGCTCCCTTTTCAAGGGCTACTTTGTTAGGCATGTCTATTTTTAACTTTTCCCTTAGTTCTGATGAGCTAGTAACCCACCCCCGGATTATGAACCCGCCGGAAGCGTGTATTCTGGTTACTTCCTCTATCAGGCTGTTGGCCTTCTCCTCGGTCCAAGCACTATCTAGATAATCATCCATATAATGCCTGGATTTTATTGCTTCAACAGCCTCAGGGTAAACATCGACAAACTCATCGGCATTTTTATTGAGTATGTATATTGCCGTGGTAGGTGATGAGGCTGCACCGAATATCATGGAATTCATCGCGTATGTATCTGGTTCCTTGTTGAGATCCGCGCCTCTCCATAAAAATAATTGCGCGCCTTGATCTTGTGACCTTATTCTTATTCTTAGGAACATGTCCGCGATATCCCCTGAAAACGCTATGGGGCCTATCCTGAATTTTAACAATATGCCGAGCAATGAATTCAGTAGGTCAGGTCCGGTTAGTAGATTAACATTTAGACACGTCCCATGAGACGTGGCGGCCGCGTCAAACACTAAGCGCAGCTTGCCCGGTTTGTTCGGGTTAACGACCCCGAAGTGCGGTAAGTACCAAACCGGCAAACCGTCTATGTTGGCTGTTACTTTACGGGCGTAACCTTCGTCTACTAACCTACCTATTTGGGCAGAATATGCCTCGGCAAAACTAGCGTCCTTGCGCATACGCTTCTCTATGCCGTATAGCCTTTGCCGGGCCTGATGATAATTATCAGGCAACTGAATATTGTCATGTTTCCATAACAAACCCACCTCCCACTGTGAACGGTCGGGGGTACGATGGCTGGTGCTGTCTAACACAGCTACAGCCCTTTCGACATCTTTATGTTTACGAAAGTTCTCTGAAATGCCTATTGATTCTAACTCAAATTGTGACTTTACTAGGTCATGCAAATCAGGAAGAGAAACAGTTATGCAACTGACACTGTCTTTACTTTTATTATTATTGAATGGTCCATGGATGACCCAACCTAGCTTGGTAAGTGAGGCAACTGGCTTACCGGATCTTCCTTGGCGGATGTCCTGACTGACCAGCAGCTCCCAGTTGTCCTGTCCCAGTAACAGCATCGGCTTGGCTCCCCTCATTTCCACGCAACCCAAGTCGCTTAGGTGCGCGTTGTCATGTATTATTGAGGCGGACACTGATTGCGTTGGTAGGTTTACGTCTACCATTGTACGGCATTTAATGTTATGGCACTGTCCATTAGGACCTTTCACGCGCACTTGCACTACTCGTGAGGTTAAGTCTGTTACTCCGTGGCCACCCGCGGTTTTTAATGAAAGAGGAACACACGGACCCATTAGTTTGGTGGCGAGCGAACTATCAATGAGTGACACGGTCGCACCATCGTCCAATAACGCATAGCACTGTTTGTCGTCACCTATTTCGTCACTGATTGTTACTGGCATGATTTTTAGCAGCGCAGTAGCCCGCCATTCGCCTATGTTCGTAACACTTTCCGTTTTGTTATTTTGAGGTTTATCCTCTTTCTCTCTTTGTTGTTTATCCGCGTGTAATAGTAGATGGTGCCCGTAACCGCATTTCTTGCATCTGCTGGCACGACAGAACCTCTTGGGGTGCTTCCTTACGAGACACTTGAAGCACGTATTCTTTTCTTTGATTGTTTCCCACCGTTGTTGGATGGTAAGTTTCTTAAATTGCTCGCATTCTTCAATGTCGTGCTTCTGTTGACATATCACGCATTCTTCAGGTACAGTAGACTCATCGCTTTGCGTGTTTACTCGTTGTGTCAACGGAGGCCTGCTGCCGGCTGAGCGCGCGGTGTTCATTGGTCGGGACTGACTGGCTCCGCCATACTTCTGTTGCGGCTTGGCAGGGGGTTTTGATGGACCTGACTCGAACATGTTCGCTTGAACGTAGTATGATGTTGAGCGTGTCAAGTGTATCAGGAAATGCGATAATATTTCTAGGTTTGGAGACACTCTTAAGTCCACCCCCTGTGTGTTATCTAGTCCCATCGCGAAGTCACCGTATTGCGCACGTTGTACTGGTGTCAGCTTGCTCAGCAGGTCGCTTACCAGCTGTGGGTTATTTATATAACCCTCTGCATGGATGTTTTTAAGTAATGATACACAGTTTCGAACCGTTGATGAGAATTTCCTCAGCTCCCGGCAACTCTCCGTCACTCTGGGTAAATCTCTCACCTTCTGTATGGCGTATTGTAGCACTAGGGTCGGGTGACCGAACTCTTCCTCGAGCGCACGCATTATTTCTGCTGGGTCCGTTGATGTTCGCAGCAGATCCTCTACTGATCTCTTTGCGTCGCCCTGTAGTGAGGTTTTTAATCGTGCTAGGTTTTCATGTGTCTTGAAACTGTATAACTGTGATGTTTCCCAGTACATATTCCGATAGGATATCCAGTCGGCTGGGTCACCATTAAAATATGGCAATTCATATGCCTGTCTTGGTACCGGTCGTGGTCGTGCCAGGCTTGTGATTGCATCTGCCAGCTGGTCAATTTTCCGGTCTCTGTCCCCCGAGAATTCTCGCCGTCTTTCTCTTTCATCCGCTCCGTACTGCATCTGCCGCCGTGTATCCGACTCGAGTGGTACTACTCGAGGTACACTTGCGGCCGGAGTGGTAAAGACGGGATAATAATTGGGCAGACGGAATTTTACTCCTTCTGACGACACTGGCAGGTACCTTGGCGTATTTGGTACCGATATGTTAGGTAACGGTACAGACGCAGATGCCCTAGGTACTTGCAACACATTTTCATGCGGCACTGACGACACACGGTTGTTATCACAGTCACGATTCACTGTACTTACATGGATCTCAGATGTTTCACGGGGCGCAGCCACTTCAACAGGTGCGCCTGACACAGCCGGTGTACCCAATACGGCATTCATTTGGGACACTTGGGGCGTTTTCTTGACCCATTCTTCGACGCGCTGTGTCGTACTCACATCTGAGTGAGAGTCATCGCTTTCAGCAGCCGCCTCTATCTCGGCTATTTCTGCTTCCATCCGTTTCTTAACAAGGTTTTCCTTGTCTCTCACGAGGTTCTCTTTAAGCTGCACCAACTCGCGCTCGGCTTCGTACTCGATTCTTTTTCTTAAGTAATCGACGCTCCTGCGGCTATTTCTTGATGAAACTTTGCTTCGCGGCGATATATGACGACCCTTAGCGGCTGTCTGCCCTTCTTGCGGCCCTTCTGACTGGTCTTTACTGTGGTCGATTAATCGACCGCCTGTCAGAGGGATATTACGAGCAGATGTCGACGCCATTGTCGGTGCTATGGACGGAGAACCTGGTGCCCTCTCGGATGGTAAGCCCGAGTCAGAGACGATGTCCTCTGTTCGTCGCGTACTCATTTCTTCTGCCAGTCTTCTTTGCTTACTACGTGTGGTGATTTCACTTCTGTGACTCATGTTCTGACTGGTTTATTCCTTCTAGTTGAACCTGATCCGGCTCGATAGGACCAAAATGTTAATTACAGCGTGAGTCAGGTGTTGTAGGCGGGGGTGACGGTGTTCCCGTGACGAAGGAGTGAAAATAAACCAGTCAGATGTTACGAATAATGAGTTATATTAAACACGAATCACACAAAACAATAAATAGAAATCAGTCAATAGTTGCACCTGCATAGGTGTAAACACGGCACATAAATGTTACATTACAATAGAATCCTATGCTAAAATACTGGAAGACTGGCTAGCTAGGTATAGGGTACATCGCGACTAGTAGTGAACAGCGGAGCCACTACTTCACAAACAATACTTATAACATGTTGATAATTGGAAAACTGTAGAACTCTGAACATAATTCCGAATCTTCGGTCCTAATATCACCTTTTCTCCATAGTACAAGTAGCATGTGTATACTATACTCCATACTACCCGTTCCCGGCTAATCTACCAACCCGAACCGAGAAACCATGGCCTCCTCGGGGAGCAGGTTTCGACTTGTCGATCTGGGGTCGACACGTGTAAGGAATATCCAAGGATGAATTATTGTTACTGGATTAGTGATATCGTTAGCCGGGCGCAATGTATGCTACTTGTACCATGGAGTTTGAACTACATTATATTTTTATGTTGATTTAGGACCTACTTGTATCATATTATCGTAATTGGGTACAACAAATAGGTAAGGTATTACAGGTAATGTACATCGATAATTACTACACTAAATAAATGATTACAACCATAAAAAATAGCTCTTTTTATTGTGCTTCGCCTACAGATTACTTTTTGCGGAGCTACTCGCGCTTTACCTAACAGCATAACGGTTTCCCTTTTACCGTCAGTGTTATAACCTACTAGGTACGCGACCGCGGCGTAAGCCAGCTCGCTGGCGTCCCCGAAAACATGTAGTTCTAACTTCTCGAGGTTTAAACCGTACCACCGCGGTATTTTTAAATCGTTTAATTGATGTAAATTGTGGAGCCAATTAAACCATGTTTTGGCGTCTTTTTCCTGTAATGGCTCGTCCCCACTGTATTCCTGATTTCCATATTCGTTGCATCAAAATGCGTGACTGAATAACACAGGGATAAAGGAAACCAAGTGGGTCATAAATAGACATTATCATGCTCAGAAACTGTCTCTTAGTGGGCACTAGACTACCATTTATTATTTCAGGGGAAGTCTTTTAAACGATAGATCGAAACCTAACTCGTCGTCTTTAGGTGACCATATTAAACCTAGGGTCCTTTCAACTGAGCCTGCTCCCTTTTCAAGGGCTACTTTGTTAGGCATGTCTATTTTTAACTTTTCCCTTAGTTCTGATGAGTTAGTAACCCACCCCCGGATTATGAACCCGCCGGAAGCGTGTATTCTGGTTACTTCCTCTATCAGGCTGTTGGCCTTCTCCTCGGTCCAAGCACTATCTAGATAATCATCCATATAATGCCTGGATTTTATTGCTTCAACAGCCTCAGGGTAAACATCGACAAACTCATCGGCATTTTTATTGAGTATATATATTGCCGTGGTAGGTGATGAGGCTGCACCGAATATCATGGAATTCATCGCGTATGTATCTGGTTCCTTGTTGAGATCCGCGCCTCTCCATAAAAATAATTGCGCGCCTTGATCTTGTGACCTTATTCTTATTCTTAGGAACATGTCCGCGATATCCCCTGAAAACGCTATGGGGCCTATCCTGAATTTTAATAATATGCCGAGCAATGAATTCAGTAGGTCAGGTCCGGTTAGTAGATTATCATTTAGACACGTCCCATGAGACGTGGCGGCCGCGTCAAACACTAAGCGCAGCTTGCCCGGTTTGTTCGGGTTAACGACCCCGAAGTGCGGTAAGTACCAAACCGGCAAACCGTCTATGTTGCCTGTTACTTTACGGGCGTAACCTTCGTCTACTAACCTACCTATTTGGGCAGAATATGCCTCGGCAAAACTAGCGTCCTTGCGCATACGCTTCTCTATGCCGTATAACCTTTGCCGGGCCTGATGATAATTATCAGGCAACTGAATATTGTCATGTTTCCATAACAAACCCACCTCCCACTGTGATCGGTCGGGGGTACGATGGCTGGTGCTGTCTAACACAGCTACAGCCCTTTCGACATCTTTATGTTTACGAAAGTTCTCTGAAATGCCTATTGATTCTAACTCAAATTGTGACTTTACTAGGTCATGCAAATCAGGAAGAGAAACAGTTATGCAACTGACACTGTCTTTACTTTTATTATTATTGAATGGTCCATGGATGACCCAACCTAGCTTGGTAAGTGAGGCAACTGGCTTACCGGATCTTCCTTGGCGGATGTCCTGACTGACTAGCAGCTCCCAGTTGTCCTGTCCCAGTAACAGCATCGGCTTGGCTCCCCTCATTTCCACGCAACCCAAGTCGCTTAGGTGCGCGTTGTCATGTATTATTGAGGCGGACACTGATTGCGTTGGTAGGTTTACGTCTACCATTGTACGGCATTTAATGTTATGGCACTGTCCATTAGGACCTTTCACGCGCACTTGCACTACTCGTGAGGTTAAGTCTGTTATTCCGTGGCCACCCGCGATTTTTAATGAAAGAGGAACACACGGACCCATTAGTTTGGTGGCGAGCGAACTATCAATGAGTGACACGGTCGCACCATCGTCCAATAACGCATAGCACTGTTTGTCGTCACCTATTTCGTCACTGATTGTTACTGGCATGATTTTTAGCAGCGCAGTAGCCCGCCATTCGCCTATGTTCGTAACACTTTCCGTTTTGTTATTTTGAGGTTTATCCTCTTTCTCTCTTTGTTGTTTATCCGCGTGTAATAGTAGATGGTGGCCGTAACCGCATTTCTTGCATCTGTTGGCACGACAGAACCTCTTGGGGTGCTTCCTTACGAGACACTTGAAGCACGTATTCTTTTCTTTGATTGTTTCCCACCGTTGTTGGATGGTAAATTTCTTAAATTGCTCGCATTCTTCAATGTCGTGCTTCTGTTGACATATCACGCATTCTTCAGGTACGGTAGACTCATCGCTTTGCGTGTTTACTCGTTGTGTCAACGGAGGCCTGCTGCCGGCTGAGCGCGCGGTGTTCATTGGTCGGGACTGACTGGCGCCGCCATACTTCTGTTGCGGCTTGGCAGGGGGTTTTGATGGACCTGACTCGAACATGTTCGCTTGAACGTAGTATGATGTTGAGCGTGTCAAGTGTATCAGGAAATGCGATAATATTTCTAGGTTTGGAGACACTCTTAAGTCCACCCCCTGTGTGTTATCTAGTCCCATCGCGAAGTCACCGTATTGCGCACGTTGTACTGGTGTCAGCTTACTCAGCAGGTCGCTTACCAGCTGTGGGTTATTTATGTAGCCCTCTGCATGGATGTTTTTAAGTAATGATACACAGTTTCGAACCGTTGATGAGAATTTCCTCAGCTCCCGGCAACTCTCCGTCACTCTGGGTAAATCTCTCACCTTCTGTATGGCGTATTGTAGCACTAGGGTCGGGTGACCGAACTCTTCCTCGAGCGCACGCATTATTTCTGCTGGATCCGTTGATGTTCGCAGCAGATCCTCTACTGATCTCTTTGCGTCGCCCTGTAGTGAGGTTTTTAATCGTGCTAGATTTTCATGTGTCTTGAAACTGTATAATTGTGATGTTTCCCAGTACATATTCCGATAGGATATCCAGTCGGCTGGGTCACCATTAAAATATGGCAATTCATATGCCTGTCTTGGTACCGGTCGTGGTCGTGCCAGGCTTGTGATTGCATCTGCCAGCTGGTCAATTTTCCGGTCTCTGTCCCCCGAGAATTCTCGCCGTCTTTCTCTTTCATCCGCTCCGTACTGCATCTGCCGCCGTGTATCCGACTCGAGTGGTACTACTCGAGGTACACTTGCGGCCGGAGTGGTAAAGACGGGATAATAATTGGGCAGACGGAATTTTACTCCTTCTGACGACACTGGCAGGTACCTTGGCGTATTTGGTACCGATATGTTAGGTAACGGTACAGACGCAGATGCCCTAGGTACTTGCAACACATTTTCATGCGGCACTGACGACACACGGTTGTTATCACAGTCACGATTCACTGTACTTACATGGATCTCAGATGTTTCACGGGGCGCAGCCACTTCAACAGGTGCGCCTGACACAGCCGGTGTACCCAATACGGCATTCATTTGGGACACTTGGGGCGTTTTCTTGACCCATTCTTCGACGCGCTGTGTCGTACTCACATCTGAGTGAGAGTCATCGCTTTCAGCAGCCGCCTCTATCTCGGCTATTTCTGCTTCCATCCGTTTCTTAACAAGGTTTTCCTTGTCTCTCACGAGGTTCTCTTTAAGCTGCACCAACTCGCGCTCGGCTTCGTACTCGATTCTTTTTCTTAAGTAATCGACGCTCCTGCGGCTATTTCTTGATGAAACTTTGCTTCGCGGCGATATATGACGACCCTTAGCGGCTGTCTGCCCTTCTTGCGGCCCTTCTGACTGGTCTTTACTGTGGTCGATTAATCGACCGCCTGTCAGAGGGATATTACGAGCAGATGTCGACGCCATTGTCGGTGCTATGGACGGAGAACCTGGTGCCCTCTCGGATGGTAAGCCCGAGTCAGAGACGATGTCCTCTGTTCGTCGCGTACTCATTTCTTCTGCCAGTCTTCTTTGCTTACTACGTGTGGTGATTTCACTTCTGTGACTCATGTTCTGACTGGTTTATTCCTTCTAGTTGAACCTGATCCGGCTCGATAGGACCAAAATGTTAATTACAGCGTGAGTCAGGTGTTGTAGGCGGGGGTGACGGTGTTCCCGTGACGAAGGAGTGAAAATAAACCAGTCAGATGTTACGAATAATGAGTTATATTAAACACGAATCACACAAAACAATAAATAGAAATCAGTCAATAGTTGCACCTGCATAGGTGTAAACACGGCACATAAATGTTACATTACAATAGAATCCTATGCTAAAATACTGGAAGACTGGCTAGCTAGGTATAGGGTACATCGCGACTAGTAGTGAACAGCGGAGCCACTACTTCACAAACAATACTTATAACATGTTGATAATTGTAAAAACTGTAAAACTCTCAACATAATTTCGAATCTTCGGTCCTAATATCACCTTTTCTCCATAGTACAAGTAGCATGTGTAACTACCCGTTCCCGGCTAATCTACCAACCCGAACCGAGAAACCATGGCCTCCTCGGGGAGCAGGTGTCGACTTGTCGATCTGGGGTCGACACGTGTAAGGAATATCCAAGGTTGAATTATTGTTACTGGATTAGTGATATCGTTAGCCGGGCGCAATGTATGCTACTTGTACCATGGAGTTTGAACTACATAACATTTTTTATGTTGATTTAGGACCTACTTGTATCATATTATCGTAATTGGGTACAACAAATAGGTAAGGTATTACAGGTAATGTACATCGATAATTACTACACTAAATAAATGATTACAACCATAAAAATAGCTCTTTTGATTGTGCTTCGCCTACAACTTTAATTTCGGAAGGCGCTGACAAAAAATTAAAATACATGATCCAAAGTCACCGCCTTCCGAAATTAAAGTTATTTTTTATTTTGTAGTGTTTTTTTGCCGGACACAGGAAAGTGAGGAAAGGCACAAGAATAGAGCGGCCTATGCTCAACCGTGAGTGCAGTCGGGCGGTGGACGATGATGATAATTCGGGTTCGCGTTCTAACAAATCAATAATAAAAGTCTGTTGTTTTAAAAAAAAATCCTTATTGTATGTTACTAGCTGCAATCTATGTGTATTTCATTTTATGTTCTCATCTACTCTACCCGACTTTTACTTAGTCAACATTGTCTTTGTCTTTTTGTGTATCAGTGAAGAACGTTGTTGGTTGCACATTTACATAACTCCTTATGTACTATTTATTTGTAAAATATAATGTGTAATTGTTTGTTCTTCCAAATAAATAAAATAAAATAAAAGATTTTATTTCTGTACTTTAACATGTTCATCATATTTTAAAAACTAGATGAAGTCAACATGTCCTATCTGACTACTCTGAGAACAAAAGCCGAAACAAACTCAGAGGTCAGTATCTTTTAAAGTCCAGACATAATTTTGGTCAGATCATGTAGATTGGTGTCTGATAAGATCTTTTAGGGAAAGAACTACACAGATTGAGTGGGCCTGTCCAGTCAGTGTACGTATTTGTCAGTAATCGTGCAACTCAACTCAGAACTTACGGGGAACCTAGTCGCGGGCTCGAACTCACTGATGGGCCTGACTAAAAAGCACGCTGTCTCACCACGCCTCGTGTCCGACAGTGATGAGCAGTTAGAAACTAGTCTACACGCACAAAATTATTGAGTGAGATGCAGGATCATTTATAGTACAACAGGCGCGTAAAAAAATGAGAACGGTCATTCGGAAGATCGGGTTTTATGAAAAAACCACTGCATAAATCAATGACCAATAAAGTTTATTGAACTTTTTGATATTTGATTCAAATTTTACAATTCTTTTATTAATAAACACGCCCAAAGTTAGGTTAAATTAGCAAGAAAAACTAATCTTTGTTGGCTCCTAACTTTTTAAGGTCTTTTAATTTTAGTATTCTGTTTCCGTACAGACAATATTAACAATGAGACAAAACCATACCATGCTTAACTTTTGAGGTACATTGTCGAACAGTGGAGTAATACACTCCCGAAGTTTGTATGGGAAAAATGTGGACTAGATTCACCTTAAGGAGCTCAACAACTCGACGAACTTGAGTGCACCGCCGCATAGATTACGCAAACTGCCAGACTAATCAAGGAATTATTGCTTATCCACGTCAACACAAGATTTCATCATTTCATAACAATTTCAGCCCAAGATAAAAATAAAAACCGGCAAAAAGCGAGGTGGACTAGGAACTGATAGGTAGTTCTTTGTGAAAGTTTTTTTTCTGATTACCCTAATGATAACTACGTTAATGATACTAATTACAGACATCAACTATTTTTTTGTTTAATTACCCTAATGATAACTATGCTAGTTAGAGACATAGACTATTTTACCCATAATCATACTTAATATTAAAAAAATATACATATACACCGTGACATTTTAGTCGTCTTACAAAGGTGGTCCACTTAATGTATCCGTCAAATACCCCTAGGCGCGATTAAAACATTGTTACCATTATTAATTAATATAATAGGTACAAAGAAAAATAAATGATGCTTTAGAATTATGAAACACCCTCCCTGTTAATAATGTTTACGTATCAAACGGTAGAAGATATCTACCTGCCTACCATTACATTCCATCATTAATTCCATCTCCATAACTGTGTTCTAGTTAAGAGTATTTTGCAGACGCATCACAACACCGTCGTCGCGGTGTACGTCGATCTATCGGGGCCACCGCGATGACCCAGTTACAAGTGCGGAAAACGACATGAAGTGTTTTTTATAATTGTTTAGGTGTCACGCTCACCTTAAAAGTAAATATGGCTGCAAAACAGTCTATTAAAATAAAAACCGATCTGGAAAGGCAGTTGTATGACTGTTACATCCAGGAGAAAACGGACAGAGAAAACCTGCAACAAATGGTATGTCAACTGAACGGCCACATACAAAGCTTGCAGGAACAGGTACAAGACCTTCAAGGTCAATTAAAATGCTTAAAAGCACAAGGAAAAGGAGAACCCTCAGATAAACAGGTCAGTGAGGCCATAACACCTGATCATCCTACTAAAAGTGAAGTTGAGTACTGCACGGATGAGGATGAACTTGCCAAAGAGACTGGGTGGATTAGGGCTAAAAACAGGAAGAAAAGGAAGTTGAACACCACCCTTACTCCACCATCACTACAACAAGCTAAAACTAGCGCTCAGCAGCAGCAACCCAGCAGCAAAGAGAAGGCACCCACTAAAAAGATTCTACCGCCGCCTCCGATTGTGGTGGACGGTGTTAAGAATTACCAAACATTCTACGACTTTTTAACTGAATCTCAGCCAGTAGAAACATTTACCGCCAAAATGTTAAGCGGTAATAGTGTGAAAGTAAATGCCAAAACTGAAGAGTCCTACAGAGTGATTTCTCGACGCTTAACAGAAAATAACTGCTTATGGCACTCATACGAGGATAAGCAGAGTAGGCCAATAAGAGTTGTGGCGAAAAAATTGCATTCTTCTTGCTTACCGGATCGGATTAAAGATGACTTAACGTCGCAAGGATTCCAGATAGAAAATGCAATTAACAAGCTTAGCTGGAGAACAAAAGAACCGCTGAACATGTTTATTTTATCGTTCAAGAATGACGAAGAAGTCAATAAAATATACGGAATTAAACATATCCTAGGGTGTAAAGTAGAGATACACCCCCTTAAAACGTCAAAAATAATACCGCAGTGTAAGAGATGCCAATCCTATGGTCATACCCAAAAGTATTGCTCAAAAGAGCCAAGGTGTGTTAAATGTACAGGTAAACACCTCACAGCTGATTGTAAGAAACCTGCACAAGAAAAACCTAAGTGTGTCCACTGTGGCTTACCTCACCCAGCCAACTACAGAGGGTGTTTAGTTGCCAAGGAGATGCAAATGATGAAGAACAAACACGCAAAAAATAATCCAACTAACAACCCTGCCGTTAAGCAAATTGTTAGAAACCCCGACAAACAGACAACAAAACAAAATGCGCAGTTTGCACAGATAACCGCAATAACTGCACATACATCCAAAAGTGCCTCATATGCACAAGCAGTAAAACCAAGCATACCATCCAGTCTAGACGACAAGCTCAACCAGATCTTGAAGTGCATATCCTCATTTGACAAGAGACTAGAGAAATTAGAATCAAGCACTGTACAAAATCATTAATGAATAACACACTCAAAATAATGGCGTGGAATTCCAACGGACTGCTGCAACACCAACATGAGTTGCTAGTAGTCCTAGACACAGAAAACATTGATGTGTGTTTGATCTCTGAAACGCACTTCACCAAACAGTCTTTTGTAAAGTTTAAAGGTTATAAGGTTTATCACTCGCTACACCCAAACAACACGGCCCGAGGAGGTAGCGCAGTTATTATTAGAGAAAATATCTGTCATTACGAACAGTGTAAATACGAGGAGCCAGACACGCAAGCTGTGGCGGTATCAATTAAAACAAAGAAATTTAATGTGACAGTAGCGGCCATATACTGTCCCCCAAGACATATGATAAACAAAGAACAATATGTACACTTCTTCAGACTCCTTGGACCGAGATTTATATTGGGCGGTGATTTTAACGCTAAGAACACTCATTGGGGATCGAGACTAACTTCAACTAAGGGAAGACAGCTTTTTAGTGCAGTGAATGATATGAGCTGTGAGGTCATAAGTACTGGAAAACCCACATACTGGCCGACTGACCCCCAGAAACTTCCAGACCTTATCGACTTTTTCATTGTCAAAAATATATCCAGTAATTATCTGAGTGTGGAAGAGGGGTATCACATGAACTCCGATCACTCTCCAATATTATTACAACTAAGTCACAAAACATTACTGAGAAAAAACCACCTGACATTGGGAAATAAGTTTACAGATTGGGAAAGTTTTAGCATAGACTTACAAAATATTATTGACCTAAAAACTGCATTAAAAAGCAAAGATCAGCTCGATTCTGAAGTAAACAAGTTTAGCAACAATATCCAACAATGTGCATGGAACAACACACCACAGTTTATAAAAAAATGTAAAGGAAATACCTACCCAAAGGAAATAATAGACCTGTTACATGAAAAAAGGAATCAAAGAAAAATATGGCAGCAAACTAGATTTCCGAAAGATAAAACACTTTTGAATAACCTATCGAAAAGACTACAAAGAACAATACAAACATTTCAAGATGAGGCTCTAAATACTAACCTACGGCAGTTAAGCAGCGATCATACAACGCAATACTCTCTTTGGAAAGCAACAAAGTCACTGAAAAGGCCAATCACATCAATTCCCCCTATCAGAGATGATAATGGAAAGTGGGCCATAAGCAACGAGCAAAAAGCCCTTAGATTTGCACATCATTTAGAAGAAACCTTTCAGCCAAATGACGGGTATGTAGACAACCTGCAGTTTGACAATATTCTGCAAGATAAGAGAATTAAGCTTGTGACCCCGAATGAAGTTGCAAAGGAAATTCAAATCATAAGCTTAAAAAAGAAATCCCCAGGGTATGACCTTATTACGGGTGAAATCCTAAAACATATGCCACGTAAAGCCATCGTTAAGCTTACCAGGCTTATCAATGCTGCATTCGTGCTAAAGCATGTTCCTGAGCCATGGAAAGTTGCCGAAGTGATTATGATTGCTAAACCTGGTAAACCACCTCACGAAGCATCATCATACAGGCCCATTTCCCTGTTGCCAATACTATCAAAGCTGTTTGAAAAATTATTTTTAAAACGCCTAAAACCGATTATAAACGAGAGTAACCTGATCCCTGACCACCAGTTTGGTTTCAGAGAGAAACATTCAACAATAGACCAAGTACATAGAATTACCAACATCATTGAGAGAACGCTTGAAGATAAAAAAGTCTGCTCCACCGTATTTTTAGATGTGGCACAAGCTTTTGATAGAGTTTGGCATGAGGGTTTGATATACAAACTAAGACTAATGCTGCCTAATGATTTTGCCGATATCTTGCAATCATACATTACAAATAGAATGTTTAGAGTAAGGCACGAGGATGCTTTTTCTGAGCTAAAAATTATTAAAGCTGGCGTGCCTCAAGGTAGTGTGCTGGGTCCAGTGCTCTATTTGTTGTACACGTATGATATACCAGAGCTAGAAAATAATACTATTGCAACCTTTGCGGACGACACTGCCATTATGGCTACTGGGTCATGCCATATGGAAGCAATCGAAAAGGTACAAATTGCTTTAAATAAAGTTCATGACTGGGCACAAAAATGGAGAATCAAATTGAATGAATCAAAGTCGTTTCACATTGATTTCACCAACAGGAATTTTGAATACCATCCAGTCTTCATAAATGGCCAACAAGTACCATACGCAAATACAGCCAAATACCTTGGCATAACGCTTGACGCGAAACTGCGCTGGAAAGCGCACGTCAAAAAGAAAAGACAGGAACTAGACATGCGTTTTAAAAACATGTATTGGTTGATTGGACGGGATTCCTGTCTATCGATACACAACAAAATTTTATTATATAAGCATATCCTTATGCCAATATGGACATATGGCATCCAACTGTGGGGCTGTACTAAACCGACCAACATCAAAATTATACAAACATTCCAGAATAAGGTACTCAGGAGTATTGTTAATGCTCCCTGGTACATAAGAAATGACGACCTCCATCGTGACCTAAAAATGGCACCAGTCACCACCATAATCCAAAAATTTGCTGAGGCCCATGAACAACGACTCCATCAACATGTGAACATCGAGGCGATTCAGCTGTTAGACCAAACAAATATAGTGCGCAGACTAAAACGAACAAAACCTTTTGAGTTAGTGTAGTGCAAAAAGTATAGAAATAATAGTGACATTGACACACATAATAACACATGAACAAAGTGTTTATAATTCATCATATCAGACTCTAAGAAAGTGGAACGGACTTGTGTAAAGTGCAAAGGACACTATTCTAAGTTTTAAAATAATCATCATGTATAAAATTAAGTTAGATTAAAATTGCTTATTAGTCTTATAGACTAGATTGTAATGAATTACTAAGAACTGGGTTCTTTTTAATAAAGTATAAAAAAAAAAATTCCATCTCCATAGCAGGGTGTTTCAAACTACGTCATGTGGCTTAGTGAATGATATTTTTTTTATTTTTTATTATGAAAATGTTCAAAAATATAATATTTTTTCTATAAATGATTAGTAGTCATTGGGTACTTGAAGTGGGTTGCCGATGTAAGACGACTAAAATGTCACGGTGTATATATTTTAAAGCTGAATAATTTGTATGGTTGACCGCGCTAATCTCAGGAACCAGCAGGTTCAAATAGAAAAAAATGTTTTAGTCTTGGATGGCCCATTTATCGAGGAAAGTTATAGCCTACATAACATCACGCTCTTCATAAAGTCATCGGCCCACCTTGTGGGAGGCCTTTCCACGCTACGTCTTCCGGTACGCGCTCGCCACTCCAGAACCTTTCGGCCCCATCGGCCATCTGTTCTGCGAGCTATGTGCCCTGCCCACTGCCGCAGGAATCCGCTGGATGTAGCATCCGCACAAGACCGATCGAAGCGAAGGAGCCTGGGGGAAGCCTATCTCCAGCAGTGGACGTCTTTCGGCTGAAATTAATGAATGAATGAAAAGGACTCTTAGGGGCCGAGCAAAGAGAAAAAGGCTCGAATACGAAGTACTCGCACGAGCAGGTGATTTGATGCCAAGGGTGAGTCGAGAGGGTAAAAAATTTAACGCGAACGAAGTTGCGGCCAGAAGAACTGTTAACATTTACCACATCAACTAGATCTATTTCCGATTTTTCGCTATGCAAACTTCGATTGAGATGAGGACAATAGTATTTTATGGAGATTTTATTATGTCAAAATAAGCTCCTTTATATGATGCCCCACTTTTTCAGTTCCTATGGCAATGAGAAAGAATAGTTTTTCAATTATTACAGTTGCTGTTTAAGTATATGGTACCTACTGCTTTTAATTAACTAAGCAATTAACTTACTTCTAACAAATCGATAGATTTACTAATTCCTGAAATAAGCAGCTGTGACGGATAGATGGACAAAGTCGTGTAAGGGTTCTTTTATAACATTTTAGTACAGAATCCTAAAAATAAACCTGCCCAAACTATTTAAAACTGATGTAATAATACGGAATACAGAGTCAATGCCACGGGCTATATAATCAGTGTGGATTAGATCTACCGGCAGTCAAGGTTGCTCTAGCGCACAACGCAGACGCGAGTGGATAGTTCATGGTAGTGCGCAACAAAAACAGGAAAAACCAAAAAAACGTTTTTTGACGTTTCTGTGTATTAAAAACTTTTTGTGTCGTGTTCTAAATGTGAATTTGAAAAAAATAAACAAGTGAGTTGTTTTTTTCCTTTTATGGTTTTTGTTTGTTTTGACAAAATGTGTTTTAAGTAGGTGGTTAAAAAACATGTAAATTAGGTATTATAATTTAAATTCATGGCGCACATTTAAACTTATGGATATTTTTGTTTGTCTTAAATAATAAGTCGCAGTTATCAGAAAACTAAACACGTAGGTTGCTGTGACTGTATGATTAACAAACAAGTTTATTTTTAGAATAGTGTTGCCATCTTACATCATCATCATGAAATGGGTTCATCGCGTTCGACATGAATGATATTTATTCCGAACACATATCGTACCGGTAGAATATCTGTTGTTTATGTTTCATTATTATAATAACAATGTTTTTTTGTTGCAAAATGACTAACACAATAACTTCTTTTTTTCATTTTATTAACCGACCGCAAAAAGAAAGAGGTTTTCAATTCGACATGTTTATATTTTTTTAAATTTTTTTCGTGTATTTTCGGGCATAACTCCGTCATCTAAAGACGGATTTGCAAAATTCTTTTTTTGTTTGAAAGGGGTTTATTCCAAAATGGTCCCATTTAAATTTCATATAGATCTGACGATGCGTTTCGGAGACATACAATGGAAGTCTTCAAAAAATAATCACGCTAAAAACACTACAAAGTGAAAAATAACTTTAATTTCGGAGGTCGGTGAGTTTGGACTTGCAGTTTAATTTTTTGTCAAAAAGTTTTTCTGTTAAGATCGCTTTGTACCTCACTCAAGTGAACGCACACAATTATAATTCGAACTCATTTGTTTTTAAAGTAAATCATCGCGGATTCACAACATGACACCGTTCGAATTTCTAACTGATGTTTAGAGTAACAAATCTAAGAATAACTTGAGCCGCTGTTTTGTTTAGCTTTACAACTTTGTTCTTCATTAATTAATTTAATGGTTGGTTAGCAGTTGAAATACAGGAAACTAGAAATCAATGAGGACAACACCTATGTACCTACACTAATTTTATTGTGTACCTAAATCCTCTTTCGATCTGTGAGCAATATGGTCCACCAAGCTCTCTGATCGATATTTAGCTGATTTTATTTTTATTCTTATTGAAAATTGTTTGATATGTCGAAGGGAGTACATAAGTGCGTAAGAGGAAGTCTGAAAGTGGCACAGGTAACTGATATGTTGTATGGCAATCGTTTGTAATGTGGTATGACCATGGGATACGGAGGAATGACGAAAATGTCGTGAGGATAGTTTTGAGTATGAACGTCGATGGCTATAAGAGTAGGACTGTGTGAATGATGATATGGTTAGAAAGGGTGTGACTACGGAGATGGCGACTAATAGAGAAGTCATCTTCTGCCTTCTTCCAACTTTGTTGGGGTTGGCTTCAAATCTAACCGGATACAGCTGAATACAAGTATGTATTTTGCATGGAGCAACTGCATATCTGACCTCCACAAGCCAGTTACTGGGTGTCACCCAGTAACTGATACCCCTTGGTAAGACTGGTTGTCAAACTTTCGGGCTTCTGACGACCCGTAACGACTGTCAAAGCCTCACGAATCACAGCCGGGACCAACGGCTTAACGTGCTTCCCGAAACACGGAGGCGAATGTAAAGATGGTCACCCATCCACGGACCAACCGCGGCAAGCGTTGCTTAACCTGATCGATCGACCCGTACAGCTGTTATTACATAGCCACAAGTCCGTAATAGAGAAGTATGGAAGTAAAGGCCAGTTGCAAGTGACGTTGCAACGACCTCAAATAAATTGGGAATAAATAAAAAAAACGAATAAACACGCTTTAAAAACCAAGCTATAAAAGCAGAAAATAAAAATAAAATAGGGTGCTTTTTGATTAATATCAAGCACCCCACGCATTTTTTAAATTATTTTCTGCTTTTTTAGTTTGGTTTTTTAAAGTGTGTTTTTTACTCTACTATTTATTTTCAATTTTTTAGTTAAGCTAACTGCAAAAGCGTGATTTTTTTTAACATTATGGAATTATTTATGAAATTTTTGAATTGTCATCGGTCCTGGCTGGATAAGTCTCCAAAGTTAAAATTAAATTTGACCGTTTGAAGTGGGTCAAAATCAAGTCGAAAGGAGTCAGGTGCTTACAAAAATACAGGTGAAGCTAATAAAAGCGTGTTAAAAACGCAGGATAATCCTGATGATAACCTAGGGAATAATAATGATGAGCACTATCATACAGTTCGTGTACTGTGACGCTTATTTTATCTTTACTATGCAAACAAAACAATAGTAGGACTGGCCTTGATAGCAATCACATGTCACTAGCTCACATGACTGTGTGGCGGCAGGAACATCAATGTGGAGTTGTGTTCGGTGTTCCTATTATTTTATTGTCATTAGTGGCTTAGTCATTACCAGAGGTCGGAGTAGGTAGATTGATTTAAGGTCGTTGACGTCAAACGTAGAGGATAATATGGATATGCCTCCAAAATACCGGAACTTCATATTTACTGTGATGATTATTTATTTTAATTGTATTAACGTTAAAAGCCAAAATATGGAAATTGTATCCGATGAGGATTAAAAATAATTTATTTATGTTTTTGTTTAATTAAAAATAATTGTTCATTGAATTCAATCAATCATTCATATAATAAACGATTTTGTTAGCCTATCTGTACGTTTTTTTTTCCATAATTCCAATTCTGGAACTTTTTCCGGTACTTCCCGCACATTATGGATAAAATGGCATGTCCATATTATAATATCTTGACGGAAGTATATAAAATCAATCTACCTACTCCGACCTCTGGTCATTACATTTAGGTACAATAGTACAGGGTCAACTTAAATTATCAGTACTTCACTCACGTTTTGGGTACCTACCGACATAGAAAACTAATTAAAAAAAACGAAAACAGAAAAAAAAAAATCTATTTCTAATGAAACAAAGAGATTTTTTTATCATTCGATGGGCAATGCCCGTAATCGGTCAGCGAACCGCCTCGGCCGACGCCGACGGTGCGTAGGTATATATATCTCAGCTGTGTTTCAACTTTTTCGTGGAACTTAGATATTTCTTACGAATTTCACCAATCAGAATTATCTGCTGATGTAATATTTTGTAACTTAAATACGTCTAAATATAAATTCAAGAAATCATATAGCTACAATGTGATAGATTGATAATATCTAATAACGATAATGGTTATACAAGCTCGCAATTACTATTGTAATTGCTTGACAGCCATATAGGTCGATCGGCCGATATATTCTGTAAAATTCTCACCGTGAAAACATATGTAGGTGAAGTGAGCTTGAAGTGAGTTGTCAATAATGTTAATCTCAAACGTCAAGTAGAAGGACAGCTTGGCTATTCTTTAAAAATCTCACCGTGAAAACAGGTGAAGTGAGCTAAAAGTGAACTGTCATTGTATGTGATGCTAGAAATTGACACTACTGACAGCTCACTTCAAGCTCACTTCGCCTTAGTTTTCACGGTGAGATTTTTCCCGAATTTTTCTCAGCTCACTTCACCTAAATTATGCAGGTTAAGCAACGCTTGCCGCGGTTGGCACGTGGGTTGGTGACCATCTTAATATACCAAGACGGTCGTATTCGGAAGCCTGAAAGTCTGACAATAAGTCTAAAAAAAAGGTATCCTATTAAGGTGCTCTTACACGGGCAATTTTTGTTTTTAGCAATTATTGCTCGGCAACACTAATGGATTAATCTGGATCAATTAAGTGGAGTAATCTGGAGCAACAACAATAAATTGCCGAAGTGTTTCGGCAATATCGCTACTGATTGCTCCATACATTTCATGAGTTTTTTTAAGTTGCTCTATATTGTGTGGCCGTTTTTCTGGCAACAGGTGGCTACATTATTGCCGTACATTACTGGATGTAGTTGTGACATCATAGTTAACGAGAATTGCCCAAGATGAAGCAATTTTAGGCGCTCGTGTAAGCGCACCTTTACCCAGTACCGGGTTGTGAAGGTAAGATGGGCAGTCACTTCATGCAAAATTTCAGAATTCAGTTTAATCTAGTTAAACTATAACCTGAATCTAACATATGTAGTTGGGAAAGGCAAGTCAGATGACGAATGGAAATTATATGGCTGATAGCGTAGGCCTTTGTATAAATATACTTAAGTGCTTGATATAAAAACATATGACAATCAAACCAGTGTTTTATTGACATGAGATTAATTCAAAGTCAAGCGGCAAAGATAAAAACGTCTGCTTGTGCAGAGACTAGAGACTGTTATCACATTTACTATCTGACTGATAACAACTACTGGTATTTCAATAGTAACAATGTAAATACTTAGATGTTCAGTAGAAGCTGCTCTCTCGTTGTAGGAAAAGCTTATACAATGCGAGATCAGCTACTTCACTGGAAACATGATAAATGTCGTCGTATCAGGAGAATGTTATAAAATAAACACCAACTAGGTTTTACGTATTTCATCAACAACAGTATTCTCTTGTCCTAACCCAATTTGTGGGAGGCCTTCCCGCTCTACGTCTTCCGGTACGCGGTCGCCACTCCAGAACCTTTCGGCCCCATCAGCCATCTGTTCTGCGAGCAATGTGCCCTGCCCACTGCCACTTAAGTTTGGCAATTCTTCGGGCTATGTCGGTTACCTTGGTTCTCCTGCGGATCTCTTCATTCCTGATTCGATCGCGTAGAGAAACTCCGAGCATAGTCCTCTCCATTGCTCTTTGGGTGACTTTAAGCCTTCTGATAAAGCCCATTTTGAGCGACCACGTTTCTGTACCATAGGTCATCACTGGCAACACACACTGGTCAAAGACTTTCGTCTTAAGACACTGCGGTATTTGTGAAGGCCGCGGGAATCCGCTGGATGTGGGAAGCACAAGACCGGTCGAAGTGGAGGAGCATGGGGGAGGCCTATGTCCAGCAGTGGACGTCTTTCGGCTGAAATGAATGAATGAATAAATGAACCCAATTTATTTGTGGTCGTCGCAACATGTATTTTTAAACGACTTCAAAAAAAAGAGGAGGTTCTCAGTTCGTCTATATGTTTTTTTTAAATGTTTGTTACCTCAGAACTTTCGACTGGGTGAACCGATTTTGATGATTCTTTTTTTATTTGAAAGCTGGTGCTTCCCGTGTGGGCCCTTTGTAATTTCATCTAGATCTGATTATGCGTTTCGGAGACAGACAACGGAACTCTTCAAAAAATAACAGTAAATCAACCGCTATTGCTGCTATCGCAAAAATATATATTGCTTTGACCCCAAGGATGAAGAAATTTCGAATTAGTGGGGTAGGTACTATAACTAAAAAGTGAAAAATATATATTGCTTTGACCCCAAGGATGAAGAAATTTCGAATTAGTGGGGTAGGTACTATAACTAAAAAGTGAAAAATAACTTTAATTTCGGAAGGCGGTGACAAAAAATTTAAATACATATCCAAAGTCACCGACTTTCGAAATTAAAGTTATTTTTCACTTTGTAGTGTTTTTTCTGAAGTCGGTTGTTTTTTTCTCGTAAAAGTCTATTAGTCGTCATCTCCGTAGTCACACCCTTTCTAACCATATCATCATTCACACAGTCCATCCATCGTTTCTTTGGTCTCCCCCTACTCTTATAGCCATCGACATTCATACTCAAAACTTTCCTCACGACATTTTCCTCATTCCTCCGTATCACATGCCCATACTATGACAATTATTTACAATGACAATTTTAAGAGGATCCACGAGTAAATAATTACCTACGCATAATTTTTTAACTCTAATTAGTGTTACTTACACTTAGAAAATTGTTGCTGGCATTAGTTGGCACTATAATGATCCCGTTATGTCTACGTAAATAATAGCACAATTTTATGTACCTAATTGGTAAAAGAGTACATTTTGTTTTTTTCTTTCTATGACAACATTCCTCAAATCGCCCTGTGTAGGAAATGTTGTAATTGATTTGAATTAAATTACCAATGTGATCTTTGAAGTTTCAAAGGTTTGTTATTTTAAAAGCATAAAAAAAACCTAGATTCGTCAACACATTGATAGCAACCTTGTATTTAGAAACGAATATTTTAATTGGATCTCCAAGAGAGGATGTCCAATTACATACATGTTTATAAAAACAGGGAACAATAAGCTTCTAACTATAGGAAACCACATCATTCACTTATGATTATAATATAGGTAGTTAACATAACAAGTCTGAAAGTGACAAAAATATTAAAATCAATCAAAATACACGAATATATAACCAAAAATTCGAAGACGTGACATCTACCAACACGCACTTGGCCCGCGTGGCAGATTGCGGGCTGCGGCCCACTCTCTCTCGCATCTATTGAGGAGGCTTGTATACCAGCAGTGGGAACGTTATGGTGAATCTAGTCGACATTTTGTCCATACAAACTTCGGGTGTGTATTACTCCACTGTTCCACAATGTACATTAAAAATTAAACATGGTATGGTTTTGTCTCAATATTAATATTGTCTGTCCGGGAACAGAATACGAAAATAATAAGCCATTAAAAAGTTTGGAGCCAACAAAGATTAGTTTTTCTTGCAAATTCTTTGGGCGTGTTTAAGTAATAAAAGAAGTGTAAAATCTCCAAAACCAAGTCGGTACCAACAACGCTCAAATATCGAAAGTTAAATAAACTTTATTGTTCATGGATTTATTTAATGGTTTTCATAAAACCTGATCTTTCGAAGGACTTTTCTTAATGTTTCACGCGGCTGTTGACTATAAATGATCCTGCATCTCACTCAATAACGTGGTGTGTGTAGTTTAGCGTCTAACTGCTCATCACTGATACTACCTCTGTCGGACACGATGCCTGGTGAGACAGCGTGCTTTTTAGTCAGGCCCACCATATGGTATTATTATGCTATAGAAGACAACAGACAAAAATAACAAGATTATGCCGTGGATACTCAGTCTTTTGTGCCTCTTTCATACTTTGATATTTTGCTGTGACTAATTTAATTATTTTCTTTATTCCAGAACAAAATGAAGCTCAACGTGCTACTGCTGTTAGCAACTATAACCAGCTCATATGGCTACCACATCCTGGTACTAATTCCAGCACCTTCTCACAGTCATAACATGCTGGGGAAAGGAATCGTGGATGCCCTCCTGAATGGAGGACACACGGTAAGATCCATTTCATCGACTGGACCTACTCAAAACTGTTAGCCGCGCTAAACCGGGGGCAGAATCTAGAACCATGCAGGATTCAGAACAGTTGTTGCTTGTGTCCACAAGACCGTGACGTAGACTTTAAAAGTATTATTTTTTCAGGTGACATGGGCGACGCCTTTTCCAGAAAAAGTCAAGAATCCTCCTAAAACTTTGCATGTTCTTGACATAAGCACAGTCCAGAAGTTTGCCCAAGGTATGTGAATTTACGAGAGCAGTGGGGGCCCAGGTGGTACGGGGCGAGACTTAAGAGTTGTATGTCGTAGATATGTCACCGTAAAATTGTAAATACCGTTAGATTAGAATCTGTCTCGCGATATTGTAAACTGTCGATTAATTGTGAAGTGCACCATTCTGCTTACCGACCGAATAGGTTATGTTAGGTTAGAATTGCGAAAAAATGTGCGCGAGCCGAGCAAGCGAAGCGAGCGGTGCCGCGTCAGCGCCGGCGAGCACTACTTCCAAGTTAGTGGCAGTTACTTGACTATTTAGTAATAGCGCAAGGTACTAGCCGTCTTGAAACCAGATCACAATTTGTCGGTTTCACTTCGTTAGATTATAATCTACCGAAAAATAATGCGTTAAATTGTAAGCAGTATGGTTTTTTTTTATTTTTTTTGTGGGTGGGAAATCATCAAATGACTTCTCCCGCTCTGGTTGGAGCAGGAGGGCGTGTCAGACTTTTACTGACTAAAACTCACCCATGCTCCTTCAGCTGCCCGTATGCCAGGGGCCGCGGTATCTCTTTCGAACAACCCGCACCCCTAGCAGGCATCGGCCCTTGCGGGCCCCACCAGCTGCTGCTGACGTCCTCCTGCGACGGGTCAGTACAGTGGCCCCGCCGCCAACCACTTTTCGGCCGCAGGGGATAGGGAGAGCGGCCAACGCTATACCGACACTCCTCTTCCCCTGCGGCCCCACCGCGTCCGCCATCAAACGGTGGCGGCCCCGTCCAGGCTACGGAAGGGAAGAGCGCTACTCAGAAGTACCAGCACTCCTCCTCCGCCGCAGCCTGTAACCCTCAGCCGCGATGCCTCCCATTCGACATCGCGGCCCGCCTCAGTTGCGATGCACCTCACCGCAACCTACTTTTTGGCCGCTACGTCGTCGGCTTGGAGGCACAAGCCCTGACGAGCGGCCCCACCTTGGGGTTCCTCTTCGCTTCACCGTGGGAGGGTGACCACGGTTACTGAGCCCCCCCGCAACGACAATGCTTCCCGCATTGGGGGGGTAAGCAGTATGGTGCAGTTCACAATTTATCAACAGTTCACAATCTCGCGAGATAGATTATAATCAAACGGTATTTACAATTTTACGGTGACATATTCAAATCCAGACAGGCCCTTAACTTTTTGTAAATTATCATTTCATTCATTCATCATTTTATTTCATCACATTCCCTGCTGGACTATGGCTTCCTCTAAACATGGGTTTAAGGGAAGCCAGCAGACGTCTTTTTTATGATGGTAAAAAAATGTCGTACGAGTTTATCACGCTTATATTCGACAAACAGACTTAAGTACTTAACTTTAGTAGATGCACATTTCGTCGGTTATGTTTAAGTCCCAAGTAATAGGGGACGAGCCTATTGCCATCCACCGGACACAAATCCAAAATCCGGGCTGTTACTAAGAAATTGAAAAGATGGAAATACATAATAAGACTTTGCCCGACCTGGGAATCGAATCCAGGACCTCATGCTTAGCAGAATTAACGCTTGCGACAAATAGACCAACAAGACAGTAAAAAAAATTACGTAATTATAGATTAAAATTAAATTCTACTTATTCAAAATCAAAAGTTTTTTACTCAAAATAGGCTGAGAGTCAGCTGACTCTTTGAGCTGGCGTTTTTTAAAAGAGCTCTTTTTGAACGTCAAAATTACATAAGACAGTCCCCCAAAAACGCCCGCCCTTCACCATTTTCTAGTGCTTTAGCTGGGAAGAAGAAGTGGCGCAACAAACTCCCAAGCAGCACAGCTGTCTGTTAAGTTAGCGTGTTAGAAGAACTCTAGTCTACTACTGTTCTGTCTATTTCCAGGAGTGGACATGACTGACCGTAAGAACACCGATGGCGGAATCGCTTTCGTCAAGGAGTTCTCAAATAACGTCTCCCTTGAAATGATCAACACTCCATCTGTTAAGGAAGCTTTGGTCAAGCAACAGTTTGATGCTGTTGTGACTGAGACATTCTTTTGCGATTTTCTAGCAGGGTAAGTTATGAATGATCATCTATTAGAGACGGGTAAGTCAGGAGAGATAGATACAAAAGATATGAAGCAATCCGTTTCCATCAATCACTCTTTATATCCATTCACATCCGAATGTATCAGTGTATCAGTGTATCTTTACAACTCACTCACTCACAGATTCACGGCCTTTTTTTCAATCTGTATCGGCAACACAACCGCATAGCGACACTCGTAAACAAATTTTCGGAAAGTCTAGGCGTCTCTTTCGCACCTCACTATTTAGAATATTCTGTCGCGCTTTCGCAAGACGGATAGAGTGAGTTGTTTGACCATTATAAACTGATATACGTCGGCACAGAAAAGTAAATTAGTAACTCTATAACCGGTGCATAGGGCATAAAGTCGTTAAGCGGAACGTGAATATTTAAGTACTATACTGGTTTTAACTGTACGTGTACTTTCCTTTAAAAAGTTTTAGTAAACTATGCAAACTAATTTCGGTCATAAAGACAACGTTTTTAGTATCAGGATAGAAAAAAAGTGGATTTGCGATTTCAAATTAAACAAAATATCAGTTTGCGTCATTAGTTCAACCTTGACCTTCGTTCGCTACCGTTCGGGATCGGGTCAGTTCAATGCGCTGCGTGTCGTGCGCGCGAGCGTGATCTAGTGATACATAAGGATATAAAGATATATAAGAGTGATACATATCCCAGTGATCGAAAGATACATTTCAATCTTTTCTTTTTAGTGATAAATTTTGCCCATGTCTATCATCTATCATAGCTTTTGCTTAGGGGTGCGCCGGCGTGAAGGTCGGAAATTATCTCTAGAGAAAGTACTACCAAGACAATGAGTATCCCATGTCCTAACTAAGCACCCTAGTTGCGCAAGACACTATCAATTAAAATCTTATTTAGAAGGAATTAATTAAGGCTAATTCATTGCTTTATGTGTTTGAAAAAAAAAAAAAACACTTGCTCAGGTGACTCCGCCCTAGAGCGTAAATGCGGCGTGCCTAGGGGTCAAAATCAAGGCAAGCCGACAGATTTTTTACTATTAAAAAACAGCTAAGGGATTGGCTCATGTTCTCGTGTTTGTTAGTATTACTAACACCATTATGATAATTTTGGTTAGAAAACCTATAAATACGAAGATAACCAAAAATAATATAATAATTACAATTTTATTAGGGCAAGCTGGGCTTTTCGGCTTCTATTAAGGTACCGCCATTGCGTAAATGTGGTGCTGTCGTACAAACAATGGGGCTCATAATATCTTCTCCAACGTTTCGTGTTGTCTGCTTGCCACAGAAGTTGATGGAAGCTGCCAAAAGTCCAAACTTATAACCTAATTCTGGGGTGACTGTATTTAGATTGTTATCGACACGCTAAGTTAAATCGTTATCTTCTTGATGGCAATTTAACTCATTAATCACTATCTTTCCAGTGTCGCGGCAGTGCAGCAGGCTCCCTGGATCGTGCTGGCCGCCACTCAGATGTTCCCTACACTCGAGGCTCAAGTTGACGACGTGCGGTCCGTAGCCACCGTTCCTCTGATGTTCAACCCATCGGAAACACCCATGCCGTTCGCCAAGCGAGCCATCAACGGCTTGATTTATATGGTCATGACTGTTGGTGAGTGGTAAGTACACCTTGCCTTAAAACTATTCGTATTGTCAAATGTAATACAATTAAGGTTGGTTGTTCAACCTGCATACTAAGAAGATTGTGTGGCCCCGTTGTTTTAAACTTACGCAACCGATTTTGATGCGCCATCATTTAGAGAATTTATTCTAAACGTTATTTTATAGCTTTATATACTTAGTAAAGAAGTCTCGATGCTTCAATGTGACAACTGTGTGAATCAGCGGTGGGTCGCTAGCAGCGGAGAGGTGTCAAATTTTCCAAGAGAAAAGCCGAAGCGAAGTCGGCTTTAACTTACTGACTTATCAATAAAGAAATGTAAAGAATTAAATACAATAAAATTGAACAGCTGATAACCAAATAAAATGTGCAATATTCCTCCATCTCGTTCTCGCTAACGCATTTTTATATATCTGTCTCTGTCATAACCCGATGTACAGCGGATTGCTCTCGTCCATATCAAGCGGTGCCACGTGACCTAAAGTGACATCATTACGGGATCGCTGTTGTATGAATTTTTAGTACCCGTTATGACGTTTTGGTGCCGGGTTAATTTAGAACATTTCTTTTTTGTTGTAATACAGTACCTAGTAGTGTAACTATATTTTTTGACAATAGTAGCCACTATTGACGTGCCATTTTTTAATAGCGATAGAGTTGCCGATGCAAGTCCCCGAAGGGAAGCCGGTAGGAATCGGGTTATGTGGTGCTTTCGCCACTGGTCGCTAGTATGCTATATGAGATTCAGAAGCTTAGTGTTAGTTGAATCTAACAGACCCATGCAGCCATTACCTAATTCTTAATCCTCATAAAAACCTTTGAATTGGGAAGAATGGTCGGTTTAGTCGGCCTCCTACGGCTCCTACTAACTCAAACTCTACGATAAATCCGACTGTTACCATGAGTTGTAGATGTGCTCATGCTGCGCGTGAGCCACGATTCAAATGACCCCGTTAACATGAGCGACCGGCGATATAAATATTTATCTTCTGTACAGGGTTTACATAATTCCTATCTAACAAGCTTAAATTCTTCCAGGTTAGACCAACCAAAATCGATCGGTCTCTACGAAAAAACGTTTGGACCTATAGCGGCGGCGCGAGGACTCACTCTACCTCCATTCGACGATGCCTTCTACAACGTATCGATTATGTTTGTCAACGCTCACGAGTCCCTGAGTCCGCCGTTCAGTACCCCTCCTAATGTTGTCAACATCGCTGGGTACCATATGGATGAGAATATTCCACCGTTACCGAAGGTGAGTGAGTGTCTTGGTTGCAGACCTTAAATTTAGAAGGAAACCTTACATAAAACCACGGGTAATGCACCTAAATTTCTTTGGTCATATCATATCGTTATTAAATAAGTCCGTTGTAATGGGGAACGACCATATTGCAATGAAATCGGGCATAAAATTAAAAGCTTTATGGAAAAACGTAATGACCCTTTGCTTGACTTGGGTTTTTTTTTTGAGGGTGGGACATCATCAAATAACTTCTCCCGCTCTGGGTGGAGCAGTAGGGCGTGTCGAGAGTTTTACTGACTAAAACCCACCCGTGTTCCTTCAGTTGTCTGTGTGCTAGGAGCCACAGTATCTCTTTCTAACAACCCGCACCCCTGGCAGGCGACATCGATCCCACGGTCGATGTTTTCCTTTACCGTTTTGAGAGCCATGGTAATGAAATTATTTACACATAGTAAAGCCTGAGTTCAAACCCACGACTTACAACTAGTTAGTCGGGGCCATTGGGCCACCATTGCTCTCGTGAGGAATTCGGCATGTCCTAGAACCAAAAATTTGAAGACATGTGTACCAATCTGCATTGGGGCAGCGTATTGGATTATTGCCTACCTTCCCTCCCTCTCACAGTGAGGAGGCCTGTGTCCCAGCTGTGGGTAACAGCGTTATAGGCTGATTATGTGAGGGGCTTGTGACTAAGTAATATTAGCCGCGCTTGCTGCGGTTGGTCTGTGGATAGGTGACCAGCTCATACCAAGGCCTCTCCGTGCCTCGGAAAGCACGTTAAGCCGTTGGTCCCGGCTGTCATTTGTAGATCTTTGGCAGTCGTACGGGTCGTCAGAAGCCCGAAAGTCTGACAACCAGTCTTTCCAAGGGGTATCGTATTACCCAGTGACTGGGTTGTGGAGGTCAGATAGGCAGTCGCTCCATGTAACATAGTGGTATTCAGCTGCATCTGGTTAGACTGGAAGCCGACCCCAACATAGTTGGGAAAAGGCTAGGCAGATGATGATGTGATTCCACGGTCAGCAGTCGGCTTTGTCATTATAAGTAGTTGAAGAGTCCTTCTCACCTTTTTGGCATCTTGCAGTTGACCTTGAGAGGCCGTAACTGTATAACCGGGCTTTCCTGTGGTTGCATTTTAGTGAAACTAACAGCCTCCAGCCAGGGCGTAAAAAACTACTTAACTAAAGCAACTGCACGCTGAGGGCACCCCCTGTGGGGTACTGGCCTCGGCTCAGGGCGTCACTGACGGGGGACAGCATGGATCAAATCCTTTTAATTATTATTAAATCTTGCGGAATTTAACACTACTGGTTCAGCTTCGGCGCGCGCTCCAACTTCAACGAGCAAGGGACGGTCGGGGGTCTCATCGTCAACTCGGGGTCTTCGCGGGGCGCGAAGACCTCGACGGCGAGGTCGGAAGGACGGCTTCTTGTTTTTGTATGCTGTACTGGTGGCCTTACTGTTTTCGGGAAGGAGAGTAAAGGGGTCACCTGGGTTGGAAAGGTCCTTCTCATCAACGCTTAGAAGGTATATAAAGGAAATTGGGCCAGCTAAGAATTACATTCAGAATTCAAGAATTGACCACCCATACTCGATGAGAATTTTTGAAGATTGGAAAAGAAACTGGAGCCCATTCTAAATTCATCTCTGTCTGTCACAGGACCTGCAAGATCTCCTGGACGGCTCTCCGCAGGGCGTAGTGTACTTCAGCATGGGCTCAGTGGTGAAGTCAGCGGCTTTTAAACCGCCTCTACGGGCAGCACTGTTGAAACTGTTCTCCTCACTGCCGTACACAGTGCTGTGGAAGTTTGAGGAGCCTCTCACCGGCCTGCCGCCCAACGTGCACGTGCGACCCTGGATGCCACAGCCTAGTATACTCGGTAACCTATGTTGATTTTGACAAGGCGTTTGTTTGTTTTATATAAGGCCTTTGTTTATCTTTGATAAGGGCTGTGTTGGTCTATAGCAAGTCCTGTAGTGGTTTCTGACGAAGCGTATGATATTTTAGAAGAAGCCTACGTCGGTCTTTGACAAGGTCTGTGTTCATCTTTAACAAAGCCGTTGTTGCCTTTGTTGGGCCTTTAAGAGCGCGTACCGAATTTCTGGCGATAATTGCAGCGTGGTGGCTCTGGCTACAATGGGCGATTCGCGCGCTAACTTAGGTATTTCCTTCGTAATAAAACAAATACACACTTCGAAAATGTTTTGTAGATTGTCGTTGTAATAAAGGTTTTGTTGTTATTTAAAAAAATATGACCTTCCGTGACGTACTTACTTAACCTGTATTTGTTTTTTTTTTCAAGGACACTACAGCTAATCGTTTTCTACAGAGTACGGATTAACAGAGTTAATCCTTAAATATCTTACATACGTATTAATTGCATAAATTCTAAAGGTTAGGTTAGGTTAAGAAATAACGATGCAGCACGGGATCAAACGAACACAATTATTCCGCAATTAGAATAGAATAGAATAGAATAGAAAGCATTTATTCGACACAGACGCAACACAACAGCAACAAACACATAAAAAAGAACAATAAACATGACAATAAAATTGCAATAAAAAAGTGCTGAGCGTGCCCATACCGAAAGGGTTGCCATCTCAGCATTTGCTGCGCGTCAGACACCCAGCGCTGGTTTTCAGTTGGCACCCTGCAGTGACACACGGACGTAGGCAAATAAAAAAGATACACACTTGAAGATTAGTAACAAAAAATGTTTAAAAATACGTAAATAAATAATGTAAAAGATTTTTGTGTGCTACTTAGTTCAGAGATTTTTTTTAAAAACCCCACGAATCTACAATAAAAAAATAGCGCCTGTCACTTGACGCAGTGACACATCATCGAGAAGCCGCAAAAAAAAGAAAAGCCAGCGAGGGAAATGTGCTAATTACGTATCTGTCTCTTAAAAATAATAAAAAGATAATAACGAGACAGTAAAAAAACATGAATATAATATTAAATGCAACATATTTTTTTTTTGTCTACAGCTCACAAGAACGTCAAGGTATTCATTACCCATGGTGGTCAGTTGAGTTCGTTGGAAGCTGTCAGAGCTGGAGTCCCACTACTAGCAGTTCCAGTCTTTGGAGATCAGCCAAGCAATGCTGATCGTGCGAAGCGGAATGGATACGCACTCAAAGTGGATTTCGGGCTGGATATGGTTCCAGAATTTGGAGAAGCCTTGAAGGAGTTGCTCAGTAATGATAAGTAAGTCGATATCAATTTTTGAAAGTCAAAAATTTATTAGGTAGCTTCCCAAGACTTTTCATCTGCCTAGCCTTATAGCATCTATGTTGGGGTTGGCCTCAAGTCTAACCTGATGCCGCTTAGTACCAGAATTGTACATGTAGCGAATGCTTATCTGACTTCCACAACCCAGTTACTGGGGAATACGATGTCCCGTGATAAGACTGGTTGTCAGACTTTCGGGATTCTGACGACACTGGCAAAGATCCAGGAATAATGACAATTTGTTTAAGGCCCTGGTAACTTTAAATAATGTCGTTATGAGCGATAATAGTTCTTATTGCAATCCGATACGGGTTAAAATCTGTTGTAATGAATTCGAATACTAAATGAGCAAACGTACGTCGTAAAAGTGCAAATAAAATCGTATAAAATTAGATATTATTTAATAATAAATAATCCATCACTGGATGCAGTTTGGCATTTGGAATTTTATGGTATATTTTTAATTATAATTATAATTGTTATTAAAGGGATAAACCGATTTTAAAGATAACTAAGAGGTGACTTTGATGATTTTTTTGGTTGCATTAAAGTGTGTTTTATTATGTTTTGAGTTCCATCACTGTATGCAAAATAAACTTGAAAATACCATATATTTTTTTGCTTTCAAAATTATTTACGGTTAAAGAGATACACTGGTTTTAAAAACCACCTTTTTGATCGTTTTCAAGAAATCTCCGCCTTAAGCAGAAATTGAAAACTATGTTATGTCAAAAATTGTATTATAGTGTCTCAGATTTTATTTCAGACAAATTTTGACTTTATGTATTAATTAAACAGTTGAAATTCATATGATATAAATAATATATTTTCACTTCATGACATAAGTTTACTATAATATAATTACTTTCTGACTGAGAGATAGGTACATTTTTGAGTTTGACTTTTTTTTTATGAGTGATTTTTTATTTACCGTTGACCTTTTATATTTATTATTGTTTGTTGGATTCATTTGAAATAATTTATATTGTCTTGAAATTAATTGTTAACAATCAGAACTATTCCAATTTGCACGCCATTGTTAGTGGCAAAGAACCTGTAAATTATTCTATAAGTTATCCTGCATGCACGTTTACATTCTTGTTACATGTGTACACATGTCTTAGCAAATAAATATTATCTTATCTTAAACTCTTGTGTGTTGAACCGAGCATTAAAAATTCAACAAAGTGCATCCCAGCGCGTCGAAAAAAGACATTGATCGATTTTCAATTCTAGACGCTACGCATTGCAGACGCAGTGCGCGAGAAAATCCCGCCGCAATATCTTTACGTCCGCGCGTCTATGCGAACGTGTACTTAAAGGGGACAACTTTGTGATCGATAAATCATTTATGTTACAGATACTCGAAGCAAGCGAAGTACCTCTCCCACTTGTTCCAGTTTCGTCCAACAACACCTAAGCAGCTGATCAACCACTACGTCACGCTTGCAATCGAAACCAAAGGTATTATCTATTTTTTGGACAGTTTGTAGAGTATCTGATGTTTAAACGGGAGTACAGTTTCACATAAGTGAATTTTACAGAATAGCACTGTGATATTCTGAAAAATCCCTTCGAAACTCACTGTAATAAAATAATAATAATAAAATTGTTTATTGATACAAAATACAGGTGTAACATATTAAATTGAAGCCCTGGCTCCAGAGCTAGGTAGCAACCTGTGTTACAGGAGCCAGTGTCTTCACCCGTTTTTGGTATATTTCATAACATACTCTGTGCAACAAATTAATCAGGTAATAAAAAAATAAACATGGTAAAATAAAAGAAATGAAAGATGCACGCAAGCTCTTTTGGTATGCAATAAATGTGCATAAATGTGTGGATGTGAGGGTGTGTGTGTGTGTGTGTGTGTGCGTGTGTGATGGCGTGTGAGTGACAGTGTGTGTGTGAGTAGGTGGGTGATGGTGTGCGGGTATGTGTTTTATGAGTACTCACTCAACTGACCGCACACATTTTGAAAAGTAAATCATCGCACATATCAATCACCCTACGATTTACGAAGTAATTCCGCTTCAGTAAATTTCGAAGTGAATTTTATAAAACAGCACTGTGTTATTTTGTAAAAATCACTTCTAAATTCATTTGTTTTAAAAGTTAATCATCGCAGATAACATTAGGTACTCTAAGAATTATGAAGTGATCTTTAGAGAATCACTCCACATCACGGAAAAATATTTGCCCCTTTCGAAAACCCTGCAAAAATGTCCTAAGTGTCTAATTCGTTTCAATCATTTCTCAGGAGCATACCATCTGCGCTCTCTATCTCTGAGGTACAGCTGGTACGAGCGCTGGATGATCGACTTCGTGCTCGTTCTGCTCGCGGTGGTCGCCGGGTTCATCGCACTTTTGACGTTCTTGATCAAGACAGTCATTAGAAAAGCTTCAGGAAAGAAGACTTACAACGATAGAGGAAATAAAAGGAAAAGGCATTAATGATAAGTTTATGTTAAGTTTTTAATTGTAAATAGATCTATGGTTTTTTTACTAAGTTAAGATTGTATTTTATTTCATCGTCGTTGTCCTACGCCGATCTTTCCATTACATGGGGTCTTTCCAATAACTGGGGACATCGCAAGACTTCAAAATCAAAATCAAAAGTCATTTATTCAAACTAGGCTGAGAGTACTTTTTGAACGTCAAAATTACATAAGACAGTCCCCCAAAACGCCCGCCCGTCACTACTTCCTGGTGCTTTGGCTGGGAAGAAGAAGTGGCGCAACAAACTCCCCAGCAGCACAGCTGTCTGTTATGTTGGAAGAACTTGATTCTATACAATAATAGCATATAATTAACATTCAACAATAAATGAAAATTTAATTGATACAAATTAAAAAAAAAAATGGTTTATGCAGTCAAGTTAAATAAACAATGATATGAAGTAATTCATATGACCTGTCAGTAGTTAAGCTAATTCTGGTGAAAGAACACAAACGTTGTCTTGAGTTAATCACAGCGACCAACAATTCGTATCGTTTAAGTAGTCGTTGATAGAATAGTATGCCTTCGAACAAAGATTTGATTTTATTTTCGCTTTAAACGCATTAAAATGTAAATCTAGCAATGCACAGTCTCGAACAAAAGTAACATTCAAAACTGTCTCCAATTATACGTCAGTAGTTATACACTTGAGAGCAATAAAATCGCACACGTTGACTTTTTGTTGTTAAAGCAGTTTTTTTCATAAATGTGAATACATATTAAAATAAAACTTACACTATTTGAATGTTTACTTCAGTACCTTTCTAATGATATCAAATACAGTGTAAAAAAAGTACCCATAGGGAGTTTTAGGGCACAAAACCCAACATACGGATAAAATTACCCAATTTAGCTTAACAAAGAATAAAAATAAAACTCAAAATGCTTGATCAAATTGTTTTTTAATAAGGTGTATTCCCTCCCCTAGCCTTGATTACAGCTCTTAATCGGTTTTTCATGGACCGTATTAATTTCACCATGAAATCTTGTGGTATGGCGTTCCACTCCTCTTCAATGGCAAGTTGAAGCTCTTGGAGGCGCGTAGGAGCAGGGCTTCTTGCTCGAACTCTTCTTTTTAGCTCATCCCAGACATGCTCAATCGGATTGAGATCAGGACTACGAGCTGGCCACTCCATCGCGGTGATTCCAACATCTTCCATGTAGTCGCAAACTGTTCTAGCGACATGCGGTCTGGCGTTGTCGTGCATTAAGAGAAAATCTTCTCCCATAAGCCACGCAAGCGGCCTCACATGTTCTTCGAGCACTTCTTCGACGTATCGTGCAGCCGTCAAACTTCTCGATCTCGGGCCGGTATTCGCCGTAGTGATGAATACAATGTCAGTTTTAGTGTCCAACATTATGCCACCCCAAAACATACACGATCCACCTCCAAAAGCCACACGTTCGCTTATGCAGCATTGTGAAAATCGCTCTGATGACCTTCTGTAGACCCTAGAGCGTCCATCATGACCATGTAAAGTCATTCTGCACTCATCAGAGAACATAACAGCCCGCCATTGGTCATACGTCCAATTTAAATGTTCCCTAGCAAATTGTAGCCGGGCTTGTCGGTGAGCTGTGGTCAATTTGGGACCATTTGCTGGGCGATGTGAAGTCATTCCTGCTTCACCTAGTCTTCTTCGAACTGTCCACCGACTTATACTGACATTGCGAACTTCTCGAAGCTGTTGTCCCAGTTGAACCGCGTTCAGTTGCCGATTTCTCAAAGACCTTGTCACAAGAAAGCGGTCATCACGCTCTGATGTTGTGCGTCGCCGGCCAGATCCTGGTCGCCGAATGTAGCCACCGGTCTCTTGGAACCTCTGGTATACACGACGAACAGAGTAGCGGCTCAAATTTAGCCGTCGAGCAACTTCACTTTGGTTATGGCCTGCTTCGAGCAAGGCTATAACTTGAGCGGCTTCTGCGGGCGTGGTATCCATATTTTTCCAGTAAATCCGTATGCTTCCAGTAGAGATGTTATCACGTTGACCTTCGGTATGCAACTGAATAAAAATTCTTTTTTTTTTTTTTTTTTGGTAAGGGCATCTCGTAGTTGACCTTGAGAGGCCGTAACTACTTAACCGGGCTTTCCTGCGGGGACTTTTAGTTTTTAGGCTAAGAGCCTCCAGCCAGGGCTTACAAACTAATTTACTAAAACCTACAGCAACTGCGCACTGAGGGCACCCCCTGCGGGGTACGAGCCTCGGCTCAGGGAGTCACTTTTAGGGAGGGCAGCAAGTGGGGACAGGCTGGATCAATAATTTCTTTATTATTAATCATGGGGATTTTAACTCTACTTGCTCAGCTTCGGCGCGGGCTGGCACTTCTGCGGGCAAGGGACGGTTGGGGGAGGAATCGTTTACTCGGGGTCTTCGCGAGGCGCGAGGACCTCGGCGGCGAGGTCGGAAACACGGTCTGTTTTTGTGTGCTGTGCTGGTGGCCCTACTGCTTTCTTGAAGAAGAGTGATGGGGTCATCAGGGTCGGAGAGGACATGTCGCGGCCGGCGAATACGACTGATTTTACTGGGGACATAACTAGCGGCCTTCGCAATCAATGGATTGCGGTGTTGCGCGGCGGATTCAAAGAAACGCTTTGAATTTCGTTTTAAGAATTGGGCTACAGTGGGGATTTTAAGGTCGAGATGGAGGATCTCGTTCCTAACATACCAGGGCGAGCCTGTGGCTTGACGGAGGAAACGGTTTTGTAGTGTCTGCATCCTATGGATGTATCGGGGCTTCGTGTGTGCAAAGACAGCACTAGCGTAAGTCATGATTGGCCTTATGCACGTCGTGTATATTCGCAACTTGCACTTGAGTGACAACTTGCTACGTGCGTTCAGAACAGAATGCAGCCTTCCAAGAGCGAAGGCGGCGCGTGAGCGCGCCTTCATAATGTGCTTATAGAAGGAGAGGTGCTGATCCATGATCACTCCTAGATATTTGGCTTGCTTCTCCCAAGGGATAGGCTTGCCAAACATGGAGATGGGCCGGGGGGGAATAAAAATTCCAATAAACTGACCTTTTTATACCTGCGGCTAAGGGTGCAAGTAGTGACAACGCAAACGCGTGAATTTGGGGAATTCGGTGTACGGTCGGTTTTTGTAAGTTACGTGAAGGTCAATGATTTTAATTTTATGTTTTTGTAAAGCTAAGCTTGTATGCTTTAATTTTGTCTAATGATTTTTACTCAATATCTTTCGATTTTAGAAAACAATCAGTAATAAACCAAATTACAAGGGGTGTGCGATTTTATTGCTCTCAAGTGTAGTTCCGTGTAGGTTCCTTGTGTTGCCGGACGTAAAAGAATAGCACCATCCCATTTCTTCCCGTGGGTGTCGTCGAAGGCGACTAAGGGACTTAATAGAGAATGGGCAGCGGTGTTCTCTATGCATTTGACCACCATACTGCGATCGCCAACCCGCCTGCCAAGCGTGGCGATCATGGCAAATCCCCCCTTTTGGGGGAGGCTTATGTCCAGCAGTGGACGTCTTTCGGCTGATATGATGAGTTATAGTTATGATAAAACACATTTTTTTGCAAATTCAACCTTACACGCATAACGCCTTGCCTCAGTAATATCCCGAGTGAGGGGAAGCAGCAACAGCATTCTGAGGGTGTTTGCGGAAAGGCTGGATGGGCCTACAATGGGCAGGTTTACCAAGCTACATGTTGGTAACAAGGCTTGTTAAACTTTCCTGTGATTGTGATTTTCTTTTTCATTCTTTTTAGTGTTCTAGCGTGTTACTAGTATAGCTTTTTTAAGATGTAATACTTAACACCCTATCAAGACCCCTCCGTGCCTCGGAAAGCACGCTAAGCCGTTGGTCCCGGCTGTCATTTGTGGATCTTTGACAGTCGTTACGGGTCGTCAGAAGCCCGAAAGTCTGACAACCAGTCTTACCAAGGGGTATCGTATTACCCCAGTTACTGGGTTGTGGAGGTCAGATAGGCAGTCGCTCCATGTAAAATACTGGTATTCAGCTGCATCCGGTTAGACTGGAAGCCGACCCCAACATAGTTGGGAAAAGGCTAAGCAGATGATGACTTAACACCCTATGGGCCTTGATGCCTGAGAGTAAAACATTTTTATTTTTATTTTATTTTATTTATAACTTAAAGTGGTTTTTACAAAGCAATGTCCAAAAAGACAGACTGAAAGATGATTGTCGGTGCCATTGACACCTGTGCACATTGCGCCCTAGGGACCATTCAAGTATTACGTAAGCACTATAAGGGGTGGCCTTTGCTTTGCTTATTTTTGATGACATGGGTCTAGATGGTGATTACGTCAGCAGTATTGTTTTTTTTTCTTTTTTGGATTTTCTACTAAATTTAGTCGATTTTGGTTTGAACACAAATGGCAACCCTACTTGTCTGTGAATGGCTCAAAGAAAACGATGACGATATTCCAAAATCACACAAATGCAAGCAGACACACAGCATTGAACAGCAAGCATCCAATGTCATCGAAAATTGAGTCATGGCCATTTGAGCATCCTGAATGCTATAGCGGATAGATGGGACAGCCCCATACTGGGACATTGGATCCGCTTACATGCAACTGTGGCGTAGTAATTAATAAATATAGTTTTTGTTAATTCTCCAGTAGATGTAAGTACTAACACTAGTTTCTAAGTCGTTTGTATACTAACCAAATGGATTTTATGGGTCTGAAATAAAAGATTTTTTTTTTTTATTTCCTTGAAAAGAACTATTGTATAACAGAAAAGTAATGAACAGTGGATACATTTTCACCTTACGCCCCTGTGAATGTAGCGAAATGGCCAAGCCACATATTTTGACTATGATGTAGAGTTTGTTAAGTTAGGCCTTGTAGAGCCTAAGGCGCCCTAAGGCGTGTAGAGTTAGAAGCTTGGCTCTACATGAGATCTGATAAATTTTTGACAGTACGAGTCATATGGTCTCATCTTGGAAACATTTTATATAAAATGTTTTTGGTGGGATTCCTTATTTCTAGTCTTATAATTGCTGCTCATGAATTAATAAATAAACCAGAACGCATTGCAAAATGCATGTACGTGAGCATTTAAAAGCTTTGCTTACTTTTGCTGACGATGGGAAGGGGGCGTTAATAATTGCAAAAAGTCTGCTTACGTAATACTTGAATAGCACCCTATTTATGCAGACGTTTTTGAGAAGCTAATAGTGTATCTGGGGTTTTTGTATTTCAATGTTCGCTACCGTAACAAATATGGCTTTATAAAAACTGACAGGACCTGCAAATTGCAACCTAAGACAATTTGAATTTTGCGGGCTACCCTCGGGGACGCTATTTCATGAAAAAGTTATTTACATGAAGTTACATGAACTTAGAGAGTTATATTGATAATTTTAATCATGAAAATTCTGTAAAGCCATCATTGTTACGCGAATCAATTTTTTTATCCACGTATTATTTGACACTGACCTCCAAATTCCAAAAAAACGTTAGAAAATTAAAATTTCGCGGGCTTCCTTACCCCATCCATCTTAAGAGCATTAATTCCACGCGGGCTGGCAACAACGCCTTTATAGTAGTTTTTCAAATTCAAATTCAAATTCAAAATCATTTATTTCAATCCACTTCAGATCATAATTGAATAATATTTAATATTAGCAACAAAATTAAATTTTAAAATTATAATGTTAATAAATATAAGTAAAAATGATTAAAAAATAAATAAATAATAAATAATATTTCATTAAATATAAAAAAAAGTGCATTTTTTTTCAGCCAAGCGTTAGATCTTTGGTATTTATAATTATTTTTAACATTTACACTTTAATAAAAACATTTAATCGTACTACGTAATGCAAATAGAAAATAATTGACGGTATCTTGATTTTTATAAGTAAATACCACGATAACTGTAATAAAATACCATACAAACTTGAAAATTCCAAATTCTAGTGCATGGCTGAAAAAAAATGTTTACTTTTGTTTATATTTATTGAAATGACCACGAAAAACTGTTATACATGCCCCGTTGCTAGCTCGCGTAGGATGAACGCTCTTAAGCGCGCGTAAACTGCTCCCATTGGCTATTGATAAATAATTTCACCAATCACAGCAGCTTTCGCGCGCTTGACGATTGGTCTCATACATTTTGCGATAATATTCGTTTGAGAAACTGGCCCTTGTTCTCCCACACATCTCTGTCAGCCATTATCTCATGAGCCCCCCCATTCTAGCCTTTCTAAACGTAATTTCATTGATCTTAAATTTTAAAATGGAATTTACACTAAGATTACCAGAGAAAATTCATTGATAGCCTGGAACATGAGTCTGGTGTGGTGCTTTCGACCACAGATGATAAATTATTCTTCAAGCATGTTGTACACTACTTAATAATAGATGGCGCTTCATTCAATTCACAAACTTATTTTATTATACCTATCTCAATATTTCTCCAGAATAAGAATAAAAAACGCCTACTTAAAACACGTACGCAATATGTTAGTATCTCTAGCGCCGATTGACATATTTTTATGGTCTCAGGTATTTTTAAGCAGCACTGAGGTTTTGCTATTGGGTAATAGATGGCGCTGGCTGACTTTTATCCTTTCGTAGATGAAACATTGGTGTAGACTTGTGTAGTGTAGATCTTCGTCTTACCAAATGCAAGAAATGAAGAAAAAACATTAAAAAAATGTTTTCTTTAGTCATTCCTAGTATTCATTGGATTGTGTAATCTACAGCTACGTTGCTCAATCGCATTTTTTTTAATCTGTTGATCGAAACCTAGTTGGAAAATGAATAATGATAGGATTTCGTAGCAGTTCGGTTTCCCTACAAAATTTTTGGCAGTAAGACATCCATTGAGGTTGGAACACACCACTTCTCTCCGCACAGTCGGTTGTCAAATGCAGGATGCACAATTGATGACATCCCTGCATTTGGAGTAGCCAGTAGGGGTGCCAAAATTCAGAAAACGCGTTTACCTACTTATTTAAATAACTTTGTTATTTTTCTTACAGTCTTACCAATCGGTATCGTGCTATCTTGTAACTGGATTGTGGAAGTCAGATCAGGCGCGGTCCGAGAGGGGGGTCATGACCGGGGGGGTCAGGGTCAGGGTCAAAGCCGTAAACGTAAATCTTAAAATAGTATTTTTTCGATAATGTATTAAATGTTCTTATTAATTTATGTAGGTAGTCTTTGTCTGTGACCCCCCCCCCCAAAATCTTAGGCTGCGACCGCGCCTGAGTCAGATAGGCAGTGACTCGGATTAGAATGGAAGCCGTCCCTAATATAGTTAGGAAAGTATACTAGGTATGCTGACGATTCTTCTGGTTTCTTCGTTGGTCTAGTCACTAGGCCCCTATTCTCTGTAAGTCATAAGTCGTAGTTCTGTGGTTGTAAGCACGACTGCTAAGCGTGGGGTCCTGTTATGAGTTGGTTCGATACAAATGCAGTCTCCGCTAAGCTTAGGGTCTGTATTTCTAGTCTAAGAAATTCGTTCATTCAGAGGCTATTTTTTTAAATTTTGATATTTGCAAGGTGTACGGGCGAGGTGTCCGGGCTAGTTAACTATGGGGTTACTGAATTTTTCGCTGACGAAAAATGTTGAATGTTTAGTCAAAAAACGTGAATTTCAACTGAAAAATTTGATAGAACCTGCAATTACAACTACCACACAGGACTCGGACTGGAACGCGCACCAGAATGCAGTTATAGTAGGCAAGTATCTATTGGATTTAAAAACAACAAGATTTACAGGAAGAAATTTGAGATAAAAATTAAATTAGGTTTTCTGTCGTTAATGACAGCTGGCTCGCTTCCTCGTTATATTAAAAATAATTTTAAATGTAACTGCCGAAATGTACCCAAGTATGTACTATTTTTTAGTACTGTTTGGTTTATTGTGACCTATTTAAATCTCTATAGTAAACAACGTGGCATCCCTGACGAGTTTGCAGACATTTTTTCTACATTTTGGCATCTCACACCGAATGCATGTAGTTCAAGTGTTAAGCGAAGAGCGGTTTTGACGTGTTCTGTTAAAAATTGCACTTTCGAGAAAAAAAGAAACAGTTTTTAGTGCAAAGGTGAGAACCTGTTAAGGTGGAGATTCACAGATGACTCCGCCTTGGATTGTAAATGTGGTGCTGTCCCACAATCAATGGGGCATTGAATATCTTGTCCAGCGTGTCCTGTTGTCTGCACGCTACAGGAGCTGGTGGACGCTGCTGAAAGTGCCAAGCTCGTAGCCAAATTCTGGGCTGACTGCATTTAGATTAGGTACTATCGACACGCTAAGAAGAAGAAGGGCCTTTGCCCTTCTTACAAGAAAAGACCCCAAAAATATGTTTATGACCTCAGAAACATATTTCTGAGGATTTTTCTTTTAAAATCTCTTGAACAATTCCCTAAATCTGCCAACCTCTTTATCATGGGGTACCTTTCAGCGGCGAGGTGGCAATTTTTCCAAGATTGACTTATCAACAAATAATACTTACTATCGTTCTAAAATTAATATAAAGACTTAAATACATTAAAATTAAACAGCTGAAAACCAAATAAAATGTGCAATTCCTCCAGCTCGTTCTCGCTGACGCATTTTTGCTATATCCGTCTCTCTCCGTCATGACGCTTTGGCGCCGGGTTAATTTTGAACATTTTTGTTGTTGTAGTAATACAAAGCTAAACAAAAAGCTAAAAATAAAAAAAAACCAAAAAAAAAGCTAAAATAAGCGTTTTTGTTGTTTAAATGTTATGGTGAATTAAATACCCGTAGTTTAACTATATTTTTTGGCTATAGCATACACTATTGACGTGCCATTTTTTTAAAGCGGTAGAGATGCGAATCACCGACGGGAAGCCGGTACGAATCGTGTTATATGGTGCTTTCGCCACTGGTGCCTTTAAATGACCTCCTAATATTATATCTGTCTTGCCGACTGTATTCACGAAGGCTAGGGTAAGGTGTGTGTACATTCATATTGCACCAGTTATGGTAATAGTCCCCATTTAACAGAAGACTAGCTGAAGATGCCCCCTACGTGATCCTTACTACGTTTCCCTAAGTGATCGAATGAAGAGATCCGCAAGAGAACCAAGATAACCGACGTAGCACATAGAATTGCTTAACTTAAGTGGCAGTGGGCAGGGTACAGTCGCCAGCACGTCAAGCTACACCCTATACATAACTATAACTACGACCCGCCATCGAGTGTTAGAAAGAAAGTATCCTTGCCAGGATTGGTTGAGTTTTCAACGTTTCTAAAATTGCCCAATTGCTGCACATACCAATATTTGGGAGCCAATTATCATGTTTTACTAGGAATAAGCCACGCCCCTGCGCATACGTCACCGCTCCCGAGTTTCACTCATCACATCGTTCATTTATCCTTTACGTCAGGTCGTCAGTCATTAAAAATTCGTGGAGTCGTGCTGTGTCGTGTTGTGCGTGTTATTAGTAACTCTATTATATTATTATGGCGATTAGCGCCTCAGTTAACGCAAGTTGAAAGAGAGTGGATCATAGCGCTTCAATTGAGTGGGTGCTGGGTGACAACGCCGCCGGGCATAACGGTGAGTAAATATTTTTTTAGTTATAATAAACAAATGTGTCAATTTTGTTTCTTCTATAGAATATTCGAAATAAGTTAACACAAGCGTTAAGTAGGTAGGTATCGTCTTTGTGTTCTTTTTTAATGAGTTTCTGATATGATCTGAGTAACCGTGAAAGCGTTAGAGAGTTATACATAACTGACCCGGCAAACATTGTTTTGCATTATATAAATTATTTCTTATCACTTAGGGGTATGAAAAATAGATAGTAGCCGATTCTCAGAAAAAAATAGATAGTAGCCGAAATCGGATTGGATGTAACCCTGTAATGGTAGCGATGTTTGTGTGTAAATAAATAATTTAATAATTATAAGTTAGCTATTACTGTATGGGCTTGTGGCTAAGTAATAACAGCCACACGGGTCGATAGATCGGGTTAAGCTACGCTTGACGCGGTTGGTCCGTGGATGGATGACCATCTTTACATAACACCCTTCCATGCCTCGGAAAGCACGTTAAGCCGTTGGTCCCAGCTGTTATTTGTGCCTCTTTGACAGTCCAGATCCAGATCGTCAGAAGCCCGAAAGTCTGACAACCAGTCTTACAAAGGGTAATTGAATTTACCAGTAACTGGGTTGTGGAGGACAGATAGGCAGTCGCTCTATGTGAAATACTGGTATTCAGCGGCATCCGGTTAGACTGGAAGCCGACCCCGACATAGTTGGGAAAAGGCTAGACAGATTATATTATTGTAGGGAATTATATATAAGTTTTAATACATGGTTGCTTAGAGTAATAAACTGAGTAATAATGTGCAAATAAACTATAGCTATTTGTTTCGTTCCAGAAAATACTGCTTACTTCTGGCTTCGACGTTGGAAAGAAAGTGGGCTTCTAGGGCCCACCACCACCAACGCGCGAGAGCCACGAGACGAATATCGTCAGCAGACGATGCGGATTATGGTCACTGCCAATTTTTTTTTGAGCACACAAGTAACCTCAACTTCGTACAGCGTGAGTCCATGTATAGCTTGTAATCACTCTTATCACCTTAACATAATTATTATTTACATTAGACATGGTTTTCTTAAGAAGTGAATAACAAAATTGATTAAAAAAGGGAATACCTACTACCTAATAGACATGCAGTTGTAACAAAAAAGGGCGCTCGGCGCTCACTCAAACCGGTTTTACGCGCGCCGCACGGAAATACTTAGTAAAAAATATTACTATTAGATAAATGTTCGGTTTGCAACCCACCTAAACAAAAGTGGAAGTTCTCAGTACAACAGATTATTTATTATATTTTGAAGAATAATATTTTTAACCGTCCCATACCCATTTAGTTAATTTGGCCCGTCCCGTACCTACAATTAATATAGAATAATTATATCATAATAAAGAATCTTATGTATTGAAATTGACAACATTTTCTTTGTTTTAGATTTCAATAAACATCGTCAGGAGGCGCCTGAAAGAAATGCCGCCGCCCTGTCAAGAAGATTTTAATGACCCAGGGAGGTACACTGTGCCGGACACTGAATGCACGGTGTATAGTGTCGTAGCCTTAGCTTTAGATGATAACTCCGATTCGAGGGCACTAGTAATTATTGCACTTCATTCACCCGGGTTTCCGTAGGAACCAATCCTATGTGTTAATACGGTCATGGTCTGTTTAAGTTCTAAGTTTCACTGAAATCTGTTTATCCGTTAGCGTGAAAAGTAACAAACATCCATCCATCCATTCTCACAAACTTTCACAATAAATACATAGTAGCACAGTTTTACAATCCTTATGTAGTAATTTAATATTGTAATTATTTTATTTATCAAAATAAAGGTATTAAGCTATTTCCAACCATTGAATCTCAAACGCTTATTCTTCCATTGCTCGATTTGGGAAAGACGCCAGACATGTCGTTCGCTAATGTTCTGTCATAATAAACTAAGTCTGTAGCAATTTTTACTTCTTTTCATATAATTGTTATATTCTTAAGATTTTTCCTTTGCTATTGTTGGTGATAATTTAAATTAGCGCCATCACCCACTCGCGGCATGAAACGACAAGGGATTTTAGTAAGCGCATATGATCTGAGACCTTATTTTGTCAAAGTTAAGGTTCACAATTCGGGATGCCACGGCATGCCAGAACGTGCCGTAGCACCAGTGAGTGTCGAGCCATAGACAGCCCAGTCAAATTATAACAATCTATACTCCGTTTGAAATAAGATTAGACAATTAAATAAACCTTTTTTACAGTCCGTTCAACTGATTTTGAACTCTATTGCGTTGGCAGCATGATAAATGGTATCTGCAGAAACACAGTTGGTATTGTAACCACTTTTTTGCTTTTAATGCTATCCCTATGCCTACGGAATAGAAGCAGAATCGGTTGAATCGACCGTAAAAAAGGTTTGTTTAAATATCTAATCTTATTTTAAATGGAATAGGTATAGGTAACTTTTTACAGTTGTTTCGCGCCAGCATTTAATATTGCTTGGCGGTCTGTTACAAATCAATAAAAATATAAGCTTGTAAAAAAAATATTATTAACTTGTTTTTATTCTATTGTATACCTACCTACTCGTATAGTTTGGTTTTATGAATTTTGTTGTAAGTATATTTTAATTTAGAGTAGGTGTAGGATTTGTTTTTAAGTTTCAAATTATATTAATGTTTCAAAATAAAAAGATTAAGATTGTTATTCCTCATTTTATTTTTATACTTTTCCCGCGGTTGCACACGCTTTTCCGTAAGAACCTATCCTTTGTCGTTTTCTGATAGGTAGGTTGGATATCACCGAGAGATATGAACATTAAAGGCTGATCATGATGATTCATAATCAGCCTTTAATGTTCCCACTGCTGGGACACAGGCCTCCTCTCGGTGATAAAGCCTAACCTACCTATCACGGTAGGTATGCAAAATTCCATGATGATCGGTGGTGTAGTTAAGGCGCCAGAAGCAGGGGGTAGCTCTAGCTACCGCCGCATCTATTATACGGGACCCCGACGGTATATTCATTTACTTAAAAAAACGTCACGGTCCTTTTTGCAAAAGACCCCGCCAAGATATTTTTATAATATGGGGCCCAATTTAATGTGGCTTCACCTGAGGTCTCATAGGAACAAGTATTCTCATGAGAATTCGGGTGTAGCCGGATAGGAACCTCCTATGGGAACCCATGTCCTTCATGATGATGCGTAACACACAAAGAAACTCTTATTCTCATTTACTTATAAAATATTTAGAATGTAATGAAGTGACGATAATAATACATAGATTCGAATTTTATTTGAAAATTCATAACCCTAGAAATCGTATCTTATTCCTTGCGCAGTAAGTTTGAACTTGTATGTAAAAGTAAACTTCCTTAGGTAGGTATAGGTAATTCCGTTAAGTTAACTAAGTTCAACCTTATTGTTTTGGTAATAAGATCGTGTCACGGACTAAACGTTAATCTCAAACACAGCGGACTGACAAGAGGCTTTATGTAGGTATAATTGATAAAAACTTCACACTAGTATTATATTATCTGTGGTGATGGGGTAGGTTCTCTAGGATGTATATTTTTTCGAAATTTCAAGCCGATCGTATCATGGGTTTTCAGCATTCAATTTCGTAAAAAGTACTTGGAATTGAAGAGCTAGGCACGCACGAAAACAGGTGACCCCCAGCAGCGCCAGCCCGCCAGTAAGTAGGTAACAAAACCCGGAAAAGGTAATTAAAAACTGCGTGAAATAAAATAAAAAACTGTTTTTCTCCCATCAGATTACCTACCTGTCTACTAAACATTATTCATCGAGAGCGTGAAATTTCGCTACCTACCTGTTTAAATATATGAGTAAGTAACACCTACTTAATACTTACCTACAGGTATTTCCAACAAATATGTAAAAATGAAGAAATTAAATAAAAAAACATGATTATAAACTTTCATAGATAGGTAGTTTGGGCATTGAGCCGGCCGTGAGCCGGGCCGCTTCTTTTTATGACCATGCCATTATTTAGATTCTATTCAAGTCAACCGCTACGCTAAATTTTCTTATTGCATAGTATCTTATTCTACACCACGACGCGCATACGCACACACCCTCATGTACGCCCTGCAGCAAGAAGTATTACAAGTAAGAACGGACAAAAAGCTATATATCTCTTTCACACGATTCTCGCTGTTGTTGCTCATAACGCGTTCAAGGTCAAAGTGGGGTAACTTGATGTGCTGGCGACTGTACATTGAGGGGCCAAAATGTTCTGGAGCGGATGCATCAGGTGGACCGATGTCCTTGTGAAGGATGCGGGAAGCACAGAACCAGACGAAGTGGCGGAGCGTGTGGGACACCCTGCTTTTTATATTTCTATGGGGAGGCCTATGTCCAGCAGTGGACGTCTTTCGGCTAAAATGACTGATGATGACTGAAGAAGAGTAATAAACAAATGCTCTTTCCTCTTTAGTATGACAAGAGGCCTACAATATCAAACCGCGGTCGCGTATGCCATACGCCCATATTTTGTCGAAGACACCTAGCGATCCTTTGCACTCAAGATATGGCCAGTAACTGTCGATTATTATTTGTGGTACACGTGGTACTGCCTAGTCTTTTTACAACTATCTTGGGGTTGGCTTCCAGTCTAACCGGAAGCAGTTGTACCAGTATTTTACACAGAGCCAATGCTTATCAAACCTGCACAATCCAGTGTGTATAATACGATACCTTTTGGTAAGACTGGTGGTCAGAGTTTCGATCTTCTGACGACTCGTAACGACTGTCAAAGATCCACGAATGACTGATCAGTTTTAAATAGGGTGTCAGAAACACTTTTACTCGACATATTCAAAAAATAAAAATAAAACTTTTTTCAAAAAAAAAAAACAACCGACTTCCAAAAAAACACTAAAAAGTGAAAAATAACTTTAATTTCGGTTAAAGTTATTTTTCACTTTTTAGTGTTTTTTTGGAAGTCGGTTGTTTATTTTTTTGAAAAAAGTTTTTTATTTTTCACTTTTTAGTGGTTCACACGTGCTTACCCCTTCACAGCGTACCGGCATGATGTTATGTTATTAACTGGTGTAAACAATTGACAGACATGAGATTTCAGCAATCCCTGTCCATTTGCTATCATTTATTGAGGAGTTCCGTTGCCTATCTCCGAAGTTCTTCATCAGATCTTCACCAAATTGAAATGGAACTACTCCGAGAAAGTACTCTTCCAAAAACTACACAAATTGCTTCAAGTGTACCTATAAAATTTGAAGAGTTCTCTCTATTTCTCCAGGATCCCATCATCAGATCCTGACTTGATGATCATGGGACCACCTGGGAAGTATACCCTTTCAAACAAAAAAAAAATATCCAAATCAGTCCAGCCATCTTCGAGTAATCGGGGAACATACATAAAAAAAAAAAAAAAAAAAAAAAGGTTCCGACGAATTGAGAACCTCCTCCTTTTGGGAGTCAGTTAATGAGCTATTTGTTGTTGAATGAGTCCACGTGCCTTCTAACACCTATGTACTACTGTTTTTGACGTGACCAACGGCTTAACGTCCTTTCCGAGACACGGAGGTGTCTTGGTATTTAAAGCTGTTGATCTATTAACGGACCAACCACGGCTTCCTCCCAAAAACTCCGTCTCAAAGAGTTCTGCTACTACAGATACTTAGATCGTTTCCCAAGTTAAGCTTTTGTTGGGAATTGCTCAGCGGGACGACGTTTTTCTCTCGTTTCTTGCTCGTTCATCTCTTCATACGAATCTACTACACTTTAGAATTGGCAACTAGCTTCATCTTTTTGACTAAACGACTCCTTGAAAGTTCATAAGTGTCTGAAATTGGTTTAATGAAGTAACTGCTTTGAGTTACACATACGAGTTATATTTCTAAACTTTTATAATCTGACTTACGCTACTTTGGCTTTGCAGTTGTCATTATGATTTGCGCCGCGTTCGCAGTGTAAAGAATTCGCCGCAACGCGCATAGCAACGTTGTTTTAATATTCAATCCGAGCTTGTTATGTTTTTAGTTTTTTTTTTACTTTCTTTGCGCAATTTTGTATCTGATGCTTGATATGCTGTTGCTAAGCGGACCCCATTCTTGAATACAGAGTTTTCAACAACATGACATCATATTTCATTCCTCGAAAGGATACAGGCAGATATGTATTGTTAAACTTACCTCAACTTAATTCAACATCACGGCTGTAATCCACAAAGGGTTAGGCAGAGGTTACACAAGCCCATTCCCATCAAATCCCAGTTCCACTATGCATTGTTTCAAAGTACAATAGGGTGTTTACCAATTTAATAAAAACTATTTTAATTTGTGTGGTCGGTCACGTGATAAAAAAGTCATCGTAAGGAACGTTTTGGCGGTAAATTCATAACAACGAAAATAACAATTAATTTATCGTTTTTAATTGAGAAAATGGTTTTAAATATTTTTTTTTATTCTTTATGATATTTCGTGTCAATATTCAAATTATAATAGTTTTTAATGAATTGTAAAATACCCTATTACGTACAATTAATTTTATGCTGTTTAAATATTACTGAAAAAATGCAAAACAATAGCAAATCTTCCGTTCAAAATTCTCTGATACCTCTCAGTGAAACTTTAAGCTTGCATCACGTGATGAGTGTTTTTTTGAAACAACTTCACCCTGGCCATAATTATTCTACCCCTCACCACTGCAGGCTTAGCACGAGAACCAAAGAGAAGCGTTTTGTTGACGGTAGAGTAAAGAAAATTGACGTTTGAGCGGTAGCACTTCCGACCACTAGACCAACGAAGCTTAAATCCTCCGCTTTACCAATTATATTTAGGAGGATTCGCTGAGGAAGCTCACGAAATTCAAATTTTCGTTCGTTTTTAACCGACTTCAAAAAGAAGGAGGTTATCAATTCGACATGATTACATTTTTTTTTTTAATTATGTTCGGGCATAACTCCGTCATAGACGGATTTGCAAAATTCCTTTTTTGTTCGAAAGGGGTTTATTCCGAAATGGTCCCATTAAAATTTCATATAGATCTGATGATGAGTTTCGCAGACAGACATCGGAACTCTTCAAAAAATGACAACCAATCAACCGCAATTGCTGCTATCGCATAAATATGAATTGTTTTGACCCCAAGGATGATGAAATTTCGAATTGGTGTGGGGTACTATAGCTAAAAAGTGAAAAATAAAAACGTTTTCCAAAATAAAACAAACGACCGACTTCCGGAAAAAACACTACAAACTGAAAAATAACTTTAATTTCGGAAGGCGGTGACAAAAAATTTTCACCGACTTCCAAAGTTTTTATTTGCTGAAAACTTTTTCACGAATAACTCATTCAAGAGGATTAAGTAAATGATAAAAAAAATTGAGGGTTGTATTCGTGATTATAATTCTGCCCATTTTGGTAACGGGCGCGAATCATATTCTGGTCAACTTACAACATGATAGGTACTGACCTAAAAATTGCGAAATACTTAAGAAAATTGTAATTTTGGTACCCTGGGGCTTCCCCCTTTAGTCTATCTGCTAGCCTTCTCCCAAGTACGTTAGGGTCAGTTTCCAGTATAACCATCTGGTTAGACTGGAAACTGAACCTAATGTAGTCAAAGTCAAGTTCAAAGAATTCGCACGGCACATGGCAACGTTGTTTTTAATTAACACGCTTTTATTAGTCTCACCTGTATGTTTGTTTGTTTGTAACCGATTCCTTTGCACTTGATTTTGACCCACTTCAAACGGTTAGATTTCATTTAAACTTTGTAGATTTATTATGGACCGATGACAATTCAATAATTGTTTGAAAAATAAAAAATAAAACTAAAAAACACGCTTTAAAAACCAAACAAAAAAAGTAGAAAATAATTTAAATCTATTAAAAAGCGTGGGGTGATTGATATTAATTGATTATAAAAATACCTCAAAAAGCACCCCACACTTTTTAATAGATTTAAATTATTTTCTACTTTTTAGTTTGGTTTTTAAAGCGTGTTTTTTAGTTTTTTTAACTATTATTTATTAATTAACACGCTTTTATTAGCTTCAACTGTATGTTTGTTTGTTTGTAACCGACTCCTTTGGACTTGTTTTTGACTCACTTCAAACGGTCGGATTTCATTTAAACTTTGTAGACTTATCGAGGACCGATGACAATTCAATAATTTCAAGGAAAAAAAGGAAAAAATCCTGAAAAATCACGCTTTTGTTGTTAGCATAACTAAAAAATAGAAAATAAATAATAGATTAAAAAATCTAAAAACCACGCTAAATCATTTCAAAAAAGCGTGGGGTGCTTGATATTAGTTGATTATAAAAATACCTAAAAAAGCACCCCACGCTTTTTATTTGAAATTGTTTTGTGCTTTCTTTAGTTTGGTTTTTAAAGCGTGTTTTTTAGATTTTTTTATCTATTATTTTTAATATTCAATCCGAGCTTATTATGTTTTTAGTTGTCTCACTTTCTTTGCGCATTTTAGAATCTGATGCTTGGTATGTTGTTGCTAAGGAGACAATATTCTTTAATTTCTGAATACCAGTAGGTTTGTTACATGGAGCAATTGCCCAATAGAAATCTACGCTAATGTGGGTATGTTAACAGAAATTATCATCTCTCGTGTATGTCTTAAAATAATCCCCATCAGTCTATCGTCAAGAGCTGAGCGTTTAAATATAAAATGACCTAAATCTTCAGCTGCCATGTCGAGACAAGCTGTCATGTTTTTGTTTATTTTTTGGGTATAAAAGTTATTTGTTTGCCTCGGCACCTATTGCACTTAAGGGGAATCTAGTCGCGGGCTTGAACTCACTGGTGGGCCTGGCTAGCACGCTGTCTCACCAGGCATCGTGTCCGACAGAGGTAGTATCAGTACTACACGCACAACGTTATGGAGTGAGATGCAAGATCATTTATAGTACAACAGGCGCGTAAAAAATTAGAAACAGTCCTTCGGAAGATCGGGTTTTATGAAAAACCACTGCATAAATCAATGACCAATAAAGTTTATTAAACTTTTCGATATTTGAGTCTGATATTGTCGGTAACGACTTGATTTTGGAGATTTAACACTTCTTTTATTACATAAACACGCCCAAAGTTAAGTTAGGTAAGCAAGAAAAACGAATCTTTGTTGGCTCCTAACTTTTTAATGGTTTTTTATTTTAGTATTCTGTTTCCACACATACCCTTATTATCAATGGGACAAACCCATACTATGTTTAATTTTGATGTAGGTACATTGTCGAACAGTGAAGTAATACAGTCCAGCGGCGAGGTGTACATTTTTCTAAGAGAAGCCAAAGCGAAGTCGGCTTTAACTTACTGACATATCAATAAAGAATACATAATAAGATTCTAAAATTAATAGGTAAAGGAATGTAAAGAATTCAATACAATAAAATTGAACGGCTGAAAACCAACATAAAATGTGAAATATTGCTCCATCTCGTTTTCGCTGACGCATTTTTCTATGTCTGTCTCTGTCATAACCCGTTATACAGCGGCTTGCTCTCGTCCATATCAAGCGGCGCCACGTGACCTAAAGTAAGACAACATTACGGTATCACTGTTGTATGAATTTTTAGTTCACGATTATGACGTTTTGGCGCTGGGTTAATTTAGAACATTTTTTTTGTTGTTATAATACAAAGCTAAAAATAACCGTATTTGTTGTTTGAATGTTACGGTGAATTAAATACTCGTACTGTAACAATAATTTTCACAATAATAGCCACTATTGATGTGCCATTTTTGAATAGTTCTAGAGTTGCTGATGCGAATCCCCGAAGGGAAGCCGGTAGGAATCGTGTTATATGGTGCTTTCGCCACTGATACACTCTCTAAGTTTTTATGGAGAAAAATGTCGACTAGATTCACCTTAGTAAGGATAACTGGCAAAATGTGTGTGGGTGTGTGAGTACTAAACATGCTGGGTAGTATCGACACACAAACTGTAACTGAGGCAGAGATGTACCTACAACAACAACAACAAGCGGTAGGGACAACAACAAGCGGTAGGGACAACAACAAGCGGTAGGGACAACAACGCGCTACCAGTTACCTAATATGTATTCAGTACACGATTCTGAACAACTCTGCAATATTTTTAAATCAGATACGTATCTTTACATAGCATAAAATAAAGTCGCTTTTCGTGTTTGTAAGCTTAGAGATCTTTTAAACTACGCAACGGATTTAAATGAGGTATTCATCAGTAGACTAGTTTATATATACAATACACCGACCTCCATTCGGGCGAAGTCGCTGACAAAAGCCAGTGAAAATTAAAATTCAGCTGTTTTCAAAAATAAAAAATTATGTATTGATTGTAAATCTATACATCTATACATACATATAAATAAAATTGGAGTGTCTGTTTGTAATATTAAAATAACCACTTTTTGCTACATGCATATAAATATATATACCGTACATATACCAAAATAATTTTTTTTTTTAAATTTGCGTCTGTTTGTTCCCGCTAATCTCTGAAATAGCTGGACCGTTTTTGACGGGACTTTCACTGGCAGGTAGCTGATGTAATAAGGAGTAACTTAGGGTACTTTTATTTTAGAAAAATTCTTCTGCTATATATTTACTAATAATATAAAGTCAAAAAGTTTGTTTGTTTGCTTGAACGCGCTAATCTCAGGAACTACTGGTCTGATTTTAAAAATTCTAGATAGCCCATTTATTTAGGAAGACTATAGGCTATATAACATCACGCTAAGGCTCTTGGGAGCCGAGCAAAGAGAAGAAAGTCACGAATACGAAGTACTCGCACGGGCAGGTGAGGTGAGCGACGGGATGGGTCGGGGAGCAAGAAATTTGACGCGAACGAAGTCGCGGGCAGAAGCTAGTTACCAAATAAAATAAAATAATAAAAGTCAAAACTTACTTTCTATCACCGGTTTTATCTGTATTAATAACCGCATATTCCACAGCAACTAAGCCAGCAGAACCTCACCTTTACCCGACCTGATTTCGACGCCATCGAGATATTACCGAACCAGCGCTGCTTAGCCCTCTAAGGCTAAAGCGTGCACATACAACTTTTCTCTCCACCATACATGGATGGGAAACTCCCTTGTCTTGTAAGTCGAGCATTGGATCGTGCTAAGAGGTTGATTCTGCAATAGGATGTCTCTGAAAATATAATAAACTAGCTTTTGCCTCCGGCTCCGCTCGCGTGGATGTCGGTTATCGCGTAAAAAAGTACCCTATGTCCTTCTCCATATTCCGGGCTATATCTCTGCCAAATTTCATGACGATCAGTTCAGCGGTTTAGGCGTGAAATTATAACAGAGAGACAGAGTTTCTTTCGCATTTATAATATTATTAGGGATATGGAAAATAGGGACAACGAAGTAGGTAGGTACGAGATTTTTTTCCAAGTGACTACAAGTGCGACTGCTCAGCAACGAGTTTTTGGTTCGATCCCCGATCAGTTGCCAAAGTCTACTAATTTATACCTAAGCCTTGCAATGGAGAGACCAACTGCATGTTTTTAACAGACTTTGTAAGACAGATGTGTCAAAATCTAACAATGCAGACGCCGTATCAACAGTTTTATTGACGATTTTCCGTAAGGAAATTCTTGATAACAACCAAGAACACAAATTTACACAAAAACAATTGTTTTTTTTTTTGTTTTACCTTTTTTTTCGGGTTCAAATGTAGCTGTTTCTAAATTTGTGCCCGAGCTACGATAATTTATGAGAATGGTTGTAATTTCTAATTGGAAAAACTGAAATGTACCACATATATAAATACACATTTGCCTTTTCATACACAGCTAAATCCAGCACATCGTTCTAATACCGTCAACATCCCGATGCCAACTTTGCTTACTGACATCTTTTACGAGCGAGGAAGAAGTATCGATATTCATTCCAAAATAGTCAAGCTTAGCTCAAGGCGGCCAATGAATTGGCCAAAATTGCGAAGCCAGTTTTTTTGGTCTAACAAAAAATAGCAGAATATCTCATCGCGAATCAAAGAAGGCAATATAACCGGCAGTCAGGTCTGAGTCACGATGGAACACTGTCGGCTGTATAAGGCAGGCGCCATGCTTTGCAAACACGCTAGATAGTGGGGTGATACCGTACTGTAATAGCTAAGGTGGCTGGGACGATGCACGGTTGCCCTTTGGTTGATATTTTGAAACGGTTTTATTTAGCTTGCCCTGGTTGTTGTTGTTGTTTTTTGTTTGGGTCAAATTCAGTACTTCAAATTTTACCCCCTTCCTATTGGCAGATTGATCTGAATTTAATAAAAAAAAAAACGAAATAGGATGTGAAATAATTAAGTAACGAAATAACAACTAAAAACTCAATAAAATAAGTATTTTTTTTAAAGGTAAACGGTTTTGTCTAAAAACTAAAAAAACTTCAGTTAAATAAAATCGTGGGACGCGTGAAACAAATTATTTACTCAGGTTACGCTACGCCTCACGATTTTATTTAACCGAATTATTTATTTCAGTAAAAACCATAATATAAAATGTATTTATTTTATTTATTTTTTGCATATTAAACTCAAACTGGAAGCATTTATTCTCAATTAAACTGATTACAGGCACTTTCGCATAGTCAAGGAGTCGGTTCAGTCAGAAAAATTAAGATTGTTTTCCATTCCAAAGTTACATAGGTTCCTATGGACAAGAACGGGCAAGAAACTCCATGGACACTCTTTAAAATGAAAATATTATAACAATGTAGATCGATGTGCAGGTTAACTTATCCATAATAAATAATAAAAAAGGGCCGTGATAGCTAAGAAGCTATCACGGCCCTTCTTGTATTTCTTAGACATGTTCATTAAATACATAAACATAGGAATAATACACAGATTGGATCCGCATGCATAAAATTATAACAAAATATACGTATTTACGGATAAACACAACGATTTGAAACTGAAAGACTCTCTATAATGCATTATAATCACAAACCTTAAACAAGCCACGATCCAAGATGGCGGATGTTAATGTCAAATCGATTTAAAACAATATGTCGTTGTGTAACGAAATGGTCACGTTTTGAGTAATCAATGTCAACTCTGTTGGATATTTATTAACATAATATACTAACTATGACAACGATTTCTCCTGGATTTCCTTAAAGGCGTATCTGCAATTATGCTTGACTAGGTCCTAAAAGTAGGCAAAAAGGTGCGAGCTTATTGCCAAAAGCCAGACTGAGCTGCTACTGAAAGCCAATAAACGAGCCCAGGACCAAAGTACGCTCAGCAGTCGTGCTTGCAACGACTAAACCTTCGAGAAACATCGGTTCCTATGCTCCGTTTAAGCAAACAAAAATTCCAACGTATGATGTTTTTTTTCTACAGCGGTTGAGGCAGTGCATTGTCTGATAGTCTTTAAATGAACTGTCTTAACTGTATCTATCGAAGGCTGCATTAAAATGGCCTCCGCGACTGGCGATACTTAGAAGTACGTACGCGCACTCTGGACAATCCAGATCACTATGTACAGTAAGCCGAACTGAAGCAAGCCAAATACTTAGGTGTGGTCTTTGACCACCACCTTACCTTCAGGGAGCACATAAAGACGGCTATTTCGCGAGCCTGTTTCACTCTCAGTAGACTCCAATTCAAGTTGACCGCCCTCAACAAAGTGTCCCTTATGTACAAATTGCGAATACCGCGGTCATTCGCCTTATCATGACATGCATCGTTTTCGCACACGCTAAACCCCACCATCACTATAGGATGTAGACCCTACAAAACCGTTTTCTTGGAAAGATTACGGGAGCCCCCTTTTACGTCCGAAATGAGAATCTCTATTTGGATATCAGAATGCCCACCATCTAGCAATTCATGAAACGCCTTTCCAAGCGTTACTTTGACTTTGCTATAAAGCACCTCAATCCCCTGATCGCGGCAACCTCCAGGAGAGTAGTAAGCTCACCAGCACTCTCAAGATTCACCGTCCCAGACTACCGTTCTTCCATCCTCACCGCTGCCGTCGACGCCCGCTGCGACGTCCAATCTATGTCTGCCCTACCCTTGCTCGAGCCAGCTCGTGCCGCTGAGTCCGTTGCATTAAATTCGTCCCTAAATAATAATCGTTCCGATCCAGCCCGAGATATCAGTCCCGAAAAAACCTCTCGACAGTCAGCCTCGCTAGACTTTGCTGAGTGGTAGTTACCACGGCATGAACTATTCTAATAGCGTTCGTGCCAATAGCCTAATATGAGAGAATACGATGAAGCTGATCATTCATCATCATTATTTCAGCCGAAAGACGTCCCTCAAGCTTCGACTCACCTCGACCGGTTCTGAGCTTCTCGCAACCAGCGGATTCCTGCGGCCTTCACCAGGTCGTCGGTCCACCTTGTGGGAGGCCATCCCACTCTACGTCTTCCGATATGCGGTCGCCACTCCAGAACCTTTCGGCCCCATGAGCCATCTGTTCTACGAGCAATGTGCCCTGCCGCAGTGGGCAGGGCACACGCACTTAAGTTTGACAATTCTTCCGACTATATCGGTTGCCTTGGTTCTTCTGCGGATCTCTGCATTTCTGATTCCATCACGAAGGGAAACTCCAAACATAGCCCTCTCCATTGCCCTTTGGGTGACTTTTAGCCTTCTGATTAGGCCTATTGGCCCCGTGGACGAAGCTCACACCAATAAAATAGTCAACTAGCCAATTAATACTGATCCTTTTGAATGATTGCCCAATTGCTCATGACATAAAGATATATTGTTATCGATTGACAGTTTTGTCGCCAGCCAGGCTGCGTAGCAACCAATGAGCTATATTAAGAAGTTTTAGTTGGCAACACTGATAGGCTGAATGATTTATGGTTCCACTTCAGTTAGGTTAGAAGTGAACTGTACAGAATTGGCATTTCAATGTCACTAATAAAAATATATCTCAATTGTATCAATTATGTCGCAAGACTATTGACCTAACAACAGAAATTTCACTCGAAGTCCTCTTCATAGAAAAGTCATTTAAATAACTAATTAAACACTATTAGGAATTCATTGATTAAATAAGATAAAAAACCCCAACCTGTACGTAAATAATAAATTTAATAACACACCATTATTAGGAGTTTATTTAATTAAGATTTGACGGCACGGTTGGCGCAGCGGTTAAGCGATTGACTGCTACGCTGCGTGTCGCGGGTTCGATTCCCGCACGGAACAAATATTGGTATGATCTACAAGTAGTTGTTCCGGGTCTGACTGCTTGTGTATGTGAGTTTAAATGTTTGTGAACGCACCCACACACAATACAGGAGAAATTCCTAGTGTGGGGCAAAGTTTAAAAAAAAAAAAAAAGATTAAAAAAACCCCAATGTACGTAAATCCTACATATAGTTACGTTTAAATGTTTATTACTCAATCACGCAAAAACGGCTGAACAGATTTGGATGAAATTTGGCACACAGATAGTTTATAACCTGGATTAACTTAAAGGATAATTTTTGTCTCGGTAGTACGTTCCCCTGGGATAATTTCCGGACTGCACGCAGGCGAAGCCCCTGACAAAAGCTAGTAACAACTGTAACAAACTTTTATCTACGCCACCTATCATGTAATCGAGTCATTAGTAACAACGGTTCGTCGACCATGTTAGCCGTAACAGTTCCGCCGTTCGCCACTAGATGGTGCTTTGCATTTACGTCATCTTTCTGGATCGCGGTGTTAGGATTCTCCGAGGCTTAACGACCTGCCCTAGAACATTTAATTTTGCTAAGACTGAACTAACCGTGCATTCGTGGATCATGTCCTACTTGGAATGGTCACATGAGACTCGGCTACTAAGACTGTAAGCGTACCTAAGACAGATTGTTATTTTCGGTTAGAGGACTCCTCATTCTCCTCCTTCCTCCTTCCTGTGGGAAAAGGGGGTTGGAACTCGTCCTATGTTATTTTACAACAATAAATCAAGTGTGGTATCTGCCTATCGTCTTTTCGTTCCGGGAACGAAATGAAATGAAATGTTTATTTATGTTAGTAGATCTTAAAAGACACTTTTACACTTCAATATTTTGTTGGTCAATATTTTAAAAACTATATGGCGCCGGCATTTCCTACCTGACTGTTCCCTGAGAAGAAAAGCCGAAACAAACTCGGAGGTCATGGTCTCTTTTAAAGTCCAAACATTATATTATTTGAATCTTATGTGAGCCTAACAATGCAGGGCAATGTCTAGAAAGGCCTTTTGAAGAAAGAGCCATTGCAGGTTTGAGGTGACCTGTCTCAACAGACGGCATATATGTAGCAGTCACCGTGTAACTCAACCCTATTTTAGGGAGCTCAACGACCCGTCACAAGACGCTACCAGATTTGCAGGACATTTGCGTAGGCCATTTACAAAATACTCAAAACCACCAGACGAGTTATAAAGTCATGTGTTCAATCTAGCCTGCATAGTTAGTTGCATTCACAGTTAGTTTTCTCTTTAAATGTCATCAAAACTAATGTCACGTAGATCAATACTTAAATATAAAATGTCAATAGCATTCTATTAACACTGAGCTAAAATAATAGTTATAGTTTGTTGCTTGAGGGTACATTGGAGCGAAAACCATTGCCCCCTACTTCTTAGGACCCGAGATGGCGATGCGTAGTGTTCCACGAGCGCCTCTCTATGACTTAAGGGGGGACGAGGACGACGTCACGAGGAGGCCCGCAGAGGCGGGCTGGCACTAGCCGGGGATCGCGGAAGTCACACTAGTTCCCGTGATCCCCGGTTCAAGTGAGAGACGGAACACCGGGGTGGTTTTAGTCAGTAAGAGTCTGACAGAACCCTCCGCCCTCCCCGGGGCGAAGGACATCCATGAGGATTTCCCCCCGTAATAAAAAAAGGGTACATTTGAGCAACTTAACTAATCCCAAGCTTTTTTGTCATCCAAGTAATCTTTAACTTACGGTGACTACATCCATTGTACAACTTAGTATTTGATTAATTAAAATTATATCCTAACTTAACTAAAACCGGAAAGCACTGGTGGTCCAGTGGTTACGGCCGCGACTAACGAGTTGTATGTCGGAGGTCCGAACCCATACAAGCAATGTACTTTGTGAAAATTATTACATCACTAAGGGGCTCAAGTCTGCTATTTTTATAAATTCGTCATTCCAACACGATCCCATTGTCATTTTGCTAAAAGTTCGTAATCTGTTAAATTCATAATGGTCGATCATTGGTCGGTCAATGGTCTCGTAATAGAATTGTGTTATACCGGCATTGTCGTATTGCAATTATTATAAAACCCGTTAGTAGAAATTATTTTCCAAAAACTACTACTAAATTTGAACATTTATTCATGCCCGATTTCATTTAATTTTACATATTATTTATTAGTGTTAAATTTTAGCAGATTACCGCCTAAGTCAGTCATTCATTTGTCATTATGTACGAGATTACCAATAAATGCCATTTCTTTCAATGGAGTGTCAGCGGCCGACCATTGGAAAGTCATAATGACGCCATTATATTAGTAGATTACCAAACTTGTCAAAATCGACAATTATGAAATCAATGATAGACCATTCTAACACTATTGTAATAGCAGACTTGAGGCCCAGTTCTCAAAACGGTGAAGGAAAACATCGTAAGGAAACCGGCATGTCTTAGAACCAGAATTCGATCGAAGACATGTGACAGCTACCAACCGCGTGGAGGATTAAGGCCTTCTCCCTCTCATCACAGAGAGGAGGCTTGTGTCCCAGCAGTAGAAATATTAAAGGCTGATAATGCAGACTATTATTGCATAGCAATTCATTTAAGTGCCAAAGTATTCGTTTTTACAACAAACTCCCAAGCCATGTTAAGGAACTAAGCTTCAATAAATTTAAACTATTTATTAAACAGAAACTCTGTCAAAAAGGTTTCTATAAAGTTAAAGATTACTTGAATGACAAAAAAGCTTGGGACTAGTTAAGTTGCTCCAATGTACCCTCAAGCAACAAACTGTTATATAAGCTAAGTGTTTAATAGATACTGTTGACATTTTATATTTAGGTATTGATTTTTAATGATATTTAAAGAAAAAACTAACTGTGAATGTGAGTACTATGCAGGCTAGATTGAACACATTACTTTATAACTCGTCTGGTGGTTTTGAGCATTTTGTAAATGGCCTACGCAAATGTCCTGCAAATCTGGTAGCGTCTTGTGGCGGGTCGTTGAGCTCCCTAAAATAGGGTTGAGCTACACGGTGACTGCTACATACATGCCGTCTGTTGAGACAGGTCAGCTCAAAGCTGCAATGGCTCTTTCTTCAAAAGGCCTTTCCAGACATTACCCTGCATTGTTAGACTCACATAAAATTTAAATAATGTAATGTTTGGACTTTAAAAGAGACTATGACCTCTGAGTTTGTTTCGGCTTTTCTTCTCAGGGAACAGTCAGCTAGGAAATGCCGGCGCCATCTAGTTTTAAAAAATATTGACCAACAAAATATTGACGTGTAAAAGTGTCTTTTAAGATCTACTTACATAAATAAACATTTCATTTCATTTAAACATTTCATTTCATTTCATTTCATATTGTAATACCCCGCAAGCTTCCGAAAGAGTGGGTCTTAAAATTAACATGGACAAGACAAAGGTCATGTAACACCCACTCTCATGACGATCGGAGACACAGGACACGGAGACAGAGGACAAACTATCCAGTTAGGTAGGTCCAACTTCGAGAAAGAGGTCAATCGTCGAATCTGACTTGGCTGGGCAGCGTTCGGGAAGCTACGCAATATCTTCTCGTCCCAATACCGTAGTGTCTCAAGACGAAAGTCTTTGACCAGTGTGTGTTGCCAGTGATGACCTATGGTACAGAAACGTGGTCGCTGTCAATGGGCTTTATCATGATGCTGTTGATTATAATACCTATTCACAAACTAATTATTTAGCGTCGACAAATTCAACACTATTTACTTCAAGTATTTCCTACTTGTACCTACCTATTCCGTGTATTGCCAGACGTAAAAGAATAGCACCATCTCATTTCTTCCCGTGGGTGTCGTAGAAGGCGAATGGGCAGCAGCGTTCTCTATGCATTTGACCACCATACTGCGATCGCTAACCCGCCTGCCAAGCGTGGCGATTGTGGCAAAACCCCCCCTTTGGGGGAGGCCTATGTCCAGCAGTGGACGTCTTTCAGCTGAAGTGTGTGATGTCCTACTTTAAGAATCTTAACTTTTCCATTAATTTGTTACTAAACTCCCCTTTAACCGCCAATTGCAATACATGAAAAAAAAAGAACAGAAGGAACACTTTAAGTTATGAATAACTTGGATTTAATTTCGATTTGACAGGTTCGTTGATCAGGTATATTTCGTTACCCAGCAACAGTGTGGAGGTCAGATAGGAAGATTGGCGGGTTGCTCTGTGTAAAATACTGGTATTCCGCTGTTTCCAGTTAGACTGGAAGCCAACCCAATTTCTTTAATAAAATATCACAATTGATAATACTTTATTCACATTACAATCTAGCCTATTAGCTAATAAGTAATTTAAATATAACTTAAACTGCTAAGTAACTATAAAGCTAAGAAATCGTCCAATAACGTCTTTCTTATTCACTGTAATTCAAAGGGACGACACTTGATTCACGTGTTCTTTATAGAAGTCAGCACTTGCACTCACGGGCGTACACAATTCGTCACCTTCCGCCTGACGCAGGTTCTCACCGGACACGGTTGTTTCGGGAGGTTCCTGTTTCGGATAAGGCGGCAGGAAACGCCAGGATGTTTCCATTGCAAAGATCGCCTTGAGGACACGGTGGAGCATACGGTGGAGGTCTGCCCGACTTGGGCGGAGCACCGCCGTGTCCTTGTGGAGGCGTTCGGCAGCGGCGATCTCTCGCGTCCGGCCCTGGTCCAGGCCCTGGTACGGAGCTAGAGTGCATGGACAGCCGTCGCTTCTTTTTACGAAGCAGTAATGCTCGCAAAGAGGGAGGCGGCGCACGTGAGGGAGATGCAGTACATGCGCCCTCACGGCCGTTGCCTTCGCAGGAGACGCCCTGAATCCTGAAACATAGTTTAACTGGCAAAATATGTACTACACTTTTTCTTAATACAGCCTTCAGGTCTTCATTGTGATCAGCCTAGCCTTTTGTTAGGCTCGGCTTCCAGTGTAACCAGATGTAGCTGAATGCCAGTATTTTCAATGGAGCGACTGCTTTGCTATTAAGGTGTCATTTTATGAGGCACGTAAACCTTCTATAACTTCCTTGCATACTCCAATGGCGCCTTCCAACATTCTTAAAAACTAATCAAACACGATTGTGAGTGCAGTCTCAGTGACAATGCGACCACTTGCACTATTTGCTTAGGAATGGTCTCAGTAAATAGTGTGGCTACCTGGGCGGCCCTTGTGGGAGTAAAGCATACGCTCTTAAAGCAGGTCAGTTTTAGACAAAACGTGAAATGTTAAACGAATTTGGTCCGTGCGTTGTAGCACCTTATTTTTTATTTTTTTAAATTCCCAAACTCATACAACTATCATCACAGGCTCACCTAATACACTAGTGTAGTTATAGTAATAATAACTTATAAAGGTAGACACAATTATATTATTAAAAACAATCAAGAGCAATTTTAAAAATGCGGCCCATGTGAATTCACTCAGAGTACAGTTGAAGCAGTCAATCTGGGCCTCAAGTCTGCTATTACAATAGTGTCAGAATGGTCTGTCATTGATTTCATAATTGTTGATTTTGACAAGTTTGTTAATCTACTAACATAATGGCGTCATTATGACTTTCCAATGATCAGCCACTGACACTCCATTGAAAGAAATGGCATTTATTGGTAATCTCGTACATAATGACAAATGAATGACTGACTTAGGCGGTAATCTGCTAAAATTTAACACTAATAAACGAATACATAATAATAAGTAATATGTAAAAATATATATTTAAATGAAATCGGGCATGAATAAATGTTCAAATTTAGTAGTAGTTTTTGGAAAATCATTTCTACTAACGGGTTTTATAATAATGGCAATACGACAATGCCATTATGACATAATTCTATTACGACACCATTGACCGACCAATCATCGACCATTATGAATTTAGCAGATTACGAACTTTTAGCAAAATGACAATGGGATCGTGTTGGAATGACGAATTTATAAAAATAGCAGACTTGGGCCCCTGTTGTGACATCATATTGAGTGTGCGTAGAGCGCGCGTCAACGGCGCGTGCTGCAGGAGGTTGGTGCGAGCGGGCGGCACCCATAGCAGGGGCGGCCGCCTCCGTCGCCCCATGTACCCATCAGGTACACACAACCCAACCGTCCGTAAAACGCCTGGGTTATGGGTATTTTACCATGCATAATCTTAAATAAGTAGGTGGCGAGAGCTACTTCCCTTCTTACTTCCAGTTTATTATAGCCTACCATGCCCAGCAATTATTTAGGACCTTTAACAAAAATATCTACTAGAGTAGCGGTGGCCTAATCCACAACTTACGAGTTGTAGGCCGTAGGTCCGAAACCCAGAAAGGCGCTTCACTTACTTTGCGTAATATATTTAATCACCACCGGTCCTAAAAGGTCGCAGGAAAACATAGTAAGGAAACTGGCATGTCAGGCCGGGTTCCCACGACGCCGGACCGGCAGGTTCGCCGGAAACCGTACACCGGACAGAGGTGTTCACATTACACCGGATCCCACAAGAAAATCGGACAGTCAAGTACTCACCTCAGTTGTATGCTAACTTCAAGTTTTTGTCTTTATAGTCGTCTTCGGTCTTATCCCAGAGAACAGGTCTCTCTTGGACAAGCGTAATTAAAGTTTCTGCGTTAACATCCATGCTACACGTCTACTTTTATTCAGAATGCGAAGCCGAATGATGCGAGGGGAGCACGGGCGGGGCGAGCGGGGGACAGATACGGTTGCAAACTCGTTCACATTTCTCCAGTCAGGTGGATTTGCCGGCGGCACTTTGCAGTGACAAAACGCTCGGTGAAAATGCCGGGTTCGGTATTTTTACCGGACCCAGGATAACGTGAATAGCTTCATATAAATTGTACAGCCACTAGCCCTTCCGGCAGTTTTACCGGCCTGGCAAATCTGCCGGTCCGGCGTAGTCGGAACCCGGCTTCATAGTACCAAAAATTCTAAGACATTTATTTATTTATAAAACAAAAAACAAAGTACACTACAAAATTTACAATGGGCGGCCTTCTCGCTTTACGCGATCTCTTCCAGGTAACCTTAGCATGGACAGTGAATCATCATCATCATCATTTCAGCCGAAAGACGTCCACTGCTGGACATAGGCCTCCCCCAAGCTCCTCCACTTCGACCGGTCTTGTGCTTCTCACATCCAGTGGATTCCCGCGGCCTTCACAAGGTCATCGGTCTACCTTGTGGGAGGCCTTCCCGCTCTACGTCTTCCGGTACGCGGTCGCCACTCCAGAACCTTTCGGCCCCATCAGCCATCTGTTCTGCGAGCAATGTGCCCTGCCCACTGCCACTTAAGTTCGGCTATTCTTCGAGCTATGTCGGTTACCTTGGTTCTCCTGCGGATCTCTTCATTCCTGATTCGATCGCGTAGGGAAACTCCGAGCATAGCCCTCTCCATTGCTCTCTGGGGTGACTTTAAGCCTTCTGATAAGGCCCATTGTGAGCGGCCATGTTTCTGTACCATAGGTCATCACTGGCAACACACACTGGACAAAGACTTTCGTCTTGAGACACTGCGGTATTTGGGACGAGAAGATATTGAGAAGCCTCCCGAATGCTGCCCAGCCGAGACGGATTCGACGATTGACCTCTTTCTCGAAGTTGGACCTACCTTTTTTAAAACGTTGCCCCACACTAGGAATTACTCCTGTATTGTGGGTGCGTTTACAAACATTTAAACGCACATACACAAACAGCCAGACCCGGAACAACTATTTGTAGGTCATACCAATATTTGTTCCGTGCGGGAATCGAACCCGCGACACGCAGCGCAGCAGTCAATCGGTTAACCGCTGCGCCAACCGTGCCGCTAACTTTCGTCTTGAGACACTGTGGTATTTCGGACGAAAAGATATTGCGAAGCCTCCCGAACGCTGCCCAGCCGAGTCGGATTCGACGATTGACATTGATTAGTCTGGACATAAAATGGGAATGTTGTTGGCGCAAATAATACGCTGCATGTGACAATCTTCGAATTTTCATCTTTCATCTTCTGCCTAGCTTTTTGCCAACGTCGGTCGGTTTCCAATCTAGGCAGTTGCAGCTATTTTACATGAAGCAATGGCCTATCTGACCTCCAGAACCCAGTTAGTGAGTGACACGATACCTCAAAGTTTTACAGCTTTCTCTAGAAAAAATAATGACCCATCCTACTTGAATAAGAACTATTTATAAATGAAATCTTTATCATGAGAATAATATATCAATGATTGGCAGGTAGTATCCGTTTTTTCAGGGTTCCATAGCCAAATGGCAAAAAACGGAACCCTTATGGATTCATTTCTGTCATCTCTATTCAGTAATTTCTGTCTGTCTGTCCGTTCGTATGTCACAGCCACTTTTTTCCGAAACTATAAGAACTGTGCTGTTGAAACTTGGTAAGTAGATGTATTCTGTGAACCGCATTAAGATTTTTACACAAAAAACGAAAAACAAACCAATAAATTTTGGGGGTTTCCCATACTTAGAACTGAAACTCAATTTTTTTTCCATCAAACCCATACGTGTGGGGTATCTATGTATGTAATGTATTTTTTTTTCTAAACTGAATAGTTTGCGCGAGAGACACTTCCAAAGTGGTAAAATGTGTGTGTCCCCCCCTGTAACATCTACATTACCATGTAAACTTCCACCGATAATGGGTTTGAACGAGATCTAGTAAGTAGTTTTTTTTGAATACGTCATAAATCGTAAACCGCAATCTACCTTTCACTCAATCAACTCAAATATAAAAATTAAAAAAAAAAACATATAATTTCATCTACATAAACCTTATGCATTAACCGTGAACCATTATTTTCTAATAATAAATCTGTAATAGGTGCCTAAGTAAATAATAATTATAATTTGCTGCTACGGAACCCTTCATGGGCGAGTCCGACTCGCACTTGGCCGCTTTTTTTAAACTGACCCTAGGCGGCAATGGCAAAGAATTTCTGATGTATTGTTGAAGCAAATTGCTTTCAAGCAGAAAATTGACCATTCATAAATCGATAAAAGTGTCTACAACAGTTATTAATTGCATTTCGTTGCCCATAAATGAGGTACATACAAAAGATTTCCGATGCTGGTGTGCATTCTCTAAAATTCACTTCTTTAGAACAGTGTCTCGAATGAATCCGCGATGTTGATTGATTTTAAAAACAAATGACCTTCAGCTTAGAATATTGTGTGCGGTCGTTTAAGTGAATTTTATAGAATAGCACATACAATGATGAAATTCGAAGCTTATGTCGAAGGTCATCATTTCAGCCGAAAGACGTCCTCTGCTGGACATAGGCCTCCCCCAGGCACCACCACTTGGACCGGTTCTGAGCTTCTCGCATCCAGCGGATTCCTGCAGCCTTCACTAGGTCTTCGGTCCATCTTATGGGAGGCCTTCCAACGCTACGCGGAACCTTCGAAGGACAAGCTAAAGATCTGTCTGTCCGTTTGTTCCCGCTAATCTCTGAAATGGCTGAATCGTTTTTGACGGGACTTTCACTGGCAGGTAGCTGATGTAATAAGGAGTAACTTAGGCTACTTTTATTTTAGAAGAAATCTTTTATTTTTGTATGTTTGTTACGAATAAACTCAAAAACTACTGGGCCGATTTCAAAAATTCTTTCACGATTAGAAAGCTACATCTTTACTGAGTGACATAGGCTATATAACATAACGCTGCAACGAATAGGAACTGAGCAGCAATTAAAAATATTGCAAAAACGGGAAAATTATTCCTCATCTGAGAATTACCGTTGCGTGCGCTGCTTAAATATAAATAATAATAAAAATAAAAATGCAAAAACCAAAAAAAAAACTAAAGAAACTAAATCAAAATAAAAATAAATAAAAAAAAGAATTTAAAAAAATCCACGCGGACGAAGTCGCGGGCACAGCTAGTTCAGAATAAGAATTGATTTGAGATCCATTACATTTGTATTTTAATTCAATACTCTCCAAAGAATTTTACTCACACTTGTCAGTTTAAACACTACCAAAACCACTAAAAAAAAGTGACACTCTATGACTACCACAAAGCAGGTAGCCTATTTTAAAGTAATAATTCAACAACATTAGGGTTATCATCCCCTATCATTCTTCGGCTTTCGGCACACAATGGCATGCACGTGGGAAAGGTGTCAATATTCTCATAATAACCTGTATTGCAGGAAAAAAGAATGGGGTGGTGAAAAGATTTTTGATCGAGGGTTCCGTCTAATGTTAAAAAAATTATTTGAATATTTTTGTGAAGAAAAAAATGGTTAAATAAAATAATATTTATAGCAGTCTTCTGGGCACGTTTCATGATGACAGCGATGATGATGAATACTTCGATGAAGTGTCCTTTTGTTTTTATACAGTATATTAGTAATTTAATTTGGTATTTACTGTTTTAGATGTTATTTACAGAAATAAATCACATTTATTTGTAGGTAATATGTAGTTATGTATTGTTCAAAGAGGGAAAAAATTTAGAATGAAAATACAAGTAACCACCAAAACTGGTCCCAGTCGGTACCTACTGAAAAAAGATCCTGTATAGGTAGGTAATATTTTATGATAACTTGCATTGATAACATCATTAACCGGAGCAGAATTTCCCATAACTAGAATTACGTAAATTATTTAAAATTATACCTAATTACAGAACGACATAAGGAAAATGTATTTCACATTAAAAGTTAATATAATTTCAGGGTCAGCCTGTGGTCATGAGTGTGGCATTATGATGATTTACTGTATAAAAAATTTCTAAACTAGTGTATTTTTTTTCTGCTTCGAGATTTCTCTATCCCTTTCAGGTGGACCAATTTAGGAAAACTCTTTATTTCTAGCAAAATATGATTTAAAAGCATTAGCATAGGTTTCCAAATTCAAATTCATTTTTAGATTTCCACCGATCTTAAAAAAAAATATAAAGCATCGAATCATTCAAAAATAGAACACAAAAAATCAACGCAACCCTAAACCATAGACAGTAGACGGCCAGTTAAAGACGTTGGCGCGAAAAAAAGCAACAATATGGCGCGGGCACCCAAGTGGAATGCCATTGATGCCTTTCTGAAACAGATATAGATCTTTTTGCATCAGCGAGCCGTTATTTATTGTATCGTAATGTTATTCTGTTGGCAGTCTTGTTTGTTCGAAATTTTAAATTAAATTACTGAGCTTTTCGGTTGACATTGCTTCCGTGAGGCCAGATTTAGGTCTCCTTTTGTCGTGACTCTTTATGAATGTTTATCACGCTAAGATTTTCCAAAGGGGTAGACGGAGGTGCGTAGATAATAATAGGTACACTAAAATTTCTGCAGACATGTTACATACCGAAGATTTTGGTTGGCGATGGATGGCAGTGCGAACAAAATATTTTGTTTTCACGACTGAAAGGCAAACCCCAAGCAGCCCGCTATGTAACGCGTTGAGATATCCTTCGGGATGTGCGTGCGTGTCTATTAGCTTTAGTACATTTGTTTTACATGAAGGTGACATCGAGGAGCGAAGTGAGCGAAGAACTGCGAAGGGGAGGTATCGCAGTGAGTCATCTTCGACATGTAATTACCCTAAGGCGACAAGCCTATTGCCAGAACCGGACACAAATCCATCTTCTGACCTGTTGCCGTAACAGCCCATGCTTTGCCCTTGGGGTTAGCATCTAATTGGCTAGGAACCCACGCTTAGCAGCATACTAGCGTAACATGTAATGTATAATAAAAAAATGAAAAAACTAAAAAAAAAAACAACCGACTTCCAAAAAAACACTACAAAGTGAAAAATAACTTTAATTTCGGAAGGCGGTGACAAAAAATTAAAATACATATCCAAAGTCACCGACTTCCGAAATTAAAGTTATTTTTCAGTTTGCAGTGTTTTTTTTGGAAGTCCGTTGTTTTTTTTTTTTTAAAACGTTTTTATCTTTCACTTTTTAGTGGTTCACATGTGCTTACCCCTTCACAGCGTACCGGCGTGATGTTATGTTATGAACTGGTGTAAACAATAGACAGACATGAGATTTCAGCAATCCCAGTCCATTTGCTATCATTTATTGAGGAGTTCCGTTGCCTATCTCCGAAGTTCTTCATCAGATCTTCACCAAATTGAAATGGGACCACTTCGAGAAAGTACTCTTCCAAAAACTACCCAAATCGCTTCAAGTGTGCCTATAACATTTGAAGAGTTCTCTCTTTATTCTCCAGGATCCCATCATCAGATCCTGACTAGAAGATCATGGGACCACCTGGGAAGTATACCCTTTCAAACAAAAAAAAACCAATTCGGTCCAGCCATCTTCGAGTAATCGGGGAACATACATAAAAAATAGAAAAAGAAAAAAAGAAAAAAAGGTTCCGACGAATTGAGAACCTCCTGTTTTTGAAGTCGGTTAAAAATACTCGGAGTGTAACTACTACCTATAATAATACTAAGTGTAACTATTACCACGACACGCGCGTGCGCTTTTGATGACTTATTCAAGAATTTTATAGGTTAATACGACACGTTGAAACTATGTTTCGTTGCAAAGTCCAAGGTTTTGAGCTGATTTTAGTTCGGACCTCACATGATTTTTTTCTTTTGTTAACCGACTTCAAAAAAAGGAGGAGGTTCTCAATTGGACTGTATGATTTTTTTTTTTTATGTTTGTTACCTCATAACTTTCGACTGGGTGAACTGATTTTGATGATTCTTTTTTTATTTGAAAGCTCGTGCTTCCCGTGTGGTCCCATTTCATATAGATCTGATGATGCGTTTCGGAGACAGACAACGGAACTCTTCAATAAATAACAGCAAATCAACCGCGATTGCTGCTATCGCATAAATAATATATGCATTGTTTTGACCCCAAGGATGATGAAGTTTCAAACTATAACTAAAAAGTGAAAAATAAAAACTTTTTCCAAAAAAAACAACCGACTTCCGAAAAACACTATAAAGTGAAAAATAACTTTCATTTCGGAAGGCGGTGACAAAAAATTAAAATACATATCCAAAGTCACCGCCTTCCGAAATTAAAGTTATTTTTCACTTTATAGTGTTTTTTCGGAAGTCGGTTGTTTTTTTTTACAGTTGGAATTCATGAAATAACTTCTCCCGTTCTAAGTGGAGCGTGGGGTCGGTTTCCTATCTAACCGGGTGGAACTGAATACGAGTATTTTACATGTAGCGAATGCCTATCTGACCTCCTCCGTATTCTTCAGAGGGTGCCCTTAGCGAGTAGTCGCTCTAGTTTTAAGTGTTTCGTTTTTTAAGCCCTGGAGACCTTAATTTATGAACGTAACCACAAGCAAGTCCAGCTAAGAAGCCGACAACCTTATTAGTAGTGCATCGGGGATGTTTGCGATCAAATCAAATCAAATCAAATTATTTAGGATAAAAATCCATAGGTGTTAGTAACGATAAACTTAACCTAATGTTAGTACAATTTAACTGTTTTAATTTAAGCATGCGCCGGCAAGCAAGGTTGAGCGCCCTTCGCATGAACACTCTGATCCACTGCTTCAACGATAGCAAATCCCAAGAAGCTTATAGATATAAGTGGAGACCACACTCCAAATAAAAAAGTGAAGACAACCTGTGGGCTAGCGCTCTCTTTCTGAATACATACATAAGAGAGAGAAAACTCGTATCACTGTCTCGTTCTTATGTTTATATTTAGAAAGAGAGCGTCAGCCCACAGTCGTCTTCACTTAGGTATTTAGAGTGTTGCCTCCACTTTTATCTATAAGCTTCTTGGCAAATCCCACCGCTGCGCATAGTTGACCCACAGACTGCACGTGCAGAAGGACTGACAATACGCAATTGACGTAAGATCTTCGTGGTGTGAGATTTTCGTGTGAAACTTTTTTCACGTGCTACCTATGAGGTTCTTCTTTTAAAAAATGTGCAACATTACAATATTGTCATGTTATTGACTCATTGATGCAATAATAATCGTTTATTTATAAAAGGGGACACATTTACATTTACAGAGTCATCATCTGCCTAGCCTTTTCCCAACTACGTTGGGGTCGGCTTCCAGTCTAACCGGATGCAGCTGAATACCAGTATTTTACATGGAGCGACTGCCTATCTGACCTCCACAACCCAGTAACTGGGGTAATACGATACCCCTTGGTAAGACTGGTTGTCAGACTTTCGGGCTTCTGACGACCCGTAACGACTGTCAAAGATCCACAAATGACAGCCGGGACCAACGGCTTAACGTGCTTTCCGAGGCACGGAGGGGTCTTGGTATGTAAAGATGGTCACCCATCCACGGACCAACCGCGGCAAGCGTAGCTTAACCTGATCGATCGACCCGTGCGGCTATTGTTACTTAGCCACAAGCCCCTACATTTACATTTACAGAGTATCTTAACAATTTAAAATAGGGCACAGATGCTTATTGCCTGAACTAGGTTGAACCTGTGCTTCAGGCTAGGAAGTGCTTAAACACTAAATGTAATAAATTAACAGTGTGTGTGCGATTCATCACATTGATGGCTTTCATGCCATCATCGGTAAGAAAACTGTGTCCCTGATTTGCAGAATGCGTGGCAGCTGCAACGGAATTCTGAACACTGTGGCCATAGCGGAGAATATATTTTTATTTTAATTCTGATTTTAATTATAATTTTGATTTTGTATTTTAATTTTGATTTAAATTTAAATTTTGGTTTTAATTGTAATTGTAATTTTTAATTTTTGTATTGATGTAAATTTTAATTTTGATCTTAATTCTTGAAGTTTGTTTTAATTTTGAATTGATTAAATTTTGATGTTATTTTAATTTTATATTTAATGTGTATTTTAAAATTGATTCAGACTGTGTGGATCAAGTTATCTGAAATAAATGATATTTAAATTTAAATTAGGTTGACCTGCGAAATATCATTCCCAAAAAAACCCGACATCCACAACCCAGTTACTGGGTAATAAAATAACATACCCCTTGGTAAGAATGGTACAAACATAAACCGTCCTTGCGACCTCGCCGCCGAGGTCCTCGCGCCCCGCGAAGACCCCGAGTTAAGGATGTGACCCCCGACCGTCCCTTGCTCGTAGAAGTGCCAGCCCGCGCCGAAGCTGAGCAAGTAGAGTTAAATTCCCCAAGATTTAATAATAATTAAAATATTTTGATCCAGCCTGTCCCCACTTGCTGCCCTCCTGGTGGGGACCAGTGACGCCCTGAGCCGAGGCCCGAACTGGACAGGGGTTGCCCTCAGCGTGCAGTTGCTTTAGTTATGTAGGTTTTTATGCCCTGGCTGGAGGCTTTTAGTTTACTAAAAACCATTCACAGGAAAGCCCGGTTGAGCAGTTACGGCCTCTCAAGGTCAACTGCGAGATGTCATTTCCAAAAAAAAAAGTAAGCCTGGTTTTCAGACTTTTTGGGCTTTTTAGTACCTGAAATGACTATCAAAGATCTACGAATAACAGCCGGGACCAACGGCTTAACATGATTTCCGAGACATGGAAAGGTAATGGGTGGTCACCCATCCACGAACCGACCGCGACGAGGGCAGCTTAACTTTCGGTCGAACCTTAGAGAAGATTGTACTAATTAAATTGGCTACTATAAAATGCCACCGTATTTAAAAATATGATTCATGCCTCAAAAATTCGACGTCGCGTATTAAAATAAGGTCCAAAGTTTAAAAACACAGCACAGCGGCCATATAATATTACAACTCGCTGACGTATATTTTTTGCACATTACAATATGGACTTCGGACTACAAGAAAGAAAAAAAAAGCAGGCCAAGTGGGAGTTGGATTAAGGCACTAAGGGCCCGTATCACATTTATTAACCGACTTCCAAAAGGAGGAGGTTCTCAATTCGTCGGGACCTTTTTTTTTTTTTATGTATGTTCCCCGATTACTCGAAGATGGCTGGACCGATTTGGATAATTTTTTTTTTGTTTGAAAGGGTATACTTTCCAGGTGGTCCCATGATCATCAAGTCAGGATCTGATGATGGGATCCTGGAGAAATAGAGAGAACTCTTCAAATTTTATAGGCACACTTGAAGCAATTTGTGTAGTTTTTGGAAGAATACTTTCTCGGAGTGGTTCCATTTCAATTTGGTGAAGACCTGATGAAGAACTTCGGAGATAGGCAACGGAACTCCTCAATAAATGATAGCAAATGGACAGGGATTGCTGAAATCTCATGTCTGTCAATTGTTTACGCCAGTTAATAACATAACATCACGCCGGTACGCTGTGAAGGGGTAAGCACATGTGAACCACTAAAAAGTGAAAAATAAAAAACTTTTTTCAAAAAAAATAAACAACCGACTTCCAAAAAAACACTAAAAAGTGAAAAATAACTTTAATTTCGGAAGGCGGTGACAAAAAATTAAAATACATATCCAAAGTCACCGCCTTCCGAAATTAAAGTTATTTTTCACTTTTTAGTGTTTTTTTGGTAGTCGGTTGTTTATTTTTTTGAAAAAAGTTTTTTATTTATTTATTTGGTTCATTATTTGACACCCAATAATTGAATACACTGATAGGTACAAAGATATGGAATACATCTAATATAGTAGTACTTATAGACTAGTGTATAGAGGTATGAAGAACAGGGTACGCGCATAGTTCCGACTCACTAGTCGGCGCCGGCTCCGGTGCGTCGTGGTACAGCGCCGGGATGTGGCTGGTTGCTGTTGTCGACCGAAAGATCGAGCTCTCGACCGGCCGAAGAGCAGTAGTGCCGTGGTCGCTTGTTGAAGCTGATGAGGCTGTAGGTGATGACCAGGTATGCGGTTCGCTGCATGCAGGTGTTCAGGATACCCATTGAAGCCGTGGGTGCTGGCTGGCTGTGTGCCTCGCTGCTCGAAAGCTTGAGGAAGTGATGACGGTGTGACGTCACGCTGAGGTTGTTGCACGATGGCTGCGCTGACGTTCTTTCCCGGGGTCACCAGTATAGAGGAATGAGAAACAGGGTATAAAGTTCACTCATACTCTATGGTAAAGGAGGATCCTCCGACCAGACGGGTGTTGTGTCTGGTCATCTGGTGGGCTACTGCCCGACGGTTGATGTCCGGATTTATGCAGATCGCGCGGTAAACTCTGCTTGCGCGATGTACCTGATGTAGTTGCGGTGTGACGTCAAGTCTTGCGTAGTTCGCATATGACATTGTAGATGGCGTCACTTTGCTTTTTGTTTTTCTCAAGTTTTTGTTGATTTTGAAGTTCGTATGTGGCATAGCAGATGGCCGCCACAAGTGTTTCAATTTCTTACAGGTAAGCACATCATTCATTACTTGTTTGTCGATTGATTTTATGCACCTGCTTAAAATTAGATGAGTTCATATACCAAAATTCTAAATTGAATTCGAAATACAGCCAAAATTTAAATCATACAAAATCAAATCAAAATCACATGTTTATCACACCGTCTGTGAAATTATTTAATTTTACTGTTTGCTATGGTATAAGAGCATTCTCCCCACGCGGGCTGGCAACGGCGCATTTATGGCGATTTTTCGCGATTATTTCATGAAATACAAACAATAGTAAACATTTTTTTCAGCCATGCACTAGATCGTTGGTATTTTCAAGTTTGTATGCTATTTTTTTTTACAGTTTTTTGGTATTTAATTATAAAAATCGACATACCGTCAATTATTTTCTATTTGCATTACTAAGTACGATTCAATGTTTTTATTAAAGAGTAAATGTTAAAAAATAATTATAAATATCAACGATCTAGTGCTTGGCTGAAAAAAATAGTACTTTTGTTTGTATCTATTGAAATAATAACGAAAAACTACTATAAATACGTTGTTGCCAGCCCGCGTGGAATGAATGCTCTCTCGAATTAGAGTATGTGTATAATGTCGTTTTCTAAATAACTAGTCAAAAAAACATGAGGATCGTTGGGTTACTAGCCTGTAGATTCTCACTTTAGAACAGAGGTAGGTACAGAGGCCAGCTGACATCAAGCTACCCCAATCTGTCAAATTTCTTTTATGGTTTTTCAACTTTAATACAAAAGATCATCATCATGTGTCATGTTAAATTCGGAAAATTTGACCGTTTGGGATAGCTTGAGATACTCGTTTGACATCGTATTTCCATCGTTTCGCTTCTTATCATTTTTCTTTGCTACACAAATTTAATATTCACTACTAGCCAGTACTTCCAATAAGCTCGTCGCGTCTTTACCTTTTTTTTTGAGGGTGGGAAATAACTTCTCCCGCTCTGGGCGAAGCAGGAGGGCGTGTCAGACTTTTACTGACTAAAACCCACCCGTTCCTTTAGTTGCCTGAGTATCTCTTTCGAACAACCCGTGGTTTGACGCGGTTGGCCGTTGCGAACAATGAGCTTAATAAAAGGCATCCTTTTGTTACGAAACCCTAAAACCACGCCACCTCTACTTATGCGCCGGCGCATACCGTACATTTTATTTTATACGTCGACACTTGTTCTGCTGAATAGCAAAATATTTAATGGGGGGATATACACTGGCTCTGTTGCATAGTTAATGACTTTGTAGCTTATTAGTGGTCTAGACTGAAGGGAATTGCTAATTAGGTTATTTGAGTACTCATTTCATTAGACTTTTGATCATTGGCCTTCAGCCTTCTGCGTTGCTTCGTTGGAGATATTCCTCACTTAATAGATCATCGATGCTACGGGGTCTACCCTTTAAAGCAGAACTTTTTATGTCATAATATTATTTTGCATAACAGCGAATAGCATAATCTTCATTTCGTGGAAAATCGTTTGGCAGTTTGGCACACACTCATATAGCAAACATTCAAAACTCTTAATTTTGTAAGTCAGGATCATCTTTAAGCATTTTCGTATCCGTAATATTTAAAAAGTAGAACCATCATATCGCAGAAAGTTTGGCATAAGTAAAATAGGTAGAATTCGGTTCTGGCACTCACCGGCCGATGCCGCGGCACCGCTCGCTTCGCTCGCTCGGCTCGTGCTCAGGGAGTCGCAATTCTAAACTAACCTAATCTTTTATTGGGCACGCCACAATGGTGGCGGTAAGTCCCCTCTTTGAGGATTGGCTTGAGAGGAGGGGAGGCATGGCGTCCTCACCTTCCGCCTGACACAGGTCCTCACCGGACACGGCTGTTTCGGAAGGTTCCTGTTTCGGATAGGGCGGGAGGAAACGCTCGGGTGTTTTCATTGCGAAGATCGCCCTGAGGACACGGTGGAGCATACGGTGGAGGTCTGCCGGGCTTGGGCGGAGCACCGCCGTGTCCTCGTGGAGGTAATCGGCGGCGGCGATCTCTCGCGTCCGACCCTGGTCCAGGCCATGGTACGGAGCGAGAGTGCATGGCTAGCAGTCGCCTCCTTCAGCGAAGCAGTTATTCTCGCAAAGAGGGAGGCGGCGCTCGTGAGGGAGATGCAGTACATGCGCCCTCACAGCTGTGGCCTTCGCAGGAGACGCCCTGGGCGTCGGGAATCCCAGGCTGATTCCCGGCCACCGTAGGCACGGGCTTGCGGACGGCGAGTAATGGGTAAGCCCGGGTCGACGGCGCGTTGTGTTCCACGCGCGCCTCAAAGAGATGTTAGCAGCAACTGATGGGGCCAGGGTTTTAGTCAGTAAAAGTCTGACACGCCCTCCTGCTCCACCCAGAGTGGGAGAAGTCGTTTGATGATATCCCACCCAAAAAAAACCTAATCTTTTATTGCGTGTATTTAAAATAATATTTAAACTAATCTAAATAGTTCAGTTCCGGGTATCCTACTAAAATATATTCGCTCAAAATAAAGGTTATGCTAAACGAAATTATGCGGCTTTTCCAAACAAAATTCTGCCATCTTAAAAGTATGCCATTGTAAATTTAGACATATACACATTCGGCCAAACAATAGGTAATTATGTTAAATTATATTTATGCCTTAAAAATAATCGTTTAAAGATTATGCCAAGTTTATTATGCCTTAGCTTTTTCGGACATATAATTATACGTTCTCCAAAACATTCTATGAAAACTTAATTTTGGCAGTTCAACAAAATTCATTGCGTTATTTGCCTTGTTGAACATACAAATTTTTAACATAATTAAGTAATAGATTAGCAATAATAGTAATAGATTAGATGAGCTACACGATGACTGCTACATACATGCCGTCTGTTGGGACAGGACAGCTCAAAGCTGCAATGGCTCTTTCTTCAAAGGGCCCTTCCAGACATTGCCCTGCATTGTTAGACTCACATAAAATTCAAATAATATAATGTTTGGACTTTAAAAGAGACCATGACCTCTGAGTTTGTTTCGGCTTTTCTTCTCAGGGAACAGTCAGCTAGGAAATGCCGGCGCCATCTAGTTTTTAAAATATTGACCAACAAAATATTGACGTGTAAAAGTGTCTTGATCTACTTACTTAAATAAACATTTCATTTCATTTCATTTCGATATCTTTCAAAATGATTCAGATTGTGATAGATAGTTGATGTTATGCAGCGGCGAGGTGTAATTCTTTCTAAGAGAGAAGCCGAAGCCAAGTCGGCTATAACTTACTGACTTATCAATAAAGATTACTTGCTATCATTCTAAAATTAATATAAGAATGTAAAAAAAATTGATACAATAAAATTGAACAGCTGAAAATCAAATAAAATGTGTAATATTCCTCGATCTCGTTCTCACTCACTCATTTTGTCTATATCTGTCTCTGTTATAACCCGTTGTACAGCGGCTTGCTCTCGTCAATATCAAGCGGTGCCACGTAACCTAAACTAATATCATTATGGGATCGCTGTTGTATGAAATTTTAGTTCCCGATTATGACGTTTTGGCGCCGGGTTAATTTAGAACATTTTTATTTTTGTTGTAATACAAAGCTAAACCGTTTTTGTTGTTTGAATGTTATGGTGACTTAAATAACTGTAGTGTAACTATATTTTTTGACAATAGTAGCCACTATTGACGTGCCATTTTTTATGGTGATAGAATTACCGATGTGAATCCAAGAAGGGAAGCCGGTAGGAATCGTGTTATATGGTGCTTTCGCCACTGGTACTTTCGCACTGCAAAACTGCAATAAGGGTGCTAGTCGAAGGAAAACGCGCTCACCGGTAAGATGATCAGACGCAATCAAGAAGGCTGTTTGAAGCAGCATATACCGAGCTCATTCCGATCCGGCCTGTCCTTGCTGCTCTCTACCAGAGTTGCCCTAAGACGAGGTCCCCCCCCAAAGGGTGCCCTTAGCAAGTAGTCGCATTAGTTTTAAGTTCCCAGGCTGGAAGCCTTAATTTACAAATGTAGCCACAGGCTAGTTCGTTTAAGTAGCCGACAACATCAAAGGTTGACCTGGGAAATGTCATTAGAAAAAATGTACCGAGCGGAAGAAAAAAGGAGTATCAATTGTTCTGATGGTCACACGCGCTGAGTGTCGGGTCCAGGCTTTGACCCCCAGACCATAGTTCTGTTGGGTGTTTACATGACGAAATTTCAAGTGTTTAAGCTAGAGATACGAAAAAGCGTAACATTACTAGCAAAAATTTATCTGTCCAATCATCAAGTCCAAACTTCAAAGATATCGTGTGTATGTAAAGAGTATCGGTGAAATCTGTAGCGTGATGAATTAGTGGACAGGTATGACGTGGCTACCTGCATTAATGTGTCATCATCAGCCTATAGCAGTCCAATGCTGGACATAGGCCTCTCCAACTGCACGCCATTCAGCTCGATTCTCGGCAACTCTCATCCAGCTGCTACCAGCCACCCGGCGAAGACCGTCGCTCCACGTAGCCTGAGGGCGGCCTACCCTACGTTTGCCGAATCGCGGTCTCCACTCAAGAACACGTCTACCCCAACGGTTATCGGTTTTACGGCTAATGTGGCCAGTCTTTAATGATGTGCCGAGTCGCTGTTTTGGTGGATCGAATCGGTTTATACGGTTATCGAATCTGACTCGATTCCGCGATTCTAGCCCAGTACTCGAGTTCTATGTTTGGTATTCAACTAAAAAAAACCGCACCCAAATCGGTCTACCCGTTTAAGCGCTAGTGACACAGACAGACAAGCACTTTTTGTGTCGGGGGTTAAAAAAGGATGACGACTAATATAAATGTAAGTATGGATGAAACAGACACATTCCATCAATCCCACATAAATTGGAATAAGGCCAGGAGAATGATGACAGCAATCAAAATGCAGGCAGTTGTTGAAAATTATTATTAATTATATTAAGTAACAGGTGCGTTGAGGATTTATTATGGTTTCGGTGGCCATATTGGGTCCTCTAAAGCCACAGGACTGAGCTTTGTGACAGATGCGTGGAATTAACACATGACTTTTTTTAAAGAATTAAATGTAAAAAATATATGTCATGCAAAAAATATCAATTTTTAACACGCTTTTATTAGCTTCACCTGTATGTTTGTTTGTAATCGACTGCTTTGGCCCTGATTTTGACCCACTTCAAACGGTCAGATTTCATTTAGACTGATCGAGGACCGATGACAATTCAATCATTAAAAAAACACGCTTTTACAGTTAGAAGAACTAAAAAGTAGAAAATAAGTGATAGTTTGAAAAACTAAAAAACACGCTATAAAAACCAAACTAAGAGGGTTTTATTAATGATTTTAATCATTATAATTCTGAAAAGAAGTTCTTGCTACGGTTGTGAATCAAATTTTGTTCAACATACAATCTGAAATTCATCTGAAAATTGAAAAAAACCTAAGTAATAAATAATAGCTTAAAAAAAATTAAACAACACTCTATAAAAACCAAACTAAAAAAGTAGAAAATAATTTAATTCAATTAAAAAGCGTGGGGTGCTTGATATTAATCGATTATAATAAAAATACCTCAAAAAGCACCTCACGCTTTTTAATAGAATTAAACAATTTTCTACTTTTTTAGTTTGGTTTTTATAGCGTGTTGTTTAGTTTTTTTTAAGGTATTATTTATTACTTAGGTTTTTTTCAATTTTCAGATGAATTTCAGATTGTATGTTGAACAAAATATGATTCACAACCGTAGCAAGAACTTCTTTTCAGAATTATAATGATTAAAATCATTAATAAAACCCTCTAAGCTCATATAACCCTGTTTACTATTCCATGAAATATCAATCAATAGGGTTATATTATGAACTATTATAAAATCGGACTCATTTGTTTTTAATTCATTTATACTTTTAAAACAAATGAGTTCACTTTCGAAATGTGCGGTAACTTGAGTGCAAGTGCGAAGTAAACTTTACAGAATAGCACTGCTGATTATGTCACAGTTATTAATATCGATATATTTTTTCACAAACGAAGGGGCTTGTGGCTAAATTACAATAGCTGCACGGGTCGATCGATCAGGTTAAGCTACGCTTGCCGCGGTTGTTCCGTGGATGGGTGACCATCTTTACATGCCAAGACCCCTCCGTGCCTCGGAAAGCACGTTAAACCGTTGGTCCCGGCTGTCATTTGTAGATCTTTGACAGTCGTTACGGGTCGTCAGAAGCCCGAAAGTCTGACAACCAGTCTTACCAAAGGGGTATCGTATTACCCAGTGACTGGGTTGTGGAGGTCAGATAGGCAGTCGCTCCATGTAAAATAATGGTATTCAGCTGCATCAGGTTAGACTGGAAGCCGACCCCAACATAGTTGGGAAAAGGCTAGGCAGATGATGATATTTTTTCAAACATCAGAAAAGCTACACTTTTTACGACACATTACTTACGTCAATCGGCGCATACGCATGCACGGCAAATTATATCGTCGCGTGTCGCGTCATCGCGTGAATGCAAAGTAGGTAATGTCATGTTTATTTTCGAAGATGTTCTTAGGATTTTATGCAGGGAAATAAATATGAGCAAAATTGAATAAATGGTTTTCCAATTATTTCGTTGAATTCGTTTATTAAAACAATGCAAATAAAGCATATCGCTACGCAGAAAGAGTTTCAAGAAAATCTGTAAAAAGAGTTTACAAATCTTAGTGAATATATTGATTTGATTTGAATATTTTAAACATTCCAAAATTATTTTTATGCACTGCAGTGCGTAGGTCAAAGTTCAGAAATAATATTTTATTCAACTTAATTTTTTTTTTCCGGCGTACGCTGTCCCGCTCTATAGTGTCTGTGTATTACTGATACTGTACTTACGCTTCCTTTTCATTCATCCACATCATCTTTATGATTTAGTATCCTTTTACGATTTTCTTACATTATTATATTTCGCACTTTGTTTTCTGTGTTAGCACTCTGCGAATCGATGTTAAACGATTCGTCTACATAGAATTGCTTGGTTATAAATAATAATTTTTCATCATTTTACATTAAAATATTCTTGTCTACTTATTTTTATAATTATCTATGCAGTCTTTTCAAGGAGGGTTGCATTAGTATTGCATTTACTAAAAATCATTTTATATCGTTTTGGATAGCCTAAATTTGGTTTTGCTACCTAATTACGTTGTCTACTAAATAACGGAATTCTAAATTATAATTATAGGATTCTTAAACGCACTCTCGGTTTTTATCTAGGAGGTTTTATACGTCTTGGCCGACGAGACGGGCAGAAGAGATGATTATATGACAAGGAGAAAAAGAAAAACGAGGGAAAAAAGGATTTTTAAAATCCAGAGGGAGGCCGGTGAAGTGATTGGGAGGAGAGCGATTCATTTTGAGAGTGGAAATCGAAAAGAATACTTGAAGTTCACTAGGACTGATAACAGGTGTTAGGGTCGCCGACGGTCTGACGCGTCCCTACACTTCCCGGAGCCTCATCTTCATACAGCAGAACTAACCCAGATGGACACCTGAACTGCAGAGCTGCCATTGCAAGTATATCAATTAAGGACTACCTCCCTCATCCCTCCCATAGAGTGCGTTTTAGGTAGGTACTTTCATATATTACCACTGTATTTTGTATTACACATATTAAATTTTTGATGACTTCCCACCCTCAAAAAAAAAAACAGAAAAGACCTGTGTAGCTCGTCCCGCCCTCTCCTGCGTGGGCTGCCGCAACCTCGTCGCACTAACTCAAGGCACCAGTTCTGTTCTACTTGGGCCCACAGTTTTCCCGGAATGCGGCAGGCATGTTCTGCCCAGTCCCATTTAAGTTGGGAAGCTTTTTGAGTTACGTCTGCTACTTTAATTTTTTATTAGATGTGAAAAATATCACAGATAGCAAAAAATTAAAACGCTGACGGTGTCTACATACCAATTACTGGGTTCAATGTTCAAAGAATATAGTAGATTCGTAGTCTTAAAAACTAGGCCAATTATTTATTTACGTAATAGGTATTTTTTTGCTATCCCAGAGCCAACAAGGTAGCAGGGACATCGACACACAACAGATTCTAAACCCCTTACGTTGAAATTAATCGTCAGTTATCTATCATCTATACATATAAATAAAATTGGAGTGTCTCTTTGTAATATTAAAATAACCGCTTTTTGCTACATGCATATGTATATATATACGGTACATATACCAAAATATTTTTTTACAATTTTTGTCTGTCTGTCTGTCTGTTTGTTCCCGCTAATCTCTGAAATGGCTTGACCGTTTTTGACGGGACTTTCACTGGCAGGTAGCTGATGTAATAAGGAGTAACTTAGGCTACTTTTATCTTAGAAAAATTCTTCTGATATATACGAGATCTATACTATAATATTATAAAAAGGAAACCTGAGTATTTTTGTATTTTCGTATGTTTGTTATGAATAAACTCAAAAACTACTAAGCCGATTTCAAAAATTATTTCACCATTACAAAGCTACATCTTTACTGAGTGACACAGGCTATATAATATCACGCTGCAACTAATAGGAGCTGAGCAGCAATGAAAAATATTGCAAAAACGGGAAAATTATTCCTCATTTGAGTTTCCGTTGCGTGCGCTGCTTAAATAAATAATAATAAAAATAAAAATGCAAAAATAAAAAAAAAATGAAATAAACGAAATCAAAATAAAATTAAAAAAAATTAAAAAAATCCACGCGGACAAAGTCGCAGGCACAGCTAGTTTTTAATGAAATAGGTGTTCCATACATTTTGACAGAAAAAAAAAATAGATAAGTTTCATAATACTCCAGCAGTTTTACATCATCATCAAGCAATATTATAATCATCAATATTTGAACATATAATTTCAAATACGAAAAGAATTTTTTAAAATTAGACCACCGTAAAAACTCATGCCATGTTCAATCAACCAGATCGAGGTAGACGAAAACACCCAGTTTTATTTTTCGGAACTGTCTAAAAATCTGCGGTGCATTTTTTTGTACAGCCATATTGCACCCTCCAAAATAGCCCAAATCGCGAATAACACAACAGGCACAACTGCAACGACGGGACGGGACTTCATCATATTCCTCGCAGTAAAAAAAAGCAATACCATATACTAAATGCAGTGTGACGTATCAATTTCCGAGTCACTTCAATATCGTACGATCGCGTGGTTCGAACACGTTGGCAGATTGGCAACGGTCGCGTAGCTATCCAGCCAGCAGCCAGCCCGCCAGCCAGTATCGGACGAAGTGCCGGCCGGCAAACACGAGCGCGCATAATACACGACAACCCGCTCCCGCCAAAATTACGCTAAACTACTTTCGAAAACTTCAAATATCGAATTACTGAATGAAAGTTCTATTTTTTTAATCATAAAACGGACCTAAACGAGTTTTTGAAACTTTTCTGTGGTGCCAGTGATTTTCTTCCGTGATTTTTTTTTTGTTTAAGTTTGGATTTAAAGTGATCGTGAATGGATGTTATGTAACAGTGGACAGGTGAGTCTTATTGTTTTAATTAAAAAGTCATACGAGCGTGGAAACAGGAATTTTGAGTTCGACATTATTGGCGGAGGTTACTTTACGTTACACCGACCGGTTATTTTACAAGGAAAGATGTAATGAAATGGGCGCGTTTATTTTAATTATTATGAGACAAAAATTTTTGATAGGCAGTAATTATTTCTGTAAATGTGGAATTTAACTGGAGATTTTTATGAAAATATTAAAGTAACAATTTATGAAATATTGTAAACTAAGTATTATAAAATAATGCCTAATAGCATTACACTGAATGAAATAAATAAAAATTATTAAAACTCTTACGAAAAAAAAAACCTAATTTTTTTCGCTTTCATGAGAAGTGTAAGTAAATAATACAACATACTTTAAAAAACATTTTTTTCCTCCGAAACCAAAAATAAAACGCAGCACTAAACTGGCGAAACCCGTGGCGATGATGTTTTCTATTTATCAAAATTAGTCCAGTACTTTATTTCCTTCGATTAAAAATAAATTCATCCTGCTAAGGTCATTAACTTCGTAACATTCACATGAGTAATTAGTAAAATTGTTTTTACAGTAAACTAAAAACAATATCATAACAAATATTGTTTGTGAAGTCATTAATACTACTGACTATTAGGCTAATTATTATATTAGATACAAAAACAGGCTTTTGTGCGAAATCTATTTTTTTTTTTAATATATTGAATATTAGCTTTTGCCAGCGGCTTCGCCTGCGTGGAAGTCGAAAATTATCCCATGGGAACGTAATATCGGGATAAAAAGTTGTATATGATTTATTCCAGGTTACAAACTAACTGTGTGCCAAATCTGATTCAAATCCGTTCAGCCATTTAAAAAATAAACAAATAAAAAATAAATATAATTTTCACATTTATTATATTAGTACACCCCTTCTGTTAAATTAAACTTTTAAAAACATTTAGGTAAAACGAAAGAGAGCTATCGAATAAAATACATTACAACCATTACTTGCAAAAACAAGGTACTTAGGTAAAGAATTAGAAAAATAAAATATGTATGCATATTTTAATCAGATTAATGATTAATCAAATTTAATCAGATTAGTGAAAATACATATCTACACACGTTTATCTGCAAAAAATATAGCGTGATGTCTTGCGTCACTAAAATAATGTTATCAAAAAATAATAAGTAATAATTAATTATCACAAACAGAACTTGGCGTTGTGTTTTCCCGAAGGACATTTTAGTAATTTGCAATATTCCGCATTCGATAAGAATTTCCCTTTACTGAGTTAATTCTGAAATTATCAACATTTAAAAAACCAAGTAGATAAAATCTTATACGGTTGCAATATTTGTAACAACATAATTAATTAAAAGTCATTGCTTTTTTTAAGTTTTTTTTTTTTTTTTTTTTCTGGGTGGGAAATCATCAAATAACTTCTCCCGCTCTGGGTGGAGCGGGAGGGCGTGTCAGACTTTTACTGACTAAAACCCACCCGTGTTCCCTCAGTTGCCTGTGTGCCAGGGGCGGCGGTATCTCTTTCGAACAACCCGCACCCCCGGCAGGCATCGGCCCTTGCGGGCCCCTCTGTTGCTGCTGACATCTCTTTGAGGCGCGCGTGGAACACAACGCGCCGTCGACCCGGGCTTGGTCCTTACCGGACAGCGAGCTACCCATTACTCGCCGTCCGCAAGCCCGTGCCTACGGTGGCCGGGAATCAGCCTGGGATTCCCGACGCCCAGGGCGTCTCCTGCGAAGGCCACGGCTGTGAGGGCGCATGTACTGCATCTCCCTCACGTGCGCCGCCTCCCTCTTTGCGAGCATAACTGCTTCGCTGAAGGAGGCGACTGCCAGCCATGCCCTCTCGCTCCGTACCATGGCCTGGACCAGGGTCGGACGCGAGAGATCGCCGCCGCCGATCACCTCCACGAGGACACGGCGTTGCTCCGCCCAAGCTGGGCAGACCTCCACCGTATGCTCCACCGTGTCCTCTGGGCGATCTTCGCAATGGAAACACCCGGGCGTTTCCTCCCGCCCTATCCGAAACAGGAACCTCCCGAAACAGCCATGTCCGGTGAGGACCTGTGTCAGGCGGAAGGTGAGGACGCCATGCCGCCTCTCAAGCCACTCCTCAAAGAGGGGACTTACCGCCGCAATCGCGGCGTGCCCATGCTTTTTTTTTTTTTTTAAGTTTAAGTTTCAATTTACGTACACTAAATAACAACTAATAACTAATCTCGACACAGTATGAAACAAAGTCGCTTTTCGTGCCTGTACGCTTAGATCTTTTAAACTAGGTACGCAACCGATTTGAATTCGGTTTTCATCAACAGATTGAGGGATTCAAGAGGAAGGTTTATACAACGTGTCGTTTTGCATCCTCGTCAAATTCAAGGAGGTAACTATGCTAATGATTCTCGACACGAATCAATAATAAAATAAGTAGGTATTTTTTTTTGTTTTTTTATTTTTATTTTAAAACGCGGCCTGTGTGATACCGCACTGTAACTGGGTAACCTGGGTTCAAACAGTCTTCGTCGCACAAACCAGTCCTCGAATTACTTGTTGCGATTTTTTATTTTACGGCTATGAAAATCTACTTATTTTATTATTGATTCGTGTCGAGAATCATTAGCATAGTTACCTCCTTGAATTTGACGAGGATGCAAAACGACACGTTGTATATAAATATAATACATTGACGTACGAAGCTGCTGGCAAAAGCTAGTTATTTAATAAAAATATATCCTGTATGTAAGTGTTTATGTATATTAACTGACTGATTCATTTAAATTTTTATATAAATCCGTATGCAATATCATTATCTTCCACCTGCCTCTATAGTACCAGCCTAATTGTGCCCCATTGTAGAGGAAAGGCTTCTTCTCATACAGAGAAGACACGGGCTACTATTATGCCAACTGATTTGGGGTCGGCACATCATAATATTTCTTACTCTTTTTACATCTGACAGCCGTAATTCTGTCAGTAAAAACGATTACCGTGAATTCAGCTGATTCTAGACTTGAACAAAAATTGCCAACCCATACATTTTGATCGCCTAGGTATTGTGTTTTTCTATGAATAAACAGGTTTTTTGATAACCGACAGAAAATTTGGACGGCTATCATTTGTGGAATTCAGAATCATTCAGGTCTCACGTCGATGTATCTTCCACCCTGTCACAAAACCACATAATCTTTCACAAGATCCATCCTTTTTTAACACGCTTTTATTAGCTTCACCTGTATGTTTGTACCCGACTCCTTTGGACTTGATTTTGACCCACTTCAAACGGTCAGATAACATTTAAACTTTGTAGACTTATCGAGGACCGATGACAATTAAATAATGTAAAAAAAAAAGAAAAAAACACGCTTTTGTAGTTTTAGCAGAACTAAAAAATTTAAAATAAACAATGGGTAATTAAAAAACTAAAAAACACGCTTTAAAAACAAAACTAAAACAGTAGTAAAAAAAATCATTCTATTAAAAAGCGAGGGGTGCTTGATATTAATTGATTCTAAAAATACCTCAAAATGCACCCCACGCTTTTTAATAGAATTAAATTATTTCCCAGTTTTTTAGTTTGGTTTTTAGGGCGTGTTTTTTCGTTTTTTAACTATTATTTTTTTCTTTGATCTGTCTCGTTACTTACGCCTACCACATTTATTATCATCGTCATCGTCATGAGCATTGTTCCGCCCATAGCTGAGTACAAGCCTCCTGCCTTTTGCGACATATTCATACTAAACAGACCATCTTTAGTCCGTGCCTCGGCACTGCCGCTCCGTGCCTCTGCCGTTGGTCTCGGCAGCCATTCGTAAATCTATGGTAGTCGTTACGAGTCGTCAGAAGCCCGAAAGACTGATAACCTGTCTTACCGAGGGGTATCGTATTACCCAGTAACTGGGTTGTGGAGGTCAGATAGGCAGTCGCTTCGTGTAAAATACTGGTATTTAGCTGCATCTGGTTAGACTGGAAACCGGGGAAAAGGCTAGGCAAATAACTGATGCACAAGTCATTCTTCTTCTTCTTCAGGATTCCTTGTCACAACCAAAATCATAAGAAAACTAAATCAGCTGTTCCATTCTTTCAAGTCACTCCAAGTCCTTGAGAAAAAGCAAAAAAATAATATGTTTTGATAAAAATTGCTGATAACTGCAAATGCTCAATTAGTTTAACATTATCTACCAAAGAATTTAAACAAATTGCTTATATTGATAAATAACATACTATGTAATAATACGTTAGTGTTATTATCATGTCTATTTGTTTAAGATAAAAATGTCGTCGCGACAGCTGTATCGGAGTCTCCAATTGTTCTGAATGAGAATTCTTATTTGTTTAATTTATGACGTCAATGCTAACATTCCTGAAGCACAGGTTCAACTTAGTTCAGGCAATAAGAAACTGTACTCTATTTTAATTGTTAAGATACTTTGTTAATATGCCTCTTTTATAAATAAACGATATTATTATAATTATTATTATTATTCAGTCTTTGACTTCTTTCAGTGCTTGATAACTGAAGTGGTATTCTGAAAATTTCACTTACAACCTCACTTATGTGTACGTACACGATTCGGAAAAAAGTAAAAAAGAACTCATTTGTTTTTAAAGTAAAAACAAATGAGTTGTTTTTTTTTCTCAGTAAATCATCGCGGCTTCACTACGAGGCACCGCAGTGTTCGAATTTCAAAGTGATTTTTTTTTTAATTATAGCTACAGTTGCCAATATTTTTACCTAAATAAAAAAGTAAAAGCCTCTTCTTAGTCTAGACAGCAAGCTCATTGCAAGTTGGCATAGCTGCACCACGGTCCGAAAAACTCTGGATCACCAAAATAACTAAAAAAAATTTGAGATTCATAAGACTTTCGTTATCAATACAGCCCGTCGGCCTTGACCGCTTGAATATCACCATTTGCTTTGAAAGAAAACATTTACACGTTCCTAATATACAAAAATACAATATTTTATACATGAGATCACATCACACCGCTGATTCTTTACACGTGTAGTAGGTATACGTTCTTATAATATAGTGATAATCTAAATACAAAACAAGTAAGTAGTTCAAAATCAAAATCAAAAGTCATTTATTCAAACTAGGCTGAGAGTCAGCACTTTTTGAACGTCAAAATTACATAAGACAGTTACCCAAAACCGCCCTTCACAGCTTTAGCTGGGAAGAAGAAGTGGCGCAAAAAATTCCCCAGCAGCACAGCTGTCTGTTATGTTGGAAGAACTTGATTCTATACAATAATAGCATATAATTAACATTCAACAATAAATGAAATGTTTAAAAAAAAATGTTTTATGCAGTCAAGTTAAATAAACAATGATATGAAGTAATTCATATGACCTGTCAGTAGTTAAGCTAATTCTGGTGAAAGAACACAAACGTTGTCTTGAGTTAATCACAGCGACCAACAATTCTTATCGTTTAAGTAGTCGTTGATAGAATAGTATGCCTTCGAACAAAGATTTGATTTTACTTTCGCTTTAAACGCATTAAAATGTAAATTTAGCAAAGAAGAGGGAAGCTTGTTATAAAAGGTTATACCAAGCCCAGCAAATGAGTTATGAACTTTATGAAGCCGGTGAAGGGAGCACATAGTTTGTCCGTTTGTAGTTTGTCGGAGTTTGGTGCGCCACTTCTTCTTCCCAGCTAAAGCACTAGGAAGTGGTGAAGGGCGGGCGTTTTGGGGGACTGTCTTATGTAATTTTGACGTTCAAATAGTGCTGACTCTCAGCCTAGTTTGAATAAATGACTTTTGATTTTTGATTTTGTCCTTATTTCTAGTATTAATATTATGAATATCACTGTTTTTAGTGTATATTTTGCTTAATATATAAGATGTTAGCGAAGATGAAATGCGATGCCACCGTGAGAATACCAATATCTTTAAAAAATTATCTCAGAGAAACTCTAGCACCTAGTTGGTAAATTGTTGAGTTGAATTTGCACCTCAATCTGCTAGCTGCACTAAACTCCCAATTTTATTCAGTGGTGCACCCAAAACAAACTTTTAATCTCCGAATTTATATCCATTTGAAAACCAGCTTTAGACAAAATGTCAGATGAAATTGTGCATATCTGAATAATCTAAATAAATTAATGTAGCCTATTGCAGTCCACTTCAGGACATAGGGTCTGCCAAGCCAAGCTGCTCCACAACATTTTGTCCCCCACCTTCTCCGTTTCTATTCTGCTCCAGCCACCTCTTGGTGGTCTTTGTAAATGAAAGTCTACCTACTGAAAAAATAAGGATCCTCTCATGATTCGCAGATGTCATGACTTCTTTTGCGCTAGTTTTTAAATAACTTCAAAAAGAAGGAGGTTATCCATACGACATGTTTATATATTTTTTATTTATATATTTTACGACGGAGTTTCAAAATTCTTTTTTGTTCGAAAGGGGTTTATTTCAAAATGGTCCCATTAAAATTTCATATAGATCTGATGATGCGTTTCGGAGACAGACAACGGAACTCTTAAAAAATGACAGCAAATCAACCGTGATTGCTGCTATCGCATAAATATGCATTGTTTTGACTCCAAGGATGATGAAATTTCGAATTGGTGTGGGGTAGGTACTATGACTAAAAAGTGAAAAACAAAAACTTAAACTAAAATAACAACCGACTCTCGGAAAAACACTATAAAGTAAAAAAATAACTTAAAATACGTAACCAAAGTCACCGACTTAAAGTTCCTAAATTAAAGTTATTTTTCACTTTGTAGTGTTATTTCGGGAGTCAGTTGTTTTTTTTGGATTTGTTTTTTAGATTCCCTCTTGTTTCCTTGATTTTATCTCATATTGCTGCTAAAACACAATTAGGGGCTCGTGGCTAACATAATAACAGCCGCATTGGTCAAACGAGGGTGAAGCTACACTTGCCGAGGCTGATCCGTCGATGGGTGCATCATTCATTACAGTGTTTCTACGCAAAAGAAATCGCGAGTTTCAAAAATAAAGCTATAAATAAATTAAGTAACTTCTTATCGATAATGTGAAAGGCGAAGGCAAGCTAGGTGCACATAATCCACTTTGGTGACCTAAAAGAGTGGAGAAGTTAAACATGTTTTATGAATGAAAATACATATTGTAGCCACGGTTGGTCTTAAGAAAGGGTCAGTAAGGTATCACTTGCTATCTCTTAGTGTTTAAACCCCTTTCCCCGGCAACTCAATAACAGCATAACTATGTGAGAGCTGCTCCCAAATTACAATGTTAATTGTATTGTTTTTAATTTTACAATATCTGACATATTCTCGTCATTATTTGACATTATATATCACTTCTAATATCGACTATTTATTAGTGATTCTGATGGAAATCATGTCACTTGGTTAAAATTGGTTGATTTTACTTTTGTAGATTCTTTTACATATTGTGAATGAGAGAACGTTGTAGGCCTTACAGACGTTGTCTATAAATCTACAGATTTATAGACGATTTTCTATTATTTATTTTCATTCGTCTAAGTACCTGGTACTTATTGACAGGCCTGCACTGTCCTCCCATACCTATTATCACTGTAATTTGAAAACATTGTAAAAGCCAATTATTTTTAAAAGAGTAACCATGGAGTTTCTTGCCGGCTCTTCTCCATAGGAAGCGACAAATTGGAACCGTGCACCTAGCTTCTGACGTTTCATAAGTGGCCCTTGCAGGTTTATGTGAAACAAAATATTTTGATTTTGATTTTTGATTTTGAAGAAGAACAGTTCATCATAATCAGCTCATATAGTTTCCACTGCTGGGACACAAGCCTCTCTGTGAGAGGGAGTGGGCCGTAATCCACCACGCGAGCTCTGTGCGGGTTGGTAGATGTCACAAGTCTTCGACTAATGACTAATTATTTAATTAATGTTCTGTGTCTCGTAATGTTTATTACTTTACCTATGTATGTATAGAATCAAGTCTATTCGACTAAACAGACAGCTGTGCTGCTGGGGAGTTTGTTGCGCCACCTCTTCTTCCCAGCTAAAGCACTAGGAAGTGGTGAGGGGCGGGCGTTTTGGGGGACTGTCTTAGTATTGTGACGTTCGAAAAGTGCTGATACTCAGCCTAATTTGAATAAATGACTTAAAATTTTGATTTTGATTTTTTCGAATTATTAGTTCTAGGACATGTTTCCTCACAATGTTTCCCTTCACTGTTTTGAGAGCACGTGGTGATCAAATAATTTAAACAAAGCAAAGTACTTGTCTGGGTTCGGACTTACGGCCTTACATCTCGTAAGTCTGCTCTAAGAAGAATAGTTCATGCAATGGTTAAAATAGTTGCCTGATAGCAAAGTCGTGGCGAGGCTTACTGTCTAGCGCACAGCAGTAATTGTGTAACACGATCATCTGCCTAGCCGTGTCCTAAATATGTTGGGGTCGGCTTCCAGTCTAACCGGAAGCAGCTGAAGACCAGGTTTATTTTTTAATGCGAAGTGACAGCCTGTCTGGCCTCCTTAACCCAATTATTGGATAATACGATACCCAATTTAAGACTGGTTGCCAGAGTTTCGGCCTTTTGACTACCCTGTAGGGTAGTCAAAAGGCCGAAGTCTTTAGGGTAGTCAAAAGCCCAAAGTCTGACAACCAGTCTCAATTTTCAAACATATCAATAACAGCAATAAAAAGGAATGAAATATTATTCGCAAAAGTTATACATCAGAGTGACAAAGTTGTTTTGTAATTAAATTGAATAAATTAAAAAAAAAATGTTTTGGTAAGTAATAAATTATCAAATTCGAAAACTATTTTTAGAGAGACCAGTCAGGATTAAATAAATACTAAATTAACACTGGTTCGTTGGTTTTGTTTCAAGGCTTTGATGTTAAATGAATTAAGTACAGACGCCAGCACATCAACCTATCCCAAACTGTCAGATTTTCCCAACTGAACATGAAACTTATTCTTTTGCAATTAAGTTGAAAAACTATCAAAGAAATTTGACAAATTGGGGGAGCTTGATTTGATTGCCTCTGTACATCAAAGTTAACGATAAATAAATAAAAATAAGAACACTTTTCTTTTAACGGTTTTATAAGCAAAGAGGTTCTTGCTTACATGTTCATTTGCATGTATTAATTTTTATGTATTTTCATCGATATTTTAATCAATTGTGGACCGATTTATAAAATTATTCTTTGTTTAAAGACCTCTGAGGTGGTCCCATAGTAAATTGGTCAATTGCTGATGAGTGGTTTTTGAGCTAGCTTCAATAATACGTATTTAATCTACTTCGTGGTGTTTTTTTTTTTCAACCCTTTAGCTAGAGTTACAAAATAAAAACATAACCTCTTACTCATCTGCCAGGGGTGCGGGTTGTTGGAAAGAGATACCGTGGCCCTGGCACACAGGCAACTGAAGGAACACGGGTGGGTTTTAGACAGTAAACGTCTGACGCGTCCTCCCGCTCCGCCCAGAGCGGGAGAAGTTATTTGAAGATTACCCAATTTAAAAGAACCTCTTACTAATAAAAGCAGCATAAAGTTATTCCAAGTTTAAACCTATAAAAATGTATGGTTATTCCTGGTATAACATTATTCCGTGTAAGAGAAATCAAAATCTCGCATAGAAACAGTTCGATCGACACAACAAAAAATTACCAAACGCAATTCATTTTCCAATTTTAAATTACTCGTAGAACGTCCATATTGTTTTAATTTAATCAGGCTCGTCAATAAGCCCTTGGATGTATTATATGAATGTCAGTGCCGTACATCCACTCGATAGGCTTTGCTGAGAGGCGGCGAGTCCGGGAAAAAACAAACCTCGTATGCGAGTTTATGTAGATAGTTATTTAGGATTGATATATGCTTGATTTTTGACGTAATATCACGTCTTTGTAAGAAGTGGCGAAATTATTAAGCAATTTTCAATTACATTCCTTTCCTACCAATGGCCGATGCCTATAATTTACGGACAATTGTAGGTTATAATTAAGACTCTTGGATCTTTATCTAAAATGAAGAAAATGCCTCAAAGTTTTGCAAAGTAGACCGACCTATATGGAAGTAGCTATCACATGTAAAATTGGCTTACGAAACTATCGGCTTATAAAAAATGCTACCATTGTTAAGCAAAACAAAGACTTCAAAAAAAGGAGGAGGTTATCCATTCGACATGTTTATATTTTTTTAAATTTATATATTTTACGACGGATTTTCAAAATTATTTTTTTTGTTCGAAAGGGGTTTAATTCGAAATGGTCCCATTTAAATATCATATAGATCTGATGATGCGTTTCGGAGACAGACAACGGAACTCTTCAAAAAATTACTGTTATTTTATCAACCGCGATTGCTGCTATCGCATAAATATGCATTATTTTGACCCAAAGGATGATGAAATTTCGAATTAGTGGGGTAGGTACTATAACTAAAAAGTGTAAAAAACTTAAAAAAAAAAAAATAACAACCGACTTCCGAAAAAACACTACAAACTGAAAAAGAACTTTAATTTCGGAAGGGGGTGACAAAAAATTTCAAAACATATCCAAAGTCACCGACTTCTGAAATTAAAGTTATTTTTCTTTTTGAATTTTTTTTTTTGGAAGTCTGTTGTTTTTTTTTATTTATTTATTTTTTGTTTATAGGAAGACATTCATTGACACGTCATCTTTTCGAAATGTAATTTTCAATAAAATATTTCATTGCAAGATAATTGCATGCATAGTCAGCACACACCTGGGACACAGGTCTTCACTCTGTGAGAGGGAGTGGGCCGTAATCCACTACGCGGATATCCTAGTGCGGGTTGGTTATGTTACAAGTCGTCGATTTTTTTTTAGAATATTTTCCTACCTAATTTATTATATTTAACAATCATCCTAAAAATAATGGTTTAAAAAACTAAAAAACACGCTTTAAAAACCAAACTATAAAAGTAGAAAATAATTTAATCCTATTAAAAAGCGTGGGGTGCTTTTTGAGTTATTTTTATTATTAATTAATATCACGCACCCCACGCTTTTTAATAGAATTAAATAATTTTCTATTTTTTTAGTTTGGTTTTTAAAGCGTGTTTTTAAACTATTATTTATTTACTATTTTTTAGTTCTGCTAACTACAAAAGCGTGATCTTTTAGTTTTTTTTTCTATATTTTTTAAAATTTTGTAATTGTCATCGGTCCTCGATAAGTCTACAAAGTTTAAATGAAATCTGATCGTTTAAAGTGGGTCAAAAATCAAAAAATCAAAATCAAAAGTCATTTATTCAAATTAGGCTGAGAATCAGCACTTTTCGAACGTCAAAGTACATGAGACAGTCCCCCAAAACGCCCACCCTTCACCACTTCCTAGTGCTTTAGCTGGGAAGAAGAAGTAGCGGAACAAACTCCCCAGCAGCACAGCTGTCTGTTTAGTCGGATAGACTTGATTCTATACATACACAGGCAAAGTAATCAACATTACGAATTTACGAGACACAGAACTTAAAAAATTGTCATTTATGTCAGCTAGCCATGCCAATATACCAACAAATAAAGTGAAAAATTAACTCAAGCACAAAAAATAAAAAGTAAACAAAGCATATACCAAAATAAAAGTCTCCTGGTATAAATGGCGTGATAGCTTACATAAGCAATGCTGGATTATGTTTACAAATGATAACCTAGGACCATCGACGTAAAATAAATAAACAAGTAGGTAATTATTAGCAACAATAACAAAATCATGGTCAGCAAGACGACCAGTCACCACAAGCAGCACCCGTTCACGAGCATAACGCAAAGATCAGCCATTACCCCCCTCGCCATATTTGAGGGAAAGAGGTAACCCGATCCCCAACGCTACCGCAAGCAGTGACATCTACGGGAGCATGACGAACTTGCTGCCGGTTACTCAGGCAAGAATAGAATTATCAATTGTCGAGGTCGCTAGCTAACCATAATGCCATACAACTCCTCATAAAAAAAAAAATTGTTATGAGTAGAACATGTCAATAACTATTACTTAGTCAATAAAAATATATATATCAATAATTATATGAACCCATATAACCTGTCTCTAGGTACAATTCTGGAGAAAGAACATAAACATTGTCTTGAGTTAATCACAGCTACCAACTATTTTTGTCATTTAAATAGTCGTTGATGGAATAGTAAGCCTTTAAACACAGGTTGGACTTTATTTGAGCTTTAAACGCATCAAAAGGCAAATCTAGCAAAGCAGAGGGAAGCTTGTTATAAAAGTTTATACCAAGCCCAACAAATGAATTATGAACCTTATGAAGCCGGTGAAAAGGAGCACGTAGTTTGTCCTTATTTCTAGTGTTTACGGTGTGAATATCACTGTTTTTAGTGTACAAGTGTATATTTTGTCTAATATATAAGATATTGGCAAAAATGAATTGTGATGCTACCGTGAGAATACCAATTTCTTTAAAAAAGTCCCTCAACGAAACTCTGGCACCTAGCTGGTAAATTGCTCGAACAGCACGTTTTTGAAGCACAAATATATTTTGAATATCAGCAGCTTTGCCCCATAGCAAAATACCGTAGGACATAACGCTGTGAAAATAACTAAAGTAGACTAACCGAGCTGTATCGACGTCAGTGTATTGTCTTATTTTTCTGACGGCGTAGGCAGCTGAACTGAGCCTTCCTGCTAGGCTTGATATGTGTAATCCCCACTGAAGTTTGGCATCTACAGTTATGCCCAGAAAAACGGCCGAGTCTACAGTCTCAAGCACCTCTTTATTTAAGACAATGTTGGGACCCAGATTTCTAACATTCGGTAAGGCAAACTTTACACATTTAGTTTTCTTGGCATTGAGAACTAGGTTATTTGCCGTAAACCAATCCGTAACCATTGAGAGTGCACTGTTTACGTCGTCAAAATCTTGTCTATTCCTGTCTACTTTAAAAATAAGAGAAGTATCATCTGCAAACAGTACAACATCACAAATATCCTTTAAATAAAATGGTAAGTCATTGATATACACTAAAAACAAGAATGGGCCGAGTATTGAGCCTTGAGGCACACCTAATTGAACTGGTAGCCCGGACGATTTTACTCCATTAACTTCTACACATTGCAACCTATTATGTAAATAAGAATTTATTACGTTTAAAGCTTCGTTATGGACACCGTAATAAAGCAGCTTGCGCAAGAGCGTCTCATGGTGCACGCAATCAAAGGCTTTGGAGAGATCACAGAAGACTCCAATAGCATTCTGCGATTTCTCCCATGCGTTAAATATGTGTTTCATCAGAGCAACACCCGCATCTGTAGTCGAACGACCTTTTGTAAAACCATATTGCTCATTATGAAGGAGGCTATTTAAATTAAAATGCCTTAGCAACTGCTTGAGTATCAACTTTTCGAATATTTTGCTAAATGCAGGTAAGATAGAAATAGGCCTGAAATTACGAATGTCATTTTTATTACCTGATTTAAATAATGGTATGACTTTACTACACTTCATGAGGTCAGGAAAAGTCCCTGAATCAACACATTTATTGAAAGTGACAGCTAGATAGGGGGCTACGGTGTCTATTATATTACTTAAAAGCTTAATGGAAATACCCCAGAAATCACCAGTGTTTTTAGACTTAAGTGTGTTAAAAACATTAACTACATCACGAGACGTTACATGTTCGAATCTGAATAGGTCGCTACATTTAGGCACACTACTATGCAAAAGGTTTTCAGCTTTAGACGGGGACGAATTTAGGGAGCAAGTCGTAGTTACAGGTATGTTGGTAAAAAACTCATTAAATGCCTGTGCTACGTCAGCTTCCTTATGAACTAATTGGCTGTCGACCATAATCTCAAGTTGTTTTTCTTGTTTAACTGATTTACCCGTTTCATTGTTAATGATTTTCCAAGTGGTTTTTACTTTGTTATTAGAATTTTTAATTGTACTGATTAAAAATTTCGATTTTGCAAAAGCACTAATCTTTTTAAATAATTTTGAATAGTTTTTGACATACTCTAGGAAAGGAGTATCAAACCTGTATTTTTTCAAACCATATAACTCGTATAGTCTCGATCTACTTTTGTAAATACCTGGAGAAGCCCATTGGTTAAAGCCAACAGAGGTGCCATTAATGTTAATGGTTTTGGTCTTGAAAGCAGATTGGTACTCTTTTTGCACAACATCAAAAAGGGCTCCATAAATTTCATTAGGATTCTCGTGTTGTGCTATGGAGGGTGTAATTCTACGAGCTATATTATTTTTAAACTTGTTGCAACGACTAGCTGTATATGGCCTGCATTCAAACGTATGCGACTTTTTATATAATGGCATTGGGAAGCTAGCTAATAAACCACAGTGGTCAGATGTTAAGTCCGTTAACACTAATTTATGTTTGGCATCACAATCACTAAATATATTATCAAGACATGTTGACGAAGATGCCGTGATCCGAGTAGGTTCAAAAAACAAGTTAATTAAATTAAAAGATCTGAACAGATTGAGAAGTCTAATACTTAATGGAGTAACATCTAAAATATTTATATTAAAATCTCCACATAAAATTATACTTTTTTTACTTGATTTTAACTTATTGAGTGAATCCTCCATTACCGATTCAAAACGAATGAAATCCCCAGAGGGGGGTCGATAAACGCAAATTATAACGTATCGCTCGAGTTCAACACAAGACAACTCAATAGTGCGCTCAATAGAAAGATTAACTAAATCTAAACGTTGTTTACATTTCAACTTGTTTGAAACAAGAACTAAAGATCCACCGCGAATAGCAGTTTTTCTTACAAATGCACTTTGTACAGTAAAATTATCATCATTGATAAACACTACTTCATGTTCTTTCAACCAGTGTTCAGTCAAACATAACACCTGAACATCATATTTCTCCATAAATAAGCTTAACTCAAGCTCTTTGCCGGACAGACCCTGCATATTTTGATGAACAACATTCAACATATGCGGCTCACCCGTTGTCGCACCTAATAGTTTAAACTACTAGGCGAATCAAAAGTAGTGTTAGTACCACTACTAACAGTAGTCAAATATGACTTCGACATACTACTTATGTCTGGGTTTATATAAACTAATAGCCTTGCTATTTTAAGTCTAAACCTAATTGGCAGATACACTGTATTCCTTGTCGATTTTAACTTATCAACAAAACTGTTGGTGTCAAAAAATATAAGTTTTTCACTGTAGTGACTTACTAAGAACTGCATATGATTATTTAACATATGTATATAATTATTTTTTCTATTAGATAATCTCTCAAAATATGGGAAAGCACACAAAATAATTTTGTTACAATTAATCCTTAAAATCTCAGTAACACTATCAGTGATATCTTCTTTTTTGACCTGTGAACTATTACCTACAAATACAGTTATGTTGGTATTACAATCATATTGATTTCCTGTAATTGATGTCATTATTTCTTTGAAGGATTTTCCAGGTAAACAATTGTTTTGAGTAGAAATACTCAAGTTGTTGCTAAGTAATTTCCCTAAACCTCTTCCCATACTATCAGAAAACATAACTGACTGATAACAAACTTGAATACTACAAGGGGTAACACTACTGGCTACTGACTGATCTTGAGATGGTACTTGCACAACATCAGGAATATCATGGTTGGGGTTACAGATCAGAGCACTCACAACTTGGGACGGGTCCTCCGTTGCCTCAGGCTGGAGGGCATCAAGGTTGGTTTCACTTTGACAAGAACACTGAGTGTTGCTGAGAGTCAGCGAGTCCACTCTGTCTACCAACTCATTAGTGGCTAGGATATGTTCCTTAATTTGGTGCTGAGAGCATACATATTTATTATAGAGGGACTTTAGTGAGTCATCAAGAACTTGAATTTCTGACTGTAAGCGTTGAGTGTCTATTTCATAAATATTTATACTATCTTCTAATTTAATTTCGTAATTCTTCAATTTATTCACAAGAGAAACACGTTCTTTCCTTAGCTGAATATTTTTGGAATTGTATTTTTGATGTTTCTTGAATTTATTACATTTTTTAATGATTTTATTCAATTTTGCATATTTTTTAAATTTATTTTTACTAATTTTATGACTATAGTTATGTTTTAGTAAGGAATCCTCTGTCAGGTCAATCGTTGTTATGGATTGAGGGTTATAATTGGTACTTAACAATTCACTAAACAAATGGTTAGTTTGTTTGACCTGAGTACGCTCTATATTATTTTGTAATTCTAGAATTTTTACATTTGCATGGATTAATTCATCCTCTAGGTCCCTAACCTTACACAAAGCCTCCTCATACAAATTACTGCAGTTGTTGAAACCATCTGTGACCACCATTAGTTGATCCCGTTCAGCCACAACTGTGAGGTATTGAAGATGTAAGTCCTTGAGCTCCTGTTTTAAGCTTGTGTTTTTGTGGACAACTTTCTCGACTTCCTTCTCACTTTCCTCTCTCTCATCTAACAGCTCTTGACATTTGCTTTGTGAAGCCTGGAGCTCGTGAAGGGTTGTTCTCAATTTATGCTCCAACTCCTGAGCCGCAGCCTTACGGGTCATCACAGGCATGGTTTCAGGAATAAGTACTGGAAGTATAATGAAAAATCACGCCCTAAGGCGTCGGTTACAAACAAACATACAAGTGAAGCTTATTATAAAACGTGTAAAAAGAAGACAGTTGATATAGTCACTTGCACTGTTTACCAAAATGACCCCACCAAACATTTCTTTGCGTGTAATTAGTAAATCGGTCAGCTAATCGGAACAGGGCCGCCGTATTGTTAGCTTCGTTACAAAACGTTCAGTATTCATTTGAATTAAATTGCCAAACTAGTTGACTATTGTCTGGTCATAATGACATTTAATATGCGGCTAGCTTTAATATTGTCGAAAAGAAAAAAGTAAACATTATTTTATTTTTTGGTGAATTGGATTTTGCATTTGATTTTTGAACTCGCAATGGTAATTCGTTTCATTTTCAATTTCTTTGAATGTTCAAAATAAAAGTATAAGTATTTATTTTTCGCAAAGGGAATGTCATTCCGATTGTCTTACATAATTAAGGGTTTAATTTATACCGGCTTGAGCAAATATTATGAAAAGATTAAAGTGGGAGTGTGTTTGTGTGTGTACCTGTACAGTGAAGAAACGAGAATGTAAAGGACTTATGAGTCCTTTACATTCTCATTTCTTCACTGGGTTTTTTATACTTGCACGTAATGGTGGATTACGGCCCACTCTCTCTCTCACCGAAAGGAGGCCTGTGGCCCAGCAGAGGGAACAATATACGCTGATTATGTTATGTAAGTGTCAGTTGGGTTTTTTTGGCGGAATCGCGTTGGAACATGTCGCACGAGTTTTCATTTTCATGTAATTTAGTGAAATTGCGAATTAAATTGTATAATTTTGTTAGTGAATTATTCAATTTAATTACGTGTGAGTGCAGAAGTGTAGTGAAGGTGAAAATAAGTGACTAACGTGGACTTTTCGTGTTCCCCCCAAAAACTCCTAATAGGTTGTTATAAGTTACAATAACACTGACTTTGACATGACTGACTAAAGACGACTTAAATGGCTGTTTTGTAAGATCGTGCCCGATATCGGGCCATTTACTTGATCGAAAAGAAAAATTACTTGACACTGGCTAAATGCACAAACCGTGCGAAGCCAAAACCCAAAAAAAAAAGTGTCAGTTCAACCGTTACAAATTCTGTACTATACTTGGACTCATAGTCGTATTCAGTAACATGACAGTTGAAGTGCTACCAGATTATGACAAAAAAAAGATAATGAGGTGGTGTAAGAATGAATGAAATTTAATGAACTTAAAATAATGTACTTACATGCAAAAAAAAATAACTGGTCTTAAAAACACGATATGCACTATTAAAAATAGTAGAATTTGTTATATATTCTTATATATTCCACATGTTACAAAATATTTTTTAAAGTTTTATAACGAAATTAAAATTAAATCATTTTTATCATTCGTTCTTTACGCAAAATCGTTCACTACCCCAACACTATTAGTTTTAGTATGGTAACATTATTTTTCTTCAAACCAAAGTCCAAGTATAGCTCATCGCCTGATGACGGCATTAGATCTCAATGTGAAAGGGCGTCCTTAAAACCGTTACGCTAAATTCTAATCACGAAATTGAATTGTTTAAGTAAAGCTGCGAACACATCAGCGCCGACGCACGCATTCCCCAAGGATAAAATGACATAATAATGAATATTCATTCAATTTAAATAATGCATGTTGACGTTTGTACTTTGACCTTACCGTGTTGTAGTAAAAAAAATAAGGCGGACGACCGCGCGTGGCTGACGAAAAATATTAACTAATTAATTCTAGTAGATATTCTGCAAAATCGGCCTATAATGTTCCCACTGCTGGGACACAGGCCTCTTCTTGGTTAGAAACAGTGAGCCGCAATCCGCACATGTCTTGAATTATTAGTTCTAGGACTTTTCCGATTTCCTTACGATGTTTTCCTTCACCGTTTTAAGAGCAATGGAGATGAAATAATTTAAACAAAGTATAATGCTTGTGTAGGTTCGAACCTTCTGGGCCACCACTGCTCCGAAAAAACAGATAGATTGCAATAAGTATTATTCATAAAAAATCACCTCGAAATTCGAACGGTGACGAGATGTGATTTCGAATGAATGAGTTCACTTCGGTATTGTCTGTGGTCACTTGAATGAGCTCCGAAGTGAACTTAACAGAATGAAACTGCTGCAGTCAATGGATAAAATAAATAGTGTTTAACAAACGTACGTTAGTAGTAGGTACCTACAGTTTCATTGAATAGTGGCAGTAGGTAACAAAAAAATACATGACCTGAAAAGGTCTTTCGAATTTGCATGCCTATTAAAAGATATGCATGTCAATGGTGACGTTAATAGTCACGTGATGTTCTTACGGAAATGTTTTCGAAAATTCTTTAAAAAAAAATACGTAAAAAAGCTGCTGTCCTTATTCTCATTCTTATTAATTAGTTTATTTCGTATTTATGTAAGTAGACCAAATTAATTTAAAAAAAAACAGTGGTACTCCGGGAGTGCCGACAGAAGTGAAAGCTTGAACAATTAGGTCTGTATTTTTTTAACAGTCTCGCGAGTTCAATTGTTTTTCCCATCTCAAAAAATGTCCAACGCGTGTAAAGAAGTTTTCACTTCAAATTCGTAGGTACAGAGGTTTCGGTAACGGTAATGGTTACAGTGTCGCGAGATCAGTTGCTTTTTCCTATCTCAAAAAATGCCCAAGGCGCCTCAAGAGGTTTTCACTTCAAAAATAACAAGTTTATTTCGTTAACAATTTTTATAACAAATTTGCTCGTAAAGGGTCTCACATTACACCAATTTCAATATCGTAATGTATGTCATTACGCACTTGTGCGTTATTGTAATGTAAAACGCACGGTTTATCAAGATGCTCCGTCTAAAACGAACGGTACTTTTTTAAATCTTAGCAAAGAGTTTTTATGTCAGTAAAGTGGTCAACATTTTATGAATAAAATTAACTTTGAGAGATAAAATATAAAAAAATAAACATCTAATTCTTTAATTTAATTAGTTTTGACAATAAATTACAACCATTTATCTGTAACAAAAACAAAAAAATATTAATTTACTTTATTAGTTATACTGACTGTTTTTGTGCCTTTGCCTTAAAAAAAAAGCGCTGATGCGCGCGCATCGCTAATTTGTGAACAAGTAATAATCAATTTTACAAATTGTTCAAATTTTTCTAACTGCTTTAACAAGTGATTAAAGATTTACTCGTTTAAGAAAGTCCGACTTTTATTTATTTCCTCGCAAATATGTTATAAAACGTCGTATGACATACGTGCGCTTTGAAAATTACCGCACTTATATCATAATGTACTATTACATTGTGTCGAAACGTACCTATTACAGTAAAAACTAAAACACCATGAAGGCAATAAATAACTTAAAGAAAGAAAAAATATAAATAGATATATGAGTTTCTTTACGGGTCGTCAGAAGCCCGAAAGTCTGACGACAAGTCTTAACAAGGGGTATCGTATTACCTAGTAAATGGATTGTGGAGGTCAGATAGGCAGTCGCTTCATGTAAAATACTGGTATTCAGCTGCATCCGGTTAGACTGGGAGCTGACCCCAACACAGTTGGAAAAAGGCTTAGTAGATGATGATGACATGAGTTTTAAAGATAACCTTGCGCAAGCGCGCGATTTTTCTCGAAAACGGCTGGAGATTATTCAAGTTTATACAGGGTAAATTTTTATCCAGTAGGCAAATTATTACTTTTTTTTTTTTTTATATATACAGGATAAGTTTTTATCCAGTGCGCAAACTGTAACCATGAATTCAGCATACATTACTCATGTTTCCACAAATAAAGACTCTTGAATCTTGAATCTCTTGATTCTTGAAAACATCATTCGTTTGAGTATACAAAAAAAAATTTGCGGTTCCATACATTTTAACCGCGTAGGTATTGCACTTTTCTATGAAACAGCTGATTCTTTTTTAACCGACGCAATTTTTTTTTTTAGAATTGCTCTTTGAGCATGCTCTAGAAGGAGTAAAATTGTTTTTGCTGCACCACCCCATGAAGTTATGCAATAGCTAAGAATGGATTGACACAAAGCTAAATAAACCTGTTTAATTAGTTTATAGCCAGCTATGTTCCGTAAATTCTTAAAAACATATATTAATTTGCGCACTCTAGTACATAGTAAATCGATATGTTTACGGAAATTTAGATTTCCGTAAACATATTGATTCAATCTAGTGACACCTAGATATTTCAAATGGTCAGATTTAGCTGAAAACAGTAGAGCAGTATCATCAGCTTAAGACATGATGACACCATTTTGAAGTGGCAGGCTTCACAATTCATTTATATAGATTAAAAATAACGTAGGTCCCAAAATAGTGCCTTGTGGAATTCCAAAACGGGTATTTTTAAGTTCAGAACTTGTATACTGACCTATTTTTAGACATTGATAATGCTCGCTGAGATAATCAGCAAATAGTAGAAGTTGTGCTCCTCTTATCCCTAGTGTTTCAAGCTTGTGCAAAAGTAAAGTACAAGAAATAGTGTTGAAAGCCTTGGCAAGGTCTAGAAAGATACCAATTTTGTGCATACCATTATCTAGATTGGTACCAATATAATTAGTTAATTTGTGTAGTGCCTGGCCAGTTGATCTTTTGGGCCTAAATCCAAATTGGTTATCTGAAAGTAGTTTGTTATCTTCCAGGTAGTTTATCAACCTACAGTTAATAATTTTTTCTAAAAAAATTAAGAGTCCGTTAACACTGAAATGGGTCTGTAGTTATTCATACAATTTTTGTCTCCAGACTTGAATACAGTGAGCTTTTTTAAGGAGTTTGGGGAATATTCCTTTAGATAAACATAGCTGAAGAATGTGGGTTAGCAGGGGGGCAAGTATGTATCTAAATCTTTTAAGTACACTATTGGGTACGTAAAAACTAAAATCAGTAAAGTCTTTGTAAAGGCAAATTAGGTCAACGACACGGCCATGAACGGCTACTTGATCTAGACTTTATTTGTTTACGCATGTTTGCAGTTTTTCCTTATTCCACGCCAGTGAAGTCTTTTTATCTTGATTGATGCACCCTTATTAATGACGCGTATGACTAATTTGATACCATTAAGTTGTATACACTACTACCTACCTAGTTATAATAATTTGGGTAGATATTTTATTATTAGGAACGGCTTGTGGCTAAGTAACAACAACCGCATGGGTTGATTGATTAGGTTAAGCTACGCTTGTGGCTATTGGATGGGTGACCATTTTTACGTACCAAGACCCCTCCGTGCTTCCATTGGTCTAGGCTGTAATTCATGGATCGTTAAAAGTCGTACGGGTCGTGAGAAACCTGAAAGCCTCACTAAAGGGTATAGTCTTATCCAGTAACTGGGTTGTTGAGGTCAGATAGGCTGCTCCATGTAAAAACTGGTATTCAGCTGCATCCGGTTAGACTGGAAGCCGACCCCAACATAGTTGGGAAAAGGCTAAATAGATGATGAGTTACCTTATTAGGGTTAAGTTATTTCATGATAAGAAAGTCGATCGTCAAAGTTTTTACAAGTAAGAAACGAAGACGAAGAATATCTTTTTTTTTAAGACGCTTATATTGCCATTTTGCGAAAATTGCATTACGAAATTAGGTACGTACCTAAAGCAAGTGGTTCTCAGTAATATTATGAGGTTATCGAAACCTCGAAATACATAATTAATCGAAATCAAAACTTTGTGTTTTTTTTTTTCTTAAAAATAAATACATGCAACTGTAGGAGATTTGGCAAGCCTAGCAAAAAATCATCTAATCGTGAGGCTGATGCTATCAGATCTAAAGCGCATGGGCTGTTTTCTAAGAATACGACAGCTGCTCATAATTTCTACTACATATATTCAATACACTTAGACAACGATTTTATTTTACACAGAATCGTTTAACAGGATTGTGTAATCCTAAACGGTGTTAATGTGATGATAAGTCAGCCACTTTTGTTGGAAAAATGTTTAGGTAGTCAAAGGTGCAAAGTTTAATTTATAGAGGCAAAGGTATTGTTTACTTACTATTGCTGTTAAGTAAAGCAACAGTATAAAAATATTTATTTGTTTTTTTTTCATGTCGTGATCTACTTTTATTACGCGATTCTAACTTGAGTTGACATTGGAATGTAAGCTGTCAATCTATAATGGGCATTCGAATCGAGTTCCGGAATAAGGTCATTAACTACTATTGTCATCGTAGATTTACTACAATCAAGTAAATCTACGCTACGCTTTTATAATGTTTCACTTGACTACTAAATGATGATCTAAGTAATTTAAAATGTGTTTCTCTGGTTCCAGGTTAAAAATGGAGTTAAAATCGCCAAAAGCGAAGAAAAAGTCAAGCATAGCAAAACTAATATCGTGGGGCAGAATGTTCAAAACACCAATGCTCATTCTTTTTTTACTGGGCACTACAAACTGTGAGCGCGAAAGTGAAGTTACAGAATTGGATTCTCATTTCAAAATTCAAAGTTTCGACGGCAGCCATCTTAGGCACAGACATTATAATGAGACAGATAATAACAAAATGAGTGATATTAAATATTTGAGAAGGCATTTGAATAAACAAATAGTGAATTTTGTTATGACTGATTATCTTATTGATGGCGAGGTGGAGAACAGAGTGCATTTTAATGGTGTTACTGCGAAGGAGACGTACGTTGGAGCTGATGGGTGAGTCAATTTTGTTTATAGTTATAAATGATAAGGAGTATTAGTCTTTTACGGCCTGAAATTATACCTAATGTTGTTGATTTTGCGTTCTGCGTTTTCGATTAAACCCAGTACGTACTGGGTTACAGACTGATAAAACACATGACAGAATTTAGTAGTAATTTTTATAAAATTGTCCGGACCATGTAACGGCTCTTGATCCCTTTAGTTCTTCATAATACACTTGAAAGTCTAACAACGAGGCTTATCAAAAGGTATCGTATTGCGTAGTGACTTGGTTGTGGAAGTCACATAGGCAGGCGCTCCACGTAAAACAACTGGTATTCACCGAATCCGGGACTGGAAGCCGATCCCACAAGTAGTTAGGAAAAGGCTGGGCAAGATGATGATGACACTTAAAATCCGCCAAATTTCTTTGTAAAGGCTGCCGGTGATGTCGTGAGTGCATTATTAAAGCTATTCTGCAAAAAAAAACTCACCGTTATACTTGGGTGAAGTTAAATTGAAGTTAGCTGTCAATTGAGCTGTCAATTTCTACCATCAGGTGAAATGACAGCTCACCGAGTTAGACCGGTTGATTTGAAATCGCAATCTGAAGCATTGGACCGATGACCTTGTGAAGGCGGCAGGTTACTGGATGTGGGAAGCACAGAACCGGTCCAAGTGATTTGTGGGAGGCCTATGTCCAGCTGTGAACGTTTTTCGAGTGCGAAGCAGATCTAAATTAATTCTTTAAAACTATTTTTTTAAATTAATCACCCAATATGAAGAGATAAGATTAAAATACAAAGAACAGAGAGGTTTAAAGGAAGCTGTTGTGTCTACATGCCATTTCTATTTGTAAGATACCATACAAGACTACAACTTGTAGATTATGTAGAAGTCCCGTTATCCTGACTTTTGACCCTAATATGACGATCTTGTATGAGTTATGGGTACTTTTTGCTTGAAACTTATTGAATTGAACTTGAATTTAATTTTATATTTAACTTTATTTTATTTACTGGCTTTATCTTGTGTCGGTACAAGTTTGCATGATCTACATAAATAAAAATTAAATGGTGTTCACTGGTGAGCGCATCATTGGAGAACTGCTAGACAGATTTGGTTAATTTTCTTTTTTTAATGTTCGAATGAGGTTTTAAGGAAAAGAAAACTATCATTTTTCTATCGGGTTAGATCGCGTTTTTTAAAAATTGACACTGTTCGAATTTCGATTTTACTTTGTGTAAATAATTTCATCACTACTGCTCTCAAAACAGTGTAGGAAAACATCGTGAAAAAACCGGCATTTCATCAAAAATTCGAAGACGCGGGCCCAGTGCGGGTTCGTAGATGCTGTGATTAGAGAATACAATCCCGAGTTTTTTTCCCGGAATCCCGTGGCAATCCCGGGATTAAACTATGTGGTTTATAGTTGGACTGAAATGAAAAAAAAAACTTGAATAATTTCTAAAAAAATGGTTTTAATATTGTGGCACAACACAAATCACGATATAGTAAGAAAAGAAAAAACAAAAAGCTATACTTATGTAAGAATTGCCTTAGCCTAATTTAATAAATGATTTTTTTTTTAGTTCTGCAACAAACATTATTATTGTTAGCGTTAAGTAATAAATGCTACTATAGACCATTTTTCCAGCCTTTTGGCTTCTAGTTTTAGGTAAGTCTTGAGTAATGTGATTGGTTTATTAATATATTCTAGGCAAGGTCTATCAAAGCGCAACGGACTACGGAATGCAAACTAGACCTGTTTGTAGCATTCCCGAAAATCCCGAGATTAGCCAAGAACAGTCTCGGGATTTTTGGGGCCAGAAAACGGCCGGGATTCCGAGGTCCCGGGATTGTATTCTCTAGCTGTGATCTATTATACTACTGTTACTCAATTAGAGTGCAATTTTAATTGAAAAACACTACTGACGCCAACAATGGTGCCGATTCTGTTGTACACCGAACTAAACTAACTAAACTATCACTAAAATTTCTTACTTTTGGCTATGAGAATCTTAAAGCTATTCTGCAAAAAAAGATCTCTAAATTTAAAAATAATTTTGACACAACTAAAATCGAATTTGACAAACGCGACTCCACGTTTGCCCTACCCCGTGATCTTTTTTAGAGCCGGAATCGCGCAGGGGGGGCAGCCTCAACGTGTTTTAAATGGATTTTTTTACTTTTTGTATCGAAAAAAAATATGAAAAATTATTACCTACATGTTGAGTTTTAGAGGTGTATGGGGTTTTATAAAGGGGGTCGAAATTTTCATTATTTTTACGATAGGACACACCAATTTCGAGATATAAGCAAAAGAAAAGAAAAAAGAAACACAGTACTGCATTTGCGCCCGAAGTTGAGGTATCAGTGTGAATTTTAGTTCTTGACAACTAATTTTATTCCACACGTTTTTAATCGCGATTAAAAATAGTCAGATTTAGTTCGACAATCGAAATTTTGTATTGAATAGAATAATGAATTTGACAACAACAGAATAGCAAAATTACCATTTTCACTAAATTAAAAACTCAGTACAATCTTAGTGCTGTCAAACTAAAATATAGATAAGTTGTGTCACTTTAGTCAATTTCAGAATGGGAAATCGTCGTTTGACAGGAATAAACTAAATTTTAGTGATTTTTAGTTTAGTTTAGAGAATTTTGTGACAAGAGAATCGGCACCATTGTAGAAACGGCTTGGTCAAATGTTTGTTATTGTTTTTTATTAATTATAAATATTATGAATGTTTAACTGATACCTCGGTAAAGATAGCTTATCTATAACTCTTACTTAATTGCGATGCGGATATGTTATAGTGCGTTTTATTTTATTTTAATCAATTTATCAACTAAGTACTAGCTTTTGCCAGCGGCTGCGCCCGCGTGGTGGTCAGAAATTATCCCATTGGAACGTACTACCGGGATAAAAAGTATCCTATATATTAATCCAGGTTATTAACTATCTGTATGCCAAATTTTATCAAAATCCGTTTAGCCGTTTCTGTGTGATTGAGTAACAAACATCTAAACATACACACTTCTACATTTATTATATTAAAAGTACGTACTTGTCTCGCTGTGTTCATTGACTGCCTCGTTGGTCTAGTGGTCGCAAGCGCTACTGCTAAGCATAAGATGCTGGGTTCGATTGCCAGGTCAGGCAAAATATTATCGGGTTTTTCTATATGGCAGCGGCAAGGTGTCAATTTTTCTAAGAGGGAAGCCGAAGCGAAAGCTATATAGCTAAATACTATCATTCTAAAATTTATGTGAGAATGTAAATAATTAAATACAATAAAATTGAACAGCTGAAAACCAAATTAAATGTGCAATATTCCTCCATCTCGTTCTCGCTGAAGCATTTATCTATATCTGTCTCTGTCATAACTCATAACCCGCTGTAAAGCGGCTTGCTCTCGTTCATATCAAGCGGTGCCACGTTACCTAAAGTGACGGAATCATTACGGGATCGCTGTTGTATGCATTTTTAGTTCCTGACTATGACGTTTTGGCGCCGGTTTAATTTAGATCATTTTTTTTTTGTTGTAATACAAAGCTAAAAACCCGTTTTTGTTTTTGAATGTTATGGTGAATTAAATACCCGTAGTGTAACTATATTTTTTGACAATAGTAGCCACTATTGACGTGCCATCTTTTAATAGCGGTAGAGTTGCCGATGCGAATCCCCGAAGGGAAGCCGGTAGTAATCGTGTTATATGGTGCTTTCGCCACTGCTATATGTAGCATATGTTTTGCATACAACAGCGAGCTATATGTAGCAGTGGCGAGAGCCCAGTCTGAATTTGTTGCCAGCTTATGGCAGTATACTCGCCCCCTATTACATGGGACCAACACGTAACTGGTAAATAGTAATAATACATCAGGCAACACAACATACTTAAGAGGCTCATACATGGGCAATTTAGAGTAATTATTGCTGGGTAACACTAATGGATCAATCTGGATCAATTAAGTGGAGCAATCTGGAGCAACAACAATAAATTGCCGATGTGTTTCGGCAATATTGCTTCATATATTTCATGAGTTGCCGAATATCCAATCGGTTTGGAAATTTGTAGTCAATTTTCTTTCTACCTCGTTTGTACGTATAACTACGTCTCGTTTTTGCGAGAGAAATCGGCCGGCGGCGGAGGCGCATTGCCTAGTTTTTAAAGTTGCTTCATATTGTGAGGCCGTATCTCTGGCAACAGGTGGCTACATGTTGCCATTGCCCTTATTTGCTGGATGTAGTCGTGACGTCATAGTTAACGAGAATTGTCCAAGATGGAGCAATTTTAGTTGCTCGTGTAAGCGCACCTTTAGTCTTACTATACCTGATGACGTATTTCACACTGAAAACAATTAAATTCAAGAATAGGTCATAAAATCTACACGAGCGTGTCGTAGTAGCACGCAGTAGTAATACAATCATTCTAGAATTATTGACGATAGAAATATTGTATAATCTTATAGGTATAATATCACAGATGCAGACGAATTCTTTGAAGCCCAGTGAGCTCTTCCCTTATTTCGTTTATACACCGTGACATTTTATTCGTCTTACAACGGCAGCCTACTTCATGTATCCAATGAAAACTAATCATTTATAAAAAAAAAAAATTTTTTGGACATATGATTTAAAAAAAATATCATTCACAAATACGCATGATGTAGTTCTGAACACCCTGTTATAGAGATGGAACGAATGATGAAATGTAATGGTATTATGGTAGGTATGTAGAAATCTTGTACCGTTTGATACGTAAACATTATTAACAGGGAAATTCTAAGACATTATTTATTTTTCTTAGTGCCTATTATCTTAATTGTAACAATTCTTTAATCGTGCCTGTAGGTTATGTCGGATACATTGAGCGGACTACCTTTGTAAGACGACTAAAATGTCACGGTGTATACTTGCACATAATATATTTATTTTAATCTTAACGTGGAAATAAATATGCAATGAAACATTTAGCTATTCATCTCGGAGTTACATAACAAATTAACGGCCATGATCACTCTCAAGGACGTTATGAACGCACTGTTTACAAATCTCTCTCCATCCTAATCAGTTACAGCTAATAATTATCTACAATTATTCTTTATCAGCATTTCTATACGTCAACTTCCACCTTTTTGATCTACATACAGTTCTAGAATACGAACGCCAAAGAAAATTCAATGACATTAAATGATATTGTCGATCATACATAACAATATTTGTTATCAGGAAAATTGTGGTATTTAGCAATCTTATTGCGTAATAAACTTATAATGACCATGGTTTTAATTTGAAATGACTTCTAATCTGTCTAATTTTGAGTATAGTTTGCTATGATAATAACGGTGCATACAGGGTTCATTGTAGGTTGGTGCCTCATTCCATCTAAAATTGTCTAATTGTCTGGGCCTCTTCGAGTTGGCTCCGACCCCTCGTACGCCTTCCATAGGACCGGGATCCCAGGGTCCCGAGCTATGTTAACACACAGGATAAGTTTTTATCCAGTGCGCGAACTGTAACCATGAGTTCAGCATAGCATTCTAGACGCGCGCGCAGAAATTTTACGCGCCCCTAGCGCAGAAATATTACGTCGGTTTTACAAAAAAAAAAAAATCTGCTGTTTCATAGAAAAGTGAAATACATATGCGGTCAAAATGTATGGAAACGCTATTTTTTTTTTTTGTTTTCGGCTGAAATGATGATGATAACGATGAAGTTAAGCGCCTCTTTGGGTTTATGGCTGTTACCACAGCGTCACCACAGCTTCCCACTGAGGTAAAAATAAATTTTGAGCGGAGCTTTCCATTCAGTACAAGCATTTGTCAGAAATCGAGTTAATAATTGTTGAATTCTGCGTCGCTTGTGCTTTTTCCTGAGCTTCTCCTTCTTTCTATCTCTAAGACTTTGTGGTGTGTAGTGTGTAGTGTGTGTCAATAATAAAGGATGGTCTTAGTATAACCTACCGAAGTGTTCGTTATTCCGCTCGGACTTTATCTCCACCTACCTTCTTTGACGCATAAACTGTGAGTACTCAGAAACTACTAAACGGTATTGGCGACGCGAAAACTTGATGAAGTTTCCCAAACGCTGCCCAATCCAACTGAGTCCTCCTGTCGCCTTCTTTCTCAAAGTTGTGTCTATCAAGCTGGATGACCTAGGTAGAAATATTCCTTCACAACTTTGAGAAGCGATCGTCGCTGCGTTGCGTCCTTAAGTTCTGCGTTGGCAGAACTTAAGGACGTCGACGAAAACCAAAGAAACGATGGATGGACTGTGTGAAAGATGATATAACTGAAGCGAGAGTAGTTAAAATCTATATCTATACTAATAATAAAACTGAAGATTTTGTTTGTTTGTTTGCTTGAACGCGCTAATCTACTGGTCCGATTTGAAAAATTATTTAAGTCTTGGATAGCCCATTTATCGAGGAAGGCTATAGGCTATATAACATCACGCTAAGACCCTTAGGAGCCGAGCAAAGAGAAAAATGTCACGAATACGAAGTACTTGTACGGGCAGGTGAGGCGAGCGACGGGGTGGGTCGGGGAGCAAGAAATTTGACGCGAACGAAGTCGCGGACAGAAGCTAGTTAATAATAAAAAATAAAAAAAAAGTTTATTTCGTAACCATATTTAAAGAACACGTTTAGTAATTGGAGCCTCCTTTTAAGCAAACAATGCCTGTATTAAGAGACTCCGCTCGTTCATAGCAAGGCAAAAGAAAAACAATATTCAGGTGCTTGTGTAAATGTGTGTATGAGAGTGGGTTTGTGTGTGTTTCGTGCGTGTGTGGATAGATGAGTGTGTGTGTTGAGAAACGAGTGAGTTAGTTTGTGGTTTGTAATAGCGCCTTAGTATCTTCATAAGGAAATGATTTTGTCCAATTTGTTAGAATTTTTTTACATACATGTGCTTGTTTAGTGTATACACGGGATAAGTTTTTATCCAGTGCGCAAACTGTAACCATGAATGCAGCATATCATTCTAGACCCCCCAGCGCAGAAATTTTCCGTCGGTAATACAAAAAAAATAATAGCTGTTCCTTACATTTTGACCGCATCGGTATTGCAGTTTTCTTTGCAACAGCTGATGTTTTTTTACCGACTTAAAATTTCTGCGTTAGGGTCTAGAATGATATGCTGAATTCATGGTTACAGTTTGCGCACTGGATAAAAACTTATCCTGTATATCTTTCTTTGTTTACCCTATTATACTTATAGTTGAGCAGAACGTGTGTCGTATTGTGTAGCAGCGAATTTAGTTTTAGTTTGTGGGTAATGAGCAATCATGACCTTTCGTCTTTAAGATATTATGTGTGCATCGTAAGGAAGTGTCTTGTGTTTTTTTTGGATAGGAGTAATGATGTAGTACTACAGAAATGACGACTAATAGAGAAATATTGAAGGAGAAGACAAGTTGCGACGATCCGAAATACATGTGAAAACAGCAAGAAAATGTTAGATATTGTCGACAATGTTTCTAACAAATAAAGCAATGAATACTGTTGGGAGTTTGACAACTAGTTTTACCATGGCATATCGTGTTACCCAGTAACTGGGTTGTGGAGGTCAGATAGGCGGGTTACCCTGGAAGTCAACCCCAGCATGGTGTGGAAAAAACGAGGCAAATGTTGATGACTATAATACCCATTATTTTAATACTACATCTTACAGTGACGAGTCAGAATGTCCCTGAAAAACGAAAAAAAAAACTTACGAGATAAATTAAATTATTATGATGAACGACACGTAACTATTCGTATAGCAAAAATGTTCCAATTACCCACTGAACGGATTAAAATAGACAGCGCAGATGACAATCTTAGTAGGTACAGCGCTCTCAAGGCTGAATTTTTTAGCCGATTCCTAGATTTAGACTCAATCGTAATCTGTGTTAAAGTTTGAAGAGCAACGGGTTGCACTCATTGTGGCGTTTTGATAAATGAATCATTACGATTTAAGCATGAAAACTTATTAAACCTAGCTTTTGCCCGCGGTTCCGCCCGCGTGGATGTCAGTTATCGCGTAAAAAAGTAGCCTATTTCTTTCTCCATATCCCAGGATATATTCCTGCCAAAATTCATGACTATCGGATCAGCGGTTTAGGTCTAAAAACGTAACAGACAGACAGAGTTACTTTCGCATTTATAACATTAGTACAGATGACGGCGATTGTCTCCAGGATCGAGTTGCAGAATTAGAATGCTGTATTTATAAATGAAAACGAAAATTGGACCTTGTGTAGGTCGTAGGAACTAGGAATCCACTGGATGCGGGAAGCATAGATCTATGTGGCGGTGTTTGGGGGAGTCCTATGTCCAACAGTGGACGTCTTTCAGCTAAAATGATGCTGCTGATGTATTTTCATTCACCATTTCGTCTTACTTCGATGACCTTTCGTTGCGTATAAACTGCGTATAGACTACGTACATGCTACGTGAACGCGGTATAAACTACGTAAGTGCTGTGTAGACGATGTAGTATACTTTACGTATAATCTACGTACACGCTACATAGTCACTGCATTGACACTGTAGCTGATACGATGCGGCAGTGTCGCGTAAGAAACTAACCATTACTCACCAATTAGTATTATTCTACGTCAAAGTGAAGGGCGATTCTACTTTTAGCTTTTCGATGTTGGAACCTTCAAGAGGTCTCCGACCTAAGAATTAAGTTAGCTGAGTTCATGAGACTTGTACAGCCAATTGTCTCCGTGGTGAACAAATGCGTTGCCTAGGTCTTAGATTTCTGTATCCAAAAGGTGACAATAGGACCCTATTACTCGTAGCCTCCTCTGTCTGCCCGTTCTTCTGTCTGTGAGCGGACTGTACCTCACGAACCGTAATAGGTAGACAGTTGAAATTTTCACGGTGTATTGCCGCTATAACAACATTTTTTTTTATGTTACTTGGCCGGTTATTACGGAGGACGGAGGTCAGAAAATATTCTACGGGAACGTACTACCGAGATAAAAGTATCATACGTGTATCTAACGCAGGTCATGGTGTATCTATGTGCGAAATTCCCTCAAAATCCTTTCTGCCGTTTTAGCCTAAAAACGTAACAAATATAGTTAGGAGTCCAGGTTTCCTCACGATGATTTTCCTTCACCGATGTCAGTAATGTCCAAGATAAACTCAGAAAGATTATACGAATTGAAAAAGTCATGTTTGTACTTGGCCGGATTTCAACCCACAATCTCATGTAAGAGAGGCGAATGAATAAAAGATTGGTATAACGTTCTCTCTCTTTCCGAAAATCACACGTCAATCGTAAAAACTGCTATCAATGCATGAATGAAATGCACCGACCCCAGCGTGGTTTGACCAGACTCGATTGATCGAGACCCCAAGATTTTCACTAGCCCCTCATATTTCAAGAAACTACATAGACCATTGCATATCAAGGAGTAGACCAGGGGCCCAAGTCTGCTATTTTTATAAATTCGCCATTCTAACACGTGTCATTTTGCTAAAAGTTCGTAATCTGCTAAATTCATAATGGTCGATCATTGGTCGGTCAATGGTCTCGTAATAGAATTGTGTTATAATGGCATTGTCGTATTGTTATTATTATAAAACCCGTTAGTAGAAATGATTTTCCAAAAACTACAACTAAATTTGAACATTTGTTCATGCCCGATTTCATTTATATATATTTTAACATATTATTTATTAGTGTTAAATTTTTGCAGATTAGTGCCTAAGTCAGTCATTCATTTGTCACTACGTACGAGATTACCAATAAATGCCATTTCTTTCAATGGAGTGTCAGTGGCTGACCATTGGAAAGTCATAATGACGGCATTATATTAGTAGATTACCAAACTTGTCAAAATCGACAATTATGAAATCAATGATAGACCATTCTGACACTATTGTAATAGCAGACTTGAGGCCCAGGCGGCGTAGTTGTAGAAGACGTGTCCTTCGCGAAAACTGCTAACATAAATATCTTTATTTCCATCGATTCTATTACTAGCCTCAGCAATAATGTTTTTTGCTCGACTTGCATCTAAATTTAAAACACTGAACTTTGGTCGCTCTCAAGACAATTTATTGGAGTTTAGACAGGAATGTTGTTGTTTAATACATCGGCATTTGCTAGCTCTAAATCAGGCTCAGTAAATCTGTTTAGACCGAAATATGACTCATGTTTTGCTGGATTAGCTGTGCTATGAGTGGTCTGATTTGTTTTGGTATTTCAATTAATCAAGTCAGCCTACCGCAGTTCAAACTCCAAGGTTGGAGAAGTTACAAAAACCCGTTCATTTGCACATTCACAGATGACACCGCCTTAGAGTGTAAATAGGGTGTTGTTCCATAAACGATGGAGCACTTAGCAGCTGTTGTCTGCGCTATACACCGTGACATTTTAGCCGTCTTACAAAGGTGGTCCACTCAATGTATCCGACATAAAATACCTCTAGGCGCGATTAAAAATTTGTTACCATTAATTAAGATAATAGGTACTAAGAAAAATAAATATTGCTTTAGAATTATGAAACACCCTCCCTGTTAATAATGTTTGCGTATCAAACGGTAGAAGATTTCTAGCTACCTACCATAATACCATTACATTTCATCATTCATTCCATCTTCATAACAGGGTGTTCAAAACTACATCATGCATCTTAGTGAATGATATTTTTTTTCAGTACTCGTATGTCCAAAAATATAATTTTTTTTAAACGATTAATAGTCATTGGATACATGAAGTGGGCTGCCGTTGTAAGACGACTAAAATGTCATGGTGTACAGGAACTGATGACGCCAAACACATAGCGGATTCCTGATTGAGATTGTCATGTCAAATTGCACTACAACACTTGACACTGCCTTCCGCATTCAGCCACCTCATCAAGCTTTGGGACGTCCCGTGCTATTTTGTACGCTTTGCGGTCTTCTCTCAATGAATCGTGTGTTCATACGACCATGGGTTCTTCAACAGACATGACCAGCCTTACTTTTTTATCTTTAAAAGAAATTCATAACAAAGCTTTCAATAGTGCGCTGATCTGTGCGACCTTAGTTTTGTGGGTCACTTCGACTTCAGTGCATACGTCTTTGGCCATCAAGGCCTATAGTTGTGGGCTATGATCGGAGTTCAAGAGATTCTTAGGATAGTCTCAAAACAAAAGTGTCGATCCCCAACAAGTTATTTTAAAGTCCTCACAAAGAGAAAACTGACTGAATGTGAATATACTAATATACCATGAAGGCTAGATTGACTGAATACATGACTTTATAATTACTGTCTGGCGGTTTTGAGTATTTTGTTTATGGCTTACGAAAATGTCCTGCAGATCTGGTAGGGGCTTGTGACGGGTACTGCACACACGATGACTGATACATACATGCCGTCTGTTGGGACAGGCCAGCTCTAAGCTGCAATGGCTTTTTCTTCAAAAAGCCCTTCGAGTCATGGGCATTGGCATACTCACATAAAATCCTCAAAATGTTTGGAATTTAAAAGAGACTGTGTTTGTTTCGGCATTTCTTCTCATGTCAGCTAGGTTATTTAGTTTTAAAACATTGACCGACAAAATATTGACGACGTGTAAAAGTATTTTAAAGGATCCTTTTACATAAATAAATAATCATTTCACTACAATCGCCATCAACTTATCAATGACCATTAATTTTATGAAAAGCACCACACAATACTATACATATACACCGAGAAATTTGAACGGTTATTTTCCGGCGGCAGAACAAATTGCCATAACGAATACTTTCGAAGCATAGAGTAAAAGTAAAAAAATAAGATTTTTATTTTCTTAATAATAAAAAAATAATCATCAACTCAATAAAACACTACTCAATAGTAGCACTAGAGGTAACTTATAGGTACTACTCGAATCGCACGCACCTCCGACAAAGGGAACAGCAATGCATAAATGTTTATAGCAAAATAAACTCTAGCACGTGGTGATTTTTCACAACGGTTAATCTGCCATTTTTTGTTTCTAATATTTTATTTGTTTATAAAACGATTGTACTACCGAGACAAAACCATTTCGCTGCGGGAAAACAACCATTTAAATTTCACGGTGATACTTAGTTTAATATTTACCAATATCATAGATAGGTATCGTAATCAGCTAATGTATGGCGCAAGGTAACGTGAGGTTTGTGGTAAAGCAGCGCTATCAAGTTGCTATCAGTCGCGGAGGTAAAACATAATAACCGATCGACAGGTTTATTGTGTGTTGCTGTAACTTTATTAGGATTCTTGGGTCTATTTAACCGAATCTAAAAGGAGGAAGTTCTCAATTCGTCGAAACCTTTTTTTTTATGTATGTTCCCCGATTACTCGAAGATGGCTGGACCGATTTGAATTTGTCGTTTGTTTGAAAGTTTATACTTCCCAGGTGATTCCATGATCATCAAGTCAGGATCTGATGATGGGATCCTGGAGAAATAGAGAGAACTCGTCAAATTTTATAAACACACTTGAAGCGATTTGGGTAGTTTTTGGAAGAATACTTTCTCGGAGTGGTCCCATTTCAATTTGGTGAAGATCTGATGAAGAACTTCGGAGATAAGCAACGGAACTCCTCAATAAATGATAGCAAATGGACTGGAATTGCTGAAATCTCATGTCTGTGTATTGTTTACACCAGTTTATAACATAACATCACGCCGGGACGCTGTGAAGGGGTAAGCACATGTGAATCACTAAAAAGTGAAAAATAAAAACTTAAAAAAAAACAACCGACTTCTGTTTTTCACTTTTTAGTGTTTTTTTGGAAGTCGGTTGTTATTTTTTTTTTTAAGTTTTTATTTATATCTCATCATAATAATGCAATCTCGGAACTCATCGTTTTCTTGCCCTTATTACAATTTATTTGATTTCGGCGTAGTACGTCTCTTTGCGTTCCGTGTGGTGCCGGACGTAAAAGAATGGCACCATCCCATTTCTTCCAGTGGGTGTCGTAGAAGGCGATTAAGGGACTTACCAGAGAATGGGTAGCAGCGTTGTCTATGCATTTCACCACCACACTGCGATCGCCAACCCGGCTGCCAAGCGTGGCGATTATGGCAAATCCCGCCCTGTTGGGGGAGGTCTATGTCCAGCAGTGGACGTCTTTCGGCTGATGTGATGATGACGTCTCCTTGGGACAAACAAACCAGGGTTTCTACTCTCTAAATCCATCAACGAAAATACGGGCTCATCCTAAAGTAGTTGATCAAATTTTCGGACGTGCAAATTCTTATTGGCAGTAGGAAAAAACTGTCAAATCGTGTTGTCACACATTCTTAGTTCGGTCCCCGTAATTACGAGTATCATAAGTCCGTTAGTGATTCGGACTCCTGGGCCGTCAAAAAGCGTGTTGAGTTGACGATATCGTCAAAGTCGCGGGAAACACCTGCATGTAGCGTTGCCAGGCGTCCGGATAAAGCCGGACACAGTCAGGCATTTTGGTTGTCCGTCCGGCTCAAATAAGACGGTGTCTGGCCTACCCGGCTTTTGTTAGGATTGACCATTAAAAAAAACATGTGTTGGTGTCCGCTATGCCCACATCACCTTGTAGCGCAAGCAAGCGGACTAGCACTGTACATAATTAAGAAGACTGGTTCATTAAATTTTATTGTTGTTTAATTTTTTAGAATTTATGAAGATAAACTAGGTGGTCTGTCCGGCTTTTCGGTTTTAAGACCTGGCAACTCTACCTGCATGTGGGACGCACGGAATCGGGAAGTAGGGCAGAATGAAGGCGAGGCCTTAACCCTAGCAGTAGGTGTATCCGGGACGCAATGATGATGATTACGTCTTCTTCTTCCGCAGCAGCCATAATCTCCTTTTCGAACCACTTTCTAGCAATATTATCTTTCACAATCCCTTTCATCGTTTCTTTGGTCTTCCTCTATTCTTTAAACTTTAAAATAACATTGATATAACTGTTTGTATGACGTAAACAAAGCAAAAGGAGTATCTCAGGATCGAGCAGGTGGCATTCAGTAGTGAATGCCCCATCGGCATGCTTGGGAATTTTTTTTTTAAGGGTGGGATTTCAGCAAATAACTTCTCCCGCTCTGGGTGGAGCAGGAGGGCGTGTCAGACTTTTACTGACTAAAACCCACCCGTGTTCCCTCAGTTGCCTGTGTGCTAGGGGCCACGGTATCTCTTTCGAACAACCCGCACCCCTAGCAGGGCATGCTTGGGTTTATGTATGTATGCTATTACCGTTATCAAATTCGATGACATTGATCAACTGCAATCTTTTTGTACCTTTATAGGGCAAGTTCTCTTTTTCAGACATTACAAACATAATCAGAGGGTCAGGAAATTAATTCCCGTATTTTTAAGAACGCTCACATTCTGACATTTTTTTTTATGGAGCTCTCCAGAGAAATGTCGAGATTGTTTCTTATAAAATAAATTCTTTGTCAAGAACCACGCGAGATATTTAAAGGAATACTAACCAACTGTTTACACTATAAAGCCACACCTGCCAACAGACAAGTTCCGTATATCTGGCACTGACCGACTACTAGCCTAATTATAGAAAGTATACGACTAAAACTTATCTGTGGTAACACTGGTAACTAGAATAATTACTCACTATTCATCTCTATGATTTTTTTGCTCAATAGACCATGTCAGACATTAATCTAAATGTCCTTTCTTTGGTATTGTTCATCAAATCGTTGAACTATTCAAGTTCTGACTTGAGCTGCATGATTACTGATAAATGCGTGCACTGATTGGACAGGTCCACTCAGTCTGTGTGGTTCTTTCCTCAAAAGACCATTTCAGACACCAATCCACATGGTCTTCACATGATCTGACCAAGTTTATGTCTGGACTTTAAACGAGACTGTGACCTCTAAGTTTGTTTCGGCGGTTTCAGATTGGAAACGCCGACCTCATCTAGTTTTAATAAAATAATTGACGGGTAAAACTGTTTGTACAGACCTACTTACAGTAATAAAATAATTTATCATTTTACCTGAAGATAAATTCTCGTAATTAAAACCGTAAAAAAAATCTAGACGCAAAATCATATAAGCGACAATCGATTTCAAAAACTTGTCAAAAATGTAGATTAGATTTATTTTTGACAGATTGAGATTATAATGTTAATCCATACATTAACATCCATTCATACATAAACTCACGCGATCTTCCTATTAAGATAGGCAGAAACCACAGAACCACACCTACACCTATATACCACCTCAGTGGCGAAAGCACATAACACGATTCCTACCGGCTTCCCTTCGGTGATTCGCTTTTGAAAAATGGCACGTCAATAGTGTCTACTATTGGCAAAATATATAGCAACACTACGGGTAATTAAATCATCGTAACATTAAAACTACTAACCTAACCTAACATTAAATTAACCCGGCGCCAAAACGTCATAATCGGGAACTAAAAATTCATACAACAGCGATCCCGTAATGATGTTACTTTAGGTCATGTGGCACCGCTTTATATGGACGAGAGCAAGCCGATGTGCAACGGGTTATGACAGAGACAGATATAGAAAAAATTCTTCAGTGAGAATGAGATGGACGAATATTTTACATTTTATTTGGTTTAAGCTGTTCAACTTTATTGTATTCAATTCTTTGTTTTCCTACATTATTTTAGAACAATAGTATTTTTACTTTATTATACTTACTGACTTATCAAAGTCTGTAAGTTAAAACTAGCGTCTCGTAGAAAAATTGACACCTCACCGCTGTACCACCTTTAGCTATAAACACACTACACACCGTTTGCGAGTACACTATCAGCAGAATTACTTTTAAGACCACTTTTCGTTGACCTTTTGGCTTTAGGCCCGGGTGAGTCTTGGTCGGTCCTTTAGAAATTAGACGGTACCTATCTATGTATCCACCCTATAGTTAGTCCCAGTGCTGGGCTAACCACCGTCTCACGTTTCTTCGCACTTCTTCCGATAATAGGGTATTACACCCATTTTTGAAGTGTCCTATTTAGATTCTGAAGTGCTAAAAAACCTCTAAAAAAACAACCATTTTATTTAGTGATAATGATTAGTGCCGTAAAAATGCATTTAAATTTTACATTTTCAAATTTCGCTCGTAATTTGACGAAAACGCTGGACGCAGTGGACGCCATATTGCTCTGTGGATATGACGGTCAGTTTGTTATTATAGACAAATGCGCTGATATTTTAACTGTTTATAATTTAAAAAATGAGTTATTATTCTAGTTATCGTTGGTTTGATGTTCCTGAGTGCAAAATATTATTTAAATAAAAATTACTTTGGTTACGAACATAACAAAAGTACAAAGTTGTTCATTTGACACGCCGCCGCCGTATGACGTAATAACATGGCGGCTACTATTTCATGGTGTTCAAAAACAGATTAAAAAAAAAAAACTGAAATCTTTGAATTGAATTTGAAAATTTATTTTGTTATTTCATGATCTAAAACTAACATTTTCCGACTGCATTTTGCCTAAGGTATCTCAATAATATATTTTTAGATTGTTTCTCATATAGAGTATAATACTCTATTGTGGCTCAGTCCGTTAGTAGCAGTCAAATTTGTCTTTGCAAAGTTGTTTTTAAGGAGGGATTGATTGGCTAAGTAAGAACAACCACCTGGGTCGATCGTTTAGGTTGAGCCACGTTTACCGTGGTCCGTGGATGGGAAACTATCTTAACGTACCAAGACCCCTCCATGCCTCGGAAAGCACCTTAACCTGTTGGTCCGGGCTGTCATTCCTGGATATTTCACAGTCGTTATAGGTCGTCAGAAGCCCGAAAGTCCGACAACCAATCTAACCTTACTAAAGGGTATCGTATTACCCAGTAACTGGATTCTAGAGGTCAGATAGGGAGTCGCTACATGTAAAATATTGGTAGTCAGCCGCATCCGGTTAGACTGAACGCCGAGACAGATTGATTGAAGTTCGTCCTTGCATCTCCTGTATTCTTCCTTGAACTGCCGCGGTGTCTTCTAGAATTCAATGAGACCCACTTACAGTTTCTTTTAGTCCACAGGGAGATAGTTTCGTGACATTTGTTCCGCTTCCCATATGCATTTTGTTGAACTTTCGAGCATGTTCGGGCATAATTTAAAATTAACTGCAGAACATCACGCCACCTCAAACTCTTGGCACGGTATGTACACCTATTTTTATAACTACGAGTGCGCGAAAAACAATTTGCAGTCGACTAGACGATAGTAAATCTGCCACGCCCTCTTCTAAAGAACTCGTCGGCTTGTGACCAAATAGTTGATAGGCAAAAAGAGCACTTATAAATAGGTAATAAGAACCGCAAAGACTTAGGCCAATGGTAAACTATTTCATAGCCACTGCTCTCAAAACGGTTAAGGAAAACATCGTGAGGAAATCTGCATGTCCAAGCACCAAAAAAATTAAGACATGTGACATCGATCAATACGCACTGGGCCCGCATGGTGAACAGCTCACTCTCTCTAACCGAGACCTTTTTTTTGGTAGGGAAACCATTAAATAACTTCTCCCGCTCTGGGTGGAGCAGGAGGGCGTGTCAGACTTTTACTGACTAAAACCCACACGTGTTCCTTCAGTTGCCTGTGTCCCAGCGGCCGCGGTATCTCTTTCGAACAACCCGCACCCCTGGCAGGCATCGGCCCTTGCGGACCCCACCAATTGATGCTGACATCTCTTTGAGACGCGCGTCGTCGACCCGTGCTTGGTCCTTACCGGACAGCGAGCTACCCATTACTCGCCGTCCGCAAGCCCGCGCCTACGGTGGCTGGGAATCAGCCTGGGATACACAACGCCCAGGGGGTCTCCTGCGGCGACTAGGGCCATGAGGGCGCATGTACTGCCTAGAGGAGGCCTCTGTCCCAGCAGTGAACATACGGTATGAACTATGGGAACGTTATGGACCGACTATGCCTTATGCTTATGCAAAGACTTGTGAATCTACGAAGTAGAGTGGCGCTTGCTGCGGTCAATTCTTCAATAGACGATCCGAGAGTCACACCTCATCTCTAAAGAGCATTTAGCAACCCCGTTTTTAATAATAAAAAAACGTCACGGGCGGCCCGAAAGTCTGACAGTTGGCATAACCTCCGAATATCGGTATTGCCCAGAAATCGTGATGTGGAAGTCAAATGATAAAAACTCGTTCCATCTAACGGAGAAAAGGGTATGGGAAGTTGGGCAACACTTACTTAATCATCGCTAAATGATGAAATTCGTTTAGTTTGAAATGCCACTAATGCGCGTCTTTAATTTAAAAAAAATACATTCTTGTGAAAACATCACAGCCGTGATAGGTATCGATATCATAACACGCTAAAGCAAAAGAAACTTATTCTTCTGGTAAACACGACCAGCGGTCGTTGACCCACCTAAAAAAAACATAAGCTTTTCTATTTGGTCGTGTTTACGTATCGATACCCATCACGTTTGTGGAGTTTCACTAGTTAATTAGACCCTGTATTATGTTGCTTTTCATGCTCAGGTACAGCGTCAAGAACAAAACCACCTTCCAACATACAATATACCACAATGGCATTCTCAACGTCATCGCCTATGCTCGTACCTTTACAGTCAGGATAGTTTACATTAGCCACATCAGCACACGCTCGTAACCTATAAGTTGTCGAAAACAAAAACAGTCACTGTAGCCGAAATCGGCATGGGATTCATTCACAGCGTCCTAACAAAACTTACCTAGGCACATTATCTTTTGATCTAAAAATAAGATTAGATTGAAATGTAATGGCGTTATAATCACGTTATTACATGTTTAATAGCCACGTACACGTGTTACGTAAAACACGTAGTTTTAACGTAAATATTTACGTCTGTATCTTGTGTAGTACGCATGTGTTTCAGTCCCGAAAGTTTGTGGAGATTGTGATGTTAAAGCACTCAATTTTTTTTTTTGGTTTTTGGCTTCGTACGGTTTGGGCACTTAGCCAGTGTCAAGTAATAACTTTATAACGTACACCTGTAGTACGTTACAACTGTAGTGAAGGTGAAAATAAGTGACTAACGTGGACTTTTCGTGTTCCCCCCAAAAACTCCTATTAGGTTGTTGTACAGTTACTAGCGCTTTACAATAACTTTGACATAACTTTGACTTGACTGACAAAAGACGACTGTGACTGTTTTGTAACTTCGTGCCTGATATCGGGCCTTTTACTTGATCGAAAAGAAAAATTACTTGACACTGGCTAAATGCACAAACCGTGAGAAGACAAAAACCCAAAAAAAAAACGCAATGAATTTCGTAGAACTGTCAAAATGAGACCCGTGACGACTTGTAGCTGTCACATTGTACTCAAAATTTTGGCCCACAGTTAGTAGACGTATTTACTACATAACTACTGCTTACCTACAATGTAATGTGTAACTTGATAAATAATTGCATAACAAACATTATTAATTGCAATAATTACGTTGCTCAGCAGAATTTTTTTCAAACTCAAAAAGCAATAGATTGAAAAAAAGGTATACCTACTTCAAAATGATTCAGATTCTGATTGTTTTAAGCAATTACGGTGTTATACTATAGTACAGCTTCATTAAAACCCATTGATAACATTAAGAATAATTTTCCTCGTACCTCTAATTCGCGGTATAACATGAAAAACAATAAAATTCTAGTAAAACTGAGTAAATCCGTAATCTAATTATTATTATAGAGAACACTAACATTGCGGATGACGTCATTATTCATGCGTAAGTCCGTATATATCGCGAAAATAAACGACTTCGTTTGAAGCATTTGTTTTCTAAGAACACTTTAAAGAATACTGGCTGATGAAATAAATAATTACATACTATTTGTAGTTCACTTTGAAAAGAAATAAAAAGATCTTTTGGAAAGAGAATTGATGTTTGTTTTTTTTTTTTTCGTTATAGGTCGGGGATGAGGTAAGATATGTGTTTACAATGAAGACGTTGTACGGTTTACGGAATTCAGATTTATTATAAAAATTAGCTTCCGCCCACGATTCCACCCGCGTCTATGTTGAAATTTCGTCTACCACGCGCTATTTCTCCCCGTTACGGGGAAAGTTTCCTAAAATCCTTTATTAACTGACGTCTCCTACTCATAGTCTACCTCTGTGCCAAATTTTGTCTTCGTAGGTCTAGTTGTTTTTGAGAGTTCGTGTTTAATCATTTTTTTTTTTTGGGTATGGCATCTCGCAGTTGACCTTGAGAGGCCGTGACTGCTTAATCGGACTTTCCTGTGGATCTAACTTTTAGTTTTTAGGCTAAAAGCCTCAGCCAGGAGCTTACAAAATACTACACTTAAATACTACAGCAACCGCTCGCTGAGGGCACCCCCTGCGGGGTTCGGGCCTCGGCTCAGGGCGTTACTATTTTCGGGAGGACAGCAAGTGGGGACAGGCTGGATCATAATTTCATTATTATTATAAATCGGGGATTTTAACCCTACTTGCTCAGCTTCGGCGCGGGCTGGCACTTCTTCGAGCAAGGGACGGTTGGGGTTTCAATCAGTGAGTGAATGAATGATTGACCTTTCGCTTTTACATACATATATATGGCACCTTTAGAATTATAGAGACCTATTTTGCTAACGGCTAATTTCGAAATAGGTTTTCGCATTAGTTCTCTATAATTGTAATGGTGTGATTTAGAAAAGTAGATGTGTTTGTACCTTATCAACACCCTAACTGTGTAGCACACTTAATCACAATCTGAGGGTTTTGCATTTCCTTTGCTTTCATAGCTTTGAAACATTCGTCTGCTCAAAACGTATATAACGCAATGATCGTAGATGAACTTTCGAAATAAAAGGCATTGCGATCAATTGCCATTTTATAGGTGTCACGTAACTGTTTATATACGAGTAGCATTATTTCACATTAACATTATCTATTATGAAACTTTCATATAAAAAAAATAGGTTACTCATTGCTTATTTTGATGTGATATAATAGGGTATTTTACTTTCTCTTTACAATAAAAATAAAAAAAAATATTATTGACATAGCTTAGGCAAAATGCAGTCGGAAAATGTTGATATGTTCATGAAATAACAAAATTAATTTTAAAATACAATTTAAAGATTTAAGTTTTTTAATCTGTTTTTGAACACCATGAAATAGTTGCCGCCTTATTATTACGTCATACGGTATGTCAACTGAGCAACTTTATACTTTTATTATTTTTGTAACCAAAATATATTTTTTTTTAAATAATATTTTGCATTCAGGAACAGCAAACCAACGATAAGTAGAAAATAACTATTTTTTTTATTATAAACATTTTTATTATCATATAAAATATCAGTACATTTGTTTATAATTCGTTCACTGCGTCCAGCGTTTTCGTCAAATTACGCGCGAAATTTGAAAATGTAAAAGCTAAATGCATTTTTATGGCACTAAATGATTCAATAAAAATGTAGTGTATATTTTTTTGTGGTTTATTAGCATCCTAGATTCGAATTAAGACATTTTTCAAAAATGGGTTTAATACCCTATTATGTAAGCATAAGACACCACATGTGTGACTGTTCCTAAAATATCCTGGAGCTGATAAAATTTTCATTTTTCCCTGTTAATTTACAAGTGTTTTGGTCAGTTCTCCCTATATTGTTTATATTTACCTGCCCAACGCCCGAGGACCCATGGGCTCAAGAGAATATCCTAATAAATGAGATAAAAGCACTAACAAGCTAAATATTTTTGGCCTAGATACGGAATCTGGATTTATGCGAACAGATTTTCGCTTTCAGAAATCTTCGCAGATAAATTTGGAAGTATCGTCAAACAAATAGATTTTATTTATTACATATTTACAATTTGATTATGTATTTATTTTTTTCAAGAAAGCGATACACACGTGCTTCCCAGGGCGCGTCTGAGCGCGGAATGCAGACCGCGTTCAGAAAATATAGGAAGAATTTGGAGGGCGATCTTTATTTTTCTTTTAAATAAAAAAGTTATTTATTAAATTACAAAATATTTTGTTAATTGTTTAGAGGACTATATAAGCCACAGTTTCTTATTAATTTGGAGTTAAAATATGCAGTTGATCTTGCTATAATGGTTCCGATTCAGACCCCTTTTTGTAATTTTCTGCAATTATTGTGGTAGTGAAAACGGATTTGTGTGAAAATTTTGTATGGGGCTATGCAATTTATGTCAATTTTCATCGTGGAGATGACTATATTATCTTTAATTTGAGACTATAATTGCCTCGCAGTTGTGATTCCTGTTCATGTAATTGGTAACAGAAAACCAGCGGTATTTGTAGAAAAATGTGATAGCGTCTTTAAAATTTTTACAGCACTAAATGGCGCCAAAATTACACGAATAGTGACATAGAACCAGTGTTTTCTATTCAAATTCCAATAAAATAATAAACTATTCAGCGTCCTTAATTATGTAACCAGCCAGTAAGTATACTAGGTTCAGATCTTGTATAAAGTTTATCTATTTTCTAGCCAATCATGTGTATCAACGAATGTACCGCTAGCATGGAAAAGTTTTGCGAAACCGAGAGAATTATAAAAAAAAATACATGCAATTAGATATACTTGTTAGTTTGAAAAAACTTCCAAGCAAATAAGCGTTCTTAGTTATATAACCACCACTGTATACACATAATTATAGTATGATTCAATTAGGTTGCTGCATAAAAACTGAAAGACAATGGTTGCTTAGTCATATAACGTTTTAGTAAGTGAATGAAAAAATATTTTTGTTTTTAGATATCAACATCTTTTAACTTGGGCCACCGCCGTGTGCGTTACCCAGGCCAGATGTTGAAGACAATGGTCATTTGAATCTTATAGATAATTAGTTTTGCGGCTTCTGTAATTGTTGCGCACATTTTTAAATTTGTTGCGCTTATAGTTTTTTAATTATTTCACAAAAACATTTCCTGCTGGGGTAACGTTACCCCAGCCAGACCTTTTTCTTTCTAATGGGAATATTTAAATAATTACTAGCTATAAAATTAGTTGTCTAGGTGAAGTAAGTAGTATTTGTTCTTTCATCGGTTGCGAAGTTATTCGAGATTTTGCTGGGGTAACGTTTTTGGTTTTGCTAGATCTTTGAAATGGTTAAGCGGATTCTTATCATATTTTGTACATGGCTTCTTGGGAATTAGTTTAAATTTGTTCTGCAATAAAAAAACCAAAATAATACATAGCTTAAAGGTTATTTCATTAAATAGAAAAACACTTGAATTGGTCCCAGCACTCTCAATAAGAGCTCTAAAGACTTACTTTAAACGTTATTTTAAAGCTTGTAACTGCCTTCAAATGTACGTGAAGTTTCCTTAGTATCCTGTAAGTATTCAGTTAAATTAGCGAAATTTACCCTAAATGGTTAAGCGAACTTTTTAACCCAATAAATAATCCTCAGCCGTTGAAAGCCCAGTATGCAGCCATAAAACCATTATCGCGACAAGAGGGGACCATATCCACGACAATTGATGACGTCATAAAGAACTTAATTAGACAAAGTGCAGTATTGTGCACTTAAGATGTTATTTATTTGCACAACTTATCTAATTGCTTAGAGATTGTGTGGCATTCACATTTTGCTAATAAAACTTAAGTTTAATTGCGTGTGCTGTAGGGTTTGGTTGACTCACCGTAGATACATCTGGGCAAAGCTGGGCAGGTCTGGAATTTCTTTATATGACTAGGCAGCAGCCTAATGCATTCCTCTTAAATGTAGATTGATAAATTGGTTTCTTAGTTTAAATCGATGATCGCATTTTGCGTGGAGACGCTCGAAATAAAACATTAACCGAATTGCAAATTTTTTAGACGGACATACATCAATATACAACGTGTAACGAAAAGGGTATATACATACCAAGGGCACGGTTTCTTTGGATAATATCAAACGATATTGGAAGGATTTTTAATCCTATCTCTACATGTTCGGAAGTTATGAGAATTTTTTATATATTGATATCAGAACAAATTGAAACAAACACATCACTCGGAAGAGCTTTATCGTGATATTGGCAAGTAACGTGGAAAATTATTGACCTACGTAGTGCAGTGACATGTTTGTTATGATTTAAATTTAAGAAACATAAGAAACCGAAAATTTGTTATCAATTCTTAGAGTATTTAATTTTGAGCTGAAACTATGTATAGTGATTCTATACCAGCTGTTATCTCTATTGCTTAAGGATAGCAATAGGGTTTCTGTTACACCTTGTATACTGTCGAAAGTCTGATAAATATTCTTACCAAGGGGTATCTTGTTACCCTGTAACCGGGTTGTGTCTGTACGTGGTAAGATTGGAAGCCAACCCCGACATAGTTGGAAAAAGGCTAGGCAGCCGATGGTACATAAATATAGATATGAATCATCCCCACTGCTGGGACTCTGGCCTCATCTCTGTGAGACGCAGTGGGCAATAAACCACCACGTGAGCGTTGGTGGACGTCATATGACATGTCTTCGGTTTTTTGTTGCATAGAACTCAGTGGTTCCTTCACGATGTTAACTTCGAAGTATGATGTTTCCCCAATGAAAGGAGATATTGCCCAAGATAATAAGATACGATCTTATTTTAATTACACTAGTAAATGATAGTAGATGAACGGTAGTAGTGATGATGAATTGCCAAACATCGACTAAAATATTCAGACGGCACTAATAAATTAAAGAAACGAATTAAAGTTGCTGGCATTGATTCAGATCATCTATTTTTATCTGAACAATAAAATACATCACTACGTCAATGGCTGGTCTTGTCCTAGGACATTGGTCTATGCGTTGTGAAGGCTAGGATAGCAGATGCTTCCTTGTAAAACTCTGAACGGGGTTTTCGCTATAGCGCATCAAAACTGTGCTCTGCGCATTTGCTTTAGGTTTGGAAAGACAAAACTATAAAAGAGATGCGCAAAGAACAGTTAGTGCGCGAACCGGCGAACGTAAATAAATGGCATTACACAGAAATAATATATTAATTCGATTTTGTGATGCATACTCAGATTGGCAAAAATAGAAACGTGGCGTAGGACTCGCAACCGGCGGCGTGCATGTTTGACCAGTGGTCCTAGTGTGCGTTTCATTTAAAGTGAATGTAGTCCTCATTTTTTCCATACAATCTTCGGGAGTGTATTACTCCACTGTTCGACAATACACACCATAAATTAAACATGGTTTGGTTTTGTCTCATCATAAATATTGTCTGTACGGAAACAGAACACTAAAATAATAAGCCATTAAAAAGTTAGGAGCCAACAAAGATTCGTTTTTCTTGCTAATTTTACCTATCTTTGGGCGTGTTTAAGTAATAAAAGAAGTCTAGAATCTCCTAAACCAAGTCGGTTACGACAAATAAACTTTATTGGTCATAGATTTATTCAGTGGTGTTTTCATAAAACCCGATCTTTCGATGGACTTATCTTACTTTTTCACGCGCCAGTTTGACTATAAATGCGTCTAACTGCTCATCGCTAATACCACCTCTGTCGGACACGATGCCTGGTGAGACAGCGTGCTTTTTAGCCAGGCCCACCAGTTAGTTCGCGGCCGCAACTGGATTCCCCTTAACCATCTCGATCAAACGCATCGAGCGCGTTCGGCGCTTCGATTGGCCCTGCATTGGTGAACGACCAATCGGAGCGCCGAACGCACTCGATGCGTTTGATCGAGATAGTTAAAAGAAACTCACACGAGGGCTACAGATGTATGAAACGGTCCGGTCCGTCCAGTAATTAATGGATAACCTTGAAATAGTTCATGGTAGAACTAATGGCCATTCAGAAAAAAAACATTTTTTAATTGTATTTTTTCTGTAAAAATTAAAGAAAAAAAACGAACCGACTTCCGAAAAAAAAATACAAAGTGAAAAATAACTTTAATTGCAGAAGGCGATGACAAAAAATTAAAATACATACATATCCAAAGAAACCGAACTTCCGAAATTAAAGTTATTTTTCTCTTTGTAGTGTTTTTTCGGAAGTCTGTTGTTTTTTTTTTAATTTATTTTTTACAGAAAATGTAACATATTAAAAATGTTTCTTTCTGAATGGACTTTAGTTCTACCACTAACCATTTCAAGGTTATCCATTAATTACCGGACACCCTGTATACCTTATTGGTGGTGTTGTTGAGAATGGCAAGGTGCGTAGTACTTGCAATCGGCGTACGAGTACGACCAGATGTATGAACGAAGCCAAAGGAGTATGTAAGGAAGGCGTGCTGACTAAAACCCACCCGTGTTCCTTCAGTTGCATGCGTGCCAGGGGCCACGGTATCTCTTTTGGACAACCCGCACCCCTGGCAGGCATCAGCTCTAGCGGTCCCCACCAGTTGATGCTGACACTGCGCTGTCGACCCGGGCTTGGTCCTTATCGGACAGCGAGCTAGCCCTACTCGCTGTCCACAAGCCCGCGCCTACGGTGGCCGGGAATCAGCCTGGGATTCCCGACGCCCATGGCGTCTCCTGTGGCGACTAAGGCCGTGAGGGCGCATAAACTGCCTCACCCTCACGTGCGCCGCCTCCCTCTTAGCGAGCATTACCGCCGATAGCCTTCACAAGTACACGGCGGTGCTCCGCCCAAGCCGGGCAGACCTCCACCGTATGCTCCACCGTGTCTTCAGGGCGATCTACACAATGGAAACACCCAGGCGTTTCCTCTCGTCTTATCCGAAACAGGAACCTCCCGAAACAACTATGTCTGGTAAGGACCTGCATCAGGCAGAAGGTGAGGCCGCCGTGGCGCCTCTCAATCCACTAGCACAGAACCGGTAGAGGTGTCAGTGCTTGAGGGAGGCCTATGTCTAGCAGTGGACGTCTTTCGGCTTAGAGATGATGAAAAGCAAGAATTAACAGACGTTCAACAAAGAAACGCATGCTTGGCGGAAAAGTGGCCTACCTCTATTAGCAAGAAATATCTATAAATAACGAAAGAAGTGAAAAAACACAGAACTATCATTTTGATTATTTTTCAACAGTTTGTGAGAGAGATGAGTATGATTCCTGCTTACAATGTTGCGCCCTAGGTATTGTGTGAGTGCTGAATGAATGGAGTCACAGCTTCGCGAGTGCAATACACCTGTTTAGGGGACGATAGGTTAATGTGGATACACTGAGAGCGCTTAAAATTGGCCTCATAAATGATAAATGATTTTATTTCTGTAAGCAGGTTTGTACAAACAATTTTACTCGTCAACCATATTTTTAAAACTAGATGAGGTCGGCGTTTCGTATCTGACTACTCTAAGAAGAAAGGTCGAAACACACTCAGAGGTTACAGTCTATTTTAAAGGTTGCCTTACCTTTAATTCTTTGACTGTATCCTTTTGATGGTGGCCTAGTGGCCAATTTTGGAAAATTATTTCATCACCACTGCTATCAAACCAGAGAAGGGAAACATCGTGAGGAAACCGGCATGTCCTCGAAGCAAAAACTCAAAGACATGTGGTATCTACCAACCCGCACTGGGCCCCCATGGTGGCTTGTGGCCCACTCCTTCTCACTGAAAGAAGGCCTGAGTCCCAGCAAAGGGAACATTATAGGCCAATTATGAATACGTTGATACTTTATTGGATGCAGGCTGACTGAATGCGTTTTAAAAGAATTCGCAGGCCTGTTGATCCTGGCCACGGCAGCCACCATCTTAATTCGTAGTAAAATTTTATGTGAAATCGTTTTTTCTTTGCTGAGGGAAATCATCAAATAACTTCTCCCGCTCTGGGTGAAGCAGGAGGGCGTGTCAGACTTTTACTGACTATAAGCCACCCGTGTTCCCTCAGTTGCCTGTGTGCCAGGGGCCACGGTATCTCTTTCGAACAACCCGCACCCCTGGCAGGCATCGGCCCTTGCGGACCCCAGCAGTCGTTGCTGACATCTCTGATGAAACACAACGCGCCCTCGACCTGGGCATTTTTTTTTTGTTTAACTTGGAGAAATGTCTACTGCGCTACCACGGGGAGATAGCGTAGTTATGTGGGACTGTAACCCACTAAAACTCCACGGTGTCCTCCGCTTGAGGTGGGGAACACGGAAACGCAGAAGCCATCCGCGAACCCGCCGCGGCTGTCCGTCAGCGGACCCTCCTCGGAGCGCTATTCGGAAGTACCGGCACCCCTCTTCCGCCGCAGCCTATAACCCTCAGCCGCGATGCCTCCCATTCGACATCGCGGCCCGCCTCAGTTGCGATGCACTTCACTGCAACCTACTTTTTGGCCGCTACATCGTCGGTTTGGAGGCAAAAGCCTTGACGAGCGACCCCACCTTGGGGTTCCTCTTTGCTTCACCGTGGGAGGGTGACCACGGCTACTGAGCCCCCCCGTAACGACAATGTGGGAACCCACTGGGGGGGATGTGAAATCGTTTGACTGGTTATTATTTACGCTAACCAATATAATAATTTTATTTAACATTGTGAGGAATTCTGAACTTATAGGCAGTTAACATAATTCTGAAATAGCCAATCCATGTGGTGATGAATACTCATGCTTTCTCTGTATGAGAAGAGGCCCTGGCAGGACCATGACAAGGGACGATTATAGGCTGAAAATAAGTATACTCTAAGGTATACTCTACCAGCGATGCCCCAAGCCGAGTCCGTACGCCACGAGGGTGCCCTTAGCGAGCAATCGCTTTAGTTTTACATTTTAAAGCCCTGGCTGGTAGCCTTAAGCCGACAACCTCAAACGCTGACATGCGAGATGCCACTAAAAAAAAATTAAGATACATCCTCCTTAGTCTAGCGCTTAGGCTTGCACAAGGCGGTCAACTGAACTCCCTGCTCACTTCGCGACTCTTTGCCAGTTACGACATAGGGACGGGACACTAGAGAGGTTTAAATGTTTCTGCACATGTTAGCGACATCGATATTAAATGGTCATAAGTTGTGAAAAAAATACCTAACTACTCTGTTTTGTTTCTCTTTACAAAAAGGAAACTGCTAGCTGATTTACATTTTATTTTATTCTGCAAAAAATCTACAACCTTACTTATTATTTGGAATGAAATGTGTTATTTCTTCGTTGTGAACTACCTTTTTCATGATTGGTATTTTATAGTAACTTACCTTAATTTGACGCCAAATACCTATAAGAATCTTAAGAGTTTCCCAAAAAAAAAAAAAAATACAAAACCAAACCAAAATATATTCAACTCACTCAAAACCTTTTTAACCAGCCTCTATATTAAAACCACCTTGAAAACAGGCTCATTACAAAATTAATTACCACATTTTATGACAGGTGACATCTGATTCCTTCGTCCGCCATCACTAATCTAGAGCTATTGTCTGTAACCGGCGAGCCGTCGTTTGAGATACGAAACGTGCGCGTTTAGTTGCGCGCATAATAATTTATTATCTGTGAACGTTGACAGTTGGCGGGAAAAATGAGACAAGATGGCGTCTGTTTTTTTTTCGGTTTTGTGTATTGGAAATATTGAATGGGTGGCGTAGAATGTTGATGATCGGCTCTTCCATACTTTCAAGAGGATAAATATATTTAATATCTATTCTACAATGTAATACTTACCTGTATTATTCTTAGGGCAAGATTCATAGATGGCACTTTGACTTTACCTCGTACAGTAAGCAAAATAAGCCTATACTGTTCCCACTGATGGAACACAGGACTCCTCTCTTCGAAAAGGAGTGGTCCATCATGCGGGTCAAATGCGGGTTGATAGATGTCACAATTATCTTTGAATTTTTAACTCTAGGACATGCCGGTTCCCTCACGATGTTTTTCTTCACCGTTTTGGAAGCAGTGGTGATGTAATAATTTACACAAAGTAAAAAGGGCCGCTCAGGGTTCGAAGAGATCAGTAATAAACTAATAACAGTCGGAGGGACTGTTATTACTGATCTCAAGTTAATTAAACGACACTTACGAATGTGAACTTTATTATACATGGTTATTTTTTAGTCACCGTCCAAATTGAGGGGGGCTTGTGGCTAAGTAACAATAGCTGTACGGGTCGATCGATCAGGTTAAGCTACGCTTGCCGCGGTTGGTCCGTGGATGGGTGACCATCTCTACATACCAAGACCCCTCCGTGCCTCGGAAAGCACGTTAAACCGTTGGTCCCGGCTGTCATTTGTAGATCTTTGACAGTCGTTACGGGTCGTCAGAAGCCCGAAAGTCTGACAATCAGTCTTACCAAGGGGTATCGTGTTACCCAGTAACTGGGTTGTGGAGGTCAGATAGGCAGTTGCTCCATGTAAAAAACTGGTATTTAGCTGCATCCGGTTAGACTGGAAGCCGACCCCAACATAGTTGGGAAAAGGCTAGGCAGATGATGAGTACCCGTGAAATTGAACAACTTTCTCCAAGGAACATGGGTCGAAATATTTAAAAAAAAATCCGACCTCCCATACAAAATCGATCAGCTGACTATTGATTTTGTATAGGAGGTCCGATTTATTTTTCATATTTTTTTTTTTATTGTTGGTGGGAAATCATCAAATGACTTCTCCCGCTCTGGGTGGAGCAGGAGGGCGTGTCAGACTTTTACTGACTAAAGGGGCCGCGGTATCTCTTTCGAACAACCCGCACCCCTGGCAGGCATCGGCCCTTGCGAGCCCCACCAGCTGCTGCTGACGTCTCCCTGCGACGGGTCAGCAGTCGCCCCACCGCCTACCACTTTTCGGCCGCAGGGGATAGGGAGAGCGGCCAACGCTATACCGACACTCCTCCTCCCCTGCGGCCCCACCGCGTCCGCCATCAAACGGTGGCGGCCCCGTCCAGGCCACGGAAGGGAAGAGCGCTACTCAGAAGTACCGGCACTCCTCCTCCGCCGCAGCCCGTAACTCTCAGCCCCGATGCCTCCCATTCGACATCGCGGCCCGCCTCAGCTGCGATGCACCTCACCGCAACCTACTTTTTGGCCGCTACGTCGTCGGCTTGGAGGCACAAGCCCTGACGAGCGGCCCCACCTTGGGGTTCCTCTTCGCTTCACCGTGGGAGGGTGACCACGGTTACTGAGCCCCCCCGCAACGACAATGCGGGAACCCCACTGGGGGGGACCTATCTTGCCCTTAGACACTTGTAGACTTTTTAACAAGCTTTTATTAGGTCGACCTGTATGTAACTAACTATGTAATGGAATCTAAGGTAACTAATTTAACCATCTTCCAAGGGTCATAGCGTAGTGAAAATTGGCAGCTGTGTGTAGTTCTGATGACAATACAATAATATGGTACTGTCGAACTGATCTGATGATGCAGCCGGAAGATAGGAACTTCATGATGGAAAATCGTAGCATAGCTGTTTTGGATTTCTTAGAAAAGTCTTGTAATTACATGCTTTATATTAGCTTCACTTGTATATTTGTTTGTATGTATGTTTGTATGTTTGTTTGTAACCGACTCCTTAGGGCGCGATTTTGACCCACTTCAAACGGTCAGATTTCATTTAAACTTTGTAGACTTATCGAGGACCAATGACAATTCAAAAATTTAAAGAATAATAGAAATAAAAACAAAAAAAAAACTTAATAATCACGTTTTTGTCAAGCAGAACTAAAAAATAGTAAATAAATAATAGTATGAAAAAAACTAAAAAACACGCTTTAAAAACCAAACGAAAAAGTTGAAAATAATTTAATTCTATTTAAAAGCGGGGGGTGCTTGATATTAATTGATTATAAAAATACCTCAAAAAGCACCCCACGCTTTTTAATAGAACTAAATTATTTTCTACTTTTTTTAGTTTGGTTTTTAAAGCGTGTTTTTTAGTTTTTTAAAGTACACAGTGATTCGTGAACCGTGGCACAGATATTATTGTCTTTATCGAATTTCAAGAAGCTCATATTGGTTTGTCCACCTATATTAATATTTTTAATCATTGTCTCATTCGATAAAAGCTTCCTTAATAATCAAACAAAAAAACATCATAACTACTTTACACAGAAAAGAAATTTCTCCGCCACAAAACAAATGAGCTAAATAAACTAAATAATACGTTATCTATTATTCTAATCGAAACGTGTATCGATTTAAATATAATACCGATTATTTCGACACGATGCTGGGCGTTATCAACGAAACCATAGATTAAAGAACAACGTTATTAATTAAAAGTAAAAAAATAAAGCCCATTTCCATTAGCGGGATACGTGTCAATTGAGATGGGTTAAGGCGGGTTACACGCTTGCAACTGACGCAACAATATCTTAGATTAAAGAAAGGCATTGAGCAATGATAATGATGTGGAGTCCAAAAAAGGTATTGATACTTTCGTTGAAAGTGTGACCTTTGCAAGTAAGTGCTAGTGTAGAATAATTTAAATAGCAAAACACTTATGATAATTTTAAATTTTCGGCAAAAGATTTTTTTTCCACTGACAGTATGAAAGTAAGTCATCTGGGCTATCTTAGATTTTGAATTTTCATTTAATTTTATTTGGGAAAATATACAGTTACACATTACAATATAAAAAAAATATGCTACACAGGGAGTAAAAGTGACACGACATTTTCCACATATAAAAAAAACAAGTTATAAAATTATTAATGCGTTAGTGATAAAATAAAAAATTAACAGGCATGCAAATAAAAAGGAAAAACGAGAAATTATAAAAAATACAGTCTACAAGTTAAATATCCAAAACTGTTTCCCGAACAAGCCGTCTTTTATCACTTGGTAAAGCAAAGATGTCAATATTTTGGAAGAGAATACGAGAAGAAGAGTTGAAATAATAGAGATAATGGATGATACCACATAAATTTCCATTGCCACAGACATCGCGAGTCCTCAGAACGAGAGACAATCTCATTAGAAAGTTAGGCCTGGCCGGTGGCCTATATTGATGCTCCATTTAGACTTCAGAATTGAAATGTACCTACCCAATAACATAACTTGTGCCTTGGCTACCTACCTTCAGCAGACGAAACTTACTAACGTTGGCAAGTAATGTTAAAAGTCGCATGTTTTAGAGTGTCCAGCGACCCCATTGACTTTAACCGAGAAAAAATCCCGACTTCCGGCTGCTACTGAGAAATGTCTTTAATATGTTTTGGCTTTTATTTTTCTGGGTAGAATGAGAAATGATTACATAAGAGGAAGCCTGAAAGTGGCACCGATAACTGAAAAGTTGTGTGGGAATTGGTTGTCATGGTATGGGCATGTGATACGGAGGAATGAGGAAAACGTCGTGAAGAAAGTTTGGAGTATGAATGTCGATGGCTATAAGAGTAAGGGGAGACCAAAGAAACGATGCATGGACTCTGTGAATGATGATATGGTTAATAATAGTTTAAAAAAACTAAAAAAACACGCTTTAAAAACCAAACTAAAATGTAGAAAATAATTTAATTCTATTAAAAAGCGTGGGGTGCTTTTTGAGGTATTTTTATAATCAATTAATATCAAGCACCCCACGCTTTTTAATAGAATCAAATTATTTTCTACTTTTTAGTTTGGTTTTTAAAGCGTGTTTTTTTAGTTTTTTTAAACTATTATTTATTTTCTATTTTTTAGTTTTGCTAACTACAAAAGCGTGTTTTTTTCAATTTTTTTTTTAAATTATTGAATTGTCATAGGTCCTCGATAAGTCTACAAAATTTAAATGAAATCTGACCGTTTAAAGTGGGTCAAAATAGCGTCCAAAGGGACTCCTGGTTACATACAAACAAACATACAAGTGAAGCTAATATAAAGCGTGTAAAAAGGGTGTGACTACGGAGATGACGACTGATAGAGAAGTAACGGAGCAAAAGACATGTTGCACCGAACACAAATAAATTGGGATGAGGGCAGGAGAATGATGGTTTTTATGTTTTTGTACCCAAAGGTCAAAAATAAGAAGGAAATTGGAGGAAAATATCGCACACGTAGGTATATCCGCGTAAAATGACGGTTAACCACTTTTCGCACATATGTCTTAAATAATAAGGTCGAAAAGTTAGTCGTCAACCGCCATACCGCATAGTTGTACAAACAGCCTAATATTAACCTATCAAATGAATCAACACGGCACAGCGTAGCCTAATTACTAAGTTTTATAACTCCCACACCTTACAATAGAAAGTCTGTGCGAAAGCAATGATGTTGCAGTATTATTGATCTTAGAAACACCCACGGTCAATGTGGAATTAATTTTAATTATTAATTAAGGTTGATAAGAATAGTGTTCTTTATTAGATTCTAATTTGAAGACTAATTTATTAAGCCTTAGGCTTTATATAAACCACATTGCACTGGCTGTAGTCAACTTTCAGTTTAATTACGAGTAAAATATATTTTTATTGCCACTTTCTTTTCATTCGGTCAGGTTGTAAATCAACAAAATCACAAATAATTATTTCACATAAACCACATGGGCACATACGAAATGTCTGAAGTTATGTGCACGCTTCCAATTGGTCGTCTCCTATGCAGAAGAGCCGGCAAGAAACTCTAAATCTTCATCGTAAGATTCTAAGACATGATCTAAGATTATGTCTGGACTTTAAAAAAGACTGTGAAATCTGAGTTTATTTCGGTCTTTCTTCTCAGAGTAGTCAGATAGAAAACATCGAGCTCATCTAGTTTTAAAACATAAGTTATTTTTGACGTGAAAAAAGTGTTTCTTTAAACCAATTTACAGAAGTAGATATAGCTTGCTTATCAACACGGGTGTAGTTACTACTTAGTCATTATTATTCAGATTTACCTCATGCATCTTCGTATTAATTGATTTCACAACAGCAAAACCCGCACTGCCCACATCCAAAAAGGTCCGTTACATCTCAAACCATAGACAATGTGACAGTTTCCAATTGTGCCGTTGCCCATACTTGGGCTAATTAAAAAAGTAATACCGCCGCAGGAAACGTCACTTCATATAGCGTTCCGAATTTGAAAAGATTGACAGGCGGTATGGGCTCGTGGTGCGGGCGGGCGAAGTGACCGAAATGAGCCTAAATGTGAAAGATTTTTAATGTGTCATTTTTATAAATTGATTATAGATGTCGCAAAATATTTTCGTGATAGTCCGTAAATAAGTAAGTATAACTTTACTGGTGTAGTGCATGTATACTGTAGTGAAGTGAAGTAGGGAGTGCTGTTAATGCTGCTGTATTAAATCTGTTAAAAAAAACCTAAGGGGCGTCCATTAATTACGTGAGGCACTTAGAGGGGGAGGGGGTCGAGTCGAATCTCACGTAGAAGAGAAAAAAAACAACAACAAACAAACGCGACAAATATCACGTTTCCCGCGAAGAAACAATGTAAAGTTACGAGAAAACCGGGTTAAATTATGTAAAACATGTTTTTCCGCCAAATATGCGAACGCCACAAAGTAGCTCCTTGATGGTTAAACTGCCACCGTACCACATAAATCCAACGCAAATAAGCACAGATTAACGTTTTTAGACTGAAAACACGTATTTGAATTATCTTACGTGAGATTATGGGGTGGGTCGAAACAAATCTCACGACTTCTCAGCAGAGCAGGGGTCGAAAAATCGCCAAAATTGCCTCACGTAATTAATGGACCACACCAACAGCCACACTAACAGTAGGAATTGCTTTTATTTTGACAATTGAACAACATTCATTACGTTGTTGACGAGACATACGAAGCAATGGACTACCAAAATCCTTCAAAATGATTCAGATTCTAATTGATAATATTACGCAATAAGTGTGGCCGGGTGGAACAAAATTCCTTTCGCGTTAAATAACTTTGTTCCAATTCTTCTACCAAGTGAAGTGACAAAGCCTTAAGCGTTGTGGGACCAAAATGATCGTGCGTTGAAATCGTGGAACCACTCCCAAGACATGCAAAATATTGAACAACCTAGAACATTACAATCAAGCTAGTTTCAACACGAATATTTCTGATTGTGACAATGCTAAGTAATTTCCTGGGAACTATTTGATATATGTGAATAAAATGTTACTCCATTTTCAAATAAGGTTTTTCTCGCATACTTAGCGTGCACATGACACCTCTACAAACTGTAATTTTCATTCATAGAGTTGGGCTTAGGGGAAACACATTTAAAAATAAATCTCCCAAGTATTCTTTTACCCAAATAAATTAGGTTAAGGCCAAGATAATTATATTTATTTTTATTTTTAAACTAGCTTTTTCCCGCGGCTCCGCCCGCGCGGATGTCGGTTATCGCGAAAAAAAGTAGCCTATGTCCTTCTCCACATCCCAGGCTATATCTCTGCCAATTTCATGTGGATCTGTTCAGCGGTTTAGGCATGAAAGCGTAACAGAGAGACAGATAGACAGAGTTACATTCGCATTTATAATATACTAGCTTTTGCCAGCGGCTTCGCCCGCGTTGATGTCGATGTATTATACATATAAACCTTCCTCTTGAATCACTCTATCTATTAAAAAAACCCGCATCAAAATCCGTTGCGTAGTTTTAAAGATTTAAGCATACATAGGGATATAGGGACAGAGAAAGCGACTTTGTTTTATACTATATAGTGAAGTAGGGAGAAAAAAACATCAGAGACCAATCCTAGATAAAATTGCCCTCAAGGTGCTCAGTCTTAACATTTCACGACTGTAGAATAAAGTACCCACACGGTTTTTGATCCCAAGCTTACCATTATTCATCTGACCATGAACTTAACGGGAGTAAACAAACAATGCCTCATGCCGATCCGATCTAGTGTTAATTGTTACAATTGATTGTTCAAGCATTTTATCTAATCTACTCTGAGGCTTGTTGGCAACTAATTAATACTGCAAAGAGACTGCATTACGTATCCAAGCCTACTATAAAGTGCAGTTTGTGTTACCATACCGAGAATGTGAAAAGGCTATTAATTAAAAACTATTACAATGTGCTTTCGTGAAATGTAACTAACCTAACGTAAGGAGAATAATTTTTTTGAGGGTGGGAAATCATCAAATAACTTCTCCCGCTCTGGGTGGAGCAGGAGGGCGTGTCAAACTTCTACTGACTAAAACCCACCCGTGTTCCCTCAGTTTCCTGTGTGCCAGGGGCCACGGTATCTCTTTCGAACAACCCGCACCCCTGATAGGCATCAGCCCTTGCGGACCCCATCATTTGATGCTAACATCGCTTTAGGCGTGCGTGGAACACAACACAACGTGCCGTCGACCCGGGCTTGGTCCTTACCGGACAGCGAGCTACGCATTACTCGCCGTCCGCAAGCCCGCGCCTACGGTGGCCGGGAACCAGCCTGGGATTCCCGACGCCCAGGGTGTCTCCTGCCGCGACTAGGGCCGTGAGGGCGACGTAAGGAGGATAAAATATTGTTTTACTTAGGTACTGTTTTAATGAAACTGTCAGTCACTGTCCATATGATAGACAACACAGCCTAAGATGCTAAGCACATTCCTAGGACTTTTAGGATTAAGGGAAATACCACTCCTGAGCAAAGATCTTAAAGTATACCCACAAATCGTTTACCTATCCATACAGTTTCGAGTCTACGACAAGTTTTCTCGCAAGTGAACCGAAGATGTTGTCGGTTGCTTGACCTTAAATTAAGGCTTCCAGCCAAGGCTTAAAAAATCAAAACTATAGTGACTGCTCCCTAAGTGCACCCCCTGTGGGGTACGGACTTCAGCTTAGGGCATCGCTGGTAGAGGACAGGCTGGATCGGACTGATAAGTTTATCTCTAGATACGACAATAGATAAACTAATTTCATCGGCATGGAAAAGACAGTAAACATACATAAAATGTCGGACAATCAATAAATACATACAAAAAAATCAAACCGTACACTTTTCCTCAAGCAATTAGATGAAAGTATCCGCGCTATGTACTCGCACATGCTCACACGCAACAATCACGACGGTGCCACTGAATAGAGACAAACAGAAGAACAAATTGACACAGAAGGGAGTGTGGCGGACATCTACTATGCCCCACATACGAAATTTAAAATCAACAAATGTTGAAAACACAAAAAAGTGAAGTGGGGCCATCTACAATGCTATATGCGAACTACTCAAGACTTGACGTCACACCGCAACTACATCAGCTACATCGCGCAAGCAGAGTTTACCGCGCGATCTGCATATATACAAACATCCCGACATCAACCGTCGGGCAGTTGCCCACCAGACACAACACCCGTCTGGTCGGAGGATCCTCCTTTACCAATAGAGTATGAGTGAACTTTACACCCTGTTCCTCATACCTCTATAGGAGTAATAATAATTTCCTGCGGGTTGACTGCGTAACAAATTAACAGTAGCCTTCCATTTTAACAACATTCATTGCGTTATCGTTATTGCGCCAGCACATCAAGCTACCCCAATCTGTCAAATTTTCTTAATTGAACATGAACCTTATCTTTATGGCATAGAGTTGAAAATCTATCAAAGAAATTTGACAGATTGAGGTAGCTTGATATGCTGGCGTTTGTACGTTGTGTAGCAGACGATTTTTCAAATATATAAAGCAATGGATTAGTAATAATCTTCAAAATGATTCAGATGCTGATTAATTTAAAGAAAGAAAGAAATATTTGTGAGAAAGAATTTTTTGCAAGAAAGAAATTATTGAAAAAAAATACGTTTATTGGCATTACAGCTTAGATAGATAGATTCATTTATTTGCGTAGGTACACAATAGTTGTTCATATTCCGCCTACTAAATTCGGCATGCAATTTTTTTTTTTGACAATACTAATGATTTTAATTCTTCAATTTTAAATCTTCAAATAATTAAATACCCATATAAAAAAGTACTAAATCAAGCATTATTATTGTCGACATATCAAATTAAAAATGTCAAAGAAAAACAATTAAATATAACCTTAAAACTATAAAAGGAAACATAAAACAATGATTGTTTCGGGAGGTTCCTGTTTCGGATAAGGCGGGAGGAAACGCCTGGGTGTTTCCACTGCGAAGATCGCCCTGAAGACACAGTGGAGCATACGGTGTAGGCCTGCCCGGCTTGGACGGAGCACCGCCGTGTCCTCGTGGAGGCGATCGGCAGCGGCGATCTCTCGCGTCCGGCCCTGATCCAGGCCATGGTACGGAGCGAGAGTGCATGGGTAGTCGCCGCCTGCTTCTGCGAAGCAGTAATGCTCGCGAAGAGGGAGGCGGCGCACATGAGAGAGAGGCAATATATGCGACCTCACGGCCTTAGTTGCCACAGGAAACGCCATGGGCGTCGGGAATCCCAGGCTGATTCCCGGCCACCGTAGGCGCGGGCTTGCGGACGGCGAGTAATGTGTAGCTCGCTGTCTGGTAGGCGCGTGGTGTTCCACGCGCGCCTCAAGGAGATATCAGCAACAACTGACGGGGCGCGCAAGGGCCGATGCCTGCCAGGGGTGCGGGTTGTTAGAAAGAGATACCGCGGCCCACAGTGGCACACAGGCAACTGAGGGAACACGGGTGGGTTTTAGTCAGTAAAAGTCTGACGCGCCCTCCTGCTCCACCCAGAGCGGGAGAAGTTATTTGATGATTTCCCACAGATAATACTGTCAAAAGGGCCTCAGCTCAGCATAATGTTAGATGACAACACAAAGTGTACCACTTGACGCTAATTTTCATTTCTGTTGCAAAAATGTATCTGAAGTAATTTTGTGTTATGCAATTAACAATCGGTTGAATATAGGCCTCCCATAGACGTCACCAGTTCGCCACATCAACCGGTCCTGTGGTTCTAGAATCTTCTGCCTTTTCTATCGTGCCCAATCACGCGACTAATCATAATTAGAATCAATCTTAGAAACTGTCCGGGCGCCACACGCAATTTATCAATTTTTATATTAGCGGCTGCTTTTAATCTTCTAGGAATAGTTGACGTCGTTATTGCTTTGTCAGCTTTTGTTCGAATGTCCCTTGCACGATATACAACTTCAAGGTCTATTTCTGCTTTAATAACAACGCTACAGTTATTTCAATAGTTTCAACCTTACCTACCGGAGGCGGGGGGGTCTTTACTTTGCATTTTTGATGACATGGGAGATTCTGGATGGTGATTACGTGAGCGGTATTTTTTTTTTACTTTTTGGATTTTCTACTAAATTTAGTCGATTTTGGTTTGAACACATATGGCAACCCTACTTGTCTATGAATCGCTCGAAGAAAACGATGTCGATATTCCAAAATCACACGAAAGTGAGCAGACACACAACATTGAGCAGCAAACATCTAATGTCATCGAAGACTTAGAGTCCTGGATTCGTATGTCATGGACTCAAGACGGTTAATTTGAATTAATATACCAACATTTTAAAAGAAGTTTGTTTTGTTCGTTACTATATAAAGATAATAACTGAATACCATCTCAACAAAATTTTCTTAAATAAATATTATATGCTTTAAAGTCCTCTATTCCAAGCCTATTCCTTATTTCTAGACTGATAACTGCTTCTCATGAAACAATAGATAAACCAGAACACATTGAAAAATGCATGTACCAATGTTTACGTGAACATGGGATGGGAGGGGGAAGAGCTTTGCTTACTTTTACTGACGAGGCCGAGGGGGTGGTTAATAATTGCAAAAAAATCTGATTACGTAATACTTGAATGGCCCCTTAGGTGTCATCTTGTTTAAGTCGACTTTAAGTCTCGTGCCTCGGAGAGCATGTTAAGCTGTTGGTCCCGGTGGTCATTCGTAGATCTTTGTGTCATCAGAAGCCCAAAAGTCTGACAACCAGTCTTACCAAGGGATATCATGTTACCCAGTAACTGGGTTGGAGAGTTCAGACACGCAATTGTTCCATGTAAAACACTGGTATTCAGCTGCATCCGATTAGACTGGAAATCAAACCCAACATTAATAGTTGGGAGAAGATTGGACACATTGATTTAACCTTAGTGAAGCTCAATTTACTGGGAGTTTTTTGCAAAAGTGCTAAAACAATTACGAGGTCGGCTTTACTTTGCTGCAAACCTTCTGATCTATTCCTAACTTGTACTTTCGTGATGTCCACGCATCATCGCGTGCGCATTTCAATTATCACTCATTCTCGTGCCGCAGCAGTTGAACTCTGAGCTTTTAAATAGCCCAATAACTTTGCAGAAGGCCGAGATAGATTTGTAGAAGATTCATTGGATGACAATTTATTTTAGTCAGCTTGAAGTATAATGGTTGCCGATTTTATATCAGGTTTTATTGCTGTCAATGAGAATTTATGTAGTTTTGCAGTTGTGGTTTTATTGAGAAACAATTCCATTGGGAAAATAGAACAGCGTTGAACTAGCTTGTGTATTTCAGGACATAGTAAAGTCACCATGGAGTTCTACGCTTCGAAACCGACAGATTTCTTACCCCAATTGAATAATTTATCTACCTGGTAAATGGCCTAGAAAACGGAATTTGACTTGCGCCTTTCACTCGTATCTCTATTCTCTCTTTCAGCCATATTGTCACAAAAAAAATGTGTCTAATATAATCATACCTATTTTTTCTTTCATAAAACAAAAGACTATTGCATTCGTCCATCTCATAAAATCGGCAGGGAACACTAACCGAGGCAAAGCTCGACCGTAAGCTGAGTTCGAAATTTGAAACAACGTCAACAAGATTAGAGCGCCGCCCGCCATGCGCCATGTTACTGAAACGTCAAACTTACAAAATGGATTCCCCGTTTTCGCGCGCTCCTCTGGGATTCTAATGTTGTCTCTGGTTTTGTGGGTAATTATTGTAAGTGATACTTTAGGATTTGTTTATTTGTACGGATGAAATCTTGATTCCGTATTTTGAATCAAACAATTTGATTTAGACCAGTAAATTATGGTTAAAATATGAGACTGCGCGTGAACCCATTTCATCTGTTTTCCGAAAAGAAAAGTTATCACTGATTTTTTTATCCTAACGTGTTTTGAAGAACTCGAAGATAGGTAGATAGATATGCTCTTTATTACGTACACCATAAAAGTTATATAAATGTAGACATTTAACATTCATAGGGTACCTAACACAATGGGCAGTCTTTTCGCTAAAAGGGATCTTTTACAGACATTAATTAAAGATGACTGTGGATTAAAGGGAGAAAGAGAGAGAATATACTGCAGGTAGTCAGTGTTGTACTATTTACATAATTATGATATATAACTAAATCAATTAAATGTATACAATTTTTTCTAATATACAGGGTAAGTTTTATCCAGTGCGCAAACTGTAACCATGAATTCAGCATATCATTCTAGACCCCTAGCGCAGAAATTTAACGTCGGTTTTACAAAAAAAAATTGCTGTTTCATAATAAAATGCAATACCTACTCGGTCAAAATTTATGGAACAGCTGATTCTTTTTTGTATTACCGACGAAAAATTTCTGCGCTGGGGGTCTAGAATGATATGCTGGATTCGTGGTCACATTTTGCGCGCTGGATAAAAACTTATCTTGTATACAAAAATAAAAAATAAACAAGAGCAAGGAACTATAATCGTGTAATGATTATATTCACTCGTAAGTTGGAAGCTCCTGCTTAGCCCCCGAAATTCAAATTTTCGTACGTGTTTTTCTTTTCAAATTTACAGGTCAGTGCCAAGTTGTATGTTGGTTAAAATATAATTTGCGACCGTAACACGTATGTATTTTACATAATTATTATCATCAATATAACCCCTAAGTTAATTTAATTCCATTGAATGACTATTTCATTAAAAAGTCAACAATTTTAAAAGTGGACAAAGATTGAGCACGCCTGTCAGTCTCTGTTGTCAAAAATATAGTCCCTGTTTTTTTTTGAATGGGAAATCATTAAAATCATCAAATAACGTCTCCCGCTCTAGGCATTGCGGGAGGGCGTGTCAGACTTTTACTGAGAGTAACCTAACCTAACCCACCCTATGTCCCCTCTTTGAGGAGTGGATTGAGGCGCCACGGCGTCCTCACCTTCCGCATGACGCCGGTCCTCACCGGACACGGTTGTTTCGGGAGGTTCCTGTTTCGGATAAGGTGGGAGGAAACGCCTGGGTGTTTCCACTGCATAGATCGCCCTGAGGACACGGTGGAGGTCTGCCCGACTTGGGCGGAGCACCGCCGTGTCCTTGTGGAAGCGATTGGCGGCGGCGATCTCTCGCGTCCGGCCCTGGTGGACCGAGGCCGGGCGCCTGGACGCAGGAGAGAGACGCTGGACGCAAGAGATGCCCTGGGCGTCGGGAATCTCAGGCTGATTCCCAGCCACCGTAGGCGCGGGCTTGCGAATGGCGAGTTATGGGTAGCTCGCTGTCCGGTAAGGACCAAGCCCGGGTCGACGGCGCGTTGTGTTCCACGCGCGCCTTAAAAAGATGTCAGCATCAATTGGTGGGGTCCGCAAGGGCCGATGCCTGCCTGTGGGTTGTTAGAAAGAGATACCGTGGCCCCTGGCACACAGGCAACTGAAGGAACACGGGTGGGTTTTAGTAAGTAAAAGTCTGACACGCCCTCCTGCTCCACCCAGAGCGGGAGCAATTATTTGATGATTACCCACGCTAAAAAAAACCTCTTGTTCCTTGAATTGCCTGTGCCAAGGCCACGGTAACTCTTACGAACAAATCCGTGACCCTGGCAGTATGTATTTGGCCCATAAAGTAAGTAACACAGGCATAAGCTAAAAACTTTGACAACTGGGCATCCGTTATCCCACGGTGTCGTGGCTGCGAAGCTTGCATGCCATACCAAAAAAGGATGCACGAATGTATTATAACATTATCTTTTTAATTTTATATTATTTTATCTTTCATATGTGACTAATTGCTCGTTTTGATTGCCTGTATCTTTACAAAACCTTTTATTAAAACTAACTGTAAAAAAATGAGCAACGACGATAAACATGTAGACTTTTCTTAAACCAAATCTAAAGAATGAATGGAATGACAAATTCAAATGACTAATAATACTAAAAATACAACATTACTTAGTGTCAACTGAGACAAAATACCTCACAGATTTCCACAATTAAAAGAAAATCACAGTTCACTGCTGGTCCGAAAAGTTAATTTGGTTTTTCAACTCTTACAAACCAAGCAATGTAATTCGAATAAACCGAAATATACATTGAAATGCAATGACATCAGGCAACAAACAAAATCAAAGATCGTTCGGAATATAGCAAAAAATAAAGTTACACAAAAAACTTTAAAGAGAGCTTTGAACTTTTTGGTTGCGCCTAAAATGTTGCTTTGAACGTTTGTTCAAATTCAAATAGTTTTATTTGTAGAACACAGATAAAGTACAGATGTCAATATTGTTAATAAGAACGAACGCTATGTCTTGCTGCACGTGCAAACGTGCACAAATGTTTTGTTACGTGTTTTTCCGCGCCTTTTTCTTAAAATATCAAGTTAATCCAGTGTTTGAATCCAGTAGCACTGCGGGGTTTTCATTTAGACAGGCGTTATTTACGTTCTAGAGTAGACGAATTATTCAAACCTACGAAGCAATGGATTATTCCTTCAAAACTCCGGTGAAGCGATCGAGTAATAAAATCCTTCAAAACCCAGGGATTGTGATTGAAAGGATTGGTCTTAACCTAATTAGCGGCTGCTCTATTTCAAACCAAATTTTTCTTTCTTTTTTTTTCTTATCTTGGAAATGTTTTCCTCTTATTTTCTCTATGATACCAATTTGTTTATACTAACGGACATTAAATGCATATTACAGACCATAGACATTCAACTTAGTTACAAAAGCGCCATTTTATGCGCCCAAGTAAGCAACGGTACGTTCCACGCTTTTTGCTTAGGTACGCGTGTTTCGTGAATCATTCGATAAATATTGTTAAAAAAAAGTAATTGTTTTGATATTGACTATTATTATGGGAACAAATTATCGATGACCGGGCTTGCTATTTCCGGTGGCACAAAAAAAATAATTTAAATGTAGGACATAGTATTTAAAGTTGAATCTGTAGTTGAGTTACGAGTAGTCGATAAAATAATTTACTAATATGACCAAAGAATTATGTTAGCATAAGCAGCCATTAATGTTCCCACTGCTGGGATACAGGCCTCCTCTCTGTGAGAGGGAGTGGGCCGTAATCCACTGCGCGGGCCCAGTACGGGTTGGTAGATGTCACATATCTTCAAATATTTGGTTCTAGGACATGCCGATGTTTCCTCACGATGTTTTCCTTCACCGTTTGTTCAAGTAATGTGCTTGTCTGGGTTCTAACCTACGACCTTATAACTCGTAGGTCACGGCCGCTACCAATGGGCCACCATTTCTCACAGATAAAATATGATAGGGATAGTAAAACTAGAATGTTCCAAATTCTGAGCAATAGTCTTGTGCCTGCTCGGTCATTTTTAAGATCGCTCCGTACTAGTTCATTTCGGTCAGTGAACTAGTTCATTCTATTAGTTCTATTAGCTCTATTCGGTCTTCGCTCTCAGTCAATACTTCCATAGATCACAGAGCGAAAAAGTCTCATTGAAATCGTATCAGTCAAATCAGTCGCTGTCATTCTCGTTCTCGTTCGGACATACGTTAGGGCTTTTTGTCAGCATTCGGAAACGTTTCTTTTAGTACAATGCTAAGAAACGGTTCCTATTCGTTCATCGTTCACGAACTACACAAGACTACCTACTGATGCAACTTAACAGATGACGACAACTTCATAATAAAATAGGAAGACTTAAACTGGACACACTGCAAATAAAGAAATGACATTTTAATGCATTTCCCTTATTTTGTTATCTTTTGCCAATGGATTTGGGCAGATATGCCAAATTTAATCGCCGCACGGGTCGATCCATCAGGTTAAGCTACGCTTAAAGGGGTTGGTTTGTGGATGGGTGACCATCTTTACACACCGAGATTCCTCCGTGCACGGAGGAGTTCGTGCCTAGGAAAGCACGTCAAGTCGTTGGTCCCGGCTATCATTTGTAGATCTTTGACAGTAATAAGGGTCGTCAGAAGCCCGAAAACCTGACAAAATGTGGAGGTCAGATAGGCAGTCGCTCCATGTAAAATACTGGTATTCAGCTGCATCGTTAGACTGGAAGCCAACCCCAACGTATTTGGGAATAGGCTAGGCAGATTGAATCGCAGGTGTTGAAACAGAACTCAAACTACAAAACTGTGCCACTCCTGTTTAGTTCGATGACGGAACCTACAATCCTCCCAGCAGTCTTGCTACCACTAGACCAAGAAGGCATTCGTCCCATCACACGGATGAAAGTCCATATACCGTCAAAGAATGCTAATTATTTTAAACCACACTCATTGCTTCACAAACGGCTACAGAGCTACCGTTATCCACTTATATTATAGCCTACAGCTACTGTCGCTTCATAACAGTGACGGACGTAATTACCATAGACTATAGAGCAGAGCCACCGGAAGATTTCGTAACGGACCTCGTTTGAAAAAAGATTTATTGAATTTTGATGTAAATGGGAATGGAAAAAGAGAAATTGGTGGTCCTGGACAAGTTACAAGAACAACTGAGGATGGCGTAGCACTCTCAATAGTTACAAAACAAAAATGATTTGGTATCCAATGAACAGATTGGAAAAAAATGCAACAAATGAATCTCCACATACTTATGATAACCTAGAAACTGATAGGTATAAACATTTTAAACAACCTGAATTAAAACAGACCGGTATAAATAAAACCATGATTTCCATTTCACACGCAACTTTAAACTCAAAAGGTAACTTTTTTAACAGACAACCGTTCTCATCCACCATTTTGAAAAAAAAAGTTCCTTTACGATAAGTTACATTCCAAATGATTTCAAACACGACTGGCCGTTAAGAAAGCGATCACTCAAAAACGAACAAGTGTTCGAAATTTGAAATAAAATGAATTAATGATGTATCGACGCCGACAAAGATAGTTTGCTGGCGAGATAAAAGTTGAATCGAGAATCGACTAACAATCGAGTATTGGCTCAAATCGGATAGGAATATACATAACTAGCTTTGCAGCGGCTTCGTCCGCGTGGACGTCAAAAAATTATCCCATGGGAACGTACTACTCGGATAAATAATTCTATATGTTAATCCAGGTTACAAACTATCTGTGTGTCAAATTTCATCCAAATCCATTCATTTGTGTTTGCATGATTGAGCAACAAAGGTGAAGGTGAAGGTGGTGTGGTTGAGAAAGTGGTGAAACTAGAAGAAACCAAAACAAAAAAAAAAAAGTATCCAGGGGGTCAGGGCTAAATAAATTAGGGCTGAGTAAGTAGCAGATGACCCCACCTATCCACCATTTTCGTATGTTCAACGTTCTGCCAAACACCCTGTACGTACCGTTATTATATTTTATATGTCATTCGTAGATCTTTGAAAATCGTTACGAGCAGTCAGAAGTCCAAAAAGTCTGGCAACCAGCCTTACCAAGGGGTATCGCATTACCCAGTAACTTTTACACTCCATGTAAAATATTGGTATTCAGCTACATCCAGTCAGACTGGAAGCCAACCCTAATATAGTTGGGAAAATAAAATAAAATCAATAAACAAAATAACCATTTATTTCAGGCGACGCAGGCCCAAAGACGGAAGTAACTTAATAATAAATTAAACTTACGGAAATAAGCTTGATATTGTGGCGATAGATCGACGAGAGCGTCGTGCAATGATTGTGGATATCGCTGTCCCTCATGACGGGAATCTCGTGAAAGCTGAGCAAGATAAGAAAATCAAGTATCTTGACTTAGCTCACGGGGTTGTCGACATGTGGGACGTGGACTCGGCAATCATTGTACCGATAATCGTTACAGTAAATGGTCTAATAGCGAAGAGCCTCAACCAACACCTTAGGAGGCTCTCATTGCACGGCTGGATCAAGGGCTTGATTCAGAAAGCAATACTCCTGGACACGGCACGCATAGTCAGGAGGTTCCTTTCTCTAGAGCCCTGATCACCGGCATCTTGGACCCTGCTCCCGATGCCGATGGGCCACTATTTTTTTTATATTTTTAAATGTTTTTGTATAATTTTTGTAAAAATATTTAAAAATATCCTTAATATGTATGAAAATAAATAAATGAATAATAATTAAACTTTATTTCAAACTAAAGTCCATATTTTTGTTAGTATTTTGGTGTTAGTAACAATAGTGATTAAAAAGATGGTTAATATTGTTAGTTTACACAAAATTAATTATTTATTTGATCCTAATACTGTCGCCACCAACAGTCCGCTCTGGTAGTGATATTTTTTTAGAAGCTGTTGTCACTACCATGCAAACACTGAAGCATGGAGGCCGCTTTCTTTCTCGTGATTGCACGTAAATCATCTGTGCCATATGTGTAAAAAGACTATACAGCAATATTCTCTCATTCTTTCTGTATGTAGGTGTCGAGGTCATCCCATAATTTTTCCATGAGTCCATTTCCCACAAAGAAAGATTATTAAAAGTATAATCTAAAATTCTTCGCAATACGTAATATGTATCAGCTCGTATGTACCCCACAATCCTGGAAACCATCGAACCGAATTTGATGCGGTACTAACTATTGAAAACGCTATTGTTTCAAAAGGTTACAATCCATAAACTTCGCGGTTTAACCTCAGACATTAAGCGGAAAACATTAAATTTTGTAATTTGAGAAAACTAGAATTTTGCTTTCCGGAAAATGGTTTATATGCATTTACACGTTTAAAAAATAGGACAGCACAGCTCTTCATAAACGAAGTCAAACAAAAAACTTTTCGCTTCAAATCCATTGCTTAATGCTCAACCAACGTCAATAACGCTATGAATATTGTTGAACTGACAAAATTACAGTAATTCCTACTGTTAGTGTGGTTTTTTTTTTTTTGGGTGGGAAATCATCAAATAACTTCTCCCGCTCTGGGTGGAGCGGGAGGGCGTGTCAGACTTTTACTGACTAAAACCCACCCGTGTTCCCTCAGTTGCCTGTGTGCCAGGGGCGGCGGTATCTCTTTCGAACAACCCGCACCCCTGGCAGGCATCGGCCCTTGCGGGCCCCATCTGTTGCTGCTGACATCTCTTTGAGGCGCGCGTGGAACACAACGCGCCGTCGACCCAGGCTTGGTCCTTACCGGACAGCGAGCTACCCATTACTCGCCGTCCGCAAGCCCGTGCCTACGGTGGCCGGGAATCAGCCTGGGATTCCCGACGCCCAGGGCGTCTCCTGCGAAGGCCACGGCTGTGAGGGCGCATGTACTGCATCTCCCTCACGTGCGCCGCCTCCCTCTTTGCGAGCATAACTGCTTCGCTGAAGGAGGCGACTGCCAGCCATGCCCTCTCGCTCCGTACCATGGCCTGGACCAGGGTCGGACGCGAGAGATCGCCTCCGCCGATCACCTCAACGAGGACACGGCGGTGCTCCGCCCAAGCCAAGCACTAACTGCGCTGATTTGCTTAGTCCTCACGACCGTAAATAGCCATCGGAGAATAGTGCTCCTCCTCTATTTGGTTTTTAATACGCTTTTATTAGCTTCACCTTGTTTGTAACCGACTCCTTGATTTTGACCCACTTCAAACGGTCAGATTTCATTTAAACTTTGTAGACTTATCGAGGACCGATGGCAGATGACGACGATGATGAGACCGATGATAAAAAAAAGCTAAAAAATCACGCTTTTGTAGTTCGCAGAACTAAAAAATTGAAAATAAATAATAGTTTAAAAAAACTAAAAAAACACGCTTTAAAAACCAAACTACAAAAGCAGAAAATAATTTCAAAAAAGCGTAGGGTGCTTGATATTAATTGATTATTAAAATACCTCAAAAAGCCTCAAATACCCCACGCTTTTTTAAATTTATGTTCTGCTTTTTTAGTTCGGTTTTTAAAGCGTGTTTTTTTTAAACTATTATTTTACTGTCAACATTTTCGGGTTTCGGATTTGTGAACAGCGTTTGGAGGACAATGTTGATAGCATTGATTGATGTTCGATTCTGCACGGAAGCGTATGGCCGAATGGTTGTGAATAGCTATGTTAACTTACCTATAGATATTTGTAACTTTCGTCTTGTAGGTTGGTCATAATCAAAAGATTGCCAAATCGCTGATTTTACTACTAAGAGTAGGTAAGGCCAGTTCCTTTACAAGCTATACCATTTTAATAGGTTTAATAGCCGCGTAGTAAGTAAATTATGAAAATTTCTCAATTCGCTGTTATCGGCAATTGATAAAATCACTCGACCATTTATAACTATGACACTAACGATCATTAAAGTCTTGGGCGGTATTCTAGAACTATATTGTTAGATCTAGATGAATTTATAGATGAACGAAAGGCAATTGCCTGCAGCTGAGATGAGAATGCTAAGAGGAATGTTTAGTGTTACACGAATGGATAGAATAAGAAATGAGTACATAAGAGGAAGTCTGAAATTGACACAGGTAACTGAAAAGTTGTATGGAAATCGGTTGTCATGTGATACGGCGGAATGAGGAAAATGTCGTGAGGAAAGTTTTGAGTATGAATGTCGATGGCTATAAGAGTAGGGGGAGACCAAAAAAACGATGGATGGACTGTGTGAATGATGATATGGTTACAAAGGGTGTGACTACGGAGATGACGACTGATAGAGAAGTGTGGGAGAAAAAGACAAGTTACGCCGACCACAAATAAATTTGAATATGGGCAGGAGAATAATGATGATCGATGAATCTTGATTTAAAACTAGGATTAAATCGAGATGAGCCGAACTATTCTGTAAAAATGTTAAGGAAGTGAGCTGCCAATCCCTAACATCAGGTGGAATGACAACTCACTCTCTCTGAGGGTCCTTGCACCTTCTTGATCAATAACCTAGAACCGCGGCTAACGTACGTTTAAATCACTTTTTCGAATTGCATTTCAACACGTTGGCAATACGTAGCCGGAAAAATGAAAAGGTGCAAGTAAAAATTCACTTTAGGAGGCTTAACATTGTCATCCTTTTAATGTATTCCTACTCTTGGAGCATTTTATGAAGCACCTCAACTACTTAAAACAGTTAAACGTTTGAATATCATTGAATTCTCTTAGTATAACCTGCACCCTAATTGCGTAACACAGTATTAATCAGAATCGGAATCATTTTGAAGCCTATTGTTAATCCACTGCTTCATATGTTTGTATAATTCGTCTGCTCAACGACGTAAACCACACAATGATTGTCGTGGAGCTGTCAAAATGAAAGCGATTCCTACGGATAGTGTATTACGCAATTACCCCTCTGGTAAAAAAAAATGTAGGATGTACCCAGTTCACTGAATCATCTTAAATCATGGCTTGTAACTGGATGCAACCCAAACTCTTGTAAGAGATGTTTTCGTAACTACAAACTTATCTTTGTATTCCTCCAATAATGATTAGCTATAAATCATTAGACTTCTAACTTGTAAGAATGAGCATCGTAATTGATTCGACTCATGAGTTCCTCCGATAGAGGTAGTAATGGATTTATGTTGTTTATGCTTTTTTGTTTTAATGCCCTATTACTTTTTGATCATTAATGGTCAGAACTGTGCAATGTACATTCTGATAGAATTTATTTGAAAAGGTGTGAGTTTACATATTATGTAGGTGCAATGCTATTTTTTTTAACAGGCTGCAAAGTATTGTTTTGATACGATCAGTAACAAACAAGTTAGTTTTCAATAATACACCGTGACATTTTAGTCGTCTTACAACGGCAGCCCACTTCATGTATCCAATGACTATTAATCATTTATAAAAAAAAAATATGAATAGGTAGGTAGATATTTACTACCGTTTGATACGTAAACATTATTAACAGGGCGGGTGTTTCATCATTCTAAAGCATTATTTATTTTTCTTTGTACCTATTATCTTAATTAATGGTAACAATGTTTTAATTGTGCCTGTAGGTATTTTATGACGGATACATTGAGTGGACCACCTTTGTAAGACGACTTAAATGATGGATACTGCAGTGGTCCGATAGTAATTCCCTGGGGAACTCTTAAGACTTGACAGCCAGAAACCATGAAATTGCCCATCATAGGTCCTGTTACTTTCTAGTTGGAAATCGGTAGTCATGGTATGGGTAATAAGGAGTTACGCGAAAAATGTCCCGAGGAGAGTATTGAGTGTGAATGTAGATGGAGGGCTGCAAGAGTAGAGGAAGAACAACAAAACGATGTGTTTGTTTCGACATGATTCCCAAGTATCACCTGGCAATGCCGGCACCGTAATATATTAGAAGATTTACTTGAAGAAATAAACATTACATTTAATTTCGTGAAGATTTCAGCAAAATGTTAGAAAATAAATAGGCAGTTGCAACGTTTGAACTTGACAAATTATCTACATTTCTATATATCGCGAATGCTTAACATATGAAGTCTTCCAAATACGGAGCTGCTGATTGTCGCTACCGTTATAGGTTCGCAACCAGTTCCCCGATTTAGAACATTTCGACAGCTAACCGAATTGATTACAAATAATTATTGGCTTACTGCCATATTTTACCTTGGCAATGATTTGTATTTAATGTTGATTGTCGACACGACTAACTATATTGTTAATTAGTATTGAAAGCTTGGGCTAGCCTCGCTAGAGTCTCAAACCGATTGAAATACCATAATTATGGCTACCGAAATGGAGCAGATTTGTGTGTCGTTATATAAATTTATCGGCGTTTGGCGCAACATATCTTATTCTTCAACATTTCTCTATTAGTCGTCATCTCCGTAGTCACAACCTTTCTAACCATATCATCATTCACAAAGTCCATCAATCGTTTCTTTGATCTCCCCCTACTCATATAGCCATCGACATTCATACTCAAAACTTTCCTCACGACCTTTTCTTCATTCTTCCGTATCACATGGTGGAATCGGTTGTCATGGTATGGGCCATGATTTCCACGTTATAGAAGAATGTACATAATCTTTCAATAATAGCTAAAATCAATAAACGAAACACTAGGACCAATTATTGTAAGTTAAGTGCGTATTACACTATCCAATTTGTAGAAACTCTGTTTAGGAACACTCTAATTAGAAAATTGGAAGCTAGTGATCACATTGGACTAAATCGGATACAAAATCGGACAGATGACTCTTATGCGCTTATGAAATAGAATTACATCGGGATGCAACAATTTAGTAAAAGTAGTGCAGTCGAGACCTTCCAATCTCACTAAATCGCATCCAACTGTTCTAACTTCGATTACATCTTCCGATTTGCTATTTAGATTTCCTAAAAATTGGATAGTGTAATACGCACTTTAAACGCTAAGTGACGACGACACAGTGTTTATCAGTCGATCGTTGGCGCGCAACCGCGGAATGCCGCCTTAACTAGCGCATGCCAGGCCAATAGCGGCGACTTTAGCAATTACTAGCAATACAGCAGTATTGTGATTAATGTTAAGTGATAAAGACGTAGAAACAACGGGAGTTCTCTTAACAAAACAAAAGAAAACATCAATTGCATGCACTGACTGGACGGGTCCACACAATCTGCGTGGTTCTTTCCTCAAAAGATCATTTGACACCAATTTGACACACCAAATTTGACACCAATCTAAATGGTCTTCACATGATCTGACCAAGATTATGTCTGGACTTTAAAAGAGACTGTTAACTCTGAATTTGTTTCGGCCTTTCTTCTCAGAGTAGTCAGATAGGAAACGCCGACCTCATCTAGTTTAAAAAAAATATGATTGACGTGTAAAAAGTGTTTGTACAAATCTACTTACAGAAATAAAATCATTTATCATTTGAGTCAAAGAAAATGATTGCTTGACAAATGACTATCTACTTAATTTGTCCATGTATTGCGCCGCCCCAAGTTATTTCAGTCCCACCCAGCCTGTCCCTTGCTTCCTTCTACCAGTGAAGCCCTAACCCGAGGTACGTAGCCCACAGGGGGTGTCTTTAGCGAGCAGTCCCTATAGTTTTAAGTTTTTCAGCCCTGTCTGGAAGACTTAATTTGTTAAGGGTACCACAGGCAAGTTCGATTAAGCAGCCGACAACCTCTAAGGTTAAATTGCGAGATGTCATTCCCAAAAAATAAAAAACCCCGAGTTACATGGGACGATGGCAAGAAGATGACGATGAATGATGGTAACTTAATTTGAAAATAACGAAACCACTTTGGAAATCTGTCATTTTACTCTTCACCGTCAGTGCCGCTGGGTCTAATCTTTCCGTCACAGCACTTTAAAGTTTTGTGACCACCAGTTAAACTGTTATTTTCCCAGACTGAACATGACGTATATCCAGGCTTGCCGACGGCTCTCAATGATCTCAGAACGTGTTGAGTTTGGGTTAGCTAGAAAAGCGGTTCCGCCATATTATAACGGTCTTCATTTACATCTGTCATTTTCAAAAGTATTTGACATTAAGGTGTCAAAAAACGCTCTGTACAGATGTTGTTCTATTAGCGTTCACGGCTTTCTCAGTAAACCAGCACCCTAATTGCGTAAATCACTATTAATCAGAATCTGAATCATTTTGTTGGTTATTACAATCACCACTCTGAACTTTATTCATAACTAAATTCAACTATCGAGTAATCCAAGCGAACGAAGAAGTACTAGGCTTGCATAAGATCAAAGAGTTCAACGGGTGGACGACGTTGTTTGGGCGCTGCGTTCTAGCAACAAAAAGACATAAGTCCAGTTAATCTCAACAAAACTTTATCTAAACGAACAAAAATTTATGAATTAGTCCGTTCAGTACCTACTATCGATTAGGATTTAATGACGGATAGTCTTTCCAATAATCTCATGCAACACCCCCGTGCAAGCACTTACCGTGAACATAATCCATTGGACCAAAAAGTACCAGGAGTGCATACAAGTGAAGTGTTAGAACTAAGAACATTAGGAGCGGCCGGCCACAATCCGTCTGCGGCCGCGGTCGGACGAAGCAATAAAGATTAACTCGATGCCAGCGCGATAGATGTCGCTATTCTCAATATAAACGTAAGAGGATTTTAGTGCATTCTTTTATTTAGAGAGTGAGAGTTTGTTTATGTAAGATCGTTAAAGTTTCTGTAGGGTCTGATAAATTAACATGATTTGTGTAAAATTTGCTGGCGGTTTTGGTTGCAAGCACTACTTACGCGTACTAAGCTTAAGATTTTGGGTTCGATTCTGAAGTCAGACCTATTTATTGGTTGTCTTCTTTGAAGCAGTGTTAAGGTTCATTTGGACTCGTCAATTAGGCTTCGGAATAGAGCCATATTACATAGGACTTATTCAAAACGGGCAAAATTTTAACGTGCTACCTAAGTAATAATAGACGACACTTTGTCTTTCAGAAAACACATTGAAAGTCTCGTTAAAAGAGTGCGCAAATTAATATTTGTTTTTAGAAAATTGCGATCATTTGCAGACTCAAAATTAATCACACAAGTTTATTTAGCCCGATGTCAATCAATAATTCAACCTAGTTCAAGCAATAAGCATCTGTGCCCTATTTTAAATTGTTAAGATACTTTGTAAATTTAAATGTGCCCCCTTTTATAGATAAACGATTATTATTATTATTATTAAGTTGACTATGACGAAGTTGTATTGTATTAAATAACTATTTTTAGCTATACTATGTTTAAATTATTTCATGACCACTGCTCTCAAAAACGGTGAAGGAAAACATCGTGAAGAAACCGACGTGTCCTAAAACTAAAAATTCCAAGACATGTGACATCTACCAATGCGCACTTTTTTGAGGGTGGGAAATCATCAAATTACTTCTCCCGCTCTGAGTGGAGCAGGAGGGCGTGTCAGACTATTCAGACTATTACTGACTAAAACCAAACCGTGTTCCTTCAGTTGCCTGTGTGCCAGGGGCCGCGGTATCTCTTTCGAACAACCCGCACCTCTGGCAGGCATCGGCCCTTGCGGACCCCACCAATTGATGCTGACATCTCTTTGAGGCGCGCGTGAAACACAACGCGCCGTCGACCCGGGCTTGGTCCTTACCGGACAGCGAGCTACCCATTACTCCAGTCTGGGATTCCCGACGCCCAGGGTGTCTCCTGCGGCGACTAGGGCCGTGAGGGCGCATATACTGCCTCTCCCTCACGTGCGCCGCCTCCCTTCCGCGAACATTACTGCTTCGCAGAAGGAGGTGACGGCTACCCATGCACTCTCGCTCCGTACAATTCCAATCCGCACTGGAATCGCATGTTGGATTACGGGCTATTATTCCCTCTCATCGAGAGGAGGCCTGTGTCCCAGCATTAAAGACATTACTGGCTAATTATGTATTTAACTATTTTTGTAGTTTATCATTGAGTAACTTCATTTTTAATTAGCAATTTAAATTCGAGCATAACTACACTTCGAATCAAACGAGTATTTCTTCTTACATCTCCAAATATTTCCCCTAAACAGTTTCTCATAGAATTAAATAATAAATACGTCATTACAAAACTGCACCATTTCTCCCTCCGTCGTGACCCTCAAATGTACACTCGATACCAACTACGCTTCATTTAACACATTCGATTCGCTTGTGGCCGCATTATGGCCGTGGCTTTTGGACGTACATGCGAGCACAGTCTAGTTTGACATTTTGTTGAGATTTATAATAAAGGTCTCTCTTAGGCCTTCCGAGCTCAGATTCGTATTAGATACATATTTGGTACTAGCTTTTGACGAAGAGTAGCCCAGTCTGAAATGACCCTACGGGAAAGTACTAGGGGGATAGAATGTATCCTACGCGTTAGTCCAGGTTCCTTAAAATGCGTTTTCTTCTCGATAGTACCACTTGAAAACAGTCAGCATTATTTTCCCCGGAGACACGCGTATTGATGTCAACGCGTCTGTACCAGCGATCGCTAATTTATATTTATTGTATAATTTTTACATTTTGTATAGAGCATTGAGACTTGAAATAATGTTTAAATACTCAAAGCTCGTTATTGTAAAAAAAATGGTAGGTACGTTCAAAGAGCGAAAAAAAGAAATTTTCAAACACATTTTTCCGCAAAGCGGGGCGCATATCACTTTTTCGTACGGTCATAGTCAAATGACAGCTCGGAAAGTTGTTTTTATTACATTTTAATTACTTTTAAATTTTGGCATTACTGTAGACGAAAAAAATAGCAGTTGCGTGCACAGTTTTTAGACGAGGTAGGCAGAAAATTTAAAAAGAGACAAAAAATCCTGTGAAGCAATTAAATGAATCATATTGTTTTGGATTAAATGTACGATCGACTTTACCTTTAGTTTGTATTAAGTAATAAAATTCGGTGTACAACTACTTTTCATGATCACTTGTTTGTTTTTGTTTTCACGGAAAGATAGTTAAGAAAAAGAATCATTTTTTCGTTTCTCTATACAAACACCACCTGAACAACTTTCACAGTGAATATTATCTATTTTTCATACTATTTTTAACGTTAAAATCTTAAATATATGATAACCTAGCTCACAACCAAAACTAAAATAAATCAAAACAAACAATGGTGTCGGAATATAAAATAATACGACAAATAAGTAATGGTTGTTTATATAGCTACAATTCAATGAAACAATGCAATTTTTTTTAAATAGTCTCATAACCTACTTTGTTCGGAAAACTTCGGTAAGTTTCGTAATTCGTCGTGTTGTAAGAAAGCCAGTGAGTATTTGTTACATTGTGTGCCACGTATGTATAGGAACGCACACCAACTAAATCTGCATGACCACGAGAGCACACATATAAACATAAAGACGCGAATAGTTTGTGTCTCTCAGCGCGGCGCTAGTGCATTGCAATACGAAGTTGCGTCAAATTGTACGAACGAACAGGTATTGCATTGATGATACTAATGATACGAGCGACGCTCGACAGATGGAGCTGATTTATGAATGAAGTTTTTTTTGTTTATTGATAAAATAATAATAGTTTTAATTATTTATCTGATTTAGATAGGGTAGGCAGTGTCTATCTATATTTATGGACTGTACGCCACTGGACCTTAACCCTAAGGTCCAGTGGCGTACAGTCCATAAAATGTTAGGCACCCGCCTAACATTTTCATACCAAAATTGGTCTCATCGACAAACGTACGCAACAAAATCATTAATTCTTCCTATAAACAAAAACGGATCGTTTTGCTAACCAATGGTAGCAATATTTTTGATTTCCAAACTGGGCAAATAAATAGTTTCGTAAGCCAATTTTACCTTTGATAATTACTTCCTAATAGGGGGGGTCTCCTATACGAAAGTGTATGGTATTTGCTTCATTATTGGTAACTAGCTGTGCCTGCGACTTCGTACGCGTAGATTTTTCTAAAAAAAAGTAGCCTAAGTCACTCCTTATTACATCAGCTATCTGCCAGTGAAAGTCCCGTCAAAAACGGTACAGCCATTTCAGAGATTAGCGGGAACAAACAGACAGACAAACAGACAGACCGCCAGACAGACAAAAATTAAAAAAAAATGTTGTTTTGGTATATGTACCGTATATATATTCATTTGCATGTAGCAAAAAGCGGTTATTTTAATATTACAAACAGACACTTCAATTTTATTTATATGTATAGATGTATAAATTTAAATGATACAAATTATAACCTACAAGTGTCCGTAAAATATAAGAAATGGCCATGAATCACATCAAATTGACATTTAACTCTCAAAGTAGTCAGTGACTCAACTCTTGACTGCAACATTTAAAACCGCAGACGGGGACCCGAAGGCCTGAAGTTTCCCTGCCAGGCTCACTCAATGTATTTGCTAAAAGATTTAGGCAGTAAGTCCCCTGTCTGAGTGAAGTAGTGTTTATATTTCAGATTAGATACACGAGGGGAGAAAGTACTAACTATAAGTACTTATTGAAATGGGTTAAGTTTAAAAACTGTTCAGTTTTCATTGAAGGTGTGCAGGACGCCCACACATAGAACAATAGAGAGTCTATTCAAATGTATATAATGATAAATCAATGTAATAATAGTATATAGCTATAAGTTTGCTACTAAGTTTGATTTTGTTAACTACTAAGAACTTTGTTATGATCACACTCGACTCTAAGTCAAGTTCAGAGCAGGTCTAAACTTGTCGAAACCTGTCCAAACTCGTAGACGCCCCTGCCCATCTCTGATTGGTGGACCTAGGATCGAGCGTGATCACGATTTATTTTGGAGCAATTCTATTAGTAGTTTTAGTAAAGTGGCACGGCGCTACCACCGCTACTTGCACCCATGTAAATTAATATAGTTATAGGGCATTTTTAGTTTTGGGTTGCTTGTCATATTTTTAGTCCAGATGTTCTGGTAAATTCAGATCTTATAATGAACAATAAATAAGTCTTCAAGTTATTAAGGAGTTTTAATCAGTGAACAACATAGTAATGTCCTCCAATCCAGTGCACTTGATGTGAGACCTACATCCCTCACATTGTCTGGTCCTTCGATAGCCGGATACGAGGAAAACGCTATTGAGAAGAGTCTAGTGAACTTCTTGAAGAATATTTAGAAGAATTTATCAAGAACAATGCCAGTTACGAGGTCTACAGGTAAAAAAGGCAGACAAGCATCGACTACGGCTACAGAACAAACTGAAACTGCCACTGAAACTGCCACTGAAACCGCCACTGAAACCGCTACTGAAACTACGGCTGAGACAGCCACTACGGAGGCTACGAGAACGACAGCTGACACGTCAGAAGCACCTGATGCGACCGCGTCTACAATCAAACAAGCCGCCACACTACAAGGCACCGGAAAACCTGAAAATAAAGAAAGTGGTCGCCGCAGCAAACCTACGTCTCAAAAAAGTGTAAAAGTGTCTAAAGCGCGTCGCATAGCCAAGGCCAAGGCAGAACTAGCACAAAGGTTAGTGGAGTTAGCAACCGCGCACCTCGCCGAGGTCGAAGCTGAATCTACTGATGAAGACTTATCCTCAGTCGCCTCGGAAGCTGGAAATGATCAACGAGTGACTACTTGGCTACAATCAAGTCAGCTACTCGCCATCGCCGACAGACCACATCAATCTGAAGTGAAGTCGCCGAACGAACCTACAGCTCCAGTAACCGCAGCCGTGTCCTGGTGCATCCCAGCGACTTTACCGGCGGGAGTCAGCACCATGCATCCGCCGCCTGAAAACCTGAACATTGAACCTGAGAACACATTGCCAGTGAGCACCGCCGCCCCCTGTCAGCCGAACCCCGCGACAGAACAGCCGCACCTGAACCCGCCGCCAGTGATCGCCGCCTGGCAACAGAATACCGCGCCCACGCAGCCACTCCCGAACCTACAGCCAGTGATCACATCCGCATCCTGGCAACCGAACTATGTGCCTGCGCAGCCGCAACCAACGCCAGCACCCTGGCCACAGAACCCGACGTACGCAACAACGAACACATCATGGCAACCAATCTATACTACGGCACCACACCACAGCTATACTCCAAGATATGGCACCGAGACCCGAGTGCCGCAGTCTATGCCATCAGCGCACGCCTTGCATCAGCCTACATCACTGGCCGTCCAAGAACCAAGGACGGACATGAAAGAACTTGCTGCTGCGATCACACACGCTGTGCAATCCACACAGTACCAGCAGCCAATGAGACACACTGAACTACCCTGCTTCAACGGAGCGCATCAAGATTGGCTTACGTTCCGCGCCGCCTACAGTGAGACGGCACATCGACTAACAGCAGTGGAGAACATGTCTAGACTCAGACGAAGCCTTCGAGGTCTAGCCAAGGAAGCTGTTCAAGGTCTACTAATAGTGAACGCAGACCCAAGTGAAGTTATGAAATCACTCGAGCTACGCTTTGGACGTTCAGACTCAATTGCAATAGCCGAGATAGAACGTCTACGAACTCTGCCACGCCTCACTGAATCGCCGCGTGATGTTTGTACATTCGCTACCAAAATAGAAAGCATAGTTGGGACTCTGCAAGCACTCAACTGTGGTCATTATCTCTTCAATCCAGAAGTAACGAAAGCTATTGTTGAGAAGCTCACGCCAACCTTGAAAAGACAGTGGTACCAGTTCTCAGCAATGAATTCCAGAACAGAACCTGATCTTCTGAAGTTTACCCGATTCATCAAGATTGAAGCTGAAATATGCAGCCCGTACGCACTACCTGAAAATATCGCTGCAACAACACAACCCACTCAGAACACGCAGCGACGCCAGCAACGAGTGCATGCCACGCAAGAAACAAATAAACCAAAGTGTGGCCTATGTGAACGTCAGGGGCACAGCATCATGGAATGTGAACAATTCAAGAAAGCAGCTACTGATGCTAGATGGGATATAGCTAAGAAGCATCGCTTGTGTTTTCGTTGCCTCAAATACAGAACAAAGCAACACAGCTGCAAACCAAAGAAATGCGAAATAAATGACTGTGTACATTTACATCACAAGATGTTACACGCCGACAGTGCAGCAAACAAAAAGAAAGTTGAACCCGAGTGCGCCAAAGAAGAGCAAGAGAAGGTGCATTCAGCATGGACACCTAGGGTGTCATTTCTGAAAATAATACCAGTACACCTTTCTGGATCGGCGGGAGCCGTAGATACCTACGCACTCCTAGATGACGGCTCTACAGTAACACTAATCGACGAGAGCCTAGCCGATCAAATTGGAGCGGAAGGATCATGTGAACCACTACGTATATCATCCTTCGACGGCGAGCCTACGATCGACGTGACGTCTCGACGAGTGAACTTCTTCATCAAAGGACTTCACACATCTGAACGCAAGTTGCATGCAAGAACAGTTAAGCAACTAGAGCTGGCTGCACAGAGGATACCTGGAGAAGCAGTCAGGGATTGTGAACATCTTCGAGACATAGCCAAAGATATAGTAACTGAAGATGCAAGACCCAGACTCCTGATCGGCCAAGACAACTGGGATCTCCTCATCACAATAGAAATCAAAACAGGAAAGAAAAACCAACCAGTGGCCTCACTAACTCCACTCGGTTGGGTCCTGCACGGCAGCCACACACGAGCACTTGGCCACAGAGTGAACTTCATCAGACATGCCAACACAGACGATGACCTTCATGAACTAGTGAAGGAATACATCACAATAGACAACATGCAAGTCAATCCAAAGAAACCCATCAATGATCCTGATGAAAAGGCACTTCGTATCCTGCAGCAACATACGAAGAGAACCACGGCAGGTCGATATCAAACCGCTCTATTATGGCGAGATGAAAACATAAAAATGCCAGACAACTACGACAGCGCTGTGAACAGGCTCGTCAGCGTGGAAAGGAAAATCGATAAAAATCCCGATCTAAAGAAGAAGTACTCCGAACAAGTGGAAGCACTAGTATCAAAGGGATACGCCGAACCAGCTCCACCGACCCCTGCAAAACATAGAACCTGGTACTTACCTCACTTCGCGGTTTTCAATCCAATGAAACCGGATAAATTGAGGATTGTCTGTGACGCGGCTGCAAAGACCAGAGGAGTCTCTTTAAACGATCAATTACTCACTGGTCCAGACCTTCTACAATCGTTACCAGGAGTGATCATGCGTTTCCGTCAGCACCCAATCGCCGTGACCGCCGACATTACTGAAATGTTCCTACAAATAGAACTTCGACCCGAAGACCGGGATGCTCTGCGCTACTTATGGCGAGGAGACCGAAGAGACAACCAGCCGCCTGAACAATATCGTATGAAGTCATTAATTTTTGGAGCTTCTTGCTCACCAGCTACAGCGATATATATCAAGAACACAAACGCCGAGAGATTCCAACAGGAACACCCAGAGGCAGTCGAAGCTATCAAAAGAAAACATTACATGGATGATTATCTGAATAGTTTTGACACATTAGAAGAAGCAGTAAGAGTCTCTCAAACAGTCCGTAACATTCATAGTGAAGCGCATTTCGAACTCAAGAAATGGTCATCGAACTCTACCGCCCTTCTTGAAGCATTAGGGGAACTAACTAGGACCGAAGAAACAATCAAGCTGGAAGATAACATTCAGACAGAACGAGTTCTCGGCCTGATATGGAGGCCGGCAGAAGACTCGCTTGCCTTCAATCTGAATCTGGCACGCATACCTCAGAACATCCTACAGAATGACACGCCTACTAAAAGAGAAGCTCTTCGAATAGTTATGTCCCTATTTGATCCATTGGGACTTGTATCGCCGGTGACCATCAGAGCCAAACAAATACTACAGGAAGTTTGGCGTCGTGGAACAGCATGGGACGAAGCCCTAGATAGTGACCTAGCCGCAAGCTGGAGGAAATGGCTCGTTCATCTCAGAGCACTAGAACACATCTCCGTTCCACGAACCTATCCAGGCTTCAGCGCTACGGAATCACTACAGCTACATATATTTACCGACGCCAGCGAATCGGCATGCTCAACAGCATTATACTGGCGAACTGTGACCAAAGACGGAAGAACTTACGTCTGCTTGATCACAGCCAAAGCCAAGGTGGCACCATGGAAACTAATGTCAATTCCGCGATTAGAGCTGCAAGCAGCAGTACTTGGCGCACGTATGGCAACAGCGGTTAAGGAAGAACATGAAAGAACACCAGAGTCAACCACATTCTGGACCGATAGCAGAACTACGCTGTCATGGATCAGAACTGGGTCCAGATCTTATAAACCATACGTCGCTCACCGCATCGCAGCAATCGAAGAACACAGTTCCACCAATGAATGGCGCTGGATCCCGACCAAATTGAACCCGGCAGACGACGCTACAAGAGATGTACCAGAACACTATGATCAAGATCATCGCTGGTTCAACGGTCCAGAATTCCTTCGTGGGCCGCCAGAAACGTGGCCAGCGGACGAGAAAAACCCTGTCATAATCACAGGAGAAGAGAGAACCTGTAGCATTAGAAACCAGAACATACAGATCAGCGAAGCTATACCTAACTGCAATAGATTCTCACGTTGGGAAAGATACCTACGAGCGACAGCACGAGTTCTACAGTTTCTACATCTCTGCCGCCAATCAGAGCAGAATATTAACTACAAAAGAACCAAAAAGAACAGCAGCGGCGACCCTGATTGGAGGAAAAGTAAGCAGACAGTACCAGTCAAACCAAAAGAGAGGCGAGAAATCTCAAGCAATCACCTGCCTCTCACCGCTGAACTCCTACGCCAAGCCGAAAGTCTGATCCTGCGAGCTTCTCAAGAACAGTCCTTCCCAGAAGAGATAGAAGCTCTAAAAAACAAGAAGCCCATACAGCGAAACAGTCGCCTGCACGCACTATGCATAGAATTCACGGAGGGGGAAGTTCGCCTTAAGAGCAGGATAACCGCCATGACAGACATCACAGAACGTATGAAGAAACCAATGATACTAGATGGAAACCATATTACGACACGATTATGGATCGAACACGTCCACCGCAAATTACATCACGCAGGCACCGAGACCATAGTCAACGAATGTCGTCAGCAGCATTGGGTGCTCCGTCTACGACCGACCGTCAAGAACATCATAAGCAAATGCCTACGATGTCGAATAAAAGCAGCCTCTCCACCTCAGCCGATGACAGGGAATCTCCCTTCCTGTCGCCTAGCACACCACCAGAGACCATTCACCTACGTCGGATTGGACTATTTCGGGCCATTGACCATTACAGCACGACGGAGTCATCAAAAAAGATACGTCGCTTTATTCACGTGCCTGACGACGCGAGCCGTACACCTCGAACTTGTGACATCGCTCAACACAGATTCGGCAATTATGGCATTACGACGAATGATAGCACGCCGAGGATGTCCAGCGCAGCTATGGTCCGATAACGGAACGAACTTTCACGGCGCTGAAAAGGAGCTACGAGCAGCCATCTTCGCGGCTACGGCAGAAGAAGCTTCGAAGAAGATGATCGACTGGAGATTCATACCCCCTGGAGCGCCATTCATGGGAGGCGCCTGGGAACGCATGGTGAGATCAGTAAAGACAGCACTAGCCACCACGCTAAACGAGCGATTCCCAAGCGAAGAAGTGCTTCATACACTACTCATCGAAGCCGAACACACTGTAAACAGCCGACCACTTACGCACGTGTCAGTGAACCACGAAGATCCTGAAGCATTAACCCCCAATCACTTCATTTTGGGCGGTCCCGGTCGCATCGCGGCACCAGGAGAATTCGACGACAGCGACTTACGTCTACGAGCCAGTTGGCGTGCAGCTCAGAGACTTGCTGATATATTTTGGGCCAGATGGCTGAAAGAATATCTCCCAGAACTACGGAATCGCAGAGAACCACACACTAAAGGTACGATTCCCAAGGTCGGCGATCTAGTGTTCATCGTTGATGGCAACCTCCCAAGAAACATGTGGATCAGAGGACGCATTTGCGCTACATTTCCCGGCCCAGATGGAGTGGTGCGCACAGTGGACGTATCTACAAAAGGAGGAATCCTGCGACGTCCAGTGAAAAAGATAGTGGTGCTATCAATCGACCAAGGCGATCCTGCACCGGTTTCTACGACTGCGGCGTCAGCAGCAGACGACGCACGGCGGGAGGAATGTGCAGGACGCCCACACATAGAACAATAGAGAGTCTATTCAAATGTATATAATGATAAATCAATGTAATAATAGTATATAGCTATAAGTTTGCTACTAAGTTTGATTTTGTTAACTACTAAGAACTTTGTTATGATCACACTCGACTCTAAGTCAAGTTCAGAGCAGGTCTAAACTTGTCGAAACCTGTCCAAACTCGTAGACGCCCCTGCCCATCTCTGATTGGTGGACCTAGGATCGAGCGTGATCACGATTTATTTTGGAGCAATTCTATTAGTAGTTTTAGTAAAGTGGCACGGCGCTACCACCGCTACTTGCACCCATGTAAATTAATATAGTTATAGGGCATTTTTAGTTTTGGGTTGCTTGTCATATTTTTAGTCCAGATGTTCTGGTAAATTCAGATCTTATAATGAACAATAAATAAGTCTTCAAGTTATTAAGGAGTTTTAATCAGTGAACAACATAGTAATGTCCTCCAATCCAGTGCACTTGATGTGAGACCTACATCCCTCACAGAAGGCTTATTTGAGTTTTATGTGATACTGGTATTAAGTAAACAGCGCTGTTGGTATTGTTACGATAGTTCTTATTTGTATGCATAATGTCGCTACTTCGGGGAAGAAAGGGCGTAAAAGCCAAAATAGCAACTTTACAGGGGAGCGAAAAAACGTTTTTTTTTTTAAATTTTGGAAAATAACTTTTTTTGCAATAGAGTTAAATTCGAATGAATTGGTGATATTTACTTGCATTTAAGTGCTCTTTAATATCAAGAAGCTTAATTTTAAGTAGACCTTATGGTTTAGAAGATAGGATGGATTTACGACCCAAAATTTTAATAAAAATGGCTTTTACACCGTCTATAAATACGTACTATAGGACGTAAATCCACAAATATCTATAATGCTAACATACATCGTGTCGTATAAACCATCTTTAGACAGTGAAAAGGTCGTAATGACTGCACCACTTATAACAATTATCGTGAGTAAACCTACAATTATTATAATTTTGTAAGATTTAATGTGGTGAATATTGAAATTAAGGTGCATAGAAGCTCAAAATAATAGCATAATAATTATTATTATCTGATTTATCATAGTTCTATATTACAAAATTTATTATAACGAATTAGGTTACCTACCTGTTAAGTTAAATGCACACGATTCATGAATAGTGAAACAAAAGAAAAGATTTAATTGAATTGAACTTTGATTATTTTCATTAATTTAAATTTTAAGTTAACTGTGATAAATAATTACTATCATCTAATATTAATTAATTAAGAAATAAATTAACTAAAATTGATAAAATAGTATAAAATAATGGTATGTTTGTAATTTATTCTACTAGGTAGGTATTGGTGTATTAAATAAATAAATTTAGTTAAGATGCAAATCAGTTTTATTCATTCATAAATCAAATCAAATTGACAATAATTAGTAATCTTCTTTTTTTTCTATTTCCTTTTCTGTTTTTTGTTTCGTTTTCTTACTTTTTTAATTTTATTGCTTGTAATCGTATTCTTCTTTATTTTTTTTATCTTTTACTTTCTTTTTATTCATCTTCTTTCTCTTCTTATATATTTTTTTCTTTTTATTATTTGTTTAACCTTTTTTTTTAATTATAATTTGTAAAATAAATCTTTCTTCTACTTATTAATCATTCATGCATTATTCTAATGAAATTAAAATGTAGATAAGTACCCATTCATTCTAATTCCTCTACTACATCGTCTTCTTCGTCGGTATCTAGTAATTGGTCTACTACTGTTTTAAAATGAGGCAGCGACAAAAAATCTTGTTGGAACGGTCTGGGTATTGTGTGATTGTCACAAAGAAGTTTTAAATCGTTATATTTTGCAGTCGAAATTGGTAATCTGGCGTCATATAACTTACGCAACACAAATTCGTTTGATTTTTCAGCTTGGCAGTAATTATTAGTTGTATCTAAACAAATATTTTTTTTAGGTCTTCCTCTCGCTTTAGATTTCCCTTTTGTATTTGGCCTTTTTTCAGGTACTTCAAATAGAATGACTTTTTGTACTGATGTGTCTTCATGCATGGAGTACTTAATTTCAACTTGATCAACATTCTTCTTCTTAAATGTAGCAATCCGAATATTTTTAAATTGCATGTTTTTTAGCGTTTCCTTAGTGAAAGTCTTTGTAGCTAGTTCGTCCCAACTAATAAAATCACTATGCTCCATGACAATAACACGATAAGGTCGTGGCCGTTTTCGGGCAGAAGCAATGTAAGGCATCCACTGGGAAGGACTCCAGACGGTGAGTTTTTTTATTTCTCGTTCTATTGTTGCATGCACTGAATCAACAGGCATGTATGTATGTCCAGGCAACAAAAAGTTAAGCTGTATTGTTTCTAAATTTACGGACTTTTTGAGGTAATAGTTTATGGCAGATAGAACTACTTTATTTTTATTTTGACCTGTACAGGAATCGCAGTATAAAATCAAATTTTTTATTTTTCTTTCGTCAACTTCTTGTAAATACTTAAAGAGACAAGTTGCTATTTCTTGGCTACCTCGTTTTCCGTCACACTCTCCCCAAATGTAGCAATTCACATTTTGAGTTCCACTTTCATAAATGGTGAAATTAAAAACTGCATACTTTCTTGAGTACCCTAACAACATGCTATCTCCGTGGGGTGTTGTCAATACCTTTTGTAAATCAAAGCTAGCTGTCAAAGTACCATTAATATTATAATGATTACTTAAATTTTGATGTGCTAGAAACCTTTTATAAGTAGATTTTTTTTCTTTAATGTGATTTTCTAAAATGGTTTTATCTTCTTCGCTGCTTATTTCTTTTCGGTCGGCTCTTGTACACAGAAGACATTTGTCTTTTTTTGGACAATGAAAGCTGATATTATATTCATTATTAAATATATTTCTAAATATAGTATCTCCAACTGCATCTTGATTTTTATCTTCACATTCTTTCACATAAAGTCTATACAAATTGGATACATTTTTTAATTCTTGGGGAAGATACACCCTGCTGGTTCGTTTCCGGTTATAGTGTGAAGGGACTGCTGGCAATTTTTCAATAAAAGACTTTGCATGTGCTTTTGCTTCTGGAGAATACTTATCCGGAAATGTACGTGTCCTCCGATCATCCTGAGACATATTATATTCTTTAGAATGAGACAGATTGTATAATAAATATTTCTGGGTCACATTCAATGTCTCAAGCAAGAACTTTTGACAAACTTTTTGACGATCTTCACCATTATTGATAAAGTACTCGTATGTTAAATTTCTCCTACTATTTGGAGAGTCCGTTCTTTTCCTAGAAATTGATACCTGGCGAGTACAATTAATAAGCCAATCTTTCCTCCGTTGTGAACTTATGCTCCAAAAGAAGTCAAACAGAGACTTTCGCCTTTCTTCCGTTATATTAAAACAACCTCTTTTACATTTATCCTGCTTACATGGGTTTTCTCCCATAGATTTTTCTTTAACTATGTCCCCTTTCTTGGTTTGGTAGGATTTTCCGTCATCTTTTAATTGTTTTCGTTCTTTCCGTTTATTTATTAGTTTCTGTTTCTTCCTTGTTATATTTTTACTTGTATCATCCTTTTGGGCTTTCTTCTTTTTTTCTTTTTTCTTCTTTTTCTTTTCAGGTGAACCACTAGATTCAGATTCATTGCAAGTCCAATCATCAGAACTACCACCAGAAAAGTCTAAAGCTTCCTCGTCAGATAAGAAGTCTATATAATACATCTTGTATTTTGAAGTTGAAGTTTTGCGTGTTCTTTTAGTCCGATCTTTTTCAACTGTGTGTGTAATATTTAAATTGGCCAGTGCTGTACTTGTAGATGGATTAGGAGGTCCAAGCTGAGTTTCATCGTGAGATGCAGCCAGTAAAGGACTCAGTTCTAAAAATGGCGTCTTGGAGGTGGTAGGTATACAACTATCAGATTGAGGTATATATTTATCCAACGGCAGAAGGTTGGTCTTCAAGTCAGATGATTCAGGGATCGGTACAGAAGGAACTTCGGGTTCATCAGCGGCATAGTCATCTTGTGGCACGAGATTAACATATAAAGTAGGTAATTCAGCAGTCAATACGGAAGAAGATTCAAGCTGCGTGCTATTGTCGTAGGTAGACAATGTATTAACAATTAGAGACGAATTAGCGATCGGAACTGATGTAACTTTGGTTTCTGGAGCATAGTCAGCTGGCAAAAGGTTTGAAGAAAACGACTCAACGGTCGGCACAGCACATGAGATTTCATTTTCAGCAATTACTGGATCTGCAGGGAGGGCAGTAATATTTGGATGTGGTAATACAACAGTCGACGAACTATCAGCCTGTTTTAAGACTTCCATAGAAATAATATTTATTTTGTTACTATTGTTTTTAAACGGGCTTTTTGGTGGTATAAGGCTACCAACGTTGTCTCCAAAGAATGAAGCATGTGCTCGGGGTAAAGAAATCATAGAGGTATTGATATCGCCATCACTGCTTGAATTAATTATGATTTTTTTGTGTGTTGCTTTTGATATTTTTATTGGTTGCATTTCTGTGTCGCTGTTTTCGATTATATCATTGCTTTGATCCGAACTACTATTTTGATCAAAACTCCTAGTCGACTGACTCGGCTCGTAGTCAGATCTGGAAATAAGATGATAATAGAATTACTTATACAAAAATTATACAAAAAAGTCGTCTTTATTTTTAATGCTAGTAAGAGTTAGGGCGTAAAAGCCATTGTAGTTTTAGTTCCCTGTAATATTGGGGTCGTAAAAGTCACGCACAGCATCGAAAAATCAGAAGACATTAGTCATTAGGGCGTAAAAGCCAGTCTAACAAATCAGTTTCATGGAGTTTATAACGGAATAAATAGAAATGCATGTAATTTGAATAAAGAAAATGATTAAACAAAATAACTGAATAAAAATATTGTGAATAATTAGATAGGTACCTACGTAACATGACCTTTGTGGTAAAGTTAGTTAGCACTTAGGTACGTAAGCACCCATCTATACAACTATACATACAACCATAATAAACCCGACCGTTTTTACACCGTGAGTACCTAATATTTTAAGTAGTAAAAAAATAGGTAAGTACCTATCTTCCTAGAAATTACTACGACGAATGCACTCTTAATATTTATTATAAAATAAATACGAATATCTCTAACTAAAGAAACATCACATTAGGTAAGCACGTCTAAACAGTTTGAGCCAAGAATAATAGATAGGTACTGTACTATTACTTAAAACTTACCTTTGTGATGAACGACGACGGCTTTGTAATAATGCATTAACGATATTCCTTCTTTTTAGCAAGGAATCCAAGGCTTTCGGCTTCGTATTATCCATTTTTTTAATTAAACAAGTAACTTATTCGCACTGTATTAATATTCAAACGGAACGTAAACAATAACAATCCGGTAAAGAAACTGCGATTGACAGACTGACAAGATTGGACACGTGGACTTCACTTGTGGTAAGTCGTGTACATGCAGGTTGCGATTGTGTTTGTGCGTGTGTCGTCGGCAGCGCGCGCGCTTTATTGGCTAAATAAATTATGTTTCTATCTCACTCCATTGTAAGACTGTTTATCGTACGCATAAGAGACAACGATAAATGACATGATTATCTCTCCGATTTTTAGACTAAAGAAATTGTTATTGTTACGATTTGAATGCTGTAACTCCAAGTTTTTATTTTTGTGCAAGGGCGTAAAAGCCAAATCATATTTAAATTGCCAAGTAAAAATGTCGTAAAAGTCATTACGTAATAAATATTGTATTTACGACCAAATATTCTTTCATACTATGGTGATACGCCCTTATTAATTTGAAATAATTAAATAATGTCATATACGTCAATTTTTTTTAATAAAAATGGTTTTGGTGAGAAAAAAATCATGGGGGTAAAAGCCATTTTTTTGGGAATATTGAAATTTTAAATATACAGATCGATAGAGCGTCGAAAACTAAACAAAGTTGCATTATTAACTCATTTTGGCCAAAAGTGGCTTTTACGCCCTTTCTTCCCCGAAGTAGCGATGTCAGTATTTGTTATTTTTCTGTACTAATATTTAATTGTTAATTGTTACACTGTTAATTATTTACCTACTATTGTATACAATCAAGTTCTTCTAACTTAATAGACAGCTGTGCTGCTGTACAGTTTGTTGTGCTACTTCTTCTTCCGAGCTAAAGCACCAGGAAGTGGTGATGGGCGGGCGTTTTTGGGGGACTGTCTTAAGAGCATTCTCCCCACGCGGGCTGGCAACGGCGCATTTATGGCGGTTTTTCGTGATTATTTCATGAAATACAAACAAAACTAAACATTTTCAAGTTTGTATGCTATTTTTTTTAAGTTATTTTGGTATTTGGTTATAAAAATCGACATACCGTCAATTATTTTCTATTTGCATTACTAAGCACGATTAAATATTTTTATGAAAGAGTAAATATTTAAAATAATTATAAATACCAACGATCTAGTGCTTGGCTGAAAAAAAATTGTATTTTTGTTTGTATTTAATGAAATAATCACGAAAATCTACTATAAGTATGTATGTATGTTTGTAATTATGTATGTAAGTATATTCCCATATTAGTTGTTTAATTTGTTTAGTGTATTATTGTTTTTGATCATAAATTAATGTAGTTTATTTTCTCTTTTACCCTTTCACACGCTGTCTACATCTCTTTATCTTCTCTCCTATCGCAGGTATGCTGTAAGAGATTTCTTTAGAAATAAGCATCACCTCTGTACCAATTTTTCTGTTCTAATCTTCTTGTCTGTTTATATATGTGTGTACATAAATGGTTAAATAAATAAATAAAATAAAATAAATAAATTCGTTGTTGCCAGGCCGCGTGGAATGAATGCTCTTAATGTTATGATAATTTTCTCGACTAGGCATCGAACCCAGCATTCTAGATATTTCCTTTTAATTCCCAAACCACAAAGTAAAGCACATTTAAAGCAAACTACGTAATTCGATTACTTTCGGTATCGCCCTCCAAGCATAGAGATGCACAAATTGCAATAAATATAAATTTGTGTTCTATCGACATTAATTTAATGACACTGGGGAGCAGTGATGGAAGTGAAAAATTATAGCTTCACCAATGGGGTACTTTAAAACGACATATATGAAGAGATACATGCATTGTTTCTTTTTTTGGGTGGGAAATCATCAAATAATTTCTCCCGCTCTGGGTGGAGCGTGTCAGGCTCTCACTGACTAAAACCCACCCGTTTTCCCTCAGTTGCCTGTGTGCCAGGGGCCGCTGTATCTCTTTCAAACAATCCTCACCCTTGACAGGCATCGTCCCTTGCGGGCCCCACCAGTTGGTGCTGACATCTCTTTGAGGCGAGCGTGGAGCACAAGCCGCTATCGACCCGGGCTTGGTCCTTACCGGACAGCGACTTACCCATTATTCGCCGTCCGCAAGCCCGCGCCTACGGTGGCCGAGAATCAGCCTGGAATTCCCGACGCCCAGGGCGTCTCCTGCGAAGGTTACGGCCGTGAGGGTGCATGTACTGCCTCTCCCTCACGTGCGTCGCCTCCCTCTTCGCGAGCATTACTGCTTCGCTGAAGGAGGTGACGGCTTACCATGCACTCTCGCTCCGTACCATGGCCTGGACTAGGGCCGGACGCGAGAGATCGCCGCCGCTGATCGCATCCACGAGGACACGGCTGTGCTCCGCCCAAGCCGGGCAGACCTCCACCGTATGCTCCACCGTGTCCTCAGGGCGATCTTCGCAGTGGAAACACTCGGGCGTTTCCTCCCGCCTTATCCGAAATAGGAACCTCCCGAAACAACCGTGTCCGGTGTGGACCTGTATCAGGCGGAATGTGAGGACGCCATGCCGTCTCTCAAGCCACTCCTCAAAGAAGGGACTTACCGCCGCAATCGTGGCGTGCCATTGGTTAAGATGAGACGAAGCGTTGCCTCTTTTCCACTGCCGAGATTTGTTTTCATGGTGGTGGTGAGGTTTGTTTTTGAATGAACGCTGATTTGTCAATCTTCACATAACTTGTATCTAAGGAATAAATCATTATAACGTTTCGACAGCTTTTGTACGACCAAAGTACCGTACTTAGGTACTTATTTATTATCCAGATAAAAGTTATCTGACGATTCAAAAAAGACATGAATTTAATTAAATATCAGAACCAGCATTACCTATAATATTGTTCGAAAAAAGATTTTTCTATTCCCATCATTCCAATAGTGGTTTGTAACTTATACCGTCTAAATCTGTCTCAATATTTTATATCATCGGCCCCTGTGTCATCCCCAGGGACCATAGACTAATAGCCACTCTGCATCCCCTTTACATTCGTCATAATCTAGTTTTTACTCTATGGATCGATGCATTTTTGACATACGTAAAGTGATATCTAAGGCAACAAATAAACTGAATTAAAAATCTTGTTATTTTTTACGACGCTTTTAATTACATTACAGTATAGGTACAAGTGATATGCCCGATGAGATTTCCCTTCGACAATGACGAATATCTACATAAACTTTCATTCGTTATTGCCTGCCCTCTTTTAACCCTAGAACCGTACCCATACTAGACTTTAAGTAACAGTACCCAGGGGTACTAGAGTACCCCAGTAAATAAAACATATTTTTTACATAAACATAAACATTTTTTAATAATCAACTTACATAGAATTTAATTTAAAAAATTAAACCTAATTAAAAGGTACTTTTCTTAACAGTTTTGGCAAATCTTTTTTTGGTGCTCTAAACATATAAAAGTTTAACATTTTTCACATCGAGTGCGCGATTTACGGTCTTTTGACCTGGGACAAAATAAACATCTTCCAGAATTGGCATTTGAAGGAGTTGGAGCTTCAGAAGACCGCTTCTTACCTATTACACCGCCAATACTTATTTGGAGATGCATCGGCAAAGTTTTGTATTGAAATCGTTTCTCCAAATGAGGTTTTATAAGGTAGAGTCTTCAGATATGTTCGTCTATTCTTGAGAACTTGTTTCCCAGTGGCGTTAGATGAATGCAATAATATGATAGAATTGATTACGACCATATTCAAAATTCCGTAGAAGACACAAAGGCTCCAGCGACGAGCTTTTCGAGCCACACTGCAGGTATGGCAAAGTTGATCAAAAGTATCCACACCCCCCTTCGTTTGGTTGTAAAACTTATTATTTCCAGTAAATTAACAGACTTATCTTGGTCTGGTTGGTAGTGCATAGAGGATAGCATAAGCACGTTTTTCCTTTTTTCCTTTGCTTAGCTTTGGAGGCACATATGATAGCAAAGTAAGTTAATATATGTATATTCAATACTTACATTAACTGTACCCAGGGGTACTGGAGTACCCCACGAACACCTTGCCACGATCATACACTAGCAAGACTGCCGCCCGACTGACGCTTCGACGTAACGCCCCACACCGTGTGAATACGTGGCCGCGCGAAAAGATCCGTTGTTATCGCAAATTTATGATTTTATTTTTGATTTGTACCCCAGGGTACGGTTCTAGGGTTAAAAAAAAATCGTTTTTAATCGTCTTCGTCAATCAAGGAACCCTGAGGCGAAATTTCATGCTTCTAGACGCAGCGATAAGCTGGCAATTAACACTCAGTGAATGTTTTTTTTTTAAATGTAGATTAAAATTGTATAATTCGTAAGTTAGTCATTTAATTTAGTACTTTTATGTATACAAAAATATCGATACAAAAATGGAACACAGAGTCAATGGAAACACAGGTACCTTGTGTAAATAGTTTACTATAATTAAACTTAACAAGATAACAAGAGTTTAAAAAGGATTGCTTAGATCAAGTGCTGTTCGCGAAATTTAAACGGGGTGACGAGGTGTACATCCATGATTATTTACTTTAAATACTTTCGTTGGTTACTTGAGCAACGTTTGAAGTGAACTTTACGTAAGGCGGTCAGCCATACGATATTTCTGTTAAACTTCGTATGTAAAATCTCCTTACAATCAACATAAAAAAAACTATCTCTAAAGCCATCAGAAACCAGTTTCAAAATCAGAGATAGATGTACAAAACTATTTTAATTAAGAGTACATACGATACTGACGGTATTGAGTCATTAAAACAACTAATAAAAAGCTTTAATTATTACCTTACCTTTGATTGGTCTTGGAAAGAGAAATATATGTATTTCTTCTTTAGTTAAGTACTGATGAGAGTAGCAATGGATAAAGTAGCTGAGAATACGTTAGAACGAAGACATAGTGTGAGCATTTTTGGTTTATTGTCTTGACAAAAATTTTACCAAGAATTTCCTAGTGATACATTTCAATACCAAATGCAATGAGGCAAGTCTGGGAGCACAAGGTGGACCGATGACCTTGTGAAGATCGCAGGTATCCGCTGGATGCGGGAAGCACAGAACCATATAAGAATGTACAACCGTGGATCGGCCGCCGGTGGTGTACTTATATTTTAAACTAGCTGATGCTCGCGGCTCCGCTCGCGTGATGTACGAATACCGTATTTGTATAAATAGCTTTCTAATTACCGTTTTATAATTGCCCATTTTTTTAATTATAAATGTAGTATGTTATCCTTAAGAGAAAGACATATGCCATCTTTACTTTTCTGTAGACCTTTATAAGATACACAATTCCACCATACATGATTTTGTTATATCGCTCATTGGCTAGAAGGGTGACATAATTTAAAAAAATGCAGGTGGACACGGCAAATTTTTGTATTTTTGCTACAAAAAACGAAATTACGCTAAACCTAAAAATGACGGAGCTAGAGAGGTTGTTACTTTATTCTCGCCGCACTCTTATAGCTGCTTTTAAACTTTTAAATCATCGTACTCAAAAATTCTCTTTTTGAATTTTGTCAAACTTCTCGCAAATTAACGATGTCATGATCAAAGGTTTAGGCAGCGTTTTCACCTCAAACAAATATCATTATATTTTAGCCAATGTATACAAAAACTTGACAAATTATAAAATTAAAACCTTCCTCGAGAACCACTCTATCCGTTAGTGAAAACAGCATGAAAATTGGTGCTGTAGTTTTTGAGTTTATCCCGAACAGACAGACAGACGCGGCGGAGGACTTTGTTTTATAATACCTATGTAGTAACACGACTAACGTAATTCCACCTACCACTGTTTGTCTTTGCATCACCCAAAGGTCGACTGGTAGAATAAATAATACTTTAAAAAACTAAAAAAACACGCTTTAAAAACCAAACTAAAAAGCGTGGGGTGCTTGATATTAATTGATTATAAAAATACCTCAAAAAGCACCCCACGCTTTTTAATAGAATTAAATTATTTTCTACTTTTTAGTTTGGTTTTTAAAGCGTGTTCTTTTAGTTTTTTAAACTATTATTTATTTTCTATTTTTTAGTTTTGCTAACTACAAAAGCGTGTTTTTTTACATTTTTTTTAATTATTGAATTGTCATAGGTCCTCGATAAGTCTACAAAGTTTAAATGAAATCTGACCGTTTAAAGTGGGTCAAAATAGCGTCCAAAGGAGTCGGTTACATACAAACATACAAACAAACAAACATACAAGTGAAGCTAATATAAAGCGTGTAAAAAGCATTAAGCCCATCTCTGTACATTTCTGTGCGTGAAGTATTAAATAAGTAAATGTTTATTGAACATGTTCAGTATTAATTAAATAGAGTCAGTAAGGTGTCAATGTCTTAATAAACGTTTTATGGTTTCAAGTTAATAATTAAACATGGTAGAGGTGTGTCGGTAATTGAGGTGTAATAAAAACTAACGTCGATCTAGTTCCGATAGGAAAATAATAGTTATCTGAAGATGTTGAGCTTTCAAATAAGATTTGTGGTTGTTTATGTGCTTTGCTTTGAGTAATAATAATAAATACTGAGATTATCTGGAAAAAGTAGATTTAAAATATCAAGAGGAAAGGCATCGACGGCCATAATGATTATATTATATGCATAACTAGTGTAGTGTGTCTATCTATTTAATAGATATGTAAACACTGTCTCATGCACACAAGTGGAGGCAGCTCCTGTCACTAATGTCATCTGTCAGTCATGAGGAATGGCGGGGAACAGATAAAGTGAGGAAGGGCTGTGCGGTATCGCTTGATGTGGTGGTGAGCCAGTGAAGTGATATTTATAACCAATCAAATACGGAATCGACAGGATTCTGTAATTAGCATAATTATTTTGAGACTTATTACCACTTAAATCAGCCGTTCACAAGTTTTTTTAAAGTTGTCGTGCTACCCTTAAATTAATTTTTTTTTCTTTGTTACAGACTCGGCCTAAAACTCCGTCAGCTGACAGATGGCAGCCATCTTGTCCAAGTGATTTACACACAAAATGGCGAAATTCAAGACTGTGAATATGTAACACAAGGAAAATCCGCAAGAAACTTCCTAAAAACATTAAGAAAAGAATTAAAATTAGCATTAGATGAAGAAATATTTAGAATAGTAAATAAACAACCAAATAATGTGGAAGACGAAAAGTTTTATCGACATTTTGGAAACGTCACTTTTAGAATACTAAAAGATGGCGACCGGTTGCCGCCAGACATTTCGAACTGGCTGGATTATGATAAATTGAAAATGGAATGCTTGAAAAGGCATGAAGAACTACAATATATGATGGAGCATAAAAACAAAGTTGGAGAGAGCTCTCTGGCTAGGTAGTTGTGATATTTTTACGAAGTAAAACTTTATTATTCAAATAAAAAGAATTTACAGACGAATTTGTGTTCATGGTTTACTTTCAAATAGTGAATAGCAAAAGTCTGATAAATTCCTTTTATTTAAACATCCATGTTACTGCGAGAACAGTAAATGCTTCTCAAAAGGACTATCTGTTTTAAATGTCTTGAATTCAACACTCCAGTATATTTACTCCAAAAACTCCAAATTGACTACTTCATGACGATTCAAGACATTTAAATATGGAATGTAATGCAACCGCACGACGCTCATCTCCTTTCGATTTCCATACTTTTACCTACAATATTCGAATTTTGAAATCCTGACGTAGGTACCCGTCCATGGAATGACCTCTTCCAATTTTTTTCACTAGTATTTAAACTCCAGCATTTTGGCACATTTACCTAAACTATATTTTACACGTAGATAAAACTACGCCATATTATTGCTACATCTTAATTAAAACAGGGACTACTGCTTTTGTCGCTACAATATGTCCTTATTGATTCCTACGTTCACTCTTTTTCATTACTTAATCGAATGCCCTTCATCTATGACATCATTCATTTGTTACCTAAGTGTTCTGTTCAAAATGGTCATACCTACATAACAGCTTGAATTTAAAGTTTAGTTCAGTTCAGTCTAAAGCCTAATACCAGCATTAATTTTCGATCAGCTACCCGTAGAAAACAGATTGTGATCTCCACCTGGCTTTACATTCGTATTTTTCTAAAACGAATGAGAATGGCTAGACTTAAAAATAGGATGACGACTCTCCTTTCTTAAATTTAAATCATCTATCCACTTTAAAACTCCCAAAATCTACAATAAACTGATTATTTTGTACAGCACTCACATTATTCATAAAGTCATCAGCCAGATCTTTTATAGATCAATCCTCATAATCATCAATTCATTCAAAATTAATCATCAATTCATTCAAAATTAAAGAATGACAATTTGCAAAATATTTCGCTATTAATTTTAAGTTCTATAACAATTTATTCTTCGCTGAAAGATAATGTTTCAAGTGTCAAATATTCATCTTACACTATTGGTTTCGGTTTAAACGTGTTTTTGCTCAGTGAGACGCAAGCACAGAGATAAACTTAATAGCATAATTTAGACACCTATTTCTTTAAAATGAAAACCTGATGTCGTTGAATTGTTAGGTTTTGATATGATTTAGACTGTATCCTATCCGTTCAATAAACATCTTTGTGTATCAGCACGAACTATAATTATGACAGTTGATAATGCCGACAACGTCAATCCGTCAGGTTAAGCTACTTTTGACGTGGTCATGTGCCCATCTTTACGCCTTAACGTTAAGGGGAACCTAGTCGCGGGCTCGAACTCACTGATGGGACTGGGTAAAAAGCACGTTGTCTCACCAGGCATCGTGTTCGACAGAGGTAGTATCAGTGAGAAGCTAGTCTACGCACAACATTATTGAGTGAAGTGCAGGATCATGTATAGTACAACAGGCGCGTAAAAAATTCAGTCCTTCGGAAGGTCGAGTTTTATGAAAAAAGCACTGCATAAATCAATGAGCAATAAAGTTTATTGAACTTTTCGATATTTGAGCTTTGTCGGTACTGAATTGGTTTTTCAGATTTTACACTTCTTTTATTACTTAAACACGCCCAAAGTTAGGTTAAATGAGCAAGAAAAACTAATCTTTGTTGGCTCCTCACTTTTTAATGGCTTTTTATTTTAATATTCTGTTTCCGTACAGACAATATTAATAATGAGACAAAACCATACCATGTTTAATTTTTGATGTACATTGTCGAACAGTGGAGTAATACACTCCCGAAGTTTGTATCGGACAAATGTGGACTAGATTCACCTTAAGGCCTTCTTCCGGCTGTCATTCTTAGATCTTTGACGGTCGAAGCCAGAAAATCTGACAACCAGTCTCGAAAAGGTATCGTATTACTCAGTAATTAGATTTTGAACGTCAGATAGGCAGTCACTCCCTGTAAAATAATGGAACTCAGCCGCATCCGATCAGATTGGAAGCCGACCCCAACATAATTGGGAAAAAGCTAGGCAGATGGTGAATATGTCGCAGCCATTTGGTTCAATTAGCCAGCTAATTGGACTCCTAGGCCGTTCATTAAACGCAGGCATCCAATTAAATAGCTGAAGGACAAACTAGCCAAGTCATTGAGCGCAACGTTTAACCAGATGGCTGAATGTCGTGTAGTCATTCAGTTAAATTGGATATTCATGAATTTGTGATGTTTCTTAATACCTAATACCTACTTCTAGGTAAGTAACTAGTAATAGTGAAATGTTTTTAAATAAATAAATTATTAAATAAATAATTTCACTTAATTTTGCACACAAGAACGAAAAATAACATACACGTGTTACGCTATTGACGTGACGCCATATTTGTTTTGGTGACTACTAGCACCGCTGTGGAAAAATCGATCTAAATTTGAATTACTTGGCTGAGTCTTGGTCACTCATCTACAAACGGCTGACTTTCAATACGCCAAACTGTTAAACGTTGAATGATTCTAGTTCAATTAGCTATCGGCCTAGGCATCCAATTGGATCGGCCGGCGTTTAATGAACGGCCTAGGCGTCCAATTAGCTGGCTAATTTAACCAGATAGCTGCGACAAATACATCATGCCGTGGTAAATCTATTAGCCCGTCAGCAAATTGGTAGCGAGGCTATCTCTCCAGCACCCTAATTGCGTAAAATAATAGCAATAACTCTGTGAATCATTTTGAAAGATATTGCTAATCCATTGCTTCATAAGTTCGAAATATTTGTCTGCTCGCCAATGCAAATAACTCAATGAAAGTTGTTGAACAGTCAAAATGAAAGCCATTCCTACAAACAGTGTAGTTTAAACTATTACCCCGCAGGGTGCGTCCAACGTATATTTAAGTATCACTGAGAGTGGAGCTTTACACCCCAAACTGTTGAATAGATGAGGAGTGCCCGATGAAGGAAAAGACAATCAGTCCTGATACAAATCTTGTTTATAGATCAATCTGTTCACTACGGGTTGAGATAGATTCTCGTAGAGTTAGTGCCAATATAAAAGAAGATGAAGGCGATCTTGCTAAAACCACACATTTGGCAAAAGGATTGGTGTTTATAGTACAAGAATGTTTTACGTACATGAGCAAACAATTTAACAATGCTCTTTTTATACAATTTATCCAATTCCCACACAGGACCCGTGCAGTCCACTTGTCTTTAGAAGAGGCCTGAGTCCCAGCAATGGGAGCATGATGACCACAAAATTTACGACATCAGGTTTTCATTTAACACTTCCTCTTTACCAATGTATCATAAATATTTGACCACACAGATCACGCAGTATCGCTTACAAAAAAACTAACATAAGATGAAAACGAAAACAGGTCTCGAAGATCATTCAGGGAGAATTTCATAGTACCTGGGACCAAATGGTGCGGGGCCGGACACGTCGCAGCGAAGTATGGGGAGCTAGGCGCAGACGCAGCCGAAGACCGATGCTGTCGGTCGCACGACCATTGCCGAATGAATATCGGAATGTTCAAACGGAGATTCGGTTATTTCAACTATAGGCCGTATACTGTATCTCACTGCAGATGTGATAGGAGGTTAGTTCCTTTTTTAATTTCAAGGACAAGGTGTTTTTTTGTTTTTTTTTTTTTCGTGTGAAGGTTGGGAAGGGTGTGTTTTTTAATTTCGAATGGGTTTCTGGTTTTTGTGAATATGTTTTATAGCAGGGATTTTATACACTTGGAAGTTGCGCACACCGCACTTGATTGACCAAAGCACAGTCGAATAACAGAAAGCTGTAGAAAGACTGCCAATTCTGACATCGGAAGCAAAAGTTTTCTAGTCAATAAAGGCAGAGAAAAAGACTTACCCAAGGTAGATAGGGACAGTCCTCAATAACATCGCTCGCAATTACTTGACACTGGCTAAATGCACAAACCGTGTGAAGCCAAAACCCAAAAAAAAAACGTCGCTCGTAAAGATTATTTTTTTAAAGACATTAGTGTCTTTAGCTGAAGCAACATTAGGTATAGCATACGCACCTAGGCTGGTTATAAAATACATATTTATAATATGTCCGGTTGTACCTTGGACAATACCGCATCTGCAATGAGACTAACGGAATTGTCATAAAATTCCCGCAGACAATTGAACGCCAACGGCTGTAGTTTAAATTCGCACAAGGCGTAGGCCGTGCATATGTAGCATAGCTTTCTCACGGTACCCCAAGGATGCAAATGTATGCAGGAGGAACTGAATGACCTCGCTTAGAATGAGCCTACTACCTGTAGATGTTTTAGTAATATTGGAGCTCTTAAAAGAGTTCGTCTGGGAAAGTTCCACTAACATGCTTCTACTGCCAAGTAGCGTGGTTGTTTTCCGCACCCTTATTGCTCAACATACTATTAATCAGAATCTGAATAATTTTGATTGCTTTATCAAAAATTTGTCTGCTCAACCACGGAAATTAGTAATGTAATGGTTGTTGTAGAACTGTCAAAATCAAACGCCATTGCTACTGTCAGTGTTTTATACAATTACTCCGGCGATTTGAAGGGTTTAGAGATCAGCGCTATGACACACGAGCGAGATATTACAGCTTTGTCGCTAGGATTTCAACGCACTGAGCGATGCTTCTGGTATTTCAGATGTCTATAGACAGCGCTGCCAACCAATTTAACGATTTAGGCTAAAAGACATAAAGAAAAAGTTTCCAGGAGAGTAACAAGTCCACCAGCATGCTCAGAAAACAAACACAGACCGTCCTTCAATCCTCGCCGCCGAGGCCCGCCGCGAAGACTGAATCTATGTCCGCCCCGACCCTTGCTCGAGCACGCCCGAGAGCCTGTCTAAATTATTCCGATCCAGCTCGTTCCTTGCTGCCCTCCCAGCGTAAGTCCAAGTTAAGGTCCGTATCCCACAGGGGACGCCCTGAGCGTGTAGTCGCTTAGTTTTTAAGTTTAAAGCCCTGGCCGGAGGCCTTCTTTTATCAAGGCAACTACAGGCAAGTCCGGTTAAAGAGCCGGCAACCTCCTAGGTTGACCTGCGAGAAGCTATAGTGACAAAAAGGAAGTACGTTACTTGTATGCAAGCGTGCACCATCGTCGAACAGTTCATCGCATGCACCATCAGGTGAGATATTGGTCTAATGCGAGTCTTTTGAAATATATAAAAACCACTGTTGGGATGGTTGTGGTCGTGTTCTTTTGATTTTTTGTCTTGTGATTGGTGGTGGTGCTTTCTGTAATTTAGTATATTGGCAACATTTTCGCTTGTGAATACATGCTTCTTTTTGATGAAGGACTAAGAGGTAAACCACTGATTTTTTTACGCCAGATCTAGGCTCACTACGTGACGTTGATGTGCGTAAAGCATTTGAAATTTCCCTATACTGAAGTGCTGATTTGGACATTTTTCTTTTGTGGAAGATTAAATCATACGAGTTTAATGTGACACAAGCTCAAACCGTGCTCCAAAATTAGTAATACCGTCATAGATATAATAAATAGTAATTCAAAGAATTTGGAAGACATTAGAAGTTCAGTAAGAATTTCTAACTTTTCTACGAAATCAATGGAGTATAAAATAATTACGTCCTAAAATCAGGAAGACTTATCACCACTAAAACAGAAATAAAATAATATCATATTACATCAATTAGTAGCATCCCTCTAACGATTAAAACTTTACTAAAGATTGAACCACACTTTACATTTGCATCTAGTCCATTACTGTTTTTTTTCCTGACGATTTTCAAACTTTAAAACCCACAAACGCAATGGAGCTCGAAACATCGAAACACTTTCAATTTTTACCGTTAAAAATGTGATGTCCAAGGATCTTAATAATGTTCTTATATCATAAAGTTTATGTCCCATTTCAGTAAAAACCTCAAGATTTTGACCCATTACCGTCCTAATTAAGATTAGATGAGGATTATTGTGACTAATACGTTATTTATTTTTATGTTCTCGTTTATATGGAAAAGGATAAATGTCCTAACTAGTTTTGACGTTTGTGTCCCGCTGACATCAAGATGGCCACTGTCTATGATCGCAAGATGTAAAATTTTATAGTCTGTGAGATGAAATCCCGCCAAGTTTTTTTGGGCTTCACGCAACTAAAACAGACATTTCAGATTCTGATTATTTTTCTAATGGAATCTAAATGATCACAAAAGCAAACATTATGTAGGTACCTATCTCGAATGTAACCGGGATCAAGAACTGGGCATAATCAGTGTGGTCACTACACATTTCTCTTTGGGTCAGATTTTTAGAATCACTTGTAAGATACCTTTGTATAACCAAAGTTCAAAATTACCTTGTTACAATGCTTAGCGAGTTATCATTTCAGTCGTAACCAAACATTTATTTCGAGCAATTAATTTTACTCTAAAACCCTACACGAGGCAATAAAGCAATAAAACATGTGGTGATCTATAGATCATTCATGCGTTGCCAACGATCTATAGATCTTTATAGCTCTTCGGGATCTATAAAGGATTTACAGCAAGTATCCCAACGATATTTACGGTTATTTTTTAATATCATAAACACGTTGGTGGTCCATTCCATAATTAAAGTTAAAAAAGTAGGAAGAGGTCATTGTGGTCTGGCATTTGACAGTGAACTTGTCAGTGCTTAATTTTAAAAAGTAAAAGAGATGGGCGTCATTGACAGAGACAATCGAATAATATGATATAGAGCGAATGGTTTAACGATATTCGAAGAAAGTACGTACAAATTGATTTGAAATTAGTGTTTTATGATGCAGTGATTTGTTCAATTAGTACGGTGAATGGTCGATATATTGATTCTTTAATCGCAATTAAGATTCGACTCCTATCAGTTAAATAATTATTTGTTTAAGGGGGAAGCGACAGGGTAGTAAGGGCATGGTTAAACTACTAACTAATTCATGAAAACTCATTCAATGGGATTAAATTAACTCTCACCTCTATAATGCCAAATGGTCATTTTTAATCAGTACTTAGAACAATAAGCCTGATTATACCTACATGATAATAGAAACAATCTAATCGACCCATCATTCAAATATCCAAAAAAACCATTCGTTCGACTATCCCACCAACGGATCGATCCCCATCAGAACAAAACGCGACACGATGGAATTACTCCGGGTTCCGGGCACAAAATGGTGCGGCAAGGGGTTCTCCGCCACCCGCTACTCTCAGCTCGGTGGCCACACGAGGACTGACCGCTGCTGCAGAGTCCACGACCTGAGGTGCCCCTTCTGGATCGGCGGAATGGAGAAGAAATATGGAATTTACAATTGGCGAGTGAACACGCTCATGCACTGCCGATGCGATGAAAGGTAGGCTGTACGAGTCGATGTCGTTGCTTGAATGTGCTGCTACTTTTTTTTGAGCTTTCGTTGTTGTCTGTGGAAATTTGGCGCGTTTTTATCTGTCAGTTATGTTATTTTGTTAGGCAGTTTTGGCACGTCGTACGATTGTTATTTTTCGATTGATCGTTACTTGCAATGACTGTATTGCAAAGGTACTAGAGTAAATAGTAGCTGGATTATGTTGTTGCATCTGTAACATATTTATTCGGAACTTAATTATGAATCCACGACGCGAACCCAGTGCAAGGTTGAATTTTTGGTTCTAAGACATGCCAGTTTCAAGCAAAGAACGTTAACGTATATTTTTAAATATCAAATTGTTCCATAGAATTGCTTACTTGTATCGATATTATGTTTTTGCATGAAGTGGCACTGGTAATTTTTTTTTCTGTATTAAGTTTTTTTTTACCTATTGTCTACTTTAATGTTATCTTAGAAATTCTTAATTACAATGTACTTTAGCTCTTAATAAGTGTATAAAAGAAGCAAAATGATTATTACCGATATGCAATGATGAAGGGTTTGCGGCTAAATAATAACAGCCGCACGGGTTGCTCCACCATCTTTACATACCGAGGCCCTTCCGGGACCAAGGGCTTAATGAGCTTTCCGAGACGCAGGGGCGGTCTCGGAAAGCTAAGCCGTTGGTCCCGGCTGTCATTCGTGGATCTTTGATGGTCTGACAAATCAGTCTTACCAAAATGGTACCGTATTACCTAGTGACTGGGTTGTGGAGGTCAGATAGGTAGTCGCTCTATGTTAAATACATATCCATGGTATATAGCTGCATCCGGTTAGACTGGATGCGACACTAACAGGGCCCCAATTCTGTATCATTATAATGATTCCCCGCGGAATCTTACTAAGTTCAAACAACGTCGATATCGGTTTTTTTAGAAACCAATGTAACGGTAAAGAATCGAAATGTCATATTCTGTATGTTCCAAGACAATTTTTCGATATTATTAATACGATATTAGCAGAATTCGTGTGTGATTGACGTGGTTACGATTAAGGAATCGTTAAGTGGTCATATTGAATTCAGGTCCTGAGTAGGGAAAAAAGGCTAGGCAGATTGATTGGCTAAGCAATAAAACTAATATAAAATACTCAAAACTTAATTCACATAATATTTTTTAACCAATCAAGTAAATATAAAATTAAAAAGGTCATTAAACAAAAATATCACGTAATTATTACTACAAAAACTGAACATTAAAATTAATTTACGTTCAAAATGACAAACCTCCGTGCTGGCAACCTTTTTTATTAAAATGTCTCCAAACGGTCGAGGAACATTAATAGAGTCATTTCCTTGGCCCAAGATCCTAGTACCGGACAGAATTGAGGCTTTATAATAAAATAAAAAGAAATATAAAAAAATACTAACTGAATGTGGTGAGATAAAAACGTGAACGAGAACAGAGAAATTTATAGAGACTATTCTATTATTTTTTTTCGTTAATAAACTAGCGTCTTGGAAGAACTAAAGGAACTGGAAGGCCTCCCGGCCCTTTTCCGAGTAGTTGGTCAGAATATTATGTTGATAAATAAAAATGTTTTTATAAGCTACCTATTGGTTTTTAAAGTCAAATAAAAACCCTGAACAGATTCATTAGCAAATAAATTCAATGTGTGAATTAAACTGGTACTTACATGTTGACTTGACAGTAAAATTCGCCACAAGAAGCTATTCTATATAATCTACTGACTGCGTAGATAGGTACCTATTAGCAGATATGTTCAAGCACATCATATTTGCAACACTAAATTAATCACAGCAAAAGAATACACACCGCACAGCACAACACCCACGCACAGCATTAGTTGATTTTGATTTACAGAAGACGAAAAAAATGGCGCGTAAACACAAACGCACAGATAAAACATGACCATAGACAATCCACTCCACATTGCTCTATCCCACAAAAGAGGTTCAGATTTTATCTCACACCTTCTAATTGGTGGTCATAAATAAATATCAGTGCTCAATATATCGGAATGTCTGTCTTTTTGTATGTGTAGTGATAAAATTCGGGTTTATAACTTAATTATTTTTATGAAAAGTTTAAAAATTACAATTGTGTCGTTAAGTTTAAAGCATAACATAACATCACGTGTCGTTTCCCGGAAGGGTTCGGCACAGGTGTACGTATAGTATACCCACATTTCGACAGTTATGTGTAAGTCCCATGTAATAGGGGGCGAGCCGCCGCAGGAGACGTGGATTGATAGCGTCAAAGTATAGCGGACAGCGCCATCTAACAATTTGATTTGTAAACGAATAATCATGTAACCGGAAACGCAAGCGAGCCCTACCGCTTGGACACGATCGTCGGTGGAGGGGATGCAGCGAGGACTGGCGGAGAGGCCGAGTGCGGCGACAGTCTACAGTTGACAGTCGAGCTCGGACAGTCTAGCAGCAAACGCTCAGTATCAACGTACGTGTTTGTTTCCGATGCACATGTTTATTCAATTTTTTGCTCGCCGGTTTAGAAAAGTTATTTTGAACTCAAATTATCTTTTTGTTCGAGTACCACCCACTACAGTGCCCACATCTACCTAAAATATCGGATCGTGAAGAAGACCCGATGTTTCGCATCTCGGCCACCATGATGCTACATACATATAAACTTTTCGCATCTTTTGTGATATGATTGTTGCATGTGCGCACATTCGCTCTAAAAACTAATTGATTAAGAAACTTTTATCTAGCTATAACTACACTTTTCTACGCATAAGCATTGTGGCCTATAGCCGCATTTGTGTGCTGGGTTGGCGGGGAATGAAACCACTGGAGACTTCTTGCTTCTATATTTGGAGTACTTTATTCTAGGTAGCTCGCCGCTGAATGTGTCGAATAACAAAAATGTTCCTATTTTTATACAATTTTGCAAGGATTTAAAATATCGATTTGACCAATCATAATTATAAAAAAGCGCGGGTAAAGGCATCAGCTAATTAGAGATAGGCACAATATCATAAAAAAACGCGCGTAAAGAATCAGCCAATCAGAGCGAGGCACTATATTGAACATTTTTACCTTAAATACCTCGACCCTTTACCGTAACGAGGACCGCGCTACGTTATTTGCGTTTTTTGCTAACTTTATTACATTTACATAGGTAAAACTATATATAATCGGACTCTATGTAATAAGAACTATCTAAGAAAAATATAAAATCAACTAAGACAGTATAAAATATAACATAAACACTTGAACTACTGCTTACCCCTAGTACTCAGTTACACAACTAATACGAATTATTAAACTATAGTAAACTTATTCACTTTGTACTGTCTTATGAGTGTCTATGTATCACTTTATATACACTATTCTATTATGTACACTGTTCTATCACTTGTCCTGCACAAGCATAATTAGCCTAAAATGTTCCCACTGCTGGGACTCCGGCCTCCTCTTTGTGAGAAGGAGTGGGCTTTACCACGCAAACCCAGTGCGGGTTGGTAATGTCTTTGAATTTTTGGTACTAGGATATACTGGTGTTTTCTTTTACTTCATAGAATTACAAAAAATGCGTTTTATTAATAAAATCATTGTTATCGCGTGATACTAACCCACCAAAATAGGATTACTTACTGTAATATATGTAGTGTATTTTTACCTTTTTAATTAATAAGGATTGCAACACTGGATAGTTCTCCGGAACTGCATCTGGAACGATATTACTTATGTTAAATTGTCTATCTGCCATTCCCATTAAAATAGCCTGTTGAACAAAGCTTGTGTTCCTTTCCAAGTATTCCTCACACAATTAGGTTTCCAATATACTTCAGTTACTTACAATTTGTTTAACATTTCTTTACATTACAAATGTCGCTTCCATTAAAAATAGATACAGAACCTTTAAAAAATTGATCGCGGTAATTTATTCCACGTGATACCTAATAATACAAAAAGGATAATCAGAACAATTTTAACTAGGTGTTTATGGTCTCCAATTGTCAAAAAACGATCCTTTTTTTATGTTCGGAACAGGGGCAAAGGAAAAAATCCTACACAGCCCTTTATCCGATTGATCGAATCGGAGATCGGTTAGATCGATAACATTCGTTTTACTTTTGTCTGCCGCAATAAAATATCAGTTTTAGGATACCGTAACCGCTTTTAAAGAGTTCTAGAAAGAGATCGTAATGAAACTACTATTGCTTGCTACGAATTGCTGTGCCATAGATAATACTAGCTATTTCCCGCGGCTTCGCCCGCGTGGAGGTCAGAATGTATCCCTCGGGAACGTACTTTCTACCGGGATAAAATAATCTAGGATCGTATGTTTTAATCCAGGCTATGTATCTGTGTGCCAATATTAATCAAAATCCGTTCAGCTGTTTTTGCATGATTGAATAACAAGCATTTTAATAAATCAGTAAGATTAGGTCTTTGGTTGTGGAGATCAGACATGCAGTCGCTCCATGTAAAAACAAGTATTCAGCTGCATCCGGTTAGACTGGAAGCTAATATTACTAGGTACTTTAAAATCAAAATCAAAATTCATTTATTCAAATTAGGCTGAGAAATTTTGACATTCGAAAAGTGCTGCTTTTCTAATGTCAAAATTATAAGACAGTCCCCCAAAACGCCCGCCCTTCACCACTTCCTAGTGCTTTAGCTGGGAAGAAAAAGTGGCGCAAAAAACTCCCCAGCAGCACAGCTGTCTGTTTAGTTAGATAGACTTGATTCTATACATAGGTAGGCAAAGTAATCAACATTACGAGACACAGAACTTAAAAATTTGTCATATGTCAGCTAGCCATGACAATATACCGACAAATAAAATGAAAACTTGCAAACGTGAGAACATGAATACCTTTAAACATTTCACCATCTACTTGGGAGTCCAGGGTCGCTTCTAGGCGTTTCCAAACTTATAGCGAAATTCACGTTCAATACTTCGCTAACCTAATTTAAACACACTGTTTTCTCCCTCCGTTACATAGTCATTGAAAAAGTTTAATGAAGAATACTAAATTAGCATAAACACAACAAAGACGTTTCATCGGGTCCCTATCGATTTTTTCCACGTTTTTGCACGCAAACCGTTTACGTCAACTTGACGCGGGATGGCGCCATTTTCTCTGTTCGAAATTCGAAAATCGCGCGCGGCTCAATGGGCGGGTAATGGCGCGGAAAGCATAGACTAAACAGGTGTCCGCTTCCCCTGTTCAAGTTTATTTTCAGTCTGTGCTAAAATTGAAAATGTTGCGAACTGTGTGGTTATTTACTGTATAAAGGAAACCATTGTTAATTTATTTGTAACTGGCAAGCTAAGAATAGAACTTGAGTGACTTTTACATTGTTTTGTACACCACATTCTAGATTATTTAGCTGTTAGCGACACGGTAGTACGTGATTTCTCGATAGTAACAATAGGCAGTTAATTACTTTTTATGTGATTGGTTTAAGTACCTGTAAAAACACCTACCTAGCCTACCAGTTGTTTAATGTAAGTTATTTTCAAAGTACCGCAAAAAGCAACACTAAATAAACTAAATCCCTTTTCTCTAAACAAAAAATAGCATAATTCAAAATCCACAAAAAGAACCCTTACTTTTTCGCGCCAAAACCGCTGTCAAAAAACTGTCAGCGGCGCCATCTTAGCGTTTATGGTCGCGTTCCGTTATCGCCACGCTCCGTAGGATTTATAATGTGTGAATAATACGCCTGGAGGTTAAATATGCTGGCTGACAATACATAAATTATTAGAGAGGGGCGTCCTCTGGCGGCTAGGTGAGATAACTATATTCTTGTTTATCGGCCTGGAAAGGTTTCTTAGTCGGGGACAACAACAATGGGTATCTATTTGTTACGTCATTTATTTGGATGTATTTATAAAAGGTAGTTTTAGGCATTTTTTGAGGTAAGTATAGTGACCGATTCTTTGTAGTATTTCCTAGGTTTTTTGGGCTAATCTGTTATTTAAGTTCTTTGGTCTGTAAAAGAGGTTCAACGCCTCAACCTCATTTTAATATTTCCCGCGTTTTATTTTTGGTCGGTATCCCAAATTCCATTGAGTCCAGTTTATTTCGAAATGGGAACAACTATTTTGTGTCAAACAGTTCTGTCGGACCTTAAAACAACTGTCACATGTATAGATCTGTGTAATGTCTATGTAAAGATCTCATCATCTTCCGAACAAAAAGCACTCTAATTATCCCAAACATTATTTTCATTCATCCATTCCTGTTGTGCTATTCTGTTAAGTTCACTTTGAACCTCACTCAAATGACCTCGCACTAATCAAAAGCGAACTAAATTTGTTTTCGTCGGGAATCCCAGACTGATTCCCGGCCACCGTAGGCACGGGCTTGCGGACGGCGAGTAATGAGTAGCTCACTGTCCGGTAAGGACCAAGCCTGGGTCGACGGCGCGTTGTGTTCCACGCGCGCCTCAAAGAGATGTCAGCAGCAACTGATGGGGTCCGCAAGGGCCGATGCCTGCCAGGGGTGCGGGTTGTTCGAAAGAGATACCGCGGCCCCTGGCATACAGGCAACTGAGAGAACACGGGTGGGTTTTAGTCAGTATAAGTCTGTCATCCCGCCCTCCCGCTCCACCCAGAGCGTGAGAAGTTATTTGATGATTTCCCACCCAAAAAAAAAAATCTAAATTTGTTTTTAAAATAAATCATCGCAATAAACACCACGCACTGTTCGAATTACGAAGTGAAGCATAGAGAATTACTTGCTCTTGAAATATCAGCTTGTAACAGACTGCCTACCAATGCTAACTGTGCGTGAAATGGTGCTTAAAATAGTTCACAAGTTGCAACTAACTAGCTATTACGGTATGTCATTTGTCTACATTAAGTACTCACGTGGCATCTAAAGCTAAACATCGGAAACGTTTTATTTATAATTTAAAAAAATCAGTATGTTGGTAGGGACAATGACAAAATTTCTAAAAAATCCTGAAAGTATCACTGTGATAACATATCTGAAACTACAAAATTGACAAATTGCGAAGTGAAATACGTTTATTAGAAATACGTAAGTATTTTATAGTAGTTTTTCGTGTTTTTTCAGTCTGTTTTCGATTCGAAGAGATAAGAAAACGATAGACAGCAGATGCCATTGCACTTATCTGCTTACAAAACTGCGTATGTTGGGGTAAGTTCGTCTATGGACAGAACGAATCAAATTCCCACATTTTTTTTTTTTTTATGCTGACGACAACTATGTTCTGCGCCATATTATTTAGCTCCAACAGTTGGGGTATTAACTAATCATACTAATAATAGTATCATAAATGTGAAAGTTTGTATGTATGTTTAGATTTGGATTTTGGATGTTTGTACTCAATCATGACCGAACGAATTTAGATTCAATTTGGCACACGATAGTTTATAAGTTGTATTAACATATAGGATACTTTTTATCCCGCTAGTACGTTTCCGTGGAATGATTTCCGGTCTCCACGCGGGCGACGCCGCTGGCGAAAACTAGTTTTTTTTTAAAATAAATCTATTATAATATGGCATAAAATTCAAGAATCAATATACTTAAATGCCCTATTTATTCAAGAAAAAACTGCGAGCTTTCGTTCAGAAATCGTTACAGTTTTCTTTAAAGTTTACAAGCAAAGACTCAGTGATTTCCAAACTCCGGTACAAACTAGCAAGGCTGACATAAATTGGTCATTCTCTACTATTATCGAGTCGCATTGTGGACAGCGATCAGCCATTGCCATATTATTTTAGTAATCGGTACAGGAGTGCTGTTATTTGTAACCGCGTTTTGTACAAACCGTTATCAGGGCTGTACCACGCTGTAGGTACTACGCAGGCAATTGAAGGAAATTTTGAAAAAAATGCTATTTGTTTATCTGTGGGTCAAATTGAAAGATTATTTGTAAATCTTTTTCTTTTTAAAATGCAAGAGAAACTTCACTGACACTCTTTAAATCAAGGTATTACAAAATCCTGGTTGCATTACTCTTGACTTGCGACTTGGTGTTAAGTTACAATTCTATCACTTCTATCTATCAAACCACTTAACAAATATTTTTTGAAAGCTCAAATCAATCTGTGATTTATTTGATTCGAAAAGTTAAGTTATTTAGGGTGATTCTACAAAATAACTATAATTTTACATTATAACTAGTGAACCCGGCAGACGTCCTTCCCGAACGTTTTGACCGCAAGCGTCATTTACTGGGTCCAATTTTAATCTAAGCCATCCAAGATGTCAATCTCAAACAAATTTCAACAAAATCGGTCCAGCCGTTTAAGAGGAGTTCAGTGACTACTCACATACAAGAGTTATTAATAAATAAAGATAGGCAATGCTAAAATGTACCTTACCACCCACTCTCTTTTGTGTTTATCTGGAAACTATATAAAGAATAAAACGCCAAACTTAAAAGTGCCAAAAATCATTTCAAAAAGTTCTATTTGACTTCCCTAAATGTAGTTCTTATGTAGGCGTGCGTCTAGCCGTGCAGTGAATACTGAATACAGATCACAAGCTCAGATAATAGACAATAATCTCTATACCACATTGACATCTGTCAAAATTTTGCGCGCCAAAATAGACTGTATAATGAAGTAGTAGAACTTTGTGTGCTACAATGAGTGTCAAAAAGATAAAACTTAGGTAACGGAAAACTACCATAAAAAGCTAGATAAATTATTCGGGACTTTCTTTATATATGACAAGAATAGTACCTAAAAAGTTTACTGCCTTTCTATCTACATAGTTATACAAATAAATAAAATTGAAGTTTCTGTTTGTAATGTCAAAATAACAGTTTTTTACTAACAGCTTAGCTAACCTCCCGAAACAACCGTGTCCGGTGAGGACCTGTGTCAGGCGGAAGGTGAGGACGCCATGCCGCCTCTCAAACCACTCCTCAAAGAGGGGACTTACCGCCGCAATCGTGGCGTGCCCAGCACTGGGTTGCGACAATCGCACTTTCCACGTCGCCATGAGATCCTGCCGGAGCTCTGTCCGCCTTGCCGCGATTTCCCGCGGCAGCGGAGTTGCACCCCGGCGTTTGGCCTACTCGCGCCACTCCCAAGTGAGCGCGAGGACCTTTGCCTCCAGATCCCATGGCGGTAATCCAGCAAGGAGGCCCGCCGCCTCACCGGAGATCGTACGGTATCCCCGGATCATCCGGATGGCCATGACCCTATGGGCCGCCTTCAACCGGCGTGCTGGTTGGCGCCTCAATGTAGGCGCCCACACCGGCGCCCCGTATAGGGCCATGGCCCGCACGACCCCCGCGTAGAGCCTCCGGCATAGTTGTGATTCATGAGATTTTTGGATATTTAGATTACTTTTAACAAAAACACAACTTTAAAAAACATCTGATTGTTCGTTCCGGCTAATCTTTGAAACGGCAAGACCGATTTTCAGTAGGAGATAGCCGATATTGAATGCTGAGTTGAATTCTATGGAGTACCTATGATAAGCTACTGCACGTTTTTGTGGGATAATTTCCGACAACCACGTGGCAGTGCAGCAGCTGCAGCAGTGGGCAGCAGCTAGTCCAAAATAAAAGTCTCTCTTACTAGTTACCTACCTTTTTACTTTGTACTAACGTTTATAAAATCAGTTCACTTTGTTAAGCAATCCATAAAAATAAGACACAATGAAATAACTTTAAAACCGCAAGTTACAAAACTTTTAAGCACTACAAATATAGGGGTTACAAAAAAGTTCTAACTTTGATTTACTTCAACCCGTATGATACTTGAAAGAAAATACTTAAAGTAATAAGAAAGAGCAATCTAGTTTTTAAATGCTTTCAAAACATTGTAATACACACATTTCCAATGAAACCAACATATAATTCGTTTTTTAAACCCTAATGTCAAACTGCTTTACTATAAAGCTAACAACATAGGCTGGAAAGACATGGAATCTCAGATTGCTATCTGGGATTTAAAACGAAGTTTACATATTTTAAATAATTTACATGTCATACTTTATTCAAATTCAAATCGTTTTATTTGTAGAACACAGGTAAAATACAGATGTCAATATTGTTAATAAAAAAGATACGAAACTATGTCTTGCCATCAACGGCTCACAAATATTTTGATTATAATTTTAATTAATTCGTACCTATTAGATGGGACAAAACATTCAATAAACATTACAACTTTATTAAGAAAACTAAGAGAAGCTTACAGCTTTACCCACAACTGTATTCCCCGAAGGAGTAAACAGAAGTTTAGGTATTTCCAGGAGGTACACGAATACGTTACTATTATTTATTTCTACTTGAGTACCTATAGTTTTCAATGTTTTGTTGGTATATTGGCGTGTGCTAGCTGACATATGGCAAATTTAATCGTTAATGTTAATTACCTACTACTGTATAGAATCAAGTTCTTCTAACTTAACAGACAGCTGTGCTGCTGGGGAGTTTGTTGCGCCACTTCTTCTTCCCAGCTAAAGCCCTAGGAAGTGGTGAAGGGCGGGCGTTTTGAGGAGACTGTCTTATGTAATTATGACGTTCAAAAAGAGCTGACTCTCAGCCTAGTTTGAATAAATGACTTTTGATTTTGATTTTACTGGCTTCTAAAAATTGCCCGGAATAAGTCAATAACACTGCCTCCAGAACCAGGGATTGAACCCAAGACTCCGCACACAGTAGTCGCGCTCGCTACCAATAAACCAACGGGTCAATTTTTTATTCTTAAACACAAGTAAATAAATTCCCTGTTAATACAAGTAACAGCGAATAACTTTGTTTTTTTTTACATTAGCGCCAACGAAACGGCCAGACAGCCATCAAACAGCATTCCTTTTTCAAATTCCAATACCCTAAAATAACATTCGCAAAACACACGTTCGGTCATGATCAAAGTTAAAAACAAATGCAGCCACAAAGCATTGTAGTTATGCGGGCGAAAAAACCGATCTTTTGCGCTGACCGACCAATACTGGCAACACTAACGACCAAAGACTAACAAGTCTTTGTTTTTTTTTTCACTAATTCTTTTCGGGCGGTCAAGGAAAGGCGTAATCCTTCTTTTGTTCTTACATTGCCCGCATTGATTCGCTATTTGGCGGTGCTGGGAGTATAACTAAGCCACTTATGGCTTACGGGTGGTTTAGGGATGGGAATATGTCGATATTCTGCCATGATGGTTTAGTGAGCTTTTCATTTAATCGTTTAGAGACAATTGACAACGAATAGGTGTAGTGGCGTCATTTTTTAAATATTTTTTATGATTAGAATTATCATCAAGATTGGCCTTGATCAAGATTGTCTAAATATCCTTCCCGGAGGTAAATCAAGGAAAGGTTTATTCTCCTTTATTTACCTACTAGCTTTTTCCATCGGCTTCGCCCGCGTGGTGGTCGGAAATTATCCCACGGGAACGTACCGACTACCGGGATGCAAAGTATTCTATAAATTAATCCAGGTTATAAACTATCTGTGTGCCAAATTTCATCCAATTCTGTTCAGCCGTTTTTGCGTTGTTAAGTAACAAACATTCAAACTTCGTCCGCGTAAATTTTCGTACCCCGGACCCACCGCGTGGGATCCCATTATCCACCCGCGATACTACTTATTTTACCGTTCTTTCTGACTTTTTTCTTTTTGATTAGCCCCTAAGGGTCATAGCGTGATGTTAAAAGCCTTCCTCAAGGAATGGGCTATAAAATCAAAAAGCTAGATTCAAATATGTCTGTTAGTTTCAGAGATTACCGCCTACATAGTACATACAAACTTTTACCTGTTTATAATATTAGTGTAGATGAACTCCAATTCCATCTTTAGACTGTAGCTGGTCTATTCTAAGCGGATCTTTGCCCTGGACGTCATCTGTTACATAGTAAATATTAGGTTTTAAATAAGAATCGGAATTGAAACTATCGACAAAAATATAGAAACGGTCGCATCACTTGCGGTGGCCGGCAGCTTGACCAAAACGTTGGCAAATGAAGCGGGAGAGAAAGCGCGACAAGCAAGGAATGGACACAGAATAGAGATTATACAGAGATCATGAAGGTTTTATTCTCAACGTTTTTCAGTTTTTGAAATAAGTTTATTTTTAACACGCTTTTAATAGCTTGGTATTTATGTATCTATGTAAAGGAATCTTTGAATGTGATTTTCACCCCCTTCAAAACGTCGGATTGATTTGAAATTTTGCACACATATCAAGGACTGATGATAATTTGACAATTTCAAAGAAAAAATAGAAAATAAATAATAGTTTAGAAAACTAAAAAACACGCTTTAAAAACCAAACTAAAAAAGTAGAAAATAATTTTAAAAAAGTGTGGGGTGTTTGAAATTAATTGATTGTAAAATACCGCAAAAAGCAAAGCTGGCTTTTTTAAAATTATTTTCCACATTTTTAGTTAGTTTTTTATTCTATTATTTATTTAGCAACTTTTAGGTGAAAAAATATCCAGCTACTGCCCGCGACTTCATCCGCACGAAAAAAATATCCTATAACATTCAGGGATAGTGTAGCTTCTCATCATCTCAAGTTTCGGAATCAGATCAGTAGTTCCAAAAATCCTTACATAAAACTCACTTTTTTTGGGCCTATACTATCTCGCTGCAGTCAAAGGCCTCCCTGTCTCTTTTAAACTCCATTCTGTCTTGAGCTATTTTGGACCCATCATGTCTGAAACTCGTTCCGTCAGCTTTCCTAGGTGTGCTTCAATGTCGCCGGACATGTTCTGGGACCCACAAATTTTACAAAATTATTATATAACCTTAGTGAAAGAATTCCCTGTGAATGCAGCAAGTAATTCAAATCTTACTGTCTTCTTTAAAGAAATGGCATTTATTGTTTACTACCCTGTCTAAACAGTTGCTCTTTGCGGTGATTCCCACTCTCTCTTCACCCCATAAACGATTACTAACCGTACCAGCCGAGGGGAAGGCGCTCGTTAAATAAGAAATGGCCGCGTATGTGTCAGCTTTCACTAATCCGCTGTTTGATACACCGAAACTAACGTTTACCTTATAATCGTTAGGAGGAAACAATTACATGACGTATATTAAATAGAGGATAAAATAAGTTAAACTGCCTTGTTGGTCTGGTGGTCGCAAGATCTTCTGTTGAGCCTGACTCAGCCTGAGGTCCTGTTTTTTTCCCTCTGGAATTTGTCAGTAGCAGCCCAGTGCCTGGTTTTTTCCCGGTTGAGGGCAATAGGCAAACATAACTGGCAAAATCTTGGTGTACAATACCTATACCTGTACCTATCACTTGTAGGAGACAAGACACGATATTATTATGTTCTGTTAGATAAAACAAACAAGTAATCTTGTATCAGTTTTTTCGGCATAATATAGTGAACATTTCTAAGCTCCACTTAGAAATTCGATCGTTGTCGAGACATGAATCCATCATAATTCACTTGTCAACCAATGAGTGTGCTTTCGATTTGTGTGCGGTCATTCGAATGCAGTGGAGCCGATGCTTTTGATTAGCAGTTTTGTCTTAAATTAAAATGTATGTTGTAAGCATATTTTATTGAAACAAGTAGAAATCGAGTACCTAAGCCAATTTTGTGCTAAAGTTCTTCATTTCAGCGTCCATTCTTCCACTACGTACTGCATAAATGCTTTGCAATCTTACTTATTGAAATCATAGCATTATACTAAGCCTCGCACTTTATTTTTCCACCTATGCTCTCTGACCCCACGCTTACTCTGTGGTCGCAACATAAGTGCATAAGATCTAAGGTCTCGTTAAGTGCAAATGGTCGAAGCTTTGTCAGCCCTCTGTAATCTGTACATTACAATATAACATTTGCTCAGTATAGCAACTGTAGCTTGTAATGCTGGGTATTGCTACATCTTTTATTGTTTATTTTATTAGGTATGGTTTACCTACATTGTGTTTAAAAAATATTTCTATCTAAATATTTATATCTAACCATACCTGCAAAATAAATTTTGCCTATGGTGGACAAACGACCTAAGGCTGGATACTGAGTAAATAATTTTTCCAATGTCAATTAACTTTATCCGAAGAATATTTTGGCACTTTTGACAGTTTTTCTAAATGACAGATGTCAATTTCATTTCAAAATAAACGGTATCACTGACGTTGGAGACTTAAATCTATTCAAAGATGATGTATTTTGTTTAGGTTGTGATAAAAGGTTAAATCTCTTTGAGCTTTGTTAAGTGTATATCGACCATAGCTTTGTCAGCCGTCACTAATCCGCTGTACCCACCGTTCAAGATAAAATATTGTTCTTTTACGCTACACCTAAGAAAACTTGCTTAGAAAAATACATTAAGGCCTTTTACCTTAATCGCTTTAAACAAACTGATGAGAAAATCTGTAGCAAATTAGATGCCTGAAAAGTTACTTAAATAATTCTACGTAAAAAAAAAACTTTTATCAACTATTTATATATTTTTTCGGTCCTTTGGGGGCAAATACCGCCACCAAGTCCTTCCAGAAATTCATTTTTCAAACGAATCCAAACAAAATAAAATCTTCAGAAATCTTAAAAATATCAGTGCAAGACGTACGTAAGAATCCCTTGTTCTTGGCATAGGCGGGCACTTTATCCGAATATATTACTGGATGCACCGATAAGTTAAGTACCCTCGTAGTGGTATCTGAACGCGTGCGTTTGACAGCTCAGAGCTGGACGTAATGGCGTTTCGCGCCATTTGTTACCGCCTTTTTTGTTTTGATGGCAGCATTGTAAATTTTGACGTCGTTATGTCAAATTTGCTGATCGGTTTGTTTACAATAGAGATGTGCCTTTGTAAGGCACTGCAATGATTGTTGAATGGTTTAGATTTCTTACTTACATTTTTAGTGCGTACCTAAGTAGGGAAGGTCTCAATTATCCAAACTATGTTACGTAGACAACTATTTTTTTCCTTAAAATGTGACTAGCATCAGCAAGTGTTTCAAACAGTAATCTTGTATGATACATGCCTCAGGCTGGGGCAAGAGTGCCCTTGCAGTTTCTTGCCCGTTCTTCTCCATACAGATCAAAGTATAAAACCGGCAAGTAACATCAACATTTTGAGTAACCGACTCCTTGACAATTCAAAAGTGCCTGGAAATGGTTTAATTGTACTAATCAGTGCTTTGAGTTTGAGTTTGCATCTGACATATATGAAAAAAATGCATTTGCGGCGCATGCCTTATAATAACGCACCTTAATAAATAATGTTAAACGCCTTATAAGTCTCAGAAAATACAAAAACATGCTGTTATTTCTTTTAAGAAAGGTACTAGTTAGTTCCTCATAAACTCAAACATGCCAATAAATTTTATGACCATAGAAATCAAAATAACGACAAACGAATAAAACCTCATTGTCTATTACCTAATTCCCGTTGGACTGTGCAATAAAATGCAATTTGCTGACGTAACACAATAAAATGGCCGATGGCTGATAAAGAGGTTCTAAACTCGTAGACAATAAAGACGCTAGTCCTCATTTTAATATCGAGTGTGGACGTGCTTAAATTGTGCGATAAAATGTTACAAAATGAGGGCTATGCCGGCTGTCCAAATGTGGAGAGTTTTCTTGTAATCTTAATGGCAAAATATGACAGATTTCCATGACGGCCGTTATATTATGATGAAACCGCTTTCTTAGGCCACCAAAGCTTTTAAAGAAAGTACCTATAGTTTTTAGTACTTTTAAGATTTTTTGAACATGATAGGTTTAAGGAAAACAGTGTGAGGATAGGTGATCCCATTTTTTTGTAACATTTGATTAGCTGCTAAATATTTTTTTTTTTGGAAAGTAGGTAATAAAATATAAATAGATTTTGTTTTCAGAAAGAATTTGGCTTTTGAGAAACTATTGTTCATAGCAAATTTAGAATAGTTTTATTAGAACCGAATTTTTAAATACGCTTATGTATGTGCTCTACAAATTTGCGCTTGATATATTTCACGTGGTTCATAGGAATTGTTTTACCTTTAAATTCGGTCTCATCAAGCCTTCCAATAGCTTCAGGTATGCCATAGTAACACCAGTAGCTTGACTTTCAGATTTATTTGACGACTATTCCTACATACTTTGCATGTCAGTTTAAAATCCAACGATCTCACTGTTCTTATAATGTTCCATAACAAAATGCAACTTCTCGCATCGCCAGGCATGGAAAACTATCCATAATCTTTACTATAAATCAAAAGTTATTAGGGCCATAATATCGACATAACAGTCAACGAATCGGACTCAGTATTAACTTTTAACACTCCCATCTTTAATATGAAGATTTACAGCTTATTATAATGGCGCCTGTCAAACTGTCAGTTTATGACGGTCGCGCCATAAATTGGCAGGAGTGCATTCGCCATCTTGGATTTTACGAATGTGGACGCATGTTGAAGAAATTACCGTGTGTTTTGATCGGTCGACGTTTTAGTCTGCTTATACTGCCAAGCTAGATAGATGTTCAAAGAAATTGAACGAACTTTTCTACTTTTCATGCTACAGAGAACAACATTTCCGGCCCATTACAAAACAAGGTTTTACTTTAGGAACGGTTGAAACAATCGAGCCTATTTTTAAAATAAGAACCTAACAGAAATCTAAATCCAGTTCCTTTTACAAAAGTAACAAGTAACCCCCCGTATTTATAAACATAGCTAAAAGTTAAGTAATGATTAGCGTCTCTTTAACTAAAAAAAAATGACGTTTATACAACTCTTAACTTTAGGCGTTTCCAAATAATCTAAGGTCAAAATAAAGTATTATAAGGTTGTCAATTAGGTGGCTAAATTCGAAATAAAGTTCGAAATCCAAAAACTGTTTCAAACGTTAAGGCTCAGTTTTAAAATTAGATCGTGTTTTGTACATACGGTTTGAGTTCCTGCAAACAGGCGCGACGCGACTCACGTAGAAAAAGTTCTGTGAAAATTTCATGGAAATTGTTCTACAAGTGTGGCGTCGCGTCTTTTGAAACAGCGTTTAGTGTAAGACAAATGAAAAAATTAAAATAAAATAAAAAAATCTCAATTACATAATAAAACACTTTGTACAACGTGTTTTTGTCTATTACCGGACCCTATGAAAGAACTACGGAATTGTGTAAAAGTGCAAATTGACGCTATTCTTAGTTACACTTACAACATTAACTATCGCGTAAAATAATAAGAAAAGTTAAATTGCTAATAAGTAGTCTATTAGGCTAGATTGTAGAAATGTAGTCTTATCTACGTAGCGTTTTGACCTTATAAGTTTTTAGGTGATCACTGCCATTAAAGAGTAGGTAAAGACACCTATTGAAGAAGGCTTATCTTAGCCAGAAATGCGTATGCATTTGACCCCTCATTAAAACCTGTGCCATGATGGGATAGAAGAAATTGTAGATATTAGTAGGGTTGGCCCTCAGTCATGCTTCTCTTACCAATTAGTGTACTTACCTACTCTTGGTGCGCCAAAACCTGCTCCATAAACTATCTATGGTAATGACGTCTCTTATAGCGGTATAGAGGTATAAAGATTAGGGTGCAAAGTTCTCTCTTACTCTGTGGAAAAGGGACGATCCCCCGACCTGACGGTTGTTGTGTCTGGTGGGCTACTGCCCGACGGTTGATGTCGGGACGTTGTAAATATACCAGCCGCGCGGTAAACTCTGATTGCGCGATGCAGGATTTGTGTCGACGTCAGGTCATCGATGCGTAGTTCGCATGTGGCTTTGTAGAAGTCACCACAGCGTCATAGATCAATAGATATAGTTGTAGATATCGTTGCGCACATCTCATCACAGTGCGTTCTTATTAAGCTAAGATTCCTTAGTATTTTCCAAAAGGACGACTATATAGTGAGGCCGAATGTGCAGCATTATGTATACCATTCCACAAGAAGAAAGCCTCCGCAAAATCTTAATACTGCCAACCGTCTAAAATGTATTTCTATGTTTCTAGGTTCCGTGCATGCCTCAAGCTAGCCGACACATCTGTCTCAAACATGGTGGGGAAGCTGTTCTTCAATGTCGTCCAAACGAAATGCTTCATCCTCAAGCCTGTCAAGATGTGCACGCAACGCTCCTGGTGGGGCAAATGCCTCAGAAGAGGTTACACGAAACAAGCCTTCATGAGGGACAACCTACCGTACTAGCCCGTTTAAGGCCTCACCTTTGCCATCTAAAACTAGGCTTTACAAGGTCTTACCTTCGCCTAAAAAAAATCATTGACAGTTGATATTGTCGGTGCCAATTTGATTCGATGTTGCCAGTGTTACCAGTTTAATTTTAGGGTAAGTTCCCAAAATATGGGTAAATGTAAAGAAATATGGCAACGTTGAATTCCTGAGTACATAAAAACGTTCTTAATAATATTTATTTCTGTGATCGTATGAGTAACTTAATATATTTTTTAAATGTTACTATAGACGGGTTCTGTTTCTCATAGAAATTAAATGTGTGTCAAATACGGGTTTCGAATTTTAAAATAAAATGTTTGACTATAGGTACCTAAAGCTGGTCTTAAGACTTATTATAATATTTTGTTGTTTTCACACCAGATTTCTGTCCGTCAAATTAGTAAGTTTGTACGATAAAAAATGATAAATGGTAGTTTTTCTACCAAACAATAATAGAAGCAAAGATTTCAGCACCTTTTTCACTTTTGGACTTGTTTTAAAACCTGATGTCTAATGTTTATTTATTTTTCAATTTGGACTTTACATATTCCTTACTCACTGCCATTGTAATATATTCCGTCAGCCAGTTATGCCAAGCGAAACTATTCTTTATGATCAGGCTATTTACTTTCCGCCGGATTTTAAATTTTCACTGAATTGATTCTTATTGGTTGTTGATATTCAAAAGTATAATTATACAATGTGGACAAGACCGTACGACAGCAAATTAAAACATTGTTAATACTAAAGCATAGTAGTATTTCGGAAGTATCAAATAAATCCTAACATTGAAATTAAAATATAAAAACAAGTAACTAACTAAATAGTAGTGATGCATTAAGGATTTTGCCAATTATTGACTGGATATAGTTACTAAACTATTTGACATATTTGATTGACTTTTTGTATCAAACTACTACAGATATAGGTGCAGACCTTCATAATTGGGGTAGCTTGATGTGCTGGCATCTTCACTTACGAAGTTAAAAACATTGTTGTAAGTATTGTCATGTCGTAAAATAATAGAAAAGTAATACAAATTTTATTGTTTTTGGATATCCAGAATATTGATTTTTGTTTTGTAAATATGTAATTATACAAAATAAATTGACTCTATTTATTTGTTTACGAAAGTTAACCATAAAATAAGTAAAATAATACAAAAAAATAACCTCTTGTAAAAACAAAACACCTTTCCGAATTTCAAGTTTGTAGAGTTAAATAAAAGTAAAGCAAATGGGTGACGTAGACAATGTTTGCCGGGATTAAAAAAGAAAACATTAAAAATAATAAAAAGAAAAGTCCGACAATTTTTGCCTACGTCATCCAAAAATTTGGCAATAACACTTAATAGATTTAGCAGACTTGTAGATATTATAGTAATATCTCAGGTGAACCCGGGAATAGACTTGTATTGTAGAACAAATAGGCTTTAGAATTATTTCTGTCAAAACGGGAAACTGTTTTTTTGTGTCGTATCGGTCACGAAAAAATAAACAGACTATAGTGAATTTGACAGATTTTAGTCCTTTAGCCATTAATAAACTAACTCGGTCTAATCTCAACGATAGTGTATAAAGTATAATTATTAAAATAAAAAGTAATATAACTAATTTAAATTATTTACTAACCGCTAAAAACTTTAATTTTATGAAAATACCTTTCACAACATAAAATGTTAAATTTTATCTTTGGTCAAAGGCTTAACGTACCATGCCCACTTTGTCCAGGCATATAAGCCTATGCCATATTATTCCTGAAACGCCCCAAGCGAGGTGAGTTGTAACTATTTATCAAACTCCTTTCACAGACTAATTTTGTGCCAAAAATAATCCAGATCTTCCATTATTATATTTTCATAACCCATACGTTTTTAGTGGTTTTATAGTAATGTAAGAAAGGCGTGCGAAGTTCCTCTATTCGACAATATGGATGTTTAGTCAAATAAGTATTTTGTGATTCTCACATGTAGATGTTTTAAATGTTAGTTATAGTTTAATTACCTAAGTAGAACAAGCAATAATTTCAATAAATAAAAATATATTTGAAGAGCCTGTAGATGACTACTAATAAAATGTTGTAGAATCAAATGCAAGTGTATTTATTGTTTGCGGATTTAACCTTCCGGGATTGTCTAAAATGTTTGTAAGTACTCGAACTACAAGTATTATTGTAAACAATAATCAAATAAGGCATAATAAATTCCAATTTTCCGCCGCTTCAAATATTACTTAACACAAATAGCAGTAACGATTGCGCCCTCTTTTTGTGAACCTCAACTAATTTATATTTTCGGGGTCCATAAAATACTAAATAGCCAAGTAACTGCAACTTACTTAGCTGACAAAGCAAACAACTAGACGGTTGGACGATTGCTTTGCAAGCCTATAAGTTGTCAGTTCGATCCCCAACTATTGACAAAGCAAAAAGACTTATTTAGATCCCGTTTGCTCCGGGTACTCTAGCTTATTTACTGTGACCAACTGTGAGACAAGGCCAGAAGGATAAAAAGAGGCCCAATTATTATAATTAACAACAAGCGTAATTTTTATTGAGGATCAGTTAAATATTGCCCATAAAATAATATATTTGTCTAAAAAAAGTTGGATCTATGTATAGTCGACCTGCACTCTAATTGAATTACATACTATCAATCAGAATCTGAACCATTTTGAAGGATAATGGCACATTTTTTTTTATCTGCTCCACAATGTAAATAACGCAATGAATGTTGTTGATCTATCAAAATGTTAGACATTCCTACAGTGAGTGTGTTACGCAATTACCTCTCTGGGTAAAAGATAGGTAATTACTAATTAATTAATTGATTAGTAATTACCTCTTAATAATAATTAATTATTAATTATTCTGTATACAGAAAAGTACGGGGTAATTTGAAATAGTTGTTGTAACACCAGTCGCTGATCATTACTCCTTACATTTTTAACCCCCGACGTAAAAACGACGGAGTCATGCAAATGCTAGGCCACCTCTGTTTGGCGTTTTCTTTGACCGTCCCCCGACTTGACAATACGTTGATCAAAATATTACCTACAACTTAAAAGACCAATAAATATTTTTTTTTACTTTTTATAGTTTTTGTTTTTGGGTCGAGGGTTTTTTAAATTTTTTGCTACAGTTGTCAACCCCGGATTCAAATATCCGAACTTCGCAAATCGCAAAGCAATGCAAAAAAATGCAAAATAATGCAAAGCAATACAATGCAATGTTTTCTTTTTTTTTGCATGGCGTTTGTTCAGTAGATACCGTAGCTGATCACTAGGGATCGGATAATTGGATGCATATTTACCTAAATTTAGTTTTTAGTTACGAAAATATGGAAGCGGCTTCTTAAAATATATTTTTTCTACAAAAATCCTGGGATGCCAGCAACACCGGGAATGCATAACTAGTCAGTTGTCTATTATGGAAGCGACTTCTAAATAATTAGGATTGCTTAACTATTCAGACGCATATTTATTAAAAAATTAACCCCGATGGAAATTTGTTACCTATACCAATGTACCTAGGGTGTAAGTCTGTAAGAGTGGGGGTGGTGTGTGTTAGTAAAAACATTATTTTTTTACATTAATTTTTTTTTAAATCGGTACAAAAGCGCATTCCATTTTAGCCAACCTCTCAACTTTAGGGGAATATGCATCCGATCTCTACTGATCACACATTGTTTGTGTGATTTATCAAAATAAAAAGTCATATTCAAACTAGACTGAGAATCAGCACATTTTGAACGTCAAAATTACATAAGACAGTCCCCCAAAACGCCCGCCCTTCACCACTTCCTAGTGCTTTAGTTGGGAAGAAGAAATTGAACAAAGAATACCTGAGCTGCACAGCTATCATTTAAGTTAGAAGAATCTAATGGTATTATGTACCTATTTTTATTCACATCAAGAAACAGCAGTGCTATTCTGTAAAAATCTCAACGTGATAACATAACTGGGTGAACTGAGCTGTCATTAGTATCAATCCTAGTGCCAGATGGAATGACAGCTCACTTCACCTAAGTTATCACGGTGAGATTTTAACAGAATAGATCGGCAGATTATATTGATAATCGAACACATTCTAAGTTCACATATTATCGCGATAGGATTATTTAACGCACTGGTAAGCGCCCCGGGAATTTAAAATCGAACTGTGTCTTTTTCCGACTCGCTGAGATTACACTCTGTTGGATTTTAAATACTCGGTTCAATACCGGGAGCTGAAAATCAAGTGAGCGATAAAACCCCGCCACGATATTTGTACGTGTGAACGTCGACATATCGGGGGGAGGGTTCTGTCCGCATTGTTTATATAGTTTTCAATAGCCCGGACTTTACCAATGTATGTAGCGATGTAAATAATGATGTATGTAGTGTATGAATGCATGCCAGCAATGTGAGAAATCTTTTTAATATTATAGAGAACTTTTATTTTTGTTCCGATTATTGTAACTGATGAAATAAATAAAAAAAATATCTTGCAAATAATTTTGTGTTGTTTTGATTTCAATCCAAATACACGATCCTATGGTAAGAGGTTGACAATTCGTTTGAAAGAAAAAGAGTGATCGTCAACACTAAGTGACACCTAAACTAATGCCTACAGCACGCTGTTGGATTTTAAATTTTCAGCGCTGAACCGAGGTATCTATCGTGAAATTACTTAAGTCTTATAATAAAAAAAAAACTGTGCCTAAAAATCTTCTGAAGGGCGAAGGCTCATGATGATTAGCTAATGAACTAAGATAATTTCTTTCACGCTAAATCAGTTGTCGAAAAAGGCCAAAATTAAAAAAAGTTTGAAAATGTAAAATTGGTACGTCGCGAACTCAAACAAATGAACGTAACTCTAGTATTCCGCCTTTGCCTTTGGGCTATCAACACTTACAACGGTGATTACACCGCCATCTAGCGGTCGACGGAGCTTTTGACTTCAGGCTTGCTAGATGAGTGAACCGTTCGTAATTTTGTTACTAAAACTACTACCACCACTCCCCGCTAGATGGCCCTTTTTAAAACACCATATAAAATTATGCCTTGATTCCTTAAAAGATTGTGTAGAGGACGGTGTACCTGCTATAGTACACTCACATTATCGCCAGTTAAGTAAAACGACTACGTAGGTAGAAAACGTTTATTACATTAAGGAAGTAACATAAAACAGATAAATTCACACCATATAAACATCACCATCTTGATGTTTTAACAACAAAACGTTTTCTCCGTCCTTCAATTCATACTCGACCTCTTTTAAAATATCTATTTTACCGCTATCTGTCTCCGTAACCTGAACTAATAAGTTCTGTTCGACGTTTTTGCTCTTAGCCTGTTTGCCGTGCTTCGCCGCTAGATGGCGACGCAATCCTCTCACTCTCGTATAGGTGGCGCCACAGTGCTCACAAGGGTGCGATTCTGATCGGACGTGTGTTGATGAAATATGCTCTTCCAAGCTTATTTTGTAGCCGAATTTCTTGGTGCAGATTGTGCACTGGAAATAAAGAAATTGATGGATTAATCTGCAGTTTTATTTGCCCTCTGATCCTTTGAAAATATTTAGCAAGTTTTGCCTAGCATATGAATACATACCTCATATTTCTTAACGCCGAGATGTCTCCTGCGATGTGCACGTAGATTTGAGCTGGAAATACATCTTTGTGGACACATGTCACAGCTGTAAGGACGTTCACCGGTATGTTTTCTGCAACACAAGAATAGAATGCATCACTATAGTCTCTACTTACTAGTATCTAAAAACATTGCTCACACGATGACCGGTGTGGCCGAAAAGTTCAATAGTATCGACCGCGTGCCGTAGGGCACAGTCCCTCTAAGGCCAATTTAAATTCTTGATTCCAATTGATGTCACTTCCAGTTAAACAAATATCAACTTTACGTTTGTGTGTATTAATTTATTGAAAGTAATAAAAATTTTAGATCTAGCGCAAACTGAACTTGTGAGTTTTTTAAAGTTATTTTTCCAAAACACACTGTTTTTTACATGTTTGAAACGTAAATCCTGAACGCAGTTTTAGTAGTAACATTTGGGGGAGGCTTATGTCCAGCAGTGGACACTATTCGGCTGAAATAATAATGGTAATAAATGAAGTATTGCCATTACCTAATGTGCACGGTCAGTGAAGATCGCTGTGTGGCTCTAAACTCGCAGTGTGGACACTGATGACTCTTGATGCCTGTATGTGTTAACTTGTGTTTGTGTAAGTAATCCTGACGAGTGAAGATTCTGCCACATATCTTAAAATAAAAGAATAATTTAAATAAATAAGTTACTGACAATTAGTCAAAATTTAAAAAGGATCTCTACAATATACTCTCTAGGATGTACATTATTTTATATTAATCCTTACATAGTATAAAACAAAGTCGCTTTTAGTGTAGTTATAGTGTTTGTATGCTTAGATCTTTTAAACTACACAACAGATTTTATTGCGGTTTTCACCAATAGGCTGGGTGATTGAAGAGGAAAGTTTATATATATAACACACTGACATCTACGCAGGCGAAGCCACTGGCAAAACCACTAGCTTTTGCCAGTGGCTTCTAGACAAACAAACAACAATATAAATATAATAGTAATAATTTATAATAAAGCTGATGAGTTTCTTTGTATGAACGCACTAATCTCTAGAATGACTTTTCGGATTTGAAAAATTCTTTTCGCATTTCATAGCCGAATTCTTGAGGAAAGCTATTAAACCAGACAATCAGAAAAAACCTGAATACATGATGCAGAAGGTAGTGGTGAATTTGAATATTGTTATGAGTGGCAATGGACTGCAACGGGCTAAGACGCCAACATGCAGTTCCTTACATTTATGCATTACAATACTAACATCACAAACAAAGTTCTTCTCCTTTCCATGTTCAATCATATGTAATTTCAACAATTCCTTAGTCTTAAACAATTTTATACACTTGCCACACTTAAATATATGCTCTGGCAACTCTGTCAAAGTGTTGTGTTTATGGTCTCGGATATGATACTCGTACATGCACCTCTTTGGAAGATACCGGTCACAAATTGTACATTTATATCCATCTTTCAAGCCTTTACAGAAGTTTCCTTCATGACTTATCCTTGTTTTTCGACTTTTAAAACGTTTTTCACAGCCAAAACATTTGAAGAGTGTTCCGTTGTTTTCTATACCATGCATTTCTGCATTATGGTGGGATAAGTTATCTATAGTGTCGAAGTCTATGCAGCAAATATTGCAGTAAGTAGGTGAGCGTTTGTGTAAATACTTTTTTCGGACTTTTGTATTAGTTTTCAATTTCTTTTCTGTCTCCGGTTCTTCATACTCTAAATTGTCATCAAAATAAGTATCTATTCCTTCGTAAATTTCGTCTATATCTTCGCTTTTTATCACATCGGATGTCAGATCTTTAATTTTGGATTCTTCAAAGCCTTTGTGTAATAATTCGCGTAACTTAGCGTCAGTGTCTTGGCAAAATGTTTTATAAAAGTTAAATCGCTTAATTTCGTTGAAACAGTTGACGCAAACCTTACTTAGATGAATATCGTCTAATTCTAGATGTAAACAGTCTTTTATTATATCAGCTAAGCAGGTTTCTGTGGAATTTTCTGAAACATTTAGCAGTATTTCGATGTCTGCATTTTTGTTCCAGCATAATCTGCATACATCTTCATGGGAGAAATATTCGTAGTTGAACAGTTCACTATCGGTCGAAATGTGGCACCAGTGCATGATCTGCAATTTATTTTTTATTAATAAATTCACGTAATTAAAAACAAATAAACACCACAGAAATACCAGCTCGCTTTGTTGATGATTTCGACTTGTCAAACTCAAAATTTTATATCAAGCCTGTCAGTGCTGTCAGTCAACGTGAATGCTGCCACATTAAATAATAAATTACAAAAAAATATCAACTGCCATTTTGAATGCCCTAAAAACTTAGAGCACTACCACAAAATTCATCGGTCCTAAAAAGGGCTAAAAATTTTCGGGCTAAAAAGATTGCATCTATTGGTAGAGGTAACATAGCTAAATATGATTGTCAGCGCCATCTTTTATGTCATAGTGGAAACTATAATACACGAAGTACTTAAAAATCTAATTATAGCTACAAAGTAAAATCAGGTTTATTGAAATTCTTCTGTAGATAAAGTCACGCGAACGCGAACTATTTAATAGATACGCCGCTATTAGACAAAACGTAAGTAGCTAATTTCGATAACGAGGTTTATCTCAAACAAAATTAGATCACAGGTTGGCAGGGGGGTATCGACGCGCAAACTACAGCACAATACATGATTCTAGAACCACACATTTTTCGTCGGTTACCTTCTTCAGGAATCAAATGCAAAACATTTTTTTCAAAATCGTCTGGTAGTTCCAGAGATATCCACATAGAAAACCTCTTATTATGTACTTTAGGCTAGTAACATTATGGTGAAGAGTTTGTTTGGTTGACTGCGCTAATCTCAGTAACGACTAGATCGAATTGAAAATTTATTTTAGTTTTGGACAGCCCATTTATCGAGGAAGGTACAGGCTGTATAACATCATGCTAGGACACTAAGGAGCCGAGCAAAAAGAAAAGACGTCACAAATACGAAGTAGTAGAAGATTCGATGCGACGACGGGGTGGGTACCAAGAATTTTCACGTGGCAGAAGCTAATTATTATTATTAGTAGTATATATCGTGCACGTTAGAGATTAACTACTATAACATGGCGCGCCCCTCCAAAAATCAAATCGTTTGAAAGTTTTTGTAAAAATATTTACAAAGCGTCACCAAGACTTACAACGCATGTGCGCGTACTGAGACGGCTGTAGAACAAAAATAAATCCGGCGATTTGTTGCTTGTCTAGCGGATGTGACTACATACATTGAAATACTGCCCTGCCAATTATATCTGTAGTAATGACACATATGGGTTTTCACTTTTTTGCAGAAATGGCATCCTTAGGGCCTTATCATACTAGTGGATTGCGAGCGTCGTCAAAACGGAGCGGGCGCGCAACGAACACGCGGCGCATGCGCAGCGAATTCGTTGCGGACGCGCAACGAGATCGCCGCGGACGCGGAGAGAGATAATGGATCTTCCCAAATTCGTCGATGCTGTCGTTTTCGTCTCCGGCGTCTTCGAAGTAACAAAGCCAACAGCAGTGTCTCCTCGTCGGAATCCATTTTGTTACTGAGTGTATTGTACGTCGTTAACTTGCTACAAACACGCGACGAAAACGTTGCGAATTTGCCACGCGTCCGCGACGTCTTCGCTGCGCAGCCGCGGCGTGTTCGGGACGCATTCGCTGCACGCCCGCACAGCCTCGCAGCCGCTCGCAAACCGCTAGTGTGATATGGCCCTTAGGGGCAAACCTATATGTCAAAAATAAAAATATTTGGTTACCGGAAGTATGTTTTTTTGATAGCGAGAGTCACAGTACTTGCATGAAAATTTTACTTAAAGATTTCCGCGTTTTTGTCGGAACCGCTTTTTTACAAGTACTGTACAATTAAAAGGGCAGAATAGTAATATGGAGGAGCGCGCCAAGTTATCGCAGTTAATCTCTAGATCTAGTTTGAAATAAAAACATCAGTAATTAGAGCATAGATTTAATGTTGATAATCAACAAACGGTGTTCCGTAACTTATATGTAACTATACTATAAACATTTAGCGCTTAATCCTAAGTAACATTAAGATTTACTTGATGCCTACACAAAAACTTTAAGCCATTTCTAAAGGGCTGAATCTTGCAAGTTTACTTGTGCAAGATTTGTGTCCACAAAACTTGCAGCAAGCTAACTTGCACCATGGCATCAAGTTACCTACCTTAATAAGGCAACTTATGTAGTGGACCCAGCACTTTAGATAGGTTTTAAATTGCATTGTTTAATAATAGGTTTAAAGCTGCGGTCACAGCTTAAAAAAATAAACGATAATTGCCTTGATATCAAAATTTCATGGACGATGAAGCAATAACTTGGAATTGATTCATTATTAATTTATTTCACGCCAAGACTTTTGACCTTTTGCAGCTGACTCATGTAAGTTAATACAAAAAAAATTACATATTTTAGGGTCCCTTATTTCCTTTAAAACATATTTGTGTTGATTGTCCGTCCTTAAATAATTATACATTAGTTTTAGATCTAACTAGCCATTCGCTCTTGTTTTGCAAGGATTTTAAGACTTACCAAAACGCCGAGATATCTTTATTATATGAAGATTTATTACTGCAAATAAATTTACCGAAATAAATTCTTTAGAGAATTGGTGGTATGGTAATGAATATTGCATTAAAATTCAATTAACAACGCGGACGCGGCAATAGACTTTAATTTATAAAATATATCGATTTAGAAGGAAAATTTAACAATCAAGACAGTTCGGGGTGCAGTCTACATCAAAAAGGCAAATCAATTTGTAGGCACATGTTGATAAGTTCTAGCTCTAAAACTATCGTACACACGGCTACAAATCATGCATTTCCAGTTTACGCTGATCTCGCACTGTACGGAAATCCTATACAATGTGAGATCAGCTTATATTGGAAATGTATAACTTGATGTGTAGCCGTGTGTACATTGATAATTAATTCTATTTATTAGTACGTAATTATCTAATATTTAATTGAACAGCACCTGGCTGGAGTTCCGACCCCATTACTGGCGCCAAATCAAAGTCAAAAACGGCACGTAATTAAGAATTGGTACTATTTCAAGATAGTAGCTAATCTTAAATGACTGAACTTGAAAAAACCCGTATTAGAAGTATAAAAAAATACGAAACCTCCTTTTTATTCAACAACCATGGACTTAATTTTCTAGCGTAACCTATTTAGTATCACTTGTAATAGGCAGCTTAGGAAATTACTTTTGATAATTTTAACGCCACAGCAATGATGGAAGAAAAGATAAAAAGAACATGGAAAACAGAAATCTTAAGGTTCCAACAAACACAAAAAAATTAAGCTAATTATTTACTAAGTATTACTAGAACATCGAGACAAAAACATCAAAATAATTGTGTCACTGGCATCATTATTAAGGTTTGTTTTTTATTAATGATAGGTACATACGGCTACACATCAAGCTATATTTCCAGTTTACGCTGATCTCGCAAATTGTCCGTTCTTTCTTTTTTCGAAAAAAAAAAAAACGAATTGTCACTTGACAAACCATAGACATGAAAGAAAAACGCGCTAAACGCGTACGTTAACGTATCGGTCCGCACAAAATATGAATTGTTATATTTCTATCTAATTCAGCTCATTTAAAATTCTTAGCTTATATTCTAAACTATGGTTTATGTTTTAGTTATTCCTCTTCCCTCTCCTGGTCTCGGTCCTTCTTTTTCTTTTTCTTCTTCTCTTTGCGAACTGATGTGTCAGCCTCTGTTGTTGTTTCAGCTTCCATTGTGGCGTCACCGGAGCCGTCTTCCGTTCTATAGAAAAAAAAAAATGGTAATGAAAAAAGGTCATTTAAAAAAAGAATGTTGTGATTCCAAAAAGTCAAATTCAGAAAACAACTTTTCTAGGACCAAAACATTTGGATAAATCTATTTACGCCTTATTTTCGTAGGCATAGGCAGAAGCTACAAAATGGAACATGACACAATGTTTTTATCTAAAAACTTCTATTTTATGTTGTCCACACACAGTACTACAAATGATTTCACCAAATATTCCAGTGTTTTTCGAGACAACTGGAATACAATTAATGATAAGTACATTTAAGTTTGCTGCCATTGCTTTTAAAACAAATCAGTAGACTTTAGCCTTTATGGTCCTGGCATAATATAGGTACCTACAGCTAGATTCAGATTTATTTAAAAGTCTGATAGTGTATAAAAATGTAAACAAATAAATAAAAAAACAAATTGAGTGCTTTGATCTGAATATCACCCAAAATTCTAATTTTAAACCGCCTTGGGGAGTTTAATTTTATGACCTCAATTTTCGTCAATGATTTGTAATAATTTTATTCAAACAATAATCATTGGAGAAGTTGTGATATTTAAAGTGGAAACCTACTGATAAATGTGTTACCAATTCCCTTTAGTGAGTGATTGGGAAAGAATTTAATCAGCAGGGTAATTGTGTAATACACTGGCACTCATTTTGCCAATCTAACAACATTAATTGCATTAATTACATTGTGGAGCAGAAAAAATCTTCAAACATTATGAAGCAATTGATTAGGAATAACCTCAAATATAATTCTGTTTCTGATTGGTAGTGTATCAAGAAATTACAGTTTATTTTGAGCTTTGGCCAAGACAAGTTTTACTTATAATAAGAAATGTATACTTACACAGCCTCAGGGGCTTCACTGTCCCTCTTCTTTTTCTTCTTCTTCTTCTCTGACTTAATTTCTACGGAGTTATTTGGGTCATCCGCATTAGCTGTGCTGGCCGTCCTCTTTCTGCCAACATCATCGGACTCTGCATCTCCATTCTCCTTCTTCACCTTAAAATCTACGTAACTTTGCAGCCAATCTGATGGGGTATTTTCATTAGGTTTGCCAAATTTGTCCAGTTTTCCTTGAGAAATCAGCTGCTTCTTGTGCGATGCTTTCGGTCCTAAGCCCCACTTTCGTGGGTATGTGTCCCTTTCCATGATAACTCTTTTCAGTTTAGCTGCTACGCCGTGGTCACAAGATGCCATTGTTGAGGTCGTCATTAATGCAATCGCTAATGCGACTGCCTCTCCTTTTGTTGTCACTATGACAATTTCTTGATCAATTTCAATACCATCTTCGTACCTCAAGATACCGGGTATTAGGACCTTAGCTCCGTAACAGACAGCATTAACAGCACTGTCTTTGATGAATATTCTCTTGTGAGCAATTAATAAACCTTCCAACGGTTTGATTACTCTTCGCAGGTAAGTCTCATCTTTATGGTTTTCATACGTCCATTGTGCGTCCAAAATGTCATGCATTGTAACCATGCCTTCTTGTTCTCCCTGGATACCAGAACGGACTCTTCTGAGCTCAATCATCTGTCCACCGACCCCAAGCATTAATCCCAAGTGTACACACATGGTACGGATGTAAGACCCAGCCTCACAGCTGACCCAAAACACACCAATGTTACGTTCCTTGTCAAAGTCAAGGAGTTTGCTGTCATACACTGAACGTACTCGAAGCTGACGTTTTACCGCTGAAATAAGAGGTGGACGTTGGAACAGAGCCCCACGCAATTTCTCAAGTCCTTGAGTAACTTTCTGGAGATTTTCCACAGCTGAATGTAAACTGAAGACTGCAACGTACTCCTTACCAGCATTCTGCTGAGATTTGACGAGCCTCGTCGCGCGGTCTATGCACACGATCAAACAACCTGTCACTTTTGGGTCCAACGTGCCTGAATGTCCAGTTTTCTCCACTTTCAGGATCCGTTTGATCCACGAAACTACCTCGTGCGAGCTTGGGTTGCTGGGCTTGTCGACGTTGATGAAACCAGCCTTCACATATTCAGCAATCGGGCGCTTCAGTGGCGAGTGGCCGAATGGAAGCGGCGTGTAGTGGTTCGTGCGCACATTGAGACGATCAAAGTTCTTCAATAATAATGGCCAATAAGCTGTATCCAACTTTGTCACCGCCTCTGTTGGCTCGATTTTGAAGTCCCCTAGCTTCTGGAATGTGCCTAGGGATACTTGTTCCTTGACTTTCTTCTTTTTCTTGTCCGAAAAATTTGCGCCGGGTTGCAGAACCTCCGTCATTTTCGATTAGTGACTGGTTTCCTTCGTTATTACGCACTGTACTCGTTTAACACGATATTTAGGTCAGTCCAGCGTACTAACAGTTACTATTGTTTGTAAATTTTATTGTAAAACGCACAAACAAAGAGCCGACACGTGCAATGTTAATTTTTAGGTTACTTCAACTTCAGTCAATGAAGCTCGAGGTTTTGGGTTTTACGTTTATTTTGGAAATAAATTCACTAGCAGGGGGCGCTCGAGTAGTATAGTGGAGCTGCCAACTGATAAACAATAATTTTATTCGGATACATTTAAGTTCTAAGCATTTTAGTTCTAATGGCTATAAAATGTACTTTACAGCCAATACCTCATCCGCGTGAATTTCGTATTTTCTCCTTTAGTTTCCAACATTCGCTTCCACCTATAAGGCAGTTTATCTAGTTATGTATTCGGGCCAAGTTCCAAGTTCTTAGATCAAAGAAAAGACATGAACCGCATCATCATAAAATACTCCTTCTTGCCCCGTTAGATGTCTATTTTCGAATAATTTATTCGCTTAAGTTTCCATTATTTGACTTAAATTGTATAATCCTTTTTGAGTTAATCAAGCCATCCAGTAAAATTCTCCCCATAAACGATTAAGGTTTTCTTTTCAAAAATCACCCAGGTTGGGGTTGATTATGGAAAAACCCAAACTAGATAGTTTTAATTTTATGGTAAAATAATACATAACTTGGTCGTTTGCTGATTGCTTTGTTTCATTTGATGATCAGCGTAACGTATCCGACCAACAACAACATGGGAGTAACAACTATCAAAACATCTGTCACTGTGTTCTGTCATGTTGGTCATGTTGTCAGACAAGCTTTGCTAAGAAGCGTGATATTATTGAAATTTTCCAGTTATATTAGGTAGTAATCAAATCAAATACAAGAATGGCAGGCGTATTATTCGAGGACATATTTAATGTAAAAGATATAGACCCTGAAGGCAAGAAATTTGATCGATGTAGCCGTTTACATTGTGAATCAGAATCGTTTAAGATGGACCTTATTTTGGACATAAATTCGTGGATTTATCCACTGGAACTGGGTGATAAATTTAGATTAGTTCTTGCTACAACTCTCAGGGAGAACGGTTATCCTGATGGTGGTGAATGGAACCCTCTAGAAACGGAGGGAAACCGCGCCGACAGTTTTGAGTATGTCATGTCGGGAAAAGTTTACAGGTTAGTTTTGATCGACAAAGTGTTTATAAATTACTATCCATCCTCGTTATTTGAGAGATCACTTACATTACGTATGTGCCGGTTTATGGGTCCACATTTCGGCCACCTAATAAAAAGGGACTTTTTAATGTACAGGAAAGTCATCTTAACCTGCACATTTTGTTTATACCAGGGAGTCTGTATTCAAGTAGTTTTCAAAACAGATAATAGGAACAGGCTTAGATAGAACCAATGGTAACTTAAGACATTTAAACTCCACCTAAGATGACCCACTGCCCATATAAATAATAATTTATTTCTCTTTCTCTTTGTCTTCTCAAAAAAGTACAAGTTTGATACGTGGTATATAGATTACAGGCAGAATCTAACCTTAATGAGAGCTGGAGTCTATACTGGGTTCGGAATCTGTAGTACAGACCTCCAAGCTCACACCCTTAACCTTTTGACCGCCACGTTAAAAAAGTAAAAACGTGCCCTCGCTGCCACGCGGCTTTATTTACGTATAAGTTTGTCATGTAGTCACGACCGTGGCGTGCTGGGCACATTTTGGTTTATCATCTACTGTGGCGGTCAAAAGGTTAAAATTACAACATTAAATTTAAAAGCTCCAAGCACTGAGAGGACAAGAATTGAATACAAACTCAATAGGAGATGTGCTAAATGTGTCTTTGAAGAGTGTTGTGTGTCCACACGTGCAATATAAGTCATCACGCCCAGCGCCTGCGAAGGGCACGGGGCGGGAGCATTTACTTGCCTGAGATTGTTGAAATAGTCTGACAGTGTTAACTGACAAATGTGCTATAACAGCACAGAGTTAATATGCTGTCCACACTGCTGTGACACAGGCCTCCTCACAGTAAGAGGGAATGGGCCATAGTCCACCACATGAACCCATTGCGGGCTGGTGGATGTGACATGTCTTTCGATTTTATTATTCCTTCACCGTTTTGAGAGCAATCAAAATCAAAAGTCATTTATTCAAACTAGGCTGGTGTCCGCACTTTTCGAATGTAAAAATCCCCCAAAACGCACGCTTTTCACCACTTCCTAGTTCTTTAGCTGGGAAGAAGTGGCGCAACAAACTCCCCAGCAGCACAGCTGTCTGTTGAGTTAGAAGAACTTGATTCTATACAATACGTACGTATTTAACGTTACGAAACATAATATTAAAATATTTGCCATAATTATGTCAGCTAGCACACGCCAATATACCAAAAAAATCATTTAAAAAAATTACTCAAGGAGAAATAAATAATAAAAACAAAAACATAAACAGAACTTAAAACCTAAATTAAAGCCTAAGGGGCGTGCCCGCTTACGTATGCTGTGATGTAATTTACACAAAGTAATGTGCCTGCCTGGGTTGAACCTACGACCTTCGCCACGTAAGCCGGCGCCGTAACCACTGGGCCACCACTGCTTGTCGTGACCTGCCACGGAAAAGAAAAAACAGTACGTAATTAACGTTACGAAACATAACATTAAAATATTTGCCATAATTATGTCAGCTAGCACACGCCAATATACCAAAAAAAATATTAAAAAAAAATACTCAAGCAGAAATAAATAATAAAAACAAAAACATAAACAGAACTTAAAACCTAAATTAAAGCCTAAGGGGCGTGCCCGCTTACGTATGCCGTGATGATATAATTTACACAAAGTAATGTGCCTGCCTGGGTTTTAACCTACGACCTTCGCCACGTAAGCCAGCGCCGTAACCACTGGGCCACCACTGCTTGTCGTGACCTGCCACAGAAAAAAAACAGGACAATTATTAGACTGGTATTATAATGTAATTATATTGATTCTCTCTATTCTCAGGATAGAAGGCGACGAAGGAGCAATGGAGCCAGCATCCCGGTTAGCAGCATACGTCTCATTCGGAGGCCTGCTAATGCGCTTACAGGGAGACGCAAACAATTTGCATGGTTTTGAAGTTGACCAGCACATGTACTTGCTCATGAAGAAATTAGCTTTCTAAACAATTCGTTAATTATATTAGTTACTTTGTAAGATTATTTTCTAAGACTAAATTGCATATTTTATATGATTACTTCGTTTTATTTTTCATCCAAATGTATTCAAAATCATCTAATAAATAATTAACACTTTACGCTCATTATGTTGCGTCATAAGTACAACGCCATCTAGCGTCATAAGTACAACGCCATCTAGCGTCATGTTGAAGTAGCTTGTGAATAGGTTATGCTATTCGTCTATAGATGGCGAAACAACAAACCTTTTTTAATACATGTAAGATACTAGACTTTTGCTAGTGGCTTCGCCCGCGTGGAGGTCGGTGTATTATACATATAAACCTTCCTCTTGAATCACTCTATCTATTAAAAAAACCCGCATCAAAATCCGTTGCGGAGTTTTAAAGATTTAAGCATACATAGGGATATAGGGACAGAGAAAGCGACTTTGTTTTATACTATGTAGTGATGGCAGACGCATCGTGAGAACAACGAACACCCATGTCAGTTTTCCGTCTAAAAAGTATAGACACTGAAATCGCTTTAGGTCGCAAAAATTGCACTGTCAAGAGTGTAATAACTGTCTGGGATGTTATTAGGATATATAGCAATAGTGTAAACCAAGTGTGAAGCTTCAAAGGTACTGTGCTAATTCCGTAGTGCTCGAAAACCTCGAAATATTCGGTCTTCTTTCAGTTTTTTTACCTACGAATAAGTAACTCTTGAAAGGGGCATCCATCATCAAGTTTTTGCGACTTACGAAGCTTAAATAACTGTCATAAAGGCTAAAATGTCTAGTTCCTGCCTCGTAGATATAGTGGTCGTAAGTGAGCATGAGGTCCTTGGTTCGATTCCCAGGTCGGGCAAATTGTTGGGGTTTTCCATCAGGAATTTCTTAGTAGCAGCCCGGAGTCTTGATGATTGCCCAGGTGATGGCAATAGGCTCGTTCCTATTACATGGAACTTAAAATAACTGATGAAATTTGGGTGTACTGTGAGTACACTTCTGCCACACCTTTCGTGGATTACAGGTGTGATGTTATGATAAATTATCTATACTCCATAGGTAAAGGTAAAGAAATCGTAAAAAGGGTTCTTTATAGTTGACACTTTCTTTTTTAAAAATACGGTGTAACAAAATCATATTTATTTTCGATTTATACGATAGTTTCCTCTTTTATTAATAAATAATAAACTTTATCATTTATTCTTAAACTACTTTTCCTAGATGTAACTACTTGAACACATTTTTTTTGTTAGATTCATTCACAATAATATAATAATTTGTAATCTGCCTATTGTAAAGAGCCCAAAATGACAGGTTCCCTAAACCTTTTAGAAAATACAACGAATTTGCTAAATTGAAAAGTACCTAAAACTATAAGTGATGTAGTATGGCAACTGAAATGGCAGGTATTACGTTTAGTCGGTTAACCAGACTTTGACAGTGCTCTCAACAATCGACATTAACCGATTTTGCGAGTGCGTTTCGATTTTGTTAAATTGTGATATTATAGCTAGGAAAATAATTGATGATACTGTAGGCTATAACTACCTACAGATCAGTCGCTCTATCAACATATCTCCGAGCTGCTCCTCGCGCCGCCTCCTCGATCCCTGCGCACTTTATGCGTTCCTCAGTCGCCCTCGGCAGTCTGCGCTAAACCACGCATAGAGCATGACGATCGACTTGCGCCTCGTATAATTGCAGTGTTTATATTATAATTTACTTACATTGTCTTTACGAATAAACTTTTAATTGTTAGAGCTGTGTTTATTTGAAGACATCCTAAACCACCAATACACACAAGACTCTACAGTGGTGACCCCGTGAACTTAACACGTGCTTCTAGTGCTACCTAATTTAGTGTACCTACAATACGCAGACTCATAAACTATTTAAGTGACAAATAACTTTAGTGACAAAACAACATAATGAATGATTCCGAGCAGGTAGAAGCTGATACGAAGAAAACTGAGTCTCAAGATGTGTTCCGCGTAGGCGTGCGTGTTCCGCCATTTTGGCCGGAAAAGCCTGCGATTTGGTTCGCACAAATAGAAGGCCAGTTCGCGATATCGAATATTACGGCGGACACAACCAAATTCTATTACGTCGTCAGCCATCTCGACCCACGGTACGCAACAGAGGTCGAAGATATCATAGTGAATCCACCAGCGACCGATAAATACGAAAAATTGAAGGCGGAGCTCATAAAGCGACTCTCGGAATCCCGCGAAAAAAAAGTGCACCAATTGCTGACACACGAAGAGCTGGGCGACAGGAAGCCCTCGCAATTCCTCCGGCACCTGCAGCACCTTGCTGGTCCGAAAGTACCTGAGGAATTTTTAAGAACGATATGGTCGAGCCGCTTGCCGAGCAACATACAGTCCATAATCGCGTCTCAGGCATCTGTGCGTCTCGATGCGTTAGCTGACCTCGCCGACAGAATACACGATGTCGTGCCGCGTAGTCATCAAGTTGCGGCGACATCAACAAACGGGGTGAGTGAAATGGATACCATGTGTAAACAAATGACCGAGCTAACGAAGCAAGTCCAGACTTTAACGCAAATGGTCAATGACCTTTCCCGCCCGGGCCGATCAGGTAGACGCGAAGACCGCTCGAAATCCCGCCCAAGTCGATCTCAGTCACGTAGCAAGAACTACCCGACATGTTGGTATCATTACAAGTTTGGCGCAAAGGCCACCAAATGTGTTCAGCCGTGTGATTTCCAGCCGGAAAACTGCAAAAGCAGTCAGTAATGGCGGCTGACGACTGCTCTACATGTAAACGCCGCCTATTTGTCACAGATAAACGTACCGGCATACAGTTTCTCGTAGACACGGGTTCAGACGTGTGTGCTTACCCTAAAACGTACTTACATAATCAACTGCAATATAGCAAATGTAACTACGAACTTGTCGCTGCAAATGGCACTCCGATACCTACATACGGTACATATCAACTGAATCTTAACCTTGGATTACGTCGTGAGTTTACTTGGAAGTTTATTATTGCTGACGTTTCAAGGCCAATCATAGGCGTTGATTTTTTAAGTTTCTATAACTTATTAGTCGACTGCAGGCAACAGAAATTAATCGACTCAATAACAAACATGACCGTCAGCGCGCCTTCATCTCACGGCTTAACACACGAAGTGCTGTCGTTGAAAATGTTTACGGGTCATTCAACTTACCTCGACTTATTACGATGTTTTCCGGAAATAACAAGACCAGCTGGATCACAAAATGTGCCTATTCACAATACAAAGCACCACATTAGAACGACGTCTGGCCCACCGGTAACATCACGACCACGACGATTGGCACCGGACCGTCTAAAGATCGCAAAAAAAGAATTTGAGGAAATGTTACAAAATGGAACAGCTCGTCGCTCCGAAAGTCCCTGGTCGTCCCCATTACATCTCGTGCCCAAAAAAGACGACGGCTGGAGGCCATGTGGCGATTATAGGCAATTAAATGCACGAACAATACCTGATCGGTATCCAGTGAGGCACATCCACGACTTCGCATACCAACTGTCAGGATCCACAATATTTTCAAAAATTGATCTCGTTAAAGCTTTCAATCAAATACCGGTTTTTGAAGATGATGTTAAAAAAACAGCGATAACAACTCCATTCGGACTTTTTGAATTTACTGCCATGACCTTCGGTTTGAGGAACGCTGCCCAGACATTCCAAAGATTTTTAGATGAAATCCTTCAAGGATTGGACTTCACGTTCGGATATCTTGACGATATCCTCGTGTTTTCAAAAGGGGAGACAGAGCACATTGGACACCTAACAAAAATATTCAACCAGTTAAAAAAATATGGAGTAGTAATTAACACCAACAAATGCGTCTTAGGTGTTAGTGAAGTTACTTTCTTGGGTTATCATGTATCTGCAGCTGGTATACGTCCCCTCCCAGAAAAAGTAAAGGCGATCCAAGAATACCCCCTCCCTAAAAACGCTAAAGAGTTGCGAAGATTTCTAGGGATGACTAATTTTTACAGAAAATTTCTCCCTGGCGCTGCTCAAATCCAAGGCCCTCTCAATCAAGCTTTAAGTGGCCCAAAAATCAAAGGAACGACTCCCATCACCATAACACCAGAAATACAAATAGCATTCGACGCTTGCAAAAATAATTTATTACAAGCCACTCTTATCTCGCATCCTGATCCACAAGCTGAGTTAGCACTTTTTACCGACGCTTCAGATGTCGCAATCGGAGCTGTCTTACAACAACAAATAAATGACAGCTGGCAACCATTAGGATTCTTTTCTCGGAAGTTATCTCCTGCTCAGACGAAACATAGCACTTACGACCGTGAATTGCTCGCAATACATGAAGGAATAAAATACTTTAGGTATATGGTCGAAGCGAGAACATTTAAAGTGTTCACCGATCATAAACCCATCACATTCGCGTTCACAACAAGAAGAGACAACTGCTCACCTCGTCAACACCGCTATCTCGATTACATCTCTCAATTCACAACAGACATCAACCATATCTCAGGAAATGATAACGTAGTCGCCGACGCATTTTCAAGACTGGAAAGCATCGATACTACCATCAACTACAAAGATCTAGAAAATGAACAGGAAAACGATCAAGAGTTACAGAGTTTGCTACAAAACAACACGGCGTTACAGTTAGAGAGAGTAAAAACCATGGATGCCTACATATACTGTGACCAGTCTACTTCACGTCCTAGGCCATTCATCACACCAACTTTCCGCAAAGCAATCTTCAACAACCTACACAATCTCAGTCATCCAGGCCCAAACGCTACAGCCAAGTTAGTTTCTGAACGATTTGTGTGGCCTAAGATCCGCCGTGATTGCAGAACATGGGCTAAGCAATGCACTGATTGCCAACGAAACAAAGTTACCCGCCATACTCACTCTCCTCTTTCCCTATTCCCTGTTCCTTCGAACCGTTTTTCCCACGTCCACCTTGACATAATAGGCCCTATGCCACCTTCTTCTGGTTTCAGGTACTGCCTTACAGCTGTAGATAGGTATACTCGATGGCCAGAAGCCTACCCCCTAGCAGACATCACAGCGGAGACCTGCGCTAACGCTTTCATTTCTGGCTGGGTCGCTCGCTTCGGATGTCCAGAGAAAATAACCACTGACCGAGGAAAACAGTTTGACTCGCAACTGTTCCACTGCATTTCGTCGATCATAGGCGCCTATCATTGTCCCACGACAGCTTATCACCCTCAGTGCAACGGCCTAGTGGAGAGAATGCACAGACAGCTAAAAGCAGCCATAATGTGCCACAAAAATGCACAATGGTCGGAGGTACTTCCTCTTGTTCTCCTGGGTATGAGGAGCGCCTGGAAGGATGATCTTCAAGCCTCTTCAGCCGAATTAATGTACGGCGAGCCACTCCGGTTACCTGGTGAGTTCATGAAACCAACAACACACCACACCGTAGATGAAGCAGACTTCGCAGCACGGCTAAGAAAACATATTACAAGACTGTCACCTGCATCTACATCCGGCCATGGTGAGAAAACGTTTTATGTACCTAGAGATCTAAATATTGCCAGTCACGTCTTCCTTCGGAAAGGACCTTTAAAGAAATCATTAGAATCACCTTATTCCGGTCCACATAAAGTCATAGACAGAGGATCAAAAACCTTTACAATAGACGTCCAAGGGAAACAAACTACCGTAACCATTGATAGGCTAAAACCAGCCTACATGGCTAACAGCAATGATTGCTCGAAAACACCACCTTTACCACAGCCACCATCACCAGCACCATCAGCTTCATCGCCAGCATCGCCACTACCGCAGCCGAGAACCACCACAAGAAGCGGGAGAACCGTCAGATTCCCGCAACACCTTTCTCACTATCGACCGTGAACCGGTCTCAGCGGGGGAGTGATGTAGGCTATAACTACCTACAGATCAGTCGCTCTATCAACATATCTCCGAGCTGCTCCTCGCGCCGCCTCCTCGATCCCTGCGCACTTTATGCGTTCCTCAGTCGCCCTCGGCAGTCTGCGCTAAACCACGCATAGAGCATGACGATCGACTTGCGCCTCGTATAATTGCAGTGTTTATATTATAATTTACTTACATTGTCTTTACGAATAAACTTTTAATTGTTAGAGCTGTGTTTATTTGAAGACATCCTAAACCACCAATACACACAAGACTCTACAATACAACGGATTATTAATGTGATAGATAGTTCATCAGATTCTGATTCAGATTCCGAAAACAGCCTATTATATATGACTATAAATAATATGATCTTAACATTTGAAATATAAGGTTTCGCATCTATGAGTCACGTATTTTTTTTTGTTTACCTTTATTAAACTAACTAAACCCATGGAGTATAAGTTCACCCGTACCTAAGTCTAGACAAGCTAATTAGACACTTACAAAACTGGATACAGTAACGGATTTAGGCTTAGGCCCGTGAGGCCCGGGCCTACCGGCGCCAAAATTTTTAAGACGACTAAAATTAAAAATCGATTGGGTTTCCTGTAAACTGTAAAACCAAATTTTAAAGTTTATTTTCTGCGCTCTTACAATCGAAACATAGTTGGTACCATTTCAAGGGTAGAATTTCTTTGTTAAAATAATTAATCAGGAAAGTACCTAGTAAAATCCGAAATATCTAACAAAAAGATTTTAGAGAGTATTTTTATTTTTAGCCTTAAAGTTACGAAAGAAAAAGGGCGCCGTATCGTCTTGGGCCTAGGGCGCCATCAAACCTAAATCCGCTACTGGCTGGATATTTTATATGTAGTTTCCAAGACCACCACCATTTGGTATAATATTATTCGACTTTCATTAACCTTTTAACCGCCCGACTTCATATCAGTTGTCGTGCCCCCAGCGCCGGGCACAGTGAATCGAAAAATAAATACCTACAACAAAAAGGGATGTGCAATACTTAACTTTTTACAACAGATTATCGGTTATACGGTTAATCGTCTCAAAATTACCAAAGTAGCTAAGAATACTTTTAAGTTTCTGTCTTTCCCAACGCCTTACCATCCCCACTTACGCAATCCTCATTAAAATATCGAATTCACGAGCCTGTTTCTATAATTCTCATATCACACGCTTCAATTAATTCAACCGTATGTCACCCCGGGGCGTTTTATAATGGCGAGTGGGTTCCATATTGTTCACAGAGATGGCGCCTGCGACCCACCGCTGTGATACCAACCGCCTGTGAAGATCGCCAGGGGCGGTGTGAAGGGAGTATTTAAATATTTGTTTATAATACGGTAGTAAAGTGACTTTATCAATTTGTTTTGTTATAAGTTTTGTGAGGATATCACTGCTTTGCGAAAAAGAAAACAGCACGCTTCTATTCCTCGAAAGTATAGGCAGAGGTGATTAGCACACCAACATTTAGGTCGGTAGGTTCCTTGTAACAGTGTGCATGTCTCGCTTGTTACGACGAAGCAAAGTATAAAAGACATACAGGATATGAGGATAGCAGGGAGTTCGATGTGCAGTCATTTATGGGTGTGGTTAATGGAGTACAGACGCCAGCACATCAAGCTACCCCAAACTGTCAAATTTTCTCAATTGGACCTTATTACCATACCTACATAGTATAAAACAAAATCAAAATCAAAATATTTTATTTCACATAAACCTGCAAGGGCACTTATGAAACGTCAGAAGCTAGGTGCACGGTTCCAATTTGTCGCTTCCTATGGAGAAGAGCCGGCAAGAAACTCCACGGTTAGTCTTTTAAAAATAATTGGCTTTTATAATAAACAAAGTCGCTTTCTCTGTCCCTATATCCCTATGTATGCTTAAATCTTTAAAACTACGCAACGGATTTTGATGCGGGTTTTTTTAATAGATAGAGTGATTCAAGAGGAAGGTTTATATGTGTAATACACCGACCTCCACGAGGGCGAAGCCGCTGGCAAAAGCTAGTATGTTATAAAGTTGAAACACTATCAAAGAAATTTGAAAAATTGGGGTAGCTTGATATGCTGGCGTCTGTACCTACATGATTCTGAACCTGCTGTTTGGAAAAAGTTTGTCGGTAATTTAAAAAAAAAACATCACAGCAACAAAACATCTCAGCATTCCCAATCAATGCTACCAACTTCATAACAAAAAAAAAAACGACACGCCGCGACTGATGACGTCTCGTTCACACGGGTGACATCACACAGTGCGACACGTGCCACTAACAAGGACCGTGTACCCCAACCTTTAAGTGCTTTGTTTTATATTTTACTGATCATTAGTACTGCAGAGCCAATGGTTTAGAAAAATTGTTTATCGTTGAGTTTTTGAGGGGTCTTTGACAGATTATAAAAATGATGTGGTTACGTTTTAAGAAGTAGGTATTGCGTAGGATCTCATTCGGGAATTAATAAAACTACCACCACCTACCAGTATTTTACATGGAGCGACTGCCTATCTGACCTCCACTCAGTTACCTGGTAACACGATACCCCTTGGTAAGACTGGTTGCAGACTTGGACTTCTGACGACCCGTAACAACTAACAAAGATCCACGAATAACAGCTGGGACCAACGTTTTAACGTGTTTTCTTCTCGCGACTTCGTTCGCGTCAAATCTCATGCTCTCCGGCCCACCCCTTCGCTTCGAATCGCCTGCCGGTGCCAGTACTTTGTATTCGTGACTTTTCTCTTTGCTCGGCTCCTAAGGGTCTTAGCGTGATATTACATAGCCTATAGCCTTCCTCGATAAACGGGATCTCTCTCTGTCTGTCTTCTTCAAGCCTTGGCCACCCAATGCTGAGTGTAGGTCTCTCCCAAATAGCTCCTAAATGGGCTATCCAACACCAAAAGATTATTTTAATTTGAACCAACAGTTCCTGACATTAGCGCGTTCAACCAAACAAACTCTTCAGCTTTTTAATATTATATAAGTATAGATTTTTTTTTTGGCTGGGAAATCATCAAATAACTTCTCCCGCTCTGGGTGGAGCGGGAGGGCGTGTCATACTTTGACTGACTAAAACCCACCCGTGTTCCCTCAGTTGCCTGTGTGCCAGGGGCCGCGGTATCTCTTTCGAACAACCCGCACCCCTGGCAGGCATCTGCCCTTGCGGGCCCAATCATTTGGTGCTGACATCTCTTTGAGGCGCGCGTGGAACACAACGCGCCGTCGACCCGGGCTTGGTCCTTACTGGACAGCGAGGTACCCATTACTAGCCGTCCGCAAGCTCGTGCCTACGGTGGCCGGGAATCAGCCTGGGATTCCCGACACCCAGGGCGTCTCTTGCGAAGGCCACGGCTGTGAGGGCGCATGTACTGCATATCCCACACGTGCGCCGCCTCCCTCTTTGCGAGCATAACTGCTTCGCTGAAGGAGGCGACTGCTAGCCATGCACTCTCGCGCCGTACCATGGACTGGACCAGGGTCCGACGCGAGAGATCGCCGCCGCCGATCACCTCCACGAGGACACGGCGGTGCTCCGCCCAAGCCGGGCAGACCTCCACCGTATGCTCCATCGTGTCCTCAGGGCGATCTTCGCAATGGAAACACCTGGGCGTTTCCTCCCGCCCTATCCGAAACAGGAACCTCCCGAAACAGCCGTGTCCGGTGACGACCTGTGTCAGGCGGAAGGTGAGGACTCCATGCCGCCTCTCAAACCACTCCTCAAAGAGGGGACTTACCGCCGCGATCGTGGCGTGCCCAGCACTGGGTTGCGACAATTGCACTCTCCACGTCGCCATGAGATCCCGCCGGAGCCCTGTCCGCCGTGCCGTATTTCCCGCGGCAGTGGAGTTGCGCCTCGGCGTTTGGCCTCCTCGCGCCACTCCCAAGTGTGCGCGAGGACCTTCGCCTCCCAGATCCCATGTCGGCAATATAAGTATAGATTATTTGTCCTTTACTTCAGGCAACTAAGGCTCTTAGAATACAGTACATATATATATCTATATATAAGTATAAAAACAATAACTATTAACATATTTTATAAAACAAATTTTAAAACTACTGCACACGAAGTGACGTGCGAGATGTCGCGTAGCTGGCCGCGGAAACGCCGATACAGCACACCTTTCGGCCAAAATTCTTCCTTGAGGAAGGTTACCAAATGGTGAGTCGGAACGCGCTCCACGAACGACTTGAAGTTGGTGTTATGACGCGCCTCCAACTTCTCCACCCTCAAGGTCCAGTTGGTCTTCACCCGTATGTACTCTACGATGTCTTCAGTCTTCGTAAAGTGGTACAAACGGGACACGTATAGCAGCGTCACCGGTATTGCAAGACCAGGTATGTAAAGATCACTCTTCCACAGACCAACCGCGTCAAGCGTAGTTTTAGCTGATCGATCGAACCGTGCTGCTGTTAATTTATAGCCACAGTGTAGTACTGTAGAGACTAAAGCCTATTTGGTGCTTGACATGCAACCTCAGCGAGGCCGCGTTAAAAAAATGGCAAGTAATATGAGACCACTTTTTGTCACTTGTTCTGTGTGGTGCCGGACGTAAAGAATAGTACCATCCCATTTCTTCCCATGGTTGTCGTAGGAGGCGACTAAGGGACTTACTATAGAATGGGCAGCAGCGTTCTCTATGCATTTTACCACCATACTGCGATCGCCAACCCGCCTGCCAAGCGTGGCGATTATGGCAAATCCCCCCAAAAAATGGCAAGTGCCAAATTTTTGGAGGAGGCCTATGTCCAGCAGTGGACGTTTTTCGGCTGAAATGATGATGATGATGACTGTTTGTCACTGCATCAGTCACTCAAAAAGAGGGTAAGAAATGTCTATGGCATCAAGTCAGCCTCTGTGCATTTGTGTGCTTGAAGCAATAGTTAAATAACCTCATAACATTAGATAGACTGCTTCAATTGTACTCTGAGTGAAATCACACGGACCGCATTTTGTAAGATTGTTCTTGGTTGTTCTTAATAATATAATTGTGTCTAACCTTTGTAAGCTATTATTAATATAACTATAACTATCAGCGGCGAGGTGTCAATTTTTGTGAGAGAGAAGCCGAAGCTAAGCCGGTCTTAACTTACTGACTTATCAATAAAGTAAAAATACTATCCTTCTAAAATTAAAATAGAGATATAAAGAATTGAATACAATAAAGTTGAATAGCTGATAACCAAATAAAATGTGCAATATTCCTCCATCTCGTTCTCGCTAATGCATCTCTATTGTAACCCGTTGTAGGTACAGCGGCTTGCTCTCGTCCATATCAAGCGGTGCCACGAGACCTAAAGTGATATAATTACGGGATCGCTGTTGTATGAATTTTTACTTCTCGATTATGACGTTTTGGCGCCGGGTTTAATTTAGAACAGGAAAAGGTACTTTTTTGTTGCAATACAAAGCTAAAAATAGTAGACACTATTGACGTGCTATTTTTTTAAAGCGGTAAATATGCGGATACCGAAGGGAAGCCGGTAGGAATCGTGTTATATGGTGCTTTCGCCACTGATAACTATGTATAACTACGCTATTGTATTAGATAAGCCTGTGATGATAGTTGTATGTTTTGTGAATAAATAAATAAACTTCTAGCACAATTTATATTTGGTCACACAGCGATAAGTACTTACACATTTTTATTTCAGACTAACTTTTGCCCGCGGCTCCGCCCGCGTGGATGTCGGTTATCGCGTAAAAAAGTAGCCTATGTCCTTCTCCGTATCCCAGGCTATATCTTTGCCAAATTTCATGTCTATCGGTTCAGCGTTACTTTCTCATTTATAACATTAGTAGGAATTACAAGTTAGGTTTTCTCACAATCCATATAGTATTTATTTATTTATTCATTTACACATACAATTATGTTTTTTTTTTTATCAAGAGAAAAGGGCTTTGTCGCACATGCGATTATGCCGCCCTGGTTGGCTTAAAAAAATCTTACTTATTTCTATTTAAGAAAACCTTAGCGTAGCTAGTTTGTAAAGTACTCTAGCTGCATCAGAAAGTGGCGCAGCTAGAGCAATATTACAGTAACCTATCTTTCTAATCCTACAATCTAATTTATTTATAAATTCCTCATTGCGAACACACTCAATGTGATAAACATCATCTACGGAATTAATACAAAACTATATAAGGTGTATCTATTCATACACGAAATATCTGAAAGGGTCATTGTACTCATCATTATGAACAACTTTTACTATGGGCCCAAACCTGAAATCGCGAAAAAAATATCAGCTGTTCCCTACATTTATGTTCGCATATCTCGTCAAAATGTAGGGAACAGCTGATATTTTTTCACGATTTCAGGTTTGGTCCAGTAGTAAAAGTTGTTCATAATGACGAGTACAATGACCCCTTCAGATATTTCGTGTATGAATAGATACACCTTATATATGGCTACTTTTATTACCTTGGTCTACAATTATTTTTACAGGCAGAACCCAAGGTAATAAAAGTAGCCATATAATACGACACCCAGAGACGCCACTGAAAAAGTGATCATACACCTACACGGGTCTTAGTATTAGTAAAGGAGCACACACGGGCAATTTTTTGAGCAATTATTGCTCGGCAACACTAATGGAGCAATCTGGATCAATTAAGTGGAGCAATCTGGAGCAATAACAATAAATTGCCGATGTGTTTCGGCAATATTGCTTCTGATTGCTCCATATATTTCATGAGTTGCCGAATATCCAATCGGTTTGGTACTTAATTGTTAGTAAATTTTCTTTCTATCTCGTTTGTACGTATAACTACGTCTCGTTTTTGCGAGAGAAACCAGCCGGCGGCGGAGGCGCATTGCCTAGTTTTTTAAGTTGCTCCATATTGCGCCATATTGTGTGGCCGTATCTCTGGCAACAGGTGGCTACATGTTGCCATTGTTCTCAATTGCTGGATGTAGTCGTGACGTCATAGTTAACGAGAATTGCCCAAGATGGAGCAATTTTAGTTGCTCGTGTAAGCGCACCTTTACAATGACTTAAAATCTATGTTAGTAACAAACAAAAGCAAACTAAAATTACTTGGCGCAACACACGTTGCCACGTGCCTCTGTACTCCTACCCAAATCCTTATAAAGGGACTGGTCGGAGTCTCCGCGCAACCTACCCATGATTGACGCTGTTCTCTTCTTCATAATGCCTAAGAAATCATCAACACGGGCTTTCGTGAACATCTGCGAAGGGCTGCAGAAGCGTGGAAGCCCCATCAACATCCTAAAACCATAATGGTTTATGATGTTGTTTTGTATTTACACGCAGGACGTTTTAAGCTTTCTGCGTATATTTGCAGACAAGCTGCTCGTGTAGAAGGTTTGGCAGTATGCCTTGAAAATAAACTTAAGTTCCGTTTTTAAAAGGACCTTGGTTGGACGTGGAACGGATGGCCGATGTGTCCGAAAAGATCTCAAGTAGCGACCGCGTATCGAACGGGAGGCGGCGTAGCGCTACGAAAAAATTGTTGGCATAGGCTACTGAATTACGCCTACGAATTTTTCGTAGCGCTACGCTACGCCGCGTAGCGTAAGTAGCGGTCAGAGTTTAAATATTGATTTTCAGACTAGAATGGAAGCCCAGCTTACCTAGTTGGGATACAGGCCAAAGGGCTTTGTAGAACAATGGATGAGTGTCGGGTAGAAAGACCGTCTACATACAATAATTATCATAGTTCGCCACAAACAGCAGTGTAATAATTATGATATACCCTCATTAAAAAATCACTCATTTAATGCATTCAAAACTCAATTAGCTGCATATTTAATGACAAATACGACCTTTCCTAAAAGCTGAAAGCATTGAATGGGTGTATCATAATTACGGTACAATAACGTCTGTGACGAACATTTTATACACCGTGACATTTTAGTCGTCTTACAAAAGTGGTCCACTCAATGTATCCGACATAAAATACCTACAGGTGCGATTAAAAAATTGTTACCATTAATTAAGATAATAGGTACTAAGAAAAATAAATAATGCTTTAGAATTATGAAACATCCTCCTGTTAATAATGTTTACGTATCAAACGGTAATAGATTTCTACCTACCTACCATAATACCATTACATTTCATCATTCATTCCATCTCCGTAACAGGGTGTTCAAAACTACATCATGCGTCTTAGTGAATTATATTTTTTTATTATTATTCATAATATGTCCAAAAATATTTTTTTTTAAATAAATGTTTAGTAGTCATTGGATACATGAAGTGGGCTGCCGTTGTAACGTAGACGACTAAAATGTCACTGTGTATAAATAAATGATTCTAAGCATTGTTTTCATGTAAGTGACTTAGTGTCTTTTTTGAGAATAAATATTTTTATGGGGAATCTAGTCGCCGGGTTGAACTCATTGGTGGACCTGGCTAAAAAGCACGCTGTCTCACACTGTGTCCGACAGAGGTAGTATCAGTGATGAGCAGGTAGACGCTAGTCTACATGCACAACATTATTGAGTGAGATGCAGGATCATTTAAAATAAAACAGGCTCGTAAGAACTTAAGAAAACTCCTTCGGAAGATCGGGTTATATGAAAAAACCACTGCATAAATCAATGACCAATAAAGTTTATTGAACTTTCGATATTTGTGCTTTGTTGGTACTGACTTGGTTTTGGAGATTTTATACTTCTTTTATTACTTAAACACGCTCAAAGTTAGATTAAATTAGCAAGAAAAACGAATCTTTGTTGGCTCCTCAGTTTTTAATGGCTTTTTATTTTAATATTCTGTCTCCATACAGACAATATTAATATTGAGACAAAACCATACCATGTTTAATTTTTGATGTACATTGTCGAACAGTGGAGTAATACACTCCCGAAGTTTGTATGGGACAAATGTGGACTAGATTCACCTTAAGGCCTTCTTCCGGCTGTCATTCCTAGATCTTTGACGGTCGAAGCCAGAAAATCTGACAACCAGTCTTTCGAATGGGTATCTTATTACCCAGGAACTGGATTTTGAACGTCAGATAGGCAGTCGCCTCCTCGCTTAGTCGAAGTTTTTATGGTAAAAATGTCGACTAGATTCACCTTAAAACTAAAATACTGGTATTCATCTAATTCATCTGCATCCGCTTAGACTGGAAGCCGGCCCCAACATAGGTGGGAAAAGTCTAAGGAGACGATGATTCGTATGAAAATAGAAACGAAGAGCAAAGTCAAAGCACGGTGTGTGAATTTGGTCCTAACAACAGATCCCCCGAAGTATTATCTAGTATTCTAACCGATCAAATCAATCAATCAATCAAAATTCATTTATTTAAACAAGGCTGAGAGTCAGCACTTTTTGAACGTCAAAATTACATAAGACAGTCCCCCAAAACGCCCGCCCTCCACCACTTCCTAGTGCTTTAGCTGGCAAGAAGAAGTGGCTCAACAAATTCCCCAGAATCTAAACAAACTTTTTACTTTTAAAACCAGGCGCCGACTATCATTAAACCAAAGTTACTTAGAGACGGTTTAACTTTAAAACAAACTCACCTTTATCTCCCCGTCACCCGTCACCCAACAACTTGAGAGTCGGAGGCCGTCACCCCTGCGAAGGAGATGGGGGAGTGCTGTCAAATTAGTCCAATTTGTAACAAAATGGCGTCGGCTAACGACGCGTCCGTAATTATCAACACAAGTTGTTCATTGTTACAATGTCTCAGTTTAATTACTGATTTGTCTTTAACGATGGGTAGTTGTAACAAAAAAAATGATGTCATGGAATGGTAGGGTGGAGCTAAGTACCTATTTTATGAAATTTATTTTTATTTAAGGCCGCAGAACAGACGAGTTTTCAATGTCCGTCCGTTATGACATGCGGAGCCGAAACGTGGACATTCACGGAACGGCTGGTCCATAAACTCAAGTTCGCTCAGCGAGCTATACAACGAGCTATGCTCGATCTCTGAAGTATAAAATCCGGAATAAAGTGATCCTATCCTGACAGAGAACCAAAGTTGTCGGCATAGCTCGCAGAATTAGCAAGCTGAAGTAGCAATGGGCCGACCACATTAGCCGTAGAACCGATGACCGTTGTGGTAGACGTGTTATTGAGTGGAGACCATGAATCGGCAAACGTAAGGTAGGACGCCCTCAGGCTAGGTGGAGCGACGATCTTCGCAGTTGTAGCAACTGGATGAGAGTTGCCGAGAATCGAGCTGAATGACGTGCAGTTGGAGAGGCCTATGTCCACCAGTGGACTGCTGTAGGCTGATGATGAGATTTACTTAGGGTCAGTTCAGTATGAGCCTAAAGTAGAAAATTGTATGAATATCGACACAGTCGGCTGGAACATGCTCGCGACCTGGTTGCTCTCGGTTTGATTTGCGGCCACGGAAACCTTGACCCTGCTCGAGGATTGTTCCGTTTTGTTCCACTAAGAGGACCTTAATGGCTAAATGATAATATTGTCAGCACGAGTTTATCGAAGGTTTTATTCTATTTTGAGACCCCTTCGTGCCGAAAGCACGTCAAGCCGATGGTCCCGGCTGTTCGTAGATCTTTGACAGTCGTTACGGACAATCAGAAAATGGAAAGTCTGACAATCAGACTTACCAAGGGCTTACCAAGGATGGTATTAGGTCCCCAGTAATTGGGTTGTGGAGAATAAAATGGCTGCACTCGATTAGACTGGCAGCTGACCCCGAAATAATTGGAAAAGTGCTAGACAGATTAATTGGATTGAAATTGTTGGATTGCTTCATAAGACGTTATCCGTGTAAAGCCCTGTCCACCGGCTCCTGTCTTTATCATCTGTAAGCATTTCTGCATGATTACTGGACAGATCCACTAAATATTGTTGTTACTTCCTCAAAAGACCATTTCAGAATTTACATGGTCTTCAAAATTATGCAAAAAAATCAGCTGTTCCATATACTTTTAACCCGTAGGTATTGCGCTTTTCTATGAAACAGCAGATTTTTTTTTTTTTGTATAGCCGATGAAATTTTCTACGATACGTCTAGAATGATATTTTTTTTTTGGGTGGGAAATCATCAAATGATGCTCCCGCTCTGGGTGGAGCAGGAGGGCGTGTCAGACTTTTACTGACTAAAACCCACCCCTGTTCCCTCAGTTGCCTGTGTGCCAGGGGCCGCGGTATCTCTTTCGAACAACCCGCACCCTTGGCAGGCATCGGTCTTTGCGGACCCCACCAGTTGGTGCTGACATCTCTTTGAGGCGCGCGTGGATCACAGCACGCCGTCGACCCGGGCTTGGTCCTTACCGGACAGCGAGCTACCCATTACTCGCCGTCCGCAAGCCCGCGCCTACGGTGGCCGGGAATCAGCCTGGGATTCCCTAGAATGATATGTTGAATTCATGGTTACAGTTTGCGCACTGGATAAAAAATGTCCTGTATAAACCTTCTTACAGAATTAAAATAATTTATTATTTGTTTGGTAGTTTGATGTTAATAACGCTAATAATATGGGGCAATAAAATGGGGGAGCTTAATGGCAAGCAACATCGCGGTAGGCCCAGATGAAGGTGGCGGTATGAGTTTGGACTCCTTCAACAACAAGTGGTCCTTAGCAGCTTTAAACAGAGATGTAGAGAGTAGCTTTGCCCTGCAGTGGGCTAATGAGAGGTATCTACATAGCTCGATTGATAATGCTTGATTGATTGCAGCCCAGCAGGCTTAGCACGACACCAATTTTTCGACGGAAGAAAAGACATGACTATTAACCAAATGATGTACAATAGGAGAAGATAGCTATGTTCTTCTATTATTTATCACAGTTATGCGTTCTAAACGAAACATGATTTTGTAGATAATCGTATATACTTCGTGGCCGTCGAGTAGAAAGTTTGTTGTCAGCGTGATTTTGACAGTTTGGGAAGAAATATTCTTCTGAAATAAAGGACGAAAGATCGTTACAAACGAAAGACAAAATGATAGATTGTAGAAGGATATCTACAGTGCGATGTCAAAAATGGAGAAACGAAATGTGACTGTATAGAAAAAGCTGCAGTATGCTTTGTATAGAAACAGCTGTTACCGGTCTTTTGAGAGTTAGCGGTGCCCCCTATATGTGTAGATGGTAACCACCGGGTGGTTTGGGACGCACGCCTATGAAAGATCGCCTATCAGGTCGAAAAAAAACTAGTAGGTAGGTAGTACCACTCCCTACCAACACGGCTCAGATTTTACCTACAGGTACCTATAGGTACTGCAAAAAGATATCCTCTAAATAATAAGAAACCAGGCTTTCAATGCGTCTTAAAAATAGGCAAGGTGTCTTTAAAATTAACAAAATGTTGCGAATATTATTGTATTTGTAACGAGTAGGTTTCTCAAATGGGACTGTACAGGATTTATTTATGGTCGTGAGGGTACTTACGTATTTAAATTCGTCGACGGCAATTGTGGAAGCGCAGCAAAAAATCTCGTGAATAATCATATGTAAAAACGTCAAAATTAATCATTGCACAGCCCATAAATATCAGACAACAAAAGACAGAACGCAGCCAAAAAAAAAATTAAGCCAATTCAAATTAAAAAATCACCGGACATTCATATAATAGAACAGTCTTCCTCCACGCTGATTGGGCATCCGCCGACCAATGAGCGCGCAGAACGCACGGAGGCGGGAAGTGGCAAACGTCAAATGCAAACGAGTTACAAAAAAAAAGGAAACCTGTTTCCCGCGCTCGTTTTGTTTAGTCTGTGGTCGAGTAATGGTTTCGTCTGAGTTATGACAAACGCAGCTTTTTATGGAAAATAATGTTGTTTTCACGGAAAATGAGCTTTTATCGATTGAACATTATAATAGAATGGGTTTTGAGACTAAATAGATTGGCGTGTAGGCTAGACTATGATCTTGTATGCTTATTTTATTCGGTTTAGGTTACCTGCATTGCATTTGTAAGTAAGTAAGTAGATGTACTTGCATTCCTATATGTTGCGTGAGACGGTGACATTCCCATACTTTTCTTCACAAAGCTTTGAAGTTTAATCTAATACCTGTGACTGATAAACCATTTAGAACTGATTAACTAGAATCTTTTTGGAATAAATAAATCAAATAAGGCTCAATATTGAATATCCATGACCTCCTTTTAGTCTCTATGACTAGGCCTTTCATAACATTGTAAACCAGCAACAATAAAAAATTGGAACATCGTATTAGGCCTACTATTTTTCATAAAAAAGCTTTTCGTTAGGTAGTGAGGCACAGGCATCTCTCCCATCTTCCAATAATGCCACCTCATAATACCTTTTACAAAAAATCGTGTCAAAATACTCCATGCTGTTATCGCTCACCTCAGCCTCACAGCCGGGATTACCCCCCTCCCGTTGCCCTCTCGCCCCCTATCCCTCTGGATGTGAGGGAGCGGGACACGGCATCTGTCAGTCAACCGGCGACGATCGCCTCGCGATAACGTACAGAACTTTACCAAATTAATTTGTTATGATTAAAATTATAATCATTAATTAAAAATGACATTTTCAAAATTAAACTTTTAAGTTTAGAATGTTTTGTTAGTTGAAAAAGTGCGGTTTCCGGTTAGGGTAGTGACGTGATGACGTTTCGGTTTTACGAAATTTGAAATATAACAATGGCGGTGATTTGGTGTTTTATTGTTTTGGTATTTTAGTGATGTGTGATATTCTGATAATGTTTAGTAATGATCATTGCTGGTTTGCTGCTCTTATTGGATTCCTGTAAGGTAAATGTTGTTTTATAAATAAGTAATCATTATTTACTTACTTTACGGCACATAAAAGTTTTGTAGTCTCTAGCAAAAATAAATAGTCTCTAAATTAGGATAGACGATTTTATAAATCTTGTTATGTCTATTCTATGAATCCAATGTTTCTCTGCGGTTACAAGTTTTCTTTCAGATAATTGAAAACAAAACACCTTTCGTTATTAGGTGACTCATGAACTATAAAACTATTATTGTTACATATTCACGTTTCGCTGTAATTTAAAAATGTATTAAAGCATCTATGGCATTTTTAACACCTAGAAAATATCATCATCTGTCTTTTCCTAAGTATGTTGCGGTCGGCGTCCAGTCTAGCCGCATACAGCTGAATGTTTTACACGGGGCGGTGGTAACACTTACATTGCGAAAACCACCCTTACAGCTATGACTTTTTAAATTGGGCTATCACTGTCAAACTGCCACAAATTATGTGCGGTTGACTGCACATAAATCACATCTCTAATCTCTAAATACATATAAAGTAAAATCGCTGTTTTCTCAATCTTCTTTCTACCACGCAATGGTTTTTGATATAGTTTCCACTGTCTTGTAGGGAATTTTTTCTGGAAGGTTTATTACGTATAAAACATGCATATGTAGACTACAGAAAAGGCAGAATTTCAAAGATTTGTGGCGTGCGAAGCCAGGGTGAGTTACTACATATTCAGCCAATAAGGTTCCCACTGTTGGGACGTAGGCCTCCTCTCAACGAGAGGGAGTGGGCCATAATCTAATACGCGGGTCTAGTACGGGTTGGTAGATGTCACATGTCATCGAATTTTTAGTTCTAGGACATTCACGATGTTTTTGTTCACCGTTTTGGTGATGAAATAATTTACACAAAGCGCCCGCCTGGGTTCGAACCTACGACCTTCAACTCATAAGTCACGGCCGTTGACACTGGGCCACCACTGCTCTCGCTAGTTTAGTACAAAAATGTTCAAAAAGGAAACACGTAGAATTAAAACAGCCTCCAAGGGTGACGCTATGTGTTCGTTCGGCGCAACCTGGGCGGTCAAATCGATAGCGTGAGCAACCTTGCTGACTAGCCCATCTCTTATCATTGCATACCTCTGTGCTATTCTTGCCAAGCTCCAGACTAGACGAAATTCTGTGCAATTAAACTTATTCTATTTAGATATATTGCGATATTCGAGAAGAAGATTAAACGAAGGAAAATTGTCATTGTTTTTAAAAACTGTTAAACGCTGAAATGAGTTAGGTAGGTACCGTTTGATGTTTCCTTGCCTTCCACCATAAATGATATTATTATTTTCATAACATATTTTTTAACTTGCATCTCTTCTTAAATCATAATTTCTTTGGATAAAACCGAAATAGAAACGAACCTAAGATACTACCTTGAGGAACACCATGTTTTGTTCTAGAAGCGATTCGGTCATTTCTGGTACAATAATATCATAAAGATTTCTCTGTCTGTTTTTACGCCAAAGCTTTATATGGATCAATAGCTTTATAAGTAACAAATCATGAAAGTTTGGACAGTACAAAAGAAGTACGTAAGGCTCACAGTGGGAGGCATTCTATAGTTTTTGCCTATCCCATAAGAAGACATAAATATATGTAAGAATGTGGTATGTTTTATCAGAGTTAGAAGAAAGGAAATATGGTACGGTTAAATGGTTATATCTATCGATGAACTGGGGCAACTGAAATGAAGTTTTCCGATTAGAAAACTTCCGTTAGACCTCTTTTACGACAGTTTTCTTATCGGAAAACGTTTTCATCCAATTTGCTACCGATAGCTTAACAGACAGCTGTCCTGCTGGGGAGTTTGTTGCGTAACTTCTTTCTAGCTACAGCACTAAGAAGTGGTGAAGGGCGTTGGGGACTGTCTTATGTGATTTTAACGTTCAAAAAGTGTTCATTTTCAGCCTAATTTGAATTAATGACTTTGATTTTGATGGTTCGAACAGAATTCCAAACATCAAAGAATACCTAGGATTTTATTCTGTAAACTAAACCTCGTTACTGTGAGCACCGTCACTACCGGTACCTATAAGCAGCAATAATTATTTTCACTATTTATTTCAAGAGCACCTGCTACGCGCCTTCCACACACCTAACTGTTGTAGTTTTTAAAACAATCGCCGCATACCTATTCAATTTAGATACGAATTCAAAATTCGCTCGAGTAATGTAATGCAACCAGTCATTTTTCTACCAGCCTGCATAATGTAAGGTTTATAGATTACCTTTACAGTACCTACTACCGAATTAATATAACGTCTGGCGCAGCGGCTTTCCGACGGCAAGGCTCCAGTTTTATCACAAGCCCTTTTTTTAAGTTGATGGGAAGCTCTGTTGCCCTGAGTAGGTACTCTTTATGACGTCCGAAAAAAACTGTTATCCTTAAAAGCATAAAGTTTAGATCTACGATAAATGGACGGTTCCTATAATTTACGGACCGTTATTGTTTAAAATTAAGACTCTTTTATCTTTAACCAACCAAATACCAATAATGAAGCGAAGATTCGACCTTATAGATTTGCATAGCAGGCCCTCTCGCATGGGAGTAGCTCTCACAGTTAAAATTAGCTTACGAATCTATTTATCTACACCGTTTGGCAATAAAAAATGATACCATTGGTAAGCAAGACGGTTCGTTTTTGTTTATAGGAACTTAGCAATAACCAAAATTTAAATACGACCACCAAAACTAAATTCAACAAAGATGAGTCAGTAGGCACCTGTTTTTCCGTCGGTAGTTAGAAAAGAATAGAATGTTTTTTAATATGTACACCATAGGTACCTATGGATTCATGATACATATTTTACATGGTGACAAAATGGGTGGTCGTATCGTTAAAAGCGATTTTTCAAAGACAATCTTTAAATGAATTAGAGAAAATGAAGACACTACCTTCTACTTATATTATTTAATGTTTTTTCTACCTAGAAAGATATAATTTGGTAAAAGCATATTTAGCAGTATATTTTAAGCCAACCAGTTGGTACAGCTATCACGCTCTGCGCAGGCTTCACGCTTATTATCAACACGAACAGCCTCGGTATCGTATTTTTGCGAAGCAAAGCAAATATTTTTGACGTTCCAAGGTTTATCCATTCAATATTTTCAACTAGCTTCTACCTGTAAGTTCGTCAGTGTGGCATGGCATTTCGCAATAGCTTTCTATCAGTCACCACAGATTACCTTTTCAAAACATATAAATAAACAATTTTACGATACGATACTCCTTGGTAAGACTGCTTGTCAGACTTTCGGGCTTCTGACGGCCCGTAAGGACTGTCAAAGATCTACGAATAGCCGTGACTAATGCGTGCTTTCCAAGACACGGAGGGATCACGATACCTATATAATGGATGGTCAGCCATCCACTAACATACTCGTACCACGGCAAATCGATATTATTTTGTTACAATTCGAATTGGTCTAAATACTTGTGCGTGGCTACTGCCAAGCAGCCATCTCAATAATAATAACTCACAAATAACGATAAGCAGCTGTTTCTGTTAAGTATTTCAAAACCATAAACAAGAATACTGGTGACCAGTTACTTATTATTGATCGCTCAAGTCATAACTTCATAAGACCCAGAGAGCGATAATAATAATTTTTCAAAAATGGAACACTGGAACGTCAAAACAGTTTCGAATGTCGAACTGAAATAAAAAAAAAAACAAAGCTTTGTTCGCTTGTGAGTGTTCGATATTCGAATAGCTTTTGTTCTTTGTTCGGTTAACGCGACCGTTAATAATATGTGACGGGTCGAATTATTAGCGGGTCAGGACCAAAATGACGTATTGTTGGGTACTTTTGAAATCTTGATGTGTTAAGTATTTTGTCCTTCGATACGGCTCATCATCATTATCATCATTTCAGCCGAAAGACGTCCACTGCTGGACATAGGTATCCTCCAAGCACCGCAACTTCGAGTGGTTCTGTGCTTCTCGTATCCAGCGGATTCTAGCAGCCTCTACCAGGTCATCGGTCCACCTTGTAGGGCGCCTTCCAACGCTACGTCTTCCAGTACGCGGTCGCCACTCCAGTAGCTTCCGGCCCCATCGGCCATCTGTTCTGCGAGCAATGTGCCCTGCCCTGCCCACTACTTTGGTTTGGTAGTTCTTCGGGCTATGTCGGTTAGCTTGGTTCAAATACGGATACTTTAATCATTCTACCATTGTATACTGCTGGACATAGGCCTGTCCCAAATGGCGTTAGGATCCACGGTCCACTGCCTTTTGTATGCAGTCTCAACCCTACAGTTTCTTGGCTAACCTGAAAGTATGTTTTATCTATTTCCACAAAAGCTTTTTCTAAAGCTTAACGATTATCTTTACTAACGTTGTACGATCTTGATATAAGTTGACAAGTATCTAAGTGTCTAGTTTACTTACGCGTTCGTAGTATACGACTTAACAGACAGCTGTGCTGCTGGGGAGTTTGTGCCGCATCTTCTTCTTCCCAGCTAAAGCACTAGGAAGTGGAGAAGGGCGGGCGTTTTGGAGGACTGTCTCATGTGATTTTGACGTTCAAAAAATGCTGACTCGCAGCTTAGTTTGAATAAATGACTTTTGATTTTGATTTTATATAATTGAATCAATAATGGAAGGTCGTTTAAAAATATGGGTCAAGCTACATCACGTAGTTTCGTAATATGAACTTCTTTTGAAAATCGTTACGGGTAGCGAGAAGCCCGGGAGTCTGACAACCAGCCGTAGGTACGGAGAGGTATCCTGTTACCCAGTTACTCGCTTGTGGAGTCAGATAGCCTTGGGACTTCGGGCTTGAATGAAGGCGGGCGTTATTTTTTAATTGTTTGTGACTAAATACAATTGTTTATGGAATATACTGGTTTTTTTCTAGAAGAGGGGCTTGTGGCTAAGTAATAACACCAGCACGGGTCGATCGATCAGGTTAAGCTACGCTTGCCGCGATTGGTCTGTGGATGGGTGTCCATCTTTACATATCAAGACCCCTCCGTGCCTCGGAAAACATGTTAAGCCGTTGATCCCGGCTGTCATTTCTGGATCGTGTCGTCAGAAGCCCGAAAGTCTGACTACCAGTCTTACCAAAAGGTACCCTGCAACTAGGTTGTGGAGGTCAGATAGGCAGCTGCATTCCAAGCCGATCCCAACGTTGTTGGTAAAACGCTTGGCAGATGGATTTTTAATTTAGGCTGCAAGTCTGCAACCATTACAACCTTCTTAACAATGACCTTCCATACGTTGCCATAGTAAGGCAAGCAGTGTTGCCACATTACAATTACCGCCACACGATACCCGGTCCACACAAAAGCCTATAAACCACTTCCAGCCCTCATTTTAAAAAACGAACATCAATTAAATTGACAAACAGCGTAAAATGCAGCGCAAACACAACCTTACGGCCCTTAAATCCTGAAGGGCGCCGAAGTGAGATAGGGCACGTTCGCGGGAAGCGTTCTGATTGGCTGCCAGCCCTCGCCACCACCCTAAAGCCGACCAATCGCGTGCGCGCGCTGCCACCCCCGACCAATCCAGAACGGAGGATGGAGGGGTTCTATTAAAAAAAGAATGTTTGTCGTTTTAAAACGTTTGACAGAGAAAGTACATCGTTGTTTGAATTTTGAAGGAATAGATTGATTTGTGAACAGCGGTGTTTTTAGATAGGTGTTGACTGATGTCGGAGTCTTTTAATGTTCGTATTTCAGCATTCAGGTTATCGTAACGGACATCCTGATGTAAATCGTGGGAAACACTTACTGTACAATCTTTCAACGATGTGTAGACCACCTTTTTGTGGTAACAGGAATAAGGACCCCCCTATCCTTATATGTATATACATACAGCTTTTGGTCCGTTGGAGCGCAAGGACTTACATCCAATTTAGAGTGCACAAAGTGAAGCGCTAGTCTGGGTCCGACTGGGCCACCACTGGTCTTCCTCTTCTACTGTCGATCCTGATAGTCAAGTTCTGTTGGATTTCCATGGTATTTAATAGTTACATTGCTTTGATCAAGTTCTATAGAGGCTACATCTATCTGTTTGCTGGCTCCAGGATCAAGTCTTTCGCAAAAAGGGACGCGGACGTGACGGAGAGGCAGTATATGCGCCCTCACGGCCGTGGTCGCAGCAGGAGACGCCCTGGGCGTCGGGAATCTTAGGCTGATTCCCGGCCACCGTAGGCGCGGGCTTGCGGACGGCGAGTAATGGGTAGCTCGCTGTCCGGTAAGGACCAAGCCCGGGTCGACGGCGCGTTATGTTCAGTTTTAAGGCCTTTAAATAAATAAATAATAAAAATAGAAAAAATGCTTCGAATGTTTGGTTCTAAAACATGCCGGTTTCCTCACGATGTTTTCCTTCACAGTTTTGAAACCAGCGGTGATGAAATCATTTACACACAGCGAAGCGCCTATCAGCAGGCCTAGACAAAACACATTTCTGTTAGCGTACCTGCGGAAAGATTACGTCGTGTCCTTTCCGCAGGTAATGTCATTCCCATACATTTTGGCGTAGCGTTTGTCGTGAACTCTAACAGAAATGTACTTTGTCTCAGGGCCCAGGGCTGTAACCGTACCTCGTGAATCGCGGCCGTTACCAATGGGCCACCTGTCCATTGCTCTTACTTAAGGTGAATCTAGTCCACATTTTTCCTATACAAACTTCGGGAGCGTATTACTCCACTGTTCGACAATGTACATCAAAAATTAAACATGGTATGGTTTTGTCTCATATTTTCTGTACGGAAACAGAATACTAAAATAAGAAGCCATTAAAAAGTTAGGAGCCAACAAAGATTCGTTTTTCTTGCTAATTTAACCTAACTTTGGGCGTGTGTAATAAAAGAAGTGTAAAGTCTGAAAAATCAAGTTGGTACCGACAAAGCTCAAATATCGAAAAGTTCAATAAACTTTATTGGTTATTGATTTATGCAGTGGTTTTTTCATAAAACCCGATCTTCCGAAGGACTGTTCTTAATTTTTTACGCGCCTGTTGCTGTAAATGATCCTGCATCTCACTCAATAATGTTGTACGTGTAGACTAGCTTGTAACTGCTCATCACTGATACTACCTCTGTCAGACACGATGCCTGGTGAGACAGCGTGCTCTTTAGCCCGGCCCATCATTGAGTTCGAGCCCGCGACTAGGTTCCCCCTAACTTGGATAGTTCAAAAAACATGTGTCTACTTTCTATATTTTCGCCTATGAGAACCAGCTGATATTACTTCACACAATTTGTGTTCAAAACCCACTGACATTGGCACTACAAACCCATTTGTTTAGTTTTACCGTATTTGGTGTATCGTGTGTACCTACTTATTGTCATGTTACAGTGGTATTTTGAATTAAGGATTTTTGTAGTCTACCTGACATTGTGGCAGTCATTAATACGTACATGCGTTATTTAAATATGGTGATTGTTGTTTTGTCCCCAGAATCCTTATTTTATTGGTTTCTACTTAGGATTCTTCTTTATCTATAGGAGTAGGTAATTATTTTACTGGACCTTTGATACGAAAACTTTCATCACTATAATGATAAACCGACATAACTATACTGTTTTCGAAAGCAAGTTTAGGCTGATGTTGACAATGATAAGTTTTTTTTTGGGTGGGAAATAATCAAATGACTTCTCCCGCTCTGGGTGGAGCAGGAGGGCGTGTCAGACTTTCCCCCAGGGCCCCATCAGTCATTGCCGACATCTCTTTGAGGCGCGCGTGGAACACAACGCGCCGTCGACCCGGGCTTGGTCCTTACCGGACAGCGAGCTACCCATTACTCGCCGTCCGCATGCCCGTGCCTACGGTGGCCGGGAATCAGCCTGGGATTCCCTAGAATGATATGTTGAATTCATGGTTACAGTTTGCGCACTGGATAAAAAATATCCTGTAGAAACCTTCTTACAGAATTAAAATAATGTATTATTTGTTTGGTACTTTGATGTTAATAACGCTAAAAATATGGGGCAATAAAATAGGGGAGCTTAATGGCAAGCAACATCGCGATAGGCCCAAATGGAGGTGGCGGTATGAGTTTGGAGTCCTTCAACAACAAGTGGTCCTTAGCAGCTTTAAACAGAGATGTAGAGAGTAGCTTTGCCCTGCAGTGGGCTCATGAGACTTTTCTGGGATTCCCGACACCCAGGGCGTCTCCTGCGAAGGCTACGACCGTGAGGGCGCATGTACTGCCTCTCCCTCACGTGCGTAGCCTCCCTCTTTGCGATTGACAATGATAAGTTTGAGTATGAACTCGAACTTATAATTAGCCTACAGAAGGACATTATTGGACAAAGGCTTCTCCAATTACACACCAACTCGACTCGCGTTAACTTTCATCCAAAGAATAAACTCAAATTTTCTTAACTTAAATATCCGACATTAATTGATGCCAATTGGTTGGTCTGATTATACATTCTTGTAAAACTTATTATTAAGTTCTACCACATAATACTATGTGGTAGAACTTAATAATAAGTTTTATTTAACAATGAAAACCAAGACAATATTTCAGTCTATTCACAAACCAATTTTGTTTCTTCCTAATCTAACAGTCAGGATATTATTATGTTTAGAAAGACATCTAAAAACCATAAATTAGTAAGTTTCCTACAACGCGAATGATATTCGTCAACTCCGCTATATGTATATTCAGGTCATCGATTTACATTACTTGAGTATTTACTTGCCAATACTTGTAATGCGGCGTTGCTTCTTATTTAACGAGGTCACAGATTATCAACTATTTTTTTTTCAAGCCCAACGAGGCTTTGTGTCTGCTGGTCTTTTTTAAACATTCAGATCTTTTGATTTCATTGTCTGTCTATTCCTTTCCTAACTGTGTACGGGGTCACCTTTATTAGCTAGTTAGCTATTTTAAATGGAGCGACTGTTTCAATTATTTTATCAAATACGGCTGTACAGATTTAAAATCTCATGAATTAAAGTCATTTTTAATCCCATTCAATGACTTTTCCATGATATTCATACGCATCGCTGTCAACAGGAAAAGGACCCAAAAGGCTGTTGGAATTGCCACGTTGTATGCCAATGCTGATTCTTGGCTTAAATAGGCCAGCCCTCTGGTCACGGGAAGAAGTAACAACATGCAACTTACGAGTTATAGGTCGTAGGTTTGAACACAGACAGGCGGTTTCCTTTGTGTAAATAAACAAATAGTCCTAGAACCAAAGCAGTCTTCGAAGACTTGTGACATCTACCACACTGGGCCTACCACACTGGGATACTTAGCAGATTACCAGTACCTAGGTACTCATGGAGCGACTGCCTATCTGACTCCACAGCCCAGTTACTAGGAAGGACTAAGTCTATCAAGTCTATCTAACTAAACAGACAGCTGTGCTGCTGGGGAGTTCGTTGCGCCACTTCTTCTTCCCAGCTAAAGCACTAGGAAGTGGTGAAGGGCGGGCGTTTTGGGGGACTGTCTTATGTAATTTTGACATTCGAAAAGTGCTGATTCTCAGCCTAATTTGAATAAATGACTTTTGATTTTTTTTAAGGAGGCAATTAAAATCATTATGGTGGCTAATTCTGCTAGCTTTATTTAATTTGTAATTCATCGTAGAACGCTTTCGATTTTCGAATAGCCGTCCCCTGTTACCATAGATTTAAAAATAAATCCCATTTGGAATATGGAACATGAAACTGCTAATAAAAATAGAGGGCGTACTGCCCACAAATCCGTTGAAGCACAGATTATACAACACTTAGATTTGCTTAATCCATGCTCAAGTGTGCGCGTGCGACGTGCAGAAAGACAAACATGTTATGATAATATTGCTAAAAATATTATGAGTGCACACTTTGGTCCTATTTTTTTGAGTAATCTGTTTATTTGTTTTATTTTCCTGCGTTTCGGGGCTTTCTGGTAAGGGATTTCTCTGACTAAAATGATGAGTGAATATTGTCGGAGCAGATTTTTCTGGTCTACTCTGACTCTGACTTTTTCTGGTCTGTGATGATGGCTAACAGAGAGGTATCCAGGAAGACTTAAATAAAACAGCAAATGATGACGAACGGATGACGGATGGAAAATAGGCCAGCCCTCTGGGCTGGTTTTATATACATAGACACAAAATCATTTACGTCTGTATTACCTATTGATTGACTTCACGTCAATTTTAAATTTTTTTCAGCAGAGAAACGTTCACAAAGAGCCTTTTTTTGGGTGGGATATCATCAAATAACTTCTCCCGCTCTGAGTGTAGCGGGAGGGCGTGTCAGACTTTCACTGACTAAAACCCACCCGTGTTCCCTCAGTTGCCTGTGTGCCAGGGGCCGCGGTATCTCTTTCGAACAACCCGCACCCCTGGTAGGCATCGGCCCTTGCGGACCCCACCCGTTGGTGCTAACATCTCTTTGAGACAAGAGCCTTAAAGCCGAAAAATAATAATGAATATGAAATGCGTTGCTCACTAACAGTAGGAATGTCTTTCTTTTTAACAATTCAAGAACAAAATGAATTTTCTTGAAAGTTATTTACCTACGTTGTCAAGCAAAGACATTTTTCGAACAGACGAAGCAATGGATAATAGCAATATCCTTCCAAAAGATATCTACAGATTCTGATTGATAGTGCATTACGCAATTATGGAGTGAGAACAAAAAACATCTTGAAACTGGTAATTAGGAATATAGAGGTATGACGAACAGGGTGTAAAGTTCACTCATACTCATTGAAAAGGAGGATCCTCCGACCAGACGGGTGTTGTGTCTGGTGGGCTACTGCCCGACGGTTGATGTCGGGATGTTTGTATATATGTCGATCGCGCGGTAAACTCTGCTTGCGCGATGTAGTTGATGTAGTTACGGTGTGACGTCAAGTCTTGTGTAGTTCGCATATGACATTGTAGATGGCGCCACTGCACTTTTTGTGTTTTCCACATTTGTTGGTTTTAAGTTTCGTATGTCGGCATTGTAGATTTCACAGGAACAAACGATTTTTGGTTTCTTTCTTTCTCAAGCAAACCGGGGCGATACAGTTCGAAAAGACCATCTACCCGTAACTCAGACCGTTCCATATCTACACATAGCTCTTCTTTTTTTTAGGTTTTAGGCTGCTCAACCAGACTTGCCTTTGATAACCTTAATAAATTAAGGCTACCAGCCAGGGCTTAAAAACTTAAAACTAGATCGACTGCTCGTTAAGGGTACCCCCTGTGGGGTATGGTCTTCGACTTATGCTAAGGCTGGTAGAGGCTTAGCGGCGCGAGTTGGCTCGAGCAAGGGACGGGACATAGCTCTTCTGACATTTCACACCTTTTTATGTCTAATACATTTTATGTCGATACTCTTGCGCCATCCCATCTTCCTGGCTCAGTGTGTTGTGCTGGCGCTGCCGCTGCGGCTGCGGAAAACCTCAAACGGTGAAAGTATAACAATTCTAATTGGTAATTATATTTTCGATCCGTTTGGGGTTGAAACCCTCGGGCCGTGGGGTCATGTTCTCTTTAAGGAAATCTCGAAAAGGCTGGTTGCAACTTCCCGTGACCCAAGGGCTGGTTTTTACCTTGGCCAGCGGCTAAGCATTGCCATACAACGTGGTAATGCTGCCAGTCTCTTGGGAACATTACCAGTCGACAGCGATGTGGACGAATTTTTTGACGCCATTTCTTTAAGTTGTGTATAGGTTTAATTAAGTTAGATTTCATTAGATAGATTTTATTATTAACAAAATTTATAAAGAAATTACATTTAAAATAAAATACATTTCTGACCTTCGACATTCATTTCGCAACTCAAAGTAATTAAATTCCCAGATTGATGGCCTGCAAAACAAAAGGCGTCTAATAATACTTGCACAAGTCCCCCATTATAGACTTTGCTATAAACTCAACGGGCTCATAATTCAGTTAGGGTTGCCAGCCATGCTGTTAAAAATAGTACCAATAAATATATTTTTTTCTCTTAACAATAAAAACTGTTCAATAAACGTGTTTAACAGATAGTAGCAGTCTAGAGTTTGAATTTGCGCCGGATTGATGGCAATAAGCTTGCCCCCTGTTACATGAGACTTAAGGTTAAAGGTTAAATTCAATTCGTTTTTTTTTTGCTATTCACGGGTCAGTGTAAGGTTGCATGTTGATCGAAATATGGTTCTTGACTGTGAGAAATATTGGGCACGCCACGATTACGGCGGTAAGTCCCCTCTTTGAGGAGTGGCTTGAGAGGCGGCACGGCGTCCTCACCTTCCGCCTGACGCCGGTCCTCACCGGACACGGTTGTTTCGGGAAGTTCCTGTTTCGGATAACGCGGGAGGAAACGCTCGGGTGTTTCCATTGCAAAGATCGCCCTTGGGACACGGTGGCGCATACGGTAGAGGTCTTCCCGGCTTGGGCAGAGCAACGCCGTGTCCTCGTGGAGGCGAGAGTGCATGGGAGCCGTCGCTTCCCTCACTGCCCTCACAGCCGTAGCCTCCGCAGGCGACGCCCTGGGCGTCGAGAATCCCAGGCTGATTCCCGGCCACCGTAGGCGCGGCCTTGCGTACGGTGAATAATGGGTAGCTCGCTGGCCGGTAAGGACCAAGCCCGGGTCGACGGCGCGTTATGTTCCACGCGCGCCTCAAAGAGATGTTAGCACAACTGATGGGGTCCGCAAGGGCCGCTGCCTGCCAGGGGTGCGGGTTGTTCGAAAGAGTTACCGCAGCTCCTGGCACACAGGCAACTGAGGGAACACGTGTGGGTTTTAGTCAGTAAAAGTCTGACACGCACTCCTGCTCCACCCAGAGCGGGAGAAGTTATTTCGCACACTTAGATCTAAACAGAGTTAACTCAAAAAAACACTTTTTTCAGAAAAGCTCAAAAACTGTTTACCGTGTTCCTGTGCACTGGAGAAGTTATCTGTATACATATTTGCTTTGCAAGTTCTACTAGAAAAATATTTTTAAATCTGTTTTATTGGTCGATAGGTAGTGAGTTAAGGAATTAAATGGTAAGCATAAGTCAAAACTCCCAATTTTTTACCTTTAGATCTAGGTGTGCGATTTGATGATTTCCCACCCAAAAAAAGAAAAAACTGTGAGAAATATAGCTTTGCAGAATTATGATCATTAAAGTCCTCAATACAAATTCATTTAATCGCATTTAATTACTTTTCCATGAAATAATCCATCAATGGGATTAAATGAGCTTTTTTTGGCAACCTTTAATTGAATAATTATCCAAATTGAGATTCACTTCAAGCAGCGAGATCGTAAAATTACTAAATGCTTCGTTCATTAGAAAAAAATCTTTGCGAAACTATACACAAACATGTACCTAGTTTCTTTGCAAAAACTCTAACAACTAAGTACGTTCTCACTTAATATAAAAAAACGGTATTCACCCAAAACTACTTAACATTATCTACTGTTTTAGTAAAAAATTCAGTTGGCAACCCTAAATACAGTATCGTATTGGCGATGGCGTAGGTAGACAGACAAACGCAAGTTATAATTTATACTAAAGCGGGCGGAGCATTCCGAGACCGCCCACTACGCCCCAAAGACAGGGCGATACTGTCATAGCTCTATTTATTTTTATGCATATTATAAAACGGTTTGACGCGAGGCAAAGGTAAGCATACGGACGGTCGACTTGGAATAATGTATGCGATCTTATTGGTCAGAAATGTGGTTGTTACAAGAAGGGTCGCAATCTTCTCGTCTCATATACCATAGTGTCTCAAGACGAAAGTTTTTAACCAGTGCATGTTGCTAGTGATGACCTATGGTACTGAAACGTGGTCGCTCACAATAGGCCTTATCAGAAGGCTTAAAGTCACCCAAAGGGCAATGGAGAGGGTTATGCTTGGAGTTTCCGTACGTGTACGAATGGCGTGCAATTGGAGAGGCCTATGTCCATCAGCTGACTGCTGTAGGCTGATGATGATGATGAAGATACTTAGATACTAAGTAAGGAGGTAGTCTACCTCTCTTAGTCCTGCTGTATCAAATACTCCACTGTTACAGGTAAACTCTAAAACCTCACCGAATGGGTACCCAATATAATTATTAATTGTTGGCTCAAAGTGAATTTTGGTGGTAGGTTTTACAAAGACATGTTTAATGTGGATGTGTATTATATAGGTACTAGTTGTAGCTACTGAATGTTTAACCTGGACGAAAAGTAGTAAACTATCCTTTGTTACCCCTTGTAACATCAGCTATTTCCCAGTGATAAACCCGTCAAAATCCGTCCAGCCGTTTTGGTGATTAGCCGGAACAAACAGAGAGACAAAAATGTGAAAAAATATTTTTTGCCGTTTAAACTTATTTGTTTATTTATTGGGTCTCCAACAGAGGCTACACAATTCTAGCTTTCATATGCATTATAGTAAAAAACTATTATTTTGACATTGCAAACACTTCAATGTCATTGATCTGTATTGAATATACATGTATCTTGTTGCCTTTGCCTCAAAACTAGTAGCCATTTTAAATTAGATACACCTACCATTTATTAACCCTAAATTCAAACCTCATTCTTCAAAATGACACATAATTATCCTATCACATCCTAATTTTAACCCTATTCCAAAACAAGGAAGGGCCTTTGTTTATTGGTGACAGAATTTGGTCCTTTAGTACGTGACAGGACAATACAAAAGCCGCAGTGGGTCTTTTGGTCCTTCGCTATGTAGGTAATGATCCTTTTCCCACGCAGGACGTTTATTTCGAGAATTCTAATGAGTAATTTTTCTAGTAAAGTTTTGTAAAGGCTAGTGGGCGGCCTTTAGTGAATGGACATGAGAAAATAATAATAAATGACGTGCTATTACGGTCCAGACTGTGTTGTGTGAATGAATATAATTATGTATTCAAAGAAACCACTTTCTCTGTTACAGTGTGAACCACGACTTTCAATTCAAGCAAGTGACTTTGTCGCCTTTAGTGTTCAAGCTAGCCTTTTTTTTTGGGATGGGAAATCATCAAATGACTTCTCCAGCTCTGGCTGGAGCAGGAGGGGGGGTGTCAGACTTTTACTGACTAAAACCCACTCGTGTTCCCTCAGTTGCCTGTGTATCTCTTTCGAACAACCCGCACCCCTGGCAGGCATTGACCCTTGCAGGCCCCATCAGTTGTTGCTGACATCTGTTTGAGGCGCGCGTGGATCACAACACGCCGTCGACCCGGGCTTGGTCCTTTCCGGACAGCGAGCTACCCATTACTCGCCGTCTGCAAGCCCGCGGTGGTCAAGCTAGCCTTGATTGCATAATCAGCCTATATCGTTCCCACTACTGGCACAAAAGCCTGCTTTCTGTGACCTTGCAGGCCCCATCAGTTCTTGCTGACATCTCTTTGAGGCGCGTGGAACACAACGCGCCGACAACCCGAGCTTGGTCCTTTCCGGACAGCGAGCTACCAATTACTCGCCGTCTGCAAGCCCGCGGTGGTCAAGCTAGCCTTGATTGCATAATCAGCCTGTATCGTTCCCACTGCTGGGACAAAAGCCTCCTTTCTGTGAGAGGAGTGGACCGTAATCCACCACATGTGCTTCAATTTTTAGTTCTTGAACATGCCGGTTTCCTCACGATGTTTTCATTCACCATTTTGAAATAATTGGTGATAAATCTTATACGTAAAGTAAAAGGCTGGCTGAGTTCAAAAGTACAGACGCCAGCACGTCGAGCTTCCCCAAACTGTCAAATTTTCCCAATCGAACATGAACCTGAAACGTATGTAGTAAAGTTGAAAATCTATCAAACTAATTGGGGTGGTTAGATGTGCTGGTGTTTGTACGAGCTACAACTCGTAAGTTGCGGCCGTAAGCACTGGACCATCAGTGCTTCTCAGTAATCCATTCATAGGTAACAATGTTATAACATAGCATCAAGCTAGTATTCCCCGGAGAGACGGGCAGAGGTGTACCTATGGTACCTACACGCAAATATCACCAGTTATATTTTAAGTACTATGTTTCTCACAAAACACTGGCTCCGACCCAGATGACCCTATCCAAGAAAGCAGTAGGGCCACCAGTACAGCACACAGAAACAAACAACCGTCCTTCCGACCTCGCCGCCGAGGTCCTCGCGCCCCGCGAATACCCCGAGTTAACAATGAGACCGTCGTCCCTTGCTCGTTGAAGTGCCAGCCCTTGCCGCAGCTGAGCCAGTAGAGTTAAACTCCCTGAATAATAATAATGAAAATGTTTTGATCCAGTCCCCACTTGCTGTCCTCCCCCACCAGTGCCGCCCTGAACCGAGGCCCGTACTCCACAGGGGCTGCCCTCAGCGTGCAGTTGCTTTAGTTAAGTAAGTTTTTATGCCCTGGCTGGAGGCTTTTAGTTTCACTAAAATGCAACCACAGGAAAGCCCGGTTGAGCAGTTACGGCCTCTCAAGGTCAACTGCGAGACGCCACACAAAAAAAAACAGAGGCCCTAGTGTGAGTTTCATTTAACCATCTACACTAAACGCAGAGCGCGTTCGGCGTTCCGATTGGCCCTGGATTGGTGACGGACCAATCGGAGCGCCAAACGCGCTCACTGAGTTTAGTGTAGATGGTTAAATGAAACTCATACTAGGGCCTCAGAACACAACCGCGACTTCGACGGTCGTAGATTCAAAGCCAAGCTGGCTCTTTACTTTAAGTAAATTATTTAGTTACCTCTGCTCTCAAAACGGTGAAGAAAAACATACATTCGAATTCAACATCGGCAACTCCTCGGGCACTCGGCTTGTAAAGTCACGAACTCACGAATTTCGGCACACCTCTATTAATCAATGCGACATGCGCGATGTAGCTTTTCACATAAGAGGAGCGTTAAAAGCCCATGGAAATAATAATCGGGGAATTAGCGATACCGAATTACCAATACGTGACTTCCTTTCTAATGCATTACTCTCAACTTGAACACATTTATAAGGATTAAAATGTTATGGATAAGTCATTGCAGATTGCAATGCAAGCGATCGGCAAAGTGTTGAAACATTTTTATCAAAACTTCACGCCTGTAATCCCCGGAGAGTTAGAAAGAGATGTGACTGCCTTAGTAGGTACATTCACATCTCCAGACGCCAGTTATGATTAAATCCCATGTTATAGGGAGTAAGCCTATTATCATCAACCGGATATAAATCCAGATTCCGAGCTACTATTGAGAACAAATTGACGAATCTGATGCAAAAACCCAAAACGTAACAACTACTGTTTGATCTGGGAAGTAAACCCAGGAGCCCAAGACCTCATTCTCAGTAGTTTTGCGACTACTATACCAATCCTTATAATTATGTCCTTTATTTAATTACAATCCTTATTAACTACATTTTTAAATGTTTTTGTAAAAGTAACTTAAAAAAAACATTTAAAAATATTAAAAAATATTATTATTATTATCACCTTTATTCCAACATAAACACCTATAAATTACATTTTTAAATATTAGAATATAAAATATATAAAAACATTTAAAAACATAAAAAATAGTAGCCCACCGGTATCGGGAACAGGGTCCAAGCTACCGGTGGTCAGGGCTGCTGAGAAAGGAACCTCCTTACGATACGCGCCGTGGCCAGTAGAACTGCTTTCTGGATCAAGCCCTTGACCCAGCTGCCCAACGAGAGTCTCCTCAGGTGTTGGTCGAGGATCTTAGCTATCAAGCCATGGGCTGTGACGACTATCGATACAATGATCGCAGAGTCCACATCCCACATGTCGACAACCTTATTATTATTATTATTTTGACATTTATTTTATATTCTCGGCTAGCCGGAGCTGATAACACGGGCCTAAGCCAAGTTGGATTACCGCTACTACTAAAGTAATCCTATAAAGAAAGATTATAAGTCTGTCACTACTAATAACGTTCTAATAAAGGCATTTCCGTAGACTATTTAACTTATAATAGCATTTGCTAAGCCATAACATACTCAAGTGCAATCGTTTTTTTATCTCGGTCTTATAGTTCGCTACAAGACTCACCTATAAAACATATATAGGACACTTTTACTAGTAATAGCATTTCACAAGCGTAGATATTCTCAAGAGCATTTGCTTTTATATCTCAGTCTTATAGTTAGCTACAAGATTATCTTTTAGGACACCTTTAGGAAAGTCTTCTATAATTGTTTACAGTAAAACGAAATAATCCAGAATATTATTTTGATCCTATAGCAGCATTTTGTGAGAGAACGAGATATTATAACATACTTAGCTGAGATCATTATAAGTTTGCGCTGATATAGTTTTGCTCGAGACTGTTTTAAATTTAATAGTACTTGCTAAGAGCGCTATATGATCAAAAAGCTTATAAGCTACTAGATAAATAACTTTATTAGTAAACGTCAGCTATTTTGTCGAGATTCAGTTGTTCATCGTAAAGCCGATGAATATTTGGTCAAGAACCAATCGACATCAAGAAATACAACCATTTTGTTAATTAAATCCTAAACAAAGTAAATTCAAACATTTCAAGGGAACCCTTTTTTGTTTTAAAATGGAGGCGAGTTATCTGGACTGAAACTGCTACAAATACTAATTTACTTACAATGGTTCTACAAAGTATTTAATGAAGAGCAATTTCAAAACATGGCGAATATTTATAAGAATTGATGAATTATTTTATTCACAACAGTACAGGGTGTTTGGCAGAACGTCAACGTTCTGCCAAACACCCTGTACTGTTACATACGAAAATGGTGGATAGGAGGGGTCATCTGCTACTTACTCAGCCCTAATTTATTTGGCTCTGGCCTCCTGGATATTAAAAAAAAAATGTTTTGCTTTCTTCTAGTTTCACCACTTTCTTAATTTTCAAGATTTTTTTTGAAATAGAAAATCATGGTGTTCTATTTAAATATCTGAACGTTAGTTAAGAATGTGGACGAGGAAATAAGAATTTAGGTACTACAAATTACAAACCAAATAAAAATATTTATTTGTTTACAACAAATAACAATAATAAACACGAAACCTACAACCATCAGCTGTCCGCCCCACCGAAAACCGACAGGCGGGAAAGATATCGTCATCGAATCACATCGTAATACGGCAAAGGCATTCATCGTCACGAACCTAACAATCAATACTCATGTCCGACCTCTTTGTGTGGGATCTTTATTTATTATACTCTATTGTTACATTTAAATAAAATTAATATAAGCGGATGTTAGGGAGGGACATTATGGTAATCGCATGGCTGAATAGTGCGACGCTGTAAATTTTGTTTTGAACTAGCGACCCGCCTCGGCTTCGCACGGATTTTTTTGTTTGAGACTTTCGGCTTTTCTCTGTTATATAATACGGCTTTCAGTCTAGCTGCATGCAGCTGATTACCAGTGCGACTGCCTATCTGACCTCCACAACCCAGTTACTGGGTAATACGATACCCCTTGGTAAGACTGGTTGGTTATCAGACTTTCGGGCTACTGACGACCTGTACCGACTGTCAGAGTCACGTAGGTATGATAGATAGCAACTACGGCTTAACGTGCTTTCCGAGGCACGGAGGGGTCTAGGAATGTCAAGACAAGATGGTCACCCATCCACGAAACAACCGCGGCAAGCGTAGCTTAACTTGATCGACCCGTGTGGCTGTTATTACTTAGCCACAAGCCCCTACATAACTAGCAAAATGTGGGAATGCTATACATATCTGCCTTCCCCTTTGACGAATACAGGCGCGTTATTATATGTAGTGTTGCGCTTATTGTGTTTCTAATTCAGTTCCGCGTTTACAAGTTTATTGCTTTATGCCTTGTCCCAACCGTATTGTATTTAGCATGGAAATTGCAATTACAAAGTAATTGTACGTTTTAAGTAGGTACTCTATTGGTATGTAGGTGTTATAGATGCAGGTGATGACATTATAGACCTACTGGCTACTAACCGCGACTGAAGTTATCATAATACGGCGTAGGTACATCGTACGTACCCAATACCTACCCTATGGCACTCGGCAATAGTATAACCTTCTGCCAGTGAAAGAATTTTCGAAATTGGATCAGTAATTCCAAACATTACCTCCATCATCCAAACTCACAAACTAACAAACTTGCTCTTTATTATACAATAAGTGAAGATATGAATGGCCGGAATTCTAAGGGCAACTAAAGATGAGATTGTTTAAATCAGATTGTTAGCAATTCAAATACATATTTTAAAAAAATTGGTATTAGTACAATAAACTTTATCAACGGACCAACTGCGCTTCCTTGCGGTATCCCAACATTTTAGAAAGATTGGAGCATTGATTTCGCGATGTAATACGTATTAATTTTATTTCTTCAAGTAATTTTAACTATAAACTTTGACGTGCAACCAAATCAAATTGAAGATCAGGTTTATTGAACTACATATTTAGGTATTAACAATATCGAATGCTTAGTTAAAATCTGTCTGTATGGTTTGATAAATCATACACAGGGTACATTTTTTACCAGTGCGCAAACTGTAACCATGAATTCAGCATATCATTCTAGACACCCTAGAGTAAAAAAAAATTCGTCGGTTGCACAAAAAAATCAGCTGTTTCATGGAAAAGTGCAATACCTACGTGGTCCAAACGTATGGAACAGCTGATTTTTTTTGTATAACCGACGCAAAATATCTACGCTGGGGGTCTATAATGATATGCTGAATTCATGGTTACAGTTTGTGCGCTGGTTAAAATTTTATCCTGTATATCTAATTTTAATTTTCCTAAATATATTGCCAAAGATCTCTTTAAGACTGCTTCGTAGGTGTAGTAGCATGAGGTCCTGGGTTCGATTCCCAGGTCGGGCAAAGTGTTATTGGTATTCTGTATCTAGAATTTCTCAGTGGCAGCCCGTCTTCTGAATTTGTGCCCGGTTGATGGCAATAGGCATTACATGGGACTTAAACATAACTGGTGAAATATGGGTGTAGATACTGTCGGTAAACCTCTGCCAAATACTTCGGGAAAGCAAGGCGTGATGTGATCGCTTAAATCATACTTCAGCCTCAAAGAGATGTCAGCACCAACTGGTGGGGTCCGCAATGGCCGACGCCTGCCAGAGGTGCGGGTTGTTCGAAAGAGATATCGTGGGACCCTGGCACACCGGCAACTGAGGGAATACGGGTGGGTTTTAGTCAGTAGAAGTCTGACATGCCCTCCTGCTCCAACCAGAGCACTGGCACACAGGCAACCGAGAGAAGTTTTTTGATGACTTCTCAACCATAAAAAAACAACAAACACTCAAACTCGAAAACCTGTCAAAGAATACCTAAATTCATTTTAAAAACCACCTAAACTGTTTTGAAGGAAGTTCAAAAAGGAGGTTATCAATTCGATATGTTTTTTTTTAATGTATGTTCGGGCCTAACTCCGTCATGTACAGATGGATTTGCCAAATTCTTCCTTGTTCGAAAGAGGTTTATTCCGAAATGGTCCCATTTAAATTTCATAATTATAGATCTGATGATGCGTTTCGGAAACAGACAACGGATCTCTTCAAAAAATGACAGCAAATCAACCGCGATTGCTGCTATCGCATAAATATGCATTGTTTTGACCCCAAGGATGATGAAATTTTGAATGTGTTGGGTAGGTACTATAACTGAAAAGTGAAAAACAAAAAGTTTTTCCAAAAAAAAAAACGACTTTCGGAAAAACACCACAAAGTGAAAAATTACTTTAGTTTCTGAGGGCGGTGACAAAAAATTATAATACATAGCCAAAGTCACCGACTTCCGAAATTAAAGTTATTTTTCACTTTGTAGTGTTTTTTATTAAATTTTCTTTAAGTATTCGAATTAACTTATCTTTTATAAATGCAGTTGTTTCCGTGAGAAAAATAACCTATTTATATTTCTTTATACTCTATGTACCTATAAATATTAAAAAATACTTTCATGAACAGATATTATTATAAAATTGCAATCCTCACTCAACGCAAATGACATTCGCGCCCAATAAAAATCTCTAGTCATAATTTGACAGGTTATCGTCATCGATCGGCGTTCGGACAAAGGCATTGAGTTATTCTGCCGCACGTAAGGGCTGTTAGCTGCGATACTCCTTTGTTCTTTTGTGGCTTGTTCGACGGTTTAATGGCCGTCGCGTAAGTAAACGATTATTATTTTATTATAATAGTAATTTACTTTTATTTGTGGCCGTTGATTGCTGTAGCTTAATTTCTTTAGAAATTTTAAATCGCGGAAGTTGTTTTTGATGTTATTTAGTAGGTAGGTATCGAATAAACTTAGCTGATATACATTATGAAAACATGACATTTAGATTGTAATCTTAAAAAAAGTAAGAAAAAGGACGTTACAATTCTATAGCGGGTTCCCCCTCTATCTGGCAGAATCTTGATGATTTGTTGGCATAATCTTCTTTATACGAATATTTTTAAGGCATAAAAATTATTTAACACCATTATTGTTTGGCCGAATGTTTATTTGTTCGAATTTACAATAGCATACTTTTAAGATGGCAGAATTTTATTTGGCTTATTTACCTTTGGCAAAGTTAACATTCCGCATAATTTCGTTTACCATAATTTTTATTTAGAGCGAATATATTTTAGTAGGCTACCCGTAACCGAACTATTTAGATTAGGTTAAATATTATGTTAAATACTCGCAGTAAAAGATTAGGTTTCTCCGAATTCTACTTACCTATTTTACTTATGCCAAAAGACGATTCTGACTGTGAACTTTCTGCGATATGATGGTTCTAATTTTTAAATATTATGGATATGAAATTTATGCCTAAAGATGATTCTGACTTACAAAATTATGGGTTTTGAATTTATGCTATATGAGCGTGTGCCAAACCATTTTCTGCGAAATGAAGTTTATGCTATTCGCTGATAAGAAATGAAATTAAATGTTTATTTATGTAAGTAGATCTTAAAGACACTTTTATACGTCAATATTTTAAAAACTAGATGGCGCACAGTGGAACGAATGTATGGGAGCGGTTGGACGTAGACATGTCCGAAAAATAAGAGTAAAATTATGACAAACTAATGATGCCATCTTATTCGATTACTTAATGCCTTCATAAATTGTGGTGATGAATTTCTTCATAACTCCCATATTTCGGGAGTAATTTGAGAAAATGTGAAATTTTACTATGAAAATGAGTGTATCGAGCTCTCTCCCTCCTGATTCCGGGCTTGTTTCAAGTAGCGGTCTCTAATATCGTAATGCTATTACTAAGAGCTATATTTAATACTAAGACACATAGTGCGCCAAATGTGCACTTTCTGGGATAAAAGGAAATGAAAATTTAAAAAAAAAAACGTTTTTTCCCCATTTGTATTTACTTTAAACCGCAGACAGACTTATTAAGAGGTCTATAAATATATTATATATATATACAGAAATATATATTAACAAAAATATTCACAAGAACTGATGAGAGTATGACTTTTAAGTAAGTTGATAATAAATTACCTAGTTTCATTAAAAGTACAATAAATAATTAAGATGTAAGCTCTAATTTACTAAGTTACACATTTTAAAACAATAACATCATTTAATTATCTTCGTCATCATCATCATCATCAATTAATTCAAATTCAGAATCGATGTCCGCTAAATCATTTATGTTAACAAATTCGATATCACTTTTCTCAGAATCCGTAAGCTCATAAAATTCCTTAAAAGAAGATTTTTTTACAAACTTATTTCCTTTTGGACGGATACTTGTAACAAGTGGATCAGAAGACAGTAAAAGATTGTGCATAATATCTTCATTGCATGAGATACTGCTATGCTTTCGAGAATGCCCCTCTCTATATTGTCTAAAATCTTTATTTCTAGCCTCAGATGCCTCTTCGGATAGAAAACCAATGGGCACAATTGACATGTTCTGAACTATGTCTGGCCCATGCATTAAAATTTTATGAAGTGAAGAAGGCATATAATACCATGGGTATAACTCCACGTAAAGCTTAGCAGTATCAAAGCAGAACTCTCGGAATTTAGTTACGTTGATCTTCTCTCCTGATGAAATACACTGCAAGATCACACAGATTTTTCTTAAAAGCATAGCATCTATTCCGGTCAGTTCAGCAGATTTAGTGTAGTTTTCAAAAAATCTCCTTGCCGAGTTGCCATTGTTGGTGGATCCACTGCCTTGTTTCACAACATCGAGAAGTAAGCCCGTTTCTCTTCTTACAGCCTCTTGAACTCTTTTCTTCCTGTCATCAACTTGCCTTTTTGCTATATCACCCCTTACTTGCCATGATTTTATGTCTAATTTGTAGGAAATGTGTAATAAGCATTCCATTGAGCGAATCCAAGCGTGAAGGGTGCTTAAGCTATATTTATACATGTCCTCGTTTGCGTGTTTATCTTTGATTAACTCTAAATTATTCATTTCTTTAGGACAAGCCTTGCATATGTCACACACTGAAGCTGCTGTATTGGATATAATGGAATGAATTTTACCATCAATCATTGTCAACAGCAGTTGGTGTTTGACACTAATTCCATCAGTGATGGTGGATGGAGTTAAGGCTTCAATCTCTGCTTCGATTTCAGCCATCTCTCTCTGCACATTTTCTTTGGTTTCCTTTATAAACTTAAACAATATTGGCCGGCAAAATGAAGTGGAAGATGGTCGCTCGTTTTCCCAAATTGTTACACCTTTTGAGACGAGCCGCAGTGGTACAAGACTAATCATAAAATTACTAGCAAGATCGATTTGCTCATCTTCACTCGTCCTTTGATGATAAATGCTTTGGCTAGATGATCCGTCAAAACCCCATTTGCTGGTCAATACGAGCTGTTGATTGGGATCAACAGGGGTTTCTAACGACCTAATAAGTCTTCTTGAGGTTAAATCCATCAAGGCTTGTAATTTGATTTTTGCAGAGCTCTCTGTAACTGTGAGATCTTCTTTGGCCGGATAGCACTTAATTTTTTCTTTAACCAACATGTAGTAACTCGGGTATTGAAGAGCTCCTTCTTGAGTGTTGAAATCCCGAAGAGTGTTATAGCGCCATTTCGATAAGTTCATCGATACATAAAGAGCCAATGCCTTCAAAGGGGATATTTCCCGTACCTGAATTGATTTACCTTCAATGAAGGCTTTGATTTTTGAGGCCTCTTCTGGATTCTCCGTCAAGTATTTCATAACATAAGCTGTATCGCTTTGTCCTGCCTTTTGAAGCGCCCTTTCGGCCGAAAACATAATTTCAGCGCTGCTACTGCTGCATGAAAGACTATCTTCAGTGCGTCTTCTTTTTTGCCGGTTACTAAGGTCCTCAAAAGATTTACGAGGACTAGGATGTGTACAAGTTGAAGCATCAGATTTAGCAGGAGAAATTATGGGCTCGATGACGTCACTTATATTTTCTGTAGAAGGTTCCATATTTTCATTCTGTAATTCCGGCCATTGAATTGCAGCCTGTAGCCAAATCTCATGTTTCTTCCGAAACTTATCTGTGCTTCTTCCAGACTGTGTCCATTTTGCATAAATGCGGTAGCAAAATCGACGACACCAGTCTTTTAAACTTGTTTCAGCACTTTCACATAACTGAACACAACTGTTATCTTTTAAAACACTGAACAAATAGTTAAAGTCGCGTAAATCTTTATGTGCGCGTGCGCATAAAGCAACGTGAATATCAAGATTTGTATTAAAATTTGGAAAATACATTGCGAGATTAGCTTGGATACAACGAGGTGTAAATCAACACTGATTTTAAAGTTACTAATAGTGACCTATTTATATAAAATCCAGGTATCCCAGGTATCCTTTGTTAAATATTGCAAGGTAATTAGTTATTGTGATAATTAGTAAATGATGCATGCTAAATTAGTGTATTAAGAGCCATTTAGTAATTAAATAATAGCAATGTTCTTATCAGTAATCATTAGTGCATCAGTTTTATATGTAAACCTTAAGTCCCTAATTATATATCCTAATTAGCTTATATCTTCTCTAATTGGCTGCTCAGAAATGTTATTGTAATAAGGTAAACCTTTAGAAAAACGGTTTTAATCAACAAAATAAACAAAAAATAAAAAAATTGTGTTATAAAATAAACATCACTCTTTATCCCAGAAAGTGCACATTTGGCGCACTATGTGTCTTAGTATTAAATATAGCTCTTAGTATTAGCATTATGATATTAGAGACCGCTACTTGAAACAAGCCCGGAATCAGGAGGGAGAGAGCTCGATACACTCATTTTCATAGTAAAATTTCACATTTTCTCAAATTACTCCCGAAATATGGGAGTTATGAAGAAATTCATCACCACAAGTTATGAAGGCATTAAGTAATCGAATAAGATGGCATCATTAGTTTGGCATAATTTTACTCTTTTTTTTCGGACATGTCTACGTCCAACCGCTCCCATACATTCGTTCCACTGTGTGGCGCCGGCATTTCCTAGCTGACTGTTCCCTGAGAAGAAAAGCCGAAACAAATTCGAGAGGTCATGGTCTCTTTTAAAGTCCAAACATTAATTATTTGAATTTTATGTGCGTCTAACAATGCAGGGCACTGGCTGGAAGGGCATTTTGAAGAAAGAGCCATTGCATTGCAGTTTTGAGCTGACCTGTCCCAACAGACGGCATGTATGTATCAGTCACCGTGTAGCTCAAAATAATATAATATTATGCAAAATAATTTTATGACATAAAAAGGTCTGCTATAAAGGGTAGACCATTCTGTAGCACCGCGGCTCGTTGTTCTAGTGGTCGTAAGCGCTACACTACGGTACAGCGCATGAGATTAATTCCCAGGTCGGGCAAAGTGTTTGGTTTTCTCCACCTGGAATTTCTTAGTGACTGATCAATGTGAATAGGCTCCTTCGGTCCCCTATTACATGGGAATTAAACAAAGCTGTCGGAAAGTGGATGGTACAGAGGCCAGTACATCAAGCTACCCCAATCTGATAAATTTCTTTGATCAGTTTTCAACTTTGTTATAAAAGAATAAGCTTCATGTTCAATTGGGAAAATTTTGAGACAGTTTGAGATAGCTTAATGAGCTGGCGTCTGTACAATAGACCGATATGTCATACCTCCGCCTAACCATTTACAAGGCTGGGCACGCCACGATTGAGGCGGTAAGTCCCCTCTTTGAGGAGTGGCTTGAAAGGCGACATGGCGTCCTCACCTTCTGCCTGACACAGGTCCTCACCGGACACGGTTGTATCGGGAGGTTCCTATGTCGGATAAGGCGAGAGGAAACGCCCGGGTGTTTCCACTGCGAAGATCGCCCTGAGGACGCCGTGTCCTCGTGGACGCGATCGACGGCTGCGATCTTTCCCGTTTGGCCATGGTACGGAGCGAGAGTACATGGGTAGCCGTCACCTCCTTCTGCGAAGCAGTAATGCTCGCGTAGAGGGAGGCGGCGCATGTGAGGGAGAGGCAGTCTATGCGCCCTTACGGCCTTAGTCGCCGCAGGAGACGCCCTAGGCGCCCGGGTCGACGTCGCGTTGTATTCCACGCGCGCCTCAAAGAGATGTCAGCAACAACTGATGGAGCCCGCAAGGGCCGATGCCTGCCAGGGGTGCGGGTTGTTCGAAAGAGAATGATACCACGGCCCCTGGCACACAGGCAACTGAGAGAACACGGGTGGGTTTTAATCAGTAAAAGTTTGACACGCCCTCCTGCTCCACCCAGAGCGGGAGAAGTTATTTGATGATTTCCTACCCAAAAATAAAAATAAAATTACTAGGCGTGATGCTTTGTAATGTTCTTTTTCAATGAAAACTTTACTCTTGGGTTGACCCTTGTTCTTCCAATAATTATTAGAATCGAAGGAAAATGACACTTAATTCTGTAGCGCTATTCTGTAAAGTCAATATTCAACATCAAGCGAATTCAATTCCAACACTCGTGTGAATTCGAAATCGAACTCACTTGTTTTTATTAAAAAGATAATTTTATTTATAAACAAGTGACTAAACAGATATATACAAAAACAAAAGAACACCGCGCCGAAGTATTCGTCCGCATCGCTGTCATTAGGAAACGTGCCCAGAAGACTGGCAGCATTGCCACGTTGAATGGCAATGCTAATTCTTTGGTCAAAGAATGACCCAGCCCTCTGGTCACGTGAAGTGTCGACCAAACGGCTCAAAACTGTAGTTACCCATAATAATGTTACAGTATTTACGCCGCCTAAATGACAATGAGTTCTCGACACACCGTTTGAATTTCAATGCCTTGGCATGTCTTAAAACCCAAAATTCGAAGAGAAGTGACATCTACCAACCCGAATTGGGTCTGATTATGGCCCACTCTCTCTCAAAGAGTGGAGGTATGTGTCCCAACGGTGGGAATAATTAAGGCTGATTAAATGTTCATGCTTACATTGAATTTGAGTACTTACAAACCGACAGAAACTCACACGTTGTCCCCATGGTAGGCAGTAACTAAAGAACCTGCTACGACCCTTCAGCGGCGAGGTGTCAATTTTTCTAAGTGAGAAGCCGGCGCGAAGCTGGCAACCTACCGACTTATCAAAAAATTGTACTTTATCATTCTAAAATTAATCACAATAAAATTTAACCGCTTAAAACTCAATCAAATGTGCAATGTTCCATCCATTCCATCTAGCGAGAACGCTTGCTGACACATTTCTATATCCGTCTCTATCGTAAGTCGTAACCCGTTGTACAGCGGGTTGCTCTCGTCGATATCAAGCGGTGCAACGTGACCTAAAGTGACATAATTACGGGATTTCTGTTGCATGAATTTTTAGTTCCCAGTTATGACGTTTTGGCGCCGGGTTAATTTAGAAACATAATTTTTTTGTTGTTGTAATACAATGCTCAAAATAAGCGTTTTTGTTGTTTGAATGTAATGGCGAATTAAATACCCGTAGTGTAACTATGTTGTTTGGCAATAGTAGACACTATTGACGTACCATTTTTTAAAAGCAGTAGATATGCGAATTACCGAAGGAAAGCCGGTAGGAATCGTGTTATATGGTGCTTTCGCCACTGCGATCCTTACTTAATCTTTTGTTTCGTTCATACATACAGGTTAGAATATAAGTCATGGAAAATATGTAGCTTAATTCATTCCAATCCAACCCGTCCCTTGCTGCCCTCTTCCAGCGACGCCCTAAACCGAGGTCCGTAGCCCACGCTGCCTTAGCGTGTAGTCGCTTAGTTCTTAAGCCCTGGCTGGAGGCCTTAATTTATTAAGGTAGCCACAGGCAAGTCCGGTTAAGCACCGACAACCTCCTTAGTTAACCTGCAAGATGTTATTCCCAAAAAAAAGGCAGTTTATTCACAGATATTTTACATAAGAAGCACCTTACAACAGTTGGTTTAGTGACGACAACGGATAAGGTTCTGAACGTGTTCTATCTATATTTTTGTAATAATCTAATTATGAACTCATCGCTTTTAATGGAAACTAACTTGGCATACATGCAATGCTTAATACCTACAGGAAGAAATCTAGATTGGTTCTTTAATTCTAAAGAGGGATGACCTAAGGTGGTCCACGAAAAACAAATTTTATTAAGTTTTTTTACAATTGACTGGTCAGTGTAAGTTGTCATCATTTTCATAATTTTAGCCGAAAGACGTCCACTACTGGATATAGGCCTCCCCAAGCTCTGTCACTTCGACCGGTTCTGCGCTTCCCACATCCAGCGGATTCCTGCGGCCTTCACAAGGTCACCGGTCCACATTGTGGGAGGTCTTCCAACTCTACGTCTCCCGGTACGCGGTAACCACTCCAGAAACTTGCGGCCCCATCGGCCATCTATTCTGAGAGCAATGTGCCCTGCCCATTGCCACTTAAGTTTGGCTACTTCAGGCTATATTGGTTGCCTTAATTCTCCTGCGGATCTCTTCATTCCTAATTCGATCACTTATGTAAACTCCAAGCCACTATCAGGTTGTATGTTGTTTAAAATTAAACGCTTAACCAGGCTATCTTGTGAATGCCTTAATATCTAAATTGCCTCCAGACCTTCAGCTAGGGGTTAAATTTATAAACTAAGCGACTACACGCTAAGGCCCCGGTGGGGTACGGACCTCGACTAGGGGCGTCGCTGGGGAGAAGCAGCAAGGGACGGGCTATATCGGATGAATTACGATAACTTGTCAAATTTCATTTATATTATTCAAGCCTTGGACGACCTTCAAAATTGTCTACTCAGCAAAAGGTTTCATTTGCATATTATTTTTTAATTCATGCCGCATGAGTCACAAAGACTAAGTAATAATAACCGTACGGATCGATTGAACGTTAAGCTAGGCTTTCCGAGGTCACTCCATGGATGGGTGACCATCCATTACCTATATACAGAAACTCCTCCGTTCCTCGGAAAGCACGTTAAGCTATTGGTGCCGGCTGTCATTCATAGATCTTTGACACTTGTAACGGTAGTTAGAAGCCCAAAAGTCTGACAACTAGTCTTGCTTGCCAGTGGCTATTGTGTTATCCAGTAACTGGGTTGCGGAGGTCCAGTAAGCAGTCTTTTTAAGCAGTCTTTAGTTAGACTGGAAGCCAACCTCAACATAATTGGGTAAAGTTAGCCAGAAGATGATGAGTCACAAGGCGACCTTCACCGCTTAAAAAATTACACCACCATTATGATAAATTATAACATTTAATTGTAAAATAATATCATACTTAACGTAAACACAAACTTAAATGAGGCCACTGCATTACACATGTGCAGTCTACACGGCCATCTTGGCCGAAATGCTGAGTCGACTAAACTTTGACATTGATTTTAACAAATAATTTTAAACAAGGAAGTAAATGCGATTGTCTTTGATACAAGAAATTTGTTCTTCATTCAAACATGGTAATGTGTTCAGAGAGTTGAGATCGCGCGCTTTTCCGTTATTAAAAAACAGTTTCTTTTCAAATTTTGAATAGTGAAAAGTGTTGTGTTTGTGTTATCTGTGGCTTTTGTTTTGGAAAGAAGAAATTAATTAAATAAATACTGTGTGAAAATGTCAGGTGAGTTTAAAAACTAGGTATATACATTACTATTTTTCCTACATCTGTAAAATATATATCGAGACTGAAAATGCAGACGTTGCTTTATTTCATAAAAAGCTGATATAAAATTTTAAACAAGGTTACTATAACAATTAAGTTTCAGTACCTACCTACCTACGAAATTAAAATCAAAAGTCATTTATTCAAACTAGGCTGAGCTGAGAGTCAACACTTTTTGAACGTCAAGACTACATAAGACAGTACCCCGAAAAGCCCACCCTTCACTACTTCCTAGTGCTTTAGCTGGGAAACAGAAGTGGCGCAACAAACTCCCCATCAGTACTAACTATATACTTACATATAAGGCTAATTAATTTCGTCAGTCTGTAACCTTATTGAACACACTTTAAATGACAATCCCAAGGTTTTGAAGGAATTTTCTTTTCCATCGCTTCACAGTTTTGAAAAACTAATCTGCTCAACTACGTCTATAACGCAATGATCGTAGCTGGACTGTCAAAATAAAAGGCATCGAAATGCCTTGCCTTGCCATGAATGCCTTTTAAGGACCTTCAGTTATGAAAAGTACACGACCACGAAGAGAGTAGTAGGTATATAGGCAACCTTCTTAAGGTGAATTTAGTCCACATTTTTTCCATACAAACTTCGGGAGAGTATTACTCCACTGTTTGACAATGTACATCAAAAATTAAACATGGTATGGTTTTGTCTAGGGATGCCTCGGTACGCCTTTTTTCCGATACGATACCGATACCGATGCTCTTATAAAAATATCGGCGATACCGATACGCTTATTGATTTAAAAAATGAAGGTAACGTAAATAAAACACAAGTCAGGTAATTTTTTTAACTAATATAAAAAGAACAAATAACTGGACAAACTAAATAAAACCGTTTATAACTATAGACAGGTCGAGATAGGGTTGCAGCAGGGCCGCTAAGTGAGGAATACTCGATAGGTACTATCGAGGAAACTTACATCTGACCAATTTGAAATAGTATATTTAGCAGAGTTAGTTCGTGCCTCGTTTGCAATGAAATAGACGAGACAACACCCGCGTTTACATTTCTAAAGCGCGAAATTTGAAAAGTATCGTAGAATCGGCTATAAAAATATCGCCGATGCCGATATATCGGCAAACTTCGAGTATCGCCGATATATCGGCATCGGTATCGGTATCGGATGCATCCCTATTGTCTCAATATGAATATTGTCTGTACGGAAACAGAACACTAAAAAAAAACCCACTAAAAAATTAGGAGCCAACAAAGATTAGTTTTTCTTGCTAATTTAACCTAACTTTGGGCATGTTTAATTTATATATAAATAATAAAAGAAGTGTAAAATCTGAAAAACCAAGTCGGTACCGACAAAGCTCAAATAACGAAAAGTACAATAAACTTTATTGGTAATTGATTTATGCAGTGGTTTTTTCATAAAACCCGATCATCCGAAGGACTGTTCTGATTTTTTTACGCGCCTGTTGTATGCATCTCACTCAATATTGTTGTACGTGTAGACTAGCTTCTAACTGCTCATCACTGATACTACCTCTATCGGACACGGTGCCTGGTGAGACAGCGTGCTCTTTAGCCAGGCCCATCAGTGAGTTCGAGCCCGCGACTAGGTTCCCCTTAATTGTTAATGCAGTAGTTGTAATGGATTCCATCATCTGGTTAGCCTTTTCCAAACTAAATTGGGGTCGGCTTCATGTCTAACGGGATGCAGCTGAATACCAGTATCTTCCGTGGAGCGACTGCCTATCTGACCTCCACAATCCAGTTATTGGGTACAAAGTGAGTTACACGGTGACTGATGTCATACATGCCGTCTGTTGGGACAGGTCAGCTCAAAGCTGCAATGGCTCTTTCTTCAAAAGGCCCTTCCAGACATTGCCCTGCATTATTAGACTCACATATAATTCAAATGTTAGGACTTTAAAAGAGACTATGACCTCTGAGTTTTTTTCTGCTTTTCTTCTCAGGGCACAGTCAGCTAGGAAATGCCGGCGCCATCTAGTTTTTAAAATATTGACCAACAAAATATTAACGTGCAAAAGTGTCTTTTAAGATCTACTTACATAAATAAACATTTCATTTCATTGCAAAAGCCACACACACACACACACATACCACGCACACATACACCACACAAACTTTATACGTTCACACATACCATACCATATCTTAATTGAGCTCTCTAGTCTCGACTCTGGATTTCGTAGGTACCCCGAGCCCCAAGATACAAACTGTCTAGTCTGTGGTTCACTGGCAAATAATATACTGTAACAAGCTGTTGGTAATATTTGATCTACTCATATCGCTCAACCTATGCTTGCTTACCATATTATCTGGATAATAACTATTTTATATTTCTAATACTTTCGGGTTTTTGACGATCCGTAACGACTCCCTCCCACATAGATCCACAAATGACAGCCGTAGTCTCCGAAACAGGGATCTTGGTATGTAAAGATGATCACTTACTCACGGACCAAAGGCGGTAAGCGCAGTTTAACAGACTATACCATGCAGCTGTTAGAAGCACTCCTTAATTTCTTGCTAACATATCCTTAGACAGTTGTTTTGCTTACGATAGCCTTATGAGCAAGCTAGAACTTATTATTAGAACTCTAATCAACCTTTGTCTTATAGATACTCCTATTTGTTTTACTTTGTTCATATTTGGTAGGACTTAGTCATTCAATACTCTGTAGTTTATTGCGTTCCAACGATTTGTACTTTGGGTCCACCACCTACAGTACTGCTTGAAAGAGGACTTTTGGCCGAAAGGTGTCGTATATCGTCGTTTCCGAGGACGGTTACGTGACACCTCGCAGCGAAACACGACGCCGTCAACTTTACGTGTTTAGTTATAGTTTTAAGCTGGTTTTTAATATGTATTAGTATGTCATTATTGTTTAAGATTATTTTGTGTATTTTATGTATGGGCCTTAGTTGCCTGATAATAAAATGATTATTATTCTCGAGAGTGTTCTTTTTCTCAGCTCTAGGCTGGTTTAAGCTACATTTACGGGCCAAAACCAAGTAAATGTAGCGAGTGGTGAACTTTAGATTGAGAGTGTATTTTCGTCCAACTGCATAAATTTCCTAACGATTCTACATGTATTTAGGATGGCTGCTTTCTGCAGATTGATGTAGAGGGATTCTTCCAAGTCTATTACTTTTAAGCTACGGAGGAGCTGGTTGGGAATAACACCTGTCGTGGAGACAACTAGAGGAACAACATAAACTTTATCTTGTCTCCATATTCGTGTTACTTCTTCCTTAAGTTCAGCGTATTTGCTTATTTTTTCTGTGATTGTTTTTTGTAAGTTATGGGTGTTGGGAACTGCAATGTCTATGAGGTAAGTGGTTTTTCTAATTTTATCCTGAAGGGTTATGTCTGGTCTATTGTAGTGGATAGTCCTATCTGTAAGTATGGCACGATCGTAATATAGTTTATGTGTGTCATTTTCTAGGATAGTTTGTGGCGCGTACTTATAATAGGGAGTGTTAGTATTTTGTATGAGATTATGTTTGAGAGCTAGTTTTTGGTGAATAATGTTTGCAACCTGGTTGTGTCTGTGAGTGTAGTCTGTCTGTGCGAGGGTTGTACATGCCCCAGTGATGTGTTGGATGGTTTCTGATTGAATGTGGCACCTGCGGCATTTATCGTTTGTGATGGTAGGGTCTTTAATGATAAATTTCCTGTAGTTTTTGGTGTTGATGATTTGATCTTGTATGGCCATGATGAAGCCCTCTGTTTCAGGGAACAGGTTTCCTATTTTAAGCCACTTATTAGACGCTACTGTATTAATATGGGATTGTTCTAAATCGTGAGGGTGTCTACCGTGAAGGACTTTCTTTTTCCAATTTTCAATTTTTTGGTTCTGTGGGTCCGCGTTATTTGAGTCTTGTATATTTGGTTCCTTTAAGTTAAGTGGGGTGTAGTTAGAATCATTTAGAGAAACAGCTTTGTGTATATTACTAGAGTGTGATTTTGAATTGAAGAATGTTTTAAGCCCAGTGATCTGTTTCTTCCAAAGGTGCTGGATGTCGATTAGGCCTCTCCCTCCATTCTGTCTTTTGATGGTAAGTCGTTCGATTGCAGATTTAGGGTGCAGGTTGTTGTGTTTTGTGAGTATTGTGCGCGTGGTTCTCTCTAACTTTTCGATGTCGGTTTTTGACCATTTTATGACTCCGAATGAGTAGGTCAATATTGGTATGGCAAAAGTATTCAAGGCTTTAATAAGATGTTTTCCTGATAGTTGTGTTTTGCAAACTACGTTAATTCTCCTTCGATATTCTGTACTTATTGTCTGTTTAATTGTTGTGTGGTCGAGTCCCTTAAGTTGCTTGTATCCTAAATATTTGTACAGATGTGTTGGTTCCATTGCATCAATGGTGTCGGTGTCGTTAACTGTATAGCTGCCAGGTTTGATTTTACCTCTTATAATATGTAATGTCTTGCACTTGTCTAACCCAAATTTCATATTTATATCTTGGCTAAATTTTGTCGTGACTTCTATGAGCTTTTTCATTTCTTTTTCGGTTTTTGCATATAACTTAATGTCATCCATATAGATGAGGTGTGAGATAACTGTTTCTTCAGTATTATGTTTAAGGTTGTATCCGGCCTGACATCGGTGCAACAAGTGAGACAAAGGGTTGAGGGCGAGACAAAACCACAGAGGGCTCAGGGAATCTCCTTGATAGATACCCTTCCTAATAGATATCTGTCGTGTTATAAGAGAAGAATTGCGGTTATTAAGCTGTAATGTCGTTTTCCAAAGCGGCATTATGTTACGCAAAAAATCTATTATTTTTGAATTAATTTTGTAAATCTCTAAAATTTGAATCAACCAGGAGTGCGGTATACTGTCGAAAGCTTTTTGGTAATCTATATAGGTACAATGGAGATTTCTATTTTTTGTGGTGGCATGTTTATGAATAGTGGAGTCTATAATTAACTGTTCTTTGCATCCCATGTGGCCCCGCCTGCAACCCTTCTGTTCCTCAGCTATTATATTGTGATGTTCAACGTGTGAGTTGATTTTTGTTGTGATTGCTGATGTTAATATTTTGTATATAGTAGGTAAGCATGTAATTGGTCTGTATTGGGAAGGTTGTGTTGTATATGTACTTTTAGGTAGCATGTATGTTATTCCCGTTGCAATGAAATCGGGTACGTTCTGTTGTCCTAAAATAATTTCCGTCAAGTTCTTTGCCATAGACTTGTGGAGGATCGTTAATTTTTTGTACCAAAAATTTTGTATTTTGTCTATACCCGGTGACTTCCAGTTATGTAATCTGGCTGTTATATTTGTAATATCAGACTCTGTTATCTCTTTAAATTCCATTTCATCTATTGCTCTCCATTTTGTTTCTTCTTCTGTGATCCAAGTTGCTCTATCATTGTGTTGTACTTGTTCTTCCCATATGCTAGACCAGAATGTTTCTAGGTGTTCTTTTGATGGTGCGTCTATGTTGTTTTCTATTGTTGTGTCGGTATGTGTTTTCTGTATGTTCCTGTAAAATACTTTTTCATTCATAGCAAATGTTGCATTATCATTTTTGCGTTGTTGTGCCTTCACATATCTCCTAAGCCTATGAACTTTAAGTGCTAGTTTCTGCTTTAATGTGTCCAGAAACTCCTCAGGTCTTCTATTATTAGTTTCGTGTCTAGTGTGATGAGAATAATTATTAAATATTGTTTCAACTCTCTTAACTACTTTTTGCGATCTGATGCCATTGATATAATGTGTCAGTCTACCACAGTCTGCTCTTAACTTTTCGATGTCTTTTTCTAGTCTCTGTTGCCATGCTGGTTTGATAGTGTGGCTTCTTCTTGTGGTTCGTATGTGGTCAGTGATTTTAAAGTTTAGTTCTTCAGATATAACTACCGCTGTGCAATATATAAGTAAATGTATGTCTGTAAGTTGTGCGTCATCAGAAATGAATTGTATAAGGATATTTTCATTAAATAAATTAACTAAACGGAATAGGTTAGGGGTGTATTTAAGTTTAGGGAGTTTTGGTCGTACTGTTGGATCCATTCCGGAGTATTGCGTTATTGTTCTTCTAAATTTGTCAAGTATTTCTTGTATATACGTATCTGTGATAAGGTTTTGATCTGCGACAGCTAAAGTCTCAATATCATTTTCGAGCGTTATGGTTAAAGATTCGGTTTGTGTGGATGTGTGTGCTGTTTGCGATTGGTTAAATGGTTGTGATTGACAATTAGGTTGTAATTGAGTGAGTAATCGTGGTTGTTCGTGTAGGGTATTTTCGTTTGTGTTTTGGGTTACTGTGATAGTGCCAGTGTCTGCATAGTTTTCTGATTCTTGTAGTAATTGTGTGCGTACTTCTTCTTTTAACTGATCTATTACGACTTGCGACAACAGATTATTTCTAACTATAGTTCTTCGTTGATCCGAAATCCGTTGTTCCGAAACAGAAATCTCAGGATATTGACGTGAAAAGAGTTTATGCAGTTGATGTCTGTAGGTGGTCATGTCGGTCTCCAATTTAGTGATGTATAGATAAGTTCGCATAATGAATAGGTTTACTTCTTTGCTCCATCTCATGCGAACTCTTGCTTTCCCAGCCTTGGTGGACGCGGGTAAAAAGGTAGATACCTCCCGCGCAACATTCAAGACCGGAGTGGGTGAAACTGTATTAAAACTAGTTATGGGGTGTATCGGTGAAGATGGTATTGACGGTGATGATGTTCTTGAGGGTGTGTACGATACTGTACTTGGACTATAAGGCTCTACAGGGGTGTCTGTCCTGTTTGTCAGTCTAGCATCATTGTCAATAACTTCGGCTGTAGCATCTTTGTCGGTGGGAGTCCGCCTGTTCAACTCCTCACCGCTGACGGTTCGCATGCTGTAACACTCAGCGTCAGCTCCAAGTGCGCCCCGGCGATCGCCCCCGGGCAGCGGTCCTATACGTTTTCTTTTCGAACGAGTCTCCATTTTTAAGTGGGTTTCCAGAGCCACGTTAGCCACGCCAGTCATTTCTCATTCGTGTGTCCGCCCCCCACGTGATTAGATGGTCAATCAGGACGTGTGGTTGTTTAGGGGGCTGATTATTATTATTATTATTATTATAATTATCTCATTAAATTTAATGTGTGGTAGTAACTATCCAGACGTACCGCTTTTTGGATCCAGGTTCCTAACAAGAGCCTCCTCAGGTGTTGGTCGAAGATCTGCCATTGGCCTTCACGACTAACGGCACAATTACTGCTGTATCCACATCCCACATGTCGACAACCTCGCGAGCTTAACCAAAATACTCGATCTGCTTATCTTTTTCAGCCTTCACGAGGTTCTCGTCATGCGGGACTGCTATATCAATAATCATTGTGCGATGCTCTAATCGATCTATCACCACTACGTCCGGCTTATTGTCAACAATAGTCCCGTCAGTGATGACAGATCGATCTGAATAGAACGTGATATTGCCATTTTGGGAACTAGTACGGGCACATATCGTACGGTACTTTCGATTCCACAAGACTGTAATTCAGAGGAAGTTGCTGGTGGATAATTCTGGCTACAAGGTTGTGCCTATGCACGTAGCCTCCGTCTTTGTCTGGCACAACAAAATAGTAGGAGAGAAGAAGCATTGAAAACTTAACTTACCAGTCTTATTAACTACATAGGTATACATTTCTAATATTATAATATTATAAAGGTATTGCATTATCTGTTCCTAACGCTACATCTACAATGTGCCTGTTACTGCAACTTTTACATTCGGGAAAGCTCAGTGACAGTTGCTACGTTTAGTCAGAAGCGTGGATGCCTGTGTGGCGGCCATTTACAATGCCACATACGAACTTCAAATCAACAAATGTGGAAAACACAAAAAGTGAAGTGGCAGCATCTACAATGCCATATGCGAACTAATCAAGACTTGACATCACACCGCAACTACACCAGCTACATCGCGCAAGCAGAGTTTACCACGCGATCTGCATATATACAACATCCCGACATCAATCGTCGGGCAGTTGCCCACCAGACACAACACCAGCCTGGTCGGAGGATCCTCCCTTTTCAATAGAGTATTAGTGAACTTTACACCCTGTCCCTCATACCTCTATACCTGATAACCAGGCTTGCGACGAGGAATTATGTTAGTCAATAAATGGGGTTTGGAGATCAGCGAGGTAATTGTCTACCACACCAAAGTAGGAATGGCTTTCAATTTGAACAGTTCAACAACATTCATTGCGTTACGTTACGTTGTTGAACAGACAGTTTATGTTTTGAACATAATACTTATATGAAGCAATAGATTAGCAAAATCCTTTAAAATAATTAAGATTTATAGCTTGTTACGCAATTAGAGTGCAGATCGGCTGTCGTTCCCTGTATATTGTGGAATTCAGCTGCATCCGTTATGACTGGAAGCCGACCCTAACTTAATTAATAATAATAATCGTTTTATTGGGAACAAAAAAAAACATAAACATACAAAGACAAACAATGTTAAACGATGATAGCTGCAAAAGTTAAAACTGTAGCGCAGCTACCAAAGCCCGACTCCTAGTGAGAGGGTAGGTTGTTCCAAGACTAATACATAAGAAAGGTATTTTAAAAACAAGGATTGGAAAAAAGAAAAATTATATATACAAACTATATTTTAGTTTGTGATAAGTGCCGTGTGTATGAGTACCTGATGTAGGTAAGGGTGATGGTGTGTTGTGTGACGTGTGTGTGTGCGGGTGTGTGTGTGTGTGTGTGTGTGTGTGTGTTTGATAAGTGCCGTGTATATGAGTACCTGCGGGTCTAAAAAGGCCACATTAAGCAATTCCTCTAAAAGTGATTCATTTTCTGAATTCCCCTGTGATTCTGCTATTTGACATTTTACTTTAATAAGCAATTCATCATTTGGTGACCATTTTACGAATTTCCATACAAAACTGTCAAATAGATGAATTGCGTGCTGTCAACGCAGATAGTATTATGAATTGTCAGTTGGTGACATTTTCACGATTATAAATATGATTCATAATATGATCATATTATGATTCTGCCAAAGTGGCCTTTTTAGACCCCTGATGTAAGTAAGGGTGATGGTGCGTTGTGTGACGTGTGTGTGTGTGTGTGTGTGTGTGTTCCAAGGTGTTAAATTTCCACAAGTTTTTCTGTGGCATCATAAGTGAGTGATTTTAGTAAAATCTCGAGTTTTTTCTTACATTAATTTCTGTTAACAGAATATATGTAGATATTTTTATTGATTCTATTATATATTTTTGAGCTCATGTAGATAAAATGGCGACGTGCTGCTACTGTTGTACGAGGCTTTATCTCACAAAATCGATCGGAAAATCGGATCGGAAAAACCGTTGGGGAAAGGGGGGATGAATGATTACAGTTAGCTTCATTTCGGACTGGAACTTTCTTCGGCTTTCCTTTGGGAGTAGACACAGTGGTTCGGGCTTTCGTTTCAAGAGATAGAAAGTAGTCCGCAAACTCCTTCAAATTCTAACTTAAAACCTCATTCTAAATCAAACATAAAACACATCAGCCATCTATCTATCAAAAACCTACTTGATAATAAGCTTTCATATCTCTATGTGCATATGATTTCAGGCACTTATCGACCGAGCCTCCTGATTGGCTAATGATAACTGATAAGATTACTTAATAAAAACCTACTTATCGTAATATTGAGTCAACCTCTCTATTGGTAACACGTGCGCTATATTATACCTACCATTATTGACCTTATCGTTTTCGTCGACGTTTCCTCGCACGTTATAATATCGTGGCGGAATATTTCGCTCACTGTATTTTCAACTTTCGGTGCTGAGCCGAGCATTGAGATTTAAACTGAGTGCATTCCAGCGTGTCGATACTCATGGTACGTAAGAAACGAGATCCTCCATCTCGATCTTAAAGTCCCCACTATAGCTCAGTTTCTGAAACGCACTTCAAAGCGTTTCTTCGATACAGCCGCGCAACACCGCAATCCCCCGATTGCGATTGCCGCTAGTTATGTCCCCAGTAGAATCAGTAGAATCCGCCGGCCGAGACATGTTCTTTCCGACCCTGACGACACCATTACTCTCCTTCAAGAAAGCAGTAGGGCCACCAGTACAGCACACAGAAACAGACCATCTTTCCGACCTCGCCGCCGAGGTCCTCGCGTCACGCGAAGACCCCGAGTTAACGAAATCCTCCCCAACCGTCCCTTGCCCGTAGAAGTGCCAGCCCGCGCCGAAGCTGAGCAAGTAGAGTTAAAATCCCCGATGATTAATAATAATGAAACTATTTTGATCCAGCCTGTCCCCACTTGCTGCCCTCCCGGCAGTGACGCCCTAAGCCGAGGCCCGAACCCCGCAGGGGGTGCCCTCAGCGAGCGGTTACTATAGTATTTAAGTGTAGTTTTTGTAAGCTCCTGGCTGGAGGCTAAAAAAGCCTAAAAACTAGAAGATCCACAGGAAAACCCGGTTGAGCAGTCACGGCCTCTCAAGGTCAACTGCGAGATGCCATTCCCAAAAAAAAAAAGCGTGTCGATAAAACACACTGTTCGATTTTCATACAGTAGACCGCCAGGTACGAATTAAATAGGGTATTTTACACTATACGAGAAAAAATCTAAAAATATATTATTGAGATAGCTTGGGCAAAAAGCAGTCGGAAAATGTTAGTTTTAGTTCATGGAAATAACAAACTCAATTTTAAAATTCAATTCAAAGTTTTCAGTTTTTTTAATCTGTTTTTGAACACCATGTCGCTGCCATTACGTCATACCGCTTTTTAAACTAATCAACTGAACTATTTTCGTAACCAAAGTAATTTTTATTGAAATAATATCTTATATTCAGGAACAGTAAACCAACGATAAGTAGAATAATAACTTTTTTTTTTTAATTATAAACAATTATCATACAAAATATCAGCGAATTTGCGTACACAGCAAACTGACGTCATACCCACAGAGCAATATGGCGTCCACTGCGTCCAGCGTTTTCGTCAAATTACGCGCGAAATATGAAAATGTAAAATTTAAATGCATTCATATGGCACTAATCAATGTTTTTTTACTGGTTTATCAGCATTTTAGAATCTAATTAAGACACTTTTAAAAAATGGGTGCAAAAGCGTTATTTTGTAAAGTTCATTTCTAACTTCAGTTAAGTGGTTCCAGTTACCGCACACAATTCGTAACGTAGCCGCGTAGTCAAGCTCTTTGCAAACTGCTACAGTTTTGAAAAAGCTAGGCAGATTGTAAGATAGCTAGATACAATAAAATTTGCCTTGCCTTTTCCCAATTATCTTCGGGTCGGCTGAATACCAGGATTTACCCGACTACAAAAAAGGATTAGATTCTCCATTCATTTTTTTTTTTTATCCTACACTGTCCCAGCTGCTGAGCTGAGCAAAGGCCTCCCCCCAATTCCTTCCAGGCATCGTTTTCCAGGGCCACCTCGATTGAACCCTTACAATACTCGTCTAGGTCGTCTCACCACCTCTTCTCGGGCCGACCTCGATTCAGTTGTCTCTTTTTTTAAATATCTAATGTTACCTCAGAACTCCGTCTTTTGTTTGAGAGGGTATATTTCTATAATTGCCCCATATGCTGCGTAAGTACTGCCTATGACAGGCAGTTTATCTGACCTCTAAAACCTAATTACTGGGTAATACCACCTATACAAAAACAGCCTGAAAACTAAAAGAAAAGCCCAAGTTATAGCTACTTGAAGCAGTATACATCACATAGGATCGCCACGATTTTAACAACATTTTCGCTTTAAAAAGCAAAAATGTACATTCCATCACAATATTTATCAATGATAAACCACCTAAACACCAGATTTTAGACCTTACTTCAAGAAAATAAAGTTAAAATTGAGATGCGTATGCGCATTTGCCATGTAGGGCGACGCGGCGACGGTCCACGCACGGCAAGGTTTACACACCATTTATTTCAATTAGCACCAAGATCACAATTATGACTGACGGTTTTTGGGTACCGTATGGAAGAAAACACTTTAAAACTAGAGACGTTTAACTTAACATAACATCGCGCCTGTTCCCCAACAGTTTAGGCAGAGGTGTCCCTAACATATAGTACAGTTTAGTTCATTAATGTACTGGCACTGTCAAGGATTCAAAATATTTTGAGCGTTGGATAGCTCAATAAATTAAATAATAGAACAAAAAAAAAATGTATAAAAATATGTCGATAATATGAAAAAAAAAATTGAGAAAAAGCACTCACTTATTAGTGAACCTAAATCTTGACCACAATTTAATGATGCTTAATAGTTGTCACAATATTATGAACTTTTTTGACGTTCATAAATTTTTGAAGCCTGAAAGAGCCAATATATTAATGAAACCACATTTCGCCAGTCCCGGTTAGGGCGAGCTTATTGCCATCAACCGGGCACACATCCATCCTCCTGGGTGTTACTGAAATATTCCAGAAATATACACACACACACACACACACGGACACAGACACACGGACACCGGGACACGAATTGAGGACCTCATGCTCAGAAGTAGCGCTTGCTAAATATTATTTACATTAATGGAAACACCATTTATTATTTTGACTACTACGAGAATTTATTGTCCAAACATTGGTCCGTTGAGATAGATTCATAATTCGAAAGCAATTGTTTTCCTAAAGTGAAGTATTTTGCGCTATCGAATGTCATTGCCAGACTTGCTTTAGTATTATAATTTGGGATAGCCATAGTAAATAATTAGCTAGCTTATTGCCAGTTCAGAGTCTCCTTACCTTCCTTATATTTTTATGCAGATGCCCAGACCCACTTGCGTCAGCGCGTTTGCGCCTACACATAGCCTTATCGACATACCACATAACATAAAAAGTGAGAAGATTCGTAATAACTTTAGAAACAACCTACCTTCTGAAAACTCCTTAATAAAGTCACAAAAAAGGATAGGTACATTATTTAAACGAAACGGAAAATCACTGGAAGATGTAAAATCTTCAATAAACATATTATAACAAAGGAATATTGTTTCGGCCCCTACATTCAACGAAAGCCGTTTCCCAAATTCAAGATAAAGCAACAACACAATATTACAAGCTTTCTTAAACACCGGTACAAGAAACACCACTTAACCATAATAAATAATTTATTATCATATCTAGTCAACTCACAATACACGTGTCTGCAGCTCTACGGGCCCTCCAAAATTGTCCATTACCTCAGGAACCGGTCGACAATAAAACGTTTGTTTGAATATCGAACGCGCGGTAGCCATCTTATATGTAAACAGAACAAAATGGCCGCCAGTGGAACCTCCTTTCTGAGAATAATGAGGTTTTTTACCTTTTTTTGGTATACGATCTCTTTGCATGGTTTAATGTTTGTAAACTTTGTATAATGAGGTAACTGCGTTTGGTATAGATAGTATGACGGTTGTATTTCTGTAATGGGTAGGCAAAGGGTTTGACTCCTTATTTATTATATTTACAAGCTTTTGCCGCGGCTCCGCCCGCGGGGATGTCGGTTATCGCGTAAAAAGTAGCCTATGTCCTTTTCCATATTCCAGGCTACAACTCTGCCAAATTTCATGACGATCGGTTCAGCGATTTAGTCGTTAAAGCCTAACAGATAGACAGACAGAGTTACTATCTCATTTATAATATTGAGTAGGGATTTATATACTTTACTGTATACCAGATTACCTACACATACAAAAGTATACAATACAAAACATATAATGGTCTTATCACCTACTGCAGTCTTTTCTGGGCCCCAATTCTGCATCGTTATAATGATTCCCCGCGGAATCTTACTACGTTCAAACAACGTCAATATCGTTTTTTTTAGAAACCAATGTAACGTTAAGGAATCGAAATGTCATATTCTGTGACAATCTGTCGATATTATTAATACGATATTAGCAGAATTCGTGTGTGATTGCCGTGGTTACGACGAAGAAATCGTTAAGTGGTCATAGTGAATTCAGGCCCTGGGATATCTTGCAATCGACCTCATCACAATTGGGTAATGGCTAGGCAGACGATGATGCTACGGTGACGATAAACTTCTATTAGGCATACTGTGATGCAGAAAGACAAAAAAATAATTCCCTAAACTCGATTTGTAGCCAATCTTTGCCAAAGACAATAAATTAACAAACAATCTCTCTGTGTGAATCTCAATCTGCCTAGCCATTTCTCAACTATTTAGGGGTCAGCTTTCAGTCTAACCGGATGCAGTTGCATATCAGTATTTTATATTAAGCTGCTGGCAAAAATACGAAACCTCTCGGTTGTCAGACTTTCGCGATTCTGACGATCCGTAACGACTCCGTTCAACCTTCCCATGGCCCTTCCAACGTTAGTTATATGGGCCGAAACGTGGGGCGGCTGCGGACATAGTACCCTTGGCAATCTTAATTTGTCGGTCCGCAGGATCTTGATCCCGTACAAGTTATAACCATGTGTGTCCCTATGGCAATTCTCCCGGAATCGGGTAGCCAAAGATCCACAAATGACAGCCGGGACCCAACGGCTGAACGTCTTCAGAGGCACGGAGGGCTCTCGGTATATGAAGATGATCACCCATCCAGGGACCAAACGCGGCATGTTTTTATTATTTAGCCACAAGCCCCACATATGCCAGTCAAAATGAATTCATTTGCTTTTGATGTAGCGGATTCTCACCTCGAAACCGTTCCAATTTGGAATTGATTATGAAAATAACGTCCCTGATTAGGGTACTCCATTAATCTTTCTTACTCCGATCTTAAACCATTCATTCATCAGCTCCAAATTTAAAACGCATACCCCGAATATTTTCACGTTCAAATTGAAATGTACGCACCAATTTGTTTGCACCGTAAAAATCTACGCACCTCGATCCGGATCAGTCTAATGGCAAATTCGTGACTCCCAGAATGCATTCCGGTGCAATAAAAACAAATATAGTTTCAAACACAACAAATAAAATAAAAAAAATTGAAAAAATGCCGCCATATTTGAATTCGTCGTATGCACGTTCCACGTCGCCGAAATCTTTATAGATAGGTTTCGTGCGTGAGGGAACAGAGTTTTGGTGCGATTGACTTTTTTTCTTGTCTATGATATGTTTACGAGAGGCGTTTTTTTTTAAAGTCAACTCGTTCATTCATTCATGTTTTTATTTGACGTTTGGTGGGGTTATAAAAACAGATGTTGCGTGCGGTTTATGTACCTATGTAGTTTTTCCGTTTTTTTTTTCTGACTGTTTTGTAATGGTGTGTGTAACTTTTTCAGTGCTTTTTAAAAACGATATGTTTGCGTTTTGACTTTGATGGGATAGTGGAAAACCTGAAATTGTAAAAGATTAATCACAGACTGTGGTGCTAGTCACTGGATTTATTATAATATGCTTTGGAAATCTCTCGCCGACACTTGACGTGACCTGAGGGCTGGGTAGTACTTTGGCCAAAGAATTAGCATTGCCATTCAACGTGGCAATGCTGCCAGTCTTCTGGGCATGTTTCCTGATGACAGCTATAGTACTTTGACGCCTAAGTGTCCTTTTTTTTTGCATTTATTTGCATAGTTAGTAATTAGTTTAGTACCTAGTGTTAATAGTTAGTTATGTTAAATTAATTAATTAATTTTGTGACATATCCAATGAAATAACGTTGTGAGGGTCTCAAATATACCTACCTAACTTTGTAGTCCTTATTTATTAAACATGGTTTTATGTTGAACGTAACCTAATAGGTCAAGTTAATTGTAAGTGCGAGATTTCAATAGTCTTGTACAATTAAGCAACAGATGAAAGGCTCTGCACACACCAAGCTCGGTCTACTGAATTGAAGTGTATGTCATTGTAATAGCGTTTTTAATTAACTATCAAGCGTAGTGTCGCTTTAGTATTTTTTTAAATGAAACAAATGTGGATCGCTTTTGTGCACCGGTACTACTTAATCCAAAGTTCTGTAGCACGAGTAGATAAAAAACCAGATACGTAATCAAAATCAAAATCAAAAGTCATTTATTCAAAGTAGGCTGAGAGTCAGCAATTTTTGAACGTCAAAATTACATAAGACAGTCCCCCATAACGCCCGCCCTTCACCACTTCAATCATTAGGTAGGTACTGAAAATATCTGTACCTACTTATAATGCGTCGGGTACAGATGGGCCAGGCAATGTCATCGTCAGTCTCGGAGTGGGCTTCAAGACCGATGTCCTCACTGAGGCAGGCCTAGGTTAAGCTACGCTTGCCTCGCTTGGTCTGTGGATGGGTGACCACCTGAACATACCAAGACCCTTCCGTGCCTCGGAAAACACGTTTAGCCGTTGGTCCCGGCTGTCATTCGTGGATCTTTGATGTTCGTCAGAAGTCCAAACGTCTGACAACCAGTCTAACCAAGGAGAGTCGACGTATTACCCGTTTGTGGAGGTCAGATAGGTAGTCGCTCCATGTTAATTACTGGTAGCTGCACCCGGTTAGACCGGAAGCCAACCCCAGCATAGTTGGGAAAGGCGAGGTAGATGATGATGAATTGGCAGAGGAGGAATCTAGAAAGAGATTTGGGAGACCATCGCCACTAGCAGTGGAAAAAAAGAGGATTTTTTAAACAGAAAACAGTGTTTGATTGCCGCATTTTGTCGCAAAAGTCTCAGTGTATAAACCCCCTAACAAACTTCGCCCAACCAATAAGAAATTAACCCACAACAGTTTTCCTTCTACGAACTGCCTAATACGAAATTACGTAGCCCCAAGCAACCGTATCATCGCGCAACTATGCACAACACTGTTGCTGTACGTGTCGTTAACGTAAATAACGCATGCGTCGGCTAAGAAGCACGTTCCTGCAACTGTTAGCCGGTTAGCTGTATGTGTGTATAATAGCCGCTACATAGTTGTAACTGCTACTTTGTTGTTGCAACACTTGTTTTGAGGTGATTGGTGGTGATTTTCGGAAATTAATGCAAAAAAAAACAAACATGTTAAAGAATTCTGCCCGCCATTGTGTCCGCGTGTTTCTAGTAATCTAGTAATATAGCTTATGATACTCAGCAATACTGTAGTTTTCCGTTAGTGAAAGAATTTTTGATATTGGATCTGGAGTTCCGAAGGTTACTCCCACATACAATCTCACAAATATACCACTTATGATATTATTATTAAGTATAAAAGGTAGATGAGAGCTTCTACGCCGCAAACATCGCGGTTAAAAAATATTAATTCTCCTGCAATCTTAATTGAAACACTTTCACTACAGTGAAAAACTTATATTTTTTGACACCAACAGTTTTGTTGATACGTTAAAATCGACAAGGAATACAGTGTATCTGCCAATTAGGTTTAGACTTAAAATAGCAAGGCTATTAGCTTATATAAACCCAGACATAAGTAGTATGTCGAAGTCATATTTGACTACTGTTAGTAGTGGTACTAACACTTCTTTTGATTCGCCTAGTAGTTTAAACTATTAGGTGCGACAACGGGTGAGCCGCATATGTTGAATGTTGTTCATCAAAATATGCAGGGTCTGTCCGGCAAAGAGCTTGAGTTAAGCTTATTTATGGAGAACTATGATGTTCAGGTGTTATGTTTGACTGAACACTGGTTGAAAGAACATGAAGTAGTGTTTATCAATGATGATAATTTTACTGTACAAAGTGCATTTGTAAGAAAAACTGCTATTCGCGGTGGATCTTTAGTTCTTGTTTCAAACAAGTTGAAATGTACACAACGTTTAGATTTAGTTAATCTTTCTATTGAGCGCACTATTGAGTTGTCTTGTGTTGAACTCGAGCGATACGTTATAATTTGCGTTTATCGACCCCCCTCTGGGGATTTCATTCGTTTTGAATCGGTAATGGAGGATTCACTCAATAAGTTAAAATCAAGTAAAAAAAGTATAATTTTATGTGGAGATTTTAATATAAATATTTTAGATGTTACTCCATTAAGTATTAGACTTCTCAATCTGTTCAGATCTTTTAATTTAATTAACTTGTTTTTTGAACCTACTCGGATCACGGCATCTTCGTCAACATGTCTTGATAATATATTTAGTGATTGTGATGCCAAACATAAATTAGTGTTAACGGACTTAACATCTGACCACTGTGGTTTATTAGCTAGCTTCCCAATGCCATTATATAAAAAGTCGCATACGTTTGAATGCAGGCCATATACAGCTAGTCGTTGCAACAAGTTTAAAAATAATATAGCTCGTAGAATTACACCCTCCATAGCACAACACGAGAATCCTAATGAAATTTATGGAGCCCTTTTTGATGTTGTGCAAAAAGAGTACCAATCTGCTTTCAAGACCAAAACCATTAACATTAATGGCACCTCTGTTGGCTTTAACCAATGGGCTACTCCAGGTATTTACAAAAGTAGATCGAGACTATACGAGTTATATGGTTTGAAAAAATACAGGTTTGATACTCCTTTCCTAGAGTATGTCAAAAACTATTCAAAATTATTTAAAAAGATTAGTGCTTTTGCAAAATCGAAATTTTTAATCAGTACAATTAAAAATTCTAATAACAAAGTAAAAACCACTTGGAAAATCATTAACAATGAAACGGGTAAATCAGTTAAACAAGAAAAACAACTTGAGATTATGGTCGACAGCCAATTAGTTCATAAGGAAGCTGACGTAGCACAGGCATTTAATGAGTTTTTTGCCAACATACCTGTAACTACGACTTGCTCCCTAAATTCGTCCCCGTCTAAAGCTGAAAACCTTTTGCATAGTAGTGTGCCTAAATGTAGCGACCTATTCAGATTCGAACATGTAACGTCTCGTGATGTAGTTAATGTTTTTAACACACTTAAGTCTAAAAACACTGGTGATTTCTGGGGTATTTCGATTAAGCTTTTAAGTAATATAATAGACACCGTAGCCCCCTATCTAGCTGTCACTTTCAATAAATGTGTTGATTCAGGAACTTTTCCTGACCTCATGAAGTGTAGTAAAGTCATACCATTATTTAAATCAGGTAATAAAAATGACATTCGTAATTTCAGGCCTATTTCTATCTTACCTGCATTTAGCAAAATATTCGAAAAGTTGATACTCAAGCAGTTGCTAAGGCATTTTAATTTAAATAGCCTCCTTCATAATGAGCAATATAGTTTTACAAAAGGTCGTTCGACTACAGATGCGGGTGTTGCTCTGATGAAACACATATTTGACGCATGGGAGAAATCGCAGAATGCTATTGGAGTCTTCTGTGATCTCTCCAAAGCCTTTGATTGCGTGCACCATGAGACGCTCTTGCGCAAGCTGCTTTATTACGGTGTCCATAACGAAGCTTTAAACGTAATAAATTCTTATTTACATAATAGGTTGCAATGTGTAGAAGTTAATGGAGTAAAATCGTCCGAGCTACCAGTTCAATTAGGTGTGCCTCAAGGCTCAATACTCGGCCCATTCTTGTTTTTAGTGTATATCAATGACTTACCATTTTATTTAAAGGATATTTGTGATGTTGTACTGTTTGCAGATGATACTTCTCTTATTTTTAAAGTAGACAGGAATAGACAAGATTTTGACGACGTAAACAGTGCACTCTCAATGGTTACGGATTGGTTTACGGCAAATAACCTAGTTCTCAATGCCAAGAAAACTAAATGTGTAAAGTTTGCCTTACCGAATGTTAGAAATCTGGGTCCCAACATTGTCTTAAATAAAGAGGTGCTTGAGACTGTAGACTCAGCAGTTTTTCTGGGCATAACTGTAGATGCCAAACTTCAGTGGGGATTACACATATCAAGCCTAGCAGGAAGGCTCAGTTCAGCTGCCTACGCCGTCAGAAAAATAAGACAATACACTGACGTCGATACAGCTCGGTTAGTCTACTTTAGTTATTTTCACAGCGTTATGTCCTACGGTATTTTGCTATGGGGCAAAGCTGCTGATATTCAAAATATATTTGTGCTTCAAAAACGTGCTGTTCGAGCAATTTATCAGCTAGGTGCCAGAGTTTCGTTGAGGGACTTTTTTAAAGAAATTGGTATTCTCACGGTAGCATCACAATTCATTTTTGCCAATATCTTATATATTAGACAAAATATACACTTGTACACTAAAAACAGTGATATTCACACCGTAAACACTAGAAATAAGGACAAACTACGTGCTCCTTTTCACCGGCTTCATAAGGTTCATAATTCATTTGTTGGGCTTGGTATAAACTTTTATAACAAGCTTCCCTCTGCTTTGCTAGATTTGCCTTTTGATGCGTTTAAAGCTCAAATAAAGTCCAACCTGTGTTTAAAGGCTTACTATTCCATCAACGACTATTTAAATGACAAAAATAGTTGGTCGCTGTGATTAACTCAAGACAATGTTTATGTTCTTTCTCCAGAATTGTACCTAGAGACAGGTTATATGGGTTCATATAATTATTGATATATATATTTTTATTGACTAAGTAATTTTTTAAATTATAATCTGTTTTTTCATTAGTTATTGACATGTTCTACTCATAACAATTTTTTTTTTTTTTTTATGAAGAGTTGTATGGCATTATGGTTAGCTAGCGACCTCGACAATTGATAATTCTATTCTTGCCTGAGTAACCGGCAGCAAGTTCGTCATGCTCCCGTAGATGTCACTGCTTGCGGTAGCGTTGGGGATCGGGTTACCTCTTTCCCTCAAATATGGCGAGGGGGGTAATGGCTGATCTTTGCGTTATGCTCGTGAACGGGTGCTGCTTGTGGTGACTGGTCGTCTTGCTGACCATGATTTTGTTATTGTTGCTAATAATTACCTACTTGTTTATTTATTTTACGTCGATGGTCCTAGGTTATCATTTGTAAACATAATCCAGCATTGCTTATGTAAGCTATCACGCCATTTATACCAGGAGACTTTTATTTTGGTATATGCTTTGTTAACTTTTTATTTTTTGTGCTTGAGTTAATTTTTCACTTTATTTGTTGGTATATTGGCATGGCTAGCTGACATAAATGACAAATTTTAAGTTCTGTGTCTCGTAATGTTGATTACTTTGCCTATGTATGTATAGAATCAAGTCTATCCGACTAAACAGACAGCTGTGCTGCTGGGGAGTTTGTTCCGCCACTTCTTCTTCCCAGCTAAAGCACTAGGAAGTGGTGAAGGGTGGGCGTTTTGGGGGACTGTCTCATGTACTTTGACGTTCGAAAAGTGCTGATTCTCAGCCTAATTTGAACAAATGACTTTTGATTTTTTTGATAATTATAATTAGTGATGTACTGACAAGTCGGGAAAGCCGACTTGTCGGCTATATTTATAGTCGGGGATAAAACCGCCGACACTCGGCTAAAACCGCCGACACTCGGCTAAAACCGCCGACACTCGGCTCATTTTTACTCTTATTAATATGCTTAAAAAGTTAAAAGACGGTGATTGAAATGGAATTGAAATCTTTACTGGTATTATTTTTATTATAGAATCAGTTTTACAGTTTACTTTCAGTGCAATCTAGAATAGGATAGGAAATTAGTATAGGAAGAAACTCGCACGTAAACAATGATAGAATAAATGCAAAGTAAACAAAAACACGTCTCGACAATTCCGCCTGATCGCGGGGCACCTATGAGCCGAAAGCATAGTCACGAACATTACCGATGTCGCCAGAACTCAACCGAAAGCAATTATCGGCTTGGCCGACTAGTCGGCTAGTCGGCCAGTCATAGTCGGTCTATCTCTAATCATAATACTAAATTCACAATTTCGTCATATTTCACACAACACAAATCCAAAGTGATTGTTTGCTCCGTAATGTTGACAAACTCACCATCATCTTCCACAGCCCGACTTCACTCACTGCTAGGCTTAGGCCTCTCTTTTCTTGTGCCAATCCCCACGCTCCTGCGCCAGCAAAAGCTGTCTAGACCAACGCAATAGGGTATTACACCTATTTTTGAAAACTTAAATTTTACATTTTCATATTTCGCGCGTAATTTGGCGAAAACGCTGGACGCACTGGACGCCATAGTGTACTGTGGGTATGATGCCAGTTTGCTGTGTAAACAAATTGCGCTGTTATTTTGTAGGACAATTGTTTATATATTTTTTTAAATCGTTATTATTCTACTTATCGTTGGTTTGCTGTTCCTAAATGCAAGTTGGTATTTCAATAAAAAATATTTTGGTTACGAAAATAATAAAAGTCACAAAGTTGTTCAGTTGATTAGTTCATACAGCGGTATGACGTAATAACATGGCGGCTACTATTACATGTTGTTCAAAAACAGATTAAAAAAACTGTAATCTTTTAATTGAAAATTTAAAATGTTTTTTTTTTTATATTGCATGAACTAAAACTAACATTTTCCTACAGCTTTTTGCCTAAGCTATCTCAATAACCTATTTTTAGATTTTTTCATAATCATAGAGAGTAAAATACCGTATTGTTAACTATCAATAGTCAAATAAAAACAATAGAAATTCCAATAGCGTAACGGAATAACTTAACAACAGGGCATAGACAAAGTGAATTTTTTTTTCAGTCATAACGATGTCAAAAATGACTTACTGGCGTAAGCTTCCGAAAAGCTTACATACGTCAACACTGTTAAAAGTTCTTGTAGAAATACGAAACCCTTTGAAAGCGGTTGCCAAAACATCAAAACTACATTGCCAATAGCAAAACTATTTATACCTACATACTTTCTTGATTTTGTTCTACCCTTAAAAACTCGCTAGCTATTAACAGAATTGGTCCAGATGTTAGCAACGGATTACCAGCCCCACCCAACTAGTCTTCATACTAATCCTATAATCCCAAGAACAGTTTGTGTAAAAAATATGGAAGCCACGTTGATTTATTTCCTCTTCCTGTGATTTACGCTATGTTTTCTCACCTTTGGACGACTGTATTTAAATTTAAAAATAAAGGGGAAGTGATTTAGTTAGTTTTAAAGATGTTTGCGCATTAGAATCTTCTCTTTAATTGTGTTATTCTTCTTGACATCACTTTGAAATTCGAACGCTATTAAGTCGGCGGTGGCGAGCCGGCGAGGATATACTTTACAAACGAATGAATTGGATAGTTTCAAGTTATCTATAGCTAAAAGTAGCGACTATCTGAATTTAAATAAATGCTAGAAATTAAGGTGAATCTTGTCGACATTTTTTTGCATAAAAATTTCGGGATTGTATTACTCCACTGTTCGACAATGTATAACAAAAATGAAACATGGTATGGTTTTGCCTTATTATTAATGTTGTCTGTACGGAAACAGAATACTAAAATAAAAAGCCATTAAAAAGTGAGGAGCTAACAAAGATTCGTTTTTCTTGCTGATTTAACCTAACTTTGGGCGTGTTTAAGTAATAAAAGAAGTGTAAAACCTCCAAAACTAAGTCGGTACCGACAAAGCTCAACTATCTAAAAATTCAATGAACTTTATTGGTCATTGATTTATGCAATGGTTTTTCTTAAAGCCCGATCTTCCGAAAGACTTCTTAATTTTTTACGCGCCTATTTTACTATAAATGATCCTGCATCTCACTCAATAACGTTGTGCATGTAGCCTTGCGTCGAACTGCTCATCACTGATACTACCTTTGTCGGACATAATGCCTGGTGAGACAGCGTGCTTTTTAGCCAGGCCCACCAGTGAGTCAGAGCCCGCGACTAGATTCCCCTTAAACGAAAAAAACTGGTAAAAACTCAAACTGTCAAGAGTTTTCCTCCGAAAACAAAAGCTTCCCGCCGATTCCGAACTGTCAAAAGTGTAGCATAGACAAGAATATTTTTTAAAGGCAAAGGCAATCTTGTCCCCTTGTTATACGACCTTTTTTGAAGTGAAGTGTAAAATTAAACTTGTAAAGAGGTTTCATTGTCTAATACATAATTCAATTGTTTAGCTGTTTATGAATAACGTGGGAAAGGAGTGTTTGTGAATGAAGTTGTATTTGCATGGGAGAGGTGGTTTACGGTTTCAGGACATTTAAAACTTCGTCGCTCAGAGTGTGGTCTACGCAACAGTACCTAATAAATAATAATGTAGTGTATGAACAATAAGAATTTCCTACTTCACTCTGAAATCGATGGGTGAAATAATTGTGATGTACCTACTTGCCTTTCCCGGTGCTTTTTCTGGATTTTAATAAGGTCCGTTTTAGCCTTCATTTAGTTTTATTTTAAGTAAAAAGTTGAATGTCTGTATCTTGTGTTCTCTGTTACATGCAAAGAAGGCCTATCAATACTTCATTATTCTATGTATAATATCATCTTTCTCGTCCGTCACTTAAAATATCTTAGTTTTTTATAAACCCGGTGGAAGCAAGCTTCTATCCAAACATTTCGCATGAAATTGCACAGTTTTACATTGCCAAAGACAATTGATACGATAAACAAAAGCAGGACACCTTACACCAGCCAGTTCCCACGTACAAACGCAAATTACTGCACGATTACTACACCAACTCTTGAATAACTCCGCAGGTGTCTATACTACGTTAAAAAAAACTATACAAGTAAACAAAACACAGTAAAACCTGTCATAGACACGTGCGTCCTTTGCGGCCAGAAACAATGACATTATCGGCTCTGTCCTTTGCTTGTGAAAAAAAATTAAACAAAACCATAGAAATTGACTTTTGGCGCGTATTTTATTGACTTGTTACGCGTTCCCACGCGTTCGTAGTAAGATTTCGGACTCCGGTTCCATAAAACTGGAAATGCTCATTCATCTTCGTCATAAGCATAAGACACTTGCTGTAATTAAAAAAAAAGTTGGGAACAAAAACTTTCTATTAATGCAAAGTTGAAATTAAAATATCTTTGGTGAAAGTGTTTTATCTTGGATAAGTTCATTAGTGTGTTGGTGTGTTATTAGTATGACATTGTTAGGTACTGAAATGTTATTATATATTCCTACATAATTAATTGGCCTTATATGTAAGTATATAGTTAGTGCTGATGGGGAGTTTGTTGCGCCAGTTCTTCTTCCCAGCTAAAGCACTAGGAAGTAGTAACGGGCGGGCTTTTTGGGGGGACTGTCTTATGTAATTTTGACGTTCAAAAAGTGCTGACTCTCAGCCTAGTTTGAATAAATGACTTTTGATTTTGATTTTGATCTATCATGACATGGGAGTGACTTGTGGCCAAGTAATAATAGCCGCACGGGTCGATGGATTACGCTTACCGCTGCTGGTACGTAGATGGGTGACCATCTATACATTTTATTTTTTATGACTAAATGGGCCAGCTCTTGACGTCAATCACGCCTGATGCGAAGCGATTGATGAGCTCTATGATCGATCGAGCGTGCCCAGAAAATGTTGTTCACTCTTGTTTTGTGAAGGTAGACGGGTTAAATGTGGAAGGGAACACAGACGCCGGCAGAGAGTTCCACACTTTGGCTATGCGCATAATGAATATGGAGAAGAAACGCTGAGTACGACTGGTCGGGATATCAACCAAGTGCGGATGTCCGGTAGTAAAAGGGCGATGGTGGGATCAGGTCGTGGAGCTCCTGCGCACACTCTCCGAAGTACAGTCTATAGAAGACCGATAGGCAAGCAACATTACGCCGATGAGCCAAGCTGCGAAGCTTAGCCAAAAACTTTTGAATAGAATCAAGTTCTTCTAATCTAACAGATAGCTGTGCTGCTCGGGAGTTTGTTGCGCCACTTTTTCTTCCCAGCTAAAGCACTACGAAGTGGTGAAGGGCGGGCGTTTTGGGGGACTGTCTTATGTAATTTTGACGTTCAAAAAGTGTTGACACCAGCCTAGTTTGAATAAATAACTTTTGATCTTGATTTTGTAACCTACTTTTAGAAAAACAAATGTTAATAACATAGATATATTATTAACATTTTTTTATAGACTCCGGTCTGAAATAAGTAAAACTTGCCAATTCTTTTCTATAAATATTTTATTACGGAAATTACTTCTATATCTATGGTTTTCCCTACCGGCGGAACCACAGACATCTAAACTTGCTTACGTCAAACCTCGTTTCTAATCATCTTCCGGCACTTAATCTTTTAATCCCTTACAGGTGGTGATTATCCAATTTTAAAGAATTACAACTAAGCTATGATTGGCACATCTGTGATGTCTTAAATGAGGTAACTTTTTTGTAGGAGATGGTATTTTTAACCGACTTCAAAAAAAGGAGGAGGTTATCAATTCGACTGTATGTTTTTTTTAAATGTTTGTTACCTCATAACTTTCGACTGGGTGAACCGATTTTGATGATTCTTTTCGTGTGGTCCCATAACAATTTCATATAGATCTGATGATGCGTTTCGGAGACAGACAACGGAACTCTTCAAAAAATATCAGTAAATAAACCGCGATTGCTGCTATCGCATAAATATGCATTGTTTTGACCCCAAGGATGATGTAATTTCGAATTAGTGGGGTAGGTACGATAACTAAAAAGTGAAAAATAAAAACTTTTTCCAAAAAAAAACAACCGACTTCCGAAAAAACACTACAAAGTGAAAAATAACTTTAATTTCGGAAGGCGGTGACTTTGGATATGTATTTAAATTTTTTGTCAGTTGTTTTGCATAATTTTGTTTGCTGTAGTAGGAATAATTTTAACAGATTTGCATTCACTATTGTACAACATGTTGGCGGGATTGTTGTTGATTCATACTCGGTTCCTATAAACAAAAACGAATCGTTTCGCTTACCAGTGGTAGTATTTTTTTACTGCCAAACTGGAAATATAAATAGCTTTGTTAGCTAACTTTTCCTGTGATAGCTACTTCCATATGGGAGGGTCTACTATGCAGAGCTATGAGATCTTTGCTTCATTACTGGTAAAGATAATCATTTCAGACGAAAGACGTCCACTGCCTGCATTGCTTGGCCTTGCCTGCACTGCATTAAAATAATGTTTGCAAAACTTTATATATGTCTATAATTAAAATGTTGCTCTCTTACGATAATTACAATTTTTATAGCATCTATTATTATATACGAAATCGTGACTAAATATTATCTATTTGTTTTGTATCGTCTTAATTTATTGACATATTATTAATTATTCGTTTTTGGACAGAAATTGTGACATCTTACTTATTTATTAACTTTATTTTTTGTTCTAATTTTGTAAATTGACATTCGAGAAACTACCTTATTTTGTATGCCTTTTGGCGGGACATAGTATGGACAAACATAGTTTTATATAACATCTATTTATTTTTTACTCTATGTTTACAAAATTAATAAATGAATTTGAATTTGAATTTGCCGGACATAGGCCTCCCACCAAGCTCCGGCACTTCAACCGTTTCTGTGTTTCACGGATCCAGCTGATTCCTGCAGCCTTCACAAGGGCATCGATCCACCTTGTGGTAAAGATACAAGAGTTTTAATTTTAACCAGTAGATAAGGTAATGCTCCGTAAATTATAGGAATCGACACACAAGAGAATCTTAATTCTTTATTCGTAGATCTTTGACAGTCGTTACCGGTTACGGGTATTTATTAATTAATTTATTGACAAGGCACTTCAACGACTTATTCACTAAGACAATACACAAACAAAAATCACATACAGTTTTAGGATTTGTGAATTAGTCACTTATAGAAGTTCACAACACTAGCAGATCAATTTACAGGACGTACACACGCCAACACATCAAGCTAGGTACTCCAAACTGTATTTTTTTTTCCAATTTAACAAAAGTTGAAAATCTATCAAAGAAATTTTACAGATTGGGGTAGCTTAGTGCGCTGGCGTCTGTACAGTATTACGTTAGTTAAAATGCATACAAGTTATAAAATATAATGATAAATTATTAATTAAAATTGAGTTAAAATTAGGTAGTCAGAAGCCCAATATTCTAACAACCAGTCTTACCAAAGGGTATCGTGTTACCCAGTAACTGGGTTATGGAAATCAGAGTCTAGTCTGCGTCTTAGAATTAAATTAGTAATTTGACAATTACTTTCTGGGTGTTATTTTTTCTTCATTTCTAATTTATGCTACCGTTCTGAAACAATAAATTCTCCCAACTAATCTACTAAACAATCTTGCTAAAACCTTTAATCTTGCACAAAAACGTCCCCTCCACCAAAAGCTCACTTCATACAATCGGCAGAATAAATCTTCAACAAAAATAATAACACACTAACGTTACGCGACGCCAGACCACCGCGGTGCCCGGATCCTGCACTCACACGTGTGCTTATAATACGGTGGAAGCTGACGTATTAAGTTACATCGACGTTTTGTTATGCGTTTTTAGTAAGCAGGTTTGTTTTGGTAGTGTAATGGATATGGTTTTTATCGGTGGACATTGATTAAGATAAATTGATAACATTACTTTTGTTGAGATTTTTTTTAATTTATGTTGATTTCACTCTAAAATGTAACCCAAATGTAGGGATAATCAACGAATTGGAACTACTGGAGGTCATCTCAATGGTAGAAATGCTGCCTTTTTCCTAAAGATCCACTGTTGCGGTTTCCTAAATATGAAACCAAATGAGTAGAGATGCGCAAAATGTGTCAGTAAAAAGAAATGAATGAAGTATATCTTTTCGCTTAGTGAAGTTAGACTACTTCACTAAGCGAGCTCATTTCCTTCAGTACTTCGTTCAGTTCAGCGAATCAGAACGAGTCCCTACCGTAGGATAACGATAGTGATTGACAAGTTACGACAAATGTTGCACTTTTCTAGTTCAGTTTTATACGTAAGTCAATTTTTCTTTATGCTTTACACAGGCTTAGGACTGTCAACCTAGAAATATGAATTTAAGCAAAACTATTTTATTAAGTAGTAGGTATGTTTTGTTTTTTTGTTACTGATACTTAGAAATTTTTGTCTAGGCTGGTGTATTTAAAATTGAAATAGCGAAAAGAAAGACTGAACTAAGTGAAGAAGAGACACATTTGAATGACTACTGATTGAATGATAAGTTTATTTTGTGATATAAAGTAGTTCATTTCCTTCAATCGTTCGCGAACTACCCATGTCTACAAATGAGGGAAAAGGTTTTTTCTATTTGTGAAAGACTAGTTACCCAAGCTGAAAAGTTCCCAGAATCTTGAATATAAGTAAAACAAGATATGTATGGTTTATCTTTTTCCTAATGATAGGCAGTAGTTTTTTTTTTTTGAGAACATAAAAAGAGACAATTCTACCGCGGTGTCTCTGTTCAAAATTCAAAATAAGTGACAAAAGTGACAAGTCGTAAACAATATGACTGTCTCCGAGTTTTTTTTACGGTTAGGCGTGGGAAACTTCCCCTACAATTAAAGTAATAAATAAATTACCTTTATTAATTGCGTGTCTAAAATCTTTGTTTTTTTATAACATCGATTGTTCCATTCTTTGTAAGAAATATACAAAATAAATAAGTAATTGTCAATTTCTCGAAATGACTTATACACACATATGTATATCTGGATATCTGCCGACTCCTAGACAATCAGCAGCACTACTTAACCCTGCTGACTGGCTAATCCACTGATCTCAGCACTAGAAGCACCTACAGCTCGAACGTAGTAACTGTACACACAGCGTCAGTATGTGCTAACCCCTTTTTTTTAAGGGTGGGAAATCATCAAATAACTTCTCCCGCTCTGGGTGGAGCAGGAGGGCGTGTCAGAGTTTTACTGACTAAAACCCACCCGTGTTCCTTCAGTTGCCTGTGTGCCAGGGGCCGCGGTATCTCTTTCGAACAACCGGCACCCCTGGCAGGCATTCCGGACCCCACCAGTTGATGCATGCGCTAACCCCTCAAGTTTTAATATGTTGCACTGCTACAACATTGAATTCGTTACGAATAATCTAAAGAATACTTCAGAAAAAGTTCATTGTTTCGACATGGATTCGAACCATCGCACCACCGAACGTGACGACGTTCGGTGGTGCGAATATGACGATATTCATACCGACAATTTGACGAACTAGCCAGCGAGCCCATATGAATTGCGATGAAATTGTTATGTACTATCGTCCGAGTCACTTGATCTTTAGGTCTCTGTCTAATCGATAGACTATGTTATTTGAGGGTATCCATTAATTTAACTTACTTACGTTTTCTTTATAAAATTATTCCCTACCTTCAAGTTAGATCTACAACGTTTTGATGTATACGTTTACTTATAACGTCTCTATACAGAGACGACATGACAGATCACGTGACGTTTAGTTTATGTCAATCTAAAATTTTCGCTTCCTATTTTATGAATACTCTGTCTACGTATTTTTTCGTTTGTTTTATAAGGATGTCACTTGTCTAGAGACCCGTTTGTGTCAGTTGGAAAAATATGCACAGCTAGCTTCTGCCCGCGACTTCGTTCGCGTCAAATTTCTTGCTCCCCGACCCATCCCGTCGCTCGCCTCGCGTGCCGCCCGTGCGAGTACTTCGTATTCGTGACTTTCTTCTCTTTGCTCGGTTCTTAAGGGTCTTAGCGTAATGTTATATAGCCTTCCTCAATAAATGGGCTATCCAACACTAAAATAATATTCTAAATCGGACCAGTAGTTCCTGAGATTAGCGCGTTCAAGCAAACAAACAAACAAACTCTTCAGCTTTCTTATTAGGAATTATATAAGTATGGATAGGTTACCTGTAAATGATCAAATGAAATTTTAAAATATAAATCTTTGTAGTAATATAAGATTAAAGTTTTGTTAAATAATAAATAATACCTGGATAACCGAGCTTTGCTCGGTATTTTTGATTTTTGTTTTCTAAAAATAAAACCTAGCTAGATCGGTTTATCGCCCCCGAAACCCCCTGCATACTAAATTGAAAACCATCCCGTAAATGTTCACCATATTCAGGAAAACAATACAATAATTATAATATAAAATGTGTTTGCAAGATACAAAAAGTAACTTACACGGACGCGTTAGCACGGATTTGAACGCACATGTCTTTTGGAGGGGTAACCGCCTATTGGAGCTGTGTGTACTAGCACGTCAAATAAAAACTTTTTTGGCAAAATGGGCCAACTGTTGACCTCGATCTCGCCAGGTGGAAAGCGATGGATGAGATCTGATGAACGATGGAACGAGCAAACCCAGAAGATGCCTGTTCACTCTTACTTTGAAGGCTGACGGGGTATATGTGGAAAGGAACACAGAATTCACGGATACTTGCCAATATTGGTATGTAAAAAGTTTTCCTCCTCAGTTACCACTGCCATAAAGATGTAAAATGCAGCATTTGCTGGTATTTAATGCAAAACATTACCTCTGTCATTAGTCTGAGATTCTTTTAATACACAAATTTTCCAACCCGATAATAAAACAAACAGCACAACAGTCTCCTTTGCTCTTTTAAAAATATTAAACAAAAAAAAACTTTTAATCTATTTCAACGTCAACAGAACATCTCGACGACACTCGAAGATTCAAATTTCGAATTGTCATTTTTTTTTCACCGGCATCAAATTGCGACGATGCCCTTTTGCTGAATGAAAAAAGATGGCGCGAGATATGCAAATCGTATTCATCGAGAATTTTATTGATTTTCGTCCTTTTCAACCGCGATATGAAGTGTGCACACGCATAATGAGTTGTTTTGTTAAATTATGAAGTCTTAACGATCGTTTTGAATAAATAAAGATAATGTGTTACTTTGGTTTGTTACTTCGCACATGTGATGATTATTAAGATCGAAATAATATATTTAAGCATTATTAAATGAAGTTTCAAACTCACAGACGACCCCCATTATTAATCCGGTCGATGTTTTAACGCTCGTGGGAGAGGGCTATGGACGTCCAGCTGTGGACGTCTTTTGGCTGAAATGATGATCTTGAAAGTTGATTATTGCTTGCTCTACTGCATAATCGTACTAGTCAGGTGCCTTAAGCTCCACGAATATTTGAGCCTCAGGATGCCCCCCAGGCCAGGCGTAGGCACTAGAAAACGCTCACTATAAGTATGTACAGACGCCAAATTTTCCTAATTTTACATGAACCTTGTGTGATAAAGTTGAAAATTTATCAAAGATTTTAATTTGACAGATTGGGGTAGCTTGATCTGCTTGTGTCCGTTTATAGAAAAGGCATAAATCTCTAGCCTCTGAAAATCAAACAAATGATTCTTATTTTGATGCACCAATCTTAATGTCTATAGTTACAGTTTTATAATATAGTAGTCTATGTTTCAGACACTTTGATACAAAAATTGAACAAAGCTATCAGGATCTGGTGGTCTTAAAGTAGAGGACGCCGCACAGCAGTGATAACAGTATCGAAACCATCCTTACTACTGCGACATTAAGGTGCTGTCAATGTCTTGTTACCAGTTGACTTAATCATGTTAACAAAGGAGTATGGGTAATGAATGTGACGAAAACGAAAACGGGGACGAAATTGTGATTGTTCGGTCAACGAAGCTGTGGAGTAGACATAATCCAATCTTGGTAACTCGGTTACATCCACCTTTTATTGTATAAGAACAGCTAGTAGTAATTAGTAGTAATGTTACCGTGAAAACTTAGTTGAATTCAAAGTCAAAGACAAAGCATTTATTTCAAATGGGCACAGAAAAGGCACTTTTGAACCGCAAAATGTGTATTAAAATAAATAATAGTTAAAAAAAAACTAAAAAAACACGCTTTAAAAACCAAACTAAAAAGTAGAAAATAATTTAATTCTATTAAAAAGCGTGGGGTGCTTTTTGAGGTATTTTTATAATCAATTAATATCAAGCACCCCACGCTTTTTAGTTTGGTTTTTAAAGCGTGATTTTTTAGTTTTTTTTTAACTATTATTTATTTTCTATTCTTTAGTTTTGCTAACTACAAAAGCGTGCCTTTTTTTCTATTTTTTTTTTAAATTATTGAATTGTCATAGGTCCTCGATAAGTCTACAAAGTTTAAATGAAATCTGACCTTTTAAAGTGGGTCAAAATAGCGTCCAAAGGAATCGGTTACATACAAACAAACATACAAGTGAAGCTAATATAAAGCGTGTGATAAAATTGATTCTAGTGGCCCCTACCAAAAAGTAGGTTCGTGTCGTGGGAGAAGAAAGGGCAAGAAATTCCAACGTTACTCTTTTAAAATGTTTATAAAATTTGGTATACATTAATTATTTGTGAAGACCATGCACCTAGAATAAAATGCCCATATCACAGAAGCTAAAAAGTATTGCAAAAGAAACCATGACAGTTAAATTAATTATTTGATTGTTAGACGTGGTACTCAAGTCAGCTTGAAGTAAGCTGTCATTTCGTTAGGGATTGACACTATTGACAGGTCATTTCACCACAGTGAGATTTTAACAAAAAAGACCGGCAGATAATATTTTTCAAACAACACTATCAATAAACAATGCGTATCAATCGAATCTTGTCAAAACTATACGGGCTCAACGGTGTCTTCAGCTTTCGGCGCATCCTTAGGTTACGCCACGTTGTGCCAAAAGAACGATTACCTATGAAGCAAATGATTGGTAATTTCCTCCAAAAACTCTCGGGTTATGGATAAGAGTATGTTAATTAGGTTACTTGGTAACGCAAAAGGTATAGATGTAAGAAAATTGACGATCATAGTACCATGAAAACCTTACTGCAAGTTACGTCGCTCTAGCCAAAGGTTTCGTCTAACGAGTGACCATGAAAAACATAGCAAGAACAAGTAGTCACAAAATTAGTATCAACAAGTTCTACAAAGTAAGATTATGCGCAGTTCTATCCTTGTTTTATCATCACTGAAAGATACTTGGAACAGTTACACGTCGCAAAGGGAATCTCCTTCATTTAATTGTTTGACTCATTACAATTAACCCTATAATTAAATGCAAAGAAAAAAGTTCTTCATAACGTTACGATTTCCTAGAATATAACCGCTCTTCCTAATTGTAAGCTCGCCCCTATACGACGCCCAGCCCTCAAGAATGACGTTTGATGACGTAATACAACCGTGTCTTTTATTGTCAATATATTTACCCGTGCTATTGTTAGTACCTGTCATTTGTTTTTTTTAGTTCGGAAACGGACATAGGAAAGAAGGTGGATGCTGCCAGTATCGATTTGAACCTGTTCGCGTAAAGTGCAGTTTTATTATTTTATTTTTAACTGTTACGCACGAGTGTTTTTTTTTGTGTTATGGTTGTAATAGTGCGTTTTTACAAAGAGATAATTAAGGTGACCAGTGATTGAGGACAGATTTTGGGTTTTTTTAGGGATTGGTAGTTTGGGTTTATAATTTTTCAAAATGAAGTATCCGAGGAGGAAATTATTTACTAAATGCGCATCCGAATATGATACGGGTTTATGTAAGTATAATTGAATGTTTTTTTTTTTCATAAATAAATACCTACGAATTTAGAACCTCGGTTAAACAAACAATACACTAAATACTTCTTTTTAATTTATCACAAGCGCGCCACATTGGCTAGCCGTAAAACAAAAATATTCGCGCGCAAAATTCGTAAATGGAACGTACGGAATCCGATCGGGCGCTAGTTTATGGCACTGTATAAATGACGGCCATATGTCGTTTGTGGCCCGTAGGGGTGGCGTTGCTTTTATTTGAAATTTTGGGTACATGTATTTCTTACATTGAAATCAGTAGAAGGCAAAGAAAAATCACCATAATAATATTAAACGTTTATTATCAGACTTCAATTAATCAATTCAGGATTGTTAGTAAAGAAAACTTAAACCTAGTGTAAGCATCCAAATAATAATCTTATACTAGGTAAAGTATGGAGCCGAACTTAACACTCTGCGTGTATGTTGTACGTACGAACAGGTAGTACGTAGGTGCTTACTTGTAGACGGATGAAGTCCATCATGAAAGACACAGCATTTAGCAATTCCGCCAAGAAATAAATCCCAATGAGCTGCCACGATTGGGTTAAATATGGATTCACAACAGATACTAAACTTAAACCAGTGAAGCAGCAGTGTACCTACGTAAATTAATTAAAGAAAATATGCTGACCTTCGATTTTTTCAACAAATACCAGTATTTTATTTTTCAATTCATGGCTGGATAATATTATAATCTGCGACTGTTGCGACACAGGCCTTCTATCTGTGAGAGGGAGCGGGCCGTCATCCACCACGCGGCCCCAGTGCGGGTTGGTATATGTCACATGTCTTCGATTTTTTGGTTCTAGGACATGCCGTTTTCCTCTTAAAGCGTCTGTCTCTGTCTCCACTGCTCTTGCCTGCTCAGCTGGATAATATTGTTGCAAAATTGAAGCGAAATATAAAACTAGCAAAAACAAGCAATTGTCAAAACAATGTCTGGTAGGCAGCCCTAAGCTACGTCTAGCCAATAATACTCAAGGGAGTGGTTTATTTCGAATAACTGTGATTGAGTTTATTGTACACTATTGCTGTCGACCCTCATTACTATGCTTGGCACTTACCAATAATAAACTACTAAGAAATCAGGCATTCTCATGCAGTGGAACATGTAATTCGAAGTTAGGAATATTAAGAAAGGTTGATATAAATTGTAATGTTTAGTGAAATGAAGAACTTCTTTTGAAATATACAGGGTAATTTTTTTACCAGTGCGTAAACTGTAACCATGAATTCAGCATATCATTCTACAAAAATCAGCTGTTCCATACATTTTGACCGCGAAGGTATGGCATTTTTCTATGAAACAGCTGATTTTTTTTTTGCATAACCGACGATAACTTTCTACGCTAGACCCCCGTCTAGAATTCATAGTATTGGTTAAAATTGTATCCTGGTTGCGCGCTGGTTAAAATTGTATCCTGTATGCATCCCAAACAATCAAATAAACTTAAAAAATAAAAAAACTAGAAATTAACTAATCAATTCTAACTAGCCTGCACTGTCCGTCTGCAAAGCAAAGGTCTACCTCTCCCTTTTCTATAATATTCTGTCTTTTGGTAGTACTGGCCAGTCTTTTCGGAAGGAGTCAAGTCCGGCCATCTTTGTCTTGGCCTACTGTGATGGCGTCGTAAAAATAAACTAAGTATACTTAATAGCGTGTCACGAAAGACCGGGTGCTGATTTTCTGCTTTGTAATCCAATATCTCAAAAACAATACATAAGTACTTTTAGACATAATATGCATTGGAATTCACTGATGTCGATGAGAAGTGCTGTAAAAAATCAATTTGTGTATATTCCTTATTACATCCATATTCCTTATTAGATTAAAATGGATGAGTTGTACCCGAAAAGCGGCACTGAGCCTGTCCCGCGCGGGGCATTTAATTTTGATCGGTAACATACGTCGTCGACGGAATCGGTACGTCCCGCCAAAATTGGGACGTCTGGCAACGCTGCTTATTACTGAAGTCTGTACATAGGCGGGTACAGACTTCCAGCCACTGTTATAAGTCCAGAAAAAACTGACTACTTGGAAAACCATATCAAAGTATAACATAATCAATCTCTCTTGACTTTTCTCGATTATGCTGGGATCGGCTTTAAGTCTTACCTGATGCAGATGAATAACAGTATTTTATATGGCGCGACAGCCTATCTGACCTCCAGAACGACAAAACTCTGTTTTTTGGTAACACACACCACTTGAAATAACTCTACTTACGTCGGAATATACCCTAAAATATAACATGAAGACAAATACATAATAATCCTAGATAAAATACCTCCAAACATTTTGTATCCATCTCTGCGTCACAGGCATCATTTGTAAGCATTAGCACTACGCTTCGCTTGAATAATTCATCACGATGTTGTTTTCCCGCCGAAACTCTATGGTTTGTTTTTTTTTCTGAAGCAAAAGCGTGGAGTGCCTTCAGCCTCCATGCTGCTATAAATATGCATGCGATATCGTTAGCGTGGATGATAATTTTTGAATGTATAATGACGACATTAATTTTGACGTGGCGTAGGTCAGGGATGTTATTTTTAATTTGATGTTGCGTGTGTTGTAGTTTTTTCGTGGATTTTCGGTATCTTTTGATATATGATTTTAAATTAAAATACCTAATAAATTATATTTAAACTTGTTTTTTAAAGAAAATTCTTGACGCCATTCTAAACGGTTCTTTACCCATTTTTCCTTTTTTGGGAAGCAACATAATAGAGGGGCTTTTGGCCAAGTAATAACAGGCGCACGGGTCGAACGATCAGGTTAAGCTACGCTTGCCGCGGTTAGTCCGTGGATGGGTGACCATTTTTACATACCAAGACCCCGTGGCTCGGCAAGCACGTTGACCCGTTGGTCCCGGCTGTCAGTCGTGGATCTTTGACAGTCGTTACGGGTCGGCAGAAGTCCGATATTCTGTGCCTAATAAAACCTCTCTTGTTTCAGCCTGTCGCAAAGACAGCTCCCGTCCCTTGGACGCAGCGGCCATCATGAAGGAAAAGAGCAAGAACGCTGCCCGTTCCCGAAGAGAGAAAGAGAACGCTGAGTTTCTGGAGCTCGCCAAGCTTCTCCCTTTGCCGTCGGCGATTACGTCACAGCTGGACAAGGCGTCCGTGATCAGATTGACGACGAGCTATCTTAAGATGCGGCAGGTTTTTCCTGATGGTGAGTTTTATCCTACTTAACCTAAATGCGACAGTTAAGATGCTTTGTAATTTAGGTGTTTATGAGTTGGTCTTGTGACTTTGAGCGTTTGTGACTTTGACCGTTTTTGACTTTGAGCTTTTGTGACTTTGACCGTTTGTGACTTTGAGCGTTTGTGACTTTGAGCGTTTGTGACTTTGACCGTTTGTGACTTTGGGCGTTTGTGACTTTGAGCGTTTGTGACTTTGACCGGTTGTGACTTTGAGCGTTTGTGACTTTGAGCGTTTGAGGGTTTAGTTGGTTGAATGTTTGTTACACAATCTCTGCTGCCATAATGAAGGAAAAGAGTAAGAACTCCGCCCGTTCCCGATTTGGCAGATTTTTCCTGATGGTGATTTTTATCCTTCCAATCCTCCTTATATCTATACATATAAATAAAATTGGAGTGTCTGTTTGTAATATTAAAATAACCCATTTTTTGCTACATGCATATGAATATACGGTACATACACCAAAATAACATTTTTTACAATTTTTGTCTGTCTGTCTGTCAGTTTGTTCCCGCTAATCTCTGAAATGGCTGGACCATTTTTGACGGGACTTTCACTGGCAGGTAGCTGATGTAATAAGGAGTAACTTAGGCTACTTTTATTTTAGAATTTTTCTTTGTTTTTATTGATATATAAATAATAGTAAAAAAACTATTCCGCGCGGACGAAATCGCCGGCACAGCTAGTAATATTATAAATTTGAAAATTTGTGAAGATGTATGGATGCTTGTTACTTTTTCACGCAAAAACTACAGAACGGATCTGGATGAAATTTGGCACACAGATAGTTTATAACCTGGATTAGCATATAGGATACTTTTTATCCCGGTAGTACTTTCCCGCGGGTAAATTTTCGACCTCCTTGCGGACGAAGCCGCTGGCAAAGGCTAGTAGTATTATAAATGAGACAGTTTGGATGTTTCTGAGTTTGTCCAGTGAGTTCGGATGTTGGTGACTTTAAGCGTTTGTGACTTCTGGCGTTTGTAAATTTGAGCGTTTGTAGGTTTAGTTGGTTGTTGGTTTGTTTTGTGAGTGGGTTTTTTTACGCAATCGCTGCTACCATTATAAAGGAAAAGAGTAAGAAACCTTCTTTCCTTCCTTTCTGCCCCTTTAAGGAATACGTCCGTAACATTCCAGTCCCTCTTCCCCCAGGTCTCGGCGACGCATGGGGCGCCGCACCACCTCCTCCACAGCCGCGAGAGCTGTCAATACGAGAGCTTGGCTCCCACCTCCTGCAGACCCTGGACGGCTTTATATTTGTAGTTGCTCCTGATGGCAAGATCATGTATATTAGTGAAACAGCGTCCGTACACCTTGGGTTAAGTCAAGTAAGTACTTTGTGGTTTGTTATACAGGGTGGCAGGCACATTGATGCGGAACCTATTACCATCTGCCAGGGGTGCGGTTTGTTCGAAAGAGATACCGTGGCCCCGGCACACAGGCAACTGAAGGAACACGGGTTTTTTTTTAGTGTAGGAAATCATCAAATAACTTCTCCTGCTCTGGGTGGAGCAGGAGGGCGTGTCAGACTTTTACTGACTAAAAACCACTCGTGTTCCCTCAGTTGCCTGTGTGCCAGGGGCGACAGTATCTCTTTCGAACAATCCGCACCCCTGGCAGGCATCGGCCCTTGCGGACCCCACCAGTTGGTGCTGACATCCCTTTGAGGCGCGCGTTCACAACGCGCCGTTGACCCGGGCTTGGTCCTTACCGGCCAGCGAGCTAACCATTAACTACCCAAGAATTGCTAGCTCACTTTTACACAAATGAAACTATTCCGCCAACTCGTCTAGTTGGCGTTGTACAACTACAGTCTCGAGCTGGTAATTAGTGAGTCGCTGATGCTGCCATCTGTTAAAAAATGGAGGAAGAAAAATAGCCAGCTCAATAGCCAGACTTAGGGAGGTCTCATTTCTTTTTATGGGATTGGGTATCTGTACGTAGTATTATATTATCTGTGATACAACTAAGTATACTCATTCATAAGCAAATAAAATAATTCCATCCTGGAAACAAAAACATACTCGTACCAGAACTATGTTAAAAAAAACAACCGACTTCCGAAAAAACACTACAAAGTGAAAAATAACTTTAATTTCGGAAGGCGGTGACTTTGGATATGTATTTTAATTTTTTGTCGTACGTACCTCACTAATTCGAAATTTCATCATCCTTGGTTCAAAACAATGCATATTTATGCGATAGCAGCAATCGCGGTTCATTTCCTGTTATTTCTTAAAGAGTTCCGTTGTCTGTCTCCGAAACGCATCATCAGATCTATATGAAATTGAAATGGAACCACACGGGAAGCACGAGCTTTCAAATAAAAAAAGAATCATCAAAATCGGTTCACCCAGTCGAAAGTTATGAGGTAACAAACATAAAAAATAAAAAAAACATACAGTCGAATTGAGAACCTCCTCCTTTTTTGAAGTCGGTTAAAAATAATGAATTCATAACCGATACACTAATGGAATTAATTTTATGGTTACAGTTTTCGCGTCGATAACCCTGCCATCCAGCCCGCCAATTAACTGACGAAACTTCATATACTTTATACATGTCGCATATCATCATCTGTCTAGCCTTGGGGTCGGCTTCCAGTCTAACCGGTCTAGCGACTGTCTATCTGACCTCCACAACCATGTTACTGAGTAATAGGATACCCCTTGCTAACAGTGGTTGTCAGACATTCAGGCTTGCTGACGACCCGTAAAATAACGTCACGGCTTTATCAACAAAAAAAAAAAAAAAATGAACAAAAAATATGATTGAACGTGAAGTTTTACCAGTTCATTTAATTTGTCTCTGTATTCATTTCGACTTTGAAACTGATAAAATCTATTCGTGAAAAAAAAATGCACTTTTTAATGCATTTCTGCTTATCGAGTTCTAGAAGCAGATCGGCTTCTTCAAATATTCTTTTAGCCATGCTAGCAGCTGAGTCTAGGTACACTACAGACATGTTCTGATCTGCGCATGATTGACAGCAAAAAGTTCGCACCTAATTACATGGGACTTAGAAAAGGCGAATATACTGGGTATGACAGTTCTGCCCATTTCTTCGGGTAACAAGACCGTGATATGCTCTAACTCTTTATCTATCCCACAGGTAGAACTAACAGGCAACTCAATATACGAGTATATCCACCAGTCAGACCACGAAGAGATGACGGCAGTGCTCAGTCTACAGCATCCTCACTCGTACCTACCGCACCAGTATCCTAGCCTCGGGTGAGTACAGTAGCCTAGTCTATGGTATAATTATACTCTGTTCATTTTAGATAATCATCTGTGGTCCATTTAAAAAAATTAAATTATTTTCAACACCGAAAATTTTTTTTCTAAGAATTCTTCAACTTTTTCTTTTTGTGCCTCTCCAAGTTCTAAATGCGATCAACGCCAAATAATTCTCCTTGTTCTTTGTGAGGTGGAACTTTGAATGAAATCAAGAATATACAACGTGTAACGGAAAGGGTATATACATACCAAGGGCACGGCTTCTTTGGATGATATCAAACGACATTGGATGGGTTTTTTAATCCTATCTCTACATGTTCGGAAGTTATGAGAATTTTTAATACATTGATGGTACCAGTAACCGAACTTTTCAAATTGAAATAAAAACATCACTAGGAAGAGATTTATCGTGATATTGGCAAGTAACGTGGAAAGTTATTGACCTACGTAGTGCAGTGAATTTGAATTTACGAAACATAATATGAAACAGAAAATTTGGTATCAATTCATAGCGTATTTTATTTTGAGCTGAAACTGTGTATAGTGATTCTATACCAGCAGTTATCTTTAGTGCTTAAGGATAGCAATAGGCTATTACACCCTGTAGAAGATATACTCTCTCACCAATTATCCCGGTAAAATATTATTAGCATCTGTAATTAAATCACACTGGAATACTAGAACATTACACTCTTTAGGTCGATGCTATCAAAAAAGTTACCATTACAAAATATCGGTACCAAACGTTATTCTTGGTTTTTTTAAGGATAAAGATAACATTATTATAGAAAACTTTACTTCCCTGCCAAGCTTTCGAGTTACCTCAAATTGACCCCATTTATTAAACACTTTTTCGGGAGTCTTTTGCACCTCAGCGTCCCAAACTTTATCATCATCATCTGCCGGCTTCTTTTCAACTAGGTTGGGATCTCAATCTTGATAGTACTTAATTATTGTTTTCTGTCAGGTACCCAGTAGGCGGCACGTGGGGCCCAACAGTGGACATCGAATGTGAACGAGCCTTCTTCATCAGAATGAAGTGTGTCCTCGCTAAAAGAAACGCTGGTCTCACAACGTCAGGCTACAAGGTAAATGTTTTGGATCATTCTCCTGCCTTTAGCCCAATTTATTTAAATATGGCGAGGGGGCAAAGGCTGATCCTTGTGTTATGTTCGTGAACGGGTGCTGCTTGTGGTGACTGGTCGTCTTGTTGACCATGGTGTTGTTATTAGTAATTAACTGTTTATTTATTTTACTCCGAAGGTCCTAGCATAACATTTGTTACTATAAGTCAAATCTAAATGAACATAATGCAGCATTGCATACGTAAGCGGCCACACCCTTTATGCCTGAAGGTTTTTATGTGATGTGTACGTTTATTATTTACTTGTTTCTGCTTGAGTTTAATTAATATGTTTTGTTGGTATATTGGCGTGTGCTAGCTGACATATCGCAACTAATTTAATGTTTTGTGTTTAGTAAAGTTAATTACTTACCATTATTGTATAGAATCAAGTTCTTCTAACTGAACAGACAGCTGTGCTACTGGGGAGTTTGTTGCGCCACTTCTTCCTAGCTAAAGCACTAGAAAGTGGTGAAGGGCGGGCGTTTTGGGGGACTGTTTCATGTAATTTTGACGTTCAAAAAGTGCTAACTCTCAGCCTAGTTTGACTAAATGACTTTTTATTTTGATTTTTTGATTTAGAGTCGGCGCAACTACGACTACTATCGTGAAATAGTAACATAATAAAATATAAAGTAGTAAGTAAAATATAGTTACACTTTTTTTTCTTTTTTTTTGTGGGTGGGAAATCATCAAATGACTTCTCCCGCTCTGGGTGGAGCAGGAGGGCGTGTCAGACTTTAACTGACTAAAACCCACCCATGTTCTCTCAGCTGCCCGTGTGCCAGGGGCCGCGGTATCTCTTTCAAACAACCCGCACCCCTGGCAGGCATCGGCCCTTCGGCCGCAGGGGATAGGGAGAGCGGCCAACGCTATACCGACACTCCTCTTCCCCTGCGGCCCCACCGCGTCCGCCATCAAACGGTGGCGGCCCCGTCCAGGCCACGGAAGGGAAGAGCGCTACTCAGAAGTACCGGCCCCCCCGCAACGACAATGCGGGAACCCCACTGGGGGGGGGGGAAATATAGTTACACTACGGGTATTTAATTCACCATAACATTCAAACAACAAAAACGGTTATTTTTAGCTTTGTATTACAACAAAAAAAAAAAATGTTCTAAATTAACCCGGCGCAAAACGTCATAATAGGGAATTCAAACTTCATACAACAGCGATCCCGTAATGATGTCACTTTAGGTCACGTGGCACCGCTTGATATGAACGAGAGCAAGCCGCTGTACAACGGGTTATGACAGAGACAGATATAGAGAAATGCGTCAGCGAGAACGAGATGTGGGAAAATTGCACATTTTAATTAGTTTTCAGCTGTCCAATTTTATTGTATACTTATAATACTTATAATTATAACTCTTAACATTCCTATATTTATTTTAGAATGATAATAAGTATTATTTATTAATAAGTCAGTAAGTTAAAGACGACTTCGCTTCGGCTTCCCGCTTAGAAAAATTTACACCTCGCCGCTGATACAACGTGTACCATAATGAACGCGAGACCTATATATAGAGAGTCTTGAGTTAAAAGCATAATGCAATGGCCGAAACATTTTTTTAAAGCTAAATGCTGTTATTCAGAATATCGTGATGAATATAACATAACATTTTGTATTTAAAATTGAGACTTACTGCTTTTGAATTAAGATTGATTTTTTTTTTGTTCTATCGGCGATAGGAATGGCAAAATAAATAATTTAAAAAAAAATCTATTACCCCTTGTATTACTTACCTACCTAGCTTTTATTCTTCTTTTCAAGTCGATGGTAGTCCTCTTCTGATTTTTATATTGTTTGAGTTACTAATTTAGATCCTCATTCAATCACTTCTACTTATCCAAATTTTGATCCGTCACTATTCACCCATAAGTAAATCCCACGATTACCCATGCCCATAGTTCTCTAAAACCCCTTCGATTAATACGAATACTAATAAAACATCTTTCCCCCTCATGTCCCCGTGTTGTCCCCGCTAAGCCCCATTCCGTATGTTAGTATAATTGAGTGTGTTGAACAATGCCCCCTTCAGGATGAATAATGCAACGCGTGCGAGTATTGTTTTAAGCATTTGTTTTAAATTGAGCGAATATGAATACACATACTAGGATAGGATCATAGTTTTAAGGGATTTTTGACAGTAGTGGGAACTGGCGAAGGAAATGCATGCTAAGGGTTAAGCTCATTTGTTTTATTCAGGAAGCTTACAGCTAACTTATATGGACAGTGTCCTTAAAAAATATGCAATTCATGGCCATTTATAAGTTTTCACTATTAAAACGTAAAAAATCGATGTAGATTAAATAGCCAAATAGTAAACCAACTAATAATTGTTCAGACACAAGCAATTATCAGTTGGTTTACTATTTGGCTATGTATTCCATATCGATTTTTATCTATGTATTCTAGGATAGGATCACAGTTTTATGGGATTTTTGACAGATTGTTTTGACAGTAGTGGGAACTGGCGAAGGAAATGCATGCTAAGGGTTAAGCTCATTTATTTTATTCAGACAGCTAACTTATCTTAGCTAGATAGTCAAATAGTAAACCAACTAATAATTGTTCAGAAGAAAGCAATTATATTTTTCGTGAAGAAACTTTTCATCGACAACAAATGTTGTCCATGAAAAATTGCTCCCGAAACAGCCATGTCCGGTGAGGACCTGTGTCAGGCGGAAAGTGAGGACGCCATGCCGCCTCTCAAGCCACTCCTCAAAGAGGGCACTTAACGCCGTAATCGTGGCGTGCCCAAAATGTTCATAGGTTGAGATGCTTTTGGTATTGTGGATGTGCATAGACTGAGATGCCTATGTTATTGCGGATATCCATGGTTGAGATGCATCTGTTATTGCAGATGTCCAAAGTCTTTGATACCTCTAGTAATGCAGATGTCTATAGGCTGAGATGCTTCTGGTATTGCAGATGTCTATAAACTGAGATGTATGACTATGTCATTGCGGATGTCTATTGGCTGAGAAGCCGTTGGCATTGCAGATGTCTAAAGGCTGAGAAGCCTTTGCCCTTTGGTATTGCAGATAATCAAAGGCTGAGATACTTCTGGTATGGCAGATGTACATAGGCTGAGATACCTCTGGTATCGTTCATAGGCTGTGAAGCCTCTGGTATTGCAGATGTCTATAAACTGAGATATATGCCTATGTTATTGCGGATGTCTATTGGCTGAGAAGCCGTCGGCATTGCAGATGTTAAAAGGCTGAGAAGCCTTTGGTATTGCAAATGTTCATAGGTAGTGGTGACCACTTACCATCAGGTGGACCACCTGCTTGTTTGAAGAAATTTCAATTCATTCTCTAACTCTGTTCCCATCTCACCGATGACATTAATTTCAGGTTATACATTGTTCGGGATACCTCCGAGCACGGCGCTTCGGTGAAGGATCGGCTCCTCTCGGCCTCATCGCGGTGGGACACTCACTGCCGCCGTCAGCTGTCACAGAACTGAAGCTACACTCCAATATGTTCATGTTCAGAGCTTCACTGGATATGAGGCTGATATTTTTGGATGCCAGGTATGTGGGAACTTATTTTACTTGTTTTTTAGAACAATGAGCTACATAATAATAACAGATTTTGCTTCTGGTAAGTACGTAACTACTAAAGTAACTCTTTTAAATGTTATCTAATGGTATGGTAATGGTGGGTTTTAGTGATAAATGGTACACGTTAAAATCAGTCTACAGGACCTTAGCATATACCTACACACAATATAATGACCCCAAAATTAATGTGCCAAATAGTCCACGGCGCGTAAATTTCTGCCGATATCATTGAACGAAGAAAACCTCGTTTCCTCGACGTGAAAAATTAAAATCAATATATATTAAATGTTTTTTCTTTCTTTTATGAAATCAAATTTTATTAATATTTCAAATTGCAAACTATAGTTTTGTATAATTTAGAAGCATTTCGTTTAAATTTTGTAAATGTGAGTACCATGCATCCGTTTATTGTGTTGTTATGATGTACGTTGACTTGAAAAAGCATGGCAGTTGAGAGTATGTCATGCTCACATAAATGTCTCACTGATGGTGGCGCGTGTGTTGGATCATTCAGTTCCCTACAAAATGGTTGAGCTGGATGGTGCTGATCCACGCGTCAAGTTCCTGAACGAGCGCTGTCGGTTGAGACTGGTCATCTCCTAACTTCCAGGGCTTATTTTTATCTTGTATTTAGAATTGTTTATAATTATTTTTTATATTGTTCTCACATACAGAAGCAACAAGAATAATGTTCTCAAGATTTTGTAATATTTCAACTTGATTTTAAAAGAGTGTCCGTGGAGTTTCTTGCCCGTTCTTCTCCATAGAGAATAGAGATCTACGTTTTGGAATGGGCAACTAGCTGCAACTTTCCAACTGATCGACTTTTTGACAATTCAAAAGTTCCTGTAAATGGTTTTATTGAAATAACTGCTTTGAGTTATTTTTTTTTAAGTTAAAAAGTCCCACTAATCGGGCCCACATCAAACCAAGTGCTGTATAATCACTACACAAACACTATCGACAAATAAAAATCGCAAAAAAGAAAACACAATTCAAGCTACAATAAACAATTTGATGCGAGTTAACAAAATCAGCGCAGAGCCGTAACTAATTTCACAGCCGTCTCACGTCATGTGTAGTATCGATAAGTTTTGTCGATATTAGCACAACACCAGGGGCCCAAGTCTGCTATTTTTATAAATTCGTTATTCCAACAATAGTGTTTCCCATTGTCATTTTACTAAAAGTTCGTAATCTGCTAAATTCATAATGGTCGATCATTGGTCGGTCAATGGTCTCGTAATAGAATTTGCATAGGTAGTCGTATTGCCATTATTATAAAACCCGTTAGTAGAAATGATTTTCCAAAAACGACTACTAAATTTGAACATTTATTCATGCCCGATTTCATTTATACACCGTGACATTTTAGTCGTCTTACAACGGCAACCCACTTCATGTATTCAATGACTACTAATCATTTAAATAAAAAAAATGTGATATTTTTGAACATTTGCATAGTAAAAAAATGAAAATATCATTCAATAAGACGCATGACGTACTGTCAAACACCCTGATAGGGAAATGGAATGTAATTATAGGTAGGTAGATATTTACTACCGTTTGATACGTAAACATTATTAACAGGGAGGGTGTTTCATCATTCTAAAGCATTATTTATTTTTCTTAGTACCTATTATCTTAATTAATGGTAACAATGTTTCAATCGCGCCTGTAGGTATTTTATGACGGAGACATTGAGTGGACCACCTTTGTAAGACGACTTAAGTATGTCACGGTGTATATATTTTACATATTATTTATTAGTTTATTAGTGTTCAATTTTAGCAGATTACCGCCTAAGTCTATTCATTTGTCATTAATTCATTATGTACGAGATCACCAATAAATGCCATTTCTTTCAATGGAGTGTCAGTGGCTGACCATTGGAAAGTCATAATGACGCCATTATATTAGTAGATTACCAAACTTATCAAAATCAACAATTTTGAAATCAATGATAGACCATTCTGACACTATTGTAATAGCAGACTTGAGGCCCAGTTATTTTACTCGATAAGATCATTCTTTACAAGAATTAAGACTAGTAGAGACTTGCTAACTTGGCAAATCTAGACTACCGTATCTACACATAATTAAGCAAATTCTTCTGCCTAGTCTCTTCCCAAACATGTTGGAGTCAGCTTCCAGTCTAACCGGATGCAGCTGAATTTTGCAAAGAGCTATTGTCTTTTTGACCTCCACCCTCCAGTTACCCAGCCCTTTGGGTAAGACTGGTTGTCGTCAGACTTTCGGGCTCCTGATCCGTAGCGACTGTCAAAGATCCACAAGTTACAGCCGGGACCAATGGCTTAATTTGCTTTCCGAAGCACGGAGGGATTTTTGTATGTAAAGATGGTCCATGAACCATCCATACACCAACCGCGGCAAGCGTAGCTTTACCTGATCTTTCGACGCGTGCAGGTGTTACAATGTATCTTCCTCGCAGGGAATTCTCATAATAAACCAAATTCGGGGATTTGAATGCAAATACGCAGCAGAGTACTTGGCGCATGCCGGTACAAGACATATGAGACAGTCGAAAATTACAGGTCAGGGAAAAAAATATTAAGGTATAATTCTATCCTTTGTGCTATGATTTCTCGATCAAGCAATTTCTCTAGCATTTTTACTCAAGGATAAGGCCTTATTCTAGCATTTTCTCAGGATTTACTACAAGATTATCCCATGTAAATCCATCGGATCGTTAGTCGACCTTTACACAGACGTAAGAAAATCGCAGCGGGATTTTTTCGCGCACTGGAATTTCAACTCTCGGTTTTCAGTTTAGGGTTGAGAATCCGACAGATTGCATCTCAGCGCGTCGAAAATCGAACAGTGTGTTTTACTCATTGAAATACAAAAAACCCAAGATGCACAGTCTCCAACCAAAGTAACACTCAAAACTGGGGGTCTACCCTCTACGTCAACGAAGATACGGGTCCGTCCGAAAGTAGTTCGAAACTTCTTAGTGAATCCTACAGCCAATTAACTAACTTTTAATGAATCCTACAGCCAATTAACTAACTTTTAGTGAATCCTACAGCCAATTAACTAACTTTTAGTGAATCCTACAGCCAATTATCTAACTTTTAGTGAATCCTACAGCCAATTAACTAACTTTTTAGTGAATCCTACAGCCAATTAACTAACTTTTTTAGTGAATCCTACAGCCAATTAACTAACTTTTTTAGTGAATCCTACAACCAATTAATAACTTTTTTGGACTGGCAAAAACATATCGGGAGTATGGACAGCTGTCAAATCGTTCTCATTCATTCTTAGTTCGGGCTCCAAACTAATCTACTACCGCTACTTCGACCGAAACGACGGATTTCGTGCTTGGGAAGTAGTCCCCCAGTCTTCAATTATACGTCACTGGTTATAGTTATGATAAAACTTTTTTTTTGTTGCAAATTTATCCTTAACACGCATACAAGCAATATCCCAAACTGAGTGATAAATGACTGGGTACTTTTGGTACCTACACATTGGGCCCTATTTATGCGAACGTTTTTGAGACGCTGATTGTGTATCTTGGGTTTTACTGTTAGATTTTCAATTCCCGGCGCTAAGCAGTGTGTTCAAGATCCAGAGTACGAAAAAATCCCGCTGCGATTTATTACGTCCCTGAGTACGTCAACATACTCCTTAGCCACAGAGTCCTGCGCGCAATTCTACGAACCGCTAAAGCGCATTGTTGAGCAAGGTTTACGCGACCCTGATTGGCGTGAACTAATAAATGGTGAACTTGCGGACACTGCGCCTGTCCAATGGTTACGACACGCCAAGAATTAGTGATTTATTTTACTTGGGCGGGTGTCGACGACGAAAATAGAAACGGTTATAAATGGAGCTATAAGTGATTTATTTTACTTAGGCCTGTGTCGATGTTGAAAATAGAAAAAGCGGCTAGAGAATTCGAATTCAATGTAGGTACCTACTTTATTTGATAACATAAAAAGTCAGGTGCAATATTCCGTTTTTATTCGTCATTGCATTTGACAGCTCAACCACTGCGGACCACTCTCGAAGTCTACAAATTGTAGTAATAGATCGAAAAATAAACCGTATAGGAATTTATTTTTATCATAGTGAGCTTTATTCTTGTTGACATTATGGTTGCTGTCGTGTAAATTCTGTGATTAAAATAACATACACCCAATATTAAGAATGGATATGATATTTTAGGCACACAGAAATTTGATCAAAACACTATCAATAAAATCCGAAAACGTAATTATTCTAAGTCTAACGTCTGGCTGATGTCAATAGACTCGTTCCTATGACATGAGTGATTTAAACACAATTGGCGAAATGTAGGTGTTTACCTATAACACCTCTGCCAGTTTAGGCAGAGGTGTTATAGGTAATTAACTGGTAGAGGTGTTCGCAAAATACAGCGCGATATTATGTCATGTGACAAAATAAAAACAACATGTCGACAGTTATGGAAAACACATAGGCCCTTGGCCTTGTTCGTTAGCCATTCAGTTATGAGTCGTTTGGTCACAGCGATGGTCGTTACGATTCACGCTGAATGAAATGCTAAGATAGTGACAGAATGGACCCAGAATGTGTCGAAGATATCAGTGACAATCGTTTTATAAAGAATATATGTACACTTTTGAGTGTATGTCAATGCAATCGGAAAAGCGGCAATGAATATCATTAATAGGCGAAATAAGCTGTTAGTTATATATATCTCTGCCAAATTTCATGACGATCACGATGTACGATTTATGTACCTAATAATTTGCACGCTGTAAGGTAGACTGCAGCCGATCTCATCAATTTATGTACAACATCTTATAACTGTACCTACATTCATAGCAAATAAAGTTCTGATTCTGATTCTGATTCTGATTCTGATTCTGATCGGCTCAGCGGTTTAGGCGCGAAAGCGTAACAGACAGACAGAGTTACTTTCGCATTTATAATATTAGTAGGTAGGTACTTTAAATTATTAAATTACGCACTTCGTCTTATTTTCTCTTGCCGATAAAAAGTCAATTTCTTGTAAATTAACTCTGTGATGGTCGCAAAAATTAAGTGTCAATAGAACCAAACACTTTCATCACAAAACTGCAAACTGCTACTTTTGAAATGGGTTGGAAAATAATTATTAGATTTTCATCTAGTAACTTACAAAAAAATGTGCAAAAAATATGTTTCTAATTTATTTTTAACTAGCTTTTGCCAACGGCTTCGCCCGCGTGAAGGTCGGTGTATTATACATATAAACCTTCCTCTTGAATCACTCTATCTATTAAAAAACCCGCATCAAAATCCGTTGCGTAGTTTTAAAGATTTAAGCATACATAGGGATATAGGGACAGAGAAAGCGACTTTGTTTTATACTGTGTAGTGATTAGGTAATCGGTTTTAAAACTCGTTTTACTCCCAATCAGTCACTGAAACAAAATCTAAAGTACCTAAAATCACTGTGTCGTTTTCAACGTGTCGACACCACTGGAGAACGCACCGAGTCCTGCATTGTGTTGACCAATACAGAGTTATACCCACTTTCTGAGAAGCGCGTGAGTTGCTGGCTGTATGACTGAAGGACTGTGTCGTTGTATCGTTGCTGCGGTTATTTCTAACTATTAATTATGGCTGGTTTATTTCCATGCCCATCTGCGAATAACTACGAGAAAAACTTTAGTGTTGGGAAAGATGGTTTATGGATATCGATAGTTTAAGTTATTATCGTAGATTTTGTAGTTCGTTAAGATTGGTACTAGGAATCCTTTTTAAAACAAAAATGATATCCTTGAATTAATTCATTTTTGTTTTTCACATCAGCCTTAAATGTTCCCACTGCTGAGACACAAACTTCCTCTCTGTGTGAGGGAGTGGGCGGGTTGGAAGACGTCACATATCCTCGAATTTTTGGTTCTAGAACATGCCAGTTTCCTCACGATGTTATCTTTCACATGAAATAATGCACAGACGCCAGCACGTCAAGCTACTCCAATCTGTCAAATTTCTTTGATATATTTCAAACTTTATCACAAGTGTATAAGGTTCATGATCAATTGGGAAAATTTTACAGTTTGGGGTAGCTGGTATCTGTAAACAAAGTTAACCGGCTATCTGGGTTCGAACTAGGGTTTTTTGACAAAAAAAAACGTATAAAATGGTTTTGAATTTGGAAAAAAAAGTATTTGGAAGAAAATAGTATCTTTCAAATTTCATGTTTTTATTGCATTATAAACGCATTTTTGTGTGCTCTTAGCACATGCTAACAATTTTTTGCTATTTGAAAAAAAATTCAAAGCTTGTTTGACAATTAAAATTTAAATTTGAAACACTACGCGCGTTCAGACAGCACTGCAGCCAAGTCTTTGTCCTGTCCTGTTACGTTACACTGACATCACATCTGACATCTTACATTTCGTTCAGTAATTATAAATCGTTTCCGTCATCCGTTTAATTGTTAAGTACCCATAATTAGTGTTTTGTTTTCCGCATCACAGTAAAGGTTGGAAATAAAGCATTTTCACATATTTTATTTGTATGCAAAAGTATAAAGTATAAATACCAAAAATAAAGTAGGATACGTTATTATCAAGTATGGTTGACAACCCTAGTTCGACCCTACGACCTATAAACTCTTACTAAATTTTAACACAGTGGGGTTCAGAATGATGTGCTCAATTTCATGGTTACAGTTAACGTAGATGTCCCTGCAACCCCGGATAAATATCAAAAGTAAATCAATGCACCTTCCAGGTACCAGGCTAACATAGCTACAAGGATATTAAATGTCAAAACATCACCACCCGGGCCACAGATGTTGCAACGTGACACCACAGATAACGTATTTGTACAGATAGCTGGCTTAGCTAAATCTATGGTGTTATGAGTTTATCTGTGGGCTTCCCTTTTTTGTCTATGATGAGTATTGATGAGTCATGTACCGTCACCAAAAGAGATAAGTAACTAGGGTCTACGGATATAGTTGAAGTTTGGTAAGAAACCGATGGATGTTTTCGAATATAATTTAATTTAATTAGAAGGAAACAAACGGGTCCAACATTTTTTATTACTCAATTTCTTGCTCCCCGATCCATCCCGTCGCTCGCCTCGCCTGCAAATATATTAGTTTAAGCTATAGGTAATAACAAATACTCACTTATCATACATTATTAGCTTCTGCTAGCGACTTCGTTCGCGTTAAATTTCTTGCTCTTGAAATATGACTCGCATGTGAATATGAGTACTTCGTATTCGTGAGTTTTTTCTCTTTGCTCGGCTCCTAAGGGTCTTAGCGTGATGTTATATAGCCCAGAGCCTTCCTCGATAAATGGGCTATCCAACACTAAAAGAATATTCCAATTCGAACCAGTAGTTCCTGAGATTAGCGCGTTCAACGAAACAAGCAAACAAACTCTTCAGCTTTATAATATCTAAGTATAGATAGATGGGCCAGCTCTTGACCTCAATCTCGCCTGATGGAAAGCGATTGATAAGGTCTATGATGGATCAAGCGTGCCCAGAAGATGCCTGTTCACTCTGGTTTTAAAGGTAAACGGGTTGAATGTGGAAGGGAACACAGACGCAGGCAGAGAGTTCCACACTTTGGCTGTGCGCATAATAAATGTGGAGGAGTAGCGAGGTGTGGAGGGGCCTACTCCCTAAGCACGAAGTCCGTCGTTTCGGTCGAAGTGACGGGCATTTCCAACTAAGTGATACTTACCGACAGAAGATAATTTTGGAGCCCGAACTAAGAATGAATGACAACATGATTTGACAGATGTCCCTACTCCCGATATGTTTTTGCCTGCCCAAAAAAGTTAATAAATTGGCTGTAGGATTCACTAAGGAGTTTCGAAACTACTTTCGGACGGGCCCGTATCTTCGTTGACGGAGTTAGAGAGTAGGCCCCATGAATCAAGTGTATTTATCAAATTAAATTTCATTGACGTGACACGTTGGGCCATGCTGCGAATTAATATTTAGAACACTAATTTTTCCTCAGTGTAAATGCTGCTGGGTTTTGGGTTCTATTCCCGGGTCGGGCATTGTGTTAAATATTGTTATAGCCGCACGGGGCGATCAGGTTAAGCTACGCTTGCCGCGGTTGGTCAGTGGATGGGCGACCATCTATACATACCAAGACCAAAAAAAAAACTCAAAACTCAAAGCATTTATTTCAATTAAACCATTTACAGGCACTTTTGAATTGTCAAAAAGTCGATCAGTTGGAAAGTTGAAGCTAGTTGCCCATTCCAAAACGTAGATCTCTATGGAGAAGAACGGGCAAGAAACTCCACGGACACTCTTTTAAAATCAAGTTGAAATATTACAAAATCTTGGGAACATTACTCTTGTTGCTTCTGTATGTGAGAACAATGTCAAAAAATAATTATAAACAATTCTAAATACAAGATAAAAATAAGCCCTGGAAGTTAGGAGATGACCAGTCTCAACCGACAGCGCCCGTTCACGAACTTGACGCGTGGATCAGCACCATCCAGCTCAACCATTTTGTAGGGAACCGAATGATCCAACACACGCGCCACCATCAGTGAGACATTTACGTGAGCATGGCATACCCCTCCGTGATTCCGAAAGAACGTTAAGCCGTTGGTCCTGGCGTATTCGTGGATCATTGACAGTCGTTACGGTTCGTCAGAAGCCCGGAAATCTGACAACCAGTCTTACCAAGGGGCATCGTATTAGGCAGATAGGCAGTCGCTCCATGTAAGACACTGGTAGTCAGTTGCATCCATTTAGACTGGTCCCAACAGCTTGGGAAAAGGCTTGGTAGGTGATAAAGATTCAATGACACGACGACACGGTTGACGACACGGTTGGCTAATGGCTGAGCGATCGACTGCTGCGCAGCGTGTCGCGGTTTCGATCCCCGCACGTAACAAATATTTGTATGACCTACAAGTAGTTGTTCTGGGTCTGGGTGTTTGTGTATGTGAGTTTTAAATATTTGTAAACGCACTCACAATACAGGAGAAATTCCTAGTGTGAGCAAACGTTTAAATAAAAAAAAAACAAATTATAGCACTGCCCTTATTCACTAAAGACACTTACACTAAACGACACCTAAATGAATAGTACAAAAAAAACTTTTTCCAAAAAAAACAACAACTGACTTCCGAAAAAAACACTATAAAGTGAAAAATAACTTTCATTTCGGAAGACGGTGACTATGTATTTAAATTTTTTGTCACCGCCTTCCGAAATTAAAGTTATTTTTCACTTTATAGTGTTTTTTCGGAAGTCGGTTGTTTTTTTTGGAAAAAGTTTTTATTTTTCACTTTTTAGTTATAGTACCTACCCCACTAATTCGAAATTTCATCATCCTTGGGGTCAAAACAATGCATATTTATGTGATAGCAGTAATCGCGGTTGATTTGCTGTTATTTTGTGAAGAGTTCCGTTGTCTGTCTCCGAAACGCATCATCAGATCTATATGAAATTGAAATGGGACCACACGGGAAGCACGAGCTTTCAAATAAAAAAAGAATAACGGTAACAAACATAAAAAACATACAGTCGAATTGAGAACCTCCTCCTTTTTTTTGAAGTCGGTTAATAATAAAACCGCGCTGTTAGATTTTCAACTTTTGGCCCTGAGCCGAGCGTTCAAAATCCAATAACGCCAAAATTTGAAATCCGACAGCTTTTACTGAGTGTCGCCTAGTGTCCGTCAAAACAGGCAATTAAATGTGAATTTAATAGGATTTCCCTCGTTAAAATACCTCTGCCTACCTCCGCCCTTCAGAAAACACACCCGTTATGTTATGTATGATAGTTCTATTTTGACAAACACCCTTATCAAATTGTAACCCAACGTATTTTCACTGTAATAGCTCTTAAATCCACAACAATAAAGTCTAATTTTATTCATCTTTACAATAATCGAAACGCACCAAGCATATTTTTTACCACGTTCCATCCTTCCAAAAATCGTCCCTCACTCTTGTCACATTACAATAAGGTCTATTTTCGCTTACGTTTCATAGCGATTAACTGCAAATATAAATTAGTGTTTAGTACGTGCTTAAGTGTGCGAGTGCCGGATCTCTTCCGTACCGTCAGCAAATTATGAAGTTTGCTGTATCAACGATATTTTATTACTATATCAAGGCTTCTATATTTGAATTTGCTTACGGGGTTTATTTTGTATCGGATGCCCCATTGGTCTAGTCGCTAGCGCGTATGCTGGACGGGTTTGATTGCCAGGTCGGGAACTTGGAACAATGTAATTAGGAATGTAACTAGTATGATAGGTTCGATGATATGTGACATCTACCAACCCGCACTGGGCTCACGTGGTAGATTACAGCCTACTCCCTCTCACAGAAATGAGGCCTGTGTCCCAGCAATGGGAACATTATAAATACTTATAACACTGCTTTCTTATCTTATGTGAGTAAAAAAATTGATTAAAACAAAGACATGAACATTCAACAAAAAATATTTAATTTGATATCCACTCAAAAAAACATAGGGTAAAAATGTCAAAAAAAAATTACAATACCAATTTTTAGGATACGAAAAAAATCACGTCCCTTAAAACGCGAGGGGTTAAGACAAAAGCTCCCCAAGTGGGGTATAATTGACACCCGTTTGTACTACCCTCGGGGGACCGGGGTATTAATTGACACCGAAGTATCGGATGTCCGCAGTTAAACAATGATCAATTAACTATAAAACTAAACAGGACAGTGTAATGGGCATTATTTTATATAAACATTTTGGTTTTTTTTTTTTGTAAAAAGTTTTCAATAAAGCCAAGCTAAAATAAGGGTTAAACAAAACATAATTGATTTTTTAACGGCAAAAAAGTGAGTTATTTATTAAATAATCAAAAAGTGAGCAGGATATGGTAGGATATATCCTGCTCACTTTTTGATGATTTATACCTATGACACTCTGCACAATATCTAAATACATATTAATTTGTAAAAAGAAAACAAAAAAAGGAAAGGTTACCTAACTTTTGATTGTTATGACGCCACAGCTCTAAAATATGTGGAAGTTTATGTCGATTAATTTTGTGTGGGTATCTGTGCATTTGGGGCTGGCAAAGTTAAAAGATTGGGAAGAATGAATTCACTCGTCCTTGTCTGACACTGTTATTTTCGTTAAAAATACTGCTGCTGACGCTACCAATGCAGCCATCATGTCAAAATTTTGACACTGACAGGTTCACAGTTAAAAAACAGTAGTAATAGTGATAGACTATCTACCATCACAAGAGTAGGGTATGGGAACCGTCAAAACTAGTTCTTATGTTGTAACCGTTATCTCATAACGATAAAACTTACAAGAGTTACCGTTAATTATTACGTTATTTGAGTTATGCTTACAATGTTATCTTTTGTAATGGTTAAAATTAATATGTTATTACTTGAGGGTTTAATAAAAAGGCTTCGTGTCTTGTAACTTGTAACGTTATAAGAATCAAGATAGATAAGTACGCCATATCAAACAATAGTACAGTCAACGTCTGAAGTAACACTGACTTTGTGATGGCCACGCACGTTTCATAGTACGGAGTTTCAATAGAATTGGAGGTCAATTAATACTGGTTTTGTTACTACTGACGTATAGTACTTGTAAACTTTGCAGGGACGTCAATTATAATGTTGGCTACGATAAGTAAAAAGGAAAATCTGTTTTAAGTATTCACCATGTTGTCAGTTACAGCAGGTAGATAAATAAGTAGCTTAGGGCTCCGCGCGTTCGTGCTAGGCGCACTGACCGACTCCACAGTCAGTCAGTGCGCCTAGCACGAACGCGCGGAGTAAATGCACCTAACGTAAATAAATACGTACATTGATAATAATTCATTTGTTTGGCACACAATATTGACTTAGTTTTAATCATTCATTTACATGGGTGAGACTACCTACCGAATGAATTGTGCTCGTCGTACGTCGTTCTTTTATGGGTAACTTCGTTGTATTTTTATTCAAAATTCGTTCTAATTTACGTAAGGTTTCCAGACCAGAAATTGACGTAGCGAAGCGTATAATAAATTAATTATACTCAAAATGAGTTAGGGAATTTTAGGACGATCGAAATGCTTCTTGCAGATTTGCCTGAAAAATACGATTTTGATGGTCTTTAACTGATTCTGTTTGATCACACGTGTGGGTCGTCAAAAATCGACCAATTTTGTAGGCACTCAAACCAAAACTAAAATGTTTGCGTCATAATACTGTGTGTTACTCAGTAGCTCCGTAAATTTTATTCAAGAAGTGGTGAAAAAGTTATTATAATACTGACAAGTGCATACCAAATTACTCTCTAATAAACTCCCTTTCGAACTGTGTACAAAATTGCTGAGTTAATTGTTTAACTAAAGTGTTCAAACGTTAAAAAGTGTCTAACAAAAAGTAAAAATTCAAAATACTCTAACGACCAACTGTCCGGTAAACAAAGAACTGGACTTTGAACCCATTAACGACGAGTTATTGATAAGTACATAATTACATAGGACGGACTAATTCGATATCTACTACAAGCGGCATCGTGGCGCATTGGCTCTAGAGTCGACACTACTCTTGTGACCGTGCTTTCGATCCCAAGTGACACAAATTGTCTTTTTGTGTTTTTTACTAACTTTTTATGTTTTTTTACTGACTTTTTGTGTTTTTCACTGACATTTTGTGTTTTTTACTGACTTTTTGTGTTTTGATTAACTATCTGTCAGTGCAATATTGTACAATGCCGCGTATAGTTCGCACACCACCGAAGACTACAGACGCAGTCAATATTGTGCATGTTCAATCTGAGCCGGACATACAAAGAGCACTTCAGGGCACACCAGATACTTCAAACGTTTCTCTACGCCAAAAGCGGCCACGGATGGATCTTTCACCTGATACCATCGTTACTGACCATGTGAATATTGACGCTGAAGGCGTACTGGATTCAAGACCAAAGCCTCCCACAGAGACAGAGTCGTCACTACTCCTCTCTGAAATACGCTTATTGAGAAACCAGGTATCTGATCTAAAAAAACAAAATACAGATATCGGTTTGAAACTGGTTAATTTTTCCGAAGCCATCAATCAGAAACTCGAAGATTATAACAGAAAAATAGAGGTACGAGATAAGGAAATAATATTGCTTAAAACCTCCATAAGCGAACTGCATCACAAATTAAATACCTACGAACAAAGTAACATGAGAAATGAACTTGAAATAATCGGAATCGAAGAAGAAAACAATGAAAATCTCGTGCATATTACTATGTTGACAGCAAAGAAAATTGGTTTCAATCTTTCAGAGGCTGACATAGATGAGGCCTATCGCGCAGGCCCACGACGCACTAACCTGTTAGGTAAGCCGAGGTCTATCGTTTTAAGACTGACGCGCCGAACTACACGCACACAGATTCTAAAAGCTGCGAAAGACCGACGACCACTTACCTCCGACGACATAATAAAGGGGACCTCCAATAATGTCTACATAAACGAGCGTCTGACTGCCAGCAATAGGTTGTTGTTTCGTGAGGCTCGGACACGTGCACAGGTACACGGTTTCCGTTACTGCTGGGTACGAAATGGCACCATCAATGTGCGGAAAGCTGAGAAGCAACCATCTATTCAAATCCGGACACCAACTGACCTGGACGAGAAAGTTGGCCCTCTTCAAGCAAAGGATGCTGCCGACTCAGACCACCGAATATCTCCGGCACAGACGGTTGAGGACCAATAATTTTAAGAACCTTTTTTTCCTACGTCTCATATTGTCTTTACCTTCTCCAATTATGTTTTTTTGTGTTTTCAAATTAATATACTTATACAAAACGCACCTGTGTACATTGCACACTAACAAAGATATCCATATACTCCACAAGCAAATCTCATGCAATCTCACAAATCGAAGCTCACGCGTCTTTACTTGTTATGTGAATTTCACTCTACGACGACCTACTATTCTATCCCAAATACACAAACAAAATACTCACAACTCACCGCCAGCCATACTAATAAGACCAGCTTATCACGTTTATCACTTTCATGCTACAACTACAAACATATCAAAGAGTACACTTAGTTGTGCGCTACTAAAGAAAATAGACCCTGGCTGTATTAATGCAACAAAAGTATACCGGCTGCTTACCCCAGCAATGTCATTACATATCTTTAACCTCCATCATAGAGTTCCTGACGCCAAATATCCTTACTGGTTATACCAACTGTACTGTAACTTAAAATACAAATGGCAAATTTATTAGTGGATGAGTTAGATGACAGTACTAATCTGGAGTGTCAAGAACTCGATAGACTTGAGGTTTGCCAGAACTATATGACTTCTAATTATAACTTTAAGATTTTGACATTTAACATACGTAGCTTACAGCACAATTTCAATACATTTTGCATTGCTTTAAAACGGCTTAACATTGTGTACGATGTTATTATTCTCACTGAATGCTGGCTGAGAGGTTGTCCAGTGGTTGGTCAGATACAGGGTTATACGTCATACTCTACTGTAAATAATCTCAACCAATGCGGAGGGGTGGTAACTTACGTTAGAAACTGCTGGAACGCTTCGGTTTCGGAGCCTGATCTTGAAGACGCTGAATCTCTCTTACTTCAGCTCTCTAAGGATATTTGTTTGATTGCAATATACCGATCTCCTTCACATCGCCAGGTTGACGATTTTATTTCCTCTCTTGACAAAATCCTCAATTCAATTAAAAATTTCCAAACAATAATAGTGACCGGTGATATCAACATAAATCTCATGTCTATGTCTGACAAATCTTCGTCAGAATTTGCTTGCCTTATGTCTGAACATGGTTTGAAGCAAGTTATACATAAACCAACTAGATTGGATGCGTGCCTTGACCACATATTTTTAAAATCAAGACACCAGAGTGCTTTAGGTGTCATCTGTGAAGCTGATATCACTGATCACAAATTGGTAATGATGGGATACAACACGGCCTCTCCAACTGCCACTAAGTTTCAACAACGAATCATTAATAAAATTAACTTTCTTGAGCTAACAGAGGAGGTCCGTAACATTGACTGGAATGAAGTAGTAACTGATTTAGACGTTAATACAGCAACCAATAAATTTCACGACCTTTTAGCAGTTGCAATAAAGAAACACACGACTGAAAAGACAATTAGCCGTTCTAAAATCATATGGAAGCCCTGGATCACACCTGGTCTTATAAAATGTATGAACCACAGGGATAAACTACATAGAGAGTCAAATAAACACCCACAAGACAAAACAAAAAAACTCGTTTATACCCGCTACAGAAACTTTTTTACCAATCTGGTGCACAAGTTAAGACATGAATATGAAAGTAAAAAGTTAGAAGAAAATAAATCAAATAGCAAAGGATTATGGAATACTATTAAAACAATCACCGAGCAACACATTAACAGAAGCAGTCCTAGCGACTTACTACATTGTAAATCCACGGCAAAAGACTCAGTTGACTACTGCAACGAATATTTCTCCTCTGTTGGCACACATTTGGCAAGCAAAATTCTAAATGATATAAACGAAACTCAGGAGTCAGTGGTTTCCAAACAAAAATTAGGAGAATCACTAGGGATTACTTTCTTTATGCAGCCTACTGATGTCTATGAGATTAACAAACTGATTGTAAACCTTAACAGTGACAGTGCTGCCGGAGTTGATGGTCTTACACCAAAGATTATAAAAGAAATAAAAAATGAAATTTTGACCCCACTAACGTATATAATCAACCTTAGTCTAAGTACAGGTATATTCCCAGATAAATGGAAAGAAGCTAGAGTCACCCCTATTTTCAAGACTGGATCGAAAGAAAACCCTGCGAACTACAGGCCTATATCGCTTTTAGGAATCTTCTCGAAAATTCTGGAAAAGGTAGCAAACAAACGCTTGGTTTCTTTCTTGGAGTCGAACAAGCTGATCTCCAATAAACAATTTGGTTTCAGGAGTGGAAAATCCACTGAAGATGCAGTGAGCCGCCTGACCAAACTTGTAACATCTTATCTAGACAACAACAAAAAGTGCTTGGGAGTGTTTTTGGATCTAGCCAAAGCCTTTGACACCGTTGCAATACCCATACTTCTGAAGAAACTGGAGGTCATTGGAATCAGAGGACTGACATTAGACTGGTTTAAAACCTACCTAACTAACAGACGCCAGTGCGTGAAAGTGGGTGAGAACACCAGCTGTCAAAAAGATACGATCTTTGGAGTTCCACAGGGTAGTGTTCTCGGCCCGACCTTATTCATCATCTACATAAATGATATACATTCCACATTAAAGGAAAATGCCGATATCATATGCTATGCTGACGATACGGTCATTCTCTTTCATGCCAAATCCTGGGAATTAGTGCATAGGGAAGCTCAAAATAGTTTGACTTGTATCAAACGCTGGCTTGACTACAATCTTCTTTCGTTAAATATTGACAAAACCAAATACTTGTGTTTCCATAAAACTCAGGCTTCAGCGCCTAAACTACCACTTGACATTAAAATCCACAGTGGAACCTGTAACCCTCTCCTTTGCACCTGCCATGAAATAAAAAGGGTAGAAGGGATAAAGTATCTGGGAGTTTTAATAGACCAGCGACTCTCTTTCAAACCGCATATTGACCTGGTGGCCAGACGCACCAGAAAGTTGATTCACATAATGAAACTCCTGCGTAACTCTGCCAATAAAAAAACTCTAAACATGGTATATGTGTCACTATGTGAATCAATTCTATGTTACTGTATAACAGTATGGGGTGGAGTTGGAATCACCACCATGATCCAAAGTGAACGAGCCCAACGATCAGTTTTGAAAGTCATGCTCAAAAAGCCTTTCAGATACCCGACAGCCCTTTTATACAAAGAAGCCGCAGTACTCACTGTCCGACAGTTGTACATCTTTAAAATCATACTGAAACAGCATAAAATCGTAACCCAGACCCCGGAATACTCACAGCTCCTCAAACGTCGAGTTTTTAAATGTGTCTGTATAAGGACGCGTACAACTTTCGCACAGCGCATGCAAGAATTCTTGCTCAGTCACATATATAACAAAGCGGTGAGAATGTGTGACATCGGCAATTCTAGGATAAACCAAGTCAAAAAGATTGTTCGCAAATGGCTGCTAGCCCAATCATACACTGAATCCGAATCTCTTTTAAAGGTAATTTCGTAACATAACAACACATACACACACACACACACACGCCCACACACTCTCTCACACACACATACACACTTACACATAGTGCACAATGGCGCTCAAAATATTCCTTCATCCTACTTTATTGTTTTAAGCCTAGATATTGTTTAATTAATTACCTAATTTTATTACTTACCTCCTCTCGACAATAGCAATCCATGAGTATTAATGTAATACGCTTTTCACCATCTTGTAATACCACCCATGAACTCCACGAGACAGGCTTGACCTAGTGTGGAGTTCATAAGCAAAATGTTTCCTTTGCGTCTTATTCTTGTTTTTTTTTTCCTTGGTAACGTAGGTACTAATGTAGACTTTAAGGAATTGTAAAGCACTGTTTTTTGGTAAATAAACATTATCATTATCATTATCATTATCATAATAATGCAGGCCTCTTTGGCACTCCATGACCCCGTAAAACACTCTAAATAAAATCCAATCACCTTTTTTCTACCCAATCAAGCAAGCATATTGTTTTTCAAGCGTAAAAACTGTTGACGCTAAAAAAATATTGCGCGTCACTTCCGGCAATTACCATTGCAAAAAACCAATGCGTGTCAAAGGGACCGACCCCTGGTACTCCAGTGTTAAGGGTTAACTAATTACCGATGGGACTGTTCCACAAGTAGAGGGTAGGTATCGAGGCGTCGTGAGTTTGATTACAGAGTAGTTTTATAGGATTAAGTACGAAACTTGTAATTTTGTCTTCTGTGAGTTTTGAAATGACGCGCTAGTTTATGTATTTAAGTATTAAATGCTATGCAGCATAAAAGGTACAAAGATTAAAACACGTATATTATCGTTAGACAACTGAAGCTGAAAGATAACCTTTTTTCAGGAAACCCCAAATATTTAACAAACGATTTGTTAGTGTGTAGCCCGTAACAAAAAAATATGACACAAAAATTTAGTCTGTTGGACCAAACAAAAAATGGGGACGGAGTCCATAGTCGCTTGCCCTTCGTCCTTAGGCTGCATCTTGGGTTTCTACTCAATTTTGGGAAAGACGACCTTCTCACCTGCAAATGTCGACAACACTACTAAAGGATCACGTCAAAATCATAAATTTTATGACAATTCAAAATATACCAATAAATAAACCACGATCTCAAATTCTTCGGAATAGTAAGAAATAAAATATTTATTTACGGTAAACGTGACGCAGCTAAAGATCACAAACACAAAAACTAACAAGTTGGGGGAAATATACGTCACATCCACGCAAAATGGCCATCGCTCAGCATAATGCTTCGACTCAGATACGAGACAGAGCCCAAGCTCTGGTTTTCAGTGACAGCCGGCGTAACGTGATGTCGTCAACCGGTGCTGCATAAGGTATGAATCTTATCATAGTGTTGGTGCGAAATTTTGCTCACAAAGAGCCTTTCAGCAAGACCAGCAGAGATAACGTCTTAACAGCTACACACCAACCAACGATCGCTTTCACAAGAAAACGTTATTATAGTTAAGAGCTAGTAAACTGCCTCGTTGGTGTATTAGTCACAACTGCGACGGCTGAGAATGAGGCCCTGGTTCTCAGGTTGTGCAAAATTTAAGGGTGTGTCCAGACCTGGCGATTGCGCTGCTCGCGAGCCGCTTCATGCCGTTCATATCATGTTCATACACAGCCTCTGCGTCGTCTTGAGCGGCGTAGGAGGTGCGCGCGTGCCACCCGCGGTTTGCATAGTGGCCGCTTAATTAATGGCCTTTTGACTCTGGTGTTACATTCTGTCTTATATTAAAAAAATGGAACCTGCCACCAACGTCTTCTGTTTTTCCTTTTCGTTTGTCAGTAATAAAATAGCCGATGCTGCAGCAATTATGCCAACGGTAGTCACGGTCCGACATCTTCGGAAGTAAATTCACAACTGAGGCTCATATTTAGTTCAAACGCGAAAGAAGCTATGTGCGCACAAGCTGGGCGCGCGCTGCACGCACGCCCCACTCGAGCCTTGCCGGAGTTGCACTTGAGCGGCGCACCAACCGTAGGCTGTAACTGCACGCGAGTAACACGCGCGCAGTTCGCAAGCGGCTCGCGAGCGGCGCATTCGCAGCAAATTCGCCAGGTCTGGAGTTCTGGACACACCCTAAGTCTTTCCCATTTGAAATTTTCCCAGCCTGGAGTCTGGATTTTACCCGGTTGATATAAGCTCACCCCCTATTATATGGGACTTAAAAATAACGTAGAGTTAAAACGCCTACCACAAGGTGGACAGATGACCTTGTGTGAGCCGCAGGAATCCACTGGATGCGGAAGACACAGAACTGGTCGAGGTGGAGGATCTTGAGGGGAGGCCTATGTCTGCTGAAATGATGATGATGATGATGATGATGATAAACATAACACGTTACTAAAAACCACTGCCCAACCCTTGGGAAAACCAGGCGTGATGTTATATGTAAATACAGACTAAGCTAGCAGCCTAGAATCTGCATTTGTAGCCTTAAATATCTAAGAAGTTCCTCACGGTAAAATCAAATACGTTTACATTAATATTGCTGCACACGTAAGTAATGATAACGTTACTTAACAGTTGTTCCGTTATTTCCAGGGTGGCCTCGCTAACGGGCTACGAGCCTCAGGACCTGATCGAGAAGACGCTCTACCACTACATACACGGCACCGATGTCTTGCATATGAGGCACTCGCATTGTACGCGTGAGTATTAAAAACCACTATCGAAATAATAGTATGTTCGGTATGGATCGACTCGGTGAAACGCAGACCAAAAAGGCTCATAGGCGACGAAACGATGGTGGCTAAACTTCAGTCTGGCTCATCGGCGTTATGTTGCTTGCCTGTCGGTCTTCCACAGACTGTACTTAGGAGAGTGTGCGCAGAAGCTCCACGAACTGATTCCACATTCGCCCTTTTACTTCCTGACTACCAGACGCACTGCAGGGTACCATCCGCACTTGGTTGATATCTCGACCAGTCGTACTCAGCGCTACTCCTCCACATTTATTATAAGCACAGCCAAGTGTGGAACACTCTGCCTGCGTCAGTGTTCCCTTCCACATTTAACCCGTCTACCTTCAATACAAGAGTGGACAGGCATCTTCTGGGCAAGCTCGATCCATCATAGACCTCATCAATCGCTTTTCATCAGGCGTGATCGAGGTCAAGATCAGGCCCATTAAGTAATAAAAAAAATCATCATCCTCCTAGTGATCGATGTCCTGCTCTTAACTCAGTTCGTTTGGACTCCAAGCAGCATATTAGGACAACCTCCACAAATGGGGGTTCATGGACGGCTCAGACCTCCGTTGTGTATGCGACGTCTCTCCACAGACAACGGCTCACCTCCCATCTTGCACCGCACCAGTTTAATATGAATATTTGTCAATTAGGAGAATGCAATATTATTTTAGCTTTTCCAGCATCCAAAGCTGCTAAAATATTATATAAATTAGTTAATTTAGGGATTAAGCGTAGATGTTAAGGTTCGCATGTAACAAAGGTTTCCTATGAGGGTGGCATGTTCACTATGTGATCAAACCCTCGTTAATAAATAAAGATTTAAAAAAAAAAAATCTTGCACCGCATGCCCTGTCACCTGCACACGTGAGGATCTAAAAGCTGCGACAGCGAACGGTATTCGCTGATGATGAATTTTTAACATTGTTGTATTATTTCTTATACGAACATTTTTGTATTATGTCTTCGTTTTACATTATATCTTATCTGTTGTTATTACGGTAGCAGTACCCAATACCAACCATGGTTTTGTTCAAAATTAATAGTATTGCATTTAACATAACTCTATATCTGAAAGTACTAAACCGATTAGTGTTGTTGTCAAAAGAAATCCATATTTTACTAGCCATTGTATTTGTTTAACTGAAATAACACCAGCCAGTTGGGAATGAGTTAACATTACTAAAAGTTAACAGAATGTTCTGACAACTGATCATAGGCTTTCGGGAGATGTGGAGTCAGTGGGTAAACTATAAGAGACATTCGACTGCTTATGACGAATATTTTGCGAACTATCTTTACCTTTTGTTAGGCTTGTCATTTATTGGGCATGTTCTATCTGTTTCAGTATTAACAAAAGGCCAAGTCACGTCTCGATACTACCGCTTCCTGACGAAAAGTGGAGGCTGGGTGTGGATGCAGAGCTACGCGACAATCGTGCACAACTCACGGTCTTCAAGACCACACTGCATCGTGTCCGTTAACTATGTGCTAAGGTAATTACTTGATCACGTTGTTGTAATGTTAATTTGCCATTTGGGAAAAATATTGAGCGTTTCCATCTGTTTCTTAACTAAGACATAAGAAAACAAGATGCTGTTCGAGTTCGATCGGCATCTTGGGAGTTACCGAAATTGCGAAGTGCTAAATTAAACATGTTCTCTAAATAGGAATCGATAACTAACCTTATTTAAATGTTTTAAAATAATTTCAACCTCGCTGCAACATCTTATAAAAACAAAACCAACTCTTTTCTTCCAGTGATATTGAAGAGAGGCATCTAATCCTAAACATCAGCCAAGGCGCGCCAAAGCACGTCAACAACGTGGACTGCCCCACGCCATCCCACGTCTCCCCCACCACCACCACGTCACCACAAATGCCCCACGTCCGACACACAGAGAAAATCAACCCTGCACAAGTTCCCGAAAGCGAATACAGTGATTCCAGTGGAGGATACACCTACCCTGAGTACATTCCTGTCATACCTCCCTACGAAACCCAAGAAGAATACCACCAACAGAATGGCTCGTACCAGGAAATCTTCTACGAAAATTACACAGACACTAACGAAATTTTACCCAATTACGTCAGCTACCCTCAAAATCAACGACCATTTTCTGCAAGTTCGTCCTCCTGCAGCTCTATAGAGGGCTCAGAAATACCTAATCAATATAATTACACGAATTTAATATCGTTTTACGGTCACAATCAGAATCAAAATGGAAGGCCCGTTGTTGAGAATTTTAACGGTAGCTTTGGTAAAATGGCCGCCAGTCCAGCGGTGCAAGAGGGCGGGTATACAAGTGTCATAGTTGACAACACACAACAATTTCACCATCATGGCGGGGGCGTCAACGAATTCGTTCATTGACAGAACGTTGAACTGACTTTGTAAATAAATAAAGTAAAACTAACTTTATAAAATATTCTGTAGGTTTTTAATTTGAAAACGAATGCATGTAACGTATTTTAACGGTTTGATTTTGTATTGAAAATTATTAATTTTCTAAAATTGACATTAAAGTGTGATCTCTTGGAGTACATCCAAAGTTTTCTGTTTTCATCTATTCTACATCTTTATTTTTAGTATATGCGAAACCTGAATATAGTTTGTTCAGAATAAGTAACCTAATCTATTCCAATAATTTTACACCATGTCCTATTTGGTCCCAAGAAAGTTTTGCAAGTGTGATGGTAAATGTTATCACCAGTTAATTACAATACAATCACCGTACAGTTAGGTACCTACTGCCTAATTATTATCAATGAGTACAATACGACGTGGTGACCATGTTTGTGTAGACAACTAGGTAACACAACAAGCGTATATCTTTGTGATTATTCTTGATACAGTTTTGAAATTTTGTACATAGATTCTTTACATAAAAATACTAGACACGTGTTTCAGGTTTCGCGTATTACTAAAACTAGAGTTGGTATATAAACAAAAATCAAATGGTGTTCGTTGGTAAGTGCATTACTTGAGAACAGCTGAACTGATTTGGCTTTGTAATGTTTTAAATGTTTAATATAGTCCGCATTGAGTTTTATGGAAAGAAAAATAGGAAAAGTTGTCTAGATTTTTTATGGGTTGATATTTGGACAAGACATCGTCTGTCGGATCAGATCACATTTTAAATATAAAATCTTATTTTTAAATAGATTTTAAAGACTGCATAGTTTTCATTACTTCATGAACACGAATAATTAAATTCGAATTCACATTGTAACCCATAAGATAACGTTAAAACGGTTATTGATTAAATAACGGCTATCGGTAACCGTAACTGTATAGTGTATCGATACGAGAAAATATGACGATTGTAATATATTGTAAATAAATGGAAAATAAACTAGATTTAAGAATGATTATTATTGTAAGATAAAATTAAAATAATACTTATTTATAAATATAATTCTGAAGTTATGAACGATTAACAAGATAAATTACAATTCTTTTTCAAGGTAGCCATTGCTTTTCATTATCATTTTCCCGCGCTGGATGTGGGATTTTTTTTCTTTATTTTTTTTTCGCATTCTCATTTTGAATAGCGTTAATAAAGTTACAATCTAAAAAAAAACAAGTATTCTGGCTATACCAAACTGTCAAATATCAAAATCAAGTATTATAACTTTAGGCGTGGCGACAATGGCCTCCGCCTTTTTAGCAACGCCCCATATGACGCATCCCGCGTTATCGCGCTATTTTATCTTCACGATAGAAAAACCAACCAATGGAAAAACGAAAGGCATAAATTCAATTTGGCGTCGAAAGGCTCATAGAATCTGCCTTAGCATAAAATATCTATGAATATTTAGCTTCGTCAAAAACTACGCAATTATTTTATTTTGATTTGTTGACGAATTCTTGCTAGTATATAGTAGTATTCGGTATTAAGTCGACTCCTCACGTCGTTGTATAACAGAGAATAGACAATAATAGCTAGTAGTTCTTATTTATCTCTTTATAATACTTACTTTTTGGTGAATCTACTCTTTCCTGCATTTTTATCGTACCTATATCTAGTCGTTACTTTTGACAACAGTTCCCAGTACATTAAAACTTCAATAGGGTTGAAACTATCTAACTGTCGTATAGACAAATAGACCTTATCATTTTATGACGTACAAGTGATATTCAACCTTAAGGTGAAAACGTCAAGGTAGCTCACAAAACTCGAATTTTCTTAAGTTTCTTGCAATTTGCAGGTCAATGTTGATCTAAATATGATTCGCGGCCGTAATAAATCATTTTGTGTTTGAAAGTATTGAATTATAATTAAAAAAAAACAGCAAAACAACTCACTTGAGTTCATATTATCTATTGAATGATTAGGTATTTCATGAAATCTTGACATTTGAGGCCAATTGTAATTTAGCAAAGTAGTATTGCTGATTTTATAATTATAATTCTGTAAAAAAAAACTCATAAAAACACAGAAAATCAAATTAACTACCAAATTAAATTGTTCGTTTATTCAAATCACAAGTGTCATTCTTTGACAGTTGCATGGAATGGCAATAAACGGCAAATTGACGTAGTGTGTCGATTGGCTTAGCACTCAATTTCCCTGACTATCCCTACTGAGACTGAGACTGATTAAAACAAAAAATCTTTCTCGTCTCCCTGGTGACTGGTCTAGAGCTAGCAAAAAACGAAGAGAGGAAATTAAGTACAGGTAACTCTCTTTTTGAATTATTCGTAAGCAAATATTAAAGGAACGTGGATTTAAACTTGGGTCCTCCACTCCAGCTAGGAAAGAGTAGACAGCGAGGCTTTTTTTTCAAGTATTTAATCGTAATAACGATTAAAAAAAAATGTAAAAAGACTTCGTGAATTAAGTGCCATTTAATTGAAGTCTACTAGTCTATAACTGTAAATATTAATATTACGTAATAATAATAAATAACGTTGATTCGTACTAAAAATGTCGATAACGCTACGAGTTAAATATTTCACCACAAAAAACGTTATAACGGGTTACAAATATTATCGGTTCTCTAAACAACATTTTGAAATTCGAACTTTACTCAATTTGGCAGGCGTGAGTCCATGTGCGATGATTGAAAAGACAAAATGCGGTTTTTTTACTAAATATTATAACCAAAGACAACAGAAAAGAGCTTTCATCTGTCATATCTGGTAATAATAAAAATAAATATCTTTGTTATTTTGTGCAAAATCAAAAAATCGTAATCAAAAGTCATTTATTCAAATTAGGCTGAGAATCGGCACTTTTAGAACGTCAAAATACATAAGAAACGCCCACCCTTCACCACTTCCTAGTGCTTTAGTTGGGAAGAAGAAGTGGCGCAACAAACTCCTCAGCAGCACAGCTGTTGGTGTGCGCTCTACAAATGGTCCAAATCAGAGTTAATTTTCTATCCACTTAATATTTGATCACAGCTTTATCGGTATAATAAAGTTTGAATTAGCCCCATGACGTTCCATGTAAAACATATTACAATATTGAATTTATTTTTGTATTTAATTAAAATAACTTCGGTTACTTCCTTTCTTTTTCAGCCATTACTATCTATACTTCAATAGCGTCAACAGCCGATCTATTCCATAGAAAAACTCACCGTAAAACGTAGGTGACGTAAGCTGTCATTAATGTCAATCCTTAGCATTCGGTGAAATTATAGTAATTACTCTAAGCTTACTTCACCTCAGTATTCATGGTGACGTTTTCACAGACTTAGACCCTCAGCATAGCTATTCACAATAATTCGATACGCTTCCGTACGGAAACGAACATCAATCAATGTTATGTACGACTATTGTAGGAATCCTATAATCGCTGTTAACAAATCCTAAACCCGAAATTTTTGTCCGTTTAAATCAAATAGACTCCACTATTGTTCAAGGCATATCAAGTTATCGAAATGTGTTATTTTCGATACGATAGCCCGTGGAATGCTTGTGAATTTCCTATGCTTGTAGTTTTTAAACAGTCTGTAACACGTTATAATTTATTAAGAAGGCCTATGATTGCAATGCCCGGTATCGATTCTGTTGAAGTATTATTTCTACAAACAGGTTTTAAAGTTGCAATAAACAGTTTAAAATGAAAGCTCCACGTTAATCGGCGTAATTCAAACTTTTCTTACGTTTTTTTTGCAATTTGCACACGACATCTGCAAATAAATATCGACAAATTGTCTTGGAACATACAGAATATGATATTTCGAATGGGCCCAATTATGTATGTTTTCGAAGTAAGGAATCGTTAAGTGGTCATAGTGAATTCTACCTTAACGTCTTTATATTTATATAATGACAGAAACACACACAGTGGTAACAATTATGGTTCAAATAACTTCGCAATAAAATAAGTTTATTTTGTAAAATAATATCTTTTCGCCCTAGTTTTAGTTATTATTAAAATAACAATTGTATAAAATATGTAACGCCTAGTTGATAGCTAAATATTTGGCGAGTAATGAACAAACAAATTGTGATATCCCAAACATATTACCTATTTATGATATGAAATAAAGTGCATTGAATATTCGTACTTGGTTGTTGTTTTGTTTTATTTTGAGCTTATTTTTCAACCAGCTAATATCTTAAGCCCACTGGGGTAATTTTGTAACACACTCAGCAGGAATGGCTTACATTATGACAGTACAGACGCCAGCATATTAAGCCACACCAAACTGTCAAATTTTCTCAATTGAACATGGACCGTAGAGTCATGCAATAAAGATGAAAACCTATCAAATAAATTTGACAGATTGGAGTAGCTTGATGTACTGGCGTCTATACAATACCACTCTATTTCAGAGTACGGTTAGTGGCAACCCTATCGTCGCCATCGTAGCGCTAGCGTCGTGTGTTAAAAATAAGAAACTAAATTACTACTCTACTCTCGAGTCGACACCTTATTCTCAAAATATGGTGATTGTGATCTTGTGCTCTATTCAACACCAATGCCTGTGGAATATTCGTGCAAAAGGATGTTCAGCTGAACTCATTCAATATGTATAAAAATACTAGTTTTAGTTGGAAGGAACTAAGATCGACGAGACGGGCCGGGCGATTTGCAGTGTTCACGATGTGAACAACATTGCAAAGGTTGAGAACTTGAGAGTTGACGTTCTACCAGATTCTCAGATAGGTAGAAAAGTAAGTGAAAAAATTCATGGCAGTAGGAACCTACCCACATTCACATTTTATTGAAAAATTGGTACTATTGGTACTATTGTCAATTCATTATGTTATTACAAAACTATTTGATAAGTTTTTCGTGGAAAAGTATTGCACAAAATACTCATGAATCATCTTCATTTTGCTGTCTTCTTCTAATAGTGCTGCCATCTATTGTTGAATAGCACAACTAAAACAGCTTTAATTTTTCATCATACGGAGAACGTGAACAGGATGTAGACGTTCGTCGAAGATCTTTTGGCGCTACTGTTTATATGCCTGTGTTTTGGCGCTTCAATGACATTGATGGAAAAAAGGATAGAGGGTGTGGTGGAAAAATAATGTAAGATTATTTTGTGAAATAGTATTGTAAAAGCAAGATGGCGGCATTAGCACACCACTAGTTATGATTTTTGCCACGCGCCAAAAGATCCTTGTACAGTTCTATGTATATTTAGAAAATCCGACTTCTGCTCCGGGGGTCGACTTCAGATCTTATCAATAACCAAGAAGGCTCAGCGTTCAAGGTTATTACCACGTTCGAAACAAAAACGCTGTTAAACAACTCGTCGAAACGAACACGTTGGCAGCAATCCGTGGGAAAACAAAGCGACCGTCCCTACGTACTATAATTAAGTATAAATCATTAGAATCGTAAGGGACTACTTACACTTATTTAGCTCGGAAAGCAGAACGGACTCAATACAAAATCGTTGTTTTCTATGGATAAAAGCTAAACAGAGCTGAATAAGTGTGAATAGTCCCAGCTCCACAAACAGGCGCGACGACGCGACTGTCGTAGAACAGTTTTTTATGAGAACTTCATGAAAATTGTTCTATAAGTGTTGCGACGCGCTTTCGCGGCGTTGCGTCGCACCTGTCTCTAGGTACGTACGGCGTCGGATGGGAACAAACGTTGCCACAGAACGTGAGAAACGTAAGCGCTGGAAACGTCCCGATGGGAACGCAAGACGTGAGTAACAAACATGGCAGTCACTACTGGAGATCATAAAGCTCCTTGTGGACTGAAGTCTTGGCACGCTAACAACTTCATCTACAACCTAAAAAAAAACCCGACTGCGTAAAAAGTGAACTTTAAAAAGGATGGAAACACGAAAAAATATTTGAGGAGGTTGACTATTAAACATTTATAAGCAATCTCAATTCTCATGCAGTCGGAGGCAGTAAAGGTCAGGTTTGAGAATCCCATCGTTATGTTAGCTTAGTTTGATGTGAATGTGACCACCTTTCATTGATTAAGATAGAGCAAGTTTGGCTTGATAATGGTTTGCAACGTGCTGGCACTGACAAAGGATTGTTTATGGAGTTCCTTGGACTGTTTGGTCACAACTGGAACCAGATCTGACCTAGTGAAGATAAGATCTGTGGCCCTAGTGTTAATTTCATTTAACCATCTTGAGCAAACGTTGTTGTTGTGACCAAACATTTTCACGAATGAAAACGGCGCGAACTCGAGCTTCGCCGACTTGATTTTTTTTAATACGTTTTGAAAGCTTTCCCGATTCTTTTTTACTATCAACGACCTGTCTTTTTTTTTTTAAGGTTTCTGACCCTGCCTATCACACTGGACACCGGAGATCGCTCATACGTTTGACTTGGAATTGTTATTTTGATTAAAATTACGGATAGCTGTGTGAATTGTCCGATAGCAATGACTCACTGCAATACACTAGAGACCTATGACCCCCGACAATAAAAAAAATCTGTAACTGATTCAACAATGGCTTGAATCTATCACAGTATACTTACAATAATAATCTTAACGATTTTCCACAGTTCTCTGATAGTGATTTTGTTAAAATAATTCGGTACACTCCTATTCATAACTGGCAATACTTTTATGATTAAAAGGGACGTTAGATACTAAGTCCTGGTAACATTCTTCTTCTTCTGCTGCCACCGACACCTCTGCAATCTATTATTGTATCACCTATAATTTTCCTGTAATTCATTGATTTAATAGTAATAAAAAGTGTTCTGCCCAACTCTCGTTTGCCTTTTATCCACTGCGCCGTATACTCGCGAACAGATTTACTATAGATTTCTTTAAGAACATACTAGATACTGCAGGCACGTTCCTACATACGCTGAACACAAGAGAAAATGATGGTTTTATAAAGGCTGGTTTACACAGGGCCAGTGACTGACTTACTTACGGACTGACTTCAAAATATTCGTCTGCGAATATACAAGTCAGCGCTGACTTTATACCGCTGTACTGACTTCAAATCAATTTACATTGGGTTTTTTTCGGGTCAGCACTGACTTGTCTCGAATTCGGAGTCAGTCACTGACCCTGTCTAAACCTGCCTTTAAGGAAGTGTGCAGGGAAGTCAGCAGTAGCCTTTTTCGAGAGCTGTCAGCTGTCAATACTTCCTGCCTAGGTACTTACCTAAGGTGCTCTTACACGGGCAATTTTTTGAGCACTTATTTCTCGGCAACACTAATGGATCAATTAAGTGGAGCAATCTGGAGCAACAACAATAAAATACGGAAATTGTTTCGGGAATATTGCTTCTGATTGCTTCATATATTTCACATTTCTCAATGTCGCCAATATGAGTTGCCGAATATCGAATAGGTTGGGAAATTTTTAGTCAATTTTCTTTCTATCTCGTTTGTACGTGTAAGTACGTCTCGTTTTTGCGAGAGGAACCGGGCGGCGGCAGGGTGGGGCGTAGGTATTGCCTAGTTGTTTTAAGTTGCTCCATATTGTATGGTATTGTGTAGCCGTATCTCTGGCAACAGATTGCTACATGTTGTCATTGCTCTAACTGGATGTGGTCGGGACGTCATAGTTGACGAGAATTGACCAGGATGGAGCAATTTTACTTGCTCGTGTAAGCGCACCTTTCGACATATAAGCCGATAAACTTATTTTATTTATACAACGTGTAACGGAAAGGGTATATACATACCAAGGGCACGCCTTCTTTGGATATAAAACTATATTGAAAGGGTTTTTTAATCCTATCTCTACATGTTCGGAAGTTATGAGAATTTTTAGTACATTGGTACCAGAAACCCAACTTTTCAAATTGAAATAAACACATCACTCGAAAGACATTTATCGTGATATTGGCAAATAATGTGGAAAGTTATTGACCTACGTAGTGCGGTGACACGTTTGTTATGATTTGAATTTAAGAAACATATGAAACCGAAAATTTGGTATCAATTGTTAGAGTATTTTTATTTTGAGCTGAAACTATGTATAGTGATTCTATACCAGCTGCTGTCTTTAGTGCTTAAGGATAGCAATAGGGTTTCTGTTACACCCTGTATATTAGTCGACAGCTCTCGTAGAGGAAGGGAGACTATTCTTCAGCATAAATTAAAATATTATTTTAAATATTTAAAGAGAAAGCTTTTATCGTGCAATGCCACGAGAACCAAACGTGTGTGCCCAATAGATTCAGTGGAAGTGTGTGAAATATTGATTGTAAAATTCCAGAACATACAAAGAGCTTTTAATAATTTAATTATTATAATTGCATGGTAGACAGATGAACTGTAGACTGCTGTGCTCATGCCATATCCAATAAGTGGTATGGTACCTTAGCTGGGCTAGGTACCAACATATTGTTCCACCTGCACAATTCCCATACGACATTATCACTACATAGTATAAAACAAAGTCGCTTTCTCTGTCCCTATATACCTATGTATGCTTAAATCTTTAAAACTACGCAACGGATTTTGATGCGGGTTTTTTTAATAGATAGAGTGATTCAAGAGGAAGGTTTATATGTATAATACACCGACCTCCACGCGGGCGAAGCCGCTGGCAAAAGCTAGTAAATTATAATAATAAATTAGTGAAACACAATTTTTTTTTTTAATTATTAGATAAGATAAGATTTCTTTATTTGTTTAAACATTTTAAACATATGTAGGGTCACAATGTAAGCACGAAAGACAGAATGCTAGATAAGCAAAAATGTACGCAAGTGAGATGAATGAACGGCCGGCCAGTTACTGTGCACTGGTCCGAATAGAAGGTTGTCTTCACGGGTTTTTCATCGAATAAACGTGGACATTCCTAACCTATAAAAAGGACTTTAATTTAGTGGACCCGCAACCTTCTACTACCAGGCAGTACTCACTTGGGAGTTTACACCACACAGCACAGACGCCAGCACATCAAGCTACTCCATTCTGTCAAATTTCTTTCATAGATTTTAAACTTGATTACAAACGAATAAAGTTCATGTTCAGTTGAGAAAATTTGACAGTTTGAGATAGCTTCATGTGCTGGCGTCTGTACAGAGACAACAAGAGAAACAAGTAAACATACAAGGGAATGCAAGATAATACATCATTTGACTCCAATCATGTTTAGTCGTAAGCATCGGCTGTACAAATATTTCCATAACATGTAACATAATTAACAATATGAAATAATTAACAATATGAAATAATTAACAACATGAAAAAAGACAAATTACCTAGAATAGACACTCACAAAGTTTATAATTTAGAATAGGTAGTCGTAAGTCTAAAAAAAATCTTCAAGATTTAGTTTAAAGCCTAAGCGATTTCACTCAATTCTAATTAATGTTATTTTTATTAGTTAATTTATATATCTTAACTGTAATAATGATACTAGAATCTAATATGAATATTTTAAGTAGAATTTTAAGGAATATTTGCGAAAAAATGTAAGGAGACACAAATTACGTAAGTTGAAAACGAGGGTTTTTGCTTATGGACGGACTTTGATTATTTTATTAGAAAGGTATGTACATAAAACCATTTTAACCGTTGGAATTTTGAAAATCCAACCACAGGTTCCAGAGATATTAAGGATTTTGTAAAGTGAAAATTTACCAAGTCACATTTTTAAGGTTTTTATTCTAGGAACTTTTTATTGTGTAAAGATATGCTAAATATGATGGATGTACATAATTAAGGATTACATAAGGTTTCTAAATATGTAAGAATTGCAAGGATCGAATGATAAATAATAAATAAAAAGGGGGTCCAAAGATTTCGGTTTAGGGAAAATGACAAGAAAAATTGGTTCAAAAATCAAGCAGAGCCTCTGTGAGGTAATGGGTGGCGTATATAAAAGGAGTACTATTGCCGGCACTAGCCAGAAGCCCCGATTTATCCATAGGATGCAGACTTTACAAAAACGTTTCCTTCGTCAAGCCACAGGCTACCCATAGTTCGTTAGAAACGAGATCCTCCATCTCGATCTAAAAGTCCCCACTATCGCTCAGTTCCTTAAACGCAATTCAAAGCGTTTCGTCGATACAGCCACGCAACACCGCAATCCTCTGATTGTGAAGGCCGCTAGTTACGTCCCCAGTAGTATCAGTACAATCGGCCGGCCGAGACATGTTCTTTCCGACCCAGGTGACCCCATTACTCTTCTCCAAGAAAAGAATAGGGCCACCAGTACAGCAAACAAATACAAACCGTCGTTCCGACCTCGCCGCCGAGGTCCTCGCGCCCCGCGAAGATCCCGAGTTAACGATGTGACCCCCGACCGTCCCTTGCTTGTAGAAGTGCCAGCCCGTGCCGAAGCTGAGCAAGTAGAGTTAAAATCCCCTGTTGATAATAATAATGAAAATATTTTGATCAGCCTGTCCCCACTTGCTGCCCTCCCCCCACCAGTGGCGACCTGAGTCGAGGCCCGTACCCCACAGGGGGTGCCCTCAGCATGCAGTTGCTTTAATTTAAGTAAGTTTTTATGCCCTGGCTGGAGGCTTTTAGTTTACTAAAATAATTCACAGGAAAGTCCGGTTGAGCAGTCACGGCCTCTCAAGGTCAACTGCGAGACATCATTACCAAAAAAAAGACACTAGCCAGTCGCAGCTCAGCCATCGAAGAGGCAACAACAAGGAAGAAAACAAGCCGAAATCTGCGGACAAGACTAGAAGAACTGTTCAAGAAGTTCTGTTTTATTTCTGTTTCTCTGAAAAGTCTCCGTAGCCCCGAGGTCCTTTTGGGTAGCCGTACCTACTCGACGCATTCATTGGTGCGTGGTAGCATGTGTCACCAACAGAACAGAAGGTTCAGTGAGTACGGAACACACGTCTAAAACAGTGGGAGACGTCCCAGGTCTGTACGGGTACTGGTCGTGCCCCATCGTCCGCCACAGGCGCCAAGATTATTGGGATTGGTAGTGGCAAATTGCTGCACAGCTAGCCTTACCAGGAATAGAGGCTTTCACAGCTCGAGTGATATCTGGAAAACTAGCAGCAATCCTGCTCAAAGTTATATCTTTAGATGAAAGTACTACCCTCGGTTTCCTTTTGTGAGCAGCTGCCTCCTGTTTATCGTCACTTTTAATAGAATAGGCAGCCATCTTAGCACTAATGGCAGTCTTTGCATCCTTCCCTATTGTTTTCAGAATCTTGAAAAGGTTATTCTCTCTCATCAGAAACAACGTTATAAGCATGGGAACATCCCGAGCAACATCACACCTTTTGGGAATTTCAAAGTTAATGCCATCCACATTAAAAGAATACACTTCAGTACTCGTTGATTTATCAGCTTCAGCTTTCCTGGCCATTTCTTTGATAATGGTCTGAGGATTGAATCCATCGTCAGCGAATAACTTGACAAGGACTGGCAACGCTTTAAAGTTGTCTTCAGATACTTTCCCAATCATGGCATCAGTGGCCAACTTCGCCAGATGAGCATCAGGGATGAAGGTGGCTAATTGTTTAGTAATGTTATCAATATCTTTCTTCTCCATCTTAAGATAATTGGACAAAACATTCCAGTCACCAGCCATGTCCAAAGATGATATTTCGTTTGAAAAGCCCTCAACACTTTCAACTGAAGATAGGATATCGGTATCACGCTCCAGGAAAGATAAAAACAATCAAAAGAATATCCACAAGACTGGAATGGAAGCAAGTCTATGTACTATATTTTATGATTTTTAAAGTTTTCTTTTTCTTAACCCCTTCTGGCTAATGTGAACTATCATGTCAATTTGTTTGCAATAAGAGGCCGTGGAAGGCCTTCCGCAAGCTGGACCGATGACCTTGCGTAGGCCGCAGGAATCCGCTGGAGGCGGGAACCACAGAACCGGTCGAAGTGGAGGAGCTTGGGGGAGGCCTATGTCCAGCAGTGGACGTCTTTTGGCTGAAATGATGATGTTGAAGAGGCCGTGTCCGAAATTTTGTCGATTTCCCTGATTTAATTGATTTTACAGGCGTACAGATAATATATTACTGTATTTCCATAAGTTATAATGCACGTCATGAAAAAAAAATACACACAAAAAAAAATAAAAAAGTAGCTCATTCATGAATGAGCCTTAGCTCAAATATTACGTCGGTTTTACAAAAAAATCATCAGCTGTTTCATAGAAAAGTGCAATACATACGCGGTCAAAATATATGGAACAGCTGACTTTTTTTAAATTACCGACGAAAAATTTCTGCGCTGGGGTCTAGAATGATACCTATGCTGATTTTATGGTTACAGTTTGCGCGCTGGATACAAACTTATCCTGAATTATGCGAGATTTAAATGATTTTTACTGCCATTTCTATATAATGTTTTCATTTTTTTCTTCAGGAAATGGATTGATTTTGAGCATAAAGGTTATTTCTGTTGTTTGAATTTTATGATTGAGAATTTTATTCTGAATTAATTTCATTTTGAATGAATTTAGTTTATTCCACGCTTTTATGTTTGCCCCTCGTCTGTTAGGCAAACCCAGTCTGATAACAATAGAAAAGTAATTGTGATAAATTACTTAACACTTGACAGTTTAGCAGTCTCGCGCCGTCGGCTGATTTTTTATTAGTCAACATAAAACTGAGAAATAAATATTGGAGTTTGACAGTTTTTACATAGAAAATATGTCAAATTGACATAATTATTCTCCAGATTAAAATGATTTATTATCTTGTTAACTATTTTTATAATTTTGCTCATGACCTTGTTGATGGTGACCTATTTGTAAAATTATGCATGACAAAACTCAGACAGAATGTACCAAATATCATTTATTCTATGCGAATAAAATATGTAAGTATTTGATTTGATTTTGATTTTACATAAAAGTCTGATTATTGAAAATACAGCTCTTTGTGGTTTATTCTGAAACAAAAATCATAAGCTAAGAATGTTTGAAGGGTTAGGTATTCCAATTCAAATTCCTCCTAACAGTTGGAATGTGATTTATGGTAATTCATTGCCTGCCTGTACAAGATAAGGTTGCGTTGGTAAACAACCTTTTCATCCCTTCTAATCGAAAAGTGTCGTTTTGTTCCTATAAAAGCGGGAGCAAAGTAGCTCTTTTCTCCGCTAGACTTTTTAGCAGGCAGTAATGAGATTTGAATTTGGAACATGAATCATTCATTGAAATCGAACGCAAATTGTATAAATTACCTGGCTGTAAGCACGTGTTGGCTGTACGGCGCAGGGAGGTACGGTAACTTAAAAAAAAAAAGCGCGCGATTTACTTCTCTGTTCTTGTACCTAATCGGTACTGACTTTATTGTATTTTGCAAAAAAAAATGAGTTCTACATCGAGTTCTGAAAGTGTTAACTCCTGAAACAATAAAAATAGAAGCTAATAAAGTGATACAAAACGTAATACCTACGAAATCCCGGGAGAAATATTTAAAAGGCCTATGACAATTTCATACTATGGTAAAATAGAAAAGGAGCGAAGGCATTTTCGGAAAGTGTATTTTTGGCATATTTTCAAGAATTAGCCAAAATTAAACAACCTTCTATTCTTTGGAGTGTATAATCAATGCTTACAGTTTATATCAATAAAGATATTAAAATTCACAGCTAATTACTCAAAATTAGTAGCATATCAGAAGAGACTGTCTGTAGGACAAAAACCAAAGAAATATATTTTCCGGACAAAATGTTGAAACTTACTTGAATGACGCACCTGATAGAGTTTCTCACCATAAAAGTGAGTATCTTTTTAGTTATTCCATTATCCTTACTAATATTATAAATGCGAAAGTAACTCTGTCTGTCTGTCTGTCTGTCTGTAACGCTTTCACGCCTACACCGCTGAACCGATCGTCATGAAATTTGGCAGAGATATAGCCTGGGATATGGAGAAGGACATAGGCTACTTTTTTACGCGATAACCGACATCCACGCGGGCGGAGCCGCGGGCAAAAGCTAGTAAACTATAAACAGAGTGTTTTATAAGGTGTACGTACACGTACTGTACCTCCTCGTCTGATTCCCTTTCTGTTTTGTTACAGGTGGCTTTAATACTCGGGGTACATGGAGCTTGTCGTGGTAACGACCTTATAAAAATAACGGTAATCCGCACTACGCTGCGGGGTGCGTGGCGACGGAAACGCGTGCGGGTGCGGGAGTGCAAATCTGTCTCATCATGCAGATTTCTCCGCACAAACGCGCGGAGCTGCAATATAGTCATGCTATGCGGTGGTGATAGTACTTTGCAGAGCATTGTTTTTTATACTAAAAATGGTTTTTCATAGAACTAATTCAGGATGCTGCAGTTATATTATCTGTTTGGTTTTTGTATAAGTAAGCAAATGAAAATGCTTCACGACTTTCGATTTCGTATATAAATCGATCGATATCGAGATCCATTTCGAAATAATACGTCTAGCTCTGTCAAAATCACGCACGAGACTGCAGAACTCGCTGTGCCATACCTGGCGGCTTGCCCCGCACCCACGCGCGTTGGTGCGTGTTTCTCCGCATGTAGGTGCGTGATTTGCAACACTGCGCGTGAATGCGGTTTCTGTGTGTTTGCACTACGCGTGTTTTCTATACAGACACAGATACTTGCAAACAACGTATGAACACGCACTCCCTCGCTACGCTGCGTGATGCGGCGGCGCAGTGTGCGAATCGCCTTAGGAAAATTTACTGACACAAAAACAAAAAAAGATCGATCGATCGTTCATCAGTCGTGGAGAATACAAACGAATTGTGGAAAAATACCAGAGCCTGCGTCCTTCTGATATAAAATCGAATAGATCAATAGGTATCAAAATGGAACGTGCTTTAAACAGGTAAGAAAAATTAAATATCTTCAATGCCCCTAGAAATCGGTGCATACTTGAAATTGCTTGATATCAAGCCAGGACATTGTTATCGCCGTACGTCGCTACAGTTTTCGCAGATTCTGGAGCGGACCTTACTGTCTTGAAGCGATACGTTGGGTGGAAATCCAGTTCTGTAGCAGAGGGTTACATCGAAGATTCCATCGAAAATAAGAAAAAAATCAGCACCCGCATTGTAGAAAATATTAAATTAAGAGCTGCAGATAATTCGCCCATACCATTGTCGCCACGCCCTTCTACATCAAAGGAATCAGTGCCTTTTCCTGAGCACCAGCCAGATACTGAGATTACAAACACTCAAAATATAAATAAATCCACAGCTATATCAATGCCAAATAAAACAGTGACAATAAATTTTCAAAATTGCGCCAGTGTATCAAATATTAATTTGTAATTGACCGTTTTACATTCATGTAATTTTTTTTTAATTAAACTTATTCATTAATTACTTAAAAGTGCCTCTTATTTATTATCTCTTAAAAGGAGATGAAAAATAAAGTATATGACTCGAGAGCAAAAATATTTTTCCCTCAAGCGATGTACTTTAAATCCCTCGCTACGCTCAAGATTCTATTTTAGAATCCCCGCTATGCTCGGGATTCTATTCTAGAATCCTTCGCTTCGCTCTGGATTCAAAATGGCGCCCTCGCCGTAAAAATATTATTTTGCTCCCTTGTCATACAATCTAATATTACAGTGTAACATAAGAGTTCCAAGTTATTGACGTCTATTCATGACTTCAAACACCTCCGCGGGCAAGGCATGGCCTACAGTGACATCGCTTGAGTTATACAAATAAATCACAGTTTGGGAAAGGTTTTAATATGTTGTGACTCAAGCGGGGGAGGCTTATGGCTAAGTAATATTACCAGCACGGATCGATCGACCAGGTTAAGCTACGCTTGCCGCGGTTGGTCCGTGGATGGGTGACCATCTTGACATACCAAGACCCCTCCGTGCCTCGGAAAGTACGTTATTAAGCCGTTGCTACCGGCTGTCTTTTGTGGATCTTTGACAGTCGTTACGGGTCGTCAGAAGCCCGAAAGTCGGACAACCAGTCTTACCAAGATTACCCAGTAACTGGGTTGTGGAGGTCGGATAGGCAATCGCTCCATGTAAACTACTGGTATTCAGCTGCATCCGGTTACACTGAATGCCAACCCCAACATAGTTGGGCAAAAGTTTGCCAGATGTTGATGATTGTGACTCAGAGCGAAAATGCATCGGCGTTCCTCCCACGCCAAGCCAGCAATTCGGCGCAAATACCTACAAAAAAAATAGGGATTCCAAAATATTATCGATAACCAATTAATCATTGCTTTTCGTCCCCTATTTTTAAAATAAAATATCACTCGTAACATCATTTTATTTTATTTGACCCTAAACTGTTGTTTTGCTTGTATTTGCTTGTGGCATTAGCCGACGGTGGCGTGTTGGGCATGTTTTCATTTGTCGGCTATATCCAACGGTGGCGGTTAAAAGGTACACACACTTACACACTTGGGCACTTATGGAAGTGCATTATTGTGTAACTGTTTTAATTACGCCTTTTAAAATCAAGTAAATACGCGAAATCGACAAAAATTTCGTAGTTTCACCCTGAGTCTGTGTACTTTATATCAAATAAATGTACTATTTTACTAGCTTTTCCTGCGACTCCGCTCGCGTGGATATCGGTTATGGCGTAAAAAGTAGCCTATGTCCTTTTCCATATCTCAGGCTATATCTCTGTCAAATTTCATGACGATCGGTTCAGCGGTTAAGACGTGAAAGCGTAACAGACAGACAGTTACTTTCGCATTTATAATATTAGTAGGGATAAACAGACTTCCATGAGCACGCGCCTCAGGTTATTTATTCTCAACTTTATTTTTAGGCAGATAACGTTGATATTTGTTTGGCAGTGGTTCATTTAGGTCACAAAAGTTTTAATAAAAGTCGGGTGAACTGATCAACACATATATTTATTGCATTAGTCGAGTTCAAACTCTATGATGTCGCCGAGTTCGATGTCGCCGTCTCCGTCGCTATCACTACTGTTCGCGTCCGCTGGCTGTAACACACAGAATATTTCAGTATTTATATTAAACATCAAAGACAATAGGGTATTACACCCATTTTTTTAAAGAGTCATAAATACAGGGTAGGTTTTTATCCAGTGCGCAAACTGTAACCATGAATTCAGCATATCATTCTAGACCCCCCAGCGCAGAAATTTTACGTCTATTATACAAAAAAAAATCAGCTGTTTCATAGAAAAGTGCAATACCTACGCGGTCAAAATGTATGGAACAGCTGAATTTTTTTGTATTACCCACGAAAAATTTCTGCGCTGGGGCTTCAGAATGATATGCTGAATTCATGGTTCTAGTTTGCACACTGGATGAAAACTTAACCTGTAGATTCCAAAATAAACCTCAAAAACACATTTTTTTTTTATTGAATCGAGTAGTGTCATAAAAATACAGTAAAATTTTACATTTTCATATTTCGCGCGCAATTTGACGAAAACGCTGGACGCAGTAGACGCCATATTGCCCTGTGGGTATGACGTCAGTTTGCTGTGTAAGCAAATGCGTTGCTATTAAATTTTGTATGATAATGGTGTATAATTTAAAAAAAGAGTCATTGCTCTACTTATCGTTGATTTACTGATTCTGAATGTAAGTTATTATTTCAATAAAAATTACTTTGGTTACGAAAATAATAAAAGTACTAAGTTGTTCAGTTGATTAGTTTAAACAGCGGTATGACGTAATAACATGGCGGCTACTATTTCATGGTGTTCAAAAACAGATTTAAAAAAACTGAAATCTTTGAAAAGTATTTGAAAATTTATTTTGTTATTTCATGAACTAAAACTAACATTTTCCGACTACTTTTTGCATATGCTATATCAATAATATATTTTTAGATTTTTTCTCTTAAAGAGTAAAATACCCTATAGGAGACCAACATTTCGAAAAAATCCATACAACATATAAAAGCAACAAAATATTACGACGTACTCCAATCTATTGAGTCTCAGCACGTCGAAAAACACAGTTTTAATCTCAACTGTCGTCCCTAAGCAGTGCGTCGAAAATCGAGTGCGTGAAAAAATTCTGTTTCTTTTTTCGTCTGTGTCAATATCGATTTAGGCCGCTTTCCGAATTAGAAAAAAATAGCGCTGTGAGCGCTCACATCAATAATATGCGTTCCGAGTTTTGTCACGACGTTAAAACCTATATTGCGTGGTTAGATGGCGCCTCCAGCCAGAAGCATTATTTCTAATAAATCTAAGTTAGCTAAAGATATAATACGACTCAAAACAAAACAGCACAACTGTCTTCTGACAGCGCTCACGGTGATATTAGTATCACGCATGGTCGGCATTATGACGCATCGATATCGCGCTCACGCCAATTCGGAACGGGTGTGAGCACGCTCAAATTGATATTATCGCAACTCGAAACGTAGCCTTAGTAAGCTGTAAGTTTTACTGAGTCTCCCCCCGCACTCACCCTGTGCCTGCGCCCGCGCCGCCTGCGCGGCCCGTTGTCGTCGTGCGACGAGCTGCCCGAGCTGCCTCCGTCCAGGTTCATCACTGCGTTGCGCAACAGAGACGACGCCACTATAGGATTGGTGATTATAAATATATGTCAATATTAATATGAGATTCAAGTACCGTACATTACAACCATTTTCTTAATGTCCCTCGGGAATCATCGCATTTCAGCAGCTTTTCTCTAATTTGTTAACTAAATTACATTAAGTTAACAGAGTATTAACAAGTCTATACACCGTGACATTTTAGTCGTCTTATAACGGCAACCCACTTCATGTATCCAATGACTACTAATCATTTATCGGCATATGAATAATAATAATAAAAAATATATCGTTCACTAAGACGCATGATGTAGTTTTGAACTCCCCTGTTAAGCAGACGGAATGAATGATGAAGTGTAATCGTATTATGGTAGGTAGGTAGAAATCTTCTACCGTTTGCTACGTAAACATTATTAACAGAGGGTTTTTCACAATTCTAAAGCATTATTTATTTTTCTCAGCATCTTAATGAATGGTAATATTTTTTTTATAGCGCCTGTAAGTATTTTATGACGGATACATTGAGTGGACCACCTTTGTAAGACGACTAAAATGTCACGGTGTATACTTATCCAAGTCGATTGAGAGCGTCCGGTCTGCACCAAGTGCAAAGGGCAACTGATAGAAATTCGATGATTGACGAGACACGAAGTTTGCCGAGGGACATTAAGAAAATAGTTGTACTTCAGGCTTGGCATGACGCTTTCTATTTACACAGTGACATTCCGTTGTTCCATTTTTGACATCGCACCGTAGATATCCTGTACAATATGTCAATTTGTCTTTCGTTTCTAACGATCTTTGTCTAGGTCCTTTTATAAATAGACTATTTCAGTACAAAGTTTTCTTCCCACACTGACAACAAACGTTCTACTCGACGGCCACAAAGTGTATACGATTTTATCTACAAAATCATGATTCGTTTTGAACTCATAACAGTGATAATTAATAGAATAATAAGCTACCTTCTATTTTACATAATTTAGTTAATAAGGCATTCATTACCAAGGAAATGGTTAAGGCCAATTTAACTGTATTTTAATTTTAATTATTTGTATTCCAATTTACGGTACTTCGACACTTTGAGAAAAAAAAATAGTCGAAAAAAAAAATAGTCGCGGCCAATGACGTATTATAAATAGACGCGTCATACACGAACATTAGAGCATGTTTTCATGGCCACCGGGCTTACATATCAAATGGTGGATAGAAGTGGCGACGGGTAAATACAAGCAGATTCCCATCGGCTTACCTTTAAGAAATTCCACCGACCCACCAATCAAAATTTTCTAAGAACAATAATCTAAGTCTTACTGAAAAAAAAAACAGCCCCTGCGCGCAAAGAAAAGCAAATCTTCTGTGCAAAAATTCTTTGATTCGAACTCAGTAACCGTGAAAGTGGGGCATTATTTTCAGAAGAAACTTATCACGCGGTGAGGGTTTTTTTTGTAACAGCTTACCCTGGCTCTATTAGGATATTTTCCAATTTAATAAAAACTGTTTTAATTTGAAGATTGGGACGATATTAGGGATGCATTCGATACCGATACCGATGCCGATATATCGGCGATCCTCGAAGTTTGCCGATATATCGGCATCGGAAATATTTCTATGGCCGATCCAACGATACTTTACAAATTTCGCGCTTTAGAAATGTAAACGCGGGTGTTGTCTCGTCTATTTCGTTGCAAACGAGGCACGAACTAACTATGCTAAATATACTATTAACTAATCTCGACCTGTCTGTAGTTATTTTTATATTAATTTAAAAAAATAACCTGACTCGTGTTTTATTTATTTTACCTTCATTTTTTAAATCAATAAGCGTATCGGTATCGCCGATATTTTTATAAGAGCATCGGTATCGGTATCGTATCGGAAAAAAATGCGTATCGAGGCATTCCTAGACGATATATTTAACAGAAAAATAAAAATACACTTGTTTACTTCACGTGATATAAAGTCATCGTTAGGAGCGTTTTGGCAATAAATTCAAAACAACGAAAAATATTTTTTTTAATTCAGAAAATGGATATAAATCAATTTACTTTTATTTTTCTGTAACATTTTTTTTTTTTTCTTAAAAACGTTGCCCCACACTAGGAATTTCTTCCTGTATCGTGGGTGCGTTTACAAACATAGAAAACTCATTAGCACAAACACCCAGACCCGGAACAATTACTTGCAGATCATACAAATATTTGTTCCGTGCGGGGATCGAACCCGCAACACGCTGCGCAGCAGTCGATCGCTCAGCCATTACGCCAACCATGTCGTCGTACATATTTCGTCCCAATCTTCAAATAAGAATAGTTTTTATTCAATTGGAATATACACTATTCTTTCCATCGCCAAGTGTGGGTAGGTACAGAATATGAGAGCTACTTACAATCGTCATCGTTATCCGATCCTGAATCAGAACCATCGTCGTTCTCGGAGCCTCCTGCCAGCTCGTCATCATCGTCTTCTTCCTGTAACGAGTTAATCAATATTAATATTATTTTAGAACTAGTTTCTGCCCGCGACTTCGTTCGCGTCAAATTTCTTGCTCCCCGACGGCAGGCGAGTACTTCGTATTCGTGACTTTTTTCTCTTTCCTTTGATTTAAAACTGCGCCTATCTCCTAAGATATTCATTGAAATCGAATGATGAATAACGTATTTTTTTGGATAAGGATTAATATCATGTTTATAAAAACACCTTCGCAAATAATGCATTATTTTAGAACAAATTTGGTTAGCATGAAAAAGGTTACAGTGAGCCAACTTTAAAAGATACTCGTAGACATAAGCTGTTGCGGACTTTTTTTTAGAACTTTTAAAGGGGAACAATTCTGTCATACATGACGAAACTTTAACCGTTTACGCAGCGCACGCAGCGGAAGCTCTCAAAAGGAAAAGAAAACCCCTGATTTTGAAATATTCTTCATTGGTGCTCCGCTCCTATTCGTCTTAGCGTGATGATATCTAACCTATAGCCTTCCTCGATAAATGGGCTACATAACACTGAAAGAATTTCAAATCGGACCACTAGTTCCTGAGATTAGCGCGTTAACAAACAAACAAACTCTTCAGCTTCCTAATATTAGTGTAGATTAAATTTCCCACAATTTAAGAAAAACATAATTGTTTTTAATTGAATAATGTTACTATACTATTGACGAATACTTGAATGACGAATTCATTTGGAATTACAATTATATAATTATATTGACATTAAATAATTTTGCCATAGATTTTTGACATTTTAATAATTCCCCATTTAAGTCTGACATAATTACTTAGTGTGATGATATATACAATATGTAACAAAAACCCTGTTGTTCCCTCTACCCACGTTTTCAGAATCGGTATACATACGTAATAAAGCAAGTCATTTATAAAAACTGTTTAACAAAAAATAATTAAAATAAATATTTAATTATGAATATTTGTAATGTTTAACTGATTTTGATTAGATCAAAGAAAGCCGCCAAGCTCGTAGTCTATTGTGCGAAATAAGGATACTTGTAAAATCAGATACTGTTAAAAAAATTTTTGAATATGTCGATTTTAATAGTTATTTGATGTGGAACTCTCGACTAGCCAATGCTTATTTTTTAAATTATAACTTCGTAAATGTTGTGCTTGTGGGTAAGTGTATACGTCCCTAAAAGGAACAACAGGGTTTTTGTTGCATATTGTATAAGCCTATAGCCTTCCTCGATAAATGGACTATCCAACACTAAAATCATTTTTCCAATCGGACCAGTAGTTCCTGAGATTAGCGCGAACTCTTCAGCTTTATAATTAGTATATAGATACTAGGATAGAATTTAGGTTACAAAGCAAATCGTTTTCAGCCGTGTTCGATATAAACAGTGAGACCAGTGGTGGCGCAGTGGAAACGGCCGAAATCTACGAGTTGTAGGTAATATGTTCAAACCCAGATTAACGCTTTACTTTGTGTAAATAATATCACTAGCTGTGAAGGAAAACATCGTGAGGAAATCGACATGACCTAGAACCAAAAATTCGAAGACATGTGACATATAACAACGCGCACTGGGCCCGCGTGGGAGATTACGGCCCACTCCCTTTCACCGAGAAATGTTTGTGTGTGTCTCCACAGTGGGAATATTATAAAAGGTAAATTTGCCAAATTACTTAAGCAGTTCTTTTTCAGGAATTTTTAAACGATGATCTTAGGAAAGTGGTTTGCAGATTATTGGGGGAGACGGATGGGTGATTGTGTAGGGTTATATTTTTATTATTTCAATACATTTAAGATATTATTGTTTGTTCCATTGTGTATAAGTGAAAGTTAAGTGTCCGCACTAATAAACCTAATTTGTAATAGGTACTATTTGTTCTGTTCCCACAGACAAACCGTGCAAATGGTTTTGTGGGGCATAGTATTTAAGGTGAATCTTGTCCACATTTTTTTCATACAAACTTCGGGAGTGTATTACTCCACTGTTCGACAATGTACATCAAAAATTAAACATGGTAGGGTTTTGTCTCATTATTAGTCATTATTTATATTGTCTGTACGGAAACAGAACACTAAGATAAAAAGCCATTAACAAGTTAGGAGCCAACAAAAAATCGTTTTTCTTGCTAATTTAACCTAACTTTAGGCGTGTTTAAATAATAAAAGAAATCTAAAATCTGAAAAACCAAGTCGGTACCGACAAAGCACAAATATCGGAAAGCTCAATAAACTTTATTGGTCATTGATTTATGCAGTGGTTTTTTCATAAAACCCGATCTTCCGGAGGACTTTTCTTAATTTTTTACGCGCCTGTTGTACTATAAATGATCCTGCATTTCACTCAATAATGTTGTGAGTGTAGACTAGCTTCTAACTGCTTATCACTGATACTACCTCTATCGGACACGATGCCTGGTGAGACAGCGTGTTTTTTAGCCAGGCCCATCAGTGAGTTCGAGCCTGCGACTAGGTTCCCCTTAAGTTAAGATTTTTTTTTTATAAACTTGTTTTGATAAATAAATAAATAATAATAGTAATATGCTGATCCTCACATCCTCATACAAGCTAAATTAAAAATAATATAGGCCCTAAAACTGTGAAGTATTAATTGCTACATATTTAGAACACGTTTCTTTACAGAGTATTTTTAATTTTTCTACGCCGCTGTGCAGTGGCCCGTTAGACACTATTCTAACTGGGAATACTCCATTAGCATCAGAGTAAAAGTATAAATAAATAAGTAATTAAACTTACCGCATCATCGTCGTGATCCCTCTTGCGTCCCACGTCGTATACTTTGACACAAGACTCCTGCATTTGGTCGAATTCTCCCATATTCTCCACTAGAGATATCTGTGTGCCGTACCGCGACACGCCCAGCGCGTAGATGTTTCTTTTTACATCGATCGTTGCTGTAAATTAAGATTTAAGTGATTATAATAAGGCCCTTTTTTAAGCGACATCAAAAAGGAGGAATTTCTCAATTTGTCTGTATTTTTTTGACGTGATAACGTCTTATAAATCGATGAACGCCGGGTGCACGCACGAAAAAGCATGACTCATTGTCACGTTCCGGCTGAGCCGAGCGTGCAAGCGAGAGCGCGGAACAAGCGATAGAGAGGCACGATCGGCCTGTTTTCTTACGACGTTATCACGTAAGATTGCCGTCCGTAAACCGACTTTACAGACAACCATTTTTTTGTATCTATATTGCGAGCTATCGGCAATTATTGTGGATCCATTTCAAAAATTCTTTTATAATGGGTAATTGAGTAACTAAGAGCAAATTTTTCAATAGCCAGATAACTTTTATCTGAAGAATAAATCTGACAGTTTAGCATATTTTTCATACAAAAGCTATCAAACCGACATACACCGTGAAATTTCAATGGTTGTTTTCCCGCGGTTGTTTTTTTTTTAAGTTTTGAACTTGGGAAATTTAGTTCCTTGTAGTCTTTACAGCTTTGCTGTGGAGTTTGTTGCGCCACTTATTGCTTCAAGCTCAAACACTAGAAAGCGGTAGCTGTCCTATTTAATTATTGACGTTCAAAAAGTGCAGATTCGCAGCGATAATTTGAATAAACGATCTATGATAATGATTCTTTTAAGAGCATTCTCCACACGCGGGCTGGCAACAGCGCATTTATTGGGGTATTTCGTGATTATTTCGATAAATACAAACAAAAGTACACATTTTCTTCAGCCATGCACTAGATCGTTGGTATTCTCAAGTTTGTATGCTATTTTTTTTTCAGTTATTTTGTTATTTGGTTCTAAAAATCGACATACCGTCAATTATTTTCTATTTGCATTACTAAGTACGATTAAATGTTTTTATGAATGAGTAAATTTTTAAAATGATTATAAATACCAACGATCTAGTGCTTGACTGAAAAAAAAATGTACTTTTGTTTGTATTTAATGAAATAATCACGAAAAACTACTATAAATGCGTTGTTGACAGCCCGCGTGGAATGAATGCTTTTAAATCTAATTTTATATGTTTTCACTTTGCTGGCAGCAATTGTAGCCGATTCTTTTGTTCACCACCTAAACTAACACAAGAGTATTGCTATCTCTTACTGACAGACCGCAGAAGAGAAAGACAGGTGACGCTTTCGACTAAATTACGTCTCGATTGCCTTGAAATATGATGAATTTTTTTGTTCAATTAAATTTGACAGCTCACTATTTCTGTCTCTAACTCGTTTTATTAGAAGGAAAGAGATAGCTATACCCTAAATTCAGTATAGTTAGTGCACAATGGAATTATCACCCGTCTCTATTGTCATGTAGTTCGTGCTGATACAAAGCAAGAGACGTCACTCACCTATACTAGAATAGTCGTAAGGGTCTAATGTCTTGAAACTGGTATCGAATTGGTTCCTCTCTTCTGAATCCTGGTCTGAGCATACCGCGTATAGCGCTGTGCATGTAGGGTTGAATAATACCTGGAAAATAAAGGGGTATATCAGCTACAAAATGCCAATTTATACAAGCTTTTGCCAGCGGTTTCGCCCGCTTGGTGGTCGGTGTATAATACCTAATTTTTTATTTTTTTTAAACGTTGCCCCACACTAGGAATTACTCCTGTATTGCGGGTGCGTTTAAAAACATTTAAACTCACATACACAAACAGCCAGACCCGGAACAACTATTTGTAGGTCATACCAATATTTGTTCCGTGCGGGAATTGAACCCGCGACAATCGGTTAACCGCTGCGCCAACCGTGCCGTGAAAGATTCGTTGCGTATTTTAAAAGATCTCAGCGTGAAGACCCGAAAAGCGACTTAATTTTATACATGGTTTTTCAACAAGAACTTTGTTTTTTCAATTGGGGCAACAACAACAGCATGACAGTTTTGACATTTAGTTTTTTTTGACGTATTCGTAGTAGATGCTTTGGCAATTGTTACAATGAATTCAATTTCGCTTGAAAATCGCATTAAAATAATTAAAATTCACTATGAAAATGGTGGTTCTGTTAAAGTTACATTTCGTAAAATTCGTGATATTTTCGGAGAACATAATCGCCCTTCTGAGACCGCTATTAAGAATTGGTCGTTAAGTTTGAGTCGACAGGCTCGGTACAAAATGTGCCAACACCAATGCCAACTATGTAAAAATGAGCAAGGTAGTCGATTTTATAAGCATACCACTCACATAAACAATGAAAATCTATCAATAATAATAAAAAATGTGTTTTAAACCGCGACGGAATTCTTTCGCACACTGGATTTTGAATTCACTGCTTAGCGTAGAGAATTGAAAATCGAACAGCATTCAATAAAATATGTAAATAAAAACTGTATTATTGGTTTGCTCATAATTGACCACTGAATCGATTTCAGTAAATTTTAACATAGGTATTTTTATACATTTCTACAGCCGCTTGAGCCTAAGAAAATCCAATCTTATTTCAATTTAACAAGACTCAATTTGAAACGCACAAAGTAATGCTAGGGTCAACACGATTTTCTTGATAATAACAGTTAGCTTTAAAAAAAAGTTTGAGACGTTTCATTATGCTTTTAACCCAATACTCTATGTTCTATGTTATGGGTTTGGTTTCCGCACTTAGTCCTTCAAGTGGACCATTGTGCGTGAGCCATGGTGGCCTTGGGTTTTTATTCCAGCCAGCCCACCTCCCTCCAGAAGTTGGCTATGACTCCTGGTCTGTTGAGAATATCCGTGTAACATTTGGGTGCCCCGAGGGTCTCTGTTCTAATCTGGGCTACGCCTGTGCATTCAAAAAGCACATGCTTAACGGTTTCCTCAGCCTCCAAGCAAGCCCTGCACAAGGGGCTGTCCGTTATGCCTATTGTGTAGAAGTGCTTGTTTAGCGGGCAGTGTCCCCAAATACTCTAATTGGGAGTAATGACGTCTTGAGTTTATTCTGTTACACCTTGTGTATTTTTTATTTGAATTATAATCGTACCTCCGACCAAAGAAACGATGGATGGACTGTGTGTGTGCGGGACAAGCGATAGAACAGTGTACATAATAGAATATTGTATATAAAGTGATACATAGACGCTCATAAGACAGTACAAAGTGAATAAGTTTACTATAATTTAATAATTCGTATTAGTTGTGTAACTGAGTACTAGGGGTAAGCAGTAGTTCAAGTGTTTATGTTATATTTTATATTGTCTTAGTTGATTTTATATTTTTCTTAGATAGTTCTTATTACATAGAGTCCGATTATATATAGTTTTACCAATGTAAATGTAATAAAGTTAGCAAAAAACGCAAATAATGTAGCGCGGTCCTCGTTACGGTAAAGGGTCGAGGTATTTAAGGTAAAAATGTTCAATATTGTGCCTCGCTCCGATTGTCTGATGCTTTGCGCGCGTTTTTTTTATGATATTGTGCCTTTCTCTAATTAGCTGACGCGTTTACCCGCGCTTTTTTATGATTATGATTGGTCAAATCGATATTTTAAATCCTTGCAAAATTGTATAAAATTAGGAACATTTTTGTCATTTGACACATTCAGCGGCGAGCTACCTAGAACAAAGTACTCCAAATATAGAAGCAAGAAGTCTCCAGTGGTTTCATTCCCCGCCAACCCAGCACACAAATGCGGCTATAGGCCACAGTGTGAATGATGATATGGTTAGAAAGGGTGTGACTACGGAGATGACGACTAATAGAGAAGTGTGGGAGCAAAAGACATGTTGCGACGACCACTAATAAATTGGGATAAGGGCAGCAGAATGATGATGAATGATGAATAATCGTACCTCTGATTTGTCTAACGTAGGCACTGTTCTCAGTAGATGAAATGTTCTAAGATCCCAAACTTCAGTATTTGATATAACCTGAAATCATAAAGGCGTTTATAATATAAAAACTTGAGAGGTGTCAAGGGACACCCGGATGGAACGAAGTTCCTTTCGATTAATTAGTGAAGGAATTGTTATATATATATATATGCACTCTGTCTGTGTCTCTGTCTGCAGAGAAACACGCGCACGCCGCACGGCTTACAACAATGTAGCAAAAAGTGTCGTTACAACTTTTGGTCTTAATTTTTTCCGTGTAGCCCCCATTCGCAACGCGCGATAAGGAACTTCGTTCCAAAAAGAAAATAATAGAAACTTGATTGCTAGGTTAAGGGGGAAGCGTTTTTGCAATTCGTAGGTCAGTGTCAATCTGTCATCAGCATTATCATTTCAGCCGAAAGACGTCCACAGCTGGACAAAGGCCTCCTCTAAGCTCCGCCACTTCGACCGGTTCTGCGCTTCGAAACGTTATAAAACTGTTTTGTACTCCTCGTCACTTGTCAATACTCAATACTTTATTGCATTCCACAATGTATATGCTATTTTTTTGTGGGTAGGAAATCATCAAATAACTTCTCCCGCTCTGGGTGGAGCAGGAGGGCGTGTCAGACTTTTACTGACTAAAACCCACCCGTGTTCCCTCAGTTGCATGTGTGCCAGGGGCGACGGTATGTCTTTCGAACAACCCGCACCCCTAGCAGGCATCGGCCCTTGCGGACCCCACCAGTTGGTGCTGGAACACAACGCGCCGTCGACCCGGGCTTGGTCCCGGATTCCCGACGCCCAGGGCGTCTCCTGCGGAGGCTACGGCCGTGAGGGCGCATGTACTGCCTCTCCCTCACGTGCGGGCCCTCCCTCTTTGCGAGCATAACTGCTTCGCTGAAGGAAGCGACTGCTAGCCATGCACTCTTGCTCCGTACCATGGCCTGGACCAGGGCCGGACGCGAGAGATCGCCTCCGCCGATCGCCTCCATGAGGACACGGCGGTGCTACGCCCAAGCCGGGCAGAGCTCCACCGTATGCTCCACCGTGTCCTCGGGCGATCTTCGCATTGGAAACACCCGGGCGTTTCCTCCCGCCTTATCCGAAACAGGAACCTCCCGACGCAACCGTGTCCTCCTCAATCCACTCCTCAAAGAGGGACTTACCGCCGCAATCGTGGCGTGCCCAAAGTTAAGAGACGTATAAACGTCAAAAATGTATGGTTCAACAGTCGCTAATCATTACTTAACTATAAGTAACGTTTATAAATAAGCGGATATAAAATATAGAACAGTATTGTGATGTTACCTCTAAACCATTGGGATGGAATACTCCACTGTGCGTCTGATTGAGTTTGTCAAACTTGTGGATTTCTTTGCCTGTGTTCACGTCCCATAACACGCCGTCTAAAACAAATAAAAATAATTACAATTATTACAACATCTTTATACACCGTGAAATTTTAACGGTTGTTTTCCCGCAGCGAAATGGTTTTGTCTTGGTAATACAATCGTTTTATAAACAAATAAAATATTAGAAACAAAAAATGGCAGATTAACCATTGTGAAAAATCACCACGCGCGAGAATTTATTTTGCTTTGAACATTTATGCATCGCTGTTCCCTTTGTCGGCGGTGCGTGCGATTCGAGTAGTACCTACAAGTTACCTCTAGTGTTACTACTGAGTAGTGTTTTATCGAGTTGATGAACATATTTTTAATAATTTAAAAACAAAAAAATCTTTATTTTGTACTTTTACTCTATGCTTTGAAAGTACTCCTTATGGCAATTTGTTCTGCCGCGGGAAAACAACCATTTAAATTTCACGGTGTATAGTACAAAACAAAGTCGCTTTTTGTGTTTTTAATGCGCAACGAATTTTAATGCGGTTTTCATCAATAGATAGAGTGATTCAAGAGGAAGGTTTATATGTATAATACACCGACCTCCACGCGGGCGAAGACGCTGGCAAGAACTAGTATTGTATAATTCACCTAGCCTTGTCGGCTTAAAGACTTACCGGATTTAGCCGAATACCAGTATATAACATAGACTATTCGCGTTAAAAAAAATTGTGATTCATCGTCGTCACTCAGCTTAGCCACGCCCCTTGACCAATTAGATCATAGATCATCAAATTATAGTGTATGTCAGAAAGGCTTACTTCAACTGGTCAATTTGAACACGGGTTTCTAATTTACTATGATCTAATTGGTCATGGGGCGTGGCTAAGTTGAGTGACAAAGATGAGTCACTTTTTTCTTAACGCGAATAGACTATACACAGAGACGCTATTCAGCTGCATTCGGTTAGACTGGAAGCCGACCCCCACATAATTGGGAAAAGACTGGGCAGATAATGATATCTTAATAAGTAATAGTGCAGTTAACTATGTATTTACATTTTTGTATTTAAAAAATACATTCTATCACAATTTTTAGATTTTCCTCTCTTCTACTATGTTGCTGTACCCGATGTTCCCTTAAGGCGAATCTAGTCTTCATTTTTTCCATACAAACTTCGGGAGTGTATTACTCCACTGTTCCACAATGTACAACTAAAATTAAACATGGTGTGGTTTTGTTTCATTATTAATATTGTCTGTGCGGAAACAGAATACTAAAATAAAAAGCCATTAAAACGTTTGGAGCCAACAAAGATTCGTTTTTCTTGCTAATTTAACCTAACTGTGGGCGTGTTTCAGTAATAAAAGATGTGTAAAATCTCCAAAACCAAGTCGGTACCGACTCAAGTATTGAAAAGTTCAATAAACTTTATTGGTCATTGATTTATGAAGTGGTTTTTTCATGAAACCCGATCTTCCGAAGGACTTTTCTTAATTTTTAAGGCGCCTCCTTTATTATAACTGATCCTGCATCTCACTCAATAAAGTTGTGCATGTACACTAGCTTCTAACTGCTCATCACTGATACTATCTCTGTCGGATACGATGCCTGGTGAGACAGCGTGCTTTTTAGCCAGACCCACCAGTAAGTTCGAGCCCGCGACTAGATTCCCCTTGGATCATATATAATTTTAAGTTACCACCTAAGTAATGGATGGTCACCCATGCACGGACCGACCGCGGCAATATTAGCAAATATTATATAGCCGCGATCTCCTCGTGAAACGCTGTAAGTACATACCTGACAGCACCAGTTCATCAGTGGGGTTGAAGGTCGCTCTGTTCTTCGCGTACTGGTTGCTAATAGCCGGGGTCAAGGTCATCAGCTCCCGGCCCGTGCGGGTGTCGAAGATCGTGGCAGTCTCCCCTTTGGTTCCTATGATTCTCTCGTCTGACATCTTTGAGAATTCCACGTACTCTTCATTGTCTAGTTGAAATCTGAAGGGATATAATGGGTTATTTATTTGTAGAATACACAATAGTTTTGTTTGCTTTAAATCTCTAAAGAGGTAATTGTACTCATTATTATAACGCATTTTTGTTAAGGAAACAAAAGTATAAAACGGCTTTCTTTTTTCTTTTGTGTGCACCAAAATGTTTGGCATTTTTATTCTCCCCAAGTAAAAGTATTAAGTACTAGCTTCTGCCCGCGACTTCGTTCGCGTCAAATTTCTTGCTCCCCGACCCACCCCGGCGCTCGCCTGCCTGTGTGCGAGTACTTCGTATTTGTGACATTTTTCTCTTTCCTCGGCTCCTAAGGGTCTTAGCGTGATTTTATAAAGCCTTCCTCGATAAATGGGCTATCCAACACTAAAAGAATATTCCAATTCGAACCAGTAATTCCTGAGATTAGCGCGTTCAAGCAAACAAACAAACTCTTCAGCTTTATAATATTATAATATAAATATAGTATAGATTGGTAGTGTTGTACTTACAATAACTCAAACTCTTTCATATTCCATAACGCCGAAAGAGGTCGCCACGGCGTCGTCGCCGACGCTAGGAGTAGTAACCCGTCTCTGCTTGCCTGAATAACAAATTACATTGAAAGAAACAAATAAAATACATTTAATTAGCACAGACTGTAAGCACAAAATATACAGCAGATAAAAATGAAATACAAAAAGGTTTGAAGTACGATGAAAAAACGGAGATTATTTATTTATTTTTCAGAGAGCTTACAGTCTAATAATCTAGGTAAATAGTGTACATTTAGTGCTTACAGTCGCCATTTACTAGCTTCCACAAAATAAAAATAAAAGTATCTAAAGTTAAAAGAAAAAAGAAACTCGCCAAAATAAAATAGAATCTTCTTAAACATATTTAGAAAAATCAACTTACTAACTAGAAACTATTATTAAATCAAAACCAAACTATTATTGTCCCGTCAATTAAGGAGTTGTAGAATGCGTGACCAGCACGGAACAGAGAAAACATGGAAGTGCAAAGTAGGTGTGGCACGCGTGCCACAACTAAGCTTTGTTACGCTTAATTGATCAAAGTCGTGTTCTAACATCGCGTCGAGTTGCTAGTCTCGCGACAAATTTAATTTTTAATAAAACGTTGTAAATACTTTCTGAGCTAAAGCAAAATAAATCCTATCTATAGAACATACAGGTTTATTTCCAGACGTAGGATCTGTGGCTTACGGTAGTTTTGACTAAAAGTAAAACGACAAATCAAACGAATTGTTTATTTGTAGTGCATTCTATGATTATCGGTTTATTTGTGTGAGTTTGGCGACAACGGTTCCTATAGTAATTTTGTTGCATTGCACTTCCACCTGTTTTTCCTTTTCCGTGGTGACCAGGGATTCCGTTCCTTCGTAAATTTATTCAGGTTGCTTCGGGAAAGAACATACTAAAAACCCTGATGTCGAGGAGGTAAGCAGGAGTGGGGAAAAACTTTTGAGTTTTTCGATTATATATCAAAAACGGTGTGTCGCAGAGAAAAATGTCCTAATACCAAATGAAAGCTTATTAAATTCTCTACTATAATATTACTAGGTTTTGCCAGTGGCTTCGCTCGCGTGGAAGTCGGAAATTATCCCACGGCAACGCCCAACCGGTATAAAAAGTATACAGGTTATAAACTGTATTGCGTGATACGCAAAAACGACTGAACGGATTTTGATGAAATTAGGCCCACAGATATTTTTAAACCGCTGGTAAAAGCTACTTTATAATATACTAGCTTTTGCCAGCGGCTTCGCCCGCGTGGAGGTCGGTGTTTTATACATATAAACCTTCCTCTTGAATCACTCTATCTATTAAAAAAACCGGCATCAAAATCCGTTGCGTAGTTTTAAAGATTTAAGCATACATAGGGATAAAGGGACAGAGAAAGCGACTTTGTTTTATACTATGTAGTGAAGTAGGATAGTACGGTGTACCTGCATATGATAGATATAAGACTCATGCACTTGGTACGAGTTCTCCTCTATTCCGCTGAAGAGGTTGAATATCCGAATGTCGCCGGAAGATGTCGCTGCTAACAACTGTTGTTGCGTTGGCTGTTGAAGAAACAAAATAAAACATCAGTTAATAAGTCGAAAGAGACAAAACCATACCATGTTTAATTTTTGTTGTACATTGTCGAACAGTGGAGTAATACACTCCCGAAGTTTGTATGGGACAAATGTGGACTACGTTCACCTTAAGCGCCTATTTACTGAAAAACGTATGTGAGGCATTTTATTCTTTAAGATTAGATATCAATAAAGAATTCGATTACCTACCAACTACCTTTTTATTTGATTGAAATTATGCAGGTTTTTCCCTCTCCTGTAAAATTTGACACAATGCAGTTACATGCTGTCAACCTTTGACCACCGATATACCACATGTACCATAATGAACGCAAGAACTGATACACCCCATCAGAGTATTAAGATAAAAATAATAGTAAAAAAACTAAAAAAACACGCTTTAAAAACCAAACTAAAAAGTAGAAAATAATTTAATTCTATTAAAAAGCGTGGGGTGCTTGATATTAATTGATTATAAAAATACCTCAAAAAGCACCCCACGCTTTTTAATAGAATTAAATTATTTTCTACTTTTTAGTTTGGTTTTTAAAGCGTGTTTTTTTTAGTTTTTTTTAAACTATTATTTATTTTCTATTTTTTAGTTTTTCTAACTACAAAAGCGTGTTTTTTTCTATTTTTTTTTAATCATTGAACTGTCATAGGTCCTCGATAAGTCTACAAAGTTTAAATGAAATCTGACCGTTTAAAGTGGGTCAAAATAGCGTCCAAAGGAGTCGGTTACATACAAACATACAAGTGAAGCTAATATAAAGCGTGTAAAAACATAATACAATGTCCAAAACGTTTTTTTAAGCTAACTGTTATTATTAAGAAAATCACAGAAATGCATCAAGTAATGCTAGGGTCAAGCGCTAGTATTATTTATCATTACCCTAGCCGGTACTACAGACACTTACATGGAATATGGTGTGCGTGAAGTAAGCGTCGTCGTCCTGCAGGCGCAGCGTGCGCACGGGCGCGAAGTGCGAGTGCGCGAGGCGCGCGTTGTGGCGCGTGTGCGGCGTGCCCAGGCCCAGCTCGCGCCGCGCCACGCGCGCGCACACGTTGCCCTCGCAGCTGCCCGAGTACAGCGCGCTGCCGCCTATGCGCGGCTCGGGGCACTTGTGGGGCCTGGGGACGTTTTAAAATATAAGTCGCTCTATGGGGGTAGGCAGAAACTACAGAACGCCACAAAAATATAGGGGCGGCAGGGACGCGCAACCTGTTGCCATGGCATACATGATGCTTTCATTACGGGTTTACACAGATTATAGCAAGGCATTTGATCAGATCGACCACGATACCCTCATAAAGAAGCTATGCTATTTGGGCATCCATGAGGACCTCTTGTGGTGGTTCTCTTCTTACATTTAGAACAGGTCGCAAGCGGTAGTACTAAATAATTATATGTCTAGTAGGATAAACGTGCCCAGCGGAGTGCCTCAGGGTTCGTTGCTCGGTCCTTTTTTATTTGTAATCATGGGAACGACATCGATCAGTGCCTTCATTCATACAAACTCGAAGATAGACTAGCACTTCAGGCTGACTTGTATCGCCTTGAAGAGTATTATCGGGCTAATAAACTTGATCTCAATCCAAATCCAAATCTCAAAAGTGTTTGGTGATCATGTATACTATAAAACGTGCAGCCCTAGCCAGTACTTATACTTTGACGGACCAGACCTTGCCAAGGTGCAATACTATTTGAGACTTGAGCGTCAATCAAGACAGTAAGTTAGTTTTTGACACACACACATTGATACAATTGTGAAAAAGCTTCTAAACTGCTATGAGTCCTCCATGTACCAGAATAAATAAAATAAATAAACAAACTATTGATTAGTTTGTTTATTTACGGGATTTAGAGGACCAAAGTAGACCTAAACTGTATTTACTAAGTCGAAAGTGATGACAATTTGCTACAATTCAACAGATTTTCATGATGTTTCCGCTACTAGAATTGCGACATAATGCCGTTATGTTACATAATGGAATTCGTAGCGCGGTTGGCCATCATGCTTTATTTGCGGCGCATGTGTTCTAGTACCCTTAAAATATTTAGGGAAAGACTAGATGGATAAATTGGTAATACTAAACTTACTCAAACAAGTTAAACTGCGGACACGTAGCGACAGGGTTCTTGCACAGCGAGTGCTGGTTGTAGAGGTACTCGGTGATGATGGTGTGCAGTGTGACGCGGTGCGCGCTCGGCGAGGGCTCGCCGGCGGGCACGCTCAGCTGCTTCTGTAGCGAGCGTTTGTGCTCGGACGTCGGCGTCGTAACTACTAGGGGTGGATTTTGTACTTTTCTGGAACAAATTATTTGAATATTAGCAATTTAATTTAGTTATGACGGTTTAATAATCATGCGTATTGTCAACAGCCGAGGGTCAATTTCTGTATTTTAAAGAGCGTTCACTAAACGAGCCATGTAGCGTACATTGCACGCGCGCATTGCAGAGATCAGCATCTTTCCGTCGCCTTGCACAAATATAGGGGAACGGGCGCCGCCAGTAGGGACTGGTCATCTCCTGGCTCCCACGGCTTATTTTAATTTCTGAATTGTTATTTTATTTTTGTTTTAAATACGAACTCTTTAATGTGCACGTCTTTTTACATCGTTCTCACATTGATAATTTCAACATAATGATGTAACCAACTTGTTGTAACAATACCATGATTTTAAAAGAGTGTCCATGGAGTTTCTTGCCCGTTCTTCTCCATAGGTACCTACGCTTTGGAATGGGCAACTAGCTTCATCTTTCTAATTCACCTTAACAATTCAAAAGTGCATGTAATTGGTTTATTTGAAATAAATGCTTTGAGTTTGAGTTTGAGTTTGATAGTGTAACGCAACAGTATAGAATCACCGTTCATAGTCAGCTGTACTTATTCATACAACTTTTACCAGTTATCGGTGCCACTATCACATTTAACTACCACGTAAGTAAAAAAAAGATCAGCTGTTCCATACATTTTGACCGCGTAGGTATTGCACTTTTCTATGAAACAGCTGATTTTTTTTTCTTGTATAACCGTCGACATATTTCTGCGCTGGGGGGTTTAGGATGATATGCTGAATTCATGGTTACAGTTTACGCACTGGTTAAAAACGCGACGGTCGCGTTACACTATAATTTTTGAAGGCGATGGAAGGTAGTGACCTCTGCAATGTGGGTGCGATGTAAGCTAAATAACTCGTACATTCCCATTATAATCTCTAGTTTCAAGTTGTCAAAAAAACCTCTAATGACACTACATTTTTACAACATTTTGATATTTACTGCCTGATGAGATTGTGACTACATTTTGAACGGTTTCAATTTCGGAAATTAGCCAACGAACCTACTTTTATTCTTGTATTAAAAAAATATGTTTTATTTCTGTGGGTCTAATATTTAACCCACTAGGTACTTATTTTCTTTCAGTACCCGGACATTAATATGGCACATACTGTCTTACACTGATATAAAAAAAAAACTCAAGATAGCGTCTCAAAAACATCTACAATGTGCGCTGCGGGTCCAAAAAGGCAACATTAAAGCAATTCCTCTAAAAGTGATTCATTTCCTGAATTCCCCTATGATTCTGCTATTTGACATTTTACTTGAATATAGCAATTCATAATTCGGTGACCATTTTACGAATTTCCATACAAAACTGTCAAACAGATGAATTGCGTGCTGTCTACGCAGATAATATTATGAATTGTCAGTTTGTGACCATTTTACGATTTTAAATATGATTCATATATCGTACACTTAGATCTAAACAGAGTTAACTCAAAAAAGCACTTTTTTCAAAAACGGTCAAGAACTATTTACCGTGTTCCTGTGCACTGGATATTTGCTTTGCAAGTTCTACTAGAAAAATATTTTTAAATCTGTTTTATTGGTCGATAGGTAGTGAGTTAAGGAATTCAATGGTAAGCACAAGTCAAAACTCCCAATTTTTGACGTAGCTCTCTTTAGATCTAGGTGTGCGATATGATCATATTATGATTCTGCCAAAGTGGCCTTTTGGAGTTTTTGGCGGGATCACGTTGGAACATGTCGCACGACTTTTTATTTTCATGAAATTTAGTGAAATAGCGAATAAAATTGTATAATTTTGGTAGTGAATTATGCAATTTAATTACGTGTGAGTGCACAAATGTAGTGAAGGTGAAAATAAGTGACTAACGTGGACTTTTCGTGTTCCCCCCAAAAACTCCTATTAGGTTGTTATAAAGTTACTACCGCTTTACAATAACTTTGACTTGACTGACTAAAGACGACTATGACTGTTTTGTAACTTCGTGCCCGATATCGGGCCATTTACTTGATGGAAAAGAAAAATTACTTGACACTGGCTAAATGCACAAACCGTGCGAAAAAAAAAAAGAAAAAAAAAAGTGGCCTTTTTAGAACCCCTGGTGTCAATAGTACCGTCAGTCACCCTTCAGTCAGTCTTTTTCGACATTGCTTTGTAAAAATCACTTTAAGTCTTTGACTTGGTTGAATCACTACATAGTATAAAACAAAGTCGCTTTCTCTCCCTATGTATGCTTAAATCTTTAAAACTACGCAACGGATTTTGATGCGGGTTTTTTAATAGATAGAGTGATTCAAGAGGAAGGTTTATATGTATAATACACCGACCTCAACGCGGGCGAAGCCGCTGGCAAAAGCTAGTTAGCAATAAATGTGTTTTATCATAACTGGCGTATAATTGGGGACAGTGTTGAGTGTTATTTTTTTTTTCGAGACTGTACATCTTGGATTTTTTGTATATCAATGCCGTCCTTTTACAAAACGCGATCTAACTTTAGTTCTAGCCTAAATCTCTAAGCCAGTTTTCGCATTACCAACTTTATTTCGACTTGGGTACAGTTCTTAATACAAAAATGGCAACTTAGAACCGGACTAAGTTGTCAGTTTTATAAAAAGAACTACATTTCTATAATCTTAGTTCAAAAACTGGGGGTTAGATTTAAACAAAAAAAAACTTTTTCCAAAAAAAACAACCGACTTCCGAAAAAACACTACAAAGTGAAAAATAACTTTAATTTCGGAAGGCGGTGACAAAAAATTTAAATACATATCCAAAGTCGGTTGTTTTTTATGGAAAAAGTTTTTATTTTTAACTTTTTAGTTATAGTCTCTCCCTTACTAATTCGAAATTTCATCATCCTTGGGGTCAAAACAATGCATATTTATGCGATAGCAGCAATCGCGGACCATTTACTGTTATTTTTTTAAGAGTTCCGTCGTCTGTCTCCGAAACGCATCACCAGATCTATATGAAATTGAAATAGGACCACACGGGAAGCACGAGCTTTTAAATAAAAAAAGAATCATCAAAATCGGTTCACCCAGTCAAAAGTTATGAGGTAAAAAACATAAAAAAAAATACAGTCGAATTGAGAACCTCCTCCTTTTTTTGAAGTCTGTTAAAAAGTTTGGCTGTGACTTAGTCATCTGTCTCACTCATACATGTATGACAGTCTCTTTCTGAAGCTACGTATCATATTTACGCTCGGGTAGTCTAAAAACTTAACAATACCATATACTAGGACTGCAAATACAAGAGAAATTCTGTTGTATTTGCAGATCAAAACACTAAACTCACATGCAAAAATTGTCACACTATGTGTTTGGTCATACAAATATTTCTGTGGCCTGATGCTAAAAGGGCCAAAGTACGTTATTATTGGCTTAAGTACACTGCAGCTCTTTTACCACATGTTATTTGTTCTAAATGGGTTAAAAACGCACACTTATGAAAGATTGTTGATAAACTAACGCCCTTTTAGCACAAAAAAAATTTCATGCTTTTTCAATAAACTGGCGTTTCAATCTCATTTCATTCAAAAACGTACTTTGGCCCTTACGGTGCCAGGCCACAGATTTATACTGTGCGAGAATCGAGCCCATAACATAGCGCAGCGGCCGACGCGCTTCGCCAATCATGCACTAACTTATGAGTAGAGATATCGGATGCATATTTACCTAAAGTTAACAACTATTTATTGTACCTATGTTAAAAAGATGTTTAAATGAATTATGAATTAATTTTTAGTTATGGCCAGTATGGAAGCAGCTTCTAATTTTTTTTTTTGTAAAATCATCCCTGGATTCCAGGAACACCGGGAACGCATAACTAGTCAGCTGTATAGTATGGAAGCGACTTCTTAATTATTAGGATTGCGTAACTATTCAGACGCATATTTATTTAAAATTAACCCCGATGCAAATATGAGTATGTTTGGTGTAAGTCTGTAATAAGAGTACGGGTGGTGTTTGTTAGTTGAAACGATTTTTTTTTTTTTTTCATTAAATTAAGACTACTTCAATACAAAAGCGCATTCCACATTAGCCAATATCTCAACTTTAGGTGAATATGCACCCGAATATCCGATCCCTGCTTATGAGACATTTACTTACATTTTTACCATCGTTAGCCAAGATTTATACAAAATACTGTAACTGTTTACCGTCTATCACATGCAAATCAATATTTAAATTGTGGTAATTTCTCTACATACATAATAATTTAGTTAAATACCTTTTGACAACTAAACTCATATCCGACCGAAGCCAGGGAGGGTCGCTTGTGTAACAAAAACAATATTCTTTTCAATTTTTGTCAGTTCAAAAATTAACACATCAATTTCTGGGCGTATGATACGCCCAGCGAGGTAGTTAGCGTAAAACACTAACAATTGCAATGCCTTTGAGGGGCTTTTAGCTAAGTAATAAAAGCCACACACGTCGATTGATCACGTTAAGCTACACTTGCCGCGGTTGGTCCGTGGATGGGTGACAAACTTTACATAACAAGACACCTCGTGCCTCAGAAAGCACGTTAAGCTATTGGTTAGAAGCCCGAAAGTCTGACAACCGGTCTTCCCAGTAACAGGGTTGTGGAGGTCAGATAGGCATTCGCTAAATGTAAAATACTGATATTCAGCTGGATCCGGTTAGACTGGAAGCCAACCCCAACTTGGAAAAGTTTAGGCAGATGATGACTATCAAATTGCAACGCGTTTCATTTAGACAGTTCGTCAACATTCATTTTGCGCTTTTATAATTTGTAACTCGGTGATATCATAGTGGATGTCCACGCATCGCAATAACACTGGTTACATAAATAATATACTGTTTGGACTTTAAAAGAGATCATGACCTCTGAGTTTGTTATGGCCTACGCAAATGTGACGGGTCGTTGAGCTCCATAAAATAGGGTTGAGCTACACGATGACTGATGCATGCATGTCGTCTGTTGAGACAGGTCAGCTCAAAGCTGCAATGGCTCTTTCTTCAAAAGGCCCTTCCAGACATGGCCCTGCATTATTAGACTTACATAACATCTTAATAATATAATGTTTGGACTTTAAAAGAGACCATGATCTCTGAATCTGATAAGGCCTAAGCAAATGTGACGGGTCGTTGAGCTCCCTAAAATAGGGTTGAGCTACACGATGACAAAACACTACTGATGCATGCATGCCGTCTGTTGGAACAGGTCAGGTCAAAGCTGCAATGCCTCTTTCTTCAAAAGGTCCTTCCAGACATGGCCCTGCATTATTAGACTTACGAGGGTCATTCAATAAATACTTAGCCTACAAAAAGTAAACGAAAATTTTGGAAAAGTGGGAATTTATTTTTCAACATAGTCTCCTTTTAGTTCGATACACTTAGCCCAGCGATGCTCCAACTTTTTTAATCCGTCCGAAAAATAGTTTTTGTCAAACTCTGCAAAATAGGCCTCCGTGGCGGCGATGACCTCCTCATTCGATCCATATCTATTCCCGGCGAGTGATTTTTTCAGATTAGGAAACAGAAAGAAGTCACAAGGGGCCAAATCTGGAGAATACGGTGGATGGGGCAGCAATTCGTAGCGTAATTCGACCAATTTGGCCATGGCAACGGCAGACGTGTGAACCGGTGCGTTGTCGTGGTGAAACAGCACTTTTTTCTTCGCCAGATGGGGTCGTTTTTTCTTTAATTCGGCGTCGAATCGGCCCAATAAATCGGCATAGTAAAGCCCTGTAACTGTTTTACCCTTCTCGAGGTAATCGATGTAGATCACACCTTGTGAATCCCAGAAAACGGTGGCCATAACTTTTCCGGCCGATTTTACAGTTTTCGCCTTCTTTGGAGCACGTTCCCCGGTCTGGATCCATTGTTTTGATTGCTCCTTGGTCTCTGGTGTGTACCAGTGGATCCAGGTTTCATCGACGGTCACAAAACGACGCAAAAACTCCGCTGGATTCCGCTTAAACAGCGCCAAACACGTTTCCGATGTGGTCTCACGGTTGCGCTTGTTTTCTGGTGTGAGTAAACACGGCACCCATCGCGCCGACAGCTTTCTCATGCCGAGTTCCTCGTGAAGAATATGATGCACTGTTCCTTCTGAAATGCCTACAGTCTCAGCTAGCTCCCGAACCTTCAATCGGCGATCTGCCAATACGAGATCATGGATTTTTTTAATGTTTTCCTCCGTAGCAGCTGTTTTCGGTGCACCTGGACGTGGTTCATCAAAAACCGACGTACGGCCACGTGCAAACTCGTTGAACCAATTCTTGACGGTGGCCATCGATGGAGAAGAGTTACCGTACACAGCATCCAAGCGCTCTTTGATTTCGATGCGCGTTTTCCCTTCCAAAAATAGGAATCGAATCACCGAACGATATTGCTCTTTTTCCATTTTTGTAAAACCGATCGACACGTTCGCTTCCATAAGTTGTCAAATTAAAACAAATGAAGGGATTGGAATGAAAATTTGAAAAAAGAATTAAAAAAGAATGTGCTACACTGTGGTAAAACTCTTTTGAAACTACAGCGCCCTCTGGCGATGAGGCTAGGTACTTATTGAATGCACCTCGTACATAACATCTTAATAATATAGTGTTTGGGCTTTAAAAGAGACCATGACCTCTGAGTTTGTTTCTGAATTTCTACTCAGGGAACAGTCAGCTACAAAATACCGGTGCCATCTAGTTTTAAAAATATTGGCCAACAACATATTGACGTGTAAAAGTGTCTTACAAGATCCACTTACATAAATAAACATTTCATTTCATTTCACTGGCAATTAAAATGCACGGAAATATACATGGTGGCAGGGCCATCGACGCGCAACCGGTTACCAAGGATTCAGTGTGTTATGCAATTGGTGCAGGTTAGCATAAAGGTGCTTTTACATGAGCAATTATCGCTCGGCAACACTAATGGATCAATCTAGATCAATTAAGTGGAGCAATCTGAAACAACAACAATAAAATGGGGCAATTTTTTCCGGAATAATGCTTCTAATTGCTCCATATATTTGACATTTCTCAATGTCGCCAATATGAGTTGCCAAATATCCAATCGGTTTGAAAATTTTTAGTCAATTTTCTTTCCATCTCGTTTGTACGTATAACTACATCTCGTTTTTGCGAGAGGGCCGGCGGCGGAGGCGGCGGGGGGCGGGCGTATTGCCTAGTTTTTTAAGTTGCTCCATATTGCTTGCATGGTATTGTGTGGCCGTATCTCTGGCAACAGGTTGCTACATGTTGCCATTGCTCTAAATTTCTGGATGTAGTCGTGACGTCATAGTTGGCGAGAATTGACCAGAATGAAGCAATTTTAGTTGCTCGTGTTAGCGCACCTTAAGGGATTGCAATTCAGTAGCAAAGTGATGTAACGCAATACATCGGGATCCAGCATGATTTCAGGGATTAGAAACTGATGGAGTGAATGGGAAGTTTTTGACTTTGTTGGACGCAGAAAGAGCTTTTTCGATCGCTAGCTACATAATATGTAGTTCTATAAGTATAGATTGGGAAATAACGGTATTGACGCTATTTGTTTTTGTAGATCATATTTCTAAAAAGAAAACTGAATTATTATTTGATATTTGTAAATTTGTTACATTTTATTGAACTTTTTATTAACAGTTAATAAATAAGTATTTCATAACTTCTCCCGCTCTGGGTGGAGTAGGAGGGCGTGTCAGACTTTTACTGACTAAAACCCACCCGTGTTCCCTTAGTTGCCTGTGTGCCAGGGGCCGCGGTATCTCTTTCGAACAACCCGCACCCCTGGCAGAACATTTAATTATACCGTAACAAATAACAGAATTATAACCCGTTTTTTTTTTAAGTGAAAACTTCTTTAGGCGCGTTGAGCACTTTTTGGGTGAACAAAAATCATGGAACTCGCGTCATCGACACCGAACGCTTTCCAGCGTGCACACGTATGAGTCGCGCGTTGATGTCTTTTATACGTAATTGTTCAAGTTTTCATTTCTGTCGGCACTCCCGGAGTGCCACTGTATTTTTTTTTCTCTTTGTGACTGTACGTAACTTGAGGCACTTCTCGACAAACACATGACCGGCGCCGTGAACAAGCACCATTAGCCCATCGCTCTTAACATTCCCTTTATTGTAATCGCTCACCTAAGTTTGATGACAGGCGGCAAAGGACTGGCCTCATCCACGTTCATGCTGTTGTGTGAGCTGTTCAGGTCGATACTGTCGCGGTGTAGCGTTCCACTGCTGCTTGCGCGGGTCACGGAGAGGCGAGGCTGTGGGGAAAACGAGCAATGAATATATGAATTCAGATTCTCGGATAGTTATCATGTTTTGGGAATATTAAGTCCGGTACACGTGGCAGAGTTAAAATTCCAATGCAGTCGATTTTTTCAAGGAGAGTTTTTTTTTTTCATAATTAAACCGTATTTTTATGTGAGAATTAAAAATTCGAAATGGTGGCAGCGAAAATTTTCAAATTTTTCATCATAGGAGTGAGTTGTTTTCATGGTTTTCGAGGCTGCTAATGTCGATAATGAGCTCAATAAAATTCCAATATAGCGGCTCCGAAAAATTACAGACTTTTTCTTCATAATTTTGTAAAAACAAATCCATTACGATGGCATTTTTTTACATCTCTTAGATATAGTTTTTTCCACAATCAAGCATGGTTCTTTTGACCGGTTTTCACACATATTTAGATAACTGGTTCGGGAAAGTTTATATTTTTAATAAAAGTAGCCGTACGAAGCAAGGGCGGGTCGCAAATATAAATTTAAGAAAAAAAATGTAATCCACCATTTTGTAGCGGCGACCATCTTGGATTTATAATGATACTGGTTAAATTTAATTGTATTGTTATCAAAACCAAAGGTGTGAACCAAATATCAGATTAATCTGCCAACAGGAAGGGGTTAAAATTTCAAGTACTAAAGGAGAAGTTGCAACTTCCATAGAAAATTACCCCACGTCCGACAGCTGAGAAAAAGATCTAAAAAAATAAATAATAATGAGTATTACTAAATTGCATACCTCCGATTGTCGTCCTTACTGGCTACCATATTTAGAAATTGGTCCAAATATTGTGTCTTTCAGGCGCAGTATTACTTAACTTAAAAATATTTCACTTTCAATCATGCAATACCTACTACTCTAATGATGATAAACAGTGGAAGTGAAAGTGGAAAAGTGGAGTGGAAGCCAGGGCCTTAACGCAAGTGCAAGACTGCGAGCGGAGCGATTTAGGAGCATGCGCGCAGGCACACCTTTTTTGTTCTCATGTTAGTGATCGAAACAACAATATTAACCTGTTTGGTTGGTGAACCAATGTACGGTTTTGAACGACCTGAATGAGGCCGGGCCATTGTTAAATAGCCGTCCGTGTGTAATACCATTAATTATTTTACAAAATAAATAGATTATCTAATCAGTAAGCGTTACTTTAAATAATACTTTTTAAATATGTTATTATTAATTTAGTATAATAACTATTATCAAACAATTGCAAATAAGTTAATACAGTGTTTAATAGCTTTTTAATCCTATTATAAAACTAAAATATTACAGGTATTCTGCCCCTGAATTAATATTGAAAGCAATTTTTTTAATGTGCTAGCCAGTAAGGATAATCATTGGAAGTATATCATTTTTATACTCCTGTTTAGCGATTTTTTGAGATATGTATCTTTGCAGTCGGAATTGGGGTATTTTTGCTACTTCTTCTTTGACCCAAAATACAAACAGAACAAGTTGAGTAGAGCCGTTTAAAGATAGTTGACTCTGCCAGGGGTGCGGGTTGTTCGAAAGAGATACCGCGGCTCCTGGCACACAGGCAACTGAAGGAACACGGGTGGGTTTTAGTCAGCAAAAGTCTGACACGCCCTCCCGCTCCACCCAGAGCGGGAGAAGTTATTTGATGATTCCCCAAAAAAAAGCGCTATTAATTTTAGTATGGTAACATTATTTTTCTTTGAACTGTAAAGTTACTGAATACAATTAAAAGTCGAACTACTAGTACCACGCCCTCCTGCTCCACCCAGAGCGTGAGAGGTCATTTGAAGATTTCCCTCCCAAAAAAGAAAGATAGTTGACTCACTCTAGTGGGCGTAGAAGGAGTGTAGACAGGTGGCGGTGGCGGCGGCGGTGGCGCGGGCAGTGCGGGCGGCGGTAGCTTGGCCTCGCGCTGCAGCGTGGCCGCGCTGGCCGACAGGCCTCGCGCGGCCAGGTGCGCGGCCACGAGCTGCAGGAGCTGGCGCTCGTTGTAGTTGATACGCGTTTGGGCTACTACGTTTGCCTGTGAACGAAAATGTCTATATTAAGAGCCCCATCCATAAATTACGTCACACGTTAAGGGGGCGGGAGGGGGGTTAACCGAAATGTGACATTGTGTGACAAGGGCAAAGTCTGCTATTTTTATAAATTCGTCATTCCAACACGATCCCATTGCCATTTTGCTAAAAGTTCGTAATCTGCTAAATGCATAATGGTCGTTCATTGGTCGGTCAATGGTCTCGTAATAGAATTGTGTCATAATGGCATTGTCGTATTGCCATTATTATAAAACCCGTTAGTAGAAATGATTTTGAAAAAACTACTAAGTACTAAATTTGAACATTTATTCATGCCCGATTTCATTTAATATTACATATTATTTATTAGTGTTAAATTTTAGCAGATTACCCTAAGTCAGTCATTCATTTGTCATTATGTACGAGATTACCAATAAATGCCATTTTTTTCAATGGAGTGTCAGCGGCTGACCATTGGAGTCATAATGACGCCATTATATTAGTAGATTACCAAACTTATCAAAATCAACAATTATGAAACCAACTATAGACAATTCTGACACTATTGTAATAGCAGACTTGAGGCCCAGGGGTTGCGTTGTATTCCACGCGCGCCTCAAAGAGATGTCAGCACCTTTTGGTGTGGTCCGCAAAGGTCGATGCCTGCCAGGGGTGCGGGTTGTTCGAAAGAGATACCATCGCTCCTGGCAAACAGGCAACTGAGGGAACACGGGTGGCTTTTAGTCAGTAAAATTATGACACGCCCTCCTGCTCCACTCAGAGCGGGAGAAGTTATTTGATGATTTCCCAACCTGCTCAAAAAAAAAACGGCTTTGACAGTCGTTACGGGTCGTCAGAAACCCGAAAGTCTAAGAACCAGTCTTACTAAGGGGTATCGTATTACCCAGTAACTGGGCTGTGGAGGTCAGATAGACATTCATTATTCAACTGCATCCGGTTAGACTGGGAGCCGACCCAAAAACATAGTTGGGAAAAAAGACTAGGCAGAAGGTGAAGTTATATTCTACGCTAACATGTTGTTGACTACTTACCCTATGTATATTAGCCAGCGAGGTCTCGAACTCGGCGCCCATGTACTTGCTCTTGCCAGACACCCGCTCCAGTAGTTCTAGCGCATACTTCTGAAACATCACGTGTTCTTGTCGCTTCTCTTGGAGTATTGGATCGCGCATTAACACTGGAAATAAAACACAAAACATCACGCCTTGTTTCCCCGAAATAAAACACAAAACATCACGCCTTGTTTCCCCGAAATAAAACACAAAACATCACGCCTTGTTTCTTCGAAATAAAACACAAAACATCACGCCTTGTTTCTTCGAAATAAAACACAAGACATCACGCCTTGTTTCTTCGAAATAAAACACAAAACATCACGCCTTGTTTCTTCGAAATAAAACACAAAACATCACGCCTTGTTTCTTCGAAATAAAACACAAAACATCACGCCTTCTTTCCCCGTAAGGTGGGGCAGAAATGTACCTATAGCCCACCCACATTTCGTCAGTTGTGTTTAGCAGTAGTATAATAAATTAGTCTATAATGTTCCCATTGCTGGGACACAGGCCTCCTCTCTGTGAGAGGGAATGGGCCGTAATCCACCAAGCGGGCCCAGTGCGGGTTAGTTCTAAAACATGCCGGTGTCCTCACGATGTTTTCCTTCACAGTTTTGAGAGCAGAGATAATGAAAATAATAGGATATTTTACTCTATATGAGAAAAAATCTAAAAATATATTATTGAGATAGCTTACGCAAAATGCATTCGAAAAATGTTAGTTTTAGTCCATGAAACAACAAAATACATTTTAAAATTAAATTCAAAGGTTTCAGTTCTTTTTTATCTGTTTTTGAATACCATGAAATAGCAGCCGCCATGTTATTACGTCATACGGCGTGTAAATTAATCATCTTTCTAGTTTTATTATTTTCGTAACCTAATTAATTTTTATTGAAATAATATCTTCCATTCAGGAACAGCAAACCAACGATAAGTAGAATAATAACATTTAAAATTATAAACAATTATCATACAAAATATCAACGCATTTGTCTGCACAGCAAACTGACGTCATACCCACAGAGCAATATGGCGTCCACTGCGTACAGCGTTTTCGTCAAATTACGCGCGAAATTTGAAAATTATTAAATTTAAATGCATTTTTACGGCACTATTCGATTAAATAAAAATGTTGTGTTTGTTTTAATGGTAGTTTAGTAGAATGTAATTAGGACACTTTTCAAAAATGGATTTAATATCCTATTTCCACAAAGTGCTTGTCGGGATTCGAGCTTACGACCTCCAACTCAGTATGTCGCAGCCGTTACCACTTGGCCACCACTGCTCTCTAAGTTATGTTTAAGTCTCATGTAATAGGGAGCGACCCTATTGCCATCATCATATCAGCCGAAAGACGTCCACTGCTGGACATAAGCCTCCCCAAAAGGGGGGGATTTGCCATAATCGCCACGCTTGGCAGGCGGGTCGGCGATCGCAGTATGGTGGTCAAATGCATAGAGAACGCTGCTGCCCATTCTCTAGTAAGTCCCTTAGTCGCCTTCTACGACACACACGGGAAGAAATGGGATGGTGCTATTCTTTTACGTCCGGCACCACACAGAATTACCATCAACCGAGCACAAATCCAGACTTCGGGTTGTTTCTGAGAAATTCCAGATAGAAAAATTCCATAACACTTTGTCTGAACTGGTAATCGAGCCCAAGTCCTGATGTTTATGCTGTAGAATATAAGGCCTTACCTTGTATCTGGGAGGTGGTGAAGAGTGGCAGCTTGGATATGATTTGTCTGACTGTTGGGCATCTCGCTAGCCCAGCTAACGCTCTGCATGCAAGCCCGCGCAAGCGGTCCGCGTCCGTTATGGGGGATTTTACCATCATTAGCGATAGTAATACCTGATGAAAAAAAAAATTATATTAAAATAGCATCACGCACGAAGGGGTAGGCAGTTGTGTACATTGCACACATAGTTGGGGCACAGTTTCATGTAATATGGAGCAAGTATATTACTATTTACTAGGCCCAAATCTTTGGTGCTTGTTACTAAGAATTTTCTATGGTTAGAGGCCATAACTTGTATTGCAGTACTTTTAAATTTTTCTTTAGTTGTGCATAAACTGATTATTTTTCTTATTTCAGGAGATCACATTTCAGGTTTACAAAACCAATTTTCCAAATTAAAATTAATATTACAAAAAAGAAAGCTTTATCGCTGGTGTCTGCACTCAAGAAAAATCATTGAACTACAGATGCCACCGGCTTCAAAACTATCGTACAGTTGCCTTTAAAGAAAAAATAATTTTGTTCAGACATAAAAACTCCTAGTCGCTTTCGTGACTACTAACTATACAACATGTAACGGAAAGGGTATATACATATCAAGGGCACGGCTTCTTTGGATGATATCAAACGATATTGGAAAGGATTTTTAATCCTATCTCTACAATATGTTCGGAAGTCATGATAATTTTAATACATTGATACCAGAACAAATTGAAACAAACACATCACTCAGAAGAGATTTATCGTGATATTGGGAAGTAACGTGGAAAGTTATTGACCTACGTAGTGCGGTGACACGTTTGTCATGATTTGAATTTAAGAAACATACGAAACCGAAAATTTTTATCAAATTCTTTGAGTATTTTATTTTGAGCTGAAACTATGTATAGTGATTCTATACCAGCTGTTATCTTTAGTGCTTAAGGATAGCAATAGGGTTTCCGTTACACGTTATATATTTTTTTTATTAATCAAAATGAAACTTTACTACACAAAAAAACAGAGCACATAGACCGTGACATTTAAATGGTTGTTTTCCCGCGGCAGATCAACATGCCATAAGGAGTACTTTCGAAGCATAGAGTAAAAGTAAAAAAATTAAGATTTTTTGTTCTAAAATAATTAAAAAAAATATCCATCAACTCAATAAAACAATACTCAACAGTAACACTAGAGGTAACTGGTAGATACTACTCGAATCGCACGCGCCGCCGACAAAGGGAACAGCGATGCATAAATGTTCAAAGCAAAATAAACTCTCCCGGTGGTGATTTTTCACAATGGTTAATCTGCCATTTTTTGTTTCTAATATTTTATTTGTTTATAAAACGATTGTATTACCAAGACAAAACCATTTCGCTGCGGGAAAACAACCATTCAAATTTCACGGTGTTTATATAACTCACCATAATACCGTTGTTGGTTCGCACACTCTCCCAGACCTTTTGTATCAGATCTTCATAAGACTTGAGCGCAGTTTTCTTTTTACTGGAGCCCGTTATTGAGAACCGTGTCGTTGATGTACCAGCCTAAGAAATAAAATATGGGATGAATATTAAGCAGGATCATTACTCGGTCGTCTGAAGCCCGAAAATCTGACAACGAGTCTTGCCAAGGGGTATTGTCTAATTCTAACTAGAATGTGCCATCGGCTTCGCCCGCGAGGACGCCGAAAATTATCCCACGCGAACGTATTACCGGGATCAAAAGTATCCTATGTGTTAAATGCAGGGTTTAATGTGTATTTGTGCCAAATTTCATCCAAATATTTGTATGACCTACAAGTAGTTGTTCCGGGTCTGGCTGTTTGTGTATGTGAGTTTAAATGTTTGTAAACGCAATCACAATACAGGAGAAATTCCTAGTGTGAGGCAACGGTTGCGATGAAAAAAAAAAAAAAACTACACACTAGTACTTAGACATCGGTCTAAGCTGGGACCAGCAGTGCTATTCTGTAAGTCACCCAAAAGGCAATGGAGAGGGCTATACTCGGAGTTTCCCTCCGTGATCGAATCAGGAATGAAAAGATCCGCAAGAGAACCAAGGTAACCGACATAGCCCGAAGAATTGCCAAACTTAAGTGGCAGTGGGCAGGGCACATTGCTCGCAGAACACATGGCCGATGGGGCGGAAAGGTTCTGGAGTGATGACCGCGTGCTGGTAGGCCTCCTACAAGGTGGGCCGGTGATGTGAAGGCCGCAGGAATCCGCTGGATGCGGGATGCACAGAACCGGTCAAAGTGGCGGAGCTTGGGGGAGGCCTATGTCCAGCAGTGGACGTCTTTCGAGTGAAATGATGATGACGGCGGTGAGCTTGCTACTCTCCTGCAGGCTTAGCATGACGCTTTATATTTCTACTCGAAATCGCTTGTCTACATTTCTCGGTACAAAACTGTTCGTTTATTATACATTATGATATAATTTGTAGTCGTAGTTCCTCTCAACCTAAGCACCTACCATCTAATCTCTTCACCACCCTTGTTTGACTGGTAGAGAATGCCTAAGGCATTAAGTCCGCCTTTGTACCTTTTTGTGTACGAGAAGTTTAAATAAATAAATTGTCTACACGGAAACGTCATTTTAGTCTACTCTTCCATCGACCAAAAGGCTCCTCTACGGTTTTCGTGCTAAGCCTGCAGGAGGAGGGTTGTGTCGTAGTCCCCGCCTGTACATAACGCTGCGTACTCACTCGATGCACGGGCGCGCACACACAGTTGACGAGCACGTTGAGCGCGGCCTTCTGCACGTCGGGCTCCGGCACGATCTCGCCGTCCGCGACCCCTGCCAACACATCTGTGTTACTATTATTATTCACCCACTATTTTTGCTCAAGAAATACGTTCTACAAAATACAATTAAGAGCGTTCATTCTGAAAATGGGCAAAGTCGCAAATAGCTCACTGTTTTGATTAATGTGGCAATATTACTGTATGGAAATATGAAATATCGCGAAGTAGTGACCTAAAATAATCATTATGAAATGCAATAATTTAATATCTTAACACCAAATATTTAATTTGAATGTAAAAAAACTAACTTGGAAACTTTCCAAATGCCCTTTTTACACCTAAAACGGTTACAACATCAAATTCAGTGTTATAAATGCAAATAATTATTCGTATTTTAGGTCACTAGTTAGCGATATTACATATTTCCATACAGAATTAATAAAAACAGGCAAATATTTTAAAACTATTTGCAACGCTGCCAACTTTTAGAATAAATGCTCTTAAGACCATTCTCCCCGCGCGGGCTGGAAACGGCGCATTTATGGCGGTTTTTCGTGATTATTTCATGAAATACAAACAAAAGTAAACATTTTTTTCAGCCATGTACTAGATCGTTGGTATTTTCAAGTTTGTATGCTAATTTTTTTTACAGTTATTTTGGCATTTTGTTATAAAAATCGACATAACGTCAATTATTATTACTAAGTACGATTTTTTTTTTAATGAAAGAGTAAATATTTAAAATAATTATAAATACCTACCAAAGAGCTAGTGCTTGGCTGAAAAAAAAATGTACTTTTGTTTGTATTTAATGAAATAATAATGAGTAGATAAAAATATATTTAGAAATAAGCGCGAAGCAATAAGCAGCACCCTAAATACGTGACACACTATCAATCACAATCTGAATGATTTTGAAGAATATTGCAAATCTGTCGCTTCATATGCTCGAATTTGTATATTGAGCATACACATTTTTACGTATACACCGAAAATTTTTAATGATTGTTTTCCCGCGGCAGAACAACTTGCCATAAGGAGTACTTTCGAAGCATAGAGTAAAAGAAAAAAAAAGAAAGATTTTTTTTGTTTTAAAATAATAATAAAAATATTCATCAACTCGGTAAAACACTAGAGGTAACTTGTAGGTACTACTCGAATCGCACGCACCGCTGACAAAGAGAACAGCGATGATAAATGTTTAAAGCAAAATAAACTCTCGCACGTGGTGATTTTTCGCAATGCTTAATCAGGCATTTTTTGTTTCTAATATTTTATTTGTTTATAAAACGATTGTATTACCAAGACAAAACCATTTCGCTGCGGGAAAACAACCATTAAAATTTCACGGTGTATATATCACCGTAAAATTGTAAATACCGTTAGTTTATAATTTATCTCGCAAGATTGTTAACTGTCGATAGTTTGTGAACCGTAACATACTGCTTACAATTTAACGCATTATTTTTCGGTAGATTATAATCTATCCAAGTGAAACCTTCAAATTGTGAACTGGTATCAAGACGGATAGTACCTTGCGCTATTATTAAATAGTCAAGTAACTGCCACCTAACTTGGAAGTAGCGCTAACTCGGCTCGCGCGCGGTTGTTCGTAATTCTAACCTAACCTATATGGTCGGTCCCGAGTCGACAGCGTTGTGTTCCACGCGCACCTCAAAGAGATGTCAGCACCAACTCGTGGGGCCTGCAAAGGCCGATGCCTGCCAGGGGTGCGGGTTGTTCGAAAGAGATACCGTGGCCCCTGGCACACAGGCAACTAAAGGAACACGGGTGGGTTTTAGTCAGTAAAAGTCTAACACGCCCTCCTGGTCCACCCAGGGCGGGAGAAGTTGTTTGATGATTTTACACCCAAAAAAAAAACCTATTAGGTCGGTAAGCAGTATGGTGCAGTTCACAATTTATCGACAGTTTAAAATCTCGCGAGATAGATTATAAACTGACGATGTTCATAATTTTACGGTGATGTATACACAACGTAAAGCAATTAATGTTGTAGAACAATCAAAATTGAAGCCATTCCTTCTGTTATTGTGTACGTGTACTACGCAATTACTGAGCAGATCAAGTGATTTCTGAGATAAGGACTAGCTACTAAAGATATGATATTAAATTTAATTTCAGTAGTTGGTGGCAAAAATATAAAATTCCGAAATCAAAGATACTTTTCAATTTGTAGAAGTTTTTAGTCATTTTTTTAAAGGTTTTAGTTACTATTTTTTAACCGACTTCCAAAAGGAGGAGGTTCTCAATTCGTCGGAACCTTTTATTGAATAAAGAACCATATTTATATAAAAGAAACAATTTAACTTACCTAAAACAATATTGACGCCAGTCGTCATCTCAGCGTCCTTCAAATCCAATTTTTCAGTCAACAACAATTGTACTCGTGGCGCCACACAGCAAACAGAGATCACGTCTAATGCAGATCGCACTGTCTCTGATCTGAGGAAAATTACCTTTATTGTAGGGGCGATAGAGTTCTGAATTGCATGAAGTTTAGAGAAAATATTAGGCATCCTCACATACTGGTTTATCTTAAGATGAGCTTTATTGTAAGGGCGATAAAGTTCCGAATTGCATTGTTCCGCCGTATCTTTTGATGGTGTTGCCCTGACATATTATTCGTAATGAATTTTATTACATGTGGGAATGTAAGTTGAATGGAACGGTAACATGGTATAAGGAATGAAAGGAAAGAGTGAGACAGGAGTGAAGGAATGAATGAAAAGAGGCACGAAAAATGGACGACGGTGCGCGCGGTTTTTCTTAATTATTGTAAAGTGTATTTTGAGCCATTAAAACTTCTTGTTAAACGTACAAATTGGCTATTTACTTTGCCTTCGATCCCACATACATACTAGCGTTAGCCAGCGTCTCCGCCCGCGTGGAGGTCAAAAATTATACCACGCGAATGTACTAATGGGATCAATAGTATACTATACAATATGTAACAAAAACCCTGTTGTTCCTTTTACGGACGTATACACTTACCTACAAGCACAACATTTACGAAGCTATAATTTAAAAAATAAGCATTGGCTGGTCGAGAGTTCAGTATCAAATAACTATTAAAATCGACATATTCGAAAAAAATGTTTACAATATGTGATTTTACAAGTATCCTTATTTCGCACAATAGACTACGAACTCGGCGGCTTTCTTTGATCTAATCAAAATCAGTTAAACTTTACAAATATTCATAATTAAATATTTATTTTAAATATTTTTGTTGAACCGTTTTTATAAATGGCTTTTTTTTTTTTTTTTGTCTTGTTTTTTGTTTCACTTTTTGGGTTTTGTTTTGTTTTATATGTTTGTGTTTTATTTTTAAACAGTGTCTGCGATTGGATACGGACACTGTCTTTTTGTTGAGGTTTTTCGCATAAAGGGGTTACCTTTCCTTGTTAGCCGCATAAGTTTTTGTACAGTTGTACAGTACGCGTGTCCGCCCCCCACCTAGCCAGGTGTTCAGCTTGGACGTAAGGTAGGATTTTAGGGGGCAATGGCTTTATTACGTATGTATACCGATTCTGAAAACGTGGGTAGAAGGAACAACAGGGTTTTTGTTACATATTGTATATTCATTCGTTCGGGCGTTTTTAAGTGATTGAGTAAGTAGCAAACATCCAAACATCTACACATCCACTCATACAAACTTTCACATTTATAATAAACTAGCTTTTGCCAGCGGCTTCGCCCGCGTGGAGGTCGGTGTTTTATACATATAAACCTTCCTCTTGAATCACTCTATCTATTAAAAAAACCCGCATCAAAATCCGTTGCGTAGATTTAAAGATTTAAGCATACATAGGGATATAGGGACAGAGAAAGCGACTTTGTTTTATACTATGTAGTGAGTAGCAGCGCTCCGCGGTTTCACCCGCGTAGTTCCCGATCCCGTAGGAATATGGGGATAAAATATAGCCTATGTTACGCGGTAAAGATGTAGCTTTCTAACGGTAAAAGAATTTTTAAAATCGGTCCAGTAGTTTTTAAGTTTATTCGTTACATACAAAAATACAAATCTTTTCTCTTTATAATATACTAGCTTTTTCCAGCGGCTTCGCCCGCGTGGAGGTCGGTGTATTATACATATAAACCTTCCTCTTGAATCACTCGTATTTATTACAAAAACCCGCATCAAAATCCGTTGCATAGTTTCAAAGATTTAAGCATACATAGGGATTTAGGGACAGAGAAAGCGACTTTGTTTTATACTATGTAGTGAAGTAGGATTATTTAAACTTGCAAAAAAATCACTCACTACTGCAATGCTGCAATTTTAAACAGAATTTGAATAGAAATAGGAGTATTTGGAAATACGCTTTCACCCAATACTGCACAATAAACTCAAGTAGCTCTTCAGATTTGTTAGATATAAGAACGAAATGTTTCATTGAAGTATTTTTCTAACTTAAAAAAATAATTGGTGAATTTTCGCGCCTCCTTCGATGTCCCACCCTACTTACACCTCTGCCGGCACCACAGGGAACATTTATTATTTATTTATTTATTTAAAATTTCGTACATAACACCCTAACAGCTATGATGCGCCAATGCGATGTTACTACTATAAACAACACATTTTCAAAAATCATCTTACATACATAATAAAATAACAAAAATTAACAAGAAATTAACATAACTTGGCTTTAAATATGTTCACAGTGCTACTTCTGTGAACCTCTTCAGGCTGCACTGAAATATATCAACGTCCCCAGAAATAATATTGACCAATCTTATGGCTCGTGACAAGAGGGCTAACTAACATGGAGGGATGGAGGGAAGCCACATGTGCAGAAGGAATTAATGTCTTCCTTGTCTTCAACGTAGTATTTTCTGTTATAAAGATGACCACATGCCGACGCTTGTTGGTCCATCTGCGTAACACAATACCTGCCGTTAAAGTTCCACTCCAGCGCCAGGCTGGTGACGTGCAGCAGCAGCGCCACGCCGCCCAGCTCCAGCAGCTCGTCCACGGCCGCCCAGCGCGAGCACGCCACGCTCTGGAGGAGCTCTATCTGCTCCTGGACTTCTTCAGGGGACGATTTTGAGGCCTGACAAGAACAAACATTCAAATTATTGATTTATTACAAAAAAAGCAAATTACAAAGAAAACTCTACTTATTTATTTGGTGGCGACTTTAGGTTAAGGCATCCTTTGTAAAGCGCCGCCAAAATAAAATAAGTAGCAACATTACAGAAGCGTCAAATGTTTTAAATTGATACAAAATAACCAATTAAACGCGAAAAGTTATTGGTATCCGTTTGCATTTAGGTTGTATACAGGATGTAACAGAAACCCTAAAGCTATCCTTAAGCACTAAAGATAACAGCTGGTATAGAATCACTATACATAGTTTCAGCTCAAAATAAAATACTATAATAAATTGATACCAAATTTTCCGTTTCATGTTTCTTAAATTCAGATCATAACAAACATGTCACCGCACTACGTAGGTCAATAATTTTCCACGTTACTTGCCAATATGACGATAAATCTCTTCCGAGTGATGTGTATATTTCAATTTGAAAAGTTCGGTTTCTGGTACCAATGTATTAAGAAGTCTCATAACGTCCGAACATGTAGAAATAGGATTAAAAAACTCTTCCAATATCGTTTGATATCATCCAAAGAAGCCGTGCCCTTGGTATGTATACACCCTTTCCGTTAGACATTGTATAACCTACGTTCTGGCTTCGTAAGCGTTTCTCTTACACCCTGTATGATAAAAACAGAGAGAAAACAATCACAGGGCATCCAAAAAACAGTCCTATTCCATTGATTTTAATTTTTTTAAATCTTCGAAAATTAATGGATTGACTTCAAGTATAAGAAAAGTGGTGCCGGACGTAAAAGAATAGCACCATCCCGTTTCTTCCCGTGGGTGTCGTAGAAGGCGACTAAGGGACTTACTAGAGAATGGGCAGCAGCGTTCTCTATGCATTTGACCACCATACTGCGATCGCCTACCCGCCTGCCAAGCGTGGCGATTATGGCAAAACCCCCCTTTTGGGGGAGGTCTATGTTCAGCAGTGGACGTCTTTCGGATGAAATGACGGATGAGATAAGCAAATAGCAGTAATCAGTAGTTACCTTGTAAGGCGGTGGTTCGGGAACATTGTCACCTTGCTGTCGCGCCACTTGCGCGGCACGTAACCGTAGATGAGCTTCCAAGTACCTACAAACAAACACACCACGAATCAATATGGCTTATTTGGTTAAGGAATACTGTGTTGCTCAGTTACTGGGTTGTGGAGGTCAAAAAGGCAGTCGCTCCCTGTTAAATACTGGTATTTTACCCCAAATATTTTTAATGTCATTTAAATAGAAAACTGATTGAATGTGAGTACCATGCAGGCTTGCTTCAAAACATGACTTTATAATTATCTGGCAGTTTTGAGTATTTTTTATATGGCCTACGCAAATGTCCAGCAGATCTGGTAGCCTCTTGTGACAGGTCGTTGAGCTCCCTAAAATAGGATTGAGCTACACGATGACTGATACATACATACCGTCTGTTGGGTCAGGTCAGCTCAAAGCTGCAATGGCTCTTTCTTCAAAAAGCCCTTCCAGACATGGCATGACATTATTAGACTCACATAAAATCTTAATAATTATAATATTTGGAGTTTAGTTTTAGTTTAGTTTCAGATAGGAAATACCGGCGCCATCTAGTTTCAAAATATTGACGTGTAAAAGTTTCATAAAGGTGTCACATTCCAATCTTAAGGTGAATCTAGTCCACATTTTTCCCATACAAACTTCGGGAGTGTATTATTCCACTGTTCCACACTCTACATCAAAAATTAAACATGGTATGGTTTCGTCTCATTATTAATATTGTCTGTACGGAAACAGAATACTAAAATAAAAAGCCAGCAAAAAGTTATGAGCCAAAAAACATTCGTTTTTCTTGCCAATTTAACCTAACTTTGGGCGTATTAAGTAATAAAAGAAGTGTAAAATCTGAAAAACCAATTCGGTACCGAAAAAGCTCAAAAACCGAAAAGTTCAATAAACTTTATTAATCATTGATTTATGCAGTGGTTTTTTCATAAAATCCGATCTTCCGAAGGAAGGTTCTTAATTTTTTACGCGCCTGTTGTACTATAAATGATCCTGCATCTCACTCAATAATGTTGTGCGTGCAGACTAGCTTCTAACTGCTCATCACTGATACTACCTCTGTCGGACACGATGCCTATTGAGACAGCGTGCTTTTTAGCTAGGCCCATCAGTGAGTTCGAGCCCGCGACTAGGTTCCCCTTAATGAAAATGTTGGTTATAGTAGATTTTAGTTGTTTTTGGTCTTGTACAGGGCTTTTTTATTTTTATTTTTTTGTGTCTATTTATTATTTGTGTAGTATAACTTCCTATACGAGTCCCAAAAATACTTTTTCTTTCTGAAAGCGGTATATACCTGCGTAGCGCGACACACACATGCCGCACGATCTGACGCGCGGCGCAGGTCTCGTCTTCGGACACGCGGGACTCATCGTCGTCTGCGCTGAGGATGGGCAGAGTGGAGATTACGTTGTAGAGCTTGCGGAGGCCGTCCTGTTGAAAACATATGTAATTATGAGAAGGAAATAAAGAAAGTAAATACATTTATTTAGCACAGACTCAAAAGGCACACAATAGGGTATTACAATCATTTTTGAAAAGTGTCTTAATTCGATTCTAAAGTGCTAATAACCCACTAAAAAAAACAACATTTTTATTTAATCGATTAGTGCCATAAAATGTATTGAAATTTTACTTTTTCAAATTTCGCGGCTACTTTGACGAAACTGCTGGACGCAGTGGACGCCATACGGCTCTGTGGGTATGACGTCAGTTTGCTATATAAACAAATGCGCTGATATTTTATAAGACCATTGTTTATCATTTAAAAAATGAGTTATTTTTCGATTTATCGTTTGTTTGCTGTTCCCGAATGCAAAATATTCTTTAAATAAAAATGACTTTGGTTACGAAAATAAGAAAAGTACAAAGTTGCTCAGTTGACCTTCCGTATAACGTAATAACATGGCGGTTACTATCTCATCGTATCAAAAACAGATTTAAAAAAATGAAATCTTTAAAATGTATTTTATAATGTATTTTGTTATTTAATGAACTAAAACTAACATTTTCCGACTCCATTTTGCCTAAGTTATCTCAATAATATATTTTTAGATTTTTTCTCATATAGAGGTAAATATCTTATTGTGCCTGACGCTGGTTATGATGAGAATTACAATAGTTCTTGTTTATAAAACAGATAAATAAAAGAAATTAAATAATTTAATAAATCCAAAACCCGACTGCCAAAAAAGACAACTTAAAAGTAATGCACTAAAAAGACCGAAACAAGATTATTGAAAAACATTACTAGTTCGGTTTAACAGACTATTAATATTACTATTTCGCGCTAAAAATCTGCCATGTTGTTTTTTTTTTTCCAAACACCTATCTAAGGGCACTTGGCTTTTTGAGACGAATATTGTGAGGGATGTAGGTCTCACATCAAGTGCACTGGATTGGAGGACATTACTATGTTGTTCACTGATTAAAACTCCTTAATAACTTGAAGACTTATTTATTGTTCATTATAAGATCTGAATTCACAAGAACATCTGGACTAAAAATATGACAAGCAACCCAAAACTAAAATTACCCTATATATATTAATTTACATGGGTGCAAGTAGCGGTGGTAGCGCCGTGCCACTTCACTAAAACTACTAATAGAATTACTCCAAAATAAATCGTGTTCACGCTCGATCCTAGGTCCACCAATCAGAGATGGGCAGGGGCGTCTACGAGTTTGGACAGGTTTCGACAAGTTTAGACCTGCTTTGAACTTGACTTAGAGTCGAGTGTGATCATAACAAAGTTCTTAGTAGTTAACAAATCAAACTTATGACTAGTAGCAAACTTATGGCTATATACTAATTATTACATTGATTTATCATTATATACATTTGACTAAACTCTCTATTGTTCTATGTGTGGGCGTCCTGCACAAATATAACGGTAACTTAATTGTCGAAATAAATCCAGCCGTTTGGAAGATACGAGGTAATAAAAGGAATTCAGCCTTCCCCTCGCAATTGAGAAGTTAAAAAAAAACAGATCTGACAATTCTACCATCCAACATGTGATTTTAGGGAAACTGTAGCTCACCTGATGATCAAACTCCTCAAGGATGACCCGGAACTGGAAGGACAGTCCGAAGAACATGGTGGCGTGGCATCTACCGGAGTCGTGCGAACATTCTAGTAGCCAGAGCGCGTATCTGTGAACATACACATTAGTTACACACTGCAAAATGTTTCGCAAACCTATACTCCATTTTGTAACAAAAGTATATTAAACTTGTTACAGTTACGATCAGTGGCAAATTTATTAAAATCAATTTATATAGCAGCTTTCACACTTTATTGTAATCATTTTAACTATTTATCTTATGAAATTAAGGGGCTGTCATTAAGATCTATATTATTACATTCCAATTTAAAGTTAAGGCTTCTTCAAACAGGCGCGACGCGACACTTGTAGAACAATTATTCTACAAGTGGAACTCAAACTTCATGGAAATTTCAATGAAGTTTTCATAGAAATTGTTCTACGAGTGTCGCGACGCGAGCATCGCGTCGCGCTAGTCTGCACGAGCCTTTAAAGTGTCAATGCTAAGAGCCTAAAAGAAGCAAGAGTGAACAATACTGAGAACGTTCAGAGACTAAATTAGTTGATGAAGACGAAGAAGGTTCACCAACGTATTGATTGATTGATCGATGGATTTATCAATTGATTGATCGATTGATTGATCGATCGATTGATTGATCGGTTGATTGATCGATTGATCGATTGATTGGTTGATCGATTGATTGCTTGATCGATTGATTGATTGATTGATTGATTGGTTGAACGATTGATTGATTGATTGATTGATTGATTGATCGATTGATTGATTGATCGGTTGATTGATCGATGGATTGATCGATTGATTGATCGATTGCTCGATCGATTGATTGATCGATCGATCGATTGATCGATTGATTGATCGATTGATTGATCGATTGATTGATCATTCGATTGATTGATCGATTGATTGAACGATTGATTGGTTGATCGATTGATTGATTGATCGATTGATTGATCGATCGATTGATTGATTGATCGATTGGTTGCGCCACTTCTTCCCAGCTAAAGCACTAGGAAGTGGTGAAGGGCGGGCGTTTTTGCGGGAGTCTTATGTAATTTTGACGTTCAAAACGAGCTGAATCTCAACCTAGTTTGAATAAATGACTTTTGATTTTGATTTGATTTTGAATGTCCTTACTTGACCAGATCAGCGAGCGTCCTCCTCGGCAGTAGACACACCCGTTCCATGGCGTCCTCGCAGTATGCTAGGTAGTACAGGCAGATCGATACGCCGGTCGCCGCTACCGATGGTCGCGGGACTTCCAAGAATTTCTGTAGAACGAAAATAGCATACATTTAGCTGGCAATATTTTACCCGTCTCGGGTATCGCTATCCATAGCGAAAACTAGTGAAAAAAAATTAACAATCTTTCAAAACTTTTAATGTCACTGTGACAAGTACTTACATTAAAGGCAACTAAAATACTGTTATGTTATGGAATTTGGAAATTCGTAAAAAATATCGTAAGTTCCACGAAAAATAGGGTATTACACTCATTTTTGAAAAGTGTCTTAATTCGATTCTAGAGTGCTAATAAACCACTAAAAAAACAACATTTTTATTTAATCGATTAGTGCCATAAAAATGCATTTAAATTTTACATTTCCAAATTTCGCGCGTAATTTGACGAAAACGATGGACGCCATATTGCAGTGGGTATGATGTCAGTTTGCTATATAAACAAATGCGTCAATATTTTATAAGACAATTGTTTGTAATTTAAAAAATGAGTTATTATTCTACTTCTCGTTGGTTTGCTGTTCTTGAATGGAAAATATAATTTAAATAAAAATTACTTTGGTTACGAAAATAATAAAAGTCGTCACGACGTTTTCCTTCACCGTTTTGAGAGCAGCGGTGATTAAATAATTTAGACAAACACAGAGCGCCCGTCTGGGTCCGAACCTACGACCTACAACTCGAAGGTCGCGGTCGTCACCAATGGGTCAGCATCGCTCTCAGTTAGTTGTAATCATGACCACAAGGTAATAGGTAAGTACTAACCTGCAGGCCGCCCATATTAATGAAATCGATGGAGAACTTCTTGTGACACAGCAGCGCCGCTAGATACTTGAGCGCTTCGAAGGCGAGGCGCGAGTCTCGAGACTCTCGCACGTTCAAGTAGCCCATGATCAGACCGAGGGCGTTCTGTTCGAACACGTGCGATAGGAACTGGGGACAAATCGATGGTCAGAATAAATACTTAAAAAATAAAAATCCGACTTAAATCAAATAAAACACTACAAAGTGAAAAAAAAACACTTGAGAGGTGTCAAGGGACACCCGGATGGAACGAAGTTCCTTTCGATTAATTAGTGAAGGAATTGTAATAAAATTTTAAAAATTGTACATATACATACACACTATGTCTGTGTCTCTGTCTGCAGAGAAACACGCGCACGCCGCACGGCTTACAACAATGTAGCAAAAAGTGTCGTTACAACATTTGGTCTTAATTTTTTACGACTAGCCCCCTTTCGCAACGCGCGATAAGGAACTTCGTTCCAATAAGTTTAATTTCGGAAGTGGGTGTCTTTGGATCTGTATTTTTTTTTAATCCACCATCTTCTGAAGTCGGTTTTCATTTTTTAGTTATGGTACATTCACCAAAAGAGATAAATAACCCGGGTCTACCGGATATAGTTGAAGTTCAGATGACTGTTTTCTGATATAATTGAATTTGTTAAATGAACTGTTTGCTTTCTATTAATTAGCTTAAATTACATTCGAATACATCCATCGGTTTCTCACTAAACTTCAAATATATTCGACGACCGTCTGGTCACTGTAACTGTGACTGTGACGTCTTTTGGTGACCGTAACTACAGGATACATTTTTATCCAGTTCGCAAACTGTAACCATGAATTCAGCATATCATTCTAGACCTCTAGGGCAGAAATTTTTCGCCGGTTATGCAAAAAAAAAATCAGCTGTTCCATACATTTTGACCGCGTAGGTATTGCACTTTTCTATGAAACAGCTGATTTTTAGCATCGCTAGGGCGTCTAGAACGATATGCTGAATCCATGGTTACAGTTAGCGCACTGGTTAAACACTTATCCTGTACACCACACCAATTTGTATATCAGTACTTGCAATGTGAACACTAGTGTCAAGAATTATTAGAACATTATCAAGGGTATTGATAATGTTCTAATAATTCTTCTTTTGTTACATGAATACGTTTTTAATTTTTCAAGTGGATTAAAAACGTATTCACGTAACAAACACAAAAATTACCCAAGCAAAGTTAATAAAATTTATTTGGGACCATCCCTATCCATTAAAAAAATCCATGAAATACTTAGTACAGTTTTTTTTGTTGGTTTTTATTATGAGAGAAGTAGGTACAGACACTAGCATATCAAGCTATCCCAAACTGTCAAATTTTCTCAATTGAACATGAACCTTAAGTCTTTTGTTATAAAGTTGAAAGAAAAGATTGGGGTAGCTTGATGCGCTGGCGTCTGTACTAAGTGACTCCCTTCCATACTACTTAGACTAGAGATCAGAGAAGAGATAATTAGCTTACCTCTTGGTACTCTCCCATTGGCGTCAAGTATCTAAGTATGAGCATTTGTTTAGTGGCGTCCGTCGGTGGATGGATTTGAATATTGCCTGCGGACAAACATAACTTTATTAATACTAGTGGTCGCTTGGTCGAAACTTCACGTTGACCAATGCGTTAGAAAGGGTCCAGGATCGCCCTGTGCATTTATACGTTACACTCACGTACACTTAGGCTTTAGAACAAAATTATACCACTTAGGCTTTAAAACTGTATACCAAATTATGTATATCCTGGGGAAGGTACCAAAAATACCTAAATGCATTAGGATATTGTTTTTCAGTTTCTTAAAATCACTCGGAGGCACGGAGTTATGAATAACGACTTTAAGCCCTATGCAACAGTTATACGAGTTATTAATTTAACTTTCTGTACCGACGTATGTCACTTTATAATGATCAAACAACTCACTCTCTCCGTCTTGCGAAAGCGTGACAGAACATTCTAAATAGGGAGGTGCGAAAGAGACGTCTGGACTTTCCGAAAATTTGCTTACGAGTGTGGCTATGCGGTTGCGTTGCGATACAGATTGAAGAAAAAGGCCGTGAGTGAATGAGTTGTAAAGATACACTGATACATTCGGATGCGAATGAATATAAAGAGTGATTGATGGAAACAGATTGATTCATATCTTGAGTTACCCATCTCTATTTTGCAGCTAGTCCGCTATAAAAATAACATCATAATAGGAATTTAACTAATGATCGACAATACAAGACATAATTTTCCGATGCTCTTGATTCCAGGGCGAGCAATGTATGGGCGCAGAGCTATGTCCTTTGGAGCCCAATATTGGCCAGGATGCCATTAGAGTAACTTACCTATAACATACGTTTCCATCTCTGCCCAGCTGGAGTTGGAGGATGTCTCGTGCTGATGTAGCGGCGGGGGCCGAGGGGGGGGCGACATCATGCCCCACTGGGAGGGGGGGGAGCACGCGTTCGCTGGACCTGGCACAGGTGTAGAAGGTTATTAGCAGTGATCGAATAATCGGGAACTAATTTCCCTAAACTTCACTTTTATTCCCACGAAAGAATAATACGGACATGCCTTTCAGAATCCCGGATCCCGGAATCGTTTGTATAAAATACAATAAATTAGTCGATTCGATCACTAATCTATTAGATAGATAAATCATTGTGCACATTTAATTTTTTTATTGATATTCTATTTGTTTTGAATAAAATAAAGATACTAAATCAAAATAACCACTGCTATCATTTCATTAATTTTGTTATAGTTGTTTTTAAAAAATTGTTCAATACCGGGAACTCGGGATTACTTATTTATTCAGAAAGGAATGTCTATATTATTCTTTCGTGGGAAGAAGTTTCGGTATCGACGGCGCGTTGTGTTCCACACGCGCCCCAAAGCCATGTCAGCACCAATTGGTGGGTTCGGCAAGGGCCGATGCCTGCCAGGGGTGCGGGTTGTTCGAAAGAGATACCGCGGCCCCTGGCACACAAGCAACTGAGGGAACACGGTTGGGTTTTAGTCAGTAAAAGTCTGACACGCCCTCCTGCTCCACCCAGAGCGGGAGAAGTTATTTGACGATTTCGAACCCTCAAAAAAAAAAAGAAGTTTATGTATATAAGCGCCCGATTATCCGATCACTGGTTATTTATACTGGTTATTTAAGTTACTCACTCCCACTTGATTCACTATAGTTGGTATTAAATACGCGTTCGTTTAATTTTGAGCAGTGTTGGCCTAGTGGTTCGAATCCAGGCAGGCACTCTCATCATTATCTGCCTAGCCTCTTCCCTGTAATCTTGGGGTCGCCGTCCAGTCTAACCGGATGCAGCTGAATACCAGTATTTTACATGGAGCGACTGCCTATCTGACCTCTACAACGCAGTTACTGGGTAATACGATACCTTTTTGTAAACGAGTTATCAGATTTTGGGTTTCTGACGACCCGTAACGACTGTCAAATATCCGAGTAAGTAAGTAACTATATTTAATTAAAATGTATAAATTATATATACAGGGTGTAATTGAAGCCCTATTGCTATCCTTAAGCACTAAAGATAGCTGGTATAGAATCACTATACACAGTTTCAGCTCAAATTAAATACTATAAGAATTGATACCAAATTTTCGGTTTCATGTTTCTTAAATACAAATCATAACAAACGTGTCACCGCACTACGTAGGTCAATAACTTTCCACATTACTTGCCAATATCACGATAAATCTCTTCCTAGTGATGTGTTTATTTCAATTTGAAAAGTTCGGTTTCTGGTATCAATGTATTAAAAATTCTCATAACTTCCGAACATGTAGAGATAGGATTCAAAAACCCTTCCAATATCGTTTGATATCATCCAAAGAAGCCGTGCCCTTGGTGTGTATATATATACCCTTTCCGTTACACGTTGTATAAATGTTTTTTTAATAAAAACGTACACCGCCTTTTTGCGCCCCCCTTGGCGCAAAAAGTCGCAAATTTTGAAATAAAAAATAAAAAAAAACATCAATAAACCATTTCGAAGAGCTACTTGAATATACTGTGCAGTACGGGGATGAAAGCGTATTTCTGAATCTGCCTATTTCTATTCAAATTGTCTTAAAATTGCAGCATTGCAAGCGAATTTTTAGCATGTTGTAATGAATACCTTCGTTACTGAAGGCTATAAATAGGGTATTTTCCAATTTATTGAAAACTATTTTAATTTGAAGATTGGAACGAAATATGTAACAGAAAAATAAAAATAAAATGATTTATATCCATCTCTTCAATTAAAAACGATTTTTCGTTGTTTTGAATTTACCGCCAAAACGCTCCTTACGGTGACTTTTTTATCACGTGACCACACGTGACGTCAACTTTGTGTAAACTAAAGTAGTTAAATTGTAAACAAGTGAATGTCGAGTTTATAATTAACAAAACTTTTAATGGATAGAAAGTGATATTACTGGTGCGCGGTGCCTCTGTGCACAAATACTTCTAAAACTGCGGCACACAAAGTATTTTTGCCGTTGCCGTTTACACAAATCTGACGTCACGTGGTTTTTTTTTTTTTTTTCTGGGTGGGAAATCATCAAATGACTTCTCCCGCTCTGGGTGGAGCGGGAGGGCGTGTCAGACTTTTACTGACTAAAACCCACCCGTGTTCCCTCAGTTGCCTGTGTGCCAGGGGCGGCGGTATCTCTTTCGAACAACCCGCACCCCCGGCAGGCATCGGCCCTTGCGGGCCCCTCTGTTGCTGCTGACATCTCTTTGAGGCGCGCGTGGAACACAACGCGCCGTCGACTGGGGCTTGGTCCTTACCGTACAGCGAGCTACCCATTACTCGCCGTCCGCAAGCCCGTGCCTACGGTGGCCGGGAATCAGCCTGGGATTCCCGACGCCCAGGGCGTCTCCTGCGAAGGCCACGGCTGTGAGGGCGCATGTACTGCATCTCCCTCACGTGCGCCGCCTCCCTCTTTGCGAGCATAACTGCTTCGCTGAAGGAGGCGACTGCCAGCCATGCCCTCTCGCTCCGTACCATGGCCTGGACCAGGGTCGGACGCGAGAGATCGCCGCCGCCGATCACCTGCACGAGGACACGGCGTTGCTCCGCCCAAGCTGGGCAGACCTCCACCGTATGCTCCACCGTGTCCTCTGGGCGATCTTCGCAATGGAAACACCCGGGCGTTTCCTCCCGCCCTATCCGAAACAGGAACCTCCCGAAACAGCCATGTCCGGTGAGGACCTGTGTCAGGCGGAAGGTGAGGACGCCATGCCGCCTCTCAAGCCACTCCTCAAAGAGGGGACTTACCGCCGCAATCGCGGCGTGCCCAGACGTCACGTGGTCACGCGATAAAAAGTCATCGTAAGGAGCGTTTTGGCAGTAAATTAAAAACAACGAAAAATATGTTTAATTTTAAATCGTTTTTAATTGAGAAACTGGATATAAATCAATTTATTTTTATTTTTCTGTTAAATATCTCGTCCCAATCTTCAATTTGAAATAGTTTTTAATAAATTGGAAAATACCCTATTGGTGAAGAAAAGTTATGCGACCTAGCTTTGCTCAGTGTAGACCGAGAAGATAATTTACGAAGGGGCGCAAATGCCCTAGGCGCCATTTTCTATCGGTACGCCCCTGAGTACACTTACTATACAGAGTGGCTCGTGGCTAAGCTAAAGCTAGTTTTCTAAAAAGTCGATACTGATTATCGTGTCATCTCGCTCCCACGTTCTTTGGCCTAAATTTTAGTGGTTTATTTGAATGTCAATAACTTACTATTACAATTTTTAACAGGCGTCCCGGGGTCCTTGCTGGCGTGGGGGGGTGATTCGTCCACTAGCATGTCACCCCCTCCCCCTTCGTCTTTGACACGGTCTGTAAGGGGAGAAAACCATAAATGGTGGAACGACAACAGGGTACAATATTATACCAACGATCTAGTGCTCGGCTGAAAAAAAAATGTATTTTGATTTAAACAAGAGCGTTCATCCCACGCGGGCTATCAACGGCGCATTTGTACCGGATTTTCGTGATTATTTCGTTCGTTCGTTCGTTCGTTTCGTTTTCGTTTTTTTCATTTTTTCGTGATTTTTTTTAATGCGACGTTGCCAGCCCGCGCGGGATTAACGCTCTTAAAAAGTGTGGGTTTGGCGACTTGGACCCAAATCAAACCCTTATAGCAGTAAGGTCCAAAACAAGTAATAATGTAGACTTAAATAATTTTAAACATTAGCCCTTTTATTCATAATAAAGCTAATAAATGTTAATTTATGTATGGTTTAACAGACACTAATCATTACTTAACTTTAAGTAACGTTTATAAATACGAGGGTAGATCGTAGACATACCTTTCTTCTCCTTACTGGGTCCATTGCACTTGATATCATTATTTCTCTTTTTGTCAAATCGCGCAAAATGCCGCGTCTGATTCGGTGGAGTAACCGCATTTTGATTGTTCTGTGGTAAAGGAGACAAATACATTAAAGATTTAATATATTTTTTATCAAGAAATCTTTAAATCTGTATTATTATTATTTTGTTAGCCTCTAAAGTCCCACTTCTGGGCGAAGACCCCTACTCTTTTTCCACCTCTCTCTGCCCAGAGCTGTCAAGGACCAATCTTTATTAAAGGAGTCCGCGATGTCGTTCGCCACTAAGCTGGACCCATTCGTTCGTATGTTTGGCCCATTGATCGTCTGACATACGGCTAGTCTTGTGTAGTTAGTGAACGATGAACGAATAGGAATTGTTTCTTAGCACTGTACTAAAAGAAACGTTTCCGAATGCTGACTTGTAATCGGTCTATTAGTTCTAATAGCTCCTCGTACATTTACAAAAAGCCATAACGTATGTCCGAACGAGGACGAGAATGACAGCGACTGATTTGACTGATACGATTTCAATGAGATTTTTTTGCTCTGTGATCTATGGAAGTACTGACTGAGAGCGAAGACCGAATAGAACTAATAGAATGAACTAGTTCACTGACCGAAATGAACTAGTACAGAGCGGTCTTAAAAATGACCAAGCAGGCACAAAACTACATACTGCAGACATATAAGGTGTTAAAAAATTTATGTTCCGGATTTCGTGTACTTGCTCGTTATAAAAAAACTAACATACCTATTGCAAAAAAAAAAAGAAAAAAATTGAGCAATTTTAATATTAGGTTAGTTCGATAAACTGCCAGTCCAAAGTCAGAAATGTGATGGGAAAATTAGAATCAGCTGTTTACGTAGGTATTTGGCAACGCGCTCGTCTCGCTCGCGCGTTGTCTGCGCCTACACGGTGTAGGTACGGTGCGCATGTGCATAATTAATAAATTAGTGCGTGGGGAAAATATTGCATATCTTTGAAATGGATTGTTGTGTATAAATATTTTTTTCCTGATTATGTTTTGAATGTCATATTAAACAACTCCTTAAATGACTAAACATTAATTTTTTAACACCTTATAATATATTCATCAAGAAATTTAAATAGATTAATGTTACACTAAAAATTATATGTAACCGTAAAATTCTAAATACCGTTACATTTTAATCTATCTCGCGAGTCACTGTCACAACTTTCAGTTGTCAGTGCGATTTTGTTTGCGATAGAAAACTTTCTTCTGAAATAATCTACATAAAAAAGGACCTAGACAAAGATCGTTAGAAACGAAAGACAAAATGACAGATTGTACAAGGATTTCTACAGTACGATGTCAAAAATGGAGAAACAAAATGTCACTATACACCGTGACATTTTAGTCGTCTTACAACGGCAGCCCACTTCATGTACCCAATGAATGCTATCTACTACCATTCATAAAAGACAATTTTTTTTTTACATTTGCATAATCAAAAACATGAAAATATCACAAAGACGCATGATGTAGTTTGAAACACCCTGTTATGGAGATGGAATTAATGATGGAATGTAGTGGTAGGTAGGTAGATATCTTCTACCGTTTGATACGTAAACATTATTAACAGGGAGGGTGTTTCATAATTCTAAAGCATTCATTATTTTTCTTTGTATCTATTATCTTAATTAATGGTAACAATGTTTTAATCGCGCCTAGAGGTATTTTATGACGGATACATTGAGTGGACCATCTTTGTAAGACGACTAAAATGTCACGGTGTATAGAGAAAGAGCTGTGTCTATTTTTCATAGAAATACAAAGCGTCACGCTAAGCCTGCTGTAAGGAACGTTGCCCACTATTCCTGGTGTTATTCTGCCTAGCCCGTAGTGGAATACAGGCGCGATGTTAAGTGCAGGAATGTACTTACTTTGTCCTCTCTTAAAACATGTAGCCTCCTTAACATCAATGGTACTAACATTGCATTTAAGTCCCTGAAACAAATAATTAATATTAGATTTTTACATGTAAACATAGTGCTAAGATTTAGTTGTGCGCCTCGGCAATCATCGTTCATCTTCGGAAATACGAAGCAGACGATTTATACCATTAAGGTGAATCTAGACGACATTATTTCCATACAAACTTCGGGAGTGTATTCGACTGTTCGACAATGTACATCAAAAATTAAACATGGTATGGTTTTGTCTCATTATTAAAACAGAATACTAAAATAAAAAGCCATTTAAAAGTTACGAACCAAAAAACATTAGTTTTCTTTGCTAATTTAACCAAACTTTGGCAGTGTTTAAGTAATAACAGAAGTGTAAAATCTCCAAAACCAAGTCGTCGCCAACAGAGCTCAAATATTAAAAAGTTCAATATGAAGTATATTGAACTTTTTGATATTTGAGCTCTGTTAATCATTGATTTATGCAGTGGTTTTTTCATATTACTTGACCTTCCGATTCCGAAGGACTTTTCTTAATTTTTTACGCGCTTGTTATATTATATTATTAATGATCCTGCATCTCACTCAACAACGTTATGCGTGTAGACTAGCGTCTAACTGCTCTCCTGCTCTACTCTACTATAGGGTAGAGTAGAGCAGGAAAGCACTCTACTATAGGGTAGAGTAAAACGTTGTTCAGTGAGATGCAGAATCATTTATAATATAACAGGCGCGTAAAAAATTATATTTTTTTTTATTTTTTTATAAAAACGTATATGTAACTATATGTGTTATGTGTGTGTGAGACAGCGTGCTTTTTAGCCAGACCCATCAGTGAGTTCGAGCCCGCGACTAGATTCCCCTTAATAATAAACCTTATGGTTAGTGTGTTAAATGCAACAAGAACTTTTAACTTTGGGAACGTTTGTTGTCGTCTAGGTTCGTATAATTTTACTCTTTATAACCCCTATTTATAAAGTGCATTATTCAATGAACAGAATATCCTCTGCCTGAATATGTATTGATACGATTAGTGCTGATACGAAAAGAAGAAAGCGGTACTGTTCGAAATTTTGCACTTAAAGTCACTAATTATAAAGTGCAATATTTCATTGATTTAATAGTGTTCTATAAGTGTACTAACGATGCTGAGAGAAAATGATGTGTAATTGAGTCATGTTCTTGCAAATTTGCACTTTAAAACACCGTTAATAAAGTACATTTTCAACTACAGTTGGTTCAATTTTGTTTTGTGGAACAATTTTAATCTTTTTTATTTTGGGTGGGAAATCATCAAATAACTTCTTACGCGCTGGGTGGAGCAGGAGGGCGTGTCAGACATTTACTGACTAAAACCCACCCGTGTTCCCTCAGTTGCCTGTGTGCCAGGGGCCGCGATATCTCTTTCGAACAACCCGCACCCCTGGCAGGCATCGGCCCTTGCGGACCCCACCAGTTGGTGCTGGAACACAACGCGTCGTCGACCCGGGCTTGGTCCTTACCGGACAACGAGCTACCCATTACTCGTCATCCGCAAGCCCGCGACAATTTTAGTCTTTACGGCACTTATATTGTCGATAGCAATCTAAATACAGTCAACCCAGAATTTGGCTACGAGCTTGGCACTTGAAGCACCGTCCATCACGCTCCTGTAGCGTGCAGATAACAGAACACGCTGGACAAGATATTAAGTGGCCCATTGTTTGTGGGACAGCACCACATTTACACTCCAAGCCGGAGTCATCTGTGAATCTCCACCTTAGCAGGTTCTCTTTACTTCGGCCTACCTGAGTCCGGGGCTTATTCAAAGACTTCCAGTGAAGCCAAGGCAACTCATGGTCAGGTGCGAGATTTTCATCAGGTGGAACGAACGGTTTTGGCAGGGACGCCCCGTCTCGCCACAGACTTAACCTTTCCTTAGACCGTTCGTCAGTGAGTGGGGGGGGGGGACACTTTAAGAAACTGTTGCGGCTCTTCAGCCTTCGTGACACGGCACTTACCTAAAGTTGGTAGCTATCTCTTGCACTTCCATGGCGGCTGCCAACAACCCGGTCGCGTAACATTGCAGAGGCTCTGCTGAGTTTGTCGCCCAGTTCACTAGCCGATGGATCAGAGCCTCGTTGTCCTTGTAACAAAGAAGGGAAGATTAATATTTATTCGAAGCTCTTACAAGAAACGACATTACATCATCATTTTAGCCATAAGACAGCCGCTGCTGGACATAGGCTTTCCCCATGGTTTGACATAACCAACGGGCCTATGCTGCTCACATCCGTTGAATCTTAGTCCTACTATAAATGCGAAAGTTTGTGAAGACGTTTGGATGTTTGTTACTCCATCATGCTTTATACCAGTATAGAGATATGAGGATCAGGTTGTAAAGTTCACTCATCCTGCATAGAAAAGGGAGGATCCTCGGACCAGCAGGCTTAGCACGAGCATCGACGTTGTCGACGGAAGAATAGACATGACAATTAACTAAATAATATACAATAGGAGAAGATAGCTATGTTTTTCTATTAATTATCACTGTTATGCGTTCTAAACTAATCATGATTTTTAAGATAATCGTATATACTTTGTGGCCGTCGAGTATAAAGTTTGTGGTCAGTGTGATTTTGACAGTTTGGGAAGAAATATTCTTCTGAAATAGTTTACATATAAAAGGACCTAGACAAAGATCGTTAGAAACGAAAGACAAAATGACAGATTGTAGAAGGATATCTACGGTGCGATGTCAAAAATGGAGAAACGAAATGTCACTTTGTATTGAAAAAGCACTGTCTATTCTTCGCAGAAATAGAAAACGTCAAGCTAAGCCCGCAGACGGGTGTTGTGTCTGGCGGGTTACTGCCCTTTTAGCACCGATAGTAAACATCATCTTTAGATTCTGCCACCAATACTTTCGTTTCAGTTTGCTAGCCTCCTGTTCAAACTGCGCTGCCCCATGCTGTACAGCATCTGAACGATTGTCTAGCTCCGACAACTTTTGGTCCCTCTCCAAAACATTCTCGACATTAACGCGCATATTGCCAACCACTTCATCGACTTTGGCTTGAGTCTGAGCCAAACGCTTATTGCTTACTCTAGGGCAGTGATGGCCCGCGAAAGCATTTAATCCGGCCCGCCGACGATCCTTCGACATGAATAGTATGTGGCACGCGATAATTATATTTTGACGGTCCAGAAGTATAAAGTAGATTCTACTTAGTAGAATAATAGACGCATAGGTAAAGGAGCCAGCTAGACTAGCCTTTCCGCACTACTGAAAGTTACTTCGTCACAGCTCGAACCTGCATTCGAAAATATTATGGCAAATCAAAAGCAATTTCATATGTCTCACACGCCTACCATGGCCGGGCCTTTGAATAAAAGTTAAATTGTAATTTTTTACATTTGTGCAAGTGTGCAATGATGTTTTTATATGATTAAAAGTTTCAACGAAAAATGCATTTTTCCTATAATTCTGGCCCTCTGAAATTTCTTAAACTTTCTGGCCCCCCATTAAGAAAGTTTGGCCACCACTGTTCTAGGGTCTGATCTTCCTCTTTGGTCTTCCATTTGGACGGATTGTTTTGAAATTTGTACAAATTATACTGAAAAGTTTCACACTTCAATAACTATATTTTATTCTATAGAAACTGATTCGGTGATTCAGTCCAATAACGTAAATATGGCGAAAGCACGGTGAATTAAAATTTTCGATTCGAATAACAGAAGGAAGAAAGAACAATTATTTATGTTAAATTATTTTTAACTTTTTAGTTCGTTTTATTAACAAGTAATAATAAAAGCTTGTTTTAAAAAAAGGTTTTCTTTCTTTTAGTTTTATTTTTAACTTTTTAGTATTTATGATGCGGGATTTACTACGGCGTAGTTCATAGCAGCGTTTTTCCGTTATGAAGCTCGTAATAATTCGTAGAACCAACACATATGTGTTCTTTTGAGCACTTAAAGTGTTATGTATGGCCATCTTCCAGCTCCAGCATCAGACCCTGGTTACCCAAACTCGATGGGGTTGTGTCGTTTTATTGCGGAGTTCCTATAGCAACCTTCCAGCTCCAGCATCAGATCAGCTCCATGTCATCATAATATTGCATTGTCACGCGATATACACATGCATGCAAAATTGCAGCTCAATCGGTTAAAGATATCTGCTTCAAAATTGACTTGCAAGATTCCATCCGAACAAACATATTTACATACATACATTGCAAGTTACATAAAGCTTGTAAAAATAAGGTTTAGTCATAGTATTATGCTTTAAACTCAATAGAGTATTGAGTTTAAAATTGGGTGTATGAAGTTAATTATCTTATATGTTGTACTTACTAGCTGTGCCCGCGACTTCGTCCGCGAAAAATATATATTTTTTTATTATTTATTTATATTATACATATTATTAATAAAAATAAATAAAATTTATAAAATAAAAGTAGCCTAAGTTACTCCTTATTACATCAGCTATCTGCCAGTGAAAGTCCCGTCAAAATCGGTCCAGCCGTTTCAGAGATTAGCCGTAACAAACAGACAGACAGGCAGACAAAAATTTAAAAAAATGTTATTTCGATATATGTACCATGCATTTAGTAAAAAGCGGTTATATTACAAACAGACACTCCAATTTTCATTTACCTGTATAGATGTATAGATAAGCTTACCTGGAACACGACGCTCATCTCCAGGCCCGGCATGAGGTCCAGGGTCAGTCTGCAAGCAGCCACGTTCAGTTTGTGCACGTCGCGACCCGTTACATTCTGACGGGAGTAGTACGTGTCGCGTACGTAGTCATTTACTAGCTAGAATTAAAAGAAAAATGAACAGTTTAGTACAATGAGGGTTTTCTGAAATGATGTTCACTAGGTGGCAGCACCGAGACGTCAGGTCCGGGCACCTGTCAAAAGTGTCAAAGCGCCTACGGACTGAATGGTGAACGAAAGAATGACGTTTCATTATTTCGTTCACCATTCAGTCCGTAGGCCCTTTTTTTTCTTCTTTTCTGTTTTTTTTTATTGGAACTTAAAATATTTGATGTCATTCGATTTTCGAACTGGAAGACCTCTTGTCAAAGTGGTGCCAACTGGTGGCTTGAATATTCAAGAAAACCCTCATTGACAAGTCACAAATGAAACCTGACAAATAAGACTCTTCTCATATAAAGAAGGCATGAGCTCTGAGCTCTCGAACTCATCATCTGCCCAGGCTTTTCCCAACTATGTTGGGGTCAGCTTCCAGCCTGACCGGATGCAGCTGAATACCTCCACAAGCCAGTTACTGGGTTATATGATACCCCTTGGTAAGACTGATTACCAGACTTTCAGGCTACTGAGAAAACTGATGTGGCTTTCAGGGCTCTCGAATTATTTATTATCAACTTTATTGCAATTTGTGCCATCACTGAACGATCAGTAATCTAGATTCGACTAATACACGTAGAGGCCGTTATTTGTTTTCATCATCATGTCAGCTGAAAGACATCCACTGCTGAACCAGGGCCTTGAGACGAAACACATTTCTGTTAGCGTTCACGCCAAACGCTACGCCAAAATGTATGGGAATGACATTACCTGAAATGTGTTTTGTCTAGGCCTGCTGGGCCTCCCCCAAACATAGCCACTTCGTCCGATTTTGTGCTTCACGCATGCCACGGATTCCTGTGGCCTTCACAAGGCTAATACCCCGCTATGTCTTTCGTTACGCGTTCAGAAGCAGAACACATTGCTCTTAGAGCAGATGGCCGATAGGACCGAAAGATTCTGGAATATCGAGGGCCTACCGGAAGTTTGCACATGGTAACAGCGCTAAAGGAACTGATGGGCGCTAGTGATGGCGCCAAACCACATTGTTTACTAGCATACAATACAGTTCAATACAAATGAATTTATTGTGCCGTACAACGCGTCTCCAAGTTATGTGATCTTTTGCAGTGTGCACCGTCCGGTAGATGCTGCTTCCAACAGCCCTCTTGATCGCATCTGACCATCTTGCCGGTGCTCTGCCTTGAGCGCTTTTTCCATCCACCCGATCCAGTATCATAAACCTTTGTAGACCATGCTACCTGTCTACGTCTATCAAAATACGTCAATGAAGGGACCCAGTTTATAGTTACCTTCGTCATAAAGTTATCCTTCTTGAACATGACCTTGAGAGCGTGTCCCAGCGCGCACTCGGGGTCGGTGCGCGACGGGTGACGCTCATCGAACGGGTCAGGATCCTTTTTCATAAAGTTTTCGGTCTCCGCTTCTATTATTTCGGATATCCTGAAAAAGTAATACCAACGTCACCAACAGTAAAAACTAAAACGGCTGAACGGGTTTGTATGAAATTTAGTAGAGATCGTTTAATTTAAAACAGCACGCCCTTCAACAAATATTAATATACACACATTTGAAATGTGTATGCAACCAGCAGTCGAGGGGCGTGCAGCTTTAAACTAGACAATGTCTACAGAGATAGATCATGACCTGGGTAAGGACATAGGCTACTTTTCATCCTGGATCGCAGGCGAAGACGCAGGCAAAAGTTGGTTTGAAAATAAATGGCGAATAATACACACTTCAATACTCAACATCTTTAATGCTTTACCATAATGTGTACTTAAGTGGTAACTATATAATTGAGATCATTGTGGACCCTGTTGGACAGATTTCCCCTGTAGGGCATAGCAAAAGCCTGTTATATTTTTAATATTATCTATTGTGTAGTGAGGCATTTCATATGGATAAATAACAATATTATTTAATTTTTGCTTTTGTTGATAACACTAAAGTTTATAAGAGATATTCAATGAGGAAATTTTATTTAATTTGTTTCCGGCGTAGGCATAGATAACCTTTTGTCACATGTAGCCAAAATCTGCTATATTGTGTGTAGTGTTTAACTAATTCTGTTTTAAACATTTTTACTAGCTACAAACAAAAACCAGAGTGAGCAGTGCTGGCCCCGACGTACGTGTTGTAGATCATGGGTTCAAACCCAAGCAAGCACATTACTTTTTATAGTTTACTAGCCGTGCCCGCGGCTTCGTCCGCGCGGAATAGTTTTTTTACTATTATTTATATATCAACAAAAACAAATAAAAAATCTAAAATAAAATTAGCCTAAGTTACTCCTTATTACATCAGCTACCTGCCAGTGAAAGTCCCGTCAAAAACGGTACAGAAATTTAAGAGATTAGCGGGAACAAACAGACAGACAGACAAAAATTATAAAAAATGTTATTTTGGTGTATGTACCGTATATATATTCATATGCATGTGGCAAAAAGCGGTTATTTTAATATTACAAACAGACACTCCAATTTTAGATGTATAGATGCATAGATTTCACACCTCGCTGCTCTCAAAACGGTGAAAGAAAACATCAAGAGGAAACCAGCATGTCCTAAGTAGACTAAAAAATTCTAAGACGTGACATCCAGATCCAACAACCCGCACTGGACCCGTGTGATGGTTTATGGCCCACTTCCTATCACAGAGAGAAGACCTATGACCCAGCAGTGGGTCAGATTTTACGTTTTTATTATTCTACAATGCAAGGAATATTTCTATCTACTATTTTTTATATATTATAAATTTGTTGGTGGCACCAACTAATTTTAAAAACATCCAATTTGAATACAATTTTATATGATATTATTTATCTATGATAAACCTTAACAATATTTATTTATTTCCTTATCTATACATCTATACATATAAATAAAATTGGAGTGTCTGTTTTTAATATTAAAATAACCACTTTTTGCTACATGCATATGAATATATATGGTACATATACCAAAACAACATTTTTTTTTATTTTTGTCTGTCTGTCTGTTCCCGCTAATCTCTGAAAACGCTGAGCCGTTTTTGACGGGACTTTCACTGGCAGGTAGCTGATGTAATAAGGAGTAACTTAGGCTACTTTTATTTTAGAAAAATCCACGCGGACGAAGTCGCGGGCACAGCTAGTCATTCATATTATTAAAAAAATTCAATGTAAACAATGAGAAAGCATTTCAATATCTCACGATAAGATAAGTATGTCAATAATAGCATGATTTTAACATTTATAAGTTAAAAGAAAACCTACAACAGTCATCAAAAATATAGACGGCATGAGCATGACTTTGAAAGCTCCCTCAGACAGGCGCGATGCGACTCTAATACAATAATTTCTATGAAAACTTCATTGAATTTGTTCTACTAGACTCGCGTTGCACCGTCCTGCTTCGAGTCTTTATCTTTACTTACGAAATTATTTCATAAGATTTTGAAATGTCTTTTAATAAAATCGTGCAACAAGTGAAATCTTGTTCAAACTTGTATTTTCACTAAAAGGGAGGCAGAGGTGTAACATTGTTAGTGGCAAATTCGATTGTATTGACTTGAATTATATTTATGCTAGAACTGCAGTCCCCAGGACTGTTCATAGACGGCAGGTGCGTGAAGGCAAATTCTTTGCAGTGGGTCCCTGGCGATCTACCACTGGTGTACATTCCGCAGGTTTGCTAAATGGCAGCAACCTACACTGAAGTATTTGAACACATCAATATATTTGCATGCTCGTTGAAACGGTTTTGTAGCCATTTGTATGAGACTTTGTATGAGACACTTGAGCTCTTGGGCTAATTCTTTGTTGTTACTGTTTTAATAATATTAGTGCAGTTCACCTAGTGAATTCAAAGTTTTATTTATTCATTGTAATTTGCAGACAGCGCTATGGATTAAGTTTCTTATGTATTTTTAGTTTTTATTTAATAAAAAATATACATGTTAAATGTACAGGGACTGGTCAGTCATGTAGGTGTGATCAGTTTTTGAGTGGTGTCTCTGGGTGTTGTATTGTATGACTACTTTTATTACTTTGGGTTCTGTCTGTAATAATAATTGTATCTGTAAATGAATGAATAATTAAATAAATAAATGTTTACACCCTCATTTTGACATTTAAGTTTAATGGTACTGCAGTCAAAGCAAGACAACTAGTACAATAAATGTGGAGGAAATTTTTCTTCATGATTAATTTCTATTCAGTCTTAAGATTCAGAAAGTTGTTGGCTACCTGGCATCATCTCCAAATCATAAAGTTTTGTTTACATTGTTTATTTATTTTAATTACGCTTGTGGAAAATAGCATGGATAGCATATGGCCTCCTCTTTTATAGAGGGAGTGGGCTTTGCTACACATCACAGTGTGACTTGGTAGAAGACAAGCCTCTTCTTTTAGAGAGGGAGTGGGCTTTAGTCTTGTGTAGTTCGCAAACTATGAACAAATAAGAAACCTTTCTTAGCACTGTACTAAAAGAAACGTTTCCAAATGCTGTCTTGTAATTGGTCTATTAGTTCTAACAGCTTCTCGTACATTTACAAAGACCCGTATCATATGTAAAAACGAGAACGAGAATGACAGCGACTGATTTGACTGATATGTAAAATTTTTGCTCTGTGATCTTTCGAAAAACTGTTGAGAGCGAAGACCGAATAGAGCTAATAGAACTAATAGAAAGAACTAGTTCACTGACCGAAATGAACTAGTACAGAGCAACCAAGCAGGCACAAGACTAGTGGGGTAGTGTTATATTATTAGACGGGGATTAAAATGTTTAAAACAAACCTGTTGCTCTCACCAATATTGCCTCATGGAGTTATTAAAAAAGAGAGGATGCAATACTAAATACTCTATCAAATTAGCAACAACCGCAATCAACATCCATGATCAACTGCAACCCTTAACCCTCATCCGCAGCTGCAGTATCATCATTCCTCTGAGAATGATTTTGATATTAAATCATTTAAGCTATTAATATAAGGTACAAGTACCAACCTAGGTACTACAACAAAAAAAAATATAGGTACCAAATTTTTATGAATTTTCTGTGAATTTTATTGGATTTCAGATTTTTCTACCCCTTTTATACATTGATTAGACTGATTTAGATATTTTGGTCAGTTTTGAGTATGTTAGAAACCCCTCTTTAGAAAGTAAGGTGGCAACACTGGTCATTGGTCAACAGAGCTAGATTTTTTTTTAAATGAATCAATGCAACAACTATTAAATTTCAATCATTATCAAAATGAGAATATTACACTAAATTATGTCTTTAATTGGGTTTTGAGTTTTTTAGATATATGTTTTAAGAAATAGGCCCATTGCAGAGCCAAATGCAATTAAAAGTTACACTTCCTGATTAGTTTCAAAGTAAAAAGTTCATGACGAACTTATGAATACTTATTGCACATTGTTACTAGATGTTACGTGGTCATGACTTCTATTTTTAAATTGAAATCGCATAGCCACATGTGTAAGCATACGGCAAACAATAAATGTGCTAATTCTATTTTTTTCGCAATAATATCAAAACAAATGACCTACCTCGTCAAAGTTGGTATTGGGTCGAAGTTGGCTGTCGTATGCTGTTCCTCCCATTGTCGCAGCAGCTCAGTTACCTCTTGTGCTGGCCCTGAATCCATTTAAATTCACAAAATGTTTGTAATTTCTAACCTCACTGATTAAGAACTTTGTCACTTGTACCGTACTGACACGACTCGACTACTCTATGCCAATTTTTTATTTACACTAATATAACTGTAGATTATTGTACATATTACTATAAAAATATTTATTTTATTGGAACTAAATTCGTTGAAATGCAACGTTTTGTCTTTAAACCGCGCACTCCTACAACAAAATTTTACTCTAGGGATACCATGACAGAGAATAATTTGCTACTATTTTTTTTTTTTGGTTACGAATAAATGTCAGTATATTTCTTTTTTTTTAATCTTGTCAACTGACATTTCTAGGTTGACAGTCATAAGGTTAACTTAAAATTTGCTTGGCCGAAACCAGCCGAACTACGCAGCTGAAGCTTCAGCCACGCCGAAAATCAGAAGTTCGTGAATTCTCGCGAGTGATTCGGTGTACTTCGTAAAACTCCGCAATATCCGGTGACACTCGGCTACCTTCGGGGTGAATCGAGTTTACTCGTGGTTTTACAAGTTTTACTCAGTTGACATACATACACAAACGCGATTTTGTCTTGAAGTTGTTAAGCGAGGTTATGTTGTGTTTTGGCTTCACTCGCATTCACGCATACAGCGGAAGTAATTCTATTTTTTTATGTCTAAAATATCATTTTCGTTTTTGACAGAAAATAAGGCTAAGGGGGAAGCTATTTTTTTCATTTTCGGTTATAAATCCATTCTTGATCACATACTAAATTTAATCTTTTTTTTTTTTTTTTTTTTTTTCTTTTTTTTTTTTTTTTTTTACAGAAAGCTTACAGACTAATAAAAGACTAAAAATTATTTGTAGACAAGAAAAATTTGCTAAATTACAAGCTTCCACATATATACATCAAGTTACAAGTACTATGCGTTGACTATGTTGGTTACAGCAATTCACAAATCAAAAGAACAAAATAAAAATAAAGTTACAAGTAAATGTAATAAAGACTTAATTAATTAATTAGTCAAGTCGTGCGAAATCAAAACTGTTAAATTACCACAATTAACCACAAAACATTATAGTTTATATTCCTAATTTTTCATGACTATCCCCAAAATATTATATTTATATTTCAACATATATAATTCCCGCGGGAATACTACCGGGATAAAAAGTATCATATATATTAATCCAGTTTATAGACTATCTGTGTACCAAATTGGTTCAGCCGTTCCCGCCTGATTGAGTAACAAACATCCAAACATCTAAATATACAAACTTACACATTTTTAATATTAGTAAGGATAAGGATACGTGAAGCAAGAACTTCGTATCCCTTTTTATGAAAATTACGCGGACGAAGGAGTGGCACGGTTAAAGTTTATCTGGAGAAGGAGTGCAGGAAACAATTATGTTTTTATAAAAAAAAAATAGAAATATCAATCAATCCTATCGCAGTCCACTGCTGGACATAGGCTTCTCCCAAGCTGCGCCACAATGCCCTATCCTCTGCTTTCCGCATTTAGTCTGTCCCAACCACTGTCTTAAGGTCGTCGGTATATTTAGCAGGGGCGAAATTTCCCAAACGCTACCCAACTGGATCCTTCTGTCGGCTTCTTTCTCAAAGTTGTGTCTAAAGAGAGAGGCTCCATTCAGGCTATGCAGCATCTGGTCTAACTGTTCCAGCATCTCTGCCATTATTACAATGTCATCAGCAAAGCGAAGGTGTGAGATTTATGTACTCGCCGTTCACGTTAACCTATCAAGTTCAGTCCAGGGTCTTGAAAATATCCTCCAACGCATTGAAAAATAGTTTTGGGGATATCAGATCCCCTCGACTTACTTCTCTGAACAGTTGGATGGGCCTGGTTTCCTGATCCTGGATCTGAACAGTCATCGTGGCAGCGTCATACAAGCATCTCAACACTTCGATGTAGCGCCAGTCACTTCGACATCGTTTCAGTGGGGCCAGACCCTTCGACTCTACAAATTTCGATGGAGTCGAAGGCTTTCTCCTTTCTTTTTTCTGGAGTCCACAAATGCCATATACAGCGGCTTCTTGTATCGGTCTCAATTAGAAATATATTATGTTGTAAATGATCTGCTGTCGAATTTTGGCCCCTGGGCGACCACTAGTGATCATAATTTATGGCATGGTTGTGAATCATAATGTAATATGTTGATTGAACGTAAGAAAAATGGCCTGACACTGACCTGTGAATTTCGCGAGCGATTTCAGCTAGTTTATTGAGTAGTTGAGGCTTGACATTTCTGGACAAACTGAAGTCCTTAGTAAAATCCGAAATCTACTAAGAACTCAGGCCGGAGGCTGGCAATATTACAAATTAATAATACAAGGTCGTTTGACGTTGAGGGAGTATCCCCACTCAAGGCTGCTTTCCGAATTATAAGTTATTTAGATATCACGATTATGACAGCTAAAAGCTAGTCAACAATGCGGAACGCTCGTGAAAGCGCTAACAGTGCTCACTGAATAGTAAAACCTAACCTATATACACCATTAAAACTTGTATACCCCACAAATTTCTTCTTATTTGGTTAGGTAGCGAGTCTAGCCAGAAGCACTATTTCTGATAAATTTAAGTTAGATGCGCTCACGGTGATAACAGTTTAGGTCGTTATCGCAAGATGGCGCATGTCATGACGTCATCTATGACGATTACCGGGACATCATAATCGCACGCTATTCGGAACGGGTGTGAGTACGCTCAAAACGATATTATTGTTATTCGGAATGCAGCCTTAATATCCTGCTGGGTATGTTCTTAACCACATAAAATTAAAATGTTTTTTAAGGCATTACGACTCGTTTTAAAAAGCGATTTCTAAAACATTATTTTCCTACGACAGATAAATAAAACTAACAATGTATGAAGTTTTTTAATTGAATTGTTTCTGTTAGAGTTTGTAGGATTTCGTTTTCGAACGGACTTGTCAACTAAATAAAGAGAGCGGTTTAGCAAAGAGTATAATAATAATAATGCGGTTTACTGAGGTTACGTTCCGAGATACGATAATATCGATTTGAGCGTGCTCACACCCGTTCCGAATTGGCGTGAGCGCGAGAACGATGTCCCGTGAATCGTCATAGATGACGTCATGACATGCGCCATCTTGCGATAACGCCGACCATGCGTTATACTAATATCACCGTGAGCGCTGTCAAAAATGACACTTGTGCTGTTATGTTCTGATTCGTATCATAGTTTTAGCTAACTTATAGGCCACTTTCCGAATTAGAAAAATAGCGCTGTGAGCGCTCACATCAATAATTTGCGTTCCGAGTTAGATATCGCGATTATGACAGCTAAGAACTGTCATTTTTGTCATCAATACGGAACGCTCGTGAACGCGCTAACAGTGCTCACTCAATGTTAAAACCTATTTACACCATATAAAACTTGTATAGACCACAAATTTCATCTTCTTATTTGATTAGGTGGCGATTCTAGCCAGAAGCACTATTTATAAGTTAGCTAAAACTATGATACGAATCAGAACTGATCAGAACATAACAGCACAAGTGTCATTTTTGACAGCGCTCACGGTGCTATTAGTATAACGCATGGTCGGCGTTATCGCAAGATGGCGCATGTCATGACGTCATCTATGACGATTCACGGGATATCGTTATCGCGCTCACGCCAATTCGGAACGGGTGTGAGCACGCTCAAATCGATATTATCGTATCTCGGAACGTAGCCATAAATAGTGCTTCTGGCTAGAGTCGATAAGAAGATGACATTTGTGGTCTATACAAGTTTTATATGGTGTAAATAGGTTTTAACATTGAGTGAGCACTGTTAGCGCGTTCACGAGCGTTCCGTATTGATGACAAAAATGACAGTTCTTAGCTGTCATAATCGCGATATCTAACTCGGAACGCAAATTGTTGATGTGAGCGCTCACAGCGCTATTTTTCTAATTCGGAAAGTGGCCTGAGAAGCACAGAGTACATTATTAAACAAAGACTACAATAGTATACTGGCAAATTATTGTATACTGGGAAGAGAACAAATGTACTCTGTGGAAGAGAATGTTGTGATGAAAACTAAGAAAACAAATCTTTAGAATAACTGTTTAGCTACCAAAGAAATAATCAAAGATGTCTTTTAGAAACGATACGCTTTCGCAGTCATCTAGGACTAGCATGTCGGGGAGTTATGTGAGAAAACTAAAATACAGAAGCTTACTTGAAGACATATCTACTGTAGGTAAGTTAATAGATACATAAGTCTTGATATCAACTTAGTTTATAATCAGTACGCCATACGATGGTAAAATATAGTGCCTATGCACTTCCTGTGCACTCTATGACTAAGTACTTCTCACACTAGGAGCAAGGAATCAAGTAAAACCCATAATTTGTAGGTGAATTAATATTATGTTAGTAGTTTAGTTATTTGTGGCGATCCAAGACAGGCCACCCAAAGAGTAAAGTCAATTGTGGGAAGAGAGGTTTCCACCGCCTCAAGGCTTAGTAAAGCCTCAAGAACACTAGCATCACCGGCAGTAGCCTATTTGGAAAGCTGTGAATAGATTGAATACCCAAGTAGGAAGCTGCAAACATATTCTGGCGTCTCAGCCTGCTGCGATGGCGTTGTGCATTTAGTGAGGCCCAATCAGTGGTTCTTTTAGCCCATTTGTCACCTGACATGTCCGGCCCAATCCCACTTAAGCTGAGCAGCTTTCTGGGTAATGTCCATGACCTTGGTTTTGGGGCACAGTGTTGTGTTCCTTCTAAACAAGAAACTTATAGAAGTGGAGGCAGCTCTTCTCTTTCTGAATACTCACATAAGAGAGAAAAAACACATATGGCTGTCTCATTCTTATGAGGGGCTTGTGGCTAAGTAATATTAGCCGCACAGGTTGATCGCTTAGGTTAAGCTACGCTTGCCGCGGTTGGTCCGTAACCATCTTTACATACCAAGACCCCTCCGAGCTTCGGAGAGCAAATTAAGCCGTTGCTCCCGGGTGTCATTTGTGGATCTTTGACAGTTGTTACGGGTTGTCAGTAGCCCGAAAGTCTGACAACCCAGTCTTACCAAGGGGTATCGTATTACCCAGTTATTGGGTTGTGGAGGTCAGATAGGCAGTAGCTCCATGTAAAATACTGGTATTCAGCTGCATACGGTTAGACTGGAAGCCGACCCCAACATAGTTGGAAAAGGGCTAGGCAGATGATGATGATGTCTCGTTCATAAGAACGAGATATTCGATATTTTTCTAACTAATAACTTAATAATTCATTTCATAAAAACGTATACAAAAAGAGTACATTTAGCCAACAGTAGTAAATTTCCCATGTAATTATAGTGCCTAAAAATAAACTATTTATAAAATCTAGCGACCCGCCCGATCTAGGTTTATTTAAACCTGTGTTTCGGGCCATCACTATATTTTTCTAAATACACATAATATAAGTGTGTATTTAGAAAAATACTTTTATGTGGAGTTGGACAGCAGCCTGTTCACCTACCTATGTTCATTACAGAGGATGAAGCCGCTAACAATCTGGAGTGCATGGACTTGACCTCGCAAGTAGTGAAGGAAGCTAAGGACCTGCATAAAGAAGGAGGCGTTGAGGAGAGAGTCAGACATCCAGGTAATATATTTGTATTTACTTGTCGCCTAGAGGTTGAAATTGAACCATAATTTATTTAAATTTTTACCTGACTGCGCCAGGGGGGTAGGGTTATAATTTTTCGAATGTATGTATGTATATTTCTGTGGCACGCTCTGTAGCCTAAACGGCTTGATCTATTTCAGCTTAAGAGGTGCATTTACTGTAAATTAAATTTAAAAAAAAAATAACCGACTTCAGAAAAAACACTACCTACAAAGTGAAAAACAACTATAATTTCAGAAAGCAGAGACCAAAAATTTAAATACATATTCTTTTACAACGAACTGATTTCCCCCTTGCTGGGCGTGAACGTTTCCAAGGCCAATATGTAAAAAACCTAATGAATATTATACCAATATCCATAAGATTTCTCTTCCATTGTTGTTCATAAGGTTGGGTACTTTGAACAGGCTTTTGGTACAAAACAAGTCGTTTATTCAAACTAGGCTGAGAGTCACTTTTGGACGTCAAAGTTACATAAGACAGTCCCCGAAAACGCCCGCCCTTCAACACTTCGTAGTGCTTTAGCTGGAAAGCAGAAGTGGCGCAACAAACTGTACAGCAGCACAGCTGCCTAGAAGAACTTGATTCTGTACAATCAGTCAGCCTCTCGCAAGCCTATTCCTCATAAGAATATAGGCGTGATGTTATAACTAACTCGTTGGTAACACTTTCAGGGGAAGGCTACCTAGATTCCCGGGTGCTTCGCGCCGCCAGTGACGTCACACTCCGATGTTCGGAAGCCGTCAGCGGAAACGTCAATACATACGACAAGCATGAGCTAGCGCGCCATATTGTAAGTTGTTTATATGTTTATTTATAACACTGTGACCTAAACGCGCACTTAAGGTGAATCTAGTCGACATCTTTTCCATACAAACTTCGGGAGCGTATTACTCCACTGTCGGACAATGTACAACAAAAAATTAAACATAGTATGGTTTTGTCTCATTATTAACATTGTCTGCGCGGAAACAGAATACTAAAATAAAAAGCTGTTAAAAAGTTATGAGCCAACAAAGATTCGATTTTCTTGCTAATTTAACCTAACTTTGGGCGTGTTCAAGTAATAAAAGAAGTGTAAAATCTCCAAAATCAAGTAAGTACCGACAGAGCTCAAATATCGAAAAGTTCAGAAAACTTTATTGATAATTGATTTATGCAGTGGTTTTTTCATAAAACTCGATCTACCGAAAAACTTTTCTTAATTTTTTACGCGCCTGTCTTACTATAAATGATCCTGCATCTCACTCAATAACGTTGTGCGTGTAGACTAGCGTCTAACTGCTCATCACTGATACTATCTCTGTCGGACGCGACGCCTGGTGAGACAGCGTGCTTTTTAGCCAGGCCCATCAGTGAGTTCGAGCCCGCGACTCGTGTCCCCTTAAGTTACGCTTTTCTGTGACTTAAATAGTCCATTTTCTCACTTCTTAATAGTAATCAGCCTGGCAAGGCAAAGACCTCCCTTCCCTTTTTCCACTCATTTCGATCGTGGGCCAATATGGACCAATCCCTCATCTAATCGTCAAGTTCGTCCGGCCATCTACTACTTAAGTGGAAAAATTAGGACAAGCGTGACTTAAATGCGGGTTCTCACGAGCCATAAACACTACGTAACACACGCTCACCCACACACCCCGCACATCCATCCATTCACATACACCCACACAAACACTGCACATACTTGAACATAGAATAGAATAGAACAGAATAGAATAGAATAATTTATTGTTTTAAAAGTTACATTCAAATGCGTTGCTTCCTGGAACTCACACTAGGATTCCCTGTGTCGTGAGATCCAGGCTCCTTCGTTCCGTTTACATTTATTGCTATATATGTAATAAATACTATGTTACAATAAATTTCTTAATTTCTACTAATTTACTGGTAATCTACTAGAAAGGAATATACAATAAAACTTAAAATAATAAAAGAATAAAAAAGAGAATAAACCTAGTATGTTACATGTTGTTAATGTATGTTGTGTGTGATTTTATGGAGTGTGTGTATGTGTGATGATGTGTGATTGTGTGGGTGTATGAGTTAAGGTAGTTGTGTTGGTGTCGAGTGAGTTTGTCTGAATGTTACATCTGACGATGTATATAATTATGTTGAAGTTTATGGTAAAGAATAATAAGAATATAAATAGAGATAATATACAATTGTCCCTATGAAAGCGCTCCATGTTTTATTTATTTTTTCCTTTTTTAGTATAATAAGTTTTCAAGTCCAGTGTAAGAAGCCATTTCGTAACCGTAATTTTGCATTTACTATGAGTGAGCTGTAGAATTTTGAGTTGGTCATTGAGTTTTGAGTAAATATGCGGTCCCATAAAACCGAACGACCTCCTACCGAGTGTTTTACGACATCGAACCTTTTCCCATTGTACCCTTCGACTTGACAAGATACAAGTGCACCTGGAGGTTTTGTGAAATCTTAGAGTGACAGATAGAATGTAAAGCTGTCGGACTCTTAACATGCTACAACAATTTTGTTAACACCTAAGCTTAGAGCTTAGAACCTGAGCTTTTTCTTTCCTCTTTATTTGTCGAGACATAATTATCTCAATATTGTAGCCATGGGAAGTTGCAAGTTAACCCATCATAAGTATCCCTATAACTTACCGGGGCTGCCTCAATTTTGTGCTGCAAAACAATTGTATGAGAACTTTTATTTATTATTGTGTGGGTCAAGTGATAGAACAGTGTACATAATAGATTAGTGTATATAAAGTGATACATAGACGCTCATAAGACAGTACAAAGTGAATAAGTTTACTATAATTTAATAATTCGTATAAGTTGTGTGATTGAATACTAGGGGTAAGCAGTAGTTCAAGTGTTTATGTTATATTTTATATTGTCTTAGTTGATTTTATATTTTTCTTAGATAGTTCTTATTACATAGAGTCCGATTATATATAGTTTTACCTATGTAAATGTAATAAAGTTAGCAAAATTCGGAAATAATATAGCGCGGTGCTAGTTACGGTAAAGGGTCCGAGATATTTAAGGTAAAAATTTTCAATATTGTGCCTCGCTCTGATTGGCTGATGCTTTACGCGCGTTTTTTTTATGATTTTGTGCCTTTCTCTAATTAGCTGACGCGTTTACCCGCGCTTTTTTATAATTATGATTGGTCAAATCGATATTTTAAATCCTTGCAAAATTGTATAAAAATAGGAACATTTTTGTCATTCGACACATTCAGCGGCGAGCTACCTAGAACAAAGTACTCCAAATATAGAAGCAAGAAGTCTCCAGTGGTTTCATTCCCCGCCAACCCAGCACACAAATGCGGCTATAGGCCACAATTATTATAATAATTATAGGTATGTATGTATCGTAGGTATACTCGTATGCACGGCGTTACAGACCAGCTGTAATTCTAAACCGTCACATTGCAGGCCGAGAACCCAGATTTCTGGCACTTCACGTTCCCCCAAGAGGTCCCCGTGGTCGCGCACGTGTTCGGCACGTTCACGCCCGTCGTGCAGCGCCCCGTGCGCGTGCGCAAGCAGGTCGAGAAACAGCAGCTGGCGCAGCTGAAGGAGCCCGAGAAGGTTGAGAAGTTAGTACTATTCCATGTTCAAATCTTTGTTTTTCTTACTTATGTTAATTAGTGTTCCGTGTGGTGCCGGACATAAAGAATAGCACCATCGTATTTCTTCCCGTGGGTGTCGTAGAAGGCGACTAAGGGACTTACTAGAGAATGGGCAGCAGCGTTCTCTATGCATTTTACCACCATACTGCGATCGCCTGCCCGCCTGCCAAGCGTGGTGAATATGGCAAACCCCCCATTTCATTTTCTTTTTTTGTGGGAGGCCTATGTCCATCATTTCAGCCACGTCTTCCGGATGAAATGATGATGATAATGATGTTAATTAATGGTCGCCCTGTGGCCGAAATTCGACCATAATTTATTTAAAACTTTATGTATTTCTAATGCATTATTATTAGAGATCGGGTATTCGGATGCATATTCACCTAAAGTTGCGATGTTGGCTAATATGGAACGCGCTTTTGTAATGAAAAAATCTTCAGTTAATGTAAAAAAATGTTTTAACTAACACACTACTCTTACAGGCCCCCTGTTCATCGTTCCCTGGTAACTCATTAGCACCATAACTATGTGAGCGTCTATTAACTTCTTCCAAATTACAATATTAATATTATTAATTTTATTTTTTACACTTTCTGACATATTCTCGTCATTATTTGATATTATACACTTATATTATCGAGTATTTATTAGTGATTCTCATGGAAATCATATCACTTGGTTTAAATAGGTTGATTTTACTTATGTAGATTCTTTTACATATTGTGAATGAGAGAATGTTGTAGGCCTACAGTTTCTATTCTTTATTTTCATTCCTCTAAAGTACCTCGTACTTATTGACAGGCCTGCACTGTCCTCCCATACCTAATATCACTGTAATTTGAAAACATTATAAAATCCAATTATTTTTTAAAGAGTAACCGTGGAGTTCCTTGCCGGCTCTTCTCCATAGGAAGCGACAAATTGGAACCGTGCACCTAGCTTCTGACGTTTCATAAGTGCCCTTGCAGGTTTATGTGAAATAAAATATTTTGATTTTTTTGATTTTGAGACTTAATACATATTTACACATATTTGCATAGCAATTAATTTTAAATCTTAATTTTAAATTATCCAATGCGCTGGGGGTCTACGCTGGGTGATCTAGAATGATATGCTGAATTCATGGTTACAATTTGCGCACTGGATAAAAACTTACCCTGTATGTATAAAAATATTAGCTTTCTCCGCTCCTTCGCCATATAAACTTTTAACTGTGCCAAATTTCACACTCCTCCGTCTGTATAATTTTCGTAAAAAGGGCTACAAAGTTATTGCTTCAGGTATACCGGTGACGTCCGGCACCGATAGGCCCACACAAAAGAAAATTAATTGTGTCCCATTTCCCGGTATTTAAAGGTTAATTTAAGAAGATTATACTTTAAAAAATATCAATTTTATGGTTGTGTAAATTAAGTTTATTTACAGGCTTTATATTTAGTCTTGTAGCCCGTGACTTTCAAAATTTCGTACTGACAATGACCTGAAAATTGCAAAAAACGTAAGAAATTTTGATTTTCTTGGGTTACCGTCTTCCCCCTTAAGAATAACCCATGATCTTTTCCTGCAGACTGGATAAGACAGAAGAAGGCTCCCAGATGGTGACGCGCGTGAACCGCTTCATCAGCAAGTGGTACAAGCTGCACCACAAGCCGCTGAGCTACTTCCACACCGTGCTGGATCCCGGCAGCTTCAGTAAGAGTGTGGAGAACATCTACCATGTGTCGTTTCTGGTCAGGGATGGGCTGATCTCTGTTACTTTGGGTAAGTCATAAGCAGAGATCGGATATTCGGATCAATCAAAAACCTAAGTTATTTTTTAGTTTTAGCCGCTTCTTAAAAAAAAAAAAAATTGTAAAAAAATTCCAGGGATGCTAGGAACACCGGGAATGCATAACTATTCAGGTGTATGGAAGCGACTTCTAGATTATTAGGATCGCATAACAATTCAAATGCATATTTATTTAAAAATAATGTTTAAACGCCGAAGCAAATATGTGTATGTAGGAGTGTAAGAGAAGGGGGGTGGTAAGCGTTAGTAAAAAAAAGTTTTTTTTTTCGATACAAAAGCGCATTCCATATTAGCCAACACCTCAACTTTAGGTAAATATGTATCAGAGTATCTGATCTCTGGTTATAGGGCTGTTTTTTTTAAAATCAAAAGCCATTTATTCAAACTAGGAAGAGTTAGCCCTTTTGGACGTCAAAATTACATATGAAAGTCCCTCAGAAACCCGCCCGCCTTTCACCACTTCCTAATGCTTTAGGTGGGAAGAAGTGGCGCTAAATACCTAGAACTGTGGAATATATAAGGTGTAACAGAATATACGCTAGTCTTGAAAGTCGTTTGTTCATAATTAACTACTGAATTGATATCAGTAACTTTTGATATAGGTTTTTTTTAATATGTATTTTGCCATACGGACTGCTGATTGAGCCAAAGAAAATTAAATCTTATTTCAAAGACTCAATATGCGTGAAGCAATGCTAGGGGTCAATACGATTTTCTTAATAATTATAGAAAACTTAGTTTTGGTTATTTTATTATGCTTTTAAATCGATACTCTAATGGAGGTGTCGCATAACTCGACATTTACATGGACTTAATAAAATCCTGCCGCGATTTTATTACGTCTGCCGGAACGTGGGTTTACACCATTATTATCTATTATTTAACTATATTTTGTTTAGTTATATTTTAGTTCATATTGATGATATCAGAAGGCCAATGCTCGTAATTAAAAACGTTCAAAATCTAGTCGCAGTCTCATTCTCAGCGACAAGTAAATGTCAAAAATGTATGAAAAAACGAGAAAAAAAATGTTAAAATTACGAGAATTGCCCCTCAGATCATTTTCCTGTCGTTATCGCAATAGGAAATTACACTCATTTTTGAAAAGGTTCTAAATTAGATTCTAGAGCGCTAATAAATAAACCACTAAAAAAACAATCTGTGTGGTTCTTTCCTCAAAAGACCATTTCAGAAACCGATCCACATGGTCTTCACATGATCTGACCAAGATTATGTTTGGACTTTAAAAGAGACTGTGACCTTTGAGTTTGTTTCGGCCTTTCTTCTCAGAGTAGTCAGATAGGAAACGCCGACCTCATCTAGTTAAAAAAAAATATGATTGGCGTGTAAAAGTGTTTGTACAAACCTACTTACAGAAATAAAATCATTTATCATTTTGATTTAATCGATTAGTGTCATAAAAATGCATTAAATTTTTACATTTTCAAATTTCGCGCGTAATTTGACAAAAACGCTGGATGCAGTGGACGCCATATTACTCAGTGGGTATGACGTGAGTTTGCTAAAAACAAATGCGCTGATATTTTATAAGACAAAGATTTATGATTTAAAAAATGAGTTTTTCTACTTATCGTTGGTTTGCTGTTCTTGAATGCAAAACGTTATTTAAATAAAAATTACTTTGGTTACAAAAATAATAAAAGTACAAAGTTGCTCAGTTGACATGCCGTATGACGTAATAACATGGCGGCTACTATTTCATAATGTTCAAACACAGATTTTAATCGTAATATCGAGTATTTATTAGTGATTCTCATGGAAATCATATCACTTGGTTTAAATAGGTTGATTTTACTTATGTAGATTCTTTTACATACTGTGAATGAGAGAATGTTGTAGGCCTACAGTTTCTATTCTTTATTTTCATTCCTCTAAGTACCTGGCACTTACTGACAGGCCTGCACTGTCCTCCCAGACCTAATATCACTGTAATTTGAAAACATTATAAAAGCCAATTATTTTTAAAAGAGTAACCGTGGAGTTTCTTGCCGGTTCTTCTCCATAGGAAGCGACAAATTGGAACCGTGCACCTAGCTTCTGACGTTTCATAAGTGCCCTTGCAGGTTTATGTGAAATAAAATATTTTAATTTTGATTTTTGAAAAAAAAACTGAAATAAAGATTTCAGTTTTTTGTAATTGTATTTTAAAATTTGTTTTGTTGTTTCATGAACTAAAACTTACATTTTCTGACTGCATTTTGTCTAAGCTATCTCAATAATATATTTTTAGATTTTTTCTCGTATAGAGTAAAATACCCAATTTATTTGTGGTCAGCGCAACATATCTTTTCTCCCACACTTCTCTATTAGTCGTCATCTCCGTAGTCACACCCTTTCTAACCATATCATCATTCACACAGTCCATGCATCGTTTCTTTGGTCTCCCCCTACTCTTATAGCCATTGACATTCATACTCAAAACATTCCTCACGACATTTTCCTCATTCCTCCGTATCACATGCCCATACCATGACAACCGATTTCCACACAACTTTTCAGTTACCGATGCCAGTTTTAGATTGCCTCTTATGTACTCATTTCTAATAAATCATCATCATTTCAGCCGAAAGACGTCCACTGCTGGACATAGGCCTAAAGTATTCTTATGAAGTAAATGAAAGTAGACACCAAAATCAAAATATTTTATTTCACATAAACCTGCAAGGGCACTTATGAAACGTTGGAAGCTAGGTGCACGGTTCCAATTTGTCGCTTCCTATGGAGAAGAGCCGACAAGAAACTCCACGGTTACTCTTTTAAAAATTATTGGCTTTTACAATGTTTTCAAATTACAGTGATAATAGGTATGGGAGGATAGTGCAGGTCTGTCAAATAAGTACCAGGTACTTAGAGGAATGAAAATAAAGAATAGAAAATCGTCTACAAATCTAGTCTGCAACGTTCTCTCATTCACAATATGTAAAAGAATCTACATAAATAAAATTAACCTATTTAAACCAAGTGACATGATTTCCATAACAATCACGAATAAATAGTCAATATTAGAATTCATGTATAATTCATGTATATATTTTAATTTAATCATTTATCTTAATTATTTCAGTTTAATTTATTTAATTTTAAATTATTTCAATTTGTTTTTATTTAATTCTAATTTATTTTAATTTAATTCGAATTTATTTTAATTAAATTTTGATTAACTTATTTTAATTTAAATACAATTGATCTCCTCGCGACTAACATAGTTTTTTAAGATAACGTTGTAACAAAATATGGACAATTTAATAGTCTGAAATAAACGTATTTAATTTTTTATTTATAATGTCAAATAATGACGAGAATATGTCACTTTGACTGTGACTTTGTAAAAAATAAAAATAATAAAAATTTACATTGTAATTTGGGAGCAGACTTTCACGTAAACTCAAACTCAAACTCAAAGCATTTATTTCAAATAAACCAATTACAGGCACTTTTGAATTGTCAAGGTCGGTGAGTTAGAAAGATGAAGCTAATTGCCCATTCCAAAGCGTAGGTACCTATGGAGAAGAACGGGCAAGAAACTCCATGGACACTCTTTTAAAATCATGGTATTGTTACAAAAAGTTGGTTACATCATTATGTTGAACTTATCAATGTGAGAACGATGTAAAAAGACGTGCACATTAAAGCGTCCGTAATTAAAACAAAAATAAAATAACAATTCAGAAATTAAAATAAGCCGTGGGAGCTAGGAGATGACCAGTCCCTACTGGCGGCGCCCGTTCACGAACATGACGTGTGGATCAGCACCATTCAGCTCAACCATTTTGAAGGGAACTTAATGATCCAACACACACGCCACCACCAGCGAGACATTTGAGTGAGCATGACATACTCTTAGCTGCCAGGGCACATTCAAGTCAATGAAAGACGTACCCTGTAAATGGTAGCTTTATAGTAGGAACATAGTGCTCACACATATGCTATGCAATTATACAATACTAAAAGTTTGAATTTATACAATGCAAAGATATCTAGTCTTTTACAGTCTTCAGCAGCTCCAACGTTTTCAAATGCTAATCAATTTGGTTTAACCTACCTTGTGGAGCTGGACAAGCAGCGTTTAGCCAAGCATTTTTATCAGCGATGTAATCTCCCAACTTATAATAAGCATGGCTGCATAGTGTGCGTTTTAAACAAGATTTAAATTTCATTTCATTCAGTTGGAGAATGTGGGGAGGTATTTTATTGTAACATTTTAAACAGTACCCCATGAAGGATGAGTCTACTTTAGCCAGTCTGAAGCCTGGTTGAACTAATTGGTCCCTATTTCTAGTCCCAACGGTGTGTCTTTCACCTCTTTTACTGAAAAGATTTAAATTTTTCCTGACGTACATAATGTTCTCATAGATATATTGACAAGGTACCGTCATGATATTAATATTTTTGAAAAGTTCCCTGAGAGAATCTCGCCTACGGAGGCCATATATTGCTCTGATGGCTCTTTTCTGCAGAATAAAAATAGACTCAATATCTGCAGCCCGTCCCCATAGTAAAATACCGTAAGACATGATACTATGAAAGTAACTGAAATAGACTAACCTCGCGGTTTCTACATTAGTGAATTGGCGGATTTTTCTTACAGCATATGCTGCTGAACTTAGCCGTCCTGCAAGAGCTGTTAAATGAGGACTCCACTGTAGCTTTGAGTCGAGCGTGATCCCTAGGAAAACAGTTTTATCGACGAATTCTAGTTTCTCTTTATTCAATACTATGTCACAATCAGTACTTTTAACATTTGGTAAAGCAAATCTTATGCATTTAGTTTTTTTCCCATTTAATACTAAATTATTAGCAGTGAACCAATTTTGCACCAGCAGTAGGGCGTTATTTACGTCGTCAAGATTTGATGCACGTCTATTTATTTTAAAAATTAAGGATGTATCGTCAGCAAATAACACCATTTGTGGTTGTTTTTTTAATAAATGGGGTAGATCATTAATATATACTAAAAAGAGGAAAGGACCTAATATTGAGCCTTGTGGAACACCCATTTTTATTTTTAAACCAAGTGAATTGACTCCATTTATATGAACTTTTTGCTGTCTATCATTTAAATAAGATTTTACTAGACTGAGCGCAAGTTTACCTAGTCCGTAATGCTCAAGTTTTAAGAGCAAGGTTTCGTGATTAACGCAATCAAATGCCTTGGAAAGGTCACAAAAGATTCCAATGGCATCCTGGGCCTCCTCCCAAGCATTAAATATGTGTTTTAATAAGGTAACACCGGCGTCAGTCGTACAACGTCCTTTGGTGAAACCATATTGCTGATCGTGTAAGATTTTGTTGGTGTTAAAATGATTAAGCATTTGATTGAGCATTATCTTTTCGAACACCTTGCTGAATACCGGCAGCACGGATACAGGTCTATAATTGTTGGCGTCATTGCTGTCTCCAGATTTGAATAGAGGTATAACCTTACTATATTTCATTAAATCCGGGAAGACTCCTTGATCTACACACAAATTAAATATCAAAGCTAAGTATGGTGCTATGGTCTCGATTATAGATGTACAAACTTTTATAGACATTCCCCATAGATCTTCGGTCAGTTTGATTTTGATTTGCCGAAAACATTTTAAAACTATCATAGGGTTTATGTGTTTAAATTGAAATTCAACAGGGCAGCCTGGAACGTTCGCTCTTAATAAATCAATTGAGACATCGGGGGACGAATTTAAAGCTTCTGTCGTTTTAAATGGTATATCAGTAAAGAAGTTTACAAATTCTTGAGCTACTTCTATGTTAGAGCTTATGGCACCACGCGAAGTCTCCAATGTATAATCCGTATTTCTTATTTTTTTCCTACTAGTTTCGTTATTTATAACTTTCCAAACTGTTTTTATTTTATTCTCTGCTGATTTGATCTTGTTGCTAATGTACAAAGCTTTAGTAGTTATGCTGTTAATGAGGTACCAGGGAAGCTACATGTGCAGAAGGAATTAATGCCAAACTTCCCTGTCTTCAACGTAGTCTTTTATCTTATAATATGCTTCTTTTAATTTGCCAATTTTTTATATGCCACCTAATTTGTCACACCGTCTTACAGATGAAGAGTACGGGCTGCCGTTTATAACGCCGTTGTCTTCGACGCAGACGGAGCGCGTCGACGTGTCCGATGAGAAGCAGTTCATCGTATCTATAGATATGCAGCGATGGCAGGTACAGTCATGCTTCTTTTTTTTTTTTTTTTTCGTGTCGATGGTACTCGTACACTTTATTTTTTTAATATATAGTTAAAGCCGACTAGGTGGCCACGTTAAAGCCTAACGGTTCAGTTAGGTAGTTCCAACATCGAGAAAGAGGTCAATCGTCGAATCCGACTCGGCTGGGCAGCGTTCGGGAGGCTTCGCAAAATCTTCTCGTCCCAAATTAGGGTTGCCAGATAGAAACTTATCAAATCCGGGACAATTCTAGGACAGCGGTGTCGGGTCGTGGCCATAGTAAAAAGTATCTTGTTTTTTATTTATTTTCAAAGGATTTGTATGTGAAAAGGAAAATGCCATTTATTTTCAAATACATACTTTTATTAGATAGGTATCTATGTACTTAGTAGGTAATTAACGCCAGTTATAGTTTTAAGTGAAGAAGCCAGACAGCGGACGGGTGGTAAGAGAGGGGGCGAGCGCGGGCGGGCGAAGTAAGCACTCCCCTCCCGCGCGCCGCCCGCACTCACAGGCAGGCCAGCCGTGTCATTCGTTGTTAGTTTATTTTGTTAGAAAACTAGTAGGTTTTCGGAATCCGGGACAATAAGGTCTAATTACTGGACACGGGACAAGACGCTAAATTCTGGGACAATCCCGGATTTTCCGGCCATCTGGCAAGCCTATCCCAAATGACGCAGTGTCTCAAAACGAAAGTCTTTGACCAGTGTGTTGCCAGTGATTACCTATGGTACAGAAACGTGATCACTCACAATGGCCCTTATCAGAAGGCTTAAAATTAACCAAAGGGCAATGGAAAGGGCTATGCTCGGAGTTTCCCTACGTGGTCGAATCAGGAATGAAGAGATCCGCAGGACGACCAAGGCAACCGACATAGCCCGAAGAATTGCCAAACTTAAGTGGCAGTGAGCAGGGCACATTGCTCGCAGAACAGATGGCCGATGGGGCCGAAAGGTTCTGGAGTGGCGACCGCGTACTGTGAGACGTAGAGTGGAACGGCCTCCCACAAGGTGGACCGATGACCTTGTGAAGGCCGCGGGAACCCGCTGGATGTGGGAAGCACAAGACCGGTCGAAGTGGAGGAGCTTGGGGTAGGCCTATATCCAGCAGTGGACGTCTTTCGGCTGAAATGATGTTGATGATGATGACCGCGGCAGGCGTAGCTTAACCTGATCGATCAACCCGTTGCTTGCTTGCTTGAAATGAACACACGAGGGTTATTTTGATGATTTTAATGATTACCAACCTGCCGTACAGCTTACAGATGAGAATATTTTCTAGTTTCGTAGGTACTTTTTAAAGCGTGATTTTTCAGTAGACGGGTTTAAAATAACTATTTTTTATAAGCATAACATACATTAAATATAACATCGTTTGACATAACATACATTAAATATAAAATAGTTTGACATAACATATATATAAAATCGTTTGACATACCACTCAAAAGATATAAAAGTTATTTGGTCTAATATTATGATGAAAACGCCTACTTAAAAACACAGCAAAATTGGTAGTTATAGGTAATAGTAACCTAAGTAGATATTAAACATAACTAGTAACTGATTACCACCTGCGCTAAGATAGGTCGACGGAGCTTTTGAACGTACTTTTCTAAAGATTCAAAATTCACGCGACTATTCACGGCAGATTGAGCACCTCCTTATAAGTTGTTACACAATCGGCAAAAGCAAATTTCGTCCCTGATCGCGCGCGGAATTTGCCCAAGTTCCAGGCAAGAACTTAACTCTGTATATTATTTCTCATTCCAGGACCTGATTTCAGCGTTTGACATCAAAAAGCCAATGATGGTGCTGAAAAATAAATAATATAGTATTTCATGATTTTTTTTTTGTTTGTTATTTAAAGTATAAGACTGTGATTGTAAAAAGTAACTTGAAATAAATGTAAGTAAGTTTTTATTTTCCTACAAAATTGGTTTTCTTTTTCATCCATCATTCCCATTAATTCACACTTATTACGAGAGCACTGGTAGCACAGTGGTAGTGGCCCCGACTAACGACTTGTCGGACATGGTTGCGTTACGTTGCGTAAATAATTTCATCACCGCTGCGCTCAGACCGGTGAAATAAAACGTGAGGAAACCGCAATGTCCTAGAACTGAAGAAGACAATGTGATATCCACCAACCCGCACTCCCAGGCTGATTCCCGGCCACCGTAAGCGCAGGCTTGCAGATGGCGAGTCATAGGTAGCTCGCTGTCCGGTAAGGACCAAGCCCGGGACGACGGCGGGCGGCCAGGGGTGCGGGTTGTTCGAAAGAGATACACACACAGGCAACTGAGGGAACACGGGTGGGTTTTAGTCAGTAAGTCTGAGACGCCCTCCTGATCCACCCAGAGCGGGAGAAGTTATTTGATGATTTCCCACTCTCTAAAAATAAAACAAACCCGCACTGGGCTGGTGGTGGACTACGGGCCACTCCCTCTCACAGAGAGGAGCATAGATAAAGAACTAAATGTACATGAGAGGCCTTTATACCAGCAGCGGGAACAAAATAGGCTAATTATGCTATAGGTCATGGTCTACCCATAGTACCCATGCGCCAATGTCATCATAAAACTGACATAGAAAAAATCAAATGATTTCTCGTTTATGATTTTATTTCAGAGTTAAAATGATAAAAAGGGATAAATTAAATTAGCTGGCAATACCTTACCTACGTGTTAGCTATCGATATCGAAGGGTAAAAAAACAAAAAAAAAAATCTTCATTCGGAGACTGAAGGCCAATGCCCATAATGCCAGCAAGTAATTTAATAAGACCCTGTGTAGTTGTAAAATAAAACAAGGAAAGAATGCTGAAAATATATTTGATACAACACAACGGTCGCGAGTCGCATAAAATTCCCACACTTCACAACAATATTACGATAATCTCTTAATTTACAATACAATGTCTACGCGCTGTACACGTACCGACTACAGAAAGATCTTTTACTTAAAATTATGTGAACCAAGCGATAGCCCAGTGGTAACGGCCGCAATTTTCGAGTTGTAGGTTAACTCAGGCAGGCGCATTACTCAGTGTATTTAATTTCATCACCAGTACTCTCTAAACGGTGAAGGAAAACATCGTGAGGAAACCGGTATGTCTTAGAACCAACAATTCGAAGATATGTGACATCTACCCACCCGTACTGGGCACGCGTGGTGGATTATGGCCCGCGTGGTGTATTAAGGCCCGCGTGGTGTATTATGGCCCGCGTGGTGGATTACGTCCCGCGTGGTGAATTATGGCCTGCGTGGTGAATTATGGCCTGCGTGGTGGATTATGGCCCGCGTAGTGGATTATGGCCTGCTCCCTCTTACCGGGATGCCGTGCTTCGGAAAGCATGTTAAGCCGTTAGTCCCGGCTGTCATTCGTTGATCTTTGACAGTCGTTATAAGGGTCGTTAGAAGCCCGAAAGTCTGACAACCAGTAAATGGGTTGTGGAGGTCAGATAGGCAGTCGCTCCATGTAAAATACTGGTATTCAGCTGCAGCCGGTTAGACTGGAAGCCAACTAGAGAGATGATGATACTATGATGTATCGAGGAAGATTTTTTCTTGTAATTAAATATCTAAAATGGAATTGGGCTGGACACGCTTGCATTTACTATGAATTCCACGATATTCAATTCAAATAGTGTTTTATTATTTACCATTTTAATACTTTTTTGCCCCATAAATAATGGATGATTCTTGCGGTTATGTAATCTTTTACGGCTATGCGTTAATCACGCACGATAAGTCTGTTCATCGTCTGATAAACTTGAACTTTCACTGGGCGATCTTGATGCCATTTTAATATAAATATAGGCCAGGTTACTACTCATTATACAGATAGCGCAGTGATTTATGTTAGCTAATAGCTCGAATAGACCCTGAATAAATCGAACCTACAACAGTACAACTTTGATGAAATGACAATTACTTTAGGTTTCACACCAGCAAGTTAGAGGCAAAAGTAACAGTTAAAGCAACAGCTAAACTTGTGAAAAAACAAATTTAACCGTTATTTTGACTTTGTGACGTTATTTTTGATGAATAAAACTGACCGTAAGTCATTTTTTTGCATTACCAACTGTTCTTATATTTGGATAAAGTTCTTAATAGAAAAATGACAATTTAGCACTGGACTAAGTTTTCAGTTTTGTAAAAGGAGCTGTATTTCGACTTTAGTTAGGTTCTTATTTCAAAAACAGGGTCGATGGTATAAACCATACCTAAAGAAAAACTTTACTTTGTACTGAGGGGGTTTGGGTCAATCTTAATGGCAAGCGACATCGCGGCAGGCCCAGACGGAGATTGCGGGATGAGCTGGACTCCTTCAACAAGAACTGGTCCTTGGCAGCTTTAAACAGAGAGAAGTGGAAGGAGGGTAGAAAGGCCTTCACAGGCTTTCAATAATAATAACTAACCTTTTAACCGCCCGACTTCATATCAGTAGTTGTGCCCCAAGCGCCCAGCACAGTGTATCGAAAAATAAATACCTACAACATTGAGGGATGTGCAATACTTTTAAAATTTCTACAACAGATTAAACGAGCTATGGTATTTTGGTCGCAAAAATACGACCCTGGATGAACCCGAAAATATTTGTCAGATTAATCAGACGAAAGCGTTTCATCATCTGCCTAGCCTTTTCCCAACTACGTTGGGGTCGGCTTCCAGTCTAACCGGATGCAGCTGAATACCAGTATTTTACATGGAGCGACTGCCTATCTGACCTCCACAACCCAGTAACTGGGGTAATACGATACCCCTTGGTAAGACTGGTTGTCAGACTTTCGGGCTTCTGACGACCCGTAACGACCGTCAAAGATCTACAAATGACAGCCGGGACCAACGGCTTAACGTGCTTTCCGAGGCACGGAGGGGTCTTGGAGACGAAAGCGTTTAAAAGGTTAAATATCATCGGTACATATAAAGCGCGCACAATAATACTTTACAATAAATACATGATATTTGATCGAGAACTATTCGTTACTATAGACACCAAATTTGAGGTATCGTAGCCATATTAACATACAGATATATTCCATTATATAACACTATGATAAATGATAGTGTAATATAATGGAAACAACACATTAACTACGAGATAGCACAAACAATACTTACAAAACAAATAATAATTACAATTTATTTTCATAATATAGAGTTTACATTTTTCTCAACAATTTTCGAAGCGGTTTCGCGAGACATACTTTTTCTATTACTAAACCTCCGCTGTCTGTAAACAAGCTGTATCTCTTGAACTGTAATAGGTATACTATACACAGGGTAAATTTTTATTCAGTGCGCAATCTGTAACCATGAATTCAGCATATCATTCTAGAAACCCCAGCGAAGAAATTTTTCGTCGGTTATACAAAAACTAATCAGCTGTTCCATACATTTTGACCTCGTAGGTATTGCTCTTTTCTATGAAACGGCTGATGTTTTTTTGAATAACCGAAGAAAAATTTCTGCGCTGGGGTTTAAAAATGTATCCTGTATTAAAATGCTCATAGAGTGTGTATTTACATTGCTGTTATAACGACACATATTATAATAAAGTACAAAATTAAAGGGGTACAAATACAAAGAACGTGTTTTTTTTAATTTATTTTAAATATGTATAGTGTCAAATAAGTATGTACGGTAGCACGGAACTCTTAGGCACAGGTATACCTACATAAAGTACACCTATTTCGCCAGCTAATACAATACAAGTTAATGATGAATTATAATATTGTTTAGTAACAATATGTGCGAACAAAGTGCGGCAGTACGGTGTGAAGTTGAAACAGAAAAAATCTTCCAACCTACAATGGGTCTGCGTCGTGGATTCCAGACTCCCAGATTCCCACTCCCTGTGTCTTAGAGAGGTCTCTGTCCCAGCAGTGGGAACGTTATATAGGCCAAGGATGGGGAAACTTTTTCCTTCGCGTGCCAATATTCACTAACGAAATATATGGCGGGCCAAGTTGTTGCATTTTTTGGCTATATTATTTAGTCCCATTTTGATATGAAAGTCGTCCCATTTGGATCTTAAAGTCGTTCCATTTGGATCTTAGAGTCGTTCCATTTGGATCTTAAAGTCGTCCCATTTGGATCTTAAAGTCGTCCCATTTGGATCTTAAAGTCGTTCCATTTGGGTCTTAAAGTCGTCCCATTTACCTTGCACCATCAGAAAGACTTCAATCTCCTTTCTTAAGTTCCACACTCTCTGAAATGCATTACCACAGCTTAATTGTGGTCGTAAAACTTATCAACACAATATGTTCACAGGGTTTGATGCATCGACGATTCCAAGTATTTCTAAAATCCACCGAAAGCGAGTTCTCTGTTCTCCTCTACCATACTAAAGCGAGTTGGTCACTTTAGTATGTCATCACTTGGTTTTTTGTTTGATGGTAGCGGGCCGGTTTTCAAAGCTTCGCGGGCCGTAGTTGCCCCATCCGTTATAGACTGATCATGCTAATAATAAGTGTCGTTTCAAAACTCAAGGTATGTCTCCCAAAACCGCCCCGAAAATTTACAAATTCTATCAAACATACGTTTTAACAGTATGACACAGCATTTGAACTATACGTACTAATAGAACATACAAAAAAAATTAAACGAAATAGACCAGTACAATAGGCGGTTAAAGAAAATAGGGATCGACCGAAATGTATGGAGTTGATTGATTATTTGCGTTTCTGCCAGATACTATATAGAACGTCATCATGCTAAAGATTGTGGAGTTAGTTGCGCCACTTCTTCCCAGCTAAAGCACGATACTCCGTTTGAAATAAGATAAGACATTTAAATAAACCTTTTTTACAGTCCGTTCAATTGATTTTGACCTCTATTGCGTTGGTAGTATTATAATAATTGGCATCTGCAGTAAACAGTTGGTATTGAAACCACTTTTTTGCTTGCATCCTTGTGCCTACGGAATAGAAGTCAAAATCGGTTGAACGGACTGCAGGTTTTTTTTTTTAATGTCTAACCTTATTTCAAATGGAGTATAGTTGGTAGCGGAGGGCGGGCATTTTAGGGGACTGTCTTATGTAATTTTGAAGTTCAAAAAGTGTTGACTAGTTCAGCTTTGTTTGAATACATGACTTTTGATTTTGGTTCATCCAAAACACATCCCGAGAAGGGATAGGCAGAGCTGTATTTATACTACAAGAACATTACACCAGACTGGGTTTTGCCAGCGTCTTCGCTCGCGTGGTGGTCCAAAATTATCCTAGGAGTTGTTGTGTTATTGTTGTTACTCCAGATTGCTCCACATTATTGATCCAGATCGATCCATTAGTGTTGCCGAGCAATAATTGCTCAAAAAAATGCCCGTGTAAGAGCACCTTAAGTCCCATGTTATTGGGGGTAAGCATACACCGTGAAATTTAAATGGTTGTTTTCCCGCGGCCATAAGGAGTACTTTCGAAGCATAGAGTAAAAGTAATAAAATTAAGATTTTTTTGTTTTAAAATAATTTAAAAAATATTCATCAACTCGATAAAATACTACTCAACAGTAACACTAGAGGTAACTTGTAGGCACTACTCAAAACGCATGCACCTCCGACCAAAGGGAACAGCGATGCATAAATGTTAAAAGCAAAATAAACTCTCGCGCGTGGTGATTTTTCACAATGGTTAATCTGCCATTTTATGTTTCTAACATTTTATTTATTTATAAAACGATTGTATTACCACGACAAAACCATTTCGCTGCGGGAACACAACCATTAAAATTTCACGGTGTTTATTCAACATGCATATACGTTCCTTTTCGGTCGATCAAAATCTAAAATAGTACTGATTAGAATGAATAATAATTACATGGAAATAATTTAACAATATAATAATACATTTAAAGTAAAGTCCGGTACAATATTAACAAAACATATTTACAATTTCATTCGAAATGTCACGGGTATTTTAAATTAGAATTAATTAAAAGTATAGTTTTTTACAAATAAACCTGTTGATTTATAAACGTTCCTTAAAGTTTACAGACGCTTAAACGTCAAAAATCTGTGGTTAATCATTATTAAATTTTAAGCAACGTTTATAAACAATCGAAATAAGTCTAAGACAACTAATACGTTGTGTAAATCATAGGGATTATATTTATATCATAAATATGTTTTACAAAACATTTTAGATTAGAACATAGGAATTTCAGTCACGGAAGATATTCTGTGGCTAGTATTTTTACACATAACAAAATATTGCTGAAAATGCAATAATTATTGAAGTCAATATAAACGTGTACCGGTAAACCGGGGTTACTTTAATCAAAATTGAATTTTGAAGGTTCATATCTCTTGAATTTGTGGTTATAAAAAAATACAAAAAATGTCCAATAATCGGTTTTTTAATAACTCTCGGTTCCTGTAATAATACGTGAAAAAATATGGCTTTATTTTGAGATAAAAAAAAAACTGACTGATCAAAGTTATACGTTGGATGTAGGGTTACTTTGATACCCTCCTATTTTATTGCGAAATTACAAAGTAACCCCAATTATAATACCAAAAAATCGAAATTTACCAACAGGACAAGATTTATTTTATTTTATTTTAATTATTAGTGAATTCTCAGGGTGTGCCCAGGAAAGGATTTGACAGTTCTTCAGTGTTGCTAACCTAGAAAAAAAAACTACCATGTTGCGTTTCGTTTTAAGCAATTAGCGATTTTATATGAAATGGAAGTTTTGATCAAAGCCATCCCGCGAATCAAAGTAACCCCGGTTTACGGTACTATAATTTCATAGTAAATTCAAATGTTAGTTAATAAATAATTTCAACATAGAATCATGTTAACATTTTATAATTGATTTTTAATTGTAATTAAATTAATTATAATTTTTAAGATCGTGGAAGCTTCGAAATAACCTAATAGGTCGCCATTTTTTCTATACAAGTAAATTAAATAAGAAAATAAAAACATTGCGTTCACAAGCACCATATATGAGTGCCATAATAAAAGAAGGCAGAGATGGGTAGTTGCTCCATGTATTATACTGGTATTCAGCTGCAACCGGTTAGACCGGAATCTGACCCCAAAATGTCGTGAAATTATTTTTTATACAATTTCTTTCAAAAGTTTTTTTTTAGAAAACAAGGATAAAACGGAATGAGTTTTAGCAAAAAAAAAAAAATGCGTATTTTAAAAATGGTGACCAAAAGGAGTAACTTTTAAGCCCTAATTTTTATCATTGGCATATTTTGGAATGTTAATCCATTACAATAATGACATTGGAATCATCTGATTTCACTTAAATTTTATATTTATAATAATTTAGTTCATTTAGGCTCGTTTACTTTCGATTGTTCTTTTAGTCGTGAGATTTCCGCGCCCAGGGTGTCCATGTTTTCCTGAAAAAAAAAAAAAAAAACGTTAATTATACACCGTGATATTTTAGTCGTCTTACAAAGATGGTCCATTCAATGTATCCGTCATAACATACCTCTAGGCACGATTAAAACTTTGTTACCATTAATTAAGATAATAAATACAAAGAAAAATAATGAATGCTTTAGAATTATGAAACACCCTCCCTGTTAATATTGTTCACGTATCAAACGGTAGAAGATATCTACCTACCTACCATTACATTCCATCATTAATTCCATCTCCATAGCAGGGTGTTTCAAACTACGTCATGCGTCTTAGTGATATTTTCATGTTTTTGATTATGCAAATGTTCAAAAAAATATTTTTTTAATGAATGGTAGTAGATAGCAGTCATTGGGTACATGAAGTGGGCTGCCGTTGTAAGACGACTAAAATGTCACGGTGTATTATTTACTAGCTGTGTCCCGCGGTTTCACCCGATAAGTCTCGAACCCGTGGGAATATCGGAATACAAGTATCTTGTGTACTAACCCATCAGGCTTAGCACGACCACCGATTTGTTCACGGAAGAAAAGACATGACTATTAAGTAAATGATGTACAATAGGAGAAGACAGCTATGTTCTTCTATTAATTATCACAGTTATGCGTTCTAAGCGAATCATGATTTTATAGATAGTCGTATATACTTTGTGGCCGTCGAGTAGAATGTTTGTTGTCAGTGTGATTTTGACAATTTGGGAAGAAATATTCTTCTGAAATAGTCTACATTTATAAGGACCTACACAAAGATCGTTAGAAACGAAAGACTAAATGACAGATTGTAGTAGGATATCTGATATCTACGGCGCGATGTCAAAAATGGAGAAACGAAATGTCGCTTTGTATTGAAAAAGCACTGCCTATTATTCGTAGAAATAGAAAGCGTTATGCTAAGCCTGCAGATCATGGTCTACTCATGTGCCTAATTTGATCTAAATCCATTCAACCGTTTTACCCTGAAATCGTAACAAATAAACTCACTATCTCATTTATAAATAAAAAGCGTAGCGCAGCGTTTTATATGCATTTGACCACCATACTGCGATCGCCAGCCCGCCTGCCAAGCGTGGCGATTATGGCAAACCTCCCCAAATTGGGGGCGGCCTATGCCGAGCAGTGGACGTCTTCCGGCTGAAATAATGATGATGTAGCTTCCCTTGTACCGCATTAACAGCATAGCTTTTCAAATGTCTATTAACTGCTCCCAAATTACAATGTTTTTTTTTTACAATGTTTGACATATTCTCGTCATAATTTAACATTATACAACTCTTCACTAATGGTTATCATGGAAATCATGTTATTTGGTTTAAATAGGTTCTTGTATTTTATTTAGGAGGCTTCGCAAAATCTTCTCATCCCAAATACCGCAGTGTCTCAAGACGAAAGTCTTTGAAAAGTGTGTGTTGCTAGTGATGACCTATGGTACAGAAACGTGGTCGCTCACAATAGGCCTTATCAGAAGGCTTAAAGTCACCCAAAGAGCAATGGAAAGGACTATGCTCGGAGTTTCCCTACGCGATCGAATCAGGAATGAAGAGATCCGCAGGAGAACCAAGGTAACCGACATAGCCCGAAGAATTGCCAAACTTAAGTGGCAGTGGCCGACGGGGCCGAAAGGTTCTGGAGTGGCGACCGCGTACCGGAAGACGTAGAGTGGGAAGGCCTCCCACAAGGTGGACCGATGACCTTGTGAAGGCCGCAAGCATCCGCTGGATGCGGGAAGAACCAGTCCAAGCGGCGGAGCTTGGGGAAGCCTATGTCCAGCAATGGACGTCTTTCACATAATTGATATATTTAAAAAATGAAAATCCGTTTCGTTCCGCGACTATTGCTATAATGTATTATTGTAGCGCGTATTAAGGAACTCAAACGGAGTTGGGCAGAACACCTGGCAAGGCGCAGTGATGACAGGTTGAACAAGGCTATGACAGAGTGGCGTTCAAGGACTGCTTAAGGCTTAGCATGACATTTTCTATTTCTGCGAAGAATAGACAGTGCTTTTTCAAAACAAAGTTACATTTCGTTTCTCCATTTTCGAGATCGCACCGTAGATATCCTTCTACAATCTATAATTTTGTCTTTCGTTTCTAACGATCTTTGTCTAGGTCCTTATAAATGTAGATTATTTCAGAAGATTATTGTACTTACCTTGAGCGTAAGGTGGGTGAGTGTAGGTATGTACTTACCTGTAGTGTAATGTGGGTGAGTGTAGGTCTGTACTTGCCTTGACCGTAATGTGGGTGAGTGTAGGTGTGTACTTACCTTGAGCGTACTGTGGGTGAGTGTAGGTGTGTACTTACCTTGAGCGTACTGTGGGTGAGTGTAGGTGTGTACTTACCTTGAGCGTAATGTGGGTGAGTGTAGGTATGTACTTACCTTGAGCGTACTGTGGGTGAGTGTAGGTGTGTACTTACCTTGAGCGTAATGTGGGTGAGTGTAGGTATGTACTTACCTTGAGCGTACTGTGGGTGAGTGTAGGTGTGTACTTACCTTGAGCGTACTGTGGGTGAGTGTAGGTGTGTACTTACCTTGAGCGTACTGTGGGTGAGTGTAGGTGTGTACTTACCTTGAGCGTAATGTGGGTGAGTGTAGGTATGTACTTACCTTGAGCGTACTGTGGGTGAGTGTAGGTGTGTACTTACCTTGAGCGTACTGTGGGTGAGTGTAGGTGTGTACTTACCTTGAGCGTACTGTGGGTGAGTGTAGGTGTGTACTTACCTTGAGCGTAATGTGGGTGAGTGTAGGTATGTACTTACCTTGAGCGTACTGTGGGTGAGTGTAGGTGTGTACTTACCTTGAGCGTACTGTGGGTGAGTGTAGGTGTGTACTTACCTTGAGCGTAATGTGGGTGAGTGTAGGTATGTACTTACCTTGAGCGTACTGTGGGTGAGTGTAGGTGTGTACTTACCTTGAGCGTAATGTGGGTGAGTGTAGGTATGTACTTACCTTGAGCGTACTGTGGGTGAGTGTAGGTGTGTACTTACCTTGAGCGTAATGTGGGTGAGTGTAGGTATGTACTTACCTTGAGCGTACTGTGGGTGAGTGTAGGTGTGTACTTACTTTGAGCGTACTGTGGGTGAGTGTAGGTGTGTACTTACCTTGAGCGTAATGTTCTTAAGCAGCGTATCTTCTAACACGGCTTGCAGGCGCCGGTTCATTTCAAGTGACAGTTCGGCAGTCATTCCGTTGGGGTCACCGCCCCACACCGCGGCCATCGCACCACCGCCGAGGCGAGCTATTTCTTTCTGTAATATGGTTTAAATGTAAAGATGAACTTTGCTATCTTCAAGCCTTGTTTTATTAAGATAGCCACAGGCAAGTCAGGATAAGCAGCTGACAACGTTATAGATTGACCTGCGAGATGTCACTCCTTAAAAAAAAAATATCTTCAATAATGTTATGTTATAAATAGAGAACAGATATTCGGGTGCATATAAAGTTAATTTTTGGTTATGAAAGTATGGAAGCGGCTTTTAAAAACATATTTGTATGCCAGGAACACCGGGAATGCATAACTAGTCAGGTGTATAGATTGGGAGCGAATTCTAAATTAATAGCATTGCAAAACTATTCAGATACATATTTATTTAGAATTAATGTTTAAGCCTCGATGCAAATTTATGTATGTAAGGTGTAAGGGAGGGGGTGGTGTGTGTTAGTAAAAAAAAAAAAACAAATTAAATAAAGATTATTTCGATATTCAACAATAAATGAAAATTTCATTACTAAAAATATTAAAAAAAAATGGTTTATACAGTCAAATAAAATAAACAATGATATGAAGTAACTCATATGACCTGTCAGTAGTTAAGCTAACTCTGGTGAAAGAACACAAACGTTGTCTTGAGTTAATTACAGCGACCAACAATTCTTATCGTTTAAGTAGTCGTTCATAGAATAGTATGCCTTAGAACAAAGGTTGGATTTTACTTTAGCTATAAACGCATTAAAATGTAAATCTAGCAAAGAAAAGGGAAGCTTGTTATAAAAGGTTATACCAAGCCCAACAAATGAGCTATGATCCCACCGCCATTATTGACGTTCATGCGAACGCGGGCTAAAGGTGACACGCTTACATTGCTCATTGAGGCATAGTCAATGTTCACACGTTCGTATTTCCGCACAAATTAACATTGCGTCGAATGACAACAACGCTTCTAGTTGTAATTTTTTGTAAATCTCGATAGTTAAATGTCTTGAAAAACGTCTTTTTGCAACATTTATTATAAAAGTAGATAAATACAAGACCTACTTCGCGATATAGTTTGACTTAAATCAAATTATATTTTTACAAGGTAGGATACGTCAAATGATATTTATACCGGATGAAATAAATCAAATGATATCTATACAGGCTGAAATAAATCAAATGATATTTATACAGGATGGAATAAATCAAATTATCTTTATACAGGGTGGAATAAATCAAATGATATTAATTATACAGGCTGAAATATTTTATTTTTTTACTTTTGTATATTAAGATACTTTATTTTTTTATGATAGGATATGATAAAAAAATATATATAAAAGGTTACAGAAAACACATGATTTGAATTTTACCTTGGTTAGCTTCCGTTTCTACATAGCAGCATGGACAAGGGAACAGTATTAATAATATTTAACAATATTTTGTTATACAAGAGATACTTAATTTTTTTCAACAAAGATTTCATTTTACTCAGGTATTGGCAAAACAGTTTTAACATTTATATTACAATCAGCGATAAAAGTACCGTCAACTGTGGCATCTTTACTTTCCATGAACAACTTTACCGATGAGAACTGAATTAAAATATCTCTCGATTACTAAAAAAATGTTACAAATAGCAGATTATTCTACTTCCGTATCGTTTCGATATTGAATGGCGGCAACAGATTTTTAGTTATCGAGAGAAATTATAGTACAGTGCACATGGGTAAAGTTTGCTAGGGGAAGTAAAGATGCCACAGTTGACTGTAGTAGAATATTTAGGAACCCGAACGAATGTTTTCCCGATTATTGGCAAATAAAACTTCTGTTGCAGACTGTTTTGATCGAGTTTTAGGGTTTGTGGGGCAAAGCATTAGCAATAATAATTTTAAATTCACCGACAATTAGGCATTTACTTTTAAAATGTCGCAGAATTATATTGAAACAAGAGCCTTTTTGGACTCGGGTTTTCGTTTGAACTTTTTTATTGTTTGTAATTTTCTGTGGGTTGGTGGCAACTTAGTTTTTTTTTTTACTTTATCTTACCTTGTTGTCATCCCTGCGGCTGGACCCGACGGCGCCTGCAGGCATCTCGCACAGCAGATGTCGCAGCAGACGGGCCTTCGCCCTTAGCTCGGCAGTGAGCTGTCTAGAATGTTCCTCCAGGAACTCGCAACGCTCCGAACGACGTGCGGCCGCTCGTTGCAAGGATACTATGCGCTCGATTAAAGTTTGACGGTCAGGTTCGCGGACCTAGAAAGTAGAACATAAAATAGTCAGTGATGTTCCCACTGCTGGGACCCGTTCTGTGGTATGAAGAAATCCAAAAAGTCAGCACTTTATCAATCACACACTAACAATTAGAATCTGAATCGTTTTGATGGATAATCATAAAATGATTATTACATTATCCAATTTTAGAAACTGGAGATGGGCCGACTATGACTTTGGCCGACTAGCCGGCCAAGCCGATCATTGCTTTCAGTTGAGTTCGGGTGACATCGGTAATGTTCGTGACTACTCTTTCGGGCGTCGGGTTCACGGCGCCCGGCGACCAGGCGCAATTGTCAGGACATGTCTTTATTTGTTTTGCATTTATTCTATAATTGTTTAAGTGCGAGCCGGCATTTCTTCCTATCCTATTCTAGATTGCACTGAAAGTAAACCATAAAACTGATTCTATAACAAAAATAATAACAGTAAAAATTTCATTTCAATCACCGTTATTAAATTTTTAAGCATAATATTACAAGTAAAAAATGGGCCTACTAGTCGTTACATCACTAGTAGAAACTAACTACGATCACTCTAATTAGGAAGTTGGAAGCTAGTGATCACACTAAAGTCTGTTCGCTGATAGTTGATAAATATTATGATACGTCTCCGAATAGCGACTGTCGCTTAATTATCGCAAACTGTATGGCGGCTGTCGCTTATCTCCCGCTTTCGCCGTTTTCGTGGTACGAGGCACGCAGGTGTTGTGAACTGCGGCCCGAATGGCGTGCGGACGCGGCGGCCATATTGCCATTGTGTTCTGTATAGTAATTAGCGGGCCGCAGTTCGTAATGAGTTAAGAAACTGACTGACTTTATCAACTCTCGGCGAACAGACTTTAGGCTAAATTTAATACTAAATCGGACAGACGACTCTCAGTCGTGAATTAGAATTACATTGGGTTGCAAAGCTTCCGATCGCACTAAATCGAAATCTAACTGTTCTAACTTCGATTACATCTTTCGATTTCCTAATAGGAATAGTATAAAAGGCGCTTAAGGTGAACCGAGTCCACATTTTTCCCATACAAACTTCGGGAGTGTATTACTCCACTGTTCGATAATGTACATCAAAAATTAAACATGCTATGGTTTCGTCTCATTATTAATATTGTCCGTACGGAAACAGAATACTAAAATAAAAAGCCATTAAAAAGTTAGGAGCTAACAAAGATTCGTTTTTCTTGCTAATTTAACCGAACTTTGGGCGTGTTTAAGTAATAAAAGAAGTGTAAAATCTTAAAAACCAAGTCGGTACCGACAAAGCTCAAATATCGAAAAGTTCAATAAACTTTATTGGTCATTGATTTATGCAGTGATTTTATCATAAAACCCTATCTTCCGAAGGACTTAATTTTTACGCGCCTACTTTACTATAAGTGATCCTGCATCTCACTCAATAACGTTGTGCGTGTAGACTAGCGTCTAACTGCTTATCACTGATACTACCTCTGTCGGACACGAGGCCTGGTGAGACAGCGTGCTTTTTAGCCAGGCCCACCAGTGAGTTCGAGCCCGCGACTAGGTTCCCCTTAATCCGTATGTTCGAAAAATTCGTCTGCTCAACAACGTAAATAAATTGTGCAATGAATCTTGTTGAACTGTAAAAATGGAAGCCATTCGTATTGTTAATGTGTGTCGTAATTACAACTCAGGTTTCAACCAAAACGGAGGGGAGAGGCGATGATCCAAATTGCACAAAATAAAGTAAGTCGGAACCCCCACCACTGCTTTTAGCGTGGAACATAAGATTCTAACAGAGATAGATTTGCAAAGTATGATCTAAGAAACGATGAACGGATAGCTTACTCAGCCTATATAATGTGCCCACTGTTGGAACACAGACCTTTCTGTGAGTGGGAGTGGGCTGTAAAAGATGAAATGGTTATAAAGAACTTAAGTTAACAAGAGTGAACACTGAAATGACAACTAATAGAGATCATTCATCATCATTTTAGCAGAAAGACGTCCACTGCTAGACGTAGGCCTCCCCCAAAAGGGGGTTTTTGCCATAATCGCCACGCTTGGCAGGCGGATTGGCGATCGCAGTATGGTGGTCAAATGCATAGAGAACGCTCCTGCCCATTCTCTAGTAAGTCCCTTAGAGTCGCCTTCTACGACACCCACGGGAAGAAATAGGATGGTAGTATTATTTTACGTCCGGAACCACACGGAACCACTACTAATAGGAATAGACCATAAATAATAGAGATGTATTTCTATAATAATAAAAAAAATCTACGTAAATGATGACTAATTTTAGATTAAAAATTAAAAAAACACATAAAATTATAACTACGAAACTGACTAAAAACTAAAAATCTTTGCATTTATCGACAAATTACAGAAAATCTACACCAATTGTATCGTAATAAATTAAAATAGGCCATATTTCTAACCTTAGGGAACAGTCTATTAAAAACACTTGGGAACTTGATCTGTGAAATTAAAATAAAAGTGAGTATTTATTATTATTTCTTACCGTGGTCGTTCGTTCCTGAGATATGCATGAAAATTAATAAGTAATATTAGTTACTAGCTGCGCCTCGCGGTATCACCACTCCCGCGGGATTATCCGGATAAAAAGATATCTAACAAAACAAGCGCGAGAATGATCTCAATCCCAATTTGTCGAAAGTCGAAAACGCAATTTGACTGATTTGACACTTCTCTAACTCGCGACGAGAGACCGAATCGATATAGCAAGTTATTAAAAACAAACCATTTTTATCATGGCAACACCGGTTTGCGTAAAATCGAACGAATGGAACGGAATTTCCGTTTCGTGCCTTCGATTTTACGCATGGAATTAGTAAGTACTAACTGAGTTGTATTTACCAATTTCTTAAAAACTATTTTAAATTGATGATTGGGACGAAATATGTAACAGAAAAATACAAATAAATTGATTTGTATCCATTTTTCAAACGATTAAAATTAAATTTATTTTTTGTTGTTTCGAATTTACCGCCAAAACGCTCCTTACGATGACATTTTTATCACGTGTCGTCAGCTTTGTGTAAACGGCACCGGTACAAATACTTTGTGTGGCGCAGTTTTAGAAGTATTTGTGCACAGAGGCACCGCGCACCAGTCATACCACTTTCTATCCATTCAAAATCTTGTTAATTACAAACTCGACATTCACTTGTGTACAACAACTTTATACAAAGTTGGCGTCACGTGTGGTCACGGTATAAAAAGTCATCGTAAGGGGCGTTTTGGCGGTAAATTCAAAATAAAGAAAAATAAATTTGATTAAAATCGTTTTTAATTGAGAAAATGGATATAAATCAATTTATTTTTATTTTTCTGTTACATGTTTCGTCCCAATCTTCAAATTAAAATAGTTATCCACCACTCTTAAAAGTTTAGTTTCTTGTAATCGATTTTTTTGTTAAATTAAATGTTTTTTTTTGGGATGCTGAAATTAAATAGAAAATCAGGGAAATAAAAATGACTGGCGCTTATTGTACTCACTGGATACACAAATGACAAATGAGTCAAAAGGTTGGTGAACGGCTGAACAGATTTATTTGGATGAAATTTGGCACATGAGAAGATCATGACCTGGAGTAGCACATAGGATACTTTTCATCCGAAAATTCCCATGGGACCGAGACTTGTGCGGGTAAAATCGCGGGGCGCAGCAACATTTTTGTTATAATCAGTCTAAAGAATCTATCGTGTGAACAAGTAACTGAGTTGTGGAGGTCAGAAAGGCAGTCGCTCCTTTTACAATACTGGTATTGAGCGGGATTTTTTTATTTTTTGGGTTTCGGCTTCACACGGTTTGTGCATTTAGCCAGTGTCAAGTAATTTTTCTTTTCGATCAAGTAAATGGCCCGATATCGGGCACGAAGTTACAAAACAGTCATAGTCGTCTTTAGTCAGTCAAGTCAAAGTTATTGTAAAGCGGTAGTAACTTTACAACAACCTAATAGGAGTTTTTGGGGGGAACACGAAAAGTCCACGTTAGTCACATATTTTCACCTTCACTACACTTGTGCACTCACACGTAACTAAATTGAATAATTCGACGGGTCCCAAGAACAAAGTCGTATCTTCAATACTGTCTAGTTGCAGTGCGAAGCATTAAACTGACGCAATTACGTTGCTAAAACTTAAAATTTTATTTAAAAAGGATTTTTTAAAATAAAATACACAATTAAAATTTTTCTACAAATATTTTTTAGCAACGTAATTGATTTGCGTCATTTTTATGCTTCGCACAGTCGCACTGCAACTAGACAATTTTGAAGATACGACTTTGTTCTTGGAACCCGTCGAATTCACTACCAAAATTATACAATTTTATTCGCTATTTCACTAAATTTCATGAAAATGAAAATTCGTGCGACATGTTCCAACGCGAGCTCGCCAAAAACTCCTCAACACAGTTATTAAATATCTAGGCAGATGATGACAGGCTGTGGCATAACCGACCACATCTCTACCCTGCTAATTTTAAATGCAGTACTTGCAAAAAAGCGGTTTCGAGAAAACGCGGAAATCTAAAAGTAAAATTTTCATGCAAGTACTGTTATCAAAAAAACATACTTCCAGTAACCAAATATTGTTATTTTTTCCCTTTTAGGTTTGCCCCTAAGGATGCCATTTCTGCAAAAAAAAAGTGAAAACCCATATGTCGATTACTGCAGATACAGTTAGCAGGGCAGATCTATGCTGAATCATTTTATAGCCAAACCGAGGTATTTTGATACTCTGCCTAGCGCAGGGAGTTGAAAATGGAAAAGTGTTTTTTTACGAAGCGCTGCCTGTAATGAAAAACGAAAACTAAAATGAAAAACTACGGAACATCCGTTCAGTAGTTTTTTTTTGAGGGTGGGAAATCATCAAATAATTTCTCCCACTCTGGGTGGAGCAGGGGAACGGGCTAGACAGCTGATGGATTGTAATATAAAATAGGGTATTCGTGCACATACCTGTATGTCTGGTAATGCGTCGCTGTGTCCGTTTTGAAGTCTGTCTTCGTGAGCTGCACTTTCACCACTACTTAAAGACGATACTGAACCTGTTGTAAAGATAATAATTAGTGTTGGTTTGTGTAATGTAATCTTAGTTACAGTAATTTATTTCCAAACTTCAGTACACGCTACATCAATGAGGTCTCGACTCCAGCAGGCTTAGCGTGACGTTTTCTATTTCTACAAAGAATAGACAGTGCTTTTTCTGTACAAAGTCACATTTCATTCCTCTATTTTTTAAATCGCAGTATCGCATCCTTCCACAATTTGTCATTTTGTCTTTCGTTTCTAACGATCTTTGTCTAGGTCCTTTTATATGTAAACTATTTCAGAAGAATATTTCTTCCCAAACTGTCAAAATCACACTAACAACAAACATTCTACTCGACGGCCACAAAGTATAGACGGATTATCTACAAAATCATGATGTTTTTAGAACGCATAACCGTGATAATTAATAGAAGAACATAGCTATCTTCTCCTATTGTACATCATTTAGTTAATAGTCATATGTCTATTCTTCCGACGACAAATCGGTGCTCGTGCTAAGCCTGCTGATCTAGGACATCCTGTACGACAGGGGTCGACGTTTCTCCAGTTACAAGGATCAACATGAGAAGGTTTCGACTATACAACGTGTAACGGAAAGGGTATATAATACATACCAAGGGCACGGCTTCCTTTGGATGATATTAAACGATATTGGAAGGGTTTTTTAAAATCCTATCTCTACATGTTCGGAAGTTATTAGAATTTTTATTACATTGATACCAGTAACCGAACTTTTTAAATTGAAATAAAAAAATCACTGGGAAGAGATTTATCGTGATATTGGCAAGTAACGTGGAAAGTTATTGACCTACGTTGTTATGATTTGAATTTAAGAAACATATGAGACCGAAAATTTGGTATCAATTCTTAGAGTATTTTATTTTGAGCTGAAACTATGTAAGTATAGTGATTCTATACCAGCTGTTATCTTTAGTGCTTAGGATAGCAATAGGGTCTCTTACACCCTGTATACAATGCACACATAGTTTTAAACAATAATTAAAAGATAAATAAAATTAGATTAAAAAAAATTCAAACATACAAAAATTTTGATAATGAACAGGAAAACAAAAATAAAGCAAACATTAAATTAATATTGCTACCTTTGCTGGCAGAATCTGTATCAGGCTGGCGGCACAGGAGCGTGGAGATTGGTACAAGAAAAGAGGCCTATTTCATTGCATATGTAAGCTATTCACGCCTTTTATGCCTGGAGGCTTTTATTTTGGTATTATGCTTTGTAATTTTTTTTTGTTTTTACAATTACCCAAAATACACAATTTTTTTTTCTGCTTGAGTATAGTTATAATTTTATTTGTGGATAAATTGGCATTGGCATGGCTAGCTGACATTTGACAGATAATTTAATTTTATGTTCTGTGTCTCGTAATGCTAATTACTTTGCATACCTACTATTGTATAGAATCAAGTTAGATACTGAACAGAGAGCTGTGCTGCTGTACAGTTTATTGCGCCAGTTCTTCTTCCCAGCTAAAGCACTAGGAAGTGGTGAAGGGTTTGTTTTTTTGAGGGTGGGAAATCATCAAATAACTTCTCCCGCTCTGGGTGGAGCAGGAGGGCGTGTCAGACTTTTACTGACTAAAACCCACCCGTGTTCCCTCAGTTGCCTGTGTGCCAGGGGCCGCGGTATCTCTTTCGAACAACCCGCACCCCTGGCAGGCATCGGCCCTTGCGGACCCCACCAGTTGGTGCTGGAACACAACGCGCCGTCGACCCGGGCTTGGTCCTTACCGGACAGCGAGCTACCGTCCGCAAGCCCGCGAGTGGTGAAGGGCGAGCGTTTTTAGGGAACTGTGTGTGTAATTTTGACGTTCGAAAAGTGCTGATTCTCAGCTTAATTTTGTTGTGGTGGGTTTTTTGTCGTTTTTTTTTTTTGTTTAGTAATATAATTTTAATTTGTTGGTCTAGCTATTCAATGATATTACTGTTGTAGTACTCGCCTGTTCTTGTAGCGGTCGCCAGTTGTTGCGGTAACTTCGCTTCAAGCTGTTCACATCGCTTCATAGCGCGCTGTAGCTCGCGATTTAATTCCTGCAAAAAAAATCAGATTTGAGTCTCTCATTAACAGAGATCAAATGCATATTTATCTAAACTTAATTTTTAGCTTCTTTTTGAAATATTTTTTTAAACGTTGGCCCACACTAGGAATTTCTCCTGTATTGTAAGTGCGTTTAAATTCAAAACAAACATTTAAATTCACATACACAAACAGCCAGACCCAGAACAACTACTTGTAGGTCATACAAATATTTGTTCCGTGCGGGAATCTAACCCGCGACACGCAGTGCAGCAGTCAAACGCTTAACCACTGCGCCAACCGTGTCTTTTGTGTTGAACGTTGTGTACGTTGTCAGATTGTAGTAACTGTTTTAAAATGTTCTTAAGTACCAGAGTCATTCAATGCATTGAAGTAGACAATAATCATTTTTTTTTCTCGAGATTTTCAATTTCTTTTGACACTTGATAAAGATCTCTCCATATCTACTTACTAGAGAATGGGCAGCAGCGTTCTCTATGCATTTTACCACCATACTGCGATCGCCAACCCGCCTGCCAAGCGTGGCGATTATGGCAAAACCCCCCTTTTGGGGGAGGCCTATGTCCAGTAGTGGACGACTTTCGGCTGAAATGATGATGATATCTACTGTTGTAAGAATTTCCCTAAGAACATCAAAAGGGTTTGTCCTTTTGTTAATTTTTTCCATACAAAAGCCAACATCACAACTTTGGGTGAATATGCATCTGAACATACGATCTCTACTTATCAATTGATATTAGTTTATTTGTCATGTTATTTTTGGTCTGGTATTTACTTATCACTACATAGTATAAAACAATGTCGCTTTCTCTGTCCCTATATCCCTATGTATGCTTAAATCTTTAAAACTACGCAACGGATTTTGATGCGGGTTTTTTTAATAGACAGAGTGATTCAAGAGGAAGGTTTATATGTATAATACACCGACCTCCACGCGGGCGAAGCCGCTGGCAAAAGCTAGTCTTGAATAAATTGAAAACAGGGCAAACTCATAGAAACTATGAAACGGTGACTGATCTTCTTGTTGACCATAGTTTTATTATTGTCATTAGTTTATAACTCTTTATTTATTTTACTCCGAAGGTTATTTGAAGTTGTCGTGGTTTTATTTTTATTATCATTATTAATTATCTTTTTATTTATTTTTTACTCCGGAAGTATTGTTTTTTCTTTAAGTGGAGAAATGCTTATGCATACTGCTCTATGACGGAGAGATAGCGCAGTTATATGGGACTCTAGCCCACTAAAAGTCCACGGTGTCCTCCAGTGCCGAGTGTGGCGGGAATACGGGCACGTGCAAGCCATCTGCGAACCTGCCGCGACCGTCCGGGACTGGACCCTCCTCGGGGGTAACCCAACATCGGCGTACTAGACAGGCCACATGGCACCCCGTGCCCACCGTAGGGACCAAATGCCACACGCCCCCGTGCATGGCACCCTAGCCCCCCTGCACAGCGGGCCCGCCGACTACTACTTTTCCGCCGGGAGAGGGAGGGAGAGCGGCGAACGCTATACCGTCACTTCTCCTCCCACGCACTCCCCCCTAGCCCACACAAGGGTAGTGCGCTGCCCAGTGCCCCCTGGCACTCCTCGCAGCCTCCCATACGACATCGCAACCCCTCAGTTGGGATTCCCTCCAAGCTGCACCACAACCTACTTGTTTAAATAAGATCGCGGAAAGCGATAAGGCCGCCCATTGTATATTTTGTAGTGTACCTTGCTTTTTTAACCGACTTCCAAAAGGAGGAGGTTCTCAATTCGTCGGAACCTTTGTTCCCCGATTAGGTACTCGAAGATTGCTGGACTGATTTGGATTTTGTTTTTGTTTGAAAGGGTATACTTCCCAGGTGGTCCCATGATCATCAAGTCAGGATCTGATGATGGGATCCTGGAGAAATATAGAGAACTCTTCAAATTTTATAGGCACTATTGAAGCGATTTGGATAGTTTTTGAAAGAGTACTTTCTCGGAGTGGTCCCATTTCAATTTGGTGAAGATCTGATGAAGAACTTCGGAGATAGGCAACGGAAATCCTCAATAAATGATAGCAAATGGACTGGAATTGCAGAAATCTCATGTCTGTTTATTGTTTACACCAGTTCATAACATAACATCACGCCAGGACGCTGTGAAGGGGTAAGCACATGTGAACCACTAAAAAGTGAAAAATAAAAACTTAAAAAAAAAACAACCGACTAAAACACTAAAAAGTGAAAAATTACTTTAATTTCGGAAGGCGGTGACAAAAAATTAAAATACTTATCCAAAGTCACCGCCTTCCGAAATTAAAGTAATTTTTCACTTTTAGGATTCTTTTTGTTATGTATTTTTGTGGTATATAAATAAATAAAATATAGTAAAAAGTGCTGACTCTCAGCCTAGTTTAAATTAATGACTTTTGATTTGATTTTATTCCATTTGAAAAAGAAATAACACTCGCAACGAAGCAAATAACCAGACTCGATTAATCGAATGAACCCCAAGATTTGCACTAGCCTGTTATAGAGTAGAGGTGTGTAACTCTTTATGGAAACGACTCACTAATCCTGGATCATTGAAGTGATTCAAAAGATTGGTTCAGTAAAAACGTTTCAAACGCATTATTTAGATCTGAAACATGACTTTGCTCATTCCGTCCGCGCGACGCGTCGCTCGCGAGGCGACGGAGCAGTGAGCGAGCGAGAGAGGGAGACTGAGACACACTGGATTACTTAACTATTGACTCGCGAATCGCGAGTGAGCGGGCGAATCACAATCTATACGAGTCAGAAAGAGATACAAAATGAGATGTGTATCACTCATACTTTCACAGATTTTCACTGTCGTTATCCATGCACGTAAAAATGACCACTAAGGCGCTTACGTATCAAATACTATACGTTCGTTTTTTGTATATAATGTTAAATTATATTTTTGAGCCGAAGATTCAAATGAGCCAAATGAAACATATCTGTGTTTCGGATCATTTCAGTGATCGAGTAAAATCGCAAAAATGTTACACTTTGACCACCTCTATTATAGAGGCCAATGCATATCAAGGAGGACCACGGGGACATACCTTTATGGCACTAGTATGTTTCTTCTTGAGCACACAGTTCTCTCCCTTCTCCCACTCCAGCTTCTTGCTCGCTTCTGCTATCTCTTCTGTTAACTCCGCCACCTAGAAAAATAATAAAAAAAAGTTTTTATAAAGACTACATATTTTTTAAATTTAATTTCAAAGAAAGTCTTTCTCTTATGCCTTTTAAATTCATAGACGATGCACCATAATTGCGTAACAAACTATATTTTAATCAAAATCTGATAATTTTGAAGGTTATTGATGATTAAGGGGAATCTAGTCGCGGGCTCGAACTCTATCGATCTAGTGCATGGCTGATAAAAATGTTTGCTTTTGTTTGTATTTAATGAAATAATCACGAAAAACCGCCATAAATGCGCCATTGCCAGCGTCGTCCAGATTTTTTCCATGCAAACTTCGGGAGTGTATTACTCCACTGTTCGACAATGTACATCAAAAATTAAACATGGTATGGTTTTGTGTCATTATTAGTATTGTCTGTACGGAAACAGAATACTAAAATAAAAAGCCATTAAAAAGTTAGGAGCCAACAAAGATTCGTTTTTCTTGCAAATTTAACCTAACTTTGGGCGTGTCTAAGTAAAAGAAGTGTAAAATCTGAAAAGTCGGTACCGACAAAGCGCAAATATCGAAAAGTTCAATAAACTTTATTGGTCATTGATTTATGTAGTGGTTTTTTTTTATAGAAACCGATCTTCTGAAGGACTGTTCTTAATCATTTACGCGCCTGTTGTACTATAAATGATCCTGTATCTCACTCAATAATGTTGTGCGTGTAGACTAGCGTCTAACTGCTCATCACTGATACTACCTCTGTCGGACACGATGCCTGGTGAGACAGCGTGCTTTTTAGCCAGGACCAACAGTGAGTTCGAGCCCACGACTAGGTTCCCCTTAATATTATGTATTATTCAAGTCTTAAAAATCGAATATTTTCTTGTTTTATACTTTCTAGGGCGTGATTTTGCAGAAGTCGGATTTTGACAATTCAGTGTCACTGAGTTGAAACTGCGATTTTGAAAGTATTTAATTACGGTAATTTGCCTCCTGGTGAAATCTGTGTGCACCAGCGGCGAGGTGTCAATTTTTCTAAGAGTGAAGCCGAAGCGAAATCGGCATTAACTTACTCACTTATCAATAAATAATACTTATTATCATTCTAAAATTAATATAGGAATGTAAAGAATAAAATATAATAAAATTAAACAGCTGAAACCAAATAAAATGTGCAATTTTCCTCCATCTCATTCTCGCTGACGCATTTTTATATATGTCTCTGTCATAACCTGATGTACATCGGCTTGCTCTCATCAATATCAAGCGGTGCCACGTGGCCGAAAGTGACATCATTACGGGATCGCTGTTGTAAGAATTTATAGTTCTCGATTATGACGTTTTGGCGCCGGGATTGAACATTTTTTTTTTGTTGTAATATAAAGCTAAAAATAAGAGTTTTTGTTGTTTGAATATTATGGTGAATCAAATACCCATAGTGTAACTACTTTTTTTTGGAAATAGTAGCCACTTTTGACGTGTAATGTTTCAAAGCGGCAGAGATGCGAATTACCGAAGGGAAGTCGGCAGGAATCGTGTTATATGGTGCTTTCGCCACTGGTGTGCACCTAATATACTTCTACCCACACCTACAGGGCCTACAGCGTGATGATACACAAGTAAACCTACCTTTCTAGCCAGCACCCTATTCTCCTTATTCCTCCTATCGGTCTCCTCAGCTAAGGCAGCATGTAGTCGCGTGCACTCTCCTTCGAGCGTGACTATCCGTTCTCGGAGCGATGCGTTGTCGGCTCCTAATGCTCGCGCCTGTAAATGTGAAGTTACAAGTCAATGTCATCGGTAGGAACTTCATAATAACAGATGGTCGAGGGCAACAGACTGTAGACAGTCAAAATTGGCTTTACCGATTAACCAAAAATCTTCTCAGCCTGAGTAAAAATAACCTCAGAATAATCAAAGGAACAATTACGGGCCATAACCCCCTTAACTTCTTTATAATATGGGCACCACAGACAGCCCGCTTTGCAGGGGCTGCCTTGACGACGAAGAACCAGTTGCCCACGTCATCCTGGAATGCGAGGACGTGGCTTCTCTACGTGAAGAAATCCTCGGAACAGTGAGGTCGCTCAGAGAAGCCTGTGAAGCTCCCAGAAGGCTTCTATGCTTTTGGGCGGAGCTAGGCTGGCTTTATTAGCCAGAACCCCCACGCACAACGGACCGAATGAGAGTCTAAGTGCGGAAAAGGGATTCCCCATCACCATGATCATGTCATCGGGAGAATGTCTACAGGAAGAATAGAAATATAAATATTTATCGTCCAGATAATTGAAGCAGGTTCACAGGATAACAGCAAATTCATTTGTGACCCTGCTACTGTGAACAAGAAAAAAAGCAGGTGGCGTTAAAATTTTTAGTTGGTTATGAAAACAAAATAGCGCTGCCGTACGTTTTTCCTGCGTAGGTATTGCAGATTTTATTTCATTTTGTAAATCTTCTACGCTCTTAGCGTGGAAGATTTACACACAAATGAAATAAAATCTAGTTAGAATCATGTGCTGAAATGAAATCATCGTTACAGTATAAGCGACGATGTTCTTGCCACTCTGTATTTTATATAAGACTAGCTTTTGCCAGCGGATTCACTCGCATTTACCAATTTACATAAAACCTTAACAGATTATTATACACCTGAACCTTCTTCATGAATCACTGTCTATTGGAGAAAACCAAAAGACAATGGCCCTTATCAAAAGGCTTAAAGTCACCCAAAGGGCAATAGAGAGGACTATGCTCGGAGTTTCACTACGTGATCGAATCAGGAATGAAGAGATCCGCAGGAGAACCTAGGCAACCGACATAGCCCGAAGAACTGCCAAACTTAAGTGGCAGTGGGCAGGGCATATTGCTCGCAGAACAGATGGCCGATGGGGCCGAAGGTTCTGGACGTAGCGTTGAAAAGTCTTCCACAAGGTGGACCGATGACCTGGTGAAGACCGCAGAAATCCGCTGGATGCGGGAAGAACCGATCGAAGTGGCGGAGCTTGAGGGAGGCCTATGTCCAGCAGTGGACGTCTTTCGGCTGAAATGATGTTGATGAGTAATTATGGGTACATACCTCGCCCTCGTACCGGCTGGCGGCGGCACTGACGGCCACGTGGTTGGCCGTGAGCCTGGCCGCGTGCTCCAGCGCACTGGCCTCGCGCCGCCCGCACGTCTCGGCCACCGCACGCTCCACTGACAGCGCTTCTTCTGCTTGTGATGCCCGCTCTGTTTCTCTGTTGGAGAACAAACATAACCGAGACGATAAGGAACCGTCGTTTTGTGCAATGATACTATAATGGTAATGGTGGGAAATGGTAACGGCCGCGACTAACGAGTTGTAGGTCGTGGGATCAAAAAGTCATTTATTCAAATTAGGCTGAGAATCAGCACTATTCGATCGTCAAATTTACATGAGACAGTCCCCCAAAACGCCCACTCTTCACCACTTCCTAGTGCTTTAGCTGTGAAGAAGAAGTGGCGGAACAAACTGTACAGCAGCACAGCTGTCTGTTTAGTCAGATTCTACTTGATTCTATACATATATAGGCAAAGTAATAAACATTACGAGACACAGAACATTAATTAAATTATTAGTCATATGTGAGCTAGCCATGCCAATATACCGACAAATAAAATGAAAACTTAACTCAAGTACAAAGAATAAATATTAAAAAATGAAAATAAAGTCTTGATTTTTTTTTGGATGGGAAATCATCAAATAACTTCTCCCGCTCTGGGTGGAGCAGGCGGGCGTGTCAGACTTTTACTGACTAAAACCCACCCGTGTACCCTCAGTTGCCTGTGTGCCAGGGGCCGCGGTATCTCTTTCGAACAACCCGCACCCCTGGCAGGCATCGGCCCTTGCGGACCCCACCAGTTAGTTCACATAGCTGTTACGACCTGAGTGAGGCCTATTCGTGTGGCACAAAACTGGTCAGATAAGGTTCCAAAGCATACCATACCAAAGTCTGATAAACGGCTGACTGTAAGCATGCACTTCACTCATAAAACACCGCCTATAGAATTTTTCGCCAGTTACTTTCCTCATGACCTCGTAGAGCTGCTGGTATATTATGCAGCGAATATTTTTGCAGCACAGAGGCAAACGCTTCACTGGAGTCCAACATTTGTAGCTGAAATACGTGCATATCTTGGTGTCTTGATACTGATGGGTCTTCTGACCTCTTACCTGATGTCAATCTGTATTGGTCAACTGATACTTTTTATAGAAATCCTGATATTGCCCAAAGTTTCACTAAAAAAACTGACTGAAAACATTAACCTGAATGATAATACCAAAGAACCTGCAAGAGATACGCCAGCTCATGATAGGCTTTATAAAATACGTCCTATGATAACAAAACTAAACGAAGTATTCCAGACTCAGGGTTCTCAGTCAAGCACACAATCGGTGGACGAATGCATGGTAAAATTCAAGGGGAAAAGCACCCTCAAACAATACATGCCAAAAAAACCAATAAAAAGGGGTTGGTGTGATGCTAAGACCGGATACATTTATGTCTTCGATATTTATATCGGGAAAGCAGACGAAAATGCATCAAGTGAAGAAGGCTTAGGATGTAATGTGATAATTAAACTTTGTGAAGGTGTGCCACGCAATACTCTTGCAGCTTTCGACAAACTGTTAGACAACGTCCCCCTGACGCGAACAATACGAACACTAAATTTGGTTGCCGACAGAATTGATCTTTTTGCATGTTCACTGAGCGAGTTCGCAAGGGTAACGTTACACGTGCTATCTTATTAATTTGTAAGTTATATGCGACATGGATATTTATGGAGTAAATTACTGCATGAATTGTTAACTACACTACCGAATTGGGGACACTGTAATGGTAGCGTATGTATGTAAATAAATAAATAAATAAATAATATATAAATAAATAAATAATATATAAATAAATAAATAATATATAAATAAATAAATAATATATAAATAAATAAATAATATATAAATAAATAAATAATATATAAATAAATAAATAATATATAAATAAATAAATAATATATAAATAAATAATAAATAAAAACTTCTTCACTGGCATTCCTCTGATGAATGATTTGCTGATAAACAAAGGAATATTTGCGGTCAGTACCGTACGTTTGAACCGAAAAGGCTTACCAGAAAAGTTGTTGCCTAAAAATAAAAACAAGAAGGAAAAACTTGAAAAGCACGAGCTCATGTATAAAAGCAAAGCTCCTGTTTCTGCTATACAGAGGATGGATACTCAACTGGTGAATATTTTGACAAAGGCACACAACCCAAAATCTGTGTCTACGGTCAAGCGAACACAGAAGGATGGTTTCAAAAAAGATATTAATATCCCCACTGCTATCGCCGAATATACTGTGCATATGGGAGGAGTGGATCATTTTGATCACTTCCATGCCTCATATCCAATCGGCCGAAAATCGATACGCAACTGGTTGCGCCTATTTTATTTCATGTTTGATGCAGCTATCATCAACGCGTACATATCATACATACAAATTCACAAGCAAACTGTTCACACACATAGAGATTACAGTCTTCGTTTGGCTCGCAGCCTAATAGATGGATTCACAGGCAAAAAACGGACCACTAATATTATTTTTAGGAACAAGGTGGAAATTGCGGAGTACCCACTGAAATCAGGCGCTCTTCTGTGCCGCACTACCCAGAATGCCAAGGGAAATTTACTAGATGCCGATTTTGCAGTACGAAAAATACTCAAAAACGATCAAGGATCATTTGCGATGTCTGCAAAATGGCTTTATGTGCCACACCATGCTTTAAAAGCTTCCATATTGCTCCAGAAGAAGGAGAGGATATGGACTGTAGCAGCACTACTTCTAGTACCTTAACGGGCTAAGGTCAAATAGTTACCACCTGCACCCAAACGTAAGCGGGCAATGGTAAAATGATTACCACCTAAATTTCGCGTACTTGTGATCATTTTTTTTTATTTTCATGGATAATGTTAAAAAGGGTCCTAATAAACATATTAATAATAATACAAAACCTGGTTTTTAAATACTTGTTACATCTGCCCTATTAAGGGTTAATTATTAATTCAATTATCCCCATATTAGAAAACACCCTAGCAGTAGCAATTAGCATGCTAATAGCTCAAGAATTCGCATACTCATGCGAAATAGCATTAATTGCCATCACTATACTCCATTTGGAATAAGATGAGACATTCAAAAAAACCTTTTTTACAGTCCGTTCAAACGATTTCGAATTCTATTCCACAGGCATAAGTATGGCATTAAAAGCATAAAAATGTTTACAATAACCAACTGTTAACTGCAGATGCCATTTGTCATGCCACCTACGTAATAGAAGTCATAATCGGTTGAATGGACCGTAAAAAAGGTTTATTTAAAACGGAGTATAGTTTGAACCGAGGCAGGGCACTTATACTTTGTGTAAATTACTTCATCACGGCTGCTCACAAAACGGTGAAGGAAAACATCGTAAGAAAACCGGCATGCCCTACAACCAAATATCGAAGACATGTGACGTCTACCAACCCGCAATGGGCCCGCGTGGGTGATGACGGCCCCTCCCTCTCACATAGAGGCCTGTCAAAATCAAAATCAAAAGTCATTTATTCAGAGCTGAGAGTCAGTACTTTTTGAACGTCAAAATTACATAAGACAGTCCCCCAAAACGCCCGCCCTTCACAACTTCCTAGTGCTTTAGCTGGGAAGAAGAAGTGGCGCAACAAACTGTACAGCAGCACAGCTGTCTGTTATGTTGGAAGAACTTGATTCTATACAATAGTAGCATATAACCATCATTCAACGATAAATGAAAATTTAATTAATAAAAATTAAAAAAAAAAGAAATGGTTTATGCAGTCAAGTTAAATAAACAATGATATGAAGTAATTCATATGACCTGTCAGTTTAAGCAAATTCTGGTGAAAGAACATGAACGTTGTCTTGAGTTAATCACAGTGACCAACAATTCTTATCGTTTAAGTAGTCGTTGATCGAATAGTATGCCTTCGAACAAAGATTTGATTTTACTTTCGCTTTAAACGCATTAAAATGTAAATCTAGCAAAGAAGAGGGAAGCTTGTTATAGAAGGTTATACCAAGCTGTGTCCGAGCAGTGGTAATGTTATGGGCTTATTATGTATCCGTACCTCTGCAACTGTGCACTAAGTGTATCTGCGAGTGCTGCCTTAGCCCTCAATGCTGCTAACTCCGCCGCCTCCTCTTCCAAACGAAGATTACTCTCCTTCAGATGTTCCACCTACCAAAGACACATTTATTAGATTAACAAATATAACATAATTAACGCAAGACCTCATACACCCCAATAGCGTATTACACCCATTTTTGAAAAGTGCAGTGAAGTTTTTGAAGTGTGTTTTTGTGTGTTTAGATTTTAAAATGCTAATAAACCAATAATTTTTTTTAATTATTGAAACGATAAGTGCCATAAAAATGCAACTTAAGGTGAACCTAGTCCAATATTTTCCCATACAAACTTCGGGAGTGTATTACTCCACTGTTGGACAATGTACATCAAAAATTAAACATGGTATGGTTTTGTCTCATTATTAATATTGTCTGTACGGAAACAGAATACAAAAATAAAAAGCCGTTAAAAAGTTAGGAGCCAACAAAGATTCGTTTTTCTTGCAAATTTAACCTAACTTCGGGCGTGTTTAAGTAATAAAAGAAGTATAAAATTTGAAAAACCAAGTCGGTACCGACAAAGCTCAAATATCGAAAAGTTCAATAAACTTTTTTGGTCATTGATTTATGCAGTGGTTTTTTCATAAAACCCGATCTTCCGAAGGACTGTTCTTAATTTATTACGCGCCTGTTGTACTATAAATGATCCTGCATCTCACACAATAATGTTGTGCGTGTAGACTAGCGTCTAACTGCTCATCACTGATGTTACCTCTGTCGGACACGATGCCTGGTGAGACAGCGTGCTTTTTAGCCAGGCCCATCAGTGAGTTCGAGCCCGCGACTAGGTTCCCCTTAAATTTTACATTTTCATATTTCGTGCGTAATTTGACGCCATATTGTGCCTGTGCGTATGACGTCATTTTGCTGTGTAAACAAATGCTCTGATAATTTGTATGACAATTGTTTATAATTTAAAAAATGTGTTATTTTCCTACTTATCGTTGGTTTGCTGTTCCTGAATGTAACATATGGTTTCAATAAAAATGACTTTGGTTACGATAGTAATAAAAGTACAAAGTTATTCAGTTGATTAGTTTAAACAGTGGTATGACGTAATAACATGGCGGCTACTATTTATTGGTGTTCAGAAACAGATTAAAAAAACAGAAATCTTTGAATTGAAATTTCTTATTGTTATTTCATGAACTAAAACTAATATTTTCCGACTGCTATTTGCCTAAGCTATCGTAATAATATATTTTTAGATTTTTTCTCGTATAGAGTATTTTAGAGTATCGAGTTAAAAGCATAATGCAATGACCAAAACTTATTTTTATTTTAAAGCTACAACTAGCTACTCCCGCAAAAAAACTTGTTGTCCCTAGCATTACTTTATGCATTTAAAATTGAGTCTAATTGCCTTGAAATAAGTTTTTTTTATGCTCAAACGGCGTTCGATATGGCCAAAAACGAAATCGATTCAGTAGTCTATAATGAACAAACTACTTCAGGCGTTCATTCTGTTACACCGAGTCTTTGTGCAGAACTTGCAGAAAGGTATGGACACCCATTATGCAACATTTTCATAAACTACTGTCTATAATACCTTTAAACGAGCAACTTTTGTATACACCGTGACATTTTAGTCGTCTTACAAAGGTGGTCTACTCAAAGTATCGGCCATAAAATACCTCTAGGCGCGATTAAAACATTGTTACCATTAATTAAGATATTAGGTACAAAGAAAAATAAATAATGCTTTAGATTGATGAAACACCCTCCCTGTTAATAATGTTTACGTATCAAACGGTACATGATATCTACCTACCTACCATTAAATTCCATCATTAATTCAATCTCCATAACAGGGTGTTTCAAACTACGTCATGCGGCTTAGTGAATGATAGTTTCATTTTTGTTATTATGCAAATGTTCAAAAAAAGTTTTTTTTTTTGTAAATGATTAGTAGTCATTGGATACAAGAAGTGGGCTGACGTTGTAAGACGACTAAAATGTCACGGTGTATAATCTTAATCTCGGAAACGTCTCCATTGATTTTACATGAAATTTAGTATGCAGGGGGTTTCGGTGGCGACAAATCGATCTAGCTAGGTTTAATTTTTAGAAAACGTCAAACCAAAAAAAAAGAACCGAGCAAAGCTCAGTCATCCAGATATTTTTAAATAATATATATAATAATAATTATAATCTTTTGAGATTCTTTTCCTTCTCAGTTTAAGAGAAGAAAAGAATCTCAAAAGACCATTTCAGACACCAATCTACATAGTCTTCACATGATCTGACCAAGATTATGTCTGGACTTTAAAAGAGACTGTGACCTCTGAGTTTGTTTCGGCCTTTCTTCTCAGAGTAGTCAGATAGGAAACGCCGACCTCATCTAGTTTAAAAAAATATCATTGACGTGTAAAAGTGTTTGTACAAACCTACTTACAGAAATAAAATCATTTATCATATAGGCTTGGGGATTGTTTTTTTTTTGAGGGTGGGAAATCATCAAATAGCTTCTCCCGCTCTGGGTGGAGCAGGAGGGCGTGTCAGAATTTACTGACTAAAACCCACCGGTGTTCCCTCAGTTGCCTGTGTGCCAGGGGCCACGGTATCTCTTACGAACAACCCGCACCCCTATATTGGCTTGGGTAGGGTGGATTTTCGGACATGCAGCACCTTATAGTACATTCGCGTTAAGAATGCAGTGAGTCATCATTATCCGTCGGCCTAGCCCCGCCCCCTAACCAATCAAATCTTTTCAAATTACAATCAAATCTATTCATTAAACTTAATCTTTTAAAATATAATTTGTTTGAATTTAACACCATCTTTATCTTGCAGTTGCACTGATGACTCACTGCATTCTTAACGCGAACGAACAATAGAGTGATTTACTTGCGCGGATAAACGGAATAACCGTTCTTGATGACGTCACTCACTTCAGCGATGGAGCGAGCGAGAGCGGCGCTAGCTGTGTCTCTCTCCCGCGTACAAGCGTCCAATTGTTGTGTGGTCGATGTCAGGCGTCGTTCTAAATCGTCTCGTTCGTGACGACATAGTATTAATGTTGCTTGGCTTTCTTTTAGTTCCGCTTCTGTAAGTAAAAATATAATGTTAGCTCGTAAATTTACAATGCTGCACCCGTTTATAATACCTGTGAGATGAGAGGGGGAAAAAACGCAAAGAAGGCGCCGAGTCACCGACACCAAATAACTTAGGATTACGGCAAAAGAATGAGTCCGACTCGCACTTGGCCTGTTTTTACCCGACTGCGCGACGCAAAGGAGGGTAATGTGTTTATCGGCGTATGTATGTATGTTCCTTTGTTTGTGGTACTCTAGAGACCAAACGCTTTTTTTTTGGTGGGAAATCATTAGTGATACAGTTAATAAGTACTGTAACCATGAATTCAGCATATCATTGTAGACCCCCAGCGCAGAAATCTTACGTCGGTTTTACAAAAAAAAAACAGCTGTTTCATAGAAAAGTGCGATATCTACGCGGTCAAAATGTATGGAACAGCTGATTTTTTTTTGTATAACCGACCGAAAATTTCTGCGCTGGGGGTCTAGAATGATATGCTGAATTTATGGTAACAGTTTGCGCACTGGATAAAAACTTACTCTGTACATAGGAGATACGGCATAATCAAACGATTGAGTACAAAGGTACTGCATTTTTGTTTTTTGATTTACCATAGTTCGTCGTTTCCTCAGTCGTATCACCTAAAACGCACCTTAGAAGTAAATAAGTGACTTACCTAATTGCTTGGCCCTAGCGGAGTCAGTAGCGTTAGCAGTAGCGGCTTCTTTAGCCGCTTCTAATTCGGTCACCTGCTGTGTTAGTTTTTCGGCGCGTTCTGAAGCATCCTTTAAAGAAAAATACAATATATTTCGGTTTCATTTTTGACATTATACATCGCTTCAAATATCAAATATATAATAGTGATTCTCATGAAAATCATGTCACTTTGTTTAAATAGGTTGATCTTACTAATGTAGATTCTTTTACATATTGTGAATGGGAGAACATTGTAGGCCTTACAGACTAGATTTATAGACGATGTTCTATTCTTTATTTTCATTCCTCTAAGTACTTGGTACTTATTGACAGGCCTGCACTGTCCTCCCATACCTATTATTACTGTAATTTGAAAACATTGTAAAACCCAATTATTTTTAAAAGAGTAACCGTGGAGTTTCTTGCCGGCTCTTCTCCATAGGAAGCGACAAATTGGAACCGTGCACCTAGCTTCTGACGTTTCATAAGTGCCCTTGCAGGTTTATGTGAAATAAAATATTTTGATTTGATTTGAGTAACTTTTAATATGGGTTGTTTTATTATTATTTATGTATTTAGCCATACCTAGTGTTGATTGAGCCAAATAAAATCATGTAACAAGGCGATAAGACTCAATTTTAAATGGATAAAGTAATGCTAGAGGCAACACGATTTTCTTTATTTAAACGAGCTTTAAAAAATAAAGTTTTGATCATTGTAATATACACCGTGACATTTTAGTTGTCTTATAACGACAGCCCACTTCATGTATCCAATGACTACTAATCATTAATAAAAAATAAAAAAATTAAAACATTTGCATAGTAAAAAAATATATATATATATCATTCAGTAAGACGCATGACGTAGTTTGAAACACCCTGTTATGGAGATGGAACTAATGATGGAATGTAATGGTAGGTAGGTAGATTTATTCTACCGTTTGATACGTAAACATTATAAACAGGGAGGGTGTTTCATAATTCTAAAGCACTATTTATTTTTCTTGTACCTATTATCTTTATTAATGGTAACAATGTTTTAATTGCGTCTAGAGGTATTTTATGACGGATACATTGAGTGGACCACCTTTGTAAGACGACTAAAATGTCACAGTGTATATGCTTTTAACTCGATACTCTAAACTCAATACTTACATGTTGTATACGTCACCGTAAAATTGTAAATACCGTTAGATTATAATCTATCTCGCGAGATTGTGAACTGTCGAAAGATCGTGAACCGTAACATACTGCTTACAATTTAACGCATTCGTTTTCGGTATACTATAATCTATCGAAGTGAAACCGTCAAATTGTGAACTGGTATCAAGACGGATAGTACCTTGCGCTATTACTAAATAGTCAAGTAACTACATGATTGGGCATTGAAGCTCTCAAAAGAGAAAAAGCCTCCCCGATTTTGAAACATTCTTCATTCGTGCTCGGCTCCTTATGGTTTTAGCGTGATGATATATAGCCTATATCCTTTCTTGATAAATGGGCTACCTACCAATAAAATATTTTTTTCAAATCAGACCAGAGTTCCTGAGATTAGCGCGTTCAAGCAAACAAACAAACTCTTCAGCTTTATAATATCACATTATTTTGCTGCGATGTTATTTTGAAACTGCAATATCTCCTAAGATATATATAAAGTTAAGTGTTGTTTGAAAATTCAGCTGGAGTTAAGAAATCAGACAATTTTATTTGTGGTACAATAAGTGAAAGTCTCGCAATGGCCGCGGCGAGGACATTGATAGCGATTGTGAACTCCATTTACTAGCCGATAACATACAAATTCCTTGAATTCACAAGACCTTGCTAGGATTTGGTGAAGGCTAGGCGTATTGTATCTTTTATAACTTTTGACCTTCAGAAAATACTCATTCCCAATTTAATTTGTATAATGAGGTTTCATTCCGCACAACTGAAGCAAAGTTCGTTGTAATTATATGCGTGAAATATAGGACACTGACAAGCAAACCGATGAATTAATGACTTAGCACACGCGAGAATTAGTTAGCTTTTTGTTTAAATTATACAATTTTTGTATACAGAAATTAAATAGAAGATTATTCCCTAAGGAGAAAACAGGGGGACACACAGTTTTTTAATCTTTATAGTAATACGTGAAGCAAAAACTTTGTACCCCTTTTAACGAAAATTACGTGGACGGGGGGGGAGTATGAAATTTGGCACAGATAAAGTTTATATAGAGAAGGAATGCAGAAATTTAACATTTTTATACCTCTATTAATAGTAATTTAAATAAAAACTTTTTATTTTGGACTTATAATACAGGATACATTTTTAACCAGTGCGCTAACTGTAACCATGAATTCAGCATATCATTCTAGACCCCCAGCAAATTTTTCGTCGGTTATACAAAAACAAAATCGGCTGTTCCATACATTTAGACCGCGTAGTTATTGCACTTCTCTGTGAAACAGCTGATTATATTTTATATAACCGACGAAAAATTTCTGCACTAGGGGTCTAGAATGATATGCTGAATTTATGGTTACAGTTTGCGCACTGGATAAAAATGTATCCTGTATAATGCATAGATGTTAGTAGAGTAAAACTTATGAAACTAGTGAGTAGGTAGTAGTGTGGTGTCCAGTGTGTTACAAATACTTACAACAAGTTTTAAATGAATTCTGGTCGAATTTCCATCAATGAGCGACCACTGGTAATAATAATTAGGTCGCATTGTAGATGCCACCAAAAGATGTAAAAAAAAATCATGATCCTTACCTTATAAGCATCCATTTCAACGCGAAGTTTGCTTTGCGTCCATTTCAGGCGTCCGTCAAGTTCCCGCATATCTTCGCGAAACTTCGCCAGTTCTCGTTCACTGTTCATTAGTTCGTGACACTGTAATTGAACAAAAAAGAACTTATACCTTTTCTGGGTATTGATATTTCACTAAAAGAACGAATTTGTTTTATTTATTAATCACTTTATTTTAAGTTAACACTGGTTTTACAATATTATTTTATTTGCAAACGAATTATGGTTCTTCATCTTGGAAGCTTCTTACATAGACCACTTATTATATATATATTTTTTTTTTAATTCCAGAGACGTCAAAGACATTGGTTTTTTTATCCCTAACACCTTCTCCTATTTTTTTAAAAATTATTTATTTATTTTTATTTTTTATTATGAATCTTTTAAAAAAAAATACAAACTTATACACTTTTACTTCAGACACCATCAAAGTTTTTAAATATTAACTTATTTTTACTTCTTTGTAACAGACCTCAATAATTTTACTTTACAATTTTTCCACAATGAAACTTAAACTTATCTTTATATAATGATTTTGTAAACATATCAGCAATCTGTAAATTAGTAGGACAATACTTTATATCTAAGTAACCTTTCTTATAATTTTCATGAATGAAATAGAACCTCACATCTATGTGTTTTGACCTTTTACTAAATGAACCTGTTTTTATCAACTGGATAGCACTCTGGTTATCAATATTTAAACTTATTTTAACACTTTTACCAATTAATTCACTTATAAAAGTCTTTAAATATAAACACTCTTTAACACAATCTGCAGCTGCTATATATTCAGCTTCAGTAGAAGATAGACTCACTATTGGCTGTCTCTTAGAGCACCATGATATGGGTCCACCTGATAGCATTATTATAAATCCAGTTGTGCTGCGTCTGGTCTCAGTACATCCTGCATAGTCTGAGTCACAGTATGCATCTAATCTTGATATGTCTTGTCCTGTGTTGTACATAATCCCTTTATCTCTTGTCCCATTCAAATATTTCAATATCTTCTTTATTGCTAATATGTCTTGTCTCGATGGATTTTCTGCCTTTTTACTTGCTTCATTCACAGCTTGGCTGATGTCTGGTCTTGATCTAGTTGATAAGTACAATAATCCTCCTACTAGTTCTCTGTATGGAAAGTTTGATGTAGCCGTCTCAGGTTCAGTTACCTTACCCATATTGCATGGTGTATCTGCTGGTTTTGAATCATACATATTGTACTTTCTCAGTAATTTTTCTGTATAGGTCTGTTGATGTAATAAAATTCCTTTTTCTGATCTTCTGATTTCAAACCCAATATAATTTTGTGGTTGTTTACAAGTCTTTATCATAAATTCTTTTTCTAAATGATATAGAATCTGTAATATTTTCTCCTTGTCTTTCGATATCGCCAAACCATCGTCAACGTATATAGCTATTATTATGGTCTTGTCTTCATTAGAAAAAACACACTGATCTGATTTTGTAGCTCTTAGTCCAAGTTTTCTCATAGTTTCTGTAAACTTTTTATTCCAGGTCATTGGTGCCTGTTTTAGTCCATATAATGCTTTCTTTAAATGACAAACTTTATTGTGCTGTTTTTCATATCCATCTGGGATGTTCATAAAGATGTCTTCTATTAGTTCACCATATAAAAATGCTGTTTTTACATCAAAAGTAATCATTTCATATTCCTTTGAAGCTGCAATTGCTATCAATGATTTTAATGCTGATTGACTTACTACTGGACTGTATATTTCTTGATAGTCAATGCCTTGTTGCTCAAAACCTCTCACTACAAGTCTTGCTTTGTATGTACCATTTTCTTTTATACAAAATACCCATTTATTTGACAGTATCTTGTATCCCTTTGCCTTTTCTAAATCAACTATTTCCCATGTATTGTTACTTTCCAGTGATTTCTTCTCCGAATTTATAGCCTTCTCCCAATTCTTCTTTTCAGCAGACTTCATGGCTTCTTCATAGGTAAGTAATACATAATCTTGCAGGTAAGCTGGATTTCTCCGTTGTCTTCTAGTATTTGTAGTTTCTATCTCTTCAGTGTTATTTTCTACATTTTCATTAATTTCAACTTCTTCTACTATTTCTGGGTCAAGTTCCCAGACCTTGTCTTCTTCTTCATTACTACCTGGTATTATTTCCCTTATCACCAATCTTCTTGTTTCTTCTTCTTTTCCCTCATTATTCTTATTATCATTAAGTATGACAATATCCCTTGCTATTTCAATTTTTCCTTCTTCTTCATTCCATAGTCTATATCCATTATTAGTATAACCAATCATTATTAACTTTTTACTTCTTGGGTCTAGTTTCTTTATATTTGTATGTAGTTGTTTAGCATATACTTTTGAACCAAACTTGTGTATGTTAGATATATTAGGTCTTTTACCATGCCACATTTCATAAGGTGTTTTATTTTCCAAAGATTCACTTGGTAGTCTATTTATAATATAAGTAGCACAGAATATAGCTTCACCCCACATTTCTTTATTTAATTCTGAATCGAATAATAATGCTCTGGTTTTATCTAATAATGTCCGATTTAATCTTTCTGCCTTACCATTTAGCTGAGGTGTGTATGGTACTGTATAATCTAGTTTTATTCCCTTTTCTGTGCACCATTTTCTAAAGTCATTACTTGTGTATTCACCACCATTGTCACATCGTATGGTAGACACCTTTTCTGTTCTCTCTCTTTCTGTTTCTTCTATGTAATGTCTTAAATTTTCTTTCACTTCATTTTTATGCTTCAGCAGGTATATCTTTGTAAAATGAGTGTAGTCATCCATGACTGTTAAGACATAACTATAACCATCATATGTTTTATTTTCAAATGGCCCACATACATCTGTATGTATTAATTGTAATGGTCTACTGGCTCTGTTTCTTACTGTTTTAAATGGAAGTCTTGTTTGTTTTGCTTGTGTACAGATCTCACATGTATCTAAATGTTTTAAACCTTGTATTTTTATTCCATCTGCCACATCTGGTAATATTTCTAGTATTTTCTTCCCTGGATGTCCTAGTCTTTGATGCCATTCTAAGGCAGTGCCAGTTTCTTTCATTAACATTGTCTTTTCTTCTGTGTTTTTCCCATCTAAATTAATTTTATATAAGCCATTTTCCTTTTTTCCTGTCAATAGTAACTCTGACTCCTTATATATTTTTACAGTATCTTTAGTAAACACAACAGTTCCTTGATTATTAGTGACAGCATTCACTGACAACAAGTTCTGTGATAAGTCCGGAACGAACAGGGTATTATTTAAATTACATTTTTCACCTTTGACTTTTCCAATTCCCTTTACTTTTATCGTTTCCTCATTGGCAGTCAAGACCGATGATTGCTTATTTTCATAATTTGTCAATATGTCGATACTGTTGGTCATATGTGCAGTGCACCCCGAGTCTACTATGAATTCTTTATTTTGTGTACCCTGTTTTTCAAACTTTGTAAAAAATGCTTTTTCTGTTTTTTCCTTATCTGTTTCTTCTTTTCCTTTCTTGTTCTTATATTTGAAAAAACAATTTTCTTCTTTATGATTTGTTTTCTTACAAAATGAACATTGTTTATTCTTTAACTTACAGTCTTTTTCTTCATGGTTATTCTTTTTGCAAATACTACAAGCTTTACAGTCTTTCTTCATGTGCCCTGTTTTATTGCATTTAAAGCATTTTATTGCACTTGAAGCATTTTTCTTTGTAGCCTGAAATGCCAACTGTTTTTCTGTTTCACTGGTTTTTAAGTTTTTAAGTCGGTTTTCCTCACTTAATATTCTGTTTGTTAAGTTAGTCAGGGTTTTCTTATCATCTGCCATTGATTCCCAAGCAGTGATGAAATAGTTTAGGTTACTTGGCAAACAGGATAATATTTTTGACATAACCATTTCTTCATTAATTTTTTCACCCAACTGATTTAGTCTAAACTGTAGATTTTCTATGTCAGTTATTAATTCTGTAAGTGATCGACCTTCTTGTAGCTTATATGTGAAAAACTCTTGTAATAGTGATGCCTTGTTTCTTTGTTCTGAGCCTTCAAATATTTCACATAACTTATTGTACATTTCTAGTGCATTTTTACACTTTAAAATGTGTCCTTTTAATTTTCTGTCTATACTGTTTATTATAATTCGTTGCACCTGGGCATCTTTTGTTAAGAATGCATCAGATTTCGTGTCTTCTTCTTTGACATCTGACGAAATTGCTGTAGTCAGATTTGCTGCCTTTATGTGGATGTTAAACTCGAATTTCCATAGCAAAAATGTCTCCCCATCCTTCAGTTTTTCAATCTGAGCATCTGCTTTGTCCATTTTTCTTGATTTTAGATTTCCTTTGTCTTAGTATTGGCTTGACCAAGCCACCGGTTTTTATTCGTTCTTTTACGGCGTCTCTGGGCCCATAACCTTTTCTGGGTATTGATATTTCACTAAAAGAACGAATTTGTTTTATTTATTAATCACTTTATTTTAAGTTAACACTGGTTTTACAATATTATTTTATTTGCAAACGAATTATGGTTCTTCATCTTGGAAGCTTCTTACATAGACCACTTATTATATATATATTTTTTTTTTAATTCCAGAGACGTCAAAGACATTGGTTTTTTTATCCCTAACAATACCTTCTAATTACAAAACAATTTCTAACTTTTGTTAAAACTTAAGGTGAATCTAGTCCACATTTTTTTCATACAAACTTCGGGAGTGTACAGCGACCATATAATCCATAGACGCCTAATAACAAGCGACCGATGTCTGTCAACACATCAGACTTATAGATCTGATACAGGTCACCACTCAAAAATTTCGATTCAGTTGCGACCACTTCTGTGAGCCGTAAACGCTTCCGCGTTACTAAATAAAAATTGGTGAAAATAAATTATATAATGGCCCCTTGCACAATACGTTGGTGTGGTAATAATAGCCAAACTTCGAGTTTCCGTAAGGATGGCATAACATTTCATCGGTAAGTTAATAGTTACATAATCATAATTAGAATTATTTTCTGATATTATTTATCGGAGTTCATCTTATACTGGTCATACTTGTAGGTGAAAAAAGGTGCAAGGACTCTCGTTGATGTCTTTTATGTTTGCGTCCCTTTCTTCTGAATGCAATTTTTTAGCTATCTCTTTTCCTCTATTATTTGGTAAACATAACTAGTGATGCACCAAATCCTATGACACAAATAAAATTGTTCAATAAAGCAAAACCTACACCTACACCTACTATTTATACGAAGATCTTTTGAATCACTAATTACAATAGACATTAAATTAATTGTGAAACGATGATTGATTTTAGGTACCCACAAGATCCTAATATAAAAAATAAGTGGATTATTGCAACCAAGCGAGAGAACTGGTTCCCATCAACACATAGTATAATATATTCACGGCATTTTACTGAAGATAGTTTTATGCCTATGAAAAACCGTCGTCGGCTACTAAGTTCAGCAGTACCAACAATGTATTTGCCTCTTTTGGTGAGTATTCCGTTTAACACCTTGACTTAGAAGGTAGATAGAAGCCAAAAAAGGTAGATAAATGTTCTATTTTATTTTCAGAGTAATACGGTTGATTCAGATGTCCCAATGCCCAGCACGTCAAGGCCTGAAGTGATGGTAATAATAAAAGATCTACCTATAGCATCTTCTTCAACTGCACCAAAAATTAAAAACACAAATTCCCCAGTGTCCCCACTCGGTACCTCAAAACAAGTGCCAAACGAAAACTCCTTGAAATCGCCATCACTTACTTTAACACCGAAAAAAAAAAAACGTTTTCCTGGAAGTCCATCAGACTGCAACACCCGTCAAAAAACGCTTGTGCAGAAGAATTATCGAGTTATCTGACAAGCTATTGCAAAAAAATAAAAGTATAAAAACCTTAAAAGAGAAAACTCGATACATGCGTAAAAGACTGATTTCCCTTAAAAACATTTTAAGCGAGCTCGATAATCAAAAACTAATCAATTCATGTAATGCAGATTTACTGAGTAAAATTGGGGTAACCAATAGGGAATTAGTAAAAAGACAAGTTATGAAATCGAATAAAAAAGGAATTACGATTAGGAAAAAATATTCACCGGAACTTAGAACTTTTGCCCTTACATTAAATTTCTATTCCGCTAAGGCATACAAATATGTGAGGAAAACTTTCCAAACGTGTCTTCCATCTATCAAGACACTAAGCAAATGGTACCAAACCGTAAATGGTAGACCAGGCTTCACCAAAGAAGCTTTTAGCGCTTTAAAAAACAAAGCTGCCCAATGCGAAGGAGAATTAATCGCCACTTTAGTATTTGAAGAGATTAAAATAAAATCTAAAGTTGAATATGTTCCCTCGACACAACGCACTTTTGGATATGTGGACTTTGGCGGAGAAATCCAAACCGATTGCTCCAGTGAATGTACTGAAGCCTTGGTATTACTTGTTGTTGGGCTAAACAAAAGATTCAAGGTACCTATAGGGTACTTTCTTACAAACGGTACTGTTCGCGACGACGCGTCACTACATAGTTAATTAGTTTGTTTTTGACATTAACGTAGATTCATAGTGATAAGAGTGATAGTGAAACCAATAAACAGTAGTGACTAAGCGGCTAGTATAAGATAACCGTAAGTACCACCCCTGCAAACCTCATTTGAGTGGGCTATATAGCAGTAACTTATAGTTTTAGTTGCGTCCAGGTAACCTAGTACCGAGACCTAGCCCTGGACGTAACTTTCAATAATGTAAACCTAAGATAAAGCCCACTTAATTGAGTTTGTATGTCGTGTTACTTTAGTTAAGTAATTCTTAAGATTTGTGTTTTTGCTAACCCTCTTTCAGGGCGCGTCACGCCCTGAAAGCCATAGTTGTATAGTTTTAAATATCTGATTGTTTTAGGTCTACAGACCAGCCTGAGATATCTATAATTGGATTTGAAATCCGTTCAGTAGTTTTCGAGGAAATCAACTTATAAAATAAATTTATTAACATTTTTCAGAATTTTTTCGGGTTTCCTCGAAACATTCTTTCAGTATGGAAAGATATAGTTGATGTGGATATCTCAGGAGACGGGGAATTTCATGGGGAATGCAACCATATGTAACATGCCTTGTATATTTTAATAAATTGAGATGTTATATGCATAATTCCGTCATAAATGTAATGAAATCTAGAACAAATAAAACTTAAAAACAGGAAGCAATTTGCGGCTCTCGTTACGGTAAAGATTCATAGTACGATAGTAAACGTGTAATTTCTAGCAACTTGTAGTCATCGGCAAGATTTTTATTTAATTCTTAAATTAATTAATAGATATAGTTCAAGTAGTGTTCTGAAATTGCTTCCTGTAAAACATAAAAACGTGTGTTATTAATCAGGTAAGGCACCCCCCTCCTTAGCGGAGTCAAAAAACACCCCCTTGCTAGACGAAAGTCTGGAAACTATTTCTTTGAGACGAGTCGTAACACTGGTACATATGGTAACGTCATGAAGCCCGGAAGATAGTAGCCGCCCTGAAGATATCTGGAATCTATAGGTGCAGGACGTCAGCGCCGCGCGGACCGGGAGCCCTACACACACAGTGGGACAGGCATACACCCTCACCACACACCCCTCGCGTCCAAGCGATCACGCCCGTCCGGCACATCTGCTGGTCCTTGCGAGCCGGATTTCTTCAGGAGAGATACATGAAGACCCGTCCGGGACATGCCTGAAGCCTTATTCCTGAAGGATTATTCCTGAAGACTTATTCCTGAAGCTTTATTCCTGAAGACTTATTTCTGAAGTTTTATCACTGAAGAGTTACGTCAGAGCCTGAAGCCTTATTCCTGAAGACTTATCCCTGAAGAATACTTTGAAGTACAGAAGACTGATTCTGATTGAAGATCCGTTTTGAAGATCTGTTTTGAAGATTCCGTTGAAGATCCGGTTTTGAAGATCCGTTTTGAAGATCCGTTTTGAAGATCCGTTTTGAAGATCCGTTTTGAAGATCCGTTTTGAAGATCCGTTTTGAAGATCTGTTTTGAAGATCCGTTTTGAAGATCCGTTTTGAAGATCCGTTTTGAAGATCCGTTTTGAAGATCTGTTTTGAAGATTCCGTTGAAGATCCGGTTTGAAGATTCCGTTCAAGATCTGGTCTGAAGATTCCGTTGAAGATCCGGTTTTGAAGATCCGTTTTGAAGATCCGTTTCGAAGATCCGTTTCGAAGATCCGTTTTCAAGATCTGGTCTGAAGATTCCGTTGAAGATCCGGTTTAGAAGATCCGTTTTGAAGATCCGTTTTGAAGATCCGTTCTCAAGATCCGGTTTGAAGATTCCGTTCAAGATCTGGTCTGAAGATTCCGTTGAAGATCCGGTTTTGAAGATCCGTTTTGAAGATCCGTTTTGAAGATCCGTTTCGAAGATCCGTTTTGAAGACCCGAATTCAACATGCCGGTAACGAGATCGCAAGGCAAGGCCCCTGAAGCCTGGACAGTGGAGGTGAGCAGAGGCCGCAGCAGGTCGGCCATCTGCCATGAGCGGCCACCGAATTCACCATCCACCACTGAAGGGGCCGAGCCACCGCCGCAGTGCCCCCTAGTTCCGCGGACAAGTAAAGACTTACCTGCACGGGCGCGGTCTGAAGAAGCCGAACGACTATCCACGGTCAGGAAGGGAACCAGAAAGGAAGGAACTTCAGATAGAACATTGAAGCCTGCAGATAGAACATTGCAGTCTTCAGATAGAACATTGCAGTCTTCAGACAGAACACTGAGGCCTGGAGACAGAACACTGAGGCCTGCAGACAGAGCACTGAGGCCTGCAGACAGAGCACTGAGGCCTGCAGACAGAATAGAAAGAACACTAGATGAAACTTACAGCCGAACCTTACCGATGACTACCCGGGGTGACGCCCGTACCGAACATAGCAGGCCGCAGTCGACTACGAATAGAACGACGCGGTCACATAGAAAAATTTCAAGAGCACGTGAAGACTTATTGAAGATTAAGTTGGAACTTGCTCAATTAGCACTTCAGAGAGCCGAGGAAGAAGATTCCGACGGTTACATGGATGATAGAAACTCAAACAATGAGTACGTGCGCTCCTGGCTTGAAGAGGCACCTGAGCCTGAGCCGGAGAAGAGGGACAACGCCGCCGAGGGGGACAATAGTGATATAGGCCATGAGCAACAGCCCCCCCCTGTGGACTTCGAAACTATAGTGGACCTCGATAAGCAAGTACCATTGCCGCATCCTACAGCGAATGAAGTGAAGAATCGAATCCCACCAAGGGAAATAGAAGCCAAGGGGGAAGACTCACTCCGTCCGTTCATAACGGAGTTGACGTCCGCTATAGCGTCGCTAGCCGACAGGAAAACAGAACAGGGGACACCGAACCACCCCTCGGCGTCGAAGGTCATCATGACCTTACCGAACTTCAATGGGGCCCATACAGAATGGCTTTCATTTCGTGCCATCTACGAGACAACTCGAAGATACTTCAACGACGTTGAAAACACAGCAAGACTTAGAAGAAGCCTACGGGGACGAGCGCTAGAGACAGTGAGCTCAGAACTCATCGGACATGCCAAACCAGATGACATCATGAGGGAACTCGAGCTGCAGTTCGGCCGTCCAGATTCGATCGCGCAAGCGGAAACAGACAGACTGCGCGGATTGCCGCGCTGTGGCGAAGCACCTAAAGATATCTGCAACTTCGCAAGTAGAGTCAGAAGCGGTGTGGTCACTCTGCGCGCGCTGAACAAGGATCACTACCTGATCAACGCTGAGCTGATGCGGTCGCTCACCGAGAAGCTGCCGAACTCCCTACGTGTACAGTGGTATAGGACGTACACCGAAAAGTACCAGTCGCTGCCGGACCTTACGCTATTCAGCGAATTCATCACAGAGCAAGCTCGTTTCTGCAGTGCTTTCGCTCCACCTGAGAACATCGGCCCTGCTGAGGCAACAACGAGCAAGCGTGTCACACAAAGGACCCATACAGCTGTAGACAAGTCGGCCCAAAAATGCCGTATTTGCGAGAAGGAGGGACATCAAGCTCCTGATTGCAAGAGGTTCAAAGAGGGATCCAGTGACAAGAGATGGGAGCTCGCTAAGAAGTTTAGCCTGTGTTTCCGTTGCCTGCGAAGCCGTCGGTCCGATCACAAATGCAAACCGAAGAAGTGTGACGTAAAGGGGTGTACAGCCACGCATCATCAGCTTCTTCATTATAATAAGAAGTCCGCTGCAGAGAGCGAAAAGCCCGTTACTCAGGAGCAGTCTAACAACGTGGAGTCAAAGGAGACAGTGGCCAGCTCACGAACGACTTCAAGCCACGCCTACCTCAAGATGGTTCCGGTTCGAGTAATTGGACCGGCGGGAGAAGTATCCACATTCGCACTTCTCGATGATGGATCAACCGTTTCCTTGATCGACGAGGACATAGCGAAGCAAGTCGGGGCAGAAGGCCAAATAGACCCTCTGAAAATAGGCGCGATCGGCAATACCACGATCGACACTCCATGTTCGCGAAGAATCACAGTCACTCTTGCGAGCCAGCTGAAGAATAGGGTGCCGTTCAGAGCGCGCACCATACCGAAGCTAAACCTCGCCCCGCAAACAGTCAGTGAAGTGGACGTCGCGCACTGCAAACATCTGGATGACCTGAGGCAACAGCTGATATACGACACTGGCGCGCCGAAAATACTCATCGGTCAAGATAACTGGCACCTATTATTGGCCAGTGAGATCCGCAGAGGTCCGAAGAACCAACCCGTTGCATCACTTACGACGATGGGATGGACTCTACACGGCGCACACACCAGAATCCTGGGTCAGCAGGTGCATTACGTCAACCGTCTCACCGCGAGCAATGAAGACATAGATGAACAGCTTCGCAAATTCTTCGCCTTAGAATCACTGGTCATCAACCCGAGACGACCAGACTCCGATCCCGAGAAGAAAGCGGAAGATATTTTGACTCGTCACACTCAACAGTTAGAAGATGGTCACATAGAAACAGCCATGCTGTGGAAAAATGAAAGCATAGAAATGCCCGATAGTTACGGGACAGCCCTCAAGAGGCTCGTCTCAATAGAGAAAAAACTCGATGGCAAACCCGCCCTTCGAGATAGATACACAGAACAGATGGACTCTCTCATCCAGAAGGGTTACGCAGAAAAGGCGCCCAAGACGAGCACACCGGGTAGAACGTGGTATCTACCCCATTTCGACGTATTCAACCCCATGAAACCTGAAAAGCTCCGCATCGTGCATGACGCAGCTGCCAAATCAAGAGGGCTGTCACTCAACGACTTCCTTCTCACTGGACCGGACTTGCTACAGTCCCTGCCCGGCGTCATGATGAGGTTCCGAAGACACTGCATAGCCATTTCTGGTGACATAGCGGAGATGTTTATGCAGGTGAAGGTGCGAAGTCAGGATAGAGACGCGCTCCGATACCTATGGAGAGGCAATAGAAGAGAGGGGGCGCCGGAAGAATACCGTATGACGTCCATCATTTTCGGTGCGGCAAGCTCGCCGTGCACAGCCATTTTCGCGAAGAATTGGAACGCGAAAAGGCATATAGATGAGCATCCAGATGCCGTGGAAGCCATAATTCGGAATCATTATATGGATGATTACCTCGATAGTTACAAGACCGTCGAAGAAGCGACGCGTATTGCAACCACAGTGAAAAATATTCACCTACAGGCGAAGTTTGAACTCAGAAAGTGGGTATCAAACAGCACACAGTTAACGGAAAATATAGATCCGAAACAGATCCGAACTGAAGTCGTCAGCATCGGAAACACTGATGACACAGAGAAGATACTCGGCCTAATATGGAGACCGAATGAAGATACGTTGGGCTTCAACCTCACGCTCGCACGCCTACCAAGAGGCATATTAGATAAAGAGGCGCCCACAAAAAGGGAGGCGCTGAAAATAGTGATGTCTCTATACGACCCGCTCGGACTCGCTTCACCAGTAACCATTCGAGCCAAGCAAATATTGCAAGAGGCATGGAGGCGAGGAGTCGACTGGGATCAGCCGTTAGACCAAGACCTAGCGACTCAATGGAAAAGTTGGGTACAACACCTACTACAGCTCGGAAACGTCAACTTACCAAGATGCTATCCGGGGTACAGCGACGCGGTAGAGACGCAAGTCCACGTGTTTACCGACGCGAGTGAGATGGCATATGCGACAGCGGTGTATTGGCGAACTACAGCAACAGACGGCAAGCAACGAGTCAGCCTCGTCATGGCAAAGGCGAAGGTAGCTCCCTTGAAGCTGCAATCAATACCCCGCCTCGAGCTGCAGGCAGCGGTGATGGGAACCCGCGTGGCCGCAGCTGTCATACGTGAACACGACATCAAGCCCGCATCGGTAACCTACTGGTCAGATAGCAAGACCATTTTGACGTGGATCAGAAGAGGAGCGCGAGTGTACAAGCCGTTCGTAGCTCATCGTATAGCCGCCATAGAGGAGAACAGTAGAGTCGAAGACTGGCGATGGGTACCTACGAAAATGAATATCGCAGACGTAGCTACTCGTGACGTGCCACACCACTTCGACTCGCAACATGAGTGGTATCGTGGCCCCAATTTCCTGTATGAGGAGCCATCATCATGGCCGTCAGAGACTCCTCCGGTCGCAGAAGAGACGGGAGAAGAGAGAGCACTCACCGCCGTCGAAGAAACAGACGATCGAAAGCTAACAGAAGCCATACCAGACCCGACAAGGTTCTCCAGGTGGGAAAGACTTCTCCGTGCGACGGCGAGCGTTCTACGTTTCGTATCTCTGTGCAGAGTATCAAGGGAGAAAACGTTCTATAAAAGAACCAGAAAGAACGCTGATCGAGATCCTGACTGGCGACAACAGAAGAAAGCGGCGCCCCCTCTTCCGAAGCGAACCGAAAAAACATCCAACTCTCGACCAAAAGGGCAAATAATAGAAGCAGAGTTCCTCCACGAAGCGGAGAAACTACTAGTACAGGTCGTGCAGCAGCAATCTTTCGCTCTAGAAATGGCGAGACTGCGAGAGCAGAAGACGTTAGACAAAGATAGTCGACTGCGGCCGCTGCAAATTGAAATCATAGATGGCGTCATACGACTGAGGAGCCGTATAGCCGCTACTGAACAAATAGCAGACGATGTGAAGCGTCCGCCGATACTACACGGCGACCATCACATTACCCAGTTATACATAGACTGGACACACGTAGCCTGCAGCATAGTGGGACAGAACTCACTATCAACGAGGTACGACAGCATTATTGGGTCGTGAAGATGCGACCAACAACGAAGAGGGTGCTGTCACGATGTCTGCAGTGTCGCATTCGCAAGGCACAACCAACCGTGCCTGCGACCGGCGACCATCCGAGAACGCGCCTGGCACATCACCAGAGGCCGTTCACGTACACCGGGCTAGACTACTTCGGCCCACTGTCCGTCACAGTCGGACGGCAACATCAGAAGAGGTACGTAGCCCTATTCACGTGTCTCACCACCAGAGCCGTCCACCTCGAGATCGCCGCCAGCCTCAGCGCAGACGCCGCCATACTGGCGCTGCGCCGCTTCGCTGCTCGTCGGGGCTGCCCCGCCGAGATACACTCCGACAACGGCACCAACATGCACGGTGCCGACAAGGAGCTCCGAGAGGCCTCTCGAGAGGAGGCCAGTCGCCGAGGCGTCGTATGGCGCTTCATAACGCCCTCAGCGCCTTTCATGGGAGGCGCCTGGGAGCGCCTTGTTCGCTGCGTGAAGTCCGCGCTGTGCACTGTGCTCCTGGAAAAACACCCGCACGAAGAGGTGTTGTCCACACTGTTGTGTGAGGCAGAGTACACTGTAAACAGCCGACCACTAACACATGTTTCCGTAGACAGCGAAGACGACGAGTCGATCACACCGAACCACTTCTTGCTCGGTGGATCGGCGAGACTACCATCACCCGGCGTGTTCACCGAGCGAGACGTGGACAGCAAGAGACTCTGGCGACGATCCCAGATACTCGCCGATATGTTCTGGCGTCGCTGGGTCAGAGAGTACCTGCCGGAGCTTCAAAACCGGCGGGAGCCGCACACCCGCGGGCCCGAACTGCAGGTGGGCGATCCCATCCTCATCGCAGACGGCCAGCTGCCTCGCAACACATGGCCGCGAGGCCGTATAGTTGCCCTGTTCCCCGGGGCCGACGGAGAAGTCCGGACCGCTGAGGTGCGCACTGCCGGCGGCACCTTGAAGCGTCCGGTGAAGAAACTCGTCCCACTACCCAAGTGAGACGGCGAGCGCCCCGAGGCAAGTGCCTTGAGGCGAGCGCCGTGACGGCGAGCGCCTTGGCGCGACGAGCGCTGTGGCGGGCGCCTTGAGGCGAGCGCCTTGAGGCGAGCGCCGCGACGGCGAGCGCTGAGGCGGTGAGCGCCTAGGCGCGACGAGCGCCGTGGCGGGCGCCTTGAGGCGAGCGCCTTGAGGCGAGCACCGCGACGGCGAGCGCTGAGGCGGCGAGCGCCGCGACGACGAGCACTCAGGCGGCGAGCGCCGCGAAAGCGTGCGCTGAGACGGCGAGCGTCGCGGCGGCGAGCGTCGTGGCAGCAGGCGTCGCGGCGGCGAGCGCCGCGACTCCAGTCATCGCTCACCGGTGCGATGCAGCGCCGCACCGACATCGCTACGAGTCGTTACTGCACTGCACGGCGGGAGAGATGTTCGCGACGACGCGTCACTACATAGTTAATTAGTTTGTTTTTGACATTAACGTAGATTCATAGTGATAAGAGTGATAGTGAAACCAATAAACAGTAGTGACTAAGCGGCTAGTATAAGATAACCGTAAGTACCACCCCTGCAAACCTCATTTGAGTGGGCTATATAGCAGTAACTTATAGTTTTAGTTGCGTCCAGGTAACCTAGTACCGAGACCTAGCCCTGGACGTAACTTTCAATAATGTAAACCTAAGATAAAGCCCACTTAATTGAGTTTGTATGTCGTGTTACTTTAGTTAAGTAATTCTTAAGATTTGTGTTTTTGCTAACCCTCTTTCAGGGCGCGTCACGCCCTGAAAGCCATAGTTGTATAGTTTTAAATATCTGATTGTTTTAGGTCTACAGACCAGCCTGAGATATCTATAATTGGATTTGAAATCCGTTCAGTAGTTTTCGAGGAAATCAACTTATAAAATAAATTTATTAACATTTTTCAGAATTTTTTCGGGTTTCCTCGAAACATTCTTTCAGTATGGAAAGATATAGTTGATGTGGATATCTCAGGAGACGGGGAATTTCATGGGGAATGCAACCATATGTAACATGCCTTGTATATTTTAATAAATTGAGATGTTATATGCATAATTCCGTCATAAATGTAATGAAATCTAGAACAAATAAAACTTAAAAACAGGAAGCAATTTGCGGCTCTCGTTACGGTAAAGATTCATAGTACGATAGTAAACGTGTAATTTCTAGCAACTTGTAGTCATCGGCAAGATTTTTATTTAATTCTTAAATTAATTAATAGATATAGTTCAAGTAGTGTTCTGAAATTGCTTCCTGTAAAACATAAAAACGTGTGTTATTAATCAGGTAAGGCACCCCCCTCCTTAGCGGAGTCAAAAAACACCCCCTTGCTAGACGAAAGTCTGGAAACTATTTCTTTGAGACGAGTCGTAACACTGGTACATATGGTAACGTCATGAAGCCCGGAAGATAGTAGCCGCCCTGAAGATATCTGGAATCTATAGGTGCAGGACGTCAGCGCCGCGCGGACCGGGAGCCCTACACACACAGTGGGACAGGCATACACCCTCACCACACACCCCTCGCGTCCAAGCGATCACGCCCGTCCGGCACAGGTACTAATGCTGAACAAAAGCGTAATCTCGTGATACAGGCCATTTCTTTATATCATGATAACAATGTCACTATTAAAGCCGTAACCTTTGATGGATGTCCGGCAAACATTGCCATGGTAAAATTACTAGGCTGCAGTTTAATGGAACAAAATATGAAGAGTTTTTTTCCTCATCCAATAACCAATAACCACGTTTTTATATTCTTAGACCCAGTGCATATGTTGAAATTAGTTAGAAATGCATTTGAATATTACAGGGAATTTAAAAATAACGACGGGTGTTCCATAAAGTGGAACTACATTAATTTACTCCACCAAATCCAGGAAAGGGAACAGTTTCTTTTAGCAAACAAATTAAGACTTTCACACATTGAATTTAAACACAACGTGATGAAAGTTAAACTAGCTGCCCAGTTGTTTAGCCGTAGCGTGGCAACAGCTTTGAACTTTTGCAAATCGGAACTAAAACTTCAAGAATTTAAAGACGTAGACGCTACTGTAGAAATGTTACTATTGATCAATGACTTATTTGACATACTGGACTCGAAAGTTCATGGCTACGGCTTTAAACAAGCTCTTAACAAAGATAACTCATCCAATGTTTTAAAGAAACTAGAGGCATGTAAAAAATATATTGTTACCTTAACTGTAAAATTAAATGACACCAGAACCGTAAAACTTATTAATTCACCACGTTACACAGGATTCATAGGGTTTTGTGTCGCAATTCAGAGTGTTATCGGAATGTTTCATGACATAATAGATAAAAATAATTCTTCTATCAAGTATATACCTTTTAATAAGATTTCCCAAGATCACATTGAACTGTTTTTTGCCAATATACGTTCACACGGCGGTAGTAATGACAACCCAACTCCGCGACTTTTCGAAGCGATATATAAAAAATACTAATACACACAGAGTTAATGGATGTCTCTACGGGCAACTGTGTTCCTTTGGAACACATCTCCATCTTAAACTGTTCATCAGCATTGGGTAGAATTAACTTGACGACAACATTGGATGACAAGCAAGATGTTGGCATCGATGAAACTGAAAGTTATGACGAGTTAAATCGAGCCCTTGAAAGGATTTCTTTGTCGCTTTTCGCTGAAAGGGCAGTAGAGTACATTGCGGGGTTTGTGTCTAGTTCGTTAGTCAAACGTATACAATGCAAGACATGTATTGGAGCTTTAGTCTCCTTAAATCAGAACCAAAGTAGTCTAATAGCTTACAGAGACAAAGGCGGCTTGATATACCCTTCACCTACTGTGATCAAAATTTGTCGTCGTTCTGAAGTAACCATAAAAGCATACCTTGTTAAAATTCCAATAAACCAGAAACGTAAAACCGACGTCCTGGTCAATAAAACTTTAAGCAGTTTCATTGTCGAGGAACTATTTTCTAATATAAGTAACCATCAATTCCACTCTGAAGTAACCAATCATGCAGTGGATTTGTCAATGAGTGTTATGCACAAATATATTTCTACACGGCTAGCTTTTCTTACAAAGTCTGCTCAGCACAAACACACTGTTCGGAGGATATATACAAAATTAATACATTTCAAAAATGATTAGTATAATGGTCAAAGTTAAATATTTATTTCAAATTGGCACTTTTAAACGTCAAAATGTACAAAAAAATAGATTAAGAAATAAGATTTGATTCTAGTCGCACCATCTAAAAGGTAGTTTCGTATGGAGAAGAATGGGCAAGAAACTCCACGTTACTCCTTTAAAACGTTATGTTATGATTGAAGTAAATAGGTACGTTGATATTTTGTTTTCATTTTTTATATTTTATGTTAATTACTTTAAGTATATTAATTACATTAAGTACATGTTAAAAAAATATTAAGAAATAGGAAGTAAGAAAGCCAATTAAATATAGGTATTACTAAACATTTTATTATGTACAATTTTAACAAAAATATCGATACCTTCGTGTTTTATTTAAACCTGTCCCATCTCTAGTGAGACGTAATGACCTTGGTAGGACCAATCAGAACGCAGTATCCCGCTTCCTCATACCCCAGCTAGTTGACAGAATTGTTTTGGTGCGTTAGATCAAGCATTAGGCGTCTATGGGCTATATGGTCGCTGGGAGTGTATCACTCCACTGTTCGACAATGTACAGACGCCAGCAGGTCAACCTACCCGAAACTGTCAAATTTTCTCAATCAAATTTGAACCCTATACTTCAGCGATAAAGTTGAAAACCTATTAAAGAAATTTGACAGATTGTAGTAGGTTGATGTGCTGGCGTCTGTACATCAAAAATTAAACATGGTATGGCTTTGTCTTATTATTAATATATGTCTGTACGGAAACATAATACTAAAATAAAAAGCCATTAAAAGTTAGGAGCCAACAAAGATTCGTTTTTTTTTTTTGCTAATTTAACCTATCGTCCAATAAACTTTATTGGTCACTGATTTATGCTGTAATTTTTTCATAAAACCCGATCTTCCGAAGGACTGTTCTTAATCTTTTACGCGCCTGTTGCACTATAACTGATCCTGCATCTCACTCAACAACGTTGTGCGTGTACACTAGCTTCTAACTACTCATCACTGATACTACCGCTGTCGGACACGATGCCTGGGGAGAACGTACTTTTTACCAGGCCCATCAGTGAATTCCAGCCCGCGACTAAGTTCCCCTTAAACCTTTCAGCTAGTTTTTGTAATTTGAATCTTAATCAGACTGTTTAAAGTACTAGAAAAATAAAAATCATAAAATATTGCATACCTTATCATCATACATCTGACAAATCCTCTGCTTCTCCGCATGTGCTGACCTAAGCTTGCCGTTCAAGAGTTCCACCTCCATCTGAGCTGCCTTCTCCGCCTTGGCTGCATTCTCAGCTGCTCGCTTCGCTTCAATTGCAGCGCATTCAACGCTAGCATACCGCATCACTGCTGCGTCTTTTTCACGTTCTGCATGGTCTACGCGCTTGCCCATCTGAGGAACAAGTTTTGTGCTGAGGTTGGTTTAAAAGAAGAAGTATTGTGAAGGAGTTTTTAACATGACATAACATGGTTTTCCGGATGCCCTTTTGGAGGACACACAGGTCGCAAACGTAATACCGGTGACCCGCCCGGAAGTTCAACTAACTTAATAGACAGCTGTGTTGCTGTGGCATGTTTGGTGCGCCACTTCTTTCCAGCTAAAGCATTAAGGTGCATGCATCTTACATGGGCAATTTTATGAGCAATTATTGCTCGGCAACACTAATGGATCAATCTGGAGCAATTAAGAGGAGCAATCTGGAGCAACAACAATAAACTGCTGATGTGTTTTGGCAATATTGCTTCTGATTGCTCCATATATTTCATAAGTTGCCGAATATCCAATCGGTTTGGATATTTCTAGTCAATTTTCTTTCTATCTTGTTTGTAAACGTAAAACTATGTCTCGTTTTTGGGAGAGGAACCGGCCGACGGCGGAGGAGGCGCATTGCCTAGTCTTTTAAGTTGCTCCATATTGCGCAATATTGTGTGGCCGTATCTCTGGCAATAGGTGGCTACATGTTGCCATTGCCCTAAATTGCTGGATGTAGTCGTGACGTCATAGCGTGAGTTATGATTGTTTGATTTTGCAATATATGTGACGGCATGGCGAATGAGAGAGAGAGAGAGAGAGAGAGAAGAAATTTTGCTGTTCCATACATTTTGAGTGCATAGCTTTTGCACTTCTCTAAGAAAAAGCAGGTTTTTTTGGAGAACCTACGAAAAAATATAATGCTAGGAGGTCTACAATCATGCTGAATTCATGGTTACAGTTTGCGATTCAATGTCGCTTCCCCCCGTCTGTTAGGCAAGCTGGTTCAGGTCGGTAACAATTGAAAAGTAATTGTTATAATTTCTTGACAGTTGAGATCTTGAGATAGCATTAGACTCTTCATAGTTGATAAAACAAACATTTCTAATAAAAAGTAACAAGATAATGTTTATGGTAGATTTCTACTAGATAATTCAACAATAAAAGATAATTATTGTTGGTCATTATATTTTTAAGTACCTACTAGCTATTGTCTTTGGCCCCATTTTTGTTATTATGTAGCACATAATGGTTTCTAATATATCAAAAAATAATCTTCTTCTTCTTACAATGTCGATACTCGATAGCAATCTAAATGCAGTCAGCCCAGAATTTGGCTACGAGCTTGACACTTTTAGCAGCGTCCATCAGCTCCTGTAGCGTGCAGACAACAGGACACCCTGGTCAAGATATTAAGTGCCTCATTGTTTGTGGGACAGCACCACATTTACACTACAGGGCGGTATCATCTGTGAATCTCTACCTTAGCAAGTTCTTTTTACTTTGGCCTACCTGAGTCCGGAGTCTATTTAAAGACTGAAGAGTCAACTCATGGCAACTCATGTCTAGCGCGAGATTTTCAGCAAGTGGAACGAATGGGTTTTGTAGGGAAGTGCCATCTAAGCATTTATCCTTAGGCACGCCACGTTTGCGGCGGTAAGTCCCCTCTTTGAGGAGTGGCTTGAGAGGTGGCATGGCGTCCTCACCTTCCGCCACAGTGGAGCATACGGTGGAGGTCTGCCCGGCTTGGACGGAGCACCGCCGTGTCCTCGTGGAGGCGATCGGCGGCGGCGATCTCTCGCGTCCGGCCCTGGTCCAGGCCATGGTACGGAGCGAGAGTGCATGGTTAGCCGTCACCTCCTTCAGCGAACCAGTGATGCTCGCAAAGAGGGAGGCGGCGCACATGAGGGAGAGGCAGTACATGCGCCCTCACGGCCGCAGCCTTCGCAGGAGACGCCCTGGGCGTCGGGAATCCCAGACTGATTCCCGGCCACCGTAGGCGCGGGCTTGCGGACGGCGAGTAATGGGTAGCTCGCTGTCCGGTAAGGACCAAGCCCGCTCCACCCAGAGCGGGAGAAGTTATTTGATGATTTCCCAACCAAAAAAAAACCATTTAACCTACTGATATTTTGTATGTGAAAGTTTGGGTTTGTTACCCAATCACGCATCGATGTAATTTGGCACACATATAGTTCAAAACCTGGATTAACACATACATTTTACCCCGATAGTGCGTTCCCGTGGGATAATTATCGAAATGCACACGGGATAAGCCGCTGACAAAAGCTAGTTATTAGAAATGGGCCGACTATGACTTTGGCCGACTAGCCGACTAGTCGGCCAAGCCGAACATTGCTTTAGGTTGAATTCGGGTGACATCGGTAATGTTCGTGACTACACTATCGGGTCGTAGGTGGCGTGCGCGGCGCCCGGCGACCAGCCGGAATTGTCGGGACATGTTTTTGTTTACTTTGCATTAATTTATTCTTTCATTGTTTACGTGCGAGCCGGCGGTTTTTCCTATCCTAATTTCCTATCTAATATAGATTGAAAGTAAACTGTAAAACTGATTCTATTATAAAAATAATAACAGTAAAGATGAAATTAAAATCTTTACTCATCAATTACTAATAAAGTACTTTATTAGTGATCGATGTCTTTATAGTCATTATTTTTATTATATGTAAAATCAGTTCATTTCAATCACCCTCTTTTACATTTTGACATCCGGCAGAAAACGGCCGATAGAAAATTAACTGTTATTTCATTCGCCGGGATTGACAGGTCACTACGAGTAAAAAAATGGGCCGACTAGTCGCCGACTAATCGCCGACTACAAATATGACCGACTAGTCAGTACATCACTGCTAGTTATCTTCTATACATACATATAAATAAAATTGGAGAGTCTGTTTGTAATATTAAAAGAACCGCTTTTTGCTACATGCATATCACTACATAGTATAAAACAAAGTCGCTTTCTCTGTCCCTATATCCCTATGTATGCTTAAATCTTTAAAACTACGCAACGGATTTTGATGCGGGATTTTCAATAGAGAGAGTGATTCAAGAGGAAGGTTTATATGTATAATACACCGACCTCCACGCGGGCGAAGCCGCTGTCAAAAGCTAGTGAAAATATATATACGGTACATATACCAAAATAACATTTTTTTACAATTTTTGTCTGTCTTTCTGTCTGTTTGTTCCCGCTAATCTCTGAAATGGCTGGACCGTTTTTGACGGGACTTTCACTGGCAGGTACCTGATGTGATGTAATAAGGAGTAACTTAGGCTACTTTTATTTTAGAATTTTTATTTGTCTTTATTGATATACAACATGTAACATAATTAACGCAAGTCCTCATACACCCCAATTAGAGTATCGAGTTAAAAGCATAAAACAATGATCAAAACTTTTTTTTTAAAGCTAACTGTTATTAATAAGAAAAACGTATTGACCCAGCAATACTTTATGCACTTAAAATTGCCGTACTGCCTTGACATAAGATTGAATTTTCTTTGGCTCAATCGGCGGTAGGTATGGCAAAATACATTATTTTTGTAACAAATATCTATATTAAAAGTTACATAAATCGATTCAGTACTCAACTAGGAACAAACTAATTTCAGGTCTTGCATTTATTCTGTTACACCTTGTATAAATAAACTATTCCGCGCGGACGAAGTCGCGGACACAGCTAGTAAAAAATAAAACCAGTCTATTACAGTCCTACTGCAGAGGAACGACCTATTGTCATACAGAGCAGGCTAGATCATTGATGACCAAACTTGCTCAAGGCTGATCAGCAATTTCAGACTTACATGTATTTGTAAGTTTTCCTCACAATGTTTTCCGTCATTGATGTCATTAATTTAGGTGCAAAAGCATAAAATCCTATAGAAAAGAACTCATAGCGAAATTGAAACAGTTGTCTATTTCGTTTAAATTGTCAAAATTTTCGGGTATTGGATTTGTGAACGGCATTTATAGGACTCATACGATAACATTGATTGATGTTCGATTTGATATGGAAGCATATCAAATGATTGTGAATAGCTATGCTGGTTCGCATTACCAGTGAAACGGCATTAAAAATTTAAAGGATAGGAGTAAATACTTGCTGCAGGGCAATAATACAGGTAGGAGAGATAGAAAGACATATACACACCATATCTAATTTAACTTCCAACTCTTTGAAAGTTGAATCTTTTTGCTGCAGCTCATCACACTGTTGCTTGACTCTATCCCTCAAAGAGAAATTCTCCTTTCTCTGTTCAGCCAGTACTCGTTCTAATGTCTCTATTTGAAACCGCAATACATCCTTTTTGGTATCATAAAGCTCTGAAGTTTCCGAATCAGATGGTTTTGTTACTGCTACTTCTGCATTCGAATTTGGAATTATTTCTTGATGGTCAGTTGTTTCTGGCTTATCAGAGACCTCGGTCTTTTGGTCCATATTCTCATCCTCGAATATATCATTCATAACTTTACCATTAGGTAGGTTTTTGGAATTTTTTACTGGTTTTTGAGCATATACGGTTCTGTGTGTGTAAGCACTTTTGAAGCTACCACTTACAGAGGAAAATATTCCATGAACATTTTTTACTATGCTACCAATATCTTGTGATAGCAATTCTTTTGGAATTCTTGTATATTTAGGATCTATATGAGCTGTGTTTTCTGGTATTTTCTGTACAGCGCTAGCTTTAGATTTCTGGCTGGCGAATTGTGAGAGAATCTTGTCAGCATTTAATTCTTTATCACTAGAATTTAAACTAGCATTATCATTTGGTTTGTTGTAAGATATGTTTGAAATATTTTCAGCACTTTTGCTGAAGGGCGATTTACAGATGACATTGTTTTCTGTTAAATTATGTTCGTTCAAGCTTATGGTCGAGGTAGTTAGAGGCCTACTCATATTATTATAGTCTGGTTCTTTATAATCACTAATTTCAACATTTTGCTCAATTTTTCCGTGTGTATCACTTACATTCATCCTCTCTATACAATTTACAATCAATTCTTTGGCTACATCGATATCAGTTTTTTGCGGAAAGTCGAAACTTAAATTATCAGGAACGCCGTCCTCAGACCCTGGACTGGAAAGACTACTTTCATTTGAGAGACTGTCGGTCGACGATCCATTGTGGAAATCATCGCTTATTATATTTTTTATCGGGGATACTTCGGAGTCAGAGGCTGGGAACGCGGCAGAACACGAATCTAACGTGTCCAGCCCAGAATCACAATTCGTTTCAACCATTGATCCATTTTCTTGAGTTTCTTTCACTTTTTCACTGACGTCAACAGACTCAATATGGATCCCGTTTTCTTCCAATTCCGTCGACATTTTTGGTTAAAACACTTGTTAGTTATCATCTGATTTATTTAATTTTATAATCATGAACAAATAAGCCATGAAGAAACTAAATTATTGTTACTTTTTTAATAAAAATAAACATCAGCAGTGTTTGACGTTCGTTGTTGATTGTGGGTGGCCAGTTCTGCAAATCTTTTTTTAGATAATGCAATTGTTGCAAATTATAAATTAGGCAAAACAACTTTCTAAAATATTTTCATTATGTATGTTTAATATGTTTATAAAGTATTATTCCACGTTCATGTAAATTAATCTTAGTAAATTATAAAAAAATAATATTCTCAATAAAATGTACTTCTCAATTTTTTGCCTCCACAAAAATGTCAAGATTGCAACAGACAAAATGTTTTAGTAGAATATGAATTTACTACCAAGTCCGTTACAAAGAACTAATTTTTAAACTTATTGACGACAAGGAGGGTATCTAAGATGGAATGGGATGGGAATCGAATCTTCAATCTTCCCACACGAGCCAGCTAAATCTGCCTAGACTTTTCCGAACTAACCGAGATCGGCTTTCAGTATTAACCGGATGCAGCTGAATACCATTTACATGGAGCGACTGCCTATCTGAAGCTATTCTGAAACCTGAGCCACGACCTACATGATTTCTTCACAGACCTCAGCAAGGAGATTGGACGGAATATAAATATTTCAATCAAATGGTACTGGTTGAAATCAATGAAATTGTAATAAAATCAATGTAACTCAAGCTCAAAAACGGTCACATGAGTACAATATTTCGTATGTACAGTGTAGTCGAAAATAAAGTGGGTGACAAAAAAAAAACGCACATTAAATTGCCTATTTGAAGTCTTCACAAATTATTATTATTATTCTATAAATATAGACACGATGAATAATGCAAAAAAAATCTTTAACTAATAAAGTAATGGACAGATTGTGGGTCTAACTGCGCATTCTTTTTTTTCCTTCGGTTCGATGATTCCATTTTGTGAGAGATTTTTATATCATCAACAGTAACCTACCACCTAACTTAGACTTAATTTTCTGAACAAAGGAGAAACCTCATCAACCGGAAGTGCTCAATTGAATGGTAGTTAATTCTACCGATGCTACTGGCAACATTAGAGGAAAACGTCATGTCATTTCCATTTCGTTCGCCAAAGAAATCGAAACGAGAAAGTAGGTCGTCAGTATTGATTTTTGCAATATTCGACAAACAAAAGACAGCTCTTCCCTGTGCAACGCAACAAACTACATGCATTCCTGAAAGCGGCGCCTGAATTCGAGAAAAATGCCCGTAAGTACCACGTTATCATGTGATTTCCGGAATTTTATAATTCCTATTGGAACTCCGATTTTATCGATTTTGAATTGTTTTTTGGTTTAGACTAAAATTCTCCTCGTTCGTTTTCCCAAATTAGCTTCATCTATTCATTTTTTATTTCAATCGTGCTAGTTGGGAAGGTGAGTCATATTTTAATTCGTGTCAGGGTCATTTCAACTCGAGTGGCTTAACTAGGTACCTACGAAATTACGCACTAGTCGTTTCGTAATGTATTCTGCCATCTGCTTGGTATTTTCAGAAAATAACTGCTTGAATTTTCCATAGGTTTGTAGAGAATAGTATTCGGAACTCTTTTTAGGTATAATTTTGAAGCTCAACCGTACCATACGTGACCGTCCGCCCGCGTTTTGTGGATTCGGTATTTTTAGACGCTCGCGTCAGCTCTAAAAGTACTTAGTTACTAATTATTCTCTTATCTACCTATTGTTTGCCGTGAAATAATAAAAAACGGGAGTCAAAATTGGTAGTTGAGATTCTTGATGAAAATTTAAAGAAGGATGGCGAGTTTGGACCCACATTATTTAAAAATTAATGAAGTATCATTCACTTGCAAGTTAATATTTACCATAATTAAGAGTTTGTAAGAGGATTATATAAAAAGTGTAGAGTCACTAGATGATGGGAATTAAAAGTTAGAAAATATTTTTATTTACATAAAAATAAGTCATCATGCAGTTATTAAACGCACCGTGTTTCGTATTACATTCCAACCTACTCGTTACATGATTTACTTTCTTACAATAGACGTTTACGCTTGTCAATTTTTTTTAAACAAAACTTAAGAAAATATAAGAAAAACGTACAAATGTTAATATTAAAATGCATTCACCTATTTACACAAAAGTGTACAATATTATAATTTATTATTATTACGATTATTTGTGATAACGTAGAATGTAACGTTATGCTGTCAATAGGATTTGGCTGTCAGTGTCAAAACTAGTTGGCGCTATTCAATTGTTTGTTTTCAACGGCTAACGTGGGATATATTATTTTCTATGCGATTTTGTGGATTCTTGACGACTTGGCTTTACCTTTGAACTGAATATTACCCATATATACCGACTTAGACAACCGCTTTTACCTTTGGATTCCGATTGGCAAGTGGTTTGGACTTAGTTACCCGTTAAAATGCGTTGTGTAAATTGTCAATTGCGCATTGCCCGATTACGGAGACATCGTTTGTCAGACGAAAGTGCTCAGGTAGTTGAGAGAGTTCAGAGATGGGTTTATCCGCGAGATGTAAGTATACCTATACATAAATTGGTACTTAAGCTCATTTACTTCGATAGCATCCCGTGGCGTTGTTTTGTTTCCGTTCTTGATTTTGAACCACTGACATAGTTATAAGATTAACTTGATGTATTTGAGAACTCTAAAACCATTGTCATAATTATTTTAGATAACTGGAGACGACTTTATTTGTCATTCCTGTTGGGAGTTGATAAATCATAACCCAAATGAAGATCCTGAACATAACACCCGACAGCAACTTGGCCATCGTAATGTGTGTGCTGGGTGTGGAAGATCTATTTTGAGAATCAGGAGCAGACTGGTGCTCAGACCAGAGATGTCTGAAAGAGAAGTACAAATAGGAAACGTTGTGTCTGAATGGATAAGACCCCGCCAGGTTTGTAAAAAAAAAAAACTATGACTAATAATGTCGTGCATACTCAATAGATGTGTATTTTTATTATTTTTGTGATTGCTTTTTTAAAACTATTTACTTTTAAATTGTTTCAGTTAACCAACAATGATGAAATATGTGTGCCTTGCTATTTACGTGCACAGAGAGTGTTTGATAGCTCTCATAGAAGTTCTGCCCCTGTTGCACCTTCCACATCTAGTGTAGGAGCACTAGGGAGTAGCGCACAGCCTATATCTTCGCCACAGATGGAGCAAGTTGTAGAGGTCATTCCGTCAACATCTGGACATGTATTGAATGAAATATCTGTTGAACAAGTATTTCCGTCAACACAAGCAGCTGACACAACAGAAATTGAAGAGGTTGGACCGTCAATCACCAGACCTCCATTGCAGGTAACATCTGCTGAACAAATTATGTTGCCTACATTAAGAAGAGCAGCTGATACTGCACGTCGTTGCTTGTTTTTGGAGTGTAATGACAGTGAAAAACGACGTGTGCCTGATGGACTGAGAAAACACATTATTAAGGATTTCAATTTCTATATACCCAGAAATGCCAGAATTTGCAATTTTCACTTAGGTGCCAACTTATTTCATGAATTGTATGCTAATGAAAATGCTATATCAACATTTAGTGCTTCACATATAGAAGAAATTGTGTATTTACTAGCAGATGATTCAAAATTGGATTTTCTGAATCCTGAAAATATTGATGACCATCTTTTTAAGTACTGGTTTGGACGGACAAAAGATGAATATAATCAGATATTAATAGAAGTACCACGATTAAACAACCATAAAATAAAAAGCGGTTTTAGTGCATTTCTCTGTAAGATGCGGACTGGAGATAGTGATGAAAGAATCTCAGCATTATTTCAAATACCCAGACGAACTCTTGAAGAATATATGCAGCAGGCACGAGAAATTCTTTGCCAGGACTATGTGCCTAGACATTTGGGATGGGCACACAAGCCCAGGGAAGAATTTGTTGCCAGAAATTCTATGCTTGCTGATCATCTTTTTGGCAATCCTGAAGCACCCACTGAAGAAAAACGTTTAATTGCCATTGCTGATGGCACATATTTAAGCACTCAAAAGAGTAGTAACTATTTATTTCAAAAAGAAACTTATTCCCTTCACAAATATTACAATTTGGTTAAACCTTTTCTCATAGTTTGCTGCGATGGTTACATCATTGAGGCATTGGGTCCGTATCCAGCCACCAAAAATGATGCTTCAATCATGAATGACATTATGACAGAGCGAGGTGCCTTTACGGATTTGTTTAGGGAAGATGATGTTTTTATTTTAGACCGTGGGTTTAGAGACTGTGCCGACAACATGGCAGCCAAAGGTTTCTTAGTACATATGCCTGAAACAATTTCGACAGGAGAAAGGCAACTTTCGACTCTCCAAGCTAATATCTCGAGATGTGTGACGATGAATAGATGGGTGGTTGAAGCTGTCAATGGAAGGTTTAGTAGGGATTTTAAAATATTCCGTGCAGATTATTTAAATAAAAGGTGCCCTCATATTATGCAAGATTTTTCAATTGCTGCTGCTTTATTGAACCATTTTGCTGTTCAATTCAGGGAACGAACAAATATCCATGAGGTCATTCAGACAATAGACGCCAAAATATTTGAAAACAATGAACTCGCTCAACTTGTTCAACATAATAATTTAAATATGAGACATACTATGTTCCAAAATGTTACACATTCAAATATAGAATTCCCTGAATTGACAACAGATGACCTACAACTAATCGCTCTGGGTACTTATCAAATAAAGCAAGCAAAATCATATGTTGGGGAGCACCTTAGAGCCCATGGAATGTATGCGTTAGAAGTTTGCCAGGATAACACACCTCTAGAAGGGATATTTAATGACAGCGAAACTTTTATTATACGTGGCAGAATTAAATCTAGGCATATAGGAAGTAAGTCCTATTTCACATACATTGCAGTTGATAGAAGGTTGGAAGGGCGAAGAGCCATATTAGGATATTATTGCCACTGTCCCGTGGGGACACGGACAGTAGGCTGTTGCTCTCATATAATGAGCATATTGTGGTACATGGGTTATGCCAGACACCAAAGCTATGTAGCTGCACCAGCTTCGTTCTTAGATAATCTTTTAATTAGATAAATAATGTATTAAGGTTATCTAGGGACGGACAGTAGCAATTACTGTATCAGTATTTATTATAATCATCCTCCTGTCCTTATCCTATTTTTATATAGGATTACATTTTTATATACCTGTATTTTATAATCACAAATGAAATAAAAGATTTTTTATATAAATATTGTTTTATTCAACAAACTTCTTGTTTAAAATCGCGTCTGGTAAATTGCTTTTCATTGAGGGAGTTACAGGAGATCTGTTTGCGATTTATGTAGGATGGCTACATATTTATTCCTACCTACACTTCCTTTTACGACTGCTTCGTTGGTCTAGTGATAGTAAGCACGACTGCTGAACCCTGTGTGTGTGTGGTCCTGGATTCGATTTCCAAGTCGGGCAAGGTGAAATTCTCAGTATCAGCCCGAAGTCTGAATATGTGCCCGAGTAGTGACAGTTGGCTCACCCCTCATAAAAGAGAGTTAAACATAATTACTGGCAAAATATAACGTATAGCACGCGACTCCACACGCACATGCGATCCGATTTTAGAAGGAATCTTGGTCGCAACTAGACACGTCGCGCCAATGGGAGCCTTAAAACTACATATTTTGCTAGATATTTAAGCTTCTTTCAGCTTAGTTTATGCCAATAATGATTTTAGAATCACCTATATCAATCTAGTCTACGATTACAGTATTTTATATCTCGTTTTGACCAAGTCAATAGTTTCTAGCTCCCAGACGTATTTTTTATTTTGAGTAGGTAAGTAGGTACCCATATTTGGCCACAGAAATGCAGAACCACGATAGTTTCTGATTGAACACGATAGTGAAACTACATAATATATAAAAAGAAATTGTATTATTAAATAATAAGCACTAGGTACTTATTAGATTCGTTTTAGGTTATAATTTTTTTACCTTTCATATCTTTTTTCTCCCAGCCTCTACCACTTACTGCCCATAAGCTTTTTTGCTAGTTTTATAAAGTTCTACAACTGGTTAAAGTTTCCATACTGTACGATGATCCTAACAGTGGGTCCCATTGTACATGTAATCTCGCCATCCTCCTTTAGCTACTTATGTGTAGAGGTATTTAACCCTCATTTTTATTGCCTTAATCCAAAGCTGAGCGTAGACATCCTAAATAGAACATCCATCTCATAAGCCATTATAACTTGTACTCACGGCTACATAACAAGCCATACATTTACAGTTTTAGCTGACCTTGCATTGTATAGGCTTTTCATGTAATGCAAAGTCAGCTTATACTTGAAATAATGTTTAGCTTGAGATGTCGCCCTGCATACAATATTTAAATCAACTATTTATATAGATACTCCAGTTTATTAAATAGGTAGATTTCTCTGCAGAATATCTTAGCATTTTGAAGTTTTACTAATCAACATCATAATAATATCTGCTGAAAGATGATTAGTTAGTCCTGGACATAGGCTTTCCGTAAGCATAGACGCTACCCGGCCAGGGGTGCGGGTTGTTCAAAAGAGATACCGCGGCCCCTGGTACACAGGCAGCTGAGGGAACACGGGTGGGTTTTAATCAGTAAAAGTCTGACACACCCTCCTTCTCCACCCAGAGCGCGAGAAGTTATTTGATGATTTCCCACACAACAAAAAAAAGACACTACCTTTTTATAAATAACCAATTGATACACCAAGCAAGCAAGACAATTATTTCAATGGTACTCAAAAATCTATGCTTAAATTGTTGGCTCACATGACAATACATATGTGTGAATATACCAAACACTTTACAAAGACTTTATTAGTTGCTTCTTACTTTATAAAAATAACACATTTTTCTCTGCAACTTTTATTTATTGCTGGCTCTCGACTTTGATCACGCTTGATGGAAAGCGTTGGATCAGATCTAAAATGGAATTAGCGTGTCCAAAAGATGCTTCTTTCCTCTTGCTTTGAAGGCAGACCGGTTAAATGTGGAGAGGTTAACTTTAAATCTCTGTGCAGCTTTCAACAGAGTTATGTTGTTAGGATAAAGATATAATAGCTATATTGGTTTTTATAAAACAGAACAATGTGAATTACCTTCATCAACAGTAAGTGTTATGTATTCTTTATTTTTTTTTTTGGGGCTTTGATAATTTTCTATTGGTTTTGTCCTTTAAAATTCATTCCAGTCATAAGTTATTTGTTTCATTGATTCCGCCATCTTCGCCAAGTCCCAACCTTGCATGGCTTCTATCTGCGTCATTAATCAAGTCAGTGAGAACTACTCACAGTACTTACATTGTTAACAATCAGAGACAAACATCAAGTTGGTACTTGTACAATTCAAAAGCAAAAACATATAGCCTTGAAAATTGCTGAATATTTTGTATTTGAGACTGCGATTCTATCTCACAAGTTCATGGAATGCGCTCTTTACAAGAGAATAATAACTGCAGCGTATAATACAGGAATTCAGTAAATGATTCCCCCTAGCATAGAAACTTATTGCTGGTTATTAAAAAAAGAAATCGCTATTCCATACATTTTGACCGCGTACGGCAATTATATATGTAACAGCAGATTTTCTTGCTAACCGACGATCATTTTCAACGCTATGGGTCTTGGATCATGTGCTGAAGTCGTGGTTACAGTTTGCGCGTCGATGTCTCTCTCACCCTGTATAAAAACTACATTCAGACACTAAAAACAAAAATTGTGGCTTTCCTCTTTAATTTATTTTGGTCAGTGGATCGTCTAAGAGATGTCTTAAAAAAATAAAACGAAAAAATTTCCAAGTCCTCGCTCCAGGCTAGGCTTACACTTCAACTGTTACTTTTTTTTCGTAACTAAAATTTTGCTCCCTCCGAGTCATTCAGTTGACTATCAGTTAAAGTAAGCATATAAGAAAGGGCATTATTGCAATGCAATTAGAACCATCGATATTCCGCATTGCGGCTAACACGACCCTGATATGGGCGAAGCTGTATACAGAACTGTTTCGGTTAAGATATGGTACACGACATCAGGCTAAGTAGGTTTCAGTACTCGCTTTGACAGTGGAATATTTTACATATTTTTATTTAAATACTTCCACCATCGTCCATCTTGATTGTGACGGGTGTCCAGACCAAATTCCACTAATCCAGCGCACTAAGACCCATAATACCATAACAAATAGTGCACTTATCAAAGAATTGCTCTTCAAAATACATAGGTAGCTTCATAAGAATAATCACAAAGCTTATTGGGAAAGGGGCATCGTTACTTTCAAAATAATGTTACGCCATTAACTCGAGAAGATTCAAACAAAATACTTCTTGAATGTAGCAATACAAAATTGAACAGTGTCAAATCAAATATTTCACACTAGAGAGCGAGGTCAAATGCTCGTTCACCTCTAGTAGCTCTCTCTTAGTATGCATCACGCCTACATACTCTGTCGAGGAGAAACGGTCTTGCCAAAGGGTATGGTGGTACCCAGTAACTGGGATGAAGAAGTCAGATAGACAGTTGCTCCATATAAATACTGGTCATTCAGCTGCATCCGGTTAGAAAAGAAGCCAACCCCGATATAGTTGGGAAAAAACTAGGCATGACTTCGTCAACGCCTCATGAAGGGGCCATACCAATAATCTAGACCCCAGGAATGCAGTTAGGTTTTTCTAAAGTAATTGTTCTCCTTGTCCTGCAGGACGCGGAGCTAGCAGCTCCTACCGTCGAGAATGTCCGCGTGGTCGTGCGCGTCCGTCCGATGGACCAGCGTGAGAAGCTGGACGGTTCCTACAGCTGCGTCTCCGTCGACGGGCAGAACAATACCGTGGCTGTGACGAAGAACAACGTCACAGCTGCCGAGCCTCCGAGGGTTTACGCTTACGATGCGGTCTTCGACAGCAATACTAGCCAGGTATGTTTTTTTTGGTCCTTAGGAGCAGAGACTAGACCGTGACGTCATCTTAGGAAGGGTCATACGGCGACTGTTTGCAACGATGCAGTAGCGTTAGTCTATCAAATTTTACGTTTCTTCTTAACCAGGGGAGTAATTTCGTGATAAACTAACAGTTCATCAACATTCATTGCGTTATTTAAGTTGTTGAGCAGACGAATTTTTCGAACATATCATGTAAGCTTGAGACGCTCCAGTATCAGCATTTTGAGGGTTGTCTCGTGCTTACTAGCAACCCCTATACAAGGTGAATTTTTAGTCACCGTTTAATTTTTTCAGGGTGATAGTACCCGTGAAAATGAACAACTTTCTCCAAGGAACATGGGTCGAAATACGAAAAAATAAAAAATCGGACCTCCCATGCAAAATCAATAGTCAGCTGATCGATTTTGACATACCTACCTCTGTTTTATTTTTACAGTCTGTTTTTATATTGGTATTTTGGCTGCAAAAAAAAACACTATTTATTTTATTTATTTATTGAATGATTTAACAATATCCTTCAAAATTATTCAAATTGTGATGAATAAATACTTGAATAGTGTGTCAGGCAATTAGAATGCAATATTGTGAATTTGTAATGCAGTCACAGACGGCGCTTATATCGCTGCGACAGTCACCGTGTGTAGTTCTTGAATGTATTATCAAGGCGATATAACCTACCTTTGATAGTGTAGTTTAAGCATTTTTTTTCTTCAGTGTTTTTATATAAAATGTGCAGTTTTCAACCCGTGCAGCATTTACCATGTTTTCTCAATGTGCCTAAAAACAGTATGTACCTATTCAACTAACGTAAGATCACTCTTAGGAATATACCATACATAGACCTCCTTCATTACTTCCCACCAGGCGTGATCGAGGTCAAGAACTGACCCATTTGGCAATTTAAAAAATATCTAGGATCTCATTTTGAAGGCTAAAGTTAGTACTAATTAATTATTAATTCACACTCAAAAATGGTAATAGATTCTCAAAACGTTAATACATAGCCTAGGTCATCGCCAATTATTTGCCTTTTTCTGTCGAATTTATAAAATATAATGAGTCCATTGGTAAATTACTTTAGCAATGTTTTTCCTAATTCTAACATACTTTGCCCCCACCGTTCGTTTTTTAATCCCAGAGACAATCTGACATTTCTGCTCCTCGGCTTCGCTACGGTACCCTATAAAAGTTTGACATCTGTCAAATAAGTGTCTGGATAGTTGTACGTTCTTTTTCCAATCGGCATTATAAAAAGTAATAAAAACTTAGCCCATCGTTTCGTACCGAAGTAAGATAATCGATATCCGTAGACTCGATCGCAAGGCCAACGACTGTCGCATTACTATTTCATAAGAATCGTCATTACAGACTGCAGTACAACAAACACTTTTAAATATAAGAGGTTGGTTGATTGATCGATTTGAACGCCCCCCCCCCCCCCAACCCCACCACCTTGCGTACAATTATAGGTTTCGGTGGAAATCGTACTGTGTGTAGTATTCGTATATTCTCCACTAATAGTAATTTCATATGACGCATCTATCGTTTCACTGATTTCTAGATTAGTCCTTTCTAACTTAATTATCACAGAACATACATTGTTTAATTAGCATTGGTTGCTTATTGGATTATTTATTTAATATTTTAAGCACGCAAATGTACACACGGCTACACATCAAGCTATACATTTCCAGTATAAGGTGATCTCACATTGTATAGGATTTCCGTACAGTGCAAGATCAGCGTAAACTGGAAATGTATAGCTTGATGTGTAGCCGTGCGTACTAAGGCGTACTTAATGCCATACGAATCTTCTATCTCAACCTTCGGGTTTGTTTAATTTAAATAAAATCACGATCATAGTAACTTCAATATCATCATTAATAGGCAACATTGTAACAAACAAACACACGGAAAAACTACGTCAAGATGAGTACGTAATGTCAACTCTCAAATATAAAACGTAAATTAACGCAACATTCCGTCACAGCTGTTTCTATACAAAAGAGTTTTTCTCTATTTGATGAAAATGTATACATCGAACTCTATTTTCCCTGGGCCTATTATGGGGTTGTGAAAGTCAAATAGGTCGATACATATAAAATACTGTTATGAAGCTGGGCCTCCTTTTCTCCCACAATACAGGAGAAATTCTTAGTGTGGGGCAAAGTTTAAAAAAAAATACCACATGACATTGACTTGCAAATTGCAAAAAAAGTAAAAAAAAAATTTTTTTCGCGGTTTACCTTAGCGCAATCACCATCAAGTTCTATAGAACGGGTATCTACCTACCTACCTAGTTTAATTAACTAGTCCATCGCGTCACTTCATTGTAGGCAAGCAATAAAAGAAAGTCACTTAGTCTGTCTGTAACAAATAGCCTTATAATATTGACGTCACTTCTATTTCCGTCGATGAGTAACTCGGAGATAGAACTCACTTTTCCCTTGTTGCTATCCCGGATAGGGTATTGGAATCTTCCACGATTTTATATTGTGTAGGAAAATTAGGAGAGTAATGGTGGCAAAGTGGTAACGGCCGCGACTTACCGAGTCCCAGCCCCCAGACCAGAGGTCGTCGCTTTACTGTGTGTTATTTGCAATTATTTAATTACCACTGCTCTCCAAACGGTGGAGGAAAACATCGTGAGGAAACCGGCAGGTCCGAGAAACAAGAATTCGAAGACATGTGACATCTACCAACCCGCACTGGGCTCGCGGGCGAATTACTGCCCACTTCCTCTTACCGAGAGGAGGCCTGTGTCCCAGCAGTGGGAACTTCATACGCTGGTATGCTAGGAAAATTACGGCTCTATTTAAAAAAGTCGGAGGTTAGCTTCGTAAATTTAACAATGAAGACCTACATAATATTGCCTCCAACTGCATGAGATTGTGTATAGCATTCATTTTAAAAGCTAACCTCTTAAAATAAAATTTTCTTGTGTCTATCTTATTGAAGCTCACATTTTACGCACGTTTTTGATTTTTTCAATTTACTTTGTTTTTTTGCAATTTGTAAATGATGATAAAGTAATTCCGTAAGAACGTTTGGACAGTTTTACACGTCAATAATAAATTATGTTTTTAAAACTATACAAGCGATATTCTTTATGTGGCTTACTCTAAGAAGAAAGGCCGTAACAAAACTCAGGGGTCAGTTTCTTTTAAAGTCCATACAGAATCATGGTCAAATCATGTGTATACTGTAAATCGTTGTATTAGATATCGTCCTAAGAATATTATCTATATCAAAATCAAAAGTCATATACAGGATAAGCTTTAACCAGTGCGCAAACTGTAACCATGAATTCAGCATATCATTCTAGACCCCCCCCAGCGTAGAAATTTGTCGTCGGTTATACAAAAAAAAATTGCTGTTCCATACATTTTGACCGCGTAGGTATTGCACTTATCTATGAAACAGCTGATTTTTTTTTGTATCACTGACGAAAAAAATCTACGCTGGGGGGTCTAAAATGATATGCTGAATTCATAGTTACAATTTGCGCACCGGATAATAAACTTACCCTGTATTGAAACTATGCTGAAAATAACATTAAGTCAGACCCCCAAAACGTCCATTCTTCACTAGCTAGGAAGAAGTCAAGTATCTACCAAACAAATTCAGTAAGTAAAACGCAATTTGTATAAAACTGGCTGATAAGTCTACCGGAAGCTACTACTGTAGTCAAATAAGCCAACAGTGTCGTCATTGTTGTATTAATTAATTCTCAAGGCTAGTTAATTTATGTTACAATTAGTAAGTCTCTTTAGTATTGGTCTAAACAGCTGTTCATGTGATGTGTTTTTACCATCTCTTTCTTGCCTTTACCGATTAAAATGTTTTTTTTTTTAGTACCTTAATAAAAAAAATAAGGACCAATATTTGAATCATCTAAAAACTTAATCGGTAAAAGAATTTGTAACAGTTTTTTTTCTAAAGCAAACCAGTTAAACGTCCATACACTTCTTCGTATATTAAAAGATGTCTGTCTATAGATTTTTTTTACTAACGGCCAGTTGCAATTTTTTATCGGACAATACAGTACTATAGTATTCTATAGCGTAAATAATATCTCATGCAACGGGGTGGAGACGCTCCCGGGGCGGGTACCGCGAAACTAGGCCACGACCCGAGCCCGAACACCATATAAAAATCCGAATGCTGCCGATCATCGTGCAACCTGTAACCAGTCGTATTGCGCTCTTAACCCCAGTCGCACCGCGAGCTCGTCGGGAGCGCTACCGTCAAAATAATATCGTACAATATTCCTGCAGTGATGTAAAGTCTTTACTGTAGTAATTCAGTGTATTTTGTCGTGTATTTAGCAACTATTACAGCAAGAAAAGAAGAATTTTGACAATTACGTGAGTCTAGTCCATCTTTCGTCTTGACTGGCGCTGCCTATCGCTTCAGTCTTGTCGAATGGTGGGTTAGATCTGTGTTCTAAACATCATGAAAGAAGAATCGGCGGAAGAAGATGAAGAAGACTTCTTTGTTGTAATATTTTTATTGTGTTTTTGTGGGAATATTTTGCGTTAGTCGGTGTTTAGATTAAGCGCGGAATTTTCTTGAGAAACTTGTGTCATTTCAATATTTTGCATGAATTTTTGTTTTGTGTAACGAAAAGTGTATTCAAGTGTCTGTATTTAGGTCAGTCTTGAAGGAATCTTTTATAGTCGCGTCTCTTGTGGAATATTATGCGGCGCGTGCCGCGTCCTAGTTTTATTTTATGAGTTGACCTACTTAACAATAATTGATTTCCAATATTCCACAACCAAGCGACGGCTTCGAAGTGCTTTCACGAATGACAATTATTGTTAGGCTTTGACTTCGAAATATACGCTGGATAGAAGACCGAACAACAAAAGGATCCATCTTAAACAAAGAAAAACAAAATTCGGGTTACAATTTCAACACCATAGAGTTTTTCCTTCACGGCAATTTTCATTTTCGTCTGTCAACATTACGTAGTTTACGAAAACTAAAATAGAATGAAAACGTTACCCGAATGATGTTGTAACGTTTCTTACAGTTCTGGAATATATCAGAGCTGTGTTTGTGACGTAAGATTCTTAATGCATCTTGTAGTACGTCGCGCGTAGACTTTTGTCTGTTTATATCGCGCTGACTGTATTATAAGACATTAAGAAATATAATGTATAGTACATCGGGGAGTTGATGACATCCGCTGGATCAAGACCTGAAGAATCGTGTGTCGTAATTTTAGGAATTTTTCTTTGTCTTCTATCAATTTAATTATGTAATTTGGATTATTATACAGATGTAGCCTGTTGTGAATACAAACAGCAGTTTTTGTAGTAAATTACAACCTACCATTGTATTGTAAACAAAGCTTTTTAACTGTTATTAGGTCATATTTCCTTTGTATGTGTATGTCGTTCTCTTTTTAGCTCCGTTCCTGTATTATGCCATGATATGTATGCTTCTCGGACTAAAGGACCACCACCACCAATGCTCAACACAACTCTGTTTCTGTTGAAATGAATGCACCTTTTTGTAGATTGCAGTGGCAGATCCCGATTGCTGATTTATTTAATATTTTTTCAATTTAATATCCAGCTTTTATTCTGTTTATTTCTGATATTTATTTAGTATAAATAGGTAGGTAGGATATAATTCCAAAATGACTGGTGGCAGGTTGCATGACGATCGTCAGTACCTATCTCATTTAATTTTTTTTGTTCATACTTTTAATAATACGGGGATGAATTTATTTACTTAGAAATTTTAGGACTATAACAGATTCGTTTTAATTTTTTTACTTCATCATGTCTTGTGGCATTAAAATTGTGCTTATGGACAAGATCCGCCATTTTGAAAATTGCGACATTTTTTGATCCTTTGTCCCTTTATCGTTTGTTCATGCAATCGGTTCAATTCAAAGAATATTCGGTATGTAGGTAGGCTTCATATATTATGCATGATGCACGAATAAAATCACCCCTGTTGTGTTAATAGTAATATTTGAGTTATTATAAAGAACTAGTGAACTCTGTCACGAATACATTGGGTTCAACTTCCAGTTTGACCAGATGGGAGCGAATTAATACAAGGTGACTACCACACAAATGCTCTTAATATTTACAGGGGTGAAGCTCTATTCATAGTCGGGTTAATTTTCATAACTAAACTTGAATGCATAATTACTTTTTACAAAAGATCAACTGTAGGTAGGCATCTTATGTCCAAATCACAATACATAGGTAGTTATTTTAATTGAATATCCCGTCAATCCAACTAAAAGATAAAGGACAAAAATCATCAACAAAATATCGCACATAGACGATTCATTTATCATACATTGTATATCGAGCGAAACCCGAGGTTAAAAGAAACGCGACACTGCTGACTATGCTACGTTTAGTTACATTACACCTTTCCGTATGAATGTGTTTGATATGACGTTCCTAATCATTTGTTAGTACAGACGCCAGCACATTAAGCTACCCAAAACTGTAATTGTACCTTATACTTTTGCATTAAAGTTGAAAATCTATAAAAAAAAATGACAGATTGCAGTAGCTTGATTTGCTGGCCTCTGTACATTATTTTATAGTAGTACCGGATGTAGTTTTTGTTTGGCAGATGTTTTTTTTTTAGTAGGATAACATACCATCACGCCTTGTTTCTCCGAGGGGTGGGGCAGAGGTGTAGTACAGCCACATTTCGCCAGTTATGTTTAAGTCCCATGTAATTGGGGGTGAGCCTATTGCCATCATCAACCGGGCACTAATGTAGACTCCGGGCTGCTACTGAGAAATTCCAGATAGAAAAAACCCAATAACACTTTGCTCGACCTGGGAATCAATCCCAGGACCTCGTGCTCAGCAGTAGCGCTTACGACCACTAGACCAATGTCAGACGTTTTAATAGGGACACCCATTTTTGAAAAGTGGCTTAATTAGATTCTAAAATGCTAACAAACCACAAAAAGTCTCAATTTTTTTTATTTAATCGACTAGTGCAATAAAAATGCATTTAAATTTTACATTTTCATATTTCGCGCGTAATTTGACGAAAACGCTGGACGCCATATTCCTCTGTGGGTATGACGTCAGTTTGCTGAGTAAACAAATGCGCTGATGTTTTATGTGATAATTGTTTATAATTAAAAACGTAAGTAGTCATTGTATTATGCTTTTAACTCAATACTCTAATTGGGCTGTATGACCTCTTGCGTTAATTATTTTACACATTGTAGAAATTAATCAAATAAGTAATATAAAAAATTAGGTAAAGGCCAGCACATCAACTTACGCTTCTGACAAATTTCTTTGATAGTTTTTCAAGGTTCATATTCAATTGAGAAAATTTGACAGTTTTTCATAGCTTGATGTGCTGGCGACTGTAAAATTATGTGCCAATAACTCGATCAATTTAGCGTATCAAATTCGTCCATGTATCAGAGAGTCACTTATCGATTTCCATTGGAACAAAGAGCTATTTGTTTGCCTACATAGAAGTTTATAGCGTACCAGTAATTACCGAGTCGTTGTTATACTAAAACACAAGATAGCAATATCACATTTGACACACTGAAATGATATCTATTTGTAACTTGGTATCATAGAATGTATGTTCTAGAAAATATTCCTAGACTTAACAGTCAATTGACAAAGGAAATGGTTTTTTTTTTTTTTTGGGAATTACATCTTGCAGTTCAACCTGCTTGCTTAACCGGACTTGCCTGTGATAATCTTAATAAATTAATATTACCAGGCAGGGCTTCAAAAACTTAAAACTATAGCGACTGCTCGCTCAGGACACCACTGTGGGTACGGACCTCGGCTTAGGGCATCGCTGGTAGAGGGCAGCAAGGGACAAAGAATCGGACTGAAGTATTTAATGGAATAAAACAATATGCAATTGTAACAGACTACGGCCAAAATATACAATACTAGCTTTTGCCAGCGGCTTCGCCCGCGTGGAGGTCGGTGTATTATACATATAAACCTTCCTCTTGAATCACTATCTATTAAAAAAACCCGCATCAAAATCCGTTGCGTAGTTTTAAAGATTTAAGCATACATAGGGATATAGGGACAGAGAAAGCGACTTTGTTTTATACTGTGTAGTGATTAGCTTTTGCCAGTGGATTCGCCCTCGTTTACCAATTTACACAAAAACCTTAACAGATTATTATACACCTAAACCTTCCTCATGAATCACTGTCTATTGGTGAAAACCGCATCAAAAATCCGTTCAGTCGTTTTTGAGTTTCTCGCGAACAGACAGTCAAACTTGGCGGGGAACTTTGTCCGCCTGTACGTCGGTGTATATACTAAATTATAAATCTTCCTCTTGAACTTCGTATCTATTGATGAAAAACGCATTAAATTAAAATCCGATGCGTAGTTTAAAATATCTAAGCGTACAGACACGAAAAGCGACTTTGTTTTGTACTATGTAAAGATGGAATTATGTAGTACACAACTTGTAAACGCAAGACCTCATACGCCCCAATTAGTGTATTGAGTTAAAAGCATAATACAATGACTTCAACTTCCTCTTATTATTAAGAAAATCGTGTTGACCCCTGCATTATTTTATGCATTTAAAATTCAGTCTTATTGCGTTGAAATAAGATTAAACTTTTGGTAAATCGGAGGTAGGTATAGCAAAATACATACATTTTTGAAAAAAAAACCCATATTAAAAGTTACTGAAATCGATTCAGTAGTAAATTATGAACAAAACTGCTTTTAGAACTTGCGTTTATTCTGGCTGCACCTTGTTTGTTTGTTTTACCAAATCGCCGTTGTTACACTCAACAATTTAAACACACCCTTAGTTATCAATTAAAATCGACTACAACAGCGCATCAACAAAGAAAATCGCGACTAAAATTCACGCATTTCCAAAACCGTACCCCATCGTACGCACACTTACCCCAAACCCTTGGAAAATACAGAAAATGGGACAAAAATACACCCATGTCCAGACTATAGGTAGTAGATACAAATTCCGCCCCCTAGGACCAGCATACATACATACAGTCCGGTACAGTCACGTTAGTTGGCGTGGCTTGCATTGGATCAATAGCGCAGCACTGAGTACGCATGCGCGCGGCCCCACTGCCCCATTTAGCCAAGGCGCCCTTGCCACGCCTAGAATGGCTTCGAATATATTCAATTAGTTTATAGATATATCTTGTTGGATTTTATGAGGATATAGATGATTATTTTGATGGTTTAATTGGGTAAGATGGACTGGGAATTTTGAGGTCTTCATTTGGGTGAAGCATCTTTGTAACATCAGGGAAAATACACTGAAATAACCTGCACCCTAATTGCGAATCACTGTTACTGTTATCTCGCATCATCCCATTGTTGGGCAGAGCCCCTATAACTTCCGACAGGGCTAAAGTGGACCACAGCAGGCTTAGCATGACGTTTTCTGTTTCTGTGAAGAATATACAGTGCTTTTTCTATACAAAGTCACATTTCGTTTCTCCATTTTTGACATCGCACCGTAGATATCCTTCAACAATCTATCATTTTATCTTTCGTTTCTGACGGTCTTTGTCTAGATCCTTTTTTAAGTAGACTATTTCAGAAGAATATTTCTTCCCAAACTGTCAAAATCACACTGACAACAAAGTTTCTACTCAACGGCCACAAAGTATATACGACAAAATCATGATTAGTTTAGAACGCTTATCTGTGATAATTAATAGAAAAACATAGCTATCTTCTCCTATTGTAACGGGTGATTCATTTAGAAGTACTTTTTTCAAAACTATTTTTTTAATAAAAATACGAATTCTACGGGTTATTCTTAGTATAATACAAAAGAACCATTCTTCACATTTATTTTTCGGTCCATATTTCTTCAAAAATGAAGCCGGCCAGAACGTAACAGTCAATGGCGACCGTTATCGTGCCATGATAAAGGACTATTTGCCGCCTGAAATTGAAGCCAGGATCGATCTCTAGACATTTGGTACCAACAAGACGGTGCTATTTGCTTACAAAGCACATGAAAAACCATGGCTTTATTGCGAGAACAATTTAGTGGACAGTAAATTTCTCGCTTCGGACCGATCAGTTGGCCGCCTCGATCCTGTGACATCACACCCGTAGACTTTTTCCTTTGGGGCTATATAAAGTTCAAAGTCTATATCGATAAGCCGCGTACGATTGAGCAACTGGAAGCCAACATTCCTCGCGTAATTCGCCAAATACCACTCGAAATGCTCGAAAATTGGAACTGCAGAATGGAACTTGTTAACCACAGTTACGGACAACATTCGAAAGATTGGTTCTTTTGTATGATACTAAGAATAACCCGGTAAATTCGTATTTTTAACCAACTTCAAAAAAGGAGGAGGTTCTCAATTCGACTGTATGTTTTTTATGTTTGTTACCTCATAACTTTCGACTGGGGTCATGTAGATCTGATGATGCGTTTCGGAGATAAACAACGGAACTCTTCAAATAATAACAGTAAATAAACCGCGATTTCTGCTATCGCATAAATATGCATTGTTTTGACCCCAACGATGATGAAATTTCGAATTAGTACGGTAGGTATAATATATAGCTATAACTAAAAAGTGAAAAATAAAAACATTTTCCAAAATAAAAACAACCGACTTCCGAAAAAACACTACAAAGTGAAAAATAACTTTAATTTCGGAAGGCGCGGTGACAAAAAAATTAAAATACAATATTCAAAGTCACCGAAATTAAACTTATTTTTCACTTTGTAGTGTTTTTTCGGAAGTCGATTGTTTTTTTTTATTTAAAACAAAAATTAAAAAAGTACCTCCAAACGAATCACCCATTACATCATTTAGTTTTTAATAGTCATGTCTGTTCTACCGTCGACAAATCGGTGCTCGTGCTAAGCCTGCTGGTCGTGTGTTATCTTCCAGCTCTTACCGCCATCTACTACGGGGTCTGCCGCGATGCCTTCTGGCTGTGTCAGGGCTCTAACACACCATGAATCAGAACCTGGATCATTTTGAAGAATATTGCTAATTCATTGCTTCATAGATGTTAGAAAAATGTGTATGCTCATCAATGCAATGTATGTTTTTCAACTGTTAAAATTAAAAGCATTTCTACTAAACGTCTGTAAACGCTATTGTGGCGGCCAACAATGCCACAAAGAAAAACTACAAATCAACAAATGTGGAAAACACAAAAATTTAAATGGCGCCATCTACAATGCCATATGCGAACTACTCAAGACTTGACGTCACACCGCAGCTACATCACGCAAGCAGAGTTTACCGCGCAATCTACATATATACAATATCCCGACATCAATCGTCGGGCAGTTGCCCACCAGACACAACACCAATCTGGTCGGAGGACCTTCCTTTACCAATAGAGTATGAGTGAACTTTACACCCTCCCCCGCCTGTTACCCCGCTGGACTTCCATAGTGGTTTGTAACGAACATAAGTACTACGGGTCGACAACCGATGCTTATATAAGTAAACCTTAGTCTAGGATCTGATTCATAGACTCTGAACAAAGAACTGCGTTTATTCGCGTTTGGTTAGATAGCAGAAATGAATACTTAACATTATACTATATTTTAAGGCGGAGATTTCTTGAATCCGCTCAAAAAGGTGGTTTTTTAAAACTGTGTATCTCTTTAACAGTAAATAATTTTGATCGCAAAAATATATGATATATTCAAGTCTTTTTTGCATACAGTGATGGAACTCAAAACATAATTAAAGATACTTCAACGCATCAAAAAAATCATCAAACTCACCTCTTAATTATCTTTAAAATCAGTTTATCCCTTCAGTAACGGATAAAAACACAATTAAAAATATACTATAAAATTCCAAATGTCAGACTGCATCCAGTGATGGATTATTTATAATTAAATAGTTAATATCTAATTTTATACGATTTTATTTGCATTTTTACGACATACGCTTGCTCATTTGTTACTCGAATTTATTACAACAGATTGCAATAAGAACTATTATCGCTCATAACGACAATATTTAAAATTAGCAGGGCCTTAATATTAATGTCTGCGGCAGTACTAAGAAATGAAATTGTTTTCACGCCTGTGTTTCCCCAAAGCGTTAGGCAGAGGTTCACCTAAAGTATAACCACATTTTTAGGGTTCCGTACCTCAAAAGGAAAAAACGGAACCCATAAAGGATCACTCGTGTGTCCGTCTGTCCGTCCGTCACAGTCAATTATCTCCGAATCTACTAGACCGATTCAGTTGAAATTTGGTACACATATCAATTTCTGTGACCCAAACGCAGAAATGTGACGTGAATAGACGAAATCTGTGCGGGCAAGATAGAAAAAAAAATTTGCAAACTGCATCGTGTCACATATCAAATGAAAGGGCTTGTTGTGAGGATCTCAAATATTTTTTTTTGTAATTTTACAATAAATCGTTTCCAACTTATTCAAGAAAATAGACGAAAATTGACCATCCCCCCTTATCTCCAAAACTACTGAACCTAAAATTTTGAAAAAAAAAAAATACAGAAATTAGTTTTCTTCTTATTGGCTAAGGGAAAACCTATAAGAAGTCCATGATATTAAAATAACATTGTAAATCACTCAATATTGTGCGTACCAACTTAACATTTGCAGTTGGAATGTGTGGGAGAACACATTTTTTTAAACTTACTGCCTCTTTCCTCATGAACGCGTAGAGGTATGAAATTGAAATTCATAACTTTTACTTATATACCTACAGGTTTGTACGGAACCCTCGGTGCGCGAGTCCGACTCGCACTTGGCCGGTTTGTTTTTCCCAGTTATATTTAGTCCCAATTGTCTTCAACCGGATACAAAACTCTAATAGAAAACTCCAGCTTCTTCCTTTCTTAAGGAGGATGCGCTAAAGTAGCCAGCGAAAAAAATCTGAAGTTTTTTGCAATGTGCAGGTCAGCATATTAGTCATTAAAATATTATTCGAAAATTACTTTTATGAAATAATCATTCAACAGGATTACTTGAAGTTTGAGGATTGTATCAAATTGGTGATTTTAATTATAATAATTTTGTAAATGTGTTACGGTCTCGAAACATGCTTTGTTCAAAAGGTGTTCCATACATTTTGACCGCGTAGGTATTGCACTTTTCTATGAATCAGCTGATTTCTTTTTGTAAAACTAAAATTTCTGCGCTGGGGATCTACAATGATATGCTGAATTCATGGTTACAGTTTGCGCACTGGATAAAAACTTATCCTGTATACAGCCAGGCTACACAGGCGCTTCCCCGTTCAACTTTACAGCGATTCAACGTGACAGCACGGTTGGCGCAGTGGTTAAGCGATTGACTGCTGTGCTGCGTGTAGCGGGTTCAATTCCCGCACGGAACAAATATTTGTATGACCTACAAGTAGTTGTTCCGGGTCTGGCTGTTTGTGTATGTGTATTTAAATGTTTGTAAACGCACCCACAATACAGGAGTAATTCCTAGTGTGGGGCAACGTTTTTTTTAAAAAAAAAAAAAAAAACTTAAATCCAAGCTAGTTTTCGACCTAATTAATAGTGACACACTGACTCATTACATTGGCCACCACAAAACCCTCAACTTAAAACATGCCGTTAGCGACACGACAGGAAATTCAACAGTTGAAACTCCGCAATTAAAGCATACAAGTTTTGATTCGCCAAAATCAATCTGGCCGTTTGTAGACCAGACCACCCATTGTGTAGACCCCTCCGTCTCGCAGGATGTACAAACATTGTTTTCTTTTTATTCAAAACTCCATACAGCCATATAGAGTTGTGAATAATCTATAAAGAGCTCTTTAGAAACAGTGAGCCCTTTGTAAGAGTAATCTAGCTTTATAGAACTAGGGTGTCTCCAGACGAAGTCAGTGGTGCGTGCTGTCATTTGTACCCTTCCTTTGGCATTGAAAATGTTTTTATAAATAAAAACTTTTACAAAAAAATAACAACCAACTTCCGAAAAAACACTACGAAGTGAAAAATAACTTTAATTTTCGAAGTCGGTGACTTTGGATATGTATTTAATTTTTTTGTCACCGTCTTCCGAAATTAAAGTTATTTTTCACTTTGTAGTGTTTTTTCGGAGGTCGGTTGTTTTTTTTTTTTGTAAAAGTTTTTATTTTTCACTTTTTCGTTATAGTACCTACCCCACTAATTCGAAATTTCTTCATCCTTGGGGTCAAAACAATGCATATTTACGCGATAGCAGCAATCGCGGTTGGTTTACTGTTATTTTTTGAAGAATTCCGTTGTCTGTCTCCGAAACGCATAACCATATCTAGATGAAATTGGAATGGGACCACACGGGAAGCAGCAGCTTTCAAATAAAAAAGAATCATCAAAATCGGTTCACCCTGTCGAAAGTTTTGAGGTAACAAATATAAAAAAATAAAACATACAGATGAATTGAGTACCCCTCTTCCTTTTTTTGAAGTCTGCTAAAAAGAACTAGTTTTTTAGTAGTTTTAATTCAATGAATTGTGTGAACGATATGTTGTGCATACTGAGATGGCTGTCTTCGAATTTTTGGTTGTAGGACGGTTTCTTTACGATGTTTTCCTATACCATTTAGAGAGCAGGGCCCAGGGGATTCACTATGACGTCTAAACGATTCCTTACTTCGAGTAAAGAATATTGTCGATCGAAAAAATTGTCTTGGAACCTAATGGATATGACATTTCGATTCCTTACCGTTACCTTGGTTTTTTTTACAAAATACGAAACTGACGTAGTTTTAACTTGGTAAGATTCCGCGGGGAATCATTATAACCATACAGAATTGGGGCCTTGTAGTGATGGAATTATTTAGAACCCACGACCTACATTACAGGGTGTAATTTGAATCACCGTTAACCTCATAAGGGGTTATAGTACTCTTCATTATGAACAACTTTTACTATGGGCCCAAACCTGAAATCGCGAAAATAAAATCAGCTGTTCCTTACATTTTGACGAGGTATGCGAACATAAATGTAGGGAACAGCTGATTTTTTTTTTACGATGTAAGGTTATGGATCTATTATTATCAGAGGTCGGAGTAGGTAGATTGATTTTATATACTTGCGTCAAGATATTATAATATGGACATGCCATTTTATCCATAATGTGCGGGAAGTACCGGAAAAAGTTCCGGAATTGGAATTATGGAATAAAATAAAATACTGATTTCTTTCACCATTAGCTAACACTGGTAGCGTAGATTGATATTATTAATACGTTTTTCACTTTAAACACAAATTCGTGCCAATTTCAATATGAAGTTCCGGTATTTTGGAGAGGCATATCCATATTATCCTCTACGTTTGACGTCAACGACCTTAAATCAATCTACCTACTCCGACCTCTGATTATGATAATTAGGTATGTGTAGAAACTAGTTTGGTAGTAGTATTTAATTCTGTGGATTGTTTGAAAAATTTAGCGAGAAAGGTATCAATACTGAGGTGACGGTTGATCGTGATCTGTACATTGTTTCTTTTAATTCGTTTTATTAGTAGTCTATGGTTTAGAGGTCTATACTTCTATAGAAACAGTGTCCCTTTGGTAAGGGTAATCTAGTTTCATAGAACTTAAGGAGTCTGCTGACGAAGCCGGTGCGCGATAGTTCGTGCTGTTTCGATTGTACCCCTTTTTGCTTATCTGTAACTTTCTTTTGACCGCGGTTTCGAAAGTGTGGATGCCGGAAAATATCCTAAAAGAACGTACTGCCTGGATTAGAAGCAGTATTATCGAATTGTGAGAAAGAGGTGAGAGGAGAGGCTATAAATCTCATTTCATTAATGGCAAACAGTGACACGTCTCAAGTCCCAATTAGTCTCAAACGCTTAGTAGGAACTACTGAAAATAAACTTACTGAAACAACACGGCGTGGAAACGACGTACAACTGCTGGGACCATGGATTCAGTAATTCAACCAGGAACCCCTCTCTCCATTTCAATACTAGAACACCATGTTATTTTTAGATACTGACATCTTTGCAATAATGAACCCCACAAGGTCTATACTGCCGCAGCCACTGCGTAATTCTAAGCCCTAATTGCTTCTCACTAATATGACGCCATGCGTTCTACCTGCGAAGCCTCGAGGTGCCTCGAACAAAGGAACTAGGCTGCCACTGCAGCTGTCGCTGAATTATTGAGGAGTTGCGGATACTTGATCGATTTTAGTAGTTTTGAAGGCTTCTTACGTTTGTTTGTCTTCGTCGTCGTAACTACGGCACGGCAGTGTATTCGATTTTGATGGCCACTTCCACGGAATCATCGGAGGTAGTGTAGGGGTCTCAGTGGCTGTATTTTTGGGGCACAGAGGGCAGCGGTATAATTGCCTAAAACATTAATAATGTCTTACATTACGACAGTTCAACAACATTCATTATGTTATTTACGACAAATTTTTCGAACATTTATGAAGCAGTGGATAAGCAATAAATATCCTTTAAAATTATTCAGATTTTAAGTGTATCACCCAATTAGGGTGCAGGGCGAGTATTAAATTGATGACAACACACAAGGCCGTGAAGGACTAGACCTATGTTTAAGGTGAATCTAGTCGACGTTTTTTCCATACAAACTTCGGGAGTGTATTACTCCACTGTTCGACAATGTACATCAAAAATTAAACATGCTATGGTTTTGTCTTATTATTAATATTGTCTGTACGGAAACAGAATACTAAAATAAAAAGGCTTTACAAGCCAGTTATGAGCCAACAAAGATTCGTTTTTCTTGCTAATTTAACCTAACTTTGGGCGTGTTTAAGTAATCCGACCTCATCTAGTTTAAAAAAATATGATTGACGTGTAAAAGTGTTTGTACAAGCCTACTTACAGAAATAAAATCATTTATCATTTAATAAAAGAAGTGTAAAATCTCCAAAACCAAGTCGGTACCGACAAAAATAAAATTATCGAAAAGTTCAATAAACTTTATTGGTCATTGATTTATGCAGTGATATTTGTCTTTTTTTACGCGCCTGTTTTACTTTATATGATCCTACATCTAACTGAATAATGTTGTGCGTATAGACTAGCGTCTAACTGCCCATCACTGATACTGCCTCTGTCGGACACGATGCCTGGTGAGACAGCGTGCTTTTTAGCCAGGCCCACTAGAGAGTTCGAGCCCGCGACTAGATTCCCCTTAAAGTTACTGCTCGCCCGCAGGGCCCGTGTGGTGGATAAATTAAGGCCCACTTCCTCTCACAGAGAGGAGGCCTCTCAACAGTGCGAACATTATAGTCGGATTATGCTTTTGCTTTAAACATTGCGTAAGCGTTAAGTCACGAATATCGTCTGTTTAACCATACTTAATTGGCCTTGTAAGTAAGTCACGTTTATAAACCCCTTTGTTACACTTATAGGTCTAAATTTCTGGGTTATCTTTCAAAGAGTTAGTTAGTACTGTAGAGGATATTTACTTAGTGTAAAACCTCACGCACATACTGGCAGCCTATGATTAGGCTATGTCTATGTTCGAGCATTTAGGATGTTCTGAAATAGAACGTCAAATAATTTTAAGTAGGTGGTGTCCGGTGAGCTCTGATTCTATTGACAGGCGCGTCTTTGTAAGCATCTGAATGTCTTCAGAACTCATGAAATAAACGTGGAGTCCCACAGTTTAAGCGTCCCTTAAATCTTTTAATTTTATACCCATACACACCCGGTACCTGGAGGCTCGTCTGAGTCTCCACAGTACCACAGTCTGTTGCCACAAAAACAACAAATTGTGAACTAATTGTTGTAAAGACAAGTAGGTTATCAGGTCAGCTTTATTGATTTTCAGTTGCCATGTGCCCGAGTACTATGATGATGAACAGTCCTGAGACACCCTTGAGCTGTGGAAACTAGTCCAGGGTCTTGAGATCTAGTTTGTTAGCTGTGTCTGCATGTATGGATATTTCATCATTTGGCAAACAATATGAAAAGCTGGCGTTTCGGGGCCTGTCTTCTGTAATTTAGACATTGTCTTGCTGATTCTCAGCCTAGTTTGAATACGTTAATTTTGATTTTGAACTAAAAAACTTGCTCACTCAAATCTCGCTGGTTGCTCACTCAAATGTCTCGCTGGTGGTGGCGTGTGTGTTGTATAATTAAGTTCCTTTCAAAATGGTCTAGCTGAGTGGTGCTGATACGTATGGGTCATTTTCGTGAACGGCCGCCGTCAGTAGGAGCTGGTCATCTCTTAGCTGCCACGGCTTATTTTAATTTGTGAATTGTTATTTTATTATTGTTTAAAATACGATCGTAGCCATAATTAAATCTGGTACTAAGATCCTCACTATTCACAAAATAGGCTGATAGCCAATAAACGATTTCAATGATGCGGGGCAAAGCCCTATGAGGACATGTTGAAAATGTCCTACTACTCGCAGTAGTAACAGGTGGCGGTAATTTCTGCCTACCATGGGAAGAATACGTGAATTTATGTATGTAAGTATGTAGTAATTTTGCCATCATTGTTGAATCTGGTCGTAATATCCTCATTGTTTTAAAAGATAGCCGGCTGCCTACAAAAGATTTCTATAATGCAGATTTACATTGCATTACAAATAGCAATAGACTGTCTAATTGGTTTAGTGGCCGCAAGCGCCACTTCATAGCAAGAGGTCCTGGTTTCGATTTCAAGTCGGGTTAAAGTGTCATTGGATTTTTTCATTAGGAATTCCTCAGTATCAGCCCGGAGTCTCAATTTGTGCCCGGTTGATGGCAATAAGCTCGCCCCCAATTACATGGAACTTAAACATAACCAGCGAAATATAGGTACACGTCTGGATAACCCTTCGGGGTCGCAGGCGCGATGTTATGTTACAAATAACATATAACACTATCTACAACGATTGTAGGGCTATAGCTAAAATGCGCCAACACCGGGATGACCTAATAACCTGAATGCCCAAGTGGATTCACTGCAACCCCGCATCCCGCACCGACACCCCCCTGGGGGTGGGGGGTGGAGGGTGTGAGGCCGCGACCTGATATGACATAGTTTTTAACTGTAGATGGCTGAATGATTACTTTTGTAATGGGTAGTAGCACTTTACTCGTATTGAAATGCAATGTTTATTTCTGTTAGAAGATCTGTGACTTTTTAATCGACGTCATAAAGAAGGAGGTTCTCAATTCGTCTGTATATTTTGTTTTTAAAATATATGTTTCGCGAGGTCTTCGATCCATTCAAAATTCGAAATCGGTCCAAAACTACCGTTAATAATTTACATTTACAACTGCCAGTGTCGTAACGCAGATCCATGTCTATTGTCTTTGGTCACTGGCCCTGACATAACAAGCAATGAAAAAAAAAATTAAAACTTTTTCTACTTGAATACGGGGCTTTTGGCTACGTACTTGTATGTGTGCATTTTATGTCTTTTTTATCATGTGCGTTTTGTTTCTGCAGAATAAACAATTTTTCTTTCTTTATATGAGTCACCCCTGAGGCTTACCTCACCTTAACTTTGCTTGGGTAGGTTTTACGTTAGCTAGATAATACGTTTTTAATACACTAAGGGTTGATTTTTCAATAGTCAGATAACTTTTATCTGAGGAATAAATATGTCGGTTTGACAGCTTTTGTATAGAAAATATGCCAAACTGTCAGATTTATTCTTCAGATAAAAGTTATCTGACTAATGAAAAATGTGTATCTTGATGTGATGGTCTAATACTTCCCGTCATTGTTGTTTACAAAGCAAGTAGTGGTATACGCAGTACATCCTAGCGTAGAAAATTTTAGACGATAATAAAAAAAAAAGAGCTGTTTCATAGAAAAGTGCAATAACTACGCGTTCAAAATCAGAAATCAAAAGTAATTTATTCAAACTCAGAATTACATAAGACAGTCCCCCGAAACGCCCGCCCTTCACCACTTTCTAGTGCTTTAGCTGGGAAGAAGTGGCGCAACAAACTCCCCAGCAGCACAGCTGTCTGTTATGTTAGAAGAATTTGATTCTATACATACGTCAGCTAGCACACGCCAATATACCAAAAAAACCATGAAAAAATTTTACTCAAGCAGAAATAAATAATAAAAACAAAAACATAAACAGAACTTAAAGCCTCCAGGCATAAAGGGCGTGCCCGCTTACGTATTAAACAGCAAAATTGTTATAATTTTTGGGGGTCAGAATCCAGTACTGAATCCATGGTGACTGGTTGCGAGTTTATGTCCATGCCACCCTGTGTTTAGGCTCTTTTATCGATTCCAACATTATAATTGGGAAAAGAGAGAACTTACTAGAGTATGGGCAGCAGCGGTCTCTATGCATTTGGCCACCATACGGCGATCGCCAACCCGCCTGCCAAGCGTGGCGATTATGGCAAACCCCCCCATTTTTTTGGGGGGAGGTCTATGTCCAGCACTGGACGTCTATCGGCTGAAATGATGATGATGGTGATGAATTGGGAAAAGGCGAGTTGGATGAGTTTATTCCAGCTGCAGATAGATTTTTGAAGGCTGTTTTAAGTAGGGAGATATGAAAAAATCAACCCAAGGAAGCACTAAAAAGTGAAAAATAAGTGACGTGTTAATCGACTTTTATCCGCTGGCTACATATAGCGTATGCCTGTGGTTACCACATTTCCCAATCGTAGTCCACAGTCGGACAAAGGCTTCCCAAGTTGCTCCAGTAGGTAGTACATCGGTTGGGTCCCCCGCCCCCTCTGCAACTTGCCCCAGATACCCATTTAGGTCGTCGATTCATCTGGTTGGAATACATTTTTCTTCGTTTTAAGGCGGAGATTTCTTGAAAACGATCAAAAAGTCAGTGTATCTCTTTAACCGTAAATAATTTTGAAAGCAAAAAAATATATGGTATTTTCAAGTTTATTTTGCATACAGTGATGGAACTCAAAACGTAATAAAACACACTCTATAGCATCAAAAAGAAACATCAAAGTCACCTCTTAATTATCTTTAAAATCGGTTTATCCCTTCAATAACAATTATAATTTAAAATATACCATAAAATTCTAAATGCATCCAGTGATGGATTATTTATTATTAAATAGTTAATATCTAATTTTATACGATTTTATTTGCACTTTTACGACGTATGTTTGCTCATTTATTATTCGAATTCATTACAACAGATTTTAACCCGTATCGGATTGCAATAAGAACTATTATCGCTCGTAACGACATTATTTAAAGTTACCAGGTCCTTAAAACAGATTTACATGGTACTAGATGGTTACTTTTTGCATGGCTCACAGAAAACTTACAGCTTATTGAATAAATAAAGAAAGAAAGAAAAACCAAAATATCTTAAACAACCAACCAACCAATATCTTTTAAACCAATAAATAAAACTGAAGTGTCTGTTTATAATGTCTAAATAACAGCGTTTTTATAAATACTCGGTTCCTATAAACAAAAACGAGTCGTTTTGCTTACCAACGGCAGAATTTTAATTACGAGACTGGACATATAAATAGATTCGAACGAAAACCAGAGGGCTCTCGTTATGTAAAGATGGTCGCCCATCCAGGGAGCAACCGTAGCTTATCCTGATGGATCGACCTGTGCGGCTGTTATTAATCATTATCATTTCAGCCAAAAGACTTCCACTGCTGGACACGGCCTCCCCCAAGTTCCTCCACTTCGACCGGTTCTGTGCTTCTCGCTATCTACATTTTGGAGGGTCGTCTGCTATGCAAAGCTACGAGGTCTTTGCTTCATTATTTCTAAATGATAAATGATTTTCTTTCTGTAAGTAGTTTTGTACAAACACTTTTACACGTCAACCATATTTTTTTAAACTAGATGAGATCGGCGTTTTCTATCTGACTACTCTGAGAAGAAAGGCCGAAACAAACTCAGAGGTCACAGTCTCTTTTAAAGTCCAGACATAATCTTGGTCAGATCATGTGAAGACCATGTGGATTGATGTCTGAAATGGTATTTTGAGGAAAGAACCACAATCGGTGTATTATACATATAAACCTTCCTCTTGAATCACTCTATCTATTAAAAAAACCCGCATCAAAGCCGTTGCGTAGTTTTAAAGATTTAAGCATACATAGGGATATAGGGACAGAGAAAGCGACATTGTTTTATACTATGTAGTGAAGTGCCTAATGTAGGTAGGTTTTATCTAATTATTCAGGATGATGGCGTGTAATGAGATTGCAGCCGCCTAGGGGTTGCAACGAGGTGGCAATCTCTAAATGGCTAAATCTAATCCAACTAGTGGTAACGTGGTCGCTGTAGTATGGAATAGGGAATTACACTCATTTTTGAAAAGTTAGATATTCTAGAGTGCTGATAAACCACAAAAAAAAACAACATTTTTATTTACTTAATCGATTAGTGCCATAAAAATGCATTTAAATTTTACGTTTTCAAATTTCGCGCGTAATTTGTCGAAAACGCTGGATGCAGTGGACGCCATATTGCTCTGTGGGTATGACGTCAGTTTGCTATATAAACAAATGCGCTGATATTTTTATAAGACAATTGTTTATAATTTAAAAAATGTGTTATTTTTCTACTTATCGTTGGTTTGCTGTTCCTGAATGCAAAATGTTATTTAAATGAAAATTACTTTAGTGACGAAAATAATAAAAGTAAAAAGTTGCTCAGTTGATATGCTGTATGACGTAATAACATGGCGGCTACTATTTCATGGTGTTCAAAAACAGATTAAAAAAACTGAAATTTTTAAATTGTATTTTGTTGTTTCATGAACTAAAACTAACATTTTCCGACTGCATTTTGCCTAAGCTATCTCAATAATATATTTTTAGATTTTTTCTCGTATAGAGTAAAATAGCCTATTTGCGCACTGGATAAAAACTTATCCTGTATAAGTGGCCTAGCCCGTTTTATTTCAATTGATTTTACTGGAAAAATTGACTAAATAAGTCACAGAAAAGCCTGACTTAGCGTTTAGGTCACACTGTTATAAATAATTACCTACATTTTGCCTAAGTTATCTCAATAATATATTTTTAGATTTTTTCTCGTATAGAGTAAAATATACCCTATTGCATGGAGCGTGTATTCACATTTCATTGCGTTTTTCTATACACACCCACGGCATAATGAAAACAGAACAATACCAAAAAGTAGTGTCGGTGTATTTTCAGGCAAATGAGACATTTCAAGTTTGTTACAAAAAACCTGCCCATCTGAATCTGCCTAGTTTTTCCCAACCATGTTGGGGTCGGCTCCCAGTCTAACCCGATACAGCTGAATACCAGTATTTTACATGGAGGGACCGCCTATCTGACCTCCACAACCCAGTAACTGAGTAATACGATAACCCTTGGTAAGAGTCGCACGGGTCGATCGATCAGGTTAAGCTACGCTAGCCGCGGTTGGTCCGTGGATGGGTGTCCATCTTTACATACCAAGACCCCTCCCTGCCTCGGAAAGCACGTTAAGCCGTTAGTCTCGGCTGTCATTCGTGGAACTTTGACAGTCGATATGGGTCGTCAGAAGTCCAAAAGTTTGACAACCAGTCCCATTAACTGGGTTTTGGAGGTCAGATAGGCAGTCGCTCCGTGTGAAGTACTGGGATTCAGACTTGAAGCCGACCTCAACATAGTTTGGAAAATGCTACGCAGAAGATGTTGACATATACAATATGTAACAAAAACCCTGTTGTTCCTTTTAGGGACGTATACACTTACCTACAAGCACAACATTAACGAAGTTATAATTTAAAAAATAAGCATTGGCTGGTCGAGAGTTCAGTATCAAATAACTATTAAAATCGACATATTCGAAAAATTTTTTTACAATATGTGATTTTACACGTATCCTTATTTCGCACAATAGACTACGAACTCGGCGGCTTTCTTTGATCTAATCAAAATCAGTTAAACTTTACAAATATTCATAATTAAATATTTATTTTAAATATTTTTGTTGAACAGTTTTTATAAATGACTTGCTTTATTACGTATGTATACCGATTCTGACAACGTGGGTAGAAGGAACAACAGGGTTTTTGTTACATATTGTATTTTGGGTAGCGGTAGTCAGCAGCATTTTCCTGTCTGTGTTAATAAAAACAAACAAATAATTTATTAATGGGCCAAGGGCGCTGCTAATAGCCGTGTTCCCTTTGTGGCTGGCATAAATGAATAATTGTACAGCTATCACTACATATTGTAAAACAAAGTCCCCCGCCGCGTCTGTCTGTTCGCGATAAACTGAAAAACTACTGAACGGATTTTCATGCAGTTTTCACCAATATACAGAGTGATTGTTCCGTGTGTTGCCGGACGTAAAAGAATAGCACCATCTCATTTCTTCCCGTGGGTGTCGTAGAAGCCGACTAAGGGACTTACTAGAGAATGGGCAGCAGCGTTCTCTATGCATTTGACCACCATACTGCGATCGCCAACCCGCCTGCCAAGCGTGGCGATTATGGCAAATCACCCCTCTTGGGGAGGCCTATGTCCAGCAGTGGACGTCTTTCGGCTGCTATGATGATGATGACAGATACATGAGGAAGGTTTCGGTGTATAATTTGTTAAGGTTTCGTGTAAATTGGTTAACGCGAGCGACGCCGCTGGAATGGTACATCACTACATAGTATAAAACAAAGTCGCTTTCTCTGTCCCTATATCCCTATGTATGCTTAAATCTTTAAAACTACGCAACGGATTTTGATGCGGGTTTTTTTAATAGCTAGAGTGATTCAAGAGGAAGGTTTATATGTATAATACACCGACCTCCACGCGGGCGAAGCCGCTGGCAAAAGCTAGTGTTATAATAAATGTGAAAGTTCTAATGTTTGGACATTTGTTACTCAATCATGCAAAAACGGCCGAACAGATTTGGATGAAATTTGGCACATAGATTATTTATAACCTGGATTAAGACATAGGATACTTTTTATCCCGGTAATATGTTCCCTTGGGATAATTCTCGACCTCTACTCGGGCGAAGCCGCCGGCAAAAGCTAGTGAGTTATAAATTACAAAATTGATGCGGAAATATTCAGTTAACAATAGGAAGTTCTGTTAGTCATAATCGTAACTACAATTTGCTGATAAAAATAACTCAATTTTGCACTTCTGATAACGGAATTTAACAACGTGAGTACGTGACTCTGGTATTTTTTTCTACATTTATCATCATTCTCGTTTGCCCTTAGCCAAATTTATTTGAGGTCGGCGCCACATGTTTTTTGCTCTTCCACCGTAATCTCGGTAATCACTGCCATTCTAACCATATAATCTTTTGAACAGTTCATCCATCGGTATTTCCCCACTCTTATAGCCAACTTTCCTCAAGATATTTTCTTCATTCCTCCGCATCACATGCTCATACCATGACAATAGAACGCAGAAAGCGATAACGCCGCCCATTGTATGTTTCTAGTGTTACGTGTTTTATCTTTGTAATGTATTTTCTGGTCTACAATAAAGCATATATAAATAAATAAACAGAACCTTTCTATCCATATCATCCATCGGTTCTTTGGTCTTTCCCTACTCTTAAAGCCATCGTTATTCTTACTCAAAACTTTACCTCGACATTTTCCTCATTCCTCCGCTTCACATGCCCATACAACCGATTGCCACTTACAATATGTAGGTACGTAAAAATAAAAATATCTCAGTCTACGCCAAAATTGCATCAAGAATAGAATTTGTACAGATCGTCGTCGAGCGAAAACCTTCGCTGAAAAATGAAGGAAAAATAGCGTTGCCGTCCCGCGGCTTACGTTTGCTACAACGTAATACGACGGAGTGGCAACGTCGCGTTTCTGTCATCGTTTCGTCAGAAACAGTTGCCAATGCTAGTATCAGGGTCATGTGTTGTGATAGAAATTATTTTAATGCTTGTTCGTTTGTAGACTAGATGTAATCTACGCTTTGTTTTTTACGTTGAAATGTAATTAATTGCCGGGTGATCAATAAAACCGGCCAAGTACGTGTCGGAGTTACAAAGTTGAGGCAAAAATGTTTCTTGTATGGAGACTCCCTGTAATATTTATGTTTATTAATTATTTTTTGAGTTTAATTAATTCGTATTTACATACCTAATTTAGTAAAAACTAACAGTCTTAAATTAATACAAGAAAAAAAATATAATCCTAACTTAACTAAACCTATTAAGAAATTTAAGAATGTCGTCGAAAAATTCATCCGTACCGCTGTCGACTGGTAATGTTCCCAAGAGACTGGCGGCATTAGCCGCTGGCCAAGGTAGCAACCAGCCTTTGGGACACGCACACGGGGGAAGTGTCAACCAGCCGTTTCGAGATTTCCTTGAAGAGACCATGAACACTCGGACCCCACGGCCCAAGGGTTTCAACCCCAAACGGCTCGAAAATATAATTACCAATAAGGTTGTTATACTTTTGCCATTTGAGGTTTTCCGCAGCCGCAGCGGAGCACACTGAGCCAGGAAGATGGGATGGCAAGAGTATCGACAGATGTTGCATCCCACACTAAACGGCTAACCACCTTCCATGGAAATAAAGACATGCCATTGGTCTTATTTGTTGATACAGCGGCAACAGAAATGCACATTCTGTGAAAATTTCAACTGTCTACCTATTACGGATCATGAGATAGAGAGAATATTTCTTGTTTTATTTTTTATTTTTAAGTACTTTTTGTATTCCGATCGTAGCTGAGAACATTGCTAATTTTTTTAACCTCTATTTTATTTTATAACTGCTATGTAATCCAACTAACGATATCTTGTACATTCTTTTGATAACTCTGCTAGTGCTGTGCACTTCTGTAAGTGACTAATTCACAATTCCTAAAACTGTTTTGTTTGTGTTTGTCTTAGTCTTAGTTAATAAGTCGTTGAAGTGCCTTATCAATAAAAAAATAAATGAGATATAGCCCTCTCATAGTCAGACGGAGGGACGGACAGCGGAGGCTTTGTAATAGGATCCCGTAGTAAGTTGTATACATACATACATAAACTCACGCTTTTCGCCATGGAGGTAGGCTAGAGAATACAATCCCGGTATCCCGAAATCCAGGATCTCGGAATCCCGGCCATTTTCTGACCCCGAAAATCCCGAGACTGTACTTGGCTAATCTCGGGATTTTCGCGATTGCCACAAACAGGTCTAGTTTGCATTCCGTAGTCCGTTGCGCCTTGACAATGACCTTGCCTAGAATATATTAATAGACCAGTCACTTTACACTAGAGCTAAAAGGAAGAAGAAAATAAGAAGAACTAGAAGCTAAAAGGCTGGAAAAATGGTCTATAATAGCATTCATTACATAATGACAAAAAACATCCCGTAGGCACGGGTTTGCGGACGGCGAGTAATGGGTAGCTCGCTGTCTAGTAAGGACCAAGCCCGGGTCGACGGCGCGTTGTGTTCCACGCGCGCCTCAAAGAGATGTCAGCAGCAACAGATGGGGCCCGCAAGGGCCGATGCCTGCCGGGGGTGCGGGTTGTTCGAAAGAGATACCGCCGCCCCTGGCACACAGGCAACTGAGGGAACACGGGTGGGTTTTAGTCAGTAAAAGTCTGACACGCCCTCCTGCCCCACCCAGAGCGGGAGAAGTTATTTGATGATTTCCCACCCAAAAAAAAAAAATGGTACCAGGCCCCAATAATAATTATAATTTTTACAAAAGTATAGTTTTTTCTTTTTTTTTCTTAATATATTGTGTTTGGTGCTGTGCAACAATATTTAAGATTCAACAATTTTGAAGAAATTACTCAAGTTTTTTTTTATTTGAGCCCAATTAGAAACCACATAGTCTAATCCCGGGATAGCACTGGGATCCCGGGATTACGCATAAAAAATCCCGTAATCCCGGGATTGAAAAATATGCTCGGGATTGTATTCTCTACATGGAATGTAACTGGCGAAATGTGGATATACTATAGGTACACTTCTACCCAACCGTTCGCGGAAACAAGGCGTGATGTCATGCGTAATCTTACATTTAAAATGGATAGCGTTTTTTACAGTTTCAGGAAGTTGATAACTGAATAATAATCAGATAGATACTTCCGTGTTTTCGAGTACATATCTTCGTACATTGTGTGGCAATGAATACATTACATACTGCATACATTTATACAGCGTGTAACGGAAGGGGGGTATCAACCCTGAAGGAGGTGAATGTGCTCATGAAACTCAACAACTTTCCCCAAAGAACATAGGTCGAAATATGAAAAAAAAAATTGGCCCTCCCTTACAAAACTGACTACCAGCTGATTGATTTACTATGGGAGGGCCAATTTTTTTTTTCATATTTCGACCTATGTTCTTTGGGGAAAGTTGTTGAGTTTCATGAGCACATTCACCTCCTTCAGGGTTGATACCCCCCTTCCGTTACACGCAGTATACATATTTTCTTACACAACCTACGTACATAAATTATGATCAATGCTGCACTGTGTTCTGGTGTTGCTATATAAAATTTTATCTATACGACCCTATTTATAGTATATGCAAAACCCGAAACACTTGTCTAGTATTTTATGTAAAGAAAATCTATGTACAAAAAAAATCCATTACACTTGCAAAACATTTTTGGCAGAAAATATAACATGGTGTAAAAATTATTGTAATCGATTCAGTTACGTACTTATTCTGAACAAATCATACTAAGGTTTCGCATATACTAAAAATTATGTTGTATAGTGTGGCAGGGAGATCGAAAAATGGAGTACATGATTCTGCAACGTATAGACATTAGTTGTCGGTTTAAAAAAAAATCTGCTGTTTTCTTCAAAAGAGCAATACGTACGCGGTCAAAATGTATGGAACAGCATTTTTTTTTATAACCGACTAAAAATATCAACGCAGGGACGTCCAACATAGCTATTCACAACCATTCAATACGCTTCCGTATCCGTACCGAAATCGAACATCAATCAGTGTTATCGTAGTAGTCCTATAGACGTTGTTAACAAATACAAAAAAATGAAATTTTGTCAGTTTAAATCAAACGACCGCTATTCTCCCGACAGTGCTTTGAGGTCTTAGGTATGTATTTTGACGTTCGAAAAGTGCTGATTCTCAGCCTAATTTGAATAAATGACTTTTGATTTGATTTTGAGGTCGGGCTCGGGAGCAAGGCAAATCAGGTTAACGAAATGTGATATATTCGACATCATAGCCTTTCGAATGCTTGTGAATAGCTATGCTGAATCTTGAACTGAATCCATGACGGTTTTTTTTTTTTTTTTTTTTCTGGGTGGGAAATCATCAAATAACTTCTCCCGCTCTGGGTGGAGCGGGAGGGCGTGTCAGACTTTTACTGACTAAAACCCACCCGTGTTCCCTCAGTTGCCTGTGTGCCAGGGGCGGCGGTATCTCTTTCGAACAACCCGCACCCCCGGCAGGCATCGGCCCTTGCGGGCCCCTCTGTTGCTGCTGACATCTCTTTGAGGCGCGCGTGGAACACAACGCGCCGTCGACCCGGGCTTGGTCCTTACCGGACAGCGAGCTACCCATTACTCGCCGTCCGCAAGCCCGTGCCTACGGTGGCCGGGAATCAGCCTGGGATTCCCGACGCCCAGGGCGTCTCCTGCGAAGGCCACGGCTGTGAGGGCGCATGTACTGCATCTCCCTCACGTGCGCCGCCTCCCTCTTTGCGAGCATAACTGCTTCGCTGAAGGAGGCGACTGCCAGCCATGCCCTCTCGCTCCGTACCATGGCCTGAACCAGGGTCGGACGCGAGAGATCGCCGCCGCCGATCACCTCCACGAGGACACGGCGTTGCTCCGCCCAAGCTGGGCAGACCTCCACCGTATGCTCCACCGTGTCCTCTGGGCGATCTTCGCAATGGAAACACCCGGGCGTTTCCTCCCGCCCTATCCGAAACAGGAACCTCCCGAAACAGCCATGTCCGGTGAGGACCTGTGTCAGGCGGAAGGTGAGGACGCCATGCCGCCTCTCAAGCCACTCCTCAAAGAGGGGACTTACCGCCGCAATCGCGGCGTGCCCAAATCCATGACGGTTGCGCGTCGTTGTTCCCGCTCAATGCACACACATATTTACTTACATTCAGATAAATACTAATAGATACCTTCCAGCCTATTATTTCCCCACTACAAGGCTGTGTTTATTTTATTAAACGGAAAAGAAAATGCATTCAGCCAGTGATACTGGTGATTCAGCCGTGAATCATTTAAAAACAGAACTCTTGCAACGGTCGATCTGATTCGGAAGTAGGATGGATCTATTTTTAAAAATGAATTATTCATTTTAAAAATAGATCCATCCTACTTCCTACTTGAGATGTTTGCTACACGCACGCAAAAACTACTGAACGGATTCGGATGAAATTTGGCACACAGATAGTTTATAACCTGGATTAACATATCGCACCTTTAGAATCATAGTGACCTAATGCGAAATTAGCCACAAGCAAAATAGGTCTCTATACTTCAGGATTATAGAGACCTATTTCGAAATTAGCCGCTAGCAAAATAGGTCACTATAATTCTAAAGGTGCAATATAGGGTACTTCATCCCGGTAATACGTTCCCGCGGGATAATTTCCGACCTAAACGCGGGCAAAATCTAGTACTCAATTTAAAAGTCCGCTCTGCCATACACAAGTATCCTAGTGTACAAAGGGGCGTTGGTCCCCTCGGATGGATGACCCAGTAACCCGATTCGAACGGCTGGTGTGGGCGATGTCAATGAAATACAATCTATTTCAGTTGCTCTGCTCATTAAAATATCATAATATTAAGCTGGTATTCCCTAGCGAGGTAGGCAGAGATTTGAAGTAAATAAAATTAATTTCGAAATTTTTGACAGACAAATGTAATGACTGTTTTTGGCTTTAGTTTGAACTGATTGATCTGAAATGTTATTAAGTTCAAGTCCATTTATGCATGTATAGAGGTATGAGGAACAGGGTGTAAAGTTCACTCATACTCTATGGTAAAGGAGGATCCTCCGACAAGACGGGTGTTGTGTCTGGTGAGCAACTGTCCGATGATTGTATATATGCAGATCGCGCGGTAAACTCTGCTTGCGCGATGTAGCTGATGTAGTTGCGGTGTAACGTCAAGTCTTGATTAGTTCGCATATTGCATTGTAGATGGCGCCACTTCACTTTTTGTGTTTTCCACCTTTGTTAATTTTAAGTTTCTTATGTGGGGCATTGTAGATTTGTGGCATTTCTTTTTCTCTCTTTTTGTTTAATAAACATTATTTGAATATTGACGTAGTAAACTTATGTTAAAGGCGTATAACCAGCACATAGGGAGCAATGGTGGCTCAATAGCCCCGACTTACGAGTTGTAAATCGTGGATACGAATCCAGGCAGGTGACTTAACTTTGTATAAATATTTTCATCACCACTGCTCTCAAAACGGTGTATTAAAATGTGGCGGCTTTCTACAATGACACATGCGAACTACAAAAATCTAAGACTTGACAAAACACAAAAAGTGATGTGGCGCCATCTACAATGCCACAGGCGAACTACGCAAGACTTCACGTCACACAAATCCTGCATCGCACAATCAGAGTTTGTTCGCATAGAAACAACCCGAAATCAATCGTCTGGCAGTTCCCCACCAGACAACACCCGTCTGGTCGAAGGACCCTCCCTTTTCCTTAGAGTATGAGTGAACTTTATACCCTGTTCCTCATATTTCTATAAAAACATCGTGAGGAAACCGGCAAGTCCTAGACCCAACAATTCAAAGACATGTGACATCTACAGACCCGCACTGGGTCCGCGTGGTAGATGACAGACCCACTCCCTCTCACTAAGACGATGCCTGAGTCCCAGCAGTGGGATAATCATAGGCCGATTATGCTTTAACGAGCACATGGTACAGGTACTGGACTATTGGTCGCTCAAAGAAGTGATGAAAAATGCCCAATAATCGTATATCCACCAAAAGAAAACTTTTAAATGCATACATTCTTCCATGCTTCACTTACGCTACGGCTGTCAATAGGGTATTATTACACTCATTTTCGAAAAGTGTCTTAATTAGATTCTAGAGTGCTAATAAACCACAAAGTTTTTATTTAATCGCTTAGTGCCATAAAAATGCATTTAAATTTTACATTTTCAAATTTCGCCCGTAATTTGGCGAAAACGCTGGACACAGTGGAAGCCATATTCAAAGAGTACTATAAGCTATCGGGTAGCCATATTGCTTTGTGGGTATGACGTCAGTTTGCTATATAAACAAATGGGCTGATATTTTATAAGACAATTGTTAATAATAAAAAAAAATAGTTATTTTTCTACTAATAAGTATTTGGTTTGCTGTTCCTGAATGCAAAATATTATTATTATAAAAATTACTTCGGTAACGAAAATAATAAAAGTACAAAGTTGCTCAGTTGACATGCAGTATAACTAAAAAACTCATATTAATGCGATAGCAGCAATCGCGGTTGATTTGCTGTCATTTTTTGAAGAGTTCCGTTGTCTGTCTCCGAAAGTAAGCATCAGATCTATATGAAATTTAAATGGGACCATTCCGGAATAAACCCCTTACGAACAAAAAAAATAATTTTGCAAATCCGTCTATATACTATAACATGTCGAATAGCCTCCTCCTTTTTGAAGCCGGCTAAAAAATGCCACATCCTAGCTGCCTTTGCTCGAGCCAGCCCGCGCCGCTGAGCCTGTAGTATTAAGCACGTCCCCTAATAATAATCAGTCCGATTCAGTTTGTCCCTTGCTGCCCTCTACCAGCGATGTTCCAAGCCGAGGTCCGTACTCCACAGGGGCTGCCCTAAGCGAGCAGTCGCTGTAGTTTTAAGTTGTTTAAGCCCTGGCTGGTAATCTTACAGGCAATACCAGTTAAGCAGACGACAACCTCATAGGTTCAAAAAATATGAATAGCCTATACACTTTAAAATCTCACTAGAAACTTCTCTTTCTTTCCCCAGATGGACATCTACGTACAAACAGCGTCACCAATCGTAGAAGAAGTCCTGAAGGGCTACAATGGTACCATCTTCGCGTACGGTCAGACCGGTACTGGCAAGACGTACACTATGGCCGGTAGTAATACTGCGCCGGAGTTGCGGGGGATCATTCCGAACTCATTCGCGCATATCTTTAGCCATATTGCTAAAGCTAAGGAGGATGAGAAGTAAGTAACTATCTGTAGATCGCAGGTTCTCGATATTCGTCAGCCGGGCAATTTTTATTAACCGACTTCTTCCTTCCTCTATTTTTTTTTCTATATAGGTATGTTCACCAATTTCTCCGTCAATTGTAGATGGATTCAGGGGTGGTCCCATATAAATTTGATTAATTTTGCTTCGATAGTTTTTACGTTAGCCTCGAACAATCAAAATGTCAAATTACTTTACCTCGAAATGTCAAATTACTTTGATACATTTTCAACTTAATTACAAAAGGATAAGGTTCATGTTTAATTGGGAAAATTTGACAGATTGGGGGTAGCTTGATGTGCTGGCGTCTGTACCTCGATGATATACCTGTTGTTTACGTCGCAAGTAATGGTATACGAATCGGCGTGGGGTACCTTGATATTAATTGATTATAAAAATACCTCAAAAAGCACCCCACACTTTTTAATAGAATTAAATTATTTTCTAATTTTTTAGTTTGGTTTTTAAAGCGTGTTTTTTAATTTTCTAAACTATTATTTTTAATCCTATCTCTACATGTTCGAAAGTTATGAGAATTTTTAGTACATTGATACCAGAAAACAAATCATCAAATTGAAATAAACACATCACTCGGAAGAGATTTATCGTTATATTGGCAAGTAACGTGGAAAGTTATTGACCTACGTAGTGCGCTGACACGTTTGTTATGATTTGGATTTAAGAAACATATGAAACCGAAAATTTGGCATCAATTCTTTGAGTATTTTATTTTGAGCTGAAACTGTGTATAGTGATTCTATACCAGCTGTTATCTTTAGTATTTACTAGTACTAGTAGGTATTAGTGCTTAAGGATAGCAATACGGGTTCTGTTACATCCTGTATAAGGATCGTAGCAGGTGGCATTCTATAGTTTCTGCCTACTTCCATGGGAAGAACGTACCTACGTATATACAATGTATCTTCGTTGTTGCTCAGGTTCTTAGTCTGCGTGACTTATCTGGAGATCTACAACGAAGAAGTACGCGACCTCCTCGGCAACAACCCTCACCAGAGCCTCGAGGTCAAGGAGCGGCCTGATATCGGTGTGTTCGTCAAGGACTTGACAGGTATGCGGGTTTTAATGGTGGAGATAAAAGTTGGAAAGAGTTAGGGCTGATTTTTTAATAGTCAGATAACTTTTATCAGAACAGTAAATCTGATAGTTGGGCATATTTTCTATACAGAAGCTGTCAAACCAATATATGTATTCCTCAGATAAAAGTTATCTGATTATTGAAAGGTCAGCCCTTAAGGTGAATCTAGTCCACATTTTTCCCATACAAACTTCGGGAGTGTATTACTCCACTGTTCGTCAATTTACATCAAAAATTAAACATGGTATGGTTTTGTCTCATTATTAATATTGTCTGTACGGAAACAGAATAGTAAAATAAAAAGCCATTAAAAAGTTAGGAGCCAACAAAGATTAATTTTTCTTGCTAATTTAACCTAATTTTAGGCGTGTTTAAGTAATAAAAGAAGTATAAAATTTTACAAACCAAGTCGGTAGCGACAAAGCTCAAATATCGAAAAGTACAATAAACTTTATTGGTCATTAATTTATGCAGTGGTTGTTTCATAAAACTGGATCTTCCGAAGGACTGATCTTAATTTTTTACGTGACTGTTGTGCTATAAATGATCCTGCATCTCACTCAATAATGTAACGTGTAGACTAGCTTCTAACAGCTCATTACTGATACTACCTCTGTCGGACACGAAGCCTGGTGAGACAGCGTGCTTTTTAGCCAGGCCCATGAGTGAGTATGAACCTGCGACTAGGTTCCCCTTAATGGTGGAGTTAAAGTTTGAAAGAGTTACGGCAAATTTTTCAACAGTCAGATAACTTTTATCTGAAGAATAAATCTGATAGTTTGGCATATTTTCTATACAGAAGCTGTCAAACCGACATATTTATTCCTCAGATAAAAGTTATCTGATTATTGAAAGATCAGCCCATACTAGCACAATTTGTAACTGTCAAACAAAAACCTTCTTTGTTAAAAAGAAAACGCGTGTTTTAGAAAATAGTAGTGGTATATTCCTCTTAGGGCTACGAAAAGCAAGCCTACATATAATTTCCACTAACAATGGCCCTAGGAAAACTCACACTAGGGCCTGTGGTTGCAAATCCTTACATCAGGCTGCTATTTAGAAATTCTTAATGGAAGAACTCAATTAATTTATTTATTCTCCCACCGGAACGCCTTATAGCAATTACACCAATGGAGCAAAAAATTTGGTCATGTGCTGATTTCCATACAACCTGTTCGCGGTGGAAACCGAAAGGGCGACGGCGGCGATAGATTACGCACGATCGCGCAGCGTCAAGATACTTCTCCATAGTTCACTTTATTTAGACGTCAGGATACAAAAATATATATAAGTACCTACATAAAAAAAACGGAACATTTTGATGTGATCCAATGACTCTGCCTAATTTAAGGATCGATTTTGGAATCCTCTATACGTTTTCTAGACAGCCAATTACTGCCCCCTTGGTCGCATACCCAACTGTTGAACTGCCCTGGGTTTGAAACTTGGTACCCCGAAGCCTAGTAGTGCCCAGTTACCCTACTTGCCGTTTAGTGATGATCCTAATGAACTGTACAATTCTTTTTTTGCTATGTACTGTACAGAATTTAACTCAACTTTTACACCCAAGCAGATCTCAGTTAATGGTTCTGCAAACTTCAGTGAATGGGCAACTAAAGGGATATTTACTAGTAGAATAAAACTTTTTGAACTGTATGAAGAAAGAAATTATAATAAGAGCAAAGAATTTTATAAATATGTTAAGAACTATCCCAAACTATTCAAACAAGTTTGTAGTGAAGCTAAGTGTCGATATTTAAGCTCAAAAATTAAAAATAGTCAAAATAAAATAAAAACGACTTGGGAAATTATAAATAAGGAGACTGGAAGAGATAGGCAGCGTAGTAGTAACTACAGCCTTAATATTAACAATACAGTTATTAAAAAAGATTTAGAAGTTGCCACAGTTTTTGAAAATTTCTTTTCTGATATTCCAGTCTCAACCACTAAAACTTTAAATTCTTCACCCACTGTAGCCGAGTCCCTGTTGAGGGAAAATGTTGATATTTGTAACCATGAATTTAATTTCGAATATGTTAGCGCTAGAGATATTATAAAAATGTTCAATACGCTTAATGTTAAAAGAACTGCTGATCTATGGGGAAATTCCGTAGAGGTTACAAAATGCATAATCAACAGTGTAGCGCCTGAATTGGCAATTATTTTTAATAAATGTATTGACTGTGGTGTCATTCCTGACCTAATGAAAAATAGTAAAATAATACCTTTGTTTAAATCGGGTAGCACATCAGACCCCACGAATTTTAGACCAATTTCTGTGCTTCCCACCTTCAGTAAAATATTTGAAAAATTGATGCTAGATCAGTTGCAAAGACATTTTAATAAACATAAGTTATTAAACAGTAAAGAATTCGGTTTCACAAGGGGTCGCTCGACTACCGACGCTGGTGTTGAGCTTCTTACGCATATTTATTTATGAGGCCTGGGAGAAGTCACACGATGCCCTAGGTATTTTTTGTGACTTGTCTAAGGCTTTCGATTGTGTTTCACATGAAACGTTGGTCAGGAAATTGCATCACTATGGTGTTAGAAACACTGCCTTGGATCTTCTTATTTCTTATTTGGATAATAGGATCCAAAGAGTGGACGTTAACGGCAAGCGATCCCCAGGCTCTATTGTCACTATGGGAGTTCCGCAGGGCTCAATTCTTGGCCCTTTTTTATTTCTCATATATATAAACGACCTACCTTGTCTTTTAAAGAACAGGTCATGAAATAGTGTTATTTGCAGATGACACATCACTTTTATTTAAACTTAAACGACAACAAACAGTTACTGACGATGTAAATAATGCTCTTACTAAAATAGTGCATTGGTTTAATGTTAATAATTTACTATTAAACGAGAAAAAGACTAAATGCATTCGATTTCTGACACCTAACGTTAAGCAGGTGAAAACCAATGTATTAGTAAATGGGGCGGAATTGGATCTTGTGGACACCACTGTGTTCTTAGGTATTACTTTGGACTCGAAGCTACAGTGGGGCCCACACTTAACTAAATTGTCGAAGCGGCTAAGCTCTGCAGCCTACGCGGTCTATAAAATCCGTCATTTGACTGATGTAGAAACAGCTCGATTAGTATATTTTAGTTATTTCCATAGTGTAATGTCGTACGGCATTTTGCTGTGGGGAAATGCAGCCGACATTCAAGCTATATTTGTGCTGCAGAAACGAGCAATTTATAACCTAAGTTGTAGACATTCACTGAGGGATAAATTTAAGGAAATAAATATAATGACAGTCGCATCTCAATATGTATATGAGAACCTAATTTATGTTAAAAAGAACATTAATCTATATTCTAAACACAGCGACGTTCATAGTAGGGCATGCAAACCGGATACCCGGATAACCGAAAAAACCAGATAACCGACTGATTTGAAACCCGGGTTTTTTAGGATAACAAAACCGGATTTTTCGGTTTTGTTTATGTGAACAGGACGGCGAGGCGGCGTTAGTTTAGTTTCTATTTCGGCTACGTTAATTTAGTTCCTTGTGGCACTACTATGCCACGCTGCCGCCATTTTGATTTTCGGTCAGTCTGTGTATAGTGATATGTGTGAGTGAGACGAGTGCCCGTGTTGTGTTTGTCGCAGGTAAGTTTGATCACATTCTTTTATATCACAGCACGGTTGGCGCAGTGGTTAAGCGATTGACTGCTGTGCTGCGTGTAGCGGGTTCGATTCCCGCACGGAATAAATATTTGTATGACCTACAAGTAGTTATTCCGGGTCTGGCTGTTTGTGTTTGTGTATTTAAATGTTTGTAAACGCACCCACAATACAGGAGTAATTCCTAGTGTGGGGCTACGTTTAAAAAAAAAAAAAGAAAAAAAAAATATATCGCTCGTATATTATGCATTGCTAATATTACATGAAGTGTATGACCAAATACTGAAATTTAAGCACAGCAGAGATGTTATGCATATAAGTAATAGCTATAATTAATTAGGTTATGGCAGCCGGCACGTTCTCATTTTTTGTAAATATGTAACGTACCTATAATTAATAAGAGCCTGTTTTTATTTGAAGTAGTATGAGCTGATCACAACACATTGTTACATTTAAACTTTAATGTTTTGATTACGTATATTAACAACGAAGTAAATTTTAATGGTTTTTGGATAATGTGAATGTTAAAAATATAAAATTAATACCTAGCTAAGTAGACTTACAAAGAGTGCGTTTTTTAGTAAGTTTTTTACAGTAGGTAATATGGCACAAATATGGCATATTGTTTGTTTATTTGTCTTCAATTTAGAATCTTCGAAATCGAAATCTTCTGTCGTTGAGTTTCTGCACCTAAAGTGCATTTAACTAGACTACGTGGCGTAAAACTTCCTTCCAGTTGTCCGTTATTATTTTTAACGTTTATGATCATGAACTTTTGCTACAATGGCACTTAACATTTACAGAATGGGCACGCCACCATTGCGGCGGTAAGTCCCTTCTTCGAGGAGTGGCTTGAGAGGTGGCATGGCGTCCTCACCTTCCACCTGACACAGGTCCTCACCGGACACGACTGTTTCGGGAGGTTCCTGTTTCAAATACGAGGGAGGAAACGCCCGGGTGTTTCCATTGCGAAGATCGCCCTGACGCGCTCAAACAACATACCTCTGGTGCAAGCCCATCTACAGATTAGGAATAAGACTTCTATTTTATGTGTTATTTAAATAATTATTTTGATCGCATTTTACGTACTGTTGTTTTTGCCTGTTTGTATTTTATGACAGTTAAATTGTTATTTAACATTCTGTGATTTTAGACAAATCAAATCAAATCGTTTATTGCAATCCATAATGTACACTTACAGGTGGTACAAAAATTAGAAACAATTATGGACCCTGTCGGGCACAGCTAATTTTTAAATAACTAAAATAACTAGAGCGAGGAAGACCGCTTTATTAATTTTCATTTGAATTATTTAATATCCTATTAAATACTTTTTTTTTTTTTTACCTTTGTGTACCTACCAAATGTTCCTAATTTTGTATGTTAGGTACCTTAAGTATTGAAGAATATGTTGTTTTCCTAAATAATAATCTTGATTCTATGTTATGTTTATAGAAAATAAACTTTTTGTATTGTTACTTAGTAGTTGCAGCTTATTTCAGTGCAAACAAATGCTCATTAGTATTAAAATAACTGAGATAAAGTAAAAAAAAACCTATTTTGATTAGACTTCAGCATGTTTATTTCTTTACAAACATATTTCTTTATTTGTTTAATAAAAATTGAAAAATAAAAAACGAAAAAACCGATTTAACCGGTTTCAACGGTTTTGTAAACATTAAACCCGAAAAAAACGGTTTTTTAAAGCAACCCGGTTTTTGCATGCCCTAGTTCATAGCATAAATACTAGAAATAAAGATTTACTTATTGTGCCCACGACTAGGCTCCAAAAAATTAGCAATTCATTTAAGTGCCAAAGTATTCGTTTTTACAACAAACTCCCAAGCCATGTTAAGGAACTAAGCTTCAATAAATTTAAACCATTTATTAAACAGAAACTCTGTCAAAAAGGTTTCTATAAAGTTAAAGATTACTTGGATGACAAAAAAGCTTGGGACTAGTTAAGTTAAAGATTATTAAAGATAAAGTTGCTCCAATGTACCCTCAAGCAACAAACTGTTATATAAGCTAAGTGTTGAATAGATACTGTTGACATTTTATATTTAAGTATTGATCTACGTGACATTATTTTTAATGACATTTAAAGAAAAAACTAACTGTGAATGTGAGTACTATGCAGGCTAGATTGAACACATTACTTTATAACTCGTCTGGTGGTTTTGAGCATTTTGTAAATGGCCTACGCAAATGTCCTGCAAATCTGGTAGCGTCTTGTGGCGGGTCGTTGAGCTCCCTAAAATAGGGTTGAGCTACACGGTGACTGCTACATACATGCCGTCTGTTGAGACAGGTCAGCTCAAAGCTGCAATGGCTCTTTCTTCAAAAGGCCTTTCCAGACATTACCCTGCATTGTTAGACTCACATAAAAATTTAAATAATATAATGTTTGGACTTTAAAAGAGACTATGACCTCTGAGTTTGTTTCGGCTTTTCTTCTCAGGGAACAGTCAGCTAGGAAATGCCGGCGCCATCTAGTTTAAAAAAATATTGACCAACAAAATATTGACGTGTAAAAGTGTCTTTTAAGATCTACTTACATAAATAAACATTTCATTTCAAATAAACATTTCATTTCAAATAAACATTTCATTTCATTTCATTCCATTTTGCCACTAGGAGTTTCATGAAGAAATTCTAAGTATCACAGCTTGGAAGCTAGATTTCGCGTTTACTGTAAAATAAACATGGGCCGTATAACTTAACTGGCTTGTCAGCCAACCCCTTTAAAAAACACAGCTTTTATATTTAACCATCCAATTACCTCCAACAGGCTACGTGGTCCATAACGCAGACGAACTCGAAAAGATAATGGCGGTCGGCAACAAGAACCGTCACATCGGAGCCACGGCGATGAATACCGAGAGTTCCCGATCTCACGCGATATTCTCTATAACTGTGGAGAGTAGCAAGCGGGGGAACGACAATAAGATGCATGTCAAGATGGGAAAATTACACCTTGTGGATTTGGCGGTAAGGATCTTTTTTGGGTGGTAAATAAGTGATTTTCTCCTTTGCTGTCAAGAGCAGCAAGCGAGGGAGCTACAACAAGATGCAAGACAAGATGGGGAAACTCCACCTTGTTGATTTGGTGGTAAGGTTCTTTTTTAGGTGGCAAATAAGTCATTACACCAAAAATTTAAATATAAATTAAAGTGAGAAATTTAAATGAAAAATTAAAAGGAAAATAAAACCACCCTTACTTAATTACCAATATTTAACAAGGGATCTCCAAAGCCATCTTTCTTTCCATTATGTCATCTTTCTATATGCACGTGTTTCTGTGACAAATAAATCTATTTTTCTTTCAAAGCGGGGATGAGTTCCTATCACCCACAGTTCACGGAAAATCTATCCAACACATGTAGTTTTTAATTAAAATTATCGCTTGCAATGCTGGCTACATAAGTTAAATTCCACGGTGAAATATCTGCAAAATTTTTGACTATCTCTATCTCTTCCCCACAGGGTTCAGAACGCCAAAGCAAGACACAAGCCACAGGCACCCGTCTCAAGGAAGCGACGAAGATAAACCAGTCCCTGTCAGTTCTGGGCAACGTGATCTCCGCGCTGGTGGACGGCAAGTCCACGCACATCCCGTATAGGAACTCCAAGCTCACCCGGCTGCTGCAGGACTCGCTCGGGGGCAACTCCAAGACTGTCATGGTAAGAAGCACTAAGATTTTTGTTCTAAGTTGGAAAGGGAGAAAGATAGGCTACTATTTCGCTTAAGCACTCGCGGTACTGGGCGCGCAACAGTCTTTGGCCTTAGCAAGACTTAGCAAGTCACTAGTCAATCGTCCAAAAACACTTGGGTGATTCTGGAGTCAGTCTCTCGAAAAAACTCGTGTGATTCGGGAGTCAGTCGCCCGAAAACTCTTGAAGATTCGGGAGTCGGTCGCCCGAAAACTCTTGACGTTTCGGGAGTCGTTTGCCCGAAAACACTCGTGAGATTCTGGAGTCAGTCGCCCGAAAACCCTCGTGAAATTGTGGAGTCAATCACCAAAAAACTCGAGCATTCGGGAGTCAGTCTCCCGAAAAAACTCGTGTGATTCTGGAGTCAGTCGCCCGAAAACTCTCGAAGATTCGGTAGTGAGTCTCCCGAAAACCCTCGTGAAATTCTGGAGGCAATCGCCCGAAGGTCAGATAGGTAGTCGCTCCATGTATAATACTGGTAATCGGCTGCATCCGGTTAGACTGGAAGCCGACCTCAAAATGGTTGGGAGAAGGCTAGTAACATGAATTGTGCATTCTTTTATAATGGTATTTTACTGCCCAGTTAATTACTCGTCTAGAGCTAAAATATTAATTACGGGTAGAAGAAATTATACGAGGTTTATTGAAACCTGTATTTGCAGCTTTTAATTATCTTACTACGAGTGTACCTCTTAATTTTTTTGTTATTCATTTCAATTCGTCCACAGATAGCAACAATCGGACCAGCAGACACAAATTACGTGGAAACGATTAGTACTCTACGCTATGCCAACCGCGCCAAGAACATTGAGAACAAGACGCATGTGAACAGCGAGCCTGGAGACGCACTGCTAACTAGGTATTAAGCTTGAAAAAACCTTGCCTATGATTTATTTTAATGAAATCAAGTAACCTTGGCACTGATTTCTAAATTACTTTAATTAGATCTTCGCTTTAATCATACGAGGCGAGCTAAACGCATACTCTTACAAATAAAATTTGAAAAAAACACCCAGGTAACGCAATACGATACGAGTAAAAGCTCCCGCGGACAGGTGCGACGCGATTTTGGTAGAACAATTTCCATGAGTTTTTCATAGAAATTGTACTACTACAGTCGCCTCGCGCCTGTTCCCTGGAGCCTTAACTTCGCCGAAAATATTATTTCCGAAACTATCTACAGCATCTTTTTATTTTGATTACAGATTCCAACAAGAGATCGACCAGCTCAAGAAACAACTAGATGAATGCACTAACGGTAAGAAATTAAATTAAATTAATTCTGAGTTAAATATTTCTGGAATGCATAGTTTAATTTACCAAATCAAAATAGCTTCTGACTACAAAATTGGCAATGCCTATCTCTTGAAGTCTTGACAGATTTACGAAAAGACTAGAGAAATCAATTTAAACTTGAAAAGCATCTTTTCCGGTTTTAAAATCGGAACTGATACCGTCATCTTGATTTTTCAATAAAATTTGTGGATAGATAATAGGACACGAATGTCGTGTCCAGCGTGTCATGTCTGCACGCTACAGGAGCTGATGCACGCTACTGAATGGGCCAAGCTTGTAGCTAGGCTGACTGTATACAGGGTGTAACAGAAACCCTATTGCTATCCTTAAGCACTAAAGATAACAGCTGGTATAGAATCACTATACATAGTTTCAGCTCAAAATAAAATACTCTAAGAATTTATACCTAAGTTTCGGTTTCATGTTTCTTAAATTCAAATCATAACAAACATGTCACCGCACTATATAGGTCAATAACTTTCCACGTTACTTGCCAATATCACTTTAAATTCCTTCCAAGTAATGTGTTTACTTCAATTTTAAAAGTTCGGTTTCTGGTATCAATGTACTAAAAATTCTCATAACTTCCGAACATGTAGAGATAGGATTCAAAAACCCTTCCAATATCTTTTGATATCATCCAAAGAAGCCGTGCCCTTGGTATGTCCATACTCTTTCCGTTACACGTTGTATAGATTGCCATCGACACGATACGAAGAATACAATTTCACAATTGTTACTTTTTGAAGGGAATCAGCCCATAATGTTCCCACGGCTGGGACACAGGTCGTCTCTCTGTAAGAGGGTCATAATCCACCACGCGGGCTCAGTGTGGGTTTGCAGATGTCACATGTCGTCTTCGAATGTTTTGTTCTTTAATTGGACTCATAATCGTTTTCAGTAACTTGTCAGTTGAAAGGTCAGATTATGACAAAAAAAATAATGGTGTAAGAATGATTGAAATTGAATGAACTTAAAGTAATGTACTTACATGCAAAAAATATATATTAAAAACATGATATGCAATATTAAAATAGTAGAATTTGTTATATATTCTTATATTCCACATGTTATAAACGAATTTTCTAAAGTTTTATAACGAAATTAAAGTTAAACCATTTTTATCATTCGTTCTTTACTCAAAATCGTTCACTACCTCAACATTATTAGTTTTAGTATGGTAACATTATTTTTCTTTGAACTGTTAAGTTACTGAATACGATTTTGAGTTAGAGGTGATCAAAGTGTATTTTTGCAATTGGAACATTTGCATCTCGATCACTGAAATGATCCGAAACACAGATATGTTTCATTTGGCTCATTTGGATCATCGGCTCAAAGAATATAATTTAACATTATATGCAAAAAACGACCGTATAGTATTTGATACGTAAGCGCCTTAGTGGTCATTTTTATATGCATGGATAACGACAGTGAAAATCTGTGAGAGTATGAGTGATACACATCTCATTTGGTATCTCTTTCTGACTTGTATAGATTATGATTCGCCCGCTCACTCGCGACTCGCGAGTCAATAGTTAAGTAACCCAGTGTGTCTCAGTCTCCCTCTCTCGCTCGCTCACTGCTCCGTCGCCTCGCGAGTGACGCGTCGCGCGGACGGAATGAGCACAGAGCAAAGTAATGTTTCAGATCCAAATGATGCGTTTGAAACGTTTCTACTGAACCAATCTTTTGAATCGATTCAAAGATCCGGATTAGTGAGTCGTTTCCAAAAAAGAGTTACACACCTCTATTTTGAGCCCAAGTATAGGTTAAGCTAATTTCCTCACGATGTTTTCTTCACGGTTTTGAGAGCACTGGTTATGAAATTATTTACACAAAGTAAAGCGTCTGCCTGGGTTCGAAACCTACAACCTACAACTTGTAAGTCGACTCGTAAGTCGTGTTACCAACAGCGCCCCCTAACAATGTCGCTCAAACGCCAAAAGATCCTTGTAGTCCCACATAACTGTGCTATCTCCCCGTGGTAGCGTAGCGCAGTAGGCATTTCTCCACGTTTAAAAAAAAAGTGCCCGGGTCCACGGCGCGTTGTCTTCCACGCGCGCCGTCAGAGATGTCAGCAACAACTGGTGGGGTCCGCGCTGCCAGGGGTGCGGGTTGTTCAAAAGAGATACTGCGGCCCCTGGCACACAGGCAACTGAGGGAACACGGGTGGGTTTTAGTCAGTAAAAGTCTGACACGCCCTCCTGCTCCACCCAGAGCGGGAGAAGTCATTTGATGATTTCCCACCCAGAAAAAAAAAAAGATCCTTGTAGCACTGTAACGTGTTTACTTCTCAAAATAACCGCATATCTCGCTCCACAGAAGAAGTAGAAGAAGAAGGCGAAGAAGAGGAACTATCAGAAGAGGAGTTATCAGACGACACTCTAACAGAACCCGAGTCAGACGAGCTCGATCCGTCAGAGAAGAAGATGAGAAGGAAGCTGAGAAGGGAGGAGAAGGTAACATAAGTTATTATTATATGCTTTTAATGAGTTTTGGGCAGTCAGAAGCTCAAAAATCTGCAATCTAGTCTTACCAATCGGTATCAAGAGACCCAGGGACTGAGTTGTGGCGGTCAGATAGGCAGTCGCTCCATATCAACGAAACTAGTACTCGGCTACGCCCAATTGGACTGGAAGTCGACCCCGATATAGTTGGGAACCCCAGTCTTAGAAAGGCGTTGGTAAAACTGGTTCTTTCGAGGTTCTAACGACCCGTAACGGCAGTCAAATATCCACGAATGACAGCCGGGACAAACAGCTTAACCTGTTTTTTAACCGACTGGAAGCCGACTCCGGCTTAACGTGCTTTCCGAGGCACGGAAGGTTCTCGGTATGTAAAGATTCTCGAACCCATCCACGGGTCAACCGCGGCATGAATCTTAATGTAACAGAATCTATAGTGTTATACTTTTCGTCCAGGAGAAGTTGAATCGGGAGAAGGCTCATCTAGCGCGCAAGGTCCTCGAGGAGAAGAAGGCGGAGCTGCAGAGAACCAAGTGAGTTGACATCGTAACTTAGTAGTCTACAACAGAAGGGGTTTCAATAGCCAGAAGCGACATAAGGAAGCCGGTGAAATCCAAATTTTCTTAAGTTTTTTGCAATTTTCAGGTCAGTGTCAACAGGCTTAGCACGAGAACCGTAGAGAAGCGTTTTGTAGACGGAAGAGTAGACAAAAATGACGATTCCGTGTAGACTGTTGACAGTTTCGGACCGTGACATGTAGACTAGCGATTTATATTTTACGGTAGAGTAGAAATATAAAGCGTCGTGCTATTTTAAGCCTGCAGGTTGTATGTTGGACAAAATATTATTCGCGACCAACCTAATTAAAATCATTCATCATAATTTCAGCCGAAAGACGTCCACTGCTGGACATAGGCCTCCCCCAAGCTCCTCCACTTCGACCGGTCTTATGCTTCCCGCATCCAGCGGACTCCTGCGGCCCTCACAATGTCATCGGTCTACCTTGTGGAAGGCCTTCCAACTTTACGTCTTCCGGTACGCGGTCGCCACTCCAGAACCTTTCGGCCCCATCGGCCATCTGTTCTGCGAGCAATGTGCCCTGCCCATGGCCACTTAAGTTTGGCAATTCTTCGGGCTATGTCGGTTAACTTGGTTCTCCTGCGGATCTCTTCATTCCTGATTCGATCACGTAGGGAAACTCCAAGCATAGCCCTCTCCATTGCCCTTTGGGTGACTTTAAGATCTCGGCTGATGAAGTCAACCCTCCGTCCAGCACCAATCCAAATCCCCGAGAGCTTTCAGCTCTAACTCCAGAATCGTTTCGGGTGCCTAGGTAGCTCAGTCGACGATTTTAACGATGGGTTCGTGGAAACTATCCATACGGTCGGGTCTAAGTTTTTTAAGACCCGTCGTATCAATAAAAATAAGAGGCTCTCTGATCTGACTTTGCAGCTCATGGAGGAGAGGCGCGAGATGATTCTGCAGTCTTCAGACAATGCGCTCGAGTACCGTAGACGGATCTCTAAGTCCTTGAAAAGCGACCTCCGCCTCTTTAATACAGAACGTATTGAAGACGCGATAGAGCAGAATAAAGGCTCCAAAGTCTTTGCTAGGGATCTGTATATTAGGCAGAGCCAGCTTACGAAACTGAAGACCGATCAAGGCAGGCTCTTATCCACCGAGCCTGAGCTGTTGAGAGAGATTGAGAGGTTCTATCGTCAGTTATACACGTCAACAAGAAACCCCGTTACGAATCTGACAAACGACCCAAGAGCTAGATTGACCTGACATTAAAATCATTAAGCGCATTTAATCCCATTTAATGTGTTTTTCATGAATTAATCAAAATACAAAATGTATTTAGGGGCATAAAAGCAAGTTGTACAAAAAGTTGTAGATTTCTCCGACTTCTGTGTTGCCAAGTCTTTCCTTAATATTAAAAATATATTGTTGTTTTATGACAACACAAACAATGAAAGGAAGAAAAGACTCTTTATACTAGAGAAAAAACACTGAAAAAAAAATCACATTAAGAAAAAATTAAAAATAACATCATTCATTTTTTGCGCAATTATGTTTGTTATTGTGTGTGTGAATGAGCGCTTCTCTGAGTTTGCATGCTCGAATTGTTTGTTAGGAACTAGGAAGAGCTACTCCTGTCTCATCACAAAATCTACGAAGTCGTCCAGTGATATTAAAATATACGGTCGCGAATAATATTGTAATCAACATAGATACAATCTGATACTGACGTACAAATTGCAAAAATCATAAGGAAAGGTGCGGGTTGGTCGAAAGAGATACCGCGGCCCCTGGCACACAGGCAACTGAAGGAACACGGGTGGCTTTTAGTCAGTAAAAGTCTGACACGCCCTCCTGCTCCACCCAGAGCGGGAGAAGTTATTTGATGATTGAGCCACCACCAAAAACCGCTTGGCAATACCCAGAAATACTCGATGAGCACTTGGACCCCAAGGCCCTAGTGTTTCAATTCCAAATGGCTCAAACATCTCAAAAACGTTGTTATATTAGTGCCTTTTGAGGTGCCCCAGCACAGCCCGCCGTGCTCAGAAGATGGGATGGCGTTACCTTAAGTTATTTGATTCTGTAATATAACGTGTCTATAGTAGTTTCTCCATAATTATAATCTTATTCGAATGCTATTTTCTAGAAAACAACAAGAAGAACTGAAAGACAAACTTCAACGCCTGGAATCCAAGGTCCTGGTCGGTGGAGAGAACCTTCTGGACAAGGCTGATGCACAGAGAAGACTTCTGGAACAAGCGGCCAGGGAGCTCGAGTTGAGGAAACTCAATGAACTGAGGCTGCAAGAAGATCTCCAGAAGAAAGAGGTCAGTTGCAGATGAGACTGTTTATGACTGTATTAGCTGTAGCAGTATCATACATTTTTTAACACTTTGTGTGTACAGGATAACATTTTAACCAGTGCGCAAACTCTAACCATGAATTCAGTATATTTTCGTCGGTTATATAAAAAAAAATCAGCTGTTTCTTAGAAAAGTGCAATACGCGGTCAAAATGTTTGAACACCTGATTTCTCTTTGTATAACCGACGAAAAATTTCTACGCTAGGGGTCTAGAATGATATGCTAAATTCATGGTTACAGTTTGCGCACTGGTTAAAATTTTATCCTGTATAAATCATAAATTAATTAGGAGCAGTGAATTTTGGCCCAGTGTAAAAGGCCGCGACTTACCGAGTTGTAGCTCGTAGGTTCAAACCCGTCAGGCGCTATACTGCACGTAAATAATAATTGAAGACTATTTCAAAAACAACCTTTGTCAAAAATTCCATGTTATGAGTTAGTTACGCCATCTTGTAGAGGAATTTGTAAGCTTTCTGATTATACACCGTGAAATTTTAATGGTTGTTTTCCCGCAGCGAAGTGGTTAGGTCTTGGTACAGTCGTTTTATAAACAAATAAAATATTAGAAACAAAAAATGGTAGATTAACCATTGTGAAAAATCACCACGTGCGAGAGTTTATTTTGCTTTGAACATTTACGCATCGCTGTTCCCTTTGTCGGAGGTGCGTGCGATTCGAGTAGTACCTACACGTTACCTCTAGTGTTACTATTGAGTAGTGTTTTATCGAGTTGATGAATATTTTTTTAATTATTTTATAACAAAATAATCTTTTTTTTTTTTACTTTTTCTCTATGCTTCGAAAGTACTCCTTATGGCAAGTTGATCTGCCACGAGAAAACAACCATTAAAATTTCACGGTGTATTTTATATTTCTTCAAAAACAGGTTTAGTCACGAGAAATTTCTTAAGAAGAATCGGTACAAAGCTAAAAGCAAATTGCTTTGCATAACATGGAATTTTTGACAAAGGTGGTTATTGAAATAAAGTCTTTAATTTCATCACCACAGCACTCAAAACGGTGAAGGAAAACTTCGTGAGGAAACCAGCATGTCCTAGAACCAAATATTCGAAGACATGTGACATCTATCAACCCGCACTGGGCCCGCGTGGTGGATAACGGCCCACTCCCTCTCACAGAGAAGAGGCCTGTGTCCCAACAGTGGGAACATTTTAGGCATAATAAGATTTGCAAATGGATATGCAAACTTTTGACTGTATTTACAATAAGCCATTTTCATCTTTCCATTGAAGTGTTTCGAACATGTTCTTACTTTGAATAAATGATTTAATTTCTATAAGTAGGTTTGTACAAACACTTTTACACGTCAATCATCATATCAGCCGAAAGACGTCCACTGCTGGACTTAAGCCTCCCCCAAAAGACGTCCACTGCTAGACATAAGCCTCCCCCAAAAGACGTCCACTGCTGGACATAAGCCTCCCCCAAAAGGAGGGATTTGCTATAATCGCCACGCTTGGCAGGCGGGTTGGCGATCGCAGTATGGTGGTCAAATGCATAGAGAACGCTGCTGCCCATTCTCTAGTAAGTCCCTTAGTCGCCTTCTACGACACCCACGGGAAGAAATGGGATGGTGCTATGCTTTACGTCCGGCACCACAAGGAACACACGTCAATCATATTTTTTAAACTAGATGAGGTCGGCGTTTCCTATCTGAGTACTCTTAGACGAAAGGCCGAAATAAACTCAGAGGTCACAGTCTCTTTTAAAGTCTAGATCTTGGTCAGATCATGTGAAGACCATGTGGATAGGTGTCTGAAATGGTCTTTTGAGGAAAGAACCACAAAGATTGAGTGGACCTGTCCAATCAGTGCACGCATTTATTTATCAGTAATCATGCAGCGCAACTCAAAACTTTGCCATCACACACACGACAGTATAAAGTCACCCTAAGGGTCAGTATACACCGAGACGCGACGCTGCGCGCACTTTTTTAGATAGCAACAGAATATCTAACTTATTTACAAAACGAAAAGGTAAAATTTCACTACGAGCGCGAAAGCGTGTCGAAGAACGCTGAGATGCACCTTGTTGTGCAGCCCGTATACCTTATTGTGAAGTAAATAAGATCTATTTTGTATCGTGATCTTAAAAAGTGCGCTTAGGCTGATTTTGAAAACCTATCCTTCACAGGCTGAACGTTTAGACTTAGAAGAACGTTACTCCAGTCTCCAAGAAGAGAATGCAGCCAAGACGAGGAAGTTGAAGCGAGCAGTACAACTCCTGAATTCCGCCAAGGCAGAGTTGGCAGACCAGCAGCGCGAGCAGCAGAGGGAGATGGAGGGAATCCTCGACAGTGTGAGGGCGCTGAAGAGGGAGATACAGCTGGCTGATCTTGTGCTGGATTCTTATATACCGAAGGAGTACCAGGTAGATGTTAAAACGATTCGTAAATATGTGATATTTTAGAACCTCTTACAGTATAATTCACAAAACAGTCGCCGCCGGTTTGACGTCGATTAATCAAAATGAAATAATAAAAAATTTAAAGTAGTTAATTTATTTGATCATAATTGAAACGATATTTGCATTGCATGCATTTTGGTGCATTAAAACTTTAATTAAGCGAAATCGGAAACATTTCTCTTAAAAGTAAATTAAATACTGTTTATTGTAATAATAAACCCTTGATCGTACCGGCACTAGTTTCTGAGTTTTAGCGGCACGCACATTGTACACTTTTTTATAATATATATTGATTATTTATATATTTTATTTACAGGCTCTTATAGAACAGTATGTGCACTGGAACGAGCAGCTGGGCGAGTGGCAAGTGAAGTGCGTGGCGTACACGGGCAATAATATGAGCGCGCCCCATCACAATGTGGCGCAGCACACTCATGCCAAACACGTATGTATATACACCGTGACATTTTACCCGTCTTACAAAGGTGATCCACTTAATGTATACGTCATAAAATCCCACTAGGCGCGATTAAAACATTGTTATTATTAATTAAGATAATAGGTACAAAGAAAAATAAATAATGCTTTAGAATTATGAAACACCCTCCCTGTTCATAATGTTTACGTATCAAATGGTAGAAGATATCTACCTACCTACCATTACATTCCATCATTTAATTTCATCTCCATAACAGGGAGTTTCAAACTACGTCATGTGTCTTAGTGAATGATATATTTTTTTTAATTATGCAAGTGTTCAAAAAAAATTTTTTTAAATAAATTATTAGTAGTCACTGGATACATGAAGTGGGCTGCCGTTGTAAGACGACTAAAATGTCACGGTGTATACACCATATATATGTTGTATTATTGTGTTTTTATTTTTAATAATCGAATATTTATCGATTCCGTATGTAACTCGTATCTATTTCCATATTAATTAATTTATGTAAACAATCAATTAAATTTAAATTATTTTATTTTCTGGGATTGTTTGGTTAGAATGTTGCTATTACTTTTTAATTCTAAGTTGTATAATATTTGCACACCATGACAATATGGTAAACATGTTAGCACAACTCCATGTACCTTTAACACCTTGCATACATTTTGTTTTTATAATTGTATGTACACACATGTTTGAGCAAATAAAGCTATCTGAATCTGAAATCATATTAGAGTATGGTAGTTGAGTTAAAAGTATAATATTTATTTATTAAAAAAAAAAAGATTTTGTCCTTAAACAAATCACGCTATTAGACCTCTGGGGTCTGTCTTAGCATGCCATAGTCTGGAATATATTCATCGCGCTACTGTGAAATAAAAATGAATACAGGGTACATTTTTAACCAGTGCGCAAACTGTAACCATGAATTTAACATATCTAGACACCCCAGCAAATTTTTCGTCGGTTATACAAAAAAAAAATTGCTGTTCCATACATTTTGACCGCGTAGGTATTGCACTTTTCTATGAAACAGCTGTTTTTTTTTTATAATGACCAAAACTCTTTTTTCAAGTTATCTATTTTATTATTTATTATTTTACTATTTTATGCATTTAAAATTGAGTTTTGTTGCCTTTTAGATAACATTTAATTTTCTGTAGCTCAACCGGCGGTCAGTATGGCAAATATACTACACAATTTTTGAAAAAAAAAATTACTTATTTATAAAGTTAATGTTACAGTAGTCAATTAGGAACAAATTATTTTCAAGACTTGCGTTTATTCTGTTACACCTTATATTAAATGTCTCTATTTATTTATTATTAAGAGCGTTCTTCCCACGCGGGCTGGCAACGGCGCATTTATGGCGGTTTTTCGTGATTATATCATTAAATACAAACAAAAGTTAACATTTTTTTTCAGCCATGCACTAGATACTTGGTATTTTCAAGTTTGTATGCTATTTTTTACAGTTATTTTAGTATTTGGTTATAAAAATCGACATACTGTCAATTATTTTCTTTTTGCATTACTTAGTACGAATAAATGTTTCTATTAAAGAGTAAATGTTAAAAATAATTATAAATACCAACGATCTAGTGCTTGGCCAAAAAAGAAAAATAGTAGTTTTGTTTGCATTTAATAAAAATAATCACGAAAATCTACTATAAATGAACGCTCTTAAATCTAAATTAAAATATGTCTCCTGTATGTCCAGATGGATCCCCCCGACCTGTCGGACCGCTATCTATCGTATGGCACCGTCAGTAGCCGGCCCGCCACACGCCTGGCGCGCCCGCACACATCCGCCGTGCCGCGCCCACACACCGCGCTGCGCCAGCGGCAATAGCCGGAGGCATGACGAGCAATGTTACATCATGCTGCACCCTACTTGTGTGACACACTTTCGATCTCAGTCCGAAAGATTTTCAAGGAAACTGCTAGTCCATTGCTTCATGTGTTAGTAAAATTTGTTAGGTCAACAATGTTAATAACGCAATGAATGTTTCTGAACTGTCAAAATGAAAAGCATTATATAACTGTGTTATGAAATACCCCGCTGGTAGGTCTTGAAGAGCAATTGTTAACAAGAAAAAATGCCGTCAAGATTATATCAGGGCATTATATCATAAGACTTTACAATTATAAATTACAAGTTTTGCAAACTCTATTTACAAGATTTGTAAGTTTTACAAGTCCGTGTACCACAAAACTGTAAACAAAATGTTAATTGTCACAAGAACAGACACAAAGACAAGTGAACATTTTATACCCAAAATGCGAAAATAATTGTAGATTGCAAATTGTAACTCATACATAATTATGTGTAATTTTTCTGTTACGCAATTTTTTCTCATTTAATTGTTGAATGTGCCTGCTTTTGACCTCGAGCCTGATGGAAAGGATCAGTGAGGTTTATGAGGGAACGAGCGTGTCCAGAAGATGCCTGTTCACTCTTGCTGTGTAGGCAGATGGGTTATATGTGGTAGACTTGTGAAGTTTATGGGAAAGGGCACAGTAATGTTTTCTTATTCGAACAGTGTCTTGTTGAGAACCCGCCATGATTTACATTTAAAAAGAAATTGGAAAGTTCGTATTCTAATTTTGTGAGGTTTGAAATGAACTTGTGCGGTATTTGAAGCACAGAATGAGGAATGAGTTCGTAATAATATGTTTTAAAAGGGAAATAAACAAAAAAAAAAAACAGTGGCACTCCGCGAGTGCCGCCAGAAGTGAAAACTTGAACAATTACGTGCGTTGTGTGTTGATTTAGCATGATCAGCAAAAATATTACTTAACTGATTCCACATTTTTTTGTAAAAAATAAAACAAAAATTTGTAGTTTGTGTCAATTTTGGCAGCTATTTTACCAAATAGGTAAAATCCTTTATTACATGTAATTTATACTGGTCAAGCTCAACTAAAACTAACTTACAGAGGTGTCGGTAACGGTGTCGCGAGTTCAATTGCTTTTTCCCCATCTCAAAAAATGCCCAACGCGCCTAAACAAGTTTTCACTTCAAAAATATAGTAGGTATGCCTTTTAACATACTCACATAATAATTATCACATTATTGTACCCTGTACCATACCGTTTATCTACCCCCAAAATTCCACCCTAAGGTAGATACGGCTTTGGTTGGGGTCGGCTTCCAGTCTAACCGGATACAGCAGAATATCAGTATTTTACATGGAGCGACTGCCTATCTGACCTCCACAACCCAGTCACTGGGTTACACGCTACCCTCTGGTAAGACTGGCTATAGGAAAAACCACACTGAGGTGGTTTTTTTGACATGTATAAACGGAATACCTCCGTATATATGCCGATCTACTGCCGCATACTAGAGAATGGGCAGCAGCATTCTCTATGCATTTTACCACCATACTGCGATCGCCAACCCGCCTCCCAAGCGTGGCGATTATGGCAAATCCCCCCTTTTGGGGGAGGCTTATGTCCAGCAGTAGACGTCTTTCGGCTGATATGAATGAATGAATGATATGCCGATCTCGTCTTAGCGCAACTATAGTAAAAGTTAGAAGACTTTGTGTGGTCTGTTTCAATGTCTAGATAGACACCAGAGATTCATTACAAATTGAACGTGATTTTGTATGAAATTATCTGACGGATAAATTAACGGAAACTCATTAAGAGGTAAATGAAACAGGCCAGTATTATAAATGGTAATTTTTATATTTAAAAATTATTGACAGTATAATCAATTAAATATAATTGAAAATATTCTTCTTGATTAGTTACCTACGATATGAAATATATTGAAAACAAAAAAAAAATGCGCACTTGCCTAGAAAAAAAAAGGCTTAAGAATTACTTTAATATCAAAATTGTGATGAAATTACTATTTATTATTTTTTACTAAAACATTTTAAAGAATTTATATTTTTTATTTTAGAAATAAGTATTTTTAAATCAAACGAATTAATAAAAATCCTTGATTTTATTTATGCACGCTTGATTGTGATATTGTTTTTCAATTAATTTTTATGTCAGTTCACGACAGGTGAATTTAAAAGTAAAATAAATTAAAATATAGATCTCCGTTTGTATATTAACTTTGTAGTTAAATATTTACGTAATTCAACATCACGCCTATATACCCCGAAGGGTTAAGCACAGGTGTACCTATAGGCACAATTACATTTCGACATAAACCTTTTTCACCGACAACCCATTTTGACTTCTATTCCGTAGACATGCTGTTTACTGCAGATGCCAAATATCGTGCTACCAACGCAATAGAATTCAAAATCAGTTGAACGGACTGTAAAAAAGGTTATTTAAATGTCTAATATTATACCAAACAGAGTTTAGTTAATTTAAGTCCCTTATAATATTTAAATATTGTAAATGGCAGCGAAAAATATATATTTAGAGGACTGTCCATCTAGCTAGTCGACGCATTCCAGTGATGTTTAACTTTTTAGTTTTATATTGCTTTAGCTAATTTCTTCAGTATTATGAATGAAGCACAACTATCGACGCTATGTATTTTTTGTGATATTATGATGTGTTTGTGCAATATTTTATTTGAAATAAAATAACTATCTACGCAAATGTCTGTCTTTAATTTAATTTCCTGTAGTCCATCTATACTTCTATACTTATATATGTCACAGTTAAAACCAGTTTTTAGATAGAACGCGTTTTCCCTAGTTAGAACTAGTTTTTACTAAATACAAATAATATACAAAATTGATTTATTGGCAAACAAGTAGGTACAATAAAAACAAATATCTTTGTTAATACTGGTTCGACGGGACTCTTCGCCGACAGGACTCTTCGCTGACAGGGCTCATCAGGTAGGTAATAGGTTAGGTTAGAATTGTGACCAACCGCGCGCGAACCGAGCGAGCGAAGCGAGCGTTGCCGCGGTAGCAGTTGGCGAGCGCTGCTTCCAAGTTAGTGGCAGTTACTTGACTTTTTGAACGTCAAAATTACATAAGACAGTCCCTTCACTACTTCCTAGTGCTTTAGCTGGGAAGAAGGAGTGGCGCAACAAACTCCCCAGCAGCACAGCTGTCTGTTATGTTAGAAGAACTTGATTCTATACAATAATAGGAACGTAATCAACGTTACGAAAAACAAAACATAAATTAAAAATATTTGCCACACACAGCACACGCCAATATACCAAAAAAAATCATAAAAATTTTTAGTCAAGAAGATATAAATAATAAAAACAAACAGAACTTAAAACTATCAATCGCAATCTAAATAATTTCGAAGGATACAAAGAGTACTATACGATACCGGGTAGACGGATATTGCTAATCCGTCTTTCGAAAAATGTCCAAATGAGACACATTGCTACTGATAGTGTTTTCTTTTTGAGGGTGGGAAATCATCAAATAACTTCTACCGCTTCGGATGGAGGGGGGGAGACTTTTAAAACCCACACGTGTTCCCTCAGTTGCCTGCGTGCCAGGGGCCGCGGTATCTCTTTCGAACAACCCGCACCCCTGGCAGGCATCGGCCCTCGCGGACCCCACCAGCCGTTGCTGACATGTCTGACGGCGCGCGTGGAACACAGCGTGCCGTCGACCCAGGCATTTTTTTTTAACGTGGAGAAATGCCTACTGCGCTACCACGGGGAGATAGCGCAGTTATGTGGGACTGTAACCCCTAAAACTCCACGGTGTCCTCCAGTACCGCTTGAGGCGGGAACACGGAAAAGCGCAAGCCATCCGCGAACCCACCGCGGCTGTCCGTCACCGGATCCTCCTCGGCACAGTTGATGCTGACATCTCTGAGACGCGCGTGGAACACAATACGCGTTACGTAATTACTCCGCTAGTTTGAGACACACTGGTTACGAGATCACATTTTAGCCCCCTATAATTTGTCACAATGACAAAATAACAAAGCCACATAGATTTATTGACCCAAAACCCAACTAATGTCTCGTTTTCTTTAATGTTTTTCTGCAAAATTTCTGATGTAAAATGACCCTAGTAGACGCTATATTGAAAGCAAAAGCTCATGATGAAGGAAAATATTCTTCTCCGCCGCCTGAGGTTGAGTCTGATGATGAAGTTAAGATAAAACGAGTACATAAGGTATGATTGTAGCTGCTGGTTTTAAATTAATATTACTAACAATATACTATATTATTATCTGCCCAGCCTTTTCCAAACTATGTTCGGGTCGGCTGCCAGTCCATTCGGATGCGGCCGAATACCAATACTTAACATGGAGCGACTGCCTATCTAACCTCCACAACAGGAGTGGACGATACACATCGATGTATTAAAAACATTCGATGTATAGTATCGGCGTATCGAATCAAACCGATGTATTGTTAATTCTTCAACATCGGTTAGGGTAAGGTTGCTCAAGTCGTACCCCTTAAGGAAATAATGCTGTAATATTTAATGCAATTAAAAAAAAACAAAATCTTTTGCATGAATAGAATCTTTATTTATGTGCCGGACGGGCGTGATCGCTTGGACGCAAGGGGTGTGTAGGGAGGGTGTATGCCTGTCCCCACTGTGTGTGTAGGGCTCCCGGTTCGCGCGGCGCTGACGTCCTGCACCTATAGATTCCAGATATCTTCAGGGCGGCTACTATCTTCCGGGCTTCATGACGTTACCATATGTACCAATGTTTAGGAAGGGAGGTGGCCTGTGTCCCCGCAATGGGAACATTATATAGGACCGAAGTCCGTGTAGTGCCGGACGTAAAGAACAGCACCATCCCATGTCTTCCCGTGGATGTCGTAGAAGGCGTTTAAGGGACTTACTAGAGAATGGGCAGCAGTGTTCTCTATGCATTTTACTACCATACTGCGATCGGCAATTCGCCTGCCAAACGTGGCGATTAAGGCAACCCTTTGGTGGAGCCCTATGTCCATCAGTGGATGTCTTTCTAATGAACTATGGCCTGTTCGACGTGCTAACATTCCAGTATGCCCACGTCGCAGCGAGAATAGACTCATCCGCTCCTCGGTACGACCCTGAGACAAAGGTCCGCAAGCTGGAACAATGGCGCCACCACCTCGATGCTCTGTTTATACAGAATTTACAGCTGTTGATAAGTATCAAGCGGGCGCAATATATGGGGGTAAGTGGTCTTTTTATTTGAGTGAAAACAGCCTCGTTGAGCGATTTTGGTAGGGTCAAAACTTATGACTTCGCGTCACCGATATGCTAATGTGACGTGTTGTTTTTAACATGCTTATTTTCTCTGAGTACAAAGTTGCTTATTACCCAGGGTGAGAGGTCAGAGGTGTAACACATCGTAAGCATACAATGCATAAATGGTAGGGACCCTTTTTTTCAATGTTCGATGTCGAAACGAGCATCGGGAATCTCGAAAAGGGTGCATCCCACCGCGTCGAGAACACACTGTCCAATTTTCCACTCTCGGCGCTAAGTGCGTCTCGATCCAGTGCGCAAAATAATCCCGCTACAATTGTATAGTTTATGTAGAAGTATGTATAACTGTGTTTTTCACAGGGCCGCGTGGATTGTCGCTGGCACAAGAAGCCTTTTCCCGTCATGCAATATTACCAGCACAGAGTCGACTTTCTCAAGAAAACAAGGAGAGAAAATCTCGCACTGTATCAACGAATTCTGAGCACTGTTAGTATTATTTAGTAAAGCAAAGCAAGTCAGTGGTTTGTTACGGGTAGTCAGAAGCTAGCACATCTGACAGCCAGTCTTACCCAGTGTACGACTAAACGCCGACACACACTAGGTACGCCGACTGACTGAACACCGACAAGACTGCTTCGACGTGACTCTTCGCCGACAGAACACTTCGCCTACAGGACTCTTCGCCGACAGGGCTCATGAGGAAGGTAAGGTTACGTTAGAATTGCGCCCAACTGCGCGCGAGCCGAGCGAGCGCTACTTCCATGTGAGTGGCAGTTACTTGACTATGTAATAATATCGCAAGCATGAGCCTTGTCGGCGAAGAGTCCTGTCGGCGAAGTACCCTGTCTAAGTAAAGTCTTGTCGGTGGTCAGTCTGTCGGCGTAGTGTCTGTCGGCGTTTAGTCGTACACTCAGTCTTACCAATGGGTATCAATATCGTGTTCCCCAGTAACTTTTTGCTGGAGGTCAGTTAGGCAGTCGCTACATGTAAAATGCTGGTATTTAGCTGCATTCGGTTAGACTGGAAACCTACCTCAACATAGTTGAGAAAAGGCTAGGCAGATAATGATGATGCTAGTAAGGTATTCCCGTAGTATAAATGATAAATGATTTTATTTCTGTAAGTAGGTTTGTACAAACAATTGTACACGTCAATCATATTTTGGAACGGAGTTCCTTATCGCGCGTTGCGAAAGGGGGCTAGACGGAAAAAATTAAGACCAAAGGTTGTAACGACACTTTTTGCATTGAATTTTTTTTTCTGGGACGAGAATAAAATGTTGCACATGGCACCAGGCGAAAAAAGCGTTCCACGTAGTATTTTCTAAACATTATTTTAAATATTATTATAACTTAAAAAAAAAAATATTTGGTTGAAAATATTATGCCATTTTTCAGATGGCGTCCTCCGGTAAAGCAACTTTGGTCGAACTATACCAGCGTTCCACGTAGTATTTTCTAAACATTATTAATAAATATTATTATAACTTAAAAAAAAAAACAATATAATTCCTTCACTAATTAATCGAAAACAACTTCGTTCCATCCGGGTGTCCCTTGACACCTCTGTTTTTTAAACTAGATGAGGTCGGCGTTTCCTATCTGACTACTCTGAGAAGAAAGGCCGAAACAAACTCAGAGGTCTCTTTTAAAGTCCAGACATAATCTTTGTCAGATCATGTAAAGACCATATCTATAGATTGGTGTCTGAATTGGTCTTTTGAGGGAAGTACCACACAGATTAAGTGGACCGTACCACCACCAGACCAGCGGAAGTGCACATTTGTCACTAAATACATTCAAGAAGTCCAGAACATCTTGTAGTCTTATAGCTATTTTACTATCCTCTGACCAGAATGCGCGCGTAGACACAACTGCAGAACTGAACCGCGATTGGAAGCAAAATAAACGTAAGATTGTGGAGCAAGCCAGCGCCACGTTCGTGCTGTTTCCTCCCGTCCTTCATGAGGAGATGGAAGACCTGGCCTTTAAGGCTGCACCAGACGTGAAGAGGCCTAGGTAAGGAACGTTCATTGATTACCTACGTACTCTTTTTATTAATAAACTAGCTTAAGTCCGCGGCTGTCGGTTATCCCGTAAAAAAGCAGCCTATATGTCTTTCTCCATATCTCAGGCTATATCTCTACCAAATTTCATGGCGATCGGTTCAGCGGTTGAGGCGTGAAAGCGTATACGCTTTCACGCTCTGTCTGTTATAACAGACAGATGGATAGAGTTACTTGTGCTACGTCGTTGTGCTACAGATAGAGTTACTTGCGTTACGTCGTTGCGCTACAGATAGACAGAGTTACTTGCTTTACGTCAGAGTTACGAAAACTTGAGGAAGTGGAGGCTTTATCTAAGTATGTACAGACAGGTCGGAAGACAAACCACAGGTATCACAGCAGGCTTCAAGGCGCTACTTGTAAACATACGTTTTAGACTGTAGGATAAGAGACCTTCCTAGAGAAAGAAGGACATGTAGTTTTTTTTTTAAACTGTTGACGTATGGAACACCTAGATCTAAAGGGAGCTAAGTCAAAAATTGGGAGTTTTGACTTACGAGTATATATATGCTTAACATATATATAGGCTTACCGTTGAATTCCTTAACTCATTACCTATCGACCAATAAAACAGATTTAAAAATATTTTTCTAGTAGAACTTGCAAAGTAAATATGTACCTATACAGATAAATTCTCCAGTGCACAGGAATACGGTAAACAGTTTTTGACCTTTTCTGAAAAAAGTGTTTTTTAGCTAACTCTGTTTAGATCTAGGTGTGCGATATGTCTTACATATTATTTGCATAGCTAATATAGTAAGTAATATTAAAATAACGATGCGATAAGGGATCAATCAAACGCAATTACCTATTTACGCAAATCCTTCGGTGCGCCCTTAACAAAATAGAAATTATCTTAAGCACTACCTACTCATCGTAAATACTGATCATTCTTGAAGTCTTCAAAAATCTCTCATAGAAGATCTGTGACTTTATACACAGGGTGTGCCTCAAGCTAGGTATGCAAGACGGCGCAGTTATGGGCGAGATATGCGTGGAGCTGTTCACTGACATGTGTCCTAACACGTGTCGTCTGTTCCTGGAGCTGGTGGATGGAGACTCGCACGGATATGGCTATGTGAACACTTGCTTCTTCAGGTAAGACCGCTGTTTTGATTGTGACAGGTAAGGAATCCTAATAGTAGTAATGTACGGTGAGTAAGGCTGCAATAATGTCTGTCATTCCAACACCGTTTGCTGTTTTGGTAGCATTCAGGCGTTAAGTCAGCTTAACGGCTAAAATCTGACAACCGAGTCTTACCAAGGGGTATGTATCGTTTTACCCAGAAAAAGGGTTGTCGAGATCAGATAGGAGGCTAGGCAGATGATGAGGCGTTAGGGCATCTTAAACTGTTGTGAAAGCCATTACAGACAAACAGTGCCATGCCAGTATACTATTATAGTATTTGGTGCCATGGAGACTCAATAGGCAATTGTTTTTTCTTTTTCTTTTTTTCCTAGCGACGCGGACCTTAGGCATGAGATATAGAACCTTTTCCTCAAATCTTTTTACACCCAATAAAACCTATATAAAAACCAAGGACCCATCTACGTTTAAAAACAAAAGAAACGTCAAAAATTCTGTCAAAATTGTAAACAAAATGCCAAAATTATGCTCAAACTCATTTGGTGTCTCGCAACATTTTTTAGCAGCATAATATTATTCCTCATTCTGATTTCTATGAAGATCATTGACCTTTCACTCTTGGAGGGTATTGACGAGCAAGCGCTGAAAGATGTTGGTATCCGATTCAGGGATCACCGGGGCTAATGAGATCTTTATTAAAGTCGTCAGCCCCGAGGGTCAAACATTTACAGCCTATTTTCCCGAAGATACTCTAATTGAGGAAGTTAAAAACCGTGCGATTGATTTTTTCTATCCAACCGGAGAAACTGGCGCTAGTCGCTACAAGATCGTACGCGTCTTCGATACTACCACTCTCCATGATTTCCTAACACTTTCCCAAGAGCAGGTCATGATGCAAGAAGAGCTCTTACTCGTTGAGAGACGTCTGCCCGAAGCTGGGACTTTATGGGACCTCGGTACGGTTAGGGCGCCTCAACATGGGACCATCGCAGCAGCCACAGCTTCGTTACCAACTCCTGCGAGCACGATACGACAGCCGAATCTCCAGTCTCTTTTATCAACCAACGAATTGTCTTATGAATTAAGGAAGATTTTAATATCCTTGATAGAGGCGGGAGCTCGGCTCGCCGCTTCAGGCAGAAATTACGAAATGACACTGGCCCAACTGACGGCAGCTTTAGACGAACCACAGAGGTCCCAACCAGCCGTCATCCAGGTCATTACTCCCGAAGATATAGCAGCGAGGCTCAACATACCAGATTACACGGCGCTGGATGACACTCCGGGAATTCGTAAAACTGACGGAAACGAGTTATACCGTCGGGCGGAACATCTACAACGATTCTTGGAGAAGTTCCGGGAATGGAGGAACAAGATGGCTGAACCACCGAGTCCCGAATCCATTGGAGCGTTGAAAGACATTGGGTTTACGTACGAAGAGGCTGACAAAGCGCTGCGTTTTACGGGCTGCAACGTACCTGCTGCTGCCTCGTATCTAATCGGAGAAAGAGGTTCTAGCATCTTCGAACTTGTCAATGGATTACCTGATGGTCTGATCCTACAGACTTTGCTGAAACAACCGCACATACAACGTGGCTTGCTGAACACAAGAATGTTGATAGCTTTTATAGCTATGGTCGGCCAGACGGGCAGTGCGTCGCTTTGGCTAAATTCTCCTCACGGGAGTCCTCTACTATCGCAGATTTCCAGGACCTATCACTCTGAGAAGTATTGCCTCGCTGTGAACCAGTTTTCAGAGGAAAGGCGGGAGAATAACAACGTGCCCTCGACTTCTCGGCAGCGGAACTGATGGGAAACCAAATGAACTTGCTTTTTATTGGCTTTCTTATTTTGATTAAATTTTTTGTTGACGACTTGGTTTCTTTTATTTTTGTTTTAATAACCATAAAATGTTCATACATTTTTACAATGAATTAAGTAGGGTCTTAATAGTGGTAGGTAAGTGCAGAATCTTTGGCTTTCCAGAACTAAAGTTGTAAGTAATATCTTTATATGCTTAGGTTAATTACACCGGTAGGTACAGAATATGCATGGCGCACGTCGTCGGTAATTACAGCCACGCCTCCGCCGCCGATTTTTTATCGGCGTCATCCGCGTCAAAATCAAAATATGGCCAGACTGCTGATTGTACCTACTAGTCTACTTGTACAATTTGTCGCAAAGTGGACGTGGTTTACGGACACAGAGTACATTATTATATACTGTTTACGGAATTGAAGCCTTTTCGACACCGGGCTTGTTCTGGTCACCTCTCTCGTCTCCGGGCGAGACAGTTCGTGGTAACTGTCGAGAACATTTTACAGGTACACGTGGCTTAAAAGTGAGATGGATCTGAGGTTCTTCAGTAAGATCTTATTAACATTTTTAAGAACAGAACCACTTCATCTCTCGGGCGTTGTACCTTCTTGGATAAAAAGAGAATTTTGTGATAGTGGTTTGATTTCTAACCGACTTCAAAAAAAGGAGGAGGTTCTCAATTCCTTGTATTTTTTTTTGTTTGTTAGGTACCTCATAACTTTCGACTGGGTGAACCGATTTTGATGATTCTTTTTTTATTTGAAAGTTAGTGCTTCCCGTGTGGTCCCAATTTGAATTTCATATAGATCTGATGATGCGTTTCGGAGACAGACAAGGGAACTCTTCAAAAAATTACAGTAAATAAACCGCGATTGCCATTATCGCATAAATATGCATTGTCTTGACCCCAAGGATGATGAAATTTCGAATTAGTGGGGTAGGTAACTACTATATCTAAATTAAAAAAAAAAACAACCGACTTCCGAAACAACACTACAAAGTGAAAAATAACTTTAATATCGGAAGTCGGTGACTTTGGACATGTATTTAATTTCTTTGTCATCGCCTTCCGAAAAGGTTTTTATAAAAGTAGGTACTTTTATTACAATTACGCCGATAACATCGCCGCGGCTGGTGTAAAATACATCGGCCTACACCTCTAGACACAGAACCATCAAACTGAAAAACAGCACCTCTTGACGACAGAGATACCAAGATATAGGAGTACCTACCTACATAATATCTGTACTCAATGAAGTAGGTAACACTACAACAACTCTTTGAATCATATTTTATTTCACATAAACCTGCAAGGGCACTTATGAAACATCAGAAGTTAGGTGCACGGTTCCAATTCGTCGCTTCCTATGGAGAAGAGCCGGCAAGAAACTCCACGGTTACTCTTTTAAAAATAATTGGGTTTTACAATGTTTTCAAATTACAGTGATAATAGGTATGGGAGGACAGTGCAGGCCTGTCAATAAGTACCAAGTACTTAGAGGAATGAAAATAAAGAATAGAACATCGTCTATAAATCTAGTCTGTAAGGCCTACAATGTTCTCCCGTTCACAATATGTAAAAGAATCTACATTAGTAAGATCAACCTATTTAAACAAAGTGACATGATTTTCATGAGAATCACTAATAAATAGTTGATATTTGAAGCGATGTATCATTAAACATCGCATCGCATTTTTATTTTTTACACTTTCATCTATCTATCTTTCGTCATTTTTGAAATGTCAAAAATGACGAGAATATGTCAGAAAGTGTAAAAAATAAAAATAATAAAAATTAACATTGTAATTTGGAAGCAGTTAATAGACTCTTACAAAGTTATGCTGTTAATGAGGTACCAGGGAAGCGACATGTGCAGAAGGAATTAATGCCAAACTTCCCTGTCTTCAACGTAGTCTTTTATCTTATTTGTTAAGGAAAGTCCCTCACTTATACTGGAGCGGTGGAGACGTGATCTGCAACAATGGGTTCGGGTGCTACGCTCAACGAGGCCGAAACGTGCCCATCGGTGCTGAGAACTACCACTACCCTCATTCAATGCCTGGTAATATGCGAGCAGCATCATTAGCATCATTCATCATTTTCTTCCTGTTAAAATCACGCTCTTTCGAGCCTACTGTACTTCTTTTTACACGTGCAGCCTGTGGGCTAAATGTTCGCAAAGATCGTACAGCGCTCTCCGCGTTCAATATAACAATGCATTTAGGATACTGGTGGGGCTGCCCCGTTTCTGTAGTGCGTCAGGGATGTTCGCAGATGCGCATGTAGATTGCTTTTACGCAACAATGCGTAAAAGGTGCGCTTCCCTAGTGTGCAGGGTGTGGGGCAGCTCCAATAGTGTCTTAGGCATGGTTGCGAGTCGCCTGGACTGTGTTTACGTGGATCACTGTTGTGCCGTCTCTCATGGGATGTCGCAACGGTGATCGACCGTTGTTTTTGTATTGTTTTACTAACAAGTCTCGGTTACTTGAATAAATAAATATTCTATTCTATTCTATTAGCCTTACAGCAATCACCTGCTGGACATAGACCTCTCCAATCCCTCGCCATTTATCTCGGTCCTTGGCTTCTGTCATCCAGCTGCTTTTGACCACCCTGCGAAGATCGTCAGCCCATCTAATTAGGAGTCCCGCGTTGGGTTGCCGATTCGTAGTCTTCACTTAAGGCCAGGTGAGCCGAGCGCGGTAGGCATGTAATGCTTACCTCAGCCCCCGAAACGAGTAGTGAGACGTAACTAGTTACGATCCGCGAGCGACGCGCGCGCCAGGCGTGGCTGGCGGCCGGCAGCGGTATTAACTACGAGTATGTCACCGAAAAGAGCAATACAGTGGATCAACTTAAACTGATTACGATTAGTAAAATTTTGTTTTACTATTCTAGTAAGTATTTTTTAAAGATGTAATATGTTGCGGAAATGAGATTTCTTCATAACATAACGCCTGTATTCTTTCAGAGGGGTTGGGCAGTGGTGTATTAGTACACCCACAATTCGCCAGTTATGTTCAAGTTACATACAGACTGGAAGTAATAATCCGATTAGGGTGATCGTCGTAGTTTTTTAGTTGCACTTGTTTATTTATTTTCTTATTCATAAATAACATACACATACATATATGTACATATACCTACATACAAAACTATGTACCGACTACGGCACGTAGCGCGTAACGCGCTGAGTTGCACTATGTTGGATTCTCAACCTTCGGCTTACTACCGAGAGTTGAAAATCCAGCGCGCGAAATTACGTCCGTGTGAACGTGGACTTATTTTAATTATTTTTCTTTCTAACTGTAAACAGCCAACAAACCCACGCCGCCGGCCGGCCGGCCGCTGCCGGCTGTAACGACATGTTACTTGTCATGGTTTTCGAGGCCGCTGATCAAGATCGATTTGTGACGGCCGCCGCAAAATGACGGCCGCCGCAATATGACGGCCGCCGCTATATGACGGCCGCCGCAATATGACAGCCACCGCAATATGACGGCCGCCGCAATATGACGGCCGCCACAATATGACGGCCTCCGTAACATGACAGCCTACGTAACATGACGGCCTCCGTAACACGACGGCCTCCATAACATGACAGCCTACGTAACATGACGGCCTACGTAACATGACGGCCTCCGTAACATGACGGCCTCCGTAACATGACGGCCGCCGCAATATGACGGCCGCCGCTATATGACGGCCGCCGCAATATGACGGCCGCCACAATATGACGGCCTCCGTAATATGACGGCCTCCGTAACATGACGGCCGCCACAACATGACGGCCGCCGCAACATGACGGCCGCCGCAGCATGACGGCCGCCGCAATACGACGGCCGCCGCTATATGACGGCCGCCGCAATATGACGGCCGCCGCAATATGACGGCCGCCGCAATATGACGGCCGCCGCAATATGACGGCCGCCGCAATATGACGGCCGCCGCAATATGACGGCCGCCGCAATATGACGGCCTCCGTAACATGACGGCCTCCGTAACATGACGGCCGCCGCAATGACGGCCGCTGCAATATGACGGCCGCCGCAATATGACGGCCGCCGCAATATGACGGCCGCAGCAATATGACGGTCGCAGTAACAATACAACAATAGTGACACACACACTATTTACAGGGCACTAGTTTGCAGGGCTTCTTAGCCCTGCCCTGCAACGACACGGGGCGCGCGCATGTAAAGATAAAAACACTGGATTTTAGATTTCTTATAAATGTATTTTCATAGTCCATATTATGACGGCCGGATTTCATCATATTTTTTACGACCTTTATTATGGTATAAGTTTTATTGTTCAAAGCCTTATATAACACAAATGAAATAAAAATCCGATCATCATTAAGACTTGTCTTTGCGATATAAGTGGATGCAGTAAAATGCAAGTAATCGTGTATCGCACGGCCGGAATATCTAGATCAAGATGTGAACTATGTAATATATTTATTTCAATTTTTTTTATCTGGTGAATCTACTTATAAAACACAATACAAAACAACGTTTTTCCGGATCACCCCGCCTTAAGGTGAATCTAGTCCACATTTTTTCTCTAAATTACTCCACTGTTCGACAATGTACATCAAAAATGAAACATGGTATGGTTTTGTCTCATTATTAATATTGTCTGTACGGAAACAGAATACTAAAATAAAAAGCCATTAAAAAGTTAGGAGCCAACAAAGATTCGTTTTTTTTGCTAATTTACCTAACTTTGGGCGTGTTTAAGTAATAAAAGAAGTGTAAAATCTCCAAAACCAAGGCGGTACCGGCAAAGCTCAAATATCGAAAAGTACAATAAACTTATTGGTTATTGATTTATGCAGTGGTTTTTTCATAAAATCCGATCTTCCGAAGGACTGTTCTTAATTTTTTACGCGCCTGTTGTACTATAAATGATCCTGCATCTCACTCAATAATGTTGTACGTGTAGACTAGCTTCTAACTGCTCATCACTGATATTACCTCTGTCAGACACGATGCCTGGTGAGACAGCGTGCTTTTTAGCCAGGCTCATCATTGAGTTCGAGCCCGCGACTAGGTTCCCCTTAAGGTGGCTACTCCAGCGTAGCCAAAATTAAATTTCGTTATGTGTTTTGCAATTTGCAGGTAGGTGACAGGTTGTATGTTGATTGAAATGTTATTTGCGACCGTAACTCGCATTTAAATACATAAATATGATCATTAAAATCGTCAATTCAACTCTCAAGTTCATTGAATATAATCATTATAATCGTCAATGCAACTCTCTAAGTTCATTTAATCCCAATGAAAAACTATTTCATGAAAAAGTCAATGCAAAAAACGTAGATAATTTGAATTTCGCGGGCTTTTCTGGCGCTTCCACCTTAGTGTCTCAACCACCTTATGAGTTATTTGCACGCAGGTTTGCTGTCGATGCGAGTGACAGTAGACGATGAGATGTGCGGTATCTTCAACATCACATTCAAGCCGCTGCCGCAACTAGATCTACGCAACGTTGTCTTTGGCAGAGTAAGCATTTTAAACATTCCATAATTAATATTATCAGCAGTAATCTGCTATATTCCCGGGGGGGTTGGCAGAGGTGATCCATCGTAAATCAGCCTTGTTCCCACTGCTGGGACACAGGCCTCCTCTCTGTGAGAGGGAGTGGGCCGTAATCGACCATTCGGGCCCAGTGCGGGTTGGTAGATGTCACACGTCTTCGAATTTTTGGCTCTAGGACATGCCGGTTTCCTCCCGATGTTTTCCTTCACCGTTTTGCAGTGCAAGAGCATTAGTGATGAAATGAAATACACAAAATAAAGTCCTACTCGTAAATCGGGGCCACAGAGTACTTTATACAGGGCCACAGAGTACTTTATACGGGGCCGATACCACTGGACCACTATTGCAGTGTTCACATATTTCGCCAGCAAGGCGTATTGCCTTGGTAAGACTGGTTCTTTTGGGGTTCTAACGACCCGTAACGGCTGTCAAAGATCCACGAATGACAGCCGGGACCAACAGCTTTCAGAGGCACGGAGAGGACTTGGTATGTAAAGATGGTAACCCATCTACGGTCCAACCGTGCAGCTTTACCTGATCGATCGACCCGTGCGACATGCCCCCCTCTATATCCTATATTTCTTATACTCTCAGGTAATCCGACCAAGCAGTACGTACAACATAATCAGCAAGCTCGGCAACGCTCTCAGTTCCCGGCCGGTGGTGGAGATCTGGTCCACGCGACGGAAGGTGAAAGGTCGCTGGCTGAGCGGCGCGACCAATAAGGAACTGGTGAAGAGATCGGCTGCTTGTCTTAGAAAAACATTGATGTGTACTTAATTAATATTGTTGTTATAGTGTACTTTTGGCTCGGTAATAAATTTTGTAATCTGTATGTATGATTGTAATGGTTTCGTGTGTTACCAGACATAAAGAATGGCACCATCCCATTTCTTCCCGTGTGTATCAGGCGCGGTCGCAGCCAAAGACTTTGGGGGGTCACAGACAAAGACTACCTACATATTAATAAGAAAATGTATTATATTTTCGAAAAATTACTATTTTATGCTTTAAGTTTACAGCTTTGAGGGGGGTCATGACCCCTAGGACACCCCCCTCGGACCGCGCCTGGTGTGTATAAGGCGACTCTAGAGAATGGGCAGCAGTGTTCTCTATGCATTTTACCACCATTCTGCGATCGCCAACCCGCCTGCCAAGCGTGGCGATTATGGCAAGCCCCCCAAATTGAGGGAGGCCTATGTCCAGCAGTGGACGTCTTTCGGCTGAAATGATGATAAATGATGCGAACATAAATGTATGGATCAGCTCATGTTTATTTCACGATTTTAGGGTTGATCCCATCGTAAAAGTTGTTCATAATTATGAGTACAATTACCCTTTTAAGGGGCTTAGAGGAGCTAAACGCAAGTTTTATAATGCCTAAAAGTTTATGATCTACTGCAGTAAACAAAATCAGAAAAATATATGATAATCTTCAGGATATATGCTAGTTAGATAGTGTGTTGAAAACATAATACGACAAGTTTGATACGATAGAAAAAAATCACGAAGTTACGTCTAAAAAAATCTTTTAACGATTAAAAACCATACTAATATACATGCAATCATTCTGATTTTTTGTCAGATTATTCTACAAGCAAAATACTAGCATAATAGTGTTTTAATTTTTTAGTTCAATCAATAGATTTTTCATAAATCGTATATTCTTATTTCCAAACATAATACGTATGCATGTGTGCGTAAACGCCCGTGTACCGACAGTGCCGGCCGACGCCTGATGCTAGTAGGATGTGTCGCTCTTTTCGCCGCATTATTTCCGCTAAGATTGTTTACTGTGTTCGTACTCCATTTTGTAAATTGTTTATTTCATATATTCTTTCCGTAAAAAATCTTCTTTCTTGTAAACATAAAACACTTTTAATACAAATAGCGTAATAAATAAGGTACTTAGTTTTTAATAATTACCATTTGTAAATAGGGGAAATAAATTTAAATCAGTTACGAGGAGTAAAAAACGTTCATATAAATCAAATCATATGAACAATATTAAAAGATGAGAACATTTTATGATCACTAAATATTTATTTTTATATCAATAAAACTATGAATTTGGAAATATCTAGTAACCGTGAACGAACTGACTACACAGCCAGCATACTCTCCGTTTTTTCAGGGAAGCACCTGACTGTTACAGTAGCGTAATGGCTAAAGGTGTCGCCTTGCATTAGAAAGTGCTCGGGTTCAAATCTCGGGATATTGTCATCGGGTTTCATTTTTCTTTTATTTAAAGTAGCACTACTATATTTAGATATATTTATTAAATACTTTTATAAATAGCTAGAAAAAACGTTAAAAATGTAATTATCTTTTATAGGAGCAAGAAAGTTGAAAATACCAACACGGAAGTTAATTCCAATGCGTAAGACTAATTTTATTGATTTTCTTTATAATATATAGAAATTATAATCATGTATGAAGGTTAGGTATCTAATCTTATAGAAACTTTTAGCTTAACAATTTTTTAGAATGTCTAAGTACAAATTGACTGCATATCCAGTTAGCAAATTTATCGTTTTTTCAAGTCTATTCGACTGTTATAGTAGTGTATTAGGTAGAGGTGTAAACTTGCATTGAAGAGTGCTCGGGTTCAAATCCCAGGACTTAGAAATATAAACGTATAAACGTAAACCTGGAAATGCTTAAACTTAATGTCACATAATCGTAACCCGAAAAGATCTTAATTAAAACAAATAAAAATAATTTATTGTGTTATCTATTTTTTTAATTAAGGTTACCGCGCCATCTATTAGAATACTCGAGCGTAATCTCGCTAAACCGTTAGTGTTCAACTTCGTATTTGTTTTGTATGCTATTTGCTACGGCCGTCGTCGTAAAATGGCGTGCACGTCGATTGTGTAAATGTGTGCGTGCGTTTTTCAAGGCCACTTAGGTCTTGTAGCCCTCTTAAATAAAAAAATTGCCATGTATAACGTACGCAAAACATTGCGCTTATGGGTGCAAAACATTGTTGTTTTATCATAAAAAAACTTGTTTTCGTAAAGAAATGTCAGTAAAAGTTGTAATTCTGACGTTCAATATCTTTGTAACCAGAAGTTTTCCAGGTATGGTCCAGTAGAAAAAACCGGCCAAGTGCGAGTCGGACTTGCGCACGAAGGGTTCCGTACCCATTATCTATAAAAACGGCAAACAAATCATGTCTGTTGTATGGGAACCCCCTTAAATATTTATTCTTGTTATAGCGGCAACAGAAATACATCATCTGTGAAAATTTCAACTGTCTACCATCACAGTTCATAAGATACAGCCTGGTGACAGACGGACAGACTGACAGACGGACGGACAGCGGAGTCTTAGTAATAGGGTCCCTTTTTACTCTTTGGGTACGGAACCCTAAAAATGATCATATTGACGGGCAGTACAAGTGACACTCGGCTTCGTTAAGTGTCTTTTTACACCCGATATACACAAGCACACGAATACTTTAATAAAATTGCACTATTCACGCATAATAATGTACAATAATTGTACTGAATAAAATTACAAGATAACTGATTGGCCATAGCAGCAACAACAGTCAGTGCTGAACGAACAGCAAAACGAAATAAAACACAGATTAAAATTACAAAATAACTATATAATTATAATATTCATTGATCATAAAACAGTATTAAAAACATTGTGTGAGACGACCATACATAGTTCGAACAAATAAAAAAATAACGCGTTTGGACGTGGAGTTGCAGACAACAGCCCGATATCTATAGGAAACATGACACAGCTTTACAAATGCTCAAGGGTTTTTATTTATTTATTGATAACTAGCTTTTGCCCGCGGTTCTGCCCACGTGGATGTCGGTTATCGAGTAAAAAATAAGTCTAGGGTAAAAGTATAGTTGCCACACTTTTGAAAAATCAATCTATATCTCTCAATATAAAAAAACAAAATACTTTATTTGTAAAACTGGCCGATACTTTGGTTTTTTAACAATAAATTTATAAAAAGTATCAAACATTATCTTTAATATTTCCAGAGTAATAGTGATTTTTGCGTACCTCTATAGTTTGGGACATCTATCCCGCATAGGGGATAGTTGCCTAATCCAAATAAATTACGTTTAGGATAGATGCCCCGCCGAGAAACAGGACATCTATCCCGCAATAACTTTGATCGCAATTTGTCTTCCCATGCAATCGCACAGACTTGCGACACGGTCAACTTAGTGATAGTTAGAGAGTCTTTCGATAGGTTTTTAAAATAGCATGCGATTCATCCGCGAAACTAAAGTAATTACAATCGGGGCAACTATCCTGGTGTCCAACTATCAGACTATATCTCTGCCAAATTTCATGAAGATCGGTTCAGCGGTTTAGGCGTGAAAGCGCACAGACAGACAGGCTTACTTTCGCATTTATAATATCAGTAAGGGTATGTCCACGATGCATGGAAGTAATAATATCGCGGCGGTAATTGAAACGCAAAATCGGACAGTTCTTTCGACGAGCCAGGATGCGCTCTGTTGAATTCTGAATGCTCGGTTCAATACCGAGAGTTGAAATTTGAGAGCATGATAAAATCCCGCCGCAATATTTTTACGTGCGGAGAAATGTCGTCAGGCTATCTACCAACACTTAAATTATATGAAGATCTAGGCCATTTTATTAATTAACGAAACGTTAACTTTCAAACATTTTTTGATGTTCCTCCGTTTCAACAATACACTATACACCGTGAAATTTTAAAGGTTGATTTCCCGCGGCAGATCAACTTGCCATAAGGAGTACTTTCGAAGCATAGAGTAAAAGTAAAAAAATAAAGATTTTTTTGTTTTAAAATAAAAAAATAAAAATTAATCAACTCGATAAACACTACTCAATAGTAAAACTAGAGATAACTTGTAGGTACTACTCGAATCGCACGCACCGCCGACAAAGGGAACAGCGATGCATAAATGTTCAAAGCAAAATAAACTCTCCACGTGGTGATTTTTCACACTGGTTAATCTGCCATTTTTCGTTTCTAATATTTTATTTGCTTATAAAACGATTGTATTACCTAGACAAAACTATTTCGCTGCGGGAAAACAACCATTAAAATTTCACGGTGTAGAGTAAAACGGACAGCAAGACACTTCGTTTGAGAATTGTACCGCGTTTTCAATAAAAAAATTGTATCCCCCTCTCATCTGACGCGCAACGTTCTTGAGGTCGGGAACAATAGAAAAGTAATTGTTTTAATTACTTGACATTTGAGCGTAGGGGCACAGCTTAATACGCCTGAGAAAGTACTCAAATTAGATTTACGAAATCTTTTCAGTCAATTGTAGAGATAAGGTTTAAATATACCCGCGCCCCCCTCCCTCCACAGAACAGGACAACACAACAACCAATGAGCCAAAAATTCGTCTACCATTCTTTACTGAAAATTACCGTTATTACAGTAACTTTAAGGTTTAAAATGCTGTTACCGTTTTACCCTACAGTACTATATCTATACTAATATTATAAAACTGAAGTTTGTTTGGTTGAACGCGCTAATCTCAGGAACTACTGGTTCGAATTGAAATATTCGTTCAGTGTTGGATAGTCCATTTATCGAGGAAGGCTAAATGCTATATGACATCACGCTAAGACCCTTAGGAGCCGAGCAAAGACAAAAAAGTCACGAATACGAAGTACTCGCACGGGCAGGCGATTCGAAGCGACGGGATGGGTCGGGTACCAAGAAAATTGACGCGAACGAAGTCGCGAGCAGAAGCTAGTAGTGAATATATCACATCCAGCTTTAAGTCAGGAAAACACATTCCTTTTGATAAATTATTTTAAAACCCACATACAAAATAACTACTTCAACAATTTTTACAACCTTTACAATATAACTAATCATTCTGGAAATCAACTTAATTTACGCTGATATAAAGTTGATATTTGTTTAAGTGGAAATAACATAAATTATTAAAAACACGAATTTGAACACGGAACTCTTAAAAAATTACTGGTAAACGAAATTATGGGCCACAGAATATACAAATTTATTATTTGAGCCAATACTAACGAACTCTTTAAAGTTATTATTACGCTAGCGATACGCAGGTAGATTCTACAGTCATAATAAAATTATCTATTGTAAGGCTATCTGTCCATTCAAAAGGAGCAGTTAAGAGGACTGCCTCTGTCCACTGAAGTATAATACTAGCCTATTATAGTCCCAGTGTTGGGCAAAGGCCTGTTCTCATTCAGAGAAGGCAAGATCATTGACATCTGTGAAGAAACAATATCGTGAGGAAACCTAGACTAAATGTGAAAGTTGTTTGTTAACAATCACGTTAAAACGGCAGAAGCGATTTGGATGAAATTTGGCAAACAAATAGATTATAAACTTATATTATAAACGTGAACGTTTGAATGTTTGGTTGTTTGATACTCTTTCATGCAAAAATGGCTGAACGAATTTGCATGAAATTTGGTATACAGATAGATTATAAACTAATATTATAAATTTGAAAGTTTGAATGTTTAGATGTTTATTACTCATTTATGCCAAAACGGCTGAACGAATTTGCATGAAATTTGGCATACATATAGATCGGATATACGATACTTTTCATCCCGGTAGTACATTCCCTTGGAGTAATTTTCAACCGCCACGCGGGCGAAGCCGCCGGCAGAAGCTAGTAGGCTATATAAGTCTGTAATCGCCAACCAGTCTTGTGGTGATCAATGCTCGTGTTTTCTCTATATGTGAACTGGCCTTTGGTCAGCAGCGGGAGGAAAATAGGCTGGATCTTTATAAACACACAGAATGGAAACCACATACAAAGTGTAAAGTAATTAACGCAAGACCTCATATGCCCCAATATGGTATTTTACTCTATATGAGAAAAAAATCTATATATTTTTGAGATAACTTAGACAAAATGCAGTCGAAAAATGTTAGTTTTAGTTAATGAAATAACAAAATAAATTAAAAAAAAACAATTCAAAGATTCAATTTTTTTTAACTGTTTTTGAACACCATGAAATAGTAGCCGCCATGTTATTACGTCATACCACTGTTTAAACTAATCAACTGTACAACTTAGTACTTTTATTATTTTCGTAACCAAAGTAATTTTTATTGAAATAATAATTTACATTCAGTAAAAGCAAACCAACGATAAGTAAAATAATAACTATTTTTTTAAAATTATAAACAATTATTAACTTACAAAATATCAGCGCATTTGTCTACAAAGCAAACTGACGTCATATCTACAGAGCAATATGGCGTCCACTGCGTCCAGCGTTTTCGTCAAATTACTCGCGAAATTTGAAAATGTAAAATTTTAATGCATTTTTACGGCACTAATCGATTAAATAAAAAAAATGTGTTAGCATTAGCATTTTAGAATCAAAAGACACTTTAAAAAAAAATGGGTGGAATACTCTATTAGATTATCGAGTTAAAAACACAATACAATGACCAAAACTATTTTTTTATAGATAACTGTACTGTACTTACTATTAAGAAAATTGTGTTGACACTAAATTTATGCTTTTAAAATTTATTCCTATTGTCTTAAAATAAGGTTTAATTTTCTTCAGCTCAATCAGCGGTCAGTAAGACAAAATACATTTTTTTTTAAACAAATACCTATATTCAAAGTTACTAAGGAAAGGTTAAGCGTGGCAAAATGGTCCTTCCCTACAAAACCCATTCGTTCCACCTGCTGGAAATCTCGCAACTGAACATGAGTTGCCTTGGCTTCTCTGGAAGTCTTTGAATAGACTCCGAACTCTGGCAGGTCGATGTAAAGAGAACCTGCTCAGGTGGAGATTCACGGATAACTCCGGCTTGGAGTGTGAATGAAACTCAAGACAATGTTCGTGTTCTTTCACCAGTATTAGCTTGACTACTGACAGGTTATATAATTATATTAGTTCATGTATTGGTTTATTTTATTTGCCTGTACTATGTTTTCAATGTTTTGTTGGTATATAAGCCTGTGCTAGCTGACATATGGCAAATTTAATGTTTTTTGTGTTTCGTAATATTAATTACCTACTACTGTATAGAATGAAGTTCTTCTAACTTAACAGACAGCTGTGCTGCTGTACAGTTTGTTGCGCCACTTCTTCTTTCCCACTAGGAAGTGGTGAAGGGCGGGCGTTTTGGGGGGACTGTCTTATGTAATTTTGACGTTCAAAAAGAGCTGACTCTCAGCCTAGTTTGAATAAATTACTTTTGATTTTTAATGTGTTGCTGTCCCACAAACAATGGGGCGCTTAATATCTTATCCGACGTGTTCTGTTGTCTGCACGCTAAAGGAGTTCATGGACGCTGCTAAAACTGCCAAGCTCGTAGCCAAATTCTGGGCTGACTGTATTTAAATTACTAAAGGTTACTGATATCGATTCAGTAGTCAATTACTTTCAGGATTTCCGATATTACACACTGTATGTGGTTTCAATACTGTATCCTGCAAAGACTTAAGAGCTCGATCGTGAAGTAAATAATCTATGTTAACAATACATTTACGGTACATACAGACTTCTTATCACGCTAGTAGGAGGTCGTCGTCTCTCGTTTTGTGTTTTAGATATCTGAACATTCTCCTGTGAACAAAAAGGGAAGTGTTATTAAAACTGTTGCAGTATTTAGAAGAAGAGCGAAATAAGACTACCTTACCACTTTATCATTATAGCTTCAGTAGGTATTGCGTTTTGAACAAAGTTGGAATGATACAAAATTTTAATCGAGGAGCTTTTGGCTAAATCATAACAACCGCATGAGTCGATCGATCAGGTTAAGCTACGCTTGGCGCGGTTGGTCCGTGGATGGGTGACCATCTTTAAATATTAAGATCCCCCTCTGTGCCTCGGAAAGCACGTTAAGCCGTTGGTCCCGGCTGTCATATGTAGATCTTTGACAGTCGTTACGGGTCGACAGAAGACTGAAAATCTGACAACCATTCTTACCAAGGGGTATCGCATTACCCAGTAACTTGGTTAGGTTGTGGAGGTCAGATAGGCAGTCGCTCCATGTAAAATACTTAGCTGCATCCGGTTAGACTGGAAGCCAACTCCAAGATAGTTGGGAAAGGCTAGGCAGGTGATGATGGGTTTTCGATAGCCAGCACGTGGCTAAAGTTTTGCCAGCTAATTTAATTTGACCCTGTATACAGGTGAAGCTTATAAAAGGGCGTTAAAAAATGCTAGTCTATCTTAATGATAAATGATTTTATTTCTGTAAGTGGGTTTGTACAAACACTTTTTACACGTCAATGATATTTTTATTTAAACTAGATGAGGTCGGCGTTTCCTATCTGACTACTCTGAGAAGAAAGGCCGAAACAAACTCAGAGGTCACAGTCTCTTTTAAAGTCCAGACATAATCTTGGTCAGAACTTGTGAAAACCATGTGGATTAGTATCTGAAATGGTCTTTTGAGGAAAGAACCATACAGATTGAGTGGAGCTCTCCATTCAGTGCACGAATTTATCAGTAATCATGCAGCAACTCAGTTAGTTAATTTGTATTTATTTTAATCAAATTTAATCATGTATTTTCTATTTATATGTTTTAACCTGTTTACACCATCGTAATAAATTCTGTCTTGATTTTTTTTTGTCCTCTAATTTTATAATTTATTTTTCATAATTCATCATTTAGATGTACAATGTATATGTGAATCCTTTGTTGGAGATCCTAAATAAATAAATAAATAGGACACGCGCAAGCTGCACAACTCACCAGATAGACCTGGGCGCGTGCCCCCAGTCGCGCGGCGTGTGTGCCAGCGCGCGCCGCACGTCGGCGTCGGGCACGATCACGTCGCTGACCACGCGCGCCACGCGCACGCCGCCCGCGCGCGGCCACGGCACGCCGCGGTTGTCGTCCAGCACCAGCTCGATGCTCATCGTCACCTCCCACACGGAGCGCAGCGGGATGTTGGCCACCTGGACAAATTATACTACATTACTGTCCTGCTAATTGTAAATGCAGCACCTGCAAAAAAGCGGTTTCGAGAAAAACGCTGAAATCTAAAAGTGGAATTTTCATGCAAGTACTGTGAATCTCGTTATCAAAAAAACATTTTTATTTTTCCCATATAGGTTTGCCCCTAAGGATGCCATTTCTGCAAAAAAGTGTAAACCCAAAAGTGTCGATTACTGCAGATACAATTAGCAGGGCAGATTATTTAAAAATGTAAAAGTAAATTATAAGTAAAAACAAAAAAAAAATGAAAGCTCTGTCCGATGATGTCCGAGCCAAAAGGCTCCATGATGTATTGTGATAGGGCCCGATGTGATGTCACAGACAATTACAGAAATAATAAAAAAAAAAGATGGAAACAAAGAACTTGTCTTAAAAGGATGATTATTAGACTGAATACTATAAGCAATCTTATGCAGTCGGAGGCATCTTCTTAAATGTAACAATAAAAACCTTTATTCAGTCTAACAGTCATCCTTTTAAAACATGTTTCTTGTTTCCATCTTTTTTAATTAAAGTTCATTTTTTAGGCAGTCGGGTTTTTGATTTTGTAAATTATTTTTTACTTCACAGTTTTTAGTTAATATAATTATTTTTGATGTTAATGGGACCTGTTTATGTAACCCTTTATTTCGACACCCCCCTCAACATATTTTTTTTTTAAAGACACAGTATGGCGCCAAAAATCGGCCAATATATGTTTTTCAATTTTGATATGCTCAGTGTCAGAAATATACGTACATACACTCGAAAAACATAACCCTCCTTCTGGCGCAGTCGGTAATAAATATGTCCGTTAATATGTTAATGTTTGTTTGTTTATTCTTTTTATGTTTTGTACTCCACGTCACTTGTCCCTAAAGGTTTATTAGAAAACCAGCGTCAGACAGCATCTGTGTGGCATTAATGCTGAAATGATCCTTTTTGACGCAGCCGTGAGGCACACACTGTTGTACCTAGCTATTTATATTCACTTTTACTGTTATTATGGTCCTAGGTTATCATTTGTAAACATAATCCAGCATTGCTTATGTAAGCTATCACGCCATTTATACCAGGAGACTTTTATTTTGGTATATGCTTTGTTTACTTTTTATTTTTTGTGCTTGAGTTAATTTTTCACTTTATTTGTTGGTATATTGGCATGGCTAGCTGACATAAATGACAATTTTTTAAGTTCTGTGTCTCGTAATGTTGATTACTTTGCCTGTGGAGTTTCTTGCCCATTCTTCTCCATACGAAACTACATTTTGGAAGGGGCGACTAGAATCAATTCTGTTTTAATGTAAATGTTGACGTTCAAAAGTGCCTTTTAAGTGCCTATTTGAAATAAATGCTTTGACTTTGACTTTGACTGTGTATGTATAGAATCAAGTCTATCCGACTAAACAGACAGCTGTACTGCTGGGGAGTTTGTTGCGCCACTTCTTCTTCCCAGCTAAAGCACTAGGAAGTGGTGAAGGGTGGGCGTTTTGGGGGACTGTCTCATGTACTTTGACGTTCGAAAAGTGCTGATTCTCAGCCTAATTTGAATAAATGACTTTTGATTTTGATTTTGATTAATTTTGTGTTTCACGAACTGTGTCCAAATAAACGGTATACTATTTTTGCCCAGGTCTATGTGGTAGAACCAAAACTTTTCAAGTCATGTGAAATCTAGGAACCCGCAATGGGCCCGCCGCGTGGTGGATTACGGCCCACTCCCTCTCACAGAGGGGAGGCCTGTGTCCCAGCAATGGGCACATTATAGGCTGCTGATGTGTGTAAAAATAAGCTGTGGCAACTAAGAGATGATCAGTCCCTACTGGCGGCGCACGCACATGACGTATGGCTCAGCACCACTCAGCTCAACCATTTTGTAGGAGCCACAAGAGCCCTCATCATCATTTCAGCCGTACAGTGCTCGACATAGGCCTCCCCCTAAAAAAAAATGGGGGGTTTGCCATAATCGCACGCTTGGCAGGCGGGTTAGCGATCGCAGTATGGTAGTAAAATGCATAGACAACGCTGCTGCACATTCTCTGGTAAGTCCCTTAGTCGCCTTCTACGACACCCACGGGAAGAAATGGGATGGTGCTATTCTTTACGTCCGGCACCACACGGAACAAATGCCATATTTAGATTCAACCCAATTTCCTTTGCACCAATTGCTCTATATAATCGTCTACCTACTATAAAATGATCACATATTACCTTCAACGAAAGATTCCCTTCATTATCCAGCGTATAAGCTAGATGCAGCTTCGCGTCGTGCATAGCGCGTCCCCAACGCAACGCGACGCGCGCAACAGCCGCGCAACGTCGCAACAACGGCGGGACGTCGCTCGCGTAACACGTCGAGCGCAACGAGAGCGACACCATGTAGCGCATGGTCTCACACGCGAAGCGGACGGTCATTGTGGCTACGGGATTCTTGCGGTCTGAGGTGGAATAAAAATAGTACATTATGTTACAAGTGTGCAATGTTGGTCATTACACTCGAGGCGGTATTATTCGATAAGGGAGTCCACTGTGTTATTATGATCAATGCACACGCGATTCATACGACGTTTTCAACACACTTGCGAGAAAAAAAACAGACTTGAATTGTTACTTGCCCTTTTTACCTACGTGAATTCGACATTTTTGATAACAATTATACCATACAACGAAAACGTCAACAAATATGGAACATGTAGCGCTGGTTTTGTTTTTTCCGGTGTAAATAACGGCACCGGCAAAACCGCTAAACAGCCTATTAAAAAATTGTTGCGGAGATTGAAAAAAAAAAGTCAGTAAAAAACACTAGTGTATAATAAGCTGAATATTGAACCTCAATGCGTTGCCATACGAGTCACTTTAGAAGCAAGTGTGTTAAAAAACATTTATATCCTTCACTGTATTAGAACAGACCTTTGCACTACATACTACTCCTCTGCAGGGTGGTATTTATTGATTATTTACTATCCGTGCCCGCGACTTCATTCGCGTAGATATCGGAAAACAATAATGCGTCGTTTCACTAATTATTTTTCGTAAATAAAACCCGTCAGTCTCAAGCAAGGCAAAGTCAAAGCATTTATTTAAAATAGGCACATATAAGGCACTTTGAACATCAACATTTACAGTAAAACTTAAAAAAAAAGTTAAACAAAAATAACTTTTTTTTATTTTTCATTTTTTAGTTCAAACTCAAAGCATTTATTTCAATTAAACCCCAATAGGCACTTTTGAATTGTCAAAAAGTCGATAGTTGCCCATTCCAAAACGTAGATCTCTATGGAGAAGAACGGGCAAGAAACTCCACGGACACTGTTTTTAAATCAATTTGGACTTTACAAAATCTTAATCTTGAAGCAACAAGAATAATGTTCCCACATTATTCTTGTTGCTTCTGTATGTGAGAACAATGTAAAAAAAAATATAAACAATTCTAAATACAAGATAAAAATAAGTCCTGGAAGTTAGGAGATGACCAGTCTCATCTCAACCGACAGCGCCCGTTCACGAACTTGACGCGTGGATCAGCACCATCCAGCTCAACCATCTTGTATGAACCGAATGATCCAACACACGCGCCAGCATCAGTGAGACATTTAAGTGAGCGATGACATACTCTCAGTAATAGTACCTACCCCACACAATTCAAAATTTCATCATCCTTGGGGTTAAAACAATGCATATTAATGCGATAGCAGCAATCGCGGTTTGTTCGCAGTCATTTTTTGAAGAGTTCCGTTGCCTGTCTCCTAAACGCATCATCAGATCTATATGAAATTTTAATGGGACTGATTCTAGTCGTTCCTTCCAAAATGTAGTTTCGTATGGAGAAGAATGGGCAAAAAACTCCACCATTTCTCTTTTAAAATGTTTTAAGTGCAACATTTAACATTCATTAATTAAACAGGATACATTTTTATCCAATGCGCAAACGCAAAGACCCCCAGCCCTGAAATTTTTCGACGCTTATACAAAAAAAAAAAAAAAAAAAATCAGCTGTTCCGTACATTTTGACCGCGTAGGTATTGCACTTTTCTATGAAACAGCTGATTTTTAAGTCTAGAATGATAAGCTGAATTCATGGTTACAGTTTGCGCACTGGATAAAAATGTATCCTGTATAATTATGTGTGAAACGGATGCAGCACCCAGAATAAAACTACCGTGCCAAAATAGGTAAAAAGAATTAGTGATCATACCATGCTGCACAGTCTCCACCGCTATATCCAACACGCGAGTGTCTCCGCGAACTCTTGTCCTCGTCGAGTTGTCAAGTCTGTGCGCGAGTCGTGCCGTCAGTCTCAGCCGGCCGTGCAACAGACGGAAAGACCACGTATCGGCTAATGAAGACTCCCACTCACATTCGTGGCTCCTGCAATGTTTTATATTATGTTAACGAGTGTTGAATGGTGGTGTAAGCAGAAGTGTGTACTAGCTTCGGCTAGTCAGCGTCAAAAATATCGGGACGAACAGACTGTTCAAAATGATCTCAACAACTAAGAAAATGTTACTTTATCTCAAAAGGACAAAGTTCTTGTCGGAATGACAGTTGTCGTGTACTGTCTTCATTCTGAAACATTCCCTGTGTCATTGAGTTAATATTTAATTTTCATCGTTGTTTACATCATTTTGAACAGTCTGTTCGTCCTGATATTATCGACGCTGACTGTACATTGGCATGGCTAGCTGACATATATCATATGGCAAACAATTTAAGAGCATTTTCCCCACGCAGGCTGGCAACGGCGCATTTATGGCGGTTTTTCGTAATTATTTCATTAAATATAAACAAAAGTAAACATATTTTTCAGCCATGCACTAGATCGTTGGTATTTTCAAGTTTGTATGCTATTTTTTTACAGTTATTTTAGTATTTGGTTATAAAAATCGACATACCGTCAATTATTTTCTATTTGCATTACTAAGTACGGTTAAATGTTTTTTATGAATGAGTAAATATTTAAAATAATTATAAATACCAACGATCTAGTGCTTGACTGAAAAAAAATTGTACTTTTGTATGTATTTAATGAAATAATCACGAAAAACTACTATAAATGCGTTGTAGCCAAACATGCCCGCGTGGAATGAATGCTCTTAATTTAAATATTCCGTGTCTCGTAATGTTGCTTTAGCATTGGTTTGGATAACTTCTTTTGTATATTATAGTCCTCCAGACCGTATTTCGGCCATGGCGGCCAATCTCAACGGAGATTAGCCTTCGGCGCGGGAGACATGATAGTGCAGGCGTGTGTGCGCAGACACAGGTGTACCTACTCGCTCTTCCCTAATTCTCATAATCCGATGGGACGGCAATCCAACACGACCGGAGAGAAATCAGTCGCAGGACCAACGGCTAAACGTGCTTTCCGAGGCACACCGCCAACTTCCAAATTCCGGGCTGATATTAAGAAATTCCTAACGGAAAAAACCAATATCAGTTTTCCCGACCCGGGAATCGAACCCAAGACCCCCTTACACACGTCTGGACCCGGCTTTAGGTACACCTCTGCCAAACCGTTCGGGTAAATAAGGCGTGATGTTATGTTGGGCACATTTTATTATTATGAATTGATTGGTTTGTACGACTTGAGGTTCAAATTCCAGGTCTGATTGAGAGGACCCAAATTTCAACAGTTATATTTAAGTCCCATGTGATAGGGAGCGAGCCTATTTTCATGAAACGGGCACAAATCCAGACTCGGGCTGTTAGTGAGAAATTCCAGATAAAAATCTTTGGCCGACCTGGGAATCGAACTCAGGACCTCAGGACTTTTAACTCTCAAAATCAAAAGTCATTTATTCAAATTAGGCTGAGAATCACCACTTTTCGAACGTCAAAATTACATAAGACAGTCCCTCAAAACGCCCGCCCTTCTCCACTTCCTAGTGCTTTAGCTGTGAAAAAGAAGTGGCGCAACAAACTCCCCAGCAGCACAGCTGTCTGTTTAGTTAGATAGACTTGATTCTATACATAGGTAGGCAGAGTAATCAACATTACGAGACACAGAACACAGAATAAAAAAGAGTGCAGCGCGAGAGTCTCAGCGCGTCGAAAAAACACAGCGTTCGATTATCAACTCCCGGCGCGCCAAATGTTTATGCTGAGCAATAGCGGTAAAATATAATTTTTCACTCACCCCATAAACGGCAGCATGTCAATCTTGGCCACAACATTGACACCAGAATCAGAACGGTAAAGATTTGAGCTGGGTTCACACATCAATTCGGGATGCCAGTCCATGTGGGACGGCATGCCCTGCATCATGGCCGATGACTGAAGGGGTGACTGACAGTCCGTTGTCGACGTACTATTGACATCTTTCATCGCATTCAGATTCTTACTGCTCGTAAAAGACACGTCAGATTGCGAAAAAGCCGTGAAACTTTCAGATTTCGGGTTCAAATTTAAATCTACGAGCAACGGCTTCTCTGATATATGTTTGAAGTCACCGTCTATGTTGTGGTAATCAGTCAATAATTGTTGTACAGTGATTGTCTGCCCTTGTTTTGTTTGTTGCGCTTTCGGCGACTTTTTTCCGCTGTCGTCCGATGCGTGAGCATTCTGTTCGCTACTTCGTCCGTTACTTTCCGTAACGTCTTTTTCAGGCGCCATTTTATGCGTAGATTCGTTTTTTGAAATCGCAGGCACTTCTATAACTTTGCTTCTTTCAATCGTTACTTTCTTTAGCTTCGGGCTATTTGAAATCTTCTGCATTTTAGTAATAGGTTTCGGAGTCACTTCTACCGAGGGCTTAAATTGTCTATACTTATCCGTTGACGGACTATAAATCCGTTTCTTCCCTTTTGTTTTACTTACCAGCGAGCTTAGACTTTCCATTGGCTCTCTCAAAGCGCTTTCTTTAGAAATGACATTAGTATCGATCTCCGCTGCCTGTTCTTCTATGTCAACAAGATTTGATCTGGAGAATTTTATCCTGTGGTTGTCATATTCGTTGTCGGGAGACAGTCTTCCATCGCAGTCTAACGCGTCATCAACTAATGTTAGCGACGAACTAGCTTCAAGCAACTCTTTATTCATTTTCATAGCTATCATCGTGTTGACCTGATCGTCTTTCAGTTGCTTTGAAAGAGCATGTATTGATGGGTCAATAGAAATAGGTCTGCTTGAAGACGTAGATTGTAGGCTGAATTGGTCGTCTTGCTTCTTGTAGACATATACATCTTCTTGCATTGTTGTATCAAGCGCTTCTTGCATCGTCCGAGTTGCTGCCCGGAATTGCGCGGTGGTCACAGTTTCCACTTCAAATGCATTGTCTTTGGATGATTTATTTAATTGATTCGTAGAGCGTCTGCGCACGATACCACAAAGAGTGTCATCAGATCGCTTCGGATTATAACTATGCACACCGGAATAATTTATTGGAGCAAGCAGAATATTGTTCAAAGGATTCAGGTGGTCGAAAACCAGCACTTCGGGAAGAGCCGGTTCAGGAGTATCTGAGGGCGGGTGCGAATACCTCTTTTCTAGATTGGGGACGTAAGATTCTGACGAGATTTCTGACGAAATTCCTGAAAATTTGACAGGACTTCGCAAGGCTCGAGATCTGGACTTATTAAGGGAACCGGTTAAAGATTGAGCTTTATCTGTATCGGTATTAGTGTCAGTGTTGCGTAGCAACTCGCCTTCCAAGTCTATCTGACTGGATGTGACTATGTTAGCTTGTATCTGCGTGCTCTGCGTAGACGGTACATTTGTTAAGTCTTTTTCTACTACGCTCTCAAAAGGAAGATTATCGTTCATCGGTTTGACCAGATCTAGCATAAGTTCTTTAATTCCATCGGAAACATCTTTTAAGTAAGTCGGAATGACTTTTCCTTTGGTTTCGTTCATGTACGAAGATTCACCGAACGCTGTTTTCTTCAGCGGTGAGTACTTCGTTTCGTATTTGAGGCTCGTGTCGCTGATCGATTCGTCGTCAAATTGTAATGTTTTCACGACTTCATTGCTTGTTCGACCTGATTTTTTTGATATATCTGCGGATGCGTCTCTCGTATCTTCTGGACAGTCGCTGTCATCTAGAGCTAGTCTGGACTTCTGTAACGCTGCTTGCGCCATTGAAATGTTATTTAATAAATCCTCTCTGCTCAATGCTATGGATTGTCTGTTAGGTGCAAAGCTGAGTCTTTTATGCTCTGTAACCTCGCTATGACGTTTAATCTTGATGGCAACCGACTCTAAATCATCGTCATTATCTACTCGGCTATCAGTTAAATTGCTAATCATATCGAGCAATTCTTGAGTTTCATTGGAGTTTTTGGAGTTATGACCTTCCTTTATATACTTAGTATTGTCATCTTTTTCCACAACATCTTCCAACTCTGAACGAACGACATTTTCGAACAATCTGTTCGAATAATCATTATTTTCTGACACATCACTTTGTAATTCTCTTAGCTTCATCTGTAGATCGTCGTTTTCAACTGGTTCCTCTTCTTTGTACTCAAGTTGTAATATAGCCGATTGATTATATGTTAGTGTTTGAGGCTTTGCTTTCTCTCCTTCTTCTTCTCTCTTCTCCGGTTCTGTGTCTGGCTGTGCATCATCGCTGTCTTTCGTAATATAAAACATGCTTTCATTAGAAGTATTATCCTGCTTCAAGTTATCAGAAGAAGGATTTGAGTCTACACGAGCCATGAAGTTTTTGTCTTCTGTGCCGCTGTCTACACTAGTGGTATACATGTTGTGTAGAGAAGGGACTGATGTATTTTTTTCTTCACTGTCTGTCTGTATAATTGCGTCACCTTCGCCCTCAGAAACTTTGTCTACTATCATTTCAGAACAACTCATTAAATTCAGTTGATCTGATTTCTGTTCTAATCTAGGATGTAAGAGCGACGCGCTTGCACTGATGTCTTCCTCGCCAACGTCGACTGATAACGCCTCTTTCGATTCATTGGTCACATTACTGTTTATATTCAAGGGTTGTTTCAAATCATTTTGTTCAGGTGTAGAATGCAGTGAAGGTTTGCTATTGGGCGTCGAGGCTTGCATCACGATCACGTCTGACTGCGGATTGGCCTGAACTGGCTCATTGACATCATTTTTTAAGGTTTTGGCTTCCTGCAACATTTCTGTTCCAAAAGTTATCAATTCAACTGGAATCGGATTTGTCATTGAGACGTCGTCACAGCTTTCGTTTTCAAAAATATTGGTTTTTCGTTTTTCTGTTTCTCGTAGACTCTGCCTGACTTTTGGTAATGCCATAGTCATTGACATATCAGAATTTAAGTCGTCTGCATTAAACACAATTGACTTTTGATCATCTAGCCAGTAGTCTCCCTTTGGATTTAGTGCATCTTCTTCATAAACTTTATAATCAATTATTTTATCCTTATCTTCTTTAATATCTTCAAGTTTTATAATACAGTCTACTGCGGAATCTAGTTTGTCTAAGAGAAAAACGTTCGTGGATATAGCTTGAGCCGTAGAAACGTTAACGTCGTCCTCATCAAATATAATAGTGTTTCTTTTATTGGTTGCCTCTTCTATTATGTTACCGGGTATAGCTTCAGTCATAGAGATATCGCCTTCGTCATTATCATAGACAATTGTTGTTCTTCTTCTACTCCTCGGTTTTCTAGATGTATTAAAGGCATCGACAGGTTTTTCTTCGCTGTATCCAGGTATAAGTTGAGTAGGTATGGCCTGTGTTATAGATATATTCCCTGTGTCATTTTCATAGACAATAGTTCTACGTCTAGAAGCATCACTATCTTTGGCAGTGGTAGTATTCGGTAAGGACTGTTTGGGAATTTTGACAGCTTCATTATTTTCTTTAGTGTAATCTAATTGAACTCTTTCGAGTATAATATTTGATGGTACCGCTTGCGTTACAGAAGTACTACCAGAATCGTCTGCATACATGATCGTTCGTCCTCTGTCGGGATTTGATTCATTATTCAGAATAACATTAGTAAGAATCGCCTGTGTGACTGAAATATCCCCAGTATCATTTTCATATATGATAGTCTGCCGTTTTTCCTGTGTTTGCTTATCTGGTAGCATAATGTTTGCAGGCAACGCTTGTGTGAAAGACACATTACCACCATCGACATCGAAAACTATGGTTTTTCTTCTACCTGCCTCCTCAAAGATATTCGAAGATATAGCTTGTGTAACGGATATATTGTCTTCATCGCTGTCAAATACTATAGTTTTCCGTTTGTTGTCGGTTCCTAGGTCTTCATTAACCAGTATGTTTGAAGGAACTGTCTGTGTGATTGAAATATCCCCTGCATCGTCCTCATACGCTAAAGTACGACGTCGTTCAGGCATACTTCTACTACTGCTCAAAAGTTTCACGGGTACTGTTTCAGTCACAGTATTATTGCTTTTACTTTCATTACACACAATAGTTTTGTAAGTAGCTTTGACATCATTGCTTATAACAGCAGTTTGACAGATAATATTCGTAGGTAAAGCCTGTGTCATAGATACATTCCCTGTGGTATCGAAAATTGTCTTTCTTTTAGGTTTAATATCGGTTATAGTATCTGATATTTCATCTTCTTCTTTTTTAAGCTCTTCAAAACCGATAAAGCCCGAGTTTTCACATTTAAAGTTAAGCATATCATCGACAAAGTTCGGCAAATCATCGTTAACGTTAAAAACCATCGTTTTCCTTTGAGGCGTTTCTGCTGGGGAATCTGGCAAGAGAGTCGGTCTATATTTTTGATCTTTTTCAGGTATATCTAGCTGTAATGTTAACTGTTTGCCGTCAAAGACTAATACTTGATCGGGTTCTTCATTGACAGCGAAATTGGACTCACAAGGGGCAGCATAAGGGTTAATAGCTATGTTTTCTTTATCCGCAACCCAATCGTTCTTCAAGCTAACTTTTTTGTCAAATGATACACTTTTAGACACATCGTGTACCGGACTGTGAACGGTATCCGTAATGGACATATCCTCATTATATTTGACAACATTTGTCATGTTCAGATCAAACTCTATATACTCAGACGTGTCCTGCTCATCTCTAAACGGCCCGTTACAGCCCACATTATTAGATCCTCTCTCAAAATCCTTTTTTATTTCATCTAAATCATCTTTTTCGACCTGCTGTATGGCTGAGAAGTTGACATCGATTCGGCCAGAATTCTCACCGATCTGTGGGGCGGTGAAATCATTGCCGAATAGTTTACTCTGTTCGGTGAAGGCACTAAGTTCGAATTTGTGGTGAGGTGCTGTTAATTGTCCCTCTTCTGTGGACTCGAGGGAGGCCAGTTGCTGAGAAAAATTCACATTGTTAAGTGATCCATTGGCTAGACCGCTGATAAAGTCAACGGCCTCGACTTCTTCGAATTGTTGATCGATGATTCTCTTCCCAAGATGGCCGACTGGCTGACGGGACGCGTTTGCTTCGGAATCGTTGCTGGATGATTCTAGAGATTTGTTATGTTCTTCGTAAAAGTTTTTCCACGTAGTTGTCGCTTCGTTCTTAACAAATTCGCTGTGGACAGAAATTATGGCAAGTTATTGCGACGAAAAAGTTGACTAGTCTACACTACACATCCTTAGATTGTTTTATTAACTAAGATAATTAAAACTAGCCGATCATGCCGAAACAGCAACTCTTGGGTCGCTTTGATTTATGCTTATAAAATTTTGCATTTTAGGACTCTGGTTGTAAGGTTTATTATTGTACACACAGCGTCAGTATGTGCTAACCCCTCAAGTTTTAAAATGTTCCACTGCTACAACATTGAATTTGTTACGAATAATCTAAAGAATACTTCAAAAATAATTTATTGTTTCGACTTGGATTCGAACCATCGCATCACCGTACGTCGCCATAGTCATACCGACAGTTTGACAAACTAGCCAGCGAACCCATATGGTTTGCGATTAAATTGTTATTGACTATCGCATGAGTCACTTTATCCTATAAGTCTCTGTCTAATCGATAGACTATGTTATTTGAGGGTATCCATTAATTTAAATCCCATTAATAAAAACCCTCAAGTTATAACTACAACGTTTGATGTTATACGTTCATTTAAAACGTCTATATGCAGACACGACATGACAGATCACGTGACATTTCGTAAGTATAAGTCAATCTAAAATATTTCTAGTGTTTCATAATATATCGTTTGCGTTAAAAGGATATAACTTGTCTACGGTACATATTTTGCCAACTGACACAAAAGGGTCCCTCCCTTTTGTGTCAGTTGGCAAAATATGTACCGTATGCTAAGTTATCTGTAATTATCAAATCAAATTGTAAAATATATATATAATCTTTGTAGTAAAATAAGATCAAACTTTTGTTAAATAACTAACAATAATAAATATTATGAAATGATTTTGAAAGTATTAATGTTTTCTTGATTTTTTAATTCTTTACTAAAACAAAATAGTAAAATACTTTACACTAAAAAAAAAATCCTGAAAAAAAGCACATTTCGTGCCCAGTATTAGAACCAATGTTATCCACGGCAAACAGTCTTGAAACCTCCGGTCTAATTAAACATTGTATTACCTCTCGTAAATGTTAACCATATTCAGTAAAACAATACAGTAAATTATAATAAAATGTTTTTGCAAAATACAAAAAGTTACTTGGGCCTAGCACGGATTTGAACGCACATGTCTTTAGGTGGGGTAACCACTTAATGGAGCTGTGTGCGGAGGCGTAAATAGGGTGGGCCAGGTAGGGCACGAGCCCTGGGCGCCTATCGAAGGGGTGCGCAAAAAGTTGCCAATTATTAATTTAAAAAGAAAACACATCAATAAACCATTTCATACTGTTACCTATGTCTAAGAAATCTGAAGAGTTAGGTATAGTCAGCGTCAATAATATCGGGACGAACAGACTGTTGAAAATGATCTTAGCAACTATGAAAATGAAATATTAACTCAATGACACAAGGAATGTTTCAGAATGACACGACAACTATCATTCTGACAAGAACTTTATCCAGTTGAGATAAAGTTTCATATTCTTAGTTGTTGAGATCATTTTGAACAGTCTGTTCGTCCCGATATTTTTGATGCTGACTATATATATGTTATATGAATATATGTATTGTGCAGTACGAGGATGAAAGAGTATTTTCAAATCTACATATTTCTTCTATTCAAATCCTCTGAAACTTGCGGCATTTCAAGCAATTTTTAGCAAGTTAAAATTAATACCTTCTTTATTGAAGGCTGGTAAAGAAAGGTTAAGCGACCTAGCTTTGCTCAGTGTAGACCGAGATGATAATTTACAAAGGGGCGCAATTATGATACAAGCACTAGGCGCCATTTTCTATTGGTACGCCCCTGGCTGTGTGTGCATCATCAAATAAAAATATATCAGCCAGTATTATCTCACAGCAAGGCAAAGGCCGACAGTCAACTCTCCTGTACCAACAATCATAAAAAAAAACTCTTAAATTTAGATAAATGATTTTATTTCTGTACAATCTTATTTTTAAAACTAGATGAAGTCGGTGTTTTCTATCTGACTACTCTGAGAAGAAAGGTCGAAACAAACTCAGAGGTCACAATCTCTGAAGTTCAGACATAATGCGATCAATGAAGCTCTAATTACTGGTCTGCTGGGAAGTTTAACTAGCCTTTCAAATCTGTATTTTATAAAAAACACAACTAGATTTACTTACGCAACACCAGTCCTCCGGGAGAAGCTTACTCGTCGGCTCTTGGCAGTGTCTGTGGGCGTGGCCACATTAAACTCCAAATCGGAGAAGGGTGTGCGGGTAGGCCGTTGACTTTTCAGTATCGAAGAGCGGCGCTTCCTACTGTAAACATTAATGTAATATTGTTAGAATAACACAGGAAGTGGTTAAGGTGAATGCACTAAAGTAGCCAGCAAAATTAAAATTTTCTTCAGTTTTGTTGCAATCTGAGTCAGTGTCAGCTTGTATGTAAAGTCTGACAACCAGTCTTACCAAGGGTCCAAGGGATAGGTATCGTATTACCCAGTAACTGACTTGTGGAGGTCCCACACTGACTGGTACCCAGCTGCATTTTAACTATCCATAGTCTTAGGAGCTAAATGATAAGTTTATTTCAAACAAACAAGTGAACAAATTGAATTACTAAGCAAGAGATTTCACACTTTAACGGCTTATTCTGTACTAATAATAAAGCTGAAGAGTTTGATTATTAGAACCCACTAATCCCTGGAACTACCAGTTGGAATTGAAAAAATATGTTAGTACAATAATCTTGAGGGAGGCACTAGGCTATGTAACTTCGCACTAGGACCCTTAGGACCTGAGAAAAAAATATGAGAGTAAAAAAGAATGTTAAGTGAAACCGTAGTAATAGAGCGAACAGCGATGCGGTTTGACAGGGTGGGTCGGGGGAACAAGAAATTTCATGTGTGAAATTGCAGGGAGAGGTGAGTATTTCCATATTTATTTAATATTCAAGCACACACTCCTCCACATTCATTATGCGCACAGCCAAAGTGAGGAACTCTCTGCCTGCATCCACATTTAACCTGTCTGCTTTCGTGGGCTTGCGGACGGCGAGTAATGGGTAGCTCCCTGTCCAGTAAGGACCAAGCCCGTGTCGGCGGCGCGTTGTGGTCCACGCGAGCCTCAAAGAGATACCAGCACCCACGGTGGGGTACGCAAGGGCCGATGCCTGCCAGGGGTGCGGATTGTTCGAAAGAGATACCGTGGCCCCTAGCACACAGGCAACTGAGGGAACACGGGTGGGTTTTAGTCAGTAAAAGTCTGACACACCCTCCTGCTTCATCCAAAGCAGGAGAAGTTATTTGATGATTTCACACCCAAATAAAAAAACCTGTCTGCCTTCAAAGCAACAGTGGGCAAGCATCTTTTGAACCCGTTTGTTCCATCAAGCACCTCATCAATCGCTTTCGATCAAGCGTGATCAAGAGCACGCCCATTCAGCAATAAAAAAATCAAAATGTACAGTGGACTCATTATAGTTATCAACAATATAATTTGGGTAATTTGAGATCTAAGACAAAGGTTTAAGATATTTTCACACAGATCAGGGTCAACTGTGCTCCGGGAAGACTCAGTGTATATTATGATCTAAACATGCTGCGGAAAGTCCATACAGCACAAATCCAGCATGTGTGAACAAGATTATGTGAACGGTCTGTAATAAATTGGTATACCATCCCTGATAATACTCTATTTGGAGCCTGACCCTCATATCTTTACACAGTATAAAACAAAGTTGCTTTTCATTTTTGTGCGATTAGAGCTTTTAAATTGCACAATGGATTTTAATGCGGTTTTCAGCAATAAACGGAATGATTCAAGAGAAAGGTTTAATGTATGATACACTGACCTGCATGCAGGCGAAGCCGCTGGAAAAAACTAGTAAGTTTAAATAAACAACGCTTTAGCAGCAATAGCTATGTTGTTAGTGACAAGTTTTAAATAACATTAAAAGTTAAATTGTGGTGAGTACTTCTAGCTTCATTATATTCTCATTGAATCGATCAGTGGGTCGTCTTTGGGTTGGAGTTGAATCACATAAAGATTTAACTGACTCTTTCAGGGCCTTTGCTCACTGGCGGCCCGCCACATCAGAGAGGACCCTTCGGCATCACTAGATGCAAGCGGATTCTGACAATAACGATGAAGAGGTATACAGAGATATCCTTAGGCGTGCCGCGGCGTCCTTAGGCTTTATCACTGAATTTTAACAGTGGGTCGTCTTAGGGTCGGAGTTGAATCACATAAAGATTTAACTGACTCTTTCAGGGCCTTCACTCACTGATGGCCCGCCACATCAGAGGACCCTTCTGCATCACTAGATGCAAGCGGATTCTGACAATAACGATGAAGAGGTATACAGAGGTATCTTTAGGCATGCCGCGGCGTCCCTAAGCTATATGATTGAATTTTAATTTTATTGTCATTTTGCTAAGTTTTTCCTGTTCGCCGACTTAATATCCCTTGCTATGTCGTGCCGCCTGTGGGCGCAGGCCCTAAGGGTCCTGTCCTATGTAGCAATAAGTTGGGTCAAATTCAAACTTACCTTGCCGCTGCGGCAGCATCGGACACCCTGCTTTGGTGCGTATCATCCATTTTATCACCTAGTTCGTTACCTACGGCTAACTAAAACTCGCATTTAACTCATCACTTCACACAGTCAGTGTTACTCTTTCTTTTAATTAACTTAAAATTATTGTTTATTTTCAAACAATACGATTTCAAAACACAACGGCTGCGTGCGTTTGTTCAAAATTTGACTTTGACAGTTTATGATTTTACATAAGTTTTTTTTTAAATATGGCTTGTCCTCTGACTACGAGGCTTTGTAGATAAGCAGTGTTGCTAGATTTTATTATAACCTTTTTAAAATGTAACCACTTAATGTGAAGGAAGATAAACCAGTATTACCAACTACTTGAAATACAAAAACATTGTGCATAAATTCCGTAGGTATCGGTAGCAGTGTCTTTTTCGCTCAGTAAGTTTCCTAACCATTGTAAGCATACTGTGGCACATTTCGTCCCATGGATATTCACACAGAATTCTTGGAAATCGTATTAATTCTGCAACTTTTGTTAACCATTCCAAGAATACCGCACTTTATCGCTTGCTTATCCATTTGTTTGAATGTACGGTAAAGTCTTATAACCAATAAAATCTGCAAACACCTTTTGGCAATATACTTCAAAAGTTTAGGTGGACCGCGACGACGCAATGCATTAAATTTACTCATTTCTTTAATACATTTTGTATGCAGCTAAACGCGGGCCGCACCGCACTCTTTTTGTATTGCAAATAATGAATGTGATGCGATTCGATGGGGCTGCAAATTGCGTTTGTTTTTACTTACTCTGACTCATACAGTTAGGTACTGTGGATGAAGTTTATCAAAACTATATTAGGATTGCACTTTGCAGCATCGAACATGGCGTTCTAGTGTCTACCTTATGAATGTATAGCAAATCAAATAACTTACAGGATCCAAACCACACTGAGAGCAGTAACCGTTAATAGAGTAGTATACAAGGAACAAATTGCTAGCCAAATAAGAACGATGGCGTAATCTACGCTCACTGTGTCAGACATTTAGAAAGCATTGCAAATAACACATATTGCTTCTGTAATAACTAAGAATTTTTTATAATACTAACTTTACAATTTTGCAACCATATCCAAACACGTCATATTGATAATACTGCGAATAGTTTATTCTTCTAGCATACACGAGGCCAGATTTTTATTGGCGTTGGATACCTCTAAAAAGTATCTTATTGTTAGATTGTATACTTTTTACTGACTTCTTATCACTTAAAAAATCCAAACTCTTGTGGATCTGTCATCAGGTCGAGCAATGGTATTGGGGTTTTCCATGGGGAATTTGTTGGTCCCTAGTTTGGCAATAGGCTCCTGAAACATTGGCAGCGAAATGTGACACGATATGAGGCCTCTTCCTTTCTACCTCACCCTTCAGTAATCTTTTAATGTTATCTGTTTGCGACACAAAAAGCTGTTACCGAGGCTAAAACAATGTTGTACCACTTATTTCCCAAAGAATAAGAGGCTTAAAAAAATCTATCAGTACAAAAAATAAACAAATAGATACATTTTAGACGAATAATTTATTATTAACAATTATCCATAATACGATTTATCGGTGTAACAAGTTGATTGAGATGTGGACGAGCACGCTGAAATAGAATACGACGTGGATCTGCAATTAAAAAGCTTTTTTTAAATTATAGGGCTAGATAGCGTTTATAAGATTATGGGGGCTCAGAAAATAAGATAACTTGAATCATAAAACTGTTAAGGCTGATTTATATCACGCTTCTCACTGATCAATCGCCTCAACTCAAAGTATTCAGCATTCTTTGAAACTCCATAATTATCATCATTGTAACTTTCGTAATGCATTAATTAGTAACAGCATAGCATGAGGCTAGGCTATGCTGTTTCTTCGCTGTTAATTTGTTGTTTTGGGCAATTTGCGTTTGATTTCATGGACTAGCTTTGCAAAAGCTTGCTGGAGGCTTATTTGAAGTGTAGGTGATTAACGAGCGAAATTCTATTGTTTTATGAGGTTCCGATAACTTTATCTTAATTATACATATGTATATGCTAAAAGGACGTAATTAAATATGCATTTTAAACTGCTATCTTTGTTTATTTATTAATTGTTTTAATAGGTATAACACTAGTAAATAGCACTCACCAAGTTCGTAACGGGAAGACGTCGGTCTTACCGTGAGGTTTCGCCGGATTTACGTCATAATACGACTAGTGGCCCCTTAATGGAGTTTATCAGCAGGGTGAATGCGGATGAATGAAGGGCAGCCCCGGATCTAGGGGGGGGGGGGGGCAAACCGGGGCAGGCGCCCCGGGCGACACTTTCACGGGGCGCCAAAATCATAATATAGTATGATAAAAAATAAAAAAAATGTTCTCCACAAAGCGCCTAGCATACGGAAGCCTGGTTGGCTCACTGTCGACTTGTAAGAAAAAGGCACCACACAGGCCCACACCTAATTAATTTATCTCATACGCTGGAGAGAGGGGCGCCACTAACAAGTTTCTGCCCCGGTTCGAAAAAATCATAGATCCGGGGCTGATGAAGGGCGGCTTCCAAAAGGTATTTACAAAGCAAATGTGAGTGGGAACGCCAGAAGGGGACGCCCTAGGAGAACATATAGTGACCTTATTTTGTGAAGTTCTTCAGAAACGTCAGGTGCATCATAGTACTCGCAACTGGCGTGCGTGAATGACTAGAGGCCCTAGTGTGAGTTTCATTTAACCATCTATACCAAACGCAGTGAGCGCGTTTGGCGCTCCGACTGGTCCGTCACCAATCCAGGGCCAATCGAAATGCCGAACGCGCTCACTGCGTTTGGTGTAGATGGTTAACTGAAACTCACACTAGGGCCTCAGATGCATGAACATAATTGAGGTAAAACTAAGGATCGTAACAGGTGGCGTTCTGTAGTTTCTGCCGCCTACCAGTTTCTGGTCTACCTACTATGAGAAGAAGGCGTGAGTTTATGTAAGTATGTGTGTACATACAATGGCGATGCCCTTCATTTTGACAATTCAGCAACATTCATTGCGTTATTTCCATTGCCGAGCAGACGATTTTTTTAAACATACGAAGCAATAATCTTGCCATCAAAATCCTTCGTTTAGGAGTGTGAAGAGTGTTTCGCAATTGGGATGTAGAGCCTTTCAAAGTTATATCAACCAACTTACAACCTAACCTTTTTTTGCCCTTATTTTTGGACTGCGACTTCTTGCTGCCTTGAATATTTTTCTTAGTGTTTTTCTTACGCAGCTTTTTCTTATTTTCCTTTTTATCTTCCTCCATGCGGCTTTCGGTGTCATTTGACATTTCTTCAGAACTTAACTCTGGCCTTTTACGAGCCGCTGAACGTCTTTTGCGATCCTTGTAAACTTCACAGGAGTCTTTAGGCACGAGTTTCCAACACCCTTTTCCTTCTGTTCGCCGAGATTTCTTCAGGATCAAACAAAAAAAGAAAAAGTTTTGAAAGAGGTCTGTGATGACGTGGGCTTCGTAGTAGGGTTTCTATAAAATAAATGAAAAAGTGCTCAAAATATTACTGCTCCGCTGTCTGCACTCACTCTTATGAGCTAGCTTATAGTTGCATCGGGCCGCAGCGTATAATATTGCATTCAATCACAAATAGTCCGATGATTTACAATATGCGTTACGTTGCGGTGTGGGTGTAGCCCGCGCAGATGTGTGCTAGGCTAGCCTTCTATGCACTATGTTTCATTAAACGCAGTCCAAGATATGTGACATTTGCTTCCTGACTAATAAACGGTAAGCAGAAGATAAGACTGAGTAAGGTCAGATTGACTATAAAGCAAAGGTAAACTGGATTTTACTGAGTTATTTTAATACTAACTTTTGTACGAATGGCTTCATTAATATCATCAATAAATAGTCCGGACAAGTCATCTTTCCAACCCCAACTTTTTTTTGACGTGGTTTTGTATCTTTTCTTATTTATTCGTTCGTGTCTTGACGGCTTTTTGTGGGCTTTTGGTCGTTTCGCAGCTCTCATTTTAGTGTTTCTAAAATATAAAATATGATCGTAAAAATCTTAAAAATTTTGATTCGTAGAAAATAGAAAAAGTGTCTTCTATGTTTTTTTGTTGTGTTTCGTCCAAAGAGTATAATAATATTATTGGGAGGTTTCGTCATAGTCTATGATTACCTGCTGTTGTAAAATACAAGATTTTTTTTTTATGGATCTACTTTTAGTACGATATTTATTATTGGCCTTCGCTACGACACCACTCCAACGTACTATCAACTAGCTAAAGGGTCGAAATGGCGATTATTAGTCACAAATACCGCATTTCACCGTTATACAGTGTACAACGAATAGACGTTACGTCCTTCAAAATTACATAACGGGGCCTGTGTGTTATTTTGCCTTAGTTCGGACAATTCCGTTTTATGTGTATTTCGGAAAGCTTATAATCAAACAAAACTCCTAAAAAAACTCCGCCGGCTCTAACTACTGTAGTTTAAGAGAAATAAATAAAATCGAGAAAAATCCTTAAAAACCATAGAAACACAATATCTCGTTTTCTATTTTGATTTTTACACTAAATGTTTTAAGGTGTGATAGTAATTCCCTGCCTGAACCATTTTTTTCTTGAAAACTTTAAAAATATTGCTCACACAAGTGAGAATTTTTTTTTTTCTATGATTTTGATTTTTTTTTTTCAGGACATTCTATTCATGGTCGCGTTTTTTATTAAGCCTAAATGTTGATCACTATAATAACTATCACCACAAAAAAACTCAGTTGCAACAGATCCAGGATTTCGGAATTATTGAATTTCTAAATTGTCGGTTAGGGTTGTCACTAAAATTTGTGTGTTTCATGAAAACATTACTGTTTAATTATTTTTGTCTTGAGTAGGTATTATCAATAGTCATTTTAAATTGAGACGTGCATAGTTTACACAATTTAAGTTTATATATGTCAAAATTGTGCAAAAAATCGAAATCAAAATTACCTAATTAAATTTTTACGGTTGAATTCGGTCACTACTTTTGTTTATGATCTATCTTCAATGAAGGATATTGTGTGGGATTGGGAAGGGGTCCGCCCTCGTTAGGCAAATGCTAAAACCCAATCCCTTTACATAATATCTGGAGAAGCGGGGGTGAGGTGTCATGGAGCCGTTAAAGACCCATGGCACTGTTTTGCCTCAGCAGGTACTGACCCGTCCTGTTGGGGGATGTCCGTCTGGGCCCCGACCAGAGGACTTATTGCAAGGGGGGCATGAGGGCGCCAACCCTCATGCTGGTCAGCGAGAGGCAATGATTACCGACGACCTAAGCCTGAATACGGATCCGCGAATACTAACGAAATTGGAAATTTATAATGTTTTAGTTGCAAAGGCCAAACAATTTGGGTCTAAACAAAGACCGGGCGACCTAGAAAGCAACGATCGCACAATGGTTATCTTAAATGCATTGTACCCAACAGGTATTCCAGACAATCTTGATGTACATAATAAAAACCTTAAAGATAGTATATCCAAATTTATTAATAATTGTGAAAAGCTTTATAATAACAGCAAAAGAAATTTTAAACGTTTTATTAAAAAGAATGAGAAATGGCTTTCTACAATTTTCGATATTCCAATACCAACCAAAATAGAAAAATCTCCTATAGAATTAAATACAAGTTCTCCTTCTGATTATCTTTTAAAACCTCAAGAACCAGAATCATCAGATATGAGTTCTGTAAGCAATATTTTGTTTACAGAACCGATACCTGGAACTTCACATGAAATTCCATCAACTTCTAGTAATTCAATACCCGGAACGTCTAATAATAGTCCACCTGCTTCAAATGAAATGAACTCTCGTCAAATGCTTCGAATTAGAAAAAGTTTAGAGGAGTCTCTTCAAGATCAGCCGCGGTCAAAAATAATTAAAATGATGTCGAAAATAGTAACAGATGAAATTCACGGCGAAAAACTTATTAAAAGCTCTGCTCAAGAATTAGAGTTCGTTATTAATGAGTGCCTGAAAAGTCCAACTCGTCCTAAAAAAATTGCATCGTCAATGAAAGCGAAAGTCGAAGCCAAACCCTATACCCCTGAGGAAGCCCTTTCTTTAGTCATTGATAGGAAACTAACTGTGGAAGATTATAGTATCATACAGAAAGATTTGAAAGAAAGAGGTTTCCCAGCTTATCCTCCATATTTTAAATTAAAAATAGCCAAACAAATGTGTTATCCTGACGAAAATATAGTTATTACTGAAAGAGAAGCAAGTGTTTCAGTTCACAGCTTATTACTACACACATTCCGCCGAATCATTAAATTGAGTACCGAAAACATTTCACAATATTGCAAACAAAAGCAAAAAAACATATTACATTGTAGATTTGAGGGTTCTTGGGGTTTCGATGGCAGTACAGGACAGGCTTTTTATAAACAGAAGTTTTAAGATGGTGATAACGAGAATGAAAATTGTTTATTTACAACAACGTATATCCCTTTACGATTAAAAACGAATGACGGTTTTGTTTTGTGGTCTAACCCCTGCCCGCAATCGTACAGGTTTTGTCGACCATTAAAAATTCAATATCGTAATAAAACAAAAGAACTTATCACCGAAGAAAAAAATCGGGTACAGGCTGAAATAGATCAATTGACACCGCTTTATGCCGAAACTGATGAAGGTCAATCTATAATTTCAGATTCGAAACTATATTTAACTGTAATAGATGGTAAAGTATTCAACGTAATTACTGGGACCACTTCACAATTACGTTGTGCTTGTTGTGGAGCTACAGCAACGGAGTTCAATCAGTTGGATGTTGTCATCAACAAACCTGTAAATCCAGAAGCCTTGCGTCATGGAATAAGTCCCTTACATGCCTGGATTAGAATTTTTGAATTCTTACTGCACTTAGGATACAAAAATGATCCAGCAGTCATGAAGTGGAGGATTAATAAAAAATCACCGGCAGCCACAATTGTTGAGGAAAGGAAAAAAAAAATACAAACCGCATTAAGAGACAAACTGTCACTTTTGGTTGATGTCGTTCGTCCGAATTCGGGGATAACCAATGACGGGAACACAGCACGAACAGCACTATCAGACCAACACCGGCAAACATTTGCAGATATCTTAGGCATAGAGACATGGTTGGTGGATGATCTGCATACCATTTTAGTAGCGCTGTCAAGTGGCTTATACATAGATGCTGCAAAATTTGATGCCTTTTGTAAATCTGTAGCTGCAAAATACGTGGAGAAATACAACTGGTTTTATATGTCTGTCACACTGCACAAGATATTAATTCATGGCCGTCAGATCATAGACGCCAGCCCGTTACCCATAGGTATGTTGTCCGAACAAGCAGGCGAGTCAAGGAACAAATACTGGCGCTATGATCGTCAACACCATACTCGGAAATTAGACAGGAAAACAACAATATTAGATTTATTTCACCGTGCATTAGAGTCTTCCGATCCATATATATCCACATTAACACTAAGTACACATCATAAACATAAAAAACCTTTGCCCCTATCAAAATCAGTGCTTCAACTCCTAAGCGTAACAACAGACAATGTTAACTACCATAATTTAGATTCCGAAGATTTAGAAGAAAATAATATTACGCTGACGTCTGAAGAAATCATAAATCAATCCGATAGCGAAGATATGTCCTAAATAAGCGTTTACAACTTTTTTAAAAAATATTTCGCAGCTTTCACAAAACGCCATCTAGTTCCAAATTAAGCAGTTTGTGGTATGAATACTAGATAACTAATAAACATACTTAATATTTTTTAAATACTTGCTTATTATAGATATATTATACCCAGACACAGAACAAATGATCATGTTCACCACACAAACATTTGTCCTGGGAGGGAATTGAACCCACCACCTCCGTCATAACAGTTAGGGCCACTGACAACTAGACCAACAGATCAGTCAGTAATTGATTAGTATAAATTGATTTAATCAATTGAACTAGAAAAAGATATTTACTACTCTGCATCTTTGACAACCCTATTTCCATAGAAAATTAATAAAAACATAGAAACTCAATATCTCCGAGATCTGGCTAGATACAAATTTAGAATTTTGTCTAGTTGAAGGTCTTTTACATGAGTATATTATGCAATAAAAAAAATGCGACCCGCAAACAGTTATTTAATTTTTAATTTTTTTCGTTAATTGACAAAAAAAATTTTAATTCTCGTTCTAGTTACGTTAGAGACTTGCACTTTCTAGAATTAATACAATTCAAACCCACAATTTAGTGGTAGTTCACAAGAGCCTGCAATTTTGCTTCATTCAAGAATTATAGACGAAAAACTTTTTTAAGAAGGTCAGTGACCTTTCACTAAAATATTTGTATCTCCTAAATGAAGTCAAATATCAAAACGGGGATTTTTTATAAAGGTTTATAAAGGGTTAATCTATAAAGAAAAAATATAAAACTGGCATGTACCTAACTAAGGCAAAATAACACACAGTGGCGGGGTTAAAAACTGAAAGCTTCGGCATAGGTGGCAGCACAGTTCAACGTCTACAAATTACCACTGTTTCGTTTGTGTTTACTTTTGTATCTATCACAATTAAAATTAAATGAAAACTAGATAAATATGTATGAGACTTGCAGTGTAGCACTATTAAGAGACGAGCTACGGAAAAGCAAACGTTTACCACTTTACATCCATTTTTGGTAGGCAGCTGCGTAACGGGAAATGTTCTTTTTTCTTGCTTTGGCCTGCTTTTGACCTTGATCACAATTATTTTCGTTAAAAAAAAGTACGGATAGTGACAGTTAGTTGTCAAATTCTTGGACGTCCGATAGCAGTGACATCTGAATTGAGCAAGTGGTAGTTTTTATCCCAATTTCGCAACAGCAACTCGTGGTATTATTGTATGGTCATAATTACATCAAAGACTACATTAAATATGAGTTAATGAGTAAAAAGACAAGACGGTAAGGTGTGCATTGGTCTTGTTGCCCTTTGCCTAATATCTTCTCTTATTATTAATGAGTTATTATTGCAATGAAAACATTATTAATTTATGCCTATAGCTTATTTAAATAAGAGTTTTAGATTATACCTTTGCACAATACTTTTATGCCCTGCTCTTTACAACAAAATGTCTACCATCTTGAAATACCGTAAAACGAAACGTTGGAATGTCATATGACTATCGACGTCAGTGCTACCAACATAATCAGCGTGTCCACCATTTTTACGCAGCTGATGTTTGTTTGAGATTTTTTAATTTAGAATTCTATCTAAATAATATCTCAAAATGGGTGCCTCCTTCGTTCCCATCGTCGTATTCACCGTGCTGTGGGGTATTGTGGGTATTGTTTGCCCCTTCTTCGCCCCTAAAGGACCAAACAGAGGGTAAGTAATTGCTCCTGCCTACTCAAAACTCTTTTTGCCAATTCTAAGATTAAAACCTGAATTTCGTTGCTCTATTCCAGGATTATCCAGGTGGTTTTGATGCTAACTGCTGCTACATGCTGGTTATTGTAAGTATTTTGTTATTTTACAAGGTTTTTGAAACCAAAATGAGTCATGGGGATAAAAACCTAGTTGTAGGCACTTGATTACCTTCATTGAGTGCCCTCGTGATTTGGGTTGCCCCAGAAATGATCTGCGAGCATAGAATAGAGTAATATCTTTTCTAATCAGTCCTTAAAAACGAAATACACTTAGAACTAGGTCATGTGGGTGGTATCAATCCTGTTTGTATAGTTATTGAATTTAGAAATAGCTCAAGAAGAATCAGAAAACAAAGACAAACTTATTAATACAAACAATGTGTTGAAATGTATTCATTTTTATTTAACCTGTACTGTCCCACAGCTGGGCATAAGTTATGTCCTCTTCTATTACTTAAAAATAATATTGCAAGTTTAGTTTTAATATTAAACATTTCCTGCTTGTGTATTTCAGCTGGCTGTGTGCGTACATGGCACAAATGAACCCCCTCATCGGACCCAGACTTAATAACGACACACTCATCTGGATGTCACGTACTTGGGTGAGTATTCAAAGAGTTACTACTTATATATTTGGTTAGACACACTAGCAACTAATTAGCTGATGTGTGTGTCAAAAAGCTTGGCGATATTTCATCTATCTATTCAATTCTTGAAGCAGATCAGTGTGGGAACTTTCACAAGATTTTCCGGGAGCCTATTCCATGCTATTACAACTCGGTTCGACCAGAAATGCTTCAAACACTTTTTCTACTTAAGGGAATGCCCAAACAATTATTTGTTCGCATTCAGAGTGTAGGGGTCTTTGTTCACATACATGGGCATCATACTACTACTAGAAAAGTGTTAACCCTCACTTGGTCAATTTTACTTTTTGATAGAATCTAAGAAAAGTTAAAAATTCTATATCTTTATGTCTGATACAGACATTTTTACAATACAAATAGTTCCCACCAAGATATGAAAAGTTTGTAGACTGTTAAGTAACATAATTTTAGATAATTCCATCACTTGAAAGCATCTAATCTACACTTCTTAGCTAAATGTACTTTAAAATACTTTAACTGCCTGATGCAATGATTATCTAGTATCAATTGATGTGTCCTACAATCAGTAACGTAAGTATTTTTTGCCATTTTCTCGGAAACAACTTTTAGGGGTTAACGCCTTTCTAGTTAAAGGATGGCAGTGTATTTTAGAAGCCAGTACAGCACTTACAGGTCATAACATTCTATAAAATCAATTTGTTTTTTGTGTCTGTCTGAATTACTTTATTGTTCTTCTTGACTACACAACGAATTTTAATGTGGGTTTCCCCATCATTTAAAGAATTTATTTTAATTTATGAAAAGGCATGATTGGGATAATTCACATAATAAGGCTACCCTATGTATGTTATTTTAAAGAAATAATTAAGGCTACTGTAACTGTACAAATACTGTGTACTGTAAAAATTGACTTTCTATTGTGTGGGCACACATGCGTCAGATCGACTATCGGTACATCGAGGAGCTGAAGTGTCTGTATGAAAACGCCACTATGTCAGTCCGATTCCAGGACCGGACTTCGAAACCTATCCTTCTGCAGTGAGGTGTGAGACAGGGAGACGTTATCTCTCCGAAACTGTTCACCGCTGCACTGGAGGATGTCTTCAAGGTTCTGGACTGGAAGGGGGCTGTCATCAACATCAATGGCGAGTACATCACTCACCTTCGATTTGCCGATGATATAGTGGAGACACCATGGAGGACCTCAGTGCAATGCTCGACGACCTCAGTAGAGCTTCCGAAAGAGTGGGTCTAAAAATGAACATGGACAAGACAAAGGTCATGTCAAATGCCCATGTAACACCCACTCTCATGACCATCGGAGGCGCTACACTCGAAGTTGTGGACGAGTACGTTTACCTAGGACAAACTGTCCAGTTAGGTAGGTCCAACTTCGAGAAAGAGGTCAATCGTCGAATCCGACTCGGCTGGGCAGCGTTCGGGAGGCTTCGCAATATCTTTTCGTCCCAAATACCGCAGTGTCTCAACCAGTGTGTGTTGCCAGTGATGACCTATGGTACAGAAACGTGGTCGCTCACAATTGGCCTTATCAGAAGGCTTAAAGTCACCCAAAGAGCAATTGTGAGGGCTATGCTCGGAGTTTCCCTACGTGATCGAATCAGGAATGAAGAGATCCGCAGGAGAACCAAGGTAACCGACATAGCCCGAAGAATTGCCAAACTTAAGTGGCAGTGGGCAGGGCACATTGCTCGCAGAACAGATGGCCGATGGGGCCGAAAGGTACTGGAGTGGCGACCGCGTACCGGAAGACGTAGAGCGGGAAGGCCTCCCACAAGGTGAACCGACGACCTTGTGGAGGCCGCGGGAATCCGCTGGATGTGGGAAGTGGTCCGGTCGAAGTGGAGGAGCATGGGGGAGGCCTATGTCCAGCAGTGGACGTCTTTCTGTCTGTCTTCTGACATGTGGCAGATTCGTCCCAGCCCCTTTCTGATGAAGTTTAGTCATCTTGGTGATGGAATGTATACGTATATAGTTTGGTACCCAGAATGAATACAACATACCTCTACGGTATACAATGTCATTATACCTGGGCCTCAAGTCTGCTATTACAATAGTGTCAGAATGGTCTATCATTGATTTCATGATTGTTGATTTTGACAAGTTTGGTAATCTACTAACATAATGGCGTCATTATGACTTTCCAATGATCAGCCACTGACACTCCATTGAAAGAAATGGCATGTAGTGGTCATCTGCTAAAATTTAACACTAATAAACTAATATATAATTATAAGTAATATGTAAAAACATATATTTAAAAATGAAATCGGGCATGAATAAATGTTCAAATTTAGTAGTAGTTTTTGGAAAATAATTTCTACTAACGGGTTTTTACGACACCATTGACCGACCAATGATCGACCATTCAAAATTTAGCAGGTTACGAACTTTTAGCAAAATGACAATGGGATCGTGTTGGAATGACGAATTGATAAAAATAGCAGACTTGGGCCCCTGGAGGAACGTTGACTCCTAAAACACAGGCTTTTGGCCTAGTTTAGAAGTCACCAGTTCGCACTTTAATGTGACTCTGATGTTTCCTTAATCTTGTGTACTTATTAATATTTTTCTATGCGTACAAATAAAAAATTATTAATAACTAGCTGACCCGGCGAACTTCGTACCGCCATACATACTACTGTCAATCACTTTTTGTATTATATTGTAAAAAATAAATCGGATCAAATCTATATATTTTTTATAAATTTTCTTACATACAAACCTTGTCCTGACAATGAGGAACACATAAAAAAAAAGAATCATCCAATTTGGTGCAGTCGTTCGGAAGTTATGCGCGTACATACATTTCGGCGATTCATTTTTATATAGATTACTAGCTTTTGCCAGCGGCTTCGCTCGCGTGTAAGTCGGTGTATTATACATATAAACCTGCCTCTTGAATCACTCTATCTATTAAAAAAACCCGCATCAAAATCCGTTGCGTAGTTTTAAAGATTTAAGCATACATAGGGATATAGGGACAGAGAAAGCGAATTCGTTTTATACTATGTAGTGATAAGAAATACCGAATATTTTTCCTTGTAGAAGTTGTACGCTTTGCGTTGACCTCGCCATTCATGGTCAAATCGTGGTATTGCATTGTGACAGTTGAATATTTAAATGACAATGTTTTCTAAGATCACGTGGTCCTGACTAGAGTTATCCGTCCTTATATGGTTTTAATCGTCCGTAAAAATTAATTAATCAGCTGTAGAGTCACTTTGAAGTTTCGAACTATTTTCGGACGGGCCCATATTTTTGTTCATGGAGTTAGAGAATAGCCCCTGCTTCGCGGCATTGCATCGTTCGACACGACCGCGCTCGGACATTCCCTTTGATTCTGCTATAATTGTGTAGCACCTAATAAAACTTTTTAAAGACAGTCCACTTGCTTTACTTCCGTGACCCTATACAATAGGTACTGCCAGACGGCAAACAAAGAAAAATAATGAATGCTTTAGAAATAAGAAACACCCTCCCTGTTAATAATGTGTACGTATCAAACGGTAGAAGATATCTACCTACCTACCATTACATTCCATCATTAATTCCATCTCCATAACAGGGTGTTTCAAACTACGTCATGCGTCTTAGTGATATTTTCATGTTTTTGTATGTTCAATTTTTTTTTTTATGAATGGTAGTAGATAGCAGTCATTGGGTACATGAAGTGGGCTGCCGTTGTAAGACGACTAAAATGTCACGGTGTATATATTTAATTCTAGGACATGGCGGTTTCCTCACGATGTTTTTTTTTTTCACCGTTTTTAGAGCAGCGGTGATGAAATTATGTACACGCAGTGAAGCGTCTGCTTGAGTTCGAGTTTATACAGAGTGTATAGCCCCCTGTATAGGCGTTACATTTTGACGAGTTATGCATAAATGTAGGGAACAGCTGTTTTTTTTCTCGCGATTTCAGGTTTGGGCCCATAGTAAAAGTTGTTCATAATGGTGAGTCCAATGACCCCTTATGAGGTTAACGGTGATTTAAATTACCTTGTATACGATCTACAAACTCGCCGATACCATCGGTCCACCACTGCTCCTTGTCAGACGACGGCACTCGTATAATTTTAGACGATGCAGTGCTGACGCGGAGATTCTATGCTCTGTGAAGTTTTAGTACTGCGGATGTAACAGTCCAATTTTACTTACACTGTTTACCGATAGATGGCGCTGTGTACCATATTTTTGTCAAGATGGAAACGCCAGGAAAGCCCGCGAAATAAAATATTTCTTCCTTTCCTTTTTACGTACTTCAAAAAGAAGGAGGTTATCAATTCGACATGTTTATAAATTTTTTATTTATTTTTTATGTATATTCGGGTATAACTCCGTCATATACAGGATACGTTTTTATCCAGTGCTCAAACTGTAACCATGAATTCAGCATATCATTCTAGACCCGTAGCGCAGAAATTTTTAGTCGATTTTACAAAAAAAAAAAAATCAGCCATTTCATAAAAAAGTGCAAAAGCCCGAAATTAAAGTAATTTTTCACTTTGTAGTGTTTTTTTTTTCGGAAGTCGGTTTTTTTAAAATTATGTAATGAGAGCGAATGGGCGAATAATCCCTTATCATTTACCTGCATTACACAATCAAAAGTCAAGTGTTTTACGTCAACTTTTAGATAAACTGAGTACACACACACACATTTATTGTTTATCTTAATTACCTATTAACACGATGACCACTTATTTTCTCGACCGTTATGCGTATCAGAACGGTAAATTAATACTAAATAGACGTAAAATGAACGGAATTGCAATGCTTGCCAATCTTGTTGACGGACTGGACACGTCAATAGTTCCAATCCCGCCAATTTCTCAAAATATATGGAGGGTTTTCCTGCTTAACAAACACTTCTACACAATAGGCATAACGGACAGCCCCCTGTGCAGGGCTTGCTTGGAGGCTGAGGAATCCGTTGCTCATGTGCTTTAATAATGCACAGGCGAAGCCCAGATTAAAACAGAAACCCTCGGGGCACCCAAATCTTACACGGATGTTCTCGACAGACCAGGTGATATAGCCAACTTCTGGAGAGAGGTGGGATGGCTGGAATAACCCACGGCCGCTAGGGCTCACGCAAAATGGTCCACTTGAAGGACTAAGTGCGGAAACTAAACCCAATAACATCGAACATGGAGGGTTTTACGATGCCGGAATCGTATGTATCGTCGGCTTTTCAGCCGTAAGCCGCAAATTCGACCGGCTCTATGCTTCTCGCATCCAGCGGAACTGGTTCTGCCCGCGTGCAAGCTTTGTTTATTAAAGCTATTAAACCCAAAATGTTCGCAATGCTGGTACACAGGAGACAGGCGTCGTTGTCGTCTCTATGAGGAGTGGGCAGTAATCCACGACGCGGTCACGGTACAGTTTCGCGGTCTCTGAATTTTTGTTTCTAAAGTTCGTTTTTTAAATCTGAGACACTAATCTGACATCTCAAGTCTTTTGTGTTTGTTTCTTTTTTTTTAGTACAGTTTGACATGAGTTTGACACCTGTCAGAAAACATTTCTTTTCTCCTGTTTAATCTGCAATCAGTCGCAAGACTATAAGCAAATGCCCTGAATGAAAATGACATTAAAATTAGTATCTAAATCGTTTTAAAAAAGCAACTTTAGAATGTTTTCTCACAATATTACCCTTCAACGTTTGTAGAGCAAACCGGTGTTGAAATAAAATGCAAAAATAAAATACCTATACCTCGAACCCACGATCTACAACTCGTAAGTCCGGGCCGTAGCTACTGCCCCACCTCAGCAGGCTTAGCCTGACGCTTTCTATTTTATTCCATCGTAGAATATAAATCGCTTGTGTACATCTCTCGGTACAGAACTGTCAAATGTCTATACGGAAACGTCATTTTTGTCTACTCTTCCGTCGACAAAACGCTTCTTTACGGTTCTCGTGCTAAGCCTGCAGCTCTCCCCTTCAACATCATTGCCTAAAGAAAAATTAAGCTTATCACAACATCACTCCACGAGTACCTTTTATGTACGCACTGAGAAGCAAAAGGGCAGACGTGTAGTCTTTGCACTCAGAATACATTACATTTGTAGATCCGGCTCTGTGTGCAGTAGATAGCAATATAATGGGCGTGTTCAATGTGTCACTGCGCAGTTAACTTATCTCAATGGCCTACTAATTAGTTAATATTACTCGTGCCTTCATTTCCTTGATTTCTCTTTAATTATTGTACTGTATACAGGGTAAGTTTTTACCCAGTGGGCAAACTAACCATGAATTCAGCATATCATTCTAGACCCCCCAGCGCAGAAATTTTTCGTCGGTAATACAAAAAAAAAATCAGCCGTTTCATACATTTTTACCGCGTAGGTATTGCACTTTTCTATGAAACAGCTAATTTTGTTTTATAAATAACTCACGTTATCGATGTAACTAGGCTAAGCTGTATCCTCATCAACATTTCAGCCGAAAGACTCCAGGCTCCTCCACTTCGACCGGTCTTGTATTTCCCACATCCAGCGGATTCCTGCGGCCTTCACAAGGTCCATCTTGTAAGAGGCCTTAACACTCTACGTCCAGAACTTCCCAGCCCCATCGGCCATCTGTTCTGCGAGCAATGTGCCCTGCCCATTGCCACTTAAGTTTGGCAATTCTACGGGCTATGTCGGTTGCCTTGGTTCTCCTGCGGATCTCTTCATTCTTGATTCGATCACGTAGGGAAACTCCGAGCATAGCCCTCTCCATTGCTCTTTGGGTGACTTTAAGCCTTCTGATAAGGCCTATTGTGAGCGACCACGTTTCTGTACCATAGGTCATCACTGGCAATACACACTGGTCAAAGACTTTCGTCTTGAAACACTGCGGTATTTGGGACGAAAAGATATTGCGAAGCCGGGAGGCTTCCCAGCCGAGTCGGATTCGACGATTGACCTCTTTCTCGAAGTTGGACCTACCTAACTGGACAGTTTGTCCTAGGTAAACGTACTCGTCCACCACACACATTTCATTCCTGATTCGATCACGTAGGGAAACTCCGAGCATAGCCCTCTCCATTGCTCTGCAAGCTGTATTCAACTAAAATTATAAATGAGAAAGTTTGTATTTTTCGATGTTTGGATATTTGAATGTTTGTTACCTAATCACGCAAAAACAGCTGAACGGATTTGGATGAATATAACCCGGATTAACACATAGGATACTTTTTATGCCGGTAATACGTTCCCGTGGGAGCGAAGCCGCCGGCAAAAGCTAGTAAATAAATAAATCTCTCAAGTCGTAGTGCTCTTTGTGAAGGCGCTTGTCCGGGAACTAAGAAAAAGTAATTTTACGCATCTTATACTGCTCTATATTAGGTAAACGAGACCTATTTCTTGTTATCGCTCCTATCTCTAAGGCCAAGGTCAAATACCACGTTCATGTCTGACACACATCATATTAAAATATTGTCACATGATGGACTACCCATTTTATCTTGACTGCGGCGAAATGTGGAACTAAATTCAAAATCTACTGAATTAGACGTTACGGCGACGGTTTTTCTTTGACACTAGCGCCACCCCTGAAGATCTGAATATTTTGGTCGTTGTAAATGGTTTGTGTGTCGTGTTTGTGGATAAATTTTACATCTTACTTGCTAATATGACGAATTTTGAAGTGACAATTTTTGTTGTATGTTTATTAACCCGTCGCGCGTCTAATTAACAGCCGCACTGGGCGATCGAAAGTTGAGCTACGCTTGCCGCGGCCGGTTCGTGGATGGGTGGCTATCCATTACATTATCAAGATCCCTCCTTGCCTCGGAGAGCACGTTGAGCTGTTGGTCCCGGCTGTCATTCGTAGGTCTTACGTTAAGTACTTTAGGGGGGCGTCCATTAATTACGTGCGGCGTTTATGGGGGGTCGGGATCGAGGCGAATCTCACCCAATCTCACATGAGGGGAGAGAAGAGTCTCGGCAAATATCACGTTTTGTTATCGATTTGAATTTAAGAAACATATGAAACTGAAAATTTGGTATCAATTCTTAGAGCATTTTATTTTGAGCTGAAACTATGTATAGTGATTCTATACCAGCTGTCATCTTTAGTGCTTAAGGATAGCAATAGGGTTTCTGTTACACCCTGTATATTTGAATAGAATTTTCTGCTGCGGTAAAATATGATTTGAATTTCGGGGTACTTAGTTAAATTATTCCGCAATGCTTAAAGACTAAGGTCTTCAACCAGTGCGTCCTGCCCGTGATGACATACGGTGCCGAAACGTGGACACTGACGGTTGGGCTGATCCACAAATTTAAGGTCGCTCAGCGCGCTATGGAGCGGGCTATGCTCGGAGTTTCTTTGAAGGATAAAATCATGAATGAGATTATCTGGAAAAGAATCGGAGTTACCGACATAGCTTGTAGAGTGAGCAAGCTGAAGTGGCAGTGGGCTGGCCATGTTTGTCGAAGGACCGATGGACGGTGGAGCAGACGAGTCCTGGAGTGGAGACCGCGTATCGGCAAACGTAGTGTGGGACGCCCCCCAGCTAGATGGACCGACGACCTTAAAAAGGTGGCTGGGACAGACTGGATGCGGCAAGCGGAGGATAGAGTGTTGTGGCGCTGCCAGGGAGAGGCCTATATCCAGCAGTGGACTGCGATAGGCTTAGTTGATTGAGTTAAATTATGTAAAAAACGTCACGCTTTGATTGAGGTGTAATCAGTAGTGGATGTATTACATTCGCGTTGCGCTCGGTAATCCACCCAGCGGGCCCAGTGCCCGTTGGTAGATGTCAAATATCTTCAAAATTTTCGTTCTAGGACATACCGGTTTCCTCACGATGTTTTCCATAACTGATTTAAGAGACTGCTCTTAAAATTGAAATTTAAGTAACGGCACAAGAAAAACAGAAGTCCCTTTTCATGTTTCGTGTTTTGCCATAAGGTTATCTTATCCTATATACTAACTTATCTTATAGTTCTACATCACTACATAGTATAAAACTTTTTTCAAAAAAATAAACAACCGACTTCCAAAAAAACACTAAAAAGTGAAAAATAACTTTAATTTCGGAAGTCGGTGACTTTGGATATGTATTTTAATTTTTTGTCACCGCCTTCCGAAATTAAAGTTATTTTTCACTTTTTAGAGTTTTTTTGGAAGTCGGTTGTTTATTTTTTTGAAAAAAGTTTTTTATTTTTCACTTTTTAGTGGTTCACATGTGCTTACCCCTTCACAGCGTACCGGCGTGATGTTATGTTATTAACTGGTGTAAACAATTGACAGACATGAGATTTCAGCAATCCCTGTCCATTTGCTATCATTTATTGAGGAGTTCCGTTGCCTATCTCCGAAGTTCTTCATCAGATCTTCACCAAATTGAAATGGAACCACTCCGAGAAAGTACTCTTCCAAAAACTACACAAATTGCTTCAAGTGTGCCTATAAAATTTGAAGAGTTCTCTCTATTTCTCCAGGATCCCATCATCAGATCCTGACTTGATGATCATGGGACCACCTGGAAAGTATACCCTTTCAAACAAAAAAAAAATTATCCAAATCGGTCCAGCCATCTTCGAGTAATCGGGGAAAATACATTAAAAAAAAAAAAAGGTTTCAACGAATTGAGAACCTCCTCCTTTTGGAAGTCGGTTAAAAACAAAGTCGCTTTCTCTGTCCCTATATCCCTATGTATGCTTAAATCTTTAAAACTACGCAACGGATTTTGATGCGGGTTTTTTTAATAGATAGAGTGATTCAAGAGGAAGGTTTATATGTATAATACACCGACCTCCACGCGGGCGAAGCCGCTGGCAAAAGCTAGTATATTATAAATGTGAAAGTTTCTATGTTTGAATGTTTGTTTCTCAATAACGCAAAAACGGCTAAACGAATTTGAATTAAATTTGGGGCTGTTTCCACCCTGCTCTCTCTGCTCTCTACCTGATTTTGAATATTAACGTGTTTAATTTTTTGTTACAGGGCAACAAAATGGGCGCGTAAAATTGCGGAGAATAAGCACCCTTCATCCCTTAGATTAAGTGTTAAAAGTTTGTGTCGAATTTTATTCTAAAACCATTCTATTTAACTAAACTTTATGTAAACCTTTATCAATTCAAACATGAATATAATAAAATAAGCGAAGTAAAAAGGCATTGGTCAAAAGTATCCATCACTTATTGCCAGTATTAAAAACTTTTTTGTGTAATAAAAGTTGAACGCTTGTCTATGGTCTATCATTCCAATGAATAATTCTGTAATACGTGTGTATAAAATCCTCTAATTTTATTGTAGATAAATAAATATATTTCAGTTTATTTGTTGTTTACCGATTGTTCTTTTTTATTCCTTCATTTCATACCAAATGATTGGCTCGAATAATTTCGGGCGAATAAATTATATCACGAATAGCATCTTAAAGTCCGTTTATACAGCATACCAGTGGCGAAGGGTTAATACAAACCGATTCCCATCGGCTTACCTTTAAGAAATCCCACCTCGCACCGATTATTTCAAAGTACAATTAATTTTTACGTGTTTCTAAGTTTTACTGATAAAACGCATGCGCGCAAATAAAGCCAAACCATGTTACAAAATTCTCTGATTCCAACCCAGTATGAGTGAAAGAGCGGCTGATCCTCTGAGGAAACTAAGTTTGCAACACGCTGTGTTTTTTTTTGGAACGGCTTATTTATTTATTTATTTATTTATAACCAACTTACATTAACAGTTTGCACCACACATACAAGTTATCGGTCAATACAAGTTTATTACACATACAATCTTAGAAACATAGAACAAGGTTACATATAAAATTAGACACAATAAAAAGTAATTAAACGATAGAACAAAATTAGTTAAAATAAGGTATACGTAGATAACATTATGTACAATTAGATAACATTAGATACAATTGAATAAAATTAGACAGAACTGGGATAAACGTAGTATAAAAAAAATAAAAATAAAATTAAAAATAATAAGTATCAAGATGAAATTGGGATACAAAATTATTAATAGCAAAATAAAATCGGGATACAAAATTATTAATAACAAGATACAATTTTTATTAATTAGCTTACCCTGGCCATAATTACACCCCTCGCCACTGCAGCATACAGCATATCATATAACGTTCCCACTGCTGGGACACAGGCCTCATGTCCGTGAGAATGAGTAGGACGAAAAATTGGAACATCACGCCAGTATTATTCGATGGGTTAGGCAGAGGTTTCGTCAAACTCCGGTATGCTACTGAGCAATTCCAGATGACAAAACCAAATAACACTTTGCCCGACCCGGGTATCGAACCCAGCAGGCTTAGCTCGAGAATCGTAGACTAGCATTTTGTCGTTAGAAGAGTAAACAAAAACGACGTTTCATTCTAGACAGTTGACAGTTTATCACCGAGAAATGTAGACAAGCGATATTCTACAGTAGAGTAGAATTAGAAAGCGTCATTTATTTATTTTTAAATAGAACGGCCAAAGCCAATTACACTATTTAAACATATCAATATATACATTACAATCTATATAACACAGTCGTGCATTCACACAAAAATCAAACATTCTGACAGCATCATCTTCCGTTCATTCGCAAACATATCGATCGAGTTCTGTATTCGAGTTCAGACTTCAGGAGAGCATGACCGTCGCTCGAAATCTACGAGTATAATGTACAAAGTTCGCTTTACCGAATGTAAGAAATCTGGGACCCAACATCGTCTTAGATAATGAGGTGCTTGCAACTGTAGAATCGGCCGTTTTTCTTGGCATAACAGTAGGTGCCAAACTTCAGTGGGGATCACATATATCAAGCCTAGCGGGAAGGCTCAGTTCGGCCGCCTACGCCGTCAGAAAAGTAAGACAATACACTGACGTTGAAACAGCTCGGTTAGTCTATTTTAGTTATTTTCATAGCGTTAGGTCCTACGGCATGGGGTAAAGCGGCTGACATTCAAAATATTTTTGTTCTTCAAAAACGAGCTGTTCGTGCAATTTACCAACTAGGTGCTAGAGTTTCTCTGAGAGAGTTTTTTAAAGATATTAGTATTCTCACGGTGGCATCGCAATTCATCTTCGCTAACATCTTATATATTAGGAAAAATATACACTTATACACTAAAAACAGTGATACTCATAATATTAATACTAGAAATAAGGACAAACTACGTGCTCCCTTTCACCGGCTTCATAGGGTTCATAACTCATTTGCTGGGCTTGGTATAACCTTTTATAACAAGCTTCCCTCTTTGGTAGATTTACATTTTAATGCGTTTAAAGCGAAAGTAAAATCAAATCTTTGTTCGAAGGCATACTATTCTATCAACGACTACTTAAACGATAAGAATTGTTGGTCGCTGTGATTAACTCAAGACAACGTTTATGTTCTTTCACCAGAATTAGCTGTGTGCGTTACCCAGGCCAGATGTTGTCGAAAATGGTCATTTGAATCTTATAGATAATTAGTTTTGCGGCTTCTGTAATTGTTGCGCACATTTTTAAATTTGTTGCGCTTATAGTTTTTTAATTATTTCACAAAAACATTTCCTGCTGGGGTAACGTTACGCCAGCCAGACCTTTTTATTTCTAATGGGAATATTTAAATAATTACTAGCTATAAAATTAGTTGTCTAGATGAAGTAAATGTTGTGCCTTATTTTGTATTTGTTCTTTCATCGGTTGCGAAGTTATTCGAGATTTTGCTGGGGTAACGTTTTTGGTTTTGCTAGATCTTTGAAATGGTTAAGCGGATTCTTATCATATTTTGGACATGGCTTCTTAGGAATTAGTTTAAATTTGTTCTGCAATAAAAAAACCAAAATAATACATAGCTTAAAGGTTATTTCATTAAATAGAAAAACACTTCAATTGGTCCCAGCACTCTCAATAAGAGCTCTAAAGACTTACTTTGAACGTTATTTTAAAGCTTGTAACTGTCTTCAAATGTACGTGAAGTTTCATTAGTATCCTGTAAGTATTTAACAAGTTATGATGATATTGAGTTCTTCACGAGCATGGTCTTGATGCGCGCGGTGTTATTTGGCCACTGGATTGGATATATGAACTGAATGTTATGTCAATTATTAGTTTTTTAGTTCAGTTGTATATCAGTAAAATTTCAGCTCAGTACATTGGATAATTAATGAGATAATACGATTAAAGTCATTAGGAAGTGAATGACCGTGGTAACCCGACCAAGTTTAGGTGGTTACGAAAAAGCGAAAACGCAAAACATTATGGTACCTTCTAAAATATGTAGGATAGTGTTACAAATTTAGTACAGACATGTACACAAGTTTAAAAAAAACTACGTGATTATTAAATAATTTTTATGGACAGGTAATATAATCATTTCAATTGAACTTTTAAAGTATTATTAAACTTATACTTAAAAACAATCACAGATTAAAATTACAGATAGTAATTTTGCTTTTTTGAAATTTTCTATTATTTTTTAATTAAATTATAGATTTCAGTATACACAGTACACAGTTACAGTTTTTATTTAAAAATACACATATTGGACTGTGTAATGATCACAGACAATAAATAATATACAATGGTTTTTTTCAGTTAACACTAAACTTACGGTGCGTACAAACTATATAACATAACATGTTATATAACATAACATGTTATATAACATAACATGTTATATAACATTTTTCATAGTGTGGTCATGTTATTTAACATTGTTGTATAACATTTTACATAGAGTTGTAGTGTTATATAACATGTTACATGGTCTGTACGCACCTTTACGTATGTCTACTAATACCTACTTATATCAATTAAAATCACAGATCAATGGTAATATTAAATGACATCATAATGTAGTAAAATGCTCACAGTTAGTCCTACTGTTTTGTTGTCTCATTTCAAATATCCTTCACCCCACCCCTTCCGCGTCCCACCGAACGACATGTTATATCAGTGATTTTTGATAAGTTTGTGCAACTGGAAGATAATAATAATGTTTTCATAGTACAGATATTATTATATTATTAATGTATTTAACAGTGTACGCGTCTGTACCGAAATTGTAAGGTGTATTATACTAAACATTTCAAAAGATAGTATAATGTTCTGCGTTTTCGTTTTTCGTAACCACCTAAACTTGGTCGGGTTACCACGGTCATTCACTTCCTGATGACTTTAATCGTATTATCTCATTAATTATCCAATGTACTGAGCTGAAATTTTACTGATATACAACTGAACTAAAAAACTAATAATTGACATAACATTCAGTTCATATAACCAATCCAGTGGCCAAATAACACCGCGCGCATCAAGACCGTGCTCGTGAAGAACTCAATATCATCATAACTTGTTAAATACTTACAGGATACTAATGAAACTTCACGTACATTTGAAGGCAGTTACAAGCTTTAAAATAACGTTTAAAGTAAGTCTTTAGAGCTCTTATTGAGAGTGCTGGGACCAATTGAAGTGTTTTTCTATTTAATGAAATAACCTTTAAGCTATGTATTATTTTGGTTTTTTTATTGCAGAACAAATTTAAACTAATTCCTAACAAGCCATGTACAAAATATGATAAGAATCCGCTTAACCATTTCAAAGATCTAGCAAAACCAAAAACGTTACCCCAGCAAAATCTCGAATAACTTCGCAAACGATGAAAGAACAAATACAAAATAAGGCACAACATTTACTTCATCTAGACAACTAATTTTATAGCTAGTAATTATTTAAATATTCCCATTAGAAAGAAAAAGGTCTGGCTGGCGTAACGTTACCCCAGCAGGAAATGTTTTTGTGAAATAATTAAAAAACTATAAGCACAACAAATTTAAAAATGTGCGCAACAATTACAGAAGCCGCAAAACTAATTATCTATAAGATTCAAATGACCATTTTCGACAACATCTGGCCTGGGTAACGGACACGAATTAGCTTAATAAATTAAGGCTTCTAGCCAGGGCTTACAAACTTAAAACTAGAACGACTACACGCTAAGGGCACTCCCTGTGGGGTACGACGACTTCGACTTAGGGCATCGCTGGAAAAGGGCAGCAAGAGATGGGTTGGATCGGAATGAAATATAGAACGCCACCCCTGCTACGTCCTTACATACTCCTTTTTTATTTAAATAGGAACACGTACACACGGCTACACATCAAGCTATACATTTCCAGTTTACGCTGATCTCGCACTGTACCGAAATCCTATACAATGCGAGATCAGCTAATACTGGAATGTGGCACTGTCATTTAGGCTTGATGTGCAGCCGTGTGTAAGTACCTCTGTGAAAAAATCAAGTGGCCATTTTTTAAGGTCTAAACATACAGGCTACAGCCCTATCCCAGTCGGACCGACAACTTTAGTAATAGGGCCTTGGCCTTTGGGTACGGAACCCTAAAAATGTAATTTTGACTTAAGCTTGACAGGAAGCGCCATTGAGACAGTCGCGCATTATATAATAATGTACTCTGTGCAGTCGAGATATATTTGTCAGCCAAATAGTTTCTTTTTTGTCACGAGGCGACTGGGCAGCCGTACCTACTGCAACAAAAACGATTATTTAAAATCACGTGCGTTGTAAAAATAGACGCCTGCGCTAACGTAACTACGTAACTACATAATTTAACGTAAGTTGTGGGTTTATAGAGGGAGTAGGTATTATATTATTTAGACGATACATTCATGCGGCTCGTGACTAACTGCCGCACGGGTTTATAAAAGCTAAGCTATGCTTACCGACCACCGCTGCTTACCGGTGACCAACCAATATAATCGAGAGCTTTTCGTGCCTCAGAAAGCACGATAACCGATAGTCCCGGTTGTCATTTATAAATCTTTGACAGTCGTTACGGGTTGTCAGGAAAGCCTGACAAATGACAACCAACATAACATATCTGGGCTGAATGAGCCCAGCCCGACAGATGAGAGTACCGTACTACCCAGTGACTGGGTTGAGGAGGTCTTATAGTCGCTCCTGGTAATATACTGGTATTCAGCTGCGGTTAGACAGGAAGCCGACCCCAATGTATTCGGGAAAACTCTAGGCAGATGATGATCCATAAGGCTCGTAGCCGTGGCTGCGCATATCCTATGCTGCAGCCTCGGTTCTCCCCCAAAAAGAGTCTGCCTGAGCTTAGCTTACACGAAAAGATTTTAAATTCATAACCAGCGTATAATTTCATTCGTTAATTGGTAGATTTCACATGTCTTCTTGGTTCTTGGGACTTGGGTTTCCTCACGATGTTTTCCTTCACCGTTTTGAGAGTCGTGATGAAATTGTTTACACAAACTAATATGCATTCCTGAGTTCACACTCACAACCTACTCGTAATTCGGAGCCGATACCACTGAGAAATCACTCTCTCTCACTCAGGATTTTAAATTAACTAGCGTTTATGTCCACGACATCTTCTTTCCGACATCGTCACGATAACTGCGTTGTAAAGACGCTCACTTTAATTTCCCTAAATCAATTAGTTGGAAGAGTAATCAGACCACTGAAACGAGCTTGTTTACACCATTATTTTTATTTTGTTTTGATAATAAATAACACAACTGCACGCCACGCGAAGTTCAAAGACTTCTGACATTTTAGAGAAGATCGTAAACTAGGTCTTAAGTCGACGTAATTAGGTTAATTACGTGAATTAGACCGTAGTACACCTGACAATCGTTGGTAGGTAATTAATGGTTTATTTTGATGTCGTAGACAGTGGCAGGAAAGAGTGGTCGTCACGTCTCTAACCAGAGGAAATGGCACAAAGTATACTTATTCATACTCATATGTTTAGGGATGTTTGAAAACGGCAGAACGGATTTCAATAAAATTTGGCACACAGATAGTTTATAACCTGGATTAACACATAGGGATGGCTCAAAGAGCAGTCAGCATCAACTGGTGGGGTCCGCAAGGGGCGATACCTGCCAGGGGGTGCGGGTTATTCGAAAGGGAAACCGTGGCCTCTGGCACACAGGCAACTGTGGGAACACGGGTGGGTTTTAGTCAGTAAAAGTCTGACACGCCCTCCTGCTCCGCCCAGAGCGGGAGAATTTATTTGATGATTTCCCACCCAAAAAAAAAAAACATATAGGGATAGGTACTTTTTATCCCACAAGGGCGAAGCCGCTGGAAAAAGCCAGTAATATTATAAAAATCGTCATATTATAGATGCGAAAGTAAGTTCGTCAGTTTGTTACGCTTTCGCGATAAAACGACTCAACAGATTTCGATAAAATTTGGCAAGGAGAGGACAGATGGCATCCTGAAGATACAGATAGGAGATACATACGAATTGAGAACCTCCTCCTTTTTGAAGTCGGTTAAAAATTATCCTAAAGGGGTTTCAAATCGGGGATGAAAGTAGATTTTTTGGAAGTAACCCTATATTGTATATCCTGGGTTGACTTCCAAGCCAGGTTCAAATGGTGAATTGAACTCGTGACCTCTTCGCCTTAACCGTTGATCTATCACCGCATACCGAAGATCCTATTACCCAATTAGCAACAGTGATTATAACTGACCGCTCCCATTCATTAAAGCTGCCATTGAAAGCTCAAATTCTACTGTAGACACACACAAACGAAACAACATCACGCCTTTATTCGGAAGCGGAGTAGGTAGGTAGTGATGTAGGTATAGTATCCTACTCACGTTTTTTTCAGATATGTTAAAGTCTCATAGCATATTCTGCCTATAATATTGGGACATATGTTGGGACATATACCTTCTCTCTTCGACAGGAATTGGGCTATAATCTACCACGCCCGCCCAGTGCGGTTTGGTAGATGGAGCATACATATACACATGCGATGAGGACGGCTTCATCAAGGTGGAGAGACAGAAAAGGAAGCCTACTTATCGCAGCCAGTGTGGGACCGCTCTGGCAGGATCTAACATGCTGCTACGTCCTGCAGTACCGACGACGCTGCTATACGTGTCCCGTTTGCACCACTCTACGAAGACTGAGGACATCGTAGAGTACATACGGGTGAAGACCTACTGGACTTTGAAGGTGAAGAAGCTGGAGGCGCGTCATAACACCAACTTCAAGTCGTTCGTGGTTGCGCGCCTTCCTCAAGGAAGAGTTTTGGGCCGAAATATGCTGTATCGGCGTGTCCGCGACAGCACATTTTGGCCACACGACGCCGTCACTTCGTGAGCAGTACTTTTATATGTATTGTGTTTTATGAGCCTCAGTTGCCTGAAATAAAGGATAAATAATAATAGATAATCAGCCTATACAGCAGTTCCGTATGGTGCCAGAAAGAATAGCACCATCCCATTTCTTCCGGTGGGTGTCGTAGAAGGCGACTAAGGGACTTACTAGAGAATGGGCAGCAGCGTTCTCTATGCATTTGACCACCACACTGCGATCGCCAACCCGCCTGCCAAGCGTGGCGATTGTGGCAAACGCCCCCATTTTTTTTAGGGAGAGGCCTACGTCCATCAGTGGACGTCTATCGGCTGAAATGATGATGATGAGCCTATACAGCGGGACACAGGCCTCCTCTCTTCGAGAGGGAACGGGCTGTTATCTACCACGCGAGCCCAGTGCGGGTTGGTAGATGTCACATGTCTTCGAATTAATGGTTCTAGGAGATGCTGATTTCCTCACGATGTTTTCATTCACCGTCTGATGGAAAGCGATGGATGAGGTCTATGATGGAACGAGCGTTCAAAGAAGATGCCTGTTCACTCTTGCTTTGACGGCAGACGGGTTAAATGTGGAAGGGAACAAAGACGCTGGCGGACAGTTCCACACTTCGGCTGAGCGCATAATACATGGAATGGATGACTGGTCGGATGATGCCCTGCAGTATCTAAAAGAGCGATGGTGGGATCACGTGGCGGATCACCACGACGATGTACACAAATGCGTTCCACAAAGTAAAAACAAAGATGTTAGCAAAAGGCTTAGCGCTCAGAGCCGTTGTAGACCCTGTTAGGGCACAGCAAAAGGTATTGATACATAACTATTTCCCTAAAACGCCTTTAGTCAGCATTGGGACAATGTAGGCTGACACTGTTTGCTATTGCTGAGCAATGGCCTCCCCCAAATCCTTCAGGGCATCCTTATCCAGACCCACGCGTCTAGGACATCTCACCATCTCTTCCTGGGCCAACCTCGGCGGCACCGTGTTGAGATTGTGGCCCAGCGATCACCGTGCATGCCGTTGACGTGACCTGCCCAGTCTCATTTCAGCCTTTTTGTCTACGTTCAGCAGGCTTATCACGAGAACCGTAGACAAGCGTTTTGTCGTCGGAAGAGTAGACAAAAATGACGTTTCCGTATAGACAGTTGACAGTTTTACACCGAGAAATGTAGACAAGCGATTTCTATTATAGAGTAGAAATAGAAAGCGTCATGCTAAGCGTGTAGGATGCCCAATTCGGAGCAAATAAATAAATAAAAAGTTTTTTTTTTAAGTGAAAACTTCTTTGCGCGCGTTGAGCACTTTTTGGGTGAACAAAAATCATGGAACTCGCGTCATCGACACCGAAGGCTTTCCTGCGAGCACATCGATGAGTCGCGCGTTGATGTTTTTTACACGTAATTGTTCAAGTTTTCACTTCTGTCGGTTTTAGATTGAGTTGGGTAACTATATTAATATTATTGTGTTGTTATTATGATATTGTAGACTCCTGTCACTATTAAATTGGTATCTACTTACTACAATCAAAATTTATAGCATCACGTGAACAATTTTTTTTTGTTATCACATCGATACACGTGAATTTAGATAAATTATTACGATACGGATTGGCGATAGGTAATATTAGGGTGCGGTAATAATAACTTATTTAATACTTTTATGAAATAATCATCTGTGTAGCCATTTCCCAGCAATGTTGGGGTCAGCTTCCAGTCTAACCGGATGCCGCTGAATACTAGTATTTTACATGGAGCGACTGCCTAATACGTCATGTTCTTCAACCCATGTAGTGGGTAAAGGCTCCTTCAAACAGGCGCGACGCGACTTTCGTAAAACAATTTCTATGAAAACTTAATGGAAAGGGCCCCAATTCTGTATCGTTGTAATGATTCCCCGCGGAATCTTACTACGTTCAAACTACGTCAATATCGTATTTTTTAGAAACCAATGTAACGGTAAAGAATCTTAATGTCATATTCTGTATGTTCCAAAACAATTTGTCGATATTAATAATACGATATTAGCAGGATTCGTGTGAAATTGACGTGGTTACGAGTAAGGAATCGTTGAGTGGTCATAGTGAATTCAGGCCCTGCAGGTCTATAAGAGTCGCGTCGCGCTTGGTGTGGTAATTAAGGCTCCCGGCCTTAAGTTTTCACCTATGATACTCACAAATAACGTGTCTTTCTATTGGTAAAAGAATATTCAAAATCGGTTCAGTAGATCCAGAGATTACCTCCTACAACCTCACAAACTTTACCTTTTTATAATATTAGTATGGATGGGACGCATGGTAGGTACAAAACAAGTCTATCAGCTCTCAAGTGGTTTAATTCTCTTTGGTACACAAAGTGCAATAAATTTTCTGTTTTAACAATAGATGTCTCGCCAAGTCAACCACATCGTCAATTAAAAAATCTTTGCCTTATGACGGAGAATCTAATCGGAATTTCAGAGAAAAAGCAATGACTTTTCGAAGGCTTGTTTAGTCATTCCCTAGCGTTCTTTTCTAACAGTGGTTCTGACTTAAAACTGCGGGTGAAACCCAGTAGCTCTACTAATCCATTGACCACTGAAATCAAACTAGAAACACGAATTAGAAGACCACATTTGAATTAGGCACAAACTTCATACCAACATCACAAAACCCAACTCCTTCAAGGACTCAAAAACGGAACACCGCCCGCTGGCAAGCGTCTGCGCACTTGAAACTATTCGGGATGTCAAGAACAAATCACGCGTCGCCTGTTACATAAGAAAGGGCAAGTCGAATTGTGTCCCGTATTAAATACTAGAGCTGCGCGCGCGTCGCTTGGACTCACGCCAACTATTCTACGCTTAGCTTTGGGTTTCTATGTAGCTCAAGGTCACGTCGTGGGTCAAACTCGAAATTTAAAATAAAAGGAGTTTGGTTATGTAAGTTCAGAAGAAGATTAAAGACTTTTTTTATATCATCTACAACTTGGAAGATTTTTCTAATTGCACGGCATTCCACTCAAATCGATCCTCGGCTACTCGGTAATCTAGGTATACAAAGGTTGTCACTTGTATCTAACTTGAGGGCGTGTCTTCCACCTTTGGCGATTTTTCTAAGCTCAAGAACGCGTCTACGCCATTATCATCAGCCAATAGCAATTCACAGCTGGAGACAACATCATCATTTTAGCCGAAAGACGTTCACTGCTGGACATAGACCTCCCCCAAGCACCGCCGCTGCGACCGGTTCTGTGCTTCCCGCATCCAGCGGATTCCTGTGGCCTTAACCAGGTCATCGGTCCATCTTGTGGGAGGTCTTCCAATGCTACGTCTTAGAGGTCGCCACTACAGAACCCTCCTGGCTCCATCGGCCATCTGTTCTGCGAGATAGTATCAATAGTTATTGCTACTCTCTCTGTTGCAACTGTATTGCGAAGATCGTCGCTCCACCCAGCCTGACAGCGTCGTACACGCATAATTGCTTATTCGCGGTCTCCTGAAGAACACGTCTAACACAACGGCCATTAATTCTACGGCTAATATGGCCGGCCTATTGCCACTTCAGCTTGCTTATTCTGACTTGTTGTCAGAAGTTTTTTGTGGCCACCACAAAAAAGTAAATCCATTTAACGCTAAAGAAATTTAAAAGATCGTTCTATTTCTGTCAAAGGAGTTTACAGACAATTTTATCTCTGTCTCTAACTACGCTTATTGCTAAATAAGTATTAAACGTATTTAGTGACTTTTGGTGCAAGAGGCCTTTTAGCAGACGCACTTTTATGTCCGTCCTTCTACAGTGCGCCGCATACTGTCATCTGTGCATTTGATGATCTTATAACTGTGTCAGTAAGCGGAGTTCGTGCAGCTGAATTTTGGGCCAAAGATGCTTGAACTTTTTGCCATCGCTACGCTAAAGAAGAAGATATGTACGCCTTGCGCACCTTGTGCCACTATATCAAAGTCAAAAATCAGAGAAGAAGACGTGACGCCAGTCTCCAGCAACACAGTTGTCTATTAATCAGAATACTGACTGACTAAAGTAACTAAACCAATGAATGAGGGCGATCGATCTGTTAGCTTGTCGCTGTAGACGATAGTTCGATGAATACGCGTCTAATGGTAATAAGTGTAATATACACTGTTTGAGTCCCACTTTTTAGAAACTTATTCATCCTTACTAAAAGCGTGTCTAAAAAAAGGAAAAGCTTTCATTAGCCCAGGTAACTATATAATAAAGAGTTAAAACAATAACGTACCTAATTGAAAGCGTGTCTAAAAGAAGCAAAATCTTTCATTAGCCGGTAACTATGTAATAAACAATCGTTGAAGTGTAGCCAATATTGGCCGTTCGTTACAGGCGCCAATAACCGAGCCACAGCCAATACATACCAGCTGATATAGTTATGTAAGTAACGAGAAAAATACTTGTAATATGAGAGTATTATGAAGGCCACTTCAGCTTAGTAACTCGGCGCAAGTGAGTGACAAGTTTCATTTGAAATTGTGGACAATATTTGTAAGATTAACACTAACAAAACGTAATTACAAGACAGGATGTGAGTGGAAATGCCGGGACAGTCTAGATGTACAGTATATAGCGACCACGGCGCGCCGGCAGGGGATGCCCTAGCTTAGAAGGACATGTACAGGATAAGTTTTTATCCAGCGCGAAAACTGTAACCATGAATTCACCATGTCATTCTAGACCCACCAGCGCAGAAATTTTTCGTCGGTAATACAAAAAAGTCTTCATAAATTCAAAAAAATTAAACAACAATAACATTGAATGCAGTCTTCGTGGACAGTGCTAGGCCGCTTGCTTGCGCTAGCGATACAAGGTGATGTGGGCAGAGCGGAAACGAATACATATTTTTTTTTTTGGAATGGTCAAAAAGCCTAACAAAAGCCGGTTAGGCCAGACACCGTCTAATTTTGCCGGACGCACAACCAAAAAGCCTGCATGTGTCCGGCTTTATCCGGACGCCTGGCAACGCTATGTGCGTGTATGTCTGATGTATCGAGGCCAAAGGATCGTAGGGATCGTAGCAAGTTGTGTTCTGTAGTTTCTGCTTACCTCCATTGGAAAGAGTATGTTTATGTATGTATGTATGAAGACTTGGGTGAATTTATGGCTCTGAAAGAAGGGCATTTTCTTTCTTTCTGGCTGATTATATATATATTATTATAGGAGATTAGAGAGGAGAGCGATTATAGGAGTTGACCGACCCGCATTGGGCCCGCGTGGTCGATGGCGGCCGACTCCCTCTCACAGAGAGGAGGCCTGTGTCCCAGCAGCGGGAACATTAAAGGCTGATTATGGGGTATAAGGGTGTGTGACCTGGCGAATGCGCCGCTTGCGAAATGCGCGCGTGCATTTCATGTTCGTACGCAGCCCCTGTGCCGTCGGCACGCAAGCTACGCGCCGTACTCGACCGGCGCACGAGGTGCGCGCGTGTCGCCCGCTGTTTGCATAGTGGCCGCTTAATTTTCCTTGGTGGCCTTTCAACTCTGGTACTATATTCTGTCTTAATTTACAAAAACGGAACCAGCCACCAACGTCTTCTGTTTTTCCTTTTAGTTTTTTTTTCAGTAATAAAAAATAATCGTTTAAAAATCTAAAAAACACGCTTTAAAAACCAAACTAAAAAAATTTGAAAATAATTTAATTCTATTAAAAAGCCAGCACCCCACGTGCTTGATATTAATTGATTATAAAAATACCTCAAAAAGTATATATACCTATTATTTATTTACAATTTTTTAGTTCTGCTTGCTTGAAAAGCGTGATTTTTAAGTTTTTTTTTTGTGTTTTTTTTTAATGTTTGAATTGTCATTGGTCTTCGATAAGTCTACAAAGTTTCAATGAAATCTGACCGTTTGAAGTGGGTCAAAATAGCGTCCAAAGGAGTCGGTTACATACAAATATACAAACAAACAAACATACAAGTGAAGCTAATATAAAGCGTGTAAATAGCCGATGCTGCAGCAATTATGCTAACGGCAGTCGTATGGTCCGACAACATCGAAAGCAAATTCACAACTGAGGCTCAAATTTAGTTCAAACGCGAAAGAAGCTCTCGATCCTTGCCGAAGTTGCACTAGAGCGGCGCACCAAACGTAGGCGGTAACCGCACGCGAGCAACACGCGCGCAGTTCGCAAGCGGCTAGGTGTGATTTGAGTTAGTTGTTTTGACTCTTTTGAAAAGCATGGAAGGCTGCGTAACGAATGACAGCAGTGCTATGATAACAATGCTAATTAAACGTAGCCTAATGTATGAATGAAGACATCAATTGGCGCTTAGATTCAGAATTGGCCACATCACTACTATAGGGCTATTCCAAAGATCTTTAATTGGCTATTGACTGTAACACACACTTGGAACTTCACTCAAGGGACCGCACACAAATCGAAAGCAAAAAAAAAAATCATTCATTTGTTTTTGTAGATTCACACCTCAACCTCGTTCGAATTACGATATGTAGAGAATGACGCCGCCGCGCCGGCTTTTTTTGCTAACAGAATCGTAAAATCTTTTTGTATTCTAAAGAAAAAGAAGGAATTCAGAATTAAACATTGTGAAGGAAAACCTCGCAGTGGTTATCCCGCCATAGTTACGTAAGTAACATCGTTTGTGCCGACTGCCGATCGATCTGCGCCGTGGCCTCTGTGCGAAGAACCCTCGTGTTGAAGTTTAATGATTTTCGTCCGACTACTAGGTACATTGAATGGACAATTTTATTTTTTATTGGCTCATCAGAAGTCGTGATAGACTTAGATCTAATGTTTTAGAGAGAAATGCGTAATTAAAGATCGCTTTGTGATAAGACACTGTAAAATTTCTACATTTATATCTGTAATTCTTAAGATGTACATAATAAAAAGCGTTCTATTCTCTCATATCAAAGTCATTTATTCAAATTAAGCTGAAAATCAGCACTTTTTGAACATGGAAGTTATATAAGACAGTCCCCCGGCACGCCCGCCTTTCACAACATCCTATTGCATAACTGAGAAGAATAAGTCAACATCCTATTGCATAACTGAGAAGAATAAGTGATGCAACAAACTCTCCAGCAACACAACTGTCTACTAATCATAAGGCTGACTGACTAGAGTAACTACTAAACGAATGAATGAAGTCAATCGATCGGTTAGCTTGGCACTGTAGACGATATTTCCACGAATACGCGTCGTCTTCTTTACATATTATATAAAACAAAGTTGTTAGTGTCTGTACTAGTGATGGGTCGTTGACGGTTTTTCCGTTAACGTAACGTCAGCGTTGATTTACGTTTATCAACTACTTGATCAACTAGTTAAATTCGTCAACGAGTTAACGTTCAACTAATGTCGACTTGCAACGTTAACCGTTCATTTATTGAATGGTTTTTATTCAGCGCTGCGACGTTCAACGATTCTTATATTGGTATACTTTTCTTAAAATAAATATTTCAAAAATCAACTCTTGTGTACGAGAGAGTTCAAATTATACGACATGACCGTCGCTCGAAATCTATGATGGTATTTTCAATGTAAGTTTTTAACGAATTAAGTACGTTTGCAAATTTAGTTTAGTCGTTGACAAATTCAACTAGTTGATTCATAAACAGTTAACATTAATAATTTAATACGTTGACAGGAGATCAACGCTTGATTCAACTAGTTCGTTGATTCAACGCCCATCGCTAGTCAGCGTTTTCATCAATAGACAGATTGATTCAAGAGACATCCACGCGGGTGAAGCCGCTGGTACAAGCTAGTTGGGAATAATTGCATACCATACTTTAGCTCTAATGAAAAGGGCCTGTTTCATTTACAGTGAGCGTTTTAAAACGAAAATTAGGAGCACAACTAACTACGAGCACCAATTATTCTCGTGTGCTAAGCTAACGACATGAACAATATGTCTCTCATTAACTCTGTTACTTAATTGTTGCAAGTAAAACGAAAGATAAGATTTATTTTTTTAAAGATTAACCGTGGAGTTTCTTGCTGGCTCTTCTCCATTGGAGACTTTTGACGTTTCATAAGTGCAACAAAATGTTTTAATTTTTATAAGCAAAAGATTATGCAAAAGATGCATGGGCGTGGGAAATCAAACAGCTGACTCGGAGATCAATCAGAATTGTGTAACACATTAGCAACAACAATGAACTGACAGTCTTCAGACTTGATTTTGACAGTCCAACAGCATTCATTGCTGTATTTATGTTGAAGGGCTGACAACTTTTACGAACATATGAAGCAAAGGATTAGCAATAAAAAATTAGCCTTTGGAATTATTCTGATTGATAATCTGTTACCCAATTAAGGAGCCAGGTGTAATGCATAAAAAATTATACTACATAGGTCAAATACGTAGGTAGCTCCATTTACGTTTGTCTCTGGTTGTATAGGCTAGGCAGGCTAAGCGCGAGGAAGACTGATGACCCTGCTCAAGGGAGTAGGGAAGAACTTAATATCAAAGGCCCATGATCGGGAAGAAATGGTGTATATGCAATGGAGCTAAGTAGCCTACAGACCGCATTGGGTGGATCATCTTGGGCCAAACCTTCCCTCAACTATGTTGAGTTCGGCTTCCAATATAGTTTCTATGGAAATGATTTAGTACGCTATCCATAAAATTTCCTGAAGATTCCATTACAGCTGTGTTCCTGGCTTTCCTCTGTAACTTACGTACGACGTAAGTAAAAAATCAATACTTTTGCGTCATACGGACGTAGCTATGTGACGTAACAGGACGGGTCGAGGCGTGTTGGCCTTGGCAGAATACGGGTTAAATTAGCTGTGGGTTCAATGAGCTTATGTATCGGTTTAAAAGTTGGGGCTGGAAAATTAAAACTGAAGATATGCAGGATAAATTTTTAACCAGTGCGCAAACTGTAACCATGAATTCAGCATATCATTCTAGACCCCGCAGCTCAGAAATATTTCGTAGGTTATACAAAAAAAAAATTCAGCTGTTTCATAGAAAAGCGCAAAACGTACGCGGTCAAAATGTATGGAACAGCGATTTTATTTGTATAACCGACGAAAAATTTCTACGCTAGGGGTCTAGAATGATACGCTGCATTCATGGTTATAGTTTGCGCACTGGTTAAAAATTTACTTATATTAGATTCTGGGAATGAGAAATAATGAGACTATTTTGTCAGCTCATTCGAATCACGGAGGCTTGAACAAATAGACATGATTTCAGACATAATGCAATTGAAAAAGTGCTAAAAATTGGCGAACTTTGAAACGTCATCATCTGCCTAGTTTTTTCTCAATTATGTTGGGGTCGGCTCTCAGTCTAACCGGATGCAGCTGGATACCAGGATTTTACATGAAGCGACTGCCTGATAACCCAGTTATTGCGTAATACGATGATACGATACCCCTTGGTGTGGTAAGACTGGTGGTCAAACTTTCGGGCTTCTGACGATCCATAACGACTGTCGTAGATCCACGTCTCTCATCCACGGACTAACTACGGCAGGCGAACCTGCGGGCCTACTCTCTAATTCCGGCAACGAAGATACGGGCCCGTCCGATAATAGTTTGAAACTTCTTAGTGAATCCTACAGCCAATTAACTAACATTTTTAGACGGAGTTGGAAACGCCCGTTACTTCGATCAAAACGACAGATTTCGTGCTCAGGGAGTAGGCCCCCTGCACCGAAATTGGTTAACTCACAATCTATGACAATCTGGGGGCCTACTAAACACAAAGTCCGTCGTTTCGATCAAAGTAACGGGCTTTTCCAACTCCGTGTCACCTACGAACATAAGATTAGTTTGGGGCCCGAAGTTAAAATGTATGGCAACACGTTTTGACAGCTGGCCCTACTCCCGATATGTTTTTGCCCGTCCAAAAAAGTTAGTTAATTGACTGTAGGATTCACTAAGAAGTTTCGAACTACTTGCGGACGGGCCCGTATCTTCGTTGACAGAGTTAGAGAGTAGGCTCCCTGAATCATATTACTAATCTATAGGAGTGAGCGTTGCGGCGACGAACTGTTTCCAAAGACCGTTTTGTGTTCTGCGACGATAAAACTGTTTTACGTCCTGGGTTCAAACAGTCTTCGTCGCACAAACCAGTCCTCGAATCACTTGGTGCGATTTTTTATTTTACGCCTATGAAAATACAGTCGAGAACGCAATGGTTCAATTCTATCACACTCGTTCGTCGCGTCGCGTCATCGCAAAGCAGTCCTTACAATAAAAAATGAACTTTTCGTCAACGAAATACAGTCGATAATCTATTACCAGTTGTCAATGCTGTCGTTCGTCATGAGACGGTTAAACCCGTGCAACCTTATGTTAGTTGACTTAAAGTTCAAAGTCGATTCGCATGAACGATAAATTGAGATAATCGCTAAATTTCCTGGAATTCGCACCGGTGAGCGCGTCGCGTGGTTATTATTTCATAACATTTGTTTACATTTTTTTGGGCCAGTTAACTATTATTGAGCACGCGCAGAGAAATTTAGTAAAATTTGTTTTTTGTTGTTGTTTTGTTTGCAAATAGTTGTAAATTTAAATACGCCTGGTAAAAGATAAAAGTCTGTCCCAGCCAGTCCTAAACCTGGAAAAGTATGAAGGAAAGTTCACTTCATCGTACACTTAATAAAGTCGATCGATAAAACGAATTATGTATTTAGTTAACCATTTCATAGACTTTAAATCGTTGATAGTTGTAAGAAATAACAAACTGCAACTATTTCACTCGACGAAAACCTCGAAAACGGAATTCTATTCCGTGTTGGATAAGTTTCGTCGTCCGTCAGTCGTCCGTCTCGAAACCAGTTGCAACGACGACCGTTTTCTGCAACCGTTTTCGTCGTCAGGAAAACGGTTGCGTTTCGTTCGTCAAAAAATCGACAACGACCCACCACTACTAATCTATTACTTCATAATTGTTATCGAAAAATTTGTCTACTCAATCACGTTAATAACGGAATAAATACTGTTGAACTGCCTAAATGAAAGCCAATTCCTACTGTTATTGTTTTGACTTAACCGCAAGCATTGACGATATAGTCAATGAAGCGGTTACCTAGCCAACAACACAATAAATCGATTACATAATGCAACGCACTGTACCTACATTGCCTACTAGCTACAGTTTTCTTTATCATTTACGATTAAACGTTCGCCTTGGTATCAGTCACCTTGCGGGAAAATATCGAAGCTACTATTTATAGAACCAGAAACGTAGACATTTTCTCCTTATTCAATTCAATGTTGCACGCGCGTTTATATGACGGAGATCTTCATCTGTCTTCGTGGCATGTTGTGTTGAAAAGATTTGTTTGTAAGTCATGTCAGATTTGCAAATGGTGGCCCGTGCAGTTGCACCATCACTTAATTGTCTCCTGCCCTTATAAATCTATTTTTTTTCGGTTTTCTTCGTCCTAATTTCTCTTTTTAATTAGCAGTAATTTAGTAGCCACCACCTTTCTAGCTGCTTCATACCATTTTTTTTCTCATTCTGCCATACAATATGCCTAACCGATTTCCACGAAACATTTCAGGAAGACCACTGACAACTGATCTCAAGTAGGAAGCCATCGTGAGGACACATGCCAGTCATAGAACCATCAGAACCATTAATTCGAAGTCATGTGACATCCAGCAACGCGCATTAGGCCTGTGGATCATGGCTCACTCTATCTCACAGAGAGATCCTTTTCCCAGTACTTAGTGGCTCTGCTGGATGTAGTTAGTATGTGGTGAAACAGGACGGCCTGGTCAGCTGATCTTAAAGTCAATTTTCTTCGACGAAAGACAAAGTCTGACAGTCACAATTTTACATATGGCGCATATAAGTTTCTCAACGATCTGTAGTGTTACCGTAGACCGAAGTGAGTTCAATAATACAAGCAGTGATTGAGATTACCGAACGCACAAAATCCATAGTTTCGGCCGTAGAAGTGGGCGTTACCTACCCCGTAACCTGTTACCATGAATTCCGTACGTGATTTTAGACCCCCAGCGTTCCTACCACCCTGTATTCAGTCGACACTTGAAGACTTCCCATAATAAAGATATCCGGAAATACCAACAGACTTCAATAAGGAGCTACTATTTTCAGCAATGAGGTTGATAATGACACTCTTAGCTCGGATAATAATTATGTTGACTTACCTCCACCGTTAACAGCGGCCTTGACTACCGCGTTACGACAATCATTTTCTAGAAACTGTGACGTTGCCTCCTATGTAGGTGCTAATGACTTCGTATGACCGCTATCTTTAAAGATGGGTGTTCCCCAGTAACTACGAACTAGGCTGTAATACTGTTTTTCCTCACGTATAGCTTACGAAGTAAGAATAGCCTATCTGACCTCCACAACCCAGACGGTAAGACTGGTTGTCAAACTTTCGGGCTTTGACGACCCGTAACAACTATCAAAGATCCAGGATCGACGTACGGGACCAACGGATTCACGTGCTTTTCGAGGGGGCTTGGTATGTAAAGATGACCCATATCTACGGACCATTCGCAATTCCACTGTATCGACCCATACGGTCGGTAGAATTCACATGTCTTCGAATTTCTGGTTCTAAGACATGCTGGTTTCCTCACGATGTTTTCCTTCACCGTTTTGAGAGCAGTGGTAAAGAAACAATTGTCACAAAGCGAAGTGTCTGTCTGAGTTCAAACCTATTTATACGACCTGCAACTCGTAAGTCGCGGTTTAACAACCTCTGGGCCACCACTGTTCCTCATATGTTATGATGTCATGATGTTAAAAGGAGAAAACTAAGTATTTAGTTCTCACACCAGCTTCGTGATCAAAAAGATTGTTAAGAAATTCAAACGTCGAAACGCTATGACGCACATGCTAACGACCTCGCATTACCGCCATATTTTATTTTCAAATGTCATATGTCCGTATGTAAAGAGGTTATGTAAGATACAATGGTTCCTTATTTAGTCTGCCAAATATTCTGGCGCAATGCGGAACGCTATCTAGGTCATATCTTCACTCACCTAGTACAAGATTATTTAACTTTTTATCAGTAGGTATTCAGTTATATTTAATCAGTCGGATGACCTTGGCGTCGTGTATGAACATTTTTGGTAATGAAAACTTACGTAAATGTCAATGGTTCATTTCGCCCGTGAAAATGTTTGCTGAAAGTGAAAAGTAAAGTAGGTATTTATTGGCGTTTTTTTAGTTTTATCAAGTTGCTTTTTAGTAAGCAAACATTGTGATAAATTGAAGATAAATTGCCACCAAGGTCCACGAATGTTTTAATGAGATCTGAGAAGAAATTTGTCATAACTAAACATTATTCAGAGAAGAGGTATTGTAGCCTGCACCCTAATTTCGTAACACACTTCCGAATCATTTTGAAGGATATTGCTAATCCATTGCTTCTTATGATCGAAAACAATGTTTGCTCAACAACCTAAATAACGCAATGTATGGTTGAACTGTCAAAATGGAAGCCATTTGTAATTTTGTACTGTGATTGTGTTACCTTGCCGGATTGCCGCCATGGGATCTGGAGGCAAAGGTCCTCGCGCACACTTGGGAGTGGCGCGAGGAGGCCAAACGCCGAGACGTAACTCCGCTGCCGCGGGAAATCGCAGCACGGCGGACAGAGCTCCGGCAGGATCTCATGGCGACGTGGAAAGTGCGATTGTCGCAACCCAGTGCTGGGCACGCCACGATTGCGGCGGTAAGTCCCCTCTTTGAGGAGTGGCTTGAGAGGCGGCATGGCGTCCTCACCTTCCGCCTGACACAAGTCCTCACCGGACATGGCTGTTTCGGGAAGTTCCTGTTTCGGATAGGGCGGGAGGAAACGCCCGGGTGTTTCCATTGCGAAGATCGCCTGGTCTGCCCGGCTTGGGCGGAGCACCGCCGTGTCCTCGTGGAGGTGATCGGCGGCGGCGATCTCTCGCGTCCGACCCTGGTCCAGGCCATGGTACGGAGCGAGAGGGCATGGCTGGCAGTCGCCTCCTTCAGCGAAACAGTTATGCTCGCAAAGAGGGAGGCGGCGCACGTGAGGGAGATGCAGTACATGCGCCCTCACAGCCGTGGCCTTCGCAGGAGACGCCCTGGGCGTCGGGAATCCCAGGCTGATTCCCGGCCACCGTAGGCACGGGCTTGCGGACGGCGAGTAATGGGTAGCTCGCTGTCCGGTAAGGACCAAGCCCGGACCAAGCCCGGGTCGAAGGCGCGTTGTGTTCCACGCGCGCCTCAAAGAGATATCAGCAGCAACAGATGGGGCCCGCAAGGGCATCAAAGTAAAATAAATATATTCAACGGACCAAAGGTTATAAGTTTATAACATAAAGGAACCAGGGAGCACGTGCGTCGACCGCATGATCCGGCTCGAGGGACCATGTAGAAGGTTGGAAGATAGTGAATGATACTGCTGAGTTTAAGGTAAAATAAATATATTCAACGGGCCAAAGCTTATAGCATAAAGGAGCGGACAGATCATAGTGCGTCCTAAGCATCAACAATACAGGCTAGTTCATTCCCTCAGCCTCGCCGAAGAGTCTGATAAAACCAGTTAAACCTTCCTCAAGTCACAGAGGTTAAATAGCGATTTACTGCGCAGAGAATATAGCAAAGAGGTTGTATGGTCCTACTACGTATTTTATCTGTGATGTAGTTTCCTCGTGGGCCGATAGGTCACGACCCCTTCTAAGTATCGTATCGATTCAGCTCGGCGACCTGATATTAAAATACTTCGTTCCATCTAGAGTCTACTAGACCTTTTTACGATTCTGTGTAGGTGCTGCTAGAGTTTCCGTTAGCTATAACAATAGTTTGTTCTTCTTTGTGGACAATAAAACATTCTATGGTAACATAACATGATATTGATAAAGTTTGGTTTCCCTAAATCATCTATCTTGGAGATAGGACCATCACGAAAAATCCTGGATGAAAGAAGTATTTTGGCGAAAAAAAATTTTGTGCAAAAGCATTTTTTTACCATATTTTATGGTAATACTTCCTAGCTGAGCCGACCGTCGGTGTTCATAAATCTTTGGTATACAGAATAAAGCACTTCCGGTTATACCTACCAATTTATTGGGCAACTTTTCCAATTACTTATTCTTTTCCTAAAACCCATATTCGAACGAAACCCACATTTGAAAAAAAAGAAATTGGAAATCGATCCAGCCGTTCTCAATGTGAAGCGCTCACAGGATACCTAGCAACGCTTACCAACGAACAGCATTTAATTTTTATTTTATTAGTTTTGAGAGACCACTGCACGCGCATGTTTTCTCAAATGACAGCTAAAAAACACACGTCCGCCATGTCTATTCTGATGAACCAATGCCAGAGAAGTCTCCAATCAGCTGATCGCACAATTTTAACTCGGCCCTACGGATAAAAATAACTGGCCGTCAGTTTCAGCGGAGACGAACGAGGTCGTCAACGTTTATCTACGACATCTATTGATATATGAGATAAAGAAAATCTGGGCTATCCATCATACAAGCTAGGATTATAGGAGTTATCTGTAGACTCTGTAGTATAGATAAATATTTCCGGGTTCCGACCGACAGACAACGCCGCGACGTCCCATGTAGGTACGTCCCTTGCTCGAGCCAGCCCGCGCCGCTGAGCCCTGGTAACTTTAAATATTGTCATTATGAGCGATAATAGTTCTTATTGCAATCTGTTACGGATTAAAATCTATTGTAATAAATTCGAATAACAAATGAGCAAACGTATGCCGTAAAAATGCAAATAAAATCGTATAAATTTAGATATTTATTAACTATTTAATAACAATTAATCCATCGCTGGATGCAGTTTGGCGTTTGGAATTTTATGGTATATTTTTAATATTATGTTTATAACTGTTATTGAAGGGATAAACGGGATAAACCGATTTTAAAGATAATTAAGAGGTGACTTTGATGATTTTTTTGATGCGTTAAAGTATGTTTAATTATGTTTTGAGTTCGATCACTGTATTCAAAAAAGACTTGGATATATCATATATTTTTTTCCTTTCAAAATTATTTACGGTTAAAGAAATACACAGCTTTAAAAAACCACCTTTTTGAGCGTTTTCCAGAAATCTCCGCCTTAAATTCAAAATCAATAATTCCGATTCAGTTTGTCCCTTGCTGCCCTCTACCAGCGATGTCCCAAGCCGAGGTGCGTACTCCACAGGGGGTGCCCTTAGCGAGTAGTCGCTCTAGTTTTAGGTTTTTTTATGCTCTGGAGCTAGAAGGAGCTGAATTTATTAATGTAGTTTAGTTAACCAGCCGACAACCTCATAGGTCGACCTGCGAGATGACATTCCCAAGAAAAAAAAACGGAGAGACAACGCACAGCGAACCACTGCAAGCTTAACACGAGCACCAATTTGTCGACGGAAGAATACACATGACTGTTAACTTAATGATGTACAATAGGAGAAGATAGCTATGTTTGTCTATTAATTATCACAGTTATGCGTTCTAAACTAATCATGATTTTGTAGATAATTGTATATATTTGTGGCCGTCGAGTAGAAAGTTTGTTGTCAGTGTGATTTTGACAGTTTGGGACGAAATATTCTTCTGAAATAGTCTACATTTATACGGACTTACACAAAGATCGTTAGAAACGAAAGACAAAATGACAGATTGTAGAAGGATATCTACGGTGCGATGTCAAAAATGGAGAAACGAAATGTGACTTTGTATAGAAAAAGCACTGTCTATTCTTCGTATAAATAGAAAACGTTATGCTGCTGCAATAATTTCGAAATTCAAATGCGCTGATGTGAAACTCCTTGCCAAATTCATAATCGAAAATGTCAGAAAAAACGCTACGCTAAAACAATGTTAAAGCGCGGGACGGGCGTTGCGATTCGACATGGTGATCTGGGGACCGATTTTTATGAAAATATGGCAGTTTAACCATTCAGTCACGATTCACGTTATCACAGCTGTCTAGCTTAATTATCAAAACTGTACAAATTCCGAGCCTCAATGTTAAAGATAAGCTGATAAGCTAACGCTTACCGGCGCCGGCGTTCTTACCTAACACAACGTATTCCTATTTTATTACGTGATGAATGATTTTCCGAAGATGACAAAGAAATTGTTTCCATCTTCCTTTGTCCAGGTAGCCCGCGAAATTCTAATTTGCTTTCTTACATGTTTTGCAATTTGTAAGTCAGTGTCAGATTGTATGTTGATTCAAATTTTATTCACAACCGCATCAAAAATATGGCTTTACAGAATTATAATCATTAATTTTATTTATTTATTAATTAATTAAAATCATCAGTACAAGTTCATTAATCCCGTTGAATTACTTTCCCATTTAATGAAATAGCCAGGAATGCGCGAAATACGTGCACTGCAGACTGCGGGATACAGACCTCCCCCAAGCACCGCCATTTCGACCATCGACGTCGATCCATCCGATCCGTCCGTCCGATCCGTCCAATCCGTCCAATCCGTCCGAGCCGTCCGATCCGTCCGTCCATCCGTCCGTCCGTCTGTCCGTCCCTCCGTCCGTCCGTCCGTCCGTCCGTCCGTCCGTCCGTCCGTCCGTCCGTCCGTCCGTCCATCCATCCATCCATCCATCCATCCATCCTCAGACACAGACAGAGGATGGATATCCTCTGTCTGTGTCTCTGTCTGCAGAGAAACACGCGCACGCCGCACGGCTTACACCAATGTAGCAAAAAGTGTCGTTACAAGTTTTGGTCTTAATTAAAAGTGTCGTTACAACTTTTGGTCTTAATTTTTTTCGTCTAGCCCCCTTTCGCAACGCGCGATAAGGAACTTCGTTCCAATTAGCACTATGCTGAGCGATGGCCGTTTTGCGTGGATGTGACGCTTAAATTTTCCCACAAATTGTTCTTTTTTGCGTCAATGTTTTTCCGCAAATTCGTATACGTATTTTCTGTCTTTCATAATAAAGAATTATTGTTAACCAAGAAAAACGTTTAAAAGTCCGCTTGGCAGAACTGTCAAAGCATAACGGCGCATTCAATTGTTTTTTTCCAAAAAATGAATGTAAGTACCTACGTTACGTCATAGTAGCCGTCAACAAAAAAAACAAACTTCGAGTACCTATCTACTGCGGCAGAAAGGGCAAAGTCCGCACTTCCGCAGTAACTTTACGTAAAACGTTAAGGTTACGTAACTGAAGGATGCCGAGGACACGGCATTCCGAGATTTCCGAGTCTAGACAAGATTACGAGGGCGTACGCCTCTAACATAATTCTTTTAATGAAAGAAATGGAGTACAACTTAAATTAATTTTGTGTCGACTGATTTCAAACTACGGATAAGACGACTAATAGAGAAGGGTGGAAGAAAAATACACGTTGCGCCGACCACAAATGAATTGGGTGGGCAGGAGAATGATGAATGGAAATTCTGTTGTTCTAGGTATCAGCTGAGCCTAAATTGCGAAATGTTTTCTTTGCTGATTCTATAACATAATATAATATAACGCCTGTATTACGTGCCTGGATAGGCAGACGTGTACCTACTGCACCTATATCCTGTATTACACCAACGCACCAACATTTCGCTAGATAATATTTATGTCTCATGTGACAGGCGGCGGACGAGTGAATGAGGGTTTGCATGAACATTTATGCTACCAGTTGTTGGCACCACTTTGAGTATAGGTCTTTCATTTCTACGATGAATGTAAAATATATGATGACGTTCATCATTCATTCGTTCACCATTCAGTTACAACTGAAGAAAATTTAAGCACTTTGACACTTTTGACATGTGCCTGGACTTGATATCTCAGTGCTGCCACCTAGTGAACGTCATTTCAGAAAACCCTAATTGCCATCAACCGGGCACAAATCCAGCCCGAAGACATGTGACATCACCAACCCGCACTAAGCCTGTATGGTGGATTACCTGTGTCCCAGCAGTGCGAACATTAGGGGGTGTCCATTAATTACGTGAGGCAATTTTGACATTTTTCGACCCCACTATGGTGAAATATCGTAAGATTTGGCTCGACCCTCACCATAGTCTCACGTGAGATATTTCAAATACGTGGTTTTAGTGTAAAAAATTATATAACGATAAATATTATTTTGTAGGATTTAGCCATATTGGCGGAAAAACATATTTGACATAATTAAACCCAGTTTTCTAGTAATGTTACATTGTTTCTTTGCGGAAAAAAATATAAATCACGGTTTTGTTTCCGTGACCCCCTCTCCCCCACGTGAGATTGGGTGAGATTCGACCCCCTCCCTAAATGCCTCACGTAATTAAAGGACGCCCCCTTATAGGTTTTTTTTTTTTTCTGGGAGGGAAATCATCAAATAACTTCTCCCGCGTTTCTTAATCCCGTTAAAATGTATGTAACATTTTTGTTTCCCTACCTTTTAACTTGAACAAACGTAAACCTAACGTGACATTGGCTAAATGCACAAACCAGGCGAAACCAAAACTAAAAAAAAAAAAAAAACTTCTCCCGCTCTGGGTGGAGCGGGAGGGCGTGTCAGACTTTTACTGACTAAAACCCCCCCCGTGTTCCCTCAGTTGCCTGTATGCCAGGGGCCGCGGTATCTCTATCGAACAACCCGCACCCCTGGCAGGCCCCCTTATAGGTTGGTTATGCTTAATGTTGTATGTCACTTTTAGTTTATAGTTAGATGCGTTACGAAAATAACTCAATAGGTCCTTATTTCCAATAGTGTTTTGGCTTCCGTCAACCCATAAAAGTTTAAGTGGCTATTATTATTTCTGCAATTCACTGAAACGATATCACAGAGCTATATGTATAGACAGGATTCTTGGCAGCCACGCATTATAACAGGCGTACTTATTATGGAAATATGACCTTAAGGAATAAATACGGATTCTGAGCTTGGCGGTTGTATTATTTTTACAAGGAAAACGTTTATTGATATGTTATTTTCATCGCCAGACGTAACATTGTTTAAAGTCAAACTATGTTTTCCTTAATGAATGGATTTTGTCTTATTTATTTATCGAATAACAATGCAAATTACAGGGAAAATAGTGGCTGGCCTCAAGCTCTTCTTATAAAAGTTATTACAGGCACAGCGTCGGATAAATCAATGTTTGGCTGCTAATGTATAATCTTTTGTAAGACCTTTGAAGCTTAGCGGATAAAATTCCAAGAATCGAACTTTCCTTAGAGAAGTCATACTTATTTGATTTTTTTAAGTCACCTTTTTCGATCATCACAGCATTGACATTGCACGTGCCGCGATAAAAAAGCATGAGGAAGTTTATGCCCCAACTGCGATTGGCACCAAGTCGTCTTTAAATTTAGAACATCAGTGTACTGACATGAGTAGTACATCATTTTAACAATGCTAAGCGCGGGCCTTGGGCTATTTTGTAGTCGAGACAATCGAGACTTCCTGTTTTCAAGCTTGTAAACAAATAAAAGAGCTTATTCTCACTAAAATTTATCGCCGCTGCCGTAACATCCTAGCGCACAACACCTTTTCAGAGCCGAATTATCACAAGTTACTCTTCATTATAGCAAAAGCCAAAAAGGTCTATCTTAAAAAAATGGTAGGTATATGTTCGCTCGCACCTCAGCTGCTGTGCCTCGAAGTCCTCGAACAGCTGTGGCGTAACCCGCATGACGTCACGGAACCCGAGGCCCAACGCTACAAGAGGCTATAATAGATAAAACCAGGTACAGTCGCACTCGAAGAAGGTCCCGTTGGCTCTGGTATCTAATCTACATCGCAAGGTCCTACTAAATGGAGGACCACAGACTGTTTGTTTTTTTTTTTCTTTTTTAACTTGGCTCTAGTGCCTACAATTTCAAGGTCCAAAATCAGTAAAAGAAATAGGTAAATCATTGGTTGGATATCGGTAGCTTAGATGATTTGGGAGGTCATGGTTTCATGCCTCCCAGTGTGGAACAGTCACGGAGGTCATGAACCTCGCTTGGGTAAAATGAATCCACTCCGAATTGTGACCAAGAAACCTGCCCCTGTTTGACTGACTGCTTGACCCTGCCGGACTGTTCAGTGTGTCCTGGAAATTGTCTTGCTGACTGCAAGATAAATTGAAACTATACTGCAGACCAAATTGCATGCAAGCGATTTTAATATAATCCCAGGTACTCCCAACAGCCACAACATTATCATTATATCACCGGATATTTATACCTACACATAGAGGAACATTGAACCGTTCCTAAGCCTCCGTAATATGCAGGTACCTACACCTTATAACATAAAACCATTCATCGAACTATCTGCCTTATGTTTAGGGTGATAAGTTTGATATTAGCACATCATTTTTGACTAGAATGACTCAGCTGCGCTGATGTCCGTTGGCTTAACGAATAAAGAAAATGGACACCTTTATTAAATCGGTTGGTGCCGGATCGCGCGTGTGTAAGCAGTTCTTCTCTTCAATCACATGACAGTAGTAACTTGAACTACGAAAACAGCCCTTAAAACGACCACATAAAGGCGCTGTCAAAGCCATAATAATGGACGTGCGGTTGATGCTGACTGGCTGAGTCACAGAAATATTCATTTCTGTGGGTTGAGTCAATGCAAGCCTTGTCGCGGGGTCAAGTGTAATCTAACTTTTACTAAATTTGGCAGAATAAATTTGTTGTTCCGGTAATCTCGGTAGACATGCGGTAGACGCATAAATCAGGAACTAAATTTTTATGTACTAAGCCACATGGGTCGATCAAACGTTAAGCTACGGTTGGCACGGTCAGTTCGTGGGTAGGCGATCATCCAGTACATTTAGGTATATAATAGAAAGTAGGTACGTTAGACCCTTGGTCCCGGCTGTCATTCTTAGATCTTTGACAGTCGTTACGGGTAGTTAGAAACCCCAAATTCTGACAACCAGTTAGTCAAGGCAGGCAGTTTGATAGTTGATTTTTCCCTTACAACTATCGTTGCTACCAGCGGCAAAGATAAATTGGGCCACTATACTTACTTAATATAAGGAATTTTAGGTAATCCCGTATTTTAACATGTCACGATTCCTTTCTATTCAATTCATTCCATTTAGAAAGTTTAGTCTCCTGTAGCAAGCCTTAGGGCATCGAATGAATAACGCTCGAGTAAGGTTAATCGTTAAATCCGAGGTTAATGCCCTTTGTACTGCTGAATCGTTTGAAAAAGCTATCAAAGTATGTCACAAAAGATGACGAACGCGATGATAGCCAAGCGGTAATATTCCCTGGACCATTCATTGTGTATTGTGTATATTGGTACGCACGGCTACATATCAATCTATACATTTCCAGTATAAGCTGATCTCGCATTGTATAGGATTTTCGTACAGTGTGAGATCAACGTAAACTGAAAATGTATAGCTTGATGTATAGCTCTGCGTACCTACTTACTTACTCATTTAATAGTATAGGTACCGATTATTAGTTGGTACATCATGATTGCTATGAACTTCAATATTGTGACGTATGGCATTGAGAGGCATAGATAGGATCTAAAACTGCCTAGCAACAACCTTTTATTGTTTTAATAACTCTAAAGTTATAAATAGATAAATAACTTAGATATATCTATAGTCTGTATAAAGCTGCTATAAAAATCGATAACTTTATTAGTGATCGATGGCTATAAATTACTATCCCTCTATACCTACATCATCTAAGGTTGAACCTATGAGCCTACAATGACGGCTATTTGACCTAGAAAGAATACACAATCAATACTCGAACCGACCCGGTGATCAGTGCCTGCCAAGTAAAATATAGCAAAATTGTCTTTGGCAGATTATAAGATTGTCATTGCGAAATCCAAAAAATCTTTTGTTGTTTATTTAGCACATCATACCTACATAGCTTCGCTTAGAGACTATGAAAAGTAAAAAACGTACGATTTTTCATTCCGTTTACTTTTTCATAAAATCAATTCATGTACAAAACCCGCGTTTCAAAAGGAGCCCAGAATCCAAGATGGCCAGCCATGCATCTAATGAATAACAATAAATCGCAAAATATAGCCAACATTGACATCGCGGACTAGAACTATTACAGAAGTTATACACAACATAACACGTGTTACTCATTACATTACACGCGTTGAATATACGCGATGAATCAGTAATGCATAGTCTACACACGACAATTAGCTGGTCTGCAATTTAGCTAACACTCATTTCGACCGGTTGTAACTAGTTATTAGATTTTGAACTTGACCTTCTAGGAGATTAGGTCGGTTTTAGTTTGGATTTCAATAACTGTCATTTAACTCTGCCACTTCTGCCAGGTATTAATTTATGAATTCTACAGTGAAGGTCTCGTTTCCTTTCAGCTACCTATTTATATTTTAGAACATGAATTAAGTGTGGTGCATACTTTTTATGGCTAAGGAAAGTATTTTACTGCCTTTTACAGAGCTCCTTGTAATATGGTTCATATATTACAGTCGCATAAATATCTAAGTAGGTACCTACCTACAAAACTTTCAACTTATTTCATTTTAGTATTAAGTCAAATAAAATGTGATATGTTACTTTATTGAAGAGTTTTATTTAATTACCCCTTTTATGTGAGAACACGTTAAGAAGCTTTGTTAGCTCGATGGCTGGTTTCATCAATAAATCTAACCTAAAAATTAATTCTGGATGCTAACTGCGCCAAGTTGACACGCCTATTATTTGTCATTTTCCATAGATCATAGATAACAATTATGTTCCTTTATTTTATAACAGATGAGTAATAAAAGGGCAAAGGAACTATCAATCATCCTTTATTTATTCACTACCTATGTAATTCTAAGTAGGTAGGTAGCCAAAATTATAATATATATCAGATAAACATAACGATACCGTATCCTTGAACTTACTTCGCGGAATTACGTAGAGAATGACGTAATCTAACCAACGAATATGTCTGTTACTGGCTAGGTACCGAACCCGCGACTTAATTGGAATGCTCTATTTCTTGATTACCTTTCCAGTTACCTGCGTATTTACTTACTTTTGTACCTACCTAGCGTTGTCATGTCGTGTATTGATCCATTCACGTGCTACGGTCTTCGGGTCAATCCCAGCTGCATTTTGAATGTTGTAATGTACCTACTCCAATTTCAATGGATGTTTATCTAACATCGGTCACTACATTCGCTCGTGATCCCCGATCACGTAACATCTATAAATTACGTCACTCATTTGACGTGGTGTTGCTACGTCATCATCGTAAAATGTGTAATAAAGTGGCTAGCTCTGCTAATTAAAGTTTTATCGTGAATGAATTAGAAGAGAATATCCTGGTTGCACCTTTATTGTCTCGCTCATCTACAATATTCCGAAAGGAACATTTCCCCTATTGTAGTTTGTAATACAGGTACTAGACATATTCCCAGATTTTATTGATCTTACTCATGTGTAGGTAAATTCATTCATTTAAAATGTGTATAAAACCAGTCCAGAATTAGGTAATTTTTTTCCTGGTTTTCCCTATTTGAATTTTATTTGGCAAGGCCAAAACCAGCTGATCACTAATTTGTGGCTTCAATACTTCAAACCAATGGGCAGACTTCAGAGTAATTTTTGAATGAAATTATTAATATTTGGTCAAGACTCAGTTACTCAAAATGTGTAAGTATGCAGGTGTATGATATTTAAAACTTTAGGCTTGTTTTCTAAAGATTTTCAAATGGCGAGTAGGCAAAATAACAATAAAAGGCAAGAAATATTTATTTAACATTTATTTTCTAGAATAATAAACTCAAGCGTGAGTTTTTCACACCAAAAAACTCACACCGAGCAAGAAAGATGTTTGACAGGTCCGTTGTTTCCGTGAACCTGCTCCTAGTAACACAATGTTACATAATGATGTTTTACATGTGGATTGAACTACATTGCATAGCACTTTTTAAAAGTGAACTAAAATTAAATTCCTACTAGGTCACCGCACACAGAGCACATCATACTGGTTACATAACCGCTCTCCAATCACATGATTTTGGATTCCACAGCTTTTCAACATGATTTTTTACAGCAGTCTGCGTAGATCACTTCTTTACGTACAATGTATCACTCCCAATGCCACACAGGTTTTAAGTATTGATTAAATAACCACAATAACAAGTGAAAATCTAATATTCTCACAATATATTCACTATATGAAGTCTATTCCAACAGTTTAAGACAATGTCATTTACTAGAGGTTCATTTTCAACCTTGGCCTCAAACATGAAATGAGGTTATTACATAATACACTGGCTGAATGAGTGATGATCACAGGCAAAATATATTTAGAAGAAACTTCAAAACTCTACACAAGGTCTACAAGAATGTGATTATGTAACTTTTCAGCAAGGTGTCTCCAAGCATTATGTAATATCTAATAATTTAATAAAACAAAATAAATGTTGGAATTGGTGTATAACGCTTTTATTTAACTAAAATAAGTTACTAGGTTAATTCCGCGTCTAATAATACATGATTTAAGGGAGTGGCTATCAGAGGTGATTTGGAATCACAATTAATTGTAATTATGGTAACAATTCTTACATTAGATTTAGAGAAGCTTCTTGATCTCATCGTATAACACAAGCACGAAAGCGCCTCCAGTTCCTCTGAGGACGTTGGAGAAGGCTCCCTTGAAGAAGGCGCCGGAGCCCTCTGTCTTGGCGATGGTGGCCCAGCAGTGGACGGTGCTCTTGTAGAGGATGTCGGCCTTGGCGCGACCAGACTGCATCATCATGCGCCTACGGACCGTGTCGAAGGGATACGAGATGATACCAGCGACGGTGGTGACAGCCTGCGCGATAGCCCAGCTGATGACGAGCGGTGTGTTCTTGGGGTCGGGCAGCATGCCACGGGCTGTGTCGTAGAAGCCGAAGTACGCGGCACGGTAGATGATGATACCTTGCACGGACACTCCGAAACCTCTGTAGAGACCGCCGAGACCGTCAGACCTGAAGATCTTGCCGATGCAGTCGAACAGACCCTTGTACTCGCGCGCGTCGGCCTTTCCTACGTCGGCGGCGAGACGGGTACGTGCGAAGTCGAGGGGGTACACGAAGCACAGGGAGGTAGCGCCGGCGGCACCACCGGACGCCAGGTTACCAGCGAAATAGCGCCAGAACTGAGTGTGCTTGTCTACGCCTCCGAGGAACACCTGCTTGTACTTGTCCTTGAAGGCGAAGTTCAGCGCCTGGGTGGGGAAGTACCTGATGACGTTGGCCATGTTACCACGCCAGAAGGACAGGGGCCCCTGCTCCTTGGGAATGCGGACGAAGGCATCGACGATACCCTTGTAGCGCTGGTCAGCCGTGATCTGCTTGCTGACATGCTGGACCTGGAGCAGCAGCTTGACGCGCTCGATGGGCGCGACGGCGGTCTTGGAGACTGCGGCGGAGACACCGCCAGCGATGAAATCTTTCGCGAACGCGACCGGATCAGCGAGGTTCGACATTTTGTTAATAGGTGGGTGCTCACTTGGTAATTACCTCACGGGTCGAGGTGGAATCTACACACACGGAATGGAATAAATCACGAAACACGAACCCCTGAATTTAATATCAGGAGATTTAGAGTAATTTCGTGATCTCGGGAGCACAGGGGGTAGGTGTGTGCCTTTTTTGAAATTCGATCGATCACGTTCTCTCGCAGTTCTGCCCGGTGGAGCGGCGTAAAAGAAGGAAGGAAGGGGCAAATGTTGCCAACCACACGGAAAAGCACCACGAGGTCAGGGTGGTCAGCGCGAATCATGCAATTTCCACTAATTTCTAAAAATAAATCGGTCGTTTTTTAATGTTAAACTTGCAATTACTGTATGATAATTATTCTAAAAATCATTTTGTAAAACTATTTTACAAATGCATTATTAACAAATCATTAGACGGTATGATTTGGGACTTTGCTGAGTAAGCAAGTATGTAAAATGATGAAATGATGAAGAAGCAAACAAGAATAAGATTTTTAAATGAATTAAGTCTTCACATCAAACTAAGAACGAATTTTAAACATTACGATTTGTAAAATTCTTACCCTTATTTTTAGAATAATTACAATATTAGGGTAAACCATCGAAGTGTGGAAACACACTAATGACGTGCACAATTTGCGTTTAATTACTGCTGAGAATCAAATGACAGACGTTAAATTTCACACCATTTTAGAAAGTTTTGACTTATCAAGGCTACTAATTTGAAAAGTTTTTTTATGATTTTTTATCATACCTTAACCTGTTTTTAATTTAGAAACCACTTTAACTTGGTCAAATAAAATTTTTAAATTATCACAAAAACAAAACGTAATCAGTCTGACCAACCTCATTCTTCAATGACATTGAACTGTCTGTTGAAAAATTTCTACATTATCTGTGCTGAGTAAGTAAAAATGTGTGTTCCTGAAGTTTAGTTTTTGTTTATTTATTAATTAGATGTAATTGTTGACAGCGCCATGCAGATGAGTCGCATGGGCTCTCCGTCGGTCGGTATGGACGACGACACAAGCGCTGGCCACGCTCTGAGCGACTTTCTCCTCCAACTTGAGAACTACAATCCGTCAATACCTGACTCAGTGGTTGCACATTACCTGAATATGTCTGGTTTCGAGTCCCAGGATCCTAGGTAACTGTTTATATCCTTTCACTAATCATCAGAAAAGTTAACAGATAATTGAAAATCATAAATTTATACTTCTACACACACTACACATCTTTGCAAACTTGTCATCGCTTTTCTAGTCAATTTTGGCCTGCATACAAATAACTACATGCGTGACGTACCATTTAGAAAAGCAGGAAAAGATGTTACGCCATCTGGATAAAACTAAAATTTATTCATTTTTGAAAATCTGACAGATACATGGTGACAGATAAACAATCTTGTTTCTTAAAAAAAAATCCTAAACTACTAATTACAATAAGTACTTCATGGTTATCCTGTGGGCTTTATCCAATTCTATACATTTCAAGACACAAAGCAATCATTTTTTAAGAAAAATGTTTGTAAAAGCACTTATGACACTAAATTATTTGATGAGGGGTCATCACAAATTTAATGAGGTTTTGACATGGTTAACAGGCTATTGAATAAGTAATGCCAATTGAGCTATTATAAAATAGGAAATTTACAAAACGCTTAAAAAACTTCCATTTGTGAATATTATCCTGTTTTTATGCGGGTTCAGTATCAGTAACTCTTGGCAACTGTATATGCCAGCCTCATGCATCATAGTCTTCTAGGCCTTCCAGAGTATTTGCTAAAACTACCAATATATGAAAAATATACTTATTTTTACTGCCTCAGTGAACAGTCATGTTAGGTACTGCTGAACACGAGCTCCTGGTTTCAATTCCAAGGTCGAGCAAAGTGTTATAAAGGTTTTTCTATCTAGAATTTCTCAGTAACAGCCCGCAGTCTTGATTAGTGGCCGGTTGATGGCAATAGGCTTGCCCCCAATTACATGAGACTTAAATATAACTGGTGAATTGTAGGTGTACTTTAAATACACCTCTGCACAACCGTTCGAACAAATAATGGGTGAGGTTATGTTATACTTATTTTTAACACTGTCTTAGAAGGGCGCTTACACATTTTTTCTTGAATTTGAACGTTTGACTCGATATTTGATGAGTTATTATGGTTTAGATATAGCCAAACATTACAAAAAATAAGTAGGTATGTCCTAGAAAATTTAACTATTGGTCTAGCGAGTGTTCTAAATTTTTTTTAATTTGTTTACATGAGTCAGTAAAAACCCTGTCTCGGCAAATGATGTTTCATAAAATTTTACTTTTGGGCATCTTTAGATGCTTTATTAAGATATAATAGTTTAGTAATTTATAAAAATATCCATGGTAGGACAGTGCCTTGTTCTTTTGAATGCTCAATTCAATTTTTTGTTTCTTATAGTAATACACGAAATATAATACCGTAAAACAGAGAATTTATGTTAATTTTTCGTCCGAAATTAATATTTTTTATCAAGGCATGTTTAATCGAAATCCAAACAACAGTATTTAATAACTAAGGTGGCCAAGTCAGCTTGCTTGAAAAATAAAACACATATTTTAAACAATTGTTGAATGCAATGCTTTAAGTCGTATTAAATTTCGGGACGCGCGAGATTTAGCTTTAATCCGCGCCGGTTTGTCTCAGGGCGTCCGGCGCATAGCGGTTAGCATGTATGCGTAGCGTACTTCACTAGATACACACGCGCGATCGGCTACCACGCGCCGCGCGTTAAATTTTCCTAAAATTGAGCACTTCGATTTGTAAAAGTAATAACTCCACAAAAACTAACATAATTCTTGTAACATTCCAGATTGATCCGTCTCATAGCATTGGCATCTCAGAAATTCCTGTCCGACATCGCCAACGATGCGCTCCAACACTGCAAGATGCGGACCTCTAGCCAAATAACGCAGACCTCCAAAAACCAGAAGGGACCAAAAGAAAAGAAGTATGTAATGACCATGGAGGACTTAGCTCCGGCATTACAAGAATATGGAATCGTTGCAAGGAAGCCGCACTACTTTGTTTGATATTGTCACAAATGTAGACACTGTTCTTTTAGCATCTGCTTTGGGGGCAGGAGTTCTTGTCTGCTAACAATTGGTATGGAGTTTATCTTCTTCATTTGTAAGATAATAGAGTAATTTTTAGTGAGTATGTTAGGGTAAGCACATACTTTGCTATGACCTTACTAGACTAAGTTACAGCTCAAACATTACAATATATATTTAGGAACAAATTGTATAAATTATAGGCTTGTTGGTCGCTTTGTCCATCAATGGCTGCGGCCATTTTGCTTGATTCAGCACATTTTCTGCATCTTTGCAGTACTTCCAGTCTACTTCCGATGAGGGGTCATGCTTTATTCAGAAGGCTATAATAGTAAAATTATTGGTTACTAGTTTGTAAACATTGAAAACAATTTATCCTATAAAAACTTCATAAAGGATCATAGTCTCTTATGCAGTGCTATGAAGATTTTTAAGGCAAAGATAATGAATCTGGCAATGGGAAGAACAAAGATTAATTGTGAAAAAAATTAGGTGTTAGTAAAATATGTGCTTGCCTTAGTCCACTTTGAATTCAGTGAGAAGAATTATAATAAGTGTAAGATTTTGTATCCATTTTACTGATAATTAAAATAGCATAGACAAGGGAAATTATCTCAGTGCATTACTAGAGCATAAAAAAGTCAGCAATCGCAAGCAAAAAGCTAAAGCCAATTAGATATTAGAGAACTTATTTAAAACAGTTTGACACATTTAAATACTGTTGGGACATTTTTGAAACTTTTTACCACAACTTGGGACGTTTACGAAACATTATTGGACAATGTGGGACATGTTGACATTTATATTGTAACCTCAATATTTATAAGTATTTTCTTTGAATTAATAGTCACATTTTAGTGTATCGCGGGCCGAAAATGATTGCCTTGTCTCTGGACATTTTTTTTAATACCCGCGCGATCTAAAATCTACCATACGTGGCCAGTTGTACCTTCAGAACCGTTTGAGTTGACCAAAATCTGTACTGTGTGTGGATGTTACGGTCTCAATACCTATCGGTTACGAGGACCGGAGCAACAATGATTTGAAGTGAAACGTTTAAAAACTGATACGTTAGTATAAGAATTCACCGATAACGCTTACCAGTACGCTCTGCACTACCGGGTCGTCTGCACTGTTATTTTCGTTTCAAATAATTTTGCTGACGATAACAATGCAGCCATCATGTGAATATTTTGACGTTGACAGGTGCACAGTTATGAAAAATCGGGATAAAAAAATTGTTACTGTTTAGATCGATCTCACCATGTATGGTAGTATTTAGGTTGAAATCACGTAACTGTGGTCTTGTACCACCGTAAATGTTGCTCAAATGTGCTCTTGCGACGCGACTTGTTTTTATGTAACTCTGTGAAAATGCTTCCATAGATGCTAACAGTGCCACTTGTTGCCGTTTTCATATGCTTACGGCTACATTGTCGCGATAACGGGAACTACACTTCGCGCGCTCTCGCTGTACAACAGAGAGAGAGAGTTACATAGACACCAGTCGTGTCATTGCCATTGGGTGACGTTGCCGCTGCGGTTTGCGGTTGCGGTTAGCCGCTTTCGGAAGAGCACCGTAATGGCCTTTGTACACACACGTATTTCTTGCCGTGAAAAACTACGGTTTAGTCGCCGTGTAGGTACGGTCGTCAGTGTTGTATGGATCACTATGGAAGCTTGTTGACGGACACTTTTTTTCAACGGCGTACCGTAAAGAAATCGTACCGTGTGCAAAGGGCGCAATGCTTCCAACACAAACCGGAGCTACTATAAACGGTCTTAATATCTTATGATGTCATGTAAACAATAGTGATGATAAAGTTACTAAAACAGACTAGAGTTAAAGTAATTAATAATTTTTACAACAATATTTATGCAGCAATTCTTAACACTTCTCTTCTCTTCTTAAAACTTTGTCGCAGTCTGTGCAATGACAGTGACTTTTCTAACGACAATCGACGGTTAACTACCAAGACCTAAATGACACATTTTGACCAACTGATTTTTTCACTACTTTTCCTCTTAAACATTCTATCTCACATAATAGCAAAAATCTCCTATTCTTAAAGCATTAATACAGTAAATAATTATATTTCAAATTAACTATATTTCTACTTTACTCATATATTTTGCACTCACATCACAACTAGAAGGTTTTTGTTTCTGCTGCAATTTTTTTTGATATTGAGTAAAGAAGTCATGATGGTTAGCCGTCGAAATATTCTCTTTATTTCTCCTATAAGGGATAGTGAGAGATCAACTTCAAAAATATTTCGACACAAATTCATTTGATCGTCTACAATCTGTGTTTCATAAAATACGATATTGATATAAGAGCAGTGGTGGCCTAGTGGTAACGGCTCCGACTTACGTGTTGTAGGTCGTGGTTTCGTACCCAAGCAGGCACACGTAAATTATTTAATTCACCACTGCTGTCAAAATCGTGAAGGAAAACATCGTGAGGAAACCGGCATGTACAGACGCCAGCACATCAAGCTACTCCAATCTGTCAAATTTCTTTGATAGATTTCAAACTTTATCACAAATACGTAAGGTTCATGTTCAATTGGAAAAATTGACAGTTTGGGGTAGCTTGATGTGCTGGCGTCTGTACTAGAACCGAAAATTCTAAGACATGTGACATCTACCAACCCGCACTGGGCCCGCGTGGTGGATTACGGCCCACTCCCTCTCACAGAGAGGAGGCCCGTTTTCCATCAGTAGGCACATATAGGCCGATTATGAATACAATATCATTTTGTAGCTAAAATTAAGTCACCAATGTGTTACTTGCACTGTTTTGTGGCTACACATTAATACATTATTATGGAACATACGATAGTAGACATTTTTTATTTTTCTATTTATACATCTTTAAGCGGTTGACTGCACATCCCACTTTGCTAGTTTCAAATGTAATTTTAGCCTTTCGTCTGTATTATAACAGAACTGGCGAAATGTGTATGTTCCATTACCTGTACATCCCTACGGGGAAAGCAGGCGTGATGTTATCTTTAACTACTCTTCTTCTAGTACTCTGTAGAGTACTAGAATAGTTAGTAGCTAGTTATCATAGAGTATGATAACTCCTCAAATCCTGTATTAAAGTTTTAGTCTTCACCCATACTTATAGGTTTTCAAATTCTTGAAGAAAAAAATAGTGCTGCCGTTAATGAAAAGCCTTAGTATATCCTCATTATATTATAGCCTTATATATATAAGAGCAGTATATCCTGATTATATTATAGCTTAAATACATTCGCGATAATAGATTTACCGAACGATACGATTAGCTAAACGTTTGTACACTATATACACATTGTTTATATTTAAGAGTAGGTACTTTAATAGTTAAAGTACATTGACACTCGGCTGCTGAGAGCTAACAAGACATTAATGTCAAATGTCATGGCGAAATGATTTGATTGGTTGTTCGGTCCCATCTGTCACAACATGAGATTTGATAGTACATTTTGTATTTTTCAGTCTTTCAGAAAAAGTGTGAGAGTACTGACTGGCAAAGCTTATAGCGTGTTAGGGGTATCCTCGTGACGAAAGCGCTGCATCAGCGGTTTACGCTGCATTAATACTACGCAAGTAACGCGGAGAAGATCTTGTGCTGTGTTAGTGCAGCATTAAGGCTTCTTCAAACAGACGCGACGCGAAACTTAGAACAATTTCCATGAAGTTTTCATAGAAATTGTTCTATATGAGTCGCGCGGCGCTGTCGCATCGCGCTTGTTAGCAGGAGCCTTTAATTGCTGAACTACGCTTTATGACGACTAACGAGAGAGTTCCTCACTTAATAGTTGTAAGGCACTCAGGCCGAAATTAATTAATGTTAATTAGCCCGTGCTTTGCCTAAGATATATTCCCGTCTCTATCTTGCACTTGTAGCTTGACAACTGTGCGACAGAGACAGGAATAACGCTAATAATTAAGCTAAGGAACATTTATTAATATCGTCTTCAGTGTACATTAACTTAAAATTCACAGAAATAAATATAATGAATAGAATATATAATATTTTCATGTAACAAACATTTTGATAATTATTATTGTAGCACTTCACCAATACAGCACCAAATTTTCGTTATAACTTTGCGTGTGTTATTACAAAAGTAAACCTTAGTCATGATTATCGTCTGCCTACTCTTTCCCCAACTATGCTGGGGCTGGCTTCCAGGCTAACTGGATGCAGCTTAATACCAGTATTTTACATGGAGCGCCACAACCCAGTTACTGGGTTACAAAAAACCGGCCAAGTTCGAGTCGGACTCGCGCACGAACGGTTCCGTACCATTATCTATAAAAACAGCAAAAAAAAAATGTCCTTTGTTGTATGGGAGCCCCGTTAAATATTTATTTTATTCTGTTTTTTAGTATTTGTTGTTATAGCGGCAACAGAAATACATCATCTGTGAAAATTTCATTTGTCTAACTGTCACGGTTCATGAGATACAGTCTGGTGACAGACGGACAGACAGACAGAGAGACGGACGGACAGCGCAGTCTTAGTAAAAGGGTCCCGTTTTACCCTTTGGGTATGGAACCCTAAAAGAACGTATAGAATAAAATGTGACATAGCCAGCTAACTAAAAGACTTTGTTTCTAAAGTTAGATAAATAAACAGTGCCCATTAATAAAGTCAAATTATAATATCAGTAAATATGTAATTAGAAAAGTAAAATAAATGTTTATAAGTTTTCTCCATACTGCGTCTGGATTTGACGTAAAGCACATCAAGCTACCCTTAATCTGTCAAATTTCTTTGATAGATTTTCAACTTTATTACATATGCATAAGGTGAACCTTGTTGTTCAATTGGGAAAATTTGACAATTTGCGGTAGCTTGATGTGTTGGCGTCTGTACGTTCAATGGTTTACGTCTGGAATTAAATAGGACTAATACCAGGTGAAATATGTGTGCACCATATGTTTTCAGAGGAATACATATATGCTTGTTGTATTTTCAGATGAGAATGTGAATCAACATTCTCATTTTTTGACAACATTATCGGTCGTAATTTGAAAATTAAAAGAAGATTTGAACCACCAATGTATGTAATAAATAGATACACTACGGTATTAGTTAGAATATTACGAATATTTATATTACTTCCATTATTAACATGTATTTTTGTATCTATGTATTTTTCGAGAACATAGGCTAGCAAGCTTGTGACACCCGACGCCACGAAAGCATATCGCGTCGAGTGTTGCAAGTCTGTTTCCATCCTAAATGTAACCACTACGGTACATTGTTATAATAGTACCTAGTTTAACCTGACTAAGACAATTTGACAACTGGGTGCGGCCTCTGAAAGCGCCGCGTTCTTCTTTCGAACAGTCAATCACCGGTCCATTGTAACAATTTAACTTTAAAAGCGCTCTTATTTCTTAGGAGTAAGAGCTATTTTCGAAGTAAAAGTATTCCTATTGACGTGTGCTTGGCTGTATATTAGGTGGATACGTGTCGGTGTGGTTGTCATCTGCAAATATTTCAAGTAATAAATCTAAAAATATGAACAAATTTTTACATGGTACAAGTCTGAAATATCGATGTTTTAGAATTGGTCCCATAGCAAAGTTATATTTGCAGATGAAGACACTGCTTAGAGGTCGTTCACACGGCGTTGTACTGTACAATTTTTACGATAGATTTTTGTGATCACTCTTCAACATCCCACAGTTGAAACGGTTAAAACAAATGCGGTATTATACTGCCGCGTCATCCCAAAATATAGTGCAATAGGCTGTACGTCATTGGTATTTTTTTTACCTTGAGCTGGCCTAGCGTAGTAAGGATTTTCAATAAAATAATGAGGCATTTTTATTGCAATATCTTTTTCTCACGACGCGACGCGCGCTTTACTTGTGGTAACTAAGTGTCTATGAATGTGGGCGTGAAGACGTGTAGGGTCTGCACATAACACGCGACTGTGGGTAGTCGCTACATCCCCGTCAGGGGGTGCGGCAGGAGGGTTATGGGCATGGCCCTTAAAGCCCCGCGGTGTGATATTGTGCCCATCAATACGGGCATGTTCCTTGGATGGCCGTAAAGGCCAAGCCTGGAGCAAGTGCGGCGTACACGCACTTCCAAAATCAAGTCATTTATTCAAGATAGGCCGGTGTCAGCACTTTTTGAACGTCAAAATTACATAAGACCCTCCCGCCCGCCCTCCGACAGTACCGAGAGCTCCTGCGCTTACACACACATTCCCAATGTTTTTGTACACTTGGCAACCACAACTAAAGCGCGCGTCGCTTTATGACAAAAATACTATACGGCCGTGTGATATAGCGTACTGTTCAACGCCATGTGAACGTGAGCATCCGGTTGTATTATTTAATTGGTCATGTAATCAATAATATGTAAATTTCCTAATGAAAAAGTGTGAAAGTAACACAAGGGTAGCAAAAATGGTATTCATTTGGCTTGAATAGATTGACTGGTAAGTGTAACAGAAAGCAATTTAAATGTGACTGTAGTTAGAATTGATTCATGATTCATATCCAAATATTCCCAAAAGCCCCACAAGTGTCTAACACACTTTTAACCTTTTAACCGCCCGACTTCATATCAGTTGTCGTGCCCCCAGCGCCCGGCACAGTAAATCGAAAAAACAAATACCTACAACAAAAAGGGATGTGCAATGCTTAACTTATTACAACAGATTAAACGAGCTGTAGTATTTTGGTCGTAAATATACGGCCCTCTCGAAATGGACCCGAAAATATTTATAGGACCGACGTATGCGGTTAAAAGGTTAATGAAAATCTGAATCATTTTGAAGCATGTTGCTAATCTATTGCTTCATATGTTCAAGAGACGTGTCTGCTCGGCAGCATAATTAACGCAATGAATGTCGTTGATCTGTCAAAATTACAGCCACTGCTATTGGAACTAGCTGATCAGATTATCAATAGACATATTTTATTAAACATATTTGTAGTAACTTTTGTAAGGTGCTGAGTCAGTTGTGTACCAACTTAACTTGTCTGTTATCTCGATCGCGACACTTAAAGCTACGATCTCCTAGAAAAGCGCACTTTAAAGTCCGCAGTCATTACGCCGCCAGGACAGCTTTCATAAAAATAACGGCATCGGGGTTTCACGTTTCACTTTACTCTCAGTGTCAAAAAATTATCTATGAAGTTTCATTTATGGTAAATTGGGGACGCTAGTTGGCGGCCACCGCAGGAAATCAAGCTTAACAGTTGAATGACTAAATAAAATGGCACTGTTGGATTTTCGACTTTCAGCGCTAAGCTGAGGGTTGAAAAATCAACTGCGTGCTTATAAACAGGAATTTATTTAGATGTTATCTAGTTTGACAGCTCTAATGTGTCGCTGTACTTTTCTCATGCTGCCTGTTAGTAGAAGATAGCAATATTCTGATGTAAGTTTAGTTGATGAACAAAAAATGTACTCCCAAAGTATTTTTTCCTTATGGTTGACACTGTGAATCAGCCTCCAAAACACATTTATGTATTTAAAACTCCAATACTTACTTATATATTTGTAGACGTTTTTTTTTTGCATAAAGCCAAGTGTGGAAGCAATAATAATATATAATAATTAGGATATGTTACTTGTTAATCTCATTCGTAAAGTCTTCAAAATTATTGTATTCTGGATGTCGTAATGTCTAATTGTACTATCACTTGACATTCAACCTTCGGATGATGATGAAGCAATTTTATTATGAGCCAGCGCAAAGGAAGTATGAGCGATTTGATCACGTTCTCATTTTGGGTCCGCATATTTTCGGTGTCAAACGGAGCTTGCACCATGGTCAACTTATGAGATGCAGCATCGTGAGCTGATCACGCGGCCAGTTCTAAATTAGAACTGCGCTCCGCTTGACCCCGAAACCAATCCGGGAATCCTGAAACATGTGAAGAAACACGTATCTACGTGTGTTAGATTAAACTAGGGACAAAAAATAAAACCAGCCGGTCTATACATTTATGTTCGCATAACTGGAAGAAATCTAGGGAACAGCTGATTTTTTGTTTATATTTTTGTGTCTACTCCGTATTAAAAGTTGCATTTTCATGAGTACCACACCTCCCTTAAAAGTATGACCCTCGTTTAACCTAACATACTGTATGTATCACGAAATTTAAGATATAACGTCCGGGAAGTAAATGTTTTGTCTGCTTATTCAAATCATAACCGTCATTGTTGGACAGTTGTATTTCCCGGACTCAAAAAAAAAAAATCCACAGAATTTGCCTCCTATTTCTTGACATTAGTTTTTGGCAAAATTTAGAAAACGATTTTTTTTTTGTAAATTATGAAAACCTATGCATTGTATAGGCGACATGACTATTAAAATGAAGTAGTCGAAACTATTATATTATTTACCATTGTATTTTTAAGTTTAATTTGTTGTTTTGTATTTGTGGTCTACACATTGTGTCGATGTCTTCGTTATCACGTTATAGGAAAATCATTAGTGATTAGGGTATTTTAAATAAAGATTCATTAAACACAGTTATTTGTTTCATTACATAACGGTCTTGCAGTAACCTGGGTGCTTACTCTGGAATATAATTCTGATAGATCGACATTGGTCAAACGTCAGTTGGTTGAGTTAAGCGTCAGGGATTGGCTGGAGTCACTGAGTCCAGCCAATCCCTGACGTTTGAATGACAATTCCAATGTCGATCATGTATCGGAATTATATTCGAGATTATGCATCCTGGACGTAAAAATATTGCAGCGGGATTTAATCGCGCACTGGATTCCCAATCAACCCTCGAGATTTGATGAATGATTATCGTTTATATCTAAACCATAATCAGTAGTCACATAGCAAATCTCAAAAAAAAAGTGTCCTAGAAAATTTCATTATTGGTCTAGGGAGTGTTCTAAAAAAATATTTTAATTTGTTTACATACGTCGGTAGAAACCTTGTCACGGCAAATGTTTTTTCATAAAATTTTACTTTCGGGCCATCTTTGGATGCTTTAATACATGTAACATAAATAATAGTTAAGTAATAAAAATAAAAATAAAATTATTTACGACATGTTTCCTTTGCCATTACAGATCATAATAAATCTAATGCGACAAAGTAACTTAAAATATACTTACCTTACGTGCTATACAGTATAGTATAAAATGTCCGTGGTAGGACTATGGCTTGTTCTTTGGAATGCTCAATTCAATTTTTTTCAACACATTTGCTCAAAAGATGCATCTACGAAGCCTGTATACATTGTTCGAAAGTTAAAAATTACGCACCATACAACGGAACGAGCGGTAAAATAGGTATCTAGTCTCACCTAAATAGGATACCTATTTTACCGCATACCCCGTTGTATAGCACCGTGCGTAATCTTTACGGTTTTTTTTTTAATTTCCATGAATTATTTTATGTTTTCCACCAAGAAGTTTCACATTACGAGAATATATATGCTGACTGATCGAAACTCCTTGGAAGCGCTTTTGCTCAATACGTGTGTCTCACTTTAATACTAAAGAGTAAATGAGACGAGATGTAGTTCTAATTTTCACCGCGAGCATGTGGCGCCATTTGCAAATTTGCGCCATTTTCATAAAGAAACGTCAAAGATTGTTGCGATTTTCCGACTGATATTTATTTAAAAACGAATTATTATTATGAGTTCAAGCGAGAAATCTGATACTAATATGGAATCTACTCCACCTGATATTTTGAACGAGGCGAAAATTGCAGAAAACGGTCTCCCGCCGCAAAAATCGCGAGAGCGCTATTTAATGATTTACAATAATTTTATAGCATGGAAGACTCGAAGAATACTCGATCATTCTCTGAAAATGTTTTGATGGCTTGTACTGTTTTCTCGCAAATGTGTTGAAAAACATTGTATGACACGTGCAGAAATTGCTATTTACAAACTCGTGACTATAGAAAGCCTGAGACATTCGTCTACTCGTTTGTAAAAACCAACTTACCTCACTAGTATCATAAATAACTATTATGTTTCATACAGTAATACACCAACAATAATTCCGTAAAACAGAGAATTTATGATACTTTTTCGTCTGAAATCATATTTTTTATCTATGTATGTTTAATCGAAATACAAACAAAAAGTATTTTTTATCTAAGGTTACTTAAGTCAGCTTGCTTGCATGGGTAGCCGTCGCTTCCTTATCGAAGCAGTGATGCTCGCAAAGAGGGAGAGGCAGTACATGCGCCCTCACGGCCGTAGCCTCCGCAGGAGACGCCCTGGGCGTCGGGAATCCCAGGCTGATTCCCGGCCACCGGAGGCGCGGGCTTGCGGACGGTGAGTAATGGATAGCTCGCTGTCCGGTAAGGACCAAACCCGGGTCGACGGCGCGTTGTGTTCCACGCGCGCCTCAATGAGATGTCAGCAACAACTGATGGGGCCCGCAAGGGCCGATGTCTGCCACGGGTGCGGGTTGTTCGAAAGAGATACCACGGCCTCTGGCACACAGGCAACTGAGGGAACACGGGTGGGTTTTAGTCAGTAAAAGTCTGACATGCCGTCCTGCGCCACCCAGAGCGGGAGAAGTCATTGGATGATTTCCCACCCAAAAAAAAAAGCTTACTTGAAAAAAAAAACGGTCTATTTAAAAGTTAAATTAATATATTTTTAAACAATTCTCGAATGCAACGCTGTAATCTATATCTATACATACATATAAATAAAATTGGAGTGTCTGTTTGTAATATTAAAATAACCGGTTTTTGCTACATGCATATGAATACATATATGTATATACGGTAATATACCAAAATAACATTTTTTACAATATTTGTCTGTCTGTCTGTTTGTTCCCGCTAATCTCTGAAATGGCTGGACCGTTTTTTACGGGATTTTCACTGGCAGGTAGCTGATGTAATGAGTAACTTAGGCTGCTTTTATTTTAGAATTTTTATTTGTTTTTATTGATATATAAAAATAATAATAAAAAAACTTTTTACGCCCGCGCGACGGCGCGAACGTGGACGAACCCATTGACCGGTTGTGGAGGTCAGATAAACCAAATCAAATCAAAAGTCACTTATTCAAACTAGGCTGGTGTCAGCACTTTTTGAACGTCAGAGAATAAGAGATCATTAAAAAAAAATAAAGGAGATATACTTAAATTTGTGATTGATTGAACATAAACTATTAGATTAATTATAATTATGTATAAATAATTATTGGATTAAATAAAGGTTAAAGCTTCCAGGCATTAAGGGCGTGCCCGCTTACGTATGCAATGCGGCATTATCGATTATTCGTCGGCACGGTTGGCGCAGTGGTTAAGCGATTGACTGCTGCGCTGCGTGTCGCGGGTTCGATTTCCGTACAGAACAAATATTTGTATGACCTAGAAGTAGTTGTTCCGGGTCTGGCTGTTTGTGTATGTGAGTTTAAATGTTTCTAAACGCACCCACAATACAGGAGAAATTCCTAATGTCAACGTTTTTAAAAAGAAAAAAAAAATTATGTTCACATAGTTGTAGCTAGAAGTAACAAATGTTAAACTAGGACCTTCGGAGTAAAATAAATAAACAGTTAAAACGCGTCGCTTGTTGCTCGCTCCGAGTCCGCATCCGCTCCGCTCCGCTCTCGCTATCGGCTTTTTGGCGCATCCCTTTGGGTCATGCCGGAAAAATACTCGCGCAAACTCGAGCCTTCTCTGGCCGCAATTCCAACGCTACTTTAGGCTACGGCAATACGGTCCTATTTTCAATGGATTCAATAAATTGCTTGGGCTTTTTTTCCGTTCTGTACGAACTGATCCTTTCGTTATAGGTGGTACATATTTCGCATGCCAGCGAGAAATCCCTCCTCGCCTACTCGTTTACAGTTGCTCTCTTGCCGGCGGTAGGACCGTGGGACAGCTGTCAAAATATAATACCTATACCTACTGACATTCAGCTGTATCCGGTTAGACTGGAACCTGACCCCAACGTATTTGGAAAAAGACTAAGCAGATAAGGTGACGCCAGCCTATTATAGCTAAGTATGACACAGCTAGGCTGATATCACCTCAGGTTTATCATCAGGGTTGCCGCCCAGCTCGGTTGTCACTGCCAAACAAATATCAACATTGTTTTCCTTGAAATAAAATCGAAAATAAATAACCTGAATCTAGCTTGAGATGTGCAGCGCTGTGCGCTCTTGTGCTGACGAAAGTTTATTTATTTTCAACTTATTTCGTCAACTACAAGGTGGATATTTTTTTTTTGGGTTGGTAAGTCATCAAATAACTTCTCCCGGTCTGGTTGGAGCAGGAGGGCGTGTCAGACTTTTACTGACTAAAACCCACCCGTGTTCCCTCAGTTGCCTGTGTGCCAGGGGCAGCGGTATCTCTTTCGAACAACCCGCACCCCTGGCAGGCATCGGCCCTTGCGGGCTCCATCAGTTGGTGCTAACATCTCTTTGAGGCGTGCGTAGAACACAACGCGCCGTCGACCCGGGCTTAGTTCTTACCGGACAGCGAGCTACCCCTTACTCACCGTCCGCAAGCCTGCGTCTACGGTGGCCGGGAATGAGCCTGGGATTCCCGACGCTCAGGGCTTCTCCTGCGGCGACTAAGGCCGTGGTGGCGCATATACTGCCTACTGCTGAGCTTATCGATAGCTATTTGTTCGGCCCGCTGTCTGACAGTGCCGTTGGTCAACTGGTAAACGTAGCATCCTGCTCATTTGGAATGTCAATTCGATTTTACCATATTATTAAGGAAATTCTCAGTAGCAGTCCAACAACTTAGGATATTTCGCAAACGCCTCATTTTATTACACGAGGCCTTATTGACTAGGAGATAAATGTTCCGCGACATGAGTCGCGTGAGATGACGACCAACGTCACTAGACATCTCGCATGGGAACTGAGAATCGAACCAGTCTCCTGCAACAAGAGAATTGTCTATAGGATTGTATTCTGAGAGAATAATACAAGTTGATAAAAAGTCGCTGTCCAGAAGAAATACTTTATTAAAGACAAAACAAGTGTTTACAAGTAACAAATGCATTAGTAAAGTTATAACAAAAATCTAGTGTCAAAAACATTACCCTTGCACTCGGGTAAAAATAGTAAACGAACTAGTTACGTAACAAGATAGGCCGAAACAGAAAAAGAAAGACAAACTTACTCAAAACCCAGGTGCGCAGGGGCAATTTTTTATCGCGCACTGTTTACAACTTTCAGTGTTGAGCCGAGCATTGAGCATCCGAAAAAATGCATCCCAAGGCGTCCAAAAAATATACTGTTGCATTTTCAATTCTCGGCGCTAACCAGTGCATCGAAAATCCACTACACGATAAATAAACTGCGTTAGTAAATCGCCCATGGGGCTGTTAAGTTATTGTTTGCAACTTTGTCTTTTCATAAATTTCAATTTAAAACTTGTGTTCATTCAGTCTTTATTTTAGAGTATAATATAATTTCGGTTAGGCTCACAAATAAATAATTAGTAACTAAATAATTAAATATCACTAAGAAATCAGTATTTAAAGAATCTCACTATGTTACAAATCTACACTTATATAAATAATAAATATAGCACAAGAAAATACTATTCGATGTTCCTTTGCCTGGGGGTTAATTATAAAGTGGGTTATCGTCGTGTTGCCCAGTAACTGCGTTTTGGTTGTAGATAGTTGCTGTATGTACAATACTGGTATTCATTCAGCTGTATCTTGTAAAAATGGAAGCTGGCCCCTACATAGTTGAAAAATTGTTCGGCAGATGAAAGTGGGTAAATAATTAAATGCACCATAAATGTGATAAGAGTAGAAATATGAACCATTGAGCTAAGTATGGATCAGCCAGTGACAATATTACAGTAGGGCCTAACTGAACCGGTGAACACGGCAATCCGGGCGGACGACCGAGTCGTCAGTCAGATATAGTACAAACATATTTTCTTAATGTCCCTCGGCAAACTTCGTGTCTCGTCAGTCATCGGATTTCTATCAGTTACCCTTTGCACTTGGTGCAGACCGGACGCTCTCAATCAACTTGGAAGTATACAGGGTTGTTTATGTTCGTATGACTCATCAAAATGTAGGGAACAGCTGATTTTCTTCTCGCGATTTCAGGTTTAGTCCTATAGTAAAAGTTGTTTATAATGATTGGTGTTTTTACAATAACTCTGTATAGTGTTAATACTTTTAAGTTCAATTTATTTTAAAAATGGGAGGAAAGCTCGTTTGTATTCGGAAATGCGATTATTCCCGAGAGGACATTAAGAAAATAGTTGTACTGCGGCTACAGTTGGGTGTGCGCCAAACTGCAGGGTGTCAGTTAAAGCATCCTTAATTAAAAAATTGCCATTCAAATATTGCAGAATGCTATCAGAATGCCTTGATGTTCTGCCAAGGTCTTTTTTTCTGCCTGCCCTGATTAGCAAGGCCCTACTGTATTATAATACTTATTTAGCCCTCAACCTTCTTATAGACCGCTTTCAAATGCTCAGTCAGCGGAGTATTATCGGTCTCCATGAACAGCACAACTTCCAACGTATCAGGCGCCAACAACTTAATATTACGCTTAATTTTCTTCACAAACGGTGGCTTTGCAAACGATATCCGAGCTAAGCTAACAGTTTCAACAGTTAATTGTTTGTTTTCTACGTCACATGTGCCTTCTTCAAGGGATGTGAGTCCAAAGTTGTGGCTGACAGTGAACGCCAGCTCGTTGGAGCCAGGCTTGATGCGTAAGAAACCACGCTCTTGGTGCATCGGGGTCTGCTTCTCAGGATGCTTCGATTTCGATATGAAGTTGAACATCGGCTGACCTGGAATTATAGGCATTCAATGAGTACGGTTCTACTATGAAATTAAAGATGGTGTGGCGGACATCTACAATGACACATACGAAACTTCAAATCAACAAATGTGGAAAACACAAAAAGTGAAGTGGCGCCATCTACAATGCTATATACGAACTACTCAAGACTTGACGGTACACCGCAACTACATCAACTACATCGCGCAAGCAGAGTTTACCGCGCGATCTGCATATATATATATAACATCTCGACATCAATCGTCGGGCAGTAGCACACCAGATATAACACCCGTCTGGTCGGATGATCCTCCTTTATCAATAGAGTATGAGTGAACTTTACACCCTGTTCCTCGTACCTACCTCTATAATGGTATTGATATGGGTGCGAATTTTCTTTTGTTAGTTATATGAATTTGTTGAGCTATTAGCCTTCATTATAAGCTATAATTTTTATGGGCTTCGCCACCACATCACTTCAGCCGAAAGACGTCCACTGCTGGACATAGGCCTCCCTCAAGCACCGCCATTTCGACCAATTCTGTCCTTCTCGCATCCAGCGGATACCTGCGGCCTTCACAAGCATCGGTCACCTTGTGGGAAGCCTCCCAACACTTCGTCTTCCAGTACGCGGTCGCCACTCCAGAACCTTTCAGCCCCATCGGCCATAGGATATAGGCCTCCCCCAATTTGGGGAGGCTTGCCATAATCGCCAAACTTGGCAGGCGGGTTGGCGATCGGAGTATGGCGGCAAAATGCATAGAGAACGCTGCTGCTGGGCTTCATAATAACTGCCGCATGGGTCTGTGGATGGGTGACCATCTTTATATACCAAAACTCCTCAGTGCCTCGGAAAGCAAAGGGGTATTGTATTAATAGTTGGGTTATGGAGGTCAGATAGGAAGTCCCTTCATGTAACATCAAAGACGTAACTAGGGTTCGGCAGGTAGGGCACGAGCCCTGGGCGCCTATCGAAGGGGGGGGGCAACTATAAATATATAACGTGGCCAAATATAAAATTTATTTAAAAACACTTGAAAGGTGTCAAGGGACACCCGGATGGAACGAAGTTCCTTTCGATTAATTAGTGAAGGAATTGTAATAAAATTTTAAAAATTGTACATTTACATACACACACACACACACATATATATATATTTAAATATGCACTCTGTCTGCAGAGAAACACGCGTACGCCGCACGGCTTACAGCAATGTAGCAAAAAGTGTCGTTACAACTTTTGGTCTTAATTAAAAGTGTTGTTACAAGTTTTGGTCTTAATTTTTTCCATCTAGACCCCTTTCGCAACGCGCGATAAGGAACTTCATTCCAAAAACCTTCAATAAACCATTAAATACTGTTACATCTACTTGAATATAGCTACATGAATTTATTGTTTAGTACGAGGATGAAAGCGTATTTCCAAATCTGCCCATTTCTATTCAAATTGTGCTTTAAATTGCAGCATTGCAAGCGATTTTTTAGCGAGTTGAAATAAATACCTTCATTATTGAAGGCTATAATTGATCAAGAAAGGTTATGCGACCTAGCTTTGCTCAGTGTAGACCGAGAAAATAATATACGAAAGGGTGCCATTTTGTATTGCTACACCCCTGTGTAACATGCTGGTATTCAGCTGCATCCGGTAAGACTGGAAGCCGAACCCAACGTAGTTGGGTAAAAGGCAGATGATGCTATAAGCTATAATTTTTATAGCAGTTCTTGTTTTAGGAGTGCAATGAAACTTATTTCTTCTTGTTGCAGGGTTTTTAGGTAGGTAGTTTCTGTATTCTTAAATTAATATTCATGAAATGATAAGTTTAATTCATTTATGTTCAACATTTGTGCAAATAAAATTTACGAAACTTTTCTTTACTTACTGTGTTTCTTTTGCCGAAACTATTACCTTAGCAACTTATTATTTTATAATTTTAGATAAAATGATAACAAATAATATCAGTAAAGATAGTTAGGGCAATTTTCCTATTTACAAAATACTTTTACTAAATAAAAATCTTGGTAGAAATTTAATTATTTTCCAGTTACGTACCGATACAAGAAAATTCCAACTCTTCATGGTATTGGAAATCAGGAATGTTAGGATACGTGCCCCGACCTTCCTCGGTAGCCCAGCGTCCTGCCAGCCAAGAAATGGGCGTCAAAGCTTCGTGTAAAGTAGACATAATTATATTTTTTACCTTTCTTCGCGACTTTTTGAAAATTAAATCGCGTAATCCGTTCGCAGAAGAGGTGTTACTGTCAATGTCAAAGTCAAAATCTCTCATGCAGTGTTGCCAACTCCAAAAGTTCAAATTGTCGAGTTTCCATGTCGAAATTATCGTATTATGGGCAAAATTATCGTACAAAAAAAAAATCACTAATAAAAAATCCTAAAACATTCATCAAACATTGATAACAAACGACAGTGACTAGTTAAAGATAGATAGATATGCCAAGTTTCACCACAAGTAGCGCTAGCAGCACAAACCGCCAAACTTTACACAAAACTACGGAGTGTATGAAGTGTATCACAGGTCACAAGAGTTTTTATTTACGTTGTACGATCTGTGTTCATGCGCACCCACGACACATAAAGCTAGCTAGAAGCAAGTATAAAGTTATCTGAGAAAATCACAAGGTCGCGGTCGTATTGAAACAAGTGTTATTTTCATATGAAAGAAACGTGAGGGAAAGAGACAGAGAAAAAAGAGAGCATTTACATGTTGATGTTGATATACTTGACGGTTGACGTAGACATTTTGTTGACTTTTGCGTTTTATTGTCTGACAACCACGTTATGTTAAAAATACGTTTTTTTTTCAAAGCTCAAAATTATCGTACGCACGCCAGCACATAAAGCTACCCCAATCAGTCAAATTTATTTAATAGATTTTCATCTTTATTCCAAAAGCATAAGGTTCATGTTCAATTGCGAAAATTTGACAGATTAACGTAGCTTGATGTGGCGGCATCTGTACATTAGACAATCACTATCGTACATCGTGCCGTTGGCCCAATCAATTATCATACACCCCCATAACTATCGTATGGGCTGGCAACACTGCTTTTATGTTAGTCATGTGACAGTGTTGCCAGTGTTGGTTAATTTAATTTATAATGTTGGCTTAGAAACTCTTGTTTGTAGATGGATAAAATGTAAATGTCTACTTGTAATAAATAAGTAAAGCAAAAGAAAATGTGAATAGTTATTGTTTTACCCATAGCAAAATTAATTTCTAAAACTTTTGTAATCTTTCAATTTCCAAAACTTCAAAACATACATAAAAAATTCTCTGTGCTTCAAAATGTCACAAAATCCCAAGTTGTAATCAACTTGTATCAGATAAATATTAATTTAAGCCGAAAGACGTCTCTCGCTGGACATAGGCCTCCCCAAGCGTCGCTACATCGACCAGTCCTGTGTTCAAATTCAATATATTATTGCGACAATCACAGGTCTTGGATCTAACTTGTGGGAGGCCTACCATTCATGATAAATAATAGGAAAATGAAATCAGACGATGAAGCCAACTTACGCAGTCACGCCAACTTTGTGAATTTAAAAGAGCCCCATGCCGTTCAAAACAATGCCATGTCAACAGATACTAAAGATTTTATTAAAAAGATTTGCTATAGAAAAACAGCCTCAATAGACATGACACAATATGGATTCATAAATGATAGTAAAGTAAATCCTGTAAATTATATGATCAAACCACTGAGAGAGCGGTTGGAAAAGATTTGCGGTGAGTTTTAAAACGGGAATACAGGTTTTCGAACCACATATTTTATTGTGATGCAAAACGGTCACGGGAAATTTTAGGCCTATGGGATAAAAAAGACCTGATCGTTGTAATTATGCTTGGGAGAAACCTATTTTCACTTCAGCTGGGAATGTTTTTCGTCTGAAATGATCGATGATGATGATCGTAACTTGTTTTAAGTCCTATCTAATTTGTTATAGGGTAATTAGTGAAACGTGAGTCAATAACAAATGGGCATTGCCTTCTTTTTTAATTCTTCGAACAAAACAATAGTTATACCTTCTGTAACTAATGATCGTACTTTTAATCCTCAGTAAAATCCGCGTCGGTAAAACAATATAAATGTTCGCCTGTCTCTCCACGAAATAAGGCTCGTGAGATTGCCAGCCCTACAGAACGGAAACCACCTTGCACTCCAAAATCCGGTTTGTGGACCCTTTTTTGCTCGAACCCAGACGGGTGCTTTACGTTGTTAAAATTATTTCATCCCGTGGTCATGTTCTTGAACAAAAAATTCGAAGACATTGCATATCAACCAATCCGCAGTCCTACCGCCCATCGGCCCACTCCCTCTCACCGAGAAACCTATGTCCCAGTAATGAGACCATTAAAGGCTGATAACGCTTATGCTTTTGCTATGCTCTAAGGTAACCTGTGAAACACAAATATTATTTTCCAAGTCATTGTCTTACAAGCAATCGCGGTAGACAAAATCCCAGATCAGGGATTTTGTCTTGCACTTGTCCCACAACCGACGAGAAAGTGACTAGGTATCAACGATTTACTCGCTCAAGAAACGTACAAACGATTTCACCTAGGTCCCATGTAACTAAAGATACACATAAATATGAATTATTCGGTAAAACCGGCCGGTATTCGTCTGTCGTGGCGACAAGTCGCCAACGACGAACTCACTCAGCGACGGTTGCTAGGCGGGAAGAACACTCGCTGAGAGACTCACAATTAGTACAGACGCCAGCACATCAAGTTACCCCAGTCTATCAAATTTCTTTGATAGATTTTCAACCTTATTCCATAAAGATAAGGTTCATGTTCATTTGGGAAAATTTGACAGTTTTGGGTAGCTTGATGTGCTGGCGTCTGTACATACTCCTACGTACGTATACTGACTCGACGCTGTCGCGCAATCACTGCTCGTTGCTTGCGAACTGGTTTTCAGTTGCTAACTCAACTCGCTTTTAGTTAATCGCCGGCGGTGGGGCAGGTGCCTGAAGTAAATAATTTTAATTTTACAGCTATGAGTTATCCTGGGACTCGCTCGTCTCGTTCTCGTTTCCGTAAAGTGAGAATACAAAGTGATCCAAGCCATATACCGGCTGTAACCTTTGAGAAGAAAGTCAGATTAGTGTCACCAAGGAGATCCAAGGGCGAAAACGTGGGCTGGAAAAATTACGTTCGACCAAAAAAGAAAATAATGTGAGAACGATCATGTTAATAAAATAATTAAACTTACTAAGAATTTGTTGTTGTTTAATTTTTTTGAGGAAGAAAACACCCCAAAACCCTTCAAAAAAAAAAAACGGAGGCGCCACTGTCGCATTCAAAGAACAATGTTACCAGGAAATTTAAAAAATAGTAGTAGAGTACCGTTTGCAAAAGAGCTAAGCAGTTTTCTGAAATTCCAATATTGTTCTCAATGTGACTGTGAGGAGACAGGTCGCGGGCTCGCTATCTTTTATCATTAATTTAATGACAAACTTTCGTTTTTAATAAAAACAGGATCAGTTTGTTTGTCCGAGGGAGGGGTTAGTTCATTAGGACTAACAAATCCTTAAATATGTAGCCTAGATTTTAAGGATGAACAAAGGCTACTAATATTTGTATTTACGTAGGTAAGAAATCACAAGATTTGAGAAAAGGTTTTTATCTAGCCTCAGTCCTCACGTTACACTGCGACTAGTCCTAAATAAAACACACATCATAATATTACTTATGTACATTGTAATAATTGAGACTAGGCATGTTTATCACAATGGCAATTGCCACTCACATGGCCAGTGCAATTAAAATATTGGCTATACGTAGGCGGGAAACGGCACATACAAGTTTTCGCCGCACACTTAGGCATGGCACACGCCCCTTTATTTTTCTTTTGCATTTCATCATCACAGACGCAATCGTCTATAACAACCGGAGCGTTGTCACAACTTATCCATCCGAATGTTTTCTGTAAGAAACTCTTGGTGTCTGTTTTATTTTCTCTTTTTTCATTATTTTGCTTCTTCATTGTCTCGTCGCAATTGCAGTCTTCCTTTTTTTGCTTTCCATCGCAGATACATTCACTAGGTCTTTTCTCGAAAGTTTTCAGAAGTAAAGTCTTGCAGTCTGATTTAGTTTCTGGCTTTTCGTCACACTTGCAGTCAACCTTTTTCTCTTCATCGCAACTACGTTCACTAGGTTTCTTCCCGAATGTGTTCAGAATTAAAGTCTTGCAGTCTGGTTTAATTTCTGGTTTTTCGTCGCATTTGCAGTCAGTCTCTTTAATTTTCTTTGCGTCGCAACCACATTCACTAGGTTTCTTCCCGAATGTGTTTAGAATTAAAGTCTTGCAGTCTAATTTCGTTTCTGGTTTTTCGTCGCACTTGCAGTCAGCCTCATTAATTTTCTTTCCGTCGCAACCACATTCACTAGGTTTCGATCCTAATGTTGTTTTATTCGTTGTCTCGTCGCAGCGGCAGTCAACCTTTTTCTTTTTCTCTCCGTCGCTACTATTTTCACTAGGTTTCTTCCCGAATGTTTTCAGAAGTAAAGTCTTGCAGTCTGTTTTAGTTTCTGGTTTTTCGTCGCATTTGCAGTCAGCCTCTTTAATTTTCTTTCCGTCGCAACCACATTCACTAGGTTTCTTCCCGAATGTGTTCAGAATTAAAGTCTTGCAGTCTGTTTTCGTTTCTGGCTTTTCGTCGCACTTGCAGTCAGCCTTTTTCATTTTCGTTTCGTCGCAACTACATTCACTAGGTTTCGATCCTAATGTTGTTTTGTTCATTGTCTCGTCGCAGCGGCAGTCGACGTTTTGCTTTTTCTCTCCGTCGCAGGTGCAGTTATTAGGTTTCGTTCTGACTGCTTTTTGACAAAATCCCCTGTCGTTTATCTGACAAATGGTATTTTGGGCAACAGGGCTAGAAGATTTTTTTGAAAGTAAAGGTGACTTCTTTAGCGTGGGAGATATTGCAAATAATGGAGTCGTGGACTGGCCTTCCGAACCTGAACATTTTATAGGTTCTGATATTTCACATTTTTTTTGTGAACAATCGGTTTTTTGTCTAAGATCTGGTGGCTTCTCTTGAGGGGCTGGTTCGATTGGGTGGGTTCCTGAGTCGTGGTAATTTTCCTTCCCATTGGTTATAGGGCCTTGATGGGGTAGGACGTTCTGTTTGTATTGCTGCAAATTTTCCGGGTGAAGGATGTCCATTGCTTCTAGGGCTAGTGTACGAATAATTTCTCGGCAATTTCGTATTTCATCAATCATAGCTTCTACTTCATTAACTTGGCAGTTTGGTACACAGACTTGTTCTTGTTCTAGACGCGATGTATGGCTTTCTTTACATTGGGGATCTAACCCACAACATGTACCTGGAACGCAACATGTACCTGGAGTGCAAACATCTTCATCGCAACTGCACGAATCAGCTTGTGAAGAGCTTTGCTCGATGATCTGTTTCGAACTCGCAACACAAACGACAGCAGACTGTCGTAAATCTTGGATCGCCGCGGTCTCTAAGAGACGCCATGATGATAGCGTGCATTTTGGCTTTGGCAGGGGTTGTTTCTTCTTCTTGCAGGGCATGGGATTAAAATGGACAATGAGAAAAAACTAGACCATTACTATTTGGATTTGGCTCCTATTATAATTTTACACGCTTTTGATATCAAATTTTGAAGCATTTTACCTAAGTGTTCTCTTTGTTTATTTACATAAAATACCGTTTGTATTTGACACCACAGAGTACATTTTTGACACTAGATAGGTGACAAGAGTTGGCAGGTCTAGGCACAGAGTATTATTAAAACGCGTTTAAGAAAAAACGGTCTAGATCGACCTTCAAGCTCATCTAGCCTTCAAATGCATTTATTTCACTAGATTAAAAAAAAACTTCAATTTCACCTTGCAGCCTGGCAATAATGATTTTTTTGTTTTGGTGGGAAATCATCAAATGCCTTCTCCCGCTCCGGGTGGAGCAGGAAGGCGTGTCAGACTTTTACTGACTAAAACTCATTCGTATTCCCTCAGTTGCCTGTGTGCCAGGGGCATCTGTATATCTTTTGAACAACCAACCCGCACCAATAATGAATGATGAGGTAAAATAATATAGCGAGGCACTATCGTCCGTTCACAATTATTTTACCTCTGACAGCAGCAACTTAACCACTTTAGCGTATATTGCCCCCACCTTAGTTGTTCAGGTGGGCAAAATTGGAACTTATGAGGGAGGCTATCTGACGAACGGAAACCACCTTTCTAGTTTAAAAGTTTATTTGGAATATAAACATTGGGAACGAAAACCCTAAATATTCATATCTTTCGCGTAACAATAATGGCGGCACGGCGTAGGCACGTGGCGACTTGCGCGGGACAATGACACACGCGTCTACGCAGTAAGCGTGCGGGTAGCATGGTGTGGTATCCAAAATCAGTGGTGTGAACTGCTTTAGTTATTAATCTAAGGTGCTAAGGTGTGAACGGATTGTACTTTTGCTCGCATTTATGGAACAACTATACGATGTTACCAGGAGAAAAAATATATTAATTTTTCCCAAGCTGTTTCATTTGACTGCAATCGCAAGTCCGATTAATTTTAAATTTTAACGAATTCGCAAAAGAGCTTATCCATTTTTCTCTCCTTTTCCGTATTCCAACATAAAATTCCAATCGGGGTACGATTGGCCAGAAACTTAGTTCAAGAGATAACTGGAGAAGGAGGCACGACGGATGGGGCGCGCTATAAAATTTGTTATGCTAGCTAGTCGCTGCCATTCCAATCCAGCCCGTCCCTTACTGCCTTCTTCCAGCGACGCGCGACGCCCTAAATCCAAGTCCTTAACTCACAGGAGATGCCCTAGCGTGTAGCCACTTACTTTTGAATTTTAAGTTCCGGATGGAGGTATTAATTTATTAAGGCAGCCAAGTCCGGTTAAGCAGCCGACAACCTCCTAGGTTGACCTACGAGATGTCATTAAAAAAAAACTGCTAATCGCTGTGTGTGTATCAAGCATTATCAGAAAAGGCAGCTGATATGTGGTTTTACAGCTTTTACAGAGGCGGCAACGCCGCGTTGCAGAGCTGTTGAATTCTAAATAAAACGCAGTGCTTAATATGATGTGGGTACATTGTATTGCTTTTAATTTGAAAATAGAAAGTATAAATTATTACATAAATGCGTAATCTATCAATTTACCTACATAACAAATTTGAAACTAGTTATTTTTATTGCACTGGCAGCTACCACTAATTTGGCCAGTGCAATCAAAATATTGTCTATACGCTGGCGGGAAGCAACATGTACATGTATTCTCAGCACTAGAAAGTATGCCATATGTCATCGCTGCAGAGACCGACTTATTTTTTTTAGAACATTGCTTTTTCTCTTCTACTCCTTCACCGGCCCAATCGTCAATAACTGCTGGTCTAACACAACATGTTTCCTTGTTACTCGTTTTTTCCCCGAATACTCTCTGACAACTGTTTTTGCTGTCTGATATAATTACCTTAGTATTTTTCTTTTTCATGTGTTCCTCATAGACGCATTCATCAAGATCTTTGGTTGCAATACAAACACATGTGTCTTTCTCATTGCTTTTCTTCCTGGAGATTTTGTGACAACAGGTTTTATTCATTTCTGCATCACAGGCGCAATCGTCAGCTACGACTGGTGGAATACAAGATGTGGCCTTGTCACTACGTTTTTTTCCTATCATTTGTTGACAGCAATTTTTGCAGTGTGTCTTTTCCGCCTTTTTATTTCGCTTTTTCATTTCTGCATCAGAGGCGCAATCGTCAGCGACTACTGGTGGAACACAACAGGTGTCCTTGTCACTACCTTTTTTCTCTACCGTTTGCTGACAGCATTTTTTGCAGTCTGTCTTTTTCTCCTTTTTATTTCGCTTTTTCATTTCTGCATCACAGGCGCAATCGTCAACGACTACTGGTGCAACACAACAGGTGTCCTTGTCATTATCTTTTTTCTCTACCGTTTGGTGACAGCATTTTTTGCAGTCTGTCTTTTTCTCCTTTTTATTTCGCTTTTTCATTTCTGCGTCAAAGGTGCATTCGTCAGCAACTACTGGTGGAACACAACAGGTGTCCTTGTCATTACCTTTTTTCTCTACCATTTGCTGACAGCAGTTTTTGCAGTCTGTCTTTTTCTCCTTTTCATTTCTCTTTTTCATTTCTGCATCACAGGTGCATTCGTCAGCAACTACTGGTGGAATACAACAAGTCTCCTTGTCAATACCTTTTTTCTCTACCGTTTGCTGACAGCATTTTTTGCAGTCTGTCTTTTTCTCCTTGTTATTTCGCTTTTTCATTTCCGCATCACAGGCGCAATCGTCAACAGTTACTGGTGGAATACAACAGGTGCTCTTATCACTAGTTTTTTTCTCGCACTTTTTCTGACAACAGCAACCACTGCCTGTCTTTTCTACCTTTTGTTGCTTTTGCATGTCTTCCACACAGAAGCAATCGTCAAGATCCTTGGGTGCAATACAAACACAGCATGAGTCTTTGTCACTCCTTTTATTTTGACAACAGCTTCTACTGTCTGCCGTGGTTATTTTTTTGTTGCTACTTTTCTTCTCACATATTTTCTGGCAGGAATGTTTACTCTCCGTTGCTTTTACCTTCTTGGATTTATTTTGCTTTTTTGTTTCTGCTTCATCGCAGACGCAACCGTTCATCCATGAGGGAGCACAACACGTGTCTTTGTTGCTACCTTTTCTCCCGGATGTTGGCGGACAACAGCGTTTACTGTTTACCTTTTTAACCTTTTTATGTTTATTTTTTGTTTGGTCTGACTTTTTACATACACAATCGTCTAGAAGCCCCGATGCAGCACTAATAATGCTTTGTGCTTCTTGGGCGAGAGCCCCAATCGCGTCTCGGCATTGTTGGATTTCATCAAACATAGCTGATACTTCTCCGCATAGTGGTGCACAGGTTTTTGATTGCTTGCGACTTTGTGGACGCGTTCCACTACTTTCTGGCCATTGGTGATGTGATGAGCGATATACACCTAGATTGTAATCATCTCGATCACTTAAGTGTTCGCCAGACACGGAGGGGCTTACCGAGCCCTTCCGAAGAGAAGTACGATGTGCGTTTAGATTGCAATCATCTCGGTCGCTTACGTGTTGGCCAGACACGGAGGGGCTTACCAAGCCCTTTCGCGAGCTTATCGAGCCCTTTCGCGAGCTTAGCGAGCCCTTCCGCGAACTCAGCAAATTCGGAAAACAGTCGGCTCTGGCTTTGGCTATATCTTTGACTGAGAGGCTCTCTAAAACCCGCCTTGGTGGAGTCGTACATGATGATTGTTCCTTTTTCGTGCAAAACATGTGAAATGAATGGATACCGTTCTACAACTCAACCTTATATGACATTTTTGGATTCTGTCCTTATTTATGTTTCACACTTTTGATATTGTTTAAACATTTTGGGTTTTTATAAGAGTATGCATTCACATAAAAACTATCTGTAGCCTGTTCGTTTATGAGTATGTGACAAATGTGTGACAGGCAGAGTCAGGCACAGAGTAGTTTTAAACGCTAGTTAATCAATCTACATGAAGTTTTACTTACTTCATGTAGGTTGAATATCATAATAGAACTGCGTAGGAATCCTGAGAGGCCACACACACTGGGCAACGACGACTTTAATCACAGTGACCAACGGTTTACTACACCTAACACACATAACACCACGCCTGTATTTCCCTCTGCCTAAGCAGAGGTTCACTTATAGTACCTACCTAAACCCAGAATTCCCTGTGTTCAGATGTGTTTACTATTAGGGTAACGTAAATACTTGGTCGCTGGTACCAAAGTCGTGGTCATGGTCACCCAGTGCGAAGGAGGACTAAGGCTGGCACTCCAACGAGGCGAAAAATAGTTTAGTTTTTTTACATAAGGGAGACCTTAGACGGTCAATGTGGCACCCAGTTCAGTCCGGTCAATCTGATTGAGTTAAAAGAAAATTAATATGTGTTGAAATTTTGCGGCATTATAACACTCTGTACTCGATCAATACTACCATTGCCATTAATTGATCGTTATGACATTAGTGGAACAGTATTGCCATTATTAAAAAAGTACACGTGATTATGTAACATCCGGGCACTGGCATTGTCACTAGGTGCTGTTTCCTTTAGCACTGTGCGTCAGGTGCGGTGCGGTGTGTTCACGGTGTGTTGAGTAGTTTCGATCGGATTTAAAACATGTAAGTTATGGAAACTATTATTTAATTATTTCCATATCGACTAGCAAGGCATTTTATTTCAGAATATGTTTTGAGGAGACACTATCCAGTGCTTACTGGAAAATATCTCGGTGGTGTTTCCCTTACGTAACGATAATGAAATTATGTTTGCACGTGACCTTGCTCCATATCTTATTTTGATATTCTAAATTTCATTAACAAATTGAGGATAAAATATCTGCATTGACATCAAGTAGCATAAAGTGCTGATAATCTAATCTCGTCGGCTGAAACTGACACACGCCTGTTTTAAGGCGGTATTGATTTTTTAAAGTTCTGCAGTATAAGCTCTTACGTGTTTCTGAAACTATTTTTGATTTTTCAGCGAAAATTATTTCCATTTTTGCGTTAATTTCTGGAGAATTAGTCGTAAAACATAAGAACATCTGTATTTTTCATTACCTAACCTTCGTCACGCTGTCATAATGACACTGGCATTGATTTTCGACTGTTTCGTAATAATTCTTGAAATGTGACGTATTTCTGAAGCGAAATTATTAAAATAATCTTGTTGAATAATTTTTGTAACTGAATAGTAGTCCTTTATCAGGAATCAGTACCTGTGCAGTCTTTCCTGTATACTTCTGAAATGAATTTTATAATTTATTTTAATTCATAATTACTAAATTATAACTTTTATTGTTGTGGTGTTTATAGGCGCATGGGGCATGCATGCATGCAACTATGTACATGTACAACATTTTCTTCTGGCATACAACAAAACTTTTAAATTCTGCCAACATTAACTTTACTCATTAAATACTTTCAACTTAAAATAATGACGAAAAAATCAATGCTAATTGTTGTTAAAACGTAATTTTCCGTAAACATTTCTTAATAAACATGTAAAGTGATCAAAGAAGAAAGAACCAAAAAGAAGAAAAAAATGGTTCTGCCTTTAAAATTGACACAGGGTCAATACTCTCTTCTCTCTGGAAGATATTGATTGACCCACTTTATAACCAACCAGCTATTTCTCTAGACTAAGTTACTATGAAGGTTTTATAGCTTTACTGCACCGATAACGTAATGCGTAGTATCCATAGATTATAAATTAATTAGTTCAACATTTGATTTACATAAAGAGTGCCCAACAGTAGTTGAGGCATGATCATACTTCAAAACTTGACTGAGGCCTTAGTGTGAGTTTCATTTTACCATCTCAATCAAACGCATTGAGTGTGTTTGACGCTCCGATTGACCCTGAATTGGTGACAGACCAATCGGAGCGCCGAATGGGCTCATTGTCTTTGATCGAGATGGTTAAATAAAACTCACACTAGGCCCACAGATCACAGGCTAACTTAGTAAATACTGAGCATGACCTGAGTAAAGCAAATTATTATGGAGGAACATGTGGCAGATATGTCAACAGTTATGTTTAGAGTCCCAAAACTATAAAGATTCCATTTAAAAAAATCTCTAGAAGTGACTTGAGTCTATTTAAAGATTTCCAGGTAAGCCAAGGCAGCTTATGTCCAGGTGTGAGATTTTCTGACTGGCTCGTACTTTGAATAACAGTTTTGTTTGTTGTTTCAGAATAATGTTCTCGTCCTTAGCAGATCTGGCGCGGAACTCGCCATTCCGCAGCCCCCTGACACCTGCGCAGTGTCAGGCAACGGAACTCACACCGGCCATCGAACAGGTAATGTAACAACACTATATTTTGCCGATTATACTCGTGTTCATTTTGTGTGGATCATGATGACACATGCTAAACACTTAATTATACGTAGTTGTTTCAATACAGGGTGGATTTTTGAGACAAGGCAGCAGTTACTTTGCTATTGTAACTCCAGGTAAACACTCTAAAAAGACTGCCCTACAATTTTTGAGTAATAGCTAACTGTATTCACCGAAGTTATTGTTTTTGTGTCATAGTGATCATAATAAAATGAACAGAGTATAAATCCAATTAACACTTCTTCACCTTGAACTTGAGACGCCATGCGTGTTAGTGCATCGTACGGACCTCGACTCAGCATTGGACTGGCTGGATCGAATTATGAGTTTATTTGAAATCAGATATTGCTTTTGTAGCAAAAGTTCTTCAGTGGGACGGGTAGAATCCATGATGGATGCAGATGACTAGATCGCCACTCTGTATTTCTAGGAATTTCACTGCAAAAAACTTGTTGGAGCATCTTGCTGCTCCGTACGCAGAGACCCTAAATAAACCATTCAGAATAATGTATCCTGCCCAATGATGAAAACTCATGCCGGAGGGGGGTGGTCGTGTCGTGCGCGTCGCGTCGACGTCGCGTTCGCGTCGTCTTGTCGTGGCAACACTGACACGTGGCCGGCGAGTGCGATGCGGCTGCAGTTGCCCTGTGACCATAGATTATGAGAGCTGAGGGCTTGAACAAAAGATACAATACCAGATCCAGGATGGAAAGTTTCCAATGTGCCTATGTCCTTTTCCAAGTCCCAAGGTATCGTGTTATAGTACATTATGATATAAGTGCGGTAAGTTGAAAATTACAGCCGAGGCGATATTGCTACAAGAAAGTAGAGGCTGTAATTATCAAAGCGCACGTAGGGTCATTGCGCCGGTTAGCGACCAGTTAGCTGGGTTGCCCACATAAGATGAGAAAAAAAAAATGTTGTCTTCACGCAAAATAGTATATGTTGATATGGATTTGTCCCAAATATAGTCTAGTTTGGATACAAAACATAAAATAAAATACATTGATACAAAAATATTTATTAAATGCTGAAAAAGTGAAAATATAGCGAAAACGTCAGTTTACGACCATTTTTATCAGTTTATGACCACCAGTGAGCTGGTTTGCGACCGCTATTTTAATATGAAAAATATGCCATTAAAATAATTATAATCGCTTTACAAATATTTTAATTTTTGCCTCTTAATAAAAACAAATATGGTACCTGATCATTTGGTGTAATGTTTTCTTATAATTAAAAAAAAAAATCTTACATTTCGTAGGAACTTAGTCATGGTTGTAATAAAATTAACAATAATTAGTCAAACATTATCTTAAATATGTAGTAAGTATAACATTTAAAAATAATCAACATTAATAATGGGATGGCGTTTTAGGAAATTTGAGTACCAGGTTTGCCCTGGACTATCATCCTGAAAAGGATTCTTTTTTCCATGATCTTTAACAATTTTATGTACTGTGTCCAAGAGCTCCTGTTTCTTGACCGGGAATTCGCATTTTGCTATGTCCAAAAGTCACTCTTTAATTGTTTCTCGCGTTCTGTACCCACTACAGGATCTGATCCCCTTGTCTGGATTGTATCACACCTCTTCCCACTAAGCCGATCTTGTATCGTGGTCCTTGGGATCTGATACAGTCTACATGTTTCTCTTATTCCCTTCCCTTCTTTTCGGATATCATCCAGAGCTTTTTTCAGGGCTTCTTCAGTGTACTGGACAGTCTTTTTCGTTTTTTTTTTGTTGACTCTGAATTATTTGGGAGCTCCATCTAAAAATAAGTAATATAAAATAATTTATTGTTGTTTTTATGACTAATTTTGTTTTAAACTGAAGAATAATAATATTTAGTTTTCGACAGATTAGGTACAACCACATGGTTGCTTGTTAAAATAATTATTAAACGGACATTTCAATAACCAACCAAATTAAATCAGAAAAATATCAGACGTGGTCGCATACTCAATGAACTTTCATACTTATTTCTGTTAGCGGCCGTTATTTCTCTCATACTAAATTGTGGTGGTCGGAAACCAACGTCTTTATTTCGATTATTTTGGTTTACGACCACCTGTTTAGCACCCAATTTTGTACGTAAATTAAACAAAGTTCTTTCAAAGAAACTGGTGGTCGCTTACCAAAGAACTACAAAGAAAACCTTTTACAATGCTACTTTCAAGATTGTAACAGACCTGTATGAAGCATTAGAATCATATTAATGAAAACAAAATAATGCGGTTCTCGTCGGTTTGCGACCATGTGGTCGCTATCTAACGTTTTTGATAAATAAGCATTTCGATTACCGACCACTTGATTTTATCTGAATAATACGTTTTCAAATAGCAAAATACAACTAAATAATAACCAAAACTTATCGCTTGTACAATTTAACATCTAACTTATGTGCAAAACATGAAATAAGTAATAACACTTATGTTCGCGACGACGCGTCACTACATAGTTAATTAGTTTGTTTTTGACATTAACGTAGATTCATAGTGATAAGAGTGATAGTGAAACCAATAAACAGTAGTGACTAAGCGGCTAGTATAAGATAACCGTAAGTACCACCCCTGCAAACCTCATTTGAGTGGGCTATATGGCAGTAACTTATAGTTTCAGTTGCGTCCAGGTAACCTAGTACCGAGACCTAGCCCTGGACGTAACTTTCAATAATGTAAACCTAAGATAAAGCCCACTTAATTGAGTTTGTATGTCGTGTTACTTTAGTTAAGTAATTCTTAAGATTTGTGTTTTTGCTAACCCTCTTTCAGGGCGCATCACGCCCTGAAAGCCATAGTTGTATAGTTTTAAATATCAGATTGTTTTAGGTCTACAGACCAGCCTGAGATATCTATAATTGGATTTGAAATCCGTTCAGTAGTTTTCGAGGAAATCAACTTATAAAATAAATTTATTAACATTTTTCAGAATTTTTTCGGGTTTCCTCGAAACATTCTTTCAGTATGGAAAGATATAGTTGATGTGGATATCTCAGGAGACGGGGAATTTCATGGGGAATGCAACCATATGTAACATGCCTTGTATATTTTAATAAATTGAGATGTTATATGCATAATTCCGTTATAAATGTAATGAAATCTAGAACAAATAAAACTTAAAAACAGGAAGCAATTTGCGGCTCTCGTTACGGTAAAGATTCATAGTACGATAGTAAACGTGTAATTTCTAGCAACTTGTAGTCATCGGCAAGATTTTATTTAATTCTTAAATTAATTAATAGATATAGTTCAAGTAGTGTTCTGAAATTGCTTCCTGTAAAACATAAAAAACGTGTGTTATTAATCAGGTAAGGCACCCACCCCTTTGCGGAGTCAAAAAACACCCCCTTTTCTAGACGAAAGTCTGGAAACTATTTCTTTGAGACGAGTCGTAACACTGGTACATATGGTAACGTCATGAAGCCCGGAAGATAGTAGCCGCCCTGAAGATATCTGGAATCTATAGGTGCAGGACGTCAGCGCCGCGCGGACCGGGAGCCCTACACACACAGTGGGACAGGCATACACCCTCACCACACACCCCTCGCGTCCAAGCGATCACGCCCGTCCGGCACATCTGCTGGTCCTTGCGAGCCGGATTTCTTCAGGAGAGATACATGAAGACCCGTCCGGGACATGCCTGAAGCCTTATTCCTGAAGGATTATTCCTGAAGACTTATTCCTGAAGCTTTATTCCTGAAGAATTATCGGATTCCTGAAGACTTAATTTTGAAGTTTTATTACTGAAGAGTTACGTCAGAGCCTGAAGCCTTATTCCTGAAGGATTATTCCTGAAGACTTATTTCTGAAGTTTTATCACTGAAGAGTTACGTCAGAGCCTGAAGCCTTATTCCTGAAGACTTATCCCTGAAGAATACTTTGAAGTACAGAAGACTGATTCTGATTGAAGATCCGTTTTGAAGATCTGTTTTGAAGATTCCGTTGAAGATCCGGTTTTGAAGATCCGTTTTGAAGATCCGTTTTGAAGATCCGTTTTGAAGATCCGTTTTGAAGATCCGTTTTGAAGATCCGTTTTGAAGATCTGTTTTGAAGATCCGTTTTGAAGATCCGTTTTGAAGATCCGTTTTGAAGATCCGTTTTGAAGATCTGTTTTGAAGATTCCGTTGAAGATCCGGTTTGAAGATTCCGTTCAAGATCTGGTCTGAAGATTCCGTTGAAGATCCGGTTTTGAAGATCCGTTTTGAAGATCCGTTTCGAAGATCCGTTTCGAAGATCCGTTTTCAAGATCTGGTCTGAAGATTCCGTTGAAGATCCGGTTTAGAAGATCCGTTTTGAAGATCCGTTTTGAAGATCCGTTCTCAAGATCCGGTTTGAAGATTCCGTTCAAGATCTGGTCTGAAGATTCCGTTGAAGATCCGGTTTTGAAGATCCGTTTTGAAGATCCGTTTTGAAGATCCGTTTCGAAGATCCGTTTTGAAGACCCGAATTCAACATGCCGGTAACGAGATCGCAAGGCAAGGCCCCTGAAGCCTGGACAGTGGAGGTGAGCAGAGGCCGCAGCAGGTCGGCCATCTGCCATGAGCGGCCACCGAATTCACCATCCACCACTGAAGGGGCCGAGCCACCGCCGCAGTGCCCCCTAGTTCCGCGGACAAGTAAAGACTTACCTGCACGGGCGCGGTCTGAAGAAGCCGAACGACTATCCACGGTCAGGAAGGGAACCAGAAAGGAAGGAACTTCAGATAGAACATTGAAGCCTGCAGATAGAACATTGCAGTCTTCAGATAGAACATTGCAGTCTTCAGACAGAACACTGAGGCCTGGAGACAGAACACTGAGGCCTGCAGACAGAGCACTGAGGCCTGCAGACAGAGCACTGAGGCCTGCAGACAGAATAGAAAGAACACTAGATGAAACTTACAGCCGAACCTTACCGATGACTACCCGGGGTGACGCCCGTACCGAACATAGCAGGCCGCAGTCGACTACGAATAGAACGACGCGGTCACATAGAAAAATTTCAAGAGCACGTGAAGACTTATTGAAGATTAAGTTGGAACTTGCTCAATTAGCACTTCAGAGAGCCGAGGAAGAAGATTCCGACGGTTACATGGATGATAGAAACTCAAACAATGAGTACGTGCGCTCCTGGCTTGAAGAGGCACCTGAGCCTGAGCCGGAGAAGAGGGACAACGCCGCCGAGGGGGACAATAGTGATATAGGCCATGAGCAACAGCCCCCCCCTGTGGACTTCGAAACTATAGTGGACCTCGATAAGCAAGTACCATTGCCGCATCCTACAGCGAATGAAGTGAAGAATCGAATCCCACCAAGGGAAATAGAAGCCAAGGGGGAAGACTCACTCCGTCCGTTCATAACGGAGTTGACGTCCGCTATAGCGTCGCTAGCCGACAGGAAAACAGAACAGGGGACACCGAACCACCCCTCGGCGTCGAAGGTCATCATGACCTTACCGAACTTCAATGGGGCCCATACAGAATGGCTTTCATTTCGTGCCATCTACGAGACAACTCGAAGATACTTCAACGACGTTGAAAACACAGCAAGACTTAGAAGAAGCCTACGGGGACGAGCGCTAGAGACAGTGAGCTCAGAACTCATCGGACATGCCAAACCAGATGACATCATGAGGGAACTCGAGCTGCAGTTCGGCCGTCCAGATTCGATCGCGCAAGCGGAAACAGACAGACTGCGCGGATTGCCGCGCTGTGGCGAAGCACCTAAAGATATCTGCAACTTCGCAAGTAGAGTCAGAAGCGGTGTGGTCACTCTGCGCGCGCTGAAGAAGGATCACTACCTGATCAACGCTGAGCTGATGCGGTCGCTCACCGAGAAGCTGCCGAACTCCCTACGTGTACAGTGGTATAGGACGTACACCGAAAAGTACCAGTCGCTGCCGGACCTTACGCTATTCAGCGAATTCATCACAGAGCAAGCTCGTTTCTGCAGTGCTTTCGCTCCACCTGAGAACATCGGCCCTGCTGAGGCAACAACGAGCAAGCGTGTCACACAAAGGACCCATACAACTGTAGACAAGTCGGCCCAAAAATGCCGTATTTGCGAGAAGGAGGGACATCAAGCTCCTGATTGCAAGAGGTTCAAAGAGGGATCCAGTGACAAGAGATGGGAGCTCGCTAAGAAGTTTAGCCTGTGTTTCCGTTGCCTGCGAAGCCGTCGTCCCGATCACAAATGCAAACCGAAGAAGTGTGACGTAAAGGGGTGTACAGCCACGCATCATCAGCTTCTTCATTATAATAAGAAGTCCGCTGCAGAGAGCGAAAAGCCCGTTACTCAGGAGCAGTCTAACAACGTGGAGTCAAAGGAGACAGTGGCCAGCTCACGAACGACTTCAAGCCACGCCTACCTCAAGATGGTTCCGGTTCGAGTAATTGGACCGGCAGGAGAAGTATCGACATTCGCACTTCTCGATGATGGATCAACCGTTTCCTTGATCGACGAGGACATAGCGAAGCAAGTCGGGGCAGAAGGCCAAATAGACCCTCTGAAAATAGGCGCGATCGGCAATACCACGATCGACACTCCATGTTCGCGAAGAATCACAGTCACTCTTGCGAGCCAGCTGAAGAATAGGGTGCCGTTCAGAGCGCGCACCATAACGAAGCTAAACCTCGCCCCGCAAACAGTCAGTGAAGTGGACGTCGCGCACTGCAAACATCTGGATGACCTGAGGCAGCAGCTGATATACGACACTGGCGCGCCGAAAATACTCATCGGTCAAGATAACTGGCACCTATTATTGGCCAGTGAGATCCGCAGAGGTCCGAAGAACCAACCCGTTGCGTCACTTACGACGATGGGATGGACTCTACACGGCGCACACACCAGAATCCTGGGTCAGCAGGTGCATTACGTCAACCGTCTCACCGCGAGCAATGAAGACATAGATGAACAGCTTCGCAAATTCTTCGCCTTAGAATCACTGGTCATCAACCCGAGACGACCAGACTCCGATCCCGAGAAGAAAGCGGAAGATATTTTGACTCGTCACACTCAACAGTTAGAAGATGGTCACATAGAAACAGCCATGCTGTGGAAAAATGAAAGCATAGAAATGCCCGATAGTTACGGGACAGCCCTCAAGAGGCTCGTCTCAATAGAGAAAAAACTCGATGGCAAACCCGCCCTTCGAGATAGATACACAGAACAGATGGACTCTCTCATCCAGAAGGGTTACGCAGAAAAGGCGCCCAAGACGAGCACACCGGGTAGAACGTGGTATCTACCCCATTTCGACGTATTCAACCCCATGAAACCTGAAAAGCTCCGCATCGTGCATGACGCAGCTGCCAAATCAAGAGGGCTGTCACTCAACGACTTCCTTCTCACTGGACCGGACTTGCTACAGTCCCTGCCCGGCGTCATGATGAGGTTCCGAAGACACTGCATAGCCATTTCTGGTGACATAGCGGAGATGTTTATGCAGGTGAAGGTGCGAAGTCAGGATAGAGACGCGCTCCGATACCTATGGAGAGGCAATAGAAGAGAGGGGGCGCCGGAAAAATACCGTATGACGTCCATCATTTTCGGTGCGGCAAGCTCGCCGTGCACAGCCATTTTCGCGAAGAATTGGAACGCGAAAAGGCATATAGATGAGCATCCAGATGCCGTGGAAGCCATAATTCGGAATCATTATATGGATGATTACCTCGATAGTTACAAGACCGTCGAAGAAGCGACGCGTATTGCAACCACTGTGAAAAATATTCACCTACAGGCGAAGTTTGAACTCAGAAAGTGGGTATCAAACAGCACACAGTTAACGGAAAATATAGATCCGAAACAGATCCGAACTGAAGTCGTCAGCATCGGAAACACTGATGACACAGAGAAGATACTCGGCCTAATATGGAGACCGAATGAAGATACGTTGGGCTTCAACCTCACGCTCGCACGCCTACCAAGAGGCATATTAGATAAAGAGGCGCCCACAAAAAGGGAGGCGCTGAAAATAGTGATGTCTCTATACGACCCGCTCGGACTCGCTTCACCAGTAACCATTCGAGCCAAGCAAATATTGCAAGAGGCATGGAGGCGAGGAGTCGACTGGGATCAGCCGTTAGACCAAGACCTAGCGACTCAATGGAAAAGTTGGGTACAACACCTACTACAGCTCGGAAACGTCAACTTACCAAGATGCTATCCGGGGTACAGCGACGCGGTAGAGACGCAAGTCCACGTGTTTACCGACGCGAGTGAGATGGCATATCCGACAGCGGTGTATTGGCGAACTACAGCAACAGACGGCAAGCAACGAGTCAGCCTCGTCATGGCAAAGGCGAAGGTAGCTCCCTTGAAGCTGCAATCAATACCCCGCCTCGAGCTGCAGGCAGCGGTGATGGGGACCCGCGTGGCCGCAGCTGTCATACGTGAACACGACATCAAGCCCGCATCGGTAACCTACTGGTCAGATAGCAAGACCATTTTGACGTGGATCAGAAGAGGAGCGCGAGTGTACAAGCCGTTCGTAGCTCATCGTATAGCCGCCATAGAGGAGAACAGTAGAGTCGAAGACTGGCGATGGGTACCTACGAAAATGAATATCGCAGACGTAGCTACTCGTGACGTGCCACACCACTTCGACTCGCAACATGAGTGGTATTGTGGCCCCAATTTCCTGTATGAGGAGCCATCATCATGGCCGTCAGAGACTCCTCCGGTCGCAGAAGAGACGGGAGAAGAGAGAGCACTCACCGCCGTCGAAGAAACAGACGATCGAAAGCTAACAGAAGCCATACCAGACCCGACAAGGTTCTCCAGGTGGGAAAGACTTCTCCGTGCGACGGCGAGCGTTCTACGTTTCGTATCTCTGTGCAGAGTATCAAGGGAGAAAACGTTCTTTAAAAGAACTAGAAAGAACGCTGATCGAGATCCTGACTGGCGACAACAGAAGAAAGCGGCGCCCCCTCTTCCGAAGCGAACCGAAAAAACATCCAACTCTCGACCAAAAGGGCAAATAATAGAAGCAGAGTTCCTCCACGAAGCGGAGAAACTACTAGTACAGGTCGTGCAGCAGCAATCTTTCGCTCTAGAAATGGCGAGACTGCGAGAGCAGAAGACGTTAGACAAAGATAGTCGACTGCGGCCGCTGCAAATTGAAATCATAGATGGCGTCATACGACTGAGGAGCCGTATAGCCGCTACTGAACAAATAGCAGACGAGGTGAAGCGTCCGCCGATACTACACGGCGACCATCACATTACCCAGTTATACATAGACTGGACACACCGTAGCCTGCAGCATAGTGGGACAGAACTCACTATCAACGAGGTACGACAGCATTATTGGGTCGTGAAGATGCGACCAACAGCGAAGAGGGTGCTGTCACGATGTCTGCAGTGTCGCATTCGCAAGGCACAACCAACCGTGCCTGCGACCGGCGACCATCCGAGAACGCGCCTGGCACATAACCAGAGGCCGTTCACGTACACCGGGCTAGACTACTTCGGCCCACTGTCCGTCACAGTCGGACGGCAACATCAGAAGAGGTACGTAGCCCTATTCACGTGTCTCACCACCAGAGCCGTCCACCTCGAGATCGCCGCCAGCCTCAGCGCAGACGCCGCCATACTGGCGCTGCGCCGCTTCGCTGCTCGTCGGGGCTGCCCCGCCGAGATACACTCCGACAACGGCACCAACATGCACGGTGCCGACAAGGAGCTCCGAGAGGCCTCTCGAGAGGAGGCCAGTCGCCGAGGCGTCGTATGGCGCTTCATAACGCCCTCAGCGCCTTTCATGGGAGGCGCCTGGGAGCGCCTTGTTCGCTGCGTGAAGTCCGCGCTGTGCACTGTGCTCCTGGAAAAACACCCGCACGAAGAGGTGTTGTCCACACTGTTGTGTGAGGCAGAGTACACTGTAAACAGCCGACCACTAACACATGTTTCCGTAGACAGCGAAGACGACGAGTCGATCACACCGAACCACTTCTTGCTCGGTGGATCGGCGAGACTACCATCACCCGGCGTGTTCACCGAGCGAGACGTGGACAGCAAGAGACTCTGGCGACGATCCCAGATACTCGCCGATATGTTCTGGCGTCGCTGGGTCAGAGAGTACCTGCCGGAGCTTCAAAACCGGCGGGAGCCGCACACCCGCGGGCCCGAACTGCAGGTGGGCGATCCCATCCTCATCGCAGACGGCCAGCTGCCTCGCAACACATGGCCGCGAGGCCGTATAGTTGCCCTGTTTCCCGGGGCCGACGGAGAAGTCCGGACCGCTGAGGTGCGCACTGCCGGCGGCACCTTGAAGCGTCCGGTGAAGAAACTCGTCCCACTACCCAAGTGAGACGGCGAGCGCCCCGAGGCAAGTGCCTTGAGGCGAGCGCCGTGACGGCGAGCGCCTTGGCGCGACGAGCGCCGTGGCGGGCGCCTTGAGGCGAGCGCCGCGACGGCGAGCGCTGAGGCGGTGAGCACCTAGGCGCGACGAGCGCCGTGGCGGGCGCCTTGAGGCGAGCGCCTTGAGGCGAGCGCCGCGACGGCGAGCGCTGAGGCGGTGAGCGCCTAGGCGCGACGAGCGCCGTGGCGGGCGCCTTGTGGCGAGCGCTGAGGCGGTGAGCGCCTAGGCGCGACGAGCGCCGTGGCGGGCGCCTTGAGGCGGGCGCCTTGAGGCGAGCGCCGCGACGGCGAGCACTCAGGCGGCGAGCGCCGCGAAAGCGTGCGCTGAGACGGCGAGCGTCGCGGCGGCGAGCGTCGTGGCAGCAGGCGTCGCGGCGGCGAGCGCCGCGACTCCAGTCATCGCTCACCGGTGCGATGCAGCGCCGCACCGACATCGCTACGAGTCGTCACTGCACTGCACGGCGGGAGAGATGTTCGCGACGACGCGTCACTACATAGTTAATTAGTTTGTTTTTGACATTAACGTAGATTCATAGTGATAAGAGTGATAGTGAAACCAATAAACAGTAGTGACTAAGCGGCTAGTATAAGATAACCGTAAGTACCACCCCTGCAAACCTCATTTGAGTGGGCTATATGGCAGTAACTTATAGTTTCAGTTGCGTCCAGGTAACCTAGTACCGAGACCTAGCCCTGGACGTAACTTTCAATAATGTAAACCTAAGATAAAGCCCACTTAATTGAGTTTGTATGTCGTGTTACTTTAGTTAAGTAATTCTTAAGATTTGTGTTTTTGCTAACCCTCTTTCAGGGCGCATCACGCCCTGAAAGCCATAGTTGTATAGTTTTAAATATCAGATTGTTTTAGGTCTACAGACCAGCCTGAGATATCTATAATTGGATTTGAAATCCGTTCAGTAGTTTTCGAGGAAATCAACTTATAAAATAAATTTATTAACATTTTTCAGAATTTTTTCGGGTTTCCTCGAAACATTCTTTCAGTATGGAAAGATATAGTTGATGTGGATATCTCAGGAGACGGGGAATTTCATGGGGAATGCAACCATATGTAACATGCCTTGTATATTTTAATAAATTGAGATGTTATATGCATAATTCCGTTATAAATGTAATGAAATCTAGAACAAATAAAACTTAAAAACAGGAAGCAATTTGCGGCTCTCGTTACGGTAAAGATTCATAGTACGATAGTAAACGTGTAATTTCTAGCAACTTGTAGTCATCGGCAAGATTTTATTTAATTCTTAAATTAATTAATAGATATAGTTCAAGTAGTGTTCTGAAATTGCTTCCTGTAAAACATAAAAAACGTGTGTTATTAATCAGGTAAGGCACCCACCCCTTTGCGGAGTCAAAAAACACCCCCTTTTCTAGACGAAAGTCTGGAAACTATTTCTTTGAGACGAGTCGTAACACTGGTACATATGGTAACGTCATGAAGCCCGGAAGATAGTAGCCGCCCTGAAGATATCTGGAATCTATAGGTGCAGGACGTCAGCGCCGCGCGGACCGGGAGCCCTACACACACAGTGGGACAGGCATACACCCTCACCACACACCCCTCGCGTCCAAGCGATCACGCCCGTCCGGCACAACTTACCTTTGAGCGCCGCGCGCCGTGTTATTTTTTTTCCAACTCGCAGTACATCAACTCACTACTGAATCAAGACGCGCACTGAGCAATTTTTTTTCGGCTCTGGGTTAACCTATTTGTTTCAAACTGTGTAAATTATTCATTCATAATTATTTATAAAGCACGTTAGATTTATTTTTTATTTATGTTACCTCTACAAATACTATTATCTTGATTTAAAGAAACTTAGTCCGTCAAATGGTCGCCTACTGAAGGTGGTCGCGATACCGGCGAAACGACCCTATTTCATACGACGTTTTATAACATATTTGCGAGGAAATAAATAAAACTCGGACTTTCTTAAACGAATTTAAAATCTTTAATCACTTGTTAAAGCAGTTAGTAAAATTTGAACAATTTGTAAAATTGATTATTAGGTACTTGTTCACAAATTAGCGATGCGCGGGGGGCATCAGCGCTTTGTTTTAAAGGCAAATGCACAAAAACAGCCAGTATTACTAATAAAGTAAATTTTTTTTTTTTTGTTCTTGTTACAGATAAATGTTCAAATGAATGTGTTTCAAATTAAAATGTTGACCACTTTTTTGACATAAAAACTCTTTGCTAAGATTTTAAAAAATACCGTTCGTTTTAGACGGAGCATCTTGATAAACCGTGCGTTTTACCTTATTAGAAAGAAACTCGTGCGTTTTACATTACAATAACGCACAAGTACTTAATGACATACATTACGATATTGAAATTGGTGAAATAAGAGACCCTTTACGAGCAAATGTGTTATAAAATTTCATAACGATTGGTTCAGTGGCTTAGGCGTGAAATGGTACCTAGCAGGCACACTTTTCGCATTTATAATAATAGTATATTTCCCCCGAAGAGTTAGACCGAGCTGCACCTATCTTGTTTGTTTTTCATCATGTCGATTATTCCAATTGTTGGTTTTAAACAAACTTCGACCAGAATTCTGCAACTTCGACAGTGTTATCGTTAGCCTCGCAAAGTTCTTCCATAGTGCAGGTGTGGCATACTTTGCAATGTGGCTCTACAGTCGCACTGCATCTCATCGGAGTACCCCACTACCTGACCAAGTTGTTCCGGCAGCGGCCCACCTGGCTTCTTAGTCGATTAAAAGATTTACAAGTGAGCCATGGCAGTTGGTAGCCCGCTGGAAGCCTTTCTACAGGCTCTATATACCTAGTAGGCACACCCACATTTCGCCAGTTCAGTTTTGAGCCAGGAGGCGAGACTTGCCATCAATCAGTACAAATACTCCGGACTGCTATTGAGAAATCCCAGACGGAAAACCCAATGACACTTTGTTTGGCTTGAGAATTAGCCCTTAAAACTTGTGACAGTTTCCTTCCACAATCATTTACTTAAATATGGAATTATAATGTGTCGCAGGATTCACTTAAAATTAATTACATCTGTACTTATCATGGCAACCTTGAAGAGGTTATTGCCATGATCGCTTCGTTGGCGGAGGTGTTGAGGTCCACCGCAATTCAAAACCAAAAGTAATTTAATCTAAATAGGCTGAGAATCAGCACTTTTTAACCGACTTCCGAAAAGGAGGAGGCTCTCAATTCGACTGTATGTTTTTTTTATGTTTGTTACCTCAGAACTTTCGACTGGGTGAACCGATTCTGATGATTCTTTTTTTATTTGAAAGCTGGTGGTTTTAGTGTGGTCCCATTTCAATTTCGTATATGTAGATCTGATGATGCGTTTCGGAGACAGACAACGGAACTCTTAAAAAAATAACAGTAAATCAACCCCTATTGCAGCTATCGCATAAATATGCATCGTTTTGACCCCAAGGATGATGAAATTTCGAATTAGTGGGGTAGGTAACTAAAAAGTGAAAAATAAAAACTGTTACCAAAAAAAACAACCTACTTCCGAAAAAAACACTACAAAGTGAAAAATAACTTTAATTTCGGAAGGCGGTGACAAAAAATTAAAATACATATCCAAAGTCACCGATTTCCGAAATTAAAGTTATTTTTCACTTTGTAGTGTTTTTTTTTAAGTCGGTCGTTTTTTTTGGTAAAAGTTTTTATTGAATGTCAAAATTACATAGCAGTCCCCCCAAATCACCCACCTTTCTTGAAGAATAAGTGGTGCAACAAACATCCCTGCAGCACAGCTGTCTGTTAAGTAAGAGGAATTTGATTTCTACTCGTAATTCCTTCTCAATACATGTCGCGTAGTCGTTTGTTTCCTTGAACATATTAATCGATTCGTTTAAGTAGTTCCCTGACTTAGTAACTACAGTTTCTTATCACGAATCCATGATCGATTGTGATTACGTCATCTTTACGAAAACAACTGACTGAAGAAACGTACAAAATAAAATTGTGGCCTTTTGATAATATGGAATAAAATTATATCAAGTGGCCACATGTCCTTTGATGAGCTTTGGTAGAGATTTGACTTGACTTTGCCAAGCAAAGTTAGACCGTATTCGCACGAATGTTAAAGTATCGCGGGGGATTTTATCGCGCGCTGGAATTTCAACTCCCAAGCATTGGCAATCAAACAGAATGCATCCTAGCTCGTCGAAAAACACTATTTAATTTCCAACTCTCGGTGCTAGACCGTTGAAGATGCAGTTCGCAATAAAATCCCGATATTTTTACGTCCGTAGACTTAGCATTTCATACAAATAGGAACCTTAATTCAAGGAGAGTTATTTTTCGTATAAAACGCTCACATTCACTTGTCCATTGCTTACAAACTATTACTTCCCTACTATCCCTACTAATATTATAAAATGCGAAAGTAACTCTGTCTGTCTGTCACTATGTTACGCTTTCACGCCTAAAGCGCTGAACCGATCGTCATGAAATTTGGCAAGAGATATAGCAGGCTATATCTCAGGCATATGGAGAAGGACAAGGCTACTCTTTTTACGAGATAACCGACATCCGTGCGTGCGAAGTTGCTGGCAAAAGCTAGTAATATTATAAATGCGAAAGTAACTGTCTGTCTGACTTCTACTTTTCCAAGCCTCAACGGCTGTACAGTTTGGAATACAATTGGGCACACGAAAAAGGATATAGGATACTTTTTATCACAGTAGTACCATCCCGTGGAATAATTTCCTACCGTGAGTAAAAGCAAGCAACTAATAGAAATGATGTCCTTGTTCCCATACAGAGCGGCATGGCGGCCGCGGCTGTGGTCCAAGGCGACTCATGCGAGTTCGCCTCCCCCAAATACTTCGCCCTGTGCGGTCTTGGAGGTGTCCTGTCTTGCGGTAAGTTCAATGATAAATGATTTTGATTCTGTAAATAGATTCGTTTAAGAAACACACTACGCCAATTTGCCGTGTTACGGCCATTTCATACAGCATAATCAGTACAAGGTTCCCTCTGCTGGGACACAGGCCTCGCTGTGAGAAGGGAATGGAGCGGAATCCATCACACGGGCGCAACTGTCACACTCACACACGTCTTTGAAGTTTTGGTTCTAAGACATGCCAGTTTCCTCTCCATGTTTTCCTTCATGGTTTTGAGAGGTCTGCCTGGGTTCATACCCACCACCGAAACTCGTAACCGTCCCGTCGGGACCGTTACCAGCGGGCCACTATTGCGCTCAAGCGCCCTCTATGGCCCTTGGGGAATTAATACAACTTTGCTCTTTATAACTAACAAAGTATAAAAAATTCAATGTCTCAAAAATTCACGTCTGCGCGGAGCCGTATGTTATTTCATGGCGACGGTCAATCCTACTAATATTGGGATCCGATTAAGTGCTTCATTTACCGATTAATTTCACGTAAAGCGTCTCTTGTAGCAGGGCTCGTGAACGGTTCAGTAGAATACGAGGCCAGCTGATACTGTTTTTTTTTTTAAAGTAGTAAACTTTTTTTAGAATAATGAGGAAAGATTTAGAATAGTGAGGAAAGAGCCAGGCGGCATGGACCTGAAACTACATTTTAAACGTGACTCAAGTTGACCGCACGCACTACGAAAGCAAAGTCAATTCAGTAACTAAAACCCGTCTACTGAATAAACACACTCTAAAAAGAATGAAACAAGGCAATATAGTCATCTGAAAGCCTTGGTCGTATGGTACGTCACTCATGCTCATCACTTTATGTCCCCTAGAGGGCGCCATATTCTTAATTTAATGTGACGTATACTATAACCAGCGGACAATCAAGACGCTTCCAACGATACATCATTTGTCAAATTACGTTTAGTAGTTTATAAGTTATGAGGCAATAGCCCATTTCTTCCCATGGGTGTCGTAGAAGGCGACTAAGGGACTTACTAGAGAATGGGCAGCAGCGTTCTCTATGCATTTTTACAACCGTACTGCGATCGCCAACCCGCCTGCCAAGCGTGGCGATTATCGCAAAACCCCCCTTTTGGGGGAGGCCTATGTCCAGCATTGGGCGTCTTTCTGCTGAAATAATGATGATGAGATGAACATACATACCCACCCAAATACATACATACCGATCAAAATCATAACTCTCCGTTTTGCTTCGCCGTAGTCGGGTAATCATCGCGATTTCACTAAACACCGTTAGAATTTCGAAGTTATGTCTAGAGAAACACACTGAAGACCACGCCCTATTTTTTCTTCAGGGAGAATCGATCCAATGTCACGTAGCGGCCTCGCCTTCAATGTGTCGCGATGTCATTAGCAACACTATAATTAACTAACATCACTATAGATAAACTTAACGTACGTACATACACAGTTATTTCAAATCATTTTTGTACGTGTGGCAAAATAAGGAACTAAACTAAAGTGTGAATTCGAAAGATTTTTGACAGATTCTCATAGAAAGTGGCGCTGCGCGCCATCTTGATACGCCATAGATAATTGTGTCAGTTTATAGACTTTGTACTTGTAAATGACACTGGTTGTATTTAGAATTCCCTATTTAATAATCAAATCATTTTTTTGTTTTTTGTTTGTGTCTTTAAATAGAGAACATCTCTCATGGCTAGTGTATGTGGCAGGGAGCCAAAGGTCAGTACTCAACAAATGTTGTGTGTACATTGAACTATAGGTACTTTTTTTTTTTTGGGTGGGAAATCATCAAGTAACTTCTCCCGCTCTGGGCGGAGCGAGAGGGCGTGTCAGACTTTTACTGACTAAAACCCACCCGTGTTCCCTCAGTTGCCTATATGCCAGGGGCCGCGGTATCTCTTTCGAACAACCCGCACCCTGGCAGGCAACTATAGGTACTCATAGTAAAACTAGAACGAAAAATTCAAATGCGTACTAATATTTAGATCCTTTTGATCAGGTTCAATTCTTGAGCTAAGCGCCGAAAGCCCACGATATTGTTTTCGTTTTTAATTATTCGAATAGTTAACTCAATTTGAAACGACGCTTGATATTGTAAAGATAAATAAATACCTATGAAAAAATGGTGAATTAAATAATTATTTGATGCACAGCCCTAAGTTTTAACATTCAATTACATATTTATATCCTCCTTGCCCAACCCAAAGATAATGTAGAGCAGTGATAACAGCTGATATTTATAATCTGTGCTTGACGATATCTGCTATTCGCGCCAAAACGTCTTCAATCACGGTTAAGGCTAGCTTTAGATAATTTGCAAGAATAAGTAAGATTATTTAAAGGTTTATTATTTATCTGAACTTATTCTAAATGGATTGGAAATTCTAAAGAAAACTTATGAAGCAATTCTTACATACATAAACTCACACCTTGCTAAAATTCTTTCATACTTTTTTTTTTGCTTCGCTTACGTTCACACTAGCATGCCGGGTGCAAGTACTACGTACCTAGCCTGACATTCATGTTTAAAAAAAATAAAAATATTCATCAACTGGCCCCAAAAATACTTTTAAACCGATTCCAAAGGGCGGTGTTTTCACCACTTTTACCTACGTGCCAAAGATCTACCTTGGTACGTTTTTTTTGTGGCAGGAACCATAGATTAATTCAGTACGTGTCTGAACAATAACATTGAAATTTTATGTCGCTAATTAAAAAAAAAATAGTGCTGTTTCCAGCACATTTTGACCGCGTAGATATTGCACTTTTATACGAAACATCTGATTTTATAACCGACGAAAAATGTTTAAGCTTGGGGGTTTAGAATAATGTGCTAAGTCCTCGGTTACAGTTTGCGCGTCGATTCCCTGCCACTCTATGCATAGATGGACTTCAAATATGGCTGAATGGGATTTTCAATATTAAAACTGCAATCGTGCTAATACCTGCCAGTACTGCATGTACTCGGCAAATATTGACACACTGATAGCTAGAGTTAGAACTACATAAATGATAGCAGAGTCTGTGATAATAAATGTTACATCATTCACTCACTCGTAAATATGTACAATCACTAACATAAATATCTGCCGTAAGTGTCAGATATTGATGCAGGCATAATGAGTCTATAAAGTTCCCTCTGCTGCAGGCTTAATACGGCGCTTTTTATTTTTTCTATACAAAGTCACATTTCGTTTCTCCATTTTTGACATCGCCAAAGTAGATATCCTACTACAATCTGTCATTATGTTTTTCGTTTCTGACAATCCTTGTCTAGGTCCTTTTATAAGTAGACTATTTCAGAAGAATATTTCTTCCCAAACTGTCAAAATCGCACTGACAACATACTTTCTACTCGACGGCCACAAAGTACCTATATACGATTATCTACAAAATCATGATTAGTTTAGAATGCATAACTGTTATAATTAATAGAAAAACTTAGCTATGTTCTCCTATTGTACATCATTTAGGTAATTTTGCGTAACTCAAAATCTATTTGCGTTTCTGTGTCATATATTTAATGCTCTTGAATGTACCTAGCAGATTGATACGCAGGCGCTTTCTGGTATCTGTGAGGTCAATGGACATTTTCCACACGTGGAGACGCAGTCTAAGCTACACACAACATATACATTTTAAAATCTTACTCATCATCTCAGCCGAGGGCCTCGTGGCTAGTGACAGCTTCACGGGTCGATCGATCAAGGCTATGGCCATAAATGTTTTATTTTTTCAGTAAGTAGATTTGTACAACCACTTTAACACGTCAATCATATTTTAAAAACTAGATGATGTCGTCGTTTTCTATCTGACTACTCTGAGAAGAAAGGCCGACAAAAACTCAGAGGTCACAGTCTCATATAAAGTCCAGACAAAATCTTGGTCAGACCAATGAGCGCGTGCGGTGGTAGAGTTGGCCGTCAGATGGTACAAACCCATTTTTTTATCCACTGAGATTTCATTAGTGAAAAAAAAAACTTTCAACATGTTCGATAATACTATATAATGAGTGCAATGAATTGTATAATGGATTTTGCTACGGCGATGAAAAATCCGGTCTCGAATGAAATCCGGTCGGAGTCCGGTCTAAGCTCTTGGAAGCCGGCCCCTACATAGTTGAGAAAAAGCTAGGCAGACAGACGAGTCTTTATTACAACCGTGGAATTATGTCTCTGCAATAAATTGGTTTCTATTGAAAAAACAAATGCTTGCAAGTTGAATCGAGATCCGACTAGAATATCGAACGCTAGTAGTTGTTCCGACTACCGAACTACGGAATGTTACGTCATATTATCTTGAGCCAACGCCAGTGAATTCACAAGCTTGTATTGATCACGAGACTTGGGCCAATGTTTGACTGAACATTGGTACAGAAATCTACATTGTAGCGCAGTTGAATTTGTAATTCAAAGTTTCTTAAAAAAGGAAACAGGAAAGATTTAATTGAGAGCAGTGGTGGCTCAGTGGTAAAGGTCGCGACTTAGTTGTTAGGTCTTAGGTTCAAATGCAGACAGGCGCCATACTTAGTGTAAATTATTTCATCACCGCTGCTTCAAAACGGTGAAGGATAACATCGTGAGGAAGCATGTACTAGAACCAAAAATTCGAAGACACGACATTACCAACCCGCTCTGGGTCCGCGTGGCTGATTACGGCCCACTCCCTCTCACAAAGAGGAGGCCTGCGTCCCAGCAGTGGGCACATTATCGTCTGATTAACATGCAATTTATTGAATTTAGTCTGCATTCGATTGTAATGAGGGTTTCCTGAAATTACGTTCACCAGGTGGCAGCACTGAGACCTCAGGTCCGGGCACCTGTCAAAAGTGTCAAAGCGCCTACGGACTGAATGGTGAACGAAAGAATGAAACGTATGACATCAAATATTTTTAGTTCATTGTAGAACTGGAAGACCTCTTGTCAAAGTGGCGCCAACTGGTGGCTTGAATATTCATGAAAACCCTCATTAACAGAACCGCTGAGATAAATTACTGATAAAAAAAAAATGATTTTGTAATGTACACTTTCAGTGTTACGTAACTGCATAATCGTAATTTGATATCATAATTAATGATTACAAGCACGTGAACAAATCATGATACGTTAAAATAATACTACCAGCCATAATGACGGACTAATCTTTTTAACGGTGAAGTAGGCGGTTTCGGGGTTTTGAACTCACAAGGGGGCCAACGAGCTCCATGTTAAATACTGGTATTCAGAACCGGATGGTTAAACTGGAAGCCGACCCCAATATAGTAGGGAAAAGGCTAGGCAGATGATGAAGACCTCCAGAACTAATTCCAACCCTTTTTACTTCAGGTATCACCCACACAGCCGTAGTACCCCTCGACCTGGTCAAGTGCCGTCTGCAGGTAGACCCTGACAAGTACAAGAATGTCGTCAACGGCTTCAGGGTTTCCGTCGCCGAGGAGGGCATGAGGGGACTCGCCAAGGGATGGGCACCCACCTTCATTGGATACTCGCTCCAGGTACGTTGTTTCCACATAACCCATTATAGAAGAATAAGTGCTAAGGACTATCTTCAGGTCAGATGACATAATATCTTCATTGAGAATACACGAGTGTCCGACCAAAAAATGGACTTTCAGCCGAAAACGAAAAAGAAGCTTCGGCTTACTTACGGCCGGAAACGAAAATGGTTTATACTTAAAAAGTATTAATATTTCTGTTGCGTGCAAAGAAATAATACGACATAATCTCGTTTTACAACTTCAAAACCAATCACGTCCGTTTATGTTGCTGCTACATGAGCAGACTTGATTCACCACTAAGTAAGTAGTCACTTGATACTGCCGAGCTAGGCCGAATGACGTGCGAAAATTCACGAACTACCGATTTTCGGCCTAGCTGAAGTTTCATCCGGTATGGCCTAAAACGAAAATATGGCCGAATCATGATTCTTTTGTCGAAAATGAAAACGAAGTTTCGGTCGGTAACTAATTATTTTCCAAACAACCTAAATGTGGGATAGAGATTATTTTTCCATGATATCACGCCTTCTTTCTCTCTAGGGCTGTACAGAGGCGTGCGGCACCAATATATCACCAGTTAAACCACCAATGATTAAAACAAACATCCAATTGTTCCTACTGAAAAGTGAATTCAGCTGAAGACAAAAAACCTATGAGACTTGCAACTCCTCCAAATCTTCCCTCTCTCTCACCTACACTTACTGACGCTATTTCTATCTCTCTCAGGGTCTCTGCAAGTTCGGTCTATATGAAGTATTCAAAGTGACGTACAATGGCCTTCTGGATGAGGAGACGGCGTATACCTACCGTACTGGTGTGTACCTCGCTGCGTCTGCGACTGCCGAGTTCTTCGCCGACATCGCGCTTTCACCTCTAGAGGCCGCTAAGGTAAGAATTTATGAACGAACACGAACAAAATAAATTAATTGGCGAATCTTCACAGTCATAGCTGGTTTCTCATTTATATATATATCTGTCACAACGTTGACGTGAAGTTTAGCTAGTTAATTTAATGACGCTTTACAGCCTTATTACAAAACATAGTTTTTATTCACATGGTTCAAACCATCGAGCCAGTTTTTGTAATATGAACTATGATCAAATACAGTTATTTATACAAAACTGGCAACATAGTGTCTTGATTTCTTTGATTAAATTTATAAACTGTATTATTTCAATACTTTTCATCTCACTACTCAACAGTTTTACAATCCAACAATGACAGCCTTTGCACTAAAAGTTACCATTTTAAAATGACATCCACTCAGAAATAACGATAATATCATAATCGTTATTTCTATGTGTTGCCAAAGTACAATAATATTATAATACATTCAGTTTCCATTATGAAAATACATTTAAAAGTTTGTAATCTGTACTTTATTTGTCAGTTTTGCCACAGTGTTGATGATGAAATCAAAGATCACGACAATAGTTACCATTTTAAAATGACATCCACTCAGAAATAACGATAATATTACAACCGTTATTTCTAAGTGTTGCCAAAGTACAATAATATTATAAATACATTCAGTTTCCATTATGAAAATACATTTAAAAGTTTGTAATCTGTACTTTATTTGTCAGTTTTGCCACAGTGTTGATGATGAAATCAAAGATCACGACAATAGTTACCATTTTAAAATGACATCCACTCAGAAATAACGATAATATTACAACCGTTATTTCTAAGTGTTGCCAAAGTACAATAATATTATAAATACATTCAGTTTCCATTATGAAAATACGTTTAAAAGTTTGTAATCTGTACTTTATTTGTCAGTTTTGCCACAGTGTTGATGGTGAAATCAAAGATCACGGCAATAGTTTGGTACTAAGTTGACAGTTGTGTATATATGATCTTTACTGTTGTCAGAATAAAGTTCAAAATTCAATAATGGCTCCATGGTTTTAAGCTGATTCTGAAGAGAATCCTTGTTTTGTAATAAGAGTTAAAATGGCTCTCTAATGCGTCCAAAAATTAAGATTTTATCATTAGTTTAATAATAAATAATTGCCCGATGATGAAAAAAACGCGCTCGAGGGATGCTGCCTTGCGGCCGTGTCAGTGACGTCATACGTCACTCAACGTTCGCGCTGTGTGGCCGGTCGCATGGTGGAGGTGCCCAGTGAACATGAGATTATGAGATCTGAGGGCTTAGGAATTGTAAATTCTACAACTTATAAGGAACCAATGGCGATAGAATACTTAATTATTTTTGGTGAATTGAAATTGTGGAGACAATGTAAATTGGAGGTAGTGAGGAAAAAAGGATCCAATCTTCAAAATTGAGTTATTTATACCAAAACACATCTTCAGGGTGATATCTTTAATATCAAAAAGATCCATGTGACAAAATACAATTTTAAACATATCTACAACTACTAGAATCCATGCCAAATCTATGGACTACTTCAGATATTTTTTATCAAAACAAATCCAAAGCCCATGAATGATCTAACTTCATGTGGATTGGATCCTTTTTGTTGAAACTTGACACTTAATCACCTTGAAATGGGATTGGGTTTTCTTTGGGTTATCAGTGGTGGGTGAGGCATAATATATAATTTTTGAAAAATACCCATGTTAAAAGTTGTTGAATTCGACTCAGTGGTCGATTGGGAACGGGCTGGTTTCGAGTCTTGCGTCCATTCTTGTGCGGGACAAGCGATAAAACAGTGTACATAATAGAATAGTGTATATAAAGTGATACATAGACGCTCATAAGACAGTACAAAGTGAATAAGTTTACTATAATTTAATAATTCGTATTAGTTGTGTAACTGAGTACTAGGGGTAAGCAGTAGTTCAAGTGTTTATGTTATATTTTATATTGTCTTAGTTGATTTTATATTTTTCTTAGATAGTTCTTATTACATAGAGTCCGATTATATATAGTTTTACCTATGTAAAATTAATAAAGTTAGCAAAAAACGCAAATAATGTAGCGCGGTCCTCGTTACGGTAAAGGGTCGAGGTATTTAAGTTAAAAATGTTCAATATAGTGCCTCGCTCTGATTGGTTGATGTTTTGCGCGCGTTTTTTTATAATATTGTGCCTATCCCTAATTAGCTGACGCCTTTACCCGCGCTTTTTTGTAATTATGATTGGTCAAATCGATATTTTAAATCCTTGCAAAATTGTATAAAAATAGGAACATTTTTGTCATTCGACACATTCAGCGGCGAACTACCTAGAACAAAGTACTCCAAATATAGAAGCAAGAAGTCTCCAGTGGTTTCATTCCCCGCCAACCCAGCACACAAATGCGGCTATAGGCCACATTTAATGGTCCTTCGAACACGGATACTGCGGGGAAGAATTACCTGAAGATTACTACAGCATCACAGAGAAGATTTCTCAAGAGAATAGAAGAGTACTTTCAAGATTCGAAGAAAATCAGCTGACAGCATGCCAGTTACGCGCTCCGTGGGTAGGGGCCGCAAGCCGTCGGGAGAACAGAAGCCGTCGTCGTCCGAGACCACTACCTCGGCGACCGGTACCAGCGCGGAAGCCAGCACGGAATCGACAGTTACAGGGACGACCGCCACGGAAACTTCGGAACAGACAGACAACTCCGCGGCAACCGAGCCAACCACCGTGACTTCCGCGACCGCCAGAACCTCCTCGACCGCCACCGCCTCCGCCACAGCCGCCAGCGCCGCTGCCCCCTCCTCGTCGCAGTGGACGGGGTTACCCCCGTCCACTGCGACGACACTAACTACGGGTGCGAAGGACAAACAGCTGATGAAGCCGCCCGCTACTGTCATCAATAGTGAAACTCGTCAAGAAACAGAAACCTCTACAGTGAAGCGAGTTATGAAGAACACCGCCGGTCCATCGAAGCCGACTGGACTACAGGATCTTCGCCCTCCTAGCAACAAGGGAGGAGAGGGAGGATCTATCTACAGCAGAACAAAGCAACTCAAGCTTGCGAAGGCGAGAGAAGATTTACTACGCCTTCAAGTGAAACTAGCCGCAGCACGCCTAGCTACATTGGAGAAAGAAGACTCAGAAGAGGAAGAAGATGACGTCTCCCTCTACTCGAAGTCAGAAGTTAACGCAAGAGTGGACAACTGGTTGGAGAATCAAGTGAATCGTCCGGTGTTAGCGATCACCAACGAACCACACTGCCCCCCAGAAGAACCAACGGTCGTCCGCACAGAAGAACCAATGCCAGCGAAGCATGAAGAAACACGTCAGTCACCGGCGGGAGGTCAAACCGACTTAGCCCTCCTAGCTGAAGCCATCACCCGGGCTGTCAGCGCCGCTCAACGACCCAAGTTCGTCGAGTTACCGATCTTCAGTGGGTCCCATCAGGAGTGGCTACCATTCCGCGCCGGCTACTACGAGACAGAAGCAATGTTCAGCACAGTTGAAAATACGAATCGACTCAGAAGAAACCTGAAAGGAAAGGCCAAAGAAGCGGTTGAAGGTCTTCTGATAACCAACGCGCATCCAGCTGAAGTGATGAAGACTTTGGAGTCAAGATTCGGAAGACCAGAAGCAATAGCCATGATGGAGATGGAGACGCTTCGAGGTCTGCCGCGCCTTACTGAGTCACCAAGGGACATCTGCATATTCGCCACGAAGGTCTCCAACGTAGTGGCGACATTGAAGACTATGGGTTGTTTCAACTACATATACAACCCTGAACTCGCGAAGACAATAGTGGACAAACTGACGCCGACACTGCGATACAGATACTACGATTTCTCGGCCACGCAACCACGCGAAGATCCTTGCCTCATCAAGATAGAAAAGTTCTTCAAAAGGGAAGCGGAGCTGTGCGGACCTTACGCGCTGCCTGAACAGATGGCAGCACTTACTACGGCCGCTTCACAAAAGAAGACACAAAGGGTCAACAACGTGACTGAGAAGACACAAGCAACGAAGTGCTTCATATGTGAAGATAAGGGGCACACCAATGCAACAGAATGCGAAGAGTTCAAGAAGTTAGATGCAAACGCAAGATGGGACATGGCCAAATCCAAACGTCTCTGCTTCAGATGTCTTCGCTACAGAAACAAGACACACAACTGCAAACCCAAGTCATGTGGTGTCAACGGCTGCAAGTACTCTCATAACAAGATGCTGCACTATGAAAAGAAGACAGAGAAGACAGAAGCAAAAGAAGAGCCCACAGAAGTCATCAACTCAACTTGGACAGTCAAGAAGCAATCGTTCCTGAAGATCCTTCCAGTCCAGGTGAAGGGACCGAAAGGAGATGTCAACACCTTCGCATTGATGGACGACGGGTCAACAGTCACTCTCATCGACGACAGCGTGGTAAAGAGCGTCGGAGCAACAGGACCCATAGATCCACTGAAGATTGAAACCATCAATGACATGAAGGCATCAGAGTCAGCATCCAGAAGAGTCACCATCAAGCTGAAGGGGCTCAACGATCACGAAGAGCAAATACAAGCACGTACAGTGAAGAACCTGCAAGTCTCGTCTCAACGGGTTCCACAAGAACTAGTGGAAGGGTGTCAACACCTATCTGACATCCGAGGACATCTCACATATGCTAATGCGAAGCCACGAGTTCTCATCGGTCAAGACAACTGGCATCTTCTGCTGACGTCGGAAGTAAGAAGAGGAGACAAGAACCACCCAGTGGCATCTCTCACGCCGCTAGGTTGGGTACTCCACGGCAGCCAGACACGAACCTTCGGGAAGCAGATCGATTTCGTGTCACACATCGCAGAAGATCCAGAAGAGAATTTAGAAGACCTCGTGAAGCAATATTTCGAGATGGACGCGCTCTGCATAAACCCCAAGAAACCGAAGACTGACCCAGAAGAACGAGCACTTCGTATTCTGGAGAAAACCACCACGAAAATAGAAGAAAGAAGATTCCAGACCGGTCTTCTCTGGCGTAAAGAAGATGTCAAATTCCCAGACAACTACGAAAACTCACTGAAGAGGCTCTTCAATATAGAGAAAAAGATTGATCGTGAACCCGCATTGAAGAAGAAGTACGTCGAACAGATGGACGCTCTTATTGCAAAGGGGTACGCTGAACCTGCCCCGAAACAGAAGACAGCTGACAAGACTTGGTACCTACCTCACTTTGCGGTAGTCAACCCGATGAAACCAGAGAAACTCCGGGTAGTACACGATGCCGCGGCCAAGACCAAAGGGGTGGCACTCAATGACATGCTACTCAAAGGCCCTGATCTACTACAGTCATTACCAGGCGTCGTCATGCGGTTTCGACAACACATTGTCGCAGTTACAGCGGACATCAAAGAGATGTTCATGCAAGTCAAGCTGCGAACAGAAGATAGAGATACACTGCGGTACTTATGGCGCGGGGATCGACGAGACGACCAACCTCCAGAAGAGTACAGAATGACGTCGTTAATCTTCGGAGCATCGAGTTCCCCTTCGACAGCAATCTACGTCAAGAACATGAACGCCAAACAGCACGAGAAAACTCACCCAGAAGCCGCAGCTGCTATCATACAGAAGCATTACGTCGACGACTACTTAGATAGCTTCAGAAACCTCGAAGAAGCCAAACGCATCACGAAGAGTGTGCGAGAGGTGCACATGAAGGCCAGCTTCGAGTTGAAACAATGGAAATCGAACTCAACGTCACTCCTAGAATCACTTGGAGAAGACAACCAGACAGAAGACATGGAACTCTACAGAACAGAAGAAAAGACTGAACGAGTCTTGGGTGTCATCTGGAAAATCAACTCAGACGAGCTCACCTTCAACCTCAACTTAGCCAGAATACCTTCCACACTCATAGAAGGTAAACAGCCGACAAAAAGGGAAGCACTAAGAATAGTGATGTCACTCTTCGACCCGCTCGGGTTCGCTTCGCCTGTCACAATCAGGGCGAAACAACTCCTCCAGGAAGTTTGGCGCAGAGGAACAGCTTGGGATGACAAGATCGACGACGACCTGGCAGAGCAGTGGGAAATGTGGATGGGGCATCTGAAGAACCTCCAAGAAGTAGCAATCCCGCGGCAATATCTCCACTACAGCGACGCCGCCTCCCTAGAACTCCACGTCTTCAGTGATGCCAGCGAGTCAGCCTACTCTGCAGTCCTCTTCTGGAGAGCAGTGAAGACAGACGGTGAGGTCGGCCTATCCCTCATCATAGCCAAAGCAAAGGTGGCACCTTTGAAGTTGACGTCGATCCCAAGATTGGAGCTACAGGCAGCCGTCATGGGAACTAGACTCGCAGAGACAGTGGTCGAAGAGCTCGAGAGGAAGCCTGACCGCAAAGTGTTCTGGACAGACAGCAAGACGGTACTAACCTGGATAAGAACAGGGTCACGTTCATACAAACCCTACGTGGCTCATCGTCTAGCAGCAATAGAAGAGAGTTCCAAGGTCAACGACTGGCGCTGGGTTCCGACAAAGCTGAACGTGGCGGACGACGCCACTCGAGACGTACCATCAACATTCGACAGACATCATCGATGGTTCAAAGGGCCGGACTTCTTATACCAAACTGAAGATTCTTGGCCGACAGAGACCGCAAGGACAACACCAGAAGAGCCTTCCGATGAAGAGAAGACGCATTACGTGAGCGACAAGGGAAGACTGAAGCTCGCAGAGGGTTTGCCGGATCCAACTACGTTCTCCAACTGGGATCGACTTCGATACTCAACAGCACGTGTTCTGCAGTTTATTCAACTCTGCAGAGCCACCAAACATAGAGTCAACTACAGAAGAACAAAGAAGCAGATCCCACCTGGAAGAAGAACAAGGCTACAGTTAAACAACAGGCGCCCACGATGGCAAAGTCATCACAAGAAGGAAAGAAGCGGCTACCAGTCACAGCCGAACAGCTCAAGACAGCCGAAGAACTCCTGATGCGGTCCTCTCAAGAAGAATCCTTCGCAGAAGAAATAGATAGTCTGAACAACGGGAAACCGATCAACAAAGAAAGCCGCCTTCACCAGCTCAGCGTCGAGTCCATAAACGGCGCACTGAGACTCAGAAGCCGTATTCGAGCGGTCCAGGACGTGAAGGAAGAATCCAAGAACCCGCTGGTAATCGACGGTGATCATCCTACGGTCAAGCTCTGGGTACAGGCTGTACATCGACAACTCCATCACGCTGGTGTAGAAGCCACAGTAAACGAGTGCAGGCAACAGTATTGGGTACTACGACTGCGCCCTATCACACGCACAATACTGCGAACATGCCTATTCTGTAGAATGAAGACACAAGTACCGCCGCATCCAAGAACCGGGGACCTACCAGCGTGTCGTTTAGCTCATCACAAGCGACCCTTCACCTTCACTGGGGTCGACTACTTCGGACCTCTCTCAGTGACCGTCGGACGAACTCGACAAAAAAGATATGTGGCCATCTTCACATGTCTCACGATGCGAGCCATACATCTGGAAGTCGCCGGCTCGCTTAGCGCCGACTCCGCGGTGATGGCAGTTAGAAGAATGATCGCACGAAGAGGTTGCCCAACTGAAATATGGTCGGATAACGGCACCAACCTGAAGGCCGCCGACAAGGAACTACGACAGGCGATCGACGCGGCGACTGCAGAAGAAGCAGCGAAGAGGACCATCTCCTGGCGCTACATACCGCCTGGAGCTCCGTTTATGGGCGGAGCCTGGGAGCGAATGGTTCGCTCCGTCAAAACGGCTCTCACCGCGACGTTACATGAGCGTCATCCGACAGAAGAGGTCCTCACGACTCTACTAGCAGAAGTAGAGAATACAGTTAACAGTCGTCCGCTGACTCATGTCTCAGTCAGCCCAGAAGATCCAGAAGCCCTAACTCCCAATCACTTCTTGTTGGGAGGGCCAGGGCGCGTGCCACAACCAGGCACTTTCACCGAACAAGACACCCTTTCACGATCCAGCTGGCGAGCCGCGCAGAGGCTAGCGGACATCTTCTGGCTACGCTGGGTGAAGGAGTACCTACCTGAGCTCCAACACCGGCGGGAGCCCCATGGACGAGGTCAAGCAGTGCAGGTCAACGATCTCGTGCAAATCGTCGACCCGAACCTTCCCCGCAACGTGTGGATCCGTGGAAGAGTCGTCGCTACGTACCCAGGCCCCGACAACGTCGTGCGGACGGTGGACGTGCAGACCAAGGGAGGTGTTCTGCGCCGGCCAGTAAGGAAGCTAGTGATCCTGCCCCTGACTACAAGCAACGAGCCCGCACCGGAAGTTGATACGACGCGGTCGCACGGCGGGAGTGATGTGCGGGACAAGCGATAAAACAGTGTACATAATAGAATAGTGTATATAAAGTGATACATAGACGCTCATAAGACAGTACAAAGTGAATAAGTTTACTATAATTTAATAATTCGTATTAGTTGTGTAACTGAGTACTAGGGGTAAGCAGTAGTTCAAGTGTTTATGTTATATTTTATATTGTCTTAGTTGATTTTATATTTTTCTTAGATAGTTCTTATTACATAGAGTCCGATTATATATAGTTTTACCTATGTAAAATTAATAAAGTTAGCAAAAAACGCAAATAATGTAGCGCGGTCCTCGTTACGGTAAAGGGTCGAGGTATTTAAGTTAAAAATGTTCAATATAGTGCCTCGCTCTGATTGGTTGATGTTTTGCGCGCGTTTTTTTATAATATTGTGCCTATCCCTAATTAGCTGACGCCTTTACCCGCGCTTTTTTGTAATTATGATTGGTCAAATCGATATTTTAAATCCTTGCAAAATTGTATAAAAATAGGAACATTTTTGTCATTCGACACATTCAGCGGCGAACTACCTAGAACAAAGTACTCCAAATATAGAAGCAAGAAGTCTCCAGTGGTTTCATTCCCCGCCAACCCAGCACACAAATGCGGCTATAGGCCACAATTCTGTTACACCTTGTATAAATATTATGTGCAATCCATTATTCCTAAAGTTGTTAGTGTGCTGCTAGAAATAAATGTTGTTTTTTTTTTTTTTTTTTTTGTGTAACTACGTCCAATTATTACAGCGATAGAATAGTAGATATACGAAAGTACAATTTAAATATCAATTTCTGGCCTCAAAACTTTGACTGACAAAAATGTCTCACAATTTTTTAAATACAAAGACATACTCTAAAAATACTTATGTAATCATTCAATATCTACCATGACTTCCACCGTAGTTATATAATTTTGGTCTCTAAAAGTGTATTCTAGTAAAGTTATTTTTTTTTTCTGTATGGGAAATCATCAAATAACTTCTCCCGCTCTGGGGGAGCGGGAGGGCGTGTCAGACTTTTACTGACTAAAACCAACCCGTGTTCCCTCAGTTGCCTGTGTGCCAGGTGCCGCGGTATCTCTTTCGAACAACCCGCACCCCTGGCAGATTCTAGTAAAGTTTGGTCTATAAAAGTGTATTCTAATATGAGACTGGTCTATAAAAGTGTATTTTAATAAAACTTTGGTCTATAAAAGTTTATTCTATTCTAACATGTACAGCATAATACTAACCCGATACCACCTCTTCCCAGGTCAGAATCCAGACTATGCCTGGTTTCGCCAGCACACTCCGTGAAGCATGGCCCAAGATGGTCCAGAATGAGGGCTACGGCACCCTGTACAAGGGACTCGCGCCTCTATGGGGCAGGCAGATCCCTTACACCATGATGAAGTTCGCCTGCTTCGAGAAGACCGTTGAACTTTTGTACAAGGTAAGTTCTACACTTGCTTATATTTTAAAGCAAGAATAAACATACTGCCGAATTCTGATTTGAGAATTTGGAGTTAAGAAATTAATATTCCCCTGATGTAACTACTTAGCCTGCGAAATTCCAAATTTCTTACCATTCTTTGCAAACTTTGAATTTTGCAGGTCTCATCTTAAGAGTATACATTTATGTCAAAGAAGACTTTGACATGTTCTCAACTCAAAACTCTAAATTGTCCGTTTATTTCAGTCGTATTGACTGTAAATCACAACAGCCATTATTTGAAAGTTGTATGAAATAGCTAACAACGCGGTAAATTGACGTATTCAATCAATTTGCCTGGCAATTAATTAATTGTAAAAGCTAGTGGTCGCTCAGTGCTCAAAATAGACCTTAAAGTTTTATATTAATTAATGTATTTCTAATGTATTATTACATAAAGAATGTTAGCTTTCTGTACTCCTCCGTATAAACTTTAACTGTGCTAAGTTTCATACACCTCCGTCCGTGTAATTTTCGTAAAAGGGGTACAAAGTTTCTGCTTCATGTATTAATCTACAGATATTAAAATATGATAACTTTTTCCCAACAGTTCGTCGTCCCCAAGCCCCGTGAACAGTGCACGAAGGGCGAGCAGCTGATCGTCACATTCGCGGCCGGTTACATCGCTGGTGTGTTCTGCGCCATCGTCTCCCATCCCGCCGACACCGTGGTCTCCAAGCTCAACCAGGTATGTACACCATGGGCCATTCTACGAGCAAAGAGTTTGAACGTCGAAAGTGTTCAAATAACTGGAAAGAATAAAAAAAAAATCTTCGATTAAGGAATTGTTGCTAATCTACAAATAGACAGCCGATCAACGTCTGAATTTAACAATAAACGTTCGAATTTCGAATATCAGATGGACTGCTAAGTAATTTGATTGTCTATTGGTAGTTTCTGTCAGCTAATCGCAGCAGTTATCACGAGGGTAGTAACCATAGACAAAACACATTCTCCCTTATTTATAAAAGCTAAGAGATGTTTAAACGTCAAAAATGTATGGTTAAACAGACGCCAATCACTACCTAACTTTAGGCAGCGTTTATAGATAAAGGGGTAATGTGTAAAACTGACACATCAATGGCTTAAAAACTCTTACAATTCGGAGGATTTTGGAGGTGATTAATAAAAAATAGATTGAGATTTAAAAAAAAAAAACCAACTCGACAGCATAATTAATATTATTGAATTGTCGAAATAAAAGATTGTGTCTTAATTAGGCTGCTTAAATATGATAGTTCAATCTTAGACATTCTTATCCTTTATTGTGCTCATAAATTACAAAAATAATGTTACAACTAGGGATTCCAATCCCGCAGCTCTTTCAATCCCGCGGGATTACTCAATCCCGAGTAGCGCGGGATCCCGCATCTTTGAAATCATGTTATAAAATCAAATTGAAACTACAGATTTCTTGTATAAAAATCAACTTTTATCTTACATAAATTAGTAAATTACTAATTAAAATGATTTTGATGATTTTGATTTGAGAATGATATATAACATAATCTCAAAAATGCGGGATCCGCGGATCCGCGCTTTGAAGGTGCGGCATCCCGCGGGAATGCGTGTTCCCGTTTTGGGGGATTGCAATCCCTAGGTACAGCAATTTATGTACAAGAGCGAAGCAAATTAATTTAGCCAAACCCAGAATTGGGGAATAATATTGAATATCATAATATAAGATCGATTATTTAATATAGCTGCATCACGCGGTTTCAATCGCATAATTCTCGATCCTTTGGGAATATCGGGGCAAGAATATTCCATGTCCTAATCCAGGCTAATCCGGGTGTTGGTCTATCCATGTGCCAAATGTCATCCACATCCATTGAGCCGTTTTAGCGTGAAAACGTAACAAACACACATAAAAGAAATCTAATCTTTTCCTTTTTAAATATTCTTCTATACAAATAAATTAAATTAAAGTGTCTGATTGTAACATCAAAATAACAGCTTTTTACTGTATTCATATGAAAGTATAAACGGTACCTATAGCAAAAGAACAATTTTCAATTTTTTTTTGTCTGTCTGTTTGTTTCGGCTAATGTCCGAAACGGTTGGACCGATTTTGATAGGACTTCCCAGGGCTAATGGCGGATGTTATAACGACTAACATAGGCAATGTTTTGCCTCGATATCACGTTGACAAGTTGCGTGTCGCATTGACGTGTCACGCCGCGGGCACAGTTAGTTTCCTACAACTTCTCTAAAACAATTTCTTCATTAATTTTCAGGACAAGACCGCCACAGTAGGAGGCATCATTGGCAAGCTCGGTATGGCCGGCGTATGGAAGGGTCTCGGCCCCAGGATCGTCATGATCGGTACCCTCACTGCTCTGCAATGGTTCATCTATGATGCTGTCAAGGTAACACATGATTTAATTTAGAGAATTTTGATAGAGACCACGGAACCTCCTTTGTTGGAGATTGGTCAAAACTTGCATTAGCCCAAGTTCACAGTTCACAATGCACTGTTTTGCGCCGAGAGTGGAAAATAAAACAGTAATACACATTGTTCGAGTTTCGACGCGCTGAGATAGACTCCACTGGATTCTTAATGCTCGATTTAACACCTAGAACTGAAAATCGAGTGCGTGAAAAATACCCGCTGCGATTTTATTACGTGCGTGTGTACGTCAACTTAGGTTTGGCACCAGCAGTGGTACAGACAGTTTGAATTCTGAAATTAATAATTTCAGTATGAATTAATGACAGCGCTGTAACGAAAAATATTGACGCTTACAGCGCGATTTTCAAACGCCAGTAAATTTTAAGTTGCTACTGAATCTCATGCATTCTTTTTTAGTTTGAAATATAGGGTGGCATCGACATGCAACCAATAACTGGATTCAGTCCCATGATTTTTAAATCCCTACGTTAATATTTTTACGGTTATAAAAAAAAAATAGCACAGTCAAAATGTATGGAATAAATATATGCACTTTTCTCCGATGAAAAGTGTCTACGCTAGGGGTCTAGAATCGTGCTGAATTCATGGTTTCAATTTGCGCATGGATGTCCCTGCCACCATGTAATAAAGCAAAATCAAAAATAATTAATTCAAATTAGGCTGAGAATCGGCACGCTGAATGTCACAAGACAGTGTCTCAAAACGCACACCCATCAGTATCTTTTGCTAAGTTGCCATTAAGAATTAAAAACTCAATGATTATAATAATTTACCAATTGTTCCTACTGACAGAACCATGTAGACACATCTACAATGAGAACACACCCTCCATAACCCCGGACACCCTTTCCATCCACACCTACTCACTTATCTTGCATCTTTCTTGCAGGTATGGCTCCGCATGCCCCGCCCCCCACCCGCAGAGATGCCAGAATCGATGCGCAAGAGGCTCGAGGCCGAAGAAGCAAAACAAAAGTGAACTTAGAACATTTATAGGTAGTTTATTATGCGTCGCGCGTTTTAAAGGCTGGGGTTGCTGCTAGTACTAATTTAATGAAACATCACGCCTGTTGTTACCTATGGGGTAGGCAGAGTACCCTAAAACTATTGTAAATGGGATGATATATAACTTGTTTGGGATGGAAGAGTGAGGTAGCGATATTTTGGTGTTATTAAAGGTAAATCAGACATTTCAGCTATGTGTCTTAAGATGACAAGGCTATTGTATGTCTCTGGTATTGCATCCACAGGCGGCTGTGACCATTTGCCATCAGATGATCCGCCAAATGATTGAATTGGGAACAAAAAGGTCGTAATTATATATATAATAATGACTTAAAGTACAAAATGGTGGTTCTAACAGCAATCCTAGTTCTTCCTCTATTTATGAATAATTTTAAAATGATATTGAGACATGATATTATGGTCTATCTAGGGCCATATGGGTCGTATGGGTCCTATATGGCCTACGCGCGACGTTTACCACGTTCCAAACGCCGCCACACAGTATGTTATGTATAATTATGTAGTAAATTGTGATTTATATTACCAAGTTACAGTATATTATATACTTAAGTAAAATGATCATGTTAATTAATTAAATTATTTTTTTTTGGAAAATAAAAAACGTTATTTTTTATTTTATTTTTTTCTTTTATGTACATAAATAACGACATGCCTGTTATTATTTATTTGTTGTGTTATGTATGACGCTAGTAATGAATAAAGTGATAGATACATGTTTTGTTTTAATAAAGATGTATCTAGCTTTTCCTGAAGAAAGGTCACCGATGTAGATGAAGAAAATGTTTAAAAAATTCATACTAGTTTTTCCCTGTGGCTCCGCCCGCTTGGACGTCGGAAATTATACCAGGGGAAAGTACTACCGAGATAAAAACTATCCTATAGCCAGGTAATAAACAATCTGCGTGCCAAATTTCATCCAAATCCGTTCAGCCGTTTTACTTTACTTTTATAACATTAGTAGGACTAGCTTTTACCCAGCTATAACGGGTAAGAAGTATCCTATATCCTACCCAGGTCATGGTCTACCTGTGTGCCAAATTTCATCGAAATCAGTTCAACCGTTTAGCATGAAAAAGCAACAGAGTTACTTTTCTTATTTGTAACTAGCTTTCGCCAGCCGCTTCGCCCGCGTGGAGTTCGAAAATTATCCCACGGGAACGTACTAGCGATGGGTGTTGAATGAACGAACTAGTTGAAGTAACCGTTGATCTCCTGTCAACGTATTGTTAACTGTTTATGAATCAACTAGTTGAATTTATTAACGACGTTTATGAATATAACTCGTTTAATAATCAACTAAAACTAAATTTGCAAACGTATCTAACGAACGTAGCAAAAAACTCATGTTGATAATACTATCATAGATTCCGAGGTGTCCGTTACCCAGGCCAGATGTTGTCGAAAATGGTCATTTGAATCTTATAGATAATTAGTTTTGCGGCTTCTGTAATTGTTGCGCACATTTTTAAATTTGTTGCGCTTATAGTTTTTTAATTATTTCACAAAAACATTTCCTGCTGGGGTAACGTTACCCCAGCCAGACCTTTTTCTTTCTAATGGGAATATTTAAATAATTACTAGCTATAAAATTAGTTGTCTAGATGAAGTAAATGTTGTGCCTTATTTTGTATTTGTTCTTTCATCGGTTGCGAAGTTATTCGAGATTTTGCTGGGGTAACGTTTTTGGTTTTGCTAGATCTTTGAAATGGTTAAGCGGATTCTTATCATATTTTGTACATGGCTTCTTGGGAATTAGTTTAAATTTGTTCTGCAATAAAAAAAACCAAAATAATACATAGCTTAAAGGTTATTTCATTAAATAGAAAAACACTTCAATTGGTCCCAGCACTCTCAATAAGAGCTCTAAAGACTTACTTTAAACGTTATTTTAAAGCTTGTAACTGCCTTCAAATGTATGTGAAGTTTCATTAGTATCCTGTAAGTATTTAACAAGTTATGATGATATTGAGTTCTTCACGAGCACGGTCTTGATGCGCGCGGTGTTATTTGGCCACTGGATTGGATATATGAACTGAATGTTATGTCAATTATTAGTTTTTTAGTTCAGTTGTATATCAGTAAAATTTCAGCTCAGTACATTGGATAATTAATGAGATAATACGATTAAAGTCATCAGGAAGTGAATGACCGTGGTAACCCGACCAAGTTTAGGTGGTTACGAAAAAGCGAAAACGCAGAACATTATACTATCTTTTGAAATGTTTAGTATAATACACCTTACAATTTCGGTACAGACGCGTACACTGTTAAATACATTAATAATATAATAATATCTGTACTATGAAAACATTATTATTATCTTCCAGTTGCACAAACTTATCAAAAATCACTGATATAACATGTCGTTCGGTGGGACGCGGAAGGGGTGGGGTGAAGGGGCGCATTGTTTGCATATCGCACTAAACGTGTTCCGTAATCACATAATTCATCTTGTAGAGTGCGCATGCGTTTCGGCAGTTCCGTTTCCTGTTTTTGCAAATATTTATAGAGTGCCTGAGAGCTAATGTAAAATATTAAGTGTGGCGAATTACTGCTAATGTGGAGTGCTTCTATTGATGATCATAGTTATGGTGCAGGCTGCTTGATGAATTCACGAACAAGGTAAGCTTGTATAATGTAACTACAGAAATAGTAGCAAAATTATTATTAATATGTACATGTTGTTAGGTACTTATCTAAAACTGTATTTTTTTAAGGCTTAAATATTTAAATTTAGGAACTTATTATTTTCTTTTCTTTCGTACTTAATTATTACCTAGACTGGAATTCTCAACAATGATAACGACATATTTATCCTTCGCTACATAGTACCTATAAAACAAAGTCGCTTCCCGTTTGTCTGTCCCTGTTTGCTTAGATCTTTAAAACTACGCAACGGATTCTGAAGCAGTTTTTTTTAATAGATAGATTGATTCAAGTGGAAGGTTTTCGTGTATAGGTATATTGTCAAAATATGACTTGAAACTTGATTAATGAAATTCATGACTTAGCGACCGATTTTGTGATGTCATTTAATATTACCATTGATCTATGATTTTAATTGATATAAGTAGGTATTAGTAGACATACGTAAAGGTGCGTACAGACCATGTAACATGTTATATAACACTACAGCTCTATGTAAAATGTTATACAACAATGTTAAATAACATGACCACACTATGAAAAATGTTATATAACATGTTATGTTATATAGTTTGTACGCACCGTAAGTTTAGTGTTAACTGAAAAAAAACATTGTATATTATTTATTGTCTGTGATCATTACACAGTCCAATATGTGTATATTTAAATAAAAACTGTAACTGTGTACTGTGTATACTGAAATCTATAATTTAATTAAAAAATAATAGAAAATTTCAAAAAAGTAAAATTACTATCTGTAATTTTAATGTGTGATTGTTTTTAAGTATAAGTTTAATAATACTTTAAAAGTTCAATTGAAATTATTATATTACCTGTCAATAAAAAATATTTAATAATCACGTAGTTTTTTTTAAACTTGTGTACATGTCTGTACTAAATTTGTAACACTATCCTACATATTTTAGAAGGTACCATAATGTTTTGCGTTTTCGCTTTTTCGTAACCACCTAAACTTGGTCGGGTTACCACGGTCATTCACTTCCTAATGACTTTAATCGTATTATCTCATTAATTATCCAATGTAGGTACTGAGCTGAAATTTTACTGATATACAACTGAACTAAAAAACTAATAATTGACATAACATTCAGTTCATATATCCAATCCAGTGGCCAAATAACACCGCGCGCATCAAGACCGTGCCCGTGAAGAACTCAATATCATCATAACTTGTTAAATACTTACAGGATACTAATGAAACTTCACGTACATTTGAAGGCAGTTACAAGCTTTAAAATAACGTTTAAAGTAAGTCTTTAGAGCTCTTATTGAGAGTGCTGGGACCAATTGAAGTGTTTTTCTATTTAATGAAATAACCTTTAAGCTATGTATTATTTTGGTTTTTTTTATTGCAGAACAAATTTAAACTAATTCCCAAGAAGCCATGTACAAAATATGATAAGAATCCGCTTAACCATTTCAAAGATCTAGCAAAACCAAAAACGTTACCCCAGCAAAATCTCGAATAACTTCGCAACCGATGAAAGAACAAATACAAAATAAGGCACAACATTTACTTCATCTAGACAACTAATTTTATAGCTAGTAATTATTTAAATATTCCCATTAGAAAGAAAAAGGTCTGGCTGGGGTAACGTTACCCCAGCAGGAAATGTTTTTGTGAAATAATTAAAAAACTATAAGCGCAACAAATTTAAAAATGTGCGCAACAATTACAGAAGCCGCAAAACTAATTATCTATAAGATTCAAATAACCATTTTTGACAACATCTGGCCTGGGTAACGCACACGATTCCGAGCGACGGTCATGTCGTAGAATTTGAACTCTTAAGTAACGTACATAAGAGTTGATTTTTGAAATATTTATTTTAAGAAAAGTATACCAATATACTGGTGGAATGGCGCGCATCGCCGCGCGCCGTGCCGCCCGAGGAGAAACGTGCGTAGTCCCAGCGGAAAAGTGTCGAATTTCTTAATTTCAGTTTAGCAGATATTTAGTGTATGACGTCGTGTAATTGTGTATGGTAAATACAAATTTGTGCATCCAACCATTGGGGAGCTATTCAACGAAAACTTTCCGCTGGGACTACGTCATCCTAGCGGCACTTTTCCTATGGACGTATAAGAAAAAAATTGCATTCAATAATTAGTGTGTAACGGGGGGCTTGTGGCTAAGTAATATTAGCCGCACGGATCGATCGATCAGGTTAAGCCACGCTTGCCGCGGTTGGTCCGTGGATGGGTGACCATCTTTAACATACCAAGACCTCTCCGTGCCTCGGAAAGCATGTTAAGCCGTTGGTCCCGGCTGTCATTTGTAGATCTTTGGCAGTCGTTACGGGTCGTCAGAAGCCCGAAAGTCTGACAACCAGTCTTTCCAAGAGGTATCGTATTACCCAGTAACTGGGTTGTGGAGGTCAGATAGGCAGTCGCTCCATGTAAAATACTGGTATTCAGCTGCATCCGGTTAGACTGGAAGCCGACCCCAACATAGTTGGGAAAAGGCTAGGCAGATGATGATGATGATGATGAATTAGTGTGTAACGAAAGGTAAATGTGTATGTTGTAGTGAAATTTGTGTATCAACTGCGGAGCTTATCAAGTTTCCGCTGTGCTGATGTTTGGCTATTTGATGAAAATCATATAAAACAGTTTAGTGCAGAGTTGTAATTTTTTAAGCACGTTGCTTTGAATTTGTGTATAAAGTGTGTGAAAACTGAATTTGGAAAAATATACCCTTCAGAAGATATTCACGTAAAAGTAAAATAAGGTTATTAGATCCAAGTACTTGAAGTAGGACGTCTAGAGCCTAACTTATAACGTTTGTTTGTTTCTAGTAAGGGTCTACAATGTCTTGCTAAGTTTCATTTATGTGCTCTTTGTAATTAATGAGCAATGGCATAATTTACTACGCGTGGACCACTTTATTGTATGACATCCGATCGTAGGATTTTTTTAAAGGAAAAGAAGAATAAAATATATTCCAATATTTAGTGTATTAATACAACTATTCACATGTAAAATTTCAGCTCATTACACTAAATAATTAAAGAGATATATAATAAAAATACCAGAACAACCGTAATACATGGATAAACCGACCAAGTTTGAGTAGCTACGAAAAAGCGGCTGTGTAGTATATAGAGATAACGTTCTAAAATTTCCAGTATAGTATCGATATTCGGTTTAATAGTTTCGTACAGGTGCGTACACAATAGTTTAGTAGAAAATACAACAACTGCATTAACTTTGTCGGTACCTACTCTTAAAAGTATTTTTCATTTCTCATACTTGGAAAGTAGTGTTTGTTTGATCGTTTGATCCGAGCCGAGTAGCGGGTGAAAGATGCTACTTCCATAAGAGTCTTTCCCTCCTTTGGGCGGGAAAGAGTCATAGTAATTACTTCCCTCTCTAGAGTGGGAATAAATAAAAAATAGAACTAAATTTGGTTAGGCAGTCGGTGAAAAAAATGCTGCGGTCTTGTGAGTGTATATACAGCCAGTGCGAATTAAAAATAAAAAGTAAGCAGATCCGTCCGCGGCAGTGACGCAGGTGTGTTCCAAAGTTAAAATTTGAAAAAGACTGAGTGACTGATTTGATTTTAATTTGGCGGGATACTAACTCTTTATGCTGTATCGAAATCTCGGTTTATTTAAACTAAGTTATTAAAAATGAGTTCAAGTGATTCTGAAATGTTGACCCCAGATTCTGTTAAAGACGAGGCAAATACAGTTATCGAAAATCTTTTGCCAGAAATTTCAAAGGAAATATACTTAAAAACATACAATGACTGTATGAAGTGACGAGCAGATATGAAAATAAAATCATTTTCCGAAAGTGTATTTCTTACATACTTCAATGGACTATCTGCCAAAATAAAGCCTTCTACATTATGAAGCAGGTATTCAATGCTCAAGAGTACACTAAAAGAACTTATAACACAATATCGATTTGAAAAGATTCCTTAATCTAACATCGTTTCTGAAAAGACAGTCTCAGGGGTTTAAGAGCAAAAATACGAAGTGGAAACATTTTTAAATGAAGCCCCAGACGAGATATATTTGGCAGTGAAGGTAGGTAAGCTATAAACGTTTATCTAGGTAGGGAGAGGTCTTTTACTCTAAACATAAATGTTTCGGGAGGTTCCTGTTTCGGATAGGGCGGGAGGAAACGCCCGGGTGTTTCCATTGCGAAGATCGGCCTGAGGACACGGTGGAGCATACGGTGGAGGTCTGCCCGGCTTGGGCGGAGCACTGCCGTGTCTTCGTGGAGGTGATAACAATATGTGATATTTATTTATTATGATAACAAGCAAATAGCAACATATTTGAATTTACCAAACTGAAGTATACCGGGCATTGTTATAGAAGAACGTCAGCGACACTGTTAGCCGATTCTGGGGCGAACTTGACAATGTTAAAAAGACATGGAGGATGGAAATCCAGCACAGTCGCGGAAGGCTACATTGAGGATTCTGTCCAAAATAAAACGAAAATTTCAAACAAATTAACGGAGACTATAAATGTACGCCCCACTTCGCCTCAACCAACTACTTCAAGGAAGTCTGCGTTATGGATTCCACCGTCTAATCAAATACTGGAGTCTCCTACTTTTACAGAAATTTAGCACAGCCAAATTTGTCATAACATATCAAACAGCGTAAATATTCCAAAAGAAATGTAACTTTAAATTTCACAAATTGTTCTAACTTCTCAATTAATTTTAAATAAGTAGGTACCTACTAGGGGAGACCGGGTACAAAAGTTACATATTGTGTTTTTACTTTGGTTTCTGGTTAAGTGGTATCTTTTTGACGAAATTATTATAGCTATATTTAAATTCCGTTCATGTTCTACAGATTAGTATCTTGATTTACCTAATTATTATGTATTTTGTAGGAATCACAGAGACTTTAAAAAAAAAACAGCAGTTGTTACTTTCGACCCCGCTGCCAGCTCGAAAGTAACATGTAGTGGGGCGAAAGTAACAGGATAAAGGGGTTTGTAATAAACATGATATAAAATATTAAATCAACAAATTCTTTATTATAAAACTTTGTATGAATAACACAAATCAACATTTGCATTTTAAATGCTCAAAAATTATATCTTTCTTGAAAACTAATCAGAAATATTAACTTCTCTTTAGGAATTATTCTTAGTCTAAGTAATGACTAATGAGATCAATCATATTTTTTTTCTAATAAAACTATTCAGTAAGTATCAGTCTGCTATTCAGATTCGCAATTATGGCACACATAATTTTTGTCATTATTGACGCATTCAGCATGTGACCACATTTTACAGCCGATACATTGTAACCATTGCTCATTTGGTCGACTATGTATGTACTAAGTAGGATTCCGCGCAAAGAGATCTGTCAGAACCGTCAAGTATTTTTTTTTGTTTTGGGTGGGAAATCATCAAATAACTTCTCCCGCTCTGGGTGGAGCGGGAGGGCGTGTCAGACTTTTACTGACTAAAATCCACTCGTGTTCCCTCAGTTGCCTGTGTGCCAGGGGCCGCGGTATCTCTTTCGAACAACCCTCACCCTTGGCAGGCATCGGCCCTTGCGGGCCCCATCAATTGCTGCTGACATCTCTTTGAGGCGCGCGTGGAACACAACGCACCGTCGACCCGGGCTTGGTCCTTACCGGACAACGAGCTACCCATTACTCGCCGTCCGCAAACCCGTGCCTACGGTGGCCGGGAATAAGCCTGGGATTCCCGACGCCCAGGGCGTCTCCTGCGAAGGCCACGGCTGTGAGGGCGCATGTACTGCATCTCCCTCACGTACGCCGCCTCCCTCTTTGCGAGCATCACTGTTTCGCTGAAGGAGGCGACTGCTAGCCATGCACTCTCGCTCCGTACCATGGCCTGGACCAGGGTCGGACGCGACGGATCGCCGCCGCCGATCACCTCCACGAGGACACGGCGGTGCTCCGCCCAAGCCGGGCAGACCTCCACCGTATGCTCCACCGTGTCCTCAGGGTGTTCTTCGCAATGGAAATATCCGGGCGTTTCCTCCCGCTCTATCCGAAACACCGTCAAGTATCAGCTCACATAAAAGGCAACTTTGATAATTTTTCTCACTTGCCACCAGTAGAAATAAAATTACTGGGAATAAACTGCGTGACAATTACTAGGAGTAAACCAAAAAACCTAACTTATTTAGACTGAAATGTTGAGAACCGCCATCTCTTCTTAGGGTAATTCGGGAATACAAAACTCATGATATTTTGTTAAGGGGTAAATACGATTGAAAAAGAAATGTAAACCTTCGGTCAAAGTGCAATAAAATCAAGTTTTGCATAATTTCGGAATAACCCAAGATAGTGCGTAATTTCCCCTTTATCTAAATAATATAGGTAACTCAAAAATTAAAAATGCTCTATTTAGCGAATCCAAGTACATATATATGAATCTAAGGTTAAATCTTTTCGATAAGATAACATATGACACACATAGACAACACACACATAACATAACAACACAACACAACACATAACATTAACAACATAACAAACAACACAACAACAACACACAACAACAACAACAACAACAACACAACAACAACAACAACATGTGCTTATAACATTTATTTAAGTATATGTTAATTTCCTGCATTATATGTGTAAGTATATTTTAGTTTAAGACGTCACATATTCATATTTTCTCTTCTTGTTCTCACACACTATTGTCTACGTTTATTTTTCATTTCTCCTTTCGCAGGTCTGCTGGAAGAAATTTCTAAAGAAATAAGCAGTACCTTTGTACTCTTGTTTAATTATGCCATATCTTGTATGTATTTTACTATGTGTACATAAATAATAAAATAAATAAATAAATAAGTCTCATAATACTATTGGCAGTAAATATGGAACTACTTTACATAACTAACCGAACTGTAGACCTCAGTTATCTCGTAAAAAATCCCGTCGGAATTACCCCAGTGCACCTTATCAGCCACATGATTTCCTGCTTTTTACTTTGCTATTGTTAGTTGAAATGAAAACTTATATTATAACCAGTGGTGGGAATTAGGTAGAGTTATTTATGTACTTGCATCGAAATGTTGATATTAATATAGATTTTCCCGGGATTTCTAATAGACAATCCCGTGTGACCAACAATATTACAAATACATAATAATAAAAACCTCAGAGATAGATAAGATAAATAAATCAAAGATAATTAACATGCAATTTTATTAGTATTAAATTCACAATACAAATTGCGCAAGTGCGCATTGGAATTTTGCAACTTCGGACATTCGATGTCGTTGATGTAAATTTGGCATCGTCGCGGGTGCAGTGGTTTAAATTGTGTAGTGATGCTCGCAAAGAGGGAGGCGGCGCACGTGAGGGAGAGGCAGTACATGCGCCCTCACGGCCGCAGCCTTCGTAGGAGACGCCCTGGGCGTCCGGAATCCCAGGCTGATTCTCGGCCACCGTAGGCGCGGGCTTGCGGACGGCGAGTAATGGGTAGCTCGCTGTTCGGTAAGGATCAAGCCCGGGTCGACGCACGGCGCGTTGTGTCCCACGTGCGCCTCAAAGAGATGTCAGCACCAACTGGTGGGGCCCGCAAGGGCCGATGCCTGCCAGGGGTGCGGGTTGTTCGAAAGAGATACCGCGGCCCCTAGCACACGGGCAATTGAGGGAACACGGGTGGGTTTTAGTCAGTAAAAGTCTGACACGCCCTCCCGCTCCACCCAGAGCGGGAGAAGTTATTTGATTTTTCCCACCCAAAACAAAAAAAAAAGTAACTTTTTATTTAATAGATCACGGGATTTTTCTGCTCTTTAAGATTAATCCCGGGATTTGGGGCTAATCGGCTAAAACCGCCGACTAGTCGGCCTACTTTTTACTCGTATTAATGTGCTTAAAAATGTAAAGAACGGTGCTTGATATGAAATTAAAATTTTTACCTACTGTTATTATTTTTATTATAGAATCAGTTTTACAGTTTACGTTCAGTGCAAGCTAGGATAGGATAGGAAAATGATAGGAAGAAACGCCGGCTCGCACGTAACCAATGATAGAATAAATGCAACGTAAACAAAAATGTGTCCCGAGAATTCCGGCTAGTCGCCGGACGCCGCGCACTGGCACCTACGAGCCGAAAGTGTAGTCACGAACATTACCGATGTCACCCGAACTCAACCGAAGACATTATTCGGCATAGCCGACTAGTCGGCCATTTTGCACCCGACTAGTTGGTTAGTCGGCCCATCCGCTTAGGACAAAATTCGGTTCCGGTTTTGGTGTCCACATCCATCAGAAATAATGATAACGCGCTCTGTTGAAAGTGGCATATTTTGACAGTAGTCTTATAAACAAGATGTACTTAAATGTGAATTCATTAGCAAACCATCACTGCTTCGTGCCAAAAGTATGTGTAGATTGACACCTAAGATATTTTAACCGGAAATTTTTATTAGCAAGCTTAAGGAGATCTTGAAATTGGTAAACAAATTACGATTGAAACGTCGTATAAACTTAAGAGTTTTTGCATTCGATAATGTTTTAAAATGTAGAATTGACTGGTGTAAAAAAGTGATTTTGCCAATAGTGACACTTAAGAGGTCTTATATAGGGTAAGTTTTTATCCAGTGCGCAAACTGTAACCATGAATTCAGCATATCATTCTAGACCCCCAAGCGAAGAAATTTTTCGTCGGTTATACAGAAAAAAATCAGCTGTTTCATAGACAAGTGCAATACCTACGCTGTCAAAATGTATGGAACAGCTGATTTGTTTTTGTTTAACCGACGAAAAATTGCAACACTGGATAAACATTTATCCTGTATGTAATGGGTGATTCATTGAATGAATCGCCGTTACAACAATAGCAGTGGACATGCCAGTAGTTTGTAAATTTTAGTGTTTTATCTGCTAGTAGTGTTTTAAACTTTATCAAGAAGTGACGTGGTCTCAGACTTAAAAGTTTTAACACGCTTTTATTATTTTAGTGTTGTTTTTTTTCAAGTTATGTGATAACAGAAACATGTTTTTATACGCATTCGTTTTTATACTAGTTGGTGAGTTGTTATTTTATTTTAGTGTCTAATTTGCTTAACTGAATACCAACCGGTCAGTACGGTCGAATTCTTTTGTATTTTGAAACATGAACCCAGGGTGGGTGACGCGCAACCTGTAACGTGGATTCAGTGAATCATGCATGCTTACGAATCCGCCCGCGTTGAAATTTTTCGTTGGTCACCTTTTGACCGCGTTTTTAATGCACTTTTCTATGAAACAGCAGATTTTTTTAACCGACTTCAAAAAGAAAGAGGCTATGACGACATGTTTATTTTTTTAGTATGTATGTTCGGGCATAACTCCGTCATATAAAGATTTGCAAAATTCTTTTTTTTGTTCGAAAGAGGTTTATTTCGAAATGGTGTCATTTAAATCCTACTTATCTAATATATTATTATAACTCAAGAACGGCTGAACCGATTTGGTTGAAAATTGACATATTTTAAAGTTTTTTAACGAAATTAAAATTAAACCATTTTTATCATTCGTTCTTTACTCAAAATCGTTCACTACCCCAACACTATTAGTTTTAGTATGGTAACATTATTTTTCTTTGAACTGTCAAGTTACTGAGTACGATTGTGAGTGCAAGTATAGGTTCTGTTTTCGATGTAAAAATTGTTCTTTTTGTTTGATCACCCTTTTTAATAACATACTTTTTAATGAATAACAGCATTTTTGTGTCACGACGCGACGCATGCTTTACTTGTGGTAACCAAGTAGTGTACAAAGACACAGATACGTACACACACATCCGACTTCGCCTTTATCACGGTCGGTGCCGAGTACTGCCGAGAGCTCCTGCGCTTACACACACATTCACAACGTGTTTGCACACTTGGTAGCCACAAGTAAAGCGCGCGTCGCTTCGTGAGATTAAAAGCAAAATACTGTACCAATCACACAGTACAATTTATAAAATAGTAGAATGATAGAATTTAGAGAACGATAGAATTTACAGAGTGCCGTGCTTTAAAACAATATTTATTTTCGTTAGTAGGTATTTCTTTTAAGGGAGTGATATCACAATATACAGAAAGTACAGAAGTCAATCTACATACAAAGTGCGCTCGAGCAACGCACACGTAGACACCGCTCACGGACACGATATCTCGGACGGGTTGGGACCAGTGCGAGCGCGAGTGCCATCCCCTGAGACACGCGTCTGTGAAGTGCAAAAATGGAGCAACAACAAAAAAAGTTATTATAACTATTCAGTGGACGGTTGTTTATATTCAACTTAAACTGTGAATTGTCGTTTTATAAGCTACCAGTTGTTTCATAAAGGTATGTACCTACCTAGGTATTTGCTTGTGTTTCGATGGTTTGTTTTAACGTAACACAGAATAGTTAGTTGTAAGCGAACATGACTTTGTGGCTTTGTTATATTTTTACAATTTATATTAGATATTTATTGTAGTACCTATAAATTAAAAAATACGCTCATCTTCCTTATTATAAATAGTTAAGACTGAACTGCTCGGAGATCGTGACATTGACAGACAAATTAAAACATTTTAGATAATAATGGTTTATATTTCCTATCTGCCTGTTTCATTCTAACAATAAATCAAACACCAAGATACGAGTGCCACTACCACGATAGCTTTTAGTGCATAAGCCAAAGTTAACAGACAACCCTAGCGCAACCGCCGAGCGTAGGTATGAAAAGTGAAGTACATACATGTTATTGACTTCTGTACTCTCTGTATTTTGTGGTGATATGAAGATTCGAGATACCAAGATGGAACTTTGCGATCTCAATACCAACACTTGTTACGCACAGGTGGATATAGGAGTGCTTGGTCGAGGAAAAGTGTATATGGTATGGCGCCGGCTATTTTTAACCACATTCCTAATTCCATAAAAGAGGAACCAGTAACGATTTTCAAAAAGAAACTAACTGCACTTCTAATAAATAAATGTTTGTACTCAGTATCGGATTTTCTAGCTGACAAATTTTAGTTGTGTATTCGTAAAGTCAAAGTAAAGTCATTTGATGAATTCCCACCCACAAAAAAAAAAAAACACCTTATTGTAAATACCTACATTCTGAGCAAATAAAATTCTATTCTATTCGATTCAAACGACGTTGTTGCGAACACGCTGATTCGAAACACTGTTTGAATGGCGTAGTACGAAAGTCAAAATCCACTGTTGTGAATAGTATAATAATATTCCAATCTAAATTTGTCTGCGGATCGAACTCGCGACCCCGATAAAGCCTTATCATTGTATTGTGTTTGGGAAACAAGAGCAATGATAATTATTATTATACGTTAATAATTTATTTTCGTTAAGTACTTATAGCAATCGACAAAGAAATTAACAAATCAAAATTATAGGTGGTACAAATTCGCAAAAGTAGACTGTCATATTGATGACAAAATGGTAGATTCAACTCAATATAGGCTAGTATCGAATGCTACAGCTCTTATTATATTATTTACTAGCTGTGCCCGCGACTTCGTCCGCGTGGATTTTTCTAAAATAAAAGTAGCCTAAGTTACTCTTTATTACATCAGCTACCTGCCAGTGAAAGTCCCGTCAAAAACGGTCCAGCCATTTCAGAGATTAGCGGTAACAAACAAACAGACAGACAGACAGACAAAAATTGAAAATATTATTATCGCACAAAAAATAAATAAAATAAAATTATCACAATATCTTTATCGTCGGTTGGCACTTCGATGAATTTCGACCCAATGCCTGTGTATTGTGCTCGAGTCCTCACTAACGACCCGCAACAGTTGATTGGTCGATTTTCCCAAATTGCTGGAAAACGATGCTATGCGCGATCGAACAACGGCATGAAAGTCTCGCTTCAGCGAACATGCTGGACGCGCTGTCGGTTGAGACTGGTCATCTCCTAACTTCCAGGGCTTATTTTTATCTTGTATTTAGAATTGTTTATAATTATTTATTGACATTGTTCTCACATACAGAAGCAACAAGAATAATGTTACCAAGATTTTGTAATATTTCAACTTGATTTTAAAAGAGTGTACTTGCAGTTTTTTCCCGTTCTTCTCCATAGAGATCTACGTTTTGGAATGGGCAACTAGCTTCAACTTTCCAACTGATCGACTTTTTGACAATTCAAAAGTGCCTGTAAATGGTTTAATTGAAATAAATGCTTTGAGTTTGAGTTTGAGTTTGAGCTACAGTACCACGGAAATTTCATAAAGATGCGGAAGGCATCATTGCACTGTACACACTTATAAATAACACCCAAGAATTAAGGTTGAACCTTCATTAATTTATTGTTATGACTAGCATTTTCCCGCGGCACCGCCCGCGTGGATGTCGGTTATCGCAAAAAAAGTAGCCTATGTCCTTCTCCATATCCCAGGCTATATCTCTGCCAAATTTCATGACGATCGGTTCAGCGGTTTACGCGTGAAAGCGTAACAGACAGAGTTACTTTCACATTATTGTTTAACTCGCGTGGAAGTCGGAAATTATCCCGGGGGAGCGTACTATTGGGATAAAAAGTATACTATGTGTTAATCTAGGCTATAATCTATCTGTGTGCCAAATTTAATCCAAATCCGTTCAGCCGTTTTTGCGTGAAAGAGTAACAAACAGCCATACATACAAACTTTCGCGTTTATGATAATAGTAAAGATATTAGTAGGGATTAATAGGGATTGCATTATAATAGATAAATGGGCAAAGTTAGTTTATTGCCACACAAATCACATTTTTTATTTACTGTTACCAAAAGACAAAAAAAGAAGGGCTCTTTTAAACCTTTCTTTTTTTGTATTTCGGTAACGCAAAAGACAAAACGTTGGTTAAGTACAGACGCCAGCACATCAAGCCACCCCAATCTGTCAAATTTCATTGATGGATTTTCAACTTTAAAATATAAGCATAGGGTTCATGTTCAATTGAGAATATTTGACAGTTTGAGGTAGCTTGATGTGCTGGCGTCTGTACTTTCATACGAAAATTTAAGAATTATTGAAGACAGATTATGCCTAAATAGATAATTATGCATTTAAAAGTAAATAAAATATGTGATTTATGTGTTTGTTATTTTGTATGATTTCAGCCACTCAGTCTGTTTCGGCACAGCTTTCAAATACAACAGAATCTTCGAAATGTCGGTAGGTGCTGTCTGTTATGGTAATATTGATTCAAGTGTGCAAAAGTAGTCATTACACTCGAGAATACTCGAGATGGCCAATGGACCCGAGAGCGCAATGAGAATCTTCGTGAAAAAATATGGGGTTTAACTCATTGACCGCTTGGTGTCATATCAATAAAATGTTTTTCAATTTATTAAAAATATTCTAATTTGAAAATTGGGATGACATATGTAACAGAAAAATAAAAGTAAATTGACGTAGATAAATATTTCCTCAATTAAAAACGATTCAAATCACATTTGTTTTTCGTTGTTTTGAATTTATCGCCAAAACGCTCATTACGGTGACTTTTTATCACGTGATCACACGTGACGTCAACTTTGTGTAAACTAAAATAGTTAGTAAGTAAACGTGAATGTCGAGTTTATAATTAACAAGATTTTTAATGGGCAGAAAGTAATATTTACTGGTGTGGGGTGCCTCTGTGCACAACTATTTCTAAAACTGCGCCAAAGTATTTGTACCGATGCCGTTTACACAAAGCTGACGTCAAGATGTCAAGTGATCTGCCAGGGGTGCGGGTTGTTCGAAAGAGATACCGCGGCCCCTGGCACACAGGCAACTGAGGGAACAGGGGTGGGTTTTAGTCAGTAAAAGTCTGACACGCCCTCCTGCTCCACCTTTTGGTAACAATATTGACATCTGTAGGTACTTTACCTGTGTTCTACAAATAAAACTATTTGAATTATGACATTTTGCCAAGGGTGGTGTGCAAAAAAAAAATTCCTACCGTGGTTTGTTTTTTAATACATTTTTTTGATGTACTGTTGCAGTGAACGCGAGTTTCGTTGTAGGAACGGAGTTTGCATACCAGAAGCTGGCCGGTGCAATGGCACCATCGAGTGCCCAGACAAAAGTGACGAAATCTTTGCGCTGTGTCGGCACAACACGTATGTTTAATTTTATTTTACAATCTTGCTATAGCTGGGGAGAAACAGTATCCTATACAGGATAAGTTTTTATCCAGTACGCAAACTGTAACCATGAATTCAGCACATAATTTTAGTTTCCCCAGCGCAGAAATTTTTCGTAGGTAACACAAAAAAAAAATCAGCTGTTCCATACATTTTGACCGCGTAGGTATTGCACTTTTCTATGAAACAGCTGATTTTTTTTTTGTAAAGCCGACGGTTAATTCAACTTACCCTGTATGTTGATCCAGGTTATATGCTATTTGAGTGGCTTTGATACAAATCCGTTCAGCCGTTTCTGCATGATTGAGAAACAAACATACAAACATATAATCGTTCACATTAAATCCTACTAATATTAAAAATGTGACAGAATTTTATGTTTAGATATTTGGATATTTAGACGTTTAGATGTTGAAATTTGGCACACAGACAGTTTATAACCTGGATTTGCATATAGGTTACTTTTTATCCCTATGTACGTTCCCGTGGGATAATTTTCACCTGCAACGCGGGCGAAGCCGCTTGCAAAACCTAGTTTATAATACTGCCGTCCTTTAATTAGAAATGACCCTCACTTGGTAAATTTTAACTTTTTAATAGAATCTAATGCCGCAGCCATACTACGGTCAATGTCAATGCCCAACATGGTGGTAAACATTCCGATAGTTAAAGCGATAAATTCAGAGGCCACACTTGACCGCCACCCGAGTTATCGCCTAATGTCAAACGGCATTGTAAAATTATCGCGCGATAATCAATGGCATTTCTCGTAGGTGTAGCCGCGGCATAAGAGAGTTCAAAATTCTCTATCTTTCTGTCTGACAAATATTTTTACAATACAAATAGTTCCCACCAAGATATGAAAAGTTTGTACGCCGTTAAGTAACATAATTTTGGATGATTCCATCACTTGAAAGCGTCTAACCCACACTTCTTAGCTAAATTTACTTTAAAATACTTTAACAGCCGGATGAAATTATTATTATCTAGTATAAATTTGATGATATGATCAATTTGCCAAAGAGCAATGGAGAGGGCTATGCTCTGAGTTTCCTACGCGATCGAATAAGGAATGAAGAGATCCGCAGGAGAACCAAGATAACCGACATAGCCCGAAGAATTGCCAAACTTAAGTGGCAATGGGCAGGGCACATTGCCCGCAGAACAGATGGCCGATGGGGCCGAAAGGTTCTGGAGTGGCGACCGCGTACCGGAAGACGTAGAGCGGGAAGGGCATCCACAAGGTAGACCGACGACCTTGTGAAGGCCGCGGTTACCCGCTGGATGTGGGAAGCACAAGACCGGTCGAAGTGCATGGGGGAGGCCTATGTCCAGCAGTGGACGTCTTTCGGCTGAAATGATGATGATGATCAATTTGATGTGTCCCACAATCAGTAACGTAAGTGTCACAGTTTTGAAGAAATAACGATTCGCGCGTTTTTTGCCATTTTCTCGGAAACAACTCTAGTTAAACGACGGCAGAATAAGTATTCCATACTACGTTCGAACGGACGTAAAAATATCGCGGCGAGATTTAATTGCGCACTCGATTTTCAACTCTCGGGATTTAATCGAACATTGACAATCCAACGGAGTGCATCTTAGCCCATCGAAAAGCATTCTGTTCGATTTTCAATCGGCGCTAAGCAGTGCGCTAAAGATAAAGAGATGCATTTATTTGTATAAACATGTGTAACATGGTACATACATAAATACACATAGCTGGAAAGTCGTTTAAAATTGCTGGTTCAACATGTTTTGCCATATTCGGCGTACAAAATAGTTTATAATTTATTTTAGTTTAAAATTATAAATGTGAATGTTTTTAATAATCAGTCAATACAAAAATATAGCAAAAAAAAACAAAATAATAATTGAAACAATAAAATGACTAAAACTAAAATACTTATTAAATTATAAAGACACCTTTCTGCTCCTCCAGATGTCCGGACCAGTTCCGCTGCACATACGGCGCCTGCATGTCGCTCTCCGTCAGATGTGACGGCAATCAGGACTGTGCCGACAACTCGGATGAGCTGATTCCTCTTTGTCGGAATGATTTCGCGGATTTTAACATGTAAGTAAATAAACATCTGGATGACCGAGCTTTGCACGGTTTTTTTTGTTGGTTTGACGTTTTCTAAAAATGAAACCTAATAGTAATTTTATTGAGGCTACCTACTTGGTTGAGGCGCTGGTGGCACTCGTATATCAGCCCAGAGTCAACTGTGTGACTGTTCAGCGCTTGCAGAACAGCCATGTTATCTGAGAGTATGCGGATCGAGTGGTCTTTAACTTTCCTGGCCATGATAGCTGTCGCGGCAAGGGAGATGCCCATGCATTCGGCCTGGAACACTGTGTTATGGACCCCCAGTGGTGTGGCTATGTATATGTTGAGGTCGTCCGAGAAGACTCCAGCACCTGTGCCACTAACTGTTTTTTAACTATTTTTTTTGGAAATATTTTGAATGTACAGAAACTATTATTATTTGTATATATATATTTATATATGTATACAGGGTGACTGGTAATTAGTGACGGATATTTAAACACAGGATTGTACTCATTATAACAAACAACTTTCCCAAAGAAACGATTTTTTATTTTATTTTTGGGTTGATGGCAATAGGCTCACCCCCTATTAACCTTTAGATCCCGTCTAATGAGACACAATTGATTTTGTAATGTGTGGGCACGCCCCTCCCGGACGTTAGCGGGAACTTAACTGGCCAATTGTGGATGTACTAAGCACACCTCTGCCTTAACAAAATAGGAAAATTTCGCCGTCTAAAATCATAGTCTTGCCAATTTAAATGAGTCCTATTTCAGTTGTGAAGCACGCTCGTGGATAATGGCAGTGAACTGCAGGAACTCAGATAGAAAATGCGACAATGGCCAGGTCTTACCGGAGCCGACCAGGTAATAATAATAGATACCTAATGCATGTACATATTTATATTGTAGTCGGTTAAAAACAACCGTCTTCCGGAAAAACACTACGAAGTAAAAAATAACTTTAATTTCGGAAGGCGGTGACAAACAATTTAAATACATATCCAAAGTCATCGACTTCCGAAATTAAAGTCATTTTACACTTTGTAGTGTTTTTTTTTTGGAAAAGATTTTATTTTTCACTTTTTAGTTATAGTAGGTACCTACCCCACAGCAATTCGAAATTTCATCATCCTTAGGGTCAAAATAATGCATATTTATGCGATAGCAGCAATCGCGGTTGATTTGCTGACATTTTTTGAAGAGCTCCGTCTTCTGTCTGGGACCATTTCGGAATAAACCCCTTTCGAACAAAAAAAGAATTTCGCAAATCCGTCAATATATGACGGAGTTATGGCCGAAAATACATAAATAAAAAAAAACATGTCGAATGGATAACCTCCTTCTGTTTGAAGTCGGATACAAAACCGGAGGCAACACTCTAAATATACACCGTGACATTTTAGTCGTCTTACAACGGCAGCCCACTTCATGCATCCAATGAGAACTAATCATTTATTTAATAAAAATGATATTTTTGAACATATGCATAATTTAAAAAATGAAAATATCATTCACTAAGACGCATGACGTAGTTTGAAACACCCTGTTATGGAGTTGGAAGTAATGATGGGATGTTATGGTAGGTAGGTAGATATCTCCTACCGGTTGATACGTAAACATTATTAACAGGGAGGGTGTTTCATAATTCTAAAGCATTATTTATTTTCCTTTGTACCTATTATCTTAATTAATTGTAACAATGTTTTAATCGCGCCTAGACGTATTTTATGACGGATACATTGAGTGAACCACTTTTGTAAGACGACTAAAATGTCACGGTGTATAAGTGAAGACAACTGTGGTCGAACGCTCTCTTTCTAAATACACACATTAGAACGAGACAGTGATATATCTTTTCTCCCTCTTATGTTTGTATTCAGAAAGAGTGTCCAACCACAGTCGTCTTCACTTAGGTATTTAGCGTGTTGGCTCCTCTTTTATCTATAAGCTTCTTGGGCAAAGGCCACTGATACAGATAAGACACAACGCTTGCTAATGACGGGTTGGCGATTTGTGTGTCTGTTTGTTCCCGCTAATCTCTGAAACGGCTGGACCGATTTTGACGGGACTTTCACTGGCAGATGGCTGATGTAGTAAGGAGTAATTTAGGCTACTATTATTTCAGAAATTTTATTTGTTTTTATTGACATATAAATAATATTAAAAAAACTATTCCGCGCGGACGAAGTCGCGGGCACAGCTAGTATTATATTATAATACTAGCTGTGCCCGCGACTTCGTCCGCCGGCACTGCCGGAACAGACAGTCAAGCCAGACAAAAATTAAAAAAAAAATGTTATTTTGGTATATGTACCGTGTATACATCCTGCATTTAGTAAAAAGTTTTTAATATTACAAACAGACACTCCAATTTTATTTATCTATATAGATATATAGATTTATACAATACAATCTCAGTCGGCGGCAATAAATGTCTAGATGTCTCCGACGAAGTTGGGTTGTTTGATTTTTATAAATTTATTTTACACTTTTCAGTTAATATAATTATTTTTGATATTAATAAGACCTAATATATGATTGTATATGAGCTTTATCACCGCTTTAATAAAAGTTTTGATATTTTTGTGAGAAAGGTTTCCAACCAACTTAAAATTCATATAGATCCTAAATGGCCATTCTTAATGAAAAATGATAACAGAAACTTAAAGATCATTTAAAAATACCTATTCAATGATACCCTGCTTCACACAGTTCGTCGACTTTCATTTTTTTCTTTTTCACAATATGGCGTCTAGTTGTCGCCATATTGAATTTTGATTAGGTACTGTCATGTCTTCAGTGCCACAATAAAGGCCCTCCGTAATCGGGTAAAAAAAAGGTTGTTCTCTGTCTTTAGGTGTGATGGCCACGTGGACTGTGAAGACGGCTCGGATGAAACCCTGGTCAGGTGTGCTGAAGCAGAGTGCCTGTTCCCGCTATTCCGCTGCGCTTATGGCGGCTGTGCTTATATGAAAGCGGCGTGTGATGGCGTAAGTGCTGCAAGGGCTCCGCAGAAGAAATAGCATTCATTTTGACAGTTCACCAACATGCATTGCGTTATTTACGTTGTTCTTTTTTACGCGCGTTTAGCACTTTTTGGGTCGTCATCGACACCGAACGCTTTCCAGCGAGCACACGTATGAGTCGCGCGTTGATGTCTTTTACACGTAATTGTTCAAGTTTTCACTTCTGTCGGCAGTCCCGGAGTGGTTTTTACACGCTTTATATTAGCTTCACTTGTATGTTTGTTTGTTTGTATGTTTGTATGTAACCGACTCCTTTGGATGCTATGTTGACCCACTTCAAACGGTCAGATTTCATTGAAACTTTGTAGACTTATCGAGGACCAATGACAATTCAAAAAAAAAAAAAAAACAGAAAATAAACAAAAAAAAAACTTAAAAATCACGCTTTTCAAGCAAGCAAAACTAAAAAATTGTAAATAAATAATAGTTTAAAAAACTAAAAAACACGCTTTAAAAACCAAACTAAAAAATTAGAAAATAATTTAATTCTATTAAAAAACGTGGGGTGCTTGATATTAATTGATTATAAAAATACCTCAAAAAGTGTGTTTTTTAGTTTTTTAAACTATTATTTTTTTATCACAAGAATTGTGATTAACGGTGTGCTTAATTACGTAAGGTGCTGGCACTGGAGTGAACGAAGTGAAGGTGTCAATAAAAGACTATGCTGATTTGTTTCTAGTTTTTTTTTAGGAAGACGTGCTCACTTTTGCGTGACTGTTTATCGCTCCTTACTATGATATAGTCTTAAAGCTCCCGCCGACGCGATTCTTATAGTTATTCTTTTTAGTTTTTTTATATTTTTTATTTCGTTTTTTATTTTATTTTTATCTAATTTATTTTTGTTTGTACAATTTCACTCGCCAAACTTTGCCGGTTGATGGCGAGAAGCGCTTGTTGATGAATAAATGTTTTAATGTTATTTTAAACTTGTAGAAAACCTAACCTTTAAATAAAACTACTAATTAACTTATTAGTAAATCGAAGTGAGTTCATTTCTCTATAACGCCTGAATCCTTGTTATCGAGAAATAAACTCCTCAATTTCAATTTTAGCATACCTTTACTCAATTTAGGGTAATTAGACCTTTTTGTATGAAGTTTTCTATGAGTATGATAGAAATTGATCTATTAAAATCCCCTCAGTCTGCGGGAGCCTTAATTCAAGAATTTTGATCAGTCTTCAAAGCCTAATTCGCTTATGACGTTGCCCCGGCTAGCGCTACAGTATTATTATTCACGAAGCAAAGCGGGCTTTACTTGTGGTATAAACACAGACATAAAAATATCACGGTGGGATTTTCAACTCTCGGTGTGCATCACAACGTTGCCTGCGAGAGATCTAATATTCTGTATTGACATCGTAAAATGTACTCTAATGCAGTTGAATTTAAAATCGTAACTTAATTGACAAGATATTTGCTGTGACGCAGTGGTATGAATGGAACGCATAACTCGTTCCATTCGCTCGGAGTATGTCTGAGAGAGAAGAATCCAGAATGAGGTTACCCGACAGAGAACCAAAGTTGTCGACATATCTCACAGAACTAGCAAGCTAAAGTGGCAATGGGCCGGCCACATTAGCCGTAGAACCGATGACCGTTGTGGTAGACGTGTTCTTGAGTGGAGCGCCCAAGTAGCATTGCAAGCTGTATACAAGCTGTATTTAAGTTCGATTTTATACTAGAAGCTGTATATTCAGGCTGTATAGAGGCTGTATAAGCGCTTATACAGCCCTTATAAGTAAAAAATGGGCACATTTTATACAGCGTTTTGCTCTAGTATAGCTGTATAATAGCTGTAGAAGCAACAGAGGCGCTGTATAATAGCTGTATTAGAGCTGTTATTCGGTGTACAAAGAAACCATTATACTACAGATATTATCTTATAAATACTTTATAAAGAAAAGAGTTTTAAATAGGTTTTTGAAGAGAATCACAGAATGAATGTAATTCTTTCCAATGAATGGCGACATTGTTATTTATAATATTTATTAGTAAGTAAACGTAATCTTGGACTTATATCAGAGATATCTGAAGGTGTTAATTGGTGAATTGAAATTGCGGATTCAAATTTATTGTGAACCTGTCTATGTTTTCCGTCAAAATATTCAAGCGCCAGCAAAATAATCGATCTGATATAAAAGAAAAATACTATTTATATGGTAAGTCAATATTGGTTTTAAGGTTAGAATAAAAAACAATTTTATAATAACAGAAGTGAGGGTAGTGTGATCATTGTGCCCTCATATCAAGCCGAAAATCATTATATATTCCTTAAATTATGTTTCATATTTTGTTTTATACCTACATTCGAAATTACGAAAATGGCGACTATTTGCTAAACAGCCTAAACGATAATCGGAGTGTATTATAGTCTGAGTAGCTGTACTAAGTAAGTTATGGATTATATTGTACAGCTTTTGGCTCCTAATCAGCTTTATAATAGAATATTTTTATTACTTAGGCTGTATATCAGTGCTCTATACATAACTTATAATGCTCATAAGGGTTACCTAAAATAAATAAAAAAGGCAGACTCAATATGATACGTACCTACATATAGTAAAACAAAAAAAAGGAAGAGATTCTCAATTTGACCTTGTATTTTATACCTAAGTAAACTTATTGTAAAGCATTATTAGTTTGTTGTATGTAATATATCAGTTTTACTTTATTTTCAGGAAAATATGCCGACTAAAATTTAAGCAACCATTGAGAAAGGGCAAAACAAGCTTTGCATTGTACCAAGTTTGTGGGAATCAAAAGGCAAGTTAAGATGGCCAAGAAAGCGATTGGATGTCAACAAATTAGTAAAGGATGAAACATCTCGGCCTTTTTATAATTGGTCCACCTCAAAATGCTGTGTGAAAAGACTATCCTTATCGTCATATGACGAAGCAGTAAGAGAACTAGATCTCATGGTTCAAATCAATCATCATTTGTACTACTTGCGCTGCTTTATGAAGAAACGTCATAATCATGTTCCAAAGGTTGAATTAAATTTACACATTTAACATAACTGTTATGATCATTAATAACCCTGTTTAATGTTTTTGCTACGGAACCCTCTTCGTTGACCGTAAAGTCTTTCCGATTGACTGTCATTAATACAAAATAAAGCTGTACTGTAGCTGTCATTAATTTTTTTAGTTTCAAAACACCCTCAAAAACAGAAGTCATAAAACCACTGTATTTACAAGAGTGTACAATTACGCCATAAAAATAAGTTTTAGAACGGAGTTTGCATACACCATTGTACAGAAAGAAACAAGTCTTAAGTGATACTATAATAACACTAAGAGCTGTAATAAGTAAGTGTTGACATGCAAAATACAGCTTGTATACAGCTTTAACGATAAAACCAGATTAAAGTGTCACAAAATACTTAAGCTGTATAGTGGAGTTTTCATATTCTGTTTAAATACCCTAAGCTTTCGCGGATCCCTTAATACAGATTGAATAATTTTTTGACACTCTTGTAAGTCTCTAAAGGAACTCTAAGTTCTAAATAGGCTGTTATATGTATGTTGAAAACGCTTGCGTGCTGCTTGGGCGGGCCTCGGGCTAGGTGGAGCGACGATCTTCGCAGTTGAAGCAACTGGATGAGAGTTGCCGATAATCGAGCTGAATGGCGTGCAATTGGAGAGGCCAATGTCTAGCAGTGGACTGTTGGCTGATGATGATCGTGATGACCTTTGAAGAATGAAACCTCATTGAATGATTGCAGGTAGAAAACTGTGCTGATGGCTCCGATGAATCTTTCGAGCTGTGCGGTCGAGTATTGCCAGCTAAGACTACCACCACACCTAAGTAAGTGTCCCGATAAGAATTCCGTTGCATTTAAAGGTATGTAGTGGTTTTTCGTGATTATTTCTTTGAATATATATAATTTTTTTTTTCAGTCAAGCATTTTTAACACTACCTCATAAATAAAAACATTTCATCGTAATAAGTAGGTAGTGCAAATAAAACATAATTGATGTCGATTTTTGTAAGTAAATACCAAAATAACTGTATAAAAAATAGCGTAGAAACTTATAAGTAAGTACCAACGATCTAGTGCTCGGTAGAAAAAAGTTTACTTTTGTTTTAACTTAATAAGAAAAAACCACACGAAATGCGACGTTGCCAGCTTGCCAGCCCGCGCCGGATGAACGTAAATACATCGCGGCAGGCTTTTATCGCGCATTGAATTTTCTACTGTCGGTGTTGAACCGAGCATTGACATTCCAACAGAGTGCATCGCAGCGCGTCGAAAAAACGTACTACTGGATTTCCAACTCTCGTCGTTTAGCAGTACGTTGAAGATCCAGTGCGCGATACTATCCCGCCGCTACATTCTCAGATCAGGCGAAAGATTCGATCATACGTCTGATTTATTCAGCCGTCAGATTTGTTCAACCGTCAGATTTGTTCAGCCGTCACATTTGATCAGACAGCAGATTTGTTCAGCTGTCAGATTTGTTCAGCCGGCAGATTTGTTCAGGCGTTCGGGGGCCTTTTATTTATTTGTTTAACAGTTTAACCAATTATGCAAACACAAATAAACGGACAAGAAGAAAGGAACAGAAAAATACGTACATAGGTAATGCTTATTCCTACAGAAATTTCTTCCAGCACACCTGCGATAGGAGAGCAGATAAAAAGAGATGTAGACAACGTGATAGTAATAGTAAAAAAGAAAAATTAAAATCAATCAAATCAATTGACGACACGGTTGGTGTAATGGCTGCTGCGCAGCGTGTCGCGGGTTCGATCCCCGCACGGAACAAATATATTTTGTATGATCTGCAAGTAATTGTTCCGGGTCTGGGTGTTTGTGAGTTTCTATGTTTGTAAACGCACCCACGATACAGGAAGAAATTCCTAGTGTGGCGCAACGTTTTTAAAACAAAAAAATTAGGTATCTATTTTTGAGATCCGACTATCGCCCGAATAAAAAAAATTTGTCTTAAATTCAGTTTTAGCATTTTTTCTAAATTCCATCGTTCAAATTCCAGACCAGTGTGCAAACTTCCCGCACCACCCGACCACGGCCGCTACAGCATGGGGGGCAAAGTGCAAGGAGTCCCAGGCCAAGAGTTCAGTTCCGTCGTCTTAGACTTTAGCTGTGACCCTCCATACGAGCTCTTTGGGGAAAGCACCCTGTTCTGCAGCATGGGGGAATGGTTTGGAGAGCTGCCTAAGTGTGCTCGTAAGTTTCATAATCAGCCTATAATTTTCCTACAGCTGGGACCACGGAATAGAAAAACCTGTGGAAGTGCCCACGCAGCTATCACGCGTGTCACCGCGTGTGTCACAATTATGCGCAGAAATATGTAAGAGAATAACCTTCGCCTCGTCAGTTGTAATAAGTCTTAATTCTGTATGGACAACAAATAAGGTTTTCGTCAAAGTTGAATATGTTGTTCATACAAAATTAAGACTTAGACCATCTGACGAAGGTTGTCATTATTTTACATATTTTCCGCATAATTGTGACACGCGGGACAGCTGCGTAGGCGCTTCCACTGTTTTTTCCGTTTTTTCTATTCCGTGGCTGGGACAAAGGCTTCCTCTCTGTGAGAGGGAGTGGCCTACCACGTGGACCCAGTGCGGGTTGATAGACCACATGTCTAATTTTTGGTTCTAGGAAGTTTCCTCACGATGTTTTCCTTCACCGTTTTGAGAGCACTGGTGATGAACTATTTTACAATTAAACCGCCGAAAAAAACTGAAAAGCAAAAATTAAAAAAAAAACTTTTTTGTTTAACCTTAATAACTACGGCTCGGATAATCGGATGCATATTTACCTAAAGTTAATTTTTAGTTACGAAAATGTGGAAGCGGCTTCTTAACATATTTTTTTTGTATAAAAATCCTGGGATGCCAGCAACACCGGGAATGCATAACTAGTCAGTTGTATAGTATGGAAGCGACTTCTAAATGACGGATTGCATAACTATTCAGACTCATATTTATTAAAAAATTAACCCCGATGGAAATTTGGTACCTATACCTATGTACCTAGGGTGTAAGTCTGTAAGAGTAGGGGTGGTGCGTGTTAGTAAAAACATTTTTTTTACATTAAATAAAAAAAAAAAATCGGTACAAAAGCGCATTCCATTTTAGCCAACCTCTCAACGGTGAATATGCATCCGAATATCAGATCTCTATTCATAACGTAAGTTTGGAAGGCGGTTACATACAATTAAAATACCTATCCAAAGTCACCGACTTCCGAATTAAAGTTAAACAAAAAAGTTTATTATTTTTTGCTTTTCAGTTTTTTCGGCGGTTTAATTTATTGTTAAAAAGTTTTTAATTTATAATTTTTCGTGAATCTAATCTACTAATTACTACATGCTTAATTTTTGATTACTTTTTGTGATACACAACTCAGCATTAAGAAAATCTGTGAGTGAACCATCAATCATCCCCTGTTTTCTTTCCCTTAAGGTTGGATTTTTTTTCCAAATTTATATGGGACCAACTTCGGGGTATACCCTTTTCTAAAAAAAAAAGAATTATCAAAATCGGACTACTCTGTAAAAAGTTATGCGTGGTCATACATAAAAAAATATATATACGCGTCGACTTGAGAACCTACTCCGTTTTTTCGTCGGTTAAAAGTAAACTGCCAGCTGGGTTTTGAACCTACGACCTGCAACTCGTAAGTCGCGCGGCCATTATCTCTGAGCCATCACTGTTACTGCACTGCATTAATACTAAAGTCCGTTTTTAAATAAACGAATGTCTAAATAAAATCGCAACTCCAGAGGTTGCCGTTTGATCGATATTTTTTTCAACTCAATGTCATAAAAGGAAGCTTTTTTCTTAACAAAAAAAAATGAAAATGTTTTTTTTTTATACAACGAAAGTCTACAATTAATCCTTTGGCTTCTATTTTAGCTTGAAAGTACCAAAAATCCAAGCAATTTCTAGGAGTAACTACATACATGGGTACATTAGATGTTTTATAATAAAGTTCTCTGTATTTATATTTATACATCTCCTAATAAAAAATCAAAAATAAACATTGTAATTACAAATTAAAAAACGAAACATACCAATCAAAAATGTCAGCGTGGCCTCAGCAATAAAAAAAAGCTTAAGACTATATCATGTCAAACAGAAATAAAAAACAGGAACAAAATAATTACGTCAATCAGAGTAACTGTATGTCAATCAGTTATTGAATCATCATTAAGAGCATTCATTCCACGCGGGCTGGCAACAACGCATTTATACCTAGTAGTTTTTCGTGATTATTTCATTAAATACAAACAAAAGTACATTTAGCCAAGCATTAGATCGTTGGAATTTATAATTATTTTAAATATTTACTCTTTCTTATAACCATTTAATCGTACTTAGTAATGCAAATAGAAAATAATTGACGGTATGTCGATTTTTATAACCAAATACCAAAATAACTGTAAAAAAATTGCATACAAACTTGAAAATACCAACGTTCAAGTGCATGGCTGAAAAAAATGTTTACTTTTGCCTGTATTTAATGTAATAATCACGAAAAACCGCCATAAATGCGCCGATGCCAGCCAGCGTGGGGAGAATGCTCTTAAGGAAAACGTCAATCGTATCATAATTAAAATTTCGTTTAGCTCCATTTTAAATACAGTACCACTAGGTACTGTATTAAAAAAAAAAAAAAAATTAGGAATTATTTAAGGTTCACAAAAAGAGGCGTTATCATTAAATTAGTGTTCAATAATATTTGTAGAAGCAAAAAAGTACAAAACAAAACATAACATCACGCCTTGTTTCCCCGAAGGCTTGGGCAGCGGTGTATCCATAGTACACCCACATTTCACCAGTTATATTTAAATCCCATGTAATAGGGGACGAGCCTATTGCCGTCAACGGAGCATACAACAAATCTAGACTCCCGGCTGCTACTGAAAAAATTCAGATAGAAAATCTAAAGAACACTTTGCCCGACCTTGGACCCAGGACCTCATGCTCAATACATGCCATTGTTATTTCCTCTTCAGATTTCTGCCAACTCCCCAAGCACCACAGCGTAGAATACCGCTGCCCCATCTCATATGACTTCAGAGTGAGAGGTACACGTGAGTGCAACGAAAGGGAACCAGTTGGTACCCCGGTCAAACCTCGGTGCCGTCAGCCAGTGTACTACCAGCCCGGCCCCATGATGATTATGCGCTGTTTGCAGAGTGGGAAGTGGGATCAAATCGTGACTTGCGTTCCAGGTATAGTGGTATAAGCAAATTTTTTAATCATCCCTTCCCCTTATAGAATAGAATAGAAACGTTGCCCCAACACTAGGAATTTCTCCCGTATTGTGGGTTTACAAACATTTTAACTTACATACACAAACAGCCAAACCCGGAACAACCACTTGTAGGTCATACAAATATTTGTTCCGTGCGGATATCCAACCCGCGTCACGCAGCGCAGCATTCAATCGCTTAACCATCGCGCCAACCGTGCTGCCAACAGGACCACGCCGTTATCACGAATGTACATCATCATTTCAGCCGAAAGACGTCCACTGCTGGACATAAGCCTTCCATTTCGACCGGTTTAGTGCTTCTCGCATCCAGCGGATTGCTGCGGCCTTCACAAGGACATCGAGGGAGTGGGAGGGGGTGGAAGGTCTTCCAACGCTAAGTTTTCAAGTACGCGGTCCCCACTCCAGAACCTTTCAGCCCCATCGGCCATCTGTTCTGCGAGCAATGTGCCCTGGCCACTGCCACTTAAGTTTGACAATTCTTCATGCTATGTCGGTTATCTTGGTTCTCCTGCGGATCTCTTCATTTCTGATACACCAATTTACAGATCAACGATATTTTATATGGAGCGACTGGCTATCTGGCCTCCATAACTCAAGTACCTACTGGCTAACACCATTCTACTCGGAAAGACTGGTTGTTAGATGTTCGGGCTTCAGAATACCCGTAACGACTGTCGAAGATCTACGAATGACAGCCGGGACCGATGGCTTCACCTGCTTTTAAAGGCACATGGATGGTCAATCATAACCCACAGATGCACTATAATCATTTGTTGAAAGCCTTTTCAGATTGACTCGTACGTTTGTGGCGGCCATCTATAATGCCACATGCGAACTACAAAAATCAAAGACTTGAAAACACAAAAAGTATTGAGGCGCATGACTCGCATATATACAACATCCCGACATCAACCGTCGGGCAGTAGCCCACCAGACACAACACCCGTCTGGTCGGAGGATCCTCCTATACCATAGAGTATGAGTGAACCTTACACCCTGTTCCTCATACCTCTATACGTCTATGACTAAGTCCCCTCCCTTGTATATGTGACCACAAATGTTTTGTTTTAGTTCTTTTTCGTTTTTTTTTTTGCGTAATTATGTTTAGGATTATCAGCCTATAATGTCCCTACTGCTGGGACACAAGCCTCGTCTCTGTAAGACGGAGTGGGCCGTAATCTACCACGTGCATAGCGGGTTTGTAGATGTCTTCGAATTTTTAGCTCTAAGTCATGATGATTTCCTTTACCGTTTTTGACAGAAGTGTTTATGAAATACCTGCTACAAGTTTACCAAAAAAAATGAAAAGCGGCCACTACTGTACTTATCATTTTTTATTTTTTTTGTGTAGAATGTGGTAAGCTGGGCCCGGCTGGCGAAGTCCTACTGCTGCACGGTCGAGACGCAACGCGCAACGAGTTGCCGTGGCACGTCGCGATCTACCGGGGACCCCGCCACGAACAGATGTGCTCTGGGACCGTGGTCAGGGCTAATGTGGTCATATCAGGTGGGTACTAACGCAGAAACTTTTTCGTCAAAATCAAAGTCAAAAGTAATTAACACGCTTTTATTAGCTTCGTAACGGAATATTTGAAAGTGATTTTGACCCACTTCAAAACGTCGAATTAAATTGAAACTTTGCACACTTGTCGAGAACCGATGACTATTCAATAATTTCATAAAGTTCAATTACTCTGCCGAAAAATATGTTGAAAAAAAAAACAAAAAAAAAACACGCTTTTTTAGTTAGCCGAACTAAAAAATAAAAATAAATAATAGTTATTTCGGAACGACTCCACGTGACTGGCCTATTTTTCGGCCAGAGAATCACCCATGCCATACAACGTGGCAATGCTGCCAGCCTTTTGGGCACTTTTCCCGTTGACAACGATGCCGACGAACTTTTTGATGTCTTATAATTATTTTCTTTTTTCTATACTTGTACATATTATTATTTTAAGACCAAGAGTAGTTTTCAAATTATAAAAAAAATTCAAGTAGAAACTATTCGTAAGAGATAACGAAGTTTTTTTTTTTATTCCTTTCAAGCTGCCCATTGCTTCTGGAGAGGTAGCAGTATCCAGCCGCCGTCCAACTACATGGTGGCGGCTGGGAATCTGTACCGAACCTGGGACCACCCCAATGACGTTAATACTACGCAGACCTCGGAGGTAAGACGTAATTAAACAGGTATAGAAAGATACATCACAAACGTGTAGGGTTACCAGGTCTTAAAACCGAAAAGCCGGACAGACGGGTCTGTTTAGTCGGGCATTTGGGTAAAAAGGCCGGACACACTTCATTTTTTAGTCTTAGCATAACACTACAATAAAATAAAAAAACACTACAAAGTGAAAAAATATAGGTAATACAATTCATTACAAAATTAAAACAAAAAACCATTAAAAAATCATTAGAGCATTAAAATAAAATTTAAAATTCAATACAAAAATTAAATTAAATATATTATTAAATGGTCATTATAATTAAATTTCTTTAAATTATCACAAAAAAAAATCAAATCAAATGAAACTATCACAATAATATTATCTTTATCGTCGGTTGGTCTGCGCATCGGACTGCTCAAAACTTCACTAAATGACCCGCAATAGCTGATTGGTCGATTTTCTCAGAGTGCTGGAAAACGATTGTTAGGTTTTGATTTATATTCGCACCATTTGACGCAATATATTATGACCAAAGTTTCCAAGTTATGTTTTTATATTCGATTATTTGTAATCGACTAATTGTGCTGGCAACCTCGCAACTGTTCAATTCGTGTGATTCTCTTTGGCAAAACTGTCAGTAAAAAGTAGTGCCGCGCGAGCGCATGGGAGGAGAAGTAGGAGAACGTAATGTACTCTGTGAACGTAAAAGACGTTCGTTTGCCGTCCTCGAGGTCGGACGTACAATTGGTATTTTACGTTTCTGGCCTCCATCTCCAGTTGCGATGTTGGCTAATATGGAATGCGCTTTTGTATCGAAATAACCTTAATTTAATTTATGTATATTTTTTTTACTAACACACACCACCCCCTCCCTTACACCCTACATACATATATTTGCATCGGGGCTTAAACATTAATTCTAAATAAATATGTATCTGAATAGTTTTGCAATGCTAGTAATTTAGAAGTCGCTTCCATACTATACACCTGACTAATTATGCATTCCCGGTGTTCCTGGCATAAAAATATGTTTTTAAAAGCCGCTTCCATACTTTCATAACCAAAAATTAATTTTAGGTGAATATCCCATCTCTAGTTATAATGTAGTACCAAAATAATAAATAGTTATACTGGAGTGAAGCAGTTTTATTGGTATTAAGAAATAGGATCGGTCACACTCACTTGCTAGAGTACGACGTAATGATGAACTTTTTCTCCTTTTCATCCACAGATAAAACAGATAGTACTCCCAGCGCGGTTCCAAGGCTCAGCCACGAACTTCCAGGACGACATTGCTGTCTTGATCCTGGTCACGAATCTTCAGTACACCGCACACGTCAGACCTGTTTGTATTGACTTCGAATACGATTTCGATACGCGGCAATTGAAAGAACACAGTGTTGGTAAGGTAAGAAGTATTTTGGGAAGAAAGTTTAAGGATCAGGATTATTGGATTTTTGATGAAAAGGGAACAAAGGATAATGAATACGGGGCTTTTGGCTACTTTGTAATGTGTGCATTTTATGTATCTTGTATGTAATGTGCGTTTTGTTTGTGCAGAACATTTTTTCTTTCTTTCTTTATTTTTAACCGACTTCAAAAAGGAGGAGGTTCTCAATTCATCGGGATCTTTTTTTTTCTAGAGCAATCTCGAGCGTAACAAAGGGTACTACAAATACTTTCTTTCGTTCTAGATCGCAGGCTGGGGTCTGACCGAGAGGGGCAGCTACTCAGACACCCTGAGAGTAGCCGACGTGCCTTACGTCCCTATACAAGACTGCATCGCCGACGTTTTACGATTGTTCGACGAAAAATTTAATGTCTATATAACTAGTGACAAAATATGCGCTGGATATAAAAATGGTAGGTTTTTACAATTTTTTTTGATTTTTTAACTTTTAACGAACAATGATTAATATGGCACTGATTTAAAGAGGCAGTTGTAAATAGCGGTTTTGGTAAGTTAAAAATTATAATGGCACGTTTAATAACTAGTTCAGCAGTTAAAACTAAACAGTAAAGTAAACCAAAATGAGTAATAAAAAATAATGAAATGGATCAGTGAATACATAATTGAGCAGAAAAATAATTAAATGGGCGGTAAAAATTATTGAACGAGCGGTTACGTGTGGGCAGTAATAAATCGGAATTTGTCGGTAAGAAATCTCAATCTAAGCAATTCTTTAAACAACGCTTTTATCCCTAAACATAATTTCGCTACCAATTTCGAGGTAGCGCTCGCCGGCCGCTGCCGCGGCACCGGTCGCTTCGCTCGCTCGGCTCACGCGTAGTTGGTCACAGTTCTAACCTAACCTAACCTATGGATATCGTTGCAGGAACCGCTCATTCCATCATTTTTACCGCTCATTCAGTTATTGAACTGCTCAATTATTTTTAGAATTGACATTGTATGATAAAATAACCGACAAATTGTTTTTTTGTTACTGTCCATGTTTTACTGTTGCAATTATTAATCAACCGCCATTAAATTAAATAACTGCTCAATATGTTTTTCAACTGATCATAATAACATCTCAAATATTTAAATAACAGCTCAAAAAAATAGTTCCCGATTCATATTACCCGTGGATACGTTACCGGCGCTCAATATTGGCAAGATAAATGCAAGGTAATTGCCTGTCGTGTTATTAGTCACGTACCATCCAGTGACGCGGCGCAACGTTAGTGCCATAACTAAATATATGAGTTTATCTCTTTCTAACAACAGGAATTGGTATGGGTCTGTCCTGTTTTTCGCGCATTGTTTGATCGCTGTTTTTGAGTGCTCTAATGTTTGTGTATGATGCGTCTATTTGATGACCAGAGGTCGGAGTAGGTCGATTGATTTTATATACTTGCGTCAAGATATTATAATATGGACATGCCATTTTATACATAATGTGCGGGAAGTACCGGAAAAAGTTCCGGAATTGGAATTATGGAATAAAATAAAACAAAAAACACACAGATAGGCTAACAAAAACGTTTATTATATGAATGATTGATTGAATTAAATGAACAATTATTTTTAATTAAACTAAAACATAAATAAATTTATAATTGATATTATTAATACGTTTTTCACCTTAAACACAAATTCGTGCTAATTTCAAAATTCCGGAACAAATATCACAATAAATATGAAGTTCCGGTATTTTGGAGGCATATCCATATTATCCTCTACGTTTGAGGTCAACGATCTTAAATCAATCTACCTACTCCAACCTCTGCTAATCACTCAGACAGGTACATATCATTTGAAAAAAAACCGGCCAAGTGCGAGTAGAACTTGCATACGTAGGGTACCGTACCACAATATTAAACGCCACATATTAAAAAAAAACGCGTTTCTTATTTGACTATTTGTTTTTTTTTTTGTCTGTATGTCTGTCTGTTTGTTCCGGCTTATCTCCGTAACGGCTGGACCGATTTTGACGGGACTTTCACTGACATATAGCTGATATTATACGAAGTAATATAGTTACTTTTTGTCCCAGTATGACGTTGAATTATACACGTGGGTCCAGGCCAGCAGCTAGTAATAAATAAATATTATTCCTCAGGTACAGCTTTATGCCAGGGGGACAGCGGTGGGGGACTGACGTTCCCCGCCAGAGAACGAAGTTCCTACCGCTACTACCTGCGGGGCGTCGCGTCCACAGGTTTCAACAATGACCTGTGCAACTCTGCCACGATCACCAGCTTCACACGTGTTGTGAACCATGAAGAGTTCCTGCAGGAGTATTTGTGATGTGTGTTTGTTTGTCTGTGTAGGGGGATAACTGCCTAACACACTAACAGTTCGAATGGCTTTTCAAAATCAAAATCAAAATCAAAATATTTTATTTCACATAAACCTGCAAGGGCACTTATGAAACGTCAGAAGCTAGGTGCACGGTTCCAATTTGTCGCTTCCTATGGAGAAGAGCCGGCAAGAAACTCCACGGTTACTCTTTTAAAAATAATTGGGTTTTACAATGTTTTCAAATGACAGTGATATTAGGCATGGGAGGACAGTGCAGGCCTGTCAATAAGTACCAGGTACTTACAGGAATGAAAATAAAGAATAGAAACTGTAGGCCTACAACGTTCTCTCATTCACAATATGTAAAATAATCTACATAAGTAAAATCAACCTATTTAAACCAAGTGATATGATTTCCATGAGAATCACTAATAAATACTCGATATTACAAGTGTTGTATAATGTCAAATAATGACTTATTATTTTGACAGTTCAACCTTTTCATTGCGTTATTTACGTTATCGAGCAGATCAATGTGTCGTACATAAGATGCAATGGATTAGCAGTATCATTCAAAATGTTGAAGAAAATAATGTAAAGATTTTGATTTATAGTATGTTACGTAATTGGAGTGTGAGTCTGTGCAAAGTGAAAGAAAGAAAGAATGTGGAGAGTTGTAAGTCGAACAGTGTGTTAATCGACGCGCTGAGATGCATTCTGTCGGCTTCTTAATGCTCGGTTTAACACTGAGAGAGTTATTTCGACACACAAATTACGTCGTGTAGTTCTTTCTGTGAAAAAAAAAAAACTTGAGAGGTGTCAAGGGACACCCGGATGGAACGAAGTTCCTTTCAATTAATTAGTGAAGGAATTGTAATAAAATTTTAAAAATTGTACATATACATACACACTATGTCTCTGTCTGCAGAGAAACACGCGCACACCGCACGGCTTACAACAATGTAGCAAGAAGTGTCGTTACAACTTTTGGTCTTAATTTTTTCCGTCGTTTCGCAACGCGCGATAAGGAACTTCGTTCCAAAAAAACCACTGTTTTTCGTGGATATGACACTTATTTTCCTTCAACTTCTCCTTTTTTTGTGTTTCTTTTTTATCTTGGCCGCTGTCTTACCGCAAATAAATGTATTTATTTTCTTTCTTAATTTGTGCCGTAATCTCTTGCAGCTTAGTGTAACGTGGCTCGCACATCTGTGCAGTATGGCCGTTTCTCTTCAACAATCTTGTCTTGAATAGCATGGCATTGTGTCAGGAAAGTATTTATTGTAAATCTATTTTGTAATCTATACAATATGTAACAAAAACCCTTTTGTTCTTTTAAGGGACGTATACACTTACCTACAAGCACAACAGTGACGAAGTTATAATAATAAAAAAAAACAAGCATTGGCTAGTCGAAAGTTCAACATCAAATAACTATTAAAATCGACACATTCAAAAAATTGTTTACAGTATCTGATTTTACCTTATTTCGCAAAATTTACTACGAGCTCGGCGGCTTTCTTTGATCTAATCAAAATCAGTTAAACATTACAAATATTCATAATTAATTATTTATTTTAATTATTTTTGTTGAACAGTTTTTTTAAATGACATTACTTATGTAGGTATACCGATTCTGAAAACGTGGGTAGAAGGAACAACAGGGATTTTGTTACATATTGTATATACACCGTGAAATTTTAATGGTTGTTTTCCCGCGGCAGAACAACTTGCCATTATGCTTTGAAAGTACTCCTTACTTTCGAAGCATAGAATAAAAGTAAAAAAAAAAAGATTTTTTTGTTTTAAAATAGTTTAAAAAATATTCATCAACTCGATAAAACACTACTCAGTAGTAACACTAGAGGTAACTTGTAGGTACTACTCGAATCGCACGCACCGCCGACAAAGGGAAAAGCGATGCATAAATGTTCAAAGCAAATTAAACTCTCGCACGTGGTGATTTTTCACAATGGTTAAGCTGCCATTTTTTGTTTCTAATATTTTATTTGTATAACGATTGTATTACCAAGACAAAACCATTTCGCTGCGGGAAAACAACCATTAAAATTTCACAGTGTATAAAAATTAATCCCTATTTCCTTGGTCACGGCATCACACGTGAACGGCAGCACCAATTTTGCTAATTATTTTTTTGTTGCGTTTGTTATTCTCAGGAGAAAGTTCTTATAAAAAAAAAGTTAAGAAAGTTGCGCGTAAAATTAGCTAGAGAAAACTTAACGGACATATTAACTTTCTTAATATTATACCAATGCGAATTCAATATCCATAGTTAAGACAGGACAACGTCTTGCGTCTGTCGGGTCAGCTAGTTTAGTTTGTAAATAAATAAGAATACTCAACTAAAATTTTCCTTATTAAGCTTATGTAAGAATAAATAAAAGTGTTACAAGACGTGCGCAGTTTTTTTATAGGACCCTCTACCCTTCCACCCGACCTTTCATCACAAATCAAAGCCCATGTTTGTGAAGACTGGTGACATGAGGCGCCTCCGTCAAGTATTACGGCGTTTACCTTGATTCCAGTCTCAGCTGGAAGAACCCACACTGTAGAATCTCTCTACAAAGCTCATTTACGTGTTCAAAAAGATTAGAACTTTTGCCCATAAAGATATCCTAAAAATGGTATACACCACTCTGTGTGAATCAACACTGTTACTGTATAGTTGCGTGGGGACGTGTAGCGAAAACATTCCTCATACCAGCTGCAAGTCAGACAACAGGGCCTCAAGTCTGCTATTACAATAGTGTCAGAATGGTCTATCATTGATTTCATAATTGTTGATTTTGACAAGTTTGGTAATCTACTAACATAATGGCGTCATTATGACTTTCCAATGATCAGCCACCGACACTCATTGAAAGAAATGGCATTTATTGGTAATCTCGTACATAATGACAAATGAATAACTGACTTAGGCGGTAATCTGCTAAAATTTAACACTAATAAACTAATATATAATAATAAGTAATATGTAAAAATATATATTTAAATGAAATCGGGCATGAATAAATGTTCAAATTTAGCAGCAGTTTTTGGAAAATCATTTCTACTAACCGGTTTTATAATAATGGCAATACGACAATGCCATTATGACACAATTCTATTACGACACCATTGACCGACCAATGATCGACCATTATGAATTTAGCAGATTACGAACTTTTAGCAAAATGACAATGGGATCGTGTTGGAATGACGAATTTATAAAAATAGCAGACTTGGGCCCCAGTTTTCTAGCTGACACAAATATGTTAGGTGTGCTCGTACCGAATTATGACAACCTGGTACTTCAAAGGCATAAAGCGTTTTCTAGCTGATACAACTATGTTAAGCTATGACAACCTAGTACTTCGAAGGCATAGAGCGTTTTACAGCTGACACAACTATGTTAAGCTATGACAACCTGGTACTTCGAAGGCATAAAGCGTTTTCTAGTTGATACAACTATGTTAAGCTATGACAACCTAGTACTTCGAAGGCATAGAGCGTTTTACAGCTGACACAACTATGTTAAGCTATGATAACTTGGTACTTCGAAGGCATAGAGCGTTTTCTAGCTGACAACTATGTAAGGTGTGTCCTACCGATTTATGACAACCTGGTACCTCGAAGGCATAAAGCGTTTTCTAGCAGACACAACTATGTTAGGTGTGCTCCTACCGAGTTATGACAACCTGGTACTACGCAGACATAGAGCATTTTCTGGCTGACACAACTATGGTAAGTGTGCTCCGAGTTATGACAACCTGGTGCTTGGTACCTGGTACTGGTTAAATGGTGTTACTAGTCCGACTTTGTTTTATTTATATAAGTAGATAGATAGATAGATGGATGAGCCGCAGTGTACCGTAGAAAATATGCAGGTATGCCATCAGGCCCTGGACCTTTGGAAGAAACCAGAGACTTCAGTGCTTTTAGGATCTTAAGTTTATTAAAGTGTAAGTCGTAAATTATACCTTTAGCTGAGGAGGTTGCTGCAGGCGGTTGCCATTAAGATAAGAGTAGTTAAGTTAAGTAGGATCGTAAACTGAGTGGATTTTCAGCAATCATTGTACCAATAATCGTTACAGTAAATGGCCTAATATCGAAGAGCCTCGACCAACACCTCAGGAGGCTCTCATTGCACGGCTGGATCAAGGGTATGATTAACCTGGGCCCACGTGGTGGATTACGGCCCACTTCCTCTCAACGAGAAGAAGCTTGTGTCTGGGAGGAAAATTATATGCTATTATCAGGGAACTGGTACCAGGAGCATATAACCTGACAATTACTAGATTTAACCAACTCACTAGTAATGACAATGCTGGTAGAAACGAGGGATCCTCCGCAGATCTGCTCGTAGTAGCTCTCATTCTGGGTAGGTTTCCTGTAGATACCGACATGCCACGGCAGTTCTCGTTGGATCGCTTCCTTACCACCACAGATCAAGCCCTCAGCGTTCAGAGTTACGCGGCCACACTCTGAAGAGAAGCAAACGGCTTTGAGAATTAATACGTTGACTACTGTGACTACTTTCTCTTGGTGAGACCAGAATCACGGCACAGTGTACACACACACACTGTGCCGTGATTCTGTCACAATTTATCTCTGATGGCAGCAACCTATCCAAAACCCTATTGTAACCAGAATAAAGATCACTGTGACAGTGATGCAAATCAGAGTTAAGGAAGCGCCAGGGGTTGCCACGATTTTTGAAACGAAGTTCCTTATCGCGCGTTGTGAAAGGGGGCTACACGGAAAACATTAAGACCAAAAGTTGTAACGACACTTTTTGCTACATTGTTGTTGTAACTACTCTTTTTGCTACATTGTTATAAGCCGTGCGGCGTGTGCGTGTTTCTCTGCAGACAGAGACACAGACAGAGTGCATACATATATATGTGTGTGTGTGTGTGTATGTATATGTACATTTTTTATAATTTTATTACAATTCCTTCACTAATTAATCGAAAGGAACTTCGTTCCATCCGGGCGTCCCTTGACACCTCTCAAGTTTTTTTTTTCTGCCGACTTCGTGAGGTAGGATTAACGAAATTGCGGTCATTATCGCAGAATATCTCTGTAGATTTTCCTCTGCGAGCGATAAAACGTCGCAACGAAAGTACAAAAGCATTTTTCGAAAGCTCACTTACAGCTTCGAGATGTAAGCATTTAAATCGTAGACAGACAAAAATGCAAAGTTATCATTTTGTCATTTTACATCCTCTTCCCTTCCTATCTGTTATCAAAAACGGGCCAGCGAAGTCGATACCAGCGCAAGCAAATGGGAAGTCGGGAGTGGCGCCTTTTTCTTACAAGTCGACGGTGAGCCAACCAGGCTTCCATATGCTAGGCGCTTTGTGGAGCAAGTTTTATATTTTTAATCATACTAGGTTGAGCGCTGAGTACGACTGATCGGGATATCAAACAAGTGCGTCTGGCAGTCCGGTATTAAAAGGGCGACGGTAGGATCAGTTCCTGGAGCTCCTGCGCACTTTCTCCGAAGTAGTCTGTAAAAAACCAACAGGCAAGCAACATTACGCCGGTGAGCCGGGCTGTGAAGCTTAGCCACCAACGTTTTGCAGCTTTTGAGCCTTTTTAACCGACTTCCAAAAGGAGGAGGTTCTCAATTCGTCGGAACCTTTTTTTTTTTAATTTTTTTTTTTATGTATGTTCCCCGATTACTCGAAGATGGCTGGACCGATTTGGATATTTTTTTTTGTTTGAAAGGGTATACTTCCCAGGTGGTCCCATGATCATCAAGTCAGGATCTGATGATGGGATCCTGGAGAAATAGAGAGAACTCTTCAAATTTTATAGGCACACTTGAAGCAGTTTGTGTAGTTTTTGGAAGAGTACTTTCTCGGAGTGGTTCCATTTCAATTTGGTGAAGATCTGATGAAGAACTTCGGAGATAGGCAACGGAACTCCTCAATAAATGATAGCAAATGGACAGGGATTGCTGAAATCTCATGTCTGTCAATTGTTTACACCAGTTAAAAACATAACATCACGCCGGTACGCTGTGAAGGGGTAAGCACATGTGAACCACTAAAAAGTGAAAAATAAAAATCTTTTTTCAAAAAAAATAAACAACCGACTTAAAAAAAAAACACTAAAAAGTGAAAAATAACTTTAATTTCGGAAGGCGGTGACAAAAAATTAAAATACATATCCAAAGTCACCGACTTCCGAAATTAAAGTTATTTTTCACTTTTTAGTGTTTTTTTGGAAGTCGGTTGTTTATTTTTTTTTGCTGTACGTTTCACCGCACCAAGGGCAGCAAGCTGGTATCTCGCTGAGCCAGTGGCGTGTACAGAGTTTTTAGACAGGGTAGGCAGAAATTAAAAAAAGGCAAAAAAAACCAGAATAACCGATTGCTGTACCTACACAGCATGCAACCTGTGAGGCAATTAAATGAATCATATTGTTGTGTATTAAATTTACGATTGACTTTACCTTTAGTTTGTATATTAATTCCAAATCCGGTGTACAACTACTTATCACGATCATAGTTTTTTTTTATGTTCACCGAAATATAGTTTTGAAAATGCATAATTTTTTATTTTCTCTATAAACACACCACCTGAATAACTTTCACAGTGATTTTATCTATTTTTCACACTATTATCAACGTTAAAATCTTAATACATGCTATCATAGCTCACAACCAAAACGAATGAATTAAAACAAACGATGGCGTCGGAAATCGGAATATAAAGTAATACGAACAGTATACTATTGTAGTCTTTGAATACGACAAAAAGTAATGGTAGTTTATGTAGCGACAATTCAATGATGCTACTTTAAAAATAGTCGCAAAACCAACTTTGTTCGGCAAACTTCGATAAGTTTCGTAATTCGTCATGTCAAAAGTCAGTGACTACCCAGTACGGTTCTTTTTTTATTTTTTTTATTTTTGGGTGGGAAATCATCGAATAACTTCTCCCGCTCTGGGTGGAGCGGGGGGGCGTGTCAGACTTTTACTGACTAAAACCCACCCGTGTTGCCTAAGTTACTTGTGTGCCAGGGGCCGCGGTATGTCTTTCGAACAACCCGCATCCCTGGCAGGCATCGTCCCTTGCAGGCCCGACCAGTTGGTGCTGACATATCTTTGAGGCGCGCGTGGAACACAACGCGCCGTCGACCCGGGCTTGGTCCTTACCGGACAGCGAGTTACCCATTACTCGCCGTCCGCAAGCCCGCGCCTACGGTGGCCGGGATACAGCCTGGGATTCCCGACGCCCAGGGCGTCTGCTGCGAAGGCTACGGTCGTGAAGGCGCTTGTACTGCCTCTCCATCACGCGCCGCCTCCCTCTGCGATAATCACTGCTTCGCTGAAGGAGGTGACGGCTAACCACGCACTCTCGCTCCGTACCTTGGCTTGCAGCGCCGGACGCGAGAGATCGACCCTGTACGGTCGTGTGCGTAAATTGTTACAATGTGTAGCGCGTATGTATAGGAACGCACACACAATAAATCTGCATGACCACGAGAGCACACATAAACATTAAGCCGCGAATAGTTCGTGTCTCTCCCGAGGCACTCAGCGGCGCTAGTGCATCGCAATGCGAAGTTGCGTCAAATTGTACGAACGAACGGGTATTGTATCTATGATACTAATGATACGACCGACACTCGACAGGTGGAGCTGATTTATGAATAAAGATTTTTTGTTTATTGTTAAAATAATCTTAGTGTTAGATATTTGCTTGATTTAGGTAGGGTAGGCAGTGTCTTTGTCTTTATGGACTGTACGGCACTGTGCTGAGCCATCCCATACGTGTGTGGCGGACATCTACAATGTCACATACAAACTTCAAATCAACAAAATCGAGAAACACAGAAAGTCAAGTGGCGCCATCTACAATGCTATATGCGAACTACACAAGACTTGACGTCACACCGTAACTTCACCATAGCTACATCGCGCAAGCAGAGTTTACCGCGCGATCCACATATATACAATCTATCTATAACATCAATCGTCGGGCAGTTGTAGATGTCCGTCACAAGTGGCTGCAATATATACAGGAACGGACTTAAGCTTTATATACAGGCTCAAAAGAGCTGTCCAGATGTAAAGTATCAGCTAACCTTATTTAGGAATAAAGTTTATGTAGACATATGGACTCTGTGTGTAGCTTTATAGGTAGGATGAAGAAGTGTGTCACAGTAGAAGTATTTTGTTACAACTGATTCGACATAGGGTTTTATAATAAATTAAATTCTAATTATCTTAGTAAATGATTTTAATTAATTATCAATAGTAATCACAGCAACATATTTAAAATAAAATCACTTTAAGTAGGTACGAGGGTCATTCAATAAATACTTAGCCTACAAAAAGTAAACGAAAATTTTGGAAAAGTGGGAATTTATTTTTCAACATAGTCTCCTTTTAGTTCGATACACTTAGCCCAGCGATGCTCCAACTTTTTTAATCCGTCCGAAAAATAGTTTTTGTCAAACTCTGCAAAATAGGCCTCCGTGGCGGCGATGACCTCCTCATTCGATCCATATCTATTCCCGGCGAGTGATTTTTTCAGATTAGGAAACAGAAAGAAGTCACAAGGGGCCAAATCTGGAGAATACGGTGGATGGGGCAGCAATTCGTAGCGTAATTCGACTAATTTGGCCATGGCAACGGCAGACGTGTGAACCGGTGCGTTGTCGTGGTGAAACAGCACTTTTTTCTTCGCCAGATGGGGTCGTTTTTTCTTTAATTCGGCGTCGAATCGGCCCAATAAATCGGCATAGTAAAGCCCTGTAATTGTTTTACCCTTCTCGAGGTAATCGATGTAGATCACACTTTGTGAATCCCAGAAAACGGTGGCCATAACTTTTCTGGCCGATTTTACAGTTTTTGCCTTCTTTGGAGCACGTTCCCCGGTCTGGATCCATTGTTTTGATTGCTCCTTGGTCTCTGGTGTGTACCAGTGGATCCAGGTTTCATCGACGGTCACAAAACGACGCAAAAACTCCGCTGGATTCCGCTTAAACAGCGCCAAACACGTCTCCGATGTGGTCTCACGGTTGCGCTTGTTTTCTGGTGTGAGTAAACGCGGCACCCATCGCGCCGACAGCTTTCTCATGCCGAGTTCCTCGTGAAGAATATGATGCACTGTTCCTTCTGAAATGCCTACAGTCGCAGCTAGCTCCAGCTTCAATCGGCGATCTGCCAATACGAGATCATGGATTTTTTTAATGTTTTCCTCCGTAGCAGCTGTTTTCGGTGCACCTGGACGTGGTTCATCAAAAACCGACGTACGGCCACGTGCAAACTCGTTGAACCAATTCTTGACGGTGGCCATGGATGGAGAAGAGTCACCGTACACAGCATCCAAGCGCTCTTTGATTTCGATGCGCGTTTTCCCTTCCAAAAATAGGAATCGAATCACCGAACGATATTGCTCTTTTTCCATTTTTGTAAAACCGATCGACACGTTCGCTTCCATAAGTTGTCAAATTAAAACAAATGAAGGGATTGGAATGAAAATTTGAAAAAAGAATTAAAAAAGAATGTGCTACACTGTGGTAAAACTCTTTTGAAACTACAGCGCCCTCTGGCGATGAGGCTAGGTACTTATTGAATGCACCTCGTATGTACATAAATATTTAAGTTTTATTATTTGATTAGGTACAATACAAATCGTATAAGGTTTTCAACAGAAATCAGCACAAATCAAATATTAAATTGACGGAGGTTCGACCTGATCAGTTGTCCTTGTGAAAAGAGAGCGATAATGTTATTTTTTTGGGTATGGCATCTCGCAGTTGACCTTGAGAGGCCGTGACTGCTTAACCGGGCTTTCCTGCGGTGACTTTTAGCTTTTAGACTGCGGGGTACGAGCCTCGGCTCAGGGAGTCACTGTTGAGGGGGGGCAGCAAGTGGGGACAGGCTGGATCAAACAATTTTCTTATTATTAAATCATGGGGATTTTAACTCTACTTGCTCAGCTTCGGCGCGGGCTGGCACTTCTGCGGGCAAGGGACGGTTGGGAGAGCGATAATGAGACGTGCACGCTTATTTATGAACGATTTCCCGTCATGGCGTAGTGAAGTGCGTGGAGGGGCTAGTCAGTGGTGAGAGGGCACGCCCACAGTGTTGCCAGCGCCTGCTAGCAGGCCTGTCTAGATGTAACAATTTTGTCCATGGTCGCAAGCGCTACGGCTGAGCACGAGGTCCTCGGTTCGATTCCCAGGTCGGGCAAAGTATAGTTGGGTTTTTCCATCTGGAATTTCTCAGTACCAGCCCGGAGTCTGGATTTGTGCCAGGTTGATGGCAATGGCAATTTCATTTAGCCCGACCTGGGAATCGAACCCAGGACCACATGAAAAATCAGTGAGAAAAACAGTTCATTTACAAAATAAAACGACAATTTTCAAAAATACTATATTTTATTTCAACATTCCAACAGTAGAAACAAATGCAACCATTCTTATAATCTAAACAAAAGCTGCAAGCATTTATTAAAAATAAAAATAAAATTAAGCATTATTCTAGACTCGTACCACAGCGTCATAACCAAAGCGATCGATCTCACTCGCAAGATTAGCGATCTTCGCGTTCATGTAGGCGCCGACAGAGGGCGCCTGCGAGCTGGCGCCCTCTGTCGGCGCCACAACGCGTTTGGGTTCACCAAAGAAAATAAACGCGAACAGTTGCGTGTTGGCGCGGCGATCGGTTTGATTGGAAGCGGCCTTAATACCAAACAAAATAACAAATTACTGAGAATATCTATCTGATATTCTCAGTAATTTGTTATTTTACATTGTCCACACAAATTTATCGAATATAAATTAGTAGCTAATCTAATGATAAATCTTTATATAACTCGAAACATTTTACAGTTTGTAATATGTTTCTAGCCTATATGACTAGTAAGCAATTTTAGTCTTACAATTTTTTTTACATGACAATTAACTGTATAAATGCAAGCTTCTTTTCATTAAAGAAAATATCGAGGATTGCCAGTTGCAAACCATGTGCAAAATACAGTTGATGAAAACGGTAAATCCCTTCAAACATTCACCACCATCGTCGCCGTAAAAATGTCATATCGTTTAATAAATGATTATTATTTCTTTCTAACTGCATTCCTGAGTATTTTGTGTGGTATGGACCGTGTTTTCGAGTTTTTCTATTATAATAAAAGGTTTCAGGCACACAATATAGTTACGGACAAACGACAACACACCTGTGTAGCGTTATTGTTTACTTAACTGCTGAGAAGCACAGCAATCTTAAAATAGTATCCTACTTTTTGTTATTAAGAATAGGTAGAATTAAGATTGTTAAAGTAAGCTTCATTACATAACTTTCTAAAATTAACTGATAAACCTAAATTTATCCATAATTTGTTTAGATTGTATATATATAAGATACTTTGTGAGTTTGGCTATGATAAATTATTATACCTGTGCCTTTGTAAACCATATACAAAAAGGATGGATTTAGATTGGAGTGAGCGAGATAGCGAAAATAACGCACACCCACCACTTCCTCCCCACTCCAGTTATGGGGGACGGCGCATATAAATATGGCCACCCGACATTTGAGCGCTCAAGGGGATTAGCTCGTGGCCGACCGCAGGCTGGTCCGTTCCTTCTCCGTACCAGCTTGCGAAGTTCCGCGCGGACCACCATTTTGTGTCCCCTCTGTGTTCGCTCGGTTTGCATAGCGGACTGAGCGGGCACGGGGGGGGCACCAGAAAGCAGCCCGGCGCGTCATCAGAGACCCGCCGCCATGGTCGCGGAGGCCTAGCCCCCATAAAAAGAAGCCTGAAGAGACCCAAAGTGGACGCCGCGCCGTGCCGAGTGACAGTGCTGCTGTATACCAGCGACACGCCGCCTGGTGCGCCACCCTCAGATTGTCGGGCCTCCCCCAGGAAACTGGGGGTCGCATCGCGGCGATCGACCGCCGGGAGGGCGCTGCCGCGCACGGCGCCCCTGTCGCTGGTCGTCATCCGCTGGGCCTCCCCCAGGGCACTGGGGGTCTCACCTGGCGGTGACTGACTGCCGGGGTGCCGGGAGCACGAACAGTAGCCACCACAGGATTTTCCTGGTGCCTGCGTCGCAACAGTGACTGCGGTACCACACCCGGACGACCCTGAAGGATGGACAACTGCGCAGCTGCCGCGTGGTGCGTACCGTGCCGCGCGGCGCTCACGCCCCCACGCCTCCCGCATGCTTCGCGAGGCCTCGGCGCGCCTTGACGCGCCGTTGTCGCGCGTCGTGCTGCCCCGTGCACCGCGACGCCGCCTGCGACCGAAGCCCCTGCAACCACCGGACTAACCACTGCGCGCTACCGCGCGGCGCGCATGCGCGCCGCATGGAGCGCGCACGTGCACCCCCGCGCCACCGGTGCGCCCCCATGTGCGCTACGTCGCGCTGCTGCCGCGTCCCGCGTTGCCAGACCCGCTTCGCGCCGCCGCCCGCGACTGAAGCCTACATCACCGGACACGACACCGAAGCTGCCCCGAACTGGGTCAGCTTCACAACGATATGACACAGCTGCTGCTTGGTGTCGTCCCGGGCTGGCGGTTGTCTGCAGGGCCCCATAGGGCCCACCCAGCACCCAGGGTTGAACCGAGGGACTGCCGGGGTTGAACCGAGTGGTGCAGCTCGGATCCCCTGTGCGTGTCTTCACCCGCTGGGGCGACGACCGGCCGCCGGGATGACTGCACCTTAGAGTGAAAGGTGAAAGAGCAGCAGCCATGGAAGTTTTATGCCCACTGTAGGCGCACACAATGATTGGCCCGTATTGACGGGCCACTGTATCGCGTCCGCGGTCAGGGGGCGAAGCCCCGATACCGCCTGCCACGCCCCCTTGCGGGGGCGTCGCGACATCCCGATTATGAGCGCTCAAGGCACTGTCTGGACCCGCCGCGGCCACAGCGTGAAAGCGCACCGCAGGGCCGGGGCACGCCAGCGTCGCCAACCTTTGCTGACGCGGCTCGCCACTCGCCCCCTCCGACGCAGCCACCTACACAGGGAAAACCAGGGGTAAGTGCAAATGCGCAAATATCTAAAACCACTGCCGCTGCCTCGGGCGCGGCGGCGGCGGTGCCGCCAAAGCCGCAAGCAGCGGCAAAGAACCAAAAGAAGCTCCGCTTCCCTCCGCTGGTGGTGGAGACGCTGCCGAACTGGGCCGCACACTTTCGGGCCATTAGTGCCAAGCTGGGCCGGCCCCCAAACGCTCGCCCATACGGGGGAGGGGTGAGGTTCACCCCCGAGTCTGAAGATGAATACAGGCTGGTCCAGCGGTACTTGACTGGCCTGGAAAAGGATAGCGGCGTCTCCTGGTTTGCGTATTCGCTACCAGCGGAGAAAAATCTAAAGGTGGCCATCAGGGGGCTGCCCGCAGATACTGATGTCAAGGAGATTGAGGAGGAGCTCCGCGTGATGGGGTACCAGCCGGAGTACGTGCGCCACATCAAGGGTGCACAAGGAAGACCCGGCTGTGTATTCCACGCCATCCTCAAGAAGACCCCCGACGTCCGGGCCATATACGACACCACTACATTTATGTTGATGCGTGGTGTCAAGATTGAGGCCTGGCGGGGGAAGCGTGGGCCCGCGTGGTGCCACCGGTGCCAGCGATTTAGGCACAGCTCGCACCAGTGCCACCGACCGCTCGCTTGCGTTCGGTGCGGCGGGGAACACGCGGCACGCGACTGCCCGCGCCCGCGGGAGGAGCCGGCCACCTGTGCAAACTGTCGTGGCCCGCACCCCGCGTGCAACATCAAGTGCCCCGCCTTCCAGGCGGAAATAAGAAACAAGCGGGCGGGTCCTGCTGCCATGAGCGCCACGACTCGCCGGCCCCCAGTGGCCACCGAGAGGCACGACATAGTGGAGCCAGAAGGGCCCACAAGCGTGACGCTCATGGCGGCAGCTAATGGGCCCACGGACAGGACGCAAGCCTCCTCCTCCGGGCGGGGGGGGGGGGGGAGAGAAGAAGCGGAAAGGGGGGAAGAGGAAGGGCAGAAAGCCCAAACCCCCAACTCCCCTAGCGACCCAAGAAATGACCCATGTAGAGGTCCCTAAGGCCGCCCCTGCCACCGGCGGGGCGCAGGCTGTGAATTCACAGAAGTTACCCGAAAGCACAATAGAAGCCACCGAGCACCATACCGCTAGCGCCGGCGCAGCGCCGCGGCAAGGAACGGTACTAGGGGGAATGAGAGACCATCCAAGTACCCAGTACCCTTATCGTCCGTGTGGCGGCGCTACCGGCGCCGCTGCACCTAGAAGCGAATTCACAGCCTGCGCGATTCAACTATTGATGGACCTAATAAGGGCCATCAGGCAGGGACGCGACGTGGAGACGGTCATCCTTGACGGTCTGGCTGCCTTACTCACCCTCTACAATGGCTAGACCGTTGAGGGTGATACATTGGAACGCCCGCGGTCTTAGGGATAAGGTCGCCTCCTCCGCCATCTCCTGAGGGAACAAGATATTGACGTGGCGCTTGTAAACGAGACGCACCTGGGACCCGAGGACAGGGCTAGGTTTCCCGGGTACGTCCTCTACAGGAAGGACGAACGGTCGGCGCAACACTCCCGGTACCGTGGTCTGGCAGTACTGGTGAGGCGTAGAGTCGTCCATCAAGAGCTCCCCCCGCCGTCGTCGAGCAGTTTTTACGCGCTGGGTGTACAACTGCACATCGCCGGCGAGGACATTAACATGTATGCGTGCTACAAGCCGCCCGCGACCCATCTGGACCTCCTGGAGTTGCGGGCGCTTGTGCTAAATGCCACAAATGCAACCATCCTCGCCGGTGACTTGAATTGCAAGCACCCAGCGTGGAACTCTATACATATGAATACCGGGGGGAGTCGAATCTTCGCGGACACTGAAGCCTTCGGGTACTCGGTGTCCGGTCCGGAGACGCCTAACCATTATCCGGACACATATAGGTATATCCCGGACGTGCTGGACATCGTAGTTCACTGAGGGCTGCGCTGCCAGATCACGCAGCAGGTGATTGACGACGAGCTACGGTCGGACCACCAGCCGGTGCTCGTCGTCTTATCGGGCGCGCCGGCCCGTCTTCCACCCATAGCACCACGTCGAACAACGGACTGGACCGTGTTCGCAGAGAGAGTAGAGGCCACCACGCCGACTCGGCCCATAACCACATCCGCGGACGTGGACCAGACGGCGGAGGATGTCACTGCTTGCGTGCAAAGCGCCTTAGAAGCGGCGACCGTAATGCAGCCGCAGGGGAGAGTGCTTTTGCCGCCCCTGCCGGCGCATATTAACGCGATGATCGCCGTGAAGAGGCGTCTACGCAAGCAGTGGCAACAAACTAGATGTCCTACCATGAAGACCCAATTGAACCGTCTCGCGGATAAGGTGAAGGCCGAGCTTCGGACGCACACCGCCGCGGGCTGGGAGGAGAGGATTGAGGAAGCGGCAGACAGCTGGCCGTCCCTCCACAAGCTGTGCCGCCAACTCACGAATACCTCAGCCCCGGTGCGCCCGCTGCTTAACAGCGACGGGGCGCTCAAATACGTAGCGGAGGACCGGGCGGAGGTCTTCGCCGAACACTTGGAGCGTCAGTTCCGCCCCAACCCGACCAGTGAGGTAGAGCACGTCGCAGCGGTCGAGAAACACCTGGGAGACTACTTCGCCCTGCCGATAGCTCCGGAGGAGGATCCCATATTTTTCTCGCCTGGGGTGGTTAGACGCGCCATCCTAAGAACGAAGCCTAGAAAGGCTCCCGGTGCAGACGGTATCACCAACACAGTGCTGCGCCACCTGCCGTACCGAATGGTAGCGGCACTGGCGCGCCTGTTCACGGCGGTACTGCGCACCGGGTCCTTTCCCGCTTCGTGGAAGGAGGGGCGCGTCATAATGTTGCCCAAGGCGGGGAAAAACCCCCTGAAGCCGGAGAGCTATCGGCCGATCACGCTGCTGCCCACAGTCTCCAAGGTGTTCGAAGCACTCCTGCTGCGACACCTGCAACCGCATATTGCCCCGCGACCGGAGCAATTCGGGTTCCGGGCGGAGCATAGCACGACGCTCCAGCTGTCGAGGGTACTACACCATCTCGCAGCGGCCCTAAACAAGAAGGAGTACTCGGTGGTAGTACTCCTCGACATGGAGAAGGCCTTCGACCGCGTGTGGCACGACGGCCTTGTCTACAAGCTGGCCACAACAGACGCGCCCCGTCGCGTTGTAAAAGTGGTCTCTACTTTTCTCTCCCACAGGACCTTCAGGGTGGTGGTCGAAGGGGCGCTCTCTAGCGCCCGACCGGTGTTAGCGGGCGTACCGCAGGGCAGCTGTGTCTCGCCAGCGTGTTACTCACGCTACACTGACGACATCCCCACCACTCCGGACGCTTTTCTCGCGCTGTATGCAGACGACGCCGCGTACATTACTAAATCGCTTAACGCGAAGTACGCGGCGGTCAAGATGCAGCGCGCGCTCGATCTCCTCCCCGAGTGGTTGTCCTAGTGGCGACTGTCGGTTAACGTGGGTAAGACGCAGGCGATGGTCACCGGTTTCGCGCCTCTCCCACCACCCTTGAAACTACAAGGGGCCGAGGTCGCATGGTCCCCTCGGGTTAAATACCTGGGGGTCACCGTCGACCGTCGGCTCACTATGGGGCCACACGTCCGCAGGGTCGCTGGCCAAGGTAGGGTAGCCCGCAACCTCCTCCGGCCAGTGCTCTCATCCCGACTGCCGGCGCGCGTCAAATTGGGCGTGTACAAAATGTACGTGCGCCCAATACTGACGTACGCCGCCCCCGCATAGTTCGCTCTCACCAGTGAGTCGAGCCGAAAGCGGCTCCGCGCGCAGCAGTACCTTGCGCTGCGGACACTTCTAGACGCCCCTCACTTGGTGAGGAATGAAGTCATCCAGCGGGACCTCGGGATTGAGGGCCTGGATGAGTTTGTGCGGCACCTAGCGGTGAGGTTGTTCGCGCGTGCAGATGCATCCGCTTGGCCGCATGTCAAGCAGATCGCATCCTGGCACGCGCGCCCTCCCGACTATAGGCCACTGCCACGCGACCTGATTGCGGACGTAAATGCCCCCACCCCCCGGATTGACTCCCGAGTGAGCCGCACTCAGGTTACACGCGGCTCTCTCGTGACAAAAAGACTCTGCAAACATAACACGCATACCGCGCGGCACGGCGCGTTCTAAGTTAATATAGGCGTGTCGTGCAACGCAACACGGACACACACCACTGCACATGCGCAAGTACACACACGTGAACCCGCGGGCGGGCCTGCGGACATCACGTAGACACTGGGCGGTGTCACACAACACAATGCCGCCCACACACATACGACGGCACTTTAGCCCGAACCGCTAGCGGCTAGCTCTGCGAACGGGACGGGCGGGTGCCAAACACCTACTCTGTGGGAGCGTCAAATGGCATCCCTGTCGCTGGTCGTCACCCGCCGGGCCTCCCCCGGGAGACCAGGGGTCTCACCTGGCGGTGACTGACCGCCGGGGTGCCGAGAAGCAAGTGGCGTTGTGAAACAATGCCGTGGCGCTCTCACAGAGACACTTATAGCAGCCACACACAGGGGCTCACGTTAGCACGCATGCAACGTGAGCTCTATCTCCCGTAATGCCCATTGAAGGCAGATCCAATGACCGGCCCGTATTAACGGGCCGCGGCATAGCAACCGCGGTCAGGGGGCGACGCCCCGATACCGCCTGCCACGCCCCCTTTCAGGGACGTTGCGACAACTCACATGAGCGCTCAAGGATTAGCTCGTGGCCATCCACAAGCTAATTCGCTGCAAGTAGTTTGTGAATACCGCGCGGACCGTCAAGTTTTAACCGTTCCCTTTGTGTTCGCACAGTTTGGTAAGCCCGTGCGAGCACAGGGGGAGCTCCGACACCCGGTGAGCGATCACCGTTGCGGTCGCGGAGGCCAAGCCCCCCACCGCGATGCCTAAGCCCGGCAAGCGCGGCTCTGGGCCGCGATGCCGGGGCAGAAGATCCCGGACCGGTGCTGGACCGGGCAACGTCGCTGCCGAACATCGGCGACGCGTCATCCGGTGCACCACCGGCAATGCTGCCGCCGGGGAAGTCCAAGGAGGAGGAGAGGAAGAAGAAAGGTGAAAGAGGAGGGGAGACGCCGGGCCAAGCTGTGCACGCCGGCCCGCCGACGTCATTGGCGCCTGCGCGTGTTGCGCCGACGCCGTCGTCGAGCCGGCATGCGGTGCCCGTTCGCCCCGCGGCTTTCCGGCCCGTGCCTACTCAGGCCATGGGGCCCGTCGCAAATCCGGGCCGCGCACCGCAAGCGCGCGCCGCAGCGCCGCTCGTGCGGGCTCCCACATCCGTGCGCTCCGCAGCGCCAACTGTGCGCCCCGCCGCGCCACCCACGCCTCCCGCGCTGACCGTTCCCCCGGTTCCACCGGCGCACCGCACGTCGCCCGCGCACACTGTGCCGTCTGCGCACCGCGCGACGCCAGCACCCCCTGCGCCACCTGCGCACCGCGCGGCGTCGGCGCACCCCGCGCCGCCTGCGCACTCCGTGCCGCCTGCGCGTTCTGCGCCGCCCGCGCATTCCGCACCCCCAGTGCACCACAGGGCGCACACGCACCCCGCACCATCTGCGCAACACATGGCACACACACACCGCGCGGTGCCTGCACATACTGCGCCACCTTCACGCGCTTGCGCGCCTCCCGCGCGCACCGCTCCGCAGCCGCCACGCTTCGTGTCGCCATCCAGCGCCGAAGCTACGGCACCGACGACACCAAAGCTGTCCCAAGCTGGGCCAGCACCGAGCAGCTGCACCGCCCGGCGTGACCCCCGCCTTCTGCCGGCGGGATCCGCGGCGGCGGACTACCAGAGGCCGGCCAGCGCCGGCCCGTTCACACACCCGGCGCGTCCGGCACCTCCAGCACCAGCATCACCGGCGCCACCCAGGACGGCCGGCTTCGACTCCCCGGCCATGCTGTCGGCGTGCTCATCCAGGGCGGGATCGAGCATGTCGCTAGCCTCCATTGGCTCGGCCGTATCCGGTCGCGACGACGTGTCGCTAGACACGACCCCGCGATCCGGCATGCGGTCGGGAGCTGGGGGAGCGAGAGCCGGCTCAGCCTCACCGGCGTTCTCACCAACCCCGTCGCTGGGGTTCGACTTCGAGTTCCAACTTGAGGCCAGACCCCAGCGGCGAAGGAGGAGCTCCGGAGAAGAGGAAGAGGAGGAGGCGAAACGATCCTGCCTTGACCCGCTGCGGCCGCAGTGCGAGAGCGCGGCCCGGGGCAGGGGCACGCCGGCGTCACCAACGCCGACATCGTTTGCGGACGCGGCACGCGGCTCGCCTCCCTCGCCGCAGCCCGATCCCTCAGGACTGGACTCAGGACTGGACTCAAGGAAAGCAGAGGTAAGTGCGGTCAGATTACCCCTTACCCCCGCGGTACCCCCGAGAGCTGCCACTGCTGCTGTCGTGGCCGCGACGGCGACGCCACCAAAATCGCAGACGGCGAAGAAACCAAAGAAGCCGCGGTACCCTCCGCTGGTGGTGGAGACGCTGCCAAACTGGGCTGCGCACTTCCGGGCCATCAGCGCTAAGCTGGGCCGCCCCCCAAATGCTCGTCCCTACGGGGGGGGGGGGTGAGATTCACCCCTTAATCCGAGGACGAGTACAGGCTGGTCCAGCGATACCTGACTGGCCTGGAGAAAGATAGCGGAGTGCCTTGGTTCGCGTACTCCCTGCCGGCGGAGCGGAACCTTAAGGTAGCGATTAGGGGGCTACCTGCGGACACGGACCCAAAAGAGATAGAGGAGGAGCTCCTGTCGATGGGATACCAACCGGAGTACGTGCGCCACATTAAGGGGGCGCAGGGAAGACCCGGTTGCGTATTCCACGCAATATTGAAGAAGAGCCCTGACGTCCGGGCCATATACAACACCTCCGTGTTCATGTTAATGCGGGGGGTGAAGATAGAGGCCTGGAGAGGAAAGCGTGGGCCCGCGCAGTGTCACCGGTGCCAGCGTTCCCAGCATAGCTCGCACCAGTGCCACCGCCCGCTCCCTTGTGTGCGATGCGGCGAGGAGCACGCGGCGCGAGACTGCCGGCGCCCGCGGGAAGAGCCGGCCACCTGCGCGAACTGCGGTGGCCCGCACCCCGCGTGCAACATCAAGTGCCCGGTGTTCCAGGCAGAAATCCGGAACAAGCGAGCGGGACCTGCCGCCATAACGGCCACAACTCGCCGGCCCCCAACAGCCACCAAGAGGCGAGACATAGAGGAGCCAGAAGGGCTCAAGAGCGTGACGCTTATGGCGGCAGCGAACAGGCCCACAGAAAGGACACAAGCCCCCTCCTCCTCTAGGCGAAGGAAGCAGGGACGACGAGGGGGAAGAGGAAGGGCCGAAAACCCGAGCCCCCCCCCCCCCCCCGGTGACCCAGGAAGAGATCCCGACGGCCGCCCCTGCCTTGTGCGTGGCGCAGGCTGTGGAAACGGGTCAGAAAGCGGCGACCGCTGGCGCCGACGCGGCTCAGCGGAGATCGGCCGAAACATCGGGACAGAAGGTCCCACGAACCCGAGAAAGCGGCGGCGCTAGCGGCGCTAGAGCAGCAACTAAGGGCGACTTCACAGCCTATGCCATCAAGCTCTTAATGGACCTTATTAAGGCCAAAAGGCAGGGACAGGAAGTAGAGACGGTCATCCTTGACGGCTTGGCCACTCTGCTTACCCTTTACAGTGGCTAGGCCGTTAAGGGTGATCCATTGGAACGCCCGCCGCCTTAGGGACATGGTCGCCCCCCTCCGCCATCTCTTGAGGGACCAAAACATCGACGTGGCGCTCATAAGCGAGACGCACCTGGGACCCGAGGATAGGGTTAGGTTTCCCGGGTTCGTCTTGTACAGGAAGGATGAACGGTCGGCACTTCAATCCCGGTACCGTGGTCTGGCAGTACTGGTGAAGCGATTGTAGGCACACACAATGATTGGCCCGTATTGACGGGCCACTGTATCGCATCCGCGGTCAGGGGGCGAAGCCCCGATACCGCCTTGCAGGGGCGTCGCGACAACCCGAACTGAGCGCTCACAGAGGATTAGCTCGTGGCCGTCCGCAAGCTAATATTTGTAAGAAACGCGCGGACCGCATAATTTTAACCCGTTCCCTTTGTGGTTGCACAGGTTGCTTAGCAAGCCGTGCGAACACAGAGGGAGCACCCGCAGCAGCTAGCCCCCCCATGATGTCAAAGCCCGGCGGCAAGCGCGGCTCCATGGGCCGCGATGCCGGGCCCGAAGAGAATCGGCCAGTGCTGGACCGAGCGACGTCGCTGCCGAACATCGGCGATACGTCGTCCGGTGCGCCACTGACTGGGCTGCCGCCTCGCGCCAAAAAGACGAAGAAAGGAGGAAGTGGAAGAAGAGGAGGAGGGGAGGCGCCGACGATAAGCCAAGCTGCGTCTGCCGGCCCACCGACGTCATTGGCGCCTGCGCGCGTTGCGCCGACGCCGTCGTCGAGCCGGCACGTGGTGCCCGTCCGCCCCGCGGCGTTCCGGCCCGTGCTCATACAGGCACCGGTGCCCGCCGCGAACTCGGGCCGTGCACCGCAAGCGCGCGCCGCAGCGCCGCTCGCGCGCGTCCCTGCAACCGTACCCGTGCGCTCCGCTGCGCCGACTACGCGTTCCGTCGCGCCGACCGCGCACTGCGTGACGCCCGCGCGCTCGGCCACACCTGCGCGCCCCGTGCACCTCGCGCAAAACGCGCGCTCCCGCGCGCCACCCGCGTGCCCCGCCGCGCCCCCACCGAGATTTTCGTCACCAACAACGCCTGCTGGAGCCGTACCGGGCCCAGCATCGCCAACACCCATGCTTTCCCAAGCTGGGCCAGCACCCCGACCGGTCAGTGCGGGATCCTACAGCCGCCCACCGCGTGTGGTGCCTCAAGTGCCCGCCTCACCGGCGCCCAAAATATGATCAGCGTAAGAATCGCCAGCAATGATGTCGGCGTGTTCGTCCCGTGCCGGCTCCAGTATGTCGCTCGCATCTGTGTGCTCAGCCGCATCCGGTCGCGAGGACGTGTCGAGAGACACGACATCGCGATCCTGATCGCGGCTCGCCATGGGAGGAGCGACAACCCCTGAATTTTCACCAACCCCGTCGCTGGGGTACGACTACGAATTCCAGCTCGAGTCTAGACCCCAGCGGCGCAGAAGTAGCTCGGGAGAAGAAGAAGAAGAGGAGGCGAAGCGATACTGCCTCGACCCGCCGCGGCCACAGCGCGATAGCGCGCCGCGGGGTCGGGGTACGCCGGTGTCGCCCACCTTCGCTGAGGCGGCGCGCCGCTCGCCTTCTCCGTTGCAGCCACATACACCAAAAGCTACAGGGGTAAGTGTTGCACATATACCCCCTGCCCAACCTACTGCTACGACCCCTACTGTTGCCGCAAGCGTCGCGGCGTCGCCGAAACAACAAACGGCGGCCAAAAACAAGAAGAGGATGCGCTACCCTCCGCTGGTGGTGGAGAGGCTGCCAGACTGGGCCGCGCATTTCCGGGCCATCAGCGCCAAGCTGGGCCGGCCTACAAATGCTCGTCCCTACGGGGGTGAGGTTCACCCCCGAGACTGAAGACGAGTACAGGCTGGTCCAGCTTTATCTGACTGGCCTGCAAAACGATAGCGGCGTCTCCTGGTTTGCGTACTCGCTACCAGCGGAGAAGAATCTCAAGGTGGCCATCAGGGGGCTGCCTGCGGACACAGACGCTAAGGAGATCGGAGACGCGGAGGAGCCGGAGTATGTGCGCCACATCAAGGGCGCTCAAGGAAGACCCGGCTGTGTATTCCACGCCATACTCAAGAAGACCCCTGACGTCCGGGCCATATATGACACCACCACATTGATGCTGTTGCGTGGGGTCAAGATAGAGGCCTGGCGTGGGAAGCGTGGGCCCGCACAGTGCCACCGGTGCCAGCGGTTTAGACACAGCTCGCACCGGTGCCACCGACCGCTCGCTTGCGTTCGATGCGGCGGGGAACACGACTGCCCGCGGCCGCAGGAGGCGCCGGCCATCTGTGCGACCTGTGGTGGCCCGCACCCCGCATGCAATATCAAATGCCCCGTCTTCCAAGCAGAAATCAGGAACAAGCGGGCGGGTCCTGCTGCCATAAGCGCCACGACTCACCGGCCCCTAGTGGCCACCGAGAGGCGTGACATCGTGGAGCCAGAAGGGCCCAGAAGCGTGACGCTTATGGTGGCAGCGAACGGGCCCACGGACAGGACGCAAGCCTCCTCCTCCCCGAAGAAGAAACGGAAAGGGGGGAAGAGGAAGGGCAGAAAGCCCAAACCAGAGGGGGTTTTTGCCCAGCGACCCAAGAAGCGACCCAGGAAGAGGTCCCTAAGGCCGTCCCTGCCACCGGCGGGGCGCAGGCTGTGAAATCAACGAAGTTACCTGAACGCACAATAGAAGCCACCGACCATCGTTTCCCGGGTACGTCCTTTACAGGAAGGACGAACGGTCGGCGCAGCACTCCCGGTACCGTGGTCTGGCAGTACTGGTGAGGCGTACAGTCGTCCATCAAGAGCTACCCCCGCCGTCGCTGAGCAGTTTTTACGCGCTGGGTGTACAACTGCACATAGCCGGCGAGGACACATACATGTATGCACGTTACAAGCCGCCCGCGACCCACCTGGACCTACTGAAGTTGCGGGCGCTTGTGTCCAACACAAATAACGCAACCATCCTCGCCGGTGACTTAAATTGCAAGCACCCAGCGTGGAATTCTATAAATATGTATACCGGGGGGAGCCGACTCTTCGCGGACGCGGAAGCCTTCGGGTACTTGATGTCCGGACCAGAGACACCCACCCATTACCCGGACACAAATAGGTACATCCCGGATGTGCTGGACATCGTAGTTCACCAAGGGCTACGCTGCCAGATCACGCAGCAGGTGATTGACAACGAGCTACGGTCGGATCACCAGCCGGTGCTCGTCGTCTTAATGGGCGCGCCGGGCCGTCTCCCACCTATAGCGCCACGTCGAACAACGGACTAGACGTTGTTCGTAGAGAGGATAGAGACCACCACACCGACTCGGCCCATAACCACATTAGCGGACGTGGACCAGACGACGGAGGAAATCACTGCTTGCGTAAAGAGCGCTTTAGAAGCGGCGACCGTAACGCAGCCACAGGGGAGAGTGCTTTTGACGCCCCTACCGGCGCATATTAATGCGATGATTACCGTGAAGAGGCGTCTACGCAAGCAGTGGCAACAAACTAGATGACCCACTTTGAAGACCCACTTAAACCGTCTCGCGGATAAGGTGAAGGCCGAGCTTCGGACGCACACCGCCGCGGGCTGGGAGGAGAGGATAGAGGAAGCGGCAGACAGTTGGCCGTCCCTCCATAAACTGTGCCGCCAATTGTCGAATAACTCAGCCCCGGTGCGCCCGCTGCTTAACAGCGACGGGGCGCTCAAATATGTAGCGGACGACCGGGCAGAGGTCTTCGCCGAACACCTGGAGCGTCAGTTCCGCCGCACCCCGACCAGTGAGGTAGAGCATGTCGCAGCGCTCCCGAGGAGGACCCCATCATTTTCTCGCCTGGGGCGGTTAGACGCGCCATCCTAAGAACGAAGCCCACAAAGGCTCCCGGTGCAGATGGTATCACCAATACAGTGCTGCGCCACCTGCCGTACCGAATGGTAGCGGCACTGGCGCGCCTGTTCACGGCAATACTGCGCATCGGGTCCTTTCTCGCTTCGTGGAATGAGAGGCGCGTCATAATGCTGCCCAAGGCGGGAAAAAACCCCTTGAAGCCGCAAAGCTATCGGCCGATCACGCTGCTGCTCATAGTCTCCAAGGTGTTCGAAGCACTCCTGCTGCGACACCTGCAACCGTACATTGCTCCGCGACTGGAGCAATTCCGGTTCCGGGCGGAGCACAGCACGACGCTCCAGCTGTCGAGGGTAAGAAAGAAAGAAAAGAAAGAAAGAAAAGTGCGTTTATTACAAACTACATCACCTCGCAGTTGCTCTCAACAGGAAGGAGTACTCGGTGGTAGTACTCCTCGACATGGAGAAGGCCTTCGACCGCGTGTGGCACGACGGCCTCGTTTATAAGCTGGCAACAACAGCGCCCCGTCGCGTTGTAAAGGTGGTCTCTACTTTTCTCTCCCACAGGACTTTCAGGGTGGTGGTTGAAGGGGCGCTCTCTAGCGCCCGGCCGGTGTCAGCGGGCGTACCGCAGGGCAGCTGCGTCGTAATTGTGGAGAATGGTGGCTGAGGAAGAGGCTAAGCGCCTCCAAATTGAGCTCCTGGAGAGGGAGATGGAGCAGAAGGCGGAGGAGATGAAAGTTCTGTCGGAAATGAGATTGGTGGGTGGTTTCACCCCACTGGCGGCCCTAACGCGCACTCCCCCCACAGAGTTTCAGCACACCCACCCCGACGGAGCTCTTGGTGGACCTGGCGACAACCCCCCCCCCACAACCCCTCGCGCAGCGGTCATCGTGGAAAGGTGGAAATCGGTTGTTGAGCTCGCCGGAAGAGGTGCAGGAGGCCGTGCGGCGCCACCTCAACGCAAGTTGTTAAGGGTGATCCACTGGAATGCCCGGACCTAAGGGACAAGGTCGCCCCCTTCGCCACATCCTTAGGGAACGAAATATCGACGTGGCGCTTATAAGTGAGACGCACCTCAGGGTCAGGTATCCCGGGTACATTACTTACAGGAAGGACGAACCCGACAAAAGCGAGCGGGGCCTGCCGCTATTACAGCCACCACACGCCAACCCCTTGCGGCCACCGAAAGGTGGTCACAGAATAGTGGAGCCAGGAGGGCCCCAAAACGCGACACTGAGGACGGAGCTGACACCACAACAAAGTCACCGGCACTATCACCGACACCATCGCTAAGGTTCGAGTTTCAACTCGAGGCCAGATACCGGCGACGCAGGAGCTCCGGCGAGACCGCAGGAGAGGGCCCGAATCGGTACTACCTCAACCCGCCGAGACCACAGCACGAATGCACGCAGCGTGGCTGCGGCACGCCAGCGTCATCAACCTTCGTGAACGAATTCTGGCGCTTACTGGTAAATGAGGATGCACGCAGCACCACAGATGACCAACTAAGTGGGCTCTGTCAGCACACCAAGAAAAAAGAAAGATCGTTGTGGAATAAAAATGGTGGCGATGAGTGGGCAATGAGGGCCCACGCAGCGCCACAGATAGCCATGATCAGTGGGCTCTGTCAGCTTACCTAGAGTGACAATGGTGGCGATGAGTGGGCAATGAGGGCCCACGCAGCGTCACAGATAGCCAGAATCAGTGGGCTCTGTCAGCTTACCAAGAGTGAAAATGGCGGCGAAGAGTGGGCAATGAGGGCCCACGCAGCGCCACAGATAGCCATGATCAGTGGGCTCTGTCAGTTTACCAAGAGTGCAAATGGTGACGAAGAGTGGGCAATGAGGGCCCACGCAGCGTCACAGATAGCCAGAATCAGCGGGCTCTGTCAGCTTACCAAGAGTGAAAATGGTGGCGAAGAGTGGGCAATGAGGGCCCACGCAGCGCCACAGATAGCCATGATCAGTGGGCTCTGTCAGCTTACCTAGAGTGACAATGGTGGCGATGAGTGGGCAATGAGGGCCCACGCAACGCCACCGACTGGGAGCAGTGGACTCTATCAGTACAAACTTACTTTCAGAAAGAAGTCATAAACAAACCTAGATAAAATACAAACAGAAGTTAACTCATAAAAAATACCATTTATGCAGAGACAAAAAATCTCCGTACGATTACAAGGGCAATATTACACAGTGCCACAGACATCTTAAAACTGCTCGAGATCATGCCATGAAAATTACCAGTGTCTACCATGGTAAAGTGTGCAGCGGGTTTAGCATAACGTTTTCTATTTCTACGAAGAATAGACAGTGCCTTTTCAATACAAAGTGACATTTCATTTCTTCATTTTTGACATCGCACCGTAGATATCCTTTTAAAATCTGTCATTTTGTCTTTCGTTTCTAACGATCTTTGTCTAGGTCCTTTTATATGTCGACTATTTCAGAAGAATATTTCTTCCCAAACTGTCAAAATCACACTGACCACAAACTTTCCACTCGACGGCCACAAAGTACCTATATTCGATTATCTTCAAAATCATGATTCGTTTAGAACGCATAACTGTGATAATGATTTTTTAAATGATTTGAATGAAAAATCTCAAAAGGAACGCATTTTTCAACGGTTTTTGTGCTCGCTCTAATAGATAAACACTATAATTCGACTTTTAATTGTACTCAGTAAATTGACAGTTGAAGGGTTACCAATTTTTGACGAAAAACAAATAGTCAGGTGGTGTAAGAATAAACGAAATTGAATGAAAATTAATAATGTACTTACATGCAATTTTTTTCGTTTTAATTTTAAAAGTTTCAGAATGGTTTACATATTTTGTTTTTCAGTAGTAAGGTAATGTATTTAGTTTCTTTCTATTAGAACAAATTAAAAAAAAAAAATATTAATAAATTATTAATTATTCTTGTATTCATCATAACAATGAATTTTAAAGTTTTATAACGAATGTTAAAACTGGTTTAATTTTAAATTGAACCATTTTTATCATTCGTTCTTTACGCAAAATCGTTCACTACCTCAACACTATTAGTTTTAGTATGGTAACATTATTTTTTCTTTGAACTGTCAAGTTACTGAATACAATTAATAGTTGAACTATAGTGTTTAACTTTGTCATAATCTAGTTAGTAGATATTGAACAAGAAATTATAAAACCAGTTATTTTACAGGTTGGTACGGAACCCTTAATGCGTAAGTCCGACTCGTACTTGCCGGGTTTACATTTGTAATGTAAACCACACACAATCAAAAACAAAATAATTGAAAATATAAAACGGCTGCCATAAAATACAAATTTCCATGAAGTTAAAAATACAAATTAATAATAGGTCCGGGCGTTCAGAAGTTATGGTAGAATAATGAAACACATACAATGAACCCTGAAAAGTGAACACAAACACTCCTTTTTTGTGCAGTCGTTATAAATACACTATGCTTGCGAGACACAATGTAAAACGAAAAGATTTACAATAATTAAACATTTGATTCTGGTTCTAATGAACATATTCTTTAGGTTACTTTTAGTCGGACACAAGAAGTTCACAAGGATCTTATGGCGCACGAATTACATGAACAGGGTGGCGATGTTGGTAAACATTTGTGAAATATGTTTTGGGAAAAACAAGATGGCGGCTTTAGTTCCAATTATGCCCACGCGCCAAAAAACATTGTAGCACTGTAGCTACATTACCTCAAGCTCATCTGGCTCGGTCACCGCAGTGCTGTTACTAGACAAAAATATACAGAAGTTTTCAATTTTCATAGTGATTTAGTTACTTCCACTTTTAGCCACAGAGTCTATAGAGATAAGTTTGTAGGACTAATTTAAGACTCCCATAATGGTGACGTGACAGTGCTGCCATCTGTTGGCCGAGCACTCGAAGCCAGTATGGAAGCAGCTGATGATGATGAGGAGGTCGACAGCAAACCATGCTGGAGACAGAAGTATGGTTCCTGAAATCCAGAAAACAGATAATGTTTATTTTATGTCTAGTTGTAACAAGAAACTGCTTTCTTTGTCTAGTGATCACAAACGGTACTGCTGAATAAGAGTTCCTGGGTTCAATTCTTAACTTGAGAAAAGTATTTATTTATACAGGGTGAAAAGAAACCCTATTGCTATCCTTAAGCACAAAAAATGACAACTGGTATAGAATCACTATACATAGTTTCAGCTCAAAACAAAATACTCTAAGAATTGACAACAAATTTTCGGTTTCATGTTTCTTAAATTCAAATCATAAACTCAGGGCGATCTTCGCAGTAGGAAGTGGTGGATGAAGGGTGGTTTGGGAGCATTTTCTTAAGGGGAACCTAGTCGCGGGCTCGAACTCAATGATGGGCCTGGCTAAAAAGCGCGCTGTCTCACCAGGCATCGTGTCCAACAGAGGTAGTATCAGTGATGAGCAGTTAGAAGCTAGTCTGCACGTACCACATTATTGAGTGAGATGCAGGATCATTTATAGTACAACAGGCGCGTAAAAAATTAAGAACAGTCCTTCGGAAGATCGGGTTTTATGAAAAAACTACTGCATAAGTTAATGACCAATAAAGATTATTGTACTTTTCGATATTTGAGCTTTGTCGGTACCGACTTGGTTTTTCAGATTTTACACTTCTTTTATTACTTAATCACGTCCAAAGTTAGGTTAAATTAGCAAGAAAATCTAATCTTTGTTGGCTCCCAACTTTTTAGTGGCTTTTTATTTTAGTATTCTGTCTCCATACAGACAGTTTAATTTTTGATGTACATTGTCGAACAGTGGAGTAATACACTCCCGAAGTTTGTATGGAAAAAATGTGGACTAGATTCACCTTGTAATTTTGACGTTCAAAACTCAGCCTAGCTTGAATAAATGACTTTTGATTTTGCAGCCCTGAGTGTAGATTTGCGCCCGGTTGTTGGCAATAGGCTTGCCCCCTATTACATAGGACTTAAACATAACTGGCAAAATGTGGGTGAACTGTAATGTACACCTCTGCCTAGCCTTTAGGGTCAGCAGCCGTGATGTTATGTTATAGCAAAACAAATAAGCATCGCCAGACTGGTTGTTGTGGACAACGTTCGGTTGAAATTAAACTAATATTCCAATTCCACTAAATATATTCCATTATTATTTTTAATATTCTACTTTATTTCTAATTCTGTGACTTTATATTTTAAAATTTTAAGTATTCTTTTCCGTGGCAGCATTGGAAATGTTATTTTAATTTGTAATAATGGGTTTTGCCTGGAATTAATGGTTTTTTTTTTTTATTGTAAAGAGTAAAGATTTATTATTTGTTACAACTTCATGCTAAAATGGTTGAATGCATTTGGATGGAATTTGGCATATGGGTAGAGTCTACCCATAATGGTCTACCCGATAGACCATGACCTGGAATAGGACTTATGATACTTTTCATCCTGATGTTACCACGGGACTGAGACTGATGCGGTTAAAAAAGCGAGGCGCAGCTATCGTAAAAAATTACCAACCAATTTGCAATACATGTGATGTAGGTACAATTAATTGTAATTATAAGCGAACATCAGGAAGAATGAACAAAAAAAAGTCAACTTACCGAGTTGTCCGTTGTCAGCTGTGATGACCATCTTTCTTGGCAGTCATTTGTTTTGCTTGGACCATCTGTGAGCTGTTCACGGTTATGACGCGTTCATGAAATCACTTGCAAACCGTTTAGGCTTCTTCCAGGCACCTATAAAATTAACTGATTTAATTACTTCTAAACAAAGCCAATACTTACGTTTTGAGTAGTTATGAATATCGATAAGGACTACTTTGGTGTAGTGGGCACTAGCACATTTCTCAGTAGCAGTGTCGAGTCCAGATTTATGCCCAGTTGTGAGCTGGATAGGCCTTTAGAGGGTCTCGATTAAAATAAAAATTTATGATAATCTACTTTTAAAGTTATTTAAGAAAACAAATGAACATAGGACCATTCCTGCCGTTCTCCGAAACTACCGAGTCTAAACTTTGGAAAGGATACAGAAAATAGTTCTTATATGTAGATTACAGCAAAACCTCAAGTAACTATACACTTAAAATACCATAGTAATTCTCATAAGTACAAACTTACATTTGCAGTTGGAATGTATGGGAGAACATGTTATACAACTACAATGTTAAGTTTGTTCTTGGGATAGTATAATCCCAACTACGTCCGATAGTCCAACATGCACCTGATCGGTATTTTTTTTCATTATTTCTTTGCTTTCAGTCATTTTGGCGGGTGCATAAGAACATGGAGAACTCACGGTTTCCAGTTGTTGTAGGTGAATGTGTCGCAGGTGGCACACGCAGATACAACGGGTGAAGACACTTCGCGATTGCGGCAGAGTTGAGCACACCAACGGCAACCGATTACTTAACAGCTAACTGCAGCTGGAATAGAATAGAATACAATATATTATATTTATTTGCTTTAATTTAAAACATGGTACAATAAGGTCTTATTAATAAAATTGTGAGTTGTGACATGCTTCGCCATGAACTGGCATACAAATAGTAAACATTTTAAATCTAAAAATTTAAAACGACACTAACACTAACATGTCTATCATGAAAATCTTAAAAATAATAGTTAGGTACACAACGTAAAATAATGAAACTCAGTAAGCATACTTAACTGTTTTATAATCAATCAATACTTGAACAACGAATACCAAAAACTTCAATCAAAAATTTTGATTGAAGTTTCAAAAATTCAAACTTTCAAACTCGCGTGGTGAGGTGGCGCTTGATTGGTTCGCAGTTCAATTAAATTAAAAAACTATTACAATAACGGCCAATCAGAGGCCGGGCAGCTCTGACGTTTGAAGGCTCGTTTGTGCAGCTTGCTTTAAATAATAAACTAATTGTGTGAACTTTGAATCACAATCAAGAAATTTTTAATTCATTGCTTCAAGGGTTAGAAAAATTAGTTACTGAGCATAAAAGGAGCGAGCACTCGCTACGGTAGCCAGTGAAATTTATTTGCCGGTGAGTATCAGATTGTCTCAGATTATAGTTGTTTTTTATAGTCTGAGCAGATGTTTACTTTCAGGTTTATCTTTTTCATGAAAAGTCATTAAATGGGATAAATTGCAGTACTTAGAGGGCTGTATTGATGAGTTTAGTTCTATAATAAATACATGCGTGTTACGCTCGCGTATCATATTTTGATCAATATCCAGCCTAAGGGTCTACTCACCCTTGTTCAGCTCTGTTCAGCTTTTGTCCGTAACAAACAACGATTTTGCATAGAGTCGAACCGACTCTATGCAAAATCGTTAAGCTGTCCGCGGCTGAATGGATGCGTACGCATCTCATAAAAAATCGTTGTTTTCTATGGACAAGAGGCTGAACAGAGCTGAATAAGTGTGGGACTACTCATTAATACTGACCTGGAAATTAGAATAACTTGAGAAAATATTAATATCACGGGGTTCCCTGGCAATGGCACAATGAATATTGTTAAACTGTCAAATTGAAAGGCATTGCCTTTGTTTAAAGAGCTACAAACATGTTTTGGCACTCGAATGACGTCGACATGGGGGGATTTTCGTTCATAATATTATAATTTTTGTGAATTACAAATATGTTTTATTTTTGCTGAACCAGTGTTAGTTATTGAATACTTCAATATAAATATATTAAATATTTTTCTTTCTTCTAGGAAATAAAATTTTATTAAAATCTCAAATAGATTGCAAACTATAGTTTTGTATAATTTAGAAGCATTTTCTTTAAATTTTGTAAATGTGAGTACCATGCATCCGTTTATTGTGTTGTTATGAATGATGTACGTTGACTTGAAAAAGCATGGCAGTTGAGAGAATGTCATGCTCACTTAAATGTCTCACTGATGGTGGAGCGTGTGTTGGATCATTCGGTTCCCTACAAAATGGTTGAGCTGGATGGTGCTGATCCACGCGTCATGTTCGTGAACGGGCGCTGTCGGTTGAGACTGGTCATCTCCTAACTTCCAGGGCTTATTTTTATCTTGTATTTAGAATTGTTTATAATTTTTTTTTTACATTGTTCTCACACACAGAAGCAACAAGAATAATGTTCCTAAGATTTTGTAATATATCCAACTTGATTTAAAAGAGTGTTCGTGGAGTTTCTTGCCCGTTCGTCCCCATAGAGATTTATGTTTTGGAATGGGCAGCTAGCTTCAAGTTTTCAGCTGATCGACTTTTTGTCAATTCAAAAGTGCCTGTAAATGCTTTAATTGAAATAAATGTTTTGAGTTTCAGTTTGAGTGATACATTTTGAAAAAACAAAATGGCGGCATTCGTTCCAATTTTGGCCATGCGCCAAAAGATCCTTGTACGTCGCTGTACTGTTACACCTAAACCAAAACCGTGAAACAAACGAAAAAAATATTTTCAGTAATCTACCTGCATCACGTTTCAAGCTGTGTTCTTGTTGGATTTCTTTACATTAGTCTCGAAGATCTGATGGCATAGTTTTCCTGGCCTTCGCTTCCCAAGGGATCTTGGCAGGACATGTTGATATCCGGAAGGAGTGTTCGTGATTTGGATTCGGCAACGGTCGGTGAAACTCGGCAGTTTTCGTTGAACGACACGCTCTAGAAAACAAAAGAATTTAAAGAATCTTCTAGCACGTACCTAATTATTTCTGAATTGCACAACCTAAGTGGCAGTGGGCGCGGTTCTTAACTTAACTTTTGTTACCGCCTTCCGAAATTAAAGTTATTTTTCACTTTGTAGTGTTTTTTCGGAAGTCGGTTGTTTTTTTTGGTAAAAGTTTTTATTTTTTCTTTTTAGTTATAGTACCTACCCCACTAAATCAAAAAAAAAATAACCTTGGGGTCAAAACAATGCATATTTACAGCAGATAGCAGCAATCGCGGTTGATTTACTATTATTTTTTGAAGAGTTCCGTTGTCTGTCTCCGAAACGCATACTCAGATCTAGATGAAATTGAAATAGGACCACACGGGAAGCACCAGCTTTCAAATAAAAATAGAATCATCAAAATCGGTTCACCCAGTCGAAAGTTCTGAGGTAACAAACATAAAAAAACATACAGATGAATTGAGAACTTCCTCCTTTTTTAACCGACTTCAAAAAATGGAGAAGGTTCTCAATTCGTCTGTATGTTTTTATATATTTTTTTTATGTTTGTCACCTCAGAACTTTTTGAAGTCGGTTAAAAAAAAATGGCAGTCGTGTCATGGGGACTGCCACGGAACAGATTTCGTCCGTGGGCACTGCAGACTGGGAAACCTTAAAACTAATACACGCATTTACTGTCGGACCACGCGCAGTACGCCTTTCTCTTAGCTTAGCAGATATTTGTGAATATTTAACATTAACATGTCGGTGTCGCGAACCCTGCCAAAATCTTTCAACGCGTCTAAACAAGTTTTCTCTTCAAAAAGTCGTATAAATAGGTTATTGTAAGATTTCACTATAAACCAACTAAGTATGCACACCAGCAGACACATGAAGAGGCTTTGCGTTTTACATTAAGAAGTACTTAAATTTGAAAAGAAGACTTGGATAATGGCGTCACCTTATGAAGTTCTGACACGTTTTGAATTTTAAACAAAAATCTTAATTTTCAACTGTTTCATAGATTTAAATAATTCTACCAATAACCAGCTAAGTAAATGCACACCAGCAAAGAGATGAAGAAGGTTTGCGTTCTACATTAAGAACTACTATTTGAAAAAAGAAGCCTTGGATTATGGCGTCACCTCAGGACACGTTTCGAATTTCAAACAAAATCTTATTAAACCAGACTGTTTTATAGATTTAAATTAGTTACTTACCAATGATAACTTCAATACTGCTTCGTTTTAGCACCAAACACCAATAATTTAACAAGAAATTAACCATTTTAATGAAAGAAGGTTTTGTCAGCAATGCACGCTACGCTGAGTCGTTGGAAATGAAAGAGTGGCAACATAGCGTAAGCAAAATCGACACTTTGTTACGACTACCTTCATTTGTCAAGAAAAATAAAGAACTACCCACAACTACAGGGAAAAAAATGTAATGCCGGTACCAGACGTTTGCATTTATTATTTTTGTATAAGTTGGGACATACTTGCGTGTATTAGGGGAAAATGGAAAAATAATTTAATTTTTTGGACATAGTTATTAACTAGCCATTTGTTTATTTAGTTTAGTACCTAGTGTAATTACATAGTTGTATAATAATTTACTTTTTCAGTTTTGTTTTAGCTCCGCCCCTGCTCCGCATGGTTTTTACGACTTAATAACACCTCGATATTTCTTTAATATTATGTAAGTTTATTAATGCTGTATAGACGAAAAATAATGCTCTAAATTAAATGACGCTGAAATCCACATCAATATCCGTTTCGTAGTTTAGAAGAACATCACGATCACACGAACAGACACGAAAGTGACTTTAATTCACAATATGTGTGGACATGGATGTATATTTTGTACATAATTTTTATTTTTATTTCCAGGATTAATATGAAAATAAGATTATTTTGTCGTAGTGCTTCTGTATCTATCAAACATTTACACCAAATATGTGTTCTCTTGCATTTGACCTAGAAACAAAATAATCAAAACTAAAACGACACACACATTAAAACGCTTTAATTTTAATAAGAATGTCAAATTAACTATATTTGCAAAGTTTTAAATTTCGAAGGTAGTATTTTAGATATGTTCCGTGTGGTGCCGGACGAAAAAGAATAGCACCATCCTATTTCTTCCCATGGGTGTCACAGAAGGCGACTTAGGGACTTACTAGAGAATGGGCAGCAGCGTTCTCAATGCATTTGACCACCATACTGCGATCGCCAACCCGCCGGCCAAGCGTGGCGATTATGGCAAATCCCTCCCTATGCGGGAGGCTTATGGTCAGCAGTGGACGTCTTTCGGCTGATATGATGATTTTAGATAAATCGTATTATTAGAATTTAAATGTCCTTTGCAGTCAGCATTACCATCCAACTAAACGAGAAGTTTATAAATAATTTGTAAAACATTAAAAACGCATAACCACGCACCTCCTTTTGGAAAGTTGGTTCAAAATAATCAAAATCCTAATGTCTGGGACCACCATTACAATTCATACAAACGCTCCCGGAAATTAATGCGACGTTGCCAGATCTAAGAGAACATTCTAGGTTTAGAATTTTCCAGAACAATCAACAGGAAGTTAAGACACGTAAGATATGATAAGGACGACAATATAAGTGTAACCGAGAAAGTAACAACTTACATATGTTGCAACGTCAAAAAAATATTCAAAGTATCGGCAAAGGTATCGCAGTACTCAGCCCACTATTTTTTCATAGCGTTCCTTTTCATCATTAGGTACAGTGTGATCGGTATACTTTGGCTGTGTATGTCGATGTGGATTCCAAGGCAAGGCCTATTATGGTTTATTTTGTGGCCTGTACTTTTTTCATCGATGCCTGTTGCAGTCAGTGGTCTCGAACGTCATAGTGCGAAATCGGTAGAGTTGCCACTAAAATTGGTATAATAAAATTCATACCGAAAATCGGTATATGACAAAAAAAAATACAATGTTCAATTACATTCGTATATTTATTAAAATTATTTCGGTAGGACAGAGCCCATATCGGTAGAAATACCGAAAAATCGGTAGGTTCGAGACCACTGGTTGCAGTCTACTTTTGAATTTAGATCTGTGAAGTTAGCCCAACGCTACGTAAACTTTTATTATTATTATCCACAAATCAGCGTTTAGTTCGGTCAGCAAGACATAGATGGCGTTCTTAAGTCACATAAGTATTTTATTTTGAAAATTATATTTAAATCTTTTTTTTTTGTTAAATGATTTAAGTATGTAGAATAAAATTATGAATCAGTATTTTGGTAAGCAAATAAACTAGGTGTTAAACGAATAGTTTAGTTTTAAAAGTATTTCATCCTCTACCTTCCAATGTTTATATTCTTTCTAAAGGTACGACATAATTTTTCATAGCTGTTTCATTTCGCAAGTAATTTGAGTTTAACTTCAGCCTTTTCACTGTGATCTTAATTATAGTATTTTCATAACATTATTTATAGTTTCTTAAAATTCCAGCAGACGTCAGAATTTGCGCTAAATGTAGGTAAGTAGGTACCTAAAATAAGTATTTTTTAATTATAACATATTGTCGAGTGTAGAATTAACACTGGATGGATGAAATGACGGCAGGTCACGGGAACAATCTGCGACTCCCACATTCGCCTTAAACTTAGGAGAAGATAAGCATGGTAAGACCTGCCGTCTTGTATGGGTCAGAATGTTGGGCCACAAACGAGATCAATGAAAGGCAATTGCATGTAGCTGAGATGAGAATGTTAAGAGGGATGTGTGGTGTTACACGGAAGGATAGAATAAGAAACGAGTACATAAGATGAAGCCGAAAGTGGCACCGATAACAGAAAAGTTGTGTGGAAATCGGTTGTCATGGTGTGAGCTTGTGATACGGAGGAATGAGGAAAACGTCGTGAAGAATGTTTTGAGTATGAATGTCGATGGCTATAAGAGTAGGCGGAGACCAAAGAAACGATGGATGGACTGTGTGAATTATGATATGGTTAAAAAGGGCGTGACTACGGAGATGACGACTGATGGGATTGTGGGAGAAAAGATATGTTGCGCCGACCATAAATAAATTGGGATATGGGCAGGAGAATGATGTTGTCGAGTGTACAAGTCACCGCCTGCCATTTTATTCGTGTATATTATAAGATATCATAGGTCAGGCAGGAGACATTTATAGTCTCTTCATAGTTCTAGGTCACCATTCCACTGAGTTGAGCTGCATGATTACTGATAAATGCGTGCACTGATTGGACAGGTCTACTCAATCTGTGTGGTTCTTTCCTCAAAAGACCATTTCAGCCACCAATCCACATGGTCTTCACATGATCTGACCAAGATTATGTCTGAACTTTAAAAGAGACTGTGACCTCCGAGTTTGTATCGGCCTTTCTTCTCAGAGTAGTCAGATTGGAAACGCCCACCTCATCTAGCTTTAAAAATATGATTGCCGTAAAAGTATTTGTACAATCACTATAGCCAAGTTTTGCAATAGTACTGCACCACCCGAGGGTTGTCCTTTATAGTGCACACAGAGATAATCGTCGGTTGGTGCCTCATTCCATTTAAATATTGACCATAGGGCCACAACGAGTTGGCTTCCCCCGGTGCTCTCGTCACGCCTCTCCCGCGAGTCCAGCTGGCCATCTACAAGACTTACGTGCGACCGCAACTAACCTACTGGCCCCGGCTTGGCTCGCCCACAACCGAAAACCATAAAAAGAAAGGTGCGAACGCAGCAGAACTACACGCTACCTCATATAGGCAAAATTCCTCGGCTCATGAGGAACTCTGTGATCCACAGGGACCTGCGTGTCGAGAGCATCGACAACTTCAGCACGATATTGGCAAAGACACCATCACATCAGGGACATTGCACCCTGGCACGCGCGAACCCCTGACTACAAACGCTTCTCGCGCGACCACGTCACAGACGTCGCGCTACCGGACACAACGCCTGGGTAAGTCAAATTTTAAAGCATAATTGAGCTTAATTTTGTAAGCCGAAGCCTGAAAGTCTGACAACACGTTATACCAAATTATCTAGCAACTGGGTTGAGGAGGTCGGATTACCAGTCGCTTTATGTAAAATACTAGTATTGGGCTGCATCTGGTTAGACTAAAAGCCAACCCCAACTTAATTGGTTAAGGGCAGGCAGGTTGATAGATTTTGAGCTTAATTTCGTAAGTTCCATAATTTTCAACGATGATTTTTCTATTAGACTGTCAAGTTTCAAGTAATTATTTTCTATTGTTAGCATACTCCATGAGTCTGCCTAAAGGTGCTCTTACACGAGCAATTTTTTAGTAATTATTGCTCGGCAACACCAATGGATCAATCTGGATGAATAAGTGGAGCAACAACAATAAAATGCGGAAATATTGCTCGCATTTCTCAATGTCGCTAATATGATTTACTGAATAACCAATCGATTTGGATTTTTTTTGTCAATTTTCCTTCAATCTCGTTTAGACGTTTAACTACGTCTCGTTTTTGCGAAAGGAACCGGCTGGTGGCGGAGGCAGCGGAAGGGAGGGGGGCGTATTGCCTATGTGCACGACCCTACGATCCGGCCCGACGTGGGCGGTGCAGAAACCCACCGGCAAAATACACTAACCTTCTCCCCAACACCGTTGCTAGGGTTCGATTTCGAATTCCAACTCAGACCCCAGCGTCGCAGTCTCGCAGAAAGAGCTCGGGGAAACCGCAGAGGAGGCGAAGCGGTACTGCCTCTAGGTACTCGCCGCGGCCTCAGACGCCGCGGTGCTGGGGTACGCCAGCAACTCACAAATTACCTTACGCGGTACGCCGCCAGCCCCCTCCATCACAGCACTTGACATCCACAGGGGTAAGTACCCAAAACTTACCCCCTCAATAATGTGACCACATCTCCCCAGCCCTGCGACGAAGACGCCAAACAAGGCCAAGCGGAGGAAAAAGTAACGCTACCCGCTGCTGGTGGTTACGAGGCTACCAAACTCCGCTCACTTCAGGGTCATCAGTGCCAAGCTGAGCCGGACTCCCAACGGCTGTGGAGTATGCTTCACTCACGACAGCGAAGAAGAATATAGGCTGTTCCAGCTGTACTTAATCGGCATGGAAGAAGATAACGACGTGTCTTGGTTCGCATACTCACTATTGGTGGACCGAAAACCTAGCCTGTATCCGACTACGTTGGCTACCAAGAAAATAAAGACAATTGCTGATTACACGCATTGTGTACTTGTCTAAATTTCACAGATTTTCTTACACATGTGACAAGATATGCTGAGCTGAGTGATCTCGAAGCCGGAAGAATGTTGTACGAAGTGAAGTAGAGGACGATTGACGATCAATAACTATGCACGTCGTCGAAATGAGTGTTCGACGCTACAGCTGTCATAACCCGAAGGTACTTTTAATCCCTACTTCCATACTTAATAATATTAAAACTAGGAGTGGGTTGTAACAGCTATAATAGCATATCTGTTCCGCCTGTTCCTGTTCCACGTAAATAACAGTTCGAAAAACCTGCTACAACATCACAGGCTGTTATTTCATACATGGGAACAAACTATAAAATCGCATTTGTGTTCCGCCTGTTCCTTTTGCATGTAGACATAGTAGGTACTTCTTTTCCTAACTGTTGGAACCTTTGGTGAAGAATGTAAATGAAAGTCTGGAGTTCAGTATTAAGTGTATTGATAATTCAGGGATTATGTTACAGTGTGGTTGGTTACAATATATCTTAACAATTTAAGACACAAGTTAACACTAGGGCGCGGCGCGGGCGACTTGCGCTCGACCGTTCGCGCGGGGCTCATTGCAATTTGCCTCGTGTGCATTATTGCTACTGTAGTTCTTACACTAACTAAGGTACTACACCTATTCGAGAAAAGGAAAGAGGTTGTGACGATGTAACAGGGTGTAACAGTAACAGTTTTTATCTCATTATCTAAGGTAACTGTCATAAGCATGAATAGAGAAAAGTTTGCGACTGTCGTGTGTAAGGGATTTTATTATTTCGACGAGGAACAGTAGCTGTTATTTCAGTTTGTTTGTCACAGTTACAAACTGTTATCATCAGATACCTGTTATATGTAGCTGTTACGATAAATACCCCTCACTCCTAATTATAACAGCAAAGCGTCGGCTGCCGTCAACATCACAGAACAGATATATCGTGCCGCTCGTGTCTATGAACACTAAGTGTAGGATTACAGCTACTTAATACCTACCTGATGTTGCTCATTATTTATGTGTCATGTATTGTGAATATGTTTTGTTGGAATTACTAATTAAATAAATAAATAAACTATGTTTTCCAGACTGCGACTTCACGAACATTCTTCGTCGAAAGATGACGTCATGGTGCCAGAAGAGCCAGTATCACTATCTGCACCTAATGTGACTGCTGGGCGGTTCCAATGGCAACCGAGCTGACCCGCCAGGAGTGGAGTACACACGAAGGGAGCCGAGTACACCCGACGGGTGCCGGGGATACTCCATAATGAATAAAACTTGAAGACTTGTGCCATGCAGAGCTTATGTATCTATGTTGCGTTGGTATTTACCACATTTAGAGTTCTGCTATCTATATGTAGAAGGTGTGAAGGGATCCAAAGGTATGCAGTACATGCCATATTGTAAGGTGTCTAATCATGGGCGTAGCTAAGGGATATTGTCTACGGGGGGGGGGGGGGCAGCCTTCCAACTGAATTTACGAAAGTCGTTTAATGAGAGATCATAAATGACGCATAGTGGCAAAAAAACCCACCAAAAAAGAAATCATTGCCAATAATTCCGTACGATACTAACGCCATTTGTACCAGTACCACTCGCATTGGTACTCGCATAGGTGGTACGATTATTAGTATTAGTTCCGTTCCGTAGGTCCTTTCCGTGGTAGATAGAATACGGATACCGAGACTACGCAATCCCTGGCCTTCTTTTCAAACCAACTAATTCAGGATTGTCCGGTTAAGTAGTCACGATCTCTCCAGTCAAATATAAGATGCCATTAAAAAAAACCACAGTTCACACGGCGATGATCAGCACCAATCAGCACAGAATTTTTCGACAAAAAGTTGGGATCACGCGACAACGTTCCATCCATACGGTTCTAAACTACGATCCTGACCATCGCGATGTGCACATGGCCTAACATAAGCTTAAGCAGATACACTCCAGTGGTTTGCATTCAGCGCGCGACGCTCGGACCGAACAGACGCACAGTGGAACGAATGTATGGGAGCGGTTGGACGTAGACATGTCCGAAAAAAAAGAGTAAAATTATGCCAAACTAATGATGCCATCTTATTCGATTACTTAATGCCTTCATAACTTGTGGTGATGAATTTCTTCATAACTCCCATATTTCGGGAGTAATTTGAGAAAATGTGAAATTTTACTATGAAAATGAGTGTATCGAGCTCTCTCCCTCCTGATTCCGGGCTTGTTTCAAGTAGCGGTCTCTAATATCATAATGCTAATACTAAGAGCTATATTTAATACTAAGACACATAGTGCGCCAAATGTGCACTTTCTGGGATAAAGAGTGATGTTTATTTTATAACACAATTTTTTTATTTTTTGTTTATTTTGTTGATTAAAACCGTTTTTCTAAAGGTTTACCTTATTACAATAACATTTCTGAGCAGCCAATTAGAGAAGATATAAGCTAATTAGGATATATAATTAGGGACTTAAGGTTTACATATAAAACTGATGCACTAATGATTACTGATAAGAACATTGCTATTATTTAATTACTAAATGGCTCTTAATACACTAATTTAGCATGCATCATTTACTAATTATCACAATAACTAATTACCTTGCAATATTTAACAAAGGATACCTGGGATACCTGGATTTTATATAAATAGGTCACTATTAGTAACTTTAAAATCAGTGTTGATTTACACCTCGTTGTATCCAAGCTAATCTCGCAATGTATTTTCCAAATTTTAATACAAATCTTGATATTCACGTTGCTTTATGCGCACGCGCACATAAAGATTTACGCGACTTTAACTATTTGTTCAGTGTTTTAAAAGATAACAGTTGTGTTCAGTTATGTGAAAGTGCTGAAACAAGTTTAAAAGACTGGTGTCGTCGATTTTGCTACCGCATTTATGCAAAATGGACACAGTCTGGAAGAAGCACAGATAAGTTTCGGAAGAAACATGAGATTTGGCTACAGGCTGCAATTCAATGGCCGGAATTACAGAATGAAAATATGGAACCTTCTACAGAAAATATAAGTGACGTCATCGAGCCCATAATTTCTCCTGCTAAATCTGATGCTTCAACTTGTACACATCCTAGTCCTCGTAAATCTTTTGAGGACCTTAGTAACCGGCAAAAAAGAAGACGCACTGAAGATAGTCTTTCATGCAGCAGTAGCAGCGCTGAAATTATGTTTTCGGCCGAAAGGGCGCTTCAAAAGGCAGGACAAAGCGATACAGCTTATGTTATGAAATACTTGACGGAGAATCCAGAAGAGGCCTCAAAAATCAAAGCCTTCATTGAAGGTAAATCAATTCAGGTACGGGAAATATCCCCTTTGAAGGCATTGGCTCTTTATGTATCGATGAACTTATCGAAATGGCGCTATAACACTCTTCGGGATTTCAACACTCAAGAAGGAGCTCTTCAATACCCGAGTTACTACATGTTGGTTAAAGAAAAAATTAAGTGCTATCCGGCCAAAGAAGATCTCACAGTTACAGAGAGCTCTGCAAAAATCAAATTACAAGCCTTGATGGATTTAACCTCAAGAAGACTTATTAGGTCGTTAGAAACCCCTGTTGATCCCAATCAACAGCTCGTATTGACCAGCAAATGGGGTTTTGACGGATCATCTAGCCAAAGCATTTATCATCAAAGGACGAGTGAAGATGAGCAAATCGATCTTGCTAGTAATTTTATGATTAGTCTTGTACCACTGCGGCTCGTCTCAAAAGGTGTAACAATTTGGGAAAACGAGCGACCATCTTCCACTTCATTTTGCCGGCCAATATTGTTTAAGTTTATAAAGGAAACCAAAGAAAATGTGCAGAGAGAGATGGCTGAAATCGAAGCAGAGATTGAAGCCTTAACTCCATCCACCATCACTGATGGAATTAGTGTCAAACACCAACTGCTGTTGACAATGATTGATGGTAAAATTCATTCCATTATATCCAATACAGCAGCTTCAGTGTGTGACATATGCAAGGCTTGTCCTAAAGAAATGAATAATTTAGAGTTAATCAAAGATAAACACGCAAACGAGGACATGTATAAATATAGCTTAAGCACCCTTCACGCTTGGATTCGCTCAATGGAATGCTTATTACACATTTCCTACAAATTAGACATAAAATCATGGCAAGTAAGGGGTGATATAGCAAAAAGGCAAGTTGATGACAGGAAGAAAAGAGTTAAAGAGGCTGTAAGAAGAGAAACGGGCTTACTTCTCGATGTTGTGAAACAAGGCAGTGGATCCACCAACAATGGCAACTCGGCAAGGAGATTTTTTGAAAACTACACTAAATCTGCTGAACTGACCGGAATAGATGCTATGCTTTTAAGAAAAATCTGTGTGATCTTGCAGTGTATTTCATCAGGAGAGAAGATCAACGTAACTAAATTCCGAGAGTTCTGCTTTGATACTGCTAAGCTTTACGTGGAGTTATACCCATGGTATTATATGCCTTCTTCACTTCATAAAATTTTAATGCATGGGCCAGACATAGTTCAGAACATGTCAATTGTGCCCATTGGTTTTCTATCCGAAGAGGCATCTGAGGCTAGAAATAAAGATTTTAGAAAATATAGAGAGGGGCATTCTCGAAAGCATAGCAGTATCTCATGCAATGAAGATATTATGCACAATCTTTTACTGTCTTCTGATCCACTTGTTACAAGTATCCGTCCAAAAGGAAATAAGTTTGTAAAAAAATCTTCTTTTAAGGAATTTTATGAGCTTACGGATTCTGAGAAAAGTGATATCGAATTTGTTAACATAAATGATTTAGCGGACATCGATTCTGAATTTGAATTAATTGATGATGATGATGATGACGAAGATAATTAAATGATGTTATTGTTTTAAAATGTGTAACTTAGTAAATTAGAGCTTACATCTTAATTATTTATTGTACTTTTAATGAAACTAGGTAATTTATTATCAACTTACTTAAAAGTCATACTCTCATCAGTTCTTGTGAATATTTTTGTTAATATATATTTCTGTATATATATATAATATATTTATAGACCTCTTAATAAGTCTGTCTGCGGTTTAAAGTAAATACAAATGGGGAAAAAACGTTTTTTTTTTTAAATTTTCATTTCCTTTTATCCCAGAAAGTGCACATTTGGCGCACTATGTGTCTTAGTATTAAATATAGCTCTTAGTAATAGCATTACGATATTAGAGACCGCTACTTGAAACAAGCCCGGAATCAGGAGGGAGAGAGCTCGATACACTCATTTTCATAGTAAAATTTCACATTTTCTCAAATTACTCCCGAAATATGGGAGTTATGAAGAAATTCATCACCACAATTTATGAAGGCATTAAGTAATCGAATAAGATGGCATCATTAGTTTGTCATAATTTTACTCTTATTTTTCGGACATGTCTACGTCCAACCGCTCCCATACATTCGTTCCACTGTGAGACGTGTTGAAGCTTTGTCCTGCCTGCTGCGTGACTCACCCTCCCGCCGCGCCGCCTCACACTGGTCCCAAATTAAAAAAAAGTGGACATTGATAGTAGACCGCTGATATTTTTTTTTATTGTTGATATAATGATAACAGATAAGGCAAAAAAATATTATTGTCCTACTTCAAATACTTTTCTCTATAAAAAATATTTCTTTTTTTTTGTATGGGAGTGATTACATTTTACTCAATTTCTCAAAAACCTTAAGCGATGTCGAGATGGCATTCACATATGTTAGAAAACTAATAATTCTGAGTATTTGGCTCGAAGAAACTTATTGCTTATCTCTGCGTACTTTCGAGATAATAGTGACAGAAAATAACAATTTTTTTTAATGTTAATTGTTCGCTTTTTTTTAATCATAGCCTTACTCATATCGCAATAGGTCCGCTGGCCAGCAAAATGGAGCTTCGACGCGAGTTTGCCGGGATAACAAGATGGCCGCCTCTCATGACGTAACGTAATACGGTCACGAATCGCGCGCGTACACCTCACTCAGTGTACAACTAAATGTGGTTGCGATAAGACGTGTCCTTATTTTTTCTGTGCGCTTGAAGAAATGCTTGTTGTTTGTTTGTTTTGTTATTGTTGTACTTTGAATCTTTGGATTTTAAAATCAAATAATTTTTGTTTGTCTTTCTTTCGTCGAATTTGTTTTCGTAATTTTTTTTGTTAAAATCAAAGTCACTTTGTCTTTGATATCTTTGATTCTAATTTGTTTTCAATTTTCCTTAAAATTATAATATGTCCGCATTTGTCACCAACTTAGACTTATACGTTGTTCTTAAATCAGGAGGTGGTTTTAAAAATGTCGAATTTTTATTTAATGCCCTTATTGAACGTATTGGTGTTGAATTGTCTTCCGAAGATTTGAGTAATATTAAATTATTTTGTCGTAATTTTTCAAGTAATATCTCAAAAAGATGGTCTGCTTCCAGTAGAGCTCAAAAGACCTTTCTTAACAAAAATTCAGACTGGTTACAATCCCAAATAGTTTGGCCAAAATGTCAAAATATCGATTTAAGCAGCATTGTTAAAGTTGCCGAGGAAGTAATTCCAAATTTCGAAACGCAAGTGGATACTCATCAATTAAGTTATGGTACAAGTAAAAAACCATTTGTTGATATATCTGATAAACAGAAGAAAAGGCGTTCTCTAACACTTCTAGATCACACAGAGGAGGAATTAGTTTATGCTTTATGTGCCAAATTAAAAGAGTCTAAAAAAACAAAATTAGCAGCTATATTAAACGAACTCAGCCAAAACAAGGAAAAATGTGAGATGGTACATGATGTACTATTCGCTAAAAAGACTGACAAACCGTGTTTACCAGATGATAAAACGTTAGCGCTTTACACCTCAACAAATTTGTCAAAATGGCAATATCGAAATTTAAGAACTATTCTTGCTTCAGAGAAAATGTATGGTCTTCCATCCTATCAAAAGCTCCTGGAAGCTAAAAAAACTTGTTATCCTCCAGAGTCAGACATAACTGTAACTGAATCTGATGCTAAGATAAGACTTCAATCGCTTCTAGATTTGACAACTAATAGGATATTAAAAACAATTCAGCACAACTCTGCCGACAAAAAATCGCTAAAACTAATAAGCAAATGGGGTTTTGACGGGTCATCTTCTCAAAGTAATTATAAACAAAAGTCACACTCCGACACTAAAATTGACGATTCTTCAGTTTTCATGATTAGTTTGGTTCCGCTTCGTTTGGAAGAAGAGAGTGGCAAAATCTTGTGGCAAAATCCTGCTCCCTCTTCAACAAACTATTGTCGTCCAATTGGCTTTATATTTGCAACAGAAACAAATGAATTGATAAAGAAGGAAAGTGCATCCTTAGAGGAAGAAATTCGTAATCTTGTTCCCACAATTGTAGATAATTTTGATATTAAACATGATTTGTACATGACTATGATTGATGGGAAAATTTCTACTGTGATTTCCAATACTTCTTCTGCAGCTGTTTGTAATATTTGCAATACCCCACCTAGCAAAATGAATGACTTGGACTTTGTATCCAAAAGACTCATCAGAGAAGATATGTATAAATATGGTCTGTCTTCGCTTCATATGTGGATAAGATGTATGGAATGTATTTTACACATTTCGTACAACTTAGACTTCAAAAAGTGGGCTGCACGAAAAGAAGATAAATTGTTAAAAGAAATTAAAAAGAATTTGACACAAGAAGAATTCCGGGAAAGAACTGGTTTGTTAATTGACATAGTAAAACAGGGATTTGGTACAACCAATGACGGTAACACGGCAAGAAGGTTTTTTGAAAATTATGAAGTATCTGCTGAAATAACGGGTATCCACCCTGATTTAATCAAGTGATTTGCAGTCATTTTACAAACAATTTCATCTGGTCAACTTATTAATACCAACTTGTTTAGGGAATATTGTAAAGAAACAGCAATGCTATATGTAAACTTATATCCATGGTATTACATGCCTTCAAGTGTCCATAAATTGTTGATACACGGTGCTGATATTTGTGAAAATTTCTCCTTTATTCCGATAGGCATGCTTTCCGAAGAAGCTTCCGAAGCGAGGAATAAAGATTTCCGGAATGTTAGAATGGCACATACAAGAAAAATCGGTAGAGTTCAGACTAATTTAGACATTATCCACAGCTTTCTAATTAGCTCAGATCCTTACATCAGCCATATCAAACCAAAGTTTGCTCGTTTACATAAACAGTTGTTTCCAGAGGCTAGTGCTTTGATCTTGAACAATGAATTGCTTTCGTTGGAAAACGAGGAAATAGAGATTTCTCAAGAGAATATAGACCCAAATATTAATCTTTCACCATAATATTTTTTCAGAATCGTTTGTGAACATATTCAACTTTATGTTTGCAGCTTAATATGTCTTCATTTTGATTGTTTTTTAGAACTGATGAAAGTACTCCTTCAGAAAGGTCATAGCTTTTCAGTCATTAGTGAGCCCCCATAACCTCTTTTACAGAGAAGTCTCTTTTTACTTATTTGACATTACGCATACATTATAATTATGTGCTAAAGTAAGGCTATGATTAAAAAAAAGCAAAAAATTAACATTAAAAAAAAATGTTATTTTCTGTCACTATTATCTCGAAAGTACGCAGAGATAAGCAATAAGTTTCTTCGAGCCAAATACTCAGAATTATTAGTTTTCTAACATATGTGATTGCCATCTCGACATCGCTTAAAGTTTTTGAGAAATTGAGTAAAATGTAATCGCTCCCATACAAAAAAAAAAGAAATATTTTTTTTACAGAAAAGTATTTGAAGTAGGACAATAATATTTTTTTGCCTTATCTGTTATCATTGTATCAACAATAAAAAAAAATATATCAGCGGTCTACTATCAATGTCCACTTTTTTTTAATTTGGGACCAGTGTGCGCCTGTCCAGACTCGCTGCGCCCCGCATTGATTCATCGGTAGCCGCCTCGGCTACGTTAATTAGTGAATTTATTCACCAATTAATTAAAATCAAACTGTCTTTTTCAAGACATCCCTATTCCCTTTTCGGAAAAGTCTTGTGTAAATTCACTTGGCCCTTTCCGGGTAAAATCCACAGTTTCGTGGTCCTCGGTTGAAACCTCACGGTGTCAACGAGCGGGGTGAGTCGGTGTTGGACATTTCGTTCGCCAGCCCCGCTCTGTCGCCGCGTGTCGTCGACTGACGCGTCATGGAGGGGGTGGAGACGTATTCCGACCACCGGTACACCCGATCATTCCCAAAAAAAAAACTCCAATGGTTAGTCCTACTTTTAGTATCGACTATGGACCTAGATAACGGCAGGGCAGCGGGTGCTAAGAATCCTCAGCAGAGATCCAACTTTGGGACTGAAACGGGCTCGTTCATACGTGGACCTTGTTCGAACTTTGAAAGTCACAAAAAGAAAATAAAAATTTTTTTTTTGTTCAATAGTTTATTAATCGCAGCTTAGTAATAACTTGTTTAAATATTCTGTCCTAATTTAGTGAATGGTTTTTGATTATGCGTATTTGGTTTATTTTCTACTCCTAACATACGTTGTCCACTCCCGTCCGACACGGACACCCTTACCGGTGATCCCGACACTCAAGCCCCGGCCGCTTCTGAATCTTCTCCCCCATCTACCGAAGATGTTTTCACCACTGTCGAGGGAAAAGGGAAAAAGAGGAAGAAGAAGTCGTGCGGTAACACGCAGGCCGCAAAAATACCGCTAACGGACGTCTCAGCGTCCCTCCTCGCGCGCCCCCCCACCCCGCCGCCATCGACCTCTGCCACGGCCCCCACTTCGATCGCGTCGGCACCCACCGCCGCACCCCGCACCGCTGCGGGGAAAAAGGTGCCCCCGCCGCCCCCGGTGTTCATTCAGGACAAGGGCAAATGGACTGACGTGTCCAAATGGTGTGCCGAGGCTCGCATAGCCTACACCAACGCTAGGACTACTACCCAGGGAATCAAGGTGACCGTCCCGACGTCCCGTGACTACAGGGACCTCACCAAGCTTCTCCGGTACAGAGGTGTGTCTTTTCACACGTACGCTCTGCCGGAAGACCGACAAACACGAGTTGTCATAAAGAAGCTTCCCAAAGAAATCGAGACCGTCGATATAAAGGCCGACCTTGAATTCCAAGGCGTCCCAGTTTTAGAGGTGCACCGTATGCACCGAGCCCGTCGCGGTATGCCATTCGACATGGTATTAGTCGTCTGCCCTCCCTCAGAGGGACACAACCCGATTTTCCAAATTAAAACGGTCTGCAATCTCTCGGGTATTAAAATCGAGAAACCGCGAAAATCAGGCATTATCGGACAATGCCACCGGTGCCAGCTTTACGGGCACGCGCAGTCGCACTGCAACGCCAAACCTAGGTGCGTAAAGTGCCTAGGTGACCACGGGACAGCCGACTGTGCTCGTCCTAAGGACCGTGCCCTCTGCACGGAGCCACCCAGCTGCGTTCTCTGCGGTGAATCAGGTCACCCAGCTAATTATAGGGGTTGCTCGAAAGCACCCAAATCCTCATCTCCCAAGCTGGCGAAGCGTGCAGACGCCCGCCAGCAAAGGGAAGCCCCGACCGCGAGACTCCCGGATCGTCTCAGCCCTCAAAGGCCGAGTCCGTGGAATTACCTGAACCATCAGCAGGCGTTCCCTGCGTTGGCTTCAGCTAGGCCCACCCTCGCTCCCATCCCACCGCTCGTGGATCCGCGTACCGGCGCCCCCGCGCTAACTACTCGGTTCCCATACCCCCACGCGCCCGTCTCCATCGCGTCCGCCGTCGCCGCGCCCGCCGCCGTCGCACCCGCCGCCGTCGCACCCGCCGTCGTCGCGCCCGCCGCCGTCGCGCCCGCCGCCGCCGCCGCCGTACCACCCGCAGCGCGCTCCGCAGCGCGCCAAGCCGCTCGCCCAGCAGTCGCAGTAAACAAGCACCCTGGTCCCGCGACCATGAACCCAGCGGGCGTGTTCAACACAATCAACAGCACGTTCCTAAAGTTCTTCTCTCCTCGTGCCCTCCGCATGGCACAGGAGCTCGATGCAGCCACTAGGGCTGGAGATTTCAAGCAGGTTTACGCGATTTACAACGCGTACCCGGACATTACGCAGTCCGTGTTCGACTCTCAACCAAAATTCGGTACCCACTATGTCTAACAAAATAGTCGCGCGTATCAAACCCCGATCCCTAAAGCTAGGAACATTCAACGCAAACGGTATTCAATCCCAACGTGATGAGATCGCCCAATTCCTCCGCGACCATCAACTTGACGTACTCCTAGTACAAGAGTCATTCTTAAAACCCTACAATCGCGACCCGAAAATTGCAAACTATCGTTTAGTGCGCAACGACAGGTCGCGTTGTCACATGGGTGGAACACTCATTTACTATAAAAAGTCATTACACTGCATCCCTATGGATCCCCCCTCCCTTGCCCGATTAGAAGTTTCGGTCTGCCGACTAAGCCTGACGGGCCACCAACCCGTCACACTAGTCTCAGCCTATATTCCTCCCACTTCTCAAGCAGAAGACTTTCAACCGATCGCCGATGACCTCTCCGTACTATTAGGCATGAGTGACTCTGTTATCATAGCAGGCAATCTCAATGCTAAACATCCCGCATGGAATAGTTCCATTTCATCGACTAGAGGAAGACGATTGTTCGACCTCTGTTCCTTACTAGTCTTTGACGTCGTCGCCCCGATGACTCCAACTCATTTTCCCCACGATGTAAATCGCAGGCCCGATGTACTCGACATTGCCATTCTGAAGCGAATCAACTTAAGGTTATCCATAGAAGCAATAAACGAGCTCACCTCTGACCATCGTCCGGTTGTCATGCGTCTGGCCCCTTGCACGGGTCTCCCAGATTCAGACCAACCCCCCCTCACCAAAGTGGGAACGGACTGGAGGCGAGTAGGCGATTCGCTGAAAACCAACACATCCCCCCACTTGAATTCCATTCCCGATCACTTCGACTCTGTCGCCGACACAACGGCCGCGATCGACTCATTCACGGGTCACGTACAATCTGTCCTGAACGACTGTTCAAGGGAAATTCCTGAGGTGGAAGACCACCGATGGAAGTTGCCGGACGATGTACGCGAACTGCTAAATGAGAAGAACGCGGCTGTTCGTGCCTACAGTAACTTTCCCTGCGATGCGAACAAGGCTCACATGCGCTATTTACAGAGATCTGTAAAGACACGCATGCAAGAGCTTCGTGACGCTAGCTGGGATAAGATGCTGAGCGAGCTAGAGCCAACCCATCTAGCCTTCTGGCAACTTCAGAGGAAACTCAAATCCCGAGAAGTCGCCTCCATGCCTCCCCTGACCCCGCCCGTTTGACGACATCGAAAAGGCCGAATGCCTTGCCAAGAGCCTCGAAGCCCAGTGCACGCCCAGTTCCCTACCAGTAGACCAGGCACACCTCGTGGAGGTGGACGCCGAAGTCGAAAGTAGAGCCTCCCTCCCGCCCGTCGAAGACCCTGATGATCCATTACCTCTCGTCACCCCGGACGAAGTTCACGAGATTATCAAAGGTCTGAAACCCCGAAAGGCCCCCGGCGCTGACGGAATCACCAATAGGGTGCTCCAGATGCTGCCCGCTCACCTGATCATGCTCTTGACCACCATCTTCAATGGTGTCTTGAGCAATAACATCTTCCCGCAAGCATGAAAGCAAGCCACGGTCATCGGCATCCCAAAACTTGGCAAGCCCAAGTCCGAGCCCACGAGCTACCGCCCCATCAGTTTACTGAATTGTCTCGGTAAAATCTATGAGAGACTTATTTATAAGAGACTCAGAAATTTTGTCGAGACGAAAGGCCTCATTCCCGACGAGCAGTTCGGTTTTAGAACTCAACACTCGTGCGTGCAACAGGTCCACCGCATTGTAGAAGACATAAGCGCTGGTTTCCAGCGCGGTACGATGACCGGTGCAGTATTCTTCGATATAGCGAAAGCCTTCGACAAAGTCTGGCACAACGGCTTATTATTTAAGCTGTACAAACTCGGTGTGCCCGACCGTCTCGTGCTCATCTTACGAGACTTTTTGTCGAACCGCACCTTTCGTTATCGCATAGAGGGAGCGATTTCATCCCCCCACCCCATACGCGCCGGCGTCCCTCAGGGCGTCGTGCTGTCCCCTCTCATTTTCACGCTATTCACTGGCGATATCCCAAAACGTAGACTGGCAAAGTTGGCACTGTTCGCAGACGACACAGCCATTTACTACGCTGGGAAAAATCCCGACGCGATAGCCTCCAGGCTCCAGACCGCAGTCAATGTTCTTAGCGCGTGGTTTAGAAAATGGAGGATCGAAGTAAATCCCGAAAAAAGTCAAGCGGTTCTCTTCGCGAAACCGAGACATAAACCCGTCCCCCCCCGGCCCATCTCCATGTTTGGCAAGCCTATTCCTTGGGAGAAGCAAGCTAAATACCTAGGAGTGATTATGGATCAGCACATCACCTTCTCTGAGCACATCAAGAAGGCGAGCTCACGCGCCGCCTTCGCTCTAGGAAGGTTGCACTCTGTTCTTAATGCACGCAGCAAGTTGTCACTCAAGTGCAAGTTGCGAATATACACGGCGTGCATAAGGCCAATCATGACCTATGCCAGTGCAGTCTTTGCACACAAAAAGCCCCGATACATCCATAAGATGCAGACCTTACAAAACCGTTTCCTTCGCCAAGCTACAGGCTCGCCATGGTACGTTAGGAACGAGATCCTCCATCTCGACCTCAGAATCCCCACAGTAGCTCAGTTTCTTAAACGCATCTCAAAGCGTTTCTTCGAATCCACCGCGCAACGCCGCAATCCACTGATTGTGAAGGCCGCTAGTTATGTCCCCAGTAGAATCAGTAGAATCCGCCGGCCGAGACATGTCCTTTCCGACCCTGATGACCCCATCTCTCTCCTTCAAGAAAGCAGTAGGGCCACCAGTACAGCACACAAATACAGACCGTGTTTCCGACCTCGCCGCCGAGGTCCTCGCACCCCGCGAAGACCCCGAGTAAACGAAATCCCCCCCAACCGTCCCTTGCCCGCAGAAGTGCCAGCCCGCGCCAAAGCTGAGCAAGTAGAGTTAAAATCCCCATGATTTCATAATAAGAAAACTGTTTGATTAGAAGTTGCTGCTGTTTTGTTAAGAAGCCTGTCCCCTCTTGCTGCCCCCCCCAACAGTGACTCCCTGAGCCGAGGCTCGTACCCCGCAGGGGGTGCCTTCAGTTCGCAGTCGCTATAGGTTTAAGTGTTAGTTTGTAAGCCCTGGCTGGAGGCTCTTAGTCTAAAAGCTATTAGTCCCCACAGGAAAGCCCGGTTGAGTAGTTACGGCCTCTCAAGGTCAACTATGAGATGTAATTTCCCAAAAAAAAAAAAAACGTTGTCCACATCGATAAATCTAAATATTTTCCTATTCCAAGTATGCGGGAAGATATTTCTATAGATCTAGCATCACCTTTGTACTTACTTTTTTGTTTCTTTCTTCATGTTTAAATTGTTGACGTATGTTTGTATGTGTACGTTAATATGTTTTTTTTTTATTATTACATATTTTATAAGATTTTTGACTTTAATTTGTGTTACAAATCTATCTCCGCTCATCTCCGCCACAGTTAATAAAAACACACCTACCTATATAATGAATGACACAGTGACATTCCGACAGTGAGGGGGAGAAGGGAGGATCCCCCTTTTCTATAGAGGTTGAGTGAAATGGAGGAATGACTTGTAAGGGTGTAAACCCTTACACGTCATTCCTCCATAGTACAATCAACACTATTCTAAGTTTTAGAATAATAATCTCGTAAAAAACGATTAAATTGCATAATAGTCTGTAATCAATCGTTAAGAACCGGGTGCTTTTTAATAAAGGATAAAAATTAAATTAAAATTAACATGCAAACACTAACTGGATACCTAACAAGACAAAATTACTCGTAACAAGCATACTCAATCGCATTGAAATAAGGAAAAAATATTAAACAGGAAAAAAATTAATAAACGAATAAACTTAGCTTCAGTTGTGTACCGTGCAGCGTATAGCTACCTACTCTAATATCACAGATAACAATTACAGTACAGTAATTGAACGCAATTCGAAAACGAATTCATTTTTTATAAAGTAATCGCAGATTTGAAAATGGAATGAGATACCTGGTACCGTTCTAAATCGAAGTGACGTTTAAAGAAAAAATACTGTGTTTTTTTTGTTTTTAATAGAAGTGGCAAAGTTTTTTTTTTAATTGATTCGTTGTGCTAGAAAGATGTTTACCAAGACCGCTTACAAGCAGGTCCTGCTTTTGTTGTTTGGTAAGTTTTGTTCATATACTAGGTTAGTTTTAAGAGGCCGTATATGAAATTTTGTCGATTTCGCTGTTTCACTTGATCTTTTAGACTTACTTTTACAGTTACAATCCGGCCATTTCTATTAGTTTTAATGCACACCATGAAAGATCGTTTCAATTATTATCTAATGAATGAGCTCCTTCTCCTTTTATATTTTAGTCGAAAATTTTAATACGAGATTAATAAGGTTGTTTTGAAAGATTATTTACTACCAATTCTTTTAATTATTATTTTTTGCTATTTATTTTTCATGATATTATGGGTTGATCTTCAACTGTAGCTTATTTCTGTTGTTTTATTTCTTTGAAGGAGACTTCTGAGTAGCTGAAATCAAAACCAATTCACTGCCCAATTTCTCTAAAATTCGCCTAAGTTTAATATTTTTTTAATATCTTTTTTTAAATACGAAAGTGGTAAAAAGTGATAGGTATATTGTATATATGACTTTCACAGCAATACATTGTAATTTTTTTTTAAATACCAACGATCTAGTGCATGGTTGATAAAAATGTTAACTTTTGTTTGTTTTTAATCGAATAATCACAAAAAACCGCCATAAATGCGCCGTTGCCAGTTCGCGTGGGGAGAACGCTCTAAGTTATTTATATCACTACATAGTATAAAACAAGTTTCATAGAAAAGTGCAATACCTACGCTGTAACAGCTGATTTTTTTTTTGTATTACCGACGAAAAATTTCTGCGCTGGGGATCAAGAATGATATGCTGAATTGATGGTTACAGTTTGCGAACTGGATAAAAACTTAGGTTATTGGAAAACACCAACAACCTCAGAGGTCGTTATAAAATAATAAATCATAACTACCAACTGAAATACCACTGCTCAACGGTGACGCTCGGTAACGGCAGCGACATCCGAGTTGTAGATCGTGGGTTCGTACGCTTCGTACCCAGGCGCTTTAATTTGTGTAAATGATTAAATAACCAGTGCTCTCAAAACGGTGAAGGAAATCATCGTGATAAAACCGGCATGTGGTAGAACCAAAAATTCGAAGATATGTGACATCTACCAACCACGGCCCACTCCCTTTCACAGAGAGGAGGCCTGTATCCCAGCAGTGGGAACGTTACGAGCTGATTACGAAGCTAACCACTAACTATTTATTGAGTCAAGTTGATTGACGCGTATAAGAAGAACCTTTATTAAAAATATAACTCATCGAATAAGGAAATAAATTATATTATTTCACTATTGCAGTCGCAGCCGTGGCTTCAGCCAGCCAAGTACATAGCATTGAAAAAAGGTAAGTTCTCATAGAAATTAAAGCTATGAGGATACATGAATATAAACGAGTTTGGTTTGTGCAGCCTGGTTATTGACTGTGCAGTCTGGATATTGACTGTGCAGCTTGGTTATTGTCTGTGCCACCTGCCTTTTGATGGTGCAGCCTGGTTATTGACAGTTCTTATGGTATGTGGGGACTTTAACAAAATACTGGTGAAATGTGAAACCCCTGCGAAAAATACAGTCCCGGGTATTGTCTTTTCGACAGGTCTACGAAGTGCATCCTCCCACCATATCCCGAACATGGGTTCTATGCAGTAGCCGGGGACCCCGCAGCGAAGCCTGGAGACGAAGCCGAGTACGTCTACCTCAACGTGAGCTGCTTCCCTTTCCACGGCGTTATCGGCAACAATGTCGTGTTATGTATCCTGGGCGAGTGGTCTACCGCGATGCCGAAGTGTGTCCGTGAGTTCTAACCTGTAATTTCACATATAAGAATAATCATCCAGATCAGCCGATCTATTCTGTGAAAATCTCAGAGTGAGAATTTAGGAGAAGTGAGCTGTCACTTCATCTGGCACTAGGAATTGATACTAATGACAGCTCACTTCACCCAACATAGCACGGTGAGATTTTTACAGAATAGCACTGCTGATCCAACTAATCCCCATCTTGCTGTCCTCCCTCTAGCGACGCCCTAAGCCGAGGTTCGTACCTTACAGGGGGTGCCCTTATCGTGCAGTCGCATAGTTTTGTAAGAAATTCGCCCTTGGCTGGAGGGTTTGAGTTCGCTTAAGGCAGCCCCAGGAAAGTTCGATTGAGTAGTTATAATCTTTCAAGGTCAGCTACGAGATGCCATTTATAAAAAAAAAAGTAAATCAAATCAAATCAAATCTCTCTATTGCATTCATGTGTCCATTTAGTTGTTTTACAATACATTTATGTAAGTTCCAACAAGAAACCCGGTTTAGACACGGCAACATCATAATAATTTTGACATAAGTAATAAACTGAAACTCTAAAAAGCAAAAAATAATCATTTATTGGCCTTTTAAGTTGTGGGTAATATTTTGATCAAGGCATTGTCAAGTGGGGGGACGGCTAATGAAAATGCTAGGCGTCCTCTGTTTGGCGTTTTTACTGGCCGTCCCCCGACTTGACAATGCCACAAACACATGCACACACACACCTTCACACACACACACACACACACACGTGCACACACACACACACACCTTCACACGCACGCACCCCCCGACACGTCAAACTTATAACACCCCGTCGTTTTTGCGTCACGGGTTAAAAATAAAGATATGTGTTTTTCTTTGTGTATTATTACATAATACACATAAACATAAATATATTAATATACATAGGTACATAAACAGTATTTTCTCTTCAAAAATCAAAATCAAAATCAAAAAGTCATTTATTCAAACTAGGCTGAGAGTCAGCTCTTTTTGAACGTCAAAATTACATAAGACAGTCCCCCCAAAACGCCCGCCCTTCACCACTTCCTAGTGCTTTAGCTGGGAAGAAGAAGTGCCGCAACAAACTCCCCAGCAGCACAGCTGTCTGTTAAGTTAGAAGAACTTGATTCTATACAATAGTGGGTAATTAACATTACGAAACACAAAAACATTAAATTTGCCATATCTCAGCTAGCACAGGCTTATAAACCAACAAAACATTGAAAACATAGTACAGGCAAATAAAATAAACCAACACATGAACTAATATAAATATATAACCTGTCAGTAGTCAAGCTAATACTGGTGAAAGAACATGAACATTGTCTTGAGTTAATCACAGCGACCAACAATCATTATCGTTTAAGTAGTCGTTGACAGAATAGTAAGCCTTTGAACAGAGGGTGGATTTAACTTTAGCTTTAAACGCATTAAAATTCAAATCTAGCAAAGAAGAGGGGAGCTTGTTATAAAAAGTTATACCAAGACCAACGAAAGAGTTATGAAACTCAAACTTCAAACCTCTATCAAGCGACCGACCATAATTTGGAAGCATTTGGCGAATTTGTTTGTTTTTAATGTAAAGCAGTGACAGGATTAATGCCCCCATGTCCCCCCGACCCTTGCTCGAGCCAGCCCGCGCCGCTGAGCCTGTAACATTAAATTCGTCCCTAAATAATAATCATTCCGATCCAACCTGTCCCTTGCTGCCCTCTTCTAGCGATGCCCTAAGTCGACGTCCGTACCCCACAAGGGTGCCCAAAGCGAATAGTCGCTCTAATTTTAAGTTTTTTTAGCCCTGGTGGAACGCCGTAATTTATTAAGGTAACAGGCAAGTCCGCTTAGGCAGCTGACAACCTCTTAAGTTAACCTACGAGATGTCATTCCCAAAAAAAGTGGAGGCACATCGCAAACTATGCCCCACCTCTTTTCTTACCCTCTTTGCACTAACATCTGCACTATGCGAGGACTAAACCTTTGTGAGACCAATGATAACGCTGTCGAGGCGGTTGGATTCTGGTTGAAGCTTATTTAAAACCAAAAATTAGAATCATCGACACGGTGAAGAAGAAAAAGAAGCGTCTATGATAACTATTGTATTTTTCAGCCGTCTGCTACCTCCAGGAACATCCAAGCGTGATATACTCGTGTATTAGACCAGGTGCTGAAGGGTTTGGCCCCTGCGGCGAGTACGTGCCTGTGGGGACCTCCGTCAAGCCCCAGTGCCGTATTGGATACTATAACCCAGGGTCCATGCCTCGGATGCGATGCGTCGATGGGACCTGGGACTATGTGGCTCAATGTACCCCAGGTACATCTATACTGCCTTATTTATAAATTCGAAAGTAACTATCTATATGTTACCTTTCACACCTAAACCACTGAACAGATTTCTTTAAGATTTGGCAGGGACATAGGTGGACGACATAGGCTAGTTTTACTTTAGTTTCTCCTGTATTGTGGGTGCGTTTACAAACATTTAAATTCACATACACAAACAGCCAGACCCGGAACAAGTACTTGTAAGTCATACAAATATTTGTTCCGTGCGGGAATCAAACCCGCTACACGCAGCACAGCAGTCAATCGCTTAACCACTGCGCCAACCGTGCTGCCGACGATTTTTGTCCAGGTAGCACATTACCGTGGGATAATTTTATAATTATTTAAATGGATAATCTATACATCATAACAAAGTGGCTTCTCGTATCTTTCTGTGTGAACGTTTAGACTGGGGGGGCTTGTGGCTAAGTAATAACAGCCGCACGGTTCGATCGATCAGGTTAAGCTACGCTTGCCGCGGTTGATTCGTAGATGGGTGACCATCTTGACATACCAAGACCCCTCCGTGCCTCTGAAAGCACGATAAGCCGTTGGTTCCGGCTGTCATTTGTGGATGTTTGACTGTCGTTACGTAAGGGTCGTCAGAAGCCCGAAAGTCTGACAACCAGACTTACCAAGGGGTATCGTGTTATCCAGTAACTGGGTGGTGGAGGTCAGATATGCGGTCGCTCCATGTAAAATACTGGTTATGAGCAGCATCCAGTTAATCTGGAAGCCTACCCCTAAATCCTAGACAGATGATGTTTTAAAAAGCTTGTAATTTCTTCGCAGAATGTGGCATGCAGTCGGACAATGCCACCTTGCCGTGGTATGTACATATACAAACGGAAGAAAGAAGTACACAAAATGGTATAATAACTATCAGGTACCAAACGATTTGTGGAGGGACGATTATAAGCCCCAACATTGTAATATCAGGTAAAGTTTTTAACGCCCTTTTATTAGCTTGGTATGTATCTATAAATCTATCTATGTATCTATGTAAGGGAATCTTTTAACGTGATTTTCACCCCCTCCAAAACGTCGGATTGATTTGAAACTTTGCACACTTATCAAGGACCGATGATAATTTAATAATTTTGTAAATTTGTTCCATTGTGCTGGCCAAAACAAAATGTTTAAAAAAATACAAAAAAGTCACGCTTTTGTAATTAGCCGAACTAAAAATAAATAAGAAAATAAAAAAAAATAAAAAAGTAGAAAATAATTTAATTCATTTAAAAAACGTGGACTGCTTTTGAGGTTATTTTATATAATCAATGAATATCAAGCACGCCACGCTTTTTAATTAAATTAAATTATTTTCTACTTTTTTAGTTGGGTTTATAAAGCGTGTTTTTTTAATTTTTTTTAACTATTAAAAAAAAAAAAACTTTGCCCCAGACTAGGAATTTCTCCTGTATTGTGGGTGCGTTCACAAACATTTAAACTCACATACACAAATAGCCAGACCCGGAACAACTGCTTGTAGGTCATACCATCAATCAACATCGTCATATTTATGTCAACTTATGGATGGCCGATGGGCTGCCTCGATTGCGTTAATTTAATACACATTGTAAATAATTGCTTGCTTCATAAAGTCCCGATCGTATTTATCATTTCAGCTGCCCATTGTTTCTGGAACTCTGTTGAGGCGAAAATCAGAACTTCAGGATACATTGTGGTCGCCCATACTGGTTTGGACACTTGGATTAGTAACTCAGAGAAGTTTTCTGTAAGTAGTTCCTACGGTAGGCCAGACGACCTTATCAAGCTGTACAGATAAAGTAAAGGACATCTTTGACAGCCGATGGCGGCCATATTAGATTGTCTATTGGCGCAAATTTTTAACGAACGAGTCATTATTATGGAATATGCATGACTGCATGTTTTTTTTTTATATTAGACAATGAACCCGTTAATCATCATAATCAGCCTATAACGTTCCCACTGCTGGGACACAGGCCTCCTCTCGGTGAGAGGGAGTGGGCCGTAATAAACCGGAGAGAAGAGATCATTCACTCGCCAATTTGAGAATCCGTCTCACCACCAATAGCTGAAATAGAAACGTGCTGCTGACTTTTATACGACATTTTATTCTAGTTGGGTTTTAACCTGAAAATATATGGTTTGATTATTATTATTTTAAATGCAAAATTTCCGGCAGGTGCAAAACGTGAAGACCACCGAGTACTTTCAAGGAATGGACACAAACTTCCAGCATGACTTAGCCCTGGTTATACTGAGCCAATCTCTCCCATACTCCATGAAGTTGCATCCGGTCTGCCTGGACTTTGACTCCAAATTCCATGAGAAGCATTTGAAGGAGGGTAACTCCGGCACGGTAGGAACCCTTTGACAGATTAAGAGGTTTTTTCTTCGACGTAATATGACGTTTACTACGTCTGGACAGGGACGGTTATAGGCTTAACACTACTCGTGTTCTAAAAAGTGGGGTCTAAAAAGGCCATTTTGGCAGAATCATAATATGATCATATTATGAATAATATTTAAAATCGTGAAATTGTCACAAACTGACAATTCATAATATTAACTGCATTGACAGCACGCAATTCATCTATTTGACAGTTTTGTATGGAAATTCATAAAATGGCCACCAAATTATGAATTGATTTATTAAAGTAAAATGTCAAATAGCAGAATCATAAGTTCAGGAAATGAATCGCTTTTAGAGGAATTGCTTAATGTGGCCTTTTTAGACCCGCTGTTTTGTCGACGGAAGAGTACACAAAAATGACGTTTCCGTGTAGACAGTTGACAGTTTTGTACCGAGAAATGCAGACAAGCGATTTATATTAAATTGTATAGTAGAAATATAAATCATCAAGCTATGCCTGCAGGTAGTATGTCGCTTTCTATTTCTACGAAGAATAGACACAGTTCTTTCTATATGTATAAGGTGTATATATTCTTACTTTTACTATGGGACCAAACATGCAATCACGAAAAAAAAAATCAACTGTTCACTACATTTTGACGAGTTATACGAACATAAATGTAAGGAACAGCTGATTTTTTTTTTCGCTATTTCAGTACACAATGACCCTGTCAGGTATTTCGTATATAAGTAGATACACCTTAAACAAAGTGACATTTCGTTTCTCCATTTTTGACATCGTACCGTAGAAATCCTTCTACAATCTGACAATTTTGCTTTCGTTTCCAACGATCTTTGTCTAAGTCCTCTATTAAGTAGACTATTTCAGACGAAAGTTTTCATCCCAAACTGTCAAAATCACACTGACATCAAACTTTCTACTCGACGACTATAGAGTATACACGGTGATCTACAAAATCATGATTCGTTTTGAACAGAAAAAAAAAACCTATGCAAAACTAGGAATTCTGTCGAATTACTACTAAAAGCGTGAATTTCGTAAAAACTGCAGTTGACTCGTTTGACTTTGCTGCCGTCGTACTGAATAAATGGAACCTCATTTTTGTTTATTCTTTCGTCGACAAAACAGTACCCGTGCTAAGCCTGCTGTCTTCTGATGTAGCAACCAACCAAAGAACCTTCTCCCTTTTTGAAGTCGTTTATAAAATGATCTTTCTGGTCGTCAGGTGGGCGTGTTTCCTTACAACAGCGACAAGGGCACCGCGGAATACTCGCGGATGCAAGTCCAGAGCATCCCCTACATACCAATTGGGAAGTGCCTGAAGATAGCACCTCCATCCTTCAGAGCGTACATCACTGATGACAAGATCTGCGCCGGTCGGAAAAATAGTGAGACAATATTTTTTTATTTAAATTATTCATCTCTAAATCCCATAAATTTCCATTCCCGACGACGCTACAACTCTCCCCCAGGAGACTAGCATGTCCACCAGCACGCTCAAAATACACGGACAGCCGTCCTTATGTCCCCGCCGTCGAGGTTCACCGCGACTTGCTTGAGCCAGCCCGTGCCGTTGAGCCTGTAGCTTTAAATTCGTCCCTTAGTAATAATTATTCAGACCAAGCCCGTTTCTTGTTGTACCCCCAGCGACGCCCTAACCCGAGGTCCGTACCCACAGGGGTGCCTTTAAAGCGCATAGTCGTTTTGTTTTAATTTGCTAAGCCCTGGCTGGAGGCCTTAATTTATTGAGGAAACCACATGCAGGTCCGGTTATGCAGCTGACAACCTCCTAGGTTTCCCTGCGAGATGTATACCATTCAACTTTAAGGCCTGCGCAGACGGGAGACGTTTGCCCGCGAAGGATAAAAATGTCCGAACATATTCCAAGTATAGGCGGGGTACTTTTAGTCCTTCGTGTGCGTTATTCGATACAGTTTATCCATATCTATATTTATATTGGTGGACAAAAAATCAGGCCTTGAGTATTAGGTATGTAAATACAGTAGATTTATCCTACAATTTTAACGCCCACAGGTACCTTCATTTGTGTCGGCAACAGCGGTTCAGGTCTCGCTTTCCCCGAAGACCAACGAGGCATTGTCCGTTACTTCCTACGAGGGGTCGTGTCCACGGCACCTAGGCTGGAACAACAATGTGCCCCATCAGACTTCATAGCATTAACTGATATATATAAACATAAGGATTTTATTATAGAGCACCTTGCGACATCGTTACCACCTCGCATAATTGGATGGCAGGACGCCTTATAAGGCGTGGCACGCGCTGATATCCCTCTGAAATCTAGCCAAACTCATATCATATTATGACTGACTGACTGACAGACTGTCTGATAGACTGACTGACTGTCAGACTAACTAACAGATTGACTGACAGACTGACTGACTGTCAGACTGACTAACAGACTGACTGACAGACTGTCTGATGGACTGACTGACTGTCAGACTGACTAACAGATTGACTGACAGACTGTCTGATAGACTGACTGACTGACTAACAGTTTGACTGACAGACTGTCTGATAGACTGTCTGGCTGTTAGACTGACTAACAGATTGACTGACAGACTGTCTGACTGTCAGACTGACTAACAGATTGACTGACAGACTGTCTGATAGACTGACTGACTGACAGACTGACTAACAGTTTGACTGACAGACTGTCTGATAGACTGACTGACTGACTAACAGTTTGACTGACAGACTGTCTGATAGACTGTCTGGCTGTTAGACTGACTAACAGATTGGCAGACAGACTGTCTGATGGACTGACTGACTGTCAGACTGACTAACAGATTGACTGACAGACTGTCTGATAGACTGTCTGGCTGTTAGACTGACTAACAGATTGACTGACAGACTGTCTGACTGTCAGACTGACTAACAGATTGACTGACAGACTGTCTGATAGACTGACTTACTGTCAGACTGACTAACAGATTGACTGACAGACTGTCTGATAGACTGACTTACTGACAGATTGACTGACAGACTGACTGACAGACAGAGCTACTAGTAACAATAGTAACAATAATATTCTCCCGACAAAATTTTAATCACAGCACTCACAGCGGTCAATCTTAACGGAAACTTGTGCACTACCTAGTACCTCTGTTATTCTGTGCTAGTACTTTCAAGGAACTCATTAGACAGGCTCGACCTACTGTGGCGTCCATAAGTTAAAATAATAAAATTATGTTTCTTTTGTAACGATAACTTTGGGAGTACATTATTTGTAGGTATTAGTTTTAAGGAAATGTAAGAATAATGATTTTGGTCTAGCTATAAACTATTTTTATTATTATTTTAAAATGTCTTTGATTTATCTCGGGACCCTCCCCGGGATCCCAGTCTTTTTTACCTTATGTTTTTTTATAGGTGCATCGTTTTCTCATGTAATTATAATAATTAATGTAAGTATGTAAATTATTGTAAAACATTTTAAAAGAGTAATGGTGATTTTCTTGCTCATTCTTCTAAATACGAAAGTACCTTTTGGAAGGGGCGACTAGAATTCTATTTTAATGTAAATGTTGACGTTTACGGTGGAGGTCTGCCCGGCTTGGGCGGAGCACCGCCGTGTTCTCATAGAGGCGATCGGCGGCGGCGATCTCTCGCGTTCGGTCCTGGTCCAGGCCATGGTACGGAGCGAGAGTGCATGGCTAGCAGTAGCTTCCTTCAGCGAAGCAGTGATGCTCGCAAAGAGGGAGGCGGCGCACGTGAGGGAGAGGCAGTACATGCGCCCTCACGGCCGCAGCTTTCGCAGGAGACGCGCTGGGCGTCGGGAATCCCAGGCCACCGTAGGCGCGGGCTTGCGGACAGCGAGTAATGGGCAGCTCGCTGTCCGGTAAGGACCAAGCCCGGGTCGACGGCGCGTTGTGTTCCACGCGCGCCTCTCAAAGATATGTCAGCACCAACGGATGGGGCCCGCAAGGGCCGATGCCTGCCAGGGGTGCGGGTTGTTCGAAAGAGATACCGCGGCTCCTGGCACACAGGCAACTGAGGGAACAAGGGTGGGTCTTAGTCAGTAAAAGTCTGACACGCCTTCCTGCTCCACCCAGAGCGGGAGAAGTCATTTGATGATTTCCCACCCAGAAAAAAAAGCTGTCTTTAGTAAAATCCCCAGATGGATTGACAGCTAACTTCACGGTCACTTCACCTCAGTTCTCACGGTGAGATTTTTAACAGAATACATCGGCTGTAGACCTAGCACGAACAACGGAGTGACCTAAAGTCGAGTAATTTGAAATAAGCATCATCATTCGCGTTGTGGACGAGTAACCTAGATCAAACTGTCCAGTTAGGTAGGTCCAACTTCGTGAATGAGGTCAATCGTTGAATCCGACTCGGCTGGGCAGCGTTCGGGAAGCTTCGCAATATCTTCTCGTCCCACATACCGCAGTGTCTTATGACGAAAGTTTTTGACCAGTGCGTGTTGCCAGTGATGACGCGTGGAACCGAAATGTGGCCGCTCACAATGGGCCTCATAAGGAGGCTTAAAGTCACCCAAAGGGCAATGGAGAGGGCTATGCTTAGAGTTTCCCTGCGTGATCGAATCAGGAATGAAGAGACCCGCAGAAGAACCAAGGTAACCGACATAGCCCGAAGCATTGCCAAACTTAAGTGGCAGTGGGCAGGGCACATTGCTCCCAGAACAGATGGCCAATGGGGCCGAAAAGTTCTGGACTGGCGACCGCGTACCGGAAGACCTAAAGTTGGAAGGCCTCCCTTCCCACACCTTGTGGACCGATGACCTTGTGAGGGCTGCATGAGTCCGCTGTGTGCGGGAAGCACAGAGCCGGTCAGAATGGCGGAGCTTGGGGGAGGCCTGTGTACAACAGTTGACGTCTTTCGGTTCAAATTATGAGTTTTAATTTGTTTTTGTTGGTATGTTGGCGTGTCCTAGCAGCTGACATGGCAAATATTATAATTTAATGTTTTGCGTTTCATAATGTTAATTTTTTTCTTCCGGCCTTCCGGCCTCAATCGGCCATCTATTCTGCGAGCAAATGCAAAAGCAAATGAAAACTACACTCAAGCAAAACCAAAACCGTTTATGGGCCGACTACTTTAGAAAGGTGGCTGGGGCTGACTGGATGTGAAAGCCGGGAAACTGATTGTTAGGGCACAAACAGGGAGATGCATAAGTCCAGCAGTGGACTGCGATAGCCTGAGTTCATGTCATTCACTGTAAGAGGCCACTACTTTCGCCTAAAAAAAAAATAAGATGCCTTCAGGCTATGTGGAGCGACGATCTTCATAGGCTGAATAAAAATTGCCGAGGACCGACTTAATTGGTAGGAAATCTAGAGGAGTATCTCTAGTAGTGACAGCACTGCAAAGTAGTATGTAAGACAGTGTTGGCAGAGTCGCAATTTACGAGCTGGGACAAACCCAGACGGGAAGTGTACATTGTATAAATTGTTACATCGCCACTGCCCTCAAAACGGAGAATGAAAACATCGTGAGGAGACCAGCATGTCCTAGGACCAAAAGTCATGGAGACATGGGACATCTACCAAATCGCACTGGGCCCGCCTGGTGGATTACCCACGCCCTTTCAACGAAATAAATTATAGATAAAAAAAATCTAAAAAACACGCTTTAAAAACCACACTAAAATAGATTTTTTATTTTTTATTTTCTACTTTTTTAATTTGGTTTTTATAGTGTCTTTTTTTCTATTTTTAAACTATTATTTATTTTCAATTTTTTAGTTCTGCTAACTTCAAAAGCGTAATTTTTTATTTTTTATTATTGAATTGTCATCGGTCCTCGGTAAGTCTACATAGTTTAAATGAAGCTTAATATGACCGTTTGAAGTGGGTCAAGATCAAGTCCAAAGGAGTCGGCTACAAACAAACAATCATGCTTACAAACATACAGGTGAACCTAATAAAAGCGTGTTAAAATAGGCTTGTGTCCCAGCAATAGCAACATTTTAGGCTGATTATCCTATATCCAGCAGAGCCACTGCTATGAGCTGATGATGAAGACTGTCTCATATTAAATGCCCTATCTACATTCCAGAGCAAGCGAGTTCACTTGTCTCGATAGCACATGCATCAGAGCTGGTGCAGTGTGTGATACCCACTGGGACTGTCCTGATGGCTCCGACGAAGCACTCTGCTATTCAAGTTCCATATCGTAAGTAATTTTCCTTTCAAACTAATTGTACAATCTCAGGTACACGCTCAAGCATCACGTGTCAACAGCGACTGTGGAGAAAGAAATGAGAGTAGTCCTTTAGGGCACCCCACATGTCGTAATTAAGAAGGATTCACCGACCGAGGCATACCCTTACCATTCCCGACGACGCTACAACACTCCTCCAGGAGATTAGTATGTGCAAGACAAACACAATGTCCTTCCGACCTCGCCACCGAGGCCTGCCGCGAAGCCCCAACCTAAGTCCACCACGATCCCTGCACGAGCCAGCCCGCACCGCTGAACCTGTCTCGTTAAATTCGCCCCAAAATAATTCTCGTCCAGCCCGTCCCTTGCTGCCCTCCCCCAGCGACGCCCTAAGCCTAGGTGCGTCACAGCGGAGCCCTTGGCGTTTGGTCGCTTTGTTTATACATTTTTAAGTACTGGCTGGAGCCCTAATTTATTTAGACATCTTCAGGCAAGCCCCGTTAAGCAGCTGACAACCACACCTAGGATGTCCTGCCAAATGCTATTCCCAAAATAACAAAAGACACCGCGACGGATGGAAACAGGAGACGCCCGCGTTTGCCTCTTGCTGCAAGTGTTACCACTGCTACAACCAGTCTAAAGGGTGTCGTGGTGCCCCGTTACTAGGCTAAGCTACATCCAGTTAGACTCAAAATCAAAATATTTAAATATAAACCTGCAAGGGCACTTATGAAACGTCAGAAGCTAGGTGCTGGAAGCAGACTCCATAGTTGGGAAATAGCTAGCCAGATAATTCCTTGTAGGTTTAATGAAAGTATCGCGCATCCACAACGCTACATGCGAACTACGCATCAAAGACCTGACGTCACACAAATTCTGCATCGCGTAATCATAGTTTACCGCGCGACTGGTATATTTACAACATCCCGACATCAACCGTCGGGCAGTTGCCCACCAGAAACAACACCTGTCTGGTTGGAGGATCTCCCTTTTCCATAGAGTATGAGTGAACTTTACACGCTGTTCCTCATATCTCTATAACGTTTTGATACACAAAAGTGCGGTATGCCTCGCCTGTAGCCACTGCGGCAGTGCGGTCTGTCATTGCGATTGGGCGACGCTACCGCTTGTGGTTTAAAGTTGCTATCGTCTTCTGAAAAGCTTTTAACTTAGCATAAGCATAATCCCTCAATGTCCCCACTGCTGGGATACAGGCCTCTTCGCGGTAAGAGAGAGTCGGCCGTAATCCACCACGTGGGCCCAGCGCAGGTTGGTAGATGACACATGTCTTCAAATTTTTGGTTGTAGGACATAGTTCGCGAGAACAGTACTGATGAAATTATTTACAAGAAGTAAAACGTTTATCTGGGTTCAAATCTAAGACTTACAACTAGTAAATCGCGGCCATTGCCACTGGGGCATCTTCATTTCATTAAATGGCGGAACTGTAATGGTTCCTTGTTTTACTACGGAAACCTATTCCGTAGTAAAACAAGGAACCATTACAGTTCCGCCAAGTCTGCCCGTCTGAGTCTCTGTTTTGAAATGAATTACAGGCAAAGCGGGTTGTTTTGTTTCTAGTCGTCTAATACCATTGTGTGGGGTGTCTTTGGATATGTCTTTCAAAAACACTGGGAGCTTTTACGGACATTTTCTAAGTGCAAATTTTTGTTTGAGTAACATGCCCGTCCCTGCCAGCTAAGCTGTGGCTTTAGTGTATGTAAAAAGTATCCAGGATACTTATTTTATTAAGTTTAACAAAGTTAAAGCTGGGCACGCCACGAGCTGGGCACACCACGATTGCGCGGTAAGTCCCCTCTTTGAGGAGTGGCTTGAGAGGCGGCATGGCGTCCTCACCTTCCGCCTGACACAGGTCCTCACCGGACACGGCTGTTTCGGGAGGTTCCTGTTTCGGATAGGGCGGGAGGAAACGCGAGGGTGTTTCCATTGCGAAGATCGCCCTGAGGACACGGTGGAGCATACGGTGGAGGTCTGCCCGGCTTGGGCGGAGCACCGCCGTGTCCTCGTGGAGGTGATCGGCGGCGGCGATCTCTCGCGTCCGACCCTGGTCCAGGCCACGGTACGGAGCGAGAGTGCAAGGCTAGCAGTCGCCTCCTTCAGCGAAGCAGTCATGCTCGCAAAGAGGGAGGCGGCGCACGTGAGGGAGATGCAGTACATGCGCCCTCACAGCCGTGGCCTTCGCAGGAGACGCCCTGGGCGTCGGGAATCCCAGGCTGATTCCCGGCCACCGTAGGCACGGGCTTGCGGACGGCGAGTATTGGGTAGCTCGCTGTCCGGTAAGGACCAAGCCCGGGTCGACGGCGCGTTGTGTTCCACGCGCGCCTCAAAGACATGTCAGCACCAACTGGTGGGGCCCGCAAGGGCCGATGCCTGCCAGGGGTGCGGGTTGTTCGAAAGAAATACCGCGGCCCCTGGCACACAGGCAACTGAGGGAACACGGGTGGGTTATAGTCAGTAAGTCTGACACGCCCTCCCGCTCCACCCAGAGCGGGAGAAGTTATTTGATGATATCCCACCCAAAAAAAAAACAAAGTTAAAGCAGTGTTGGCCCAGTGGCCAACACTGCTCTGAAGACAGTGAAATAATCGAATAAGTGGTTTCATTCATTTACAAACTTCAAAGTCGCTTTTCACAAAATCATCATCATCTGCCTAGCCTTTTCCAACTACGTCGGGGTCGGCTTCCAGTATACCTGGATGCAGTTGAATACAAGTATTTTACTTGGAGCGACTGGGTTTACTGGGTTCCGTGTCGTGCCGGACGTAAAAGAACAGCTCCATCCCATTTCTTCCCGTGGGTGTCGTATAAGGTGACTAAGGGACTTTTTAGAGAATGGGCAGCAGCGTTCTCTTTGCATTTTACCACCATACTGCGATCGCCAACCCGCCTGCCAAGCGTGGCGATTATGGCAAAGGCCTATGTCCAGCAGTGGACGTCTTACGGCTGAAATGATGATGAAGATGATGACATGGAGCGACTGCCTATCTGACCTCCACAACCCAGTTACTGGGTAATACGATACCATTTGGTAAAATACTGGTTATCGGCTTTCGGGCCTGTGAGGAACCGTAACGACTGTCACAGATGTCAGCCGGAACCAAAGGCATAACGTGGTTTTCGAGGCACGGAGGGGTCTTGGTATGTAACGAAGGTCACCCATCCACGGACCATCCGTGCCAAGCGTAGCTTAACCTGATTAACTGACCCGTGCGGCTGGTATTACTTTGCTAGGTGCCCCTCGCTTTTAATAAAAATCTGTCTAAATTATACTTCCACAGATAAAGTCCATCGAACTCTCGCCCTACTACCAAGGCGTCAGCGCGAACTATCAACATGACATAGCTGTCTTGATCCTGGAGACGCCCTTCGTGTATTACACCTACGTCAGGCCGGTGTGTTTGGACTTCGAAGTTAATTTCAATAAGCAACAGCTGCAGCCGGGGAACTTGGGTAAAGTAAGAAAACGAAGCACAGTGGCCCTAGTGTGAGGAACCATCTCGATCTAACCGCGTTTGGCGTTCCGATTGGTCATTCACCAATCCAGGGCCAATCGGAGCGCCGAACGCGGTCGATGTGTTAGATCGAGATGGTTAATACAAACTCACACTAGGGCCTCATGACAGAAGTCTAGGGCCTATGAAGAAATAATTACACTGCAACCTCAGATACAATTCAAAGCGGAAGATCTGAAGGTACGCTGGCTCTGTTAGTCAGAATCCCCACGCACAACGGACCGAATGGGAGTCTAAGTGCGGAAAAGAGAGTCCCATCATCATCATCATCATCATCATCTGTAAGTACGCTTTATGTCGATTTTACGGACGTAATTTTTTTTTTTTTAAAGTTGCGACACAATAGGAATTTCTTCTTGTATCGTGGGTGCGTTTACAAACATAGAAACTCACAAACACAATCACACAGACCCGGAACAATTACTTACAGACCATACAAATACTTTTTCCGTGCGGGGATCGAACTCGCGACACGCTGCGCAGCAGTCGATCGCTCAGCCATTACGCCAACCGTGTCGTCAATAATCGTGTCGTAATAAAATCCACAGGACATGACCAGGCTATTTGATGAGTACATCCAAAACACCACTTTCAGGTCGCTGGCTGGGGTTTGACAGGAGCCAACGCGCCAGCTTCCCCAGTTCTGAAGGTGGCGCAACTACCGGTTGTGTCCATTGAGGAGTGCATACGCATCACGCCGCACAATTTTACGGAGAACATCACCGGGGACAAAATATGCGCCGGGTATAATGACGGTAAGCGAAATAAAAATCTACAGTCAAAATATTTTATTTCTCATAAACTTACAAGGGCACTTAAGAGCAGCCTCTTTAGTGCCCGTGTAAGTTTATACGAAATTTTGTCGATTTCGCTTATTTACTTGATTTTAAAGACGTACTTATACAGTTAAAATACTGCATTTCCTTAAGTTTTAACGTATAAAATCAAAATCAAAAGTCATTTATTCAAATTAGGCTGAGAATCAGCACTTTTCGAATGTCAAAATTACATAAGACAGTTCCCCAAAACGCCCGCCCTTCACCACTTCGTAGTGCTTTAGCTGTAATAATAATAATAATAAATTCAGGACCAAGTAATTGAGACCAAGAACTACAGAAAATACATAATAAAAAATTTAACAACCGACACTTGTAGAAAATGCAATAGTTCACCAGAGACAATCCAACATATTACCGGTGCCTGCAAATCAATAGCCCAGACAGACTACAAACATCGACACGATCAAGTAGCCAATGTCATACACCAAAAACTAGCTCATAAATACAAACATGTAGACACTGTAGTACCTTATTATAAATAATACCCTGAAACGGTATTAGAGAACCCCACAACAAAACTGTACTTCGACCGCGCGATACTCACAGACCGCACAATTCACTTTAATAGACCTGACATCACATTAATTGATAAAATAAATAAAACTGGGTTCCTTATAGACATTGCTGTACCAAATACGCATAACTTACAGACTACAATAGCCGAAAAAATATCCAAATACACCGAACTAAAAGACGAAATAACTCGTCTTTGGCATCTTCAAAAAGTCACAATAGTCCCCATAGTGCTATCTACAACAGGAGTAATTCCAAAACAGCTTCATCAGTCCCTTAGTTCCCTCAACCTGCCATCTAACACCTACCATTTGCTGCAGAAGGCAGTGATTCTTAATACTTGCAGGCTAGTTAGAAAATTTCTTCAGTGTGAGTCGGACACCTTGCACCAAAACCCGCACGCAAATATAATTTCGTCTTCTTCTAATATTACTCCCACACTTAACCCCACTGCTGGACACTTGGCTTAGGCCCGTGCCATCAGTCCTAACCGGCTAGGCCGAGAAAAACAGATAGTAAACAAAAATAATAATAATAATAATATATCGTTTATTTATAAAAGGGGCATATTTACAATGTATCTTAACAATTAAAATAGAGCACAGTTGCTTATTGCCTGAACTAGGTTGAACCTGTGCTTCAGGCTATGAAGCGCGTAAATACTTAATGTAATAAATTAACAAAGTGTAGTATATGTTAAACTTAGGAAAGTAAAAATAAAATAGCATGTTAGTCGTTCTATTTGCAGACAACAAGTAGATCTTCTGTCTGTGCATATGCAATGGTTAGTAAATATTTAAGTATAATTTTCTTACAGCTAAAGTAATTTAATTCATAGATACTTAGTTTTCTATTTAACCTGTTGTACAGAAATGGGCCTAAAAATGTAAAAAATCTTTCTACAAAGACATGTTTTGAGGTTGCATTCGATGTGCATACTATATCATTTATCTGTGAAGAAGAAGTGGCGCAACAAACTGTACAGCAGCACAGCTGTCTGTTTAGATATATAGACTTGATTCTATACATAGGTAGGCAAAGTAATCAACATTACGAGACACAGACGAGTACAACATGAAAAATCGACCCAATTATTATCTAATGAATAATCTCCTTTTTTAATTTTGTCGAGAATAATAGCTAATGCGAGATTATGGTTGGTTTGAAAGATTATTTATTCTTTTTTCGGGAAATTGATTTTTACGAGAGTAAACCGTATTTAAAACTAATTAATTTAAAAGTGGTAGTGGTTCAGTAAAAAGTGTTTCATACATTGTAGAAATGACTTTCACAACAAGACATTATAATTTTTTTAATAGATACAGAGTAGACTTAGACGCTACAACGATTCGTAAATATGTGATATTCTTAACCTCTTAAGGCAAAATACTCAAATCAGTCGTCGGTTTGAGGTCGATTAATCAAAATCCAATAAAACGTTAGCTTATTCATTAGATCATGATTGAAATGATCTTACATATGGTACATTAAAACTATAGAAATACAATATTTTAACTGTAAAAACGCAACTATCAAATCACGGAATTCAGCGGAATTGGAAAAATTAAGGTTCACGGTTCCAAATGGTTTTTTCGGCTTATTCCACAAATCCCCCCTGAAAATCCCCCTTAGGGGGAAAAGTGGAATCTATAAATAAAAAGTGTGGAATTCCCCCCTGATAATCCCCCTTAGGGGGGAAAACTGGAATTGAAAAAATACTTATTCCACAAATCCCCCCTGAAAATGCATCTGAGGGGGAAAACTGGAATCTAAAAAAACGTAAGTCTGGAATTCCCCCCTGATAATCCCCCTTAGGGGGGAAAACTGGAATCAGAAAAAAAAACGTCCAGAAATCCCCCCTGAGGTCATTAAAATTTAAGGAGTGCTTCTGCTACCGGTGCTGGGCACCGATTTGTTCGCCGGTGCTGGTTGCTAAAATATTTACCGCGGGCGCCGGCAGATATTTTACTTAGAAAACCTAGAATGCAGGAGCGAGCGAAGCGAGCTTGGGAATCATTTTTAACCATTCACACACTAATAGGAGCACCGCCAAGCAGCCCTTCGTCGACATATTCAATAAAGCTAATGTAAAATGTATACTGAATTATTTTATGTAATTCAAGTTTAAATACTATAAATAGGCAGACATGTTATTGTTCCTTATTTATTCATACCTAGCTGCGCCGAGCGGTTACACCCGCAGTCTAGCTCGATCCCGTAGGAAAATCGGGATAAATAATCCTATGTCCTTATCCAGGTCATGGTCTGCCCATGTGCCAAATTTCATTCAACTCCGTTCAGTCGTTTTAGCGTGAAAGCTTAACAAAAAAACTCACTTTCGCGTTTATAACATTAACAAGGATTCCAACTATAATATATTATAACGGTGAAAGTGCGTTTGTTTGTTTATTTGATTTGATAGCTCTTTATGCTGCCGCAACAATGGCTTGATCGATTGTTATGAAACTTGGTTTGGAGATTGAGAAAACACATAGGATACTTTTGTTTCGAAATTTTAAAGTACATAGATACTTTAAAATTCCCTAGGGAACGCAATATTACCGAAGTCACAAGCAACAACATTAATGACTTAAAGAAAATCACTAATGGTATGTTCAACCATATTATTTTAAATTACAAACAAATTATTTTAAAATAATACCAATAGTTTAATAGGTACGTAGGTACCATTGGTATTATTTCTCACGGACCTCTTCCTGGAAACGAAACAGCAACTTTACGTAAACAAGATCATAAAACACAATGCACTCACAAAACCTCAACCTAGTGTGACCAACTACGAACTCTCGGTACAGCTCTCGGTGCATTACCTACCCTATGATTTATTTCTACTTTGAATTGATAGTACTTTTGATTGTTATCAGCATTACTTACATAGTATTTATTATTTGTGTACGTTTGTGATTGTTTTACTCTCTGTGCATTACCTATAAGATTTATTTCTACTTTGAATTGTTAGTATTTTTTGAGGTTATTAGTATTACTTAGATCGTTTTTTAAATTTTTGTACGTATAAATAATGTATTTTTTTTAAGTATTCGTAAACTGTCTAATTCATTTACTTTCAAGGGGGATTTGCAAAATAACTTAGTTTTTCTAGGTGTGTACTTTGTTTAAACTCTTTTAATTATTATTTTTGCCAAAATCAACCCATTTCCCTCATCCCTGTTGGTTTGTGATTGTTTTTACTCTTAATCTCATTTTATTATAACAAAATTCTGTGAAAAAAAGACTGATTAGTGCATGTATATTATATTGTCGTTTTTTTTGTTAATTACATTGTTTCCGATTTTTTATTTACTTTAAGAGCGTAGAAATCAAAACAAAATTCTGTGTAACCAAAAACTGATTAATGATTATATATTATACAGTTGCTTTTTTATTTGTCTCATTGTATCTAATTAACAATTTTTTTTGACTTTAAGAGCGTAGAAATCGAAAACTAAAAATGAGGGGGAAAAGTGGAATGATCCAAAATGAAAAGGGGACTTTCTGGATTTCTTTTATATTAAGGTCCAGTTTTCCCCCTTGAGAGAGATTCTGTCAGGGGGGAAAAGTGGACTCACTTAAAATGAAAAGGGGACTTTCTGGACATCTTTTATATTAGAGTCCAGTTTTCCCCCCTGAGGGGGATTCTCTCAGGGGGGAAAAGTGGAATAAGCCGGTTTTTTCCTATGGAGAAGAGCCGGCAGCAATCTCCTCGAATTACTCTTAATAATTCGAGATTCGGGAAGAATAGAATGAAATTACCATTGGAGGTGTTTTAAGTTATTTAAGTAAGTTTCGGTGGCCCAGAGGTAAAGGCCGACCAATTTGTAGGTCATAAGAATCAAAAATTCGAAAACATGTGACGTCTACCTATCCGCACTGGGCCCGCGGGGTGGATTTAAGCCTATTCCCTCTCACAGAGAGGAGTCCTGGGTCCCAATAGTGGGAATTTTATAGGCTCAGGATGAAGAACCACAAATTGACGCTCTTATCCTCGAAAGGCGCGCCATTGAAATTAAAATAAATTTAAATTTATTTATTTATTTCAGGCAAAAAAGATGTTCTATGTTTAAGGGTTTGGTTTTCGCACTTAGTCTTTCAGGTGGACCATTGTGCGTAGGCGCCTAGCTGTTAAGAATAGCTGTGTAAGATCTGAGTGTCCAATAGTGCATTTTTTGATACGCTGAAATGCACTCTGTCGGCTTCTCAGTGCTCGGCACAACCCCGGAAGTTGTAAACCCAGAGCGCGATAAAAATTCGTCGCGTTAAAATGTGCGACCCAGCTTACACTAGCTTAGAAAAAATGAAAATGCCTTTCCTTCCCATCCCAGGTACGGCGGCAGTCTGCAAAGGTGACAGTGGGGGCGGATTGACCTTTCCAGAGACTGAACGCGGCAAAACTCGCTACTACCTCAGAGGCATCGTATCCACAGCACCGAGGGGTTCAAACGAATGCAACGTTAACACAGTCACTACCTTCACAGAAATATATACACATAGAGATTATATCAATGAGTTTATTTAAAGCTAATGGTATTATTATTTCCTCACTGGAGTTTTCTGATCGGCACGAGCCGAATGGACACCGAATATACACCGAGACATTTTAGTCGTCTTACAACGGCAGCCTACTTCATGTATCCAATGACTACTTAACAATTATTAAAAAAAAAAATTGCACATATGAATAATAATTTTAAAAATATATCATTCACTAAGACAGGCATGATGTAGTTTTGAACACCCTGTCATGGAGATGGAATGAATGATGAAATGTATTATGGTAGGTAAGTAGAAACCTTCTACCGTTTGATACGTAAAAAGCCTTATTTGATTTTTTACACGCTTTATATTAGCTTCACTTGTATGTTTGTATGTTTGTTTGTATGTAACCGACACCTTTGGACGCTATTTTGACCCACTTTAAACGGTCAGATTTCATTTAAACTTTGTAGACTTATCGAGGACCTATGACAATTCAATAATTAAAAAAAAATAGAAAACAACACGCTTTTGTAGTTAGCAAAACTAAAAAATAGAAAATAAATAATAGTTTAAAAAAAACTAAAAAAACACGCTTTAAAAACCAAACTAAAAAGTAGAAAATAATTTAATTCTATTAAAAAGCGTGGGGTGCTTGATATTAATTGATTATAAAAATACCTCAAAAAGCACCCCACGCTTTATAATAGAATTAAATTATTTTCTACTTTTTAGTTTGGTTTTTAAAGCGTGTTTTTTTAGTTTTTTTTTAAACTATTATTTATTTATTATAATGAATGGTAACAATTTTTTAATCGCGCCTGTAGGTATTTTGTGTCGGATACATTGAGTGGACCACCTTTCTAAGACGACTAAAATGTCACGGTGTATGTAGTAACTACATTAGGGAACATACCCATATTATGTGACCCGATCTGATGGCTGGGTATTCAAAATACCACGCTTGGTCACATTTTAAGTTTTAGTCAAGTAGTCAATACCCTCTAGGGAAATCCCGTGCTTTTTCGAGCTATATTTAAATATGGCGCGCACCGTTTAGCGCAGTGTATTAAGTTCCTGTTACAATATGTTTTTACATAAGTTTTATCTTCTTGATAATATTTTTTTCACTTGTTATTATAGATATTATGTACGCACTCTTGGCGTCAAGAGGCATGCGCTGTAATTGATAAAGACGAATATGAGGCAAAAACCTGTTTTTTTAGCTTTCTGTCGGCAAAAAAATATTTAAAACCATATTTTTATGAATTACTACGTGAAAACTAGAGGGGGAGGGCGCGTCTTGGCATATACTACGGGTGGTCACCGAGGAAAAAAAATGGGTCACGTAGTTTGGTGGGTACGTTCCCTACGTCGCTGCATCTTCGAGATTACTATCATTATCATCAGCCAACAGTCCACTGCTAGACATGGCCTCTCCAATTGCACGCCATTCAGCTCGATTCAACTTTTATCCAGGTGCTACCAGTCACCCTGCGAAGATCGTCGCTCCACCTAGTCTGAGAGCGTCCGACGTTTGCCGATTCGCGTTCTCCACTCAAGAGCAGTTGTCGGGTCTATGGCTAATGTGGTCGGCTCATTGCCACTTCAGCTTGTTTATTCTGTGAGCGATGTCGACAACTTCAGTTCGCTGCTGAATCACCTCACACCGGATTCCATCCCTGTACTCATCAATGTTATAGACACCAAACACACGTTTTAGAGGTAGGCTGGTGTCTATTTTAGATATTTAGACCTTTTCCTATTGATTTACTTTTCTGGTTTTTGACAGAGGTGGACAAACATTACAAAAACCACTGAATTTCGCTAAAAACGGCCTTATAATTTTACACACTACATTTTCCGTTTTTATTATTATTATTAAAAAAATACTAAATGCCTAAAATACCTCTCTCTACCTCTGAACCAAAGTCAATATACACACATAAAACATCCTATAGCACTTGGCAATAGTGTAGCTCTCCATTTGTGAAAGAACTTTTGAAATCGGATGAGAAGTTTCGGAGATTGCCCCTTATTAACACAAATTTTATCTCTTTATAAATAGTACAGACATCAAGACGCCCAGGGCGTCCCCTGCGGCGACGAGGGCCGTGAGGGCGCAGAGATTACCTCTCCCTCACGTGCGCCGCCTCCCTCTTCGCGAGCATTACTGCTTCGCAGGAAGTGACGGCTACCCATGCAGTCTCGTTCCGTACCATGGCCTGGAGCAGGGCCGGACGCGAGATATCGCCGCCGCCGATCACCTCGACGAGGTCACGGCGGTGCTCCACCCACGCCGGGCAAACCTCCACCGTATGCTCCACCGTGTCCTCATGGCGATCTACGCAGTGGAAACACCCGCCTTAAACGAAACAGGAACCTCCCGAAACAACTGTGTCCGGTAAAGACCTGCGTCAGGCGGAAGGTGAGGACGCCGTGACGCCTCTCAATCCACTCCTCAAAGAGGGGACATACTGCCGCAATTGTGGCGTGCTCAGCTAACTGACACGGTAAGAATGCCATTTAAAAAGAAGACTTTTAAACGTGTCAACGTGTTTTTCATATCACTGTTTTCAGTGTGTTTATGTCATTCGTGGAAAAACTATGAAGCAGTTTAACTTTTTTTAACAAATTTGAATATTTCACTACCCACCCATGTTCATTGCTTGAGAGATCACATACGTATGTGCCGGTTTACGGGTCCACATTTCGACCACCTAAATTTAGGGAACTTTTTAACGATTAACTGACCCCTTAATGTTGGTGAAACAGAACCCAGCTTCTAACAGCCCCCTAAGCATTCTAAGGGGATCTCATAAACTTAGGGGTTTTCGGTGAAAACGGGCATGATAAACCTGTTAGATGAGCTCCTACCGAATTATGACAACTTAATACTTTGAAGACATAAACAGTGCCCCTAGTGTGAGTTTGTTTTAACCATCTCGATCAAACGAATCGGGCGCGTTCGGCGCTGTCATTGGTCCTTCACCAATACAAGGCCAATCGGAGCGCGGAACGCGCTCGATGCGTTTCATCGAGGTGGTTAAATGAAACTCACACTAGGGCCTCAGTTATCTAGCTGATACACCTACGTTTGGTGAGCTTCCTACAGAGTTATGACTACCTGGTACTTCAAAGGCATAAACCGTTTTTTAGCTGACACACCTACCTATGTGTGTTAGGCAGGGACGGTTACCGTTACCAAAAAAACACCGGTAAAACTACCATAACATTTTGTTCCGTTCTGTTAACTATTTAACGTTAAAATTACCGTTAAATTATTTATCATAGCGTACATTAAACAAACTTACTAAATTATCATTTAGTTTAGGTTCGGTGTACAAGAGAATCGGCACCTATATTGTATACATGCCGAAGGTGTCATTCATGGTTTCAGTTTTCACGTTGATGTTCCCTGCCACCCTGTTTATGATAATTTTCTGCAGCACAGAAACAATATTGTACACACGCCTAAGATAGTAGTCGCACGTTCGGCTTGTACTTATGTAAAATTGTTTCTGTGCACACACCGAAAGATGCTAGTCTCCCCACCGTCATAGTCAGGAAGTGATAGAAGTATAAATTACCGTTATAAGAACTGTTACTTTTACAACTAATACTAGTAATTAGATAACGTTAACTGACTTTGGGTATCAGTATTATTAACGTTATTTTTTTAGGTGAGCTCCTACAAGTTATGACAGCCTGGTACTTCAAAGGCATAAATCGTTTTCTAGCTGACACACCTATTTTAAGTGAGCTTCCTACCGAGTTACGACAGCCTGGTACTTCAAAGGCATAAACCGCCACTGTATCATCAAGGGAACATCCAAGGGTTCACAGGGAGAGAAGGGCCTTAGGACCGTGCTTTTATATCGCTGACCAACCTAGGCTGGTTGTAGGTTGTCGGCATCTCCTAATTTTGCTGTGCTGTACTGGTGCCTCCTAAACAAGGTCTGAAAACGTCTTTCTAGACTTTTGATTACAAGGAAATAAATGAAAATAAAAAGAAAAGATTTTTTTTATTTGGGTACGCACAGGAAATACAAACAATAAAATATCAAAATAGTGAAAACAATAAAAAACAAAAACCGCAGCGCTGGTATTCTGATAGGGCCCGCAGTGTTGCCACGGACATAAAATAAATCCCACAAAACTTATTATAAATACAAAATTAAGTGAAAGCTGTATTTCTTACACGACTGACGCTTCAACATCGTTTGTACAAGCTACATACAGACTGGAGGATTGAGGATGTGCCGTTGATGATTTATTTACCGTGTGGTAAGGACATTCTTGAACGATCAATAATGTAAATTTTTTACAACTTTCCAAGTAGCTTTGCATTTGTATTCACTCTAGCATTTCTTTTCGAGTAACAAATACATTTCTTACTACTACGGTGTCCTTACCTATGTGAAGTGATATGCACAAGGGTAGCCCGCTTAAACTAAACTTTCTCTCCGTTTTCTCCATTTTGCAGGTCAGTTATAAATGATACGTGACCGTAAGAGAATTCAATTCAGTTCAAAAGAGATACCGCCGCCCCTGGCACACAGGCAACTGAGGGAACACGGGTGGGTTTTAGTCAGTAAAAGTCTGACACGCCCTCCCGCTCCACCCAGAGCGGGAGAAGTTATTTGATGATTTCCCACCCAGAAAAAAAAAAAAAAAAAAACCGTAAGAGAATTCACATTTCGTGGCCTACTCTGGCACGACCACACCATAAAGTTACTCCAGGGTATGGTACTATTGGCAGCTCCCTAACGGTGAGTTTTTTTTACAGAATAGCTTTCTTTTAATATGCAAAACAAATGAAACCTGGCCCCTCCTAAACTTAAAATTAAAAGGTAACTAAAAAAAAGGCATGATTAAAAATCAGATCGAAATCGAAATAAGGCAGTTATACATTTTGAGAATTCTTTAATTCAGTAACTGGTATATTTATCCTTAATCAGTTCTATCAAATGCAGCAGAACAAATCCTAGGTTTAAATTGACAAGGCATTTTCTGGGTCGCAGCTTCATACGACAGTAACAAGTGATGGCCTCCTCACGTGAAGGTCTTGAAGGCTGGGCACTTCGTAGTGTTCTGAAAATATTTTATACGTTTTACACTCTGAATGCCAACAAACATTTGCGTGGGCATTCATTCCCTTAAGTTATGGGAAAATTCATCTAAGCTAAAGCCTTTGAAGCACTTCTTGTCTAACAGAGTTGTAACAGTATGGAATAAACTCCCAGAAAATGTTGTGATGGCTCCCACACTGAACTGCTTCAAGAATAGATTAGACAGAATAAAATCTCCAAGTTTTTTGATAGATACGCAATCAGCTAATTAGCTGCTAGTATGTCTAACCAAATAATAATAATTATTCGTTGAGGTACAATTTTTTCTATTACACGTACCGTATAATACATAAATGGTACAATTTATCTGAGAAATGCTTTTTTTTTTAATTTTCCATTGCGGCAGGGAAGTATGACGTCTTACGATTCAAATGATTCACACTTACAGTACGTAGAGACGGTCGCTTTGTTTTCCCACGTATTGCTGCCAACGTGTTCGTTTCAGCGAGTTGTTTAACAACGTTTTTGTTTCGAACGTGGCAATAACCTTGAACGCTGAGTCTTCTTGGTTATGCAAACATGGTTGATGATATCGAATGTAGCGACTTTTCTTAATAAACTCGACACTCTTTTGAAAACGGTCTGTCGTAGTGCGAGAAAGAAAATTGTTGTGTGTGGAGATACAAATATAGATATTTTAAAACAATCTAAGGAAAGTAGAGAATATATTTACTTGTTAAATACGTACAACATAAAACATACTATCTTAACGCCTACTCGGGTAACAGAAAAAACACAAACTTGTATTGATCACATCGCAACTAGTATCGAAAAATGTTGTGCAAAAGTACACGAATTAGGTTTATCAGATCACTCAGCCCAATCGCTTTCCTGGCCTGTAACAAAGCGGAAGCAGCCGGTTTTGAAATGGTGGTATGAATTCAAACGAGATTATAGTGATGAAAATAAGAATAAGTTTTTGAAATCAATTTCATGTTTATCTTTTAGTGACGTATTTGAAGAAGTCTCAACGAACGAAGCGTTCCGTAAATTTATTGACACGTTTTTACTATTTTATGACCTATGTTTTCCTACCATTCGCGTAAAAGTTTCTAATAAACCACTACATAAATTAAATTGGCTTACTAAAGGAATAAAAATAAGTTGTAAAAACAAAAGTCAATTCCACTATCAATTAAAACACAAAAATATTGAACCTCATAAAAAGAGGTACAAAAACTATTGTAGTTTATTGAAAAAATGCATTTTGACGTCACGAAAAAAAAAAAATACAAATTACATAAATAATGCTAAAAATAAGTGTAAAGCAGCGTGGAATGTGATAAAAAAGCATACTGATGCAGACTTAAATAATACATGTATATCAAAAATTACTATTAACAACAATGAATATGTAAGTCCTGAGTCTATTGCAAATAATTTTAATCATTTTTTCATTCACACAATTACCAAGAATAGCCCAGAAAGTACAAACCATTCTAGTTTAAACCATATGGGAAATATCGATTCAATCGGCAATTCTATGTTTCTGAACCCGTTGGACGGTATGGATGTAAAAAAAATTGTGATGTCTCTAAATGATTCTAAAGCGAGTGGCTATGATGAAATTCGTACTGACATTGTAAAATTATCGATAAATATGATTCTGGAACCTCTTTTATATGTTATCAATCTCTCACTAGAACAAGGAATATTTCCCGATATATTGAAGAGATCAATAGTGAAACCGTTGTACAAAAAAGGTGATAAAACTCAAATGGACAATTACCGGCCCGTTACACTTATACCTATATTTTCTAAAATTTTTGAAAAAGTATTTCATTACAAATTGGTAAACTTCATTGAAAAACACCAAATTTTAAATGATGAACAAAATGGTTTTCGCAAAAATAGAAGCACATCTTTAGCAGCCTTTCAATTAATAAAATCAATAACGGACTCTATTGATAGCAAAATTCCTGTTTCGGTGCTATTTATGGATATGAGCAAGGCGTTTGATCATGTCAGTCATGAACGCTTATTAGATAAAGTTTTCAGATACGGAGTCAGAGGAAAAGCGTACGACTGGCTGGAGTCATATCTATCTGATCGAGTACAGGCAGTGGAAATCTCAGGTTACAATTCTACAACCAAAACGCGACAGTCAGTTCAGTCTTCGTTTATGTTAAATAGTTATGGCGTGCCACAAGGCAGTATCTTAGGTCCACCGTTGTTCTTGCTCTACGTAAACGACTTTCCAAATATATTTAAACATAAGTGTGTACTATTTGCGGACGATACTACTATTATATTGAAGGGCAACGATAAAAATACCTACGAGCAGGAAATAAACACAGCTCTCCAAGCGTCTATAGAGTGGCTAGAAGCTAACAATTTAAGGGTCAATATTAGTAAAACTAATTTTATGCAATTTCATACATACCGATCAAAACCTTTAGACCTAAATGTAGCATATAAAGGGGTTGCCCTGAGAGAAATTGATTCAGTAAAATTTCTTGGGATATCTTTAGATAAATTTTGCTCCTGGAAACGACATGTAGATGACGTTTGCGGTAGAATTAATAGTTTTGTCTATCCTCTGAGGCGTATTAGCTGCGAGATATCTCGAAACGCCGCAATTACTGCGTACCACGGCTATATATCCTCCATTTTGCGGTATGGTATCGTTCTTTGGGGTCGCTGTGTGGAAATTGATCAAGCATTTGTAATGCAAAAAAAATGTTTAAGGGCTATATTTGGGCTGAAACAAATAGAGTCTTGTCGCCCTTACTTTAGAAAATATATAATACTAACATTACCGTGCATTTATATCTTGGAATCATGTTTATTTGTATTCAAACACAAGAATCTTTTTCAGCAGGCGACAAGCTATTATGCCCCTCGATCTCATAATACTAACAAGTTGTATCAACCCAAAACAAATCTCACCCTCACGTCCAACAATAGTTATATCATGTGCATCAAATTGTTTAACAAAGTACCAAGCAACATAAAAACACTTCCATTTTTTAAATTTAAGCGTAACTTAACAAAAATGCTTATTGATAAATGCTTTTATAGTGTACTTGAGTTTTTAGATTATAAGTTGTGAATTGTGTGTATTTTTTTTTTTGTCTGTATTTGTGTGTATTGTTGTGGATTGTGTGTATTTAATATAAGGTGTGAATCGTGGTATTTAATCATAATTGTGTCCGAATTCAATAATTGTATCCGAATTTAATTGAATTGAATTTTACTTTACTAATCGCATGCATTATTCTACTTTATTAATTAATTTCGCAAAATAGTATTTAAGCATGTAAATTTGCACGCCGACATTAATGGCATAATAAGTGATCGAGTAATATCTTAAGAACTTTCTGTACCTTATTTATGCAAATAAATGATTTTGATTTTGATTTTTGATAAGATCTGAAGTCGGCCTCCGTGAGCAGAAGTCGAATTTTCTAAATAATTATTTATACATACAACTAGATACATAGATTTTTTGGCGCGTGGCAAAAACCAGAATATGAATAAAGCACAAATCACCTAGCACAATTTTTTGAGAGTAAGTTGTCTACTCGAGAGTAGTAATTTAGTTTCTTATTTTTTACACACGACGCCTAGCGCTACGATGGCGGAGGCTAAGGGTTGCCAACCGTACTCTTCAACAGAGTATTGTACTCTTTTTCTTATGGCTGTACTTTATAATCTACTAGCTTTTGCCAGCGGCTTCGCCCGCGTGGAGGTCGGTGTATTATACATATAAACCTTCCTCTTGAATCACTATCTATTAAAAAAACCCGCATCAAAATCCGTTGCGTAGTTTTAAAGATTTAAGCATACATAGGGATATAGGGACAGAGAACGCGACTTTGTTTTATACTATGTAGTGATAACACTAATATGGTACGCTAAAATACTCTTTTTACATATAAACTTACTTTTTTCAGGCGGTTTTTCTATATTTTCCACTGTGAGACTGTTTTTTGTTGATCATGAATGTGAAATGGGGAGAAGAGAGGAACAGGGCTTTGATAAAATTGATCGCTCCTGTTTTCATAGCTCCTGGGGGCCTAAAAACGCCACATTAAGCGATTGCTCTAAAAGCAATTCACTTCCTGATTTCCCCTATGATTCTGCTATTTGACATTTTACTCTAATAAAGCAATTCATAATTTGGTGACCATTTTACGAATTTCCATACAAAACTGTCAAACAGATGATTTGCTTGCTGTCTACGCAGATAACATTATGAATTATCAATTTGTGACCATTTTAAGATTTTAAATATGATTCATAATATGATCATATTATGATTTTGCCAAATTGGGCTTTTTAGACCCCCTGATCTTATATTAACTTAGAATTAGGGTGATTGGAGTCCTACAATTCTTGTCAAATCAATAAAAAATGTAAATGTAATGCAAAAGTGCTAGAAAATAGATAAACTTAACTTGAAAATAGGTACTATGTTATATTAATCTGTACTCTTTATTTATTCTCTCTGAAATCAGAAATACTCTACTTCTTGCAGAAAAAGTTGGCAAGTTGGCTATCTATACACAGATGTGGTTTCAATTCTTTTCAAAGTTTTTTATAATGGTAATACTGTTCGCGACGATGCGTCACTACATAGTTATATAGTTTGTGTTTGACATTAACGTAGATTCATAGTGATAAGAGTGATAGTTAAACCAATAAACAGTAGTGACTAAGCGGCTAGTATAAGATAACCGTAAGTACCACCCCTGCAAACCTCATCTGAGTGGGCTATATAGCAGTAACTTATAGTTTTAGTTGCGTCCAGGTAACCTAGTACCGAGACCTAGCCCTGGACGTAACTTTCAATAATGTAAACCTAATATAAAGCCCACTTAATTGAGTTTGTATGTCGTGTTACTTTAGTTAACGATTTCTTTGAGATGAGTCTTAAACGTTGGTACATATGGTAACGTCATGAAGCCCAGAAGATAGTAGCCGTCCTGAAGATATCTGGAATCTATAGGTGCAGGACGTCAGCGCCGCGCGGACCGGGAGCCCTACACACACACTGGGATAAAACTTGGATAGGCATACACCCTCCCCACTCACCCGTCGCGTCCAAGCGATCACGCCCGTCCGGCACAAATACATGGTATGAAAGTCCTACTAACAGAAGACTTAGACAGATTAAGCAGCAAGTCCAAAACTAGGCACAGCCTGTGTCTTGGTGACTCATTAGTTGACATTGTTAAGTACTATTGGTGCAGACAACGTTACGTACCATTCTCATCACGATTTCAAAATTGTGCGACATGCGGGCCAGGCTGGCGAGCCCCGGCGCCGCTACGCGCTTTCGCAGTATGGCCGCGCTAGGAACAGTGCCGAATCACCTCTGCAGCGGTCTCTCCGGAACACCTCTTGTGAGTCTGGTCTCGAGCTGAAATTTAAAAGCGAACTTCAGCGACTTCAGTAACCGGATCGAGAAGTCCCGAGACACGTCCTCGCGACCAGACACGGCCAAGCCCAAGGAAGCCAATTACATGACCCCGCACGGGACGAGCATGCAGACATCGTGGCGGGCGAGTCGTAGGCGGAGACAAAGGGCCGGCGAAGCGGGCGCTTCTGGTGTCGTAAGTGCAGGCCGAGTATATAACATACTTGCTGGCCGCCCATGCGGCCGCAAAGCTGGCACAGCTGAGTCTGATGCATAGGCGTCGCGATGGTGTGGCGACACGGCGATATCTACTTAATGGAAAAACATGGTCGAAAATTAAAGTTCCAAAATACAGTTCAATTCTGGTAGTGGTACTACAGATTATCATACACATAAATGATAAATGATAAATGATTTTATTTCTGCAAGTAGGTTTGTACAAACACTTTTACACGTCAATCATATTTTTTTTAAACTAGATGAAGTCGGCGTTTCCTATCTGACTACTCTGAGAAGAAAGGCCGAAACAAACTCAGAGGTCACAGTCTCTTTTAAAGTCCAGACATAATCTTGGTCAGATTATGTGAAGACCATGTGGATCGGTGTCTGAAATGGTCTTTTGAGGAAAGAACCACACAGATTGAGTGGACCTGTCCATTCAGTGCACGCATTTATCAGTAATCATGCAGCTCAACTCAGAACTTGAGGAGCTCAACGATTTGATGAACAATACCAAAGATAGGACATTTGGGTAGGCCGCATAAAGTACTCAAACTGCCAGATTAATACTAAAAACTAACTGAGAAAGAGATGAAAAAAAAACACAAAAAACAATTATAAAAAAAATATGACCCACATAGTCCTCACATTCACAATAATTAAAATAATAATAATATTATACTTCTCAAGGTATCATAGGTTGCCAACAGTACTCTAAAATAATATAGTATTGTACTCTTTTTCATATGGGTGTACTCTACAATCTATAACACTAGTAGAGTACGCCAAAATACTCTTTTTTCATAAACTTACTTTTTTGAGGCAAAGGAATTCGTTTTCCTGCAGTTTTTCTATTTTACTATTTGTCATGAATGTGAATTGGCGAAAAGAAAAGACCTGTCTTTTTATTAAATGAGCTCCTGATCTTTAACTAACGTAGAATTGGATGTTGGAGTCCTACAATTCTTGTAAAATCAATAGCTAATTGTTTAATATATTAAGCACATCGCCCGACCGTGTAGTGCCGGACATAAAGCACCATCCCATTTCTTCCCGTGGGTGTCGTAAAACTAGGGACTTACTAGAGAATGGGCAGCAGCGTTCTCTATGCATTTTACCACCATACTGCGATCGCCAACCCGCCTGCCAAGCGTGGCGCTTATGGCAAACGCCCCCATTTTTTTTGGGGGAGGCCTAGGTCCAGTATTGGACGTCATCGGCTGAAATTGTATTGTGCACATCAAAATTGTAACACACCCTTATTTTAAGATCGTAGATGAGGTTGTTAGCGTGCCAAGACAACCGCACGAGGGCCGACTTCAGTCCACAAGGAGCTTTGTGATCTCCAGTAGTGACTCCGCCATGTTTGTTACTCACGTCTTGCGTTCCCATCGCGACGTTTCCAGCGCTTACGTTTCTCACGTTCTGTGGCAACGTTTGTTCCCATCCGATGGCCCTACGTACCAAGAGACATGGAGTATGATACTCCCTCCCTGCCACGCCACAGTGGAAAATTAAAAAAAAAAACATGTTTTCAGATAAATTGTACCATTTACGTACTACACGGTACGTGTAATAGAAAAAATTGTACCTCAACGAATAATTGAATATAATGAAGTTTTGGTAGGGCCGTGGATTTATACTCCTAGCCGCGCCACTGAGTTTTATTACGTGTACTCCGACATATCGTACACTAAAAAATTGTACCGAAATTGTTCTTTTCCGTACCCTATACTCAAAAGATTCCAAAATTTAATTACTTTAGAATTTACTGGCTTGCGTTGATCGCCACCGAGTTTTCTTATGTGTACCCGGACAAAGTATACACTAAAGAATTGTACGCATTATGTACTACCTACCCAAAAGCGTTATTTTAAAGGTGCATTTTAAGAGAAAACATCAAATCAAGATTAAGTGCATCAGCAGACTAACTGATCTTTGTAATTACTAGATGTGGCCATTGATGTGGTTACATTGGAAGTGCTGGAATTGTCTCGGTGAGATGGTTGCTTAGAAGTGGTAGGAACTAGCACACAATCCGAATGTCTTTGCATAACGGGAATAATTATCCTTCCAGAAGGCACACTTAGTAGAACTTTGTTACTTATATTATGCACGGTTAGCAACGAAAATCGTATATCTATAATAATATCATCTATAGTGACACAGTGACCAGTGTATTAAAAGAAGAGCCAGTTGCCGTAGCAACCGCAAGGCTATGAATTCTAAAATAATTTAATTTTAGAATCACTTTATAGGGTACGGAAAAGAAAAAATTCGGTACAATTATTTAGTGTATGGTACGTCGAAGTACGCCTAATAAAACTTAGGAAACTTAATCTAACTTACACAAGACTATAATTGAATCATTCCACTTTGCCCCACTGACCCGCTCCACTGGTAGGGCAAAGTGTCAACGTCATTGTCGCTTTAGTGTTAACTAACATAATTAAGTGCGGCCTATCGAATGGCATCAATATAACAGCGAAATAAGACAATTCGTTATTATCGGCTATGTGGTTATAGCTGTAGGCACTATGCCATAGACTTAAAACTTCATTGTCGCTACTAACGTAATTTGTTCCTACTAACGTAATTAAGTGCGTCCTATCGAATTGCATAAATAATATGGCAAAATAAGAAAATTACTTACTATCGGCTATGTGGCTATAACTGTAGGCGCTATGCTAGAAGCTACCACATAGCCTTAAATTTTGCAGTGGAATCTGCCCCACTTATTCGATTTTGTGGGGCAGATTCCAGTAGGTACTCTAAAATCTTAGAATAAAAGTACTTTTTTTTGGAAACTTGTTTCCTATTTGTTTCTGGAAGGAAACAGGTTGTAAATCACAGATTAATTACACGATTTGTTATTAATAAAATATAACTACAGTAAACTTTTAAAATCACAGATATACGATATGTTCTTACTCAGTTTGTGATTTTGAGCTGAGTATGAAAATTATAGGTTATCATCAGAGGTCGGAATTAGGTATAGTTATTTATCTACTTACACTGATTTCATACAACGAAAGAATAAAGTGGATATGCCCTAAATGCCCTAAATTTTGAAGAGCAGAAAAGCCCCGGGATCTATTAAGTAAAAAGTTATTTACTTTTACACAATTTAAACCACTGCACGCGCGACGTTGCCAAATTTACATCAACGACATCGGATGTCCGAAGTTGCAAAATTCCAATGCGCACTTGCGCAATTTATATTGTGAATTTAATACTAATAAAAATTGTATGTTAATTATCTTTGTTTTATTTGTCTTATCTATCTCTGAGGTTTTTATTATTATGTATTTGTAATATTGTTGGTCACACGGGATTGTTTATTAGAAATCCCGGGAATATCCATATTAATATCAACGTTTCGATGCAAGTACATAAATAACTCTACCTAATTCCGACCTCTGCTACCTATCCTACTAAGCTCAAAATCACAAACTGAGTACGATTTGTCCCCGTAAATAGGAAACGAAATACTATTTATTCTAACTACTGAACTATTCAAAATCACATATTAATTAGTGAGCAGTGTTGGCCCAGTAACAGCTGAAAACGGCGAAGGAAAACATCGTGAGGAAACCTGCATGTCCTTGAACCAAAAATTCGAAGACATGTGACGTCTATCAATCCGCACTGGACTCGCGTGGTGGATTACGGCCCATTCCCTAACACAGATAGGACGCCTGTGGCGCAGCAGTGGGAACACAATAGGCTGATAATGCATATTAATCACAATATGGCATGGCATTATAATTCGCACACCTAGATCTAAACAGAGTTAACTCAAAATAGCACATTTTTCAGAAAAGGTCAACTGTTTACCGTGTTCCTGTGCACTGCAGAAGTTATCTGTATGACATATTTGCTTTGCAAGTTCTACTAGAAAAATATTTTAAAATCTGTTTTATTGGTCGATAGGTAGGATAAGACTCCCAATTTTTGACATCCCTTTAGATCTTATGAATAAAAACCAACTTGATTATTACAAACAGCCACTAAAAAACTTTAACCCATTAATGGCCGCTGTACTCGATTGAGTACAGTTAAACTTTTAACCCCTCACACGTCTGGCCGCCCGCTTGCCGAAACGCCCCAAGTGTCGGTGTAGTTGAACGTACTTTTTGATTTTTGGGTAGACCTTCAGAAAAACTGAGATATCGGCAATTTATAGCCATTATCATGGTATATATTATACCTTCCTGGCTTCGTTATGAGTTTGTCTAACTATTTATACCATTCAATAAGCAAATAAATCTGACCTTATCTCGCAGTGATGTCATATGTTTAAACTTTTATAATTTTCACTGACATAGCCGTAAAACTTTATCACATTACAACGAATTCACACATATATTCACCAAAAAACACTTACAGGATAACACAATAATGTGTAGGCAATGTTCACACAAATTATTCCGCTTAGATATAATGTCCTACACTGTAAAAACGAATAAAAACTATTTGATAACACAACGAAAAAATATGGCGGCAAATCCGCGCATTCGGTCGCTAAACTACCGCTCGCTGGCAATCTGACATGGCGGGCAGCGGCCAGAAAGTACCGTTGGCGCAAAAACGCTGCGAACGAAATATTTGTATGTTTATAATTTTCAAGTAACATTTTTTGTTATTATTTTATTAAAAACTATTATTTTTATTATATTCTGTTACTTTTAGATTTTAATAACAACCTATTCAATGAAACGTCAGACTTTTTGTTTTGAGATATACCAATCATTATTTCGATATTGTTCTTTGAAAATAATGAGCCATCATTATTTTGTACACTAATTTTCTAACAGCTATGTAACAATTATGTTGGACAGTACATTACTAAATTATTATATCTATCTTTCCTTATACCTAAATCCACCTATCAACCCACACATTCTCAGAGAGGAAGCCTGTGTCCCAGCAGCGGGAACATAATAGTCCAATTATGCCAAACAACAAAATCTAAGTATGTGGAGGTAACTGCTATGGTTGTTCATCATGATAAAATTTGCCTGAACTTATACTTCGCGATGTATCAATAGAAAAAAAAAATTCTCGACATTTATTATTCATAGACATGATAGATTAGAAAACTACATAAAATAATAAAAATGCTATCACAAAACTATAATAAATATAATCAGTATTTTTTTTTGCAGTTAGTACTTTGCACTGACGAATGTCCCCCGTACCATGACCGCTATCTCGTTATCTCATGGTACCGGCAATATCGCCGAATTTTACTCTTTGAAATACGTTTCCAATGACAATACGCAATAATATTAGTAGCTATTAATCAAATTATGTTCGTAGATTAATAAGCTAGCCACTTATGTGTATTTCAAACAATATACAACAATATTTATCATAAAAACATGACTCAAATTGACTCAATACGGCATCCATCATCGTCAAAATTTGTGCGTTACAAAACATTCGTAGCGTTTTTTACTGAATTTTTTATCACTTTTCGATAAACCTTAAATCAATTCGAAATCTAAATTTAATTCTCAGTAATTCTGTATAAGATTTACTTATTGCTTTCGTCTTACGTTCATTTTACAAACGAAAACAACACGGCAGAATCTTGACACGAATGGCGCCACAATGGCGTCTCGCGTCAAAAACCACAGATGCATATTGTAAAAGGTTTTTTTCGTTCATTTTGGTGGTGTTCCCTTTAAAATGTTACTAAAACCGGTCAATTATGAATCGATTAGTCGAATGATACAGCCAAATCGTGTTGCAAGTGCAAATAAACGTAAAACACCATCGTCCAATGGCAGCTGTGACACTATGCACACTTGGTGTTCCGTTGACGCTTGAGGGGTTAATCATAGACCAAAAATTAATAAGACTAACTTATTTATTTCATCTAAATAGAAGGTAAATTGCTTCATTTATTCTAATAACATAAAGTGGGTAGTTAATTTTTTTTTGTGACAGTGATTCAGTTGAAGTCGCAATTTTCAAGATAGCACAGGTAATTTTCTATCATCATTTTTTTTTTAATTCAGTGTGAAAATATTACGTAATGTGCAAAATATTATGACATATAATCTTGTTTATAATACTTGTAATCGTTTACCGTATTTTTATTTTATTTTGGCTGACTTTTATGTTGTTTTCTACAAGTGTACTACGAACATCTCGTCCCCAAAAAATTTTTTTTTTTTTAGGTTTCTTTGCGTTTTTGTATTTCTTAATACTTCTACTACTACTACTCATAAAATAAATCATTTGAAACAGTGACGTTTTTAATTTACATTTGGCAATTCATGGGTTAAATTTTCGTACATTTTTTGGTGTTAACTATGTCCGGGTGCGCCTAATAGTTTACGACAACCGTGGTGGCGCGGCCAGGGAGTACACTCCCCAGCCGCGCTACCAAAACTTCATTTCATTCACTTTTCGTTGAGGTACATTTTTTTTAAATTACACATACCGTACATAAATGGTAAAATTTACCTGAAAAATGTTTTTTTTTTAAATTTTCCATTCTGGGGCGGCAGGGAAGTATGACACGTCTTACGATTCAAATGACTTACAGTACGTAGGGACGGTCGCTTTGTGTTCCCACGTATTGCTGCCAACGTGTTCGTTTCGGCGAGTTGTTTAACAGCGTTTTTGTTTCGAACGTGGTAATAACCTTGAACGCTGAGCCTTCTTGGTTATGCAAACATGGTTGTTGATAAGGTCTGAAGTCGGCCTCCGTGAACAGAACTTGGATTTTCTAAATATACATACAAAATTGTACAAAGATCTTTTAGCGCGTGGCAAAAACAGAACTAATGCGGTGCTAATGCTGCCAGTCTTGCTTTTGCAATCTTTTTTTTTCTAACTACGCCCTGTCAATGTCATTGAAGCGCCAATAGGCCCTCGAAGCACGTCTACATCCTATTCACGTACTCCGTCCGTTGAAAAATTAGTGGTTTTAATTAGTTGTGCTATTCGACAATAGATGGCAGCACTAGTAGGAGAAGTCCATCAAATTATGATTATTTCATTTGTGCAATACTTACTTCACGAAAAGATGTGATACATATGTATACACGTGTGCATGTTTGAAATAATATAATGAATTTACGTTATTACTGAACGGATCGCAATGTATTAACATTTTGCAATAAAATCTGAATTTGGGTAACTTACACTTACATTTCTACCAATTTTTTGAGAACCTGGTCTACTCAGCACCCGTATTGTACTGGCAGGTAATATGTTTAATACTATCTGGCACTAAGCTGAGCTGAACGAACCTCAATCTCTACTCTTAACCTCTACAATCTGTACACAGTTAAAATCGCAGCCGCTGGTCCTGCCCGTCTCGTCAGTCCTAGTTTCCTCCAACTAAACTAGTTATTATCCATAGCGTCTTGTAATAATGAGCTACACGAATGTTGCACAGGCACTGGTGTTGAATAGAGCACAAAATCACATAGCACAATTTTTTAAGATTAGGTTCTACTCGAGAAGTTTAGTTTCTTATTTTTACCACACGACACTAGCGCTTCGATGAGTTCGTTTTTAGAGTATTGTACTCTTTTTCTCATGGCTGTACTTTATAAGCAATAACACTAATATGGTATGCTAAAATACTCTTTTTACATAAACTGAGTTTTTGCAGGCGGTTTTTCTATATTGTGCACTGTGAGACTTGACTATTTTTTTGTTGGTGTTAAATGTGAAGTGGGGAGACGAGAGAAACAGGGCTTTGTTAAAATTGATCGTTCCTATTATCATAGGTCCTTATATTGTATTAACCAAGAATTAGGATGCTTCGAGTCCTACAATTCTAGTCAAATCAATAAAAAATGTATTGTACTGCAAAAAGTGCTAGAAAATACATATACTAATCTTGATAATAGGTACTCTTTTATATTCATCTTTACTTTTATTTACCTTCTCTGAAATCAGAAATACTCTACTTCTTCTAGAAATAGTGGGGAACCCTATACCCTATGATTAGGGTTGCTAACTAATAAAGTTGTGCTTTCAAATTCTTTTCAAAGTTTCTTTTGGTACGGACTATACATAAATTACATACCTTTCTCATCACAATTTCAAAATCGTGCGACGTGCGGGCCACGCTGGTGTGCCCTGGTCCCGCTCTGCGCTTCCGCACTATGGCCGCGCTCGGAACGCGCAGTATAGCTTCACCTCCTCTGCAGCGATCTCTTCGGAGCACCTCCTGATAAGCATAATTGTTAAATTTAGGAAGTTGCAATTGACTGCATGAGATTACTTCTTCTCCTTATTAGCGAATCAATGGCAAAAAAACACAAACATCTTTGCCCCAAAATTCAGCTGAGCAAGCTCCGCTCTCTGACACAGTCACAAGATCGTTGCAGGATGCACACATGCGGCGCAGGATGGTAGGTGAACCATTGCCTGTGCTTATGCACTTGAGATCTGAGCCGTCCATGAATTTTCGTCTGTAGAGATTGTCTATTGACTATACACAGGTGTGCTTACAAATAGTTTTCAGTTATCATATTATGAAGTTCACGCTAACAGAAGACTAGACAGATTAAACAGAGGGTCCCAAAACTAGGTCTTGGTGACACAATTTCTGATCCATTTGTTTACATTGTTAAGTAAGTTGTATAATTAGTACAGACTACAGGCCATACTTAAATTATGTACCATTCTCATCACGATTGCCAGTTGTGCCACAAAACCCAGTTCTCCTCCTTTCTCATCCAGTCTGTCCGGACCACACCAAGTCATCGCTCCATCTATCCGTGACATCCCATGCTTTACTCTGGACGATTCACAGATTCATAGTCTCCACTCAAGGATTTGTCTGCATCAGTGTCTTCTACTGGTTGGTAATTCTGTAATTTCAATAACAACTTATTAGGTACTACCTTTTATCAGTGGCCGCATGGAAGTTTAAAATTATCGCAAGGGAACATAATACCGGGATAAAAAGTATCATATGTGTTAGCATTTATCCAGGTTATTTACTATTTGTGCGGGACAAGTGATAGAACAGTGTACATAATAGAATAGTGTATTTAAAGTGATACATAGACGCTCATAAGACAGTACAAAGTGAATAAGTTTGCTATAGTTTAATAATTCGTATTAGTTGTGTAATTGAGTACTAGGGGTAAGCAGTAGTTCAAGTGTTTATGTTATATTTTATATTGTATTAGTTGATTTTATATTTTTCTTAGATAGTTCTTATTACATAGAGTCCGATTATATATAGTTTTACCTATGTAAAATTAATAAAGTTAGCAAAAAACGCAAATAATGTAGCGCGGTCCTCGTTACGGTAAAGGGTCGAGGTATTTAAGTTAAAAATGTTCAATATAGTGCCTCGCTCTGATTGGCTGATGCTTTGCGCGCGTTTTTTTATGATATTGTGCCTACCCCTAATTAGCTGACGCCTTTACCCGCGCTTTTTTATAATTATGATTGGTCAAATCGATATTTTAAATCCTTGCAAAATTGTATAAAAATAGGAACATTTTTGTCATTCGACACATTCAGCGGCGAACTACCTAGAACAAAGTACTCCAAATATAGAAGCAAGAAGTCTCCAGTGGTTTCATTCACCGCCAACCCAGCACACAAATGCGGCTATAGGCCACACTATTTGTGTGCCAAATTTCATTCAAATCGAGTGTGATTGAGTAACAAACATTCAAGTACTAACTTTCACATTAATATTAAGTAGTAGGATTACCAGTGACGGACAAATGACATTTGACATCAAAAACTGTACAGTCTGGGGCGGGCCATGGCCGCTACTTGCCACCCGACATGTTTGCGATTTTGCTCTCCAAAAAATGGTCACTTAAGTTTTTATTGCCAGTACCATTATACTATAAATGTAAACAGTACTCGACTAATGATGATAACAGAGAAGTGGGTGAGTGTTTTTCCTGTGTTATGTCGATTTCTGATAAAACTACTATCTCAATTTAAACGAAATTTTGCAGTTTACTTATTGAATAGACAAGTAATCTAACAGCAGCATTTTTTTTTGAGAATTCTACGTATCATTTTCATATTATCGAAACTCAAAGTTCACACCACAAGGAGTCGTTTAATGAATTTGCGTAGACTTTAAAAATGCTCATTCTAGTTATATTATTGAGTAGTTTCAATAAAACAAATGTTACTAGGCTACTACACAAACCTCTAATGAATGATAGCGACATACATTTCGTAAAAATATGTCACTAAAAATTTTAAATCATAAGATTTTCTCGAAGAGGGAACGAATCGGCATTTTTTTTCTTGATAGCTAATTTCAGATGGTATTTTAGGTTTTAACATTTGAATATTAGTCATAACTACACAAGAACGAACTATAATTTCGTATTATTATAAATACTTACATAATTTTGAAGAAAAAGGCAAACTTGAAACACAGAAACGGTCAAACGTCAACGGCCGTTTTAGTACTCCGCAAACAAAAATTAAAATATAAATAAACGTATGAAATACACCTCGATTGACAAACACATGTGTTATAAATAGTTTTAGGGCTTCACAAACCTTAAAAATAAACTCAATTTATTGTAAATCGATGTAATAACTACAGAATCAAAAACACTGAAAGAATCACTTTTACGTTTACCATGACGAATGACATTTGAATTTTGACGTCCAAAACTTTACATCAGTGTTGCCAACTCCAAAAGTTGAAATTATCGAGTTCCCACGTCGAAATGCTCGCTGCTATTGGGGCCAAAATTATCGAACTAAAAAAAATCACCAAAAGAAATCCTAAAACGTTCATCAAACATTGATAACAAACGACAATGACTAGTAAAAGGAGGAGAATATGCCAAGTTTCACCACTAGTAGCGCTAACAGCACAACCCGCCAAAGTTTACACACGACTATGGAGTGTATCACAAGTTTTTGTTTTAATTTTTACAGTCTGTGGTCACGCGTGCCCACGAAATATAACGCTAGCTAGAAGAAAATATATAGTTTTCTAGCTTTTGCCAGCGGCTTCGCCCGCGTGGAGGTCGAAAATGATCCCACAGGAACGTTCTTCTGGGATAAAATCCAATGTGTTAATTCTGGATATAAACTATTTGTATGCCTTTCATACAAATCCGTTAAGCTGTTTTTGCATGATTGAGTTACAAACATCGAAATATCCAAACATCTAAACATACATACCTACAAACTTTCACATAGTAGGATCTGAGAAAACCATAAGGATACCTAGGTGTAGTATGTAATGCGGAGCCGCGGTCGGACGGAAACAAGTGTTATTATTTTCATTTGAAAGAAATGTGATGGAAAGAGAGAAAGAGACATTTACATGTTGATGTTTTTTTTTTTTTGGGTTTTGGCTTCGCACGGTTTGTGCATTTAGCCAGTGTCAAGTAATTTTTCTTTTCCATCAAGTAAATGGCCCGACATCGGGCACGAAATTACAAAACAGTCATAGTCAAGTCAAAGTTAGTCAAATCAAAGTTATTGTAAAGCGGTAGTAACTTTACAAAACCTATTAGGAGTTTTATTTTTTTGGGGGGAACACGAAAAGGCCACGTTAGTCACTTATTTTCACTTTCACTACATTTGTGCATTCACACGTAATTAAATTGCATAATTCACTACCAAAATTATACAATTTTATTCGCTATTTCACAAAATTTCATGAAAATAAAAAGTCGTGCGACATGTTCCAACGCGATCCCGCCAAATACTACCCATGTTGATGTTGACATACTTGACAGTTGAGTTTGACATTTGTTGAAATTTCGCGTTTTATTTTGTCTAACAAATACGTTTTGTTCATGGAACACTTTTGTTTTTCAAAGGTCAAAATTATTGTACATTTGACATTCACTATCGTAAATCTTGCCATTGGCCAAAGTACCAAAGGGCCACAGTATGATTCGTCAAATACATAAATAAGACAGTTTCTTTATCGGTGTTGTCGTCAAACAAAAACGTACCTACCTCGCGCAACTGTGAGGCAGGAGATTTAAAACCTATTATAATGTAGCTAGCTAGCTAGCTAGCTAGGTAGGTACACATACACACGAAATATTATTATTGAGCATGTGTCACATGAACACGCCCTACACTAAGGCGCGCTACAACGCAAAGTTGTATGTATGTATGTATGTATGTATGTACTTACAGTAGGTGTGTGTATATAATATGACCAACAATTGAGTAGTACAAAATGTTGTCGGAATATACCCTACCTAAGTTAGTGTAACAGAAATAACGTTGGCTATTATGATGGTGGTTCATACCATACATCACAATAACAATGTTTGTTTACATAATATACAGTATAGAACTAGGAACTAGAAAGAAGATTACGATAATTTTACTAAATAACGTGAGCAGGAAAAGAGGTTTCGAAACCTTTCGTTCGTTCAGTACTTTTACCTACCTACTTAAATACTCAACTAAATTTATCTAACTATGAAAAAATAAATTAAATCTAAATTAAACGCCATACGGAAATAATAATAAAATCTTAGGTGGTAGTTTTGGCTATAATCAATATAGTTTACTCGAAATTTATTTATTTTCGTTTACATTTTCTCAATAATGACGAAGACAACTAGCGTCACCCCACCCCCTTCGCCTCCCTCCCGGGTATCCCCTCTCCCCGCGTTCGTTCTACACTCTGGGTTTTGGAGCGTTGTGATTGGTCAGCCGCTGCGTCGATTCTCTCACCGCTTGCCGCAACTGCGAGCCGCTACCGTTACTATAAATACAACTGTTGGGGACGATGGCGATTACATTTTTTTTTTTTTTTTTTTTTTTTTTTTTTTTTTTCTGAAGAGGACTTCGAGGATGCTGTGCCGGGCGACGGTGCTGCTGAGCATCAGCGACACGTCGCCCGGTGCACCCCCCCCTAATTGACGCTCCCCCCGACGAAGACGAGGAGCAAAATTCCCGAACGGGACGAAGAGGAGGGGAATCACCGAGCCAGCTGCGTCTGCCGGCCCACCGACGTCGTTGGCGCCTGCGCGCGTTGTGTCGACGCCGTCGTCGAGCCGGCACGCGGTGCTGTGCCATCGGGGGCATAGCACCGCAAGCGCGCGCCGCAGCGCCGCCCGCGCGTGACCCCCCCCCCCGCCTACCTGAGCGCTCCGCCGCGCCGATGCGCGCACCGCTGCGCCGCCCGCGTTCATCCCCCCCCGCGTTGCCCGTGCGATGCGCCGACCGCGCACCGCACGCCGCCCGCGCACACCTGCCGCCGCGCCGCCCGCGCCCTGCACGGTGCCCGCGCACTGCGCTGCCCGTGCGGCCCGCATGCGCGAGCAATACTTGCCGAAGCTGGCCCGAGCTGGGCCAGCTTCGATGAACTGAAGAGGACCCAAGCCCGGATATGCCTGCTGCTGTTCGTGTGCGCGGCACCGCTTCGCCGCAGCCCTACCGCTGCAGCCTCCCGTGCTGGCCGTCGCCATGCCGGGCCTCCCCCAGGAAACTGGGGGTCGCTCCACGGCGACTGGCCGCCGGGAGGGCGCTGCTGCACACGGCACCCCTGTCGCTGGTCGTCATCCGCTGGGCCTCCCCCAGGACACTGGGGGTCTCACCTGGCGGTGACTTGACCGCCGGGGTTCCGAGAGCACGAACAGCAGCAACCACAGGATTCTCCCCCGGTGCCTGCGTCGCTACAGCGACTGCGGCACCGCACCCGGACGGCCAGACAAACGGGCAGCTGCGCAGCTGCCGCGTGGTGCGCTACCGCGCCGCGCGGCGCTCACGCCCCCGTGCCTCCCGCATGCTTCGGAGCCCCCGGCGCGCCCTGGCGCGCCGTTGTAGCGCGTCGTGCTGCCCCGTGCACCGCGATGCCGCCTGCGACCGAAGCCCCTGCGACACCGGACTTGACAATTGCGCGCGCCGCGCGGTGCGCATGCGCCCCGCGTGGCGCGCACACGTGCATCCCCGCGCTACCCGCGCGCCCCCTGTGCGCTCCGTCGCGCCGCTGCCTCGCTGCGCGTTGCCAGACCGCTTCGCGCCGCTGCCCGCGACTAAAGCCACACACCACGGACACGACACCGAAGCTGCCCGAGCTGGGCCAGCTTCCCCACCGGAAGGACACAGCTGCTGCTCGGTGTCATCCCGGGCTGGCGGTTGTCGCACACAGGTGAATGACTGCCGGGGTTGAACCGAGTGGTGTAGCTCGGATCCCCTGTGCGTGTCTTCACCCGCTGGGGCGACGACCGGCCGCCGGGGTGACTGCACCTAGGGTGAAAGAGTAGCAGCCATGGAAGCCTCCGCGCCCATGGTGCGCCCCCTGTGCGCCTTGCCGCGCCGCCGCCACGCTTCGCGCTGCCACACCGCTTCGCGTCGCCGCCCGCGTCTAAAGCCACAGTTACCGGATATGACACCACAGCTGCCCCTTGCGTGGCAGCCCTACATGAAGAGGACGAAGCTGCTGTTCGGTGGCATCACCGCTGCTGAGGGTCGTCTGCAGGACCCCAACGGGTCCACCCAGCACCGGGGTGACTGACTGCGCGGGGTTTGAACGGAGTGCGTAACTCCGATCCCCTGCGCGTCGTCACCCGCTGGGGCGACAACCTTCGCCGGGATGCCCGCACCGGGAGGGTGAAAGGACGGCAGCCACGGAGAGCCGATGCCCTTTGAGGCAGCCAAATGATCGGCCCGTATTAACGGGCCGCTGTATAGCCGTCGCGGTCAGGGGGCGATGCCCCGACACCGCCTGCCACGCCCCCTTGCGGGGACGTTGCGACAACTCGTTATGGCGATTACAGGCCCGATGTACTCGACATTGCCATTCTGAAGCGAATCAACTTAAGGTTGGATTCCATAGAAGCAATAAACGAGCTCACCTCTGACCATCGTCCGGTTGTCTTGCATCTGGCCCCGCGAACGGGTCTCCCAGATACAGACCAACCCCCCCGCACCAAAGTGGTAACGGACTGGAGGCGAGTAAGCGATTCGCTGAAAACCAACACATCCCCCCACTTGAATTCCATACCCGACCATTTCGACTCTGTCGCCGACACAACGGCTGCGATCGACTCATTCACGGGTCACGTACAATCTGTCCTGAACGAGTGTTCAAGGGAAATTCCTGAGGTGGAAGACCACCGATGGAAGTTGCCGGACGATGTACGCGAACTGCTAAATGAGAAGAACGCAGCTGTTCGTGCCTACAGCAACTTTCCTTGCGATGCCAACAAGGCTCACATGCGCTATTTGCAGAGGTCTGTGAAGACGCGCATGAAAGAGCTTCGTGACGCTGGCTGGGACAAGATGCTGAGCGAGTTAGAGCCGACTCATCTAGCCTTCTGGCAACTTCAGAGGAATCTCAAATCCCGAGAAGTCTCCTCCATGCCCCCCCTGACCAGGCCCGACGGCACAGTCGCATTCGACGACATCGACAAGGCCGAATGCCTTGCCGAGAGCCTCGAAGCCCAGTGCACGCCCAGTTCTCTGCCAGTAGACCAGGCACACCTCGATGAGGTGGACGCCGAAGTTGAACGCAGAGCCTCCCTCCCGCCCGTCGAAGACCCTGATGATCCAATACCTCTCGTCACCCCGGACGAAGTTCACGAGATCATCAAAGGTCTGAAAGCCCGCAAGGCCCCCGGCGCTGACGGAATCACCAATAGGGTGCTCCAGATGCTGCCCGCCCACATGATCATGCTCTTGACCACCATCTTCAATGGTGCCCTGAGCAACAACATCTTCCCGCAGGCGTGGAAGCAAGCCACGGTCATCGGCATTCCAAAACTTGGCAAGCCCAAGTCCGAGCCCACGAGCTACCGCCCCATCAGTTTACTGAATTCGCTCGGTAAAATCTACGAGAGACTTATTTATAAGCGACTCAGAAATTTTGCCGAGACGAAAGGCCTCATTCCCGACGAGCAGTTTGGTTTTAGAACCCAACACTCGTGCGTGCAACAGGTCCACCGCATCGTAGAAGACATAAGCGCTGGTTTCCAGCGCGGCTCTATGACCGGTGCAGTATTCTTCGATATAGCGAAAGCTTTCGACAAAGTCTGGCACAACGGCTTATTATATAAGCTGTACAAACTCGGCGTGCCTGACCGTCTCGTACTCATCCTTCGAGACTTTTTGTCGAACCGCACCTTTCGCTATCGCATAGAGGGAGCGATTTCCTCCCCCCACCCCATACGCGCCGGCGTCCCTCAAGGCGCCGTGCTTTCCCCTCTCATTTTCACGCTATTTACTAGCGATATCCCCAAGCGTAGACTGGCAAAGTTGGCACTGTTCGCAGACGACACAGCCATTTACTACGCTGGGGTCAGTCAGGATGCGATATCCACCAGACTCCAGACCGCAGTCAATGTTCTTGGCGCGTGGTTTAGAAAATGGAGGATTGAAGTAAACCCAGACAAAAGTCAAGCGGTTCTCTTCTCGAAACCGCGACACAGACCCGACCCCCCCCGGCCCATCTCCATGTTTGGCAAGCCTATCCCTTGGGAGAAGCAAGCCAAATATCTAGGAGTGATCATGGATCAGCACCTCTCCTTCTATAAGCACATTATGAAGGCGCGCTCACGCGCCGCCTTCGCTCTTGGAAGGCTGCATTCTGTTCTGAACGCACGTAGCAAGTTGTCACTCAAGTGCAAGTTGCGAATATACACGACGTGCATAAGGCCAATCATGACTTACGCTAGTGCAGTCTTTGCACACACGAAGCCCCGATACATCCATAGGATGCAGACACTACAAAACCGTTTCCTCCGTCACAGGCCCAAGCCACAAGCTCGCCCTGGTATGTTAGGAACGAGATCCTCCATCTCGACCTTAAAATCCCCACTGTAGCCCAATTCTTAAAACGAAATTCAAAGCGTTTCTTTGAATCCGCCGCGCAACACCGCAATCCATTGATTGCGAAGGCCGCTAGTTATGTCCCCAGTAAAATCAGTCGTATTCGCCGGCCGCGACATGTCCTCTCCGACCCTGATGACCCCATCACTCTTCTTCAAGAAAGCAGTAGGGCCACCAGCACAGCACACAAAAACAGACCGTGTTTCCGACCTCGCCGCCGAGGTCCTCGCGCCTCGCGAAGACCCCGAGTAAACGATTCCTCCCCCAACCGTCCCTTGCCCGCAGAAGTGCCAGCCCGCGCCGAAGCTGAGCAAGTAGAGTTAAAATCCCCATGATTAATAATAAAGAAATTATTGATCCAGCCTGTCCCCACTTGCTGCCCTCCCTAAAAGTGACTCCCTGAGCCGAGGCTCGTACCCCGCAGGGGGTGCCCTCAGTGCGCAGTTGCTGTAGGTTTTTAATTTTAGTTTGTAAGCCCTGGCTGGAGGCTCTTAGCCTAAAAACTAAAAGTCCCCGCAGGAAAGCCCGGTTAAGTAGTTACGGCCTCTCAAGGTCAACTACGAGATGCCCTTACCAAAAAAAAAAAAAAAAAAACGATGGCGATTAGGTTTTAATTTTAGTTTGTAAGCCCTGGCTGGAGGCTCTTAGCCTAAAAACTAAAAGTCACCGCAGGAAAGCCCGGTTAAGTAGTTACGGCCTCTCAAGGTCAACTACGAGATGCCCTTATCAAAAAAAAAAAAACGATGGCAATTCCCCAACCGTCCCTTGCCCGCAGAAGTGCCAGCCCGCGCCGAAGCTGTGCAAGTAGAGTTAAAATCCCCATGATCTAATAATAAGAAAAATTGTTTGATCCAGCCTGTCCCCACTTGCTGCCCTCCCTAAAAGTGACTCCCTGAGCCGAGGCTCGTACCCCGCAGGGGGTGCCCTCAGTGCGCAGTTGCTGTAGGTTTTAGTAATTAGTTTGTAAGCCCTGGCTGGAGGCTCTTAGCCTAAAAACTAAAAGTCACCGCAGGAAAGCCCGGTTAAGCAGTCACGGCCTCTCAAGGTCAACTGCGAGATGCCATACCCAAAAAAAAAAAAAAAACGATGGCGATTCATCACTCTGCGCGCGACGCTCGCCCCGAACGGACGTGTGTGAAGTGCTCCTGCCTGCTGCGTGACTAGTGCTCGCCGCTTTCCTGATTCGCTGCGCCCCGCTGCGAACATTGTAGCCGCCCCGGCTACGGACGATTGAATTAGTTGGTGAAATTTATTTCACTGATTAATATAATCAAAAACTGTCTTTTTCAAGACATATTATTTCTTTGTCGGAGAAAGCTTCGTGTAAATTCACTTGGCCCTCTCCGGGTAAAATCCACTGTTTTTGTGGTCCTCGGTTGAAACCTCACGGTGTCAACGAATCCGAGGAGGTGTTGACCCGACTCACCCGCCGAACCCCTTCAGGGCTAGGCATCAATCGGACGGGTCCCAGACCACCGGCCTTGGGGGATCTCCTAGTCGGTACTGGTGACAGTTTTGCCTCCCCAGCTACTCACCCAGTGTCTTTGGGGTGTCTCTACACCCCTCGCATTGGACGTCAGGGCCCTGTTGCACATTAAGATTGGCAACAGGTTTACAAGCTTAGGGCTCACCATTAGGTACACACCCCCCTGCCTACACCCGGCAGGGAGGGCCACACATCCCCGGGCTATCCTCCCGGGGAAGTAGACGTTAGGATTGATAGGAGTTATAGGGAAATAGGCCGCTCCCTATGAGCAAAAAGTAGGCTCCCCACCGCGATCATGGTAACCTCAAAATCGGCCTTTTTGGCCGAAATGAGGTTACTCCTGTCCACGCATCCCGAGTTGCCCGATGACATCGAGCGAACCATCCAGGCGTTCCGCGCAATGCCTCCCGCGCCCGCTTTACTCGTCTCCGCGATTCCCGCGACCTCCGCGAACTCGCCCGCGAATCCTCCCGCGATCACTCTCGCGACCGCCATCCCGACCGCGCCCACGTTTGCGCCCGCGACCTACTCTAGGTCTCCATCTCCAGCCGCCCCGGCTTGCCCTCCCTCTCCGGCCTTCTCGGAAGAGCCCGCCGAAGAAATGGACGCCGAAGACGCGCCCTCCGATACCGACACCCTCACGGGTGATTCGGATTCTAACTCCAACTCGGACAAAGCAGCCGCTTCTGCTTCCGATTCTTCCCCATCGTCCACAGAAGAGAGTGGCTTCACCACTGTCGAGGGCAAGGGGAAGAAACGCAAGAAGAAGACTTGCGGTAATACCCAAGCTGCAAAGATCGCGTTGACGGACGTCTCGGCGTCCCTTCTCTCGCGCCCCCCCACCCCGCCGCGGCCCCCACCCCTATCGCATCCCCACCCGCGTCTGCACCCACCGTCGCGCCCCGCACCGCTGCGGGGAAAAAGGTGCCCCCGCCGCCCCCGGTGTTTATTCAAGACAAGGGGAAGTGGACCGATGTGTCCAAATGGTGTTCGGAGGCTCGCATAGCCTACACCAGCGCTCGATCGACCCTTCAGGGAATTAAAGTGACGGTCCCTACGTCTCGCGATTACAGGGACCTCACAAAAATGTTAAGATATAGAGGTGTGTCCTTTCACACCTACGCGTTACCAGAGGACAGGCAATTACGGGTTGTCATAAAAAGAATTCCAACCGAAATTGCGACTGAGGAAATCAAGGCCGACCTTGAGCTCCAAGGAGTCCCAATCCTAGAGGTGCACTGCATGCACCGAGCCCGTCGCGGAGTGCCCTTCGACATGGTGCTCGTAGTATGCCCTCCCTCTGAGGGCCACAATCCGATATTCCAGATCAAGACGGTTTGCCACTTGTCTGGACTTAAAATTGAAAAACCGCGTAAATCCGGTATAATCGGGCAATGTCACCGTTGCCAGTTGTACGGTCACGCACAGTCGCACTGTAACGCGAAACCCAGGTGCGTCAAGTGCCTAGGGGATCACGGCACAGCCGACTGTGCCCGGCCAAAGGACCGTGCCCTCTGCACGGAACCTCCGGCGTGCGTTCTTTGTGGTGAATCCGGTCACCCCGCGAACTACAGAGGGTGCTCGAAAGCACCCAAATCCTCTTCTCCCAAACTGGCGAAGCGTGCCGACGCCCGCCAGCAGAGGGAAGCCCCTTCGTCCAAACTCCCGGACAGGCTCAGCCCTCAGAGGCCGAGCCCCTGGAACCAGCTTAACCATCAGCAGGCATTCCCTGCGATGGCATCCGCTAGGCCCACTCCCACCCCTATCCCTCCGCTCAGGGACCCGCGTACCGGCGCCCCCGCGCCCTCTACCTCGCCCCCCCGCGTTTCCGTACCCGCCGCCGTCGCGACCCCCGCGACGCTCCCAGCCGCGCTCCCCGCAGCCGCAGCTGGGCAAACCGCTGGCCCCGCGACCAGCATAAACGGCGCCTCAGTGTTCAACACACTGAATAGCATTTTTCTCCGTTTCTGTACCCCCCGTGCCTACCGCATGGCACAGGAGGTACAAGCAGCCGTTAACGAAAAAGACATCGCGAAGGTCTTTTTCATCTACGAAGCGTATCCCGATGTTACGCAAGCCCTCGTCCAATTCAATAACGCAAAATGAATAATACGGCCCCCGCGAGACTAAAACCCCGATCCCTAAAGCTAGGAACTTTTAACGCCAACGGTTTATTAACCCAACGTGATGAGATCGCCCAGTTCCTCCGCGACCATCAAATTGACATACTATTAGTACAAGAGTCATTCTTAAAACCCTACAACCGCGACCCGAAAATTGCAAACTATCGTATAGTGCGCAACGACAGGTCGCGTTGTCATAAGGGTGGAACACTCATCTACTATAAAAGGTCATTACACTGCATCCCTATGGATCCCCCCACCCTCAACCGATTAGAAGTTTCAGTCTGTCGACTGGGCCTGACGGGTCATCAACCCGTCACGATAGTCTCAGCCTACCTTCCTCCCACTCCCCAACCGGAAGATTTCAGTCAAATCTCCGATGACATTTCCGCCCTGTTAGGCATGAGTGACTCTGTTATCATAGCAGGCGATCTCAATGCAAAACACCCCGCTTGGAATAGTTCCAGACAAACGACTAGAGGAAAACGCCTGTTTGACCTCTGTTCCTCCTTAGTCTTTGACGTCGTCGCCCCGATGACTCCAACTCACTTTCCCCACGATGTAAATCACAGGCCCGATGTACTCGACATTGCCATTCTGAAGCGAATCAACTTAAGGTTGGATTCCATAGAAGCAATAAACGAGCTCACCTCTGACCATCGTCCGGTTGTCTTGCATCTGGCCCCGCGAACGGGTCTCCCAGATGCCACTTGCTGCCCTCCCTAAAAGTGACTCCCTGAGCCGAGGCTCGTACCCCGCAGGGGGTGCCCTCAGTGCGCAGTTGCTGTAGGTTTTTAATTTTAGTTTGTAAGCCCTGGCTGGAGGCTCTTAGCCTAAAAACTAAAAGTCCCCGCAAGAAAGCCCGGTTAAGTAGTTACGGCCTCTCAAGGTCAACTACGAGATGCCCATATCAAAAAAAAAAAAAAAAAACGATGGCGATTACAGGCCCGATGTACTCGACATTGCCATTCTGAAGCGAATCAACTTAAGGTTGGATTCCATAGAAGCAATAAACGAGCTCACCTCTGACCATCGTCCGGTTGTCTTGCATCTGGCCCCGCGAACGGGTCTCCCAGATGCAGACCAACTCCCCCGCACCAAAGTGGTAACGGACTGGAGGCGAGTAAGCGATTCGCTGAAAACCAACACATCCCCCCACTTGAATTCCATACCCGACCATTTCGACTCTGTCGCCGACACAACGGCTGCGATCGACTCATTCACGGGTCACGTACAATCTGTCCTGAACGAGTGTTCAAGGGAAATTCCTGAGGTGGAAGACCACCGATGGAAGTTGCCGGACGATGTACGCGAACTGCTAAATGAGAAGAACGCAGCTGTTCGTGCCTACAGCAATTTTCCTTGCGATGCGAACAAGGCTCACATGCGCTATTTGCAGAGGTCTGTGAAGACGCGCATGAAAGAGCTTCGTGACGCTGGCTGGGACAAAATGCTGAGCGAGTTAGAGCCGACTCATCTAGCCTTCTGGCAACTTCAGAGGAATCTCAAATCCCGAGAAGTCTCCTCCATGCCCCCCCTGACCAGGCCCGACGGCACAGTCGCATTCGACGACATCGACAAGGCGGAATGCCTTGCCGAGAGCCTCGAAGCCCAGTGCACGCCCAGTTCTCTGCCAGTAGACCAGGCACACCTCGATGAGGTGGAAGCTGAAGTTGAACGCAGAGCCTCCCTCCCGCCCGTCGAAGACCCTGATGATCCAATACCTCTCGTCACCCCGGACGAAGTTCACGAGATCATCAAAGGTCTGAAACTCCGCAAGGCCCCCGGCGCTGACGGAATCACCAATAGGGTGCTCCAGATGCTACCCGCCCACATGATCATGCTCTTGACCACCATCTTCAATGGTGCCCTGAGCAACAACATCTTCCCGCAGGCGTGGAAGCAAGCCACGGTCATCGGCATTCCAAAACTTGGCAAGCCCAAGTCCGAGCCCACGAGCTACCGCCCCATCAGTTTACTGAATTCGCTCGGTAAAATCTACGAGAGACTTATTTATAAGCGACTCAGAAATTTTGCCGAGACGAAAGGCCTCATTCCCGACGAGCAGTTTGGTTTTAGAACCCAACACTCGTGCGTGCAACAGGTCCACCGCATCGTAGAAGACATAAGCGCTGGTTTCCAGCGCGGCTCTATGACCGGTGCAGTATTCTTCGATATAGCGAAAGCTTTCGACAAAGTCTGGCACAACGGCTTATTATATAAGCTGTACAAACTCGGCGTGCCTGACCGGGTACCGGGACCGAGTGGGAACCGGCCGTCAGCCTCCGGTGTGTCCGCACACCAGGGTCGCGACTGCCGCGCTCCCATTTGGATGCCCCAGCCGGGGCGTTCTCCAAAAGGCCCTTCTCAGGGCCACCACCAACACCAAAACCCCGAGAAAAGGGAAGAATGCGGCCAACACGGCCAGCACCAGCAACAGCACCAGCAACAGCAGCGGCCAACGCAGCACATCACAGCGCCCGCCTCGCCATCATCATCCCCGCCGGACCGCCAACGTCCGCCGAAAACACCACCACCAGCATCTCAGGTAACACGGCACTCCTTTAGGCCCGTGCCCATGGATGTGCCCGGACCAGAGCCCGCGCGCCGCGCACCAGCCGCGCGTCCAGCGCCCGTGTCCCGAGGCACTCCGACGAACCACCCTAATCCGCTGTCCAACACAGCCGCAGCTACACACTCGGCCCCAATACAATACAGACGGTCAAAAAACGAAGACACTATCCCAACGGCCGCGAATTCAAACGCGGACGTAAACAAACATTTGAATTTAAAATCAAGCAGAATGACCTACGTGCCTACCGCACACTCGCCGCCGTCCGTTAGATATGACTCACGACGCACCGAACAACGGTTGGCGGTGGAACATTCGAGCGATGCCCCCGCGCCACGCGCAAACGAGACAACGCGAGCCCGCGCTCCGAGTATGAGCGAGAACGCAAGTAGTGCCGCTGCGCGCGGGTGCGCGAGCGAGTACGCGATACCGCGCGAAAGCAGGATGGAGCGTGGCCCCGGGTCACGTACGCCACAAGACGATATGAGTCACAATTTTAAAAACTTTCCGCGACCAACGGTCTGCCGCTCGCCGCCGGCCGGCCACAGCTTGCTTGTGTGCACATCGCCGCCGGCGCCAAGGGGCTCAGCGCCGGCATCACCCATCCCACAGGCGATGTTCTCCCCATATGGAGGATCGGACGCCTCAATCGCATCTGAGAGGTCAGCGCTCAGTGCCTCCAGCGCCAATAGCGCGGAGAGCATCGCGTATAGTAGGGAACGAGAACCCCGCGAACAGCAGCCAAACAGGGGGTTCTTTAGAACCAGACCCAGCCAGGAACGACAGTGGGGACCTAGTACATCCCTACCGAACATCCCCGCAGCAATGCTGAGTAGGACACCGCCGCCATCAGACTTGCCCCTCAGAGACCCCCCACCCCCGCACGCGCGCGCTGCACAGCGTAGACAGCGCAGCCCAGACGAAGCGGAGGAAGAGGCCAAGCGCCCGTGCGTAGCAACCGCCCCGCTATCACAGAGAGACCCGCGCATCTCCTTCTCGGACAAGACGCGCAAACCCAGCACCCCAGCCAGGTCCGCAAATACCATAGCCGCCCCCCCCACTGCCCCTCCTGGCAGCGAGGGAGGGAAAACCAAGAAGTCCCGCTACCCTCCGCTGGTAGTTGAGAAGCTTCCCCAGTGGGCGCGGCACTTTCGCGCCCTCAAGGATAAACTGGGGCGAGCCCCGAACGCGCGACCCTTCGGGGAGGGGGTGAAATTCACCCCCCAATCGGACACAGAATACCGTCAGGTACAGAGTTACCTGACGGAACTAGAAAAAGAGGAGAACATCCCATGGTTCTCCTACTCGCTACCCGCGGAGAGAAGCCACAAAGTGGCCATTAGGGGGCTGCCGGTGGACACAGCTCCGGATGACATTGAGGAGGATCTCCGCGCGCTGGGTTTTCAGCCGGAGTACGTCCGCGCGATAAAAGCGCGCCAAGGACGTCCCGGTTGTATATACCACGCGGTTATTAAGAAAACACCCAACCTTCTGCCGGGCATCTATGAAGTGAAGGAGTTATTATGCATGCCCGGTGTAAAAATAGAAGCTTGGCGGGGTAGGCAGGGACCTGCGCAGTGCCACAGGTGCCAAAAGTTTAGGCACTCATCTATGCAGTGCCACCGGTCGATCGCCTGCGTCAGGTGCGGTGAAGGCCACGCGGCCCGGGACTGCCCGCGGCCGAGAGAAGAGCCCGCCACCTGCATCAACTGCGGGGGGGAGCACCCCGCCAACCACGTGAGGTGTCCCGTTATGCGCAAGGAGATGCGCAACAAGCGAGCGGGCACGGTCGCCATCACCGGCATCGCCGCGAGCCGGCCCAACACAGCCGCCGAGAGGCCGCTACAGCCGACCCCGACTGGCGAAGCCCAGTCGGCCACTTTGATGGCGGCCGCAAACGACGCAACAGCGCGCGGAGCGGCCACCACCTCCTCCGGACGGAGGAAGAAGAACAGGCGTGGCGGCAGGAAGAACAGAAACCGGCCACCAGGCATTGAACAACAGCAACAAAAAATTGTGAGCCTCTCAACCACTGAGCCCAAGATACCAAACATAACGGCAAACCAACCAATGCCGCCACGCCCCGCCCTCTTGGGGGCGGAGCCAAAAACATTCAAGCCCGACCTCTCTCGCCCGCCGACCAATAAGCGAGAAACAAGTGGCACGAGCGCCTACGTCACAGCAAAAACACCTGCCGCGAATAACGGTACAATAATGAACGCCGCATTCCATAGCGCCTCATTAACGTGCGGGAGCAGGGCAGCCAACAATAACATTGGGGTTTTCTCGGCTCCCAGTGATCGCAGGGACATGCGACCACCGCAGGCCGACTTCAAGTCGGCGAGCGCACCCGGGGGAGGTAGGAACGTCACGACCCCCGGGAACAATATAAATAACACCGTCATAGAAGCCGCGTTGCGGGTCCTACAAAACATCCTGCTTGCTCTAAGCAGGGGCCAGGACCCGATGCAAGCCGTCCTCACCGGCATGACAGAAATAGTGATGCTAAGCAGAAATGCATAAGCCGGTGAGGATACTACACTGGAACGCCCGCGGCCTCCGAGACAAGGCCACGCTCCTCCGCCCGCTACTACAAGAACAGGACATCGACGTGGCGCTCATCAGTGAGACGTTCCTGGGACCAGCGGATAAAGTCCGCTTCCCAGGCTACATCATCTACAGGATGGATGGGCAACTCTCCCAAAACAATAGATATTACCGCGGTCTGGCAGTATTGGTGAAACGCAGAGTCGTCCACCAAGAACTACCACCACCATCGCTCAGCAGCTCAACCGCGCTGGGCGTACAACTCCATGTAGCCGGCAACGACATGCGCGTGTACGCGGCCTACAGACCACCAGGCGACCGGTTTGAAGTCGCAGACATACACGCGCTACTCGCCTCTCCTCTACCAACCATCATTGCCGGTGACCTTAACAGCAAGCACCCAGCGTGGAACTGCTGCAGCACAAACACTGCAGGCAGACGGCTCTTCGCGGACGCAGAGGCCCGCGGGTACGACGTGGCAGGGCCAGAGGCGCCCACACACTACCCGGACATCCAAACGCAGACGCTAGACGTCCTGGACATCGTCGTCCACAGCGGCCTCAACTGTCAGATCGCGCAGGACGTGTTAGATGACGAGCTTCGGTCTGACCACCAGCCCGTACTCGTTCGTCTCTCGGAGCACACCACCCGAGTTGCCCATCCAGCGCCACGTCGTCACATGGACTGGACAATTTTCAGGGACAGGATGGAGACCACCACACCGACTCGGCCTGTCACCAACGTCACAGAGGTGAACGAGCTGGCCGTGGGGCTCACCACTTGCATACAAGACGCCTTACAGGCGGCGACATGCTCATCAACCGCACCCCAGGGTCGCTACCAAGCGATTCCCGCACACATTGCCAACATGATCGCCGACAAAAGGCGACTACGCAAGTGGTGGCAACAAACAAGATGCCCCACAGTCAAAACCCAGCTCAACCGAATCACGGACAAGGTGAAGGTCGAGCTGCAAGCACACTCCACCGAGGGCTGGGAGAGACAACTAGACTCAGCGGACAGCGACTGGACGTCGGTACACAGGATATGCCGACGTCTAAAGAACACCCCAGCCCCGGTACGCCCGCTACTAAACAGCGACGGGGCGCTTCGTTACGCGGCGGCCGACCGGGCCGAAATATTTGCCAACCACCTGGAGCGTCAATTCACTCCTAACCCAACGGACGCTCACGATCATGTGGCAGCAGTCGAGCAACACCTTGGAGAGTACTTCAAGACGCCGGTAGCCCACGACGAAGACCCCATCTTCTTCTCCCCGGGCCAAGTCCAGGGGGCAATAAGAAAGCTTAAAATCAAAAAAGCACCCGGTGCGGATGGAATTACGAACACCGCACTTCGACACTTACCACCCAAAACGGTGGCAGCACTGACTCGCCTGTATAACGGCATACTCCGCACCGGGGCCTTCCCCTCCTGCTGGAAAATGGGGAAGGTTATCATGTTGCCCAAGCCCGGGAAGAATATCCTGAAGCCGGAAAGCTACCGGCCGATCACACTCCTGCCCACCACCTCCAAGGTGTTTGAAACGCTCCTGCTGCGGCACCTGACGCCTCACATCACTCCGCGCCCGGAACAGTTCGGATTCCGGGCCGAGCACAGCACGACGCTCCAGTTGTCGAGGGTACTGCACCTCCTCGCGGCAGCCGTAAATAGGAGGGAATACGCTGCAGCAGTATTCCTCGACATGGAAAAGGCTTTCGACCGGGTCTGGCACGCCAGACTACTTTACAAACTCTCGCTCACCACAGCGCCCCGTCGCCTGATAAAGGTGGTCTCCTCCTTCCTCCAGGACAGGAAAATCAAGGTCTCGGTGGAGAACGAGCTCTCTAGCGCACGCCCCGTCACTGCGGGGGTGCCGCAGGGGAGCTGTGTCTCGCCTGCGTTATACTCTGTGTACACCGACGACATACCCGCCACGAACACAGCGAAACTTGCACTGTACGCTGATGACGCCGCGTACATCACCACTTCACTGTCGGCCGATCACGCGGCCATCAAAATGCAGCGCGCACTGGACGACCTTCCCGACTGGCTCAGCAAGTGGAGACTGTCGGTGAACGCAGGTAAAACGCAGGCGATCATCGTCACGGCACGCGGCCGGATGTTCCCACCGAGCCTTGAGCTCATGGGGACCGAGGTCAAGTGGACCAAGACCGCCAAGTATCTGGGGGTCACACTTGACAATCGGCTCTCCATGGGCCCGCACGTCTGCGACACGGTAGCGCGGGTCAAGGTCACTCGCCACCTACTTCGCCCGGTGCTCTCGTCACGCCTCTCCACGCGAGTCAAGCTGGGTATCTACAAGACCTATGTGCGACCGCAGCTCACCTACGCCGCCCCAGCTTGGCTCGCCCTCACGGCCGAGCAGCACAGGAAGAAGCTCCGGACGCAGCAGAACTACACGCTGCGTCAAATAGTCAAAGCTCCTCGGTACGTGAGGAACGACGTGATCCACAGGGATCTGCGTGTCGAGAGTATCGACGACTTCGCCATAAGACTGGCAAAGGGGATGTTCGCGCGTGCTGAAACCTCCGAGCACCACCACATCAGGGACATTGCACCCTGGCACGCGCGGCCTCCCGACTACAAGCGCTTCCCGCGCGACCTCATCGCAGACGTCGCGCCACCGGACTCAACGCCCGGGTAAGTTGCACACCAGTTACACGCGACTTTCTCGAACAATAGACTCTACACTCCCTACTCGACATTCGCCACGCGCGGGGCGCCTAGGTTAATATAGGCGCCACAAACACGGCTCACACACACACACCACTCCACACTCGCATAAAACACAGGATAACCACACGAGCGACGCACACACAAATACAAGTCGCTCGGCACAACACTACGCCCCGCAACCTGCGACGTCACTGGCTAGACCTGGTTGCGTCGCTGGGAACGGGGAAAGCACTCACTGTAGGCGAGCGCCAAATAAAACCGACGTCCTGTTGCTCGATCGGCCTTTGCTGGGCCTTCCCTAGGGAACTAGGGATCTCACCCGGCAGGGACCCGGTCGCACGGGCGCCGAGAAGCAAATAGGGCGCTCCTACAGTCACACCCCAAAAACACACCACAAACGCCAGGGGGAGGCAAACCCCCTAGGCGAGTAGGTGTGCGAAGAGCACTCCCACCCCCTCCCAAGGGAGAGGGGGGGAAAACCCCAAGACGGGTCCCTATTTTGGGGACCGAGAGAACCACCCCTCGGTCATGGGGCCCAAAGCCCCGAAACCGATTCCTCGAGCCCCCTGCGGGGGCGCAGAGACGGCCACCGGAGAGTCGGCGTGCCTGACCGTCTCGTACTCATCCTTCGAGACTTTTTGTCGAACCGCACCTTTCGCTATCGCATAGAGGGAGCGATTTCCTCCCCCCACCCCATACGCGCCGGCGTCCCTCAAGGCGCCGTGCTTTCCCCTCTCATTTTCACGCTATTTACTAGCGATATCCCCAAGCGTAGACTGGCAAAGTTGGCACTGTTCGCAGACGACACAGCCATTTACTACGCTGGGGTCAGTCAGGATGCGATATCCACCAGACTCCAGACCGCAGTCAATGTTCTTGGCGCGTGGTTTAGAAAATGGAGGATCGAAGTCAATCCCGATAAAAGTCAAACGGTTCTCTTCTCGAAACCGCGACACAGACCCGACCCCCCCCGGCCCATCTCCATGTTTGGCAAGCCTATCCCTTGGGAGAAGCAAGCCAAATATCTAGGAGTGATCATGGATCAGCACCTCTCCTTCTATAAGCACATTATGAAGGCGCGCTCACGCGCCGCCTTCGCTCTTGGAAGGCTGCATTCTGTTCTGAACGCACGTAGCAAGTTGTCACTCAAGTGCAAGTTGCGAATATACACGACGTGCATAAGGCCAATCATGACTTACGCTAGTGCAGTCTTTGCACACACGAAGCCCCGATACATCCATAGGATGCAGGCACTACAAAACCGTTTCCTCCGTCAAGCCACAGGCTCGCCCTGGTATGTTAGGAACGAGATCCTCCATCTCGACCTTAAAATCCCCACTGTAGCCCAATTCTTAAAACGAATTTCAAAGCGTTTCTTTGAATCCGCCGCGCAACACCGCAATCCATTGATTGCGAAGGCCGCTAGTTATGTCCCCAGTAAAATCAGTCGTATTCGCCGGCCGCGACATGTCCTCTCCGACCCTGATGACCCCATCACTCTTCTTCAAGAAAGCAGTAGGGCCACCAGCACAGCACACAAAAACAGACCGTGTTTCCGACCTCGCCGCCGAGGTCCTCGCGCCTCGCGAAGACCCCGAGTAAACGATTCCTCCCCCAACCGTCCCTTGCCCGCAGAAGTGCCAGCCCGCGCCGAAGCTGAGCAAGTAGAGTTAAAATCCCCATGATTAATAATAAAGAAATTATTGATCCAGCCTGTCCCCACTTGCTGCCCTCCCTAAAAGTGACTCCCTGAGCCGAGGCTCGTACCCCGCAGGGGGTGCCCTCAGTGCGCAGTTGCTGTAGGTTTTAGTAAATTAGTTTGTAAGCCCTGGCTGGAGGCTCTTAGCCTAAAAACTAAAAGTCCCCGCAGGAAAGCCCGGTTAAGTAGTTACGGCCTCTCAAGGTCAACTACGAGATGCCCTTACCAAAAAAAAAAAAAAAAAAAAAAAAAAAGGCTTCAAAAAATTACACAGTCGCTCGCGTCGTTCGTGTGCGCGCACCCGTGCTGTTTTTATCGTGTGTTTCGAAACCCCACTGCAAAGAAGATGACCGGTCGCGGTAAGGGAGGAAAGGGTCTGGGAAAAGGAGGAGCCAAGCGTCACAGGAAGGTACTTCGTGATAACATCCAGGGTATCACGAAGCCCGCCATCCGTCGTCTGGCTCGCAGAGGCGGAGTGAAACGTATCTCCGGTCTGATCTACGAGGAGACTCGCGGTGTGCTCAAAGTGTTCCTAGAGAACGTTATTCGCGACGCCGTCACGTACACCGAGCACGCCAAGAGGAAGACCGTCACCGCCATGGACGTCGTCTACGCTCTGAAGCGCCAGGGTCGTACCCTGTACGGTTTCGGCGGTTAAACAAGTGCACATCCCCGGCGTGTACGCGTTGCCTGCCTGCCCGCGCAACCAGCTCTACATACTGTGGTGAACGTGTGTGTGTTGTGTTTGTTGTGAACATAATCATACCGTTCGACCATGCGTATATAGACGCGCTCATAAAAAGGCCCTTTTCAGGGCCGCATATGATTCGATGTTATTAAATGTTTCTTGAGTGGAATTGTCTAAAAAACGTACCTCTACCTACCTACCTACCTACCTACTATCTACTCACTCACTGAATTAGATGTACGCAAGTACCACCACCTATGCAATGGCACTGCGAGGGACAGTCATTCAATTCGTTACCAATAAATGCACTCCAGTAATACGTCGTACCTACATAGGGTGTGTTGGAGTTACGTACCTATCTAAATATCGTAATTCTATTATAGATAATCAGTTTTCTCGGTAGCTTTATATTGAAATACTTACCATACATACACATTATAATGCCCTTGCTTACTGTTTGTACCTACATACCTACCTAATGCTTGGAAAGCCCTCCGCCGCTGAGGTGTTGTACACACACCACACCGACCGACTGGAATGGAAAAACAAAAGCAAAACATTAGTAGTTACCTACCTACCGTAATATTCGAAATAAGACTTACGTTCTTGTAGAACATCTACCTAGTATGATACCTATCCGTATGATCGCTTCTCGGCGTGCGTGCCGTTTGTTTATGTCGTGTTATTATTAAGTAAGTATGGCAAATTTTGATCGCATCTTATGAGGTTTTTTTTTTTTTTTTTTTTTTTTTTTTTTGTTTTTGTTTCCCTTATTTCTACTAGTCACATTATTGATTTACTATACGTAGCTCTATCACAGGCAGCCTGCTCACTGTGCTAAGAGAATGCGGTACACGGGCCCGGGCACGGGCCTTACCTACTGGCGCGCCCGCTCGCCGCCGTCCGAACGAGTACGCGGCTGCGACGGTCTATTGTAGTTTTACACATTACTTAACACGCTTTCTGATGCGATCATACCGATCCGTACACTGTCAACTCCTCGAAGGGCACTGCGGTCTTTTAATATCACTATATTAATAGGTTGCACGTCCTGTACGGAGTCGTCCGTCCTTAACAGTTCGGCGGTCGCGGTGTTTTACGACGCTCCACTTTTAGGTCGATAATACCTTCGCGAGACTGTGTGATATCGACGGAGTGCTGTTGCCACACAGGCTCGATATCCTCCTTGTTGACGCGTCGACCTCGATCGGCACTAACTATCACTTTTATAGAGAAAATAACGTTTTGAACGCGACCCGACCTACGCTTCCCACTCAGTCGTCAAAATAAACCTACGCCACCGGCCGAACGCGCATCTCACGCTCCCGGAATTCGAACACGGCCATCGTCAACTTCATGACCTATCCGAAAACGTCGCAACCCGTTGCACTAAGCGCCGTTAACCATTCTTTTTATTTGTTTTATTAGATACGTGTTAGTGAAAACTTTCAAGCGTTCATACGAGAAAACGTCCCGCGACATCGCGGCGCTCGTTACGGTAAAGTTCCGTCGTACCTGAGCGTACGTATACGAAATTCTTGTAACCTATAAGTGGCGACATCTAAGTCTCTATCCTTATACAATTAATTTTTAACAGTGCGTGTTTCGTGTGAAGTATATCATCAATAAATAATACGATGGCTGACACCGCAGTTGCTACCGAGGCACCAGCGCCCGCTACACCAGCGAAGAAGGCGGCGAGGCAGGCCGGCGGCGCCGGTGCCGCGAAGAAACCGAAGGCGAAGCCGACCCATCCCAAAACATCTGAGATGGTCAACAACGCCATCAAGGAGATGAAGGAGCGCAGTGGATCTTCCCTGCAGGCGATCAAGAAGTACATCGCCGCGCAGTACAAGGTCGACGCGGAGAAACTGGCTCCGTTCATCAGAAAATATCTGAAGAGCGCCGTCGAATCTGGAGCACTGATCCAGACCAAGGGCAAGGGTGCCTCCGGTTCGTTCAAGCTCGAGTCGAAATCGTCCGCGGCCAAGAAACCCGCCGGCGCCGCTGGCAAAGCCGCCGGCAAGGCGCCCGCCGCCGCCGCCGCCGCTAAGACGAAGAAGGCTACCGCCTCTGCGGCCGGCGCCAAGACCAAGAAGGCAGCAGCCGCGGCCGCCTCCGGTTCACCTTCAAAATCCAAGGCATCGGCCGCCGCCACCGCCAAGGACAAGAAGGCCGCCGCCGCCGCTAAGAAGAAGCCGGCGCCCAAGAAGGCCGCCGCTCCCGCTAAGGCGAAGGGAGGCGCCGCTCCCAAGGCTAAGAAGACCGCGAAGCCGCCAACCAAGAAACCTAAAGCGCCTAAACCCAAGAAGGCCGCGGCTACACCCAAGTCTAAGCCGGCAGCCAAGAAAGCGTCCGCCGCTAAGAAGTAAGCTACGGTCGCGTTCGCGTCACACCCGCGACGGCGACGACGACCACGGCGACAGCGGCGCAGCAGAGTCGGCTGACCAGACGACCACCACCAACACCTACCTACCAACCTACTTACCTGCTCACCATCGATACGACAACTGCTGATGAGTGATAGTGACAAGTGTGCGTGCGCGTCTTAAACTACTACTGTTTGTGTGTAAGTACATGTATTATTACATACCTACACTGTAGAGAGAGTCGCGCGCGTGCGCTATGTTGTTGTTTGTGCGTTTGTTTTCATCATCGTCTAACCGCGCGCGCACGCAGTACGTACGTACGCGTCTATCGTCCTCGGGAAGGAGGGTGCTGAACGCGCTCGACGTGTCTCGAGCTCGTCACCAAGGTGATTCATCAGAAGCTGCATCAAAGCTGAAGAAACCACCACGGGCGGCGGCACCGAGATGCTTAGCGCGCGTGCATGCGCTCACCACACCAAAAAGCCCTTTTCAGGGCTAACAATACTATCATGAATATTGACAATATTCGTTTCTTTAACACAGATAGTCAAAAACGTTGTAAATTATAATAATACATGAACACTAATATTCACATATAGAGAGGTACCTACCTACTCACACGAAATAACTCTTCAAATAAATTACCTAAGATCTAGCTAGGAAAGAGATCTATACAGACTGATACACCATACCTACCTACCTACCTACCTACCTACCTACCTACCTACCTACCTACCTACCTACCTACCTACCTACCTACCTACCTACCTACCTACCTACCTACCTACCTACCTACCTACCTACCTACCTACCTACCTACTTTACACTACCTATTTCAATATTCCACACAATGATACAATAATGAATAACTTATACTAAGCTTACAGTCTAATATCTACAAAAGTAACTAATGTTCTTAATGTACAATAATTTACGCTTACAATAGACCCTCTAAAGTATAAAAGTAAACAAGGGAACTTGGCACATTATAAGTTTGATTATTCAAAAATAAATTATTGGTAGCTAGGTGTTTCATATTATTGTATCTTATGACAAAGCGTATTTACGCTCGTATACCACGTACGGGTAGGTAGGTGAAAAACACAAACACTAAAAAAGAAAAGAAAAAAAAAGTTCATTAATTCTGTAGTAATCTATGTCAAAACTCTACCCACCCCCCATATCCATGGTGCAGTGTACGTGAACGCGCTTGCGCGTTTTGTGAATTACGTTTCGTTATCTGTGCACCCCTCCCGCTTACACCGCCATGCGGCGCATGTATAAATAAGCGGGCCGGTACGCGGAGCGTCATCATCACTCTGCGCGCGACGCTCGCCCCGAACGGACGTGTTGTGAAGTGCTCCTGCCCGCTGCGTGACTCACCTCTCGCCGCAATCAAGACTCGCTGCGCCCCGCTGCGAACATTGTAGCCGCCCCGGCTACAGACGATTTAATTAATTGGTGAATTTATTTCACTGATTAATTCAGTCTAAACTGTCTTTTTCAAGACATAATATTTCTTTGTCGGAGAAAGCTTCGTGTAGAATCACTTGGCCCTCTCCGGGTAAAATCCACTGTTTTTGTGGTCCTCGGTTGAAACCTCACGGTGTCAACGAATCCGAGGGGGTGTTGACCCGACTCACCCGCCGAACCCCTTCAGGGCTAGGCATCAATCGGACGGGTCCCAGACCACCGGCCTTGGGGGATCTCCTAGTCGGTACTGGTGACAGTTTTGCCTCCACAGCAACTCACCCAGTGTCTTTGGGGTGTCTCTACACCCCTCGCATTGGACGTCAGGGCCCTGTTGCACATTAAGATTGGCAACAGGTTTACAAGCTTAGGGCTCACCAATAGGTACACACCCCCCTGCCTACACCCGGCAGGGAGGGCCACACATCCCCGGGCTATCCTCCCGGGGAAGTAGCCGTTAGGATTGTTAGGAGTTTTTATAGGGACTTAGGCCACTCCCTATGAGTGAATTGTAGGCCCCCCACCATGGCCAGTAACATGGCACCCCCTCCGTCCAAGTCAGAATGGCTGGCTGGACTGAAGCATTTTATAGCCACGGATCCTAATTTCGCGCTAGAGCTAGGAACCGTCCTGCGCCCGATAGCGCATCTTATGTTCCCCGCGAACATTCCCAAGCCCGCTCCCGCGATCATCGCGTTCACCGATGCTCCGGAATCCCCAGCTTGCCCGCCCTCCCCGGCTTTTTCCGAAGAGCCGCCGGAAGAGATGGACGCTGAAGACGTCCCGTCAGATACGGACACCCTCACCGGTGATTCCGAACAAGTAATAGTAGTTGAAGCTAACGCCCCGCCCGCTTCCGAATCTTCTCCCTCATCCACCGAAGAGGTGTTTACCACCGTCGAGGGAAAAGGGAAAAAGAGGAAGAAGAAGTCTTGCGGTAACTCGCAAGCCGCAAAAATTCCCTTGACCGACGTCTCAGCGTCCCTCCTCGCGCGTCCCCCCACCCCGCCGCCGTCGACCTCCGCCGCGACCCCCACTCCGACCGCGACCGCTCCCACCGCCGCGCCCGCTCCCACCGCCGCGCCCCGCACCGCTGCGGGGAAAAAGGAGCCCACCCCGCCCCCTGTGTTCATTCAGGACAAGGGAAAATGGACCGACGTGTCCAAATGGTGTGCCGAGGCTCGCATAGCCTACACCAATGCCAGGACCACGACCCAAGGCATAAAGGTGACCGTCCCGACGTCCCGCGACTACAGGGACCTCACCAAGCTTCTCCGCTACAGAGGCGTATCGTTCCATACGTACGCCCTGCAGGAAGACCGACAAGTACGGGTAGTCATTAAGAAGCTACCTAAAGAGATTGAGACCGCGGACATCAAGGCCGACCTTGAATACCAAGGCGTCCCAGTATTAGAGGTGCACCGCATGCACCGAGCCCGGCACGGTATGCCATTTGATATGGTGTTAGTAGTCTGCCCTCCCTCAGAGGGACATAATCCGATATTTAAAATAAAAACAGTCTGCAATCTCTCGGGCATAAAAATCGAGAAACCACGTAAAACTGGCATTATCGGTCAATGCCATCGTTGTCAGCTCTACGGCCACGCGCAGTCACACTGCAACGCCAAACCTAGGTGCGTAAAGTGCCTAGGCGACCACGGCACAGCCGACTGTGCCCGTCCTAAGGACCGTGCCCTCTGCACGGAACCACCCAGTTGCGTCCTCTGCGGCGAGTCAGGCCATCCGGCCAACTATAGGGGGTGCTCGAAAGCACCCAAATCCTCATCTCCCAAGCTAGCGAAGCGTGCAGACGCCCGCCAGCAAAGGGAAGCCCCGACCGCGAGATTACCAGACCGTCTCAGCCCCCAGAGGCCGAGTCCCTGGAACTATCTGAACCATCAGCAGGCGTTCCCTGCGTTGGCTTCAGCTAGGCCCACGCTCGCACCAATCCCACCGCTTGTAGACCCGCGTACCGGCGCCCCCGCGCTAACTACTCGGTTCCCCTACCCCCACGCGCCCGTCTCCATCGCGTCCGCCGTCGCCGCGCCCGCCGCCGCCGCACCCGCCGCCGTCGCACCCGCCGTCGTCGCGCCCGCCGCCGTCGCGCCCGCCGCCGCCGCCGCCGTACCACCCGCAGCGCGCTCCGCAGCGCGTCAAGCCGCCCGCCCACCAGTCGCAGTAAACCAGCACCCTGGTCCCGCGACCATGAACCCTATGGACGTGTATAATACAATCAACAGCACGTTCCTAAAGTTCTTCTCCCCTCGTGCCCTCCGTATGGCACAGGAGCTCAGTGCAGCCACTAGGGCTGGAGACTTTAATCAGGTTTACGCGATCTACAACGCGTACCCGGACATTACGCAGTCCGTGTTCGATTCCCAACCAAAAACCGGTACCCACTATGTCTAACAAAATAGTCGCGCGTATCAAACCCCGATCCCTAAAGCTAGGAACATTCAACGCAAACGGTATCCAATCCCAACGTGATGAGATCGCCCAATTCCTCCGCGACCATCAACTAGACGTACTCCTAGTACAAGAGTCATTCTTAAAACCCTACAACCGCGACCCGAAAATTGCAAACTACCGAGTAGTGCGCAACGACAGGTCGCGTTGTCACATGGGTGGAACACTCATTTACTATAAAAGGTCACTACACTGCATCCCTATGGATCCCCCCACCCTTACCCGATTAGAAGTTTCGGTCTGCCGACTAGGCCTGACGGGCCACCAACCCGTCACAATAGTCTCAGCCTATATCCCGCCCACTTCTCAAGCAGAAGATTTCCAACCAATCGCCGATGACCTCGCCGTGCTTTTAGAATTGAGTGACTCTGTTATCATAGCAGGCGATCTCAACGCTAAACATCCCGCATGGAATAGTAACACTTCATCGACTAGAGGAAGACGATTGTTCGACCTCTGTTCCTCACTAGTCTTTGACGTCGTCGCCCCGATGACTCCAACTCACTTTCCCCACAACGTAAATCGTAGGCCCGATGTACTCGACATTGCCATTCTGAAGCGAATCAACTTAAGGTTGGATTCCATAGAAGCAATAAACGAGCTCACCTCCGATCACCGTCCGGTAGTCATGCACCTGGCCCCTCGCACGGGTCTCCCAGGATCTGACCATCCCCCCCTCACCAAAGTGGTAACGGACTGGAGGCGAGTAGGCGATTCGCTGAAAACCAACACATCCCCCCACTTGAATGCCATCCCCGATCACTTTGACTCTATCGCCGACACAACGGCCGCGATCGACTCATTCACGGGTCACGTACAATCTGTCCTGAACGACTGTTCAAGGGAAATTCCTGAGGTGGAAGACCACCGATGGAAGTTGCCGGACGATGTACGCGAACTGCTAAATGAGAAGAACGCAGCTGTTCGTGCCTACAGCAACTTTCCCTGCGATGCGAACAAGGCTCACATGCGCTATTTACAGAGATCTGTAAAGACACGCATGCAAGAGCTTCGTGACGCTAACTGGGACAAGATGCTGAGCGATTTAGAGCCAACGCATCTAGCCTTCTGGCAACTTCAGAGGAATCTCAAATCCCGAGAAGTCGCCACCATGCCTCCCCTGACCCGGCCCGACGGCTCAGTCGCGTTCGACGACATCGAAAAGGCCGAGTGCCTTGCCGAGAGCCTCGAAGCCCAATGCACGCCCAGTTCGCTACCAGTAGACCAGGCACACCTCGCTGAGGTGGACGCCGAAGTCGAACGTAGAGCCTCCCTCCCGCCCGTCGAGGACCCTGATGATCCACTACCTCTCGTCACCCCGGACGAAGTTCACGAGGTCATCAAAGGTCTGAAACCCCGAAAGGCCCCCGGCGCTGACGGAATCACCAATAGGGTGCTCCAGATGCTGCCCGCTCACCTGATCATGCTCTTGGCCACCATCTTCAATGGAGCCTTGAGCAATAACATCTTCCCGCAAGCATGGAAGGAAGCCACGGTCATCGGCATCCCAAAACTTGGCAAGCCCAAGACCGAGCCCACGAGCTACCGCCCCATCAGTTTACTGAATTCGCTCGGTAAAATCTACGAGAGACTTATTTATAAGCGACTCAGAAATTTTGCCGAGACGAAAGGCCTCATTCCCGACGAGCAGTTTGGTTTTAGAACCCAACACTCGTGCGTGCAACAGGTCCACCGCATCGTAGAAGACATAAGCGCTGGCTTCCAGCGCGGTACGTTGACCGGTGCAGTATTCTTCGACATAGCGAAAGCCTTCGACAAAGTCTGGCACAACGGCTTATTATATAAGCTGTACAAACTCGGTGTGCCCGACCGTCTCGTGCTCATCCTACGAGACTTTTTGTCGAACCGCACCTTTCGGTATCGAATAGAGGGAGCGATTTCATCCCCTCACCCCATACGCGCCGGCGTCCCTCAGGGCGCCGTGCTGTCCCCTCTCATATTTACGCTATTCACTAGCGATATCCCCAAACGTAGACTGGCAAAGTTGGCGCTTTTCGCCGACGACACAGCCATTTACTACGCTGGGAAAAATCCCGACGCGATAGCCTCCAGGCTCCAAACCGCAGTCAACGTTCTTGGCGCGTGGTTTAGAAAGTGGAGGATCGAAGTCAATCCCGATAAAAGTCAAGCGGTTCTCTTCTCGAAACCGAGACACTTTCCCGACCCCCCCCGGCCCATCTCCATGTTTGGCAAGCCTATCCCTTGGGAGAAGCAAGCCAAGTATCTAGGAGTGATTATGGATCAGCACATCACCTTCTCAGAGCACATCAAGAAGGCGCGCTCGCGCGCCGCCTTCGCACTGGGAAGGTTGCACTCTGTTCTTAATGCACGCAGCAAGTTGTCACTAAGGTGCAAGTTGCGAATATACACGGCGTGCATAAGGCCAATCATGACCTATGCTAGTGCAGTCTTTGCACATACACACCCCCGTTACATCCATAGGATGCAGACGCTCCAAAACCGTTTCCTTCGCCAAGCTACGGGCTCGCCATGGTACGTTAGGAACGAGATCCTCCATCTCGACCTCAAAGTCCCCACGATAGCTCAGTTCCTTAAACGCAATTCAAAGCGTTTCTTCGAATCCGCCGCGCAACACCGCAATCCTCTGATTGCAAAGGCCGCCAGTTATGTCCCCAGTAGAATCAGTCGTATTCGCCGGCCGCGACATGTCCTCTCCGACCCTGATGACCCCATCACTATTCTCCAAGAAAGCAGTAGGGCCACCAGTACAGCTCGCAAACAAAAACAACCGTCCTTCCGACCTCGCCGCCGAGGTCCTCGCGTCCCGCGAAGACCCCGAGTAAATGAAACCCCCCCCAACCGTCCCTTGCCCGCAAAAGTGCCAGCCCGCGCCGAAGCTGTGCAAGTAAAGTTAAAACCCCCATGATCTAATAATAAGAAAAATTATTTGATCCAGCCTGTCCCCACTTGCTGCCCTCCCGTAAAAGTGACTCCCTGAGCCGAGGCTCGTACCCCGCAGGGGGTGCCCTCAGTGCGCAGTTGCTGTAGGTTTAGTAATTAGTTTGTAAGCCCTGGCTGGAGGCTCTTAGCTTAAAAACTAAAAGTCACCGCAGGAAAGCCCGGTTAAGCAGTCACGGCCTCTCAAGGTCAACTGCGAGATGCCATACCCAAAAAAAAAAAAAAAAAAAAAAAAAAAGCGGAGCGTCATTATAACTAGATTCTTTCGGCGCGCGCACTTCTGTACGCGTGTTTCGTTATTTTCGTGAGTTGTTCTTTAAACAAATCTTTCAATTATGTCTGGTCGCGGCAAAGGTGGCAAGGTGAAGGGAAAGGCAAAGTCCCGTTCCAACCGTGCCGGTCTCCAGTTCCCTGTGGGTCGTATTCACAGGCTGCTGCGTAACGGAAACTACGCCGAGCGCGTGGGTGCCGGCGCTCCCGTCTACTTGGCCGCCGTGATGGAGTATCTGGCTGCTGAGGTCCTCGAGTTGGCCGGAAACGCCGCGAGAGACAACAAGAAGACCAGGATCATCCCGCGTCATCTGCAATTGGCCATCCGCAACGACGAGGAGTTGAACAAGCTGCTCTCCGGTGTGACGATCGCTCAAGGTGGTGTGCTGCCGAACATCCAGGCGGTGCTACTGCCCAAGAAGACCGAGAAGAAGGCTTAAACGTGGTGCCGCGACGTCTGAAGAAGAACGTGGTGCTTCGTGCGAGTGCGCCCCCGCACGCGTATTTCGATATCATGTCGATTGCGCGATGCTCTCCGCTCGTATGCATTCAAAACAAAAGGCCCTTTTCAGGGCCACAATATGATTCGTCAAATAAATAAATAAGACAGTTTCTTTATCGGTGTTGTCGTCAAACAAAAACGTACCTACCTCGCGCAACTGTGAGGCAGGAGATTTAAAACCTATTATAATGTAGCTAGCTAGCTACATTACTACTACTACTACTACTACTACTACATTACTATTAGCTACTACTAGCTAGGTAGGTACACACACACACACACACACACACACACACACACACGAAATATTATTATTGAACATGTGTCACATGAACACGCCCTACACTAAGGCGCGCTACAACGCAAAGTTGTATGTATGTATGTATGTATGTACTAACAGTAGGTGTGTGTTTATAATATGACCAACAATTGAGTAGAGTTAGTGTAACAGAAATAACGTTGGCTATTATGATGGTAGTTCATACCATACATCACAATAACAATGTTTGTTTACATAATAGACAGTATAGAACTAGGAACTAGAAAGAAGATTACGATAATTTTACTAAATAACGTGAGCAGGAAAAGAGGTTTCGAAACCTTTCGTTCAGTACTTTTACCTACCTACTTAATTACTCAACTAAATTTATCTAACTATGAAAAAATAAATTAAATCTAAATTAAACGCCATACGGAAATAATAATAATAAAATCTTAGGTGGTAGTTTTGGCTATAATCAATATAGTTTACTTGAAATTTATTTATTTTCGTTTACATTTTCTCAATAATGACGAAGACAACTAGCGTCACCCCACCCCCTTCGCCTCCCTCCCGGGTATCCCCTCTCCCCGCGTTCGTTCTACACTCTGGGTTTTGGAGCGTTGTGATTGGTCAGCCGCTGCGTCGATTCTCTCACCGCTTGCCGCAACTGCGAGCCGCGACCGTCACTATAAATACAACTGTTGGGGACGATGGCGATTCTCAACCGATTAGAAGTTTCAGTCTGTCGACTGGGCCTGACGGGTCATCAACCCGTCACGATAGTCTCAGCCTACCTTCCTCCCACTCCCCAACCGGAAGATTTCAGTCAAATCTCCGATGACATTTCCGCCCTGTTAGGCATGAGTGACTCTGTTATCATAGCAGGCGATCTCAATGCAAAACACCCCGCTTGGAATAGTTCCAGACAAACGACTAGAGGAAAACGCCTGTATGACCTCTGTTCCTCCTTAGTCTTTGATGTCGTCGCCCCGATGACTCCAACTCACTTTCCCCACGATGTAAATCACAGGCCCGATGTACTCGACATTGCCATTCTGAAGCGAATCAACTTAAGGTTGGATTCCATAGAAGCAATAAACGAGCTCACCTCTGACCATCGTCCGGTTGTCTTGCATCTGGCCCCGCGAACGGGTCTCCCAGATACAGACCAACTCCCCCGCACCAAAGTGGTAACGGACTGGAGGCGAGTAAGCGATTCGCTGAAAACCAACACATCCCCCCACTTGAATTCCATACCCGACCATTTCGACTCTGTCGCCGACACAACGGCTGCGATCGACTCATTCACGGGTCACGTACAATCTGTCCTGAACGATTGTTCAAGGGAAATTCCTGAGGTGGAAGACCACCGATGGAAGTTGCCGGACGATGTACGCGAACTGCTAAATGAGAAGAACGCAGCTGTTCGTGCCTACAGCAATTTTCCTTGCGATGCGAACAAGGCTCACATGCGCTATTTGCAGAGGTCTGTGAAGACGCGCATGAAAGAGCTTCGTGACGCTGGCTGGGACAAAATGCTGAGCGAGTTAGAGCCGACTCATCTAGCCTTCTGGCAACTTCAGAGGAATCTCAAATCCCGAGAAGTCTCCTCCATGCCCCCCCTGACCAGGCCCGACGGCACAGTCGCATTCGACGACATCGACAAGGCCGAATGCCTTGCCGAGAGCCTCGAAGCCCAGTGCACGCCCAGTTCTCTGCCAGTAGACCAGGCACACCTCGATGAGGTGGACGCCGAAGTTGAACGCAGAGCCTCCCTCCCGCCCGTTGAAGACCCTGATGATCCAATACCTCTCGTCACCCCGGACGAAGTTCACGAGATCATCAAAGGTCTGAAACCCCGCAAGGCCCCCGGCGCTGACGGAATCACCAATAGGGTGCTCCAGATGCTGCCCGCTCACATGATCATGCTCTTGACCACCATCTTCAATGGTGCCCTGAGCAACAATATCTTCCCGCAGGCGTGGAAGCAAGCCACGGTCATCGGCATTCCAAAACTTGGCAAGCCCAAGTCCGAGCCCACGAGCTACCGCCCCATCAGTTTACTGAATTCGCTCGGTAAAATCTACGAGAGACTTATTTATAAGCGACTCAGAAATTTTGCCGAGACGAAAGGCCTCATTCCCGACGAGCAGTTTGGTTTTAGAACCCAACACTCGTGCGTGCAACAGGTCCACCGCATCGTAGAAGACATAAGCGCTGGTTTCCAGCGCGGCTCTATGACCGGTGCAGTATTCTTCGATATAGCGAAAGCTTTCGACAAAGTCTGGCACAACGGCTTATTATATAAGCTGTACAAACTCGGCGTGCCTGACCGTCTCGTACTCATCCTTCGAGACTTTTTGTCGAACCGCACCTTTCGCTATCGCATAGAGGGAGCGATTTCCTCCCCCCACCCCATACGCGCCGGCGTCCCTCAAGGCGCCGTGCTTTCCCCTCTCATTTTCACGCTATTTACTAGCGATATCCCCAAGCGTAGACTGGCAAAGTTGGCACTGTTCGCAGACGACACAGCCATTTACTACGCTGGGGTCAGTCAGGATGCGATATCCACCAGACTCCAGACCGCAGTCAATGTTCTTGGCACGTGGTTTAGAAAATGGAGGATCGAAGTCAATCCCGATAAAAGTCAAGCGGTTCTCTTCTCGAAACCGCGACACAGACCCGACCCCCCCCGGCCCATCTCCATGTTTGGCAAGCCTATCCCTTGGGAGAAGCAAGCCAAATATCTAGGAGTGATCATGGATCAGCACCTCTCCTTCTATAAGCACATTATGAAGGCGCGCTCACGCGCCGCCTTCGCTCTTGGAAGGCTGCATTCTGTTCTGAACGCACGTAGCAAGTTGTCACTCAAGTGCAAGTTGCGAATATACACGACGTGCATAAGGCCAATCATGACTTACGCTAGTGCAGTCTTTGCACACACGAAGCCCCGATACATCCATAGGATGCAGGCACTACAAAACCGTTTCCTCCGTCAAGCCACAGGCTCGCCCTGGTATGTTAGGAACGAGATCCTCCATCTCGACCTTAAAATCCCCACTGTAGCCCAATTCTTAAAACGAAATTCAAAGCGTTTCTTTGAATCCGCCGCGCAACACCGCAATCCATTGATTGCGAAGGCCGCCAGTTATGTCCCCAGTAAAATCAGTCGTATTCGCCGGCCGCGACATGTCCTCTCCGACCCTGATGACCCCATCACTCTTCTTCAAGAAAGCAGTAGGGCCACCAGCACAGCACACAAAAACAGACCGTGTTTCCGACCTCGCCGCCGAGGTCCTCGCGCCTCGCGAAGACCCCGAGTAAACGATTCCTCCCCCAACCGTCCCTTGCCCGCAGAAGTGCCAGCCCGCGCCGAAGCTGAGCAAGTAGAGTTAAAATCCCCATGATTAATAATAAAGAAATTATTGATCCAGCCTGTCCCCACTTGCTGCCCTCCCTAAAAGTGACTCCCTGAGCCGAGGCTCGTACCCCGCAGGGGGTGCCCTCAGTGCGCAGTTGCTGTAGGTTTTTAATTTTAGTTTGTAAGCCCTGGCTGGAGGCTCTTAGCCTAAAAACTAAAAGTCCCCGCAGGAAAGCCCGGTTAAGTAGTTACGGCCTCTCAAGGTCAACTACGAGATGCCCTTACCAAAAAAAAAAAAAAAAAAAAAACGATGGCGATTACTTGGCCCTCTCCGGGTAAAATCCACTGTTTTTGTGGTCCTCGGTTGAAACCTCACGGTGTCAACGAATCCGAGGGGGTGTTGACCCGACTCACCCGCCGAACCCCTTCAGGGCTAGGCATAAATCGGACGGGTCCCAGACCACCGGCCTTGGGGGATCTCCTAGTCGGTACTGGTGACAGTTTTGCCTCCCCAGCTACTCACCCAGTGTCTTTGGGGTGTCTCTACACCCCTCGCATTGGACGTCAGGGCCCTGTTGCACATTAAGATTGGCAACAGGTTTACAAGCTTAGGGCTCACCATTAGGTACACACCCCCCTGCCTACACCCGGCAGGGAGGGCCACACATCCCCGGGCTATCCTCCCGGGGAAGTAGACGTTAGGTTTGATAGGAGTTATAGGGAAATAGGCCGCTCCCTATGAGCAAAAAGTAGGCTCCCCACCGCGATCATGGTAACCTCAAAATCGGCCTTTTTGGCCGAAATGAGGTTACTCCTGTCCACGCATCCAGAGTTGCCCGATGACATCGAGCGAACCATCCAGGCATTCCGCGCAATGCCTCCCGCGCCCGCTCTACTCGTCTCCGCGATTCCCGCGACCTCCGCGAACTCGCCCGCGAATCCTCCCGCGATCACCCTCGCGACCGCCATCCCGACCGCGCCCACGTTTGCGCCCGCGACCTACTCTAGGTCTCCTTCTCCGGCCGCCCCGGCCTGCCCTCCCTCTCCGGCCTTCTCTGAAGAGCCTGCCGAGGAAATGGACGCCGAAGACGCGCCCTCTGATACCGACACCCTCACGGGTGATTCGGACTCCAACTCTGACCAAGCAGCAGTCTCTGCTTCCGTTTCTTCCCCCTCGTCCACTGAAGAGAGTGGCTTCACCACTGTCGAGGGCAAGGGGAAGAAACGCAAGAAAAAGACTTGCGGAAATTCCCAAGCTGCGAAGATCGCGCTGACGGACGTCTCGGCGTCCCTTCTCTCGCGCCCCCCCACCCCGCCGTCGCCGACCCCCGCCGCGGCCCCCACCCCGATCGCATCCCCACCCGCGTCTGCACCCACCGTCGCGCCCCGCACCGCTGCGGGGAAAAAGGTGCCCCCGCCGCCCCCGGTGTTCATCCAGGACAAGGGGAAGTGGACCGATGTGTCCAAATGGTGTTCGGAGGCTCGCATAGCCTACACCAGCGCCCGATCGACCCTTCAGGGTATCAAAGTGACGGTCCCTACGTCGCGCGACTACAGGGACCTCACAAAAATGTTAAGGTATAGAGGTGTGTCCTTCCACACCTACGCACTACCAGAGGACAGGCAATTACGGGTTGTCATTAAACGCATACCAACCGAAATTGCGACCGAGGAGATCAAGGCCGACCTTGAGCTCCAAGGAGTCCCCATATTAGAGGTGCACCGCATGCACCGAGCCCGTCGCGGAGTGCCCTTCGACATGGTGCTCGTAGTGTGCCCTCCTTCTGAGGGACACAACCCTATATTCCAGATCAAGACGGTTTGCCACTTGTCTGGACTAAAGATCGAAAAACCGCGTAAATCCGGGATTATCGGGCAATGCCACCGTTGCCAGCTATACGGCCACGCACAGTCACACTGTAACGCGAAACCCAGGTGCGTCAAGTGCCTAGGGGATCACGGCACAGCCGACTGTGCCCGGCCAAAGGACCGTGCCCTATGCACGGAACCTCCGGCGTGCGTTCTTTGTGGTGAAACCGGTCACCCCGCGAACTACAGAGGGTGCTCGAAAGCACCCAAATCCTCTTCTCCCAAACTGGCGAAGCGTGCCGACGCCCGCCAGCAGAGGGAAGCCCCTTCGTCCAAACTCCCGGACAGGCTCAGCCCTCAGAGGCCGAGTCCCTGGAACCAGCTTAACCATCAGCAGGCATTCCCTGCGATGGCATCCGCTAGGCCCACTCCCGCCCCCATCCCTCCGCTCAGGGACCCGCGTACCGGCGCCCCCGCGCCCTCTACCTCGCCCCCCCGCGCTTCCGTACCCGCCGCCGTCGCGACCCCCGAGACGCTCCCAGCCGCGCTCCCCGCAGCCGCAGTAGGGCAAACCGCTGGCCCCGCGACCAGCATAAACGGCGCCTCAGTGTTCAACACACTGAACAGTATTTTTCTCCGTTTCTGTACCCCCCGTGCCTACCGCATGGCACAGGAGGTACAAGCAGCCGTTAACGAAAAAGACATCGCGAAGGTCTTTTTCATCTACGAAGCGTATCCCGATGTTACGCAAGCCCTCGTCCAATTTAACAACACAAAATGAATATTACGGCCCCCGCGAGACTAAAACCCCGATCCCTAAAGCTAGGAACTTTTAACGCCAACGGTTTACTAACCCAACGTGATGAGATCGCCCAGTTCCTCCGCGACCATCAAATTGACATATTATTAGTACAAGAGTCATTCTTAAAACCCTACAACCGCGACCCGAAAATTGCAAACTATCGTATAGTGCGCAACGACAGGTCGCGTTGTCATAAGGGTGGAACACTCATCTACTATAAAAGGTCATTACACTGCATCCCTATGGATCCCCCCACCCTCAACCGATTAGAAGTTTCAGTCTGTCGACTGGGCCTGACGGGTCATCAACCCGTCACGATAGTCTCAGCCTACCTTCCTCCCACTCCCCAACCGGAAGATTTCAGTCAAATCTCCGATGACATTTCAGCCCTGTTAGGCATGAGTGACTCTGTTATCATAGCAGGCGATCTCAATGCAAAACACCCCGCTTGGAATAGTTCCAGACAAACGACTAGAGGAAAACGCCTGTATGACCTCTGTTCCTCCTTAGTCTTTGATGTCGTCGCCCCGATGACTCCAACTCACTTTCCCCACGATGTAAATCACAGGCCCGATGTACTCGACATTGCCATTCTGAAGCGAATCAACTTAAGGTTGGATTCCATAGAAGCAATAAACGAGCTCACCTCTGACCATCGTCCGGTCGTCTTGCATCTGGCCCCGCGAACGGGTCTCCCAGATACAGACCAACTCCCCCGCACCAAAGTGGTAACGGACTGGAGGCGAGTAAGCGATTCGCTGAAAACCAACACATCCCCCCACTTGAATTCCATACCCGACCATTTCGACTCTGTCGCCGACACAACGGCTGCGATCGACTCATTCACGGGTCACGTACAATCTGTCCTGAACGATTGTTCAAGGGAAATTCCTGAGGTGGAAGACCACCGATGGAAGTTGCCGGACGATGTACGCGAACTGCTAAATGAGAAGAACGCAGCTGTTCGTGCCTACAGCAATTTTCCTTGCGATGCGAACAAGGCTCACATGCGCTATTTGCAGAGGTCTGTGAAGACGCGCATGAAAGAGCTTCGTGACGCTGGCTGGGACAAAATGCTGAGCGAGTTAGAGCCGACTCATCTAGCCTTCTGGCAACTTCAGAGGAATCTCAAATCCCGAGAAGTCTCCTCCATGCCCCCCCTGACCAGGCCTGACGGCACAGTCGCATTCGACGACATCGACAAGGCCGAATGCCTTGCCGAGAGCCTCGAAGCCCAGTGCACGCCCAGTTCTCTGCCAGTAGACCAGGCACACCTCGATGAGGTGGACGCCGAAGTTGAACGCAGAGCCTCCCTCCCGCCCGTCGAAGACCCTGATGATCCATTACCTCTCGTCACCCCGGACGAAGTTCACGAGATCATCAAAGGTCTGAAACCCCGCAAGGCCCCCGGCGCTGACGGAATCACCAATAGGGTGCTCCAGATGCTGCCCGCTCACATGATCATGCTCTTGACCACCATCTTCAATGGTGCCCTGAGCAACAACATCTTCCCGCAGGCGTGGAAGCAAGCCACGGTCATCGGCATTCCAAAACTTGGCAAGCCCAAGTCCGAGCCCACGAGCTACCGCCCCATCAGTTTACTGAATTCGCTCGGTAAAATCTACGAGAGACTTATTTATAAGCGACTCAGAAATTTTGCCGAGACGAAAGGCCTCATTCCCGACGAGCAGTTTGGTTTTAGAACCCAACACTCGTGCGTGCAACAGGTCCACCGCATCGTAGAAGACATAAGCGCTGGATTCCAGCGCGGTACGATGACCGGTGCAGTATTCTTCGATATAGCGAAAGCTTTCGACAAAGTCTGGCACAACGGCTTATTATATAAGCTGTACAAACTCGGCGTGCCTGACCGTCTCGTACTCATCCTTCGAGACTTTTTGTCGAACCGCAGCTTTCGCTATCGCATAGAGGGAGCGATTTCCTCCCCCCACCCCATACGCGCCGGCGTCCCTCAAGGCGCCGTGCTTTCCCCTCTCATTTTCACGCTATTTACTAGCGATATCCCCAAGCGTAGACTGGCAAAGTTGGCACTGTTCGCAGACGACACAGCCATTTACTACGCTGGGGTCAGTCAGGATGCGATATCCACCAGACTCCAGACCGCAGTCAATGTTCTTGGCGCGTGGTTTAGAAAATGGAGGATCGAAGTCAATCCCGATAAAAGTCAAGCGGTTCTCTTCTCGAAACCGCGACACAGACCCGACCCCCCCCGGCCCATCTCCATGTTTGGCAAGCCTATCCCTTGGGAGAAGCAAGCCAAATATCTAGGAGTGATCATGGATCAGCACCTCTCCTTCTATAAGCACATTATGAAGGCGCGCTCACGCGCCGCCTTCGCTCTTGGAAGGCTGCATTCTGTTCTGAACGCACGTAGCAAGTTGTCACTCAAGTGCAAGTTGCGAATATACACGACGTGCATAAGGCCAATCATGACTTACGCTAGTGCAGTCTTTGCACACACGAAGCCCCGATACATCCATAGGATGCAGGCACTACAAAACCGTTTCCTCCGTCAAGCCACAGGCTCGCCCTGGTATGTTAGGAACGAGATCCTCCATCTCGACCTTAAAATCCCCACTGTAGCCCAATTCTTAAAACGAAATTCAAAGCGTTTCTTTGAATCCGCCGCGCAACACCGCAATCCATTGATTGCGAAGGCCGCCAGTTATGTCCCCAGTAAAATCAGTCGTATTCGCCGGCCGCGACATGTCCTCTCCGACCCTGATGACCCCATCACTCTTCTTCAAGAAAGCAGTAGGGCCACCAGCACAGCACACAAAAACAGACCGTGTTTCCGACCTCGCCGCCGAGGTCCTCGCGCCTCGCGAAGACCCCGAGTAAACGATTCCTCCCCCAACCGTCCCTTGCCCGCAGAAGTGCCAGCCCGCGCCGAAGCTGAGCAAGTAGAGTTAAAATCCCCATGATTAATAATAAAGAAATTATTGATCCAGCCTGTCCCCACTTGCTGCCCTCCCTAAAAGTGACTCCCTGAGCCGAGGCTCGTACCCCGCAGGGGGTGCCCTCAGTGCGCAGTTGCTGTAGGTCTTAATTTTAGTTTGTAAGCCCTGGCTGGAGGCTCTTAGCCTAAAAACTAAAAGTCCCCGCAGGAAAGCCCGGTTAAGTAGTTACGGCCTCTCAAGGTCAACTACGAGATGCCCTTACCAAAAAAAAAAAAAAAAAAAAAAAAAACGATGGCGATTTTATACTGTGACTGAACTCCGTTTCGGTAGCACGTGTACTCATAAACAATCTCATAATGCCGCCCAAGACAAGTGGTAAAGCCGCCAAGAAGTCTGGCAAAGCCCAGAAGAACATCTCCAAGACCGACAAGAAGAAGAAGAAGCACAAGAGGAAGGAGAGTTACGCCATCTACATCTACAAGGTGCTGAAGCAGGTGCACCCCGACACCGGTATCTCCAGCAAGGCCATGTCTATCATGAACTCGTTCGTGAACGACATCTTCGAGCGTATCGCCGCCGAAGCTTCGCGTCTCGCCCACTACAACAAGAGATCGACCATCACGTCCAGGGAGGTGCAGACGTCCGTCAGGCTCCTGCTGCCCGGTGAGCTCGCCAAGCACGCCGTCAGTGAAGGCACGAAGGCCGTCACCAAGTACACCAGCTCCAAGTGAGCGATCGGTAGGCTAGCAAGAGCCGCCGGCGCTCCGTCTCAACGCCGCCTCGTGTTTGTGTACAGTGTTGCGACCCAGTGCGCTTGTTCGTGTGTCTTGTCGATTGTGGTGCGTGTTAATTGTGTTAGTGTCGTCGTAATGTGCATACATACACATAAGTACCTACCACCTACCCGCTGTGTGTCATGTATGTACGTACGAGACGCGCACGATGCACGTGCTACGAGACGCAAACCTCGACAAACCTCTGGACGTGCACGCGCGCACCGTGGGATGGCGATGGCAGGAGTCAAAACAAAAGGCCCTTTTCAGGGCCACAAATATGTTCATGTGATACCTAAATTCACGTTTCTTTAAAATGGATGACAGTCAAAACGTTACTTACACACATACCTCACCCACCTTACCTACCTACCTACCTACCTACCTACCTACCTACCTACCTACCTACAACTAACAAACGAAACTATAAAAAGTTTGTATCATACCGATGAAGTGAATGGGGACTTATCAGGCTTAATATATGTAGATAGAATAAATAGATCTACCTGAATACCCCACCCAAAACTAACTGCCTATCTACTAATTTACTTACTTTTAGTCACCTAGCTGCTAGCTTTTTAGTTAGACGAAACCACCTAACATAATATCTTCCCGCGTAAACTACCTATAGCAAAGTGTAGTGTAGTAGTAGCCACTAGCCAGTGTCTTAGCATAGGGAAAACTGTGAATGAATTCCGAATAATTTATTTAAACACAACACAATAATAATGACAACAAGTTAGTTACACGAGTACCTACCTAGGTGCGTTCTTAATACTTTTCTATACTTATTAGCAAATGGAAAATGTAACCTGCATAATACTCTGTGTAAGTCCCTCCCCTCCGACCCACACAGAGTATTATGCGGGTGGGTGGGTGGGTAAAACCAAACCTACGAAAAACGTAAGTACATACATCTAAAAAAATTAAAAAAATTAAATATTCTATAGTTATTGTTTTATTTTACAACAATTTTAGTTAGCTCGTTGTACTAAAGACGGCGCGGCGCGCAGGGGCGGGCGAGCGCGCTCGCTCATGCCCGCTACGCTGCTTTAGTATAAATACGTCGAGCGAGCGCGTTACGTTTTTATTCTCTCTCGTACGTTCGAAGTGTGTAGGTCCGCGCGCGTCCGTTGCGTGTATCTATAGAATTTTCAGTTGATTTTATTATCGTATATCTCGTTATCGTTTCGTGTTATTGTTTACGATGGCGCGTACTAAGCAGACCGCTCGTAAATCCACCGGTGGTAAGGCGCCGAGGAAACAGCTCGCCACCAAGGCTGCGCGCAAGAGCGCACCGGCCACCGGTGGCGTTAAGAAGCCCCATCGCTACAGGCCCGGCACTGTGGCCCTCCGTGAGATTCGTCGCTACCAGAAGAGTACCGAACTGCTGATCCGCAAGCTTCCGTTCCAGCGTCTCGTGCGTGAGATCGCACAGGACTTCAAGACCGATCTCCGTTTCCAGAGCTCAGCTGTTATGGCGCTGCAGGAGGCTAGCGAAGCTTATCTCGTCGGTCTCTTCGAAGACACCAACCTGTGCGCGATTCACGCGAAGCGCGTCACCATCATGCCCAAGGACATCCAGTTGGCGCGCAGGATCAGAGGCGAACGCGCTTAAAACTGCTGCTGACGTCACACAATACACGTCGCCCTACACGTAGACTGCGCTTTCGTGCAGTGCATCGTGTCTGTGGCTGTGGCTGTGCGTTCGTTCACATAAAAGGCCCTTTTCAGGGCCACATATGTATCAGAATATAAAATGTTTCTTTATATCAGACGTCAAAAAAAGAAAACGTTACCTACCTACCTACCTAGTACCTACACATCTACACTATGCACGCATGATCCACATTATTTTTAAACAAAATGCCTAAGTAGGCACATATAGTACTTATAACATTTCTTAGATTACAACGAATAAAAGAGGAGTGAGTACTTACATTATGTTTGATAATGTTTCTATATCTATATTCCTACTATGATAACTTGCATGGTTGATTCGAAACATACTTTGGTTCACTAGAGTAGGTACCTGCACACACAGTACAGGATACCTATAAACTATCATAACAGAGTGAAAGGAATAGTCAATCAGCTACCTACCATAGAGTTATAATGCATTCGATTTTACCTATCGTTTAAACTAGGTGCATGCATGGTATTTTTAAGGCTCGTGTGGTACCTACTTGGTTATTGGTAGCATATTGTTTTTTATTTTATTTTGTTATTATTACCTACCTATCTATAATTATTTCATAAGTTTAGTACTCAAGTTCTATTCGTCCAACCGACCAACCAGCGACGAGCGTCGGCTCGCCTCGCCCCGCGCACCTCCCGTTTCTGTCCCCCCGCCCGCTGAGCTCCACGTTTACTATAAATATAAGGAGCCGAGCGGCTTCAAAAAATTACACAGTCGCTCGCGTCGTTCGTGTGCGCGCACCCGTGCTGTTTTTATCGTGTGTTTCGAAACCCCACTGCAAAGAAGATGACCGGTCGCGGTAAGGGAGGAAAGGGTCTGGGAAAAGGAGGAGCCAAGCGTCACAGGAAGGTACTTCGTGATAACATCCAGGGTATCACGAAGCCCGCCATCCGTCGTCTGGCTCGCAGAGGCGGAGTGAAACGTATCTCCGGTCTGATCTACGAGGAGACTCGCGGTGTGCTCAAAGTGTTCCTAGAGAACGTTATTCGCGACGCCGTCACGTACACCGAGCACGCCAAGAGGAAGACCGTCACCGCCATGGACGTCGTCTACGCTCTGAAGCGCCAGGGTCGTACCCTGTACGGTTTCGGCGGTTAAACAAGTGCACATCCCCGGCGTGTACGCGTTGCCTGCCTGCCCGCGCAACCAGCTCTACATACTGTGGTGGACGTGTGTGTGTTGTGTTTGTTGTGAACATAATCATACCGTTCGACCATGCGTATATAGACGCGCTCATAAAAAGGCCCTTTTCAGGGCCGCATATGATTCGATGTTATTAAATGTTTCTTGAGTGGAATTGTCTAAAAAACGTACCTCTACCTACCTTATACCTACCTACCTACCTACTATCTACTCACTCACTCACTCACTGAATTAGATGTACGCAAGTACCACCACCTATGCAATGGCACTGCGAGGGACAGTCATTCAATTCGTTACCAATAAATGCACTCCAGTAATACGGTCGTACCTACATAGGGAGTGTTGGAGTTATGTACCTGCCTAAATATCGTAATTCTATTATAGATAAATCAGTTTTCTCGTTAGCTTTATATTTAAATACTTACCATACATACACATTATAATGCCCTTGCTTATTGTTCGTACCTACATACCTACCTAATGCTTGAAAAGCCCTCCGCCGCTGAGGCGTTGTACACACACCACACCGACCGACTGGAATGGAAAAACAAAAGCAAAACATTAGTAGTTACCTACCTACCGTAATATTCGAAATAAGACTTACGTTCTTGTAGAACATCTACCTAGTATGATACCTATCCGTATGATCGCTTCTCGGCGTGCGTGCCGTTTGTTTATGTCGTGTTATTATTAAGTAAGTATGGCAATTTTGATCGCATCTTATGAGGTTTTTTTTTTTTTTTTTTTTTTTTTTTTGGTTTTTGTTTCCCTTATTTCTACTAGTCACATTAGTGATTTACTATACGTAGCTCTATCACAGGCAGCCTGCTCACTGTGCTAAGAGAATGCGGTACACGGGCCCGGGCACGGGCCTTACCTACTGGCGCGCCCGCCCGCTCGCCGCCGTCCGAACGAGTACGCGGCTGCGACGGTCTATTGTAGTTTTACACATTACTTAACACGCTTTCTGATGCGATCATACCGATCCGTACACTGTCAACTCCTCGAAGGGCACTGCGGTCTTTTAATATCACTATATTATTAGGTTGCACGTCCTGTACGGAGTCGTCCGTCCTTAACAGTTCGGCGGTCGCGGTGTTTTACGACGCTCCACTTTTAGGTCGATAATACCTTCGCGAGACTGTGTGATATCGACGGAGTGCTGTTGCCACACAGGCTCGATATCCTCCTTGTTGACGCGTCGACCTCGATCGGCACTAACTATCACTTTTATAGAGAAAATAACGTTTTGAACGCGACCCGACCTACGCTTCCCACTCAGTCGTCAAAATAAACCTACGCCACCGGCCGAACGCGCATCTCACGCTCCCGGAATTCGAACACGGCCATCGTCAACTTCATGACCTATCCGAAAACGTCGCAACCCGTTGCACTAAGCGCCGTTAACCATTCTTTTTATTTGTTTTATTAGATACGTGTTAGTGAAAACTTTCAAGCGTTCATACGAGAAAACGTCCCGCGACATCGCGGCGCTCGTTACGGTAAAGTTCCGTCGTACCTGAGCGTACGTATACGAAATTCTTGTAACCTATAAGTGGCGACATCTAAGTCTCTATCCTTATACAATTAATTTTTAACAGTGCGTGTTTCGTGTGAAGTATATCATCAATAAATAATACGATGGCTGACACCGCAGTTGCTACCGAGGCACCAGCGCCCGCTACACCAGCGAAGAAGGCGGCGAGGCAGGCCGGCGGCGCCGGTGCCGCGAAGAAACCGAAGGCGAAGCCGACCCATCCCAAAACATCTGAGATGGTCAACAACGCCATCAAGGAGATGAAGGAGCGCAGTGGATCTTCCCTGCAGGCGATCAAGAAGTACATCGCCGCGCAGTACAAGGTCGACGCGGAGAAACTGGCTCCGTTCATCAGAAAATATCTGAAGAGCGCCGTCGAATCTGGAGCACTGATCCAGACCAAGGGCAAGGGTGCCTCCGGTTCGTTCAAGCTCGAGTCGAAATCGTCCGCGGCCAAGAAACCCGCCGGCGCCGCTGGCAAAGCCGCCGGCAAGGCGCCCGCCGCCGCCGCCGCCGCTAAGACGAAGAAGGCTACCGCCTCTGCGGCCGGCGCCAAGACCAAGAAGGCAGCAGCCGCGGCCGCCTCCGGTTCACCTTCAAAATCCAAGGCATCGGCCGCCGCCACCGCCAAGGACAAGAAGGCCGCCGCCGCCGCTAAGAAGAAGCCGGCGCCCAAGAAGGCCGCCGCTCCCGCTAAGGCGAAGGGAGGCGCCGCTCCCAAGGCTAAGAAGACCGCGAAGCCGCCAACCAAGAAACCTAAAGCGCCTAAACCCAAGAAGGCCGCGGCTACACCCAAGTCTAAGCCGGCAGCCAAGAAAGCGTCCGCCGCTAAGAAGTAAGCTACGGTCGCGTTCGCGTCACACCCGCGACGGCGACGACGACCACGGCGACAGCGGCGCAGCAGAGTCGGCTGACCAGACGACCACCACCAACACCTACCTACCAACCTACTTACCTGCTCACCATCGATACGACAACTGCTGATGAGTGATAGTGACAAGTGTGCGTGCGCGTCTTAAACTACTACTGTTTGTGTGTAAGTACATGTATTATTACATACCTACACTGTAGAGAGAGTCGCGCGCGTGCGCTATGTTGTTGTTTGTGCGTTTGTTTTCATCATCGTCTAACCGCGCGCGCACGCAGTACGTACGTACGCGTCTATCGTCCTCGGGAAGGAGGGTGCTGAACGCGCTCGACGTGTCTCGAGCTCGTCACCAAGGTGATTCATCAGAAGCTGCATCAAAGCTGAAGAAACCACCACGGGCGGCGGCACCGAGATGCTTAGCGCGCGTGCATGCGCTCACCACACCAAAAAGCCCTTTTCAGGGCTAACAATACTATCATGAATATTGACAATATTCGTTTCTTTAACACAGATAGTCAAAAACGTTGTAAATTATAATAATACATGAACACTAATATTCACATATAGAGAGGTACCTACCTACTCACACGAAATAACTCTTCAAATAAATTACCTAAGATCTAGCTAGGAAAGAGATCTATACAGACTGATACACCATACCTACCTACCTACCTACCTACTTTACACTACCTATTTCAATATTCCACACAATGATACAATAATGAATAACTTATACTAAGCTTACAGTCTAATATCTACAAAAGTAACTAATGTTCTTAATGTACAATAATTTACGCTTACAATAGACCCTCTAAAGTATGGGGTAAACAAGGGAACTTGGCACATTATAAGTTTGATTATTCAAAAATAAATTATTGGTAGCTAGGTGTTTCATATTATTGTATCTTATGACAAAGCGTATTTACGCTCGTATACCACGTACGGGTAGGTAGGTGAAAAACACAAACACTAAAAAAGAAAAGAAAAAAAAGTTCATTAATTCTGTAGTAATCTATGTCAAAACTCTACCCACCCCCCATATCCATGGTGCAGTGTACGTGAACGCGCTTGCGCGTTTTGTGAATTACGTTTCGTTATCTGTGCACCCCTCCCGCTTACACCGCCATGCGGCGCATGTATAAATAAGCGGGCCGGTACGCGGAGCGTCATTATAACTAGATTCTTTCGGCGCGCGCACTTCTGTACGCGTGTTTCGTTATTTTCGTGAGTTGTTCTTTAAACAAATCTTTCAATTATGTCTGGTCGCGGCAAAGGTGGCAAGGTGAAGGGAAAGGCAAAGTCCCGTTCCAACCGTGCCGGTCTCCAGTTCCCTGTGGGTCGTATTCACAGGCTGCTGCGTAACGGAAACTACGCCGAGCGCGTGGGTGCCGGCGCTCCCGTCTACTTGGCCGCCGTGATGGAGTATCTGGCTGCTGAGGTCCTCGAGTTGGCCGGAAACGCCGCGAGAGACAACAAGAAGACCAGGATCATCCCGCGTCATCTGCAATTGGCCATCCGCAACGACGAGGAGTTGAACAAGCTGCTCTCCGGTGTGACGATCGCTCAAGGTGGTGTGCTGCCGAACATCCAGGCGGTGCTACTGCCCAAGAAGACCGAGAAGAAGGCTTAAACGTGGTGCCGCGACGTCTGAAGAAGAACGTGGTGCTTCGTGCGAGTGCGCCCCCGCACGCGTATTTCGATATCATGTCGATTGCGCGATGCTCTCCGCTCGTATGCATTCAAAACAAAAGGCCCTTTTCAGGGCCACAATATGATTCGTCAAATAAATAAATAAGACAGTTTCTTTATCGGTGTTGTCGTCAAACAAAAACGTACCTACCTCGCGCAACTGTGAGGCAGGAGATTTAAAACCTATTATAATGTAGCTAGCTAGCTACATTACTACTACTACTACTACTACTACATTACTATTAGCTACTACTAGCTAGGTAGGTACACACACACACACACACACACACACACACACACGAAATATTATTATTGAACATGTGTCACATGAACACGCCCTACACTAAGGCGCGCTACAACGCAAAGTTGTATGTATGTATGTATGTATGTACTAACAGTAGGTGTGTGTTTATAATATGACCAACAATTGAGTAGAGTTAGTGTAACAGAAATAACGTTGGCTATTATGATGGTAGTTCATACCATACATCACAATAACAATGTTTGTTTACATAATAGACAGTATAGAACTAGGAACTAGAAAGAAGATTACGATAATTTTACTAAATAACGTGAGCAGGAAAAGAGGTTTCGAAACCTTTCGTTCAGTACTTTTACCTACCTACTTAATTACTCAACTAAATTTATCTAACTATGAAAAAATAAATTAAATCTAAATTAAACGCCATACGGAAATAATAATAATAAAATCTTAGGTGGTAGTTTTGGCTATAATCAATATAGTTTACTTGAAATTTATTTATTTTCGTTTACATTTTCTCAATAATGACGAAGACAACTAGCGTCACCCCACCCCCTTCGCCTCCCTCCCGGGTATCCCCTCTCCCCGCGTTCGTTCTACACTCTGGGTTTTGGAGCGTTGTGATTGGTCAGCCGCTGCGTCGATTCTCTCACCGCTTGCCGCAACTGCGAGCCGCGACCGTCACTATAAATACAACTGTTGGGGACGATGGCGATTCATCACTCTGCGCGCGACGCTCGCCCCGAACGGACGTGTTGTGAAGTGCTCCTGCCTGCTGCGTGACTCACCTCTCGCCGCTCTCCTGATTCGCCGCGCCCCGCTGCGAACATTGTAGCCGCCCCGGCTACGGACGATTTAATTAGTTGGTGAAATTTATTTCACTGATTAATATAATCAAAAACTGTCTTTTTCAAGACATACTATTTCTTTGTCGGAGAAAGCTTCGTGTAAATTCACTTGGCCCTCTCCGGGTAAAATCCACTGTTTTTGTGGTCCTCGGTTGAAACCTCACGGTGTCAACGAATCCGAGGGGGTGTTGACCCGACTCACCCGCCGAACCCCTTCAGGGCTAGGCATAAATCGGACGGGTCCCAGACCACCGGCCTTGGGGGATCTCCTAGTCGGTACTGGTGACAGTTTTGCCTCCCCAGCTACTCACCCAGTGTCTTTGGGGTGTCTCTACACCCCTCGCATTGGACGTCAGGGCCCTGTTGCACATTAAGATTGGCAACAGGTTTACAAGCTTAGGGCTCACCATTAGGTACACACCCCCCTGCCTACACCCGGCAGGGAGGGCCACACATCCCCGGGCTATCCTCCCGGGGAAGTAGACGTTAGGTTTGATAGGAGTTATAGGGAAATAGGCCGCTCCCTATGAGCAAAAAGTAGGCTCCCCACCGCGATCATGGTAACCTCAAAATCGGCCTTTTTGGCCGAAATGAGGTTACTCCTGTCCACGCATCCAGAGTTGCCCGATGACATCGAGCGAACCATCCAGGCATTCCGCGCAATGCCTCCCGCGCCCGCTCTACTCGTCTCCGCGATTCCCGCGACCTCCGCGAACTCGCCCGCGAATCCTCCCGCGATCACCCTCGCGACCGCCATCCCGACCGCGCCCACGTTTGCGCCCGCGACCTACTCTAGGTCTCCTTCTCCGGCCGCCCCGGCCTGCCCTCCCTCTCCGGCCTTCTCTGAAGAGCCTGCCGAGGAAATGGACGCCGAAGACGCGCCCTCTGATACCGACACCCTCACGGGTGATTCGGACTCCAACTCTGACCAAGCAGCAGTCTCTGCTTCCGTTTCTTCCCCCTCGTCCACTGAAGAGAGTGGCTTCACCACTGTCGAGGGCAAGGGGAAGAAACGCAAGAAAAAGACTTGCGGAAATTCCCAAGCTGCGAAGATCGCGCTGACGGACGTCTCGGCGTCCCTTCTCTCGCGCCCCCCCACCCCGCCGTCGCCGACCCCCGCCGCGGCCCCCACCCCGATCGCATCCCCACCCGCGTCTGCACCCACCGTCGCGCCCCGCACCGCTGCGGGGAAAAAGGTGCCCCCGCCGCCCCCGGTGTTCATCCAGGACAAGGGGAAGTGGACCGATGTGTCCAAATGGTGTTCGGAGGCTCGCATAGCCTACACCAGCGCCCGATCGACCCTTCAGGGTATCAAAGTGACGGTCCCTACGTCGCGCGACTACAGGGACCTCACAAAAATGTTAAGGTATAGAGGTGTGTCCTTCCACACCTACGCACTACCAGAGGACAGGCAATTACGGGTTGTCATTAAACGCATACCAACCGAAATTGCGACCGAGGAGATCAAGGCCGACCTTGAGCTCCAAGGAGTCCCCATATTAGAGGTGCACCGCATGCACCGAGCCCGTCGCGGAGTGCCCTTCGACATGGTGCTCGTAGTGTGCCCTCCTTCTGAGGGACACAACCCTATATTCCAGATCAAGACGGTTTGCCACTTGTCTGGACTAAAGATCGAAAAACCGCGTAAATCCGGGATTATCGGGCAATGCCACCGTTGCCAGCTATACGGTCACGCACAGTCACACTGTAACGCGAAACCCAGGTGCGTCAAGTGCCTAGGGGATCACGGCACAGCCGACTGTGCCCGGCCAAAGGACCGTGCCCTCTGCACGGAACCTCCGGCGTGCGTTCTTTGTGGTGAAACCGGTCACCCCGCGAACTACAGAGGGTGCTCGAAAGCACCCAAATCCTCTTCTCCCAAACTGGCGAAGCGTGCCGACGCCCGCCAGCAGAGGGAAGCCCCTTCGTCCAAACTCCCGGACAGGCTCAGCCCTCAGAGGCCGAGTCCCTGGAACCAGCTTAACCATCAGCAGGCATTCCCTGCGATGGCATCCGCTAGGCCCACTCCCGCCCCCATCCCTCCGCTCAGGGACCCTCGTTCCGGCGCCCCCGCGCCCTCTACCTCGCCCCCCCGCGTTTCCGTACCCGCCGCCGTCGCGACCCCCGCGACGCTCCCAGCCGCGCTCCCCGCAGCCGCAGTAGGGCAAACCGCTGGCCCCGCGACCAGCATAAACGGCGCCTCAGTGTTCAACACACTGAACAGTATTTTTCTCCGTTTCTGTACCCCCCGTGCCTACCGCATGGCACAGGAGGTACAAGCAGCCGTTAACGAAAAAGACATCGCGAAGGTCTTTTTCATCTACGAAGCGTATCCCGATGTTACGCAAGCCCTCGTCCAATTTAACAACACAAAATGAATATTACGGCCCCCGCGAGACTAAAACCCCGATCCCTAAAGCTAGGAACTTTTAACGCCAACGGTTTACTAACCCAACGTGATGAGATCGCCCAGTTCCTCCGCGACCATCAAATTGACATATTATTAGTACAAGAGTCATTCTTAAAACCCTACAACCGCGACCCGAAAATTGCAAACTATCGTATAGTGCGCAACGACAGGTCGCGTTGTCATAAGGGTGGAACACTCATCTACTATAAAAGGTCATTACACTGCATCCCTATGGATCCCCCCACCCTCAACCGATTAGAAGTTTCAGTCTGTCGACTGGGCCTGACGGGTCATCAACCCGTCACGATAGTCTCAGCCTACCTTCCTCCCACTCCCCAACCGGAAGATTTCAGTCAAATCTCCGATGATATTTCCGCCCTGTTAGGCATGAGTGACTCTGTTATCATAGCAGGCGATCTCAATGCAAAACACCCCGCTTGGAATAGTTCCAGACAAACGACTAGAGGAAAACGCCTGTATGACCTCTGTTCCTCCTTAGTCTTTGATGTCGTCGCCCCGATGACTCCAACTCACTTTCCCCACGATGTAAATCACAGGCCCGATGTACTCGACATTGCCATTCTGAAGCGAATCAACTTAAGGTTGGATTCCATAGAAGCAATAAACGAGCTCACCTCTGACCATCGTCCGGTCGTCTTGCATCTGGCCCCGCGAACGGGTCTCCCAGATACAGACCAACTCCCCCGCACCAAAGTGGTAACGGACTGGAGGCGAGTAAGCGATTCGCTGAAAACCAACACATCCCCCCACTTGAATTCCATACCCGACCATTTCGACTCTGTCGCCGACACAACGGCTGCGATCGACTCATTCACGGGTCACGTACAATCTGTCCTGAACGATTGTTCAAGGGAAATTCCTGAGGTGGAAGACCACCGATGGAAGTTGCCGGACGATGTACGCGAACTGCTAAATGAGAAGAACGCAGCTGTTCGTGCCTACAGCAATTTTCCTTGCGATGCGAACAAGGCTCACATGCGCTATTTGCAGAGGTCTGTGAAGACGCGCATGAAAGAGCTTCGTGACGCTGGCTGGGACAAAATGCTGAGCGAGTTAGAGCCGACTCATCTAGCCTTCTGGCAACTTCAGAGGAATCTCAAATCCCGAGAAGTCTCCTCCATGCCCCCCCTGACCAGGCCTGACGGCACAGTCGCATTCGACGACATCGACAAGGCCGAATGCCTTGCCGAGAGCCTCGAAGCCCAGTGCACGCCCAGTTCTCTGCCAGTAGACCAGGCACACCTCGATGAGGTGGACGCCGAAGTTGAACGCAGAGCCTCCCTCCCGCCCGTCGAAGACCCTGATGATCCATTACCTCTCGTCACCCCGGACGAAGTTCACGAGATCATCAAAGGTCTGAAACCCCGCAAGGCCCCCGGCGCTGACGGAATCACCAATAGGGTGCTCCAGATGCTGCCCGCTCACATGATCATGCTCTTGACCACCATCTTCAATGGTGCCCTGAGCAACAACATCTTCCCGCAGGCGTGGAAGCAAGCCACGGTCATCGGCATTCCAAAACTTGGCAAGCCCAAGTCCGAGCCCACGAGCTACCGCCCCATCAGTTTACTGAATTCGCTCGGTAAAATCTACGAGAGACTTATTTATAAGCGACTCAGAAATTTTGCCGAGACGAAAGGCCTCATTCCCGACGAGCAGTTTGGTTTTAGAACCCAACACTCGTGCGTGCAACAGGTCCACCGCATCGTAGAAGACATAAGCGCTGGTTTCCAGCGCGGCTCTATGACCGGTGCAGTATTCTTCGATATAGCGAAAGCTTTCGACAAAGTCTGGCACAACGGCTTATTATATAAGCTGTACAAACTCGGCGTGCCTGACCGTCTCGTACTCATCCTTCGAGACTTTTTGTCGAACCGCACCTTTCGCTATCGCATAGAGGGAGCGATTTCCTCCCCCCACCCCATACGCGCCGGCGTCCCTCAAGGCGCCGTGCTTTCCCCTCTCATTTTCACGCTATTTACTAGCGATATCCCCAAGCGTAGACTGGCAAAGTTGGCACTGTTCGCAGACGACACAGCCATTTACTACGCTGGGGTCAGTCAGGATGCGATATCCACCAGACTCCAGACCGCAGTCAATGTTCTTGGCGCGTGGTTTAGAAAATGGAGGATCGAAGTCAATCCCGATAAAAGTCAAGCGGTTCTCTTCTCGAAACCGCGACACAGACCCGACCCCCCCCGGCCCATCTCCATGTTTGGCAAGCCTATCCCTTGGGAGAAGCAAGCCAAATATCTAGGAGTGATCATGGATCAGCACCTCTCCTTCTATAAGCACATTATGAAGGCGCGCTCACGCGCCGCCTTCGCTCTTGGAAGGCTGCATTCTGTTCTGAACGCACGTAGCAAGTTGTCACTCAAGTGCAAGTTGCGAATATACACGACGTGCATAAGGCCAATCATGACTTACGCTAGTGCAGTCTTTGCACACACGAAGCCCCGATACATCCATAGGATGCAGGCACTACAAAACCGTTTCCTCCGTCAAGCCACAGGCTCGCCCTGGTATGTTAGGAACGAGATCCTCCATCTCGACCTTAAAATCCCCACTGTAGCCCAATTCTTAAAACGAAATTCAAAGCGTTTCTTTGAATCCGCCGCGCAACACCGCAATCCATTGATTGCGAAGGCCGCCAGTTATGTCCCCAGTAAAATCAGTCGTATTCGCCGGCCGCGACATGTCCTCTCCGACCCTGATGACCCCATCACTCTTCTTCAAGAAAGCAGTAGGGCCACCAGCACAGCACACAAAAACAGACCGTGTTTCCGACCTCGCCGCCGAGGTCCTCGCGCCTCGCGAAGACCCCGAGTAAACGATTCCTCCCCCAACCGTCCCTTGCCCGCAGAAGTGCCAGCCCGCGCCGAAGCTGAGCAAGTAGAGTTAAAATCCCCATGATTAATAATAAAGAAATTATTGATCCAGCCTGTCCCCACTTGCTGCCCTCCCAAAAAGTGACTCCCTGAGCCGAGGCTCGTACCCCGCAGGGGGTGCCCTCAGTGCGCAGTTGCTGTAGGTCTTAATTTTAGTTTGTAAGCCCTGGCTGGAGGCTCTTAGCCTAAAAACTAAAAGTCCCCGCAGGAAAGCCCGGTTAAGTAGTTACGGCCTCTCAAGGTCAACTACGAGATGCCCATATCAAAAAAAAAAAAAAAAAAAAAAAAAAAAAAAAAACGATGGCGATTGATCACTCTGCGCGCGACGCTCGCCCCGAACGGACGTGTTGTGAAGTGCTCCTGCCTGCTGCGTGACTCACCTCTCGCCGCTCTCCTGATTCGCTGCGCCCCGCTGCGAACATTGTAGCCGCCCCGGCTACGGACGATTTAATTAGTTGGTGAAATTTATTTCACTGATTAATATAATCAAAAACTGTCTTTTTCAAGACATACTATTTCTTTGTCGGAGAAAGCTTCGTGTAAATTCACTTGGCCCTCTCCGGGTAAAATCCACTGTTTTTGTGGTCCTCGGTTGAAACCTCACGGTGTCAACGAATCCGAGGGGGTGTTGACCCGACTCACCCGCCGAACCCCTTCAGGGCTAGGCATCAATCGGACGGGTCCCAGACCACCGGCCTTGGGGGATCTCCTAGTCGGTACTGGTGACAGTTTTGCCTCCCCAGCTACTCACCCAGTGTCTTTGGGGTGTGTCTACACCCCTCGCATTGGACGTCAGGGCCCTGCTGCACAATAAGATTGGCAACAGGTTTACAAGCTTAGGGCTCACCATTAGGTACACACCCCCCTGCCTACACCCGGCAGGGAGGGCCACACATCCCCGGGCTATCCTCCCGGGGAAGTAGACGTTAGGATTGATAGGAGTTATAGGGAATTAGGCCGCTCCCTATGAGCAAAAAGTAGGCTCCCAAACGCGATCATGGTAACCTCAAAATCGGCCTTTTTGGCCGAAATGAGGTTACTCCTCTCTACTCATCCCGAATTGCCGGATGACATAGAACGTACAATCCAGGCATTCCGCGCTATGCCTCCCGCGCCCGTTTTACTCGCTCCCGCGATCCCCGCGACCTCCGCGAACTCGCCCGTGAATCCCCCAGCGATCACTCTCGCGACCGCTATCCCGACCGCGCCCACGTTTGCGCCCATGACCTATTCTAGGTCTCCTTCTCCGGCCGCCCCGGCCTGCCCTCCCTCTCCGGCCTTCTCGGAAGAGCCTGCCGAAGAAATGGACGCCGAAGACGCGCCCTCCGATACCGACACCCTCACGGGTGATTCGGACTCCAATTCTGACCAAGCAGCAGTCTCTGCTTCCGTTTCTTCCCCCTCGTCCACTGAAGAGAGTGGCTTCACCACTGTCGAGGGCAAGGGGAAGAAACGCAAGAAGAAGACTTGCGGAAATTCCCAAGCTGCGAAGATCGCGCTGACGGACGTCTCGGCGTCCCTTCTCTCGCGCCCCCCCACCCCGCCGTCGCCGACCCCCGCCGCGGCCCCCACCCCGATCGCATCCCCACCCGCGTCTGCACCCACCGTCGCGCCCCGCACCGCTGCGGGGAAAAAGGTGCCCCCGCCGCCCCCGGTGTTCATCCAGGACAAGGGGAAGTGGACCGATGTGTCCAAATGGTGTTCGGAGGCTCGCATAGCCTACACCAGCGCCCGATCGACCCTTCAGGGTATCAAAGTGACGGTCCCTACGTCGCGCGACTACAGGGACCTCACAAAAATGTTAAGGTATAGAGGTGTGTCCTTTCACACCTACGCACTACCAGAGGACAGGCAATTACGGGTTGTCATTAAACGCATACCAACCGAAATTGCGACCGAGGAGATCAAGGCCGACCTTGAGCTCCAAGGAGTCCCCATATTAGAGGTGCACCGCATGCACCGAGCCCGTCGCGGAGTGCCCTTCGACATGGTGCTCGTAGTGTGCCCTCCTTCTGAGGGACACAACCCTATATTCCAGATCAAGACGGTTTGCCACTTGTCTGGATTAAAAATCGAAAAACCGCGTAAATCCGGGATTATCGGGCAATGTCACCGTTGCCAGCTATACGGTCACGCACAGTCACACTGTAACGCGAAACCCAGGTGCGTCAAGTGCCTAGGGGATCACGGCACAGCCGACTGTGCCCGGCCAAAGGACCGTGCCCTCTGCACGGAACCTCCGGCGTGCGTTCTTTGTGGTGAAACCGGTCACCCCGCGAACTACAGAGGGTGCTCGAAAGCACCCAAATCCTCTTCTCCCAAACTGGCGAAGCGTGCCGACGCCCGCCAGCAGAGGGAAGCCCCCTCGTCCAAACTCCCGGACAGGCTCAGCCCCCAGAGGCCGAGTCCCTGGAACCAGCTTAACCATCAGCAGGCATTCCGTGCGATGGCATCCGCTAGGCCCACTCCCGCCCCCATCCCTCCGCTCAGGGACCCGCGTACCGGCGCCCCCGCGCCCTCTACCTCGCCCCCCCGCGTTTCCGTACCCGCCGCCGTCGCGACCCCCGCGACGCTCCCAGCCGCGCTCCCCGCAGCCGCAGTTGGGCAAACCGCTGGCCCCGCGACCAGCATAAACGGCGCCTCAGTGTTCAACACACTGAACAGTATTTTTCTCCGTTTCTGTACCCCCCGTGCCTACCGCATGGCACAGGAGGTACAAGCAGCCGTTAACGAAAAAGACATCGCGAAGGTCTTTTTCATCTACGAAGCGTATCCCGATGTTACGCAAGCCCTCGTCCAATTTAACAACGCAAAATGAATAATACGGCCCCCGCGAGACTAAAACCCCGATCCCTAAAGCTAGGAACTTTTAACGCCAACGGTTTACTAACCCAACGTGATGAGATCGCCCAGTTCCTCCGCGACCATCAAATTGACATATTATTAGTACAAGAGTCATTCTTAAAACCCTACAACCGCGACCCGAAAATTGCAAACTATCGTATAGTGCGCAACGACAGGTCGCGTTGTCATAAGGGTGGAACACTCATCTACTATAAAAGGTCATTACACTGCATCCCTATGGATCCCCCCACCCTCAACCGATTAGAAGTTTCAGTCTGTCGACTGGGCCTGACGGGTCATCAACCCGTCACGATAGTCTCAGCCTACCTTCCTCCCACTCCCCAACCGGAAGATTTCAGTCAAATCTCCGATGACATTTCCGCCCTGTTAGGCATGAGTGACTCTGTTATCATAGCAGGCGATCTCAATGCAAAACACCCCGCTTGGAATAGTTCCAGACAAACGACTAGAGGAAAACGCCTGTATGACCTCTGTTCCTCCTTAGTCTTTGATGTCGTCGCCCCGATGACTCCAACTCACTTTCCCCACGATGTAAATCACAGGCCCGATGTACTCGACATTGCCATTCTGAAGCGAATCAACTTAAGGTTGGATTCCATAGAAGCAATAAACGAGCTCACCTCTGACCATCGTCCGGTCGTCTTGCATCTGGCCCCGCGAACGGGTCTCCCAGATACAGACCAACTCCCCCGCACCAAAGTGGTAACGGACTGGAGGCGAGTAAGCGATTCGCTGAAAACCAACACATCCCCCCACTTGAATTCCATACCCGACCATTTCGACTCTGTCGCCGACACAACGGCTGCGATCGACTCATTCACGGGTCACGTACAATCTGTCCTGAACGATTGTTCAAGGGAAATTCCTGAGGTGGAAGACCACCGATGGAAGTTGCCGGACGATGTACGCGAACTGCTAAATGAGAAGAACGCAGCTGTTCGTGCCTACAGCAATTTTCCTTGCGATGCGAACAAGGCTCACATGCGCTATTTGCAGAGGTCTGTGAAGACGCGCATGAAAGAGCTTCGTGACGCTGGCTGGGACAAAATGCTGAGCGAGTTAGAGCCGACTCATCTAGCCTTCTGGCAACTTCAGAGGAATCTCAAATCCCGAGAAGTCTCCTCCATGCCCCCCCTGACCAGGCCTGACGGCACAGTCGCATTCGACGACATCGACAAGGCCGAATGCCTTGCCGAGAGCCTCGAAGCCCAGTGCACGCCCAGTTCTCTGCCAGTAGACCAGGCACACCTCGATGAGGTGGACGCCGAAGTTGAACGCAGAGCCTCCCTCCCGCCCGTCGAAGACCCTGATGATCCATTACCTCTCGTCACCCCGGACGAAGTTCACGAGATCATCAAAGGTCTGAAACCCCGCAAGGCCCCCGGCGCTGACGGAATCACCAATAGGGTGCTCCAGATGCTGCCCGCTCACATGATCATGCTCTTGACCACCATCTTCAATGGTGCCCTGAGCAACAACATCTTCCCGCAGGCGTGGAAGCAAGCCACGGTCATCGGCATTCCAAAACTTGGCAAGCCCAAGTCCGAGCCCACGAGCTACCGCCCCATCAGTTTACTGAATTCGCTCGGTAAAATCTACGAGAGACTTATTTATAAGCGACTCAGAAATTTTGCCGAGACGAAAGGCCTCATTCCCGACGAGCAGTTTGGTTTTAGAACCCAACACTCGTGCGTGCAACAGGTCCACCGCATCGTAGAAGACATAAGCGCTGGTTTCCAGCGCGGCTCTATGACCGGTGCAGTATTCTTCGATATAGCGAAAGCTTTCGACAAAGTCTGGCACAACGGCTTATTATATAAGCTGTACAAACTCGGCGTGCCTGACCGTCTCGTACTCATCCTTCGAGACTTTTTGTCGAACCGCACCTTTCGCTATCGCATAGAGGGAGCGATTTCCTCCCCCCACCCCATACGCGCCGGCGTCCCTCAAGGCGCCGTGCTATCCCCTCTCATTTTCACGCTATTTACTAGCGATATCCCCAAGCGTAGACTGGCAAAGTTGGCACTGTTCGCAGATGACACAGCCATTTACTACGCTGGGGTCAGTCAGGATGCGATATCCACCAGACTCCAGACCGCAGTCAATGTTCTTGGCGCGTGGTTTAGAAAATGGAGGATCGAAGTAAATCCCGATAAAAGTCAAGCGGTTCTCTTCTCGAAACCGCGACACAGACCCGACCCCCCCCGGCCCATCTCCATGTTTGGCAAGCCTATCCCTTGGGAGAAGCAAGCCAAATATCTAGGAGTGATCATGGATCAGCACCTCTCCTTCTATAAGCACATTATGAAGGCGCGCTCACGCGCCGCCTTCGCTCTTGGAAGGCTGCATTCTGTTCTGAACGCACGTAGCAAGTTGTCACTCAAGTGCAAGTTGCGAATATACACGACGTGCATAAGGCCAATCATGACTTACGCTAGTGCAGTCTTTGCACACACGAAGCCCCGATACATCCATAGGATGCAGGCACTACAAAACCGTTTCCTCCGTCAAGCCACAGGCTCGCCCTGGTATGTTAGGAACGAGATCCTCCATCTCGACCTTAAAATCCCCACTGTAGCCCAATTCTTAAAACGAATTTCAAAGCGTTTCTTTGAATCCGCCGCGCAACACCGCAATCCATTGATTGCGAAGGCCGCTAGTTATGTCCCCAGTAAAATCAGTCGTATTCGCCGGCCGCGACATGTCCTCTCCGACCCTGATGACCCCATCACTCTTCTTCAAGAAAGCAGTAGGGCCACCAGCACAGCACACAAAAACAGACCGTGTTTCCGACCTCGCCGCCGAGGTCCTCGCGCCTCGCGAAGACCCCGAGTAAACGATTCCTCCCCCAACCGTCCCTTGCCCGCAGAAGTGCCAGCCCGCGCCGAAGCTGAGCAAGTAGAGTTAAAATCCCCATGATTAATAATAAAGAAATTATTGATCCAGCCTGTCCCCACTTGCTGCCCTCCCTAAAAGTGACTCCCTGAGCCGAGGCTCGTACCCCGCAGGGGGTGCCCTCAGTGCGCAGTTGCTGTAGGTTTTAGTAAATTAGTTTGTAAGCCCTGGCTGGAGGCTCTTAGCCTAAAAACTAAAAGTCCCCGCAGGAAAGCCCGGTTAAGTAGTTACGGCCTCTCAAGGTCAACTACGAGATGCCCTTACCAAAAAAAAAAAAAAAAAAAAAACGATGGCGATTTTATACTGTGACTGAACTCCGTTTCGGTAGCACGTGTACTCATAAACAATCTCATAATGCCGCCCAAGACAAGTGGTAAAGCCGCCAAGAAGTCTGGCAAAGCCCAGAAGAACATCTCCAAGACCGACAAGAAGAAGAAGAAGCACAAGAGGAAGGAGAGTTACGCCATCTACATCTACAAGGTGCTGAAGCAGGTGCACCCCGACACCGGTATCTCCAGCAAGGCCATGTCTATCATGAACTCGTTCGTGAACGACATCTTCGAGCGTATCGCCGCCGAAGCTTCGCGTCTCGCCCACTACAACAAGAGATCGACCATCACGTCCAGGGAGGTGCAGACGTCCGTCAGGCTCCTGCTGCCCGGTGAGCTCGCCAAGCACGCCGTCAGTGAAGGCACGAAGGCCGTCACCAAGTACACCAGCTCCAAGTGAGCGATCGGTAGGCTAGCAAGAGCCGCCGGCGCTCCGTCTCAACGCCGCCTCGTGTTTGTGTACAGTGTTGCGACCCAGTGCGCTTGTTCGTGTGTCTTGTCGATTGTGGTGCGTGTTAATTGTGTTAGTGTCGTCGTAATGTGCATACATACACATAAGTACCTACCACCTACCCGCTGTGTGTCATGTATGTACGTACGAGACGCGCACGATGCACGTGCTACGAGACGCAAACCTCGACAAACCTCTGGACGTGCACGCGCGCACCGTGGGATGGCGATGGCAGGAGTCAAAACAAAAGGCCCTTTTCAGGGCCACAAATATGTTCATGTGATACCTAAATTCACGTTTCTTTAAAATGGATGACAGTCAAAACGTTACTTACACACATACCTCACCCACCTTACCTACCTACCTACCTACCTACCTACCTACCTACCTACCTACCTACAACTAACAAACGAAACTATAAAAAGTTTGTATCATACCGATGAAGTGAATGGGGACTTATCAGGCTTAATATATGTAGATAGAATAAATAGATCTACCTGAATACCCCACCCAAAACTAACTGCCTATCTACTAATTTACTTACTTTTAGTCACCTAGCTGCTAGCTTTTTAGTTAGACGAAACCACCTAACATAATATCTTCCCGCGTAAACTACCTATAGCAAAGTGTAGTGTAGTAGTAGCCACTAGCCAGTGTCTTAGCATAGGGAAAACTGTGAATGAATTCCGAATAATTTATTTAAACACAACACAATAATAATGACAACAAGTTAGTTACACGAGTACCTACCTAGGTGCGTTCTTAATACTTTTCTATACTTATTAGCAAATGGAAAATGTAACCTGCATAATACTCTGTGTAAGTCCCTCCCCTCCGACCCACACAGAGTATTATGCGGGTGGGTGGGTGGGTAAAACCAAACCTACGAAAAACGTAAGTACATACATCTAAAAAAATTAAAAAAATTAAATATTCTATAGTTATTGTTTTATTTTACAACAATTTTAGTTAGCTCGTTGTACTAAAGACGGCGCGGCGCGCAGGGGCGGGCGAGCGCGCTCGCTCATGCCCGCTACGCTGCTTTAGTATAAATACGTCGAGCGAGCGCGTTACGTTTTTATTCTCTCTCGTACGTTCGAAGTGTGTAGGTCCGCGCGCGTCCGTTGCGTGTATCTATAGAATTTTCAGTTGATTTTATTATCGTATATCTCGTTATCGTTTCGTGTTATTGTTTACGATGGCGCGTACTAAGCAGACCGCTCGTAAATCCACCGGTGGTAAGGCGCCGAGGAAACAGCTCGCCACCAAGGCTGCGCGCAAGAGCGCACCGGCCACCGGTGGCGTTAAGAAGCCCCATCGCTACAGGCCCGGCACTGTGGCCCTCCGTGAGATTCGTCGCTACCAGAAGAGTACCGAACTGCTGATCCGCAAGCTTCCGTTCCAGCGTCTCGTGCGTGAGATCGCACAGGACTTCAAGACCGATCTCCGTTTCCAGAGCTCAGCTGTTATGGCGCTGCAGGAGGCTAGCGAAGCTTATCTCGTCGGTCTCTTCGAAGACACCAACCTGTGCGCGATTCACGCGAAGCGCGTCACCATCATGCCCAAGGACATCCAGTTGGCGCGCAGGATCAGAGGCGAACGCGCTTAAAACTGCTGCTGACGTCACACAATACACGTCGCCCTACACGTAGACTGCGCTTTCGTGCAGTGCATCGTGTCTGTGGCTGTGGCTGTGCGTTCGTTCACATAAAAGGCCCTTTTCAGGGCCACATATGTATCAGAATATAAAATGTTTCTTTATATCAGACGTCAAAAAAAGAAAACGTTACCTACCTACCTACCTAGTACCTACACATCTACACTATGCACGCATGATCCACATTATTTTTAAACAAAATGCCTAAGTAGGCACATATAGTACTTATAACATTTCTTAGATTACAACGAATAAAAGAGGAGTGAGTACTTACATTATGTTTGATAATGTTTCTATATCTATATTCCTACTATGATAACTTGCATGGTTGATTCGAAACATACTTTGGTTCACTAGAGTAGGTACCTGCACACACAGTACAGGATACCTATAAACTATCATAACAGAGTGAAAGGAATAGTCAATCAGCTACCTACCATAGAGTTATAATGCATTCGATTTTACCTATCGTTTAAACTAGGTGCATGCATGGTATTTTTAAGGCTCGTGTGGTACCTACTTGGTTATTGGTAGCATATTGTTTTTTATTTTATTTTGTTATTATTACCTACCTATCTATAATTATTTCATAAGTTTAGTACTCAAGTTCTATTCGTCCAACCGACCAACCAGCGACGAGCGTCGGCTCGCCTCGCCCCGCGCACCTCCCGTTTCTGTCCCCCCGCCCGCTGAGCTCCACGTTTACTATAAATATAAGGAGCCGAGCGGCTTCAAAAAATTACACAGTCGCTCGCGTCGTTCGTGTGCGCGCACCCGTGCTGTTTTTATCGTGTGTTTCGAAACCCCACTGCAAAGAAGATGACCGGTCGCGGTAAGGGAGGAAAGGGTCTGGGAAAAGGAGGAGCCAAGCGTCACAGGAAGGTACTTCGTGATAACATCCAGGGTATCACGAAGCCCGCCATCCGTCGTCTGGCTCGCAGAGGCGGAGTGAAACGTATCTCCGGTCTGATCTACGAGGAGACTCGCGGTGTGCTCAAAGTGTTCCTAGAGAACGTTATTCGCGACGCCGTCACGTACACCGAGCACGCCAAGAGGAAGACCGTCACCGCCATGGACGTCGTCTACGCTCTGAAGCGCCAGGGTCGTACCCTGTACGGTTTCGGCGGTTAAACAAGTGCACATCCCCGGCGTGTACGCGTTGCCTGCCTGCCCGCGCAACCAGCTCTACATACTGTGGTGGACGTGTGTGTGTTGTGTTTGTTGTGAACATAATCATACCGTTCGACCATGCGTATATAGACGCGCTCATAAAAAGGCCCTTTTCAGGGCCGCATATGATTCGATGTTATTAAATGTTTCTTGAGTGGAATTGTCTAAAAAACGTACCTCTACCTACCTACCTACCTACCTACCAACCTACCTACCTACACTGAATTAGATGTACGCAAGTACCACCACCTATGCAATGGCACTGCGAGGGACAGTCATTCAATTCGTTACCAATAAATGCACTCCAGTAATACGGTCGTACCTACATAGGGAGTGTTGGAGTTATGTACCTGCCTAAATATCGTAATTCTATTATAGATAAATCAGTTTTCTCGTTAGCTTTATATTGAAATACTTACCATACATACACATTATAATGCCCTTGCTTATTGTTCGTACCTACATACCTACCTAATGCTTGAAAAGCCCTCCGCCGCTGAGGCGTTGTACACACACCACACCGACCGACTGGAATGGAAAAACAAAAGCAAAACATTAGTAGTTACCTACCTACCGTAATATTCGAAATAAGACTTACGTTCTTGTAGAACATCTACCTAGTATGATACCTATCCGTATGATCGCTTCTCGGCGTGCGTGCCGTTTGTTTATGTCGTGTTATTATTAAGTAAGTATGGCAATTTTGATCGCATCTTATGAGGTTTTTTTTTTTTTTTTTTTTTTTTTTTTTTGGTTTTTGTTTCCCTTATTTCTACTAGTCACATTAGTGATTTACTATACGTAGCTCTATCACAGGCAGCCTGCTCACTGTGCTAAGAGAATGCGGTACACGGGCCCGGGCACGGGCCTTACCTACTGGCGCGCCCGCTCGCCGCCGTCCGAACGAGTACGCGGCTGCGACGGTCTATTGTAGTTTTACACATTACTTAACACGCTTTCTGATGCGATCATACCGATCCGTACACTGTCAACTCCTCGAAGGGCACTGCGGTCTTTTAATATCACTATATTATTAGGTTGCACGTCCTGTACGGAGTCGTCCGTCCTTAACAGTTCGGCGGTCGCGGTGTTTTACGACGCTCCACTTTTAGGTCGATAATACCTTCGCGAGACTGTGTGATATCGACGGAGTGCTGTTGCCACACAGGCTCGATATCCTCCTTGTTGACGCGTCGACCTCGATCGGCACTAACTATCACTTTTATAGAGAAAATAACGTTTTGAACGCGACCCGACCTACGCTTCCCACTCAGTCGTCAAAATAAACCTACGCCACCGGCCGAACGCGCATCTCACGCTCCCGGAATTCGAACACGGCCATCGTCAACTTCATGACCTATCCGAAAACGTCGCAACCCGTTGCACTAAGCGCCGTTAACCATTCTTTTTATTTGTTTTATTAGATACGTGTTAGTGAAAACTTTCAAGCGTTCATACGAGAAAACGTCCCGCGACATCGCGGCGCTCGTTACGGTAAAGTTCCGTCGTACCTGAGCGTACGTATACGAAATTCTTGTAACCTATAAGTGGCGACATCTAAGTCTCTATCCTTATACAATTAATTTTTAACAGTGCGTGTTTCGTGTGAAGTATATCATCAATAAATAATACGATGGCTGACACCGCAGTTGCTACCGAGGCACCAGCGCCCGCTACACCAGCGAAGAAGGCGGCGAGGCAGGCCGGCGGCGCCGGTGCCGCGAAGAAACCGAAGGCGAAGCCGACCCATCCCAAAACATCTGAGATGGTCAACAACGCCATCAAGGAGATGAAGGAGCGCAGTGGATCTTCCCTGCAGGCGATCAAGAAGTACATCGCCGCGCAGTACAAGGTCGACGCGGAGAAACTGGCTCCGTTCATCAGAAAATATCTGAAGAGCGCCGTCGAATCTGGAGCACTGATCCAGACCAAGGGCAAGGGTGCCTCCGGTTCGTTCAAGCTCGAGTCGAAATCGTCCGCGGCCAAGAAACCCGCCGGCGCCGCTGGCAAAGCCGCCGGCAAGGCGCCCGCCGCCGCCGCCGCCGCTAAGACGAAGAAGGCTACCGCCTCTGCGGCCGGCGCCAAGACCAAGAAGGCAGCAGCCGCGGCCGCCTCCGGTTCACCTTCAAAATCCAAGGCATCGGCCGCCGCCACCGCCAAGGACAAGAAGGCCGCCGCCGCCGCTAAGAAGAAGCCGGCGCCCAAGAAGGCCGCCGCTCCCGCTAAGGCGAAGGGAGGCGCCGCTCCCAAGGCTAAGAAGACCGCGAAGCCGCCAACCAAGAAACCTAAAGCGCCTAAACCCAAGAAGGCCGCGGCTACACCCAAGTCTAAGCCGGCAGCCAAGAAAGCGTCCGCCGCTAAGAAGTAAGCTACGGTCGCGTTCGCGTCACACCCGCGACGGCGACGACGACCACGGCGACAGCGGCGCAGCAGAGTCGGCTGACCAGACGACCACCACCAACACCTACCTACCAACCTACTTACCTGCTCACCATCGATACGACAACTGCTGATGAGTGATAGTGACAAGTGTGCGTGCGCGTCTTAAACTACTACTGTTTGTGTGTAAGTACATGTATTATTACATACCTACACTGTAGAGAGAGTCGCGCGCGTGCGCTATGTTGTTGTTTGTGCGTTTGTTTTCATCATCGTCTAACCGCGCGCACGCAGTACGTACGTACGCGTCTATCGTCCTCGGGAAGGAGGGTGCTGAACGCGCTCGACGTGTCTCGAGCTCGTCACCAAGGTGATTCATTCATCAGAAGCTGCATCAAAGCTGAAGAAACCACCACGGGCGGCGGCACCGAGATGCTTAGCGCGCGTGCATGCGCTCACCACACCAAAAAGCCCTTTTCAGGGCTAACAATACTATCATGAATATTGACAATATTCGTTTCTTTAACACAGATAGTCAAAAACGTTGTAAATTATAATAATACATGAACACTAATATTCACATATAGAGAGGTACCTACCTACTCACACGAAATAACTCTTCAAATAAATTACCTAAGATCTAGCTAGGAAAGAGATCTATACAGACTGATACACCATACCTACCTACCTACCTACCTACCTACCTACCTACCTACCTACCTACCTACCTACCTACCTACCTACCTACCTACCTACCTACCTACTTTACACTACCTATTTCAATATTCCACACAATGATACAATAATGAATAACTTATACTAAGCTTACAGTCTAATATCTACAAAAGTAACTAATGTTCTTAATGTACAATAATTTACGCTTACAATAGACCCTCTAAAGTATAAAAGTAAACAAGGGAACTTGGCACATTATAAGTTTGATTATTCAAAAATAAATTATTGGTAGCTAGGTGTTTCATATTATTGTATCTTATGACAAAGCGTATTTACGCTCGTATACCACGTACGGGTAGGTAGGTGAAAAACACAAACACTAAAAAAGAAAAGAAAAAAAGTTCATTAATTCTGTAGTAATCTATGTCAAAACTCTACCCACCCCCCATATCCATGGTGCAGTGTACGTGAACGCGCTTGCGCGTTTTGTGAATTACGTTTCGTTATCTGTGCACCCCTCCCGCTTACACCGCCATGCGGCGCATGTATAAATAAGCGGGCCGGTACGCGGAGCGTCATTATAACTAGATTCTTTCGGCGCGCGCACTTCTGTACGCGTGTTTCGTTATTTTCGTGAGTTGTTCTTTAAACAAATCTTTCAATTATGTCTGGTCGCGGCAAAGGTGGCAAGGTGAAGGGAAAGGCAAAGTCCCGTTCCAACCGTGCCGGTCTCCAGTTCCCTGTGGGTCGTATTCACAGGCTGCTGCGTAACGGAAACTACGCCGAGCGCGTGGGTGCCGGCGCTCCCGTCTACTTGGCCGCCGTGATGGAGTATCTGGCTGCTGAGGTCCTCGAGTTGGCCGGAAACGCCGCGAGAGACAACAAGAAGACCAGGATCATCCCGCGTCATCTGCAATTGGCCATCCGCAACGACGAGGAGTTGAACAAGCTGCTCTCCGGTGTGACGATCGCTCAAGGTGGTGTGCTGCCGAACATCCAGGCGGTGCTACTGCCCAAGAAGACCGAGAAGAAGGCTTAAACGTGGTGCCGCGACGTCTGAAGAAGAACGTGGTGCTTCGTGCGAGTGCGCCCCCGCACGCGTATTTCGATATCATGTCGATTGCGCGATGCTCTCCGCTCGTATGCATTCAAAACAAAAGGCCCTTTTCAGGGCCACAATATGATTCGTCAAATAAATAAATAAGACAGTTTCTTTATCGGTGTTGTCGTCAAACAAAAACGTACCTACCTCGCGCAACTGTGAGGCAGGAGATTTAAAACCTATTATAATGTAGCTAGCTAGCTACATTACTACTACTACTACTACTACTACATTACTATTAGCTACTACTAGCTAGGTAGGTACACACACACACACACACACACACACACGAAATATTATTATTGAGCATGTGTCACATGAACACGCCCTACACTAAGGCGCGCTACAACGCAAAGTTGTATGTATGTATGTATGTATGTATGTATGTATGTACTAACAGTAGGTGTGTGTTTATAATATGACCAACAATTGAGTAGAGTTAGTGTAACAGAAATAACGTTGGCTATTATGATGGTAGTTCATACCATACATCACAATAACAATGTTTGTTTACATAATAGACAGTATAGAACTAGGAACTAGAAAGAAGATTACGATAATTTTACTAAATAACGTGAGCAGGAAAAGAGGTTTCGAAACCTTTCGTTCAGTACTTTTACCTACCTACTTAATTACTCAACTAAATTTATCTAACTATGAAAAAATAAATTAAATCTAAATTAAACGCCATACGGAAATAATAATAATAAAATCTTAGGTGGTAGTTTTGGCTATAATCAATATAGTTTACTTGAAATTTATTTATTTTCGTTTACATTTTCTCAATAATGACGAAGACAACTAGCGTCACCCCACCCCCTTCGCCTCCCTCCCGGGTATCCCCTCTCCCCGCGTTCGTTCTACACTCTGGGTTTTGGAGCGTTGTGATTGGTCAGCCGCTGCGTCGATTCTCTCACCGCTTGCCGCAACTGCGAGCCGCGACCGTCACTATAAATACAACTGTTGGGGACGATGGCGATTTTATACTGTGACTGAACTCCGTTTCGGTAGCACGTGTACTCATAAACAATCTCATAATGCCGCCCAAGACAAGTGGTAAAGCCGCCAAGAAGTCTGGCAAAGCCCAGAAGAACATCTCCAAGACCGACAAGAAGAAGAAGAAGCACAAGAGGAAGGAGAGTTACGCCATCTACATCTACAAGGTGCTGAAGCAGGTGCACCCCGACACCGGTATCTCCAGCAAGGCCATGTCTATCATGAACTCGTTCGTGAACGACATCTTCGAGCGTATCGCCGCCGAAGCTTCGCGTCTCGCCCACTACAACAAGAGATCGACCATCACGTCCAGGGAGGTGCAGACGTCCGTCAGGCTCCTGCTGCCCGGTGAGCTCGCCAAGCACGCCGTCAGTGAAGGCACGAAGGCCGTCACCAAGTACACCAGCTCCAAGTGAGCGATCGGTAGGCTAGCAAGAGCCGCCGGCGCTCCGTCTCAACGCCGCCTCGTGTTTGTGTACAGTGTTGCGACCCAGTGCGCTTGTTCGTGTGTCTTGTCGATTGTGGTGCGTGTTAATTGTGTTAGTGTCGTCGTAATGTGTATACATACACATAAGTACCTACCACCTACCCGCTGTGTGTCATGTATGTACGTACGAGACGCGCACGATGCACGTGCTACGAGACGCAAACCTCGACAAACCTCTGGACGTGCACGCGCGCACCGTGGGATGGCGATGGCAGGAGTCAAAACAAAAGGCCCTTTTCAGGGCCACAAATATGTTCATGTGATACCTAAATTCACGTTTCTTTAAAATGGATGACAGTCAAAACGTTACTTACACACATACCTCACCCACCTTACCTACCTACCTACCTACAACTAACAAACGAAACTATAAAAAGTTTGTATCATACCGATGAAGTGAATGGGGACTTATCAGGCTTAATATATGTAGATAGAATAAATAGATCTACCTGAATACCCCACCCAAAACTAACTGCCTATCTACTAATTTACTTACTTTTAGTCACCTAGCTGCTAGCTTTTTAGTTAGACGAAACCACCTAACATAATATCTTCCCGCGTAAACTACCTATAGCAAAGTGTAGTGTAGTAGTAGCCACTAGCCAGTGTCTTAGCACAGGGAAAACTGTGAATGAATTCCGAATAATTTATTTAAACACAACACAATAATAATGACAACAAGTTAGTTACACGAGTACCTACCTAGGTGCGTTCTTAATACTTTTCTATACTTATTAGCAAATGGAAAATGTAACCTGCATAATACTCTGTGTAAGTCCCTCCCCTCCGACCCACACAGAGTATTATGCGGGTGGGTGGGTGGGTAAAACCAAACCTACGAAAAACGTAAGTACATACATCTAAAAAAATAAATAATTAAATATTCTATAGTTATTGTTTTATTTTACAACAATTTTAGTTAGCTCGTTGTACTAAAGACGGCGCGGCGCGCAGGGGCGGGCGAGCGCGCTCGCTCATGCCCGCTACGCTGCTTTAGTATAAATACGTCGAGCGAGCGCGTTACGTTTTTATTCTCTCTCGTACGTTCGAAGTGTGTAGGTCCGCGCGCGTCCGTTGCGTGTATCTATAGAATTTTCAGTTGATTTTATTATCGTATATCTCGTTATTGTTTACGATGGCGCGTACTAAGCAGACCGCTCGTAAATCCACCGGTGGTAAGGCGCCGAGGAAACAGCTCGCCACCAAGGCTGCGCGCAAGAGCGCACCGGCCACCGGTGGCGTTAAGAAGCCCCATCGCTACAGGCCCGGCACTGTGGCCCTCCGTGAGATTCGTCGCTACCAGAAGAGTACCGAACTGCTGATCCGCAAGCTTCCGTTCCAGCGTCTCGTGCGTGAGATCGCACAGGACTTCAAGACCGATCTCCGTTTCCAGAGCTCAGCTGTTATGGCGCTGCAGGAGGCTAGCGAAGCTTATCTCGTCGGTCTCTTCGAAGACACCAACCTGTGCGCGATTCACGCGAAGCGCGTCACCATCATGCCCAAGGACATCCAGTTGGCGCGCAGGATCAGAGGCGAACGCGCTTAAAACTGCTGCTGACGTCACACAATACACGTCGCCCTACACGTAGACTGCGCTTTCGTGCAGTGCATCGTGTCTGTGGCTGTGGCTGTGCGTTCGTTCACATAAAAGGCCCTTTTCAGGGCCACATATGTATCAGAATATAAAATGTTTCTTTATATCAGACGTCAAAAAAAGAAAACGTTACCTACCTACCTACCTAGTACCTACACATCTACACTATGCACGCATGATCCACATTATTTTTAAACAAAATGCCTAAGTAGGCACATATAGTACTTATAACATTTCTTAGATTACAACGAATAAAAGAGGAGTGAGTACTTACATTATGTTTGATAATGTTTCTATATCTATATTCCTACTATGATAACTTGCATGGTTGATTCGAAACATACTTTGGTTCACTAGAGTAGGTACCTGCACACACAGTACAGGATACCTATAAACTATCATAACAGAGTGAAAGGAATAGTCAATCAGCTACCTACCATAGAGTTATAATGCATTCGATTTTACCTATCGTTTAAACTAGGTGCATGCATGGTATTTTTAAGGCTCGTGTGGTACCTACTTGGTTATTGGTAGCATATTGTTTTTTATTTTATTTTGTTATTATTACCTACCTATCTATAATTATTTCATAAGTTTAGTACTCAAGTTCTATTCGTCCAACCGACCAACCAGCGACGAGCGTCGGCTCGCCTCGCCCCGCGCACCTCCCGTTTCTGTCCCCCCGCCCGCTGAGCTCCACGTTTACTATAAATATAAGGAGCCGAGCGGCTTCAAAAAATTACACAGTCGCTCGCGTCGTTCGTGTGCGCGCACCCGTGCTGTTTTTATCGTGTGTTTCGAAACCCCACTGCAAAGAAGATGACCGGTCGCGGTAAGGGAGGAAAGGGTCTGGGAAAAGGAGGAGCCAAGCGTCACAGGAAGGTACTTCGTGATAACATCCAGGGTATCACGAAGCCCGCCATCCGTCGTCTGGCTCGCAGAGGCGGAGTGAAACGTATCTCCGGTCTGATCTACGAGGAGACTCGCGGTGTGCTCAAAGTGTTCCTAGAGAACGTTATTCGCGACGCCGTCACGTACACCGAGCACGCCAAGAGGAAGACCGTCACCGCCATGGACGTCGTCTACGCTCTGAAGCGCCAGGGTCGTACCCTGTACGGTTTCGGCGGTTAAACAAGTGCACATCCCCGGCGTGTACGCGTTGCCTGCCTGCCCGCGCAACCAGCTCTACATACTGTGGTGGACGTGTGTGTGTTGTGTTTGTTGTGAACATAATCATACCGTTCGACCATGCGTATATAGACGCGCTCATAAAAAGGCCCTTTTCAGGGCCGCATATGATTCGATGTTATTAAATGTTTCTTGAGTGGAATTGTCTAAAAAACGTACCTCTACCTACCTACCTACCTACCTACCAACCTACCTACCTACACTGAATTAGATGTACGCAAGTACCACCACCTATGCAATGGCACTGCGAGGGACAGTCATTCAATTCGTTACCAATAAATGCACTCCAGTAATACGGTCGTACCTACATAGGGAGTGTTGGAGTTATGTACCTGCCTAAATATCGTAATTCTATTATAGATAAATCAGTTTTCTCGTTAGCTTTATATTGAAATACTTACCATACATACACATTATAATGCCCTTGCTTATTGTTCGTACCTACATACCTACCTAATGCTTGAAAAGCCCTCCGCCGCTGAGGCGTTGTACACACACCACACCGACCGACTGGAATGGAAAAACAAAAGCAAAACATTAGTAGTTACCTACCTACCGTAATATTCGAAATAAGACTTACGTTCTTGTAGAACATCTACCTAGTATGATACCTATCCGTATGATCGCTTCTCGGCGTGCGTGCCGTTTGTTTATGTCGTGTTATTATTAAGTAAGTATGGCAATTTTGATCGCATCTTATGAGGTTTTTTTTTTTTTTTTTTTTTTTTTTTTTTGGTTTTTGTTTCCCTTATTTCTACTAGTCACATTAGTGATTTACTATACGTAGCTCTATCACAGGCAGCCTGCTCACTGTGCTAAGAGAATGCGGTACACGGGCCCGGGCACGGGCCTTACCTACTGGCGCGCCCGCTCGCCGCCGTCCGAACGAGTACGCGGCTGCGACGGTCTATTGTAGTTTTACACATTACTTAACACGCTTTCTGATGCGATCATACCGATCCGTACACTGTCAACTCCTCGAAGGGCACTGCGGTCTTTTAATATCACTATATTATTAGGTTGCACGTCCTGTACGGAGTCGTCCGTCCTTAACAGTTCGGCGGTCGCGGTGTTTTACGACGCTCCACTTTTAGGTCGATAATACCTTCGCGAGACTGTGTGATATCGACGGAGTGCTGTTGCCACACAGGCTCGATATCCTCCTTGTTGACGCGTCGACCTCGATCGGCACTAACTATCACTTTTATAGAGAAAATAACGTTTTGAACGCGACCCGACCTACGCTTCCCACTCAGTCGTCAAAATAAACCTACGCCACCGGCCGAACGCGCATCTCACGCTCCCGGAATTCGAACACGGCCATCGTCAACTTCATGACCTATCCGAAAACGTCGCAACCCGTTGCACTAAGCGCCGTTAACCATTCTTTTTATTTGTTTTATTAGATACGTGTTAGTGAAAACTTTCAAGCGTTCATACGAGAAAACGTCCCGCGACATCGCGGCGCTCGTTACGGTAAAGTTCCGTCGTACCTGAGCGTACGTATACGAAATTCTTGTAACCTATAAGTGGCGACATCTAAGTCTCTATCCTTATACAATTAATTTTTAACAGTGCGTGTTTCGTGTGAAGTATATCATCAATAAATAATACGATGGCTGACACCGCAGTTGCTACCGAGGCACCAGCGCCCGCTACACCAGCGAAGAAGGCGGCGAGGCAGGCCGGCGGCGCCGGTGCCGCGAAGAAACCGAAGGCGAAGCCGACCCATCCCAAAACATCTGAGATGGTCAACAACGCCATCAAGGAGATGAAGGAGCGCAGTGGATCTTCCCTGCAGGCGATCAAGAAGTACATCGCCGCGCAGTACAAGGTCGACGCGGAGAAACTGGCTCCGTTCATCAGAAAATATCTGAAGAGCGCCGTCGAATCTGGAGCACTGATCCAGACCAAGGGCAAGGGTGCCTCCGGTTCGTTCAAGCTCGAGTCGAAATCGTCCGCGGCCAAGAAACCCGCCGGCGCCGCTGGCAAAGCCGCCGGCAAGGCGCCCGCCGCCGCCGCCGCCGCTAAGACGAAGAAGGCTACCGCCTCTGCGGCCGGCGCCAAGACCAAGAAGGCAGCAGCCGCGGCCGCCTCCGGTTCACCTTCAAAATCCAAGGCATCGGCCGCCGCCACCGCCAAGGACAAGAAGGCCGCCGCCGCCGCTAAGAAGAAGCCGGCGCCCAAGAAGGCCGCCGCTCCCGCTAAGGCGAAGGGAGGCGCCGCTCCCAAGGCTAAGAAGACCGCGAAGCCGCCAACCAAGAAACCTAAAGCGCCTAAACCCAAGAAGGCCGCGGCTACACCCAAGTCTAAGCCGGCAGCCAAGAAAGCGTCCGCCGCTAAGAAGTAAGCTACGGTCGCGTTCGCGTCACACCCGCGACGGCGACGACGACCACGGCGACAGCGGCGCAGCAGAGTCGGCTGACCAGACGACCACCACCAACACCTACCTACCAACCTACTTACCTGCTCACCATCGATACGACAACTGCTGATGAGTGATAGTGACAAGTGTGCGTGCGCGTCTTAAACTACTACTGTTTGTGTGTAAGTACATGTATTATTACATACCTACACTGTAGAGAGAGTCGCGCGCGTGCGCTATGTTGTTGTTTGTGCGTTTGTTTTCATCATCGTCTAACCGCGCGCACGCAGTACGTACGTACGCGTCTATCGTCCTCGGGAAGGAGGGTGCTGAACGCGCTCGACGTGTCTCGAGCTCGTCACCAAGGTGATTCATTCATCAGAAGCTGCATCAAAGCTGAAGAAACCACCACGGGCGGCGGCACCGAGATGCTTAGCGCGCGTGCATGCGCTCACCACACCAAAAAGCCCTTTTCAGGGCTAACAATACTATCATGAATATTGACAATATTCGTTTCTTTAACACAGATAGTCAAAAACGTTGTAAATTATAATAATACATGAACACTAATATTCACATATAGAGAGGTACCTACCTACTCACACGAAATAACTCTTCAAATAAATTACCTAAGATCTAGCTAGGAAAGAGATCTATACAGACTGATACACCATACCTACCTACCTACCTACCTACCTACCTACCTACCTACCTACCTACCTACCTACCTACCTACCTACCTACCTACCTACCTACCTACTTTACACTACCTATTTCAATATTCCACACAATGATACAATAATGAATAACTTATACTAAGCTTACAGTCTAATATCTACAAAAGTAACTAATGTTCTTAATGTACAATAATTTACGCTTACAATAGACCCTCTAAAGTATAAAAGTAAACAAGGGAACTTGGCACATTATAAGTTTGATTATTCAAAAATAAATTATTGGTAGCTAGGTGTTTCATATTATTGTATCTTATGACAAAGCGTATTTACGCTCGTATACCACGTACGGGTAGGTAGGTGAAAAACACAAACACTAAAAAAGAAAAGAAAAAAAGTTCATTAATTCTGTAGTAATCTATGTCAAAACTCTACCCACCCCCCATATCCATGGTGCAGTGTACGTGAACGCGCTTGCGCGTTTTGTGAATTACGTTTCGTTATCTGTGCACCCCTCCCGCTTACACCGCCATGCGGCGCATGTATAAATAAGCGGGCCGGTACGCGGAGCGTCATTATAACTAGATTCTTTCGGCGCGCGCACTTCTGTACGCGTGTTTCGTTATTTTCGTGAGTTGTTCTTTAAACAAATCTTTCAATTATGTCTGGTCGCGGCAAAGGTGGCAAGGTGAAGGGAAAGGCAAAGTCCCGTTCCAACCGTGCCGGTCTCCAGTTCCCTGTGGGTCGTATTCACAGGCTGCTGCGTAACGGAAACTACGCCGAGCGCGTGGGTGCCGGCGCTCCCGTCTACTTGGCCGCCGTGATGGAGTATCTGGCTGCTGAGGTCCTCGAGTTGGCCGGAAACGCCGCGAGAGACAACAAGAAGACCAGGATCATCCCGCGTCATCTGCAATTGGCCATCCGCAACGACGAGGAGTTGAACAAGCTGCTCTCCGGTGTGACGATCGCTCAAGGTGGTGTGCTGCCGAACATCCAGGCGGTGCTACTGCCCAAGAAGACCGAGAAGAAGGCTTAAACGTGGTGCCGCGACGTCTGAAGAAGAACGTGGTGCTTCGTGCGAGTGCGCCCCCGCACGCGTATTTCGATATCATGTCGATTGCGCGATGCTCTCCGCTCGTATGCATTCAAAACAAAAGGCCCTTTTCAGGGCCACAATATGATTCGTCAAATAAATAAATAAGACAGTTTCTTTATCGGTGTTGTCGTCAAACAAAAACGTACCTACCTCGCGCAACTGTGAGGCAGGAGATTTAAAACCTATTATAATGTAGCTAGCTAGCTACATTACTACTACTACTACTACTACTACATTACTATTAGCTACTACTAGCTAGGTAGGTACACACACACACACACACACACACACACGAAATATTATTATTGAGCATGTGTCACATGAACACGCCCTACACTAAGGCGCGCTACAACGCAAAGTTGTATGTATGTATGTATGTATGTATGTATGTATGTACTAACAGTAGGTGTGTGTTTATAATATGACCAACAATTGAGTAGAGTTAGTGTAACAGAAATAACGTTGGCTATTATGATGGTAGTTCATACCATACATCACAATAACAATGTTTGTTTACATAATAGACAGTATAGAACTAGGAACTAGAAAGAAGATTACGATAATTTTACTAAATAACGTGAGCAGGAAAAGAGGTTTCGAAACCTTTCGTTCAGTACTTTTACCTACCTACTTAATTACTCAACTAAATTTATCTAACTATGAAAAAATAAATTAAATCTAAATTAAACGCCATACGGAAATAATAATAATAAAATCTTAGGTGGTAGTTTTGGCTATAATCAATATAGTTTACTTGAAATTTATTTATTTTCGTTTACATTTTCTCAATAATGACGAAGACAACTAGCGTCACCCCACCCCCTTCGCCTCCCTCCCGGGTATCCCCTCTCCCCGCGTTCGTTCTACACTCTGGGTTTTGGAGCGTTGTGATTGGTCAGCCGCTGCGTCGATTCTCTCACCGCTTGCCGCAACTGCGAGCCGCGACCGTCACTATAAATACAACTGTTGGGGACGATGGCGATTTTATACTGTGACTGAACTCCGTTTCGGTAGCACGTGTACTCATAAACAATCTCATAATGCCGCCCAAGACAAGTGGTAAAGCCGCCAAGAAGTCTGGCAAAGCCCAGAAGAACATCTCCAAGACCGACAAGAAGAAGAAGAAGCACAAGAGGAAGGAGAGTTACGCCATCTACATCTACAAGGTGCTGAAGCAGGTGCACCCCGACACCGGTATCTCCAGCAAGGCCATGTCTATCATGAACTCGTTCGTGAACGACATCTTCGAGCGTATCGCCGCCGAAGCTTCGCGTCTCGCCCACTACAACAAGAGATCGACCATCACGTCCAGGGAGGTGCAGACGTCCGTCAGGCTCCTGCTGCCCGGTGAGCTCGCCAAGCACGCCGTCAGTGAAGGCACGAAGGCCGTCACCAAGTACACCAGCTCCAAGTGAGCGATCGGTAGGCTAGCAAGAGCCGCCGGCGCTCCGTCTCAACGCCGCCTCGTGTTTGTGTACAGTGTTGCGACCCAGTGCGCTTGTTCGTGTGTCTTGTCGATTGTGGTGCGTGTTAATTGTGTTAGTGTCGTCGTAATGTGTATACATACACATAAGTACCTACCACCTACCCGCTGTGTGTCATGTATGTACGTACGAGACGCGCACGATGCACGTGCTACGAGACGCAAACCTCGACAAACCTCTGGACGTGCACGCGCGCACCGTGGGATGGCGATGGCAGGAGTCAAAACAAAAGGCCCTTTTCAGGGCCACAAATATGTTCATGTGATACCTAAATTCACGTTTCTTTAAAATGGATGACAGTCAAAACGTTACTTACACACATACCTCACCCACCTTACCTACCTACCTACCTACAACTAACAAACGAAACTATAAAAAGTTTGTATCATACCGATGAAGTGAATGGGGACTTATCAGGCTTAATATATGTAGATAGAATAAATAGATCTACCTGAATACCCCACCCAAAACTAACTGCCTATCTACTAATTTACTTACTTTTAGTCACCTAGCTGCTAGCTTTTTAGTTAGACGAAACCACCTAACATAATATCTTCCCGCGTAAACTACCTATAGCAAAGTGTAGTGTAGTAGTAGCCACTAGCCAGTGTCTTAGCACAGGGAAAACTGTGAATGAATTCCGAATAATTTATTTAAACACAACACAATAATAATGACAACAAGTTAGTTACACGAGTACCTACCTAGGTGCGTTCTTAATACTTTTCTATACTTATTAGCAAATGGAAAATGTAACCTGCATAATACTCTGTGTAAGTCCCTCCCCTCCGACCCACACAGAGTATTATGCGGGTGGGTGGGTGGGTAAAACCAAACCTACGAAAAACGTAAGTACATACATCTAAAAAAATAAATAATTAAATATTCTATAGTTATTGTTTTATTTTACAACAATTTTAGTTAGCTCGTTGTACTAAAGACGGCGCGGCGCGCAGGGGCGGGCGAGCGCGCTCGCTCATGCCCGCTACGCTGCTTTAGTATAAATACGTCGAGCGAGCGCGTTACGTTTTTATTCTCTCTCGTACGTTCGAAGTGTGTAGGTCCGCGCGCGTCCGTTGCGTGTATCTATAGAATTTTCAGTTGATTTTATTATCGTATATCTCGTTATTGTTTACGATGGCGCGTACTAAGCAGACCGCTCGTAAATCCACCGGTGGTAAGGCGCCGAGGAAACAGCTCGCCACCAAGGCTGCGCGCAAGAGCGCACCGGCCACCGGTGGCGTTAAGAAGCCCCATCGCTACAGGCCCGGCACTGTGGCCCTCCGTGAGATTCGTCGCTACCAGAAGAGTACCGAACTGCTGATCCGCAAGCTTCCGTTCCAGCGTCTCGTGCGTGAGATCGCACAGGACTTCAAGACCGATCTCCGTTTCCAGAGCTCAGCTGTTATGGCGCTGCAGGAGGCTAGCGAAGCTTATCTCGTCGGTCTCTTCGAAGACACCAACCTGTGCGCGATTCACGCGAAGCGCGTCACCATCATGCCCAAGGACATCCAGTTGGCGCGCAGGATCAGAGGCGAACGCGCTTAAAACTGCTGCTGACGTCACACAATACACGTCGCCCTACACGTAGACTGCGCTTTCGTGCAGTGCATCGTGTCTGTGGCTGTGGCTGTGCGTTCGTTCACATAAAAGGCCCTTTTCAGGGCCACATATGTATCAGAATATAAAATGTTTCTTTATATCAGACGTCAAAAAAAGAAAACGTTACCTACCTACCTACCTAGTACCTACACATCTACACTATGCACGCATGATCCACATTATTTTTAAACAAAATGCCTAAGTAGGCACATATAGTACTTATAACATTTCTTAGATTACAACGAATAAAAGAGGAGTGAGTACTTACATTATGTTTGATAATGTTTCTATATCTATATTCCTACTATGATAACTTGCATGGTTGATTCGAAACATACTTTGGTTCACTAGAGTAGGTACCTGCACACACAGTACAGGATACCTATAAACTATCATAACAGAGTGAAAGGAATAGTCAATCAGCTACCTACCATAGAGTTATAATGCATTCGATTTTACCTATCGTTTAAACTAGGTGCATGCATGGTATTTTTAAGGCTCGTGTGGTACCTACTTGGTTATTGGTAGCATATTGTTTTTTATTTTATTTTGTTATTATTACCTACCTATCTATAATTATTTCATAAGTTTAGTACTCAAGTTCTATTCGTCCAACCGACCAACCAGCGACGAGCGTCGGCTCGCCTCGCCCCGCGCACCTCCCGTTTCTGTCCCCCCGCCCGCTGAGCTCCACGTTTACTATAAATATAAGGAGCCGAGCGGCTTCAAAAAATTACACAGTCGCTCGCGTCGTTCGTGTGCGCGCACCCGTGCTGTTTTTATCGTGTGTTTCGAAACCCCACTGCAAAGAAGATGACCGGTCGCGGTAAGGGAGGAAAGGGTCTGGGAAAAGGAGGAGCCAAGCGTCACAGGAAGGTACTTCGTGATAACATCCAGGGTATCACGAAGCCCGCCATCCGTCGTCTGGCTCGCAGAGGCGGAGTGAAACGTATCTCCGGTCTGATCTACGAGGAGACTCGCGGTGTGCTCAAAGTGTTCCTAGAGAACGTTATTCGCGACGCCGTCACGTACACCGAGCACGCCAAGAGGAAGACCGTCACCGCCATGGACGTCGTCTACGCTCTGAAGCGCCAGGGTCGTACCCTGTACGGTTTCGGCGGTTAAACAAGTGCACATCCCCGGCGTGTACGCGTTGCCTGCCTGCCCGCGCAACCAGCTCTACATACTGTGGTGGACGTGTGTGTGTTGTGTTTGTTGTGAACATAATCATACCGTTCGACCATGCGTATATAGACGCGCTCATAAAAAGGCCCTTTTCAGGGCCGCATATGATTCGATGTTATTAAATGTTTCTTGAGTGGAATTGTCTAAAAAACGTACCTCTACCTACCTACCTACCTACCTACCAACCTACCTACCTACACTGAATTAGATGTACGCAAGTACCACCACCTATGCAATGGCACTGCGAGGGACAGTCATTCAATTCGTTACCAATAAATGCACTCCAGTAATACGGTCGTACCTACATAGGGAGTGTTGGAGTTATGTACCTGCCTAAATATCGTAATTCTATTATAGATAAATCAGTTTTCTCGTTAGCTTTATATTGAAATACTTACCATACATACACATTATAATGCCCTTGCTTATTGTTCGTACCTACATACCTACCTAATGCTTGAAAAGCCCTCCGCCGCTGAGGCGTTGTACACACACCACACCGACCGACTGGAATGGAAAAACAAAAGCAAAACATTAGTAGTTACCTACCTACCGTAATATTCGAAATAAGACTTACGTTCTTGTAGAACATCTACCTAGTATGATACCTATCCGTATGATCGCTTCTCGGCGTGCGTGCCGTTTGTTTATGTCGTGTTATTATTAAGTAAGTATGGCAATTTTGATCGCATCTTATGAGGTTTTTTTTTTTTTTTTTTTTTTTTTTTTTTGGTTTTTGTTTCCCTTATTTCTACTAGTCACATTAGTGATTTACTATACGTAGCTCTATCACAGGCAGCCTGCTCACTGTGCTAAGAGAATGCGGTACACGGGCCCGGGCACGGGCCTTACCTACTGGCGCGCCCGCTCGCCGCCGTCCGAACGAGTACGCGGCTGCGACGGTCTATTGTAGTTTTACACATTACTTAACACGCTTTCTGATGCGATCATACCGATCCGTACACTGTCAACTCCTCGAAGGGCACTGCGGTCTTTTAATATCACTATATTATTAGGTTGCACGTCCTGTACGGAGTCGTCCGTCCTTAACAGTTCGGCGGTCGCGGTGTTTTACGACGCTCCACTTTTAGGTCGATAATACCTTCGCGAGACTGTGTGATATCGACGGAGTGCTGTTGCCACACAGGCTCGATATCCTCCTTGTTGACGCGTCGACCTCGATCGGCACTAACTATCACTTTTATAGAGAAAATAACGTTTTGAACGCGACCCGACCTACGCTTCCCACTCAGTCGTCAAAATAAACCTACGCCACCGGCCGAACGCGCATCTCACGCTCCCGGAATTCGAACACGGCCATCGTCAACTTCATGACCTATCCGAAAACGTCGCAACCCGTTGCACTAAGCGCCGTTAACCATTCTTTTTATTTGTTTTATTAGATACGTGTTAGTGAAAACTTTCAAGCGTTCATACGAGAAAACGTCCCGCGACATCGCGGCGCTCGTTACGGTAAAGTTCCGTCGTACCTGAGCGTACGTATACGAAATTCTTGTAACCTATAAGTGGCGACATCTAAGTCTCTATCCTTATACAATTAATTTTTAACAGTGCGTGTTTCGTGTGAAGTATATCATCAATAAATAATACGATGGCTGACACCGCAGTTGCTACCGAGGCACCAGCGCCCGCTACACCAGCGAAGAAGGCGGCGAGGCAGGCCGGCGGCGCCGGTGCCGCGAAGAAACCGAAGGCGAAGCCGACCCATCCCAAAACATCTGAGATGGTCAACAACGCCATCAAGGAGATGAAGGAGCGCAGTGGATCTTCCCTGCAGGCGATCAAGAAGTACATCGCCGCGCAGTACAAGGTCGACGCGGAGAAACTGGCTCCGTTCATCAGAAAATATCTGAAGAGCGCCGTCGAATCTGGAGCACTGATCCAGACCAAGGGCAAGGGTGCCTCCGGTTCGTTCAAGCTCGAGTCGAAATCGTCCGCGGCCAAGAAACCCGCCGGCGCCGCTGGCAAAGCCGCCGGCAAGGCGCCCGCCGCCGCCGCCGCCGCTAAGACGAAGAAGGCTACCGCCTCTGCGGCCGGCGCCAAGACCAAGAAGGCAGCAGCCGCGGCCGCCTCCGGTTCACCTTCAAAATCCAAGGCATCGGCCGCCGCCACCGCCAAGGACAAGAAGGCCGCCGCCGCCGCTAAGAAGAAGCCGGCGCCCAAGAAGGCCGCCGCTCCCGCTAAGGCGAAGGGAGGCGCCGCTCCCAAGGCTAAGAAGACCGCGAAGCCGCCAACCAAGAAACCTAAAGCGCCTAAACCCAAGAAGGCCGCGGCTACACCCAAGTCTAAGCCGGCAGCCAAGAAAGCGTCCGCCGCTAAGAAGTAAGCTACGGTCGCGTTCGCGTCACACCCGCGACGGCGACGACGACCACGGCGACAGCGGCGCAGCAGAGTCGGCTGACCAGACGACCACCACCAACACCTACCTACCAACCTACTTACCTGCTCACCATCGATACGACAACTGCTGATGAGTGATAGTGACAAGTGTGCGTGCGCGTCTTAAACTACTACTGTTTGTGTGTAAGTACATGTATTATTACATACCTACACTGTAGAGAGAGTCGCGCGCGTGCGCTATGTTGTTGTTTGTGCGTTTGTTTTCATCATCGTCTAACCGCGCGCACGCAGTACGTACGTACGCGTCTATCGTCCTCGGGAAGGAGGGTGCTGAACGCGCTCGACGTGTCTCGAGCTCGTCACCAAGGTGATTCATTCATCAGAAGCTGCATCAAAGCTGAAGAAACCACCACGGGCGGCGGCACCGAGATGCTTAGCGCGCGTGCATGCGCTCACCACACCAAAAAGCCCTTTTCAGGGCTAACAATACTATCATGAATATTGACAATATTCGTTTCTTTAACACAGATAGTCAAAAACGTTGTAAATTATAATAATACATGAACACTAATATTCACATATAGAGAGGTACCTACCTACTCACACGAAATAACTCTTCAAATAAATTACCTAAGATCTAGCTAGGAAAGAGATCTATACAGACTGATACACCATACCTACCTACCTACCTACCTACCTACCTACCTACCTACCTACCTACCTACCTACCTACCTACCTACCTACCTACCTACCTACCTACTTTACACTACCTATTTCAATATTCCACACAATGATACAATAATGAATAACTTATACTAAGCTTACAGTCTAATATCTACAAAAGTAACTAATGTTCTTAATGTACAATAATTTACGCTTACAATAGACCCTCTAAAGTATAAAAGTAAACAAGGGAACTTGGCACATTATAAGTTTGATTATTCAAAAATAAATTATTGGTAGCTAGGTGTTTCATATTATTGTATCTTATGACAAAGCGTATTTACGCTCGTATACCACGTACGGGTAGGTAGGTGAAAAACACAAACACTAAAAAAGAAAAGAAAAAAAGTTCATTAATTCTGTAGTAATCTATGTCAAAACTCTACCCACCCCCCATATCCATGGTGCAGTGTACGTGAACGCGCTTGCGCGTTTTGTGAATTACGTTTCGTTATCTGTGCACCCCTCCCGCTTACACCGCCATGCGGCGCATGTATAAATAAGCGGGCCGGTACGCGGAGCGTCATCATATCACTCTGCGCGCGACGCTCGCCCCGAACGGACGTGTTGTGAAGTGCTCCTGCCCGCTGCGTGACTCACCTCTCGCCGCAATCAAGACTCGCTGCGCCCCGCTGCGAACATTGTAGCCGCCCCGGCTACAGACGATTTAATTAATTGGTGAATTTATTTCACTGATTAATTCAGTCTAAACTGTCTTTTTCAAGACATAATATTTCTTTGTCGGAGAAAGCTTCGTGTAGAATCACTTGGCCCTCTCCGGGTAAAATCCACTGTTTTTGTGGTCCTCGGTTGAAACCTCACGGTGTCAACGAATCCGAGGGGGTGTTGACCCGACTCACCCGCCGAACCCCTTCAGGGCTAGGCATCAATCGGACGGGTCCCAGACCACCGGCCTTGGGGGATCTCCTAGTCGGTACTGGTGACAGTTTTGCCTCCACAGCAACTCACCCAGTGTCTTTGGGGTGTCTCTACACCCCTCGCATTGGACGTCAGGGCCCTGTTGCACATTAAGATTGGCAACAGGTTTACAAGCTTAGGGCTCACCATTAGGTACACACCCCCCTGCCTACACCCGGCAGGGAGGGCCACACATCCCCGGGCTATCCTCCCGGGGAAGTAGCCGTTAGGATTGTTAGGAGTTTTTATAGGGACTTAGGCCACTCCCTATGAGTGAATTGTAGGCCCCCCACCATGGCCAGTAACATGGCACCCCCTCCGTCCAAGTCAGAATGGCTGGCTGGACTGAAGCATTTTATAGCCACGGATCCTAATTTCGCGCTAGAGCTAGGAACCGTCCTGCGCCCGATAGCGCATCTTATGTTCCCCGCGAACATTCCCAAGCCCGCTCCCGCGATCATCGCGTTCACCGATGCTCCGGAATCCCCAGCTTGCCCGCCCTCCCCGGCTTTTTCCGAAGAGCCGCCGGAAGAGATGGACGCTGAAGACGTCCCGTCAGATACGGACACCCTCACCGGTGATTCCGAACAAGTAATAGTAGTTGAAGCTAACGCCCCGCCCGCTTCCGAATCTTCTCCCTCATCCACCGAAGAGGTGTTTACCACCGTCGAGGGAAAAGGGAAAAAGAGGAAGAAGAAGTCTTGCGGTAACTCGCAAGCCGCAAAAATTCCCTTGACCGACGTCTCAGCGTCCCTCCTCGCGCGTCCCCCCACCCCGCCGCCGTCGACCTCCGCCGCGGCCCCCACTCCGACCGCGACCGCTCCCACCGCCGCGCCCGCTCCCACCGCCGCGCCCCGCACCGCTGCGGGGAAAAAGGAGCCCACCCCGCCCCCTGTGTTCATTCAGGACAAGGGAAAATGGACCGACGTGTCCAAATGGTGTGCCGAGGCTCGCATAGCCTACACCAATGCCAGGACCACGACCCAAGGCATAAAGGTGACCGTCCCGACGTCCCGCGACTACAGGGACCTCACCAAGCTTCTCCGCTACAGAGGCGTATCGTTCCATACGTACGCCCTGCAGGAAGACCGACAAGTACGGGTAGTCATTAAGAAGCTACCTAAAGAGATTGAGACCGCGGACATCAAGGCCGACCTTGAATACCAAGGCGTCCCAGTATTAGAGGTGCACCGCATGCACCGAGCCCGGCACGGTATGCCATTTGATATGGTGTTAGTAGTCTGCCCTCCCTCAGAGGGACATAATCCGATATTTAAAATAAAAACAGTCTGCAATCTCTCGGGCATAAAAATCGAGAAACCACGTAAAACTGGCATTATCGGTCAATGCCATCGTTGTCAGCTCTACGGCCACGCGCAGTCACACTGCAACGCCAAACCTAGGTGCGTAAAGTGCCTAGGCGACCACGGCACAGCCGACTGTGCCCGTCCTAAGGACCGTGCCCTCTGCACGGAACCACCCAGTTGCGTCCTCTGCGGCGAGTCAGGCCATCCGGCCAACTATAGGGGGTGCTCGAAAGCACCCAAATCCTCATCTCCCAAGCTAGCGAAGCGTGCAGACGCCCGCCAGCAAAGGGAAGCCCCGACCGCGAGATTACCAGATCGTCTCAGCCCCCAGAGGCCGAGTCCCTGGAACTATCTGAACCATCAGCAGGCGTTCCCTGCGTTGGCTTCAGCTAGGCCCACGCTCGCACCAATCCCACCGCTTGTTGACCCGCGTACCGGCGCCCCCGCGCTAACTACTCGGTTCCCCTACCCCCACGCGCCCGTCTCCATCGCGTCCGCCGTCGCCGCGCCCGCCGCCGCCGCACCCGCCGCCGTCGCACCCGCCGTCGTCGCGCCCGCCGCCGTCGCGCCCGCCGCCGCCGCCGCCGTACCACCCGCAGCGCGCTCCGCAGCGCGTCAAGCCGCCCGCCCACCAGTCGCAGTAAACCAGCACCCTGGTCCCGCGACCATGAACCCTATGGACGTGTATAATACAATCAACAGCACGTTCCTAAAGTTCTTCTCCCCTCGTGCCCTCCGTATGGCACAGGAGCTCAGTGCAGCCACTAGGGCTGGAGACTTTAATCAGGTTTACGCGATCTACAACGCGTACCCGGACATTACGCAGTCCGTGTTCGATTCCCAACCAAAAACCGGTACCCACTATGTCTAACAAAATAGTCGCGCGTATCAAACCCCGATCCCTAAAGCTAGGAACATTCAACGCAAACGGTATCCAATCCCAACGTGATGAGATCGCCCAATTCCTCCGCGACCATCAACTAGACGTACTCCTAGTACAAGAGTCATTCTTAAAACCCTACAACCGCGACCCGAAAATTGCAAACTACCGAGTAGTGCGCAACGACAGGTCGCGTTGTCACATGGGTGGAACACTCATTTACTATAAAAGGTCACTACACTGCATCCCTATGGATCCCCCCACCCTTACCCGATTAGAAGTTTCGGTCTGCCGACTAGGCCTGACGGGCCACCAACCCGTAACAATAGTCTCAGCCTATATCCCGCCCACTTCTCAAGCAGAAGATTTCCAACCAATCGCCGATGACCTCGCCGTGCTTTTAGAATTGAGTGACTCTGTTATCATAGCAGGCGATCTCAACGCTAAACATCCCGCATGGAATAGTAACACTTCATCGACTAGAGGAAGACGATTGTTCGACCTCTGTTCCTCACTAGTCTTTGACGTCGTCGCCCCGATGACTCCAACTCACTTTCCCCACAACGTAAATCGTAGGCCCGATGTACTCGACATTGCCATTCTGAAGCGAATCAACTTAAGGTTGGATTCCATAGAAGCAATAAACGAGCTCACCTCCGATCACCGTCCGGTAGTCATGCACCTGGCCCCTCGCACGGGTCTCCCAGGATCTGACCATCCCCCCCTCACCAAAGTGGTAACGGACTGGAGGCGAGTAGGCGATTCGCTGAAAACCAACACATCCCCCCACTTGAATGCCATCCCCGATCACTTTGACTCTATCGCCGACACAACGGCCGCGATCGACTCATTCACGGGTCACGTACAATCTGTCCTGAACGACTGTTCAAGGGAAATTCCTGAGGTGGAAGACCACCGATGGAAGTTGCCGGACGATGTACGCGAACTGCTAAATGAGAAGAACGCAGCTGTTCGTGCCTACAGCAACTTTCCCTGCGATGCGAACAAGGCTCACATGCGCTATTTACAGAGATCTGTAAAGACACGCATGCAAGAGCTTCGTGACGCTAACTGGGACAAGATGCTGAGCGATTTAGAGCCAACGCATCTAGCCTTCTGGCAACTTCAGAGGAATCTCAAATCCCGAGAAGTCGCCACCATGCCTCCCCTGACCCGGCCCGACGGCACAGTCGCGTTCGACGACATCGAAAAGGCCGAGTGCCTTGCCGAGAGCCTCGAAGCCCAATGCACGCCCAGTTCGCTACCAGTAGACCAGGCACACCTCGCTGAGGTGGACGCCGAAGTCGAACGTAGAGCCTCCCTCCCGCCCGTCGAGGACCCTGATGATCCACTACCTCTCGTCACCCCGGACGAAGTTCACGAGGTCATCAAAGGTCTGAAACCCCGAAAGGCCCCCGGCGCTGACGGAATCACCAATAGGGTGCTCCAGATGCTGCCCGCTCACCTGATCATGCTCTTGGCCACCATCTTCAATGGAGCCTTGAGCAATAACATCTTCCCGCAAGCATGGAAGGAAGCCACGGTCATCGGCATCCCAAAACTTGGCAAGCCCAAGACCGAGCCCACGAGCTACCGCCCCATCAGTTTACTGAATTCGCTCGGTAAAATCTACGAGAGACTTATTTATAAGCGACTCAGAAATTTTGCCGAGACGAAAGGCCTCATTCCCGACGAGCAGTTTGGTTTTAGAACCCAACACTCGTGCGTGCAACAGGTCCACCGCATCGTAGAAGACATAAGCGCTGGCTTCCAGCGCGGTACGTTGACCGGTGCAGTATTCTTCGACATAGCGAAAGCCTTCGACAAAGTCTGGCACAACGGCTTATTATATAAGCTGTACAAACTCGGTGTGCCCGACCGTCTCGTGCTCATCCTACGAGACTTTTTGTCGAACCGCACCTTTCGGTATCGAATAGAGGGAGCGATTTCATCCCCTCACCCCATACGCGCCGGCGTCCCTCAGGGCGCCGTGCTGTCCCCTCTCATATTTACGCTATTCACTAGCGATATCCCCAAACGTAGACTGGCAAAGTTGGCGCTTTTCGCCGACGACACAGCCATTTACTACGCTGGGAAAAATCCCGACGCGATAGCCTCCAGGCTCCAAACCGCAGTCAACGTTCTTGGCGCGTGGTTTAGAAAGTGGAGGATCGAAGTCAATCCCGATAAAAGTCAAGCGGTTCTCTTCTCGAAACCGAGACACTTTCCCGACCCCCCCCGGCCCATCTCCATGTTTGGCAAGCCTATCCCTTGGGAGAAGCAAGCCAAGTATCTAGGAGTGATTATGGATCAGCACATCACCTTCTCAGAGCACATCAAGAAGGCGCGCTCGCGCGCCGCCTTCGCACTGGGAAGGTTGCACTCTGTTCTTAATGCACGCAGCAAGTTGTCACTAAGGTGCAAGTTGCGAATATACACGGCGTGCATAAGGCCAATCATGACCTATGCTAGTGCAGTCTTTGCACATACACACCCCCGTTACATCCATAGGATGCAGACGCTCCAAAACCGTTTCCTTCGCCAAGCTACGGGCTCGCCATGGTACGTTAGGAACGAGATCCTCCATCTCGACCTCAAAGTCCCCACGATAGCTCAGTTCCTTAAACGCAATTCAAAGCGTTTCTTCGAATCCGCCGCGCAACACCGCAATCCTCTGATTGCAAAGGCCGCCAGTTATGTCCCCAGTAGAATCAGTCGTATTCGCCGGCCGCGACATGTCCTCTCCGACCCTGATGACCCCATCACTATTCTCCAAGAAAGCAGTAGGGCCACCAGTACAGCTCGCAAACAAAAACAACCGTCCTTCCGACCTCGCCGCCGAGGTCCTCGCGTCCCGCGAAGACCCCGAGTAAATGAAACCCCCCCCAACCGTCCCTTGCCCGCAAAAGTGCCAGCCCGCGCCGAAGCTGTGCAAGTAAAGTTAAAACCCCCATGATCTAATAATAAGAAAAATTATTTGATCCAGCCTGTCCCCACTTGCTGCCCTCCCGTAAAAGTGACTCCCTGAGCCGAGGCTCGTACCCCGCAGGGGGTGCCCTCAGTGCGCAGTTGCTGTAGGTTTAGTAATCAGTTTGTAAGCCCTGGCTGGAGGCTCTTAGCGTAAAAACTAAAAGTCACCGCAGGAAAGCCCGGTTAAGCAGTCACGGCCTCTCAAGGTCAACTGCGAGATGCCATACCCAAAAAAAAAAAAAAAAAAAAAAAGCGGAGCGTCATTATAACTAGATTCTTTCGGCGCGCGCACTTCTGTACGCGTGTTTCGTTATTTTCGTGAGTTGTTCTTTAAACAAATCTTTCAATTATGTCTGGTCGCGGCAAAGGTGGCAAGGTGAAGGGAAAGGCAAAGTCCCGTTCCAACCGTGCCGGTCTCCAGTTCCCTGTGGGTCGTATTCACAGGCTGCTGCGTAACGGAAACTACGCCGAGCGCGTGGGTGCCGGCGCTCCCGTCTACTTGGCCGCCGTGATGGAGTATCTGGCTGCTGAGGTCCTCGAGTTGGCCGGAAACGCCGCGAGAGACAACAAGAAGACCAGGATCATCCCGCGTCATCTGCAATTGGCCATCCGCAACGACGAGGAGTTGAACAAGCTGCTCTCCGGTGTGACGATCGCTCAAGGTGGTGTGCTGCCGAACATCCAGGCGGTGCTACTGCCCAAGAAGACCGAGAAGAAGGCTTAAACGTGGTGCCGCGACGTCTGAAGAAGAACGTGGTGCTTCGTGCGAGTGCGCCCCCGCACGCGTATTTCGATATCATGTCGATTGCGCGATGCTCTCCGCTCGTATGCATTCAAAACAAAAGGCCCTTTTCAGGGCCACAATATGATTCGTCAAATAAATAAATAAGACAGTTTCTTTATCGGTGTTGTCGTCAAACAAAAACGTACCTACCTCGCGCAACTGTGAGGCAGGAGATTTAAAACCTATTATAATGTAGCTAGCTAGCTACATTACTACTACTACTACTACTACTACATTACTATTAGCTACTACTAGCTAGGTAGGTACACACACACACACACACACACACACACGAAATATTATTATTGAGCATGTGTCACATGAACACGCCCTACACTAAGGCGCGCTACAACGCAAAGTTGTATGTATGTATGTATGTATGTATGTATGTATGTACTAACAGTAGGTGTGTGTTTATAATATGACCAACAATTGAGTAGAGTTAGTGTAACAGAAATAACGTTGGCTATTATGATGGTAGTTCATACCATACATCACAATAACAATGTTTGTTTACATAATAGACAGTATAGAACTAGGAACTAGAAAGAAGATTACGATAATTTTACTAAATAACGTGAGCAGGAAAAGAGGTTTCGAAACCTTTCGTTCAGTACTTTTACCTACCTACTTAATTACTCAACTAAATTTATCTAACTATGAAAAAATAAATTAAATCTAAATTAAACGCCATACGGAAATAATAATAATAAAATCTTAGGTGGTAGTTTTGGCTATAATCAATATAGTTTACTTGAAATTTATTTATTTTCGTTTACATTTTCTCAATAATGACGAAGACAACTAGCGTCACCCCACCCCCTTCGCCTCCCTCCCGGGTATCCCCTCTCCCCGCGTTCGTTCTACACTCTGGGTTTTGGAGCGTTGTGATTGGTCAGCCGCTGCGTCGATTCTCTCACCGCTTGCCGCAACTGCGAGCCGCGACCGTCACTATAAATACAACTGTTGGGGACGATGGCGATTTTATACTGTGACTGAACTCCGTTTCGGTAGCACGTGTACTCATAAACAATCTCATAATGCCGCCCAAGACAAGTGGTAAAGCCGCCAAGAAGTCTGGCAAAGCCCAGAAGAACATCTCCAAGACCGACAAGAAGAAGAAGAAGCACAAGAGGAAGGAGAGTTACGCCATCTACATCTACAAGGTGCTGAAGCAGGTGCACCCCGACACCGGTATCTCCAGCAAGGCCATGTCTATCATGAACTCGTTCGTGAACGACATCTTCGAGCGTATCGCCGCCGAAGCTTCGCGTCTCGCCCACTACAACAAGAGATCGACCATCACGTCCAGGGAGGTGCAGACGTCCGTCAGGCTCCTGCTGCCCGGTGAGCTCGCCAAGCACGCCGTCAGTGAAGGCACGAAGGCCGTCACCAAGTACACCAGCTCCAAGTGAGCGATCGGTAGGCTAGCAAGAGCCGCCGGCGCTCCGTCTCAACGCCGCCTCGTGTTTGTGTACAGTGTTGCGACCCAGTGCGCTTGTTCGTGTGTCTTGTCGATTGTGGTGCGTGTTAATTGTGTTAGTGTCGTCGTAATGTGTATACATACACATAAGTACCTACCACCTACCCGCTGTGTGTCATGTATGTACGTACGAGACGCGCACGATGCACGTGCTACGAGACGCAAACCTCGACAAACCTCTGGACGTGCACGCGCGCACCGTGGGATGGCGATGGCAGGAGTCAAAACAAAAGGCCCTTTTCAGGGCCACAAATATGTTCATGTGATACCTAAATTCACGTTTCTTTAAAATGGATGACAGTCAAAACGTTACTTACACACATACCTCACCCACCTTACCTACCTACCTACCTACAACTAACAAACGAAACTATAAAAAGTTTGTATCATACCGATGAAGTGAATGGGGACTTATCAGGCTTAATATATGTAGATAGAATAAATAGATCTACCTGAATACCCCACCCAAAACTAACTGCCTATCTACTAATTTACTTACTTTTAGTCACCTAGCTGCTAGCTTTTTAGTTAGACGAAACCACCTAACATAATATCTTCCCGCGTAAACTACCTATAGCAAAGTGTAGTGTAGTAGTAGCCACTAGCCAGTGTCTTAGCACAGGGAAAACTGTGAATGAATTCCGAATAATTTATTTAAACACAACACAATAATAATGACAACAAGTTAGTTACACGAGTACCTACCTAGGTGCGTTCTTAATACTTTTCTATACTTATTAGCAAATGGAAAATGTAACCTGCATAATACTCTGTGTAAGTCCCTCCCCTCCGACCCACACAGAGTATTATGCGGGTGGGTGGGTGGGTAAAACCAAACCTACGAAAAACGTAAGTACATACATCTAAAAAAATAAATAATTAAATATTCTATAGTTATTGTTTTATTTTACAACAATTTTAGTTAGCTCGTTGTACTAAAGACGGCGCGGCGCGCAGGGGCGGGCGAGCGCGCTCGCTCATGCCCGCTACGCTGCTTTAGTATAAATACGTCGAGCGAGCGCGTTACGTTTTTATTCTCTCTCGTACGTTCGAAGTGTGTAGGTCCGCGCGCGTCCGTTGCGTGTATCTATAGAATTTTCAGTTGATTTTATTATCGTATATCTCGTTATTGTTTACGATGGCGCGTACTAAGCAGACCGCTCGTAAATCCACCGGTGGTAAGGCGCCGAGGAAACAGCTCGCCACCAAGGCTGCGCGCAAGAGCGCACCGGCCACCGGTGGCGTTAAGAAGCCCCATCGCTACAGGCCCGGCACTGTGGCCCTCCGTGAGATTCGTCGCTACCAGAAGAGTACCGAACTGCTGATCCGCAAGCTTCCGTTCCAGCGTCTCGTGCGTGAGATCGCACAGGACTTCAAGACCGATCTCCGTTTCCAGAGCTCAGCTGTTATGGCGCTGCAGGAGGCTAGCGAAGCTTATCTCGTCGGTCTCTTCGAAGACACCAACCTGTGCGCGATTCACGCGAAGCGCGTCACCATCATGCCCAAGGACATCCAGTTGGCGCGCAGGATCAGAGGCGAACGCGCTTAAAACTGCTGCTGACGTCACACAATACACGTCGCCCTACACGTAGACTGCGCTTTCGTGCAGTGCATCGTGTCTGTGGCTGTGGCTGTGCGTTCGTTCACATAAAAGGCCCTTTTCAGGGCCACATATGTATCAGAATATAAAATGTTTCTTTATATCAGACGTCAAAAAAAGAAAACGTTACCTACCTACCTACCTAGTACCTACACATCTACACTATGCACGCATGATCCACATTATTTTTAAACAAAATGCCTAAGTAGGCACATATAGTACTTATAACATTTCTTAGATTACAACGAATAAAAGAGGAGTGAGTACTTACATTATGTTTGATAATGTTTCTATATCTATATTCCTACTATGATAACTTGCATGGTTGATTCGAAACATACTTTGGTTCACTAGAGTAGGTACCTGCACACACAGTACAGGATACCTATAAACTATCATAACAGAGTGAAAGGAATAGTCAATCAGCTACCTACCATAGAGTTATAATGCATTCGATTTTACCTATCGTTTAAACTAGGTGCATGCATGGTATTTTTAAGGCTCGTGTGGTACCTACTTGGTTATTGGTAGCATATTGTTTTTTATTTTATTTTGTTATTATTACCTACCTATCTATAATTATTTCATAAGTTTAGTACTCAAGTTCTATTCGTCCAACCGACCAACCAGCGACGAGCGTCGGCTCGCCTCGCCCCGCGCACCTCCCGTTTCTGTCCCCCCGCCCGCTGAGCTCCACGTTTACTATAAATATAAGGAGCCGAGCGGCTTCAAAAAATTACACAGTCGCTCGCGTCGTTCGTGTGCGCGCACCCGTGCTGTTTTTATCGTGTGTTTCGAAACCCCACTGCAAAGAAGATGACCGGTCGCGGTAAGGGAGGAAAGGGTCTGGGAAAAGGAGGAGCCAAGCGTCACAGGAAGGTACTTCGTGATAACATCCAGGGTATCACGAAGCCCGCCATCCGTCGTCTGGCTCGCAGAGGCGGAGTGAAACGTATCTCCGGTCTGATCTACGAGGAGACTCGCGGTGTGCTCAAAGTGTTCCTAGAGAACGTTATTCGCGACGCCGTCACGTACACCGAGCACGCCAAGAGGAAGACCGTCACCGCCATGGACGTCGTCTACGCTCTGAAGCGCCAGGGTCGTACCCTGTACGGTTTCGGCGGTTAAACAAGTGCACATCCCCGGCGTGTACGCGTTGCCTGCCTGCCCGCGCAACCAGCTCTACATACTGTGGTGGACGTGTGTGTGTTGTGTTTGTTGTGAACATAATCATACCGTTCGACCATGCGTATATAGACGCGCTCATAAAAAGGCCCTTTTCAGGGCCGCATATGATTCGATGTTATTAAATGTTTCTTGAGTGGAATTGTCTAAAAAACGTACCTCTACCTACCTACCTACCTACCTACCAACCTACCTACCTACACTGAATTAGATGTACGCAAGTACCACCACCTATGCAATGGCACTGCGAGGGACAGTCATTCAATTCGTTACCAATAAATGCACTCCAGTAATACGGTCGTACCTACATAGGGAGTGTTGGAGTTATGTACCTGCCTAAATATCGTAATTCTATTATAGATAAATCAGTTTTCTCGTTAGCTTTATATTGAAATACTTACCATACATACACATTATAATGCCCTTGCTTATTGTTCGTACCTACATACCTACCTAATGCTTGAAAAGCCCTCCGCCGCTGAGGCGTTGTACACACACCACACCGACCGACTGGAATGGAAAAACAAAAGCAAAACATTAGTAGTTACCTACCTACCGTAATATTCGAAATAAGACTTACGTTCTTGTAGAACATCTACCTAGTATGATACCTATCCGTATGATCGCTTCTCGGCGTGCGTGCCGTTTGTTTATGTCGTGTTATTATTAAGTAAGTATGGCAATTTTGATCGCATCTTATGAGGTTTTTTTTTTTTTTTTTTTTTTTTTTTTTTGGTTTTTGTTTCCCTTATTTCTACTAGTCACATTAGTGATTTACTATACGTAGCTCTATCACAGGCAGCCTGCTCACTGTGCTAAGAGAATGCGGTACACGGGCCCGGGCACGGGCCTTACCTACTGGCGCGCCCGCTCGCCGCCGTCCGAACGAGTACGCGGCTGCGACGGTCTATTGTAGTTTTACACATTACTTAACACGCTTTCTGATGCGATCATACCGATCCGTACACTGTCAACTCCTCGAAGGGCACTGCGGTCTTTTAATATCACTATATTATTAGGTTGCACGTCCTGTACGGAGTCGTCCGTCCTTAACAGTTCGGCGGTCGCGGTGTTTTACGACGCTCCACTTTTAGGTCGATAATACCTTCGCGAGACTGTGTGATATCGACGGAGTGCTGTTGCCACACAGGCTCGATATCCTCCTTGTTGACGCGTCGACCTCGATCGGCACTAACTATCACTTTTATAGAGAAAATAACGTTTTGAACGCGACCCGACCTACGCTTCCCACTCAGTCGTCAAAATAAACCTACGCCACCGGCCGAACGCGCATCTCACGCTCCCGGAATTCGAACACGGCCATCGTCAACTTCATGACCTATCCGAAAACGTCGCAACCCGTTGCACTAAGCGCCGTTAACCATTCTTTTTATTTGTTTTATTAGATACGTGTTAGTGAAAACTTTCAAGCGTTCATACGAGAAAACGTCCCGCGACATCGCGGCGCTCGTTACGGTAAAGTTCCGTCGTACCTGAGCGTACGTATACGAAATTCTTGTAACCTATAAGTGGCGACATCTAAGTCTCTATCCTTATACAATTAATTTTTAACAGTGCGTGTTTCGTGTGAAGTATATCATCAATAAATAATACGATGGCTGACACCGCAGTTGCTACCGAGGCACCAGCGCCCGCTACACCAGCGAAGAAGGCGGCGAGGCAGGCCGGCGGCGCCGGTGCCGCGAAGAAACCGAAGGCGAAGCCGACCCATCCCAAAACATCTGAGATGGTCAACAACGCCATCAAGGAGATGAAGGAGCGCAGTGGATCTTCCCTGCAGGCGATCAAGAAGTACATCGCCGCGCAGTACAAGGTCGACGCGGAGAAACTGGCTCCGTTCATCAGAAAATATCTGAAGAGCGCCGTCGAATCTGGAGCACTGATCCAGACCAAGGGCAAGGGTGCCTCCGGTTCGTTCAAGCTCGAGTCGAAATCGTCCGCGGCCAAGAAACCCGCCGGCGCCGCTGGCAAAGCCGCCGGCAAGGCGCCCGCCGCCGCCGCCGCCGCTAAGACGAAGAAGGCTACCGCCTCTGCGGCCGGCGCCAAGACCAAGAAGGCAGCAGCCGCGGCCGCCTCCGGTTCACCTTCAAAATCCAAGGCATCGGCCGCCGCCACCGCCAAGGACAAGAAGGCCGCCGCCGCCGCTAAGAAGAAGCCGGCGCCCAAGAAGGCCGCCGCTCCCGCTAAGGCGAAGGGAGGCGCCGCTCCCAAGGCTAAGAAGACCGCGAAGCCGCCAACCAAGAAACCTAAAGCGCCTAAACCCAAGAAGGCCGCGGCTACACCCAAGTCTAAGCCGGCAGCCAAGAAAGCGTCCGCCGCTAAGAAGTAAGCTACGGTCGCGTTCGCGTCACACCCGCGACGGCGACGACGACCACGGCGACAGCGGCGCAGCAGAGTCGGCTGACCAGACGACCACCACCAACACCTACCTACCAACCTACTTACCTGCTCACCATCGATACGACAACTGCTGATGAGTGATAGTGACAAGTGTGCGTGCGCGTCTTAAACTACTACTGTTTGTGTGTAAGTACATGTATTATTACATACCTACACTGTAGAGAGAGTCGCGCGCGTGCGCTATGTTGTTGTTTGTGCGTTTGTTTTCATCATCGTCTAACCGCGCGCACGCAGTACGTACGTACGCGTCTATCGTCCTCGGGAAGGAGGGTGCTGAACGCGCTCGACGTGTCTCGAGCTCGTCACCAAGGTGATTCATTCATCAGAAGCTGCATCAAAGCTGAAGAAACCACCACGGGCGGCGGCACCGAGATGCTTAGCGCGCGTGCATGCGCTCACCACACCAAAAAGCCCTTTTCAGGGCTAACAATACTATCATGAATATTGACAATATTCGTTTCTTTAACACAGATAGTCAAAAACGTTGTAAATTATAATAATACATGAACACTAATATTCACATATAGAGAGGTACCTACCTACTCACACGAAATAACTCTTCAAATAAATTACCTAAGATCTAGCTAGGAAAGAGATCTATACAGACTGATACACCATACCTACCTACCTACCTACCTACCTACCTACCTACCTACCTACCTACCTACCTACCTACCTACCTACCTACCTACCTACCTACCTACTTTACACTACCTATTTCAATATTCCACACAATGATACAATAATGAATAACTTATACTAAGCTTACAGTCTAATATCTACAAAAGTAACTAATGTTCTTAATGTACAATAATTTACGCTTACAATAGACCCTCTAAAGTATAAAAGTAAACAAGGGAACTTGGCACATTATAAGTTTGATTATTCAAAAATAAATTATTGGTAGCTAGGTGTTTCATATTATTGTATCTTATGACAAAGCGTATTTACGCTCGTATACCACGTACGGGTAGGTAGGTGAAAAACACAAACACTAAAAAAGAAAAGAAAAAAAGTTCATTAATTCTGTAGTAATCTATGTCAAAACTCTACCCACCCCCCATATCCATGGTGCAGTGTACGTGAACGCGCTTGCGCGTTTTGTGAATTACGTTTCGTTATCTGTGCACCCCTCCCGCTTACACCGCCATGCGGCGCATGTATAAATAAGCGGGCCGGTACGCGGAGCGTCATTATAACTAGATTCTTTCGGCGCGCGCACTTCTGTACGCGTGTTTCGTTATTTTCGTGAGTTGTTCTTTAAACAAATCTTTCAATTATGTCTGGTCGCGGCAAAGGTGGCAAGGTGAAGGGAAAGGCAAAGTCCCGTTCCAACCGTGCCGGTCTCCAGTTCCCTGTGGGTCGTATTCACAGGCTGCTGCGTAACGGAAACTACGCCGAGCGCGTGGGTGCCGGCGCTCCCGTCTACTTGGCCGCCGTGATGGAGTATCTGGCTGCTGAGGTCCTCGAGTTGGCCGGAAACGCCGCGAGAGACAACAAGAAGACCAGGATCATCCCGCGTCATCTGCAATTGGCCATCCGCAACGACGAGGAGTTGAACAAGCTGCTCTCCGGTGTGACGATCGCTCAAGGTGGTGTGCTGCCGAACATCCAGGCGGTGCTACTGCCCAAGAAGACCGAGAAGAAGGCTTAAACGTGGTGCCGCGACGTCTGAAGAAGAACGTGGTGCTTCGTGCGAGTGCGCCCCCGCACGCGTATTTCGATATCATGTCGATTGCGCGATGCTCTCCGCTCGTATGCATTCAAAACAAAAGGCCCTTTTCAGGGCCACAATATGATTCGTCAAATAAATAAATAAGACAGTTTCTTTATCGGTGTTGTCGTCAAACAAAAACGTACCTACCTCGCGCAACTGTGAGGCAGGAGATTTAAAACCTATTATAATGTAGCTAGCTAGCTACATTACTACTACTACTACTACTACTACATTACTATTAGCTACTACTAGCTAGGTAGGTACACACACACACACACACACACACACACGAAATATTATTATTGAGCATGTGTCACATGAACACGCCCTACACTAAGGCGCGCTACAACGCAAAGTTGTATGTATGTATGTATGTATGTATGTATGTATGTACTAACAGTAGGTGTGTGTTTATAATATGACCAACAATTGAGTAGAGTTAGTGTAACAGAAATAACGTTGGCTATTATGATGGTAGTTCATACCATACATCACAATAACAATGTTTGTTTACATAATAGACAGTATAGAACTAGGAACTAGAAAGAAGATTACGATAATTTTACTAAATAACGTGAGCAGGAAAAGAGGTTTCGAAACCTTTCGTTCAGTACTTTTACCTACCTACTTAATTACTCAACTAAATTTATCTAACTATGAAAAAATAAATTAAATCTAAATTAAACGCCATACGGAAATAATAATAATAAAATCTTAGGTGGTAGTTTTGGCTATAATCAATATAGTTTACTTGAAATTTATTTATTTTCGTTTACATTTTCTCAATAATGACGAAGACAACTAGCGTCACCCCACCCCCTTCGCCTCCCTCCCGGGTATCCCCTCTCCCCGCGTTCGTTCTACACTCTGGGTTTTGGAGCGTTGTGATTGGTCAGCCGCTGCGTCGATTCTCTCACCGCTTGCCGCAACTGCGAGCCGCGACCGTCACTATAAATACAACTGTTGGGGACGATGGCGATTTTATACTGTGACTGAACTCCGTTTCGGTAGCACGTGTACTCATAAACAATCTCATAATGCCGCCCAAGACAAGTGGTAAAGCCGCCAAGAAGTCTGGCAAAGCCCAGAAGAACATCTCCAAGACCGACAAGAAGAAGAAGAAGCACAAGAGGAAGGAGAGTTACGCCATCTACATCTACAAGGTGCTGAAGCAGGTGCACCCCGACACCGGTATCTCCAGCAAGGCCATGTCTATCATGAACTCGTTCGTGAACGACATCTTCGAGCGTATCGCCGCCGAAGCTTCGCGTCTCGCCCACTACAACAAGAGATCGACCATCACGTCCAGGGAGGTGCAGACGTCCGTCAGGCTCCTGCTGCCCGGTGAGCTCGCCAAGCACGCCGTCAGTGAAGGCACGAAGGCCGTCACCAAGTACACCAGCTCCAAGTGAGCGATCGGTAGGCTAGCAAGAGCCGCCGGCGCTCCGTCTCAACGCCGCCTCGTGTTTGTGTACAGTGTTGCGACCCAGTGCGCTTGTTCGTGTGTCTTGTCGATTGTGGTGCGTGTTAATTGTGTTAGTGTCGTCGTAATGTGTATACATACACATAAGTACCTACCACCTACCCGCTGTGTGTCATGTATGTACGTACGAGACGCGCACGATGCACGTGCTACGAGACGCAAACCTCGACAAACCTCTGGACGTGCACGCGCGCACCGTGGGATGGCGATGGCAGGAGTCAAAACAAAAGGCCCTTTTCAGGGCCACAAATATGTTCATGTGATACCTAAATTCACGTTTCTTTAAAATGGATGACAGTCAAAACGTTACTTACACACATACCTCACCCACCTTACCTACCTACCTACCTACAACTAACAAACGAAACTATAAAAAGTTTGTATCATACCGATGAAGTGAATGGGGACTTATCAGGCTTAATATATGTAGATAGAATAAATAGATCTACCTGAATACCCCACCCAAAACTAACTGCCTATCTACTAATTTACTTACTTTTAGTCACCTAGCTGCTAGCTTTTTAGTTAGACGAAACCACCTAACATAATATCTTCCCGCGTAAACTACCTATAGCAAAGTGTAGTGTAGTAGTAGCCACTAGCCAGTGTCTTAGCACAGGGAAAACTGTGAATGAATTCCGAATAATTTATTTAAACACAACACAATAATAATGACAACAAGTTAGTTACACGAGTACCTACCTAGGTGCGTTCTTAATACTTTTCTATACTTATTAGCAAATGGAAAATGTAACCTGCATAATACTCTGTGTAAGTCCCTCCCCTCCGACCCACACAGAGTATTATGCGGGTGGGTGGGTGGGTAAAACCAAACCTACGAAAAACGTAAGTACATACATCTAAAAAAATAAATAATTAAATATTCTATAGTTATTGTTTTATTTTACAACAATTTTAGTTAGCTCGTTGTACTAAAGACGGCGCGGCGCGCAGGGGCGGGCGAGCGCGCTCGCTCATGCCCGCTACGCTGCTTTAGTATAAATACGTCGAGCGAGCGCGTTACGTTTTTATTCTCTCTCGTACGTTCGAAGTGTGTAGGTCCGCGCGCGTCCGTTGCGTGTATCTATAGAATTTTCAGTTGATTTTATTATCGTATATCTCGTTATTGTTTACGATGGCGCGTACTAAGCAGACCGCTCGTAAATCCACCGGTGGTAAGGCGCCGAGGAAACAGCTCGCCACCAAGGCTGCGCGCAAGAGCGCACCGGCCACCGGTGGCGTTAAGAAGCCCCATCGCTACAGGCCCGGCACTGTGGCCCTCCGTGAGATTCGTCGCTACCAGAAGAGTACCGAACTGCTGATCCGCAAGCTTCCGTTCCAGCGTCTCGTGCGTGAGATCGCACAGGACTTCAAGACCGATCTCCGTTTCCAGAGCTCAGCTGTTATGGCGCTGCAGGAGGCTAGCGAAGCTTATCTCGTCGGTCTCTTCGAAGACACCAACCTGTGCGCGATTCACGCGAAGCGCGTCACCATCATGCCCAAGGACATCCAGTTGGCGCGCAGGATCAGAGGCGAACGCGCTTAAAACTGCTGCTGACGTCACACAATACACGTCGCCCTACACGTAGACTGCGCTTTCGTGCAGTGCATCGTGTCTGTGGCTGTGGCTGTGCGTTCGTTCACATAAAAGGCCCTTTTCAGGGCCACATATGTATCAGAATATAAAATGTTTCTTTATATCAGACGTCAAAAAAAGAAAACGTTACCTACCTACCTACCTAGTACCTACACATCTACACTATGCACGCATGATCCACATTATTTTTAAACAAAATGCCTAAGTAGGCACATATAGTACTTATAACATTTCTTAGATTACAACGAATAAAAGAGGAGTGAGTACTTACATTATGTTTGATAATGTTTCTATATCTATATTCCTACTATGATAACTTGCATGGTTGATTCGAAACATACTTTGGTTCACTAGAGTAGGTACCTGCACACACAGTACAGGATACCTATAAACTATCATAACAGAGTGAAAGGAATAGTCAATCAGCTACCTACCATAGAGTTATAATGCATTCGATTTTACCTATCGTTTAAACTAGGTGCATGCATGGTATTTTTAAGGCTCGTGTGGTACCTACTTGGTTATTGGTAGCATATTGTTTTTTATTTTATTTTGTTATTATTACCTACCTATCTATAATTATTTCATAAGTTTAGTACTCAAGTTCTATTCGTCCAACCGACCAACCAGCGACGAGCGTCGGCTCGCCTCGCCCCGCGCACCTCCCGTTTCTGTCCCCCCGCCCGCTGAGCTCCACGTTTACTATAAATATAAGGAGCCGAGCGGCTTCAAAAAATTACACAGTCGCTCGCGTCGTTCGTGTGCGCGCACCCGTGCTGTTTTTATCGTGTGTTTCGAAACCCCACTGCAAAGAAGATGACCGGTCGCGGTAAGGGAGGAAAGGGTCTGGGAAAAGGAGGAGCCAAGCGTCACAGGAAGGTACTTCGTGATAACATCCAGGGTATCACGAAGCCCGCCATCCGTCGTCTGGCTCGCAGAGGCGGAGTGAAACGTATCTCCGGTCTGATCTACGAGGAGACTCGCGGTGTGCTCAAAGTGTTCCTAGAGAACGTTATTCGCGACGCCGTCACGTACACCGAGCACGCCAAGAGGAAGACCGTCACCGCCATGGACGTCGTCTACGCTCTGAAGCGCCAGGGTCGTACCCTGTACGGTTTCGGCGGTTAAACAAGTGCACATCCCCGGCGTGTACGCGTTGCCTGCCTGCCCGCGCAACCAGCTCTACATACTGTGGTGGACGTGTGTGTGTTGTGTTTGTTGTGAACATAATCATACCGTTCGACCATGCGTATATAGACGCGCTCATAAAAAGGCCCTTTTCAGGGCCGCATATGATTCGATGTTATTAAATGTTTCTTGAGTGGAATTGTCTAAAAAACGTACCTCTACCTACCTACCTACCTACCTACCAACCTACCTACCTACACTGAATTAGATGTACGCAAGTACCACCACCTATGCAATGGCACTGCGAGGGACAGTCATTCAATTCGTTACCAATAAATGCACTCCAGTAATACGGTCGTACCTACATAGGGAGTGTTGGAGTTATGTACCTGCCTAAATATCGTAATTCTATTATAGATAAATCAGTTTTCTCGTTAGCTTTATATTGAAATACTTACCATACATACACATTATAATGCCCTTGCTTATTGTTCGTACCTACATACCTACCTAATGCTTGAAAAGCCCTCCGCCGCTGAGGCGTTGTACACACACCACACCGACCGACTGGAATGGAAAAACAAAAGCAAAACATTAGTAGTTACCTACCTACCGTAATATTCGAAATAAGACTTACGTTCTTGTAGAACATCTACCTAGTATGATACCTATCCGTATGATCGCTTCTCGGCGTGCGTGCCGTTTGTTTATGTCGTGTTATTATTAAGTAAGTATGGCAATTTTGATCGCATCTTATGAGGTTTTTTTTTTTTTTTTTTTTTTTTTTTTTTGGTTTTTGTTTCCCTTATTTCTACTAGTCACATTAGTGATTTACTATACGTAGCTCTATCACAGGCAGCCTGCTCACTGTGCTAAGAGAATGCGGTACACGGGCCCGGGCACGGGCCTTACCTACTGGCGCGCCCGCTCGCCGCCGTCCGAACGAGTACGCGGCTGCGACGGTCTATTGTAGTTTTACACATTACTTAACACGCTTTCTGATGCGATCATACCGATCCGTACACTGTCAACTCCTCGAAGGGCACTGCGGTCTTTTAATATCACTATATTATTAGGTTGCACGTCCTGTACGGAGTCGTCCGTCCTTAACAGTTCGGCGGTCGCGGTGTTTTACGACGCTCCACTTTTAGGTCGATAATACCTTCGCGAGACTGTGTGATATCGACGGAGTGCTGTTGCCACACAGGCTCGATATCCTCCTTGTTGACGCGTCGACCTCGATCGGCACTAACTATCACTTTTATAGAGAAAATAACGTTTTGAACGCGACCCGACCTACGCTTCCCACTCAGTCGTCAAAATAAACCTACGCCACCGGCCGAACGCGCATCTCACGCTCCCGGAATTCGAACACGGCCATCGTCAACTTCATGACCTATCCGAAAACGTCGCAACCCGTTGCACTAAGCGCCGTTAACCATTCTTTTTATTTGTTTTATTAGATACGTGTTAGTGAAAACTTTCAAGCGTTCATACGAGAAAACGTCCCGCGACATCGCGGCGCTCGTTACGGTAAAGTTCCGTCGTACCTGAGCGTACGTATACGAAATTCTTGTAACCTATAAGTGGCGACATCTAAGTCTCTATCCTTATACAATTAATTTTTAACAGTGCGTGTTTCGTGTGAAGTATATCATCAATAAATAATACGATGGCTGACACCGCAGTTGCTACCGAGGCACCAGCGCCCGCTACACCAGCGAAGAAGGCGGCGAGGCAGGCCGGCGGCGCCGGTGCCGCGAAGAAACCGAAGGCGAAGCCGACCCATCCCAAAACATCTGAGATGGTCAACAACGCCATCAAGGAGATGAAGGAGCGCAGTGGATCTTCCCTGCAGGCGATCAAGAAGTACATCGCCGCGCAGTACAAGGTCGACGCGGAGAAACTGGCTCCGTTCATCAGAAAATATCTGAAGAGCGCCGTCGAATCTGGAGCACTGATCCAGACCAAGGGCAAGGGTGCCTCCGGTTCGTTCAAGCTCGAGTCGAAATCGTCCGCGGCCAAGAAACCCGCCGGCGCCGCTGGCAAAGCCGCCGGCAAGGCGCCCGCCGCCGCCGCCGCCGCTAAGACGAAGAAGGCTACCGCCTCTGCGGCCGGCGCCAAGACCAAGAAGGCAGCAGCCGCGGCCGCCTCCGGTTCACCTTCAAAATCCAAGGCATCGGCCGCCGCCACCGCCAAGGACAAGAAGGCCGCCGCCGCCGCTAAGAAGAAGCCGGCGCCCAAGAAGGCCGCCGCTCCCGCTAAGGCGAAGGGAGGCGCCGCTCCCAAGGCTAAGAAGACCGCGAAGCCGCCAACCAAGAAACCTAAAGCGCCTAAACCCAAGAAGGCCGCGGCTACACCCAAGTCTAAGCCGGCAGCCAAGAAAGCGTCCGCCGCTAAGAAGTAAGCTACGGTCGCGTTCGCGTCACACCCGCGACGGCGACGACGACCACGGCGACAGCGGCGCAGCAGAGTCGGCTGACCAGACGACCACCACCAACACCTACCTACCAACCTACTTACCTGCTCACCATCGATACGACAACTGCTGATGAGTGATAGTGACAAGTGTGCGTGCGCGTCTTAAACTACTACTGTTTGTGTGTAAGTACATGTATTATTACATACCTACACTGTAGAGAGAGTCGCGCGCGTGCGCTATGTTGTTGTTTGTGCGTTTGTTTTCATCATCGTCTAACCGCGCGCACGCAGTACGTACGTACGCGTCTATCGTCCTCGGGAAGGAGGGTGCTGAACGCGCTCGACGTGTCTCGAGCTCGTCACCAAGGTGATTCATTCATCAGAAGCTGCATCAAAGCTGAAGAAACCACCACGGGCGGCGGCACCGAGATGCTTAGCGCGCGTGCATGCGCTCACCACACCAAAAAGCCCTTTTCAGGGCTAACAATACTATCATGAATATTGACAATATTCGTTTCTTTAACACAGATAGTCAAAAACGTTGTAAATTATAATAATACATGAACACTAATATTCACATATAGAGAGGTACCTACCTACTCACACGAAATAACTCTTCAAATAAATTACCTAAGATCTAGCTAGGAAAGAGATCTATACAGACTGATACACCATACCTACCTACCTACCTACCTACCTACCTACCTACCTACCTACCTACCTACCTACCTACCTACCTACCTACCTACCTACCTACCTACTTTACACTACCTATTTCAATATTCCACACAATGATACAATAATGAATAACTTATACTAAGCTTACAGTCTAATATCTACAAAAGTAACTAATGTTCTTAATGTACAATAATTTACGCTTACAATAGACCCTCTAAAGTATAAAAGTAAACAAGGGAACTTGGCACATTATAAGTTTGATTATTCAAAAATAAATTATTGGTAGCTAGGTGTTTCATATTATTGTATCTTATGACAAAGCGTATTTACGCTCGTATACCACGTACGGGTAGGTAGGTGAAAAACACAAACACTAAAAAAGAAAAGAAAAAAAGTTCATTAATTCTGTAGTAATCTATGTCAAAACTCTACCCACCCCCCATATCCATGGTGCAGTGTACGTGAACGCGCTTGCGCGTTTTGTGAATTACGTTTCGTTATCTGTGCACCCCTCCCGCTTACACCGCCATGCGGCGCATGTATAAATAAGCGGGCCGGTACGCGGAGCGTCAGATTCATCACTCTGCGCGCGACGCTCGCCCCGAACGGACGTGTTGTGAAGTGCTCCTGCCTGCTGCGTGACTCACCTCTCGCCGCTCTCCTGATTCGCCGCGCCCCGCTGCGAACATTGTAGCCGCCCCGGCTACGGACGATTTAATTAGTTGGTGAAATTTATTTCACTGATTAATATAATCAAAAACTGTCTTTTTCAAGACATACTATTTCTTTGTCGGAGAAAGCTTCGTGTAAATTCACTTGGCCCTCTCCGGGTAAAATCCACTGTTTTTGTGGTCCTCGGTTGAAACCTCACGGTGTCAACGAATCCGAGGGGGTGTTGACCCGACTCACCCGCCGAACCCCTTCAGGGCTAGGCATAAATCGGACGGGTCCCAGACCACCGGCCTTGGGGGATCTCCTAGTCGGTACTGGTGACAGTTTTGCCTCCCCAGCTACTCACCCAGTGTCTTTGGGGTGTCTCTACACCCCTCGCATTGGACGTCAGGGCCCTGTTGCACATTAAGATTGGCAACAGGTTTACAAGCTTAGGGCTCACCATTAGGTACACACCCCCCTGCCTACACCCGGCAGGGAGGGCCACACATCCCCGGGCTATCCTCCCGGGGAAGTAGACGTTAGGTTTGATAGGAGTTATAGGGAAATAGGCCGCTCCCTATGAGCAAAAAGTAGGCTCCCCACCGCGATCATGGTAACCTCAAAATCGGCCTTTTTGGCCGAAATGAGGTTACTCCTGTCCACGCATCCAGAGTTGCCCGATGACATCGAGCGAACCATCCAGGCATTCCGCGCAATGCCTCCCGCGCCCGCTCTACTCGTCTCCGCGATTCCCGCGACCTCCGCGAACTCGCCCGCGAATCCTCCCGCGATCACCCTCGCGACCGCCATCCCGACCGCGCCCACGTTTGCGCCCGCGACCTACTCTAGGTCTCCTTCTCCGGCCGCCCCGGCCTGCCCTCCCTCTCCGGCCTTCTCTGAAGAGCCTGCCGAGGAAATGGACGCCGAAGACGCGCCCTCTGATACCGACACCCTCACGGGTGATTCGGACTCCAACTCTGACCAAGCAGCAGTCTCTGCTTCCGTTTCTTCCCCCTCGTCCACTGAAGAGAGTGGCTTCACCACTGTCGAGGGCAAGGGGAAGAAACGCAAGAAAAAGACTTGCGGAAATTCCCAAGCTGCGAAGATCGCGCTGACGGACGTCTCGGCGTCCCTTCTCTCGCGCCCCCCCACCCCGCCGTCGCCGACCCCCGCCGCGGCCCCCACCCCGATCGCATCCCCACCCGCGTCTGCACCCACCGTCGCGCCCCGCACCGCTGCGGGGAAAAAGGTGCCCCCGCCGCCCCCGGTGTTCATCCAGGACAAGGGGAAGTGGACCGATGTGTCCAAATGGTGTTCGGAGGCTCGCATAGCCTACACCAGCGCCCGATCGACCCTTCAGGGTATCAAAGTGACGGTCCCTACGTCGCGCGACTACAGGGACCTCACAAAAATGTTAAGGTATAGAGGTGTGTCCTTCCACACCTACGCACTACCAGAGGACAGGCAATTACGGGTTGTCATTAAACGCATACCAACCGAAATTGCGACCGAGGAGATCAAGGCCGACCTTGAGCTCCAAGGAGTCCCCATATTAGAGGTGCACCGCATGCACCGAGCCCGTCGCGGAGTGCCCTTCGACATGGTGCTCGTAGTGTGCCCTCCTTCTGAGGGACACAACCCTATATTCCAGATCAAGACGGTTTGCCACTTGTCTGGACTAAAGATCGAAAAACCGCGTAAATCCGGGATTATCGGGCAATGCCACCGTTGCCAGCTATACGGTCACGCACAGTCACACTGTAACGCGAAACCCAGGTGCGTCAAGTGCCTAGGGGATCACGGCACAGCCGACTGTGCCCGGCCAAAGGACCGTGCCCTCTGCACGGAACCTCCGGCGTGCGTTCTTTGTGGTGAAACCGGTCACCCCGCGAACTACAGAGGGTGCTCGAAAGCACCCAAATCCTCTTCTCCCAAACTGGCGAAGCGTGCCGACGCCCGCCAGCAGAGGGAAGCCCCTTCGTCCAAACTCCCGGACAGGCTCAGCCCTCAGAGGCCGAGTCCCTGGAACCAGCTTAACCATCAGCAGGCATTCCCTGCGATGGCATCCGCTAGGCCCACTCCCGCCCCCATCCCTCCGCTCAGGGACCCTCGTTCCGGCGCCCCCGCGCCCTCTACCTCGCCCCCCCGCGTTTCCGTACCCGCCGCCGTCGCGACCCCCGCGACGCTCCCAGCCGCGCTCCCCGCAGCCGCAGTAGGGCAAACCGCTGGCCCCGCGACCAGCATAAACGGCGCCTCAGTGTTCAACACACTGAACAGTATTTTTCTCCGTTTCTGTACCCCCCGTGCCTACCGCATGGCACAGGAGGTACAAGCAGCCGTTAACGAAAAAGACATCGCGAAGGTCTTTTTCATCTACGAAGCGTATCCCGATGTTACGCAAGCCCTCGTCCAATTTAACAACACAAAATGAATATTACGGCCCCCGCGAGACTAAAACCCCGATCCCTAAAGCTAGGAACTTTTAACGCCAACGGTTTACTAACCCAACGTGATGAGATCGCCCAGTTCCTCCGCGACCATCAAATTGACATATTATTAGTACAAGAGTCATTCTTAAAACCCTACAACCGCGACCCGAAAATTGCAAACTATCGTATAGTGCGCAACGACAGGTCGCGTTGTCATAAGGGTGGAACACTCATCTACTATAAAAGGTCATTACACTGCATCCCTATGGATCCCCCCACCCTCAACCGATTAGAAGTTTCAGTCTGTCGACTGGGCCTGACGGGTCATCAACCCGTCACGATAGTCTCAGCCTACCTTCCTCCCACTCCCCAACCGGAAGATTTCAGTCAAATCTCCGATGATATTTCCGCCCTGTTAGGCATGAGTGACTCTGTTATCATAGCAGGCGATCTCAATGCAAAACACCCCGCTTGGAATAGTTCCAGACAAACGACTAGAGGAAAACGCCTGTATGACCTCTGTTCCTCCTTAGTCTTTGATGTCGTCGCCCCGATGACTCCAACTCACTTTCCCCACGATGTAAATCACAGGCCCGATGTACTCGACATTGCCATTCTGAAGCGAATCAACTTAAGGTTGGATTCCATAGAAGCAATAAACGAGCTCACCTCTGACCATCGTCCGGTCGTCTTGCATCTGGCCCCGCGAACGGGTCTCCCAGATACAGACCAACTCCCCCGCACCAAAGTGGTAACGGACTGGAGGCGAGTAAGCGATTCGCTGAAAACCAACACATCCCCCCACTTGAATTCCATACCCGACCATTTCGACTCTGTCGCCGACACAACGGCTGCGATCGACTCATTCACGGGTCACGTACAATCTGTCCTGAACGATTGTTCAAGGGAAATTCCTGAGGTGGAAGACCACCGATGGAAGTTGCCGGACGATGTACGCGAACTGCTAAATGAGAAGAACGCAGCTGTTCGTGCCTACAGCAATTTTCCTTGCGATGCGAACAAGGCTCACATGCGCTATTTGCAGAGGTCTGTGAAGACGCGCATGAAAGAGCTTCGTGACGCTGGCTGGGACAAAATGCTGAGCGAGTTAGAGCCGACTCATCTAGCCTTCTGGCAACTTCAGAGGAATCTCAAATCCCGAGAAGTCTCCTCCATGCCCCCCCTGACCAGGCCTGACGGCACAGTCGCATTCGACGACATCGACAAGGCCGAATGCCTTGCCGAGAGCCTCGAAGCCCAGTGCACGCCCAGTTCTCTGCCAGTAGACCAGGCACACCTCGATGAGGTGGACGCCGAAGTTGAACGCAGAGCCTCCCTCCCGCCCGTCGAAGACCCTGATGATCCATTACCTCTCGTCACCCCGGACGAAGTTCACGAGATCATCAAAGGTCTGAAACCCCGCAAGGCCCCCGGCGCTGACGGAATCACCAATAGGGTGCTCCAGATGCTGCCCGCTCACATGATCATGCTCTTGACCACCATCTTCAATGGTGCCCTGAGCAACAACATCTTCCCGCAGGCGTGGAAGCAAGCCACGGTCATCGGCATTCCAAAACTTGGCAAGCCCAAGTCCGAGCCCACGAGCTACCGCCCCATCAGTTTACTGAATTCGCTCGGTAAAATCTACGAGAGACTTATTTATAAGCGACTCAGAAATTTTGCCGAGACGAAAGGCCTCATTCCCGACGAGCAGTTTGGTTTTAGAACCCAACACTCGTGCGTGCAACAGGTCCACCGCATCGTAGAAGACATAAGCGCTGGTTTCCAGCGCGGCTCTATGACCGGTGCAGTATTCTTCGATATAGCGAAAGCTTTCGACAAAGTCTGGCACAACGGCTTATTATATAAGCTGTACAAACTCGGCGTGCCTGACCGTCTCGTACTCATCCTTCGAGACTTTTTGTCGAACCGCACCTTTCGCTATCGCATAGAGGGAGCGATTTCCTCCCCCCACCCCATACGCGCCGGCGTCCCTCAAGGCGCCGTGCTTTCCCCTCTCATTTTCACGCTATTTACTAGCGATATCCCCAAGCGTAGACTGGCAAAGTTGGCACTGTTCGCAGACGACACAGCCATTTACTACGCTGGGGTCAGTCAGGATGCGATATCCACCAGACTCCAGACCGCAGTCAATGTTCTTGGCGCGTGGTTTAGAAAATGGAGGATCGAAGTCAATCCCGATAAAAGTCAAGCGGTTCTCTTCTCGAAACCGCGACACAGACCCGACCCCCCCCGGCCCATCTCCATGTTTGGCAAGCCTATCCCTTGGGAGAAGCAAGCCAAATATCTAGGAGTGATCATGGATCAGCACCTCTCCTTCTATAAGCACATTATGAAGGCGCGCTCACGCGCCGCCTTCGCTCTTGGAAGGCTGCATTCTGTTCTGAACGCACGTAGCAAGTTGTCACTCAAGTGCAAGTTGCGAATATACACGACGTGCATAAGGCCAATCATGACTTACGCTAGTGCAGTCTTTGCACACACGAAGCCCCGATACATCCATAGGATGCAGGCACTACAAAACCGTTTCCTCCGTCAAGCCACAGGCTCGCCCTGGTATGTTAGGAACGAGATCCTCCATCTCGACCTTAAAATCCCCACTGTAGCCCAATTCTTAAAACGAAATTCAAAGCGTTTCTTTGAATCCGCCGCGCAACACCGCAATCCATTGATTGCGAAGGCCGCCAGTTATGTCCCCAGTAAAATCAGTCGTATTCGCCGGCCGCGACATGTCCTCTCCGACCCTGATGACCCCATCACTCTTCTTCAAGAAAGCAGTAGGGCCACCAGCACAGCACACAAAAACAGACCGTGTTTCCGACCTCGCCGCCGAGGTCCTCGCGCCTCGCGAAGACCCCGAGTAAACGATTCCTCCCCCAACCGTCCCTTGCCCGCAGAAGTGCCAGCCCGCGCCGAAGCTGAGCAAGTAGAGTTAAAATCCCCATGATTAATAATAAAGAAATTATTGATCCAGCCTGTCCCCACTTGCTGCCCTCCCAAAAAGTGACTCCCTGAGCCGAGGCTCGTACCCCGCAGGGGGTGCCCTCAGTGCGCAGTTGCTGTAGGTCTTAATTTTAGTTTGTAAGCCCTGGCTGGAGGCTCTTAGCCTAAAAACTAAAAGTCCCCGCAGGAAAGCCCGGTTAAGTAGTTACGGCCTCTCAAGGTCAACTACGAGATGCCCATATCAAAAAAAAAAAAAAAAAAAAAAAAAAAAGCGGAGCGTCATTATAACTAGATTCTTTCGGCGCGCGCACTTCTGTACGCGTGTTTCGTTATTTTCGTGAGTTGTTCTTTAAACAAATCTTTCAATTATGTCTGGTCGCGGCAAAGGTGGCAAGGTGAAGGGAAAGGCAAAGTCCCGTTCCAACCGTGCCGGTCTCCAGTTCCCTGTGGGTCGTATTCACAGGCTGCTGCGTAACGGAAACTACGCCGAGCGCGTGGGTGCCGGCGCTCCCGTCTACTTGGCCGCCGTGATGGAGTATCTGGCTGCTGAGGTCCTCGAGTTGGCCGGAAACGCCGCGAGAGACAACAAGAAGACCAGGATCATCCCGCGTCATCTGCAATTGGCCATCCGCAACGACGAGGAGTTGAACAAGCTGCTCTCCGGTGTGACGATCGCTCAAGGTGGTGTGCTGCCGAACATCCAGGCGGTGCTACTGCCCAAGAAGACCGAGAAGAAGGCTTAAACGTGGTGCCGCGACGTCTGAAGAAGAACGTGGTGCTTCGTGCGAGTGCGCCCCCGCACGCGTATTTCGATATCATGTCGATTGCGCGATGCTCTCCGCTCGTATGCATTCAAAACAAAAGGCCCTTTTCAGGGCCACAATATGATTCGTCAAATAAATAAATAAGACAGTTTCTTTATCGGTGTTGTCGTCAAACAAAAACGTACCTACCTCGCGCAACTGTGAGGCAGGAGATTTAAAACCTATTATAATGTAGCTAGCTAGCTACATTACTACTACTACTACTACTACTACATTACTATTAGCTACTACTAGCTAGGTAGGTACACACACACACACACACACACACACACGAAATATTATTATTGAGCATGTGTCACATGAACACGCCCTACACTAAGGCGCGCTACAACGCAAAGTTGTATGTATGTATGTATGTATGTATGTATGTATGTACTAACAGTAGGTGTGTGTTTATAATATGACCAACAATTGAGTAGAGTTAGTGTAACAGAAATAACGTTGGCTATTATGATGGTAGTTCATACCATACATCACAATAACAATGTTTGTTTACATAATAGACAGTATAGAACTAGGAACTAGAAAGAAGATTACGATAATTTTACTAAATAACGTGAGCAGGAAAAGAGGTTTCGAAACCTTTCGTTCAGTACTTTTACCTACCTACTTAATTACTCAACTAAATTTATCTAACTATGAAAAAATAAATTAAATCTAAATTAAACGCCATACGGAAATAATAATAATAAAATCTTAGGTGGTAGTTTTGGCTATAATCAATATAGTTTACTTGAAATTTATTTATTTTCGTTTACATTTTCTCAATAATGACGAAGACAACTAGCGTCACCCCACCCCCTTCGCCTCCCTCCCGGGTATCCCCTCTCCCCGCGTTCGTTCTACACTCTGGGTTTTGGAGCGTTGTGATTGGTCAGCCGCTGCGTCGATTCTCTCACCGCTTGCCGCAACTGCGAGCCGCGACCGTCACTATAAATACAACTGTTGGGGACGATGGCGATTTTATACTGTGACTGAACTCCGTTTCGGTAGCACGTGTACTCATAAACAATCTCATAATGCCGCCCAAGACAAGTGGTAAAGCCGCCAAGAAGTCTGGCAAAGCCCAGAAGAACATCTCCAAGACCGACAAGAAGAAGAAGAAGCACAAGAGGAAGGAGAGTTACGCCATCTACATCTACAAGGTGCTGAAGCAGGTGCACCCCGACACCGGTATCTCCAGCAAGGCCATGTCTATCATGAACTCGTTCGTGAACGACATCTTCGAGCGTATCGCCGCCGAAGCTTCGCGTCTCGCCCACTACAACAAGAGATCGACCATCACGTCCAGGGAGGTGCAGACGTCCGTCAGGCTCCTGCTGCCCGGTGAGCTCGCCAAGCACGCCGTCAGTGAAGGCACGAAGGCCGTCACCAAGTACACCAGCTCCAAGTGAGCGATCGGTAGGCTAGCAAGAGCCGCCGGCGCTCCGTCTCAACGCCGCCTCGTGTTTGTGTACAGTGTTGCGACCCAGTGCGCTTGTTCGTGTGTCTTGTCGATTGTGGTGCGTGTTAATTGTGTTAGTGTCGTCGTAATGTGTATACATACACATAAGTACCTACCACCTACCCGCTGTGTGTCATGTATGTACGTACGAGACGCGCACGATGCACGTGCTACGAGACGCAAACCTCGACAAACCTCTGGACGTGCACGCGCGCACCGTGGGATGGCGATGGCAGGAGTCAAAACAAAAGGCCCTTTTCAGGGCCACAAATATGTTCATGTGATACCTAAATTCACGTTTCTTTAAAATGGATGACAGTCAAAACGTTACTTACACACATACCTCACCCACCTTACCTACCTACCTACCTACAACTAACAAACGAAACTATAAAAAGTTTGTATCATACCGATGAAGTGAATGGGGACTTATCAGGCTTAATATATGTAGATAGAATAAATAGATCTACCTGAATACCCCACCCAAAACTAACTGCCTATCTACTAATTTACTTACTTTTAGTCACCTAGCTGCTAGCTTTTTAGTTAGACGAAACCACCTAACATAATATCTTCCCGCGTAAACTACCTATAGCAAAGTGTAGTGTAGTAGTAGCCACTAGCCAGTGTCTTAGCACAGGGAAAACTGTGAATGAATTCCGAATAATTTATTTAAACACAACACAATAATAATGACAACAAGTTAGTTACACGAGTACCTACCTAGGTGCGTTCTTAATACTTTTCTATACTTATTAGCAAATGGAAAATGTAACCTGCATAATACTCTGTGTAAGTCCCTCCCCTCCGACCCACACAGAGTATTATGCGGGTGGGTGGGTGGGTAAAACCAAACCTACGAAAAACGTAAGTACATACATCTAAAAAAATAAATAATTAAATATTCTATAGTTATTGTTTTATTTTACAACAATTTTAGTTAGCTCGTTGTACTAAAGACGGCGCGGCGCGCAGGGGCGGGCGAGCGCGCTCGCTCATGCCCGCTACGCTGCTTTAGTATAAATACGTCGAGCGAGCGCGTTACGTTTTTATTCTCTCTCGTACGTTCGAAGTGTGTAGGTCCGCGCGCGTCCGTTGCGTGTATCTATAGAATTTTCAGTTGATTTTATTATCGTATATCTCGTTATTGTTTACGATGGCGCGTACTAAGCAGACCGCTCGTAAATCCACCGGTGGTAAGGCGCCGAGGAAACAGCTCGCCACCAAGGCTGCGCGCAAGAGCGCACCGGCCACCGGTGGCGTTAAGAAGCCCCATCGCTACAGGCCCGGCACTGTGGCCCTCCGTGAGATTCGTCGCTACCAGAAGAGTACCGAACTGCTGATCCGCAAGCTTCCGTTCCAGCGTCTCGTGCGTGAGATCGCACAGGACTTCAAGACCGATCTCCGTTTCCAGAGCTCAGCTGTTATGGCGCTGCAGGAGGCTAGCGAAGCTTATCTCGTCGGTCTCTTCGAAGACACCAACCTGTGCGCGATTCACGCGAAGCGCGTCACCATCATGCCCAAGGACATCCAGTTGGCGCGCAGGATCAGAGGCGAACGCGCTTAAAACTGCTGCTGACGTCACACAATACACGTCGCCCTACACGTAGACTGCGCTTTCGTGCAGTGCATCGTGTCTGTGGCTGTGGCTGTGCGTTCGTTCACATAAAAGGCCCTTTTCAGGGCCACATATGTATCAGAATATAAAATGTTTCTTTATATCAGACGTCAAAAAAAGAAAACGTTACCTACCTACCTACCTAGTACCTACACATCTACACTATGCACGCATGATCCACATTATTTTTAAACAAAATGCCTAAGTAGGCACATATAGTACTTATAACATTTCTTAGATTACAACGAATAAAAGAGGAGTGAGTACTTACATTATGTTTGATAATGTTTCTATATCTATATTCCTACTATGATAACTTGCATGGTTGATTCGAAACATACTTTGGTTCACTAGAGTAGGTACCTGCACACACAGTACAGGATACCTATAAACTATCATAACAGAGTGAAAGGAATAGTCAATCAGCTACCTACCATAGAGTTATAATGCATTCGATTTTACCTATCGTTTAAACTAGGTGCATGCATGGTATTTTTAAGGCTCGTGTGGTACCTACTTGGTTATTGGTAGCATATTGTTTTTTATTTTATTTTGTTATTATTACCTACCTATCTATAATTATTTCATAAGTTTAGTACTCAAGTTCTATTCGTCCAACCGACCAACCAGCGACGAGCGTCGGCTCGCCTCGCCCCGCGCACCTCCCGTTTCTGTCCCCCCGCCCGCTGAGCTCCACGTTTACTATAAATATAAGGAGCCGAGCGGCTTCAAAAAATTACACAGTCGCTCGCGTCGTTCGTGTGCGCGCACCCGTGCTGTTTTTATCGTGTGTTTCGAAACCCCACTGCAAAGAAGATGACCGGTCGCGGTAAGGGAGGAAAGGGTCTGGGAAAAGGAGGAGCCAAGCGTCACAGGAAGGTACTTCGTGATAACATCCAGGGTATCACGAAGCCCGCCATCCGTCGTCTGGCTCGCAGAGGCGGAGTGAAACGTATCTCCGGTCTGATCTACGAGGAGACTCGCGGTGTGCTCAAAGTGTTCCTAGAGAACGTTATTCGCGACGCCGTCACGTACACCGAGCACGCCAAGAGGAAGACCGTCACCGCCATGGACGTCGTCTACGCTCTGAAGCGCCAGGGTCGTACCCTGTACGGTTTCGGCGGTTAAACAAGTGCACATCCCCGGCGTGTACGCGTTGCCTGCCTGCCCGCGCAACCAGCTCTACATACTGTGGTGGACGTGTGTGTGTTGTGTTTGTTGTGAACATAATCATACCGTTCGACCATGCGTATATAGACGCGCTCATAAAAAGGCCCTTTTCAGGGCCGCATATGATTCGATGTTATTAAATGTTTCTTGAGTGGAATTGTCTAAAAAACGTACCTCTACCTACCTACCTACCTACCTACCAACCTACCTACCTACACTGAATTAGATGTACGCAAGTACCACCACCTATGCAATGGCACTGCGAGGGACAGTCATTCAATTCGTTACCAATAAATGCACTCCAGTAATACGGTCGTACCTACATAGGGAGTGTTGGAGTTATGTACCTGCCTAAATATCGTAATTCTATTATAGATAAATCAGTTTTCTCGTTAGCTTTATATTGAAATACTTACCATACATACACATTATAATGCCCTTGCTTATTGTTCGTACCTACATACCTACCTAATGCTTGAAAAGCCCTCCGCCGCTGAGGCGTTGTACACACACCACACCGACCGACTGGAATGGAAAAACAAAAGCAAAACATTAGTAGTTACCTACCTACCGTAATATTCGAAATAAGACTTACGTTCTTGTAGAACATCTACCTAGTATGATACCTATCCGTATGATCGCTTCTCGGCGTGCGTGCCGTTTGTTTATGTCGTGTTATTATTAAGTAAGTATGGCAATTTTGATCGCATCTTATGAGGTTTTTTTTTTTTTTTTTTTTTTTTTTTTTTGGTTTTTGTTTCCCTTATTTCTACTAGTCACATTAGTGATTTACTATACGTAGCTCTATCACAGGCAGCCTGCTCACTGTGCTAAGAGAATGCGGTACACGGGCCCGGGCACGGGCCTTACCTACTGGCGCGCCCGCTCGCCGCCGTCCGAACGAGTACGCGGCTGCGACGGTCTATTGTAGTTTTACACATTACTTAACACGCTTTCTGATGCGATCATACCGATCCGTACACTGTCAACTCCTCGAAGGGCACTGCGGTCTTTTAATATCACTATATTATTAGGTTGCACGTCCTGTACGGAGTCGTCCGTCCTTAACAGTTCGGCGGTCGCGGTGTTTTACGACGCTCCACTTTTAGGTCGATAATACCTTCGCGAGACTGTGTGATATCGACGGAGTGCTGTTGCCACACAGGCTCGATATCCTCCTTGTTGACGCGTCGACCTCGATCGGCACTAACTATCACTTTTATAGAGAAAATAACGTTTTGAACGCGACCCGACCTACGCTTCCCACTCAGTCGTCAAAATAAACCTACGCCACCGGCCGAACGCGCATCTCACGCTCCCGGAATTCGAACACGGCCATCGTCAACTTCATGACCTATCCGAAAACGTCGCAACCCGTTGCACTAAGCGCCGTTAACCATTCTTTTTATTTGTTTTATTAGATACGTGTTAGTGAAAACTTTCAAGCGTTCATACGAGAAAACGTCCCGCGACATCGCGGCGCTCGTTACGGTAAAGTTCCGTCGTACCTGAGCGTACGTATACGAAATTCTTGTAACCTATAAGTGGCGACATCTAAGTCTCTATCCTTATACAATTAATTTTTAACAGTGCGTGTTTCGTGTGAAGTATATCATCAATAAATAATACGATGGCTGACACCGCAGTTGCTACCGAGGCACCAGCGCCCGCTACACCAGCGAAGAAGGCGGCGAGGCAGGCCGGCGGCGCCGGTGCCGCGAAGAAACCGAAGGCGAAGCCGACCCATCCCAAAACATCTGAGATGGTCAACAACGCCATCAAGGAGATGAAGGAGCGCAGTGGATCTTCCCTGCAGGCGATCAAGAAGTACATCGCCGCGCAGTACAAGGTCGACGCGGAGAAACTGGCTCCGTTCATCAGAAAATATCTGAAGAGCGCCGTCGAATCTGGAGCACTGATCCAGACCAAGGGCAAGGGTGCCTCCGGTTCGTTCAAGCTCGAGTCGAAATCGTCCGCGGCCAAGAAACCCGCCGGCGCCGCTGGCAAAGCCGCCGGCAAGGCGCCCGCCGCCGCCGCCGCCGCTAAGACGAAGAAGGCTACCGCCTCTGCGGCCGGCGCCAAGACCAAGAAGGCAGCAGCCGCGGCCGCCTCCGGTTCACCTTCAAAATCCAAGGCATCGGCCGCCGCCACCGCCAAGGACAAGAAGGCCGCCGCCGCCGCTAAGAAGAAGCCGGCGCCCAAGAAGGCCGCCGCTCCCGCTAAGGCGAAGGGAGGCGCCGCTCCCAAGGCTAAGAAGACCGCGAAGCCGCCAACCAAGAAACCTAAAGCGCCTAAACCCAAGAAGGCCGCGGCTACACCCAAGTCTAAGCCGGCAGCCAAGAAAGCGTCCGCCGCTAAGAAGTAAGCTACGGTCGCGTTCGCGTCACACCCGCGACGGCGACGACGACCACGGCGACAGCGGCGCAGCAGAGTCGGCTGACCAGACGACCACCACCAACACCTACCTACCAACCTACTTACCTGCTCACCATCGATACGACAACTGCTGATGAGTGATAGTGACAAGTGTGCGTGCGCGTCTTAAACTACTACTGTTTGTGTGTAAGTACATGTATTATTACATACCTACACTGTAGAGAGAGTCGCGCGCGTGCGCTATGTTGTTGTTTGTGCGTTTGTTTTCATCATCGTCTAACCGCGCGCACGCAGTACGTACGTACGCGTCTATCGTCCTCGGGAAGGAGGGTGCTGAACGCGCTCGACGTGTCTCGAGCTCGTCACCAAGGTGATTCATTCATCAGAAGCTGCATCAAAGCTGAAGAAACCACCACGGGCGGCGGCACCGAGATGCTTAGCGCGCGTGCATGCGCTCACCACACCAAAAAGCCCTTTTCAGGGCTAACAATACTATCATGAATATTGACAATATTCGTTTCTTTAACACAGATAGTCAAAAACGTTGTAAATTATAATAATACATGAACACTAATATTCACATATAGAGAGGTACCTACCTACTCACACGAAATAACTCTTCAAATAAATTACCTAAGATCTAGCTAGGAAAGAGATCTATACAGACTGATACACCATACCTACCTACCTACCTACCTACCTACCTACCTACCTACCTACCTACCTACCTACCTACCTACCTACCTACCTACCTACCTACCTACTTTACACTACCTATTTCAATATTCCACACAATGATACAATAATGAATAACTTATACTAAGCTTACAGTCTAATATCTACAAAAGTAACTAATGTTCTTAATGTACAATAATTTACGCTTACAATAGACCCTCTAAAGTATAAAAGTAAACAAGGGAACTTGGCACATTATAAGTTTGATTATTCAAAAATAAATTATTGGTAGCTAGGTGTTTCATATTATTGTATCTTATGACAAAGCGTATTTACGCTCGTATACCACGTACGGGTAGGTAGGTGAAAAACACAAACACTAAAAAAGAAAAGAAAAAAAGTTCATTAATTCTGTAGTAATCTATGTCAAAACTCTACCCACCCCCCATATCCATGGTGCAGTGTACGTGAACGCGCTTGCGCGTTTTGTGAATTACGTTTCGTTATCTGTGCACCCCTCCCGCTTACACCGCCATGCGGCGCATGTATAAATAAGCGGGCCGGTACGCGGAGCGTCATCATCATCACCATCATCATCATCACTCTGCGCGCGACGCTCGCCCCGAACGGACGTGTTGTGAAGTGCTCCTGCCCGCTGCGTGACTCACCTCTCGCCGCAATCAAGACTCGCTGCGCCCCGCTGCGAACATTGTAGCCGCCCCGGCTACAGACGATTTAATTAATTGGTGAATTTATTTCACTGATTAATTCAGTCTAAACTGTCTTTTTCAAGACATAATATTTCTTTGTCGGAGAAAGCTTCGTGTAGAATCACTTGGCCCTCTCCGGGTAAAATCCACTGTTTTTGTGGTCCTCGGTTGAAACCTCACGGTGTCAACGAATCCGAGGGGGTGTTGACCCGACTCACCCGCCGAACCCCTTCAGGGCTAGGCATCAATCGGACGGGTCCCAGACCACCGGCCTTGGGGGATCTCCTAGTCGGTACTGGTGACAGTTTTGCCTCCACAGCAACTCACCCAGTGTCTTTGGGGTGTCTCTACACCCCTCGCATTGGACGTCAGGGCCCTGTTGCACATTAAGATTGGCAACAGGTTTACAAGCTTAGGGCTCACCAATAGGTACACACCCCCCTGCCTACACCCGGCAGGGAGGGCCACACATCCCCGGGCTATCCTCCCGGGGAAGTAGCCGTTAGGATTGTTAGGAGTTTTTATAGGGACTTAGGCCACTCCCTATGAGTGAATTGTAGGCCCCCCACCATGGCCAGTAACATGGCACCCCCTCCGTCCAAGTCAGAATGGCTGGCTGGACTGAAGCATTTTATAGCCACGGATCCTAATTTCGCGCTAGAGCTAGGAACCGTCCTGCGCCCGATAGCGCATCTTATGTTCCCCGCGAACATTCCCAAGCCCGCTCCCGCGATCATCGCGTTCACCGATGCTCCGGAATCCCCAGCTTGCCCGCCCTCCCCGGCTTTTTCCGAAGAGCCGCCGGAAGAGATGGACGCTGAAGACGTCCCGTCAGATACGGACACCCTCACCGGTGATTCCGAACAAGTAATAGTAGTTGAAGCTAACGCCCCGCCCGCTTCCGAATCTTCTCCCTCATCCACCGAAGAGGTGTTTACCACCGTCGAGGGAAAAGGGAAAAAGAGGAAGAAGAAGTCTTGCGGTAACTCGCAAGCCGCAAAAATTCCCTTGACCGACGTCTCAGCGTCCCTCCTCGCGCGTCCCCCCACCCCGCCGCCGTCGACCTCCGCCGCGACCCCCACTCCGACCGCGACCGCTCCCACCGCCGCGCCCGCTCCCACCGCCGCGCCCCGCACCGCTGCGGGGAAAAAGGAGCCCACCCCGCCCCCTGTGTTCATTCAGGACAAGGGAAAATGGACCGACGTGTCCAAATGGTGTGCCGAGGCTCGCATAGCCTACACCAATGCCAGGACCACGACCCAAGGCATAAAGGTGACCGTCCCGACGTCCCGCGACTACAGGGACCTCACCAAGCTTCTCCGCTACAGAGGCGTATCGTTCCATACGTACGCCCTGCAGGAAGACCGACAAGTACGGGTAGTCATTAAGAAGCTACCTAAAGAGATTGAGACCGCGGACATCAAGGCCGACCTTGAATACCAAGGCGTCCCAGTATTAGAGGTGCACCGCATGCACCGAGCCCGGCACGGTATGCCATTTGATATGGTGTTAGTAGTCTGCCCTCCCTCAGAGGGACATAATCCGATATTTAAAATAAAAACAGTCTGCAATCTCTCGGGCATAAAAATCGAGAAACCACGTAAAACTGGCATTATCGGTCAATGCCATCGTTGTCAGCTCTACGGCCACGCGCAGTCACACTGCAACGCCAAACCTAGGTGCGTAAAGTGCCTAGGCGACCACGGCACAGCCGACTGTGCCCGTCCTAAGGACCGTGCCCTCTGCACGGAACCACCCAGTTGCGTCCTCTGCGGCGAGTCAGGCCATCCGGCCAACTATAGGGGGTGCTCGAAAGCACCCAAATCCTCATCTCCCAAGCTAGCGAAGCGTGCAGACGCCCGCCAGCAAAGGGAAGCCCCGACCGCGAGATTACCAGACCGTCTCAGCCCCCAGAGGCCGAGTCCCTGGAACTATCTGAACCATCAGCAGGCGTTCCCTGCGTTGGCTTCAGCTAGGCCCACGCTCGCACCAATCCCACCGCTTGTAGACCCGCGTACCGGCGCCCCCGCGCTAACTACTCGGTTCCCCTACCCCCACGCGCCCGTCTCCATCGCGTCCGCCGTCGCCGCGCCCGCCGCCGCCGCACCCGCCGCCGTCGCACCCGCCGTCGTCGCGCCCGCCGCCGTCGCGCCCGCCGCCGCCGCCGCTGTACCACCCGCAGCGCGCTCCGCAGCGCGTCAAGCCGCCCGCCCACCCGTCGCAGTAAACCAGCACCCTGGTCCCGCGACCATGAACCCTATGGACGTGTATAATACAATCAACAGCACGTTCCTAAAGTTCTTCTCCCCTCGTGCCCTCCGTATGGCACAGGAGCTCAGTGCAGCCACTAGGGCTGGAGACTTTAATCAGGTTTACGCGATCTACAACGCGTACCCGGACATTACGCAGTCCGTGTTCGATTCCCAACCAAAAACCGGTACCCACTATGTCTAACAAAATAGTCGCGCGTATCAAACCCCGATCCCTAAAGCTAGGAACATTCAACGCAAACGGTATCCAATCCCAACGTGATGAGATCGCCCAATTCCTCCGCGACCATCAACTAGACGTACTCCTAGTACAAGAGTCATTCTTAAAACCCTACAACCGCGACCCGAAAATTGCAAACTACCGAGTAGTGCGCAACGACAGGTCGCGTTGTCACATGGGTGGAACACTCATTTACTATAAAAGGTCACTACACTGCATCCCTATGGATCCCCCCACCCTTACCCGATTAGAAGTTTCGGTCTGCCGACTAGGCCTGACGGGCCACCAACCCGTCACAATAGTCTCAGCCTATATCCCGCCCACTTCTCAAGCAGAAGATTTCCAACCAATCGCCGATGACCTCGCCGTGCTTTTAGAATTGAGTGACTCTGTTATCATAGCAGGCGATCTCAACGCTAAACATCCCGCATGGAATAGTAACACTTCATCGACTAGAGGAAGACGATTGTTCGACCTCTGTTCCTCACTAGTCTTTGACGTCGTCGCCCCGATGACTCCAACTCACTTTCCCCACAACGTAAATCGTAGGCCCGATGTACTCGACATTGCCATTCTGAAGCGAATCAACTTAAGGTTGGATTCCATAGAAGCAATAAACGAGCTCACCTCCGATCACCGTCCGGTAGTCATGCACCTGGCCCCTCGCACGGGTCTCCCAGGATCTGACCATCCCCCCCTCACCAAAGTGGTAACGGACTGGAGGCGAGTAGGCGATTCGCTGAAAACCAACACATCCCCCCACTTGAATGCCATCCCCGATCACTTTGACTCTATCGCCGACACAACGGCCGCGATCGACTCATTCACGGGTCACGTACAATCTGTCCTGAACGACTGTTCAAGGGAAATTCCTGAGGTGGAAGACCACCGATGGAAGTTGCCGGACGATGTACGCGAACTGCTAAATGAGAAGAACGCAGCTGTTCGTGCCTACAGCAACTTTCCCTGCGATGCGAACAAGGCTCACATGCGCTATTTACAGAGATCTGTAAAGACACGCATGCAAGAGCTTCGTGACGCTAACTGGGACAAGATGCTGAGCGATTTAGAGCCAACGCATCTAGCCTTCTGGCAACTTCAGAGGAATCTCAAATCCCGAGAAGTCGCCACCATGCCTCCCCTGACCCGGCCCGACGGCACAGTCGCGTTCGACGACATCGAAAAGGCCGAGTGCCTTGCCGAGAGCCTCGAAGCCCAATGCACGCCCAGTTCGCTACCAGTAGACCAGGCACACCTCGCTGAGGTGGACGCCGAAGTCGAACGTAGAGCCTCCCTCCCGCCCGTCGAGGACCCTGATGATCCACTACCTCTCGTCACCCCGGACGAAGTTCACGAGGTCATCAAAAGTCTGAAACCCCGAAAGGCCCCCGGCGCTGACGGAATCACCAATAGGGTGCTCCAGATGCTGCCCGCTCACCTGATCATGCTCTTGGCCACCATCTTCAATGGAGCCTTGAGCAATAACATCTTCCCGCAAGCATGGAAGGAAGCCACGGTCATCGGCATCCCAAAACTTGGCAAGCCCAAGACCGAGCCCACGAGCTACCGCCCCATCAGTTTACTGAATTCGCTCGGTAAAATCTACGAGAGACTTATTTATAAGCGACTCAGAAATTTTGCCGAGACGAAAGGCCTCATTCCCGACGAGCAGTTTGGTTTTAGAACCCAACACTCGTGCGTGCAACAGGTCCACCGCATCGTAGAAGACATAAGCGCTGGCTTCCAGCGCGGTACGTTGACCGGTGCAGTATTCTTCGACATAGCGAAAGCCTTCGACAAAGTCTGGCACAACGGCTTATTATATAAGCTGTACAAACTCGGTGTGCCCGACCGTCTCGTGCTCATCCTACGAGACTTTTTGTCGAACCGCACCTTTCGGTATCGAATAGAGGGAGCGATTTCATCCCCTCACCCCATACGCGCCGGCGTCCCTCAGGGCGCCGTGCTGTCCCCTCTCATATTTACGCTATTCACTAGCGATATCCCCAAACGTAGACTGGCAAAGTTGGCGCTTTTCGCCGACGACACAGCCATTTACTACGCTGGGAAAAATCCCGACGCGATAGCCTCCAGGCTCCAAACCGCAGTCAACGTTCTTGGCGCGTGGTTTAGAAAGTGGAGGATCGAAGTCAATCCCGATAAAAGTCAAGCGGTTCTCTTCTCGAAACCGAGACACTTTCCCGACCCCCCCCGGCCCATCTCCATGTTTGGCAAGCCTATCCCTTGGGAGAAGCAAGCCAAGTATCTAGGAGTGATTATGGATCAGCACATCACCTTCTCAGAGCACATCAAGAAGGCGCGCTCGCGCGCCGCCTTCGCACTGGGAAGGTTGCACTCTGTTCTTAATGCACGCAGCAAGTTGTCACTAAGGTGCAAGTTGCGAATATACACGGCGTGCATAAGGCCAATCATGACCTATGCTAGTGCAGTCTTTGCACATACACACCCCCGTTACATCCATAGGATGCAGACGCTCCAAAACCGTTTCCTTCGCCAAGCTACGGGCTCGCCATGGTACGTTAGGAACGAGATCCTCCATCTCGACCTCAAAGTCCCCACGATAGCTCAGTTCCTTAAACGCAATTCAAAGCGTTTCTTCGAATCCGCCGCGCAACACCGCAATCCTCTGATTGCAAAGGCCGCCAGTTATGTCCCCAGTAGAATCAGTCGTATTCGCCGGCCGCGACATGTCCTCTCCGACCCTGATGACCCCATCACTATTCTCCAAGAAAGCAGTAGGGCCACCAGTACAGCTCGCAAACAAAAACAACCGTCCTTCCGACCTCGCCGCCGAGGTCCTCGCGTCCCGCGAAGACCCCGAGTAAATGAAACCCCCCCCAACCGTCCCTTGCCCGCAAAAGTGCCAGCCCGCGCCGAAGCTGTGCAAGTAAAGTTAAAACCCCCATGATCTAATAATAAGAAAAATTATTTGATCCAGCCTGTCCCCACTTGCTGCCCTCCCTTAAAAGTGACTCCCTGAGCCGAGGCTCGTACCCCGCAGGGGGTGCCCTCAGTGCGCAGTTGCTGTAGGTTTAGAAATTAGTTTGTAAGCCCTGGCTGGAGGCTCTTAGCGTAAAAACTAAAAGTCACCGCAGGAAAGCCCGGTTAAGCAGTCACGGCCTCTCAAGGTCAACTGCGAGATGCCATACCCAAAAAAAAAAAAAAAAAAAAAAAAGCGGAGCGTCATTATAACTAGATTCTTTCGGCGCGCGCACTTCTGTACGCGTGTTTCGTTATTTTCGTGAGTTGTTCTTTAAACAAATCTTTCAATTATGTCTGGTCGCGGCAAAGGTGGCAAGGTGAAGGGAAAGGCAAAGTCCCGTTCCAACCGTGCCGGTCTCCAGTTCCCTGTGGGTCGTATTCACAGGCTGCTGCGTAACGGAAACTACGCCGAGCGCGTGGGTGCCGGCGCTCCCGTCTACTTGGCCGCCGTGATGGAGTATCTGGCTGCTGAGGTCCTCGAGTTGGCCGGAAACGCCGCGAGAGACAACAAGAAGACCAGGATCATCCCGCGTCATCTGCAATTGGCCATCCGCAACGACGAGGAGTTGAACAAGCTGCTCTCCGGTGTGACGATCGCTCAAGGTGGTGTGCTGCCGAACATCCAGGCGGTGCTACTGCCCAAGAAGACCGAGAAGAAGGCTTAAACGTGGTGCCGCGACGTCTGAAGAAGAACGTGGTGCTTCGTGCGAGTGCGCCCCCGCACGCGTATTTCGATATCATGTCGATTGCGCGATGCTCTCCGCTCGTATGCATTCAAAACAAAAGGCCCTTTTCAGGGCCACAATATGATTCGTCAAATAAATAAATAAGACAGTTTCTTTATCGGTGTTGTCGTCAAACAAAAACGTACCTACCTCGCGCAACTGTGAGGCAGGAGATTTAAAACCTATTATAATGTAGCTAGCTAGCTACATTACTACTACTACTACTACTACTACATTACTATTAGCTACTACTAGCTAGGTAGGTACACACACACACACACACACACACACACGAAATATTATTATTGAGCATGTGTCACATGAACACGCCCTACACTAAGGCGCGCTACAACGCAAAGTTGTATGTATGTATGTATGTATGTATGTATGTATGTACTAACAGTAGGTGTGTGTTTATAATATGACCAACAATTGAGTAGAGTTAGTGTAACAGAAATAACGTTGGCTATTATGATGGTAGTTCATACCATACATCACAATAACAATGTTTGTTTACATAATAGACAGTATAGAACTAGGAACTAGAAAGAAGATTACGATAATTTTACTAAATAACGTGAGCAGGAAAAGAGGTTTCGAAACCTTTCGTTCAGTACTTTTACCTACCTACTTAATTACTCAACTAAATTTATCTAACTATGAAAAAATAAATTAAATCTAAATTAAACGCCATACGGAAATAATAATAATAAAATCTTAGGTGGTAGTTTTGGCTATAATCAATATAGTTTACTTGAAATTTATTTATTTTCGTTTACATTTTCTCAATAATGACGAAGACAACTAGCGTCACCCCACCCCCTTCGCCTCCCTCCCGGGTATCCCCTCTCCCCGCGTTCGTTCTACACTCTGGGTTTTGGAGCGTTGTGATTGGTCAGCCGCTGCGTCGATTCTCTCACCGCTTGCCGCAACTGCGAGCCGCGACCGTCACTATAAATACAACTGTTGGGGACGATGGCGATTTTATACTGTGACTGAACTCCGTTTCGGTAGCACGTGTACTCATAAACAATCTCATAATGCCGCCCAAGACAAGTGGTAAAGCCGCCAAGAAGTCTGGCAAAGCCCAGAAGAACATCTCCAAGACCGACAAGAAGAAGAAGAAGCACAAGAGGAAGGAGAGTTACGCCATCTACATCTACAAGGTGCTGAAGCAGGTGCACCCCGACACCGGTATCTCCAGCAAGGCCATGTCTATCATGAACTCGTTCGTGAACGACATCTTCGAGCGTATCGCCGCCGAAGCTTCGCGTCTCGCCCACTACAACAAGAGATCGACCATCACGTCCAGGGAGGTGCAGACGTCCGTCAGGCTCCTGCTGCCCGGTGAGCTCGCCAAGCACGCCGTCAGTGAAGGCACGAAGGCCGTCACCAAGTACACCAGCTCCAAGTGAGCGATCGGTAGGCTAGCAAGAGCCGCCGGCGCTCCGTCTCAACGCCGCCTCGTGTTTGTGTACAGTGTTGCGACCCAGTGCGCTTGTTCGTGTGTCTTGTCGATTGTGGTGCGTGTTAATTGTGTTAGTGTCGTCGTAATGTGTATACATACACATAAGTACCTACCACCTACCCGCTGTGTGTCATGTATGTACGTACGAGACGCGCACGATGCACGTGCTACGAGACGCAAACCTCGACAAACCTCTGGACGTGCACGCGCGCACCGTGGGATGGCGATGGCAGGAGTCAAAACAAAAGGCCCTTTTCAGGGCCACAAATATGTTCATGTGATACCTAAATTCACGTTTCTTTAAAATGGATGACAGTCAAAACGTTACTTACACACATACCTCACCCACCTTACCTACCTACCTACCTACAACTAACAAACGAAACTATAAAAAGTTTGTATCATACCGATGAAGTGAATGGGGACTTATCAGGCTTAATATATGTAGATAGAATAAATAGATCTACCTGAATACCCCACCCAAAACTAACTGCCTATCTACTAATTTACTTACTTTTAGTCACCTAGCTGCTAGCTTTTTAGTTAGACGAAACCACCTAACATAATATCTTCCCGCGTAAACTACCTATAGCAAAGTGTAGTGTAGTAGTAGCCACTAGCCAGTGTCTTAGCACAGGGAAAACTGTGAATGAATTCCGAATAATTTATTTAAACACAACACAATAATAATGACAACAAGTTAGTTACACGAGTACCTACCTAGGTGCGTTCTTAATACTTTTCTATACTTATTAGCAAATGGAAAATGTAACCTGCATAATACTCTGTGTAAGTCCCTCCCCTCCGACCCACACAGAGTATTATGCGGGTGGGTGGGTGGGTAAAACCAAACCTACGAAAAACGTAAGTACATACATCTAAAAAAATAAATAATTAAATATTCTATAGTTATTGTTTTATTTTACAACAATTTTAGTTAGCTCGTTGTACTAAAGACGGCGCGGCGCGCAGGGGCGGGCGAGCGCGCTCGCTCATGCCCGCTACGCTGCTTTAGTATAAATACGTCGAGCGAGCGCGTTACGTTTTTATTCTCTCTCGTACGTTCGAAGTGTGTAGGTCCGCGCGCGTCCGTTGCGTGTATCTATAGAATTTTCAGTTGATTTTATTATCGTATATCTCGTTATTGTTTACGATGGCGCGTACTAAGCAGACCGCTCGTAAATCCACCGGTGGTAAGGCGCCGAGGAAACAGCTCGCCACCAAGGCTGCGCGCAAGAGCGCACCGGCCACCGGTGGCGTTAAGAAGCCCCATCGCTACAGGCCCGGCACTGTGGCCCTCCGTGAGATTCGTCGCTACCAGAAGAGTACCGAACTGCTGATCCGCAAGCTTCCGTTCCAGCGTCTCGTGCGTGAGATCGCACAGGACTTCAAGACCGATCTCCGTTTCCAGAGCTCAGCTGTTATGGCGCTGCAGGAGGCTAGCGAAGCTTATCTCGTCGGTCTCTTCGAAGACACCAACCTGTGCGCGATTCACGCGAAGCGCGTCACCATCATGCCCAAGGACATCCAGTTGGCGCGCAGGATCAGAGGCGAACGCGCTTAAAACTGCTGCTGACGTCACACAATACACGTCGCCCTACACGTAGACTGCGCTTTCGTGCAGTGCATCGTGTCTGTGGCTGTGGCTGTGCGTTCGTTCACATAAAAGGCCCTTTTCAGGGCCACATATGTATCAGAATATAAAATGTTTCTTTATATCAGACGTCAAAAAAAGAAAACGTTACCTACCTACCTACCTAGTACCTACACATCTACACTATGCACGCATGATCCACATTATTTTTAAACAAAATGCCTAAGTAGGCACATATAGTACTTATAACATTTCTTAGATTACAACGAATAAAAGAGGAGTGAGTACTTACATTATGTTTGATAATGTTTCTATATCTATATTCCTACTATGATAACTTGCATGGTTGATTCGAAACATACTTTGGTTCACTAGAGTAGGTACCTGCACACACAGTACAGGATACCTATAAACTATCATAACAGAGTGAAAGGAATAGTCAATCAGCTACCTACCATAGAGTTATAATGCATTCGATTTTACCTATCGTTTAAACTAGGTGCATGCATGGTATTTTTAAGGCTCGTGTGGTACCTACTTGGTTATTGGTAGCATATTGTTTTTTATTTTATTTTGTTATTATTACCTACCTATCTATAATTATTTCATAAGTTTAGTACTCAAGTTCTATTCGTCCAACCGACCAACCAGCGACGAGCGTCGGCTCGCCTCGCCCCGCGCACCTCCCGTTTCTGTCCCCCCGCCCGCTGAGCTCCACGTTTACTATAAATATAAGGAGCCGAGCGGCTTCAAAAAATTACACAGTCGCTCGCGTCGTTCGTGTGCGCGCACCCGTGCTGTTTTTATCGTGTGTTTCGAAACCCCACTGCAAAGAAGATGACCGGTCGCGGTAAGGGAGGAAAGGGTCTGGGAAAAGGAGGAGCCAAGCGTCACAGGAAGGTACTTCGTGATAACATCCAGGGTATCACGAAGCCCGCCATCCGTCGTCTGGCTCGCAGAGGCGGAGTGAAACGTATCTCCGGTCTGATCTACGAGGAGACTCGCGGTGTGCTCAAAGTGTTCCTAGAGAACGTTATTCGCGACGCCGTCACGTACACCGAGCACGCCAAGAGGAAGACCGTCACCGCCATGGACGTCGTCTACGCTCTGAAGCGCCAGGGTCGTACCCTGTACGGTTTCGGCGGTTAAACAAGTGCACATCCCCGGCGTGTACGCGTTGCCTGCCTGCCCGCGCAACCAGCTCTACATACTGTGGTGGACGTGTGTGTGTTGTGTTTGTTGTGAACATAATCATACCGTTCGACCATGCGTATATAGACGCGCTCATAAAAAGGCCCTTTTCAGGGCCGCATATGATTCGATGTTATTAAATGTTTCTTGAGTGGAATTGTCTAAAAAACGTACCTCTACCTACCTACCTACCTACCTACCAACCTACCTACCTACACTGAATTAGATGTACGCAAGTACCACCACCTATGCAATGGCACTGCGAGGGACAGTCATTCAATTCGTTACCAATAAATGCACTCCAGTAATACGGTCGTACCTACATAGGGAGTGTTGGAGTTATGTACCTGCCTAAATATCGTAATTCTATTATAGATAAATCAGTTTTCTCGTTAGCTTTATATTGAAATACTTACCATACATACACATTATAATGCCCTTGCTTATTGTTCGTACCTACATACCTACCTAATGCTTGAAAAGCCCTCCGCCGCTGAGGCGTTGTACACACACCACACCGACCGACTGGAATGGAAAAACAAAAGCAAAACATTAGTAGTTACCTACCTACCGTAATATTCGAAATAAGACTTACGTTCTTGTAGAACATCTACCTAGTATGATACCTATCCGTATGATCGCTTCTCGGCGTGCGTGCCGTTTGTTTATGTCGTGTTATTATTAAGTAAGTATGGCAATTTTGATCGCATCTTATGAGGTTTTTTTTTTTTTTTTTTTTTTTTTTTTTTGGTTTTTGTTTCCCTTATTTCTACTAGTCACATTAGTGATTTACTATACGTAGCTCTATCACAGGCAGCCTGCTCACTGTGCTAAGAGAATGCGGTACACGGGCCCGGGCACGGGCCTTACCTACTGGCGCGCCCGCTCGCCGCCGTCCGAACGAGTACGCGGCTGCGACGGTCTATTGTAGTTTTACACATTACTTAACACGCTTTCTGATGCGATCATACCGATCCGTACACTGTCAACTCCTCGAAGGGCACTGCGGTCTTTTAATATCACTATATTATTAGGTTGCACGTCCTGTACGGAGTCGTCCGTCCTTAACAGTTCGGCGGTCGCGGTGTTTTACGACGCTCCACTTTTAGGTCGATAATACCTTCGCGAGACTGTGTGATATCGACGGAGTGCTGTTGCCACACAGGCTCGATATCCTCCTTGTTGACGCGTCGACCTCGATCGGCACTAACTATCACTTTTATAGAGAAAATAACGTTTTGAACGCGACCCGACCTACGCTTCCCACTCAGTCGTCAAAATAAACCTACGCCACCGGCCGAACGCGCATCTCACGCTCCCGGAATTCGAACACGGCCATCGTCAACTTCATGACCTATCCGAAAACGTCGCAACCCGTTGCACTAAGCGCCGTTAACCATTCTTTTTATTTGTTTTATTAGATACGTGTTAGTGAAAACTTTCAAGCGTTCATACGAGAAAACGTCCCGCGACATCGCGGCGCTCGTTACGGTAAAGTTCCGTCGTACCTGAGCGTACGTATACGAAATTCTTGTAACCTATAAGTGGCGACATCTAAGTCTCTATCCTTATACAATTAATTTTTAACAGTGCGTGTTTCGTGTGAAGTATATCATCAATAAATAATACGATGGCTGACACCGCAGTTGCTACCGAGGCACCAGCGCCCGCTACACCAGCGAAGAAGGCGGCGAGGCAGGCCGGCGGCGCCGGTGCCGCGAAGAAACCGAAGGCGAAGCCGACCCATCCCAAAACATCTGAGATGGTCAACAACGCCATCAAGGAGATGAAGGAGCGCAGTGGATCTTCCCTGCAGGCGATCAAGAAGTACATCGCCGCGCAGTACAAGGTCGACGCGGAGAAACTGGCTCCGTTCATCAGAAAATATCTGAAGAGCGCCGTCGAATCTGGAGCACTGATCCAGACCAAGGGCAAGGGTGCCTCCGGTTCGTTCAAGCTCGAGTCGAAATCGTCCGCGGCCAAGAAACCCGCCGGCGCCGCTGGCAAAGCCGCCGGCAAGGCGCCCGCCGCCGCCGCCGCCGCTAAGACGAAGAAGGCTACCGCCTCTGCGGCCGGCGCCAAGACCAAGAAGGCAGCAGCCGCGGCCGCCTCCGGTTCACCTTCAAAATCCAAGGCATCGGCCGCCGCCACCGCCAAGGACAAGAAGGCCGCCGCCGCCGCTAAGAAGAAGCCGGCGCCCAAGAAGGCCGCCGCTCCCGCTAAGGCGAAGGGAGGCGCCGCTCCCAAGGCTAAGAAGACCGCGAAGCCGCCAACCAAGAAACCTAAAGCGCCTAAACCCAAGAAGGCCGCGGCTACACCCAAGTCTAAGCCGGCAGCCAAGAAAGCGTCCGCCGCTAAGAAGTAAGCTACGGTCGCGTTCGCGTCACACCCGCGACGGCGACGACGACCACGGCGACAGCGGCGCAGCAGAGTCGGCTGACCAGACGACCACCACCAACACCTACCTACCAACCTACTTACCTGCTCACCATCGATACGACAACTGCTGATGAGTGATAGTGACAAGTGTGCGTGCGCGTCTTAAACTACTACTGTTTGTGTGTAAGTACATGTATTATTACATACCTACACTGTAGAGAGAGTCGCGCGCGTGCGCTATGTTGTTGTTTGTGCGTTTGTTTTCATCATCGTCTAACCGCGCGCACGCAGTACGTACGTACGCGTCTATCGTCCTCGGGAAGGAGGGTGCTGAACGCGCTCGACGTGTCTCGAGCTCGTCACCAAGGTGATTCATTCATCAGAAGCTGCATCAAAGCTGAAGAAACCACCACGGGCGGCGGCACCGAGATGCTTAGCGCGCGTGCATGCGCTCACCACACCAAAAAGCCCTTTTCAGGGCTAACAATACTATCATGAATATTGACAATATTCGTTTCTTTAACACAGATAGTCAAAAACGTTGTAAATTATAATAATACATGAACACTAATATTCACATATAGAGAGGTACCTACCTACTCACACGAAATAACTCTTCAAATAAATTACCTAAGATCTAGCTAGGAAAGAGATCTATACAGACTGATACACCATACCTACCTACCTACCTACCTACCTACCTACCTACCTACCTACCTACCTACCTACCTACCTACCTACCTACCTACCTACCTACCTACTTTACACTACCTATTTCAATATTCCACACAATGATACAATAATGAATAACTTATACTAAGCTTACAGTCTAATATCTACAAAAGTAACTAATGTTCTTAATGTACAATAATTTACGCTTACAATAGACCCTCTAAAGTATAAAAGTAAACAAGGGAACTTGGCACATTATAAGTTTGATTATTCAAAAATAAATTATTGGTAGCTAGGTGTTTCATATTATTGTATCTTATGACAAAGCGTATTTACGCTCGTATACCACGTACGGGTAGGTAGGTGAAAAACACAAACACTAAAAAAGAAAAGAAAAAAAGTTCATTAATTCTGTAGTAATCTATGTCAAAACTCTACCCACCCCCCATATCCATGGTGCAGTGTACGTGAACGCGCTTGCGCGTTTTGTGAATTACGTTTCGTTATCTGTGCACCCCTCCCGCTTACACCGCCATGCGGCGCATGTATAAATAAGCGGGCCGGTACGCGGAGCGTCATTATAACTAGATTCTTTCGGCGCGCGCACTTCTGTACGCGTGTTTCGTTATTTTCGTGAGTTGTTCTTTAAACAAATCTTTCAATTATGTCTGGTCGCGGCAAAGGTGGCAAGGTGAAGGGAAAGGCAAAGTCCCGTTCCAACCGTGCCGGTCTCCAGTTCCCTGTGGGTCGTATTCACAGGCTGCTGCGTAACGGAAACTACGCCGAGCGCGTGGGTGCCGGCGCTCCCGTCTACTTGGCCGCCGTGATGGAGTATCTGGCTGCTGAGGTCCTCGAGTTGGCCGGAAACGCCGCGAGAGACAACAAGAAGACCAGGATCATCCCGCGTCATCTGCAATTGGCCATCCGCAACGACGAGGAGTTGAACAAGCTGCTCTCCGGTGTGACGATCGCTCAAGGTGGTGTGCTGCCGAACATCCAGGCGGTGCTACTGCCCAAGAAGACCGAGAAGAAGGCTTAAACGTGGTGCCGCGACGTCTGAAGAAGAACGTGGTGCTTCGTGCGAGTGCGCCCCCGCACGCGTATTTCGATATCATGTCGATTGCGCGATGCTCTCCGCTCGTATGCATTCAAAACAAAAGGCCCTTTTCAGGGCCACAATATGATTCGTCAAATAAATAAATAAGACAGTTTCTTTATCGGTGTTGTCGTCAAACAAAAACGTACCTACCTCGCGCAACTGTGAGGCAGGAGATTTAAAACCTATTATAATGTAGCTAGCTAGCTACATTACTACTACTACTACTACTACTACATTACTATTAGCTACTACTAGCTAGGTAGGTACACACACACACACACACACACACACACGAAATATTATTATTGAGCATGTGTCACATGAACACGCCCTACACTAAGGCGCGCTACAACGCAAAGTTGTATGTATGTATGTATGTATGTATGTATGTATGTACTAACAGTAGGTGTGTGTTTATAATATGACCAACAATTGAGTAGAGTTAGTGTAACAGAAATAACGTTGGCTATTATGATGGTAGTTCATACCATACATCACAATAACAATGTTTGTTTACATAATAGACAGTATAGAACTAGGAACTAGAAAGAAGATTACGATAATTTTACTAAATAACGTGAGCAGGAAAAGAGGTTTCGAAACCTTTCGTTCAGTACTTTTACCTACCTACTTAATTACTCAACTAAATTTATCTAACTATGAAAAAATAAATTAAATCTAAATTAAACGCCATACGGAAATAATAATAATAAAATCTTAGGTGGTAGTTTTGGCTATAATCAATATAGTTTACTTGAAATTTATTTATTTTCGTTTACATTTTCTCAATAATGACGAAGACAACTAGCGTCACCCCACCCCCTTCGCCTCCCTCCCGGGTATCCCCTCTCCCCGCGTTCGTTCTACACTCTGGGTTTTGGAGCGTTGTGATTGGTCAGCCGCTGCGTCGATTCTCTCACCGCTTGCCGCAACTGCGAGCCGCGACCGTCACTATAAATACAACTGTTGGGGACGATGGCGATTTTATACTGTGACTGAACTCCGTTTCGGTAGCACGTGTACTCATAAACAATCTCATAATGCCGCCCAAGACAAGTGGTAAAGCCGCCAAGAAGTCTGGCAAAGCCCAGAAGAACATCTCCAAGACCGACAAGAAGAAGAAGAAGCACAAGAGGAAGGAGAGTTACGCCATCTACATCTACAAGGTGCTGAAGCAGGTGCACCCCGACACCGGTATCTCCAGCAAGGCCATGTCTATCATGAACTCGTTCGTGAACGACATCTTCGAGCGTATCGCCGCCGAAGCTTCGCGTCTCGCCCACTACAACAAGAGATCGACCATCACGTCCAGGGAGGTGCAGACGTCCGTCAGGCTCCTGCTGCCCGGTGAGCTCGCCAAGCACGCCGTCAGTGAAGGCACGAAGGCCGTCACCAAGTACACCAGCTCCAAGTGAGCGATCGGTAGGCTAGCAAGAGCCGCCGGCGCTCCGTCTCAACGCCGCCTCGTGTTTGTGTACAGTGTTGCGACCCAGTGCGCTTGTTCGTGTGTCTTGTCGATTGTGGTGCGTGTTAATTGTGTTAGTGTCGTCGTAATGTGTATACATACACATAAGTACCTACCACCTACCCGCTGTGTGTCATGTATGTACGTACGAGACGCGCACGATGCACGTGCTACGAGACGCAAACCTCGACAAACCTCTGGACGTGCACGCGCGCACCGTGGGATGGCGATGGCAGGAGTCAAAACAAAAGGCCCTTTTCAGGGCCACAAATATGTTCATGTGATACCTAAATTCACGTTTCTTTAAAATGGATGACAGTCAAAACGTTACTTACACACATACCTCACCCACCTTACCTACCTACCTACCTACAACTAACAAACGAAACTATAAAAAGTTTGTATCATACCGATGAAGTGAATGGGGACTTATCAGGCTTAATATATGTAGATAGAATAAATAGATCTACCTGAATACCCCACCCAAAACTAACTGCCTATCTACTAATTTACTTACTTTTAGTCACCTAGCTGCTAGCTTTTTAGTTAGACGAAACCACCTAACATAATATCTTCCCGCGTAAACTACCTATAGCAAAGTGTAGTGTAGTAGTAGCCACTAGCCAGTGTCTTAGCACAGGGAAAACTGTGAATGAATTCCGAATAATTTATTTAAACACAACACAATAATAATGACAACAAGTTAGTTACACGAGTACCTACCTAGGTGCGTTCTTAATACTTTTCTATACTTATTAGCAAATGGAAAATGTAACCTGCATAATACTCTGTGTAAGTCCCTCCCCTCCGACCCACACAGAGTATTATGCGGGTGGGTGGGTGGGTAAAACCAAACCTACGAAAAACGTAAGTACATACATCTAAAAAAATAAATAATTAAATATTCTATAGTTATTGTTTTATTTTACAACAATTTTAGTTAGCTCGTTGTACTAAAGACGGCGCGGCGCGCAGGGGCGGGCGAGCGCGCTCGCTCATGCCCGCTACGCTGCTTTAGTATAAATACGTCGAGCGAGCGCGTTACGTTTTTATTCTCTCTCGTACGTTCGAAGTGTGTAGGTCCGCGCGCGTCCGTTGCGTGTATCTATAGAATTTTCAGTTGATTTTATTATCGTATATCTCGTTATTGTTTACGATGGCGCGTACTAAGCAGACCGCTCGTAAATCCACCGGTGGTAAGGCGCCGAGGAAACAGCTCGCCACCAAGGCTGCGCGCAAGAGCGCACCGGCCACCGGTGGCGTTAAGAAGCCCCATCGCTACAGGCCCGGCACTGTGGCCCTCCGTGAGATTCGTCGCTACCAGAAGAGTACCGAACTGCTGATCCGCAAGCTTCCGTTCCAGCGTCTCGTGCGTGAGATCGCACAGGACTTCAAGACCGATCTCCGTTTCCAGAGCTCAGCTGTTATGGCGCTGCAGGAGGCTAGCGAAGCTTATCTCGTCGGTCTCTTCGAAGACACCAACCTGTGCGCGATTCACGCGAAGCGCGTCACCATCATGCCCAAGGACATCCAGTTGGCGCGCAGGATCAGAGGCGAACGCGCTTAAAACTGCTGCTGACGTCACACAATACACGTCGCCCTACACGTAGACTGCGCTTTCGTGCAGTGCATCGTGTCTGTGGCTGTGGCTGTGCGTTCGTTCACATAAAAGGCCCTTTTCAGGGCCACATATGTATCAGAATATAAAATGTTTCTTTATATCAGACGTCAAAAAAAGAAAACGTTACCTACCTACCTACCTAGTACCTACACATCTACACTATGCACGCATGATCCACATTATTTTTAAACAAAATGCCTAAGTAGGCACATATAGTACTTATAACATTTCTTAGATTACAACGAATAAAAGAGGAGTGAGTACTTACATTATGTTTGATAATGTTTCTATATCTATATTCCTACTATGATAACTTGCATGGTTGATTCGAAACATACTTTGGTTCACTAGAGTAGGTACCTGCACACACAGTACAGGATACCTATAAACTATCATAACAGAGTGAAAGGAATAGTCAATCAGCTACCTACCATAGAGTTATAATGCATTCGATTTTACCTATCGTTTAAACTAGGTGCATGCATGGTATTTTTAAGGCTCGTGTGGTACCTACTTGGTTATTGGTAGCATATTGTTTTTTATTTTATTTTGTTATTATTACCTACCTATCTATAATTATTTCATAAGTTTAGTACTCAAGTTCTATTCGTCCAACCGACCAACCAGCGACGAGCGTCGGCTCGCCTCGCCCCGCGCACCTCCCGTTTCTGTCCCCCCGCCCGCTGAGCTCCACGTTTACTATAAATATAAGGAGCCGAGCGGCTTCAAAAAATTACACAGTCGCTCGCGTCGTTCGTGTGCGCGCACCCGTGCTGTTTTTATCGTGTGTTTCGAAACCCCACTGCAAAGAAGATGACCGGTCGCGGTAAGGGAGGAAAGGGTCTGGGAAAAGGAGGAGCCAAGCGTCACAGGAAGGTACTTCGTGATAACATCCAGGGTATCACGAAGCCCGCCATCCGTCGTCTGGCTCGCAGAGGCGGAGTGAAACGTATCTCCGGTCTGATCTACGAGGAGACTCGCGGTGTGCTCAAAGTGTTCCTAGAGAACGTTATTCGCGACGCCGTCACGTACACCGAGCACGCCAAGAGGAAGACCGTCACCGCCATGGACGTCGTCTACGCTCTGAAGCGCCAGGGTCGTACCCTGTACGGTTTCGGCGGTTAAACAAGTGCACATCCCCGGCGTGTACGCGTTGCCTGCCTGCCCGCGCAACCAGCTCTACATACTGTGGTGGACGTGTGTGTGTTGTGTTTGTTGTGAACATAATCATACCGTTCGACCATGCGTATATAGACGCGCTCATAAAAAGGCCCTTTTCAGGGCCGCATATGATTCGATGTTATTAAATGTTTCTTGAGTGGAATTGTCTAAAAAACGTACCTCTACCTACCTACCTACCTACCTACCAACCTACCTACCTACACTGAATTAGATGTACGCAAGTACCACCACCTATGCAATGGCACTGCGAGGGACAGTCATTCAATTCGTTACCAATAAATGCACTCCAGTAATACGGTCGTACCTACATAGGGAGTGTTGGAGTTATGTACCTGCCTAAATATCGTAATTCTATTATAGATAAATCAGTTTTCTCGTTAGCTTTATATTGAAATACTTACCATACATACACATTATAATGCCCTTGCTTATTGTTCGTACCTACATACCTACCTAATGCTTGAAAAGCCCTCCGCCGCTGAGGCGTTGTACACACACCACACCGACCGACTGGAATGGAAAAACAAAAGCAAAACATTAGTAGTTACCTACCTACCGTAATATTCGAAATAAGACTTACGTTCTTGTAGAACATCTACCTAGTATGATACCTATCCGTATGATCGCTTCTCGGCGTGCGTGCCGTTTGTTTATGTCGTGTTATTATTAAGTAAGTATGGCAATTTTGATCGCATCTTATGAGGTTTTTTTTTTTTTTTTTTTTTTTTTTTTTTGGTTTTTGTTTCCCTTATTTCTACTAGTCACATTAGTGATTTACTATACGTAGCTCTATCACAGGCAGCCTGCTCACTGTGCTAAGAGAATGCGGTACACGGGCCCGGGCACGGGCCTTACCTACTGGCGCGCCCGCTCGCCGCCGTCCGAACGAGTACGCGGCTGCGACGGTCTATTGTAGTTTTACACATTACTTAACACGCTTTCTGATGCGATCATACCGATCCGTACACTGTCAACTCCTCGAAGGGCACTGCGGTCTTTTAATATCACTATATTATTAGGTTGCACGTCCTGTACGGAGTCGTCCGTCCTTAACAGTTCGGCGGTCGCGGTGTTTTACGACGCTCCACTTTTAGGTCGATAATACCTTCGCGAGACTGTGTGATATCGACGGAGTGCTGTTGCCACACAGGCTCGATATCCTCCTTGTTGACGCGTCGACCTCGATCGGCACTAACTATCACTTTTATAGAGAAAATAACGTTTTGAACGCGACCCGACCTACGCTTCCCACTCAGTCGTCAAAATAAACCTACGCCACCGGCCGAACGCGCATCTCACGCTCCCGGAATTCGAACACGGCCATCGTCAACTTCATGACCTATCCGAAAACGTCGCACTCGAGAAGCACGTCCCGCCCGACTGCCCGACTCCCGACTCCGACTCCGACATTAGTAATAATAATAAGGAAAAACAGGCGCGCGCTTTATATAGTTGCGTCTGCGCAAACTTCATGCGTAAGCGCAGCTTTCGGCCAATCAGAGACTTCTGCGTATGTGATTGGCTAATCACGTTTGATTTTCATTTCAATTTTTTTACTTTTTTTTTTTGCTTCTAACTACTCACGAAAAGAAACGTAAAGTAAATTTTTTACGCACACTGGGTATACCCGATTACATCTAGATTTGGTGTTGATAGACAAAGGCCAAAGCCATGCCTCAAGCTCCCTCTGTAAGCTCCCTTGGTGCCTCGGAAAACACGTTTAGCCGTCGTAATTCTTAGATCTTTGACAGTCGTAAAAGAATCTAGAGCCTGAAAAGTCTGACGACCAGTACTATCAGGTATCGTGACACCCAATAACTAGGTCGTGGTCTGAAGAGCTGAGATAGTCAGCCGGCTGGAAGGTGACCCAACTTTGTTGTGAAAAGGTTAGGCAGATGATGAGACGAGAGCCTTACTCAATCATCTTAATACTGCAGGCACACGTGGTTTTAACAGAACCTGATGTAGTCAGGAGCGCTTTAGTGGCTTGTTATGCTTTTATTTTTCTTTGACATCGCGGACGTCAGTTCAGTTACAGCAAGTCCTGAGCGGCCGGTGGAATACACATTTTTAAGGCACTCCAGAAGCTGGTCGATTCCGTCATACTCAAGGATTACACGCCACAGACGTGAAACGGCGATGTGGTGTCTTTAAAATATGCGATAAATGGTGACCGACATAGACGGAAAAATTGCCGAGCTTAAGTAGCGTCGGAAGGCCTTGCACAAGGTGGGGCCGATGACCTTGACAAGGACACAGGAATTGCTGGATGCGAGAAAAACTATGGGCTATATCCGGCAGTGGACTTCTTTCGCCTGAAATTATGACGATGATGTAGCTCTTTCTTGGAACCTGACCATTCCCGTGACTTAACCCAAATTTGTTTGGGGCCAGCGCAACAGGTCTTGTCTTTACAATTATGGACGCAGTATTAAGATGTGCCGACCACCGAGGACATTGTCTCCATCCCGATGAATCAGTTGGTAGATCTTGTAATATACCTATACATTTATGACCTATATTTTTTACCGGGAAAGACGTAGACTTCATTCGTGCTGTATGGATCGAAATGTTGGCTTGGTTGCCACAAAACTAATTAATGAAAGGCAATTGTTTGAGTCAGAAAGAGGATGAATGTGGGTGATGTTCTTCTAGAAACATTCCGATAGTTAAGTAAAAGAATTATATTAATATTTATCGGCGACGAGACCTGATCAACATTCCGCTGGACGCAAGTATTGGGAGGACTGCCATCAGCGTTGCCAGACGTCCCAGTTTTGACGGGACGTCCCAATTTTTCGCCCGAAATTGAATGTCCCGCGCGGGACAGGGTCAGTCCCGCTTTTCGAGATTGCTCGACGGTGCTGTAATGAGTATGGTAAAGTAACGTATTTTCGTTAAAATACATTTTATACGACTTTCTATTATCATGGTAAACTTAACTTGAAACTCTAAAAGGTAAGTAATAATAAAGCCGGTTTATAAAAACACTACTGATTATTTACGTTATTTTATTATGTCCCGCTTTCGAAGAAAGAATCCCGCTTTTTCACTCAAAAAGTATTAAAATTCCCGCCCAAAAAAAAAAATTTGGCAACGCTGACTGCTATGCATCAGCTCTTACAACAACGTATCGAGCCGTGAATCAGAAAAAAAAACTAATTCTAATTAGTTTATCTGGCTTATTTTGAAACTTGTATGCAATCTATTATGACAGTCATTCTACGTGTATAAATGTGCCACATTAAACACTAATAAGATAAACGTCTTTAAACAAAATCTCGTACATACTGACTTACACACTTATCTGTCTCTTTCTAATGGCCGCATCCTATTGGCTCGCTCTCGCGTAACGATACTCCAGCGCTCGACTTGTACTTGTGACCGTCGCTATAAAATGTGCGTCGCAAAAGTTTGTACGACACTCTGAGCTCCGCCGCCCTACGGGCAACACTGCCTTCGCACGCAACTTTAGTTTCCCATAAATGCATGTTTCATTATTTTCTTGGTTATGTGGTAAGGCTAAAATTCCCCCAAAGGGCAATGGAGAGTGCTTGGAGTTTCCCTACGTGATCGAATCAGGAATGAAGAGATCCGCGGGGGAACCAAGGCAACCGACATAGTCCGATGAATTGCAAAGCAAATCTTAACTGGCGAACGGATAGCCGATGGGGCCAAAAGGTTCTGGAGTGGCGACCGCGTACCGGAACACGTAGCGTTGGAAGACCTCCCACAAAATGGACCCATGACCTTGTGAAGGCCGAAGGAATCCGCTGGATGCGAGAACCGCGGAACCGGTCGAAGTGAAAGAGCTTGGGGGAGGCCTATGTCCAGCAGTGGACGTCTTTCGGCTGATTGATGATGATGATGATGGTATTACAGTAAATTGTACCTATATTTTGCACCGAAGACAACCCCATTTTATGTCCACGCAATCACTGTCCATTCCAAGGTACGGTGGAACAGATCGCAGAAAGCGATAAGGCCGTCCATATACAAGGTGTAATATTAATCACCTTTAACCTCATAAGGGGTCCACCATTAACCTCATAAGGGATCATTGTACTCATCATTATGAACAACTTTTACTATGGGCCGAAACGTGAAATCGCGAAAATAAAGTCAGGTGTTCCTTACATTTTGACGAGATATGCGAACATAAATGTAGGGAACAGCTGACTTTTTTTTTGCGATTTCAGGTTTGGTCCCATAGTAAAAGTTGTTCATAATGATGAGTACAATTACCCCTTATGAGGTATCAGCTGAATCGGTAAATCACAACTTTTTCAAAGCGACAGAAGTTGATTGATAGAACTATATCCAAACAAATATTAAAGATTACTAGCGTCGGTGACGAGACCCTATCTGGTTACGTGGGTGCAAGTAGCGCCGAAGCGCCATGTAATAATAGTCTGAAGTTTAAGAAAATTCTATAAGATGTAGTTTAAAGTTAAGAGATTTCGTTCAATTCTAATAATTGTCGTTTTTTTATTTAATTTCAGTAGATCTTAACTGTAATAATGATACGATAATATGTAAAATTGTAAGTATTACATACTATAAATAATAAATAAAAAGGGGGTCCAAAGATTTTGGCTTAAGGAAAATGACACGACAAATTGGTTCAAAAATCGAGCCTCTGTGAGGTAAAGGGTGGCGTATATAAAAGGAGTGCTACTGCCGTTGCGGATGTGACTTAGAGGGGAAAAAATCGATTACTAAATAATCGATTTATCTCATTTTAAAATAAATCGATTTGTAAAAAATCGATTTATTAACTAAAAAATAATCGATTAATAAAAAATGGATTTGTAATATTTAAATACAGATGGCGCTATTTTTCGACTAACAAGTGACATTCCTTTTTTACGTTTAGTGACCACGCGTTTTTCATTTATCGCACAGATGGCGCTGTTTGCAAAATTCAATTAAAATGTGTAGTTTGGCTTTAATCCAACAACGCTTAACTTATCTTTTTACTTGAAAAAAAAAGACAGTAAGTAATATTTTTGATTTATTAAAAATCGATTATAAGAAAAAACAAATCAATTAATATAAAATCGATTATATTTTCACATCCATAACTGCCGGCACTAGCCACCGAAAAGGCGACATTATGGAAGAAAACACTAGCCGAAATCTGCGGACAAGAGTAGAAGAACTATTTATGAATTGTTTTATTTCTGCCTCCGAAGAAGTCTCCGTTGCTCCGAGGTCCTTTTGGGTAGCAGTACCTACTCGACGCATTCAGGGGTGCGTGGTGACGTGTGTCGCCAGCAGAACCACTAGGTTCAGTAGTAGGGAACACGGGTCAAATAGTGGGAGACGTCCCAGGGCGAGTGCGGGTTGCTGGTCGCACCCGCCCGTCCGCTACAACTAATCTCGTTGATGTAACGCCTTCTTGCTAAACTAACTAGTGCCTATCAAATATGTGCTTGCAATAATTACCGCCCATGCAAAAACATCGTTATAAAATGGGAAGTGCCAATACATTACCAAAAACAATCGTACAGCACTTAAAAAGAACCTATAGTAAAGAAAGCCAAAAATCTTGATCAGCGTACACTTCCATACCTTCAGATACCATTATCATTCCTGAAGTTACTATCAAATTGAAATAAATCGTACACAATCACTTATCTGAAGGTACGCCGCATTTGATGAAAATAGATAAGTGTTCATTGATTTTCTCTAAAAACATTCATTAATTGACTTTTCATTGGACAAAGTATTTAAAAACAGAAATTAACATTGAATTCTATGGATGCAACAACTTTTATGTTCAGTAATGGCGCCTTTTTAAAAAAGTATGGCAATCAGTTGCAATCTTTGGAATTATTTTCTTACACACCGAGGACGTGTGTATTGATCAAGAAGCTTAAAGATAAAAGTGGAGGCCACACTCCAAATAGAAAAGTGAAGACGACCTGTGGGCTAACGCTCCCATTCTAAATACATACATAAGAACGAGACAGTGATATGTGTTTTCTCTTTCTTATGTATGTATTTAGAAAGAGCGCGTTAGCCCACAGTCGTCTTCACTTTGGTATTTAGAGTATTGCCCCCAGTTTTATCTATAAGCTTCTTGGTATTGATCGAAAATGAAAACAAAACAAATAGATGTATTTAATTGAATTTATTGCGATAGACAACTCGAATTCACTGAATAAGAGGTGCGAGCGTTCACGACCCTACGCTATGCCAATGACACAAAACAAACATGACATGAATGGGTCAGTGTGGTGGACAGAGTACAAGACAAGAGTGGAAGACAAATCTTTTTAAGTACTTGGGCACTAGTATTTAGTGAGACTCACGTACGAAATATTGAGGACGGCCAAAAACGCTATGTACGACTTGAGTAAAACGAAAGCCCATCATCTACAGAATTACATCAGAACCCTGAACAAAAGTCGCAGAGCTTTCTATTTACTTCCAACAGAAACAACGGACCTCCAGAAGACATACCTGGTGACTCAGCTGAATCCAAGAAAATTCATACTAAGAAAGCTAGCAAACCACCACCCATGTGGTATTACAGACATATCAAAACTAACAGATCTACGGAATTGTTCCGTATCGAGCAACGATACTACTGCGCGTAATTATGACATCTCAGACGCTGATACTGTATTACACTAGGGACGAAATAGCATGCAGATTGTAGGTTGAAATGCATTTCAAAACAACTGTTTAAATAGCGTTAATATAGTTTTGTTTCAGGGGAAAAGGTTTTTCTGTAAGTATGTGTTCGTAATGGTTTGCTATTAAAAGGATAAAGAACAAGATAGAACACTTTATCCTTGCTGCTACGTTTGATGCTACGTTTTCTAGCCTCAACCACCTGGCGCCTGCAATAAATGTGCTAGCAATAATTAGCGTCAATGCAAAAACATCGTTACAAAATGAGAAGGACATATTAATAAACAACAATCACCTACAAAGAGCCGATACCGAAACCAAAAATTTAGATCAGCGTGTTCTTTCACACCTTTATTCTAAGTCGTCACCTCGAAAGCTCCTCGACTCACAACTCATTCGAGGAGACCTCAAGGCGTGCCTCGAAAGATCCTCAAAATCGGTATTCATAGACGTAAGACTGAGGAAATTATGAGGTGCCTCGAATGAGTGTGAGTCGAGGTGATACGTCACAAAAACGTCATTGTTTGGAGAAATATTCCGTTTATAATGTTGGCTATACTTATTTTTAAGTTTAGCCAATGTTATAAACGGACTGATTTTGTGCAAATCTCAGACGTAAGACTGAGGAAATTATGAGGTGCCTCGAATGAGTGTGAGTCGAGGTGATACGTCACAAAACATCATTGTTTGGAGAAATATTCCGTGTATAATATTGGCTAAACTTATTTTTAAGTTTAGCCAATGATATAAACGGACTGATTGTGTGCAAATCTCCGCAAGCAATCTGAAAATACATTACCAATTTAAGTATGTAAGTAGGATAGGTAATAGATAGATACTACTAAAATATAAATTTGAACTGTTAACTTGTTTGCGCAAAAAATGTTAACAGCAACTTACTTGAAAGTTTCCTGTTGTAATAAAATACTAATACTTGGATTATGGGCGGAATTGGCAATCCACGTCTGTTACCACCAATATCTTGAAACAAAAGTGGTAACAAAAAGCTCACCACAACATCTTTATAAAGCGAAATCTAATTTTAAATTCATTTTCGTCATAAAACTCAATTGGATTTCCTGCATCTCGTAAATAGCGTCGCGATACGTAATTATATGGATTATCGTACACAATAGTCAATAACTCTTCAAAAGACTTTACGAAAATGTGATAAAATACACTTTGTTTTGGTTAAAAGCTTCCTCAAGGTAGATGCCGACGTACCTTATATTTGACAGTTGGTTCCTCAACTCAAACTCACCTCGACTGAGGAAATTGTCTAAGATGAGGAGTAAAATTGCAACTATGAATATCAAACTACCTAAGTGAGGTTGAGTCGAGTCGAGGAAATCATGAGGTTTTGACTTAGAATATGGGTGTGAACGTATGCCATAAGTTACCATAAAATTAAAATTAAAAATCATAGTTACTGAATCTACTCCGCATTAGGTGAAAATAGACTCGTTTTCATTGATTTTCTCCAAAAACATTCATATATTGGTTTTTAATAGAATGAATGATACAAAAACAGAAATTTAGATTTACTTCATTAAAGGGTACAACTTTAATATTAGATATTGCGCCTTTTTTTTAAAGTGTAGCAATCAGTTGCAATCTTTGGAATTAATTTCTTCACATCGAGCAGATTTGTCTGTAGGCAAAACCTACTTTAATTATTTCGAAATATACGTATCAAGCAGAACAAACTCTCAATAACGTTAGAGTCTGGATTCTACCATCACTAGGTTGTTATAATTATATTTGAATTCTTCAAGATCTGGAAGAAACCACGTTAAACCAGACAGTATAACTAGACCGTAACCTTTGCTCCAGTTCTGTGCTTATCTAGCAGCCCGAATGGAGGGAGCTGCCTCATCTTAATCAAGATTCGAGAAAAGTTTGGTCCCCAGAAGTGGACCCCGAAGACCAGCGCATTTTCGGGGCCAACGTCCCTGGCCAGTCACGTTCCGGAGCTGACTTCAAAGCTGTTGGTCCTCTCCTGAACGTGGGTGCGTCCTATATTCAGGCCACCCGTGCTACACGGCACCGCCGGCCTAATTCCGGACCATCCCTAATACTCGGTATTGGGCTGTTTCTTCCAGCCATCAAGAAGCTCCCTGGATCCTTCTAACGACTATGGCCTGTTAACTATTCAAATTATAGATGAGTAAGTAGAGAAAACGCTAGAACTTTCCAAATAACTAGTGGCCAATGTTCATGACGAGCAGCACCGTTACGGTACCTAAAAAAGCATCGCAATCAGTTGTAATCTTTCAAATTTCTTACACCGACAGGGCGGATTGATACGGCGAACTGGAAACCTATCTAAAGCCCAAAAAGTGTGTATAATTGGACGATTGTGATTCTCGTTCCATCTCAACCTCGATTTCACGGATCGACTTAATTTTTTTATAATTTCATAAATGTGCGAAGTTACGTTAACTCCGCGCGTTCTTCTTCGTCCCACGGAACGTTAAAAGTGAATTTTTTTGTTTATTTTCACTACTTATTATAAAAGAAAGTCCCCCACTGCGTCTGTCTGTCATTAGGTAAAAAAGCGATCAATTGGCAATTCAAAAAAAAGTTTATTGTTCTCACCCATTTTTGTCAATTCAAGGTTAATGTAGGTATGGTTTAGGGATGTGGATTAGGTACGGAATTAATCTAGAATGTTGAAGGTTGAACGTTTCGTTTATGTTTTGGCTTTCTACAAACTACAAATCATGCTTTAACAATCAACAGAGCCCCTGGTGAGAACTACATTAAAACTAAAACCAGTGTTTTAGCTTAGTAGCTAAAACACTGGTTTTAGTTTTAATGTAGTAGTAGTCCCGCAAGGTGTCTCTGTATGTCTCAAAGATGCTACACTATTCGATATTTTATTACATTTAGAACATAATAAGTACACCGGTTCATCAGTTCATTAGTTTCCCTCTTCGAATATTAATATCTTGTTATTATGTTACAAATATTACTTTTATAGCGCCCCTTCCCACATAAAAGTTTATGAATTTGAAGATAAACGTTTCGAAAAACAATAATGACAAACTTTTAATTCAATTGATATAATAATATTTATCAAAGTAAAGAAGATTTAAAATAATTATATTAGTAGCCACGGTTTCGTTAGCAGTTTTTCCAAGAATACGCACTTAAATGGTTAGTCCATTTGAAAAAATACTAGCATTATAGTTCATACTAATCCGCGGTAGATGTCGTTGCTTGACTACTTCGATGTTCTGCTCGCAATTTGCGATGGACTATTTTCCTCAGTTTCTGCAAGTTTGGGTAGAACCCTATCATGATAGAACCAGATAGACTTAGAAGTTTGACGTTTCGTAAAGGCACTGTCAAAATATTTGGTGCGTTTGTACTTTGTACAAGGATCTTTTGGCAGGTGGCCATAATAAGAACTACTTCCGTCAGCTTGTTTCTCCAAACAATCTCACAAATGTTTGCTACGAAAGACCCACTACATGTAGAAAAAACTAAATTATCAAAGTATCTAATTTAAATGTTGAACTCCATAAATAGTACATACAAAAGTTAGTCGTAATTCGTTTTTCTGTGGTGAACCGTGAATTTGATTGGCGAAGTGGTGGTTCGTTAAATCTGTGAAAATTCCGAACATGTATGGTATGGCGAACTTTTCTCGGCGCATGTCTGTACACGCTTTTACATCAAGTAGAAGTGTTTCTTTTAGACACGAGATGGCAGTAAAGTCTTTCACTTAGTCATGGAATTAGTAAGTTCTTTGAACTACATAGGCTACTTGTTGTGGTGTAAATACCTTGTTAATCACAAAACATTAACATCATGCCTATATTACCTAAGAGGTTGGCATCGGATACCCTGCTGCCACAGTACATCCATATTTCAATGTTATTTAAGTTAGACTTGGGCAGTCTTGTTAACAGTCGAAACTAAGGGAAAGACGGAATGTTGGTATTGTTGAAATTTTTTCACTTCACCTTTACTGGCACTTATTTTATATCCTGGGTCAGGAATATCTATTAATTGAAAAACTTTGGCTTGACCCTCGTTCGAAGGGTAATCCATTCATACGGTAGGTAACCCTTATTTGAACCCGTAACAATTTGTGTGGCTTAACCCTTGAGAACCCAATGAAGCGAAAATGCACGGTTAACCTTATTACTCTGGTTGCAGATTGCACAGAATATCATAGAAACATTAAAAACCCGAAGTTTTTGAGGGTGTTTAATTAAATATTAAGGCCTACTTACTGTACACGGAGGCGTAGCTTCATAGATGCTTTAAATTATGTCGAGCAGACAAGCGCAATAAGCTTTATACGCGCATCGTTTTGCATGCATGCAAGCATATGTATAGAAGGGAAGCATGTCATGCGAGGGAAGAGATCTAAGCAGAGGGTGAAAAGGCTGGCGATAATGATGATTATGATCTTCACTCGATGTTGCTAGTAGTGCGCACGCAGGAGAACAGACGCCAGGAAGATTGCTTGCAGCGATGCGAGCTTGACGCTGCCGCTCCGTCGGAGTAGTTTCTTCTGTATGTGAGCACTAAGCAGGCGAAAGTACACTAAGCGTTTGGTGATGGCTATAGAGCTACCCCTCCGTGTACAATGAACGGCTGATCCTAAATGAACCAATAACCCCTATGTTGGGTAAATGGGTAAGTAACCCATTAAAATACCCTTACATTTTATGACTAATGTGTTTACTAAATAATCCGTTTTCTTCGAAAAGGTTTGTAGGTTTCTATGAGTTAGCCGTTTAATCAGTAAAAATAAAATAAAAAGCTTATCCATTTATAGGGTTATCATTATAAGTGGTATTCCGATTTATGGAGTTACAAAGGGTTAAGCCACACAAGATTTTAATTGCGCAAGGGTTTCCGAATGGATGTATTGTATCGTCATTACTCTTATGCGGGGTTGTAGTTTTTGTACGGATGCCTATATAGATAGATATTAGGTATATTGTTTTTATCTGGCGATTATGTCAGGTATTACTTATTTTAAAAACCTAAAATTATGCCAACTAAAATCGTACGCTTCTTCAAACAGGCGCGACGCGACAGCGCGACTCGAATTTCGTAATACAATTTCTATGAAAACTTCATGGAAATTGTTCTACAGTGTCGCGTCTCGCCTGTCGGAAGGAGCCTTTAATCCGCCATTTTGTAATGAGTGGTTACATGCTTCCTGCAGTAGCATTTGCAAAATCGTCGACACCATGGCTGGTGTCGAGGATTTTTTTACAAAACAAGTTTCATTTCAATTTAAATCTACGATTAAACTGGTGAAGGTTATTATATATTAACTGACTTATAGATAACTATATTTTTTTACATAACGATATTTAATCACGTTTCATTTTGATCTTTTTGGGGGACAATATCATTTTAGGTCTGTACCTATGTAGACAACCTGGATATGTTGTTTAAATCATTGTCTTTTATTTGTAAAGCAGGATGGTTGAACGTTTAATTTTTAATTAAATTTTACTATCAGACTATTATAATGGAAAAAAAAACATAGGTTATTTTTCACAGACAAAAGTATCTATATAAAAATAAGTTGCCTAGAACACCTAAGAAGGAAAAAAATTGCACCAAAGAAACAGACAGTAATAATCAGCGGCTGCAAGTCCTAAATACATCACAATGGCAATGAAAAATAGTAAGAATCATAACAAAATTAAAGTATTTACTTACCAGGGTCTGCAACTCTGGACACAGCACACACCAGATACTTCTCAGCTCATTCACTAAGGAGACACTTAGTAACAAGTATTGCACAAACACTAATTTTGCATTCACAATTCAAAGGACACTGTACGTTACGTTTTAAAGAACTAAATACCTAAGCCACAAGCATTTGGAATTGATTAAAGCAAAGCACTCATTTAATTCACAAATATTAATGCGTTACATTTATATTTATTTAAAAAGAAACACATTGAAAATAATTATAACTGGATATAAGATTATAAAAAACTATGCTAGGAACTTTAGTTACAGTATATGACAGTCTTATTTAAAATAAATTAACTGCATTTTCACTTAAAAATACATAAGCTTTCAATAACAACTTAGCACTCATGTGGCGCGACGACCACTCACTACGACGGTTCGCGCAAGACTGATTAGTGAGTCGTGACGTAAGCGTAACGGAACAAGGGCGGCAAGAGTCGAGTAGTCGAGACCTTCGCGCAGGCGTACTAGCTTTGCTGGAGATTGCAAGACCTAAACTACTATAATACTGGATACATACAATGATGTACCTACTTTTTGAACTAGCTGCTGTGGTCGCATGCCACTTTGCCCTAAAGCTTAAGATCGCTAACTACTGTTAGAACGTATTGTTTAGGTGGCATTCTACTACGGTTTTTAGAAGAGAATGTCTTCATGTTTCACACTTTTTAAAACGTGATATTCCAGTACTCAGGTATTAGTTTATGAACTCACTTTTTATTGAAATATTTTTGGTGTTAGCTAACATTATTATTTAAATGTGCTAATTACGCGTTTTCATTTGATCCCGAACACGGTATCATTGAAAAAAGTTTTTTTACACTTTACGTCCTCTAGGACACGCCATTTTCCAGCCAGCGGATGATCAAGATGCTACCAACAGTAACCTCATTTGTCAAATTATGATGACTTGTTTCTAAGTTTAGACAGGTGAACTTAATTATATAGATACATAAATTCTGGTCAAAATCATAAACCTCCATTTTGCTTCGCAGTTATCGTGTAAAAAGACAGAAATCGTAAAAAAAAAACTTTACCAACCACATTACCAGCAGCTATTATTTTAACATCAAAGAATACTAATTTATCGAAGTAGGGACATTCACATTTATCACACATCTACAACCATATTAATACATACTAAGTGCATAATACCTAAGATCTACTATTAATAAGATTTTTAAACCATTGAGTTAAAATGTACTAAATAGTACATTAAAACTCAATGTTTTAAACATACCTAACTGTAACTTTGTATTTTTCTCTTAGATCATATTTTTACTACAAATCAAACTGATAGTCACTTACAGCGTTGAGTTATGATTTACTGTGTAGTACATAAGAACATTATGTTTGGAACATAACTTTTATCGGATCATATTTTTACTAGTTATTTTTCGTAAAAAAGCCTAATAATACACAGATGCGTGTCAAATGTCAATGTTGAATTAGTATTACAATAAAGAATAACTCTTGATATTGGAAGGATAGCTGCTGGTAAATTTATGGGAAACCTTTTTTACTAGATATTTCTGTCTTTTCTAGTACTCAACACTCAGTCGGCATAATACGTGGAGTGTTTTCATCCTTTAAGAAACAGGATCTATTGGCATCAATTTTCCTAACAATTATCTAACTATAATAACTTACATATTTGAATAAAACTTTAGTTAGCTAGAGACGTCACGTATGATTTGTTTCATGGCAATACATAACTGTATGAAGGCAATAGTCTACTGCTCGTACTCATCGGTTATATTGTTTATTCCACGCTTTCTTAATAACAGTATCGTGCCTGTCCTATACATGTTAAGTATTCTTCTAACACAAAAAAGCCTGTGTTAAAATATTTGTAGGGTTATTTTAAATCGTTTTGACGATTTGAATGTGATTCAAGATTCTTTATTTGTGGAAACATGAGTAAACATACAGAGCATGCAAGTTATTAAATTACATTATAGTTTAGATCAGTCATGTTTGGCCTTAGTGGCGTACAAATATTTAAATTTCGTCATCATATTTACGCAACAATTAGTCAAGTAGTTAGTCAATTAAAATTATGATCATAGCAATAATGTTGCTGTAAGTACGGATTATGTCAAACATGTATTGATAATATTGGTTACTACACAGTATTAGATGTTGTCACTAAGAAATTCTAGAATACTGTAGTATGCTTTCCCTTCTTATCTTCGTATCTTTAATTTATTTTTTAATTGATGGTCATTAAGCGCCTTCCAACTATTTGTGAGTCGATTGAAAATTTTAGGGGCTAGACCGAAAACACTTTTGTGCATTAATGCTGTTTTCGATCTATCTAGACAGAGAATACTGTCATCGCGTCTACTATGGTTGCGGTCGACCACTTCTGATTGACGTGGAAATAAGAGCCGATTTGATTTTACAAACATGACAATGTCTAAAATGAAAAGGCAAGGGAGTGTTAATATTATATAGTTTTTAAAGTAGGGCTTACAACTTTCGGTTGACTGTAATCTAAACATAGTTCTGATGCACCTTTTTTGGGCTTTGAAGGGTACGTCCTTGTCAGCTGAGTTGCCCCAGAAAATGATCCCATATCTTAAGTGTGAAGAAACCAAACCGTGATAAGCTGTGAGCAATAATTCAGTGTTAAGCACTGAGACCAGTTTGAACAGAACGTAACAAGAATTACAATTTTTTTTTACTGAGTTCTTCTATGTGTGCTTTCCAGTTTAGCTTTTTGTCTATAGTAACTCCAAGGAATTTAGTGTTGTCAACTTCTGTAATAATTATTTAAAATTATTTATAGCCAGCCACCGTGGAATTTAAATTGTCTTACAACGGTGACCCACTTCATCTAGACATATGAATCCAATAAATACAACATAAAACATATATCACATATAATACAAAAAAAACATTCATTAAGGCGCATGACGTAGTTTGAAACGCTCTGTTATGGAAATGGAATGAATGATGGAATGTAATGGTATAAGGCTGTCTATCAAACGGTAAAAACTAAAAAAAGCTAAGAAAATAAAAAATGCTTTAGAATTATGACACCATAATTCTAAAGAATTAATACAGCATTATTATTTTTTCTTTAAGCGTTTTGTCTTATTGGTAACAATGTTTTAATCGCGCCTAGATGTATTATGTCGGATACGTTGAGTGGACCATCTTTGTAAGACGATTAAAACTTCATGGTGTATAACGTACGCTCGTTTTTTCCAGACAACCTCGATGGTACCTTAAAACTCAATGTTTTAAACATACTTTTTGTCAGATCATAATCTTATTTTGTAAATTGCATCTTTATATTTTGGACTAACTTGTTAACCATAACTACCTACTTAACCATTTCATGTTACTATAAAATAATTAAAATAAAATGCAAACATTTTTGAACTAGAGACTTTTAGCTACATATTTACGTTTAAATAATTAACTCTCTAATCAACGCTTATGAACATACATAAATGTTGATTAGGGGAATATTGTTTTAGAAAATAACTGAAATAATTTGCAAACTTTTATGAATAAGAGATCCGACAGTGAACGTTTTTATTGCGCAACTAGTAAGTTCTAATAAACAGTATCCGCTTCTATAACAAGTTGCCAAAATCGGTTACAGAACTTAGCGATGGAAAGTTTAAAACTCACATCAAACGTGTCCTTATCAAAAAAGCATATTATAAGATAAAAGACTACGTTGAAGACAAGGAAGTTTGGCATTAATTCCTTCTGCACATGTGGCTTCCCTGGTAACTCATTAGCACCATAACTATGTAAGCGTCTATTAACTGCTTCCAAATTACAATGTTAATTTTAATTATTTTATTTTTTACACTTTCTGACATATTCTCGTCATTATGTGACATTATATAACACTTGTAATATCGAGTATTTATTAGTGATTCTCATGGAAATCATATCACTTGGTTTAATTAAATAGGTTGATTTTACTTATGTTGGTAGATTCTTTTACATATTGTGAATGAGAGAACGTTGTAGTCCTACAGTTTCTATTATTTATTTTCATTCGTCTAAGTACCTGGTACTTATTGACAGGCCTGCACTGTCCTCCCATACCTAATGTCACTATAATTTGAAAACATTATAAAATCCAATTATTTTTAAAAGAGTAACCGTGGAGTTTCTTGCCGGCTCTTCTCCATAGGAAGCGACAAATTGGAACCGTGCACCTAGCTTCTGACGTTTCATAAGTGCCCTTGCAGGTTTATGTGAAATAAAATATTTTGATTTGATTTGATCAAAATGCTAACGTTGTTTATGACTTTACTGTTACCAATAAAGATAAGGCCTACAGAGATGCCGCTTGTGTTTAACAAACTACCTATTGTTTCTAAAGTTCGCCGAAATGTACCTTCATCTGTTTCTTATCTCTATGCAAAAATGATTTATGGCTACTGAACACCAGCTAATAATAAGGATTAGTGTTTTATTGCAGGTTTTGGTTTAAAACTTAAGCCATAAGACAGATTTCAACAGAATAACGCAATGTTTAAATTTGGCAATTTATTATAATAACCTAATATCATGCTTACTGAATTCGAACACCATAATAATCAAGTAGTACCTAACGGGTAACTTCATGCACTATTTTTCAATAATATGATGATTAAAAACTTATTAGTTCGATTCTGTTGTAATATTATGATCGACAAAAGTTATATTTAAAACATTGAGTTTTAATGTACTACGAAGTACAATATAACTCAGTGGCTTTAAAAGTCAATACTCAAGTAGATTGTGATCTATTAGGGTAGTTATGTGTATTATACACGCAGTATTTTTTTTTTCTTAAAAATGCCTTGTACTACACAGATGTGTGTTGAATGTAAAAGTTGAGTAAGTATTACGATGAAGGATAATCCTTGAAACTTATTTTAAAAAAAAGAGCTGTCGGTAACATTGTGGGAATGCTTTTTCTTACTATTTCCGTCTTATCTCGTACTCAACATTCAGGCGGCATAATACCTAGAGTGTTTTCATACTTTAAAAAAACAGGATCTATTGGCATCAATATTCCTAGTAATTGGATATTTGATGATTATACTGGCGTGCGAATTCAGTTATGACATTAAGTAATTATAACAAATTACTATATAAACAATGTCCTATTTTATTGAATTTCTTCTGATGGCATAAGTTTTTAACAAAACTTAGTATTTACGGTGGGTCGGAAATACGGGTGATGACAATATTTATTTCTCTCTCTATAACTCTTTTCGCGCGGTAACATACTCCGCCATTTTGTAAAGAGTGATTATTTAATAAAACTAAAATAATGGCGTTGAAAACTTCACCCGCATCGCTGACGCTGATACCTAAAGTATCCGTAAAGAAAACCATCAAGAGGAAATATTAGATCTGATTTGTCGATTTAAAATTATTTATAATGCTGTAGTTTTAAGGCGCGATAAAGCAAATTAACCATTTTGTCGAAAATGTTATGACAGAGTCATACTTTCATATTATTTCAATTAAAATCAAAGTTAATATGTAATTAAATATTTATCATTAGTCTATTAGAGAGAAAAAAAAACATTTATCACAGATAGTATAAGTACAGACGCCAGCACATTAAGCTACCCCAATCTGTCAAATTACTTTGTTAGATTTTAAACTTTATTACTAGAAAAACATAAGGCTCATGTTCAATTGGGAAAATTTGACAGTTAGGGATAGAGAGACATAAATAATTATAGTATTGTCTTACCGGGGTCAGCACACATCATACAGCAGGTTACCACCACACACTAAGAAGACACTTAGTAACAAATATAGCACAAGCACTAATTTTGTATTGCACAATTCAAATGACACTGAACATGTTACATATTGAAGAACAAATAATTGTTAAAACCAGGACACTTATTCACAATAATTTATTTACTATATTTAAATTTTATTCATAAGACTTAACGTAAGTAGTATAATTAGATTGTTATATAATCATACGTTTTAATTTATGTTTTATATTTCATTTATTTATTTTAATTTGTAGTAAAAATTTACACTGAAATCAATTATTTTAATTTTAATAAAACGAATGCAAGGGAACACCATTTTAATAGTCTTCTTCCAAATAAAATGCACTTCAAATCCACTTAAAAATACGAAAGTATTAATAGACTTAGCACGCGTGTGGCACGACAACCACTCACCGCGACGATTCGCACAAGACTGACTCGTACACGTCACGAGAGTGAGAGTGGCTAGACCGCTAGAGCCGATTAACCTAGAGCTTCGCGCAAGCGTACTAGAGTCGTGTCACTGAAACTGGAGACTGTAAAACCTAAACTACTATAATGCGTTTACTTTTATATTTTGTGGGATAGAATAAAGTATAATATCTATCCATACTATTCTCCTACTTCCCTACTAAATATATTATGTATTTTATAGATAATATTATAAATTCGAAAGTAACTCTGTCTGTCTGTTGCGCTTTCATGCCTAAACCGCTGAACCGATCGTCATGAAATTTGGCAGAGATATAGCCTGGGATATGTAGAAGGACATAGGTTACTTTTTTACGCGAAAACCGATATTCACGCGGGTGGTGCCGCATGCAAAAGCGAGTATGCGAAATAGAGCAGATGTGGGAGAGTAGAGTAGACTTGAGGAGACCTTAGGCTTAGCATGACGCTTTCTGTTTCGCCTCTACTGTAAAATAGAAATCACTTGTCTGCATTTCTCGGTAAAAAATTGTCAACATTCTATGCGGAAACGTCATTTTTGTCCAGTCTTCCGACGATAAACCGCTTGTCTATTGTTCTCGTGCTTAGCCTGCAGTGGTGGCGCAGTGGTACCGGCTGCGACTAACGAGTTGTAGGTCGGTAGGTCGTCAGTTCGAACCCAGGCAGGCGCTTCACTTTTTGTAAATTATTTCATCATCACAGCTTTCAAAACGGTGAAGTAAAGCATCGTGAGGAAACCGACATGTATTAGAACCAAAAATTCCAGACTCCAAATTCCAGTCCTAATTGGAAGCAGTCGGGTAAAAGCAAGTTTTTTTCCCAATTAGCCTACACTGTCCCATTGCTGAGCAAATGTCTCCCCCAAATCCTTCCAGGCACACAAATTACTTTGATAATCACATATAAATAGTCGATATTAGAATTGATGTATAATATCAAATAATTTAAAAATAACATTGTAACAGAAAAGAGTTGAAATAATTTCCAATCATTTTTTTAATTTAAGGTCCAAAATTGATTTATGTTATTGCACAGTATAAGCTGTTTATGACTTTATTGTTACCAATACAGATAAGGCTCACAGGGATGCCGCCTGTGTTCAACAAACTATTGTTTCCAAAGCTGGGCATAAAAACGTCGACTAATATTATTGCAACTCTTTTGTGATTCTTATCTTTATGCAAATATGATTTGTGGCTGGTGAACACCTGGGCTACGGCAGGAGAAGATAGGTACAATAAAGTTGCGCATTTTAAAACTTTCCATAAGTCAACATATCTCTACCTACTAATATTATAGAGCTGAAGAGTCTGTTTGTTTAGTTGAACGCCTAGCGCGTTCAACTAAACAAACAGACTCTTAAGAACTAGTAGTTCGAATATAAAAATTATTTTAATGTTTAATAGTCAAGTTATCGAGGTGTGCTACTGACTATTTAACATCACGCTACGACCAGTGGGAGCGTAAGTAAGGAAGGAAAGTAACCAAGGAAAGTAAGTAATATCCGTGGGAAGTAATAGAATTACACACCATTTGATTTATTTTGGGTTTTCTTTGAAGTGTTCGAGCATCCAGAAACACGACAATAGATTTTTACTTAGTAATTATAATTTTTTCACTTCTTTTGTGAGATTAGTTTGTTAAGTGAAGTGTCAATTTCAAGTAATGGTTCCGAGAAAACTTCGGATTTGCGCCAGTAAATGGCAGACCCTTCGTCGTGCACGTTCCCTATGGTATGGCTAACTTTTCGCGGCGCATGTCTGTACACGCCTTTACATCAAGTAGAAGTGTTGCTTTTAGACACGAGATGGCAGTTAAGTCTTTCACTAAGTCATGGAATTAGTAAGTTCTTTGAACTACATAGGCTACTTGTTGTGGTGTAAATACCTTGTTTATGACAAAACATTAACATCATGCCTATATTACCTAAGAGGTTGGCAACGGATACCCTGCTGCCACAGTACATCCATATTTCAATGTTATTTAAGTTAGACTTGGGCAGTCTTGTTAACAGTCAAAGTTAACCCTAGAGAACCCAATGAAGCTAAAATGCATGGTTAACCTTATTACTCTGGTTGCAGATTGTACAGAACCTCATAGAAGCATTAAAAACCCGAAGTTTTTGAGGGTGTTTCATTAAATATTAAGGCCTATTGTACACTGAGGCGTAGCTTCATAGATGCTATAAATTATGTCGAGCAGACAAGCGCACTAAGCTTTATACGCGCATCGTTTTGCATGCATGCAAGCGTATTTATAGAAGGGAAGCATGTCATGCGAGGGAAGAGGTCTAAGCAGAGGGTGAAAAGGCTGGCGATAACGATGATTATGATCTTCACTCGATGTTGCTAGTAGTGCGCACGCAGGAGAACAGACGCCAGGAAGATTGCTTGCAGCGATGCGAGCTTGACGCTTCCGCTCCGTCGGAGTAGTTTCTTCTGTATGTAAGCACTAAGCAGGCGAAAGTACACTAAGCGTTTGGTGATGGCTATAGAGCTACCCCTCCGTGTACAATGAACGGCTGATCCTAAATGAACCAATAACCCCTATGTTGGGTAAATGGGTAAGTAACCCATTAAAATACCCTTACATTTGATGACTAATGTGTTCAATATATCATCCGTTTTCTTCGAAAAGGTTTGTAGGTTTCTATGAGTTAGCCGTTTAATCAGTAAAAATAAAATAAAAAGCTTATCCATTTATAGGGTTATCATTATAAGTGGTATTCCGATTTATGGAGTTACAAAGGGTTAAGCCACACAAGATTTTAATTGCGCAAGGGTTTCCGAATGGATGTATTGTATCGTCATTACTCTTATGCGGGGTTGTAGTTTTTGTACGGATGCCTATATAGATAGATATTAGGTATATTGTTTTTATCTGACGATTATGTCAGGTATTACTTATTTTAAAAACCTAAAATTATGCCAACTGAAATCGTAGGCTTCTTCAAACAGGCGCGACGCGACAGCGCGACTCGAATTTCGTAATACAATTTCTATGAAAACGTAATGGAAATTGTTCTACAGTGTCGCGTCTCACCTGTCAGAAGGAGCCTTTAATCCGCCATTTTGTAATGAGTGGTTACATGCTTCCTGCAGTAGCATTTGCAAAATCGTCGACACCATGGCTGGTGTCGAGGATTTTTTTACAAAACAAGTTTCATTTCAATTTAAATCTACGATTAAACTGGTGAAGGTTATTATATATTAACTGACTTATAGATAACTATATTTTTTTACATAACGATATTTAATCACGTTTCATTTTGAGCTTTTTGGGGACAATATAATTTTAGGTCTGTACCTATGTAGACAACCTGGATATGTTGTTTAAATCATTGTCTTTTATTTGTAAAGCAGGATGGTTGAACGTTTAATTTTTAATTAAATTTTACTATCAGACTATTATAATGGAAAAAAAACATAGGTTATTTTTCACAGACAAAAGTACCTATATAAAAATAAGTTGCCTAGAACACATAAGAAGGACAAAAAATGCACCAAAGAAACAGACAGTAATAATCAGCAGCTGCACGTCCTAAATACATCACAATGGCAATGAAAAATAGGAAGAATCATAACAAAATTAAAGTATTTACTTACCAGGGTCTGCAACTCTGGACACAGCACACACCAGATACTTCTCAGCTCATTCACTAAGGAGACACTTAGTAACAAGTATTGCACAAACACTAATTTTGCATTCACAATTCAAAGGACACTGTACGTTACGTTTTAAAGAACTAAATACCTAAGCCACAAGCATTTGGAATTGATTAAAGCAAAGCACTCATTTAATTCACAAATATTGATGTGTTACATTTATATTTGTTTAAAAAGAAACACATTGAAAATAATTATAACTGGATATAAGATTATAAAAAACTATGCTAGGAACTTTACTTACAGTATATAACAGTCTTATTTAAATTAAATTAACTGCATCTTCACTTAAAAATACATAAGCTTTCAATAACAACTTAGCACTCATGTGGCGCAACGACCACTCACTACGACGGTTCGCGCAAGACTGATTAGTGACTCGTGACGTAAGCGTAACGTAACAAGAGCGACAAGAGCCGAGTAGCCGAGACCTTCGCGCAGGCTTACCAGCTTTGCTGGAGACTGCAAGACCTAAACTACTATAATAACTGGATACATACAATGATGTGCCTACCTTTTGAACTAGCTGCACTTCGCATGCCACTTTGCCCTAAAGCTTAAGATCGCTAACTACTGTTAGAACGTATTGTTTAGGTGGCATTCTACCACGATTTTTAGATGAGAATGTCTTGATGTTTCATACTTTTTGAAACGTGATATTTCAGTACTCGGGTATTAGTTTATGAACTCACTTTTTATTGAAATATTTTTGGTGTTAGCTAACATGATTATTTAAATGTGCTAATTACGCGTTTTCATTTGATCCCGAACACGGTATCATTAAAAAGGTTTTTTTATACTTTATGTCCTCTAGGACACGCCATTTTCCAGCCAGCGGATGATCAAGATGTTACCAACAGTACCTCAATTGTCAAATTATGATGACTTGTTTCTAAGTTTAGATGGAACAGGTGAACTGAATTATATAGATACATAAATTCTGGTCAAAATCATAAACCTCCATTTTGCTTCGCAGTTATCGTGTAAAAAGACAGAAATCGTAAAAAAAAAACTTTACCGACCACATTACCAGCAGCTATTATTTTAACATCAAAGAATACTCTTTTATCGAAGTACATTCACATTTATCACACATCTACAACCATAATAATACATACTAAGTGCATAATACCTAAGATCTACTATTAATAAGATTTTTAAACCATTGAGTTATATTGTACTAAATAGTACATTAAAACTCAATGTTTTAAACATACCTAACTCTAACTTTGTATTTTTCTCTTAGATCATATTTTTACTACAAATCAAACTGATAGTCACTTACAGCGTTGAGTTATGATTTACTGTGTAGTACATAAGAACATTATGTTTGGAACATAACTTTTATCGGATCATATTTTTACTAGTTATTTTTCGTAAAAAAGCCTAATAATACACAGATGCGTGTCAAATGTCAATGTTGAATTAGTATTACAATAAAGAATAACTCTTGATATTGGAAGGATAGCTGCTGGTAAATTTATGGGAAACCTTTTTTACTAGATATTTCTGTCTTTTCTAGTACTCAACACTCAGTCGGCATAATACGTGGAGTGTTTTTATCTTTTAAGAAACAGGATCTATTGGCATCAATTTTCCTAACAATTATCTAACTATAATAACTTACCTATTTGAATAAAACTTTAGTTAGCCAGAGACGTCACGTATGATTTGTTTCATGGCAATACATAGCTGTATGAAGGCAATAGTCTACTGCTCGTACTCATTGGTTATATTGTTTATTCCACGCTTTCTTAATAACAGTATCGTGCCTCTCCTATATATGTTAAGTATTCTTCTAACACAAAAAAGCCTGTGTTAAAATATTTGTAGGGTTATTTTAAATCGTTTTGACGGTTTGAATGTGATTCAAGATTCTTTATTTGTGGAAACATGAGTACACATACAGAGCATGCAAGTTATTAAATTACATTATAGTTTAGATCAGTCATGTTTGGCCTTAGTGGCGTACAAATATTTAAATTTCGTCATCATAAAAACGTAACAATTAGTCGAGTAGTTAGTCAATTAAAATTATGATCACAGCAATAATATGTTGCTGTATGTACGGATTATGTCAAAGATGTATTGATAATATTGGTTACTACACAGTATTAGATGTTGTCACTACGAAATTCTAGAATACTGTAGTATGCTTTCCCTTCTTATCTTCGTATCTTTAATTTATTTTTTAATTGATGGTCATTAAGCTCCTTCCAACTATTTGTGAGTCGATTGAAAATTTTAGGGGCTAGACCGAAAACACTTTTGTGCATTAATGCTGTTTTCGATCTATGTAGACAGAGAATACTGTCATCGCGTCTACTATGGTTCCGATCGACCACTTCTGATTGACGTGGAAATAAGGGCCGATTTGATTTTACAAACATGACAATGTCAAAAATGAAAAGGCAAGGGAGTGTTAATATTTTATATTTTTTTAAAGTAGGGCTTACAACTTTCGGTTGACTGTAATCTAAACATAGTCCTGATGCACCTTTTTTGGGCTTTGAAAGGTACGTACGTCCTTGTCAGTTGAGTTGCCCCAGAAAATGATCCCATATCTTAAGTGTGAAGAAATCAAACCGTGATAAGCCGTGAGCAATGATACAGTGTTATGCACTGAGACTAGTTTGAACAGAGCGTAACAAGAATAACTATTTTTTTACTGAGTTCTTCTATGTGTGCTTTCCAGTTTAGCTTTTTGTCAATCGTCACTCCAAGGAATTTAGTGTTGTCAACTTCTGTAATAATGATTTAAAGTTATTTATAGCCAGTCACCGTGGAATTTAAATTGTCTTACAACGGTAACCTACTTCATCTAGACATATGAATCCAATGAACACAACATAATATCAACATAAATCACATATAAATACAAAAAAAAAACATTAAGGCACATGACGTAGTTTGAAACGCTCTGTTATGGAGATGGAATGAATGATTGAATGTAATGGTAAAAGGCTATCTATCAAACGGTAAAATATAAAAAAATCTGAGGAAATAAATAATGCTTTAGAATTATGACACCATAATTCTAAAGAATTAATACAGCATTATTAATTTTTCTTTAAACCTTAAGTCTTAATGGTAACAATGTTTGAATCGCGCCTAGATGTATTACCTATGTCGGATACATTGAGTGAACCACCTTTGTAAAACGATTAAAAATTCATGATGTATAACGTACGCTTGTCTTTTGCAGACAACCTCTACATTAAAACTCAATGTTTTAAACACACCTTTGATCAGATCATAATCTCATTTTGTTAATTGCATCTTTATATTTTGGACTCACTTGTTCCCTACTTAACCATTTATTGTTACAGAAAATAATTAAATGCAAACACTTTTGAACTAGAGACTATAAACTACATAATATTTACGATTAAGTAAATGTCTCTTTAATCAACGTTTATGGACATTCATAAATGTTGATTAGGGGTATTACTTCAATATTGTTTTAGAAAATAATTGAAATAATTTGCAAACTTTTATGAATAAGAGATCCGACAGTGAACGTTGTTATTGCGCAAAATGCTAACGTTGTTTATGACTTTACTGTTACCAATAAAGATAAGGCCTTCAGAGATACCGCTTGTGTTTAACCAACTATTGTTTCTAAAGCTCGCCGAAATGTACCTTCATCTGTTTCTTTTCTCTATACAAAATTGATTTATGGCTACTGAACACCAGCTACTTATAAGGATAAGTGTTTTATTGCACGTTTTTGTTAAAAATTAAGCCATAAGACAAATTTCAACAGAATGACGCATTGTTTAAATTTGGCAATTTATTATAATAACCTAATTAGGGGTTGTGGCTAAGTAATATTAGCCGTACGGATCGATCGATCCGGTTAAGCTAAGCTTGCCGCGGTTGGTCCGTAGATGGGTGACCATCTTAACATACCAAGACCTCTCCGTGCCTCGGAAAGCACGTTAAGCCGTTGGTCCCGGCTGTCATTTGTAGATCTTTGACAGTCGTTACGGGTCGTCAGAAGCCCGAAAGTCTGACAACCAGTCTTTCCAAGGGGTATCGTATTACCCAATAACTGGGTTGTGGAGGTCAGATAGGCAGTCGCTCCATATAAAATACTGGTATTCAGCTGCATCCGGTTAGACTGGAAGCCGACCCCAACATAGTTGGGAAAAGGCTAGGCAGATGATGATTATAATAACCTAATATCATGCTTACTGAATTCGCACACCATTTATTATGGGTACATTAGGTACTACTTGATTATTTCAAGTAGTACCTAATGGTTGACTTCATGCACTATTTTTCAACAATATGTTAATTAAAAACTTATTAGTTCGATTCTGTTGTAATATTATGATCGACAAAAGTTGTATTTAAAACATTGAGTTTTAATGTACTACGAAGTACAATATAACTCAGTGGCTTTAAAAGTCAATACTCAGGTAGATTGTGATCTATTAGGGTAGTTATGTGTATTATACACGCAGTAATTTTTTTTCGTAAAAAAGCCTTGTACTACACAGATGTGTTATGAATGTAAAAGTTGAGTAGGTATTACGATGAAGAATAATCCTTGAAACTTATTTAAAAAAAAGAGCAGTTGGTAACATTGTGGGAATGCTTTTTCTTACTCTTTCCGTCTTATCTAGTACTCAACACTCAGGCGGCATAATACCTAGAAAACAAGAGTGTTTTCATACTTAAAAAAAACAGGATCTATTGGCATCCATATTCCTAGTAATTGGATATTTGATGATTATACTGGCGCGAGAATTCAGTTATGACATTAAGTAATTGTAACAAATTACTAAATAAACAATGCGCTATTTTATTGAATTTCTTCTGATGGCATAAGTTTTTAACAAAACTTAATATTTACGGTGGGTCGGAAATACGTGTGATGACAATATTTATTTCAATACCTAACCTAAAATCATGCTAACTCTATTCGCGCGCTAACATATTCCGCCATTTTGTAATGAGTGATTATTTAATAAAACTAAAATAATGGCGTTACAAAATTCGCCCGCATCGCTGACGATTGTTACCTAAACTACCCGTAGAGAAAACCATCAAGAGGAAATATTAGATCTGATTTGTCGATTTAAAATTATTTATAATGCTGTAGTTTTTAGGCGCGATAAAGAAAATTAACCATTTTGTCGAAAATACTTTCACATTATTTCAATTAAAATCAAAGCTTACGTGTGGTGTTATCTGGTGCCTACACGGGATCTGTTTCTTGATATCAATATTGATTTTATAAATATATCTACCTATTTATATTTTTATTTTATTATTTTGGGGAACATAATCCTTTAAGGATTAGTCCTTAGGCTATGTGGATACTGGCGATGTTTTAAACTAAAATATTTTGACAATGTCCTTTAAATAGTAAAGCAAGCTAGTTTAACAGTTATTAAGTAATTAAATATTTAACATGTCTATTAGAAAGGAAAGAAAAAATAAACATTAATAACCGATATAAGTAAGTACATTTAAGAAGATAAATTATCTGGAATACGAAATACCTAATAAAAAATAAAAACAAAATAGTTACACGACATAGAACAGAAATTGTCAGCAGCTGCAGGTCGGGAAACAACAATAATGAATAAAGCATAATTATAGTTATTTAAAAAAAAAATTAACTAGAGACATAAATAATTATAGTGTCGACTTACCGGGGTCAGCACACAGCATACAGCAGGTTACCACCACACACTAAGAAGACACTTAGTAACAAATATAGCACAAGCACTAATTTTGTATTTCACAATTCAAATGACACTGAACATGTTACATATTGAAGAACAAAATGCCTATACCATAAGCATTTAATAATTGTTAAAACCAGGGCACTTATTCACAATCATTTATTCATTATATTTTTTTAAATACGAAACTCATCGTAACTAATTATAATTGCATCGTTATATAATCATACGTTTTAATTTATGTTTTATATTTCATTTATTTATTTTTATTAATAGTAAAATTAACACTGAAATTAATTATTTTAATTTTGAAACGAATGCAAGGGAACACCATTTTTACAGTATTATTCCAAATAAAATGCACTTCAAATCCACTTAAAAATACGAAAGTATGAATAAACTTAGCACGCGTGTGGCACGAAAACCACTCACCGCGACGATTCGCACAAGACTGATTCGTACACGTCACGAGAGCGGCTAGACTGCTAGAGCCGATTAACCTAGAGCTTCGCGCAAGCGTACTAGCGTCGTGTCGCTGAAACTGGAGACTGTAAACCTAAACTACTTTAATGCGTGTTACTTTTATATTTTGTGGGATAGAATAAAGTATAATATCTATCCATACTATTCTCCCTACTTCCCTACTAAATATATTATATATTTTTCTTTTTTTTACTACAAATTTTTATGCCACGTGATACCCATTGAGATTTTACTTTGGTTCTTATTGTAACGTTTTGGAATGGAAAACATAAATTATACATCATCATGAAATCTTCCAAAAATGCATTATATGCTGTGTTAGGATTATTTGTATTATAGATTTCAGAAAATGAAAAATCTTTTATATAATTTTTGAACTTTTTCATGTTTTCAATAATGTGGTCTCGTCTATTTGTTCGCCAAAAGTTTATTAAGATTTTTTTATTAACCGGTAATTTTAATACTTGCGCTGTGTGGTCTGCAGTGTGATTCTGTAAGATCTCACTCTAAACTTCGAATCTGAATCCGCTGTGAGTTTCATGATTGGCATTCTAAAAACTCGGTTGATAACTCGAATTTACACTAGCGCCACCCTTGCGAGCGTGTCAGCGAGTTGAACTACCTTGACCGTGAGATTTTGACAGATAAAGTATGAGATGACGTAAGAAGTGGCATTCTGTAAGGTAATTCCCCCATCACTTCGACGCTCACTTCGCTCACGAACCCGATTCAAAGTGTCAAATAAAAAGCATCTATTTTACGAGTGAAAATAGAAGAAATCTTATTTGTATAGTCTTAAAATAATATATTTATGTCACAGTGTTAAAAATTAGTACAATAACTATTATAACTTGTATTATAGACTACTTTTTGGGCGTTTATGTAAAGTGAATACTTAAGCGATAACGATGGCAAGAATGTTTTTGTTTAAATCTTTATTATAAGAGGCTCATGTTTAGGATAAACTAGAAAAGCGTCGACAATCTAACCAAATACGAAGTTTATCTTTACCCGAGATGACGACTATGTGAGCGTATTTAGATTGTCAAAGGAACTAATTGACCAACTAGAGTATGAGTTACTGCCTCTGATAAAGCCCACAAAACGTCGAGGCAAAGGACTTTCAACTCGTGTAAAAGTAAATGCTTTATTTTACTAAGTATAAAGTTACTTTTGTAAGTATTAACACAGTTTCTAGCTGATAGATTTGTAACCAAGCACACCAACATAATTTGTCGCTTAAAACTCATGAAAACACTTCATATTAAGGAGTATTCCCTTTAGGTTGTTTCACTGCTAGCTGTTTTCATATTAGTCTAAGGACCCTATATGCATAGTTATAATATAGGTACTTGGTATTATTACTATGCATGTAAATAACCAAATTGGTCCCTATGTTGTTTTGACTAGATCTAGATTACATTTTTTTTATTGATTTACCTATTGTTTCACAGTTATTATGCACCTTGTCATTCTTGGCTAGTGGCAGTTATCAGAAAATAATAAAAGAAAATATAAGAACATATTTATCGCAACCCTCAACATGTCGTTGCATAAATGAAGTAGTGGAAGCTCTTAATAATCCAGCAATAGCAAAAAAATATATATGGTTCCCTCAAAATATGCAAGAAAGACAAATGTTAAAAGAAAGGTTAGTAGGTTATATTATAATAAAGTGACCCTTCTTTGATTTTTACATTTTTGTGATAGTTATTCATGTTAGTGGTTACTTTAAATTACAGGTTCTACAAAAAGTTTGGCTTTCCAGCAGCTCTTGGGTGTGTTGATGGCACTCTGGTGGCATTGAAAAAACCAGTAGAGAATGAAGAACATTTCTACTGCCGCAAAGGTTACCATGCAAGAAATGTGCAATTGGTAAAATGGATTCCATTGTTGTGATCTATTACTATTAGGTATTCAATTAGTCTTCTTAATATTCTTTTTTTTTTCAGATTACAGATGCAGATCTAAATATTTTAAATGTGGATCCAACATAATGGTGGAGCTACTCATGATAGCTTAATTTTTAGCTATGGTGTTATAAAATCCCACTGAGGCATTAACAAATGCTGGTGAAGAAGTTGTTTTGCTCAGTTAGTTAATCCCTCCCTACCCCTACTTCAGAATATAAGCCTAATTAGGTATAAAACTACATAATTATTTGATACTTATTAATTTTTTTCAGGTGATTCAGGATATGCTCAGCGCGCCTACCTTATGACGCCAATTAGTGGTGCTGAAGATAATTCCCAGAAGCTTTCTACAACAACCATCACTTAACTGCTCGCAATTCGGTAGAGAGAACAATTGGTCTCCTACAAGGACGATTTAGGTGTTTGTTAGTACACAGAGTGCTCAATTATCATCCAGACATAGTTGCAAAAATAGTTATTGTGCAACCGCGCAGGAATGCCCGCATTCACAATTTCAGAAGAAGAGAGACTAGAAGAGCTCCAAACAATTGCTGAAGTTCAAAGGAGGCAAACTAGGGATTTGCCATCTAACGCCGATTTAGCTCTAGGGCAATTACGTAGGCAAAACATAATAAATAGGCTATGGCGTTCACGTCATAATTAATTAACCGACTTCCAAAAGGAGGAGGTTCTCAATTTGTATGTTCCCCGATTACTCGAAGATGGCTGGACCGATTTGGATAAAAAAAAAATTTGTTTGAAAGAGTATACTTCCCAGGTGGTCCCATGATCATCAAGTCAGGATCTGATGATGGGATCTTGCAGAAATAGAGAGAACTCTTCAAATTTTATAGGCACACTTGAAGCAATTTGTGTAGTTTTTGGAAGAGTACTTTCTAGGAGTGGTTGCATTTCAATTTGGTGAAGATCTTATGAAGAACTTCGAAGATAGGCAACGGAACTCTTCAATAAATGATAGCAAATGGACAGGGATTGCTGAAATCTCATGTCTGTCAATTGTTTACATCAGTTAATAACATAACATCACGCCGGTACGCTGTGAAGGGGTAAGCACATGTGAACCACTAAAATGTGAAAAATAAAAAACTTTTTTCAAAAAAATAAACAACCGACTTCCAAAAAAGCACTAAAAAGTGAAAAATAACTTTAACTTCGGAAGGCGGTGACAAAAAATTTAAATACATATCCAAAGTCACCGACTTCCGAAATTAAAGTTATTTTTCACTTTTTAGTGTTTTTTTGGAAGTCGGTTGTTTATTTTTTTGAAAAAAGGTTTTTTATTTATCGTTACTCTACAAGTACCATTTCTGTGACTGCCCCTAATAATTTGGCAACCCACTGTAGGTGCGATATTAAGTCTGCAGTGTCAAATTAAACCAAATCCAAACATATCATCAATGGACTTTCAATAAAACTGCGCTAGTACTAGTTAAAAGTGATAAATTCACAAGTTAAAGACCCACACACTGCAGGATCTAACTCTAATGATAGGTAGTTGTTTTTGTAAATAGATAAATATAAAAGATGGAGGTCAACAACCCTTCCTAAATTTTCTTTCGCCATTTCTTTCTTAGAGGCCTCCCAATTTGTGAAATGGTGGTAAATTCAATAGATTTCTATTTTTAGCACATCGGGAAATCTATAAAATCAAACCAAATTCAAACTAATCACCAAAGGACTTTCAATAAAACCACTCTAGTATCCATTTAAAAGTGTTTTATTTATTATATTAACTTATATTACTACACCCTATCTCTATTCTTAGCTTCTGCCAATGCTTGCAGCCCTTTCCCCACTGCAGCCACAGCTTCAGCTAAAATTCTGTCTCTCTCTGCACTCCTTTCATCCATGGCCCTTTCTCTTTCCGCACTCCTCTCCAGAAAGGGCTGCAGGATTTGTGCATTTAGACGTTGTATCTCCAGCTGCTGTTCTTCCACCCTCAGGAATCTCTCAGTAGTGGTGGAGAATTCCGTTCGCCGTTGAGATGGTGGAGGAGCAGCAACTGAAGACGTGTGACGTGATGCTGAAAAAAGAACACCGATTACTATGATGCCTAAATAAAAAATCTTAAATAGCAGCTTCTCGTTGTCATTCGTTTGCAAAATGAAGTGTTGATAGTTGTTTATTTAGTACTTACACACAGAACCAGCACCTCGACTAGCACAAACCATATTTGTCCTAGGGCGGCGTCATACAATGTCAGTATCAGCATCTTGTATTTGTTGCACTTCATGTGATGGAGATGGCGTATCATTTCCCTGAAACAGTTAATAATAATATTAATAAATTTGCCAAATTATTCAAATAAATACACTTTGTGTTATATGTATGTTTAACAGACAGATTGCACAATTCTACGCCACTACCAGCCACACAGGATGGATGCAAAAAAGCTAGTACCTATTGCATTTCTAAATTTCATACCGGAAATGACTCTATGCCTAAATGTGCATCTCCTGCTGCAAAGCTTTCACCACCACACAAAGCAACAACTCTTTCTTCAAGCTCTGATAGCTCCACTTCATCCTCCACCCCACCACCAGTCCTATGCCTAGCAGCAGAGCGCGCTGCAACTTTCTTTTTTTATGGCGCTTTTTTTGTCAGACCAATACTACAATCAGACATTTAGTTATACAAATTGTAAAAAATACTGTTAACTATATTAAAAAGCTCCTTGAGTAAAATTAGCAATAAGATAAAAACGAATTTATGAAACCAAGGAACACACTTTAAACCAAGATTCGTCGCACATTTTAAGTGGTTTGCTTTGAGCAATGTTAAGTGGTTCTAACTAACATGTAGTAAAAAAAAGCGATGCTAACCTTGGTCCACTGTTTGTAATTTTTGATTGTGCCACCTATATTATTTAGGCGCACGGCTAGTTCCTCCCACTGGCGTCGACTTCGCTCTCCGGCATTTTGAGTTCTTAAGAAACCCTGCGCCATGCCAGGGTTTCTTTCCATAAACTCTACCAGAGTTTCAACCTGAACCGACGATGGGTGAGAGGAGCGTATCTCATTTGGACTGGAACGTTAATGTTGGATTAGAAAACAAAATAAATACTATTTTAATCAATATCATTTTTAAACTTTACAACCACTTACTTCATGATTAATTCACAATTATTTTCGGCACTGCACGATCAAATCAAACAAACAAAACAACACAACGCACTATCAAAATATTGTCCACAGATCACTAATGATATTGTCTGTCTGACATATCGTTTTTCGTAAGATAACCACAGATTATATCATGTCACGAATTCAGAGTTTTCTGTTTTTTTTTACTTATTAGCTGCCTTAAATTCCTTAAAATACGAAATGTTCATTTAAACATCATATTAGCTAAAATTCTGTGCCAAATACTCAACAATTGTGTCAAAAAACTGGAATCGATATATCTCGACTTACATTTTGTTGAGTGTGGCAATCACTAGTACAATATTGGTCGCTTCGGAGATCACTTCACTTCGCAAGTGACTAGGTGATGCTTACAGAATGCAAAATCAAGGTCATTTTGAACCTTATGCGAAGTGAGAGTGAATTGCGATGTGAGATGCGAGTTGTTGTTCGAATTTTACAGAATCGACGTACTGACAGGCCAAAGTCAATCACATCAGATTTACAATTCTTTCCTAAATTATGTGCGATATTATCTATACAAGTGCCGCTCGCGAGTCGAGTTGGCTGATTTATTTCTAGCTTTAAATTATAACTTAAGAGTAGACATTCTAAATCTATCAAAGTATTATTACGTTTAAGACAGTCAATATTATAGTCACCTGCAATTACGACATTTTTTTTTAAAATTTTGCTACTAATAGTGCATAACAATTTCTCTAATTGTTCAAAAAATACAGGTAAGTTATTGGACTTTGGTACTCTATACATACTAACAATAATCGTATTATACATAGTGAGATCAATAGCGCAACATTCGAATATTCCACTTATGGAGAATTTCGCTATATCTGGAAGTTCCTGAAACTGGTGACCTTTTTATGCAAGGATAAATGCACCACCTCTCTTACTGTCCTTTCTGGAGTAGCAAGCCGCCAAAGTGTAATTTGGAATATACAGTAATTGCTCCTGGCCAGCTATCATGAAGTGTTCAGATAGACAGATTATGTCGACTTCGGTATTTTTCTCTGATATCTCTTCAAGACATACAGTAAGGTCATTGCTCTTATTCAGTAAACCCGCAATGTTTTGATGTATCACGTTAAGGTGCTTATAATCGAAAAAACTGCGTTGTCATTTGTTGTTCATCCATATTGTTGATTTTCCCGCTTTCTGTATTTGCGAAGGTATTATCACGTATGTAGTATATAAGTTCGGCGATATTTTGGAAAATTATTTGCATGCCGTAATTATTTACTGATCCAGTATTTTGACGGTACATTTTATAGTCCCACGTAAGGTTCTTATTCGAGTCAACGAAGTAGGCATGTTCGTGCGCTAAAATGTCCTGGTATAGCAGATTATTAAAATTTTCTACTCTCATGTTATACAAAGTAACATTACTTTCACAGAGACTATATGTCGGCATGCAGAGAACAACATTTGTGTGTTGAATTTTTTCGAGTACTTTTCTGATGTTTAGAATGATACTAGAATATTCCTTAGTGGATTTGAAATCTGTTTCGCCAATCAAAATAATACAAAAGTCATTCATAGTGAATTTCATTAACTTTGGTTCCAAGTCGTGAAACATATTATTTATTCCTGAGTATGGTGTTATGTAATGACATAATTCACAATTGTCAAACTTGTTTTCTGCAATTGTACGTATTTTATTATATTTATTTTCGCTAATAATACAGATTTTACTAACTTTTTCCTCCGAGTCTTCATTACGGCTTTTTGTAAGTATTGTTGGTGATGCTGCAGATTCTTCCTTAGATGACTTCATATTATCCATTTTAATTATTGTTTGAGTTCCCTTACTATTTTTCTTCTTGCCAGACGAAAGTACTTGCTCCGTTTGTGTATTTTTGCAGAGTAATGCTTCCTTTTTATTTGGAGTAGAAGACTTTTGTCTGGATTTCTTAGTAGGAGTATTGGTGTTTTGTTCATTTTTATTTTCGAACGCCTGGTAAGACTGTTTAAGGTTACTATTTTCCAATGTCAGTATCTCAATTTCTTCTTTTGCACTACTTAATTGAAGAGTTAATTTATCGACTTGTTTCTTTAGTTTAGATATTAGTTCGTGGTCGATTATGTCGTCGTTACATCTCTCGGGGAAACTGGTAGTGGTGTCATCCAATGTTTCGTTTTCAATTTCACTAATATTAATTTGTGAGTCTGACATTGAACGAGTACGGCGAGTACCTCGAACACGAAGCGTAATGTTCTCCAGAAAGTTCATGATACTTCTCTCAAATTATTTAATTTTGAGATTATTTTCTGTTATTCTATTATTATGTCCACGGAGTAAATACAAAGAGGAGACGGCCTAAACAACTGTGCACTGTGATTCTCGAATAAGTCCTGACGTCATCAAGTAGGCGTGGCCTTGTCAGTGTATTGTTGGCGTTCGTCCTGACAAGTAACAAAAACACAGGGCCGTAATGGAATCCAATTATTGTACTGAATATCCCGCAGCTGTCTCATAAATGGAAATACTCATAAAAAATACAATCTCCTATAAATTAAATATTCCATCTAAAATAATTTATTTAAAGTACTTTCCCTCCGTGAGACAACTATTATGGTGCATACTAGTTGTCTCACGGAGGGAAAGTAAAAAACAACTACCATACTGTATGGTAGTTGTTGTTTACTTAATTAAAAGTACTTAAAGCCTATCTAGTTTATTTAGTTAAATTTTGTACTAAATGATGTACTAGATTTTTTCCGAAGATAATCTAAGACAGCAATGTATTACAAAAAATTATATCACTATTTCAATTTAAAAAATACGTACCTAGCTGGTCCGCAAAGTTAATATAAAAAACGGAGTTAGTAACTTACTCCCTGGTACGAAAATTCTGAGTACGACCCTGTTGCATCCTGCACTTAGTGACATCTAGTGTGAGATACTTACGTCACTACAAAGTAAAATCTACAGAACGAGCGAGTAGTTTTGCCATTGACCGGTAGATGGAAATTAAAGAAGTGGGCGGGATCTAACACCCCCTCACCCCGCAAATTGTCACGCGTTGTTCCTTAGGGAAATCTAATTACACCAACTCCTCTTTGTATTTGCTCCGTGATTATGTCTCTATTTTTGTATCTGACAATTTGATACGAGAAAAATGAAATCACAAAAAGTGATCACAGTATGCGGGGATCGAACTCGAGACTCGATGCACCTCAGTCGGCACCCAAATCAGTCGACCACTTGAGCAGTTACTAGTGTTGTTGAATTAGGGATATGTATTCTTCCTTCAAGAGTTGGTTATTGTTTTTTTTTTATTTTTTATTGTGGGTGGACGTAATTTTGAATTTTTAACGTTGTTTTTTTTTCACTTTCAATAGTTTTAATGTTTGTTTTAGGTTTTTTCGGAATATTAGTTTACAGACAATGATTTTATGACGTTTTCACATGTATGTTTATATTAATGAGCAAAGTCAACACATAATCAAAACACTTTTTGCAACTGAATTATTGTTGTGAGTCCAGATTACATTTCACTTTAGAACTACGTCGGATATAGATTTTAGGCTTGGCTAACACTTTTACCGGTATTACACAATGCACTCTTTGTATTTATCACTAGTTTGAATGGTTTCACTGCGTTTATCTATTTTTAACTTAAAATTATTACGGAGCTCAATGTTACCGTGGCACAGTGTTGCCATTGTAACACACATTGAGTGTTTCCATACTTTAAAAAACAGGATTTTTTGGCATCAATATTCCTAATAATTGGATATGTGATGATTATACTGGCGCGCGAATTCAGTTATGACATTAAGTAATTATAACAAATTACTATATAAACAATGCGCTATTTTATTGAATTTCTTCTGATGGCATAAGTTTTTAACAAAACTTAGGATCTACGGTGGGTCGGAAATACGCGTGATGAGAATATTTAGTTCAATAACCTAAAATCATGCTAACTCTATTCGCGCGCTAACATATTCCGCCATTTTGTAATGAGTGTGTTCTTGCTTCCTGCACTAGGTGGGGCCCTAATTTTTTACCTTGATTATTTAATAAAACTAAAATAATGGCGTTGAAAACTTCGCCCGCATCGCTGATGAGTTACCTAAACTACCCGTAGAGAAAACCATCAAGAGGAAATATAACATCTGATTTGTCGATTTAAAATTGTTTATAATACTGTAGTTTTTAGCCGCGATAAAGCAAATTAACCATTTTGTCGAAAATGTTATGACAGAGTCATACTTTCATAATATTTCAATTAAAATCAAAGCTTGCGTGTGGTGTTATCTGGTGCCTACACGGGATCTGTTTCTTGATATCGATATTGTTTTTTTTTTAATGTATCTACCTATTTATATTTTTATGTTATTATTTTGGGGAACATAATCCTTTAAGGACTAAATGTAGGCTATGTGGATACTGGCGATGTTTTAAACTAAAATATTTTGACAATGTCCTTTAAATTGTAAAGCAGGCTAGTTTAACAGTTATTAAGTAATTAAATATTTAACATGTCTATTAGAAAGGAAAGAAAAAATAAACATTTATCACCGATATAAGTAAGTACATTTAAGAAGATAAATTATCTGGAATACGATATTTCGTATTCCAGATAATTTATCTTCTAATAAAGAAAAAAACAAAATAGTTACACGACATAGAACAGAAATTGTCAGCAGCTGCAGGTCAGGAAACAACAATAATGAATAAAGCATAATTATAGTTATTTAAAAAATAACTATTAAGAGACATAAATAATTATAGTATTTACTTACCGGGGTCAGCACACAGCATACAGCAGGTTAACATCACTCACTTAGGAGACACTTAGTAACAAGTATAGCACAAACACTAATTTTGTGTTTCACAATTCAAACGACACTAAATATGTTACATAATGAAGAAAACAATGCCTATACCACAAGCATTTAATAATTGTTAAGACCAGGGCACTTATTCACCATCATTTATTTATTTTATTTTTTTTCAATACGAAACTCACCGTAACTAATTATAATTAGGTCGTTATTTATAATACATACATATTAATTTATGTTTTATACTTTATTTATTTATTTTTATTTATAATAAAATTAACCCTGAAAATAATCACTTTAATTTTAATAAAACTATGCAAGGCAACATCAATTCCAAATAAAATGCACTTCAAATCCACTTAAAAATACGAAAGTATTGAATAAACTTAGCACTCGTGTGGCACGACAACCACTTACCGCGACGATTTGCACAAGACTGATTCGTACTCGTCTTCAAAGCGTTAGACCTCTAGAGCCGATTAATCTAGAGCTTCGCGCAAGCGTACTAGCGTCGTGTCGCTGAAACTGGAGACTGCAAAACGTAAACTACTATAATGCGTGTTACTTATATATTTTGTGGGATAGAATAAAGTATAATATCTATCCATACTATTCTCCCTACTTCCCTACTAAATATATTATATATTTATAGATAATATTATAAATTCGAAAGTAACTCTGTCTTTCTGTCTGTTGCGCTTTCACGCCTAAACCGCTAAACCGATCGTCATGAAATTTGGCAGAGATATAGCCTGGGATATGGAGAAGGGCGATTATTATTATTGGAATAAGCGATTTTTACGCTAAAACCGACATCCACGCGAGTGGAGCTACGGGCAAAAGCGAGTATACGATATAGAGCAGAGGTGGAAGAGTAGAGTAGACTAGAGGAGACCTGCAAGCTTACCGTGACGCTTTCTATTTCTACTCTACTGTAGAATAGAAATCACTTGTCTACATTTCTCGGTAAAAAACTGTCAACATTCTATGCGGAAACGTCATTTTTGTCTACTCTTCCGACGGTAAACCGCTTGTCTACGGTTCTCGTGCTAAGCCTGCAGTTGTGGCGCAGTGGTAGGCTGCGACTAACGAGTTGTAGGTCGGTGGGTCGTCAGTTCAACCCAGGCAGGCGCTTCACTTTTTGTAAATTATTTCATCATCACAGCTTTCAAAACGGTGAAGTAAAACATCGTGAGGAAACCGACATGTACTAGAACCAAAAATTCCAGACTCCAAATTCCATCAATTCCAGTCCAAATTGGAAGCAGTCGGGTAAAAGCAAGTTTTTTTTTTTCAATTAGCCTACACTGTCCCATTGCTGAGCAAAGGTCTCCACCAAATCCTTCCGGGCAGACAAATTACTTTGATAATCACATATAAATAGTCGATATTAGAATTGATGTATAATGTCAAATAATTAAAAAATAATATTGCAACAGAAAAGAGTTGAAATAATTTCCAATCATTTTTTAATTTAAGGTCCAGAATTGATGTATGTTATTGCGCAGTTTAAGCTGCTTATGACTTTATTGTTACCAATACAGATAAGGCTCACAGGGATGCCGCCTGTGTTCAACAAACTATTGTTTCCAAAGCTGGCCATAAAAACTTCGACTAATATTATTGCAACTCTTTTGTGATTATTATCTCTATGCAAATATGATTGGTGGCTGGTGAACACCTGGGCTACGGCAGGAGAAGATAGGTACAATAAAGTTGCGCATTTTAAAACTTTCCATAAGTCAACATATCTATACCTACTAATATTATAGAGCTGAAGAGTCTGTTTGTTTAGTTGAACGCGCTAATCTTAAGAACTAGTAGTTCGAATATAAAAATTATTTTAATGTTGAATAGTCAAGTTATCGAGGTGTGCTATTGACTATTTAACATGACGCTACGACCAATAGGAGCGGAGCATCAATTAAAAATGTTGCATAAACAGGGTAAGTTTATTCCTTTTGATGAGAGCTTTCGTGGCGTGCGCTGCGTAGACGTTTAAAGTAACGCAACAACCATGTATGACCAAATCATTCCTCTTAAAAGGGTCTTAAAAACGTTTGCGATAGCATATGTCTATCTTTTAAGGTTGACTCACAATATTTTTTTTTACTATTATGTGTTTCTCCCAATGCAAATATGATTTATGGCCAGTGAACACCGGCTTCTACTACGGGATTAGTGTTTTATTGCACTTTTTTTTAATTTAAACCATGTAAAAAATTTAACTTAAATATCGCATTGTATAAATGACGATTTACTGTAATAACCAAATATCATGCTTACTGAATTCGCACACCATAATAATCAAGTAGTACCTAATGGTTGACTTTATGCACTATTTTTCAACAATATGTTAATTAAAATCTAATTAGTTCGATTCTGTTGTAATATTATGATCTGACAAAAGTTATATTTAAAACATTGAGTTTTAATGTACTACGAAGTACAATATAACACGGTGGCTTAAAAAGTCAATACTCAAGTAGATTAGGATCTATTATATACACGCAGTAATTTTTTTTCGTAATAAAGCCTTATACTACACAGATGTGTGTTGAATGTAAAAGTTGAGTAGGTATTACGATGAAGAAAACTTATTAAAAAAATAATAGTTTAAAATTTTGTTTAGTTTTTTAAACTATTATTTATTTACATTTTTTAAGTTCTGCTTGCTTGAAAAGCGTGTTTTTTTTTTAATTTTTGAATTGTCATTGGTCCTCGATAAGTCTACAAAGCGTCCAAAGGAGTCGGTTACATACAAACATACAAGTGAAGCTAATATAAAGCGTGTTCTTTGTGAACTATTGGTAACATTGTGGAAATGCTTTTTCTTACTATTTCCGTCTTATCTAGTACTCAACACTCAGGCGGCATAATACCAAGAGTGTTTTCAAACTTTGAAAAAAAAAAAACAGGATCTTTTGGCATCAATATTCCTAATAATTGGATATTTGATGATTATACTGGCGCGCGAATTCAGTTATGACATTAAGCATTTATAACAAATTACTATTTAAACAATGCGCTATTTTATTGAATTTCTTCTGATGGCATAAATAAAAAAAAACTTAGTATCTACGGTGGGTCGGAAATACGTGTGATGACAATATTTATTTCAATAACCTCAAATTATGCTAATTCTATTCGCGCGCTAACATATTCTGCCATTTTGTAATGAGTGTGTTCTTGCTTCCTGCACTAGGTGGGGCCCTAATTTTTTACCCTGATTATTTAATAATACTAAAATAATGGCGTTGAAAACTTCGCCCGCATCGCTGACGACTGTTACCTAAAGTACCCGTAGATAAAACCATCAGGGGAGGAACTATTAGATCTGATTTGTCGATTTAAAATTGTTTATAATGCTGTAGTTTTTAGCCGCGATAAAGCAAATTAACAATTTTGTCGAAAATGTTATGACAGAGTCATACTTTCATATTATGTCAATTAAAATCAAAGCTTACGTGTGGTGTTATCTGGTGCCTACACGGGATCTGTTTCTTGATAAAAATATTGATTTTTTAAAATATATCTACCTATTTATATTTTTATTTTATCATTTTGGGGAAAATAATCCTTTAAGGGCTAATTGTAGGCTATGTGGATACTGGCGATGTTTTAAATTAAAACATTTTGACAATGTCCTTTAAATTGTAAAGCAGGCTAGTTTAATAGTTATTAAGTAATTAAATATTTAACATGTCTATTAGAAAGAAAAGAAAAAATAAACATTAATCACCGATATAAGTAAGTACATTTAAGAAGATAAATTATCTGGAATCAAATACCTAATAAAGAAAAAAAAACAAAACAGTTACACGACATAGAACAGAAATTGTCAGCAGCTGCAGGTCGTCAAACAACAACAATGAATAAAGCATAATTATAGTTATTTAAAAACAATTAATAAGAGACTAATTATTGAGTTGACTTACCGGGATCAGCACACAGCATACAGCAGGTTAACATCACTCACTTAGGAGACACTTAGTAACAAGTATAGCACAAGCACTAATTTTGTGTTTCACAATTCAAACGACACTAAATATATCACATAATGAAGAACAAAATGTCTATACCACAAGCATTTAATAATTGTTAAAACCAGGGCACTTATTCACTATCAATTATTTATTACATTTTTTTTCTAATACGAAACTCACCGTAACTAATTATAATTAGATCGTTATTTATAGTACATACATATTAATTTATGTTTTATATTTTATTTATTTATTTTTATTTGTAATAAAATTTACACTGAAAATAATCACTTTAATTTTAATAAAACTATGCAAGGCAACACCATTTTAATAGTCTCCTTCTAAATAAAATGCACTTCAAAACCACATAAAAATAATTTTAGCACTCGTGTGGCACGACAACCACTTACCGCGACGATTTGCACAAGACTGACTCGTAATCGTCACGAGAACGGCTAGATCTCTAGAGCCGATTAACCTAGAGCTTCGCGCAGGCATACTAGACCCGTGTCGCTGAAACTGGAGACTGTAAAACCTAAACTACTATAATGCGTGTTACTTATGTATTTTGTGGGATAGAATAAAGTGTAATATCCATCCATAGTATTCTCCCTACTTCCTTACTAAATATATTATATTATGTTTTATTGATAATATTATAAATTCGAAAGTAACTCTGTCTGTCTGTCTGTTGCGGTTTTACGCCTAAACCGCTTAACCGATTGTCATGAAATTTGGCAGAGATATAGCCTGGGATATACAGGGTGTTTGACAGAACGTTGAACATACGAAAATGGTGGATAGGTGGGGTCATCTGCTACTTACTCAGCCCTTATTTATGTGGCCCTGGCCCCTGGATATATATTTTTTTTTGCTTTCTTTTAGTTTCACCACTTTCTTAACTTTAAAGTGTAATTTTTATTAAAAATGGGTAAAACAGGCAATATTTGTATTAGATGTTAGCTAGAAAAAAGTTATGAGTCGTCAAACTAACAGAAAGATGTAAAAAATACTTAAATCTTAATTTCAACTTGCATTTAAAAAAAAAATGATTGAGGAGTTACAATTCGCGCAAAACATCCCTAGTGTGTGACCTTTCTAATGGTATGTTATTTGCTTTTAAGGTCAAATAAATTAGGGCCACACTAGTGCTAGAAGGACATAGGTTACTTTTTTAGGCGAATACCGACATTTACGTGGGTGGAGCCGCATGCAAAAACGAGTTTGCGATATAGAGCAGAGGTGGGAGAGTAGAGTAGACTAGAGGAAACCTGCAAGCTTAGCATGACGCTTTCTATTTCTGGTCTACTATAGAATAGAAATCACTTGTCTAAATTGCTAGGTAAAAAACTGTCAATACTCTATGCCGAAACGCTTGTCTACGGTTCTCGTGCTAAGCCTGCAGTGGTGGCACAGTGGTACCGGCTGCGACTAACGAGTTGTAGGTCGTTCTGTCGTTAGTTCCAACCCAGGCAGGCGCTTCACTTTTAGTGAATTATTTCATCATCACAGCTCTTAAAACGGTGAAGTAAAACATCGTGAGGAAACCGACATTTACTATGTATGAACAGCTATGTATGAACAGTATAGGCTGACTATGCTATTACATTAGATATTTATTATTTTCCATAGTTAATATTGTACAGTCAAAAATTACTCGGTCCGTCTGTAGCAGGCTTAGCACGACGATTTTAATTTCAACGAAGAATAAACAGTGCTTTTGCATGCTGCAGGTTCTCCATATTTGACATCGCACCGTACACACCGTAACTCGGTGGCTTAAAAACGTCATTACTCAAGTAGATCAGGAACTATTAGGGTAGCTATGTGTATTATACACGCAATATATTTTTTTTTTTTAAAAAAGCCTTATACTACACAGATGTGTGTTGAATGTAAAAGTTGAGTAGGTATTACACTTATACTACTCCACTACTCATCACATCACACACACACACACACACATCATCACTCACATCATCTTCATTACTCTACTTGGTTTTATACTTATAATATATGTGGGAGAGGGCGCTACTGTGCGCAAGTAAACAAACAGCTCCGTATTAAAAATTCATTAAAAATAGTAAGAGTTAATATTTAATACCGAATTAGTGTTTATATGAACTCGTAAGTGACACATAGTGAGTGATATTGAAGGTTTTATGAAATATTCAACTAATCGAAAGAAAACTTTTAAAAAGTGCCAGAAGATTAACGACCACGTAAATTCAAAAAATACTAAGCGAAGTGATGAAGTTACCTATTCCGAACATACATCTTCCATAAATAAGGAAAACTACATAATTCACAAGGTACGAATCCAATAACAATTATTATAAACAAATTAACATTGTTATTATTTATAACGATTCAAAGTGAAAGTCATTCCCACTTGGATATTTTGAAGTAGCACCATCTCTCATCAACAACTAGTACTACACAAACAAATTGCAAGCCGATACGGATACAGCTTCCGCTACCGCACGGCAGAGGTCGCTATTAGTAGTTAATCAAAGAGAATCAATACGCCACCAGATTATTCCACTAGATGGCGCCCGCACCCTTATGCGCAGGATGCAAAGGAAAAGTGCCCATAAAAGAAAACCTTACTTGTGAGCTGTGCAAGTGCAGATACGACCTAGAGTGCGCCGGTGACCCTAAAGAGTATTATTCTAAAACCATGACCCTAGAACATAGAAAAATGTGGAAATGTCAGACTTGCATATGCCAAATACCGAAAACAGGAAACACAGACACCCCTCTTCGAACCCCGAGAGACCCGGATTATTTCCAAAACCTAACCACACCAACAGACGGAAGTAATGTCACGATGAGAAAGAAAATAACGAACTGCTATGAAGACACCATTTGCTCTGAAGATTTGAGTTTATTGGGAGACACGATACATACACAAGAAAATCTTGTAAGATTAAATGAACCTCAAGCCCAACTAACCCTGCAGAATTTGAGTGAATTAATAATATCACGTTTAAAAGAAAATAATAAATCTATCATACAAGAACTACAGAATACAATACAAACAGAAATTAAAAAAGCCATGATTGAATTAAGAGAAGATTTTAATACCAAAACCAGTGCCTTAACTATAGAAAATAATCGAAGAATATAAGACATAGAAAGTATCAACACTGAAATAGAAAAGCTACGAACTGAAAACGAGAACTTAAAGAAAGAAATAAAAAATCTATCATTGCATACACGCACCACTGAAGTTGATCTTAAAAAAATTGTACTCTACGGTCTTGGGGAATACTTTAAAGAACCTGAATGTGAGCTCCATAACAGGCTTATAGAATTGTTTCGCGATGCTATGAAGGTAGACCTTTCAGGCTATATCGAAGACATGTACAGAGTGGGAAGAAAAGGCACAAAGAGCCGGCCAGTAGTTATTGAGCTACTCAACAAAAGAATGACCAAGTACATAATAAATAACAACCAGTGTTTTCAAGGTACAGGACTATTCATATCAGAATTCTTAGATGTAAATGCACGAAAAGAGAGAGCACAAATGCGAGAAGAACTGATTAAGGCCAGAAAAAATGGCTTACATGCAATAATAAGGAACAATAAACTGTACATAGAAGGAAAACCGATCAATGTGAAAGACTACACTATTAAACAACAACACCTAAATTCAACAGTAATACAGGAAAATTATATTATAGAGACGACAGACACTGACCAAGCTTGTCGCCCAATCACGATAGAAGATACTAAAAACAATACTTTTCGAAAACAGTGACCTAACATTTAAAATACTATTTCAGAATATACAAAGTCTTAACAATAAACAGGACATACTCGAAGCTTTCATTGCTCAATTAAAAAAAATTATGTAAAGCTATAGGTATCTCGGAGACATGGCTTACACAAGAAAAGCTGGATACAAATTCGCATCATCTAACTGTCGTAACAGTCGGACAGGCGGAGGAGTCTGTAGTTCAAGAACACATTGACTGCATACAAAGAAATGACATTACAAACATGTCTATAAAGTATATATTAGAAATATGCGCAACTGAATTGCCAAACGAAAAATTACTAATCATAACTATGTATTGGAATAGAAGAGAGGAAGAAATTTTCTATAAACAACTAAAGCAAATTCTAAAATATGTAAACATAAAGTACCCAAAATTAAATATTATCATAGGGGGCGATTTTAATATTGATGTTCTGTCTGATAACTTAAAAACAAACCAGCTTTTTATGCTGCAGCTTTTTATATTTTCAAATTTAATGCAGGAATATAAATTAACACAGCACATTAAAACACCAACACGCATCACACCAACAACAAAAACACCTTCTTGCCAGAGCACTTTCCCAAGCACTTGCCCGAGCACATGCCCGAGCACTTGCCCGAGCACTTGCCCTAGCACTTGCCCGAGCAATTGCTGCCAACATTGGCCCGAGCACTTGCCCGAGCAATTGCCGCCAACATTGGCCCGAACACTTGCCCGAGCAATTGCTGCCAACATTAGCCCGAGCACTTGCCCGAGCACTTGCCTGAGCACTTGCCCGAGCACTTGCCCAAGAACTTGCCCGAGCACTTGCCCGAGCACTTGCCGCCAACATTGTCCCGAGCACTTGCCCGAGCACTTGCCCGAGCAATTGCCGCCAACATTGGTCCGAGCACTTGCCCATGCACTTGGCGCCAGCATTGGCTCGAGCACTAGCCCGAGCACTTGCCCGAGCACTTTCCCGAGCACATGCCCGAGCACATGCCCGAGCACTTGCCCGAGCAATTGCCGCCAACATTGGCCCGAGCACTTGCCCGAGCACTTGCCCGAGCACTTCTCTAACACTTGCCCGAGCACTTGCCCGAGCAATTGCCGCCAACATTGGTCCGAGCACTTGCCCATGCACTTGGCGCCAGCATTGGCTCGAGCACTTGCCCGAGCACTTGCCCGAGCACTTTCCCGAGCACATGCCCGAGCACATGCCCGAGCACTTGCCCGAGCAATTGCCGCCAACATTGGCCCGAGCACTTGCCCGAGCAACTTGCCCGAGCACTTTCCCGAGCAGTTGCCCGAGCACTTGCCCGAGCACTTGCCCAAGCACTTGCCTGAGCACTTGCCCGAGCACTTGCCCGAGCACTTGCCGCCTACATTGGCCCGAGCACTTGCCCGAGCACTTGCCCGAGCACTTGCCGCCAACATTGGCCCGAGCACTTGCCCGAGCACTTTCCCGAGCACTTGCCCGAGCACTTGCCCGAGCACTAGCCCGAGCACTTGCCTGAGCACTTGCCCGAGCACTTGCCCGAGAACTTGCCCGAGCACTTGCCCGAGCACTTGCCGCCAACATTGTCCCGAGCACTTGCCCGAGCACTTGCCCGAGCACTTGCCCGAGCAATTGTCGCCAACAGTGGTATAGAAAGATGGATCAAAAAAAATGTGAGTAGCACTCAGGAGCAGGAACTCCACGGTTTCTGATGCAACATTAAAAGACCTATCCAAAAACATGCAAAGGAATCCCAACACTCCGAATCAGGTATCAGCAGAGCATGGCTAAAGGTCTAAGATAGTTAAGTTCTGGATTTTAATCAGTGGTTTAGAAAAATGAATCAATTTTTTTTTGAGTAGTACTCAGGAGTGGGAACTCTACGTTTTCTTATGTACCATTAAAAGACCTATCCAAGAACATGCTAACAAATCCAAAAACTCTGAATTAGGATTTTAGATCAGAAATATAGAAAGATAGATTTAAAAAAAATTGTGTAGCAGGAACTTCACGGTTTCTGATGCAACATCTAGCACTTGCCCGAGCACTATCCCGAGCATTTGCCCGAGCACTTGCCCGAGCACTTGCCACCAGCACTGGCCCGAGCACTTGCCTGAGCAATTGCCGCCAGCATTGGCCCGAGCACTTGCCGCCAGCACTGGCCCGAGCACTTTTTGCAACTGATGGAGCTACTGAAAGTAACTGAAAACTTCAGTAGCGCCATCAGGATGGATTTTGGTGTGGACAAATGTGCGGTCATGCATGTAATGCGAGGGGAGGGGGGGCATGTAATGGAGGCTTTAAGTATTTTGGTATGTCGGAAGCGTTGGGCATCAATGTAACTGACATGAAGCAATCGTTGAAGGAGCGCTTTGAGAGAATTGTTCGGGCAAGTGCTTGGGCAAGTGCTCGGGAAAATGCTCGGGCAAGTGCTGGCAGCAATTGCTCGGGAAAGTGCTTGGGCCAATGTTGGCGGCAATTGCTCGGGCAAGTGCTCGGGAAAGTGCTCGGGCAAATGCTGGCAGCAATTGCTCGGGCAAGTGCTCGGGACAATGTTGGCAGCAAGTGCTCGGGCTAGTGCTCGGGCAAGTGCTCGGGAAAATGCTCGGGCAAGTGCTGGCAGCAATTGCTCGGGCAAGTGCTCGGGACAATGTTGGCAGCAATTGCTCGGGCAAGTGCTCGGGCCAATGTTGGCAGCAATTGCTCGGGCAAGTGCTCGGGCAAGTGCTCGGGCAAGTGCTCGGACAAGTGCTCGGGAAAATGCTCGGGCAAGTGCTCGGGAAAATGCTCGGGCAAGTGCTGGCAGCAATTGCTCGGGCAAGTGCTCGGGAAAATGCTCGGGCAAATGCTCGGGAAAATGCTCGGGCAAGTGCTGGCAGCAATTGCTCGGGCAAGTGCTCGGGAAAGTGCTCGGGCAATTGCTCGGGTAAGTGCTCGGGAAAGTGCTCGGGCAATTGCTGGCAGCAATTGCACGGGCAAGTGCTCGGGCCAATGTTGGCAGCAATTGCTCGGTCAAGTGCTCGGGAAAGTGCTCGGGCAATTGCTCGGACAAGTGCTCGGGAAAATGCTCGGGCAAGTGCTCGGGAAAATGCTCGGGCAAGTGCTGGCAGCAATTGCTCGGGACAATGTTGGCAGCAATTGCTCGGGAAAGTGCTCGGGCAAGTGCTCGGGAAAGTGCTCGGGCCAATGTTGGCGGCAATGGCTCGGGCAAGTGCTCGGGACAATGTTGGCAGCAAGTGCTCGGGAAAATGCTCGGGCAAGTGCTCGGGAAAATGCTCGGGCAAGTGCTGGCAGCAATTGCTCGGGCAAGTGCTCGGGACAATGTTGGCAGCAATTGCTCGGGCAAGTGCTCGGGCCAATGTTGGCAGCAATTGCTCGGGCAAGTGCTCGGGCAAGTGCTCGGGCAAGTGCTCGGACAAGTGCTCGGGAAAATGCTCGGGCAAGTGCTCGGGAAAATGCTCGGGCAAGTGCTGGCAGCAATTGCTCGGGCAAGTGCTCGGGAAAATGCTCGGGCAAATGCTCGGGAAAGTGCTCGGGCAAGTGCTCGGGCAAGTGCTCGGGCCAATTGTGGCAGCAATTGCTCGGGCAAGTGCTCGGGAAAGTGCTCGGGCAAGTGCTCGGGTAAGTGCTCGGGCAAGTGCTCGGGCAAGTGCTCGGACAAGTGCTCGGGAAAATGCTCGGGCAAGTGCTCGGGAAAATGCTCGGGCAAGTGCTGGCAGCAATTGCTCGGGCAAGTGCTCGGGAAAATGCTCGGGCAAGTGCTCGGGAAAATGCTCGGGCAAGTGCTTGCAGCAATTGCTCGGGCAAGTGCTCGGGAAAGTGCTCGGGCAATTGCTGGCAGCAATTGCTCGGGCAAGTGCTCGGGCCAATATTGGCAACAATTGCTCGGTCAAGTGCTCGGGAAAGTGCTCGGGCAATTGCTCGGACAAGTGCTCGGGAAAATGCTCGGGCAAGTGCTCGGGAAAGTGCTCGGGCAATTGCTGGCAGCAATTGCTCGGGCAAGTGCTCGGGCCAATGTTGGCAGCAATTGCTCGGGCAAGTGCTCGGGAAAGTGCTCGGGCAAGTGCTCGGGAAAATGCTCGGGCAAGTGCTCGGGAAAATGCTCGGGCAAGTGCTGGCAGCAATTGCTCGGGCAAGTGCTCGGGACAATGTTGGCAGCAATTGCTCGGGCAAGTGCTCGGGAAAGTGCTCGGGCAAGTGCTCGGGCAAGTGCTCGGGTAAGTGCTCGGGCAAGTGCTCGGGCAAGTGCTCGGACAAGTGCTCGGGAAAATGCTCGGGCAAGTGCTCGGGAAAATGCTCGGGCAAGTGCTGGCAGCAATTGCTCGGGCAAGTGCTCGGGAAAATGCTCGGGCAAATGCTCGGGAAAATGCTCGGGCAAGTGCTGGCAGCAATTGCTCGGGCAAGTGCTCGGGAAAGTACTCGGGCAATTGCTGCCAGCAATTGCTCGGGCAAGTGCTCGGGCCAATGTTGGCAGCAATTGCTCGGTCAAGTGCTCGGGAAAGTGCTCGGGCAATTGCTCGGACAAGTGCTCGGGAAAATGCTCGGGCAAGTGCTTGGGAAAATGCTCGGGCAAGTGCTGGCAGCAATTGCTCGGGCAAGTGCTCGGGAAAATGCTCGGGCAAATGCTCGGGAAAATGCTCGGGCAAGTGCTGGCAGCAATTGCTCGGGCAAGTGCTCGGGAAAGTGCTCGGGCAATTACTTGCTCGGGCAAGTGCTCGGGCCAATGTTGGCAGCAATTGCTCGGTCAAGTGCTCGGGAAAGTGCTCGGGCAAGTGCTCGGGCAAGTGCTCGGGCCAATGTTGGCAGCAATTGCTCGGGCAAGTGCTCGGGAAAGTGCTCGGGCAAGTGCTCGGGAAAATGCTCGGGCAGGTGCTCGGGAAAATGCTCGGGCAAGTGCTGGCAGCAATTGCTCGGGACAATGTTGGCAAGTGCTCGGGCAAGTGCTCGGGAAAGTGCTCGGGCAAGTGCTCGGGCAAGTGCTCGGGTAAGTGCTCGGGCAAGTGCTCGGGCAAGTGCTCGGACAAGTACTCGGGAAAATGCTCGGGCAAGTGCTGGCAGCAATTGCTCGGGCAAGTGCTCGGGAAAGTGCTCGGGCAATTGCTGGCAGCAATTGCTCGGGCAAGTGCTCGGGCCAATGTTGGCAGCAATTGCTCGGGCAAGTGCTCGGGAAAGTGCTCGGGCAAGTGCTCGGGAAAATGCTCGGGCAGGTGCTCGGGAAAATGCTCGGGCAAGTGCTGGCAGCAATTGCTCGGGCAAGTGCTCTGGACAATGTTGGCAGCAATTGCTCGGGCAAGTGCTCGGGAAAGTGCTCGGGCAAGTGCTCGGGCAAGTGCTCGGGTAAGTGCTCGGGCAAGTGCTCGGGCAACTGCTCGGACAAGTACTCGGGAAAATGCTCGGGCAAGTGCTGGCAGCAATTGCTCGGGCAAGTGCTCGGGAAAGTGCTCGGGCAATTGCTGGCAGCAATTGCTCGGGCAAGTGCTCGGGCCAATGTTGGCAGCAATTGCTCGGGCAAGTGCTCGGGAAAGTGCTCGGGCACGTGCTCGGGAAAATGCTCGGGCAGGTGCTCTGGAAAATGCTCGGGCAAGTGCTGGCAGCAATTGCTCGGGCAAGTGCTCTGGACAATGTTGGCAGCAATTGCTCGGGCAAGTGCTCGGGAAAGTGCTCGGGCAAGTGCTCGGGCAAGTGCTCGGGTAAGTGCTCGGGCAAGTGCTCAGGCAAGTGCTCGGACAAGTGCTCGGGAAAATGCTCGGGCAAGTGCTGGCAGCAATTGCTCGGGCAAGTGCTCGGGCCAATGTTGGCAGCAATTGCTCGGTCAAGTGCTCGGGAAAGTGCTCGGGCAAGTGCTCGGGCAAGTGCTCGGGCCAATGTTGGCAGCAATTGCTCGGGCAAGTGCTCGGGAAAGTGCTCGGGCAAGTGCTCGGGAAAATGCTCGGGCAGGTGCTCGGGAAAATGCTCGGGCAAGTGCTGGCAGCAATTGCTCGGGCAAGTGCTCTGGACAATGTTGGCAGCAATTGCTCGGGCAAGTGCTCGGGAAAGTGCTCGGGAAAATGCTCGGGCAAATGCTCGGGAAAATGCTCGGGCAAGTGCTGGCAGCAATTGCTCGGGCAAGTGCTCGGGAAAGTGCTCGGGCAAGTGCTCGGGCAAGTGCTCGGGTAAGTGCTCGGGCAAGTGCTCGGGCAAGTGCTCGGACAAGTACTCGGGAAAATGCTCGGGCAAGTGCTGGCAGCAATTGCTCGGGAAATTGCTCGGGCCAATGTTGGCAGCAATTGCTCGGGCAAGTGCTCGGGAAAGTGCTCGGGCAAGTGCTCGGGCAAGTGCTCGGGTAAGTGCTCGGGCAAGTGCTCGGGCAAGTGCTCGGACAAGTACTCGGGAAAATGCTCGGGCAAGTGCTGGCAGCAATTGCTCGGGCAAGTGCTCGGGAAAGTGCTCGGGCAATTGCTGGCAGCAATTGCTCGGGAAAATGCTCGGGCAAGTGCTCGGGAAAGTGCTCGGGCCAATGTTGGCGGCAATGGCTCGGGCAAGTGCTCGGGCAAGTGCTCGGGACAATGTTGGCGGCAATTGCTCGGGCAAGTGCTCGGGAAAGTGCTCGGGCAAGTGCTGGCAGCAATTGCTCGGGAAAGCTCTCGGGCCAATGTTAGCGGCAATTGCTCGGGAAAGTGCTCGGGTAAGTGCTGGCAGCAATTGCTCGGGCAAGTGCTCGGGACAATGTTGGCAGCAAGTGCTCGGGCTAGTGTGCTCGGGCAAGTGCTAGGGAAAATGCTCGGGCAAGTGCTGGCAGCAATTACTCGGGCAAGTGCTCGGGACAATGTTGGCAGCAATTGCTCGGGCAAGTGCTCGGGCCAATGTTGGCAGCAATTGCTCGGGCAAGTGCTCGGGAAAGTGCTCGGGCAAGTGCTGGCAGCAATTGCTCGGGCAAGTGCTCGGGACAATGCTCGGGCAAGTGCTGGCAGCAATTTTTCGGGCAAGTGCTCGGGACAATGTTGGCAGCAATTGCTCGGGCAAGTGCTCGGGCCAATGTCAGGCAGGCAGGTGATCATTGAGGAGCTGAGGATGGTGCGTGCAGAGATTCAGGTGTTTAGAAAGGAGATGGAGGTGGAAATGGCAGAGCTCAAAACCACCCTAAATACCTGCAGCACGCGCATCGACAGTCTGGAGGCCAGGGTGGCGTGGAGGGCGCTTCAGCAACGTGCTGCTTCGGGGTCCACAGACTCAGCCAACGTGGACAAGATTGTGGAGGAATTGAGGCGAGAGCTCAATGACAGGGACCAGGACCTTCTTGCTAACGACATAGAGGTGTCAAATTTGCCGGAGGGAAAGGCGAAAAACCCAGCTCACATAATAAAGGTCATTGGCCACAAGCTAGGGGTCAGCCTTGACGATCGCGACATCGTTAGTGCAGAACGTGTTGGTGGAAGGCAGCTCAACGCGACAAGCTCAGCAGGGCCTACTGAATCTCGTCCTCGGCCGATCGTCGTGCGCCTTGCTCGTCGGGACCTGCGCGACCAGCTTTTGGCAAGTGCGCGAGTGCGACGTGGAGCAACCACTGCCGACCTCGACATGCCCGCTCCAGCGCAGCGGTTCTTCCTCAACGAGCGGCTAACGAAAGCAAACCGTCTGTTATTTCGTAAGGCACGGGATGCAGCCAGTCTCCTCGACTGGAAGTTTGTGTGGACCAAGCAGGGCCGCATCCTCGCCAGGAAGATGCCAGGAGACAAGGCACAGAGGATCCGCACTGAAGAGGACTTATCCCGTGTCTTCGGAACTGGAAATGAAATGGTTTAATTATTTTTGCGGCTATTTGTATATAAATGGTTTTATTGTTTATGCTTGGGGAAATGTGCGTGTCAACCGTTTTCATAGTGTGCTCAGCCATAGACCGGAGGTGTATGGATCTTATGTACCCACGGTACCCTATTTTACTCTTATAGTTTATTATTTACTTTTATTATTTGTGCAAAGTCTATTTTTAACTAAGCTATTTCATACAAATTATGTACAAGAAGTATTTCTCTCAATCTTAATTATATGCTCTTACTATAGTGCCCAACTGATCCACCACACAACACTTTCATACATTCATTCATACCATATCATCACACTTCCATATCTAATACCCACAACTATTCGCACTGATGGCTCCCAGTAAATATATTAAGTTTGGTCTACTTAATGCCGGCTCTCTAGGGACAAATCAGGATGAGTTCTTGATTGCCATGGGTAACCACTCTGTGGACATCATGGCTATAAATGAGACATGGTTACGAAAGGGGGAAGAGGACCGCGCTCCTAGTGTGCCTGGGTACAAATTTAAGCACATAGTCCTCGACCTGTGACTACCCGAGGTGGGCGTGGCGGGGGAGTTGCTTTTTATATAAAGAGTGGCATTAACGCGCGTGTAAGAGCTCACCCTGAACACCCTGATGTGGAGCAACTTTGGCTGGGCCTAACCATAAATAAAAAAAAGCTTCTTATTGGAACCGCGTATCGCCCCCCTTGGCAGGATTTGGAGCTTTTCCTTGACGCCATAACTGCTAGTGTTAGTGCATTAGCCCCTTATGATAATCTGGTACTGCTGGGTGACCTAAATGTCAATCTGTTGGATGCAAACAGTTCAAAATCAAAGCAGCTTACGGACTTTATTAATTACTTCAACCTTACTCAATTAGTTCAATCAGCGACACACTTCGTGGGTAACAGTAGTTCGCTCATCGACATCGTATGCACTGATGCTACAACACGAAATGTTGAGGTGAACCATATCAGTGAGCTCGGCCACCACTCTTTCATCACATGCGAATCTGTTTTTAAGAAGCCCAAGGTTAAACCTAGGGTGGTGGAGTTTCGCTCTCTTTCAGACATCATGCCAGATCACTTCCATAATGATTTGAACATGATACCATGGTCTACTATAGGAGATATGTGTGATGTCGAAACTATGGTGCACACTTTTAACTCTTTCATGCTCCAGCTTTTTGATCTTCACGCTCCTATCAAGAAAAAGACCTTCTATAAGCAGCCTACGCCTTGGATCACTGAGAACATCCGTCTGATGTTCAAGCTGCGGGATGAGGCTAGGAACAGATGTCGCAAAACTAAAGAGCCGCATCATAAACAGTACTACCTGGATCTGAAGCATGAAGCCGCCGCCGCATTAGTGAGGGAAAAGACGGCATATTTTACAAAAAACATCAACGAGCAGAGTAAGGACCCCAAACTACTGTGGCGTAATTTGAAGTCAGATGTCCTTCCGGACCATAAAGAAAGGCTACTGCCAAGACATTTTGACAATCCAGATGTTATCAATGCGGCTTTTTTGGATGTTCCAGGAAACTGTAACGATAATGTCTCACAAATATTTGCTTCAATTCTCGCAGGCACAGTTCAGCCGAGTTCTCGCTCACTAAAACCAACCAGGAGACAATTCTGAAAATAATCAGGAGTCTACGATCAAACGCTCAGGGTGTTGATGGTATCAGTTTGGAAATGTTAACTCTCACATTGCCAACTACCCTGGAAGTCATCACTGATATCATCAACAAGTCAATAGAATCGCGCACTTTTCCTGGCCTCTGGCGTCGCGCAATTGTTCGCCCTATCCCTAAAACTAGTGATCCAGACAATTTGAAAGATCTCAGGCCAATTAGTATACTGCCCTGCCTGTCAAAGATTCTGGAGCGTGTGGTGTATCTACAGGTAATTGAATACTTGGAGGCAAACAACATTCTCCCTGAACTTCAGTCAGGATTCCGTAAAGGAAGAGGCACTGCAACGGCTCTGATGGATGTAGTGGGCAATATCCTGGAGGCACGTGACAGGGGGGAGGGGTCGATCCTGGTCCTGCTGGATTTCTCAAGGGCTTTCGACGCTATTAATACCAATCTACTGTTGTCCAAGCTAACATACTATGGCTTTGATCGTAAAGCTGTGGATTGGTTTAGTAGCTATTTGACTGGTAGGTCGCAGTACGTGCAGATCCACAAGGGGGACGGATCAACTGTGTCTTCCCCTCCGCTCCAGGTGTCTAGAGGAGTCCCTCAGGGATCGATCTTGGGCCCTTTGCTGTACATCCTTTACAGTGCTGATGTTACCGGATCTTTTGTAAACTGCAAGTATCACATGTATGCTGATGATATTCAGTTGTACATATCCTTCAAGGGGGGTGATACGGCATTGGCAGTGCAGAGGGTGAATGAGGACCTGCATAGAGTGGTGACCTGGTCTGAAGAGAACTCTCTGGTTCTGAACCCACTGAAGTCCAAGTTCATGGTGCTGGGTACAAAAAAGCAAGTTTCTGCAATAGTGTCTGCTAAACCAGAGATTCTTATCAAAGGGGAGATAATTGAGCGAGTAGAACAGGCATGTAGTCTGGGTCTAACCCTAGATCCTGAGCTGCGTTTTGAGGCTCATTTAAAAAACGTACTAAGAAATTGTTTCTATAGGCTTAAGGTATTATATGGTATACGTAATTTTCTTAGCGTACCACTTAGAAAACAACTGGTTGACAGTCTGATTCTATCTAAACTCAATTACTGTGACACTGTCTATGGGCCCTGCCTGCTTGGTAGGACAGATAGGTTGGCTCATTACAAATATGGTCTTCGTTCTGTAGTTGGCCCACTAAACATGCAGCAACATAGAACTGCAGCTTTCAGAGGTAGCTTTAGGTTTGCGGCCACTCGCTGCTGGAATGACCTTCCACCACCACTGCGAGGCCTAAAAACAATACAGTCATTTAAATTTCAACTTAAGAAGTTATTGTTGCCATAAACAGCTCTCTGAACAATAAGTTTAATTTTTCTCATAAAAAGTTTCTTTGCTTACCTCATGGGTCATGGCCTGCAGTACTTGGTTTTGGGTCTCCAGCAGCGCTGCGGCATGGCATTCAATCCCCGGTCTGCCGGGACTGCTGGCAGCGTTTCCCCTGTCCACATTCTTTCAACGTTGACAACCTATCCCTACATTGAAATACATTTTTATCATATGTTACTTGTCCGTGTTTATTGCTAAATATTTATACATTTAAACTTATTTATATCATCGTCCGTTTACAATCTAATTTCAAATTGAATTCCAGTAATCGTATTATTTATTTTGTATTTCTATTTTATAACTCATAACTTCCATTCCATTTGTTCCATACCTTCCTGTTTTTGCTGTTGGAAGTCGCGACGCCCCCGTCGGTGGCGTGGCGAGTGGCACCAGGGCTTCGTCCCCTGGCCGCAGTTTGCCGTACGGCGGCCCACTAACTCGGTCCTCTTAAATACGCATTGGCAACTTCCTGTTTTTGGAGCTCCAACGCCATATAAATAGTGCTTGGCATGTCGGGTCACCCCGCAGATTCCAAGGTTTTGTTTCGTCTTTTAATGGGCCCATCTCATCTTTCACATTCACTCATAAACACTTAAAACACTGACCTACGGCACTGACACACAACTATTACATAATATTATCACATTAGATCATTGGCCATTTTGTAATTTCTTACATCATATAAATGTCGCACACGCACATTTTGTCTATGGATGACGCTTCGAAATGTTGCCACTACATAAAGAGTAAAATGTTTATTGAGGATGATATTCTCGTAGCACTTTTGTCTATTTCCTTTTTATATTTTTTTTTTTTCTTTATAATCTTGTATAATTTCTATCACATTCACATATGTTATATTAATTTTCTATATGTCCGATGTTAATTGTTTGATGCACCGGGCGACGTCATTACGTCAAAGCCGGTTGTCGCTGAAAACCAGCGCTGGGGCTCTGTCTTGCATAGAGTTGCAGCAAAATGCTGAGCCGTTTTGTGTGGATGTGACGCATGTTTCCCTCAACCTTTTTTTATTATTTTTTGTGTGTTCCTGGTTTTTGCGTCATGTTTACCGCAAATAAACGTTTTTTCTTTATTTCTTTCTTTCTTTCAATGTTGGCGGCAATTGCTCGGGCAAGTGCTCGGGCCAATGTTGGCAGCAATTGCTCGGGCAAGTGCTCGGGAAAGTGCTCGGGCAAGTGCTCGGGCAAGTGCTCGGGCAAGTGCTCGGACAAGTGCTCGGGCAAGTGCTCGGGACAAAGTTGGCAGCAATTGCTCGGGCAAGTGCTCGGGAAAGTGCTCGAGCCAATGTTGGCGGCAATGGCTCGGGCAAGTGCTCGGGCAAGTGCTCGGGACAATGTTGGCGGCAATTGCTCGGGCAAGTGCTCGGGCCAATGTTTGCAGCAATTGCTCGGGCAAGTGCTCGGGCAAGTGCTCGGGCAAGTGCTCGGGAAAGTGCTCGGGCAAGTGCTGGCAGCAATTGCTCGGGCAAGTGCTCGGGACAATGTTGGCAGCAATTGCTCGGGCAAGTGCTCGGGACAATGTTGGCGGCAATTGCTCGGGCAAGTGCTCGGGCCAATGTTGGCAGCAATTGCTCGGGCAAGTGCTCGGGAAAGTGCTCGGGCAAGTGCTCGGGCAAGTGCTCGGGAAAGTGCTCGGGCAAGTGCTCGGAAAAATGCTCGGGCAAGTGCTGGCAGCAATTGCTCGGGCAAGTGCTCCGGACAATGTTGGCGGCAATTGCTCGGACAAGTGTTCGGGCCAATGTTGGCAGCAATTGCTCGGGCAAGTGCTCGGGAAAATGCTCGGGCAAGTGCTGGCAGCAATTGCTCGGGCAAGTGCTCGGGACAATGCTCGGGCAAGTGCTGGCAGCAATTGTTCGGGCAAGTGCTCGGGACAATGTTGGCAGCAATTGCTCGGGCAAGTGCTCGGGAAAGTGCTCGGGCAAGTGCTCGGGCAAGTGCTCGGGAAAGTGCTCGGGCCAATGTTGGCGGCAATGGCTCGGGCAAGTGCTCGGGCAAGTGCTCGGGAAAGTGCTCGGGCAAGTGCTGGCAGCAATTGCTCGGGAAAGTGCTCGGGCCAATGTTAGCGGCAATTGCTCGGGAAAGTGCTCGGGTAAGTGCTGGCAGCAATTGCTCGGGCAAGTGCTCGGGACAATGTTGTTGGCGGCAATTGCTCGGACAAGTGCTCGGGTCAATGTTGGCAGCAATTGCTCGGGCAAGTGCTCGGGAAAATGCTCGGGCAAGTGCTGGCAGCAATTGCTCGGGCAAGTGCTCGGGCAAGTGCTCGGGCAAGTGCTCGGGAAAATGCTCGGGCAAGTGCTCGGGAAAATGCTCGGGACAATGTTGGCAGCAATTGCTCGGGCAAGTGCTCGGGCCAATGTTTGCAGCAATTGCTCGGGCAAGTGCTCGGGCAAGTGCTCGGGCAAGTGCTCGGGCAAGTGCTGGCAGCAATTGCTCGGGCAAGTGCTCGGGACAATGTTGGCAGCAATTTCTCGGGCAAGTGCTCGGGCCAATGTTGGCAGCAATTGCTCGGGCAAGTGCTCGGGAAAGTGCTCGGGCAAGTGCTCGGGCAAGTGCTCGGGTAAGTGCTCGGGCAAGTGCTCGGGCAAGTGCTCGGACAAGTGCTCGGGAAAATGCTCGGGCAAGTGCTGGCAGCAATTGCTCGGGAAAGTGCTCGGGCCAATGTTAGCGGCAATTGCTCGGGAAAGTGCTCGGGTAAGTGCTGGCAGCAATTGCTCGGGCAAGTGCTCCGGACAATGTTGGCGGCAATTGCTCGGACAAGTGCTCGGGCCAATGTTGGCAGCAATTGCTCGGGCAAGTGCTCGGGAAAATGCTCGGGCAAGTGCTGGCAGCAATTGCTCGGGCAAGTGCTCGGGACAATGCTCGGGCAAGTGCTGGCAGCAATTGCTCGGGCAAGTGCTCGGGACAATGTTGGCAGCAATTGCTCGGGAAAGTGCTCGGGCAAGTGCTCGGGCAAGTGCTCGGGAAAGTGCTCGGGCCAATGTTGGCGGCAATGGCTCGGGCAAGTGCTCGGGCAAGTGCTCGGGACAATGTTGGCGGCAATTGCTCGGGCAAGTGCTCGGGAAAGTGCTCGGGCAAGTGCTGGCAGCAATTGCTCGGGAAAGTGCTCGGGCCAATGTTAGCGGCAATTGCTCGGGAAAGTGCTCGGGTAAGTGCTGGCAGCAATTGCTCGGGCAAGTGCTCGGGACAATGTTGTTGGCGGCAATTGCTCGGACAAGTGCTCGGGCCAATGTTGGCAGCAATTGCTCGGGCAAGTGCTCGGGAAAATGCTCGGGCAAGTGCTGGCAGCAATTGCTCGGGCAAGTGCTCGGGACAATGCTCGGGCAAGTGCTGGCAGCAATTGCTCGGGCAAGTGCTCGGGACAATGTTGGCAGCAATTGCTCGGGCAAGTGAGAAAGAAAGAAAGAAAAAGAAAGAAAAATGTTTATTCTGCACAAACAAAACGCATATTACAAAAAAAATAAAATTAAGCTGAGAAACTTAAAATGCACACATACAATTTAGACAAAAGCCCCGTATCCAAGTCGGAAGGTTATACAATATTGTCCATTGACTGTTAATGTCAGTCAAGGCTTGGGACCATGGACAACTTATATACTGCGTTACGGCGCCGGTAGTTATATAATATCCATCAAAACAAAAACAAAATGCCGATAGCAGAGTGCATTATACTACTTCATACCAAAAAAACCACAAATTTTAAAACAACAAAGCCGTGCGTCGTATCTGTGCAAGAACAGGTCGTTGCTCAGCAAAATGCTGTGACTTCGGACGGACCTAGTGTCAACAGCGCTGTTTTTCAGAAACAACCTTTTGGAGTGACGTAAAGACGCTCGCTCATCGTGTGATCTAACATGTTACATTATCGGGTAAGTGCAATTTTCCATGAAAAACTTAAGTAATAGCTGAGCCTACCACTTGTAAATATAAAACATATCTGTAATAAACGGAATAAATTATAATTATTGATTAAAATACATAAAATAAAACAATGAAACAGTGCTAATAAATATTAATGCTAAATAATAAATTTAAATGTCGTGTACCATGGGAGCTGTAATGGTATGGCGGCCATTTGCGTGCCCTTCGATCAAAGCACAGTTCCCAACCAATTGGTATAGCTTATAATAGTGTTAATAAAGATAATTTTGATTTAAGTGGGATTTTCTTTTCGATGTACGAAGAAGCAAGATACACCTACATAACCAATCAGTTAAAAACCAAACCAAGAACTCAAGTGACATTAACACAGACCGGACCCAGCCAGGGCAGAATCAGACAGAGGCCACACACACTGTTGGAAAGCCAAATCCATTGCCTGTAGGCCGTGACCCTCGAGGTAAGTATAAAAAAAAGGAGTTGTTAGATCCTAGCTAAATCATGTGGATTGTTGTATCCGCATGAAATATATCTTTAAAATACTCAAAAAGTGCTTTTTCGTTCTCAGGACTCTTACTGGCGGAGGAAGGTTATTCCAACAGTGCGTGGCCGCATATCTGAAGCTCCCCCTGAATGCCATGGTTCTATGTTTTGAGGAGCAAAGAGGTTTGGTAGAAAAACGTGGTTCGTATTTACTTTGTCTCCACTTTAACTTCTCAAACAAATAGTGTGGTTTTTGTGTAGTGACTACTCCAAAGAGTAAACTAGCCATATGTAACTTTCTCCTAGCAGCCATTTTCAAAATATTATTTTCGTTTATAAATGGAGTGACATGACTTCTACGAGGTATCTTTACACAGAAGCGCGTACATGCATTTTGTATGCGTTGTATTAGCTTCTCCGTTCTTGATAAAAGACACGGGCCATACACAGTATCACAATAGTTAAGTCTTGATAAAATTAGGCTATCCACTAATTGTTTACGCAAATCAACACTCAAGAAGTCTCTAATTGAATATAGGAGTTTCAATCTATAAAAGCAATTCCTCATGGAGTTACTGATGTGCTTCTCAAATCGTAGTTCTGGATCCATGGTTGTAGGCGAAGCACAATAAAAAGAGCTATTTTTTATGGTTGTAATCATTTATTTAGTGTAATAATTATCGATGTACATTACCTGTAATACCTTACCTATTTGTTGTAACCAATTACGATAATATGATACAAGTAGGTCCTAAATCAACATAAAAAATGTTATGTAGTTCAAACTCCATGGTACAAGTAGCATACATTGCGCCCGGCTAACGATATCACTAATCCAGTAACAATAATTCAACCTTGGATATTCCTTACACGTGTCGACCCCAGACCGACAAGTCGAAACCTGCTCCCCGAGGAGGCCATGGTTTCTCGGTTCGGATTGGTAGATTAGCCGGGAACGGGTAGTTATACATGCTACTTGTGCTATGGAGAAAAGGTGATATTAGGACCGAAGATTCGGAATTATGTTCAGAGTTCTACAGTTTTCCAATTATCAACATGTTATAAGTATTGTTTGTGAAGTAGTGGCTCCGCTGTTCACTACTAGTCGCGATGTACCCTATACCTAGCTAGCCAGTCTTCCAGTATTTTAGCATAGGATTCTATTGTAATGTAACATTTATGTGCCGTGTTTACACCTATGCAGGTGCAACTATTGACTGATTTCTATTTATTGTTTTGTGTGATTCGTGTTTAATATAACTCATTTTTCGTAACATCTGACTGGTTTATTTTCACTCCTTCGTCACGGGAACACCGTCACCCCCGCCTACAACACCTGACTCACGCTGTAATTAACAATGGTGGTTGGTGGTGGTTGGTCTGGTGGTTATGGTTGCACGCTATATCCACCCTTTCAATTTTTTCCCCCCTGATAACGACTTCTGGCCTGGCTGACAGTATTGCACTGATCATTTTCCTACTTCCTAAAACCATAAATTTAGACTTCAATGGGTTTAATACTAGTGAGTTATTATCTGACCATAGCGCTACCCTTTCCAAATCGGCATTGATTTTTTCTAATGCCTCTAATGTATTTGCTGGTTTAAAAGTTATATATAATTGGATATCATCAGCGTACATGTGATACCTACAATACTGGAAAGACTTAATAATATCAGCGCTGTAAAGAATATACAGAAGGGGCCCTAAGATGGAACCCTGAGGCACACCGCGTAGCACCTGACGAGGGGGGGATGATATCCCCGATCCATCCTCCTTCTGAATTTCAACGAGCTGTGACCTATTTTGCAAGTAGCTAGCAAACCATTGTATTGTTTCCGTTGCAAAACCATAATAGGCCAACTTGGAAAGTAGTAGATTGGTGTTTATTGCATCAAAGGCCCGTGAAAAATCAAGAAGTGCTAGGATTGTTCCCTCCCCCCTGTCTCGTGCCTCTAGGATATTCCCAACGACATCAGAAAGGGCTGTGGCCGTCCCACGGCCCTTTCTAAAACCAGACTGCAGGTCAGGGAGCATATTGTTTGCTTCTAAATATTCCAACATTTGGTTATAAACCACCCTCTCTAAGACCTTAGATAAACAAGGCAAAATGCTAACTGGACGTAGATCTTTAAAAGAACTTGGGTTACTGACTTTAGGTAGAGGACGCACAATAGCACACTTCCATAATTCAGGAAAGGTGTTGGTATCTATCGACTTATTTACTATTGTGGTGATAGCCTGAAGGGTGGTTGGTAACGTTAGTGTTATCATATCAAGACTCACTCCATCAATCCCTTTAGCGTTAGACCCCAAACTCGTAATAATTTTAGAAATTTCTTCCTCATTAATATTTCTTAGCTTGAATTGAGTTTCACCAAACTTATTCGTATCGAAATATGAAAGCTGCGATTTGGGCAGTATGCACTGCCCTGGTACGTTCAGGAATGCTTTGTTAATCTCGTCTGGGTCATTAAATTGTCCAGGAAGCATACCTTCACTATGTTCAGAGAACACATCTGTCTTAAGATTTTTCCAAAGCTTTTTGGGGTTTTTTATTTGACCATTAATGTGTCTGTCAAAGTACACCTTCCTTTCCTGCATTAGCGCTGTAATAGCTTGTTTTTTTAAATCCAAATAATAGTTTTTTGTAGTATCTAGCCTGTCCATGTGATAGTTATTTTTTGCCTCGTCTCGCAGTTTAAACATTAATTTAATATTATCCGTTATCCACGGCGTGGGACGGTCTCTAAATATCTTACTCTTTATGGGAACATGTAAGTCATACAATTGGGTGATGAAGACATTAAAGTGTTCTACCATGTTGTCAACATCCGACAGTGAGTCAATTTCAAACCATGGTATCGATTTCAAATCTACCTCAAAGTAATCCAACAATATGTCCCTTAGAGGCCGATATACAATTAGCCTAGGTTTGCTTTTCACCTTTTTTATGACAGTATCACAAACAATAAACGAGGGATGACCAAGTTCACTGATATGACTGACTAGCACGCTACGAACCCCTACATCGGTACAGATCACGTCAATGAGAGTACTACTATCTCCTACAAAATGAGTTGGTGACTGTACTACCTGAGTTAGATTGGTATAGTTTAGGAATTCCATCATATCTTTAACTTTTGCATTGTTTGTATCTAATAGATTAACATTGAAATCCCCCAGTAATACCAAATGATCGTAAGGTGCCAATGCGCTAATACTGTCAGTTATTCCATCCAGAAATTTTGGCAACTCGAACCAGGGTGGCCTGTATGCAGTGCCAATCAACAATTTTCTGCCATTGAAAGAAAGGTTCAACCACATCTGTTCCACATCAGACTGCACTGAGTGGGGTAGTACGCGCGCCCTAACTCCTGTTTTAATGTAAAACGCTACTCCTCCGCCTCGGCCCCCGCGTATATTCGCTGGGCGCGGCACGTGCTTCAGCCTATATCCCGGAACCTTGGGCGCGCGCCCCTCTTCCCCAGGTTTCAACCACGTTTCGTTGATAGCCATTATATCCACTGCGTGTTGTGACATGGCAATCAGAAACTCGTCCTGGTTAGTTGCCAGAGAGCCCGCATTGAATAAACCAAACTTTAATGATTTTGACTTAGTCATGTTATATAATGAGAAATGGCTGTATGGGTGTAGGTATATAGTAATGGTAGTATTTTATTTATGTATTTGCTATAGTAATTTTGTTTATTCCTTTTGTGTAAATAATTATTGTACATAAGTTGCAGTCTGGGTAGAAAATAAATAACTGTGTTACCTTTAAAATAATGTTCCCATTCAAAATAAATTGCAAGTAATATATAAATATTGTTTGTAAATAATGTTTTTAGTGTATAGATAATAATATATGTAAATAATATAACTATGTTCCTTACATTATAGTAGTACTCACTCTGATACTCCCCCTTGTTCAGATTACGACGGATACGACACACAGACACCATGTTTAATAAATTATTATAAATAGAAAAGCTATTTTCTAATACAAAATAACGAGCCTCTTTGACAAATGGTCTAATTATTAGTGTCCACGTATGGTCCAATAAATTGAAGAATGTCTTCCTCAGATGCGATCCTGTGAGTGGATTCTCCAGGCTTTTGCCGGACCAAGATGCGACCGCGCTTCGTCCATACGAATCGCCATCCATGAATCGCTGCGGCGGCCCTTGTCTGACGAAATAACTGCTGGTTGAACCTGGTCAGCCTCTCATTGACAAAGACGCGCACAGGTTTCCCAGAGAGTCCGAGGTTCTCTGTTGTAGCGTCACGTCGCACGCGGGCACCGTTCAACACGGCGTCACGCTGGTCACGACGAGCGAGACGCACCATAATAGCTCGAGGGCGGGGCACTGTAGATGTTGTGGGGCTTGACGCCTTTATGTGCCTGCCGCCAACTCGCTCCGCGCACACGATGTCGCGGTCCTCCAAAGTGACCCCTAGCTTTGTGGCAATTAGCTGGAACAAGTGTGTCGGGTTTTCCGCTTGCGACTCAGGCACGTTCGCTATCATTAAGTCATTTGCCATCAGCTCTTGGTCCCTGTCATTAAGGTCCCTCTTGAGCTGCAGAACCACACTCTCCACCGCACCTAAATTTGTCGGATTGCATCCTGCATCGTGACGCTTTTCAAGTGCCTCCAACCTGGACTCAATCCCATCCATCCGGGTGTGACTCGAGTCGTTAGACGCCTTGAACTCTGCCACGTCTTTCCTTAGCTCCATGACCTCAAATCGCAAGGTGCGCAGCTCCTCAACTACCATTTTCAAAGCGGAGCCGACGTCCTGTGGGAATTCGGGCATCCCCTCCAAAGCGGTCACGATCGGGGGAGGCGTCAAAACCTGCAAGAGCGTCTCCACCAGCAGAGGCGACGCTGGGACAGTAATAGACTGAGGCGTCAACGGTGCGGCAGCTGACAGAGACGACGGCGATGCGGCAGTAGACAGATGCGCCGGCGTTTCGGCAGTTAGCACAGGTGTCATCGGATGTACCATCACTGTTGACGGCGTGGGCGTCCCGGGCTCCAGCGTTGCCACAGCTGGCGGCGTTGTCATTGACGTGGACACCAGGTCCACACCCTGTACTTCCGCCACACAACCTCTTACCGGCGTTTCGGCCTTGTTATCCCTGCGGACGTTTTTCTTACACTCAGGGCAATGCCAGGCGGAGACTAGAGGACCTTTCGTAGGGAGACCGACGCACACCCTGTGATACGGTACGCTACATTTTGTGCACCTAGCTGTTTCAGATGCTGACAAAAATTTTCCGCATGCACCGCACTTTACCGGCATTCTTGCAAGGGCTGTATAAATGTTCAAAGAACCTCTTTATGGGGAACACAAAGTTTGTTTACTTTTGATCTGACGTCAATAAAAAAAACGTTGACAGTAGCAACACACTAATTATATGGATATTGTGGGTATATAAATATGACTTGCAGATTTCTTATTTGATTACGGACGAATTATGCACTTTAGGAGCCCTCTCGAGATCTCACTACACTGTATGTTCTGTATTGGTTTGTTAAACACTTTATTAAATAATTTTAAGAACTTTATCGTCGTTATTTTATTTTATTACCACAAAAAAAATCAGTTAACGATCCCGCCAGTACAAACGTCAAAACGTCACTCCTAAAAGTCCTCGTCAAAAAGTGCTCGGGAAAGTGCTCGGGCAAGTGCTCGGGCAAGTGCTCGGGAAAGTGCTCGGGCCAATGTTGGCGGCAATGGCTCGGGCAAGTGCTCGGGCAAGTGCTCGGGACAATGTTGGCGGCAATTGCTCGGGCAAGTGCTCGGGAAAGTGCTCGGGCCAATGTTATCGGCAATTGCTCGGGAAAGTGCTCGGGACAATGTTGGCAGCAAGTGCTCGGGCTAGTGTGCTCGGGCAAGTGCTAGGGAAAATGCTCGGGCAAGTGCTGGCAGCAATTACTCGGGTAAGTGCTCGGGAAAGTGCTCGGGCAAGTGCTCGGGCAAATGCTCGGGCAAGTGCTCGGCCAAGCAATTGCTGCCAACATTGGCCCAAGCACTTTCCCGAGCACTTGCCCGAGCAATTGCTGCCAACATTGTCCCGAGCACGTGCCCGAGCAATTGCTGCCAGCACTTGCCCGAGCACTTTCCCGAGCAGTTGCCTGAGCAATTGCCGCCAACATTGTCCCGAGCACTTGCCCGAGCAATTGCTGCCAACATTGTCCCGAGCACTTGCCCGAGCATTTGCCCAAACACTTGCCGCCAGCGCTTGCCCGAGCAATTGCTGCCAACATTGGCCCGAGCATTTTCCCGAGCTCTTGCCCGAGCACTTACCCGAGCTCTTGCCCGAGCACTTGCTCGAGCTCTTGCCCGAGCGCTTGCCCGAGCACGCTCGCACGGCTCGGGAAAATGCTCGGGCAAGTGCTGACAGCAATTGCTCGGGAAATTGCTCGGGCCAATGTTGGCGGCAATTGCTCGGGCAAGTGCTCGGGAAAGTGCTCGGGCAAGTGCTGGCAGCAATTGCTTGGGCAAGTGCTCGGGACAATGTTGGCAGCAAGTGCTCGGGCTAGTGTGCTCGGGCAAGTGCTAGGGAAAATGATCGGGCAAGTGCTGGCAGCAATTACTCGGGCAAGTGCTCGGGACAATGTTGGCAGCAATTGCTCGGGCAAGTGCTCGGGCCAATGTTGGCAGCAATTGCTCGGGCAAGTGCTCGGGAAAATGCTCGGGCAAGTGCTCGGGAAAATGCTCGGGCAAGTGCTCGGGAAAATGCTCGGGCAAGTGCTGGCAGCAATTGCTCGGGCAAGTGCTCGGGATAACGTTGGCAGCAATTGCTCGGGCAAGTGCTCGGGCTAATGTTGGCGGCAATTGCTCGGGCCAATGTTGGCAGCAATTGCTCGGGCAAGTGCTCGGCCAAGTGCTCGGGCAAGTGCTCGGGCAAGTGCTCGGGCAAGTGCTCGGGAAAGTGCTCGGGCAAGTGCTGGCAGCAATTGCTCGGGCAAGTGCTCGGGACAATGTTTGCAGCAAGTGCTCGGGCTAGTGTGCTCGGGCAAGTGCTAGGGAAAATGCTCGGGCAAGTGCTGGCAGCAATTGCTCGGGCAAGTGCTCGGGACAATGTTGGCAGCAATTGCTCGGGCAAGAGCTCGGGCCAATGTTGGCAGCAATTGCTCGGGCAAGTGCTCGGGAAAGGCGGGCAAGTGCAAGGTTTTGTTTCGTCTTTTATTGGGCCCATCTCATCTTTCACATTCACTCATAAACACTTAAAACACTGACCTACGGCACTGACACACAACTATTACATAATATTATCACATTAGATCATTGGCCATTTTGTAATTACTTACATCATTTTTATTTCGCACACGCACATTTTGTCTATGGATGACGCTTCGAAATGTTGCCACTACATAAAGAGTAAAATGTTTATTGAGGATGATATTCTCGTAGCACTTTTGTCTATTTCCTTTTCACATTTTTTAATTTTTTTTTTTTTAATTTTAATATTCTTGTATAATTTCTATCACATTCACATTAGTTATATTAATTTTCTATAAGTCCGATGTTAATTGTTTGATGCACCGGGCGACGTCATTACGTCAAAGCCGGTTGTCGCTGAAAACCAGCGCTGGGGCTCTGTCTTGCATAGAGTTGCAGCAAAATGCTGAGCGATAGCCGTTTTGTGTGGATGTGACGCATGTTTCCCTCAACCTTTTTTTTATTATTTTTTGTGTTCCTGGTTTTTGCGTCATGTTTACCGCAAATAAACGTTTTTTCTTTCTTTCTTTCTTTTTTTTTGGAAAGTGCTCGGGCAAGTGCTCGGGCAAGTGCTCGGGCAAGTGCTCGGGAAAATGCTCGGGCAAGTGCTCGGGCAAGTGCTCGGGACAATGTTGGCAGCAATTGCTCGGGCAAGTGCTCGGGCCAATGTTGGCAGCAATTGCTCGGGCAAGTGCTCGGGCCAATGTTGGCGGCAATTGCTCGGGCCACTGTTAGCAGCAATTGCTCGGGCAAGTGCTCGGGAAAGTGCTCGGGCAAATGCTCGGGCAAGTGCTTTGCCAAGTGCTCGGGAAAATGCTCGGGCAAGTGCTCGGGAAAATGCTCGGGCAAGTGCTGGCAGCAATTGCTCGGGCAAGTGCTCGGGACAATGTTGGCGGCAATTGCTCGGGCAAGTGCTCGGGACAATGTTGGCAGCAATTGCTCGGGCAAGTGCTCGGGCCAATGTTGGCAGCAATTGCTCGGGCAAGTGCTCGGGAAAATGCTCGGGCAAGTGCTCGGGAAAATGCTCGGGCAAGTGCTCGGGAAAATGCTCGGGCAAGTGCTGGCAGCAATTGCTCGGGCAAGTGCTCGGGATAACGTTGGCAGCAATTGCTCGGGCAAGTGCTCGGGCTAATGTTGGCGGCAATTGCTCGGGCCAATGTTGGCAGCAATTGCTCGGGCAAGTGCTCGGCCAAGTGCTCGGGCAAGTGCTCGGGCAAGTGCTCGGGCAAGTGCTCGGGAAAGTGCTCGGGCAAGTGCTGGCAGCAATTGCTCGGGCAAGTGCTCGGGACAATGTTTGCAGCAAGTGCTCGGGCTAGTGTGCTCGGGCAAGTGCTAGGGAAAATGCTCGGGCAAGTGCTGGCAGCAATTGCTCGGGCAAGTGCTCGGGACAATGTTGGCAGCAATTGCTCGGGCAAGAGCTCGGGCCAATGTTGGCAGCAATTGCTCGGGCAAGTGCTCGGGAAAGGCGGGCAAGTGCAAGGTTTTGTTTCGTCTTTTATTGGGCCCATCTCATCTTTCACATTCACTCATAAACACTTAAAACACTGACCTACGGCACTGACACACAACTATTACATAATATTATCACATTAGATCATTGGCCATTTTGTAATTACTTACATCATTTTTATTTCGCACACGCACATTTTGTCTATGGATGACGCTTCGAAATGTTGCCACTACATAAAGAGTAAAATGTTTATTGAGGATGATATTCTCGTAGCACTTTTGTCTATTTCCTTTTCACATTTTTTAATTTTTTTTTTTTTAATTTTAATATTCTTGTATAATTTCTATCACATTCACATTAGTTATATTAATTTTCTATAAGTCCGATGTTAATTGTTTGATGCACCGGGCGACGTCATTACGTCAAAGCCGGTTGTCGCTGAAAACCAGCGCTGGGGCTCTGTCTTGCATTGATTGCTCTGACTTGTCTGAGTTGCAGCAAAATGCTGAGCGATAGCCGTTTTGTGTGGATGTGACGCATGTTTCCCTCAACCTTTTTTTTATTATTTTTTGTGTTCCTGGTTTTTGCGTCATGTTTACCGCAAATAAACGTTTTTTCTTTCTTTCTTTCTTTTTTTTTGGAAAGTGCTCGGGCAAGTGCTCGGGCAAGTGCTCGGGCAAGTGCTCGGGAAAATGCTCGGGCAAGTGCTCGGGCAAGTGCTCGGGACAATGTTGGCAGCAATTGCTCGGGCAAGTGCTCGGGCCAATGTTGGCAGCAATTGCTCGGGCAAGTGCTCGGGCCAATGTTGGCGGCAATTGCTCGGGCCACTGTTAGCAGCAATTGCTCGGGCAAGTGCTCGGGAAAGTGCTCGGGCAAATGCTCGGGCAAGTGCTTTGCCAAGTGCTCGGGAAAATGCTCGGGCAAGTGCTCGGGAAAATGCTCGGGCAAGTGCTGGCAGCAATTGCTCGGGCAAGTGCTCGGGCAAGTGCTCGGAAAAATGCTCGGGCAAGTGCTGGCAGCAATTGCTCGGGCAAGTGCTCGGGACAATGTTGGCGGCAATTGCTCGGACAAGTGCTCGGGCCAATGTTGGCAGCAATTGCTCGGGCAAGTGCTCGGGAAAATGCTCGGGCAAGTGCTCGGGCAAGTGCTGGCAGCAATTGCTCGAGACAATGCTCGGGCAAGTGCTGGCAGCAATTGCTCGGGCAAGTGCTCGGGACAATGTTGGCAGCAATTGCTCGGGCAAGTGCTCGGGAAAATGCTCGGGCAAGTGCTCGGGCAAGTGCTGGCAGCAATTGCTCGGGACAATGCTCGGGCAAGTGCTGGCAGCAATTGCTCGGGCAAGTGCTCGGGACAATGTTGGCAGCAATTGCTCGGGCAAGTGCTCGGGAAAGTGCTCGGGAAATTGCTCGGGCAAGTGCTCGGGAAAGTGCTCGGGCAAGTGCTCGGGCAAGTGCTCGGGCAAGTGCTCGGGCAAGTGCTCGGGAAAGTGCTCGGGCAAGTGCTCGGGCAAGTGCTCGGGCAAGTGCTCGGGAAAATGCTCGGGCAAGTGCTGCCAACATTGTCCCGAGCACTTGCCCGAGCAATTGCTGCCAGCACTTGCCCGAGCACTTTCCCAAGCAGTTGCCTGAGCAATTGCCGCCAACATTGTCCCGAGCACTTGCCCGAGCAATTGCTGCCAACATTGTCCCGAGCACTTGCCCGAGCATTTGCCCAAACACTTGCCGCCAGCGCTTGCCCGAGCAATTGCTGCCAACATTGGCCCGAGCATTTTCCCGAGCTCTTGCCCGAGCACTTGCTCGAGCTCTTGCCCGAGCGCTTGCCCGAGCACGCTCGCACGGCTCGGGAAAATGCTCGGGCAAGTGCTGACAGCAATTGCTCGGGAAATTGCTCGGGCCAATGTTGGCGGCAATTGCTCGGGCAAGTGCTCGGGAAAGTGCTCGGGCAAGTGCTGGCAGCAATTGCTCGGGCAAGTGTTCGGGACAATGTTGGCAGCAAGTGCTCGGGCTAGTGTGCTCGGGCAAGTGCTAGGGAAAATGATCGGGCAAGTGCTGGCAGCAATTACTCGGGCAAGTGCTCGGGACAATGTTGGCAGCAATTGCTCGGGCCAATGTTGGCAGCAATTGCTCGGGCAAGTGCTCGGGAAAATGCTCGGGCAAGTGCTCGGGAAAATGCTCGGGCAAGTGCTCGGGAAAATGCTCGGGCAAGTGCTGGCAGCAATTGCTCGGGATAACGTTGGCAGCAATTGCTCGGGCAAGTGCTCGGGCTAATGTTGGCAGCAATTGCTCGGGCAAGTGCTCGGCCAAGTGCTCGGGCAAGTGCTCGGGAAAGTGCTCGGGCAAGTGCTGGCAGCAATTGCTCGGGCAAGTGCTCGGGACAATGTTTGCAGCAAGTGCTCGGGCTAGTGTGCTCGGGCAAGTGCTAGGGAAAATGCTCGGGCAAGTGCTGGCAGCAATTGCTCGGGCAAGTGCTCGGGACAACGTTGGCAGCAATTGCTCGGGCAAGTGCTCGGGCCAATGTTGGCAGCAATTGCTCGGGCAAGTGCTCGGGAAAGTGCTTGGGAAAGTGCTCGGGCCAAAGTTGGCGGCAATTGCTCGGGCAAGTGCTCGGGCCAATGTTAGCGGCAACTGGTCGGGCAAGTGCTCGGGACAATGTTGGCGGCAATTGTTCGGACAAGTGCTCGTGCCAATGTTGGCAGCAATTGCTCGGGCAAGTGCTCGGGCAATTGCTCGGGCAAGAGCTCGGGCAAGTGCTCGGGCCAGTGCTCGGAAAAGTACTCGGGCCAATGTTGGCAGCAATTGCTTGAACAAGTGCTGGCGGCAAGTGCTCGGGCAAGTGCTCGGGACAATGTTGGCAGCACTTTCCCGAGCACTTGCCCGAGCAATTGCTGCCAACATTGGCCCGAGCACTTTCCCGAGCACTTGCCCGAGCAATTGCTGCCAACATTGTCCCGAGCACGTGCCCGAGCAATTGCTGCCAGCACTTGCCCGAGCACTTTCCCGAGCAGTTGCCTGAGCAATTGCCGCCAACATTGTCCCGAGCACTTGCCCGAGCAATTGCTGCCAACATTGTCCCGAGCACTTGCCCGAGCATTTGCCCAAACACTTGCCGCCAGCGCTTGCCCGAGCAATTGCTGCCAACATTGGCCCGAGCATTTTCCCGAGCAATTGCCCGAGCACTTGCCCGAGCTCTTGCCCGAGCACTTGCTCGAGCTTTTGCCCGAGCGCTTGCCCGAGCACTTGCCCGAGCAATTGCTGCCAACATTGGCCCGAGCACTTGCCCGAGCAATTGCCACCAACATTGTCCCGAGCACTTGCCCGAGCACTTGGCCGAACGCTTGCCCGACGTTCGGCCAAATTCGGCAAATGCTCGGGCAAGAGCTCGGGCAAGTGCTCGGGCAAGTGCTCGGGAAAGTGCTCGGGCCAATGTTGGCAGCAGTTGCTCGGGCAAGTGCTGGCGGCAGGTGCTCGGGCAAATGCTCGGCAAATGCTCGGGACAATGTTGGCAGCAATTGCTCGGGCAAGTGCTGGCGGCAAGTGTTTGTGCAAATGCTCGGGCAAATGCTCGGGCAAGTGCTCGGGACAATGTTGGCAGCAAAGATTCGGGCAAGTGCTGGCTTGAGTGCTCGGGCAAGTGCTCGGGAAAGTGCTCGGGCAAGTGCTGGCGGCAAGCAATTGCTGCCAACATTGGCCCGAGCATTTTCCCGAGCTCTTGCCCGAGCACCTGCCCGAGCACTTGCCCGAGCACTTGCCCGAGCAATTGCTGCCAACATTGGCCCGAGCACTTGCCCGAGCAATTGCCGCCAACATTGTCCCGAGCACTTGCCCGAGCAATGGCTGCTTACATTAGCCCGAGCACTTGCCCGAGCAATTGCCGCCCACATTGTCCCGAGCACTTGCCCGAGCAATTGCCGCTAACATTGGGCCGAGCACTTGCCCGAGCAATTGCCGCCAACATTGGCCCGAGCACTTTCCCAAGCACTTGCCCGAGCACTAGCCCGAGCACTTGCCCGAGCAATTGCCCGTGCATTTTCCCGAGCGCTTGCCCAAGCACTTGCCCGAGCACTCTCCCGAGCACTTGCCCGAGCGCTTGCCCGAGCACTTGCCGCCAGCACTTGCCCGAGCAATTGCTGCCAACATTGGCCCGAGCATTTTCCCAAGCACTTGCCCGAGCTCTTGCCCGAGCACTTGCCCGAGCACTTGCCCGAGCACTTGCCCGAGCACTTGGCCGAACGCTTGCCCGAGCACTTTCCCGAGCACTTTCCCGAGCACTTGCCCGAGCACTTCCCCGAGCACTTGCACGAGCAATTGCTGCCAACATTGTCCCGAGCACTTGCCCGAGCAATTGCTGCCAGCACTTGCCCGAGCACTTTCCCGAGCACTTGCCCGAGAAATTGCCGCCAACATTGTCCCGAGCAATTGCCGCCAATATTGGCCCGAGCACTTTCCCAAGCACTTGCCCGAGCACTTGCCCGAGCATTTGCCCGAGCACTTGCCGCCAGCACTTGCCCGAGCACTTTCCCGAGCACTTGCCGCCAGCACTTGCCCGAGCACTTTCCCGAGCACTTGCCCGAGCAATTGCCGCCAACATTGTCCCAAGCACTTGCCCGAGCACTTGCCCGAGCATTTGCCCGAGCACTCAAGCCAGCACTTGCCCGAACAATTGCTGCCAACATTGTCTCGAGCACTTGCCCGAGCATTTGCCCAAACACTTGCCGCCAGCACTGGCCCGAGCACTTGCCCGAGCACTTGCCAGCTCTGGCCCGAGCACTTGCCGCCAGCACTGGCTCGAGCACTAGCCGCCAGCATAGGCTAAAAAATTTAAAAATGTAATTGTTATTTAATATGCTCATTTTATTCAAATTTTATTTTTAAATGTTTCAAATTTAGATTTAATTTTAATTGTGTGTAATTTTAATCAATGTGACTGTGTGAAGTCTTATTATTACGTTCGTGTCCTATTATTATGAGTCTATGTTACTTGAAATAAATGATTTATTATTATTATTATTAAAAAAAAATATTTTGCGACCATTTCGACATTGACGAAATTCACGATCGCCAAGCAGTTCTGTGTTAACTATTTATAATGAGGATAGCGTATTTTATAGTTTATAGGTACTACAATAAATACCATTTATATAAATTGTAAAAATATTACAAGGCCATAACGTCATGTTCGCTCACCTACAACTAACTATTCTGTGTTACAATAAAACGAACCATCCAAACACAAGCAAATACCTAGGTACTTACCTGTCTCAAACAAGTGGTAGCTTAAAAAACGACAATTCACAGTTTAATGTTGAATTTAAACAACCGTCCACTGAACAGTTACAACTTTATTTTTGTTGCTCCATTTTTGCACTTCACAGACGCGTGTCTCAGGGGATGGCACTCGCGCTCGCACTGGTCCCAACCCGTCCAAGATATCGTCTCCGTGAGTGTTGTCTGTGTGCGTTGCTCGAGTGCACTTTGTGTTCGCGACGATGCGTCACTACATAGTTATATAGTTTGTTTTTGATATTAACGTAGATTCATAGTGATAAGAGTGATAGTTAAACCAATAAACAGTAGTGACTAAGCGGCTAGTATAAGATAACCGTAAGTACACCCACCCCTGCAAACCTCATTTGAGTGGGCTATATAGCTGTAATTTATAGTTTTAGTTGCGTCCAGGTAACCTAGTACCGCGACCTAGCCCTGGACGTAACTTTCAATAATGTAAACCTAATATAAAGCCCACTTAATTGAGTTTGTACGTCGTGTTGCTTTAGTTAAGTGATTCTTAAGATTTGTGTTTTTGCTAACCCTCTTTCAGGGCGCGTCACGCCCTGGAAGCCATAGTTGTACAGTTTTAAATACTAGATTGTTTTAGGTCTACAGACCAGCCTGAGATATCTATAATTGGATTTGAAATCCGTTCAGTAGTTTTCGAGGAAATCAACATATAAAATAAATATATTAACATTTTTCAGATTTTTTCGGGTTTCCTAGAAATATTTTTTCAGTATGGAAAGATATAGTTGATGTGGATATCTCAGGAGACGGGGAATTTCATGGGGAACGCAACGATATGTAACATGCCTTATATATTTTAATGAATTGATATTTTATACGCATAATTCCGTCATAGATGTAATGAAATATAGAACAAATAAAACTTAAAAACAGGAAGCAATTTGCGGCTCTCGTTACGGTAAAGATTCATAGTACCTGAGTAAACGTGTAATTTCTGGTAATTCGTAGTCATCGGCAAGATTCTTATTTAATTCTTAAATTAATTAATAGTTAGATATAGTTCAAGTAGTGTTCTGAAATTGCTTCCTGAAGTCATGAAAAAACTTGTTATTGATCAGGTAAGGCACCCCCCCTTTACGGAGTCAAAAAACGCCCCCTTCCTAGACGAAAGTCTGGAAACTATTTCTTTGAGAATGAGTCTTAAACGTTGGTACATATGGTAACGTCATGAAGCCTGGAAGATAGTAGCCGTCCTGAAGATATCTGGAATCTATAGGTGCAGGACGTCAGCGCCGCGTGGACTGGGAGCCCTACACACACACTGGGATAAAACCTGGATAGGCATACACCCTCCCCACACACCCCTCGCGTCCAAGCGATCACGCCCGTCCGGCACACTTTCTAAGTAGATTGACATCTGTACTCTCTGTATTTTGTGACAGAAGGCTCGAGCCTACGCGAGTATTTTTCCGTTCTGTCTGTACTGAACCTTATTCAAGGAAACAATAAAACATCAAAATCAAGTATGCTTAAGCATTTATTGTTATCGAATTATCACGAATCATGACAATAATATTATATATCAGTCCTCTCTTAGACACCTCTAAGAGATTTGACAAACATTATTAAAATTACACTTTCAATTTTAAATTAGTCCACGTAATCTTACAATTAAAAATAATCAACAAATAAAAATAATAAACTTTTTAACAATAAAAAAAGAATAGGTATTTTCTTAAATTGTAACAGTGTACTTTGTGTCAATGTTTCAAATTTCAAAATTCAGTTAGCACGATAAAAGGCAGTCAAAGAGTGTATAAAATGTCTTGTTGATATCTAATGTCACGGGCGCTACACACATGGTCCAATTGGCATGATCACACGCTACAGGCGAGGCAGCAAAATTGAATATATCTACAATTTGTCAGTAGACTTTGTCGCACCCTTAATATAAAACATAATTATGTTTTTAAAAATAAACACAGTAAAATTGCTAGCTAAAAACTTAGCAGACATTTGCACACTCATTCAAAAACTGCACTAAATAAAACACGTAATAAATATACTAAAATAGCAATGCCACACTGCCATGTAGTTCTAATTCAAATCACTAGGTAAGCATGCAAATAGAAAAATACAGGAACTTAGGAACTGCAATAATAAACAAACTTAAAAAACTTCAAATCAAGAAAAGACTATTAAATAAAAGATACAACATTCATTTTGATTTTGCAATCATTACTTATTTTCTTAACCATGCTTATTGTAGAAAGCTATAATTTCTATAAAAATACTAGAAACTTTTCACTCAGTACAAAAATGTTATATTTTGACTAATAAAATTGAGTATTTATAAACAGTTATAGAAATGAGTATTCTTTCTTTAAACTACATATTTTATAAGCATAAAAAACAATTGATGGTAACAACATTGAGTTTCAAATTACAATTAATTTGATTCAATTATAATTAATTGAATGTTGTTAAAATCAATTGTTTTTCTTTAACTTACTATTTGTTTACATAAACCATTTTATTATTTATTTTCAATGGTTTGATACATTTCCATTTAGACCAAATTTAATATTCAGCCTGTAACAAATTCAGTAAATTGGTCTCATACATATTATCATGATTTTACAATAAGTTCAGTCCTACATGGTTATTTAAATAAATTCTGGAACTGATAAATCTATAATTTTTCTTTAAGTCTTGTAAAGCCTGTCTTCAGATTCAATTAAAAATTATTCAAGGAAATACAAACAAGTAGTTATGCTTTTATCAACATTACTGACATATTAAAGAAGTAAAATATAGTTAGACCATCTCTCATACTGGTTAAAATCAACCTAAAAAGATGCCTAATTATTGTTCCTTCTTAGGCATGTTAGTAAAACACAATCACTACAAATAATTTTGTTGTTAAGTCAGATAAAAAGTCAACTCAATATTAATTTTGAACATATTTAAAAGTTAAAGCTTGGTACCATAGAAATTATAAGCTGGACTATTGCCTGGTTTTTGAGGATTCTGCTGGTTGCCACGTGTGGCAGGATGTACATAAATATGGTATGGACCCATGGTGGACGTGCCACGTTCAGCACCCATGTTGTGTCTTACAGGCACATATGTAGCAGAAGCTGTTGATTTTTTATCACCATTCCTACTATTCTTTGGGGTACTTACTGCTTGTGAACTTGATCCCGTATTGCCATTTTCTTTATTATCAGTCACAGTTTTTGGCATTTCAGTTGGTGACCGAGTATGACTGCGACCTGGTGATTTTGAGACGTACTTAGACTTACTTTTTGATTCTACCTTTTTTTCCGATTTTTGTTTTTTAGCTGGAGATTTTTCTACTGGTTCTTGAGTGAATGTTTTTATGTATGGCTCATTAAACTCTGCTTTGATGGAGCCAGTAAGCGAGACTTCAGAATCTGATTTGTCTGCTGGCAATTTAGTGAACAATCCATGAGAGAAACTTGTTTGGAAATTTTGGGATGGTTCTACAAGCAATGTAGAGCTTTCATGAATGGATGGTATTATCACAGTTTCGTCTGAAGTAATGTCAACCGGGGACTTCCTCCTTGAGTAGCTGCGTTTTGCTTTTTTCTTCATTTCAGTCATGCTTTCTGTAGTTTGGACTGACACAGTAGTTGTGGTCAGTGGAGGTGTCACTTGGCATCGACTTGGGGTATTCACTCGCGATTCACCTGAAAATCAAATAGTAAAAGTTTCATCAGTCATCTCAGTGGTCACCCAGTTTCTGCCCTATCTATTACACAGAGGCCCTAGTGCGAGTTTCATTTAACCATCTCGATCAAACACAATGAGCGCGTTTGATCAATATAGTTCAAAGAAACTCACACTAGGGCCACAGATCATCAATCATTTCTTTGGTTTTCCGCTACACTCATAGCCATCCACATTCATACTCAAAACATTATATATAACAGAGGATAGCATACCATGAATAGGAACATTTATTATGCCTAAGGATCTATCGTCACATTAGGTCTATGCCCGGGACCTGACTGGGGGCTCAGTTTAGGGGTGGAGTAGTAGGAGTTGGATTTTATGCTTAGGGTAACTATGAGCAGCAAAGAAAACAAAAAAACTATATATTTGCACACACAAGGCAGGCACTGCGGCTCTGTCACCAGTTCGGACAGAGTAACATATGATGAGTTCTTTTAAAATGTATATTTTGATAATACTGATGGAAGAGAAACTTCAAGTCCTAGGCACAGCTCTTAAATGTGTGGATAGACCTATAAAAGAGTGCAGGCTCTTACGAAAATATGACTAAATCGAGACTCTAGCTACAAGGTTAGGTCAGTGGGTTTTCTTAGTATGTTCACATACACTAGGTCTAAGTGTGTGTGAACATAGCATAGTAGCTTTGCCACTAAAACTATTTTTAGCAACTAAGGTGACCCTCTGACCACAGAAATAGTTTGAGTGGCAATTCTTTGGGAAGAACAAAAACATTCTAGGTCAGTTGGTCGTCTTAAGTTGAGGTGTGATGTTATAGTGAATGTATTACTGGTAGGTACCTCACACATTTGAAACAAATGAAATGACGGACAAAGACTGGAGTTAAAAATTCGTTAAGCTGATAAAAATGGCGGGTAGACGAGAAAATATTTTTGCTATCAAAAAAATACAAAACGATGACGAGGGTGTAAAAGCTTACCAAATTAAAACAAAAATCTAGCCAGACCTACCTCCGCAACGACTCAGCTTCCTTCTTTTAGAATTCTTTAGTCTTTCAACGTCCGTAAGAAGCTCGCTTTCTGCTATCAAGATGTCCATGTTGGCTAGGATGAATTCCGACTTTGCGACCGCTGAAAGAGCTTTAACCTTCTCCCTTTTCATTTTTAGAGTCATCAAAGAACATTCTAACTCTGTTTTGTACACAAAATCGTTCAACGTATTAATCTCCTGCGTTAAATATTCTATATTGTTGTCGACTAAATTAAGGCGCCTTTTACTGGAACTACTACTTAAATTTGTGATATCCGACATTGTTAACCACAGTACAATTTAGATCGGGTAATATAATATCGAAAAAACTTTATTTTCAACTTTACTAAAGCCGCGGCGGCAACCAACTTGAACACGGAACAAAGAAAAAGGAGCGAACCAGTGTTGCCAACAGGGTGTCAGGCACATTAAAAATAAAAATAAAAAGATTTTTTAATAAAATGGATTTCGTGAATAACTACTGTATAAATTATTAATAAAATACATAATTCTGTATTATAAAATATTGTTTAATCATAAAATTACGATATAAATAGTAGTCTTATCTAATTCCTCTCGAAGGGTTTCACTTTGCGCTGACGACGTTGATGGTTTGTCTGGGCCTCATTGGGCGCAGCCTTGTTCAGGATAAATTTAAATTGAATAGGTACAATTTTTTTAAAGGAGATCCTATAGGATTACCTATGTGTAGTAAGTTTGGTTTAAATGGTTTTGACTGGCGATAATATTTGGGGCTAGATTACGGGCTAGGGGCTAAATCATAATATTCGGGGCTGAACCAGAAGAAAAAGGGCTACATCTAGCCCCGAAGGGCTAAATTGACATCACTGGAGCGAACAGTAAAATTTTAGCTTCAAACTTTTGACATTTCTGTCAGGAAACAGGAAACAGTGAGATAGAGCTGTGACCACCTAAATACCGTAAAATTGACCGATGTCTCGTAGGCTCATGCGAAAGCACCAGTGTAGCCCACGAAATTCAATTTTCTCAGTGTCAATTAACCTAGTGTCAGGTTGTCAGGTAGATCGGTGTCTAAAGTGTTTGGTAATCTAGTTGATGGCAAAATGATTGTCTTTTATTTACTTGTATCCGACAAATCTTATTAGTTAATTCGAAATCTGGAACTATCCATGACTAATTAAGTGTGGGTTCGTACTTACTGGTACTCATTTTTACGTTCTTGACGCATTGAGAATTGCTTGAATTCAGAATATTATTTCAAACTAGCTTCTGCTCGCGAATTCGTACGTGTCAAATTTCTTGCTCCCCTGATCCACTCCGTCGCACGCTTCGAATCGCCTGCTCGTGTGAGTACTTCGTACTCGTGACTCTTTTCTCTTTGTTCGGCTCCTAAGGGTCTTAGTGTGATGTTATATAGCCTATAGCCTTCGTCTATAAATGGGCTATACAAAACTAAAAGAATATTTCAATTCGAAACAATAGTTTTTGAGATTAGCGCGTTCAACCAAACAAACTCTGGAGGTTTATAATATTAGTATAGATTATTAATTACTAAATAAATAGGTCACGCTACTAATTAGCGCTGCATTGCTAATCAATTAGTTTTCTGCACTAATTACGTACCGTATAGTTTAATTGTTAGATTTTAGAGTAAATAAAAAGTAAAATAAAAGCATATAAAAAGCCTTGATCTTTTCATATCTGGGTACACTTAGCTGGTCATTTGGTCATCATGTTCTCTACAATAAGTGTATTGATCCTAGCCTGTGCAATCACTATCAATGCGCAAACACAGTGCAGTGAAACAAAGATCGGTGAGTTTTAATTACTTTTTTAGAAAACCTTACCTCTAATAAAAAATCGGAACTCTTACAGTTAGGATCACTTCATTGTCCGTCCGTATGTCAATGAGTCTGTCAAGACCCTTTTTCTCAGGAATGCCATGGACTTATCAAGTTCAAATTTATATCAAATACGTAAGTCGCGGTCCCTTGGAGTTAAGTTAAAGAGTAAGAAATTAAAAAAAAAGAACAATCTTCTAAGATCTAATTAAACGCAATAAAACTACGGTCATTTATGTGACATAGTTTATTATTTGCAAATGAATCAAAACCTATAGAGGCCGTGCCGTGTATCATGTATGGGCGAACATGTTTTTAAAGTACAGTGCTGTGAGTCTATTTTTAACAGGTCGTTTTTTCGTTGGATTTTGGCTTGAATCAAACATATTTGACTCAAAACAAAAACCAATATAAAAATCACCAAAATCTCCGTGTTTCATTCAAACCGTTTGATCGGTTGCGGTTGTATGAACAGTAGGGCGTGGGGTATTTATAGTTTAATTAAAATACCTATTAAATTGAAACTTTGACATCAAAGTCTCCATATCCAGAGGCCTTAGTGTGAGTTTCATTTAACCATCTCGATCAAACGCATCGAGCGCGTTTGGGCTCCGATTGGTACTAGTTTGGTGACGGACCTATCAGAGCGCCCAACGCGCTCGATGCATTTGATCGAGACGGTTAAATGAAACACACACGAGGACCACAGAAGATTCTAGGACGGTCCAGTTGAAGAAAAAAAAACACACGGACGAGAAAAATATGTTCAGACGCCAGCACATCAAGCTACCCCAATCTGTCAAATTTCTTTGATAGATTTTCAAGTTTACCACATAAGCATAAGGTTCATGTTCAGTTGGAAAAAATTGACTTCGGTTTTTGCTTTTTGAGTGAAAAATCAATTGGCGCGCCTTGGGACGGGTAAAACCTAAACGTATTTGCCGTCACGGCAAACGGCATGCCGCATGCTCGCCGGTCTGAGACATACCGGTCTCTGACCATGCTCTCTAGCGCCATTTATTTCGATGTTTTCATGTCATTCCTTTTTTTAGTCTGATATTTGTGTCTGTTTTTTTTTTCAGTTAAGGCAAAGTTGTTTTGTTTTTCATTCTAATTATAAATATAAATTTTAATTTTATATAGTTTACGAAGGTTGCTTTGTGTCGTGTGAATTTCATGTACACCTGTAATAGGTTTAAGTGTAATGATACTACACTTAAACCTATTACAGGTGTACAAGATATTATTTAAGAACCCATACCTGTTAACTTTTACTATTTAATACATGTACAATGTATATGCTGTCGGCGTACGTAGATATTTAATAACTATATGTTTCACATGTGATGGACAACCGTGACAACCGCATTTTTGAGAACTTCTCTAATATGCGCGTTTAGCGATTTTTGGTAGGGAAAAACCTTGAGTTAGAGCCACCAAAATGCTTACGAACAGTTTATCTGTACTTATACATAATTAGCCTATACTGTTCCCTCTGCTGGGACACAGACTTCCGCTCTGTGTGAGGGAGTGGGCAGTAATCCACTTTCTACCTCGTCGGCCCAATGTGCATTGGTAGATGTCACATATCTTAAAATGTTTGGTTCTAAGACATGCCGGTTTGTTTCACGATGTTTTCGAATAATTTACACAAAGGAAAACACCTGTCTGGGTTCGGATCTACAACCGACAATTCGTAAATCGCAGCCGTTACCACAGGGCATATGTTATTTCATAGTTTAATGTTTTCACTTCTGTCACCAGTCCCAGTGAATTCCTTTTTTTTTACAATGAGATTTTTCACACCTCTACGACAGTAGTCATCGACGCGCAAACTGTAACATACAGTACTACTAGTGGCGCGGGTTGTTCGAAAGAAATACCGGGGCCCTTGGCTCACAGGCAACTGAGGGACACGGGTGGATTTTAGTAGGTAAAAGTTTGACACGCCCTCCTGTTCCACGCAGAGCGGGAGAAGTTATTTGATGATTTCCCACCCAAAAAAAAAAACAATACATTTACCAAATTTAACTATCATGATTCTGATCCCACCATGTCGAAAATTTTCGTCCGTTATAAAAAAGTAAATTGTCAGTTCCTTTACTTTTCTATGAAATAGCAGATTTTTCTTTGAAAACCGACGCAAATTAACAACCTTGCATATTTGACCTGTATGTTTGATCTATCGCCAGGAACTGTGCCAACTTTTCATGGAGTGAAACTTCAACCTGTTTTACTAGATCCGCCGATAACCGATTGGCGAATTGATATTCCTGTAAGTATGTCCAAAGAACATCCTCTTTATTACCTTATTTTGATACACATAAAACCACTCAACGTATACGTCATATAATACCTCTAGGCGCGATTAAAATATTGTTACTAGATAAAAGGTACAACGAAAATTAAATAATGCTTTAGAATTATGAAACACTATCCCTGCTAATAATGTTTGAGTATCAAACGGCGGAAAATATCTACCTACCTTCCATTACATTCTATCATTAATTCCATCTCCGTAACAGGGTATTTCAAACTACGTCATGCGTCTTGGTGATTTTTTTTTTTAAATGCAAATGTTAAAAAAAATTTTTTTTTAAATAAATTCATTAGCAGATATTGGACACATGAAGTGGGCTACTGTTGTAAGACGACTAAAATGTCACGGTGTATGTGAATGGAAAAAACAGATAAAGAAGTGTATAATTTTGTTTTCAGTACGTCTCGGAATGCGCGTACGGTGTTTCGGGCGTGCATGCAATCATGTGCGACCCTGATGCGGCACCCACTGGGTACTTCAACGACTTTAATACACTGATCGTGCATCGCAACGGGGAACATAAGGGTGTCGGAATTGTAACCGTCACAGTTTACTGCAAAGTTTAAGTCCAAAGTCTGGTTGACCAGCCCTTCCTTTAGTTACCTTCGTCTATGGTCTAAGAAATGGTGTAATTTTTTTTAAGGGTGATTCGGTAAGAAGTTTGCAAGAAAAAATCATTCCACTGTGTTTATGATAAATTTCAGGAAAAAAATACTGGTTCACGATTTCATATAAAGCAAAAGATTAAAAATAATAATTAGTACTAACCCTTAAAATATTTTACTCATAGGGCTTTATTTTTGTTCTACTGTAACAAGATGATGACATTTGAAATCATGATCTAATTTTGATAGATTCCTTCGTTGACATGAGCTTTTGTTTGGCCAGAAAACTTAACTAACTGATCCTGGCTTGCCCTTAACTCAAACTCAAACTCAAACTCAAAGCATTTATTTCAATTAAACCATTTACAGGCACTTTTGAATTGTCAAAAAGTCGATCAGTTGGAAAGTTGAAGCTAGTAACACTGTAAGGCATTTGGATTTTTAGCTGCATGTTTAAAATAGTAACAACTTATATTAGAGCAATGTCGTGGACGACATTGCTCTAATATAAGTTGTTACTATTTTTTTTTTTTTGTAAATAGATATTATATGGATATAATATCTATTTACAAAAAACAATTATTGTTAACAAACCATTGTTTATATGAATATTTATGATTTTCCTCAATATATATTTTGTAAAACTCGTTTGCGATTTATTTATCCTATTAACCTGCCAATATTATAAATGTTGCTCAATCACGCAAAACCGTCCAACGGATTTGGCTGAAATTTGGCACACACATAGTTGATAACCTGGATTACCATAGGATACTTTTTATCCCGAAGCTAGTCTTCATATGAATCTTCAATTAAGAAGGGCAGCTATCGAGCCAGTAAACAGGGAGTTTGTCCAGCGGACGCGTTAACGTAGCCACATGTTAAGTGAGGTACAGATGCAGCGATTTAAGTGGCGCTTGTCAGCGACTTGCTGGCGCTTTTGATAATGTCACGTCCACACACAGATTTTAAAATCGCCAACGAGTAGCGAACGACTAAAGTCGCTGCGTCTGTACCTAGCATTAGACTACGTGCTAGACGCCAGAGAAAACAGCATGTGGATGACCATGGCTATCTATACTATCATCACCATCATCATTTCAGCCGGAAGACGTCCACTGCTGGACATAAGCCTCCCCCAATTTGAGGGGGCTTGCCATAATCGCCTCGCTTGGCAAGCGGGTTGGCGATCGCAGTATGGTGGTAAAATGCATAGAAAACGCTGCTGCCTATTCTCTAGTAAGTCCCTTAGTCGCCTCCTACGACACCCACGGGAAGAGATGGGATGGTGCTAATCTTTACGTCCGGCCCCACACGGAACCACAATGTCATGTCCAGACAATCTATGTTATACTATTTGTGAAGATGTTTGGATGTTTGTTACTCAATCACGTAAAAACGGCTGACCGGATTTGGATGAAATTTGGCAAACAGATAGTTTGTAACCTAGATTATCATATAGGATACTTATTCCGGTATTACGTTGCCGTGGGAAAAAATATTCCGACTTCCACGCGGGCGAAGCCACTGACAAAAGCTAGTATTTTAATAAAGCTGAGGAGTTTGTTGATTTGAACGCGCAATCTCTGGAACTACAAGTCGGGCAATTTCTTTTTTTTGGCATTTGATTGCTCAATTCTTGTGGTACAACAAAACTACACACTACAAAGCTACACCAACTCACACATCACGCTGCGACCCTTCAGGAGTAGAGCAAAAACGAAGAAATAACGCAGGAAATATAGCTGTTATTTTAGTAGGTATATTGTGGTGTCTTATGACTTCCACGCAAACTGGAAACGTTGTCGTCTTCAAACTTTGATTCTTGCTACTATGTGAAACAATCGAATCGGATTTTTTTATGATTTTTTATGATGATAGCCGAATTCTCAAGGAATGTGTCAGGCTTTTTAACGTAAAGCCTCTGAGCCAAGCAAAAAGAAAAAAATCACGTAGATGACATTGCGGGGAGTTAAACAAACCGTTTATCACATCACACCAATTGTTCGGAGCGGAATGTGTTAGTAAAGAAGGGTTAATAGGGACCGGGAGCTTTAATTCTGGGAGATATTAGCTGTCCCTATAAATCAAGGTACCTACTAGGTACATATGGATTGTTATAAGGGAAATTGATGAAAATATACTCCAATGTGTCCCTTTTTTGTACCGTAGCTCTTAAACGGGTGAAACCATTTGGGAGCGGTTTTTTTTAATTAAAAGTAGGTTTTGAAGCGGGGGTTCTTAGACATGTTTTATGAAAATCGGTTGAGCCGTTAAAAGATTATCAGCTCTTTTCTAGTTGATGAAGGGATTTGAGCATCTTCCACGGGTCTGATCGAGCCGAAAACGAATTGTTTTAACGTCTACACGATATGAAAAAAAAAAAATTTGGACCAATAGAAATGACTGAATTGATTTTTAAACAGTTGAAGAAATGAGTATATTGTTTCTCTAAACTATTTTCTAAGTATAAAAATCAATTCATGGTAACAACATTGAGTTTAAAATTAAGTATAATGAATTTGATTCAATTATCATTAATTGAATAATATTAAAACTAATTGTTTATTTTACTGTTTACTATTAGTTTTCATAAACATTAGACCATTTTACTTTTTTTTTTTTTTTTTTTGATTTTGGCTTCACACGGTTTGTGCATTTAGCCAGTGTCAAGTAATTTTTCTTTTAGATCAAGTAAATGGCCCGATATCGGGCACGAAGTTACAAAACAGTCATAGTCGTCTTTAGTCAGTCAAGTCAGAGTTATTGTAAAGCGGTAGTAACTTTACAACAATATAATAGGAGTTTTTGGGGGGAACACGAAAAGTCCACATTAGTCACTTATTTTCACCTTCACTACACTTGTGCTCTCACACGTAACTAAATTGAATAATTCACTATCAAAATTATACAATTTAATTGGCTATTTCACTAAATTCCATGAAAATGAAAATTCGTGCGACATGTTCCAACGCGATCCCGCCAAAAACTCCTATTTTATTTTCATTGGTTTGATACGTTTCCATTTAGATCTAATTTAATATTCAGCCAGTAACAAATTCAGTGATTTGGTCTCATACATATTATCATGATTTTGCAATAAGTTCCTACATGGTTATTTAAATAAATTTAGGTACTGATAAATCTATAATTTTTCCTGCCTGCGTCTTCAGATTCAATTAAAAATTATTCAAGGAAATACTTACAAACAAATAGTTACTGATTTTATCTACATTACTAACATAATAACACTCACCGCCACATTTAAGGTTTTTCTAGACCAACAGGCAGTACTTAATAGGTTGGGGAAAAAGTTTCTTCGCATTTTTTAAGAAAATTCAAAACATTTTTTAATAAAGTTTATTTACATTTAACTAAAGTATGTAGGTACCATTTTGTTCGATAACTTTTTGCCATCTTGTAGGTAGGGACATGATCCCATTGCTATAGAAATTTTGGGACTTCTGGTCAAAATACCGCGACAAGTGGTTTTGGCAGTCCTCTCGTGATGTTAACCTGACACTGCCTAAAGAATTCTGAAGAGACCGAAACAGGTGGAAATCTGAAGGTGCAAGGTCAGGACTATACGGCGGATGCATTAACACCTCCCAGCCAAACTCTCTTAATTTTTGTTGGGTGGCTAAAGATGTGTGAGGTCTAGCATTATCATGATGAAAAACCACACCCCTTCTGTTGATTAATTCCGGCCGCTTTCTCTCAACTTCTTGCTTTAATCTCATCAGTTGTTCGCAGTAGAGTTCAGAATCGATGGTCCTGCCTGGTGGTAACAGCTCATAATGAATAATGCCCTTCCAATCCCACCACACACACAGCATCACCTTGTTGCGAGTTAACCCGGGTTTCGCCACAGTCTGTGAAGCCTGACCGGCCTTTGACCACGACCTTTTTCGCACGTTCTTGTCATACGTGATCCACTTTTCATCACCAGTTATCAGCTTCTTCAAAAATGGTTCGGTTTCATTACGTCGTAATAAAGAATCACAAATGAGTACACGGTTCATTAGGTTTCTTTCAGTGAGGTCGTGAGGTCCCAAATGTCGAGCTTTTTTGTGTACCCAGTTTTTTTCAAATGCGCCAAAACTGTTTTGTGGTCAATTTCCAGTTCTTCAGCTACGTCGTAACTACTGGTATGCCGATCTTGCTCCACTTTTTCAAAAATGGCATCCATTTTATCCGTGATAGGGCGACCAGAGCGACGTGCATCTTTGACATCAAAATTTCCGGATTGAAAATGCTTAAACCAAATTTGTGCTACTCTCACAGACACTACACTAGGTCCATAAACATCGCAAATTTTTTCGCGGCTTGCGTTGCATTTTTACCTTTTTTGTAGTAAAATTTTAAAATGTATCGAATTTCTTCATTACATTCACTCATCTTGACGGTACGAAAAACAAATGAAAATCACACATTTTCCTAATTTGAATTTGGAATTATGTTCTTTAAAATTTAAACTTTCAATGATACCAAAACCAGCCAGATACAAATAGTATAGCCAAAGAGATTTTATTACAAGTTCATACATACTATAATGCGAAAAGACTTTTTCCCCAACCTAATATACCTCAAAAGGATGCAATGTCTTTTACAACACGCCACGCTAGATTTTGTGTAAATTTTGCAGCACCGCAAGTCGATACGCTGACAGGACACGTCGTTAAATTTACCAGTAGATCGTGTGGTCCACTGTGATCCCACAAATTAATTTATTTTTATAGAGCTTGGCTCGCTAGATAAGGATTCGATGTCGACTGCTTTAAATTGTTGAGTGAGAGCTACTAATGAAAAAATAATCGATGCAAATCCGACTATATTAATAGATAAATAATGTTCAAAGTTGAGTAAGTAAAACTAGTTATTAAGTAATTTTTATTGAGTATCTTGTCCCTAAGAAAAATGAAATCAAACACAAGAAATTGTTTTGACACAAATAAAACAAGAGAAATTATGTGAAAATATCATCATTTAATTTTTTTAAATTCACTGCTAGTCGGTTCAGACCCGGATCCATCGTAAAACGACGGTGGTTAATAATCAGAGTCACTAGAATTCGACATTTTCTAAACACGTGCGCGAAGTCTGTGCGAAATTGGCGCGAAAATCTTTACAGCAGGCCATGTGGGCGCGCGCGAGCAACTGACCTAATTACACACGTATGGCCTGCCCTTACAAATATTTACAAGTTACAACAGGTACTAATGTCAGCATTTGGCACGCTAGTTGTGGTACGCAGGAAGCCCGCATGGCCTGCCAGTAAAAATTAAAAAATCTATAGTGGTTTTGTAATAGATTAATTTAGTAGTTAGTCTGTGGTTCCGGAAATGATGTACACATAGTCTGTGGTAAGCTGGCTGGTCTCTACATCCTGGAACTGAAGCAATGTAGTAGGGTGCTTATAAAGAATAAAAAGTGATTAACATAATAAAAGAAGATCTTTTATTATTCAACATATTTACATGGCGCAGCCGGTAAGTGGCAAATATTAAAAAATAGGTAACCTACTTAGGTCACTGTCACTTTAAAAATGGAAAACCTCAAACAGCCTCCGCCATTGCAATTTCATGGCGAACTGAAGGAAAACTGGAAAAGATTCAAGCAAAAATTTATGCTTTATTATAAGGCCAGTGGATATGAAAGTAAAAAAGATATTACCAACGACCAAAAAGTAGCACTCCTATTGCACACAATAGGTGATGAAGGATTAGAGATATACAACACGTTTGAAAAGGAGAAGGGAAAAGATGAGACCCTCGAATGGATACTGGAAAAATTCGAGTCCTACTGTACACCATTTCAAAACGAAACGATGGTGAGACATACATTCTTCAGAAGAGAAAAGAAAGACAATGAAACGTTTGACGAGTTCGTAACGTCGTTGAAGTCGCTAGCAATGGATTGCTGCTTTGGGGAATTAAAAGAAAGTCTCATACGGGATCAAATAGTTAGAGGCATTAGAAACGCGAAAATCGCAGAAAGATTACTTAAAGAACAGAATCTGGACTTAAAGAAATGTATACAAATATGCAAATCCTCAGAAATGGCTAACATACAGGTGAAACAGTTACAGGAGGAAGAAAATACGGTAGGAGTTGTGATTAATAATAGAAAAGCAAAGAAAAATACTCAAGGGACAAAATCGGATGACATGCAGCAGCCGTCAACTTCTACAGAAGAAAAATCCTGTTACAGGTGTGGCTACAAGCATGGTTTTAGGTGTCCAGCCTACAAAGCTCAGTGTAAATTCTGCAATGGATATGGGCACTACGCTAAAATGTGTAGAAATAAAAAAGTGAAAACGATTAATAGAAATAAGGAAAGTGAGTCTGACGATGATACTGTGTTAGGTATTATCATGGTAGGTAGTGTAACCAAAGGTTTAACAGAAGCCCTTCAGATCAATAATAAAATTATAGACTTTAAAATAGATACAGGGAGTGATTGTGATGTGTTACCTCTGAGTTACGTAGAAAAGTTGAAATGCAAGGGCATGATTAGAGAAAACTGGAATAAGTTGTATAACTATGATGGTTCTTTAATAAACTGTGTTGGTACTATTACTTTGAAATGTAAGTTAATTAATAATAAGAACGTGACACTAATGTTCTATGTTGTAAATAACAAACAATCTTGTCCAGTGTTAGGTCATAATACATTATTAAAATTAGGTATAATAGAAAGAAAGTATTTGAATAAAATAAAAAAGGAAAAAATTGATAGTAACTACACTGAGATAATTAATGAGTATAAAGATTTATTTGATGAAAATAGAATTGGTACATTGAAGGGAGTAGAATATCCTATAAAATTAAAAGAAAATAGTATGGGAAGAATCTGTCCACCAAGAAGTATACCAATAGCTTTACATAAACCTCTAAAAAAAGAATTGTTAAAATTAGAAAAGTTAGGTGTCATAGAAAAGGTCACTGAGCCCACAGAATTTGTTAGCAATATTGTGATAGTCAAAAAACCCAGTGGTCAAATTCGCTTATGTTTAGACCCTAGTACTTTAAATAATTGCATTAAACGTGAACACTTCAAATTGCCTACTTTTGATGAAGTGTCCGCTAAGATGTCAGGGGCAAAAATATTTAGTAAATTAGATGCTTCAACAGTATTTTTCCATGTGAAATTAAGTGAAGATAGTTCAAGGCTTTGTACTTTCTGTACACCTTTTGGTAGATATTCTTTTAAGAGACTACCTTATGGTCTGTCATCGGCACCAGAGATTTTTCATAGGCAATATTGTCAAGTTTTTGAGTCAATTGAAGGTTGTGAGGTATTTATTGATGACATTGTTATATACGCAGAAAATAAGGAGTCACATGATAGAATACTTAAACAAGTATTAGAAAAGGCAAAAGAAAATGGTATTCAGTTAAACTTGAGTAAATGTCAATTTGGGGTGTCTGAAATTACATATCTTGGCCACATATTGAGTCAGGAAGGAATAAAACCTGACCCAAAGAAAATAGAAAGCATATTAAAGTTAGAAAAACCCAAAAATGTTAAAGAACTTCAAAGGATATTAGGGATGATAACTTATATTGCAAAGTTTATTCCATCCATGTCTCAGGTGTGTAATCCATTAAGACAATTAATTAAAAAAAGTTCGGAGTTTAATTGGACCAAGGAACATGATGAGGCATTTTGTGAACTTAAGAAAATATTAACATCTGAGCCAGTATTACAATTTTATAACCCAGATAAAACATGTGTTGTCTCTGTTGATGCTTCAAAAGATGCATTAGGAGCAGTGTTGTTACAAGGTAACTTGCCAGTTGCATATGCTTCCAAAGCTATGTCCAATACTCAAAAAAACTATGCCCAGATTGAAAAGGAACTACTGGCTATAGTCTTTGGTTGCACTCGTTTCCACCAATTTATTTATGGTAAAACTGTTGAAGTACAAACTGATCATAGGCCATTAGAGTCCATATTTAATAAATCCCTGTGTGAAATACCATTAAGGTTACAAAGAATGAGAATGCAATTACAAAAATATGATTTAGTTGTAAAATATAAGCCAGGTAAAGAATTACTCTTGGCGGATACATTATCTAGAGATGTTAAAAATATGTCAGAAGAAAATATTGTTATTGAAGATTTATATGAGTGTCAGGTTAGTATGGTAAAAACAAACTTAAGTATATCTAACCATAAATACAATCTATTTAAAGAAGAAGTTAGAAAAGATAAAGATTTACAATTACTACTAGAATATATAAATAATGGTTGGCCAAAGAGAGTAGATAAAATACCAGAGTCTCTAAAACCATATTTCAATTTTCAAGAACAGCTATTTGTTTATGACAATTTAATTTTTTAAAATAATTGTTTAGTGGTGCCAAAGTCTCTGAGAAATGATATGTTACAAAGAATCCATTACAACCATCTAGGTATAGAAAAGTGTAAATCAAGAGCAAGGGAATGTATTTACTGGCCTAAAATGAGTAAAGATATTGAAAAATGTGTTTTGGAATGTTCCGTATGTGATAGGTTTAGAAAGAATAATAGTAAAGAACCTATGATGATAAGAGAAATGCCCAACAAACCATGGTCTGTAGTAGGAAGTGATGTATTTTATTATAATGGAGATCCATATATTATAATTGTAGACTACTTTAGTAAATATTTTGAGGTCATTAAACTTTCAAACTTGTCAACAGAAAACACAATTAAAATTATCAAAACCAATTTTTCTAGATTTGGCATACCAGATATTCTACATACAGATAATGGGACTAACTATATTAGCTATAAATTTAAGGAGTTTGCCAAAGAATGGAATTTTGTTCATAAAACCAGTAGTCCATACCATCACCAATCTAATGGGTTAGCAGAAAGATTTGTACAAACTGTTAAAAATATATTTAAAAAAGCAGACTATGAGGGAAAAGATAAATATTTAGCATTGCTGGAATACAGAAATACGCCTATTTCTAAAGAATTAAATTATAAGTGTCCTTCAGAATTGTTAATGGGGAGAAAAATACAAGGATTGTTGCCTACTGTATACAATAATGAAACTGAAAATGAAAATTATGAAGTGCAGTCAAAACTGTATAAGAATGCCTTGAAACAAAAAGTATACTATGATCAAAGAAACACAAGGAAGCTGAAGCATTTAGCTAAAGATCAAAAAGTTCTTATATCAGATGATACAAGCAAAAAACCATTAATGTATGCTCAAGTTCTACATAGGAATGAACGTCCAAATTCTTATACAGTTGTGACTGAAAAAGGACAAAAGTTAGATAGAAATAGAAGGGATCTAATAGACAGTAAAAATACTGATAAATTTATTATAAAGGAGGAAGTAGAGATAGATGAGTGTAATACTGATTGTAATGATAACATAGATAACGTTAATGATACAGAAGTCACAGACATAACATCTGATTGTAAAATTGATCCTGAAAATACAGTTAACAAGTATGTAACTAGATCAGGCAGAAATATAAGAAAACCTAGGTATTTGTCTGACTATCTGTAGTCTATGTGTCTGATAAATACTTGTGTATTTATTTTATTGCTTTGCTAGAGATAGTTACTATTAGATGATAAAAAATAAAATTTACATTAAATATAATTGATAAATACTTATAATAACTAATTGTACTGCTACAAACATATTTAAAATACTATAATGCTACTTTAAAATATTAACTTTAAATCTGAAGAAAAGGGAGATGTAATAGATTAATTTAGTAGTTAGTCTGTGGTTCCGGAAATGATGTACACATAGTCTGTGGTAAGCTGGCTGGTCTCTACATCCTGGAACTGAAGCAATGTAGTAGGGTGCTTATAAAGAATAAAAAGTGATTAACATAATAAAAGAAGATCTTTTATTATTCAACATATTTACAGGTTTGCTGCACTGAAATTTATGTGGGCGGCAGACGACCCACATGGCGGTGAGAGTATTAAAGAAGTAAAACATAGTTAGACCATCTCTCATACTGGTTAAAATTACCCTAAAAAGATACCCAATTAATGTTCGTTTTTAGGCATGTTAGTAAAACACAATCACTAGAAATAATTTATTTTTAAGTCAGTTATAAGAAGTCAACTCAATATTAATTTTGAACAGGTACCAAAGAAATTATGCCGGACTAGAGCCTGGTTTTGCGAATGATTCTGAATGATGGCCTGTGTGGCAGGATATACATACATAAACGGACCCATGGTAGACGTGCCAGGTTTAGTTTGGAGTTCACCCATGTTGTGTCTTACAGGCACATAAGTAGCAGAAACTGTTGATTTTTTATCAGCATTCCTATTATTCTTTCGGGTACTGTGGAAGCTCGGACGAGCCTCCAGGTACTGGGTGTGTAAAGGATATAATTAAAACATCACGGTGCGCTTAAACTGTGGGACTCCACGTTTATTTCAAGAGTTTAGAAGATAATCAGATGCTTACAAAGACGCGCCTGTCATTAGAATGAAAGCTCACGGAACAAAACCTAAAATTCTTTGATGTTCTTATTTTAGAATATCCTAAATGCTCGACCATAGACATAGCCCAATCATTTGCTGCCAGTACGTGTGTGAGGTTCTTCTTTAAGAGATCAACCGAGTTTTTGGCGGGATGGCGTTGGAACATGTCGCACGACTTTTTATTTTCATGAAATTTAGTGAAATAGCGAATAAAATTGTTTAATTTTGGTAGTGAATTATGCAATTTAATTACGTGTGAGTGCACAAATGTAGTGAAGGTGAAAATAAGTGACTAACGTGGACTTTCCGTGTTCCCCCCAAAAACTCCTACCGTTGTTGTAAAGTTACTACCGCTTTACAATAACTTTGACTTGACTGACTAAAGACGACTATGACTGTTTTGTAACTTCGTGCCCGATATCGGGCCATTTACTTGATGGAAAAGAAAAATTACTCGACACTGGCTAAATGCACAAACCGTGCGAAGCCAAAACCCAAAAAAAAAAAAAAAGAGTTCAACCTCTTACAGTACTTACTGCTCGTGGCCTCAAGTCCTTATGATTTGATCCCGTATTGTCATTTTTTTTATTATCAGTCGCAGTTTTTGGTGTTTCAGTCGGTGACCGAGTATGACTGCGACGTGGTGACTTTGAGACGTGCTTAGACATACTTTTTGATTCTACCCTTTCTTCAGACACTGAGGCTCCGTCACTGGTTTGGACACAGTAACGTGTGACGATTTCTTTTAAAATGTACATAATATAGATAATACTGATGGAAGAGAAACTTCACGTCCTAGGCACAGCCCTTATATGTGTGGATAGACCTTTAGAGTGCAAGCTCTTACAAAAATATGACTAAATCCAGACTCTAGCTAGAAGGTTAGGTCAGTGGGTTTTCTTAGTATGTTCACATACACTAGGTCTTAGTGTGTATGAACATAGCATTGTAGCCTTGCCACTAAAACTATTCTTAGCAACTAAGGTGACCCTCTGACCACAGAAATAGTTTGAGTGGCAATTCTTTGGGTAGAACAAAAACATTTTGGGTCAGTGGGTCGTCTTAGGTTGAGGTGTGATGTTTATTTATTTATTTATTTATTTAAATGACATGGGAGACTTACAGCTAAAGCAAACAGATCAAGGACAGTATATTAGACAAAAAGCCAATTACAGGTCTCCACTTATAAAATACAGATTAAGAAAAAGTTAATTCTAAGGACATTCACACTAGGTTTACTACATACTACAGCATAATTACTATGTTGCTCGCACTGCATAACAACCTTCATAACATAACAAAATCAACTACATGAAAAAGTTACTGCTTAAGCACTTCCTGGCTGACGACACACTGGTTAGGAACAGATCTATATCATACTGTTTACAATGTTTGTTTACATTTCTGCTTGCACGCACAATGTACGAATTCTGCCTATAATTAGTTGAAGCAAATGGCACGCGCAAGGGTGGATTATTTCGCTTGCACTTCATAGGAATGTTGAAATAAAATTTTGTCAAGATATCACAACAGTTCATAGTATTGTTACAGATTTTCAATAAACACACACAATCACAAATTTCGCGGCGGTTGAGTAAAGGTAATATGCGAAACTTTTTACATAGGTTATAGTAGTTTTCCAAATGATACGGTATTTTTTGATGATAACACAAGTACCTTATGAACCTTTTTTGGATGCTCTCAATGCGGTTAATATATTTGTAGTAACATGGGTTCCATGTTATAGTGAAAGTATTACTGGTAGGTACCTCACACATTTAAAACAATTAAAATGACGGGCAAGGACTGGAGTTTAATAAAATATCGTTATGCTGATAAAAATGGCGGGTAGACGAGAAAATATTTTTGCTAACAAAAAATATTTTGCTAACAAAAAAATATTTTTCCAACAAAACAATATAAAACGATGACGAGTTCAAGTTGGGCCGCCGTCGAGAGCGTACGCGTGTGCCCGCGCGACTTCGAAATTAAACCGAGTTTTTTGTGTGTGCCTCCGTCAGTGTCGCAGTTTGTAATATTGGGTAGTATAAAACGGGCGAGCAAAAGTGAAATAAATGCGCTTCAGCCATCGGTGGAGACGGGATGCTGGAGGGCGAGTGGCCCCTGGCAGCTGAACCGGTGAGATCGTTCCTAATATTTCAGGGATTTGTTTGCTAAAGCTGCATCCGACCGGCTTACTTTGCCGCGCGCCCATCCAACGTTAGGTATCTCAGACGATCGTTGTGGGCCAGTGTGCTTACACTGGCTAATGGGACGGGATAAACTAATTTACGATACTATTCTAGCACGAGACACGGTATCGCAATCAAAGATTTTATTATTGTGGCATTGTAGGGCCGCAGTTACCGGAATTTGAGTCAGCTAGAAGGCCCACGTGTGCTGAAGTATACAAAAAAGGAACCCTTAAGGGGAACCTAGTCGCGGGCTCGAACTCACTGGTGGGCCTGGCTAAAAAGCACGCTGTCTCACCAGGCATCGTGTCCGACAGAGGTAACATCAGTGATGAGCAGTTAGACGCTAGTGTACACGCACAACATTATTGTGTGAGATGCAGGATCATTTATAGTACAACAGGCGCGTAATAAATTAAGAACAGTCCTTCGGAAGATCGGGTTTTATGAAAAAACCACTGCATAAATCAATGGCCAAAAAAGTTTATTGAACTTTTCGATATTTGAGCTTTGTCGGTACCGACTTGGTTTTTCAAATTTTACACTTCTTTTATTACTTAAACACGCCCAAAGTTAGGTAAAATTTGCAAGAAAAACGAATCTTTGTTGGCTCCTAACTTTTTAACGGCTTTTTATTTTAGTATTCCGTACAGACAATATTAATAATGAGACAAAACCATACCATGTTTAATTTTTGATGTACATTGTCCAACAGTGGAGTAATACACTCCCGAAGTTTGTATGGGAAAAATGTGGACTAGGTTCACCTTAACTCTTAAGCTTGCATCTCACGGTTTTCTACAGATCAACAAAAAAGAAACAAACAAAAAAGGGTCAAGTGAGCCACTTAATTTGCACGTGTCTGAGTTGCCATACAAACAAAAGTGTTCACAATGGGTCGTGTTTAAATTGTGACCATAATTATCAAAAGGCGGGAATTGATTTTTCAGTGCTATAGCCCGCCAAATAAAATAACAATTTTATGGGCTTAACATTTGGTCAGGAAATGTTCGTCAAGACCTCGCCGCGTATGTCTTGGAACATCGACATGATGATAGAATTCGCCTAGCACTTCTAAATAAAGTACACGATTTTCTCCCCAACAGCATTCTCTTATAGGAACAAAGGATAGCAAAATAAATAACCGCACAATTTAATGTAACATTCTGGGGAGGCGAAGATATCATATCATCACAGTTGTGTCCGAATACTATCCTGTAAATGTGCATGTGCACAGAAACGCAGAGGGGTATTCACATTTTAGAGGTATGAGGAACAAGGTGTGAAGTTCACACATATTCTATGGTAAAGGAGGATCCTCCGACCAGGCGGGTGATGTGTCCGGTGGGCAACTGCCCGACGATTGACGTCGGGATCTTGTATATATGTGAGTCTCGTGGTAAACTCTGACTGCGTGATGTAGGATTTATTTGACGTCCAGATTTGCGTAGTTCGCATGTGGCATTGTAGACGGCGCCACTTCACTTTTTGTATTTTCCATATTTGTGATTTTGAAGTTTTCGTATGTGGGGTATTGTAAATGTCCGCCACAAACTATTGGCGAACCAGTACCCGCCAACAGCCACATCCTAGGTACAACGTTATAACACCACAATATACCAAACCTTTAGGTAACCGGTACAACACGCAAGAAAAGCCCACGAAACCCCAGCCTCTAACGAACAGCCCCCAATAACTCATTAAAACCATGTGAACAACAAGAATCAACACTACTCACACCGTTATCAGACGTACTCGTGAATGAAACTGGATAGGTACACAACACTTAGAAATCCGACCTCTCCCAAGCAAGCACACTTGCCCAGACCTGTGCATTGCAACTTGAAACGTTCGCGGCGCCTCGACACCAGCCAAAGAAATAAAATCAAATCGACGCCGTACCTTTACGTAGCGGCATTCATATAGCCAACCTACAGAACAGGAACATACATCTCCACACACTACGAATGGCACCCCTCAAGAAAGCGGGTGACCCGCACCGGGGTCATGCAATTCTATTAAGAAACTAAGCCAAAATTGAACTAGTTAACAGTAAAACGATACCGACGCGATGTCAGCTACGTCGAGGTAGGGCAGGCATGGGAAAAGACCTGTGACCTGAGAAAAGACCTCAATGGAATAAGTATACCAACAGTGGACGAAATAAATTACCTAGGCACATACATAACATCCGTATTAAGCTGAAAATCACAATCAGAAAATGATGCCAGCAGGCCACGAGAAACGTCAAATCATGACTACCATTCATACCAAACTCAAAGATGGACTAGAGGTTTTTTTTGGGTGGGAAATCATCAAATAACTTCTCTCGCTCTGGGTAGAGCGGGAGGGCGTGTCAGACTTTTACTGACTAAAACCCACCCGTTCCCTCAGTTGCCTGTGTGCCAGGGGCTGCGGTATCTCTTTCGAACAACCCGCACCCCTGGCAGGCATCGGCCCTTGCAGGCCCCATCAGTTGCTGCTGACATCTGTTTGAGGCGCGCGTGGAACACAACGCGCCATCAACCCGGGCTTGGTCCTTACCGGACAGCGAGCTACCCATTACTCGCCGTCCGCAAGCCCGTGCCTACGGTGGCCGGGAATCAGCCTGGGATTCCCGACGCCCAGGGCGTCTCCTGCGAAGGCTATGGCTGTGAGGGCGAATGTACTGCATCTCCCTCACGTGCGCCACCTCCCTCTTTGGGAGCATAACTGCTGCGCTGAAGGAGGCGACTGCTAGCCGTGCACTCTCGCTCCGTACCATGGCCTGGACCAGGGTCGGACGCGAGAGATCGCCGCTGCCGATCACCTCCACGAGGACACGGTGGTGCTCCGCCCAAGCCGGGCAGACCTCCACCATATGCTCCACCGTGTCCTCAGGGCGATCTACGCAATGGAAACACCCGGGCGTTCCCTCCCGCCCTATCCGAAACAGGAACCTCCCGAAACAGCCATGTCCGGTGAGGACCTGTGTCAGGCGGAAGGTGAGGACGCCATGCCACCTCTCAAGCCACTCCTCAAAGAGGGGACTTACCACCGCAATCGTGGCGTGCCCAGCACTAGGTTGCGACAATCGCACTTTCCACGTCGCCATGTGATCCTGCCGGAGCTCTGTCCACCGTGCCGCGATTTCCCGCGGCAGTGGAGTTACGCCCCGGCGTTTGGCCTCCTCGCGCCACTCCCATGTGTGCGCGAGGACCTTTGCCTCCAGATCCCATGGCGGCAATCCGGCAAGGAGGCCCGCCGCCTCACCGAAGATCGTGCGGTATCCCCGGATCATCCGGATGGCCATAACCCTATGGGCCGCCTTCAACCGGCGTGCTGGTTGGCGCCTCAATGTAGGCACCCACACCGGTGCCCCGTATAGGGCCATGGCCCGCATGACCCCCGCGTAGAGCCTCCGGCAGGAAGCGTTTGGCTCCCCTAGATTGGGCAGGAGCCGCTTCAAGGCAGCCCCGGCCCGATCCAGTCTGGGAGCCAAACGTCGGAAGTGCTCCGCGACGTTCCACCGGCTGGAAAGGACGAGTCCTAGGTACTTCATCGTCGACTCGACGCCGATGTGAACCCCTCCCGCCGTTATCTGGGAACCCGTCATTGGCGCATTCTGTGGACGATGAAATAACATGGCCTCGGACTTGTGCAAGGCCACCTCGAATCCCAGTAGCCGGATCCTATCCACGATTGTCGCAACCCCGTGTGTCGCTAAGTCGGCCGCCGCCTGGTACGACCTCCCTTGCGCCAGGACCAACGTGTCGTCAGCGTAGCAAACTACACTGACGCCGCTAGGGAGGTCGGCGCGCAGCACCCAGTCGTACCCGAAGTCCCACAGATGCGGCTCCAGGACCGAACCCTGTGGGACACCGCACGACATCTCTCGCCGGTTCCACTCTCCTTGGTGACCGAGGAAGATGACGGCCCTGTCCGTCAAGTAGGCCTCGACCACACGACAGAGGTAGGTTGGCATCCAGTGATGCCAACCTACCTTACCTTATGCAACTCCAGGGCAGGGTGTTGAAGGCATTGGCGATGTCTAGAGACACCGCCAAGACGACCCCACCCCAGGCCAAAGCATCCCCCGACGTGAGGGCTCGCACGCGCATGATGGCGTCCACCGTGGAGCGCCCCCTGCAGAAACCAAACTGGCTCTCCGCCAGGATTTTAATCAGTGGTATAGAAAGATGGATCAAAAGGTTCAATTGATTGTCTTGAACTTCCCTGAGGACACGGTGGAGCATACAAGGGTGGTCTGCCCGGCTTGGTCGGAGCACCGCCGTGTCCTCATGGAGGCGATCGGCGGCGACGATCTCTCGCATCCGGCCCTGGTCCAGGCCATGGTACGGACCGAGAGTGCATGGCTAGCAGTCGCTTCCTTCAGCGAAGCAGTGATGCTCGCAATGAGGGAAGCGGCGCACGTGAGGGAGAGGCAGTACTTGTGTCCTCACGGCCGTAGCCTTCGCAGGAGACGCCCTGGGCGTCGGTAATCCCAGGTTGATTCCCGGCCACCATAGGCGCGGGCTTGCGGACGGCGAGTAATGGGTAGCTCGTTGTCCGGTAAGGACCAAGCCCGGGTCGACGGCGCGTTATGTTCCACGCGCACCTCAAAGAGATGTCAGCAACAACTGATGGGCCCGCAACCCAGGCACCGCTGGCACACAGGCAACTGAGGGAACACGGATGGGTTTTAGTTAGTAAAAGTCTGACACGCCCTCCTGCTCCAAAGCGGGAGAAGTCATTTGATGATTTCCCCCACCCAAAAAAAAAAAAACTGTCCTGAACTTTTTTCAAAGTTGACCATACGCACTAAGAAATGAGGCTGCGACAGCGACCACTTCTACAAGTACCCACACACACACAGTAGTTCAAACACTAATTATAGGCGGAATGCATAATTTGTTGTAAAGAAGGTATTGACCTTTTCTGCACCAATGCAAGCACACTAAGCAAAAACATTTTTTGTACAAGGTGCACCTGCCGGCACATGAACAAACTAAAAATAAAAGAAATCATTTTTGCTTATAAGTACACAGATAGGATGTAACTTTGACTCCAAGGGAGGGGGCGGGGTTTATCTGGGGGGGCTTGTAATTAGCAATTTAGTTTTTAACCGACTTCCAAAAGGAGGAGGTTCTCAATTCGTCGGAACCTTTTTTTTTATGTTTGTTCCCCGATTACTCGAAGATGGCTGGACCGATTTGGATATATTTTTTTTCGTTTGAAAGGGTATACTTTCCAGGTGGTCCCATGATCATCAAGTCAGGATCTGATCCAAATCTCCTCCTTTTGGAAGTCGGTTAAAAAAGAGGAACGGACCCAATATTGAGAATTTATCTATCTTACATGCCATGCTCTGCTGATACCCCATTAGTCAAGCTATCAACCTCCCTCACGGTGCGCCGCCGCTTGGAGGTTTGGGGTAATTTTTATAGAGGATTTCTTCCTCACGGCCCGGGCGATTAAGCCAAGACCCTCGACCCCCGTCAAAAGTCAGAGACATGACCGTGACAATCTTCGGGGCTACGAGATTAACGGTGACAGAAGGAGAGGACTCCTTGCCTGCCTGATGCCAGGATAAGTGCACACCGAGCCCGCTCTTACTCCGCCGCTGTGCGTCTCTGCATAAGCGCAGAGACCCACGCGTTGGAGCGTACCTATGACAGGATATTGGCATACGGGCCAAATGGGGGCACATTGCCCACACCCCAGGGTGCACCGTTCTGGAGACTGGCCTTTCCCCCAGACGCATCCAAGGGCTACTCCAGCCCAAGGGCACACGAGGAAGTTTCCTGTCCAAGCACCCCATGGACTAGAGGTTAGCTGGACTTTTGTTTCGAATGGTTATCGTACCTGGTATGATATACGGCTTAAAAGTATCGACCCTCACCAAGGCGAACAGATCAAGACCCAGAAGCCATGAACGAGTTACCATGAGAGACTTGATTAACCTCGCCAGGAATAAACCAAGAAGTAAGAAAATGCACCAAATCTTGACGGAAAAACCGTAACAAAACGAATCACAGGAAGTGCTACAGTTAGCATACGTTTTCAGACGGGATAAACCACACCTATTACATGCAGCATAAAGCTAAATCTAAGAAGGTCGGACGACCTATTCACACATGGAACGACAACCTAAAACAGTACATGAAATAATTCGACACGGGAATCGTGTTTTGGAAGGACATGGCTAGAGACAGAAACAAGATCAAGAAAGCGGCTTGCGATATCTACAAAAAACCAGAAACTGATAGCAGCGAGAACTCAGAAGACGACTATGAAAACAACAACACAATACACAGCGAAGCAACGGCATAGAAAAGAGCTAAGAAAACAGTTGAACCTACCCAAGAAGCTCGATCTGAATCAACATGCCGGCGACGACGTCGTGAAAAGATTCTCCTATAAATAAATACCACCCGTCGCTCCACTAGTCCAATGCTTACTCAAGGATGCATATCCGGTAGGATCGCAATGCTTTCCTATCCTAAGGGCACGTCTACCTAACCATTACCGCGCCCCCCGGTCTACTTCCTGATATGCTATGGCCTCTGTATCATGAAGCATGAGGATCCAGGGTCTAGTGCGAATCTTGGGGTTCATTCGATTAATCGAGTCTGGTCAAGCTACGCTGGGTTCGGTGCAATATATTACATTACAACAAAATAATATAAAACGATGATGCCGATGTAAAAGCTTACTACTCGTAAATTAAAACAAAGCCCTAGCCAGACCTGCCTTCGCAACGATCCAACTTCCTTCTTTTAGAATTCCTGTCCGTCTTTCAACTTTCGTAACAAGCTCGCTTTCTGCTATGGCTAGGACGAATTCCGACTTTGCGGCCGCTCAAAGAGCGTTAATCTTCTCCCTTTTCATTTTTAAAGTCATCATAGAACATTCTAGGTCCGTTTTGTACACAAAATCATGGATTTTCTCCTGCGTTAAATATTATATATTCTTGCGCCTTTTACGCAACAACCAATCCAACAATGTCGGGTATTTCTAATTTAAGTATTATTTCGATACTACTTCAATTTGAGATATCCGACATTGTTTACCACAATACAATTTAGATCGGTTAATACACAAAAAAACTTTATAAAAACTTTATTTCCAACTTTATTATAGCCGCGGCGGCAACCAACTTGAATACGAAACAACGAAAAAGGAGCAAACAGCTATAGAGTATAGACTAGAGGTAGCTTTAAACTTTTGACATTTCTGTCAGGAAACAGGAAACATTGAGATTAGAGCTGTGACCACCTAAATACCATAAAATTGACCGATGCCTCGTAGGCTCATGCGCAAGCGCCAGTGTAGCCCAAGAAATTCAATTTTCTCAGTGTCAATTCAGTCAGTGTCAGGTTGTCAGGTTGTAGATCGGAGTCTAAAGTGTTTGGTAATTAGAGATGGGTCGTCGACAAAACTAGACCGTCCAATTTCGTTTATCGACTAGTTGATTAACTTTGTAAACTTTGCGACGGAGTCTATGGTGGTGTCGAGGCGCAGCGGTGACGTAGGCGGTAGACTAGTCTCCCGCCGACTGAACGTCAAAAAATCAAAACAAGATGAAAGCATAACAAACAAGTAGAAACCGGTCTGTCTCGCATCGTCCGACCAGTCCATCTCCTTCCTTTTTCGCACACGCGAAACTACCATAACGGCATCCTTTTTTCACTTAACACAATAATTTTATTCGAGCCGTGCAAATATCAACTCCCACCTGCTAGATTTGAAGTTCAAATTTGTTTGCACGATTATTTTATTTCAACGGACGAATGAGTCGGCTACGTTCTCGCGTCGGTCGTCGCGTTCTGAGTTTAAGTAAAGCCGTCCAAGGCGTCTACGGATTCGACTAGTCCACCGATTATCGGTGAACCGTCGCTTCGTTCACAGTACGTCGACGTGACGTCGACGGTCGATTTAACTAGTCCGTTCATTCAACGTCCATCGCTATTGGTAATCCGAGTGATGGCAAAATAATCGTCTCTTATTTATTTCTCGACGGTACGGTTGGCGCAGCGGTTAACCGGTTGACTGCTGCGCTGCGTGTCGCAGGTTCGATTCCCGCACGGAACAAATATTGGTATGACCTACAAATAGTTGTTCCGGGTCTGGCTGTTTCTGATTGTCAGTTTAAATGTTTTTTTTTTTTTGGGTTTTGGCTTCACACGGTTTGTGCATTTAGCCAGTGTCAAGTAATTTTTCTTTTCAATAAAGTAAATGGCCCGATATCGGGCACGAAGTTACAAAACAGTCATAGTCGTCTTTAGTCAGTCAAGTCAAAGTTAAAGTTATTGTAAAGCGGTAGTAACTTTACAACAACCTAATAGGAGTTTTTGGGGGGAACACGAAAAGTCCACGTTAGTCACTTAGTTTCACCTTCACGACACTTGTGCACTCACACGTAACTAAATTGAATAATTCACTACCAAAATTATACAATTAAATTCGCTATTTCACTAAATTTCATGAAAATGAAAATTCGTGCGACATGTTCCAACGCGATCCCGCCAAAAACTCCAGTTTGAATGTTTGTAAACGCATCCACAATACAGGAGTAATTCCTAGTGTGGGGCCACGTTCTTTAAAAAAAAAAAAATAGGATATCCGACAAATCTTTATTCGTTAATTCGAAATCCGGTACTTAGTCACTTATTTATACCTGTCTCCTTGACGTATTGAGAATTGCTTGAATTCGGAATATTATTTCTAATTATACTCGCCTCTGTTATAAATTTCGAAGATATCATACAAAATAGTGTTTTAAGGCTTGTGTTGCGTGGATATAAAATAATAATAATAATAATAATTTTTATTTATATAAAAACAGATTGTGTAGTACATGTAACAGTTACCGTTGGGTGTATATGACTATCTACGTACACGTAGAACGGAATGTAAATCAAATATAATTATACATCTACATTAATTACGAAATAAATAGGTCACGCTACTAATTATCGCATTTTTTCTAATCAATTAGTTTTCTACACTAATTACGTACTGTATAATCTAATTATTCGATTTTAGAGTCAATTTAAAAAATTCGTTTCGGATTTTTTTGAGGCATATATAAAGCCTTGATCTTTTCATATCTGGGTACACTTAGCTGGTCAGTTGGTCATCATGTTCTCTACAATAAGTGTATTGGTCCTAGCCTGCGCAATTACTATCAATGCGCAAACACAGTGCAGTGAAACAAAGATCGGTGAGTTTTAATCATTATTTTTAGAAAACCTTACCTCTAAATGAAAATAAGGAACTCATAATGGTTAGAACCACTTCATAGTCCATCCGTATGTCTATCAGTCTGTCAAGACCCTTTTTCTCAGGAATGCCATGGAGTTATCAAGTTCAAATTTATATCAAATACGTAAGTCGGGGTCCCTTGGAGTTAAGTTTGGGAGCAAGGAATTTTTAAAAATCAATCTTAGTAAACGCAACATTAAATTAAATCTTTGACCTTCAAAGTTTCCAAAACCAGAGGCCTTAGTGTGAGTTTCATTAAACCATCTCGATCCAACGCAACGAGAGCATTTGGCGCTCCGATTAGCCCTATCAGACCCCGAAACAAGCTCAATGCATTTGACGGGGATGGTTAAATGAAACTCACACTAGGGCCACAGAAGATTCTAAAGGACGGTCCAGTAAAAGAAAAAAAAACGCAATGACGAGTAAAATATGTATTGTCTTTGCGTCTTGAGTGAAAAATCTATTGGCGCGCCTTGGGACGGGTAAAACCTAAGCGTGCGTGCCAGTCTGAGACCGGTATCCAATGTTCCATGTCATGCTTATTTTTTATTTTGATATTTGTGTCAGTAATTTTTTACATATGGCAAAGTTGTTTTGTTTTTCATTTTAATTAATCTTTTAATTTTACATAGTTTACAAAGGCTGCTTTTTTTGTTTGCATTTCGTGTAGGTATGTACAAGATATTATATAAAAACCCATACCTGTTAATTTTACTACTGAATATACACTGTATATTCAGTCGGCGTACGTAGATATTTAATAAATAAATGTTTCACATGTGATGGACAATCGTGACAGCCACATTTTTGAGAACTTCTCTAATATGCGCGTTTAGCGATTTTTGGTAGGGAAGAACCTTATGATTTAGCGTCACCGAAATGCTAACGAACAGTATATCTGTATCTATGCATAATCAGCATATACTGTCACCTCTGCTGGGGTACTCCTCTCTCTGAGAGGGAGTGGGCAGTAATCCACTTATCTACCTCATGGGCCCAATGCGCGTTGGTAGATGTCACATATCTTCGATTTTTTGGTTCTAGGACATGCTGGTCTGCCCCACGATGTTTTTACACAAAGCAAAGCACCTGTCTGTTCGCGGCCGTTACCACAGGGCTTAGGTTATTTCAGAGTTTTAAGTTTTTACTTCTGTCAGCAGTCCCCCATGAACTCTTTTTTTTACAATTAGATTTTTCACACCTCTACGACAGCAGTCATTTAACGGTAACCATACATTCAGCACATCATGATTCTGATCCCACCACGTCGAAAATTTTCGTATGTTATGTTTAAAAAAAATACTGTCAGTTCCATTACTTTTCTATGAAACAGCAGATTTTTCTTTGAAAACCGACGCAAATTTACAACCTTGCATATTTGACCAGTATGTTTTGATCTATCGCCAGGAACTGTGCCAACTTCTCATGGAGTGAAACTTCAGCCTGTTTTACTAGAACCTCCGTTAGCCGATTGGCGAATTGATATTCCTGTAAGTATGTCCAAAGAACATTCCTCTTTATTAGGTACCTTATTTGATAAACATAATTATGTGTATATATGTATGTATTATATGCATACTACAAAAGTAGACTTACGATGTATTCTGTTAAAATCTCTCCGTGAACACCTACTTATGTGAAGTGAGCTGACAATAGTGTCAATCTTAGCAAAGTGGAATGACAGCTCACATCGCTCACTTCACATACGTTTTCAATACTTATTAAGTTGTATGATAGGTTTTTGTTTTGGCAATAAAATTTTGGGAGATTTTTCACTGTAAATTTTTGTTGTCCAACAAAGCTATTTAGGAGCCTATGTGGATTTTCGTTGGTAGTGGTGAAGGCTAAACACGTGCTTTTGTCAATTCTACGAAATTTTATCGATTTTTAGTGAATCATTGTGTGAAACTTGATCGAGACTATTCCTTGTGTTTGTGTTTTTTGTGTAAGACTATCTAAACATTATTCTCCGTCATTATGAACTCCAAAAAGCCTCCTGATCCCGACCCCCCTGATGAATTTTTTGATCTTCCCTCTGTCTTGTCCGTCTCCCTCCCCCATGACACCCAAATTCCCATACAAGATCCCTTAACGGAAACGGAGACTACAAATCGGAAGAGGGTCGCTGAGTCACCCCCTACTGCTTCAATTACTCCACCCAAGTTACCGAAAAAAGTAATCGGCAGACTTACATATTTAGCTAGAGATAATCCGCCGTATATTGTCCATGTTTCCCTTAAGGATGGTCAGACTTCAGGAACTGTGCTACAACCGGTCAAGTTTGGTATGTTTTTGTCTAAAAATAACATTAATAATGTACACCTCGATGGGGTCAAACGTATAGGCAGAAATAAAGTATCGGTAGAATTCAAGTCGCATCAAGATGCTAACAGTTTTTTAATGAATAACTTGTTAATCCATCATAATTATATCGCCTCCATCTCTCAATTCAATATTACACGATTGGGTCTCGTTAGGGATATCCCTGTTGAATGGTCGGAAGACGACATTATTGAAAATATTAAGGTTCCTGACGGATGTGGTGCTGTTGTGAAGGCCAGGAGGATGAGCCGCAAAGTTACTCCCTCTGGTGTAGCTGAGTGGAAGCCTACGCAGACAGTTGTTATTACTTTTGATGGACAAGTTCTACCTAAACGGGTGTTTTGTTTCTACTCAGCTCTTCCAGTCGAGAGGTACTCATACCCAACAATCCAATGCTACTATTGCTGTCGCTTTGGACACACACGCACGGTCTGCAGATCTAAACCACGCTGCTTCAAATGTGGTGAAGATCATCCAGGTGATGGATGTGAAACCACCCCGGATTTAGGATTTTGCATTTCATGTTCTGGGAACCATTTTGCAAATGACAGTGCTTGTCCAGAATTGGGCCGGCAGAAGAGCATCAAAGCTCTGATGGTGGAAAAATCCATTTCATATGCAGAAGCTAGTCGGGTTTTCCCCCCAGTTTCCAGATCATATGCCGAAGTTTCTAAATACTACCCTCGTAACAAGGTTACAATAAATAAATCCCAATCCCCCTCCTCAAGCCCAATCCCTGCTACCCAAAGGTCATACCGTAAAACGGTATTTCCTAGCCCTAAGCCCCGTGCTCCCCTTTCCCCAGGCTTTAATAAGCAAGCTCACCAAGAACTTACCCGAAATTACTCATTTTCCCCCTCCATGAATGGCTGTGCCTTCCCAGCGGAAGCCGCCGAGCCAACGAAGTACAGACGGGAGGACAGCTCGAAGAATATATTGGAATTAATCACAAACATGTTAATGACTGTTCTTACAAATCCTACCCAATCATTACCTGACCACGTTGCCTTAAAATTGACCTCAATCTTAAATTATATACACAATGTTCCATCCACTGAAATTCCTTCAATGGAACGTGAGGAGTATTACTCCCAGGAAGCCTGATCTTTCATTTTTAATAAATAAGTATAAACCATCAGTCTGCGTCATTGCTGAGACATGGCTTTTTCCTGAAAGTAATTTCAGGATGCCGTGTTTTAGTAGTGTTCGCAATGACAGATCTGATGGATATGGGGGATGTGCTTTGCTCATTAATAGCAAAGTATCATTTTCCCCGATTCCTCTACCCTTTGTTGGCGATAACATAAATGTTGTTGCTGCTAAGGCTGAGAATATAAATATTTTTTCTTTTTATATTGCGCACCCAGAACCCGAATATCTTTCGGTAATTAGAAAATTGTTATGCAGTGTTAGCGGTCCAATACTTGTTATGGGTGATTTTAATTGTCACCACTATCGTTGGGGATCGGATACTTGCGATAACTTTAGCATTGGGTTGCTGGATATATTGGATGACCTAGATCTCTGTGTCATCAACGACGGCAGTACCACGCGTAGGTCTGCACCAGAGCAGAGTAATAGTTGTGTTGACTTGACGTTCTGTTCGTCCAATATATCTAGCCTCCTCATCTGGCGTCGCTTGGATATGACCTATGGAAGTGACCACTACCCCATCATGATCGAATTTCCTTCTAAAAATGTTCCCAAAAAAGTCTCCCCTCCCCTTTTAAAATACCGTCTTGACTCAGGAGATTGGGATTTATATTCCCAAATCTTAGACTTAAGAGTATCTTCCCTTCCAAAAGTCGACGGGGATAATGCCCAGGAATGTTTTTTGTCCTTCTCCTCCACTGTTTCCGCTACAGCGGAAGACTGTTTTCCTTCCAAAAAACCCCAATCCGACCACATCCCTTCTCCGCCATGATGGGATAGGGAATGTACTGACATAGTCAGGGCCAGGAATGCCGCTGAAGATATTGTTAACTGCGATATGAACCTGGATAACTTCATGGCTTTCAAGCGAATATTGGCTAAGTCCAGGAAAGTACTTAAAAAGAAAAAACGAGAAGGTTGGTCAAGGTATTGCAATTCGCTAAGTCCAACTACTCCGGTTTCGGTGGTATGGCGGAAAGTCAAGCTTTTTAGGAATAGTTTAGCACCTACCTCTTCAAACAACATCTCAGAAGAACTGGGATACCAGTTTTTCTCAAAAATCGCTCCAGCGTATGTTCCGGGTGTAGAGGACAGCTGTGTTGACATCGATGATGTAGACAACACTTGCGATCCAATGATCAGACCATTTAGCTTGGAAGAATTAAAAACTGTACTATCCCGTGTTAAGGACTCTGCTCCAGGGGTAGATGGTTTCCCTTACTCCTTTATTGTCAAAGCTGGACCAAAAACCCACCAATACTACTTGGACCTGGCTAATTTTTGTTTTACATCTGGATATATTCCCTCAGAATGGAAGGTTCAAGTTGTCATTCCGATATTAAAACCTGGCAAAGATCCTAATGATCATTGTTCATATAGACCCATCGCTTTATCGTCCATACTAATTAAACTCTTAGAACATTTAATCAAGAATCGTCTAGAATGGTTGGTAGAGAATAGGAGGCTGCTTCCAACGACTCAGTTCGGCTTCAGGAAAGGCCTGGGCACAGCTGATAGTGTAAGTATCCTCACGTCAGCGGTCCGGCTGGCCCTCAGTAGGAATGAGTCTGTGGTGGCTTTCCTGGATATATCAGCTGCATATGATTCGGTCCTCCTCCCTGTTCTCAGTCAAAAGCTACACGAACTGAGAATCCCGGCTAGGATTTGTCGTATCATTGGTAACATCTTTACCAATCGCGTCATCCAATTAAGAATTCGTGGGGCCAACTCTGAACAAAGAACAGTATGGAGAGGGTTACCTCAAGGATCTGTTCTGAGTCCCCTATTATACAACATATATACAGCGAATTTGTCCTCATCTCTAAATTATGACTGCCAAATCCTTCAGTATGCTGACGATATCGCATTACTGGTCACCGGCAATTCCATTCAGGATGCCGCTCTATCAATGAATGTCTCTTTGTCCTCACTAAACCAATGGCTCCTTGATCACGGGTTATCTTTAAGTGCTCCAAAGAGTACAGCGGTCATTTTTACCCGCAAGCGTTCTGTTCCACAAGTAGATATTTGTATTGATGGACAAACTATTCCAGTTAAGGATAAGGCTAGATTCCTGGGAGTAACGTTAGACTCGAGATTGGCTGGGGTTGACCATATTAATAACACTCAAAAAATGTGAACGCTTCGTGTCAGTCCTTAAGGCTTTGGCTGGAGTGTGGTGGGGAGCTCACCCCTACACCCTCAAACTGGTCTACAATGCACTGACCAGGAGCGCTTTGGATTATTGTTGCTTCCTTATTGAGCCTTGCAACAAAGAAGCGCTCAAGAAATTAGACAGTATCCAGGCCAAATGTTTGAGAATAATTATTGGAGCTATGAGATCCTCCCCCATAAATGCGCTTCAAGTTGAATGTGTAGAACCACCCTTGTTCTTAAGAAGACAGTATTTGGCAGATCGCTTCCTCTCTAAAGTATTCTCTCTCTCATCCCATCCCTTACTCCCAATTTTAGAACAAATTGACCTCTCCTTCAATATTTCTCCTTATTGGAATAATAAAGTCGTTCCCCTATTGATAAATAGGTACAGGGAGCTTAAACACCTCCCTTCGCCTGTTTGTCAATACCCCATCCTCCCCGTCTTTTCCGCTGCATATGAAACTATACACTTCGAACCAAAAACCGTTTTGGGACTTGGTATTTCAAAGAATTCCCAAAACGTAAGACGAGACTTCGATCTAGCCGTCAAACGATACTGGGAAGGGTGGAACTTTTTCTTTACTGATGCATCAAAACTATCACAAACAGAATGTACTGGAGTAGCAGTATATTTCCAAAATTCCAAAATTGCCCTACTTTTTCAATGTCCACCAGAAACATCAGTTTTTACAGGAGAGTGCATTGGCATTCTAGAAGCCATACACTATATAAAATCACATAAAATAGCTAAAGCAGTAATTTTTTCAGATTCGCGTAGTAGTATTCAGGCCCTAAAACAAAATCAACTTCACAGTAAAATCCACAGTAAAATCATTGTAGAAATTAAGAGCCTGTTATTTGACTGCTCCCAAAACGGCTTGGACATCGAGATAGCCTGGATTCCTGGTCACTCGGGTATTGTTGGTAATGAGTGCGCTGATTCGTTAGCAAAATATTCCACGTCAAACCCGGCTGATCGAAAGCACTACGTAGCCCATAACTACGATTTGCGAAATGGTGCTAAACCTAAATTGTTCGTCTCGTGGACAAAAAAGTGGAACGAGACCTCAAAAACCAAGGCTGTTTACTATGCAGCTATCCAGCCCAACATCCAGCGAAAACCTTGGTTTTTCAAATACCCAAAATTGGCTAAAAGAACTGTTTCTTCGCTTTGCAGACTAAGACTTGGACACTGTTGTAGCCCAGTGTTTCTGAATAAGATCCATGTTAGGGACAGTTCCCTTTGCGAATGCGGTCTTGCGGACGGTACTTTGGACCATATATTTTTCTCCTGCTGCTTGAATACAAAATCTTTCGACCTCTATAAGAAAATTTCTAAATGTAACATTCCTCTCCCAACTAATTTAGAAAGAAAAGAAAGAAAGAAAAAACGTTTATTTGCGGTAAACATGACGCAAAAACCAGGAACACACAAAAAATAATAAAAAAAAAGATTGAGGGAAACATGCGTCACATCCACACAAAACGGCTATCGCTCAGCATTTTGCTGCAACTCTATGCAAGACAGAGCCCCAGCGCTGGTTTTCAGCGTCAACCGGCTAAGAAACGGCGGCAGGGAATTTCCATTCCCTCTTATACCACTTCTCTCCCAAAATTGTTAAAATTTTAGCAACTTTCTTAAAAGAAAATGACATAAAATTGTAACTGCGACTAACAGAACCTGTAGACCTACTACAAAGTACAAAGTCGCCGCAGCCGGCCTACCGCTGCGCTGCTGTCTAAACGCGACATTGGCAGAATAGTCGACATCGGCTCAATTGCCAAAAGGAGAAAAAAAAAAAAGTTGTATGCCAGGGCTTAAGAGTTTACAATTAAGTGACTACACGCTAAGGGCACCCCCTTGTGAGGTACGGAGCTCAGCTTAGGGCACCACCGATGGTCAAGCAAGGGACGGGCTGGCTCGGAATGATTGTTAAGGTGAAAGTTCCAAGGTCACCCGCGAAAAAAAACATCTTGACTTTTTCATGATATAGTCATTCAATCGAATTAAATGAACTTAGATTAATGTATTGAGGATTTTAATCATTATAAACCTGTAAATACTATTTACGACCATAACACGTATGTGTTATGGTCGTAAATAGTATTTTAGTCAACATACGACCTGACACTAATCTAAAAATTCCAAAAGCTCAGTCTCATTATTTTAATTGCTCTAAGATCTTTATAATCCCATTGAATTACTTTTTCTTTTCTTTCGCGACGATTTCTACTAGTCAACTCCTACCGCAAGCCACGTTAAAGAAATTTTAATGGTTGTTTTCCCGCGGCAGAACAATTTGCCATTACTTTCGAAGCATAGAGTAAAAGTAAAAAAATAAAGATTTTTTGATTGAAAATAATAAAAAAAAAAATCATCAATTCGATAAAACACTACTCAATAGTAACACTAGGGGTAACTTGTAAGTACTGCTCGAATCGCACGTACCGCCGACAAAGGGAACAGCGATGCATAAATGTTCAAAGCAAAATAAACTCTCGCACGTGATTTTTCATCTGCCATTTTTTGTTTCTAATATTTTATTTGTTTATAAAACGATAGTATTACCAAGACAAAACCATTTCGCTGCGCGAAGACAACCATTAAAATTTCACGGTGTTAAATGGAAATAACAGCTAAGTATGTGTATAATTTTGTTTTCAGAACGTCCCGGAATGCGCGTACGGTGTTTCTGGCGTGCACGCAATCACGTGCGACCCTGATGCAGCACCCACTGGGTACTTCAACGACTTCAATATACTGATCGTGCATCGCAATGGGGAATGTAAGGGTGTCGGAACTGTAACCGTTACAGTTTACTGCAAAGTTTAAGTCCAAAGTCTGGTTGGCCCTTCCTTTAGTAACCTTCGTCTATGGTCTAAAAAATGGTGTAATTTTTTTTGAGGGGTGATTCGGTAAGAAGTTTGTAAGAAAAAACATTCTACTGTGTTTATGTTGCTATTGTTGATCGAAGGTGTTTATGATCAATCTCAGGGAAAAAAATACAGGTTCACGATTTCATTAAAAGCAAAAGATTAAAAATAATACTTAGTTAGTACTAACCCTTAAAATATTTTACTCTTATTTTTAGGCTTTATTTTTATTCTACAACTGTAACACGACGATGACTTTTGAAATCATGATCTAATTTTGATAGATTCCTCCATGAGCTTTTGTTTGGCCAGAAAACTTCAACCAACTGATCCTGGCTTGCCCTTAACACTGTATGGCATTTGGATTGTTTAGCTGCATGTTTAAAATAGTAACAACTTTTAATGGAGCATTGTCGTCCAAATCTACCTATTTACAAAAAAAAAAAACAATTGTTGTTAACAAACCATTGTATAAATAAATATTTTATGATTTCCTTCAATATATATTTTGTAAAACTCGTTTGCGATTTATTTATCCGATTAACCCTTAGAGCATTTAATTAACCTGCTAATATTATAAATGTCAAAATTCGTACAACCTATGTTTAGATTTGTTTCGAAGTTTGTTACTCAAACACGCGAAAACGGCCGAACGGATTTCGATGAAATTAAGCACATACATAGTTGATAACCTGGATTACCATAGGTTACTTTTTATGCTCAAGCTAGTCTTCATATGAATCTTAAGAGGGGCAGCGATCGAGCCAGTAAACACTGGATTGGAAGTTGGTCCATCAGATGCGTTAACGTCGCCACATGTTATGCGAGGTACACACGCAGCGACTTAAGTGGCGACTCGTCAGCGACTTGCTATCGCTTTTGATAATGTCATGTCCTCACACAGATTTAAAAATCGAAAAAAAGCCAACGACTAAACTCGCTGCGTCTGTACCTAGCATTAGGCTACGTGCCCGACGCCAGAGGAAAACAGCATGTGGATGACCATGGCTATTTATACAGTAAAATAATAATAAGTATGTGTTAGTCGTCATCATCATTCCAGCCGTAAGACGTCCACTGCTGGACATAAGCCTCCCCCAAAAGGGGAGTTTTGCCATAATCGCCACGCTTGGCGGGTGGGCAATCGCAGTACGGTGATAAAATGCATAAAGAACGCTGCTGCCCATTCTCTAATAAGTCGCTTAGTCGCCTTCTACGATACCCTTGGAAAGTTATGGGATGGTGCTATTCTTTTACATCCGGCACCACACGGAACGATATATGTGTTAGTATAATATTATAATAAAGCTGAAGAGTTTGTTTGTTTGAAAAGATTTTTCCAAACCCGACTTGTAGTTCCAAAGATTGCGCATCTCTGGAACTACAAGTCGGGTTTGAAAAAAATCTTTTTGCTTTTGATAGCTCAATTCCTCAGGAAACATCACGCTGCGACCCTTAGGAGTGGAGAAATAATGCAGGAAATGTAACTGTTATTTTCGTACATCTAGTTCTAGGTATTGTGGTGTCTTACGAATTCCACGCAAACTGGAAACGTTGTCGTCGTTCAAACTTTGTTTGAACTTGCTACTATGTGGAACAACCAGTCGGATGTGATTTTTTATTTTCGATTGATAGCCGAATTCTGAAGGAAGCTCATGCTTTTTAACGTCAAGCCTCTGAGCCAAACAAAAAGAAACAAATCACGTAGAAGAAATTTCAGGGAGTGGTAAACAAACCGTTTATCATACCACACCAATTATTAGAATATATGTAAAACAACTATTAGAATATGTAATACAGTTTACTCACATTTTGCGTTGTATTATTGTAAAAGTAGGAATATCTAATTATTCTCTCTCAAATCGGCTTAATACAATAATGTTAACTGAGAACGACGAAAACTTTCCCATCTTATACAGTTTATAACTAGTACGGGGGTCAGAGTGAATCGGTTTCGTAATAACCTGAATGTAATTATGCACTGAATTGGTTATATATTTTTAGTTTTGTAGCATGTAAGTAACAGTGTTTTTTTTAAGGTTATTATTCTTTTGGTAAAATAAAGATTTATAATTGTTTGGAGCGGAATATGTTAAAAAGAAAGAAAGAAAAAGTATTTATTAGACTCGCACAGGAATAACACAAACTTAACTAAATAACATACTTAATAAAATATAATTTAAAATTAAAGAAAAACAAAAAGTAAAATATAAAAAAAAGTCCCGTACGAGGCCAAAAGGCCCCTATCTCAGCATGATGTTAGTAAAGAAGCGAAGTTAATAGGGACTGGGAGCTTTAATTTTGGGAGATATTAACTGTCCCTATAAATCAAAGTACTATCTATGGGTAGTTATTATGGCAATTGAGGAATATATACTCCAATGTGATCCTTTTTTTTTTGTACCGTAGCTCTTAAACGGGTGAAACCACTTGGCTGTGGTTTTTTTATTTAAAAGTAGGTTTTGTAGCAGTGTCTCTATACATGTTTTATGAAAATCGGTTGAGCCGTTAAAAGATTATCAGCTCTTTTCTAGTTGATTTGAGCATCTTCTACGGGTCTGATCGAGTCGAGAGCGAATTGTTTTAACGTCTATACGATATGAAAAAATTACAATGTAGTGTTTGAAAGTCATCTCTACAATGATCACTTTTTGCCACATTTAAATAAATAAAAAAATATAATAATAAAATATTTAACTAAGTATAATTTTAGAGAAAATGGACAATGGATTGGTTTAGGGTGAATTGGCTACAATAAAGAACTCTCGTTCATAAAATTAAAACTATAGAAATATTTTTTAAACTATTATAATAATATAATCATTTATTGAACATAAAACAAAATCCAATTTGTTATTATCTAATTATACATCTTAAATACTAGCGTTTTTTTTTTTTTTTTGGGTGGGAAATCATCAAATAACTTCTCCCGCTCTGGGTGGAGCGGGAGGGCGTGTCAGACTTTTACTGACTAAAACCCATCCGTGTTCCCTCAGTTGCCTGTTTGCCAGGGGCGGCGGTATCTCTTTCGAACAACCCGCACCTTAAATACTAGCGTTAGTTCATACATTTGCCAAAATTTTGGTATTAATCTGTACTCAAACAGGTAAAGTTTGTGAGTTTGTGAGGTTGTAGGGGGTAATCTCTGGATCTACTGAACCGATTTTGAAAATTATTTTATTAATAGAAAGCCACGTTATTTGATATTAACCTGAAAAATGAAAAGACTTTTTCGTGGTAGTCAGATTTGCAAAGTAAGTCGGAGAAAAAACGGTCGAACAAAAACGTTTCATGCAAACCAAATATTTCAAATACAAAATAATCAAAAATGCAATAGGTACAAGCAACACATTATTTCATAGCATGGTTTGAAGGAAAATATTTGTGTCCTGCAGGCTTAAAGCATGACGCTTTATATTTCTACTCTACTGTAATACTGAAAAACTGTCAACATTTTATACGGAAACTTCACTTTTGTCTACTTTTCCGACGATAAAACGCTTGTCTACTGTTCTCGTGCTAAGCCTGCAGGTCCAGTGCCTGAGTATTAGATCATCTGCCCTGTTGGCCACGGTGAGAGGCTGTTGGGGCTGCCTCGCACCCGCCGCGCCTCATCAGAGAGGCGACACGCTTTCGCATGATTGCGTAAAAGTCGTCTATACGTGTCTGTGCGAACATCCCTAATGCGCTACAGTGTCGTGGCAACCCCAACAGCGCCCTGTAATCGTTGTTGTACTGGACACGTAAGGCGCTGTAAGCCCTCTGCGTATAGTTGACCAGTTGACTGCAGGCTGCAGGCAGTGGCGGATTAACACATTTGCCGCCAGTAGGCTATTACTTTTTGCCGCCCCTACTAACTCTTTTGAATTGTAATTTTAAAACGCTATTGGAACATTAAAAAAAAAAACATATTCACAATTAGTGTACTTTACACAGAGTTTAATAATTTTTCATATACAGACATTGGAGTATTCGATATACCTACTGCATGTATAGTGGGTAGGTACTAAAATATTATAATTTTGTTAAATTTTCGAGACTTCTCCACGTATATGATAACGGTTTTTTTTTTTTCCTTAAGGCAAAAAAAAAAGCCAAATTTGCCGCCGCTCTAAAATTTGCCGCCCCAGGCGCAGGCGCCTCCAGCCTACTCAGCCTGCTGGTAAATCCGCCACTGGCTGCAGGTGTAAAATGATTGGCAGTAGCCCTAAACAGAGTAGTTTTCACACCCCTCGAGCACTCTGCAAACCTACGGATCAACATATTGCTCCTGACTGACAGCGCTCTACGCTCCCTCTCCACGTCAACACTATACGTCTGCTTCGCAGTAACCCAATGCCCCAGATATATGAAGGATTCTACCCATTCTAACGCAGTCCCACCGAGCGTGACAGGCGGCACTTCATGATAGAATTTACTGCCTGCCTTAAACAACAGACACCAGTGGCGAAGGGTCAATACAAACCGATTCCCATCGGGTTACCTTTAAGAAATCCCGCCTCCAACCGATTATTTCAAAGTACAATACATTTTTATGTGTTTCTAAGTTTTACTGAAAAAACGCATGCGCGCAAAGACAACCAAACCATCTTACAAAATTCTCTAATTCCAACTCAGTATGAGTGAAGGAGGGGCTGAACCTCTGAGAAAACTAAGCTTGCATCACGCGGTGAGTGTTTTTTTATTGGAGCAGATTACCCTGGTCGTAATAACACCCCTCGCCACAGACAGGCACTCGCTCTTTTTTTTATTATATCTGAGGCCTTGGGCCTCCGCATATCGCTCACAAACGGACATGAGTTTACTGTGGGCGCTGATTGGTTGGTGTTTGTGTATCGTGTCATTTCTGTAAAATTACTTTAGTAGTTATTATGTATATAGTCCAGCGTTTCAGTGAGACATCGCATACACAGTGCGCAGTGTTGGGAGTGATTTTATAATAAAAAGGAATTAAGTTCAAAAATAAGTTAGCTGTAAGTATGGACTATAGAATATTATTAATTTATAGCGCTCAGTTGTCGAAATTTGACCAAAATTCATTTAAATTTTAATCAACAATAATGCAATGTAGCTTTCTGCCATCCTTCTCCATATAAACTTTAACTGTGCCAAATTTCATACTCCTCCGTCCGCGCAATTTTTTTAAAAAGGGGTACAAACTTTTATTAAATACAGGATAAGTTTTTAACCAGTGCGCAAACTGTAACCATGAATTCAGCATATCATTCTAGACCTCCCAATGCAGAAATTTTTCGTTGGTTATACAGCAAAAAATCAGCTGTTTCATAGAAAAGTGCAATACCTCCGCGGTCAGAATGTATGGAACAGCTGATTTGTTTTTGTATAACCGACGAAAAATTTCTTCGCTGGGGGGGTCAAAACTCAAAACTCAAAGCATTTATTTCAAATAAACCAATTACAGGCACTTTTGAAAAGTCAAGGTCGGTGAGTTAGAAAGATGAAGCTAGTTGCCCATTCCAAAGCGTAGGTAAGCGTAAGTAGGTCTAGAATGATATGCTGAATTCAAGATTACAGTTTGCGCACTGGTTAAAAACTTATATCCTGTTTAGATAATTTAAACTCGTGTATAGAGATTGCTATATCACATGTTTCTGCACGGGTCGATATATCAAGTAAAGCTACGCTTACCGCGGTTGGTCCGTAGATGGGTGACCATCTTAACATACCAAAACTCCTTCTTAGAAAGCACGTTAAGCCGTTGGCTGTCATTCGTGGATCTTTGACAGTCGTTACGGGTCGTCAGAAGCCCGAAAGTCGAACAACCAGTCTTACCAAGGGGTATCGTGTTACCCAGTAACTGGGTTCTGGAGGTCAGATAGGCTTAATAGGTAGGTAGGTAATACGGGCTGTTGTCCGCAACTCCACGTCAAAGCGCGTATTTTGCGTACGGGTGGGAGAATCGCTCATTCGATCCACCCCAGCTCCTCGAGAAAGGCCAGCAACGCCTTGGTGTTGCTGACAATCTCACGTAGGGTAGGTACCCTACGTGAGGTGGTCGCCGATTACAGGGCAAAATACTTCGGTAACCCAGGTGGGTTACCGAAGTATTTTGCCCTGTAATCGGCGACCACCGGGCAGTTTAGCAGCACATGCGCTGCTGTCTCGTTGTGCTCCATGCAGGCCCTGCACAGCGGACTGTCTGTTTTTCCTATGACAAAGAAATGTTTGTTGAATGACCCATGGCTGGTTATAGCTGCTGTCACTGTACGCAGCTGTGGTTTAGTTAGACGGAGAACCTGATTTGTGAGGCGGGCAGATAGGCTTTCGCTCCATGTAAAACACTGAGATTCAGGTGCATCCGGTTAGACTGGAAGCCGACCCCAACATAGTTGGGAAAAGGCGAGGAAGATGAAGAGATCTTAGGAATGTAATATTGTTCTACTTAAATTGATAACTAAACTACTTGATGGTACCTTAAGGACCCACACGGACGTTAGCGGTTTTACTTTCGGCATTGTATGCTTATTCATAATTTAATGTTTTCCTTCCCCATCAATTCGACTTATTTATAAATAACTTAAAATGTATTTATTTTCCTTATACTGTTTGTTCATTCTGATTAGTATGTTGGTATCAGAATTTTATGGTTTACGAATGATAACCGACGTGACGACACGGTTGGCGTAATGGCTGAGCGATCGATTACTGCGCAGCGTGTCGCGGGTTCGATCCCCGCACGGAAAAAATATTTGTATGATCTGCAAGTAATTGTTCCGGGTCTGGGTGTTTGTGTTTGTGAGTTTCTATGTTTGTAAACGCACCCACGATACAGGAAGAAATTCCTAGTGTGGGGCAATGTTTAAAAAAAAAACAAAAAAAAAATTGGTACGGTCAGCAACAAACGTTGATTGAAACCTCTATTATTTACATGAATTACAACATCATCATCATCATTTCAGCCGAAAGACGTCTACTGCTGGACATAGGCTTCCACCAAGCTCCGCCACTTGGACCAGTTGTGTGCTTCCAGCATCCAGTGGATCCCTGCAGCCTTCTTCTGCGATCATCGGTCTACCTTGTGGGAAGCCTCCCAACTCTACGTTTTCCGGTAAGCAGTCGCCACTCTAGAACTTGCTGCTCCTGTTACTCGCAGTCGCTGAACAGTCGCTCCTGTTCTGCGAGCAATGTGCTCTGCCAACTGCCACTTAAGTTTGGCAATACTTCGGGCAATGTCAATTACCTTGGTACTTGGTACCTCCTGCGTATCTCTTCATTCCTGATTCAATCACGTAGGGAAACTCCAAGTATAGCTCCATTGCGTTTTGGGTGACTTTTAGCCCTTAGACTGAATTTTAGGCCATCACTGGCAATACGCACAGAATAACAGCACGATCCAAAATGTCCAAAACAGTCCTTATTTTCTTATTTATAAAGATATAATCTTAATGATATAATGAAGGCTTAGGAGCCTTCATTTGTGACAACTCTTATACATTTTCGTTTAGTATAATTGGATATGATTGATTTTGTTACCTAAACAACTGGCCACTTATGAAGTTCCTAAAGCTCTTTGTTTTCAGTTTTCTACGTCTGTGTTGAAAAGCTGGAGGGTAATACGTCAGTGAACCATGCATTTTGAGGATGTAAGAATTGGAGGAACGCATCAGAGTTCTTTGAGCGCGCTCAAGTGTCAAATTATTGTTTAACACGCACCGCTCCAGAAACATAGACAATAGACCAATAGCGACTGACATAAGATGGATGGACTTTTTAAGTGATTACCTACACAGTACAACAGTAGTAAACAGTTTTTAAAACGCTTTTAATAGCTTCACCTGTATTTTTGTAACAAGTTTTTTTGTAACCGACACCTTTGGACTTGATTTTGACCCACTTCAAACGGTCAGATTTCCTTTAAACTCTGTAGACTTATCGAGGACCGATGATAATTCAATAATTTTATAAACTTGTTCCATAATGTAAAAAAAAAAAATAAAGAAACCGCGCTTTTGTAGTTAGCAGAACTAAAATATTTAAAACAAATAATAGATCAAAACATCTAAAAAACACGCTTTTAAAAACCAAACTAAAAAAAGCAGAAAATAATTTCAAAAAACTGTGGGGTGCTTGATATTAATCTAATACCTTTAAACGAGTGTATATGTATGTATAACTTGTATAACTAATAAATTTTGGTGATTTTTGTCTAGTTTAGAGAATTTTGTGACAACAGAATCGACACCATTGTTTTTAGTGCTAGAACTTATTATTATTATAAAAATCAATGCACACCTTGCACACACTTTCGATTGAATGATTGTTCAATTGTTTTGGCTCTCTCGTTCCTTAAAGTCGGGCAATCCCCGTGACTCCACCCCGCTTGCGTCGCACGCATCGCATCGGGTTGTGTTCATAAACTCATTCAAACAAACTCACGGCGTTTCTTTTTATTTTAACGCTGAGCTCGTAACTAGTGTAAACTAAAACCCATAGGCGTAAAATTAAACCACAAACGTGCGTATTATCTTGGGAGATTTGTACTATAAGCGCAATATATGTTTTGTTATTTGCAAGGCATATGTTGCGCCTATTGTACCTACTTACTTATCGATACTCCACTACAAAGAATATGTTGTTGTGTAGGTGTACCAAAAATAATTTCGATGGCGGCGCCCCTATTGTCTTGGCGCCTGTGTGCGCCGCACACTTCGCACACAGGGGCGGCGAGGCCCTGTCTCCATTCAAACTTCATCAAAATAGAAGGGTAATATAGGCTCTATTTGACGAGAGTCGTGTCTTGTTTATGCGAAACGGTTTGAACACAAGTGTAACACAAATATTTTGTTTTTCAGATCACCTTCCGCGTAGTCATGAAAAGGTGAAGCTTCGAGGAGCTCCCCGCGTGGCAGTATAACGGTATACCTGCAGCTGCCAAGAAAGAGCTCCTGCAACTGTGAGTGTTGCCGCGTGTTGAGATGACTACTTGCTGCAACAAGATGGCGAGCTCTACAGAAACTATCCCTGGAATATACTCAAAGCGTCCTGGAACATCCGGGATACGAGGACATCTGTACGAGACCAAACTTCTCAGTTTAATATATTTCAGAGCTATACACGATGACAGAATTGAAAATTTTCATTTAGCCACAAACGTAGACAAATTAGGTTCGTTCGATGACATTTGCTTTATGGCAAAATTGAAAGGAATCGATAAGCCCCTTACAGTATTTATACAAGCAAAACACAGGGAGAACAATTCAGTTTTAACGCTCAACAGTAGAAGTGATTTGGCCGAATACTTTAACAGCTACTTAGAAATTCGACGTAGATTCAAACCTAATAATATAGACGTTCTGTTCGATGGGACATTTAATGACACAGAATGTGTATTCGTTATTTACACAACAGCTAAATGTGACGAACATACCGGAAAATACGAAGGTAATTATTCTAAACATTTAAATGCGCTGATAGGAACAGGTGACCCTGGTTCACAGCCAATGCATGATTTTAATAATGAGAAGCTCTATGAACTAGTTTTGGAAGACCAAATGATCGCGCTGGCTCGTTCGATGGCGAAGTGTATCTTTGGACAATTTAATGATATCCAAATGTTGATGCAGGATGAAATTGTCTTACAGTATCACGTTCTTTTGGCGCAAAAAGTTTTCGATGTTTCTGAGGATCAATCTGAAGGATATCGTATCGCGCGCTTTAGACAAGGATTTTTTTATACCAAAGATAAGTATCTCCTGTTATTTAAAAATGAACTGTGCGCGGAGATTTTTAAAATATGGAAGTTGGTTTCAGGACATTTACAACATTCACAAAATATGAATAGAAAAATCGCAAACCATATAACTTATAAAAACAGAAAGTTTTTCCTTGCTAAAGTAAGATCCGAACAAGAGAAGTTTCTGTACCCAAACAATATATCAGATACAATAGAAGTAGAAGATAGAATACTTGAACGGACAGTAAAGAAGTGTTTGCCATCACCTGAATTTAAAGTACCGGCTTCGTTTGGCAATAAAGATTTAACGATAAAAGGAGGCGACAAAAGAAACGAAAGAAAACTAAATGACTTATCATGTAAACTTGTAAGATTGATAGAACAATCGAAACCCAGTAATATTGTCGTAATAGATGAATCTATGGGAAAAGGATTTCTACAGCTCAGTGGGGGCATAGCTTCTGCCGTTGGTAATTTACTTGTTTATGATGACGATTCCAAGCTGATGAAGTTTAATGACAACTATGATTCACTAGGAAAGATTGCCAAAAAGTTATTTGACAAACTGAGTGTTGAAATTGAAAACTTGTTTGGATATAAATTTGACGTGCAAGTAGAAATATTTCCAAAACTTTCATTCAATGTTGACGAATATTCCAAGAAAGTTGTGAGGACATTTTTTGAAACGTTGCTATTTTACACATCTCAATCTCATGAGGGAGACGTGGAAAAAGTATTAATAGCCGAAATAATTAATAGTCAAAACGACGACGTACCAAACGTAGAAATAATATGCGACGCGATATTTCTTAAGTATCATTATGAGATACAAAAATGGTGGATGACCCCTAATGTGAGTGAGTATCTTACTAAAGAAGGTAGTAAATATAAAAATGCTGTACAACATACTTCAAGTCAGCCATTGATCAGCGTCATAAACATGATGTGCAAAATAAAGATGAATAATTATACTCTAAATGAAGATGCTGTAAATTCAATCAACATAGATAGTCTACCTTCAGGAACTGTTGTACTTACAGAGAATAGTGCACTTACTGTGGCTAAGCTCACAAAACAATTGAATGGGAAAGACTGTGTCGTGTTAGATTTAAAATATATTTTAAATCTATCTGTAAGAGACGACAAAACATTACGTAGAGAACTGACTAATACAAATGAAGTGAAAACAGTTTTTGTTGTTTTTGATAACGCGACAGTAACAACAAGTTCAAAAATAAAATTAGAAAATATTGCGAGCTCTATAAAGAACAAAACAGTCATTATTATTGCAGCCAAAAACTCCGTCAAAAGCGCAAAGAATTATTTCTCTCTAAAAGATAACGTAGTAAAGGATGAAAGAAGTCATTTAGTTGACATGAGCGAGGAATCACAAAAAAGTTTCTTAGAGGACACGAAAGTAATATTTCAGGGTGACGAAGTAAGCTTGGATCAAGTCTTGGACGACAAATCGATTGGCTATGTAGGAGGAGATGTGTTATATAAAATGATGCATAGTAATAAAAAAATCATTGGAAAACCGGTCAGTCCTTCAAATTATAGTTCAAAATTACACATTGAAAGGACTGTGAAAATTGTTGTACTAAAAAGTGAAAAACACCGCATAATAAAAAGTGAAGGTGGACCACAAAAACTGTATTTCAAAACGCTGTATGACGTAAAAGATAACGTTGCTCTTATCATTGGAGATCCTGGAATGGGAAAGTCTACTCTACTGACCCACTTGTCTCTTAAAACGAAAGAACTTAATCCAACATTTGTTTGGATACTAAGAATTAACTTACTGGAGTACTCCAAACATTTCTTTGAGTGGCAAAATAATAAAACTGATATCAATACTTGTGAAAGTTTAAAATTCTTCTGTCAAGCTGCGCTCAGCGAGGAAACTAGCAGACAGAAAAATTTAGAAATAATATTAGAAGAACATGACAATACGATGTACCTAAAGGATTGTACAGGTGATGAGTGGACTGTATTTGAATTGAAAATGTTTCTACATTACTTTAATACAAAGACACTAATAATCTTATTTGATGGCTTCGACGAAATCTGCCCAACCTACGCGCATGAAGTGTTGGCGTTAATAGAAGCCGCAGAATTTTTTTCTGGGAATCATAAACTGTTGATCACTAGCAGATGGTATGCTAAAATAAAAACTATTTTAGAATTGAAATTATGTAAATTCTACGAAATAGAACCTTTGGATAAGGATCAGCAGGAGCGTTATTTGGTTGAATTTTGGAATGAAAAGAAAATATTGGAGGACTTCGAGGGCGTACAGATTCAAAATATTCATGATTTCATCAAGTTTTTGAAGGCACAAAGTGAAAAAGTTTTAATTCCAATGAAAAAACACGATTTATCCGGTCACTCAAAACAGGAGATGACCATTCTTGCAATATATTTAAGTTTAGTTAAATATTTAAAATCTAAGTCACTGATTTATGATTGGATTCGTAGTATGTTTGATTGTAATATGTTTCTTAATCATTTTATTGAGATCATTCCCAAAATACAATTTAACGGATTCGACGCTTATCCGTTACATTTAGAAATGATAGCTGATCATTTGTATTATCAAATAAAAGAATGTTACAAAAAACCCAAATGGGACTTAAACACTCATATCTTTGACATATACGAAGGTTTTCTAGAAATTAAATTAAAAACAATACGTTTTCAAGAGAAAAATCAATATGATATGTACAGACCGGATAATATAGCACACTATAACAGAGTCTATGCAGATTTTAAGGATAAGCACAAAAAACTAGCAGCCTACGGTCTTTATTACAAATCCCGTTCAAAATTATTTGATGAAGATGAGTTGAAACAATTCGAGGACATTTTAAACGAAGTGAAGGAGGGAGAAGAGAGAACTGGGATCATTTGTAACGTAGTGAACGATATTCCCATTTTCGTACACTCGACGATCGCAGAATACTTCGCAGTTGAATACATTTGTGATTTATTAAAAACTAGCGGTAAATGTAAATCAATTTGGCATTTTATATTGAACGAGATGTTTTTTAACTTCAACAAGAACGTACTGGCTATATTGGACGCGAAAGTGAACATTGACGATCAGTTAAAAAAGCAGATACTCCAAGAACGAAACAAAAAATATATATTTGAGTTATTACTGGAACAGGGCAGACACACCGAAGATGACAATGGTGGTATTAAAACATTTTTAAGTGAGGCGATTCGACACGATCTACAAAACTTATCCGTTTTGTTATTATCATTGGTCCAAGATAACTTAGACGAGAGTGATTTGACGGATTTTATCGAAATTGTGAAAAAAACTAATATATTCATGTTAGCGGTGAAAATGGATTTTGAAAAGATAATAGGGTCTATAGTCAACCACGTGAAAGTGATTGACAAATCCAAAGTAAGACTACTATTTGAAGATTTTAAATTCAATATAAATGATGACGAAATAAGTACTGATGAATTAGTTCATGAATTACACAAACATGTGTGGACACGTATGGGCGTAGTCCCTGAGTGGAAAAACTTGTCACAATTAAGTGGCCAAATATACTTTATTTAAGTGGTTATAAGATAATTTCATTTATTTATATCTATAATTTATTGTACACCAGAAAAATACATAACAAAAATAAATTAACAAACACTACAACATTTCTGGGCGGCCTTATCGTTTTTTGCGATCTCTTCCAGGCTACCTTGGAATGGACAGTGATTAGCCTGGCCATAAAATGGGGCTGTCGTTAATGCAAATTATAAGTATTAAATATTCTATAACGGGTACACATCTTTATACATATCCTAAATAATAGATAAATAACTACATACATACTAAATAAATATAAACAATGCTAGGTACCGGACATTGCCCGAAGAATTGCCAAACATAAGTGACAGTGGGCAGGGCACATTGCTCGTAGAACAGATGGCCGATAGGGCCAAAAGGTTCTGGGGTGGCGACCGCGTACTGGAAGACGTAGCGATGGAAGGCGTCCCACAATGTGGACCGATGGCAGGCCATCAGTCTGCCTTGTGGGAGGCTTTCCTGCGTGGAGGCGGCAGGAATCTGCTGGATGCGCAACGCACTAATTCCAATGGCAATGCATTCCACAAACGAGTTGCCTGGACAGTAAAGGAATGGTAAAAGGAAAGTTGTGGAATGCATAGGCATTTTGAGCTTCAAGTTATCTGATGAGTGTAAAAATATCGTGTGGGAGTCACAAAGAAACTGAAAACGATTCTTGAAATGGAGAAAAGAAGGGTGAAAGGGGAAAAGAGCACATTATACAAAAGAGAACGACCTTCCTACTATGTTGTAAAAAAAACCGACTTCCGAAAAAACACTATAAAGTGAAAAATAACTTTAATTTCGGAAGGCGGTGACAAAAATTAAAAATACATATCCAAAGTCACCGACTTCCGAAATTAAAGTTATTTTTCACTTTGTAGTGTTTTTTCGGAAGTCAGTTGTTTTTTTATTTGAAAAAGCTTTTATAATATAGAGGAACCGGGCATTAAACGTCAAAAGTCTTAAAAGAATGAGCCATATCCTATTAATATAAAAGCACCAGCTTGCAAATAAAAAAAGGATCATCAAAATCGGTTCACCCAGTCGAAAGTTACGAGGTAACAAACAAAAAAAAAACAAAAAAAAAATACAGTTGATTTGAGAACCTCCTCCTTTTTTTGAAGTCAGTTAAAAACGATTTATTTTGCTTACCGATGGTAGCATTTTTATTGCCAAATTGGGCGTATAAATAGATTTGTAAGCTAATTTTACCTGAGATAGCTACTTCCAGATGGGAGGATCTACTATCCAAAGCTATGAGGTCTTTGCTTCATTATTGGTGAAGATATCAAAAGTCTTAATTAGAACCATTAACGGCCCGTAAATTATAGAAATCAGCAATTAGCCTCCTCATATTAAATAACATATTTATAGTTTGGTGTTGCATGTCTGCATGTCTATGGTTTAAAAAAAGTATTGTTTTGTTTTAAATTAAGATGTTTTCTTTCTTATTTTTTTTACGTTAGTGAATTCTTTATAAATACATGTAAGGTTATATTAGAACCGAAGAGATTTTTATTATGTTATTACTGTCTGTTAATAAATAATATAATTTTTATGTACCCTATTAACTAAATGTCAACTTGTGAGTCTGCTTGGAAATTTCTTCCCCAATCTCGCTCGAATGAGCCGATGTTGGTGTTTTTTTTTTTGCTTCCAATCTGGGTTTAGGTTGGAGAGTCTTACCGAACTCCGATTTGCCTGTGTAAGAAAAGCAGTAAGTCACGAATAAACGATAATAACAGGGAGAGCGACGAGATACGGATGCGTGCGATTAAGTACGAGAACGTTAGTGCACTGAAGTGAAAGTCGCTTTATCTCGGTCGGATGAATGCTATTTGTAAAAATCATCATCTTCTCTTTCTTTCTCACAATAAGTCTGTCCTTTACTAGCAACACTTTTGTTCACCGAACAGGACTAGGATTTCAGGTAGTCGTCCAAAAAAGCAGATTAGGTGGGTAATTTTTTACCTGAATCAAGTTTCTGCACTCCCATAACACCGATAATATGATTTTAGACTGTGACAATACTGTTTTTTGTTATAACAGAAGTAAGAGAATAATTTGGGACTTAGTTGTTATTTTCAAAATTTAGACCCAATTCGAACAGCGATATCAAGATACTGGTTATTATTGCATAAGATAGGCAATTTTCGAAAATAATGGGCCACCGCAGTGTAGTACATTTTTTTCGATACATGGGCCCAAAATTGCATAATTGCTTAGAAAAAATGTTAAAATTTGAGTATAAGTATTTTTTGCAATGTTATCTTAGAATGTAATAAAAAATCTTGATACAGATCTTGTAATACAAATATTCAGAAGTGACCTAAAAAAAAAAACGAGAAAAAATCACAAATTGTAGAAATGGCAGCTGATTTTTTAAGAGTAAGTACGATTTTTATTTAAAATATCAAAAATTTAATCATCCATGGGCATATGGCGATATAAGTGTGGTAAATGATAGATGTTAATCTGGCCAATCAACAGTTTCAGGGTTATCCATTATTTACGTTACACCATGTATAGCAATTTTTTTTTTTAAAGCGTTTTATTCCAAAATTGTCCCATTTAAATTCCTTAAAGATCTGATTATGCATTTCTGAGACAGATAGCGGAACTCCTCAAAAATGATAGCAATTCAACCGCGATTGCTGTTATCGCATAAGTATGCATTGCTTTGACCCCAATGATGATGAAATTTCGCATTGGTGTGGGGTAGGTGCTGTAACTAAAAAGTGAAATAATGTGTACGCTTATGACTTTTAAGCAAAAACATGTATGCTCTTGTTATTTTGTTTCTACCATCTCTATATACCATGTTTTTACAGCAAATAAATACTATTCTATTCTATTCTATTCTAATGTTTCCTTTTTTTATGAGTTAATAAATGTATTATTATATTATATTATTATATTATATTCTAAGATGTGAAAAAAAAAAACAACCGACTTCCGAAAAAACACTATAAAGTGAAAAATAACTTTAATTTCGGAAAGCTGTGACAAAAAATTCAAATACTTATCCAAAGTCACCGATTTCCGAAATTAAAGTTATTTTTCACTTTATAGTTTTTTTTTAGAAATCGGTTGTTTTTTTTTTAGAAAGAGTTTTATCTTTCTTCTTTCATTACGGTATCCAAAACGAAGCTCCAAATCTAATTGATTCATTTTTACACAATAGGTTCCAATTTGCCGATATAAATGGCACTAAATCTTCCGAGCTATGTCAAGGCTCAATACTGGGTCCTTTTTTATTCTTGGTACAAGTCTAAGTGGGGATGATCGTACTGTGTGAGCGAGAGCGATAATGTGTGAGAGAGATAGGAAGTGGGAAAATGGTCGTGGGCACGTTGCTGTGTTAGACGTTGGAATATTAAATGACGGTTTCAAATCAAATAGACAAGTCGACCTTAATAAAAGAAAAGTGAAGAATAATTCATGGAAGTAGTATGTACCACGAAAAAGGAAATTAATTAGCTACACATTTTTATCTGTGCAATTATTTATTCAGGTTATTTATTCTATCTAATACAAGTCAGTCACTCAATTTAATTAAAAACATTTTTGAATTGTGATTAATGTTCAATACAGGCGATTTTCAAGCACATCTTCGAAGGAATACGGATGGTTTTCATTTGAGAACATGTTGACGGTCCACTGTTCGGGCATGGGTATGACCTCAACTTCGTGGTTGTTCGCGGGTACTTCTGACTTCTGCTGATCTTCCTTCACATCCTGATCAAGGGAGTGGGTCTAAAAAAAATATTTATTTGTTATTGAACAGTTACAGTCCGCTCACACTTATTTTACCTCTAGTCAGAGGTAAAATAAGTCACTGAACGGAACTGTCAATATCAATAATCGACAACAGTATTTTCTTTTTCGTAAATGACTTCATTCTTTTCGTACACAAAAGTTAAAGTGGCGGCTAAAAAAAGGGTGTTTTCTGATGAGAAATGAAATTTTGAATACTTTTTAATATGACAACGAAAGCTATTTGAGCTTGAAAGTACTGACTGGCACATCAAGCTATCCCAAACTGTCAAATTTTCCCAACTGAATATGATCCTTATACTTTTGTAATAATGTTGAAAAACTATTAAAGAAATTTGACACATTGGGGTAGTTAGATGGCCTATGTACCAGAGAAATCATATTTTGAATAATATAATAAATAATCAAAATAAGATTTTTTGTACAACAGAGATATACCCTCGCTGCAATGGCATAAATATTGTTACGAGCTTGGGGTGCGTGACAATTAAAAACTACCAATATGAATTACCAAAAATGACACTTTAATTAAACAACCTAATATCAACCCAAACACACTAATAATTACAAAACGCAATTGCGCTACTGATCACTCTAAGTCGCACCTGAAGATCGCTTTAGATGTTTTTCGCTTGTATCGCTTGACCAATACTACTCGGGTCGCGAACCGTTCCGGCCTTTTATAGGGCTCTCGTATAGTTCCAGAACCTTCTACTGTAGAGGCATCTAGAATGTCCGAGTACATACCGGCCCCGACTGATCAGACGTCGATAGTTCTAGAAAGTTCTAGCATCGAGTGACTCTATTAATTCTGCTACTCGATACTAGATGGCGCTAGTGGTAACTAATGTTACTAGACATTCATTGTGGTGGGCAACAACATAGAAGGCGTTATTTCCAATTATAAAAGGATTTACATATTCTGAACCTGACCCGAAATCCTAGCCCGTTTTGTTTCTGGCTGGTAACTGTTGGGTACAAAATGTTCGTAACCTGAATGATGTTCTTAACTGAAAAACAAGGTAAGTAGCGTTAGTCCCAAAAGATCTTTGTGCAAATATATTATAATTAATCTATTATGTTAACATTGTCATGATGGATTTGAAAGGAAAACAAGGCTTGTTTAGTTAGCTGTAACCCAAAAAGTGCTGATTCTAAAGTGGATATCGATTTGTGTAAGAACACACACAAAACTGTGAAAATAGGGGATGAACAACAGAGGTATTCCAAGTGCGTTGCCAACCCAAAGACGAGAAGCTGTACTGTCTCACGTGCCTTTAACTGCACCGGAACCGCCACACAGACCCCTTTAACGCTGCTTGGAAGTAGGAATCGCTATTGAAACGCTACCTTGAAGACGTCGGGGCCCCTCTTCCTCCTCAGGTAATTGAAGCAGCACGCTCGGAAGCGCCTCGTGCCGCAAGCGCGCGCACACTCGCTGCCGCACGAATCGCATGCTGACCACACCGACCCAACTGCAACAACCACGCAATAAGATGTAGTGCCATCTACATCGCCACATGCGAACTATACAGTCGTTCCGTGTTATAGGGGCGAGTCTATTAACATCAGCCGGGCTACAAACTACAGAATGATAAATTTTAAACGTTGTTTGAGCCATTTGGGGTTGTACTAGGGCCGTGGGGTCCGAGTGCTCATCGAGTATTTCGGGACATCGCCGAGCGGTTGATCAACTCTTCACGTGACTGCATTGTCATCCAACGTAGCAACCACTACCAACGATGCCAGCCTTTTGGGCACTTTTCCCGCTGACTGCGATGCGGATGAATTCTTTGTTGCTTAGTGAGCTCTTCCCATTTTTCCTTCATGTACTTGTTCATATTTTTTTTTTGTGTAACTTTATGAGGAACAAAAGGCACAAGTTAGCAAAATAACTGACCGATGCACATAAGTGAAAGAATAGCTGTCATCTTCAACATTTTGATAGATTATTGTAAAATTTTCTTTGCACGGAATAGTTCTTCTTCTTCTGTCGGTGTCGGAATGTCTTTGCAAGTTGGAAACCCCGTTTTATATGCATTCCAAGTTTACTTAGTAATATGCGTAGGTCGCTAGACAAAGCTTTTTAGCTTAGAATGTTTGTGTTTGTTATTTAGATAGCTATTTGATTTCGTTGTTTTCCATTACGATTCTGCACAAATATGATGGCTTTATTTAAGCCGTTTGGCGTTGAAACACTAGGCTTACCAAATCCACGTACTCGCCTACTTGAAATGATAGGTCTTTCATTGACTGGCCACTGGGGGTTGTAAAGGAACGGAAGCCGTATTACCGGAGGTGGAGGTGGAACCAAAAAAACGATCTTTGGCAAACAACATTTGCTGGGGCAAATTAAGTTTAACAGAAAACAGTTATTTGCACCTGTTTGCCGATTTCTTAGTGGTTCATAAATTAAACCGGCTCCACTAAACAGATCAGACAGATCGTAGCTCGCTGGACCTCCCGGTGTTCAACTTAAGAGGTTATCGGCTGCTTCACCGGACCCAGCTATAGGGAACGTGCACGAACTATAGATGGCAGCACAAATCGACACGAGAGCCACGGTGTGGTCAAAAACAGAAACTGTTTAGACGTCCTGTCCTCGTGTTGCCGCCAATGTTTAGGGTAATGTTTACATAATATTTATATCGTTTCTAATGATTAAAATTATAAAATATGGGTTCCAGCCGATTAATAATGATCGTCAGCGTGGTCAAAATATGTCCAAAGGCCAAAAACTCTTCCGAGTCCGGACATGTCTTAGATGTAGAGGTTCCAGATAACAATTCTGAAAATGCAATAATAACTGGAAAAATTGTAGCTCAAACGACGATTTCTAACGTTTATGATGTCAAAATAACTGTAAAGTATTTTCTGAACTCATCACTCAAGTATTTGGTTTTATACTATTATTTATGTTCATGTCGCCTTCTTTTCAGCTTGATTGCAACATAAATATTAGAAGAGCAAATTGTAAATATAAGGCAGGCCTATCTGAAAATGTAAGCACATCGGTGCTTTAATTTACTTTAAAAATTCTCCAGATAGAGCTTTATCGAAAACTAACAAAAAATATTTGAGGTTATGTTTACTTAGATTTGTTTGTATTAAATAGTAGTACTACATACAAAACTCAGGTGTTTTGACAAATAAGAATATTGAGTAATTTTTAAATGTTTTGAAATTTATACTTACACGTTTTTTTACTGCATTTATCGACTTTTGTCGTTTATCACGTAACCAAGGAAAGTAAGTAATATCCGTGGGAAAGTAATAGAATTTCACACTATTTGATTTATTTTGGGTTTTCTTTGAAGTGTTCGAGCATCCAGAAACACAACAATACATTTTTACTTAGTAATTATGTTTATTTTTTTCACTTCCTAGATGAGATTATTTTATTACGTGAAGTGTCAATTTCAAGTAATGATTCCGAGAAAACTTCGGAATTGCGCCACTAGATGGCAGACCCTTCGTCGTGCACGTTCCCTATACTGTACTGATATCACCAGACGAGTGTGATGACATATTTAGGAAGGGCCATAATAAAATGAAACTTACATAATTTATTTTCCAAATCGGATATTTAAATATCCTCAACTAATTTATTAGCATCAAAAACTAACAATTACTAATTATAATTATTATTACTAAGTCACCTCCTAGACGATTTAAAATTAAAACAGAAACTTATTATGATAATTAGGTGATACTTTTGTAGCAATTATATTTTTTACTTTGTAAACTCTCTTGAGAATAAGACCTTTGAAGACAACACTTAGTCTGGGTTAGTAGGTACTATCGCCATGCTTTCTTTTTCTAATAATTGCTGTGTTCCAGTTTAAAATTAAAATACTACATTCCGTTCACAGTGAATTTTCCTCTAACTGTAGCAACCCAACAGCAACCTTATTGCAATGCAAATAAGGATCACTGAGATATTGACCGACTTGTTAGTGACAGCAACCCAAAACCAACCTTATTTTAACGTGCACAAAGAGTACTTCGATTTTGACAGTGACCCATAATCAGAGGTAAATAAATGTGAACGGACAGTACAAGGATTTTTTGGCGCATGAATGACATTAACGTGTGTATTAATTGTGACAGGTAAAAACAAGATGGCCGAATTAGTTCCGATTATGGCCACGCGCCAATCGATCCTTGTACCGTTGTATGTGAGCCGGTAACATTACAGGCACATGGCACACTGATTTGGTGGCTTTTATGAACTATTGGTGTAATTTTTTTAAAATTTGAATGACTTAGGTCGAAGGCACACAGCTATGTGCGCAGGGCAAGTTCTACTTCGAACTCGACTTTGCTAAGTAAGCGTTTCATACGAATGTAGGCTTTATCAAAATATTATTAATGTTGATATTTGTTCGAAATGCTCGCTCACATCCGCGTATACGAATAGCAACACTAATTGTATAATGATAAGATTCATATTTGTATGAAACCTTAATTAGCTACTATCGAACCTATGCATGTTTTAATTATTGCAATGGCCACACTCCTGTAAAGTCTTCTGTACTTTTCTTCACATTTATTAAAAATCTTGAATATTCTCTGAGACAATTCACCATGATTATTATTTCGTTGTACAAAAATGAACGTGTTATCTCGAGTACGGATGAAATAACTAGATTTAATCAATCTTTTCTTCGTTAATGCCTTATTTTTTTCACAAAAATAAGGTAATCATTAATTAATTATTTCTCTGAACATGTACCTAATAAAAAAGCAATAATTATGTCTATAGGTACAACTAAAATCTACATTTTATAAAATAAAGTCGATTTTCAAGTTTTTTTCTGTGTGACCGCTTCGTTCTCCTAAACTACGCAAAGGATTTTCACTATAATTTTGAAAATTTATTTATAGTCCAGAAGGTTTATGTGTGGCTATTAACTTACTATTACTTGCTTTTGATAGAAAAGAACCACGATGTTTTAAGAAGTTTTATCAAACCGTGCAAAGCAAGCAAACAAACATTTTTTTCTAAATCTTGAAACACTATTTCATCCGTAGTCGAGTTTGTATACCTAACGGTTATTTTTAAACTCTATTTTTAATCGATTTGAAACGCTACGGTATCGATATCTCGTTGTATTCGATTTAATACAATTCCTTCTGTTTTCGTCTGGCTATTTCGGCGCTCGCCTCCTGAATAGCCTCCCACAGCTTGGCTTCGGATAGGATCTGTCGGGACAGTTCTTCAATTGCAGCTTCCGAGTCCAGGATAGAACCGAAAGTTTCATCGTCGACGTACTGAAATAGAGATAAAAAAATATTTAGTTTTAATACAATAACATCACTAAAAAAATAATTTAGGTACAAAATCAAAAAACCCGACTGCCTAAAAAGTGAACTTTTATTTAAAAAAGATGGAATTAAGAAACTTGTTTTAAAAGGATGACTATTAGACTGAATACTATAGGCAATCTCATGCAGTCGGAGGAATCTTCTCAAAAAGGGTATCGTGTTACCCAGTAACTGGGTTGTAAAGGCAGACGCTCCATGTAAAATACTGATATTCAGCTGAATCTAGTTAGACTGGAAGCCAACCCTTAACTAGTCGGCAAAAGGTTAGGCAAACTGATTTGGTTGAAGAAGACATGTTGCGCCGACACCAAATAAATTGTTGCGACAGTCCCGAGTAAAAGGGGGTGACCCTATTGGCATCAACCGGGCACAAATCCAGACTCCGGGGTGCTAGAGGCCACGGTATCTCTTTCGAACAACCCGCACCCCTGGCAGGCATCGGCCCTTGCGGCCCCCACCAGTCGTTGCTGACATCTCTGACGGCGCGCGTGGAACACAACGCGCCGTCGACCGGGGCATTTTCTTTTTGTTTAACTTGGAGAAATGCCTACTGCGCTACCACGGGGAGATAGCGCAGTTATGTGGGACTGTAACCCACTAAAACTCCACGGTGTTGTCCAGTGCCGCTTGAGGCGGGATCACGGAAACGCGCAAGCCATCCGCAAACCCGCCGCGGCTGTCCATCACCGGACCCTCCTCGGACGGGAATAACCCCTATCACCGGCGCACCAGGACACATGGCACGCCGTGATCACCCCACGAACCAAATAGCATAAGGGCCCCAGACAACCCCGTGTCTGTACAATCTACCATCATCTCACATTCTCCAACTGTTGTCGAAATAATTTAAAGTAATTTTTGTCTATTTTGTGTTTATTATTAAGTTACTTTGTATGGTTGTCTCTTATTCGTGAATAAATATTATTATAATATTATGATTATGGATCGAACATAGGCCCTTATGCTCAACCGTAGCCCTTGTATTTCAATAACTATGTGAACGAGTGATATAATATCGACTCATAAATCTATTCTCATCAGCTGCCTAGCCTTTTTCCAGACTATGTTGGGGTTGGCTTCCAGTCCAACCGGATGCAGCTGAATACCAGTATTTTACATGGAGCGACTGCCTATCTGACCTCCACAATCCAGTCACTGGGTAATACGATACCCCTTGGTAAGACTGGTTGTCAGACTTTCGGGCTTCTGTAGACCACGACTGTCAAAGATCTACAAATAACAGCCGAGACCAACGGCTTAACGTGCTTTCCGAGGCACGGGGGGGTCTTGTTATGCAAAGATGATCACCCATCCATGAACCAACCGTGGCAAGCGTAGCTTAACCTGATCGATCGAGCCGTGCGGCTGTTATTACTTAGTCACAAGCCTCTCATAATTTATCCTACATCACGTAAATTGATCTACTAAAATCGCGTCGCGCTACCGCTTCGTGGTCTGCGTGAGCCTTGAAACGGCAGACCGGGCTTGCATGAAATTAGGCACACATATAAACCATGACTTGGGTAAGCACCGCATCATTATCATCCATAGCCCAACTTCACTCACTTCTGGGGATGCCTATAAGCCTCACATTTTTTGTGCACAATCCCCACGCGTCTGTGCCAGCCCCATACAGGTTTCGCCCGCGGTGGTAACAATGTCGCCCGCACATCCGACCGCCGGACGACCGACATCTTGTCTTCCAGCCCTTAGACGCCACTCTATCAAAGCCTTACTACACCTATCCTCACTGCGCCTTGCCAGAAAAGGGCATAAGCTACTTTTTATCTTGGATCGCAGACGAATAGCGGGCAAAAGCCAGTACTTAATATTTTAGTCTGAAATCGCCAAACGGGTTTGAGCGAGTTTGGTGATAAATGCTCGTGGCTTTTCGGTATGAAAAGGGGCTTTCTGCAGGTGGGAGTAATAGACTGATATTATGTAGAAATCAAATTATACCTGCTTCTGCCTCATCAGTTCTTGAGCTGGCATCCCGGGGGATTGCTGAGACCTCTTGCGGCCACAGCCTGAAATTAAGAAAACAAAAATTATTTATCTGCGTAGCCATCCATAGATACATATAGCGCTACAAAGTTACTTTGGCGCGCGGCCGAAATTGGAACTAATCCGGCCATCTTGTTTTTGTAAAACAATTTCTGTCAACGTCATTCAGGTGCAAAATGTTTCTTGTAGCAATGTATTGTATAAAACATTTATTTGTTACGCGAACAAAGAAATGCAACTAACTCGATGATCCAAGCAATTTTAAAGTATTTCAAATCCATTGCTGTAAATACCTATATCTGCTCAACAACGTAGGTATCTACATTTGCAAATGCAATTAATGTTTTGTTAAAAAAATAAACACAAAAAGAAAGGCATTGCACATAAAAATATGATTCCGGACAATTTAATTTGACGTTACAACACAGGGCACTTCTAGTCCGATAATATTTGATACGTACCCGTGAAAGCATTGCAGAATGGTCGCTTCTTAGGAGTCATGATCATTTCTTCTGACAGCCGACTATCGAAGTTTCGTGGAATCTGGAAAATTACATAAAATTACAGCTTAGTACAGGCTTAATTTCTCATGAAGCGACTCCCTATCTTACTTCCACGACCCAGTTACTAGGTAATAAGATACCCCTTGGTAAGACTTTCGGGATTCTAACGTCCCGTAACGACTCCCAAAGATACATAAATTACAGCCGGATTACAGCAAAATCAACGGCTTAACGTGCTCTCCAAGGCACCCATCCACAGCTCAACCACGGCAAGCGTAGCTTAACTTAGCTTCACTTAGGTAAATGTAAAAAAAGTAAAGTATATTCTCACCGTGGCTGTATAGCAACATTCCAAGTACAGCAGTGCAATGACGACGAACAGAGATACGCGGGAAACAGACATGGCGGCGAGGTTTGACAGCTGCTCAAAATGGCCTATCTGTTAACAAAAAAATAACATAATTAGAAAGATAAACAGTGTGGCCCACGAAGTAAGTAAACTGCGTGTTCAAACTTATTTTTAGAAGGCTCTTTCATGGGCTTTCCGTAACACCTCTGTGGCGTATTATCACACAAGAGGAGGTAGCTGCCGTCACTAATGTCATCTGTCAGTCACGAGGAATGGAGGGAAAGAGATAAAATGACGCAGGTCTGCCCGTTAGCGCTTGGTGTGGTAGTGAGCCAGTTTTTTTTTTTAATGGCATCTCGTAGGTCCACTTCGGAGGTTGTCAATTAAGGCCTCCAGTCAAAACAAAGCCTGTTTTAAAAACTTAGAACTAAGCGACTATACGCTAAGGGCACCCCCTGTAGTTTGCGGACCTCGGCTTAGGGCATCGCTGGGAGGGGGCACCAAGGGACGATCTGGATCGGAATGAGTGTGTCAGTGAAGTGACATAATCAACTTAAATACGGAATCAACAGGATTCTACGACCTCCAGAATATATTATATTTCAGCGATTATTATTTATAATTTAGGAGCTACATTTTTGTTTGGATTTTTAATGTTCTTTTTTCAATGTCAGTTAGGCTTTTATTATTTTCGAGATAATATGTATTTTTTTTTCAATGACATATCTCTTCTGATTATTAAGTTCTAACAGTAATTATAGGGCAGGGCAGAGGTGGTAGTTCAGGTCTAAGGAAGTGAGCTAACCCTCCCTCCCTAACCCCCTCGATACGCCTATAGATACTGCCTACTTAGAGAGAATTTTGAAGAGAATTTTGCACAACAACATTCATTAGACCTCTGCCTAACCCTACGTAGAATCATACGGTGGAGGTCTGCCCGGCTTGAGCGGAGCACTGCCGTGTCCTCGTGGAGGTGATCGGCGGCGGCGATCTCTCGCGTCCGGCCCTGGTCCAGGCCATGGTACGGAGCGAGAGTGCATGGCTAGCAGTCGCCTCCTTCAGCGAAGCAGTTATGCTCGCAAAGAGGGAGGCGGCGCACGTGAGGGAGATGCAGTACATGCGCCCTCACAGCTGTGGCCTTCGCAAGAGACGCCCTGGGCGTCGCGAACCCCAGGCTGATTCTCGGCCACCGTAGGCACGGGCTTGCGGACGGCGAGTAATGGGTAGCTCGCTGTCCGGTAAGGACCAAGCCCGGGTCGACAGCGCGTTGTGTTCCACGCGCGCCTCTAAGAGATGTCAGCAGCAACAGATGGGGTCCGCAAGGGCCGATGCCTGCCAGGGGTGCGGGTTGTTCGAAAGAGATACCGCGGCCCCTGGCATACAGGCAACTGAGGGAACACGGGTGGGTTTTAGTCAGTAAAAGTCTGACACGTCGAAGTTATTTGATGATTTCCCCACCCAGAAAAAAAAAACCCTACGTAGAATAAAGGCGTGATGTTATGTTACAATGTGTGTAAAATCCATTCCAAGGTTCGAACACACATTAAATTTTTTCTGCATTAATAAGTGTTATACCTACTTATGTCTAAATAAAAACACGTTACATCTTCAAGTGACTACGCCGTAGCATCTACGTAGAAATCAGCTACGCCGCTCGTAGCAGCTACGAGGGGCATCGTAGCCGGCGAATTGTCATTATTTGCTACTTATTAAGAAGCATTCTTCGAAAGTTAAGTACTCACTTCTTCGACATTAAATCACTTTGAAGTTATCCCGTTTCGGTATACCCGGAGTTTAAAGGATCAAAACAATGTCAACTAAAATTGCTCCATCTTGGGCAATTCTCGTCAACTAAAACGTCACGACTACATCCACCAATATAGGGCAATGGCAACATGTAGCAACCAGTTGCCAGAGATACGGCCACACAATATGGAGCAATATGGAGCAACTTAAAAAAACTAGGCAACGCGGCTCCCCCGCCGCCTCCGCCGCCGGCCGGTCCCTCTCGTAAATACGAGACGTAGTTATACGTACAAATGAGATACAAAGAAAATTGACAAAAAATTTCCAAACCGATTGGATACTAGGCAACTCATTAAATATATGGAGCAATATTGCCGAAACACATCGGCAAATTATTGTTGTTGCTCCAGATTACACCACTTAATTGATCCAGATTCATCTATTAGTGTTGCCGAGCAATAATTGCTCACAAAATTACCCGTGTAAGACCACCTTTAGAGCCAGGTTAAACCATAGGCATCTAGCCATTTATGAATTTCAAACTTCAGTCCGACAATGTTCTAAACAAAAAAAACTGCTCAAAACCCGAGTTGTCAATTTTGAATTAAGATCTTTAGCAGTGTTTGAATAAATTTCAAAATACTATAGCTGAATAGAATTTTAGGCTGGAAGTTAGAAATCGTGTCGTAATTCGTAGTACGGAATTCGCACTAGGCCGCTTAGTGTATATCCTCTCGAGTTTTCCACCGAAGTCAGTAATATCCATGATAAACTCCGAAAGTACTTATGAATGAAATAAGTCACATTGGTACTTGACCGGTTCTATGCCCACTACATTAACGTCGCTTTTCGTGTATTTGAGTGACCGCGTTGTTCTTTTAAACTCCGAAACGGATTTTGGTGGGTTTCACCATAATAACCCGACTGCGCCAGAAGGGAGGTTATGTTTTTCGTGTGTATGTATGTATGTAAGTGGATTTCTTTGTCACGCTCTGTAGCGTAAATGGCTAGACGGATTTTAGCTTAACAGGCGTCGTTAAATTTAGTCGTTAATAAAGTATTCAGTTTCATAGTCAATCTCTTAAAACAACCGTTTCTTGTTTCCATCCTTTTTAAAGTTCACTTTTTACTCGGTCAGGTTTTTTATTTTTTGACGTGACAACGTCTTATAATTCGATGGAGCCGGCTGCACGCACGAAAAAACATGACTCATGCGGCGTTACCTCGCTCTGAGGCGTTCCATTTAAGGCTTGAAGTGCAAGCGAGAGCGCGGAACGAGCGACAAAGAGGCACAATCGGCCTCCGCGTTCGGCAGCGTTCGACATCTGTCTCTCTCCTACTTGAGTGAGCGATGCGTCCGCGTGGACAGCTGCTATACAATAATACATTTACATGTTTTCGTCAAGTATGAAGTGAATGTGGTGTCAATTGTTTAAAGCAACGATAATTGCGGCGATAAAGGTAATGATTCTTTCGATATTAAATATATGTTCAGTGATATATTGTCGAATATTCGTGCTTTCTTCATTAAAATAAATAGCATCGGTCCGCTAGTGCAGCGATTGTAGGTTATGCTATAATTGACAAAACTATAACAATAAGTTAACAGAACTATTTCACGATGAGTAAAAAAATCAATGGCTTTACTATTCGATCGAAATAATTATCAAACGTAGCTATGATTTCAAAAAATTAAAACATAAATATTAAATCTTCCACATATAATAACAACGTGTCTGAAATGACAGGTTGGACCAGCCAGCCGTCAAAGAGAACAATTTTCTCCTATATCAAACAATGTAACTTGATCAATTCAATTGTGATTTCCATTTACCTCCTTCTCTATATCCATTCAAAATATCTATCAAACAAATAAAATTAAAATTTTCTTTTGAAAAATGCAACCATTCCATCAGTATTTTCTTATGACGTTGTCACGTTCAACTATCGTCAGTAAACCGACTTTACAGACAACCGATTTTTAACTAATTTTTTGGTGAATTTATTCCGGAAGTATTGAAAATACATTCATATTTCACTTAAACTTACTTAATAAACAAATCTATCATGTAGTATAAACCGAGCGAAGCTCTCGTCGGTAGTTAAAAATATAAACGTAAGTTCATAGTTTTTATTATAACATTATTCTTCCTCCTTAGAGTTAATTAGTGGACCGGGCACATTTATGATAGCGTCGTTAAAAATAAAAACTTGAAAGTATATTACGTACTATAGTTACAGGTACGGTCGACTTAACGAACCAATCTTTTGAATCACTTCAATGATCCGGATCAGTGAGTTGGTTCCGTAAAGAGTTACACACCTCTAGTGCCCACACAATAGAACATTACTTGTGTCTCATTAGCCGGGATTTATAGGTTAAATCGAAATATTGTCACAAAAAATTGTTCACATCATTCATGTTGAAATTATACATGTGAAAACGATGTAAAAAGACGTTTGACATTGACAGCGTTCGAAATAAAAACAACAAAAAATAAACAATTCAGAATTAATTTCTGAATTGTTTTTTTTTTTTTTGTTGGACACTGATCACTGGTCATCTTAGCTGCCATGGCTTATTTTAAAATGTCCAGTCCCTAGTACTTAATAGAAAACAACATTGTTCAGTAAGAAACCTTTAACATATGTACGCTTGTATATCCAGTAGGTGATGTTAGCGATTGTGCACCTACAACCCGTAGATCATTGGACAAATGAAACTATATGCTATGATATATTTAAGACTTGAAACCAACGGTTTGTTAGTATGTATCCCGAAACGGAAAACATGAGACAAAAATGAAGTCTGTAGGATCAAAAAAAAATTGGGGACGGAGTCCAAAGTCGCCATTGCCCATCGTCCTTTAGGTATCTGTTAGAGATGGTCGTTGAATCAATAAACTGTTTTTTTTAACGACTTTTCATTCGTCAACGAGATAACTGTTAACCATCAATGAACAAACAGGTTGAAAATATTAGCTGTTAATTTACATCAACAAACAAGACGCATTAGTTCAATAGCCGTTATTTTATTCAGTTCTAAATAAAACCAGTTGAAAATAAAAAGCTGTTAATGCTGTTAATTTACGTCAACGGCTCAACGGATTATTTCACTAAAATTTTATTAATTTCTGACAATCAACTAGTATGCGAAACGAATACTTCCGAACGATAGCGAAGTTATTGGCAACAAAATTGTCAATGATTGAAAACGTCAACATAAATTAACGCTAAATGCTACTGATTGAACATTCAAAACCTGGTATTAATTTAACAGCTTTTTCAACCTGTTTTGAAAACGTTGACATAAATTAACGCTAAACGCTACCGATTGAGCATTTAAAACTTGTTTATAATTTAACAGCTTTTTTACACACGCCGCGTTTACATGACGCGCAGTTTGGGTTTAGACCCGAGCTATCCACGGAAGCTGCCATCGTTGGTCTCAAGCATACTGTCCAATACTATATGGACCAAAGGACACCGGTATATGTGTGTTTCCTTGACCTCTCCAAAGCTTTTGACCTTGTTTCATATGATGTGCTCTGGAGAAAGTTGAGGAGCACGGGTGTACCGGTGGAGGTGCTCAATATGCTTAGATATTGGTACGCTTACCAAACAAATTTTGTGAGGTGAAATAATACACTCTCTGAGACATATACGTTGGAAATCAGGGTGAGACAGGGAGGTTTGACGTCGCCTAAGCTTTTCAACCTATACCCTCATCGTCGAGCTCTGCGTTAACAACATTAGCTACGCCGATGATATGGTGCTGCCGAGCCTGACGGTGAGAGGTCTCAGAGAGTTGTTAGGAGTATGTGAGGCCTATTCTGCTGTACATGGCCTTATATACAATGTCCAAAAAACGGAATATATGGTCTTTAGGGCCGCCGGTGGATGCCCCGAGTATTCACATAATATTACCCTAAATGGCTTGTGCATAAATCGTGTCTCGAAATTTAAATACCTGGGTCATTTAATTACCGAAGATCTTGAAGACGATCTTGACATTGAGAGGGAGCGCAGGGCTTTAGCGGTCAGAGGTAATATGCTGGCCCGCAGATTCTCCCGCTGCTCTGAACATGTTAAGATAACGTTGCTCAAGGCGTATTGTGAAAGCTTTTATACGGGGAATCTGTGTGTTAGTCATACCAGAAGATCGCTGGATGTCCTGCGCGTCCAGTACAACAACATCTTCAGGATGATGTTGGGGCTGCCTCGCTTCTGTAGTGCTTCGGGGATGTTTGCGATGTATCACACTGATGACTTTCATGCCATCACCCGTAAGAAGACTGTGTCCCTGATTTGCAGAATGCGTGGCAGCTGCAACGGAATTCTGAAGACTGTGGCAGATCCTTTATTAAGCGGGTAATTTGAATATATTTTAATTCTGATTTTAATTTGAATTCTGATTTGAATTATAATTTTGATTTTGTATTTTAATTTTGATTTTAATTTTAAGTTTGGTTTTAAATGTAACTGTAATTTTTAATTTTTTAATTGATGTAAACTTTAATTTTTGATCTTAATTCTTGAAGTTAGTTTTAATTTTGAATTGATTCAATTTTGATGTTATTTTAATATTATATTTAATATGTATTTTAAAATTGATTCAGACTGTATGGATTAAGTTATCTGAAATAAATGAATTTTATTTATTTAACCTGTTTTGAAAACTTTGTCATAAATTAACGCTAAACACTACCGATTGAATATTCAAAACCTGTTAATAATTTAACAGCTTTTTTAACCTGTGGACCACTGATGATTAACAGTTAAATTACATTAACCAAAAAATCGTCAATGACCCACCTCTAGTGTCTGTAACCAATTACTTTGGTGGTTGCTTGTTGTCACAAAACGACCAAAAAAAAGATTCGACATTTTGTCTCACGCACGTCTTCCAACTTAAGGTAAAGTTTGAAAAGTCAACTTGTCCACAATTTTCCTCATAGCTTAAGACAAATGAAGTCAAAAACTTACTTAACGACTTGTAAATATATAATTGGTCCACCTTAATTGTTACTAAACAATTTAGTAAGTGTATTTAGGTAGTTCGCGAGTCACTAATTGAGTTTGTGAACGATAGTTAGTCTAAGTTTATTTTTTGTTGTCTATGTCCTAGAGGCTAAGTTAGAAGAAAAATAAAGAAAATACTTCTATTTGCGGCAAAAATAAAAAGGTTTTAATATTGTAAATGTGAGCACGGTGTTGGGCTTGGAGACTGTAGATTTATAGGCTATTTTCTGTTCTACGTTTTCATTTCTCTTAATAAGTACCTGGTGCTTATTGACAGGTCTGCACTGACCTCCCATACCTATTACCACGTTAGGCGATGACAAAACACAATACAAGCTCTAGGTAGCCAAAACTTCGTTTCTGGCCGAGTATACGCGATTCAGCGTCACCGACCGACTGGAGCCAAGTACACCCGATTCAGCGTCACCGACTTGAGCATGACAGTTCAGTTTCGTTCACTGTTCAGAAAGAGTGCAAAGTGCGCTTAAAAAAATTGCGCTTTTAAAAACATTGTATGGGTGACAATCTTGTTTTTGCGATCCGGCCCGTCCCTTGCTGCCAGCGATGTTCTAAGCCGAGGCCCGTACCCCACAGGGTGCCCTGAGCGTGTAGTCGCTCTAGTTTTAAGTTTTTAAGCCCTGGCTGGAGGTCTTCATTTATTAAGGTAGCCACAGGCAATTCCGATTAAGCAGCCGACAACTTCATAGGTTGATATGCGCGATGTAATTCTCAAAAAACAGTGACAATCTTGAATATTGTCTGGAGATATACCTTCAGGTGACTTGAAACTTTTGAATCATAAAAACCGACTTGAAAAAGAGCAAAATAATGTTACGAGTACTTAATATCACTGTGTTCTTTCGACATATATTTTAAATTAACCTCTTAACCTATAACTTAAGTGGTATGGTTTTCATTTTCAATTTAAAATGAAAACCACAAGATTTTCCACTTTTAACGCCCCGCAGTGTCGTCTGTGTTCCTGCTGTGTTTATAGATTATTTCAGTTTGCTCAGACTTACTGAAAGTGTTAATACTATACATCTATAATTCTATAGATATATAATACAAAGTCGGTTTGTATGTCTGTGTGACCATTTAGCTCTTCTGAATTAATACACAATGGATTTTGATGCGATTTTCACCATAGTTTAAAGATATTTTTCTGGAAAGTTTAAGTCTATATATCAATATTTAAATTAGGTTCTGCATTACTGGTCCTTGGTTCGATTCCGACGGAAAAAAGTGGTATATGGAATTTCTTAGTAGCAGATTGAAATCTGGATATATGCCCGGTTGTTGGCAATAAGCTCGTCCCCTTTTACACAGGACTGTTGCAACGTGGGTGCCCTAAGGTACGCTTCTACCCAACCTTCCGCGGCAACAAGGCGTCCTGATCTGTTACTGTACAAGGTTGTTTCAACAAATAACAACAAGGGAACAAATTGCCACTTATTATTATTACATTACGCCCCCGAATTATTACAGAGTGTGATAATGATAATAATCACAAGTTTACTATTGTTGTCGTAATAAAAATAATTTAATTAATTTGTCGTTCGTGGGTGTATTTTCGTATTACTCAGTAACTGTGTTGTGGGGGTCAGATGGGCAGTCGTTCTGTGTAAAATAGTGGTATTCAGCTGCATTTGGATGGACTGGAAGTCGACCCTAATATAGTTAGGACTAAGCTAGACAGGTGCTTAGAAATTGTGATGAAACCCTGCTTTGTAACTGCCATGGGTGCGGGTTGTTCGAAAGAGATACCGCGGCCCCTGGCACACAGGCAACTGAGGGAACACGGGTGGGTTTTAGTCAGTAAAAGTCTGACACGCCCTCCCGCTCCATCCAGAGCGGGAGAAGTTATTTGATAATTTCCCACCCAGAAAACAAAAACCCTGCTTTGTAAATTATCTGTCGAAATTGATACTATTGATATCTCACTTCAAGCTCATAGGGAGTGGCTTGTGGCCGAGTAATAACTTCCGCACGGGTTGATCGATCAGGTTTAATTACGCTTACAGTGGTTGGTCGGACGGGTGACCATCTTTATTTACGAAGATCACTCCGTCCCTCAGAAAATACGTTAAGCCCATGGTCCCGGCTGTCATTCGTGGATCTTTGACAGTCGTTACGGGTTACGTCAGAAGCCCGAAAGTCCGACAAAGCAGTCTCATCAAAGTGTATTTCCCAGTTACCGGGTTATGAGGTCACATAAGCAATCGCTCCATGTAGTATACTGATTTACTGGTTACAGTTAGACTGGAATCTGACTCTTACTTAGTTGTAAAAAGCCTATTAGGCAGATTGCTTGACTTCAAGCTCATAAATATTATCCTAGAAATATGGTAGAGTAATATCCCCTTTAGTAGCGAATTTGTCTCCCCATACCTAATGACAATTTAAAAGTACCGACCTATAAAAACGTTGCAAACCAATCATTCTTTTCATTTATTCTCACTGAAACTTAACAATGTAAAAAATACTCGATCGCTAATGTCGTCTTAGTATGTTCAATTATTATTTTTCAATCTAGGGCTGGTGTACTTTTAATTTTGCAAACCTCTCGCTGTTGACAATTTATAATGAAGACTGTGTCGGTCTCCAGACGGGGAACGTGGGCAAACCTGCGTTTAGCGTTCACTGCCATTTTATGGAAAAAGTATGTAGGTAGGTCCTGTGCGCCAAGATGGGTTTTCTAATTGACTAAAATAATTAAGTTCCAAGAAAACTTTCATCTCCTATTTAACACCACTAGTGGCGGCACAGTGGTCGAAATTCGACCATAATTCATTTAAAACTTAATGTATTTCTAGTGCATTATTATTAGTGATGTACCGACTAGTCGCCGACTTGTCGGGAAAGCCGACTATTTGGCCACATTTGTAGTGTGCGATTAGTAGGCTAAAACCGCCGACTAGTCGGCCCATTTTTTACTCGTATTAATATGCTTAAAAATTTAAAAGACGGTGATTTAAATGTAATTGAAATCTTTAATAGTTTAATGTTATTATTTTTATTATAGAATTAGTTTTACAGTTTACTTTCAGTGCAATCTAGAATAGGATAGGAAGAAACGCTGGCTCGCACTTAAACAATGATAGAATAAAGCCAAAGTAATTAATAACATGTCCTGACGATTCCGCCTGGTCACCGGGCGCCGCGAACCGAAAGCCTAGCAGCCGAAAGCGTAGTCACGAACATTACCGATGTCACCCGAACTCAACCGAAAGCAATAATTGGCTCGGCCGACTTGCCGGCCAATTAGTCGGCCATTTTGCATCCGACTAGTCGGCTAGTCGGTAGGTTTTTTTTAAGGTACACGTCATAAGGGGCGATCCTATTACCATGTATCGGGCACCAATTCAGACCCTAGGCTGCTACTGAAAAATAAAACCCAATGACACTTTGCCAATCTGGGAATCGAACCTAGAACCACACTTGCAACCACTAGAAAACGAGGCAGTCGTTTCTTAAATGTTACCTCATTTCAGAAATGACTAAATTGGACAGGCGGACAATTTTTTTTTTCTTAGAATTGACGTCTCGCAGTTCAACCTATGAGGTTGTCGTCCGCTTAACCGGACTTGCCTGTGATAATCCTAATAAATTAAGATTACCAGCCAGGGCTTTAAAAAACTTAAAACTGCGACTGCTCGCTAAGGGTACCCCTTGTGGGGTATGGACCTCGGCTTAGGGTATCGCTGGTAGAGGGCAGCAAGGAACAAACTGAATCGGACTGATTTAGGGGAACAGGCGGACAAATAAGTGAATTGGGTTTTATACTTTAATTTTTAAGCTCGTAAGTTCGTAAGACTAAACATTGTCCGTAAGGCGAAGTATAAAATCAAAATCAAAAGTCATTTATTCAAACTACGCTGAGAGTCAGCACTTTTTAAACGTCAAAATTACATAAGACAGTCCCCCCAAAAAGCCCGCCCTTCACCACTTCCTAGTGCTTTAACTGGGAAGAAGAAGTGACGCAAGAAACTCCCCAGCAGCACAGCTGTCTGTTAAGTTGGAAGAACTTGATTCTATACAATAACAGCATATAACCATCATTCAACGATAAATGAAAATTTAATTAATAAAAAATAAAAATAAAACAAAAAAATGGTTTATGCAGTGTGTGTATAACGTATGCACACAGAACATCACGCCTGTATTTCTTGAACGATCAGACAGAGGTGTTTATTTAGTACACCCACATTTCGCAAGTAATATAGGGGCGACCCTATTACCAATATTACCATCTACCGGCACAGAGAAGAAGCGAAACGGACGAAGTATGACGTCTTTGTATTTAATACTTTGTCCAAGAACCTTCAATTTTAAACTTTGTGTCTCAAGTTATTCTTTAACAATACTATAGCCAGTGTGCTAACTCTATCTGCAAAATAGTGAGGGACTTCGCAGCCTCTTTTTATCCCGGAAGTAAGTTCGTGGGATAATTTCCGACCTCCAAGCCGGCGAAGCCGTGGGCAAATGCTAGTATTACCAACCGATCATTATGAGATTTGACGGAGCCTGGGACCTGGAGAAGAACATTGATAGGCTATTTTGTTACTTTGGATAAGTATTTGTATTAAAACTGAGAACCTCTTTTTTTTTGAAGTCGGTAAAAAAATGGGTCGTACGAAATACAGCGCTACCTAATAGTGGGGTGAAAATCTCCGTGACACCCAGTGTGAGTGCGATGTTTCTGATCCTTTGATCAGAAACATCGCACTCACACTGGGTGACACATGACCTCAGCATGCACAACGGACCGAATGGCTAAGTGCGTAAAGGGAGTCCCATCATCATCATCAAAGTATGACCTATCTGATCTCCACAACCCAGTTACTGAGTAACACGATACCCCTCGGTAAGACTGATTGTCAGAGTTTTGGGACGACCCGTAATGACTGTTAAAGAGCTATGAATGGCAGCCGGGATCAACTGCTCAACATGTTTTTCGAGGATCGGAGGGGTCTTCATTATATAATCGATGGTCACCCATCCACGAACTGACCGCGGCAAGCGTAGCTTAACCAAAATGTCCGGCTTTGTTTCAGAAAATCATGACTTTTCAAACGAAATGGAAACCCAACTTATGATCTCAACATTTTACTGTAAATTGTTGTACAGTGCCTACTTTTAACGCCATAAGAACGTAGCCGACGAATTGTGGGAATACGGTATTACTCTAATTTTTGAAAAGTGTCTTAATTAGATTCTAGAGTGCTAATAAACCACTAAAAAAACAACATTTTCTATTTAATCGACTATTGCCATAAAAATGCATTTAAATTTTACATTTTCAAATTTCGAGCGTAATTTGACGAAAACGCTGGACGCAGTGGACGCCATATTGCTCTTTGGGTATGACGTTAGTTTTCTGTATAAACAATTGCGCTGATATTTTATAAAACAATTGTTCATAATTTTAAAAATGAGTTATTTTTCTACTTATCGTTGGTTTGTTGTTCCTGAATGCAAAATATTATTTCAATAAAAATTACTTTGGTTACGAAAATAATAAAAGTACAGAGTTGCTCAGTGGACATGCCGTATGACGCAACAACATGGCGGCTACTATTTCATGGTGTTCAAAAACAGATTAAAAAAAATTAAAACTTTAAATTGTATTTTAAAATTTATTTTGTTGTTTCATGAACTAAAACTAACATTTTCCGACTGCTTTGCCGAAGTTATCTCAATAATATATTTTAGATTTTTTTCTCTTATAGGGTAAAATACCCTATTCAGTAAAAGGGAAAGAAAATTTGCATGAAATACGTTCCTTTAACAACACTTTATCTGTGAGACAAGACCAACTGTCACTAGTTAGTTGTTTTTTCATTTACTGCAACGCGCTGAAAAGGGCATTGAACTTATTACTTTTAACGATTTTAGTACCATAGCTTATAAAATCAGCCTATAACGTTCTCACTGCTGGGATTCAGGCCTCTTCTCTGTGAGAGAAGGCTGTAATAGTCCACCACGCGAGCACAGCGCGGGTTGGTGAATGTCACATGTTTTTGAATATTTCGATTTTTTTTTAAGAGTTGTTCGGAATTGTTACTAATCTTCTATACGTGAAGCAAAAACTTTGTAGCCCTTTTTAAGAAAATTACGAGAACGGAGGAGTTTTTTGAAATTGTGCACAATTAAAGTTTAAATGGAGAAGGAGTGCTGAAAGCTAAGTTAATTATAATAACACTAGCTTTTCCGAGCAGCTTCGCCCGCGTGGAGGTCGAAAATTATCCCATGGGAACGTACTACCGAGATAAAAAGTATTCTATGTTTTAATCCAGGTTATAATCTATCTGTGTGCTAAATTTCATCCAAATCCGTCCAGCCGTATTTGCGTGATTGAGTAACAAACTTCCAAACATCTTCACAAACTTTCACATTTTTAATATTATTAGTAGGATTTAACTGGTTGGCTTATTTTAAAAAGCCCTAGGCGAGAGTTTCTAATCAAAAGGTTATTATAGATGTTTGTTATAAAATACTAAACGGGCTTAGATACATGGCACGCATTTAACTGACTGGGATTAACTACGTAGAATGCTTTGTATTCGGGTACGTCAAGTACTTCCCTAAACGATAGTCATTAGGCACGCAATTAGCATGCAGGTTTAGATTTCAAACCGTTTTTAAGAGACTTTAAAGCCAGTTAGATTACAAATAATTAAAAAAGAAAAACGTTCAATTAGAAAATAATTAACCATAATTAAAAATTTTTTTTTGCATTTTTTGCTTTGACGTCACCATAAGGAGGTGTAATTGATATAACGGTTGATTTTATTTGATAAAAAGCAATTCATTTTCTAAGTAATCTTTAAATATTTAATTTATAAAAATATCCCATTGCTGGGACACGATTATTTGTGAATGTACTGAACAAATACGACAAAAATATATTTTAAATGTGAACTCAACGCAACATAATATAATAAAGATAATAAATTTAATCTCTGAAAACTTAAATTTAAAATATATACTTTATCTTCAACAAATATAATAAAAAATAATGGCTAAGCCACCTCCACCGCACACAACATAATTTATTTAAAAGAATTAACATTTTCTTTTTTAAGAAAATATCTTTAATTAAATATCTTCTATAAAAGCTATGGGTCGCTATGAGTAGTAATGGGTTCTGGACTCACCTGAAGACGAGTGGCTACTGAGTGCAGCGTAGGGCGAGAACCAAGGCTTATATACGGCTGGACTGTAGGGGCGGGCGGGAACAAGGGCGGCAAAGGAGTCGTTGTCTCCAGTAAAAATTTAAAAATAATATTTTTCTGAAAAAATATTAATTGTATTTTGTCTTACTACTTACTTACTTACTAGGTATTAGTCTATAAATATAGTAAAATAAAAAACTGCTTCGTTTTGGAATTTGAAAACGAGTTTGCCGTCTTCAATAACGTTCTGAACTGTGATTATTCCACTCAGTTACCATATTATTACATAACACTCACAAAAGATAACGTCTTATCTATAATACGCAAAGGGCCAGGCAGAGGTACCTATCGTACACTCATAATTCGCCAGTTACGTTTGAGTCCCATGTAAAAAGGATCCTAGTGCCATCAACCGGGCACAAATCCAGACCCTACTGAGAAATTCCTATTGCTAACCCAACAACACTTTTCCCAACCTGGGAATCGAACCTAGAACCTCATGCTCTGCAGTAGCTCTAGCTACCACTGGACTAACGAAGCAGACTTACACAAATTGTTATTATAATATGTCATATTTAAGTTTTTTTTTTGAAGTGAAAACTTCTATAAGCGCGTTGGGCAGTTTTTGAGATGGGAAAAACAATTGAACTCGCAACACTGTTCAAAACCTGCACACGTAATTATTCAAGTTTTCACTTCTGTCGGTACTCCCAGAGTGCCACTGTTTTTTTTTTGAGGATAGGAAATCATCAAATAACTTCAGGGAGGGCGGGCATGTCAGACTTTTACTGACTAAAACCCACCCATGTTCCTTCAGTTGCCTGTGTGTCAGGGGTGATATCTCTTTCGAACAACTCGCACCCCTGGCAGTTACAAAGCAGGGTTTCATCACAATTTCGATTTCACAGTTGGTGCTGACACCTCTTTGAGGCGCCCATGAAACACAACGCACCGTCGACCCGGGCTTGGTCCTTACCGGACAGCGAGCTATCCGTTACTCGCCGTCCGCAAGCCCGCGCCTACGGTGGCCGGTAATCAGGCTGGGATCTCCGACGCCCAGGGCGTCTCCTGCGGTGACTAGGTCCGTAAGGGCGCATGCACTCCCTCTCCCTCACGTGCGCCGCTTCCCTCTTCACTAGCATTACTGCTTCGCAGAAGGAGGTGACGGCTACCTATGCACTGTCGCTCCGTACCATGACCTGGACCAGAGCCGGACACGAGAGATCGCCGCCGCCGATCGCCTCCACATTGACACGGCGGTGCTCCGCCCAAGCCGGGTTGACTTCCACCGTATGCTCCACCGTGTTCTCAGGGCGATCTACGCAGTGGAAACACCCGGGCTTTACCTCCCGCCTTATGGGAAACAGGAACCTCCTGAAACAGCCGTGTCCGGTGAGGACCTGTGTCAGCGGAAGGTGAGGTCTCAATCCACTCCTCAAAGAGGGGACTTACCGCTGCAATTGTGGCTTGGCCACTGTATATTTAGGTGAAGGTATCTATGGGTCTTTTTAACCTGAAAATAAATCGATTATTATTATTATTATTTAACGGTTTAATCACGTGTTTCTAATTACTGCAAAATTCAATCTCACGATTTAGTCACGGGTGTGAGTGTACTTCCTGATAAATTCAATTTCACTTTAAAAGATCCTAGTCTAGTATGGAGAAGAGTCTTGAGAACATCACACAAAGAGGTCGCGAAGGTTGGAAACCTTATCCACAAAACAATGGGCTATTCTTATTTTACATGATTTCTTAGGAAATTATGAAAACAATAGTGTTTTAAGTTATATTTAACGCAAAACACACAAGAACTGCATGATTGTTTAAAAACTGATATTACTGAGGAAAGTTTTGTTTACCGTAACAATTCTATAGTTATCTGATATATTACTCCACTACGGCAGAGAACAAATGTAATTTTTTAACACTTACTGTTTCGTTTTCTTCGCCCGGAAAGCATGTTTAGTCGTTGGTTCCGGCTGTCATTTCTAGATCTTTGATGAAGCCAAAAAGTCTGACAAGCAAGGATATCGTATCACCCAGTAACTGGAATGTGGTTAGGTAGGCTCTATGTAAAAAAAAACTGTTATTCAGCTGCATCCTGTTGGGCTCAGTTACTTTTTGCAACAACATAACTAATATATATTTGAGAAAATTGTTACCAAAGAGAAACATTTCTTCCAAAACCAAATTTAATAATTGGTTAAAAAACTTTACTTTTACAATAATTACTACAATTCTTTTCTTAAAAAAAATTTGAATCAGCGTCCTTCATTTTTAGAAATAACTATTCTTTTTTCTGAAATATTTCTAGTCTGGTCCGGCTCCACGTCTTTATTCGCCCTACTTCGGACCACCCATTGTTATAACGCAGCATTTCCCACTTCCACCAAACTGCTATTTTTGTACATACTCTAGTAATATCAATAGCAGGAGTAATGATAATCAAGTGCAGTTAGGCTACTTATCATAAACATCGTAAAACAAGCCTTGTATGCGAAATAACATAAAAACGTCACGCCTGTATTTGCTCAAGCATAATCAGCCTATAATGTATCCACTGCTGGGACACAAGCCTCTTCAAAAGGGAGCGGGCTGTAATTAGAGATGCCGTTTTCTGACCCCGAAAATCCCGAGACTTGGCGGTTTTCGGGATTGCCACAAACAGGAGTAGTTTGCATTCCGTAGTCCGTTGCGCCTTGACAATGACCTTGCCAAGAATATATTAACAGACTAGTCACTTTACTCTAGAGCTACCTAAAACTAGAAGCTAAAAGGCTGGAAATTTTTTATATAATAGCATTTATTACATATTGACATAAAGCATCCCCTAGATGGCCTAACGATACGTACTACACAGCTTACACGCTCGCAAGGGTAGAGCTAGTGTAAATTCGAGTTATCAACCGAGTTTTTAGAATGCCAATCATGAAACTCACAGCGGATTCAGATTCGAAGTTTAGAATGAGGTCTTACAGAATCACACTGCAGCAATACTGCACAATAGGGCCCTATTATTATGTTTGTTGTAGAACTTACAGAAAAAAAGTCATTTAAGTATTCAAACTAGGCTGCGACAATTCTTACGTAACTAGGTTTTTTTTTGTTTCTTCTTTTCTTCATATATTGTGATTTATGTAATATTAAAAACATTTTTTCACAAATTATTCAAGTTTTTTTTTCGTATCAGTCCAAATAGAAACCACAAAGTATAATCCCGGATAGTCTCGGGATCCCGGGTTTACGCATCATAAATCCCGTAGTCCCGGGATTGAAAAATATGCTCGGGATTCTATTATCTGGCTGCAATCCACCACGCGGGCCCCGTGCGCATCGGTAGATGTCACGGTTTCGAATTTTTGGTTCTAGAACATTTTCCACGACACAGTTTCCTCACGATGTTATCTTTCACCGTTTGAGAGCATCTAAAAACATAATTGGCGAATACAGTACTACTACTTATGTAGCCCTATTTTTCCCATGTAATAAGGAGGTGAGCATACTGCCATAAATCGGTCACAAAACTAGACTTTGGACTGATGAATCTGCCTAGCTTTTTCCTAACTATGTAGAGCTTGGCTTCCAGTACAATTGGATGTAACTGAATACCAGTATTTCCATGGAGGAACTGCCTATCTGACCTCCATAACCCAGTTACTGGGAAAGACGATACCCGTTGGTAAGACTGGTTGTCAGACTTTCCCGCTTCTAATGACCGTAACAACTGTCAGAGATCTACGAATGACAGCCGGGACCAACGTCTACTGTGTGCCTGTTCTCAAAGCCCGACATCCGTAGTTTCTGCTGAAGCTACGGGCATTACTATACTCCGTATCACCTACGGACATAAAATAACTTCGGGGCCCGAACTACAAATAGATGACAATACGATTTTACAGTGTCCTTATTCCCGTAGTGTATTGTCCGTCCGAAAAAGTTAATTATTCGGGAGTAGGGTTCATATCGATGTATCGAACTATTTACGTTAACGGATTTTCGGAGTAGGTCCCCAGTTTTCCATCAGTGTAGCTACTTACCCGTAGCAATCAGTCGTGAAAGTCACCTACCAAAGTCACTAGACAGTTTGATGAATCAGATTTACTTATTTCTCGTCAAATTCGATGTAACACAATAACGGATAAATGAAACGTAAAATTAATAGTGTATTCGAAGACTGATGAGTTATTTGTGCTATTTATTATGTTATCATATTCATAAAGAGAAGATCGATCAAGGTTAAGTAACGCTTGTCGCGGTCATGGATGGATGAACATCCATTGAAATCAAAACATTTATTTAAAATAAACCAATTACAGGCACTTTTGAGTTGACAAGGGGTCGGTCAGTCAGAAAAATGAAGCCAGTTGCCCGTTCCAAAGCGTTGAAGGTTCCAATGGAGCCGAACGGGCATGAAACTCATATAATATATTTTTTTTTGGGTGGGAAATCATCAAATAACTTCTCCCGCTCTTCGTGTCAGACTTTTACTGACTAAAACCTACCCGTGTTCCCTCACTTGCCTGTGTGCCAAGGGCCGCGGTATCTCTTTCCAACAACCCGCAGCGGGCCTCACCAGTTGGTGCTTCTGATGGACATCTCTTTCAGGAGCGCGTGGAACACAACGCGCCGTCGACCCGGGCTTGGGCCTTACCGGACAGCGAGCTACCCATTACTCGCCGTCCGCAAGCCCTTGCCTACGGTGGCCGGGAATCAGCCTGGGATTCCCAACGCCCAGGGCGTCTCCTGCGAAGGCCACGGCCGTGAAGGCGCAAGTACTGCATCTCCCTCACGTGCGCCGCCTCCCTCTTTGCGAGCATAACTGCTTCGCTGAAGGAGGCGACTGCTAGCCATGCACTCTCGCTCCATATCATGGCCTGGACCAGGGCCGGACGCGAGAGATCGCCGCCGCCGACCGCCTCCATGAGGACACGGCGGTGCTCCGCCCAAGCCGGGCAGACCTCCACCGTATGCTCCACCGTGTCCTCAGGGCGATCTTCGCAGTGGAAATACCCGGGCGTTTCCTCCCGCCTTATCCGAAACACATAAATATATGTTACATTCATTTTGAAATAATACATTTGAGAACGATGTAGAATGACGTGACGTTAAAAGAGTCCGTAAAAAATTTAAAAACATTATACTTAAAATGAAAATAAATTATTACGTGTCGAAACTCCTCCGCCACTCGGAAATCACGTAGCCTTAGGTCCCGGCTGTCATTCGTAGATATTTGACAGACATTCCTGGTAGTCTGAAACTCGGGATTCCGACAACCAGTCTTGTCAAGAGGTATCGTGTTACCCAGCAACTGAGTTGTTGAGGCCCGATAGGCAGACGCTCCGTGTATGTTCAGCCGCATCTGGTTAGACTGGAGGCCGACCCCGACATACCTAGTTGAGGCTAGGCAGATGATGATGATTCTTATTCTTAACTAATAGAACTTAACGGTGTTATATTTTTAAGGACGGCACGTTTGATATATGTTGCTATTGTGTCAGAATCATAACAATTTGACACGGAGAGCGCCATATGTCGTAGCAGCAAAGGCGATTTTCGCAGTGACGTGCTAAAGTAGCCTACCGGTATCGGGAACAGGATCCAAGTTACTGGTGGTCAGGGCTCCTGAGTGAGGACCTTCCTAGCGATATGCGCCGTGTCCAGAAATACCGCTTCCCTAACGAGAGTCTCCTCAGATGTTGGTCGACGCTCTTGGCTATTATACCATTGGTCGTCACGACTAACAGCATAATGACTGCTGTATCCACATCCCACATGTCGACTACCTCGTGATCACGCTTGCCGGGCCAGGGGACCGCTATATCAACAATGAATGTGCGACGCTCCAATCGATCTGTATTGACTCGCTCTTCTCAGATTCAGCTCGGATCCCATTGAGCAAACTGCTATTTTTCTAAGATAGTTTCAAAATAAAGATAAGTAGGTACCTAAACACAAACTAAGAAAGTCAAATCGTCAGTCTGTTAGTTCACGGTTTAAACTGCTATCTCTGTTACTTGCTACTTTTAATAGTTTTGTTTGTTCAAGAGTTCCCTTTGAAATTAACATTTTGTTAGAAAATCTTAGTAGAATTGTCATTATTATATGATGTAACTAGCTTTTGCCAGCGGCTTCGCCCGCGTGGAGGTCGGTGTATTATACATGTACCTACCTAACCTTCCTAACCTTCTTCTTGAATCACTCTATCTATTAAAAAACCCGCATCAAAATCCGTTGCGTAGTTTTAAAGATTTAAGTATACGTAGGGATATAGGGACAGAGAAAGCGACTTTGTTTTATACTATGTAGTGATATAATGCTGCAGAGTAGTGGTGGCTCAGTGGTTACGGCCGCCAGTTACGAGAACAGTTGTATTTCGTATGTTCGAACGCGGACAGGCATTTCGCTTTGCGTAAATGATTTCGTCACCACTGCTTTTAAAACGGTGAAAGAAAACATCGTGACGAAACCGATATATCCTAGAACCAAACATTCGAAGCTATGTGGCATCCACCACCCCGCACTGGGCTGTGGATTTTGACCCACTCCCTCACACAGAGAGGAGGCCTGTGTCCTAGCAGTTGGAACAATCACTACATAGTATAAAACAAAGTCGCTTTCTCTGTCCCTATATCCCTATGTATGCTTAAATCTTTAAAACTACCCAACGGATTTTGATGCGAGTTTTTTTAATAGATAGAGTGATTCAAGAGGAAGGTTAAATGTGTAATACACCGAACTCCACGCAGGCGAAGCTGCTGGCAAAAGCTAGTACATGATAAATGATTTTATTTCTGTAAATAGGTTTGTACAAATACTTTTACACGTCAATCATATTTTTTAAACTAGATGAGGTCTGCGTTTTCTATCTGACTACTCTGAGAAGACAGGCCGAAACAAACTCAGAGGTCACAGTCTGTTTTAAAGTGACCACGTGGATCGGTGTCTGAAATGGTCTTTTGAGAAAAGAACCACACAGATTAAGTGGACCTGTCAATTAAGTGCACGCATTTATCAGTAATCATGCAGCGCAACTCAGAACTTGAGGAGCTCAACGATTTGACGAACAATACCAAAGACAGGACATTTGAGTAGACTGCATTTAAAGTACTCAAATTGCCAGATTAATATTAAAACTAACTGAGAAAGAGATGAAACACAAAACAAAAAACACAAAAAAAAATTACCCACATACTCACATTCACAATAATTAAAACAATAATAATATTATACTTCTGAAAGTAAATATTCATGTCAAAGTGTTTATAATAATTATCAAATGCCAAAGAGTATAAGTTTGCGAAAACAAAAAAAAAAACAACATTTAGTATGCAAAAATTGTAGGAGGTCAATCCCAAGCTTTTTTGTCCTCAATATAATCTTTAACGGTATAAAAGGCTTTCAGGCACAACTTACGTTTAATGAACGATTTAAATTTATTGATACTTAGATCTTCAACATGGCTTGGAAGTTTAATATGGGTTGATGATGATGAAATGAAAAAATATTTGAGTGTTGAAATTAGGCTCCGAATCAGTACTTTTGTAACCTCAAAATTAGGCTCCGAATCAGTACTTTTGTAACCTCAAAATTAGGCTCCGAATCAGTACTTTTGTAACGTCAAAATTAGGCTCCAAATCAGTACTTTTGTAACGTCAAAATTAGGCTCCGAATCAGTACTTTTGAAACGTCAAAATTAGGCTCCGAGTCACTACTATTGTGGCGTCAAAATTACATAAGACAGCCCCCCAAAATGCCCGCCTTTCTCCACTTCCCAGTGCTAGAGCTGGGAAGAAGAAGTGGCACAACACACTCCCAACAACGATTTCCATTATCGTTTAGAGAATTTATTCCTGAAAATCGAGCAGTGTGTTTTTTCTACGCGCTGGGATGCACTCTCTTGGATGCTCAATACTCGGTTGAACACCGAGAGTTCAAATCCAGTGCGTCATTAATTCCTGCCGCGATATTTTTACGTCGATGCGTGATTGTAAATACCAAGATTTCTTAGAACATTTTATTTATAGAAAAACTTTATGAAAATCTTGTAGGCGTACTCAAGCCATACTACTACTACTTTGATCTTCAAACTGTAATCTGAAGAGGGGTAGTCAGAACTCGAAGAAGCCTTAAAAATATAATAAACAAACAAACAAAATTTAATATTTTACGGAGTTCGAAAAGTCGTATCATGTATCGAGGGGAATTGCGTTTCCTTTATTTCTGTTATTGAAGAAGAATTGAGTTTTTTGTTAGAAGTGACTGTTATGTAGCTAGTAGCAGTTGTCACCGATCTATTATCACCATTTATTCGTCGTTTGTTTATTTAAACGTGGGCTGCAGCCGGAAACCAGTGTCGGAAGAAGTTGTTTAGACCATACCACGAATCGGAAACGGGTATCGGCTGAAGGACATAAGATTACTTTGGGGCCCGAACTAACAATTAATGAGAACACGATTTGACGATCCTCACTACTAGTGATGTGTTTTGCCCGTTCGATAAATTGAATTAGAAACTTGTTTTGACGGAAAATACTTTCGGACAGACTCCAGATCCTAGTATCCTACTATCCTACTAATATATTTTAAATGTGAACGATTTTTTATGTTTGGATTTTTGTTACTCACCCATGCTAAAACGGCTGAACGAATGTGCATGAAATTTGGCACACAGATAGTTTAAAACCTGGATTAACACATAGGATACTTTTTATACCGGTAATACGTTCCCGTGGGATAATTTTCGACCTACACGCGAACGAAGCCGCTAGCAAAAGCTACTTTAAATAGAAACATGTACTATGAAGAAATATAGTTTACATCTCTCTCAGGTTATCCCACGTTGCATTGAAATGGAAAACATTGAAGTGTTTATTTAAATCTATCCAAGCATGTGTCTGGAGACGGAATAAAACATTGCCAGCGCTTCTGATATACTAAGTTTGAAGATTTCAGATGTTGTTTCATAGTTGATAGATTTCGCCCGCGGCTTCGCTCACATGGAGGTTGAAAATGATCTCACTGGAATGTGCTACCAGAAAAAAAAAATTGACAAGGTGATAGATGGTATCCTTATAGAAGTATGAGGAAAAGGTTGAAATGAAATGAAATGTTGATTTATGTAAGTAGATCATATAAGACACTCTTACACACCAATATTTTGTTGGTCAATATTTTAAAAACTAGATGGCGCCGGTATTTCCTAGCTGACTGTTCCCTGAGAAGAAAAGCCGAGACAAACTCAGAGGTCTCTTTTCAAGTCCAAACATTATATTATTTGAATTTTATGTGAGTCTAACAATGCAGGGCAATGTCTGGAAGGGCCTTTTGAAGAAAGAGCCATTGCAGCTTTGAGCTGACCTGTCCCAACAGACGGCGTGTATGTAGCAGTCACCGTGTAGCTCAAGGTTGTAAAGTTCACTCATGCTCTACAGTAAAGGGAAGATCCTCCGACCAGACGGGTGTTGTGTCTGGTGGGCTACTGCCCGATGGTTGGTGTCGGGATGTCGTATCTAATCGCGCGATAAACTCTGATTGCGCGATGCAGGATTCGTGACGTCAGATCATCGATGCGTAGTTCGCATTTGGCTTTGTAGATGCCACCACAAGACTTCCTGATGCTATTCTATCCCTTTGCTTCGTCCATGTTCATACATCTGAAGCATAGATGTGCAAATCAGAAGGCCAATTCTCGTAATTTAAAACGTTCACAATCTAGTCGCAGTCTCACCTCGGCGACAATCAAATGACAAAAATGTATGGAAATTCGAGGTATTTTTGACAGATTGAGACTGAGATCAGACTATGAACGTTCTTAAAATTACGAGAACTGACCCTCTGATGATATATGACAATGTAATCATCATCTGCCTTTCGCTCTCAAAATTTTTATTTTCATTTTTATTTTTTGAGGGTAGTAAATCATCAATTAACTTCTCCCGTTCTGGGTGGAGCCGGAGGGCGTGTCAGACTTTTACTGACTAAAACGCAACCGTGTTCGTTCAGTTGCCTGTGTGCCAGGGGCCACGGTTTTTCTTTCGAACAACCCGCACCTCTGGCAGGCATCGGCCCTTGCGGACCCCACCAGAAATGTTTTGCGGTTGGCTTCCAGTTTATCCGGATATGGCTGAATATTTTAGATGGAGCGACCGCCTATCTGACGTCCACAACACAGCTACCAAGTGACGAATGTCGAAGATCTACGAATGACAGCCGGGACGAACGGCTTACTAGCTTTGCGGATGGTCACCCATCCACGGACCGACCTTGGCAAACGTTGCCTTAACCTTGCAGATCACCTTGTGCGGCTGTTATTATGCCACGAGCCCCTCTGGTTATACAATAATGCACTAAAATGAAGAATTCTTTAAGACACGAAGTTAATATTCTTATAATAAAAAAGCGAAAGGTCACTCATTTATTCACTCACTGATTAAACACGAAATCTCAAAAACTACTGCACCTACAGAGATGAACTGTGTCAACAGTGATAGATTAAGAGTAGGAGACGTCAGCTAAGAAAAGACTTTAGGAAACTCTCCCCGTAAATGGGTGAAATAGGGGGGGAAGTGTGTATAATTTTTTTTATTCCTTTGAAGCGGGTGGAGTCGCGGACAGGACCTAGTATTCTTAGAATATCACATTTTTATTTCTTCTCAGTTGATTAAAAACTTCGTGCGCAGAAACCGCAGTGTTTTCAAGTTATTCGTAATAGATTTCTTTGCTGATAAGAAAAGCAAATATAGGATTTTTAATACTTTAGCTAAGTAATAAGTATAAGCACTGAAGGTATTCTGGTCGCATGCACTACTGCTGAGCACGAGGTCCTGGGTTCGAATCCCGGGTCGGGCAAAAGTGTTACAGGGTTTTTCGATCTGGAATTCCTCAGTACCAGCCTGGATTCTAGATTTGTGCCCGGTTGAATAGGCAATAGACTCGCCCCCTATAAAATGATACTTAAATATAACCGGGAAAATATAGGTTTACTACACAGGGTAAGTTTTTATCCAGTGCGCAATCTGTAACCATGAATTCAGCATATAATTCTAGACCCCCCAGCGCAGAAACTTTTCGTCGGTTACACAAAAAAAAAATCAGCTCTTCCATAAATTTTGACGGCGTAGGTATTGCACTTTTCTATGAAACAGCAGATTTTTTTTGTATAACCAACGAAAAATTTCAACGCTGGGGGGTCTACAATGCTATGCTGAATTCATGGTTACAGTTTGCGCATTGAGAGGCAATTCTCGTAATTTTAAGAACGTTCACAGTCTGATCTGTACCTATCTGTCAAAAATACTTCAAGTTTTCATACATTTTTGGCAAGTATTTGACATTTGATTGTCGCCGAGATGAGACTGCGACTAGATTTTGACCGTTTTTAATTACGAGAATTGGCCTTCTGGTTAAAAACATATCCTGTAGGTACACATTTGACTAACCCTTCGGGAAATAGACGTGATTTTATGTTTAATAATTATAAGCATAATCAGGTCTATATTGTTCCCACAGCTGGGACACAGGCTAACTATCCGTGAGAGTGGGCAGTAGTCCAGCACGCGGGCCCAGTGCCGAGTGGATGTCACATGTCTTCGAATTTTTGGTTCTAGGACATGCTAGATTCTTCACGATGTTAGCTAGGGTAAAAGCCGGATAGTTGCCACACTTTTGCAAAAAAAAAAAAAAAACTTCATTTGTTAGATACTGATACCGGCCGATACTTTGGTTTTTTAACAACAAATTTATAAAAAGTAACAAACATTATCTTTAATATTTCCAGAGTATTAGCGATTTTTGCGTACCTCTATATTTTGGGACATTTATCTCGCATAGGGGACAGTTGCCTAATCCATATAAATTACGTTTAGGATAGATGCCCCGCCGAGAAACAGGACATCTATCCCGCAAAAACTTTGATCGTATTTTGTCTTCCCATGCAATCGCACAGAGACATACGACACGGTCAACTTATTGATAGAGTTTTTCGATAGGTTAATAAAATAGCATGCGATTCATCCGCCAAACTAAAGTAATTAAAATCGGGGCAACTATACCCCTGGGGCAACTATCCTGGTTTTACCCTGAGCAATAACTACATTTAGAAGGGAAGTTTATTCTTAGTCTTTGTTCCGCTACGACCTCGTAGCAAACATCAGCTCCGCTACGACCTCGTAGCAAACCTCAGCTCCGCTACGACCTCGTAGCAAACATCAGCTCCGCTACGACCTCGTAGCAAACATCAGCTCCGCTACGCCCGCCCGGGCTGGCGGCAGCGGCGCCGCCGACATGCTACGTTTTCGTAGCATACAGGTTCTATGCTACGCTTTCGTAGCAAATACCGGCTCCACTACGCTTTTGTAGCATATACCAGCTCGGCTACGCTTTAGTAAAAGACACCCGGTTTTATACTACGCTACTTCGTAGATGGCCGGATTAGCTGGACTCGTTTAGTAAATATTGGTCCTTGTGAGCTCTGGACAGAGAGAGGTGGACGTTTGGTGGACGTTAATGGCTAATAATAAATAATAAAACGCCTTCGTAGCAAGCAGACCGCTTCACATTTGTAGTTAAACTTAGATTATTATAGGTACTAGTCATTATTTTGCCTATGTCTTGAATATTTACTAGTAACCGATCAAAATTGTACTATGCTCTGAAATTGAGTAAAAGTAAAATGCAAAAGAATTAATAAACGAAATATATTTCGGAAAATATCAATGGGAAAGTACATTTTCACATTTCTTCATTTGTAAAGTTACAAAAAAATGTTTACCCTATTACTGAAATAAAGTGGCAAGTGGTAATATCACTTTGAAAAATTAAATGGTTATATTCCTTGTAAGTTCACGTAAAAATATCGCAGCGGGATTATTGCGCGCACCGGATCTTCAACGCATGCAGCTGAGATGAGAATATTACGAGAGACGTGTGGTATTACACGAATGGATAAAATAAGAGATGAGTACATAAGAGGTCGGAAAGTAGCACCGGCAACTAAAAAGTTGTGTGGACATCGGTTGTCATGGTACGAGCATGTGATACGGAGGAATGAGGAAAGTGTCGTGAGGAAAGTTTTGAGTATGAAGTCGATGGCTATAAGAGTAGGGAGAGACCAAAGAAACGATGGATCGACTGTGTGAATTATGATATGGTTAAAAAGGGTGTGACTACGGCATACGCGGTCCGAGAGGGGGGGTCCTAGGGGTCATGAGCCCCCCCCCCCCCCAAAGCCGGAAACGTAAAGCTTAAAATAGTAATTTTTCGAAAATAGGATACATTTTCTTAGTAATATGTAGGCAATCTTTGTCTGTGACCCCCCCAATGTCTTTGGCTGCGACCGTGCCTGGACTACGGAGATGACGACTAATAGAGAAGAGTGGAAGATAAAGACATGTTGCGACGACCACACATAAACTGGCATAAGGGCAGGAGAATGATGGGATTTTCAACGCACTGCAACACATACGCCGTTCGATTTTCAACTCTCGGCGCTAACGCCGAAAGTCGAAAATTGAACAGTGTGTTTTATCGACACGCTGAGATGCACTCTGTTGGATTCTGAATGCTCAGTTCAACACCGAGAGTTGAAAATCCAATGCGCGATAAATCCCAGCGCGATATGTTTACGTCCGTTTCAACGTCGTCCAATTCTGATATTCGTTTAGTTACTTTGATCGATTTTTAATAAGTGTAGAATGTTTTTTAATAAGGTGTAAAGTCTTTATTACAATACATTATGACTATAATAATTTACAAAGTTTTATCTGGCATCTGTCAGTTTACTATAAGTATACCATCTTCACAGACCTTATTGTAAGGACAATAAAGATTACTGTAATTTTGCCAGCGATTACAGAAGTTATGAGCTTTTTACCTGTTTGCATCACTGTCAAAATAATAGTGATCTTTATTCTCGTTGCAATAAAGTTGCCGTTGGATTGTTACTTGAGTTCCTATCAGCGGCACCAAACTGGGAAAGACTGTACTACGATTCAATGAAAGGGCTATGCTTGGGCTTTCCTTACGTGGATAAATCAGGAATGAAGAGATCCGCAGGAGAACCAAGGTAACCGTCATAGTCCAAAGAATTGGCAAACTTAAGCGGCAGTGGGCGGGGCACATTTCTCGCAGATCAGATGGCCGATGGGGCCGAAAGGTTCTGAAGTGACGACCGCATACTGGAAGACGTAGCGTTGGAAGGCCTTCCACAAGGTGGACCGATGACTTTGTGAGGGCCGCAAAAATACTCTGTATGCTGGAAGCACAGAACCGCTCGAAGTGGAGGAGCTTGGGGAAGGCCTATGCCAGTGGGCTGAAATGATGATGATGACGATACAAGAATCTCTTTAGAAAAAATTGTAACTACAAACGCCGCCATCTTGTTTTGTCAGGCGCCAAAAGATCCATGTAGCACTCTAGTTGGTTGTTGGTCTATGGTTTATCAATCAAAGAGCTTATCCTCATCTGTCTCATACTGGGCATTAATAAGGCTAGTGACAGACTTCTTGTCAGTCATCTCTGGTTCTTTCAATATTTTCTGTTGTTTGTGGTAATGGAGGCTTGTCTCTGAGTTTTCGCTGTCCGGGTCTATGGTCACCCGTTCGATTGTTACTTTTATGTTGTTCATTGCGTTCTTGGCTTTCTCTGTAACAAAGTAAATTAAATATGTTATTATGATGCATGAATTTCTTGAAGTTTGCCAGAACTGTGTTTAGTTAGAGTTCAGAAAAACAGGTTTTTTTAATTTGATATTTCAAGTGTACACGAGGTGAAAAAAAAATTCGATCTCGCCTCGTACGCTCTTCCATCCTACATTTTTGCCTTTAGTAAATAGCCTATTGAAAATATGAAAATGAACCTTCCTGAAAAAAAATGATCTTGGCGGTTTCAAGGCCTATGGCGTAGGAAGAGTATTATTACACACTTCATACTTGTTTATTTTGTGCTGCCATTATATATTTTTTGCAAAATGTTAATATTATAAATACCAACATAAATTGAGACCGGGGAACCGGAAGACCGGGGGTCTCATTCTTTTTTTGCTGTCTGTCGGGCAACGCCCCAGCAAGCTTAATCCGCCACTGATTAGAGCCTGTCCTAACTGGACCCCGATTATGTGAGCTCCCCTGACTCGAAAGCTGAATTTGCCGTTGAACGGGGGTCGTTGATTCCAAAAAAACCGGCCATGTGCGTGGCGAAGCACGCACAATGACGGGTTCCATGATTGGGATGAATTTATACCAAACTTAATATTTTATTCGTTGTAAAACATGTTCTCCCATACATCGATATACGTCACAACCAATTATCCAGCTGTAAATGTAAGTTAAGTCATGCTTACTTATCGATATCCAATCTAAAATATCCAAAATGCGGGTGTATATACGCATACGCAAAGGTACACCCACATTTCTCCGTCTATCCCTTTACGGATTACATGCGTGATATTATGTTGTTACCTGACAAACAGTTGGTAGGACACGGGCAGATACTGGACACATCAGGGCTAGTGATGCGAATGTTGGCGAACGAATGCTTCATAACGATCTTTTCCTTGTCACAGCCGCACTTACCGCACGAACCCTTGCGTCTCACCACCTCTTTTGTAGAGTATATCCCTGGAAAGGATTTAAATCAGTTCCAAAGCCATGTGAAGGAAATGTAAACAAAAGGATCGGAAAACATACCTATCATAATAATCTTTAGTCACGAATAAGAGACGACCATACAGAGTAACTTAAAAATAAATAATAGTTTAAAAAAACTAAAAAAACACGCTTTAAAAACCAAACTAAAAAGTAGAAAATAATTTAATTCTATTCTATATATTAATTGATTATAAAAATATCTCAAAAAGCACCCCACGCTTTTTAATAGAATTAAATTATTTTCTACTTTTTAGTTTGGTTTTTAAAGCGTGTTTTTTTAGTTTTTTTAAACTATTATTTATTTTCTATTTTTTAGTTTTGCTAACTACAAAAGCGTGTTTTTTTTATAATTTTTTTTAATTATTGAATTGTCATAGGTCCTCGATAAGTCTACAAAGTTTAAATGAAATCTGACCGTTTAAAGTGGGTCAAAATAGCGTCCAAAGGAGTCGGTTACATACAAACATACAAACAAACAAACATACAAGTGAAGCTAATATAAAGCGTGTAATAAACACAAAATAGACAAAAATCGTTTAAAATTATTTCGACAACAGTTGGAGAATGTGAGGTGATGGTACGAGTAGATTGTAAAGATAGCTTGGTTATCTTCAAACTGATTCGCCCTATCACCTCGTACTAGTATATATAACTGTATCACGAGCGGATAGTCTTCCTCAACCTAAGAACTACAGATTCCCACAAGGATCCAGTAACAAGTCACTCCGACGAGCTCTTGTCACCGTTGGCGTTCCAGCTGTATTAGAACCTAAAGGCTTGGCACGCGACGATGGCAAGAGACCGGACGGAATGTCTTTATTTCCATGGAAGTCGGGTAGGCCTTTAGTGTGGGATGCAACGTGTGTCGATACTCTAGCACATTCCCATCTTCCTGGCTCGGTGTGCTGTGCTGGCGCTGCCGCTGCGGCTGCGGAAAACCTCAAGCGGCGAAAATATAACAACCTAATTGGTAATTATATTTTCGAGCCCTTTGGGGTTGAAACCATCGGGCCGTGGGGTCCGAGTGCTCATAAGGAAATCTCTAAAAGGCTGGTTGCAACTTCCCGTGACCCAAGGGCTGGTTTGTACCTTGGCCAGCGAAATACGTAAGAAAATTTGAATTTCGCGAGCTTAACCACGGGGTAAATAGGGCTGAACGGGTGAATCGGGACAACACTTTAAAATTGATTTAAAAGTTGAAATAATAACGTTTGTGGCCAACAAGGGAACTTTTTTGAAGGGTTGGAAATCATCAAATAACTTTGCCCGCTCTGGGCGGAGCTGGAGGGCGTGTCAGACTTTTACCGATTAAAACCCACCCGTGTTCCCCTCAGTTGCCTGTGTGCCAGGGGCCACGGTGTCTTTTTCGAATAACCCGCACCCCTGGAACAAGGGCACTTAATCGTTATTTATAATACAGAAAAGATATAGAGTCCTTTTTGGCAACAAACGATTTCAATAAGAAAATCAATTTCCACCTCCATCCACCTCGTTTGATGGTACTCCTTAAACCCGAAGTTCTAATTTTAAACCTCTAATTATACCTGATAGATGTTTTTCATTTAACAATTGAGGTTATTTTTTTAATTTTTTTATTGACTATCTACTATATATTATTCAGTTGACACAATGAGCGCGAGCAAATTTCTCCTCGGGTCCCGCGCGGGATTCGCCCCAACTTAACCAGAGCTTCATACGTCATAGTTCCATATTCTAGAACGATGAGTCCTGAACCCCTATTAAACCGAACAACATTTGAAAATTACCTTGTTCTCCTTTAGAAAAAACTAGAGGAATGTCGACGCCTCCTGTCCCCACAACGTGCCTTCTCTTCTTGCCTGGCAACCCTTCTCTTTCTACTCTCTTCTTGCTGGGCCAGCCTTCCCCTTCTGTCCTCTTCTTGCCCGGAATCGCTGGCGTGATCGAGGCGAAAGCCTTCTTAATAGAAGCTCCTATGCTCTTTCTCTCTCCTTCAGGTGGTGATAAAAGGGAGCAGATGCATTCATCAACAGGGCCTGTCCCTTCTTGCATCTTTTTCGCTGATTCTTCATCGAGTTTCTTGGTTGCCGTGTAATTCATTGTGTCCTGTTTTCGTTCAGTGATTCAAGTAATTTTTAATTTTTTGCGTGGTTTTTGCTGTTGGGGTAAATGTTGTTAAAATTGAGTTGAAAGAGAACAACAGAATACCGTTTATGTGGACACAGTTCGTGAAACACAAAATACAAACAACAAAGAAAAAAAAGTAGAAATAACGTTTTAACGACAATATATAGTGTCTGCCTCACGGCTGCGTCAAAAAGGTTAATTTCAGCATTAATGCCAGACAGATGCGGTCTGACGCTGGTTTTCTAATGAACCTTTAGGGACGTGATGAGGAAAACAAACACTTTCAACATATAATACATATAACCCCTTAATACATAATGTTTATACTTATAAATAAATAAATAACCGGAAGCGAACATTTGCGAATACCGAAATCTGCAAATTTTACCGATGTTTTTTATGCGTGAGTAGCCACGCTAGAGATTTTGAGACCAAGTCTCATGTGTTTGTGGCTGTAATTACTCACTTTAAAATAACATGAAAAACAGTTGGCGTAGCCCGAAAGTTCGATCTCTAAGGTATGATCATCATCATCATAATTTCAGCCGATAGACGTCCACTGTTGGACACAGGCCTCCCCCAGAAAATGGAGGGTTTTGCCATAATCGCCACGCTTGGCAGGCGGGTTAGCGATCGCAGTATGGTGTTAAAATGCATATAGAACGCTGCTGCTCATTACCTAGTAAGTTCCTTAGTCGCCTTCTACAACACCTACGGGAAAAAATGGGATGGTGCTATTCCTTACGTTCCTACACGGAACAGGTGATCCAGTGCAACAAAATGATCATAATGACAGGAAGAACCATTGGCTCTCGGTTACGTTGAGAGTATTTTTACAACCCTTATACATAAATACACATATAAATAAACTCACGCCTTCCTGCCATGGGGTAAGGCAGTAACTACAGAATGCCACCTGCTACGATTTATCATTTACGTTCATACATCACATGCACACGCCTGTTGCAAGTACAACGCAGCTAACCTTTCTGAAGAACATCACTAAAAAGGTCACTATATGTCCTCCTAAGGCCTCCCTCCCAGCGTACAACCGTTATATCATCATTATCATCATATCAGCTGAAAGACGACCACTGCTGGACATAGACCTCCTCAAGCTCCTCCACTGCGACCGGTTCTATGCTTCCCGCATCCAGCAGATTCCTGCGGTGCGGCCTACACAAGGTCATCGGTCCACCTTCAGCCCCATCGGCCATCTGTTTTGCAAACAATGTGCCCTGCCCACTGCCTCTTAAGTTTGGCAATTCTTCGGGCTATGTCGGATGCCTTGGATCTCTTGCGGATGTCTTCATTTCTGATTTGATCACGTAAGGAAATTCCGAGCATAGCCCTCTCCATTGCCCTTTGGGTGACTTTTAGACTTCTAATAAGGCGCATGGTATGCTTTACAAAAAAATATTAAACACTACAAAGCAGATATTGTAAGGCCTGATCGTATTCTGCGATTTGTTTCAGGCTACCTTGACATACTTCTCGGGACGAGCTCCTTCACAAATAACTACTTCTAAACGCTATCGTATTCTCAATATTAAGTATATATTTTTGTTTAGCTTCACTTACAGCCTTTTTGCTAGAAATAAGGTACTCACATGTAAAATTGGTGACAATTAATTTAAATTCATCGTGTTAATCTTTCTATTTAAAAGTAAGCTTGTGTATTGAAGTGTCCGCAATGATCATTCTATACTGATTCTCTGCTTTTGAGGTCCTTACCATTTTTGTTACCTGCAAGAAAATGTGCATTGTAATGACAACTGCCTAGCCATCCCCCAGCTATAATATGGTTTTTTTTTTGGTTGGGAAATCATCAAATAACTTCTCCCGCTCTGGGTGGAGCAGGATGTCAGACTTTTACTGACTAAAACCCACCCGTGTTCCCTCAGTTGCCTGTGTGCCAGGGGCCGCGGTATCTCTTTTGAACAACCCGCACCCTTGGCAGGCATCGGCCCTTGCGGACCCCACCAGTTGGTGCTGACATCTCTTTGAGGCGCGCGTGGAACACAACGCGCCGTCGACCCAGGCTTGGTCCTTACCGGACAGCGAGCTAGCTATAATATGGTGGGGTCGTTTTCCAGTGTAATCGGATTCAGTTGAATACCAGTATTTGACATGGATCAACAAATAAGCAGCAGGAGCAGTGGTGGCCCAGCGGTAACGGCCGCGCCTTACGTGTGGAATCGAATCCAGGCAGGCGCTTAACTTTATGTAAACAATTTTATCACCAATGCTCTCAAAACGGTGATGGAAAACATCGTGAGAAAAACATGTCCTAAAACGAAAAATTTTAAGACATGTGACATCCGCCGTTATCCATCAGTGGACAAAAGCCCACTCCCTCTCACAGAGAGGCCTGTGTCCCAGAAGTGGGAACATTAAAGGCTGATGATCCTTATGATATTACATGGATTAACTGCCCATCCAACATCCACAAAGTAATGATAATAGGGGTAGCACACTGTTTCTTGGCAAGACTGGTCACAGAATACATGGTGGTAGTCAGACTTTCAGGCTTTTGAAGACACGCTATGACTGTTAAAGATCTACGAATGACAGGGACCCTATAGCTTTACGTGCGAGATTGCGGCAGCCGCCCGCTGCATCCCCTCTCGTATTAGTATGATTCGTTTACCGAGGCATATCCTATCCATTCCCGACGACGCTAAAACCCTCTTCCAAGAGAGTAGCTACTTTTTTTTTTTTTTTTTTGGGTGGGAAATCATCAAATAACTTCTCCCGCTCTGGGTGGAGCGGGAGGGCGTGTCAGACTTTTACTGACTAAAACCCACCCGTGTTCCCTCAGTTGCCTGTGTGCCAGGGGCGGCGGTATCTCTTTCGAACAACCCGCACCCCTGGCAGGCATCGGCCCTTGCGGGCCCCTCTGTTGCTGCTGACATCTCTTTGAGGCGCGCGTGGAACACAACGCGCCGTCGACCCGGGCTTGGTCCTTACCGGACAGCGAGCTACCCATTACTCGCCGTCCGCAAGCCCGTGCCTACGGTGGCCGGGAATCAGCCTGGGATTCCCGACGCCCAGGGCGTCTCCTGCGAAGGCCACAGCTGTGAGGGCGCATGTACTGCATCTCCCTCACGTGCGCCGCCTCCCTCTTTGCGAGCATAACTGCTTCGCTGAAGGAGGCGACTGCCAGCCATGCCCTCTCGCTCCGTACTATGGCCTGGACCAGGGTCGGACGCGAGAGATCGCCGCCGCCGATCACCTCCACGAGGACACGGCGTTGCTCCGCCCAAGCTGGGCAGACCTCCACCGTATGCTCCACCGTGTCCTCTGGGCGATCTTCGCAATGGAAACACCCGGGCGTTTCCTCCCGCCCTATCCGAAACAGGAACCTCCCGAAACAGCCATGTCCGGTGAGGACCTGTGTCAGGCGGAAGGTGAGGACGCCATGCCGCCTCTCAAGCCACTCCTCAAAGAGGGGACTTACCGCCGCAATCGCGGCGTGCCCAGAGAGAGAAGCTACTTCACGAGCATGCTCAGAAAACACAAACACAGACCGCCGTTCTTCCGGCCTCGACGGTCCCTCAGCGATGTTCCAATCCAAGTCCGCCTTGGTCTGGTTCCAATACCGGTAGTTGCCCGGCTTCCTTACTGAAGCAACGCCCTTAACCGAGCTCCATACCCTACAGGGGTGCCCTTAGCATATAGTTGCTTAGTTTTAAGTCTTTAAGCCCTGGTTTGAAGCCTTATTTTTTAGTGGCAGCCACTGGCAACTCCAGTTAAACAGCCAACAACCTCCTAGGTTGACCTGCAAGTTGCCAACTCAAAAAAAACAGGTCGGATAGTGAGAAGATTAAAAAGTACATTTAAATTACCTTACTGACGTTACAAATTTAATTGGAAACCATCACTGAATCATTTGGATATTTTTGTAATTGCAAATTTTCGTGGTGTTTCAGATTATTCTGATGTCATGTCATGACAGTTTTCTGTCAAAATTGTACCTACACGAAAAAGTTTTGGTGAAAACGTATTTATATTTAATAACTAGCTTTTGTCCGCGACTTCGTCCGCGTAGAAGTCGAAAATAGTTCTAATAGGATTTTAATTGGTTTTTTACGTTATTAACTTTTTACGCTATATTAGATAGATTAGATATAGATATAGATAGGTTAACAAATATTCGACGTGATTCTTTAAATTGGCATAACTTTTTTATTTACGAACCGTTTGCATGACACAAATAATACATGTTAAGTGAAGCTTACCACAATTTATTAGTGAAAACAAAATCTTAATTAGATAAGCCGTTTCTGAGATTAGCGTGCACAAACGCACAGACAAAAATTCTAACAATCGTTGTTTTGGGTGCTATGTGCGCTGATACAGGTCCCAATAATATTTTTTCTCATATATCTTCCATGTACAGACAGCGATCCGTTACATTTTTATTATATGTATTGATCATACTAATTATAACACGGGTTTTCTACGGACATAGTAAGTACGATGTTGTTGCTACGCAGTGCCATACCGAGCGCGCCCCCTCCTCCGCCGCCTGCGCACCCCGCCGTTAGCGCAGGCAGAGTAAGCATAGAGAGAGCGCCCCGATCGCGACGATCACGGACGTAACACAGCGATCCTCCGCGATTCTCAGTCACGATGCCTTTTTATTGTAAAATTGTATCACTCATGTTTCTGTGTTTTCTTTGTTCAGCCATACATTTATTTGTAGACCAATAAATGATTATATTTAAAGAAGTGACTTAGTAAGTAAGGAAATAGTAAGTAGATTCTATATTGGCTATGGGCCAAAGTTCTACTTAGTCACTGTGTGGAGCTTTGAGACAAACAATAGGCGTCTCGACAGACCCCGTAGAAGATGGCGGGACGAGCTGGCTAAAACAAACGACCAGTATTTCACATTGGCCCTGGATCGCAAACACTGGAAATCATGAAGAGATGCAAAGGCCTCTCTCCATGAGCAAAAGCTGGGCTATGCTCCAGCAGTGGCATGATACAGGTTAAAAGCAACAGTAACAGACATTTCCAGTATAACCTGACTTCATAACGTACAAAAAAGCCTTTACAATGCGAGGTCAGCTAAAACTGGACAGGTATTAATTTGTAGCTTAATATGTCGGCGTATGTATGTACAACTGGAATGCTTACAACGAAAAGTCGGTCTTGCAAGAGAAAACCGTTACTGCAGTGTGTGAACCATACCATACATTTACATACCTACTTGAAAAGTCAGGACACGATTTAAACTTCTTGTCTGTAACATAGCCGCGACCTTCTGTTCCTCCGTTTTTTTTTTCGTCGGTAATTTTTTTTTATAGGACCACCGTGCAAGCTTCCTTTATCAAATGAAAAAGAATTGTCAAAATCGGTGCACAATTAACGAAAATATTCATACCCTACCATAAAAATAAAAAATGCACAGACAAACATATAATTAAGCCCGTCTTTTTTAAAAATGAAAGGGCTACTGGGCTCGAACCTACAACTCGTAATTGTCGATCGATTGATCGTTATGCCTAAGCTAAAACTATTGGTACTTAAACTTGATTGCAGAACTAATAGTGCAAGTAAAGTGCTACAGACTGTTTAGCGAATATTAAGTTAATGCAGAAATGCTGTAACCCATCTAAGTCGCCATAAAGCTCTTAGCGTTATAGGAAAATTGATTCTTTTATGATATTGATGTTAAAATAGACTGTATCTACCTATTATCATTTAATATTACACCGCTAGTATGTAATTTTTGCAAACGCATTATTTGTTTAGGTTTAGATTTAAATACTTTATTTTCAAAAAAACAAAAGAGCCACTTATCTACTTACATGAGAATATAAGATAATATAATGTAATAAACTTATTCTTGATAACGGTCATCGATACGAACACTTACTTACCAGTGGCGAGGGGTGTAATTATGGCCAGGGTAAGCCGATCAAAAAAAAATACTCACCGCGTGATGTAAGCTTAGTTTCCTCAGAGGTTCAGCCCCTCTTTCACTCATACTGAGTTGGAATCAGAGAATTTTTGAAAGGTGGTTTAGTTTTCTTTGGCGCGCATGCGTTTTTCAGTAAAACTTAGAATTAAAAACACATAAAAATGTATTGTACTTTGAAATAATCGGTGGGAAGTGGGATTTCTTAAAGGTAACCCGATGGGAATTGGTTTATAATGACCCTTCGCCACTGCTACTTACTAATTACGCTCGCATTTTTTTGTTGTTTTAAATTGTTTAGGTTACACGTTCAACGGTTTCACTGTTAACATTGTTAGTGAGTGTTTTCAAATATAAAATTTGCTAGTTTTGATTAAAACTGCTGAAAGAGCTTACTTTTTTATACAGGTTCCGACGGCGCGTTGTGTTCCACGCGCGCCTCAAAGAGATGTCAGCAACAACTGGTGGGGTCCGCAAGGGCCGATGCCTGCCAGGGGTTCGGGTTGTTCGCAAGAGATACCGCGGCCCCTGGCACACAGGCAACTGAGGGAACACGGGTGGGTTTCAGTCAGTAAAAGTCTGACACGCCCTCCTGCTCCACCCAGAGCGGGAGAAGTTATTTAATGATTTCCCACCCTTAAAAAAAATGCTAACTAGGGTGGGGCAGGCAGGGCAAGAGCCCTGGTTGCGAATCGAAGGGGGGCGCAAAAACTTGCCAATTTAAAAAATAAGAGGAAATCTGAAGATCTAACTACTTGAATATATTGTACGGTACGAGGATGAAAGCGTATTTCCAAATCTGCTTATTTCTATTCAAATTCTCTTAAAATTACAGCATTGTAAGCGATTTTTCAGCAAGTTGAAATTAATACCTTCGTTATTGAAGGCTATAATTGGTCAAGAAAGGTTATGCGACCTAGCATTGCTCAGTAGGTATAGCCCGAGAAGATAATTTACGGAGGGGCGCAAATGTGATGCGTGCCCTAGGCGCCATTTTGGACAGCACGGTTGGCGCAGCGGTTAAGCGATTGACTGCTGTGCTGCGTGTAGCAGGTTCGATTCCCGCACGGAACAAATATTTGTATGACCTACAAGTAGTTGTTCCGGGTCTGGCTGTTTGTGTATGTGTATTTAAATGTTTGTAAACGCACCCACAATACAGGAGTAATTCCTAGTGTGGGGCAACGTTTTTATTTAAAAAAAAAAATCTATTGGTACGCCCCTGCGCATATGTGTACTAGAAACGTTGTACCTACATTATATTGGAGGCATACCATATTTATCGCACACGTTTACATATACAAATCATGACACACCCAAATACTTAGAAGTATTTTGAAACCTGGTTTTTGTACCAGGTATTTAGCGATACCCATACCTTGAAGGCCGGGTATGGAGATTAGCAAGTATATCTCATCTCTAATTGTCAGACGTCGCTAGCAGATAACTAATATTATAAGGGGGAACATAACTTTTTGTCCCGCTTTCACGTTCCCAGAAGAAGCTACTGTTAAATAAATAACTAGGTATCTATCTATACCAATTTTTATCTTATGCGTAATGAGACTAATGAGAGGCACTCATCCTTACCCCTACTCGCGATCACAGTCAACCTTTCCTGAACAATCAATTCAATTTACACACACACACACACACACTACGAGCACACACACACTACGAGCACACACACACTACGAGCACACACACACTACGAGCACACACACACACGCATGCACACACACACTACGAGCACACACACACTACGAGCACGCACACATTACCTACACACAAACGCATGCTAGACGCATACAGTTCCTATCTCCGAGGACGCTCTCAGTATGTTCGCCTGGAGGAGTCCTTCTCTGATTGGTGTTGCCTCACTGAGGGCGTTCCTCAGGGTAGCGTTCTCTCTCCTCTTCTGTTTTCAATTTTCATAAACCTTGTTACCACAGTAATTTCCTCTAGTTTTCACCTCTACGCAGATGACTTGCAGCTTTACGGCATTTTACTGTAGCTGACGCGGACTCTGCACTTGCTGCAATGAACCTTGACCTGGCTTGCATCAGCGTCTGGGCTAAGTCATTTGGTTTGCAAATTAACCCAACTAAATCCCAGGCCATGATCATAGGCAGCAGATTCGTTCGCAATGCAGCTTATGTTGCATCTCTGATGCCTTTATATCTCGATGGCGTTCGCATTGACTATACCGAAACCACTAAAGATCTGGGTGTAGTTATCGACTCTAATCTTTCGTGGCGTGCTCAGGTCAATGAGGTCAGTCGAAAGGTACATTTCTCATTCCATTCGTTAAAATGCCTTCAAAGTCTCCTGCCTTTGAAGACTAAAATTTCTTTGGCACAAACACTTATTCAGCCGATTATAGATTATGCCGACGCCTGCTACTTGGATGCTACTGAGGAGCTATTAAACAAGCTTGAGCGCCTGCAAAACCTGTGCATTCGCTTTATTTTCGGTCTTCGAAAGTATGACCACGTTTCTCACCTTCGCAAGGAACTCAAGTGGCTCCCAATCCGCTTTCGCAGGAACACTCGGATTTTGTGTCTCCTCTTCAACATCTTACACAACCCTTCTTATCCTTCCTACCTGCGTGAGCGTTTTTCTTACGCTCGTCCTAGTGACGCACCGTGTAGATCACACCTTAGATCCCTCCTTAAATCCCATCCCCATAAAACTAGTTATTATTCTTATTCCTTCTCTGTACATGCTGTAAGATTGTGGAACTCACTTCCGCCGAGCATTCGTGACTTAAAAACTATTTCTCTGTTCAAATGTCGAGTAAAAGAGCATTACCTTTCCTCTTAATTGTGTATGTATGTATATTTAAGTATATATGTATAGATATATTTATCTATATGTTTATATATTTCATCATTACGTATTTATTTATGTATATGTTAATTTCCTGCATTATATGTGTAAGTATATTTTAGTTTAAGACGTCACATATTCATATTTTCTCTTCTTGTTCTCACACACTATTGTCTACATTTCTTTTTCATTTCTCTTTTCACAGGTCTGCTGGAAGAAATTTCTAAAGAAATAAGCAGTACCTTTGTACTCTTGTTTAATTATGCCATATCTTGTATGTATTTTACTGTGTACATAAATAATAAAATAAATAAATAAATAAATAAATACACACAATCAACAGTCTTTTATGAAATAAAATATGTTTTTCTTTTTATTTATATTATTTTGATTTACTCTGGTGTTTTATTATTTTGTATTATTTAAGTCTTTTTTTTTTGCATAAGGTTTTCCATCGGTTTTCCTCCCGGGAGAGGGCATTGGCTTTTGTAACACAGGTTAACCTAACCACCAAGCACAAATGTCCACTCTCTTAAGTAATAAAGATTATATTATTATCTACACCGCTATTTTTTAATCCTTTAAAACGGTCATTGTACAATCATAAGGAACACCTTTTACTAAAGGATCAACCCTGAAATCGTGAAATAAAAATGAGCTGATCCATACATTACGTCAAGTTATACGAACATAAATGTATGGATCAGCTGATTTTTATTTCACGATTTCAGGGTTAAATCCCATAGTAAAAGTTGTTCATAATGATGGGTACAATGACCCTTTTAAAGGATTCATCATCATCATCATCATCATTTCAGCCGAAAGACGTCCACTGCTGGACATAGGCCTCCCCCAAACTCCTCCACTTCGACCGGTTCTGCGCTTCTCGCATCCAGCGGATTCCTGCGGCCTTCACAAGGTCATCGGTCCATCTTATGGGAGGCCTTCCAACGCTACGTCTTCCGGTACGCGATCACAACTCCAGAAACTTTCGGCCCTATCGGCCATCTGTTCTGCGAACAATGTCCCCTGCCCACCGCCACTTAAGGTGAATCTAGTCCACATTTTTCCCATACAAACTTCCGGAGTATATTACTCCACTGTTCGAAAATGTACATCAAAAATTAAACATGGTATGGTTTTGTCTCATTATTAATATTGTCTGTACGGAAACAGATTACCAAAATAAAAAGCCATTAAAAAGTAAGGAGCCAACAAAGATTCGTTTTTCTTGCTAATTAAGTGTAAAATCTGAAAAACCAAGTCGGTACCGGCAAAGCTCAAATATCGAAAAGTACAATGAACTATATTGGTCCTTGATTTATGCAGTGATTTTTTCATAAAACCCGATCTTCCGAAGGACTGTTCTTAATTTTTTTACGCGCCTGTTGTACTATAAATGATCGTGCATCTCACTCAATAATGTTGTGCGTGTAGACTAGCCTCTAATTGCTCATCACTGATACTACCTCTGTCGGACACGACGCCTGGTGAGACAGCGTGCGTTTTAGCCAGGCCCATCATTGACTTCGAGCCCGCGACTAGGTTCCCCTTAAGTTTGGCAATTCTTCGGGCTAACGATTAAAGGATAAAAATGATAAGAAAATAGCGGTGTATATATGCCGCCAAGCGTTGCTGTGTTGCGTTTTGAAGGGAATAATATGAGCATAATGAGCCTGTTCCCACTGCTGGGACACAAGCCTCCTCTCTTGTGAGGCGTGGTCCGTTATCCATCACGCAGGCCCAGTGCGTGTTGATAGATGTCACATATCTTCGAATTTTTGAGTTCTAGGATATGCCGGTTTCCTCACGATGTTTTCTTTCGCCGTTGCGAGGGCAGTGATGATACAATAATTTAATTACACAAAGTGAAGCTCCTGTCGGGTTTCGAATCTAAGTTCTACAACTCGGTAAGTCGCGGCTGTTACCGCTGGACCACCACTGCTGTCTACCATTTGGAAGGTCGAAAGGTTCTTTACTAAAGTTCGTTTTTTTAATCCAAGAGACTATTCTGTTATTTAAATATCAGAATAGTCTCTTGGATTAAAAAACGAACTCTTTTGTTTTTGCTTTTTTAGTAAATAAAAGAGTATGACAAAAGTTTGACATAATATGTCAAATTAGTAATAAGATAAGTATCTGGGTTTAAAAACGATCTACATCACAGAGTACATTTTACATTTTACATTTTACATTCACTCTTGGTGTTCCGCGCAGTCTATTTGCCTTTGTTTTATAATTCTGAGATTTCCCATAAGAAATTTCACTTACATGAGAAATATTTACATACCTACCTTATTTTATTATCTGAGCCTACCTAATTTTAATTAAAACATTACTGTCATAGTTTTGGTAAGGAAAAGAAAATAAAAAATTACAACATAAAGAATAAGTTCAAAAGTAATTTTGTAAAAACGAATAAACGGAATTTTCTTGTAATTTTTAAACAGAATAATTTTGAAAACAAATTTGAAGTTAACGCGAGTTGCGTTCCTTTTTTACATTTAAAGTAAAACATTTTCAAAAATTATCGTTGCGTTATTGGATGATTGTATCCATTTATACAAACGTTACAAGCTAACACAATAAATTTAAAAGATGTCTCAACCCCTTAAATATATTTCTTTGAAAAATAAAATGCTATTATATTACAAAAATCTGAGTTAAATGGATTATACATGTAGACTAAACCCATGAATATTTTGAGAACAACGCCATCTATCAATAAGTAAATCATAATTTTGATATTATTATACGAGTAAATTAAAAATCTGTTGAATTGAGTAGTGTGTATGCAAATGCAGAAGCCTGCCTAAATTGGTCGGTTATGATTCCCTTACTTTTGTTCTAAGCTATATCACCGTGTTATGCATCTTCTTCTATCTAAAGCAAGGTAGATGTCTTCATATACCTACTTACACTCCGTTTGAAATAAGATGACATTTATATAAACGATAATTACATTCCGTTCAACTAATTTTGACTTCTATTGCTTTGCTAGCATGATAAATGGCATCCGCAGTAAGCAATTGGTATTGTAACCACTTTTTTGCTTTTAGTACTATCCTTATGCCTGCGGAATAAAAGTCAAAATCGATTGAACGGAATGTAAAAAGGTTTATTGAAATAACTAATCTTTTTCAAATGGAATACCTATAGAGGCTGAAAGTTCGTTTTTTCCCCAACTACGCTGGGGCATTCAGTCTAACGTAATACCAGTATTTTACATGGAGCGACTGCTTATCATACCTCCACAATAACATAGTCACGTCCACACTAAGCATTAACTGAAAATATGATAAAGGAGAATAGTAAAATAAAAACAAACAATTACAAGAAAACTTTATTTATTGATCCTTATTAATACACAAAATAATATATTACATTCAATATAAAAATAAACAATAATTATATTGTAACGCATTCGACACGCCAATATGATTTTTTTTAACAGGCAAATATATTTTAAGAAGTTGAGATTTTAAACTAGCAACTTTAACATCACGATTTGTTGGCCCGAAGGGTTTGGGCGGAGATGTACCTTTTAGTACATCCACATAACGCTAGTTATGTTTAAGTCCCATGTATAAGGGGGCGAGCCTAATCTCCAGCTGCTACTGAGAAATTTTTGATAGCCTAATAACACTTGACCCAGCCTAGGTATCGGACCCTTGACTCTAAATTTGGCAGCTGCGTTTGCGATCACTAGAGCAACCCTCTAAAAAAAAACTAACTAGTTCCATCCATCCTTAAATAATTTACTAATATATATGGCAACACACAAAAAAAAATGTACAACCGTTCTGTTATCAGCATCTGATTATTTATTAGGCATAGTTGAAGTTTTGTTGACATTTAAATCGTTTTTTATTCGATTCTGTGTCAAATCAATTTAGGACTATTTATAAGGGTTGTATTGAAATAGCCTCCAACATGGGTAAACAAAGAGCCCAAGATGCACAGTCTCGAACAAAAGTAACACTTAAAACTGTTCCCAATTATACGTCAGTGGTTATAGTATATGATAGCAAATTCAACCTTACATAAATGTCCAAAAAGACTGACTGAAAGATGACGGACGATACCATTGGCACCTGCGCCCTTTGCACCCTATTTATGCGGACGTTTTTGAGACGCTGATTGTGTATCTTGGGTTTTTTTGTATATCAATGGCCTCCAAGAATAGAGACAATTATACAGAAGTACAGTTAAACAAGCTGTTCGGTATAAATGCTGTACAGTTCCGCTTAGTGGAAAAATACATCGCGACAGGCCCAGACGGCGATGGCGGGATGAGCTGGACGGACTCTTTTAATAAAAATTGGTCCTTGGCAGCTCTGGACAGAGAGAGGTGGAAAGAGAGCAGGGAGGCCTTATCCAAGCAGGACATTATGGCTAGTAATCTATGCAGGGTTATTGGAAAAACACCAACAACCAGGTGAAAAAATCAGCTGTTCCTTACATTTATGTTCGTATAACTCATCAAAATGTAGGGAACAGCTGATTATTTTTTTTGCGATTTTTGGTTTGATCCCATAGTAAAAGTTGTTCATAATGATGAGTACAATGACCTCTTAAAAGGTTGTTGATGTTTTTTCCAATAACCCTGTATATTAATTAGTACGTGAAGCAAAAACTGCACCCCTTTTTACTAAAATTACGCTAACGGAGGAGTAAGAAACTTTGCACAGTCAAGTTTGTAACGGAGAAGGAGTGCAGAAAACTAATATTTTTGTATAATAATGCGATTTGAATGCAATGCCATTTGAAATACATAAGTTTCAAATGAATTATGGTCGAATATCGACCACTGGGCGGCCAGTAGTAATGATAAATTGTAGACTTTATTTAAAAAAACCACCTTTGTCAAAAATTCCATGTTATGAGTTAGTTACGCCATCTTGTAGAGGAATTTGTAAGCTTTCTGATTATATTTTATATTTCTTCAAAAACAAATTTCAATTTTCATGGCGTAACTAACTCATACATGGAATTTTTGACAAAGGTGGTTTTAGAAATAAAGTCTTCAATTGTCGTCTCCAATTTGTAGTTCTTACCGATACGAAAGAAGAATAGTTGTATTGACACAAAATTGAATCAAATTCAAAAGCAAATAAAGATTTATCTAACTTCGTTTATGCGCTTTTACGAGTACAATTGACTAAAGATTAAATGAATTACGTTACGTTACATAAATACTAGAAATATACAGTACTTTCAGTACCAAACACTACTAAAAAAATCTAAATAGTTCAATTATTATATAACATTGAAATTGAGTTAATATGACACATCTAGCATTATAAAGAGACTGCCACACAAATATTGTATTTGGTATCTCACGAAGCTTTACTTGTGGTTACTAAGTGTACAAACGCGCTGTGAATGTATGCGTAAGCGCAGGAGCCCTCGGTACCGACCGAGAAATGGGCGAAGTCGGAAGTGTCCTGTCGCTACTCGCCTCTTTTTTTTTTTTTTTTTGGGAATGGTATCTCGCAGGTCAACCTAGGAGATTGGCGGTTCCTGGCGAACCCTGGCGAAATGGACCCGAAAATATTTGTAGAATTAATCTGACGTAAGCGGTTAAAAGGTTAAGGCTTCCAGCTAGGACTAAGCGCTAGGGGCTGTGGGGTGCAGACCTTAGCTTAAGGCGTCGCCGCTGGAAAAGGGTAGCAAGGGACAGCCTGGACCGAAATTATTGTCCCCACGCATACATTGACTATTACTACAGTTAGTTACAGCAAGTAAAGCGCGCGTGAGATACAAAAAACCAATTGACAACGCTCTACTACGATTTATTTCTAAAGCTGTTGGGTGCCATATTTACGGACAGTGGCATTTATTCGAACATATTATTATGTTCGAATAAATAATAATTATGTTATGTCTTTTTTATACATTATTTATAATAATGCTTTAGGGCAGGGATGGCGAACCTCTGCAAGCCATGTTTTCCAAAAAATATTTGATATGGCATTGACGTGCCAACAAACAATCCTGACAATTGACCACTAGAAAAAAGAAAATACTTTCATAATAATTGGTAGTCTCTATTTGCAAACAGAAATAGACTTGTACCTACTATTATATAGTAATCAACATCACACCAGCTTATTTATAAGAAAGAACAAATTAGTGCAACTTCTGGTGTCTGGTATTAAGTCCATAGGTATATTAACTTTTAGCAGAATGCAAGCTGAACTGGAATCATGCGACATAGGTACGGTTTCTGAAAGTAACGACTGAACTTATCACGCTCAAATTTCTGTTTGTTACTGTGACTTATGCTGCCATGCCCAAATTATTTTGTTGCGTGCCACCAAAGGCACGCGTGCCATTGGTTCGCCATCTCTGCTTTAGCGCCCGATCACATGTACCTCAAACACACCACATCATCATTACGTATGAATAGTGTCGCTTGTAATTGCGATGTGGTTATGTTGTGTGTAGTGTTTGTATACACCGTGACATTTTAGTCGTCTTACAACGGCAGCCCACTTCATGTATCCAATGACTACTAATCATTTATTTAAAAAAAAAAAAGATATTTTTGAACATTAGCATAATTAATAAAATGTAAATATCACTCACTAAGACGCATGACGTAGTTTAAAACACACTGTTATGGAGAAGAAATTAATGTTAGAATGTAATGGTAGGTAGGTAGATATCTTCTACCGTTTGTTACGTAAACATTATTAACAGGGAGGGTGTTTCATAATTCTAAAGCATTATTTATTTTTCTTTGTACCTATTATCTTAATTAATGGTAACAATGTTTTAATAGCGCCTAGAGGTATTTTATGACGGATACATTGAGTGGACCACCTTTGTAAGACGACTAAAATGTCACGGTGTATAGACAGATCGACTCCAGCTTTCATAGAGAAAACCGTCGACGCAACGTTGTGTTTGCGACGTTCTCGCGCACCTGCGCTAGAGTGCGTGGCGTTGATGTGGTCGGCATCGCCCACACGGGTAGATTTTGACGGCCAAATGTGGGCCGCGTGTATTTTCATACAAATTACCGTCCGACCACATGTTGTCATTGTATATGTGATGGTGGTACATGAGAACGGGCTTTTACAACTCAAACACACTTACGTCAATTTGGAAGCTTATCGTCTTTTCTGACTTCGGTGATTGTTCGGACTCCAATGACTTTTACGACTGAGATATATAAGGTGTTAAAAAAATCATGTTCCGAATTTCGTGTACTTGCTCGGTATCAAAAAACTAACACAGCAAAAAATATGAGCGATTTTAATTTTAGGTAAGTTCGATAAATAGCCAGTCCAAAGTCTGAGAAATGTGATGGGAAAATTAGAATCAGCTGTTTACATAGGTATTTGACAACGCGCTCGTCTCGCTCGCGCGGCTGTCTGTGCATACACGGTGTAGGTACGGTGCGCATGTGCATATTTAATAATTAGTGCGCGGGGAAAATATTGCATATCTTTGAAACGGATTGTTGTGTATAAATATTGTTTTTAGTGATTATGTTTTGAATGTCATTTTAAACAACTCCTTAATTTTCTAAACATTATTTTTTTAACACCTTAAATAATGTGTCTGCTCATTAATTTTATGAACTTCGAGATTCGGCGGATCCCAAGAAATCCACGAAAAATAGATAATGGAAACGGTATTGAACCGGGTTTTTTTATTAGTTTTCTCGAAACCTAGAAAAAAGATAAGCGACCGTAAAAAAAAAATTTAAATATCTAAAAAAAATGGCGAAGTTGTAACCGTTATACAGTCTATGCTAAAAAAAGAGACAACACTACTCTCATTTGACGTCACAACACAGAAACGCAAACAGTAACTTCATTTTGCATGACAAGGATGGAATAATAGCAATTTTTTTTTTGTTAACTTTTTTTGTTATTTTTCAGAAACATTTTTAAATTTGAATACAGTAAAGTATAATTTTTCTAGTATTCAAATACACTATTCCCGGGTTCGTTGCGTTCATACGTCACTAATTTGTTCGGAAATCGGAAACCACCCTCTGTGGCGCGATCACGGGTTTTTGTTCGTCAAACAAAATTAACGCGGCGGTCGCATGTTCGCACGACAATCGCTTTGTTTAGCACGCGGCCTATTGCGTCTCATTGGTCAAGCATCTTAATTGCGTCAGTATTAATCAGGATCTGAATCATTTTCAAGGTTTTTCATGTTCGAAATAATGTCTGCTTAGCAATGTAAACAACGTCATAAATGTTGTGGAACTCTACGCTGCTAATTGTATCTGCATTAATCGACACTTGTGCGTTTTCAGATTTTTGCAGAAATGGCATCCTTAGGGGCAAACCTATATGGCAAAATAAAAATATTTGGGTACTGGAAGTATGTTTTTTTTTTTTTTGATAACGAAATTCACAGTAATTGCATGAAAATGTTACTTTTAGATTTCTGCGTTTTTTCTCGAAACCGCTTTTTTGCAAGTACTGCATTTAAAATTAGCAGGGTAGAAATGTCAAAATGTCTAAATGAGAAAACGTATAAACTCGCTGAAAACTGTATTCTGTCCTTCTTGACGCTTATAATAACCATTAAAAGGTTCTAAAGTGTACATGCATGCGTTATTACGAATAATATTGCTAAAAGCCAAAACGACGGTGTCATAACTTTGACGGCAAAATACAAGAAACCGGCTCAATGTGTGTTTAGTCAAAAATATACAGGATAATTTTTTAACCAGTGCGCAAACTGTAACCATGAATTCAGCATATCATTCACGCAGATATTTTCGTCGGTTATACAAAAATAATATATGAATAACTGAGTGACCTTTCGCTTTTATAAACATAAATGTATACACCGATGTTTTTTTTTGAGCCCCTGACGCCGCACTGTCCACATCCCGGGCACAACCCTAATATTTGTGGGTGGTTTAAGATTGTGTTAAAATTGTAAAGTAATTTTAAATCATGAACAACAAATATCTACAAAGTGTAGCAGAATAAACGCAAGATCTGATAGTATCTTGTTCAGAATTGGGAGTTTGTTGCGCCACTTCTTCCCAGCTAAAGCACTAGGAAGTGGTGAACCAATTTCGGGGACTGTTTTATGTAATTTTGACGTACATGTAGGTAGTATTTTTAGGTCCCCAAAATGGGAAATATTAGAGGTACACAAATCATTTTATTTCAGTGTTCATTAATAACTTTAGAGGAGTGCAAAATGGGCATTATTCGACCACTTTAGCACGGACTTAAAATATCGCGCACTGGATTATCAACGCACTTCTTAGCGCCGAAAGTCGAAAATCGAACAGTGTGTTTTTTCGTCGCGCTGCGTGGCACTCTGTTGGATTCTGAATGGTCGGTTCAACACCGAGAGCCGAAAATCCCGTCGCGATATTTTTGTTTAGATTAAAAACATGTTTATAAATTGACCCCGTACTTAGAGAAAAAAGGGGTCAATATCAAAGCCTACATCTTCGTCTATATTTAAGTTAACATAATTGTATTTCATAGTTTACATTGAGAGCCCTTTCGTGGTATATTTATAAAAGGCGAAGGGTGGGGATACAAGTGACGTCGGCATTTGAACTCGACTAGGTCAGTGATCTGTGTTGGCTGGAACAAAGAGAAATAAGTGTTAGAACATACATATAACATGACGCCTGGTGGCAGAGGTGTACCTATTACATCCACATTTCGAGTTATGTTTCAGTCGCATGTAATAAGGGGCCAGCCTATTGCCATCATCATCATTTCAGCCGAAAGACGTCCACTGCTAGACATAGGCCTCCCCCAAGCACCGCCATTTCGACCGGTTCTGTGCTTCTCGCATCCAGCGGTTTCCTGCGGCCTTTACCAGGTCATTTGTCAAAAACATGGACAAAACGAACACCCACTCTCGTGAAGATCGGAGACTCTACACTCGAAGTTGTAGACGATTATGTTTACCTAGGACAAACTGTCCAGTTAGATAGGTCCAACTTTGAGAAAGAGGTCAATCGTCGAATCCGACTCGGCTGGGCAGCGTTCGGGAAGCTTCGCAATATCTTCTCGTCACACATACAGCAGTGTCTCAAGATGAAAGTCTTTGGCCAGTGGTGATATATGGCACTGAAACGTGGTCGCTCACAATGAGCCTCATTAGAAGGCTGAATGGCACCCAAAGGGCAATGGAGAGGGCTATTGCCATCGGGCACAAATTATTTCTAAGCGATGCACATCCCTAGTGTTAGGGCTAGCTCCGGAATTCTGAGGGCATTCGCGCAGAGGTTCACGTAGGTACACTTATTTTGAATGGAAGGACTATGTGGGTCGTTGGTTTTTTTCTTTTCAGTTAATTTTAATCATGATCTGGCAGTTTGAATCAATTTTAAGGTCAACCAAAATGTCCTTTCTTTGGTATTGTTCGTCGAATCGTTGAGCTGCATGATTACTGGACAGGTCCAATCAATCTGTGTGGCTCTTTCGTCAAAAGACCATTTCAGGCATCAATCTACAATCTACTTGTTCTGAACAAGATTATGTCTGGACTTTAAAAGAGACTGTGACCTCTGTCTTTGTTCGGCCTTACTTCTTAGAATAGTCAGATAGGTAACGCCGTTCTCATCTAGTTTTTAAAATATGACCGATGTGTAAAACTGTTTGTTTAAACCTACTTACTGAAATAAAATCATTAATCATTCGTATGTGTTTTGATGCCTACTGTGATCCATTGTTGGTCGAAATTAAAGAAGACCTGGCCGTCTTACTGCCAAGCCAATATCAACATTGTCTGTCTTAAAATAAAATCTAAAATAAATAATCTTAGGTGCACTCCACTGTCCGCTTTTATGCGCTCCTAAAACAAGTTTATCTATTTTTAACTTTATTTTGACTTTTGCAAGGTTGATGTTTGTTTGCCAGTGAATATCATGCTGCTTCACCAGGTTTGCAGCAGCCCTAGACGTTAATACTTGTTGAATGCCTACCTTCTTTCCCTTGTTGACATCTTCGTTCTCCTCGGTATCCTTCTTTCCCTCGTCTTTTTCCGTATCTCCCTTGTAGCCCGCGCCGCCTTCAGCCGTCGATACTACGTATACGGACAGCTTCTGTCGGTCGGGAGAGTCCATGGCTATGTGTTTCTAGAAAATTAAAAGGAAATATTTTATTGTATTTTTTAATGGTAGGTAAAGAAAGAAAGAAAACGTATTTATTAGCCTCGCACAGGAATATCGTAAACTTGACTACATATTATGCTTAGTAAAATATAAATTAAAAATAAAAAAAAGAGTCAAATAAAAAACTAAGTCCCGTACGAGGCCAAAAGCCCCCTATCTCAGCATGCTCAGCATTTAAAAAAAGTGTCGCAGCGCTGGTATAGGGCCCACTGTGAATATCACGGATAGATACAGAAAAAAAATGTGTAAAATAACTACCGCGTTCAGCGCTTCGATTGGCCCTGGACTGGTGAAGGGTCAATCGGAGCGTCGAACGCGGCCACAGATGTATTAAGAGGAATCTAGTCGCGGGCTCGAAGTCACTGGTGGGCCTGACTAAAAAGCACGCTGTCTCACCAGGCATCGTGTCCGACAGAGGTAGTATCAGTGACTCATGGGCGAGTCTTGTGAGTTTTGATCCGCTAAAAACTGAATTCCTAATTATTGTTTTTATTAAACAAAAACTTTTACCAAAACAAAACAACCGACTTCCGAAAAAACACTACAAAGTGAAAAATAACTTTAATTTCGGCAGTCGGTGACTTTGGATATGTATTTTAATTTTTCGTCACTGCCTTCCGAAATTAAAATTATTTTTCACTTTGTAGTGTTTTTTCGGAAGTCGGTTGTTTTTTTTTGTAAAAGTTTTTATTTTTCACTTTTTGGCTATAGTACCTACCCCACTAATTCGAAATTTCTTCATCCTTGGGGTCAAAACAATGCATATTTATGCGATAGCAGCAATCGCGGTTAATTTACTGTCATTTTTTTTTTTAAGAGTTCCGTTGTCTGTCTCCGTAACGCATAATCAGATCTAGATAAAAATTGCAGCACCAGCTTTCAAATAAAAAAAGAATCATCAAAATCGGTTCAGCCAGTCGCAAGTTCTGAGGTAACAAACATAAACAAAAAAACATACAGACGAATTGAGAACCTCCTCCTTTTTTTGAAGTGGGTTAAAAATAGCTTCAATTCCGCCATTATTGTAATACATTGTTGCGAAGCAATACTTATTTATTTATTTATTTATATAAGGTACTCCAACGACTTATTCACTAATAACATATTACATAACAGAACTTATATATCTATAAGTATGGTGAATTTGTCACTTAAAGAAATACACAGCTTAAACATAAATCAAAAAGTGCATACAAATTATGAGACTTATTTCAAAGTGCGTTAAAATAATTAAAAAAAAAAGATTACAATCATAAAATAAATAAGACCTACTTTACTATAGAAAGACAATATTAAAGAAAATACATCAGATTGACTTAATTAAATAATTAATAATAGATTCTGTAATTTAATTTTATGAATGTGTGATTATTATATGTAAAACGACTGCAATAAACGTGATCAAAATGTTATGGATGGTTTTTTTTTTGGGTGGGAAATCATCAAATAACTTCTCCCGCTCTGGGTGAAGCGGGAGGGCGTGTCAGACTTTTACTGACTAAAACCCACCCGTGTTCCCTCAGTTGCCTGTGTTGTTTGATTTATAACGGCTGGATGGTTGGGGGACATAATATTTTTACGGAATTGGTAAAAAAGTGTCAGCAAAGATGTCAATATAATACTTACTTTATAAAACTGTATCATCTCGTCCTTGGTGATGGTGTTCAGCTGCTCCACCTCGACCTTGGGCCGGTCGAAGTTATACACCTGCAAGACAGACACCTGACTTGAACAGTATACTTGTTTAGGAAGCGTGTTAAAGCAGGAATATAGACTACAGCCGGTATGAAACGTTTCATTCGAGTGCACAATTCACTTGAGGGGAACCTAGTCGCGGGCTCGAACACACTGATGGGCCTGGCTAAAAAGCACGCTGTCTCACCAGGCATCGTGTACGACAGAGGTAACATCAGTGATGAGCAGTTAGACGCTAGTCTACACGCACAACATTATTGTGTGAGATGCAGGATCATTTATAGTACAACAGGCGCGAAATAAATTAAGAACAGTCCTTCGGAAGATCGGGTTTTATGAAAAAACCACTGCATAAATCAATCACCAATAAAGTTTATTGAACTTTTCGATATTTGAGCTTTGTCGGTACCGACTTGGTTTTTCAAATTTTATACTTCTTTTATTACTTAAACACGCCCAAAGTTAGGTTAAATTTGCAAGAAAAACGAATCTTTATTGGCTCCTAACTTTTTAACGGCTTTTTATTTTTGTATTCTGTTTCCGTACAGACAATAATAATAATGAGACAAAACCATACCATGTTTAATTTTTGATGTACATTGTCCAACAGTGGTGTAATACCCTCCGGAAGTTTGTATGGGAAAAATGTGGACTAGGTTCACCTTAAGGTCAGATAGGCATTCGCTCCATGTAAAATACTGGTACTAGCTGCATCCGGTAAGACTGGAAGCCTACTCCAATTAAAACGCTAGGCTCGATGATCATGAAATCGCCTGATATCTACTTAATTTATTTTTTATCATTCCCTGTTCATACGATGCCGACAAAATTATACACAGAGGCAGATGACGTGCAAACTGTAACCATTAATTCTGTGGCCTGGTGCTAAAAGGGGCAAATAACATTTTTGTATGAAATGAGATTATAAATGTGCGCGCGTTACACGAGCAACTAAAATTGCTCCAGCCTGGGCAATTCTCGTCAACAATGACATCACCACTACATCCATCAATCTGGGGCAACTTAATAAAACTAGGCAATGCGCCTCCCCCGCCGCCGGCCGGTTTCTCTCGCAAAAACGAGACGTAGTTATACGTACAAACGAGATAGAACGAAAATTGGCTAAAAATTTCCAAACCAATTAGATATTTAGAGAAAAAGAAACTGTTTAGTTTCTTTTTTTTACCTCTCGTGTCGATTAGTGCTGCCATCTATAGTTCGTGCACGTTCCCTATAACGCATGGTCGGCGTTATCGCAAGATGGCGCATGTCATTACGTCATCTATGATTATGATCAATTCGGGGGTGAGCGCTTTCAAATCGATATTATCGCAACTCGCAACGTAGTGTTATTTTGATACAAAATGTTGGTTACATCATTAATGTAGAAATTATTTGGTAAAATTTCAATTCAACATAAAATAAGCAAGAAGAAGCTGCAATCTATTGCATCTGTTAAGGCTGTACATGTTTGACACTTACAAGTGCGACGCAAAAAATCAACTGATGATTTTTTTTTATGGCTTCCTGGCGTCGTGTAGCGTAGTGCAAATAATATCATATTTTTATTAGCCGTGATTAGACGCTGTGTTAACAATAAATTGTACACATATGTCGTTATAAGACGTTGCTGGTCCGAACTTGTTAAATCATTGCCTCTAATTGATGTTATTTACTATATAAACTAATATAAAATTTATGGTAGTGTTAATTAAGTCGATTTCAGAATGACATGTATTCTTGAAAATGTCGTAAAAACGTTAGAAGTTGTAGCGCAAACTGTACTTTACGTGTGGATGTTAAAGTTGTGTTTTCCAAAATCACATATTATTTATAAGTCGTCAACTTACCTGTGCGGTGATCTCGCTCCACATTTGCGACGCCCTACTGGACATGCGCTTCGGTTTTTCCAGCTTCTGTGCCGCTAGTGCGGCTCTGTACTTCGCGAACTCTGCGTCAGTCATCTTTTCTAGATATTCCTGTACAAAATTACATTTAATTAGACAGGTGTACAAAATAACTAGTAACCGACTGCAGCTTCGTTTAATTTTCGTGTTCGGCTATATCAGCCAAAAACATCATGATACGGCCATCTTTTGTCTTTGGCAGCGGCTTTAAGCGGCGATTCGATCATTGGACAAGAATTGAGAGTGACATTTCTAGGACACGTCAAGTTTATGCACATTTCGTAACATGAGAGAGAAGAAAGATAAAACTTCGACACCACGGAAGTGGAGCAAAACAGAGCGACGCGATAGAATAAGATAGCAACACTATTTTATTCGTATTACTGTGGTGTCGTGTGGTGCCGAACGTAAAGAATAGCACCATTCCAATTCTTCCCGTGGGTTTCGTAGAAGGCGACTAAGGGACTTACTACAGAATGGGCAGCAACGTTCTCTATGGTGGTCAAATCCACCATACTACGATCGCCAACCCGCCTGCCAAGCGTGGCGATTATAGCAAAACGCCCCTTTTGGGGGAGGCGTATGTCCAACAGTGGACGTTTATCGGCTGAAATGATGATGACTAACTTATTCTATCGCTTTCTATTGAGTGTGTGGCGGCCATCTACAATACCCCACATACGAAACTTCAAATCAACAAATGTGGAAAAACACAAAAAGAAGTGAAGTGGCGCCATCTACAATACCATATGCGAACTACTCAAGACTTGACGTCACACCGCAACTACATCAGCTACATCGCGCAAGCAGAGTTTACCGCACGATCTGCAATATACAAACATCCGGCGGCATCAATCATCGGGCAGTAGCCCACCAGACACAGCACCCGTCTGGTCGGAGGATCCTCCTTTACCAATAGAGTATGAGTGAACTTTACACCCTGTTCCTCATACTTCTATAAGTGTATACGTCACTACGATTGCATGCGCACGTTGTAGATGTACGCCGAGGACACTATATATGAACAGTTGAGGCGCAGTGGTAACGGCCGCAACTTACGAAGCATGGGGATCGTGCAATCGATGGCCCTGTACGGGGCCACGTTCTGGGCGGCTGACCTGACGGCCGGCAGCATAGCTATCCTGCGGAAGCCGCAGCGAGCTATGGCCGTCAGAGTCATCACGGGGTATCGCACGATCTCTTACGAGGCGGCTTGTGTACTGGCCGGATCCCCGCCCTGGGACCTCGAGGCGAAAGTACTCGCGTCACTGTAAGGTGGCGCGAGGACTCGAGGGCGCGGGGCGAGCGGCTGACGCAGCGACATTTGGAGTTGCGTCGGTCACAGCTTCGCGCAGCCATGGTGGCGGAATGGCGGGACAGGCTTTCACGCCATGGTGAACGAACAGATGTCCAACCAAAAATTCGAAGACATTTGTGACATCCACCAACCCGCACTCGGCCCATGAGGTAGAAGGCCCACTCCCACTCACAAAGAGGCCTGTGTCCCAGCATTGGGAACATCATAATCTGATTGTGTTATGTCTAGTGACTTACCAAAGATCCCTGTAGGAAGTTTTCTATCCTTTGCTCCAAATATTCTGGGTGCCTGTCACTTTGTACGATTACCCGGAAACCTTGCACGCCGCTCGAGCGCCGAAGACCACTGAATACTATGTAGCCGAGTTGTTCCTGTTGGGAAAGAAATAATTAGAGGCTTATGTCCGGCAGAGCATTATGTTCAAGGTGCGTTTTATTATTTTATTTATTAATTTTTCGTACATATTAAGTATATTTTTAAATATTTTTACAAAAATCATACAAAAACATTTAAAAATATAAAAAATAGTGGCCCATCGGCATCAGGAGCAGGATCCAAGATGTCGGTGGTCAGGGCTCTACAGAAAGGAACCTCCTGACTATGCGTGCCGTGTCTAGGAGTACTGCTTTCTGAATGAAGCCCTTGATCCAGCCGCGCAATGAGAGCCTCCTGAGGTGTTGGTCTCTCTGGTGAGGCTCTTCGCTATTAGGCCATTTACTGTAACTGTTACCCAATTATTTTTAAAAGAGTAACCGTGGAGTTTCTTGCCGGCTCTTCTCCATAGGAAGCGACAAATTGGAACCGCGCACCTAGCTTCTGACGTTTCATAAGTGCCCTTGCAGGTTTATGTGAAATAAAATATTTTGATTTGATTTGATTTGAACGATTATCGATACAATGATTGCTGAGTCTACGTCCCACATGTCGACAACCTCGTGACCTAAGTCAAGATACTTGATTTTCTTATCTTGCTCAGCTTTCACGAGATTCTCGTAATGAGGGACAGCGATATCAACAATCATTGCACGACGCTCTCGTCGATTATTATTATTATTATCAGTTTATTTCAGATAAAAATTCAATCCATACAAATTACAAATTATAAAACAGAGAAATAAATTATCATAAATATTGTGTTAGTCAAATCTTATACACTATGTTAGTCAACACCCATCACAATATGCATCCATTTGTTTTGAATAGGGCAATCTGCACGAGATACAACCATCTGCAGGACACTGTTGCTACTGCCTCGCTCGTTGCAACAAATAGGCTACTTTCTTCCGTACAACCGCATGAAAGCCGTCCGTTCGCGCCTCCGCAAACATTCCGGACGCACTACAATAGCGAGGCAGCCGCATCAGCATTCTGAAGACGTTGTTGTATTGGACACGCAGAGCACTAGCAGCCCGGCGCGTAAAGTTTACCCACAGACTGCTCGAGTATAACGATTGGCAGAACGCCTTGAAAAGAGTAATTTTCACATTATTATATATTTAATTTCATTATTTATATTCAACTAACTAAGACCAGGCACTGGATTTGCAACTCTTGGTGTTGAAACGACCATTGAGAACCCATCAGAGTACATCTCAGCGCGTCGAAAAAACACTGTTCAATTTTCAACTTTCAACGCTGAGCAGCGTGTTGAAAATCCAGTGCGTGAAAAAATCCTACTGCGATATTTCTACGCCCATTCGAACGTGGACTTCACCCCAAATCCGGTGACATAATTCCCGACCACAAGTTTTTGTTCTAAAACCCCTGTTATATCTATATAAATGATAATTTAACACCAGACTAAGTTATACGTTTTGTAAAAAGGTGTTAAAAAAATAATTTAAGGAGTTGTTTAAAATGACATTCAAAACATAATCACGAAAAAAATATTTATACACAACAATCCGTTTCAAAGATATGAAATATTGTCTCCACACACTAATTATTAAATATGCACATGCGCACCGTACCTACACCGTGTAGGCACAGACGGCCGCGCGAGCGAGACGAGCGCGTTGTCAAATACCTACGTAAACAGCTGATTCTAATTTTCCCATCACATTTCACAGACTTTGGACTGACAATTTATCGGACTTACCTAAAATTAAAATCCCTAATTTTTTTGCTATGTTAGTTTTTTGATACCGAGCAAGTACACGAAATTCGAAACATTAATTTATTAACACCATATACATATAGGCTTCGTAATTCAAAAACTTGCTTAGTGGTTTAAACCTGCTCTAAATACAAGCTTTATTTTGTAAGAAAATTTAGAATTAAACTTTTACCATACATACAGGATAAGTTTTTATCCAGTGCGCAAACTGTAACCATGAATTCTGCGTATCATTCTAGACCACCTAGCGCAGAAATTTTTCGTCGGTAATACAAAAAAAAACAGTTATTCCATACATTTTGACCGCGTAGGTATTGCAATTTTCTATGAAACAGCTGATTTTTTTTATAAAACCGACGTATAATTTCTGCTAAACTATTTTCTTAGGGGGTTTAGAATGATATGCTGAATTCATGGTTATAGTTGGTGCACTGGATAAAAACTTATCCTGTATATTAGGAAATAGGACTCCCAACTTATTATTTAATATGGCAAGGGCTATGCTTGGAGTTTCCCTACGCAACTGAATCAGGAATTAAGAGATCTGTAGGAGAACCAAGGTAACTGACACAGCCCGAAGAATTGCCAAACTTAAGTGTCAAGCACATCGCACGTAGGTTCTGGAGTGGTAACCGCGTACCGGACCACGTAAGGTTAGAATAGAAGGCTTCCCACAAGATGGACCGATGACCTTGTGAAGGCATCAGAAATCCGGTGGATGCGGGAAGCACAGAACCGATCGAAGTGGCGGAGCTTGGCCTATGTCTAGTAGTGGACCGTTCGAATGTAATGATGAATTCCGTCCCGTACCTTAGTCCGCAGCATGCTGAAGCAGGGCTCGGACAGCGTGTGCGCGAGCAGTTCCAGCACCACATTGTTGCGACACTGGCGCACGCCGCACGCGTAGTACAGCGACGCGCACGACGAGCGGTGCACGCTGTTCGTCGTCTCACGGACGTGCCATTCGCCTATGATGGTATAAATAATATAATAAACGATAAGGTAAAAAAAACAGCCAACGCACAATTAAGGATTCCGAAGTTGTGATTATCTCCATAAGAAACGACCTGTTGGAATCGGGCACTTGGCTTCTGACGTTTCATAAGTGACCATGAAGGTAAATCCTACTGATCTTTACATAGTGTAAAAACTTTTTCCGAAAAAAAAAAAACAACCGACTTCCGAAAAAACACTACAAAGTGAAAAATAACTTTAATTTCGGAAGGCGGTGACTTTGGATATGTATTTAAATTTTTTGTCACCGCCTTCCGAAATTAAAGTTATTTTTCACTTTGTAGTTTTTTTTTGGAAGTCGGTTGTTTTTTTTTTTCTTTTTAGATATAGTACCCACCCCACTAATTCGAAATTTCATCATCCTTGAAAAAAAGGCAATTAAATGTCATTTCTTTCAATGGAGCGTCAGTGGCTGACCATTGGAAAGACATAATGACGCCATTATATTAGTAGATTACCAAACTTGTCAAAATCAACAATTATGAAATCAATGATAGACCATTCTGACACTATTGTAATAGCAGACTTGAGGCCCTGGCTAGATGCCTTAATTTATTGAGTTAGCCACAATCAAGTGCGGTTAAACAGCCGACAACCAAGCTGCAATAATGAAAAAAATATAAGGAGGACCTTCCCCGACCACCATAATACAATTTTTTCACTGGCTGTTTATTGGGTCATCGATTTTGCGCCTAATATGGCTGATCTCCTATACCGCGTCACCTGTATTTTGAGTCAATTAACACAAAACTGCTGTGTGTTTAGTTATGGCACCATTCTTCTTTAGGCCCATTCTTTATTCTTCTTTTTTAGGCCCATTTCTGTACAACAGATTAAATAGCAAACTAAAGCTGTAAAAAAAAATTTACTGAAACATTTACTATCCATTGCTTATGCACAGACAGAAGATCTACATGTTGTCTGCAAATAAAACCGCTAACATGCAGTTTTACTTTTGTTGACCTAATTTCTATTTTAGTTATTACTTAATACACATTGTTAATTTATTTCTTTAAGTATTTTTGCATTTTTGTAGCCTGAAGCACAGGTTCAACCTAGTTCAGGCAAATTAGCAATTGTGCTCTATTTTAGTTGTTAAGGTAATTATTGTAAACGAGCCCCTTTTATAAATAAACGATTTATTTATTTATTCTTGCCAATGAGCGAGATGTATAATGACCAGAGGTCGGAGTAGGTAGATTGATTTTATATACTTGCGTCAAGATATTATAATATGGACATGCCATTTTATCCATAATGTGCGGGAAGTACCGGAAGAAGTTCCGGAATTGGAATTATGGAATAAAATAAAATACTGATTTCTTTCACCATTAGCTAACACTGGTACCGTAGATTGATGTTATTAATACGTTTTTCACCTTAAACACAAATTCGTGCTAATTTCAATATGAAGTTCCGGTATTTTGGAGGCATATCCATATTATCCTCTACGTTTGGCGTCAACGACCTTAAATCAATCTACCTACTCCGACCTCTGATAATTACTTACCTTTTTCGATTTCAATTTCTCTATGTAACAGTAGCTGCTGGGCACATAATGGCGTCGCATCTTTTGGTAACCTGTATAACAAAATACAAACAGCTTATTACAGGTGTTTTAATAAAAAACAAAAAAAAAGGTTCCGCCGAATAGAGAACCTCCTCCTTTTGGAAGTCGGTTAAAAACCTATAACATTTCATTCAATGCTAGCTTTTATAATTTAAAATTACAAAAAATTATAACGTTATAACGTGCACATATTTCTATAAGTACAGACTGCCAGCACATCAAGCTACCCCAAACTGTAAAATTTTCCCAATTGAAGATGAATCTTATGCTTATGTGATAAAGTTGAAATACTATCAAAGAAATTTGGCAGATTGGGGTAGCTTAATGTGCTGGCGTCTCATCATCATCATCTGCCTAGCCTTTTCCCAACTATGTTGGGGTCGGCTTCCAGTCTAACCGAATGCAGCTGAATACCAGTTTTTTACATGGAGCGACTGCCTATCTGACCTCCACAACCCAGTAACTGGGTAACACGATACCTGTAGGCGAAGCACAATAAAAAGAGCTATTTTTTATGGTTGTAATCATTTATTTAGTGTAGTAATTATCGATGTACATTACCTGTAATACCTTACCTATTTGTTGTAACCAATTACGATAATATGATACAAGTAGGTCCTAAATCAACATAAAAAATGTTATGTAGTTCAAACTCCATGGTACAAGTAGCATACATTGCGCCCGGCTAACGATGTCACTAATCCAGTAACAATAATTCAACCTTGGATATTCCTTACACGTGTCGACCCCAGATCGACAAGTCGAAACCTGCTCCCCGAGGAGGCCATGGTTTCTCGGTTAGGGTTGGTAGATTAGCCGGGAACGGGTAGTTACACATGCTACTTGTACTATGGAGAAAAGGTGATATTAGGACCGAAGATTCGGAATTATGTTCAGAGTTCTACAGTTTTCCAATTATCAACATGTTATAAGTATTGTTTGTGAAGTAGTGGCTCCGCTGTTCACTACTAGTCGCGATGTACCCTATACCTAGCTAGCCAGTCTTCCAGTATTTTAGCATAGGATTCTATTGTAATGTAACATTTATGTGCCGTGTTTACACCTATGCAGGTGCAACTATTGACTGATTTCTATTTATTGTTTTGTGTGATTCGTGTTTTAATATAACTCATTTTTCGTAACATCTGACTGGTTTATTTTACTCCTTCGTCACGGGAACACCGTCACCCCCGCCTACAACACCTGACTCACGCTGTAATTAACATTTTGGTCCTATCGAGCCGGATCAGGTTCAACTAGAAGGAATAAACCAGTCAGAACATGAGTCTCAGAAGTGAAATCACCACACGTAGTAAGCAAAGAAGACTGGCAGAAGAAATGAGTACGCGACGAACAGAGGACATCGTCTCTGACTCAGGCTTACCATCCGAGAGGGCACCAGGTTCTCCGTCCATAGCACCGACAATGGCGTCGACATCTGCTCGTAATATCCCTCTGACAGGCGGTCGATTAATCGACCATAGTAAAGACCAGGCAGAAGGGCCACAAGAAGGGCAGACAGCCGCTAAGGGTCGTCATATATCGCCGCGAAGCAAAGTTTCATCAAGAAATAGCCGTAGGAGCGTCGATTACTTAAGAAAAAGGATCGAGTACGAAGCCGAGCGCGAGTTGGTGCAGCTTAAAGAGAACCTCGTGAGAGACAAGGAAAACCTTGTTAAGAAACGGATGGAAGCAGAAATAGCCGAGATAGAGGCGGCTGCTGAAAGCGATGACTCTCACTCAGATGTGAGTACGACACAGCGCGTCGAAGAATGGGTCAAGAAAACGCCCCAAGTGTCCCAAATGAATGCTGTATTGGGTACACCGGCTGTGTCAGGCGCACCTGTTGAAGTGGCTGCGCCCCGTGAAACATCTGAGATCCATGTAAGTACAGTGAATCGTGACTGTGATAACAACCATGTGTCGTCAGTGCCGCATGAAAATGTGTTGCAAGTACCTAGGGCATCTGCGTCTGTACCGTTACCTAACATATCGGTACCAAATACGCCAAGGTACCTGCCAGTGTCGTCAGAAGGAGTAAAATTCCGTCTGCCCAATTATTATCCCGTCTTTACCACTCCGGCCGCAAGTGTACCTCGAGTAGTACCACTCGAGTCGGATACACGGCGGCAGATGCAGTACGGAGCGGATGAAAGAGAAAGACGGCGAGAATTCTCGGGGGACAGAGACCGGAAAATTGACCAGCTGGCAGATGCAATCACAAGCCTGGCACGACCACGACCGGTACCAAGACAGGCATATGAATTGCCATATTTTAATGGTGACCCAGCCGACTGGATATCCTATCGGAATATGTACTGGGAAACATCACAATTATACAGTTTCAAGACACATGAAAATCTAGCACGATTAAAAACCTCACTACAGGGCGACGCAAAGAGATCAGTAGAGGATCTGCTGCGAACATCAACGGATCCAGCAGAAATAATGCGTGCGCTCGAGGAAGAGTTCGGTCACCCGACCCTAGTGCTACAATACGCCATACAGAAGGTGAGAGATTTACCCAGAGTGACGGAGAGTTGCCGGGAGCTGAGGAAATTCTCATCAACGGTTCGAAACTGTGTATCATTACTTAAAAACATCCATGCAGAGGGCTATATAAATAACCCACAGCTGGTAAGCGACCTGCTGAGTAAGCTGACACCAGTACAACGTGCGCAATACGGTGACTTCGCGATGGGACTAGATAACACACAGGGGGTGGACTTAAGAGTGTCTCCAAACCTAGAAATATTATCGCATTTCCTGATACACTTGACACGCTCAACATCATACTACGTTCAAGCGAACATGTTCGAGTCAGGTCCATCAAAACCCCCTGCCAAGCCGCAACAGAAGTATGGCGGCGCCAGTCAGTCCCGACCAATGAACACCGCGCGCTCAGCCGGCAGCAGGCCTCCGTTGACACAACGAGTAAACACGCAAAGCGATGAGTCTACCGTACCTGAAGAATGCGTGATATGTCAACAGAAGCACGACATTGAAGAATGCGAGCAATTTAAGAAACTTACCATCCAAAAACGGTGGGAAACAATCAAAGAAAAGAATACGTGCTTCAAGTGTCTCGTAAGGAAGCACCCCAAGAGGTTCTGTCGTGCCAACAGATGTAAGAAATGCGGTTACGGGCACCACCTACTATTACACGCGGATAAACAACAAAGAGAGAAAGAGGATAAACCTCAAGATAACAAAACGGAAAGTGTTACGAACATAGGCGAATGGCGGGCTACTGCGCTGCTAAAAATCATGCCAGTAACAATCAGTGACGAAATAGGTGACGACAAACAGTGCTATGCGTTATTGGACGATGGTGCGACCGTGTCACTCATTGATAGTTCGCTCGCCACCAAACTAATGGGTCCGTGTGTTCCTCTTTCATTAAAAACCGCGGGTGGCCACGGAGTAACAGACTTAACCTCACGAGTAGTGCAAGTGCGCGTGAAAGGTCCTAATGGACAGTGCCATAACATTAAATGCCGTACAATGGTAGACGTAAACCTACCAACGCAATCAGTGTCCGCCTCAATAATACATGACAACGCGCACCTAAGCGACTTGGGTTGCGTGGAAATGAGGGGAGCCAAGCCGATGCTGTTACTGGGACAGGACAACTGGGAGCTGCTGGTCAGTCAGGACATCCGCCAAGGAAGATCCGGTAAGCCAGTTGCCTCACTTACCAAGCTAGGTTGGGTCATCCATGGACCATTCAATAATAATAAAAGTAAAGGCAGTGTCAGTTGCATAACTGTTTCTCTTCCTGATTTGCATGACCTAGTAAAGTCACAATTTGAGTTAGAATCAATAGGCATTTCAGAGAACTTTCGTAAACATAAAGATGTCGAAAGGGCTGTAGCTGTGTTAGACAGCACCAGCCATCGTACCCCCGACCGATCACAGTGGGAGGTGGGTTTGTTATGGAAACATGACAATATTCAGTTGCCTGATAATTACCATCAGGCCCGGCAAAGACTATACGGCATAGAGAAGCGTATGCGCAAGGACGCTAGTTTTGCCGAGGCATATTCTGCCCAAATAGGTAGGTTAGTAGACGAAGGTTACGCCCGTAAAGTAACCGGCAACATAGACGGTTTGCCGGTTTGGTACTTACCGCACTTCGGGGTCGTTAACCCGAACAAACCGGGCAAGCTGCGCTTAGTGTTTGACGCGGCCGCCACGTCTCATGGGACGTGTCTAAATGATAATCTACTAACCGGACCTGACCTACTGAATTCATTGCTCGGCATATTATTAAAATTCAGGATAGGCCCCATAGCGTTTTCAGGGGATATCGCGGACATGTTCCTAAGAATAAAAATAAGGTCACAAGATCAAGGCGCGCAGTTATTTTTATGGAGAGGCGCGGATCACAACAAGGAACCAGATACATACGCGATGAATTCCATGATATTCGGTGCAGCCTCATCACCTACCACGGCGATATATATACTCAATAAAAATGCCGATGAGTTTGTCGATGTTTACCCTGAGGCTGTTGAAGCAATAAAATCCAGGCATTATATGGATGATTATCTAGATAGTGCTTGGACCGAGGAGAAGGCCAACAGCCTGATAGAGGAAGTAACCAGAATACACGCTTCCGGCGGGTTCATAATCCGGGGGTGGGTTACTAACTCATCAGAACTAAGGGAAAAGTTAAAAATAGACATGCCTAACAAAGTAGCCCTTGAAAAGGGAGCAGGCTCAGTTGAAAGGACCCTAGGTTTAATATGGTCACCTAAAGACGACGAGTTAGGTTTCGATCTATCGTTTAAAAGACTTCCCCCTGAAATAATAAATGGTAGTCTAGTGCCCACTAAGAGACAGTTTCTGAGCATGATAATGTCTATTTATGACCCACTTGGTTTCCTTTATCCCTGTGTTATTCAGTCACGCATTTTGATGCAACGAATATGGAAATCAGGAATACAGTGGGACGAGCCATTACAGGAAAAAGACGCCAAAACATGGTTTAATTGGCTCCACAATTTACATCAATTAAACGATTTAAAAATACCGCGGTGGTACGGTTTAAACCTCGAAAAGTTAGAACTACATGTTTTCGGGGACGCCAGCGAGCTGGCTTACGCCGCGGTCGCGTACCTAGTAGGTTATAACGCTGACGGTAAAAGGGAAACCGTTATGCTGTTAGGTAAAGCGCGAGTAGCCCCGCAAAAAGTAATCTCTATTCCTAGACTAGAGTTACAAGCAGCAGTATTAGCATGCCGATTAGCGGACACTGCCCACAAAGAACTGGGTTTACAAATTAACCAAAAATTCTTTTGGACCGACAGTAAGACGGTTCTAAAGTGGATAAACTCTGACGCCCAGGAATTTCAAAGGTTCGTCTCGCACAGATTAGCCGAAATAGATAGGCTGTCAGACAGAGGCAACTGGCGCTGGGTACCCTCACAGGATAACCCAGCTGATAAAGCTACCAGGTTGTGCTGGCCCGATAACCACGCAGAGTGGCTCTCGGGCCCCTTGTTTTTATGTGACCCACAGGAGCAGTGGCCGGCGTGTCCTGAGGCAGAGGCGTTGGAAGCGGACCTTGAGCGCATTCAGCGGGTCCACGTCACAGCGGCGCATGTGGCGCCTCTCCTTGACTACAAGCGCTACTCTTCATGGACGCGCCTGCAACGCGTGATGACGCACGTACTAATCTTCATCGGCCGATGTCGCAAACGTCGGTCGAACACCGTAATAAGTCTGCGAGACCTGGAGGAGGCTCACAACTGCCTCATAAAGTTGTGTCAAGAAGACAGCTTTAAGGACGAGCGGGCCGCTATGCTAAAAGGCTTGCCCGTACCAAACAGCAGCAACATTAAGGCTCTCGACCCCATGATAGCCGACGACGGATTGCTACGAGTAAGAGGACGCCTAAGTGCCTGTGAGGTACTCACATTCAGTGAGAGGCACCCTATAATTTTGGAAGGTCGTCACCCTTTAACAAAAAAGCTAATCGCACACTACCACGCGATGGCTTTGCATGCAAACCACGAGACCGTCGTCAACAATCTGCGTGAAAAGTATTGGATTACCAAAGTTAGAACTTCAGTAAAAACAGTAGTCGCAAATTGCCAACTCTGTCGAATTTGCAGAGCTCAACCCGCCCCACCGAAGATGGGCGATCTACCACTGGCTAGAGTAGAACCATCACGAAGAGCCTTTATACGAGTGGGGGTGGACTACTTCGGCCCGATGGAAGTAGCAATCGGGCGACGACGCGAGAAGAGGTGGGGTGCCCTATTTACCTGCCTCACCACACGCGCCGTCCACCTAGAATTGGCCGCTTCCCTAAGCGCCGACTCCGCCATATTAGCCTTGCGGCGCCTCATAGCGCGCCGCGGGCAACCAGCGCATCTGTACTCTGATCAGGGTACCAACTTCATCGGAGCTAATACCGAGCTTCGAGCCGCCCTGAAAGACCTTAACCAACGTCAGATAAGGGACGATGCGGTTAACCGTGGCATCGAGTGGCACTTCAACCCCCCGGCGGCCCCACATATGGGCGGCTGCTGGGAGCGCCTGGTGAGATCAGTGAAGAATGCACTCCGTAGCACGCTCAAAGAACGTGCCCCCCGCGAGGAGGTCCTCTACACCCTCCTCACGGAAGCCGAGCTAATCGTAAACAGCCGGCCACTAAGCTACGTGTACGACGACCACAACCAGCCCGTGGTCCTGACGCCGAACCATCTGCTCCTGGGCACTGCGTCCGGGAGCACACCGTTTGCACCGAGCGACACCGAAGACGTCGACTCCCGCAGGCAGTGGCGGCGCGTGAACGCGCTCGCTGACATGTTCTGGCGGCGCTGGCTGCGGGAATACCTACCTACGCTTCAACGTCGTGAAAAGTGGGCAAACAATGTGCCAAACGTGCGTGTCAGTGACGTAGTGATAATTGTGGACAATAATAGACCGCGAAGTGCGTGGACAAAAGGTGTGATTAAAACCGTGTATTACGGACATGATGGTATTATCCGTGTGGTGGACGTTAGAACCGTCAACGGAGTTCTACGTCGACCTGTAGCAAAAATTATTGTGCTTCCCACAGACCAAGAAATGTAAGACGGTTGAACCCTTTTACAGGGGGTGGAATGTAGGCGAAGCACAATAAAAAGAGCTATTTTTTATGGTTGTAATCATTTATTTAGTGTAGTAATTATCGATGTACATTACCTGTAATACCTTACCTATTTGTTGTAACCAATTACGATAATATGATACAAGTAGGTCCTAAATCAACATAAAAAATGTTATGTAGTTCAAACTCCATGGTACAAGTAGCATACATTGCGCCCGGCTAACGATGTCACTAATCCAGTAACAATAATTCAACCTTGGATATTCCTTACACGTGTCGACCCCAGATCGACAAGTCGAAACCTGCTCCCCGAGGAGGCCATGGTTTCTCGGTTAGGGTTGGTAGATTAGCCGGGAACGGGTAGTTACACATGCTACTTGTACTATGGAGAAAAGGTGATATTAGGACCGAAGATTCGGAATTATGTTCAGAGTTCTACAGTTTTCCAATTATCAACATGTTATAAGTATTGTTTGTGAAGTAGTGGCTCCGCTGTTCACTACTAGTCGCGATGTACCCTATACCTAGCTAGCCAGTCTTCCAGTATTTTAGCATAGGATTCTATTGTAATGTAACATTTATGTGCCGTGTTTACACCTATGCAGGTGCAACTATTGACTGATTTCTATTTATTGTTTTGTGTGATTCGTGTTTTAATATAACTCATTTTTCGTAACATCTGACTGGTTTATTTTACTCCTTCGTCACGGGAACACCGTCACCCCCGCCTACAACACCTGACTCACGCTGTAATTAACAATACCCCTTGGTAAGACTGGTTGTCAGACTTTCGGGCTTCTGACGACCCGTAACGACTGTCAAAGATCCACAAATGACAGCCGGGACCAACGGCTTAGCGACAATTAACAATTTAACATCCATAAGGAACTTTTTTTAAATCCTACTAATGTTACAAGTGTGATAATGATAACTATAAGTGATATTCTATGTTTGGATGTCTAGACATTTGGAAGTTTGTTAATCTTTCACGCGTCCTGCCAAATCCGTCATCTGCCAAATTTTACCCAAATGCGTTCAGGATTTGGGTAAACTTTGGCAGATGACGGATAATTTAAGGACCGGATTGACACATGGGATACTTTTTATCCCGGTAGTATTTTCCCGTGGGATAATTTCCAAATCAAATCACATCAAACGTCATTTATTGAAACTAGGCTCTTTTCGAAAGTCAAATTTACATAAGACAGTCCCCCAAAACTCCCGTCCTTCACCACTTCCTAGTGCTTTAGCTGGGAAGAAGTGGCGCAACAAACTCCCCAGACCTCCCGGGGGTTGCCGCGGGCAAAAACTAGCATACTTAAACAACTTCAAGTAACTACGTAAACTATAACTAAATTATAACTGTGCCCGCGGCTTCACCCGCGTAGAGGTCGGAAATTATCCCACGGGAGCATGGTACCGAGATAAGAAAAGTATCCCAACTTACTCCTTATAACAACAACTACCTACCAGTGAAAGTCCCGTCAAAATCGGTACAGCCGTTTTAAAGATTATCCAGATTACGCCTATCAAAACGTACCTTGTAGTAGTTATTTTCTTCAGTCGAACAACGTAAAAAACGAATATAGGTTATCTCTCACATGTGCCGTATTTATTTTTATTTAAGGAAAAACAAACAGTAGCACAATAAGAGTTATACGTAAATTATCTTAAATATGACATTTTAAACAATTATGCTACCCACTACATTCTCCACAGATTACAATTTAAACTAATTTAAAACTAGCTAGAAACACAAATACAATACCTATAAAACAGTCACTGTCGTAGATTTCTTAACTGGATTTTTTAATTTATAAAACAAAAGTAAAAGTAAATTTGTATGCGTACATTATTAAATATTGCACTATTTTAAATGACTTTGCTGATCCTTTAGGGTTGCTTGGATTTGCTTCTTAAATGCATTTTTACTAAGAAAAAGAATGTCGATTGAATTAAACTCATTGTTATATGTCTCAACCAAACGATGAAGTGGTGAACGCGAGCCAGCGTTGGATTTACAGAGGCTAGTAGCAAATAGACGTCGAGTGCGTACCGGTCAACAGGTAAATAATATAAAGGGGACTCACTTCTTCTCGACAGACTCAGCGATGTGCAGCGCCCTCTCGCGGCTCAAGTTCCCGTACATGAACCCTTCGATGTGCACCTTGCGTATCATCCTCGCCACGAAGTCGTTCAGCTCTTCCGGTGTCATGGCTACAAATATAATTAATTTTATTTTGTGGCGTCAGTCCACACTGTTGATACACAAATATCAACTATGTTAGAATCGTGATAACGTCGAAAATCAATAAACTATATATATATAACTGAGTTGAGCTGCATGATTACTGATAAATATATACCTATGAATAATAATATGCTTGACGTAAATGTAAAAAAATTAATGACTATGTACATTACTTTTATGACTGAAACGAATGCATGGACTGATAATAAGGATTCATTTTAATAAAATGTAGTGAATTAATATAATGTAATGAATGATTGATTAATGTCTTCTATAATGTCATAGATTAATTGTAATACTTAGAATTATTATTATGTAATGTAATTTAATAATTTAATTTAATTGATTATATTCTTATCTTCATTTTAATCTTATCTTTTTGCTATGCCCTTATAGGCTCCATATTTCTGTACCTAGCTTTAAGCCCTTTGTTACATCTTATTTACAATATGAAATGCAATAAATAAATAAATGCGTGCACTGAATGGACAGATCCACTCAATCTGTGTGGTTCTTCCCTCAAAAGTCCATTTCAGACACCGATCCACATGGTCTTCACATGATCTGACCAAGATTATGTCTGGACTTTAAAAGAGACTGTGACCTCTGAGTTTGTTTCGGCCTTACTTCTCAGAGTAGTCAAATAGGAAACGCCGACCTCATGTAGTTTAAAAAAATTATGACGACGCGTAAAAGTGTTTGTACAAAGCTACTTACAGAAATAAAATCATTTATCATTTAACTTTCTAATTAAAAATGTGTTTTTAGAAAAAACAACTTTGAATGAATTAATGAATATCTTTATTTGCCAGAAACACGGTACATAAAGGATAGTGCCTAGGGTAGCGTAGTTTACTATTTGTTGAAATATTAGCATTATATCGTTAAACTAACTTCTGCCCGCGACCCATACCGCCATCGACCGCATCGACTGCCCGCGCTATTCGGTTAGCGTTCTTTCTGACTTTTTATCTTTGCTCGGCTCTTAAGGCTCCTAGCGTGATATTAAGTAGCCTTTTTTTTTTGATTACGGGGGGAAATCCTCATGGATGTCCTCCGCCCCGGGGAGGGCGGAGGGGTCTGTCAGACTCTTACTGACTAAAACCACCCCGGTGTTCCGTCTCTCACTCGCACCGGGGATCACGGGTACTATGTTAAGTAGCCTGCCTCTACAGTTGGGCTGTCAAATGCAAAAATATTTTTTCGAATCGGACTGGCTTGACCGTCCCAGAGATTAGCGCGTTCAAACAAACTCCTTAGCTTTATTATTAGTATACAAGGTGTAACAGAATAAACGCTGAAATTAGTTTGTTCCTAATTGAGTACTGAATCGATTTATATAGGTATTTTTTACAAAAATAATATGTTTTGCCATACCTACCGCCGATTGAGCCAAAGTAAATTCAATCTTATTTCAAGGCAATAAGCGTCAATTTTAAATGCATAAAGTATTGTTAGGGTCAATACGTTTTTCTTAATAATAACAGTTAGCTTTAAAAAAAATAACTTTTGATCATTGTTTTATGCTTTTAACTCGATACTCTAATTGTATGAGGACCTGCGTTAATTATGTTACATGTTGTATACAGAAATAGATACAAAGTAAAATTTATCCCAATCAGTTTCTTCTTTTATATAACTTGAATATTTATTTATTTATTTGGAAACTCAACAGCGTATAATTAATGTACATAAGTTATGGAAAACAATTGTCTCTTAAGCCAATAACCGAGTTTCACGGCATTGATAGTGTACGGTCTCAACGCCGTACATTTTTCTGCTTATTCGATAACCTACTTTACGCCAACGATGCGCGTCATAATTTAGCATTATAAAATAACTTGATTATCGAATCTAAATATAGTGTACTTAAAAATGTGTAGCTATCAATAACTGAGAGAAATAATCGCCTTCCACTGTACTATTGTTACTTACTCTTAACTTAAATAAACTCAACTACTTAGTGCATCTTAGTGGAACGTGTTTCTCTATCTAACTTTATCTTAAAAACCTTCACGACAAATCAGTGTACGGAGTTAACTACTACAACCCGTACAGATAGGGCTGGGTTAACTAGAAGTAGCGAAAGAAAAAATAAAAAACTTATACAAATGCAGATGTCAATAACAGGTAATGTGCGATTGTTGACACATTGCTCACATTCAATGAAAGTTACAAGTATGCACTTACCTAGATACTATGACTACACTAATTAACAAAAGGAAAAACAACGGAAAAATAAAATTAAAATAAAATATTTGTTAAAAATTTTGAATAAATTACCACGTAGCAATGCGCATGGGCATAGTTAAAAACGTGCATAGATAAAATAAAATAATTCTAAAAAAATATATATCTTTTTAAAAGTGAGTTATTTTTTTTAAGTGTAAATAGAAGATAGGTACATTGCTCAAGCAACGCGAACAAATGCGCCAGTCTAATACCAGCATGAGAAAGAAGCGGTTGTATTTTTTACTTTATTTCAAGGTACACAACGTTGATATTTGTTTCCGTAAGTTTACAAATGTGTACTTACCATCAGCGACTTCCAATAGTTGACATCTGGTCCAGACCAGGTCAGCTAGACACAGCGCTTGCTGGTACACAGCGTGCTGCGAAAGAAATGGATTTTTGTACTTCTGTATCCAGGACACAGTCATCTGTCTACCCATTTTCCATCTACGTTAGGGTAGGCTTCCAGTTTAACCGGATGCAGCTGATTACCAGTTTTTTACATGGAGCGACTGCCTCCAAAGCCGGAACGGTGGAGTTTCTTGCCCATTCTTCTCCATACGAAACTACATTTTGGAAGGGGCGACTAGAATCAGTTCTATTTTAATGTAAATGTTGACGTTCAAAAGTGCCTTTTAAGTGCCTATTTGAAATAAATGCTTTGACTTTGACTTTGAAGCCCAGTTACTGCGTAACACGATACCCAAAATTCCTGAATTTTATTAATAACTAGCTGTACCCGCGACTTCGTCCGCGCGGAGTACTTTTTTTACTATTATTTATATATCAATAAAAACAAATAAAAATTCTAAAATAATAAGTTACTCCATATTACATCAGCTGCCTGCCAGTGAAAGTCCCGTCAAAAACGGTCGAGCCATTTCAGAGATTAGCGGGAACAAACAGACAGACAAACAGACAAAAATTGTAAAAAAAAATATTTTGGTAGGTATATTTGGCAAAAAGCGGTTATTTTAATATTACAAATCGACAGTCCAATTTTATTAATATGTATACAGTATAGATGTATAGATAATACTCTTAGCTTGACTAAAGGTGCGCTTATACGAGCAATTAAAATTGCTCCATCTTGAGCAAATTCTCATGTCTAATCTCATGACTAACCGCGGCAAGCATAACACGATACCCCATATTCCTGAAGCTATTTGATAACAATACTCTTAGCTTGACTTAGAACACGAGGTTGTCGACATGGACTGCAATCATTGTACCGACAATGGTTAGTTTTTTTTTTTTTTTTTGGCTTCACACGGTTTGTGCATTTAGCCAGTGTCAAGTAATTTTTCTTTTAGATCAAGTAAATGGCCCGATATCAGGCACGAAGTTACAAAACAGTCATAGTCGTCTTTAGTCAGTCAAGTCAAAGTTATTGTAAAGCGGTAGTAACTTTACAACAACCTAATAGGAGTTTTTGGGGGGAACACGAAAAGTCCACGTTAGTCACTTATTTTCACCTTCACTACACTTGTGCACTCACACGTAACTAAATTGAATAATTCACTACCAAAATTATACAATTTAATTCGCTATTTCACTAAATTCCATGAAAATGAAAATTCGTGCGACATGTTCCAACGCGATCCCGCCAAAAACTCCAATGGCTAATAGCGGAGACCTTTGACCAGCACCTCAGGACACTCAATGCGTAGCTGCTGGGGCAATACGATACCCCTTAAGAAGACTGGTTATCGAACTCTCGGGCTTCTGACGACCCGTAACGACTGTAAAAGATCTACAAATGACAGCCGGGACCAACGGCTTAACGTGCTTTCCGAGGCACTGAGGGAACTTTGTATGTAAAAACTAGCTTCTGTCCGCGACTTCGTTCGCGTCAAATTTCTTGCTCCCCGACACACCCCGTCGCTCGCCTCGCCTGCGCGTGCGAGTATTTCGTATTCGTGACTTTTTTCTCCTAAGAGTCTTAGCGTGATGATATATAGCCTTCCTCGATAAATGGGCTATCTAACACTGAAATAATTTTTCAAATCGGACCAGAAGTTCCTGAGATTAGCGCGTTCAAGCAAACAAACAAACAAACTAACTCTTCAGCTTTATAATATTGATATAGATGGTCGCCCACCCACGGACTAACCGCGGCAAGTGTAGCTTAACCTGATCGATCGACCCGAGCGGCTGCAAAAGCCCCTTTTTCAATTTTCATAATTGACCAGCAAGATATCCTCACCTGATAAGGCTGCTCAGCGTCAAAGTTCCGTATGGCCCTGATGTGATTTTCCTTCATGATATGGAACCGCTGGGGGTCGGCAGTGAACGTCACCATGTGGTCCACTATCTTGTCCAGAAGCACGCTTTGCTTGTCGTCGTAGCCGTCGATGGTCACCTGTGCGGTTTAAATGAAATGAAATGTATATTTATGTAAGTAGATCTTAAAAGACACATTTACAAATCAATTTTAATGATAATAATAAATCTTTATTTCCAGTTTTAGAGTTACCACTTGATATACATTATGTATTTCGTCTAGTAAGTACACATCACTACATAGTATAAAACAAAGTCGCTTTCTCTGTCCCTATATCCCTATGTATGCTTAAATCTTTAAAACTACGCAACGGATTTTGATGCGGGTTTTTTTAATAGATACGAGTGATTCAAGAGGAAGGTTTATATGTATAATACACCGACCTCCACGCGGGCGAAGCCGCAGGAAAAAGCTAGTAGAGTTATAAACCTCTGTCATAAGCTAAGACTAACCTTGTGTTATAGGTTACAGGGCTCTCAAGTTAACACTAGTTAGATAAGTAAAATTTCGTAACTTCACAGTGTAGGTACAATAGACAAAAAATATTTTTATAATCAAAATTTTGCTGGTCAATATTTTAAAAACAACATGGCGCCGGCATTTCCTAGCTGAATGTTCCCTGAGAAGAAAAGCCGAAACAAACTCAGAGGTCATGGCCTCTTTTAAAATCCAAACTATTACATTATTTGCATTTTATGTGAGTCTAACAATGCAGGGACACCTCTGGGCCTTTTGAAGAAAGAGCCATTGCAGCTTTGAGCTGAACTGTCCAGTCAGCGTCAATAATATCGGGACAAACAAACTGTCCAAAATGATCTAAACAACTATGAAAAGTAAATTTTAACTCAATGACACAAGGAATGTTTCAGAATGAAGACAGTACACGACAACTGTCATTCTGACAAGAACTTTATCCAACTGAGATAAAGTTTAATTTTCTTAGTTGTTGAGATCATTTTAAACAGTCTGTTCGGCTCGATATTTTTGACGCTGACTTTCCCACCAGACGGCATGCATAAAAGGTGTAACAGAATAAGCGTAAGTCCTGAAAGTAGTTTGTTATTTGACTACTGAATTAATTTAAGTCAATTTTAATATGGGTATTTTTTTCAAGCATTACATATTTTGTCATACTGCCCACCGATTGACCCAAAGAAAATTAAATCTCATTTTGAGGCAATAAGACTCAAATTGAAATGCATAAAGTAATGCTGGGGTAACGCTATTTTTTAAATAACAATAGTTTGCTTTAAAAAAAAGTTTTGGTCATTGTATTATGCTTTTAACACAATACTCTAATTGGTGTGTAGGAGGTCTTGTGTTAATTATATTACATTATATATTTTGAAGAAAGAGGACAAAACACATCGAGTGAGGCTTACAGTGGTCGCATATGATGTGTGACATCTCACCTTGGTAAAAGGCAACATAAACATTTTATCCTACTATACATTTACACAAACTCAAATTTACACACATACAATCAAGACACAAACATTAATTTTGTAAATTTTTTAAGTTACTTTCAGTTTTTCTTATTTACGTTCATTTATTTATTCATCCATTTGCATGTCATTTGAGCTAATAATATGGTACTGTCAAAGATCCCCGTCGCGAGAAACTATAAATTTTGTAAATAAAGAACTTCTACCAAGTTAGGCAGCGACAATTCAGTCAACAACAAATAATCCCAAATTCAATCAACTCAAAATAACACACGTGTAATACGAAACTAACGAGCAATTTCACTTGATCGGGTTATATTTTAGCGATATAAAGCGCTGTCGTCTAATGTGTTGTGGTACTGGAACGCGTCTGACTCATGGAACGTAAACATTTGAATCCCTGAATGTGTGTTTAGAAAATTTCTAGCTTCTCGTGACGGGGACTTTAGGTACGGAATCCTTCATGTGCGAGTAGGACTCGCACTTGGCCGTTTTTACTTCCGAATCCGACTGGTAGTTCCAGAGATTACCCCCTCATACAAACATAGAAACAAACAAATTTTACCTTTTTTTAATTTAACAAATTAAACTACTTACGCTAATTCCATATTTAGCGTTCCCGATGCTCCACCGAAGTCCAGCCAGCTCAGCGGCGTACGCGAACTGTTGCAGACTGTCTCTTAGTAGCAGCACCCACACCGACGTCAGATTGCAGCTCAGCGGGTCCGCGTAGGCTAGGGGGCTGGGGACAACGAATACAGGGTTTTTTGTTAAGGGTGGGAAGCCATCAAATAACTTCTCCCGATCTGCGCGGAGCGGGAGGGCGTGTCAGACTTTTACTGACTAAAACCCACCCGTGTTCCTTCAGTTGTTGTGTACCAGGGGCCGCGGTGTCTCTTTCGAAGAACCCGCACCCCTGGCAGGAACGAATACAGGTTCAATTAGCTAGCGAAACTCCGCGATATCGATACCTAAACACGATAATTCAAAATGAATATTATACAATGAAATATTACACATTATATAATTTAATGTAGTTTATTTTCTCTTTTACCCTTACACACGCTGTCTACATCTCTTTATCTTCTCTCCTATCGCAGGCATCCTGGAAGAGATTTCTTTAGAAATAAGCATCACCTCTGTACCTATTTTTCTGTTCTAATCTTCTTGTCTGTTTATATATGTGTGTACATAAATGGTTAAATAAAAAAAATGAAATGGAAGTTTACACAAAAAAAAAAACTGATTTCTCAACTGCCTTTTTCATCTTTAGCCACGGTCTTTTCGCACTATTATTACTTCTTTTTCTCGTAGTGTTCTTTCCGAGTTTATTACTTCTTTGCTTGGCTCCTAGCATCATTTTAAGCCAATAAACCTTTTCTTAAAAGTTGGGGTATCAAATGGAGACTTTATTTCAAAAACCATTTTTGTTAAAAAATCCATGTATGAGTTAGTTACGCCACGCAATTTGCTTTTATACGTTGTACTGATTCTTCTTATGACGAATCGGTACAACGAATAAAAGCAAATTTCTCGTGACTAAACTGATATTTGAAGAAATATAAAATATAATCAGAAAGCTTACAAATTTCTCTACAAGATGGCGTAACTAACTCATAACATGGAATTTTTGACAAAGTTGATTTTTTGAAATAAAGTCTTCAAATGTAAAAATATTCTTTCAAATCCGACTGGCAGTTCCAGAGGTAAACTCAAAGCATTTATTTCAAATAAACCAATTACAGGCACTTTTGAATTGTCAAGGTCGGCGAGTTAGAAAGATGAAGCTAGTTGCTCATTCTAAAGCGTAGTAGTAGGTACCTATGGAGATAAGCGATCAAGAAACTCCATGGACACTCTTTTAAAATCATGATTTTGTAAAAAAAAATTGGTTACATCATTATCTCACATTGATAATTTAATTATCAATGTAATTTCATTATCAACGTGAGAACGATGTAAATAGCCGTGCAAAACAAAAATAAAATAACAATTCAGAAATTAAAATAAGCCGTGGCAGCTAAGAGATGATGCGCGTGCCTCGTAAAAAAGCGCGTTCAAAGAAAAAAGTTTTGGTAATAGTTTATAAGTATAGATAATCTTACCTAACTAAATCGAACGTCACGACCGCTTTGGGCAGATGAAACTCATTGTCTTTCTTGAACCACAGCCTCATTAGAGGAGTATCCTGAAAAAGAGACGTAAAACATCAAAATCAAAATATTGTTGCCCGCCACAATGTCTGGTGACATTAGTTACCAATAGCGCCATCTAGTATCGAGTAGCAGAATTAATAGAGTGAAGCTCTTTCTAGAAATCTCGATGCTAGAACTTTCTAGAACTATCGACATCTGTTCAGTCGGGGCCGGTATGTACTCGAACATTCTAGATGCTTCGACAGTAGAAGGTTGGCGAACTTTCTGAGGCCCTATAAAAGGCCGGAACGGATCGCGACCCGGGCAGTATTCGTGGAGCGATACAAGCGAAAAACATCTAAAGCGATCTTCAAGTGCAATTGTGTTTTGTAATTAGTGTGTTTGAGTTGTTATTAGGTAGTTTAATTAAAGTATCATTTTTGGTAATTTATATTGGCAATTTTTAATTGTCACGAACCCCAAGCTGGTAACAATATTTTATTTCACAAAAACCTACATGCCTAGGATTGCCAAACTTAAGTGGCAGTGGGCATTGCTCCTAGAACAAAGGGGCAATTCTCGTAATTTTAAGAACGTTCACAGTCTGATCTCAGCCTCAATCTGTCAATAATACCTCGAGTTTCCATACATTTTTGACAAGTTTTTGACATTTGCTTGTCACCGAGATAACACAGCGACTAGATGTTGAACGTTTTTAATTACAGTCAACTGTGGCATCTTCACTTTCCGTTAGCAACTTTACCAATGAGAACTGTGCTGAAATTTCTCTCGATAACTAAAAATCTGTTACCGCCATTTAATATCGAAGCGATACAAAAGTAGAATAATCGACTAATTGTAAGAAACTTTTAGTAATCGTAGTTGCACATGGAAAGTAAAGATGACGATACGAGAATTGGCCTTCTGATGGCCGATGGGACCGAAAAGGTCTGAAGAGGCGACCGTGTACCGGAAGACGTAGAGTTGGGTGGCCTGCCATAAGGTGGACCGATGACCTTGTGAAGGCCGCAGAAATCCGCTGGATGGGGGTAGCACAGAACCGGTCGAAGTGGAATAGCTTGGGGGAGGCTTATGTCCAGCATTGGACGTCTTTCGGCTGAAATGATGATGAAACCTACATGGGCACTTCTGAAATGTCAGAAGCGAGGTGCATGGTTCCAATTGATGCGCGAAAAAAATTCCGCCACTATATTTTTAAGTCTGTGCAAACGTGGACACTTTTTTCAATTGTGTGGGACAGAGGCGTCCTCTCTGTAAGAGGGAGTGGGCCGTAATCCAGCATGAGGGCTGTGCGTGTTGGTAGATGTCACATGTCTTCGAATTTTTGGTTCTAACACATGCCGGTTTCCTCACGATGTTTTCCTTCACCGTTTCAAGAGCAATGGCGATGAAATTATTAGCACAAAGTAAATCGCCTGTTAGGTTTGAACCTATGATATAAGACTCGGTAAGTCGCGCCCGTTTCACTAGGCCACCATTGCTCGTTTGTGGGGTGATTCTCAATAAAACGATACGTTACTTAATTCACGTGTATTCACTAAAATAGGTGACACATCCACACACTGGAGTGATCGCGTACGAGTGGTGTCCTGTCCTGTGCGCCTTATCTTATTACATACTAGATAGGTACCTACGTAAACATACTGTCGCTATGGCGTCCCTACACTCGCTTTTAGGGGCTATAAAGGAACCTGCCAGAGTCGCGGATTTGTTCGAGATACCGTGTCCCCTGGCACACAGGCAACTGAAGGAACACGGGTGGGTTTCTATCAGTAAACCTCTGACACGCCCTCCCGCTCCGCCCAGAGCTGTAGAAGTTATTTGATGATTTTCCAACGAAAAAAAGGGGCTATACGGGCTTACCTTAATTATGATAGGTGCTATGGAGTCTGCGGTGCTATCCTCCCCCTTTTCCAACGTAAGTTTAGTTGGTATGAACTCGTTAGCAGGCGGTAAGTGCAGCTCCGGTGTTGGTTTGACGGCCTTCCACTCCTGAAAAGATAATCTTCTTGTTAGCTTTTTTTTTCAATTACATCTCGCAGGTCAACCTTTTAGGCTGTCGGCTACTAAACCGGACTTACCTGCGATAACTTTAATAAATTAAGGCCTCCAGTCAGGGCTATAGTTTTAAGTTTTTTAAACTTAAAACTAAAGCGACTACACGCTAAGGGTACCCCATGTGGGGTACGGAGCTCGGGTTAGGACATCGCTGGTTGGAATGACAAAATTGTCACACATCAAATTTTTTTGAAGCGAACTTTACGGGCACTTTGCACTCTTTCTGAACAATAACGAAACTGAAAAAAAATCATTTCGTCCCTTGCAGGCAGCAAGGGACGGGCTGGATAGGAATGATTTTAAAGAAATAAACAACAAAATTAAAGATATTTTTTTCTTTTTAGTGTTTTTTCGTAAGTCGGTTGTTTCTTTTTAGAAAATGTAAAAAAAAAATAGTAGCTCACTAGTATCGAGAACACAACAAATCAACAGCATTTGAAATGGAGGATTTTATTTAGATCATTTTTAAACCACCAAGACAGTTCATGAATTAACATTTAGTTCCTAGCACCTACCCCACACAAATTGGAATTTCATCATCCTTAGGGTATTCTCAAAGCCAATCAAATCAAAACAATGTATATTTATGCGATAGCAGCAATCGCGGTTGATTTGCTGTCACTTTTTTAAGAGTTCCGTTGTCTGTCTCCGAAACTCATCATTAGATCTACAATATGTAACAAAAACCCTGTTGTTCCTTCTACCCACGTTTTCAGAATCGGTATACATACGTAATAAAGCATGTCATTTATAAAAAATGTTTAACAAAAATAATTAAAATAAATATTTAATTATGAATATTTGTAATGTTTAACTGATTTTGATTAGATCAAAGAAAGCCGCCAAGCTCGTAGTCTATTGTGCGAAATAAGGATACTTGTAAAATCAGATACTGTTAACATTTTTTTTGAATATGTCGATTTTAATAGTTATTTGATGTTGAACTCTCGACTAGCCAATGCTTATTTTTTAAATTATAACTTCGTAAATGTTGTGCTTGTGGGTAAGTGTATACGTCCCTAAAAGGAACAACAGGGTTTTTGTTACATATTATATATGAAATTTAAATGGGACCATTTCGGAATAAAACCCTTTCGACCTAAAAAATAAATTGCAAACCCGTCTATATATGACGGAGTTATGACCGAACATACATTTAAAAAATATGTACATAAACATCCGAATTGACAACCACCTCCTTTTTGAAGTCGGTTAAAAATGTTTTACATGTATATTCTTATATTTAAAAATATATTTAAATGTATTTTCCATTACAATACAGGATATAATGTAAGAATAAAGGTGAATACCTGAATTAAAGAATCTTCAATATCCTCCTGTAGGTATTTCGTTCCGTACCACGGCTCAGTCATCGTACATTTCTTTTCAAAACATCTGTGAAACACAAATACGTTAATATCAATGCATTAAAAAAACCGGCCAAGAGCGAGTCGGACTCGCGCGCGAAGGGTTCCGTATCATTATCTATAAAAACAGTAAAAATAATCACATCTGTTGTTGTCCCTTAAATATTTGTTTTATTTTAATTGAAATATTTATTTTTAGAGTGAATATATAACTAAATATTCTATGAAAATTTCAAGCGTCTACCTGTTGCCGTTATCAATATCGAGCAAAAAAAATCACGTTTGTTGTATGAGAGCCCCCTTAAACATTTATTTTATTGTTTTTTTAGTATTTGTTGTTATAGCGGCAACAAAAATACATCATCTGTGAAAATTTCAACTGTATAACTATCACGGTTCATGAGATACAGCTTGGTGACAGACGGACAGACATACAGACGGCCGGACAGCGGAGTCTTAGTAACAGGGTCTCGTTTTTAACCCTTTGGGTACGGAACCCTAACAAGAAGTAAAAGGAGTATTTCCAAAACGGGAATCCTAGACGTAGGCAAAAAGGCTGCCAGGCTGAATTGTGACTAGGCGAGTTACGTCAGCCACATGCAGTCACCGCTGGGCAATATTCTGCACACAGTGAGTGTACAGAATATTGCCCGGGTTTATTTCGGGTGTTGCAAGCTTCTTGGACGGTGTAAACTTTTTAGTAGATATTTATATTTTTACTAGCTTTTGGCCGCGGCTCCGCTCGCGTGGATGTCGCTTATCGCGTAAAAACTAACATTTGTCCTTCTTCATATCCCAGGCTATATCTCTGCCAAATTTCATGACGATCGGCTCACCGGTATAGACGTCAGGCGTAACAGACAGACTGACACAGTTAGTTCTTTAGATTTTCAATTTGGCGTTTGTGGTTTAGATACAATAGGGTATTTTACTCTATACGAGAAAAATTCTAAAATATACTATTGAGATAGCTTAGGCAAAATGCTGTCGGAAAATGTTAGTTTTAGTTCATGAACCAACAAAATAAATTTTAAAATACAATTTAAAGTTTTAATTTTTTTGTATGTGTTTTTGAACACCATGAAATAGTAGCCGCCATGTTATTACGTCATTCGGCATGTCAACTGAGCAACTTCGTACTTTTATTATTTTCGAAACCAAAGTAATTTTTATTTAAATAACATTTTGCATTCAGGAACAGCAAACATAGTAGAAAAATAACTCATTTTTTTAATTGTAAACAATTGTCTTATGAAATATCAGCGCATTTGTTTTTAGCAAACTGACGTCATACCCACAAAGCAACATGGCGTCCACTGCGTCCAGGGTTTTCGTCAAATTACGCGCCAAATTTGAAAATGTAAAATTTAAATACATTTTATGGCACTAATCGATTAAATAAAAATGTTGTGTTTTTTAGTGGTTTATTAGCACTCTAGAATCACATTAAGACATTTTTCAAAAATGAGTGTAATACCGTATTAATTCCTCACACTCAGTACACCATACATCATCATCTGCCTAGCCCTTTTCCCAATATTTACTCAAAGTTCGTATAAGTTCACGGCAATGATATGTAAGAGCGGAGTCTCCTAATACAGGCATTGTTTGCTTAAGGTGAATCTTGTCGACATTTCTTCCATACAAAATTCGGGAGTGTATTACTCCACTGTTCGACAATGTACAACAAAACTTAAACATGGTATGGTTTTGTCTTAATATTAGTATTATCTGTACGGAAACAGAATACTAAAATAAAAAAAACCATTAAAAAGTTAGGAGCCAACAAAGATTCTCCTTTCTTGCTAATTTAACCTAACTTTGGGCGTGTTTAAATAATAAAAGAAGTGTTAAATCTCCAAAACCAAGTCGGTACCGACAACGCTCAATTATCTAAAAGTTCACTAAACTATTGGTCATGGATTTATGCAATGGTTTTTTCATAAAACCCGATCTTCTGAAGGACTTCTCTTAATTTTTACGCGCCTGTTTTACCATAAAATGATCCTGCATCTCACTCAATAACGTTGTGCGCGTAGACTAGCGTCTAACTGCTCATCACTGATACTACCTCTGTCGTACACGATGCCTGGTGAGACAGCGTGCTTTTTAGCCAGGCCCACCAGTGAGTTCAAGCCCGCGACTAGATTCCCCTTAATAGGAGGCTCCAAACACATCTAAATGTAATAATGTTTATGCTGATTGTGACAAATAAATATTTTATTTGTATTTTACAAGGAACCAATACCTATCTGACGTCCACAACACATATACATACATAACTATGTATTTAGTAAAAAGCTGTTATTGTGACATTAAAAACAGACACTTAAATCTTATGTTATTTGTACAGATAAACATAACAAAACTATACGTACTTAGCCACGATGCCAACACGAACATTTTCTGGTGTGAGCAGAGATAGTAGCGACTCTATCAGCTCCGGTTTCCATTCCGTCATAATGTAGTAGGCACAGAGCACGTCATTTATAGGGAATTCCTGATGACAAAAAAAAATGTATTCATTAGGCCAGGGGTTTCCCAATCTTTTTTATACTGCGACTCCCTTTAAGTTTGTTTTTTTTTTTTTTGTTACTTCCTTGTAATGAGGGTTTTCATGAATATTACAGCTAACAGTTGGCGCCACTTTGACAAAAAGTCTTCCAGTTCGACAATGAACTTAAAATATTTGATGTCATTCGTTTTGATACTTCAATTCTATTAAGATGCTTTAATTCTTTCGTTCACCATTCAGTCCGTAGGCGCTTTGACACTTTTGACAGGTGCCCGGACCTGACGTCTCAGTACTGCCATCTAGTGAACGTCATTTCAGAAAACCCTCATTGTAAAAGAATATACCTAAGCTGCGTGTAGCTCCACGATCTATAGTCCCAGCAACTAGACTATCTAGATTATACAAAAACATCTCCAAATAATAAAGAATCGTCCTAACGTTTATTTACTTGTTTATTATTTGACTTGGCTAGGAAAAACATTAAGTTCAATTAATGAGACGGTGAGCTTGCTTTTCCGAGAATAACTTCTCAAATAGTGGCGGAAGTAGCTCACCCATGCAAGCCCTGTATAGAGGACTGTCCGTTATGCCCATTGTTTAAAAGCGTTTGTTTAGCGAGCAGTGTCCAGTGCCATCACTGGACACTGCTCGCTAAACAAACAACTGCGTTATTCCAATTTGATCGGACTTCAGTTCCTTAGCCAAACGGTATGCACTCAGAACATTATCGCGTATAATTCGTGTAGAGAATTTGACAATAATATTCTTCGGTCTGTTACTGGTTAGTTGAGCGTGTTGTACCCGATGGATAGACATGATGTCTTTCTGTGACGTTGGGAAGTTGATGGCAGTGCCTATCAGTTCCATCATGCGAACTAAGTTTTCACCGCGCCTTCCTGGGACGTTGCAGATTTCAACATTGCAGTTTCTCGCTTGCTGCTCTAGGGAATCAATTTTTTGCTCGAGACTGTTGACAAGACTTTGGGTTTGGTCAGAGCTATGACGGGCAATGGTGTCGAGACGTTCCTTAAGGTCCTTCTGCTCAGCTGCTTGAAACTGCGCTCCCAAGGTCAATGACAGGTTGTTTGTTGATTTAAATATGATTAGCGACCGTAACAAATATGGCTTTACAGAATTATAAACATTGAACTCACCAATACAACTCTTAGAAATAACCTTAGAATAATCATAGGAACAATTACGGGCCATAACCCCCTTAACAAACATCTTTATAATATTAACGCCACAGACAGCCCGCTTTGCAGGGGCTGTCTTGACGTCGAGGAATCAGCCACCCGCGTCATCCTGGAATGCGAGGTCGTCGCTTATCAACGTAAATCCTCGCAACAATGAGGTCGCTCTACAAAGTCTGCAAAGCTCCCAGGAAGCTTCTGTGCTTTTGAGCGGAGCTAGGCTGGCTTTGTTAGGCAGAATCCCCACGCACAACGGACCGAATGGGAATCTACGTGCGGAAAAGGGAGGCCCATCATCATCAATACAACTCTCTAAGTTCATAATATCCCATTGATTGACTGTTTCAAGAAATATTCATTCAATAGGACTATATGAAATTATGAGCAAAAAACAACAAGAAAATTAGTATGTCGAGTACATTCTGGTTAAAACCAGTTGTAGTAGCATTAACTGCACAAAACAACAAGAAAATTAGTATGCCGCGGACATTCTGCTTAAAATTCAGTTGTAGAACTGCACGGTTTTTTTTTTGTGGGAAATCATCAAATAACTTCACCCGCTCTGGGTGGAGCAGGCGGGCGTGTCAGACTTACTGAAACCCACCCGTGTTCCTTCAGTTGCCTGTGTGCCGGGACCATGGTATCTCTTTCAAACAACCCACACCAACTGCACGGGTCTCGTGCCATTCTATGAACTACGAAAAGCACCCTTACCGCTACGACATAAGGTCATTATTGCTATACACTTGCCTGCAGTAAGCGCACGTCTCCCGTACCATTCCCTGAACTACGAAAAGCACCCGTTATGGCTACAACATTAGTAAATTATTACCATACAATTGCCAACAGTAAGTTCAATGTCTCGTGACTTAATTGAAGTACGAAAAGCACCCTTACGTCTAGGACATAACGAACTTATTGCTATACACTTGCCTGCAATAAGTGCACGTGTCCCGTGACCATGCCGCGCGCCTCCTGCGTGTCCTTGAACCTGAACTCCAACGCCATCAGGTCCTTCTGCTCTTCCCACACCCAGTGCTTGGGACCTTCGCTCTTCAACATTGCTATATACTGTGGTATAAGTGAATATTGTTTTATTATACAGGTTGTATACAGCGTGGCAGGGATACCGACGCGATCGAATTATCCAAAGCTCAGCAAAATGAGTCAAAATATATTTTAATTCAAATTCAAATAATTTTTTTTTTTCTCTTCACAAACAAGGGTATAAAAGCTTAAAAACTAAGTGACACTAGTTTGTGAGAGACTGGTATCTGCACTAGGAATACCTGTATAGCAGATCACCAGGGTCCCACCACACGGTATATAAATATTATTAGCTATTTATTAACTGTGAAGGAATAGGGCATAACATAAACATCAGTTAAAAAATAGTAATTAAAAAAAAAACAATAAAAACAACAGTGATAAAAATGAACTCACAGATTAAAAACAATAAAACAAAAAGATTAGTAAGTGGAAAAAAGGGTGATATGAATGCGTTCGGAAACTAGCGGGACGGACTATTTTGGATGACTTAGTAATTTCTCGGTTGCATTATAATCTAGATTATGGAGCCATTCAACTAGAGCACTTTTCCAAGCTGTTGTAAGATCTTTGTAATACGATTTATTTTATTACATAAGTGGGAACCTAAGAAGGAATCTTTGAAAGAAGCACGTTCTTAGACCTTTAGTAGTTAATAACCGACGAAAAATTTCGATGCAGTGAAAATTTAAATTTTTTGCATCAGATTCAAAGGTTTATAGGTCAGTATGGAAGAAGAAGACACGTAGCCCAGAGCATAATTAAATGTGGATGAGACCAGGAGAATGAATAGACCCAGCCACTGAAGTGCTACATGTCCCTTTTCTATTTTGTTTTATTACTAAATAGACCTGCTCTTGACCTCGATCACGCCTGATGGAAAGCGATTGATGAGGTCTATGATGGAACGAGCATGCCCAGAAGATGCCAGTTCACTATTGTTTTGAAGGTAGACGGGTTAAATGTGGAAGGGAACACAGACGCACGTGTATGCGTATAATGAATGTGGAGGAGAACACCTGCTCGGGATATCAACCAAGTGCGGGTGGTACGCTGCAGTGTGCCTGGTAATCTTGATTGTGTTTATTTATTGACGTGCCATTTTAGATAAATATATAAGAACTAACTTGAAACACCAACTTGATGATGTCATCGGTATGGGAGACCCCTTCCTCCGTCAGGTCGACCTGCACCCCGAAGAACCCAAAGCCTCGCGCTCCGATACGTGTGCCGCCAACTAAACTGTGGAGAAATAGACAAGATGTATATCAGCATAGCAATATGTCCCAGGATGCAATTGGCATTTTCTGTGACCTCTCAAAAGCGTTTGACTGCGTTGACCACAATACACTCATCTGTAAATTACACCACTACGGACTTCGTGGACGAGCTGCTGATCTTGTGCTTTCCTATTTATCAAACAGGCAGCAAAAAGTAAATGTTAACGGGGCAACGTCCTCGGGGTCTCTAGTTAAGATGGGCGTGCCTCAAGGTTCAATTCTTGGCCCTTTTTTATTTCTAGTTTATATTAATAACCTTCCTTACCTGATGGCTAACTTCTCGGATATAATTTTATTCGCTGATGACACTTCTCTTATTTTTAGAATAGATAGAAAAGATACGGATGTCTTACATGTCAACGATAGTCTAGCTGTTCTCTCGAAATGGTTTGCGGCTAATAATCTTTTACTCAATGCGAACAAAACTAAATGTCTTAAGTTCTCATTACCAAATGTACCCCAAGTAGGGCTAAATTTAAAACTTGATGGCAAGAAACTAGATGCTATTTCGGAAACTGTATTTCTAGGAATTACTTTAGATTCAAAATTGCAATGGGGTGCCCACATTAGAGCTCTTTCAAGTAGATTAAGCTCAGCTGCTTACGCAGTAAGAAAAATAAGGCAGTTGACTGATGTAGCCACAGCTAGGTTAGTATACTTTGCTTATTTTCACAGTATTATGTCTTATGGCGTTCTGCTGTGGGGGTCGGCAGCTGACGTAGATTCAGTTTTCATTCTACAAAAGAGGGCAATCCGCGCAATCTATAAAATGGGGCCTCGCGAGTCTCTTAGAAACAAATTCAACGAAGTTGACATACTAACTCTGCCTTCTCTTTATATCCTAGAAAATATCTTGTATGTTCGCAAAAATTTAGGTCTTTTCAAAAAAAGATGCGACTTCCATAATCTAAATACACGTAGTAAAGATGAAATTGTGATTCCAAAATTTAGATTAACTAAAACTAGCAAGTCATTTCTAATAAACAGTATCCGCTTCTATAACAAGTTGCCAAAATCGGTTACAGAACTTAGCGATGGAAAGTTTAAAACTCACATCAAACGTGTCCTTATCAAAAAAGCATATTATAAGATAAAAGACTACGTTGAAGACAAGGAAGTTTGGCATTAATTCCTTCTGCACATGTGGCTTCCCTGGTAACTCATTAGCACCATAACTTTGTGAGCGTCTATTAACTGCTTCCAAATTACAATGTTAATTTTAATTATTTTATTTTTTACACTTTCTGACATATTCTCGTCATTATTTGACATTATACAACCCTTGTAATATCGAGTATTTATTAGTGATTCTCATGGAAATCATATCACTTGGTTTAAATAGGTTGATTTTACTTATGTAGATTCTTTTACATATTGTGAATGAGAGAACGTTGTAGGCCTACAGTTTCTGTTCTTTATTTTCATTCCTCTAAGTACTTGGTACTTATTGACAGGCCTGCACTGTCCTCCCATACCTATATCACTGTAATTTGAAAACATTGTAAAACCCAATTATTTTTAAAAGAGTAACCGTGGAGTTTCTTGCCGGCTCTTCTCCATAGGAAGCGACAAATTGGAACCGTGCACCTAGCTTCTGACGTTTCATAAGTGCCCTTGCAGGTTTATGTGAAATAAAAATATTTTGATTTTGATTTTGATTTTGAATATACAACTATTCGATACGCTTAAGCTAAAAATTCAGCGCTCACCATAGCGCTGTATTTTCAGCGTGAGCGAGTGGGTCTGTGGTCAGATTTATAGCACAGCATTATGCCGTATCTCCCATGTATTTTACTGTGTGTACATCACTACATAGTATAAAACAAAGTCGCTTTCTCTGTCCCTATATCCCTATGTATGCTTAAATCTTTAAAACTACGCAACGGATTTTGATGCGGGTTTTTTTAATAGATAGAGTGATTCCAGAGGAAGGTTTATATGTATAATATACCGACCTCCACGCGGGCGAAGCCGCTGGCAAAAGCTAGTAAATAATAAAATAAATAAATACAACGCCGACTATTTCCGTTCTGTGCTCGTAATTATACAACGTGTAACATAATTAACGCATCACTTATACACCTCAATTATAGTATTGAGTTTAAAGCATTTATTTATTTCTTTAATTAAACCGGTTTAATACCAATTACAGAAATTAAAGACACAGTATGCACAAACAAAAACACATTGACAAAAGACAAAAAATAATACAAAGTAAAAACTTAACAACCCTTTCATAAATCCCTCTCACAGTACTTCTGACATGCCAGATAAGATCTACATTACAGTACATTCGTCTGCAAACAGATCGTTTGTTGGGTTAGTGGCCAAGAGATCAGAGCACGCGGTACTGGGGACTTAGCAAGTGTAACGGTGCGACATGGAGGCACAACAAACAGCCTGTTTTCTGCCGCGGCAGTAGTTGTCTGGGACAAAAATAGCGAGCCAGCACAGCATGCAGATCAGGCGCGTCAATAGTGCCACGGAGCGTTTTACAAGCTATGGTGATCAGAGGCCCTAGTGTGACTTTCATTTAACCATCTCGATCAAACGCAGTGAGCGCGTTCAGCGTTCCGATTGGCCCTGGATTGATGACGGACCAATCGGAGCGGCGAACGCGCTCACTGCGTTTGATCGAGATGGTTAAATGAAACTCACACTAGGGCCGCTGGTCTTTTGCTCGTCTTACCTCTAACGAGTTAATATAATACAATGAGTGAAACTTATTTTTTTAAAGCTAACTGTTTTTATTAAGAAAATCGTGTTGACTCTAGCATTACTATATGCATTTAAAATTGAGTCTTGAAATAAGATTGAATTTTCTTTTGCTCAATCGGCGGTAGGTATAGTAAAATACATAAATTTGGACAAAAAATATCCAGATTAAAAGTTACTGAAATCGATTCAGTAGTCAATTAGGAACAACTTTCCAGTCCTGCGTTTATTCTGTTACACGTTGTATACATATTACAAAATTAAAGTCGCTTTTCGTATCTGTATGTGTGACCGCGTTGTTTTTCTAAACTACGTAACGTAATTTAATGCGGTTTTCACAATCGTTAAAATGTTATTCTTATTCTGTCCGTTTAAGGTTCCGTACCCAAAGGGTAGCAACGTACTATGGCTCCGCTGTCCATCCGAGTGTCAGTGGACTGTATCTCATGAACAGTAATAGGTGGACAGTTTAAATAAACAACAACAAATAATAATAATTCCGATACAAAAAACATGTTATTTTTACACGCTTTATATTAGCTTCACTTGTATGTTTGTTTGTTTGTATGTTTGTATGTAACCGACTCCTTTGGACGCTATTTTGACCCACTTTAAACGGTCAGATTTCATTTAAACTTTGTAGACTTATCGAGGACCTATGACAATTCAATAATTTAAAAAAAAAATAGAAAAAACACGCTTTTGTAGTTAGCAAAACTAAAAAATATAAAATAAATAATAGTTTTTTAAACTAAAAAAACACGCTTTAAAAATCGCTTGATATTAATTGATTATAAAAATACCTCAAAAGGCACCCCACGCTTTTTAATAGAATTAAATTATTTTCTACTTTTTAGTTTGGCTTTTAAAGCGTGTTTTTTTAAACTATTATTTATTTAAATATTTAGATAGTGTTTGTTGCCTTTTCTCAGTTTTATCTTTCCTTCTTACTCACGAAAATTCCACTAAACATGGTCTCTGAGAATTTGGCGATAAGACGGTTCTTCCTTACCTATTACACCAGCCTCTTGCTTTCAAAGCTGACAGCAGACTGCCCGGGCCCTCGTGTCCCAGCAGGTGGGACAAGTAATGTCCGGGCTGCGGAGGACAATATACAAAAGATTAAATAATTACATACAATAGCATCACGCCTATACAACGTGTAACGGAAAGGGTATATACATACCAAGGGGACGGCTTCTTTGGATGATATCAAACGATATTGGAAGGGTTTTTAACTCCTATCTCTAAATGTTCGGAAGGTATGAGAATTTTTAATACATTGATACCAGAAACCAAACTTTTCAAAATGAAATAAAAACATCACTCGGAAGAGATTTATCGTGATATTGGCAAGTAACGTGGAAAGTTATTGACCTACGTAGTGCGGTGACATGTTTGTTATGATTTGAATTTAAGAAACAAATGAAACCGAAAATTTGGCATCAATTCTTCGAGTATTTTATTTTGAGCTGAAACGATGTATAGTGATTCTATACCAGCTGTTATCTTTAGTGCTTAAGGACAGTAATAGGGTTTCTGTTACACCATGTATATACCCGAAGATTTAGGCAGAGATTTACATCTACCCCTTTATTCATAAACATTGTTTATTAAGGGGAACCTAGTCGCGGGCTCGAACTCACTGATGGGCCTGGCTAAAAAGCGCGCTGTCTCACCAGGCATCGTGTCCGACAGAGGTAGTATCAGGGATGAGCAGTTAAACGCTAGTCTACACGCACAACATTATTGTGTGAGATGCAGGATCATTTATAGTAGAACAGGCGCGTAAAAAATTAAGAACAGCCCTTCGGAAGATCGGGTTTTATGAAAAAACCACTGCAGAAATCAATAAGCAATAAAGTTTATTGAACTTTTTGATATTTGAGCTTTGTCGGTACCGACTTGGTTTTTCAGATTTTACACTTCTTTTATTACTAAAACACGCCCAAAGTTAGGTTAAATTAGCGAGAAAAACGAATCTTTGCTGGCTCCTAACTTTTGAATGGCTTTTTATTTTAGTATTCTGTTTCCGTACAGACAATATTAATAATGAGACAAAACCATACCATGTTTAATTTTTGATGTACATTGTCCAACAGTGGAGTAAAACACTGCCGAAGTTTGTATGGGAAAAATGTGGACTAGGTTCACCTTAAGTAAAGATTTGCGACTGTTTAACCATAAATTTTTGAAATTTAAGCGTCTCTTAACTTTTAGCAACATTTATAAATAAACCTCTTTGTATACCTACATTTCACCAGCTGTTTAATTAGTTTTCTGTTTCAATATACAAGATGTGGGAAAAGTATTGCCAGTTAATTTAATTTGACCCTGTACGTATGTACGGTAACTTCTAACAAAAAGACAATTTTGATATATTTTTGTCTGTCTGTTCCGGCTAATCCGAAACGGCTGGAACGATTTTGACGGAACTTTCACCGGTGTTATATTAAGGAGAACTATGTTAAGAGCATTCATTCCACGCGGGCTGGCAACAACGCATTTATAGTAAGTAGTTTTTCGTGATTATTTCATGAATTAAAAATACCAGCAAAAATACTACTTTTATTTTTCAGCCAAGCACTAGATCGTTGGTATTTATAATTATTTTTAACATTTACTCTTTAATAAAAACATTTAATCGTACTAAGTAACGCAAATAGAAAATAATTGACAGTATGTCGATTTTTATAAGTAAATACCAAAATAACTGTAAAAAAAATAGCATACAAACTTGAAAATACCAACGATCTAGTGCATGGCTGAAAAAAGTGTTTAATTTTGTTTGTATCTCATGAAATAATCACGAAAAACTACTATATATGCGTTGTTGCCAGTTCGCGTGGAATGAATGCTCTTAAGGTGAACCTAGTCCACATTTTTCCCATACAAACTTCGGGAGTGTATTACTCCACTGTTGGACAGTGTACATCAAAAATTAAACATGGTATGGTTTTGTCTCATTATTAATATTGTCTGTACGGAAACAGAATACTAAAATAAAAAGCCATTCAAAAGTTAGGAGCCAGCAAAGATTCGTTTTTCTCGCTAATTTAACCTAACTTTGGGCGTGTTTTAGTAATAAAAGAAGTGTAAAATCTGAAAAACCAAGTCGGTACCGACAAAGCTCAAATATCGAAAAGTTCAATAAACTTTATTGGTTATTGATTTATGCAGTGGTTTTTTCATAAAACCCGATCTTCCGAAGGACTGTTCTTAATTTTTTACGCGCCTGTTGTACTATAAATGATCCTGTATCTTACACAATAATGTTGTGCGTGTAGACTAGCGTCTAACTGCTCATCACTGACACTACCTCTGTCGGGGCACGAGGCCTGGTGACAGAGCGTGCTTTTTAGCCAGGCCCATCAGTGAGTTCGAGCCCGCGACTAGGTTCCCCTTAAGGAGTAACATAGTCTTGGTAGCACATTCCCGTGGGATAACTTCCGACATTAACGCGGGCGAAGCCGCGAGCAAAGCTAGTCTACATCCTACTAATATTATAAATGTTTAAGTCTGTATATTTAGATGTTTGGATGTTTGTTACTCAATCGGAGACTCACTACTCAGTTGGAAACGTTTAAAAATAATGTTCTTAGCAATCTCTCAACAGCAAGTTTTGATTCACAAGACCCCAATATAAACTATAGCACATTTTTTTCTACAGTATGCCAAGAATTCAATAAAGCATGTCCTGTAAAAAAAGTTACAATCACTCCTAAACCAAAATTTAGCGAATGGGCCACAGCTGGCATTAGAAAAAGCAGAGATGTCTTATATAATTTGTACCACGAAAAATCACTGACTTCTGATCAGGCCCTTCATAATTATGTGAGAAACTATTCTAAGATATTCAAAAGAGTCTGCGCTCAAGCTAAATCTAAATTAATAAGTAACAAAATTAATATTTCTAAAAATAAAATAAAAGCTGTGTGGCAGGTAATTAACAAAGAAACTGGAAACACACAACAGCGAGATCAGAATGAGTTAGCTCTAAAAATTGATAATGAAACCATTTCAGATAAGTTAAAAGTTGCTGAGACTCTAGAAAATTTCTTTACCAACATCCCAATAGAGGTTACGAAGTCTCTACCCTCATCATCTGTATTAGCTGAATCTCTTCTTAAAGAAAACATCAGTAAGGACATTCCAAATTTTGAATTCAAACCCATTTCTATTGCCACAATTAAAACAGCATTCAAAAGTCTTAATTTAAAAAACACTGAAGACTTATGGGGGATTTCCGTTAAGGTTCTTGAAGGTATCATTGACACAATTGCCCCTGTCCTAACAGGCATATTTAATCAATGTTTAGACAGCGGTACGTTTCCTGACTTAATGAAACATAGTAAAGTAGTACCAGTTTTTAAATCGGGTAGTAAGAGTGATCCCTCAAATTATAGACCTATATCTGTGCTTCCAGCAATGAGCAAAATTTATGAAAAAGTCATGCTAGACCAGATGTTGTCACATTTTAACTCAAATGGGATTTTACATAGTCGACAGTTTGGTTTCACGAAAGGTAGGTCGACGACTGACGCGGGAGTAAAACTCGTCAGTCACATTTTGGAATCCTGGGAGAAGTCCCAGGATGCAATTGGCATTTTCTGTGACCTCTCAAAAGCGTTTGACTGCGTTGACCACAACACACTCATCTGTAAATTACACCACTACGGAATTCGTGGACGAGCTGCTGATCTTGTACTTTCCTATTTATCAAACAGGCAGCAAAAAGTAAATGTTAACGGGGCAACGTCCTCGGGGTCTCTAGTTAAGATGGGCGTGCCTCAAGGTTCAATTCTTGGCCCTTTTTTATTTCTAGTTTATATTAATGACCTTCCTTACCTAATGGCAAACTTCTCGGATATAATTTTATTCGCTGATGACACCTCTCTTATTTTTAGAATAGATAGAAAAGATACGGATGTCTTACATGTCAACGATAGTCTAGCTGTTCTCTCGAAATGGTTTGCGGCTAATAATCTTTTACTCAATGCGAACAAAACTAAATGTCTTAAGTTCTCATTACCAAATGTACCCCAAGTAGGGCTAAATTTAAAACTTGATGGCAAGAAACTAGATGCTATTTCGGAAACTGTATTTCTAGGAATTACTTTAGATTCAAAATTGCAATGGGGTGCCCACATTAGAGCTCTCTCAAGTAGATTAAGTTCAGCTGCTTACGCAGTAAGAAAAATAAGGCAGTTGACTGATGTAGCCACAGCTAGGTTAGTATACTTTGCTTATTTTCACAGTATTATGTCTTATGGCGTTCTGCTGTGGGGATCGGCAGCTGACGTAGATTCAGTTTTCATTTTACAAAAGAGGGCAATCCGCGCTATCTATAAAATGGGGCCTCGCGAGTCTCTTAGAAACAAATTCAATGAAATTGATATACTAACTCTGCCTTCTCTTTATATCCTAGAAAATATCTTGTATGTTCGCAAAAACTTAGGTCTTTTCAAAAAAAGATGCGACTTCCATAATCTAAATACACGTAGTAAAGATGAAATCGTGATTCCAAAATTTAGATTAACTAAAACTAGCAAGTCATTTCTAATAAACAGTATCCGCTTCTATAACAAGTTGCCAAAGTCGGTTACAGAACTTAGCGATGGAAAGTTTAAAACTCACATCAAACGTGTCCTTATCAAAAAAGCATATTATAAGATAAAAGACTACGTTGAAGACAGGGAAGTTTGGCATTAATTCCTTCTGCACATGTGGCTTCCCTAGTTGGTACCTCATTAACAGCATAACTTTGTGAGAGTCTATTAACTGCTTCCAAATTACAATGTTAATTTTTAATATTTTTATTTTTTACACTTTCTGATATATTCTCGTCATTTTTGACATTATACATCGCTTCAAATAGCACCTATTTATTAGTGATTCTCATGGAAATCATGTCACTTTGTTTAAATAGGTTGATCTTACTAATGTAGATTCCTTTACATATTGTGAATGGGAAAACATTGTAGGCCTTACAGATTAGATTTATAGACGATTTTCTATTCTTTATTTTCATTCCTCTAAGTACTTGGTACTTATTGACAGGCCTGCACTGTCCTCCCATACCTATTATCACTGTAATTTGAAAACATTGTAAAACCCAATTATTTTTAAAAGAGTAACCGTGGAGTTTCTTGCCGGCTCTTCTCCATAGGAAGCGACAAATTGGAACCGTGCACCTAGCTTCTGACGTTTCATAAGTGCCCTTGCAGGTTTATGTGAAATAAAATATTTTGATTTTTTGATTTTGAATCACGCGGAAACGGCTGAACCGATTTGGTACACAGATAGTCTATAAACTGGATTAATATATATGTCGGAGGATGTATTCGGAGAGTTGATTGTTGGTTTCAACACTATTGCTTACTAAAAATATTTGTTAAATCCTAATTTAATTTAATTTGTTTTCATACATTTTGATATTGTGTAAAATTGTATTCATTTCTTTAAAAGTTAATATTCTGTAATAAGTTTTACGTAGCAGAGGTACGCCTCGAGCGGGGTCGAGGCGCCATCTTGACAGATTGCGCGCATGCGCGGGAGACGTTAACGGAGCGGGAATTTATGACGTTTTTGGAAAATCGAGTTGGATTTCTCCATAATTTTGAAGGAGTAATGTTTTTATGTGGCAAAGTAAGATTGGTGTCGCGAACCCGCTGCTTTATCATAATTGTTTTGAATAACGTTTAATTGCAAAGTTCAGTGGTTTTAAATATTGTAAAACTTTTAATTACATTTAATGTACAGTGAATACGTACTTTGTTTTGTGCTAGCATTTACCCCAATGACGCCCACTAAACCTGTGACCACTAATGATGATGTCGAGATGAATACTGCCTCTCCGACATATATATATAACGTGTCGTTTTGCATCCTCGTCAAATTCAAGGAGGTAACTATGCTAATGATTCTCGACACGAATCAATAATAAAATAAGTAGGTTTTTTATTTTACAGCTATGAAAATACAGTCGAGAACGCAATGGTAATTGAACCATTGCGTTCTCGACTGTATTTTCATAGCCGTAAAATAAAAAATCGCAACAAGTAATTCGAGGACTGGTTTGTGCGACGAAAACTGTTTGAACCCAGGTTAACCAGTTACAGTGCGGTATCACACGGGCCGCGTTTTAAAATAAAAAATAAAAAAAAACAAAAAAAAATACCTACTTATTTTATTAATGATTCGTGTCGAGAATCATTAGCATAGTTACCTCCTTGAATTTGACGAGGATGCAAAACGACACGTTGTATATGATACTTTTTATCCCGGTAGTACGTTCCCATGGGGTAATATTCGACATCCACGCGGGCAAAGCCGCTGGCAAAAGCTAGTGAGCTATAAATTTCACGCGGACGAAGCCGCGAGCTCAGCTAATAGTTAATACAAACACAACTCACCCCACTCTTATAATGTTTCCGCGTATCCGGGATAGGGAAGTCAATAGACAGGGAGCGTAAGTCCTTCACCGGGTAGCAATACGCGCGCTTGCGGCGGAGCTCCGGCGGGAACGGGTGCTCCGGCCAAGATGGCGCCGTCACCGACTTGTCCTGCACCTCAGAGAACAATAACACGACTATGTTTTCTAATTCGTCCAGCGATTCTGAAAATTCAAACAAAAAAAAAAAAAAGTTTAAACTACCATTGCTCTAAAACAACTTTTTATCCCGAATATATTCAACCTCAAAATAGTTACTAATTCCTAATGGATCATTATAGATAACTATTTACGATATTTCAGGATAAGGAAAATAATATATAAGGTTTTGTCAAGATTTGGCGAATACGCGCGTCCTGCGCCTCTCGAATACGGCGCGTAGCTTTCGTGCGAGCGGTGCGCAGACGGCGCAGGGGCTGCGCACGAACATGAAATGCACGCGCGCAGTTCGCAAGCGGCTCGCGAGCGACGCATTCGCCAGGTCTCGACACACCCTAACACTAAGATATTTCGACATATTAAATCGTTGGAGCCGTTTCCGATATTCAGATTATATATACAATATGTAACAAAAACCCTGTTGTTCCTTTTAGGGACGTATACACTTACCTACAAGCACAACATTTACGAAGTTATAATTTAAAAAATAAGCATTGGCTGGTTGAGAGTTCAGTATCAAATAACTATTAAAATCGACATATTCGAAAAAAATGTTTACAATATGTGATTTTACAAGTATCCTTATTTCGCACAATAGACTACGAACTCGGCGGCTTTCTTTGATCTAATCAAAATCAGTTAAACTTTACAACTATTCATAATTAAATATTTATTTTAAATATTTTTGTTGAACAGTTTTTATAAATGACTTGCTTTATTACGTATGTATACCGATTCTGAAAACGTGGGTAGAAGGAACAACAGGGTTTTTGTTACATATTGTATGTATATTATATACAAGAATTGCTCGTTTATGATAAAGATTTATGTAAATACTAGACGTAGAGTTGGAAGGCCTCCCACAAGGTGGACCGATGACCTTGTGAAGGCCGCAGGAATGCACTGGATGCGAGAAGCACAAAAACCATCGAAGTGGTGGTGCTTGGGAGAGTCCTAAGTCCAGTGACGTCTTTCGGCTGAAATTATGATGTAAATAATAGCAATAATTGAAATCTTACCTTTCCCCATGACCACTAAGGTCATGATATTGGCCGAGTACCATTTCGAGTGGAACTTCAGCAGCTCTTTCCTTACATCAATGCCTTTTGACTTGGGAATGGTCTCTAGAGTCTCTCTGTTGCCTGTGAAACATTGATAGATTTAATGATTGCCATAATTATTTATTTAATCATTTAAATCAGAATTCATTAACATTCCATAACTTGTTAGTAAAAATACTTAAAACTATGTTAGTAATTTTATTAATTAATTGTAGAAAATTGAGCAATTAAATTTAACATTATAAAAAAATTGAGCTACTTTACATTATAGAGGGCACCACCTGAGCCGTGTACTGTTAATATCATAGCAATCAGGATTATGACATATTTTAAAAACTAGCCTATGGCCACGACTTCGTTCGTGTAGACGTCGTAAGACGCCACGATATAGGGTCAAATTAAATTAGCTGCCTAGTTTTGGTTTTTGAAAATTCGTAAAAATATATCAATATGTTCCACGAAAGCTGATCGATTACCTCCGCCCCTCGAAGTATAAAAAGTTTTTTTGTATTTTTTTCCATTTGTTTTCGATATCGATTCATTTGGATAAAATATTGCCAGATAATTTAATTTGACTCTGTATAGTAAAATTACAGCAATATTTCCCGCGCGCGCTATTCCTTCATGATAGATGATTTTATTTCTGTTGTGGCGGACATCTACAATGCCCCACATACGAAACTTCAACAAATGGGGAAAAACACAAAAAGTAAAGTGGCGCCATCTACAAATGCCATATGCGAACTACTCAAGACTTGACGTCACACCGCAACTACATCACGCAAGCAGAGTTTACCGAGCAATCTACATACAATATACAAGATCCCGACATCAATCGTCGGGCAGTTACCCACCAAACACAACACTCGTCTGGTCGGAGGATCCTCCTTTACCAATAGAGAATGAGTGAACTTTACACCCTGTTCCTCATACCTCTATAGTGTAAATAGGTTTGTACAAACACTTTTACACGTCAATCATTTTTTTTAAACTAAATGAGGTCGGCGTATTCTGAGAAGAAAACTTTCTGACTTTTTTTCTTTTTGCTCGGCTGTTCACGGGCGATAATTTTTCAAATCAGATTTTTTGTACAAACAATTAAGCTTTATTAAATTAGTATGGATGATTAAAAGATATTGAATGATTGATTGATGAACTGATTGATTGATGAACTGATTGATTGATGGATTGATTGATAAACTGATTGAATGATTGCTTCACATACCTGTACCAAACTTATGAAAGGGATGCGTGGGCGAGGCGGTGCCTTTATTGAGCTGGTCCAGCCGCCAAGTGTCAGAAGAAGTGTTCTTCTCATGTTCAGAATTCACCGCGCTCAGCTCGCGACCCGTCGCCGCCTCCGTGAACAGCGGGGATATAAAGAATTGGGAGAAACTGGAGAAAAAAAGTACAAAATCTATGTCATCATCATCATTTCAGTCGAAAGACATCGACTGCTGGACATAGGCTTCCCCCCACAAGCACCGACACTTCGACCGGTTCTTTGCTTCACGCATGCAGCGGATTCCTGCGGCTATAATTAATTCTATTCAGGTAATCACATCGACAGTCAGTGGTACAGTCAGCGTCAATAATATCGGGACTAACAAACTGTTCAAAATTATTTTTTTAAACAACTCTGAAAAATAAATATTAACTCAATGACACAAGGAATGTTTCAGAATGAAGACAGTACACGACGACTGTCATTCTGACAAGAACTTTATGCAATCGAGAACAGTCTGTTCGTCCCGATATTTTTGACGCTAACTGTGCCATAGATTCGTTATATGATTTTGGACACCACTGCGTTGAAATTTTCGTCGGTTATTATTAAAAAAACGACTGTTTCATAGAAAAGGGCAAAATCTACGCAGTCGAAATTAATGGAACAGATTTTTTGTTTAGAAGTGAAAACTTTAGGCGCGTTGGGATTTTTTGAGATGGAAAAAACAATTGAACTCGCGACACTGTTACCGTTACCACTGACAACACGAACGCACGAACGAACAACGTTGAACGTACGTTTAAAGTTGTTTAATCTGACGATTCAAAAAATATTTCCTGACTATTCAAAAAATACACACGTAATTGTTCAAGGTTTCACTTCAGTCGGCACTACCGGAGTGCCACTGTTTTCTTTAAACGTTGTAGTGCACACCGCGGGGAGACAATCTTCCACAGTTATCCGACCTCCATAACATACATTCTACACCCGTTCGAAGCCGGGCGGGTCGTTAGTAGGCTATATTTTCTAATTACAAATGAATTAGACATCTGTAGCCAAACTAGGAGAAGCATGTATTTCGACTGTCAGCTCGCAAACCATTTTGTAGATTTAAACACGTGGTACAGTCACGAGACTAATGTATACGCTTACCAACTTTTAACGAAAGTAATATTTTGGACCCCCACTATAATGAAATACCTAGGTTATCTCAAGGTTGCAATCGTTATTTAAGAGAAAATAGCTTTTGAAATTTGGCTGTGTATACATATTAATGCTTGTGACTGTACAACAATAAAAGAGATATTAATATAGCACATCAGTTTTTGGCGGGATCGCGTTGGAACATGTCGCACGAATTTTCATTTTCATGGAATTTAGTGAAGTAGCGAATTAAATTGTATAATTTTGATAGTGAATTATTCAATTTAGTTACGTGTGAGTGCACAAGTGTAGTGAAGGTGAAAATAAGTGACTAACGTGAAGTTTTCGTGTTCCCCCCAAAAACTCCTATTAGGTTGTTGTAAAGTTACTACCGCTTTACAATAACTCTGACTTGACTGACTAAAGACGACTATGACTGTTTTGTAACTTCGTGCCCGATATCGGGCCATTTACTTGATCTAAAAGAAAAATTACTTGACACTGGCTAAATGCACAAACCGTGTGAAGCCAAAATCAAAAAAAAAAATATATAGCACATACACACACACAAAGAGCACAGAATTGGTGCCTTGAGACTACAAAGCGGTGTCGCGGCAGACCACGTAGTAGATGACGGGAAAAACTGGATAGGTTCCGTCAAAACTGGAAGGAGGACGCGCGCGCTCGCGAAAGTTAGTAAGAATGGAGGGAGGCCTTTGCCCAGGTGTGGGTCAGCATATACTAGTAAATCTAATATATAAAATTCTCGTGTCACAGTTTTCGTTGCCATACTCCTCCGAAACGGCTTGACCGATTTTGATGAAATTTTTTGTGCTTATCCGGTATCTATGAGAATCGGCCAACATCTATTTTTCATCCCCCTAAATGTTAGGGGTAGTCCACCCCTACATAATTTATAAGACAAAACAACGTTTGCTGGGTCAGCTAGTTATATATATTACTAGCTATGCCCTCGACTTCGTCCGCGCGGAATAGTTTTTTTACTATTATTTATATGTCAGTCAATAAAAACAAATAAAATTTCTAAAATAAAAGTAGCCTAAGTTACTCCTTATTACATCAGCTACCTGCCAGTCAAAGTCCCGTCAAAAACGGTCCAGCCATTTCAGGGATTAGCGGGAACAAACAGACAGACAAAAAATGAAAAAAAAAATATTTTCCTATATATACCGTATACCGTATACCATATATTCATATGCATGTAGCAAAAAGCGGTTATTTTAATATTACAAACAGACACTCCAATTTTATTTATATGTATAGATTTATAGATTATATGTATAGATATGTGTAACACTTACATATCCAAAGCCTTATGCAGATGTTCGGGGATGACATCAAAATAATACGTGGTGTGATCTGATGACGTCGACGCGTTTGAGGACCCTCCGTGCTCTGACAGAAACTTGTTGTATTCATTCTCCTGTAAAATAATAACCAATGTCACATCGTAAGTTGCAGACGTCATCACTGGCCACCACATCTATAGCATAATCAGCCTATAATGAGTCCAAAGCTGGGACACAGGCTTCCTCTCTATGAGAGGGTGCGAGCCGCCCACCACGCGGGCCCAATGCGGGTTGTTAGATGTCACATGTCTTCGAATTTTTGGTTCTAGGACATGCCTTCGGTTCCTCCCAAATCATCATTCTCCTGCCCTTATGCCAATTTAGTTGTGGTCGGCGCAAAATGTCTTTTTTGCCACAAAGTCAAAGTCAAAGTATTTATTTCAAATAGGTACTTAAAAGGCACTTTTGAACGTCAACATCTAATACCTTTAAACGAGCAATTCTTGTGTGCTATATAATCTGAATCTCGGAAAAGGCTCCAATACCTGTTCAAAATAAATATAATACAAGAAGTGTAAGAGAAAAAAGGCTAGTTGCACCGAAAATAACAAATTATTATGGGGAAAGAACTTCCAGATATTTAGTACCAAAAGTATTTAATAAAATAAATATGTTAAGACAAACCCCTAAACTCAGTAAAGGTATTCTAAAATCGAAACTAACGAGTTTATTTCTCGATAACGAGGATTCAGCCACTATCGAGAAATGAACTCACTTCGTACGTTACAACTGGTTATTTGTTTGGTATTTAGTTAGTAGTTTTATTTAAGGTTAGCTTCGTAAAAGTTTAAAATAACATTGAAAATGGAGTAAACAACAAGCGCTTCTCGCCATCAAACTGCAAAGTTTGACGAGCTACATTGTAAAAGCCAAAAAATTGTATTGTTTTGTAAAATAAAATTAAAAAAAAAAAAAAAAAAATGAAATTTAATATGCGAGGGTTTCGGAAGCGATAAATCGATCTAGCTAGGTTTCATTTTTAGAAACCGTCAAACAAAAAAAAAAAACCGAGCAGAGCTCGGTCATCCAGATTTTTTATTAAAATAGAATTGATTCTAGTCGCCTCTTCCAAAATGTAGTTTTGTATGGAGAAGAATGGGCAAGAAACTCCAGTGTTACCCTTTTAAAATGTTTTAAGCACAACATTTAACATACTGTATTCATTATATAATTATGTGAGAAAACGATGCACCCAGAATAAAATTACCATACCAAAATAGGTAAAAAGAACGAAAGTGAAGTAATTACAGATAAATTAATTTGCTGACAAATACATGGTGCTCTCATACTTCTGTATTAGTCGTCATCTCCGTAGTCACACCCTTTCTAACCATATCCATCATTCACACAGTTCATCCATCGTTTCTTTGTTATTCCCCTAGGTACTCTTATTACTCATTGACATTCATACTCTAAACTTTCCTCACAAATACAGGGTCAAATTAAATTAGCTAGCGAACCTGCACAGAGATAATATGGGTATATCATAATATACCATTTCTTGGTAAAACATAAAATAAAAGATTTAATGATTATTTTACTGGAATTTGATAGTTAGTCGCAATTTTTACTTGTGAGTTTACAAAGCACAGCAGTACAAAATTTCGTGCTCTTTCGTGCACTCAGAAGCACGAATATTACCGAAGTGCATATATTTACTGGTTTGACTGTAGAGTATTTTGGGCCAGCGTAGCCAAAGGAAACCCTATTGGTAATTTCAGAACCTAGCTAAAAAATATTTGTTTAGCGCTATCTGTTTGCGCATGTCGCGAGGCCGATAGTTGGAGAAAAGTAGTATAGGTACCTCAGGATATTTCTTAGTTCCCAAAAACAGCATGTGTTCACAGAAATGTGCCAAACCTGGCAACTCGTCAGGGTCGCTTAGATATCCTGAAAATTTTAGAAAAAAAATTATACGCTCGACTCAAAATAGTTTATTGAATATTTTAAGTCATCAAACCATCATCTGCCTAGCCTTTTCCCAACTACGTTGGGGTCGGCTTCCGGTCTAACCGGATGCAGCTGAATACCAGTATTTTACATGGAGCGACTGCCTATCTGCCCTCCACAACCCAGTTACTGGGTAATACGATACCCCGTGGTAAGACTGGTTGCCAGACTTTCGGGATTCTGACGATCCATAACGAATACTAAAGATCCACGATTGATAGCCGGGACCAACGGCTTAACGTGCTTTCCGAGGCACGGAGGAGTCTTGGTATGTAAAGATATTCACCCATCCACGGACCAACCGCGGCAAGATCAGCTTAACCTGAACGATCGACTCGCGCGGTTTATATTTTTTAGCCACAAGCCCCTCCAATGTTTGCAATACCTACGCAGTCAAAATGTATGGCAGAGCTAATTTATTTTTGTAACCGACGAAAAATGTCCAATTTAACGATTCTGACGAAAAAAATGCAAGCAGTGATGCTTGCATTTTTTGGCCCTGCGTGGATTTTTTCTTGTACTGAAGCCATGGTAACAGGTCTCTACTATCCTGTAATACAGATTACCGTATGGATTACTTACCAACATTGACATCTAAAGCTGCGGCTGACTTGTCAGTGGTCATATCACTCACTAACAGCACCCTCAATCGATTTGATAACACCAAACCCCTGAAAATAAAAATAGTATAATATGTTAATCATCACATATTCCAGCCGAAAGACGTCCACTGCTGGACATAGGCCTCCCCAAATCAGCCTCTATTTACAGATACGCAATGGTCATATTTGTTTGGCAGGGAAACCTGCGCATTACTGCACTTCGCTAGGCTTGTCTTGAAAATATACTTATAGTCTGTTCCAAAAGAGCCGCGGTTGGTCCTTGGATGAGTGACCATCTTTACATATCAAGTGCCATCCTTGCCTCGGAAAGCATGTTAAGTTGTTGGTCCCGGCTGTCATTCGTGGATCTTTGACAATTGTTACGGGTCATCAGAAGCCCGAAAGTCTGACAACCAGTCTCACCGAGGATATCGTGTTACCCAGTAATGGGGCGTCCATTAAATACGTGAGGCAATTTTGGCGATTTTTCGACCCCCACCCCCGCTCTGGTGAGATGTCGTGAGATTTGGGGCGACCCTAAGTAATCTCACGTGAGATATTTCAAATACGTGGTTTTAGTGTATCGAGGAGCTACAGTGCTACTTTGTGGCGTTCGCATAACCACGATAAATATTATTTTGTAGGATTTAGCCATATTGGCGGAAAAACATGTTTTACATAATTTGACCCGGTTTTCTCGTAATGTTACATCGTTTCTTTGTGGAAACAAAAAATTACGTGATATTTGCCGAGACCCCCCTCTTCCCCACGTGAGATTCGACTCAACGTCCCCCCCCCCTAAACGCCTCACGTAATGAATGGACGCCCCATAACTGGATTGTGGAGGTCAAGATAAGCAGTCGCTTGCTGTAAAACACTGGAATTCAGCTGCGTTTGGACTGGAACCCGAGCCCAATATAGTTAGGAATAGGCTAGGTAGGTTATAATGAGTTTTTTTCCAAAAGTATTTAGCGTGGTGATCAATGCTCGTGCCTTCTCGGTATGAGAAAAGGGTGTAAAGTTCACTCATACTCTATAGTAAAGGGAGGATCCTCCGGCCAGACAGGTATCGTGTCTGGTGGCCAACTGCCCGACGGTCGATGTCGGGATGTTGTATATATGCGGATTGCGCGGTAAACTCTGCTTGCGCGATGTAGTTACGGTGTGACGTCAAGTCTTGTGTAGTTCGCATATGGCATTGTAGATGGCGCTACTTCACTTTGTGTTTCTCAAGTTGTTTTGATTTGCAGTTCCTATGTGGCATTGTAGATGGCCGCCACAAGCTGGTATTACTATTAGTTTGAGGGTCCCTGGGCTGCTAGCCTGCTTGCTAATGAATCAAGTAATTGCGATTTTATCAAAGATCATGAAGCCTGTCCGACTGCAAATTACTGCGTTTGCGAGAAAATAAACCGAAAACAAGCTAGATTGAAATATAAATTTTCAAAATTTTAGTATAATTTATATTCGCAATATTGTCTACTAGCTTTTGTCAGTGGCTTCGCCTGCGTGGAGGTCCAAAATTATGCGCCGGGAACGTACTACCGGGATAAAACGTATTCTATGTGTTAATCCGGGTTATAAACCATCTGTTTGCCATATTTCTTCCAACAACCGTTCTGGCGTGATTTAGTAACAAACATCCAAACATTCAAATTTCCACATTTATCATATTAGTAGCCCGCGCGGGGTCCCGTGACGGAGCATATTTGTATGAAACCGTGCGGACGTCCGCTTAAGGTGAACCTAGTCCACATTTTTCCCATACAAACTTCGGGAGTGTATTACTCCACTGTTGGACAATGTACATCAAAAATTAAACATGGTATGGTTTTGTCTCATTATTAATATTGTCTGTACGGAAACAGAATACTAAAATAAGAAACCATTAAAAAGTTAGGAGCCAACAAAGATTAGTTTTTCTTGCTAATTTAACTTAACTTTGGGCGTGTTTTAGTAATAAAAGAAGTGTAAAATCTGAAAAACCAAGTCGGTACCGACAAAGGCCAAATATCGAAAAGTTCAATAAACTTTATTGGTCATTGATTTATGCAGTGGTTTTTTCATAAAACCCGATCTTCCGAAGGTCTGTTCTTAATTTTTTACGCGCCTGTTGTACTATAAATGATCCTGCATCTCACACAATAATGTTGTGCGTGTAGACTAGCGTCTAACTGCTCATTACTGATTTTACCTCTGTCGGACACGAAGCCTGGTGAGACAGCGTGCTTTTTAGCCAGGCCCATCGGTGAGTTCGAGCCCGCGACTAGGTTCCCCTTAACACAGTTTCAGGCCTAACGCTTACGACCACTAGACGAGCGAGGCAGTCGAACGAGTATTATGATTTTATTTATTCTATACGTTCGCTGTACCAGTACAGTGTCGTAATATTTGTTTGATGCACCGAGCGACGTCATTACGTCAAAGCCGGCTGTCGCTGAAAACCAGCGCTGGGGTTCTGTCTTGCATAGGGTCGCAGCACAATGCTGAGCGATAGCCGTTTTGCGTGGATGTGACGTATGTTTTCCTCGACCTTTCTTATTTTTGTGTTCCTGTTCTTTTTTGCGTCATGGTTACCGCAAATAAACGTATTTTCTTTCGTTCTTTTCTTATTTAAAAAACTTTTAAAAAATCAACCGACTTCCGGAAAAACACTACAAAGTGAAAAATAACTTTAAATTCGGAAGGCGGTGACAAAAAATTAAAATACATATACAAAGTCACCGACGAAAAGTTTTTATTTTTTCACTTTTTCGTTATAGTAGGTACCTACCCCAAACCAATTTCAATCATCCTTGGGATCAAAACAATGCATATTTATGCGATAGCAGCGATTGCGGTTGATTTGCTGTCATTTTTAGGGTTCCGTACCTCAAAAGGTAAAAAAAAGGAACCCTTATAAGATCACTCTCTTGTCCATCTGTCTGACCGTGTGTCACCACCGATGTTCTCAAGAACGGATGGACCTAGCAAGTTGAAATTATACCAGATACTGAGGTCTATAGTCCCTATTAGGTGTATAAAAATCAGGGTCCTGAGTCAAAACGATAAAAAGATATGGGTAAATTTAGATTTTCGCGAAAACTTGTAAGTACCAAAATTTACCTTAATTTTCAACTATTTTTATTTTTCGGAATTTTCCCTATACTAAAAAAAAATGTCGAATTGATAACCTCATTCTTCTTGAAGTCGAATGAAAAAGCAGTAAACATACACACCTGTAATTCCGTTTATCCTCTTGCGATTTGATTATATTTTCGTATCGTTTGAGAACGTCTGAGGAAACTGGGCCCCCGCCGGGGCCCACTGGGTCGCTGATGTTCGGGCTCCCCTGCGACGAATTGTTGCCACTCTTGGGAGAGAATTGGGATGACATATTTGAGATTTTTCGTTTGCTTCCACCGTAGCTGTGAACAAAAACTTATGTTGTGTATTTTATCTCTATAACAAGGGGCACGGCAGTTCCCCCGCCAAGTCAAGCAAAAAAGCGGCACGGCCGTACCATCCTTTTCTCGAAGCAGTTCAGGCCATTTTCAACCCTCTATATCTTCATTGTGGATAAAACTAGAAGCCTGAATTTTCAGTAACCAAGCAGGCATTAAACACGGTATATTTCAAATTTCATTCAATTTGAACCAGTAGTTTAAGAACTAGACAAAGTTTCTTAATTTTGTCACTCACTGACCGATCATCAAAACTCTAAGACACTTCTAGCAGACATAAAAGCTTCAAATTTAGAATACAATTAGTGTTTACTGTATTAATCAAGGAAAAACTGAAGCATTTTGCAATTTCGGTCCAGTTTTCTCTCCATCAAATCCGTTTGTCAAACTACAAGAGATAGATAGAAACGGGAACATGTCAAAGCATGGGTAAAGTAAGGTTCCTTTGCTTCGAGACTCCGCTGAAACCACTTATTCGTATTTGCTCCAGATCCTGTAGGAATTGTTAATTAGTTTTTTTTTTATAATAGCAGTTCCATTCATTTTGACCGCATATGTATTGCACTTTTGTAGGAAACAGCTGTTTTGTTTTTTCAATAACCAATGAGTAATTTGCAACCCTAGGATGTCTAGAATCATGTACTGAAACCACAGCTTGTATACCAATGTCCCTGCCACCCTTATAAAGCTAAGACTATAACCTATTAACTTTGAGTGAACATTGCGAGTGAAGTGATTTCATGCCAAAGAAAATAAATACTAATGGCACTACGGGAAGCCAACTGGTTAAGCAGCGCACTGCAATATAGGCAATGTGGCAAGTCAATACTTTGTCCTGCTTACCTCTGAGACAACTCTTTGCTAGAATACGGCGTGTAGATAATAATAAACCCGCATATCTATTTATATAAAAATGAATCACTATTTCCCTTGGTCACGGCATTACATGTAAACGGCTGGACAAATTTTGCTAATTCTTTATTTGTTGTGTTTGTTAATGTCAGGAGAAGGTTCTTATGAAAGAAAAAAAATAAAGTTGTACGTAACATTAGCGAAATTTAAAAAAAAACTTAACAACCATTTTAACTTTTCCAATTTTATACCAATGCGAATTCAATGAGTATTCATAGTTAAGACAGAACAACGTGTTGGGTCAGCTCATAATAAATAAAACCTGGAATTGCCAGGAGGGACCCTAGGAGGACATATTGTGACTGTATTAGTGATGTTTTTGAGAAAGATCTAGTGTTTTGTACTCACAACCGTTGTGCATGTATGACGAGATGTATGATCGTAAATGAGACAAAAGGCACCTAACTCTTGTCATATGTACCTAAAGATTGTAGCAAGTAACATTCTGTAGTGAGTTTATGTTTTTGTGTATGTATAAATAAATAAAATCACCTCACACAAAGTAATAGCACAAAACAAGTAACCCACATTATGTTTTAAGTTATGTAAGTTTTTATATTTAGATTTGCTAGAAGACAATCAGCTGTTTTGGTGGCAGAAGTTCATTGTGAGATCTTCACACCTAAATTTGCTATGTTTGTGTCTGAATAGACAACATTAATTAACAGCTGCTAGCAATAAATAGGCACAAAATGAAAACATACCAGTCCTCAGCGTGTTGAAACACTTTTGTTGAATTTCCTATTCATATTTTCAAGTAGGGATGTCATAGAGGTTGGTTTACCGGAATCGAAACTGGACGCGGAGTTTTTAAAATTGTTTTAGCGAATTCGGAACCGGAATCGAAGTCAGAAGAGTAGCCGAAGACAGAAGAGAGATTGTGTTTTTGGACAATCTAATAAAATAATACTAATGATATAAAATAGTAATCAGGATTCCCCGAACATTTAAACATGTTCGTACGCCGCTGGAAGCGTGAGCTTTGGCCTTCGATTTTAACCTCCGATTTAAAAGTATCGGAACCGAAGTCGAAATTGGAAGTGTAGTTTCAATTGGAAGTTCCGATTTATTGGAATCGAAATCGAATCTCCGTAACATCCCTATTTTGAAGTATCACTTGTAACTGATACTGTACAGACTGTATCTTTACATAAACGATTTCTGAGGGTCCTCAGACTACAGATATACTTTCAATGGGTATTGATTGGACCAAGTTGTATATTTAAACGAGTTTCTTTCCTTCGTAAGAGTTTAGAAACACAATATAGAACGAATATCACCATCGGACAGAGAAACTCCAGTTATAATACCTCACAAACACGAAATTACACAAATAAATCATAAATAAATATAAATATTTTGGAAAGCTAACCTATTTGTTGTCGCACGGTGTAATAACGGAGAATAGTAATGGATCCCCAACCAAATAAGTCTTCGCGGTGCCAGCTTGAATGGGGTTAAGTTAATTTATGTTTATTTTGAATTTAATTTAGAAAATTCAATACTTTGAAATTCATCCAAATTATCGACCGATTTGTAATGTCAGAGGCTAAGATGATAAATTGCGTTGTAATCTTTTCCGGTAACATTGTTCAGTTATGCAGTGCGTTTTTTATTTAGCTGGATTATACTTCCATCTTTTGCGAGTAGTTACACGCAGCACACACCCCGATTGACAAAAAGTTAATCGCCCAAAGCTGCCTGCTTATTGCAGCTACTATACAATGTTCTGCTTTCCAATAATAAAATGTCCCTACTCTGTGGCTTACTATAATATGAATTTAAGAGCATTATTATTTTATTTTATTTGGGAAAACAAACAATCGTACATTTTTTATTATGTCTAGATACACCGTATGCTGTATGTAAATGTAGTGTACAATCCACTACGTTTCCACATGTTACTAGCATATAAACGATGCAGTTTTGCTAAAATTAAATACAATCAATATACCTATAACAAATACAATCAATTGGTAATCTTAAAACCAAATAGCAAAAGGTTAAAACATACTTAAATACTACAAAACAATCAACAATTTTGAGCAAGGCGCTTAATAATCAGTCTTTTAAATTTACGTTTAGTTAGGGCAAAAACATCGACATCGTTAAAATTATTGTAGTAAGCTTGAACCAATCTCTGCAGAGGCGCTCTCTCGCATTTGTACAATAGGGAGTTGTAGCAAACAGTCGATAAGAGCGCGCCTCACGTCTCATTACTGTTCTAGGTACAATATAATATACCTATTTTATTTATCAAATCTGAGCAATCAAACCTATTATGTAGGTACTTCCGTGGAGCATCATTCCTTGCAGCAACAAGCGTCTAGAGCGCAATGTTAATAGTTCATACTTATTAGACGTACGATGCGACATTTGTACTGCAATGTACTGAGGAACTTACGCTGAAGTCTCTCGATTGCAGTCTCATATTTAATATAATAAGGATCCCTGCACCCTAATTGCGTAACCCACGATTGATCATAATCTGTTTCGTTTTGAAACAGTTGGCTAAACCATTGCTTCATATGTTCGAAAAATATGTCTGCTCAACAACGTAAATAACGCAATGGATATTGTTGAACTGCCAAAATGAAACCGATTATGACTAATCGTGAGTTTCCGCAATTAGGGTGCAGATCATACAAGCATATTCTACCTGTGGGCGAACTAAAGAATTAAATAATTACAAAGTCAGACGTGGTTCTCATAACAAAGTTATACATTTGAAATGCTTTAGCAGCAATTTTCTCTCTAAGTAAATTTAAGTGAAGTTTGCAACCAAGAAGAACGCCCAAGTCACAGATATAGGTATCCTTAATTAAATAGAGTCCAGTATTATCCAGTAGTTACCATTTTCTTCTCCATACAACTCCAGTTCTGTAAAGCAGTATCTACTGCTACTAACAAAAGGCATCTGTCCCACCACCTGACGAGAAAGTGACTATTTAGCTATCAAGGATTTGCTTACTCAAGAAACGTACACACGGCTACACATCAAGCTATACATTTCCAGGATAAGCTGATCTCGCCTTGTAAGATTTCCGTACAGTGCGAGATCAGTGTAAACTGGAAATGTATCGCTTGATTTGATGTGTAGCCGTGTCTACACAAGATTGATCGCTGACTGTTCACACCGCTGTGCGCCGATGCGTATCCGTTTATTGCAGCGACAAGACCTTTCAAAGAGAGTATTCGCTCAGCGACACTCGCTGTGACACTCACGCTTACAGGCGAGTAGCGATGGGCGTTGAATCAACGAACCAGTTGAATCAACCGTTGATCTCCTGTCAACGTATCAACGTTAACTGTTTATGAATCAACTAGTTGAATTTGTCAACGACGTTTATGAATTTAACTCGTTTAAGAAGCAACAAAACTAATTTTGCAAACGTACCTAAAGAACTGAACAAAAAACTTACGTTGAAAATACCATCATAGAATCCGAGTGACGGTCATGTCGTAGAATTTGAACTATAAGTAACGTAGTTATGCAAGAGTTGATTTTTGAAATATTTATTTTAAGAAAATTATACCAATATAAGAATCGTTGAACGTCGCAGCGTTGAACAAAACCGTTCAATGAATGAACGGTTAGCGTTACAAGTCGACATAGTTGCACGTTAACTCGTTGATGAATTTAACTAGTTGATCAACTAGTTGATAAACTTTACTCAACTTTAACGTTGCGTTAACGGAAAAACCGTCAACGACCCATCACTACAGGCGAGTAATCGCTCGTCGCGGCCGTCGTCGCCCGCCGTCGTCTGGCACCTGCTGCTTGTTGCTCGCCAAGTCGTTTGTAGTTGCTAGCTCTGGCTTAGTGTGGCCTATAGCCGCATTTGTGTGCTGGGTTGGCGGGGAATGAAACCACTGGAGACTTCTTGCTTCTATATTTGGAGTACTTTGTTCTAGGTAGTTCGCCGCTGAATGTGTTGAATGACAAAAATGTTCCTATTTTTATACAATTTTGCAAGGATTTAAAATATCTATTTGACCAATCATAATTACAAAAAAGCGCGGGTAAAGGCGTCAGCTAATTAGGGATAGGTACAATATTATAAAAAAACGCGCGCAAAACATCAACCAATCAGAGCGAGGCACTATATTGAACATTTTTAACTTAAATACCTCGACCCTTTACCGTAACGAGGACCGCGCTACATTATTTGCGTTTTTTGCTAACTTTATTAATTTTACATAGGTAAAACTATATATAATCGGACTCTATGTAATAAGAACTATCTAAGAAAAATATAAAATCAACTAAGACAATATAAAATATAACATAAACACTTGAACTACTGCTTACCCCTAGTACTCAGTTACACAACTAATACGAATTATTAAATTATAGTAAACTTATTCACTTTGTACTGTCTTATGAGCGTCTATGTATCACTTTATATACACTATTCTATTATGTACACTGTTTTATCGCTTGTCCCGCACATCACTCCCGCCGTGCGACCGCGTCGTATCAACTTCCGGTGCGGGCTCGTTGCTTGTAGTCAGGGGCAGGATCACTAGCTTCCTTACTGGCCGGCGCAGAACACCTCCCTTGGTCTGCACGTCCACCGTCCGCACGACGTTGTCGGGGCCTGGGTACGTAGCGACGACTCTTCCACGGATCCACACGTTGCGGGGAAGGTTCGGGTCGACGATTTGCACGAGATCGTTGACCTGCACTGCTTGACCTCGTCCATGGGGCTCCCGCCGGTGTTGGAGCTCAGGTAGGTACTCCTTCACCCAGCGTAGCCAGAAGATGTCCGCTAGCCTCTGCGCGGCTCGCCAGCTGGATCGTGAAAGGGTGTCTTGTTCGTTGAAAGTGCCTGGTTGTGGCACGCGCCCTGGCCCTCCCAACAAGAAGTGATTGGGAGTTAGGGCTTCTGGATCTTCTGGGCTGACTGAGACATGAGTCAGCGGACGACTGTTAACTGTATTCTCTACTTCTGCTAGTAGAGTCGTGAGGACCTCTTCTGTCGGATGACGCTCATGTAACGTCGCGGTAAGAGCCGTTTTGACGGAGCGAACCATTCGCTCCCAGGCTCCGCCCATAAACGGAGCTCCAGGCGGTATGTAGCGCCAGGAGATGGTCCTCTTCGCTGCTTCTTCTGCAGTCGCCGCGTCGATCGCCTGTCGTAGTTCCTTGTCGGCGGCCTTCAGGTTGGTGCCGTTATCCGACCATATTTCAGTTGGGCAACCTCTTCGTGCGATCATTCTTCTAACTGCCATCACCGCGGAGTCGGCGCTAAGCGAGCCGGCGACTTCCAGATGTATGGCTCGCATCGTGAGACATGTGAAGATGGCCACATATCTTTTTTGTCGAGTTCGTCCGACGGTCACTGAGAGAGGTCCGAAGTAGTCGACCCCAGTGAAGGTGAAGGGTCGCTTGTGATGAGCTAAACGACACGCTGGTAGGTCCCCGGTTCTTGGATGCGGCGGTACTTGTGTCTTCATTCTACAGAATAGGCATGTTCGCAGTATTGTGCGTGTGATAGGGCGCAGTCGTAGTACCCAATACTGTTGCCTGCACTCGTTTACTGTGGCTTCTACACCAGCGTGATGGAGTTGTCGATGTACAGCCTGTACCCAGAGCTTGACCGTAGGATGATCACCGTCGATTACCAGCGGGTTCTTGGATTCTTCCTTCACGTCCTGGACCGCTCGAATACGGCTTCTGAGTCTCAGTGCGCCGTTTATGGACTCGACGCTGAGCTGGTGAAGGCGGCTTTCTTTGTTGATCGGTTTCCCGTTGTTCAGACTATCTATTTCTTCTGCGAAGGATTCTTCTTGAGAGGACCGCATCAGGAGTTCTTCGGCTGTCTTGAGCTGCTCGGCTGTGACTGGTAGCCGCTTCTTTCCTCCTTGTGATGACTTTGCCATCGTGGGCGCCTGTTGTTTAACTGTAGCCTTGTTCTTCTTCCAGGTGGGATCTGCTTCTTTGTTCTTCTTCGTTCTTCTGTAGTTGACTCTATGTTTGGTGGCTCTGCAGAGTTGAATAAACTGCAGAACACGTGCTGTTGAGTATCGAAGTCGATCCCAGTTGGAGAACGTAGTTGGATCAGGCAGACCCTCTGCGAGCTTCAGTCTTCCCTTGTCGCTCACGTAATGCGTCTTCTCTTCATCGGAAGGCTCTTCTGGTGTTGTCCTTGCGGTCTCTGTCGGCCAAGAATCTTCAGTTTGGTATAAGAAGTCCGGCCCTTTGAACCATCGATGATGTCTGTCGAATGTTGATGGTACGTCTCGAGTGGCGTCGTCCGCCACGTTCAGCTTTGTCGGAACCCAGCGCCAGTCGTTGACCTTGGAACTCTCTTCTATTGCTGCTAGACGATGAGCCACGTAGGGTTTGTATGAACGTGACCCTGTTCTTATCCAGGTTAGTACCGTCTTGCTGTCTGTCCAGAACACTTTGCGGTCAGGCTTCCTCTCGAGCTCTTCGACCACTGTCTCTGCGAGTCTAGTTCCCATGACGGCTGCCTGTAGCTCCAATCTTGGGATCGACGTCAACTTCAAAGGTGCCACCTTTGCTTTGGCTATGATGAGGGATAGGCCGACCTCACCGTCTGTCATCACTGCTCTCCAGAAGAGGACTGCAGAGTAGGCTGACTCGCTGGCATCACTGAAGACGTGGAGTTCTAGGGAGGCGGCGTCGCTGTAGTGGAGATATTGCCGCGGGATTGCTACTTCTTGGAGGTTCTTCAGATGCCCCATCCACATTTCCCACTGCTCTGCCAGGTCTTCGTCGATCTTGTCATCCCAAGCTGTTCCTCTGCGCCAAACTTCCTGGAGGAGTTGTTTCGCCCTGATTGTGACAGGCGAAGCGAACCCGAGTGGGTCGAAGAGTGACATCACTATTCTTAGTGCTTCCCTTTTTGTCGGTTGTTTACCTTCTATGAGTGTGGAAGGTATTCTGGCTAAGTTGAGGTTGAAGGTGAGCTCGTCTGAGTTGATTTTCCAGATGACACCCAAGACTCGTTCAGTCTTTTCTTCTGTTCTGTAGAGTTCCATGTCTTCTGTCTGGTTGTCTTCTCCAAGTGATTCTAGGAGTGACGCTGAGTTCGATTTCCATTGTTTCAACTCGAAGCTGGCCTTCATGTGTACCTCTCGCACACTCTTCGTGATGCGTTTGGCTTCTTCGAGGTTTCTGAAGCTATCTAAGTAGTCGTCGACGTAATGCTTCTGTATGATAGCAGCTGCGGCTTCTGGGTGAGTTTTCTCGTGCTGTTTGGCGTTCATGTTCTTTACGTAGATTGCTGTCGAAGGGGAACTCGATGCTCCGAAGATTAACGACGTCATTCTGTACTCTTCTGGAGGTTGGTCGTCTCGTCGATCCCCGCGCCATAAGTACCGCAGTGTATCTCTATCTTCTGTTCGCAGCTTGACTTGCATGAACATCTCTTTGATGTCCGCTGTAACTGCGACAATGTGTTGTCGAAACCGCATGACGACGCCTGGTAGTGACTGTAGTAGATCAGGGCCTTTGAGTAGCATGTCATTGAGTGCCACCCCTTTGGTCTTGGCCGCGGCATCGTGTACTACCCGGAGTTTCTCTGGTTTCATCGGGTTGACTACCGCAAAGTGAGGTAAGTACCAAGTCTTGTCAGCTGTCTTCTGTTTCGGGGCAGGTTCAGCGTACCCCTTTGCAATAAGAGCGTCCATCTGTTCGACGTACTTCTTCTTCAATGCGGGTTCACGATCAATCTTTTTCTCTATATTGAAGAGCCTCTTCAGTGAGTTTTCGTAGTTGTCTGGGAATTTGACATCTTCTTTACGCCAGAGAAGACCGGTCTGGAATCTTCTTTCTTCTATTTTCGTGGTGGTTTTCTCCAGAATACGAAGTGCTCGTTCTTCTGGGTCAGTCTTCGGTTTCTTGGGGTTTATGCAGAGCGCGTCCATCTCGAAATATTGCTTCACGAGGTTTTCTAAATTCTCTTCTGGATCTTCTGTGATGTGTGACACGAAATCGATCTGCTTCCCGAAGGTTCGTGTCTGGCTGCCGTGGAGTACCCAACCTAGCGGCGTGAGAGATGCCACTGGGTGGTTCTTGTCTCCTCTTCTTACTTCCGACGTCAGCAGAAGATGCCAGTTGTCTTGACCGATGAGAACTCGTGGCTTCGCATTAGCATATGTGAGATGTCCTCGGATGTCAGATAGGTGTTGACACCCTTCCACTAGTTCTTGTGGAACCCGTTGAGACGAGACTTGCAGGTTCTTCACTGTACGTGCTTGTATTTGCTCTTCGTGATCGTTGAGCCCCTTCAGCTTGATGGTGACTCTTCTGGATGCTGACTCTGATGCCTTCATGTCATTGATGGTTTCAATCTTCAGTGGATCTATGGGTCCTGTTGCTCCGACGCTCTTTACCACGCTGTCGTCGATGAGAGTGACTGTTGACCCGTCGTCCATCAATGCGAAGGTGTTGACATCTCCTTTCGGTCCCTTCACCTGGATTGGAAGGATCTTCAGGAACGATTGCTTCTTGACTGTCCAAGTTGAGTTGATGACTTCTGTGGGCTCTTCTTTTGCTTCTGCCTTCTCTGTCTTCTTTTCATAGTGCAGCATCTTGTTATGAGAGTACTTGCAGCCGTTGACACCACATGACTTGGGTTTGCAGTTGTGTGTCTTGTTTCTGTAGCGAAGACATCTGAAGCAGAGACGTTTGGATTTGGCCATGTCCCATCTTGCGTTTGCATCTAACTTCTTGAACTCTTCGCATTCTGTTGCATTGGTGTGCCCCTTATCTTCACATATGAAGCACTTCGTTGCTTGTGTCTTCTCAGTCACGTTGTTGACCCTTTGTGTCTTCTTTTGTGAAGCGGCCGTAGTAAGTGCTGCCATCTGTTCAGGCAGCGCGTAAGGTCCGCACAGCTCCGCTTCCCTTTTGAAGAACTTTTCTATCTTGATGAGGCAAGGATCTTCGCGTGGTTGCGTGGCTGAGAAATCGTAGTATCTGTATCGCAGAGTCGGCGTCAGTTTGTCCACTATTGTCTTCGCGAGTTCAGGGTTGTACATGTAGTTGAAACAACCCATAGTCTTCAATGTCGCCACTACGTTGGAGACCTTCGTGGCGAATATGCAGATGTCCCTTGGTGACTCAGTAAGGCGCGGCAGACCTCGAAGCGTCTCCATCTCCATCATAGCTATTGCTTCTGGTCTTCCGAATCTTGACTCCAAAGTCTTCATCACTTCAGCTGGATGCGCGTTGGTTATCAGAAGACCTTCAACCGCTTCTTTGGCCTTTCCTTTCAGGTTTCTTCTGAGTCGATTCGTATTTTCAACTGTGCTGAACATTGCTTCTGTCTCGTAGTAGGCGGCGCGGAATGGTAGCCACTCCTGATGGGACCCACTGAAGATCGGTAACTCGACGAACTTGGGTCGTTGAGCGGCGCTGACAGCCCGGGTGATGGCTTCAGCTAGGAGGGCTAAGTCGGTTTGACCTCCCGCCGGTGACTGACGTGTTTCTTCATGCTTCGCTGGCATTGGTTCTTCTGTGCGGACGACCGTTGGTTCTTCTGGGGGGCAGTGTGGTTCGTTGGTGATCGCTAACACCGGACGATTCACTTGATTCTCCAACCAGTTGTCCACTCTTGCGTTAACTTCTGACTTCGAGTAGAGGGAGACGTCATCTTCTTCCTCTTCTGAGTCTTCTTTCTCCAATGTAGCTAGGCGTGCTGCGGCTAGTTTCACTTGAAGGCGTAGTAAATCTTCTCTCGCCTTCGCAAGCTTGAGTTGCTTTGTTCTGCTGTAGATAGATCCTCCCTCTCCTCCCTTGTTGCTAGGAGGGCGGAGATCCTGTAGTCCAGTCGGCTTCGATGGACCGGCGGTGTTCTTCATAACTCGCTTCACTGTAGAGGTTTCTGTTTCTTGACGAGTTTCACTATTGATGACAGTAGCGGGCGGCTTCATCAGCTGTTTGTCCTTCGCACCCGTAGTTAGTGTCGTCGCAGTGGACGGGGTTACGGAGGGGGCAGCGGCGCTGGCGGCTGTGGCGGAGGCGGTGGCGGTCGAGGAGGTTCTGGCGGTCGCGGAAGTCACGGTGGTTGGCTCGGTTGCCGCGGAGTTGTCTGTCTGTTCCGAAGTTTCCGTGGCGGTCGTCCCTGTAACTGTCGATTCCGTGCTGGCTTCCGCGCTGGTACCGGTCGCAGAGGTAGTGGTCTCGGACGACGACGGCTTCTGTTCTCCCGACGGCTTGCGGCCCCTACCCACGGAGCGCGTAACTGGCATGCTGTCAGCTGATTTTCTTCGAATCTTGAAAGTACTCTTCTATTCTCTTGAGAAATCTTCTCTGTGATGCTGTAGTAATCTTCAGGTAATTCTTCCCCGCAGTATCCGTGTTCGAAGGACCATTAAATGTGGCCTATAGCCGCATTTGTGTGCTGGGTTGGCGGGGAATGAAACCACTGGAGACTTCTTGCTTCTATATTTGGAGTACTTTGTTCTAGGTAGTTCGCCGCTGAATGTGTTGAATGACAAAAATGTTCCTATTTTTATACAATTTTGCAAGGATTTAAAATATCGATTTGACCAATCATAATTACAAAAAAGCGCGGGTAAAGGCGTCAGCTAATTAGGGATAGGTACAATATTATAAAAAAACGCGCGCAAAACATCAACCAATCAGAGCGAGGCACTATATTGAACATTTTTAACTTAAATACCTCGACCCTTTACCGTAACGAGGACCGCGCTACATTATTTGCGTTTTTTGCTAACTTTATTAATTTTACTTAAGTAAAACTATATATAATCGGACTCTATGTAATAAGAACTATCTAAGAAAAATATAAAATCAACTAAGACAATATAAAATATAACATAAACACTTGAACTACTGCTTACCCCTAGTACTCAGTTACACAACTAATACGAATTATTAAATTATAGTAAACTTATTCACTTTGTACTGTCTTATGAGCGTCTATGTATCACTTTATATACACTATTCTATTATGTACACTGTTTTATCGCTTGTCCCGCACACTTAGACATAGCTTAAAGTAGTGTGTTTTACTTTTTAACTGGTTTCTCAGTAAAATTGTTGAGCTTATTTACATGATTCTTTTTTGCATTTGGTAGAAAACGTCTACGCAGTGAATTTTCTCCAACGTCAATTTTATAAACTTAGCCTGAGCACTTTTTGAGTAAGAGTAGCACAATAGTAGGTATCAAGTTCGTCAATATTCATGATGTTCTTATCTTCATAATCTACACTTACTAAGAAGTGAAGTGAGTGGTATGCAATACATATTGTGGCGTACATGCTCCTAAGGGCGTACTAGAAAGAAGATAAAGATAAGAATTTATTAACGATAATAAAAGTGACTATGAAGTCAAAAAATATTTTGGTTTTGCAAGTCTGTTTCTTAATTTTTGGTATATTGCTAAATATCCAAAAATTCGAAAACATAAATTATTTTTCAATCGAAATTAGCTTTTTTTTTGTTGCTTTTCTTTCAGTCTGTGGTTAGTACGTTCTACGTTCATAGTGTTCTGTTGTGACACCACTCTGCAGTGATGCCAACTTAGGGTTATTTACTCTAGATTTAGGGCAGGGTAGGTTTTAGGGTATTAATTTTTTTAGGGTATTTTTTAGGGCAAGCTCTGTTTCGATTACGAGACTACTATAATATTAAACTACTTAGTAGAATATACGTCGCGTTGCGTTTTGGGCCGGGGTTCAGTAGAGCTTAGATGCTGGTGGTAATAAACGATTCCATAACATTTCTAAGGTGGTAGGAAATATCTTTTTTTATCAGCACCTATAAATAATGTGCAGCCGTAGAGATTCTTATTCTGTATTCAGTCTTCAAGAGCGAGCCCTGTAGGTAATAGGCTATCTTGGGCCATGATACAGAGTATAATTTGCAGTCATTAATAAGTCATCTTGCGTTAACTTCACATAGTCAAAAACAATCATAAATAAATTTAACAATAGTATTTACATAAACAACGGTAACTAAGCAGTCCATACAGAGGACAAATTTGTGAGGCGAGAGTAGAAAAAAAAATTATCTCGTTGTTTTATTTGTAAAGTAAGAAAAAATGAGGGAACTAATTTAGGGTATTTTTTCAAATTAATTGTGAATCTGGGGTAAACTGCGACTAAGCCTGGGGTAAAGTGAAAACTAGGTCTGGCAACACTGCCACTCTGGCAGTTTGGCTTGGCTGACTGCTGAGTTCGCTGTCAGTCACAGAGTACATTTTACATCTGTCAGTCTTGACACTGACAGGTCAACAAGTCCAAAGTGTCCAAACTTGTTTTTAATTTCGGATTTCGGAAAATCGTTTCGTTTTCGTGAATTTCTTAAGTTACTAAATAAAGAACGTAAGTATCAAGGTAATTAACAGATTATTACATTTATAGGATCGTACCGTGCCTATCTGGCACGGTACGATCTTAGTTATGTCGACGGCTGTAGTAATAGCTTGTTGATAAATAAAAGCCGGTCATTTTAATTATTTCAAAATTTTGATGTTGTACCATAATAAGTTCTTCTATTTTAAGTAAGAATTGATATATTTTCAAGCCAAGTAATTACTTACATAATTTATAATACTTACACACACACACACACATTTTTACAATAATTAATAATAACAAAAAAGATTGCCATTCAATGTGGCAATATGATTAGCAGCTAAACACTAATTAATTCTATTTACAGAATAAAAAATAATAAATTTAGTATAAAATGGAAAGCTGGAGTGACATAGTCTCGTCATATCCTGAGAGACCTGAGCCCAAGGACTATGCAAAGGCTGTCCGTTCTGCAGAAATAATACTTTCTGAAGAATTGGCCCCTTTTGAAACAGGTATGTTCAACAAACTGCAGGAATGTGGGTTATCCATATCAATATTAATAAGTACAAGGCACATTTACAGTGTCTCTGCTGTTGACCTCTGAGGAGTTTCCTCTTCTTGACCCAATCCTGAATGCAGCAGCCGGGTCATGGTGGACTTTAGAATGGACTATCATAATTAATCGACCCTCAAATAATTTTGCTTTCCTAAATAAGATTATACACTCCAATTTAATGAATCTCTTTTCCAAAACCTCAAATAATAATTTATATTATAGTGCCCGTTGGCTTCCGCAGTTAGTACTTCAGTTGGACCATTGTGCATGTTTGTATCGTAAAAATAATAAATAGCCAACTAACTGCAACCATTTATGAGGTTGCGCTCGCCGGCTGCTGCTGCGGCACGGCTCGTGCTCACAATTCTAACCTAACCTAGCCCAATCAGTCGGGATACACGGGCCTAGCATATGTGTGAAAGGCCGAAAAGTTCACAATCACATTCTTTGCCTATACATCTCTGCTTACTCTTACGGAGTGAAAGGCTGGGTGTTATTGATGTATGTTGTTATTCCAGAATGGCTAGCTCAGACCCTACTCTTCAAACCCGTTGGTCTATTTGAGACAATATCATCAAAATGTACCACTGAGGAGTGGTTGAAAACTATAGCGGACTCTTTTAAGATATTGTCGAAAATAGTAGAGAAGTGCTGGAACGTGGTGGAGAACTATTATAATGATATCACTAAAGTAAGTATCTACTTTATTTTGTAGAAATAATGATAGAGGCAGGCCTGCATAATCCGGTTTAAAGAACTTTATTCTCACTAAGCCAATTGTCACTTACATGAGAACAAAAAGTAAAAAATATAATTGTCAACAAAATTGGAAGCGAGTACTCTGCATTCCTAAGACAAAGTGATGGCTCAAGTTAAAAGATTTTACTGGGTTATACAAAAATAGACACCACACAGTTATATGTTGTGTCGTTGTTGTAAATAAAAGTGAATAATTTATTATTAAATATGTTGAGTGAAGTTGCTTCTTTTACTACATCTTTTGGAAGTTTATTATACCGTAGTTAGTTCTTGTTCCGTGTGGTGCTGGACGTAAAAGAATAGCACCATCCCATTTCTTCCTGTGGGTGTCGTAGAAGGCGACTAAGGGACTTACTAGAGAATGAGCAGCAGCGTTCTCTATGCATTTGACCACCATACTGCGATTGCCAACCCGCCTGCCAAGCGTGGCGTTTATGGCAAATTCCCCCCTTTGGGGGAAGCTTATGTCCAGCAGTGGACGTCTTTCGGCTGATATGATGATTATGATGATGAGTTCTTGCTCTAGACAATACCAGGTGAGTAGCTCGACGAGATGAGTATTTGCTTATTTCACCTTCTGTAGATGTAATGCGTGAGTGAATAAGTTTGTGAATGATTTTATAGATCAGTATGCATGTGTTATATATGTATATAAAGTTGTTTGATGTTTAATAGCTTCGTCTCTTTGTAAATAATTTTTGATGGTGTTAAGAAGTCATAATCTATATCTATACTAATAATAAAGCTACAGAGATTGTTTGTTTGTTTGCTTGAATACGCTAATCTCAGCAACTACTGGTCCCATTTTAAAAATTCTTTCAGTGTTAGATAGCCCTTTATCGAGGAAGGCTATAGCGTGATGTCATATATATATATAATATATATATATATATAATCTAGGTCTTAGCGTGATGTTATCACGCTAAGACCCTTAGGAGCCGAGCAAAAGGAAAAAGTCACGAATACGAAGTACCTACTCGTGTCGTACGGGCAGGCGAGGCGAGCGAGGGGGTGGATCGGGGAGCAAGAAATTTGACGCGAACGAAGTCGCGGGCAGAAGATAGTTCTGTAGTTTTTGGATTATTGTATTTTGTAGAATTTTGTGTAATCAGCCTATAATGTTCCCACTGCTGGGACAAGGCTTCTCTCTGTGAGGGAGTGGGCCAAAATCCAAGCAGCAGGCTTAGCACGAGCACCGATTTGTCAACGGAAGAATAACCATGACTATTAACTAAATGATGTACAATAGGAGAAGATAGCTATGTTTTTCTATTAAGGGTCGGATATACTGCGAGTGCGAGAGAAAATTAGGTATTGAAGCGCTACTCACACAGCGATAGACGCGCGCGCCCCGCTCACGCACACATAAATGTTTACATAGTGGTTCGAACGGCAGGAAGCGTGAAGACAATATTTAAAATATAAGTGGATACTATTTTGTTCTTTTCATTGCATTTATACTTAGTAAGGAAGGATGGGAGAGGGGGTGGTTTATTGCACAGTTTTGTATGTAGGTATCAATTAGCTGTTATATTATGATTTTCAAAAAAAAAGTCAAGACTAATTTCTTTCTCTTATTTATTTCTCCACTCGCTCAAGCATTCGTCCACTTACTCGCCTTCGAATTCGCTCACTGTTTCAAACTAAACGTAAATAGGTACTAACTTCTGTGTTACAATTATTATCAACATTTTGGATTTCGCCAAATGCAGCCCTGAAACAAATAAATAGATACAATTATATACCCGTTACTGACAAAAAATATAAGTAGGTATGTAGTACAATAGCTAACAATTAATAAAAAAACCGACCGGCAGCTACTGTAAATTTAGTGGGAACGCTCTTCGTTAGTCAAAGATACTGTATTTTGCAAAATGTAGGTAGGTTCTCATACTCCTCACCTTTTTCGTTTTTTACTCCAATGCACGCGATCGATCGCACGATCCCCACGTAGAGCCGCCTACAGGCGGCGCTCGGGCCCCCCAGATTGGGAAGGAGCGCCCCAGCCGTGCCCATCAACTTGGGCGCCAACCGTTGGAAGTGGGGGCCGAAATCCGACCGGCTGGCGAGCACCAATCCTAGGTATTTCATGGTGGACTCGACGGCGATTCGAGACCCCCGACCACGATGTGTGATCCAAGCGGCGGCGCCCGCCGGGGGCCATGAAAGACCATGGCCTCCGACTTGTTGAGGGCCACCTCCAGACCTAGGCGCCGTATGCGGGTCACGACCTGTGACACCGCAGCCGTCGCCAGCAACGCTGCCTCCCTGTACGAGCTCCCCCGGGCCGTGACCAGCTTGTCATCCGCATAGCACGTCAGGTCCTCGCCCGTCTGGAGCTCGCCCCTCAGCACCCAGTCGTACCCGATGTTCCACAGGAGCGGTCCCATGACCGAACCCTGTGGAACACCGCAAGACATGCGGCGCTGGTTTCCGCCATCACGTTTCGTGTAGGTGACACACCTTTTCGCCAAATAAGCCCCAACGATGCGGCGGAGGTAGGAAGGCACCCGATGATACTGCAGTGCCTCCCGCATGCAGCTCCAGGGCAGGGTGTTGAAGGCGTTGGAGATGTTCAAGGACACCGCCAACATCACAACATTCCTCCGCCAGGACTCTCACCCCGTGGAGCGCCCGTGCCGAAAGCCGAACTGGCTTTCGGCTAGGTGAGGCCCCTCTTTGCTTAAGTGGCCGACGAGGCGGACAGCGATTATCCGCTCAAACATCTTACCCACCTCGTCGAGCAGCCCTATGGGCCTGTATGCGGACGGCGAGTCAGCGGGGCGCCCCACCTTCTTGAGCAGGACCAGATTTCCACAAAGTGGGAAACTGGCCCTGCTTAAGGCACGCGGGGACAGTTCTAACCTAACCTAACCTATTTGATCGAAAACTTAGAGAAAAGCCTATAAGGTTAAAATAAGGCACTTTTATTTTTAAAATCGTACATTGTTTGTGGGTCGAGAAGTTTTTAGAAGATCGATTAAGTATTTCCTTTATTACTCTTCCAGCTATGCATGCTACCCTTCGACCCTCAAACTCGGAAGGAAGCCCTCTTATGTCTCATTAGCGTGGCCAAGCAACCGTCTGCGGAACTCAGCGAACGGTTGGTAAGCAGAAACATCAGAGCCTTGGAAGAGCCGAAGACATGCAAGGCGCCGCTGGCACTGCTTGTTGGTAAGATTAAGCTCTATGTCATAGACGACAATGTTCAAATTTCAATAATACTAGCCTAATATTGTCTCAGTGCAGCGCAAGGTCCACTACCCATACAGAGAAGGCACAAGAAAAGAAAACTGCATTTGAATCATGGATACAAAACACAGAATACAGACTTGTACTAGATGAGCTCCCTAGATTAGCAAAATATAACAAAAGCTGCCTGGCTATGTGTGTACGTGTTTATAATAAATCACCGAATGTATTAAAAATATTAAATTGCAGGTTATTCAAAATTAAAATAATTTCTGCATGAAAATAATTTCTATAATATTAATACAGATGGGTCGACTAGCCGGCTAGTCGGCCAAGCCGATCATTGCTCTCGGTTGAGTACGGGTGACATCGGTAATGTTCGTGACTACGCTTTTGACTCGTAGGTGCGCCGGTTCGCGGCCCCGGCGATCAGGCGGAATTGTCAGGAGATGTTTTTGTTTGCTTCGCATTTATTCTATCATTGTTTAAGTGCGAGTCGGCGTTTCTTCCTATCCTATCCTAGATTGCACTGAAAGTAAACTGTAATACAGATTCTACAATAAAAATAATTACAGTAAAGATTTCAATTTCATTTCAACCACCGTCTTTAAATTTTTTAAGCATATTAATACGAGTAAAAAATGGGCCCGACTAGTCGGTACATCACTAAATATTAAGATTTTTTTTTTGAACATAAATTATAATGCTTTTAAATTCAAATTTGTTTGTTCAACTAAGTTTGCATGCTTTTATTTAAAGCAAAACATGTATGATCTTATTTTCTATAATAACACCTATAACCATGTTTTAATCAAATAATTTATCTTATCTTATCGTTGGTGTAGTGGTTGTAAGCGCTACTGCTGAACATGAGGTCTTGGGTTCGATTCCCAGGTTGGGTAAAGTGTTATTGGGTTTTTCAATCTGAAATTGCTCAGAAGCAGGCTGGAGTCTGAATTTGAGACCGGTAAATGGCAATAGACTCGCTCCCATGGGACATGGGACTTGAACATAACTGGCTAAATTTGAGTGTAACATTGGTACACGTCTATCCAACCATTTGGGGAAAGAAAGCGTGATCTGATATTTATACAGGATAAGTTTTTAACCAGTGCGCAAACTGTAACCATGAATTCAGTATAAATTTTACGGCTAGTTATATAAATCAGCTGTTTCATAGAAAAGTGCAATACCTACGTGGTCAAAATGTATGGAACAGCTAATTTATTTTTTGTAAAACTGGCGAAGAAATTTTTGCGGTGGGGGGGGTCTAGAATTATATGCTGAATTCATGGTTACAGTTTGCGCACTGGTTAAAAACTTATCCTGTATAATAAACATAATATTATTTATTTATTTCAGGTACTATATGCAGGTACCACCCCGCGCTGGTACAGGAAGACTTCACTAGAATATGGCGTATTTATTTGAACATGCTACAACCTAACAAGAAGACGGTAAGCCATCATTTATTTACAGTACTTATACACCGTTAAAATTGAAATGGTTGTTTTCCCGCGGCAGAACAACTTGCCGTAAGGAGTAGGTACTTTCGAAGCATAGAGTGAAAGTTAAAAAAATAAGATTTTTTGTATATTAAAATAATTAAAAAAATATTCATCAACTCGATAAAACAATACTCAATAGTAACACTAGAGGTAACTGGCAGATACTACTCGAATCGCACGCACCGCTGACAAAGGGAACAGCGATGCTTAAATTATTAAAGCAAAATAAACTCTCGCACGTGGTGATTTTTCACAATGGTAAATCAGCCATTTTTTGTTTCTAATATTTTATTTGTTTATAAAACTATTGTATGACCAAGACAAACCATTTCGCTGCGGGAAAACAACCATTAATATTTCACTGTGTATACATACATACATAAACTCATGAGGCTCCTTACATAGGGATACACATCTGTTATGATATTCACAATATTAATAAGGACAAACTACGTGCTCCCTTTCACCGGCTTCATAAAGTGCATAATAACTCATTTGTTGGGCTTGGTATAATATTTTATAACAAGCTTCCCTCTTCTTTGCTAGATTTACATTTTAATGCGTTTAAAGCTAAAGTAAAATCCAACCTTTATTCTAAGGCATACTATTCTACCAAGAACTACTTAAATGATAAGAATTGTTGGTTGCTGTGATTAACTAAAGACAACGTTTGTATTCTTTCACCAGAATTAGCTTACCTACTGACAGTTCATATGATTTACTTCATATCATTGTTTACTAGCTTTTGCCAGCGGCTTCGCCCGCTTGGTGGTCGGTGTATTATACATATAAACCTTCCTCTTGAATCACTCTATCTATTAAAGAAACCCGCATCAAAATCCGTTGAGTAGTTTTAAAGATTTAAGCATACATAGGGATATAGGGACAGAGAAAGCGACTTTGTTTTATACTATGTAGTGATAGTGATTTTATTTGACTGTATAAACCATTATTTTACTATTAAAGAAATTTTCATTTATGGTTGAATATTAATTACTTACCTATTATTGTATAGAATCAAGTGCTTCCAAATTAACAGACAGCTGTGCTGCTGGGGAGTTTGTTGCGCCACTTCTTCTTCCCAGCTAAAGCACTAGGAAGTGGTGAAGGGCGGGCGTTTTGGGGGACTGTCTTATGTAATTTTGATGTTCAAAAAGTGCTGACTCTCAGCCTAGTTTGAATAAATGACTTTTGGTTTTGTTGTTATCGATCGTGAATCATATTTTGATCTACATACAATCAGACACTGAGGGTCTCGTGGCTAACTAATGACAGCCGCCCGGGTCGATCGATAGATGATGGATGCATGGAATGGATGGGTGACCATATATTACACTAGCTTCTGCCCGCGACTTCGTTCGCGTCAAACTTTTTGCTCGCCGACCCACCCCGTCGCTCGCTTCACCTGCCCTTGCGAGTACTTTGTATTCGTGACTTTTTTCTTTTTGCTCGTCTCCTAAGAGTCTTAGCGTGATGATATATAGCCTTCCTCGATAAATGGGCTATCTAACACTGAAATATTTTTTCAAATAGGACCAGTAGTTCCTGAGATTAGCGCGTTCAAGCAAACAAACAAACTCTTCAGCTTTATTATTAGTATCGATATCAATATCGGGACCTCTCCGTGCCTCGGAAACGTTAACGCATTGGCCCCGGCTGTCATAAAGAGAAAACTAACTAATGTGAGTACTATGCAGGCTAGATTGAGCACATGACTGTATAACTCGTCTGGTGGTTTTGAGCATTTTGTAAATGGCTTACGCAAATGTTGTGCAGATCTGGTAACGTCTTGTGACGGGTCGTTGAGCTCTAGGGTTGAGCTACACGGTGACTGATACATACACGCCGTCTGCTGGGATAAGTCAGCTCAAAGCAGCAATGGCTCTTTCTTCAAAAGGCCCTTGCTGCTTTGTCCAGACATTGCCCTGCATTGTGTTAGACTCACGTAAAATTCAAATAATACATATAATAGTTTGGGTTTTAAAAGAGACCATGACCTCTGAGTTTGTTTCGGCTTTTCTTCTCAGGGAACAGTCAGCTAGGAAATGCCGGCGCCATCTAGTTTTTAAAATATTGACCAACAAAATATTGATGTGTAAAAGTGTCTTATATGATCTACTTACATAAATAAACATTTCATTTCATTCGTAGATCTTTGACAGTCGTTACGGCAATCAGAAGCCCAAGTCTGACAATAGGGTAATTTCCAATTTATTAAAAACTATTTTAATTTGAAAATGTGGTCCATATATTTAAAAGAAAAAGAAATCCATTTTCTCAATTAAAAACGATTAAAATCAAATTTATTTTTCGTTGTTTTGAATTTACCGCCAAAACGCTCCTTACGGTGACTTTTTTATCACGTGACATCGTTTTTTTTTTTTTTTTTTTTTCTGGGTGGGAAATCATCAAATAACTTCTCCCGCTCTGGGTGGAGCGGGAGGGCGTGTCAGACTTTTACTGACTAAAACCCACCCGTGTTCCCTCAGTTGCCTGTGTGCCAGGGGCGGCGGTATCTCTTTCGAACAACCCGCACCCCCGGCAGGCATCGGCCCTTGCGGGCCCCTCTGTTGCTGCTGACATCTCTTTGAGGCGCGCGTGGAACACAACGCGCCGTCGACCCGGGCTTGGTCCTTACCGGACAGCGAGGTACCCATTACTCGCCGTCCGCAAGCCCGTGCCTACGGTGGCCGGGAATCAGCCTGGGATTCCCGACGCCCAGGGCGTCTCCTGCGAAGGCCACGGCTGTGAGGGCGCATGTACTGCATCTCCCTCACGTGCGCCGCCTCCCTCTTTGCGAGCATAACTGCTTCGCTGAAGGAGGCGACTGCCAGCCATGCCCTCTCGCTCCGTACCATGGCCTGGACCAGGGTCGGACGCGAGAGATCGCCGCCGCCGATCACCTCCACGAGGACACGGCGTTGCTCCGCCCAACCTGGGCAGACCTCCACCGTATGCTCCATCGTGTCCTCTGGGCGATCTTCGCAATGGAAACACCCGGGCGTTTCCTCCCGCCCTATCCGAAACAGGAACCTCCCGAAACAGCCATGTCCGGTGAGGACCTGTGTCAGGCGGAAGGTGAGGACGCCATGCCGCCTCTCAAGCCACTCCTCAAAGAGGGGACTTACCGCCGCAATCGCGGCGTGCCCAGCACTGGGTTGCGACAATCGCACTTTCCACGTCGCCATGAGATCCTGCCGGAGCTCTGTCCGCCGTGCCGCGATTTCCCGCGGCAGCGGAGTTACGCCCCGGCGTTTGGCCTCCTCGCGCCACTCCCAAGTGAGCGCGAGGACGTTTGCCTCCAGATCCCATGGCGGTAATCCGGCAAGGAGGCCCGCCGCCTCACCGGAGATCGTGCGGTATCCCCGGATCATCCGGATGGCCATGACCCTATGGGCCGCCTTCAACCGGCGTGCTGGTTGGCGCCTCAATGTAGGCGCCCACACCGGCGCCCCGTATAGGGCCATGGCCCGCACGACCCCCGCGTAGAGCCTCCGGCAGGAGGCGTTTGGCCCCCCTAGATTGGGCAGGAGCCGCTTCAAGGCAGCCCCGGCCCGCTCCAGTCTGGGAGCCAAACGTCGGAAGTGCTCCGCGAAGTTCCACCGGCTGTCGAGGACGAGTCCTAGGTACTTCATCGTCGACTCGACGCCGAATCACGTGACATCGTGACAGCAGCTTTGTGTAAACGGCACCGGTACAAATACTTAGTTTGGCGCAGTTTTAATGGTGTATTGCGAAGATCGCCCTGAGGACACGGTGGAGGTCTGCCCGGCTTGGGCGGAGTACCGCCGTGTCCTCATGGAGGCGATCGGCGGCGGCGATCTCTCGCGTCCGGCCCTGGTCCAGGCCATGGTACGGAGCGAGAGTGCATGGCTAGCAGTCGCTTCCTTCAGCGAAGCAGTGATGCTTGCAAAGAGGGAAGTGGCGCACGTGAGGGAGAGGTAGTACATTCGCCCTCACGGCCGTAGCCTTCGCAGGAGACGCCCTGGGCGTCGGATTTCCCAGGGTAATTCCCGGCCACCGTAGGCGCGGGATTGCGGACGGCGAGTAATGGGTAGCTCGCTGTCCGGTAATCACCAAGCCCGGGTCGACGGTGCGTTGTGTTCCACGCGCGCCTCAAAGAGATGTCAGTAACAACTGATGGGGCCCGCAAGGGCCGATGCCTGCCAGGGGTGCGGGTTGTTCGATAGAGATACTTCGGCCCCTGGCACACAGGCAACTGAGGGAACACGGGTGGGTTTTAGTCACGCTCCACCCGGAGCGGGAGAAGTCATTTGAGATTTCCCACCCAGAAAAAAAAAGCAGAAATAGACTTGTACTATTATACTGTAATCAACATCACACCAGCTTATTTGTAAGACAGAGCAAATTAGTGCAACTTCTGGTGTCGGTATTAGTTTCATTTACTTTTACCAGAATGCAAGCTGAACTGGAATCATGGGACATAGGTACGGTTTCTGAAAGTAACGACTGAACTTAGAAAGAAGATGAATTTATAACGCTGAGATTTCTATGTTTGTTACTGTGACTAGACTGCCGTGCACAAATTATTTTGTTGCGTGCCATTGGTTGGCCATCCCTGTCCTAGGGTGCCACCTCCCGGCGTTTCCACTCACATCTGCTTTGTGATGACCTTAAAAAAAAAAGTAACGTCATCATCTGCCTAACCTTTCCTAACTACGTTGAGGTCTTCTTCCGGTCTCGTAAAATACTAATTTTACGTAGAGCGACTGCCTTTCTGACCTCCGCAACCCAGATACTGGGTTATACCCCTTGGTAAGACTGGTTGTCAGACTTTCGGGCGTCTAACGACTGTCAAAGATCCACAAATGACAGCCGGGACCGACGGCTTAACGTAAAAAAAAGTAATGTAAGAAAAGTTACGTTGAATTTAATTGTATAATGTATTTGTTACAGGACCAAGTAGTGAATTCAGTGTTGCAAGGAATAAACGGATTGTTCGAGCATTTTGGTGATGACATTGAAATAGAACAGATTAACGGGTTCTATGATACCATGTCCAGGGAATGTATTAAGATATCTAAGTGTTTGGAAGGTAAGACCCTTAAAAAATACTTGTGCGAGGCTAAATAGACTCCTATCTCAGCATAACTCTGCTATCACTACATCACTACATATTATAAAACAAAGTCCCCTGCCGCGTCTGTCTGTCTGATCACGATAAACTGAAAAAATACCAGGATTCGGAAATATCCGATATTTGTTATAAATATCAAAATATCGGATACATAAATATCCGATATATCAAGTTTGACATATATCAATTTTGTATGAAAGCCATATTATTATTTTATTGTATTATTTATGAATACTATTTGCATGTGTTACATAAACATACTAAAATTATATTTAAAAAAAAATGTTTTTAATGTTTTATTTATTTATGTACTTAAAATCAGACAAATGAAACCAAAACATAAAATCTTCTTTTAGATCAGACAAAATCAAATAAAATCTTATACACCGTGAAATTTAAATGGTTGTTTTCCCGCGGCAGAACAACTTGCCATAAAGAGTATTTTCGAAGCATAGAGTAAAAGTAAAAAAAAAGATTATTTTGTTATAAAATAATTTAAAAAATATTCACCAACTCGATAAAACACTACTCAATAGTAACACTAGAGGTAACTTGTAGGTACTACTCGAATTGCACGCACCGCCGACAAAGGGAACAGCGATGCAAATGTTCAAAGCAAAATAAACTCTCGCACGTGGTGATTTTTCACAATGGTTAATCTGCCATTTTGTGTTTCTAATATTTTATTTGTTTATAAAACGACTGTATTACCAAGACAAAACCATTTCGCTGCGGGAAAACAACCATTAAAATTTCACGGTGTATATAAAAAAAATCAACTCAAAAATATGAAACCTTTTAAAAAAAATCTTATCATATATATCGGGTATATATCCATTGATATATATCGTCGAACCCAGCTTGATATAATCGGATATATATCTTGATATATATCCATTGATATATATCCTCGAACCCTGAAAAATACTGAACGGATGTTCATGCGGTTTTCACCAATATACAGAGTGTTTCATGAGGAAGGTTAAGGTGTATATTTATTTATTATTATTTTATTTAACCATTTATGCACACACATATAAACAGACAAGAAGAAAGGAACAGAAAAATACGTACATAGGTAATGCTTATTTCTACAGAAATCTCTTCCACCTCTTCCTTCTTCTCTTTCTTTATATTTTGTTAAGGTTTTGTGTAAATTGGTTGAAATATGACGATTATTATTGAAAATGTCGGAAAAAGAAAATCCGGCTGCGGGCTTTCATCGAAAATCGCTGCCCTTTGAGATAAACAAAACAATATATTTTATTTTTTTGGTTCTTACACATGCCGGTTTCCTCACGATGTTTTCCTTCATAGTTTCGAGAGCAGTGGTGATGAAATTAATACACAAAGAAAAGCGTCTGCCTGGGTTAGAACCCACGACCTTTAACTTGTAAGCTGGGGTCGATGCCACTGGCCCTCCACTGCTGTCAGTGTCTCTCGTCCCTGCTCTGTAGTGTACCATCATTTTAAGCCTATGGTCCATAGGTCTAGGTAGCTAAATAAAGGTAAACAAAAAAAACCACGTGACTCATAGATGCGAAACCTTTTATTTCAAATGTTAAGATCATAATATTTATAGTCATATCGTCTGCTTACTGGTAAAACAAGTTAAATACATTTTTTTACTACATCCAGTTAAAAATGCAGTCACGTGTAATTTTTTACGGGCTATCTACTGGTAAAATCAAAAAACGCAATGTCCAATGGCTGCTGAGATAGTAAGTTTGTAAAAATGATATCTTCTCACATTTTGTAAATATTATATAGATAAGAGTATATCTTAAAAGAAGGGTAATTAGTGCAACAGTTTGCTTTAACAGTTTTTTTAATTAATGTGTTTAAAATAGATCAAATTAAAACATAAACTTTGAAATGTCATTTACTCGAAATGACACAGACTGCACTTATTACTTTTTACCCGTAAGCAGACGATATACTTCAGTTGCCAAGTTGCCATACTACATCACATACAGTTTTACTTTTCAATTTAGCAAATTCGTTGTATTTTCTAAAAGGTTTAGGGAACCTGTCATTTTGGGCTCTACAATAGGCAGATTACAAAATATTATATTATTGTAATTAATCTAACAAAATAATTGTGCTCAAGTAGTTACATCTAGGAAAAGTAGTTCACGAATAAATGATAAAGTTTAATATTTATTAATAAAAGAGGAAACTATCGTATAAATCGAAAATAAATATGATTTTGTTACACCGTATTTTTAAACAAGAAAGTGTCTACTATAAAGAACCCTTTTACGATTCGTTTACCTTTATTTAACTACCTAAATCTATGGAGTATAGATGATAAGGCAGGCGCGATCCGAGAGGGGGTCCTAGGGGCCATGACCCCCCCCCCCCCACTAAAGCCGTAACCATAAACCTTCTTAAAATAGTAACATCCTAGTAAGTACATAATGGTAGTATCGTGGTAGTACGTTCTCGGGGGATAAATTCCGACCCCTGCGCGGGCGAAGCCGCTGGCAGAAGCTAGTACTTACTTACTATGCTCAGAAGTTTGTTGTGAGATAAAGTCTAATTTAATGGATTTTTCTTTTCTTATTAATATGTAGTCTTTGTCTGTGACCGCGCCTGATGTTAGGGGGCAGCTTCCAGTGTAACCGAATGCAGCTAAATACCAGTGTTTTACATGGAGCGACTGCCTATCTGACCTCCACGACCCAGTTATCGGGACTGATCAGACTTTCGGGCTTCTGACGACCCGTAACGACTGCCAAAGATCCACGAATGACAGCCACGACTAACGGCTTAACGTTTCTGAGGCACGGAGGGGTCTTGGTATGTAAAGATGGTGTCACCCATCCATGGACCAACCGCGGCAAGCGTATAGCTTTACCTGATCGATCGACTCGTGCAGTTGTTCTTTCTTAGCCACAAACCCCTCTGTAGTGTGTATTTTCTTCAAATCCAGTTCTTCTGTCAATCTTCAAGCATCACGCCCACTTGTTCAAAGAGCGCTTGGCAAAGGACAGCGCTGTTCGCTTGTACCTATGGCAGTATGAGACCAAGAACGCTATGGACGCCTTGAGCAATATCTACGAAGTTATCTTGCCCGAAGTTCAGAATAAAGAGGTTAGTACCATTTTGTAAACCTGCGCATGTCACTAGAATTACGAAAATCACCCTTACCTTTTCCCAACTATTTTGGGATACCCTTTGGTTAGGCTGGTTTTCAGACTTTCGGGCTTCTGATGACCTGACTTGTTGAGTTCATCCGACTCTCAGCTTAGCGTTTTTTTTTTTTTTTTTTTTTCTGGGTGGGAAATCATCAAATAACTTCTCCCGCTCTGGGTGGAGCGGGAGGGCGTGTCAGACTTTTACTGACTAAAACCCACCCGTGTTCCCTCAGTTGCCTGTGTGCCAGGGGCGGCGGTATCTCTTTCGAACAACCCGCACCCCTGGCAGGCATCGGCCCTTGCGGGCCCCATCTGTTGCTGCTGACATCTCTTTGAGCTTAGCGTTAAGTGTCTTTTTAACACCCGGCGGAAATAGAGGTGCGTTATAAGTTTGACGTATGTATCCGTGTGGTGCTGGTCGTAAAAGAATAGCACCATCCCATTTCTTCCCGTGGGTGTCGTAGGTGACTAAGGGACTTACTATAGAATGGGCAGCAGCGTTCTTTATGCATTTTACCACAATACTGCGATCGCCAACCTGCCTGCTTAGCGTGGCGATTACAAAAAAAATCAGCTGTTTCATAAAAAAGTGACCTACGCGGTCAAAATGTATGAAACAACTGATTTTTGTTTTGTATAACCGACGAAAAATTTCTGGTCTAGAATGATATGCTGAATTCATGGTTACAGTTTTCGCACTGGTTAAAAATTTATCCTGTATACAGGGTGTTTGGCAGAACGTTGAACATACGAAAATGGTGGATAGGTGGGGTCATCTGCTACTTACTCAGCCCTAATTTATGTGGCCCTGGCCCCCTGGATATTAAACAATTTTTTTTTGCTTTCTTCTACTTTCACCACTTTCTTAACTTTAAAGTGTATTTTTTATTAAAAATGGGTAAAACAGGCAATATTTTTGTTAGATGTTATCTAGAAAAAAAGTTGAGTCCTCAAACTTACAGAAAGATGTAAAAAATACTTAAATCTTAATTTTAACTAGCATTAAAGAAAAAAAAACATGATTGAGGAGTTCCAATTCTAGCAAAACATCCCTACTGTGTGACCTTTCTAATGGTATGTAATTTGCTTTTATTAAAGAAAACCTTTAAGAGTTATTTCATTTTTTTTTTTGGCCAGGGCCAAATAAATTAGGGCTGAGCCCACCTATCCACCATTTTCGTATGTTCAACCTTCTGCCAAACACCCTGTATAACACCAAATACATTTTTTTTTACTTTTTAGAGGGTGTTTGTTTGTGGCGTTTTGACACCCTTTATTTATGTTTATTTTTTACATTTACAGGACATAATAAAGACCGAAGTTCTCCCCCGCCTCCATGCCAGTTCCTTAATAAAACAAACAGCCTTAAGAATCATGATCCAAGCTAAAACGAACCTGCACATGGACGTGCCCACGACATATATCGAGATGGAGTTCCAACTGAGGGCGAAAAAACTGTCTTATGAAGACGCTAATACTGTGAGTATAAGTTATATATCATCACAGTATATGGTTAACCTTTTGACCGCCACCGTCGGGTATAGCCGTCAAATGAAAACGTGCCCAAAACTCCACCGTCGGCTAATGCCGCAAAGAAAACAACATTTTAGGGTCAAATTAAATAAAAGAACGATTGTACGAGTAATATTTTATTAAAAAAATAGGGGACGAAAAGCAATGATTAATTGGTTATCGATAAGATTTTGGAATACCTATTATTTTTTGTAGGTATTTGCGCCGAATTTGTGGCTGGGGGTGGGAGGGACGCCGATGCGTTTACACTCTGGCGGTTAAAAGGTTAAAAAGGGTGCGACTATGAAGATGACGACTAAGAGAGAAGTGTGGAAGTAAAATATATGTTAAGCCGTGTACATATAAATTGGGATAGGGGCAGGATATTATAGATTATAGAGGTATGAGGAACAGGGTGTAAAGTTCAATCATACTCTATAGTAAAGGGAGGATCCTCCGACCAGACGGGTGTTGTGTCTGGTGGGCTACTGCCCGACAGTGGAGGTCGGATTCTTGTATATATGTGAGTCTCGTGGTAAACTCTGACCGCGCGATGTAGGATTTATGTTTTTTTTTTTTTTTTCTGGTTGGGAAATCATCAAATAACTTCTCCCGCTCTGGGTGGAGCGGGAGGGCGTGTCAGACTTTTACTGACTAAAACCCACCCGTGTTCCCTCAGTTGCCTGTGTGCCAGGGGCGGCGGTATCTCTTTCGAACAACCCGCACCCCCGGCAGGCATCGGCCCTTGTGGGCCCCTCTGTTGCTGCTGACATCTCTTTGAGGCGCACGTGGAACACAACGCGCCGTCGACCCGGGCTTGGTCCTTACCGGACAGCGAGGTACCCATTACTCGCCGTCCGCAAGCCCGTGCCTACGGTGGCCGGGAATCAGCCTGGGATTCCCGACGCCCAGGGCGTCTCCTGCGAAGGCCACGGCTGTGAGGGCGCATGTACTGCATCTCCCTCACGTGCGCCGCCTCCCTCTTTGCGAGCATAACTGCTTCGCTGAAGGAGGCGACTGCCAGCCATGCCCTCTCGCTCCGTACCATGGCCTGGACCAGGGTCGGACGCGAGAGATCGCCGCCGCCGATCACCTCCACGAGGACACGGCGTTGCTCCGCCCAAGCTGGGCAGACCTCCACCGTATGCTCCACCGTGTCCTCTGGGCGATCTTCGCAATGGAAACACCCGGGCGTTTCCTCCCGCCCTATCCGAAACAGGAACCTCCCGAAACAGCCATGTCCGGTGAGGACCTGTGTCAGGCGGAAGGTGAGGACGCCATGCCGCCTCTCAAGCCACTCCTCAAAGAGGGGACTTACCGCCGCAATCGCGGCGTGCCCAATGTAGGATTTATGTGACGTCCAGATTTGCGTAGTTCGCATGTGGCAATGTAGATGGCGCCACCTCACTTTTTGTGTTTCAAGATATTTGTTGCGAAGTATCTTTTCCTGTAGTGCCGCTACAAGATCATCATCTGTCTAGCCTTTTCCCAAGTTCATTGCTTCATGACCAGTGATGGCCCATTATGAGCAGCGGTGGCCCAAAAAAAGCACAGAACCGGTCGAAGTGGCGGTGCTTGGGGGAGGCTTATGTCCAGCAGTGGACAACTGTCGGCTGAATTGATGATGATGATACACCTCTGCCTACCTTTAGAAAATACAGGCGTAATTATTATTATTATTTGTGCAGGACGCCTACTCATAGAACAATAGAGAGTCTATCCAAGTGTATATAATGATAAATCAATGTAATAATAGTATATAGCCTTACCTTTGTTACTGGTTATAAATTTGATTTTGTTGACTACTAAGAACTTTGTTATGATCACACTCGACTCTAGGTCAAGTTCAAAGCAGGTCTAAACTTGTCGAAACCTGTCCAAACTCGTAGACGCCCCTGCCCATCTCTGATTGGTGGACCTAGAATCGAGCGTGAACACGATTTATTTTAGAGTAATTCTATCAATAGTTTAAGTTAAGTAGCACGGCGCTACCACCGCTACTTGCTTTTGTTTTGAGTTGGTTGTTATTTTTTAGTCCAGATGTTCTTGTGAATTCAGATCTTATAACGGCGACGGATGGACGGATGGACGGATGGTCGGATCGGTCGGATCGGTCGGATCGGTCGGATCGGACGGATTGGTTGGACCGGTCGGATCGGTCGGATCGGTCGGACCGGTCGGATCGGTCGGATCGGTCGGATCGGTCGGGTCGGTCGGGTCGGTCGGATCGGTCGGACCGGTCGGATCGGTCGGATCGGTCGGATCGGTCGGACCGGTCGGATCGGACGGACCGGTCGGGTCGGTCGGGTCGGTCGGATCGGTCGGATCGGACGGATCGGTCGGATCGGTGCGTCATGAAGATTGAGCTGTCTAGTTACTCTCCGCTCACGCGCCCCGTCAAGAACCTTTGCTGCTACAGTGGCTAACGATATCATAATTATCCCTGTCTGAGACATTGCCGGCCTTGTTCTTGACTATGGGCGCAACCATCGTCTTCATCAGATCAGACGGTAGATACGAGTGCCTCGCACAAAGATTGTACAGCATAGATAGGACTCTTGGGAGATGCGGACCAGCATATTGAAAACGTATATAACGTTTTCTAAGACCATCGTGACCATATGACGGCATTTGCCCCCGGTCATAGACTTTATGATGTTCCGTATCTCTTTTGAGAAGATACTGATCGGAGCACCAGACAATTTATGCTCAGCGACACAATCCCGTTTTTCCGGTTAAAGCCGCGAAGTTACACATGTTCGCAATGTCCTCAGGTTCAGTCATGCCATTAACACTCACCGGAATTGAAGGTTTTGTGCTCCATCCATCACACACCACACAAAGATTTGTGTGGATTTCCAAAATTAAAAAAAAAATGTTTGCACCTGTGTTTTGATTCCAAAATGTTCATCTTAATTTGATCTTTAAAAACCTTTCTTGTCTCTCTCATTTCTTACTGCCCCGTGTGAGGTTTCCCATGCCACACCCGGTTAGGAAAGGCCCTGCTCGCGTTCCCGTGAGCGTCCCTGACACACCTGTTCCACACAACCACTGTACGGTGACCCCTCGAAATTGTTAATAGACTAGAACTGCCCACTGCCGCTTCCCGAAGCGCCGTCACAATATTAATGTACAACGTATCAATTATTTTACTATGTTTCTTGTTATGGCAAAAATGATCACAACAGTTCTCGAGTTCAAATGGGAAGTCAACATTTTTAAGTTTCTCCATACATAACCTATGGTAACAATATTTTTGTGCTGCGTATTTTTATGTAATGTTATATGCTATAATTTTAGGTATCATTGTGCATAGGATCCAGTGTCTCTAACAGTGAGACTATGCTACTAACTGCTATAATGTTCTACGATAATTTACCGAGTTCGAAGAAGAAGGATATTGTTGTTAACGGCGTTTTGAAAGCTTCCGATGATGTGAGAAAGGTAAGATACGGAGTATTTTTAGTAGAAATTAGAGGCTTCTCTTATTTAAAGGCAATAAAACACAATTTTAAATGCATTAAGTAATGCTAGGATCAATACGATTTTTCAACAAAAATAGTTAGCTTAAAAAATAATCGTTTTGGTCATTGTATAATGCTTTGAACTCAATACTCTAATTGGGGTGTACGAGGTCTTGCGTCAATTATGTTACATAATGTAAATACATTCTATGTCTGCATTTATATATAAAAAACCCAAGATACACAATCAGCGTCTCAAAAATGGCCGCATGAATGGGCGTCGTCGTCATCTTTTAGTCAGTATTTTTGGACATTGCTTTGTAAAAACTACTTTATGTCATGCGTGTAAGGTTGAATTTGCAAAAAAAATATGTTTTGTCATAACTATTACTACTGACGTATAATAGGGTATTTTCCAATTTATTAAAAACTATTCTAATTTGTAGATTGGGACGAAATATGTACCAGAAAAATAAAAGGACATTGATTTATATCCATTCTCTCAATTAAAAACGAATTATATCAAATTTATTTTTCGTTGTTTTGAATTTACCGCCAAAACGCTCCTTACGACGACTTTTTATCACGTGACCACACGTGACGTCAACTTTGTGTAAACTAAAGTAGTTAGTAAATAAACACGTGAATGTCGAGTTTATAATTAAGACGATCTTTAATGGATAGAAAGTCATATTACTGGTGTGCGGTGCCTCTGTGCACAAATACTTCTAAAACTGCGCCAAACTAAGTATTTGTACCGTTGCCGTTTACACAAAGCTGACGTCGCGATGTCACTTGGTAAAAGTCACCGTAAGGCGCGTTTTGGCGGTAAATTCAAAACAACGAAAAATACATTTGTTTTTAATTGAGAAAATGGATATAAATAAATTTATTTTTATTATTCTTCTTCAAATTAAAATAGTTTTTATTAAATTGGAAAATACCCTATTGGGGTCAGTTTTGAGTGTTACTTTTGCTCGAGACTGTGCATCTTGGGTTTTTTTATATGTATATGTATATTTGTATATTTTAAGACCAGTAGCTTTTAAATTATGTAAATATCTATGTATATACAAGTAAATGAATAAATTTTGCATGACAAAAAAATGTATGTATGTAAATTCTGATTCTATAAATTTTCTCGTTTTTAGGCTGCCCTAGTTCTATTACTGAAACTCTGCCTCCAAGAGAATCTAGACACATACATAGACATTTGGAGAGTGCTACTAGATAATACTACCGGGCCAGACTTGCGCAAATCCATGGTCATCTTTGAAGATGCTCTCCAGCATATCCTGGAAGTTTTAGCGTCTTTTACTGGAGATTCGGATAAGGTAAGTTTTTTAATGATTTTATAGGAAATTAAAGGAACATTTACCTTGATTCAAGTTAGCCGTCATAGCTCCTTATTTACTGAAACTGATATTGCCAGCCGTAGGTGGATTTGGCTGCCCCTAATATCTGGCCGCCCTAGGCCGAGGCCTTTTCAGTCTTAAGAAAAGTCAATGTGTCAGTTTCGTAATACTTCAGCATCATTCGTTCAGCGTTTTGAGAGCAGTGGTGATAAAATCCCTACTAATATTATAAATGCGAAAATGACTCTGTCTGTTTGAATGTTACGCTTTCACGCCCAAACCGCTGAACCGATCGTCATGAAATTTGGCAGATACATAGCCTGGGATATGGAGAAGGACATATGCTACTATCTTACGCGATAACCGACATCCACGCGGGCGGAGCCGCGGCCAAAAGCTAGTAATTTACATAAAGTAAAGCGCCTTACGCGCCGCGACTTACGAGTTGTAGGTCGTAGTTGTGAACACAGACAGGCGCCTTAAAATTAAATTCAAATTCATTTATTTCAGGCAAAACCAATATTACAAATTAAAATAAAATAAAATTTCACAATGCTGCCACAGAAAATAATAAAATGTCATTACGAGAATAAAAATTTAAAATAAAAAGTCACAGAATTGGAATAAAGTACCATGTCACAGAATTGGAATTTCTAATAAAATGTTTACAACTGTCCGTAAAACATAGGAATCGGCCATTAATTAATCCCGCCGTTCACTAATTGTTGTAACTTTAATAGTGAATAAGAATTTTGTGGCCGTAGACTGTTTCTCAAAATACAGGATACAACCTAGCAGCGGCGAGGTGTAAATTTTTCTAGGAGAGAAGCCGGCACAAAACCCGCTTTAACTTACTGACTTATCCAAAAAATAATACTAATAAAATTGAACCGCTGAAAACCAAATAAAATATAATATTCTTCCATCTCGTTCTCGCCGACGCATTTCTTCTATATCCGTCTCTATCGTAAGCCGTTGTACAGCGGCTTGCTCTGGTCCATATCAAACGGTGCCACGTGACCGAAAGTAACATCATTACGGGATGGCTTTTGTATGAATTTATAGTTCCCGATTATGACATTTTGGCGCCGGATTAATTTAGTACATTTTGTTTTCTGCTGTAGTAATACAAAGCTAAAAATTATCGTTTGTGTTATTTGAATGTTATGGCGAATTAAATACCCGTTGTGGTAAACATATGTGTAACTATATGTTTTGGCAATCGTAGACACTACTGACGAGCCATTTTTCAAAAGCGAAGCCAGCGCAGGGAAGCCGGTAGGAATCGTGTTATATGGTGCTTTTGCCACTGTAACCTAGTTTGAGAGGCAGGGTCTAAAAAAATTAGTACAGATTTAATAACAAACCTATTTAACTAAGTACCTCACTACCCACTGATTGTTGCTGTAACTATCTGTATTTTTTGATGAATTAATACAAATATTATCATAATTAAAAATCTCTTATCTTTAATCAGCGTTTATAAATAAATCCCATTATGCTGTCTTATACAGGTCTACGAAGAAGTGAAGCCGATTCTATCCCTGATGGCAGTTCTGCTGAGCTTACATAAGACAGAGTTTAATACTGAAAACTGGTGCCAGGCTTTGAAGCCGACAATCGTCCATCTTGCCAAACTGTTTGGTGTCGATACACTGAAAATGATTAGTGAAACTAATGAAAATGAGGTAAGATTACTATTTATTAATTTAACCATTTATGTATTTGCCAAGGGTGCGGGTTGTTCGAAAGAGATACCGCGGCCCCTGGCACACAGGCAACTGAGCTAACACGGGTGGGTTTTAGTCAGTAAAAGTCTGACACGCCCTCCTGCTACACCCAGAGCGGGAGAAGTCATTTGATGATTTCCCACCCAAAAAAAAAACCATTTATGTAAACACATTATACACCGTGAATTTTAATCGTCTTACAAAGGTGGTCCACTCAATGTATCCGTCATAAAATATCTGTCGGCGCGATTAAAACATTGTTACCATTAATTAAGATAATAGGTACAAAGAAAAATAAATAATGCTTTAGAATTATGAAACACCCTTCCTGTTAATAATGTTTACGTAACAAACACTAGAAGATATCTACTTACCTACCATTACATTCCATAATTAATTCCATCTCCATAACAGGGTGTTTCAAACTACGTCATGCGTCTTAGCGAATGATAAAATTTTTTTTTACTATGCACATTTGCATAGTAAAAAAAAAATTCAAAAATATCATTTTTTAATAAATGATTAGTAGTCATTGGATACATGAAGTGGGCTACCGTTGTAAGACGATTAAAATGTCACGGTGTATAAACAGGGAAGAAGAAAGTAACAGAAAAATAGATACAGAGGTGAAACTTATTTCTAAAGAAATCTCTTCCCACACGCCTGCGATTGGAGAGAAGATAAAGAGATGTAGGCAGCGTGTGTAAGAGTAAAAGAGAAAACAAAATACGTATAATCAAAAATAATTCACTTACTAAAATTAAACAAATGATATAAGAATATACTGGAGTTTTTGGCGGGATCGCGTTGGAACATGTCGCACGAATTTTCATTTTCATGGAATTTAGTGAAATAGCGAATTAAATTGTATAATTTTGATAGTGAATTATTCAATTTAGTTACGTGTGAGTGCACAAGTGTAGTGAAAGTGAAAATAAGTGACTAACGTGGACTTTTCGTGTTCCCCCCAAAAACTCCTATTAGGTTATTGTAAAGTTACTACCGCTTTACAATAACTTTGACTTGACTGACTAAAGACGACTATGAATGTTTTGTAACTTCGTGCCCGATATCGGGCCATTTACTTGTTCTAAAAGAAAAATTACTTGACACTGGCTAAATGCACAAACCGTGTGAAGCCAAAATTAAAAAAAAAAAAAAAAGAATATACTGACATAAATACATACTAGTGACGGGTCGTTGACGGCTTTTCCGTTAACGTAACGTCAACGTTGATTTACGTTCGTCAACTAGTTAAATTCGTCAACGAGTTAAAGTGCAACTAATGTCGACTTGCAACGTTACCGTTCATTCATTGAACGGCTTTTATTCAACGCTGCGACTTTCATCGATTCTTATATTGGTATACTTTTCTTAAATAAATATTTCAAAAATCAACTCTGGTCTACGTTACTTAGAGTTCAAATTCTACGACATGACAGTCGCTCGGAATCTATGATGGTATTTTCAACGTAAGTTTTTTTGCTCAGCTCTTTAAGTACGTTTGCAAATTTAGTTTAGTTGATTATTAAACGAGTTATATTCATAAACTTCGTTGACAAATTCAACTAGTTGATTCATAAGCAGTTAATATTAATACGTTGACAGGAGATCAACGGTTGATTCAACTACTTCGTTGATTCAACGCCCATCGCTAATACATACATACACAATTATATGATGAAATGAAATATTTATACATGTAAGTAAGTAGTTCTTTTAGGACAATTTAACACGTCAATATTTTGTTGGCCAATATTTTAAAAACTAGAAGGCACCGGCATTTCCTAGCTGATTGTTTCCTGAGAAGAAAAGTCGAAACAAACTCAGAGGTCACGGTCTCTTTTAGAGTCCAAACATTATATTATTTGAATTTTATGTGAGTCTAACAATGCAGGGTCATGTCTGGAAGGGTATTTTTTTCTAAAATTCTCTAATGTCATAGCCCTGCTTAGCGTTTCCCCGACCATGTTTTTTTTTTGGGTGGGGAATCATCAAATAACTTCTCCCGCTCTGGGCGGAGCGGGAGGGCGTGTCAGACTTTTACTGACTAAAACCCACCCGTGTTCCCTCAGTTGCCCGTGTGCTAGGGGCCGCGGTATCTCTTTCGAACAACTCGCACCCCTGGCCCTTGCGGGCCCCATCAGTTGTTGCTGACATCTCTTTGAGGCGCGCGTAGAACACAACGCGCCGTCGACCCGGGCTTGGTGATTACCGGACAGCGAGCTACCCATTACTCGCCATCCGCCAGCCCGTGCCTACGGTGGCCGGGAATCAGCCTGGGATTCCCAACGCCCACTCCCCGACCATGGGCAGCACGATAACCTTGCTAATGCTGGTTGTCAGACAATTTTATAAAAATACTTTTGCTTACAGATAATATACGTCGAGAAATTTGAAGATGATACCGTCCTTAGCAAGTTATTGGCAACATTGACTGCAACACCGGGCGTTTCACATAATGAAACTCTCTCCGCTTTTCAAGTAAGTTACATACACATATAAACTCACGCCCTGTTCCCAAGGGGGTAAGCAGAAACTGCAGAACGCCACCTGCTACAATCCTCACATACTAATTTTGTCTCATTTATGTTCATACATCTTAGGCCCTATGTTCTATGTCTATGTTAAGGGTTTGGTTTCCGCACTTAGTCCTTCAAGTGGACCATACGGTATTTTACTCTATACACCGTGAAATTGAAATGGTTGTTTTCCCGCGGCAGAACAACTTGCCATAAGGAGTACTTTCAAAGCATAGAGTAAAAGTTAAAAAAAAATAGATTTTTTGTTTTAAAATAATTAAAAAAATATTCATCAACTCGATAAAACAATACTCAATAGTAACACTAGAGGTAACTGGAAGATACTACTCGAATCGCACGCACCGCTGACAAAGGGAACAGCGATGCTTAAATGATTAAAGCAAAAATAAACTCGCACGTGGTCATTTTTCACAATGGTTAATCAGCCATTTTTTGTTTCTAATATTTTATTTGTTTATAAAACTATTGTATGACCAAGACAAAACCATTTCGCTGCGGGAAAACAACCATTAAAATTTCACGGTGTATAAGAAAAAAACTAAAAATACATTATTGAGTTAGCTTAGGTGAAATGCAGTCGGAAAATGTTTGTTTTAGTTAATGAATCAGCAAAATAAATTTTAAAATACAATTTAAAGATTTCAGTTTTTTTTAATATGTTTACGTCATACGGCATGTCAACTGAGCAACTTTGTACTTTTATTATTATTGATGTAATTTTTATTTAAATAATATTTTGCATTCAGGAACAGCAAACCAACGATAAGGAAAAAAATTACTCATTTTTTAAATTATCAACATAAGTCTTATAAAATATCAGCGCATTTGTTTAAATAGCAAACTGACGTCATACCCACAGAGCAATATGGCGTCCACTGCGTCCAGCGTTTTCGTCAAATTACGCTCGAAATATGAAAATGTAAAATTTAAATGCATTTTGATGGCACTTATCAATTAAATGAAAATGTTGTGGTTTTCTTTAGTGGTTTATTAGCACTCTAGAATCTAATTAAGACACTTTTAGAAAAATGAGTGTAATACCCTATTGTGCTTGAGCCATGGCGGCCGTCGGTTGTTATTCCAGCCAGCCCACATCCCTCCAGAACTTGGCTATAACTCCTGGTCTGTTGAGAATATTCGTGTAACATTTGGGTGCGCCGAGGGTTTCTGTTCTGATCTGGACTACGCCTGTGCATTCGAATAGCACATGCGCAACGGTTTCCTCAGCCTCCATGCGAGCCCTGCACCCTTGTGCTTGGGTGTCCGTTATGCCTATTGTGTAGAAGTGTTTGTTTAGCGGGCAGTATCCCGTGATGGTCCCAGTCACCAGACGCAGATCCTGATCCTAATCTGAGGCCCTAGTATGAGTTTATTTTAACCATCTCAACTTCAGCGCTCCGATTGGGCCTTCACCAATCCAGTGCCAATCAGAGCGCCGAACGCGGTCGATGCGTTAAGTCGAGATGGTTCTGTAGGAACGAGGTTACGTAGAAGGCAATCACGAAAAACCGTTGAGTTTTAAATTATTGCAGATCACAGAGCACAGGTATACAATCACAGATAGCACGATAGCAGTGAGGAACGACACGAAGGGTAGAGAGAAAGATAGTTAAGAGTTAGGTTACAGCGAGAACATCAGTAACTAGAAAATCAAACGCTTCGAGTACGTTTGGCGCTCCGATTGGCCCTAGCTTGGTGACGGACCAATCGGAGGTCCGAACGCGCTCGATGCGTAAAGTCGAGATGGTTAAATGAAACTCACACTAGGGCCACAGAGGTTGCTTTCGCCGTCGGGGCAAATAGGACACCACCTCCCGCCACGCCAGACAGGTGCGCAGGCGCAGACGGTGAGGTAAACAGTCGACGCGCTAGGTTACAGTGCAACCTTCACGCGACTGATGTGTGCTTTTGATGTCGGGGCCGCCACAGTTCAACGAAACTCATACTAGTGGATTACGGCCCACTCACTCGCACAGAGAGGAGGTCTGTGTCCCAGCTGTGGGAACTTTATAGGCTGAATAAGCAACCACTTTGGGAAACAAAGTCGTGACGTTATGTTTATTAATAATTTTGTTGTTATTTCAGACAGTATTTTCAAACGAGGAAACTGATTTTAAAGTCTTGTCGAAAGCGCTCTCTAAATTAGAAGTTTTGATTGAAAGTGAAAATAATAATTTGGATAAACGACTTTTGTTTATGGTAAGTCTATTTATGTTTGTCACTCAAGCATGCAAAAACGACTGAATGGATTTGGATGAAATTTGGCACACAGATAGTTTATAACCTGAATTAAAACAGGATATTTTTTTATGCCGAGAGTACGTTCCCGGGGGATGATTTCTGACCTCCGCTCGGACGAAGCCGCTGACAAAGGCTAGTTTATGATATTAGTAGGATAGATAACGCAGAACTCTGATTTTTAAGACTTTTTTTTAAATATAATTATCGTATTATTTCAGATAATAAATCAGATATTGAAGTTAAAATCGAAAAATGTAACGGAATCCAAAGATGCAAGAATTTTTCAAAAGGATGCCACTATGTTCTTAGGTAAGCCCTTGATTTGATTTTAAATTAATTAATTAACATTCCATTGCCACTTCATCATTCGTTTCATTCATTCATTTCAACCGAAAGACGTCCACGCCACCCCCAAAAGGGGGAGGGAGTTTCCCATAATAGCCACGCTTGGCAGTCGGGTTGGCGATCGCAGTATGGTGGTCAAATGCATAAAGAACGCTGCTGCCCATTCTCTGGTAAGTCCCTTAGTCGCCTTCTACGACACCCACGGGAAGAAATAGGATGGTGCTATTCTTTACGTCCGGCACCATACGAAACTTGCCATTTCAACTATGTACTTTAGCATTACATATGCTAAGTTGATTTTTGAGTGACCATTTGTAATAAAAAGATCCGTAATTTTTTATTGCAATGGAATTTGAACTTTGTCGTGTCGGACGTTGAGTTGATAACTTATTATTCTCCTGCCCTTACAATTTATTTGTGATCGACGCGACATGACAAGACATGATGTCTTTATCTTCCACACTTCTCTATTAGTCGTCATCTCCGTAGTCACACCCTTTCTAACCATATCATCATTCACCATTCCATCCATCGTTTCTTTGGTCTCCCCTACTCTTAGATCCATTGACATTCATACTCAAAACTTTCCTCAAGACATTTTCTTGAATAGGGTATTTTACTCCATATGAGAAAAAATCTAAAAATAAATTATTGAGATAGATTATGCAAAACGCAGTCGGAAAATGTTAGTTTTAGCCTAATGAAATAACAAATTAAATTTTAAAATTAAATTCAAAGATTTCAGTTTTTTAATCTGTTTTTGAACACCATGAAATAGTAGCCGCCATTTTATTACGTCATACCGCTGTTTAAACTAATCAACTGAACAACTTTGTACTTTTATTATTTTCGTAACCACAGTAATTTTTATTGAAATAATATCAACAGCAAACCAACGATAAGTAGAATAATAACTATTTTTTTTAAATTATAAACTATTATCATACAAAATATCAGCACATTTGTTAACACAGAAAACTGACGTCATACCCACAGAGTAATATGGCGTCCAGTGCGTCCAGCGTTTTCGTCAAATTACGCGCGAAATATGAAAATGACAAAATTTAAATGCATTTTTATGGCACTAATCGATTCAATAAAATATTGTTTTATTGTGGTTTATTAGCATTTTAGAATCTAATTAAAACACTTTTCAGAAATGGGTGTAATACCCTATTGAGTTGATAATTATCTACGAATTTTTGTTTTTAGGTAAACACGGACATATGACTGAGGAAAAGAGTTTTTCTGAAGATATCTACGTCTTGAAGTTGAAAAATAAAATCAGTTTGAATGTTCCTAATATTGTAGAAGGGACTACTTTTAAGGTAAATAAAATGAGATGCCATATTAACTGTATTTTTTTACACAATTAAATATTTTTTCTTTGATACCATCATCATCTGCCTAGTCTTTTCCCGACTACGTTAGAGTCGGCTTCCAGTCTAACCGGATGCAGCTGAGAACCAGTATTTTACATGGAGCTCTGACCTCCTCCTCTGACCTCCAAATCACAGTTACTGAATAAAACGACTTTGGTAAGACTGGTTGTCAGACTTTCGGGTTTCTGAAAACAAAACTTAGAAGCTTTGACTCTATGGCGTGACGTTCGTGCTGATTCGGAAACACGAAGATTGCCGAAGTGCTTACTTTTTCTGGTTTACCTGTACTGAAGTAATCAGTCTGTATAATTGACATACAAAAAACCAAAGATGCACAGTCTCGAAAAAAGTAATACTTAAAACTGTCCATAATTATGCGTCAGTAGTTATAGTTATGATAAAACACAGTTTTTTGCGAATTCAACCTTACACGCATCACTTAAAGTGGTTTTTACAAAGCAATATCCAAAAAGACTGACTGAAGGTTGACTGACGATACTATTTGACACCTGCGCACATAGCGCCCTATTTATGCGGACGTTTTTGAGACGCTGATTGTGTATCTTGGGTTTTTTGTTAATCAAAGGTACTGTTTATTCTTTAATTTTGTTTATAGATTGATCTCCAGAGAGTGTTACAACTCTGTCTGCTGCGGGGAGATACGGAATCACTTTATTCTTTACTAGTCATCCTAACAGCTAGCTGTAAGTACATAATTATGATTATTGTGTTTATAGTTTTTATTAATTCAAAGTGAAATGACTTGAATTATTATAAATTAAGTTTTATCGTGGTTAAATATCTCATCAAGTCATATCATAAAAAAAAATCAACAATAAATAACAAAATCAACATAAAAAAAAACAGCTACCGGAATCGTAGCGATCAATATTAATTTAAGACTGGGAAATTATTACCCAATAGCTCGATAGATGGCGTTGACGTCAAATTACATCTCGCTATGGTTTCGTTACACAACTTATTAGTTTTAGGTCGTAGGTTCGAACACAAACAGGGGCTTTACTTTGTGTAAATTATTTCATCACCACTGCTCTGAAAACGGTGAAGGAAAACATGGTGAGGAAACCGGTATGTCCTAGAACCAAAAATTCGAAGACATGTGACATCTACCAACCCCCGAGCGAGAGGGCGTTTTACTGACTTAAACCTACCCGTGTTCCCCCCCAGTGGGGTTCCCGCATTGTCGTTGCGGGGGGGTTCAGTAGCCGTGGTCACCCTCCCACGGTGAAGCGCTGAGGAACCCCAAGGTGGGGCCGCACGTCAAGGCTTTTGCCTCCAAGCCGACACGTAGTGGCCAAAAAGTAGGTTGCGGTGAGGTGCATCGCAATTGAGGCGGGCCGCGATGTCGAATGAGAGGCATCGCGGCTGAGGGTTACAGGCTGCGGCGGAGGAGGAGTGCCGGTACTTCTGAGTAGCGCTCTCCCCTTCCGTGGCCTGGATGGGGCCGCCACCGTTTGATGGTGGACGCGGTGGGGCCGCAGGGGAAGAGGAGTGTCGGTATAGCGTTGGCCGCTCTCCCTATCCCCTGCGGCCGAAAAGTGGTAGGAGGACATCAGCAGCAGCTGGTGGGGCCCGCAAGGGCCGATGCCTGCTAGGGGTGCGGGTTGTTCGAAAGTTAATAATCGAATCGTTCGAAATGAATACCGCGGCCCCTGGCATACGGGCAGCTGAGGGAACATGGGTGGGTTTTAGTCAGTAAAAGTCTGACACGCCCTCCCGGTCCACCCAGAGCGGGAGAAGTTGTTTGATGATTTCCCAGCCAAAATAAAAGAATCCCTGAACTAGGCCTGGACCTGTATTTTAGGTCTTGTATTTTACCAGAGCAAGTCATTTGATGATTTCCCACCCACAAAAAAAAAAACCTACCCGTGTTCCTCCAGTTGCCTGTGTGCCAGGGGCCGCGGTATCTCTTTCGAACAACCCGCATCCTGGCAGATCTTAGAGGGTTGTATTGACGAATTTAATGACTATAATTCTGTAAATACACACAAGTTGTGCAAGTTTCCAAAGACGTAAGAAAAATTGAATTTTGCGGGCTGGGCTTGCGCTTCCCCCTAAATGTAATATATTGCATGCCATGTGTGTGTAAACTCATATTTTGGACAAATGAACGATCAGTGGCCCTAGTGTGTGTTTCTTTTAACCATCTCGATCGCATCGACCGCATTCGGCGCTTCGATAAGTCCTTCACCAATACAGGGCCAATCGGAGCGCCTAACGCGCTTGATGTATTTGATCGAGGTGGTTAAATGAAACTCATACTAGGGCCTCTGTATGTTTTTCTTTACCTGCGGAGTTTCGCTAGTTAACTTACTTTGACCTTGTATTTTTCTCTTGTTTAGTATGTGACCGATCCGACTCGGGGTTACAAGAAGCAACTGTTCGGGTCATACATGCACTCTTCAGAGTTAATATAGGCAGGAACGAGACAGAAATAGCTGTCTATCCTGCTCTGTTGATGTGTAATACTACTGCTTGCGTTCAGATTATTATGAAGGTAAGAATATTTTAGAAATACATATGAATACACAAGCCCACATCTCACTTCTTACAGCACTCCGGAATAGTTAAATTAGATTTTCGGGGGACACCAATGCTAAGGATACTCTACGACAATTCAACCGCGTGACAATTCAACCCCAGGCCAACTTGACCCAGTTACAATTCAACCCCAGGCCAACTCAACCGTTTATAATTCAACCCCAGGACAACTCGACCCCGTTATAATTCAACCCCAGGACAATTCGACCAATTGCAATTCAATATTCAGACAACTCGACCCATGACAATTTAACCCCAAGACAACCCGTTCCTTTTAGGTTTAGAGTCGTGATGTTATGTTTATGTTGTGCATTATTCCCAGGATATTGCAGAAGAGTTGACTCCTACGGTCAGAAGGAAACTATCAGAGGGTCTCCAAGTGTTACTGACACATGAGCCGGGGTCTGAGGCGACGGGAGAACTCCTGAAGGTCGTGGCAGAACAGACTGCCTTCATTCTTAGCAGGGATCAATGTGAGTTGTAATAAAACTATATCTTTCCTTCATTTCATGATAAAAATGATAAATTATTTCATTTCTGTAAATAGGTTTGTACAAACACTTTTACACGTCATCATATTTTAAAAACTAGGTGAACTCGGCTTTTCCTATCGAAATACTCTAAGAAGAAAGATCAAAACAAACTGAAGTCACAGTCTCTTTTAAAGCCTGGTCTCTTGAAGACTATGTAGATTGCTGTCTGAAATGGTCTTTTGCTGAACCACACAGATGTAGTGGACCTGTTCTGTCAGTGCACGCATTTGTCAGTAATCGTGCAGGTCAACTGAGGACATAAAGAATGAACATGGATGTTAAGTGTCGTGATATCCCAGTGTTTTAAGGCCTCGCCTCTTGACGAGGTTGTGGGGTCAAATCCCGGCAAGGCGAGGCATTACCATTACATGTACATTTTTTTTTTTCAGCTGCCACAGTCGTTCCAGGCTTACACATAATAAGGGCATTCCTGTCAGCAATTTCAGACAACAATTCTAGTATCATCGAGCATCTACCAGACATCCTAACATACACATCCAACATCCAAGACGAGGCTATAGATATTTTCGAAATATCATCCAATTTATTCATAGAAAAAGTCGACCTTTTCTCCGATTCGCAAGTAAAAGAAACTATTCGAAAAATTATAGAAAACTACGCAACAAATATTGTAAACACTGAATCCAATTTGAATAAAATACTGGGATTCATAAAAAGAGTCGTAGAAATAAAAAAATACGAGGCTATAATTTTGGTGGATATTACACTTGCCATGTGTAAAAAATTGACAGTATTGTCTCCACAATTTTTGAACCTGGTAACAGTTTTAGCGTCTTTAAATGCTAATTTTGATTTGGACGATGAAATACGTAGAAAAGTAGTTATGTTTAAAAATGGTTTGGTGCTAGAACAATTGTTAGACATACAATTTGATGACGGAGAAGACAAAATCAATGCCGCCTTAGTATTTTTAAAGGAATATGCTGAACAATTGATTGAAATGGATGCCGAGGTAAGAATGAAATCAAAATCAAAAGTCATTTATTCAAACTAGGCTGAGAGTCGGCAATTTTTGAACGTCAAAATTACATAAGACAGTCCCCCAAAACGCCCGCCCTTCACCACTTCCTAGTGCTTTAGCTGGGAAGAAGAAGTGGCGCAACGCAATAAAATTTAAATATTTGCCATATCGACTGTGAACTGGCAACCGGTTATCTCAATTTTTGGAAGATTTCACTTTTTAATACCATTTTATATTATTTCATACATCGTTGCAAGAAATGCCATCACCGATACATTTAAATTTGGCGCCAGAATCGACTTCATTCAACTTGTACTAACTTTGACGCGCAGTGAATGCGAGCATTTAATACTATGAAATACAAAGACTATTATGAATAATAATTATCTCGTGTTTATATTATAAAGAAGCCTAAAATGCTACTTTTGTTTTTGATGACAAGTGTAATAAAAATATTAAAATGCCACATATTATTTTTATTTAATACACCAGATGCTACATAAATGACGGCAAGCAAGTTTTTTCTTCATCCTGTAAAGTTGTCAAAATTGAGATAGGACCGTTTGCCAGTTCACAGTCGATATGTCAGCTTGCACACGCAAATATACCAAATCCGCCCATAAGACGCTCCACTGACCACATGATGGACCAGTGGTTAAAGCCTCGCCTCTGGTGAAGAGGTGGTGTGGGTTCAAATCCGTCACTTCTTACTTAAAGAAAACATACGAAAATGTGAATTTTGCAGGCTGTCCTGGTGCACAGCCTGTGGCCCGCGTGTGAGTTTCTTTTAAACGTCTCGATCGAACGCATCGAGCGCGTTCAACGCTCCCATTGCACCTGGATTGGTGAAGGACCAATTGAAGCGCCGAACGCGGTCGATATGATGTGTGAGATCGAGATGGTTATAAAAAACTCACACTGGGGCCACTGAACGCTTTTTCCGAGGTCACACTAGACTAACGAGACAAATAATTTAATCGCTATTTTCTTTTCAGAAAACTCTTCAATGTCTTGGAAATATAATTGAAAACATTCCACCTAGCTCAGTTTTATTACTAAAAAAGAGTCTAAAAGCTTGTCTGTTCATCTACAGAACACATCAGAATCATTTACCTACCATTCGAACTAGCTACGAAAAATGGTCCAAGAAATTAGATCTGCAAAATATAACAGAATGTATCGAAGAAAAGATATTATTTTCCGAGTTTTGCGACAATATTTCCGATATTATACACGCTTTGAGAATAATGTCGGACTTAGTCGAAATTCCGACTATTCGGGCAAGGGATTGGACGAAGTTGTTACTAGAAAATATGACAGAAGTAGAATTGAAGTGGGGTCGAATTTTTCTGTCAGATTTGCTTTCGGTATCCGAAAAAGTTTTAACTGATAATGAATTTGAAGAAATTTTAGAAACCAATTTGGAGTTTGTCAAGAGTTATATTAACGTTTACTTTAAAAGGTTCATTTCTATGCCTTTTGTATTAAAAGCTGAAAAATCTATCTTGCTTGTTGATATTGTTGAATGTTTCGCAAAAACTTATAAGGAGGATAAGTTTCAAAATGTCTTGGATTTAGTTGATCATGTAAGTACAGATATTTTGAGTGAAGTCTTAAGTTTGCTGAATAAATTTCGACCTTATAGCTTGAGAGCAGTGGGGGCCCGGTGGTAACGGCTGAGACAGGCTCTTTATTTTGTGAAAATGATTTCATCACCACAGCTCTCGTAACGGTGAACGAAAACATCGTGACGAAACCATGTCCTAGAACCAAAACTTCGAAGATATGTGACATCTACCAACACGCACTGGGCCCCCGTGGTAGATTACGATACATTCCCTCTCTCCGAGAGGAGGCCTGTGTCGCAGCAGTGGGAACACTATAGACTGATTTTGTTATAGCGCGTAAAATATCCGTTTTTTTTTTTTCAGTTATGGCCGTCATTTCTTGATCTCAGTGCATTTGATGATAAGTTATCCGTCCTTCTAAATCTTCTACGTTTACCTAAGAGTGTGGGCTTGGATTGCCCAGCTGTGAACTGGGCAACCACTTTGCTGTCGTCAGAGGGAACGAGTCAAGAGGATAGGATCAAATTGATTGCTGCTTTACCAGCCGGGGACGAATATAGGTAAGCGGAAAAAATCTTGAACTGATGTAGAATATAGTATTTATTTGCAAAGGACGCCACTGTCTATCTGAGTAGACTGCGATGGCCGCTAACTAACAGTTTAGGGTTAAGTGATAAAAAAAACACCAGGCTTTTCATCAGGCGTGACCGAATAGAATAGAATGGAATATTTATTTGCGTAAAACATGGTATACAATGGTGTTAAATACAAATTGAGGCACAAGCATGTTTAGCTAGGATAAAACATAGCATGCAAAATTTTAAAGACAAGTTTAGCAACAACAATCGTTTTTTTTTTTAAAAACATCAACAAGAGGTCAAGAGCAGGCCCTTTTAATAATAAAAATAAATGAAAAGGAAGGCTGGGGGGGGGGGGGGGGGGCTGGGGCTGGGAGGGCTTTTGAAGGTTCATACATACCTACAGTACCTACAGTAAATACAAACAAAAGTACTATTTTTTTTCAGCCATGCACTAGAACGTTGGTATTTTCAAGTTAGAATGCTATTTATTTACAGTTATTTTGGAATTTGGTTATAAAAATCGACATACCGTCAACTATTTTCTATTTGCATTACTAAGTACGATTTAATGTTTTTACGAAAGGGTTAATATTGAAAATAATTATAAATACCAACGATCTAGTGCTTGGTTGAAAAAAATATAGTACTTTTGTTTCTATTTAATGAAATAATCACGAAAAACTACTATAAATGCGTTGTTGCCAGCCCGCGTGGAATTAATGCTCTTAATCCTGGTTATAAACTATCTGTGTGCCAAATTTCATACAAATCCATTCAGCCGTTTCTGCGCGATTGAGTAACAAAGATCCGAACATCTTAAATATAAAAAAAAATACAGTGGCACTCCGGGAGTGCCGACAGAAGTGAAAACTTGAACAATTACGTGTAAAAGACATCAACGCGTGACTCATCTCTGTGCTCGCTGGAAAGCGTTCGGTGTCGATGACGCGAGTTCCATGATTTTTATTCACCCAAAAAGTGCTCAACGCGCCTAAAGTTTTCACTTCAAAAAACTCATTTGTAATATTGGTAGGAAAGTAGGATTTTAAACTATTATCGTGCGTTGTTCCCAGCGCCTATTACCGCACCTTCGCTTCCTGCATACCTGTCCGCCTCTCAGAGATGCAGGGGCGATACATACCGTTATTCAGAGCTCTGCTGGACACTCTAGCGACTAATGGGGACATGACTCTGCTTGATATTATCATCACTCTAGCTGCAGGTAAGTACAGTTATCATCTTCCTAGCCTTTTCTAGTTGGGGTTGGCTTGCAGTCTAATCGGATGCAGCTGAATACCAGTATATTAGGTACCTGGAGCAACTGTGATTGTTTTGGTTATACGAATTAAATAAAGTAATTCGTGGATCTTTGACTGTCGTTACGAGTCATAAGACTCCTGAAAGCCATACAACCAGTCTTACCAAGAGGTATCGTTCATCTCCATTTCAGCTGCATCAGGTCAGACTGGAAGCTGACCCCAACATAGTTGGGAAAAGGCTAGTCATACGATGATGATGTGGTTTAAATAAAGAACTTAAATTTAAAATTTCGTATTTTTTTAAATTCCGCGATCCGGCCGGATACTCGCCTACTATCCGTTATCCGGCGGATGGTAAATTTAGGCCGGATACTGGATATCCGTTTCATCTCTAATAATTTCCGGCCTCCATGTGTCGGTGAAACCGAAGGCTGGTCACCTATACTCCTGAAGTTCTAGATGATGATTTTTATTCTTCTTCTTTATGCGACATATCAGGGGATGACACGAAAGGCTGGTGGGATCACGCTATAGCCGCTTGCATGACGGCTCTCGCAGATAAAGAAGACATCAATGTCTTCGACAAAGCGTATAGAAGAGCTAAGACTGGCGTCAATTTGGGCGTCTGCAATCGCATCTTTATGCCTTTACTTAGGTTGGTATATCTTTCTTATTAATATCAGTGCCATGTAAAAATAAGTTCTCATTAACTGATAACAATTCCGTTCATATCAAATCGAAATAATTTATTTGCAATTTTATCGTTCCGTATCCAAAGGGTGCTAACGGGACCTTATTATTAAGGCTCCGCTGTCCATCCGTCTGACAAAGGGTTGTATCATTTGAACCGCAAAAGGTAGACACTTTAAATTTTCAGTGTGTGTTGAGCTGCTAAGACCGCTGTAACAACAAAAAAATAACAAAAATAAGTTGAATATTAAGTGAAGAAGTGAATTCACGTCTTCACTTAATTTTACACAAAAATAAAGGGGACAACCATTCAATAAAAGTGTTTTTTTTTTTGTTGCTAAAGTAATTGACAAAAATATGTACTTAGTGTTACTAATATTGTAAGGTGGCTCGGAACGAGTATCTGAAAGAGTTAATAAAGAGGTAATATTACAGTTACTTTATACTGACCTGAGATACAGGACATGTTCTAGTTTGGGTGTCAAGAGTTTCACAGAACGTACAAATACTAAGCCTATTAATTTAAGAATATAGTTATTTAAACGAATGCATTTGTAAACCCCTTTTTTCTCTTCTTATTGTATTAGGCTCGTGATTTTTTTTTTTTCACTTCCAGACATTCATCTCGCAAGTTCTGTGAGAGATACATGTCCACAATAGTGACGGATCTGTTTAACATTCTCCGCGTGGGTTTCAAAGAGGCTAGTAACAACGAGACTTACAGAAGACGACTCGTTACTTATGCCATCGCTTTTAATATACTGAAGGTTGCTTTTGACAAAGTAAGTATTATTTACTAATCTGGAGTTGTGCCCGGGTGATGGGAATTGGCCCGCTCCATTACATGGGACTTAATTGACATTCAAATTCAATAATTCGTTCAGTGGGCAGGGCACATTGCTCGCAGAAGAGATGGCCCAGGGGACCGAAAGGTTCTGGAGTGGCGACCGGGTACTGGGAGACGTTGAGTTGGAAGGCCTCCCACAAGGAATCCGCTGGATGCGGAAAGCACAGAACCGGTCGGTTCATTCATAGTTTTGGAACGAAGTTCCTTATCGCGCGTTGCGAAAGGGGGCTAGACGGGAAAAATTAAGACCAAAAGTTGTAACGACACTTTGCTACATTGTTGTAAACCGTGCGGCGTGCGCGTGTTTCTCTGCAGACAGAGACACAGACAGAGTGCACATATATATTATCTCTCTCTGTGTCTCTCTGTCAATGTCTATATATATATGTGTGTGTGTGTGTGTATCTATATGTACAATTTTTTAAATTTTATTACAATTCCTTCACTAATTAATCGAAAGGAACTTTGTTTCATCCGGGTGTCCCTTGACACCTCTCAAGTGTTTTTTTTTTTAAATATATTTGTGTGAATTACTTTGCAGATAACAACAGAAGGTTTAGAAAACGGCGCTATAAACGAGAGTGCTGGCTCTCAGAAACCGTGGTATTTTCTTGAGCAGACGTGCAAGTACTGTGTCACTATAAGTGCCAATGTCAAGTGTCCGGACGGAGCCAGCGACGAGTTGAGGGATACTTGCCTGTACGTATTTTAACTTGAGATTGCGTGTCAAATTTATACATATTTAGGTCTGGAACCGCGCTAAGTGGGTGACGGGCACCCGTCGCGTATCTACGGGTGTGGAAACGCGGGTTGGCTCTGTAAGTAAATTTTTTTTTACGTAATTATCCCATTTATATGATTGTATAAATGGGATAATTACTTTTAAAAAAATATATACAACGTGTAACGGAAAGGGTATATACATACCAAGGGCATGGCTTCTTTGGATGATGTCAAACGATATTGCAAGGGTTTTTTAATCCTATCTCTACATGTTCGGAAGTTATAAGAATTTTTAATACATTGGTACCAGAAACCGAACTACTCAAATTGAAATAAAAACATCACTCGGAAGAGATTTATCGTGATATTGGCAAGTAACGTGGAAAGTTATTGACCTACGTAGTGTGGTGACACGTTTGTTATGATTTGAATGCAAGAAACATAGGAAACCGAAAATTTGGCATCAATTCTTAGAGTATTTTATTTTGAGCTGAAACTATGTATAGTGATTCTATACCAGCTGTTATCATTAGTGCTTAAGGATAGCAATAGGGTTTCTGTTACACCCTGTATAGATTAGCATTGCTTTGCATTGCATGCATTCAACCAAACAAACGAACAACGAAGAGTTTATTTGGTTGAACGCGCTAGTCTCAGACACTACTGGTTTTAATTGAAAAAATATTGTAGTTTTGGATAGCCCATTTATCGAGAAAGTCTATAGGCTATATAACATCACGCTAGGGCCCTTAGAAGCCGAGTAAAAAGAAAAAACCCTCAGAGGGAACACTAAACGAATACGAAATGCACGTATAGGCAGATGATTCGATGTGACGGGGTCGGTTGGGGCAGCAAGAAAGTAGACGCGGAGGAAGTTGCGGGCAGAAGCTAGTCATATAACAAACAAGTAATAGGGTATTTTACTTTATATCAGAAAAAATCTAAAAATATATTATTGAAACCAGTCGGAAAATTTTGGTTTTAGTTCATGAAATAAAAATAAAAAAATTATTCAATTCAAAGATTTCAGTTTTTTTTATCTGTTTTTGAACACCATGAAATAGTAGCCGCCATGTTATTACGTCATACCGCTTTTTAAACTAATCAACTTTGTACTTTTATTATTTTCGTAACCAAAGAATTTTTATTGGAATATCTTACATTCAGGAACAGCAAACCAACGATAAGTAGAATAATATCTCGTTTTTTTTAAATTATAAACAATTTATCATACAAAATATCAGCGCATTTGTTTACACAGTAAACTGACGTCACACCCACAGAGCAATAATGGCGTCCACTGGCGCAAAATATGAAAATTTATAATTTTGATGCATTTTTATGGCACTAATCGATTCAATAAAAATGTTGTGTTTTTTAGTGGTTTCTTAGCATTTTAGAATCGAATTAAGACATTTTTAAAAATGGGTGTAAATACCCTATAGTTAGGTCAATTCTTAATTCTCAATTCATTATTGCGTACCATAATGTATAAAGTTGATAAGGAAATAATATTAGTCACAATTATGGACCCTGTCGGGCACAGCATAGATCAAGTAGGAGAGAGGAGGAAGAAAACTGCGTGTTTAATGTGATAAATATTACTAGTTAGGTTATTAGGAAGTTATACTGTTTTATTATCACAGAATTAAATGTAATAATTATAATTATTATTTTATAAATGATACACTATCTCCCCCCCCACGCGACGGATCGCGTCGCCCGCAGCCCTGCACAGTTCCTCGCGATGGAGCACTTTTGTATGGAACCGCGCTGGCGATGTGTTGATATGCCGCCAAGCCGGTACAATGTCCTAAATCAGTTTCGTTTTCGGCCGAAAACTAAAGCCTTCTTTTTGGTTTTCGTTTTCGGCTGAAAATCCATTTCCGATCGTAGAGTACTATTTTTTTATGTTATTTTTGTAAAGTACGTTCTGTTTTTGCAGATCAAACAATTTTCCTTTCCAACGATCCGTATATTTACGAATGCAACAGTTGGTTACAGTGTTCGTCCTACAACTGCCTCACTAGCGCCATCTGTCGTCGCAAACTGAGCAAGAACCTGTCGGCTCGGGTATTCAACGTTCAGGCGTGGACCTCTTTAGTTGACAGAGAGGCCGTATACCCGTTTGAGTTGCAAGCACATGCTAGATATCGGGTATGTATCTTAACAAAAAACTAATTTTCTAAACTCATATTTAAATACTGCCTCGTTGGTCTAGTGGTCGCTAGCGCTACTGTTAAGCATGATGTTATTGGATTTTTGAAGTGAAAACTCGTCGGAGTATTGTTTTCATTCTAATCTGAAAGTCTGATAGCTATACGCTATTTAAGGATATCAATTCTTTTGTTTTAATGATATTTTACATTTGAGGTGGAACTTGAGACAGTAGTCATATAACTCGTGCCGAAAAGAGCACAGAAGGTAAATCAGAATTGCCCGCTGAACTACACTGAAAATCAGAATTACCTTATGATGATTCGTCTTCACATGTTACCAACCTTTAATGGTTCCCACTTCTGGCCTCTTCTCTGTGACAGGGACTGGGCCGTAATATACCTCGCGGGTGCAGTGCTGGTTAGGAGATGTCATACGTCTTCGAATTTGTTGACCCTAGGACATGCCGGTTTAACTTTCTTCAGTTTCTATCAGTAAATTGGATAAATTCTAAGCTAATACATCGTGTAGTTGTTTCATAAACAGCATAATTATAACGTTCCCACTGCTGGGACACAGGCCCCCTCTCTGTGAGAGGGAGTGGGCCGTAATACACCACGTGGGCCCAGTGCGGGTTGGTAGATGTCATTTCTGCCGACTTTAGGCGCGTTGGGCATTTTTTGAGATGGGAAAAAACAATTGAACTCGCGTTACCGAAACCTCTGTTTTTTAGTCGAGGTATTTCAATAATTTTAGTCTCAAAAGATAGGTTTAGGTCCAGAATTAATATTCCAATTGGAATTATGAAAATCGTATAACCCGTTTAGAAGATATAACCAAAATTATGATTATGAATAATGTGAAATCCTGTATTCACGATTCAACAAATACACACGTAATTGTTCAAGTTTTCACTTCTGTCGGCACTCCCGGAGTGCCACTGTTCTATCTGGATTTTTTCAGCAGCAGCCCGGAGTCTGGATTTGTAAGACAAAAGGCTCGCCTTCTGTTGCATGAGACTTAAACATAACTTGCGAATTGTGGGTGTACTGTACGTACACCTCTGCCTTCGAGCAAACAAAGCGCTATTTTATGTCACTTCTAGTAACTGAAGTCCCCGTCACGAGAAGCTATAAATTTTCTAAATAAAAACTTTTAACAAGTTACGCAGCGACAATTCAATCAACAACAAATAAGTAATGCCAAATTCAATCAACTCGAAGTAACATACGTGTAATAAGAAACTAAGGAGCAATTTCACTTGGTCGGGTTATATTTTAGCGATTTAAAGCGCTGTCGTCTAATGTGTTGTGGTACTGGAACGCGTCTGGGTCATGAAACGTAAACATTTGAACCCCTGAATGTGTGTTTACAAAATTTCTAGCTTCTCGTGACGGGGACTTTACACTACCTGTGGTCGTTGATCCTAAAAAAAAATCATAAACCATTTTTATTTTGTTTTATCATGTTTCAATATCCACCCATCACGTCTCCAGAGTTCGCTAGCGTATTTAATTTAGCATTTATTTAGTTGAACCTGTAATCATTCCCATTTTGCGTTCCTGAGATTGAACATTTCAATTTATTGCACCTCCTATTGTAAACTTCAAATAATTCCTATTTTGGGGAACTAAATATACGAAATCGCCCAGTAGTCATTGCGACCTACTTGGATGTAGCGGTTGGTCATAGTTCTAACCTTTTTTTTTTATTACGGGGGGAAATCCTCATGGATGTCCTCCGCCCCGGGGAGGGCGGAGGGGTCTGTCAGACTCTGACTGACTAAAACCACCCCGGTGTTCCGTCTCTCACTTGCACCGGGGATCACGGGAACTAGTGTGACTTCCGCGATCCCCGGCTAGTGCCGGCCCGCCTCTGCGGGCCACCTCGCGATAGGGGGGGAGTGAGGTGTTAAACTCCCCCCTTACGTCATAGAGAGGCGCGCGTGGAACACTACGCGCCGCCATCTCGGATCCTAACAAGTAGAGGAGTTCTAACCTAAACCAACCCATTTTGTCGGGGTGCTCTAGCTTAGTAACTACGACGAATTGCGAGAAAAGGCCAGAAAAATAGTAAAAAGAGTCACAGTTATTGAAAAAAAAAGTGTCCATCACTACATCCACAACGAGTTTCAAGAGGATCAGTTAAATATTTCCCGTTTAATTTGAAAGTAAGGAAATACATTTATTTAGCACAGACTAAAACGCACACAATATACAACAGGTAAAACAAAAACAAGTAGAAAAGTAAATTATGATGTGAAGAATTACCAGGAAAGTGTGCCTCACGGCTGCGCCAAAAAAGCCCAGACAACAAAATGCCAAGCAACTAGTGCATGACGCAAGTTTTTAACTGGATCTGTTTAATTTGACGCTGTATTACTATTCTATTCTTTTACAGGGCAGTAAACCAGCCAAGCGGTCAGTGGACGCCATGGCAACATCATCTTCGTTCACCGGCACAGTTCGAAGCAGGCTGTTCCTAACAACGCTCTCAGAAAACCCACTTCAGTTTGACATGATTCCTGAAGACGAGGTTGACGATGTAAGTACAATAATAATAATTTGTCTAGCCTTTCCCAACCAAAATTATTAGAGATGAAACGGAAATCCCGTAGCTATCCGGTATCCGGCCTATCTAGCCTAAACTTACCAATCGCCGGATACCGGATAGTAACCGAGTATCCAGCTGGACAGCGGAAAAAGAAATTTGGTACTTTATTTAATCCACATCATCATTATCTGTCTACCCATTTCCAAATGTGTTAGGGTCGGCTTCCAGTCTAACCGGAAGCAGCTGAATACCAGTATTCTACCCTGCCACTTACGAACTACGCATCGTACTGACGTCACGCAAAATCCTGCATCGCACTAGCAGAGTTTATCGCGCGACTTCCATATATATAACATCAATCTTTGGGCATTCCGATTCAGCCTGTCCAAAATCAAAAGTCATTTATTCAAACTAGGCAGATGTCAGCCCTTTTTGAACGTCAAAATTACATAAGACGGTTCCCCAAAACGTCCGCCCTTCGCCACTTCCTAGTGCTTAAGCTGGGAAGAAGAAGTGGTGCAACAAACTCCCCAGCAGCACAGCTGTCCCTTGCTGCTGCACTCTTCCAGCGACGCCCTAAGCCGAAGTCCGTACCCCACAGGGGGTGCCCTTAGCGAGTAGTCGCTTAGTTTTAAGTTTTTAAGCCCTGGCTGACCTCAATTTATTGAGGCAGCCACAGCCAAGTCCGGTTCAGCACCCGACAACCTCCTAGGTTTATCCACGAAATGTAAAAAAAAAATCCGCGTGCAGTTACCCACCAGACACAACCCCCGTCTGGTCGGACGGTCCTCCCTTTTCTATGGAGGTTGAGTGAACTTTACACTCTGTTCCTCATGCCTCTTTACGAGATAAAATTTTATCCAGTGCGCAAACTGTAATCATGAATTCAGCATATCTAGACCACCCAGCGCAGTCATTTTTCGTCGGTTATACAAAAAAAAAAATCAGTTGTTTCATAGCACGCAAAATTTCTACGCTGATATGCTGAACTCATGGTTACAGTTTGCGCACTGGTTAAAATTGTATCCTGTATAGCGCGACTGTATATATGACCTCTAAAACCGAGTTACTGGGTAATACTTTACCCCTTGGTAAGAGTGGTTATCAGACTTTATACCGACTGTCAAAGATCTACAAAGGACAGCCGAGACCACCGGCTTCATTTGCTTTCCGAGATACGGGGAGGAGTCTCGATACGTAGTGGAAAACGCGGCAAACGTAGGTCGATCCATCGACCCGCTGTTATTATTTAGCCACGAGCCCCTCTTATAAATCCTTTTCTTTTTATAACATTAGTTTAACTACTGACAGGTCACATAAGTTACTTCATATCATTGTTTATTTTATTTGACTGTATAAACCGTGTTAACTGTGTTTATTAATTAAATTTTCATTTATTGTTGAATGTTAATAATATGCTATTATTGTATAGAATCAAGTTCTTCCAACTTAACGGACAGCTGTGCTGCTGGGGAGTTTGTTGCGCCACTTCTTCTTCCCAGCTAAAGCACTAGGAAGTGGTGAAGGGCGGCCGTTTTGGGGGACTGTCTTATGTAATTTTGATGTTCAAAAAGTGCTGAATCTCAGCCTAGTTTGAATAAATGACTTTGATTTTAGAGAGGTAAAAATGGTAGATCGTAAGTTCGATCTCATGCAGGCATTTTACTTTGTGAATAATTTCAACACCGCTGCTATCGAAACGGTGAAGGAAAACATCGTCAGGAAACAGGCATGTTCTAGAACCAAAAATTCGAAGACATGTGACATCTACCAACCCGCACCGGGCCCGCGTGGTTGGACTGGACGGTCCACGTCCTCTCACAGAAAAGAGGCCTGTCCCCAGCAGTCGGAACACAATATGCTGTTTATAAAAATACTAGCTTTCGCCAGCGGCTTCGCCTGCTTGGAGGTCGAAAACTATCCCACGGGAACGTGGTACCGGGATAAAAAGTATCCTATGTGTTATTCCAGGTTACAAACTACCTGTGTACCAAATTTCATTCAAATCCGTTCAGCCATTTTTGCATGAAAGCGTAACAAACATCCATACTCACAAACTTTCACATCCATACAGATAAATACAATTTTGGTGTCTGTTTGTAACTTTATAATATTAAAATAACCGGTTTTTACTTAATGCATATGGATGTATACACGGTACATATACCAAAATAACATTTTTTACAATTTTTATCTGTCAGTTTGTTCCGGCTAGTCTCTGAAACGGCTGGACCGATTTTGACGTTACTGGCAGATAGCTGATGTAATAAAGAGTAACTAAGGCTACTTTTATTTTAGAAATTTTATTTATTTTTAATAATGCATATAAATAATATAATACAATATAAATAAACAATAAAAAAGTAACTATTCCGCGCGGACGAAGTCGCAGGCACAGCTAATTTTTAATATTATTATTAAAATTATATTATTAAGTAGGATTGACTTTGCTATTATTCTACGTTGTACAAAAATGAACATAATTACAGGAAGAAGAAGACGACACTTTCCTAGAATTTGAAGACAGCGTGCTCAATGCTCACGGCTGCTTGTCTACGCTCACGTCTCTGCTCGAGCACGCGAGCACGCTCGAGCATACCGACTGGAAGAACATTGTAGTCGCCGCTTTAACTTCGGATATGACTCTTAATGCTAAATGGCTGTTGGCACAGGTAAATTGAGCAATAATAAAATGTGATCTTAAAAATACGCCTAGTATAATTAACTCACCTGTGTAATCTTACCGATTCAAAATATAAACAACAATATCTGGATGACCGAGTTTTGTTCGGTTTTTTTTTGGTTTAACGTTTTCTAAAAATGAAACCAAGCTAGATCGATTTATCGCTCCCGAAACCCCTGCACACTACATTTTTTGAAAATCGGCCAGTTTCCGAGATTCAGATTATAAATATACAAGAATTGCCCGTTTAAAGGGATTAGATTAAATGTAACACAATTATAGGTCCCGTCACGTAAAAAGAACGCAGGCTTTGAACCTGCGCACTGAGCTATTTATCGATCAAATTGGTGGTATGCAGGGGGCGCGCGGGGGAATGCTACGCCCGTATTTCTGTGCGCGCACGCTATTGGTTCGTCAGTTGACACATGCTTCCCGCGTTGAGAACACGCTTCGTTCGCTCCCAAAATACAGTCGCGCACACAACTTTCTTTACACGACGCGACCATGGTTTTAAAAAGGAAGGAAAGAAAAATGATTAATAATGTTTATAGTTAAATGAAGAATGAACCTGAAAAAGGAATGCAGACGATTTAATGGACGGCGTGTCACCCTTAGCTTATGTTTTCTTGTTAAGTTCAACGGCACTTTATACTTAAAGATCAAAATAAAAAATAATGCTCAAGTGAAAATGATCTATTTTAATTCCAGTCAGGTATTATGATTCCACAATAAAAGAATTACTCGTATATTATAAAACAATAGCCTAGAAATTTAGAACGCGACTGTACCCGTGCGCAGAAACATCCTCTCCACTGTCGCTCAGCGTTCTTTTTACGTGACGGGAACTATAACGCAAGATCTCATACACTCCAGTTAGACTATTGAGTTAGAAGCAAATGACAATTACCAAAACTTATTTTTTAAACGCTCTCTATTATATCTTTTATTTAAGTAACCACATTTAAATTGTATTTTTTTATATAAGAATATAAAATTATAAAAACATTTAAAAATATACAAAATAGTGGTTCGTTGGTATTGGGAGCAGGGTCCATGCTACAGGTGGTTTTTTTTTGAGGCTGGTAAATCATCAAATAACTTCTCCCGCTCTGGTTGGAGCAGAAGGGCGTGCCAGACTTACTGACTAAAACCCACCCGTGTTCCTTCAATTGCCTGTGTGCCAGGGGCCGCGGTATCTCTTTCGAACAACCCGCACCCGTGGCAGGCATCGGCCCTTGCGGACCCCACCAGTACCTACAGGTGGTCAGGGCTCTAGAGAGAGGAACCTCCTCGCGATGCGAGTATGAAGGACTACTGCCTTCTGAATCAGGCCCTTGATTATTAAGAACATTGTGTGGTCTACACAATTTCCTAGTAGCATTATTTTATGCATTCAAACTCAAACACAGAGCATTTATTTCAATTCTAAATGAATCATTTTATTTATTTATTTAATCTGTTTTGTTTTAATGCGTATCTTATCTTTTTGTATGCACGTGTTTATGTGACAAATACACCTTTATTTTCTTTTAATTTTTCCTTTTTTCTTTCGATTAATCCATTTACAGGCACTTTTGAATTGTCACAAAGTCGAAATTTGAACCTAGCATTTAAAATCGGACCCATTATCTGCCCGTTGTTGAGTCACGGTACGCCAGCAGCGGGCCGGGAGAGCACTCGAAATATCCGTCTCCCTTTCCGCTGTTTCCTCGGTTTTTGTAAGCTAGGCTAACTTTTTATATTTTAATATTACAGGCTGTATGCAATGCGGTAGAAGAACTAAAACCGCACAGCAACGCCCTGTGTCCTGCTCTATTACAACTTATAGCTGATACACCAGCTACTGACAATGGAAAACCCGTACTGAATAACCTACATATTGATATTGTAAGTATTCATACCTTTATTACATAAATGCCGTGAGGAAAGTTTTGAGTATGAATGTCGATGGCTATAAGAGTAGGGGGAGACCAAAGAAACGGTGGATGGACTGTGTGAATGATGATATGGTCAGAAAGGGTGTGACTACGGAGATGACGACTAATAGAGAAGTGAGGAAGATAAAGACATGTTGCGACGACCACAAATAAATTGGGATAAGGACAGGAGAATGAGTGATTCGCTTAAAAAAGTGATGGGCAAACTACTGTAAGAGGTTGATCTCTTAAAGAAGAACCTCACACACGTACTGGCAGCCAATGATTGGGCTATGTCTATGGTCGAGCATTTAGGATATTCTAAAACAAGAACGTCAAATAATTTTAGATAGGTGGTGTTCCGTGAGCTTTCATTCTATTGACAAGCGCGTCTTTGTAAGCATCTGATTATCTTCCAAACTCTTGAAATAAACGTGGAGTCCCACAGTTTAACCGCCCCTTAATGTTTTAATTTATATCCTTACACACCCGGTACCTGGAGGCTCGTCCGAACCTCCACAGTACGGCCCGCGAAAACATTTACTCCGGCCCGCCGACGGTCCTTCGACATGAATAGTATATGGCCCGCGATAATTATATTTTGACGGTCCAGAAGTATAAAGTAGATTCTACTTAGTAGAATGATAGACGCATAGGTAAAGGAGCCAGCTAGATTAGCCTTTTCGCGCTGCTGAAAGTTACTTCGTCACAGCTCGAACCTGCATTCAAAAATATTATGGCAAAGCAAAAGCAATTTCATATGTCTCACACGCCTACTGTTGGCGACTACAAGAAGAACTGATTAATAATTACTGATTAATGATTAAAAGAGTTTGATTAAACAATAAAAACCATTTTCTTATAGGTAAAATAGATAGGTAATTCGTTGTTACATTCTTAAGCATAGGGATAGTTTTCATCTCCTATAGTTAATAATAAGTTTTATCAATACCTAATGTAGCTATAAACCAATCAATAAGAAACGTAGTTAGCACCCCACACATCCTCAAAAGGTAAATAAATATCTAAACTAATGGTATCACCCATAAAACAGGTTCTAACTCGACAAAAACACACAGGTAAAACATTAACAGGCACCTACACACACATACGCAACAAATGGTATCGCCCTCGAGCAAGCAAAAACTTGTCCGAACAGGTCTAAACCTGTCGAGAATTAGACTCATGCTTGACCAAAATATCCCGGCCTTTCTTATTGTTGATTGGTTTAGAAGCAATAAATATAAATAATTATCAGTGGGCCTACCCGCTACTTGTACCCTAGTAGAAAACTACTTAAGAAAAATTGAAATGTAAAACGAGTTAGTATTCCATAAGTGCGCGGCTTAATAAATGAAAAGTGTATGTAATAAGGTGTTTCAATAAGAATCCCCTACAAGAATTGGTCCTTCGAGCCGGATTGAAGAACTGAAGCCTGAGCCTGAAGATACACGAAGAATACAGAAGCTACTTGAAGATATATCGCTGTATGAAGATAAGCAGCGTTTTACAAGAAGCTTGCGTATTTTGGTAAGTTACGTGAAGATTAGTTCTACGAGCCGCGCCCTCTCGAAGCCCTACGTGTGCCGCCGAAGATTATTGCTGGGAATAAACGACTAGGAAGATCGCTTATTCTCGAAGCTAGGCCCTCCACGGAAGACCTGTTGGCGGGCACACGACCTGCTGAGTGAAGATTATAGCTGGGAGGGTCGACTACGAGCCACGCCGCGCCCTCTCGAAGCCCCCGTATCACTCGAAGCCCTACGTGTGCTGCCGAAGATTATTGCTGGGAATAAACGACTAGGAAGATCGCTTATTCTCGAAGCTAGGCCCTCCACGGAAGACCTGTTGGCGGGCACACGACCTGCCGAGTGAAGATTATAGCTGGGAGGGTCGACTACGAGCCACGCCGCGCCCTCTCGAAGCCCAGTGTCACTCGAAGCCCTGCTTGTTCCAGTGTTTTGTGAATGTGCATAGTGAGTACATAAGTGTTATGTTAACGTGCGTAATGAGTATATGTGTTATGTGAACGGTGTTTAGTGAGTACATAAGCATTACGTGAACGGTGTTTAGTGAGTACATAAGCATTACGTGAACGGTGTTTAGTGAGTACATAAGCGTTACGTGAACGGTGTTTAGTGAGTACATAAGCATTACGTGAACGGTGTTTACTGAGTACATAAAGGACACGGAACTAAAGCGTTAATGTGTGTATGTACTGTATAAGTCGAAGTGTGTGTGTACGCCTTCGCTTCAACGCGTCCTCTGCTAAAGGACTAACATATAAACAAGTTACTGAACAATATTGACAATAAGTGCTGTGAAAGTGAATAAATAATGATGACGCGAAGCCGTAAAGGAGATAGCACGCGCTCGACCACGGAAGAAGAAACTACGGAAACGTCAGCTACCACCTCCGAAGAGGTGACAGACGGCAGCGCGCTTACCGAAGACACAACCGTGGTCGAGGAAGCCGATGCTACCTTGGTAGAAAATAAAAAGAAGGCAAAGCCGACTTCAAACAAAGCAAGCAATAAGAAGAAAGAAATAGAAGCCAGATTAGAATTAGAGAAATTACAATTGGAAGAAATCAAGATGAAAGCTAAGCTGGCGAACACCAAGTTGGAATTAACGCGTGTCTGCGAAGACGATACGGACTTGAGTGATAATGAAGAAGATACCGCGACCAAAGCCGCTGCTGAAAAGGCTACTGAAGCATGGGTGTCAAAGGCAAAGGAAGCGCCGCACACAGCAGAAACGACGCCACCCACGACGACCCCTGCCAGTCAGCTGGCCGAAGCAATATTGGAAGCAGTCAAATCAGCAACAGACAGCAAGGCAACAGCGGTTATGCAACGCGCGCCTAAGTATGTCAGCGAGCTACACCAATTTGACGGCGACGCAAGAGATTGGATGGCCTTTAAAGCAACATACAAGGACTCGCAGGCTCTCTTCAGTGGAATCGAGAACATGGGAAGATTAAGAAGAGCAATAAAAGGGAAAGCCAAAGAAGCAGTGAAGTCCCTTCTCTATACACAAGTGGATCCAGAAGAGGTATTAACTGCATTAGAACGCCGATTCGGAAGACCCACTTATCTGATAAGAAGTGAGATAGAAAACATAGAGAAGCTGACCCCCATGTCTGAAGACGCAAGAGAGTTGGTGAGATACGCTGGAGCAGTGGCCAATACAGTCAGCGTTGTGAAACAAATGAAGAAGCAAAGTTATCTGCACTCAAGTGATATAGCGAATCGTATAATTGAGAAGATGTGCATCCTGGTGCGATTCAGGTGGTACGATTACAGAGCATCCAAAGAAGAAGATGATGAACCAATCCTCATCAGCCTTATGAACTTCTTCAACCAAATGGTGGATCAGTTCGAAATGCACGAGTTCATGGGTACCAAGGTGAAGAAGGAAGGATTAAGAAACCGCATGCGGCCTCCCGGTTCCCGCGGCGTGAACGCCACTCGAGTCGCACGGCACAATGAAGAAGAACATTCATCGAACGAGGAAGATTCGGATGATGAAGAAGAAGAAGATGAACCACAAACAGCGACAGTCTGTTCATGCAAGGACGACACCAAGAAACCAGAGAAGATCGCCTGTCCTGAATGTGCTGGGGAACACGCACTGTTGAAATGCAATAAGTTCGTCAACGCTTCCATAGAAGAAAGATGGGAACAAGCCAAGCGAGCTTTCATATGTTTCAAATGCCTATTGGGACGACATAGAAGATTCAGCTGTAAAGCAAAGCCGTGTGGAAAATGCAAGAGAAGTCACCATGTGATGTTACATTCAGAAGAAAGGACGAAGCCAGCCACGCAAGATACCCAAGCTGTAGCATCGACAGTGAATGCAACGCGGACGATATCAAGAGCCTACTTGAAAATCGTGCCAGTAGAACTATGGGGACCAGATGCCAAAGCCGAAGTCTACGCCCTCATGGACGAAGGATCAACAGTGACCCTGATAGAAGAAGACATCGTGAACATGATCGGAGCCCAGGGCCCTGAAGAAGAATTAAGAATCGAGGGCGTGGGAGGTCATCGAATGAGCCAGAAGTCAAAGAAGGTCGATATCAAGATCAGAGGAAGATTCGAGCGCAGCATGGAGAAAATGTCAGGATACACCGTTAAGGCCTTGCACTTGTCCCCCCAAGAAGTCAGCGATAAGGATCTGGAAGACTGCCCACATCTGGAAAAGATAGCAGAGCAACTGAAATATCCAAACGCTCGTCCTACTGTACTCATCGGACAGGACAATTGGCATCTGATCGTGTCTCAAGAAGTAAAAGTTGGCGACCGAAGCAAGCCAGTAGCCTCCAGAACCCAGTTGGGTTGGGTCTTGCACGGAACCAAGTCAAGAAATAATACTGCAGTACGAATAGTGAATCATCTTGTGACATTGCCTGAAGGAAAAGATGATTGCCTCGAGAAGATGATTAGAAACCACTTCGACATCGAAGCCCTAGGAATCGCCGCGAGGAGACCCTCCAGCGACATCGACCAACGGGCTCTTGACCTGCTGCATTCCACGACGAAAAGATTACCTGATGGAAGATTCAGTGCAGGTTTGATCTGGAAGACGGACGAAGAAAGCCTGCCGGAAAGCAAAACAGCTGCAGCGCGACGACTAAGGGGAATGGAGAAAAAGTTCTTAAAGGACAAAGAATTTGAACGAAAATATGAAGAGCAGGTCGAAAACCTGATCAACAGTAAATACGCCGAGGAAGTAACAGATGAACCCGCCTCCTCAAGATCATGGTACCTGCCGCATTTCGCCGTTGTCCACCCCCAGAAGAAGAAGATGAGACTGGTCTTCGACGCCGCCGCTAAATCAAATGGAAAATCGCTGAACGACGCATTGTTAGCAGGACCCGACTTGCTACAATCACTGTTCGGTGTCCTGCTCCGGTTCCGGCAAGAAGCAGTAGCCGTCGTCGCAGACATCAAAGAGATGTTCCTGAGAATAAAAATCAATGAAGAAGATAGAGACAGTCTTCGATTTCTTTGGAAAAATAAGGAATACAGAATGACATCATTAATATTCGGAGCCGCCTGCTCGCCGTGTACCGCTATATATGTAAAGAACAGAAATGCAGAAGATTTCACCAATTGCTGTCCAGAAGCCGTCAGAGCGATAAACCGAAACCATTACATGGACGATTACATCGCAAGCTTTCCCGACGCAGCGACAGCTACCAAAGTGTCAAGAGATGTGAATGAGATCCACAAGAAAGGGGGATTCCTCTTGAGAGGCTGGGCGAGCAACGACCCTTCGACGGTTGAAGAGTTCACCGACGCAGACACCAAGACAAACTCCATCGTGCTAGGAGAACCTAAGGATCAAGTCGAGAAAACCTTAGGACTCAATTGGAACGTCCAAGAAGACAGTCTTCATTTCACTCTGAGTCTACGGAACACCCCCGACGAAGCCAAGGAAGGAAAACGCGCACCGACGAAGAGAGAAGCGACAAGCGCAGTGATGTCGGTCTTCGACCCATTAGGATTGGCGTCACCCATAACCGTACAGGGAAAGGTGATGCTTCAAAACTTGTGGAGGTCCGGCCTAGAATGGGACGAGATATTACCTCCACCAAGAGAACAGGAATGGAGAAAGTGGCTTGAAGATTTAAGGAAACTTGAAGACCTTCGAATTCCTCGCTGTTTCACATACGACGCGACCGAGGGGGAGCTGCACACATTCTGCGATGCCAGTGAGAAGGCATACGCTTGCGCGGTGTACTGGCGCTCTCAACATCCGGACAATCGCGTGGAAGTAAAGCTGCTAACGGCGAAAGCTAGAGTGTCACCTCTCAAGCCAACTTCAATACCTCGACTCGAACTACAAGCGTGTCTACTGGGAAGCCGCTTGGCCAATAGTACAAGCCAAGAAATGGATTTAACGACGACCCGAAGATACTTCTGGACCGACTCCAGAACAGCGCTGACATGGATCAAATCAGACCCTAGGCGTTTCAAGCCCTTCGTCGCGCACCGTCTCGCCGAGATAGAAGAGCTGACGAAGCATAAAGAATGGCGCTGGGTTCCGACGAAACACAACGTAGCCGACGACGCTACCAGAGAAACCCCGTCTAAATTCGATGTAACACATCGATGGTTTAATGGCCCAGCCTTCTTGCGTGAAGATCCCAGAAATTGGCCTACAGAAGAGAAAAAAGTCTCTATCACCGATACGGGCGAGGAAAAGCCTAACGCCATCACGTTAAGCGTCAGGAAAGTCATACCTGTCATCGTGCCCGATCCAGAGAGATTTTCCAGTTGGATACGCCTACTTCACGCAACAGCAAGGTACCTACAAGCCATAGACGTTTTCAAGCGAAAAATAAAGAAAAAAGTGAACATCACAAAACTCATCACCAGAAGAACCCAAGACCCAGCCTGGAAAAAGATACAAAAACAGAAGATCCAACCGTCGGAAAAGAGACCAAGCAGAAAAGAAGCGGCCTTTCTACCAAAATCTGCACTCTACATAGAAAAGGCGGAACAACTGCTGATAAAAAGAGTGCAAGAAGACAGCTTCCCAGACGAACTAGCTGCCCTGCGTAAGAAAGAAGACCTTAATTCGACATCCAACCTGAAGAACTTCACGATCAAATTAGAAGACGGGCTCATCAGACTATCCACCCGCATCGGAGCCGCCAAGTACTTGATAGCTTCATACAAGAATCCGATCCTGATGGACAAACGTCACCGAATAACCCAGCTGCTAGTGAAATACCTCCATGAAGCTTTCAATCACGGGAACCACAACACCGTGATGAATGAGGTCCGGCAGAAATATTGGATACCATCGCTTCGAAACATGGTAAAAAAGGTAGCACGAGACTGCGGATGGTGTAGAATTCGGAAGAAGACTCCACAGATCACACCTCAAGGAGATCTGCCACCTGAACGTCTAACAAAGGCCAGCCCTCCCTTCACCTGCCTAGGAGTAGACTATTTCGGACCTATGTTTGTTACCATTGGAAGACGTACAGAGAAACGTTGGGGAGCATTGTTCACGTGCCTCACCACAAGAGCGATTCATCTAGAATTGGCTAACTCCCTATCAACCGACTCCATGATCCTCGCGCTACGAAGAATGATCGCCAGAAGAGGAACACCGAAAATTATCCTGAGCGACAACGGAACCAACTTCATCGGTGCCAACAGAGAAATCACTGCAGCCATCGAGACTCTGGGAAAAGAAGTAAACAAAATGGGCATCGTTTGGAAGTTCATCCCTCCTGGAGCCCCCCACATGGGCGGAGCCTGGGAAAGAATGGTGCGATCCGTAAAAGTCGCTCTCTCAGCAACACTACACGAGCGGCAACCTAAAGAAGAAATACTCCACACATTGCTTCTGGAGGCCGAGCACATCGTGAACTCGAGACCCCTCTTCTCCGTCAGCACCGACCCAGAAGAAGAAGAAGCCTTGACCCCGAACCATTTCCTCATCGGGCGCTCATGCGGAGCTACCCTCTTTGGCTCCTTCGACGACACAGAACTCATCGGTTCTCCCAACTGGAAGACATCCCAACGCTTGACCGATCATTTCTGGTCAAGGTGGTTGAGAGAGTACCTACCAACTCTCTCGCCACGCTACAACCAAGGTCCTCACTATCAGGACCCTACATTGGGCGACATAGTCCTGATCGTCGACCACACCCTGCCACGGTACTCGTGGCCACGCGGCGAGATAGTCGCCACTCATCCCGGACCAGACGGAAGAACCAGGATCGTAGACGTGCGAACTGCAGCGGGTGTCCTGCGGCGGCCAGCATCGCGCCTAGTCCTGATCGTACCAGCAACGTCGCCCCAACGAGATGGAGTGCAACGCACTGAGGGGGAGACTGTTGGCGACTACAAGAAGAACTGATTAATAATTACTGATTAATGATTAAAAGAGTTTGATTAAACAATAAAAACCATTTTCTTATAGGTAAAATAGATAGGTAATTCGTTGTTACATTCTTAAGCATAGGGATAGTTTTCATCTCCTATAGTTAATAATAAGTTTTATCAATACCTAATGTAGCTATAAACCAATCAATAAGAAACGTAGTTAGCACCCCACACATCCTCAAAAGGTAAATAAATATCTAAACTAATGGTATCACCCATAAAACAGGTTCTAACTCGACAAAAACACACAGGTAAAACATTAACAGGCACCTACACACACATACGCAACAAATGGTATCGCCCTCGAGCAAGCAAAAACTTGTCCGAACAGGTCTAAACCTGTCGAGAATTAGACTCATGCTTGACCAAAATATCCCGGCCTTTCTTATTGTTGATTGGTTTAGAAGCAATAAATATAAATAATTATCAGTGGGCCTACCCGCTACTTGTACCCTAGTAGAAAACTACTTAAGAAAAATTGAAATGTAAAACGAGTTAGTATTCCATAAGTGCGCGGCTTAATAAATGAAAAGTGTATGTAATAAGGTGTTTCAATAAGAATCCCCTACACCTACCATGGCAGGGCCTTCGAATAAAAGTTAAATTGTAATTTATAACATTTGTGCAAGTGTGTAATACTGTAATGTTTTTATATGATTAAAAGTTTCAACACAAAATGCATTTTTTCTATAATTCTGGCCCTCTGAAATTTCTTAAACTTTCTGGCCCCCCATTAAGAATTTGCCCACCACTGGCTTAAACAATGGCGGAAGTTCTCGTTCGCCGAACCGTTGAACTCTTTAAGTTCTGAATTGAGCTTCATAATTACTGACAAATGCGTGCACTGACTGGACAGGTCCACTCAATCTGTGTGGTCCTTTCCCCAAAAGACCATTTCAGAGATAAATCTACATGATCTGACCAAGATTATGTCTGGGTTTTAAAAGAGGCTGTGACGTCGGAGTTAGTTCCGGCCTTTCTTCTCAGAGTAGTCAGATAGGAAACGCCGACCACATAGTTTTAAAAATATGATTGACGTGTAAAAGTGTTTGTTCAAGTTCACTTTCAGAAATAAAATCATTTACATATAAAAAGGAAAGCGCTAGGGAAGGCCGCGAAATGTAAATTTTCTTAGGTTTTTGTTAATGTTGTATTTTAATGTAAGGTTGTATGTTCGGCCGTAAAAATATATACAGGATAAGTTTTTATCCAGTGCGCAAACTGTAAACATGAATTCAGCATATCATTCTAGACCCCCCAGCGTAACGATTGGGTTTACGAGTTGTAGGTCGTAGGTTCAAACCCAGGCACTTTACTTTGTGTAAATTATTTTAATAACCACAGCTCTCAAAACGGTGAAGGAAAACATCGTGAGGAAACCGGCCTGTCTTGGAACCAAAAATTCGAAGACATGTGACATCTACCAACGCGCACTGGGCCCTCGTGGTGGATTACGGCCCACTTACAGAGAGGAGGCCTGTGTCCCAGCAGTGGGAATAATATAGGCTGATTTTGATTATAATGATGAAAAGTTACACTAGTCAACTGATTACAGGCGCTGTACACATTTCGTTTCTGACCTTTAACCTCTCGCATGTCAAGTGAACCTCATGGGTTCCGATAACAATACAATTTCTATTAGAAACCAAGATAACACTAATTAGTAGGTCAACATTCTATTATAAGGTCTACGACTGACCAATGACCTGGCCTTACCCCGTGGCCGCGAGCTACACGCGTCTTGCGACACTGTCTAGAAAAAAATAAAAGAAGTTGTTTGGAACATGCCACGGGTTAAAGGATGTATTCAAAGATTGGTACAAACCCATTGTTTTTCTTTTCAGATATCAACAATAACAAAATGGAATATAACAGAGTTAACTTTCGATCCTAATATGAATACTACCATAAAATATTTAATAAATAGTTGTATTGCATTCAAGCATCAATTAAATGTACATAAACGTCTTTTAAATACTTTAAATGATTTGTTACAACTGCATGGGAATATGGTTACAGTTAAATGGAGTGTATTTCAAGATTATTGTGAAGGTAAGATTTTTGTTTGACTTATAGCAACATTATAAGACTCAGCTGGCAACACAGAGGTGTTGCCAGTTACACAAACATTTAGTTACATCAGAAAAGGCATACGCTTCGGAATTTAATACTTTAGAGTTTAGATCATACAAGTGACCTCGGGAAGCTTATGAGTTGTCACCCTGCTTTTCACAAGATGTCACAACTTGTTGACCCCTTAAAATAGGGTATTTTCCAATTTCATAAAAACTATTTTAATTTGAATACTAGGACGATATATTTAACAGAAAAATAAAAATAAATTTTTATCCATTTTCTCAATTAAAAACGATTAAAATCAAATTTATTTTTCGTTGTTTTGAATTTACCGCCAAAACGCTCCTTATGATGACTTTTTTTTATCGAGTGACACCGTGACGTCACCTTTGTGTAAACGGCACCGGTCCGGTACAAATACTTAGTTTGGCGCAGTTTTAGAAGTATTTGTGCACAGAGGCACTGCACACCAGTAATATCATTTTCTATCCATTAAAAATCTTCTTAATTATAAACTCGACATTCACTTGTTTACTTACTAACTACTTTAGTTTACACAAAATTGAGGTCACGTGTAAAAAGAGTAATCACAGATAAAAAGTCATCGTGAGGAGCGTTTTGGCGGTAAATTCAAAACAACGAAAAATAAATATGATTTAAATCGTTTTTAATTGAGAAAATGGATATAAATCTGTTTACTTTTAGTTTTCTATTACATATTTCGTTCCAATCTTCAAATTAGAATAGTTTTTAATAAATTGAAAAATACCCTATTGATAAAAAAATAACTGCTGGGTAAATACTTTTTTTTGTCAAAATTTGCTGTAGTGCGCAATACAACGCACGCAAAACATTGTGCTTATGGGTTCATGTAACGTTACGGGGTCAAGGGGGTATTTAAAGTTGTGTTTTATAAAAAAAAATCAGTACATGTTGGAATTTTGAACTTCAATATCTCAGTAACCAAAAAATTCCCAGGTATGGTCCAAAAATATTATATTGACGGAGAGTACAAGTGAGTTACGGCTTCGTTAAGTGTCTTTTTACGCCCGATATATTTTGCCATACCTACCGCCGATTTAGCAAAAAAAAAAACTTATTTCAAGGCAATAAGACTCAATTTTAAATGCATAAAGTAAAGCTAGGGTCAATACGATTCTCTTAATATTAATAGTAAGCTTTAAAAATAACTCTTGGTCATTTTAATATCCTTTTAAATCAATGCTCTAATTGAGGTGTATTAGATCTTGCGTTAATTACGTTACATATTGTATATCATACAAGATAAGTTTTTATCCAGTGCGCAAACTGTAACCATGAATTAAGCATGTCATTCTAGATCCCCAGCGCAGAAATTTTACAAAAAAAAAACTGCTGTTTCATAGAAAAGTGCAATACGTACGCGGTCAAAATGTATGGAACAGCTGATTTTTTTGTTGTATTACCGACGTAAAATTTCTGCGCTAGAATGATATGCTGAATTCATGGTTACAGTTTGCGCACTGGATAAAAACTTAACCTGTATATTAAAGATGCGCAAAATGTGTCAGTAAAAAGAAATGAATGAAGTATATCTTTTCGCTTAGTGAAGTAGTCCACTCATTTCCTTCAGTACTTCATTTAGTTCAGCGAATCAGAACGAGTCCCTATCGTAGGTTATCGATAGTGATTGACAAGTTACGACAAATGATGCACTTTTCTAGTTCAGTTTTATACGTAAGTCGATTTTTCTTCATGCTTTATACAGGCTTAGGACTGTCAACCTAGAATTATGAACTTAAGTAAAACTATTTTTATTAAGTAGTAGGTATGTTTTGTTTTTTTGTTACTGATACTTAGAAATTTTTGTCTAGGCTGGCGTATTTAAAATTGAAATAGCGAAAAGAAAGACTGAACTAAGTGAAGTAGAGACACATTTGAATGACTACTGATTGAATGATAACTTTATTTTGTGATATGAAGTAGTTAATTTCCTTCAATCGTTCGCGAACTACCCATGTCTACTGTATATCTTTCAGTATATGTGTGTTAAAAGCTATATTTCTTACATTACAGACTTACCGAAAGACTTGCTCCCTCTACTACCAATATTCGAACGCTTACTCAAAAATGGCGTGGCATTGCCAGAACTTTTGACCGCCATATTTGCCAACCCCGATGACAGACACTGGACTGGCAACTCGAAACTGGCAGAAGTATGCGGCCTAGCATTCTCTCTGGCAGATTCTGGCACTAGAAATGGGTTTCTAGGAAAATTCTGGCAAATTTTAAACGCCGTGAGGGGTAGTAGTGTTAATAGTTATGTGAAGATGCTGTTTTATGCCCAGAAGAGTTGTAAAGAATGCTGCGATTTTAATCAATTAAAGTAAGTACCTAATTTATTTCTTTTTCTAAACTTGTAGGCCCGCCTGCATCACAAGTCAACAAATATACGGGCCGGCCCGTAAAAAAATTATAGTAGTACCAGGTATGAAAAAAAAATGTTTTTTCAAACTCCAATTTCTCCCAAAAATGTCTCGAGAAGAATTTATTATTTGCATTACTTTGTAAAGCTGCGGGTACGTGAAACATTTTGAAACTACTTCGGGGTCATTGGCACACTTCGATTTAGTCATCGAGCTAAGTTTTAGTCATTTAGATTGATGTTTAGACAGATAGCATTATTTTTTAACAAATAAAATAATAAAAACTTATAATTTAAAAATAACTAAAGACTTGCGTCAAGTTAGAACTTACCAAAAAATATTAAAATCCGTCTAGCTTATAAACTATCCCTCAATATACTCGTGCATCGGGGTTTTTTGAGAGAGACTCCTAAAATTTGTCTTAGGACTTCGTTTCGTGGCCCTTCCTGGATTTATTATTTTAATTAATTAATCCAATTTTCAGAACAATAACAGATCTAGCCCCAAAAGTAGAAAAATCAAAATGTCTATCAATAATATCTACATATTTGGAAAACTCGACGGAATTTGAAGATTATTATAGCGACATGTTTCAAATTATATCACTGAGCGAGCTATTTGATAGCGAACAAAGAGTTGAGGCTATGAAAATAGCCCAGAATAGCCTGAAACTGATGGATGGAGCAATGAAGAGCGATATTTTGTATGGAGTCGAACAAAATTGTAGGAGTTCTTCTGTGCGAGTGAGGAAAGAAGCCTTTGGTGTGTTTTTGACGGCTTTTCAAGGTATTTATATAATTAATACTCCTATTTAAGTAATTATTTAATTTCATAGAACTTTCTTAGACGAAAGCGACTTAAAAAAAAGTATTTTAGTGTGGTCAACCACAAGTCCTAGTAAGTATGAATTTGTTTTTGACAGCGCCTTTTTGTACTAGCAGTAAGAACGAATTCGTAGTTAAAGCTGATGTGCCGTTGACCGTACATCACAGTAAAATTTCGGGTACCATGCTCGAAAAAATCTCTATTCTATATGAAGCTCTATTCACAACTATTCGATACGCTGCCATACCGAATCGAACATCAAACAATGTTATTGTAGGAGTCCTCTAAACGCTGTTCATAAATCCAAAATCTTGTCACTTTGTTTGAATAGGTTGATCTTACTAATGTAGATTATTTTACATATTGTGAATGGGAGAACATTGTAGGCCTTACAGACTAGATTTATAGACGATTTTCTATTCTTTATTTTCATTCCTCTAAGTACCTGGTACTTACTGACGGGCCTGCACTGTCCTCCCATACCTATTATCACTGTAATTTGAAAACATTGTAAAACCCAATTATTTTTAAAAGAGTAACCGTGGAGTTTCTTGCCGGCTCTTCTCCATAGGAAGCGACTAATTGGAACCGTGCACCTAGCTTCTGACGTTTCATAAGTGCCTTTGCAGGTTTATGTGAAATTAAATATTTTGATTTGATTTGAAAACCCGAAAATGTGGTCAGTTTAAATCAAACAGACGACCGCTATTCTTCCGACAGCTGTTTGCTCACTGGGTCTAGACAAATCAGGTCATCGACATGTGTCTTATTAGAAGGGCCCTAGCGTGAGTAGTCCTTGTATAGTCACAAGAACTTAAAATATGGTTTATCGGGTTTTAATAAAAGTTCGTCGTCTCTTTCGCTCATACTTTACAGATATCCCAAGAAAAGTATGCGCTTCGGGAAGCATCGTCTATCTTCAGAAATACGAACGCGCTTTGATTCGATATAATATGGGAGAGTAAATTACCCATTTTGTTTAACTATTATTTAAATGTTCCGTGCGATGCCGGACGTAAAGAATATCACCATACCATTTCTTCCCGTGGGTGTCGTAGAAGCTGAGTAGGGGACTTACTAGAGAATGAGCAGCAACATTACCACCATACTGCGATCGCCAAGCCGCCTGCCAAGCGTGGCGATTATGGCAAACCCAGCCCCCCCCATCCCCCTTGGGGGAGGCCTAAGTCCAGCAGTAGACAACCTTCAGCTATAATGATGATTATAATATTACAGATCAGCAACTCTATAGAGTTCCAAAAACTTTAACTTTTGAGTGACAGATTACGATATGCGACCTCAGTAGGTAACCCAACAGAGAAAAAACTGCATACATACGCCTAATGATGTACTACTATAGTAGATTGAAAATAATACCCATGGCTGAATGCGGACCCCTAAAATACAGGTTCAGGCCTAGTTTAGGGATTCTTTTATTTTGGCTGGGAAATCATCAAACAACTTCTCCCGCTCTTGGTGGAGCGGGAGGGCGTGTCAGACTTTTACTGACTAAAACCCACCCGTGTTCCTTCAGTTGCCTGTGTGCCAGGGGCCACGGTATCTCTTTCGAACAACTCGCACCCCTGGCAGGCATCGGCCCTTGCGGACCCCACCAGTTGGTGCTGACATCTCTTGGAGGCGCGCGTGGAACACAACGCGCCGTTGACCTTGGCTTGGTACTTACTGGACGGCGAGCTTCCCATTACTCGCCGTCCGCAAGCCCGCGCCTACGGTGGCCGGGAATCAGCTTGGGATTCCCAACGCCCAGGGCGTCTCCTGCGGCGACTAGGGCCGTGTTGGCGCATATCCTGCCTCTCCCTCACGTGCGCCGCCTCCGTCTTCGCGAGCATTACTGCTTCGCAGAAGGAGGTGACGGCTACCCATGCACTCTCGCTCCGTACCATGGCCTGGACCAGGGCCGGACGCGAGAGATCGCCACCGCCGATCGCCTCCACGAGGACACGGCGGTGGTTCGCCCAAGCCGGGCAGACCTCCACCGTATGCTCCACCGTGTCCTCATGGCGATCTACGCAGTGGAAACACCCGGGCTTTTACTCCCGCCTTATCAGAAACAGGAACCTCCCGAAACAACCGTGTCCGGTGAGGACCTGCGTCAGACGGAAGGTGAGGACGCCGTGCCGCCTCTCAATCCACTCCGCATAGAGGGGACTTACCACCGCAATCGTGGCGTGCCCAAGGCCTAGTTTGGGGGTTAGGATCGCATTTGTGGCAATACATTCGTGTGCTATTTAATTATGACTGGCTTGTAACATGTATTTTTAAGTGTCAAATAAATAAGTATTTCGATTTTGATTGACTACAAAGCTCGGCAATACAAAAACAAAACTAAGAAACATTGCCTCTGTGGAGGGTTACTCTGTGGCGCGACGTTCATGCTAATTCGGAAATACGTAGATTACCGAAGCGCATACATTTTCTGGTGAACCTGCATATATGTCATATTAATGCCTTACTGTAACAACCTTACAATTTCAGTTCTATTCAAACGCGAGAACCATAATCCTTTTAAAAGAAAGGCTTTGGACAGTAGTCCAATCATAAGCAACATTGAATTACAAAGTGCATATGAGAAGCTTGTTGTGAAGACAATATTCGAAGGTATGTTTGATGCTGACGAGGTTGTCTCCAAAATGGTGTCAGATGGTGTTGAGGAGTGTCTCTCCAAGGATATTAATATGAGGTAAGCATAACACAAGTATGCTTGGAGTTTCTCTACGTAATCGAATCTTAAATAACTGACATAGCCCTAAAAATTGCCAAATTCAGGCAGCACACATTGCTCGCAGGACAGATGGCCGATAGGACCGAAAGGTTCTGGAGTTACGTAGAGTTGTAAAGCCTCCGACAAGGTCGACCGAAGACCATGTGAAGGCCGCAGGAATCGGCTGGATCTGGGGAACACAGAACTGGTCAAAGTGGTGGAGCTTGGGGGAGGCCTATGTCCAACAGTGGACGTCTTTTGGCTGAAATAACACAGGTTAACCATTTTTTTTTGGGCTGTTTTCTGTATTTTAGCGGAATTCTGTTATGAAAGCAGGGTTGCCAAATGCCAGACCTTTTTTCTCGTACCAGGGATGCCAAATATCGTACTTTCAGTACAAAATCTCGTACAAGTAAAGATTTGAAAAAAAAAACCACCCAAAAGCCATAATTTAGACTATTTACTATTGCGAGTTGCGCTTGGGGATGTCAAATGAAACAATTTATTCATAATACTAATAATTTTACTTACCTATATCTCTAATATATTATAAAGAAAAATACTCATTCATTTTAAATTAGTAATGAGTAAAATACATTGGCCACCCCACTTATCGATGTAAACATTAGTGCAATAGGGACAACAACAACACACAGCAAGACAAAAACATCAAGACAGGACTAAGTTTTAAGTACATTTAGTGATGTGGTAATGAATCTAGTGATGTGCTGAGTCGATCGGTGGACATAATTTACTTTTTTGATAAATTTTTGGCTAGGATACATGGCACAACCAGGGAAGATTGATAAAGACTCGTACAAAAGTGTACGAGATTGTTATTCTTCTCCTATCTCGTACAGAGACTGTAAATCTCGTAACGGTACGAGATTTCTCGTACGTCTGCCAACGCTGTATGAAAGAGTCATTATTGGAATATGTATAGGGTAGCAGAGATTCTCGTGGGTAAATACAACCGCACGGGTCGTTCGAGGGTTAAACTACGCTTACGACTGTCGGTTCGTGGTAGATGACCATCCATTTTATTTTTTATTTTTTTTTCTGGGTGGGAAATCATCAAATAACTTCTCCCGCTCTGGGTGGAGCGGGAGGGCGTGTCAGACTTTTACTGACTAAAACCCACCCGTGTTCCCTCAGTTGCCTGTGTGCCAGGGGCGGCGATATCTCTTTCGAACAACCCGCACCCCTGGCAGGCATCGGCCCTTGCGGGCCCCATCTGTTCCTGCTGACATCTCTTTGAGGCGCGCGTGGAACACAACGCGCCGTCGACCCGGGCTTGGTCCTTACCGGACAGCGAGCTACCCATTACTCGCCGTCCGCAAGCCCGTGCCTACGGTGGCCGGGAATCAGCCTGGCAGATGACCATCCATTACATATTGAGACTCCTTTGTGTTTCGGAAAGCACGTGAAGCTGTTGGCCACGGCTGTCTTTCGTAGATCTTTGACGGTCGTTACGGGTAATCAGAAGCCCGAAAGTCTGACAACTAGTCTTGCCAAGGGGTATCGTATTACCCAGTAACTGGGTTGTGGAGATCAGGTAGGCAGTCGCTCCATGTAAAACACTGATATTCAGCTGCATCCGGTTAGACTGGAAGCCGACCGCAGATTGATATAGGGTATAAGTGGGTATTATGTTAGGTATGCGTAACTGGAATTTCTCAGTTCCCCCGAGTCTGGATTAGTGCCCGGCGGATGGCAATAGGCTCACCCTCTATTACATGGGACTTAACATTACTGGCGAAATGTGGATGTCCTATAGGTATGCGTCTGCACAAACCTTCGGGCTAACAAAGCGTAGTGATATGTAGGTAACTGTACAAAGTTGCTTCAAAAAATAACAACAGCGGAACAAATTGCCACTTATAAGAGCGTTCATCCCACGCGGGCTGGCAACAACGCATTTATAGTCGTTTTTCGTGATTATTTCATTCAATCAATCAACTCAGCGTATGGCAGTCCACTGCTGGACATAAGCCTCTCCCAGGCAGCGCCACAACACTCTATCCTCCGCTTTCCGCATCCAGTCTGTCCCAGCCACCTTTTTAAGGTCGTCGGTCCATCTAGCTGGGGGGCGTCCCACATTACGTTTGCCGATACGCGGTCTCCACTCCAGGACTCGTCTGCACCACCGGCCATCGGTCCTTCGACAAACATGGCCAGCCCACTGCCACTTCAGCTTGCTCACTCTACAAGCAATGTCGGTAACTCTGGTTCTTTTCCGGATTATTTCATTAAATACAAACAAAAGATATGTTTTTTTTTCAGCCAAGCACTAGATTGTTGGTATTTATAATTATTTTTAACTTCTTTAATAAAAACATTTAATCGTACTAAGGGCGAATTTCACCAAACTTTTATACCTAAAATAAGTCTTATCCTGAGAATAAATTTTGAATTTTTGACAGATCTTCCATAGTAGAATTGTCAGACGTAAATTTTATTCTACAGATAAAAGATATCTGACTTTGGTAAAATCAACCCTAAGTAATGCAAACAGAAAACAATTAACGGTATTCGTCGATTTTTATAAGTAAATACCAAAATAACTGTAAAAAAAATTGCATACAAACTTGTACTTTTGTTTGTATTTAATTAAATAATCAAGAAAAGTCGCTACAAATGCGCCATTGCCAGGCCGCGTGGGCGAACGCTCTTAATATTACAATACGCCCCCGGATTATTAGAGGGTGTGATGATAATCACTAGTTTACTATTGTTCTGTGGGTACATCTCTGCCCAACCCATCGAGGAAACATAGCGTGATTTTATGTATTTAATATGTTTCCAGGTTCGCGGAACTATTCTATATAATAGTCTACCAATGCAGTTTATCTACAAATAATAACTACGAGTTATCTAATTGTGGTTCAAAGTTACTGGAGTTACTGTTCAGTGATTTAAAATGTCAAGACGCGTTCAAAGTTATTCGGTTAAGAGATGAAGGTTTGCCGCAAAGGTTAGTAGCCATTTTATCTTCTTAATTCCCGTTCGAACGGACGTAAAAACATTGCGGCGAGATTTAGCACTGTTTAACGTTGAGAGTTGAGGGCTGAGAGGGGCTTGTGGCTAAGTAATATTAGCCGCACGGATGGATCGATCAGGTTAAGCTACGCTTGACGCGGTTGGTCCTTGGATGGGTGACCTTTACATACCAAGACCCCTCCGTGCCTCTGAAAGCACTCTGGCGGCCAACAAGGCCACATACAAAAACTACAAATCAACAAAAGTGATAAACACGTGGCGCCATCTACAATGCCATACGCGAACTACTCAAGACTTGACGTCACACCGCAGCTACATCACGCAAGCAGAGTTTACCACGCAAATTTACATATATACAAGATTCCGACATCAACCGTCGGGTAGTAGCCCACCAGACACAGCACCCGTCTGGTCGGAGGATCCTCCTTTACCAATAGAGTATGAGTGACCTTTACACCCTGTTCCTCATACTTCTATATTGGCGACCCCGACGTGATGATCTTCATACATATATGTAGATTTGCGTGGTAAACTCTGCTAACCACGTTAAGCCGTTCATCTTGGCCGTCATTCGTGGATCTTTGACAGTCGTTACGGGTCGTCAGAAGCCCGAAAGTCTGACAACCAGTCTTACCAATGGGTATCGTATTACACAGTTATGGTTGTGGAGGTTAGATAGGCAGTCGCTGCATGTAAAATAGTGGTATTCCACTTCATCCGGTTAGACTGGAAGCCAACCCCAACAACGTTGTGAAAAGACTAGGCAGAGGATGATGAAATGGACGGTTTCATCAATGTAAACAATCATTTAAAGACAACCTTTGAATGTATAAATATTAGTATGAATTATTTTGCAGCGTCCTAAGAGCTTCTGAAAGCATTTCGGTGGGAACTAAAACAATGGCGAGAACGGTTCTGAGATCTGGTGTGACATACAGACAGAGAATTAGCAAAGGTGAGTGTTCGATGTTAAGTCAAATTCGGTCGGTATTATATCAGCAGGCAATACAGAATCAAATTAAATTATCTGGCAATAATTTTGCCGACGAAATTAATGGAAGGAAAAAAAAATTCCGTCATTCGATAGCCAATGGTCAATGCCCGTAATCCATCAGCTGGTTCTGTAATTTTTTCGTGGAACACAGAATTTTTACAAATTTCCAAAAGCCATAACATACCAGACGTTTGGTTGCCTTAATGTACACGTCATAGTGTAATTTAAAATGGTGGACAAACTTGAAATTATGAAATAAAAAGTATTTTCATGTCATTCGTTTTCGGTACCCAAAACGTGGGTAAAGTTTTGCGAGCTTATTTAATTTGACCTTGTATATTTTGATCTAGTATAAAATGTATGTGTTCCATGTGGTGCCGGACGTAAAAGAATAGCACCATCCCATTTCTTCCCGTGAGTGTCGTAGAAGACGACTAAGGGACTTGCTAGAGAATGGGCAGCAGCATTCTCTATGCATTTTACCACCATACTGCGATCGCCAACCCGCCTGCCAAGCGTGGCGATTATGGCAAATCCCCCCCTTTTGGGGGAGGCTTATATCCAGCAGTGGACGTCTTTCGGCTGATATGATGATAAAATGTATACAAAATTGTTAAGTTTTGTTGCCATCTTTTTTTAATAACCTCTATTGTTCCACTCAACTCAAACTCAAAGCATTTCATTTCGAAAAAAAAAAACCAATTACAGGCACTTTTGAATTGTCAAGGTCGGTGAGTTAGAAAGATGAAGCTAGTTGCCCATTCCTAAGCGTAGTTTACCTACGGAGAAGAACGGGCAAGAAAGTCCATGGACACTCTTAAAATAATGATATTGTTACAAAAAGTTGGTTACATCATTATGTTGAAATTACCAATGTGAGAACGATGTAAAGAGACAGTGCACATTAAAGGCGTCCGTAATTAAAACAAAAATAAAATAACAATTCAGAAATTAAAATAAGCCTTGGCAGCTAAGAGATGACCAATCCCTACTGGCGGCACCCGTTTACGAACATGACGTATGGATCAGCACCAATCAGCTTGTGGCGGCCATCTACAATGCCACATACGAACTACAAATCAACAACTTGAGAAACACAAAAAGTGAAGTGGCGCCATCTACGATGCCATATGCGAACTACACAAGGCTTGACGTCACACCGTAACTACATCGCGCAAGCAGTCGCATATATACAACATCCCGACATCAACCGTCGGGCAATAGCCCACCAGACACAACACCCGTCTGGTCGGAGGATCCTCCCTTTTCTATAAAGTATGAGTGAACTTTACACCCTGTTCCTCATACATCTATAAGCTCAACCAACCACTGGTTGGAAAAGGCCTCTCCCAAATCCTTCCAGGAACTGCATTCCTTGCCACGTCAAGTCAGCCCTAGCGGTACGCGTCTAAGCCTTCTCGCCACTTCTTTCTAGACAGGCCGTGGCGCCACATCCATCTTCAGTATTGAAATATTGCCAATATTAAAAGGTTCGTAGGTTCGAACCACGACAAGCGGTTTACTTTTAACATCATTGCTGCTCTCAAAACGGTGAAGGAAGGCGGCATGTCCTAGAACCAGAAATTCGAAGACATGTGACATCTACCAACCCGCACTGGGCGCGCGTGCTGGATTGCAGCCCGCTCCCTCTGACAAAGAGGAGGCCTTTGTCCCAGCAATGGGACTTTATGGGCTAATTACAATAGTTTACATGACTTTTGCTCATGAAATGCAATATATACGGTTACGTTACTTTGGGTAACACCTCGGCTTTTGGGACATCTCGGAAAAAATATTCAAAAAAATCCAGCACGTCAGTTTTTTGAAATATTTGTTAAGAAGATTTTAACAAAAAAACTACATCTAAATAAACAATAGACAGTTAAAAAAATTGGTAATTTTTGCTCTTTTTTATGAGGACCAATCTGCAATTAGTGCAAATCACATGAGGAACCCAATTTTTTACTTGATTTGACACCGGAAATACAAAATAATGTAAATAGGCTTCTTGCAATGGTTTTGTTATAGTAAAACCACGATTTAACTGAACAATTTTCCCACAAACATAACAAAATCGATTTGGATGTAGTGCAGACACTCTATACGACTTTTTTATATAAAAATAAGACTTTTGAATCACACAGTTGTTTACAAAATAGAACGATAAACGTATTTAAGCAATTGCGGGTAGATAAAAAACAAAGTCCTCTATATCTCAGAATTGTGACGTACTACGAAAAATAAAAAAAGTGTTTTTTTATTACCATCCATAACCTACATAAATAATGTATTTCAATCCATAAACAAAAAAAAAAAATTTTTTTAGCTAATGTTTTTATATTATTATCATATGTTTTATTTACCTGTGTTTTAGCTCCAGCACGTCGAGAAATTGATGTACAAATGGCGATAACCGACATTTTAGATGTATTTTTACAACTTTCTAAGGTACTAACTATTTGTATTTAATAGAGCTACAATCTGACCTCATCTTTTCCCATCATACCATTTTATAGGGGCTCGGCGCAACATGTATTTTTCTTCCATAGCATTCTCTATCATCCCTTTTCTAGCTATATCATATTTCGCACAGGCCATCCATCGTGTCTTTGGTCTCCCCCTTCTCTTATAGTCATCAACATTCAAACTCAAAACTTTTCTTGCGACATTTTCCTTATTCCCTCATATCACATGTCCATACACTGACAAACTTTCATGGCTCGTTTACACTCTCGCCTCGCGGCTCGTCTCGTGGCTCGTCTCGCGGCTCGTCTCGCGGCTCTCCTCGCGGCTCGTCTCGCGGCTCTCCTCGCGGCTCGTCTCGCGGCTCGTCTCGTGGCTCGTCTCGTGTCTCGGCTACAGGTCGAGATAATCAATGTATGTTCACACTCTCGCGGCGCGTTCAGTTGTTTTCGAACTGTCGACTATGGAGGACGTCGAAGTATTAGCGGCATGAACTCTTTCTTTGCGCTACTAATTGCTAACTAATGCGCAACTAATTTACAGACTAGCATCATTGACTTTTTGTTGATTTTTATGATTTTAGGATCCCAAATTATCCGCTCTTTTTCAAATACTTCTATGAATCGTCTTCTCGAAACCAATCCATTGCATCCACACAACCGGCACGGCAAAACGTTTGTAACCGAACACGAGTGTAAACACCACGCCCGCTTCTCCTGCGAGCCCCTTTGACTCCTGCCCAAAAACTCGCTTCCGACGCGAGCGTTGCGAGCGGCGAAACAAACCGCGAGGCAAGCCACGAGCGCACCGTTTACACACGCGTCTCGTGGTTCGCCTCGCGGCTCGTCTCGTCGCTCGCGCGGGAGTGTAAACGAGGTATTAGCCTTCTTCATTTCCTATTCTATCCACTTACGTAACAACACATATTCTTCTTCATCGTCATCTGATCTCTGAAAATTATGGTCACTTTACAAATCTACGCTCGCACAAGGGTCTACCGTTGTGGGTACTTCGTCCATTTTGTTTTTTTTTTACTGTATAGCGGAAGTGTGACTGCAGTCACACTTCCAAGAACCAACAAACTACGTAAGTTACAACTTACGTAGTTTTAATAATATTGGGGATACAAAAAATCTGCATTAAGGTGCAGCGCAGACGACACTCTTTTTGTGCGAACGAGTCTGTGGCGCACAAAATGTCTGCGTGGCATGCAAAAAGTCCGTCGCGGATTTTACGCAGGCTCAACGCACACGACGCACATGTTCGATCATTCTGTCGACAGAACTATAGGGACGTAGACAAAGAACCAACAAACTACGTAAGTTACAACTTACGTAGTTTTAATAATATTGGGGATACAAAAAATCTGCATTAAGGTGCAGCGCAGACGACACTCTTTTTGTGCGAACGAGTCTGTGGCGCACAAAATGTCTGCGTGGCATGCAAAAAGTCCGTCGCGGATTTTACGCAGGCTCAACGCACACGACGCACATGTTCGATCATTCTGTCGACAGAACTATAGGGACGTAGACAAAAAAATACGTAGACGTGAGAGATGTCCAAACAAGAGCGGAATAAATATTACAGCACACTTCTTACCACAATTTTCTTTTTAAGGCCCTGGCAACTTTAAATAATGTCGTTATGACCGATAATAGTTCTTATTGCAATCCGGTATGGGTTAAAATCTGTTGTAATGAATTCGAATAATAAATGAGCATACGTACGTCGTAAAAGTGCAAATAAAATCGTATAAAATTAGATATTAACTATTTAATAATAAATAATCCAACACTGGATGCAGATAGGTATTTGGAATTTTATGGTATATTTTTAATTAAAATTATAATTGTTATTGAAGGAAAAAACCGATTTTAAAGATAATTAAGAGGTGACTTTGATGATTTTTTTGATGAATTAAAGTGTGTTTTATTATGTTTTGACTACCATCACTGTATGCAAAATAAACTTGAAAGTACCATATTTTTTTTGCTTTCAAAATTATGTACGGTTAAAGAGATACACTGGTTTTAAAAACCACCTTTTTTATCGTTTTGAAGCAATCTCCGCCTTAAATGTCTATCATAATACTCTGCGTTAGAAGTATCATAAATTGCTGGTCTGTTTTGTATTTCTTGTATTAACATCGATACATCGATCTCTACCGCCATGGTATTATACCGCGTACGTTACGTTCCCCACTAACGAGGGCAGATTGCATACTAAATGTGTGCGCCGTCTGCGTTAGCGCGCGTTGAAGCAAACGTTCTATTTTTATATACGTTACTTTTATTCTTTTTGTATGCGTTACTGCATATAATTGCTTAGGTTCTATTTTTACTGACTAAAAAGTGCGTCACGGATAGTCTGTCGCCTGCGCTGCACCATAAAATGATAGAAATCGATTCAGGAAACGATTCTGGACAAACTACTTTACACATTGGTTATGAATTGAAAAAGTTAAATTGGTTCTTACCCGGATTAAACCCACAACCTCGTGCTCAGAGGCGGGGATTTAACTACTGGGCCATCACGATATTCGACTGTTCTATGTCATATTTAAATAATTGGATTGTTTTTTCAGACAAATTCTCTAGTATGTCAAGAGTTATGCGTTCAGATAATGAAATGCTTGCAAGGCACGGGTCGTAGGTTTGACCTGGATTCGGTCATAGCTAAACAGCTGTTTGACATCATCAAGAGAGACCCGTTCTGCCTTACTCCCTTAGTGTTAGATGCTTGCAGGATCTTTGTTAAGGATGTGAGCAGTATTGCCGGGTAAGTGATAATTTAGATTTTGCTGATATTAGGTTAATTTGTTTTTTATTTCTCGTTCACAACAAAGTCAAATAATTTATTTTAAATAGCGGACATAAAATAAACTTTCGAACGTATTTACAAGAAAATATAATAGATTCTTCCTGTCTCTTTCAGAAATTAGCTTCGCTAAGAATAATGGGCAAAAAACAAAATCAGTCTTTTAAAATGTTTTGCGTACATTAATTATATTATTATATGTGATGTCGATGTATCTAGAATACAATTACGTAGGTTTATGTGAAATAAAAAATATATTGAATTTTGGATGGCATCTTTAACATTTCAGATTTAAGGAATCTGTGAAAGAATTGAAGCAAGCTATATCAAATAGTGAAGGCTACCTGTATACTAACATATTATATGAAGACCTACAGCTTAGGAGTGAGGACCGAAAACAATTTGTATTTAGGTAAGTCCTTATTCCTAAGTCCTTAATAAGGCTCTTCGAAACATCGCCACAACGGATTTGCGCTGCCTTATTAATTATCATCTGCGTAGCTTTGGGGTCGGCTTCCAGTATACACCCATCACCGCACGGATGTAAAAATATCGCGCACTACATTTTCAACGCTCTGCTAGGCGCTGAAAGTTGAAAATTCAACAATGTGTTTTTTCGACACGCTAGGATGCACTGTGTTCGATTCTCAACGCTCAGCTCAACAACGAGAGTTGAAAATCCAATGCAGGATAAAATCCCGCCGCGATTTTTTTATGTCCATGCGAACGTGGGTTAACAGGATGCAGCTGAATACCAGTATTTTCATAGAGCGACTGCCTATTAGTGGTGGTTAATATAGCATTTAGCATAATAAAGCACCGTGCTCATCACACATAACATATAGCAAATGCTATCGTGGCTCTCACTTGTTGCTATTTGCTTTACATCGCACTCTCTGTCCGTCGCACATCGCAAGCACAAGTAGCAAGCACAAGTAGTTGCTTGTTACTTTGCTAAAGTAACAAGCAAGCAAGCAGCGCGGTGGGGTCGTCAGTAGACATGGGCAAAATGTATCACTAAAAAGATAAGATTGAAATGTATCTTTCGAAAACTGGGATATGTATCACTCTTTTATATCTTTATATCCTTATGTATCACTAGATCACGCTCGCGCGCACGACACGCAGCGCATTGAACTGACCCGATCCCGAACGGTAGCGAACGAAGGTCAAGGTTGAACTAATGACGCAAACTGATATTTTGTTTAATTTGAAATCGTAAATCTACTTTTTTTTCTATCCTGATACTAAAAACGATGTCTTTATGACCGAAATTAGTTTGCATTTACTAAAACTTTTTAAAGGAAAGTACACGTACAGTTAAAACCAGTATATTATATATATTCACGTTCCGCTTAACGACTTTATGCCCTACGCACCGGTTATAGAGTTACTAATTTACTTTTCTGTGCCGACGTATATCAGTTTATAATGGTCAAACAACTCACTCTATCCGTCTTGCGAAAGCGCGACAGAACATTCTAAATACTGAGGTGCGAAAGAGATGCCTGGACTTTCCGAAAAATTGTTTACGAGTGTGGCTATGCGGTTGTGTTGTGTTGCCGATACAGATTGAAAAACAAAAGGCCGTGAATCCGTGAGTGAGTGAGTTGTAAAGATACACTGATACACTGATACATTCGGATGTGAATGGTTATAAAGAGTGAGTGATGGAAACGGATTGATTCATATCTTTTGTATCTATCTCTCCTGAGTTACCCATCTCTAGTCGTCAGTCGTCACATGCTAGCGATTGCTTTCGGTCGCGTGCGTAATCGTTTTACGTACCGCGTGCGATATGGCGATCTCGGGCGGGTCACGTAATGTAATATACATAAATGCTATTTTGCTTCGTGCTTTTTAAATGTAAATATGTACATAAGTAGTTCATTTTAGTAAATACAATCAATGAACTCTTAAATACGCCTATAATTGTTTTAAATACTAACATACTTTAGTTCTTAATAACACTTAATCAAAGAAAGTATGAACGAAAGTTCATTGTTTTTTTACTGTTCCGTTTTATCTTAATAAATTCATAATCGCGATTTAATATTCCGCTCTGACAACATCGTGCCTCTTTTATTCGCGCCCGCCCGTTTCGCCGTAACAAGTACCAACGAATATAAAAAAGCATGCTATAATAAAGCATATAAAATAGCTTGCTTAAAATATAAAGCATATAGCATTAAGCAAGTGATTGCAACTTTGAACACCACTACTGCCTATCTAACCTCCGCAAACCAGTTACTGGGAAACACGATAAGGGGGGATAAGTATTACGTAAGCACTACAGTGGGGCGGGTCTTTGCTTTGCTTATTTTTGATGACTGCTTGTGGTGAGTGGTGGTCTTGCTGAACATGATTTTGTTATTGTTGCTAATAATCACCTACCTGTTTATTTACTTTACGTCGATGGTCCTAGGTTATCATTTGTAAACATAATCCAGCATTGTTAATTTTTCACGCCATTTATACCAGGAGGCTTTTATTTTGGTAGTATGCCTTGTTTACTTTTTATTTTTTGTGCTTTAGTTAAGTTTTCATTTTCTTTGTTGGTATATTGGCATGGCTGGCTGGCATATGACAAATTATTTAATTTCTGCGTCTCGTAATGTTGATTACTTCGCCTACCTATGTATAGAATCAAGTCTATCTAAATAAACAGACAGCTGTGCTGCTGGGGAGTTTGTTGCGCCACTTCTTCTTCCCAGCGAAAGCACTAGAAAGCGGTGAAGCGCGTTTTGGAGGACTGCCCTATGTAATTTTGACATTCGAAAAGTGCTGATTCTCAGCCCAATTTGAATAAATGACTTTTGATTTTGATTTTGATGACATGGGGGATGGGTTAAAGTCCTCTATTCCAAGCCCTCTATTCCAAGCCGATTCCTTATTTCTAGACTTATAACTGTTGCTCATGAATCAATAAATAAACCAGAACACATTGAAAAATGCATGTACCAATGTTTACGTGAGCATGGAGGGGGATAAGAGCTTTGCTTACTTTTGCTGACGAGGGGGAGGGCGTGGTTAATAATTGCAAAAAATCTGCTTACGTAATACTTGAATGCCACCCCCCCTCCCCTAACCCTTGGTGAGACTGGCTATCAGAGTTGTGGGTTTTCGTTTATTCTAACCTTTTGATTAAAAGAGTCACAGTAAATTAGCTAACGATTGTATTCTTATTATTGTTACAGTGTTTTTAATGAAGATCCAGATGCCGCCATGAGAGACGGAGAATTTACATTACAAGGTAATCTTTAGTTAACTTATGCGATTATAAATTCTTTCATTATTTAATTAGGGACTTTTATAACCGCAATGTGTATTACGTCCCCATCATACCCTTAATACACATTGCGATGTTTTTTTTTTTGCGGTTGGGGTATCATCTTATAACTTCTCCCTCTCTTCGTGTCAGACTTTTACTGACTAAAACCTACCCGTGTCCCTTCAGTTGCCTGTGTGCCGGGACCATGGTATCTCTTTCGAATAACCCGCACCCATGGCAGGTATCGGCCCTTGCGAACCCCACCAGTTTGTGCTGACATCTCTTTGACGCGCGCGTGAAACACAACGCGCCGTCGACCCGGGCTTGGTCCTTACTGGACAGCGAGGTACCCATTACTCGCCGTCCGCAAGCCCGCACCTACGATAGCCGGGAATCGGCCTGGGATGCCTGACGCCCAGGGCGTCTCCTGCTGCGACTAGGACCGTGAGGGCGCATATACTGCCTCTCCCTCACGTGCGCCGTCTCCCTCTTTGCGAGCATTACTGCTTCGCAGAAGGAGGTGACGGCTACCCATACACTCTCACTCCGTACCATGGCCTGAACCAGGGCCGGAGGCGAGAAATCCCCGCCGCCGATCGCCTCCACGAGGACACACATTGCTATGGGTAACATTTGGACCATGAACATGCATAAACTCTTCGCATCATAACTATTTGGGTTAGATAGACTTGTATGGTATGCCCTTAAACCAAGCCAGTAAAACTTCAAGATCATTTCTATGACACATATCGAACACAGTCCATCATTATGTGATATAAGTCTTCCATAACTCTACACTCCAAATATAAGTCTTATCCAGCGAATTATTTTTGAATTTGTGACCATAAAACTGTCAAACGTCAGTTCTACACAGTTTAAAGTTTTGTTAAAATCAGCACCTTAATTTTTTCAACCAAATTGAGCCACACTTAAGTCGAATGCGTGAATGCAGTTCGCAGGTCAGTATCAGTTTGTGTTGATCAAAATATATTCACGACTGTAACAAATATGTATAGAAATGTTACGAGCTTGGGGTTTGTGACAATAAAAAACTGCTAACATAAATTACCAAAAATGACACTTTAATTAAACAACCTAATATCAACTCAACACACTAATAATTACAAAACGCAATTGCACTACTGATCACTCTAAGTCGCATTTCTTCAAATGCGACTTAAAGTTTCGCTCGCTTTAGATTTTTTTCCCTTGTATCGCTTGACCAATACTCGCGAATCGTTCCGACCTTTTATAGGGCCCTCGTATAGTTCCACAACCTTCTACTGTAGAGGCATCTAGAATGTTCGAGTACATACCGGCCCCGACTGAACAGACGTCGATAGTTCTAGAAAGTTCTAGCATCGAGATTTCTAGAAAGATCATGACTCTATTAATTCTGCTACTCGATACTAGATGGCGCTACTGGTAACTAATGTAACCAGACATTAAATGTGGCGCCCAACCCATCGTCGATAGAAAAGCACTGTACATGCATGCCGCCATCTTTTTTTAATTCAGTTTCTCTGACATTTCACATTTGTCCCAGCCAATGTCAATTATGTGTCAAAATATCCTTGTAGCACTGTAACTTCTTATATTTTTAGGATTAATTAACGTATTTGGATCATTATCAAACTGGGATGACTTAAGGCTTCAAGATAAAAGGCAGATAGAAGACAGCTTGCCTCCTGTGTGGACCAAAAATGAAGATTTTACCATTTCCTTGAGAGAATATTTTGATAGAGCTAATGGAAAACTTGGTAAGACATCTATGTTGTTGACCCTCTGACTAGGTATACTTCGGAGAATACAACCGTGCTGCCATATTATAAAATAAAATCTATTCGTTCTAATCTTACCGTGTTCATTATTCCTGATAGTTTCTCATGATCTTAAATTAATTTAGTTTATTTTTAATTTCATTTTGATCTGTTTATATTACGTATACTAACATAGTTTAAAATACTGTATCTGCTAACAAAATATGGATTGTTATTGTCCAAAATAAACGTTTTGAATTTGAATAGTGAAAAATAGAATATCCTAAACGACAACTCGCGTTCATAAAATGTGCAAGTAAGACGGCAAATAGTTAAGATTTCAAAAACTTTATACAGTCTCGTGTCGTCTCGCTCTCACTTTTTACGACCGTACCTACCACGAATTTCGGCATTTACTATAGTACAAATTGACTTACAGATTACAGACTTTGGTTCAACAAAATGGTAGCGTCATACTATCCTGAAGAAGTTACTCAAAATAGAATCAGTTGGCTGAAGCAAACTGAAAGGTGGCCGAAAAGAGACTTTGTTACATCCGCTGTAAGTATATTATTCATTGTAAACGATATAATTCGGTTCAAAAATCAAGTCATTTATTCAAATTAGGCTGAGAATCAGCACTTTTCATCATTATTTCAGTGGATTAATGTTATGGAGAATTTGTTTATATTTTTTTATATCTAATCCAGGTTATAGAAGCTATACAATGGCATCAGAATGAGGCGAAACTATTTGGAAATATAAATTCAACGGACTGTCTCACGGAGTGGGCTGCTCGACTGATGATTAGGTATTTACTACTTAATAAATAATCATTACAACGTCGTGATGGCCCAGTTGTCAAGGCGTACAAGGTTGTGTCTATGTAAGTGCAACATGTTAAGGTGAATCTAGTCGACATTTTTTCCATACAAATTTCGGGAGTATATTAATTACTCCACTGTTCGACAATGTACTTCAAAAATTGAACATGGTATGGTTTTGTCTCATTATTAATATTGTCTGTGTGGAAACAGAATACTAAAATAAAAAGCCAGGATTCAGCTGGATGCGGGAAGCACAGAACCGGTTGAAGTGGCGGAGCTTGGGGGAGGCCTATGTCCAGTAGTGGACGTCTTTCGGCTGAAATGATGATGATGATGATGGAAAAATTAGGACCAATAAAGATTAGTTTTTCTTGCTAATTTAAGCGTGTTTAAGTAATAAAAGAAGTGTAAAATCTCCAAAACTAAGTTAGTACAGACAAAGCTCAAATATCGAAAAAATCGATAAGCTTTATTGGCCATTGATATATGCAGTGGGTTTTTCATAAAACCCGATCTTCCGAAAGACTTTTCTTAATTTTTTACGCGCCTGTCTTACTATAAATGATCCTGCATCTCACTCAATAACATTGTGCGTGTAGACTAGTGTCTAACTGCACATACTACCTCTGTCGGAGACGATGCCTGGTGAGAACGTGTGCTTTTTAGCCAGGTGAGTTCGAGCCCGCGACTAGATTCCCCTTAAAATGTCGTGATGGCCCAATGGTTAAGGCCTACAAGGTTGTGTAACTGCAACATGTTAAGAGGGCAAGCGCCAGGGTGGCAAAAGAAATTCGAAATTTTCTTACGTTTCTTTTGCAATCCGCAGGTCTGTGTGCCAGAACATGAGGGGTTGGATGATTTTAATTATTTTGAAAAAATAAGAAGAAAGATTGGCATTACAGCATTAAAAACATTAAGATAGTTAGGATAATGTTTATTTGCCCAAAACAGCGCTTTACATTTCCTTAAGATCTACATTATTAAAATACCTAAATTTACATAAAGAACAAGAATAACACGCAAAGGAAGCATTTTGCTTATGAATGCACTGGGTCGAGTCTGTCTCGTGGAGTCCATTAAAACTATTAAAAAGAAAAAACAGAAAACGATGGTAATAATGCCAAAAGGGACTCAGCTCAGCATAATGTCAGATGACAACACATTGTGTACCATCTGACGCTGATTTTCAACTGCAGCCCATGAAAAAATATAATACCCTGGCGCTTCCCATTAATAAATTAAGTTTTGTTGCATTTGAAAGCTAAATAAATATATGTATTATAATTTTAGATCGGCGTACTATCACCAACAATCCGACTCAGACAGCCAAGAACGGGTGACTTTCACTAAAGACGAGCTGCTATGGTGCAAACAAGCCAATGAGAGGAAGCTGCCGGTTTTAGCTCTGCAATGCATCGACAGGAATAAGGGGTGAGTCATAATTTTTAGGGTCCCCTAAGAGTTCCAACGGGACCCTATTACTTAGGCTCCGCCGTTTGTCTGTCCATCCGTCTGTCACAGGGTTATATCTTTACAACTGTAATAGGTAGTACTTACGCCTGAAAATTTCACAAAGTTTGTGTTCCAATTCTGTCTTTATTATTGTGAGGTTAAACTGAAAATTGCTAAATATAATATGACGTCACACCATGGAACACACAAACATGACAAAGACGGGGCTCCAAAGTTAACTAAATTCATGGGAAAGTTTTTTGTTCAAGGACCATCCCTTATAAAAAAGTCAGATAACGCACAGCCTTTGAGCTAGAAGCATATTTTGCACAAGAGTTCCCTTTATAGCGAAGGTGAGCACCACAGAATAGATAAAAGAGGTTAGAAGGGCCTTGTGGGCGGGGCAGGCGCGCCGCACTTATGAGCAAACGCTCATAAGTCAACCGAAATTTGGTTCATCGGCCAACAGTCGCGCTCATATTGTGACAACGTGCGAAGTTCCGCAAAAAAAATTGAATGATGCCGTCTTGCACTATTATAACGTGTCGGAAAAGAAGCCAGATGTGTAATGTAGCCCGGGAAGGGATTTCTTTTGACCGGAAAGTCCAAAAACCTTAAAATACAAGTGATAATTATTACAATTGTATTATGTAGTTTGTAGACAAAAACGATACAATCGCAAACAGATGCAAAATTATACATTGCTTTCAATGCATGGGTACCATTTTGTACTAGATGAGTGATTGCGCAATGTATTGCGTTCACTGCGAAAGTCGCGTGCGCCGAGCCAAATCTAAAATTCTGCGAATTCCGAATCGATAGTGTTGTACGTGTGTGAGTGTACGTCAAGCGCAGAGTTTGCGTTAGTGTGACAACCAATAGCAAACTCGCGATCTAAAGTGCGTGTGGTTTATTTGTGTGCGTAATGCGCGTACGTCTCTTGCTTGTAGTGGAGTTAAAGAGTGGGAAATAAGCGGCGACACTCGTTCTAATACAAATCAGGAACTATTTCCTTTTTAACCTCTTTCATCTATTCTGTGGTGAGCACTAAGGAAGGATTTTTGAAATTTCCAAATTAGAACAATAGAAATTATAAAAAATACACACAACATAACCAACCATTTACAACTAACCACCAACCAACCAACGGCCAACCAACCGCCCACCAACCTTTAACCCAACCATGGCGGTGGTAGTTTTCGTGTTAGTACGTTGAGATCTTTTTAAACTACGCGACGGATTTTAATGCGGTTTTCATCAATAGACAGAGTGATTCTAGAGGAAGGTTCATATCTATAATACACCAACCTCCAAGCGGGCGAAGCCGCTGTCAAAAGCTAGTTTACAATATTTTGATGTGTTGGTTCTTAGGTGATTTATTTGCAATCTGATTTCTAGGTGTTTACTAGACGTTGAGATCCTCCCCTGGGTCCAAGAGAGGGTGAAGGCATACCGGACCATAGGTCTCAAGGAAAATAACCTGAACTCGCTACGGAAGGCGCTGGAAGCCGCAGGTAATGTGGTATTTCTTTTTTCATAACTCTTAATGGATTAATTTGTTAAGAACTAACTGACCCGACACATGCTGTCCCGGCCAAATTTTAATAGTTCATACAAAATCCCATAGAAAAAAGGTTTCGTATTTCCCGGATTAGAACATTTTCATCCATTCCATCTTTTCTAATGGGATTTCGGACTATTACGAACATTTTGAAACAACAAATATCCAAATTGGTTGTCGTTCTTGTGATGCGCTTACCAACGATGAACGAACGGCATTTTTATTTACATGGAACTGATGCATAAGTGACGAAATGTGAGTGTAGTGTAGGACCTGAAGGATCCCTCGAGTACCGGAGTCTAATAATGAAACACTTGTATGCGTGTAATTATAATAGTATATTTTATATCGAGGGACAATGAAAGCGAGGGTTTATTAAGTTGGTGTTTAGTCTCGAGGTGCAAACTGTACTTTTCACTTTGAGTGCGAGAAAAATAGTCAATTTAGTACAAAAACATTTAATAAATATTACTTAATTTTTTTTTTCTTCTAAACTAGTCACAGATTAACAATTTAAAACACATAGCGCCACCTTCTTTGCGGAAAAACCATGGAACTAAAACTCTCAACATGTTCGCAATGAAGATGGTCCAAACTCGACAGATAATAGTATATTTACTGGCTGTTTGAGTTTGTCTATGTCACATGAAGGAAATTAAAAAACGAATTACTTTTCACTCCCTTGAGACTAAAGTGGTCACTTTAGTCCCGCTTCGTAGGGCTATATTGGCGTACTTTTAGAGCATGAGAAGTGAAAATTATATTATTTATTCCACGCTTCTCACGTTCTCTTCCGAAACAAAACAACCTAAGCTAAAATATTTGAAAGATTGATCTAGATCTCCTTGATAGTTCGAATGTGACAAAGCCATTTCGTTGCCTGCTGGTACGACGATAAGGTTGCCTTCGATAAACAACCATTCTTTACTACTTAGGTCAATCTCTGCCTAACTCTTCGGAGCGTGTTTGTTATAAGCATAATTAGCATCTAATGTTCTTACTGCTAGGTGGGACACAGGTGGCCTCCTCTCTGTGGGAGGAGAGAAGATATTTTAATACGGTATTACACTCATTTTTCAAAAGTATCTTAATTAGATTCTAAAGTGCTAATAAACCACTAAAAAAACACAACATTTTTATTTAATCGATTAGTGCCATAAAAATGCATTTAAATTTTACATTTTCAAATTTCGCGCGTAATTTGACAAAAACGCTGGACGCGGTAGACGCCATATTGCTCCGTGGGTATGACGTCAGTTTGCTAAAAACCAATTCGCTGATATTTTACAAGATAATTGTTTATAATTTAAAAAAAAATGTTATTTTTCTACCTATCGTTGGTTTGCTGTTCCTGAATGCAAAATGTTATTTAAATAAAAATTACTTTGATTACGAAAATTATAAAAGTAGATAGTTGCTCAGTTGACATGCCGCCGTATGACGTAATAACATAGCCGGTGCTATTTCATGGTGTTCAAGAACAGATTAAAAAACTGAAATCTTATTGTCTGTATTTTGTTGTTTCATGAACTAAAACTAACATTTTCCGACTGCATTTACCTAAGCTATCTCAATAACATATTTTTAGACTTTTTCTCGTACAGAGTAAAATACCCTATTCTTATTATTCGTACATCTGTTTCAGAAAAACTAACAATTCAGTGTGCCTCGAAGTCTTCATTTGATACCCACATTTCAATGCAAAATTTGATTCTGCATCTTCATCACGATTTGGAATGTAAGTACACATTTTTATTAACAAAAAACTATACAGCTTTCAAAAAAAGTATGCGCTTCGGGTATCATCGTCTATTCTCGGAAATACGAACGTGTCATAGTGTGATCATACATACAGGGTCAAACTAAATTAGCTGGCAATACTTTACTCACGTGTAGAGTATAGCATATCGGTATCGAAAACGAATGAAAAAAAAATATCATTCCAGCTTTGTTTTTTTTTTTTTTTGTGTGGGAAATCATCAAATAACTTCTCCCGCTCTGGGTGGAGCGGGAGGGCGTGTCAGACTTTTGCTGACTAAAACCCACCCGTGTTCCCTCAGTTGCCTGTGTGCCAGGGGCCGCGGTATCTCTTTCGAACAACCCGCACCCCTGGCAGGCATCGGCCCTTGCGGGCCCCATGAGTTGCTGCTGATATCTCTTTGAGGCGCGCGTGGAACACAACGCGCCGTCGACCCGGGCTTGGTCCTTACCGGACAGCGAGCTACCCATTACTCGCCGTCCGCAAGCCCGCGCCTACGGTGGCCGGGATTCCAGCTTTGTTCAAACTTTAAATGACACTGAAATGGACATATAGGCTATGAGAATTCCTAAAGAATATCTAAGTTCAACGAAAAATTACAAAAACAGCTGATCGAATACGGGCATTAGCTTTCGCCCGAAATGATGATTTTTTCTATGTATATTTCTTAATTTTCGACATTCAAATATGTACCCTAACTGTGCAGTGGGCTAGCCATGTTTGTCGAAGGACCGATGGCCGGTGGAGCAGACGAGTCCTGGGGTGTACGCGGACCCCAGGACTCGTACAAATCTAAGCACAAAATCCGTAGTTTCGGCCGAAGTTACGGAAGATTCCTACTCCGTATTACCTTTGGACATAAGATTAGTTCGGGGCCTGAACTAGGAATGAACGACAGGGTGATATGACAGTAATTGTCCTTACTATAATCAGGAGTAGAATTCATTGGTACATATTTTACATACTATTTATTAGTTTATTAGGGTTAATTTTAGCAGATTACCGCCTAAGTCAGTCATTCATTTGTCATTATCAGAGGTCGGAGTAGGTAGATTGATTTAAGGTCGTTGACGTCAAACGTAGAGGATAATATGGATATGCCTCCAAAATACCGGAACTTCATATTTCTTGTGATATTTGTTCCGGAATTTTGAAATTAGCACGAATTTGTGTTTAAGGAGAAAAACGTATTAATAATATCAATAGCTACCAGTGTTAGCTAATGGTGAAAGAAATCAGTATTTTATTTTATACAAAAATTTCATATAATAAACGATTTTGTTAGCCTATCTGTATGTTTTTTATTTTATTTTATTCCATAATTCCAATTCCGGAACTTTTTCCGGTACTTCCCGCACATTATGGATAAAATGGCATGTCCATATTATAATATCTTGACGCAAGTATATAAAATCAATCTACCTACTCCGACCTCTGGTCATTATGTACGAGACTACCAATAAATGCCATTTCTTTCAATGGAGTGTCAGTGGCTGACCGTTAGAAAGTCATAATGACGCCATTATATTAGTAGATTATCAAACTTGTCAAAATCAACAATTTTGAAATCAATGATAAACCATTCTGACACTATTGTAATAGCAGACTTGAGGCCCTGGAGTGGAGACCGCGTATCGGCAAACGTAGTGTGGGACGTCCCCCAGCTAGATGGACCGATGACCTTACAAAGGTGTCTGGGACAGACTGGATGCGGAAAGGCGGAGGATAGTTTTGTAACGCAGCATGGGAGAGGCCTATGTCCAGCTGTGGACTGCGATAGCCTGAATTGATTGTTGTATGCGATTCGGGGCCATACAAACATCCTTGGCTGGCATGATACTTTTATATACATGTTTTTTTATTACTTACAAACATTTATACGCCCTCTGGTATAACATAGCGCACGCTTTATTATCTTTATAAATCATCATTATTGTACCTACCTATGTTAAACAAATGAATAAATTACTTATGACTCATGACTTACATAGTATAAAACGAAGTCGCTTTTGCCATTTATTTATTTTCTCTCATGCACATCACAATTTTTCACAATACATTACTGTCGGTTTTTGTACATGAACCTTGTCAGGGCACTGCAAAGCACAATGTTGGTTTGCTGTTGAGTTTATGAACATCGAATTAACACAATTATCACACAGTTAAATGAAACTAATATTATTATTATTATGTCCTTTATTTAATTACTATCCTTATCAACTACATTTTAAATATTTTTATAAAAGTAACTTAAAAAAAACATTAAAAAATATAAAAAATAGTGGTCCGCCGGTATCGGGAGCAGGGTCCAAGCTACCGTTGGTTGGGGCTCCAGAGACAGGAACCTCCTCACGATGCGAGCCGTATCGAGGAGTACTGCCTTCTGAATCAGGCCTTTGATGCAACCGCCTAACGAGAGCCTCGAGAGATGTTGATCGAGGCTTTCGGCCACCAGTCCATTGGCTGATACAACAATCGGCACAATACAGCTGAGTTCACATTCCGCATGTCAACAACCTCGTGTGCTAAGTCAAGATATTTAATTTGTTTCTCTTTCTCAGTTTTCACGAGGTTCCCGTCATGCGGAATGGTAACATCGAATATAATTGAGCGGCACTCTAACCGATCTATCACTTATTATTAATTATTATTAATTATTTTCGTGTCTGTACGCTTAGTTAATAGTTATTTTAATAAGTTAATGCGATTTTCATCAATATACAGAGTGATCCAAGAGGAAGATTCTTCAGTATAATACACCGACCTCCATGCGAGCGAAGCCGCTGTCAAAAGCTAGTTATGTTATATTAATATACATCCTTAATTTTCAGCTATATCAACAGCAAAATTAGACGGTACAATGCAAGCTGTGAGCAACAAAATAATCCGTGAAAAGGGACGTATAATGTCACCTCAGAGTGCACACGTTTTGAAATCTATGTACGAAACCACTATGTTATATTATGATGAACTATGGGAAAACGGTAAGCATATTTCTGTATAGATTGGTATGTATAGGGGGCAGACATAAACGCGCAAACTCTTACTATAGTAGCAGTCCATGCTTCTGAACCCTTGCGTTGAAATGTATCATCGGTTTTTCTTTTTTTATCAAAAGCAAAATCAAAAGTACCAGTATCAAAAGTCATTTATTCAAATTAGGCTGAGAATCAGCACTTTTCGAACGTCAAAACACATAAGACAGTCCTCCAAAACGCCCGCCCTTCACCACTTCCTAGTGTTTTCGCTTTATAAAAATCAATGTATCGGTCATCATTAATGTATCGTTTTATAAAAATCATCTTTCATTAAAATTTAGGGCTACCTAATGAGGTGAGGTGAGTCGCAATAGTGACTGTTATGCGTGGAGTCCTGGATTTGTTCTCGGTTGATGGCAATAGGCTTACCCCTTATTACATAGGACTTAACATACAAGGTGAATTTTTAGTCACTGTTTAAATTTTTCAGGGTGTTAGTACCCGTGAAATTGAACAAGTTTCTCTAAGGAACATGGGTCCATAGGTAAAAAAAACCGGCCAAGTGCGAGTCGGACTCGCGCACCGAGGTTTCCGTACAAACCTGTAGGTATATAAGTAAAAGTTATGAATTTCAATTTCATACCTCTACGCGTTCATGAGGAAAGGGGTAGTAAGTTTAAAAAAATATGTTCTCCCACGTAGATTCGGAGATAATGACTGTGACGGACGGACAGACAAACACGAGTGATCCTATAAGGGTTCCGTTTTTTCCTTTTGAGGTACGGAACCCTAAAAATCGGACTTCCCATGCAAAATCAATAGTCAGCTGATCGATGATCACCCTGAAAATTTTTAACGGTGACTAGAAATTCACCTTGTATAGCTGGCGAAATATGGGTGTACACTGTGTACAGTCACGAGCATTTATACAGTGTGAGTCTTTATAATCTGCACATACTGAATCGAGGGAATCTTTGCTTAATTTTATCGACGGAAAAAATGATAAAAAAATTCTAAATATTTTATTGAAATTTTTAATGGATTTTTTATTTATTTTTTCGTTTCTGTGACTCCAGTGTATACAAAGCGGTGTAACTTTTTAACTCGATGTTTTATCACGATGAAACAAACTCCATAATGATTGGAAGTAATTAGGTGTCCGCATTAAATGAAAATTGTGTAAAAAAACTGCCACCAATTAAAAATAAACACGTTTTTCCCTCAAAAATCTGTTTTTTTTTCATCAATTTTTGCAATAATCGTAAAATTTCTCAATAAGATGCCCCGATTACCTTCATTTTTTATTACTTTAAATTATTCCTCATCGTATTAGCTATCCAATAGTAAAAATTGCAAGGGTTTAACTCAATCCCATCATTTCTTATCAACAGCCAAAGAAAGGCCTAGAGCACGGCTACGCACTAATTGTTTAGCAGGTAGACGTCCTTTTTTGTTGAGAATGTGCGCGGGTCGGGGTGCGGGGAGGTAGGGCCAGCTGAAGGGACCAGAAGGGATGACAGACAGGCAGTCGCTCCGAATTATTCGCCGCTGCTACATGTGTTTCGTTACTTTCATTCACTGCTACCTGAGTTTCGTGACTTTCGTTCGCTGCTACGTGATGCCGCGCTTAAGTGAATTCTCCCCGGCACACATTGCCGACATTCATTTTTACTATGGGGTGGGACGAGGAAGTGCCAGAGCTGCGCGCGCAGCTTACATAGCTGCGTTTCCTAACAGGCAACCAGTGCCATCTGCCCGCAACTTCCAGGAAGTTCACAGAAGATTGTCGATCACTGGACTTGAATCAAGTAGAGATCGTCGCGAGCCGCCTCAAATAATTATTGATGTGGTTCTGGAACAAGCAGTACTGAGCGATTTGTTTGCTGATCCATCCATAAGTACTAGACGACTGGCTCTTCGTCACGGAATATCACAAAAATCAGCGTGGCGTATTTTAAAGAAAGAAGGATTGCACCCTTACCACTACCAAAGAGTGCAACATCTACATGAAGACGTAGATTGGCGTCCAAGGTGTGTGATGTCCACCTGGATTCAAAGAAATACCAGAGCAAACCCAAACTTTCCGAAAACCATACTATGGATGGACGAATCAACATTTACCAGAGATGGTATTACTAACTGTAGAAATTTACACAGATGGTGCCCTGGAGGTCAAAACCCGAAATTGAAACGTTCATCGACTTTTCAAGTAAGATTTTCAATAAATGTTTGGGCTGGTCTTATCGATAACATGTTGATTGGACCAGTCATACTGCCGAGAACTTTGAACAGTGAAAGATTTTTAAGTTTGTTGACTGACGATCTACCTGAGTTATTGGAAGATGTACCACTGTCTTTGCGTCGAAGGATGTTTCTGCAGATGGACGGATGCCCTGCCCATTATGCCACAAATGTGAGATCATTTTTAAACGAAAATTATCGTGATAAATGGATTGGACGACTAGGACCTGTAGGGTGGCCTGCGCGTTCACCCGATTTAACGCCCCTTGATTACTTCCTGTGGGGGACCATGAAGCAACGCGTCTACAGTACTCCCATCAACAGTGAGGTCGATTTGCGTGATCGCATAATTAACTGTGCAAATGATATTCGCAATGATCCCGAAATGATAAGGAGAGCGACACAACAAATTTTAGTTCGCGCGGCTTTGTGCCTACAACAACGAGGTGGACATTTTGAGAACCTAATGCATTAAATTTTCTTTAAAATAATAAATGTTTTAATTGAAATCTTTTTCATTCATTGAACCCAAATAAATCATCCTTAAGAGAACAAAAATAGCGCGTTCGAAGTGCCATCTTTAACACTTGATAGAAAGTGTTTTGTCTGAGCTAAAAGCATACAATTTTTATTATTAGGTAGCTAATACGATGAGGAATAATTTAAAGTAATAAAAAATGAAGGTAATCGGGGCATCTTATTGAGAAATTTTACGATTATTGCAAAAATTGATGAAAAAAAACAGATTTTTGAGGGAAAAACGTGTTTATTTTTAATTGGTGGCAGTTTTTTTTACACAATTTTCATTTAATGCGGACACCTAATTACTTCCAATCATTATGGAGTTTGTTTCATCGTGATAAAACATCGAGTTAAAAAGTTACACCGCTTTGTATACACTGGAGTCACAGAAACGAAAAAATAAATAAAAAATCCATTAAAAATTTCAATAAAATATTTAGAATTTTTTTATCATTTTTTCCGTCGATAAAATTAAGCAAAGATTCCCTCGATTCAGTATGTGCAGATTATAAAGACTCACACTGTATATAAACACACAGCCAAATTCAAAAGCGATTGTCGCTTGTATAACTTTTCCAAACTTGAGATAACCTAGGTATTTCATTATAGTGTGGGTTCCAAAATACTATTTTCATGTACACTAATAATAATATTATAAAGAGGAAAGATTTGTATTTTTGTATGTAACGAATAAACTTACGGAAACGGGAACTACGCGGGTGAAACCGCGGAGCGCTGCTAGTAATTACATAGCATTACAATCTGTACAAGAGGAGAAAATCACTTTTAAAAGTTGGTAAGCGTATACATACTAGTGCTCATGACTGTACTATGCCCCTCTACGCCTTAGGGTAATCATCATCATATTAGCCGAAAGACGTCCACTGCTGGACGTAAGCCTCCTCCAAAAGGGGGGAATTTCCCATAATCGCCACGCTTGGCAGGCGGATTGGCATCGCAGTATGGTGGTCAAATGCATAGAGAACGCTGCTGCCCATTCTCTAGTAAGTCCCTTAGTCGCCTTCTACGACACCCACGGGAAGAAATGGGATAGTGCTATTCTTTTACGTCCGGCACCGCACGGAACCTTAGGGTAATACATGTAAATAATACTGGCCTGTTATCTTCCTACTGCAAGGCAAAGTCATATTCTCAAACAGAGAAGACAAGAGCATTCATCACACTTGCTCAAATCGAACAAGGAAAACATCGTGAGCAAACCAGCATGTCCTAGAACCAAAAATTCGAAGACATGTGTCATCTACCAACCCGCACTGGGCCGGCGTGGTGGATTACGGCCCACTCCCTCTTACGGAGAGGAGGCCTGTGTCCCAGCAGTGAGAACGTTATTGGCTTGTGATGATGAATGAATATTATAAATGTGAAAGTAACTCTGCCCGTCTGTTACGCTAAACAGCTGAACCGATCGTCATGAAATTTGCCAGATATATAGCCTGGGATATGGAGTTGGACATAGGCTCCTATCTTACGCGATAACCGACATCTACGCGGGCGGAGCCGCGGCCAAAAGCTAGTAATTTACATAAAGTAAAGCGACTTACGCGCCGTGACTTACGACTGTACTTGTAGGTCGTAGTTGTGAACTCAGACAGGTGCTTTAAAATTAAATTAAAATTCATTTATTTCAGGCAAAACCAATATTACATATTAAATAAAATAAAATTTCACAATGCTGCCACAGAAAAGAATAAAATGTAATTACGAGAATACAATTTTTATAATAAAAAGTCACAGAATTATAATAAAATAACATGTCACAGAATTGGAATTTCAATATGTGAAATTGAACTTGACTTTTTTACGCGATAACTGACATCCACGCGGGCTGAGCCGCGGTCATAAGCTAGGTAGTTAAATATAAGTCCAGGTTTCTTCACAATGTTTTTCCTTCACCGATATCAGTAATGTCCAAGGGCGGGTTTCCCTTGATGAAAAACATGATATAACGAAATTATATTTACAAACTTGTAATTTCAGATGAATCAACACAAAATCATATAATTCTTCGAATGACGGAGATAATTGATAAAGTCTTGGATCATAATTTAGCTGCAGACTGCAATCTTTTGATTTCGGTATTGTTGAACAGACTCGCGTACTCTGAAGCTACTTTAAGCGAGGAGACGGCTAAGGGTTTACTTGATCAGGTAATCTGTTAACACACGAATGTATTTATAGTACATTTAACCCGTCCTTCGAAGCAATCGTGAACAAGCATCTTCTGGGTACGCTCAATCTACCATAGACCTAATCAATCGCTTTCCATCAGGCGTGATCGAGGTCAAGAGCAGGCCCGTTTAGTAATAAAAAGAATAAAAAAATAACTGGTGTAATTGTGGGTGTACTCTAGATACACTTCTGTTTAACCCTTCAGAGAAAACAGCCCTGATGTTTTTATAATTATCTTTCAGATATCCCGCGTCTTCAATCGCCTAGACTTCTGCAGTATTGCCATACTCAAAAAAGTGCTAGCAGTGTTGCCAGTAAACGTTTTAAATGAGAACTATTTGGATAAGCTGCAGGATTCAGACTTAGATGTCTGTAAGGAGTATTTTCAGTTAATCTGTGACGCTAATTATTCTTTGCTACAGTATTGTAGTGAATTACGGAGAAATAGTAAGTTAACATAAGTATAATTAGTCTATAACGTGCCCACTGCTGGGCCAGTTTCCTCATAAGAAGACTCCCGATCTGAACCCTGCGACCCAGTTACTGGGTAACACGATACCCCTTTGTTTAACTCCAAGCAATGTGACATTATAATCATCGTTTTCTTTATTTACTAAAATATGCTTTATTGTGATCAAAAATGTCAGGTATCGCTTGGACAGCTTATAATCTGACCTAATTGAGTATCATTGAGTAATAGAGAGTAATATTTAGTATCCTAATATTTTGAAATATTCAGTTCTAGATGAAACAGAATGGAACACAATATTCAACAGAATGAAAACCAGGCTTTTCGAAACTAAATACGGAGGCACCGACTATCAATCGTTAAATACAATGAAAAATAAACTCTATGCCTTGGAAGATATGACTGAAATTGGTATGTATAATATTAACTGTCATTGGTTTAAAAACAAAAAGCAAATAACAACTCAGAAATTAAAATAGGCCGTGGCAGCTAGGAGATGACCAGTCCCTACTGGCAGAGCGCGTTTACGAACATGACGTATGGATCAACACCATTTCGCTCAACCATTTTGAAAGTTTAGAGGAGAAGTTTTTATCCAGTGCGCAAACTGTAACCATGAATTCAGCATATCATGGCTGCTTCGACTGTCAATAGCTAAATGCAATGAAAAATAAACTCTATGCCTTCGAAGAAATGACTGAAATTGTTATGTATTAGTATCACATTGGCAAACTGTTACCATGAATTCAATCAATTATTTACTTCTTACCCATTACAAAAAAATCGCCGATTATAAAAAAAAGCTATGGCTGTCAAAATATATGGAGCAGCAGATTTTTTTTTAATAACCGACGAAAAGTTCATGGTAACAGTTTGAGCATCGGTGTCCCCTGCATTTTATTAATTTTATTACATTTCATTTTGTTAAATTATAAAACAAACTATTTTTCAGATTCAAAAGCGACTGAATTAAAACTAATAATAGACGAACTATCTTCTAAACCCAAGAGAACAACACTAAGATTATCGCAGCTCTGTCCGGATCTGTGCTCGGCCGCCATCTTGGATCGCAAGAAGGTTCACTTACAGAGGTTACTGCGACTACCTCTCAACGTGCACGTCGTGAAGTTCGCGGAGCAAGTAAGTTATTATTAGAGCCTATCAAAATCAATAATCAGTTTCGGTGAAAAAAAAAAACTAGTTTCGACCGCAGTTTCGGTTTCGGCCAAAAAATGCCCGAGTCTTCCGCCCGACTAACATTTGTCTTAACCGCATAAGTTTGAGGCTCTCGGGCCCTCGACTAAGAGGGCTCCTAAGCGCATGCTTGGAAGAGAGCCGGTTCTCACTTCACTGGAAGACAGGGAAACTGGTCCTCATTAAGAAGCCGGGGCGTCCCACGGACTCTCCGTCCGCTTACCGGCCCATGGTGCTGCTCGACGAGGTAGGCAAGCTCTTTGAAAGAGTAATTGCAGACCGCCGTCGGGCGGCTGGCGCGAGTGGGGCAGGACTTGGCAGAGAGCCAGTTGGGTTTCCGCCGGAGGCGCTCCACGGTTGATGCCATCATGCGCGTGCGAGCCCTCACGACGGGGGATGTTGTGACCCGGGGTGAGGTCGTCTTGACGGTGTCTCTAGACATCGCCAATGCTTTCAACACCCTGCCCTGAAGTTGCATAAGAGAGGCACTTCGGTGTCACCGGATGCCAGACCTACCTCTGTCGCGTGGTCGAGGCCTATTTGACGGACAGGGCCGTCATCTACCCCGGTCACCAAGGAGAGTGGAACCGGCGTGAGATGTCGTGCGGTGTCCCACAGGGATCGGTCCTGGGGCCGCATCTGTGGGACATCGGGTACGACTGGGTGCTGCGCGCCGACCACCCTCCCTAGAGGCGTCAGCGTAGTTTGCTACGCTGCGGCTTCTAGTTTATTGAATTATATGAACTTATGTGTGATTATTGATTAATCACGGTGTTTAAAAAAAAAAAAAAAGTTTCATGTTTCGAGTTATAGTTGAAGGTTAGAGTTTTAGATTGGCACACCTTGCTAACCGCCTCCCTCCCCATCAACGTATGACGTAATTTATAGAAACCTTTCCCAAAAGGACTCCTATGCAGAAATCTATCTCTACTCACCCTTTCATACACTACAAGCGTGATATTATGTTCCAGATATCAGTATTCACAGACTCCGTCCGTCGTCCTTGCGTTTTAAAAGCGTTACTATCGAATGGCTCGACGCGTCGCTTCATATGTAAGAGCGGCGAGCCGATGGATCGCGACGCGTCCGTTCAAAGAGTGGCGGCCATCTTGCCGACTATCAACCGGGAGTTACGAGTTAGAAGCTACAATGTAAGTATTGCTGGTTCAGAATGTTGGGCCACAAAAGGGATGAATGAAAAGCAATTAGATGCAGCTGAGATGAGAATGAGTACATAAGAGGAAGGAACTCTGTAAGTGGCACCGGTAACTGAAAAATTGTGAATGGAAATCAGTTGACGGAAAAATGAGGAAAATGTCGTGAGGAAAGTTTTGAGTATGAATGTCGATGGCTATATGAGTAGAGGGAGACCAAAGAAACGATGGATGGACTGTGTGAATCATGATATGGTTAGAAAGGGTGTGACTACGGAGATGACGACTAGTAGAGAAGTGTGGCAGAAAAAGACATTTTGCGCCGACCACAAATAAATTGAGATACGGGCAGGAGAACGATAAAAGATGATGTTGGTTCATATTAAAGGAAGGGGGTGTATCGCCACGAGTTGGTTTTTAGGAATTCGGCGTGATAAGGTCTGTGTTGTTGAATCAGAACGTTGGGCCACAAAAATGATGAATGAAAGGTACCTAACCGCATTAATGTGACGACGCGTTGTGTTCCACGCGCGCCTCAATGAGATGTCAGCACCAACTGGTGGGGTCCGCAAGGGCCGATGCCTGCCAGGGGTGCGGGTTGTTCGAAAGAGATACCGCGGCCCCTGGCACACAGGCAACTGAGGGAACACGGGTGGGTTTCAGTCAGTAAAAGTCTGACACGCCCTCCTGCTCCACCCAAAGCGGGAGAAGTTATTTGATGATTTCCCAACCTCAAAACAAAAAAAAAACGCATTATTAATGTAAGTTTTTTTTTAAATCTTCACATAGTATAAAGCAAAGTCGCTTTTCGTGTTTGTAAGCTTAGATCTTTTAAACTACGCAATGTATTTTAATGCGTTTTCATCAATAGACAGAGAGATGCTAGAGGAAGGATCAAATGTATAATACACCAACCTCTACGCGGGCGAAGCCGCTGTCAAAAACTAGTTTATAATATAATAATTTGTGTGTATAATTTTACAGGTAACTCCACTGAGCGATGATTCAGCCATTATTGAATATTTAGAAGACCATATTAGACTGAGAGACTTGATGGAGGAAAAACATGATATAAATGGTAAGTTATTATCATTGTCTGACTAGCGACCCGCCGCATATCTAATCTAATTTATTTATTTTATGTTTAGCCTCTCAGGGCCTCAGGACAAAGGCCTCCTTTTCTATTTTTCACTCTTCTCTCTCTCTCTGTTCCGAAGATTTCCCTCATATTATAAACCCATTTATTTTGCCCGTATCCCAAATTATTTGTGTCCGGCGCAACATGTCTTATTCCTCCACGCTTCTCCACTAGTCGTCATCTCCGTAGTCACACCCATTCTAACTATATCATCATTCACACAGTCCATGTATTATTTTTACCTCTTTTTAATATTAGTAGGTAGGTATAGATGAAATGTGGTGTAACCAACTGTATCTAACTCTAAAGTCCCCGTCACGAGAAGCTATAAATTCTGTAAACACACATTCAGGGGTTCAAATGTTTACGTTCCATGAGTCAGTCAGTCGCGTTCCAGTACCACAATACATTAGACGACAGCGCTTTAAATCGTTAAAATATAACCCGACCAAGTGAAATTGCTCGTTAGTTTCGTATTACACGTGTGTTACTTTGAGTTGGTTGAATTTGGGATTATTTGTTATTGATTGAATTGTCGCTGCGTAACTTGGTAGAAGTTCTTTATTTACAAAATTTATAGCTTCTCGCGACGGGGACTTTAAGTTAATATTTATAATTTCAGTTCCAGTAAACAAGACGGGCTATGAGAAGCTGATACTAGCGCCTTCTCTAGCCAAGGAGCAATATAATGCTATGTGTGATAAAGTCACACCCTATATTCTGAGGTGAGTGTTTATTCTGCGCTCATACGGTCGTATTATACGGCCACGAAATACAAGATCACAACTAGCCCTTTTTTTTAATTACGGGCGGAAATCCTCATGGATGTCCTCCGCCCCGAGGAGGGCGAAGGGGTCTGTCAGACTCTTACTGACTAAAACCACCCCGGTGTTCCGTCTCTCACTTGTACCGGGGATCACGGGAACTAGTCCGACTTCCGCGATCCCCGGCTAGTGCCGGCCCGCCTCTGTGGGCCACCTCGCGATAGGGGGGGAGTGAGGTGTTATACTCCTCCCTTACGTCATAGAGAGGCGCGCGTGGAACACTACGCGCCGCCATGTCGGGTCCTAAGAAGTAGGGGGTGACAAATTTATCACAACTAGCCCTACCGCAACCTGTTGCCTGTTCGGTACATGATTCTGAACGCATACGTTGACATTTATTGACGATTATTTAAAAAATATGCTTTTCCATACATTTTGACGGCGAAAGTATAAAACAGCTGTTTCTTTTTTTTCATAACCGCCTAATAATTTCTACGCAGGCGGGTTCAGAATCATGTGCTGTTTTTTCACCATGCCGCGGTTGGTCGGTGGATGGGTGACCATGTTTACGTACCAAGACCCCTCCGTGCCTCGGAAAGCACGTTAAGCTATTGGTCCAACCTGTCATTCGTGGATCTTTGACAATCGTCTTGGGTCTTCAGAAGCCCGAAAAGTTGACAATCAGTCTTACCAAGGGGTATCGTAATACCCCAGTTACTGGGTTGTGGAGGTCAGATAGGCAGTCGCTCCATGTAAAATACTGGTATTCAGCTGCATTCGGTTAGATGACCCGAAAATAGTTGGGAAAAGTCTACGCAGAATACAAATATTTTATAATGTTTTTTTTTTTAATGATATACAAGCTTATAATATTTCAGATCTTCTATAGAAAACAATTGTTCCTGTGTCAAAGAGTTTATAACTAAGAAAAGAACATTTGAAGATACTTTAGGCACTATGACCATCCTAAATTGGCTTTTCGGTAAGTACCTGTTGGAACCTAATATGGTTGGTGAAGAATGTAAATGAAAGTCTGGAGTCCAGTATTAAGTGTATTGATAATTCAGGGATTATGTTACAGTGTGGTTGGTTACAATATATTGTTAAGACACAAGTTAACACTAGGGCGCGGCGCGGGCGACTGGCGCTCGACCGTTCGCGCGGGGCTCATTGCAATTTGCCTCGTGTGCATTATTGCTACTGTAGTTCCTACATACCTCCCCGCATAAAAATAAAAATGAGTGCTTAATAAGTTTTTACACAATGCCAAGAAAAAGGACAAACCAAAAATACCATGGGACACAGAAAGTATAGAAGCATTCGAACAATGTAAAGTCAGCATTAAAGAAGCGACGACTACATTGTTTCACCCAAGTGCTGACGCGCCTGTGTCAATAATGACTGACTGTAACATGTTTATTAATTACCAACTTAATTGTCAGTTGGTTCTAAACAAATTATACGACAGCAACTGCACAATGCGCTTTACAGACGCTTTACTTCATGTATATTATTTTATCACCAAAGCTCTCAAAACGGTGAAGGAAAACATCGTAAGGAAACCGGCATGTGTTAGAACCGAAAATTCGAAGACATGTGACATCTACCAACACGCACTGGGCCCGCGTGCGGCCACTCCGTCTGACAAAGAGGAGGCCTTTGTCCCAGCAATGGGAACTTTATGGGCTAATTATGCAAATAGACAACAAAAAGTTCCAATATAAAATTAAATTTAATTCGAAAGCATCCATCGGTTTCTTACTAAACTTCAACTATATCTGATGAAACTGGTTACTTAACTCTTTTGATAGTTGTATTCTCTGAGCTTCTCAAGTTCTAAGTTGAGCTGCATGATTACTGATAAATGCGTGCACTGATTGGACAGGTCCACTCAATCTGTGTGGTTCTTTCCTCAAAAGATCATTATATACACCAATCCACATGATCTGACCAAGACTCTGTCAAAATCAAAATCATAATTTATCATTTACTAGCTTTTTCCAGCGGCTTCGCCCGCGTGGAGGTCGGTGTATTATACATATAAACCTTCCTCTTGAATCACTCTATCTATTAAAAAATCCGTTGCGTAGTTTTAAAGATTTAAGCATACATAGGGATATAGGGACAGAGAAAGCGACTTTGTTTTATACAATGTAGTGATGTCGGTCGGAATAAAGTTAAATGTACAGACACCAGCACATCAAACTACCCCAATCTGTCAAATTTCCTTGATAGATTTTCAACTTCATCACATAAACATCAAGTTAATGTTTAATTGGAAAAAAATTACAGTTTGGAGTAGCTTGGTGTGCTGGCGTCTGTACAATGACTAGCTCGAAAGTTTAATCTTGAACTAAAATAAAGTTTATTTGTACCTTTATAAATAATATCATATATTATTTGTTGTTATAGCCGCCATAGTAATAATAATATAATAATGTAAGCTTTTATTCAGACACAACAATTTTTACATAGTTTGAATCTTAACCTAACGACTCTGGCGAATCGGTTACACCGACAGCCCGGTCTGTTTGCCCAACTTTGGCAAAGGCCTCCTCCATCTCTTGCCACTCTGTTCTATTTTGCGCTCTGCTAGTCCATGTTTTCCCTGCAGTGATCTTTATTTCGTCTTCCCATCTTCGAAACTGTCTACCTCGATTCCTTTTCCTATTTCTTGGGTACCAAAATACTATGCTTCTGTTACACTTTTCAATGCCTCTTATTATGTGATTAGTCCATTTCCACTTTAGTTTCTTTATTCTCATTGTTACGTCTTCAATTTTCGTGCGTCTTCTGATAGTTTTGTTCTTAATCCTGTCAGACTTCCTTATATTCAGCATGCTTCTTTTCATTGCTGTCTGGCATGTTTCCAGTTTCTTGTATTGCGCTTCAGTGAGGGCCCAAGTCTGGCAACCATACGTTAACACTGGTAGTATGCAGGTGTTATATAGTTTTCTTTTGACAGTCATCTTGGTTTCTTTGTTCTTCATTACTTCCTTAAACCCCCAGTAACATTTCCATGCTTTCCCGATTCTTGTGTCTATTTCTTTTGACATTATATCTGTGATTGATATAGCCGCCATAGTAGTACACACTTAATTTTAAATGTCAACCTACCTATTACCATTCATCTATACAGGTCTGTGACAGAAGGACGGACAGCAGAGCCAATGGGGTCCCCTAAAAATGACGTGTTCTTAAGGCACAACAAGTTTTTTTTTCTTATCCTAATTTCAGGCGTAGGCGACCGTCACTTACAGAACATAATGTACAGCGTTCGAGACGGTGGCGTGTGCGGCGTCGACTGGGCGTCAATTTTCCAATATGGCTCCCAGGAGCTACCCCCGGCGAGGCTCACGGCTAATGTCCTGGCTGTGTGCGATGTCAAAGGTAATATATTATTTCAGTAATGGATAAGGAACAACAACGTCATTCTCCCGGCCTTACGCCAATTTATTTGAGGGACAACATCAGGGGCCCAAGTCTGCTATTTTTATAAATTCGTCATTCCAACACGATCCCATTGTCATTTTGCTAAAATTCGTCGGTCATTGGTCGGTCAATGGTCTCGTAATAGAATTGTGTTATAATGACATTATCGTGTTGCCATTATTATAAAACCCGTTAGTAGAAATGATTTTCCAAAAACTACTACTAAATTTGAACATTTGTTCATGCCCGATTTCATTTATATATTTTTAAATATTATTTATTAGTGTTCAATTTTAGCAGATTACCGCCTAAGTCATTCATTTGTCATTATGTACGAGATTACCGATAAATGCCATTTCTTTCAGTGGAGTGTCAGTGGCTGACCATTGGAATGTCATAATGACGCCATTTTAATAGTAGATTACCAAACTTGTTAAAATCAATAATTTTGAAATCAATGATAGACCATTCTGACACTATTGTAATAGCAGACTTGAGGCCCCGGAAATTTGTCTGATGGTGGCGAGTTCGTATAAAGAACGTATCAGTTATTTTTATTATTTTCATTTCAGTGTTAGAAAGCCGTCTACAAAGTATGTTGTTATGTTTGAGAGAATCACAAAAACTGTTCGAAGCATTTATTAGGACATCATTCTATTGGTCTGGACCAGAATTCAAAGAGGTATGAATATCCGTTTGTAGTATTTCTAAGTAGTAATATAACGCTCGTATTCCCCGTACGGTATACCAATCAGCTCTGCTTACCCCTCCGGGAATTACAGGCGTGATGTTATGTCTTCACTGATCTGATGATCAAGGGCGGGCGTTTTGGGGGACTGTGTTATGTAATTTTGACGTTCAAAAGTGCTGACTCTGTCTAGTTTGAATAAATGAATTTTGATTTTGAATATGTTCTTGGAAAACTAAAAAAATATATTTTAGAGTTTGTTGCGCCTCTTCTTCCCAGCTAAAGCACTAGGAAGTGGCGAAGGGCGGGCGTTTTGAGGAACTCTTATACAATGTGTAACATAGTTGACGCAAGACCTCATACACCCCAATTAGAGCATTGCCTTAAAAGCATAAAGGTGCTCTTACACGGGCAATTTTTTGAGCAATTATTGCTCGGCAACTGCAACACTAATGGATCAATCTGGAGCAATTAACTGGAGCAATCTGGAGCAACAACGATAAATTTCCGATGTGTTTCGGTAATATTGCTTCTGATTGCTCCATATATTTCATGAGTTGCCGAATATCCAATCGGTTTGGAAATTTTTAGTCAATTTTCTTTGTCTCGTTTGTACGTATGACTAGGTCTCGTTTTTGAGAGAGGAACCGGCTGGCGGCGGGGGAGGCGCATTGCCTAGTTTTTTAAGTTGCTCCATATTGTGTTGCCGTATTTCTGGCAACAGGTGGCCACATGTTGCCATTGCCCTAAATGGCTAGATGTAGTCGTGACGTCATAGTTAACGAGAATTGCCGAAGTTGGGGCAATTTTAGTTGCTCGTGTAAGTGCACCTTTATACAATGACCAAAACAAGCTGCTGCTACTATTACAACGCAACTGCTATTATTACAAAAAAAGTGTTGACCTAGCATTACTTTTTGCATTTAAAATTGAATGTATTTGCCTTGAAATAAGATTGATTTTTCTTTGGCTCAATCGGCGGTAGATATGGCAAACTACATATTTTTTTTATAAAAAAGTACTTACCCATTAAATAAAAGTTACTGAAGTCGATTCAGTAGTCAATCAGGAAAAAACTACTTTCAGGTCTTGCGTATATTCTGTTACACCTTGTAGAATTATGACGTTAAAAAAATGTTGATTCTAAGACTAATTTGAATAATTATTTTTAGTTGAAATACGTCAAAAATATTTTGCAAGGAAAAGCAGTATCTTATGAAATAACAAGGGAATGTATCGATCAGTCTGAAAAGAAATATAGAAATGAATATGTGAGGTTATTGGATCAAGTCTTTGAGAATTTTGTACGGAAAGATGTGTACAGTGTTGAAGAACAGGTAAGCTTACTGAGCATTGTTTTTATTATTTACACCAGATCTTGCCAGCGGCTTCGCCCGCGTGGAACTCGAAATTTATCGGAAGTGGACGTACTACCGGGATAAAAAGTATCCTATGTGTTATTCCAGGCTTTGAGTAACAAACATCAACATATCATCTTTCACATTATAATATTACTAGCTGGTGCCCGCGACTTCGTCTGCGCAGGATTAGTACTTCGAGTAGCTTATGCCAAAGACTGGCGGGGGGGTCATAGACAAAGACATAGATAAGATAGTAATAAGAAAACTTATTATATTTTCGAAAAAAATACTATTTTAAGCTTTAGGTTTACGGCTTTGGGGTTATGACCCCTAGGACCCCCGCCCCTCGGACCGCGCCTGGGTCCTATCTATCTTTATAACAAAATTCGCAAAACAGCCACAACCGTGACGTATACTCAACGATGAGCGACTTCTTCCCCCAGTACGTCCGACCGCCCGCCGTCGGACCGCACCATAGTATCGCGGACTCTGTTGGTCATCGTCGTAACTATTAAAATATTTGTCCAAATGATGTAGTTCGAAAGATAAAGTTTATCTACTTTAAATAACAGAAGCGATAAAAATATTTATTTTGATATAAGGATCAATTTGGAACTACCAAATGTACATTAGAAATAAATTATCAATTTTTATTGTATTTATGGTTCACTATTTTGGCGATAATGGCTTGCACATAAAAGATAGATATATGCTGTCGCGGGCTTTTTTGTGGGGCTATTTAAGAAGATAAACATTTCCATCATACATTATATACGTGTAACTCTTAACGGTTTTTGCAGCGCACGCCAGAATAGCTCGCAGATGGCAATTTTTTTTCTTACTTGACACATATCGTTATATTTTGGACAATTCACACAATATCTTTATAAATTATAGCCTATGTGTTATTCTGATGTATAAGCTATATTATCGTAAAGTTTCATTAAAATCCATTCAGTAGTTTTTGCGTGAAAGACTAACAAACATCCTTACATACAAGCTTTCACATTTAAAATATTAATAGAGTATTAGTTTTATTATTTACATTATTGTGGCTAAATTAAAACAGCTCCGCGGGTTAATCGAATGTTAATCTACACTTGCCGCGGTCGGTTCGCGGATGGGTGACCGTGCATCACATATCGATGTTCAACGTACCTTGGAAAGCACGTACATCATTGACATTCACTCGTAGATTCGTCGTGTAGCGGGTTCGATTCCCGCACGGAACAAATATTTGTATGACCTACAAGTAGTTATTCCGGGTCTGGCTGTTTGTGTATGTGTATTTAAATGTTTGTAAACGCACCCACAATACAGGAGTAATTCCTAGTGTGGGGCAACGTATAAAAAAAAAAAAAAAAAGATATTTGTTTGTCAGTTGTTACGGGTAGTCGGAGTCAGAAGCCCGAAATCTGAAAACCAATCCTACCAAAGAGTATCATGCATAATACCTAGTAACTAGGTCAGATGGGCAGTTATTCCATCTAAGATGCTGGTCTTCAGCAGCATTCGGTTAGACTGGAAACCAACTCCAACATAGCAACAAGCGAGTAATGGGTAGCTCGCTGTCCGGTACAGACCAAGCCCGGGTCGACGGTGCGTTGTGTTCCACGCACGCCTCAAAGAGATGTCAGCACCAACTGGTGGGGCCCGCAAGGGCCGATACCTGCCAGGGGTGCGGGTTGTTCGAAAGAGATACCGCGGCCCCTGGCACACAGGCAACTGAGGGAACACGGGTGGGGTTTAGTCTTAGTCAGTAAAAGTCTGACACGCCCTCCTGCTCCACCCAGAGCGGGAGATGTTATTAGATGATTTCCCACCAAAAAAAAAAACCCAACAAAGTTGGGAAACGCTCGGCAGGAGAATCTATAATATTTTTATTGGTAGGACACAGTCGATTTATTCTGTAAAAATCTCACCGTGAAAACTATCATGACAAAAAGTGACCTGTCATGTTGGATGTACACTATTGACAGCTCACACAACTTCTAATTGGCCTTATTTCGCTAATTTATACTAAAATTATAAAGAGGTAAAGTTTGTGAGTTTGTGAGGTTGTAGGGTGTAGGTAGTCTCTGGACCTACTGAACCGGTTTTGAAAATTCTTTTACCAATAGAAAGTCACGTTATTTGTGTTTATATTAACCTGAAAAAAATGGTCGAACGAAAAAAAAAAAATAGGGATCCCACCCATGCGAAGCCGGGACGGGCAGCTAGTATTTAATAAACTGCATCACAGTTGTAAGATTTAAAAAAAAAAACAGGTTTTTTATTTATATTATCTTTCTAACATAAAAATACTGCATCTTTACAGGTATCGTGTCTACTGCAACATTGTACGGAGCCTAGAATTCTGTCTGTCACCCCTCCGGGTTGGGAAGCTTGGTTATAATCAACTAGTTCAACTGAAGACCAATCCTGACAGGTCAAACCAAACTATTACTGCCCCACTGCTCAGCAAATGCCTATTCTCATACACAGCAAGCACGAGCATTGATCACCACGCACGCTTAAGACGGGTTGGCGATTTCAGACTTATATCTAATATATAAAATTCTCGTGTCACAGTTTTCGTTGCCATACTCCTCCGAAACGGCTTGACCGATTTTGATGAATTTTTTTGTGCTTATCCGGTATCTATGAGAATCGGCCAACATCTATTTTTCATCCCCCTAAATGTTAGGGGTAGTCCACCCCTAAATAATTTATAAGGCAAAACAACGTTTGCTGGGTCAGCTAGTTAACTATAAACCCAAGTTATCTAACGATTTTGCCTTCACCGATGTCAGTTATGAATGTTCGAAAATCGCCAGTTTCATGTAGTCAAAAACGTGTTAATTTAAAATTAAGTACAACTTTCCCTTTCTTTCTAATTTAAATGTTTTTATAAATAAAAAAGGTCTTAACCAAATTTCTTTGCTGACTGTAAGTACCTAACACTAAGAAATTATGTATTTTTGTACGTTTACCTACCATTTGTATCAATTAAATATTTTTATTTTCTTACATTGTGTTTTCATTTGTCCATGTTTTTAGAAACAACAAGATCTGAACAATTTTAGCCGACTGCGGTGAAACCCAGAGGGGGTAATGTATTCTTTAATTGTAGCCATTCGTGATAGGCCCCATGACATACCTTCTAAGTAATTAATAGAGATTGGGGAAATTATAGGCATAACAAAAACAAAAATAAGATGAATTTCAAAAGAAAACTTTTATTTGAAAATAAGCAAATAATCTACATAATTATGTTTTGCTAAACAACTTAGTTTTATAATATTATAATCGCTTACTATATAATGGGGGTAAACTTAATTGGAAATAAAATCACATTATAACAGCCTAATTTTGTACACAAAGGTAAAAATAATAATGTTAATTTAAAAAACTGATTTATTAAACGTTAGTGGAGTAAAAGGTTATGTTTCACTTTTGGCGTGATTTTTTCAAGATGGCGTCTTATAGGAAAATGTCAAAAGCTTTAAAGGCGCCTAAATTGTGACCTGATCGTTATATAATCAAATGTAAGGGTTTTTTGATATTTGTCCAACAGCAATGTTTTTTTAACACTAATAAGATACTTTGAACGCCTAATAAGCCCAGTTAAGATACTTATTAAAGAGTGAAACATATTTCATAGCTATAATAAAACTACATTTGTCTGCCTCGCTAGAGTTAGGCAGTCTTCTGAAGGTATTCGTCGAAGAGATACAGAGCCAAAGACAAGTCTTGTCCGTGGTTGGCAGTTATGAACTGCTTGAGGTCGGTGGTGTGACCAGCAAGCTCTCTGATCTTCTTGGATTGGTCTTCAATGAATTCTTCCTCGAGGTACTGGGCGACCTGGGTAGAAAGATTTTACGTATTAATATCATGAAATGATTTTTAACAGTTTCGTCTGCTACAAGGTTTTCCGTTCAAATGCCGTTGAGAGGAGACGCTGCTGTGAAAAGTACGTGCAGTAGTTTTGTGAAATGTCACTTGACAATCCGCCATCTTGTTTTGTAAACATTGCAGTAACAAAACAATATGGCGGCGTTAGTTCCGATTTAATATTTTTCTGCAAATAATAATATTAGATTACGTGTGCGATTGTGTGCCATTTTAGAAGATCGAAGATTGGGTTAATAACCTATCTACCTTTCTTTACTTATAGGTAATGTAACTGGTTCCTTCATTTGTGCTTTTTTTGTTTTTTATGCCTACCTCAGGGTCATGCAGGTGCTGGCTGTTCCTAGTAGCCTCCCTGTGGATGAAGAACGCGCGTTCTGCGATCTCCTTCTGCGTGTCCAGGGCTTTGGCGAGCGCTTCCAGCTCATGGAGTTCCACGGTGTAGTTCTTGCGTTCAACCTTCATTGTGCTGCGCTGATCGAAGTTCATTTCGTCACCTGTGAGGGTATTACATTTACATACTCTGAACTACATTTTTAAATGTTTCTTTTATATATATAAAAATTAGTGGCCCATCGGCATCACGACCAGGGTCCAAGCTGCCAGTGGTCGGGGCTCTAGAGAGGAACCTCCTCACTGTGCGTGCAGTGTCCAGGAGTACTGTTTTCTGAATCAAGCCCTTGACCAAGCCGCCCAATGATTCGTCTGAGGTGTTGGTGGAGGATCTCCGCTATTAGGCCATTAACCGAAACGATTATCGATACAATGATTGCAGAGTCCACGTCCCACATGTCGAAAACATCGTGCTAAGTTAAGACCTATTAAAAAATACTTCAATGACAGGTTCTGCACTGCTCGCATCCAGCAGATTCCCACGACCATAAGTCGTCGATCGATTTATTTATTAAGTTGGGAATTCATTTTAAACGCAATCCCAATACCAAGGCGTCGCAGCAGACCCCGTAGAAGATGGCGGGACGTACTTAAAAAAATCAAACGACTAGAGGTCCGCTTTAGCCCTGGGTCGAAAGAGCTGTAGAGGCTTTTGACCAGCAGTGAGATGACAATAGTAACGCAGAGTGCTTGAGTGTCACTTACCTCTCATAGTAACATGCTTGATGATATCAATGGTCTTCTCCCAAGCCTCATCGGAAAGTTTCTTGAACAGTTTGCTGAACCCAATTCTGTTCGTCTGGTAGTTGTTGAAATAGGCAGCAGAAAGCAAATACTCGTACGAACGTTCAAGGTGCAAGTTTGCATAGGCCTGCATCTCCGTCGCGACGTTGCCGTGCCGACCGTACTCGCCGTAGACAGCGTTACACCTCGGAAGCGCTGTTGCGAGATTTATTTACTAAACATAGCGTAGGTAACAAATGGAGTGCTTGGGTGCGGGGTGATCGAGGTTGGTATATTGAAAGAGAGTCGTGTGCTTTTGTGACAAACGATTGAAGACGTTTAAGCATTCATTTTTTTATACCTACATATGTACTTTTAATAGGCTTTATAGCACAGAGAGTATAAATTGCAAAGCACAATGTTGATAAATAGATTTTTCTAAGCTTTCAACTACTGTCAAGGGTTTTTTTTTAACTCTTGATGGAAAGTTAAAGACAAAAACAGAAATCAAACAAAGAAAAGCGATATGTAATGATTTTATTTTACACATGCGCTTCCATAATCTCTGTCAAGTTAAATTGTTAATGTCGACCGGAATTTCGGAAGGTTTAATCTGTGGTCAAATCTCATCGTTGGCTGTTGCTGTAGTTGTACCAGGATCTCTTGGCGGGTGGCCTAAATCGGAATTAAAACCGCCATTTGTTTTTTCTTTTCAGTTTCAATACAAGTTTACAAATGTTTAACAACAGTTATTCAAGCGCTAAAAGATCCTTGCAGCAGCATAGGTATTCTCAACCATTCGATACACTTCTGTACCGAATAAAATATCAATCAAAGTTATCGTTAGAGTCCTATAAACGCTGTTCACAAATCCAGAACCCGAAAATGATGTCAGCTTAAATCAAATAGACGACTGCTGTCGGGGGCAACAGGTTATCGAAATGTGTCATTTTCGACACAATAGCTTGTCAAATGCTTGTGAATAGCTATGCAGAACTGTATTTCTATCCACCATCAGTTCAACAGTCATGATTTTTTTTGACAACAGATTTACAACAGATTTGAAATTTTGTAACACACTTTAATTATAAAATCAATTATAGTTTAAATAATGAGACACATGAGTAGGTGCATGGACTTTGAATTGGATGCAGCCATGATGCTATGAACAATACTTTAAACAGGTATTTTTACTACTATGCTCATTCACTAAAAACAGAAGAAAGGGTTCAACCGAATTCTTAAACGAAATTTTAAGTGACCGTTAAATCTCGTATCAACGAAAATACTTTCAAGGCTTGTAGTTGAGTTTCATTTCAGAACTCGGAGGCAAGAGTATCTACAAAAGATTACAGAGCAGCAAACAAAACGGAGTGCTATTAAATTTAACGCAACGCGATAATAACGCCTTAGCGCAGGTTCCATGGACGTAATAAAATCGCGGCCGGATTGTTTCATGCACTGGTTCTTCGACGCACTGCTTAGTGCCGAGAGTTGAAAATCGAACAGTGTGTTTTATCGACGCAGTGGGATGCACTCTGTTGGATTATTATCAACGCTTAGCTCTACACCGAGAGTTCAAAATTCAGTGCGCGAAAAAATTCCGCCGCGATATTTTTATGTCCGTGTTTATGTGGTCTTCAACAGCAAAGTAACGATTGTGCACTTTTATAATTTCTTACGTGTTGCGTATTATCGTGGGCGTCACGTCACAGCACTACGAAAACACAGGGAAGTATTATGTATGGAAATATTAGAAGGCGCTTTTAAATGTCCATCCACGATAACGTAACAACGTGTACATTTTCCATTCATTCCGTCCACGATAATATCATCACGTTAGAAATGATAATAGCGCAGTCGCGACTGTCGAAAGTCAACAAAAGAGAGAAGTAACCGGGGTCAACAGATATAGTTGAAGTTTAGTAAGAAACCGATGGATGTTTTCGAATGAAATATAATTTGCTGTATGAACTGTTTGTTTTCTTTTCATTTAATTTAATTTTAGTCGAACACATCCGTCAGTTTGTTATTAAAATTCAACTATATCTGACGACCCTGATTATTTATCACTTTTGGTGACTGTATGTATGTTTTGATTGAGATGTTGAGCAAATAAGAACTTAAATTGTTTACTACTCCGTTGGTGAATTATAAGTAACAGAAAGTTCAAATCTTTACTATTTTTCACACAGGATGAGTAATATAGGTACCGTTTCGTGAATAAGAGTGGTCCTAGAACTCTTCCTACGTAAAAATAGTTAAAAAAAGCATCTACTTTATATTACACACTACAGAGCTTATTATTGAGACAGTACTTACATAATTCTGCAAAGTTAAAGTAAAATGATTAATTTATTTGGTTAAATGAAAATCGAAATAAATGACAACGTGGTAACCACACAATGTAATATTATTGTAGTATCGGATGGTAAAATGGTATACCGGCCAGTGTTTTTCAAACCCCACAAAAAGGTGAAGAAGTATAGAATAAAGATGAGAAGAATTATGCCAAAGGACGCGAGCCCCCGGCGGCCGCGTCAGTCGCTCACCCTTGTGAACTATGGCACTGACACCAACGAAAAACACTCCCTATAATTTTATTACATTTCATGTCACTAATTTCGTAATTTAATTTTGGCTTTAATGAAATGAGATTGAAAATTTAACTAACGCGAAAGTTCGTTGCAAAAGAAACTTTCTTGAACCGCCTTTAGTCTAGTGACAGCGAGGGTTTGATCCAGATTGGGTTACTCCACCAAATGATTGCAATGGCCCGCCCCCTATTACATGAGAGTTTTTACATGGCGAATAAGAATTGTTTGTGAATTATACACCCTTTTAGAAAACAGATGATTGTGTGATTATGGTTATCATCCGTCCGGCTTTGGCCACCTTTTTTGACCCCGTCCGGCTTTGTCATTACTCCGCACTTTTCGAAAACCCTTTTGTTATTTTTATAAATGGAAATATTTTAATGGTTACTGAAAAAATTAAGATTAAAAAGTAAAATGTCCGGACTTTTTTGCAAATGTTCAGCTTAATGCTAGGATTTTCGAAAAGTCGAAATGATACTCCTAAGTATGATGATATATTTCTGATTTGAATTAATAATCGAAAGCAGATTGAAAGGAGATTGGAATCTTGAAATTGAAAAGAAAAGGTTTCCAAGTTAACATAAATAGTGAATAATACATATAATTGTTAAACGCCCCTATTTTCTTTATTTTACTTAGAGTTTCGTCTAAAAGCTGAAAGAAATATAAAGCGATGTGTAAGATGAAAATATATACATTAATTAATAGAATAAATTAGAGTGGTATAAGGAACTTTTGGCGCCTGAATTACGTTGACACGAAGGCGTTGTTGACAACAAACATTTCGTGAAATTGTTACAGAAATAGTATTTAAAGTGGAAGCACTAAAGTTTCCCGCGAAATTCAAATTTTCTTATTTCTTAAAAAGGAGGGTGTATGCCCACACGATAGAAGTGAAAATTTACGACTGGAGTAGACTGGAGCCAGTATACGCGATTCAGCGCACAGAGTACATTATTATATACTGGATTCAGCGTCAACGACCGACTGGAGCCGAGTATACCCGATTCTGCGAGACCGACCTGAGCGTGACGGTTGTTTCATTCAATGTTCAGAAAGAACGCAAAGTGCTAGACTTGTGTAAGTAATGCGAGTGATGCATTACGCGTCATATAACCCGACCGCGTACTGTAGCATTACACATGACTCGACCAAATTAAGCATGACACATGACTCTCAAACATGACGCGCGGGCTGTGACGCGCTGTTCGGCGTTCGTAAGAAACATCGTAATACCTCGGTAAATTTCGCTGTACTGTGTGCAAGTGAGAAGGAGCATGCACCGCGCGCCGGTCGGCTGGCAGCGAAAAAAGTGAACTATTATTTAGAACCGTATCGCCCAAGAAATAGGGTTTACGTTTTAATGACAACGCGGACTGCCTGTGCCACGATGTTTATTTATATCTATAAATTTCATATTTTATTTAAATAAATCATGACTTCGCACATGACTCCGTAATTCTTGACATTACATTTTGCCGCGCGCGCCATACGATACAAAATAAAACAGTAATACTAAACAAATATAAAACTGAGTGTTGTGTTTACGATTGTGTTATCATTATTAATTAATGAGGTATTGAGTGATGTATAGAGAAATAACTTAAAACTGTAAATAAATAGATTAATAATACGTAAGTGTGAAAATATCTTGTGTTACTAAGGCGACGAAAAGAATAATTGCGAATGAAATTAAGAATCATCACGAAACAATCATTGTAAGTACATAAAATCGATTTTTAAATACGGCAAAATTCACAATCATGGTCAATAATCAATATTGCAATCCATGTTTATTACTGGAATGTCCTTTTGATTGAATTAATAATTATGTATGTCTTCTACAACGCGAGCATTTCATTACAATAGCCATCGCGCGTCATGCGTCATTTCGCGTTATGTTTGCAGTCATACGAAACGCGCGAGCATTTCATTACAATAGCCATCGCGCGTGATGCGTCATTACGCGTTATGTTTGCAGTCATACGAAACGCGCGAGCATTTCATTACAACAGCCATCGCGCGTGATGCGTCATTACGCGTCATGTTTGGAGTCATGGTGTAATGTAACATTACTCGGTAGGAAAAGTAATGTCATATTACATCACTTTATAGCGCACTGTTTTGCGCATGTCTACAAAGTGCGCCTTAAGAAGGTTTCACTTCAAAAACAAAATGACAGCGTTAGTTCCGATTCTGGCCACGCGCCATAAGCTCCTTGTACCATTGTATGTGTCATGTAAATAAGAGTTTGAAAGCGAAAACAGGGGTTTGAATTTTTTATCATATTACAATCAGTAATATTTGCCAAATATAATTAACATTTAAGAATACTAGAAAGATATATTTTGTGGATAAAAACACTAGCCGGTATAATTACGAACATCTTTCCACAAAACAGAACATTTGCGTTAAAAAATACTGTACACAGAGACAACGTAAAAAAGTCGCGGAGACACTTTATCGTGCACTGGATTTTTAACTCTAGGCGCGGGCGCGTAGCAGTCCGTTGAAAATCCACTGCGCGATAAAATCTCGCGGCGATATTTATACGACCGTGTGAATGTGGATTTACAAGCTTTGAGAATCAACATCAAATAGGTGTTTAATAAAATGCTATTTCTAATTCATATTTGCTCCTTATGACCATAACATATTTCTGAAGAGAAACTATATCGGACGAAAATTGAGGGTGAAATTTGGAAGGACGCGTCACGTTTCGTTACATGAGAGAAAAGATATCACTCTCTCTGTCTCTCACACTTAATCTCTCTTGTTCTCTTTTTTTTCTCTCTTCAATTAATAAAAAGGATGGACCAAAATTGATGTTGTTCTGTACCAGTCAGTTTTTTTTTTTCTGTTTATAAGTGGTATCAACTTACCAAGTGTGTTGGATGCCTGTCCGCAGTCCAGGGACACGTCCTGGTAGCATGTGTCAGCGGCGTAGGTGCCAGAAAGCGCCAGGAGGCAGGTGACCGCTAAGATTATGACCTTCATGGTTCTGTCGCTGGAGAGGATAATAAAAACAAGTTAATATTATGTTATTTACGGTTGAATCTAAATATTCTATGTCTAATGTTAATTCTAAATGATCTATGTCCAATTGTTAATTCTGAATGCTTCTATTTGATATTGAAATTCTGAATATATTATGTTTTTGTTGATTTACATTATTTGCTGTCATTTTATGTATGTTAAATACCAGGGACTGAATTACCCAAAAATTAAGGTACCTTTAAATTTCGGTATGACGTCATACCGTTAAATAAGGGTTACCGAAATATTTCGATACCGTTTTTATTTGCAGTAGCGGAATTTTGAGTTTGGAAATGCATACCGGTATATTTCGGTAGCAGTACCTAAACCTTAATAAATAGGGGTTTTCTTTGATGCTCACCTGAGAAGCTCTGATTGGCTGATTGCACATTAGTATGACTCAGTTTTGGTTTTTATTTCCGATCGGAAGGACACGGCCGGGAGTGTAAACTGGACTAAGCCGAGTGCCTCCCTAAGGTTTTTTATATTTCTTCTTTAAGGTTTTTTTTTCGTTCTTTTTATCTGACTGATGTAGTGGAAAAATGTTTTCTCATAAACATGGTTTCTATTCGTTTATGTAGGTATCTGCTCTATAGCAGATACCTACATAAACGTAAGTACCTACAGTTACATTGTTTTTTTTTTTTTGTGGGTTGCCGGCCCCCCTCAAAAAAAAAAATCATAGGTGAGTCATCTGAAAGCTCAGATTCAGAAGACTCTATTATAAAAAATTAGACCTAGTCTCTCAGTCTCATAAAAGACATAAATATAATTATGAAGTAGACCCCGATGGCGCAACTTCAAAACTGGATTCCCCAAGTTCACCGGATGCATTTGAGACCGTCGAAGTAAATTTTTGTAATACCCTACTAAATCACGTAGGCATGCTAAATTGTACGTTGTTATTAGGTACTATGTGTCATTTCATCCCTAACGCCGCCGCTGGGTTGTTTGGAAAAAAAAAATACGATACTTATTCTAACAACCAACTGTGAGACAGTAACAGGCTGATGACGATGAAGGAAATGATATTTTTCACCATGCGATTCCGCATTATGTAGGTAGCGAAAATTCTCAACGCGAAACGAAACATCCAGCTCCAGCGACGGCAAGTGCGTGGCTGGGCGTACGATTGAATCACTCCAAAACTGTAGACTATTAATGAGATTTTGAATGCGTGTAGAGCGGGAGTTTCGTTTCTATGGAATGTATTATTTATTTTTCGGTGACATATTCTACTGTCTACAGTGCTCTGTTTTCCAGGGCACACGCCCAGGATGCGTTGTTACCAAATTTTATTGAAAGCAGCGCAGACCTTTGCTATACACACTCAATCGTGTATTGCATAGCTGTTGCGGCATGTCAGCTCGTGTTAAATTTCTAAACTCTGACCGAGCTGCACGACCAAAAACCGCCGCACCAGCCTGGCAATGCAGGATTGATGGTCGTATTAATGAGGTCAGGGTACTCATCAGGAAGCTCATCTGCTTCAGGGAGGGCAATACACGCCCAAGGGTGATGCGTTTTGTGAAGCGGGCTTTCTCGGGAACTACTATTAGTTTTCGAGACTATGCATCCCGCGTCACAGAGCGCATCGACTTCCTGAAGTAGAAAGTTTACACATGTGCAAACCGTATCCGTAGGTATAGGCGAAGAGTGGATCGGTACACTCAGAACCGCATGTTTCAGAACGATGAACGGTGGGTATACAGAGCTTGGGAGCAGCCCATATCCGCTCAAGGTGTGACTGACGCGCATCCACCGAATAATGATGCCATGGGTGCTTTTTGGTGAATCATTTGGTCGGTGCCCGTCAGTTACACTGATAGTGATTGGATGCGTGTTGTTGAGCGGGCGTGTAATCCAATACCAGACATGGAGGCTATTAGCATCGGTCAAAAATGCAAAATCAAAAGTCATTTATTCAAACTCGGTTGGTGTCAGCACTTTTTGAACGTCAAAATTACATAAGACAATCCCCCAAAACGCCCGCCCTTCACCACTTCCTTGTTCTTTAGCTGGGAAGAAGAAGTGGCGCAACAAATTCCCCAGCAGCACAGCTGTCTGTTATGTTAGCAGAACTTGATTCTATACAATAGTTACGTAATTAACGTTACGAAACATGAAATTAAAATATTTGCCATATGTCAGCTAGCACACGCCAATATATAAAAAAAATAGTAAAAAAAAATACTCAAGCAGAAATAAATAATAAAAACAAAAACAACAGAACTCAAAACCTAAATTAAAGCCTCTAGGCATAAAGGGCGTGCCCGCTTACGTATGCAATGCGGCGTTATGTTCACATAATTGTAGCTAAAAGTAACAAATGTTAAACTAGGACCTTCGGAGTAAAATAAACAGTTAAAACTATTAACAATAATAAAACTATGGTTAGCAAGACGACCAGTCACCACAAGCAGCACCCGTTCACGAGCATAACGCAAAGATCAGCCATAACCCCCTCGCCATATTTGAGGGAAGGAGGCAACCCGACCCCCGACGCTACCGCAAGCAGTGACATCTAAAGTAGCATGACAAACTTGCTGCCAGTTGCTCAGGCAAGTCCTCTGGATGTGGCCCATGCAGTACGTCTGTTGCCTAACTGGAAATTCTCAGGACCAGACGGACTGCACAAATTCTGGATAAAATGGCTACAAAGGTCACACGCCTGCTTAACCTCGCAATTCCAGTCATCTTTAGAGACTCGGTCGCTACCAATGTTCTTTCGACAGGAATAACCCACTTGCTCCATAAATCGGATAGTACTGCGGAATCTAAAAACTATAACCAAAAACATGTTAACCGACTGTCCATAAAGTTCTTACATCCTTTCTTAGAAAAAAAAAATTGCGAACCATATTGATGGTAACTCACTTATGTCTGTATCTCTGAATGGATGTAAGAATGGGTCCCACAGTACTAAGAAGCTGCTCCTTATAAACGTGGCCATAACCCAACAGGTTCGTAGATTTCGGAAGGATTTTTCGACATGTTGGATAGATTAAAAGAAGGCCTATGACTCGGTGATACATACATGGCTCATGAGGGTACTGGAGTAGTCATGTAAGTCGTGTATGAGGCAGTGGAGGATGGTCCTTCTCTATCCAGGATGTCCACATATCCGGACGATCGATGAACCGATCAGGATTGAGCACGGAATATTTCAGGGCGACAGTTTGAGTCCCCTTTGGTTTTGCTTAGCCTTGAATCCTCTAAGCACACTTCTGGAGGATTCAGCTATAGGCTATCGGTTAAGAAGAGGTGGTCAGGTGATTTCACACCTCCTTTACATGGATGATTTGGAACTCTTTGCCCTCTCAATTTGCGTCTGATGGAGCTACTGAAGGTAACAGAAATGCTCAGTAGCGCCATCAGGATCAAATTTTTTGTGGACAAATGTATAGTCATACATCGAAAGCGAGGAGAGATAACTCGTGGGGTCCGCAAGGGATGATGCCTGCCAGGGGTGTGGGTTGTTCCAAAGAGATACCGTGGCTCCTTGCACACAGGCAACAGAAGGAACACGGGTGATTTTAGTCAGTAAAAGTCTGACACACCCTCCCCCACCTCCACCCAAAGCGGGAGAAGTTATTTGATGATTTCCCACCCAAAAAAAAGCGGGAATATAAAATCCGTGGGAACCCAACTTACGGATTCTAAATACCTTAGATCCCTCTCCTCAACCGAAACGTACAAGTATTTGGGTATGTTGGAAGCATTAGGCATCAAATAGGTCGACATTAAAAAATCGTTGAAGGAGCGCTTCTTTGGCCGCCTGAATAAAGTGTCAAATAGTCTTTTATCAGGTGGAAACAAGGTGCGCGCCTTCAACGGTTGGGTCATGCCGGTTTGATGTATTCTTTCGGCATACTCAAATGGACTCAGACGGAACTTGACGCTCTGGATAAGAAGGTCCGTTCATTGCTGATGACATATCTGATGCATCGCCCACGGTCATCAGTGATGAGACTGTACATCCCGCGGAAGTGTGGAGGCTTTTTAAATGCTAGAACACTCTACAACCGCGAGATTTGCAGTCTCAGGGAATATTTCTATCAAACTGACGTGGGGATGCAACGAGATGTAGTCTCAGTGGACAAGGGCCTCACCCCAAACCTCTCTTCTTGGCGAAAGAGAACTAGCGCAAATCTGCAGTACTAAATACTAATGATCATAAGGAAGTATGGCAAGGCAAAGAGCTTCACCGACGCTTTTTCCGGGCTCTACATGGGCCTGATGTAGACTTTTAGTGTTGCTACCCTGGCTGCGTTTGGGCGACCTCTTCGGGGAACCGAAGGTGTTTTCTGTGCGATTATGGATGAATTTATCATGACGAATAATTATCGGAAATACATTGTCAAGGACGATACGGTTGACATATGTCGGGCATGCCACTGTTCCGGTGAATCAATCCGATATATCGTTTCCGGTTGTTCTCGTCTTGCTAACGGCGAGTACTTGCACAGAGCCACAGACACAATCTAGTAGCTAGGATTATCCACCAGCAACTTGCTTTGCAGTACAACCTTGTGGAGTCTGAAGTACCATACTACAGGTATGTGCCCGACCCAGTTCTCGAGAATGGTCACGCCACATTGTACTGGGATCGATCTATTAACACTGACAGGACTATTGTAGCCAATAAGCCTGATATTATGGTGATAGATCGACGAATACGTCGTGCAATGATTGTTGACATCGCTGTTCCTCATGACGAGAATCTCGTGAAAGCTGAGCAAGATAAGAAAATCAAATATCTTGACTTAGCTCACGAGGTTGTCGACATGTGGGACGTGGACTCAGCAATCATTGTACCGATAATCGTTACAGTAAATGGTCTAATAGTGAAGTGCCTCAACCAACACCATAGGAGGCTCTCATTGCACGGCACGCATAGTCAGGAGGTTCCTTTCTCTGGAGCCCTGACCACCGGCATCTTGGACCCTGCTCCTGATGCCCATGGGCCACTATTTTTAATATTTTTAAATGTTTTTGTATAATTGTTGTAAAAATATTAAAAAATATCCTTAATATGTAAGAAAAACAATAAATGAAATAATAATGTGTATAAAAATTTTTATGGTCTATATCTGAAATAAACGAACGAAGTATAATAATATTTTTTCATAAAATATGACTATTGCATAAAAACATGACGTTTGCCCTCAAACATAACTTACAGACATTACAGAGATAAGTTCACGATTCCTATGATTACCAGTAATCACCAAAATATAGTAGGTAGCATTATTATCATTGGTTCTCGTCCATTTATTACGTTGACCAACGATCAGCGGTCGACAAAATAAAAACATATTACCCGGCGCACAGTCGGCAAGATACAAAGAGATAAGTAATAGAGGACCTACAGCAAAATGTACAAAATACAAGTTCTAACGTGTTCGACCGCCGTCTCGCTTGTTTTTCGGTACCGAATTCGTATAAAGGTTAAAACCGTTATTTAGCCCAACCTTTTTTTATAAAGGTTTCGGTATAGCTCAACCTTTATTTCAAATCGGTACCGATATATTTTTGAGGTATCTTAACCTCATACCGTAACCGCTTTCAGTCCCTGTTAAATACATCTAATAGACAATCTAACAGACACATAAATAAAAATGGTTTTTTATTCTTTTTCCTATAAAAATGTTAAACAATCTTGTTGATTCATCATGAATTGACACCCTGTCAATTATTTAATCAAAATATCATGATAATAAGGAATTGGAAAATAAAATTTACCACAATTGTCTCTCGAAGATAGAGAAACTGTGAATCAAGTGGAATTACAACAGATACAAATGACCTTGAAATGCTGAGTTTGTTAACATTAATATCAATAAAGTCCTGTTAAAGGATGGTAAGTTTTCAGATCAGTAATTTTTTACCAGTAAATTAAAATATGTTTTAAATTTGTTTTAAATTATTTGCCGGATAAGTTAACCTGGACTTATCTATAATAGGTGGTTAAACAGGCCGTAAGACTCAAATCTAGACAAATAAAATAGATAATTATTAGTAAAAAGGTTGCAAGTCTATTGGAAGAAACTTCTTGAGAAAAAAAAAACCACCAAAAGAAAATCAAAAGTCATTTATTGAAACTAGGTTGAGAGTCACCACTTTTTGAACCTCAAAATTACTTAAGCCAGTCCCCCAAAACGCCTGCCCTTAACCACTTCTTATTTTAGTGCCCTACCTTTGTGCTCTCTGAATGTTATTTCATAATATGTTGGGTCTGTATCTATTTTACTGTGTTACTATATTTTTTATATAAATCCAAATCCAAACAGTAACCAGCTGCAGCGATAATAATATTGCAACTTTTTAATGACCCAGATAATTAATTGCTTAGATAATTCTCCACAATCTTGTCATGTCATCCAGTATACATTAGGTATTAATAACATAGATACAAAGTGTGTAGAAAAGCAATCAATCCAAATAAATTATGATAAACACTGATTTAGACTTGTTATAATCTTAAAATTGGCAATATTTACATTATTAAGATCGTAGATTATGACGATAATGAAATTAAAAACATAGGTACCCTGATTGATAAAAAAAAATATGGAATTATAGATTACTACCTACCTACAGATAAAATAAATGAAGTGTTAATGGGCGTGCAGAACTTTTTTCGAAAACTTCTCCAAATTGCATAATAAAAAAAGTAAAGTTAGTTGTCATTGACTGTCGTTTGCATTAATATTTTGATAAACAAATGTCAAAGAGGCGTAGTTAGTAAGCACGTTTTTATTTTTAAGAAATAGACAATTTCATGAATTATGGCTCATTTATTTCAATTAAACGTTGAGGATATCGTGTATTTCTATAAATAATTAGCAGTAATATTGTACTCACCGAATTATTTACGAAGACAAAGGAAAAATGACAATGTTTTTAGAACCCGTATCACCGAAACAAAACAAAATTATTCTAAATATAAATCTGGATTTAAATAAAAACAAAAGAGCACAGAGAATATTAAAACAAACAGTGGTAAGGTCGTAGTTATAATGGTAAAAGGAACTCACCAAATTAATGTGAGACGAATAAAGTGAAATTATTTCTGCAGCAACGAAGATTGTTCCGTCGAAAGTGCCTTTACACACACTGGCGCAGAAGGCGACTTCCAACAATGACTATTAAACTGATAAAGCTCCGTTGAACGGAGAGTACACGTAATTAAAATTTATACAAACGCAATACGATTGATAGCGAACGACAAAATGATAATAAAATAGAAAAATGTTCATCTGTCCCGTGAAGTTGGCTGCAATACAGAACGGGGTGGCTATGTAGAAAAAAAATATTACCTTTATTTTAAGAACAATCGAAGAAAAACTGTAGAAATAGGCAAAAGCCGTTATTTAAAATACAAATTATACCCTTAACTTAATGTATAAATAATATAAATGTAAATAAAGTCAATTAAACCATGTTCTTCTCGCTTTGAATTTTCCATTTAAAGTAGCAAGCGTGGAGTGCTGGTATTACTATTGCCTCGTCCCTCTCAACGCTATCCCCCCGCAATCCGAACTCAAGAATGACGTAGTAGCCCTGTCATGGCTGTCATACTGAGAATGTTGAGGTTTTGCGTTTCCAGATATTTCTTCCTATTTCAATTTTTCACCCTATTTACACAATTTTTCTCTTATAACATGCCTTGAAACATGATATTTAATTATTTTACAGCTATTAAAACGATAAAAAACAATGCGTTACAGCTAATAAGCAGAAATAAGTCGAAAAATATTCCATGAGTCTACTCGGAACACGAAACCTCTTCAGGGATTTTTTGTTGTGCAACGGCCCGCGGTATCTTGCATCTCGCTCTAACGTGTCAATTCTTCAAGCACTTGTCAACACGAGATGGTTCTGTTATCGCTGCGCAGTTCATTATTTTCATATAATCAGAGGCATCAACGTGAATAGTTCTTGTTTTCCAATTTTGTTGCGTTCTGATAAGTCGCCTTCTACGCCAGTGTGTGTAAAGGCTAGACTTTCGCGAGTACTCGTACGTTACGGAACTGCTTGTCATAACTTAATTTGTCAAAGTATCTGTGATTTTAATTGAATAAAAAAATAAAAGATGAAGGCTATCCTCCTTGCTGCCGTCGGACTCCTGGCTGTGTGCCTCCCTGCTTCTGCTACACAATGTGAGTAGACTTTTTTCTTTGTCGTTTTTTGTTGTTTCGGGAGGCGGTACAGTTTCTGTTCTAATTTGAAATGGATTTTGTAGGTATAAGGATGAACCTTCAACATTTTCTTTGTCAGGTGTTTTACGAAGATAATACCTTCATATATAAAATGACGGTCCTTACAATTTACTTACAATTTATTTGTTTTATATAACCTTTGTTAGGGATGCTAGTAACAAGCTTTTCTTTAAAAACTGAATCAAACGCAATTTCTTTTGAGTTTGACAGTTTTGTTCATCAGATGTTTTTTTGTTTTACTCCTACCGCCACCTAGTTTGGTAAAATAAAATGTATCTACAAAGATACTAAAGGTCATGGGTGTTGAACAAAATAACTATAAACAGTTATACTAATCTATTTATCTGGAGAACAACAATTTTCATCAAAACATTTGAGTTTGACTGTATGGGATAAATTCCTTTGCATTTTAATTTTTTTACTTGACTGTTCCATATTATTGAGGGTTGGTAGTTTTTATATGTCTCTTTTTCACAAATGTGCAAACACACAAGTAACATGCTTATTGTTTCCCAAATAAAGAAAGACAATTTATAAGCACAGACTAACAAACACACAACAAAAACACAATGTAATCAATATTAAGTCCTGCTTACACCTACAGCAATAAAATTTGAGACTTGATGGTAATGGCATTTATGCCTGTTTTCCTAAAAGCAACACGTAAAATAATCCCAAAACAAAAGTGCATTGCTGAATTTACCACAAACAATAAATTTGTTGCTTCTTTTTTTTTAAAGGGGTGAGGTGTGCCCTTTGCACATTTTACAGCTATTAAAACAATAAAAAGCAAGTCTTTACAATGAATAGTCAGAAATAGGTCATAAAATATTTCAGGATACTCGGAACACGAAACCTCTTCAAGGATTTGTATGCAGTAATGTAATAGTCACCTGTTTTTTTGTAACAGTCAGTAATAATCACACAGATTGAGTTAAAACTTCAAACCATATATCTCAGTCTATCCATCAACTACACTGATTAAATATAATCAAGACTGATGGGTGACTTCACATAAATATTTGTGAACAAATGATGTATCTGCTGAGAATGAAACAGGCATATCTCTATTCATTAATTTCCTTGCACTATTGAAAACATAATTGCTCTATTTCTTATTAAGAATATGGGTTTATTTATACTTATTAGTCTCAATAACATTCATCAGTACTTCCTTAATAAAAACTACTGTACTCTACAGTTTTATTACTCACTAGCAGCGCTCCGCGGTTTCACCCGCGTAGTTCCCGTTTCCGTAGGAATACGGGGATAAAATATAGCCTATGCTATTCGGTAAAGATGTAGCTTTCTAACAGTGAAAGAATTTTTAAAATCGGTCCAGTAGTTTTTAAGTTTATTCTTTACATACAAAAATATACATTTTTCCTCTTTATAATATTAGTTACTCATAACGGAGACTAGTTCAAGTACAAGTTCAGTGAAATTAATTATCAGATTGACATACTGATGCACTACATCAATTTGCTATCCACTACATGATAAATGAAAATTGATTGACTGTCAAAGAATAACAGTTCTATCAATGTAATTTGAATGTACAAACATTTAAGTCAATTATGCTCATCATCTGCCTAGCCTTTGCCCAGCTATGCTGGGGTCGGCTTAATAGGTAAAACGGGCTGTTTTCCGCAACTCCACGTCAAGGCGCGTATTTGGCGTAGCTGGGATCGGCTTCCATTCTAACCGGGTGCAGATGAATACCAGTATTTTACATGGAGCGACTGCCTGTCTGACAACCCAGTAACTGGGTAATATGATACCCCTTGGTAAGACTGGTTGTCAGACTTCCGGGCTCCTGACAACCCGTAACGACTCTCAAAGATCCACAAATGACAACCGGGACCAACGGCTTGCATGTTTTGGTATGTGAAGATGGTCATCTATCCACGGACCAGCCGCGACAAGCATAGGTTAACTTGATCGATAGACCCGTGCGCCTATTTATTACTTAGCCACAAGCCCCTAAGTCAATTATGATAAACAACAAAAAATGTCTACTCAAGGGAATCATGTGCTGAGTTTTGTTACAATTTTCGCATCAATATCCCTGCTGCCCTGTGTTACAATTTACAATGCAGATGGCATAGCTAGGAATTATATAGAATGATGCATTAATGTAGAGGTTGTTTCATATGCCATTTAATTCTTTGAGCATTGGCAACCGCATCATCTGTTCTGCCTAGTCTTTTCCCAATTATGTTGGGGCCAGCTGTCAGCTGGGGGAGGATGAGGCAGCAGCTCATGTGCTGCTAAACTGCCCAGTGCCCAGGTATCCTATGTGAGATTGTCAGCGACACCAAGGCGTTACTGGCCTTCTTCAAGGAGCTGGGGTGGATCAGCCTGTATTACCTATGGAGTCAGCTTCCATTCTACCCAAATGCAGCTTAACTCCAGTATTTTCATGGAGCGACTGCCTGTCTGACCTTCTCAACCCAGTTACTGGGTAACACAACAACTAGCTAAAAATGAAAATTTTTGCCCTATGGGCTAACTATAACCCTTTCAACTTGCTTCCAGCTAAAGTCTAGCCTAGCCGCTAGCTAACTAAACACCTAACAAAGGCCACAGCCAATACAGTGGCGCTAGTAGCGTCTTCATACCGTACTATAAAGACCATAGAGCACAAAATCAGGACACACTGCGCGTGCGCGTTATCTGTCAGCGTAACCTACATAGCATTGTAATGTTATAGGTTTAAAGTTCAAACTTGCAAACAAAGTGTTACTTATTCATTCACTGTGATGATATTAAAATTTCAGATTTGAGGACTAATAACTTAGATGGCAGCACCGACGTCATCATCATCTACCTAGCTTTTTCCGAACTATTTTTAGGGTCGCCTTCCACTCTGCTGGATGCAGCTGATTATCAGTATTTTACGAGGAGCGACTGCCTATCTAACCACCACAACCCAGTTACTAGTAACACTGGTAAGACTGGTTGTCAGACGACGACTGACGACTGTCAATGATCCACGAATGACAGCCGGGACCAACTGCTTAACGTGCTTTTTGAGACAGCTCCGGCGTATTAATAGAAATGTCCTTTGTTTTGACATGTCATTATTGCACATACACATTTCGCCAGTTATGTTTAAGCCCCTTGTAGTAGGGGCGAGCCTATTGCCGTCATTCGGGCACAAATACAGACACCGGGCTGCTACTGGGCAATTCCTGATAGAATAAACCAATAACACTTTATCCGACCTGGGAATCGAACTCAAGACCTCATGGTCACCAGAAGCACAAAATGTCAAGATACAAACAGTGCAGATAACTATCGAAATTACTGTAAAATCTAATTTGCATGAAAGTTTCGCGTAACGCATTGAAATGACCCGTGAAATTCTTGTGTAATGTACATTAAGTACATATTTCATCATAATATTATGCGGTCGATTATTTCCGTACATACTCACTAGTGGCCAGTTTCAATGAAAGCCGATATGTATTGACATTGTAGTTATGTACTGTGGAAATTTGCCAGTCATGCGTGAATGTTTGACATTATGTATAAATAGTCCTACACTATTGTATATTTTCTGTACAATTTCGTAATCGTTTTTGGGAACCACGTGGTGAATGACTAATAGAAAAATCGATGCTGTGCCAGTCGGTGAGTCGGGAATTGAGAGTTTAATTCCTCCGGAACTTTAGAAGTTCTTTACCTCTTTTGGCGCGTGATGGAAATCGGAACGAAAACCGCCATCTTGTTCTGTCGATACACGCCCCCCTGTCAATGTCATTCAGGCGCTAAATGGTCCTTGTAGCTTTTTACGGTTCAGGCATTCCATAGTTCAAAGAAAGAAGTCAGGATTTCATGTTTGACATGAGATTGACATTTCCTTAACTAGTCATTGGACATTTTTGACTTCAGTAAAAAATATTTTGGAGCTGAGGGTAAATTTTATTGGTGATCATACTGATCATTTTGCCTCGAAATTACATATAGACCTGTGTCAGTCGTTATGGGTAGTCAGAAGCCAAAAAGTCTGACAACCAATTTTACCAAGGGGTACCTATCGTATTACCGAGTAACTGGGTTGTTGGGAGCTCAGATAGGTAGTCGCTTCATGTAAAATGCTGATATTCAGCTACATCCGGTTAGATTGGAAGCTGACGCCAACATAGTTGGGAAAAGGCTAGGCAGATGATGAGTCCGCAGCTCACTGCTGGGTAAAGGCTTCCCTTCTCTTTTTTCACTTCACTAGCCCACAGCTATTTTGGAGCAATCCTTTGAAATGAGTCCAGTGCATCACGCCATTTCTTTCTCGGCCAGCCGCATGGCCGTTTCTGCCTGAAATTTCTAGATACGAGCAAATGCCTCTGGAGGTTAAATACAGCTACTCTATTCTGAAAAAAAAAACTCACCGTGAGAACTAAGTGAAGTGAGCTGTCAATAGTGTCAATCCCTATTATCAGGTGGAATGACAGCTCACTTCAAATTCCAAGTTTTCAAGGTGAGATTTTCATAGAATAGACAGACAGGTAAAGTTCCGATATTTTCGACTTCAGTTATAAATATTGGGAGTTTCCGATAATATGTGATAATATAAGACTAGCACTTATTATTTTCCGCAAACCTCCATGAATAAAGATGCGTCGTAGCCCTATCAATTCTGGGCTATCAGACTTGTGTCATTAAGTGAACAATATAATTAAGTTATAAGTCTAATTATGTTGTAATTATGATATCATTACAATTTTTATGACTTGCGGATGACCCCGGGGTCGAGCGGTCATGGCAAGAATTGCCACAAATATCTTATTAAAAAAAAAGTATGAACCACTAATTTTATCCACTCAATTCAACTTTACCTAAACTGGGAGGTAATTGCGTAACTTTTATTAATGGCTTCATTTTGTCATTTCAACAAAATTCATATTTACGTTTTTGACCTGACAAATTTTTCAAACATAAGAAGCAATTTATTAGCAATACCCTTCAAACTGATTCAAATTGTGAATTATAGTGTGTTATGCAATTAGAGTGCTGGCTCGAATAGTGTTTGACCGGGATACGGGTCATCAAAGCGTGGTTCTGGATAAGTATCCAAAAATACGTATCGGTATGGAGGCCGTCAGATAGACAGTCGCACCATGTAAAATACTAGTATTCACCTGCAGCCCAAAAGACTTGAAAGCCGACTGATATTTGAGAAAAGGCTAGGTTCAAAAATATGGGGATTTTCTAAATAATTCCAGGCATTTGGATCTTTTTCGAATGGGTTTGTTCAATAAAATGGGGGTGAGCCTATTTCCATCAAACGTGCATAAATCCAGACACCGGGCTGCATTATTTCCGACCTAGGAATCAATTCTAAGACCACAAGTTCAGCAGCTGCACTTGCGAGTAGACCAATGAGGCAGCTTCTGAGTGAATAAAATAAAGGCTTGCCCTCTGTTACATGGAACTTAAACATCATTGGCGAAATGTGCGTGTACTATAGGTACATCTCTGCCTAACCTTTCGAGGATTATAGGCGTGATGACGATGACTTGAGTGCCCATAACAAGTACCTACCTAAAGAAGATGACTCAGATGTCGGCAAAAATGAAAGCCACCGATAAAAACGAAGTATTCCAAGCAGATTTGGAACTACTTAAAAATATGATAACATCACGCCTATTTGTTGCAAGGAGGTAAGCACTTGTCAGAGTTCTACACATTCTGCCAATTATGTTTAAGCCCCATGTAATATTCATGAAGGTAAAATATATTTTGGACCAATATTTTTATTAGAAAGAGTGTCCATACCCGGTCTTTCCCCTGCCAGGGGTGCGGGTTGTTCGAAAGAGGCACACAGGCCACTGAGAGAACACGGGTGGGTTTTAGTCAGTAAAAGTCTGACACGCCCTCCTGCTCCGCCCAGAGCGGGAGAAGTTATTCGATGATTCCCCGTAGAAACCTACTACGCTTTGGAATAGATAAGCTAAATCTTTCTAACTGACCGATCCCTTGATAATTCAAAATTACCTTTAATTGGTTCAATTGAAATAAATGCTTTGAGTTTGAGTTCGCGGGAGCCTAATGCCATAAACCTGGCACATATTCAGGCTCCGGCCTGATATTGAGAAATTCAGACTCGCTTCACTACTAATCCCACTAAAGTACGTACTTCAAATATTGTCTTTTCCGCTTAGCTGTCAAGTTTATAACGCGCAGTCATTCTCGAGTTCGATCGCTAGATAATCAGGCTTTACTCCTACTTCCTAACTAAAGTATTGTCCTTCAAACTAGACAGAGATAATAAGCGTTCATCTGTGCTCATCTTGATATTACCCCATGTTTTCTTGTGGTATCTCAGATGTCAAAACATTCCACCGATATCGGACGTAGACGATGAGAATTTAGTATCGGACATGTCAATCCAGAGATAATGTCATCATACATACAATATTAGCTATTGTGTATTTTAAATTAAACGATTTTATCGTACAAATGCTTTGTTGTATTTCAGACGTCATTATCATGCAATATTTTGGACGCCATCTTTGAACATGACAATACTTATCTTTTTTATGTTGGCAATGGCAGGATGAATTAATGATTTATGCATGCGGCTTTTGCTATAAAAATAGTAATTGTCGATTCATAATTTCGCTACTTAATTTAAATGAAAACTTCCATGGAAATAAAAGTTAATTTGTTAACTTAATTGACAGCCATTCCAAAGTCCAACAAACTATTAACGAACAGTATTAACAATCAAAATTCAATTTCATTGTTCTCTACTAATAGTTCATTGAAGCTTTGTAATTATAAATCGTCATTTTATAAATTAATTAGAAATGTGACAGCAAAATAGCTTGTTAATTCTATAGATTTATTGAGTCTTAACATAACTGGATTCATTTTTCTTGACATAAAGTGTCAAGACAAATTAATAGAATTACGTTAAAACCTACCGTACTGACCACTACTACCGTACCTGACTATTTAACTTTTTTGAATATGATAACCCCGAACCATCCACTACCTACTTTAAAGAAAAAGTTTTTTTGTCGTGTACATCATGATCTGTCTGGTCTTTTCCCAACTATGTTGAGGGTTCGTTTCCAGCAGTACAGGATGCAGCTGCATACCAGTCAGTTACATGAAACGACAATCAAAGATCTACAAATAACAACCGGGCCCCAACGGATTATAGCGTTTTTTGTGTTGGACTTGAAGTATTTGTTAAATATTTTAATTGACATAGGAGTAGACCCATCACATAATAACTCAATAAGGCGCCGACTCCAAGTAACATAGACCAAGGGCAGGAAGATGATGATGCCGTGACGTAGCAAGGGGGTTACCAAGGAGTTGACCGAGATGTTACCAATTTCAAGCTGACTTCAGACATAGCTTCAAACCAAATGTCCTTGCTTCAAACATTTGAACTCTTATTTAGAGACAGCAATGATGGGATGGCAAAGTGCAAAATCATTATCATCATTCTCTTCCCGTTTATTTGTGGTCGCGCGCAACATATCGTTTTCTTCCAAAGTTACAGAGACTTCAAAGTTTCCAAAGATACATTTTGAAGTGGAAGAATAAGTTCCACCATTGACAAGGGAAGAACTTCACACGTATTTTATATTTTTTTGACACACTATATTAATTTGCTTGTTTGCTACATTCGGCGCTGGGGTTTGTGACAAAGGAAAAATACGTATCATTCAATAAGACGTAGTAAAGATATTAAATCAAGTAACATTGGCTTGAGTGATAGGCTCTCAATAGAACACGTTGGGTCTATAAATATGAACGTGATGGCATCGATGGCTAATAATTCCGATCCAAGAGACGAGACTCTGGCTGTACCCCAGCGACGCCCTAAGCCGAGGTCCGTACCCCACAGGAAGTAAGTGCGCACATTGCTTGTGCGAAGTTTTTTCGCACAAGCAATGTATTAGCTACATCCTTCAAAATGAGTCAGTTGCTACGTAATTAGGGTGTAGGCATTTGTACTTTGCCCTCAAGAAAGTCTTAAAATTATACAAATAGTTTCGTCATACTACGGTCTACACCTAATCCGCTCAATCTAATAACAAGTGTCACTTAAAACGGACGAGGAGACCTGAGTGTCAGATAAAACGGACGTGTCTTGAAACACATATAAGTTATCTGAAAGAGATTAGATATCTAAACAACTATTACTTGCAACTATGTTAAGCGTTTAAATACCTAGATTATGTAACCTATCTACGTGTCTATAATAGCATCTTTCTTGAAGGCCTATTGAACTTAATCGCACCGTGAAAATTTAGGGAAGTGAGCTGTCAATAGTGTCAATCTTTAGCATTAGGTGGAATGACAGCTAAGTTCAAGGCTTTTTTTTTCATCTCGCAGGTAACCTAGGAGGTTGTCGGCTGCTTAACCGAATTTGCCTTTGGCGACCTCATTGAAACCATGTACCTATGGAGAAGTACTGGCAAGAAACTATGTCGGCACTCTTTGAAATCATATTGTTATGAAATGTTACTTACGTACATCATCGTTCAATTCCGAGACAGAAATTCCTCTAAATAAAACTTGAAAATACATTAAGCTTCAGAACCTTAAACATAGCATTCTTTTTTTCAATTGCGAGTTCTATTAAGAATTGCATTGATACACAAACAATGAATCAGTTAAATTATGTAGATCACTAATTCATGAAACATTTACAGTCGGGCGCAGGGAAATACTATATAAACATAAAAATACTAAGCTATTAATTACAAGGATAACTATAATTTATACATTATTATTATCTTTTATAGGTACATTGTATAAAAGGGGAATACTACAATATAAATAAATAATATCGCAGCCGTAAATGTTGGAACACAAAACCTAAGCCATTTACAATCCACATGGTTATCAGAAAACAAACAGTCATACTCTAATACCCTATTTGTGATTGTCAAACAGATGACTAACTCACTACTGGATTTATAGATAATTAGTTTATTGTTATTAAAACAAATACATAGGTACAAACCTAAATTAAATACGCGCCTTTTTCTCATCCAGTCTATGGTTTGGGTGGCTGTATATTAGTGTGACCAGTGTATTTTACGGGTGACGAAATAGGGAACGTTTTGGACCACAGCAGAAATGAATACTTTTATCCTTTCAATAAGAATTTACACTTGCACGCTGTCTGACAAGACAAACAGTATAAAATGCTGTCAGTCTCACTTCATGGTTATAATATAAAGCATAACCACTGGGCATTTAAAAAAATGCTCATTGGATTAAATCCGCCAGTTTCATATTTGTTCCTGTTATCTTCTTTTGTTGTAATAACACATAAAAACTAGTTTGTACTGTCATGAGTAGGTATTATTTTTATAAATAAACAGAAAACGGCATGTCATTCCCTTTTGAAATGATGCCAAAAATAAATACTAGCTTCTGCTTGCGATTTCGTCCGCGTTACTTGTTTTAACATAAAATATATCCAATAGCATCGCATCGCCTACTACATGGTTTTCAGTTTCACATAGCGTTCTTTCTGGATTGTTTTTCTTTTACTCAGTCCCTTAGGGTCGTAGCGAGAAGAAACCTTCTTCAAAAATTGGGCTATTAAATGCAAGAAGAATCTATCGAATACGACTGGTAGTTCCAAAGATTACCCACTACATACAAACTAACAAATGTTACCTCTTTATAATATTAGAATAGACTAAATTTTAAAAAGATATTCGCACTAAATTTTGAAAGTAGCAGTAATATGTTCCCCTTGGGCGCAGGCGTGGTCGCAGCCCAAGATTTTGTGGGGGTCACAGACAAAGACTACCTACATATTAATAAGAAAATTTATTATATTTTCGAAAAATACTTTTTAAGCTTTACGTTTACGGCTTTGGTCATGACCCCTAGGACCCCCTCTCGGACCGCGCCTGCTTGTGCGTGACCGCGTGACCTATGGAAATCTGTATTTATAGTCTGGTCAACAAAACAATTTGACCACAACCGAGATAATAGTAGGTACTGACGCCACAACCTTCCACCACTTATGTAGGTCTTTTGTCCTTCCTGGTTTCTGTATCATTTGGTAGATGATAGATTCATAACATTAAACGTAACACCACGCCTGTAATCTCTGAAGGGTTAGGTAGAGGCGTACCTATAGTACACACAGATGTTTAAGTCCCATGTAATAGGGGGTGAGCCGATTGCCATTATAGATTACATGTATTCACATAAATTCTCATTCAATTTGGCTAAAATGCTAAAGCTATTTCTCACGCATGGTTTCTGTTTTTTACTTTGGCTGTTTGTGTTTTCGCCCGGTCCGATGTAAATATTTCACAAGTAGGTTATCCGGAATGGCTGCCTGACTGAATGGCAGGAAATTGATGTTGTATGAAAAACCAGAGATAAGTCTAAAAATAGAATCTTTCTTTTGATAGGTAACTGAACTACTCGAAACTTTTTGCATCAAAAAAAGATTTTTTTATTTTAATGATACTAGAATAGTGATGTAAGTTTTCTTTAGGTTTTTGTGATCTTGGCTATTTATAGAACGTTTCGTTACCTTTTGTTTTTTATTGGCTACAAGTTGTTATGAAGACTAATAAAGAACATCGATGCTAAATATTAAATACATGTTTTTATTACTGTGTAAGTATTACAATCATATATTTTCTAAAAACAACTTGCAAACCTAAGTCATGAAACGTGCAACGCCACAAGGTATATTTTGGGGCGTGGCCAAGATCAGAACTAACGTCGCCATCCTTTATGTTTATTCCCATTTTGTGACGCTCCCTGTCAATATCATTCAAACGCCAAAAAATACCCTGCAATAGGTACTTTTGATTACTTGTGCCTCCATTTCAAAACTATCGAGGTATTGACCTTTGTTCTTAGAATAAATTGATGAAGAAGGAAACTCATTGTTGTGTCTCTTTTGTTATAAAAAAAATACGTCGTAGTTTTAAAAAAATGCATTGCAATAAATTTCCGTGATCTCCTTTGTTAGATCATTCCTTCCTGCTTAAAAATAAATACCTAAATAATGAAACAAATCGGATACATTTAAAATGTTGGGTATTTTAAAACATTTTACTAAATAGGATGGTTAGAAGGTTAAACTTCACTTTCCGCGATCGCTACGTGGATGGGTGGCCATTTATTACGAGACCCCTTCGTGCCTCGGAAATCCCGTTATGCCGTTGGTGCCATGGTATCGGGTGTCATTTGTAGATATTTGACAATCGTTACGGGTAGTCAGAAGCCCGAAATTCTAAAAACCTTTCTTACCAAGGGGTATCGTGTAACACAGTGCATTTTACAGTAAAACAAAGGTGTATTACATAACAATATGCATGCATGCATGCATTTGCCTTATTTTTAGTGATGCTGAAATCATTTTTACTAAAAGACGAATGAAATAAGACCATATCGTTTTAAAAACAAGTCAAATTATCTACAGAGGTTTGGTCATGATAAAGTTTTGAAAATAACTTCGCAGAACACATGATTTAACATTTACCGACGAGGCATAAAAAAAAAGACATTCCAAGCTGTGGTGCAATTTCGCAGAAATTATATTGAAAACAAAAGACATTTGTTTTGCTTTGTTTTAAAATAAAACATACTAAGAATATCTAACTGAACGTTCGTTACCAGCCTACCAGCATTATGAGATAATAAAAGATACGTTTTACAACGAATGTTCGAAGTCCAAAAACAAAAGTGTGTTGCTAACCAATGATAAATCATTTAATTTTTAATCAACTTCAAAAAAAAGAAGACTTCGAACATGCATTCGTTTTTTTTTTTCTTTCAATTATAACCATCCTGCTTGGCGTCTTCCCAACTACGTTGGGATCGGCTTCCAGTTTCGATGAAAGCAGCTAAATACCAGTTTTTTTACATGGATCGTCTGCCTATTTGACCTCCACAACCCAGTTATTGGGTAACACGATACCCCTTTAGTAAATCTGACTGATTGTTGGTCTTGTGGTTGCAAGAGCGTTACTGTTTAGCATGGCCTGCATGGGTCCCTGGTTCAACTCCCAGGGCCCAGTCCCGGTCCTAGGAATTTCTCAGTAGCTGCCACAGAAGTCTAGCTGTGCCTGATTGTCGGCTATTGCCAACATACATAGTTCTATTACCCCATAATACTCGGGAGTTATAAACACAACTGGCGAAATTTGGGTTTACAAAGTCATGCCATTTATTTCAATTAAACCAATCACATTCATTTTTGAAGTCTCAAGGAGTCGGTCAGACAGAAAGATGTAGTTTTATGAAGAAGAATGGGCAAGCAACTCCATGGACACTCTTACACTCGTTTTATAAGCACGCCTCTCATCATTATCATCAGTATCATATCAGCCGAAAGACATCCACTGCTGGAGATTAGCCCTCCCCAAAAGGGACGATTTGCCATAATCGCCACGCGTGGCAGGCGGGTTGGTGATCGCAGTATGGTGGTCAAATGCATAGAGAACGCTGCTGCCCGTTCTCTAGTAAGTCCCTTAGTCGCCTTCTACGACACCAATGGGAAGAAATGGGACGCTTCTGGTGTGCTGTTATTTTATAATTTTACTAATTAATATTTCCTTGTCCATCAGGCCACGTGAACCCCGTCAACATCCCTCGGGAATGGGTCACCATGCACCGTAATTGCCGCATGTCCATGAGGCAACAGATCCAGATGGAGGTGGCTGCGTCGCTGCAGTACCTGGCCATGGGGGCTTACTTCTCTAAGGATGTCGTAAGTAATCATTTACTGAGTTGTAATTAGTGATGGGTCGTTGACGGTTTTTCCGTTAACGTAACGTCAACGTTAATTTACGTTCGTCAACTAGTTGATTAATCAGTTAAATTCGTCAATGAGTTAACGTGCAACTAATGTCGACTTGCAACGTAAACCGTTCATTCATTGAACGGTTTTTATTCAACGCTGCGGCGTTCAACGATTCTTTTAATGGTATACTTTTCTTAAAAGATATATTTAAAAAATCAACTCTTGTGTAGGACATGACCGTCACTCGGAATCTATGATGGTATTTTCAACGTAAGTTTTATGCTCAGTTCGTTAGAGGTACGTTTGCAAATTTAGTTTAGTTATATTCATAAAAGTCGTTGACAAATTCAACTAGTTGATTCATAAACAGTTAACTTTAATACGTTGACAGAAGATCAACGGTTGATTCAACTAGTTCGTTGATTCAACGCCCATCACCAGTTTTAATGGCACTTTTTGGCCTCTCGTGTTGCCACGAGCAATGTTAGGGGACATCCATAATATTACGTCATCCATAAAGTGAATGGTTATTCTAATTAACTTTAAATAGTCCCACAACTCCTGTACAAATGCACCACCCATCATAAGCACCAAGAAAATATATTTGCTCAATATTGCTTAGTTTGGTATTAGGTAGATAATATGATGGGCTTTTTTTACACCGTGTATTTAGGTATTCTTCTGAAGTGATAATTATAGATTTACAATTTACCAATAGCAGTTTTAAAGTTATGGTGTATTAATTGCTAAAATAATCAATTAAGTACAACTCGCCATCTTGGCGGCGAGTTCACGTTCGCGTTGCGCCACGGTACCTATTTTGAGGTCAATGCACAATAGCTTGGACCTTGCACACTCCATTTTGTTAGTCATTGCTAATTTGCTACCAACTTATATTCACAACAATCAATAATGCTACGGGTGCATTCATGATAATTATTTTAAAAAAGCATACCTAAAGAGGTTTCACTTTTATTCCGAACCAGTAATCCAGTACTATTTAGAACTGGATCTTCTTCTATCCCGATTGGATATCTCAGCCTGCCGACTAGGCATGACCCGCATGACAGGTCATCAACCTATCACGCTAGTCTCAGTCTATCTTCCTCTCCAGCCCCACTCAGAGGACTTCCAACCAATCGCCGATGACCTCAGTATCCTATTAGGCATGAGTGACTCCGTTATTATAGCGGGCGATCTCAACGCCAAACACCCCGCGTGGAACAGTTCCAGGACCTCGACCAGAGGGAGACAATTGTTCAACCTCTGCTCCACCCTGATCTTTGACATCATCGCCCCGATGACCCGACGACCTGACGTCCTCGATATTGCCATTCTCAAGAGGATCAACCTACGGTTGGATTCCATAGAACCAATAAACGAGCTCACCTTTGACCATTGCCCTATCGTCATGCATCTGGCCCCCTGCACGGGTCTCCCAGATCCTCACCATCCCCCCTCACCAATCTGGTAACAGACTGGAGGAAAGTAAGCGATCGGCTGAAATCCAACACATCCCCCCACTTAAGACTCTATACCCGATCAGTTCGACTCTCTCGCCGACATAACGGCCGCGATCGACTCATTCACTTTTCACGTACCATCAGTCCTGAACTCCGTGGTCCTGAACAACTGTCCAAGGGAAATTCCAGCGGTGGGAGGCCACCGCTGGAAGTTGCTGGATCTACGTGAACTGCTGAATGAGAAGAACGTGGCTGTTCGTGCCTACAGCAACTTTCCCTGCGACGCGAACAAAGCTCACATGCACTATTTACAGCGATCTGTACAAGTAAGTGTAAGACACGCATGTCGGAGCCTACGTAACGCCGGTTGGGATAAGATGCTGAGCGAACTTGAGCCCACTGATCTGGCTTTCTAGGAGCTTCAAAGGAAACTCAGATCCCGAAAAGTCGCCTCCATTCCCCTGATCCGCCCCGATGGCACCGTTGCTTTCGACGACATCGACAAAGCCGAATGCCTAGCCGACAGTCTAAGAGGCGCAATGCTCGCCCAGTTCTCAACCAGTAGACCAAGCACATCTCCCTGAAGTCGAACGTAGAACCTCTCTCCCGCCCGTCGAAAACCCTGATGATCCATTACCTCCCGTCACCCCGGACGAAGTTCACGAGATCATCAAAGGTCTGAAACCCCGCAAAGCCCCCGGCTCTGATGGAATCACCAATAAGGTGTTCCAAATGATGCCCGCCCACGTAATCATGCTCTTGACCACCATCTTCATTGGAGCCTTGAGCAACAACATCTTTCCGCAGGCATGGAAACAAGCCACGGTCATTGTCATTGGCATCCCCAAACCCGGCAAACCCAAGTCCGACCCTACGAGCTACCGCAGCATCAGTTTGAACACTGTAAAATCTATATCGGTAAAGAGGCATTCTCTTTACCGATATAGATTTTACCGAGAGTAACATTCTCTGTCTACTATTTAGAATTAGCGCTCTGTCCTTCAATGATCTTTTGGCATTCGGATGATGTTGACAGGGAGGCGCTTGTTTCTAAGCTTGGAAAATGTATTGAAAAAATATATAATGACCGCGTTAGTTCCGATTTTGGCCACGTGCAAAACATCTTTTTACAACTTTTGATAGTTTGCATAGGTAACAGGTACTTACTTTCACACCAAACAGACGAGAGACCTATAAAGGTTATCGGCAAAATGCAGATTTACAGCGGTGCATCTCCATATCCCAGAATTGCTTGAAAACCAAAGCTACTTAACTTAAGTTGATAAAAATCATAAACTCTCCAGCATACAACTTGACACTGACCCGATTATTCCAAAAATACCGTAAGAAGATGTGGATTTAGCAGGCTACCTTGGAGCTTTAGCCTAAAGCCTCACTCTACACTTATGCATTTCATTAAAACTTGTTATTTGTATCTTCAGGTCAACCGTCCAGGTTTTGCGAAGATGTTCTTCGAAGCAGCGTCTGAAGAGCGTGAGCATGCGATGAAGCTGATCGAATACCTGCTCATGAGGGGAGAACTTACTACTGACGTCACTACCTTAGTACAAGTCAGGGTGAGTAAAACAGAAATGTTTAAAACATATAATTAACATTAACATCTTTACTGGTGAACAATCAATCTACCTAACCTTTACCCAACTATGTCGGGGTTGGCTTCCAGTCTAACCAGGTGCAGCTGAATAGAATACCAGTATTTTACATGGAGCTGTCTATCTGACCCAACACTGTAACTGGTCTGGAAAGTTCTATCAGCACAGTAATTCGAAAACATTGTCAAAGCCAATTATTTTTAAAAGACTTATCGTGAAGTTTCTTGCCAGCTCTTCTCCATAGGAAACTACCGACAGGAACCGTGCACCTGACTTCTGATGTTTCTGAAGTGCCCATGTAGGTTTATTTGAAGTAAAATATTTTGATTTTAATACCACCTTATTTTGTCTCCACAGGCTCCTGAACGCAAGGTCTGGGAAGGTGGAGTAGAAGCGTTAGAGCACGCGCTACGTATGGAGAGCGAAGTTACCAAGAGCATCAGGAACGTCATCAAGTCATGCGAAGATGACAGCGAGTTCAACGATTACCATGTAAGTGAAGATTTTAGAATGGTTTGACGGTTATGTATGAGTAGATTGGGGTTTTTCGACAAATTATTCCTCAAATCTTAACAATCCTTGAAAATTACAATTGTTTTAAGATTGTTTCTTGCTGTTACTGGAAGAACAAGTTTCGTAGCAGCACAGATGGGTATGAGTTGCTACGAAACTTGTTTTTCACGACCTCACATCACATGACATTTATGAGCCCATAAAAGAAGTTCGGTGATAACTTGAGCATCCGAAGTATGGTCATTACCACCACAACCACCCACTCAATAACAGTGTTATCATTCGTCTTCTATAACATTATCAATATTTCTTTTTTTTCTCATCTATATACATAACAACACGCCTGTAATCCCCGAAGGGTTAGGCAGCGGTAGGTTAGGTTAGGTAGATATACACCGTGACATTTTAGTCGTCTTACAACGGCAGCCCACTTCATGTATCCAATGACTACTAATCATTTATTTAAAAAAAAAAATGATACTTTTGAACATTTTCATGATGGAATGTAATGGTAGGTAGGTAGATAGATAGATAGGTAGATAGATATCTTCTACAGTTTGATACGTAAACATTATTAACAGGGAGGGTGTTTCATCATTCCAAAACATTATTTATTTTTCTTTGTACCTATTATCTTAATTAAGGGTAACAATGTTTTAATCGCGCCCAGAGGTATTTTATGACTGATACATTGAGTGGACCACCTTTGTAAGACAACTAAAATGTCACGGTGTATACTCATAGTACACCCACATTTCGCAGTTATGTGTAAGTCTCATGTAATAGAGGCGAGTCTATTTCCATCAACCGGGCACAAATTCAGACTGGGCTGCTACTGTGGAATTCCTCACGAAGAACCCAATAAAAATTTGCCCGACTTGGTAATCGAACCTAGCATCTCATGCTCGTTAGTCGCGCTTGCTACCATTAGACCAACGAGACAGAACTGATCGTATAAAAACACGAATAATACAACTTTTTTAATCGACCAATATCATTCACAGCTGGTTGACTACCTCACTGGTGACTTCTTGGAGGAGCAATACAAGGGACAACGCGACATCGCGGGCAAGGCCTCCACGCTCAAGAAACTCCTCGACCGCCACGCTGCGCTTGGAGAGTTTATCTTCGACAAGAAACTCCTTGGCATTGATGTCTAAATCCTTCGCCATAATGTAGAGTTACAAAAAAAACTTCCTGTCTAGCAACGTTTTTAATCTGTTGCTATGAAATTCAAATTTTTTGGCTTCTGCAAGCTTTTAGATTTTTCGTAAAATCCTTCAAGACGTAAATTGTTTTCCGTTTTGAAATTAATTATTAATGTTACCTATCTAAACATCGAAGTAAAATATGGCATATTAATGTACCCGTTTACGTAATTTATGATGTTCACAAAATTCATTTATTAGCTACCCCGTAGGTATTATTGTACAAAATATTAGTCTAAGAATAATTTCTATATTTTAAATCATGTACTCCACTTTAGATCGTATTCAGTTAATTATTACTAACGCGACATGTTTACGTGTGGTAGCCATGCATTAAAATGGCGCGTTTTCCTTATTATAATTTTAATAAATCTTTTACACTCGTTTTTGGTGACAGAAAATGTGTAATCTACAAAAATGTGGCTGTTCAATATTTTTTGTTTAATTATTTCGTAAAATAAAGTTGATCCATACATTAAATTAAAACGAGTTTTATTTTTATCACCTACTAGCTTTTGCCAGCCGATTCGCCCGCGTGGATTTCGAAAATTATCCCACAGGATCGTACCTACTAACGGGATAAAAGTATCCTATGTGTTTGTAATAAAACAAAGAGAGACAGTAAAATATGGATTTCACAACAGAGAAAAAACCAACGGTCATTACGCTCGGTAATTTTTACACAAGAGGACAAGAAAAAACACGTCATAAACATTTTTTAGGCACGTTAATGTTGCACACATAAAATCAATAAAAAATAAAAAATACATTGAATTTGATTCTAAATTATTATAGATTACTGCAATTAATTACATCAATCTATAATAATCTAGAATATCAAATATTTATGTTCACATTGTATTGAACACTATGTGTATAGGGTATATTCTATCTGTCGAGCCAAATTACGTCCGAATCCGTGCAGCCGTTTATGCGTGATTGAATAACAAACATCCAAACTTTAACATTTGTAATATTAGTAGGTTATGGTAGGATTTTTATCTTTTGTATGTTTATATGAAGTACTTTTTATAAACTAGTTTACTTTATTAATCAAACAAACCGTAGGTTAACTTAAAATATTTATTTGTAAGAAACCACAATTATGCAATATCTAAAATTAAAAACTATAAAATACGCACCGAGTTACCACCATCTCACCTAGAATGCTACAAGGAACTTTTGGCGCCAGAATGACATTAAAAATTGTTGATAAATATTTGCGACATTGTATTGAAAAAGTATAAGATGGCATTAGTTCTGATTTTGACCGCGTGCCAAAAGATCCTTGTACAACTGTATATAGCTACTTAAAAAATAATCCTATAAAGAATGAAAATGTTTATTTGCGACAACATAACTACTATTCCCTCGCCCAACACCAGCTTATTATTTAAGAAATATAATTATTCAATTCAACCATGATTGCTTAGGTTATGGGTGCGACACACATGTTCGACTTGGCATGTTTATGCATAGCCGAGCGGTAAAATCGAATGTGTTCAGAAACACCCGCTCCGTTAAGCTCGGAATTATTCCGAACGGAATGAAAGTCGATTGTATGTATTAATTGCTTCGGGATCGCTTCGTAATTCAACAAACACTGCCAAATCGAATGACCCTTCAAGTTTATAGCACCCTTTAAGCCAGGTTATCCTAAGATAGCGACAGCCGCCTTAAAGTTTGTGCAATGTATCCTCGTTTTTGACACCGTAATGTCAAAGTTGCCGTCATTTTCATGACAGCTGTCACTGTGGTGGCCATCGTTGTCGTAGACCACCGTAACGTAAGAAAGAAAGTTTAGGAGTAATACAAACGATTCAAAATATATTACGATACCTAATTGTAATTATTTCTTGTGTTGTACTTCATTTGTATTCTTAGGATAGATCTTTCCTTTGGCCCTTGGCTTTTTCGTACCTCGTTTCATTATCATATCTTGTGGTATGGGCATCTGGCCGTAGCAGTCGACCCCAGGTCCTACGCCCAGCTTGTAAGGAAATTCTTTAATTCTATAAATACTTTGCTCCGGTAGGAGTCTATTCGTGTTATTGTAGAAGTGGAAATCTCTGAAATGTGATGAAAATACATAAACACAACTTCGCATGGGGGCAGGGAAAAACTAAGATGAAGGCCACTTACTACGATCCACAAGTACCGACATACTACTTTTGCTCAGTGTACGTTCATACATCTGCGGGGTAGTTACCAAACACACTAATAGTAGGAATGGCTTTTATTTTATCACTTCAACAACATTATTACAGCGTTATTTATGTTATTGACAAGACAAATTATTCTAACATAGTGGACATTTCCATGAACTCATCATATTATGATTCTAAAACACACACTGGCTGTTTCATATAAAAGTGCAAGACGCGGTGAAAATGTTTGGAAAAGCAGTGGTGAGGAAATAGCTTACAAAAAGTAAAGTGGCTGCTCGGGATCGAAACCACAACCTCGACTCGTAAGTCGCAACCGTTACCATTGGGCTACCAGTCACCACTGCCCTAGAATGGAATTTACCTTATATCAACGAAAGTAAATGGCGCGAATTCACGCTCCTCGTAAGTTTTCACGTAAGACCGCCAGCGACATTGCAATAGCTTGTTTGTTCGCAATGAGTAGTGTCGTCTATATTTGTATTCAAAAAGAAACTTCTCGAACAAAGGAAGTACTCTGTAATCTTTGCCGTACTTTTCGCCGATTTCTGGAAATATCAAGGCTGATGCTATAAAAGATAAATTCAAATTTTAATGGACCATCAGATAGCTTTCCGCCTGACATCACTAAATAGACTTCGAACTCAAGTCAGCCGAAGCAAAGATAGTCTCCACAGATGCGGGTTCAAGGACGGCTCAGATCTGAACGCGCGCCTCCCTACACACAATGGCTCAACTTCCATCCTGCGCCGTATGCCGGCTGTCACCCATGTATTTGATGATCATAAGACAGCGTCGTTTATGTTACCAAGCAAGTTGTTGTCGTGTAAGCACTAGCAGTAGGTAGTTTTGCGGGGCAGTCTAGCCAGGCCAATTAAGATTAATTGGTGTTTTACCTTTGTCTAAAGTGGACGCAGGAACTTCTCTTGGTATTGGACAATCAGGATAACTCATGGTCTCCACTAAATCAGTAAAAATTACGGAATGAATGAATCAGTTTTTCAATATTTTTATTTTAAATCTATTGTGTTTTGCTTGTATCGTCGTGTGACTGCATATATAAAAAAGTACTCTGTGACTGCTTTGTGTTGTGCTGAAAATACCACAGAGTAGGTACATTAATATATACTGCAAAATACATATTATAAAAAGTACTCTGTGACATAAAGATAGGACAAGTCAATCACAATGGCATTTATTTTTCTTCTTTTATTCTTTCTTCTTTAAGATAAGAACTTGGGCTTTACAGAAATAGGATGCTGGCTGGTTACCGTCCGAGTACCTCCATGTTCACACCGTTCATACTCGCTAACGCCATTACGCACGAAACTCCAAGTCCCCGAAAGAGTATAATAATATTAAATGGGAGGTCCCCAGACTATTTTCCGAGCCCCATTAATTTTTCAGGAAATGTGCTGTGTCCTCCTTGGTGGTACTCCTTGGCTGTTCAAATTGTGTGGACCGTGTGGATGTGAGATTTTGAAATCATCATCGACTAAAGTTACTGCGAGTATATTAGTATTAGACGATTTCGACTATGGAAATTTCAAATATCGTAAGGGATAGAGATTTAAACGTCCCTTATGAAATTTGTGCATTTATCCTAGTTGATTTACAATAAATTTTAAAAGTTCCATACAAAGTCATAAATTGCAAAAAATTTACGCAGCCTTCAGTTCACAGCTGTCGCTGTTGTTTTGAACTGTCAATCATATCACATACGTCAGCCAATAGTCAGTCGGCCGTCCAATCAACAGTCAGTAAATTGTCAATTCAACTGTTTTCAGAAGTAAATTTATGGAATCCTAAAACAAAATAATCAAGAATTAAACAGTTTCATCAATTAAACAGTACTCAAAAACAAAAGCAGAAACTATAAAGCATAAATTCATTGAATTCATAATGGATATAACGACAAATGACGCTGTCGATTTAACACAATCAAACGTTTGCCGATGCTGCCTAAAGGCCGGTGGTTTTAAAAATATTTCAGAAGAATGTTACTGTTCAGGACAAAAAGAAATCTATGGGGAAATGCTGAAGACTACGTTTGATATTCAAGTAAGATTCCTGATACATAATCTCCTTACTAACTGGCTGATAGTATTTCATAATGTCAGTTGTCATCTTTGATTAGTGTTGTCAATCTAATACTTAATATTTCTATGGCTTGTGAAAATAGTTAATTAAAGCCAAGTTTCTATTGGTTTATCTTTCTTTACGTATGTATCAATTTAATTAACTATTTTATATCTAAAATGTCGAAGAAAAATGCAGACGGTGAAGAAGAGCTAGGAAACAAAAACTATCTAGCCAGATACCTTCGCCCGGAAAAATTTGACGTCGAGACTAATGCTTCCGGAGCTGGTGAAAAATGGCGACACTGGTTTCATACCTTTACTAATTTTCTGACAGAAGAAATTCCGCACGGAACAACCGAGGTAATAAAGCTTAAACTACTAGCAAACCACCTCACTGCTAATATTTTCACTCATATACGAGACTGCGAGTCTTACGAAGATGCCGTATCTATTTTAAACAAAGCCTACATTACGCCCCAAAATGAGATATTAGCCCGTCACATTCTTGCTACACGAAAACAGAAGAGTGATGAGACGATTTCGGAGTACTGCCGAACTTTGAAACTACTGGCACAAGACTGCAACTTCCAATCGGTCTCGGCACTAGAACATAGAAATCAAGCGATACGTTGCGCTTTTATAGCAGGTATTCTATCACCTAAAATAAAAGAACGTTTATTAGAAAATACCTCTATACCCTTGGATGAAGTTCTCAAACAGGCCGTGACCATTGAAACAGCTGAGAAAGATTCCGCCACAATGAGCGTTAGTATCCCTATTACACCAAACGCTCTGTCGACGCCTGCTTTACTTAAAGAAACCTCACAACTGCAAGTTATACCAAATTCTAGCGCTGCAGTATCAGTTCCTCTGACAAGACATCAATCAACAAAGCGCTGTTTCTTTTGCGGTGGGAATCTTCATCAGAGGTTTAAGTGTCCTGCTTTCCATGTTTCTTGCCAGTTATGTTCCAAAAAAGGACACTTTGCGTCAGTTTGTCGGTCACGGAACTCCACTACTAGCAACGCCATATCCACTCCTATAAACCCTACTGTATCACAACCAGAGTCTATCAGCACTGTATTTTCCGCTGCATCACCGTCTACTTTAAAACAAGCAACAGTTGCCATCACAGTAAATGACATTCTCGTAGACGCTCTCATTGATACAGGAAGTTCTGTGAGTTTCATCGAGAAAAATATAGCTCATATGATGAAATTGAAACAAAGGCCATATAAACAGACCATTAATCTGGCATCGCTTAGCCACACATCATATGTCGATGGAATATGTTTTGCTACTCTTATCATTAACAAACATAAATATGTAAAACGTCCTCTTTTAATAGTGAACAACTTATGCGCAGATGTCATAATTGGGCATGATATTTTGAAAGATCATTCTAAGCTTGAATTCCAATTTGGAGGTACTAGAGAGGCTCTCCAAATCTGTGTAATGGAAGCTTCTGTACCACCAGCCACCATTTTTACACACCTGTCTGAAGATTTAGCTCCTATCGCTATTAAATCTAGACGCCATAACAAAGAAGATGAAGAATTTATTAAAATAGAAATAGCAAAACTGTTAAAAGATGGTATAATAGAACCAAGTATATCTCCATGGCGCGCTCAGGTTCTGGTTACTGGTGGTGGAGGACATCGAAAGCGCATGGTCGTCGATTACTCCAGAACTATCAATAGGTTTACATACCTAGACGCATACCCGCTTCCTAACATAGAATTGATTGTTTCAAAGGTAGCTAAATTTAATTACTTTAGCCAGATCGATTTGAAAAGCGCATATCATCAGGTACCGATAATAGAAAGAGAAAGAAAATTTACTGCGTTCGAAGCTTGTGGAAAACTTTATCAATTTACGAGGATACCATTTGGTGTCACCAATGGAGTAGCCGCCTTTCAACGAACTCTTGAATATATTATCGATAAGGAAAAACTACAAGGAATCTTTGCGTATCTTGACGACGTTACTGTTTGTGGCAAAAACAAGGAGGAACACGATATGAATTTGCGACAATTTATGGCCGCAGTGAAGAAATACAGACTAACGTTAAATGAACAAAAATGTAACTTTAGTAAAAGTACGATAAGCCTTTTGGGTTACACGATTACAAATAATACGATTGAACCTGATAGAGATCGACTTGTTCCTCTTATAAATTTGCCACTACCAACTAATGCCGCTGAACTCAAAAGAGCACAAGGGCTGTTTGCCCACTACGCCAAATGGGTCAACAAATTTTCCGAGAAGATCCAACCGTTAATTAATGTAACCCACTTTCCTCTTAATGAGACTGCGCAGAACAGCTTTCAGCAACTAAAAGCAGACATACAGAAGGCAGCATTGGTTGCTATTGATGAAATGGAAATTTTAACAGTTGAAACAGATGCTTCTGAGTTTGCTTTAGCCGCGACGCTTTCTCAAAAAGGTCGCCCCGTTGCATTCTTTTCAAGAACGCTATCAGACAGTGAACGCAAGCATGCTTCTGTAGAAAAGGAAGCTTGTGCTATCGTTGAAAGTCTCAGGAAATGGCGGCATTATCTACTGAATAGACATTTTATTCTTATAACGGATCAGAAATCTGTGAGCCACATCTTTAGCCAAAGTCATACAAGCAAAATAAAAAACGACAAATTCGAAAGATGGAGGCTAGAACTATCATGCTACAAGTACGACATAATTTATAGACCAGGTAACGAAAATGTTGCAGCTGATGCCCTCTCCAGAGTTTGCGCATCCATGAGTAACAACAAGTTATATGAATTACATGATGCCCTTTCTCATCCAGGAATAACTAGAATGTACCACTGGATCAGGCAGAAAAATATGCCCTACTCTATCAATGATATTAAGCAAATGACTGCCTCATGTCCAATATGCGCAGAAATTAAGCCACGTTTCGCAAAATCCAAAGGAACACTTATTAAAGCTACATCAGCTTTTGAGCGGCTGAATATTGATTTTAAGGGCCCCTTGCCATCAAATACTAAGAACAAGTATATACTCACGATAATAGATGAATTTTCACGGTATCCGTTTGCCTATCCTTGCGCGGACATGACCTCTGTGACTGTCATAAACTGTCTCAGAAATATTTTCTTTGAATTTGGTCAACCCCTATATATACACAGTGACCGAGGTGCTTCCTTCATGTCAGAAGATCTGCAAACTTTCTTACGAAATTGTAACATCGCGTCATCTCGCACTACGCCGTATAATCCGCAAGGAAACGGCCAGGTAGAAAGATTGAATGGAACGCTCTGGAGAACAATACAACTTTACTTACGTTCAAAAAATCTACCCATTGAAAACTGGGAGCAAGCTTTAAAACCGTCGCTACACTGCGTGCGCTCACTTTTGTGCACATCGATAAATGCCACTCCACATGAGAGACTATTTAACTTTCCTCGAAGAACACCTGTTGGAGAATCCCTTCCATCGTGGCTCGTTCCAGGTCCAGTATTGTTAAAAAAATATGTACGAGGTTCTAAGACCGACCCCTATGTGGAGGAAGTTGAGCTCCTGCATAGTAACCCAAGTTACTCGTACGTGAGACGCACCAATGGCCAGGAATCGACAGTATCTAACAGGCATTTGGCACCGCTTCCTGTTACGTTGGTGGATGAAGCTGAGTTAAGTTGTCGAAATACAGAAAACAGAAATGATTCAAACGATGATGAAAATGATGAAGAAGACATTTTTAGAACTCCTGAAACCAATAACAACGGTGCCGAACAACCTCAGGCTGTTCGTAGATCTGCAAGGTTAAGGAGACTCCCAATTCGTCTTAATGATTACCTCCTCGATCAAGAAAACATAGAGGGGGTGAATGATATATAATCTCCTTACTAACTGGCTGATAGTATTTCATAATGTCAGTTGTCATCTTTGATTAGTGTTGTCAATCTAATACTTAATATTTCTATGGCTTGTGAAAATAGTTAATTAAAGCCAAGTTTCTATTGGTTTATCTTTCTTTACGTATGTATCAATTCCAATCAGGTATCATTTCGGATTCCTATAGAATTATCCATAATTTCTGTGACATATAAAATAAGTAGTTTTGTGGCTAATACTAAGTCCTCCTTATTATTTTATTGCCTGCTTCTAAATTATCGTCCCTGTGTTAATTTTCAACCAGTACTCATATCATTATTAAAAAAAAAACTACAATATACAATTTATAATAGGTACACATGTATTTTAAAACTCAGGAATGTTACTTACTTATTTACTCTTCTAGATATCCCACCAAGGAATGGACCCAGTGACACATCTCATATGTGAGGCCTGCATCGCCAAGCTGCGAGATGCAGCCACGTTTAAACAGATGGTGCTACAGAATGAAGAACATTATCTTCAAATTATTGAAACGCTGAAGTTTGATCAAGAAAGAGGTACGAAGATAAGTTAATTTTCAATTTATGTGATTTCTGATAGTCGACTTCAGTGCCTTGTGTTAGAGTTTTGTTGCAGCTGCAAGGTCAATGTTTCTATTACCTTTTTATATTTTATAAACTGACTACTTAAAGATCGACCCGTGTGGCTTCTATGCCACAAGCCCCACTGAGAGTTAGAAGATTTTATTAGAATATTAGAACTCGGAAGTATTGTAAGAGGAATTTCTGAAAGTAGCATCAGCAGGCTTAGCATGACGCTTTCTATTTCTACTCTACTATAGAACAGAAATCGCTTGTCACCATTTCTCGGTAAAAAACTGTCAACTGTCTATACGGAAATGTCATTTTTGTCTACTCTTCCGACCACAAAACACTTGCCTACGGTTCTCTTGCTAAGCTTGCAGATCAACTTTGTGTTTATGTATTTCTATGTAGCTTCAGATGTAGAGCAATGGTGGCCTAGTAGTAAATTCGAATCCAGACAGGGGCTTTACTTTGTGCAAATAAATACATCACCACTGCTCTCAAAATGGTGAGGAAAACATAGCGAGGAACCCTGAGAAAACACGCCATGTCTAAGAACCAAAAATTCGAAGACATTTGACATATATCAACCCGGACAGGGCCCGCGTGGTGGAATACGGCCCACTCCCTCACTGAAAGGTGGAATATGCCCCAGCAGTGGGAATGTTATAGGCTGATTTTGCAATGCTAAATGCTATGCTAGCTCCTGCCCGCTACTGTGTCTTCCTAAAATAACTTGTTTTAACCAGTGTACGACTAAACGCCGACAAACACTACGCCGACAGACTGAACATCGGCAAGATTTTACTTCGACGGCAGCAAGTTCGTCATGCTCCCTTAGATGTCACTGCTTGCGGTAGCGTCAGGGGTCGGGTTGCCTCCTTCCCTCAAATATGGCGAGGAGGGTTATGGCATGGCTGATCTTTGCGTTATGCTCGTGAACGGGTGCTGCTTGTGCTGACTGGTTGTCTTGCTGACCATGGTTTTGTTATTGTTAATAGTTTTAAATGTTTATTTTACTCCGAAGGTCCTAGTTTAATATTTGTTACTTCTAGCTAAAATTATGTGAACATAATGCCGCATTGCCTAGGTAAGCGGGCACTACCTTTAAGCCTGGAGGCTTTAATTTAGGTTTTAAGTTCTGTTTATGTTTCGTTTTTATACTGCTTGAGTACATTTTTTAAATGATTTTTTTTTGGTATATTAGCGTGTGCTAGCTGACATATGGCAAATATTTTAATTTTATGTTTCGTAACGTTAATTACGTACCTATTGTATATAATCAAGTTCTTCTAACATAACAGACAGCTGTGCAGCTGGGGAGTTTGTTGCGCCACTTCTTCTTCCCAGCTAAAGCACTAGGAAGTGGTGAAGGGCGGGCGTTTTGGAGGCTGTCTTGTATGTAATTTTGATGTTCAAAAAGTGCTGACACCAGCCTAGTTTGAATAAATGACTTTTGATTTTGATTTTGATTTTGACGGGTCTTTTCGGCGACAGGACACTTGGCCGACAGGACTCTTCGCCGACAGGGCTCATTAGGTCAGTAATAGGTTAGGTTAGAATTGCGATCAACCGCGCGCGAGCCGAGCGAGCGAAGCGAGCGGTGCCGCGGCAGCGTCCGGCGAGCGCTACTTCCATATTAGTGGCAGTTACTTGACTATTTAGTAATAGCGCAAGGATGAGCCTTGTCGACGAAGTCTCGTCGAAGTAGTCGTGTCGGTGTTCAGTCTGTCGGCGTAGTGTCTGTCGGCGTTTAGTCGTACACTCTGTTTTAACATAATTATACATATAATCCTATGACATTGCAGTTCCCAATAGTGATTTTTTTTTCTGAATCAGGTCAGCAGTTTCCCATATCACCCCTACACAGAAGTTCAAATATTTTACGGTCTCTATAATCTTTTTAAATTATAGCTAAAGTTTTATTATTTTTATTTTCAGAAACAAAACTGCCAGGTGATGAAGTAAAATTGGAAATAATAAAATGTGAATCACCAAATGTGATGGAGTATGGTGATAGCAGCTACGTTGATGACGATGATGACGGTGAGTCTTACGCAGATGTTCTTGACAGACCAGGAAATCTAATTAACTTCTGGAGGGAGGTGGACTGGTGGGGATAATCACCGACGGCCGCCATAGCCCACGCACAATGGTCCACTTGAAGGACTAAGGGTGGAAACCGAACCCTTCGGAATAATTTTCGGGTCGGCTCGCAACAATTCAGGCTAGCCGAGCGGCTTTTCCTAACATTAAATACAGGATACATTTTTAACCAGTGTGCAAACTGTAAGTATGAATTCAGCATATCATTCTAGACCCACCAGCGCGGAAATTTTTCGTCGGTTATAGAAAAAAAAAATCAGCTGTTCCATACATTTTGACCGCGTTGTTATTGCACATTATTGATTTTTTTTTTTGTATTTAACCGACGAAAAATTTCTGCCCTGGGGGCTAGAATGATATGCTGAATTCATGGTTACAGTTTGCGCACTAGTTAAAAATGTATCCTGTATTGTTAGGAAAAGCCGCTCGGCTAGCCTGAATTGTTGCGAGCCGACCCGAAAATTATCCCGAAATATGCTGAATTCATGGTTAGGGTCGGATATCGCATATCTCCACATAATCCACATAAATCCGATTTTATCTCACGGTTGTGCCAAATAATGTGCATCCCTTTGATTTCGATACGTCGTCAATCAATCTTAAACACTAGTTTTACAATTTACTTAAAGGTTTAGACATCAGAAATCTCCTGATTGCTTTACTCTTTAGCATAGGCCTCCCCAGGCTTTTCCATAGCTCACGGGCGTGATTTTTCTCCCCTGTCCCTCCCGCAGAAGTTGTGTTCCCATCTTTAAAATGATCTACCTCTTTTGCTCTTTCCTTCTCTAGGTTACCGCTCCGTTACTTTTCTGGCGCATTTTCCGTTTTTACTCCAGTGACCAGGCGCGGTCGCAGCCAAAGACTAGGGGGTCGCAGACAAAGACTACATATGATGAGAAAATGTATTATATTTTTGAAAAATTACTATTTAAGAAGGTTTACGTTTACGGTTTTGGGGTCCTAGGAGTCATGACCCCCCTCGGACCGCGCCTGCCAGTAACATGACCCATGCCCACTGCCATTTTAGTTTTTTTTTATTGTGTAAGACACGTCTGCTACGATTGTTTTTCTTCATATAAGATTAATATTTGGTATGCTCCTTTCTATAATGTGTTGACATGTTTCCAATCTTTTTATATTTTCTATTGTTAGGGGCCACTTTAGGCAACCGTAGGTTAAGAATTAAAAATGTGTCTTTTTAGCTAGAGTGGTATTAATATGTATTTACTTGTTTTAGCGACACTGGTAATTACTTTTTATTATTTCACAGAAATCTTAGCGAATCTTAAAATGGAACTGCAGAACGACGCCATATTGGATTCTGTACAGCGAAAACACTATGTACAAGAAAGGAAGACAAGATTGAAAAGATGTAAAATGAAAACTGACATAGGTAAGTCTGCCTAGCCTGGCCAAAATTATGACCAATCTACGCAGAATTTTCCCAACTATGTTAGAGTCGGCTTCCAATATAACCGGATGTAGCCGAATATCAGAATTTTTACATGGAGGACTGCCTATGTGACAGCCACTCGAAAAACGGCCAAGTGCGACTCGGAGTATGAACTCGCTCATGATATAGTGCACTCCTACAAAGGAGATGTTAACAAAATATATGACGCCCTGACCAAGATTTTGTCGATCTATCCTGTCGATCTCAATAGACTGTAACAATGTGACGTCACCAGTCTATTAGGGTTGTGGGCATGCCCATCGTGCCCATAACGGTGGATCCGCGCCTGCTATCTGACCTCCTCAATCCAGTTACTGGTTAAAACCACCCTTGGTTGACTGATAGAGAATGTCTAAGGCATTACGTCCGCCTTTGTACCTTTTTGTGTGCGAGAACTTTAAATAAATAAATAAAACGAAACCCTTCATAAGACTGGTCGTCAGGGTCGGCTTCAGACTACCCGTAACGACTGTCATAAATCTACGAATGGCAAGATTATAACATAATCAGCCTGTACCGTTCCCCACTGCTGGGGTACAGGCCTTCTGTCTTCGAGAGGGCCCACTACGGGTTGGTAGATAACATTATGCCTGCACATGATTATGTCTGGACTTATATAACTTTTTATAAAAAAAAAAGAACAACTGACTTCCGGAAAAACATTACAAAGTGAAAAATTACTTTATTTTCGGAAGGCGGTGAAAAAAACTTTTTCACTTTCTAGTTATGGTACCTACCCCACACCAATTCGAAATTTCATCATCCTTGGGGTATTCTTAAAGTCAAAACAATGCTTATTTATGTGATAGCAGCAATCGCGGTTGATTTGCTGTAATTTTTTGACGAGTTCCGTTGTCTCTCTCCGAAATTTATCATCAGATCTATATGAAATTTAAATGGGACCATTTCGGAATAAACCCCTTTCGAACAAAAAAAGAATTTTGCAAATCCGTCTATACAGGATAAGTTTTTTTCGTGCGCAAACTGTAACCATGAATTTAGCATATCATTCTCGACCCCCGTACCATACCGTAGAAATTTTTCGTCGGCTATACAAAAAAAAAGTCAGCTGTTCCATACATTTTGTCCGCGTAGGTATTGCACTTTTCTATGAAACAGCTGATTTCTTTTTTGTAAAACCAACAAAAAATTTCTGCGCTGGGTGTTCTAGAATGATATGCTGAATTCCTTGTTACATTTTGCGCACTGGATAAAAACTTATCCTGTATATGACGGAGTTATGACCGAACAAGCACAAAAAAAAAATAACATGTCGAATTAATAACCTCCTTCTTGAAGTCGGTTAAAAAAAAACAGCCGACATCCAGAAAACACTAAAAAAGTTTATTTTTAGAGCCTCAAGTCTGATAACCAGTCTTATTAACGTAACGTAACTGGGTTGCGGAGGTCAGATAGGCAGTCAGTCCATGTAAAATACTGGTATTCAGCTGCATCCGGTTAGACTGGAAGCTGACGCCAACATAGCTTGATAAAGCTAGGCAGATGATGATAACTTTTAATAATGACCATATAATTCAATTGTAAGCATGCTTGCGATGAATTACAGTCGCACAATAACGTAAATCTTTATTACAGATATGAAATCTCAAAAGGACTGGTCGAAAATAGCAGAGCGGCGCGGCAACGGACCCATTTTAAGAGAAAATTCGTTAAAACTGCTCGCAAACTCAACAATATTCGTATTTCAATGGAACAAGAGTCGCTACCGATGTTTCTGCTGCAAAGAGCCATTTTCCGACATAAATATTTTAAGAGAACATACCAACTCAAAGCATACACTTAAAACTATAGAAAAGAAAATAATCGACCAACAGAACAGACTTGTGAAGGTCGACATTTCTGTCCTCAAGTGTAAATTATGCGACCAATCACTACAAAGCTTAGGTACACTGCGGGAGCATTTAATAAACTCACACAAATTTCAATTTGAATTAAAAGAGGATTTGTTAGTACCGTTCAAAATAGGCGGAGAATTATCGTGCCAGCTTTGTACAGAAAAATTCTCCGTTTTTCGGCTTTTAAACATACATATGAATAAACATTTCCAGAAGCAAGTCTGCCACGTTTGTGGAGCAGGATTTTCTAATTTAGTATTTTTAAACTTACACAAAACAAGATCTCATATGCCTTTGAAGTGTCGGCAGTGCGATTTGACGTTCAATAATAAAGTTGAAAAAAGAAATCATGAAATTACAGTACATAATATAAAATACGAAAAGAAACTGCGATTTCCATGCCAGTACTGCGACGAAAGATTTTTCCAAGAAAATTTTCGTGTCCAACATTTAGTTGAAAAACATGGTTTGAAAAAGCCTGAATTCAAATGCAATATATGCTCAAAAGTTTTTATAACTAAAAGTTTGTGTAATAATCATTTGAAAAGTGTACATTTGAAGGAGAAATTTCATGAATGTGACATATGTCATCATTTTTTCTATACAAAATCGGATGTGTTGAGACATAAGGTCACTCATACTGGCGAGAAGAAGTTCTCGTGTGCTTTGTGTAATAATCCTTTTGCTAGCAAAGACTCCTTAAGACGCCATATGAAGAGGACTCATGGAGTTAGTTCCGTTTCGCCCGTGAGAGGGCGTGATGCACGACCTCTTGGCCCCTGCCCTGTATTTTCATAATACTGACAACTTGGAAAGACTGATTTCCCTGAAATGGGAATCGAACCCAGGACGCACGCTCAGCAGTAACGCTAGCGGTCACTAGCCCAACGAAGCAGCAATTTGTCTCCAATTAAAAGAAACATGTACTGAGCTAATTTGTCTGAAGAACCTTGTAAATAAAAAATACATTATTTATACTTATCACAATGAAGTTTTTGTTCCCGTCATCTTTGATTTTTAACCAACCTCTGTCATTAAAACTTTTCAGAGACATTCAAAGTCGGCAGAAAACGCTTTGTGTCTTCGAAGCATAGACATAGAGAATGGACTGCGCGTTCCGTATTCAGTTGTGCAGTGAATCAGACCGAAAAGTACGAGAGAGACAAAGCGAATGTGCGGAAAGTAGTTGTCTCTTTCTAGTATGTTATTACAGGCTTGCAGAAAAGAGACAGGCATTGGCCCCACAGTCGCTTTGTCTCTTTCAAGAGAGTGGTCACTTTAGTGATGATAACGCGCAGTCCATTCTCTATGTCTATGTTCAAAGTACCAGGTTGTCATAACTCAGTAGAAGCACACCTAACATAGTTGTGTCAGCTAGAAAACGGTTTACGCCTTCAAGGTACAAGATTGTCATAACTCTGTAGGAGCACACCTAACATAGTTGTGTCACTTAGAAAATGCCTTATGCCTTCGAAGTACCAAATTGTAGGATGATGGAGGATTGGGCTCTGGAGGTGGGCCTGGTCGTCCTAAACCGGGGTTCTGTCGCCACGTGTGTGCGGATGCGGGGTGAGTCGGTGGTGGACATTTCGTTCGCCAGCCCCGCTCTGTCGCCGCGTGTCATCGACTGGCGCGTCATGGATGGGATGGAGACGTATTCCGACCACCGGTACATCCGGTTTGACGTCTCCGCCCAGACCCCGAGCGCGCTGGTCCAACAGGCCCCGTGTGGACCGCGGTGGGCGCTGAAGTGGCTGGACCGGGAGCTCCTCCTGGAAGCCTCGATCGTGCAGTGCCCGCCGGATACAGAAGCCATTCATGCGGAGCTGTACGAGGGGTATAGAGCGGCGAAGACCGCCCTCCGAGCGGAGATCCTGCGGGCCAGGGCACTGGCCCGCGAGGAGTCGCTGGAGACTTTGAACAGTGACCCGTGGGGACGCCCGTACAAAACGGTGCGGGACAAAATCCGGCCGTGGGCTCCCCTGCTGACGCAATCTCCGGCCCCAGCTCGTGCAGGACGTGGTGAGCGCTCAGTTTCCTTCGCGAGGAGAGCATGCTCCCCGGCTCATGGCTCCGCCTCCTGCGGTGCCCGATGCGGACCACACCGACGACGACGACGATGCTCCAGACCTGACTGAGGTAGAGTTGAGAGTGGCGGTACGAAGGCTGAATACCAAGAATACCGCCCCAGGACCCGACGGCTTGCCTGGAAAAGCCTGGATCCTGGCCTTTGAGGCTCTCGGGCCTCGACTAAGAGGGCTCCTAAGCGCATGCTTGGAGGAGGGCCGGTTCCCACTTCACTGGAAGACGGGGAAACTGGTACTCATTAAGAAGCCGGGGCGCCCCGCGGACTCTCCGTCCGCTAACTGGCCCATCGCGCTGCTCGATGAGGTGGGCAAGCTCTTTGTAAGATCAATTGCAGACCGCCTCGTCGGGTGGTGCGGGTGGGGCTGGATTTGGCGGAGAGCCAGTTTGGTTTCCGCAGGGAGCGCTCCACGGTGGACGCCATGATGCGCGTGCGAGCCCTCACGACGGGGGATGCTGTGGCCCGGGGTGGGGTCGTCTTGGCGGTGTCTCTAGACATCGCCGATGCCTTCAACACTCCGGTATCACCAGATGCCGACCTAACTCTGTCGTGTGGTCGAGGCCTATTTGACGGATAGGGCCGTTATCTACCCCGGTCACCAAGGAGAATGGAACCGGCGAGAGATGTAGTGCGGTGTCTCACAGGGATTGGTCCTGGGGCTGCATGTGTACGGGACATCGGGAACGACTGGGTGCTGCGCGCCGACCTCCCTAGCGTAGTTTGCTACGCTTACGACACGCTGGTTCTGGCGCAAGGGACTTAGTAACACACGGGGTTGCGACAATCGTCGATAGGATCCGGCAAATGGGATTCGAGGTGGCCTTGCACAAGTCCGAGGCCATGTGTTGTCATAGACCTCGGAATGAGCCACCGTCGGGTTCCCAAATAACGGCAGGAGGGGTTCTACCTAGGACTCGTCCTCGACAGCCGGTGGAACTTCACGGAGCATTTCCGACGTTTGGCTCCCAGACTGGAGCGGGCCGGGGCTGCCTTGAAGCGGCTCCTGCCCAATCTAGGAGGGCCAAACGCCTCCTGCCGGAGGCTCTACGCGGGGGTCGTGCGGTCCATGGCCCTATACGGGGCACCGGTGTGGGCGCCTACATTGAGGTGCCAACCAGCCTGCAAGTTGAAGGCGTCCCATAGGGTCATGGCCATCCGGATGATACAGGGATACCCCACGATCTCCGGTGAGGCGGCGGGCATCCTTGCCGGATTGCCGCCGTGGGATCTGGAGGCAAAGGTCCTCGGAGGCCAAACGCCGGGGCGTAACTCCGCTGCCGCGGGATATCGCGGCACAGCGGTAAGTCTGTTCTCAGGCGGGATCTCATGGCGACGTGGAGAGTGCGATTGCTGCAACCTAGTGCTGGGCACGCCACGATTGCGGCGGTAGGTCCCCTCTTTGAGGAGTGGCTTGAGAGGCGGCACGGCGTCTTTACCTTCCGCCTGACACAGGTCCTCATCGGACACGGCTGTTTCGGGAGGTTCCTGTTTCGCGTTTTGTTTTGTGTTTCCATTGCGAAGATCGCCCTGAGGACACGGTGGAGCATACGGTAGAGGTCTGCCCGGCTTGAGTGGAGGACCGCCGTGTCCTTGTGGAGGCGATCGGCGGCGGCGATCTCTCGCGTCCGGCCCTGGTCCAGGCGTACGGAGCGAAAGTGCATGGGTAGCCGTCGCTTCCTTCAGCGAAGTAGTGATGCTCGCAAAGAGGGAGGCGGCGCACGTGAGGGAAAGGCAGTACATGCGCCCTCACGGTCGTAGCCTTCGCAGGAGACGCCCTGGGCGTCGGGAATGCCAAGCTGATTCCCGGCCACCGTACGCGCGGGCTTGCGGACGGCGAGTAATGGGTTGTTGTTGTTGTTTAACCCTCGCTGTCCGGTAAGGACCAAGGCCGGGTCGACGGCGCGTTGTGTTCCACGCGCGCCTAAAAGAGATGTCAGCAACTGATGGGGCCCGCAAGGGTCGATGTCTGCCAGGGGTGCGAGTTTTTCGAAAGAGATACCGCGGCCCCTGGCACACAGGCAGCTGAGGGAACACGGGTGGGTTTTAGTCAGTAAAAGTCTGCCACACCCTCCTGCTCCACCCAGGACGGGAGAAGTCATTTGATGATCTCCCACCCAAAAAAAAAGTACCAGGTTGTCATAACTAGGTAGGAGATCATGCGCAATGACTCAAGATGTTTTGGAGGCGCAAAGATTATGTTGACTAGCGATTTCCACCAAACACTACTTAGGAGTCTTTCCAAGATCGACCGCTACCGATGAAATAAACGCTTGTCTTAAATCGTCGACTCTGGCGATAATATGTGAAGAAACTTCAGCTGAAGACAAACATGCGAGTTGCATTGCTAAACGATCCATCTGCCGAAGATTTTGCAAAGCATTTTGATTCGCTTCAATAAAGCAAATGCCTTGCTGCTACGTGAATTACATTTTATTACAATGTAATTGAAATATTCATTTTCATTGAACAGTTATGACTGCTGATTTTTTTTTAATCATTAAAATATTTTTGTTGATTTTTACATATGAAACGGTTCCTTTTAGTGTCTTAGTTAAGGAACACAGGCTTTTAACAACACGTAACATAAAATAGCATCACCCCTATATCCCCGAAGGAGTAGGCAGAGGTTTATAGTACATCCACACTTAACAACTATTTTTGAGCTAGATATTTATCAACAGAAAATGATTTTTAAAACTTCGTATATAACCAAAATAGGTACCAAATAACAAATTATTTAGGCTTCTAATGAGTCTGAAAACAAGTGATACAAAAAAAAAAATGTAATCAAAATAAATTCAAAGATGAACTCAATCTATTAATTAATATAGTGAAACAAGGCTCGGGAACTACCAATGACGGGAATACCGAAAAAAAGTTTTTCGAGTTTCCCAATAAAACTGCAGCTATTACCGGGTTGGTAGAAGAGCTAATTATGTTTTTATTATTTCCCCAGATGTTATTGCAAGCAATAGATTTTTGTTTTTATTTATGAGAATTAGCCTTCTTATATCCATAGGCGGGGATGACCATGTACTTACCATCAGGGCCGTAATTCGCTATGACCACTTAACAATTCCTTACTTCTAAACCACGTCAATTCCTTAGATCACACACATCTGCTAATCGTATTAATAATATCGACAAATTGTCTTGGAACATTCAGAATATGACATTTCGATTCCTTACCGTTACATTGCTTTCTACAAGACACGATATTGACGTAGTTTGAACGAACCATTCAGAATTGTGGCTCGGGTATGTACCCACGGAATATGTAGGTATATGTATTGGTGTACATACTAGAAAAAAAAAACAATAATTAAATAAAACATTATTTATTTTAATATTAATAATATCGGTATAGTTAAAAATAAAACATTGGATTGACATAAATAATTTTAATAATTTTACTATACAATTTTAGGACGATTTTCTTATATTGCACGTTATTTTTACAACCTTAACGCCGATTTTTAATCAACATATTATAGCTCGTAGCGCTACTGGTGAGCACGAGGTCCCGGATTCGATTTCAAGTTCGGACAAAGTGTTTTTAGGTTTTTCTACCTGGAATTTCTCAGTAGCAAGAGTGTCTGGATTGGTGCCCGGTTGATGGCAATAGGCTTGCCCCCTATTACACGGGTCTTAAAGATAAATGGCGAAAGATAGGTGTACAATCGAGTTCATTAATATATTGACCCTTTCAGGCATCAAAACAAAACGTTAGAAAATTTGAATTTCGAAAAAATTTGAAAAACCTTAATCGAAAAACAATACAAATGTTCTTGTTAAAAAAAAACTAAGTTTTGCCTTCATACGAATATTCTTATTATAATCGTCGGCTTAGGATCGAGAGTTCAAAATCGAACAGTGAAACACAGGCATAATAAGTTGACTAAAACCGGCAAATTTACAAAGTGGCACTCTGAAATATTTTAGTATATCGTTCACACCTAATAGTCAAGACTGACTTCAATACCCGGCCGTGAATATAACACATTCAGTCTTATCACGAACAAATAGTCTTTATTTAGATCAAGCCAGTCTTTCAATTATGAACCTAACTGTAATCGAACTACAGAGGGGCAATCAAGAAGCTTATAGATAAAAGTGGAGGCAACAGTCTAAATTCCTAAGTGAATACGACTGTGGTCGCTCTCTTTCTAAATATATACATAAGAGAGAGAAAACACATATCACTGTCTCGTTCTTATGCATGTATTTAGAAAGAGAGCGTTTGTCTTCACTTTTCTATTTGGAGTGTGGCCTCCACTTTTATCTATCAGCTTCTTGGGGACAATTCACGTAATTTTAAGAACGTTCACAGTGTCATCTCAGTCTCAATCTGTTAATCTGTTAAAAACAAGTGTCCATACATTTTTGACATTTCATTGTCGCCGAGGTGAGACTGCGACTAGATTGTGAACGTTTTAAATTACGAGAATTGGCCTTCTTTTGAAAAAACTGACAACTTAGTCCGGTGCTAAGTTGTTATTTCTGTAATAAGAACTTTACCCAATCGAAATAAAGTTGAAAATGCAAAAAACTAGCTCAGAATTTTAAGGCTAGAACTTTCAGACAAATGACAATTCGGCTTTGTACAGAATAAACTCATGCCTTCCTCCATGGGGGTAGACAGAAACTGTAGAACGCAGGTGACGTTCTATAGTTTCAGCTACGATCCTTACATACTCCTTTTTCCTTCGTTTAAGGCTAATTTTCATTGAATATGTGAAACGCAAAACCGTAAGGCCCACATGCAGGGAACCGCATTCATTAGTCTTTTGGGCCCGCATGTAGAGTCCCCGTATGCTGTATTGCAAACGAGATATCGACTAAACTAAAATGAGCCATTACGTTCATGATCTTAAACGTTCTTCATCCGGCTTTCTAGAGCGTCGCGTCTATCACACATACCTGCATCATAATTTCGAAACACTACCGATCACAGTCTTAATAATTTTGAAGTTTATTGCTAATCCATGTGTGCCATCCATGTAGTCAAAAAATATGTGTGTGTCTGCTCAACTACATAAATAACGCCATGAATGTTCTTGAACTGTCAAAATGAAAGCCATTGCTACTGTTAGAGTGTTACACAATTACCCCGCTGTGTGACAGTAGCTCGATGTGTCATATTAACGCCAGGGTATATCTTAAAAGTGACCATTTAATAATTAACATTATTTAAAGTTAACAATATTATCATATTTTACTCATTTTTATAATACGTTTAATCTTTAATAACTTACTTATTTCCGGCCCGCTTGCATCACAAATCACTTCAGTATTTTTCTCAATTGCGTGGTGTGTGCGCGGAAGCAGACTTATGCAAAACTCCGCAAAGCTCGGGGTACGCGGGCCCCGCCTACTTGCGACTTCTACTGTTTTTTCAGTTCTGTGATTATAACAGTACCGGAGGATATATTCGGGCAAAACCTGCCGAAATTCATTAAGATGGCACAAATCTTAAATGAGGGTCTTTAATAAGGGAGGTCTGAGTACCTAACTATTTTTTTTTTAAATAAGTTGTGTTTTATTTTTTTTGTAAATTTGTGTGAAAATTGTGACTTATAACATCACCTTGGAGAAATCTGTTAGGGTGTTATAAATATAATTTAAATAAAAAATTTTTTCTTTCAATTACTACAATTATTAAGATCGAGCAAAAACGCCTAAAGAAAACCGTTTCTTGTATGTATGTTTGCTGTTTTTATAGCGGCCATAATAGTACACATACACACTGAAAATTTCAATTGTCTATCTATAACAGACCTAAAGATACAGTTCCGTGACAGATGGTCGGACAGCGGAGCCTTAATAATAGGGCCCCGTTGTCGCCCTATAGAGGGCGACTCCGGAGCTCTATTATTAAGGCTATGTACGGATATCTCTAAAAATGAACATTCAGTTGAGTGAAGCCTCCAATATCGGTTTTAGCACTAACGTATTTAGCGATTTGTGATGCAAACTAGTCCTTGGATTATGTCATAGGTATTTAAATACAGTTCTCACCCCGTTTCACGTGGGTTCGATATAACATACAACCTGGTTTATTGCTAATTCTAGCGATTTTAAGCATGAATAACATGAATAAAATCCTTTTACATGTTGCTGGCAACACTCAAATCTGCAATGGCACTTTCTTCAAAATGCCCTTCTAGACATGTCCCTGCATTGTTGGATTCACATAATCATAATGCGGGGTCAAATTAAATTAGCTATAAAAATACAGGGTTACTTGTAATCCTTAATAGGAGGGCCAAAATGCAACAAGTTGAAAACCATATGTATCGACGAAATTCAATAGTTTTCGAGATATTTGAATTTCAAAGGTTTTTCGAAATTTATACCCACTTTGGTATTTTTTTTTTCAACAAAAACGGGCGTATGACGGTTAAAATGGGCGTAAGTCCAACATAATTTAAATATTTCCCAAATAATAGCTTATAATTTACTAATTATCTATCTCTATTTCATACTATGGCAAGAAGTACCAAAGTCGCCGGGAGAGAAAAATTGCATTTTTCTGTATTATATAATTACGATTCTGGCATTAGGACCCAACAACTGGCACTAGTTGCAGTTCTGTTTAAGAGCCCGCCAGGTTTCATACAAATTTGCTCATCAAACTTTGGCATTCCATTCCAAATAAAAAAAGCTACGTGTTGAATGGGTACCTACTTAAAAAAAAATGTATTGTAGCTGGCACTTCAATTAAGCTATGAACATAATTTAAAGAACTTAATTCTTCAAAATAATTAAAATGAGCCATTTAAGAATATCCAGGCTGTAAGGGAAACGCTTCCGAAAACGAAGGCAGGTAGGTGATACGGCTAGTGTTTCTCGATACTAAAAAATCTCGTTTCTTTTTACAATTTTTTTTTGCTTTTTTTGTACATTATGGTGTGAGAACAGTTAAATTAACCATTATTTGAGATTAAACACATTTAAAAAACGACCCCAAGTCCAGGCGGCGACTTTAGGTTTAGGCATCTTTTGTAAAGCGCCGCCAAAATAAAATAAGTAGAAACATTGCAGAAGCGTCAAACGTTTTAAATTGATGCAAAATAACCAAATTACGGCGAAAGGTTATTGGTATCCGTTTGCATTTAGGTTGTATATAACCTACGTTCTGGCTTCGGAAGCGTTTCTCTTACACCCTGTATCCTACCAATTAATTATTCTTACATCGCTCATTATTTCGAAAACGATTGATTTTCGTCTTTACATATGGGGGGTTAAATTTGTTGCATTTTGATCCCCTATGAGCTCCTGACGGATATACGTCGGATTACAAGTAACCCTGTATATAATATAATGTTTGTTCTTCAAAAGAGACCATGACCTCTGAGTTTGTTTCGGCATTTCTTCTCAGAGAATAGTCGGCTAGGAAATGCCGGCGCCAGCAAACTTGTTTTAAAATAATTGAACAAAAAATTGACTTGTAAAAGTGTCTTTTAGAAATAAACATTACTTCCAACATTAATTTATGTTGCCAGCAACATGTCTCTCGCAACAAAAAATACATTTACAAGTTTATATAAGTCTGAAATCGCCAACCTGCCTTGAGCAAGCTTGGTGATTAATGCTCGTGCTTTTGTCCAGCCGTAGGACAGCAAAAAGCTGGTATTATACAGGGTCAAATTAAATTAGCTGGCAATACTTTATAATACCCACATGTAGGTATCGATATCGGAAAAAAAACTTTTCAAAAACAAGCTTTTATTATTACTTGTTAATAAAACGAACTAAAAAGTTAAATATAATTTAATCTCAATTATTTAAATAAAAGCGTTTTAAATTTTGATGGCAGGCGAAATAAAGAACATTTATTAGCATGCTGCACCTATTTCTAACTGTCAATATGTAACACGCTTTTATTTAAATAATTGAGATTAAATTATTTTTTTTCTTTTTAGTTCGTTTTATTAACAAGTAATAATAAAAGCTTATTTTTAAAAAGTTCTTTTTTTCTGTTCTTTTAATTTTATTTTTAACTGTTTTAGTATTTATGATGCGGGAATTTTGACTACGGCGTAGTTCGTAGCAGCGGTTTTCCGTTGTGTAGCTCATAATAATTCGTAGAACCCACACATATGTGTGGAAGGTGGCCTTAGATACATAACACTTTAAGTGCTCAAAACACACTTAAAGTGTTATGTATCTATGGCCACCTTCCAGCTCCAGCATCAGACCCTGGTTACCATATAGGATAAAAGTATTCGTCAATACGAATCAAACGAGCCCAAACTCGATGGGGTTGTGTCGTTTTATTACAGAGTTCCTATAACCACCTTCCAGCTCCAGCATCAGATCAGCTCCATGTCATCATAATATTGCATTGTCACGCGATATACATATGCATGCACAATTTCAGCTCAATCGGTTAAAGATATCTGCTTCAAAATTGAGTTGCAAGATTCCACCCGAACAAACACAGTTATATACATACATAGCAAGTTAAATAAAAGCTTGTAAAGAAACATTCGATGGCCGAAGGTCGATGATCGCAGGTTATGAAATTTTTCGTGGAACATAGATTTTTTCCACAAAACCAAAACAATACAGGCCGTTGGTTGTCTTAATGTACATATCACAGTGTCATTTAAATTTTAAAAAAAAGTTGGAATGATGATAAACATTTTTTTTGGTTGTTTTTTATCATTCGTTTTCATTATCGCATTATTAAAGTATTGCCAGCTAATTTAATTTCACCGTGCATAAAACAGTGTTGTGCAACATTTGTTTCCCATTATAATGAGACTTTAGAAGTAGCAACATACGTATCCTGCTTTCGTAAATCCAAAGACACAACATCCACTAACCCACACTGGGCCCGCATACTGGACTACGGCCCACTCCCTCTCACAGAGCGGAGGCCTGTATATCATAGGCTGATTACGACTATGTTAGACGACCCGCACCTTTTACTTTACCACATCAATCTAAATAGAATGTAACGGCTGCATCACATGATCATCAATATCCGGTTTCCGCTCATGGACCTTCAAATGACCTTTCAGAGTGCACTTCTGAGTGAAGGCCCTCCCGCACACAGGACAAATGAATCTCTTATCATTATTATGTATCCTTAAATGCTCTCTTAACGTCTTCTTCCTTTGATAAGACTTCTGACAGACAGGGCAAGTGTGTATTCGTTCTCCGTCATGCTTTATCATATGCATTTTCAGAGCATTTTTGGTATAAAACGCAAGATCGCATTTGTCGCACTTGTGGTTTCGTTCGTTCAAATGGTCTCTTCTGACATGGCTGGACAAATGACCCGGAGTAATATAACTCTGGGGACACGCTTTACACTTATATCTCTTTAACTCTTCATTGTGGACTTCAGCTAAATGTTTTTGCCTTGCGTAAAACGATGTAAGAGAAATGTTACATCGTTTGCAAGCGTACCTAATACCGGATTTGTGTTCTTTCGACACGTGGTTCTCTCTTTTTGTTACTCTGTCGAATGATGCGTTGCAATACCGACAAGGGAAGTTCCCGACTTCATGGGTCCGCATGTGACCTCGTAGCCGAGCTTTTGAAGCGAAAGCCTTGCCACAATTCTCGCAGATATAATTAGGATAATGCACATTCATATGCGTATTTAAACTGACGTAGTTTAAGAACGTTTTCTTGCAGACCGGACAGTCTAATTGATCTTTTTCTAGTTTGAATGGTAAATTATTCCATTTGCGGTTGGAAAATTTAAGTCTGGTACAATTTTCTACGTGCAGTCTCAATTCTTCGTACGTAGCGACGTCTGTGGTACAAATCTTGCATCTCAAATTCGTTCCTGATTTGTAAAACCGTTGCGAGCTTGAAAATATCATTTTTTTGAATGCCAAATGTAAGTTGGTTTTGTTGTGGTCTTCTATATGAACTTTTATGTCGTCTAAGTTCGTTGATTTTTCAGGACATATGGAGCATGAGAAAGTTCTGTTTTTTCGTATTTTGAAGGGGAATAAACCCGTTTTTAACATAGCCTCTGTGTCGGTAAAATCATGGAACTTCTTCACGGGACATTTTGCTTTTATTTTCACAGTTCTGCTTCTTGTTTTCCTTGTGCATTCTTCCGGTTCCATTTTGATTAAAGGTTTTATTTCTGTAAATAAAAGTAATGTAATTATGTACCATTAAATTAATCTTTACAAAGTATAAAACAAGGTCGCTTTTCATGTCTGCACGATTAGATCTTTTAAACTACGCAGCGGATTTTAATGCGGTTTTCATCAATGGACAGAGTTATTCAAGAGTAAGGTTTATATGTATAGCTAATACACCGACCACCACGCGGACGAAGCCGCTTGCAAAAGCTAGTGCTATTATAATTGCGTTTTTATTAATTAAAATGTAATAAATAAAGTAGTCATTTAGCTTGGCGTAGATATCTGTCAAAAATAGACGCAAGGATCGATCAATCAAGTTACGTTACGCTTGCCGCGGTTGGTCCAACTTTATATACCGGGAACCCTCCCTGCAGTGACGTAACTGGGGTGGGGCACGCAGGGTTAGAGCCCTGGACGCCTATCGAAGAGGGGCGCAAAAAGTCACAACTATTAAATAAAAAGTTAACATCAATAAACCATTTCATACTGTTACCTATACCTAAGAAATCTGAAGAGCTACTTGAATATACACCGCGAAATTTTAATGGTTGTTTTCCCGCAGCGAAATGGTTTTGTCTTGGTAATACAATCGTTTTATAAACAAATAAAATATTAGTAACAAAAGTTGGCAGACCACTTGCGAAAGTTTATTTTGCTTTAAACATTTATGCACCGGTGTTCCCTTTGTCGGCGGCGCGTGCGATTGGAGTAGTACCTACAAGTTACCTCTAGTGTTACTATTTAGTAGTGTTTTATCGAGGTGATGAATATTTTTTTACTTTAACTCTATGCTTCGAAAGTACTCCTTTAGGCAAGTTATTCTGCCGCGGGAAAGCAACCATTAAAATTTCACGGTGTATTGTGCAGTACGGGATGAACGCGTATTACCAAATCTGCCTATTTCTATTCAAATTTTCTTAAAATTGCAGCATTGCTAGCGATTTTTTAGCAAGTTGAAATTAACACCTTCGTTATTGAAGGTAATTGGTCAAGAAAGGTTATGCGACCTAGCTTTGCTCGGTGTGGACCGAGAAGATAATTTACGAAGGGTGAAATGTGATGGTGCCTTAGGCGCCATTTTCTATTGATACGCCCCTGCCTCCGTACCCCAGAAGGCACGTTAAGCTGTTAGTCCCGGCTACCATTTGTGGATCTTTGGCATTCGTTACGGGTCCTCAGAAGGCCGAACGTCTGAGAACCAGTCTAGAGAACTAGTGGATGGAGGGAGAGTTCCCACCAGCAGTGTGAACAGGCAGCAAACAACTATTAACATTATAACGAACCGTCAACGCAATTTTATTATTAACTTTAATTAATTTTTAATGCAATGATTTTAATATCTAATGTTTTAATGTGTATTGAATCCTTATGCATATTTATATGTTAATTGTAGTGCTTAATTTGGGAATAATTTTCTGAAATAAATGATTACTATACCTATTGACGTAGGAGTTACACGACTTTATTTTCAGGATTGTAAAGATATGGAAAGTTTCTGAAAGTTTTTTTGTATGAAATACTCATTTTCAGCTATTCTTCATTATACACCGTGACATTTTAGTCGTCTTACAACGACAGCCCACTTCATGTATCCAATGACATTTATATATAAAAAAAATTAAACATTTCCATAATCTTAAAAAGGTATCATTCACTAAGACGCATGACGTACTTTGAAACACCCTGTTATGGAGATGGAATTAATGATGGAATGTAATGGTAGGTAGGTAGATTTATTCTACTGTTTGATACGTAAACATTATTAACAGGGAGAGTGTTTCATAATTCTAAAGCATTATTTTTCTTCGTACCTATTATCTTAATTAATGGTAACAATGTTTTAATCGCGCCTAGAGGTATTTTATGACGGATACATTGAGTGGACCGCCTTTGTAAGACGACTAAAATGTCACGGTGTATACTGTTAGGTACCTTTTTTATACATTGTTGAAGTAGTCGTCCTTACTTCTACTACAGTCATCTCCTTTAAGTACAGTACTCATGGATAAAGTTGCTATGGAAAGTACAAATGCAGTTGACCGTTTCTTTTTTACGCGGGACCAACATCTACATATTGTTCGTTGGTTTTTATACGTTATGGGGCGTTTTTTAGACTGACCTGGATCGTCTTCATCATCGTCATCATCGTCGACATCGTGCTGGTAGTCATCATCAAAATCGACATTTAAAGTTATTTCCCTTTTAATGCCATCGTGCTCATGTTTATCTCCTTCTGAAAAAAATATTTTATATAAATTATTTAAAAAAAAATCGAGAAATACAAATTCCATAGGGGTCGCGCCTGTTGATATTAACCACAAGTACAGCTGAGAATGTCCTCATAAAAATCCTATAATGTGTTGCCCGACTCAGGCAGTGAATGGAGGTAAAATTTTTGACTTCAGCTTTTTCTCTTCTTTTTCAACACCATGTTTTTTTTTGGGTTGGAAATCATCAAATAACTTGTCCCGCTCCGGGTGGAGCAGGAGGGCGTGTCAGACTTTTACTGACTAAAACCCACCCGTGTTCCCTCAGTTGCCTGTGGGCCAGGGGCCACGGTATCTCTTTCGAACAACCCGCACCCCTGGCAGGCACATAATATGGGTAAATTATGATTTTAATCATTTGTTAGACACAAATACATGAAGAGACACCATACCAGTGTCATGACTAAAAGACTGCTCTTGCTGAAAACGACCACAGTGGCTCATCATCGCATCATCGTAATCAGCCTATAACGTTCCCACTGCTGGGACACAGGCCTCCTCTCCTTCACCGTTTGAGTACAGTCAGGATGAAATAATTTAGACTACTTTTTAGGGTTCCTTACACAAGGCGTGCTAAAAGTGTCCATGGAGTTTTCTTTTTCAAACTTCATCGTCGATTTGACGTCGACAGAAATAAGTATGCCACGTACAATTATTTGGTGCACGCTATCAAAAGACATCAATAATATAGCGAAATGAGCAAATAGTTAGTTTAAAACTTCATAGTCACTTTTCACGAATAAAGTCACAAGGTATAAGGCCATAAGGCAAATAAATGTCCCAACTTACTGTGCAACTTATACATAGCCTCCAGCCTATGAAAAGAGGTCTCCACTTGCTCCCTGAACAGCATACAATCACGTAGCCTACTGATGCACAGCTCACATATAAGACGCTTTGTATCACCCAGGTGTATTATCGATACCTGTAATGTAATTTATTTATATTACTACGCAACTCTCTAAAACCAATTTATCTATTACTTTATTATACACCACAAAAATACATTATTATTATTATTATAGCCTCTTTATTTCCATAATTAATAATTTATAAAATAAATATAAGATTACTATTACAATAAATGTGCATGCATAAAATAACAAAATTACTACAGTTTATATCATGATTATTGAGTTACAGTAGCATAACAAATAATTTCTGAATTAATAAAATCATTTCTTTCCTTTTATAAGGATTTCTAAAATATTAAGTAAATTCAATTTTCAAAACAATTTACTATTTCATTATGGACCCCTCAACGGGTGAAGGCCTCCTCCGTTTTGCTCCACGTTTGTCTGTCCTTTGCCTTTGTGATCCAATTTTCACCGGCTTTTCTTATTATTTCATTAACCCATTTTTCTTTCGGTCTACCTCTTTTCCTTTTGTTTGTTGGTCCTTGCCAGGTAGTTACTCTCTGTGACCATTTTACGTTGTCCATACGTGCAATATGACCCGCCCAATTCCATTTTAGTTTTTGAGAATGTTCCAAAGCATCTATTATTTTTGTTATTTTTCTTATTTCTGTGTTTCTTTTCCTATGTTTTCTTTGTATATTTAGTATGCTCCTTTCCATCGCTCTCTGGCATATTTGTATTCTGTTTTTAGTATTATTATTGTATATCCACGTTTGGCAGCCATAGGTAAGACAGGGTAATAGGCATGAGTCCATTACCTTTTTCTTGAGATGTATAGGGAGTTTAGATTTTAGGGTTTCTTTATTGCTCCAGAATTTATTCCAGGTTATGTTAACTCGTCTTTTAACCTCATCTTCGTGTCTTGTCTTAGAGAAAGATATTTGTTGTCCTAGGTAAACATAGCTTTGAACGTATTCTAATGTATTATTATTGGCCCGTATTGGTATAATATGGTGGTTCGTCATGACTTTAGTCTTGGTAGCATTTAGTTCTAGGCCGATCTTGTTGCTTACGTCATTTAGCTCATTAATCATTTCCTGTAATTGAGATGCTGTTTCAGAGAAGAGTATGATGTCATCCGCAAATCGGAGATTACTGAGGAGTTGCCCATTTATATTAATTCCCTTCTTTTCCCAGTTCAGAGTTTTCATTATGCTTTGAAGCACTGCAATAAAAATTCTAGGTGACAAGGGGTCACCCTGCCTAACGCCTCTACAAATGTTTATTTCAGGGCCTTGTCTCTCTAATTTTACACGGCTTTTGCTTTTGTCGTAGATGTCCTTTATGAGATCTATAGTCTCGGATGGTACTTCGCACTCATGTAGAGCTTTCCACATGCTCTTATGTGATATAGAGTCGAAGGCTTTAGCGTAGTCAATAAATGCCAGGTAGAGTGGTCTATTGTGCACAAAAATACATAACAAATATAAAATCAAACACTAAAACATACGTTCCATGTGGTGCCGGACGTAAAGAATAGCACTATCGCATTTCTTCCCGCGGGTGTCGTAGAAGGCGACTAAGGGACTTACTAGAGAATGGGCAGCAGCGTTCTCTATGCATTTTACCACCATACTGCGATCGCCAACCCGCCTGCCAAGCGTGGCGATTATGGCAAATCCCCCCATTTTTCTTTTTTAGGGGAGGCCTATGTTCAGCAGTGGACGTCTATCGGCTGAAATGATGACTTAAACATATACAACGGGTGCCCTTATCGCTTTCAGTGATCTCTTCCAGGCTTCCTTGGATTGGACACTGATTTGCCTGGACATAAAATGGGGCTGCTGTTGGTGCAGATAATAAGTATGCAATCAAAATTAAAAGTCACTGATTCAATCTAGGCTGATATCAGCACTTTTTGAATGTCAAAATTACATAAGACAGTTCCCCAAAATGTCCGCCCTTCACGTCTTCCTAGTGATTTAACTGGTAAGAAGAAGTGGCGCAACAAATTCCGAGCAGCACAGCTGTCTGTTATGTTAGAAGAACTTGGTTCTATACAATGGTAGGTACAATATTAATGTTACAAAACATAAAGTTAAAATATTTGCTTTCCGTCAGCTAGCACACGCCAATATACCAAAAAAATCATTAGAAAATTTACTCAATCAAAAATAAATAATAAGTATTACATTTATATACGTAAGATTTATTAGTTCCGTGTGGTGCCGGACGTAAAAGAATAGCACCATCCCATTTTTTCTTGTGGAAGTCATAGAAAGCGACTAAGGGACTTACTAGAGAATGAGCAGCAACGTTCTCTATGCATTTGCCCACCATACTCGATCGCCAACCCGCCTGCCAAGCGTGGCGATTATGGCAAATCCCCCCTTTTGGCTTGGAGGCTTATGTCCAGCAATGGAGGTTTTTCGGCTGATATGATTAGTTCCGTGTGGTACCGGACGTAAAAGAATAGCACCATCCCATTTCTTCCTGCGGAGGTCGTAGAAGGCGACTAAGGGACTTACTACAGAATGGGCAGCAGCGTTCTCTATGCAATTGCCCACCATACTGCGATCGCCAACCCGCCTGCCATGCGTGGCGATTATGGCAATTCCCCCACTCTTTTGGCGGACGCTTATGTCCAGCAGTGGACGTCTTTCGGCTGATATGATGATGATGATGAAATTGATATATAGGGAGATTGAAGCGCACTCTGTAACCATAAATTCAGCACATGATTGTAGACCCCAAAGAAATATTTTTTTCGTAAATTATCCAAAGAGAAACAGCTGGTTCATAGAAAAGTGCAATACCTAAGTCTTCAAAATGTATGACAGAACAATATTTTTTTTAAATAACCAACGAAAAAAATCTTCTAAGAGGGGTCCAGAATCATGTAAGTACCGCATCCAAGGTTTTGTTTTTGGGTGAGAATCATCAAATAACTTCTCCCGCTCTGGATGGAGCAGGAGGGCGTGTCAGACTTTTACTGACTAAAACCCACCCGTGTTCCCTCAGTTGCCTGTGTGCCAGGGGCCGCAGTATCTCTTTCGAACAACCCGCACCCCTGGCAGGCATCGGCCCTTGCGGGCCCCATGAGTTGCTGCTGACATCTCTTTGAGGCGCGCGTGGAACACAACGCGCCGTCGACCCCTTCCCGTTCCGTCGAGTCCTTACTGGACAGCGAGCTACCCATTACTCACCGTCCGCAAGCCCGCGCCTACCGTGGCCGGGAATTAGCCTGGGATTCCCGATGCCGAGGGCGTTTCCTGCGGAGGCTACGGCCGTTAGGGCGCATGTACTGCCTCTCCCTCACGTGCGCCGTCATCGCGAGAATTACTGCTTCGCAGGAGGTGACGGCTACCGATGCACTCTCGCTCCGTACCATGGCCTGGACCAGGACCGGACGCGAGAGATCACCGCCGCCGATCGCCTCCACGAAGACACGGCGGTGCTACGCCCAAGCCGGGCAGACCTCCACCGTATCCTCAGGGCGATCTTCGCAGTGGAAACATCCGGGCGTTTCCTCCCGCCTTATCCGAAACAGGAACCTCCCGAAACAACCGTGTCCGGTGAGGACCTGCGTCAGGCGGAAAGTGAGGACGCCGTGCCGCCTCTCAAGCCACTCCTCAAAGAGGGGACTTACCGCCGCAATTGTGGCGTGCCCAGCACTGGGTTGCGATAATCGCACTCTCCACGTCGCCATGATATCCCGCGATTTCCCGCGGCAGCGGAGTTACGCCCCGTCGTTTGGCCTCCTCGCGCCACTCCCAAGTGTGCGAGGACCTTTGCCTCCAGATCCCATGGCGGTAATCCGGCAAGGAGGCCCACCGCCTCACCGGAGGCGAGAGATCGTCGTACCCGATGTCTCACAGATGCGGCCCCAGGACCGATCCCTGTGGGACACCGCACGACATCTCTCGTCGGTTCCATTCTCCTTGGTGACCGGGGTAGATGACGGCCCTGTCCGTCAATAAGGCCTCGACCACACGACAGAGGTAGGTCGGCATGCGGTGATACCGGAGTGCCTCCCTGATGAAACTCCAGGGCAGGGTGTTGAAGGCATTGACGATGTCTAGAGACACCGCCAAGACGACCCCACCCCGGGCCACAGCATCGCTCGTCGGCGGCATCCATGGTATAAAGGATTTTCTTCAATGTCCTTGCCACCCTTTTAGGCCCTATCCTAAATAATAGATACATACTAAACATATAGTGCCCCTGGATGAATAACAAACTAAAATGGGTGAAACTAGACCATAATTCATGGGCAAAAAAATTGAGGAGCAGGATGGGAGTACTTTAAAAAAAATTGAAGGTATTCCCAATACGAATGAATTATTCTATTTAATTAAATAGAATAATTTTTATTCATACATTCGTAAACTCACCTTCTGCCCCACTCTACTCTGAGAGTAGGCAGAGACTACAGAACACCACATGCTACAATCCTTACATATCCTGTTGGCTCGTTAAGTTCATACATTGGGTCATACACGCATGTCGGTTGCAAGTACTACACATCTGAGCTATCTGAAGAACATCATCAATATGTTCACTATATGTATGTCCTCTCGGGCAGTTGTGAGTGGAAATGCAGGCAGGGAACGCCTGCCTGCATTTCCACTCACAACTGGGGGCCTACTCTCTAAGCACGAAATCCATAATCTCGGTCGAAGTTACGGGCGTTTCCTATTCCGTCTCACTTTCAGACCTATGATTAGTTTGGGACCCAAAAAAGTTAATTAATCAGCTGTAGGAGTCACTTTGAAGTTTTGAACTATTATCGGATGGGCCCGTATTATTGTTGATGAAGTTAGAGAGTAGTCCTTTGCCTTGTGCTACAAATACCTTTTGTTAATCGCCCTTCATTCATTGTCTCAAGATGGCCAAACCATCTAAGGATACTCTTCTAAATTTTTGTCACTACATCTTCTTTGAAACCGCAGCGTTGCGTTATTACATGATTCCTCAGCCTAGTATTCATATACACACCACGCATGTTTCGCAAGGAACGCATTTCCACAACATAATTTATATTTCATGTTTAAATTGTATACGTTCCAACTGGAATCGATTAAGTAAACAGGCCGCACAGCGGCAAAAGTTTCGTCTAGGCATAGAAAAAGTTTTTAATTTTTTTACAGACTAACGTCAAAAAGACTTGCGGTTTGAATACTATTTATATTTTACTTACGTCTATTGTAAAGCATTTCTGCAGCATCTCAGCATATACTTCCGATTTTCCATTGTGCTTATGCCCAATCAACATACTCTTTACTGCACCTTCGTTTAAACACAAATTGCACATTCCCAACAAAGGCAACGCCTCCACCATTATCTCTGTATCCATCTTTGTTTCCTTAAACTACTTTTACAATTAAATAATTAGTTTCTCATTGTATTTCTATTAAATATCCATGATTTTGTGATGTTCTAAATCGTAATCGTACAGTTTGACATGACAAACATTTGACATTGTGACTGCGTTCCAGTTACCATTCCAGTATGCATGTCATTTCGTTATGGTTTTTTTTTCTCTGTCTAACTCACTTGCTAATTGCTTTGCTTTCTCTTTCAAACTTTTTTTGTGCTTTTTTCTAACAATAAACTAAACTTGTTTCGGTTCTTCCGTCACTTTGACAGCAGTGAACATGGTTACGTTTAGTTAGTTCTAAAACTCCAACATAAAAATAATTTAGAACAAAATCTCTTTTGTTGAAATATGATTGATTCCATTGATTTCGAAATTAAATAGAAATAAAATTACTTGTATTATCTTACCGGCTTTCCTGTCCTCTGTCCACAGCACTGAAAAGTTGGCTGGGAAAATTTTAGCCCCTTGCCTGGTTGACTCTGAAGTGCCGTGCTTGACCGATGCGGTGAATGCCTGGAAAATGGCTTTCCCGGATATATATCGGCCTGTGAACCCATCTTCCCAGAGGCAGTGAGATGAGGCGCTCTGCAGGTTGGTACGGAATAAACTTATTGATACGTCCACCAATACTGCTGAGCGTGCTCGCCTCCTGGCTGTGGGTGAGTAGGAGTCGGGCCTCTGGCTGCAGGCACTACCGTCACCAAACATAGGCACCATGCTGTGTGACTCGACCTTCTGGCTCGCTACTTGCCTGCGTCTTGGCGTTCCTTGCGTGGCTCTGCATCGCTGCCAATGCGGTGAAAGTGTCGACTGCCTCGGACACCATGGCTTATCTTGCAGTAGGAGCGCAGGCAGAATAGCGCGGCACGCCAGCATCAATGACAACATCCGTCGTGCTCTTGTCATCGCCGGGGTGCCAGCTGGTCTAGAACCCAATGGCTTGGCACGCGACGATGGGAAGAGACCAGACGGAACGACCATAATGCCTTTGAAGTTAGGTAGGCCTTTGGTGTGGGATACAACATGTGTCGACACCCTGGCGCCATCCCATCTTTCTAGTACGACGGGTTGTGCTGGGGCGGCTGCTGCAGGTGCGGAAAACCTCAAACGGCGAAAATATTGCAATCTTATTGGAACCTATAAGTTCGAGCCGTTTGGGGTTGAAACTCTAGGACCATGGGGTCCGAGTGCCCATTTAGTTTTCCGAGACATTTCCAAGCGGTTGGTCGACTCTTCACGCGACCAAAGGTCTGGCCTACTTTTCGGCCAAAGAATCAGCATTGCATAGGTAGGTTGCTCTAAGGCATTGCATTGATAACGATGCGGCCGTTTTTTTATAGATATCTGTACATATTTTTATTTTAATACCCGTAGTTTTTAATTAAGTCCTTATGTAATATTACCATTTAAATTATACTGAATACCGCATATGAAAAAAAAAAAATAAAAAAAAAATATGTCAGTCAGTATTTCAGTAATAATGTACTCGTGCTAATGTGATTTCAGTCTTTTTTCAAATAGCTGTAGTTTTAGAAAAACAAGGGATTATATTTTAGCATGGATCACCGTGAATATTTTGCTAGCAGTCATAAAAAGCGACATACAGCTGCTATTACTGTAGATAGAGGTATTATCATTACATAAGCTTTCCTTCTGTTCTGTCCTACATGACCTTACGTGATGCGGACGGACGTCTGTCGAAGAGTTGGATGCCGCATACAGAGCATCAATAAAATGAACCCGCGTGCGTTATACGTATCGGACGTCCGTTCCACCAAAGCAGCCATATAATTCCTTTCATGTGATAATCGGTCGGGCGTTTCTGCACAAAAGCGATTGAAGTCTGTGCACAAAAGTCACAAATCAAGACTTGAAATTGAGAAATTTGAAAAATCAAAATCAAAAGTCATTTATTCAAACTAGGCTGAGAATCAGCATTTTTTTAACGTCAAAATATACAATCAGGGACAATCTTGCGGTTTGCTGGCTACCGATTTACCGTTGTGTGTATCTACTGTTTGTGAATTTTGCGAATGCGTGTCACGTTGAAGGTTGCAAATCTGTATCAGCCTTTATACTTTTCAGGTTTTTTGGAGACCATAACGCAGGAGGCAAGATTTCTTCCCCTTTTTGAAGAGAAAATTCACAAATATAAATATACGAAAGGCTATTCTTTGTATAATAATGAAAAACTCAAGTGCCGGTGGGATGAATTCAGGGATGCAAGGAAGCCGAAAATACCGTTCAATTTCCCCTATGCAAAGTAATTATTTTGATTTGTTTGAGCCTGGAACACACCCATTAGTATTAAGTGTTTCCACTAAACGTGCCCGCGTGTACTCCCTTACGCACGCAGTTCCTCTTGGAAGGCACGCCCAGAACGCAGCGCATCGTGTCGGGCCTTTGACTGTCCAGGCGCCAGAATCCCCAAGTCTCTCTAGCAGACCGCAGAACACGTCCTATGGCGGCTGGAGACCGTTATGTACCTTCTGGCGCCCGGTGCGTCTGTTGCAGATGATAGGGAGGGGAAGTGTCTGCTGCAGGAGACTTTGCTGAGACATTGCTCTAAAAGCTTGCTTAGGATAACCTAAGCAAGCTTTTAGAGCGATGTTGTTTCTGCGAGGTATGAAACGTGTACCACCTCAGGCTGGAATTATTTACTACTCATTTGTTTCAGGGACGTGCACTTCACAAAGTGCACAGTGGTGCTCGATCCAAAAGAAACTGTAAATAATCGAGTAAATCATCGATTTCATTTGCGGAACGGGCCCGGTATTGACAAATTTGGTCAGTTACCTATTCCTGATGATATGCATCTTCGCAAGACTGGTTACTTTGAAGCGAGAGACAAGAAGACCAGAAAAATGTAGTAGGCAAAGTAGGAAAAATTTATTGAGTTCCTAGTTTGAAAATTGTGGCGACTGCCACGTAAAGCCGTTGGAGAAGTCGTTCAGTTTTGAATTTAAAAACATATTTTCTTAGGAAAGCCGGTCATTGCAATGCACTATTTACAAGGTTTGGTACTTATGTAATTGGCGCAACTCTTCTGCAAAAAGCAAACCCTGACAAAAGTATGCACGGTCGTTTGCAAAAATACTCGTATCACATTGTGAGTTTGAGAATTTCGTGCACGAGTGACCAGTAGATATTTTGAGTTATTTACTATGTAGAATAGATCTCGAGTGGAAGTGAGAAATACTTTGTATAGTGTTTATACTATTCTTAATTTCTCTAGCTTAATGCTATAAATGACTAAGGTGATTGCGTCGATAATATGTAAGACCGTTTATGTTTTTACGTTTTTGAGAAGGTTAGTAATATGGTCAAGTGGCGAACAGTGAGCCAGCAGTATATAGTTAACCAGTTATCTTTAAATAGTTATAACCGGTTCATTAAATCGACACGTAGTTAGAAACGTGTCGCGTAACGTCTCCCTCACTCCCCAGTAGAGTGCGAGCGCCCTCTATTATCAGACGTTGGGTGGGACGTTTTCCCACATAAAAAGTAAAAAAAGGTGAGTTGTGGTTTACTAGACTTTCTCACCGTTTTTACTATACATGTAAAGTAGCCATTTGGTACTCTTATTGTATTTATGTTTTTGGCATAACCTAATTATTTTTAGTTTTGTCTTATCTCAACTGTCAAATGATATAGGTGGTATACAGTGAACCGTGTTTCATTGTTACAAAGTTCATAACTTTTGTTTTAATTCATGAGCTTTCGATTGATGACTGATTTAACACAGTGGGCACAGTTGAAATATGACTTAAGTTCGTTTTATTATGACACGATTCACTGTGTTTCACTGAGGACTTTATCTTGGATCAGTGTGTACCTAATAGCGTACACAGTGAACCATTTCCCGATTTTTTAAACATTTTATAATTGTAAATTTATCAGTTTTTAGTTGAAATTTATCAAGAAACTTAAAGCCTAATAGACACTGAAACGTATAAATAAAAAATAAATGTTTAATTTGAATATGACTGCTTGAGAGAAGTTTAACTTTTTCATGGTTCACTGTTGGCCACCTGACCTTACTTACTTATCTGAATTATATCAATTTCATAATTACATCGAAGCAATCACCCTAAGATTTATATCCTTATTTAGCTACGCGACAACGTGTCATATCTGCCAGCGATGATAAGACATGAGAAACGCGTCCACAGCATTTTTTACGGTCGAGTCTCGAACTCTCGACCCTACAAAAATGCGCCGTACCGCGACGCGTCTTGTGTCTTGTGTCCCAGTTTTTTAGCTGCAACTGGCGACAAATATTATAGTGCTTAGGTACCTATATGTTTTATATTCTTTTTATTTTCTATTGTTTACTTATTTTTATTTTTTGTTAAGTAGGCAATTAAGCTTAAGCACTAAATTAAGAAAAAATAGTACTTAAGTAATTTTTTTTAATGAATGTATTTTTTTAAAGATTTGTTTAACTTTTATTAATACGTTACCTATTTGGAAATATACGTTCATTCGTGAAAATGTAACAAAGTTTTTTTATTTAAAAACAAAGTTTTATACAAATTGTATAAAATTACAATTAAATCAAATTGCAGGCTGCCACAGACAGGCGCGACGCAACGACGCGACACGATTCTGTTCGATCAATTTTCATGAAGTTTTCATAGAAATTGTCCGACAAAAGTTGTGTTGCGTTGTCCATGCTTTAACGAGTTTGGCTTGCAATTTATTCAGGGATGGCTGAATACAAAGACATCTTTCCGACCCAGATGACCCCATTACTTTCCTTCAAGAAAGCAGTAGGGCCACCAGTACAGCACTCAAACACAAACCGTCTTTCCGACCTCGCCGCCGAGGTCCTCGCGCACCGCGAAGACCCCGAGTTAACGATTTGACCCCCGACCGTCCCTTGCTCGTAGAAGTGCCAGCCCGCGCCGAAGCTGAGCAAGTAGAGTTATATTCCCCAAGACTTAATAATAATGAAAGTATTTTAATCCAGGCTGTCTCCACTTGCTGCCCCCCCCCCCCAGTGACGCCCTGGGTTGAGGCCCGTACCCCACAGGGGTACCGTACCCCCCTCAGCGTGCAGTTGCTTTAGTTATGTAGGTTTTAATGCCCTGGCTGGAGGCTTTTAGTTTTTACTAAAAAGCATTCACAAAAAAGCCCGGTTGAGCAGTTGCGGCCCCTCAAGGTCAACTGCGAGATGTCATTTAAAAAAAAAATACAAAGAAGTTTAAAGCCTGAACAGAGCAGAGTGTCTACTATCTGTCCTCCTGCTGGATAAAGACGACCCCCAAGCATCGTCACAATGAGCGGTCCTGAGCCTCTCGAATCCGGTAGATTCTCGCGAAAATCCAGGTCCATCGCCAGGGGGGAGCTACCCTAGTACCCTATGCAGCACCACGTAGTTCAGGGCTCAATTAACAATGTTCAAAATTGCACAAAGGAAACGCAGAGTATTAAAAACTTCCTTCTCATTTTTCTTTCTATATCCGTAGACGACTCTCACTTAAAAAAAAAAACAATATGTCATTTCATTTTAATGAAATAGTTTTACACTCAATTTATTACTGTTTGATATTACTTACAGAGTACATTTTTTAAAAGATATTACTTATCAATAAATTATTTTATAATTACGTTTATCTTTTTATAAAATTTTGAATTTGAAACTATATAACTGGAATAATGGAACGCCGAGGCCACCATGACACGTATCCGGAATGCAAACACGTCCCCAGAACATATTTGCAGGAGATCACAGAGGGTACGAGTGCACAGCATTAATAAATAAATTTCGGTCACAGCGGCCACTCCCAACAGAAACTTGCCAAGGTATTGCACAAGACGTGTGTGCGCAGACACAGGTGCACTCTCTACTTTACTATCTTATTACCAGGTATATAATCAAAGATTCCATGGGACGGTAATCCACCACGACCGGAGAGAGATCAGGTGCGTGCGAGGCTTTACATTCTTTCCGAGGGGTCAAAATTAAAATCAAAAGTCATTTATTCAAACTAGGCTGGTGTCAGAACTTTTTAAACGTCAAAATTACGTTAGACAGTCCCCCAAAACGCCCGCCCTTCACCACTTCCTAGTGCTTTAGCTGGGAAGAAGTGGCGCAACAAACTCCACAGCAGCACAGCTGTCTGTTATGTTGGAAGAACTTGATTCTTTACAATAGGTACCGTAAAATGGGGTGAATAGGGACAAAATCGAACTTGTCACTGAAATTAATCGATGTTGTAGGACGAATGCAATATTGATAACTCTTTCCAAGGGTTTCCGGCAGTTAATATTTTTCGTAAATGTTAAAAATATCCCCAGAATTAGTTAAAATTTAGATATTTTAACAAAAATATAGGCTGTCCCTATTCATGCTTGAAGTGGGGTGACCTGGAACGAGACATGGGTAAATTGGGAAAAACTAGTAGGGTTGTCTCTTTACTATTTAAAAAAAGAACTAATTACCTTCTGCTAAAAGATTAATTTTCTTCATAAAATTTAAAATTTTTGGAAATAAAAATAATACAATAAATCCAAAATCTTTTATTGAAATAAAAGAACATAAATATTTTACTTAACAGGTTGTTACACTCAAAGGTTCGAATTACACTTGATTGATCTCTTATGGATAATGTAAAATATTAAAATGCATAAAACAACGAAGACCCATATATTGTTAGTTCAACACACTACGTATTTTTATTATTTGTTTGTAGGCTTGTTTTTTAAATCAAACAAGTTCGTACCTATGTATCTCTTATTACTTCTCATTAGTTCGCCTTGTACGCATGCTTGTATATAAGTTTAAAATAAATAAAATGAAAATGCCTTATTTTAATAAAATGTGAAATCCTGCAAAACAATGCGATAAAATGTTCAATTCATGTTGTAGCAGCCCTGACCCTATTCAAACTTTACCGTTCCTAATCAACTTTCATATGTCCCTATTTACCAAGTATAGGCGACTCTATTTGTACTTTAGCCGTCCCTTGTCACCCCGTTACCGTATTTATTCACCTCGAAAAAATAAACAATCCCAGAGGTTTTAAAGAAAACGATTTCAAACAAAAACTATGTAAAATCTAGACTTATCTCTTTTTGTGTAGCTTCTTAAAGATATTATATCGTTGGCTAACTCCACACGTTGTCAAAAAAACACTAGAATTTCCAAAAACGATCAACTTATGGGACAATACCGCAACCTCACATCTACAGTCTTATTTGAAAGAAGATTTTTGACACCTTTTACTAACTTCACAACGCTTCGGTGTTGCCAGTTAGAAGATAATATATTCTACTTTTAGAAGAAAAAAAAGGTAGCAATTGGAAGTTCTTGTTTTTTTATTTTGTGGCTTCGAAACTAGATTCCTCGATTTGACCCTATTTACCCCTGAGTCCTTATTCACCCCGTTTTACGGTACGTAATTAACGTTACGACACATAAAATTAAAATATTTGTCATATGTCAGCTAACACACGCCAATATATATAAAAAAACGTGGGTGTCACACTAACTTCCAAACTCCGACCTGGCACTGAGAAATTTCTAATGAAACAACCTAGTAACATATTACCCGAACCCAGGACCCTAAGCTCAGCTAGTCAGCAGTCGAAATTGCAACCACGAAACCGACTGAGCAGCATTACAGTTACAGCATTAAGTGGGTTTAATAAGGCCTCCCCTTCTGCATACCGTCTCAAATTCCGCTATCGACGCGATCGCGCGCTCTCTGTTGTACAGCGAGACGTCGCGCGTCGACCGGTGTGCGAGAAAGAGCGCGTGATGTGAAGTTCGCGTTATAGCGACAATGTAGCCGTACTGCCGATGCCGTAGCAATAGACAAAGCTGCAATTACATCGAACTACAAGTAGCGCGGTCTCTCTCGCACATAGCTCGACGTCTCGCTATACAAGCGACAGCATAATCCGCAGCATAATTACACCGGCAGAGTACCTCCCCCATAGATTACTATATATACTAGACACTTCCCCGGACGAACTCCTTCATACAAAGCTGTTTAGCTTGTCTAAGCTGAAATTACTAATTTAAATGAGTGAGTGCAAATATTAACAACGACACTTCATGTGTGTTGGGACCGTCGACAATGTCGAAATCTAAAAGAACGTGCTCCGGTGTTTTATGTGTGTTGCGACCATATTTTAAATTTGCTTGTGAGCGTAAATATGGTGTCCAGCGCTCGTCTATTCAACTCAGACGATCTATACTTACTACACTGCTGCAAAGATCTTTTGGTGCTCAACTGACATTAACAAGAAGGGTGCTATTGAATATATAAAATAATTGCACAATTTACCAATTGTGCAATTATTTTGTGAAATCGTGTGAAATGTATAAAAGCTACGTATTGCAGTATTAGTTCCGATTTTGACCACGTGCCAAAAGATTCATGTACAGCTGTACCTACCAAAAATTCGGCTTATTCCATTTGGCTACCCAAAAACAGCCACCTTAGGGTGGATACTCGGATACGCGTGTTCATCTGTGCACCCGAGATGGGGTGGACAGTCGTAATTTGTATATTATTTTTCATCTGATTTTCTCACCATAGAATAGGTAACAGTTTCTATCATGTTTCTCTAAATGACTGTACCTACACAGCCGAGGGAGAAAATCGAAAGAATAATGTATGAATTCCGATTATCCCACCCCGTCTTGGATGGAACACGCGTTTCCGTGTATAATGGGTCATTAATAGTTTCCAATTAACCCTACCTACGGTGGCTAAACGGAATAATCCGAAAATTCATGTCAAAAACTAAAGTAGAGACCTACCTACATAGTTATAAGAACAATTTTTCCATGGAATTTAGAAGATATCGTTAGACTGCCCGGAGATGAAAAATATATTAAAGAGGACGTTTTGCCACTATTTGAGCGGAAAATTAGCGACTACAAACGAGTTAAATTTTGCTCTTTGCAAACGAATGAGATGCTCAAGTGTCGGTGGAAGATGTACGTTCAAAATATTGAAGGGAAGAAGCATTATCCGTTCCAATTCCCGAACCTTGGGTATGTTCGAAATTATCCGTAATATGTTTATTACCCTCTATGGATATAACATAGAGGGAAGACCCATCGCTTATGAAATGTGCACGACGAAGAGACTGCCATCTGGTGGCGCAAATCCGATGTTTTTACGCAATCATTACTTGAAATTGACACTTCACGTTATAAAATAATGTCAATAGAGAAGTGAAAAACAAGCATACTTAATTACTAAGTGAAAAATAAAAATAAATCAAACAGTGTCAAATTATATTACTTTCCCACGGTTAGGGCTCACTACTCCTCCTGCTTCTTGGTTACGTGATAAACGACAAAAATGGATAAATGCAGTAAAAAAACATGTGCAAGTATGAGTTTCTAAACATTTAGAAATTACTTATTAATGTTATTTGTAAACATAGCTATTTTTGTATGTGATACTACTATTCAATACAAATAAATCTGTAAGTAAACCTTACCTCAAATAACTTTAGTTATTTTTCGATATAATTACCACTATCTGCGGAGTATATAAAGTAAATTAGAACACAAATGTGCTTACATTTTTCAGATAGCCCTGCCTTACATTTGCAATTTGCACTGTATAGCATAACTAAATGTCTCCCTGAACGCATTGGTCGAGGCAAGTTGCCAGCACGATATTTACCATAATGCGTTTTCGAACGCACCTTCGCGTACGCCCCTCGCGCCGACCTATAATAGCGTAGCCGGCGCGAATACTGGCCACTCATTGGTTGATGGAAATGCGTCAGCGTAGTTTGCTACGCTGACGACACGCTGGTCTCGGCGCAAGGGTCGTACCAGGCGGCGGCCGACACACGGGGTTGCAACAATCGTCGATAGGATTCGGCAAGTGGGACTCGAGGTGGCCTTGCACAAGTCCGAGGCCATGTGGTTTCTTGGTCCTCGGAATGCGCCACCGACAGTTTCCCAGATAACGGTGGGAGGGGTTCACATCGGCGTCGAGTCGACGATGAAGTACCTAGGACTCGTCCTCGACAGCCAGTGGAACTTTGCGGAGCATTTTCGACGTTTGGCTCCCAGACTGGAGCGGGCCAGAGCTGCCTTGAAGCGGCTTCTGCCCAATCTAGAGGGGCCAGACGCCTCCTGCCGGAGGCTCTACGCGGGGTTCGTGCGGGCCATGGCCCTATACGGGGCACCGGTGTGGGCACCTAAATTGAAATGCCAACCAGCACGCCGGCTGAAGGCGGCCCATAGGGTCATGGCCATCCGTATGGTACGGGGATACCACACGATCTCCAGTGAGGCGGCGGGCCTCCTTGACGGTTTGCCGCCATGGGATCTGGAGGCAAAGGTCCTAGCGCACACCTGGGAGTGGCGCGAGGAGGCCAAACGCCGGGCGTAACTCCGCTGCCGCGGGAAATCGCGGCACAGTGGACAGAGCTCCAGCGGGATCTCATGGCGACGTGGAGAGTGCGATTGTCACAACCAAGTGCTGGGCACGCCACGATTGCGGCGGTAAGTCCCCTCTTTGAGGAGTGGGTTGAGAGGCGGCATGGCGTCCTCACGACGAAATAGTGAATACAATCAATCCAAAATAAACTTTATTTTAATTGTCTAAGGTCGATTTTAACTAGACGTTATATAAAATTTTTAGTAAGTTGAAATTAACCAAGATTTTATTAGAAAACAATTAAACCGTACTTATCGATGGTACGAAACACCTCCATTTTTAAGCTTTATTCTCCTACTATCATTTTTGCACTTCAAAATAGAACAATGGCTACGGAAAAATAAATTTGTCGCGAGACTACCAACTCGACGCGATGTTAGAACACGACTGGGACCGATTAAGCGTAACAACGCTTATTTGTGGCACGCGTGCCACGCATACTTTGCATTTCCATCTATTTTTTTCTCTTCCGTGCGATATACAATAAGTATGGCAGCATTTCAAACTCTTGTGTCGTAATCGTGTGATTAGTTATATTTTACAGTTTCATTAAATTTTATGCCAATAACAAAACCCTTTTACTCTAAACTGACTCACTCCGACTACATCTTCTAATATTGAAATTGCAATCAAGCTGAAAAGAAGGCGACATGGACATATATAATAATATAGACAAAATATTTACGTGAAAAGAGTTCAGAAAATACTTTACTGTTATTTTGACATCATAAACGTTACAAAGAAATCTTCGTTTGAGCTACAATTTTGCCAGTTATTACTGCATTTTTATGATACCTGTTTCTTCTACATCTAAGACATGCCCGGATTCGAAGAGTTTTTGGCCTTTTGACATAATTATTATTCTGACCACGCTGACGATCATTATTAATCGGCCGGAACCCATATTTTATAATCGTAATCATAAATATATTATAAACATTAACTTCTACATTGACGCATCGTGTTGCGAAATAACAGTTCTGAAAAATTTCTTGTTCACCGTGGCTGTCGTGTCGATTTGTGCTGCTAACTATAGTTCGTGCACGTTCCCTATAGCCGTCGTCTACGCATTCTGTACATCTCAATCTCACTGAGCAAAAGTTATTGTTGGGAAACTAGTTTTTATTTTTGTATGAAAATAGTACAGACGCCAGCACATCAAGTTACTTCAATCTGTCAAACTCCTTTGCTAAAATTTCAACTTTATTTCTGAAGCTTTAAGATTCATGTTCAAATAATGGGAAAATTTGACAGATGTGGGTAGCTTGATGTGTTGGCGTCTGTACATTACGATACTTGTGACTAAAGTCACACTTAAGTAGTTCATTTTTGTACGCTTTTAGCACTTTCGTTACCAATATAAGTCTAAAATCGCCAACCCGTCTTGAGCAAGTGTGTTGATCAATGCTCGTGCCATCACTAGATGAGGAAGAGGCCTTTGCCTAGCAGTGGAATAGCAATAGGCTGGTATTATTGTTTTAATAATATTCACGTACTGGTACACACACACGGCTACACATCAAGCTAAACATTTCCAGTATAAGCTGATCTCGCATAGTATTAGATTTCCCTACAGTGCGAGATCAGTGTAAACTGGAAATGTATAGCTTGGTGTGTAGCCATGTGTATATATTTTTTTTACAGCGATTTACACTTCCATAACGGTAACGTAAAGTTCATGCCGTCGCTGACACCTAAAAACCGTCCAACTCTCCGAATGCAGATGGGTATGGGTCCTGGGGTCGATCAATATGGACAGATACCCATCCCTGATGATATGCATGTATCCATATCCAATTTTTCCAAAATAAAACCTGCTGAATCTTCTAAGGCGAAACAAAATTAAGCCCGTGACCACGAGCTACACACACAAAAGACATGCGTCTTGTGACAATTACTACGGGAAAAACAAAATTAAATGTAACAAGTAATTAAAAGTATGCAATGAATCACCAAGGCGCCAATTGAGATGAATAGAAACAGGTGACGCATCACCCGAAGTCGTGAACGGGGTCCTCAGAATGCACATGCGTTTTGTTATTGCTACAACTAACTACGTGCGTCCAATTCCGCGCGTGAGTGCGTGAATCTGTTCGTGGCATAAAATTTAAATTTTAAGCCGGGGCTCTTCTTTTTTAATACTAGTTACTTTTAAAACTGTTTATTTTATACTAACTTATTAATTTTTAATGTTTTCTGTATTACGGGTAGTTTTAAGATGGGACTTTTTTCGTAAGTTTTTCAGATTTCTACTTGAAGTCCCACTTATCCATCTGTTAAACTCACCCTTTAAATAGGAACTTATTTATTTTACTAGTAATTTTAAAAACTTATTAATGTTTATTATTTCTAGCCTCTTATTTTAATTTACTTTTAGAACTGTTTAGTTTTATATTGAGCATTAAATATCGTAGGCCCACAGGAACTCTTTAAATAAAACTTATTTATTTTATTAGTCATTTTAAAACTTATTATTGTTTATTATTTCTAGCTGCATATTTGATTTTACTTTTAGAACTGTTTAGTTTTATATTGAGCAATAAATATCGGGGGCCCACAGGTAATATTTTTGCTCCGGCCCATCAAAAGGATGGATGGAATTCAATAAGAATTAGTTACTGTGCCGCTTCGTGGCGCCCAACAGGGACATTTTTTTTAAAAGTGATTTTATTTCATAGATTTTGGTCAAATAAAACAGTTAAAGACAATATTTCATTTTTTTCGATACTATAACTTGTATTTCTAACAAGACGTCGTCTCCCCAAACACATGTCCATGCTGCCTTTTCAAATGCCGTCTCCAAGAGTCCTTAGACTTAAACTTAGCTTCACAATAACTACAGCAGAACGACCGCACATCCTCATGAGTTCTTTCATGCCTTTTCTGATCACATGTAGTAAAAAATCTCATGCCACACTTCGTGCAAGGATAATTTCGCTCCTTAATATGAACGGAACGAACATGAGTTTTCAAATTCAACGGTGATAAAAAAGTTTTTCCGCATTCCACGCATCTAGATTCAGCTGGTCTTTTGACTCCGTGCTCTTGAATTTTGTGTTCATCTAGCATGTATGTATATTTGAAGATTTTGTTGCAAATGTTGCAATATCGTTTCGTGTTCCGTATGCCGTGGATTTGCCTCAGATGTTTACTTTTTGCGGAAACTGTCAAAAAAATGGCGGGACAACGCGAACATTTTTTTTCTTTATGCTGAGATTGAACGTGGGTCCGTAAGCCTATTCGGTTTATAAAGGATGTTCCACACGATTCACAAACATTATTCGTGTAATGCGAATTCATGTGAACCGCTAACCGCAAATAACTGTTGAATTTTAATTCGCACAACACACATTGGTAGCCATCTTGTAATTTGTATGGCACTAGATAGTGCTCTGATCCATTGAACGAAATTTCGTGTTCTTTTTTTAAATGGTCCGTAAGATTTTGTAGGTCTGAGCAGTTTTCGGAGCAAAGATTACATTTTAAATCAGTGATTTCTGCGTTCTTGTATGAGAGGCCCCTCAATCGCTTAATCTGTAACATTGCTGGGTTCTTGTGAGTAAGCGAGTGTACCCTCAACTGACTAAAGTCGGGAAATTTCGATGGGCAGTAATTACAACCGAATTTATTTCGGAGAGAACGGAACAGGCATAGATTCGAATTTTGAACGAGTTTAAGTGTGTTTTCGCTTTTATATTTTAAACTGAATTCTGTCTCAGAGATTCCTCGTCGCTTGGACTTGGTTTTGTTTAGTTTATCCTTGTTCTGTTTGGCTGGAAAATAATTATCAGATTGTTAAAGGTTATTAACGTGGCAACATTGAGAGATATTTTGTGACATAGCAAGACTAATATGAACCGTAGGTTCTTCCCGTTATTGGGTTGTCCTCAATTGTTGACTTCTTGTTAGTCACAGCAGGGTTCATGATACATAGTCTGTTCATAAAGAATCTAATGAGAGTGCAAACATAACAGTTCAACAACATTCATTGCGTTATTTACACTGTTGAAGCAGATAAATGTTTCGAACATATGAAGCGATTGAGTAGCAATATCCTACAAAATAATTCATATTGTAATGGATCTTGTGTTACGCAATTAGGGTGCTGGTTATGTAGTTTCACATTTAAAATGTAATTATCAAATAGACAATATGATTATGAAAAAGCTAAGAATTACATACTTGTACCAGCTTTCACGGTTCTCTTAGGAGGGCGTCTTTTAGTTATATTCCCCGACTTTTTAGCTATTTCATCATCGTTTTCTTCAGAATCAAAACCCTCTATTTCCATAACATCACTGTCACCTGCCGTTGCATTGAGAGTACTGAAGGTTTCGTTGTCATTCAGTATTTCAGCAAGAATATTTAAGTTTTCAACTTCATGATTTTTATTTGCACCAAGTGTACTCAACTTTCTGTTAGTACTATCATCTCGTTCCATTTCTATTTCATATGATTTGGATTTTTTCAACTTTGAAATAGTTTTATGTTTGTTTTTTGTGTCACCTTTGGATTCTAATGTTAAGACGAATACTTGTTCTGAAATAAAATCTATATTACATTACGCACACAGAGTGCAACTCAGTGCGTCGAAAATCGAATAGTGTGGGTTAACACTGGTTGTGCATTTAGTTAGGCAGTACATTTATTTGACGCTTAATGTTATTGAAAAAGGGCAATAAGCATGCGCGCTTTACTTGTACGCAGTGATGGTTCGTTGACGGTTTTTCCGTTAATGTAACGTCAACGTTGATTTACGTTCGTCAACTAGTTAAATTCGTCAGCGAGTTAACGTGCAACGAATGTCGACTTGCAACGTAAACCGTTCATTCATTGAACGGTTTTCATTCAACGCTGCGACGTCCAATGATTCTTATATTGGTATACTTTTCTTAATAGAAATGTTTAAAAATCAACTCTTGTGTACTTTACTTAGAGTTCAAATGCTACGACATGTCCGTCGCTCAGAATAAATGGTATTTTCAACGTAAGTTTTTTGCTCAATTCGTTAGGTACGTTTGCAAATTTAGTTTAGTTGATTATTAAACGAGTTATATTTATAAACGTCGTTGACAAACTCAACGAGTTGATTCCTAAACATTTAACATTAATACGTTGACAGATCAACCGTTGATTCAACTAGTTCGTTGATTTAACGCTCATCGCTACTTGTACGTGTACGTTACGGGGGAGAGCATCATCATCATCATCTCAGCAGAAAGACGTCCACTGATGGACAAAAGCCTCCCCCAAAAAGGGGGGATTTGCCATAATCGCCACGCTTGGCAGGCGGGTTGGCGATCGCAGTATGGTAGTCAAATGCATAGAGAAAACGCTGCTGCCCATTCGACAGTAAGTCCCTTAGTCGTCTTCTATTCTTTTACGTCCGGTACCACACGAAACATGTGTGTGTGTGTGTATGTATTGCTTATTTATTACCTTTCTGGGAGCCGTCTTGAGTAAAATTTTCCCATATAAAATCTTTATCATTGACATCATCATCAAAGTCATCCACATAATCAGCTTCTTCATATTCTATCTTTGTATCTGTAATTAATAAAATTATATCATGTGTCTGTGATACAATGATTTTTTCAATAGTACCGGCACCAACAACACTTTTTTCTGTAATGTTCCTTTTTACTTGTAATTTTGTTTTTGTGAACCTTATGAGACTACTCACACTTATTCAACTCTGTTCTGTTATAGTCTGTTCAGCTTTCCGCGGCTGAACGGATGCGTAAACATCTCAGACAAAATCGTTGTTGTCTATGGACAAAAGCTGAACAGAGCTGAATAACGGTGAGCAGTGTCTATATGTGTGTTTTCTGAAATAATTAATTTCATAATTTTGTCATTGTCATCATGCAATTTCCTAAGTATGTCAGGGTCAGTTTTCCAGTCTAAAGGCTCCTCCACACGATACCGGCGGCCATGTTGCCAACAAGGCTGGTCTTTCTGATCTCGACAACCCAGTTATTGAGTAATGCTATACCTATTGGTGGTAGGTATGTTTGAACAAAAATTTGTTTGAACAGGAGAAAACCACAGGATTGGTTCACCATTGTGAGTTCATTCAGGGAATGTTACACCTATGCAACTTTTTTAGTTCACATGTACCTACTTTCTCATGGACGAGAGGCGAGGCCAACCATTAGGCAATTTTTATTTTGTTAAGTTAATTTGTTGTCCACTTAGTACCAATGGATATTATTGTATTTCTTTTTTACCTATGTCTGTGCCATTAGTATCCCAGCCGATGTTGTTTTTTATAATTTCTGTTATAGCCAGAACCTTTTTCTTGAAGGCTACAGCATCCCGAAGTTTTGAGACACACTCCTCGCAAATAAGACATCTTTCGGCATCCTTGCTTATTATCTAAATAAACCAAAAAAACGAAGTTTGAACTGTGTCTTAAAACAAAATATAACCTTCAGGTGTCAAGTAATTAACACAATTACTTTTCTATTTTTATCAGACTCAAATGAGTCTGCTTTTAGGCAGAGCCGAGGGATTACCGATTTTTTTAATGAAATAAACTTACATTAATATTAAAAATATTCAACAACATTTCAAAGTAGTTTTCTGTTTTACTTCCAATATAATAAGTGTTGGTCATGTCTTTGTAACATTCTTCTGATAAACAACATCGGCAAAAATGTTTCCCTTTCATGATTTTAGTCATAAATTCTATATTTCAACAAAATTATCCATAGCATTAGCAACTGAGTAGATAGTTTATTGTTGTTGCCAAATGTTTTTTGTGCGAATATTTATTGACCGTTTGGTGACTTTACAGAATTCGTTCAGAAATTGTGCTATTCTACAAAAGCATGAAGAGAATAAATTCAATAGGAGTTCTTTTTAATTGCTTTACAAAGCGTGACGAGCCATGAGTACTGTAATTACGTCATTATTTGTGTCTGTTGCCGATAATCGCAGCTAATTTAAAATACGTCTTTGCTGTCTTGGCAACACAGGATAGATGTCAAATCAATCAGTGTCGAATTGTCGATGTCGAATGCCGATACTTGTTGTAAAAGGCATAATTTGTTTATTTCTAAGTTAAAACAATAATTATTATTGCTTTTATCATCTTTTCAATGTTAGCCATACTCTGTACCGTGTGAATTCATTCCCCCGGTACAGTTAATCCTAAAAAATGGCTACGCTAAAGGGCAAAGGTCCAGTATTCGATTCGGGCTTGTGTCGATGTTGTGGAAATATGAAAAAGTGTCGTGTTTTGAACATAGAATATGAGAGTTTGGGACAAAAAGAAGTTTATTCGGATATGATAATGGATTGCTTCAGTTTACTGGTAAGATAATAAACGTACAAATCCTCATATGAATGTATCTTTTGAGCCACTGTACTAAGGTTTCTTTCCTGGTAATATTTTTGCATCAAACTAAAAACAAATGTTGTTTTGAAACTACCATCGAATGAGATAACTTCTGTCTGCTATCAAAACCTGGTACGTAAGCTACCTAGCTACCAAAGCCACCCATTGAATTTTTTTTAACAAATTCAACCTTTTTTTCTCAAACTCTTTTTCTCTTTGATATCCTCAGCTATCGTATCTAGATGGCGTACCATCCGAGCGGCTGATTTGTGCGACGTGTGTGACTCGTATACGTGATGCGTTGGGTTTCAGGCGTCAAGTGCTGAGGTGTGAGGAGGCATTCTTACAGATGAAGATCTATGATGCTAGGAGTGATGGTAAGCAAACCATAGATTTTGTAAAATTGGTTAATAAAAGACTCAATGCCCCTCCTTCAATGTAGCCACCTGCTCGGTCCAAATAGCATAAGCAATGTAAACGCGCATGCCACCGGAGGCACGCAGAGCAACGCAAACACTTGTACATTTAGTGTATTATTTATGGCTGACACATGGCGGCCGGCCGGCCATTCGGACTACAGCTATGTCGAGTGCGCATGTCAATAAAACGTCATTTTCGTTTTCGCTCAGCTATTTTATATTTCATTAACAAAGTATTAATGTATAGTTTTGCGTATGTTTCAATCAACTCCCAACAAGCAACAAAGATGTACAGTCGAAACAAAAAAATGAAGAGGTTTTATTTTTATTTTTGAGACCATGGTCAGTGCAGGCAATACTAAGCGGTTCAACTTAATCTGCGTAGTACCAGAACGCCCTAGAAATATGTGAATACACCTTTATGCAATGCAAACATAAATTTCATTTGGCTATCATCCTCAATAGAGAAATGAAATAAAACATATTTAAAATTTTAAAAACAAAAGAAGTATTATCCTAGCTGGAAGACATCATTTCACCAGAAATTATGTTGATATCAATGTAATTTCTGGCCATATGCTATCTTATTCTAAAGTTATAAAATTAACAAATGTAACAGGTTCTGATGGGGTGGAGACCTGAAATACAGGCCCTACGCACTAGCTAGCTGGCATAGGCGCCAGTGTCCCACTGTTTAGTGAAAATGATTATACATTCTTCTTGATACATTTGAAAATGTACATAAATGCTGTGGTGTCCTGTACTCCTGTGTGGTGCCGGACTCACAGAATAGCACCATCCCATTTTTTCTCGTGGGTGTCGTAAAAAGCGACTAAGGGACTTATTAGAACTAGAGAATGGGCAGCAGCATTCTCAATATATTTTACCACCATACTGTGATGCGCCAACCCGCCTGCCAAGCTTGGCGATCGAGAGATTCGATGGATAGTTATACACATCAACCAATAACCCAGTCACGAATACCGAAGACATCCCGTACGTCAGCTTGTACGAGATTAGGGTGGCTCTGAAGCAGCTCTAAAACAACAAGGCGCCGGCGCAGGTGATGACGGAATTACTGCCGATATCCTGAGAGTCGGTGGAGACCCCGTTCTTAAGGCCTTCTAAAAGCTGATTCCGTCATACTCGAAGGTAAAACGTCACAGGCATGGAACAGAGGTGTGGTGTGGCCGTGTGGTGATACTCTTCTTTAAGAAGGGCGACAATGCCCTGCTTGAGATTTATAAGCCCATTTTACTTCTGAGACATGTCTACAAGCCGTTTTCAAGAGCGATTTCGACTTCCAGCCGTAGACCAAATAATACGGCAGGTTATACAGAAGACTGAAGAGTATTACTGGCCTCTCTGCTTAGCGTTTGTGGACTACGAGAAAGCCTTCGATTCGATCGAGACTCGTCTTCAACGATGCCAGATTGTCTATCGGTACATCGAGATGCTGAAGTGATTATATGAAAACGCTCCTATTTCAGTCCGACTCCAGAACCGGACTTTGAAACCTATCTTTCTCCATCGAGGAGTGAGACAAGGAGACGAAATATCTCCGAAATTGTTCACCACTGCACTGGAGGATTTCTTCAAGGTTAACATCAATGGCGAGTACATCACTCACCTTCGGTTTGCCGACGCTATATTAGTCTTGGCTGACACCGGAACCGGGTAAAGTGGCGATGCTTGGCGGAAGCCTATGTCCAGCGGTGGACGTCTTTCGACTCAAATTATGACGATGTTGTGGTGAGATATAAATCTTTTTTTTATTTTTCAGAGTCAAAGATGGAAAGTCAGTGGAATTCAAAAGTTAATGTTGACATAGTTGTGAAGAACGAATCCGGCATAATGGATACGGAGAGTGACGATGACAATTCTGCTGACGCATTGGCTGATGTTCCAGGTATGAATCCAAATACCATACAGTCTGGCGAATCAATCTGCCTAGCCTATTCCCAACAATATCGGGACTGACTTCCAGTCTAAGTGCACGCAACTGAATACTAGTATTTTACATCTTCTTCCCAGCGTATCGATAGCGATCGAAATACACTCAGCCCTGATTTTGGCTACGAGTTTCGCACTTTCAGCTACGTCCATCAGATCCTGTAGCGTGCAGACAACAGGACACGCTGGACACGATATTAAGTGCCCCATTGTTTGTAGGATAGCACCACATTTACACTTCAAGACGGAGTCATTTTCATATTTCGGCCACGAAACAGTCCCCGGCATGTAACATGGCAAGTGTCGTTAGATGCGCAGAACTCTTTTTTTAGGTCTCTTTGGTGGTGGAAGCGGGACGCGGGGTATGAGGTAGCGCCGATCCGAGCGCATGATTGGTGCGTCAGTCGACACTTGCCTCCCGCACCGCGTCTACATTCCGTTCGCTCCCGATTACACTTGCGTGCACGAAAGTTTTTGTTTTTGTTGACTTTTTGTTACGAGTTGTTGTTTTTGTTTTAAATTTAGTTTTTGTTACGAGTTGTTGTTATTGTTTTAAATTTAGTTTTTGTCACGTTGATTACAATGCCAGGACCAAAAACCGCTTTACGCAGACATGCCAGAAAAATGCTATACGATGCGTACTGTTTCATGGAGAAAGAAGCTCAAACAGAAAAAGAGACGGAAAAACAGACTGCAGAAGCTACTAAAACGTCAGAAAGAACAGTTAGACGTATAGTCAAGGAAGGTAGAAATACCGAATTTCTCACTGTCTTTAGGACACCGAGAAAAACAGGAATAAAACAAAGCCGATTACACGAATTCCTCTCCTTTCTTTAACTTTTTTGTTCCACTAAGTGCACGATGCGCGAACTTAACTCCACTATGCTAAAACCTTGCCAAGTTACGTGTCGGGGACTGTACTGCATATCTGACGTCCACAACTCAGTTACTACCGGCCTAAGGTTCCGATTAGCACCTGACTAGTTGTCAGGTTTGTAAAAAAAACTGTATTTTAATCTTCATTACGTTCGAATTTCAATAACTAGGTCGATGTTTTTAACCATGCCAAAAGAAAAACCTTACTTTTCAATAAGGCCGAAACAGTATGGTAACGATACGTTCTAAACCTATTTCAGACGACGACCTCAAGCCTGACAAAATGGAAGAAGATCCTGACGACTTACCACTGATGTACCACGGCACACAAAAGAAGGAAGAAACTACTACACGAATAAAGTTACACGAGATAGAGCCGGTCAAACAGGAACAACGAATACCTAAACCGAAGGTGGCGCCCCCACCATTACCTAAACCAAGTAAGTACAACGATTTAAGACCCCGCACGGGGTAATAAAATCGCGGCAGGGTTTTGTCGCGCACTAGTTCGTCAACGCTCTGGTAAGCGCCGGGAGTTGAAAATCGCGGCAGGGTTTTGTCGCGCACTAGTTCGTCAACGCTCTGGTAATCGCCGGGAGTTGAAAATCGCGGCAGGGTTTTGGCGCGCACTAGTTCGTCAACGCTCTGGTAAGCGCCGGGAGTTGAAAATCGCGGCACGGTTTTGTCGCGCACTAGTTCGTCAACGCTCTGGTAAGCACCGGGAGTTGAAAATCGAACAGTGTGTTTTTCCGCTGGGATGCACTCTAGTGGATTCCCAATGCTCGGGTCGACACTGAGAGTGCGTGGTAAAATCCCGCTACGGTTTTATTACGTCAGTGAAAACTTGGAAATACGAGGCTCAAATCCAGACTCCAAGCAGCTACGGAGGACTTGCGTATTTATGAAAATTACCTAAAACTGTCGTATAGTTTTATTTTGTATTGTTTTGCGTCGTTTTTGGGTGACCACTAAAAATCACCGTTGTGTTGTGGGTACCGCATAGCACAGCATCATGCTGAGTGGAAGCGTTCTTGACACAGCGGCCGGTCCGTTTTGTTTTTAGAATTGAAAACTTCTTAAGCCGCATTGATCGATTTTTTGTAGGGACATTTTTTTTTTCAGTTTCGCGTCACCGACATGCTAATGCGACGAGTTGTTTTCTTTCAAAGTTTTATGCTTACACTAGGGCGTGCAAAACCGGAAAGTCTTCAAAACCGGTTTTGAATTTCGGTTTTGGAGGCCGGAAACCGGTGTTAGCCCCGGTTTCGGCTACATTTTTATAGTTTTTGTATAGTAGAATTTTAACAAGAAAAAAATATTATTAGAAACCCACAAAATCTACAAATAAAACAAATTTTAGCATATACCTTTTTTAATTAACCATTTATGCCTACCAATACCAAGTAAACAACTAAGACAACATCAATAGTTTGGATAACATGAGCATAAAATAATATAAAGATTAACTAACTGAGATCAAATCAACAACAATTAAGTTTGTGGTACCTTTAGTAGGTGGTACCTAACAATTCTGTTAAAAAGAATAATATATTTTAAACGTACAAAACACATTCATCATCTTAAGTAAAATACTAAACCCCCCTCAGTGGGGTTCCCGCATTGTCGTTGGGAGGGGGCTCGGGGGCTCAGTAACCGTGGTCACCCTCCCACGGTGAAGCGAAGAGGAACCCCTAGGTGGGGCCGCTCGTTAGGGCTTTTGCCTCCAAGCCGACGACGTAGCGGCCAAAACGTAGGTTGCGGTGAGGTGCATCGCAACTGAGGTGGGCCGCGATGTCGAATGGGAGGCATCGCGGCTGAGGATTACAGGCTGCGGCGGAGGAGGAGTGCCGGTACTTCTGAGTAGCGCTCTTCCCTTCCGTGGCCTGGACGGGGCCACCACCGTTTGATGGCGGACGCGGTGGGGCCGCAGGGGAAGAGGAGTGTCGGTATAGCGTTGGCCGCTCTCCCTATCCCCTGCGGCCGAAAAGTGGTAGGCGGCGGGGCCACTGTGCTGACCCGTCGCAGGTCGTCGTCGGGGTCGTCTGGGGCCCTTATGCTATTTGGTTCCTGGGATGATCACGGCGTGCCATGTGTCCTGGTGCGCCGGTGATAGGGGGGGGTTATTCCCCTCCGAGGAGGGTCCGGTGACGGACAGCCGCGGCGGGTTCGCGGATGGCTTGCGCGCTTCCGTGTTCCCGCCTCAAGCGGCACTGGAGGACACCGTGGAGTTTAAGTGGGTTACAGTCCCACATAACTGCGCTATCTCCCCGTGGTAGCGCAGTAGGCTTTTCTCCACCATAAACAAAAAAAAAATGCCCGGGTCGACGGCGCGTTGTGTTCCACGCGCGCCGTCAGAGATGTCAGCAACAACTGGTGTTGCCCGCAAGGGCCGATGCCTGCCAGGGGTGCGGGTTGTTCGAAAGAGATACCGTGGCCCTTGGCACACGGGCAGCTGAGGGAACATGGGTGGTTTTTAGTCAGTAAAAGTCTGACACGCCCTCCTGACCACCCAGAGCGGGAGAAGTCATTTGATGATTGCCCACCCTCAAAAAAAACTAAACACAACCACAATTACTATACGTCTCAATTTCTTGAATCTTGAGCTCTTTAATTACGAACTACTAGCAACAGTAGCAACATTATTATGGGATTCATAATATTAATATTTGCTATTTTCATATTGTATACTATAAAACGAGATCAAATCAACGGGACGCGGGTCAACCGGTCGAAGGAGTCGCGTTGCGGGTGCGGGGATCGCGGAGGGAAGAGTTTAAGTGGGTTTAGGTTGCGTTCGGATATATTTGATGACTCTAAATTGAATATTTCTTGAGTGCGTTCGAAAAAAGTTGATTAAAATCAAAAATTCAAAATGTAATTCAACAACGGGAAAACCGGAGGTAACTTCGGTTTTGTCTCTCAACAACGGTTTTAAAAAATCGGTAAATTTGGTCCGGTTTCCGGTTTTTATCAAAACCGGAAAACCGGGTTTGCATGCCCTAGCTTACACCTATTTTAGAATATCAATAAGAAATGTTATTAAAATAGAGCTATATACAGTAGGTCGGTGACCTTAAAATATAACACACCTAGATCTCTACGTAGTATAAATCAAAGTCGCTTTTCGTGTCTATACGCTTAAAACTTTTAAACTACGTAACAGATTGTAATGCGGTTTTCATCAATAGACAGAGTGATTCAAGAGGAAGTTTTATATGTATAATACAGTGACCTCCACGCGGGCGAAGCCGCTGGCAAAAGCTAGTTTAGAATAAGTTTAAGCTAAAATAGCCGCCCGACCCTAGCTCGAGCCAACCCGCGCCGCTGAGCCTGTAGCTTTAAATTCGTCCCAAAATAACAATTAATCACTCCCATCCAGCCCGTCCGTTGCTGCTCTCTTCCAGCGACGCCCTACGCCGAGCTCCGTACCCCACAGGGGGTGCCCTTAGCGTGTAGTCGCTTAGTTTTTAGTTTTTAAAAGCCCTGGTCGGAGGTCTTAATTTATTGAGGCAGCCAGAGCCAGCCAAACTGCAAGTAGTCACTTAAAAAAAAAAAAGCATTATTTTCTTACATTTTCTGCAATTTTCAGGTCAGCGTCAGGTTGTATATTGGTCACGAATCATATTTTAATTCATAAACAATTTGGCATTAACCTGTAAATTGCAAAAAAACGTAAGAAAATTATATGAATTCCGTGCGCTATCGTGGCACTTCCTTTTGAACTAAAAAAATGGGTTCATTTTTCTAATCCTAACTAATATTATTCGGGATGTGATTCGTGTAAAAAGGAGTATCCTCACTCCTTTTTACACGCTTTATATTAGCTTCACTTGTATGTTTGTTTGTTTGTATGTTTCTATGTAACCGACTCCTTTGGACGCTATTTTGACCCACTTCAAACGGTCAGATTTCATTGAAACTTTGTAGACTTATCGAGGACCGATGACAATTAAAAAATTAAAAAAAAAAAACTTAAAAATCACGCTTTTCAAGCAAGCTGAACTAAAAAATAGTAAATAAATAATAGTTTAAAAAACTAAAAAACACGCTTTAAAAACCAAACTAATAAATTAGTAAATAATTTAATTCTATTAAAAAGCGTGGGGTGCTTGATATTAATTGATTATAAAATACCTCAAAAAGCACCCCACGCTTTTTAATGGAATTAAATTATTTTCTAATTAGGTATTTAGTTTGGTTTTTAAAGCGTGTTTTTTAGTTTTTTAAACTATTATTTTTCTTTGGTGGTTGACCTCATTGATATACACCGTGACATTTTAGTCGTCTTACAACGGCAGCCTACTTCATGTATCCTGACTGAATGACTACTAATCATTTATTTAAAAAAATATATATTTTTGAACATTTGCGTAATTAAAAAATGAAAATATTATTCATTAAGACGCATGACGTATTTTGAAACACCCTGTAATGGAGGTGGAATTAATGATGGAATGTAATGGTAGGTATGTAGATATCTTCTACCGTTTGATACGTAAACATTGTTAACAGGAAGGGTGTTTCATAATTCTAAAGCATTCTTTATTTTTCTTTGTATCTAATAACTTAATTAATGGTAACAATGTTTTAATCGCGCCTATAGGTATTTTATGACGGATACATTGAGTGGACCGCCTTTGTAAGACGACTAAAATGTCACGGTGTATAAAAACCCAAGATACACGATCAGCGTCTCAAAAAACCCCAAATATAAAAGGTCGCAATGTGCGCTGGTGTCAATATTATCGTCAGTCATCTTTCAGTCAGTATTTTTGGACACTGCTTTGTTAAAACAACTTTAAGTCATGCGTGTAAGGTTGAAGTTGCAAAAACATGTGTTTTATCATATCTGACGTATAATTGGGGGCAGTTTTGAGTGTTACTTTTGTGCGAGACTGTGCATCTTGGGTTTTTGGTTTGTCAATGTTGTGACTATATGAAATATATCTTTATCGACGGTTTATCCATAGACCAACTAGATAAAATACGACAATTTATTTGTATTTCTCTTTGTCCACAGAACTCCCAATGTCAAAAGTCCAACAACTCATGCGAGAAAGAGACTCCACGTACATGACAGAGACAAACATACTATCTATAGTGGAATACTCATTCGTTTGCCCCTTCAAATGTAGACACAACCATCTTCTATGTTATTACTGTGGCGAACTGTACTCCGACCCCGCGTTGCTAAGGCACCACACAACTCAGATGCATCACCCGAAGAAATTCAAAGTGACAGAACATAAAAAAATGGTGAAAGTCGATCTGACAAGAATCGATTGTCGACTATGTGCTGCAAAAATCAATGATTTGGAAGAATTTAAGACACATATATCCAGTGTTCATAAAAAGAAGTATTATTTTAATTATAAAGACTTAGTATTGCCGTTTCGGTTGACAAGGGAGGAACTGAAGTGTGCTATTTGTGATGTGCTGTTCCCTTATTTTCATGCCTTGAATAAGCATATGAATGAGCATTTCAGTAATTATGTTTGTGAGACTTGTGGATTGGGTGAGTTGTTTGTCTAGCTACTCTACAAGGTCTAATTCTAAAAGTAGGTTGCCAAGGCTACATGACGCTTTCGCCGTTAAAAAGTTATCAAATCAAATCAAAAGTCATTTATTCAATCTAGGCTGAGAGTCAGCACTTTTTGAACGACAAAATTACATAAGACAGTCCCCCAAAACGCTTGCCCTTCACCACTTCCTAATGCTTTAGCTGGTATTAGATCAGAGGTCCTAAAGTACATTCGCGTTAAGAATGCAGTGAGTCATCATTATCCGTCGGCCTAGCCCCGCCCCCTAACCAATCAAATCTTTTCAAATTACAAAGTCAAGTTCACAATGACAGTTGAAGGTATTGCTTCGAACGCAATGGTTGTGTCCTGTCATTTGTGTTAACTGATTTGAATTTAAAAAAATGAATACATCTCCAATTCGTAAAAATAAAAGTGGTTCGATAATTCATAGCGAGGAAAGAAAAGTAATTTACAATGTTTTTAAGTATTTTAAACAGTATGATTAAACTTTTAAGTGTATTTTTATAAGTTCATTAAACTTAGTCTTTTAAAATATGATTTGTTTGAATTTAACACCACTGTGAATACACCTTTATCTTGCAGTTGCACTGATGACTCACTGCATGCTTAACGCGAACGAACTTTAGTATGAGTGAGTCCTGGATTGGTGAAAGGCCAATCGGCGCTTCGTCCGCGGTCGATGCGTTTAGTCGAAATGGTTTAACCAGAAGCTCACACTAGGACCTCTGATCCCATTTATCTACAAACTTTACGTCTTGGCTAAAATGTATGGCTTGGCCGTTCCATTGAATTATTGCATGGCACAATATTAAAAACAGTGACTTAATTTCTTACCAGTTTTATTAGTCGCTACGGGTCGTCAGAAGCCCGAAAGTCTGACAACCAGTCTTACCTTGGTTGGACTGGTTATGGTTGGGTAGTCATTTTTAAATGTTAACCATACTATACACTATACACCTAAGTGAAGCCGACTATGGGCTAACGCTCTCTTTCTAAATACATAAATACGAACGAGACAGTGATACGTGCTTTCTCTCTGTATGTATGTATTCAGAAAGAGAATGTTAGCCCATAGGTCGTTTTCACTTTTTTATTTGGAGTGCGGCCTCCATTTTTTTCTTCAAGTTTCGTGACGGCTAGAATTCTATGCTCCATTGCACGTTAGCAAACCCGTTTAGACTGTTTTGTCTGTTGAATGTTTGTCAAAGACCAAGTCTGTGAGCCATGGCACAGCAATTTTTTTTATATAAAAACATTTGGTAATAAAATATACAATTTCTTATTCAGGTTTCGTGGACAAGGGCCGTTTTATGATGCATCAGCAACGCCACGAAGAAGGAGACTTCCCATGTCCTGACTGCGGCAAAGTGTTTAAGGCGCAGTACAATAGGGACCTCCATATAGACCGCGTTCATCGAAAGAAGGGGCGTGTGTACTGTCCCAAGTGTGACGTCAAACTTATGTCCTACCCGCAGAAGTTGAAACATTTGGTTGAGGTGAGATTGTTCTAAAGTACCCTCTTTTTAACCAAATTCAAACAAAGGAGGACGTTCTCGATTCGAATGTATTTTTAACCGATTTCAAAAAGAATGAGTCGTCTGTATGTTTTTAACCGACTTTCAAAAAGGAGGAGGTTATACATAACAACACATATTTATGCGATAGCAGCAATCGCTGTTGATTTGCTGTAATTTTTTGAAGAGTTCCGTTGTCTGTCTCCGAAACGCATCATCAGTTCTATATGAAATTTAAATGGGACCATTTCGGAATAAACCCCTTTCGAACAAAAAAAAAAGAATTTTGCAAATCCGTCCATACAACGTGTAACGGAAAGGGTATATACATACCAAGGGCACGGCTTCTTTGGATGATATCAAACGATATTGGAAGGGATTTATAATCCTATCTCTAAATGTTCGGAAGGTATGAGAATGTTTAAGGTGAACCTAGTCCACATTTTTCCCATACAAACTTCGGGAGTGTTTTACTCCACTGTTTGACAATGTACATCAAAAATTAAACATGGTATGGTTTTGTCTCATTATTAATATTGTCTGTACGGAAACAGAATACTAAAATAAAAAACCATTAAAAAGTTAGGAACCAACAAAGATTAGTTTTTCTTGCTAATTTAACCTAACTTTGGGCGTGTTTTAGTAATAAAAGAAGTGTAAAATCTGAAAAACCAAGTCGGTACCGACAAAGCTCAAATATCGAAAAGTTCAATAAACTTTATTGGTCATTGATTTATGCAGTGGTTTTATCATAAAACCCGATCTTCCGAAGGTCTGTTCTTAATTTTTTACGCGCCTGTTGTACTATAAATGATCCTGCATCTCACACAATAATGTTGTGCGTGTAGACTAGGGTCTAACTGCTCATTACTGATTTTACCTCTGTCGGACACGATGCATGGTGAGATAGCGTGCTTTTTAGCCAGGCCCATCAGTGAGTTCGAGCCCGCGACTAGGTTCCCCTTAATACATCGATACCAGAAACCGAACTTTTCAAATTGAAATAAACACATCACTCGGAAGAGATTTATCGTGATATTGGCATGTAACGTGGAAAGTTATTGACCTACGTAGTGCGGTGACACGTTTGTTATGATTTGAATTTAAGAAACACCGAAAATTTGGTATCAATTCTTAGAGTATTTTATTTTGAGCTGAAACTATGTATAGTGATTCTATACCAGCTGTAATCTTAAGTGCTTAAGGATAGCAATAGTGTTTTTTACACCATGTATATGCACGAACATACATAAAAAAAAGAAAAATATATATAAACATGACGACTTGATAACTTCCTTCTTTTTGAAGTCGGTTAAAAATACGTATTATTGAAGGTAAAATTTTTTCGCAATGTGTCGCAGGCGACAGGACATTATTATAACGCCATCAACAAAAGTTGAGGACGTTAAATTGGAAGCCGACCCCAACATTGGGAAAAAGCTAAGCATACATTACTATGTTGTATTCGTTCCGTATGGTGCCGGACGTAAAGAACAGGCAATATTAAGCAGGAGACCTGGTGTCCTGGAATACAGCCTAGCAAGCTAGCTTAGGCGCCAGTGTCCCAGTCTAATGAAAATGATGATGTTTTCTTCTTGATACCTTTGCAAATGTAAACCTTTGCACTTAAATTTTGTGGTGTCCCGCGTGGTGCCGGACGTAAAGTATAAGGGACTTACTAGAGAATGGGCAGCAGCGTTCTCTATGGATTTTACCACCATACTGCGATCGCCAACAGGCCTATCAAGCGTGGCGATCATGGCAACCCGGAGGGGGGAGGGATTGACCCTTGGGGGTGGCCCATGTCCAGCAGTGAAAGTTTTTCGGCTGAAATTATGGTGATGACGAAATTATTACGATCATCACTTCTATTCATTCATTAATTTATGTTATTTGTTATCAGGTACACGGTGAAGAGCCTCTAAGTTTCCCCTGTACGATGTGTGACCGGATATTTGACAAACGAAGAACGCTCACTATTCATAAGCGGAAGGACCATCTGAAAGACTTCAGGTAAAATGATTATTATTTATATACATGGTGTAACACAATTGGCTACTGAATCGATTTCGGTAACTTTTAAGTATGGGTATTTTTCAAAAATAATGTATTTTGTCCCATATCGACGATTGAGCCAAAGAAAAATTCAATGTTATTTCACAGCAATAAGAATCAATTTTAAATGCATAAAGTAATGCTAGTAAACACGCTTTTATTAGCTTCACCTGTATGTTTGTTTGTTTGCAACCGACTCCTTTGGACTTGATTTTGACCCACATCAAACGGTCAGATTTCATTTAAACTTTGTAGACTTATCGAGGACCAATGACAATTCAATAATTAAAAAAAAACGGATAGTCACGGTTTTGTAGTTAGCAGAACTAAAAATAGAAAATAAATAATAGATAAAAAAATCTAAAAAAGCGTGTTTTTTTGGATTAACCAAACTAAAAAAGCAGAAAATAATTTCAAAAAAGCGTGGGGTGCTTTTTGAGGTATTTTTATAATCAATTAATATCAAGCTACAAATAAGCTTTTAAAAAATAGTTTTGATCATTTTATTATGCTTTTAACTCAATACTGTAATTTTTTTTATTTTTATTAAATTGGGTTGTATGAGGTTTTTTTTAGCTGGGAAATCATCAAATAACTCCTCCCGCTCTGGGTGGAGCAGGAGGGCGTGTCAGACTTTTACTGACTAAAACCCACCCGTGTTCCCTCAGTTGCCTGTGTGCCAGGGTCCGCGGTATCTCTTTCGGACAACCCGCACCCCTGGTTGGCATCGGCCCTTGCGGACCCCACCAGTTGGTGCTGACATCTCTTTGAGGCGCGCGTAGAACACAACGCGCCGTCGACCCGGGCTTGGTCCTTACCGGACAGCGAGCTACCCATTACTCGCCGTCCGCAAGCCCGCGCCTACGGTGGCCGGGAATCAGCCTGGGATTCCCGACGCCCAGGGCGTCTCCTGCGGCCACTAGGGTCGTGAGGGCGCATGTACTGCCTCTCCCTCTTCGCGAGCATTACTACATTGCAGAAGGAGGTTTTGCGTTATTTATGTTACATGTTGTATACTGGCTGTGCCCGCAGCTTCACCCGCTTGGAAATTATGCCACGGGAACGTGTCACCGGGACAAAAAGTAGCCTTATAAATACTAATTTCGCTCCTAAAAATATTATTGAACAGTAACAAAATGATTGCGCCTCTTTTTGTAAACCTCAAATAATTGCTATTTTGGGGTCCTAAAACTACTTACTAGCCAAGTAACTGCGACAAAATTGGATTTGTGGCGCTCGCCGGCCGCTACTGCGGCACCACTCACTGCGCTCGCTCGACTAGCGTGGTTAGTCACATACAGTTCTAACGTAACTCATTTGGTCGGGGTGTACCTAGCTTAGCTATTGCGACCAGTTCGGCTCGCGCGTGGTTGGCCAGTTATGTGGGACTCCAACCTACTAAAACTCCACGGTGTCCTCCAGTGCCGCTTGTAGCGAGAACACGGGAACTCGCAAGCCATCCGCGAATCCGCCGCGGCAGTCCGCACCGGCGCCCTCGGAGGGGAATAAACCCCATCACCGGCGCACCAGAACACATGGCACGCCGTGACTACCCCAGGGATCAAATAGCATAAGGGCATCAGACGACCCCGTGTATGGCACCCTGGCCCCCCTGCGACGGGTCAACACAGTGGCCCCGCCGCCTACCACGTTTCGGCCGCAGGGGATAGGGAGAGCGGCCAATGCTATACCGACACTGCTCCTCCCCTGTGGCCCCACCGCATCTACCATCAAACGGTGGCGACCCCGTCCAGGTCACGGAAGGGAAGAGCGCTGCTCAAAAACACCGGTACCCGTCCTCTGCCGCAACCTGTAATACTCAGCTGCGATGCCTCCCATTCGACATCGCGGCTCGCCTCAGTTCAGGGCGTCAGGGCTTTAGCCCACAAGCCTACGTCGTCGGCTTGTGGGAAAAAGCCCTGACGAGCGGCCTCACCTCGGGGTTCCTCTTCGCTTCACCATGGGTCGGCAAGCCACGACTACTGAGCCCCCCCGCAACGACAAAGCGGGAACACACCGGGGGAGGATCAAAGTTACAACCTAACCCGTTTATCTTTTTCTAATCGCAGATGCTATTAAAAATGAAAACAATGCTAAAAATATAACCACAAACCAAAAAGCGGGTCCAACAATGAAAAAATAAAATATTATTGCGACCGAATGTGAGAAAATACCAAAAAGTTAAAATGAGGCTCAATTATTGAAAAAAGTGTACATAATTAGATGATCAATAGTTTTTTTTAGAGGATCGCTTAAGTATTTTCTTTTCTTTAATTAACTTTTTTTTTTCTTTATATCCAGGTACGAATGCCAGTGCTGCGGACAAAAGTTCTTCACACGTTTCGCCTTAAACAACCACATGCCAACCCACACAGGCGAACGTAACTTTAAATGTAAAGTTTGCGAGAAATGCTATCCCAGACTTAAGACCTTGAAAGATCACATGAGAATACACACGAACGATCGCAGGTACAGATGTCATGTGTGTGGACAGGCCTTTATACAGAACTGTAGTCTGAAAGGGCATATAAAGAGCCAGCATCCCGAGTATGAGATGAGAATGTAGATGTTTTTTGGAATCACAACCTAGGAGGTTGTCGCAGCTTAGCCGGACTTGCCTGTGGCTGCCTCAATAAATGAAGGCCTCCAGCTACGCGCTAAGGGCATCCCTTGTGGGTGCGGACCTCGGCTTAGGGCGTCCCTGGAAGGGGGCAGCAAGGGACCGGCTGGATCGGATTATTTTGGGACGAATTTAAAGCTACAGGCTCAGCGGCGCGGGCTGGCTCGAGCAAGGGTCGGGGCGGACATGGATTTGGACGTCGCGGCAGGCCTCAGTGGCGAGAATGTAGATGACATGCATACATGTAAAATCTGCTTATGATATTCCCACCGCTGGGACACAGGTCTCCTATCTATGTGAGAAAGGGGGCCGTAATCCGTCACGCGGGCCCAGACCACGAATTTTTGGTTGTAGGTCATGCCGGTTTCCTCACAATGTTTTCCTTCACCGTTTTGATAGCAGAGGTAATGTAATAATTTACACAAAGTCAAACGAGTAAGCGTTAAGTGATACTTAAAATAGAGATGAACCACATAACCAGAGGTGTACCTAGCAGGGGCGTAGCCTCCATACAACCCGATTCCTATCGGCTTCCCTTTGGAAGAAACACTCTTCCTAGTGTCTACTATTGCCAAACAATGTGTAACACGTGTGTGTATCAAATCACATTACAGATATTTCATACTAGCTTAAAACATCATATAAGATTCCAAAAATGCCATTGTTTTATGTCTAAACCAAGAATTCCGACCATAGCTGCTGTTAAATTTAGAAAAAGTAAAGGAATTACTGAACTTTGATGTTATCCAGAGTTTATGAGAACGGAAACAATTTTTTCTTCGGCTGCCCTCTATTAAAAATTGTAGCTTCGCCACTGGTACCAAGTATAGGTACACTCATAATTCGCCAATTGTGTTACGTTAAGTAAAAAAAAATGTCTGCTTTATATTGTTACAATTTTTACCCTTATTTTGTTTTAAGAATTATCACAAAAATATATGCTATATATTCATTTAAAACTATTATATTAATTAAATATTTATTTATCACTTATTTAAGAATGCGTTGCATAATATCATTGCGATAAAAAAATTGTAAATATTGTAAATACAAATATAATACATTTTCAGGCAGTATTTTTTATTCATCACCAGCGACATTCCCCTGCTTTGCAGTTTTTAAGACGAATTTATTAATTTTCTAGCTTCAGACTAGTAGTTCCAGAGATTTTCAAACAAACAAAGTCTTCAGATTCTTTATCTTGTTATTTAGCTTTTTTAAGACAAAAATCTACCCTAGAATCATGTGCTGAATTCAGGTCGTCATCCAGTCTATCCGGGTGCAGCTGAATACCAGTGTTTTACATGGAGCGACTGGTAATCTGACCTCCACAACCCAGTAACTGGATAACACGATACCCCTTGGTAAGATAATGCCAGACTTTCGGGCTTCCGACTGCCCGTAACGACTGTCAAAGATCTACGAATTATGTACATATAAGCCGAAGAACTCGTGCGATGAGGATGGCTTCATCAAGATGGAGAGAAAGAAGAGGAAGCCTAGTTATCGTAACCAGTGTGGGACGGCGCTGGCAGGTTCTAACATGCTGCTACGTCCTGCAGTACCGACGACGCTGCTATACGTCACCCGATTGCACCACTCTACGAAGACTGAGGACATCGTAGAGTAAATACGGGTGAAGACCAATTGGACCTTGAGGGTGGAGAAGTTGCAAGCGCGTCATAACACCAACTTCAAGTTGTTCGTGGTGCGCGTTCCGACTCACTATTTGATGACCTTCCTCAAGGAAGAGTTTTGGCCGAAAGGTGTGCTGTATCGGCGTTTCCGCGGCCAGCTACGCGATACCTCGCAGCGTAACACGACGCCGTCACCTCGTGTGCAGTAGTTTTAAAATTTCTTTAAAAAATATGTATTAGTTTATAGTTACTGTTTTTATACTTATAATATATGTATTGTGTTTTATGGTGTCATGCTCTGCCGCGGAGCCACCATTTTAGAAACCGATCTATTATATCTTAAAATGATGTACGCCAAACGTACATAATGTACGTATACCGTTATCGCTGTACGTGCATTAGGTAATGATAAAATAGACATTGATTGTGGCTCTGCTGGAGAGCATACTCTCTAGCAGAGCCACACAGAACATGTACTCAGGAAAGATAAACGCTACTTTTTTTTGATGAAAACTGTTGTACGAATAGTGTTTACTGTGTACGTGTTAAAAAATATCATTATTAGACAGCGGTTTTATTGATTTTAACTTTACTAAAATTTTCATTGAAAGCGCCTGGTAAATCGTGTTAGCAAAATGTTTTGTAGCATTTGTGATTAGGCTCACAACTAAGGGGTGTTTCTTTTAGAGGCGGAGAACTTTTAATTGAAATAAAGTACAGTTTTTTTTATAATATGCATGAAATTGGCTTTATTCGAGAGATGATTTTATGACATCAATGTTTGAATACAATTTCAGGCATGTGGCCGCCGCGCGCACAACTATTAATATTATGAACGAGGAAAATTAACGTGTTATTTATTACTTAATATTACTAGATTTATTTACTTTTCGAATGTGCAAATAAATTATATTCAACCTATTTTCAATCTTCAGTCGTCTGTTCTAATATCATTATTAGACAGTGGTTTTATTTATTTAACTTTACTAAAATGTTCATACAAAGCGCCTTTAACTTATTTATCTTATAATTATTAAATTACTTATTATAAAATAAGATTCAAAGTGCATTTTCTGCTGTGATTTTTCATATGCACGGAAGGATTTTCCTTGACAAAGAATGACCGTGTCGTCAGAATGAAATATATTTATCGTTAAACATAACTGACAAAACACATAATCTATGTTTGTTATAAAAACTTTCCAAACTATACTCTCCAGCGTCTATAAATCAGCAGATGGGAATTAACTACAATGTCGTACTTAACTGGAACAGCCTTACGGGCCATGTCGTTCCGACCCTGGTCCAGGCCATGGTACGGAACGAGAGTGCATGGCTAGCAGTCGCCTCCTTCAGCGAAGCAGTTATGCTCGCAAACAGGGAGGCGGCGCACGTGAGGGAGATGCAGTACATGCGCCCTCACAGCCGTGGCCTTCGCAAGAGACGCCCTGGGCGTCGGGAATCCCAGGCTGATTCCCGGCCACCGTAGGCACGGGCTTGCGGACGCCGAGTAATGGGTAGCTCGCTGTCCGGTAAGGACCAAGCCCGGGTCGACGGCGCGTTGTGTTCCACACGCGCCTCAAAGAGATGTCAGCAGGAACAGATGGGGCCCGCAAGGGCCGATGCCTGCCAGGGGTGCGGGTTGTTCGAAAGAGATACCGCGGCCCCTGGCACACAGGCAACTGAGGGAACACGGGTGGGTTTTAGTCGGTTAAAGTCTGACATGCCCTCCCGCTCCACCCAGAGCGGGAGAAGTTATTTGATGAGTACCCACCCAAAAAAAAAAATAACGGGCCATGTCGTCGTAGCACTCCCATTCAGAAGTACGCCGTAGACAGTAAGTTTTATAATGACCAACACCTCCGGAATTTGGAATAAATTCAACTACAGCTGCTAATTCAAATATTTTATCGCAGAGTAGCAATTCCTTTGGAATATCGCATAGACGCATAGTCAAATCTAATTTAAAAAAAAAATGTCTTATATTAATAATATTCTGTGCATACTTTCCCAGTACAATTATAGTTTTTGCAATCAGAGACTTTGCTTACCAACATAGACGATGCCGATTCATTTAATGAGGCCACACTACCATCCGATATCATTAATATATTTAAAGGAATAATCGAAACTTTCTTGTTATACGCATTTCACAGTCAGAACAAACTTTGGAAAGAGTTGCACTAAAAATATCATCGATTAAAAAAAAATCTAGTACAAAAGTAACGTTACAATTGCAATCAATTAGTTCAACATGTCCTTGTACCGTAGATTGATAATATTTTTGTAAGATTTCTGTTCTACTTTTTAAACAATTTACATCAAAATCTTTATGTACCAAAGCAGAACCCAGTCTGGAAAAAGGCGAATTCATAGAAGTAATAAATATGGAAATATTTATGTACCTAATCAGTACAAATAACTAACAAAGCGTTAAGTACGGCATCAAAAGCACATGTATTCGTTATAACTACATTTTCTTTACCCGATGTGCAAATATATCCATTAGGTAGAATTTAAATTTCTTTTGTTCTGGGTTGTACTTTTTCTATTAACCGTGTGGTTTTTCGGTTTTCTGTTTTATTGCGCCAATTTTCTCCCAGTTTAGGGTTGCTTTTAAACATCGATTCTCGACTAAAGTCACCATTTTTTGAATGAATTTCTTCCTTCACACTATGTTTTAAATCATCGTCAAAAATTTTACATTTAGTTTTAAGAAAATTGGCACAATTAGCTGCTTTCAATTCTCCCACAATACAAAATCGTCAACTCTCATCAGTCCACTTCTACTATGCAATAATAAAGTTTTAATATCTTTAAAGTAGTTTTCCACATTACTGCTACTTGCAACATCTGATGAGTCAGAGAAAATGAATGAAAATGCGGCCACATGCCTGAAATGTATTCGAACATTGATGTCATAAAATCATCTCTCGAATAAAGCCAATTTCATGCATATTATAAAAAAAAAAAACTGTTCTTTATTTCAATTAAAAGTTCTCCGCCTCTAAAAGAAACACCCCTTAGTTGTGCGCCTAATCACAAATGCTACAAAACATTTTGCTAACACGAATTTACCAGGCGCTTTCAATGAAAATTTTAGTAAAGTTAAAATCAATAAAACCGCTGTCTAATAATGATATTTTTAACACGTACGCAGTAAACACTATTCGTACAACAGTTTTCATCAAAAAAAAGTAGCGTTTATCTTTCCTGAGTACATGTTCTGTGTGGCTCTGCTAGAGAGTATGCTCTCCAGCAGAGCCACAATCAATGTCTATTTTATCATTACCTAATGCACGTACAGCGATAACGGTATACGTACATTATGTACGTTTGGCGTACATCATTTTAAGATATAATTGATCGGTTTCTAAAATGGTGGCTCTGCGGCAGAGCATGACACGTTTTATGGGCCTTAGTTGCCTGAAATAAATAAATAAGTATGTGTCAAATACGTAAGGAGCTTGTGGCTCATAACAAGCTGTACGGATCTATAGATCAGATTAAGCTACCGCGGTTGGTCTGTAGATGGGTGACCATCTTTGCATACCAAGACCTCTCTGTGCTGCGGAAAGCACGTTAAGCCGTTGGTCCCGCCTGTCATTCGTAGATCTTTGACAGTCGTTACGGGTCGTCAGAAGCCCGAAAGTCTGACAACCAGTCTTACCAAGGGGTATCGTGTTACCCGGTTACTGGGTTGTGGAGGTCAGATAGTATTTTACTGCATCCGGTTAGACTGGAAGCCGACCCCAACATAATTGAAAAAAGGTAGGCAGTTAAGTGTCAAATACAAAAATACAGGGTATTCAAAAAACGTTTTTATTGCTATATCGTTAACATTAGTACCTAAACCACGAGTATATTTTAATAAATAAATAAATAAAACCAGATCGTTTTGAGATACATTTTAGATTACATAACATTATGCCGTGGCAAGTATTGCTTTGATATTTTTATGGAAGACTCCAAACAAAATAGGTATATCGACATCAATAACTTAATTTTCCCCACTCTATTATATATTTTCTGCTGGATTTACAGACACAAATAACTCCCACACAAACCTAATTAACTATTACTAAGCGTACATAATATAATAAGTTGACGTTCACACACACGGATAATATCGCGTAGTAATAATAATATCGTGGTGAGAGGTTTTCGCCCACTGGATCTCTGCCCTGCTAATTGTATCTGCAGTAATCGCAGAAATGGCATCCTTAGGGTAAACCTATATGGGAAAAATAAAAATATTTGGGTACTGGAAGTATGTTTTTTTGATAAGGAGATTCACAGTACTTGCATGAAAATTTTACTTATAGATCCGCGATTCCGCGTTTTTCCCGAAACCGCTTTTTTGCAAGTACTGCATTTAGAATTCGCAGGGCAGATCTCTGGTACCATGTAATAGGGAGCGAGCCTATTGCAATCAACCGAGCAGAAACCCAGATAACATCAGTCTGCTACTGAGAAATTTGATTTTAACCAGAAACTGACGAATGTAAAATAGTTCCAATCAAATGGAGAACAAGAAGATATTGCAAAGTCAGATAATCATGATTTAGTCATTTCAAAAAACCTGACAAGAATATTCCAAGATTTAGAAATTAATAAAAACATCCTACAGTGCATTCAAACTTAAAATAACTGTCATAATTTACAATCCAACTTATTTACAAACAAAATACATATAAATTAACTTTAAATTAACAGAACATTATTTCAGATCATCGTCATATTCCTGCCCTAGTCAACCAGTCACTATCATTCACTCCCTTCTCTTTCATATAATTGCCATTAAAATCAAATCGATAAAAAAAATAAGCACATCACTATGGTGGGTAATTTCCCTTAAAATCGGTGTTGTCAGACTCATAAAAAATATGATTGTATATTGCTAAGTCGAAGTTCTCACGGACGTAGTAATATCACGATGGGCTAATTTCGCGCACTCTCAACGCACTGCTTACAGCCGAGCGTTGAAAATCGAACAGTGTGTTTTTTCGACGTGTTGAGATGCACTCTGTTGGATTTTCAATGGTCGGCTCAACACCGTGAGTCGAAAATCCAGTGCGCGATAAAAATCCCGCCGCCGTCCTATAGTTTATTGTTGCCAGTCCTAAAAACAGGGACAATCGTTTTATTATTCAAATGAAGTTCTAATTAACAATTATTCTAAAATCTAAATTATTTTGTATTGATTTTTATTATACATTACGCTTTCTCTATACTTTAGTTAAGAGGTAGAAAGACTCATTTATAGGCAAATATTTTATTGCTATTATTTCGTGTTTCGTCTAGAAACTGTATCATACAACATCACGCCTACTTTTCCCGAAGGTGTAGGAAGAAGTGACCAGAATTAATTGAATTGTCTACAATCTTCGCTCCATAATATTGTTTCAATACGTAGCCACAAGACGTATTAAGAGCATTCATCCGGCGCGGGCTGGCAACGTCGCTTTTTCTAGTTGTTTTTTGTTATGATTTTATTAGATATAAATCAAAATACATTTTTTTATTTGACCCAAGCACTAGATCGTTGCCATCTATAATTATTTTTAACATTTACTCTAAAATAAAAATATTTATTCGTAATAAAAACTGCACATAGAAAATAATTAACGATATTACGATTTTTATCAGTAAATACCAAAATATCTTTAAAAAGTTGTATCAAACTTATAAATACCAACGATCTAGTGTTTGGCTGAAAGAAAAAAAAAGTTTGATTTAAACTTAAAAAGATAATCACGAAAAACCACTAGAAATGCGATGTTGCCAGCCCGCGCATGATGAACGCTCTCAAGCACAGAGATCTTTATTCTCGCCACAATAAGGTTGCTTTTGGGTTGCTGCCACTGACAAGTCTGTTAAAATCATAGTGACCTTTATTCTCTTTACAATAAGGTTGGTTTACTGCAGTCATAGGTAAATTAACGGTGAAAGGAGTTGTACCGTTGTAATTCGAGCAGACTGATACGAGACATGTGGTTTAACCGACTTAGCAAAACGAAGAGGTTACGCATTTGAGAAGTATTTTTTTCTTTGACAACGGGTATCTCTGCCTTTATTTTATTTTATTTTTTTGCTGATTGGGCCTGCCCTCGATCTCGATCACGCCTGATGGAAAGCGATTGATGAGGCCTATGATGGATCGAGCGTGCCCAGGAAATGCCTGTTCACTCCAGGCGCGGTCCCAGCCAAAGGTTTTGGGGGGTCACAGACCTCCAGAGAGATTTTGTGGGTAGTCTTTGACTGAAGACTACCCACTTATTAATAAGAAAATTTATTATATTTTCGAAAAATTACTATTTTAAGCTTTACGTTTACGACTTTGGGGGGATCATTACCGCTAGGACCCAACCCCTCGGACTGCGCCTGATTCACTCTTGTTTTGAAGGTAGACGGGTTAAATTTGGAAGGGAACACATACGCAGTCAGACAGTTCCACACTTTGGCTGTGCGCATAATAAATGTGGTTGAGAAGCGGGTACCTTTCTTCTTTTAGAAGGAAGGTACCTATTCAGGATATCCGTCTTCCAATTCCAAACTCTGATGCTGCCTCTTCATATGATTCTTCAAATTAATATTTTGCGTAAAAGAAGCATTACACAAAACACAGCTATACTTTTTCTCATTAACATGAGACTGCATATGGACCTTTAACCCCCTCAACCTAGGGTAACTTTTCCCACAAAACTCACACCGGAAATTCCTTTCCCCTGTATGTGTTGCCATGTGTTCTTTTAATCGAGATGGTAGATAAAACCTTTTATCACACAGGTCACACTGGTGTTTGAATATTTTTAAATGGTATCTCCTATTATGTTCTCTCAAAGATTTTCGGCTGTCGTAAGCCCTGTCACAATGTTCACAAGGAAACATTCGCTGTTCGCCGTGCGTCTCGATCATGTGGCGATACCTTAACGAATACGAAAAAAATACTTCGTCGCATTTGTAACACTGGTATGCAGGCTCTTTTTTGTGTAACTTAGCCTCATGTAAGTACCTACTGTGTTTAGATTTGAATATTTTCCCGCAGTCCTTACAAGGGAATGATTCTTCGACTTTTTTATGTGTCTTCTGATGTAAAACGAGCATTCGTTCTTCAAAATAATGAGCGCCACAGACATCACAAATACACGTACCAAAATGCTCAGCCATATGTTTTTTTAACGCATGGAAAAAGCTAAAACTACTCCCGCACTCAGTACACGTCAAATTATTAACTGTCAAACGGAATTTTAAAAAGTCATTGGACATTTCGTATATTTCTTTCCCATGTGTTGTAGTGAGGTGACTTTTTAATGAGTCGATATTATCGATTGTGTTTGAGCATAATCGACAATCGATTCTGAAAATATCGACTAGGAGTAACTTTTTATTGGCGATGTGTTCTTTAAATGTTGTTGGGTCGTGTGTTAGAGTATGCTCTCTAAGTCTGTTAGGGTCTGTGAAGACTTCGCGGCAATAAATACAGTAATAATCGCTAAAAGAAGTGTCGAAAGGACAGACGAACGAGTTCTCAACTACGGCGATAGTGTTGGCAAAAGATTTCTGTTCGATATCGATGTATTTTTTCGGTATTTGTTGGGGCGGGAGGTCCGGTTCTGAAAGAGAAGCAAGTACCAAATTATATTGCATCAGGTCACAGGGATATGCAGCGGTGTAATACACCAAGTTCTCACAATCGCGGACCCAACAGACGTCCTGTTGAAACGTTAGCGTCGCAGAGCCACCAACCGGGTCCAATTGTGAATCTAAACCATCCAGGGACCCACCCATCCTCATCGGTCCAGTCGTTTAGGAGGAATTCAGTAATATACACATGCACAGAAAAATTATATTGGGTGTAAAAAGACACTTAAGGAAGCCGAGTCACTTGTACTCCCCGTCAATATAATATATTTTGTTGTACCTGAGAAGCTTCTGGTTACGGACATATTGAAGGTCAAAACTCCAACTTTTACTAACATAATTTACGAAAACAAGTTTATAGTGATAAAACACAACTTTAAATAGCCCCTTGACCCCTGTACCGTTCAATGCACCCATAAGCACAATGTCTTGCGTGCGTTATATTGCGCACTACCGCAAACAGAAAATTTTGACACAAAAAATAAAAGTTGATTCCCAGCAATTATTTTTGTGCATTGTTACTAAGTTTGATGTACAGAAAGCATAGTTGATGGCTATTAGCTATGTGATGTGTCTTTTTACACCCTATATTTATAAGGTGATGATACCATTTTTAACGTCAATACCATACATATAATTTAACATATTCTGACAAATAAATGATTATGATGACTATAAATAAATACCTATTATTTCTTGTACATCCATGTACTCCTGGCTCCCAGCACGTCGTTTACTGATCTTCTCTTTAACACACTGGCCGTTAACAGTCTTCCTGCGTTTAGAACTCTTCGCTTTCAATTTGAGCTTTTTCTTCTTCGGTGACTTCTTTAATGGTTTTGGTAGAGACACGCTTTTCAGGCTTTCGGTATCTGGAATAGTGAAGAAACATTAAAAAGTCTTTAATAATCGTCCTGCTGAGACACAGGCCTCCTCTCTATGTGAAGAAGTGGGACATAATCCACGACGCAGGGCCAGTGAAGGTTATAATTATCTTCGAATTTTTGGTTGTACGACATGCCGGCTTCCTCACTATGTTTTTCTTGACCGTTTTGAGAGCACTGGTAATGAAATTAAATAAACAAAGTACCACTCGTCAAATCGAGGCCAATACCATTCACACCGCTGCTCTCTACAGTACAGTACACCTTTAAATAAAAAGAACAAAGCCATCAAAATGACAAAGAAAAAACTTAAAAAAAAAAAAAAACAACCGCCTTCCAAAAAACACTACAAAGTGAAAAATAACTTTAATTTTGGAACGCAGTGACTTTGGATATGTATTTTATTTAAAAAAATTGTCACCTACTTCCGAACTTAAAGTTATTTTTCACTTTGTAGTGTTTTTTTGGAAGTCGGTTGTTTTTTTGTTTTTTAAAAAAGTATTTTATTTTTCACTTTTTAGTTACAATACCTACCCCACACAATTCGATCATCCTTGGGGTGAAAACAATGCATATTTAAACGATAGCAGCAATCGCGGTTTGTTTGCTGTCATTTTTTGAGGAGTTCCGTTCTGTCTCCAAAACGCATCATCAGAACTATATGAAATTTTTATGAGACCATTTCGAAATAAACCCCTTTCGAACAAAAAAGGTATGCCCGAACATACATTAAAAAAATATATATGTAAACATGTCGAACTGATAACCTCCTTCTTTTTGAAGTCGGTTAAAAAAACACTCTTAAAACATCTTTTCCCTCGATTTTTTTTTTCAATATCTGTCCCCAAAAGGTGTGTAAAGTATTGACAGTAAATTTATTTTCACCCTGTTTTATGCTCGTAACTCACCATCAGCCACAAGGTCAACACCATCATCCATGTGATCATCCGGCACCGCCTCATCATCCGGTGACTTATCAGCATCAGCTGGCGACGCTGGAGTACATTCCTCCAGTTCCACCTTCACTATCATTTCGTTCTTCACTTCATCGTCGGGATGTCCATCTGACAAAATATTTACAAAGTGTTTTTTTTTTTATTTCCCATAACTCTAGGGTTATATTCTATAAGTAAAAATTATACAAATAGTAGAGAATAAGTGGTCCAAAAATGCATAGTTTCGAAGATATCATTAATCATAATTAATTCGGTAGACACGACTGAGAAAGAAGCCGACAGAAGGATCCGGTTGGGTTGGGCAGCGTTTGGGAAACTACGTCAAGTCTTTTCGTCGCTTATTCCGCTATGCTTGTAGACTAAGGTCTTCGACCAGTGCGTCCTGCCCATGATGACATACGGTGCCGAAAAATGGTCACTGACAGTTGGGCTGGTCCACAAATTTAAGGTCGGTCAGCGCGCTATGGAGCGGGCTATGCTCAGAGTTTCTTTGAAGGATAAAATCAGGAATGAAATTATCCGGAAAAGAACCGGAGTTACCGACATAGCTTGTAGAGTGAGCAAGCTGAAGTGGCAGTGGGCTGGCCATGTTTGTCGAAGGACCGATGGACGATGGAGCAGACGAGTCCTGGAGTGGAGACCGCGTATCGGCAAACGAAGTGTGGGATGCCCCCAGCTAGATGGACCGACGACCTTAAAAAGGTGGGTGGGCCAGACTGGATGAGGAAGGCGGAGGGTAGTGTGCGGGACAAGTGATAGAACAGTGTACATAATAGAATCGTGTATATAAAGTGATACATAGACGCTCATAAGACAGTACAAAGTGAATAAGTTTACCATAGTTTAATAATTCGTATTAGTTGTGTAATTGAGTACTAGGGGTAAGCAGTAGTTCAAGTGTTTATGTTATATTTTATATTGTCTTAATTGATTTTATATTTTTCTTAGATAGTTCTTATTACATAGAGTCCAATTATATATAGTTTTACCTATGTAAAATTAATAAAGTTAGCAAAAAACGCAAATAATGTAGCGCGGTCCTCGTTACGGTAAAGGGTCGAGGTATTTAAGGTAAAAATGTTCAATATAGTGCCTCGCTCTGATTGGCTGATGCTTTACGCGCGTTTTTTTATGATATTGTGCCTATCTCTAATTAGCTGACGCCTTTACCCGCGCTTTTTTATTATTATGATTGGTCAAATCGATATTTTAAATCCTTGCAAAATTGTATAAAAATAGGAACATTATTGTCATTCGACACATTCAGCGGCGAGCTACCTAGATTAAAGTACTCCAAATATAGAAGCAAGAAGTCTCCAGTGGTTTCATTCCCCGTCAACCCAGCACACAAATGCGGCTATAGGCCACATTTGTGTGCTGGGTGCAGGCGCTGCCTGCTGCGGAGAGGCCTATGTCTAGCAGTGGACTGCGATAGGCTACTCAGCCTATCGCAGTCCACTGCTGGACATAGACAGCCTCTGATTGATTGATAATTAATTTAGGTCAACAATCATCACCCATATGACAAATCTTTACTTTTGCGACGTTGCCAAATTACCATACAAAATACTAAAACTAGACTCTCCACGCCTTCAGTAATCTAAGTTTCATTGATTTCAATAATTAAAATTTAAAGCTAAAAAAATGAGACGTTGACATATCTCACATAAGGGTGTTTTACATTGTTAATAGTGACTTTGTCGAATTATTTTGTGCGAAAAATGAAAACAAAAAAATTTGATAATTGATAAATAATTCATATGCTAGTTGGTTTTTTGATATGGTCTCATTCATACCCTAAAGTTATGGGATATAAAAAAACACCTTGTTTATAAGGTCAAATAAATATTTTATACTGGCCACAATGTATATTAATAACTAAGGGGCTCGTGGCTAAGTAATAACAGCTGCACGGGTCGATCTATCAGGTTAAGCTACGCTTGCCGGAATTAGTATTTGGATGAGTGACCATCTTTACATACAGAGACTCCTCCGTGCCTCGGAAAGCACTTTAAGCCGTTGGTCCGGGCTGTCATTCGTGGATCTTTGTCAGTTGTTATGGGTCGTCAGAAGCCAGAAAGTCTGACAACTCATCTTACCAATGGGTGTCGTATTACCCAGCAACTGAGTTCTAAGTTCTATGTTATAGGTTTGGTTTCCGCACTAAGTCCTTGAACCGAATGCCGCCATGACTGTGACAAAGAAATGGGTGGACCATTTCACATGAGCCATGGCGGCTTTCGGTTGTTATTCCAGCCAGCCCACCTCCCTCCAGAAGTCGGCTATAAGTCCTGGTCTGTTGAGAGTATCCGTGTAACATTTGGGTGCCCTGATTGTTTCTGTTTTAATCTGGACTATGCCTGTGCATTCGAAAAGCACATGCGCAATGATTTCCTCAGCCTTCGTGCAAAACCTGCACAAGGGGCTGTCCATTATGCCTATTGTGTAAAGTGTTTGTTTAGCAGGTAGATAGTACCAGTCACCATACGCAGATGTTTTCTGTCCAGGCGTAACAGACATCTGGTCAGCCTGCCATCCAAGGATGGCAATGCTTCCTTAGACTGCCTGCAGCCTGGAGTCTGGGTCCACCAGCTCTCCGCTTGTGTGGGTGTATTCCTGAAGCCACCTGCGTAGTTGGTTGAAGAGGGTGGACACGATGGGTTAAGGACCACAGACTGACGCGCTGGATACCCTCCTGGCCAGCCTTTTTGCTACTATGTTGGGGCCAGCAACTGGGTTGTGGAAGTCAGACGGACAGTCGCTCCATGTAAAATACTGGTATTCAGCTACACCTGGTAAGACTGGAAGCCGACCCTAACATAGTTGGGAAAAGGCTAGGCAAATGATATCAAAGTAATTTTTGAACAAACATGCTGTTTTGAAACAAAATGGCAGCTCTTTCATACCTCCATGCACTTGTATGTTAGCATGTAACAACTTCTCCTCACAGAGCAGGACTTGCTGCCGGAAGGCGCGTGCGTCTCTCAGACGTACCACGCACGTCGCGCAGATCACGCGCTCCGACTCCTCACCCTCCAAATGAGATAGCTGGGAAGGTAATAAAATTATCAATACTACAACAGCAGGATATTTTTTGATTCAGTAACTAGGTAGTACAGGTCGGATATGCAGGTGGTCCATGTAAGATACTGGTCTGGTAAGACTGGAGTGGAAGCCAGCCCCATTAAAGTTGGAAAAAGGCTGTGTAGATGATAATAAAAGCATGTTCCTTGAAAGACTTATAAAAACGATCATACCTTAGAAGCATTTGCTAACACCGCGAGAAACAGATCCACATAATATTCCTTTCGTTAGTATGAAAATTAAGAACTTACAAGTAAGCCAAAGCAATCCACGAACATATCCGAATAAACCTCCTTTTGACCAAGCCATTCGTATTCCACGTTCAACAAACGACATTTCTTCAAAGCACCACAGCATCTACATAAACCAGGGTCCACGATAGGACCCTGGCGGCTGGTAGTGGTCATTGCAATATCAATTAACAATTTTCCTATAAATATTTACATTTCATTCAATATTGCTTGGTGACATTTGACTGTTTAGTTTAGGGATGCTCGATGATCATCGATTTTAGAAGATAAAACATCGATGTTTTAACATCGATATTGCGTTCTTTAAAACATTGTAACATCGATGTCACGGACACATAATCGAACAATCAAAAATAAGTGAGTAGTTATTAGTTATCGAAATTTGGTTGCCGACATACACATAATCGAAATTTTTGAACGTTTCCCCAAACTACCTATTTATTTAAAATAATTAATGTAACCAAAACACAAAAAAGGAAACCTTTGACTCGTGCGTTCTAAATTTTTGATCTGTGGACTGTGCTGAGTGCTGTGTCAGTCTTTGTTTAAATGTGACGTGTGTACTGTTCATCCGTTGAAAATAAAATAATTATTATTAGATTTTTACACTAATTTCTCCATTATAAATATTTTTTTAAATAAAAGAATCGTGATTTTATGGTTGTTTTATTTATTGTTGACGATGTTAGCAAAAATCATCGATGTTAACTAACATCGATGTTTTGTGTTCGATAATCATTGAGTATCAATGTTAAGCAATCGATGTCAGTATCGATGCCACCATTGATGTTTTTGCAACATCTACATCCCTAGTTTAGTCTCACAGCCAGTGTTGCCAACTCCTATAAATTCGAGTCGCTAGACTCAATATCTAAAGTCACCAGAAAGTCACTAAAACTGATTCAGGATTTTGTTCTGGGAGGTAGTGCGTTATTCTATAGTTAGTAAATTGTTACTATAGAGCCAGTGGTCGTTCAGGTTAAGTAAATGCCCCAAATACTATTTTCGAACTTTTTTTGATGACTAGATGATTTCCGAACGCTCTCAAAAAATTTAATAAATAACTAGGGCTAGAGTTTTTTTAAAAAGCTACTACGAATCTAACATAATAAATTAAGTTTGCATTTGGCGCGCAAGCGCGTTTGCGTTTTCCATATATATTCTCATAGCACTATAAAATTCTGTGTCGAGTTAACCAAAAATGTATTTATTACAAGAACTAAATTGTTTTTTATTTTTATTCCAAAAGTCGTTAATTATGTCGCTAGAACATATTTGTCATCATATCTATTTTTTTGTCGCTAAGACATAAAGGAAAGTCGTCCCTTCTAGCGACAAAGTCGCTAAATTGGCTACTATATAAAAATGTACTGTGTTGGCTACACTGCACACAGCACCGCACAGGCGAGGCGCACAGAGTTACACAGACTACGGCCGCTTTCCGAATTAGAAAATTATCGCTCACAGCGTTCACATCAATAATTTACGTTCCGAGTTAAGTATCAGGACTATGACAGCTTAGAACAGTCGTATTTGTCAGCAATACAGAACATTCGTGAACGCGATAACAGTGTTCAATCAACGTTAAAACACATATTCACCATATTAAACTTGTATTAAATAGAATCACACGTATTTCAAATTGCCGATGTTTATCGACTTGACTTTGACAGGGATGCGTAGTGTTGACTGCATTTTACGGTTTTTGGATACTTGTGCTACTCGATATTAAATTGCACCCGGGTTAACTTTGAATTAGATAAAAAATCTAATAAAATCATATTTTCCTAACATAAATAGCACGGTGCTCTTCTAAGCCTCCGTTTACTACTTCGGCAACGAAACGGGAGCCACTCATGCATTTATCCGTTCTCTAAGCAGGTGATCTGCCATGTACGCAGGTGGTAGGCTACGTTAGCGTACAATATCACATTTTATGACCATCTGCGAAGCGTGAGCATAATACTAAACCGAGCCGTTATCATAGAGGCAACAGGCCATTCTGTACGATGGCCGGAGAAGGTTCAGGATTTATGGTCAGGTCAGAGCGTCTGCTGTGGCCTGATAATAAAAGGCGCAATATCCCATTTATTGTTATTATTTTTATTGAAAGTGCTAGTAAATAATAATACTAATGTTGTACTGAAATCTGTCTGTTATTTATTGCGCTAGTCCAAATTTATTGAAATCGAGTAGACATATTTATTTCTGCACACCAAATTACATGAAAATCAAACTAACAATGAAGGATAATATGGTTCAAATATGCTGATTACAACCTATTACACATCTATACCTACTGTATATTTATCAGGTTTCACCTATAGCGATCGACGATTTGATTTCTACTCTTCATACAAAATACATCAATAAAATATGAGTTTCGTATACTTATTAAATAACAGTCAGAATAACAACTAACTGAGAAGCCTGGAAATAAAAAGGCCACAAAAACAAACCCACTGTTTTACAAACTGATTTTGAAATCTTCTTTTCTCGCTATGTGTGTGGACGTCAAATTTTGAAATCGCCAGCCAGTCCACTGCGCCCAAAATGGTTTTTTAAGCTTATACTACCTAGTAATAGCATAACAATATAGTACTACAGATAGTTCAATCCACGATGAGGCACCCCTCTCTGCCCCTTTCCGTTGTTTTGACCACTCTCAGTACAAGTGTCATAGCGTGGGCGCGTCTTCATGGATTGAATTATCTATAAATTGAGATATTACGACAAGCAAAGATTATTGTATACCCACTAACACTGACATCAGTGCACACAGTTGAGCTTTATAATAGGACAATCTAAAGAGGGATATGATACCAGAGATTATTGTTTTACTACCACTATCTTAATAGATTATTGTAATACTACTAAAATCTGTGCACACAGTTGACTATTAAAATATGGACTAAAGACGAAAGATGATTGAATACCTACTCATACTGATATCAATGCTGAAAGTTGTTAGGACAGCTGGGATGAACTTCAACATTTGAGAGTTATCTCAATCTAGAGTTAGCAAGAGGTTTGCACCCTAAAACATCATCTGACGTAATTAGATGATATGTTTTTTTGCATCCTATAAAATAGGCAAATACTTATTTACCCTCTTAGCCATTTACAAATATACCCTGTGTTGGGTAGCATATGGCTTCCAAATAAATATGTAAATAATAATCAGATTGAAAACAAATAAATCAGTCATTCTGACACTTAGTTCCTGTTAAACATTTTTAAGAGAGATATTTGTTTCTTTTTATTGACTTTCGACACCAGTGTATGATTTTAAGGATTATTGTAATCCAGCGGTAACAGCAAGGGTTCTTCACAAGCAATTTGAAATTCTTTAAACTCCTCCAACTTCACATCTGACTGTGGCATCACTTTTTTCTCATCATTCTAATATGTCAAGAACGTTCTTATCAAGAGCTGCCGTTTTTCTCCTTCCGTCATTTGTTTTTTGCGAATCACCTCACCTTGGTCGACGAAATGTTTCCATGCAGCTGAATATACAGCAAAAGGGTAAACTTGGGAGTTATTCTCGAACATCTTCCAGGTAGGTATGCCGATTTATGGAACGACACGAACAGAAGGATAATAACAAGCGTCAGTCTTGTAATTAAACAGAGAGTATGTAGTCTCGTACATGTTTTTGTATCGTACGTAGTCCAGCTCATATTTCAGTTTGGGCCATATATTATCGTATTTATCTCTGATTGGCTTATGAGCAGAATGGATAATATTCCACTGCTGTTTAAGATGTTTTTGGGTAAGTTCCATTGCGTCTGTCTTGTTAATGCTGTCCATGTTATTACCTCTAATCGATTTCTCTAAGAAAGTGAATCGTAAACGCTGATGGCCAATGAACATGTCTTGTTGCGATTGTGGTATATTATCCAAACGTTGCGTTTGGCTGTTATCTTGCGGGAGCGCTACATGGAGCAACTGGTGCAACATAAACATCACTGTCACATACTCTTTTTTTATTTTATCAAAAATTTTGGCACGAAAATAGCTATCTTCATTAAATTCATCTTCGATGAGAACATGATTGTTATCTTCGAAATTTTTCCATAATAATTCAAGAGCATCAATGGATTCTTGTTCGTACAACCAGGTTTCACTCCCCAACTCTGCCAAATTGTTTACAATTATATAATTGTTTCACCGATAAGTAATTGAGTGGAAACTAGATCTGCCATCCTGAATTCTATCAAGCCCCTCATTGTTAATAATACTGCATCGTTTCAATTTATTAAGGCAACTGCTTAAAAACAAAACACTGCCAACGCAAACTCCGAAATTGCACTTTCCACCATTAATATTTATTTCACTTCAGTATTTTAATCGAGACCTATTTGTACGGATGCTGTACAAGTTTTAGTTTCACACTTTCACACAACAACATTTACGGTAGTGGTAAATCTATCTGGTCTCAAACTATGATTCAGTGTTTTATACACTTTGTTGAACAAAAAATAGTTAATGCAAGGAGGCAAATATGGCTCCCAAGTTACAGCCTAGTAGTATTTCCAATATAATTGAAAAATCGATAATGTGAAAAAACGTATACGATTCGATTGCGCGCGCATGCCCGTTGCCCTACACTAGCGCACCACTGCCGTTCCGTCGATGGCGTCGCTTTGCGTTAGTTTCAAGAAAGTAAATAGATATAATGTAATTTCGTCTAATATTCTAAGTTCGTTGTTAATAATTAGTATGATTAATATATTTCCTGTGAAAACAAGTTAAAAACGTGACAATGGACGCTAAAACTACGGAATGGCGAGCCGGCCCAAGTGTTTGTCGTTGTTGCCTAACGGAGGGGTGTTACAAAGACATTTCTACTGAATATTTCTGGATGGGAAAGCGTGAGGTGTATGCTGAAATGCTTTCAGACTCCCTCAATGTTTCAGTAAGTATTAACTTGACTATTTATCGATCCAACTTCGTGAAGAAGCCAACGGCATCCATTTTCTTAGTTCAGGAACAAGTTTTTTATAACCCGACCTATTTGTGGAGTCTTGTTTTGTTATGAATTCGTAATCTTTACTGGGGACTACATTCGTTGGTCGGGTTTCTAAATCGATCGAGACGAGATTCTTTTATTTTTTTGGAGACTAAGTAGTATCTACTTACCAGTAAACAACAGAAATTGTACAGCTTATTTCTGATCACAACTGGCGATTCAAGCTTTTATTTCGAATTACTTTTTTATTAACGTCTTCTTAGAACTGTATTTTGTCCGAGCTCCTCAAATCCAAAGAATTAGTGGTTTCCCTTTTAGATACTGACTCCATTGACCCTTTATTGACCTTAAAATATTTAGGAAACAACATTGAGACTGTTTTTTTAAAGTAGATGTCAATAGCGAAAATATCCATCACTAGCCAGTGCCCGCAACTTCGCCCGCGTTTTAGTCATCTTTAAGTATACCATATATTTATTATACTATAATATATACTAATACAGCCAAAACCATTTAAGCCGACGTTTAAAACAACATATTGGATAAATAGGGTAAGTTTTTATCCAGTGCGCAAATTGTGACCATGAAATCAGTCAGCATATCATTCTAGACCCCCCAGCGTATAAATTTTTCGTCGGTTATACAAAAAAATCAGCTGTTTCATAGAAAAGTGCAATACCTACGCAGTCAAAATGTAGGGAACAGCTGATTTTTTAGTATTACCGAAGAAAATTTTCTGCACAAAAAAAACAGCATTCATGGTCCCAGTTTGTGCACTTGATAAAAACTTATTCTGTATAGACCAAAACCATAGGTTCCGTCTGAATGCTATATGATTGCCATATAAGGAACACCGCTTTTTAAGACATCGGTTCTAACAACTTACCGCATTTAGTAACCATATTGAATTAATATTTCAGAGAAGTATATCTACACTCTATCTATAACAATTACTAACTGTGTTTTGTTGAATTTTAGTTGGTAGCTAACACAGCCACATCTGGCACAGTAGGTGTAATGGATAAAAGCTATTAAGATCATAAAATTAAACAAAGTATCAAGTTTAGGGTCTATTGTAATTCTGTAAACAAAACATAGGTACCTTACAGTAAACCATATCAGTACACATGATGCACAAATTATTAACATTACAGAATTACCAGTGTAATAATAAAATATACATAAGACATATGTGTGTTTTATGATGAAAAAAAAAAACGTGTAGTTTTATTTTAAATATGTTAAATGAGAAATGATTTTATTTTTGTAAGTAGGTTTGTACAAACACTTTTACACGTCAATCATATTTTTTTAAACTAGATGAGGTTGGCGTTTCCTATCTGACTACTCTGAGAAGAAAGGCCGAAACAAACTCAGAGGTCACAGTCTCTTTTAAAGTCCAGACATAATCTTGGTCAGATCATGTGAAGACCATGTTGATCGGTGTCTGAAATGGTCTTTTGAAGAAAGAACCACTTAGATTTGATATGAATTAAATAATAATAAAAAAAATATATATTAATAAATTAATAATAATTAATAATAAAAAAAAATAATAAAAAATAATAACTAATAATATAATAATTATTATTTTAATTAATTAATTATTTTTTTAATTTATTAATAAATATATTATTAATTTTTTTATTTTGATTTTTTTTTTCCTTGAAATAGGTATATATATACTTTTACGAATTTGTACCCTAAACAAATTACTGGTTATTATGACTATCGGTATTTAAAAAGTTTTAAAGTTGCAGGCCAAACCTTACAATATTAATAAAGTCATAAAAAACATTAAACAAACCAGATTTATACTTAACAACACAGAACATAAATGGTCAGCAGCTGCACACCGTAACTGTGACAAAAACGCTTCCACTCAGCATGATGCTGTGTTATGGGACCTAGCACAGCACAACGCTGATTTAGTGTTTCAGTTGTAGTATTTTGTGTTTCATAGTGTGTACTACGATGACCATTAAAACAACAAATAATATTAGAATCATGTTTTTATCGCCGTTTTTTGTTCGATCTTATTTACTAAATAAAGTTAAAAAAAAAAACTGTATTGTTGAATGTTATATGGTTGTACGGAACCCTTCCTGTGTGTTTGACACTTTTCATGTTGAAGACCCCCTTTAATTTTAACTTTATTTTATTTGTATTATCTATACTTACTAATAATAAAGCTGAAGAGTTTGTTTGTTTGCTTGAACACGCTAAGCTCAGGAACTAGATAGCCTATTTATCGAGAAGCTAAATATCATCACGCTAAGACCCTTAGGAGCCGAGCAAAGAGAAAATAGTCACGAATACGAATTGCTCGCACGGGCAGACGAGGCGAGCGACGGGGTGGGCGCGGAACAACAAATTTGACGCGAACGAAGTCGTGGGCAGAAGCTAGTTTGTTGATATAGCGGCTACCTATTATGGTTCATGAGATACAACCCCCTGATAGCTGGACATACAGACAGACAGTGGAGACTTAGTACACAGGGTCCCATTGGCACACTGTATTTTTGGGTTTCGGACCCAAGAAACCATAAAAACCGGCAAAATGCATTCATAAACTCGGTGTGAGATTCCCGTTTGCCAGTTTATAGGGTGCCAGTGGGCCCTGTTTACTAAGCCTCCGTTGTCCGTCCGTTCGTCCGTCCCATGAGGCAGAAACGACAACGCCACCTGCTACAGTCTTACTTGCAACATTTTGTTTTTAAATAATTTAATCTCTTCAATAGATTGCATACTCCCAATCCGGTGGCCCGAACAGCAATAGTCGTCTAATTTGTGAGCTGTGCATATCCCGGCTGCGAGATGCTTCAGAGTTTAAGAGGCAGGTCCTTGAATGTGAGAAGACTTTTATGCAACACCTGGATGCTAGCAGCTCTACGCTTCCCGATCTAGAAGGTAATATTCTTTTTCGAAAACAGTCCTCATTTACGATTTAAAAAAAACAGCAGGAATGAATAATCAGCCTGTTATGTGTCCACTGGCCGGGACTCAGGCAGTCTCTTTTCGTAAGGGATGATTTTAACCTATCTTTAAATTTTATGCAGTGTCAGCAGTGGTATCTCAGTGGCTGCGACTCACGAGGGTTGTAGGCTCGAACCCAGAAAGGCGCTTTCCTTTGTGTAAATTATTTCATAGCCACTTCTTTCAAAACAGTGAAGGAAAACATCGTGAGGAAATGTCCTAGAATCAAAAATTCGAAGAACGACCTGTACTGGGCTGGTAGAGAATATGCCTGTGTCCCAGCATTGGGAACATAGACTGATTATGTATACAAGGTTATTTTTTAGTCACCGTCCAAATTTTTCAGGGTGATAGTACCCGTGAAATTGAACAACTTTCTCCAAGGAACATGGGTCGAAATATTAAAAAAAAATCCGACCTCCCATACAAAATCGATCAGCTGACAATCGACAGCTTTTTTCATATTTTGACCCATGTTTCTTGGAGAAAGTTGTTCAATTTCACGGGTACTATCACCCTGAAAAATTTGGATGGTGACTAAAAAATCAGCCTGTATAATATGAAATTATGATGTACTGTCATGTCAATCCTTTTCTTTTTCATAGTACAAGTGGAACCAATAGATTCTGACGTCAAATTAGAGCAAGTGAAACAAGAGAAGCGGCTGAGCGATGACGATGATGACTTTGGCGACCGATGCGGCTTTGATGATGATGATGATGAAGATGATCGTGAGTAGAAAATTTACATTATAACGTTCCCACAGAATCGTGCCACCTTGACAAGAAGTACCCTATAACATCGCCTATCTGCCGGTGAAAGTTCCGTCAAAATCGGTGCAGCTATTAGAGATGCGCAAAATGTGTCAGTAAAAAGAAATGAATGAGGTATATCTTTTCGCTTAGCGAACTAGTCCACTCATTTACTTCAGCACCTCATTTAGTTCAGCAAATCAGAACGAGTCCATAGCATAAGCTAACGATAGTGATTGACAAGTTACGACAAATGATGCACTTCACTAATTAAGATTTATACCGTCGATTTTTCTTCATACTTTATACAGGCTTAGGACTGTCAACCTAGAAATATGAATTTAACCAAAACTATTTTTGTTAAGTAAGTAGTATGTTTCGTTTTTTTTTTTACTGATAGTTAGAAATTTTTGTCTAGGCTGACGTATTTAAAATCGAAGTAGCGAAAAGAAAGACTGAACTAAGTGAAGTAGAGACACATTTGAATGACTACTGATTGAATGATAAGTTTATTTTGTCCTTAAATCGTTCGCGAACTACCCATGTTTAGGTTCAGCCCATTCGGAGATTAACCGGAACAAACAGACATACAATTTTTTTTTGTTATTAGTACCGTATAGATTTTCACATGCATTTAGTAAAAAGCTGTTATTTTGACATTACAAACAGACACTTCAATTTTATTTATTTGTACCAAGAATAGTGTGTATTTGCAATTTTGCACTATTTCATAGCACTTTCTTAGGGTCTGATAATAATTGATTGAATTACTTTGTTAATTTGTAACAATGATGAAAGTGAATGGCAGGATCATGCTCATCTGATGGTGGCGCGTGTGTTGGATCACTCAGTTCTCTACAAAATGGTTGAACTGGACTATGCTGATCCACGCGTCAAGTCTCAACAGTCTCAACTGACGGCTCCGTCAGTTGAGACTGGTCATCTATTAAATTCCAGTGCTTATTTTTAATTTTATATTTGGAAATGTGTCTTCATTTCTTTTTTACATTGTTCTCACATTTAGAAGTAACTAGAATAATCTTCCCAGGATTTTATATTATCTAGATTTAAAGGAGTGTCGTGTTGCCCGTTCTTCTCCATAACCCTTTGTTTTGGAATTGGCAACTAGCTTCAACTTTCTGAGTAACTGATCGACTTATTGACAGTTCAAAAGTGCCTGTAAATAGTTTTGTGGCGGACATCTACAATGCCCCACATACGAAAACTTCAAAAATCAACAAATGTGGAAAAACACAAAAAGTGAAGTGGCGCCATCTACAAAGCCATATGCGAACTACTCAAGACTTAACGTCACACCGTAACTACATCAGTTACATCGCGCAAGCGGAGTTTACCGCGCGATCTGCAATATACAAACATCCCGACGTCAATCGTCGGGCAGTAGCCCACCAGACACAACACCCGTCTGGTCGGATGATCCTCCCTTTTCTATAGAGTATGAGTGAACTTTACACCCTGTTCCTCGTACCTCTATAGTTTAATTGAAATAATAGCCTTCAAGTTTTGAAAAGCTCTTAATATTCTGCCTAATCCAGGATCCATTATGATTCGATTTGCATTGAAACAAATAGACAAAAAAGTTAGATTGGCTACCACTTATAATTATAATAATTATGCTAATACATTCACACCTACTTTCTAATTTCAGTTGACGACCAACCCCTCACGAAATTAGCAAGTAAAATACCCAAAAAGGAATCTGTAGACGTGTTAGACCTCCTCGACAATACTAAGGCAACAGAAAAACGAAAATCTTCCACCAAAACCAAGTCGGTGCCCTCTAAAAAGGCTAAGTCTGTGAAGAAGGAGCCAGTGAAAGCCGGCGCTAGTAAAGTAGCCGTTAAAACAACGGAGAAGAAGAAAAAAGGTAAGCATCTGCTTTTTACTCTTAAATTGTTGGAAAGTCGAGTTGCTGAGGATTTGTAGAATAGTTGGTATGTGTAGGAAACTCAATTGATTTCGTAAAATGATAAAGATGATGGAACTTTGAACGAAATGATGTATTGTAAGCATATTATACAGGGCTACGTGATTTAAAAAATCTTTAACAAAAAATTTAATGGGCGAAAAAAGAGACAAGCAATAAATAACTTTACTTATATAATTTTACTTTACTCAATAAATAACGTTGTAGTCTTACTAAGCTCCTAAATTAGTTTAAATTACAAATTTTGAGTCGGCGCCAAACAATTTACGTTAATTTAGGGGCTTAGTTTAGATTTCTTCACTTGGGAGTGTATTTTGAATAGGGTCCCAATCAAAATACAACAAGCGTAGAATAAATAATAATAAAAACATTGAATAAAAATGAATTTTCAAAATTGGGACTAATTAGTAAAGTGTAGAAAATATAGACGTCGACCTCCTCCTTTTTTATTCGTCGGTTATTAAAACAAGTCGTCCAAATTGACAGGTGTCAGATGTCCAGCTTATTGGTTGTGTTGCATTTCAATAGTATGTAAATCCTAATAGCCTATCTATCCGCGTCGTGGTCGGAAATTATCCCACGGGAACGTAATACCAGTATAAAAAGTGTCCTAAGTCTAAATCCAGCTCATGGTCTATGCCTTAGGTTCTCAACGTGGGCTATAATTAAATTAAATTCATTTATTGATTGCAGAGAAATCTCCGTGTAGGTTACATGATTCACAAGAACACAAAGAATAGTATGTTAGTAACAAATTGTACCTAAAATCATGTTAGTATTATTAGTACCTAACTAAAGTGGACGACGCGCAGCGGCCGTCGCATACCCGTCGGTACCCTGGAAACCGCGCCTTTCCGCCGTCAATCACGAGCATATACAGGCTGTCCCAAAAGTCAACGTCAATCCGGAATCAGGTAATAGGCCAAGTCAGAATAGTTATCAGAAGCAAAAAAATCTATCTATGTTGTGTATTATACATATTTTTGGCGTATTCAAAAAAATCGAGAAAATGTGCACCCTGTGACAGTCTTTTCACTCCTGTTGCTACAAATATTAACTAAAAAAAAAGCAAATAAAAATGTTATGGGATTCTGAATAATGTTTTAGTTAACTCTTGCCTAAAATATAAACCCAACTGCCCCAACTTGGAAGAAAATGTCACTTTTTGGCCCACTTTGACTGAGTTTACTAAAAAAAAAAATGTATACAATATAGATTTTATAAAATATTTTACTGACAACTATTATGACTTGGCCTGTTACTCGATTCCGGCTTGACGTCGACTTCTGGGACAGCCTGTATGGTGCACCGACAGTAGAGCAGCTGTGTTCCAGTCTGTGAAGGATATAGGTGCCCTTGTAATGATTGACAATCACATGAAAAACCGCAACCTTACTCGTCGTTAAAAAAGGCTGCTAAATCATAGTGAAAAGCTGCCATTGTTTAATTTACCATTGACAATACCTTATCGTTAGCAACTCTGCTTACCAACCTTTCAATTGGCAGGTTATGTACTGGAATACACACACACTTATCTAATGTCAATTTGAAATCAACTAATCCTGGTTTCCACATACATATACAAATATCACCTTTACATTAAATTTAGTTGATTTTACAATTTTATTCTATTGAAAATTTCATAAAAATAAGTTGTAAAGTTACCAGCTCCAGGGTAGCCCGTGAAATTGAAATTTTTCTTACTTTTTTGCAATTTGCAGGTAATTATAATCCAATTGAAATAGCTATTTCATGAAAAAGTTATTTAAAGGGTTTATATGAACTTAGAGGGTTGATGATTATAATTCTATAAAGCCATATAATCAAGATACAATCCGACACTAATCTCTGCGAGGGGTGTGAGTTATTTGAAAGAGCTACCGCGGCCCCTGCACACAGGCAACTGAAGGAACACGGGTGGGTTTTAGTCAGTAAAAGTCTGAGTCTGAGTTATTTGATGATTTACCATCCTAAAAAAAAACACTCCGAGAGTGCCGACAGAAGTGAAAACTTGAACAATTACGTGTAAAAGACATCAACGCGCGACTCATCCGTGTGCTCGCTGGAAAGCGTTCGGTGTCGGTGACGCGAGTTCCATGATTTTTTCACTTCAGAACTACCCGACACTATCCTGCAATATGCAAAAAACGTAAGTGAATTTGGAATTTGCAGGCTATCCTTAGTGCATCCACCATAAGGAATCCGACATTTCCGAAATTACTTTAATTGGAAACCTTTGCGTTTTAGCGATGAGTATAATTTCCTGAGTTACATCAAATACATATATTCAAAATAAAAGTCAAATTAAACAAGCACAAATATTAAAATTCTAGTACATAACTTGTGAATAAACATTCAAAATCATAATGCATGACTAGTTTTAAGGTAACATATGGATATGTCTCACAAGAAGAGTTCGTTTAGCAAATACTAAGATGCAAGATTAATTAATATGGTATCTACTATTTAATAAAATAAATAAACTCATATTTATATCCTCATTTACTGAAAACTTCAACTGGTTTCATTGGCTGTTGTTATTTTAGTCAACTAATCTAAATATTTTCGTTTTGGCCATTCCCTTACTGGTCATTTGGTGACCCTCACTAACCAATGAGATTACCGTAAATTACCTAATTCCTTGGTTTCCTGTGATCTCATTGGTTCAATTTGTGAAGTGCTCCAAACTTGGTAACCACGCCATCTATTATCGACATCTTGTACTATTAACAAGACGCCATATTGGTTGAACTGTCATCCGATTTTGTAAAACGAATGTATACAGAGCTGTTGTAATAAGTATTTAGGGTAGTTGATTGTATTTTGTGTACGTTTTGCTGTGTTTTTGTGTTCTTCCTTACAGCATTTAGGTACACTTCAAAGATTTTGTAGATAAAAGCCACTCAACAGATTGTTTAAAAAAAAAAATCTGTCATTTTGTATGTTTAAAACCTTTTCTATATTTTTTTACCCGTTTTTAGTACAGGTATTAGAGTTATTAGGTGTTCATAAAAATCCTTGGGTTCGATTCCTAGGAGTCGGTTGATGCCAGGTGATGCTGACCCTTTTGTAAAGCTTGATTTAGACGGTGCGATTTAATTGCCTGTGGCATACCATAAGTTGAAGCTCAAATAAAAATTGCACCGTCTAAATAGTGTTTAGACGATACCAGATTTTTATTTGTGTCTGTAAATTTTATTGTATGCTCACAGGCAAGAACCTTGGCTGGGCTAAACTAAACTTTTATTAGCCGCACGGGTCGATCCATCTGATTATGTCTAGTCTGTGGTTGGTGACCATCTTTACACACTAAGACCACTCCGTGCCTCGGAAGGTCGTTAAGCCGATGGTGGCGGCTGTCATTTGTGGAGCTTTGACAGTCGTTACGGGAAGCCCGAAAGTCTGACAACCACGCTTACCAAGGGGTATCGTATTACCCAGTAACTGGGTTGTGGAGGTCAGATAGGCAGTCGATCCATGTAAAATATTGTTATTCAGCTGCATCCGGTTAGACTGGAAGCCGACCCCATCATAATTAGGAAAACACTAGGCAGTTGATGATGACGTAAGAAACTGGCTTTAGGAAAATCTTCTTTATCGGCGCAGTCTTTGGTCAATTTCCTGCTGTGTTTCTGATTGCGTGTTCGATTCCCGCACTACTTGATGGTGAAAATTTCATCTGTCATCAGCCACGCAGTTTCAAATTTCTCCATTGCTTACATTTAGTATCTTACTTTTTGAATAAACTATAGCACTGACCAGGTAGAGACTCGGGAATATATGACAATGTACAGCACAGTGAGTTTGCAACGAAGATTATCATACCTGAGTTCGAATCCCAGCTAATTAAATTGAGTTCTACCCTTCACTTCGTGACTGCAGGTATGTTATTGTGTGTCTTATTTATGAACGTTGAAATATATTTTTAATAGTAGGTAAAGCTTGTATACATGTAATTTTTTTTAAAGTGAAAACTTCTTTAGGCGCGTTGAGCATTTTTTGAGATGGGAAAGAACAATTGAACTCGCGACACTGTTACCGTCACCGACACTTCTGTATACAGGATAAGTTTTTACCCAGTGCGCAAACTGTAACCATGAATTCAGCATATCATTCTAGACCCACCAGCGTAGAAATTTTCCGTCGGTTATACAAAAGTCGCGGGCAGAAGCTAGTTTCATGTGTACCAACATCTATTTAGATGTATATAGATTTGATTTCAACGTTCATAAGTTTGATTGTAAAGTATATATTAATATGCTCTGATTTTATAGATAATTTTACTTAAATACGTTAATTTTTAAATACATTTTCTTAAAAACTCGAGACATATCCATATGAAGACATATTAATGTCTTTCGGTATTTGGAAATAGTGTGAGAGAAAAAATATATAAATAAATTAAATAAAAAAATGCGGTAGTTGAGTCATATTTCATATTGCTAATATTTAAAAAGTAATCTGGAATATAATTTAGACTCCAAAATTCTTTCACGCTTTTTTCAATGCTTGAAAACTCAAAAACCAATAGTAATTTATTTGTTATTTCATTATGTTTCAATTACTGCTCTATAAAATAAAATTACTATTGATCTTTGACATCTCATACATATTTGCACATCGATGATAAGTTTTCGAAAAGCCTCTTTACCGTGAACTATAATAATTACTATGTGATATATTACGCTCTATGGGTTTTCTTCCCAGTTATAATTAATCTTGGGCTTCCTTGCCCGAAATATCTTTCTACAACAAATCTTTACTTATGAACCTGTAATATTTTAGAAACGATTACTTTAATCTCATTGATTATCAAATAAACTACGTGATATTTCTAATAGATAATGTCTAACAAATAAAGGTGGAAAATATTAGATGGTAGACTCATGAGTAAGAGCGACTTTCACATGGGACGAAGTTTGAAATACTTATCGTCGTCTTCTTTTCGTGTCGATGATACTCGTTAACTTTTTTTTTAAATAGTTTGTAGGTGGCCACGTTAATTTCACTAGTGGCATTCTTTAGGTCACCCGAGGTGCAGGTGAACGGGCACTTAGTACACTTAGTGCAAGTGGGGGCACAGCCTGATCAGAAGCACTGCACTCGCTTGAAATATCGTAAAATAAAGCTACTATATACAATAATTTTATTGAATATTTACCGAATATAATGTATGAAATAGATGCTTTTATTTCGCTATTTCAAACTTGTTTTTCCGTTTGAAGTAGTTTATATTCATGAGTACTACCTGCTAGAAGCTTCTTAAACGATTTACACTATTGTTGTAACGTACAAAAAGGGGTAAATTTCGAAAAAAAAATTTCTAGCATTAAGTAATGGGAACTGTCAAAATTGGCGCTGTCGTAGCTAGCTCCCAACACAAGCTAATAGTACAAGGCGTGAATTTTGTGAAAGTGACGCGTTTTTGTGTTCCTAAATACTTCGTAATTGGAGTCAACTATTTCTCAAAAGAATGTAGCTTTAACTATTTCAAGAGATATTTTTTAAATCAAATCGAGTTAGAAGGAAAATTCTTGAAGACCGTGATTACGAGGAGATATTGATATTCTGTCACTTTCCATGCCATGATACTTGATTGAATATATTGAAATCACCGAAAATTACGAAATAGTAAATAAAACCATACTGATGAAAGAACACGACATGGAATGAATGTACGAAATGTCATATTTATTGTGGATGTCGGGACCTAGCTATGATCATGCCATCTACTTTAAGCTTTGCCCAACCTTCCCCATTAACGTAAGAATAAGTAGGATATAATGAAATTATAATAAATATATATTTCTTAAGTCTTTAAAAAGCGTATTCAACACTCATTACTATTGACATATTAACTATCTTATTGAAAGATAAATTGACATATCATGCTAAAGACAAAATCGATGCAATGATGAAATTGCCTTTTGGTCACATACGTAACGATATAAAGCAAATATTTGATAATACTTTCGCTTCAGTTCTCATTATCGTCTTCCAAAACCCGGGAAATGTCAACGCAGAAGAATAAATAAAGAATGTACTATATTTATTTCTCCTAGAAGATTGACTCCCAGCCTCAAGACACACAAATCCCTAGAAGATAGAAGTTTACAACAAAATGGTCTACAAAGAACTTTTTCTTTTTTAGCCGAAAGCTATGATGCGACGCGCGCAAACGCCGAGACAATAATCAGTAGCACAACTGCTTACCCCTTCCGAGTGAACGATAAGTCGATACTCTGTGTCTACTGCCAAGAGTTGTTCGAAGACCCTGACGAGTTCCGAAGACATATGGACGGAGAACATGACTACTTTAGCATCAAAGTCGCGTTCCATCACCTCCCGAAAACGGAATTTATTAAAGCTGACCTCACGAATTTACGCTGTCGGTTATGCAACGCTGGTTTTCCGACCCTAGAAACGGCTTTGGCTCATATAGACACAGAACATGGCAGAAAAACTGATCCTGCTGGCAAATTCGGCGTCATGCCCTACTTACTGCAGAAGGATGTTTATAATTGCGCAGTTTGCGAGAAAAACTTCCCGTCGCTTTTCCACTTAAATCGACACACGATTACCCATTTTCTAAGCTACGTTTGTCATGTTTGTGGCAGCAGTTACGTTGCTACCACCGGCTTGCTAAGACACGTCCGATCCAAACACCAAATCTACGAAGTATCCTGCAAAAGATGCAAGAAAGTGTTCCCAACAATGGAAGCCAAAGAAAAGCATAGGCGAACGCAAAAATCCTGCATGCCGTACTGCTGTCCGAAATGCCAAGAAAGATTCCTTGATTATAAGACCAGAAAAAAACATATGGAAGTTGCACACGGCCAGTCGAAACGCACGTATCGTTGTGTGGACTGCAATATAGAGTTTACGACAGAAAATGCGTATTATGACCATTTTAAACTACATCATTCTGAAGACTGTGCAGTTTGCAAGCATTGCGGCTTGAAGTTCTTGTCGGTATATCGTTTGAAGCGGCATATTGCGAAACATAATGCTTGAGTTACTGAAGCGAATTTATTGTGGAGCTCGATTTAAATCTGCAGAAGAGGCTAGTTGACAGTTTGAAAAATACCTTACGATTCGGTGTAGAATGGTTGTGAGCTAATAATATAATAAATAAACACGTAATTGATTTTAGATTAATTTATATTTTTGAGAAATTATCGTCTTCCTGCTCTGGTCCCATATTACTTGAGGTCGGCACACCACGTTTTCTGCTTCCATTCTCCCCTGTCAACCGTCAGGCTAATTATTCACTCCCTTCTCCCTCATATAATTCTTCACACAATCCAATTATCTGAGCCTTCCTCTCCCCCTCTCTATCCATATTTTAAAGAAATAATTGCGTAAAAATAAAGCCATTAGCTACGTGACATTGATAGCGAATCAGAGCGTGATACGTCACGACTTTCAGACGATAGTTTAAAATTTTAAAGTAATTTTAAAGTACGTCGGACATAAAAGTCCTTTTGCAATACCAATAGTCGTACTAAAAGATTGGTGTTGAAAGGAATAACAATTATTGATAGTGTCCCTCTCGCACAATGTGGCAGTGTTCATTATTTATCTACTAAATTAGTCGTAATTAGTTATATTTTGAGTAGGCACATTCAAAATTAGGAGTAGAGGAGACTTTCAGATATTTATGTTAATAAAGCACAAGGAACATTAGAAGACGTAAACCGTATTATCACAAGCTGCAAATATGGCCAGACTATCACAATCCGATATTATCTTTAAGTATCATAGACGTAATTTAAATTCTCGTGATTCGAAAAAGTGTTTGTAATGTCAGTTCCGATGTAACGGTTTCGTAGAATGAGGATAGTGGATTAATTTTAAGAAATAACACACTTAATTATGGAATTTGTATTATAATTTATCAAATAATTTACATTAAACTTTCTATTAATTACCAAACTCTCTATTATTTTTACTCATGAGTTTTTCTTATGCCGAGATGTTTTAAAGACTTGGTGACTTATCGATTTGCTACTCACAACTTAAACGTGCTAGCGTACCCATTTAATCTTTCGACTTTCCTGTAAGCTTATTTTTGCTGGCAGTTTATCCGTGTCATGGTATACCTACCTAAGAAAACTCTTACTTTTTTGACCTTAGTAAAAACTCAATTTTTGTATAAAAGACAGGCGGATTAAACACTTATGGGCATTTAAAGTACTGTAAGCCTGTAAGAAACTGAACCCACTACGAAGCACAGTATAGTACCACGCATACGCGGCAAAGCGCGTCTCCTGCCATTATAAATGTGACAAAGGACCATTTCTTTTTGTTCTAGAGTTCGATCCGTTGGTCGAAGCGAGACAAAACGCTAAGCTCATTTTGAGGTACACTACGGCTTATCCATTCAGGATCCCCGCTAATGAAATGGTGTGTGTTTATTGCTGCGACGCCTTTGAAGACCCGGAGGCGTATAGAGAACACATGAAAAGCGACCACTATCAACCCAACGTCAGACATGCGTTCGCGCACACCATGGGGACAGAGGAATACCTCAAAGTTGATTGCACTGATCTAGGTTGCAAGCTCTGCGCTAAAAAATTCGACTCCCTAGCTCCTATAGCTGAACATCTCGTCTCGGAACACGACAAGAATTTCAATCTTAGCGCTGAAATCGGGCTACAGATTTTCAAATTAGGCCCCGAAAGATGGGTGTGCGCCACTTGCTCTCAAAAGTTCCCGTCACTCAGATGCTTATCTCGGCATAACAGCGGACACTACCACAAGTACACGTGCGAGACTTGTGGCAAATCTTACATCAGTCGAGACAATTTAAGGAAGCATATTCTCTTCAGCCATTCCGAGGAAAAGATATGCACTAAATGTAGGAAGTCTTTCCCTAATATAGCGGAGCGCCGCGCACATGTTTTGGCAAGCAAACGATGCTGGCCTTACTGCTGCAACGTATGCGGGCACAGATTCGTCTCCAAAAAGCTCAGACAAGACCACATGACCGAAGTTCACAATGTGGAGAACACGACCAAACTCCAGACGTGTCCCGTATGCCAGGAAAACTTCACGGAGTATAGACTTTATAGGTCACATTATATTATTACTCATACTGACGACAACTATGTCTGTCAATTCTGCGGCGTGAAATTTGCGAGTAAAAGCCGCTTGGAAGGTCATAAATTGTTGCATACGAGGGAGAAACTCTTCCATTGCACCTCCTGCACCAAATCCTTTCTTAGGAAGAAGAATTTGACCCAGCATATGTGGATTCACAGTGAGCATAAGAGATTTCACTGTACTTTGTGCAATAGGCCTTTTAACCAAAGAGTTAGTTGGAAGACTCATATGAGGTCTTACCATCCAGAGTTAGTCGATTTCTGAGGTGTAGCTAGAAAGATTAAAAGATTTTGTACCTATACTTAGTGGCTTACGCTCTGTAGACTAGGCCAACCAAAGTTATTCATAATCTTTAACCGTTCGTTGCGTAAAAGTCTGTCCCATGGTTTCTGACATTGTGTTGAATACACAGAGTACGTAGTTGTCTCGGTGGCCAAACTAAGCGTGTCGCCGTTAACTTGCACTACGACATAAATGACGTATGGAAACTGATGGCTTCGAAGACGGTCCGTGACAGAAGTTGTGTGCTCAATGCAGTTTCAACACCAAGACTTTCCTCCAGCTAGTGGCTGTCGTAGGGCGATTCCGTGCTCTGTATTTGAATACGATGCTAAACCAGGGCTGTGCACTTGTCTCGTAGACTAAATCCCAAGTAAACGAAGTATTTCTGAAGGTCAGTTCAGCATAGCCATTCACAAGCATTCATTCGACGGCCTATTGATCGCAAATGACACATTTCCATAACCAGATTTTCCTTGCTCCCGACAGCAAATAGCTGTCGGAAGAATAGCGGTCGTCTATTTGATTTAAACTGACAAAATTTTCGGGTTTTGGATTTATGAACAGCGTTTATACTACTCCTACGATAACATTGATTGATGTTCCATTCGTTACGAAAGCTTATCGAATAATTGTGAATAGCTATGCAGGTGCTATAAATAACTATGGCGTCCGATTTCGATTCAACGATATATATTTGAAATAATATTTCGCTGTAGGATTTAAGATGTACTTTTGTTCACAATTTTTCTACATTTGAGCTGAGGTAAGTCGCCCTTTTGGCATACTGTTAAGTGTGCCAGAAAATGGTTCAAAGCGATAAAAAACTTAAAATATAAGTAAGTTAATCAATTTGAAATCAATATACCTATCTATATATATTTTTTTACATACATGCAGTGCCTAAGCCATTCAATGGGCTCAAAAAGTAATTTACTTAGAAGAATTTTACGTCGTGACCAGTCTCGATGCTTCATTTTTGATCTACATATCGCGTCTTTGATGTATGCGAACCCATTTATATAACTACTAGATAACATAATAACTCTTTTGATTACACTCAACCTTGCACTCGGAAATTAAACCTTCTCTAACCATAAAGTTAAGTATAAATGATTAAAAACATAATCTTAGAAAGAATCATCAACACCACAAAAGAAGGAAACAGAAGGGCAGTTGAATGACTGGGCATTTCTTTTTGTTCTAGAGAAGCAAAATGACCCGAATTTCATCTCGAAACGGAACGCCGAGATTATAGTGAAATATTCCACCGTTTACCCCTTCAAGCTGCCCGAAGACAACATGGTTTGTGTCTACTGTTGCGAGACTTACCCCGATCCTGACGTATTTAGGACACACATGGACGAAGAACACGAAAGTTTTAACCCCAAAATGGCCTTTGTCCATTGCTCAGAAGGGTACATTAAAGTAGACTGCACAAACATAAATTGCAGGCTCTGCTTCAAACACTACCAAACTTTGGATCAAATTGCAGAACATCTCTACTCCGAACATAAGAAACCTCTTAACTTAACCATCGCATTAGGGCTTCAGCCTTTCAAACTAGAGAACAGTAAGCTATTCTGCGCGATATGCCACTACAAGGCTGTGTGCTTACGGCAGCTCAGCAGACACACTCAAAGCCATTTCTGGAGATACACCTGTGAAGCCTGCGGGAAATCTTACGCGACGAACACCGCACTGCGCAGTCATATACGATTCTCTCACATTGGGACTGAAAAGATATGCCGCAAATGTAAACGTACCTTCAGCTCAATAGAAGAAAGGCGAAAGCATTTACTGGAGTCCCAAAGATGCTGGTCACATTTATGCTGTGTCTGCGGAGAAAGGTTCATGTCCTGGCATGCCAAACAATTACATTTGACGGAGTGCCACGGCGTTGAAAAAAAAGCTTACGTGTGCCCTGAATGTGGACATATCTTCCAGGAACGGAAGAAGTATCGGACACATTTTAGGCTTAATCACACCGATGATAATTATGTGTGCTCTTGCTGCGGCATGAAGTTCGTTACCAAAAAGAATTTGGAAGAGCATAGAGTTTCTCATACAATGGAGAAACTCTTTCCTTGTACGGTATGCTCCAAATCGTTTCCGAGAAAGAAGAATTTGATACAGCATATGTGGATACATATGGAACATAAACGGTTTGAATGTAAACTCTGTAACAAAAAGTTCAATCAGAAAGTCAGTTGGAAGACGCATATGAAATCGTACCATCCCGAGCTAGAGGATTTTGAGGGGAAGAATGATAATCTCAAAACAATGTTTTCCGTTTTAACCGAATAACGTTGAAAATTTTATATTAGTTGTTGTATGGTGTTATATTATATAGTTCCAAAGTATATTAAATGAGGATAGTTTTGGTAACTAGTCGTTGTAATCTAGGGCCAGTCGGTTTTTTGATTTATCATTATGTAGTGTGTTTTTTGTAGGTTTTAGTTTGAGGAATTATTTTCTTCTTTGTGCCTTCTTGGTTCGCGTCAGTTAATTTAAGATACATTTCTTTAATATTTCTGTTTACAAAGGCACTTATTTTAGTTCGAAATCAAAATTTGGTGGACAAAATTATAAACTTAGTTACGAGATAATTTACAATTTGATTTGGATTGGTGCAAAATAGACATAGGTTGATTAAAATTTCAAAAGTTGGTGATAATTTTAAATAAGCTGAGTTATGATCTTGCTTGCAAGGGTTTAAAAAATCATCTTATTTTACTTCATTGGTTCATAAAATGGGTCAAAACTACACACAGACATCATTGACATGCAAACATGCTAATAATTAGGGCCTTTCGTGGGCCGTCTTCAGTAAACAAATTTCTAATCGATCTTGATCATTGTAACATTGTGGAGTCTAGTATTAGCTTAGTGCCGTAAAGAACATACCACAACACAGGATAAGTCATGGGACGTTTCTTTTTTGTTCTAGAACTAAATCCGATGTTCATCGCGCGACAGAACGCCAAAATGATGATAGAGTATACAACAGCTTACCCCTTCAAGCTGCCAGAATCTTCCATGGTTTGCGTGTACTGCTGTGATAGCTTCCCAGACCCCGCGAACTTTAGGGAACACATGAATTTAGAACATCAGGACTTCAAAGTGCGAATGGCGTTCGTCCACGTAGCTGAAGCATCCGTTAAAGTCGATTGCACTGACCTTAAATGTAGAATCTGCTTTGAAACTTTATGTAATCTAGAACAGGCCGCAGATCATTTAATCAAAAAACACAACAAAAACCTAAATCCGAAACATGACCTAGGCATGCACCCGTTTAAAATTTATAAGGATAAATATTCATGCGCGATTTGTTCGGAGAAATTTTCGACGCTGGCCTTGCTAAGTAAACACACGCATACACACTTCGTGCAATACACTTGTGATGCTTGTGGCAAGTCTTATGCGTCATTGACCTCTCTACACTGCCATCTCAGATACAACTGCGGCACCGAATCTGATAAAAATAACAAAAATAGATGTAGGAAATGTAGAAAAAATTTCACCTCGGCAACGGAACGTATGGACCACTTGGAAACATCGCTGCGATGTCGCCAACACGTATGTAATGTCTGTGGAGAAAGGTTTACAACTTGGAATATGAAACAGAATCATCTAAAAGAGACACATAACGTGCCACAGAAGACCTACAATTGCCCAGAGTGCCACTTAGTTTTTAGCAAACGCGATAGCCTCCGGTTGCATTTCAAAACCACTCACACGAATGACTTCGTTGAATGCTCTTACTGCGAGCGAAAGTTCGATACCGACAGGAATTTAAAGAAACACATCGTTATTCATACAGGGGAGAGGAATTTTATTTGTCAAGTGTGTTCTAAGGCTTTCCCGAGGAAGTCTACCTTAGGACAGCATATGTGGATACATAGTGAAGTGAAAAAGCACGAGTGTAAGATTTGTGAGAAGACGTTCAACCAGCGAGTCAGCTGGAGGACTCATATGAAGGCGAGGCATCCTGAAATTCGTGTCTTATAGAGGGGCTCGTGGCTAAATGGTAACAGCTGCACGGGTCCATCGAAGGTTAAGCTCCGCTGGCCGCGATCAGTTCGTGGATGGGTGATTATCCGTTGCCCATCCGAGACCACTACGTGGCTCGTGACGTTAACGCGTTCAACGTAATCTTTTACAGTCGTTACGGGTAGTCCGATGCCCAAAAGTGTGACAATCAGTCTTAAGGGGTATCGTGTTACCCAGTTCTGGATTGTGGAGGTCAGATAGGCAATAGCTCCATGTAAAATATTAGCATTCAGCTGCATCCGGTAAGAGTGGAAGCCGACAACAACATAGTCGGGAAAAGACTAGACAGACTGATCGATTTTTTGAAATCGTAGACTTTTCCGGTTTCTATGCTTTTCTATGCTTTTTAGCGTAGTACAATGGGACAGTAAATTAGTGAAATTAAGTAGCACTTACACAAAAAAGTGACCAATGTCTCTTTTGTTCTAGAAATAAATCCGATGCACATCGCAAAAAGGAACGCCCAGACCGTTATACAATATATCACAGCTTATCCGTTTAGGCTCCCGGAGAGTTCCATCGTATGCGTTTACTGCTGCGAAAGCTTTGACGAGCCTTCTAGATTCAGGAAGCATATGGATGATGACCACGAAGTGGTCAATGCCAGGGTCGCATTCTCACATCTACACGAAGGATACATTAAGGCCGATTGCACAGACCTGCACTGCAGATTATGCCTTGAAACTTTCAACAAAATCGAAGAAGCTGCCGTTCACTTAAACAGAGTCCATAAACAAAGTATAGACTTGAATCACGATATAGGCCTCCAGCCTTTTGATATACAGAATGACAAGTTATCCTGCGCCGTATGCCACGATAAATCGTCCAACATTCGGAGCTTAAGCCGACATATCCAGAAACACTTCTTCCAATGTACGTGCGAACTTTGTGGTAAATCTTTTGCATCTTCCACCTCCTTGCAAAAACATCTTGAGTTCTCCTGCCCTTTTGTACCGAAACAGAGGAAATGTAGGAAGTGCAAAGTTGCTTTATACTCAACTGAAGACCAGCAGAGGCACTTTGAAGTGTCTAGGCAGTGTCGACAGCACATATGCTCGGTTTGCGGGGACAGATTTAGTACATGGAAGATAAAACGCAGCCACATGGAGCAAGCACACGGTATACCGAAAAAGGTCTATCCCTGTCCCGAATGCGGGCTCGTGTTTAAGAAACCAAACAAATTCAGAGCTCATTTTAAAATAGTGCATACGAATGAACATTTCGCGTGTCCTAGTTGCGATAGGAAATTCGATACGAAGTATGTTTTAGACAGGCATATGGTTGTCCATTCCAATGAGAGGCTATTTTCTTGTGATATTTGTTCTAAAACGTTTCCGAGGAAGTCTACGCTGCGGCAGCATATGTGGATACATAGTGAGGTTAAACGGTTCGAATGTAAGATGTGTGATAAGCAGTTCAATCAGAAAGTTAGTTGGAAAAGTCATATGAAGTCGTATCATCCGGATTTAGGAGATTTTTAGTTTGTAGTATCGGTGGAAGAAAGTCTTTTTTTATTTATAAAAACTTAAGTTTTGATGAACCCGGCAAATGTAATGCATAAGAAAAATGCACTCGAATCGACAATAAATCTAATCGTGAAAATCGTTGAGCGCTTACATAAAAAGTCCGGTTAAGTGGCAGACACCCCCCTAGGTTGACCAGCGAGATGTTTATTTATAAAAAAAACAACGATCACTTCCATGCTTGGCATGGCTTCTAGTAGGCGATCGTATGACGGGCTAAAAGTTTTCAATACTATAACATAATTTTAGATACTTTTGTAATCAAGTGGTAGGTTTGCCCATCAGTACTCATCCATGCTTCGTATTCTATGATAGGCTTAAGTTTTCTCTCAACCACGCTACTGCCACCCACCCGCCTCGCCATTTCCTGCTTCAAAATTTGGTTCTATATTGGAAACCAATAATTTTTCGTTATAATAAGATTGGGTTCCTTTAGGGATTACCCCAATCTGATAAAAATGTGATATGTAATGATTTGAATTGTTTTCTATTTATGATTTTTCGATTTATTGTATGCATATGTGGCGTAAGAGAGCGTGAAATGGTTCTATAACAAGAAAATCGTGCAATACAAAATGAAATCATCTTTCAGTGGCATCTATATTAGTATTATATTATAAATATTGTGTGGTGTCGCTAAGCCCTGGTTGCCATGGCCGATTCTAAGGCGCACTAAATTTTCAACTCTCGCTATTAAATCGAGGGGCACATCCCATCGCGTCAAAAAACACTCTGATGGGTTTTCAACTCTCAGCACTAAGAAGTGCGTTGAAAATCCGGTACGCGGACTAAATTCAAAATGAAATCGTCTTTTAGTGAAATCGATCTATAACCGTGTGTGGTTTCTCTGAATGTTTCATATTGCAACTTATTATTTCGAGGCCTGTGCGGTAGGATAGTTTGTTGGTTGTATTGATCAAATAATCGGTCTGTACTCGTATTCGAGGGTTGACTTCAGAGATGACGACTGTTATAGAGGACAAGAAAGACATGTTGCGCCAAACCCAAATAAATTGGGATAAGGAAAGGAGAATGGTGATGAACGGGTCAGTACCTACTCGTTGCAAAAGGGTGTCCGTTTCAATGGCACAGCTACGGCGATGTTTAAAAAAAAAATTACCAAAATTTTGTAAAAAAATGTAAATTCTGATTCCCAAAACCATACATTTGTCAAAGTTATGGTTAAAAAGTTATAAGGGTTTGAACGTGGCCGCGCCATTGAAACGCGGAGAACCGCGCGGCCACGGAGATCTTTATAACTAAGCGTTGCAGAGACCTGAAATTTAGGTAAATTATTAATTGAATTTGTAGATTTTTTTTTAATGTAGGAAAAATTCCTAGTTTTATATTTAGAAACTGTAAGACTATAACCCCATGGCCGCGTCATTGAAACGGTGAAAAACACATTATCGCCGATATCTCGCTGCAAAAGTATCGCAGAGGCCTGAAGTTTTTTGTAAAACCTAGATTTGAATTTGTCAAAACTTTCAAAAATACACAAAAAAAAACCCTAGGTTTAAATTTCAGGTCTCTGCAACGCTTAGTTTTAAAGATCTCAGTGGCCGCGCGGTTCTCCGCATTTCAATGGCGTGGCCACGTTCAAACCCTTATAACTTTTTAACCATAACTTTGACAAATTTATGGTTTTGGGAATCAACTTTTACTATTTTTTTACAAAATCTTGGTAGATTTTTTTTGTAGACTCACAGATGTTTCGATTTGTTGGGCATTTTTCCTATTACCTTATCCACCTAGGTACCTACTTGTTGACAGGCCTACATTGTTCTCCCATATCTATTGACACTGTAATTTGAAAACATTATAAAAGCCAATTATTTTTAAAATAGTAACTGTTTCTTGCCGGCTTTTTTCCATAGACGATAAAACGACCAATTGAAACCGTGCACCTAGTAGGTTTAAGTGCAATAAAATATTTTGAGTTCGGTGCTTTGTAAACAAAATACTGAAAATATTCCTTGTTTATGTATTAATCATTTAATTAGTGTATTTCTTTGTTATTATTTTAATACCAAGCAATAAGTTTGTTTTTCTTGTTATTTAAGCTATTATTTTATCTTATATTTTTACGGATTGAAAGGAAAATTAAGTATTTGTAAAATATTTAGAAGATTTTAAATATAATTTGTAACTGGTCCTTATTTGGAGCGTGTTTGAATTTTCAGTAGCTTTGCTGGTTTTCTGAAAGCAAACCTGAAAGCTGTAATATCATGTATTGTTTGTTAAGAGAGCTTAGTTCTCAGTTCAGAACAGCTGCAATCTTCTATTGCCCCCTAAGAAAATTAGATTCTATAAATCCATCCGCCCAAATACGCTCCAAATAACCCGACTATATCCAAAATATCTGTTAAATATTCGCATAGTTTATATAATATAAAACGTTGGTATATTTCGTTACTTGTTTTATAATATTTTGTAGTTAGGGTATAGTATTTAATAAATTGATTACTATTTGATTTTTGCTTCTTATTATCGTTTACTCCTCAGATTGTACCCAAAAGTAAATTCGACATCTGCCGGAAAGTTCCTGAACTTTGAAAGAATTAAACTGGCTTACTCTTTTGTAGTAAAAAGTAGGTCAGCATCATTTAAAGCCTGCACAGACGAGGGACTATCCGCGGGCTATTTTTTGTCCATTAATATATATATATTATAAACTGTTTCGAATGACGCACACAAAAGACTAAAAGTATAAAAAGTCCCCGGAGTGACCGATCACGCCGAGAGACCGGACTGGACAAAAGTACGGCAATCCAAAATATAGGAATTTTATTTTATTTATTTATTTGGAAGAACACACATTATATTTTACGAATAAATAGTACATAAGGAGTTATATAAATGTGCAACCAACAGCGTTAGACAATGGTGACTAAGTAAAAGTCGGGTAGAATAGATAAGAACATGAAATAAAATACACATACAATAAGGAACACTTATAGAGACTAATACAATGTTGTTATTCTTTCGATTTTTTTTATTGTGTCAAGCAATAGGTATGTTTCTAAATTTTCCAACCTATGGGTTGGAATAATATATATCGACTGTGAACTGGCAACCGGTCCTATCTCAATTTTTGGAAGATTTCACTTTTTAATACCATTTTATACTATTTCATACGCCGCAGCGTTGCAAGAAATCCCATCACCGATACATTTAAATTTGGCGCCAGAATCGACTTCATTCAACTTGTACTAACTTTGACGCGCAGTGAATGCGAGCATTTAATACTATCAAATACAAAGACTATTATGAATATTAATTATCTCGTGTTTATATTAGAAGGAAACCTAAAATGCTACTTTTGTTTTTAATAACAAGTGTAATAAAAATATTAAAATGCCACGTATTATTTTATTTAATACACCAGATGCTACATAAATGACGCAACCAAGTTTTTTCTTCATCCTGTAAAGTTGTCAAAATTGAGATAGGACCGGTTGCCAGTTCAGTCGATATAGCGAATATACAGCGAATAGATTCAAGTTAGAGAGATCGATGCACCCAGTATTCCAGTACTTAGTAGTAGTAGTCGTTTTGTAGTTTTCTCTTCCAATATTCTTTTAAAACTTCTTCCCTTTTTCTTAAACTTCATGTTAAATACAACTGAACAAATCTGAGAATGTTTGCTTTACTAAATTGCCGGGCAACCAATGATCGTATACCGTGTGGGTTAAATCCGGACATTTTTTTACGATTCAGGACTTTTTGTTCTCGTGTGGACAAAAGCTCCTCATCTGTGCAGGCCTTTAGGCATCTAAGATAACGCAAAACAAACTAACACGGATAGACGTCCAAAATTATTATTCTTAATGGCAGTTTAAAATGACGAGCCTACCTGAAGCCACGTAAGTTTCCGTTGTGTACATACAAAACGATAACATCTTCACTTATCCCTTAAGTTAAGTGTTTATTACTATTCATTTATCATTTATTAATAGCATTTACCACGAGCACACCAAAGTTATGACCAAAGGCATTTGTCTGTTATAGAAATGAACGGACCAATGTCCATCGCGCGACGGAATGCTGAGATTATCGTCCTGAACGCCACGGTTTACCCCTTCCGTCTGCCGGACACAGCCCTCATGTGCGTATATTGCGGTGACAGTTACACGGACGCCACGCTGTTCCGGCAACACATGAAGAAAGAACATTTCTCCTTTAAAGTGCGAACCGCATTCGCTCATATTGCTAACGAGTGCTACCTCAAAATCGACTGCACAGAAATGGCCTGCAGGATCTGCTTCGAATCCTTCACTAGAATCGACGATATAGCACGACATTTAAACGAGAGACATGAGGCCAAAATCAAATTTGACTTCCAATTAGGACTACATCCCTACAGATTTTCGCAAGACAAACTCATGTGCGGGATTTGTGATGTAAACTTCCCCTGTTTGCGGCAGCTTAGTCGTCACATGTCGTCACACTTTCTGAACTTCACGTGCGACACCTGCGGCAAGTGTTACACGACCAACAGCTCCTTGCAGCACCATATTCGATTTACGCACATAGCAGGCGATAAGATATGTAGAAAATGCAAACTGCCGTTCAATTCTTTAGAATCTAAGAGAGAGCATACGCTCAATTCTCCCATCTGTTGGATGTACCAGTGTCTTGTATGCTCCGAGCGGTTCATCACTTGGCCCGCCAAAGAACGACACTTAGTAATGGCTCATGGGCAATCCAGGAAGTCGTATTCTTGTTCCGAATGCAGTGAAAGCTTTACAACTAGAAATGCTTATAGAGGACACTTTAATACGACTCACGCAGAAGTCAACTTCCCTTGCGCGCACTGCGGAAGGAAATTCGCCTCCAAAAGATATCTAGAACAGCACATGCTAGTCCACACCGGCATAAAAACGTTTCATTGTAATGTGTGCTCTAAATCTTTTCCTCGAAAGAAGAATCTTGTTCAGCACATGTGGACCCATAGTGACTGTAAGAGGTTTGAGTGCGAGTCTTGTAAAAAGCAGTTTAATCAAAGACATAGCTACAAGGCGCATATGAAAGGACACCATCCTGAGATATCTGAAGATAAATGGGTGATTTAGGAACTTTTAGAAAGAGATACAGCTTGTGACGAATATGCGCACACCAAAGGTTTTAACGCACATTTGGGTGGACCGCGCTGCATTGCAAGAGTCTTCATTTCTTGCGTTTCGTATAGCCTATAGTACACTAAAGGCGGCTGCAACGTGCTTTCATCTTGTACTGGATTTCCGCCGCATGGAGGTCGGAAACTATTCTACGGGAACGTACTGCCGTGATAAAAATATCCTGTCTTCCTAACCCAGGTCATGGTCTAACTGTGTGCCAAATTTTAACGGAATATTTTCTGACAGAAAAACGGACGGACAGAGTTACTTTCGTATTTATAATAATTGAATAGTTGATCATCAGCAACTTGCGTTACAGTTCAATCTTGTGGAGTCTGAAGTACCATACTACAGGTATGTGCCCGACCCAGTTCTCGAGAATGGTCACGCCACATTGTACTGGGATCGATCTATCATCACTGACGGTTTGTGGTGATAGATCAACGAGAGCGTCGTGCAATGATGGTTGATATAGTTGTCCCTCATGGCAAGAATCTCGTGAAAGCTGAGCAAGATAAGAAAATCAAGTATCTTGACTTAGGTCACGAGGTTGTCGACATGTGGGAGGTGGACTCTAAAATCATTGTACCGATAATCGTCACAGTAAACGGCCTAATAGCGAAGAGCCTTGACCAACAACACCTCAGGAGGCTCTCCTTGCGCAGCTGGATCAAGGGATTGATTCAGAAAGCATTACTCCTAGACACGGCACGCATAGTCAGAAGGTTCCTTTCCATAGAGCCCTGACCACCGACATCTTGGACCCTGATGCCGATGGGCCACAACTGTTTATATTTTTAGTGTTTTTGTATAATTTTTGTAAAAATATTTAAAAATATGTTTAGTATGTACTAAAATAAATAAACGGAAATACAGGGTGGCATTAACATCGACGCGCAAACTGAACCATGAATTCACCATATTATTTTGGACCCCCTAGCGTAGAAATGTTTCGTCGGTTATCAAAAAACCAATCTGCTGTTTCTTTGAAAAGTGCAAAATGTATGGCAGAGCAAATTTTTTTAATAGCCGACGTAAAATTGAAACGCAGGGGTTTTAGAATACTAATTACAGGATTTGTAAAAAAACTTAGTTTAGGCACCAGTGTTCCACAAATTAATAATAAAATTGTGTCTGTAGACTATTTACTTTCTCTGTAATTTGCGGTAAAAAATAAAAAATAAAATATTGTAGAATCATGTACTGAAACCATGGTAACAGGTGTTGCGTCGATCTCCTTGCCGCCCTGCATAGTATGGATTACAATCTGCGGCAGCTTGACAGTTTCATTTAACGACGTCGAAATGAAATGGTTTCCTCATTTCTCACTGAAGATATCTATCAATCATTTGAATATCTTTTCATCATATATGTTTAAATCTCTAGAATTAATTAATAATTGAATTTGATGTCGTTTCATACCTAAATTAAACCGCTGTATTCTACAGTGGCCAGCACATCAAGCTACCCCTAATCTGTCAAATTTCTTTGATAGAGTTTCAACTTTATTACAAAAGCATAAGATTCATGTTCAATTGCGAAAGTTTGACAGTTTGGGTTAGCTTGATGTGCTGGCGTCTGTACTTGTATAGTCAGAACATCGATGACAAAAAAAATCTTCCATTTTTAATAGAAAACGTTTTAGATATAATTTTACTTATAAATAAGTATAATATTCTATTACCTAAAATAGGGCTAGTTGACAGTAAGCTTAATTTTGTTAATTGTTTTAAATTTATTAATAAATTTTATTTATGAGGAATAAATGCGTAAAAATAAAGCCATTGGTCACGTGACATTGACTCAGAGCGCGATACGTAACAACTTCCAAACGACTGTTTCACTTGCAAACAAAAACTAACTTTAAATGTCAGTAACAAAGTTTCTTTTGCATTACCAATATACGTACACAAAATTAGTAGTATAGCGGCATGAGGAACAGGGTGTAAAGTTCACTCAACCTCCATAGAAAAGACGGGTGTTGAGTCTGGCTGGGTAACTGCCCGACGATTGGTGTCAGCACGTTGTATAAAAAAAAACAACCGACTTCCGAAAAAAACACTACAAAGTGAAAAATTACTTTAATTTCAGAAGGCGGTGACAAAAAATTTAAATACATATCCAAAGACACCGACTTCCAGAATTAAAGTTGTTTTTCACTTTGTAGTGTTTTTCGGAAGTCCGTTTTTTTTTTTTCAAAATATTTTTTACAGAAAAAATACAAATAAAAAACGCTTTTTCTGAATGGCCATTAGTTCTACAATTTCAAGGTTGTCCATTAATTACTAGACACCTAGTTGCGCTGTAAACTCTGCTTTCGCGATGCAGGATTTGGCGTGACGTCAGTGTGATGCGTAGTTCGGTTACTGTGGTAGTGTAGATGCCACTACAATAGTATTTCTCTGAAACATTCATATTTTGAGGTGAATAAACCACAATGAACATTACTAATTGTTTTCTGAAAACTATCAACTAGCCTAATATGTGAGTTATTCCGCGAGTTTAAATTGTTAGCGGATGGTCCGCTAACAATTTAGAAAAAGAAATTTTAAAAGGAAAGGTTTTTTTTTCTTTCAATAATTGTAAGTATAACTCATAATTATAACAACTTTTAAATGAACAGACCCAGAAATCGCGAAAAAAATCAGCTGTTCCCTACATTGTGTGTGATACGCAAACACATATCTATGGAGTACCTATTTAGCTAATTTGTTTTCGCGATTTCAAGAGTGCCACATTATAATAATAAGTATAATTAATCTTCAGCTTTTTCGGTGAGTAAGTAAACTGTTGTTTTGTTTTAAAATATTAAACTTTAGTTAAACACAATTTGTTGTTTTTGTACTTTCAAAATAACCTATTCATTCTTTTAATCTGTCTTTTTATATATATGGGAAAAAAACACTGTACCGCTTTTTACGAAAATTCCGCGGACGGAGGAGTATGAAATTTGACACAGTTAAAGTTTATATGGAGAAGGAGTGCAGAAAGCTAATATTTTTGATAACTGTTCATTAAAAATTAAATGATTTAATGTCTAATTTCGACCACTTGGCGATCACTGGCAAAACTAAATACGCATCTAGTAAATACTGCACTTGGATACACTACCACGTATTAATCTGCTTAGTATCTTCCCAACTATGTTTGGCTCAGCTTCCAGTCTAACCTGATGCAGCTGAATACCAGTATGTTACATGGTGGGACTGGCAATCTCACTTCCACAACCTGGTAACTGTTTACACAAAAAAAAATCATTACTTTGACCCGAACTTTACACAACGACGACTACCTCTGTTTCCGTCGAAAGAAAAAAAGTGAGCCGACCAGTCACTGCGATATTTTCTTTTTGTTTCTAGAACCACATTTATGGGCGAAAGAGAATGCGGAGATTGTGTTGCAATATTCGACCCTCTACCCATTCAGAATGCGAGGGAAGGCTATCACTTGCGTCTACTGCTGCGAAGGCTATGAGGACCCCACGCATTTCAGAAGACACTTCGACGTCCACCACCAAGAGTTCACCATCGGCACTGCGTTCCACCACATGAGTAGCTTAAAAGAACGCCTGAAAGTCGATATCTATAACCTAAAATGTAGACTGTGTTCCCTACCTTGTGAGAAAATTGATGATGTCGCTCAGCACTTGAAGGCATCACATTCAGATGTTGTAAAGAAATTAAACCTCGAATTCGATGTGGGTTTGCAACCGTACAAGCTGGTGAATAACAATTACTGTTGCTATCACTGCGGCAAGAAAATGCCCACTCTAATCAAGCTATGTCGTCATACAATCTTGCATTACCAACAGTACACATGCGATACCTGTGGCCGCAACTACTTGACACACGAGGCTTTAAAATACCACATTAAATGCATCCATGCAGTCACGAAATACGTGTGTAGGAAGTGCTGGACAGAATATCCCACACTAGAGCAAAAGAGGGCACATGTTAGGGCATCAAAACCATGCTGGACTTTCTGCTGCATAGTCTGCGGCGACAGATTCCAATCCTGGGAACTTAAACAGAAACACCTACAGACAGAACATGAATACGAAAAAGTTGTCTATAACTGTCCTGAGTGTAAAGAAAAATTCAACTCGAGAAGGTATTTTTATACACACTATAAGCTCGCACATACTGATGAAGGATTCCAATGTGCTTGTTGTGGACTCAAGTTTAACACACAGAAACGGTTAGATGATCACTCTCGCGGGCACACAGGAGAAAAACAGTTTATGTGCACTGTTTGCTCTAAGAGTTTCATGAGGCAAAGCAGTCTGAACCAGCATATGTGGATCCACAGTGAAAACAAGAGATTCGTCTGTATATTGTGTGATAAACAGTTTGCACAAAAAGTTAGCTTGAAAACTCATATGAGGAGCACTCATCCTGATGTTTCTATAGCTGTTTAAGGCTGACGCTGGTTAAGGCTGGCCCTACGCAACACGAACATCCTCTTTCGTCACTTTTGTACTTAGATTTTATACAAACCATCGCACACTAGTCACTACAGCCTGGTCGTACCGTGCTTGTATTGAAATACGATGCACGTCCCGATACAGCTGTAATGTGCGCTTTTACTGTTCTATGTGTCATTTTTTGGAGTAGAAATAAAAATTTATAAACCAAAATACATGTGTTAATTTTTGTTCGCATTCCTAACTACCGTCTTTACCCCAGAAAATATAAAGCGATTCTGAAAGGCACATATAGTCTTTGTTTTGGTCATATTAGTTCGTTGTTTAAAATTAATTCATTAACTTTGTCGCTGCGGTATGACACTGACCATTTTCTTTTTTGTTTTTAGGGTCCACATTGGAAATTCACGGACGTAGTGAGACAGAGAATGAAACAAAAAAGAAAATAGTCCTTGTTTACCAGACGCCGCAAAGGCGCAACGCTGAAATTATATTAACTTATTCAACCGCGTATCCGTTCAAAACTCGTTTTAGTCAAATTCTCTGCTCTTACTGCCACGAAGAATTTAACACCCTTACAGATCTCAGATACCACATGAAAACGGAACATATCAATTCGGGTTTTAAAAACGTCTTCTACAGAGCAAGGGACAATTTAATCAAAATCGATATCACTAACTTAGAATGTAAAATATGCGCTGAAGAAATCCAAGATGTAGACGGTCTTATGAGTCATTTGTACAGGGAACACAATAAGCCTGTTAAATTCAATGCCCGATATGGTGTCCTACCTTATAAGCAAAATTCTGATAACCATTGGACTTGTGTTTACTGTAACAAGGTCTTCATTTCCTTCATTGCTTTCAATAGACATATTGTCACCCATTTCATGAATTATAGCTGTGACAAATGTGGTACGACTTTCGTCTCAGATTATGCTTTGAAAGACCATCATCGACAAGTCAAGTGCTTCCGAACGGCTTACAAGGCTAGAAATGGAAGAGTTTTAAAACCTAGATCGAACGCTGAAATAATTCTACAGTGTTCTACAGCCAGTCCTTTCAGAACATGGAAAAGTAATTTCAATTGTGTGTTCTGTAGGGTCCAAAGTAGCGATCCTAGCGGTCTGCGTATGCATGTCGTTACAATTCACGCGAATTATGACGTCAAAGCTGCCTTCTATAAGAAATTAGGGAAAGACTTCCTCAATGTGGACGTAACAGACCTTCAGTGTAAACTATGTTTCATGCCTATTGACTCTTTCGACAGTTTGATTTACCATCTAAAGAATGATCATCAGCAACCGATCAACACTGACGCACAGATCGGCGTCCTACCTTTTAGATTAAACAATGGTTCAATATGGAAATGCACGATATGTCCTAACGAGTTCAAAGATTTTGTCTCTCTAAAGAAACATACTTCGGAACACTTCCAAAACTACGTTTGTGATACTTGTGGGGAAGGTTTTATCACTGAATCTGCAATGATAGCTCACACTAAAATACCACACGAGAACAAATATAACTGCAGCCGATGTATTGCCACATTTTCCTCGCTAGATGAAAGGAATCTGCACGTGAAAACACAGCATACATCATTGCCATATGTCTGTGTGTATTGTAAGGATAAACCTCGCTTCGCAAACTGGGAGGTTCGCAAAAAACATCTGATGGCAGTTCATAATTATAAAACAGGAGCTGATAAGTACGATTGTACGACATGCCAAAAGTCTTTCAAGACGAGATCGGGGAAGTACAACCATATGGCGAGAGTACATCGAATAAAAAAAGATACAGAACTTAGCTACCCATGCCCAACTTGCCCAAAGGCTTTTACGACAAAACTGTTCCTGGACAAACACGTGGCCAAAAAGCACTTTGATGTTTGAAGTTTCTGAGGTAGTTGTCTTCATTAATTACCAAACATTTTCATTAACATAAACAAAAGTATATTATTATTTATATTTCCACATAAAGATTTCTAGAAGCATAAAATGACCAATCGATGCAACCCGGGATGCTATTCCTCCTCCGAAGACAGAAGCTGTACTAGAATATAATAATGATGAAAATTCTTTTCTTTTTTAGGGTCCACAAAGGATATTGACGGACATAATAAGACCCAAAGTAAACCGAAACAAAGATTGTTTGAAAGGTCCGTTGGACAGAACCCGCAAAGGCAAAATGCTGTTCTTGTCCTTAAACACTCGACAGCATTCCCTTTTAAGACACGTTTTAATAGGATCGTCTGTTCGTACTGCCATGACGAGTTTGAGCCAATGGCTGCGTTGAGAGAACATATGAAAGCCGACCATTCCAGTGCTGACTATAACAGCGCTTTCTATAAAGTCTACGATGCTCTTAAAGTTGAAATTACTGATCTAAAATGCAACATGTGTTCCCAAGAGCTTCCGAATGTAGACAGTTTCATGAACCACATTTCTCGAGACCACAAAATCAAAGTTAACTTTGATGTTTCTTTTGGAGTACTGCCTTATAGGCAAGGACCTTCGGGACGGTGGACGTGTCTCGAATGTGACAAAACATTTCCTAAATTCTCACAAATCAACGTCCATTTGAGGACACATATGAAGATTTTTACTTGCGATAAGTGTGGAGCCACATTTTTGTCAGATCATGGTTTGAGGCAACACGAGCGTAACTTTAAATGCTACAAATCTTCCTACAATCCTCGTTTCGGAAAAGCCTTGAAATATAAAAGCAATACTGAGATCATTCTAGAATGTTCAACCGCCTGTCCTTTTAGGACTTGGGGACAGAATTTCAACTGCGTCTTCTGTCGGGTGCAATCAAATGACCCGATTGGTCTGAGAGCTCATATGGCGTCTCGCCACGCGAATTTTGATATACAGCTAGTATTCAGTAGGAAGATACGGAAGGAATTTTTGAAGGTTGACATAACAGATCTGCAATGCAAACTTTGTTTTATACCAATCGATACTTTAGATGAGTTGGTGTTACATTTGAAGAATGATCATAAACAGCCTCTGAACGCTGATGTTCAACCAGGAGTTCTTCCATTTAAACTCAATGATGGTTCGAACTGGAAATGTGCTATATGCAAGATACAGTTCTCAGATTTCCTATCTCTAAAGAAACACACAGCCGAACACTATCAGAATTACGTCTGCGACACTTGTGGAGAAGGATTCATTACAGAATCTGCATTGAAAGCCCATACGAAGATACCCCACGACAACAAATACACATGCAGTCGTTGCGTGGCTACATTCACTACATTAGAAGAACGCAACATTCACATCAAAACCCAGCACACGACACTACCCTATATGTGCGTTTACTGCAAGGAAAAGCCTAGGTTCGCGACCTGGGAGCTCAGAAAGCGTCATCTCATGGAGTTCCATAATTATAAACCTGGGGCTGAGATGTATGAATGTACGACTTGCCATATGACTTTCAAGACCCGTTCGCAGAAGTATCACCATAATGTAAAAGCTCATAGGACGAAGAAAGAGACAGAATATAGTTATCCATGTGCTAGTTGTTCTAGAGCATTCGCTTCTAAGTTGTCGTTGGATAAGCACATCGCCAAGAAGCATTTCCATGTATGATATTGCTAGATTCTTTAATTAAGAATCTTATATCAATTTTAATCGAATAGTTTTGACTGATTTTATTCTTATTGTGATTTTTTTTATCTCTCCAACGGTTGTTTTTATTCGGTGCAATGTTTACAATGAATGCAGTAATGTATTTCTCAGTAACTGTATATAATTTATGTTAAGAAACTTAAGCATGTGGCTCATTAGATCAATTATATTTAACTACAATAAAATTTACCATGTGCGATTGTATAATTGCCTTAGATACCGAAATTAAATAAAAGTGTTAAGTACACAGTGCACTATGCTCCATAAATGTTGCATTTACAACTACGATAGATGGCGTTAGTGTAAAATTTTGATGTCCAGTTTTGAGGGTAGTTTCGGTAGCGTAACACGCCATCTGTCGGTAATGTAAGTAAACTTTAGGATCTCATAAAAAAGATTTTATTCAAAAGTGTGAAGTAACAAAAAACGCAACGAATATATACGCGAAGATGCTCTCTAAAATGAAATAATGTTATACTTCTAAATAAAGAGCTATGCAGAAATATGCTGAAAATGGGTAATTTTGTTGATAAAATACTGAGTGCCAAAAACATCGACACGAAACTATGGATATAGAATATGATTCGGAAGCTATCTGCGTTAATCATATGCTGAATTCATGTTTTCAGTTTGGGCGTCGATGTCATGCCACCCTATATGAACTGTCTTTAATCATAACTAAGAAAGCAGTGGCCACCACAAAACGATCGCTGGTAGCGGCAAAGATTTATATCGCTAGATTCGCGCGGAAACTAGTCGCGTTTCTGTTTCAATTTGACACTTCAGACCCACACAGTGACGCAGTGACTTGGCTTTATTGTCACTGAAACGGAATTATTACCTAATATGTGAGCTCACTTTTTCGTGACCAAGTACAGTGAGGAAAAGTCTGGAAATTTTACGCCGCACAGTATGTAATGACACCCAAAAACCCGAGGCTCCGCCCGCGTGAATGTCGGTTATCGCGTAAAAATCTAGTATATGTCCTCCAAATCCCAGGCCATATCTCTGCCAAATTTCATGACGATCGGTTTAGCGATCTACGTCGTTCGCGAAAGCGTTACAGACAGACAGAGTCACTTTCGCATTTATAACATCAGTAGGACATTTTTTAAGTACTTATAATTAAATCTGATTTTCGATCAGTAAAAGTTTCAATATTTTTATCCTGTGAATCAAACTGAACGTGTGCCAGACACGAGAATTCTACTCTTGCATTCCTAATCATAATTACCGTCGATTGCTGAAAACGATCATGTAATTTTGGTGGCAGCATTCAGCAGCACACCGCATCCGCAAAATTGCAGACGCTATGTAGTGGCCACCGGTCTTCTTCACCGTAGCTGTACGATGTGCGTCACTTAAGGGGAACCTAGTCGCGGGCTCGAACTCACTGATGGGCCTGGCTAAAAAGCACGCTGTCTCACCAGGCATCGTGTCCGACAGAGGTAGTATCAGGGATGAGCAGTTAAACGCTAGTCTACACGCACAACATTATTGTGTGAGATGCAGGATCATTCATAGTACAACAGGCGCGTAAAAAATTAAGAACAGCCCTTTGGAAGATCGGGTTTTATGAAAAAACCACTGCATAAATCAATAAGCAATAAACTTTATTGAACTTTTCGATATTTGAGCTTTGTCGGTACTGACTTGGTTTTTCAGATTTTACACTTCTTTTATTTCTAAAACACGCCCAAAGTTAGGTTAAATTAGCAAGAAAAACGAATCTTTGTTGGCTCCTAACTTTTGAATGGCTTTTTATTTTAGTATTCTGTTTCCGTACAGACAATATTAATAATGAGACAAAACCATACCATGTTTAATTTTTGATGTACATTGTCCAACAGTGGAGTAAAACACTCCCGAAGTTTGTATGGGAAAAACGTGGACTAGGTTCACCAAAGCTTTTACTCGTTTCTGTCTTGACATCTTCAAAGTTGGATTTATTCAGATGCTTTTATACCATTTAACAGTATACCATACTCCTTAAAAATATCTTCCAATGCTTTATTATCCACAAATTATCCCTACAATACAATATATTTTATGGCGGTAGTATCGCGAATTGTAATTTAAAAAAAGTAAGTACATATCTATTTTCAGCATAATTCGCAAATGTGTTGTAGATTTTATGTAGTGATTACGTATGTAATTTATTTTATTATATTAAATATATATTATGAAGTAAAGTTTAAGTCGTAAGCAATAAGTCCAATAAAGAGATTATAGTTTATATTGTTTTTCATTTCAATTTAATAACGATTCGTTATTAGAACTAAAAATTGTATATTTCTCGTGCTTGTTCGAGCTATACACGAAAAGCTCTAAGAATTGTGAAACAATCAGGCTCGCTTTTTAATTAACCCCCAACAACATCATTAATCTGAGATAAACTGTATGAGAGAACAGTATCGGAAAATCCAATCCTTAGCCCAGAAGAACGAAGGAAAGTGGACGCGGAAACATTACGAAGAAATCTGACGAAAATTTTCTATTTTTAGGACAACGCTGGCAAACGAGCGAAAATATCGAAGGCGATTACGAAATAGAAAAGTTACCCAAGCCGAAATATACCCGAAGTGCTAGAGCTGAAGCTCGGATTATCACGAAGAGTAACGCTTCAGCCATCCTCCAGTGTTGGTCACTTCTACCTTTTAGGTGGAAGAAAAACAGATTCAAATGTGCCTACTGCGAAGATAATTTTACCGAATGCTCCGTGCTTAGAGACCATGTCAGAATCTGCTCCCAAGGTCACAGCATCAAGGATATATATAGCAAATTCAAAGAAATGCCTCTCATCAACGTTGATATAACTGACGCTGTTTGCTCCTTGTGTGCTCTGCCACTGACTAATGCCACTCAAATAAGAGAGCACGTCATGGATCATGGCTTAGAATTCAATCCGTATCATCCTGACGGAGTATTACCATTTTGTTTAGACAAACAATCATGGCGGTGTGTCATATGCCCAGAAAAATTTAACAACTTTTTAAAACTGTACGAGCATATGAACATTCACTACCAACATTACATATGCGCGACTTGTGGGAAAGGGTTCATGACAGCTCCGAGACTGAGGAAACATTTAGAAGTCCATGTATCCGGGTCGTTCCCTTGCAATAAATGTGGCCGGATCTTTATAATGAGAGCAGCCAGGGACTCTCACAAAGCCTCCGTTCACCCTAAAGCCCCGAGATACGAATGCCCCCATTGCAACATCCGATTCGACAATTATTACGAAAGGATTGGTCATATGAAAAACGCTCACAGTGAACGGGAAGTGTTTTACAACTGTGCTCACTGCGCGATGTCTTTTAAAACCAGCGGAAAACGCGCCATTCATGTCCGGACAGTCCATTTCCCTCCGCAACTGAACTATGCTTGCAGTTACTGCGAATGGCAATTTAGGACTAACTATGAGTTAAAAAGGCACATGGTTCGTCATACAGGGGAGAGGAACTTCCACTGTTCTGTTTGCGGGAAGTCTTTTCCGAGAAATAGGGCGTTGACTACGCATTTGAAGACCCACCAAGATGTGAACGGCAGATGGCGCGTGCCTGTATTTAAGCAGAGAACGCAACGGCTGCCTTCGATTAACCCGAATGATTTGACTGATTTAGTTCCTACTGATATAAAGATTTAGTTTTTATTACTGTCTTAAGTCTACGTACGTTACTGTTTACAGTATTATTTTATTGAATAAACTTTTAAAATTGAAACTGATTTAAGTACCTATAGTTTTTTTGTGATTATTGATTTCTGTAAGCAACATACTCGTATATAACCAACGTTTTCATGAAACTTCATATGTATGTAAAGGAATACCTAGAGATGTCTAGGATCCGTTTATGTTTGAATAATGGCGCGCTTTTCAAATGTCATTGATGTGTTGTCTTGGTTGACACAATAGATGGCGCGAGCTACCGAATATTAGTAAAACAGCATTATTGTTTTTACTCTGTGTGGCTGAGATTTGAGTGATTGAAATATTGGGAAAATAATTTAATTTGTTTATTGGAAAAAGATCGGCAAATAAACTTTAAATGTCGTTTCTTTGTTTTACAGGTAATGTTTTTAGCTTTAGGATAATGTAATTAGTGTTTTTTCGAAATATGAAAGTGAAAATAAAAACTTTGTTTTACAGAGCAACACATGGTTTAAATTGTCGTTATAAACTGAAAAGATTACAAATAGACTTATTGTCTTGTATGTATTTTATTGGACCATATACATAAATAACCCTTTTTTGAAGTAAGTAAAACACCACAGTGGCATTAAGATGAATGCATACATTGTATGGATGAATTTCACAACAATACTTTTTTGATACCGTGTAGACGTCAAAATGATAAGTAATTATGTGATATTTTAAACCACTTACACCAAAATTCACAAAACCGTCGCCGGTTTGAGGTCGATTATTCAAAATTAAACAATAAATAAGTAGCTCATTCAATATATAATAATTAAAACGATCTTCACGTTGTGCTTTAAAACTTATGAAAAAATAGTATTTTCTGTAAAACCAAGTAAATCAGCGAAATCGTCAAAATTTCGTATACGGCCTCTTAAACAACCATTCTGTAACAAGGATAGAAGTCTATTAAAAAAAAAAAATAGGTAAGCCTTATATCATTTTGACGTAGGCATCTACCATCTACGAAACTAAATTCTTACTAGCCACTCCTGTAACTACAAAAAGAAAAACTTAAGAAGGTACATTTAGGATAATAATGCAACAAGTATGACAACATATTGTAACTTTTGCACCAAATGCATGTTCCGGGGAGCTGGTACTTCGACAATTTAACAAAATAACCTAGTGTTTCTTGCTTTTAGGTTCCGCTAAAGAAGCGGAGGGAAATCTAGGCGTTAGACGCATTAGGAAGTTGAAGGAAAATGTTAGCGATCGCCAAATGCGAAGGCGAAGACGCGCCAACAACCAGCTTCCCGAAGAATCAGAGAAAAGAATCTCCAAAACCATGATGCGTCGTAACGCCATGATACTTCTACAATGTTCAACAGCCTGGGCCTTTCGATGGTTCCATAGCGCTTTTTATTGCTCATACTGCGACGCTAAATTCGTCGATGTACCTTTACTTCGCTCACATGTCAAAGCTAATCATCTCAACGAGTTACCCACTGACAGAATCTTTTCTAAACTAAAAGAAAATAATATGGTCAAAGTCGATGTAGCTGAGCTTAGCTGTAGAGTATGTAACAGGCTTCTAAATAGTATTGACGCTTTAAAAGACCACCTGTTGATACACGGCAAGACTTTGAATGTACAATACAGTGATGGTGTCCTACCTTTCAAGTTAGATGAAGAAGGTTTCACCTGCCAGCTGTGCTTTGAACAGTTCCTGACTTTTGCTAAAATAAACGAGCATATGAATACACACTTTCAAAATTATATTTGCGACTCTTGCGGTAAAGCTTTTGTTTCCAAATCTAGGTTTAGAAAACACGTACAGTCACACGAAAAAGGCAGCTTTCCTTGTGGGGAATGTGGTGAAGTTTTAGAAACGCGAGCGTCGCGAATGTGTCATGTAATGAGAATTCATAGAAAAGGCGTCCGCTACGCTTGCCCGAGATGCCCCGAAGTCTTTACAACTTATCATACGAGGGCGAAACATTTAGTAGAAACACACGCCCAACAGAGAAAAGAATACTATTGTAATGCTTGCGACAAAACTTTTGAAACGAGCTCGAAAAGAGCAAGCCACATTCGCGTAACTCATGCGAATATAGAAAAAAGACACTTCTGCCCAAATTGCCCTTCGATATTTGTTAGCAAATCGAAATTGCTGCGACATATAAGAACACATAGAATGAAATACGACTGATTTTCGGAGATTACAAACGTATGTTTCTATTTTTAGGGGTAATAGAAGAAAAAGAAATGGCAGCAGGAAAGTCCACTAAAATAGTTTGGAAGAGAAAACGCCGAGTTAAAGAAGACGCAGCTAATGCAGCTATTATAATAAAACACTCGAATGCAGTAGTGTTCAGATTGCATAGAGGCAAATTCATGTGCGCTTACTGCCCAAAAACATGTTTAAACGTATCGGAAATTCGGGAACATTCAGTTATTCATGGAAAGCTCGAAATATTCGAGAACCCTGTTGTGAGAAACTCGTTCCCTCTTCGAATCGATATCACAGATTTAGCATGTAGTTTATGCGGTGAGAGTGTACAAAATATAGATAATTTAAAGGCACATTTAGCAGAGAAGCATTCAATGATTATTGACCCGGAATTTTCGGATGGAGTCATACCATTCGTTTTAACTGGCAAAGAATACAGATGTGTACATTGCAGCTTACTATTTGAAGGGTTCTTGACTTTATTCACGCACATGAACCAACATTACCAAAGCTATGTTTGCCCTACTTGCGGCAAAGGATTTTCGGGATGCAACAAGCTTCGAAGCCACCTCGTCACCCACGACTTTGGACAATTCAATTGTCAAAAATGCGATTCAATATTTCCTAATCGAGCAGCGAAGAATAGGCATTTGGTCACAGCTCACGGAAGAAAAGATAGATATAGGTGTCCAATTTGTGATCAACATTTTAGTCACTACCGTTCAAGACTGAGGCATTTAGATAAGGTGCATGGGCCAGAAAATGCAGCATAGATTAAGTTTTCGTCCGCTGTGCTAGAGAGTGAGAGAATTTTAAACATTCCTATGTTATGTTAGTTTAATGTAAGTATGAAGTAATACGACGATATGTTATACTACTCAATTTAACATAAACAAGATAATAAAATCTCGTAGTTTGATTACCTCAGAATTTTAGATAGCTGACGACTTTTTTAACAAATTAACATTCGTGTCACCCGAGTTAAAGATACTGTAAGTCACCGTACACATACAATTATTAGATATAATAAATATCTATGAATTTGTAAACATCTACTTGAGTCTGTTAGCATAAACTGATAGACACAGGCCCCCAACTCGCACTTCCGATTTCCGGCCATAATCATTTCTTTTCATACACTTCGTCAGTCATTTCTTAGACAAATTCCTCATCCAATGTGACAATATACTGCGCTTCAGTGATGCTTTTCTTTTGTTTTTAGGGCCCGTCGACCTCAAAGTAAAATGGATGCCGACACGGAAGTATAACGATCACAGAGATAATGCCGGTATCATTCTCGAAAGTTCCAACGCTTGCCCGTTTAGGTGGAGACGAGGGGCCTTCACTTGCGCTTACTGCCCGCTCTCCTTCGGAGATTTCAGTGGTGTCAAGGACCATTCCGTACAACACCCCAACAAGATCGAAGCCCTCCGCAAGGCAAAACCGTTTGCAAACGTCAAAATGGAAGTCACTGAGTTACGATGTGAACTATGCCTCATGCGAATGACGAGCTTAGATCATCTTTGCGAACATTTACTCCAAAATCATAACAAACCAATCATCAATAAACATGATATAGGAGTCACGCCTTACTATCTGTCAGGGAAAGAATACAAGTGCACACATTGTGATGAAACGTTTGTTCTGTTCTCCAAATTGAACTCACATTTAAACACGCATTATCCAAACTGCATCTGTTTTCAATGCGGTAAAGCATTCTCGACCGTGCACAGGTTGAAATCTCATCTGCTCATACACGATTCGGCAACCATAGCCCAATTTAAATGCACTAAATGCGACCAAGTCTTCGCGACACGTGTCTTAAGGAATAATCATACAACCCAAAAACACGGCCCAGAACGCAGATACAGGTGTCCTTACTGCAAAGATACTTTCAAAAGCTACGCTGACAGAGGAAGGCATTTGAAAGTGGCGCACGATAAGACAATCGAATACCCTTGCAATTTGTGTTCATCAGTTTTCGCCATGTGTAATCAAAGGACGAAACATATAAAACAAGTTCATATGGCAATTAAGGAATTTGAGTGCACGTCTTGCCCGTACAAATTTGTGACAGCTGCTCAGTTGAGAAGTCATATGATTAAACATGGAGGAGAGAGGAAGTATCAATGTGAGGTGTGTAAGAAAGCGTACGCTAGGACCAAAACTTTGCGAGAGCATATGAGGATACATAATAATGATAAGAGATTCGCTTGTCAGTTCTGTGATGTTGCGTATGTTCAGAAATGTAGTTTGCAAAGTCATTTGAGAACACACCATTCCACACGCCCTTGAAAAGGATTAAGATATCTAATCTGTTCTAACACATGCATATTGTACGCTACGTTATTTAGTTGAATCAGTATTGTCAACGTTGCAAAATTTTATTTTTAGGTCGAATTGTATCGTTTGTAAACCCATTCGAGTATTTTGACTGTTTGACTCGTATTTTTTGTTAATAATATTGTAAATACAGGATAAGTTTTTATCCAGTGCGCAAACTGTAACCACGAATTCAGCATATCATTCTAGAACCCCCAGCGTAGAAATTTTTCGTCGGTTAACGGAATCAGTTTACGAAATGTCTGCGCTGGGGGTCTAGAATAACATGCTGAATTCATGGTTACAGTTTGCGCACGGGATAAAACGTATCCTGTACAGGTATGTAAATAATATTATAATCGAATAATTTAATGTTGTATGAAGTTATGTTCTGGAATTATTGAATAAAGATTTATTATTGGAATGGTATTTGTTTTTGTTGGAGTACCCATATTCCAAACTGTTAAAGCCTACCAATATCGTATAGCCAGACTTTAGTTTGAAATTACATGACTTCATAGGGCCGGTATTTCTAATTCAATAATAGAAAGCATGCTCAACCTGATAACCGATATAATTCATATAAATATAAAGTAAAACAAGATATGAGAATATCATTAGTATAACAACAAATGCCTAAGTAGCTTTAGTACGAAATATGTAAAGGATAACAAAATGGAATGAACATGAAGACCCTATATCGGAATTTTTCTATTTTTAGGAAGAAAATCTGAAGAAACAGTGATAAAGCTGGAAGTGGAATCCGATACAGAAAATAACAGAGCCCCAATGATCTCTACAGCACGAGAGGGCTACCAGAGACGGGCCATCTTCAGAAATAATATAGCTATCATCATGGAATCTTGCACTGCGTACCCTTTCAAGTATAGAAAAGGGACTTATCTGTGTTTCTTCTGTAAAAATACTTTTCTAGAACCAGAAAAATTGAGAGAACACAACCAACTCCAACATTCCGAAGTAAAAACGCTACTAAAGCCCAGAAAGTATGAACCCCTAAAAATGGACTTCGCTACGACCATTTGCAAAATGTGCGGCACTGAAATTGGTGACTATGCTGAACTCAAAATCCACCTGACTGTCGAGCATGGCAAGATAATAGACTGCACTTACGGAGACAGCGTGCTTCCATACAAACTGAGCAAAGAGGAACACAGCTGTCAAATCTGTGGGAAAACATACGAAATGTTCCTGAGCCTTCACAAGCATATGAATGATCATTACGAACATTTTATTTGTGAAACTTGTGGGAAGAGATTCGCGACTTCTCAACGAATGGTGAACCACGCTAGAACACACGAAAGAGGAGACTTCCCTTGCAAACGATGTACAGAAACGTTCCCTTCTTACGCCTCGTTATACGCACACAACGCAAAAGTCCATAGGTCTAATAAGAGATACAAGTGTCCTATATGCGACGAGAAGTTCGCCTCTTACAAACATAGGTTGAAACATTTGAACACAATTCACGGAGAAAAAACTGCTGTATTTCCTTGTCCGTCATGTCCAAGAGTTTTTGACTTATGCAGCCGAAGGACATCCCACATACGATTCCAACATTTGCAAGAACGAAATCATGTTTGTCCAATTTGCGGAATGAAGTTCTTCACAAACTATGAGCTGCAGGAGCATTCCATCAAGCATGGAGGGGAGAGGATATATCAATGTGATGTTTGCAAGAAATCTTACGCGAGATTAAAGACTTTGAGAGAGCATATGCGTATACACAATAATGATCGACGGTTTATTTGCCCAGTTTGCGGGCAGTCCTTCATTCAGAACTGTAGCTTGAAGCAACATATGAGAGTACATCATCCTGCTCATTTGAAAGATGTGTTTTAGAATAAATTGTGTAGCGTATTACTGGCGTTTAGTTTTTATTTTTGCGTTCCTTTGTCTGCCTTATACTGTTTTCTTTCTAAGATAATAGCTCATTCACAGTTAAGGTTTCTAGGTTATCTTTAAAGGTACTTATAATATAATAAAGCTGAAGAGTATGTTTGTTTGAATGCGCTAATCTCTATAACTAACAGTCTGATTTGAAAAATCTTTTCGAAGATGTTAGCCACATTTATGAGAAAGGCTATAGGCAACTTAACATCACGCTAAAACCCTTATGAGACGAGCAAACACAAAAAAAAGTCACAAAGATCGCTAAGCGAATCGATCGAAGGAATACGAGGCGACGGGGTGGGTCGGGGGAACAAGAAATTTCTTGCGGATGAAGGAGCGAGCAGAAGCTAGTATTTCATTTAAGCTACGTGACGTGGCCAGTCTTGTTTTCAAAATTACAACAATAGTAGGAAGATCCACAAAAGTTATATATGCACGCACTAACGCCAGCAGGCTTAGCACGAGCACCGATTTGTCGACGGAAGAATAAACATGACTATTAACTAAATTATGTACAATAGAAGATAGCTATGTTTCACTATTAATTATCACAGTTATGCGTTCTAAACGAATCATGATTTTGTAGATAATCGTATATACTTTGTGGCCGTCGAGTTGAAAGTTTGTTGTCAGTGTGATTTTGACAGTTTGGGAAGAAATATTCTTCTGAAATAGTCTACATTTCTATGGACCTAGACAAAGATCGTTAGAAACGAAAGACAAAATGACAGATTGTAGAAGGATATCCACGGTGCGATGTCCAAAATGGAGAAATGTCACTTTGTATTGAAAAAGCACTTCGTAGGAATAGAAAACGAATGGTTGCACTGTTTAGTTACTTATAGCTACTGTACGGTTACGTGGACAATGAAAAATACGGTTTAGGTATACATATATATACATACATATTTCCTATGGGGGGTAGGGAGAAACTAAAGAACACCATCTGTTACGATTCTTACATATTATCTGCTTAATTTATATCGAGACCTTCGTTTAAATAGACCGCAATTGAATAACACACTTCACAGAAAGTGTTATGATTATAATATTAAAGCATGTTCTGGGTATAATAGGTAAAGCATAATTGGAAGTAAAAAGCATGAAAAAAAAAATACACAGAAGATAACAAAGCTCATTTCTCATTTTTAGGTGACCAACTGTCTGACGAAGATTGCCATGTAGAAAATAGAGCTGAATTCAAGGTACGGATCGCAGAACGAAAGAAAATCTTTACCGATGACATTAAAGCTAGGACAAGGCACGCTATAATACTGCTGGAATCATCGAAAATATGCCCCTTCAAATGGATGAAAAATCTATACATTTGCTTCTATTGCCATCAACAGTTTTCAGACCCTGCAACATTACGAAACCATAACATAGAACATGGTTTTCTGACGATATCACAAGTGAAATACGCTTTGTCGAAACTGAAGAAGTACGAATTAGTCAAAGTAGATATAACTGATGTCGGTTGCAAGCTCTGTGATGATCTGATCCCAGATTTTCCGTCCCTAAAATGGCATCTACACGATAAACACAAGAAGAATTTGGATCCTAAATCTGGAGATGGTGTTCTTCCGTTCAAAGTTACAGTCAATGACTTTCCATGCGCCCTCTGCTTAGAAAAATACACTGAATTCAAGTCTCTTAACCAGCATATGAACGTACATTTCCAAAATTTCATTTGCGAGCAATGTGGCACTGGTTTTATAACTCCAGAACGTTTGAGGACTCACGCGTTCTCGCACGAAACAGGGTCGTTTCCGTGCGATAGCTGTGACAAAGTATTTAGGTCTACCAACGCTAAAAACGAACATTACGCTACCGTACATATGAAAGTAAAACGTCATAGGTGTCCACATTGTTCAGAAACTTTTAGAAACTACTTCCAGAGAAATAAGCACATTTCTGCCATCCACGGTTTGAAGTTAAAAGAATTTAAGTGCAATATGTGTCCTAAAGTTTTCACTATCAGTGGTAAACTCGGTGTGCATGTAAGGACTGTCCATCTAAAATTGAAAAGGTTTTCCTGTGATGTTTGCGAATGGAAGTTTTATTCCAAATCAGAATTAAAGGATCACATGGTGAAGCACGGAGGGGAAAGGAAGCACCAATGCAGCGTTTGCAAGAAGGCTTATGCTAGAAAATACACGCTTCGAGAGCATATGAGAATACATGAGAATGATCGTCGTTTCGTGTGTACGATCTGTGGAAGATCTTTCATCCAGAATTGTAGTTTGAAGCATCATACGAAGATACATCATCCTAACGCAGGGCTGCTTGATAAAGATGCGTTTGCCTCGTGATTTATGTCTTCCTTTTCGTTAATAGCTTCCGTATGAAGACTGATTTTGTCAATACTTCTTTTATATTCTTTTTTTTATGTATTAAGCTATTATGGTGATATCGATTAATGTCTAAATCATTTTTTTTGTTACTTTAATATACACACAATTGTGTCAAGCATAACGTAATTTTTTGGTAATTTGGAATTAACTTGGCCTTAGCCTGTTACTGAATATTATATTTCTAAAGTAGCAGATTTAAACAAAGCAATCGAATTGAATTGAATAAAATATGATTTTTCTAATCTTAAACTTTTATTTATACTCAACGATAACATAATGGGAAATGGTACGCTAACCCTCACTTAAGCACTAAAAATAACCAACAACACAGCAAGAAGACTACTACAATTATTATTTCTGTTTTTCTAGGGTCGGACTCCGAAATACCTGATAAGAAGCGAAGAATCATCCCGTTATTCCAAGTTTCTTACGACAGAAGCTTGTGTAGACCTCTTGGGACATTAATAGACTTCAGTAGATTCCGACAAAAGAGTATTACAACCTTTTCTTCGCCTGCATCAAGAGATTTCACTCCGTCTCGCAGTCCATCACCTGTTTATTTAAGGACTGAACCATCGCCTTTAATTGATAGTCCTCATGATAATTTCAGCCGAAAGACGTCCACTGTTGGACATAGGACTGCTGCTTCTATTGTTAGTATACCGCCATTATCCGTCAAAACTGTGAAACCGAAAGTTAAGAAAACTCCAGATATCAGACAGAATGCTTTAGCTGTGTTTGAATTTTCAACAGTCTACCCATTTGTTTATGGCAGCAATAAGTTCAAATGTTTCATCTGCTCGCAACCGTTTCTGGACTTAAATGAATTGAAGCTACACATGCATTTCTCCCATGCCTTCGCTCCTCTTAAGAGACTTGTTAATAATCGAAGAGAGAATGTCTTAAAAGTAGATGTAAGTGATATAACCTGCAAAATATGTTCAGAAAAACCTGCCAACCTGGTCGAACTCAAACGCCACCTCAAAGAAGTACACGAAAAACCAATGGATTTAGAAATCAAAGACAATATGATCCCGTTCAATCTTAAACTCGTAGACGATGAATACAAATGCGTTATATGCGAACAAACTTTTATTAAAGTGAGAATTTTAGTTATACATATGAGTGAACACTTCAACAATTATAGCTGTGAGGTTTGTGGATCAGTCTTCATGACTTTACGGCTCTTAAAGAAACATTTAGAAGTCCACGACTCCGGAAACTTTCCTTGCGATCGGTGCGATAAAGTTTTTAGCACTCCTTATAAACGGACTTTGCATATACGAGGCGTGCATTTGAAGCAGTGTCCGAGAAGATGCCCGATGTGTCCAGAAAAGTTCAATTCGAATTATAAAAGGACTATTCACTTACAAGATGTCCACAATCAAGAAACTAGAGTACATAAATGCAAGACGTGTGGCCGAGGATTCAATCTGAAGTATCATTTAGTCTGTCACGTGCGTTCTGTACATCTTCAGGAGCGGAATCAGCAGTGCGATGTGTGTCACCAAAGGTTTTGCAATAAGGAGTCTTTGAAGCGGCACAGAGTTATACATACAGGGGAAAAGAATCATAAGTGTGATGTATGTGGGATGGCGTTTCTGAGACGGAAGAATTTGAAGGACCATTTTCGTTTGCATGATATTAGTTAGTTTTTATCCAAATGTAACAATAATAATACTCTAACTAGAATAGATGGCTTTACAGAGAGATATATTTTAAGAATTAATACGAGCTCATAGACACTGCGCTAGATATAATTTTAAGGATATTTTTAGGCCTTACTTTTCGCATAATGGTAGCTATGTAACAATGCCTACATATTTTGTTAAACCAGAGAAATAAGCACCTAGATTGTTGACCGGTATAGAAACAAGCAATAGAATTGAAACTCAATTTGCACGAGTTATAATAGTATAAATTATTGTTATTGAAGAAACATGTATATTTATTTATATTAAGGAAGATAATATGTGAATTAGACTACCTATTATATTGAATACACACATTAAAATGATTGATTAATTGTAATGTTGCTTTTTTTAAAGTCCTATAGAAAAATCTCTTAGGATAAAAACATGCGGTTGCTAGATTTCTTAAACACATTTGAGTACAAGACTTTTATTAACGCTTAATCATTTACATAATTACTACAACATTATACCTACATAACTTGATTTTCTTCTGTGATCTACTATACTAACCAAGCATCTTCTGTCCGACTTCTGTAAGTTAGTTAATCGTTATCATTCTTCTTATCTAAATAAATCTATTAGGCTTTACCCAATCTACATTAAAAAACGGTAGTTGTAAAGAAATCTCTCATTTTAAAGTGAAGTGACAAGAATTCTTCTTTTTTTCTTTTAGGTATCATCCAGAAATCAAATTCAACAATCACTCTGAAAGACGAAGATGGAACAGAAATTAAACTGACAGTACTCAAATATCCAATTTGTTTAAAAACTCTAGAATATGAAGCTCAAGATATTACCGCCGACATAAAAAATAAACAAAAAAAGAAAATTGGCAAAATGAAGGATGCTAACAAGAGCAACATCAAGTTAGAAAACGTAGCTTTGTTGAAAGAACCGGTATCTATAAATAACGTTGATTGGGAAAACCAAAATGAGCAAAAAAATTCGGTTACATTCAATGTGAAGACTGTACAAGGCTATATCCGTGCACCAACAAGACCACGAAACGAAAACACTGACTATGAAACCTGGAAACAGAATGCCTTAATCATCTTTGAAAACTCATATGTCTATCCATTTATACATGCGGGTAATAAATACAAATGCGTCATCTGCTCCAAGCCCTTTCTAGACGCTAATCTATTGAAAGACCATTCAATAAACGAACATACAGCCAAAGACATGAAACTAGCATTAAATAATAGAGTTAGAGACAAAAATCTTAAAGTCGATATCTCCTACCTCCAGTGCAAGATATGTTTGCATTCACTACCTGATCTGCAGAACTTGAAGACGCATTTACAGGAGCATGGCAAGAAAATACAGCCGGATTTGCAAGATAATATAATACCTTACAAGCTAGGAGGCGAGAATTTTGAATGTCAAGTTTGCGGGGAAAAGTATCTCAAACTACGACTCCTAATTATTCACATGAGTAAACATTACAATAATTATAGCTGCGAAATATGCGGTTCTGTGTTCATATCACTGCAGTTACTAAAAAGACATTTACAGATTCACGAATCAGGGAGCTTTCCTTGTAGCAAATGTGATAAAGTTTTCACGAACTCTACAAAAAGGTTACTTCACTACAAAGGAGTTCATCTGAAGCAATACCCGCGAAGATGCCCGATTTGTCCCGAAAGATTCAACTCAAATTATCAAAGGACTAAACACTTACGTATAGCACATAATCAATCCACTGGGTTATATAGATGCGACACTTGTGGGCGGGAATACGACTTGAAGTATCATCTCCTCGTACACATCAGATCTGTTCATCTTCAAGAGAGGAATCATGAGTGTCCATTGTGTAATTCGAGATTTTTCTCCAAATATTGTCTTTCGAGGCACATGGTTATACATACAGGGGAGAAGAATTTCAAATGTGAGATTTGTGGGAAGGCGTATGCCAGGAGGAAGAACCTTAGAGACCATTGTAGGTCACATGAAATCGGATTGTGTGCTATTTGTGGTCTTAACTGTGGGGATCATAATAATCTTGTCGCTCACGTTAATACCCTACATTGAGTATTGTGAATGATTCTGTAGTAATCAACGAAAACAAAGAGCAAGCCTTTGTTTGGCGTGCCCCAAGAAACAGTCTTTAGACCAACAATCAATATTAAAAGCAAATAAGCTTTACAAAAAGTCAAAGAAAATCTCATTTCATCGCTGCATCATCAGCCTATAGCAATCCACTGCAAGATAGCAATAGCTCCGATCGCACGCCATTTTATTACACTCAAATTCTCTGCAATGCCACATTCCATTTAGTATTTTACCCGTTATATTTATACATATGAAAAATCTAATAAATTATTTACAAAAATATTTTTTTATTTTGTCGAAGCAGTTAGTCCAATACGACTATAACCTAAGATTTGACAATGTCTATAGCAAATCCAGCAATTAATTAGGTTCGTATTTAAAATAACTTTGATACTGTAGCTAGATCTCAGAAGCCATTTTAAAAAGGCCATTATTTTATTTTCCTCAGGACTGACGGCAAGACAACGAACGGGCCCAAGGACCAGTATCTGGCAAATGACTATATCAGAGAGACAAAACGCAGCTACGTTCTTAGAATATACCACAATCAAGCCTTTCTTTTACCAACAAGCGAATTTCAAATGCTTTTACTGCAACGAAGTCTTCCCAGAAATACATTCCGTCTTACAACATACCGCATTCCACGTAACTCCAGAAAGATGTTGTTTACTAAAACAGTATCTAAGAAAAGGGAAGAGAGTCATTAAAGTAGATATTTCAGGTCTCAAATGCAGGCTATGCGAACAAAAGTATTCCGATCTTGATGATATTAGAAAGCATTTAACGCTTGCACATAAAAAAGAGTTCAATTCAGCAGGAAATGGACTAATGGCGTATGACTTAAACACGAATAACGGTCAGCTAACTTGCCACAAGTGTGCAAAAACATTCAACTCATTTTTCCTTCTAAATAGACATATGAACGTGCATTTCAGTGTAGTCTGTGAGACGTGTGGGTTAGGCTTCATGTCGCACCAACGCTTGATAAACCACCGAATAGTACATCAAACAGGGGTCCACAAATGTGATAAGTGTCAGGAAGAATTTCCCACAAAACTAAAACTACGTTACCATTTATTCAAGAAACACGAAGTAACGAACGCTAAGAAGATAAAACCGTTAAAATGTCCACATTGCTTAGAAAGATTTGCAGAACACTACAGAAAGATGACTCACTTGAAAGAAGTTCACGGGATCTCGTTCACGTTTGAATGCAGCGCTTGTAAGGCAGTGTTGCCAACACGAAGAGCCTTGACAGAACACACAACGAAGTTGCACACGCAAAAAATACAATGCAAAGTTTGTGGAAAGTGTTTCGGAACTAAATCTTTGCTAAAAATGCATATGAGAGGACATACGGGTGAAAGAAACTTCTTCTGCGTCATTTGCCAGAAGGCGTACATGCATGAGAGGACCTTACGACAGCATATGAGGGTGCATGGTCCTGTCTGGAAGTTTACGTGTTCCGAATGTGGAAGCGGATTTCATAATAGAAATGATTATAACAAGCATATGAAGCAATGGCATCCACAGTGGCAGTTCAAGACTATTGTTAAGAATTTTGGAAATGAACTTATGAATTGAAATGAAGGGAAGAGAAGACTGTAAAGCGCTGACAAGACTTTCAAAATAAAGACGTGCACCGTTGCATCCATTACTGCTAATATACAGTACAAATATGTACCTAACTACGCAAATACTAGTCACATCTGTAGCTGAGACTGAAATATATTATTTAATTATGAACCTTGTTATTATATTTTATTTAAAAGTACAAGTACAACCAGATACCACAGCGGCAAAGCTGCCAAATCGCTATGACAGACATAGAACCACACACGTTTTGACATAATGTTTCTAGTCATTAAACCAAACATAATAACAAAAAATGCTGCTGAACTAATTTTTTTCATTCTAGGTAGTTTATTGATTTCTTTTTGCTTGGCACCCAAGAGTAGTAGCATGATTTTATCGCCTTCCTCAAATAGCTATAAAATGCAAAAATAATTTTACAATTCGTAGCGCCAGAGATTGGCGTGTTTAGACAAATAGACAGACGCGGCGGGACTTTGTTTTCAAATATTTAGTGATGATGAAATGTTTCAGTTACCATTTTGAGGTAATTTAGACAAAGCCAAACAAATAATTCACTTATAAAACTGACAACATGTAGGTAATAGGAACTTTACTTTACGTAGAAAATCCATCAAACCCACTAGTGAGTAGCCATACTCATCATCTTCATCATTCCAGCCGAAAGAATCTCCAAAGCTCCGCCACTTTGGCCGGTTCTGTGCTTCCTTCGGATTCCTACGGCCTTCACAAGGTCATCAGTCCACCTTGTTGTTATTCCTCCAACGCTACGTCTTCCGGTTCCACCGTTCGGCCTCATCGGCCATCTGTTCTGCGAGCAATGTGCCCTGCCCACTGCCACTTAAGTTTGGCTTAAGTAGCCATACTACCTAATGATATGAATAAATAATACTCAAATGACTTCCAAGTGTCTACAAGAAGTTTCAATTTCTATATATTTAGTAAAATGAGTACCTAAGTAGTAACTTGTGTGTGTGATACAATAAACAGTTTTTTATATCGGAATGCCTTCATTTTATTTTTAATATTCCTCGAAGCTTATATGAATGATACAACACTGTGTTGCGTCATTCATACAAGTCTCTGTGTTCCCTTCCACATTTGACCCGTCTACCTTCAAAACAAGAGTGAACAGGCATCTTCTGGGCACACTCGATCCATCATAGACCTCATCAATCGGTTTCCATCAGGCGTGAGGAGGTCACGAGCAGGCCCATTAAAAAAAAACATTACTTACTCTATAAAATAAGCCTGCTCAAGCTCAGGCTACCGGGTCGCCATGTGGCCCGCCAACGTATTAGATTTGGGCCGCCAAGCTATCAGCAGGCAATAGTCTTTTGAGAGCAGATTTCAGGCCTTCAAACCAGGTCTAAAAATATGTTGTTTCATTTAGAACCCATTCTCAATTAGTCATTAATTGAACATATTTTAAGATCTTATTTTATTATCGACCTCAGATATTGCCGACAAGTTAATAAACTCCACAAAATTAGCAACAAAAAAAAAACTACAGATAAGTACCTTTGAAGAAGTCTTCAAAATTCAGAATATAACATCATCATAGAATCAGAACATCAGATTATTTTTTATCAAACTTTATGTTACTTAAAGTTTATTTCAATATTAATAGCTAGGTATCTACCATCTTATCTGTAGGCAAGTTTTATTTACAAGACGGCCCGCTGGCTGACACGGAATCAAAATGACTGCGTTCAAAATTGGTTTAGCAGCCATCCTATAAAACAACATCAATTCTGTTTAACCACAACCTGTTAATGAAAGATTGTTTTATTTGCACAATTGCCTCGTCTGTGTAATATATAGTCTCTATTGGTGAACAAACAAAGGATCGAAGAATCAATGAGAAAAATAAACATGAACATTTTGTCTCCTCAGGAACCGAAGTGAAGCGACGGCAAGGAGCACTGACCAGTATCTGGGAACTGACACTTTCTGAACGACAGAACGCATCGATGCTTTTAGAAAACACCACAGTAACACCTTTCGTGTACTGCAGATATTATTTCAAATGCTTCTTCTGCAGAGAACAGTATTCGGAGATAAAAACACTTCTACAACATACGCTGACACATGAGACGCCAGATAATGCTACCATCCTCAAAGAATACCTCCTGAAAGGGAAACGGACTGTTAAAGTAGACATTTCAGATTTAAAATGCAGAGTATGTGATCAAAATTACAAGGACCTCGATGAAATACGAAAGCATTTGACCATAGACCATAAAATGTTTTTCACGAAATCAGGAAACGGACTGGTAGCTTATGATCTATCTTCCAAAAATGGCCAAATCGCCTGCCACATATGCAATAAGATCTTCCAGACTTTTATACTTCTAAACAGACATATGAATGTACATTTCAGTAATGCGGTTTGTGAAACATGTGGGGCTGGTTTTATGACTCATCAGCGGTTGATACAGCACAAAGAAATCCACCTACCAGGAGGGTATCCTTGCAAAAGATGTACCAAAGTATACACAACGAATTCTAACTTAAAATATCATATAGAAAAAGCTCACGAAGGAACGACGAAGATGAGAATGTTAAGATGTCCACATTGTCCCGAAAGATTCACTGAACACTTTCGGAAATTGAAGCATTTGAAAGAAGCACACGGGATTACCTTTACATTTGAATGTGAAGAATGTCATTCGGTGTTCCCAAGCCGCAGAGCATTGACAATGCACACAAATAAGTTGCATACGGTGAAAACTCAGTGCGAAGTTTGCAAAAAGAGTTTTAGCTGTATTACTTCTTTAAAGAAACACATGGTTTCTCATACAGGAGAAAGGAATTTCATTTGTTCTCTTTGCCAGAAAGCTTACAGACATCAGAAGAGTTTGAAGCTGCATATGAGGACGCATCTTCAGGGAGAACAATATATTAAATTCAATTGCTCGGTTTGTGGGCACGGGTTCCCCAATAGGAACGACTATAATAGACACATAAAGGAATGGCACCCAAGGACTCTTTTCGATTATTCTGGTCATTAATTAATTTACGAAAGGGCATTGTTTTACTACCGCTAATTATTTTCAAATAATTATATTGGCGCCCAACTGAGCTCTATAGGCCCAGTTGTGCGCCACTAACGGCAATTGAAACATAATTTTTCGATTTCTTTATGATTGTTTAGGTAAATTATGAAAATCAGTATTCTTATTGACAGCAATTAATGTTGGACTAATTTTATGGATCTCTTGTAGAATTAAGCTTTGTTATAATAATTTTATTGAGTATAAAATGAGTACAAGAATTTCGTAATTGTTTCATTTACCTCAATCAAAAATCAAAATCAAAATATTTTTATTTCACATAAACCTGCAAGGGCACTTATGAAACGTCAGAAGCTAGGTGCACGGTTCCAATTTGTCGCTTCCTGTACCTACCTGTTGAAGAATAGTTGAATCTAGTAAAACAATAATGTCAATCCCTTAAAGTTTTTATGCACCCGTACTCTCAATAGTAATTGTTCCAATAAATAAGTAGATAGTTACTTATTACTAAAGCGTTATTCCCAATCTGATCTGTCTCAATCTTCATCAAAAAAACTAAAACCCGACTTCTGAAAAATCAAGCACTAAAAAGTATGAAACAATAAAATATTCTCATTTGAAAGCCGTGGTCATTTATGCCACTTCGCTTACCACCTACTGTTACAAAACTAAGCATTGTTTTGTTAGGATAGGTGGCATACGACAACTGCTGTCAGATGAGAATATTTTAATAATAGGAAACATCAACAATGTGAAGTCAGCTGAACTGTCAAAATCAACTGACATATCCAACATGACATCTCAAACGATGTCACTGTTGACACTCACTTTTGCTAGAGACAGCTCCGCGGACTGGCGCATCACTTACGTATCGCATTAGGAACATGAATATTACTTTGTTGTTATGTGTGCAAGAAGACCGAAATCAATCATAGCTGTATTCAAGTTTTAGCTTAATCATGAAATTTGTTATTTTTGTAAAGAATTTTTGTTTGTTTTATTTGCTTTTATAATTGTTTCAAATTTTTAGGGTGTGTTTTTCAGTAGTCGGGTTTTAGTTTTTGAACTTAATTTTTGTTTAAATTATTTTGGGATAGCTAAAAATATACAATTTTGAAATGTGCTAATTTAGCCCTTTCACTCGATACCCAACACGACATCATTAAAAAATACTAAATAACTGTTTTTTTTTTCAATTTAATGTGATGTCACATAGCCTTTATCCAGAGCGGCAGCGGACGGTCAAGACCTCCTTATTGCTTCGCCGTAGTCGGGTACAAGTAGCTCTAGTTTCCCTATATTTTTGACATTGATTGTCGCTGAGATGAGATTAGATTTTGAACGATTTCAATTACCTACTGGAATTGATCTTCAGATTCTTCAAAGTTATAAAAAAATCATTTTTTTATTTTATTTCGCAGACGACAAGCCGGTGGTGCTCGAAACAAGTATATGGCAGTTAACTGTTCCAGAAAGGAAAAATGCAGCTATGTTTATTGCCTGTACTTCTGTTATACCTTTTATATTCAGAGGATCAAGCTTCAAATGTTTCTTTTGCACGGAACACCATTCAGAACCGGAAGCCTTATTAGAACATACTAGAACCCACAAAGTCGAAAACAGAGAAGTCATTTTCGAGAAATATGTTACCAAAGGCAAAAGATGCTTACAAGTAGATATTTCGAAACTAAAATGTCGGTTGTGCGACCAAAATTATCCTAACCTCAACACGATTAGGGAACATCTTAAAAACACGCACGGTAAACATTTCTTTTTATCTAGCAACGGCATGACAGAATACAACTTGGAGCTTATAAATAATAAGTTCATTTGTCATATTTGTAACGAAGATTTTTATAATTTTAATTTATTGAACAGTCATATGAACGGTCACATTGGCAAAGTAGTATGTGAACACTGTGGAGAAGGATTCTTATATCAACATCTGCTCATGAAACATAAAGAATCTCATTTGACAAAGCCTTTCACTTGCAAATTATGCGACAAAAGTTTCTTGAAGAAAAGTCAGTTGACATACCACACTGACGTATTGCACAAGGGAAAAGAACGAACGAATATTAAAAAATGTCCCAAATGTCCACAAACCTTTAGAGAACATTACGCCAAATTACTGCATTTAAAAAAAATCCATGGATTTTCAAGGACTTTCTCTTGCCATATCTGCAAAAAGACTTTTTCGACTCGAAGAGCGGTAACCGAACACATTACACGATTTCACACTGAAAAATTCAAATGCGAAGTGTGCTCTAAATGCTTTGGTGTAGAATCGAGATTAAAACAGCACATACGTAGACACACCGGGGAAAAACAATACATTTGTCATATTTGTAAAAATGCTTACATGCTTAGAAGATCCTTGAATAAACACATGAGGACTCATGAAACTTTGACAGTTTTCAAATATAATTGCACGGAATGCGGCGCCGGGTTCCAAGTAAAAAATGATTATGATAAACATATGAAACAGTGGCACACTTCATATGGGGATATTCTGCAGTGAGAGTGAGACAGAAATTATTTTTTATTTTCTAAGTTAACTGAATCACAATTAAATCTTGATAAAAATATGCCTGAAGGCGAATTCTCGTATACATAACAAACATACAAATTCAAGTCACAATCTCATCTTATTCATTCTCAATTATTAATAAAAAGGTAAAGATAAAGGTAAATCAGAAGTTTTTTTTTAAATAAAAGCTTCAATTGTAGGTACGTCCTGGAATTTAGCAATCAATATTTCACCCACTTCCACTGAAGCTATCAGGCTGAAATTTGGCACACGCTGTTCTCGTGACAATGCACGATGAAAGCTTTTTTTGACGTGATAACGACTTATAAATCGATGACCGCTGGCTGCACGCACGAAAAAGCTTGTCACGTTCCGTCCGAGTGAGAGCGCGGAACAAGCGATAGAGGCACGATCGGTCTGTTTTCTTATGACATTATCACGTAAAATTATCGTCCGTAAACCGACTTTACAGACAATCGTTTATTTTTTAATTATTGATAGATTGAGATTAGAATGCAAACGTTCTTAAAAGCACGGAATTTGAACAGACCTGAAAAAGTACTGTTTTTCCCCATATGGCAATCAATCCCGGATTTCAATTAATAAAGGCAAACAGTTGAGACGCGACTCACGTAGAACAATTTCTATGAAAATTTCATGGAAATTGTTCTACAAGCGTCCCGTCTAGCTGTCGCGTCGCGCCTGGGCCCTAATTCACTATGTCCACTTAACGATTCCTTACTTCAAAACCACGTCAATTCGTTAGATCACACACCTGCTAATAAATATCGAAAAATTGTTTTGGAACATACAGAATATAACATTTCGATTCCTTACCGTTACATTGGTTTCTAATGGCGCGGCCACACTAACGAGAAACGCTATTGATTATCGTGATGTTGAACGTTAACCGTAGGTGTAGCCACAATTCATCGCGATAATTTTATATCGGCATTCACATTGCCATTTGACGTTAGGCGATAACTTGGGCGGCAGTCAAATGTGGCCACTGAATGTATCGCTTTAATTATCGGAATCTTTACGTTGTTTATCGCGATATTGGGCATTGACGTTGACCGTAGTGTGGCCGCGGCATAAAAGACACGATATTGACGTAGTTTGAACGTAGTAACAATCCGCATCATTATAACCATACAGAATTGGGGCCCTATTTGAAGAAGCCTAAAATAAAAGCTCCTCCACAAAACGTGGTTATTTCAATGTGTGAAAGAAAATACTTATTGCAACACTTTACTTGGTGCGTGCGGCGACTTTACTGTAAACATAGACTCCTTGCCGCACTTAGAGGTCAACTAATCGTGCGATCAGTCCAGGTATAGGTCGCGTCATGTAAAAAGAACGCTGGCGATCAAGTTGCGCAATTGACGATTTATCGGTCTATTTGTTGGTATGAAGTGGGTTTTTCAATGTACCTACCAATAAACGAAGCGGCGAGCGAAAGGCTAGTTCAAAAATATAATAATAGGCCGAGTACTTTCGTGCGGGAGTGTACTCAAGCGCAAACACACTCGTTCCCCTTTCTTCCAGCGTTCTTTTTACATGACGCGTACTGTACTAGCATTGTACGGCTTTTTTTTTGTATGGCATCTCGTAGTTCACCTTGAGAGGCCGTGACTGCTCAACCTGACTTTCCTGTGGTAGGCACCACCACCTAGCTGGAGTAAGTAAACTTAAAGCCTCCAGCCAGGGACTTGAAATTACTACTTAAACTAAGCGACTGCTTGCCGCGTGAAATCGCGGCACGGCGGACAGAGCTCCGGCAGGATCTCATGGCGACGTGGAAGGTGCGATTGTCGCAACCCAGTGCTGGGCACGCCACGATTGCGGCGGTAAGTCCCCTCTTTGAGGAGTGGTTTGAGAGGTGGCATGGCGTCCTCACCTTCCGCCTGACACAGGTCCTCACCGGACACGGTTGTTTCGGGAGGTTCCTGTTTCGGATAGGGCGGGAGGAAACGCCCGGGTGTTTCCATTGCGAAGATCGCCCTGAGGACACGGTGGAGCATACGGTGGAGGTCTGCCCGGCTTGGGCGGAGCATCGCCGTGTCCTCGTGGAGGTGATCGGCGGCGGCGATCTCTCGCGTCCGACCCTGGTCCAGGCCATGGTACGGAGCGGCTTGTGTACTGGCTGGATCCCCGCCCTGGGACCTCGAGGCGAAGGTACTCGCGTCACTGTATCGGTGGCGCGAGGAGTCGAGGGCGCGGGGCGAATGGCTGACGCAGCGACATTTGGAGTTGCGTCGGTCACAGCTTCGCGCAGCCCTGGTGGCGGAATGGCGGGACAGGCTTTCACGCCCTACCGCCGGCCGGCCCCGCTACCATTGGGGCGGTCCGGCCAGTACTCGAGCGCTGGCTCGGGAGGAGGCACGGCTCCCTGTGGTTTCGGGTGACACAGGTGCTCTCGGGGCATGGTTGCTTCGGGAAGTACCTGTGTCGCATAAACAGGGAGCCGGACGCTCGGTGTCACCACTGCGTTGACTGTCGGGAGGACACGGCGTGGCACACGCTGGCAGAGTGTGCCGCTTGGGAGGAGCCGCGCCGTGCCCTCATCTCAGGAGTCGGCAGTGACCTGTCGCTGCCGGCCGTTGTTGACTCGATGGTTGGCAGCGAGGAGTCCTGGGACGCGGTGGTATCCTTCTGCGACACAGTCATGTCGCAGAAGGAGGCTGCGGAGAGGGAGCGGGAGATTGCTTCCGCTAACCCGATCCGCAGCAGACGCACCGGGCGTCGGCGGAGGGCGGACAACGCCCTCTTCCAGCCCCCCTAAATGGGTCCAGGGGCGACAGATCCGGGGAAATCTGTCGCCCTCTACTGGTTAGGACCCGAGATGGCGGCGCGTAGTGTTCCACGCGCACCTCTCTATGACGTAAGGGGGGAGTTTAACACCTCACTCCCCCCCTATCGCGAGGTGGCCCGCGGAGGCGGGCCAGCACTAGCCGGGGATCGCGGAAGTCACACTAGTTCCCGTGATCCCCGATGCAAGTGAGAGACGGAACACCGGGGTGGTTTTAGTCAGTAAGAGTCTGACAGACCCCTCCACCCTCCCCGGGGCGGAGGACATCCATGAGGATTTCCCCCCGTAATAAAAAAAAAAAAAAAAAAAAGGCCATGGTACGGAGCGAGAGGGCATGGCTAGCAGTCGCCTCCTTCAGCAAAGCAGTTATGCTCGCAAAGAGGGAGGCGGCGCACGTGAGGGAGATGCAGTACATGCGCCCTCACAGCCGTGGCCTTCGCAGGAGACGCCCTGGGCGTCGGGAATCCCAGGCTGATTCCCGGCCACCGTAGGCGCGGGCTTGCGGACGGCGAGTAATGGGTAGCTCGCTGTCCGGTAAGGACCCAGCCCGGGTCGACGGCGCGTTGTGTTCCACGCGCGCCTCAATGAGATGTCATCAGCAACTGATGGGGCCCGCAAGGGCCGATGCCTGCCAGGGGTGCGGGTTGTTCGAAAGAGATACCACGGCCCCTGGCACACAGGCAAGTGAGGGAATACGGGTGGGTTTTAGTCAGTAAAAGTCTGACACGCCCTCCCGCTCCACCCAGAGCGGGAGAAGTTATTTGATGATTTCCCACGAAGAAAAAAAAAAAAAAACTAAGCGACTGCTCACTGAGGACACCCCCTGTGGGGTACGGACCTCGGCTCAAGGCGTCACTGACGGGGGGACAACAAGTGGGGACAGGCTGGATCAAAACATTTTCAATATTTGAAATTTGTGAACCGTCTGCTAGTAAAGTGTGTTCTCGATCCAAAAATATCTCCGCTGATCAAGATTCTGATTCTGATGGTAAATCTGATTATAATTACAGTAGCGATTGTTCGCGAGTATACGGCGCAGTGGATAAAAGGCAAACGAGAGTTGGAAGAACACTTTTTATTACTATTAAAGCAATTAATTACAGGAAAATTATAGGAGATACATTACTTGGTTGTAGAGGTGCCGGTGGCAGCAGAAGATGTTACCAGGACTTAGTATCTAACGTCACTTTTAATCATAAAAGTATTGCCAGATATGAATAGGAGTGTAAAAAATTATTTTAACAGCGATAATGACAATGACAGATCAGAGTTTGAAGACAATGATAGTTCAGAGTCCGAATTAATTGGATGGTAGGCAGTTTTTCAATTGATTTTCTGCTTCTTTCATCAACTAGGTACTCGTTTGACTACTTTACCATTTGTCTCCAAAATATTTTGTAAAAGTCACTCTTATAATATAATATATTTTGTTCATTATAAAATCTATCTAATGAAATCACTTTACATTCCTTTGGAGTATTATTGACAGTATTTGTTCTAATAATAATAAAAGTAAAAGATAGAATAATGATTTAACATTTTGCGCTAAGGAACCCTAAACTAACTGCAATGGCGCTCCTAGAAGTCGTAAAATGGAAACCTCATTTCTATTTTTCGGCTAAAAGCAGAGTGAATGCCCTGTGATGATGAATGAGTTGCTATTAATGGCGAATTGATTTTAACTATACAATTAATATTATTTGTGATTTATTATTTACGGAGAAATCTGGTGGCCCATGAAAATATTAACTAAAATGTAAGGAATAAAGACGAAAAAATGAATTCTCCATATGAAAGTAAGACATATGAGCTAACTTTAATAGTTCACAAATTGTCACTATGGCTGTAAAATTGTTTGGCATAATATGGCAAAATACTTCAATTTATTTTAACTTATTGTCACAAACACAACAGCAACGCGTTATCGTTTTAAGATAAATGAAACGGTATAAGAGTGCTGCTTGGTTGCTGTCATACGACCAAAGAGTCGAGTGATTGCAACCGCGCTACTATATTACTATAAATACGTCGAATGAAAGGGGTTCTACCGACTTGGGGAAAGCTGATGTGTGGAGTAATGGCATACTGATGTCTATTATAGTACTAGTAACATTCGAGTTGCGATTACTCTATATTCTTTCGGCTATTCAGACGATAATCTTACGATATTTACATCACTTAAAGCAGTGAGAAGTGCTCCCATATCGCGTTGAGAGAACGTCCACAGATCATTCACTTGACAGTCTCTCCACCAATAGCTGAAATGGAAACGTGCTGCTGACTTTTATACGACATTTTTTGCTAAGGTAGCGGCCTTCACAATCATCAGAGGATTATTGTACGGCGGAGAGCGTGCGCTTCTTATGGAACAACACGTTCGCTCTGTCGCGCGTTCGTGTCATTTATACACTAGTTTGCCGACAAATCCGGCTGTTCGACGTTGGGGTGGATTGGTCAAGTCGGGTAGGTAGCGTTTGCATAACAAACTTATAACACCCCTCTTTTTGCGTCGGGGGTTAAAACAGTATTTTTTGTAAATTTTTATGTATGTTAGTCTGTAAGGTTACTGTATTATTATGTAAATTGACAACTACATATTGGGATTTAACACTGACGTCACAAGTTCTGAGTTCAAAAATAAATAAAAACAGCGCAGTAATTCGTATTTTAACAAATTTATTTACATACTAAAATTATACGAGCATCACAGTATGGCAGAGGTTTACAAATATGTACTTATATAAGCCGTCTTTTTTTGAGAATGGCTTCTCGCAGGTCAACCTAGGAGATTGTCGGCTGTCTACCGAACTTGCCTGTGGCTACCTTAATAAATTAAGGCCTCCAGCCAGGGCTTAAAAACTTACAACTAATTGACTTCACGCTGAGGGCAATCCCTGTGTGAGACATAAGCTGTCTAAACAGTGTCCATCTTAAATGTAACCAAAAGGAATGGGGTATACGGGGTATACCTAAACTGACCATTTATTTTTTTGTCCTAAAACGGGACGCCATATAGCAGGTTAAGAATTAAAATTAACACAACTTTTTTCATCAGTACTTTTGTCATGGGCGGTTACAGGGGAGAGGGAGGGGCACAAGAAGCAAATGGGTAAAGTAATTCAATACTTAATATTTACGAAAATAATAACTGTCTGTGGGGGGCATGTGCCTCTTGATTAGTGTCATTATCTTTTAGTTTCACAATTATACTCCAAGCAGTAAATGGTAGACACTAATTGAGCTGTTTCTGAGCTAAACTGTCTTTTCGTTCCCCATCTAAATCGGATCACTAGCTTTCTAGAAAATCGCGAACATACATACATACATATACGGGTAAAATAGAAAACCACCTTTTTCGAAGGCGTCACGCCACCTGATTTTACTATAACCGATTATACTAAGTATATTGAAACGGCATTTGGTAAATCTGTAATATGAATTTTTCGCGCTGTTTCAGAAAACGTGTGCGGGACAAGCGATAAAACAGTGTACATAATAGAATAGTGTATATAAAGTGATACATAGATGCTCATAAGACAGTACAAAGTGAATAAGTTTACTATAATTTAATGATTCGTATTAGTTGTGTAACTGAGTACTAGGGGTAAGCAGTAGTTCAAGTGTTTATGTTATATTTTATGTTGTCTTAGTTGAATTTATATTTTTCTTAGATAGTTCTTATTACATAGAGTCCGATTATATATAGTTTTACCTATGTAAAATTAATAAAGTTAGCAAAAAACGCAAATAATGTAGCGCGGTCCTCGTTACGGTAAAGGGTCGAGGTATTTAAGTTAAAAATGTTCAATATAGTGCCTCGCTCTGATTGGTTGATGTTTTGCGCGCGTTTTTTTTTACAATATTGTGCCTATCCCTAATTAGCTGACGCCTTTACCCGCGCTTTTTTGTAATTATGATTGGTCAAATCGATATTTTAAATCCTTGCAAAATTGTATAAAAATAGGAACATTTTTGTCATTCGACACATTCAGCGGCGAACTACCTAGAACAAAGTACTCCAAATATAGAAGCAAGAAGTCTCCAGTGGTTTCATTCCCCGCCAACCCAGCACACAAATGCGGCTATAGGCCACATTTAATGGTCCTTCGAACACGGATACTGCGGGGAAGAATTACCTGAAGATTACTACAGCATCATAGAGAAGATTTCTCAAGAGAATAGAAGAGTACTTTCAAGATTCGAAGAAAATCAGCTGACAGCATGCCAGTTACGCGCTCCGTGGGTAGGGGCCGCAAGCCGTCGGGAGAACAGAAGCCGTCGTCGTCCGAGACCACTACCTCGGCGACCGGTACCAGCGCGGAAGCCAGCACGGAATCGACAGTTACAGGGACGACCGCCACGGAAACTTCGGAACAGACAGACAACTCCGCGGCAACCGAGCCAACCACCGTGACTTCCGCGACCGCCAGAACCTCCTCGACCGCCACCGCCTCCGCCACAGCCGCCAGCGCCGCTGCCCCCTCCGTAACCCCGTCCACTGCGACGACACTAACTACGGGTGCGAAGGACAAACAGCTGATGAAGCCGCCCGCTACTGTCATCAATAGTGAAACTCGTCAAGAAACAGAAACCTCTACAGTGAAGCGAGTTATGAAGAACACCGCCGGTCCATCGAAGCCGACTGGACTACAGGATCTCCGCCCTCCTAGCAACAAGGGAGGAGAGGGAGGATCTATCTACAGCAGAACAAAGCAACTCAAGCTTGCGAAGGCGAGAGAAGATTTACTACGCCTTCAAGTGAAACTAGCCGCAGCACGCCTAGCTACATTGGAGAAAGAAGACTCAGAAGAGGAAGAAGATGACGTCTCCCTCTACTCGAAGTCAGAAGTTAACGCAAGAGTGGACAACTGGTTGGAGAATCAAGTGAATCGTCCGGTGTTAGCGATCACCAACGAACCACACTGCCCCCCAGAAGAACCAACGGTCGTCCGCACAGAAGAACCAATGCCAGCGAAGCGTGAAGAAACACGTCAGTCACCGGCGGGAGGTCAAACCGACTTAGCCCTCCTAGCTGAAGCCATCACCCGGGCTGTCAGCGCCGCTCAACGACCCAAGTTCGTCGAGTTACCGATCTTCAGTGGGTCCCATCAGGAGTGGCTACCATTCCGCGCCGCCTACTACGAGACAGAAGCAATGTTCAGCACAGTTGAAAATACGAATCGACTCAGAAGAAACCTGAAAGGAAAGGCCAAAGAAGCGGTTGAAGGTCTTCTGATAACCAACGCGCATCCAGCTGAAGTGATGAAGACTTTGGAGTCAAGATTCGGAAGACCAGAAGCAATAGCCATGATGGAGATGGAGACGCTTCGAGGTCTGCCGCGCCTTACTGAGTCACCAAGGGACATCTGCATATTCGCCACGAAGGTCTCCAACGTAGTGGCGACATTGAAGACTATGGGTTGTTTCAACTACATGTACAACCCTGAACTCGCGAAGACAATAGTGGACAAACTGACGCCGACTCTGCGATACAGATACTACGATTTCTCAGCCACGCAACCACGCGAAGATCCTTGCCTCATCAAGATAGAAAAGTTCTTCAAAAGGGAAGCGGAGCTGTGCGGACCTTACGCGCTGCCTGAACAGATGGCAGCACTTACTACGGCCGCTTCACAAAAGAAGACACAAAGGGTCAACAACGTGACTGAGAAGACACAAGCAACGAAGTGCTTCATATGTGAAGATAAGGGGCACACCAATGCAACAGAATGCGAAGAGTTCAAGAAGTTAGATGCAAACGCAAGATGGGACATGGCCAAATCCAAACGTCTCTGCTTCAGATGTCTTCGCTACAGAAACAAGACACACAACTGCAAACCCAAGTCATGTGGTGTCAACGGCTGCAAGTACTCTCATAACAAGATGCTGCACTATGAAAAGAAGACAGAGAAGACAGAAGCAAAAGAAGAGCCCACAGAAGTCATCAACTCAACTTGGACAGTCAAGAAGCAATCGTTCCTGAAGATCCTTCCAATCCAGGTGAAGGGACCGAAAGGAGATGTCAACACCTTCGCATTGATGGACGACGGGTCAACAGTCACTCTCATCGACGACAGCGTGGTAAAGAGCGTCGGAGCAACAGGACCCATAGATCCACTGAAGATTGAAACCATCAATGACATGAAGGCATCAGAGTCAGCATCCAGAAGAGTCACCATCAAGCTGAAGGGGCTCAACGATCACGAAGAGCAAATACAAGCACGTACAGTGAAGAACCTGCAAGTCTCGTCTCAACGGGTTCCACAAGAACTAGTGGAAGGGTGTCAACACCTATCTGACATCCGAGGACATCTCACATATGCTAATGCGAAGCCACGAGTTCTCATCGGTCAAGACAACTGGCATCTTCTGCTGACGTCGGAAGTAAGAAGAGGAGACAAGAACCACCCAGTGGCATCTCTCACGCCGCTAGGTTGGGTACTCCACGGCAGCCAGACACGAACCTTCGGGAAGCAGATCGATTTCGTGTCACACACCACAGAAGATCCAGAAGAGAATTTAGAAAACCTCGTGAAGCAATATTTCGAGATGGACGCGCTCTGCATAAACCCCAAGAAACCGAAGACTGACCCAGAAGAACGAGCACTTCGTATTCTGGAGAAAACCACCACGAAAATAGAAGAAAGAAGATTCCAGACCGGTCTTCTCTGGCGTAAAGAAGATGTCAAATTCCCAGACAACTACGAAAACTCACTGAAGAGGCTCTTCAATATAGAGAAAAAGATTGATCGTGAACCCGCATTGAAGAAGAAGTACGTCGAACAGATGGACGCTCTTATTGCAAAGGGGTACGCTGAACCTGCCCCGAAACAGAAGACAGCTGACAAGACTTGGTACTTACCTCACTTTGCGGTAGTCAACCCAATGAAACCAGAGAAACTCCGGGTAGTACACGATGCCGCGGCCAAGACCAAAGGGGTGGCACTCAATGACATGCTACTCAAAGGCCCTGATCTACTACAGTCACTACCAGGCGTCGTCATGCGGTTTCGACAACACATTGTCGCAGTTACAGCGGACATCAAAGAGATGTTCATGCAAGTCAAGCTGCGAACAGAAGATAGAGATACACTGCGGTACTTATGGCGCGGGGATCGACGAGACGACCAACCTCCAGAAGAGTACAGAATGACGTCGTTAATCTTCGGAGCATCGAGTTCCCCTTCAACAGCAATCTACGTAAAGAACATGAACGCCAAACAGCACGAGAAAACTCACCCAGAAGCCGCAGCTGCTATCATACAGAAGCATTACGTCGACGACTACTTAGATAGCTTCAGAAACCTCGAAGAAGCCAAACGCATCACGAAGAGTGTGCGAGAGGTACACATGAAGGCCAGCTTCGAGTTGAAACAATGGAAATCGAACTCAACGTCACTCCTAGAATCACTTGGAGAAGACAACCAGACAGAAGACATGGAACTCTACAGAACAGAAGAAAAGACTGAACGAGTCTTGGGTGTCATCTGGAAAATCAACTCAGACGAGCTCACCTTCAACCTCAACTTAGCCAGAATACCTTCCACACTCATAGAAGGTAAACAGCCGACAAAAAGGGAAGCACTAAGAATAGTGATGTCACTCTTCGACCCGCTCGGGTTCGCTTCGCCTGTCACAATCAGGGCGAAGCAACTCCTCCAGGAAGTTTGGCGCAGAGGAACAGCTTGGGATGACAAGATCGACGAAGACCTGGCAGAGCAGTGGGAAATGTGGATGGGGCATCTGAAGAACCTCCAAGAAGTAGCAATCCCGCGGCAATATCTCCACTACAGCGACGCCGCCTCCCTAGAACTCCACGTCTTCAGTGATGCCAGCGAGTCAGCCTACTCTGCAGTCCTCTTCTGGAGAGCAGTGATGACAGACGGTGAGGTCGGCCTATCCCTCATCATAGCCAAAGCAAAGGTGGCACCTTTGAAGTTGACGTCGATCCCAAGATTGGAGCTACAGGCAGCCGTCATGGGAACTAGACTCGCAGAGACAGTGGTCGAAGAGCTCGAGAGGAAGCCTGACCGCAAAGTGTTCTGGACAGACAGCAAGACGGTACTAACCTGGATAAGAACAGGGTCACGTTCATACAAACCCTACGTGGCTCATCGTCTAGCAGCAATAGAAGAGAGTTCCAAGGTCAACGACTGGCGCTGGGTTCCGACAAAGCTGAACGTGGCGGACGACGCCACTCGAGACGTACCATCAACATTCGACAGACATCATCGATGGTTCAAAGGGCCGGACTTCTTATACCAAACTGAAGATTCTTGGCCGACAGAGACCGCAAGGACAACACCAGAAGAGCCTTCCGATGAAGAGAAGACGCATTACGTGAGCGACAAGGGAAGACTGAAGCTCGCAGAGGGTCTGCCGGATCCAACTACGTTCTCCAACTGGGATCGACTTCGATACTCAACAGCACGTGTTCTGCAGTTTATTCAACTCTGCAGAGCCACCAAACATAGAGTCAACTACAGAAGAACGAAGAAGAACAAAGAAGCAGATCCCACCTGGAAGAAGAACAAGGCTACAGTTAAACAACAGGCGCCCACGATGGCAAAGTCATCACAAGCAGGAAAGAAGCGGCTACCAGTCACAGCCGATCAGCTCAAGACAGCCGAAGAACTCCTGATGCGGTCCTCTCAAGAAGAATCCTTCGCAGAAGAAATAGATAGTCTGAACAACGGGAAACCGATCAACAAAGAAAGCCGCCTTCACCAGCTCAGCGTCGAATCCATAAACGGCGCACTGAGACTCAGAAGCCGTATTCGAGCGGTCCAGGACGTGAAGGATGAATCCAAGAACCCGCTGGTAATCGACGGTGATCATCCTACAGTCAAGCTCTGGGTACAGGCTGTACATCGACAACTCCATCACGCTGGTGTAGAAGCCACAGTAAACGAGTGTAGGCAACAGTATTGGGTACTACGAGTGCGCCCTATCACACGCACAATACTGCGAACATGCCTATTCTGTAGAATGAAGACACAAGTACCGCCGCATCCAAGAACCGGGGACCTACCAGCGTGTCGTTTAGCTCATCACAAGCGACCCTTCACCTTCACTGGGGTCGACTACTTCGGACCTCTCTCAGTGACCGTCGGACGAACTCGACAAAAAAGATATGTGGCCATCTTCACATGTCTCACGATGCGAGCCATACATCTGGAAGTCGCCGGCTCGCTTAGCGCCGACTCCGCGGTGATGGCAGTTAGAAGAATGATCGCACGAAGAGGTTGCCCAACTGAAATATGGTCGGATAACGGCACCAACCTGAAGGCCGCCGACAAGGAACTACGACAGGCGATCGACGCGGCGACTGCAGAAGAAGCAGCGAAAAGGACCATCTCCTGGCGCTACATACCGCCTGGAGCTCCGTTTATGGGCGGAGCCTGGGAGCGAATGGTTCGCTCCGTCAAAACGGCTCTCACCGCGACGTTACATGAGCGTCATCCGACAGAAGAGGTCCTCACGACTCTACTAGCGGAAGTAGAGAATACAGTTAACAGTCGTCCGCTGACTCATGTCTCAGTCAGCCCAGAAGATCCAGAAGCCCTAACTCCCAATCACTTCTTGTTGGGAGGGCCAGGGCGCGTGCCACAACCAGGCACTTTCACCGAACAAGACACCCTTTCACGATCCAGCTGGCGAGCCGCGCAGAGGCTAGCGGACATCTTCTGGCTACGCTGGGTGAAGGAGTACCTCCCTGAGCTCCAACACCGGCGGGAGCCCCATGGACGAGGTCAAGCAGTGCAGGTCAACGATCTCGTGCAAATCGTCGACCCGAACCTTCCCCGCAACGTGTGGATCCGTGGAAGAGTCGTCGCTACGTACCCAGGCCCCGACAACGTCGTGCGGACGGTGGACGTGCAGACCAAGGGAGGTGTTCTGCGCCGGCCAGTAAGGAAGCTAGTGATCCTGCCCCTGACTACAAGCAACGAGCCCGCACCGGAAGTTGATACGACGCGGTTGCACGGCGGGAGTGATGTGCGGGACAAGCGATAAAACAGTGTACATAATAGAATAGTGTATATAAAGTGATACATAGATGCTCATAAGACAGTACAAAGTGAATAAGTTTACTATAATTTAATGATTCGTATTAGTTGTGTAACTGAGTACTAGGGGTAAGCAGTAGTTCAAGTGTTTATGTTATATTTTATATTGTCTTAGTTGAATTTATATTTTTCTTAGATAGTTCTTATTACATAGAGTCCGATTATATATAGTTTTACCTATGTAAAATTAATAAAGTTAGCAAAAAACGCAAATAATGTAGCGCGGTCCTCGTTACGGTAAAGGGTCGAGGTATTTAAGTTAAAAATGTTCAATATAGTGCCTCGCTCTGATTGGTTGATGTTTTGCGCGCGTTTTTTTTTATAATATTGTGCCTATCCCTAATTAGCTGACGCCTTTACCCGCGCTTTTTTGTAATTATGATTGGTCAAATCGATATTTTAAATCCTTGCAAAATTGTATAAAAATAGGAACATTTTTGTCATTCGACACATTCAGCGGCGAACTACCTAGAACAAAGTACTCCAAATATAGAAGCAAGAAGTCTCCAGTGGTTTCATTCCCCGCCAACCCAGCACACAAATGCGGCTATAGGCCACAAAACGGGACTATTTTGCGTCCCGGAACTTTGTATGGGGACAACGGGACTGTTGACTGAGAAAAGGGACAGTCCCGTTCAAAACGGGAGGTACGGTCACTTTAGGTATACCCCATTCCTTTCTATCTATAGTATACTTACTATTTGCCAGTGAACCCCAAACTAGCAGTTAGTCAGTATCTTGGGTATAAGCCCGTATTTGGCCACAACAACAGCCACTCTCTGTCCAGAGCTGGTTGGAAGGCTGTCGGGCTATAGATGGACGCCTAGCTTAATGCAATATGGTTTATTCTTTTACAAGTTTCTTTACTATCAAAATGCACCACTTCGAAGCAAGATATTCCTCAGAAATCTTGGCATTTCCTTCAAGGCCACACTACGCTCTCAATCCAAGGCACATAGAACTTCACTCGGGTGTATATGCCTGGTTGACCAGAATAGCCACAGTTACGGCCATAGGAAGTCACTCCTATGACTGTGTGAAGGCATTTGGAGAGGTAGGGCTTCGCTTGGAGGGGGCCGCCGCTGTCGCCCTGCGGGAGAAGCAACTATTAGCGAAGCTGTTGGAGCTTGATGGAAAAGATCGTCCTTTTGTACTAAGAAGATATTATACTCCGTTTGAAATGAGGTTAGACATTTAAATAAAACTTTTTTGCAGTCCCTTCTACTGATTTTGACTTCTATTGCGTTGGTAGCGTGATAAATGGCAGTGTATCTGCAGTAAACAGTTGCTATTGTAACCACTTTTTTGCTTTTAATGCCATCCAACTGGAATAAAAGTCAAAACCGGTTGAACGGACTGTAAAAAAGGTTTGTTTAAATGTCTAATCTTATTTCAAATGTGTTAAGTATATGTAACCTACTTGTATTTGTTTGTGGTCATGTATATTTTATAAGTAGATGAAAGGTGTCAAGGTAGTCCTGTAGAAGATGGCTCACGTAAAATAAATATTGTAAACCTAAAATAATTGTTTCTCTAGCAGTATGCTATCAGCAATATCATAAAAGGTTATGGGCCGCATATTTGTGCTGATATAAAGAAGAAAAATGGTAAGTGAAATGAAAATATTAAAATGAGAAGAAAATTTTGAGCTGTAGGAGAAAAACAAAAGAAATAAAATAAAATGGAAACGAGAAAATATGAAGCGAAGCCATTTCTGAAAGAGGAAGTAAATTTTCAAACATGGAAAGTTCGATTAAATTTACTGTTGGAAGAAAAAGGAGTTGTAGAAGCGATAAAAAGTGAGAAATCAACTAAGGAAATGGATATTAAAGCAAGGTCAATAATCGTACAATGTGTATCAGATAAGTACATATCATATATAAAGAAGTGTACAACATCATTAGACATGATGAAATGTTTAGAAGCTATCTTTGAACGAAAATCTGTTTTCAATAAATTGCAACTAAAGAGAAGATTGCTGAATTTGAAATGTCAAAAAGATACAAACCTTCAGGACCACTATCTAAGGTTTGATAACATAATCAATGAAATTGAAATTGGAGAAAGTATGTCTGAATCTGATAAAGTGTGTCATTTATTATTAACACTGCCAGAGAATTATGAAAATGTAATAACATCACTAGAAACAATGTCAACAGAAAAGGAAATCACAATTGATTTTGTGAAAGCAAGATTGTTGGATGCTGAGCTAAAACTGAAAAGTGATAGTGAAAATAGAAATAACGAGACGAGTTTTACTACGGAAAATATAGTATGTTATAAATGTAAGCAAAAGGGACACAAAGCACATCAATGCAGGAGTAACCAAAGAGGTGGTAGATACTTTAGAGGAAATATTTTTGGAAGAGGCAGAAGAACTGATAGAGGTAGATATGGACAAGCAAACATTACAAAACATATGTTCACGGCATATGATGAAACAATAAATATAACAAATGAGTACATTGAGTCAAACGTAATAGAGTTTATAATAGACTCAGGAGCTTCAGATAACATGGTACAGGATAAATACAAAGATTATATGACTAAAATTCAAACATTAACAGAACCAGTAAGAATAAAAGTTGCGAATGGCGAATATTTAAAAGCAAATGAGAGAGGAATGTTAAATACAGAAGAAAAAGGCAGATGCATAAATATTGAAGCCTTAATTGTGCCTAATCTAACGCAGAACTTACTTTCAGTAAGTAAATTAGTTGAGAAGAATAGTCATGTAATATTTCAGGGAAATGTGGTAAAAATTGTACAAAATAACTTGAGAGTATATGGAGAAAAATGTGGAAAATTATATAAACTGCAACTGAAAATAAAAACAGAGAATGAATGTTATACGACAGCAAATGATACAAACCTATGGCATCAAAGACTAGGACATTTGAATAGAAATGGGTTGAGGACTTTAAAGTTACCAAATAATGAGAAAAGATGTGATGTGTGCATGAGAGCAAAATCAACGAGATTACCATTCTATCCAGTGGTAATGCCAAGTTCAGAAAAAGTATGCGAACTTTTACACACTGATATTGCTGGTCCAGTAAATATACCCAGCATAAATGACGAAAGATATTACCAGGTAATTGTAGATGATTATACACATTTTGGAGTAATATATCTGTTGAAGTATAAACATGAAGCAACACAAAACTTAATAGATTATGTGAGATATTTAGAAAGACAGAAACAAAATAAAGTAAAAAGGATAAGATGCGATAATGGTGGCGAATTTAAGAATCGAATAATAAACGAATTTGCGATAAATAATGGGATAAAAATGGAGTACACAAACCCCTACAGCCCACAAATGAATGGAGTATCTGAAAGAATGAACAGGACTGTATATAATAAGGCAAGAGCATTAATGATGGAATCCAACCTTCCGAAAGAATTATGGGGAGAGGCAGTTACGTGTGCTATGTATCAAATAAACAGATGTCCATCAGCAGCTATAAAATTTAAAACACCAGCAGAGTTGTATCATGGTAAATATGATATAGATAATATGAAAATATTTGGATCGAAAGCATGGATGATTATATTGCCAAGAAAGTCAAAATTTGAAGAAAGAGCAAAAGCAATGAGATTTATTGGATATAGTCCAAATGGATATAGATTGTGGGATCCAGAAAGTAATGAAATTAAAATCTCAAGAGATGTACATTTTGATGAAACAAATGTGAGATATGATGAAATAAGAGAAATAGAAAGAGACAATGTAAGGTCAGTAATATACAGAGAATTAGATGAAAAAGAAAGCAAGCCAAGTACATCAGGACTAAAGGAAAGAAAAGGTAAAGGTGAGATTAAAGTTACACAACGTCCTACTGTGACTGAAAATGATCTAGACAGTGATGATGAGGATAAATTTGATGATGCAACTGAACAAGTTAAAGAGGTAATACAGGAACCAGAGGAAAAATATACAAGAAGTGGAAGAAGAATTGTTAAACCAAAAGTATTAGAAGAATATGAGACACACTATGCTTATAATACATACATGGAAGATGTTCCTAAAAGTTGCAATGAAGCTATAAAAATGGGCTGGAATGAAGCAATTGTTAAAGAGTTGAAAGCTTTAGAAAATATGGAAACATGGACAATCACTGATTTGCCAAATGGAAAAGAAGCAATTGATGCTAAATGGATTTTTGTGAAGAAAGATAATAACCTAAAGAAGGCGAGACTGGTTGCAAGAGGTTTTCTTCAAAAAGATGATGGTTTTACAGTTAATTATTCCCCTGTTGCAAGAATGAGCACTGTCCGCACTTTCTTATCGCATGCAGTACAAAATGATTTTGAAATCCACCAAATGGACGTTCCGACAGCATTCCTAAATGGAATACTAGATTCAGATGTATACTTAAAGATACCAAAAGGAGTAAAATGTGAACAAAAAGATAAAGTTCTAAAGCTGAATAGAAGCTTATATGGATTGAAGGAGAGTCCAAAATGTTGGAATGATAGATTAAATGATTTTATTCTGAAAATAGGACTAATAAGATCAAATAATGATTTCTGCATGTATTATAATGATAAATGTTGCATTATAGTTTTCGTAGACGATATTTTAATTACAGGATATAAAAAAGAGATAAATTACGTAAAAGAAGAGTTAAAGAAAGAATTTCAAGCAAAAGATTTTGGTGAAGTTAATAAGTTTCTTGGAATGGAAATACAGAGAAAAGGAGATATTCTAAAAATAACACAGGAAAGGCAAATAGATAAAATGTTGGAAAAATTTAATATGACTGAGGCAAATGGAACAAAAAGTCCAATGACGAAAGGTTTTCAAGCAGATTCAGATAGTAAGTGTATTGATATACCTTTCAGACAATTGATTGGAGGTTTAATGTTTTTAGCGACGGTATCAAGACCTGATATTGCCTTTAGTACAACATTTCTGTGTCAATATTCAGATAAAACTACTTTAAATCTGTGGACACAAGCAAAACGAGTTCTACGCTATTTGAAAGAAACAAAGAGAAGTGGTTTGACCTATGTCAAGAATAACAAGAAGAATAGTATTGAAACCTACTCTGATGCAGATTGGGGAGGTAATCACATTGACAGAAAAAGTATCAGTGGATCTGTTACTTTGTTAAACGGTCATGTGGTAGCATGGTTCTCGAGGAAGCAGAACTGTGTAGCATTGTCGACAGCAGAAGCTGAGTATGTCGCTGGAGCCACTAGTGCGTGCGATTTAATAAATATAAAGGGTCTATGCAACAATATCAACAGAAGCCAAGGTGTGAAATGTGTTCTCTATGTGGACAATAAAGGTGCTATTGATATGACTAAAACTTTTGAAAATAGTAAGAGAACGAAACACATTGATATAAAATATCATTTTATAAAAGATTTAATATTCAAAAAGGAGCTAGAAATTGAATATGTAAATACTGATGAAAATTTAGCTGATATTTTTACAAAAACTTTAGGAGTTGATAGATTCAAACAAATGTGTGAGAGGTTAAATATATGCTAACATTATGTAAATAGGTTTACATATAGTAGGGTGACCATTATATTTTTCATTTGATAATTAGTGTCACAATCATTTTATTTTATTGTTATTGGAAAATGTTGAATGTGTTGATTTTTTTTTTTTAAGCGATCAAGAGTGTTTGATTCAATAAAACACTATTAATCGAGGTGGGGTGTTAAGTATATGTAACCTACTTGTATTTGTTTGTGGTCATGTATATTTTATAAGTAGATGAAAGGTGTCAAGGTAGTCCTGTAGAAGATGGCTCACGTAAAATAAATATTGTAAACCTAAAATAATTGTTTCTCTAGCAGTATGCTATCAGCAATATCATAAAAAAATGGAGTAATATATATTTAGATTAAAAACTATAAATCAAAGATTGCTTTATTAAATTATAGTTTATAGATACCTTTGATACCTTTGAGACGTGTCAAAAACATAATAAAATACATTGAATGTATGTAGACAACAAACGCCTGATGTAATCTTTAGTGCAATAATTTGCACGAAGTTGAAATAGTGTAAACATTTAAATGTCTTTGATTTATTGTTCGCTACCAAGATGTCCAACGAAGACCCGACAAATAAACCCACCTCACAGGTATCCTTGCCTCCCATCTCATCTCCGTAGCACATTTGAATGGTACCGTTGAAGCCGGTCAGCAAGTGTCTGTGCGGCGGATAGTGCACCGCACACGCTTCCTCGTAGAATGATTGGAGAGATACCTGCAATGCAAGATTACGTTTACATACATACATAACATAAGCAGTAGTAGTAAGTAGTAGGCAGAAACTACAGAATCCCACCGTCTATGATCTACGAGCAATTATATCTGTATTCCTGGAAGGCGGAATGTTTAAAGGCTCGTGCAGACTAGCGCTACGCGACGGTCGCGTCGCGACACTCGTAGAACAATTTCTATGAAAACTTAATGGAGATTGTTCTACAAGTGTCGCGTCGCGCTGTCGCGTCGCGGCTGTTTGAAGAAGCCTTAAAGGTATGATTGCGAACTCTGCTGCACGCAGCAGTGCTGCCGCAGCACTACAAGTCCCCATATATTCTCTATAGTTTATATGACATTACATTCCGAGCTACGCAGCAATGTAGCAGCAGCACTGCTGCGCGGCAGTGTCGCCCCACCGCTGCGACAAACCGGTAGTGACGTGTCTGCCGCCGCAGCGATAGTTCCTACGTGAATGTTGACGAGTAAATTGGCAACGAAAATATGAATTTGTCTGATTCAGAAGCGCAGACAGCGCGGCGGGCAGCAATGCTGCGCCGCACCACAGTGGCAGCACTGCTGCGTGCAACGGAGTTCGGAATCATACCTAATATACACTTTATTACGTCGAAAGCAGTATCTATTCACTACCAAATAAAATAGCACTGATAGCTGTCGGTTGTTGTATCTTTGTTACTTTTTTTGGTAGCATCCCGCACAAAGTCGTATACTTACTTTCCCTTGCTATGAAAATGACAGTGACAGTAAAAACTAATTTATAACTTCATCATCAACTAAGTAAAAAATACGTATTATTCTAACTCAAAATCCACTAATAAGACCTTGGACTAAATTTAAATGGGGCCACTCTACAAGACCCTTTCGAACAAAAAAAGTTCTGAGGTAACAAATAAAAAAATAGGAATCGAATAATATGAAATTCCTCTTTTTTTTTAAGTCGGTTACAAACGCCAATAATTACAAGTCATGTGCATGTAGGAGCAATTAATTACATAATGGTGACTTACAGCTTGCAGCGTATCGGCCAACTGCATGTTATGTCCCAGCGCGCCCCATCCAGTAGCAGTCACCACTCCTAGGAACTGGTCGTCTATGTTCAGACAAGCTGGATACACATGCAGGTTAAATGTCACCCTGGAATTACAGACAGAGAAATAATTAAACCATCATCACCGTTTCATCATCATTTCAGCCGAAAGACTCCCACCCCTGGACATAGGCCACCCCCAAGCACCACCACTTCGACCGATTCTGTCCTTCTCGCATCCAACAGATTCCTGCGACCTTCACCAGGTCATCGGTCCATCTTGTGGGAGGCCTTCCAACTCTACGTCTTCCAGTACGCGGTCGCCACTCCAGAACCTTCCGGCCCCATCGACCATCTGTTCTGCGAGCAATGTGCCCTGCCCACTGCCACATAAGTTTGCCAATTCTTCGGGATATGTCGGTTACCTTGGGTCTCCTACAAATCTGTTCATTTCTGATTCGGTCGCATAGGGAAACTCCAAGCATAGCCCTGTCCATTGCCTTTTGGGTGACATCCAGCCTTTCAGCCAAACCACGTTTCCGCAGACGTAAAAATATTGCGGCTAGATTTTCAACTCTCAGAGTTGAACTGCATTCCCGACTGCTGGGACACAGGCCTCTCGGTGAGAAGGAGTGGGCCGTAATCCACCACGCGGGCCCAGTACGGTTTCGTAGATGTTACATGTCTTCGAATTTTTGGTTCTAGCGGATATGGTGTTTTCCTCACGATGTTTTCTTTCACCGTTTTAAAAGCAGAGGTGATGAAATGAATTACTCAAAGTAAAGCAGCTATCAACTCGGTTAGTCGGGGACGACACCTGCGGGCCACCACAAGGGCGTACCAATAGAAAATGGCGCCTGGAAAACGGGCACGCATCACATTTGCGCCCCTTCGTAAATTATCTTCTCGGTCTACACTGAGCAAAGGTAGGTCGCATTACTTTTCTTGACCAATTATAGCCTTCAATAATGAAGGTATTAATGTCAACTTGCTGGAAAATCGCTAGCAATGCTGCAATTTTAAGGAAATTTGAATAGAAATACGCTTTCATCCTCGTACCGCACAATATATTCAAGTAGCTCTTCAGAGTTCTTAGATATAGGTAGGTACCAGTATGAAATGGTTTAAAGATTTAAAAATGGAACTTGCGTCATCGACACCGAACGCTTTCCAGCGAAAACACGGTTGAGTCGCGCGTTGATGTCTTTTACACGTAATTGTTCAAGTTTTCACTTCTGTAGGAACTCCCGGAGTGGTTTATTTTAAATAATTGGCAACTTTTTGCTCCCACCTTCGATAGGCGCCCAGGGCTCTTGCCCGGCCTGCCCCACCCTAGTAACGCTACTGGCCACTGGTCTATGATGGACACACAGAGTAATCGAAAGTATTTATTCTGTATGTTTACACGGCTTACCCAAATCAACTTCTGCCTCGCCATTTCTCAGCTATAATGGGGTCGGCTTCCAGTCTAACCGGATGCAGCTGTATACCAGTATTTTACATGGAGCTACTGATCTGACGTCCACAACCTAGTTACTGGGTAACACGATACCCCCTCTTTTTTCTTTTTTTTTGCTTGGGAAATCATCAAATAACTTCTCCCGCTCCGGGTGGAGCAGGAGGGCGTGTCAGACTTTTACTGACTAAAACCCAACCGTTTTCCCTCAGTTGCCTGTGTGCCAGGGGCCACGGTATCTCTTTCGAACAACCCGCACCCCTGGCAGGAACATAATATGGGTAAATTATGATTTATACTTATACCCCTTTCTGAGACACCACACTGTAAGGTTGTGGGTTCGAGGAGATGATTTAAAACAAGTGCCTTCATTGGAATCTCGTTTATTACTGTCTAATAGTAGAGTACAATAGTTTATATAGGTATTGATTCTTAAGATTATAGTACATGAGCACACATACATAAGACTTACACACTACACGCCCACCGGCAAAATAAAATAAAATTAATGGTTACATTTATTTTTATTTTTAGACTATAGTAACATATTAGTAAATATAGTATTGAATTACACACAATACATTATTGTAATACAATTGCCATAATATAAAGTTACATACATGGTATTTGCTTTTCATTATAATTAAAAACATTTAAAAAAAACATAAAAGAATACAAATCATTTAACATATGGTCTAGTTCTATTTTTATGTACTATTACTTCTTTACCTTTATACAGTATTTTTAAGTTAGGGTCGCAATCTTCGATTACTTCGTACGGTCCTATGTAGAGCGGATCAAATTTGTTTACAGTTTGTTCATTCTTAAGTAGTACCATGTCACCAGTACTGTACTTGACAGGATTTGTATATAAATCATATTTACATTTTCTAATCTGTTTACTAATAACTAAATTTTGTCTCGCGTCATACTGTGATTTTTGAAGCTTGTGTTTGAGTTGTTTTGGATAGTCATAATAGTTATAAAGCGGTTCAATATCTGAAGTTAAGTTACTTGGTAAATTGCACAGTTTTCCAAATACGAGTTCGTATGGAGTGTATTTTGTTTCCGTGTGTACAGTTGTATTAAAAGCAAAGCACCAATACGGAAGCCATAAACTCCAATTTTGGGGTTGGTTCTCTGTTTGTATGCGAAGGAATGAAAGTAAATTTTTATGAGTATTTTCTAAACCTCCTATTGATTGGTGATGATATGCAGTAGATGTTATTTGTGTTATTTTTAATATTTTACATACTTCATTCATTACTTTCGATACGAACTCTGTTCCGCGATCTGATATAACATTTCTCGGAATGCCATAGCGTAATACAAAATTATTAATGAAAGCCGTTGTCACTGAAATTGTATCCTTATTTCTAAGCGGATAAGCTTCTACATACTTGCTAAGATCACACTGTAGTGTGAGTATATACATGTAATTATCACTATCCTTACTTAAGGGCCCAACTAAATCTAAGAATACTCTATCAAACGCCGAATGACCTGTATCAGTTAGGACCATTGGCTGTTTTATGTGTCTATAATGTTTTTGTCGCTGGCATTTGTCGCAGCGATTTACAAATTCCGTGACGTCATTTTCTAATTTCGGCCAAAAGTAACGCCGTTTTATATTATTTATCATTCGTCGTATACCGGCGTGACCGCTACTCGGTAGTAAGTGATAGTCATTCAAAATTACACGTTTCGTATCGTGATCATTTATAACTTTTAAACCTTTTATAATATACACACGTGGTCCGGACCAACTTGGCGTAATATTTATGTTATTAATTAAATCTCTTATTATTTCAATGTTTTCATTATTTTGTATAATGTACACGCTATCAAGTTTCATTAACTTACAGTAATAAGCCAACTCCCGTACAAAGGCATCTCGTGCGCATTGTAATCGGTAAGATGGGTTTACTCTTAATATGCAATTTGATGCTTCATAATCAAATAAAGTATTTGTTTGGTTAGTCCATTCTTTTTCATGCTCAAACCGTAACTCAGTGCAATCCTTTGGTTTTTTAAGCAACTCCATAACTCTTGGGTGATCAGACCAGTCGTTTGTTGATTGCTTAGCAACCGTAGGGTTGTCACTCACTCCTTGTGCATTTGGTTCACACATACGTTTTTTCTGACCTCTGGTTAGTACAGACACCACGTGTTGATTAATTTCCTTCAATTCATCGCTTGTTATTCGGATACGTGACAAGGCATCTGCAGCTGCATTGTCGGTACCTCGAATATATTCTATTATGTAATCATATTCCTCTATTATTAAACGGAATTTAGTCAAACGGCTAGATGGATTTGTTTGATTAAATAAGTAAACTAATGGTTTGTGGTCGGTTCTGATAATAAATTTTCTACCGTAAAGATATGGTCGGTAATACTTTACAGACCATACGATAGCGAGTAACTCTTTTTCTATCGTGGGGTACCTAACTTCTGCTTTATTAAGACTACGACTTGCATAAGCAATTGGTCTGTTATCACTGTTGCATAGCACGGAACCGATTGCATAACCGGACGCATCTGTTTGCAAAATGAAAGTATTGTTTTCATTGAAGTTAGGATATTGTAATACTGGTGGTGATAGTAACGACTCTTTTAGGGATTCAAAACATTTCTGACACTCATGCGACCATTCAAAATTAACATTTTTCCGACAAAGTCTGTTAAGAGGTACAGATATTGCGGCAAAATCTGGTATAAACTTTCTGTAAAAATTGACAAACGCTATGAATCTTTTTGTTTCGTCTGCGTTTTTGGGCACGGGGTAATTTTTTACTATGTTCACTTTCTCTAAATCTGGTTTAATTCCTTCAGATGAAACAACATGTCCTAATAACTGAATTTCTTTTCTTAAGAAATCGCATTTCATTGGATTAAGTTTCAAGTTAACTTTTCGCAATCTAATTAATTTAATATATCTATGAGATTTTTATTATGAATTTCCAAATTTCGTCCAAAACAGATCAAATTATCCAAATAGACAAATAATTTGTCGTATGTTAGTCCTGACATGGCAATTGTCATTAGACGAGAGAATGCACTTGGGCTAATCTTTAATCCCATTGGTAACCGGGTCATTTGATATTGACCTGAAGGTGTACTGAATGCTGTGTACTTTCTGCTTTCTGGTTTTAATTTTGCCTGATAATATGCTTGTGATAAATCTAATTGTGAAAAATACATTGAACCGGATAAAGAATCTAAAATATCGGTTATATTAGGTAGTGGGAATTTATCGTCTGCTATTCTAGTATTTAATTTACGAAAATCAATAACCAGCCTCCATTTCTTAGAAGTATCTTCTGATTTTTTGGGCACCAACAAAACTGGGCTTGACCACTCACTTTTTGCTGGTTCAATGATATCTTCTGAAAGCATGTTTTTTACCTGTGTTTCAACTTCCTTACGCTGTGAAAAGGGCAGCCTGTACTGTCTAGTATAAACTGGATCAGCATCTGGTTTTAACTGTATACTTTGTTCGTAAAGGTTAGTGGTTGATAATTTATCGTATGGTAGATGAAACACATCCGAAAATTTTGCACATATGTTTTCGATTGATGACCTTTCTTCATTGTTTAGATGATCTAATTTTAAAAAAGAAAACATAATGCGTGCTCTCTCCCCATCAATATTACTATCTCGTCCATAGTTACAGATGTCATAGTTTGATAATAAGTGTATTTCCGGTCTAAAATAATTAATATCTACTTGCGTTTCGCGGGTATTTAATATTTGTATACTTATTTGTCCATTGTTTGGTGTACAAATACTTCCCGCTATCCAAACTCCGTTGCATAATTGATACGGTAATATTACGCAGTCCTCTTGGAAACTACTGTCTAACATAAATATTTTCTCACATCTCGGTGGGATACTTAAAAAACAGTTTTTATTTAGTGAGCTATTAACCATGGGTAGGGTCAGATTATTGTCGTTTTTCTTTAAAGTTAGTGTATTATTTTCAAAATTCAAAATAGCGTTATATTTGCTCATAAAATCTCTGCCGATTATACCATGTTGTAAACCTGGTATGGTGCGCATAATGTAAAATTTGTGTTCAAATTCTTGCCCATTTACAGTCAACGTTACAAAAACATAGCCTGTAGTTAGCACTTTGCCCCCAATGCCTTTTATGTAAATGCATTCTGCTTGGATTGGAATGTTCCAATGTGCCACAGTTTCGTATTTCAATACTGACAGTGATGCTCCTGAATCTATAAGCAATCCATATTTGGCACCTTGTACTAAGAATTCTACCGTGCTGTTATTGTTACAAGCAAATATAAAATGATTATCGAAAAAACTGCAATGGTTCAGTAATGTGTTTCTCTGTAGGTTGGGGCGTTCGATTCCGGTCATTTAAATCGATATTATTTATGCCATTTTCTATAACACGCACATTAGCACTACGCGTAAAAATCCGTCCTGATCTACCGCTATATGTACCCCGCATGCGACCACGATAATTGTTAAACTGTTGCTGAAATTTTTGGTTTTGCCTATGATTATAAAAAGAACCTCTATTCATACCTCTTTGTATAAATCGATTGTTGTTCGAACTATTTGGACGTCTATTATTATTGTATCTATATCCGCGATTATTAATTGAGCTTCCTTGGTATCCGATATACACTGAAGTGTCAGCATTTTGCCGACTGCATGACAACTCCTCATCCTTAGCTGCTCTTATTGTATCTTTCAAAGTATCATAATTACGCGCTGCCAAAATAGTGCGGATTTCGCGGTTTCGCAAGCCATCAACGAAACTTTTAATCGCAATCTTTTCATTTTGAGGCCGTAATATTTTATATGCAGTTTGGTCATCATCAGCTTGCGCGACCGTCAAATCCACAAAAAGTTGTTCGACCTTGGATCCATATTTTTCTATAGATGAACCGTTTTGGTTGATTTGTGTTAATTCCTTGTGTATTGCTGTACTAGACTTCTTTGTAAGAAGGTGTTGGCGCATTTCAATAATAAGCGACTCACAGCTGTCATAAGAGGTGGACAATCTTAATTTAGCGTTTTCGTTTAATCTGGTTTTTAATATAAATTTAACTAGCATTTTGTTGCCTTCTTCGGTGAGTGAAGAACTATATAACTCAATGGTGTCTATTAAACTTTTCGTGACATTTTCATCACCATTCATAATCGGCAATAATGACACGGCAGTCCTATAATTAAAAGCCTCCATATTGTCTACTTCAGTTTTAGTCTTGACCGTATACTCGGCATTAGGTTGAGAACTGTATGTTTTGGAGCAAAAAGATTCTATTTGGGTAAATTTGTTTTCAAATAAGTCACAGGTTGTCTGTATTTCCTGTAATACACTTGTGCTAAATTGCTTATTTTCTATCTGTATCGATATGGTTTTTATGCATTCATCAAATTGATATTTTATCAATGTTGTTTCCTTTAACTTTTGTTTTAGTACAGTTTCTGTCCTTTTAGGATAACTTAGTTTTTTCAAATTTTGCTCAATATTTTTTAATTGGTCATATAACAAGCTAAGCTCGTCTGCCATTACCAAACACAGTATGGATAAAATAAAAGTATCCTCATGAACAATAATTATTCTACAATTACATGTTAGTACATATAAAAAAAAAAACAACTAATAGTCAATAGATCTAGTAATTCGTCCAATAACCGTTCCGTAACTTTTCATGTTTCACTTAACGATAGAACACGACTCACTACACTTTTCACTGATTATTTATTTTAATCACTTACTGCGGTTTCTGTGCTCTGATACCCGCCTCCAGGCGAGTCTCCTGGCGCTGCTGGCGGCACTCGTAACAGACACGAGTCTCCGGGTTCGGTCGACGAAGCGAACGTGATGATAGGTTTTGCGCAAAAACCTCATTCCTTATCCACGAATGATGACAATTCCGGTACAGTTTATACATCGCGTAAATTCCAGCGACTCCGAGTAAGGTGCAAATGATAAACATCGCGATACTAATATTCGACAAATGGTACTCTTGCATAGAAGCCGTATTTGAACCACCCGATGCAGTTTGTGATATAAAAACGTCCTCTTTTTCTATATTTGACCGGCACATTTTTTTAAAAATCCACTGTTAAAAGTCTATTAATGTTTCCCAATCAATTAGATCACTCGACCGAACTCGACACCCGTCTCAGATGGCAGGGTCGCCATGTAAGGTTGTGGGTTCGAGGAGATGATTTAAAACAAGTGCCTTCATTGGAATCTCGTTTATTACTGTCTAATAGTAGAGTACAATAGTTTATATAGGTATTGATTCTTAAGATTATAGTACATGAGCACACATACATAAGACTTACACACTACAACACATCGTATCTGGATTTTTTCGGTTTTCCACCAGAATCAAAATCAAAAGTCATTTATTCAAATTAGGCTGAGAATCAGCACTTTTAGAACGTCAAAATACATAAGACAGTCCCCCAAAACGCCCGCCCTTCACCACTTCCTAGTGCTTTAGCTGTGAAGAAGAAGTGGCGCAACAAACTCCCCAGCAGCACAGCTGTCTGATCAGTTAGAAGAACTTGATTCTAAACAATAGTAGGTAGGCAGAGGTTAAGAATCAAGTCATCTTACCTAGTGTTGGTCTCAAGCAGTGCAATGTCGTGGTACTTCGACGGCGCGTGGTACTCCGGATGCGGCACTATACGTGACACGTGGTACCGATGCCAGCGCTCCGGCGGGTCCGTCCGCTTCAGAATACCCATCGCCGCAAAACGGACCTTTCCTCTAGAACAATTGAATTCATTGAATGTGTTTTAAGTGCACTGTAGCGGCATCTAAAATGCTACTTGCGAACAGAACATCACACTGACGTCACGCAATATCCTGCATCGCGCAAGCAGATTTTACCGCGCAAGTAGCATTTAAATACAACGTCCCAACATCAATCGTCGGCTCAGTCCGATCCAGCCGGTGCCTTGCTGCCCTCTACCAGCGATCCCTAAACCGAGGTCCGTACCCCGCAGGGGATGCCCTTAGCGAGTACTCAGTCCAGTGCAGCCAACAACATAGGTTGACCAGCGAGATGTCATTGCCAAATAAAAAAACAAATGTCAGACAGTAGCCCACCAAACACAACACCCGTATGGTTGGAAGGTCCTCCCTTTTCCATGGAGGTTAAGTGAACTTTACAGTTTTATACCCTGTTCCGCATTCCTTCAAAGAACAAACCGCTTGTTTACATACAGCACAGCACTAGAGATACAGTGTCCAGCTGTCAGAATGAACTTGTCACTGATGAGAGACCCGCCACACAGCCAGTGAGCCGTGTCTATGCCCCCTCCATAGCCCAGGAGTGCCTGGAATTTAAGAGACAGAAGCGTCAAAACGGCTGGTTTAGTTTTTATTCGTAGTTGGTTGAGCCGTAGCTAGGGACAAGGGAGGGAGAAGAGTGGTAGTAACGGCCCCGTTTTATTTATTTACCTAATTATGTATAGTAGAACTAGCAGCTATAACATATGGATAACAATTGTATATGAGACGTTAAAAAGTAAAAAAAAATTAGGATCACTACGAAGCACGATAGAAAAGAACACTTAAGGGGAACCTAGTCGCGGTCTCGAACTCACTGGTGGACCTGGCTAAAAAGCACGCTGTCTCATCAGGCATCGTGTCCGACAGAGGTAGTATCAGTGATGAGCAGTTAGAAGTTAGTCTACACGCACAACATTATTGAGTGCGATGCAGGATCAGGCGCGTACAAAATTAAGAAAAGTCCTTCGGAAGATCGGGTTTTATGAAAAAACTACTGCTAAATCAATGAGGGTTGTTGAACTTTTCGATATTTGAGCTTTGTCGGTCCCGACTTAGTTTTTCAGATTTGCACTCCTTTTATTACATAAACAAGCCCAAAGTTAGGTTAAATTAGCAAGAAAAACGAATCTTTGTTGGCTCCTAACTTTTTCCGTACAGACAATATTAATAATGAGACAAAACCATACCACGTTTAATTTTTTATGTACATTGTCGAACAGAGGAGTAATACACTCCCGAAATTTGTATGGGAAAAATTTGGACTAGATTCACCTTAAGTATATATGATAAGGTACAAAATACACTCTGCAGTTAGGTACATAAAAAATGCTCTTTTTTTCCATTGTTCGAACCCATGACAGGCGCTTTTATTTGTGTCATTTATCACCACTGCTCTTTGGTAACGTCTACTAAGCCGCACTGGGCCCGCCTGGTGGATAACGATCCATTCCCTCTCAGAGAGAGGAGACTTGAGTTCCAGCAGTCGGAACGTTATAGGCTGATTAAGCAGCTTGGGAGACGCCTATCTATGTCCAGCAAGGACTACGACACGCTAAGTTAGAAAATTAAACATCTGCGCAGCCTTATCCTATTAAATACATAATATAACAGTACGCCTGTTACAATCGCCGAAGGGTTCGGCAGAGGTGTACCTACATCCTTTCGCCAGTTATATTAACAGGCCGTACACGAAATTTTGTCGGTTTCGCTTATTTACTCGATTTTTAAGACTACCCCCACCCCCTTATTACAAAACAAGGTTTTTCTTTAGGTATGGTTCAAACCATCGAGCCTGTTTTTTAAATAAGAACCTAACTGAAATCGAAATACAGCTCCTTTGACAAAAGTGACAACTTAGTCCAGTGCTAAATTGTAATTTTTGTATTATGAACTTTACCCAAATAGAAAAAAAGTTGGTAACGCAAAACTGACAGAGTTTTAAGCTAGAACTAAAATTAGATCGCGTTTTTTAATAAGACGGTAACACTTAAAATACTACATTTCCATTAGTTTTAATGCACAATACGAAAGATCTTTCATTTAATAAAGAGTCAAGTAATGAACACAATTACTTTTCTGTTGTTAGCAGACTTAAGGGGTTCGTTTATTAGGCATACTCCTTAAGTCTATATATAGTATAGTCTCCTTAAGTCTATCTCCTTAAGTATATAATAATGAATGAACTCCTTTTTTATCTTTGTCGAAAATGTTTAATGCAACATTTGGTTGTTTTGAACGATTATTTACTGCCAATTCTTTTTAGTATTTTGCATGAGGTTTGAGGTCGATAAATCAAAATAAAATCAAATAATAAAAAAAAGAAGATCATACATTTGATAATGGCGCATTTTGGCGCAGTGGTTAAGCGATTGACTGCTGTGCTGCGTGTAGCGGGTTCGATTCCCGCACGGAACAAATATTTGTATGACCTACAAGTAGTTGTTCCGGGTCTGGCTGTTTGTGTATGTGAATTTAAATGTTTGTAAACGCACCCGCAATACAGGAGTAATTCCTAGTGTCCAACTTAAAAAAAAAAAAAATGATTGAAATGATATGGTGCTTTAAAATTCATAGAAATACAGAGTATTTTAAGTGTAAAATCACGTCAGTTGGTCATCATTGGTTGGTCGACTTACCATATGCGGGAACTGTCCCCTCCTCGCATCATAGCCGATGTGCGCTGCATAAACTCCATACGACGCGTGTGCACCCCCGTGTGAGTACTTGTAGCACTGCTCCTCCTGGTGCCAGCGCTTGACCAGCCCTGAAGTCGCACAGTCGTCGTAAGGCAGGTTGGCGAGGTGCTCCAGACATACTGTAGGAAGACGTGTCTTTGTAGAAAGGACATCGAGAGTTGAAAGTTTATAAATGACAGTAAAAATAGTGGTAAGACATACAATATGACAATTAACATAGCGTACTGAGCTCCCTAAAATAGGGTTGAGCTACACGATGACTGATACATACATGCCGTCTGTTGGGACAGGTCAGCTCAAAGCTGCAATGGCTCTTACTTCAAAAATCCCTTCCAGATATGCAAGGGCCTGCATTGTTAGACTCACATAAACTTCTAATAATAGGTATAATGTTTGGACTTTAAAACAGACCATGACCTCTGAGTTTGTTTCGGCATTTCTTCTTAGGGAACAGTCAGCTAGGAAATGCCGGCGCCATCTAGTTTTTAAAATATTGACCAAAAAATATTGACGTGTATGTACATAAATGCACATAAATAAAAAACCATTTAATTTGATTTTTTTCAGCATCACGCCTTTAGGTATTCCATTAAGGGATAAGCAGAGGGGCAGACGTAGAGCATCCACATTTTGCCAGCAGTAAGCCCCATGCCGGGGACGAGTCTACATTGTCATTCAAAATCACAGTCATTTATTCAAACTAGGCTGAGAGTCAGCTCTTTTTGAACGTCAAAATTACATAAGACAGTCCCCCAAAACGCCCGCCCTTCACCTAGTGCTTTAGCTGGGATGAAGAAGTGGTGCAACAAACTCCCCAGCAGCACAGCTGTCTGTTAAGTTAGAAGAACTTGATTCCATACAGTAGTAGGTAATTAACATTACGAAACACAAAAACATTAAACTGAACACAAACGTGACTCCAGGCTGCTTCTGAGAATGTCGTAATGGGAAAACCCAATAACCTATATCTGACGTAGGAATCGATCCCAATCAGCCGTCACTTGCAACCGCTAGACCCATTGGCATTGACAGTAATCGTAAGTTGTCAGACTCTGTAGTGTCTAACATAGACACGCATTACCAGTGGTATTACTTAACTTGGGTGGGGCGCTCAGAGCTCTTGCCCAAGGGGGGCGCAAAAAGTCGCCAATTATTAAATTTAACAAAAAATCTTCAATAAACCATTTCATACTGTTACCGTATGCGTATATTGAAGTTTTTTTAGAAATATCTAAGAAATCTGAAGAGCTACTTGAATATACAGGGTTATTGGAAAAACACCAACAACCTCTTAAGAGAAACCTAGTCGCGGGCTCGAACTCACTGATGGGCCTGGCTAAAAAGCGCGCTGTCTGACCAGGCATTGTGTCCAACAGAGGAGTATCAGTGATGAGCAGTTAGAAGCTAGTCTACACGCACAACATTGAGTGAGATGCAGGATCATTTATAGTGCAACTGTGGCGTAGAAAATTAAGAACAGTCCTTCGGAAGATCGGGTTTTATGAAAAAACCACTGCATAAATCAATGATCAATAAAGTTTATTGAACTTTTCGATATTTGAGCTTTGCCGGTACCGACGTGGTTTTTCAGATTTTACACTTCTTTTATTACTTAATCACGCCCAAAGTTTGGTTAAATGAGCAAGAAACGAATCTTTGTTGGCTCCTAACTTTTTAATGGCTTTTTATTTTAGTATTCTGTTTCCGCACAGAAAATATTAATAATGAGACAAAACATACCATGTTTAATTTTTTAAGTACATTGTCGAACAGGAAGTTTGCATGGGAAAAATTTGACTAGATTCACCTTAAATAAGGGACCAAACCTGAAATCGCGAAAAAAAATCAGCTGTTCCCTACATTTTGATGAGTTATACGAACTAAAATGTAACCGTGACTACTGTAAATGTAACTAAAACAGCAGATTTTTTTTTTCGCGATTTCTGGTTGCGCAAATGTGATGCGTGCTCTAGGCGCCATTTTCTATTGGTACGCCCCTGCGTATTACATACCATCGTAAGCTTTTCTGCCTGTCCTGAAGTGTATTCCTCCAGCTTTGTCGATGATGGCTTTACTGAAAGAAAGAAGCAAACTAATCAGAAGGGTAATTACGTAATACACAATCAGTAGGAACTAGGAATCACTGTCGTTTTGACAGTTCCACAACATCCATTGCGTTTTTTACCTTGCTAAGCAAAAAACTTTTTCGAACATAAGAAATAATGGATTAACAATAAACATCAAAACTATTCAGATTGTGATTAATAGTGTGTGACGTAATTAGGGTGCAGGTTCTGCCAAGCCTTTTCCCAACTATGTTTTTTTATTGAGGTTAAGTCATCAAATATCTTCTCCCGCTCTGAGTTTAGCAGGAGTATCTCTTTCGAACAACCTGCACCCGTGACAGGCATCGGCCATTGCGGACCTCACCAGTTGGTGCTGACAACTCTTTGAGGCGCGCGTGGAACACAACGCGCCGTCGACCCGGGCTTGGTCCTTACCGGACAGCGAGCTACCGTCCCGCCTACGTGAATCAGCCTGGGATTCCCGACGCCCATTCCCAACTATTTTGAGGTCGCCTTCCAGTCTAAGCGGAACCGCATTTCAGTATTTTACATGGAGCGAATGCCTATCTGACCTCCACAACTCAGTCACTGGGTAACACGATAACCCTTGGTAGAATTATCAGACTTTCTGACTGCCCATAACGACTGTGAAAGATTTACAAAAGACAGCTGGGACCAAGGGTTTAACCTGCTTTCCGAGGCACGGAGGGGTTTCATTATGTAATGGATTTGTCACCCATCCACGGATCGACCTTAGCGTCGACCCGTGCAGCAGTTATAATGAAGACACGAGCACCTATCAGGTAAGTAGGTGAAACTTATTCATCCTGAGGGCGTCGAGCCTCGCAGGTAAAGTCGACGTTTGCCGATACGTGGTCTCCACGTAAAAACTCCTTTTGTGTTTTATCCCAACGGGCACCGGTACTGTGGCGTAGCTACCCACAGCTGATGCAACAGACTATAGCCATTTCTATCTTTGAGTTATGTAGACTAATGCGTATTGTAAATTGTAAAGGTGTGGAGTACTTACTTACTTTATATGTTTAACTTTTTTGCAGTCGGTACAGCACACGATCGGCGTGTTTCCTTGGAATGAACAGATCTGAAAAAACAATACATTAACTTAATAAAAATAAAATCTTACACCTGGAAATGTGTTGCTTTGGCTTACCTGGAAGTCTCCGGTCTCAGGTAGGCCGAATCACAAACGTTCATTTTTAGTTGTTCAGGTGGATTCACAGATGAATCCGCTCTGGAGTGTATTAATACACTCCAGGGCGGATTCATCTGTGAATCTCCACCTGCCCTTGTGGCCCATATTCATGGTACTGTCTCACAAGGGCGCATAATATCGTGTCAAGCGTGTCCTGTTGTCTGTACGCTACAGGAGCTGATGGACGCTACTAAAACTGCCAAGCTCGTAGCCAAATTCAGGGCTGACTGTATTTAGATTGCTATCGACACGCTAAGAAAAAGAACTTAAATATCCTACTTCACTACATAGTATAAAACAAATTCGCTTTCTCTGTCCCTATATCCCTATGTATGCTTAAATCTTTAAAACTACGCAACGGATTTTGATGCGGGTTTTTTAATGGATAGAGTGATTCAAGAGGAAGGTTTATATGTATAATACACCGACCTCCACGCGGGCAAAGCGGCTGGCAAAAGCTAGTAAATTATAAATGTGAAAGTTTGGATGTTTTTTCTCAATCACGCAAAAACGACTGAACAGATTTGAATAAAATTTGGCACACAGATAGTTCATAATTTGGATTAACACATAGAATACTTATCCCGGTAGTACGTTCCCGTGGGAACGACGTCCTTTTCGACCTACTTGCAAAAAAAAGCCAAAAAGAACATATATAACATTGAAGACTTACTGACCTGAGGGTACTCCCTCTTCTTGACATCTCCGATCATCGACAGACACTGACATGCGTTGACGCAGGTCCCGTTCTTGCCTCGCCCGTCGAAACACTGTGATCCTGTTACGGAATTATAACACGGAATTACACCTGCAGGCTAGCACGAGCACCGATTTGTCGACGGAAGAATAGATCTATTAACTAAATCAAATCATTTATTTGCATAGAATGTAGGTATCCGGGTACATTCTGCCTGAGTTTTGGCATACAAAATTTAACAAATAGATAAAGTCACATAAGGTACTATTATTATAAGGTCATGAGCAAAAAAATAAAATAGTTAAGAAGTAAATTAATAAATAATTTTAACAAGTTCAAATAGTGTGCAAGTGTTTCAAATAATGTCAATAATATTAAACTGTTGAGATGTCACACATAGGGTCATTAAAAAAATCACTCAATGAATAATAACATTTCTGTATCAAAAAGTCTTGAGTTTATTTTTAAATTGTTGAAGGGTTTCACTTTTTATGGTGTCGGGTAGTTTATTAAATATTATTGGACCCATGCAGAAAACACCTTTTCTAAGTAGTGCTGTTTTATAGCCACCGATAATTAAGAGGTTTTTGTATTGACTTCGTCTGGGTTGGTGTCTGAGACCTTAGCAAACAAATTTTTATTTGTTTTTACAAAAATTGCCATTTCCAAAATATATAATGACGGAAAAGTAATAATTTTCAAAGACTTGAACAGAGGTTCACAACTATCTCTAGGTTTAAGACTACACATCGCTCTAACACAACGTTTGTGGGCTTTAAATGTGATATACCTACTTATAAATGATGTGGAAGAAGTTATGTTCTTCTATTAATTATCACAGTTATGCGTTCTAAACGAATCATTACTTTGTAGATAATCGTATACACTTTGTGGCCGTCGAGTAGAAAGTTTGATTGTCTGTGTGATTTTGACAGTTTAGGAAGAAATATTCTTTTGAATTAATCTACATAAAAAGATCTTTAGAAAGACAGAATGACAGATTGTAGAACGATATCTACTACGGTGCGATGTCAAAAATGGAGTAACGAAATGTGACTTTGTATAGAAAAAGCACTGTCTGTTCTTGGTAGAAATAGAAAGCGTCATGCTAAGCCTGGTGTATGTCCCTAAGAGGTCGGCAAAGATGGATAATAAGTACACCCACATTTCGCCAGTTTTATGTTTCATCATCATCGTACAGCAGTCCACAGCTAGACATAGACCTAGGCCTAAAACGGTCAAGGAAAACACTGTGACGAAACGGGCGAGTCCTAGAACTAAGAGTTCGAAAACATGTGACATCTACCAACCCGCACTGGACCCGGGTAGTGGATTACGGCCCACTTCTTCTTACAGAGAGGAGGCTTGTGTCTGATCAGTGGATACGTTATAGGCTGATATGGATCTCGCCTTGTTTCCCCGAAGGCCTCTGCTCTGCAGAATTTATTCCGGACCAGTTAGTGAAAACCCGCATACTTTTGTATCAAACATTTGTAAGGTTAATAAGCCAAGATGTGGGTATTTTTATAAAATACTATATAGAATTAATATTTAGAACTATGCGTATATTATGATATTTAAATTTACTAATTTTAATATATTGGTATTCAAATTAGTAAATATTTAAACAGTAGTTATTACTATTATTCTAGTTAAGTATTTAATCGATTATTTAATTGTATCGAATCATACGTAATTATTTTTGATGGCAACACTTCATATAAAGTTTTGACGTTTGAAAGCGTGGTAAAAGGTAGCTATTCCTTGTTCGACGATTAAACCAAACAGTTGTGTCAGCAAAATAAATCCGTTTATATCACAATAATCTTCGTTTAATTCAAGAGATAAAGAGTAGATCCTTTATCTCAGAAGTGGGATATGTCAATTACGCCTACAATTTTGAAGAAATATAACAAAAAAAAAACATCACGTGTTTTTAACCGACTTTCAAAAGGAGGAGGTGGTTCTCAATTCGTCGGAACCTTTTTTTTTTTTTTTATCTATGTTCCCCGATTACTCGAAGATGGCTGGACCGATTTGGATAAAAAATTTTTTGTTTGAAAGGGTATACTTCCCAGGTGGTCCCATGATCATCAAGTCAGGATCTGATGATGGGATCCTGGAGAAATAGAGAGAACTCTTCAAATTTAATAGGCACACTTGAAGCAATTTGTGTAGTTTTTGGAAGAGTACTTTCTCGGAGTGGTTCCATTTCAATTTGGTGAAGACCTGATGAAGAACTTCGGAGATAGGCAACGGAACTCCTCAATAAATGATAGCAAATGGACAGGGATTGCTGAAATCTCATGTCTGTCAATTGTTTACGCCAGTTAATAACATAACATCACGCCGGTACGCTGTGAAGGGGTAAGCACATGTGAACCACTAAAAAGTGAAAAATAAAAAACTTTTTTCAAAAAAATAAACAACCGACTTCCAAAAAAACACTAAAAAGTGAAAAATAACTTTAATTTCGGAAGGCGGTGACAAAAAATTAAAATACATATCCAAAGTCACCGACTTCCGAAATTAAAGTTATTTTTCACTTTTTAGTGTTTTTATGGAAGTCGGTTGTTGTTATTTACGAAAGGTGTTGGTTATATTCGAGTATAAAATGTATAGTAAAACTAGCGGTAATCGCAAGACCAATGAGCGGAAACGTCGCCGTGACCGGAGCAGAGAAACAAGAACAAGCACTACGCATAAACGGAAGCAGCGAAGGCAGCGATCGAGCGTTCGTGATGATTCGTCGGAATCTCTTCGTAGTGGAGGACGCAGTTCCAGCGAGCAGCCTACGAGACGCCGTCACCAACCGAAACGGAGTAGCAGCCGTGACGTGTATCGCAGTCGGAGCAGCAGCTATGAGCAGCGTCGGCGACATCGTCCCAGCCGGGGCTTGGATGGGAGACACAACAGGCGAGGCCGCAGCAACCGCTCAGAATCTAGCTCAAAGCGTCACACACCTCCACTTCCTGGTCACGTGAGTACTCCCAATATTGTTAATAGTGACACGCAAGCGTTTTTTGCTACTTTAGTGGAAGCTTTAACCAATAGTCGCCCTCAGAGTAACAAATTTCCTATGCTTGGCAATGTGATTCCCGATTTTGACCCTATGGTTAAGAGTCAGACTACAGTTATGTGGATCAATAAACTTGAGGAATGTGCGAGGCTCTACGGTTGGGGCGACGACCAGATAATACATTACGCTTTGCCTAAACTGTCAGGGATTGCAAAATCCTGGTACCAGGCTCTTCCATCTATGTCGTATTCATGGTCTGAGTGGAAGGGCAAACTGCAGCAATCATTTCCGAGTAGTGAAGACTATGCCGAATTACTTACCGAGATGTTGTCAAAACGCGTAAAATTTAACGATTGCTTAGAACATTATTATTATGAAAAAGAAAATCTACTTAATCGATGCGAAATACATGGTAAACGTGCGGTAGATTGCCTACTTTATGGGATTGAGGATCGGTCGTTGAGATTAGGCGCGAAAGCAGCAAAATGTCAGGAGCCGGAGCAGGTCCTCACATATTTTCAATCAATCAAGCGACAGCTTCGTGAACCTGATAGATCAAAGGTCACATATGATAAGCATAACAACACTACCTCATCATCCAGTAATAGGGTTAGGCAGACGGCTAATAGCAGTGAGACTAAGACTTCGAAGTCACACAATAATACGTCAATTGTATGCTTTAAATGCAATGAACCTGGGCATTACAGTTCCAAATGCACAAAAAAGATATTGAAGTGTAATATATGTGCCAAATTAGGTCACTTGTCAATTAACTGTCCCAGATTATCCTCTGACCCAGCTAATAAAATTGATAAACCGAAAGAAAAAGACGTGATGCGTATCGAAACAAATAATAATAATGACAATGTTTTTATATGTTTTATATTCTAATATTTAAAAATATAATTTATATGTGTTTAAGTTGAAATAAAGGAGATGACAATAAATATTTAATGTATTTGAAACTCAACGGCGAGGTTATTCAAGGTTACGTGGATTTGGGTAGCCAATGTACGCTAATTCGTCATAGTGAGACTGTTAAGAGGGGAATCACGTGGACTGATAGCAACTTACCGACTATGAGGGGTATAGGTGAGAGTATTGTAGTACCATTAGGTGAAGCAAATGTCATTATTGAAATTCAAGGTATTGCGGAAAAGGTTAACGCGTATGTTGTTGATGACAGCGTTATTAAATATACAGTTTTAATTGGACAACTTAACATTCAATACAGGATAAGTTTTTAACCAGTGCGCAAACTGTAACCATGAATTCGGTATATCATTCTAGACCTCCCAGCGCAGAAATTTTTCGTCGGTTATACAAAAAAAAATCAGCTGTTCCATACATTTTGACCGCGTAGGTGTTGCACTTTTCTATGAAACAGCTGATTTTTTTTTTGTATAACCGATGAAAAATTTCTGAGCTGGGGGTCTAGAATGATATGCTGAATTCATGATTACAGTTTGCGCACTGGATAAAAACTTGTATGTAGATTGGGTACGGTTCCCGCGTTGGGCAAAGTGTTATTGAGTTTTCCAAACTGGAATATCTCGGTAGTAGCCCGGAGCCTCATTTGTGCTCGGTTGATGGGAATAGGCTCGCCTTTTTTTACACTGGCGAAATGTAGGTGTACTAACCCTCTCTCTGGGATTCTCTGGCTTAATGTTATCAACCAAAAATCAAAATCTTCAGTTTTTAACCGACTTCGAAAAAAGGAGCAGGTTCTCAATTCCACTGTAATTTTTTAAGTATGTTTGTTACCTCATAACTTTCGACTGGGTGAACCGATTTTGATGATTCTTTTTTATTTGAAAGCTGGTGCATCCCATGTGGTCGCATTTTAATTTCATATAGATCTGATGATGCGTTTCGAAGACAGACAACGGAACTCTTAAAAAAATAACAGTAAATAAACCGCGATTGTTGCTATTGCATAAATATGCATTGTTTTGACCCCCAGGATGATGAAATTTCGAATTAGTGGGGTAGGTACTATAACTAAAAAGTAAAAAATAAAAACTTTTTCCAACAAAAAACAACAACCGACTTCCGAAAAAACACTACAAAGTGAAAAATAACTTTAATTTCGGAAGGCGGTGACAAAAAATTAAAATACATAAATATCCAAAGTCACCGACTTCCGAAATTAAAGTTATTAATCACTTTGTAGTGTTTTTTCGGAAGTCAGTTGTTTTTTTTTTTTTTTTTAAACAACCGGCTGTCTTTCCTAGACAGGGACCATAAACAAAACACTACTTTTTCTACGTACCTTCCTCCACATCAAAATCACACTTCGAAGAATACAAATTGAGAATGAACACATTCAAAATAACTATAAAGTATTTGTTTACCATTATTTAAATAAATTAATAAAAAATAAATATGAATAAAACTATCGACACGACTCACGGACGGGCATCGCCACAAATGTTAACAAATAAACTGATTCTGTCTTGCTTTTAATTATGGATTCCGAAATTATTATTTTGATCAGGATTATACGATAAAAAAAGGCTTATAAAAACATCGTGTATAGTTACTTGAACCGTTTTTTTGGTATTCTTAAGCTTGCCTAATCGTCCCGTGCTAGGTCATCATTCTAACTTGACGTAGGTAATTGGAATTACCCAATTCGTAACAAAAAGCAAAACACAAGTAAACCTACTAAGTATACAGGGTAAGTTTTTATCCAGTGCGCAAACTGTAACCAAGAATTCAGCATATCATTCTAGACCATTCATTTTTACAAAAAAAATAATCAACTGTTTCATAGAAAAGTGCAAAACCTACGCGGGCAAAATGTATGGAACAGCTGATTTTTTTTTGTATTACCGCCGAAAAAGTTCTACGCTGGGGTGTCTAGAATGATATGGTGAATTCATGGTTACAGTTTGCGCACTGGATAAAAACTTATCCTGTATTTGCAAAAGTAATAAATTATGCTCGTCCCACGTGATGGCAAGGATTTCATTTTCCTTAGAACCTTTTTCCAACGATGTTGTTGTCGGGTTCCGGTCTAACCGGATGCAGCTAAATGTCAGTAATATAAATGGGCCGACTACCCATGGGACCTCCACAACCCAGTCAATACTTCAATGAGTTTTACGATATCTATCGATAATATTGATTGTGAGACTTTCGGGCTGCTGACTACTCGAAACGACTGTCGAAGATTAGGTATCTAACGAATGACAGATACCGGGACCAACGGCTATACCCGCTTTCCTCTCACCTCTGCCTAATCAAAATCAAAATCAAAAGTCATTTATTCAAACTAAGCTGAGAGTCAGCATTACATAAGACAGTCCCCCAAAACGCCCGCCGCGTCACCACTTCCTAATGCTATAGCTGGGAATAAAAATCATTCGATGATTCACGTGTGAAGTTGTATTAATTTACACCCGATGGCGTGTGGTATGGGCATCAATATTTGATTGCTACTGCAAGTAAGCTACAATTTACCTAAGTGCCAGCGCAAACTGTGCGTCTTGTCGCTATCGTTTGCATTTGCGACTAGTTCTTTTTTTTGACGGAGGAAACGATAATTTTCATTGAGAATTCGACTCATTTCGACGGCAGATATGGGACCATCGACATCGTACGTATTGTTGAGATTCGCAACATTAACACACATAATGTAGGTACACTAATCTCAGCGCTCACAGCAAGACTGACGCTGACCTGTCGCGCGCGAGTATGCGATTGTCTGAGCTTTTTTTTTTAATTGACATCTTGCAGGTCAATCTAGGAGGTCAGTTGTGTAGTAAGGCTGTTTAACCGGACTTGCCTGCTGTTGCCTCAATAAATTGGTAACAGGGAATAAGAAACTAAGCGACTAACTACACTCTCTCTCTTGCAATCATAATATTATTATCTATTTTTTTACTGTGACCACGAATTTGGACGACCTCTACTAAAACGAATTAAGATCTGCCTCATGGTATTCACGCTAAATATTGCACGGAATCTACTAAACGACCTTTAAAAATTGTGTTAATATGACAAGAAACTGGTTTAGCTAAATTATCATATCATGATGGTTAAAAACTTTTAAACACAACACTAGCCTCTGCCCCTGAATTTTCTTATTTTTCCATAAAATACTTATGTAAACACGGTGTAATTTTAATCACCGTCAACCTCATAAGGGGTCATTGTACTCAGCATTATGAACAACTTTTCCTATGGGCCCAAACCTGAAATCGCGACATTTCGATTCATAATGATGAGTATAATGACCCCTTATCCTGTGAGGCTGTCACCAATACACATGATTTTAATTATTATAAGTAATTCTGTAAAGCCATATTTGTTACAATCGCGAATTATAATATTTTTATCAACATACAACCTGACACTGACCTGTAAATTGCAAAAAACGTATATATAATGTATCCTCGTGCTTCCCCCTTAAGGTTTCGGTTTTTTTACCAATCTACAATGAAAAATACTTAAGTATGGCTATTCAGCCTATTGGACTTATAGAGGTATGAGGAACAGGGTGTAAAGTTCACTCATGCTCTATAGAATAGGGAGGATCTTCCGATGAGACGGGTGTTGTGTCTGGTGGGCTACTGCCCGACGGTTGATGTCGGGATGTTGTATATACATATGTAGATCGCGCGGTAAACTCTGCTTGCGCGATGTAGTTGATGTAGTTGCGGTATGACGTTGAGTCTTGAGTAGTTCACATATGGCATTGTAGATGGCGCCACTTTACTTTTAGTGTTTTTCCACATTTTGTTGATTTGAAGTTTCGTATGTGGGTCATTGTAGATGTCCGCCACAGACTAATCCCAGGTCGTACCAGGCGCGGTCCGAGGAGGGGGGTCCTAGGGGTCATGACCCCCTCCCAAAGCCGTAAACGTAAAGCTTAAAATAGTAATTTTCTCATTAATATGTAGGTAGTCTTTGTCTGTGACCCCCCCAAAGTCTTTGGCTGCGACCGCGCCTGGGTCGTACAAGTGTTTTTCATCACGAATTTCTCAATACAAAAGAAAAGAAATAAAGAAAATACATTTGTTTAGCACAGACTAAAAAGGCACACAATGAAAATGAAAATGAAATTATTTATTTCAGAGCAAGCACACAGTAGTTATAAATGTCCATATTATGTTAGTAGGTAGATACATTTAAAGATATTTTAGTAAAATTTACAAATTAATATTATTTTGGACATGCATGAGCGACCAATGCCTCAGGATTTGGCTGTCCACTCTGTCCGACACCAGGCTCAGAAGCGTGTTTGCGCTAGCCCTTACCCGAGACCACAAGGAGGTCGTTCTTTTGCGAAGCACCGCCTGGAAGCCGTCCGTGCTGTGGTCGGCAAACATGCCGGAGGCACTGCACCTCCATGGGAGCCCCAACAAACACCTGAACGCGTTGTTATACTGGAAGCGCAGAGCATCGTAGGCTTTTTTTGTGTAATTGCTCCACAGGTTGCACGTGTACGTATTACGTTTGACAATAGCTTTTGAATAGCGTGACTTTAACGCCACGTGAGCATCGCGCAAACCTGCGAGAAAGCATATTACCCCTTACCGACAATGCCCTGCGCTCCCTATCCATGTTAGTTTCTCATTGACCCAGAGACCCAAGTACTTAAATTGGGACATTTGCTGTTGGACAGGGCCATTTAGTGTGATTGGAAGAACTGGGTAGGTTTTAGTCCCAGCCTTGAAAACTAGCAGCTCGCTCAAACTCAAACTCAAACTCAAAGCATTTATTTCAATTAAACCATTTACAGGCATTTTTGAATTGTCAAAAAGTCGATCACTTGGAAAGTTGAAGCTAGTTATCCATTCCATAACGTAGATCTCTATGGAGAAGAACGGGCAAGAAACTCCACTCGCTGTTCTGAACATTGTACTTGAGCCCATGGGCCATTGGATATCGTTCACAATGGTCAATAGTCACCTCACGGAACTACTTGAGGGGCCCAGCAGCACCCTGTCATCAGCATAGCTATATAATATTATTAGTAAAAACACCATCCACTGAACAACCGACACCAGCACTGCTGAGCTCCTCCTTCAGTCCATTAACATATACATCAAATAGAGTAGGTGAATTTAACCCCCCCACACTTCATCCTATATTCATCCGAGCCTTCGCCCAACTACCTGACAAAATTGCTTTGGATATCATACCAGTATGTAATATATTGATGATTTCTACATTGTATGCAGGCGCGGTCATGACCCCCCAAAGCCGTAAACCTAAAGCTTAAAATAGTAATTTTTCGAAAATATAAAAAAAAATCTTATTAATATGTAGGTAGTCTTTGTCTGGGACCCACCAAAGTCTTTGGCTGCGACCGCGCCTGATTGTATGACACCATGTCAAATGCTTTTGACAGATCTAGGAAGCAGGCGTATAGTGGTGTTCTCTTGTCAGTGTAATACCGAACAGTATGTTTTTGACACAGTACTGCAGATTCTGTGGACAGCCCAGCAGGTCTGACAAAACACATTTCTGTTAGCGTTCACGCCAATTTGTTTTGTCTAGGCCTGCTGGTCGGAATCCGAATTGCCCATCATACAAAGAGACATATTGGCTTAAGTACCTGTTAAGTACACCATCCAGCACGTTACCCAGGGTCGTGGCCAGAGATATAGGTCTATAATTAACCTCACCTACTTCAATATACAGCAAAAAATAAATAATAAAAAACAACAAAAAGTGTAAGTGCGATGTCAGAAACTAGCATTAAAGTATGGCACACGGCTGCGCCAAAAGACTCAGTTCAACAAAAAGACTCAGTACACGACGACGGACGCTGGAATCGCAGTTCGATGTCTGGATTTATGAAGCTTCACCCCCGTAACTGTCGAAACACGCCTACGTAATAATTTTTTTATTGACGACACACGTTTACAAATGAAAAAAAGCCAAATCAATTAATCATTATATATTACTAGCTTTTGCCCGCGGCTTCTCTCGTGTTAATTTAGAATTTGACAATTAATTCGGCTTGTACTCTGCTTGTAATATTATATATAATTCAATCATGATTCTAAAGACAGGTGGCGCCATCTATTATCATATGAAAGTTACTGTGTAGGTACTTTTTTTCGGGATGAAAGGTACCCTAAGTCCGTTTCTGTACACCTGACAACGTATATGCAAAATTTCAGGATAATTGGTTCAGTGATTTAGGCTTGAAAGGGTAACAAACAAACATACTTTCGCATTTATAATATTAGTTAGGATAGGATTGTTATCCGTCTCATGAAGATCCGGTCAGGTGACTGACATTTAGTTGAATATTATCAATTTCACGTTATTGTAGACCTTGAACTTGCTACTCGTGTGTGTAATTAATTAATATTGTGGTTTCTATCCGTTTAATTTTAATTATACCGATTATACCTAATTGCGAAATCCATGCCTGGACTTAGAAACCCAGGTACCTTTAGGCCGTTGGCCCTCGCCCCCATCCCGAAGCCATTTTGGAAATTAAACCATTAAAATGCGCAGATAGTCGTAAATGTAAGAGACCAACCCGGCTGGGGCCTTGTAGGCCTAGGCAGAAATTAAGGGCTGACGCAGACAAAGTCACAAGCACCAGCTAATTTTATATTAGACTGTCAACCGTTTCGTACGGGGCAGTCCCTGTGCATGGATTCACCATTTTATGTGGACACTAATTCAACACTTTTTATGTTGTCTCACCATGGACTCGTCGAGTACTTTTTATATTTCCTTCTAAAGCATCCTGGATCCGGTGGCTGAAAAGGTAGGTAATGAGTATTTAGGTGTCTAATAACTTACTAAATGTTCTCACTCATATTAGTGTTGTGCTTAAGTTGTTGGATGACAATTGACATCTACGTGATAAGCGAAAAGGCTGTATAATTTGTGATAACGTCTGACAGTGAAATGGGAGCTCTCCCATTTCGCTGCTGTCACTCGACAGACGCTATTTTTAACCGACTTCAAAAAAAGGAGGTGGTTCTCTTTTTTATGTTTGTTACCTCATAACTTTCTACTGGGTGAAACGATTTTGATGATTCTTTTTTTATTTGAAAGCTCGTGCTTCCCGTGTGGTCCCATTTCAATTTCATATAGATCTGATAATGCGTTTCGGAGACAGACAACGAAACTCTTCAAAAAATAATAGTAAATAAACCGCGATTGCTGCTATCGCATAAATATGCATTGTTTTGACCCCAAGGATGATAAAATTTCGAATTAGTGGGATAGGTACTTTAACTAAAACGTGAAAAATAAAAACTTTTTCCAAAAAAAAAACAACCGACTTCCGAAAAAACACTACAAAGAGAAAAATAACTTCGGAAGACGGTGACTTTGGATATGTAATCTTTAGTGAATATAGGATTTGAGCGTGCTCACACCCGTTCCGAATTGGAGGGACCGCGATAACGATGAATTGTTATAGATGACGTCACGACATGCGCCCTCTCGCGATAACGCCGACCATGCCTAATGCTAATATCACCGCACAGAATACTTTTTAATATATATGCATCACCGTGACCGCTGTCAAAAATGACAGTTGTGCTGATTTCATACCTTTAGCTAACTTATATTTATTAGAAATATGGGTTAGGTTAGGTTAGATTAGAACTGTGACCAGAAGCGCGCGAGCCGAACGAGCGCTACTTCCAAAGGCTGTTAACGAAACAGCTAATTAAGCTAGCTGCGGCTAGCGGCTGCGACATATCACGCGTAGGATAAGTCTGCTTGGCCTAGGACAAACTAGTTTGAGTTTTAATCGTGATGAGCGTTAAGAGCAATATTTTTCTAATTCGGAAAGCAGTCATAGGCTACGTTCCGAGTAAAGATAATATCGATTTGAGCGTGCTCACATCTGTTCCGAATTGACGTGAGCGCGATAACGATGTCCCGTGAATCGTCATAGATGACGTCATGACATGCGCCATCTTGCGATAACGCCGACCATGCGCTACACTAATATTCACCATGAGCGCTGTCAAAAATGACACTTGTGCTGTTATGTTCTTTGATGACAAAAATGACAGTTCTTAGCTGTCATAATCGCGATATCTAACTCGGAACGCAAATTATTGATGTGAGCGCTCACAGCGCTATTTTTCTAATTCGGAAAGTGGCCATAATCTTGTTCGAAATGTTGTCAAACAACATCATACTGTCAAACTGTCAGTGTCAACATTCTAACAAATCAATGAAAATATTAGAAATGGAATGGGAGATATAATTGCAGAGCGAGAAAAAGTTTGAAAATAATAGTACTCCTATGAGATTATCCCTTCAAAATGAGCACGAATAATCGTAAGGGTCCGATCGTGGACTCTGGCTCGTGCAGATGCTGTGGTGCAGTCAAGAAATGCCGATTATTGAACGTGGATTACGAATGGTCGGGTCAACGCGAAGTGTATGCCGATATGTTTGTCGACTGTTTTGGACTGGTGGTTAGTTTAAATTTCCTTTTTTACGTCCTTATACTGAGCTGACCTATTCTGTTACCCAGTAACTGGGTTGTGGTGGTTAGATAGGCGGTCGCTCCATGTAAAATACTGATACCCAGCTGCATCCGGTTCGACTGGAAGCTGACCCTAACATAGTTGGGAAAACGCTTGGTAGATGATGATGCTACTGAGCTGACGTATTACTAGAACCGCTATGCTGAAAGAAATATTCTTTTTCCTACCAAAAACCAAATAATAGGTTGTTGTTGTTTACGATTGAACCAACTAAATTGACCAAAACCAGCTTTATTAAAGTTACAATATTTATTTCATGGGTACATAAAGAAAATTGATTCTGTGATGTATTTAGGTAATTTATAATATAATTTGGATCCTTATATTACATGGAGCAACTACCTCATCATCATCATCATATCAGCCGAAAGACGTCCACTGCTGGACATAAGCCTCCCCCAAAAGGGCCATAATCGCCACACTTGGCAGGCAGGTTGGCGATCGCAGAATGGTCAAATGCATAGAGAACGCTGCTGCCCATTCTGCAGTACGTCCCTTCTACGACGCCCACGGGAAAAAATGGGATGGTGCTATTCTTTTACATCCGGCACCACACGGATGCAATGGAGCAACTACCTATGAGGGAGTAATAGCTGATCTTTGTATTATGCTCGTAAATGGGTGCTGCTCGTTGTGACTGACTGTCTTGCTAACCATGGTTTTACTCCTGTTATTAGTAATTAATGTTTATCTATTATACTCCAAATGCCCTAGTTTAACATTTGTTACTTCAAGTTACATCTAAATGAACTTAATGCAGCATTGAATAATTATGTAAGTGGGCACGCCCTTTACACCTGGAGGCTTTTGTTTTGGTATTTGGTTCTGTTGGTATATTAGCGTGTGCTAGCTGCTACCAAATATTTTGTTTTATGTTTTGTGATTTGTAATGTTAATTACTTACTATTGTATAGAATCAAGTTCTTCTAACTTAACGGAGAGCCGTGCTGCTCGGGAGTGTGTTGCTCCACTTCTTGTTCCTAGCTAAAGCACCAGGAAGTGGTTGAAGGGCGGGCTTTTCCAGACTGTCTATTTAATTTTGATGTGCAAAAAGTGCTGATTCTCAGCCTAGTTTGAATAAATGACTTTTGATTTCGGTTCGTCTGACCTCCACAACATTTTCTGGTTAACAATATACCCAACATAGCTGTTATAGTATTCATAATTCTTTCCTTTTCAGCTATGTAACTTGGATGGCGAGGAGTCTGAGCGCCTGATCTGCGCGACGTGCGTGGTACGTCTGAGAGACGCTCGCGCCTTCCGACAGCAAGTACTGGTCTGTGAGCAGAAGCTGCTCAGTGCTACGGTGCATGTACATGAAGGTAAGAAGATTAAATAAATAAATCATTTTTATTTAATTTAGACTATGCAATGTCCACGAGAATCAGCACAAATTATAGTTATTATTATTACATCAGCTACTTGCCAGTGAAAGTCCTGTCAAAAACGGTCCAGCCATTTCAGAGATTAGCAAGAACAAACAGACAGACGGACAAAAATTGTTAAAAATGTTATTTTGCTATACGTACCATATATATTCATATGCATGTAGCAAAAACTGGTTATTTTAATATTACAAACAGACACTCCAATTTTATTTATATGTATAGCTTATGCCTCAGTGGCATGTAGGCATATCCAATGTCCCAGTACAGGGCTGTCCCATCTATCTGCTATAGCATTAAGCTTTTCTGAGGCTGTGATGCTGTATATTGCTTGATATTTTCTCATGTCACAATCAATCAGAAATGCTCATAATTGAGCAATTTCAGAGAGCAATGGTGGCCCAGCGGTATCGGCTCTGACGAGTTGTGCGTTGGGGGCTCTAACTAGTGATGTTCCGGATATCCGTATCCGTATTCGCGCATATCCGCGAGGAGCAAAAATATCCGTATCCGTATCCGTTACGTTTTTCACAGATCTTTTACGGATCTTTTACCTTATTAATAATTGCACTACTAAATTTCTTTGTAGACATTTTTTTAACACGTACATCAAACACAAACGCTATCTATGCTCACCGCTGTGTCTTCGTGGAGGCGATCGGCGGCAGCGATCTCTCGCGTCCGGCCCTGGTCCAGGCCATGGTACAAAGCAAGAGTGCATGGGTAGCCGTCGCTTCCTTCAGCGAAACAGTGATGCTCGCAAAGAGGGAGGCGGCGCACGTGTGGGAGAGGCAGAACATGCGCCCTCCCGGCCGTTGCCTCCGCAAGAGACGCCCTGGGCGTCGGGAATCCCAGGCTGCTTCCCGGCCACCGTAGCGCGGGCGACGAGTAATGGGTAGCTCACTGTCCGGTAAGGACCAAGCCCGGCTCGACGGCGCCTTGTTTTTCACGCGCGCCTCAAAGAGATGTCAGCACCAATTGATGGGGCCCGCAAAGGCCGATGCCTGCCAGGGGTGCGGATTGTTCGAAAGAGATACCGCGGCCCCTGGCACACAGGCAACTGAGAGAACACGGGTGGATTTTAGTCAAATAAGTCTGACACGCCCTCTTGCTCCACCCAGAGCGGGAGAAGTTATTTGATAATTTCCCACCCAAAAAAAAAAATACACTATCTATACTGCCCAGTGTCATACTAAACTATATGCCTGTATGGACCTACGGTATTCAGCTGCGGGGCTGCACCAGCCAAAGTAATCGTCAAATCATACAACGTTTTCAAAACAAAATACTAAGGGAGTATAGTAAGCGCGCCCTGGTACGTAAGAAATAGCGACCTCCACCGGGACCTCAAGATGGATGTCGTAAACATAGTTATACAAAAATATGCAGAAGCTCATGAACACAGTCTTCATCACGTGAATGTCGAGGCGATCCAACTCCTTGACAACACTGAATTAGTGCGAAGACTAAAAAGGGTAAAACCCTTTGAGTTAGTTTAGTGTAAGTGAACTTAAACTGTAGTGCAAGTGCTGACTTTAATAAAGAACCCGTGAATCAAGTGTCTTCCCCTTAACTTACAGTGATAGAAAGACGTTATTGGACGATTTCTTAGTTTAATAGTTACTTAGCAGTTTAAGTTATATTTAAATTACTTATTAATTATTGATTGCTAGATTGTAATGTGAATAAAGTATTATCTATTGTGATATTTTATTAAAAAAAAAACTAAAGTATAAACAAAACAAAACAAAGACCCGTGCAACACCAGTCGAAACATGTTCTGTCACGCAAAGCGTCAATTGGCGTCGACTAACGTTTCAAGGTCACGTGCACCGACACCGATTAAGTAAGTTAAGATCCGTATCCGCGGATCTTGACACCACTTTTCCGGATTCGGATCTGCGGATTTACATTTTTAATGATCTAACACACCACTAGTTCTTACACAGGCGCTTTACTTTGTGTAAATTATTTCATCGCCATTGCTCTCAAAACGGTGAAAGAAAACACCGTGTCTAACCGGACTTTTGACAATTCAAAAGTGCCTGTAATTGATTTAATTGAAATAAATGCTTTGCGTTTGAGTTTTTGTTTGATTTTGTACGTGCTCCCCGCATCCAGCGGATTCCTGCGGCCACAAGGTCATCGGTCCATATTGTGGCAGGCCTTCCAACTCTACGTCTTCCGGTACGCGGTTGCCACTTCAGAACCCTCCGGCCCCATTGGCCATCTGTTCTGCGAGCAATGTGCCCTGCCCACTGCCACTTAAATCTGGCAATTCTTCGGGCTATGTCGGTTGCCTTGGTTGTCCTGCGGATCTCTTCATTCCTGATTCGATCACGTAGGGAAACTCCAAGCATAGCCCTCTCCATTACCTTTTGGGTGACCTTTAGCCTTCTGATACGGTCCATTCTGAGCCACCACGTTTCAGTGCCATAAGTCATCACTGGCAACACGCACTGGTCAAAATCTTTCGTCTGGAGACACTGCGGTATTTAGGACGAGAAGAAGTGCACTAATAATACATTTTATTTCAGATAACGAAAGCAGTTACGTAATGGAAGTGGTAGTAAAAGAAGAAGTTGACGAGGACGACCTACCATTGAAACCAGCTGGATTTAATGCGTCACAACAACACAACAGTTATGACTCTGATGATGGTGTCCTTGTAACTGACCCCATCGAAGATACTACAGAACCCATCGGAGATACTACGAAACAGAATGAAGAGTCTGTCACAACAACATGTACGTTTTTTTAACTTACTTGTTACCATAGAGTTCAGGGAGTTTGTTGCGCCACTTCTTCCCAGGATTAGGGAGTGGTGAAGGGCGAGCGTTTTGAGGGACTGTCTTATGTAATTTTGACGTTCAAAAAGTGCAGACTCTTAGTTCAATACCAGTATTTCACACTATCTGACCCGTGCACACTTCGTTGGGCGGTAAACATTTTTACTTGTAATGAAACTATGAGTGTGGTTAACATATGCTGTCGTTGACTTTTTTGTAGGCAATATCAAGCTCTACAACTTTCCTCTAGAACTCAATCATATTATGTATGATATATCTCTAATTGTTAAGGCAGCGTTTATAAGAAACGTTTTCGTTCGACCGTTTTTTCTCCGACTTTGCAAATTGACTACCACGAAAAATTATTTAAATTTTTCGGGTTACTATACACCGTGAAATTTAAATGGTTGTTTTCCCGCGGCAGAACAACTTGCCATAAGGAGTACTTTCGAAGCATAGAGTAAAAGTAAAAAAAATAGATTTTTATTGTTTTAAAATAATTAAAACAAAAAATCATCAACTCGATAAAACACTACTCAATAGTAACACTAGGGGTAACTTGTAGGTACTACTCGAATCGCACGCACCTTCAACAAAGGGAACAGCGATGTATAAACGTTCAAAGCAAAATAAACTCTCCCACGTACTGATTTTTCACAATGGTTAATCTGCAATTTTTTGTTTCTAATATTTTATTTGTTTATAAAACGATTGTATTACCAAGACAAAACCATTACGCTACGGGAAAACAACCATTAAAATTTCACGGTGTATAGCTTATGACGTGTGCGTTACCTAGGCCAGATGTTGTCGAAAATGGTCATTTGAATCTTATAGATAATTAGTTTTGCGGCTTCTGTAATTGAGACCTTTTTCTTTCTAATGGGAATATTTAAATAATTACTAGCTATAAAATTAGTTGTCTAGATGAAGTAAATGTTGTGCCTTATTTTGTATTTGTTCTTTCATCGGTTGCGAAGTTATTCGAGATTTTGCTGGGGTAACGTTTTTGGTTTTGCTAGATCTTTGAAACGGTTAAGCGGATTCTTATCATATTTTGTACATGGCTTCTTGGGAATTAGTTTAAATTTGTTCTGCAATAAAAAAACCAAAATAATACATAGCTTAAAGGTTATTTCATTAAATAGAAAAACACTTCAATTGGTCCCAGCACTCTCAATAAGAGCTCTAAAGACTTACTTTAAACGTTATTTTAAAGCTTGTAACTGCCTTCAAATGTACGTGAAGTTTCATTAGTATCCTGTAAGTATTTAACAAGTTATGATGATATTGAGTTCTTCACGAGCACGGTCTTGATGCGCGCGGTGTTATTTGGCCACTGGATTGGATATATGAACTGAATGTTATGTCAATTATTAGTTTTTTAGTTCAGTTGTATATCAGTAAAATTTCAGCTCAGTACATTGGATAATTAATGAGATAATACGATTAAAGTCATCAGGAAGTGAATGACCGTGGTAACCCGACCAAGTTTAGGTGGTTACGAAAAAGCGAAAACGCAAAACATTATGGTACCTTCTAAAATATGTAGGATAGTGTTACAAATTTAGTACAGACATGTACACAAGTTTAAAAAAAACTACGTGATTATTAAATAATTTTTATTGACAGGTAATATAATCATTTCAATTTAACTTTTAAAGTATTATTAAACTTGTATAGATATACAGACGTAGAGGAGAACGTCAAACGATATTTTTTATAACTTCACCACGCAGCCATAGTCGCCACCACACTCATACGTAGGTATTATGTCGCCATCACCGCGTCCATCATCGCGGCCCACGGCTATTGCTATGTTGCCATTCTGTTTATGACTACAATAAAAACAAAGAGTACATTTTTTTTGTCTAAATCCTTAATGGGGTTTCAATTGTAGTTTTGCTACCTACATATTTGAAACTCGAATCGTCATCTATTTGCGAGTTTATATCAACGCGAGTGTCGCAACAAGGTAATTATGGATTTCTTAAAGTCTAAGTGTTTGTTGTCCAAGGAGTTTGTGGAAATAAATAAATACCTACCTGTTGCGGTAGTCCCGACTCCCGACATTGATAACGATAAAAATCGGTCGCTAAGTCATGAATTTCATTAATCAAGTTTCTAGTCATATTTTGACAATATACCTATACACAAAAACCTTCCACTTGAATCAATCTATCTGTTTAAAAAAACTGCTTCAGAATCCGTTGCGTAGTTTTAAAGATCTAAGCAAACAGGGACAGACAAACGGGAAGCGACTTTGTTTTATAGGTACTATGTAGCGAAGGATAAATATGTCGTTATCATTGTTGAGAATTCCAGTCTAGGTAATAATTAAGTACGAAAGAAAAGAAAATAATAAGTTCCTAAATTTAAATATTTAAGCCTTAAAAAAATATAGTTTTAGATAAGTACCTAACAACATGTAGGTACATATTAACAATAATTTTGCTACTATTTCTGTAGTTACATTATACAAGCTTATCTTGTTCGTGAATTCATCAAGCAGCCTGCACCATAACTATGATCATCAATAGAAGCACTCCACATTAGCAGTAATTCGCCACACTTATTATTTTATATTAGCTCTCACGCACTCTATAAATATTTGCAAAAACAGGAAACGGAACTGCCGAAACGCATGCGCACTCTACAAGATGAATTATGTGATTACGGAGCATGTTTAGTGCGATATGCAAACAATGCGCCCCTTCACCCCACCCCTTCCGCGTCCCACCGAACGACATGTTATATCAGTGGTTTTTGATAAGTTTGTGCAACTGGAAGATAATAATAATGTTTTCATAGTACAGATATTATTATATTATTAATGTATTTAACAGTGTACGCGTCTGTACCGAAATTGTAAGGTGTATTATACTAAACATTTCAAAAGATAGTATAATGTTCTGCGTTTTCGCTTTTTCGTAACCACCTAAACTTGGTCGGGTTACCACGGTCATTCACTTCCTGATGACTTTAATCGTATTATCTCATTAATTATCCAATGTACTGAACTGAAATTTTACTGATATACAACTGAACTAAAAAACTAATAATTGACATAACATTCAGTTCATATATCCAATCCAGTGGCCAAATAACACCGCGCGCATCAAGACCGTGCTCGTGAAGAACTCAATATCATCATAACTTGTTAAATACTTACAGGATACTAATGAAACTTCACGTACATTTGAAGGCAGTTACAAGCTTTAAAATAACGTTTAAAGTAAGTCTTTAGAGCTCTTATTGAGAGTGCTGGGACCAATTGAAGTGTTTTTCTATTTAATGAAATAACCTTTAAGCTATGTATTATTTTGGTTTTTTTATTGCAGAACAAATTTAAACTAATTCCCAAGAAGCCATGTACAAAATATGATAAGAATCCGCTTAACCGTTTCAAAGATCTAGCAAAACCAAAAACGTTACCCCAGCAAAATCTCGAATAACTTCGCAACCGATGAAAGAACAAATACAAAATAAGGCACAACATTTACTTCATCTAGACAACTAATTTTATAGCTAGTAATTATTTAAATATTCCCATTAGAAAGAAAAAGGTCTGGCTGGGGTAACGTTACGCCAGCAGGAAATGTTTTTGTGAAATAATTAAAAAACTATAAGCGCAACAAATTTAAAAATGTGCGCAACAATTACAGAAGCCGCAAAACTAATTATCTATAAGATTCAAATGACCATTTTCGACAACATCTGGCCTGGGTAACGCACACGCTTATGACACTCAAACGTGGCTATCTATTTGTAAAAGAATGTTCAAAATCGGTTCAGTGGATCGAGAGATTATCCCCTACAAACTCGCAAACTTTACCTCTTTATAATATTAGTATAGATGGAGCGACTGCCTCTCTGACCTCCACAACCCAGTGACTCCACACCCCAATACTGGATAAGACAACGCTCCTTAGAGACTGTATGTCAGACATTCGAGCTTCTGGCTACTCGTAAGGACTGTCAAAGATGTATAAATGACAACTGGTTTAACGTGCTTTCCGAGGCACGGAGGGGTCTTGCTTGATATGTGGAGATGTTCCGACCACGAGCCAACATAACAGTTGCTGTTGGCCGTGGATGGGTGACGTAACACTTACCAAGGTCTCATAAAGCATAAAAAATGTGACACTGATTAGTGAGAAAGACATTGTAATTAAATACACCCAAAGGAAACTAGTAAAATTCACGAAACTCATACTCACATGGAGTCCTTAAACATAACTGACGAAAGTAAAAGTAAAGGGTTACCAGCATCTGCCTTGCGTTTCTCAACTATGTTAGGGTCGGCTTCCAGTCTAACCGCGTTCAGCTGAGTACCAGTACTTTACATGGAGCGGCTGTCTATCTGACCTCAACAACCCAGCTACTGGGTAGTAGTCAAAGGCGTCGTCCTAATTGGCTATCGATCGTACGAGTAAACGATGCGATTTCATCGTATGATGCCCCAAAAGGTGTCCCAATGTATCACGCCTTCTGCGCAACGGCGCAATTTACACAATTTTACACGCTTTATATTAGCTTCACTTGTATGTTTGTTTGTATGTAACCGACTCCTTTGGACGCTATTTTGACCCACTTTAAACGGTCAGATTTCATTTAAACTTTGTAGACTTATCGAGGACCTATGACAATTCAATAATTTAAAAAAATAATAGAAAAAACACACTTTTGTAGTTTAAAACTAAAAAATAGAAAATAATAGGTTGGGGAAAAAGTTTCTTCGCATTTTTTAAGAAAATTCAAAACATTTTTTAATAAAGTTTATTACATTTAACTAAAGTATGTAGGTACCATTTTGTTCGATAACTTTTTGCCATCTTGTAGGTAGGGACATGATCCCATTGCTATAGAAATTTTGGGACTTCTGGTCAAAATACCGCGACAAGTGGTTTTGGCAGTCCTCTCGTGATGTTAACCTGACACTGCCTAAAGAATTCTGAAGAGACCGAAACAGGTGGAAATCTGAAGGTGCAAGGTCAGGACTATACGGCGGATGCATTAACACCTCCCAGCCAAACTCTCTTAATTTTTGTTGGGTGGCTAAAGATGTGTGAGGTCTAGCGTTATCATGATGAAAAACCACACCCCTTCTGTTGATTAATTCCGGCCGCTTTCTCTCAACTTCTTGCTTTAATCTCATCAGTTGTTCGCAGTAAAGTTCAGAATCGATGGTCCTGCCTGGTGGTAACAGCTCATAATGAATAATGCCCTTCCAATCCCACCACATACACAGCATCACCTTGTTGCGAGTTAACCCGGGTTTCGCCACAGTCTGTGAAGCCTGACCGGCCTTTGACCACGACCTTTTTCGCACGTTCCTATCATACGTGATCCACTTTTCATCACCAGTTATCAGCTTCTTCAAAAATGGTTCGGTTTCATTACGTCGTAATAAAGAATCACAAATGAGTACACGGTTTATTAGGTTTCTTTCAGTGAGCTCGTGAGGTACCCAAATGTCGAGCTTTTTTGTGTACTCAGTTTTTTTCAAATGCGCCAAAACTGTTTTGTGGTCAATTTCCAGTTCTTCAGCTACGTCGTAACTACTGGTATGCCGATCTTGCTCCACTTTTTCAAAAATGGCATCCATTTTATCCGTAATAGGGCGACCAGAGCGACGTGCATCTTTGACATTAAAATTTCCGGATTGAAAACGCTTAAACCAAATTTGTGCTACTCTCACAGACACTACACTAGGTCCATAAACATCGCAAATTTTTTTCGCGGCTTGCGTTGCATTTTTACCTTTGTGTAGTAAAATTTTAAAATGTATCGAATTTCTTCATTAGATTCACTCATCTTGACGGTACGAAAAACAAATGAAAATCACACATTTTCCTAATTTGAATTTGGAATTATGGTCTTTAAAATTTAAACTTTCAATGATACCAAAACCAGCCAGATACAAATAGTATAGCCAAAGAGATTTTATTACAAGTTCATACATACTATAATGCGAAAAGACTTTTTCCCCAACCTAATAAATAATAGTTTCAAAAAACTAAAAAACACGCTTTAAAAACCAAACTAAAAAGTAGAAAATAATTTAATTCTATTAAAAAGCATGGGGTGCTTGATATTAATTGATTATAAAAATACATCAAAAAGCACCCCACGCTTTTTAATAGAATTAAATTATTTTCTACTTTTTAGTTTGGTTTTTAAAGCGTGTTTCTTAGTTTTTTTAAACTATTGTTTTTTACAGAGATTTTTAAAATTGCAAATGACATCGAAAAACTAAGACGTACATAATATGCTCTATTGATCCAGAAATCAGATTTTTCCTGCAGCTTTGATTGCACGATCAAACCCATCGTACGATCGTTATTTCATGTGTATGTGCGATGATTTGCAAGCTTCAATTAGGACACTAATGACATTTGAGTGTTTAATCTTGACGTGCGTCGAAATCGCATCGTTAGCTCGTACGAACGCAGCCAATCTACGCTAAACCACGCCGAACTGTCTAGTCAAATAATTACATCTTAATTCCAGTGTCGATACAAGTAAAAGTAGAAGAGGTACAAGAGAACTCACTTGAGCCGTTGTCGCCGGGACGTGGGGGCGCCACCGTCGACCCGGACCAGACAGACATGTTGGGCAAACTCAGAAGTATGAAGAGAAAAATTGACCAGATGCAAAATAAAGATGGTGAGATTTGTTATATTTTATAACCCCTTTTTTCTTATGTTATTTACAACACTTTACTTAATTTTTTTTTGTAATTTGCAGGTGATTGTCAGGTTGTATATTGCTGAAAATATGATTTGCGACCGTAACAAATATGGCTTTATACAACATTATTTTTAGTAAATGCGAAATTTGAATATAGTTTGTTCAGAATAAGTAACTGAATCGATTCCAATAATTTTTACACCATGTTATTTTTGAAGTGAAAACTTCTTTAGTTTGAGCACTTTTTGGGTGAACAAAAATCATGGAACTCGCGTCATCGACACCGAACGCTTTCCAGCGAGCACACGATTGAGTCGCGCGTTGATGTCTTTTACACGTAATTGTTCAAGTTTTCACTTCTGTCGGCACTTCCGGAGTTGGCACTCCGGAAGTGCCGTTTGTTTCTTTTTTTTTCAAAACAGTTTTCCAAGTGTGATGGAAAATGTTATCACCAGTTAATTACATTACCTTAGGTTAGGTACCTACTGCCTAATTATTATCAATGAGCACAATACGACGCTGGACATAACAAGCTTATAACTGTGATTTTTCATGTTACTGTTTTGAAATTTTGTAGATAGATTATTTACATAAAAATACAAGACAAGTGTTTCGGGTTTCGCATAATTATACTAAAACTAGGGTTGTCCAATTAAAAGGATACAATCCAGACCAGACGCTTTACTTTGTGTAAATAATTTCATCTCCACTGCTCTCAAAACGGTAAAGGAAAACATCGTCAGGAAACCGGCATGTGTTAGAACCGAAAATTCGAAGACATGTGACATCTACTAACCCACACACTGGGCCTGCGTGGTGGGTAACGGCGGGAAATGTAATGCTGGGTCAATCTCTAGCATCAGTGGGATGACACTGACAGCTAACGTCATGCAATTTTTCACGATGTTTTTTTTTACAGAATTGACATACTGTCATTTACGTGAAGCTACTGCTATCTCAAATTTGTTTTCAGAAACCGACCGGCCCGTCTCCCCACTCTACATACGACCAGTATCAGTAGACAAAGACCTACACATACTAAGAAACGCAGTGAAAATCGTCGAGAACTCTTACGCCTGTCCGTTCTACACAGTTTTCAGCGATTACCATTGTATATACTGCCGAGACATGTTCTTAGACCCGACCCAATTACGAGAACATACGATGACTCACGACCCGAAGAAGTATAAAGAGGTACTAGACAGCAAGAAATTAATTCAAGTCGATATCGAAAGAATCGATTGTAGGTTATGCGATGAAAAAATCGATAGTGTCGATACTTTTAAAGAGCACATCACTACGGCCCATGAAGTAAAGTTATACAAAGATGTCAATAACGAATTTATGCCTTTCAAACTTAAAATCGGAACGTTAACTTGCGTCGAATGTGGGAAGAATGTAGGTTTTTTTCACGCGTTAAAGAAACACATGGCCGAGCACTATGGTACTTTTATTTGTGACGTATGCGGCGCTAATTACTTCGAAGAAAGACATTTGACGTTTCATACAAAATCCCACAATACAAAAAAAGATGTGCAAATGTTCCCTTGCGACGAATGTGATAAAACATTTCGTTCTAAAAATAGTAGAGCTTTCCATGTGGCGCGAATACATAAAAACGAGCCAGCCTACCCTTGTAATAAATGCGACGAGGTTTTCATTTCGTACCACATGAGGTACCGACACAAAATGAATGTTCACGGCGAAACACGTAAGTTCCCTTGTGACAGCTGTGCCAAAGTCTTTGACAGCCGGAAAACCTTACGCGAACACAACCAACGAACACACCTACAATTACTCCGTCACGAATGCACAGTATGCGACAAGAAGTTCTATCTACCCTCCGCTTTAAGAGACCATATGACGTCACACACTGGTGAACGGAATTTCAGGTGTGAGTTTTGTGGGAAAAACTACCCTAGGTCTAAAGCTTTAAAGGTGCATTTGCAGTCAGTGCATAGTACTGAGAAAAGGTTCAAATGTGCACTATGTCCGTGCTCTTATACGCAATCGACGAATTTTAAAAATCATATGAAGAATAAACACCCAATGTCGGTAGAGTAGAGTTCAATTTTGTATATTTCGTTATAATTTGCCTAGACTGTTCCCAAATATGTTGGGGTCAGCTTCCAGTGCAACCAGATGCAGCCGATTAAACACCCCCCCACATACACCGCACATACACACACCACATACACCACACACACAATCATATTTTTATTTAATTAAGGAATACAAAGAGTGTCACAATACATATTGTAGGAAGAAATACTTACAAAAAGATCCAATAAAATTTCCCACAAAATTTAGCTATCTCATATTTTTAGTCTATATTAGTTAGTATTGGTTATGTACCTATATACTAGATGTACCTGTCCGGAACAATTTGTAGGTACTATAACTGCTCAAACTAATGCCGCGTTCCCACGGCCCGTTAACCGATTGACCGCGCCAGGCGTTGGTCCTCCTGTTGACTGTCGCGGCCCGTGCTGAGCATTCCCATTGTGCTAAGTAACAAAAAAAACGCCCGTATATGTTTGGACAGGCGCCCTCGCGGCTATGAAATTACCGACTCCCGACTGATCGGACGGACGCGACGAAGGATGCGACCATTCCCACGGTCTGTCAGTTAACGAGCCGTGGGACCGCGGCCAGAGAAGATACCTAGGAAGAAAGAAAGAATATAGTTTATTTGGACACAGTTCCTGAAACACAAAATGAATAACAAAAAAGTGAATATAATTAACTAGGTGCAACAGTGTGTGCCTCACGGACGCGCCAAAAAGGTTCATTTCAGCATTAATGCCAGACAGATGCTGTCTAACGCTGGATTTCTAATGAACCTTTAGGGACAACTGACGAGGAGTACAAAACAGTTTCAACATAGGTAAACAAACATTTTTAAACTTATAAATACACACATCATATAAACTTACAAAACGGAATAAAACGAAAACAACAGGAGCTCAGCGAAACCTGTTTTTACCTATTAATATTTACGTTTATAAATATAAATAAAACCGATCAGGAAATTGACGAACAGGGCCGGATTAGCCACGAATGGTCAAAATGAAGTCGACCGCGACTTATGTGATTGTAAGTCGTAGTTTTGAACCCAGACAAACGCTTTACTTAGTGTAAATTATTCCATCACTACTGCTCTCAAAACGGTGAAGGAAAACATCGTCAGGAAACCGGCATGTGTTAGAACCAAACATTCGAAGACATGTGACATCTACCAACACGCACTGGGCCCGCGTGGTGGATTACGGCCCACTCCCATCTCACCGAGAGGCCTGTGTCCCAGCAGCGGGAACATTAAAGGCTGATTATAATGGGTCAAAAGAAATCTAGTCTCTCCGAGGTAGGATGCTAAAGGCTCCAGCCAAAGTGGATCGCTTTACCTTGGACGTACAAATGATTTGATGTAGGCAAGATTTGTAGAATCGGTAGCTTATATAAAATATTATTTTATAAGAAGCGCAGCTACCTGCACACAAATTTACTTTTAATACCTATGTATGTTATATCTATAAGATTAAATAAACATAATTATGAATTAATTATAAGTATTTAAACTTAACGCATTTTTATTAATGTTCCTTTTCCTGTTGCTTATATTTGACTAGTACTACGCCCGCAACGTAACGTGGTCGCTCAAAATCGGCCTTACTAGAAGGCTTCAAGTCACCCAAAGGGCAATGGAGAGGGCTATGCTTGGAGTTTCTTTCCGTACGTGATCGAATCAGGAATGAAGAGATCCGCAAGAAAACCAAGGTAATCGACGTAGCCAGAAGAATTGCCAAACTTAAATGGCAGTGGGCAGGCACATTGCTCGCAGAACAGATGTCCAATGGGGCCGAAAGGTTCTGGAGTGGCGACCGCGTACCGCAACACGTAGAGTTGGAAGGCCTCCCACAAGGTGGGCTGATGACCTGGTGAAGGCCGCAGGAATCCGCTGGATGCGGGAAGCACAGACCTGGTCGAAGCTTCGGGGAGGCCTATGTCCAGCAGTGGACGTCTTGCGGCTGAAATGACGATGATGATGACGATTAAGATAAAACGAATCAATAAAAATGAAATGTATTTTAAGTACAACATTGAAATGGAATGTCACTTGGCAGCAAGGCATTTGCTGTATTAAAGCGAATCAAAATGCTTGGCGAAATCATCGGCAGATGGATCGTTTGGCAATGCAACTCGCATATTTGTCGTCGTCAACTGAAGTTTCTTCACATAATTATGATCACCACAGAGTTAATGTTTTGAGGCAAGCGTTTATTTCATCGGCAGCGGTCGATCTTGGAATAACTCGTAAGTAAATACTTAACTGTTTAGTGGAAATCGCCAAACGATAGAATCATTGCGCCTCCAAAACATCTTGAGTCATTGCGCATAATCTCTTATCCTGGGACTTCGAAGGCATAAAGCGTTTTCTAGCTGAGACAACTGTTAGGTGTGCTCCTACTGAGTTATGACGTCCTGCTACTTCGAAGGCATGAAGCGTTTTCTGGCTGACACAGCTACCTATACTAAGTGTGAAAGTGACATATTCTGGTTTTCAATTTGTGAACAGCGTTTAGAGGATAACATCTTCCGATGGCATTGATTGATGTTCAATTCGGCATGGAAGTGTATCGAATGGTTGTGAATAGCTATGCTGTTAAGGATTAGTCTAGTACTAGTGATGTCCCGATAGCAGTTTGTAGTTTCGGCCGAAACCATGTCAAGAATCAAATGCACAACGTTCAGTTGCGTTCGTATTTTCTTATCCAATTCAGTTTCGGCGTAGGTATATCTAAATTCATTTTGTGTAATAAAAAAATACAGAAAGTAAATAAATACACGTTTTGTTAAATTAATTTAATACACATTTAATACTGATCAAAATACATTAATAATAAATTATAAACAAAACAATACATTCAACTATAATTGGGATCCAAATCGTATCCTGGATGATGTGATTTCATATGATTTTTTAAGCTACCATTTTGCGTAAAAGTAGAATTGCAGATATCACATTTGTATCTTCTTTCACTGCTATGCGACCTGATATGTTCTTGTAAGGATTGTAATCGAGGATAGCTTTTATCACAGAATTCGCACCGGAAATTCCTCTCACCAGTATGTGTTGCCATATGTTCTTTCAACCTCGAGGGTAGATAGAAACGTTGGTCACATAAATCACAGTGATGTCTGTAAACTCTTAAGTGGTTTCGGCGATTATGTTCCATTAGAGTTTTTCGCCTATTATAAACTTTATCGCATAACTTGCAAGCGAACGTCCGCTTATCCCCATGTACCTCAATCAAATGACGATTCCGTAAAGCATAAGAAAGGAAACTAGCTTCACATTTATAACAATTCACCGTTGGCTTTTTCTCGTGGACCGTAGCAACATGCAGATATCTACTGTATTTAGATTTCAAGTTTTTCCCGCAAATTTCGCATGGAAAACTCTCCTCGACTTTAGTGTGAGATTTTATGTGAGTTCGTAGTGAGTTGCGTTCCAGAAAGCAAGCGCCACATACATCGCATATATAAGTACCAAAGTGATCAGTCATATGCTTTTTAAGTACATCAAAATACGGGAACGCGGCATTACATTCTGTGCAAATTAAATTATCCAAAGACAGTTTAAATTTCAGAAACTCATTAGAGACGGGATACAGCATTTTGCCATGGACGCTAGTGATGTGCTTTTTGAACATTTCCAAATCATCGATTTTTTCGTTACACAATCTGCAATCGATTCTAGTGATGTCAATTTTCGGTATTTTCCGGTTTTCCATGGTACTTTGGAACAGTTCTACGGGATCGTGGGAGAGGGTATGTTCTCTCAATTCGTTAGGGTTTGTGAATTGGTCTTTGCAGTAATAACAGTAATAAATACTGATCCTGTTTTGAAAGGGAGTAACATAGGAATTCTTGACTATAGTTAGCGTGTTCGTGTAAACTTTGAAATCATGGTCTACTTCATGTTTTTTCATCTTCTGTGTTTCTTTCTTTCTCTGGACTTCAACTGCGACTGAAATAATAAATAAATAAATAATTTTAATTATATGTATGCCTAGGTCACCTGCGTACGAGATTTAGTTTATTTAGTCATCATCTATCTAGCCTTTTCCCAACTATGTAAGGGCAGCTTCCAGTCTAACTGGATGCAGCTGAATATCAGTATTTTACATGGAGTGCTTCCCTATCTGACCTTCACAACCCAGTTACTGGATAACACGATACCCTTTGGTAAAAATGGTTGTCAGACTTTCGGGCTTCTGACGACTCGTAACGACTGTCAAAGGTCCACGAATGAGAGCAGGTACCAACGGCTTAAAGTTCTTACCTAGGCACGGAGGGGTCTTGGTATGTAAAGATGGTCACTCATCTATGGACCAACCGCGACAAGCGTAGCTTAACCTGATCGATCGACCCGTGCGGCCGTTATTACTTAGCCCCAAGCCTCCTATTTAGTTTATTTAATAACTATCCGAAATTCAAATTGCGCAAAAACGTCGAATGATAATGATAAATGATTTTATTTCTGTAAGTAGGTTTGTACAAACACTTTTGCACGTCAATAATATTTTAAAAACCAGATGAGGTCTGCGTTTACTATCTGACTAATCTGAGAAGAAAGACCCAAGCAAACTCATAGTCTCTTTTAAAGTCCAGACATAATCTTTGTCAGATCGTTTTTGTTAAGGTTTTGTGTAAATTGGCTAAAATATGACGATAATTGTTGAAGATATCGGAAAATATCATAACGGCTAGGAGCTTTAGTGGCGTGCGCCGCGTAAACCAATAGAGTTATATGAAAACAATGTATAATTGTGTTATTTTCTGACATCTACGCTGGCTAAGCCGTGGGCAAAACCTAATCTACTCATTATTCCGGAGTAACATGAGCTATAAATTTCACGCGGACGAAATGCTTGTTCCTAATAAAATGCGAAAGTAACTCTGTTTGTCGAGCCTCGATGACGGCTGAACAGACTTCGATGAAATTTGACACAAAGGTAGACCATGACCTAGGTTAGGAGAGGTTTTATCCCTATAGTATGGTACCCGTGTTCCGTGTGGTGCCAACGTCAAGAATAGCACCATCCCATTTCGTCCCGTGGGTGTCGTAGGAGGCGACGAAAGGACTTACTTAGAGAATTGGCAGTAGCGTTCTCTATGCATTGTACCACAATACTGCGATCGCCAACCCACCTGTCAAGCGTGGCAAGCCCCCCACAAAAAACCGTCGAGGTGGCCGTGCTTGGGGGATACCTATGTCCAGCAGTGGACGTCTTTCGGCTGAAATGATGATGATGGTATCCGTGATACTTTCTGATCGCCATGTGGAACAAGTCTCAGACACACACATAATAAACAACATCGTAAAACGTACCAGGTTTCTCCAACATATCGTCGAGCTTAGCGCGTAACTTATTTATTTTGATGGTCATCTCTCTTTTTATTGTTCGTTCGCCTTTATCTAGCTTGGCGCGCGTTCTCCCTGACACTGGGTTCTCGTCTGATGATTCGTCATCTTTTCCGTCGTCTACTTTTGTATCTAAGGCGTCTGAAACAAAATATACGAAACCCCTCTATCAAATTTCTCACCGACTTAAGAAAAGGAAGAGGTTCTCAATTCGGTTGCCTTGAAATTACGGATTTCTGGCTTTGAGAGGAGACACCTGGTTTCGGCTGAAACCGATACCGGTAAAATGGCATAAATAAGTTTCATAAAATCATGATTCAGTTTATTATTTTATTTAACCAATTAATCAGTAGTTATTTTGTTATTGGTCTGAAATAAGGTTTCAAAATCGATACCGATACCAGACGACTTCTGGTTTCAGTCAAAACGAATGCTATTCAAAAACTGCACTATGCAAATTTCTATATTTATTTATAGGTTACCAGTCATATCATCATCCGCCAGATAATCCCTGTCATCCATCGCATCAGAATCATCGTCACAGAGCGGCTCCGGTTTTATTTGTACTTCTGCTTTACCAGTGTCATCTGTAAATTAAATATTATAAAATAAAATAACGCCTAGATTCTCCAAAGGGGTATTTCAAGCAGTGACCGGCCGAAGCTTCGATTTTGTTTCCAGCCAAAAATCATGATTCGGCCATATTTTCGGTTTCGACCATGAACTAGCCAAAGCATCGCCAGCCTAAAATGAAAAGTTCGTGAATTGTCACGCGCCATTAGGTCCTGTCACCTGCTGATCTTTATGTTGTAGGCAGCAATAATAGTTTAAAAAACTAAAAAACACGCTTTAAAAACCAAAGTAGAAAATAATTTAATTCTATTAAAAAGCGTGGGGTGCTTGATATTAATTGATTATAAAAATACCTCAAAAAGCAACCCACGCTTTTTAATAGAATTAAATTATTTTCTACTTTTTTATTCTTTCGTAACTTTAAGGCTAAAAATAACAATACGTTAAAAAATCTTTTTGTATATATATTTCGGATTTCAGTTCTTTCCTGATTAATTATTTTAACAAAGAAATTCTATCCTCGAAATAGTACTATGTTTAGATTGTAAGATCGCAAGAAAATCAACTTAAATATTTGGACTTACAGTTTACGGAATACCCAATCGATTTTTTTTATTTTAGACGGCTTAAAAATTTTGGCATCCCTCAAAATTTGCCGCCTTAGGCAAGGGCCTCACGGGCCTGAGCCTAAATCCGCTACTGCCTACAGTTCTAATTTCAACTACTTATTAGTAGTTGTAGTGGCAATCACGTCATTTGGTTTAATTAGGGTTTCATATTTAATTTTTATGTTATACTTATTAATGTAGATTCTTTAATAGTAAGTTAGTTTGTTTATTACGATTTCACACTAAAACAGCTTTGAACGGATTTGAATGAAACGGTATCTCTTTCGAACAACCTGCACCCCTGGCAGGCATCGGCCCTTGCGGACCCCACCAGTTGGTGCTGACATCTCTTTGAGGCGCGCGTAGAACACAACGCGCCATCGACCCGGGCTTGGTCCTTACCTAACAGCGAGCTACCCATTACTCGCCGTCCGTAAGCCCCCGCCTATAGTGGCCGGGAATCGGTCTGAGATTCCCGACACAAAGGGCGTCTCCTGCGGCGACTAGGGCTATGAGGGCGCATATATGACCTTGGCAGGGTAAGGACCTAAGCTACTTTTCATCCTGGATTGCAGACGAAGTCATGGGCAACAGCTAGTTAGATTATATTAAATCCTGCAATATTCCTACCGTCTATAAGATGCAGCTTCGCACAAAGGAAGGCCTCTTGTGACTGCAAAACTTGCTGTCTGAATGCGCACGCATCACGCAGGCGTACCACACACGTTGCACATACACAGCAGTCCTTGGTATCTCCGTCTAAGTGTGATAACTGAAATTGAACATTACAAATGTTTTAGAGAGGTTTCAAAATAGTCTATCTATAGGAAGTACTGGTAAAATTCATATTACAATAATTTATATGGTAATCTATCTATTTAAGAGTTTCTTTGTTGTGGCCCGGAAGAATTGCCAAACTTAAGAGGCAGTGGTCAGGGCACATTGCTCGCAGAACAGATGGCCGATGGGACCGAAAGTTTCTGGAGTGACGACCGCGTACCGGAAGACGTAGAGTGGGAAGGCCTCCCACAAGGTGGACCGATGACCTTGTGAAGGCCGCGGGAATCCGCTGGATGTGGGAAGCACAAGACCGGTCGAAGTGGAGGAGCCTGGGGAAGGCCTATGTCCAGCAGTGAACGTCTTTCGGCTGAAATGATGATGATGAAGAATTTGTTTGTTTGAATGCACTAATCTCTGGAACTTGCAGTCGGATTTGAAAAAATATTTTTGTATATGATAGCCACATTTATAAGGGAGGTTATATGCTATTTAATATCACGCTACGACCCTTATGATGATGATGGGGCTCCCTTTTCCGCACTTAGACTCCCATTCGGTCGCTGTGCGTGGGAATTCTGGCTAATAGAGCCAGCCTAGCTCCGCCCAAAAGCACAGAAGCTTCCTGGGAGCTTCAAAGGGTTCGCGGAGCGACCTCATTGTTCCGAGGGTTTCTTCACGTTGAGAAGCCACGGCCTCGCATTCTAGGATGACGTGGGTGGCTGATTCTTCGGCGTCAAGGCAGCCCCTGCAAAGCGGGCTGTCTATGGCGCCTATGTTAAAAAGATGTTTGTTAAGGGGGTTATAGCCTGTAATTGTTCCTATTAGTATTCTAAGGTTATTTCTACTCAGGCTGAGAAGTTTTTTGGTTAATCGCTACGAGCCTTAGGAGACGAGCAAAAAGACAAAAAGTCAGAAAGAAGTGTAAGCGAAAACGAAGTTATTGCGCGGGCGATGCGATGCGATGCGATACGATGCGACGCGACGGGTCGTGTTGAGGGACTAAGAAATGTCATGCAGACGAAGTGACTGGTAGAAGCTAGTAGGTATAAAGCCAGAAATTAAATATTAATTACAGCCAGTTACAGCAGCTGTAACTGGCCATGGGTCATTTAACAAACATCTCTTTATCATATGAGTAACAGACAGTCCACTGTGCGGCCTGCACGCATGGAGGACGACGAGACAGCAGCTCATGTGCTGTTAAACTGCCCAGTGGTTGCTAATTATAGAGCAAAATACTTCGGTAACCCAGGTACCCTACGTGAGATTGTCAGCAACACCAAGCCATTGCTGGCCTTTCTCGAGGAGCTGGGGTGGATCTAATAACTGATTCTCCCACCCGTACGCAAAATACGCCCTTAGACGTGGAGTTGTGGACAAGAACCCGTTTTACCTTATTACCTAATATCAATTAAACCACATAAATTAGAGATGGACCCAAAATAAGTAGAGGATGATGAGACAGCTGGCGCCATGTGGGATAGAGATGTATAAGATCACGATAAATGGAGGAGCCTGAGGGAGTCATATGTGTCAATAAATTGACGAAGATAACAAAGTGCAATAGTAATGTGTTCTTAATTATATTTATGATGTTATTATTTTTTTAGTTTATCATTAAATAAAGGCTTATTATTAAAAGCACATTTTTTTAGTTTAATTTTTTTTAACCATTAATTAATTCTTAATTTATTTCAATTTATTTTACTTTAATTCTAATTTATTGTAAATTAATTCTAATGTATGTGTTCGCGACGATGCGTCACTACATAGTTAATTAGTTTGTTTTTGACATTAACGTAGATTCATAGTGATAAGAGTGATAGTGAAACCAATAAACAGTAGTGACTAAGCGGCTAGTATAAGATAACCGTAAGTACCACCCCTGCAAACCTCATTTGAGTGGGCTATATAGCAGTAACTTATAGTTTTAGTTGCGTCCAGGTAACCTAGTACCGAGACCTAGCCCTGGACGTAACTTTCAATAATGTAAACCTAAGATAAAGCCCACTTAATTGAGTTTGCATGTCGTGTTACTTCAGTTAAGTAATTCTTAAGATTTGTGTTTTTGCTAACCCTCTTTCAGGGCGCGTCACGCCCTGAAAGCCATAGTTGTATAGTTTTAAATATCAGATTGTTTTAGGTCTACAGACCAGCCTGAGATATCTATAATTGGATTTGAAATCCGTTCAGTAGTTTTCGAGGAAATCAACTTATAAAATAAATTTATTAACATTTTTCAGAATTTTTTCGGGTTTCCTCGAAACATTCTTTCAGTATGGAAAGATATAGTTGATGTGGATATCTCAGGAGACGGGGAATTTCATGGGGAATGCAACCATATGTAACATGCCTTGTATATTTTAATAAATTGAGATGTTATATGCATAATTCCGTCATAAATGTAATGAAATCTAGAACAAATAAAACTTAAAAACAGGAAGCAATTTGCGGCTCTCGTTACGGTAAAGATTCATAGTACGATAGTAAACGTGTAATTTCTAGCAATTTGTAGTCATCGGCAAGATTTTTATTTAATTCTTAAATTAATTAATAGATATAGTTCAAGTAGTGTTCTGAAATTGCTTCCTGTAAAACATAAAAAACGTGTGTTATTAATCAGGTAAGGCACCCCCCCCTTAACGGGGTCAAAAAACACCCCCTTGCTAGACGAAAGTCTGGAAACTATTTCTTTGAGACGAGTCGTAACACTGGTACATATGGTAACGTCATGAAGCCCGGAAGATAGTAGCCGCCCTGAAGATATCTGGAATCTATAGGTGCAGGACGTCAGCGCCGCGCGGACCGGGAGCCCTACACACACAGTGGGACAGGCATACACCCTCACCACACACCCCTCGCGTCCAAGCGATCACGCCCGTCCGGCACATCTGCTGGTCCTTGCGAGCCGGATTTCTTCAGGAGGGATACATGAAGACCCGTCCGGGACATGCCTGAAGCCTTATTCCTGAAGGATTATTCCTGAAGACTTATTCCTGAAGCTTTATTCCTGAAGAGTTATCGGATTCCTGAAGACTTATATTTGAAGTTTTATCACTGAAGAATTACGTCAGAGCCTGAAGCCTTATTCCTGAAGGATTATTCCTGAAGACTTATTTCTGAAGTTTTATCACTGAAGAGTTACGTCAGAGCCTGAAGCCTTATTCCTGAAGACTTATCCCTGAAGAATACTTTGAAGTACAGAAGACTGATTTTGTTTGAAGATCCGTTTCGAAGATCCGTTTTGAAGATCCGTTTTTGAAGATCCGTTTTGAAGATCTGTTTTGAAGATTCCGTTGAAGACCGGTTTTGAAGATCTGTTTTGAAGATTCCGTTGAAGATCCGGTTTGAAGATTCCGTTCAAGATCTGGTCTGAAGATTCCGTTGAAGATCCGGTTTTGAAGATCCGTTTTGAAGATCCGTTTCGAAGATCCGTTTTGAAGATCCGTTTCGTAGATCCGTTTCGAAGATCCGTTTTGAAGATCCGTTTCGAAGATCCGTTTCGAAGATCCGTTTTCAAGATCCGGTTTGAAGATTCCGTTCAAGATCTGGTCTGAAGATTCCGTTGAAGATCCGGTTTTGGAGATCCGTTTCGAAGATCCGTTTTGAAGATCCGTTTTGAAGATCCGTTTTCAAGATCCGTTTCGAAGATCCGTTTTCGAGATCCGGTTTGAAGACTCCGTTCAAGATCTGGTTTGAAGATTCCGTTGAAGATCCGGTTTTGAAGATCCATTTTGAAGATCCGTTTTGAAGATCCGTTTCGAAGATCCGTTTTGAAGACCCGAATTCAACATGCCGGTAACGAGATCGCAAGGCAAGGCCCCTGAAGCCTGGACAGTGGAGGTGAGCAGAGGCCGCAGCAGGTCGGCCATCTGCCATGAGCGGCCACCGAATTCACCATCCACCACTGAAGGGACCGAGCCACCGCCGCAGCGCCCCCTAGTTCCGCGGACAAGTAAAGACTTACCTGCACGGGCGCGGTCTGAAGAAGCCGAACGGCTATCCACGGTCAGGAAGGGAACCAGAAGGGAGGGAACTTCAGATAGAACATTGAAGCCTGCAGATAAAACATTGCAGTCTTCAGATAGAACATTGCAGTCTTCAGACAGAACACTGAGGCCTGGAGACAGAACATTGAGGCCTGCAGACAGAGCACTGAGGCCTGCAGACAGAATAGAAAGAACACTAGATGAAACTTACAGCCGAACCTTACCGATGACTACCCGGGGTGACGCCCGTACCGAACATAGCAGGCCGCAGTCGACTACGAATAGAACGACGCGGTCACATAGAAAAATTTCAAGAGCACGTGAAGACTTATTGAAGATTAAGTTGGAACTTGCTCAATTAGCACTTCAGAGAGCCGAGGAAGAAGATTCCGACGGTTACATGGATGATAGAAACTCAAACAATGAGTACGTGCGCTCCTGGCTTGAAGAGGCACCTGAGCCTGAGCCGGAGAAGAGGGACAACGCCGCCGAGGGGGACAATAGTGATATAGGCCATGAGCAACAGCCCCCCCCTGTGGACTTCGAAACTATAGTGGACCTCGATAAGCAAGTACCATTGCCGCATCCTACAGCGAATGAAGTGAAGAATCGAATCCCACCAAGGGAAATAGAAGCCAAGGGGGAAGACTCACTCCGTCCGTTCATAACGGAGTTGACGTCCGCTAAAGCGTCGCTAGCCGACAGGAAAACAGAACAGGGGACACCGAACCACCCCTCGGCGTCGAAGGTCATCATGACCTTACCGAACTTCAATGGGGCCCATACAGAATGGCTTTCATTTCGTGCCATTTACGAGACAACTCGAAGATACTTCAACGACGTTGAAAACACAGCAAGACTTAGAAGAAGCCTACGGGGACGAGCGCTAGAGACAGTGAGCTCAGAACTCATCGGACATGCCAAACCAGATGACATCATGAGGGAACTCGAGCTGCAGTTCGGCCGTCCAGATTCGATCGCGCAAGCGGAAACAGACAGACTGCGCGGATTGCCGCGCTGTGGCGAAGCACCTAAAGACATCTGCAACTTCGCAAGTAGAGTCAGAAGCGGTGTGGTCACTCTGCGCGCGCTGAAGAAGGATCATTACCTGATCAACGCTGAGCTGATGCGGTCGCTCACCGAGAAGCTGCCGAACTCCCTACGTGTACAGTGGTATAGGACGTACACCGAAAAGTACCAGTCGCTGCCGGACCTTACGCTATTCAGCGAATTCATCACAGAGCAAGCTCGTTTCTGCAGTGCTTTCGCTCCACCTGAGAACATCGGCCCTGCTGAGGCAACAACGAGCAAGCGTGTCACACAAAGGACCCATACAGCTGTAGACAAGTCGGCCCAAAAATGCCGTATTTGCGAGAAGGAGGGACATCAAGCTCCTGATTGCAAGAGGTTCAAAGAGGGATCCAGTGACAAGAGATGGGAGCTCGCTAAGAAGTTTAGCCTGTGTTTCCGTTGCCTGCGAAGCCGTCGTCCTGATCACAAATGCAAACCGAAGAAGTGTGACGTAAAAGGGTGTACAGCCACGCATCATCAGCTTCTTCATTACAATAAGAAGCCCGCTGCAGAGATCGAAAAGCCCGTTACTCAGGAGCAGTCTAACAACGTGGAGTCAAAGGAGACAGTGGCCAGCTCACGAACGACTTCAAGCCACGCCTACCTCAAGATGGTTCCGGTTCGAGTAATTGGACCGGCGGGAGAAGTATCCACATTCGCACTTCTCGATGATGGATCAACCGTTTCCTTGATCGACGAGGACATAGCGAAGCAAGTCGGGGCAGAAGGCCAAATAGACCCTCTGAAAATAGGCGCGATCGGCAATACCACGATCGACACTCCATGTTCGCGAAGAATCACAGTCACTCTTGCGAGCCAGCTGAAGAATAGGGTGCCGTTCAGAGCGCGCACCATACCGAAGCTAAACCTCGCCCCGCAAACAGTCAGTGAAGTGGACGTCGCGCACTGCAAACATCTGGATGATCTGAGGCAGCAGCTGATATACGACACTGGCGCGCCGAAAATACTCATCGGTCAAGATAACTGGCACCTATTATTGGCCAGTGAGATCCGCAGAGGTCCGAAGAACCAACCCGTTGCGTCACTCACGACGATGGGATGGACTCTACACGGCGCACACACCAGAATCCTAGGTCAGCAGGTGCATTACGTCAACCGTCTCACCGCGGGCAATGAAGACATAGATGAACAGCTTCGCAAATTCTTCGCCTTAGAATCACTGGTCATCAACCCGAGACGACCAGACTCCGATCCCGAGAAGAAAGCGGAAGATATTTTGAGTCGTCACACTCAACAGTTAGAAGATGGTCACATAGAAACAGCCATGCTGTGGAAAAATGAAAGCATAGAAATGCCCGATAGTTACGGGACAGCCCTCAAGAGGCTCGTCTCAATAGAGAAAAAACTCGATGGCAAACCCGCCCTTCGAGATAGATACACAGAACAGATGGACTCTCTCATCCAGAAGAGTTACGCAGAAAAGGCGCCCAAGACGAGCACACCGGGTAGAACGTGGTATCTACCCCATTTCGACGTATTCAACCCCATGAAACCTGAAAAGCTCCGCATCGTGCATGACGCAGCTGCCAAATCAAGAGGGCTGTCACTCAACGACTTCCTTCTCACTGGACCGGACTTGCTACAGTCCCTGCCCGGCGTCATGATGAGGTTCCGAAGACACTGCCTAGCCATTTCTGGTGACATAGCGGAGATGTTTATGCAGGTGAAGGTGCGAAGTCAGGATAGAGACGCGCTCCGATACCTATGGAGAGGCAATAGAAGAGAGGGGGCGCCGGAAGAATACCGTATGACGTCCATCATTTTCGGTGCGGCGAGCTCGCCATGCACAGCCATTTTCGCGAAGAATTGGAACGCGAAAAGGCATATAGATGAGCATCCAGATGCCGTGGAAGCCATAATTCGGAATCATTATATGGATGATTACCTCGATAGTTACAAGACCGTCGAAGAAGCGACGCGCATTGCAACTACGGTGAAAAATATTCACCTACAGGCGAAGTTTGAACTCAGAAAGTGGGTGTCAAACAGCACACAGTTAACGGAAAATATAGATCCGAAACAGATCCGAACAGAAGTCGTCAGCATCGGAAACACTGATGACACAGAGAAGATACTCGGCCTAATATGGAGACCGAATGAGGATACGTTGGGCTTCAACCTCACGCTCGCACGCCTACCAAGAGGCATATTAGATAAAGAGGCGCCCACAAAAAGGGAGGCGCTGAAAATAGTGATGTCTCTATACGACCCGCTCGGACTCGCTTCACCAGTAACCATTCGAGCCAAGCAAATATTGCAAGAGGCATGGAGGCGAGGAGTCGACTGGGATCAGCCGTTAGACCAAGACCTAGCGACTCAATGGAAAAGTTGGGTACAACACCTACTACAGCTCGGAAACGTCAACTTACCAAGATGCTATCCGGGGTACAGCGACGCGGTAGAGACACAAGTCCACGTGTTTACCGACGCGAGTGAGATGGCATATGCGACAGCGGTGTATTGGCGAACTACAGCAACAGACGGCAAGCAACGAGTCAGCCTCGTCATGGCAAAGGCGAAGGTAGCTCCCTTGAAGCTGCAATCAATACCCCGCCTCGAGCTGCAGGCAGCGGTGATGGGAACCCGCGTGGCCGCAGCTGTCATACGTGAACACGACATCAAGCCCGCATCGGTGACCTACTGGTCAGATAGCAAGACCATTTTGACGTGGATCAGAAGAGGAGCGCGAGTCTACAAGCCGTTCGTAGCTCATCGTATAGCCGCCATAGAGGAGAACAGTAGAGTCGAAGACTGGCGATGGGTACCTACGAAAATGAATATCGCAGACGTAGCTACTCGTGACGTGCCACACCACTTCGACTCGCAACATGAGTGGTATCGTGGCCCCAATTTCCTGTATGAGGAGCCATCATCATGGCCGTCAGAGAATCCTCCGGTCGCAGAAGAGACGGGAGAAGAGAGAACACTCACCGCCGTCGAAGAAACAGACGATCGAAAGCTAACAGAAGCCATACCAGACCCGACAAGGTTCTCCAGGTGGGAAAGACTTCTCCGTGCGACGGCGAGCGTTCTACGTTTCGTATCTCTGTGCAGAGTATCAAGGGAGAAAACGTTCTATAAAAGAACTAGAAAGAACGCTGATCGAGATCCTGACTGGCGACAACAGAAGAAAGCGGCGCCCCCTCTTCCGAAGCGAACCGAAAAAACATCCAACTCTCGACCAAAAGGGCAAATAATAGAAGCAGAGTTCCTCCACGAAGCGGAGAAACTACTAGTACAGGTCGTGCAGCAGCAATCTTTCGCTCTAGAAATGGCGAGACTGCGAGAGCAGAAGACGTTAGACAAAGATAGTCGACTGCGGCCGCTGCAAATTGAAATCATAGATGGCGTCATACGACTGAGGAGCCGTATAGCCGCTACTGAACAAATAGCAGACGATGTGAAGCGTCCGCCGATACTACACGGCGACCATCACATTACCCAGTTATACATAGACTGGACACACCGTAGCCTGCAGCATAGTGGGACAGAACTCACTATCAACGAGGTACGACAGCATTATTGGGTCGTGAAGATGCGACCAACAGCGAAGAGGGTGCTGTCACGATGTCTGCAGTGTCGCATTCGCAAGGCACAACCAACCGTGCCTGCGACCGGCGACCATCCGAGAACGCGCCTGGCACATCACCAGAAGCCGTTCACGTACACCGGGCTAGACTACTTCGGCCCACTGTCCGTCACAGTCGGACGGCAACATCAGAAGAGGTACGTAGCCCTATTCACGTGTCTCACCACCAGAGCCGTCCACCTCGAGATCGCCGCCAGCCTCAGCGCAGACGCCGCCATACTGGCGCTGCGCCGCTTCGCTGCTCGTCGGGGCTGCCCCGCCGAGATACACTCCGACAACGGCACCAACTTGCACGGTGCCGACAAGGAGCTCCGAAAGGCCTCTCGAGAGGAGGCCAGTCGCCGAGGCGTCGTATGGCGCTTCATAACGCCCTCAGCGCCTTTCATGGGAGGCGCCTGGGAGCGCCTTGTTCGCTGCGTGAAGTCCGCGCTGTGCACTGTGCTCCTGGAAAAACACCCGCACGAAGAGGTGTTGTCCACACTGTTGTGTGAGGCAGAGTACACTGTAAACAGCCGACCACTAACACATGTTTCCGTAGACAGCGAAGACGACGAGTCGATCACACCGAACCACTTCTTGCTCGGTGGATCGGCGAGACTACCATCACCCGTGATGTTCACCGAGCGAGACGTGGACAGCAAGAGACTCTGGCGACGATCCCAGATACTCGCCGATATGTTCTGGCGTCGCTGGGTCAGAGAGTACCTGCCGGAGCTTCAAAACCGGCGGGAGCCGCACACCCGCGGGCCCGAACTGCAGGTGGGCGATCCCATCCTCATCGCAGACGGCCAGCTGCCTCGCAACACATGGCCGCGAGGCCGTATAGTTGCCCTGTTCCCCGGGGCCGACGGAGAAGTCCGGACCGCTGAGGTGCGCACTGCCGGCGGCACCTTGAAGCGTCCGGTGAAGAAACTCGTCCCACTACCCAAGTGAGACGGCGAGCGCCCCGAGGCGAGTGCCTTGAGGCGAGCGCCGTGACGGCGAGCGCTGAGGCGGCGAGCGCCTTGGCGCGACGAGCGCCGTGGCGGGCGCCTTGAGGCGAGCGCCTTGAGGCGAGCGCCGCGACGGCGAGCGCTGAGGCGGCGAGCGCCTAGGCGCGACGAGCGCCGTGGCGGGCGCCTTGAGGCGAGCGCCTTGAGGCGAGCGCCGCGACGGCGAGCACTCAGGCGGCGAGCGCCGCGAAAGCGTGCGCTGAGACGGCGAGCGTCGCGGCGGCGAGCGTCGTGGCAGCGGGCGTCGCGGCGGCGAGCGCCGCGACTCCAGTCATCGCTCACCGGTGCGATGCAGCGCCGCACCGACATCGCTACGAGTCTTCACTGCACTGCACGGCGGGAGAGATGTTCGCGACGATGCGTCACTACATAGTTAATTAGTTTGTTTTTGACATTAACGTAGATTCATAGTGATAAGAGTGATAGTGAAACCAATAAACAGTAGTGACTAAGCGGCTAGTATAAGATAACCGTAAGTACCACCCCTGCAAACCTCATTTGAGTGGGCATAGCAGTAACTTATAGTTTTAGTTGCGTCCAGGTAACCTAGTACCGAGACCTAGCCCTGGACGTAACTTTCAATAATGTAAACCTAAGATAAAGCCCACTTAATTGAGTTTGCATGTCGTGTTACTTCAGTTAAGTAATTCTTAAGATTTGTGTTTTTGCTAACCCTCTTTCAGGGCGCGTCACGCCCTGAAAGCCATAGTTGTATAGTTTTAAATATCAGATTGTTTTAGGTCTACAGACCAGCCTGAGATATCTATAATTGGATTTGAAATCCGTTCAGTAGTTTTCGAGGAAATCAACTTATAAAATAAATTTATTAACATTTTTCAGAATTTTTTCGGGTTTCCTCGAAACATTCTTTCAGTATGGAAAGATATAGTTGATGTGGATATCTCAGGAGACGGGGAATTTCATGGGGAATGCAACCATATGTAACATGCCTTGTATATTTTAATAAATTGAGATGTTATATGCATAATTCCGTCATAAATGTAATGAAATCTAGAACAAATAAAACTTAAAAACAGGAAGCAATTTGCGGCTCTCGTTACGGTAAAGATTCATAGTACGATAGTAAACGTGTAATTTCTAGCAATTTGTAGTCATCGGCAAGATTTTTATTTAATTCTTAAATTAATTAATAGAAATAGTTCAAGTAGTGTTCTGAAATTGCTTCCTGTAAAACATAAAAAACGTGTGTTATTAATCAGGTAAGGCACCCCCCCCTTAACGGGGTCAAAAAACACCCCCTTGCTAGACGAAAGTCTGGAAACTATTTCTTTGAGACGAGTCGTAACACTGGTACATATGGTAACGTCATGAAGCCCGGAAGATAGTAGCCGCCCTGAAGATATCTGGAATCTATAGGTGCAGGACGTCAGCGCCGCGCGGACCGGGAGCCCTACACACACAGTGGGACAGGCATACACCCTCACCACACACCCCTCGCGTCCAAGCGATCACGCCCGTCCGGCACAGTATGTGAATTTAATTTTAATTAACTTATTTCAATTTAATTTAATGAAATAGTCATAAATAAAATAATTTAATTTTTATTAGTTAACTAATAGTAAATACTCTGCATTAAGTGTAAGTTAAATCATGGTCATAGTCAGTATCTGGGTAATTTTTTAATGAGATATCTGTTTGTAGGACTGCCCATAAAACATACATACTCTACTTGCCTATTCAATATTAAGTGGAGATAAATTTTATTAAAATAAAAGCAAACAGTACACAGAAAAAAAAAACATTTAGCACATTTTTTAGGCCTTCTGTTAGCCAACGTATCCAGCAATTAATATCTTATGGAATTCGAAAACTTTCTGATTAGGTAAATTAAAATAACTGTACGTATTAAAGCTAACTTATGTTTAGACCTCTCCCAACTTGCGCCACAAGATTCTGATATTCACGGTCCGCATACAATACAGCTTTCTTGTGAAAAGCGAAGGCTAACAGTACACTACGGTAAGCTGACTATAATGATAATAAATACTTACTAGTAGTCCAAAACAATCCATGAACATATCAGAATATACTTCTTTATTACCCATCCATTCATACTCGGTTGTTAAAAGTCGACATTTTTTAATAGATCTGCAGCACCGGCACAATGCAGGGTCTATGAGCGGGCCCTTGCCTTTCGCAGGAGCCTCTGGAGTCTCCATTTCACAATAATTATGTTATCTTTCCATTTAAAAATAATATTTTCTGCTTGCGATTGTTAAACCGTAAAATCGAAACAATATTTCGTTTTGACGTTTGCGTTGCAGTGTCCAAGATTGTCGTATTTCAGTTTTGAAGCATTTCAGATGCTTTATTTTATCTCTTTTGTAATCCAGCAAAAAGAAAGAAACAAAGTATATGCCTTCAAACCATGTTCGTTTAGAAACAATCAAATGATTTTACATAAACGATAAATTGTGTCTAGGTCTAAAATTATACTTTACACTGTCATGTCCTATTTTTGCAAAATAAACATTTGTTTCTTTTTAGTTCACTAGATTTAAGATGTAGATAGATTTATAGTAGATAAAAGAGGTAAAAAAGCAGGCAAAGCTGCTAACTAGTAAGTTGTACCTTCAGAGGTCATTTTTTTGTCGGTATATTTACCGCTTTTTATGGATGACCCCTAAAGCTACGGTTTCCTAGAAGAGCGCAATTTACAGGCGGATGACATAATTAAAATCTCATGTGTATAAAAGTAATTTGGTTTGTTTCCTGGAGCGTTATTCGATACCGTAAAGCAGTTCACAATTTTTTTTGTTTACAACGCAGATATGAGTGGACACTTGTTGATCTATAGTTGACACGCCAGCAGGCTTAGCATGACCACATGAGTAATGACGCTTTGTATTTCTAGTCTACCGTAGAATAGAAATTGTCTACATTTCTGGGTACAAAACTGTCAATGTCAAAAAAAAATGACGTTTCCGTGTAGACAGTTGACAGTTTTGAACCGACAAATGTAGACAAGCGATTTCTATTCTACGGTAAAGTAGAAATAAAAAGCATCGTGCTATAGGCCAAAGAGCTATAGGCCGGCGCAGACTGACGTCGCGGCACGGCAAAGGATTTTATTTTTGATCAAGTTATTTTTATCCTTACTTCATCGAGTTAAGAATTCATATTACTTTATTTCGATGCAATTATACCGCGGCACGTCGTGGTATGCCGTTTCAGACCACGGACTGCCGCCTGCGGTGTGTCACCGCATCACACCGCGGCAGTCCGTGGCATCCCGCGAGTCGCATAGGTCACAGGATTATGACAGCTAAACTAATTAAAATAAGATTTGAAACGGGTGCGGCGGTAACCAAATAACGACCCAACCAACTTCGGATCTGCCAGGGGTGCGGGTTGTTCGAAAGAGATGCCGCGGCTCCTGGCACACAGCCAACTGAGGGAACACGGGTGGGTTTTAGTCAGTAAAAGTCTGACACGCCCTCCTGCTCCACCCAGAGCGGGAGAAGTTACTTGACGATTTCCCACCCAACAAAAAAAAAACTTTGTATCCGCGCAGAGCAAAACTAGTTGAATAGTGAGTGCCTGGGCTTGCTGCGGGACGCCACGACGTGACGCGGCATGCCGCTGCATGCTGCATCATACCAGAGCGTCCTTCGAGCTGCCGAAGCACGCCGTGCCGCGACGTCAGTTTGCGCCGACCTTAAGCTTGCTGTTGTATGAATGTTGCCGATGTGAATCCCCGAAGCGAAGTCGGTAGGAATCGTGTTATATGATGCTTTCGCCACTGCACCGCTGCCCAAGGCTTCGGGTAAACAAGGTGTGGTTTTATGTGTTATGCATGTAAAGCGACGCTATCATTTTCGTGTGAGCCGTTACGGTGCGGCCGCCGTTATAAAACAAACAACACAGGCAACTGAGGGAACACGGGTGGGTTTTAGTCAGTAAGTCTGACACGCCCTGCCGCTCCACCCAGAGCGGGAGAAGTTATTAGATGATTTCCCACCCAAAAAAGAAAAACAAATATCATTGTCATCATTAATGTATTCGTAAAACTTAATAAATAATAGGTAGTTACCTAATTACTGCGATCAATATTATGCATTTACTTAAAATGCTACATTAAATTTTTACTTACAATAAATATATTATATAATTATGTACTCAACTATAATTTAAAACTATAACTATTTGTGATCATTAATACAGTCAAAACTTTCATGTTTCATAAAGCCGCATTATGGAAAAATTAAATATGAGGCCCTATCAACATTGATTAAAGCTTTCTTTAACGAACAGTCAACCACACATCAGAGTGGTACCATTTTGGTAGTAACAGCGCCTAAATGTCGAAGAAGTAAGAGCGATTTTCGTAGTGCAAGTGCTAACACTGATATGCGTTTGGCAAAACACACGTACGGTCACCAAAAGAGAAGTAACCAAGGTTAGTGAGACACCGATGGATGTTTTCGAATAAAATGTAATTGAATTATTATTAGAACAGTTCATTTATCAAAATGAAATTTCAGTTAAAAAAATCCATCGGTTTCTTACTAAAGTTCAACTATATTCGACTACCCTGGTAACTGATCTCTTTTGTTGACTGTACAATGGCAGTTGCGAAAAAGGGATGCTATTCGTCCTGTATTGCTTCATCTCTCTCTCGCACTGTGGCGTGACGTTCGTGCCAATATTAGGAAAAACGAACATTATCGAAGCGCAGACTTTTTTTAAGAAAGCTGTACTTTTTTGCAAGCGTCCAGGCATGTTTCAAACGTCATACATAATACGGGCCACACTCTTTCCTCGGCTATTTTATTTCAATTACTTAATAAATTAACTTTGTTTAACAAAAAATACTGAATTCGAGATTCCATTTCTAATAAGGCAGTGTCAAAAATTAAAAATTTGAGATCATTATTAACATATTATATTTTTAATTTGTTTGTTATAGCATTTTAATTGTTTTATTCAAATCCTTAATTTAATTAATACATAATTATACATTCTAGGTTATAGGTACATTTATTCATAAGTTTTATTTGCATAAATATCACTGTTCTGTAATTGCTTGTATTTTTTTTTAACTTCTTTATAGTAGAGTACGAGACATACTAACTTTTATATTAAAAAACAACTTCTAATTAATAAATTAATTGTTTACACGCTTCGAGTTACTAAATCGCGCACTCTACTAAAGACTAGGCACGAGTAAATGAACCAATACACGGAGTAGTATTGGCATCTTTACTTTCCATGAGCAACTTTACCAAAGAAAACTATATTAAAATATCTCTCGATTACTCAAAATTTGTTACTGTTCGGGCGCCTCCGACCAATCTTCGGCTGCTGTCGTGAGACAGCGGAAGGCGGCGGCGACAGATGCGGCATGCGGTACGCGGGCCGTCGAGCACCGTTGCCAGACGTACAAGAAATCTCGTACCGTTACGAGATTTACAGTCTCTGTACGAGATACGAGAATAATAATAATCTCGTACACTTTTGTACGAGTCTTTATCAATCTTCCCTGGTTGTGCCATGTATCCTAGCCAAAAATATATCAAAAAAGTAAATTATGTCCACCGATCGAGTCAGATCACTAGATTCATTACCACATCACTAAATGAACTTAAAATTCAGTCCTGTCTTGATGTTTTTGTCTTTGAGCGGGAAATCCCCGCTGTGTTGTTGTTGTCCTTATTACACTAATGTTTACATCGATAAGTGGGGTTGGCAATGTATTTTTACTCATTACTAATTTAAAATGAATAAGAATTTTTCTCTATAATATATTAGAGCTAAAAGTAAAATTATTAGTATTGTGAATAAATTGTTTCATTTGACATCGCCATTCCCCAAGCGTAACTCGCAATACTATATTAGGGCTTTTATGTGTTTTTTTTTTTCAAATCTGTACTTGTACGTGATTTTGTACTGAAAGTACGAGATATTTGGCATCCCTGGTACGAGAAAAAAATCCGGCTTTGCTCCTGTCAAACCTGCCGTCAAGCCACTTCGCTACCGATCTCCGAGGACGGCACGCGCGCGCACTCCATACACTTACCAACATCGAATATTATTGTACATGTCACCGTAAAATTGTAAATACCGTTAGATTAAAATCTATCTCACGAGATTGTAAACTGTCGATATATTGTGAACTGCACCATACTGCTCACCGACTGAATAAGTTAGGTTAGGTTAGCATTGCGACCAACAGCGCGCGAGCCGAGCGCTACTTCCAAATTAGTGGCAGTTACTTAACTATTTAATAATATCGCAAGGTACTATCCGTCTTGATACCAGTTCACAATTCGACGGTTTCACTTCGATAGATTAAATTATAATCATCCGAAAAATAATACGTTAAATTGTAAGCAGTATGTTACGGTTCACAATCTTTCGACAGTTTACAATCTCACGAGATAGATTATAATGTAACGGTATTTACAATTTTACGGTGACATACACACGGCAATACATCAAGTTATACATTTCCAGTATAATCTGATCTCGCATTGTATAGGATTTCCGTACAGCGTACCGTACTTGATGTGTAGCCGTCTGTACCCATCTGGATAATATCTATTTTAAATTACAGTCCACTGCTTTTGAGTTTAATCCTTAGTTAGGTCCCTAACAGTTACAAATAGTAGATTATTGTACTTCTGTATAGTTTCGATATTAAATGGCGGCAACAGATTTTTCGTTATCGAGAGAAATTTAAGTACGGTACTCATAGGTAAAGTTGCTATGGAAAGTAAAGATGCCACAGTTGACGGTACGTAAAACAATCGCGGCGGGATTTTATCGCGCAGTGGATTTTCAACCCTCCGTGTTGAAACGAGCATTGAAAATGCAACAGTGCACCCCAGAGCATCGAAAAAACACTTTGATTTTAACCGTCTACGCTAATCGATCGGAATAAAAGCGAGACGGAATTTATTGTCACTTCAATCTTCAACGCACTGCGCGCCTCGATTTTATCACGTCCGGGGTAACGTGAGTTTAAAAGCGACCTTTTTTATCGGGTACAATAAAAAAAAACAGATATGTATACCTACAGCCAAACTATTTAGTGCAAATAAATTTATTTTTAACTGTATACATACCTGCTTCTTTTATTGACGTACAAAAAACCGCGTGTATCAGAAAGACCTGAGAGATAGGGAATCAAAAAAGCACGTTAATTTATAAACCCAGGAAATAGTATTAAAAGTCAAATTTTACTATGGTTTGTTACTCAAAAACATTATTAAAATTAAACAATTTTCTACCTCAGTTCAAACGTGCGTTACTGTCACAGCCTTAATGTGGCGTCACTTGGTATGATACTGCTTTGCGTTCCGTTCCACCAGAGAAATGTTACATAAAATAAGAAATTTTACAATATACAATGCATTAAAAAATATAGCAATTTGTTATTTGACTCCTATACAATGTATATTTAATTAATTAAAGAGTTTTGAATTACATGCTTATTCCGTATTCTTGTAATTTTAAGAACGTCCACCAGTTTGATCTCAGTCTCTCAATCTGTCAAAAAAACCTCGAGTTTCCCCAACATTTTTGACAAGTTTTTGACATTTGTTTGTAACCGAAGTGAAACAGCGACTATATTTTGAGCGTTTTTAATTACGAGAATTGGCCTTCCGGTCATAGTGATATTGACCATCATAGTGAACAACGTTCTCCATGGTACCAACATCTTAATAGCGAAAATAATATCAGCCGTGTTTAAATAAATGTGTGGGACATTTGGGATACCTAGTTATATGTACCCGACTTACGAGTTGTAGGTCGTAGGTTCATGTCCAGGCAGTCGCTGTACTTAGTGTAGGTCGTAGGTTCGTGTCCAGGCAGTCGCTGTACTTCGTGTAAATTTTTTCATCACCAATGCTCTCAAAACGTTGAACGAAAACATTGTAAGAAAACGTTGTCCTAATGTCCTAGAACCATAAATTCCAAGACATGTGACATCTACCAACCCGCCTGGGCCCACTCCCTCTCACAGAGAGGAGGTCTGCGTCCCAGCATTGGGAACATTATAAACTGATTATGTTATACATTTGGGTCCAGCAGGCTTTTTGACGCTTTCTATTTCTACGAAGAATAGACAGTGCTTTTTCTATACAAAGTGACATTTCGTTTCTCCATTTTTGACATCGCACCGTAGATATCCTACTACAATCTGTCATTTTGTCTTTCGTTTCTAACGATCTTTGTTTAGTTTCTTTTATATGTAAACTACTTCAGAAGAATATTTCTTCCCATACTGTCAAAATCACACTGACAACAAACTTTCTACTCGTCGGCCACAAAGTATATACGATTATCCACAAAATCATGATTCGTTTAGAACGCATAACTGTGATAATTAAGGTGAACCTAGTCCATATTTTTCCCATACAAACTTCGGGAGTGTTTTACTCCACTGTTCGACAATGTACATAAAAAATTAAACATGGTATGATTTTGTCTCATTATTAATATTGTCTGTACGGAAACAGAATACTAAAATAAAAAGCCATTAAAAAGTTAGGAGCCAACAAAGATTCGTTTTTCTTGCTAATTTAACCTAACTTTGGGCGTGTTTAAGTAATAAAAGAAGTGTAAAATCTGAAAAACCAATTCGGTACCGACAAAGCTCAAATATCGAAAAGTTCAATTAACTTTATTGGTCATTGATTTATGCAGTGGTTTTTTCATAAAACCCGATTTTCCGAAGGATTGTTCTTAATTTTTTACGCGCCTGTTGTACTATAAATGATCCTGCATCTCACTCAAGAATGTTGAGCGTGTGGACGAGCGTCTAACTGCTCATCACTGACACTACCTCGTTCGGACACGATGCCTGATGAGACAGCGTGCATTTTAGCCAGGCCCATCAGTGAGTTAGAGTCCGCGACTAGGTTCCCCTTAAAAGAAGAACATAGCTATCTTCTCCTATTGTACAGCATTTAGTTAATAGTCATGTCTATTCTTCCGTCAACAAATCGGTGCTCGTGCTAAGCCTGCAGTAGGTATTTAAGTTTTGTATGGGACAGTTGATATTTTTTTTTGGTCCCATGGAGAAAGATGTTTTATTTGCTAGTCAGAACCCTTTTTAGCACATTCTGTATAGTATTTTTTTTGTATCAATATATAATATCATGTAAAAACAAATGTAATGTTTTGTTGCTTATATTTAAATTATTAAGGTACAGTCACCAAAAGAGATAAGTTTCCAGGCTCGTCAGAGTTGAAGTTAAAAGACAACTGTCATTCGAAAACATCCATCGGTTTCTTACTGAACTTCAACAATATACGACGATCCTGGTTACTTATTTCTTTTGGTAACTTAATATTAAAATTATTCATGTACAATACTCCATTAAAAAATACTTCAGACTATTTTCTTTATCTACTAATCTCAGAAAATTGATTAAGTAACTTGGTGGTATAAAGTTTTTAGGAGAAAATAAAGTTACACAGGGTGGTCCACCGTCGACGCACAACCGGGTACCATGAATTTAGTACAAGATTCTGAACCCCTCTTGCGTTGAAATATTGCATCAGTTATTTTGTTTTTAATCTGCTGTTTACTACAAACATTTTGACCGTGTAGCGTAGGTATAAAAGTAGCATTTTTTTTTAATTAAAAGATTTGCATCGATGTCCCCAATTTTTTTACATTAATTCCATGTTTTCGAATGAAATTTAATTTGATAAATAAACTATTTGTTTTCTACGAATTCAATTAAATTTTATTCCAAAACATCCATCGGTTTCTTGCTAAACTTCAACTATATCCGACGACCCTCGTTACTTGTCTCTTTTGGTGACCGTACAAACGCGATAAAAAAGGTCAAGCACCCGTAGGACAATTTATACTTTGCACCACGCATGCTAGTACGAAAAGGTGTCTTTTTTGTTATTTATTTACATTAATTAAAACGGTTTAATACCAATAAAAATAATTTAAGGGAAATACTGTATGCGAACTTTTATCGGTTTTACTCAACTGTAACTATATACCACGACCCCGGTTACTTTTCTCTTTTGGTGACTGTACACAAAACAATATGTTATTTGTCCAAAAAATTACATAAACACCTAGCGACCCGACTTTCTTTTAACACCACCAAGTTAATAACCAAAAAAAAAGCCTAAATTAAAAGTAGCATCCTTCAATATCACACTCAGGATGATGACTTTTTATATGGGACTTCATACTAGCATTCTGAATAAAGGCCTGCCCACATATGTGGCACCGATACCTCCTGTCATTTGTATGTGTCCGTATATGGTACTGCAAAGACTTCAACCTGGGATAACTCTTTTCACAATACTCACACCTGAAGTTCCTCTCGCCTGTATGTGTTGCCATATGTTCTTTTAATCGAGAAGGGAGGTAGAACCTTTGGTCACAATATTCACACTGATGCTTTAATACTTTTTGGTGGTTTCTCCGTTGATGTTCCGTTAAAGTTTTCTGTCTATTATAAACTTTATCGCATAAATTGCAGGGGTATGTCCGTTTTTGTCCGTGAGCCTCTGTTAAATGCTTGTTTTTGAGAGCATACGACATGAAACATTCGTCACATCTTGGACATCGAATTATAGCCTTTTTCTTATGCACTATATCGACATGCATGTCCTTATAATGGTTTGATTTGAAGACTTTACCGCAGACTTCACATGTATGTCTTTCATCGTCTTTATGTCTTTTCAAATGGGCGTCTAATCGAGGTTTTTCTAGGAAACAGACGCCACAGATATCACAAGTATAGTTACTGAAATGTTCCACCATATGTGTGTTGAGTGTATTAAAATCTTCGAAGACATCATTACACATGACACACACCAAATCATTCCAAGTAAGTTTGTATTGTAACATCTTATCTGGCGCTTCAAAATATATCTTTTTTCCGTGTACTTGGTCTATGTGTTGTTTGAAAACGGTTAAATCTTCGATTTTTGTCGGACACAGTCGACAGTCTATTCTTGTGATGTCAATTTTGATCATTTTCTTGTACCCCATCAGTAATTGAAATGGTTTTGTGTCATGTGATACGGTGTGCTCTCTCAAATCTTCCGGTTTTGGGTAGTAATCCTTGCAGTAAAAACAGTAGTAGTTATTTCTTCTATTCTTAAAGGGACAAACGTATGAATACTGTATGATAGTAAGTAGATTCTCCTCGGACATACAGTCTAAATCTCTGTCATAGTTATTTTTCTTCTCAACAGGCGGTTTCTTTGCAGTTTTCGGTGATTTTTTTGCTGATGTTCCTGGAAGTAGGGATACAAATTCCATTACGCTACGAAACAACACTCGACTCCTATGTTCTCCAAATTGGGAGAGTTGCAACAATGTTAGGCTAACTACTTATTAGAATTAGAAGAGGTATGTGAATGAAAAGTTCCCAATTACTTCTTGCTTGTAGTGAATAGTTTTAAAACTAGTATTAAAGGAAAAGCGCCAGGTAAACCCGCGTAATAGGGTATTACACCCATTTTTGAAAAGTGTCTTAATTAGATTCATTATGCTAATAAACCAATAAAAAAACAACATTTTTACTGAATCGGTTAGTGCCATAAAAATGCATTTAAATGTTACATTTTCATATTTCGCGCATAATTTGACGAAAACGCTGGACGCAGTGGTCGCCTTTTTGGTCTGTGAGTATGACGTCAGTTTGCTGTGTAAACAAATGCGCTGATATTTTGTATGATAATTATTTATAATTTAAAAAATGAGTTATTATTCCACTTATCGTTGGTTTGCTGTTTTTGAATGTAAGATATTATTTCAATAAAAATTACTTTGGTTACGCAAATTATAAAAGTACACAGTTGTTCAGTTGATTAGTAACAGCGGTATGACGTAATAACATGACGGCTACTATTTCATGGTTTTCAAAAACAGATTTTAAAAACCGAAATCTTTAAAATGAATTTTAAAATTTATTTTGTTATTTCATGAACCAAAACCAACATTTTCCGACTGCTTTTTGCCTAATCTATCTCAATAATATATTTTTAGAATTTTTCTCATATAGAGTAAACCCTACTGTGAGCTTATTCAATCAAAATCACATCTTAGTAAGGAGCAGCGGCGAGATGTAAATTTTTCTAAGAGAGAAGCCGAAGCGAAGTAGGCTTTAACTTACTGACTTATCAACAAAGAATACTTACTATCATTCTAAAATTAATATAGGAATATAAAGAATTAAATACAATAAAATTGAACAGCTGAAAACCAAATAAATTGTGCAATATTCCTCTATCTCGTTCTCGCTGACGGATTTTTCTATATCTGTCTCTGTCATAACCCGTTGTACAGCGGCTTGCTCTCGTCCATATCAAGCGGTGCTACGTGACCTAAAGTGACATAATTACGGGATCGATGTTGTATGAATTTTTAGTTCCCGATTATGAGGTTTTGGCACCGGGTTAATTTAGTTTTGTTTTTTTTTGTTGTAATACAAAGCTAAAAACGGTAATTTAAAAAACTAAAAAACCCAACTGCTTTTCTGAGTATTCATGGAAAAGCCCTAAAACAAGAAATTCGTTGTACCCGATTGCACGTAACTTAAGAATCACCAGTTGCTAAGGCGATGCTTATAAGCAGGTAAATTGTAGCAATCCAATCTACTGACTAGACGGCTGACTTTCTAGAATGTGTCCCGACTGCTACAATTTATCTGCTTATAAGAATCGACTTTGCAACTGGCGATTCTTAAGTTATTGGTCGAAATTTGTCATGATTAAAAAAATATTAGGGGCGTAAATTACGTCACACAAATTGTATGGTTGTAAATGCATTTTTCTGGCACTAATCAATTCAATAAAATGTTGTCTTATTTTTGTGGTTTATTAGCATTTTAGAAACTAATTAAGACACTTTTCAAAAATGGGTGTAATACCCTGTTGCGCAAATTTAGTCAAAAGATTACAAACTTACCAGCTTTCTGCTTCTTAACTACCTTCTTCTTCTTGCCCGCTCCATTAGCCTTGCCTTTCTTCTTAGCCTTCTTCTTGATGGGCTTATCAGAGTCTGATGAAGAAGCCGACCAGTCGCTCTCATCATCATCATCTTCTAGCTTCAAGTCATCTTCTTCTTCATCTAGAGGTAACTCTGGTTTTTCTAGAGACTCTTCTTCTTTAGGAGGCTTTATTTCTTCTTCTTCTTCTATTTGTTGCCGGTCTGGAAAATGAGAAGTGATTCAAGTTAAATTCGGAATCTTAGATTGGGTTCCGGACACCTAAACACTGTGACGAAGATGACGAAGTTGAAATTCTATTGCAGACAAAACATTTTTAGGGTTTTCTTTGCTTTTTTTGTTTGAACAAGCGGTCGATCAAGACGTTCCAAGAATACTTCATATTTTGTCAATATATATGACAATTGGTTTAGAAGTTATAAAGGAACAGGGAGTCTAAAAAGGCCACTTTGGCAGAATCATAATATAATCATATTTAAAATCGTAAAATGGTCACAAACTGACAATTCATAATATTATCTGCGTAGACAGCACGCAATTCATATATTTGACAGTTTTGTATGAAAATTCGTAAAATGGTCACCAAGTTATGAATTGCTTTATTTAAGTAAAATGTCAAATAGCAGAATCATAGGGGAATTCAGGAAATTAATCATTTTTAGAGGAATTGCTTAATGTGGCCTTTTTTGACGCGCTGATGAACATCGAAATGAATGAATGATGAAGTCGGGTGTAAAAAGACACTTAACGAAGCTGAAAGTCACTTGTACTCCCCGTCAATTAATCATTTTTTTGTACTGAACCGTCCTTGGGAACTTCTAATTACAGAGATATTGACGGTCAAAATTGCAACTTTTACTGACTTTTTTTACGTAAACAAGTTTTTAATAATAAAACACAACTTTGAATACCCCCTTGACCCCTGTACCGTTACCTACACCCATAAGCACAATGTTTTGCGTGCGTTATATTGCACAATACCGCAAACAGCAAATTTTCACAAATAATAAGAGTCGTTTTCCAAGCAATTATTTTCGTGCAACGTTACTTAGTTACATGTACAGAAAGCGTAGTTGACAGCTATGTGATGGGTCTTTTTACACCGTGTATATACACACATACATATGTATATACATACCAGTTAAAATTATAACCTTTTGCTTCACCGTAGTCGGGTAAAAATGTAGGTAAATTCGAGGTTTGTTAGGACAGATTGACACTGAAATTGGATTGCGAACGTTCTTAAAATGCTAGAACAGACCACGTGGTGTGATGTGGCCTTTAAAAATAGCTAGCAAAATCATCATCTGCTTAGCCTTTTCCCAGCTATGTTGGGGTCGGCTTCCAGTCTAACCAGATGCAGCTGAGCGACTGCCTATCTGACCTCTACAACCCAGTTACTTGGTAACACGATACCCCTTGGTAAGACTGGTGCTCAGATTTTCAGGCTACTGACGAGCCGTAACGACTGTCAATGATCCACAAATGACACCCGGGACCAACGGCTTAACATGCTTTTCGAGGCACGGCACGCAGCGGTCTTGGCATGTGAAGACGGTCACCATTCCACGGATCAACCGCACCAAGCGTAGCTTAACCTTTTCCCAGCTATGTTGGGGTCGGCTTCCAGTCTAACCAGATGCTGCTGAGCGACTGCCTATCTGACCTCTACAACCCAGTTACTTGGTAACACGATACCCCTTGGTAAGACTGGTGCTCAGATTTTCAGGCTACTGACGAGCCGTAACGACTGTCAATGATCCACAAATGACACCCGGGACAAAGGCTTAACATGCTTTTCGAGGCACGCAGCAGTCTTGGTATGTGAAGACGGTCACTCATCCACGGATCAGACGCACCAAGCGTAGCTTAACCTGATCGATCGACCCGTGCGGCTGGTATTACTTAGCCACAAGCCCCCCAGAGCGGGAGAAGTTATTTGATGATTTACAACCTTAATTTTAAAAAAAAACCCCTATAACTATCAAAATGTGGGTGTAATATCCACCCCCTGCTTAACCTTTTGAAGAATACAGGTGTGATGTTACATTACCTTCAATAGCTTCCGTAATGGGGTAATCCAGGGACATATTATCATCGTCGTGGTCGGCGCCGCCGCCGCCGGAAGCCTCGCTGCAGTCGTCTTTGGGCTCAATCTTTAACTCTATGTCCATTTGTGGCTTGTGTATCTTGGGTTCCGTAAGTTCTGTAATGTTGTAGGTAGCAGGATTAAAGAAAATGAAGAAAAAAATACGGTAACTATGATGCAGAAAAAAAAACAGAAGCAAAACTTGGGGCCAATTAGCGCCACGCAAAACGTCCATCACTCAGCTTATTGCTACGACCCGTGGCTACGACCCTATAAGAGACAGCGCCAGCGCTGGTTTTCTGCGACAGCCGACGTTGACGTAATGACGTCAACTGGTATAGCAAGCATATCGTAAGATAAAAAATAAATAACAAAATAAGAAACAATTTAAATGCAGACATCTTTATTTCACAGCATCCTATATTTGGCGTCGATTATCTCGTTAGACAGTTTTGGTGTTGCTTCGATATCACATATTTGTGCTGCCACTTGTATATGCCTTCCACAAATGCTCACATATTAAAGCCCACATCTTGATGACAGATATTTATGGATGAATCATGAAATCAGAAATTATTGCTAAGCAAGTAAGCAATCCATAGTATGCAGGGTGGTAGGGACATTGATGCGTAAACTGTAACTATGAATGCAGCAAGTTTTCGTGATTAGCTGTTTCATAGAAAAGTGCAATACCTACAAAGTCAAAATGTATGAATCAGCCATTTTTTTTTACGGACAATGCGCTAGTTTAGAATCATGTGCATTCATGGTTACGGTTTGTGCACGAAGCCAGCCCGTATATGTATTTATGCTCATGAATCTACATTGCTATCTAAAATTGTACCTGCTAACGCATCCTTGTCTTCAAGCTTAGCGCTAAGGAACAGCTCTTCACACTGAAGAACTTGCTGCCTGAATGCACATGCGTCCCGTAGACGTACGACACACGTCGCACAGACACCGCAGTCTCTTTCATTGTCATCGACATGTGATAGCTGGAAAAAAAAAAATATTCAAATTACTTTAACTCACACACTGAGTTATAACTTGTTACTAATATGTGAAGCAAAAACTTTGTACCCCTTTTTACGAAAATTCGGCAAACAGAGGAGTATGAATTTTTTTTTTTTTTTGTGTGGGAAATCATCAAATAACTTCTCCCGCTCTGGGAGGGGGGGGCAGACGTGTCAGACTTTTACTGACTAAAACCCACCCGTGTTCCCTCAGTTGCCTGTGTGCCATGGGCCGCAGTATCTCTTTCGAACAACCCGCACCCCTGGCAGGTAAATTTGGCACAGTTCAAGTTTATATTGAGAAGGAGAGTAATTAAAAATTAATTATGGTTGAATTTCGACCACTAAGGAAACCTTAAAACAATGAACAAAATGATGATTATTTAGATAAAACTGAAGTGTTCACGAAAAGAAAAAGTAATTTCTTGATCACTGTACCGGAAAGGAAAACAAATCTGGTTTAAAGTATTTTATTAAACCCAAAAAGAATACACATAATATAACTTTAAGTAAATAACATTGTTGGTACTACGACCACACTGTCAGGGGAAAAGCGTAATGGAATAAAAAACGGACCCTAGGATACCCTGAAAATGTGGGAGGATGACTTGGTGAAGACAGACAAAGAACAGGGAGACTTTGGAGAGGTTGGGAGTCTCTGTGTACCCTACACAGATACTCACAACTGATAATAATTACATTTTGAACTACAACTTACACTGAATAAATAATCATAAAATAAAATTTAACACTTTTTTAACGGTGCTAAATATCTGTTAAGTGTCTCTTAGACTGTGAATGGAAAACTAAAATTTACAGTCTGTGAACTTCTTTGCAAAAAATTCAAGATTTTATGTAAATTTGCAGATAGACATCTGCTTGAAAATATATTTGATGAACAAACAAATTATTCTTGTAGATAAACGGCTAGCAACAATAACATTATATTATAGTCAGATTCAAACACGAAAACAAATGGGATATCAATCCAAAAAAAATCTAGTATTCTTTCCAATTAATGTTTCCGTTTCCTGCCCTTAGTGCATGAAGTATTATTTACTGACCAGTATTCCGAAGCAGTCCATAACCATATCAGCGTAAATTTCCTTATTCTCCATCCAAGTATACTCCGCTGTGAGTACTCGACATTTTTTTATTGCCCTACAACATCGACATAATGCTGGGTCTATAATCGGCCCGTTATTCTTAACTGTAGCCATATTTATGTCTTATTGTCCTCCAAAATTATAACTAACACAACTTCTTCATACTTTACAGTCAGTATTTATCATAATATCGACTTTATGTGTTTTTATGCGAAAGAAAGCTTTGCATAAAAACCCTTCACGCCAAGTCGCCCTGTCAATAACAGAGAACGGACAAACCACAGGGTAAATAGCTGTTTGCGTTGCGTGCGTCATATTTGGGTTTAGCATGGAATTAGTATATATCTACAAACGGATTGAATAGAGATACAGGGGTCACTAGGGATGAAACTTTTTAATAGATTTTCACGTTGATAGGACATAGTTTGCGGCCAACAAGGGCACTTAATCGTTAATTATTATATTCTAATTAAAATCCAGTAAACACATTGGTTTCCTTTCCGGCAACAACCTATATTATTTCAATGTTGAAATCCTGTTAAAACTGTCGTCTCGATTCACCCCTGCACCCCTATTCACGTCGTTTGACGGTATTATGTGGAGTTCAAAGTAGAATGTTTACAAGCACCGAAAAGTCAGTCTTGAAAGCAGGGCCCGATCCCAGAGCGGCAAAAATGAGGGGCAGCAAAATTGGGTTGCACAAAGTCCTCAATTTTATCTGTGGGAGTGAAATTTTTTTTTTTTGTAATGTATTTTCTGGTGTACAATAAAGCATATATATATAAATAAATAAATAAATAAAAATCTTACAAAAATTACCATGCCTAGCAGCCCAACAAAATAGTCTTTTGTGATTTTTTCGTTTAAAAAATATACTTTAACGGCAGTTAATCCTTAGACGGACCAACATATTTTAAAGTGCTGTCTTGTTTTATAATTTTCTTAATACTGTCTGTGGCAAGTCAAACCGAACGAAAGAAGAAGAAATACCTGAATAGGAAAGAAGGAACCAACTTTTTCGATTTGTAATGATTTTCAGCTTGAGAATACAAAGAAATTCTCCCGATTTTTTTCTCCTTCCGAAAAAAATTCGGACCTCTCATGCAATAGTCAGCTGATCGATTTTGTATGGGAGGTCCGATTTTTTTTTCATATTTCGACTCATGTTCCTTGGAGAAAGTCGTTCAATTTCACGAGTACTATCACTCTGAAAAATTTGGACGGTGACTAAAAAATCATTCTGTATGTAGACGCCGTCAAGCTACCCTAATCTGTCAAAGTTCTTTGATGGAGTTTTTGGCGGGATCGCGTTGGAACATGTCGCACGACTTTTTATTTTCATGAAATTTAGTGAAGTAGCGAATAAAATTGTATAATTTTGGTAGTGAATTATGCAATTTAATTACGTGTGAGTGCACAAGTGTAGTGAAGGTGAAAATAAGTGTCTAACGTGGACTTTTCGTGTTCCCTCCAAAAACTCCTAATAGGTTGTTGTAAAGTTACCACCGCTTTACAATAACTTTGACTTGACTGACTAAAGACGACTATGACTGCTTTGTAAATTCGTGCCCGATATCGGACCATTTACTTGATCAAAAAGAAAAATTACTTGACACTAGCTAAATGCACAAACCGTGCGAAGCCAAAACCCAAAAAAAAAAAAAAAAAAAAGTTCTTTGATAGATTTTCAACGTTATTACTTGCCAGTAAACAATTGTAGTCTTTGGTTATTACTAAAATTTGACAGTTTGGGTAGCTTGATGTGCTGGCGTCTATCCATACGAATGAATGAATTAATTAATTAAATGCACCGATCCCAGTGTGATTTGACCAGACTCGATTAATAGAATGAACCCCAAGATTTGGACTAGCCCCTGGAGCATGAGGCTTTATGGTATTACAGAGGGCATTGCATATCAAGAAGTAGACCGGGGGGTGCGGTAATGGTTTGGTAGACGTGCCCTTAAGATAGGAAAGGATTGCGATCCTACCGGATATGCATCCTTGAGTAAACATTGGACTAGTGGAGAGATGGGTAGTATTTATTTATAGGAGGGCATCTTTTCACGACGTCACCAGCATGTGATTCAGGTCGTGCTTCTTGGATAGAATCAACGGTTTTCTTAGCTCTTTTCTATGCCGTTGCTTCTCTATGTTCTGTGTTGTTGTTTTCCTATTCGTCGTCTGAGTTCTCGCTGAACAAGTTTCTTGTTTTTTTGTAGAAATCGTAGCTGCTTTCTTGATCTTATTTCTGTCTCCAGCCATGTCCTTCCAAAACGTAATACCCATGTCGAAGTATTTCATGTCCTATTTTAGGTTGTTGTTCAATGTGTGAATAGGTCGTCCGACCTTCTTAGATTTAACCTTATGCTACCTTGTCGCATGCAGTAGGCATGGTTTATCTATATAGTTCTTAATGCGTTTTGTTACGGTTTTTCCGTCTAAGATTTGGTGCATTTTCTTACTTCTTGATTTATTCCTGGCGTGGTTAATCAAGTCTCTCATAATAACTGGTTCATATCTTCTGGGTCTTGATCTGTTCGCCTTGGTGAGGATCTAGGAGGATTTTAAGCCATATATCATACAAGGTACGAAAACCATTCGATACATAAGCCTAGCTAACTTCCAGTCCATCTTTGAGTTTAGTATGAATGGTAGTAATGATTTGGCGTTTATCATGGTCTGTTGGGATCCTTTTCAAATTGTGCTTTTTCTGCTTAATGCGGATGTTATGTATATGCCTAGGTATTTGATTTCGTCCACTGTTGGTACTTATTCCGTTGAGGTTCACGTTGGGCGTTTGCTGTGATGTTATGGGGTCCCTAATCAGAATTTTTGTTTTTGTTTCGTTTATTTGGAGGCCTTTGCTATTTAGTAAGAGTATAATGTGGTTTACGATGCGCTCTCGTCCTTCTAGATCGTCTGGAATGAGGAAAAAGGATAAGGTCGTCCTCAAATGATAATACTAATAGGTACCAGAGGTAATGAAATTTCGCGGTCCTGATCTAGTTTGATTAAATGGGTTTTGTATTCAAGGGTTCTAAGGACTTCGTCGATGACCAGTGTAAAAAGGTGAGGAGACGGGGCACGTTTCGCATTTTATTGATGATTATCAATACTTCGTCGACCGTCGTTCCTGCGCTTTGTGCTTCGGTTATTGGCTTTGTTATTTTAACAGTCTATATCTGAAAGGCCTATTTTTTCACCAGTTAGACACCGGTATGTGCGCGGATCTTTGCTTAGCGTCTTCCCAACTATGTTGGGTCCCCTTTCAACTTATCGGATGTAGCTGAATATCAGTATTTTACATGAAGCGACTGCCATGCGACTTCTATTTCGCTACACCACCTACGTGCCATAGATAATAAACCCGCCATCGAAACGAAAGACCGCGCGCGGCGCGGCGGGCCGTCGATCTTTTTTTAGTCTATGCTACAAAATGGTGGTGGTGTGTCTTTGAGAAAATCTTCTAATTACTAGTTTTATGTAAAACACAATCATGTCTGGTGAAAAACTTGAGATAGAGACGTTTTTCGGTAGATGTAGGTGTTGTCTCTCCTATGGCTACTTAAAAAACATGTGGGCAGAACATCAATTTGAAGGAGAAGCAGAAATCTACGGCGAAATGCTTGTCCAATGTTTTGCACTGACTGTGAGTTTTCTTTCTTGAGTTTTAATTAAGAGTCTATTTGCCCAATATTCATGATTCATGACTTTGTTTCAAACTTGATATTTCGAAAAATTATCTTGGCGCCTATAACCGGGATTGTAAAATCCCAATAAATTAGATTTGTTTAATAATTTTATGATTCCAACTAAACTGCGGAGACCGTAGCGTGCCACGCCATGATAGATACGCTTACTACGTCACGTCACGATTCTGCTGTAACGCAATCTATGTCTATTTTAAAAATATTAATATTATTTGGAGTAAACCTACCTATATTTTTTTTTGTAAGGAAGTAACTTTAAAGATTTACTAGAATATAAATACATTAATTACCTAACACATGTATGTACATACTAGAATTTTTCACACACTACATTCAATGCATTTTATGTCACAATAAATAAAGCCAAAGCAGCCAACGGCATTGGCCAACGGTTGGTATTCAATACCAATACTTTACTATCCTGTGTTCTGGAAATGTTGTTAATTTATTTTAAAGTTATTACTGACATGCTACACAAAGAGGTAGTGACTTCATTGTTTAGGCATGGCAATAATAAAATTAAAATAAAAGTTTATCTATACTCTATACAGTCCAGGAAATAATATTGGAGTGTCTGTTTGTAATATTAAAATAACCACTTTTTACTAAATGCATATGGATGCATACACAGTATGTATACCAAAATAACATTTTTTACAATTTTTGTCTGTCTGTTTGTTTTGACTAGTCTCTGAAATGGCTCGTCCGATTTTGACGGGAATTTCACTGGCAGATAGCTGATGTAATAAGGAGTAGCTTAGGCTGCTTTTATTTTAGAAATTTTATTTATTTTTATTAATATATCTATATACATACATATAATAAATAAAATAAAATTGGAGTGTCTGTTTGTAATATTAAAATAACCACTTTTTGCTACATGCATATATGAATACGGTACATATACCAAAATAACATTAATTAAAATTTTTGTCTGTCTGTTTGTTCCCGCTAATCTCTGAAATGGCTGGACCGTTTTTGACGGGACTTTCACTGGCAGGTAGCTGATGTAATAAGGAGTAACTTAGGCTACTCTTATTTTCGAAAAATTCTTCTAATAAACAAATAATAATAAAATTAAATAAATAAAAAAATAAAAAATCCACGCGGACGAAGTCGTGGGCACAGCTAGTATAATATAAATAAAAAATAACTATTCCGCGCGGACGAAGTCACGGGCATAGTTAGTTATGAATAAATATGGATGGTTGCAATAATTAAATAATGTGGTGCAGCTATTAGCACCTCACACAATGTCAATCTACCTAGCCTTTTCCCAACTATGCTGAGGTCGGCTTACAGTCTTACGGAATGCAGCTGAATCGCAATATTTTAGATGGACCACCTGCCTCTGACCTCGACAACCCAGTTACTGGGTAACACAATACCTCTTGGTGAGACTGGCTGTTAGACTTGGGCTTCTGACTAGGGACTACCCAGAATGATTGTCAAAGAATCCGCGGCAAGTGTACCTTGTTCATTGACCCAGTTTGCTGTAATAACTTAGCCACAAGCCCCTTTACTTTAAAAGCATGTTCGTTATAATATGTATTATTCATTGCCCACAGTGGGATCATGGAGAGGACTCAATGGAACAGGATCAGATTTGTGAGCAGTGTATCTGTCGGTTGCGAGATGCTACTGACTTTAAGAAGGTGGTCTTGGAATCACAAGCGGAGCTGTTCGAGCAGATAGATGGTAATCTTTGTTTATTTTATTTTTTCATTATTAGGCAATGGTGAGGTTTAAAAGAATATGTATCCCGAGCCCCAAGATAAAGCCTAATGGTCTAGTTTGGTGCTCACTGGTAATTAATTATACACCGTGAAATTGTAATGGTTGTTTCCCGCAGCGAAATGGTTTTGTCTTGGTAATACAAACGTTCTATAAACAAATAAAATATTAGAAACAAAAAATGGCCGATTAACCATTGTGAAAAATCACCACGTGCGAGAGTTTGTTTTGCTTTGAACATTTATGTATCGCTGTTCCCTTTGTCGGCGGTGCGTGCAATTCGAGTAGTACCTAAAAGTTACCTCTAGAGTTACTATTGAGTAGTGTTTTACAGAATTGATGAATATTTTTTTAATTATTTTAAAACAAAAAAAATCTTTATTTTTTTACTTTTATGGTAAGTTAACCTGCCGCGGGAAAACAACCATTAAAATTTCACGGTGTATATACCGAGTTCTATGTTCAGAGACCAGTGGTGGCCCAGTGGTAACCACCACGAGTTACGATTTGTAGGCCGTAGGTTCGAATCCAGACAGGCGCTTTCATCATATCATATCAGCCGAAAGACGACTGCTGGACATAAGCCTCACCCAAAAGGGGCGATTTGCCATAATCGCCACGCTTGGCAGGCGTGTTGGCGATCGCAGTATGGTGGTCAAATGCATAGAGAACGCTGCTGCCTATTCTCTAGTAAGTCCCTTAGTCGCCTTCTACGACACCCACGGGAAGAAAAGGGATGGTGCTATTCTTTACGTCTGGCATCACACGGAACCGACAAGCGCTTTACTTGTATAAATTATTTCTTCACCACTGCTTGCAAAACGTTGAAGGAAAACATTGTGAGGAAACCGTCATATCTTAGAACCAAAAACTGGAAGACTGTCATCTTCCAACCCGCAGTAGGCCCGGGGTGGGTTATGGCTTACTCCCTCTCACAGAGAGGAGGCCTGTGTCCCAGCAGTGGGAACGTTATAAGCAGATTATGCTATGTAATATTTTTCGCTCGTTTTGGTGTTAACCTGTGAACCTGCATTTAATGTATTACCAGCAGGCTTAATAGGGTAATAGGTAAAACGGGCTGTTGTCCCCAACTCCACGTCAAGGCGCGTATTTTGCGTACGGGTGGGAGAATCGGTTATTCGATCCACCCCAGCTCCTCGAGAAAGGCCAGCAACGCCTTGGTGTTGCTGATAATCTCACGTGGGGTACCTGGGGTTACCGAAGTATTTTGCCCTGTAATTAGCGACCACCGGGCAGTTTAACAGCACATAAACCGCTGTCTCGTCGTCCTCCATGCAGGCCCTGCACAGCGGACTGTCCGTTACCCCTATGACAAAAAGATGTTTGTTAAATGACTCGTGGCCAGTTACAGCTGCTGTAACTGTACGCAGCTGTGGTTTAGTTAAACGGAGAACCTGTTTTGTGAGGCGGGCATCGAACGCAGGCAGTACCAGCAGGCTTAGCACGAGAACCGTAAAGAAGCATTTTGTCGACGCAAGAGTATACAAAAATCACATTTCCATGTAGACAATTGACAATTTTGTACCGAGAAATGTAGACAAGCGATTGCTATTCTACGGTAGAGTAGAAATAGAAAGTCATGCTAAGCCTGCTGGACAATAAATAATATTTGTTTTTCATTCCTATCAAAATTTGGCATAGCTGCCAAAGTACTCCCCAGAGAAAAACTCACTCTGTATATGAGGCCATGAGAGCCAGAGTGGCCTAACTGCATTTTTCTCAATATTGATCTTTGTATTGGAATCTGCTCTAAACTGTAAAAGTAATAGAGCATTAGTGGTATAGAGGTATGAGGAACATGGTGTCAAGTTCACGAAGTCGGGATGTTTGTATATTGCAGATCGCGCGGTAAACTCTGCTTGCGCGGTGTAGCTGATGAAGTTATACACACATAACATATTATTGGGTTTGGTTTCCTCACTTAGTCCTTTAAGTGGACCATTGTGCGTGAGCCATGGCGGCCATCGGTGGTTATTCCAGCCAGCCCACCTCCCTCCAGAAGTTAGCTATTTCTCCTGGTCTATTGAGAACATCCGTGTAGAATTTGGGCGCTCCGAGGGTTTCTGTTCTAGTCTGGGCTACGCCTGTGCATTCGAAAAGCACATGCGCAACGGTTTCTTCAGCCTCCATACAGGCCCTGCACAGGGGGCTGTCCGTTATGCCTATTGTGTGGAAGTGTTTGTTTAGTGAGCAGTGTCCCATGATGGTCCCAGTCACCGACGCAGATCCTTTCTGTCCAGGCGTAACAGACGTCTGGTTAGCCTGCCATTTAAATACGGCATTGCTTCCTTAAGACTGCCTGCAGCCTAGTGTCGAGGTCCACTAGCTCTCCGCTTGTGTGTGGGTGTGGTCCTGAAGCCACCTGCGTATCTGGTTGAATGGGATAGGCACGATGGGCTCGGGTCCATAGGCCAGCGCGCTGCGGACGTCAAGTCTTGAGTAGTTCGCATATAGCATTGTAGATGACGCCACTTCACTTTTTGTGTTTTCCACATTTGTTGATTTTAAGTTTCGTATGTGGGGCATTATAGATGTCCGCCACAGTGGCCTAAATTTTTTTTTCCGTAGATGGCAGCATTTATCCATTTTTGCTTAATTAACAAAAGTCATAACTATCTGAATTCAGGCCTTTTGTTCTTTCCTTAATACTGTAAACTATTGTTTCTCTAGTTAGACCAGTCTGGCTCTCATGGCCTCATATTAAAAACATAACTCTATTCCCACCAGAAAATGATTTGAGCATCAAAGAAGAAAGACTAGATGATGACTCCCTTATAGAGTACAAACCTAGACTGGACAGCGAAGACACTGCGGACACTATGTACTCTGACACTGAATACATTATGGAGACCACTGACACGGTTTTAAGTGTCAAAGATGAGACTGAGTATGAGGACGTTGAATATTTGGAAGAAGAAGATGCTGGCGAAGCGAATGATGCCGTTGATACTGGTGAGTTTCTATTAATATGTTAATTGCCACTTATGGACATAGCAAAACAAAAAACATTGCAGGTAGGTCGCCATCCCTGGATAAAAAAGGTGAAATGTCTTGTGTGCCTGTCATTACACTGATTAATAAAAATTCAATTTGCAGCTCAGTCAGCAATTTGTTTTTTCAATACCCTTTCGAACCAGAATTTAAATTTAAATATAATTTTGTGCGAAAGTAGTTACTTGCTCAATGATTTTCGTTGTGGTCAATTTTATTCTCTCCTGTTGAAACTAACCGTCATATTATAATTGTGAAAGTTTGGATGTATGTTACTCAATCATGCAAAAACGGCTGAACGGGTTTGGATACAATTTAGCACACAGATAGATTAACACATAGGATACTTGTCTTTATATCCCGGTAATACGTTCCCCTGGGATAATTTCCAAACTGCACGCGGGCGAAGCCTCTGGCAAAAGCTAGTACTAAATAAAGACCATGAAAGCTTAACAAATCCTTTTGAATTAGAATTCGAAGAGATTAGAAATAATTTTTTTAGTATTAATCTGGCAGTTTGAGTACTTTATGCGGCCTACCCAAATGTCCTATCTTTGGTATTGTTCATCAAATCGTTGAGCTCCTCAAGTTCTGAGTTGAGCTGCATGATTACTGATAAATGCGTGCACTGAATGGACAGGTCCACTCAATCTGTGTGGTTCTTTCCTCAAAAGACCATTTCAGACACCGATCCACATGGTCTTCACATAATCTGACCAAGATTATGTCTGGACTTTAAAAGAGACTGTGACCTCTGAGTTTGTTTCGGCCTTTCTTCTCAGAGTAGTCAGATAGGAAACGCCGACTTCATCTAGTTTAAAAAAAATATGATTGACGTGTAAAAGTGTTTGTACAAACCTACTTACAGAAATAAAATCATTTATCATTTAATTCAAACTACATGTGGCATCCCAACTAATATTATGAATGCGAATATGAGTTTGTTGTTTGTTACGCTTTCATGTGATGAAATTTGGTTATACTTTTTCTTCATTGACATACCACGCTGGAAGACGCCGTTGGCTGAAGCTAGTATTAATATAAGGTCTTTTCGAATTTACGATTGTCTTTTTACCCGACTTTGATACAATAACAAGGCTGGGGTTATGTTTTTGCTCAACTGATTACAGACTGACTGTATTTTCAACCTTTTGACATTTTAATAATTCCTCATTTAGGTCTGACATAATTATGGTATTAATTAAGATGTAATTGTTCAATATATTTTTAATTTCATATCAATATCATGCAAAATAATTATTAAAAAATGTAATTGTAATTATTTAGATTACGACACCATATTTGTATGGCTCCTGGCATAACATAGCGCTCTGTTTATCAAACATAAGATCTGTATTTTATTTACCTATGTTAACAAATAAATAAATAAAAACCAAAATCAAAATATTTTATTTCATATAAACCTACATGGGCACTTATGAAACGCCCGAAGCTAGGTGCTAAAATTCAATTTGTAATTTTAACCATTGCATTTTCAATACATTTTTTAAATACACTATCTTGAACTTCCAGACTCCTCACAACCAACAGATAAGTTACGACCACAAAAACGGCAGAAGCAACCTCGCCAACAAGACAATGATGACGAAGAAACGCCGAAACGGAAATGGCCCAAGAAGCTGCCCAAATCAGAACGTCATAGAACTTACAAACAATACTCTGAGGTTGATCTGCGCAAATGCTTAGAAGAAGTCAGGAACAATGTACTGACGGCTGCTGAAGCGGCGACGAAGTATAATATACCCAAGAAGACTATTTGTGCCAAGGTCAAAGTGGATCCTAATGGTGAGTGTGATATAAATCTCCACCCTAATTGTGTAACACACTTTCAATCACAATCTGAATCATTTTGAAGGATATTGTTTCAGATATTCCAATAGCTCCATCCCATTTCTTTCCGTAGGTGTCGTATAACGCGACTAAGTAACTTACTAGAGAATGGGCAGCAGCGTTCTCTATGGTTCTTACTAACGCACTGCGATCGCCAATCCGCTTGCCAAGCGTAGCGATTATGGCAACCGCCCCTCATTTTTTGTGGAATGTCCAACAGTGGACATCTTTCGGCTGTAATGAAGATGAGATGTTTGAAAAATTTGTCAAAATGAAACCCATTGCTACTGTTAGTGTGTTACGCAATTTAAACATTCTTTTTAATGTGCATTCAAGGTGGAATATCTTTTGATTATTATGCAGAGTAAACAAAATATCTTCTATATTGATTGCACATTTCTACTGTATATTTAAAAAGACTGATTAGTCTTAATGTCATAAAACATAATTTTTCATCACAGCTATTTAAAAGAAACAAAATTTAACCAAATATGAATTTATTCTGATCCTTTTTTTATTATGTTGTTTATTTGTTGAGGTGGTTGCGCAAAAGTAACAGTAAATAATAATACGTTTTTTTTTATGAAATAGTCATTTAATGCGATTCTTAACTTAAAGGGTTGTATTGATTATTTTAATGATTATAATTCTGTAAACACATACGTGTTATAGTCGCAAATCATATTTTGCCCAACATACAACATGACACTGACCTGCCTATTGCAAAATAACGTTAGAAAATTTGAATGACGTTGAAGATGGATGCGCGAAAGTAGCACTTAGCGCATCCATCTTAATACCGTTTTACTGCAGCATAATTTTTCATTAAGGTCGCCATTTTGTTCACAGAATAACATGTACGCAGGATAGAATTGAGCGACATTCTCAGTTTTCCTTTTTATTATAAAATTCGTCCACAATAAGGGAAAAGCCTAGGCTAGTGGTGTCTTATAATACTGAATACTGTGATGATAAACAACTTTCTAGTTACGCTGAATATGGTTTAACCTCCTTCATTGAAACTGCGCGATCACTGTTATTACGCGCGTCCGATTATATGTAAAAAACATTACCTGGAAATTGCCATGTTGCATTTTACACAGCCTTAATTATCAGGTCCTGTTTCGTGTTCCCTCGGACATTCCGCAAAGTGCAGATGATCGATAAAACTACGTAGTCTGACCTCTGAGGGACTTACTACGTGAACACTTGCATGTTATAAGGGTAATCAGCAGTCTAACTATCGGTCGTGACTGGAGACTGTAAGACGCGTGGTCGGTGCGGGCCTATCATAGTGCCTTGCGGTACCCCAAACTGCGTCGTAGCGAATACTCAGTAATGTTTCTAAAAAAGCTGAAGTCATATGTTAATTATATGGATATGCGATTTAGTAACGTGCTGAGCTGTAATATAAATAGCATTAATCATTATTTTCCCAGTAATAACAGGTGGATAATAGTGTCGAAAGCTTGTTATGGATCGATAAAAACATCAAATTTGATCAAATACTTCCGTTATGTTTTGGTTAAACAGGCGCCTGTACGTTGTTCTGCTATTTGATTCCGAACATGAATATACATACTTTTATTTAAGTTAAATCCACAAAAACTAAATTACGGAAACAATATACAAACTAGTATCATCAACAAATAATTTTGTAGAAAACGCCAACCCAAGTTTAAATAAAAATAAAGTACTTAACTGTATTGTTTGTAGATGTCCGGACAGACATCCAAGACTCTATAAACAACACAACTTCCCGCGAAACTGTGACAACGAGCCTATTAGAGGTACCCACACTATCACACGAAGAAATAAATCAAACGGACAAAGATACAGAAAGCCAGAAAGTACCAAACCAGTACACACTATCACGCGAAGAGGCAGAGACAGACTCGGACACAGAACGCCAGGAAGAAGTACCGAACAAATTCCAAATGTATAAACACAAGCATAATCTCAAAATCATCCTTAAATATTCCAACGCAACATTAATTAAAGGATATACAGCCGCTGGATACTCCTGCTGGTTTTGTGATGGACATTTTAGCCCTGAATTACTAAAAAAGCACAATTTTGAACACGGAGAAGACGTGTATGATGATGCTATAAAAGTAAAGTACGTTTCGGATCTAATTATTAAACTTGATGTTACTGGACTTAAATGTAGGATGTGTGAAGACGAAATCGACAGTCTTGAACGACTGATGGGCCATGTCCAATAAAAACATAACATAACAATTTTTACGGACATAGACAACCATTTGATACCTTTTAAATTTGACACTGAAGAGTTACAATGTGTAATTTGTGCAGCAGAGTTCAAACATTTCAAACTACTCTCAGAACATATATGCGAACACTTAGTAACTACAATTGTCCGCAATGCGACCGTGTATTTATAAATAAACAATCAATGCAAACACATTGTTACAGACATAAGAGAGGAAAATACAAATTCACTATGTCCGAAAGTCTTCGATAATCCCATAAGAATACGTGAGCACGAATTCGTAACTCACAAACTATCGAATAAGAAGAGAAGGTGTGGCTTCTGTGACGAGAAGTTCACGTCAGAAGAGATAGTAAGGAGACACGAAGCTAAAAAACATGGCGTTGCTCGTCCACAGTTTATCTGTGAAACTTGCAAGAGGCCGTCCGCTACGCAGAAAAGACACCATCTATTAATGCGTCCGTTACAATGTGAAACGTGTAGGAAAGGGTTTTATACGCGACAGGAACTCAAATGGCATTTAGCTACTCAAACAAACAAGACAAAGACCAAAGAATTTCATTGCAATCAGTGTGATAAGTCGTATTTCACGAAACCTGCTCTAAGTCGGCATTTAAGGGAACATAGACCTCTATGTGTTCTTACCTCTGCCCCTAACGGTAAAAGGAGGTATATGTGTGAATATTGTAATGTGGCGTTTGTTCAAATGAGTACTTGGCAAAGGCACGTCTTTTACCAACATCGGGAAAAATCCGGGAGCACTAGAAACAGATCTAAATAATTCTGGATAAACTAACCAAAAAGTACCAAAATGGCTATTCTAAGCAGCGGATCTCTGCCTACCCTTTCAAGAAACCGGTGTAATATTGATTTATAATACGACTGTAATATAGGTACACAATATTAAAATAATATATTCCAACAGTATTAAACATTTCATTTCACTCCTCAAAAAAATAAAGATGACGGTTGTAAAAATACGCTAAACGAAGCCGCGATTCATACTAACATTGTAATCGGTTTTTTGTACTGGGCCATACCTGGTAACCTCAAGATTACGGAAATATGAAGATCTAAGTTCCTACTTTTGTCCATAAAAACGTGTTTTAAATGTTATGGATCAACTTTAAATACACACAGAGCTCCTATACTGTTGTATGCTCCCAAAAGCACGCTCTGCGATGTCGTAAACAACGATTTTTAACACTAAAATTAAACGTAGTTTTGCTAGCAATTAAACATTATTAAACCGGGTAATTTTGAGCATAAATATTGCTCAAAGTTTCCTGGTTTAATGTATATAACGGCTATGCAAGGCATAGCCGTCCAATGCCTTGCATCTCTCACTAGTCATCAACAATATCTACTGAAATTATTATCCCTACTCAAACTTCATTTCCTCGATATTATCATCAGTTTTTCTTCATTCATTGCTGATGATTTAATAAATCTATACATCGTTGTCTCTAAGTCTTTCTACATCATTGTCACATGTTTAATTTTAACACGAATGCTGTAACCAATATTTTGATTTAAAAGAGTCTCCGTGAAGTTTCTTGTCCGTACTTCTCTCCATAAGACCTTCTACGCTTTAGAATAGGCAACAAGGTTCGCCTTTATGACTGACCGACCCCTTGAGAATTCAATTGGTAGACTGTAATTGGTATATTTGAAATAAATGATGAGTTGGTGATGTGATCCTACTGTGTTGTTAAAAAATCAGAAATCAATGTTTGATTTTATTGTTGTAGATGTCCAGATTGACAATACAACGAAATCCAACAATAAAATGGGTCTAAGGAAAAGACCTACCGCTGAAATCGAAGCGACTAAAGTTACAGAAACAACGAAAGATCGCAAGTCGAGGGAAGTAAACTTAAACGTTCAAGAAGAAATCGAAAGTATAAAAGAACCTTCCAACCCAGATGATCAACGGTTTATGTACAAACACAAAGCTAATATAAAAGCGATATTACAATATTCCAACGCTACACTCATAAAAACACACGGTAGAGACGGATATTCATGCAGTTTCTGCGACTTTCTGGCTGAAAAACCTTATAAACTCAAGCAGCATAATCTGAAAAAACATGCTGATGTAGGAGACGAAGCCATCAAAACAAAATATGTATCAGATTTAAACTTAAAGTTAGATATAACAGATGTCACATGCAAGTTATGCAAAGAACCAATTAACGCTTTAGAAGATTTTATGAGACATCTAAGTAAAACACATTCCAAACTTATATATACTGACGTCAAAAATTACATAATTCCTTTCAAATTCGAATCCGAAGATTTCCGATGCTGCATGTGCGATAAAGACTTCAAATATTTCAAGCTTCTCTCAGAACATATGACTGAACATTACCGGAACTTCGACTGTCCTGTTTGCGATCGTAGTTTCATCAATAAACAGGCAATGCAAACCCATTCTTACAGACATAACAAAGGGGTTTTCAAATGCTCTTATTGCTTCAAAGACTTTGATTCAAAACCGAAACGAGCTGACCATGAAAGAGCTGTGCATTTGGCCGGGGCATATAGGAAATGCGCGTACTGTGGCCGAAGATTCCCGACATGGGATGCCGTAATTGACCACGAGCTTACGGCACATGGAGTGGCGAAACCAATACACACATGCCAAGACTGTGGAAAGAATTACACCAAACAAAGCACGTTAACAATGCATAAAAATCGCTGCCATTTGCTCAAAAAACCGCACAAATGTTCGTCTTGCGAGATGACTTTCTGCACCAAAGTAGAATTGAGCTATCATACTGTAACACATACTAAAACGAGGAATCATAGCTGTGCGATTTGTAAGAAGGCGTTCGGTACTCCGAATACTTTGGCTCAGCATATGCGGACTCATTCAGGGATTAAAAACCTCTTTTGTGATTACTGTGACCGCCGTTTCTTACACAGAACAATATTTAGAAGGCATATGAGAGAGACGCATGGTGAAATTGTTTGATTTTGAAAAGGAATTTCAGATGTCAGTCGCACGTTAGAACACTCGTTGAATTGACGACTCTACAAGTATCGCATATCCAACAGACCAAAGATTGTCGATCAACCATCGATAATATATAGCACGTTCCAAAAGTATCTGAAGAAAATGTAAACAAATGGATTAGAAAACGTTGCCAATTTTGTAATGCCACTTACAAATTGAGTGTTTTGATTATTTAAATACTTAAACCGAAATTATGATGATGTTGTAATATTTTATTATTGCGGTTAATTTTGTATCCTCAATTTTCGCTGATGATTTTCAATTACAATTTATTAATATTATTCAAACGATAATTGGTGGCCCAGTGATACCGGCCCCGACTGACGAGTTGTAAGGTCTTAGGTTCGCATTCGGTTACTTAGCCAAAACGGTGAAGGAAAACATCGTGAAGACACATCTGACGTCTCCCAATCCGCACTCTCGAAGACAGGAGGCCTGTGTCCCAGCAGGCTTAGCATGACACTTTCTATTTTTACTCTACTGTAGAATAGAAATCGTTTTTCTACATTTTTCGGTGAAAAACTGTCAACTGTCTGAACGGAAACGTCATTTTTGTCTACTCTTCCGACGACAAAACGCTTGTCTACGGTTCTCGTGCTAAGCCTGCAGCAGTGCAGCAGACAATAATTGTTGGAAAAGCGGTGACTTTTTTTTCTAGGAGATGCCGTGTTCTTCACAATATTTACCTTCACCGTTTTAGGAGCAAAGGTATTTTTTTTTCACTAAGTAACCGAATTCGAATTCCAAAAAACCATTGCAGGAAAAAGTCACATTTTCCAATAATTATTGTTTAGCATAATCAGCCTCTAGTGGTTCCCACTGCTGGGACACAGGCCTCTCTTCGAGAGTGCGGGTTGGTAGACGTGCGATGTCTTTAATTTTTTCGTTTTCGGGTAAAAAGGTCGACTCTGTGGTCGCTTCACCATCACCATCCGCGTTCAGCTTGGCGGCTATATACGTGCTCAAAAATTCTCCGATGTTCTTGTAAAAGTTGGTGAAGTTACTCTACCAGAGAAGAGCGGCCAGGTCGACTTCCTGAGGCTTTTGGTGGAGTAGCTCTTACTTTAGAAGGTCTGATGTGTCTAGTCATGTCTCATCAGTAGAATACACATACGGGTTGTAACCTTCTAAATACAGATGAATGTGCTACTAAATTCCCTTTAATGAGTGATTGCGTCAGAATTGGACAGGGTTTGTTTACACTTTCATCACAGACTTCTGAAACAGATTATAGATAGTCTATGACTAGTCGACCTTGTAATTGCTTTAAAACTTTTCACAACAGTGCCCAGTAAATTGAAACTTCACCAAGGTCGGAACTATCTGTTATATAGACAAATAAAGCTTAGTGTGATTCGAGGTCACTTACTAGGTCATATTCCGTCTTATTTATAAACGTTACTTAAAGTTAAGAGCTGTTTAAACGTCACAAATGTATGGTTAAACAGACGCTAATCATTACTTTCAGCAACGTTTATAAAGCAGGGAGTAAATGTCTTCTGGATAGTTATTATTATTTGATTTTTGTAGGTTGGTACAGCGTAGATGTTATGAATTTTGTGTTGGGTTAAACCTCTAACTTTGAGACCGAAATCTAAAAAGGTTCGTTAGCACGTACTTACGCTAAAGCTGCGGTTCTTAGAAGAGCGGTGGCCGCCGCATAACGGCCGCAGCATTCATAAAACGCTCTCAAACAAAACACACCAGACTTGCCTATGGACCGTAGCTCAAGCGTTATTCCTGTCTTTGTCGCACGACTCCAAATGCAAGATAGAGACGACAAAATGTTTGAGTGAAACCACGTGCTGAGTAACTTATAGATCTCAGCCTCAGTGACAGATTTTGGTACCACTCATAATTTATGACCTTATTACATGGCAATATTTTGGCAAAATAATTTCGTTACTTTTTACTTATTTTTGTGAATATCACGTGTTCAAGACGTGCCACTTAACTTATGTTTTGCTAGTATTGTAAGATTTTTGAAGTAATAATAAAAAATACTATTCTTAGTCATTTTTTTTTATTAAGGAAATTTTTCCCTCTTTGGTTTCCAAAAATTAGGAACAAAATGCTGATCATCTTCAAAGACTGTTTGTAAATAACCGTGCCAAGAAAAACATTTTATTGTATCAGAATCTTAATCCTATAAGATTATTTGACTACAATTTCTCCCTCTCTAAGAGAGGAGGCCTGTTTCAGCAGTGGGAAAACTATACAAGCTTGTTATAGATTTTATTGATCTTTTGACTTCATTGAACATGAAGTATACGTCGGCAACACCCGTGATCTAAAATAAACTTCAGGTTATATGCTATTTCTAATTTGACCATAAGACCACAGGAATGTACGTTGTCTAAATTTAATATAAAAGTCGCTTAAAGACTGAGGATTCATTTAGTTGTGAAAGGGTTCCTCAAGGCTCAATACTCGGCTTGTATCTATTCGTTTAAGGCTAAGCTTTAAGTTATCGGTTTAGTTTTAATGAGCCTAAATCGCAATTCCATAAATAAATAACATTTACGTTTACGTTTTAAGTTAAAGAAAACGATATGTTTATAAATACCAAGTATTTCATACGGTGCAAGAAGAATTTTCTAATTCTTAAATATTTTATGATTATGAAAATACACAAAAATGACAACGCAGTTCTCTACTCCTAAGTTTTTCAGACAAAACATCGTGGATTTTGTTACTTCACTATTTTTAATAAAGCTCGAATCTACGAGCAGATGCAGAAGAGACTAAACATATTGTAATTTTAATCATAAGTGTGATCAAGATGTGGAAATGAATGTATGAATTTCTTGTTGTAGATGTCCTGATTGACAATACAACGAAATACAAATTGGAACGATCTAAAGAACGATCTCGATCGAAAATGAGGACAAAGCCCACGATTTTTAAAACCAAAGCATCTTTTCCGGATGAAAAAACAAAAAAAATAGTCGAGATGAATAAATTAAAAGCAAAAAACTTAACAAAACCGTTAGAAACCCCAATAAAAAACTACGATGAAGATGAAATTAATATTACCGAAACGAAAGTAATCGCCATAGAGATTGATTTGGAACCTAAGATAGAAGAAATGGATGTCCCTGTGAACGCCGATCAAGTCCGAACAAGATATAAGGCTATAGTCAACGACAAATTCAAGAAAGAAAATAAAGAGCCCGAGAAATTCGAAGCCAACGAAATGGATAAACATAAAGACAATATAAGAACTATATTACAAAATTCTAACGCGACCATCATCAAAGGGTTTTGGGGCACTGGCTATTCATGTAACTTTTGCGATGAACAAAGAGACATACCTTCAGAATTAAAGCTGCATAATTTAGAAGTCCATAGCAATGTAGGAGACGAAGCTATCAAAGTGAAATATGTATCAGATTTAGTTATAAGACTAGATATTACAGATCTCAAATGCAAACTATGCAACGCCATTATAAACACTTTGGAAGACTTTACGGCACATTTAACAAAAATACATTCGAAATTTATACATACAGATATGAAAAACCACATTATTCCTTTTAAATTCAACACGGATAACTTACAATGCTGCATGTGTAAGAAAGAGTTCAGGTATTTCAAGCTTCTTTCAGAGCATATGAGCGAACATTATAGAAACTATGAATGCTCGGATTGCGAGCGCGCGTTCATAAACAAACAATCAATGCAGACCCACAGTTATAGACACAACAAAGGCGTCTTTAAATGCTCACATTGTCCCAAAGTTTTCGACTCTAGACCGAAGAGAAGCGTGCATGAGAGAGTAGTACACGCTCTATCGAATAAAACGCGAAAATGCTCGTTCTGTAGCGAAAGATTCGCGACGAAAGACTTGGTTCAAAGCCATGAGGTCAAAGCACATGGTGTTGAACCGACAGTATTTTCCTGCCAGGCTTGCAACAAGTCTTACCATAGTCAAAGTTCGCTGAGTACGCATCGAAAGCGCTACCATTTAATGCTAAGGCCTCACCAATGCTCCTACTGCGACATGGCATTCTTCTCCAAGATCGAGTTGCGTTCACATACGGTAACTCATACGAAATCAAGGGATTTCAAGTGCGATATGTGTACAAAATCTTTTGGGACGCGATGTAGTCTTAACCAGCATGTCAGGGGACATTTAGATGATAGGAGATTTAAATGTGATAGTTGTGAACGAAAGTTCGTACATAGGACCGCTTGGAAAGTCCATATGAGGAGTAAACATAGTAGGATAGTTTAGGGATGGGAATATAATTTTTTATATGATATTCTAGCGGTCCGCTTCTGCAAAACATAAAAGATCTCTGTGCTATTCATAAGTTAAATATTAATGTTATATAAAATGCTCTAAATGGTGGTGAAAGCTGCATCAAAATCTATTGTGTAGTTCAGTGTACCTAGAGTGAGTTTCATTTAACTATATCGATCAAATGCATCGAGCGCGTTTGACGCTCCGATTGGTCCGTCACCAATCCAGGGCCAATCGGAGCGCCAAACGCGCTCGATGCGTTTGATCGAGATGGTTAAATGAAACTTACACTAAGGCCTCAGATCTAAGCGGTCTCAGAGACAAAACCGACTTTTTTTTTTTTTTTTTATAAACGTGAAGGAATATGGTTGGACTACTCAGAAATGCGTAACAGACATTTGCAAAGCAATATTCGGTTTATCCCGTTTTGCTACCCTAAAACAGCCTCCCTAGGGTGGATACTCGGAAACGCGTGTTCATCTGTCTACCCCAGACGGGGTGGATAATCGGAAATCGTATATTATTTTTCTTTGTATGTTTTCAGCGGTGTAGTCATTGAAAAGAGATTTTTTTCAATATTTAAAACATTATTTCAAATTATTAAAAATATCTCTTATCGTGCATTGTCACGAGAGACAAACGTGTGTTGCAAATTTCATCCCGATAGCCTCAGTGGAAGTGGGTGAAATATTTATTGCAAAATTTCAGGACATAGGTACAAGTGAAGTTAAATAAAAGCTTTTAACATGATAGAAACTGGCCCAAAATACCCATACCCGTTTCTTTTTTCCTATTCTAGACTGCACTGAAAGTAAACTGTAAAACTTTTTCTATTAAAAAATAATAACAGTAAAGATTTAAATTACCGTCTTTAAAATTTTTAACCATATAAATACGAGTAAAAAATGGGCCGACTAGTCGGAGGCTTTAGCCAACTAATCGCCGACTACAAATATGGCCGACTAGTCGGCTTTCCCGACTAGTCGGCACATCACTAGTATGTACCAATAAAATACAAACATTCTACTTACATTTTATAGGTGTCTCTATCCACTCCGTTTGGGTTGGACAGATGAACACACGTTTCCGGGTATCCACCCTAGGGAGGCTGTTTTAAGGTGGCCAAACGGAATAAGCCCAACATTCAACGAGTTAATCAATAGGTGTCGAACATATGGAGTTCTAGATTTGAACGCTTCAATTTACTGTGAGTCTGTATTACGCTTTATTTGTATGCTCTTATGTTACTTAAGGTAAATAGTTAAATTATTAATGCTCGTCAAATTCAGCAGTAGATATTAGGTATAGGTTCTTAGTTACTTAATTATTAATAATATTTTAAAATGCCTAATTATTTAAGCTACGGTTTCCTATTAGAGTGGTGGCTGATTACCGGCTGTCATAAAAATGATGACAGCGGCAAAGATTCTAATCTCTCTAGGAAAACACCAACTTTCTTTCATAAATAACGGTTCAGTGACGTAATTTGACGGTAAATTGTATTGTGCTCTTTGTGTCTCTCTCACTCCGTCCCCGGCAAGTCCCGGCTTGTCTATATTTTTTTGACTTTGTCCATTCAAAGCATACCATTTAATGTATTTACATATGTTCTCAATAAAATCTTGATGGACTTTGATAAATAAATAATTCAGATCGCAAAAATCTTTTTTTATCATGCCTCGTAAACCTTTAAATAATTAACATATCAAATAAAGCTTTTATCTTGCTAAGACGATATCTTTAGGCGTAAAAATATTGCCATTATTTGACCCACGGTGAAGAAAAAATACGGCATACCCTAGAACCAAAAAATCAAAAACATGGGACATTCACCAATCCGCATCCGTGTGGACTACATCCCACTCTCTCACAAGAGAGGAGGCCAGTGTCCCAGCAGTACGAAGATGATTGGCTGACTATACTAAAGTCTATTTGAATACTTGTTTCTAATTGATGTTATTTCCACTCATACGGATTTACTTTTAAGGGTTAGCCGCATGCCCAAAGGGATTTCCCATCAGGAAACCGAGGAACTTCTGTACTAACTTTCATACCCTTTCTGGGTGGAGCAGGAGGGTGTGTCAGACTTTTACTGACTAAAACTCGCCCTTGTTCCCTTAGCTGCCTGTGTGCCAGGGGCCGCGGTATCTCTTTCGAACAACCCGCACCCCTGGCAGGCATCGGCCCTTGCGGGCCCCATCAGTTGTTGCTGACATCTCGTTGAGGCGCGCGTGGATAAAACGCACCGTCGACCCGGGCTTGATCCTACCAGACGGCGAGCTACCCATTACTCGCCGTACGTAAGCCTGCGCCTACGGTGACCGGGAATCTGGCTGGGATTCCCGACGCCCAGGGCGTCTTCTGCGGAGGCTAGGGCCGTGAGGGCGCATATACTGCCTCTCCCTCACGTGCGCCGCCTCCCTCTTCGCGAGCATCACTGCTTCGCAGAACGAAGCGACGGCTACCCATGCACTCTCGTTCCGTACCATGGCCTGGAACAGGGCCGGACGCGAAAGATCGCCGCCGCCGATCGCCTCCACCGTATGCTCCACCGTGTCCTCAGGGCGATCTTCGTAATGGAAGCACCCGGGCGTTTCCTCTCGCCTTATCCAAAACAGGAACCTCCCGAAACCACCGCGTCCGGTGAGGACGCCGTGCCGCCTCTCAAGCCACTTCTCAAAGAAGGGACTTACCGCCGCAATCGTGGCGTGCCCAGCACTGGGTTGAGACAATCACACTCTCCACGTCGCCATGAGATCCCGCCGGAGCTCTGTCCGCTGTGCCGCGATTTTCCACGGCAGCAAAGTTACCCCCGCGTTTGGCCTCCTCGCGCTACTCTCAAGTGTGCGCGAGGACCTTTGCCTCCAGATCCCATGGTGACTTTCATTCCCATTAGGAAACCAATTTTCAAAAATCATTCTTTAGTTGAACAGTAAGGAAGGATTTCTAAAAGCTAAATTGCCTTTCATAGGTACATATATAAGTAAATCTTGTACAACATTTTATGTTTTCAGACCCAGTGGTTTAGGTTGTGTTATCTGTCAGTGGTGAATGAATGTTTTTAAGATTTTTAGTAAGTAGATTTAAGTTGATTTCAGACGAAATGATACTATTGAAAAAGTCAGAGTTCAAAGTATTTTTTTTCCAAAAACATGGATACTAAATCGCGGAGGCAATATAGCCATACAAGAAAAATGCCTATTGCCATGCAAAGAAGACACGAGTCTTGATGACCACGCTTGCTTGTGTGTTGAAGATTTCAATGTATCTTTTGTTATTGTATGAAACAGCATGATCCGATTATGTAGTGCAATAATTAAAAAAGCAACTCTTGTTGTAGATGCCCATCGGAATAAAAAAGCTACAGAGAATGAAAATTACAAAACACAGAGCAACGTACATGAAAACCAAGTCCAGGAGAATAAAAACACACCAGCTAAAGATGAGAAAGATATGAACAGCGTACAGAAAAACAAGACACTGCTGGCAAATTTCAAAGAGACCGTACGTTCTGTCCTAAGATATACAACCGCTACGCCTATCCGTGGTTACTGGGGCATCGGATACACTTGCATCTACTGCAAATATCAAACCCCTGAACCTTCAGCGCTCAAACAGCACACGCTAACAACACATTCCGAAAATGTTGACGAACTTGACAACGCGAAATACGTATCAGACATGATCATTAGACTAGACATCACAGACCTCAAATGCGAGCCATGTGACCGAGAAATAGAAAACCTTGAAGAAATCATGAACCATATAAAAGTTATTCACGCACAGCCGATACATTTCGACACTTCCAATCATATCGTACCGTTTAAATTCGGAAAGAAAGATTTAACTTGCGCTCTTTGCGACAAACAGTTTTATTATTTCAAGCATTTATCTGAACATATGAATGAGCACTTCCCAAATTATGCGTGTAAGGAATGCAATCGTGTTTTCATCAACCAACGCTCTTTACGAACGCACATGGTGAGACATCAAATAGGCACGTTCGTCTGCGTGTTTTGCTCGAAAATCTTTGACACCAGAACCAAAATGCTGACACACGAAAGAGTCTTACACGTAAAAGGTTCTAAAAATCGTAAATGTGGGTATTGTGACGAGAGATTCATGGATGCTATAAGGAAGGCCGAACATGAGGTGAAGGAGCATGGCGCTCCAGTTCGCACATTTGCTTGCAAGGAGTGTGGGAAGTGTTTTCACAGTCAACGTTCTGTCAAGAATCACATGAACCATCTTCATCTGCAGCTTAGACCGCACAAGTGCCCGGAATGTAGCAAGGGGTTTTACAATAAAATTGAGATGAAACGGCATCGAGTAAAACATACTAAGATTAAAGAGTTCCAATGCTCGGTTTGCTCAAAATTCTTCGCAACTAGAGCTTCTCTTAGATGTCATATAAGGATCCATAATAAAGAGAAAATGTAAACTTGTGAAAGGTGCGGACAGACTTTTATACAGAAGAAAGACTTTTATGCGAACGCGCAAGTTTGAGGATGCGGAATTTTATCAGTAATCCAGAAAGCACTAAATTCTTAAAAATAACTATTGTTCGATTTGTGATCAATACAGTAACATTCTCACTCACTCCCTGCGTTCACTGACTGACTCATCGCCAGCGGAAACTTTGGACCTAGTAGGCTGAAATTTTCAGAGATTCTTCCCTTTACGACAGGGATGCACAAACCGCGGCCCGCGGGCCGCATGCGGCCCCTCGGCAAAATGCCAGTGGCCCGCCAGCAAAAATATTCCCTCGTACATTTGAAGGATAAATATTGCTCAAATTTATAAATAATATAAATTTAAATCTGGGGCTATTTTTATGTTTTTAATTTGTGCTGGTGGCCCGCTATTATTTTATTATTTGTCCAAGTGGCCCATGGTCTCAATAAGTCTGTGCATCCCTGCTTTACGATATATACAGTAAATAATTATTAAGCAGGAAAAATAACTGTGTATTACGTATGACTGGATTAAATTTTGCGTATTAGCGATATGGAAAAATCCTTTTTCTATTTATGGAGGATGCGATAACCCCGCCCGCATAATAATGTTTTTCTTAATCCCATTGTATTACTATTTCATGAGAAAATCATTTAACGGGATTCAATGAACTTAGAAGCTACTATTGATGATTTTAGTTATTAAAATTCTGTAAAGCCGTATTTGATAGACGTTAAGCCGTTGGTCCAGGCTGTCATTTGTGGATCTTAAAGTCGTTACGGGTCGCCGGAAGCCCGAAACTCTGACAACTAGTCTTACCAAGGGGTATCGTGTTACCCAGTAACTGGGTTGTGTAGGTCAGATAGGCAGTCGCTCCATGTAAAATACTGGTATTCAGCTGCAACCGGTTGCTGACTGGAAGCCGGCGCCAACGGGAAAGGGCTGGGCAGATTGATTGAAAGCCCTATTTGTTACGTTCGCGCTTCATATTGTGTTTAACATACAGGATAAAATTTTAACCAGTGCACAAACTGCAACCATTCATTCAGCGCTTAGACATTTTTTGTCGGTTATACAAAAAAAAAATCAGCAGTTCCATACAATTTGACCGCATAGGTATATTGCACTTTTCTATAAAACAGCTGATGATTTTTTTGTATAACCGACGAAAAATTGTTATGCTAGGGGGTCTAGAATGATATGTTGAATTCATGGTTACAGTTTGCGCACTGGTTAAAAACTTACCCTGTATAGCTTGAAACTGCCCTGCAAATTGCAAAATGTAAGAAATTTTTGATTACGGGCTACTATTATAGATAGGTATCCTGGAACCAAGAGAAAGATATAGACTACTGTTTATCCTGGATATTCGGTAAGCACCTATAAAATTTCATCGAGTTATCATCACATATACACACGAAAAAAAATCTACTCGTTCGGAATAAGGCTCTTCGCTTCGGCATAGGCTTTGAGACGCTTATTAAGCCTCTCGTAGATTTTGCCGAGAACGTTGAGAAGACTGATAGGACGGTAACTGGAAGGTTCAGACTTGGGCTTGCCTGGCTTTGGGATACCGATGACGGTGGCTTCTCCGTTGAAGTTAAGATAACCCTGAAAATGTATAGCATAACAACGTGTGTACCTATCGGGCATTGTGAAATTTATTTTTTGCTTAGTTAGCATGAAAAGTAACTGTGTATTGTGTGATTTGAAATAAATTAAGAAGGATAAATTTTTTACCAGTGCGCAAATTGTAACCATGAATTCAGCATATCATTCTAGAACCTCCTCCCCAGCGCAAAAAAAAAATCATCGGTTATACAAAAAAAAAAATCAGCTGTTTCATAGAAAAGTGCAATACCTATGCGGTCAAAGTGTATGGAACAGCTGATTTTTTTTTTGTATAACCGACGAAAAATTTCTGCACTGGGGCGTCTAGAATGATATGCTGAATTTATGGTTACAGTTTTGCGCACTGGTTAAAAATTTACCCTGTATGTCTGCATTGATTATACAAAAACCCAAGATACACAATCAACGTCTCAAAAACGTCCGCATAAATAAATAGGTCAAATATTCATCAGTCAGTCATCTTTCAGTCAGTCTTTTTCGGCGTTGCCTTATAATAACCACTTTAAGTCATGCGTCTTAGGTTGAATTTGCAAAATAAATTATTTTATCATAACTATAACAACTGACGTATAATTAGGGACAGTTTTGAGTGTTATTTTTGTTCGAGACTGTGCATCTTGGGTTTTTTGTATATCAATGTAGGTCTGTCAAGGATTTAGAAAAATCCGTTTTTCTATTTTAAACTAAGACTACTGAAAATGCTTGGTTAGCATTAAAACTTACCATATTGCGTGTGATTTGAAATAAATGTATATTCGATTCGGAAAAATCTGCTCTTTTTTTTTTCGTCCTGAGGTTGTTAATTAATTTTGTCCATGGCTTGTTTTAGTAGTAATATTGGCATTATATTCGATAAATATTGTAAATAAATGGTTATTCTGTAATTAGGTTCTTACTTAATAGGAAATAACTTCAATTGGAAACACGAATTTGTATCTTAGTGGCCTTTTTACCCGGCTACGGCGAGGGTTATAATTTTGACCGCTATGTATGTATGGTCTCTGTTCCCTCATAACTTTTAAACTTCGTATCATAATTTGACAAATGAGGTATCATTGAAAGCGTCTTCGTCGTACGCTGGTTATAGGTCATGTGACGTTATATTGGATATGGCGCCCTCTAGCGGACATACAGTAACGAACTAAAACCAAGATGCCGCGTTTGGTATCAAAAGAAAAGGCTTACCTACCACATTTCAAAAACACAGAGATTGTGAGCTAACCCCTAAAATAATTTAAATAAAAAGTAAGATCAATAACTAAAACCCGACTACTGAAAAATCACACTCTAAAAAGTACGAAACAAGAAAATAATTCAGACATAAATCAAGACATCGGTAGAAAAAAAGGTCAGGGTATAGCCGTCGTCGTGTGCCGTTATAACTTTGTAGGTGTTCCTGGTACAGCCATGCCACCACGTCTTTACCCTGACCAACGAAGTTGATGTCACATAGCTTCGAATTTTTGGTACTAGGACGTTCCGGTTTCCTCACGATGTTTTCCTTCACCGTTTTCGGAGCAGCCGTGATGAAAATTATTTACACAAAGTCGCCTGCGAGGGTTCCAACCCACAATCTACAATCTGTAAATCGGGACCATTGCAGCTACTGCTCACAAAGCATAGAATACTAAAATATTAACCCAAAAACAAATTCCTTTCAGACGAACTGGACTCGAGCCGAGAGAAGATGTTCCAACTCATAAAAGAAATTAAAGCCATTCTTACATTCACGAATGCGACTCCATACAAATCGAAGAACGTTCGCTATTACTGCGCTTACTGCTCCACCGACGGACCTCACTTCGAGGACCCCGACGACCTTCGAACTCACACGAGGACCGAACACGTCGGCCACAGAACAGAGAAGATAGAATACGCCATGCGACCTTATTGGATGAATGAGGTAATCAAAGTTGATATAGAAAACCTCCTTTGTACTGTTTGTTGTGTAGTCATAAACAATTGGAACGAAATGTTCAAACATTTGAAAGACAAGCATAGTGTACTCCTAGACCAAGCGTATACAAGAGTTATTCCTTACGTTTTAAAAGCGGATCTTCAATGCGCGTTGTGCAAAGAGTCTTTCAGTAACTATCTTCATTTAGACGGGCATATGAACGCTCATTACAATAATTATGTCTGCGATGACTGTGGAGATACTTTTCTAGCCCAGAACCGTTTAAAACAGCACGTTAAAATCCACAACATTGGCAAATTCTGTTGTCGTTTCTGCGAAAAAGTTTTTAGTTTACAAAAATATAGACGAAAACATGAAGAGCTGGTGCACCAGCAAGTCTCAAAATTCAAATGTCTATACTGCCCCGAGAGGTTCACAGGAGAGTACATAAGACACCTACATTGCCTAGAAAAGCACTCAGAAAAAGTTAAAACCATAACCTGCGAATTCTGTGGGGAAAGCTTCACTTGGAAGCAGTACTATATGAATCACATTAGGAAGAAACACGAGAACAAGAAATCGTTTGCTTGCAACAAGTGTGATAAAAGATTTTTTGGGAATTATGAGCTGAAAGAACACTTGCTAAGACATGTTGGGACGAAGAATTTCGAATGTCAAATTTGCCATAAGAAGTATGTGTCAATGAATTCGTTGAAGCAGCATGGGAAGCAACATAAAAAGAAGATTGAAGCGTGAATATTTTGAGGATTTTCTATACATATATAACGTAGAGACGACAAAAATCAATCGCCCTAGACTTCCCAACTATGTTGGGTTTGGCTTCCCGTCTCACCGGATGGAGCTGAATACCAGTACTTTACATGGAGCGACGGCCTATCTGACCTCAACAAACCAGTAACTGGGTAATACGAAACCCCTTGGTAAGACTGGTTGTCAGACTTTCTGGCTTCTGACTATCTTTAACGACTGTCAAAGACGTACAAATGACAGCCGGGACCAACGTTTCACGTGCTTTCCGAGGCACGGAGGAGTCTCGATATGTTATGGATGTCACATCCCATCCGCGAACCGACCGCGGCAAGCGTAGCTTAGTCTTCGATTGACCCGTGCGGCTGTTATTATTTACGTCAATCCTACTGTTTGGATGTTTGTTACTCAAAAACGGTACACATATTGTTTAGAACCTGGATTAACACATCCGATACTTTTTATCCCGGTGGTAGGTTCCCGTGGGATGATTTCCGATCTCTACGCGGGCGAAGACGCGGTTTAAAGCTAATACCACAGCAGTGGCGAAGGGTCAATACAAACCGTTTCCCATCGGCTTACCTTTAAGAAATCCCAACTACCACCGATTATTTCAAAGTACAATAAATTTTTATGTGTTTCTAAGTTTTACTGAAAAAACGCGTGCGCGCAAAGAAAACCAAACCATCTTACAAAATTCTCTGATTCCAACTCAGTAAGAGTGAAAAAGGGTCTGATCCTCTGAGAAGATCAGACCCTCTCTAAGCTTGCATCACGCTGTTTTTTTTTTGAACGGTTTACCCTGGCCATAATTACACCCCTCGCCACTGTACGACAGTAAATAGTATTTTTAGTGTTTTCCTAAAATTATTTTTAAAATATCTTATGTATAATTTGTTTTTTTTTTTTCAAAACTACTCAATAGTAGTGATTGCTATACTGACTAAACTATTGGATATATTTGATTGATTTTTTGTATGCAGACTGGGAATGTTATTAGATATACACAGTTAAAATTATTGTCGTCTCCGACTTGTATAATCCCACATTTGTGAGTAATAAAATCGCGGCGGGAATTTTTCGCGCACCGGATGTTCAACGCACTGCCGATGCGCTGACTCACTTTGCGCTGCACCTCAATGCTCGGTTTAACACTGAGAGTTGAAAATCCACTGTGCCATAAAATCCCGCCGCGATTTTATTTCATCCGTGTGGACGTCGACTAAGCTAGTTTCAAAACTGATAGACAACGAACAGCCCAATGCTCAGATTATTCAAAGAAGAGCTCAGATCAGCAGTTTATGAAATAGAATAATACACTTTATTATCAGTGGTATAAAGTGCAAAATAGCGCGTTCGGAGACGCCCGAGGTGGCGTTCAGACGCTTATATGTCGGCGGCGTCGATATTTGTACAACTTCGCAATTAATGACACTAAATAATTCCGAGCCAGCCCATCGCTTGCTGCCATCTTCCGTACCCCAGAGGATTCACAGGGGTGCCCTTAGCGTGTAGTCGCTCAGTTTAGTTTTCAAGCCCTGGCTGGAAACCTTAATTTATTAAGGCAGCCCCAGGCAAGTCCGGTTAAGCAGACGAAAACCTAGATTGACTTGAGAGATACCATTCCCAAAAAATATAGGCAATAAAGTGTATTATTCTATGTCAAAAAGGATTAATTGGTCCCGACTTGTCGTATTGCAACTTGGGACATAGAATATGCCTAGAGAAATCTTGATTATACAAAGTTTCACTTGTTATTATTTTGTTGATCGTGTCTTGCACTTACTGTAAATATATTAGAGGTTTGTAAATATAAAATAATGTTCACCGTGTATAAAATAAGTACGTTTATTGCGACCAAATGTATAGCCAAGTGGGACGCATTAAAAGAGGCTTATAATTAGCAATGTGTTTTTTTTTTGTAAATATAATTATGGCTTTGTCGACATTCACGCGGACGTATTAAAATCACAGGGCATTTTTTCGCGCATTGGGTCTTTAGGTGCACTCTGTTGGATTGTCAATGCTCGATTCAACGACGAGAATTGCAAATACAGTGCGCGAAAAGATCCCACCGCGACTTTCATACATACCTACAAATTCAGCCTATAATGTTCCCTGCTGGGACACAGGCCTCCTCTCAATAAGAGGGAGGCGATTTTATTACGTCCCTGTGAATGTCGACTAATCGCATCTTCTGAATATGCATAGTATTGCGGAATTAAAACTAAATGTTTTTGCAAACATAATAACAATATACAAGGTGTAATTTTAATCACCGTTAACCTCATAAGGAGTTATTGTACTCATCATTATGAACAACTTTTATTATGGGAACAAACCTGAAATCGTGAAAACAAAATCAGCATTTCCCTACATTTATGTTCGCATAACTCGTCAAAATGTAAGGAACAGACGATTTTATTTTCGCGATTTCAGGTTTGGTCCCATAGTAAAAGTTTGACATATTTATTCTTCCAATAAAAGTTTTCTAGCCAGATATTTTTTTTTTTTAAATCAGCCCTAAATAAAGGGATTAAGAAATAATAAGTATTTTGCCATAACTACCGCCGATTGAGCCAAAAAAAAACTATCTTTGTTTAGATATGGGATGCTTAAGCATTTAAAATTAAAAGTCGTCAAAAAGGGGGAGGGGCGTTAAATTAGGTCCTACACGATTTTGTTAATATTAAGTTATAACTTGATAAAAAAAAGTTTTGGACATTTTATTATGCTTTTAACTCAATGCTCTAAATTAGGTGTATGAGGTCTTGCGTTAATAATATGTATTACATGTTGTATATTAGTTTTATAAGAACATTACCAAAGTAACTTAAGTTTCATCAAATCGTCAAAACTTGGTGTTTGGTAAATATGGAAATAAATACACAAGCGCTTGTTTATAATGTTGTTTTATTTATATTATTATACATAGTTTAGTTTATATATGTAGGTTACACACTGATTTCCGAATTTCCAATTCTAATAAATTAATATCAATTTTGATGACCATAAATATATCGGTCAGACTTAGTTCTAACGAGATAAAATTTAGAAGACTATAAGCTAAGTTATTCAAAGCTTTCTCTCTCCTACTATTTTGCTGTGCCCGACAGTGTCCATATTGATCACATATAATTTTAGGGTTACCACCTAACACGTTCATTCTCTTTTTTGTGGTCGGCGCAATGTCTTTTTCTGACACACTTCTCTTTTACTCGTATCTCGGTAGTCACCCCTTTTCTAATCATATCATCATTCACACAGTCCATCCATCGTTCCTTTGGTCTCCCCCTACTACATTCATACTCAAAACTTTCCTCATTCCTCCTTATCACATGCCCATACCATGAAAATCGATTTCCACACAACGTTTCAATTACCGCTGCCACTTTCACACTTCCTCTTATCCAGGCGTGGTCCGAGGGGGGTCCTAGTGGTCATGACCAAAGCCGTAAACGTAAAGCTTAGGCCTGAAACTGTGTTAAGCGGACGTCCGCACGGTTTCATACAAATGTGCTCCATCACGGGGACCCCGCGCGGACGTCTGTCGCAGGGTAGACTACTTTTGGTCGCGGTTGCAAGTCTCGTGGGATAATTTCCGACATCCACAGTTCGGAACCGCGGTTAGCAGTTAGTAGTAAATAAAATGACCTCGCGATGGGGGTCGTCACGATCCCATGGAGCCCACTCGCGTAGACACGCGACGGGTGACCGTCGCGGGCGTCCGCATAACGCAGTTTCAGGCCTTAAAATAGTAATTTTTCGAAAATATAATAAATTTTCTTATTAATATGTTGGTAGTCTTTGTCTGTGACCCCCCCAAAGTTTTGGCTGCGACCGCCCCTGCTCTTATCAACATCTTTCTGCTGGGTGTAACCTTCCATGGTCGACTTGGAAGTCCCTGAACCCAAGTGGGCAGGTGTGAGTTGAACCTCGTAAGTGGCTACCTCGACGGAACGGCAGCAGGGTGTGGATGTGGAGCTGTGTCACAAACTATGCTCCAACTCCTATCTTACCCTCTGTGACCCAAAACATGCAGCCAAGGTGACCTCTGCGCAGCTGATAACGCCGTGGAAGTGGCGAAGTTTTGATCCAACGAAATTTAATAACTGTCGTACCAGCGACACGAAGACGAAGAAGAGCGTATCCTGATGTGTGTAGAGAACTTAAACGGTGAAACGCCTGGTTTGTATGGAGAAATGTTGACAAAGTCGTCTCTAGCAGCTAGCAGCGGCTGGAAGCGTCCCGTAGTGACATGCTATTTCTATTCGCTGGATGCGGGAAGCACAGAACCGGTCAAAGTGGCGGTGCGGGCGGCGGTCTTTTGGCTGAAATGATCCCTCCAGAGCAAAAAACCAGATTCGCAAAATAACAGAAGTGCAGTGTTTTACACAAAACAATAAAAAAAGGTTTTTCGAAAATATCATTATTATTTTTGGCTGCAAAACAACATCTGATATATTCTTCTGCTATGGAGAAAAAACAACAACCAACGCAAAAGAAAGATGGCAAAGGCCGATCAACACGAAGATACCAGCTAAACCACCATTGGTTCAATTCATCATCGTTTTAAAGAAATAATGTCTTGAAAGATGTCGAAATACACAAAAACCAATTGCACTGCCCCTAACAAAAACGCCGAAATAAATGTATGCAGAAAGACGAAAAAATAAAGAAAAATTTCAGTAATGCTTAAATGGTTTGAGCTCAAATACGGAGAAGAAACTTTTTTGTTTTAACTGTTATTGTTGATTTGGTAAATATCGGGAATAAACTGTTCTTTTTTGTCGAATTTATTTTTGTTTGTTACTGTACAAAATCTGTCATGAAATGAAATGAAATGTTTATTTATGTAAATAAATGTTATTTTGCGAATCTGGTATTGTGCGAATCTGGTGTTTTGCGAATCTGGTATTTTGAGAATCTGGTATTATACTTTAAAGGAGAAATGAATGATCATGATGTGAATCGTATATGTATATAATGTAATTTATTACCTTAAGGGGTAACCCTTTCTCACCCACAAAAATCAAGTCAGAATTCTGCCTACCAGTCAGATAAACCTATACCTACTTGAATTCAAAATCTTAGGTAATTATCAAGGGAATTTGAACTCAATAACATACACAGCCAAGTTCAAATTCCATTACAAACTGATTTTTATTCGGAATATATTATTATTTGAATAAAACTAAAGACTTATTTCTATCAGCTTAGTCTCAGTGATAAATCTACTCGTCAATATAACGTTTAGATAAGAAGATTTTAATAATAAATATGCTAAGCATTGACATAATAAAACTTCAAGTGAAATTAGCAATACTTGTACAGTTAGCCCAAGAAAAGTTTGCGCTTCGGAAATAATTGTTATCTTTGGAAATACGAACGCGCGATGATGAGATCTAATAAAGAGCTGTTACAAAAATGGAAGTATTGGCTTTTTTTGCATGCAAAGTGTGGTAACTTTATACAATTTCAAAATAGTTTCCAAAACATTTGAGTGACTCATGACGATCGGCATTATTTTACCTCCGATTGTGTATCACTTTCAAAATAGCTGTGGTCTTTATTTCGTTGCCATAAGGTTACTATTGGGTTGCTGCAATCAGAGGTACAATAACTGTAACTGTAAGTAACCCAACATAGAAAAAACTTCATAGATACAAATGTGCAATGACAGGTGCTTTGCCTCATGGAGGTTACTATGACATTGAAGCTAATTCGGAAACACGAATATTACCGAAGCGCAAACCTTTTCTGGTTTAACTGTAATTTAATTTAGCATTTGTTGACCAGACGTAGACTCCACGCAACGTCTACGTGAGGTCAACCATATGAAGACCTATTGATGCTTTAAAAAATGATTGCATTATCACTATTGACTAGATTATAGACGAGTTCACTTTTTGTAAATCTTTGGCTTTTTTTCGGCATCTTTCCCTCGTCTGATATCGGCCTTAGTACTTACTACTAGCTTAATAACTATTTAATGGGAAAGCCAGGTAGCCCGCAAAATTCAAATTCGCATGTAATTCAATTTTTTTAAGTTTGTCATGTGATAGTCATATTTAATTAAATTAAATATATTAAGATGGCTGTATTATGTTAATGATTATAATTATGTAAATACATTCGTGTTTCGGTCGCGAATCATATTTTATTAAATATACAACCTGACCTGCAAATGGCACAGACAGAAAATTTGCATTTTGCGTGCTACTTTAGTGTCGACCATAATGTTGATGTGTGTTTTCCTTGTTTTGTGTATAGTCTGTGGTTACTAACATAGTCATAAGTTTTACTAACAATTTTGTTGAGTCTCGGTTACTTGAATAAATAAATATTCTATTCTATTCTATAATAAATAAACACGTTGGGACACTTTTTTTTCCTACATATCACTGTCGTTTGACACAACTTTACATCACGCTTGCCTAGCCTAGTCCTAAGGCTAGGCATAGGGATTCAGTACCATATTTCACCAGTTATATGTAACTAGCGACCCGCCCCTACTTCACACGGTTTTGCAACTTGATAAACATCGAGATTTCTTCATTGTTACAGTTTCATATTAATGTATTTTACACATAAATCTTCTGGAATAAATTCTCTAAATGATAGTGAAAACCGCATCAAAATCTGCGGTTTTCTGTCTGAGGAAGAAATCCGTAGTTCCACTTACAGACATAAGATTGGCGCGGGACGCGAATGAATGAATGAACGACTATATGATTTGACAGATGTCAAAATTGTTATAATAAAATGAAATGTCCTTACTCCAGATGTGTTTTTGCTTGTTCGAAAAAGTTCAATAAACGGGAGTAGGGTCATTTCGAAGTACCGAATTGCATTCGGATGGGCCCATATCTTTGTTGACGGATGTAGAGAGTAGACCCCTGTTGCGTAGCTTAGAAGCACAACCGTAGACAGAGACATACACGAAAAGCGACTTTAATTATGTATGTACAGTACAACTATTTTCTCAATGACCCTTGGCAAATTTCGTGTTTCGTCAGTCGTCGGATTTCTACCGACGAGTCGGCTTGGAAGTACATAGAGTTGCTAATACTCTTATAGCTTAATGTAATTTATAATGTGAGGAAAGCTGTTTTGTGAATACGAATGTGAATGCGATGATTCCTTAGGGACGTTAAGAAAATAGTTGTACTGTATATGTATAGATAATGGTAAGCCTATACCTGTCAATTGGGCAAAAATCCAGCCTCCAGGCTACTGCAAGATGGAGATATTGATAGATTTTTGATTGAAAGTGATTTCTGAGACTACTAGACCATCAAGGCAGTCTTCTTAAGTATGATCTTTATGTGTCTTCAAATGCGTCGCCAGGGTCCTGTTCCTACCGTACGTCTTCTTACAAATTGGACATTCAAATTTCTGCGGAGTCTGATGCTTGATCATATGGTCTTTCAATTCGCTCTTAGTGTAGCAAGTGTACGGGCACTCCAGGCATTTTATATTCTTCTTGTCCGTATGACAACGTTTGACGTGGGAAGATAAACTAAATCTTCTATTATACCCTTTGTCACAGACATTACATTTGTAAAGCAAGGGGGCTTCAGAATGCACATCTACCAAATGCTTTTGTCTAGTAAAGAAATCAATGAATTTCTCCGGACATTGCGTGCATTTGAGTTTCTTTATATTCTTGTGGACTCCATCGTAATGTTGACGATACTTCAGCTGTGTGCGAAAGCTCTTCTTGCACGCGTCGCAAACAACTTTTTCGTCTTTGTGTTGGTCGTAGTTATGCACTGCTAATCTGTGTTTCGTTATGAAAGTAGCCCCGCAATCTCTACACTTAAAAGTCCCAAAATGAGTATTCATATGTTTTTCAACCGCACCAAAAGTGTCAAATTTCCGTCCACATTTTTGACATTCGAAATCTGTATCTGTCAATTTAAAAGGGATCACTCGGTCGGCACTCGGGTATATCTTCCTTCCGTGCTTTTTAGTCAAATGTTTCTTTAATTTTTTGAGACTTTTTATCTTCTTTTTGCAAATAGTGCATTTTAAGTTCGTTATTTCGGCATAGACAACAAATTCGTCAGCATTGAATTTGCTGAGTAACTTGGAGATGGTTGTTTTTGAGTGTTTCTTTTGATGTTCTTTTAATAAGTCGAACTTATATGCTTCTCGACAATAAAAACAAGTGTATCCTTTCCTCGTTTTAGTTTTGAAGGCCGTTGCGTTGCTGTATTCAAAGATTGTGCTCGCATTTACAGTAAGAGCTTGCTTCTCTGACAATAATTTTTCATTTAATTCGGGTAACTTGAAGTACCATCCTATTGATTCTGGTTTGACAATTTTTTCTGAAATAGAGGGTAGGTACATTGATATTTCGTGTTAAGAGCGATTATCCCGCGCGGGCTAGCAACTCAATCCCGCAAAGTGGGCCGAAGTTTTGGAACACAGATAGTTAATAACCTGGATTAATATACAGCGTGTAACGGAAGGGGGGTATCAACCCTGAAGGAGGTGAATGTGCTCATGAAACTCAACAACTTTCCCCAAAGAACATAGGTCGAAATATGAAAAAAAAATATTGGCCCTCCCTTACAAAACTGACTACCAGCTGATTGATTTACTATGGGAGGGCCAAATTTTTTTTTCATATTTCGACCTATGTTCTTTGGGGAAAGTTGTCGAGTTTCATGAGCACATTCACCTCCTTCAGGGTTGATACCCCCCTTCCGTTACACGCTGTATAAGATACTTTTTATCCCGGTAATCCCCCCCGGTCCCGTGGGATGTTTTCCGACCTCCACGCGAGCGAAGCCGCTGGCAAAAGCTAGTTAAATATAAATCAAAGTACATTTTTTTTTCAGCCCAGCACTACATCGTTGGTATTTATAATTATTTTTAATATTTCAGTACTCTTTAATAAAATCATTTAATCGTACTGCAAATAGAAAATAATTAGATAAAAATGTCGATTTTTTGAAGTAAATACCATAATAATCGTTAAAAAAAATGCTTAATAACGTATAAAACAACAAGGATCAAGTGCTTGGCTGAAAAAAAATTGTACTATAATTTAAACGTGAAATGCGATGTTGCCAGCCCGCGCAGGATGAACGCTCTTACGCAGATCCATATTTATAAAGACTTAAGGCAGATTATGGTATCATTTTAATTTACCTCCAAATTCTAGCAAGTGCTGATTATAAAGAGGGCATAAGTCTCGCAGTTCGTTCCGTTTAGGCAGCGGCTGTGGAGGGGACGTAGGGAAGCGACACAACAGCTTCTGTTCTCCTTGTATTATTTCACATGGCTCGTCATCAAGGGCACTAGTGGTACTCATGGTGATAGAACTGTAGGTACTTTCTGAAAAACAATATTAAATGTATTAGGTCACTCAGTCGATTTTCAACTCTTGTTGTGGAATTGACTATTGAGAATCCAACAGAGTGCAGCGCGAGTGACTCTAGCGCGTCGAAAAAATACACTGTCCTATTTTCAACTCTCGGCGCTAAGTAGTGCGTTGCAAGATACAATGAGCGAAAAAATCCCGCCGAAATTTTATTACGTCCGTGTTTGGGTACTATACTTGAACTCATAGTAGTATTCAGTAACTTGACAGTTGAAGGGTTAACAGATTATGCCAAAAAAAAGATAGTGAGGTGGTGTAACAATGAATGAAATTGAATGGACTTAAAATAATGTACTTACATGCAAAAAATATATTTTAAGTTTAATAAATTGTTTTAAAAACATGATGATATGCACTATTCAAATTGTAGAATTTGTTATATCACTACATATTATAAAACAAACTACGACGCCGCGTTTTTTTTTTTCTTGGGCGGGAAATCATCAAAAACTTTCCCGCTCTGGGTGGAGTGGGAGGGCGTGTCAGACTTTTACTGACTAAAACCCACTCGTGTTCCCTAAGTTGCCTGTGTGCCAGGGGCCGTGGTATCTCTTTCGAACAACCCGCACCCCTGGCAGGCATCGGCCCTTGCAGGCCCCATCAGTAGCAGCTGACATCTCTTTGAGGCGCGCGTGGAACACAACGCGCCGTCGACCCGGGCTTGGTCCTTACCGGACAGCGAGCTACCCATTACTCGCCGTCCGCAAGCCCGTGCCTACGATGGCCGGGAATCAGTCTGGGATTCCCGACGCCCAGGGCGTCTCCTGCGAAGGCCACGGCCGTGACGGCGCATGTACTGCATCTCCCTCACGTGCGCCGCCTCCCTCTTTGTGAGCATAACGGCTTCGCTGAAGGAGGCGATTGCTAGCCATGCACTCTGGCTCCGTACCATGGCCCGGACCAGGGCCGGACGCGAGAGATCGCCGCCGCCGATCGCCTCCACAAGAACACGGCGGTGCTCCTCCCAAGTCGAGCACACCTCCACCGTGTCCTCAGGGCGATCTACGCAGTGGAAATACCCGGGCGTTTCCTCCCGCCTTTTACGAAACAGGAACCTCCCGAAACAAGTTGTACTGGGTCAGATGGGTAATTGCGCAGCACACGAAATGTAGGAATAGCTTTAGTTTTCGACAGTTGAACAACATTAATTGCGTTATGTAAGTTGTTGAGCAGACAATCTTTTCCAACTTATGAATCCTTCAAAATGATTCAGATTCTGATTGATTATGTTACGCCGTTCGTGTTTGTACACTCTCATAACAGGAGAATTCCTCATGTGACTGAATAATGTTTAAAAACAAGAAATAGCAAAATAGATACTTACCATAACCATCATTACCAACACCGTCAACATCGTCATCAGTATCAGAGTCTGAGTACACCATTTCTCTCGTCTCATCGATCACAAGCTCGTTTTCACTGGACCCGTTGGACCAATCATCATCCTCATCGTCCTCTTTCATTCGTTGCTCAATCATTCGTTCATATTCCTTTCGTTCATCTTCATTCATCCGTTCACCATCACTCATCCATTCATCATCATTCGTTCCTTCACTAAAGACAGAGCCCTCTGTACTTTCTTGTGAGAACTCCTCTTCCATGTCAAAATTATCTTCGGCATTTTCTATTTTGATTTCGGTTGCGAAATTTTGTTGATCTGTAATTAGACAAATTATAAATATTATAAAACATTTATTTTTTATTATTATTTATTTAAATCGAAAACAAATGATTCATACAGTTGTTAGTAACACTTTTAAAACTATATTAAGTTACATTTCAAATTAAAATAAATAAAACTAAAACAAATATAAAATTAATTCAAGAACCTATCCCTCTTACTAATAAACACAGAACAAAGTTATTCCTAGTTTAAACCTATGAAAATGTATGGTTAGTCCGTCCGGAATATCATGCACCATGGGTAGGCACCTGTCCCACCGGCGACGAGAAAGCGAGAAGCTATCAACTATTTTCTCGCTCAAGAAACGTACAAAATACTGTCTCGTACCAGTAATAGAGATACATTACTAATAGTTTGCTCGCTGACTTTTCTCACCACCCGGCGAGTACTCGTTTGTCGCAACGAAAAGAGCTATCAAAGGGAGTACTTGGTCAACCACGCTCGCTTTATGAGCAGCACACTCTCTGAGTGACTCACGCTTGGTACTTCCTCATACCAGCGAGTAAGCGTTCTTCACCGTCGCGCACTCGCCAACTCGTTTTCAGTTGCTAGATCTACTAGCTTCTCGTTAATCGCGGCGGTATGACGTTCCTAAGCCGACGCTTTTTTATAATGCGCCGATGTTTTATAGCTCACTGAATTTCAACTCTCCTTACTGAGCCGAGTTTTGAGAATCCAATAGAGCGCAGCCCATGTCGTCAAAACAGTGAAGTTGAATTTTCAAAACTTTGCGCTAAGCTGCGTTCAAAATCCAGTGCGCGACAAAAAAAGAATGTCGTGTTTAATCCTCGTCAGTGCGTACGAAGACTCAGGGCACTGCAACGCAAACTCAAGGTTTGAAAACTATAAATTAAGTTAAACCTTAGAAATCTGATACAAAACATGCAAACCTTTCAAAATAATAAGAGAATATACTACCAAGTTCCGCCCCTAGTGGCGCTAGTAGCACAAACAGTAGGTAAACATTGTTTTTTTTTATAGCATTGATATTTCTCTTAAATTAAGTAAACCAAATTGTTAACTCATTATTTATTGCTTGTGCTAAGTGTGCTATCTACCTCGTTTCGCATAAACTGACCCACTGTAGTAAAATGAAGAAGACTATGTATTAACATACCATCAACAATTTCAGTATCGTCGTCCGGTTCGCTTTTAAAAACGATAGCTTTGAGTAACTGCGCCTCAGTAGCAGACACCATCATTCGGAATCTGGACGCGTCGCGGAGGCGATGTACGCATTTGTCACATATCAGGGAACTAATAAGATTGTGTGGAGATAGCTGAAAGAGAACAGGTATTATATAATAGCCTGTCATATCAATATCAATGCATGTAAAATCTTGCCCATTACCCAATTCATATGGGTTCAGCACAACAGGTCTTCTTCTTCCATCCTTCTCTATTAGTCGTCATCTCGGTAGTCACCCTCTTTCGACACGAGTGTACTATGCCCACAAGACTATGCCAAATAATCGAATAGCAATTGATCGACCACTATAAGTCGAACGTCTAAATACTCGAACGTTCATCATATCGATTGGTTAATAAATCGAACATTCAATATATCGTACACTCAATATTCAAAATATCGAATGTTTGTTTGATCGAGCGTTCAACGCATCGCATATCCATTCTATCGAAATAATAAACCTATACCAGTATATTTCGATAGAATGAATATGTGATTCGTTGAACGCTCGATCAAACAAACATTCGATATTTTGAACACTCGATGTATTGACTGTACGATATATTGAATGTTCGATTTATTAACCATTCGGTATTATGAAAGTTCGAGTATTTAGACGTTCGATTTATAGTAGTCGATCAATTGATATTCGATTATTTGGCATAGTACACTCTTTCTACACATATCATCTTCCACACAGTCCATTCGTTGTTTCTTTTGTCTTCCCCTATAATGTTAAAATAACAGCATTTTACTATACTTGGACTCATATTCGTATTCGGTAAGTTGATAGTGCGAAGAAAAGTAATGTTACCATACTAAAACGAATAGTGTTGGGGTAGTGAACGATTTTGCGTAAAGAACGAATGACAAAAGTGGTTTAAATTACGTCACACGTTAAGGGGGTAGGGGGTCAACGAAATGTGACATTGTGTAACAAGGGACAGGAGGTCAAAAGCTTTGTGATGTCACATGTTAAAATCACCATTATCTAAAATATTTAACCTTATGTTAATTTTATTAACCGCTTATAGATTATTTTAAATGAAATAAAATAAATGGAATAACTGCTGTTTTGATTTAATTACGTACTTCTACGTAAGTACGTAATTAAATCAAAACAGCCCCTTGTTACACAACGTCACATTTCGTTGACCCCCTACCCCCCTTAACGTGTGACGTAATTTATGGATGGCCCCTAATCAGCCTTTAATGTTCCAACGTCTGTGGCACCCTCATGTTTATGAGTGGGAGTGGGTCATAATTCACTATGTAGGCCCAGGGCTGTTATATATTCCTTCCGAGCTGTTACATAGATACCACATGTTTTAGAATTTATGGTTATAATAATAATACCAATTTCCTCACAATATATTCCTTCACAGTTTTAAGAGCAGGGGTGATGAAATTGTTTACAGAAAATAATGAGCCTGCTTGGGTCTGAACCTACAACAAACATCTTGTAAGTTGTAGCCGTTATCACTGGGCCAATATTGCTGTTATAATATGAATTAATATTTGCAAAAAAACGGTAATTTAAAAAACCCGACTGCTTTTCTGAGTATTCATGGAAAAGCCCTAAAACAAGAAAGTCGTTGTACCCGATTGCACTTAACTAAAGAATCGCCGGTTGCTAAGGCGATGTTTATAAGCAGATAAATTGTAGCAGTCGGGACCCATTCTAGAAAGTCAGCCGTCTAGTCAGTAGATTGGAGTAATCTGCAATGTAATATAGCTATGTGCTCTCAATTCACTAAGCCTCCATTTCTCGCAAATTAAAATTCATCGAGCCGTTCAGGCCGCCGAGCGTGCCAAACATTTGAATTTGGCGCCAAAAATCCGCCATTTTGTTTTTTTTTTATTTTGATATACCCAGTGTCACTCTCACAGTAAATACGAATCTGACGACACCTCTCAAGCTAAAATCCATCGAGCCGTTCAGGCTGTTAAACAATCAAAATGACAAACAATTATACATACATACATACATACATACATACATACATACATACATAAATACTCTCGAAAAACATAACCCTCCTTCTGGCGCAGTCGGGTAAAAGTAAAAGTTGACTTGCACATCTAGTGCCACTTAAGTGCAACTACTAAGCACATGAACCTAGGTTTGAAAACTTGTCGGGCAAAGGGTTTTAAAAATAGGAATTTATTTCATAATAGCGGCAAGTCTGACTTTTTTCCCCCGTGTATGTGTCAAAGCTCAACACCCTTAAATAGGCGTTGAAACAACTGCAATGTATAGTTTAAACCTCTGCTTTCCCCTTCAGAAAAAACTAGCGCTATAATATATAATTTAATAATAATAAAACTAAAGTTTGTTTGATTGAATGCTTAGTGCATTCAACACATTCTCTGGAACTCCGTCAGATTTCAAAAATATTTTTGCATTTGATACTCCAGTTCATGAAGAAGGTTATTTATCAGAGAAGGCTATTTAATATCACGCTACGACTCTTAGGAGCCGAGCTGGGCCCAGCAAGAAGAAAAATGTCAGCAAGAACGCGAAAACGAAATATTGACGATGCGATACCGCGTCACCAATCAAAAGTAGTTTCCTTAAAATGTGGCTGTTATTTTAGTAAAATGTGCTGTTTTGCGACTTCCACACAAACGAAGTCGCGGCCAGAACCTAGTTTTAAGTATTTAATAATTTTTTTGTATTTTTTTCGCACAATTAAATGACTGTGTCGCAAGCAACGGTCGCGCACTCCCATTATATTAATCTATTACACAAGAGAACTGTAATTAATCGAATACTTACTGATAAATTAAAACATTCCAGGAAAATATCTTTGTACACCTCTTTCATGTTGTTATAGTAGTATTCCTTCGTCACATCTCTGTGTTGTCCATTAGCCAAACAACAACGGCATTGTCCATACATTGTTGCATCCACTTCTTCAACTTCCGAGTTATCTTTTGTGGAAAACATTTTGAATAAAAAAAGTAAACAGTGGGAAAGTAAATTAATTTTTATTTTTACCGGAAAACTGACATCCGTTGATTTTGACAATAGCGGCGGGGCGACTAGTGTAGTGATGTGGTTTCTCGAAACGGTCGATCGATAAAATGCAGACTCAGCGGAAAACCATTTGGAGCCGTGCGGTGCCGGACTGCATGATTGTGTATATGAATGAATTTCGCGCTTTTCTACCCAGCACTGGTGTGGCGCCGGGCCGGAACCGCGTTTACACCGCAGTGCCCGGGTTTGAAATATCAAAACAACGACCACAGTTCGGTAAAGCATTGCCAACGAAACTGTCCAAGACGTCAGCTTTTTCATTTTAATAAACGATTTACTTTAAAAAAAAAGTTAGCTTTAATTAACTTAGCATCGCTGCGGTTTATACGCGGTTGCGTCGCGGCGGCGGCGGTGCGGCTCATGTACCCTTACGCTTACTTACCCTTAAATTTTCATGAAATATGAAGTTATAAAATAAAAATTATGAAAGCAATATTTATTACAGTCGTGAATCATATTTCTATCAACATATAACCTGACACTGACCTAGGCAGTTATGCGCCCTCACGGCCATAGTCGCCGCAGAAGACGCCCTGGGCGTCAGGAATCCCAGGCTGATTCCCAGCCACCGTTGGGCGCGGGCTTGCGGACGGCGGGTAATGGGTAGCTCGCTGTCTGATGAGGACCAAGCCCGGGTCGACAGCGCTTTGTTCCACGCGCGCCTCAAAGAGATGTCAGCACCAACTGGTGGGGTCCGCAAGGGCCGATGCCTGCCAGGGGTGCGGGTTGTTCGAAAGAGACACCGTGGCCTCTGGCACACAGGCAACTGAAGGAACACGGGTGGGTTTTAGTCAGTAAAAGTCTGACACACCCTCCTGTTCCACCCAGAGCGGGAGAAATTATTTGATAATTTCCCACCTAAGAAAATAACTGACCTGCTAAAAAACCTAAGTAATTTGAATTTCGCGGGCTACCTTAAGAAAAGAGTAAATATACTCGTCGCTAGATGGCAGTGGTTTCAAACTTCAGTAGTAATCTTGTCGGGGTTAAATTCAACCAACCATAGGAACCATACCAGTACTGTGTTTTTAGAAGTTCGGTTTTTATTAGGTAGGTTTAATATCATAATCAGCTTATAATGTTCCCACTGCTGGGACACAGGCCTCCCTACTCTCTGTGAGGGAGTGAGCTGTAATCCTTCACACAGGCTTGTACATTTACGGCATTTATCCTCTTATTTATAAACGTTGCTTATAGTTAATGACTGTTTAACAATACATTTTTGACGTTTCAACTTTAAGCAACGTTTATAAATAAGAGAGTTATTATCTATGACGCGGGCCCAGTGCGGGTTGGTAGATGTCACATTTTTTAACTTTTGGTTCTGAGACTTAAATTCCCTCACGATATTTTCCTTCACAGTTTTGACAAGTCGTAAGTCGCGGTCGTTACCACGGACCCACCGCTGCTTTCTGTAATCCTCAATGTGAGATCTCTAATTCTTTCCATTCTTCGTACACATTACCTACAGATTTATAAATAAAACACCAAATGTATATAACTATTTAATTGAACAATCTACTGTAAACTAAACTCTAAATGATGCGTCTTCAAATGTCCCTTCAGGCTACATTTCTGAACAAACGCCTGCCCACAGACTGCACAAGAGAACCGGCGATCATTGTTATGTATTCGCATATGTTCCTTCAAAGTTTTCTTCCTGGCATACGATTTTTTACAAACCGAACACTCGAAAATTCTTTCTCCGTTATGTTTTATCATATGAACACGCAACTCATTTTTAGTAAAACATTTATATGAACAAGTCTCGCATTGATAATCCCGTTCTTCTAAATGATCGCGTTTCATATGACGAGATAATGTGTAGCGTCTGTCAAAGCTTTTATCACATACATTACATTTATATTTTAATGGGGCAACACCGTGGACTTGTACCAAATGCTTTTGCCTTCGAAAGTATTCGGCAAAGCGTTCGGGACATTTCGTACATTTGAACCGTTTTAGCAACTTATGAACGGCATTTACGTGGTTAGTAATTTTTTGTTGTGTAGTAAATACTTTACCGCATTGCTCACAAGGAAAGTTTCCCATATTGTGCATGCTTTTTGCGTGGACTTTTAGACGGTACTTCGTCGCGAAACCCGTACCGCATTCCTTGCATACGTAGTTACGGAAGTGTACGTTCATATGACGTTCTATGGAGCCAAAAGTTTCAAAGTTAAAGCCGCAGATTTGGCACTCGTAAACACCATTCTGAACCAATTTGAACGGGATAACTCTATCAGTATATTCTAGATACAATTTCTTTTTATGTACGTTTGTTAAATGACTCTTAAACTCATTAATACTGGGTATATTTTTCTCACATAAAGTGCATTTTAGTTGAGTGACATCGACGTATACCACCAAGCATTCTGCTCCGAAAGTCTTAAGAATATTTTTAATTTCAGATTTCTTATGCTGGCTCGTATGCTCGCGGAGTTTGTCGAGGTTTTCAAAGATATTCCGGCAGTAGAAGCAAGGGAAGCCGGTGCGACTTCTGCCTCTAAATGGAGTCACGTTAGAACATTCTAGAATGGTGCCAGCGTTTGTGATGTGCGCTTGCTTCTCTGAAATGATTACTCTGCGCGGATTGGTCGATAGTCGCCGGCTGTCTTGATCTTCTATTAGTTTCAGGATGGTTTTTGGAAGTACTTTTATTTCTGGAACAAGAAAAAAATAGCAAAATAAAATATTGATACAAGTCTTTTTTACATTTAGGGGATTTTTTTAAGGCAAATTGGAAGCAAACATGGAGCAAGAAAATGGATGGGAAATCATCAAATAACTTCTCCCGCTGTGGGTGGAGCGGGAGGGCGGACTAAAACCCACCCGTGTTCCCTCAGTTGCCTGTGTGCCAGGGGCCGCGGTATCTCTTTCGAACAACCCGCACCCCTGGCAGGCATCGGCCCTTGCGGGTTGCTGCTGACATCTCTTTGAGGCGCGCGTGGAACACAACGCGCCGTCGACCCGGGCTTGGTCCTTACCGGACAGCGAGCCACCCTTTACTCGCCGTCCGCAAGCCCGCGCCTACGGTGGCCGGGAATCAGCCTGGGTTTCCCGACGCCCAGGGCGTCTCCTGCGAAGGCCACGGCTGTGAAGGCGCATGTATTGCATCTCCCTCACGTGCGCCGCCACCCTCTTTGCGAGCATAACTGCTTCGCTGAAGGAGGCGACTGCTAGCCATGCACTCTCGCTCCGCCCCATGGCCTGGACCAGGGTCGGACGCGAGAGATCGCCGCCGCCGATCACCTCCACGAGAGGCCGTACTTGTACTTGCAGTGTTACTCTAAACCAGAGTTTATTAGTCTTCATTGTTCGATATAAAGAAAAGAAAGAAAGAAAATAAATCAGAAACGCAAGAAAATAAAACAAAGAAAGAAAATTATTAAGAAAATAACTAGAAAAGAAAGAAAGAAAAAAACTAAGAAAAGAAAGAAAGAAAATACCTACATTTATTTGGCAGCTGTGCGATGAGAGTAAAAGGCACACAAAATAAATCTCGGCGAAGAAGAGGGAGGGGACGGCCAAAAAAAAGATGGATGAATTGTATGAGGAATGATAAGAAAGAGAAGGGAGCGAATTATGGCTTGACGGTTGACAGACGATAATGGAAGAAGAAAATGTGTTGAGCCGACCCCAAGTAACATGGGATTTGGGCAGGAGAATTTATTATGATGAAATTTACATTGTAATGGTCAGAACATAAGGGCCAACTTACCTTGCAGCAAGTCGAGTTGTCGGCAGTACTCGGGACATATCTCCGGCAGTAACTGTCGTGTCGGTAGAGGGCGCAGCTTGACTCTTGCGAAGCGCCCCAGTAAAGCTGCCTCGCGGTCTACAAAGTCCGAAGAACCATCTGACACGTAATCTGGAAAAGACATGAGGACTTTTTAATGTTCATTATTTGTAGGCTTGCCATACGTCCTGATTGTCCGGATTTAGTAAGTCGTAATTACGTCCTAATTGTTAATATTTGCTCGCACAAATCATTACATCACCAATTACATCAATCATTACACCCCGCCTCTTTGACGGCACCAGTGCAACGCGCTGGGCTGGGACTAAGCCAATCAGGAGTCGTTTAGCTCCGATGACGAGACGTGAAGAAGAAATTATAGTCTATTCGCGTTAAGAAAATAGTGACTCATTGTTGTCACTCAGCTTAGCCACGCCCCTTTACCAATTATATCATAGTAAATTATAGTGTATGTCAGAAGGGCTTACTTCAACTGGTCAATTTGAACGCGGCTATCTAATTTCATAGGAATCACGTGGTTTTTTTTGTTAACCTTTATTTAACTAGCTAAACCTAGGGAGTATAGATCCAGAAATAAAGTAAAATTAATTAATACTTCTAACAAAAAAGAAGAAAGTCTATAGCAAACAATTGGCAATAAGTAGGTGTCACCCGAACCCAACCGAAAGCAATGATCGGCTTGGCCGACTAGTCGGCCGATTAGTCGGCTAGTCGGCCAAAGTATCGTTTTCCTTCAGTTAATATACTGGAAACTTGGCATGAATACTTATCTACTGTATTATGAGTGTGTATTTGTTTCTACAAGGTATCAGAATGTGTCTCACCAGTGGGAACGTAGTCGGACTCATACTCCGCGCCACCTAACTCTTCATTCAATTCTATTTTCACTTCCGCTTGTTTCTCCACCTTTACGTCTATTTGGTTGTCCAACATGTTCTCCTCAATGTTCACTGAAATTATAGAAGCACATAATTAAACCAGCCAGCGCTGCGGTTGTTTTTTTTACAAATATCGCAGCATAAGCTGAGATAGGAGCCTTTTAGGGCTCGTGCAGGACTTCCTCTTTTTTAACCGACTTCAAAAAGAAGGAGGTTCTCAATTCGTCGAGTCTGTGCCAGGCGGGGTCCTAGGGGTCATGACCACCCCCATGGCCGTAAACGTAACGACTGAAATAGTAATTTTTCGAATATATACTTAATAAATTTTCTTATAGACATGTAGGTAGTCTTTGTCTGTGACCCCCCCAAAGTCTTTGGCCGCGACCGCGCCTGGTCTTTGCACCATAGGTTAGGACAGGCAGGGTGGACATCAACGAGAACCACGGTGAAGCGAAGCGAAACCCGAGGAGGGGTGCCGCTGGGCAGCATCGAAACTGAGGCGGGCAGCGGCGGGAGAGGAGTGGTGCATAGATAGCACCACTTTCCTCACCTTCCGCGGCCTGGACGGGGCCGCCACCGTTAGATGGCGGATGCGGTGGCGCCGCAGGGGAGGAGGAGTGTTACTTCCCAGAGGAGGGTCCGGTAACGAACGGTCACGGTCCCGTGTTCCCGCCACAAGCGGCACTGGAGGACAACGTGGAGTTTTAGTGGGTTAGAGCCCCACATAACTGCGTTATCTCCCCATGGTAGCGCAGTATGCTTGAGCATTTCTCCAAGAAAAAAAAGGCAGAGTGGACAGGTCAATAAGTTTTTTCTCCTCCAAATTAGTTTAAGTAATTAAATATTATCCATACCGTTAACGAACACCGTATCCTTGTCGTCTCCAGCGATGGCCTGCAGCAGCTGCCTCTCCGTACTAACCACCATCATACGGAAGCTGGTCGCATCACGGAGACGTTGCACACATGTCGAACATATAAGTGTAGTCAACAGGACGTTAGTTGATAACTGTAACAGTTTAAGAGGCAACACGAGTATGTTAGGATCAAAAAAGTATGCTATAGTCCGCGCGGAACTAGTTCGCCGCGCCTTAGGTCGGCGGCGGGTTGCGGGTTCGCAACACACATGAGATTATAGACAATGATGATTAATCTCGAGATATCACACCTAATTAAATAGAAAATAGATGTTGATACATCTATTTTCTATTTAATTAGGTGTGATATCTAACGTCGGTAACGTCTTGTTGCCTAGTAAGTGAACAAGCATGCCTAGTAGTTAATAGTTTTTTTTTAAATAACAATTAACAAAACACTTAAACTTTTAGACTCTTAAGTTTTTATTGTAATTATTTAGTAATTTAAAATAAATCAAAAACAAATTGTATAAAATTATTCTAACATATCCTCTAAATCACTTGATTCTGGATTTTCGAGTCTGAATCATCTTGTAAGTTTATGATGATTTCGTCCACCACAGCATCAAATCTAATACCATGATTCCAGTATTCTTGTTCATATATTCGCATCAGTTTTATATTCAAAACTATCAACATCGGCTTTCCGTTTGTGACAAAACGTATGCACTTTGAATATTCAATTTTAAACTTGTCTATTTATCGGCGGACTCATCTTGCTATTGCAATCTCATGTGCGTTTTATCTAAACTAGCCGGAACTTTTGACGCGTGTTTGCGTGGCGTTTCTGTCGTTACTCAGTGACACAGACTACTTAGAGATACTGCTCAGTGAGTAATGACAGAAAGCGCCCCCGCCCCTCCGTCCCACCGCTCACTTACCTAAGGCGAGGCCAACTAGTTCCGCGCGGACTATAATAGCGGCATTCTAGTTTCTGTCTACCCATACGGCAAGAACGTGTGGTATTATGTATGTGTGTAATAGTTTTGAACAGGTGGTGGCCCAGTGCTGTCGGCCCCGACTTGTGAGGAATAGAAATATAACTTAATAGTACGACAGTAAAATAGATATTTTAACAGCAACTATGCCACGGTATCCTTAGACATCATCATTAAAATTTGAATTTTATTGTCTTACATATAAGTTATATTCCTATTTGTTGCATTAAAATCCCTTGCCGTGCCGTGCAGTCAGTGAGCGCAACCCTTAATGATTTTGGAAGTATACATATAGAGTTGATATTACTCTTTTAACTTAATGTAATTTATTTTTTAAATGGGAGGAAAGCTCGTTTGTATTCGGAAATGTGATGATTCCCAAGGGACATTATGAAAATAGTTGTACTGTACACATTTTATAAACCTAGCACGTTGCATGAGTTTTTACAAACACCCTCTTTGCTGTAGTCGGGTAAACAGGACCGGCTGACCACTGATTATTTAATAAGTACCTATCAGGAGTTTAAGTAAGAATATGGAATGAGAAACAGATATGCAAATTCATAATTATGTAAGTTGTTTTCTCAAGTAACAGTATAGATATCAATGAAGATACGAATTGATAGACTAAGGGCGAATTTCACCAAACTTTTATACTTAGAATAAGTCTCATCCTGAGAATAAATTTTGAATTTTTGAGAGATCTTCCATAGTAGAATTGTCAGACGTAAATTTTATTCTACAGATAAAAGATATCTGACTTTGGTACAATCAGCCCTAACCTAATAAAAGATATTTGACGAATAGGATTAAAAATCTCCTATACATAATATACAGCCACTGAAGATCATAATTTCACTTGAAAACCTAAATAATAGGGAACAGGAGTCCTTGCAGTAATTTTATGCAACAAATTCAGTAGTTAGAAGCTAAAACTTACATATAAATTTAAGGTTTCCATAAAAATATCGAAGTAAAGTTCGCGTATGCCATTAAAATAGTGTTCCTTCATTAAATCTCTGTGTTTACCCTTTGCTAAGCAACAACGGCACTCCCCATAGATCATGTTACTTTTCTTTTTCTCCATTGCTAATTGTTTTATTCAATTTCTTAGGAAATAAACAAATAATTGAGTAGTAAATGGGGACGCAACATTGAGTTGTTGACGTTTAGGTAAATTTGACATTTCGTTTTGTTGACTTAGTGATGTTACACGCAGGTTTATCGATTTCTTCAATGTACGGTTTGTTAGTGCAGGATCGTCGGTTTTTACGGACATGTCTGAATTAACACGGGTTTTAATTAATGCTCAATCAAAAACCCAAGACCAGCCTGCATTCGGCAGCACCCAGTAGCATCTGGAGGCCGAAGCCGGGTTTCAATCGTCCTCACATTTGGTACTAGTGCTACAAGATGACCATAACTATATTTTTTTAGACCGTTGTATTCTTGCATCTGTAAAGGTTTTGTTCATCTTTTGAGATATACCCCCTTGTTTATAAACGTTGTTTAAAGTTAAGCATTGATTTGCAACTGTTCTCTGTCTACGTGTTTCACCGTACAATTTTGATGTTCAAACACCCCTTATGCAGCATTTATGAATATGAGGCATAATTTTTGGATCCGAGCTGTGGTGAATGCTCCAGTAGCCCGCGAATTTCAAATTTTCTTACGTTTTTTGGAATTTGCAAGTTTAAGAGGGTTGTATTATGATTTTAATTCTTAGTCATATTTGTTACGGTTCTGAATCATATTTCGTCCAACATATAGCCTGACACTGCAAATTGCAATATACTTTGCGAAAATTTGAATTTCGCTTTTACAGAAGTTGGCTCTTCTAACACTCTAGCAGCCCTGCAATAAATTACAATGGATGTGCTGTAGACTACCTGTTCACAAAAACGTAGTAACAATAAGTTTTTTTGTTGTTATTTACTATAAAAATGCTAGTTCAGGCATAATATAAATAAAAACAAATTTAAAAAAAATCGTTAATTTAATTTTCTTTGGGAATTTATCTCTTTCATCATTCTAGAATATAACAAAATGAATCAGGACTTATTGAACATTTTTATACACAAGTTCTCACTTGTGTCTACTTAGCCACCACCTCTCGGTGGTGGCTAAGAGTGAGTTGTAGGTCATGTGGTCAATAGTTTGAACGCTCCAAATCCAAGCAGGTACTTTACTTTACATATTTATTTTTATCACCATTGCTCTCAAAACGGTGTAGGAAAACATTATGAGGGAACTGGGATGTACTAGCCTGTATTGTGCTCGCATGGTGGATTATGACCCACTCCTTGTCATCACAGAGAGGAAGCCTGTGTCTCAGCAGTGGAATAATTATAGGCTGATTTTATTATTATACAAGTCAATTCATGATGCAAATAATTTGTTTTATTTTTTTGACTTTGGCTTGTCTTCTGGACCCCAAAAATACATAGCACAAAAGTTGGCATTCTTATTGTCTTTAACTAGGACACTCCTTGCATTCAAATAAAGAACAGTTTAGAAAAAAAAGCTCAGTTATTTTTCTTATCCAACAGGTCAACATAGGCACAGTCAATTAGGTCTTCATCCTTTACTCCAAGTTTCGTTTGTAGGTCTCGGGCAATCATCTGGCCATCTTCTAGGGTCTGTTCAGGTCGGAGTACCACTTCTAGCTCCATGTAGTGTCCAAGATCTTGAACAGTATCTATGTGGATCCGGGTCTGGTCTACCATGAACAATTTACTGAAAAAAAGTTTTTATTTTAAATAAATAGACCTGAGTCACGTGCACAGGTGACAGGGCATGCAGCATTAGATGAAAGGGGGCCATGGTCTACCGGGAGATGTCACAAATACATTGAGGATTGGAACCATCCGAGAAACCCTACATGTGGAGACTGTCAATGCTGCAGCCCACCTGAGTGCCGAGTTTTTTAGAAGTTTTCCTAGTCAGCCACAGCAACATGTGTCTATCTGAAGGGTTCTCAGACAGCTTGATGATGAAAGAATCAGAAGATTATCCACTGATTGGTAACTTGTCATGCTGATTCTTGAAGTTAGGTAGATTAAAATCCTAACCAATCAATCAATCAATCAGTCTTTATGTGGTTACAACAGTGTGCAAGAGTCAATTACAGTTTCTCTATGTTTTGCCATTTGACATACAAATATACAATTATGGTAGGCTTTTGCCAATTAAGTACATTAATTTCAGTGTAATAATTCAGTAGTATCAATGTCCTGCTATATTATATTATGTCCTACTTAAAATATTGCAAATGTGAAAGTTGCTATGTTTGGGATGTTTGTCACATAATAACGCAAAAACGGCTCAACGGATTTGGATGAAATTTGGCATGCAGATAGTTTATAACCTGGATTAACACGTAGGATTTTTTTAGTACATTTCCGTGGGATGATTTCGACCAGAACGCGGGCGAATCCGCTGGCAAAAGCTAGTTTAAAATATTTTTATCATGACTGGCAACTCACCGTTCCTTTACAACTCGGCCACGAATACCCAAACACTTCTTCAGCATTTCATCTAATAACTTAGCTCTTACATTTTCGTTGATGGAGAAATCCAATAATTCGTAGTTACTGAGCTTAGGACCTCCTTCGCCCGCTCGATCGTACCTCACGAGCGTAGCTGAGGAATCCGCGTAAATCCTCATCTTCAACCGACCTTCATTGGCTTTGTAAAATGTGTCATCTTGATGTATTATTGTAGGGGGACCACCGCTCAACTGTTCTGCCACTTTGCAAATGTTATCATAGTCAGCGATTTGTGCTTTGATTTCTACGTTACGCATGGCTATTTGATATCAAAAGTCCTCTGTATTAAGCAGTAATGTGACCAACACAAGTTACAAATACAATAACTGCGAGAATTATACAACACTATGTAGATTTTTCCCGCCGCACACCCGGTATTTTCGTTTTGCGACAGCTACAGTTTTCGTTCGGAAAAATGTTTTCATTTTCGGTTTTATTCTGGGATTTAATAGCTGAAATTCTAATATTCACTTTACAAGCATGGTGCGTAAAAAATTGGGCGCTAGCGGCTTAATTATTTTCATTAAGCAAATTCAGCGTTGTTTTGCCACTTATTTTCATCAATTTGAGACATGGATCAATGTTTCTGAACGGAAAAAATAAATGTCAAGCATTCACAGATAGCTACATTCCGAATTAGGTTGCCAATTATCGATGTTCCGTAAATCGTTATGACATGTGCCATCTTGCGATAACGCCAACCATACCCTAAATTATTAAACCAAAATTCATGGTTTGAAACAAGTTTAAAAAAAATGTCCTTCATATCATAATCCTAAATCAGTCTTGATCGGGAAATCTAAATCGTAACACAACGTGATAATTTGGAACGTAACCTTATTAACGTCAGTCAGCTCACAGCTGTCAAACTGACAAAACAAATAATGTTTTGTAAAAATAAAACACATCTTTATAAATTTATAAATTAAAATAATGGATGTGGAAAACATTGAGAGCTGGGTGTCACAGCCCGATGTATGCCGCTGCTGCCTATCTGCAAGCGGCACTTGGGATGTCACCGCATCATATATTACAGAGGCCGGAAGTAAAGAAGTTTATTCTGAAATGTTGCTCGAGTGCTATGGGATTTCGGTACGTTTTAAAATCTTGAATACTTAATGACAGACAAGCGAACACATTGGTCATTTACCGACCACGAGGACAATAACATGATTGCCTGAATTCAATGCTAAATCCACCAATGATTCCTACAGTCAGTCATAACGTCATAACTGACAGGTACGATCAACCAAACAAATAAATCACAGGTTTGAAAAAAAATGGGTTGTGCAAAAATATTCGTATTGTGCGACAATCACTTTCTTCGTCTGTCATCAGTCAAAACTTACCATTCAAATCTGTTTTGTCCTTCTCTTTACAGCTGTCGTATCTCTTGGAATGGGGGCCAAGTAGAATGGTGTGTGCACTATGTGTGGGCCACCTGAGGGATGCGCGCAGCTTCCGCAAACAGGTGGAAGAGGCAGAGAGGCACTTTCTAACTTATTGTGGTAGTAAAAAAGGTAATATTACTATCCTAGCTGACTTTGTTTTCTCCAAATTTCAATCCATAGAAGTAATATATATAAATAGCCTTTGCGTTTTTCCAAAATTTTGAACAAAACCGTCTAATATTTTTTTCTTAACAAATTTATTCAGACTATTACAAACATAAAAAATAATACCATCCTGTTACATTCTCACTGTTGGGCAAACACCTCTTCTTATACACAGAAGGCACGAGTATTGATCACCACGCTTGCTCAAGACAGTTTGATACACAGAAGGCACGAGTATTGATCACCACGCTTGCTCAAGACAGTTTGGCGTTTTCAGACTTATTTATAACTATTTGTCCAGCCATTCTCAAGTTACACACTCACATGATCTGACCAAGATTGTCTGTAACTTTAAAAGAGACCTCTGAGTTCGTTATGGCCTTTCTTCTCAGAATAGTCAGAAATAAAATCATTTATCATTAAGTGATGCTCTTACCAATAAACAGCATTTAGTTTGTTGTAAATCACAAAATGACAAGACTCTTCTACAATTTTTTTTTTCATGCTCTATAGGTACTTTTATTGTTCTCAAAATGATTGATAAAAAGAATCTATATGAATACTGCCACAGTTACTGCTTGTGAAATTTAGCCTCTTTTTCACTACAATAAACTCTATTTTGTTTTCAGATATGTTCCACACAGAAACAATAAAAGCTGAATTAGATCAAGTACCAGATGACGTAGATAGTTCATATTTTATGAATATTGGAGACAATAGTGAAGGTAGATAAGTTAAAACTATCTGCAGAGTATGGAAGTTCTCTCACTCACACTCCCCTTTAGTCACCATTTGGTCCCTAACAAATGTTATTGGGGCCCGATGCGGTTCCGTGCGGGTGCTTATCCCAGCAGTTTATGATGATAATGATGGCCTATGAATCGTGGGCTGGTCCGAACTTTGCGCAGAAGCTTGCGCAGTAACATTTCATATGATCATCATCATATCAGCCGAAAGACGTCCACTGCTGGTCATAAGCCTCCCCCAAAAGGGGTATTTGCCATAATCGCCACGCTTGGCAGGCGGGTTGGCGATCGCAGTATGGTGGTGAAATGCATAGAGAACGCATCTGCCCATTCTCTAGTAAGTCCCTTAGTCCCCTTCTACGACACCCACGGGAAGAAATGGGACGGTGCTATTCTTTTACGTCCGGCACCACACGGAGCAAAGAATATAAGTTCTAAAACTAAGTGTTAAAATACTGCAATAATTCATCATCTCCAAATACTTTTCAGATGACAATAAAGATATTTTAAACGCTGATTCAAGAATATTAGAAACAAAAAATATTGTGTTAAAAAAATCAAAATTAAACAAAATCCGTTCTACAAGCAAGGGAAAGAGACAGAAGCTGATTCTAAAAGGCAAAAGAAAGAGGCACGATGATTTGAAAGAAGACATGGATTCAGATACTCCTATAGCGGAGTTCTCAAAGAAAAATGTACCTGAAGTAAGAGAGACTATGGACGAAAATGAAATAACTGACAGATCGCTCAAAGAGAATGAAATTGAAAAACGACTTGATACCTCAATTGTAGAAATAGGTACGTTTTTTCATTATAACTAGGTACCAATCAATTTGCCTAGGCTTATCCCAACTTAATTGGGGTCGACTTCCAGTCTTAACCGAACGCAGCTGATCATCAGTATTTTACATGGAGCACTGCATATCTGACTTCCACAACCCAGTTACTGGGTAATACAACACCCCATGGTAAGACTGGTTGTCAGATTTTCTGGCTCTTGACTAGGTACTTTGCCTATGTATGTATAGAATCAAGTCTATCCGACTAAACAGACAGCTGTGCTGCTGGGGAGTTTGTTCCGCCACTTCTTCTTCCCAGCTAAAGCACTAGGAAGTGGCGAAGGGTGGGCGTTTTGGGGGACTGTCTCATGTACTTTGACGTTCGAAAAGTGCTGATTCTCAGCCTAATTTGAATAAATGACTTGATTTGATTTGATTTGGTACCGGTACCAACTGTCAAAGATCTACAAATGACACCCGTGACCAACGGCGTAATGTGCTTTCCGAAGCACGGAGGGGTTTCGGTATGTAAAGATGGTCACCCATTCATGCACCGACCGTGGCTAGCGAAGCTTTACCTGATAGATCGACTCGTGTGGCTGTTGTTACTTAGCTATGAGCCCCGAGTCATTATAATTACAATGGCAAGCTAGTATTGTAACTCTTTTTATAAATATGTCATCGTAAAATTGTAAATACCGTTAGATTATAATCAATCTCGCGAGATTGTAAACTGTCGATAAATTGTGAACTGCACCATACTGCTTACCGACCGAATAGGTTAGGATAGGTTTTAGAATTGCGATCGACCGCGCGCGTGCCGAGCTAGCGAAGAGAGCGGTGCCGCGCCAGCGGCCGACGAGCGCTACTTCCAAGATAGTGGCGGTTATTTGACTATTTAGTAATAATGCAAGGTACTATCAGTCTTGATACCAGTTCACAATTTGACGATTTCACTTCGATAGATTATAATCTACCGAAAAATAATGCGTTAAATTGTAAGCAGTATGTTACGGTTCATAATCTTTCGACAGTTTACAATCTCGCGAGATAGATTATAATCTAACGGTATTTACAAGTTTACGGTGACCGTGACACATACAACATTTTAACATTTTTAACTGCTTCGTTGGTCTAGTGATCGGAAGCACTCTGAAGCATGAGGTCTTGGTTTTGATTTTCGGGTAGGGCAATGTGCTATTAGGTATTTCATTGTGGAAGTTCTCAGTAGCAGCCCTGAGACTGGATTTGTGCCCGGTTGATGGCATAGGGTCGCCCCAAATTGTATTAGGACCTGAAACGTAACTGGCGAAATATAGGTGTACTATGGATACATGTCTGTCTATGCCGTTGGGGAATATAGGCCTGAAGCTATGGTTTTCTAAAACATTTTTTTTTTGTATAGTCTACATGAAAGTCAGTAGTCATGATTTACTGTCAAAACCCATCTCCCATTATTTTTAATTATCCCTAGACAGGCCAAAAACTCATATTTATTTTTTGTTTATAGACTTACAACACATGAGAGTGCAGAACGGAGTGAAACAAGTCTCCGAGCGCAAACGCGTCATGCTGACGTGTGACACCGTCCTTAGAGACACCACCGCTTGCCCCTTCAGGCACCACAAGAGCTGGTTCCAATGCTTCTTCTGCCAACAAGACTTTATGGAAATAAACCTCCTCAGAGTTCACATGCTAACAACCCACGCCGACATAGACGTAGAAATTAAAAAAATAAAACGCTACCCGCGCTCCCTGCAAATTGAAATTTCGAACTTAGAATGCCGCCAGTGCAATTTGAATTTGACAGATGTCATTTCAATGTGCCGCCATTTTGTTGAGGTGCACAAGAAGGTTATATACAACGAGTGCATTGCAGATTATAAAGTTGATGCTAGTCCCTACTCGTGCCACTTATGCGGCCAACAATTCCATGTTTTCAGGACACTAACGACACACTTGAACGAGCACTACGCGAACTGTATCTGCGATGTATGCGGCAAATCATTTTTGAATTCAAAACGCTTAAAAGTCCACAAGCGGACCCACGAAAATGGCAACTTTCCGTGCGCGGAATGCGGAAAAATACTCAAAACGAAAACATCCAAAGCGAATCATATGGAAAGCGCCCATTCGAAACGCATTATCAAGTGCCAAATATGTTTTAAGCCCATGAAACATTATAACGACAGAATTAAACACATGTCGGAGGCACATAACATAACGCATAAGTTCAAGTGTCCTATTTGTAGTCGGGAATATAATATAAAACATTATTTAGCTACACATATACGTCAGACACACGGCCAAAAGAATAAAAGTTGTTCTGAGTGTGGTATGGCGTTTATTACCAACCATGGTTTAAAAAAACATATGTTAAAACATAGTGGATTGAAGCCTTTTAGCTGTAACTTGTGTTGTAAGTCGTATGCCAGGAGCTACACTTTGAGGGAGCATATGAGGGCTCATGATAACGAGAAACGGTTTATAGAAACTGAGTAGGGGAATATGTTTTTATTTTCCTTTTTTGTACTTTATTGTAATGGTCAAAAGGAATTAATGAAAGGTAAATTGCACGCAGCTGAATTTGACAGAGATGATGTCTGAAAGTGGCACCGGTAACTGAAAAGTTGTGTGGACATTGGTTGTCATGGTATGGGCATGTGATTCTTTTTTTTTTTGGGTTTTGGCTTCGCACGGTTTGTGCATTTAGCCAGTGTCAAGTAATTTTTCTTTTCCATCAAGTAAATGGCCCGATATCGGGCACGAAGTTACAAAACAGTCATAGTCGTCTTTAGTCAGTCAAGTCAAAGTTATTGTAAAGCGGTAGTAACTTTACAACAACGGTAAGAGTTTTTGGGGGGAACACGAAAAGTCCACGTTAGTCACTTATTTTCATCTTCACTACATTTGTGCACTCACACGTAATTAAATTGCATAATTCACTACCAAAATTAAACAATTTTATTTACTATTTCACTAAATTTCATGAAAATAAAAAGTCGTGCGACATGTTCCACCGCGATCCCGCCAAAAACTCTCTGGGCATGTGATACGGAGGAATGAGGAAAGTTTTGAGTATGAATGTCGATGGCTATAAGAGTAGGGGGAGACCAAAGAAACGATGGATGGACTGTGTGAATGATGATATGGTTAGAAAGGGTGTGACTACGGAGATGACGACTAGTAGAGAAGTGTGGGAGATAAAGACATGTTGCGACAGCCACAAATAAATTGGGATAAAGGCAGGAGAATGATGTGTACTATCGAACTAACAGCTGTACACCGTAAGGACTATTATTGCTTGCAGCGCTCAGCCACTGTAGTAACGCTTGCTCACAGATGTGGTCATTGTGTGCACGGGATTTTGTTTTCAAATTGGTTAAATGTGAGTTTCTTCGATACTTAATACTTTCCAAGTTTGTCTTCGACTTTACTGATATTGATGAAGGAAAACATTGTGAGGAAAGCCAGAGTAATAATTATAATAATTCTGAAATCGCCAACCATTTAATTTATTTTAAGTCTCTAGTAATTTATCTAGTCTTAATTATGTCGATTTTCGTCAATCCGGAGGAATTGATCAAATATGTTTTCGATTGTAACCATTCAAAGAATTCAGCCATTTTCTTACTTTCTCCCTTTAAAAGAAGTTCTATATTTTTTTAGCTGACTGTACCTAGTTTTTATTTTTGTGACAGCGGTCGTTTATAGAATTATTGATGCGTCTATTTTATTTAAAAATAAATACTGTGATTCTCGGTCTGGACAAAATAAAAAAATAAATCTAATATAATTATATCTAAGCTATTGGACTCGATTTTATTTATTGTTGTATTTGTAAAAATATCCACTGTATGGATTAGTAATAAAAATGTCAAATGGTCAAGATTTTTTTCTTCACAGTTATTCATTTTTTTCTTCATAGACATGCCGTATAATAACATCGCCTGCGATACACATGCTCCAGGCGGGCGATTCTGTAAAAATTTCCCCGTGAAAACTGAGGTGCAGTGAGCTGTCATTGCGTTTCATGCTAGGGATTGCCACCATTGATAACTCACTTCTAGCTCACTTCACCTAAGTTATGACGGTGAGTTATTTACAGAATAAATTGGCAGGTCAGCTGCATGAGTCGGCACAGCCCGGCAGCAAAATATACATTCCATGTTGCAGTAAAGTTACTGCAACATGGAATGTATGCATGATTCGGCACCAGCCAGGAAGTCCTGGCTGGTGCCGAATCATGCCGACTATTATAATCCCTAGGTAGCATTTTTTATCTCACGAAGTGACGCATGCTATATTTGTAGCCGTCGTGCATGTGTGTGTAAGCGTAGGAGCTCTCGATACCGTCTACCGTCTGAAGACAACGGCACGTCGGATGTGTGTCAAGTGCGGGTTTACTGCTTGATTTCGAATGTCATATGCCCGATGGCTAATTCCCCGAAGTTCATCGAATGGCTATTGGCTCGACGTGCCAGTAACCAATATTCATTCGATGAATAGAACTATCGTTGCAATGGCTTTTCGGTGAAGCGGACGCTCGATCTAATGGCTATTCGAATTAAAATTGTGGTACATCGATGCTATGATGTTTCGGTGATTCTGACATTCGATCATGACTTCGGGCAATTAACCATCGGGCGTATGACATTTGAAATCAAGCAGTAAACCCGTTTATGTGCTGACGCTACTCGTTGATACTTCAACAAAATTCATTGCGTTATTGCGTTTGCGCAGACAAAATTCGAACACAATTTAAGAAGCATGATTATCATTTTCGTTCAAAATTATTCAGATTGATTGATAGTAAGTTACGCAATTTGAGTGCAGTAATAAATCCACTGCAGCCGCTAAAATATAATATGAAATCGTTGCATAAATACTCCTCTGTACGATAAGCCAAATATTTACTTAGTAGGTACCTTCGCAAATGCTTAAATCACGTTTTCATTAATTATCAGCCATTACTAAGTTACAAATCATGCAGTCTGGACCTTAGCCTGGCCTTATTTCGACTTCAAGTCGTATTTCTCAAATAGCGTGGCTTATACGCCGTACGGTAAAGAAATCTTGCCGTGTACAGACAGTACATCAAGCTACCTCAATCTGTCAAATTTCTTTTATAGATTTTCATCTTTATTACATAAGCATAATGCTCATGCTTTTTTTTTTTTTTTTTAGGTGGGAAATCATCAAATAACTTCTCTGTCAGACTTTTACTGACTAAAACCCACCCGTGTTCCCTCAGTTGCCTGTGTGCCAGGGGCGGCGGTATCTCTTTCGAACAACCCGCACCCCCGGCAGGCATCGGCCCTTGCGGGCCCCATCAGTTGCTGATGACATCTCTTTGAGGCGCGCGTGGAACACAACGCGCCGTCGACTCGGGCTTGGTCCTTACCGGACAGCGAGGTACCCATTACTCGCCGTCCGCAAGCCCGTGCCTACGGTGGCCGGGAATCAGCCTGGGATTCCCGACGCCCAGGGCGTCTCCTGCGAAGGCCACGGCTGTGAGGGCGCATGTACTGCATCTCCCTCACGTGCGCCGCCTCCCTCTTTGCGAGCATAACTGCTTCGCTGAAGGAGGCGACTGCCAGCCATGCCCTCTCGCTCCGTACCATGGCCTGGACCAGGGTCGGACGCGAGAGATCGCCGCCACCGATCACCTCCACGAGGACACGGCGTTGCTCCGCCCAAGCTGGGCAGACCTCCACCGTATGCTCCACCGTGTCCTCTGGGCGATCTTCGCAATGGAAACACCCGGGCGTTTCCTCCCGCCCTATCCGAAACAGGAACCTCCCGAAACAGCCATGTCCGGTGAGGACCTGTGTCAGGCGGAAGGTGAGGACGCCATGCCGCCTCTCAAGCCACTCCTCAAAGAGGGGACTTACCGCCGCAATCGCGGCGTGCCCAGCACTGGGTTGCGACAATCGCACTTTCCACGTCGCCATGAGATCCTGCCGGAGCTCTGTCCGCCGTGCCGCGATTTCCCGCGGCAGCGGAGTTACGCCCCGGCGTTTGGCCTCCTCGCGCCACTCCCAAGTGAGCGCGAGGACGTTTGCCTCCAGATAATGCTCATGCTCAATTGGGAAAATTTGACAGTTTGGGGTAACTTGATGAAGGCGCGGTCAGAAGGGGGGGTCCTAGGGGTCATGTCCCCCCAAAGCCGTAAACGTAGTAATTTCTCGAAAATATAACAAATTTTCTTATTATTATGTACTCTTTGTCTGTGACCGCACCTGGCTTGATGTGCTGGCGTCTGTACATAGGCTTTTAAAAAGTGGGACACAAACGGCAGTCGTTCTAAGCCCACGTATGATAAAATCGTGGCGGGATTTTTTCGCACTGATTACCGCCGAGAATTTAAAATTGAACATAGTGCATCCCAATCCGACAAAAATACACTGTACGACAAAAAAAACCCATAGATATAAAAAAAACAAGAGAAGTGGTAAGGGGGCGGCATGTCTGAGTACGCGCGTCGTGATCAAAATGCTCATGCCGTCACAGGCAAATGGCCGTCTCTACGAACTAGTGTGCTTTCGACCGCGATCGTGAAAACATTCAAGAATGCCGAGTTGTTCAGTGCTTACTTGTAAAAACCGCAGCCAACGCATAAACATGCTTAAACATGGAATCACTTATCATATGTAAGTACATGTATTTTACTGTACTTGTCTATTTATTCATGAAAAACAACAAAATAATTGTTAAATATTTCTTGCTTTTCATACGATATCCTTGTTTTTATTTATGACAGCGACTGTATTATTGTTGGCGTAAATTCATTGCTCTTTAACCACTTTTTAAATATGTCGCTAAGTAACTGGACAAGCAATGTGTGGTTCTTTCCTCAAAAGACCATTTCAGACACCGATCCACATGGTCTTCACATAATCTGACCAAGATTATGTCTGGACTTTAAAAGAGACTGTGACCTCTGAGTTTGTTTCGGCCTTTCTTCTCAGAGTAGTCAGATAGGAAACGCCGACTTCATCTAGTTTAAAAAAATATGATTGACGTGTAAAAGTGTTTGTACAAACCTACTTACAGAAATAAAATCATTTATCATTTATCATTTAATGTAAACATCACAAAACTATACTTTTTTATGGAGATGCATCTCATAGTACGGCTGCCGCTGTATCTTGCGACGAGATAGTGATGTGCTCGTGCAGATCTACTAACGTCTATCGATAAAAAAGTCGATTGCCGAGTATAATGCATTGCTATTATAGTTTATTCTTTAATTTGTCAACCGTTTTAACCCGGTTGGAATACCGATGTGAAATAATCTTTTATTGTGAATTTTTATTATTTTACAGCGTAGTAGATAAATGCGTAGGTCGTAAAGTAAGTTACTTAAATGATTATATTTTAGGTTAGTAAAAGCACAGTAAAATAAAGTAGCCAGTATCCGTGATACTGGCAGTCTCGACAGTGTCCTCGAAATTGTTACATAATTAAACGCACTAGTGGTGGAAGCTCCAAGAAAGCCCGCGAAATTCAACTTTTTTTACGTTTTTAATTCGATTCAATGACTTTTTCTTTCATAGAAAAGTGCAATACCTACGCGGTCAAAATGTGTGGAACAGCTGATTTTTTTTTGTTTATCCGACGAAAAATTTCTACACTGGGGGTCTAGAATGATGTGCTGAATTCATGGTTACAGTTTGCGCACTGGATAAAAACTTATCCTGTATACAACCTTGCATTGAGTTACAAATTGCAAAAAACTTATGAAAACTAAAAAGTCGCGGCCTAGGTACCGTAAAAAAAAAACACTCGAAAATTAATCAACAGACTCTTCATCATGCTTTTTATTATTCCCTCGTCTGTTAAGCACATTAATTGTGTCTGATGGCAATAGAAAAGTAATTGTGTTAATTACTATTGACACTTGACAATTTAGAAGCATGGGTGTTTGTTTGTTCTCAAATATTGAACTAGGTAGGTATCTATTTATTTACTAACAAGGGATTTTTAAATAACAAAAGCCTATATCCAGTAATGTTATTCTGTAAAAATCTCACCGTGATAAGTTGGTGAAGTGAGCTGTCATCAGTGTCAAGCTCCTAGCATCAGATGGAATGATGCTCACCGCTTCACCTAGGTTCTCATGGTGAGATTTTAACAGCTTAGACCGGCTGTTTAGCACATATGGCGATGATCGGAAGTAGGTACCTGAGGATATAATTATGTTGGGCACGCCACGATTGCGGCGGTAAGTCCCCTCTTTGAGGAGTGGCTTGAAAGGCGGCATGCCGTCCTCACCTTCCGCCTGACACAGGTCCTCACCGGACATGGCTGTTTCGGAAGGTTCCTGTTTCGGATAGGGCGGGAGGAAACGCCCGGGTGTTTCCATTGCGAAGATCGCCCTGAGGACACGGTGGAGCATACGGTGGAGGTCTGCCCGGCTAGGGCGGAGCATCGCTGTGTCCTCGTGGAAGTGATCGGTGGCGGCGATCTCTCGCGTCCGACCCTGGTCCAGGCCATGGTACGGAGCGAGAGGGCATGGCTAGCAGTCGCCTCCTTCAGCGAAGCAATTATGCTCGCAAAGAGGGAGGCGGCGCACGTGAGGGAGATGCAGTACATGCGCCCTCACAGCCGTGGCCTTCGCAGGAGACGCCCTGGGCGTCGGGAATCCCAGGCTGATTCCCGGCCACCGTAGGCGCGGGCTTGCGGACGGCGAGTAATGGGTAGCTCGCTGTCCGTTAAGGACCAAGCCCGGATCGACGGCGCGTTGTGTTCCACGCGCGCCTCAAAGAGATGTCATCAGCAACTGATAGGGCCCGCAAGGGCCGATGCCTGCCAGGGGTGCGGGTTGTTCGAAAGAGATACCGCCACCCCTGGCACACAGGCAACTGAGGGAACACGGGTGGGTTTTAGTCAGTAAAAGTCTGACACGCCCTCCCGCTCCACCCAGAGCGGGAGAAGTTATTTGATGATTTCCCACCCCAAAAAAAAAAAGGATATAATTATGTAAATGCTAAATAAGCTGCTATTGTACTTTTTCAGCTTCCCAAAAGATGCGAATTTGAAAGAGAAATGGATTAATGCCACTGGAAGGCCGTCGAACTGGTTCCCTACAAAAACTAGCACCATATGTTCACTTCACTTCGGGGCTGAGATGTTCCTGGCTTACAAGAAATCACGCAGGCTTGTGGAATGGGCAATCCCAATAAAAAGACTATGCCTGATTTATACAGAAGTAAGTTTTTTTTTATTCCATCGGTACCTACCTATTTCTCTGTTCAAATGAAGAGTAAATGTAGGCGAAGCACAATAAAAAGAGCTATTTTTTATGGTTGTAATCATTTATTTAGTGTAGTAATTATCGATGTACATTACCTGTAATACCTTACCTATTTGTTGTAACCAATTACGATAATATGATACAAGTAGGTCCTAAATCAACATAAAAAATGTTATGTAGTTCAAACTCCATGGTATAAGTAGCATACATTGCGCCCGGCTAACGATATCACTAATCCAGTAACAATAATTCAACCTTGGATATTCCTTACACGTGTCGACCCCAGACCGACAAGTCGAAACCTGCTCCCCGAGGAGGCCATGGTTTCTCGGTTCGGATTGGTAGATTGGCCGGGAACGGGTAGTTACACATGCTACTTGTGCTATGGAGAAAAGGTGATATTAGGACCGAAGATTCGGAATTATGTTCAGAGTTCTACAGTTTTCCAATTATCAACATGTTATAAGTATTGTTTGTGAAGTAGTGGCTCCGCTGTTCACTACTAGTCGCGATGTACCCTATACCTAGCTAGCCAGTCTTCCAGTATTTTAGCATAGGATTCTATTGTAATGTAACATTTATGTGCCGTGTTTACACCTATGCAGGTGCAACTATTGACTGATTTCTATTTGTTGTTTTGTGTGATTCGTGTTTAATATAACTCATTATTCGTAACATCTGACTGGTTTATTTTCACTCCTTCGTCACGGGAACACCGTCACCCCCGCCTACAACACCTGACTCACGCTGTAATTAACATTTTGGTCCTTCGAGCCGGATCAGGTTCAACTAGAAGGAATAAACCAGTCAGAACATGAGTCACAGAAGTGAAATCACCACACGTAGTAAGCAAAGAAGACTGGCAGAAGAAATGAGTACGCGACGAACAGAGGACATCGTCTCTGACTCGGGCTTACCATCCGAGAGGGCACCAGGTTCTCCGTCCATAGCACCGACAATGGCGTCGACATCTGCTCGTAATATCCCTCTGACAGGCGGTCGATTAATCGACCACAGTAAAGACCAGTCAGAAGGGCCGCAAGAAGGGCAGACAGCCGCTGAGGGTCGTCATATATCGCCGCGAAGCAAAGTTTCATCAAGAAATAGCCGTAAGAGCGTCGATTACTTAAGAAAAAGGATCGAGTACGAAGCCGAGCGCGAGTTGGTGCAGCTTAAAGAGAACCTCGTGAGAGACAAGGAAAACCTTGTTAAGAAACGGATGGAAGCAGAAATAGCCGAGATAGAGGCGGCTGCTGAAAGCGATGACTCTCACTCAGATGTGAGTACGACACAGCGCGTCGAAGAATGGGTCAAGAAAACGCCCCAAGTGTCCCAAATTAATGCTGTATTGGGTACACCGGCTGTGTCAGGCGCACCTGTTGAAGTGGCTGCGCCCCGTGAAACATCTGAGATCCATGTAAGTACAGTGAATCGTGACTGTGATAACAACCGTGTGTCGTCAGTGCCGCGTGAAAATGTGTTGCAAGTACCTAGGGCATCTGCGTCTGTACCGTTACCTAACATATCGGTACCAAATACGCCAAGGTACCTGCCAGTGTCGTCAGAAGGAGTAAAATTCCGTCTGCCCAATTATTATCCCGTCTTTACCACTCCGGCCGCAAGTGTACCTCGAGTAGTACCACTCGAGTCGGATACACGGCGGCAGATGCAGTACGGAGCGGATGAAAGAGAAAGACGGCGAGAATTCTCGGGGGACAGAGACCGGAAAATTGACCAGCTGGCAGATGCAATCACAAGCCTGGCACGACCACGACCGGTACCAAGACAGGCATATGAATTGCCATATTTTAATGGTGACCCAGCCGACTGGATATCCTATCGGAATATGTACGGGGAAACATCACATTTATACAGTTTCAAGACACATGAAAACCTAGCACGATTAAAAACCTCACTACAGGGCGACGCAAAGAGATCAGTAGAGGATCTGCTGCGAACATCAACGGACCCAGCAGAAATAATGCGTGCGCTCGAGGAAGAGTTCGGTCACCCGACCCTAGTGCTACAATACGCCATACAGAAGGTGAGAGATTTACCCAGAGTGACGGAGAGTTGCCGGGAGCTGAGGAAATTCTCATCAACGGTTCGAAACTGTGTATCATTACTTAAAAACATCCATGCAGAGGGCTACATAAATAACCCACAGCTGGTAAGCGACCTGCTGAGTAAGCTGACACCAGTACAACGTGCGCAATACGGTGACTTCGCGATGGGACTAGATAACACACAGGGGGTGGACTTAAGAGTGTCTCCAAACCTAGAAATATTATCGCATTTCCTGATACACTTGACACGCTCAACATCATACTACGTTCAAGCGAACATGTTCGAGTCAGGTCCATCAAAACCCCCTGCCAAGCCGCAACAGAAGTATGGCGGCGCCAGTCAGTCCCGACCAATGAACACCGCGCGCTCAGCCGGCAGCAGGCCTCCGTTGACACAACGAGTAAACACGCAAAGCGATGAGTCTACCGTACCTGAAGAATGCGTGATATGTCAACAGAAGCACGACATTGAAGAATGCGAGCAATTTAAGAAACTTACCATCCAACAACGGTGGGAAACAATCAAAGAAAAGAATACGTGCTTCAAGTGTCTCGTAAGGAAGCACCCCAAGAGGTTCTGTCGTGCCAACAGATGCAAGAAATGCGGTTACGGGCACCATCTACTATTACACGCGGATAAACAACAAAGAGAGAAAGAGGATAAACCTCAAAATAACAAAACGGAAAGTGTTACGAACATAGGCGAATGGCGGGCTACTGCGCTGCTAAAAATCATGCCAGTAACAATCAGTGACGAAATAGGTGACGACAAACAGTGCTATGCGTTATTGGACGATGGTGCGACCGTGTCACTCATTGATAGTTCGCTCGCCACCAAACTAATGGGTCCGTGTGTTCCTCTTTCATTAAAAACCGCGGGTGGCCACGGAGTAACAGACTTAACCTCACGAGTAGTGCAAGTGCGCGTGAAAGGTCCTAATGGACAGTGCCATAACATTAAATGCCGTACAATGGTAGACGTAAACCTACCAACGCAATCAGTGTCCGCCTCAATAATACATGACAACGCGCACCTAAGCGACTTGGGTTGCGTGGAAATGAGGCGAGCCAAGCCGATGCTGTTACTGGGACAGGACAACTGGGAGCTGCTGGTCAGTCAGGACATCCGCCAAGGAAGATCCGGTAAGCCAGTTGCCTCACTTACCAAGCTAGGTTGGGTCATCCATGGACCATTCAATAATAATAAAAGTAAAGACAGTGTCAGTTGCATAACTGTTTCTCTTCCTGATTTGCATGACCTAGTAAAGTCACAATTTGAGTTAGAATCAATAGGCATTTCAGAGAACTTTCGTAAACATAAAGATGTCGAAAGGGCTGTAGCTGTGTTAGACAGCACCAGCCATCGTACCCCCGACCGATCACAGTGGGAGGTGGGTTTGTTATGGAAACATGACAATATTCAGTTGCCTGATAATTATCATCAGGCCCGGCAAAGGCTATACGGCATAGAGAAGCGTATGCGCAAGGACGCTAGTTTTGCCGAGGCATATTCTGCCCAAATAGGTAGGTTAGTAGACGAAGGTTACGCCCGTAAAGTAACAGGCAACATAGACGGTTTGCCGGTTTGGTACTTACCGCACTTCGGGGTCGTTAACCCGAACAAACCGGGCAAGCTGCGCTTAGTGTTTGACGCGGCCGCCACGTCTCATGGGACGTGTCTAAATGATAATCTACTAACCGGACCTGACCTACTGAATTCATTGCTCGGCATATTGTTAAAATTCAGGATAGGCCCCATAGCGTTTTCAGGGGATATCGCGGACATGTTCCTAAGAATAAGAATAAGGTCACAAGATCAAGGCGCGCAATTATTTTTATGGAGAGGCGCGGATCTCAACAAGGAACCAGATACATACGCGATGAATTCCATGATATTCGGTGCAGCCTCATCACCTACCACGGCAATATACATACTCAATAAAAATGCCGATGAGTTTGTCGATGTTTACCCTGAGGCTGTTGAAGCAATAAAATCCAGGCATTATATGGATGATTATCTAGATAGTGCTTGGACCGAGGAGAAGGCCAACAGCCTGATAGAGGAAGTAACCAGAATACACGCTTCCGGCGGGTTCATAATCCGGGGGTGGGTTACTAACTCATCAGAACTAAGGGAAAAGTTAAAAATAGACATGCCTAACAAAGTAGCCCTTGAAAAGGGAGCAGGCTCAGTTGAAAGGACCCTAGGTTTAATATGGTCACCTAATGACGACGAGTTAGGTTTCGATCTATCGTTTAAAAGACTTCCCCCTGAAATAATAAATGGTAGTCTAGTGCCCACTAAGAGACAGTTTCTGAGCATGATAATGTCTATTTATGACCCGCTTGGTTTCCTTTATCCCTGTGTTATTCAGTCACGCATTTTGATGCAACGAATATGGAAATCAGGAATACAGTGGGACGAGCCATTACAGGAAAAAGACGCCAAAACATGGTTTAATTGGCTCCACAATTTACATCAATTAAACGATTTAAAAATACCGCGGTGGTACGGTTTAAACCTCGAGAAGTTAGAACTACATGTTTTCGGGGACGCCAGCGAGCTGGCTTACGCCGCGGTCGCGTACCTAGTAGGTTATAACACTGACGGTAAAAGGGAAACCGTTATGCTCTTAGGTAAAGCGCGAGTAGCTCCGCAAAAAGTAATCTCTATTCCTAGACTAGAGTTACAAGCAGCAGTATTAGCATGCCGATTAGCGGACACTGCCCACAAAAAACTGGGTTTACAAATTAACCAGAAATTCTTTTGGACCGACAGTAAGACGGTTCTAAAGTGGATAAACTCTGACGCCCAGGAATTTCAAAGGTTCGTCTCGCACAGATTAGCCGAAATAGATAGGCTGTCAGACAGAGGCAACTGGCGCTGGGTACCCTCACAGGATAACCCAGCTGATAAAGCTACCAGGTTGTGCTGGCCCGATAACCACGCAGAGTGGCTCTCGGGCCCCTTGTTTTTATGTGACCCACAGGAGCAGTGGCCGGCGTGTCCTGAGGCAGAGGCGTTGGAAGCGGACCTTGAGCGCATTCAGCGGGTCCACGTCACAGCAGCGCCTGTGGCGCCTCTCCTTGACTACAAGCGCTACTCTTCATGGACGCGCCTACAACGCGTGATGACGCATGTGCTAATCTTCATCGGCCGATGTCGCAAACGTCGGTCGAACACCGTAATAAGTCTGCGAGACCTGGAGGAGGCTCACAACTGCCTCATAAAGTTGTGTCAAGAAGACAGCTTCAAGGACGAGCGGGCCGCTATGCTAAAAGGCTTGTCCGTACCAAACAGCAGCAACATTAAGGCTCTCGACCCCATGATAGCCGACGGCGGATTGCTACGAGTAAGAGGTCGTCTAAGTGCCTGTGAGGTACTCACATTCAGTGAGAGGCACCCTATAATTTTGGAAGGTCGTCACCCTTTAACAAAAAAGCTAATCGCACACTACCATGCGATGGCTTTGCATGCAAACCACGAGACCGTCGTCAACAATCTGCGTGAAAAGTATTGGATTACCAAAGTTAGAACTTCAGTAAAAACAGTAGTCGCAAATTGCCAACTCTGTCGAATTTGCAGAGCTCAACCCACCCCACCGAAGATGGGCGATCTACCACTGGCTAGAGTAGAACCATCACGAAGAGCCTTTATACGAGTGGGGGTGGACTACTTCGGCCCGATGGAAGTAGCAATCGGGCGACGACGCGAGAAGAGGTGGGGTGCCCTATTTACCTGCCTCACCACACGCGCCGTCCATCTAGAGTTGGCCGCTTCCCTAAGCGCCGACTCCGCCATACTAGCCTTGCGGCGCCTCATAGCGCGCCGCGGGCAACCAGCGCATCTGTACTCTGATCAGGGTACCAACTTCATCGGAGCTAATACCGAGCTTCGAGCCGCCCTGAAAGACCTTAACCAAAGTCAGATAAGGGACGATGCGGTTAACCGTGGCATCGAGTGGCACTTCAACCCCCCGGCGGCCCCACATATGGGAGGCTGCTGGGAGCGCCTGGTGAGATCAGTGAAGAATGCACTCCGTAGCACGCTCAAAGAACGTGCCCCCCGCGAGGAGGTCCTCTACACCCTCCTCACGGAAGCCGAGCTAATTATAAACAGCCGGCCACTAAGCTACGTGTACGACGACCACAACCAGCCCGTGGTCCTGACGCCGAACCATCTGCTCCTGGGCACTGCGTCCGGGAGCACACCGTTTGCACCGAGCGACACCGAAGACGTCGACTCCCGCAGGCAGTGGCGGCGCGTGAACGCGCTCGCTGACATGTTCTGGCGACGCTGGCTGCGGGAATACCTACCTACGCTTCAACGTAGTGAAAAGTGGGCAAACAATGTGCCAAACGTGCGTGTCAGTGACGTAGTGATAATTGTGGACAATAATAGACCGCGAAGTGCGTGGACAAAAGGTGTGATTAAAACCGTGTATTACGGACACGATGGTATTATCCGTGTGGTGGACGTTAGAACCGTCAACGGAGTTCTACGTCGACCTGTAGCAAAAATTATTGTGCTTCCCACAGACCAAGAAATGTAAGACGGTTGAACCCTTTTACAGGGGGTGGAATGTAGGCGAAGCACAATAAAAAGAGCTATTTTTTATGGTTGTAATCATTTATTTAGTGTAGTAATTATCGATGTACATTACCTGTAATACCTTACCTATTTGTTGTAACCAATTACGATAATATGATACAAGTAGGTCCTAAATCAACATAAAAAATGTTATGTAGTTCAAACTCCATGGTATAAGTAGCATACATTGCGCCCGGCTAACGATATCACTAATCCAGTAACAATAATTCAACCTTGGATATTCCTTACACGTGTCGACCCCAGACCGACAAGTCGAAACCTGCTCCCCGAGGAGGCCATGGTTTCTCGGTTCGGATTGGTAGATTGGCCGGGAACGGGTAGTTACACATGCTACTTGTGCTATGGAGAAAAGGTGATATTAGGACCGAAGATTCGGAATTATGTTCAGAGTTCTACAGTTTTCCAATTATCAACATGTTGTATTGTTTGTGAAGTAGTGGCTCCGCTGTTCACTACTAGTCGCGATGTACCCTATACCTAGCTAGCCAGTCTTCCAGTATTTTAGCATAGGATTCTATTGTAATGTAACATTTATGTGCCGTGTTTACACCTATGCAGGTGCAACTATTGACTGATTTCTATTTGTTGTTTTGTGTGATTCGTGTTTAATATAACTCATTATTCGTAACATCTGACTGGTTTATTTTCACTCCTTCGTCACGGGAACACCGTCACCCCCGCCTACAACACCTGACTCACGCTGTAATTAACAGTAAATGAGCTTTACCTTTTCTTTTAGCTGTAAGACTTTTTATTTTTATACGCTTTATATTAGCTTCACTTGTATGATTGTTTGTCTGTTTGTTTGTATGTTTGTATGTAACCGACTTCTTTGGACGCTATTTTGACCCACTTTAAACGGTCAGATTTCATTTAAACTTGTAGACTTATCGAGGACCTATGACAATTCAATCATTAAAAAAAATAGAAAAAACACGCTTTTGTAGTTAGCAAAACTAAAAAATAGAAAATAAATAATAGTTAAAAAAAAACTAAAAAACACGCTTTAAAAACCAAACTAAAAAGTAGAAAATAATTTAATTCTATTAAAAAGCGTGGGGTGCTTGATATTAATTGATTATAAAAATACCTCAAAAAGCACCCCACGCTTTTTAATAGAATTAAATTATTTTCTACTTTTTAGTTTGGTTTTTAAAGCGTGTTTTTTAGTTTTTTTTAACTATTATTTTTATACAACGTGTTACATAATTAACGTATAGGTACGAAGTTACGTAGAAGGTAATCACAAAACACCGTTGAGTTTGAAATAAAGTTTATTGTAGATCATAGAGCATAGGTATACAGTCATAAGTAACACGATAGCAGAGAGGAAGACACGAAGGGTAAAGAGAAAGATAGTTAAAACTTAGGGCACAGCGAGAAGATCAGTAACTAGGTCAAACACATAATTATGAAAAAAATTAAATTTAAAATTTAAAAAACCCCTGACCCAAAAACAAAAACTCTAAAAAGTAAAAAAAAAATATTTATTGGTCTTATAAGTTGTAGGTAATATTTTGATCAACGTATTGTCAAGTCGGGTGACGGCTAATGCAAATGCTAGGACACCTCTGTTTGGCGTTTTCTTTGACCATCCCCCGACTTGACAATACGTTGATCAAAATATTACCTACAACTTAAAAGACCAAGAAATATTTTTTTTTTTACTTTTTAGAGTTTTTGTTTTTGGGTCGGGGGTTTTTTAAATTTAAAATTTAATTTTTATTTCCTGCTTTTTAAACTTAATGTCTCGCTTAAATGTGCGCAGGGTTGCTTATGTTTCCCACAGTGAAGTTTATTACTAATTTATCCTCATTCTTCGTCTTGATCACCATTTATCTATAACATATTTATTGAGACCCTTTTTAATGAACCCAAATACGATACTTTTGCTGTTTGTTTAGTGAGTTAATTGGGTATCCTGGAAATTCTAGGTGATGCTCCAGCATCAGTTCAAGGTTACTTTGTTCGTCTAATATCATTGAAGTAACAGAATACCAAATTTCGACTTGATCAGACCCGCGGAAGATGCTCAAATCCCTTCATCACCCAGAAAAGAGCTGATAATCTTCAAACGGCTTAACCGATTTTGACGAAACATGTCTAAGAACACTCTCGACTAATTCACCTTTCAAACAAAAAAAACAAAATCAAAATCGGTTCATCCGTTCGGGAGCTACGATGCCACAGACAGACAGACACACGCACACACACAAACACACACACACACACACGTCAAACTTAGGGCACTGCCTAGCGCAAGACCGAGCGTCGAGCGATAGCGGATCAGCCGGCTCCCGCCACGGCAGGCAAGTACGCGGGCGCAGGCGGCGAGGTAAACAATCGACGCGCTAGGTTATGGTGCAACCTTCACGCGACTGATGAGTGTGCGTCCTTTGATGTCGGTGCTGCCACAAACGCAAGACTTCATCCATCGCAGTTAGAGTATTGGGTTAAAAGCATAAAACCGTGACTAAAACTTTTTTGTGCAAAGTGTTATTATTTGGAAAATAGCGTCTTATTGCCTTAAAATAAGATTTAATTTTCTTTGGCTCAATCGGCGGTCAGTACGGCCGCTCGTCGCGTACCTTATCGTTGAGTACTTTACGCAAAAATTCAGACTCTGGGCTAGGTAGGTACAGACGCCAGCACATTAAGCTACCCCAAATCTATCAAATTTCTTTGATAGATTTTCAACTTTATTGTTTAAGTTTAAGGTTCATGTTCAATTGGGAAAATTTGACAGTTTGGGGTAGCTTGATGTCCCTGTACTACAGGGCCCTAATTCACTATGACCACTTAACGATTCCTTACTTCGAAACCACGTCAATTTCTTAGATCACACACGACATCTGCTAATAAATATCGACAAATTGTCTTGGAACCAGAATATGATATTTCGTGTCCTTACCGTTCGTTACTTTGGTTTCTACAAAACACGATATTGAGGTAGTTTGAACGTAGTAAGATTCCGCGGGGAATCATTATAACGATACAGAGAGCTATTCTCATGTTTTAAGGCATTCATAAAATCAGTCTTTCACCTTTCAGGATTCTATACAACCTGTAACGCCGGGATGTCCTGATCAAAAATGCAATGTAAGTAGCGATCATCTTCTATTTGACCCATCATCATCTGTCTAGCCTTTTCCCAGTCTAAATGGATGTAGCTGAATACTAGTTAAGAAAACCTATTACACGATTAACGATTTTCTTAATGACGATTCACTAACTGACTGACATACGGTTACTCTGATTGACATTATTATTTTGATCCTGGTTTTTATTTTCTGTTTGACATTCTATTATAAAGTCTTATTTTTTATTGCTGTGACCACGCTGACGTTTTTGATTTGCACGTTTCCTTTTTTCTTTTTTAATTTGTAATTCCAATTTTATTTTTGAATTTTAATTAGGTAATGTCAACCACCTTCGCATGCCCTGACGGTAAAATATGGAGAACTTTATTATAAAACATCTATGTAATATACCCATGTTTGCAAATAAATAAATGATTTGATTTGCTTTGATTTGATTTGATTTAGTATTTTACATGGAGCGACTGCCTATCTGACCTACACAACCCAGTTACTGGGTAACACGATACCTCTTGGTAAGACTGGTTGTCAGACTTTCGGGCTTCTGACGACCCGTAACGACTGTCAAAGATCCACAAATGTCAGCTGGGACCAACGGCTTAACGTGCTTTCCGAGGCACGGAGGTGTTGGTATGTCAAGATTGTTACCCATCCATGGACCAACTACGGCAAGCTTAGCTTAACCTGAACGACCGATTCGTGCGACTGTTATTACTTAGCCGCAATTACTATGACAGTTAAAGACTTGATACATGATCAAATTAATCTAAACCGAGTCGGACTCACGCACGAAGGGTTCCGTACCATTATCTATAAAAACGGCAAAAAAATTATGTCTGTTGTATGGGAGGCCCCTTTAAATATTTGTTTTATTTTAATTTAATTATTTATTTTTAAAGTCAATATATAACTAAATATTCTGTGAATATTTCAAGCGTCTACCTGTTGCCGTTATCAATACCGAGCAAAAACGGGTAGAAAAAATCACGTTTGTTGTATGGGAGCCCCTTAAATATTTATTTATTCTGTTTTTTTAGCTGCCACGGTTCATGAGATACAGCCTAGTGACAGACGGACGGACAGCGGAGTCTTAGTAATAGGGTCCCGTATTACCCTTTGGTTACGGAACCCTAAAAAACTGTTTTACTGAAAAGTACCTATGTATTTCAAGTGTTTGTCTACGCTAGCTGCCATTGATGACTCCAAAATAAGACTTTGATGACCCCAAAATAAGACTCATCGGGATTTTTTCATGTTTAGATAGGTATCGATACCTAAATCGATTAATTTGGCCCTATAGGTAAATGATATTATCAAGTATAGATTTACACCGTATTATTTTCTGTGACATAGTATCATTTATTCGATCAATCTCACAATTTTTTTTTAATCGATAAATCTTTATGATCTCTTTATTTATTTTACTAATATTGCTTTATAAGCCTGACGAGACTTGGGATCACAGTTTATCCATTTTGGTATTTTACCAACAGACACAAAACGATAAGTGATAATACCAATAGGATACGTCATCGCGTGTATGAATGAAGTGTGTGTGAGGGGAGTTATCGAAGGCAACGACCTCCGTCATACGCGCAAGGTCGCGCGGTCGATAAAATGATTGTAGGCCAAAAACGCCGCAAACCACACAATGGTGTCGATTCTCTTGTAAACCGAACTAAACTATCACTAAAATTCCTTACTTTTGGCTATGAGAATCTTAAAGCTATTCTGCAAAAAAAACCTATAAATTTAAAAATAATTTTGACACAACTAAAATCGAATTTAACAATCGTGATTCCACGTGGTTTTTTTTTCTTTTGGCTTCGTAACGTGACACTTGTTTGCCATACCCCGTGACGTTTTTTAGAACTGTAGGCGCGCACGGGCACATTCTCGACGTGTTTTATGTTGAATTTTTCAGTTTTTGTATGAAAAATATTAGTTGAGTTTTAGAGGTTTTTGGTTTTTAAAGGGAGTTGAAATTTTCACTATTTTTGCACACCATTTTCGAGGTATATATTTAAAAAAAGGATCCGACGAATTGAGGACCTCCTCCTTTTTGATGTCGGTTAAAAAAGAAAAGGATACAGTACTGTTTTTGCACCTGAAGTCGAGGTGTTGGTGTGAATTTTAGTCCATGACAACTAATTTTATTCCACAAATTTTTAATCGCGATTAAAAATAGATAGATTTAGTTAGACAGTTAAAATTTTAGGAGAAAAACGTCAAATGGAGAATAGTTAAATTGCCATTTTCACTAAATTAATAACGTCGTTGACAGAAATATACAAAATGTTGTTGATTTTTAGTCTAGTTTAGACGCATTTGTGAGGCAAGAGTATCGGCTTTGGCGAGCTTGAGCTCGCCAAAGCTTCACTTAGTTTTTATAGTTGCCCTGCTTCGCCCGCCTGCTCGATCGCTCGCTCGCTCGCTAGCTGGCGGTGTGGCCTGCGTTTTACAGGTGTTTTCAACTTTTAACGCTAAGCAGTGTGTTGAAGATCCAATGCGCGAGAACATCCCATCGCCATTTTATTTTGTCCGTGGCGTGGGAATCTGGGCTTTCAAGAAAGTTAAATAACTTGATCACAGCGCCTGGTCCTGTCCTAGGTACTGAAACAAGTCCAATGACACGCGAAATATTGTCTCAACAGCGCATGTCCATACAGCTTAATATTTTCAGTTTTTGTAAATAAAAGGTGTAAAAAAATTAACTTTACAAATTTCGTGTACTTACTCGGTATCAAGAAACTAATTAATAGCAAAAGAAAAATTGAGTGATTTTTATATTTCATATACAAAACCATTTAAATATACGTACCTACGTATCGTACTTACACTGTACACTGGGTTGCGCACTAGGAGTGAGGCGTATTTATCGTAACAGCTAATTACAACAGGTATCTGATGAAAACAGACTGTAACTGCGACAAACAAACTAAATTAACAGTTATTTTTCCTCGAAATAATAAAATCCCTTACACACGACAGTCACAAGCTTTTGTCTATTCATGCTTATGATAGTTACCTTAGTTAGAACGAGATAAAAACTGTTACTGTGACACCCTGTTACATCGTCATAAGCTCTTTCCTTTTCTCGTGTAGCACCTTAGTTAGAAAGAGAAGTACCTACTATGTGTACATGGAACAGGAACAGGCAAAATAGATATGCGATTATAGGTGTTACAACCCACTCCTACTGCGCACACGACTCAGCGCGAACTTGCGCCACCGCATGACCGCAGCGTGGCTCCCCCCTCGCTACCTCTTCCCCGCCTTCCCGTCCGCTTCACAAGTACCACTTATACAAGTACTAGTCAGTGTCAGTCAGTCGCCCGTTATCTGTCGCGCGGTAAGGGAGCGTCACCCTTTGGCATTTCGCAACTAACGTGCACTCGCATAGTTTCGTTAATTACCCACCATAATGCCGTTTACGTTTACAAATCGCGAGTATTTAGATATGATTGTGTGTTACTTCACGACCGGTCAAAGTTTAGCTGCTGCACGTAACCGGTACCGTGAACTGTATGGTGACAAACGACGAGTGCCTGCTATCAAAACAATTCTGGGGGTCTACCAGCGTTTATTGGACTTTGGCCAGTTTCGCCCTCGTCAAGCAGATTCCGGTAGGCCACGGCTCTCCGGTAACGTTGAAGAACGAGTGTTGGACTACTTCGACAACAATCCACACGCGAGCACACGTGACGCAGCTCGTAACTTAGGAATAAATCACGTTAACGCGTGGAATGTACTACACGAAGAAGACCAGCACCCGTACCAAGCTTTAAGAGTAAGTACAGGAACTAATCTCCACTGATTACTAACCAGGGCTTAGATTCTGTAGGGGGCTGGTGGAAGAATGTGGTCGTAAAATGTGTTAAATAAGCTATTTGTTGGTAAGTTCGGTAAATTTCCAGTCCAAAATCCGAAAAATGTGATGGGAAAATTAGAAACAGCTATTTACGTAGTACCTGACAACATGCTCGACTCGCTCGCGCGCCTGCCCGTGCCTACACGGTGTACGCCGCAAGAGCATATTAAATCATTGGCGCGTATTAAACTATTGCATATCTTTGGAACGGATTTAAGATGACCCACTAAACAACTCCTTAAATTTCTTACAGTTAATTTTTTAACACCATAAATTACACAAGGTGTAATTTTAATCACCGTTAACCTCTTATGGTGTCATTGTAGGTACTCTTCATTATGAACAACTTTCACTAAGGGCCCAAACCTGAAATCGCGAAAATAAAATTAGCTGTTCCTTACATTTTGACGAGTTATGCGAACATAAATGTAGGGAACAGCTGATTTTATTTCTAATCACTCAAGAAAGAATAATAAGTCACACGGGATTACTTATCACTCAAAAATAGCCAACATTTGTTGAAAATTATAATTTTATTTATTGTTTTCTTCGCCATTTTTGTGAGAGCGAGATAGATAATACAAAACAGGGGTGAGACACCTTTGATCAACAATAGCAACTGAGACACGATGCGACGGATCGCGCGACTCTCGGTAACGCTACTTCAATGTCATTCGTACATTATCTTTTTTTTTTCTGGTTGGGAAATCATCAAATGACTTCTCCCGCTCTGGAGGCAGCGGGGCGTGTCAGACTTTTACTGACAAAAACCCACCCGTGTTCCCTCAGTTGCCTGTGTGCCAGGGGCCGCTGTATCTCTTTCGAACAACCCGCACCCCTGGCAGGCATTGGCCCTTGCGGACCCCACCAGTTGTTGCTGATATCTCTGACAGCGCGCGTGGAACACACGCGCCGTCGACCCAGGCTTGTTTTTTAACGTGGAGAAATGCCTACTGCGCTACCACGGGGAGATAGCGCAGTTATGTTGGACTGTAACACGGAAAAGCGCAAGCCATCCGCGAACCCGCCGCGGCTGTCCGTCACCGGACCCTCCTCGGAGGGGAATAACCCCTATCACCGGCACACCAGGATACATAGCACGCCGTAACTACCCCAGGAACCAAATAGTATACGGGCCCCAGACGACCCCGTGTCTGGCACCCTTGGTCCCCCTGCGACGGGTCAGCACAGTGGCCCCGCCGCCTACCACTTTTCGACCGCAGGGGATAAGGAGACCGGCCAACGCTATACCGACACTCCTCCTCCCCTGCGGCCCCATCGCGTCCGCCATCAACCGGTGGCAGCCCCGTCCAGGCCGCGGAAGGGAAGAGCGCTACTCAGAAGTACCGGCATTCCTCCTTCACCGCAGCTTGTAACCCTCCGCCGTGATGCCTCCCATTCGACTTCGCGGCCCGCCTCAGCTGCGATGCACCTCACTGCAACCTACTTTTTGGCCGCTACGTCGTCGGCTTGGAGGCAAAAGCCCTGACGAGCGGCCCCACCTTGGGGTTCCTCTTCGCTTCACCGTGGGGATGACCACGGCTACTGAGCCCCCCGCAACGAATCGTTAACACCGCATTTACACAATCGTGTTCGCCATTCGCCTCGTGGCTCCACGAACATTCGACGAAACATTTGTATACGAATGCCGTCGCGAACTACTGTTCACACATTCGCGGGGTGCATTATTTGACATTCGCACACGAATATGGAGGATGTGAAAAAAATGGCGGCATGCGCGCAATATCTAATGAGTTCATACAATTATTTAGATATCCTGTGTAAAAAGTAAAAAAGAACCGTCAACGCAGAGGATGGTAGATGTTAACGTGTCATCCATGGAGTATAAGTAGGTTAGACCCCTTTCCTTAGTCTGAGGTTAGACCATGCTCACGGACAAGTCAACAAAATCACTATACTTAATACACACATGCTTTGCAATTCACTTTAGACATTGGCAGAATAGTCGACATTGGCTTTGCTTGCCATAATAAAAAATAGAATAGAATAGAACTGTGCATCCTACAGCGTGTAATTAGAAAGGTCACAGATTATTAAATAGTTGTACAATCAAAAACAATTACATTATCCTCAGTGTTTATTGTATCACCGCAGTCGTACCTACACTGGTGCCAAGAAATTTCCATGAATTTGAAATTTTGAATGATATGGACGATTTATTCTTTCGAAGATAGGTATGTACGAAAACAGACCATTAATTAATTCTTCATTTTAAGTTGTCCCATACTAGTTGATATACGGTTCGATGCATCGTTTGTCTTTTGTCTATTTTTATGATTGCGATGTTTTGGGTCCCAAATTAGCTCTTCCTTTTGATAAAGTTCTAGGAATTCTAAAATTCGCATTTCACTCCACTCCGTTTTGTCTACACGTCCTGTTGGGTCGGGCGCTAGCTGTCATCTGAATGCTGGCGAATGTGTAAATACTAAGTTCGTGTTCGCCATTCGTGCTCTTTGATGTCGCATTTACACATTCGTATGAATCGCAAGGCGAATGGCGAGGTGAATAACGAACACGCATGTGTAAACAGTGCGCTCGGTATTCGTCTCGTACCTCGCCTCGCGATTTGCGCGCTCTCACTGGGAGCGGTTTTTCGGACGCGAATCAAAGGGCACGAATGGCGAACACCAACTTACCGTTTATACATTCACCTGAATTCAGTTGACAGCTAGCGCCCGACCCAACAGGACGTTTAGACAAAATGGAGTCCACTCCATTTTGTCTAAACGTAAAGTGCGAATTTTAGAATTCCTAGAACTTTATGAAGAGGAAAAGCTCATTTGGAACCCAGAACATCGTTATTATCAAAATAGACAGTATATATCTATCATCCACCATCGTCTGCGTCGACGGTTCTTTTTTACTTTTTTACACAGGATATCTAATAACTGTATGAACTCATTAGATGTAGCGCGCATGTCGCCATTATTTTCACGTCCTCCATGTTCGTGTGCGAATGTCAAAATAATTCACCCCGCGAATGTGTGAACAGTAGTTCGCGACAGCACTCGTATACAAGTGTTTTGTCGAATGTTCGTCGAGTGACGAGGCGAATGGCGAACACGATTGTGTTAATGCGGTATGATTCGCGTCCGAAAAACCACTCCCAAAGCGAGCGCACGAATCGCGAGGCGAGGCACGAGACGAATAGCGAGCGCATTGTTTACATTATGCGTGTTCGTTATCGCCATTCACGTCGCGATTCGCACGAATGTGAAATGCGGCATAACATTCGGCCTTCGGGCATTCGGCGGCTAACGCGATCTCGCTCGCACGACTGTGTCGGGTCCTATGGCTGTCCTTGTCTATCGGTAACTGATAGCACCTATGATCATCACAGATTTGTGAGTTTTTGCATGTTGTTGTGCACCGAACCAGGTTAAATGATAGCTTATCGTACATTTCCCATTTTAAGTTTATGTACCTGCTGCGCCCATTGACAATGCAAAAATCCCAAGATACACAACTCACCGTCCTAAAACCGTCCACCTAAAGTAAGCGCACAGTTTAGAATTCTGCGCACATGTCAAATAGTATCGCGTCGGTTGCGTCATTGCACGCACGTCAACAATGCCGAAATGTTCGTTAAGACATTGTAAAAATATTACCTCACGAATATTAAAAAAGGATGGGATATCGTACTTTCGGTAAGTAAAAGAGTTTATTGATTCATTTTTGTTGTTGTTATAACTAAATATAGGGAACAAAATGTGATTTTGATCTTATTTGTCCCTCGGTTCTAGTACTTAATACAACAAATTACAATGGCCGCTTTTTCATTGTAAGAACAATGCATTACAACCTCCTTTTATTTACGAATAATACAAATGGCCCTGTTCTTAGCTTCAATCAATGGAGTCGATTTTTATTATTGTGTTAATTTTTTTATTAACTTACGTACTTTTTGTATATAGCTTTTAATTAATATTATTATTAATTATTTATTTGGTGAAGTCATCAATTTAACGATTAAAAAAAGATGTTTGTTACTTATCGATTAGGTTAGATAATATAGTTTCCGATTGTGCCTATTATATGAACACAATCACGATTTGATGATGTTTGGAGATACATAACGGAACTCTTCATCAAATGTTGGCAAAACATAACAAAAAAAGAAGTAATTTTTTTACGTGTTGTCGAACTTTTCGATAACTGTATTCCTCAGTGAGAGGAAGGGGTTGAAGTTTCAATTACTTTTGTTTTCTATTGTAGGTTCCTATACTCCATTTGAAATAAGATTAGACATTTAAACAAACCTTTTTTACAGTCTGTTCAACCGATTTTGACTTCTATTCCATAGTTATAAGGATGGCATTAAAAGCAAAAAAGTAGTTGCAATACCAACTATTTACTGCAGATGTCATTTATCATGCTACCAAAGCAATAGAGGTCAAAATAAGTTGAACGGACAGTCCGTTCAACTTATTTTTAGGAAAACTAGAATAAATAAAATGTGCAAATAAAACATCCTTACGTTTCAATAGTCACCAAAGATTTATACGATATAAGCTACCAATACTCTGTTTGAAATAAGATTAGACATTTAAATAAACCTTTTTTTTACAGTCCGTTCAACTTATTTTGACCTCTATTGCGTTGATAGCACGATAAATGGCATCTGCAGCAAACAGTTGGTATTGTAACTACTTTTTTGCTTTTAATGCCATCCTTATGCCTACGGAATAGAACTCAAAATCGGTTGAACGGACTGTAAAAAAGGTTTATTTAAATGTCTAATCTTATTTCAAACAGACTATAGATAGCTTATATCGTATACGCTTATGTTGTATGTGTCTTTGGTGACTATTGAAACGTAAGAGTGTTTTATTTCCACATTTAATTTATATTCTAGTTTTCCTCGTGATCCAATACGATGTGCAGAATGGACATCTATAGTCAGGAAGCAAAGGGGTGCAAAATTTTATGAGCCTAATAAATCAAGCGTCGTTTGCTCAGAACATTTCTTTTACGAAGACATGTATGACACTCCAGGAGACCAGAAACGTCTTCGTAAAACGGCTATTCCTCGTGTACCGGTAAGTTACTTTTGTTAGCCAGAAAAATCCTTCTAAATCAAATCAAAATATTTTATTTCACATAAACCTACGTGGGCACTTATGAAATGTCAGAAGCTAGGTGCACGGTTCCAATTAGTCGTTTTCTATCGAGACATACCGGTAAGAAACTCCACGGTTACCCTTTTAAAAATAATTTGCTTATACAATGGTTTCACCAGCAGCTTTATTGTTAATTACAGCGTGAGTCAGGTGTTGTAGGCGGGGGTGACGGTGTTCCCGTGACGAAGGAGTAAAATAAACCAGTCAGATGATACGAATAATGAGTTATATTAAACACGAATCACACAAAACAATAAATGGAAATCAGTCAATAGTTGCACCTGCATAGGTGTAAACACGGCACATAAATGTTACATTACAATAGAATCCTATGCTAAAATACTGGAAGACTGGCTAGCTAGGTATAGGGTACATCGCGACTAGTAGTGAACAGCGGAGCCACTACTTCACAAACAATACTTATAACATGTTGATAATTGGAAAACTGTAGAACTCTGAACATAATTCCGAATCTTCGGTCCTAATATCACCTTTTCTCCATAGTACAAGTAGCATGTGTAACTACCCGTTCCCGGCTAATCTACCAACCCGAACCGAGAAACCATGGCCTCCTCGGGGAGCAGGTTTCGACTTGTCGATCTGGGGTCGACACGTGTAAGGAATATCCAAGGTTGAATTATTGTTACTGGATTAGTGATATCGTTAGCCGGGCGCAATGTATGCTACTTGTACCATGGAGTTTGAACTACATAATATTTTTATGTTGATTTAGGACCTACTTGTATCATATTATCGTAATTGGGAACAACAAATAGGTAAGGTATTACAGGTAATGTACATCGATAATTACTACACTAAATAAATGATTACAACCATAAAAAATAGCTCTTTTTATTGTGCTTCGCCTACATTCCACCCCCTGTAAAAGGGTTCAACCGTCTTACATTTCTTGGTCTGTGGGAAGCACAATAATTTTTGCTACAGGTCGACGTAGAACTCCGTTGACGGTTCTAACGTCCACCACACGGATAATACCATCGTGTCCGTAATACACGGTTTTAATCACACCTTTTGTCCACGCACTTCGCGGTCTATTATTGTCCACAATTATCACTACGTCACTGACACGCACGTTTGGCACATTGTTTGCCCACTTTTCACGACGTTGAAGCGTAGGTAGGTATTCCCGCAGCCAGCGTCGCCAGAACATGTCAGCGAGCGCGTTCACGCGCCGCCACTGCCTGCGGGAGTCGACGTCTTCGGTGTCGCTCGGTGCAAATGGTGTGCTCCCGGACGCAGTGCCCAGGAGCAGATGGTTCGGCGTCAGGACCACGGGCTGGTTGTGGTCGTCGTACACGTAGCTTAGTGGCCGGCTGTTTACGATTAGCTCGGCTTCCGTGAGGAGGGTGTAGAGGACCTCCTCGCGGGGGGCACGTTCTTTGAGCGTGCTACGGAGTGCATTCTTCACTGATCTCACCAGGCGCTCCCAGCAGCCGCCCATATGTGGGGCCGCCGGGGGGTTGAAGTGCCACTCGATGCCACGGTTAACCGCATCGTCCCTTATCTGACGTTGGTTAAGGTCTTTCAGGGCGGCTCGAAGCTCGGTATTAGCTCCGATGAAGTTGGTACCCTGATCAGAGTACAGATGCGCTGGTTGCCCGCGGCGCGCTATGAGGCGCCGCAAGGCTAGTATGGCGGAGTCGGCGCTTAGGGAAGCGGCCAACTCTAGATGGACGGCGCGTGTGGTGAGGCAGGTAAATAGGGCACCCCACCTCTTCTCGCGTCGTCGCCCGATTGCTACTTCCATCGGGCCGAAGTAGTCCACCCCCACTCGTATAAAGGCTCTTCGTGATGGTTCTACTCTAGCCAGTGGTAGATCGCCCATCTTCGGTGGGGCGGGTTGAGCTCTGCAAATTCGACAGAGTTGGCAATTTGCGACTACTGTTTTTACTGAAGTTCTAACTTTGGTAATCCAATACTTTTCACGCAGATTGTTGACGACGGTCTCGTGGTTTGCATGCAAAGCCATCGCATGGTAGTGTGCGATTAGCTTTTTTGTTAAAGGGTGACGACCTTCCAAAATTATAGGGTGCCTTTCACTGAATGTGAGTACCTCACAGGCACTTAGACGACCTCTTACTCGTAGCAATCCGTCGTCGGCTATCATGGGGTCGAGAGCCTTAATGTTGCTGCTGTTTGGTACGGGCAAGCCTTTTAGCATAGCGGCCCGCTCGTCCTTGAAGCTGTCTTCTTGACACAACTTTATGAGGCAGTTGTGAGCCTCCTCCAGGTCTCGCAGACTTATTACGGTGTTCGACCGACGTTTGCGACATCGGCCGATGAAGATTAGCACATGCGTCATCACGCGTTGTAGGCGCGTCCATGAAGAGTAGCGCTTGTAGTCAAGGAGAGGCGCCACAGGCGCTGCTGTGACGTGGACCCGCTGAATGCGCTCAAGGTCCGCTTCCAACGCCTCTGCCTCAGGACACGCTGGCCACTGCTCCTGTGGGTCACATAAAAACAAGGGGCCCGAGAGCCACTCTGCGTGGTTATCGGGCCAGCACAACCTGGTAGCTTTATCAGCTGGGTTATCCTGTGAGGGCACCCAGCGCCAGTTGCCTCTGTCTGACAGCCTATCTATTTCGGCTAATCTGTGCGAGACGAACCTTTGAAATTCCTGGGCGTCAGAGTTTATCCACTTTAGAACCGTCTTACTGTCGGTCCAAAAGAATTTCTGGTTAATTTGTAAACCCAGTTCTTTGTGGGCAGTGTCCGCTAATCGGCATGCTAATACTGCTGCTTGTAACTCTAGTCTAGGAATAGAGATTACTTTTTGCGGAGCTACTCGCGCTTTACCTAACAGCATAACGGTTTCCCTTTTTCCGTCAGTGTTATAGCCTACTAGGTACGCGACCGCGGCGTAAGCCAGCTCGCTGGCGTCCCCGAAAACATGTAGTTCTAATTTCTCGAGGTTTAAACCGTACCACCGCGGTATTTTTAAATCGTTTAATTGATGTAAATTGTGGAGCCAATTAAACCATGTTTTGGCGTCTTTTTCCTGTAATAGCTCGTCCCACTGTATTCCTGATTTCCATATTCGTTGCATCAAAATGCGTGACTGAATAACACAGGGATAAAGGAAACCAAGTGGGTCATAAATAGACATTATCATGCTCAGAAACTGTCTCTTAGTGGGCACTAGACTACCATTTATTATTTCAGGGGGAAGTCTTTTAAACGATAGATCGAAACCTAACTCGTCGTCTTTAGGTGACTATATTAAACCTAGGGTCCTTTCAACTGAGCCTGCTCCCTTTTCAAGGGCTACTTTGTTAGGCATGTCTATTTTTAACTTTTCCCTTAGTTCTGATGAGTTAGTAACCCACCCCCGGATTATGAACCCGCCGGAAGCGTGTATTCTGGTTACTTCCTCTATCAGGCTGTTGGCCTTCTCCTCGGTCCAAGCACTATCTAGATAATCATCCATATAATGCCTGGATTTTATTGCTTCAACAGCCTCAGGGTAAACATCGACAAACTCATCGGCATTTTTATTGAGTATGTATATTGCCGTGGTAGGTGATGAGGCTGCACCGAATATCATGGAATTCATCGCGTATGTATCTGGTTCCTTGTTGAGATCCGCGCCTCTCCATAAAAATAATTGCGCGCCTTGATCTTGTGACCTTATTCTTATTCTTAGGAACATGTCCGCGATATCCCCTGAAAACGCTATGGGGCCTATCCTGAATTTTAATAATATGCCGAGCAATGAATTCAGTAGGTCAGGTCCGGTTAGTAGATTATCATTTAGACACGTCCCATGAGACGTGGCGGCCGCGTCAAACACTAAGCGCAGCTTGCCCGGTTTGTTCGGGTTAACGACCCCGAAGTGCGGTAAGTACCAAACCGGCAAACCGTCTATGTTGCCTGTTACTTTACGGGCGTAACCTTCGTCTACTAACCTACCCATTTGGGCAGAATATGCCTCGGCAAAACTAGCGTCCTTGCGCATACGCTTCTCTATGCCGTATAGCCTTTGCCGGGCCTGATGATAATTATCAGGCAACTGAATATTGTCATGTTTCCATAACAAACCCACCTCCCACTGTGATCGGTCGGGGGTACGATGGCTGGTGCTGTCTAACACAGCTACAGCCCTTTCGACATCTTTATGTTTACGAAAGTTCTCTGAAATGCCTATTGATTCTAACTCAAATTGTGACTTTACTAGGTCATGCAAATCAGGAAGAGAAACAGTTATGCAACTGACACTGTCTTTACTTTTATTATTATTGAATGGTCCATGGATGACCCAACCTAGCTTGGTAAGTGAGGCAACTGGCTTACCGGATCTTCCTTGGCGGATGTCCTGACTGACCAGCAGCTCCCAGTTGTCCTGTCCCAGTAACAGCATCGGCTTGGCTCCCCTCATTTCCACGCAACCCAAGTCGCTTAGGTGCGCGTTGTCATGTATTATTGAGGCGGACACTGATTGCGTTGGTAGGTTTACGTCTACCATTGTACGGCATTTAATGTTATGGCACTGTCCATTAGGACCTTTCACGCGCACTTGCACTACTCGTGAGGTTAAGTCTGTTACTCCGTGGCCACCCGCGGTTTTTAATGAAAGAGGAACACACGGACCCATTAGTTTGGTGGCGAGCGAACTATCAATGAGTGACACGGTCGCACCATCGTCCAATAACGCATAGCACTGTTTGTCGTCACCTATTTCGTCACTGATTGTTACTGGCATGATTTTTAGCAGCGCAGTAGCCCGCCATTCGCCTATGTTCGTAACACTTTCCGTTTTGTTATTTTGAGGTTTATCCTCTTTCTCTCTTTGTTGTTTATCCGCGTGTAATAGTAGATGGTGCCCGTAACCGCATTTCTTGCATCTGTTGGCACGACAGAACCTCTTGGGGTGCTTCCTTACGAGACACTTGAAGCACGTATTCTTTTCTTTGATTGTTTCCCACCGTTGTTGGATGGTAAGTTTCTTAAATTGCTCGCATTCTTCAATGTCGTGCTTCTGTTGACATATCACGCATTCTTCAGGTACGGTAGACTCATCGCTTTGCGTGTTTACTCGTTGTGTCAACGGAGGCCTGCTGCCGGCTGAGCGCGCGGTGTTCATTGGTCGGGACTGACTGGCGCCGCCATACTTCTGTTGCGACTTGGCAGGGGATTTTAATGGACCTGACTCGAACATGTTCGCTTGAACGTAGTATGATGTTGAGCGTGTCAAGTGTATCAGGAAATGCGATAATATTTCTAGGTTTGGAGACACTCTTAAGTCCACCCCCTGTGTGTTATCTAGTCCCATCGCGAAGTCACCGTATTGCGCACGTTGTACTGGTGTCAGCTTACTCAGCAGGTCGCTTACCAGCTGTGGGTTATTTATATAGCCCTCTGCATGGATGTTTTTAAGTAATGATACACAGTTTCGAACCGTTGATGAGAATTTCCTCAGCTCCCGGCAACTCTCCGTCACTCTGGGTAAATCTCTCACCTTCTGTATGGCGTATTGTAGCACTAGGGTCGGGTGACCGAACTCTTCCTCGAGCGCACGCATTATTTCTGCTGGATCCGTTGATGTTCGCAGCAGATCCTCTACTGATCTCTTTGCGTCGCCCTGTAGTGAGGTTTTTAATCGTGCTAGATTTTCATGTGTCTTGAAACTGTATAATTGTGATGTTTCCCAGTACATATTCCGATAGGATATCCAGTCGGCTGGGTCACCATTAAAATATGGCAATTCATATGCCTGTCTTGGTACCGGTCGTGGTCGTGCCAGGCTTGTGATTGCATCTGCCAGCTGGTCAATTTTCCGGTCTCTGTCCCCCGAGAATTCTCGCCGTCTTTCTCTTTCATCCGCTCCGTACTGCATCTGCCGCCGTGTATCCGACTCGAGTGGTACTACTCGAGGTACACTTGCGGCCGGAGTGGTAAAGACGGGATAATAATTGGGCAGACGGAATTTTACTCCTTCTGACGACACTGGCAGGTACCTTGGCGTATTTGGTACCGATATGTTAGGTAACGGTACAGACGCAGATGCCCTAGGTACTTGCAACACATTTTCATGCGGCACTGACGACACACGGTTGTTATCACAGTCACGATTCACTGTACTTACATGGATCTCAGATGTTTCACGGGGCGCAGCCACTTCAACAGGTGCGCCTGACACAGCCGGTGTACCCAATACAGCATTCATTTGGGACACTTGGGGCGTTTTCTTGACCCATTCTTCGACGCGCTGTGTCGTACTCACATCTGAGTGAGAGTCATCGCTTTCAGCAGCCGCCTCTATCTCGGCTATTTCTGCTTCCATCCGTTTCTTAACAAGGTTTTCCTTGTCTCTCACGAGGTTCTCTTTAAGCTGCACCAACTCGCGCTCGGCTTCGTACTCGATTCTTTTTCTTAAGTAATCGACGCTCCTACGGCTATTTCTTGATGAAACTTTGCTTCGCGGCGATATATGACGACCCTTAGCGGCTGTCTGCCCTTCTTGCGGCCCTTCTGACTGGTCTTTACTGTGGTCGATTAATCGACCGCCTGTCAGAGGGATATTACGAGCAGATGTCGACGCCATTGTCGGTGCTATGGACGGAGAACCTGGTGCCCTCTCGGATGGTAAGCCCGAGTCAGAGACGATGTCCTCTGTTCGTCGCGTACTCATTTCTTCTGCCAGTCTTCTTTGCTTACTACGTGTGGTGATTTCACTTCTGTGACTCATGTTCTGACTGGTTTATTCCTTCTAGTTGAACCTGATCCGGCTCGATAGGACCAAAATGTTAATTACAGCGTGAGTCAGGTGTTGTAGGCGGGGGTGACGGTGTTCCCGTGACGAAGGAGTAAAATAAACCAGTCAGATGATACGAATAATGAGTTATATTAAACACGAATCACACAAAACAATAAATGGAAATCAGTCAATAGTTGCACCTGCATAGGTGTAAACACGGCACATAAATGTTACATTACAATAGAATCCTATGCTAAAATACTGGAAGACTGGCTAGCTAGGTATAGGGTACATCGCGACTAGTAGTGAACAGCGGAGCCACTACTTCACAAACAATACTTATAACATGTTGATAATTGGAAAACTGTAGAACTCTGAACATAATTTTTTTTTTTTTTTTTTTTTTTTTTTTTTTTTTTTTTTTTTTTTTGTTAAGGGCATCTCGTAGTTGACCTTGAGAGGCCGTAACTACTTAACCGGGCTTTCCTGCGGGGACTTTTAGTTTTTAGGCTAAGAGCCTCCAGCCAGGGCTTACAAACTAATTTACTAAAACCTACAGCAACTGCGCACTGAGGGCACCCCCTGCGGGGTACGAGCCTCGGCTCAGGGAGTCACTTTTAGGGAGGGCAGCAAGTGGGGACAGGCTGGATCAATAATTTCTTTATTATTAATCATGGGGATTTTAACTCTACTTGCTCAGCTTCGGCGCGGGCTGGCACTTCTGCGGGCAAGGGACGGTTGGGGGAGGAATCGTTTACTCGGGGTCTTCGCGAGGCGCGAGGACCTCGGCGGCGAGGTCGGAAACACGGTCTGTTTTTGTGTGCTGTGCTGGTGGCCCTACTGCTTTCTTGAAGAAGAGTGATGGGGTCATCAGGGTCGGAGAGGACATGTCGCGGCCGGCGAATACGACTGATTTTACTGGGGACATAACTAGCGGCCTTCGCAATCAATGGATTGCGGTGTTGCGCGGCGGATTCAAAGAAACGCTTTGAAATTCGTTTTAAGAATTGGGCTACAGTGGGGATTTTAAGGTCGAGATGGAGGATCTCGTTCCTAACATACCAGGGCGAGCCTGTGGCTTGACGGAGGAAACGGTTTTGTAGTGCCTGCATCCTATGGATGTATCGGGGCTTCGTGTGTGCAAAGACTGCACTAGCGTAAGTCATGATTGGCCTTATGCACGTCGTGTATATTCGCAACTTGCACTTGAGTGACAACTTGCTACGTGCGTTCAGAACAGAATGCAGCCTTCCAAGAGCGAAGGCGGCGCGTGAGCGCGCCTTCATAATGTGCTTATAGAAGGAGAGGTGCTGATCCATGATCACTCCTAGATATTTGGCTTGCTTCTCCCAAGGGATAGGCTTGCCAAACATGGAGATGGGCCGGGGGGGGTCGGGTCTGTGTCGCGGTTTCGAGAAGAGAACCGCTTGACTTTTATCGGGATTGACTTCGATCCTCCATTTTCTAAACCACGCGCCAAGAACATTGACTGCGGTCTGGAGTCTGGTGGATATCGCATCCTGACTGACCCCAGCGTAGTAAATGGCTGTGTCGTCTGCGAACAGTGCCAACTTTGCCAGTCTACGCTTGGGGATATCGCTAGTAAATAGCGTGAAAATGAGAGGGGAAAGCACGGCGCCTTGAGGGACGCCGGCGCGTATGGGGTGGGGGGAGGAAATCGCTCCCTCTATGCGATAGCGAAAGGTGCGGTTCGACAAAAAGTCTCGAAGGATGAGTACGAGACGGTCAGGCACGCCGAGTTTGTACAGCTTATATAATAAGCCGTTGTGCCAGACTTTGTCGAAAGCTTTCGCTATATCGAAGAATACTGCACCGGTCATCGTACCGCGCTGGAATCCAGCGCTTATGTCTTCTACGATGCGGTGGACCTGTTGCACGCACGAGTGTTGGGTTCTAAAACCAAACTGCTCGTCGGGAATGAGGCCTTTCGTCTCGGCAAAATTTCTGAGTCGCTTATAAATAAGTCTCTCGTAGATTTTACCGAGCGAATTCAGTAAACTGATGGGGCGGTAGCTCGTGGGCTCGGACTTGGGCTTGCCAAGTTTTGGAATGCCGATGACCGTGGCTTGCTTCCACGCCTGCGGGAAGATGTTGTTGCTCAGGGCACCATTGAAGATGGTGGTCAAGAGCATGATCATGTGAGCGGGCAGCATCTGGAGCACCCTATTGGTGATTCCGTCAGCGCCGGGGGCCTTGCGGGGTTTCAGACCTTTGATGATCTCGTGAACTTCGTCCGGGGTGACGAGAGGTAATGGATCATCAGGGTCTTCGACGGGCGGGAGGGAGGCTCTGCGTTCAACTTCGGCGTCCACCTCATCGAGGTGTGCCTGGTCTACTGGCAGAGAACTGGGCGTGCACTGGGCTTCGAGGCTCTCGGCAAGGCATTCGGCCTTGTCGATGTCGTCGAATGCGACTGTGCCGTCAGGCCTGGTCAGGGGGGGCATGGAGGAGACTTCTCGGGATTTGAGATTCCTCTGAAGTTGCCAGAAGGCTAGATGAGTCGGCTCTAACTCGCTCAGCATTTTGTCCCAGCCAGCGTCACGAAGCTCTTTCATGCGCGTCTTCACAGACCTCTGCAAATAGCGCATGTGATCCTTGTTCGCATCGCAAGGAAAATTGCTGTAGGCACGAACAGCTGCGTTCTTCTCATTTAGCAGTTCGCGTACATCGTCCGGCAACTTCCATCGGTGGTCTTCCACCTCAGGAATTTCCCTTGAACTGAACATAATTCCGAATCTTCGGTCCTAATATCACCTTTTCTCCATAGTACAAGTAGCATGTGTAACTACCCGTTCCCGGCTAATCTACCAACCCGAACCGAGAAACCATGGCCTCCTCGGGGAGCAGGTTTCGACTTGTCGATCTGGGGTCGACACGTGTAAGGAATATCCAAGGTTGAATTATTGTTACTGGATTAGTGATATCGTTAGCCGGGCGCAATGTATGCTACTTGTACCATGGAGTTTGAACTACATAATATTTTTATGTTGATTTAGGACCTACTTGTATCATATTATCGTAATTGGGAACAACAAATAGGTAAGGTATTACAGGTAATGTACATCGATAATTACTACACTAAATAAATGATTACAACCATAAAAAATAGCTCTTTTTATTGTGCTTCGCCTACATTTATATTCGGACAATTCTTAAAATTCCAAGTCAATGTACAAAAAAAAAAGTACTAAACAAATTCGTCTCCACTGTGCCTTGTCCTGCCGGCTAACTTCGGGCATCGTTTTCGGATATTGGTTTGTAAAAACAACTTTCAAATCATACACGTAAGGTTGAATTTGCAAAAAATATATTTATATCATAACTATATCCACTTATCAGGTGACAGTATTGGGCATAGATAAGAAGTTTTTTTTCTATTGGTTTGAGTGTGTAAGCCCACGTACGCGCGGAAGTCTTTTACGAGACTCATATGAGACTGCATCTTAGGTTTTTTGTATAAGTATCAATGACTGCGCCCCACGGTTTAACCCGCATAAATATCGGTCCCATGGGAATGTCGAGATAAAAGTGTTCAAATCCAGGTCATGCTCTACGCATGTGCCAAATAACATCCAAATCCGTTTAGCCTCTTAGCGTGAAATACATAAACAAACAAACATAAAAATATTAAATCTTTTCTATAACCCGCCGCCAGTTAAGAAAAAAATCAAAGTCGTTGACACCTGTCTACCAACATATTCGAATACTTCAAAACGATACGAAAAAAAATGTTCAGGCAGTGTCGCTAACTCGATCAAAACAAACGCATCGCGGTGAGGGGCGTCCTTGACGTTCTCACTTGGCATGAGTTACAAACCTTTTGGTCAAAACCATGTTCAATCGTATTTATTTTGGTGGGTATTTTACTAGTATAATGAAACTCATAATTATATCAAATTATAACCTTTCTTTGGCAATAGTTTAAAGTTTTTTTACATTCCCTTCATTTAACGAACAATAAAATTTAAAAAGATACTTTGAGTAGTATTATGCCATGTCATAATAGGAATAAGTCTCGCGTGATTTATTATAAATTAATAATTAGGCGAAAAGAAAACAAATTTATTACTAATATAAAATTAAGCAGATAATTCAGAAGGGGATCCATTCTCACTTTTTTACTCATTAACAATAATAAGAAAAATAAAACACAACAATTATTATTATCAATAACAAATAAATGCCTGAAAACTTTCCGAGTATGGTTTACGCTTAGTCAATCCCACGCGCAAACCAGATTTGGAATGACAAGCGAGACGAAGGACACAATACATAATTACAAAAAAAAAAAAAAAAAGTTTCCGACTAATTGAGAACCTCCTCCTTTTGGAAGTCGGTTAAAAATGGCGGACAGGTAGGGCGCCTCTAACGTCACAATCACGGATCAGTGACTTTTATTTTTTTTCATATCTGGCGCCGACTATTAGTAGGTTAGTGATTGTCTAATGTACGATAATTTTGAGCTTTGATAAAATAAAGTAAGTTGAACAACGTTGAACGTACTATTCAGACAAAATAAAACGCAACAAGTAAACAAAATGTCAACGTCAACTGTCAAGTATATCAACATCAACATGTAAATGTCTTTCTTTCTTCTCTATCTCTTTCCTCACGTTTCTTTCATATAAAATAACACTTGTTTCCATCCGACCGCGATTTCGCTTTTTATACTATATACTTGTGGTTTTCTCAGATATCTTTATATTTGATTCTAGCTAGCTTTATGTGTCGTGGGTAAGCGTGAACACAGATCGTAAAACGTAAATCAAGACTCTTGTGACCTTTGATACACTTCATACACTCCGTGGTTGTGTAAATTTTGGCGGTTTGTACTGCTAGCGCTACTAGTGGTGAAACTTGGTATATAATATGTTCCTCTTTAACTAGTCACTGTCGTTTGTTAGCAATGTTTGATGAATGTTTAGGTTTTTTTTTTCGTGATTTTTGTTTTGTACGATAATTTTACCCATAATACGATAATTTCGACGTGGGAACTCGATAATTTGAACTTTGGAAGTTGGCAACACTGCCCGTGCCCACCGGCCCAGTCGCGCCCGAGGGCTTCTGAAGGGTGGACCTATGTCGCTCGCGTTAACGCGCCGTATTGTGCATTACATAGTTTGACAGTTAACCCAGGGGTCGTCAACATTTTTAACGCAAGTATTCATTGTACTTGTTATGTGATTGAAATCATGTTCTGTTGAAAGTAGTGATGTACCGAGTAGACTCGAGTCGGTCTACGATATTCGAATCATGACTCGATTCCGCGATTCGAGCCCAGTACTCTAGTTCTATGTTTGCTCTTCGAATGTTGACTTGAGTCCAGGACTCGTGTCTAGAAATTCGAGTCAAGAACTCTAGTCTTGAAATTCGAGTCCAGAACTCGAGTCTAGAACTCGAGTCCGTTACCGATTTTAGAACAAAGAGGAAAAATCGAAAAGGAGTAAACTTCATACAGCATGTAGGTTGAGCATGACACAACGATAATTAATCAAACATTTTTAATGAAAATAATTTTAAACATTACACAAAAAACATAGAACAAACGAAGGAGGTATCTAGGAACTAGAAATGAGATATATATCCACATTTTTAGAGATCATCTGCAGAGCTTGCAAAGGTCGCTGCACACAGCGGGCGCGGCGCGGCGGAACTTTATCGCCGTCCACTTTCTCAAAACACTTCCATACACCTGATGCTTTTTTCGTCGCCACATTGTAAAGTTAATTACAATAAAATCACTTCACTATTAGTACTAACAAACAATTAAATTCACTCACAGTATCAGCTTACTGACACAAAATAAATAAATCAAAACAAAATGTTGCAAGTTCTTTGTATTATTAGGCGTCACTTCATCGCTTACGTAAACAGAGATCGATAACGAGCGAGTCAACCTGACACGAATACTAGACTCGAGTCAGTTGGACTCGCATAATAGAATCGAGTCAGCGAGTACAAGATCGATTTATCCTGACTCGAGTACCAGAATCGAGTAAACGAATCAAAATAAATTGCTATTCGAGTAGGCGAGTCCATAGCAGGAATCGAGACTGACTCGAGTCAAGACGTACTCGGCATATCGCTAGTTGAAAGGTACATTTTGTACAATCGAATTATAAAGTTTATTTGTCACTGTTTCATAATAGTAGACAAGCAAGAGTTCATTAATTACGGATAACAAAAATCTCTGTTTTAGAAATAATGGATTAGAAATAATTAAGGTCGTAAATCTAATGCATACGGTTCCTACGCAAAGATAAAAAGGAAAGCTAATAAAACAGAATACATAAGAAGGGCGAGAGGAGTTCTAAGGTAAATGCCAGAATACCTGGTTGATCTGAGTATTCTAAGTGGTGTATGCAGTCATTATTACATTACTTAAGTTGCATTTTATGTTTACAGCTGATTAAAGGATCCTGTTATTAATCAGGATGCTGATGGTTTATCAACATTGCTTGCTCAAAAAGTTGATAAACGGTATTTAATATAATTTAAGTTACCTACTTATGGATATTCCATTTTCGTGTTCTTTTTCTAAAATCAATGCTATTTATTATCTTCCTTACAGTAGAGAGCATGAAAAGTAGAATTTTGATTCTATTGAAAACCATACGAAATTAAGCACGTCGGTACCTACTTTATCCAAAAATAGATTTTTTACTCACATTTTAGATGAATTGATAGAGGTGAGTTCTAGATTTATTAGTGGTATAAATACGTATAAATACATTCATGAAGTATCGTCGAATTAGGAGTGGGGTGTAAAGGCTATTATCGCATATCTATTCCGCCTGTTCCTGTTCCACGTAAATAACAGTTCCAAAAACCTGTTACAAAATAACAGGCTGTTATTTCATATGTGGTAATAGGAGTGGGTTGTAACAGGTAAAATTGAATATCTGTTCCGCTTGTTTCTACTCCATGCACACAAAGTAGGTACTTCTCTTTCTAACTAAGAAGCAACACCTATGCGAGAAAAGGAAAGAGCTTGTGACGATGTAACATAGTGTCACAGTGTAACAGTTTTTATCTCATTCTAACTAAGGTAACTGAATAGAAAAAAACTTGTGACTGTCATGTGTAAGGGATTTTTATTACAGTTTGTCTGTCATTGTTACAGTCTGTAATTATCAGATACCTGTCATATTTAGCTGTTACGGTAAATACGCCTCACTCCTATGTTGAGTTTCATATTGTATTCAGCAGTCCGTTGTATTAGACGTAATTATTTACCTGATATTACTTATAGCTGGAAACAGCGGGGTAGCTGCGTAACACACTAACAGTAGGAATGGCTTTCATTTTGACAGTTCAACAGCATTCATTGCGTTATTTACGTTTGGATATTTAGATATTTGGATGTTTGTTACTCAATCACGCAAAAACGGCTGAACAGATTGTGACGAAATAAAGTCGAGAATATTTTGAGTGAATTATTCAAAATCACACAGCTTAAGTATCTTTTTGGCTGTACCTAAATTGAAATTGTAGATTTCAGATGCCATTGAGGAAAATGGTTTTATAAAATGAAACTACTACAATGTACTTCATGTTTTTTTTAAATACATAATAAGTTTTACTGCCTTGTATTTCATTATCACAGCAATATGTTCCTTAACTTGTAGTTTTTTTCCCAACAAAAATTGTATGTGTAAAAACCGTAGTGAACCGTAGTTAAGCGCCCCTGCCTCTGCACTTGTGGTATCAAGAAACGTGCACCACGCACACAGGCGCACTTTAATAGGGGCACGCAGGCGCACACCACACCGCTGCCACGCTGTGTTTGACAGTTTTTGTGTTACATAACGCGGACGCGTCTTTAAATCTGACAAAAATAAAGCACTTTTTCAGTACATTTTGCGGAAAAATGAAACTCAACCTAACGTAACTAATAATTACCACAGATGGATTATTCTTTCATCTTCAAATGGTTGCAATTTTGAATTCGTAAATTTTGGTAAATAACATTGTAAAAAAGAATCCCCGTTGCTTTTTCGCACATTATTGACGATATAGTGTCGAGTTTACGAACATTGTTCTTCTATTTAATAACACTAATTGATTTATTTAAAATATGGGTTATGTAAGCAGACATGTTCAACTCAAAAAAGTACAAATTTTACAAATGGTCTGAGAAAAAAATAAAAAATCGAATCTATTATTTCCACATATTTAGCTTCAACGCGTGAATCTTGTTGAATTGAATTATGAGTTATTTTACTGGTCGTTGCCTTGATTTATTGCACAAAAATTTGTAATGAAATTTTAGTCTGCGCTCGGCCGCCGTCGTGAGTGGACACTGTGTCGCCTGTAAGCAGCAGCTCGTGGTGAAAAAGATCGCTGTACCTACGAATACAAAACAATTGACATTTTATACTTGATATTTCACGCATTTAATACAGACTAGGTACGGACAACCAAGGTAAGATTTTATTCACAGTTTCTTATACTTTTCCTAGAAGTAAGTAGGGATTGTAAAATTCATGTTATTATTATTTTGTTTCGGATTTGATGGAGTGACCTGAACATGTACTTCGAAGACTGCTACTGGAACTAATAGACGAGTGGAGCTAGCTGAAAAGAATGTGTATAGTTTATATAGGTACCTCTTATAACTCAATCGTTGTTGTAGATGCCAAGAATTAAGACGTTTGGGAAAATCTCTCGAAAGAAACTTCCTGCCATTAGACGTAACACAGAAAAGGGAAGACGGTTAGTACTTATATGACTCAATCCTTGTTTTAGATGCCAAAGCCTAAGACGTTCGGGAAAATGTCTCGAAACCAACTTCGTGCCTACAGACGTAACGCAGAAAATGCAAGACGGTTAGTAGGTACTTATACAATTACTACATTTTTTTCCGCGGCTCCGCCGCGTGGATGTCGGTTATCAAGTAAAAAAGTACCCTATGTCGTTCTCCATATCCCAGGCTGTTAACTCTGCCAAATTTCATGACGATCGGTTCAGCCGTTTAGGCGTGAAAGCGTAACAGACAGACAGACAGGCAATTAGTAGGAATTAAATATATACATGTATAATAAATGTGAACGTTTATTGTCATATGATCCTTTTTTCACAGGCAAAGGGGTGAAGGTAGTTGTGATACTCGGTCTATTGCGACTGATTCACCCGAAGTGCGTCCGGCAAGATATAACCAAACGTATTGTAGTATTTCTGATGACGTCAAGTTGGAAATATGTTACGTAAGTTATAATAGATACAAAATCAGCTCAAACAATGTGCTCACCGAATGAGCACCCACTTGAACATTTTGGTGCGCTTATGATTTAGTAGCATTCGAACGCTCCGACGGTAAACATGCCTCAATGCTCGTTTAAAAATTGTAAACATCACACATCTAGGACGCTAAAAAAGGATGGAGTTTCATATTTTCGGTAAGTATTAATATTATAATTATACAATGGTTATCACTGTATTATAAAATGCTGATATTTTGTCAAGAAATCATCGTAAAAACATTTTTTTTATTAAGTCGTATTAAACAGCAGGAGATAAAAACTACGTCAATTGTAAAGCCTCTTACTAAACGTATTAATCATACTATCACATGCCCACTTAAATTGTTCGGGTTATGTGCGTTGATTCTGTTCCATTTGGTGGAGACGCTATTGTTGTTTAAATTGTATTACTAAAGTATGATTGTTTTTTTTTGTTTAATGAAAGTATGTTGCTGTTTCTATCAATATTATAGTAACATTTTATAGATTAAATTTTGACTAAATGCATTAATCAAATTAAAGATGCTTTGATGATTCTTTTTTTAGCTTTCCTCGAGATCCAGTAAGGTGTGCAGAATGGATATCAGTTATAGCACGTCAAAGATCCGAACAAGACTTCCAGCCGACCCAAGGAAGCGTTGTGTGTTCGAAGCATTTTTTAGAAAGTGATGAATATGTGACTACGAAAGGCATCATCAGAAGGCTACATAAAACAGCTGTACCACAAATAGTATGTGAAATTTTAATATACATATTGGGTTCAGCTATTTGTATAGTACCTACATGAATTATTAATAATGTGTTTTGTTTATAGGAAGCAAATGATCACGATCAATATGAGTCTTCATTTGAAAAAAAAAACGATTGAACAATGTTGCTTGCAATCACAAATAAGTAATTGTAAATATAACAATAACAATTTAATTTGTTTATAGTTTTATATTGTGTTTTGATCTATTCAAATTTCAATTCGTAATGAATTTCACGGCATTTCATGACCTTAAAATTAATTTGCCTTTTTTGTTTTGTTACGCTTATAAAAAATGCTAAGCATTTAGAGAGTTAAGTAGCAAGTTCACGGGAAAAGCTATACCGCTGGAAAATATTCCAATTTTAAGTGGTACCAATTCAATTTCCAATCTTAATGTAATGCAATAGGATATCGCGCAGAAAATAAAATAGAAATAATAAACTCCAGTAATAACTTAGAAGACACACATATTCAAGAAAACTGTGCCATATTAATTATCGTTGGAGCTCAATCAATGAATCCGAATGTATATCCGAATATGTCGACCAAATCGTCGGAAATATAGCTGGAATAATAATAATTTTGACTAAATGGCATACTACGTGTATGCTATTTAGTCAAAATTATTAAATGTGACGCATGTGTAAATAGTTTATTAGCTCAGGATAGACTTTTTTACACTAACTAATTGATGTGAGAAAGTTAAGGGGACTGTTTTATTTTTGTCTAGATGTATTTCTTATTTGCATAAAACCAAAAGTTGCAATAAGGCACTACTACACGTGTACTAACAAGAAAGAGAATTGAGATATTTCACAAATTTGCAGCAAGCTATTATCATAATTTTTAGGTGGCAACATATTTTCCTCCGAGTGTCACGATAATAATCATAGAATTATTACAATAAAATCAATTATCGATCGATATGGAAAAAAAATGGAAAAATCAATTATGGAAAAAAATAAAAATCAATCGAAAAGACGATTATTTATTAAACTCATTTTATTTCAAGGAAATTAAGTGCGTTTATTCAGAAAGTGGGCAACGTCGCAAATAGCTGTCAAATATTTCGCAGTGTTGATTAATTTGGCAATATTACTGTATGGTAATAAGACATATGGCTAAGTGACCTAAAATATTAATTAAGAAATTCAATAATAATATCGTAACACCGAATATTTATTTTTAGATGAAAAAAAGTATTATGAAACTTTCTAAATGCCTTTTTACGCCTAAAACGGTTACAATATCAAATTCAGTGTTATAATTGCAATTAATTATTAATATTTTAATTCATTAATTAGCGATATTTCATATTTCCATACACTATTGCCTAATTAATCAAAACAGGTAAATATTTAACAGCTATTTGCGACATTGCCTGTATGTTTAATAATTAGATCAAAATATGTACAACGAAAAAAAAACGAAAAGGAAGATATATAATAAATAAATGATTATAACTATATACTATACAGGGTGTAAGGGACAGCCCTCCGCAGATTGATGGGGTGAATTCAGTATATCATACTAAGATGACCGGTACAAGAAATTATTTCAGGATCGTTATGGGAATCCAATAAACCTGATTTGTTTCATTTCCTCACACGCAATGTATCGCTACCGTGGCAAAACGCACGCAGCGAGCCTTCGGCCGCCGCGCCACCCCGCTAAGTCAAGGGCGCTAGCGCCACGTGTTTTATTACGTCACATTGAAGCGAGCAAGAGCGAAAATTTGAGCAGATAGCCGACATGGGTCGTACTTGCAAAATCGAGTACCAGGGCTTCCAAGTACGTCCACCTTAAGAAACCAGGGCTCGAGATACTTTCAAGTATTTTCTATCTGCATCGACAATTGATCCCTGATGTCATACAAATAAGAAGCACATTCGCGTATTCAAAAGCCCTATTGGAACTAAAAATACTTGCATAGGAAATTGATCTTTGAGCCTATAAATAAGGAGCAAAATCGCGTTTACAAATAAATACTTTTACAAACCATTAAAGTAAACATTGTCGCATACGAAATTGTTTCGTAGATTCTTACTGATATGGAGCATGATCGAAAACTAACGCGGTTGATTACCTATGAGCGTGTAGCCGTATAAAAACTTTGAAGTCTTGCAAGTATTTCGGGTATGTACCTGGTGTGCATACTTGGAAGCAAATACCAGGTGTAAAAACCCGGTCGCGTAAATAAAGACGTACCTTCTCTAATCCGGCGCGTAAAGAACACAAATAACACTTAACAACACGTCCACAGTAAAAAAAAATTAAGAAAATGAATCCTACCTCAGAATCGCTCTGGTCGTATGAGATAGGGCTAGAAGTGGCTCCCACCGTGGCGTTCCCACACATTGGCACGGCGCAAGGTCACCGCGTGTAAACGGGTCATCCACGTGGGATCTTCGTTGCAGCTGTAGCGCAGCTGCTGGAACGTGTTCGTGATGCGGTCTCGCATTTCTTCCTCACTCGCACATGCACTGACAAACACTTTATCTTTTACATAGCCCCATAAAAATAGTCTAATGGCGTCAGGTCTGGCGATTGTGCTGGCCACGGTTTCGGTCCAAATCTGCCAAGCCAGCGATGCGGAAAGGTGGCGTCTAAATGGGAACGTACTGAGAGCGTTATGTGCGGATGAGCGCCGTCGTGCTGGAACCAGATCATGGGCAAGTGCGCAAGCGGTGCATCATCCAGGGTTTCCCATTCCACGTACAGCTCGTCACGTAGGTTCTCTACCTCTCTTTCTAAGTCATTACGGAGGAAATCGAGATAGCGCACTCCGTTCATGCGCGCGGGAAGAAACACAGGCCCTAGGATTTTACTGTCATAAATTCCTGCCCAGACGTTTACCAACCAACGTGTTTGATGTCCGGACTCTTGGATCTCGAAGAGGTTAGTATGCGACCAGTAATGAGCATTTCGACGATTCCACATACCATTCCGCGTAAAAGTTGACTCGTCGGTCCATATCACGTGGAAGATAAAATTTGGGTTTAAATGCTGTTCAGCTCGCAACCGCTGGCAGTACGCTACTCGATGACCACGATCACGAAGCAATAGGGCTTGGACCTTGTGAATAACGTATGGGCGTTGCCGATCCCTTCGCAGCGTTTTGTGCACGGACCAGTGTGAGACGCGGGCCCCATGATTCCGCCGCAATAATCGAGCTGCCGTGCGTGTGCCTAGGCGTGGATTTTGACGGAACAAGTCCAAAATTCTTACTTCAGTTTCGCCACGAAGTGGTCTTCCGGCGCCTTCCTGGTGGGGAACTATGGGCTGGTTTTCCAGCACGCGTTGATAGGCATTGGTAATTATCCGGCAGTCTGATGGATGCCGCCGGTCAGGATACCTATCAACGTAAATTCTCAGCGCTGCCCTAGCATTTCCCCGAGCTTCCCCATAACACATCATCATTTCTCCATACTCACGAGCACTAAATGTAGCAATTTCTCACAAACACTATCACAATACAATACAATACAATAAACAATAACAATAACACTGTTAATTACAGCGTGAGTCAGGTGTTGTAGGCGGGGGTGACGGTGTTCCCGTGACGAAGGAGTAAAATAATCCAGTCAGATGTTACGAAAAATGAGTTATATTAAACACGAATCACACAAAACAACAAATAGAAATCAGTCAATAGTTGCACATTGCATAGGTGTAAACACGGCACATAAATGTTACATTACAATAGAATCCTATGCTAAAATACTGGAAGACTGGCTAGCTAGGTATAGGGTACATCGCGACTAGTAGTGAACAGCGGAGCCACTACTTCACAAACAATATTTATAACATGTTGATAATTGGAAAACTGTAGAACTCTGAACATAATTCCGAATCTTCGGTCCTAATATCACCTTTTCTCCATAGTACAAGTAGCATGTGTAACTACCCGTTCCCGGCTAATCTACCAACCCTAACCGAGAAACCATGGCCTCCTCGGGGAGCAGGTTTCGACTTGTCGATCTGGGGTCGACACGTGTAAGGAATATCCAAGGTTGAATTATTGTTACTGGATTAGTGACATCGTTAGCCGGGCGCAATGTATGCTACTTGTACCATGGAGTTTGAACTACATAACATTTTTTATGTTGATTTAGGACCTACTTGTATCATATTATCGTAATTGGTTACAACAAATAGGTAAGGTATTACAGGTAATGTACATCGATAATTACTACACTAAATAAATGATTACAACCATAAAAAATAGCTCTTTTTATTGTGCTTCGCCTACATTCCACCCCCTGTAAAAGGGTTCAACCGTCTTACATTTCTTGGTCTGTGGGAAGCACAACAATTTTTGCTACAGGTCGACGTAGAACTCCGTTGACGGTTCTAACGTCCACCACACGGATAATACCATCGTGTCCGTAATACACGGTTTTAATCACACCTTTTGTCCACGCACTTCGCGGTCTATTATTGTCCACAATTATCACTACGTCACTGACACGCACGTTTGGCACATTGTTTGCCCACTTTTCACGGCGTTGAAGCGTAGGTAGATATTCCCGCAGCCAGCGCCGCCAGAACATGTCAGCGAGCGCGTTCACGCGCCGCCACTGCCTGCGGGAGTCGACGTCTTCGGTGTCGCTCGGTGCAAACGGTGTGCTCCCGGACGCAGTGCCCAGGAGCAGATGGTTCGGCGTCAGGACCACGGGCTGGTTGTGGTCGTCGTACACGTAGCTTAGTGGCCGGCTGTTTACGATTAGCTCGGCTTCCGTGAGGAGGGTGTAGAGGACCTCCTCGCGGGGGGCACGTTCTTTGAGCGTGCTACGGAGTGCATTCTTCACTGATCTCACCAGGCGCTCCCAGCAGCCACCCATATGTGGGGCCGCCGGGGGGTTGAAGTGCCACTCGATGCCACGGTTAACCGCATCGTCCCTTATCTGACGTTGGTTAAGGTCTTTCAGGGCGGCTCGAAGCTCGGTATTAGCTCCGATGAAGTTGGTACCCTGATCAGAGTACAGATGCGCTGGTTGCCCGCGGCGCGCTATGAGGCGCCGCAAGGCTAATATGGCGGAGTCGGCGCTTAGGGAAGCGGCCAATTCTAGGTGGACGGCGCGTGTGGTGAGGCAGGTAAATAGGGCACCCCACCTCTTCTCGCGTCGTCGCCCGATTGCTACTTCCATCGGGCCGAAGTAGTCCACCCCCACTCGTATAAAGGCTCTTCGTGATGGTTCTACTCTAGCCAGTGGTAGATCGCCCATCTTCGGTGGGGCGGGTTGAGCTCTGCAAATTCGACAGAGTTGGCAATTTGCGACTACTGTTTTTACTGAAGTTCTAACTTTGGTAATCCAATACTTTTCACGCAGATTGTTGACGACGGTCTCGTGGTTTGCATGCAAAGCCATCGCGTGGTAGTGTGCGATTAGCTTTTTTGTTAAAGGGTGACGACCTTCCAAAATTATAGGGTGCCTCTCACTGAATGTGAGTACCTCACAGGCACTTAGGCGTCCTCTTACTCGTAACAATCCGTCGTCGGCTATCATGGGGTCGAGAGCCTTAATGTTGCTGCTGTTTGGTACGGGCAAGCCTTTTAGCATAGCGGCCCGCTCGTCCTTAAAGCTGTCTTCTTGACACAACTTTATGAGGCAGTTGTGAGCCTCCTCCAGGTCTCGCAGACTTATTACGGTGTTCGACCGACGTTTGCGACATCGGCCGATGAAGATTAGTACGTGCGTCATCACGCGTTGTAGGCGCGTCCATGAAGAGTAGCGCTTGTAGTCAAGGAGAGGCGCCACATGCGCCGCTGTGACGTGGACCCGCTGAATGCGCTCAAGGTCCGCTTCCAACGCCTCTGCCTCAGGACACGCCGGCCACTGCTCCTGTGGGTCACATAAAAACAAGGGGCCCGAGAGCCACTCTGCGTGGTTATCGGGCCAGCACAACCTGGTAGCTTTATCAGCTGGGTTATCCTGTGAGGGTACCCAGCGCCAGTTGCCTCTGTCTGACAGCCTATCTATTTCGGCTAATCTGTGCGAGACGAACCTTTGAAATTCCTGGGCGTCAGAGTTTATCCACTTTAGAACCGTCTTACTGTCGGTCCAAAAGAATTTTTGGTTAATTTGTAAACCCAGTTCTTTGTGGGCAGTGTCCGCTAATCGGCATGCTAATACTGCTGCTTGTAACTCTAGTCTAGGAATAGAGATTACTTTTTGCGGGGCTACTCGCGCTTTACCTAACAGCATAACGGTTTCCCTTTTACCGTCAGTGTTATAACCTACTAGGTACGCGACCGCAGCGTAAGCCAGCTCGCTGGCGTCCCCGAAAACATGTAGTTCTAACTTCTCGAGGTTTAAACCGTACCACCGCGGTATTTTTAAATCGTTTAATTGATGTAAATTGTGGAGCCAATTAAACCATGTTTTGGCGTCTTTTTCCTGTAATGGCTCGTCCCACTGTATTCCTGATTTCCATATTCGTTGCATCAAAATGCGTGACTGAATAACACAGGGATAAAGGAAACCAAGTGGGTCATAAATAGACATTATCATGCTCAGAAACTGTCTCTTAGTGGGCACTAGACTACCATTTATTATTTCAGGGGGAAGTCTTTTAAACGAAAGATCGAAACCTAACTCGTCGTCTTTAGGTGACCATATTAAACCTAGGGTCCTTTCAACTGAGCCTGCTCCCTTTTCAAGGGCTACTTTGTTAGGCATGTCTATTTTTAACTTTTCCCTTAGTTCTGATGAGTTAGTAACCCACCCCCGGATTATGAACCCGCCGGAAGCGTGTATTCTGGTTACTTCCTCTATCAGGCTGTTGGCCTTCTCCTCGGTCCAAGCACTATCTAGATAATCATCCATATAATGCCTGGATTTTATTGCTTCAACAGCCTCAGGGTAAACATCGACAAACTCATCGGCATTTTTATTAAGTATGTATATTGCCGTGGTAGGTGATGAGGCTGCACCGAATATCATGGAATTCATCGCGTATGTATCTGGTTCCTTGTTGAGATCCGCGCCTCTCCATAAAAATAATTGCGCGCCTTGATCTTGTGACCTTATTCTTATTCTTAGGAACATGTCCGCGATATCCCCTGAAAACGCTATGGGGCCTATCCTGAATTTTAACAATATGCCGAGCAATGAATTCAGTAGGTCAGGTCCGGTTAGTAGATTATCATTTAGACACGTCCCATGAGACGTGGCGGCCGCGTCAAACACTAAGCGCAGCTTGCCCGGTTTGTTCGGGTTAACGACCCCGAAGTGCGGTAAGTACCAAACCGGCAAACCGTCTATGTTGCCTGTTACTTTACGGGCGTAACCTTCGTCTACTAACCTACCTATTTGGGCAGAATATGCCTCGGCAAAACTAGCGTCCTTGCGCATACGCTTCTCTATGCCGTATAGCCTTTGCCGGGCCTGATGATAATTATCAGGCAACTGAATATTGTCATGTTTCCATAACAAACCCACCTCCCACTGTGATCGGTCGGGGGTACGATGGCTGGTGCTGTCTAACACAGCTACAGCCCTTTCGACATCTTTATGTTTACGAAAGTTCTCTGAAATGCCTATTGATTCTAACTCAAATTGTGACTTTACTAGGTCATGCAAATCAGGAAGAGAAACAGTTATGCAACTGACACTGTCTTTACTTTTATTATTATTGAATGGTCCATGGATGACCCAACCTAGCTTGGTAAGTGAGGCAACTGGCTTACCGGATCTTCCTTGGCGGATGTCCTGACTGACCAGCAGCTCCCAGTTGTCCTGTCCCAGTAACAGCATCGGCTTGGCTCCCCTCATTTCCACGCAACCCAAGTCGCTTAGGTGCGCGTTGTCATGTATTATTGAGGCGGACACTGATTGCGTTGGTAGGTTTACGTCTACCATTGTACGGCATTTAATGTTATGGCACTGTCCATTAGGACCTTTCACGCGCACTTGCACTACTCGTGAGGTTAAGTCTGTTACTCCGTGGCCACCCGCGGTTTTTAATGAAAGAGGAACACACGGACCCATTAGTTTGGTGGCGAGCGAACTATCAATGAGTGACACGGTCGCACCATCGTCCAATAACGCATAGCACTGTTTGTCGTCACCTATTTCGTCACTGATTGTTACTGGCATGATTTTTAGCAGCGCAGTAGCCCGCCATTCGCCTATGTTCGTAACACTTTCCGTTTTGTTATTTTGAGGTTTATCCTCTTTCTCTCTTTGTTGTTTATCCGCGTGTAATAGTAGATGGTGCCCGTAACCGCATTTCTTGCATCTGTTGGCACGACAGAACCTCTTGGGGTGCTTCCTTACGAGACACTTGAAGCACGTATTCTTTTCTTTGATTGTTTCCCACCGTTGTTGGATGGTAAGTTTCTTAAATTGCTCGCATTCTTCAATGTCGTGCTTCTGTTGACATATCACGCATTCTTCAGGTACGGTAGACTCATCGCTTTGCGTGTTTACTCGTTGTGTCAACGGAGGCCTGCTGCCGGCTGAGCGCGCGGTGTTCATTGGTCGGGACTGACTGGCGCCGCCATACTTCTGTTGCGGCTTGGCAGGGGATTTTAATGGACCTGACTCGAACATGTTCGCTTGAACGTAGTATGATGTTGAGCGTGTCAAGTGTATCAGGAAATGCGATAATATTTCTAGGTTTGGAGACACTCTTAAGTCCACCCCCTGTGTGTTATCTAGTCCCATCGCGAAGTCACCGTATTGCGCACGTTGTACTGGTGTCAGCTTACTCAGCAGGTCGCTTACCAGCTGTGGGTTATTTATGTAGCCCTCTGCATGGATGTTTTTAAGTAATGATACACAGTTTCGAACCGTTGATGAGAATTTCCTCAGCTCCCGGCAACTCTCCGTCACTCTGGGTAAATCTCTCACCTTCTGTATGGCGTATTGTAGCACTAGGGTCGGGTGACCGAACTCTTCCTCGAGCGCACGCATTATTTCTGCTGGATCCGTTGATGTTCGCAGCAGATCCTCTACTGATCTCTTTGCGTCGCCCTGTAGTGAGGTTTTTAATCGTGCTAGATTTTCATGTGTCTTGAAACTGTATAATTGTGATGTTTCCCAGTACATATTCCGATAGGATATCCAGTCGGCTGGGTCACCATTAAAATATGGCAATTCATATGCCTGTCTTGGTACCGGTCGTGGTCGTGCCAGGCTTGTGATTGCATCTGCCAGCTGGTCAATTTTCCGGTCTCTGTCCCCCGAGAATTCTCGCCGTCTTTCTCTTTCATCCGCTCCGTACTGCATCTGCCGCCGTGTATCCGACTCGAGTGGTACTACTCGAGGTACACTTGCGGCCGGAGTGGTAAAGACGGGATAATAATTGGGCAGACGGAATTTTACTCCTTCTGACGACACTGGCAGGTACCTTGGCGTATTTGGTACCGATATGTTAGGTAACGGTACAGACGCAGATGCCCTAGGTACTTGCAACACATTTTCATGCGGCACTGACGACACACGGTTGTTATCACAGTCACGATTCACTGTACTTACATGGATCTCAGATGTTTCACGGGGCGCAGCCACTTCAATAGGTGCGCCTGACACAGCCGGTGTACCCAATACAGCATTCATTTGGGACACTTGGGGCGTTTTCTTGACCCATTCTTCGACGCGCTGTGTCGTACTCACATCTGAGTGAGAGTCATCGCTTTCAGCAGCCGCCTCTATCTCGGCTATTTCTGCTTCCATCCGTTTCTTAACAAGGTTTTCCTTGTCTCTCACGAGGTTCTCTTTAAGCTGCACCAACTCGCGCTCGGCTTCGTACTCGATTCTTTTTCTTAAGTAATCGACGCTCCTGCGGCTATTTCTTGATGAAACTTTGCTTCGCGGCGATATATGACGACCCTTAGCGGCTGTCTGCCCTTCTTGCGGCCCTTCTGACTGGTCTTTACTGTGGTCGATTAATCGACCGCCTGTCAGAGGGATATTACGAGCAGATGTAGACGCCATTGTCGGTGCTATGGACGGAGAACCTGGTGCCCTCTCGGATGGTAAGCCCGAGTCAGAGACGATGTCCTCTGTTCGTCGCGTACTCATTTCTTCTGCCAGTCTTCTTTGCTTACTACGTGTGGTGATTTCACTTCTGAGACTCATGTTCTGACTGGTTTATTCCTTCTAGTTGAACCTGATCCGGCTCGATAGGACCAAAATGTTAATTACAGCGTGAGTCAGGTGTTGTAGGCGGGGGTGACGGTGTTCCCGTGACGAAGGAGTGAAAATAAACCAGTCAGATGTTACGAAAAATGAGTTATATTAAACACGAATCACACAAAACAACAAATAGAAATCAGTCAATAGTTGCACCTGCATAGGTGTAAACACGGCACATAAATGTTACATTACAATAGAATCCTATGCTAAAATACTGGAAGACTGGCTAGCTAGGTATAGGGTACATCGCGACTAGTAGTGAACAGCGGAGCCACTACTTCACAAACAATATTTATAACATGTTGATAATTGGAAAACTGTAGAACTCTGAACATAATTCCGAATCTTCGGTCCTAATATCACCTTTTCTCCATAGTACAAGTAGCATGTGTAACTACCCGTTCCCGGCTAATCTACCAACCCTAACCGAGAAACCATGGCCTCCTCGGGGAGCAGGTTTCGACTTGTCGATCTGGGGTCGACACGTGTAAGGAATATCCAAGGTTGAATTATTGTTACTGGATTAGTGACATCGTTAGCCGGGCGCAATGTATGCTACTTGTACCATGGAGTTTGAACTACATAACATTTTTTATGTTGATTTAGGACCTACTTGTATCATATTATCGTAATTGGTTACAACAAATAGGTAAGGTATTACAGGTAATGTACATCGATAATTACTACACTAAATAAATGATTACAACCATAAAAAATAGCTCTTTTTATTGTGCTTCGCCTACAAACACCACAACCAAAATAAGTCCAAAAGCGTACGTAACAAAGACGTGTCGTAACGTGACAACGTGACTGCGCGTGCGATTCGTACCGACAAGCGCTTACGGCACAGAACAGAACAGATTAACAGACAGCCCGACGGCGACGCCGCGCCGGGCCAGCGGAACGTGTCTCGCGCTTTGCACAATTGCACGAAATTGTGTTGCCAATTACACGAAATTTCGTGCAATATTGTTGTTCAAGTGTTCAACATAATAATTATTATTTACCACTACATTTTTAAGCTTTACTAAATGGACTAAAAGTTATGTTATTTTTTGTGGAGAAATGATTTTCTTACAGAAATTAATTGCACAAAAAGATTCGCATTTAATTGTATCATAAAGGAGTTCTTAGATCTAAGCCGTAAACTGCAGCATAATTTACCGCAAATAAATTGGCGGCGGACGGCCAGGATGAAGTTGTCTCAGTGGAACCTGACGCATTGTCGGGAAATACAAAAATCAGGATGGTGTGTACAGTTCAGGTAAGTTCTAACATTTTTGTTCGGAAGTCCAATTCAATTTATTTATTCAGTAACAATTTACATTGCACAATTTAAATTGAGTTTTGCACAATTTAAATTGAGTTTAATAAGTTGGCAATACTTGCGAACTCGTCGTCGGCGATTTGCACAAAACACAATGTAATTTTGGGTGCGTTCCGAGTTAAGATGTAATTTATTTGAGCGTGCTTAAACCCGTACCGAATTAGCGTGAGCGCGATAACGACGTCCCGTAAATCGTCATGGATGACGTCATGACATGCGCCATCTTGTAATAACAGCGACCATGCCTTTAATAATATCACCGTGAGCGCTGTCAAAAATTACAGTGTGTGTGTGTGAGGATGTGTCAGTGCGTGTTTTGTTTTGAGTTGCATCCTTTAAATTTAACTCGGACCAATTCGGAATGCCACCTTTGTGCAAGCGCCGACGACGAGTTCGGTGAACTCTGTAGTTACACACGAAGTGAACAGCTGATTTTAAGCGTCGTTCGTTAGAGTATTTCAACATCCATTGCTGCTTTTTTGATTTTAGCCGTATTGTTTACATAAATGGAGTGCTGCTTTCAGAGAATGTAATTTTACATTGAAATAAAACTGAAAAAGCTGAAAAAACGTAAAAAAAATTTAAAAAAATCCTGAGAAAAATTTCGGTGGAATATGATTCACAATAAGGAGCAGAATGCACCCTATCAGTTTGTGGAGGGCTGTACCTTACACCCTGTATATTAGTTTCATTAATAAATAAATGTGGTGCCCTATCCACAAACATTTACATTCAGGTATATTGTAATCATTACACATATACGCCATAGAATATAATAAAATATGCTTTAATAATATGTACAGAATTATTTTTAATACATTATCCTTAACGAAATTAAAAAAGGCCATTTATTATAGTAAAAAAAAAAATATTGGACAGGTCGACTCCACTTGTTCCTTGTCCTAGCGGAGAGCCTGGATTGTAAAACTTTATTGCTATTTATTGACACTTTTTAATTCAAACTTTAAGACATGCGGGTAAGGTTGAATTTGTTTTGATGTACGTTGACCAGTGAGTATCGGTCGTAAAAATGTATTGTTATTTTGTATAACGTTCTCTGAAATAAAGAGAATGTTAAGTTTCATATTGTATTCAGCAGTCGGTTGTATTAGACGTAATTATTTACCTGATATTACTTATGGCTGGAAGCAGAGGGGTAGTTGCGTTACACACTAACAGTAGGAATGGCTTTAATTTTGACCGGTCAACAGCATTCGTTGCGTTATTTACGTTTGGATATTTAGATGTTTGGATGTTTATTGATCAATCACGCTTAAACGGCTGAACAGATTGAGACAAAATTTGGCAAACTGATAGTTTATAATCTGGATTAACACATAGGATACTTTTAATCCCGGTAGTATGTTCCCGTGAGATAATTGTTGACCTCCACGTGAGCGAAGCCGCTGGCCAAAGGTAGTGATTTAAATATTTTTTTAACCAATAACTACCTTCCAAATCGTTTGCTTTTCATTCTGAAATAGAACCTGATTCGAATAATGGCTTCACACATTTAGAGTTTACTGATTATTTAATATACAGGATAGTAAAAAAGAATTATAATTATACTGAAGTCATGGTTACAGTTTGCGCACTGGTTAAAAATACCTATTGTAGTTTAAAAAAGCGTGCGTGTGTACCTACTTATGTACCTACGCACGTAAGAAGTTATACTTGTTAGGCGTAACAGAACAAAATACATTAAATATAAAAAAACTTTTTTTTTTAAGTTTTTGTAAATAAACTTTTCCTTTAAACTTTTTACTATCTAAACAAGTAAATTAAATAACTTGAGGCAGTACTCTTCTAAAATGTCTCGTTTCTCAAAAAGTTAAACAGTATGAAATATCTAAATATACATTTTTTTTTTTTTAATAGGATCTAAGTGATATTTATATTGGGATAGTTTTTTGAACAATAATTAGTACTTGTACGTTTTGGACTGTAAAGTACGCCATTTTTTACAATTTTCTGTCATTCGTTAATATTAAGGAATTACGGATGTCCATTTTTCCATTGCGTTTAATGTGCCTACCTATACGATAGCGATTATATGATATCGCCCATTAATGATATCGATTCTGTATTGATTAGCGAGATACACAGTGGGCCCCATCAGAATACCAGCGCTGCGACAATTTTTTTTAAATGTCGCAGCATCATGCTGAGATAGGGGCCTTTTGGCCTCGTACGGAACTTTGTTTTTTATTTTTACTTTTTGTTTTTCTCTAATTTTAATTTATATTTTATTAAGAATGTTATTTAGTTAAGTTTGTGTTATTCCTGTGCGAGGCTAATAAATACTTTTTCTTTCTTCTTTCTTTCTAGATAAAATAAATAATTCAGTTTCTAATATCCCACAGACCTAATATTTGGTAGTAGGTACATCTGTTTATTTTATTTTCACTTAATTATGTGACGGACAAAACCATAGTGTCAATCACACAGCTTAAGTATCGTTTTGGCTGTACCTATATTGAAATTGTAGATTTCAGATGCCATTGACGCCGAAATGGTTGGCGATTGATTACGCCGAAATGGGTCTTCGGAAGGTAGCAAAGTTGTCTTACTCAAAATATGCTTACAATAAGTATAAACACAACTAAATTCATCACGTTTGCTAATACAGAACACTCATTAAAAACAGAACTAAATATTAAAATTAAAATTCATTCTTGCCAAAACACGAATCAGGGAAGTGCATGCGACTGTAATTTTCTTGACAGGGTTAAAACAGTTAAATATCTTGGAATTCTTCTTGATGAAAAATTGACATGGTGTCCATATATAGATCTTCAACCCCATATCAAATGCTCCGTGGTTTACCAAAATGTCTGAACTACATGACTGCCTCAAAATCACTACTGTAAAGGAAGAGATCAAACACAGAACAAAACTATACAAAATGCGCATTGAAAACCACGTCAACAGCCTGGCTTCTGTACTGACTAACCCACTGGAACACCGTCGATTGAAAAGGCAGCACACATGGGACATAGCTTGACCTAGTCAAGCAACACAAAGAGAGACGGCCCTCACTGGAGGACCATACTCGAAACGCCAACAAGCACAGAACGCATCTACTAAAGGCTTGGGAAGCCGATTGCAATATTAAATATATATTAAAAAAATATATATAGATCTTCTACCGTGGAGAACAAGAAAATTAATCTATGTATTCAAGATACTGAGGCACGTGGCTGATGCTGCGCTCCTCAAAACTATTATGCTCTAGCACAATCAATCTTAACATACGCCATTACGTCTTGGGGAGGAGCTCGAAAAACCCATCTAATTAAACTAGAACGTGCACAACGAGCCTTGCTAAAAGTAATTAATTTCAAACCCTTTAGGTATCCCACTGTCAATCTGTCCTTTGAATGGGATATTTTGACTGTTAGGCAGCTATTCGTTAAAGAAACCGTAATGTCTCAACACCATAAACTCAAGCATAATTATAAAGTAACATTGACTGCCAGGCGCCTAGACAGGATATGTCCCACAATTTCCTTTAAAACAGCATTCATTGAAAAATTTCAATGTTTTCTTGGGCCAATGCTTTATAACAGGCTTAATAAAATTATTAAAATGTAATTATATTATTGAGGAAAATGGTTTTATAAAATGAAACTAGTGCAATGTATGACATGTTTTTATTAAATACATAATACCTATTAGTTAAAAGTTTTACTGCATTAAAATACTCATTTGTATTTCATTACCATATCAATAAGTTCCTTATCTTGTTTTTTTTTCTCAACTATAATTTTGTAGTGTAAAAACCACAGTGAACCGTAGTTACGCGCCCCTGCCTCTGCATGTGTTTCTATCAAGAAACGCGCACCACGCACACAGGCACACTTTCATGGGCGCACGCACACAGGCGCACACCACACCGCTGCCACTTAAGTAGATAAACGGAACAGGGCCCCAATTCTGCGTCGTTATGATTCCCGCGGAATCTTGCTACGTTCAATTCACGTCAATATCGGTTTTTTGAGAAACCAATGTAGGTAACGGTAAGGAATCGAAATGTCATATTCTGTATGTCCCAAGACAATTTGTCGATGTTATTAATACGATATTAGCACAATTCGTGTGTGATTGACGTGGTTACGCGTAAGGAATCGTTAAGTGGTCATGGTGAATTCAGGCCCTGAGATAAAGCTTCATACAACCGCGCGAATCGTTTGCACTACTACAAGCACGCAGGGCATGCGTGCGTGACCACTGGCCGCTTGTCGCGTACGCGGCGAGACTGAAAAAAAAAAGGTTACGCTGACACAGCCAGTTGTCAATCTCAGGGTCAGTGCGACGCACGTCGCTTGTTTTGTTAGTTGCAAATTTGAATATTTTAATGTAAAAACGTGGTATTTTATTATTAATAATGGTTGTTTATTGTACTGTGTGTTTAAATAATACTAGAAAAAGTAAAAATATATCATACTTCAACTATCCGAAGGAGTACAATAGGTAAGTAAATATTTGATTATTACTTTTTCAATTAAGTACCTTTATTTTGTTATATGATCCTTTTTTTTAATAAGATAAGGGTACTACATAGTGAGTTGTTACCTTTTTTATTGTTATGGGTGGGTTGGTATGTAGTAGATATGTGTGTTAAGTTCAAATATTGCAAGTAAGATTTGAACTACTTCCCGATGTCTGATTGAGCTGAAATTTTGTAAACCGTAACTTCAGTGACAATGCAATGAAATATAACCTGATGCTGCAGCCAGGATTTTCTCCTCACTAGCTAGGGAACTCTTCAACGGGTAGTAGCATGGACTCGAAACTTTGTATTTAAATTTAATTTTGTTTGCTAAACATGATCTTCACCATAAACGGCTGGTGCAGACAGGTTAGTCTCCTCACGAGGGAACTCCTCAACAGCTATTGTAGCATGATCATAAAAGTTTGAATACGCGTTTAAAAAGCATTTTTAATAATAAATTATCATTAATACCGACATCGTTCTTATTTCTCGCTACTTGTCTTTCTTTCGGTAGCCTTTTCCCAACTAGCTTGAGGTTGGCTTCCAGTCTAACCGGATGCGGCTGAATACCCATGTTTTACATGGAGCGACTGCCTTTCAGACCTCCACAACCCAGTTATTGGGCAACACGACACTCTTGGATAGACTTGATGGTCAGTCTTCCTGGCGTCCTGTAACGACTGTCAAAGATCTACGAATGACAACAGGGACCAACGGCTTTACGGGCTTTCCGAGGCACGGGGTGTCAGTAATGTCCTAAATAAACTCAGGAAAGTACATATGAATTGAAAAACTCACATTGGTACAGACTCCAGCGCATCTAGCTAACCAAAACTGTCAATTTTTCCCAGTTGAACATAAACCCTTTGTAATAAAGTTGAAAATCTACCAAAGAAATTTGACAAATTGGGGTAGCTTGATGCGCTGGCGTCTGTACTTGCCCGGTTTCGTACCCGCAACCTCATGCATGAGAGGCGAGTGCCTTAGGTAACCACTGGGCCACCACGAGAGTAAAAACCACAGTCAGTAAAAACGATAAAAAAATAGGTATATAATCTTTAAAATATACCAGTCTTTTGTATAATCGTGTTCGGTTTGCATTAATAAATAAATAATAATATAATAAATTCATTTATTTCAGGTAAATAACACCCATTGCCACATAATTAATACAAATTTTACAGAGAAAAAAAAATACATCAAATGTCATTAAAATAAACCAAATAAACTAAAATAAAATAAGTAATGACAAATAAAATGAAATCAACGATAATCAAATGAAATTAAATAAGATCAAAATAAACTAAAATAAAATAAGTAATGTCAAATAAAATAAAATCAATGAAAATCAAATTAAATTAAATTAAATCAAATAAACTTTCATTTAAACTCTCTCTCTCTCTTTTTAACTTTAATTTTTGTTGCAGGCGACATGATTGGCTCAAAGCTGTCGGGCGCGAAGATCTCCTTCTAAAACTCGTTGATGATAAAACGAGGCAACAATACAGAATATGCGAGGATCACTTCGAAAGAAACTGCATCAAGTTTTCTAAAAATCGACGTGTAAAATATTTGTTTGATTACGCTTATCCGACACTCAAATTGCCGTCGAACGATGGTGCAACCTCGAGCTCTGTACAAGAAAATGCTTCCCCAACGGTTGATTTAAGTATCGCGACTGATACACCCGAAGTGCGTCCGGCGAGTTATGACCAAACATGCACTTCTGATGACATCAAGTTGGAAATGTGTTACGTGAGTTATAATGCATTTTAAGGCGTAAAGTATTCTCATTCCAGGCTGATTCCCGGCCACCGTAGGCGCGGGCTTGCGGACAGCGAGTAATGGGTAGCTCGCTGTCCGGTAAGGACTAAGCCCGGGTCGATGACGCGTTGTGTTCCACGCGCGCCTCAAAGAGATGTCAGCTCCAACTGATGGGGTCCGCAAGAGCCGATGCCTGCCAGGGGTGCGGATTGTTCGAAAGAGATACCGCGGCCCCTGGCACACAGGTAACTGCAGGAACACGGGTGGGTTTTAGTCAGTAAAAGTCTGACACGCCCTCCCGCTCCACCCAGAGCGGGAGAAGTTATTTTATGATTTCCCGACCTAAAAAAAAGGATTCTCATTGATCTTGCGCATGTGGGCGAAGCTAAACGCAGTACTCCCCGCGCACACGCAACATTTTTTTTGTTGCAAATCTTCAAAAACCTGGTCGTTAATGAGGAGCAGGGTTTATAATATTATTGTTACGGTACTAAATGGGATTACGGCCCTTAAACTAGAGGGGGCTATTCTTTAACTCCGGCAACGAAAATACGGGCTCGTACGAAAATAGTTCGAAAAACCTTTTTTACAATGCGTTCAACCGATTTTGACCTCTATTCCGTTGTCATAAGGATGGCATTAAAAGCAAAAAATTGGTTGCTATACCAACTGTTTACAGCCGATGCCATTTATCATGCTACCAACGCAATAGAAGTCAAAACCAGTTGAACGGGCTGTAAAAAAGGTTTTTTTTACATGTCTAATCTTATTTTAAATGGTGTCTATGTGCTGTTTAAATTTTAAACGAAAAAAGGACTGAACGTAAGTCAACTTTTCATATGACGTGCCAAAGTGGCACAAAGTGTGTGTATTAATAAATAATAGTTTAAAAAACTAAAAAACACGCTTTAAAAAACAAACATACAAGTGAAGCTAATATAAAGCGTGTAAAAATAAAAATCTGGATGACCGAGCTAGGCTCGGTTTTTTCACGGCCTTTGTCACAAGTGCAAACACGACTATGATACGATATTCCATCATGGAATGCCAGTGCCTATCTTCCGGCTTCATCATCAGACCTTGAAACTTGATCATAGTCAAAGTTCATTACAAGACTTTTCTAAGAAATCCAAAACAGCTATGATACGATTTTCCATAATGAAGTTCCAGTATCTCTTCAGTATATCTTCCGGCTCCATCATCAGATCAGTTCGGCAGTACCATGTTATTGTATTGTCATCAGAACTACATACAAGTGCCAATTTTCATTACGCTACGACCCTTGGAAGATGGTTAAATTAGTTACTTTAGATTTCATTACATAGTTACATACAGGTCGACCTAATAAAAGCGTGTTAAAATCTTCCAAAGATATCGGAAAATAAAATGGATGTTAATGAGGAAGTCGTGGTCGGAATCATGACAATTGGTGCCAGAGTTACACAGCTAAATACGGTTCTTTGTCGTTGCGAAAATGGTGGATAGGTGGGGTGGGGTCTGGTACTTACTCAGCCCTAATTTATTTGGCCCTGGCCCCCTGGACATATTTCTTTTTTTTGCTTCTAGTTTCACCACTTTCTTAACTTTAACCTATTTAAAATGGTGGGTTGGTGGTGAACGAGCACATGGATGAGTCGCGCGTTGATGTCTTTTGGAAAAGTCCCTTTCTTTCATTAGGAAATTCTAATTCTTTTATCCCTTTCTTTTCTTTTGAATTTTTATCGTAAAAATCTGTGCTGTTACCTTTAATGGCTAAATTCGATATCGATAATAATAAAATTAAACGTAATACAATTTTTATTCAATTCAGATACTGTCATTAAACACCTATCTACTTTTAACCGACTTTAAAAAAGGAGGGGTTCTCAGTATTGTCATCTGTGTGTTTGAAATACATATTTTCATTTTAGATTTCCGAAGATTCCGGAATTAAAAGAAAAGTGTATAGATAAGGTTAAAAGGGAAAATTGGTTTCCAACAAAATACAACGCTGTTTGTTCAAGGCACTTCACCACCAATTGTTTTGAATATTTAAAACAACGCCGACGTTTATTTAGTTCAGCAATACCAACGATGTTTTTGCCTATTTTGGTAAGTTTTGTTTTATTGAAATAATGTTGGGAAAAGTCAAATCGTGTTTACAAGAAATATTCAATCTTTACAGGCTTCAAACAGTATGACGGACTCTAATACTAATTAACCTACTCTAAGCACGAAATCCGTAATCTCAGTCGAAGTTACGGGCACTTCCAACTCCGTAGCACTTACGGACCTATAATTAGTTTGGGGCCCAAACTAAGAATGAATTGCTACACCATTTAACAGTTGTCCCTACTCCCTATTTAATCAGCTGTAGGAGTCACTTTGACGTTTCGAACTATTTTCCGACGGGCCCGTATTTTCGTTGACGGAGTTAGAGAGAAGGCCCCCTGGGCCTTCGCATCACAATATCGCCCTCGTAAGTTATTTTGTTTCGATGACGAGTCCATGGGTTAAATCTATGTAACTTCGTTTATTGATACCCGCTATGTTTAATTACAAAGTTCCAATACTCAAGTGCCTGCTGAAGGTACAGCTGTTGATACACTAACTGAAGACCAGACTCCTTTACAGTGTTTTCCATTTAATGATAGTAAAATTTTTAGGCCTTCCCATGATTATGAAACTCCCGTAAGCTTAATTTTTACATTCTTCTCAACGAAATATTTCTGTAAATTTCTTATAGCCTCCATCTTTTCTTGTTTTTCTTTTTCTGTATTATACTTACAATACTTATTTTTCAGAGTTCAACAATAAGTAAGAAAGAAGTAGTATACATGCTACACATTCTTACAGCTTTATTGTAAATATGAGTGAGCAAGAATTCTTGCGTGCGTTATGCGATAGTTGTACGCGTCCTAATCGAAGCACACTTGAAAACTCGGCGTTTGAGAAGCTGCGAGTATTCCGGGGTCTGTGTTATAATTGTATGCTGTTTCAGTACCATTTTGGAGATATATAGCTGTCGGACATTGAGTAATTCGGTTTCTTTATACAAAAGGGCTGTAGAGTATCTGAATGGTTTTTTGAGCATGACTTTCAAAACCGATCTTTGTGCTCGTTCGCTTTGGATCATGGTGGTGATTCCTTCTCCGCCACAAACTGTTATACAATAACACAGAATTTACTCACATAGTGCCACATAAATAACACGTTTTTTCTTTTTCTGGGTGGGAAATCATCAAATAACTTCTCCCGCTCTGGGTGGAGCGGGAGGGCGTGTCAGACTTTTACTGACTAAAACCCACCCGTGTTCCCTCAGTTGCCTGTGTGCCAGGGGCGGCGGTATCTCTTTCGAACAACCCGCACCCCCGGCAGGCATCGGCCCTTGCGAGCCCCTCTGTTGCTGCTGATATCTCTTTGAGGCGCGCGTGGAACACAACGCGCCGTCGACCCGGGCTTGGTCCTTACCGGACAGCGAGCTACCCATTACTCGCCGTCCGCAAGCCCGTGCCTACGGTGGCCGGGAATCAGCCTGGGATTCCCGACGCCCAGGGCGTCTCCTGCGAAGGCCACGGCTGTGAGGGCGCATGTACTGCATCTCCCTCACGTGCGCCGCCTCCCTCTTTGCGAGCATAACTGCTTCGCTGAAGGAGGCGACTGCCAGCCATGCCCTCTCGCTCCGTACCATGGCCTGGACCAGGGTCGGACGCGAGAGATCGCCGCCGCCGATCACCTCCACGAGGACACGGCGTTGGCCCGCCCAAGCTGGGCAGACCTCCACCGTATGCTCCACCGTGTCCTCTGGGCGATCTTCGCAATGGAAACACCCGGGCGTTTCCTCCCGCCCTATCCGAAACAGGAACCTCCCGAAACAGCCATGTCCGGTGAGGACCTGTGTCAGGCGGAAGGTGAGGACGCCATGCCGCCTCTCAAGCCACTCCTCAAAGAGGGGACTTACCGCCGCAATCGCGGCGTGCCCAATAAATAACATGTTTAGGGTTGTTTTATTGGCAGAGTTCCGCAAGAGTTTCATTATATGAATCTTAAATTCTGGTAAAAGACAGCCGGTGGTATATTTAAACCCCCAGATATTTTATACATCCTACGTTTTTCTTTTCTGGCAGGTGCACGGGAGAGGATCACAGGTTACACGGTGTATTATTATGCCTAGTGGTAGTCTGGGTGCTGAGGCCTGGGTTTTGTGGAAACACAAGTAGTTGGCTTTGTCAATATTTGAAGAGAGAAGATTGTAATCAAGCCATCGTCTGATACTGGTCAGACTATTTTGAGCTTCCTTATACACTGATCCCCAGGATTTGCCTTGAAATAGAATGACCGTGTCGTCAGCATAGCATATAATATCTGCATTTTTATTCAATGTACGGTGAATGATGTAGATGAGGAATAAGGTCGGACCGAGAACACTACCCTGTGGAACTCCAAATAACATATTTTTTTGACAACTGATGTTCTCACACACTTTCCCACACTGGCGTCTGTTAGTATGATAGGTTTTAAACCAATCCAATGACAGTCCTCTGATTCCGATGACCTCCATTTTTTTTAGTAGCATGGGTTTAGCTTAGAAGAATTCGGCCTATACGCTCTCTAGTAGTTGTATAATCTATGTTCGTATGGAACGAATTACAGTGCGTCTTCCGGAGTTGCTACTATTGTAGGATTTTTGGAACGAAGCTCCTTATCGCGCGTTGCGAAGGGGACTAGACGGAAAAAATTAAGACCAAAAGTTGTAACTACACTTTTTGCTACATTGTTGTAAGCCGTGCGGCGTGCGCGTGTTTCTCTGTCTGTCTCTCTCTTTCTCTCTCTCTCTCTCTCTCTCTCTCTCTCTCATACAAAGCAAGCCAGTTATTTTCGTTTCGTCTTTCTATTTCGCATTGAACATTGTGGTGTCGCGACGATTATTTTTGTTGAGTGTATACAGGTTTTTTGTACATAGGAACTTCGTTCCATCCGGGTGTCCCTTGACACCTCTCAAGTTTTTTTCTAATAAAGTCTCCATACAAGAAACGTGTTTTTTTTTCCGGCGCTTTTTGCCTTGTGGTACGGACCCTTTGTGTGCAAGTCCGACATTTGGCCGGTTTTTAAATATTTGTCTGTCTGATGTGAATATATGTTTAATATTTGTCAGTAGCTATTTTAAAGTAAATGTTTTGATTTTGTGTTTGGCGTTGATTTAAAGAAACCATTGTTTCAGGGGTTGGACCAACTCGACAAGAACGTTGAGGACGCGCCTGGCACATCATCTCTAACTGTGGTAAGTCGATAGCTTGTAACAACTGCATCCCAATAGGTAGCGTAACACATTTTCAGTCACAATCTGATTGATTTTGAAGGAAATTGTTAAGCCATTGCTTCATAATTTTGTTAGAATGTGCGTCTGTTCAAGAACGTAATATACGTAGGTAACGCAATGAATATTGTTGAACAGAATGAGTGCATCGCCTCAGCGCGTCGAAAATCGAACAGTGTGTTTTTCTGTTCGATTTTCAACTCTCGGCGCTAAGCATTGCGTTCCCTGGCAGTAGCGCTTCCTCCTTAAGGGGTTACTCTCACTCACACCGCGGAAAGCTGAACGGCCACTACACGAAATCGTTGTTTTCTATGGACAAAAGCTGAACAGAGCTGAATAAGTGTGAGTAGTCCCTAAATAACCCATACTCAGTCAAATACACCCAAGTGTATGCAATTTAATTACAAGATTGTATCCCATTTGCAAAGTTAGCTGCCGTGTAGCCGCAGCTCTATGGATTCAAGTGACAGTTAAAGACGTCAGCCCAACGTCAACTTAGGGATGTAGAAATGAAAATAAATATCGATGTAGAGGTACTATTTTATCGATTTTTTTTTGGAAACGTTCAAAGGGTCAAAATCCGGAATCATTATGCAAAATAGTATTCACATTTCCGGTATCTTTTGTCTTAAATACCTTAATCCTTTTGCCGGGTGCCAGCGGGGGTGTTCTTGAGCCGCTACTCTTAGAGAAATATCAATATCGATTTTTTTAAATGTCAATTACAATTTCTAAAATAATGATTGCGCTCTAAAAATTTGTATATTTGTGGTAACATACGTAAACCACTTTTTTAATCATAAATATAATTTTTCTGAAAGTGAGAAAAATTTAAGTAAAACTTCGGGTTGAAAATAATATAGTTTTTGACGTGACAACGTCTTATAAATTGGTTTGCCGGGTGACACTTCAAGAAACTGCGTTACGCTCCGCTCACGTTATGCGCTCACAATGAGAGCGAGTGAGAGGCACGCGTCCCTTCCACTCGGGCATGGTTAGCCCGCCTAAGAGCGAGAGAGACAGACATAAAAAGTGCAAGTTATTGTATGTATATTTGTATATAAATACGTATGTATGTGTAAAGGTAAAAATAAAATTTTGTTAATATGAAATTCAGTGCGAGATTCTTTGTATAAATTAATGTTTTAAATATAATTCTTTGTATAAATAAATGTTTTAAATTGTTACTATTATTTCATCCTTCTTCCTACTATACGAATGAATATTCACATTAAAATTATTTTACCACTCAAAGTCGTTGTCACGTAAAACTTTCGCCCGTATACCGACTTTACAGGCAACCAATTTTTTAATATATTTTCGATAGTTAGAATTTTATATCGATACAGCAATATCGATACAATGATCAAATAATATCGATGTATCGAAATTTTTTCATTATCCCCAGCCCACAACTGTCAGTCTGACAGTTTGCTCGCGATTTCGCGAATTGTATCACAAATGGGACGGAGTGCTGTGATTGTGATTTAAAATAATTCTCTGTGGTGTTGTGCTAGCTCTTCGTACGTAATGTCGGACAATTTTACCAAAATTATTCACCTTTTGATGATGGAAGCAGACGATAACGACGAATTACTCCTTTTGTTGGCTTTGCTTTTGGAACAAAGGAGGAAGGAAAGAACGGTATAATAATAATATATTAATAATAAAAAAATTGTTTCAAAACAAAATACAGATTTAACATGTTTTATATAAAACAATTTAAATGAGCTTAGGTAGTAACACAATGCAATAGAAATCTAGGAACTGAAATCTGTAAGTACAAAATATGGAAAACAATGCCTCTCAAACTAGGTATCTAATCTGTATCTTAAGAGCCAGTAATTCAGTTTAGAATGTGATGCTATAAGTATAATAGTAGACTAATGTAGTATGGCTTGATATTGATTCTTTTTTTTGTCCAATGAAACCATATTTCTTAATTCTCCGATTGATTCAGGTAGTTCACACAATAAAGATCTTGCTGCAGGCTTAACACGAGCACCGATTTGTCGATGGAAGATTAGACATGACTATTAACTAAATTTTGTAGGCACAATAGGAGAATATAGCTTTGTTCTTCTATTAATTATCACTGTTATGTGTTCAAAACGAATCATGATTTTGTAGATATCCGTATACACTTTGTGGCCATCAAGTAGAAAGTTTATTGTCAGTGTGATTTTGATAGTCTCGGGAGAAAACTTTCTTCTGAAATAGTCTACACATATAAAAGGACCTAGGCAAAGATTTTTAGGAACAAAAGACAAAATGACAGATTGTAGTAGGATTTCTACGGTGCTATGTCAAAAATGGAGCAACGAAATGTCACTTTGTATAGAAAGAGCTGTGTGTGTTCTTCGTCGAAATAGAACGCATCATGCTAACCCTGCTGGATTTTTACGGGAAAAGTATGTTTTAAATACTGTAATTAATTGTTTTTAATTTTTTACTACTTAAGTATCCGTTTATTTAAGTTTCAAATGTAAGTATATCTAATCACAATGATAATACATAACCATAGAAAATATATTTTAATGAAAATACGTTACTTTACAATATGAATAATACTGCTTACGTATTGCAAAAGCAGGACTCAGCCTGACTCGCGCGGGACTTAAAGTTGTGGGCAAAAAATTGAGACCGTCCCGCCAAAATCCGGATCTGACAACACTGTTTGGCACAAGTTAATCGCAATAGTCCTACGTTGGTACGCGTCTGTGTGTAATTTTCGCCTCGTCCATATTCAGACGGGTCAATAACTACGGCGCGGCGGGCGCGCGGCGTGGGGTGAGGGACGGGGGCGCCACCACTGCATAGGTACCCAGTGAGACTGTGAGAGTGAGAGTGAGTGGCGCAGTTTGGTAAACCCAACCCATGCAGCGGTCCGTTACCGTCGCGTAAGATCGAATTAAAAGTTAGTGAATATGGTACATGCGTCATGTTCTGTCTACGGTTGTTCGTCTTCGTCGTATCGTAACAAGGAATTAATGTTTCAATCAGTTCCCAAGTTCGGGGGATAGGTACGCGATCAGTTTTTACTGTTTTGACGTCACAACATAACACGTGGAGTTTTAGGCACCTGTCCCGCCGACGGCGATTTACGAAAAGCGAGTATTCGAGTTAGCAACTAAAAACAAGTTGCGAACGTGCGCGATGGCGACGAGCGATTACAAGCTAGTATGCGTCTATACCAGAATTTGATATTTTTATTTTTTTGTAACATAAGTTAGTATGCCAGGCTGCATTTATAACAGTTTGTCGAGTCGGTCGTTTATAGGGTCGCCAACTCTACCATATAATAAAGTAACCTGCTATATTATGTAGAAGGGGAATCTACATTACTTAAGTTTAAAAAAAAAAGTTTTGCGGAACTATTGTATTAATATTTGCTATGAAAAATTAAATAAAATTATTATTGTTTGCGAAATCAGTTAAATAAAACTGGTTCTCAGACCGCAAATTGGTTGCTATATCTTCTACTGAAAAACGGTAAGAAGTCTTGCTCAGTGATTTTTCTAATATTAAAAAAATAGTAGGTAGGTATTATTTATAATTTCTATGTGTTTCTATACCAGCAACTTCAGTTTTTACCGAGTTTATATATTCATTGTAGAATACAAAATGGCGAGATGAGCGCAATAGAGACAGTAAAAGCCGAATTAATGGTATTAATCTAAATAAAATAAAAAAAAACGTAGGTATATAACGGCTTAAAGAAGCAAAACATTTTATTATGCATTTACAAAATAAAAATTCATATGATCTACTCGTGTTACTCTTACAACACTTTTCTTCCGTACGCCTTTTACCTAAGGATGTCCAAGGTACCTAAGAGAAAAAAATATATTTCATGCAAAGCGTCGCTGATTCAGGTGTAGTTTATTCAAAAAATAAAGACAATGTGACAATATTCTTTGTTAGAATAATTACAAAAAGTACAATCGATATGCAGATCTAAGATTGTCGCGCGTACTGTTATTTGAAATTATACAAGTTTTACCACGGCTCCTGCAAAGGTGTCGAAACGTCGGAAGACCATTAAAAACCACAAAAAAAAAACACCGATAAATCGAATACAAATAAATTCTGTGAAAACCCGTAAAAGTTGTTTATTTTCAAAGTAGGTACATCATCACAATTCTCCCTACTTTCACCAGTAGGTAGAAGATGAAGACAAGCTACAAAAGGATTTGGCTAAGTTTTATGACCAGCTGCCTGCCTGACCTCAACCCTCCCTAAGAATGCTATCGTTGGACCACAAGGCACAACCACAACAGATGAACAGACCAGAGACAAAACAAATGAACTTTTTTCTCTCTCTTGCAGTCAGTGTTGCCAATGTCAATTTCTAGATTCCTCATAAGCGGCCGACAGCAGCCAACTAGCGCCACCAACAAAAAAAAAAATAAGGTTTAATTTTATTCGAAATCACCTGAAATAGTAATAAATAGGTATAATCATTAGTTGGTTACTATTTATTCGATGTTTATGAAAATACATCGATGCATCGAGTAAATCAACAGTTTTTCAAAGCATCGGACTGATTCGATGCATCGTACTATAAACATCGAGTGAATTCGATGCCTCGATGTATATCGAATATCCCTAGTCATGGTTCAGTCGCCCGGTGAGGCTCAATGACGAGGAATCTATGTATTTTTTTGCAGATCGGTGCTGTCAAAACTTCGTAATTTAAATAAATATATTTACAGGAAAAGTTCGAGTCCAGTAGATTTCTGCAGAATAAAATTATTTTAAAATAAATTCAGCGTCGAGTAGGCATAAAGGCTGCCTACAAAGCATAAATTCGCGTGGCTGTTATGAACAAATAACCACCTCTTTTGTCTACTTGTGATATTAATTATTTATTAAAATGGTAAGGAATAACAAACCAAAACTAAATAAAGTGCAACGTTTGGAAAACCTGAGGGAAAAGGCTCAACAAATGAGAATTCGTAAAAGTAAATAAACAAACATTGTTTATATTTACATACTTACGATCTTTGATTATATAATGTCTAGATGGAGCAACAAATGCGCACAAATGTGTCAAAAAATATCAGCCAACTGTTGGCATATAAAGTTCTTTCTTACCCGCCGATTAGTGCCGATCGTGCCGCTTTGGTGTCGTTACGTATTACGCGCGCCACGTAATAACAAGTAATAAACAAATAACAGCGATAAAATGACGGTATGTGCTATTAAACTGTGCTGGAATTATAAAGGAAGGGTAAAAAATACCAAACATTACCTATCATCGGTAAGTAACCAAAAAACGACATATTTATTTTTTGTTTTTATGATTACCAAATTACGCCATATTTTAACTGTGTTGCCATTGCCAGTTTCTTTTTTTCATTCTCCCAACTTAACGTAATTTTTTTGTGGGTATATTTAGTTGGTTTATCGTTACGTTTTTATTATTTAGTTGGTGTACTTTTATAAATAAATTTTAAAAAAGGTGGAGTTTTTCAATTCGTCTGTACTTTTTATAATTATACTATAATGCTCGCGTATAACTTTTTGTTTATGAGCCTATTTTAATGATTATTTTTGCATTGAGTCCAATAAACCGATTTCAAAAGTGCCAAGAGTAATTTAATAAGATTAATTTATTAGGTCTTTCTTTATATGTGTTTGAAGTCGATGCCCAATAAAAATTGTTAATATATTAGCTAGGTAAATAATTACTTGGTACCGGCTTCAGGTTCACATTTTAGTTATTGTTAATAACTGCCACTGATTAAATCATGAATTTAACCTCTATTTTTATTTCTCGGATAAAATTTCTCTGACTTGAATAATCAGCCCTTATCAATTATAATTATTTGATGAGTAAAATATGGTAATCAACATCATAACATCTTATTTTTCTAGAATACCCAATAATCCTATTATCAGGAATCGATGGATAGATCGCATTCAAGAAAGCCGCGGAGATGCCACGTGGAAACCCACAAAAACTACTGTAGTTTGTTCCGATCACTTCCGCAGCAATGATATGTACGCTGTCGAAAAAACAGGACGCCATAGACTTACAAAGGAAGCAGTGCCAAGCAAAGTGAAGTTTCCTATAAACTTATAATATTGTTCGTTTTTTTTCTTTAATTATTGTTTGTTTAATATATATATTTTTTCGTACAGGCATTATTCTTATCATCAGTAAAGTCAAGCGGAAGTGGGGATTCTGATGATATTGAGATAGCAGAGGTAATTTTAAAATTAAATTGAATAAATTGTGTGTTAACTTGTGTCGTTTAAAAATATGCTAATTCAGTACCTAGAGTTTCTTAGTCTTCATGTTTCGATTTTCGCGTTAAGCTGAAATCGTGGTATTCACAAAAACTATGTACATGAATGGTTTGATTTTTAATCTAATTCTGATGAAGCTGGACCTTATAGGGGTATATACAATTATGACACCTAAAACTTATCTTATTTAATTAGTCTATTTTTTAAATATGTGATTTATGGGAGAATTGTAGTAGCTGGTATCATTATTCGCGCACACAGAGACATAACTCACAGTGTAACACACCGTCCGCACGCACACCTGCTTGAAATTGTTGGCTCGTTTTCTTTGTTTTGATTGTAGGGCGACGCTCCGTATAGACATTATCCCCCTTTTAATAAACGTTGCTTGAAGTTAAATAATGATTAGCGTCTGTTTAACCATACATTTTTGACGTTTAATCAGCTCTTAACTTTAGGCAACGTTTATAAATAAGGGGGTATTTTTCTTTTTAGAATTAGCTTAACTACTGACAGGTCACATGAATTACTTCATAATATTATCGTTTGTTTAACTTGACTGCATAAACCATTTTTTTTTAAATTTATCAATTAAATTTTGATTTATGGTTGAATGTTAATTATATGCTATTATTGTATAGAATCAAGTTCTTCCAACATAACAGACAGCTGTGTGCTGCTGGGGAGTTTGTTGCGCCACTTTTTCTTCCCAGCTAAAGCACTAGGAAGTGGTGAAGGGCGGGCGTTTTGGGGGACTGTCTAATGTAATTTTGACGTTCTAAAAGTGCTGACTCTCAGCCTAGTTTGAATAAATGACTTTTGATTTTTGATTTTGACTGCTATAAATTCTGAGATAGTGGTTAACACTATCTCAGAATGTATTTAACAGGTGTTGACACTAAAAAATAGCAGTGTTAATGTAGCAGCTTATTAATTTTAGACCCATCTCCTCAGACCAAATAAAAAAGGTAGACGGAGCGTACGCCAACAATAGCGTTCAAATAAGTGAAGCATCGTGTACAGAGTTGTGTGCGTGAGCTCGCGTCGCAACACTTGCCATGCGTCTGTGTGCTAAGTAAAAAATGTTGCCACTAAAAACTTTTTACCTCAATTCTGATTAAATAATTTTGCTTTTTCATGAAAAATAAATTCTTATAAATAAAACACTTTTTACTTTTAGGTACTTTTTCAAGTTTAGTTATATTGCTAGTTTGTATGTTTAGATTTTCACCAGACGGGATGTGTATGTACTGGTACGTGGAAATCTAAATTTAATTTGTTTTCAGTCGTAGTCGAGAAATAAATGAATCCAAAAATATCTTATACATAAAACTATATATTATGTTGTAAGTACTTGTATATAGAAATAATAATAATAATAGTCACGTGCTATTTAATGGTCACATAAAATGGCCCCTATCGTAATGTATTCAAGTTATACTATAATATATTCCCGAGTTATTTATTCATGGATACCTATGTTTGACATTCAAAATAGTTAATAATAATTTTCGTAATAGTTATAAACATTTAACCATTACGAAAAGTAATATTAAAATTAACAATCACAAACACTCCCACATTGCCCGCATTTCGGGGAATTTGAATGCGGATATACTGGTCACACCGACGACAGTATGTGAGGTTTTGTGTTCCAAAACCGCTTTACGAAATATTTTTGTATTTATTTATCAAATTAAATCAAATGGAAAAACTTACTTGTGAAATGTAATCCCGATGGTTTTTTTTTAATAACGGAATTGTTTTACAAGTTTTTACGACACAGGACGGCATTTTACAACAATTTGCAATATTAAGGTTATGATGTCTAGCTCGTTCGGTGTCGCGCGTCGCTCTAGAACACGATCGGCTTCCTTTTTCAGATTTGGCTTCCTTTACCCTGCTTCACTGTGAGAGCGCCGCGCTCCGTCTATCTTTTTTATTTGGTCTGAGCCCATCTCTAATGCAGACAGTCGCGACTGTGCCGCAGGGACGAACAGACGGTGTGTTGTTTTTTAACAAAAACCGCGCGATTTTTTCACTAAAAATAAGTTCAAGTACATGTTTAATATGACGAGTAGGATATATTGTGCTGTTTTTGGTTGCATGAATTCGTCAATAACGCATCCAGAGATAACTTTTTTTAGATTACCTGGAAACTCTGCAAGGTAAGACTATAAAATAATTTTACTTACTAGTAGGTAGGTACATAATGTGTGTCTTATTAATGGATAAGTATTTCCTTTTATGCCCCGAAAAAAAAGATGTCTGGATTAATAAATAAAGTGTGTAGTTATAGGCGGTTCATGAATCATGATACGGTACGTACGCTTGTGTTAAAACCTCGGGGCATGTGTGTTTAGTTTTGTTAGTTTGTTTAATTCAGAGTAAAGACGTGGTATTTTATTATTAGTAATAGTTGTTTATTGTCCTGTATGTATGAATAATACTAGAAAAAATAAATTTGACCGTCTGTCTGTCACTAGATAGTTCAAGTTTTCTCAGATTAAGTATTTCTGCTGCTGCTATAACAACATATACCACTAAAACGGTTTTTTTTTCTCGCTATTAATAATCACAACAATAGCTAGATTCATGAAATATTCACAGAATATTTAGATGTTTGAGAGGGTTGTGATTTTAAAACATTCGTAGCCAGCTGTTCAGCTTGGCATTGGTGACCAAGAATTTTTGTTTTGAGTTGTTGCGAGTTGCAGGTACCTAATTTATAGAGACGTAAATAAGCTGAGATCAAAAGTCATTAAAATTACTCAGCTGTTTCTTGCATTTTAATTGAGTAGGTAGGTGTTGAAGTTTGTAAGGACTGGAGTTTTGTAACGCGGCAGTAAGGCGACAGCAGATTTTTTTTTCAGACGTCTTCAATGGTTGCAACTGCTCCGTCGAGATGATTTGGAAAACAAACCTAACTTTACTTCCTACCGAGTTTGTGAAAAACATTTTAATTTGGAAGATGTACTACAATCGTCAAATAGAAAACTTTTAAAAAAGAATGCCCTGCCATTGTTGATGCTGCCAAGCTTAGCCAGTACCGATCCAGGAGTCTCTCGAAAAGAAGACAAACAAACTCAAACTGTTCCGTTGGTAGGAAATGAAAATTGTACACAGACTGAAAATGCAACGAATGGTATCCTTTGCTTAAACCTCAACGAGTCTCTGTAGCAACACTCCAAGGATAAGAAAATTGAAAGCTGAATTTTTATTGAACACTTCCTATTCAATTCACAAAGTATTTTATTTGTTTATATAAAAAAAAGTATATTTACAATCACAAAACGAAATGGAAACAAAGTAGGCAAATGTAATTAAAATGCTGGAGGCGGGCAGCCCTATCGCATGTTTACGTACCGCGCGGCTGTAGGCATTTATTTCAAAGATACGGCCGAGTTCAATGATATTATATTAAACAGATTATGTGAGCGCGCAATCGTGAAAACTAGAAAACGTCCCAATTGGGATTGGGACGTATTGACTTTAGTCTGCGACACTTATGGCGACGAGTAATACGCTTAGTTGAAGCAGCTAAAAAAATAAAAATAGGTATGCCATCGTGTGTATTTAGAAAGTGTACCAATTAAGATACCAAAGCTAATAAAACACAAGGGATCTCATACCACATGTAAATACGCAATATACTTCGATTTATTAATATGTTTCAATTATTTTCCTAATATTCTGATATTTGGAGGTTAGAAAAAAGAAAGAAATGTAAATACATTCTCTATCGTGAGGACGACAAGGACGCATTCACTCCGGGCATAGAATAAAAGTACAGATGCGAATATCGTGGGCAGTAAAGTCATCGTTACCCAACAATTCTGTTTCCTTTTTTCTAACCTTGTATTATTTAATCATTTTGTTTTAAATTTAATTTTTTAATTTAGTTGTCGTTAAATTGTATATGTCATGTGCGGGAAAATAAAATAATATATCACAGAGAATATTAAAATAAAGCTATTTCTATTTTTTATCACCACTTTTAGGCAGCCCGCCCACGATAATCGGTGGTCGATTTTTTGTGGGCCCTCAAGTCAGAATCGTGAACATTAGTTTACTGTGTGAAAACAGTGAGTTTAGCCATTTATTGTATTTTCTTCGTTAGGGTTTCCAACCAATGAGGTCCGGCTACAAGAATGGATCGCAATTGTTCGTAAACAAAGAAATGAATCAGAATGGGCACCTTCAAAAAGCAGTAGAATTTGTGGCAATCACTTTAAGGCCACTGATAGATATACTTCGAACAAAGGTCGATCACTTCTCAAAAATAATGCCGTTGCTGGTATAGAGGTAATTATTGATTTTTTCAATGGTTATTCCGTAGCCACTACCCGCCGATTTGCCCAAGTTGAAATTGTTCTGGTATTCTAAGTAAAACCGTAAACATTATTCGATTGACATGAACTTTCAGCATAAACTAAATTCACTACGAGTTTTCCTTTATATAACGTCGCATGTGTTTAACTTAGTTTGCTTTATTTCTCAGGAAACCATAAATATAAATATTCTGAACTCCCCGACAAGTCTCGATAATGTCAGCATACCGGACGTGTAAGATATTTTAGAAACACCCAGAAAAGCGGCACTCAGAAACGCGTACGCGAATTAACATTTAAGCAAAAACTGTTACAAAAGAAGAATAAAGTACTTGCTCAACAAAATAAAATACTGAAGAAACGAGTTGCCTCCGTGTCCGTGATATTGAGAGATTTAAAGACAAAGGATTACATTTCAAAAGAACAATTTTTACAACTTGACCTAAAGACGAAGTCCTAGATTTAATAAACAGACTATATTTAAAGAAAAAATCAATGAAGTCATATCGCGTAAAGTATCCCCCCGCTCTCAGAAAATTTGCACTTACTCTTAATTTTTATTCTTCTGCCCCTTACAAATATGTAAGAAGTGCGTTTGATACTGCTTTGCCACATCCACGTGTGTTAGCCAAGTGGTATGAAAATACTTCTTGTTCGCTGGGGTTCACGCATCTAAAAACTTGTTTTTTCAGTTCGCCGACGCTACCCTTTGAGAACGTACTCATGTGACGTAACACGGAAGGTTCTGCGCCGCTTTTCTTTTGTCGAACTCGCTCGCTGACAATTGTGATTTTGTTTTGTTAGTGTAATAGGACACTAAATAAGTTTAAGACAGACAGTATTTCTTTTTTTTATTGTGACAGGACACGTAACTTGGGATTGTTATTATTAAGTGTTACCTAGTGTTTTTTGTTGTGCTTGACTGCTTTTATTGTGTGTTTTATACGACACGTAATTAAACTTTGGTTGTGTGTATGTGTGTACCTAATTAAAGTATTCAACAATGCCTCGTGTAACTTACACGGCGTCAGAATAAACCGACATGATATTAATTTACGGCAAATGCCGTGGAAACTCAGCTTTAGCTCTGCGAACATACCGAGGTATGGTGATAGCCGCAATTGCCCTAAAAACGCCCGCACCATACAATTGGCAGTACGAAGAATACGGGACAATAAAAGTATAGTGCCGCAACATTAAGGGTGAAGTGTATGCCTCAGAGGTAAGTACAATTGTTGAACTGAAAAATAGGATTATTTAGCATTTCACAAATTAAAGTGCTTAGCGACAGACAGTGATTTACTTAATTAGAAAAATAAATAGCAATATTCTCCGTCGGTATAATTTGTGCATTAATGTGAATGGAGGACACGACGAGAATTTAAAAATTTAGTGTGTTTGTTGTGATTGTTGTTGACCGCGTATTTCAAAACCTTACCTAACATAAAAGCCGCCGCCCGCGCCACCGCCGGCCACCCGCTTTGACACGAGAGAACACATGCGCCGCGCTCCGGCGCGCGTGCGACGTTGCCGCTTTGTTACCTAAGTATCTAAGATCAGCTAAATTTATTTACAAAGGGTGGTTGCGTTTTACTCTGATTTGTAAGCTATTTAGTTTGTTTGAAAAAAAAATCTCATTTTTGGCGCTTTTTATATTTATACCGTATCGAATTAATACTAAACACGTATAATATACGTAGTGTAATTTAATGCCCTCTGTCATGTCAACTCTGTATAACAGTAAAGCAACCGCGATTGCTGCTATCGCGTAAATATGCATTGTTTTGACCCCAAAGATGAAGAAATTTCGAATTAGTGGGGTAGGTACTATAACAAAAAAAAGTGAAAAATAAAAAGTTTTCACAAAAAAATCAACCGACTTCCGAAAAAACACTACAAAGTGAAAAATAACTTTAATTTCGGAAGGCGGTGACAAAAAATTAAAATACATATCCAAAGTCACTGACTTCCGAAATTAAAATAATTTTTCACTTTGTAGTGTTTTTTTCGGAAGTCGGTTGTTTTTTGTTTATATTGACATTTTTAATTTCGTATTATCTTTTGAATGGAATGTCCGATTTCAATAATTCAAAAAGTAATCAACAGGTATTGAAACAGTCTTGAATACGAAATAATTTATTTGGATAAGAATTAATACAAAGGTATGGATAACATGGTCTGATTTTGATCGGCATTTCTATCAACTTTTCATATGTAAAGAAGTAGTCATAGTGACATAGAACATTTTTTTGTTCTATCATCAATACTTTCCGCAGCGCATGCGATGAAAGATATTTTATGGCAAATTTTTACACCTTGGTTTGGTTTTAGTAGGGATTTCTAAGGATCTCTAATTTTATCTAGTAATAAATATAGCCTATGTTACTCAGTGATAATGTAGCTTTCTAACGGCAAAAGAATTTGTGAAATCGGTCCAGTAGTTTTTAAGTTTATTCGTTACATACAAAAATACAAATCTTTCCTCTTTATAATACATATTAGTGTAGATTATTATTATTATATTATATTATATTATATATATAGTGTAGAAGAAATATTTTTCCTTTTACTTCGTGTTTTATTTCTCACCTACCTACCTTTAATACTGTTTATTCGTTGTTATAGGTACAAACCGCGTGTTCAAATTTGGTACGCGCGGTTTGTACCTTCTGTCTCGTTAAATTTGTTAGTTTGTGATGCCAACATGCGGTGATTGGTGGCCAGAATAATGTTTGTTTACATTCACGCGCAATTGACAACTCTGTCTCTTTTTTTCTTGTTGGTTTTATCAAGCCATCTCTTTTCTATCATTTTAACTTGTAGTGAAATGTAAAATGAATGAAAACTTTTTTCATACTTTTTTCAACACTTTACAAACACTTTTTTCGGTTGTTTTGTGAGTGTATAACATATCTGTTTAATATAATATCATTGGCCGAGTTACAATACTGTATAGATAATATTACCGTGCCTTTGCCCTCAGGTTTTCCAAACGTTGCGCTTTATTTAGTTTTGCTTTGTTATTCCTTCTCATTATAATAATTAATTATTATCACAAATAGACAAAAGATGTAGTTATTTGTTCACGGTCACGCGAATTTATGCTTTGTAGGCAGCCTTTATGCCTATTCCACGCTGAATTTATTTTAAAATAATTTTATTCTGATGAAATCTGCTGGACTCGAACTGTTCCAGTAAATATATTTATTTAAATTACGAATATTTGACAGCATCGATCTGCAAAAAAATCCCTCACTGTTCCCTACAGTGAGAATGGATGTTAATCGTATACTGCGTCTGAGGGAAGACGTGAAGAAAAGTCCACGGAAGAAAGAAGAGGACGGTATTGCTTGCGAGTACTAAGAGGAGACCTACAAGTAAGAAAAATAACGCGGTAAATAAGAAAACAAACGCTGCAAGTCACGTTACGAACCCTAGCAAGAAAAAGAACTCAGGAATGCAGCTAGTGCGACCCAGTACGTCCTAGGATCTGGCTGTTTCGAGAAGTTACCGGGTCATTGTCAGTAACTCGCCGTAGGACTTACGCTTAATTATATGCTATTATTGTATAGATTCAAGTTCTTCTAACATAGCAGACAGCTGTGCTGCTGGGGAGTTTGTTGCGCCACTTCTTCTTCCCAGCTAAAGCACTAGGAAGTGGTGAAGGGTGGGCGTTTTGGGGGACTGTCTTATGTAATTTTGACGTTCAAAAAGTGCTGACTCTCAGCCTAGTTTGAATAAATGACTTTTTAATTTTTGATTTTGATTTTACGAGAGAACGCACATTCCTACGGAAAAACACTGGGAATAATATGGCTAGGGCTTCCCACCACGTACAAGTTTTAATTCAACACGGCAATGCCACTCGTACCCGCCGACGTTAAAGCGAGAGACATTAGCTGTACCTAGTAATATGTCTATGTTGCCGTCTTGAAATAATTAAGTAAATAGCGGTTTTCGTATGAATATCGTTTTGGCATGAGACCAGATCTAAACGTATTTGGGATTATAGGACGTCTGGACGAGCCTCGGATTATACCGGCTGTTACACTACGGTCAAATATCTATGACTGTCTCTTCAACTGAGTTATAATAACATCTTCAGTACATACTTACAGTCAGTAGCAGAAACAAGCTTTAACTCTTAAAGCCGTCATTAAAAAATACTAAACTTCAATAATAGACTCGATTTTAATGGTTCTTAAATTTTAAATAATGAAGAGTCAAACTGTCAATCTGTCGCAGTTTTTGTTGCACAAAGTAAGAACCATTACCGCCTTAAAGTTGTTTTGTGCAACATCGAATAACTTGTTGAAATCATTACCGTTAATGTTCCATTATGTAATGTGGCATTAATGTGTGTCTTTGTACAACTTGGTGTTAGTCTAGAAAGCTTTAAAAATGTCCTTCTTTTTTACAGAACCAAGACTCCTCTTCGAATGGCATCGAAATCAAAGTGTTTTGTCCAAAATGCAACACCGAAGTACCGCACACTGCAGAAGGAATACAACAGGTATGTACCAACATAATAAATACTACCGCGTCGCAGCGTAGCGCGGGAGTGCGTGTTCTTACGTTGTTTGCATGTAACTGTGTTGGTGTAGAAAACACGCGTAGTGCAACACACAGAAAACGCATTCACACGCAGTGTTGCAGATCACGCGCCTGCATGCGGAGAAACGCGTACCCCCGCGCGTATGTGCGGGTCAAGACGCAAGGTATGGCACACCGAGTTCTGCAGTATCTTGCGTGATTTTGACGGGACGTATTAATTCGAAATGGATCGCGATATCGATTTGATCACAAAAACCAAACAGATAATGTAACTGCAGCATCCTGAATGAGTTCTAAATGAATAACCATTTTTGGTATAAAAAACAATGCTCTGAAATGTACTATCACCACCGCGTGACTGTAGTGTGTGTGGGCAGAAATCTGCATGATGATGCAGATCTGCACGCCCGCACCTGCACGCGTGGCTCCGTCGCCACGCACCCCGCAGCGTAGCGCGGGGCAGTGTGTTCGCCTTATTATAGCTATTTAAAACCTAATGTGTTTCTAATGCATTATTATATTTAACATAGTAGCTTTCTGCACTACTACTCCATATAAACATCAACTGTGCCAAATTGTATACTCCTCCGTCCGCGTAATTATCGTAAAAAAGGGGTACATAGTTTTTGCTTCACGTATTTTATGGAAGATACAATGAACAAGGTCATATCAGTTCCTTATCATGGTCATGTCATCATCTACCTAGGCCTTTTCCTAATCCTTCCTAAAATATCGAAGATTTATCTCACACTGGAATTTCAACTGTCGGTGTTGAGCCGAGCATTCAGAATCCGACAGAATGCATCCCAGCAATGCATGCAGCGCGTCGAAAAAGCAAACTGTTGGATTTTGAACTCTCGGCGCTAAGCAGTGCGTTGTAGATCCAGTGCGCGACAAAATACCGCCGCGATGTTTTTAAGTCCGTACTAACCGCCGATGCAGCTAAATGTCAGTATTTGACATGGAGCGACTGCCTTTCTAATCTCCTTGCCAAGACTGGTTGTCAGACTTTTGCTTATGACTGTCAAAGATCTACGAAAAACAACCGACCAGCTGGGACCAACTGCTTAACGCGCTTTTCCAGGGCACGGAGTGGTCTCGGTATGTTATAGATGGTCACAAATCCACAGACCGACCTCGGCAAGTGTTGCTTAGCCTTGCAGATCGGGGTGGCTGCTATTACCTATAAGCCTTAGGGACAGATACAGACACGAAAAGCGACTTTGATTTAGTTAAACCATTTTTAAGTATATATTTCTATTCATAATAATGTACCTACTTGGTAATAATTATTCCCTCAGGATCAAACAAAAATACTCGTCGCAAAAGTGTACCATTACTTTGAGCAAGAGTATGAAGAGTTCAAGACGATTTATAGAGACTTGGACCTGACTCCCCTGTCTAAGTTCCGCCAACGGACTGCGCTGGCCACCGGAGTGAGTGAGTCGACAGTACTTGAGATACTGCAGGAGGAAGAGGGACGGAATGCCGAAAAGCGACAGGAACCGCCTGAGGAACGACGCAGAGCTCGCAAGAGATCTAGACATACTAATAGGTATGTGTTTACACTGGATTACTGTATTTTTAACAAGAACATCAATAAGGTCACTATATGTCCTGCTAGGGCGTCCCTTCCCGGCTTTTCCACTCACATCCGCCTTGTTAATACCTTTTGTGAGCCGTTTACACTGGAATATTGCAATATTTAAAAGCACATGATAGCGAAATCTATGTCACAACGTAGGTACTTCGTAGTAAAAAGGCGCGTGAAGCTGTCACTGATAAATGGAGCTACTGAATCTTACATCGCGCAAGCAGTTTGTCGCTAAAGTAAGATTGTAGTAGCACAGCCTATAATGTTCCCACTGGCATTATATAAATAATGTATACTAGTATTGTAAAACATTGTAAGAGAGTAACGTTGAAGTTTCTTGCCCATTCTTCTCCATACGAATCTACATTTTGGATGGCGCGACTAGAATCAATTCTATTGTAATTGTTCGCGACGATGCGTCACTACATAGTTAATTAGTTTGTTTTTGACATTAACGTAGATTCATAGTGATAAGAGTGATAGTGAAACCAATAAACAGTAGTGACTAAGCGGCTAGTATAAGATAACCGTAAGTACCACCCCTGCAAACCTCATTTGAGTGGGCTATATAGCAGTAACTTATAGTTTTAGATGCGTCCAGGTAACCTAGTACCGAGACCTAGCCCTGGACGTAACTTTCAATAATGTAAACCTACCTAAGATAAAGCCCACTTAATTGAGTTTGTATGTCGTGTTACTTTAGTTAAGTAATTCTTAAGATTTGTGTTTTTGCTAACCCTCTTTCAGGGCGCGTCACGCCCTGAAAGCCATAGTTGTATAGTTTTAAATATCAGATTGTTTTAGGTCTACAGACCAGCCTGAGATATCTATAATTGAATTTGAAATCCGTTCAGTAGTTTTCGAGGAAATCAACTTATAAAATAAATTTATTAACATTTTTCAGAATTTTTTCGGGTTTCCTCGAAACATTCTTTCAGTATGGAAAGATATAATTGATGTGGATATCTCAGGAGACGGGGAATTTCATGGGGAATGCAACCATATGTAACATGCCTTGTATATTTTAATAAATTGAGATGTTATATGCATAATTCCGTCATAAATGTAATGAAATCTAGAACAAATAAAACTTAAAAACAGGAAGCAATTTGCGGCTCTCGTTACGGTAAAGATTCATAGTACGATAGTAAACGTGTAATTTCTAGCAATTCGTAGTCATCGGCAAGATTTTTATTTAATTCTTAAATTAATTAATAGATATAGTTCAAGTAGTGTTCTGAAATTGCTTCCTGTAAAACATAAAAAACGTGTGTTATTAATCAGGTAAGGCATCCCCCCTTTGCGGAGTCAAAAAACACCCCCTTGCTAGACGAAAGTCTGGAAACTATTTCTTTGAGACGAGTCGTAACACTGGTACATATGGTAACGTCATGAAGCCCGGAAGATAGTAGCCGCCCTGAAGATATCTGGAATCTATAGGTGCAGGACGTCAGCGCCGCGCGGACCGGGAGCCCTACACACACAGTGGGACAGGCATACACCCTCACCACACACCCCTCGCGTCCAAGCGATCACGCCCGTCCGGCACAGTAATGTTATTATTATTATTTGGTTAGATATACTAGCAGCTAATTAGCAGATGCGTATGTATGAAAAAGCTTGGAGATATTTAATCCGTCTAATCTATTCTTGAAGCAGTTCAGTGTGGGAGCCATCACAACAGTTGACGTTCATAAGTGCCTATTTGAAATAAATGCTTTGACTTTGAGATACAGGCCTCTCGGTGAGCGGGAGTGGACCGTAAGGGGGCGTCCATTAATTACGTGAGACGTTTACGGGAGGGGAGGGGGTCGAGTCGAATCTCACCCAATCTCACGTGGGGGAGAGGGAGGTCTCGGCAAATATCACGTAATTTTTTTTTTCGCAAAGAAACAATGTAAAATTGAGGTCTCGGCAAATATCACGTAATTTTTTCTTTTCCGCAAAGAAACAATGTAAAATTGCGAGAAAACCGGGTTAAATTAAATAAAACATGTTTTTTTCCGCCAATATGCCTAACTGCTACAAAATAATATTTATCGCGGTTATACGAACGCTACAAAGTAGCACAGTAGTCCCTCAATTGTGAAACCGCCACCGGCCAGCCGAGCCAGCCACACGCAATACATAAATCCAACGCAAATAAGCATAGATTAAGCGTTTTTAGTTTTACACAAAAAATACGCATTTTGAAATATCTCTCGTGAGATCTCGTGAGTCTCGACCCAAATCTCACATCTCACCAGAGCGCGGATGGGGGTCGATAAATCGCCAAAATCGCCTCACGTAATTAATGGACGCTAACAGCATGGAGTCTGAATTTGTTGATGGCAATAAGCTCGTCCCCTATTACTTGGGACATGAACATTACTGGCGAAATGTGGATGTTGTATAGGTACACCTCTGACAGTCCCTTTTGGGATTAAAAGCGTGATGTTATATGAAATGTTATGTTCCATAAAAATACACCTTTGTATTTTCTAACCATATTGTATTTTTGTTTCAGTTTAAGTGAAGAAGATAGTTCGAATGAAAGTATCGACGATGGCGGCCAGCCCAGCTACGATCTAGAGTGAGTTTGATTTATTTTGAAAATCCATCATCATTTCACCCAAAAGACGTCCACTGCTAGACAGAGGCCTCTCCTAAGCTACACCACTTCGAGCAGTTCTGTGCTTCCCACGTCCACCGGATTCCTGCGGCCTTCACAAGGTCCACAGACCACAACATCCATTATACAAGGTGTAACAGAAGAAACGCGAGAGCTGAAATTAGTGAATCGATTTCAGTAACTTTTAACATGAGTATTTTTTTCAAAACTTATGCATTTTGTCATACCTACCGCCAGTTGAGCTAAAGAAAACTCAATCTTATGTCAAGGCAACAAGACTCAATTTTAAATGCGTAAAGTAATGCTAGGGTCAACACGTTTTTCTTAACAATAGCATTTTGCTTTAAAACAATTTTGGCCATTGTATTATGCTTTTAACTCAATACTCTAATTGTGATGTATGAGGTCTTGCGTTAATTATGTTACACATTGTATATAGTAAATGCGAAAGTGACTCTTTATATCTGTCCATTACTTGTTCACGTTTAAACCACAGAACCGTTCGTTGTATGTAAGGTAGAAGCGCCGAAGTACCCCGCGATATTCAATTTTGCTTAGGGGGCGTCCATTAAATACGTAAGGCGATTAGTGGGGGGAGAGGGTCGAGCAAAATCATCTTACCAGAGCGGGTGTGGGGGTCGAAAAATCGCCAAAATTTCTTCACGTATTTCAGTGTCAGGCTATATGTTGAACAAAATATCATTGAGGGGATTGAAAGGGGAGAGAAAGGAGTTGCAAACACACAAAAGTTTCTAAAGATTTTTTTTTTTTCAGACCAAAAATTGAGTCAGAAATTGAGACGTTGGTCGTGAAGATAGAACCTCCCGAATCCTACAAGTAAGTAATAGTTAGTATATACTAGCTTTCGCCAGTGGCTTCAATCGCGTGGAGGTCGAAAATTATCCCACGGGAAAGTACTACCGGTATAAAAAGTATCCTATGTGTATAAAAAGTATCCAGGATATGAACTGTGTGCGAAATTTGCTCCATTTCCGTTTAGCCGTTTTAACTTGATTGAGTAACAAACATCCAAACATCGAAAAATTCACGTTTATAATTTTAGTAGAATTAATTAAGTATGCCATATTATTTATGTCCTTTAATAAATCATCGTTTCATGCATATTTTCAATACAAAATAGTGAATAACTAATTAATTAATTAATTATTAATAATTTTATTGTTATTATTTATTATTAATTAATTTTATTTTTTTAAAGATGTTTAATTTTTTATCTGTGTAAAAAAAAACTTTTTATTTTAGGGAGCAAACTGATTATGACCCAATTTCGACAGAAGTAAAGGCAGAACCACCGGATGATGACGTGAACAAGTAAGTAATCTCCATTGAGTATTTAAGAAGTTGTTCCAGGTTCCAGTCAATCCTTTCAATCTTATTCTATAGGGAAAAAAAATACCAGTTTTATTCTAGATTTTTTTCGTCGGTTATCAAAAAGATAATCTATTGTTTCATAGGATATAACAATACCTACACGATCAAAATGTAAGGAAACACATTTGTTTTTTGTTTCGTTAACCGACTAATAATTTATATGCTAGGGTGTCTAGAATCATAATGCTAAATTAATGGTTCAAATTTTTCTCTGTATGAAAATCGCACAATGAAATCTTTGGTGAAGTAAACTGTCAAGATAAGATAAGATAATGTATTTATTTATTAAGGATCTCCAATAAAGGATACATATATACATTATAAATCACAGTAATGAGAAGGTTCTTTTACGTGTGCTCCTTCAATTACAGGAGACCACAGCATGCACATCCCCTCGACTGTTAGACAGACTCATTGACTCTGATAACAATAGAAAAGGAATTGTGTTAATTACTTGACACTTGAACGTATAACTAAGTGTAAACACGATAAAAATAGAGAAAACAATTATGAATGATGAAAAATTAAAGATGAAACTAGAAAAGAAAAAACTAATATTACTTTAAAATATTTATTTGATTTCGGTAGAGTAGGCAGTGTGTTACTGTCTTTATGTGCTGCACGCGACTGCTGTTAATGACACTTATAATATCATCTTCTATTATTTTTTGTTACAGTACGAATGACACACTCGCACTAACTGAACCTGCCGGAACTAAACGAAAAGGAAGGAAAATATCAAGAAGAAGTGACGTCACATCCACACGGTAAGTACTTTTTGTCATTGAAGAACGAAGCGTCGGAGTAGCGCACAATTTGCAGGTCAGTGTCAAGTTGTATGTTGAGTCAAATCTGATTCGCGCCCGTAACAAATATGGCTTCACGGAATTATAAACATTAAAATCATAAATACAACCCTGTTAGTTCACAAAATCCGATTGAATGACTTCAACTGCATCCAGTTAGACTGGAAGACTACAACATAGTTAGGACAAGACTAGACAAATAACGATGATGTATATTTGTGTGCAGACAACATTCACAAGCAGGATCCTCGACTGCAGCGACCTCGAGTAGCGTTCGACTGACGGCAGAACTAGACGAGTAAGTATACAACCCTACTTTAAGTATATGCGAAACACGAATCACGTGTCTAGTATTTTTGTGTAAAGAACTTATGTACAAAATTTCAAAACTGTATCATGAAAAATGACAAAGTTATAAGCTTGTTGTGTTTCCTAGTTGTCTACACAAACATGGTCACCACGTGGCCCCCCGTCTTATTGTGCTCATTGATAATAATTAGTCAGTAGCTAACTGTACGGCGATTGTATTGTAATTAACTGGTGATAACATTTTCCAACACAATTGCAAAACTTTTTTGGGAAATAATATAACATGCTGTAAAAATTATTGGCATAGATTCAGTTACTTATTCTGAAGAAACTATATTCAGGTTTTAAATATACTAAAAATAATGTTGTATAAGTGTTTCATTTAATTACGGATACATATTACTGATATACAAGAAACCAAAGATGCACAGTCTCGAACAAAAGTAACACTCAAAACTGTCCCCAATTATACGTCAGTGATTATAGTTATAATAAAACACATTTTTTTGCAAATTCAACCTTACACGCATGACTTAAAGTGGTTTTGTACAAAGCAATGTCCAAAACGACTGACTGAAAGATGACTGACGTTACTATTTGACACCTGCGCACATTGCGCACTATTTATGCGGACGTTTTTGAGACGCTGATTGGGTATCTTGGGTTTTTTGTATATCAATGATACATATCGAGACTCCACCGTGTCTCGGAAAGCACGTGAAGGCGTTGGTCCCGGCTGTCATTTGTACGTCATTGACAGTCGTTAAAGGTAGTCAGAAGCACGAAAGTCTGACAACCAGTCTTACCAAGGGGTATCGTATTACCCAGTTACTGGGTTGTGGAGGTCAGATAGGCAGTCGCTCAATGTAAAATTCTGGTATCAGCTGCACGTGGTTAGACTGGAAGCCGACCCCAATATAGTTGCGAATAGGCAGATACATTGATGGACGTCGTGATGATATGTTTTCTTCTTTGTTTCAGAAGCAGTCTGTTAGAAGATACAGAAGTTAAAATGGAGAAAATAGAAATAGGAGAAGAAGGATTTAGTTAATTATATGATTGTTAAGTGTAGCTTTATATGATCAAAATTATTATAATATTAATATGTCGGTAGTCCCTTATGCCACTCCATTTTTTTTATTGGTAATGTATTACCAGTATCTATATAATAATACGTCAAGGAAAAACTTTGTACTCCTTTTTTTTTTTACGAAAATTACTCGGATGGAGGAGTATGAAATTTGGCACAGTTAAAATATGGAGAAGTAGTGCAGAATACATTGATATACAAAAACCCCAAGATACACAATCAGCGTCTCAAAAACGTCCGCATAAATAGGACGCAATGTCAATAGTATTGGGCACGCCACGATTGCGGCGGTAAGTCCCCTCTTTGAGGCGTGGCTTGAGAGGCGGCATGGCGTCCTCACCTTCCGCCTGACACAGGTCCTCACCGGACATGGCTGTTTCGGGAGGTTCCTGTTTCGGATAGGGCGGGAGGAAACGCCCGGGTGTTTCCATTGCGAAGATCGCCCAGAGGACACGGTGGAGCATACGGTGGAGGTCTGCCCAGCTTGGGCGGAGCAACGCCGTGTCCTCGTGGAGGTGATCGGCGGCGGCGATCTCTCGCGTCCGACCCTGGTGCAGGCCATGGTACGGAGCGAGAGGGCATGGCTGGCAGTCGCCTCCTTCAGCGAAGCAGTTATGCTCGCAAAGAGGGAGGCGGCGCACGTGAGGGAGATGCAGTACATGCGCCCTCACAGCCGTGGCCTTCGCAGGAGACGCCCTGGGCGTCGGGAATCCCAGGCTTATTCCCGGCCACCGTAGGCACGGGCTTGCGGACGGCGAGTAATGGGTAGCTCGCTGTCCGGTAAGGACCAAGCCCGGGTCGACGGCGCATTGTGTTCCACGCGCGCCTCAAAGAGATGTCAGCAGCAACAGATGGGGCCCGCAAGGGCCGATGCCTGCCGGGGGTGCGGGTTGTTCGAAAGAGATACCGCCGCCCCTGGCACACAGGCAACTGAGGGAACACGGGTGGGATTTAGTCAGTAAAAGTCTGACACGCCCTCCCGCTCCACCCAGAGCGGGAGAAGTTATTTGATGATTTCCCACCCAGAAAAAAAAAAATGTCAATAGTATCGTCAGTCATCTTTCAGTCAGTCTTTTTGGACATTGCTTTGTAAAAACCACTTTAAAGTCATGCGTGTAAAGTTGAATTTGCAAAAAATGTGTTTCATTATAACTATAACCACTGACGTATAATTGGGGACAGTTTTGAGTGTTACTTTTGTTCGAGACTGTGCATCTTGGGTTTTTTGTATAACAATGGCAGAAAGCTAATGTTTTTGTATAATTCAAACTGAAAATTTGAATTAATTATGGTGTAATTTCAACCACTAGGCGACTAGTTGTTATAATTACAAAACTGAAGTGTTAGCTATCATTGTGGCTGACTGTACTATTCTAACTTTCATCGCATATTGTTTTTAAGTTCTTCTTGCGTTTTTTTTAATTTGCTTAAGTGCGCCGTTTGGCCAAATTTTATTAATTCTAAAGCTCAATTTCATTCCTATGGAAATGGATGTATTTTTAAGTACTTAGTTATTTTTCTTTAAATAAAAATTAAGATATGGTTTAATTTTGCTGTGAACAGGTAGATATTAGAGGTCTACACAGTCAACATTTTTATTACTTAATTGTTTAGAAGCTAAGTTTATTTGAATGAAGTTTCATATCACACGTTGAACGAAAAAAGTGTAGCATTTTGACAGTCACTACAAATGTGACACTTTCTCAGCCAACGTTCACACGTACGCAATAATATCGCTCTCGGATTTTTCCGCGCACTGGATCTTCAACGCACCGCTTTGAGCCGAGAGTTGAAAATAGAACAGTGTGTTTTTTCGACGCGTTTAGATGCACTCTGTTGGATTCTTAATGCTCTGTTCAATGCCAACAGTCGAAAATCCAGTGCGCGATATTTTACGTCGTATTAGAACGTCGATTTATTCGCCAAGTGTGTATAACTGAAGTGAACTATGTTCCAACCGGCACCCTAATTGCGTAACTCACGATTAATCATATTCGCTTTCATTTTGACAGTTCAACAATATTCATTGCGTTTTTTACGTTGTTGAGCAGACATATTTTTCGAACCTATGAAGCAATGGTTTAGTCATCTGTTTCAAAACGAAACAAATTATGATTAATCGTGAGTTACGCAACTAATAGTGTTGAGGTAGTGAACGATTTTGCGTAAAGAGCGAATGATAAAAATGGTTTAATTTTAAATTAAACCATTTTTATAATTCGTTATAAAACTTTAAAAATTAATTTGTAAGATGTGGAATATAAGAATATTTAATAATTTAGTAATGAAAGTAATTTCCTTTTTTTAAATTTCTTCTAATAGAAAGAAACTTAATAAATTCCCTTACTACTGAAAAACAAATATATAACAAATTCCACAATTTTTTTTAATGCATATAATGTTTTTAAGACAAGTAAATTCTAAATAAAAAACATTGCATGTAAGTACATAATTTCAAGTTCATTCTTACACCATTTCACTAGTTTTTTTTTTGTCAAAATCTGGTAACCCTTCAACTGTCAGGTTATTGAATACAATTAAAAGTCGAACTATAGTGCTTGCCGTGTGCTAGTGCCGTGTAAACGGTTCAACAACATGCATTTATTTACGTTGTGAAGCAGATAAATTGTTCGAACATATGAAGCAACGCATAAGCAATATCCTTCATAATGATGCAGATTGCGATTGATAATGTGACGCAGTTAGGGTGCTGGTGTCACATTACACGTCTCGACTGATTTTTCTTTATTTTCATACGTTTTTGGCTCATAGAACTGCTATGTAAAAATAAAATTACAATAATGTTGTCGATTTTAATTGATTGGTTCAATTTGTCCTACTCATGTTATAATTTCTGGAAGTAAATAAAAAAAATGCTGTCAATGATTTCGTTTTATTTTTAAACAAACACGATCTGAATGTGTGCGTGAAGACGAGTAGCGTCAGCACACAACACACACACGACTGTGCCATTGTCTCAGACGGTACCGAGAGCTCTTGCGCTTACACAAACATTCACGTGTTACCACAAGTAAAGGGCGCGTCGCTTCCTGAGATAAAAAATACAGGTCCGTTTTCAAAGGCGCGGCCACGGCGATATTTAAAAAAATCTACCAAGATTGTTTAAATATCGCCGTGCCCACGGAGAACTTTATAAATAAGCGTTGCAGAGACCTGAAATTTAGGTAATAGTAAAATGAAATAATAGATTGAATTTATAAAAAATATAGCAAAAAATCCTAGGTTTATATTTTAGGACCTTGTAAGACTATAACCACGTTAAAAACGCGATATCGCCGATATCTCGCTGAAAAAACATCTGAAGTTTTTTGTAAAACCCAGATTTGAATTTGTCAAAATTTGTAAAATTACAACAAAAAAACCTAGGTTTATATTTCAGGAGACTAAAACCACATGGCCCCACCATTGGAACGGTGAAAAACACGTGATCACCGATATCTCGCCGAAGTCGTTAACTTTTTTGGGCGACGCCTATGACGTCATAATTATGAAATCGTAGATGGTAGATCTATAGAATAGGGAGGATGTTCCGACAGATGGGTGTGTGGTAGGCTACCGGCTACTGCCCGACAATTGATGTCAGGACGTTGTATATTATACCTACTAGACGCGCGGTAAACTTTGCTTGCGAGATGCAGGATTTCGCATGACGTCAGTTGTAGATGCCGCCACAAGGTGATGGAGGAATCGGCTGGATGCCAGCTCAGATCTGGTCGATGTGGCGACGGTTAGGAGACGCCTATGTCCAGCAATGGACGTCAGCGGCCTTCGGCTGATACAATGATGCTGATACAGAGAGGAGATTTGGGTCTCAGCAGTGAGAAGGCTGATTGTGTATTTAATGGTCATCGAAGAAAGGAAAATAAAACAAGCACTTACAAAGAGACATTATTTTTTATTAAAAAAAATCATCACGAGTAATTCAATTAGAAACAATGTATCAATCAATATTTAATAAAAAAAGCAAAATAAGTCAATTGTAATTCTATAATAGGAGCAGTTCTGTATACTCGAACGCCATTGGCATGGCTTTCTGACACAATATATGGCTAATAATTTAATTTAATATTCTGTGTAATCTTAATTACTATGCATACCTACTATAGCGTACAATCGAGTTTATCTAAATAAACAGACCGCTGCTGCGGAGTTTGTTGCGCCACTTCTTCTTCCCAGCTAAAGCACTAGGAAGTGGTGAAGGGCGGGCGTTTTGGGGGACTGACTAATGTAATTTTGACGTTCGAAAAGTGCTGAATCTCAGCATAATTTGAATAAATTTTGATGGATTTTGAAAAAACACTAAAATAAAGAAATTACCTAACATAAAATCCCCCCCAGTGGGGTTCCCGCATTGTCGTTGCGGGGGGGCTCAGTAACCGTGGTCACCCTCCCACGGTGAAGCGAATAGGAACCCCAAGGTGGGGCCGCTCGTCAGGGCTTGTGCCTCCAAGCCGACGACGTAGCGGCCAAAAAGTAGGTTGCGGTGAGGTGTATCGCAACTGAGGCGGGCCGCGATGTCGAATGGGAGGCATCGCGGCTGAGAGTTACAGGCTGCGGCGGAGGAGGAGTGCCGGTACTTCTGAGTAGCGCTCTTCCCTTCCGTGGCCTGGACGGGGCCGCCACCGTTTGATGGCGGACGCGGTGGGGCCGCAGGGGAAGAGGAGTGTCGGTATAGCGTTGGGCGCTCTCCCTATCCCCTGCGGCCGAAAAGTGGTTGGCGGCGGGGCCACTGCTGACCCGTCGCAGGGAGACGTCAGCAGCAGCTGGTGGGGCCCGCAAGGGCCGATGCCTGCCAGGGGTGCGGGTTGTTCGAAAGACATACCGCGGCCCCTGGCACACGGGCAGCTGAGAGAACATGGGTGGGTTTTAGTCAGTAAAAGTCTGACACGCCCTCCTGCTCCACCTAGAGCGGGAGAAGTCATTTGATGATTTCCCACCCAAAAAAAAAAAAAAATATTGACTGACCTATTCACAGCAAAATTAAAACTTAACTATCATTAAAAGTAGAAAACGTTAGTATCATACATTTCCATAGGAATGAAATTGACTTAAGACTATAATAGTCAGTCGTTTTTGACGAACACGTAAAGCAAATTAATTAAAGTGAAAATATAAATTACTAAAAAAATCCATCAAAATTAGAATAGTACGGGTGGCAACGAAGACAGTGATCACTTCAGTTTTGTTTCGAAATAAAAAATAGATACTGACAATTAAAAGTTAGTTAGTTAGACAGTTGAAAGTTCCACAGAGTGTATTTTTTGTCGCTTTAACAACAAATAATGAAAATAACAATCTCCATACTAATATGATAGATAATGTGTGTTATTTTATCAATTTTATATAATTTTACATATGTGAAGTTTTGCTAGGTTTTTTACTTGACCCCGTATGGTGAAAATGTCTAATTTTGATCACATAAAACTCATAAATTAGACGATCTTAAAATTAACTAATTCCTTCTTCAACTATTTCCTCCTCTTCCATTTCGTCGTCACCGATCAGACTGCTTCTGAAACCAAAAGATATCCAATTTAATGAGAGTCGAAGGGTTCCGGACTAAATAATAACAGCCTCACGAGTCGATCGAAGGTTAAGCTTAGCTTGTCGCGGTCGTTTCCGTCGACCAACCATTACATAACGAGACCCTCCGTGCCTCGGAAAGCACATTAAGCCGTTGGTCGCGACTGTCATAACATGACGCCTTTTTTCCCCGAAAGGTTGTGCAGAGGTGTTCCTAAAGTACAACCACACTTCGCCAGTTATTTTAGAAGTCCCAAAAAATAGAAAATCAAATGTAAATGATTTCTCTCAAATCATAAAGTGTAGGTACCGTGCGGATATGACGTCACGTTTTCTTTGTATTATTCGTCCTTTTCGTTTAGTCCCAGCAGGTTCAGTTAGTGCGAGTGCCTCACTTGTACTGTAATAAAAATAATAGAAGATGACATTATAAGTGTACACATATTGTCATACATTCACGGGCAGAAGAGTGAAGTGTGAAGAAAACTGAGTCTCATTGCTTTGAAATAAATGAATTTTCTACCCATATTAAAAGGTACTGAAATCGATTCAGTAATCAATTATGAACAATCTACTTTCAGGCCTTGCGTTTATTCTGTTACTCCTTGTATAATCGTCTATAACTTGAAACTAAAGATCCTACGAAAATGAAATTTGGCACAAAGATAGATAATGACGTCATAATAGGAGACGTCAGCTAAGAAAGGATTTTAGGAAACTCCCCACGTAAAGGGGTTAATATGGGGCAGAGGTTTGTCTTGAATTTACGGACAATTTAAATTGGTAGTCAGTTTGGTTACTTTTTAATTTCTCTAACTTTACTCACTGTGTGGATGTGACGTCACGTTTTGTTGATATTTTCCTTCCTTTTCGTTTAGTCCCAGCAGGTTCAGTTAGTGCGAGTGGCTCATTTGTACTGTAATCAAAAATAATAGAAGATGATATAAATATACAGGGCGAGATTTTGGAAGCAACAAACAAATTATACAAAATGAGAGCTTTTTAGGGGTCTTAGGAAAAATATACAATGCAGAGGAGGATTTCTAAAGGCAATGGAAAAATACAAAGAGTGGGAGTTTAAGAGGCAGTAGAAGAAATATAGAGAATATGAGTATTTTAGAGCCAGCATCATTCTCTCGCTGCAGAGAAAAAGAAGTTGCCGACATTGCGCCGACCCTAAATAAATTGGGATACAATTTCGCATAGCGGGTCGCATAGCGTTGGATAAAACATCAAACTTTGCAATCATGCTCGCATTGACGATAGAAGCACCGGAAGTGCCCTCTAACGCGGTGTCTTAGGTAATTTCATATAGGAATATAAAATTTGGCACAGTTGGAGTTTATCGTCCGTTACCGTCATCGTAATTTTCTTACAAAGAGGTACAAAGTTTTTGCTTCACGTATTAATATTTGTTTATGTAGATTACTTACTCGTCCACTATATCAGCTTGCGGTTCTGTCTTCACGTCTATAGAAATCGGATCATTTTGGGCTTGCTCCCTAAAAACACAAAATAAAATTTGTAGTCAGTAAAAATCTTTTTCACTCGTTCACTGACATACGACGCACACCTTAAACGGCTGGCTCTAGAAGCATGAAATGTTGTATTAGTGTAATAGGGTATTACACCCATTTTTGAAAAGTATATTAATTAGATTTTATAATGCTAATAAACCACTAAAAAAACAACATTTTTATTGAATCGATTAGTGCCATAAACACGCATTTAAATTTTACATTTTTAAACTTCGCGCGTAATTTGTCGAAAACGCTAGACGCATTGGACGCCATATTGCTCTGTAGGTATGACGTCATATGTTTATGTTTAGGTTTGCTGTGTAAACAAATGCGCTGATATTTTATATGATAATTCTACTTAGCGTTGATTTGCTGTACCTGAATGCAAAATATTATAAAAATTACTTTGGATACGAAAATGAACAACTTTGTAAGTAAGTACTATTATTACAGTACAAAGTTGTTCATTTGATAGTAATTGACACGCCTTTGCTTTTGCTTCCTGTGTTTGAAAAAAAATTGTCTGCTCAACAATGGAAATAGCGCAATGAATGTTTTTGGCGGGATCGCGTTGGAACATGTCGCATGAATTTTCATTTTCATGGAATTTAGTGAAATAGCGAATTAAATTGTATAATTTTGATAGTGAATTATTCAATTTAGTTACGTGTGAGTGCACAAGTGTAGTGAAGGTGAAAATAAGTGACTAACGTGGACTTTTCGTGTTCCCCCCAAAAACTCCTATTAGGTTGTTGTAAAGTTACTACCGCTTTACAATAACTTTGATTTGACTTGACTGACTAACGACGACTGTGACTGTTTTGTAACTTCGTGCCTGATATCTAATATCGGGCCATTTACTTGATCTAAAAGAAAAATTACTTGACACTGGCTAAATGCACAAACCGTGTGAAGCCAAAATGAAAAAAAAAAAAAAAAAAAAAAAAGCGCAATGAATGTTGTTGAACTGTCGAAATAAAAGCAATTCCTACGGTTAGTGTGCTCCACAATTACTTCTTCCCGCGACACTTCTCGACAGATTTAAACCCGTAAGTAATGAACTAATTTATAACTTACATGTTGAGTTCGACTTCGCTCACTTCTGCCTTTACAGTTGATACTGGGAAGTAAATTTCTGGTTCCTCACTGAAATTTAAAGAAACATGAGAATGCGTATTGATCAGAGATCGGATATTCGGATGCATATTCACGTAAAGTTGAGAACTTGGCTAATATGGAACGCGCTTTTGTATAAAAAAATCTTAATCTAATGTAAAAAATAAAATGTTTCAAAAAACTCACACACACACCACTCCTTCTCTTACAGACTTACACCCTACTTACACATATGCATAATTTTAAATAAATATGCTTCTGAATAGTTTTGCATTCCCGGTGTTCCTAGCAACCGGGGATTTTTTTAACAAAAAAAATATTTTAAGAAACCGCTTCCTTACTTCCATAGACAAAAATTTACTTTAGGAAATATGCATTCTAATATCCGATCACTGGTAACCATGTAAAAGTTTTTATTGTAAAAAAATAATGATAAGCGGCCTAGAAGGAGTCGTACACGAAGGGTTGCGAACCACAGTTCAATATTTTGTCGTCATCAATATTTCAGACGAAAGACGTCTACTGCTGGACTTCGGGCTCCCGTACATTAAATATTGTACAGGGGCCCTATGTCCGGCGGTGGACATCTTTCACTACATATATAGCACGGTTCTTGAATTGGGGATGTTCATCCTTTATTTTAGACTTTTTTACTATCGTGATCGAGTTCAAGAGCCCCTTTAGTAAAAAATATATATATCCCTACTTAATATTTGTTGTTATAGCCGCCATAGTAGTACCTACACACTCTGTGAAAATTGCAAGTGTCTACCTATTACGGTTCAAAAGATACCTGGGATAGACGGGCGTAGTCTTCGTTATTATTTAGCCCTCCAATACATACAGGAAATCAAGATGAGTATAATTACTTACTTGTTGGATTCGGGAGATTCCACTTTCACTACCAACATCTCAACGCTGAAAGCATAAAAAAATTTATTTTCACACTCATTTTGTGTGCTGTACTCGGGGTTTGTGTCCAGTTGTTGGATCTTTTAGAACAGTGCTGGCGCAGTGGTGACGGCCGCGACCTGTAGGTCGTAGGTTAGAAACCAGCGGGCGCTTTACTTAGAGTGAATTATATCGTCACCACTGCCCTCATCAGATTCGTAATATTTATGATAATGCGTTAAAAAACAGATGAAACTCACTCTTCGTTATTGCCGGCATTGTCATCCAAACTATCATCTTCGCTCGAACTGAAACCAACATACAATACTTAAGTTTTAAAAGGATGTAGAAGGATATATAGAGACCATATTGGTGATGTTCTTGTTAAAAATACAGTAATCCAGTGTAAACACATACCTATTAGTGTCTCTGTATCTCTTGCGAGCTCTGCGTCGTTCCTCAGGCGGTTCCTGTCGCTTTTCCGCATTCCGTCCCTCTTCCTCCTGCAGTATATGAAGTACCGTCGACTCACTCACTCCGGTGGCCAGCGCAGTCCGTTGGCGGAACTTCGACAGAGGAGTCAGGTCCAAGTCTCCATAAATTGTTTTGAACTCTTCATACTCTTGCTCAAAGTAATGGTACACTTTTGTGACTAATATTTTCGTTTGATCCTGAGGAATTGCAGGTCATGGTTAAATCGTAAACAAATATGAATGAAGACGGCTATAAGAGCAGGGGAAGCTCAAAGAAACTATGAAAGGATCGTGTGATTGATGTAACCAATATTTTGATTTTAAATAGTGTCTGTGGCGTTTGTGGCCCATTCTTCTCCATAGAACCTACTACGCTTTGGAATGGCGCACTAGCTTCATCTTTCTGAGAGACTGACACCTTGACAATTCAAAAGTACCTGTAACTGGTTTCATTGAAATAAATGACTTGGAGTTTGGAAAGGGACTCTAAGATGTCGATTTATATTCACCTCAGCCAAGAATTCAAGGAAGATGTGATTTTCTTTTAACAATCATTGTGTTACACAAGTCGTGCGGAAAGTTTGGAGTATGAATGTCGATGGCTATAAGAGTAGGGGGAGACCAAAGAAACGATGGATGGACTGTGTGAATGATGATGTGGTTAGAAAGGGTGTTACTACGGAGATGACGACTAATACAGAAGTGAGGAAAACTAAGCCATGTTGCGCCGACCACATAAGGGCAGGAGAATGATGAATGATAATTCCCCAATTTATTTGTGGTCGACGCAACTTGTCGTTTTGTTCTACACTTCTCTAGTAGTTGTCACTGTGTTAGTGTAGATTCCCGAACTACGGTAAATCGTAAGATTTTACAATAAATGTAACACTGATAGTCGTGATCTTAAAACAGCGTTCTTGTTTTGAGATACTGTGTTTATTTTTTGAGTTCTCCTAGCACTGACGAGATAAATATTGGGTTTGAAGGTGTATCTCAGAAGCTCATGTTTAAGGTAATATGAACAGAACTTAGGATGCATAATAGAGCAAGACTTTATGTTGTAGCCGTGAGGTCAATTTTCGTAGAGTAAACGTCACCAGTGCTGTACTTAAAGGAGAAATACTCACATCTTGTATTCCTTCCGCGGTGTGCGTTGTCTCCGTTTTACATTTCGGGCAAACCACTTTAATTTCCTTCTCAATTAGGAGCTTCCTGTGAAAAAAAGAAGTTTTAATCGTTAGACATTATGAACTGTTTTCATGGTTTTGTAGATTGCTAAAAAAAAAAATACACGTCATGACAGTAGTTTATTAAAACTCGTTTACTAATCAATTTCTGATATTGTAAATGTAATATAAGAACTTAATTCGTTTATGGGTATGGCCGCAAAAAAATTGTGCAAATAACATTCATGACATTGTAACATAAGTAACGTACAGTCGCCAGCACATCAAGCTAAACCCTATACATAACCACAGTATAAAAATCATACAGTAGGACGATGCCTTTGATCTAGGGTAAAATGCCGACATCGTCTAGACAGTAACGCATCGGCCAGGGTTGTCACAAGTAAACAATATTTATGATATTATTTATTTATTGCAGATCAACATCGATAGCAGTATTATAATTAAAACAATATTACATATTAATATAATAATGAAAACAATTTTTAAGCTGCCCTTTACTGCATGTATTATTATGAAGTTTAATGACAATAAAAAATGCAGATGAGGCGTATATAAAGAAATTTAAAAATTGAACTGATGCAGACTTGATAACTAGTTACTATAACACTTACTGTACTGTAATCTTTTTTAAGTGAAGTTTTTAAATAAATAAATAATTCAATTGTCAATGCGACATCACGGTTCGGCAAAGATCACCGCTTGAATTCTGCCCGCGACATTTGTTTTTAAATCTCTTAAATTATTATTTAATTAGCTTACATAAGTATAGTCAATGAAAAAGAAATATTTTAGAAATTATAATGGTAAGTGGTAATGATGTCAATAAATCGATGCCATATTTCATCTCATCAGTACAATATGGGCAATTTGGCGTCAGATTAATGACGTCATTATCACTGGCCAGTATACTGATGTATATTACGGAATGCACCCTACATTTTTAAAACTTGAAAGTGAAAAAATTACCAAGTCACAAAACTCAGTCAATCATTATTGACGGTGTAACTGGCTGCTTGCTGAAGAACAATTCAAATATTATGACAGTAAAAAAAAAATGGGTCACTGACAAATATTTTCGGTTTCTAGATGTATTAGATTTGAAATTTCTGTTGTTAAACTTAATTATCACATCCTAATAAAAAAATTCAATAAAAATTTATATTCTGCTAAACTCAAATGTTCAAATAATTCGAGCCCTATGTTACTTTCAGTAAAAGAAAAGGTCGACATCAATTCTGTTTCCAACCTATGGATGTAATCCACAAAATCATCCGGAGGGACTTGTAATCCTCCAAAGCGATCACGACTTGTGTCATAAGCTCTCAGGCAGATGTATATTTTTTTCTCATTTGCTTCGTCTGCATATGATGAGGCGTAATTGACTACCGATAGGCAGTCACTTTTGTGATTTTCAACACACCTTTGCAACAAATTACCATAGTGGAATGCATTTTTTCCGGAATATCGTACTCTTTTGTAAGATTTTTGTTAGATGTTTGCGGTGGATTCTGCATAGAAACTTGAGGTTGAGCTGTATTTTTGGTAAATTCTACAAGTTGTGTTAGTATGCTGTCGAAATCTTCTGTACAGTTTGTAGCGTCTGACAATTTAAGAATCTGACATTAAAAAATGTTTTCTGAAAGCCCTGGTGAATTGTATGCAAGTACTTCCCGACAATTTCCACCAGCCTGCCTCATGAGACCAAAGAAATTTTCCAAGCAGTCGTTGTTAATTCTTCGGGTGAAAATATAATCGTAACCCTCAGATCTCATGTCTTTGTATAACTGCCGAATTGTATTAATTGTTACGTTGAAAGCGTTTATGAATTTTATTATTTTGGTTACATCTCGGCCATTATTTTTATTTTTAACTCCCATGCTATTAAATAGAACCTGTGATTTGTCTAGCTATTCTTCTTGCACTGTAGTACCCCTTTAGGGTTTATTGTAGGGTTTTGGTGAGTCAATGTTGCTTGAATTCAATAAATCAAAGAGGTTGTTCATGGTTTAAATAAAATATATCGTACCATTAGCAATTTGTAGAGTACCCGACGATTGGTAATTATTTAAAACTGCTACTACAGAATTGCTGAAAACTTAAACGGCAAACCGATCCTTTTGTTTTTGAAAACTATTTGGCTGTTTATGCGAATCTGTTAGACGAGGAGCTGATCGCATGTCTTTCATTTTGTCTTGTTCATACATGTTTTTTATATCCTCCCACCGAGCAATTTTGTTTTCAAACTCATAATTATAATTCAATAAATTATTACGAACGCATTTCATTAAGTGGGGCACATCAAATGTGTAGTATATTTTGTGGCCATCAATCTAAAAACATGAGCTTTCTTTAGAAATCCCTAATGTTTTTGAAAATGCCAAAAAATCTGATCCTAGATCTGATACGAAGGCTCGTACATTAAATCCAAGCTGTAGAAGACCTTTGGCTGCAACAATTATCCATGTGTTTAATTGATCATCTATTTTACTATTGGAAATAAAAGAGAAGCCAATAGGTTGTTTCCAGTTTGATGTTATACCTCGAAGCATTAAAGTAACAGCATATCCTGTAGCAACCGGTTCCTGTTGCCCATCTACTTCATGTAAGCCTAATATTTTGTCTTCCTTAGTGTTTTAGAATAAGTTTAACTTTAGGCTCATCTCATCCATACAAAGCACACATTCTTTTTGAGACGGTGACATATGCTTGATTGTAGCTGTTAAAATATCCCACATTTGATCGTTGAGCTTAGTTGTCATTGGAAGGTACAGACGCCAGCACATCAAGCTACTCCAATCTGTCAAATTTCTTTGATAGATTTCAAACTTTATCACAAATACATAAGGTTCATGTTCAATTGGGAAAATTTGACAGTTTGGGGTAGCTTGATGTGCTGGCGTCTGTACATCATAACTAAAGTTGATTTAGATGGCAAACAAATTGTCTTTGATAAAAATCGATAAGCGAGTGGGCTTGTGTAATACATATTTAAGCAAAAGAAATTAAATTTTTACTGTATTATTATTTTTAGTGTGGTTTTAAATACAGTTGCGCCTTTACAATCGCGCTTAACTTAAGGGGATAAAAATTGATCACAAGCTCGCAAAAATTGTTCCTCGGTAATATCTTTCTGTTTTTCAGTAATCGTTTTCAACCTATTACTTGTTTTGAATAATTGTTTTCTGAGCCTCTTTTTTCCGGGAGTATGATCAGTCAATCGTGCAGGTGTCTGAGAACTACAATCCATAACTATGTATTTTTAGTGCTGGTCTGGTGTTGGGCAATTTGTGCTGAAGTCATGGTCGCTTTGAGCTATTTTTTGTTTTAAATACCTGGGTTTATTGTGTAGATCCAATTTTACGTCACTTAAAATTTTGACTTCATGATCAATCTGTGTATGGATGGAATCTTTAGTTGGTAAGAGTAACGTTGGTATAGCTGTTTTCTTCAAGGATTTCTTCCCGTACATACCATTCTCAAAATGCAAACTGCAAATATATATATTTTTTAAACTTTCGAAAGATCTTTCAAGTAAATCCGGTCTTCTACAAGCTTCCACCCATAATTTACATCTGAAATGTTAAAATACAATACAAATTAATACATATATTCTAACCGAAAGGGTATATACATACATACGAAAGAATTTGCTACAGACCACCAAACTGAACAACTTTTTACTATAGGACCAACTCGTGACAGATTTAAGTTATTTAGATGGCATTTTCGTAACCAGCACCCCAATTTACTTCGGAATTGACACCCATATCAAATTATAAGAAAATGACGTCCGCCATCTTGGATTTCACAAAGGCTGGCTTTTTCGTAACAAGCACCCCAATTAAACTCAAAATTGACATCCATATATTATTACAAAAAAAAACGTCCACCATCTCGAAATTCCCTTAGTAAATAATAAAAAAGTCCACCATCTTGACACGGAACATACAAACAAACACTATCACATTTATAATATTAAGTAGTAGGATTTCCAAACAGATGCCCTGTGCAATAACATATAAAAAAAATTTTTACCGTGCGCCGGTCGGCCATTTTATTAGCGTTATCAACGTGGCACGACATTACAAATATATTTTTTATCTGCACTCTACAATAACAAAACAGATTTATTTACCTTTCGTCTGTGCGTGGAAGCTGATGAAACCGCAGATCTTTATTTATACGAGATGAGGACTTGCAATCACTCACAGCACACGTCGTATGCACCATTTTAAATAAACAAATAAAAAACAAACACGCGTTAGCCCCGAATGATATAGCCCGATCTACTAACATCGTTTTGTTCGCAGTTCGGGCTCGGCATACCCGCGTCTCGCCCCTCACACCCCGCACGATTGCCTTGTCTAGACGTCTTCGTTGGACGACTGTATGATTTATTCACAGATATTAAATCACACAAATTACTCCACCCTAGCCAAACCAGATGGTTGTCGCTTATTGAGGTAGTAAATAGGCTTCTGGAACAACTACCAGCGATAAAATTGTATTTTCAAGCTGCAGTTCATGTAGATAGATTACTTTCTGCGCAACAAATTCTCTCCAAGGCTCTCGAACCGACAACTGAATTGTACCTGGAGTTTTTAAAATTTGCATTGCCTATATTTACCGATCTCAATAAAGAAATGCAATCTGAGACTCCGAAATTATATTTACTATACGACAAAATACTGACCGCATACACTACTATTTTGGAATGCTTTGTACAATCTGAATATTTGGATCTCACTGAACAAGAAAAACATGAAGCACGAAATATTTTAGACGCAAAAGAAACTAAAATATTAAACCTTGACTTCTCGAGTGAGCAGAAACAGTTACCGTTGCAACAAATATACGTTGGTGGAATGGTGCCAAATCTGATCAGAAGAAAGAGAGAAATTGGAGAACTAGAGGAAGAACAGCTGAAAAATTTCTACATAAAATGTAAGGAGTTTTATATCGAGGCTGCAAAACAGATATTAAAAAGGTTTCCTTTTGACGATAAAGACCGTCAAGCATTAAAATGTCTGAAGATGCTAAATCCCAAAGCAATTCTGGATCCTGAAATAAAAAAGAAGTTCCCTTCCATTGCAGATTTACATTATTTCTTCCCAAAGATTTGTCCAAATAATATAACGGAACTGGATAGAGAATGGCAAATGTTAAGAAATGTCGATTTATCTTTTGACCAAAACAAAATTCCCGATATTATCGACTTTTGGAAACATGTACACGAATTAAGAAATGGAGACGAATCTCAAACATTCCCTACATTGTGTGAATTGGTAAAAAAACTTTTGTGCCTACCACATAGCAGCGCCACCGTGGAAAGGTTATTTTCTGCTATAAATATTATGAAAACAAAATTACGCAACAGAATATCGACTACAACTATTAAGGTGAATCTAGTCCACTTTTTTCCTATACGAACTTCGGGAGTGTATTACTCCACTGTTCGACAATGTACATAAAAATTAAACATGGTATGGTTTTGTCTCATTATTAGTATTGTCTGTACGGAAACAGAATAATAAAATAAAAACCCTTTAAAAAGTTAGGAGCCAACAAAGATTCATTTTTCTTGCTAATTTAACCTAACCTTGGGCGTGTTTAAGTAATAAAAGAAGTGTAAAATCTGAAAAACCAAGTCGGTACCGACAAAGCTGAATTATCGAAAAGTTCAATAAACCTTATTGGTCATTGATTAAGCAGTGGTTTTTTCATAAAACTCGATCTTCCGAAGGACTATTCTTAATTTTTTACGCGTCTGTTGTACTATAAATGATCCTGCATCTCACTCAATAACGTTGTGAGTGTAGACTAGCTTCTAACTGCTCATCACTGATACCACCTCAGTCGGACACAAAGCCAATTGAGACAGTGTGCTTTTTAGCCAGGCCCATCATTGAGTTCGAGCCGGCGACTAGGTTCCCCTTAAAGGAGTATTACACACTAAATCCGAAATAACCGATTGCTACTCATTTGAAGCCACAGAAAGGCACATGAAGAAATTTAACAAAAATATGTATGATTTTAAAAAGAAAAATGAGTGTGAAAATATTGAAAATGAGGCAATTGAGAATGAAAGTGGAAAATAATTTTACTATGATTTTTATTTTTTGTTGTTGTGATTATTAATATAACAATGTATGTGAGTTCTGGTAACTAAGAAAATTGTTCATTGTTTTAATTATATGAGCAAAAGTATGAAATCTGCCTGTTTTTTCTTTACCTACTGTTTTCTCCTGTTTTTTTTAGTTTTTGGGGGTTGGCAACAGTGCCCTGCAGCAAGAAATATTACAAGTAAGAACGGACAAAAGCTATATATCTCTTTCACACGATTCTCGCTGTTGTTGTTCATAACGTGTTCAAGGTTAAAGTAGGGTAACTTGATGTGCTGGCGACTGTACAATAGTTAACAATTAATAAAAAAAACCGACCGACAGCTCTGTAAATTTAATGGGAACGCTCTTCGTTAGTCAAAGACTGTATTTTGGAAAAATGTAGGTAGGTTCTCACAGTCCTCACCTTTTTCGTTTTTTAGTCCAATGCACGCGTTTATGGCTGGCAAAAAAGCCCTGGTATTTTTTGCTTTTGGCCGCACTCATATTTTTCTGTAAAAAAAATCCAATGTTACTTCACTATTATAGAAACAAGAATTATTTTTATAAGGTAGATACTTGTTTACGATAACGAGCACACAACACGCATGCACCCAATAAAAAAACCTGTGCGGTCGGGAGACTCGTCAGGAACGAAGTTCCTTCTCACGTATGGTTTAAAACCCAAAAACAAAATTCTATCAGCCGACGTATTGGATTTTCATTTTGACCTCATTATCGGCTTTAGCACCCTCGAAAACTATGAAAACGACACCCATGGCGAAAAAAATTCAAATTTTCGCAGCCGCTGTCTTGCGTTTTCATTTTGACCAAATTCACACTTTCAGAGGTTCAGAGTGTAAAGAAGAAAGTCGCATGGTGGGCGCATACAAGTATGAACGCTTTTTCGCGTGACGATTTCTACTAGTCAACTCCTACCGTAAGCCGCAGAAGTTCGTTCCAATAAACGTTAAGGCGAGGTGAGCCCTGCGCAGTAGGCATTTAAAGCTTACCTCAGCCCCCGAAACGAGTAGTGAGACGTAACTAGTTACGATGCGCGAGCGACGAGCGCGTCAGGCGTGGCTGGCGACCGGCAGTATTAACTATAACTATGTCACCGTAAATCTTTAAACATGCGTTTCGACTTCGGGGTGGCCTATGGCTATCTTCAAGCGGCATCATCAGATCCGGGACACCATCTAGATCTGTAGTACTTGTCAAGACAAATCTAACGAGCCCAAACACGACTAGGTTATGTTATATAGTTAAAGAGTTCCTATGGCCACCGGATGGCTTCATCATCAGTCCCTGGACATTATTCTAGATCTGTAGTACTTGTCGAGACAAATCTTACGAGCCCAAACACGACGGGGCTATGTTGTGTAGTTAAAGAGAACAATCATGTAGTTAGAAAAAATTATGTCACACCAAGTACCTGGTCATACTTGTAGGTGAAAAAACTTTTTTCAAAAAAATAAACAACCGACTTCCAATAAAACACTAAAAAGTGAAAAATAACTTTAATTTCGGAAGTCGGTGACTTTGGATACGTATTTTAATTTTTTGTCACCGCCTTCCGAAACTAAAGTTATTTTTCACTTTTTAGTGTTTTTTTGGAAGTCGGTTGTTTATTTTTTTGAAAAAAGTTTTTTATTATTCACTTTTAGTGGTTCACATGTGCTTACCCCTTCACAGCGTACCGGCGTGATGTTATGTTATTAACTGGTGTAAACAATTGACAGACATGAGATTTCAGCAATCCCTGTCCATTTGCTATCATTTATTGAGGAGTTCCGTTGCCTATCTCCGAAGTTCTTCAACAGATCTTCACCAAATTGAAATGGAACCACTCCAAGAAAGTACTCTTCCAAAAACTACACAAATTGCTTCAAGTGTGCCTATAAAATTTGAAGAGTTCTCTCTATTTCTCCAGGATCCCATCATCAGATTCTGGTTTGATGATCATGGGACCACCTAGGAAGTATACCCTTTCAAACAAAAGAAAAATTATCCAAATCGGTCCAGCCATCTTCGAGTAATCGGGGAACATACATACATAAAAAAAAAGGTTCCGACGAATTGAGAACCTCCTCCTTTTGGAAGTCGGTTAAAAATATCAAATCAAATCAAATCTATTTATTGCATTCATGTGTACATTTCGTTGTTTTACAATACATTTAAGTAAGTTCCAACATGAAACCCGGTTAGGGCACGGCAACATAATAATAATTTTAACATAATAAAAATAAACGTAATTATGAGTTTTTTTTGTGTATATTTTATTCTAGGTATTCAAATTCAAATTCAACTTCAAAATCATTTATTTCAATCCACTTTATATCATAATTGAATAATATTAATATTAGCAATAAAATTAAAATTTAAAAATTATAATGTTAATAAATATAAGTAAAAATAGTTAATTCAATAATTTAATGAAATCAAAATTCAAATGTATCAAATTAAACTAAAAAAAAATAAAAAAAAAATTAAACTAAACTCATAAAAATAGATCGACTAATAATACGCCTGCCTTTGAGTCATTTGTTTGTTTGTCATTACATTCATCATATAGCAATGGTTAATGTACTGACAATCAAACCTGTTCGCAAATACACTCAGGATGGTGTTGGAGGTGGTCCGAAGCCTGCGCCCCAGAGATGCACAGCGCTTTCGCATCGTCGCGCGTCGTGTAGAAACAGTCGACACGGGCGTCGGCGAACATCCCCGATGCGCTGCAGTGCCGGGGCAGCCCCAACAACACCCTGAATGCATTATTATACTGAACACGGAGTGCGCTGTACTGCTTCTGGGTATATGACCCCCACAGGCTGGCTGTGTATAGGAACGTACAAAATGCTCTGAAAAGAGTTATTTTGACGGCCCCCGAGCAACGAACAAACCTGCGAGCGATCATATTGGCCCTCACAGACAACGCCCTCCGCTCCCTGTAGATGTCCGCATCGTCCCTCAGGTCAGAGGTCACGATATGCCCGAGGTATTTAAACTGTTGAACCCTTTTCAACTCATCACCGTTCAATCAGATTTTTTTTTTTAATTTTTTTTTTTAACGTTTAAAAAAAAAAAAAAAAAATCTGATAGGTGGAACAGAATCCGGGCAGCTCCTACCCCTGGCCTGCAAAACCATGCATTCACTCTTTTTTGCTTATAGAGGTAACCGTGATTCAGCGCGTAACGCTCGCAGATGCTCAGCAACCCAGACAGATCACACACCGAGGCGCTCAGCAGCGCCATGTCGTCCGCGTAACTAATATTGTTGACACAAACACCGTCAATATGGCAGCCGACACGGGTGCTGCTGAGCTTCTCTATCAGTGCATTCACATATAGGTTGTAGAGCCTCGGCGAGGTCAGCCCTCCCTGCTTCACGCCACACTCCAACCTGTACGGTTCCGACAGAGCACTCGACCATCGAACCACGTTGACCTGGTTAAGATACCAGTACTTGAAAATTTCTATCAGTTCGAGAGGCATTGAGATGTTATTTAATTTTTCCCATAAGATGTCATTGCTAACCAGGTCAAACGCCTTCGAAAGGTCGAGAAAACAGGCATAAATAGGTGTGCTCCTATCGGAGTAGTACTTGACAGTTTGCTTCAAACACAGGATAGCTGACTCAATGGACAGTCCCGGTTTAAAACCAAATTGATAAATATTCTAAGAAGATTACAATTATGAACCGGAAAGACGTAAAAATAATAACAAACAAATAAGAAATGACACAATATACAAAATACGTGCAGAAAGAATCGAGCGTAAAAATCTTAATTTTTGCACTTACTGTTTGGTATTAACCGGCCGGACGACGGAGGGGTACGAAGTAGACGAAGGAGGAGGGGCGGCCACGGAGACGAGCGGCGCCGACGCACCGATCGGGACAATCCGAAAGGACGACCGTTCGATAGACGCGAGCACTGTACGCGTCGCGACCTACCTATTTGTCACATATAATACTGCTTAAAATATACAAGTGTTCATCTACAGTCCTAGTATTATTTCCAGAGTTTCCTTAGACACGTAGATAAGGTCCTGGAACGCATCACTTACCTCGTATAAATTATTGTTCTGACCACTGTGCGGGGGATCTCGTGTACGCACAGGCCACTACTTGCCGCGTATTTTTTTACTAAGAGCGACGTACTCCCACCTTGAAGACGTGCCGTCGACTGAGCGCCGCGGTTCGAACCAGTGTTGCCAGGCCTGGTTTTCACTTTACCCCAGGCTTAGTCACAGTTTACCCCAGATTCACTATTAATTTGAAAAAATACCCTAAATTAATTCCCCCAGTTTTTTCTTACTTTACAAATAAAACAACGTGATATCTTTTTATTTTTTACTCTAACGTCACAAATTTGTCCTCTGCATAGACTGACATACTAAGTTAACTTTGTTTATGTAAATACTATTGTTAAATTTATCTATGATTGTCTTTGACGGTGTGAAGTTAACGCAAGATTATTGGTTAATGACTGCAAATTATTATTCTTTACATCATGGCCAAAGATAGCCTACTACCTATAGGGCTCTTGACGACTGTTTACAGAAAAAGGCTCACTCTATGGCTGCACATTATTTACAGGTGCTGGCAAAAAAGATAATGCTACCTTACAAATGTTATGGAATCGTTTACCACCAGCATCTAAGCTCCACTGAACCCCGGCCCAAAACTAAACGCAACGCGACGTATTTCTACTAAGTAGTTTAATATTACAGTAGTCTCGTAATCGAAACAGACCTTACCCTAAGAAATACCCTAAAAAAATGAAAACCCTAAAACTTACCCTGCCGTATTAGTTTCACCCTAAATCTAGGGTAAATTACCCTAAGTTGGCATCACTGGCTTGAAACTTCGAACACTGCTAGATAGCGGGTAATACGCGTCGCCTTATTTAAATTGTACGGAGATTTCGGGTGTCAAAACTGAGATTGATTGATTAATAAATTAATTAATTGATGATTGATTTATTGATTGATTTTTTTTTTTTTTTTTGCTTCGTTCTGGAGAACGAAGCCTTAATAATATGGTTAAGTCCTCCCTGGTAACAAAACACTTGTCAATCCAAGGTGAATATGAAGGTCGTGAATGGATTGTTCTATACCAAATACTTTTTTCCCTGGAACGAAGATCAAAGTAGTCTTTCCAGTTTTGTAGACATATCTTTTTAAGGACAGGGATGTAGTCCGTGGAATGAGAGGCCGTTACTGCTCAACCGGACTTTCCTGTTGGAGCTTTTAGCTTTTAGACTAAGAGCCTCCAGCCAGGGCTTACAAAACTACTTATAAACTATAGCAACTGCGCACTGAGGGCAGCAAGTGGGGACAGGCTGGATCAAATCAGTTTCATTATTATTACATCTTGGGGATTTTAACTCTACTTGCTCAGCTCCGGCGCGGGCTGGCACTTCTACGGGCAAGGGACGGTTGGGGGGCATTTCGTTAACTCGGGGACTTCGCGGGGCGCGAGGACCTCGGCGAAGAGGTCGGAAGAACGGTCTGTTTTGTGTGCTGTACTGGTGGCCCTACTGCTTTCTTGTGAGTAATGGGGTCGTCAGGGTCGGAAAGAGCCCACGATTGATGTCAGGACGTTGTATATATGCCTACTAGACGCGCGGTAAACTTTGCTTGCGAGATGCAGGATTTCGCGTGATGTCAGTGTGATGCGTAGTTCACATGTGATGTTGTAGATGCCGCCACAAGGTGATGGAGGAATCCGCTGGATGCCTGCACAGATGCGGTCGATGTGGCGACGGTTAGGAGACGCCTATGTCCAGCAGTGAACGTCGGCGTCCTTCGGCTGATACAAAGAGGAGGCTTGTGTCTCAGCAGTGAGGTCATAGGCTGATTGTGTATTTAATGGTCATCGAAGAAAGGAAAATAAAACAAGTACTTACAAAGAGACATTCTTTTTATTTTAAAAAATCATCACAAGTAATTAAATTGAAAACAATGTATCAAAAGCAAAAGCAAATTATTTTAAAATGAAAATTGTAATCCTACCATAGAAACAGTTCAGAATACTCCAACGCCATTGGCATGGCTACCTGACATATAGCTAATAATTTAATTTAATGTTCTGTGTCTCGTATGTTAATTACTTTATAACACATTTGCTCGTAAAGGGTCTCTTATTACACCAATTTCAATATCGTAATGTATGTCATTACGCACTTGTGCGTTATTGTAATGTAAAACGCACGGTTTATCAAGATGCTCCGTCTAAAACTAACGGTACTTATTAAAATCTTAGCAAAGAGTTTTTATGTCAGAAAAGTGGTCAACATTTTATAAATAAAATTAACTTTCGAGAGATAAAATAAAAAAAAATTAACATTTCATTCTTTCATTTAATTCGTTTTGACAATAAATTACAACCAAATCTGTAACAAAAACAAAAAAAGATTAATTTACTTTATTAGTTATACTGGCTGTTTTTGTGCCTTTGCCTTAAAAAAAAAGCGCTGATGCGCGCGCATCGCTAATTTGTGAACAAGTAATAATCAATTTTACAAATTGTTCAAATTTTTCTACCTGCTTTAACAAGTGATTAAAGATTTACTCGTTTAAGAAAGTCCGACCTTTATTTATGTCCTCGCAAATATGTTATAAAACGTCGTATGACATACGTGCGCTTTGATAATTACTTACCGCACTTATATCATAATGTACTATTATAACACATTTGCTCGTAAAGGGTCTCTTATTGAGACCGCACAAGTGCGTAATGACATACATTACGATATTGAAATTGATAATTACAGGCTCTGCTTTCTTGTAGCCCTCGCCTGCGGCTCGGGCAAGCAATATCGCCTCGGCTGTAATTATCAACTTACCGCACTTATATCATAATGTCCTATTATAACACATTTGCTCGTAAAGGGTCTCTTATTACACCAATTTCAATATCATAATGTATGTCATTACGCACTAGTGCGTTATTGTAATGTAAAATGCACGGTTAATCAAGATGCTCCGTCTAAAACGAACGGTACTTTTTTAAATCTTAGCGAAGAGTTTTTATGTCAGAAAAGTGGTCAACATTTTATGAATAAAATTAACTTTGAGAGATAAAATATATAAAAATAAACATTTAATTCTTTAATTTAATTAGTTTTGACAATAAAAAACAACCATTTATCTGTAACAAAACAAAAAAATATTAATTTACTTTATTAGTAATACTGGCTGTTTTTGTGCCTTTGCGCTAAAAAAAAATTGCTAACTTGTGAACAAGTAAAAATTATTCCGCGCGCTTTTTTCGTTTAAGAAAGTCCGAGTTTTATTTACCTATTTCCTCGCAAATATGTTATAAAACGTCGTATGACATACGTGCGCTTTGAAAATTACCGCACTTATATCATAATGTACTATTGCATACCTACTATTGTATAGAATCAAGTTTATCTAACTGAACACACCGCTATGCTGCTGGGGAGTTTGTTGCGCCACTTCTTGATCCCAGCTAAAGCACTAGAATGGTGAAGGGCGGGCGTTTTGGGGAACTGTCTTATGTAATTTTGATGTTCCAAAAGCGCTGATTCTCAGCCATGAGGCTAATTTTATTCAAATTATTGAATAAAATTTAATGGCTATTGATTTTGAAAAAATACTAGAATAAAGAAATTACTTAACCTTAAACAAAAATATTGACTGACATATTCACAGCAAAATTAAAACTTAACTATCATTAAAAGTAAAAAACGTTAGTATCATCCATTTCCATAGGAATGAAATTGACTTAAGACTATAATAGTCAGTCGTTTTTGGCGAACACGTAAAGCAAATTAATTAAAGTAAAAATAAAGTGAGTATAAATTAAAAATAAAATGCCATCAAAATTAGAATAGTAAGGGTGGCAACGAAGACAGTGATCACTTCAGTTTCTAAAAGTTAGTTAGACGGTTGAAAGTTTCACAGAGTGTGTATTTTTTTGTCGCTTTAACAACAAATAATAAAAATAACAATGTCCATAATGTGTATAATCTGATAATCATGTCTATAATATGATAATGTATGTTGTTTTATCAATTTTATATAACGATTCCCATCACATAGGTATGCCAAGTTTTTCTAGGTAATTTACTTGACCCCGTATGGTGAAAATGTCTAATTTTGATCACATAAAACTCATAAATTAGACGATCTTAAAATTAACTAATTCCTTCTTCTTCTTGTATTTCCTCCGATTTCATTTCGTCGTCTCCGATCAGACTGCTTCTGAAACCAAAAGATATCCAACTTAATGGGCGTCCCTGGCTAAATAATAACAGACTCACGAGTCGATCGAAGGTTAGGCTTAGCTTGTCGCGGTCGTTTCCGTCGACCAACCATTACATATCGAGACTCCTCCGTGCCTTGGAAACTACTTAAGTCGTTGGTTCCTTCTGTCATTCGTAGATCTTTGACAGTCGTTACGGGTCGTCAGAAGCACGAAGGTCTGACAAACAGTTAAGACAGGACAACATCTGTCGGATCGGCTAGTTCTTTATAATAAAATGTTTATTTGTAAACATAAAAGGACACATATAGGTAAGTACACAAACATTTGGGAAATAATGTACAATAGAGGCACATTACGAACGAACTGATGCCTCCTAAACCAGGCCAAAAGCCAAGATCTTGTCTAGGAGCCAAGATTCCTCCACTTATAATGACATACACCTGGTAAGTATTAAATGCTAGTACTTATAGTTACAAAAACATAATTAAATAAACAATGTCTTAATTTAAATACAGTAATAGAACTATATTATGAGACAATAATCTTTGTTTTGCAGACTTAAAACTCTGACTTAGCTTTTGAAACCTTTTCTTATACGTATCCTTCTCTCTAGTCACTTCTTTTATTTTCTTTCGTAGACCAGTAACTGGTCTACGAAACAAAAAAAGAAGGGTTATTTGGTTAGATTTCGATTTCTGATATTTACGAAAGTTCGCTTAAAAATCAGAGCAAATCAAATGTGAGCACTTGTGGCTCAGTGTGAGCACTTGTGGCGTAGTGTGAGCACTTGTGGCGTAGTGTGAGCACTCGTGGCGTAGTGTGAGCACTCGTGGCGTAGTGTAAGCACTTGTGGCGCAGTGTGAGCACTTGTGGCGCAGTGTGAGCACTTGTGGCGCAGTGTGAGCACTTGTGGCTCAGTGTGAGCACTTGTGGCAGTGGTAACTATCGCGACTTACGAGTTGTAGGTCGTGAGTTAGAACACAAGCAGGCAGTTTGCTTTGTGGAAATTATTTCATCTCCACTGCTTTCAAAACGGTGAATGAAAACATCGTCAGGAAACAGGCATGTCCTAGAGCCAAAAATTCGAAGACATGTAACATCTACCAACCCGCACTGGGGCCGTGTGATGGCCCACTCCCGCTCACAGAGAGAAGGCTTGTGTCCCAGAAGTGGGAACGTTATAGGCTGATTATGGGACTTAAAAATCTTGTTTAAATTCGACAAATGCAATAGATGACAGAATCTGAGTTGGGACTGTTGGGGCGCAATGATGACTGCTGAATGTATACTACTCACATCTGCGTAGGTTGAGGTGATCCTGGTGGCTTTTGCTGAGGACTACTAGTTGATGAGCAATGAAAACTATGCGTCACTATGGCAGCTCAACGACTTCGACTATTAGATCGTAGAGTGCGTCTATTTGACTGTGGGCAGCCAAATTGTAAGCTACGTCGAGGAGCTTCGAGACATGGGTTCAAAACAGAACGACAGTCATCGCAGCATGGAATCCATATACTAGAACTTTCGTTTGGTTGATTTAAAGTCCTATTTTCTTCATCAAAATTTGGAAGTGTTTCTGGCGACTTCAAATCATCATTAGAATTTGACTGTGTCACTAAATTACGTAGGTTTTCTTCGTTTCGTACAACAGATCACTTGGTTTTTTTGACATGTAATAAGCATGAGCACTAATTCGGTTTTTCTTTTGTAATATCCGACGCATGCGAGGAGTCATCTGACTTCTTGCAATAATAAGTCCCGCTGCCTTCTTGCTTGCATATCTCTCTCGATCCTTCTTCAAAAGCTCTTCTCGTAAGACAGGATCACTTTTAATTCTTTGTTTTCTCATTCTCTCACAAAGTCTCCTTCTTTTCTTTCTATCTTCACTCATTCTTCGTCTTGTCATCCTAAAGCAAAAGTTTTAAAGAGGAAATCACTTTTGATTTTAAGATATTTTCCGTGAATTTTCGTAGCATTCAGCTTTGCTGTGTTCAAGAGTGAGGAGTGAGACACTGCAACTTGTGCAGTACTTCTGTATAATATACTTACTTGTCTAGTTCTTCCGTTAGTAGAACGCTACTCGAGGCCGCTGCAGTCGAGGATTCGCCTTGTGAATGTTGCCTGCACAAAAATATACATAATTTAATAATCTATATAACATCACTCCTTGTTTCCTCGTAAGGTTGGGCAGAGGTGTACTATAGTACAACCACACTTCGCCAGTTATTTTTGAAGTCCCAAAAAAATTTAAAATCAAATGTAAATGATATCTCTCAAATCATAAAGTGTACGTACCGTGCGGATGTGACGTCATGTTTTCTTAGTATTATTCTTCCTTTTCGTTTAGTCCCAGCAGGTTCAGTTAGTGCGAGTGTCTCACTTGTACTGTAATAAAAAATAATAGAAGATTAATAATAATTTTAGATATTAATAATAGAAGACATTATAAGTGTACATATATTGTCATAAATTCACGGGCAGAAGTGTGAAGTGGGAAGAAATTGAGTCTTATTGCCTTGAAATAAATGAATTTTCTTTGGCTTAGTCGGTAGTAGGTATGGCAAAATGCTAGTGATGTGCCGATTAGTCGGGAAAGCCGACTAGTCGGCCATATTTGTAGTCGACAATTAGTCAGCTAAAACCGCCGACTAGTCGGCCCATTTTTTACTCCTATTAATATGCTTAAAATTTTTAAAAGACGGTGTTTGAAATGAAATTGAAATCTTTACTGTGATAATTTTTATAATAGAATCAGTTTCACAGTTTACTTTCAGTGCAATTTAGAATAGGATAGGAAGAAACGCCGGCTCGCACTTAAACAATGATAGAATAAATGGAGAGCAAATAAAAACATGTCCTGACAATTCGGTCCTGGTCGCCGGGCGCCGCGCACGGCACCTAGGAGCCGAAAGCATAGGCACGAACATTACCGATGTCACCCGAATCCAAACGAAAGCAATGATCGGCTTGCCGACTAGTCGGCCATTTTGCAGCCGACTAGTCGGCCCATCTCTACAAAATATATAATTTTAAGAAAAATAAAATACCCATATTAAAAGGCACCGAAATCGATTCAGTAGTCAATTATGAACAATCTACATTCAGGATTTATTTTCGCCATAATATAAATTTTTCCCACTAGGACTCAGGCGCCTACGCTATGAGATTAACTGCGGACCCACTGCGGGTTGGTGGATGTCAACATACGTTACTTCTTTCGCCGGTTTTCGTGTAGCGATTATGAAAAAAAAAAAACTGAAAAAAGTATAATAGATATAGCAATAATGGTTCAGACAGACGAATACCCAGACAGACGATTTACTAAGTGTAAATTATGTCACAGTATTACAATATTTCCTACAGTAGCGCAACGCCTTTGATGTCGCGCGATGCCGCCGCCAGTGTAGGTACTTACGCTGTCAGATGCAAATATGCTAGGGTTGTCACCAAATGGGAAATAAAACATTTGTGATTATTACTATTATGATGTAATCATTTATTTACATGTACATTCAAAATAATTGTGATTATTAAATCTAATGTAATTATTTATTCATTTACATATGTTGCACTGCTAAATATTTACGTGATACTTTATTTTTGGATGTTCTTAATTGTCTAATATAAAATTGAACTACGTAATGTATTCGCATTGGAATGAACAATCTGATAAGAAAATAATGAGGTAAACATGAACATGGCTGTGATTTAAATTCTACAGTACTTAGTATTTCAAATAACGAATTTTTTTTTAAATTGGCTTGTGCTTTGACAATTTTACTTAGATTAGGTGATAAGAACTTGTCACATCCTTGTAAGAACTGTTCCTAAGTGACGTCCGTCGACTTAGCTTCTTCCATCAACTTCAACTTTTTGGCACAACTTGTAACTTGTTTTCGAAGTTTTCTTTTTCTTGGAGTATGATCTGTCAATTTTTTTTGTAGTTTGATGCTTGGGCACTAGTGGATGCCACAACTGATACGCCTACGGAAGCAATGTCGATTTGTTGTTGAACACCTCTGTTTGTCAAATCTTTTATAATTTTTTATTTTTGTAGTCTCAGTTTGTGTACTCATAGGATGTAGTGAAGCAGACGGTAAGTTTGATACGGGAATAGCAGTGCTTTTTAATTTTGTTTTCATACACATCCATCTTTCAAAGTGTAAACCACATACGTAAATGTTATATAATTGTTCAACTGTTTTACTTTTCAAGTCCGGTCTTTGACAAGCTTTTATCCATAACTCGCGCCTGGAAAGTAAGTAGGTACCTATAAATTCAATAAACAAACACATACCTATACAATTATAATTATCAGACATAAAAATATAAGGAAAAGTGGCCAAAATTGTGTGCACAAGTCAGTTTTGTCTTAGCGGCGGCGCACTATGGAAAGTATAGGTCGGTATCGGATCAAAAATCTGTAACTTCATGAATTTTTGTTGTATCGTGATGAAATTTGGCACAAATATGCAGCAAGGTTCGGAGATTCGAACGATGTGTAGTTTATAGGGTTTTCTTGTATATCTATGTATGTTTTTTTGCATAGAATGAAAAAAAATGGGAAAAAATCACGAAAAAAATAGTTAAAAATTTATTTCAAGTGGAATACAAGTTTATAATGACTAAAAAGATTAAACCATGGTTAATTACAACAAGCAAAGTAAACAAAATATATATATATGAAAAAAAAATACTAAATTAAAATCATATTACTAATAGGTACATCCTATACTCTGGCTTCAGGAAATGATGTAGCTAGGTACAAATATAAGTAATAACTAAATATAAATATTATTTTTAACTTATACCACTTCAGGATCAGGGTCAGTAAATGTGGGTTCACTTTCAGGTGCCACGTTTAAAAGACTTAGTGCCTCTTCTTCAAGTTCTTTCACATTTCTTACGTACGGTTTTCTCAAACTTGTTATATATGGATCTGACGTGTATAAAAGCGTTTTAAAGACATCTTCATTTGTAGCAGATCGGGAACATTTTCTGGCATGATGAAGTCGTATGTTTCTGTAGTCTTTGTTGCGAGACTCTTGTGCGTCTTCCGATAGCTGTCCAATAGGAAGCACCGCAAAATGTTTGATAACGTTTTGCCCGTGTATGAGTATTTTATGAACGGAGGATGGCATATAATACCAATCGTAATTACTTACATAGATTCTTGCAGTTTCTATTGCATATTCCCCAAATTTTTCAGGGTCGATCATCATTCCAGAAGAAAGAACTTGCAAGATAATGTATAGGCGTTTAATCAATGCCTCATCTACACCTGTTATTTCCGATGAGCAAGTGCTATTATAGAAGAATCTTCGTGCGGTATTGCCATCGTTCGTATTCCCGCTAACTTGCCGAGGTTTGTCGACGATTAATCCCAACTCCTCCCTGAAACGTTTTTGAACAACTTCTTTCTTTTCTTTTTTTAATCTCTTATTTTCCTCAGTTGAAGCAGACCAAGTCTTAAACGAAAGATTATAGGAAATATGCAATATCATTTCCATGCAGCGAATCCAGGCGTGTAAGGTGGACAATCCGTATTGGTAGGCGTTTTCGTTTTCGGGTCTGGCAGTTACTTTCGATAGGTCATTCATTAGCCGTGGAGTAGCCCCACATATCGTGCATGTGGAACCAGATGGAGTATCTGTAAGGACCTGAGCCACCTTTCCATCGATCATCGTTAGAAATAGCTCATGCTTCACATTTACTACAACACCATCTTTGTTTATAAGTGATGCTTGTGCAGCCCTAATTTGTTTTTTAATATCATCAACAACTGCCTTGGTTTTTTCTGGAGTTTCCTTACAAAACTCAATAGAAATGGGTCTGCAAAAACGGACAGATGAAGGTACCGGATTTTGCCAAACAACGGATCCCGATTGCACATCAACTAATCTGATGGGGACTAATGAAGTGATGAACAAATTGGCATCTGAAATTGTTTCTGACTCTTCAAGTATTTGCTTGTATTGGCTTTGACCAGATGAACCATCACATCCCCATTTAGAATAAAGGATCAATGTTCTATGTTGTTTTTGGAAAACAGAATCGATTTTTAAAATTCTAGCAGCAGTATGATCCAATAAATCTTGTATATTAATCACTTTAGCATAAGTATTCGTGATTTCGATTGTAGAAGATGGTGGATAACAGGATCTTTTTATTTCTTGTATTTTGTAGTAAGGCGGGAATATACAACACTTTCGTTCGTTGGTTAAGTTTTTCAGGTACATATATTGTGCTTTTGTTAGATCTAAATCTATAAAAGCACTCAATGCTTCCGTATCGGAAAGAATCTTCATCTGGTCTGAGTCGTTCCACTTACTTGAGATATCTAATTTCTTTTGAGTGTCAGCGGTTCTTAATTCTTCGACAAGATGAGCTTCTGTGTACTCACGTAAAGCCCGTAGTCCCTGCAGATAGGCGTTTTTTATATGCTCGAAGCCATAGTCTTGGAGTAGAAGAGTGTTTTTCCTCTTCTTGGTAGATTCTGAGGAGTCTCCATAAGCCACGCATGCTCGTCCTCGTTGGCCAGATGTTGATGGCGTAGAATATTGTTCAGAATCCGGTAAATTTAACGAATACCTTGAGTCCAACCAAGTACAATACTTCTGTAAAAATGTTTCTTTTTTCCGAGATGCCAGGGCCCAGCGTTTGTTGAAAATAGGAAGAATGTGCCTTTGTATGTCACTAATTATAAAACACAAGTTGTTTTCAGAAACATTCAGCTTTTCCACTAAAACTTTGGATAATGATTCCATGGTCTTGCCGCCCTCTATATAGGGGATTATGAAGTCTCGTTTGGTACAGCTGAAGGAAGACATTTTAACACTTCACAATCTGCAGAAATAATAGGCGTAGATGAGATTTGCTTCACTTGAAGTTACACTGATGTAGATGGTTCGAATAGTTTTTGCTTCCCTTTAAATACTCATTTTACAATATCGAATTGGTACCTACATCATTATTATCTTGTAATTTCCCACGCAAACCGAGTGCAAATTTGATAAGGTCCCTTTGTTATCACGAAATAATGAAGAAAATATCCAAAAAGTTCTATATTGTTCATGTGAATGGTGTCAGTGGTAAACCGCAAAAGATACTAATTTTCGGGTTCTGACTTTTATCAGTTTTTTTCTCATATCTTCTAAAACCGCAAATATCCGCAGCTGATTTTTTTTGCATTCTATTTATGAATAGTTAGACTACTAGTCGACGCAAAAAGTAGCGCTTGGGCAAACGTGGGTAATACTGAAAACCTTCAACGAAAAAACATACAAGTGAAAAAAAAGGTATGTCACTTTTTAAGTAATTACTGAAATATTTTTCTTTACTTTTAAAATCATTAAGCTGTATCGCAAAAAGCATAAAATAACCTTTCTAAAAATGTATAATACTGCATATCTGTACCAAGTATTTTTTTCACAATATGGTATTGAAACATGTATACGCAAAGACTTGAGTTTGGCACTTCTGTTTTCTATGTATTTCTATCTAAGAAAAAAAAAATAATTTCGCGTATTAAGAAAAAAAATCGTAATGAATATTATAATTTGACTATTAGAAAACCTAAAAGAATAGCCATATTAGCCAAATTATGATATTCGTAAAAAGCATTTTTGATATGCGCTTGTTCTACCATTTTCCATAGTGCGGCGGCGGGGTGTCTGGAATATTCCATAAGTCTATGGTACACAAATGAAAAAACCTACCTCTCGTCGCGGGGAAATCTATGAAACTTTAAGTCCTTCTGAGATTTCGATGTCGATTTACATCCATACACAGAACAGTTTGTGCGCACCATTATAGAATATGTAAGTATATCAAAATTATTACACAAATAACACGCCTGCGTCTGCCCTTCGCGCTCGGTACCGCAAACTAAGCGTGTTTGCGGTACGCGGCCCGCGCCGCCCGACCCCCCGCGAGTTCCCCTCCGTTGCTCTGCGCAAGTACATTCGTCGCGCTACTGTAGGAAATATTGTAATACTGTGATTATGTCATCTCCACTGCTCCCAAAACGGTGTAGGAAAACATCGTGAGGAAACCGGAATGGCTTAGAACCAAAAATTCACACGTGACCTCTACCAACTCACATTGGGACCGCGTGGTGGATTATGGCCCATGATAGAGCCGTAATCTATGGATATAAAAGCGAAAGGTCACTCATTCATACATTCATTCACTCACTCTCAAAAACTCCTGCACCTACGAAGATAACAGAGGTAGATTATGACGTCATAGTAGGAGACGTCAGCTACGAAAGGATTTTAGGAAACTCCCCCCGTAAAGGGGTTAAATACAGGGTAGAAGTTTGTCTTGAATGTACGGACAATTTAAATAGCCAATTTGCTTAACTTTTAATTTCCCTAACTTTACTAACCGTGTGGATGTGACGTCACGTTTTGTTGATATTTTCCTTCCTTTTCGTTTAGTCCCAGCAGGTTCAGTTAGTGCGAGTGTCTCATTTGTACTGTAATAAAAAATAATAAAAGATGATATAAATATACAGGGCGAGATTGTGGAAGCAACAAACAAATTATACAGAATGAGCTTTTTAGGGGTCTTAGAAAAATTGTACAATGCAGAGGAGGATTTCTAAAAGCAATGGAAAAATACACAGAGTGGGAGTTTAAGAGGCAGTAGAAGAAATTTAATATAGAGAATATTATTATTTTAGAGCTAGCATCATTCTCTCGCCGCAGAGAAAAAGAAGTTGCCGACATTGCGCATTGTTTAGGGTCGCATAGCGTTGGATAAAACATCAAGCTTTGCAATCATGCTCGCATTGACGATAGAAGCACCGGAAGTGCCCTCTAACGCGGTGTCTTAGGTAGGCGATTCAACGCAATCTGTGCGCGAACGCGATCGCGAAGCGAAGTAGCGCAAATGGAAAAAAAAATGTTACTCTATTGCGTGCCCTACGTGACCAATCGCACGAGGGTGCGGCGACGAGCGAAGCGAAGCGGACGCGATCAGTTGGTTTTATACTTTCGCGCGAAGTCTTGAGGTGCGGTGGCTTGTTTTAAATGATTTAAAATATATAACGCTCAAAATGGTGCAAGTAGAAATTTTAATTAATGCTAAACAATAACGATAAATAAAAAATATCCATAATATTATTAAATAAAACGTGTTGAAACCGTAATTCTTCGAACAAATTATTCATTAATTCCCAAAAAATATGTCTTTCTCTATCGTACGTACTTTTTGAGTATTTGATATTTCAATAATGAATTTTCCAGTAAAAATATTTCCGAGCGTCCATGACAAATGCAGGGTACTGGAGGGCTTTTTTTTTTGTGGGTGGGAAATCATCAAATGACTTCTCCCGCTCTGGTTGGAGCAGGAGGGCGTGTCAGACTTTTACTGACTAAAACCCACCCATGTTCCTTCAGCTGCCCGTATGCCAGGGGCCGCGGTATCTCTTTCGAACAACCCGCACCCCTGGCAGGCATCGGCCCTTGCGAGCCCCACCAGCTGCTGCTGACGTCCTCCTGCGACGGGTCAGTACAGTGGCCCCGCCGCCAACCACTTTTCGGCCGCAGGGGATAGGGAGAGAGAGCGGCCAAAGCTATACCGACACTCCTCTTCCCCTGCGGCCCCACCGCGTCCGCCATCAAACGGTGGCGGCCCCGTCCAGGCTACGGAAGGGAAGAGCGCTACTCAGAAGTACCGGCACTCCTCCTCCGCCGCAGCCTGTAACCCTCAGCCGCGATGCCTCCCATTCGACATCGCGGCCCGCCTCAGTTGCGATGCACCTCACCGCAACCTACTTTTTGGCCGCTACGTCGTCGGCTTGGAGGCACAAGCCCTGGCGAGCGGCCCCACCTTGGGGTTCCTCTTCGCTTCACCGTGGGAGGGTGACCACGGTTACTGAGCTCCCCCGCAACGACAATGCGGGATCCCCACTGGGGGCGAGGGTACTGGAGGGCTGAAGGATCAACTTCGGTGACTTTGCACCCGCCGCGTCGCGTTGAATTCGCGTAAACCGCATCGGATCGCGTCGCAATCGCATTCGCGTTGAATCGCCCACGTACGACGCCGCGTAAGTCCGCATTTGTAACCCTATTGTGTGCGAGAACTTTATATAAATAAATAAGTTGGATGTTTCCTTTGAAGATTTCTAAATTTATTAAGACTAGTTGTCTAATGCATTATTATTTCAATTTATTCGCTTTCTGTACTCCTTCTCCACATAAACTTTATCTGTGCCAAATTTCATACTCCTCCGTCCTCGTAATTTTCTTACAAAGAGGTACAAAGTTTTTGCTTCACGCATTAATATTTGTATATGCAGATTACTTACTCGTCCACTACATCAGCTTGCGGTTCTGTCTTCACGTCTATAGAAATCGGATCATTTTGGGCTTGCTCTCTAAAAACACAAAATATTTTTTTCTAGTCACTAATAACCTTTAATTCTTTCGTTCACTGACATACGACGCACAGCTTAAACTGCTGAGTCTAGAAGCATGCAATTTAGTATCAGAGGTATTGAGTAACACACTACCGGTAGGAATGGCTTTAATTTAGACAGTTCATTAACATTCATTACGTTATTTACATTGTTGAACAGACAATTTGTATTGCATTGCAAAAAAAATATGCATTAAAAATGCATTTAAATGTAACATTTTTAAATTTACGTAATTTGACGAAAATGCTGGACGCAGTGGACGCCATATTGCTCTGTGGCTATGACGTCAGTTTGCTGTGTAAGCAAATGCGTCGATATTTTGTATGATAATTGTTTATAATAAAAAAAAATGAAATGTTATTCTACTTATCGTTGGTTTGCTATTCCTGAATGCAAAATATTATTTTAAATAAAAATTACTTTGGATACGAAAATAATAATAGTACAAAATTGTTCAGTTGACAGTAATTGACACGCCGTATGACGTAATAACATGGCGGCTACTATTTCATGGTGTTCAAAAACGGATTTAAAAAACTGAAATCTTTAAATTGAATTTTAAAATGTATTTTGTTATTTCATGGACTAACATTTTCCGACTGGTTTTTGCCTAAACTACCTCAATAATATATTTTTGTTTTTTTTCTTATATAGAGTAAAATACCCTATTAGGATGCCGGTTGGTACTATTTTTCTTTCACTTTGCACATCTGGCGAAAGAGGCATAATTAGCCCATAATGTTCCCACTGCTGGGACACAGGCCTCCTCTCTGTGAGAGGCAGTGGGCCGTAATCCACCACGCGGCCCAGTGCGAGTTGGTAGATGTCACATGTCTACGAATTTTTGTTTCTAGTACATGTCGGTTCCCTCACGATGTTTTCCTTCAACGTTTTCGTTCAAACATCGTCATAAAGAATATTGCTAATCCATTGCTTCCTGTTTTCGAAAAAAATTGTCTACTCAACAAAGGAAATAACGCAATGAGTAATAATAATAAATTCTTTATTTTCTCTTCCACAGATAAAACAAGTAAAAACGTAATACATACAATTAAAAGAAACTAAACTTGGACTTGGGACATAATTATTTTTAGTCATTTAACATATAGGCAAAAATATTTTATTTGTGTGAGACTGGAGCCTAAACTAAACCGAAGCCTGTATTTTAGGACACCAAGAAACTTAAATACAGAGATGAGGAACATAACAATATTAAGTGCAAAGAACACATTTCACAATTTGGTGTCGGCATTGCATGTATAAGAGACTACATAGATGATGGTATGCTCGTAATCAATAAAGTCAGTAGGTGCAGTGAAATATAGCAGAGGAGGGAAGAGTGTGTGAATATTGCGATAGTGTATTTGTGTTGTGTCATGAGTATGTGTGATGTGTGGTGAGTGTCTGTGACAGTTAATGTCTTGTATGAAATGTCAGATATTTTATTAAACACTACAAAAAAGAAAGTTCTTTATTTTTATTTGTTTATTTCCAGGAGTTCTTCAGTTTGTTGATAGTCCAATCCTAAGAGCCATACAGTCACTTTTCTTTTACATACTTGTGTATTATCGTTCATCGCAGTCTCAAATTTATTAATGTGGTTGTATAATCTAGGACCAGTAAAGTTATAGAATTTTTGTGCAAAACTAGTTCTTGTTTTATAGGTTTTGCAAACATCATAGTGTTAGTGCCTTCTTGTATTCATTATTCCTTGAGTAAACGCTGAAGGGTCTTTATGTTGTCAAACGACAATTAATAGTATGTACAACTGTGAAACAGTTTATACTTCAGTTTCCTGATATCATTTCCGGGTAGAAAAGAGTCTAGGTTTGAAAAAGGTAACCTTTACGATCAATCTTTGAGTTCTCTCCAGTTCCAATAACTTAGTTTTGTCAGTACCGCCCCATGAGTTTATACAATAGATAACAATAGATTGTATCAAGGCATAGTAAACCAGATTAATATCTCCCTATCTTCCACGTGTCTAAAAATATACGTAAGTTTACGCACTTTTTGCGCGAATGATGTTGAACTGTCGAAATGAAAGCCATTTCTACTGTTGGTGTGTTAAGAAAATACTTCTGACACTTCTTGACAGATTTAAACCCGTAAGTAATGAACTAATTTATAACTTACATGCTGACTTCGACTTCGCTGACTTCTGCCTTCACAGTTGAAACTGGGAAGTAAATTTCTGGTTCCTCACTGAAATTTAAAGAAACATGAGAATGCGTATTGATCAGAGATCGGATATTCGGATTCATAAATTCACCGAAAGTTGAGAACTTGGCTAGTATGGAACGCGCGTAGTATCAACGAAATCTTAATGTAAGTAAAAGTAGAATATAATAAACTTGTATCTCCAAATTTACAATTTATCTATAAATTAGCGATAGGAATTGCATAAATCACTGATTATTAACCTCCGGCACCCAAGCTAAGATTAAACTTGTGTATGGGTGCCAGGGATCTCTCTGTTAAGAAATTTTTCAAATTTATACAAAATAAGTATGAATAAAAAAAAAGGTTTCAATTAAAACACACCACCCATGGGGCTCCTACAGACACAAATTGGCATCGGAGCGTCTGCCTATCTGACCTCCTCAACTCAGCTAGTACACGATACTCCTTGGTAATAATGGTTGTCAGACTTGAGCTTCTGACTACTCGTCAAAGATCTACGAATGACAACCGGGACCAATGGCTTAAAGTACTATCTGAAGCACGGAGGGATCTCGATATGTAATGGCTGGTCAGCTATTCATGAAACCAACCGCGGCTAGAGCTTAACCTTCAATCGACCCGTGCGGCTTGTATTTTTTAGCTGGAGCCCCTCCCAAAGCCAAACACCAGTTTTGTTTTAAACAAAAGAAATCAAGATGAGTATAATTACTTACTTGTTGGATTCGGGAGATTCCACTTTCACCACCAACATCTCAGCGCTGAAAGCATAAAAAAAGATTATTTTCACACTCATTTTGTGTGCTGTAGTCGGGGTTTGTGTCCAGTTGTTGGATCTTTTAGAGCAGTGCTGGCCCAGTGGTGACGGCCGCGACCTGTAGGTCGTAGGTTAGAAACCAGCGAGCGCTTTACATAGTGTGAATTATATCATCACCACTGGTCTCATCAGATTCGTAATATTTGTTAAAATGCGTTAAAACACAGATGAAACTCACTCTTGAGGGTTACTCGATTGCTCGTTATTGCCGGCATTGTCATCCGAACTATCGTCATCGCTCGAACTGAAACCAATAAATATATCACTTTAGTTTTTAAATTGTTTTATCAATAGCAAAAAAAAAAAACAGTTTAAAAACTAAAAATCACACTTTAAAAACCAAACCAAAAAAGTAGAAAATAATTTAATTCTATTAAACAGCGTGGGGTGCTTTTGAGGTATTGTTATAATAAATTAATATTTAGCACCCCACGCTTTTTAATAGAGTTAAATTATTTTCCACTTTTTAGTTTGGTTTTTAAACCGTGTTTTTTATTTTTTGTTTTTTTTAAACTATTATTAATTTTCCATTTTTAGTTCTGCTAACTACAAAAGCATGTTTTTTACTATTTTTTTTTGTTTTGAAATTATTGAACTGTCATCGGTCCTCAATAAGTCTACAAAGTTTAAATGAAATCTGACCGTTTGAAGTGGGTCAAAATCAAGTCCAAAGGAGTCGGTTACAAACAAACAAATATGCTTACAAACATACAGGTGAAGCTAATAAAAGCGAGTTAAAAAGGAAAAGAGTATGCTTAAGTCGAATCCGACTTAGCCGGGCCGCGTTCGGGAAGCTACGCAATATGTTCTCGTCCCACATACCGCAGTGTCACAAGACGAAAGTCTTTGACCAGTGCGTGTTGCCAGTGATGACCTATGGCACTGAAACGTGGTCGCACACAATGGGCCTTATCAGAAGGCTAAAAGTCACCCAAAGGGCAATGGAGAGAGCTATGCTTGAAGTTTCCCTACGTGATTGAATCAGGAACGATGAGATCCGCAGGAGAACCAAGGTAATACGACACAGCCCGAAGAATTTCCTATCTTGGAAACTGGAAGTGGGCAGCTTTCGACTGAAATGATGATGATGTTGCTTAGATGGTTTGGTCATGTTGAGAGGAGGAATGTAGGGCAACTAACAAAAGGTATTTACATGACAGATGTGAGTGGAAAAGCCGGGAGGTGATGCCCTAGAAGGAGACACAGTGAACTTAATGGTGATGTTCTTGTTAAAAATACAGTAATCCAATGTAAACACATACCTATTAGTGTCTCTGTATCTCTTGCGAGCTCTGCGTCGTTCCTCAGGCGGTTCCTGTCGCTTTTCCGCATTCCGTCCCTCTTCCTCCTGCAGTATATGAAGTACCGTCGACTCACTCACTCCAGTAGCCAGTGCAGTCCGCTGGCGGAACTTCGACAGAGGAGTCAGGTCCAAGTCTCCATAAATTGTCTTCAACTCTTCATACTCTTGCTCAAAGTAATGGTATACTTTTGCGACGAGTATTTTTGTTTGATCCTGAGGAATTGCAGGTCATGGTTAAATCGTGAACAAATATGAATGGAGACGGCTATAAGAGCAGGGGAAGCTCAAAGAAACAGTGAAAAAATCGTGTGATTGATGTAACCAATATTTTGGTTTTAAATAGTGTCCGTGGCGTTTCTGTCCCATTCTTCTCCATAGAACCTACTACGCTTTGGAATAGAGTGATTACGTTCATTTTTCTGTCTGACTGACCGACCCCTTGACTATTCAAAAGTGCCCGTAATTGGTTCAATTGAAATAAATGTTATGAGTTTCGAGTTGGTTACAAATTATATGGCTAAAAGGGCGTAAACAATGAGATGTCGATTCCTAATCAGTCATTTATTCAAATTAGGCTGAGAAGAAGCACTTATCGAACGTCAAAATTACATAAGCTGTCCCCCAAAATGCCCGCCCTTCACCACTTCCTAGTGCTTTAATTGGGAAGAAGAAGTGGTGCAACAAATCCCGTTAGCAGCACAGCTGTCTGTTTAGTAATTCTATACAGAGGTATGCAAAGTAATGAACATTACGAGAAACAGAGCATTAATTAAATAATTTGTCAAATGTCAGCTAGCCATGCCAATATACAAACAAATAAAATAAAAGCTTAACTAAAGCACAAACTATAATATTTAAAAATGTTAACAAAGCATAATACCAAAATAGTATAACCATAGTATAAAGAGGGGAAGTAGGCTATCTCCAGCCCAATCCGCGATAAAATTGCCTACTGTCTCAGGGTTGTCACTTTTATCTAAATTTTAATTCAGTGCTGTGCTTTAAATTGGCAAGGGTCGGGAAGTTGTATTTTTTTACGTGTATTGTCTGGGTACAGGGTTTGTGAGGTCGGTTTTACCTAAACGATGATGTTCTTTTTATTTGTATGAATGACAAAGTTATATTTGCGGTTTTTGAAAAACTGCTACATCTCAAAAACTGCTAACTGTATCTCCTTCAAACCAATTTTCGTTGAAAGTGTTTTTTGACATCTACAGCATATATTTTTGTTAGATTTTTTACTCTCGTACTTTAAAAGTTAGAAGGGGGGACGACGACGACACACATTTTACCACTTCAGAAGAGATTATCTTTCAAACGATTGACTTTGAGAAAAAATGGTTTTAGAAACCTCAATGTCAATTTTAAAGACCTATCCAGAGACACCCCATAAGTACCTACAGGTTTGAAGAAAAAAACTTTTTTTTAGTTTCATTTCCATGTATGCGGATATATTTTTTTTTTTTTTTGTATAAAAATCGTAACGCGGTTCACAGAATACATCTACCTACCAAGTTTCAACTATGTAGTCTAAATAGTTTCGAAATAAATTGGCTGTGACATACGGACAGACGGACAGAGACAGACAGACATGACGAATCTATAAGGGTTCCGTTTTTGGCTATTCGGCTACAGAACCATAAAAAGGGGATAAAATAAACCGGCGCGGGGCTGTGTGGGTGCGACTGACCGCGCTTCGTCGGATTCGGTTGTCGCCCAAACTGCTAACAAATACAATGCGTTTTTTGGTCAGTTGCAAGCACGAAACCACAGCTTGTACCATAGTACCTAAATCGATCACGTGATCACCAGTTTTGTATGGGAAGTCCTAATTTTTTTTTTCATGTTTCGACCCATGTTTCTTGGGGAAAGTTGTTCAGTTTTATGAGTACAAGCTGTGGTTTCGTGCTTGCAACTGACCAAAAAAAACACCTTTTATTTATAGACTAAGAGCTTGTGTTTAAATTATTTGCTTAGTAAATTATTTACTAGTCAGTTTTTAATTTTTTTTAATAGGTGTAATGTAGTATTTATGCACATAAAGGACATTTATTTTATTTTTATTAAAACAAACATAAAATAATACAAACACATCTATTGAATCACACATTTATTATAAAATTACAAATTAGCAACAGAAAAATACTTTCTTCGTTTTCGACTGTTACGAAATGCCTTGTTATTAAACTTTAATGTGTAATATATGCGCATCCTTATAAATAACTTTTGCAAATATAATTTCGGAAAGCATGGACAGGGTAGCGAAAAATTTAAATCTTTTATTTGTTCATAAACAGACATACCAATTTTGCAGTTTATGTGATCATTTTTAAATGTTTTTTGGAATATCTGCTCCATTCTCTTAATATTTTCTACAAAGTCGTCAGGTGGAACCACTAACAAAATCTGGTCTGTAGAATAATTTTTGTAGTGAAGGTACCTGGATTCTGCACTTTAATTGCAAACTTGCTGATTAGCACTTAAATACGATTTAAGTAGTTCGCAATCCTCGTGACGATCCATGCATTTTTCAACAAGGCTCCGTATACGTAAAAAAAGCATTTTTTTCGGGAATATCAAATTCTACCTAATCTGAACGACTAATATCACGCAAAACACAATTTGACTGCAACATCTCTGGTTGGTTAATATTAATCACGGGTGGAAAGTTATTGATTTGAGTATCGTCTTTATCCGTATTTTTGTGATCACTCAAGTGAACGAGGAATTCTGTCAAATCTTCCGTACAATTGCCTTCTTTCGGCGCCCGGGTAATATTAGCAAAGAAAATTTTACGATACGCGGATATAAATTGTCTGCTGGTTGGTTCTAGAGCATTTCCATTTTTGGATCTAATTTTACCAAAAAAAAATCTCAATCACGTCCTGATTAAGACGTCTTGTTAGAATGTATTAATACCCTTCTTGCTTAAGATCTTCATATAAATGCAAAATTGACTGGATTGTGATCTCAAACCCTTGAATAAATTTTACGTTTTGAGTAGCGTCGTTTCCATTATGGGGATCTCGTAATTTTAATGTTCGGAAAAAAATCAACATTCTATTGAAAAAATCAATCTGTTCTATACGACCACAAAATGCTCTTTTGTACTTATAGCTGTCACGAAGACTCGATGAGTTTAATGCATCAAATTAATCGTTCATCAACATTATTAATTTGACTGTGTGCCTTGCTGACTCATCTATCACATTAAAATCTACATATGTTGACAAACCAGCTGCTACAGATCGACTTAAAAGTTGTGTCGCATAGCGAACTTTCATTTTTTCAAAGTTCGTAGGGTACATATGGCTGTTAGTCAATTTATGAGCTTGTCTAAAGCTTTTTTTCTTATCATATTCATAGAATTTTTTTATGTGACAAAATTTTGCAACAGCACCATTATTGAAATGAAAATCATACGCCATCAAGTTGGTACGAACCAACTTTATCAAATGTGGTGCGTCAAAAATATAATAAATTTTATGGCCATTAACAGTAAAATAAGTTTTGTTCACGCAAATCCCTCTTTTTTTAGCAGCTTTTAACATATCTGGTCCCATATCTGAAACGCACACTCTAATTTTTTATCCGATCTCAAAGAGTTTAATTATAAGTTTATCGATCCATTCAGAAATATTATCATCGCTTGAACATTCCGATAATAAGGCGTAGCCAATTGGCTGGCTCCATTTCACAAAAATACCTCTCATGATTACCACTAAGGCATATTTTGTTGGTGTCGGCGATTGAACGCCATGTACTTCATGGAAACCTATTATTTTATCATTTTTTAAATCATAAAAGACGTTCGTTTTTAAACTCATAGCGTCCATCACTAAAGTACAATGTTTTTCTCTCTCCGACATATTGTTAACTTTTAATTTTAGTGTTGTCATTAATACTTCGTTTATTTGAGTAGTAATTGGAATGTATAACTTATTCAACGTACTTCTACATGGCAGACAAATAGTTTTTTCTAATAAGCGGTAAGCTTGTGGGCTGACGTAGTACAAGTTTAAGCAAAACATTTTGTAAGCGATAGTGTATCTGTTTCCTTTGTTAGCACATTTTAAGTATGTTTGAGCTTTAACAAGTTCGGCTAAGTCCTTAGATAAAAAACGATCACATAATTTATGAAACATATCTTGTGAAGAATTTGCTGATTCATTTGCTCGTAAACTTTTTCTACAATCTAATAACTACAATTTTAATTTCCTCTTGCATGGGGTACTTGCAGAAAGACCAGCAGTAGTTTGAGTTAGGTTATCCGTGGTTTTAATGTCCGTTTGGCATGATGAAGTGGCACTAGTTGTTTCCGTTAGACTAGAATTGTTATATGAAGTTGTTATTTCCACTTGTGTATGTTTATCAGTATTTTTTAGATTAGGCAAATTCAAATTCGGCAAACAATTTTTTTTTAGTAATTTTCTAGCACTGTTTTTGATTATTTCTTCTGGGTGGAAATGGGCTTCACAAACCACATGCTTGGATTGAGATTTATTTATCAAATCCTCGCGGTCAATTAAGCGCAGCCACTGAAGGCGTCTGAAATGGAAAGCACATATAATATACATTAGGTATCTATCATAAAAAGTTGAATAAAGTGACTAAAATATTATATAAAAAAACATCGTAAAACAACCTAAAAAAACCAACGCCCGTCTCTTGGACTATAATCAATTTTTGTTCTGTTGTTACGAATGGTTACGATTCGAACTTTGCTCTAATTATCTGATTCACAATTCGTCAAATAATTTTAATTACGACTTTATAACTGTAAGTACTTTGTTACTATACCTACAATACTGAGAAATCGGCATGACTAAACGTAAACGTATGCCACTTTCCGAATTAGAAAAATAGCGCTCACATCAATAATTTGCGTTCCGAGTTAGATATCGCGATTATGACAGCTAAAAACTGTCATTTTTGTCATCAATACGGAACGCTCGTGAACGCGCTAACAGTGCTCACTCAATGTTAAAACCTATTTACACCATATAAAACTTGTATAGACCACAAATTTCAGCTTCTTATTTGATTATGTGACGATTCTAGCCAGAATCACTATTTATAAGTTAGCTAAAACTACGATACGAATCAGAACATAACAGCACAGGTGTCATTTTTGACAGCGCTCACGGTGATACTAATAAAGCGCATGGTCGGCGTTATCGCAAGATGGCGCATGTCATGACGTCATCTATGACGATTCACGGGACATCGTTATCGCGCTCACGCCAATTCGGAACGGGTGTGAGCACGCTCAAATCGATATTATCGTATCTCGGAACGTAACCAAAGCATTAGCGGCATATCAATTGACAGATCAAAAGTAGGAACCTAATACATTCTAGTGGTAAAGTAGGCCTGCCTACTTCGTCTGTCTGATAGAAAACTAATACAACAAAAAATAAGTAGGTATCTCATCATCAAGTAAAAATTATATGCTAGAATACGTGACTTGCTTACCTTTCCTGTTCAGTAGGTAATCTGAACAGAGACAACTCTGGAATCGATGAATTATTTAGACACCCAAACACACAGCAATAATTTCTCCTGCGATTATCACTCATTTTTCATACATTTAGCGGTACCGAAAAGCCGTGACGCGCGAACCTTGTGCGGCGTTAGCCCCGACTGGCGCACTGAGAAACGGGTCGAGATTTTGTTTGAGTGTGCGTGCGGCGACGCATAGATACTACGGCGCACACATACAAGCCGCGCGCGGTGCGTTTGTATGAAGATAACATACTTCCCCTCTTTATACTATGGTTTAAAAGGCGTGATAGCTTGCATATGCAATGCTGGATTATGTTCACATAGCTGTTACGAGTACGACTCGAGTTACAAGTCGAGGCCACACATGATAACCTAGGACCATGGACGTAAAATAAATAGACAGGTAGGCAATTATTAATAGCAATAACAAAATCATGGTCAGCAAGACGACCAGCAGTTATAGATAGTCTATTCACCTCTGCCAACAATTCAAGGAATAAGTGCTTTTCTTTAAACAATCATTGTGTTACTGATGTCGTGAGGAAAGTTTGGAGTATGAATGTCGATGGCTATAAGAGTAGGGGAAGACCAAAGAAACGATGGATGGATTGTGTGATTGATGATATGGTTAGAAAGGGTGTGACTACGGAGGTGACGACTAATAGAGAAGTGAGGAAAACTAAGCCATGTTGCGCCGACCACATAAGGGCAGGAGAATGATGAATGATAATTCCCCAATTTATTTGTGGTCGACGCAACTTGTCGGTTTGTTCTACACTTATCTAGTAGTTGTCACTGTGTTAGTGTAGATTCCCGAACTACGGTAAATCGTAAGATTTTGCAATAAATGTAACACTGATAGTCGTGCTCTTAAAACAGCGTTCTTGTTTTGAGACACTGTGTTTATTTTTGAGTTCTCCTAGCACTGACGAGATAAATATTGGGTTTGAAGGTGTATCTCAGAAGCTCATGTTTAAGGTAATGAACAGAACTTAGGATGCATAATAGAGCAAGACTTTATGTCGTAGCCGTAAGGTCAATTTTCGTAGAGCAAACGTCACCAGTGCTGTACTTAAAGGAGAAATACTCACATCTTGTATTCCTTCCGCGGTGTGCGTCACCTCCGTTTTACATTTCGGGCAGAACACTTTAATTTCCTTCTCACTTAGTGGCTCGTCTTCCTGTGAAACAAGGAAATTTTATACGTTAGTCATTAAGAAACTGGTTTTATAGTTTTCTACACGACAAAAAAAAAAAACAAATACACATTATGGCAGTAGTTTATATTAAAAATCGTTTACGGATCAATTTCTGTTATTTTAAATTTATTAAAGGTACTTTATTCGTTTATCCCAAAAATAAAGACAACTACGTAAAGGACAATGCCAGAAACTCTATAGAGCTTTGACCCATAAATACAGGTTGGTTATCAAGAATTCTAAATGTAGCATTCTATTGCTGATTTATTAGTAATAACTTAAAATATGTTTAAATTAATAAAACGATCCTCATTATATTTAAATAGACTGGAACTTTTTTCTTAGAAGATTTTAATTGTTGGTACAGGCTTGAGGAACAGGACCCATTTGAGACTGAAAAGAAAATATACTGGATTAGGTAGGCAATACACACAAATATACAACAAGCCATTGTTCTGCAATGTTCTTTTATTGTTTAGGAGATAATCAAAATGACTAATAAGATTAGTATAATTTGCTATATACAATTAACACAATGTAAATACAATGACATCAATTTATATACAATTTTGGTGTGTAGATAAAAAAAATATATCTTAACATCCTTGATCATTTTGGATCCAACGTTCCTTTTTTCTCTTGGTTATAGTTCTTGCAATGATCGTACTTGCATGCATTAACTTATTGTCAACTTCATATGTACGTGTCTTCTTCTTCAACTCTGTCAATTGTAATTTCTTGTTACGTTCGTAATGTTGTAAACGCTTCACTGACCTTTTCAGTTTTGCCACTTTTTTCATCAAAAGTAGAATTTCATTTTCCTTGTTCAATTAGCTTCATCTTTCTAACTCACCGACCTTGACAATTCAAAAGTGCCTGTAATTGGTTTATTTGAAATAAATGCTTTGAGTTTGAGTTTGAGTTTTGACTTGGAAGGTACATCAAATGGGCCACTGAAAAAAGCAGTTACACAATTGATTCTCGATTTTATCTACTTGTCTTTAAACGATCCCTTGGGTGAACAGATTTCCATTAGTACTTGCACGAGATTGTCTTCAACATTCAACTTAGAAGTCGTATCTTTCATCTGTACATCATCTACTGATGAATGTGGCATTGGCAAACTACTCTCTGTTGAAGATGATGGAAGTTCACACTTGTCAACCAAATGAGCGGTCTGACTTTCTATGGCGCCTTTCGTTAGATGTAACGTTGGCAAGCTGCCATCCTTCCATATTATTCTCTCATTGACTCACAGAACAGAGAATACAGAGAAGTGCCCCTACATTGGCTAAGCACGGGAACCAGTGTCGCCGAACTCACACATTTGCTTATCAAATTGTCCATTACACTCATAAAAAATAGTGATTTTACTTGAGGGATTTTACTTAAACGCATTAAAAGGCAAATCTAGCAAAGAAGAGGAGCTTGTTATAAAAAGTTATACCAAGCCCAACAAATGAGTTATGAACCTTATGAAGCCGGTGAAACGGAGCACGTAGTTTGTACTTATTTCTTGTGTTAACGGTGTGAATATCACTGTTTTTAGTGTACAAGTGAATATTTTGCCTAATATATAAGATGTTAGCGAATATGAATTGTGATGCCACCGTGAGAATACCAAGGAAACTCTGGCACCTAGCTGGTAAATTGCACGAACAGCACATTTTTTTTTTGAAAAAAATACTATTGTGACTAACAGAGATATTAAAGAGAACAAAAAAGCTAATTCATAAAGTAACACCTGACAAAGGAGAATGGAAATAAAAACGCTTAGTACGTTTTATCTTCAATTCTCCTTTGTTAGCCGCTACTCATCGTCCTAAATGTATATGTCACAAATCAATAAAGTGTACGTGTCGATCTCAAGTAACATGGGACAAGGGCAAGAAGATGATAATAATACCATGTTTTGGTAATAAACAATTAATACCTGGCCTGGCGGGCCGGCCCGTGGCCCTAATAAACAATTAACATATGTGTATATAAACCAATTCAATTCAATCGTCCCTTAAAAATTAAAATGTTCTTAGTAGCCATTGCTTTGTCGTTCCAATATCTATATCCTTTCTTTGAAATTTGTATATCCTGATCTTCGAAATGCTCTGAACATACAGTGATTGCTTTAGTTGGCATCCAGTTTTGTCTTCCCGTAGCTTTTATCCATTTTTCCTTAATAAAAGGATCTCGGGGAAAACTGAAATATTTAAATATTTTTTTTGAGGTCTATCTATACAGAAGCTAATGTATTATGGTTAATATTACGTAATGTTGTATTAATTAACTATTAGCTGCTGAAAGTAGAAAATTATCCCGAGGGAACATACTTTCGCGACGTGGTGTACCAAGTTTTATTGAAATCTGTTCAGCCTTTCGAGCGTAAAGAAGTAAGAAACATACAAACTTTCGGCTTATATTAGTGTGATTAGCAACCCGCGCCTACTTCGGACGGATGCAGGCTACGTGTTGTTATAACCTCGAGATTTCTGTGCAATGTTAGTTAAATTTTCACAAATTATACACATGAACCGTCCAACATAAATTTTCTGGATGATGGTGCCAGCCATGAAATGAAGAGTTTAAAATAAATAAAAATTATCGATACCGACCTACTTTACGGATGTGTCCCATCCCTAATTGAGTAGCGTCGAAGTTACTAGAATTTATCTAAGTATGATTTTCCAGATGAAGGTTGTTTATAGTTTGCATTGAAGTCATAAGATGTGGTATTGTCACTATAATCAAATATATTAAAAAGTTTAGTACTTACCGATGATACGATACACCTCCACAAGATACATTCTTTTTTCTGCTTTCGTTTTTGCAGGTCAAAACCGCACAACAAGGCATAATTTGTAATATTTCGCGTATTACTGTGACAACCAATCGCGACAAGTATCTGATGGCAAATACGCTAAATAAATGTTGCGCATCTCGGCTTAATGTTGACACGCGCGCCATATCTGAGGGGCAGTTCACTAATCCGTAACGGAATCTCCTCAATCAAAGCTCTTACTTGGTCTTTGGAGAGTCGGTACCTACGTCTTAATGAACTGACGATGCGTAAGGTCAAAAACATTATTGCAATAACTTGACGCAAAATTTCTTCTTACACTTCCAATGTCAACCGTATGGGCAAGTTGAACGAAATCCATATAAAACATCATTTTGTAGGGAAGAAAACGAGAGCAATCTTAGAGCGATCCGGGAAAAGCTACACTTTACCAACCTATGTGTAATCGCGAATTTTGACAGATGAACGGTTACGGTTTGGCTTTGTTTCGATTCTAACAAATGTCAAAATACTAGTAGAATGAGACTAACGTCACGCTCAGGTCAGAGTCCGTTTCACGTAAGAATACCCCTCAGAGTGGCGCTTCCGTCGCTCTCAACATTCGAAAATAAGCTCTATCACTATAGATTTATGCAAACTACATATAAGTTCCAATAATATTCCGTGGGACTTCTTACACGACGCGGACTTTACGTTCATGTTCGACTTTGTTATTGGAACCGGGTTTTGACATTGTTTGGATCGATCGTTGGCGTAAACTGAAACGTAACCGCAGTTGGACATGGGAAAACCCTTAAAGTTGTGATTCGGTTGCGATTCTTTTGCGATTTTTTTACAATTTTGTTAGTAGTATCGGCCCCCAGTTTTTGTCAAAATACAAGGAACACAAAAATGTGCGTGTTCCTATAGAGACATTGCTCTTTCCTAATATATTAAACCACTTCTGCTTCAATTCATGATCAGAGGGAAATCTGTAAAATTGTTCCAATAAATTAATAGGTATCAATACAATTTAAATACATCTCTTTTATAGAGGTTCGATCATGGAGAATAATATCCAGTGTGAAACAAAAAAAACGTATTAAAAAAGAAAAATAATTGCTTTTTTTATTAACTAAACAAGTTTAGTTACTTTTTTTAACTTAACAATCATAATCAACAAACAATTTACGTAAATAAGTATATATAAATGAAAATGTAAATATATATATATACACTTGATATTCATAACCTTTCTTTCATTGATTATTCATTATTTGTGACATTTTCCATAAAACGAAGGATGAATTGTGTGAAAGATGATATAGGTAGAAAGGGCGTGACTACTGTGATGAGGGCTACGGATAAGGCATCCAAGAGTGAACATAGACAAATTGGTCAGACTACTTATAAACTGGGATAAGGGCGGGAGGATGATACCCACATCCTCAGATCAAGTAAAAAAAGGTAGATAACGCACGGCCTTTGCTAATACTGAAGCCAGAAAACTAAGCTCCTTCAAGTAAACACACGCGCTCACGCACACACATGCATCAAACTACGCTCATTTTCGTCAGTACCTTATGGGTCGTCGTACAGTGAGTTTGTCTAAAAAATGCCGTCCTGTGTAATTAAATGGTCTAAAAAAACTACAAAAGTGACCGAAAAGTCTGAAGGAATATCGTTTCACACGTAGGTTCACACATGACTATATTTTTTATGTTATTCTAACACAATTTTGAGGTTATTCGACACAAATAATGTCAATTTCCCGAAATGACGTATCGGGAGAGTGTTGCCAGGAGTCCGAATTTCTAATTGCCCAAAAATGTGGGTAAGTAAATTGTAGGAAAATTCATAGCAAAATAATTAAGTACTGAGTGGAAATCATTATTGTTTAGGTTTTCATTTTGTAAATCACGTAATTATTATGTTACAAGTCAATGTTCTGTTTTGTACTTACTTTAATATACTTTTTTATTTCATCTAGAAAAGTTTATCTTTAATTCCATGGAAAGGTTTTTTCTCTACTCATTAATTCCTATTTTTTTTTTTTTGTGTATTTTTTTTTAAAATAATTACTTCACATAACCTTTGTTGTATTTTTTTTCACTACTCACACACCCACGACGGGAGTATCTACTGAGACGATTTATAAAGTGATTCTACACGCCTCCTACATATTTATATCTTTATTGTGATTTATAAAAAAAATATTTTCGCATTCACATATTACCTATTTTTACGAAATTTTAAGGGACATTTAAAAAAAAGTGAAAACACTTCATTGACTCACACATAGTTAAAAAAATGGTAACACATTTTTATTCTAAGTGCTTTATCTACCTTTTTTTACTTGATCTGAGCCCACATCATATCCGCACTGCTCCGGCCGACACCAACCGTCTACATTGAGGGCGCATTTATTGATATTGTATATGTGTCTACCGGTAGAAGACGTCAAATTAATATCAAGCTTGTGTAAATATTGATGGGCGAACCTTAATTCGTTGAAAGTGTAATAAGTTCATTATGAAATGATAATTATAAAGAACATCAGGTTAGGTCTAATAAAAACACAACATCTTAATTAATGTAGTTATTCTTCTTCTACAAAAACATGATTTAAATGCTGAGCTGGTAGTACAATGTTATCCTGATACCTTGCCCTTCCCAAGTACCAAACAACTGTCATTACATGGGTACAACAACCAAGCGTTCGGTGACCAACTATGCAATTACAGCAATACTCTAGGATGCCACTTCGCCTAGATAAATTAGTTTTAAAAAACTAAACAAAATATAAACATAATATGTTTTTCTTCCCACATGCCGTGAACGTCTTTTGCCCCTTAATAATACAACGCCCTCGGTTTCACTGACATTCATTTGAGACAAATTGATATAACTTGGCATTTCAGGACATACTTCAATTAGGTATATAGGTGCCATTAATTTTAACATGCTCAGTATAATAAGACTTAGCCTGCCGTATTTGGTAAGTACCCAAGGAAAATAATATTAAATCATCATAGGCTAATCAGGGGAAGAATATCCGCGCAGAAAACTTATTGTACAAAGCCGCTGCTATCTTGAAAAATTCTGCACTAGATGTGGCAAACCTTTATTAATAAATTCATGCCTGAATAATTTATAGTCTCTTTTCATGTGACCATTCACTACCTCTACCACCCAGCGACAAATTGTGCTGCAACAGTTTTAATTAGCTTGTTGTGTGGTCAATTGATTGTTTCCTTGCATTAAGGAGTGTGGCACATGAGGCTCATAACCACACTGTTCTAATAACGTTATTGAATCCGTAAAACCTCTATCCAAAATGAAATTTCTCTGAAACAGGATCTTACTGCACCATTTTCATCATTAAAAAGTGACAACATAATCTCGGCATCTGAGGTGGTAGCTTTGTATACCCAGGCAATCCAATATAATTATATCCATCACATAAAACTACCAACATAGGTGTAAGCGACACGATGTGCCTACTCGTAGCTTTGTTTACAATTTTTATAATGTATATGTGTGAGTCAGGAAGAAGCGCGCGGACGCGGTAGAACAGTAGAACATGCTAGTACAAATTTGAGACCCATGCATACCGCACGCTTCTTTCTGTCATTTGTCGTTGATTTTGTTAAGATTTCGTACCTACCAATTACACGGAATTATATAATATCTGCGTTTGATTCAATAGGCTTAAGTAAGTTCCTGTACTTATGCAAAGAATAAGTCTTTTTGAAAGCTGTAATTACTACTTAAGTAAAATTATAAGTGCCATCCCAAATAACAATGGGTTTAACGTCATGGCCATTAGGCATTAATAAATTGTGTGATAGCATCTGTTGTCTGGTAATATGGGATAGACCTAAATGTCTGGGAACAAACTCCTCTGACATGATTTTCCTGACCTTATTCATGTAGCCCTCAAGTGTACGCCTCGGAACATTCATAATGCTTGCTATTCTTTCATCAGAATCACCACTTCTATATTTAATTAAAAGGGCTGATAAACCAGTCTTCATATTTTCTTCAGAAAGCCTTGGAACAAGGTCCAATAAACTTATAAAGTTTTGTCTTGTCAACCCCACCCAGTATTGCAACAAATTGTCCTCTATATTAAGAAATTCTTAGAAGTTAGTAAGTCGGATTGTGATTTATATAAGAAAAGATGTGCTCAATTTGCTGAGAGTTAAAATATGAATTAAGTACTAGAATTATACAGTGCATCCCATTAATTGATTATAAGATGACTACTACAAATCCTAATATAGGTTGGAAGAAATAGTTTATAATCTTGTAGCAACCTAATTCTCAATGATTCAGATATAGTGTGAGTATCTATGTTTTTGCATTGTGGTAGTGCACAGTTATCCGGGCTTCCGGTTGCTCTTTTGTAATTAGGTAATAGAATGGTAAGTGTATTTACTTGAGGTACATTTGGTACATTTGCAGGTATCTGTTCTGAACCTGACGATCGTGGAGAACTGAGCTGTGATGACAACTCCTGATCAGAAATTAAGTTTAGTGCAGGTACTGCAACTGTATCTTCTTGCGGTTGCTGGTCTGGCTCTGCTCTACTCAGGATCTGGGTCTGATGAGGCATCCGGGCAACAGTACATCCAGCTGCTCTGTAGCAATTGTGGCACAAACGATCCATGGAATTCAACTAAAAATAATTCAAAACTAAAGACCAACATCACTTTAAATTATAGTTAGCCACAATAGTTTACTTATAACTTAATAATATGCCTAACTTGCTTCAGAAAGCATGTTATGTATCTAGGCAGTCGCTCCATGTAAAATACTGGTATTCAGGTGCATACAGTTAGACTGGAAGCCGATTCCACCATAGTTGGGAAAAGGCTGGCCGATGATGATGATGAATATGAATAAATGTAGATATGTACTTAGATCAGTATAATAGAACAAAATAACTTGTACTGTAGTCTGAAATGTATTTTTATTTGATATAACTTATTATCTCATTTATAGAACGGAGAAGACCTATGTGCGTTTTAAAAAAAAATTAGTATGAAAAATTACAACTTCTAAGTTCATTAGGTATATAAAAACTAAAAGCCATTTTAAACTTGGTTTTATTTGAAAAAAGTTCTTTAGCTCACATCCTTTCTAATAAGGTATGATACATGCCATGGAAACAATTTATTATGTAGGTAAAGTACTAATTAGAAGAGTCAGTTACGGAGTGTTTTAAGAAGACTTATTACGGTAATTTGATTTTTAATTTATTTCGAATAAAAATACATTGCAGACCTGTAATAAAAGTTATTTTGTTCCATTACAACAATAAACAAAAAAAAAACATATGACAATTCAAAGGCAAGATTTTGCATACCTAATTCAAAGAAAAAACATATATTGATTACCATCACGCTTAGGACATGGGGTCTTTGGGTGAAACCTAGCAAACAACCACCCCAATACCCTAAAAAATTGTGTCAGTCCATGCGCCGAACAGCCGGTATAGGTACCTACCAGTGTGCGTTACCCAGGCCAGATGTTGTCGAAAATGGTCATTTGAATCTTATAGATAATTAGTTTTGCGGCTTCTGTAATTGTTGCGCACATTTTTAAATTTGTTGCGCTTATAGTTTTTTAATTATTTCACAAAAACATTTCCTGCTGGGGTAACGTTACCCCAGCCAGACCTTTTTCTTTCTAATGGGAATATTTAAATAATTACTAGCTATAAAATTAGTTGTCTAGATGAAGTAAATGTTGTGCCTTATTTTGTATTTGTTCTTTCATCGGTTGCGAAGTTATTCGAGATTTTGCTGGGGTAACGTTTTTGGTTTTGCTAGATCTTTGAAATGGTTAAGCGGATTCTTATCATATTTTGTACATGGCTTCTTGGGAATTAGTTTAAATTTGTTCTGCAATAAAAAAACCAAAATAATACATAGCTTAAAGGTTATTTCATTAAATAGAAAAACACTTCAATTGGTCCCAGCACTCTCAATAAGAGCTCTAAAGACTTACTTTAAACGTTATTTTAAAGCTTGTAACTGCCTTCAAATGTACGTGAAGTTTCATTAGTATCCTGTAAGTATTTAACAAGTTATGATGATATTGAGTTCTTCACGAGCACGGTCTTGATGCGCGCGGTGTTATTTGGCCACTGGATTGGATATATGAACTGAATGTTATGTCAATTATTAGTTTTTTAGTTCAGTTGTATATTAGTAAAATTTCAGCTCAGTACACTGGATAATTAATGAGATAATACGATTAAAGTCATCTGGACGTGAATGACCGTGGTAACCCGACCAAGTTTAGGTGGTTACGAAAAAGCGAAAACGCAGAACATTATACTATCTTTTGAAATGTTTAGTATAATACACCTTACAATTTCGGTACAGACGCGTACACTGTTAAATACATTAATAATATAATAATATCTGTACTATGAAAACATTATTATTATCTTCCAGTTGCACAAACTTATCAAAAATCACTGATATAACATGTCGTTCGGTGGGACGCGAAAGGGGTGGGGTGAAGGGGCGCATTGTTTGCATATCGCACTAAACATGCTCCGTAATCACATAATTCATCTTGTAGAGTGCGCATGCGTTTCGGCAGTTCCGTTTCCTGTTTTTGCAAATATTTATAGAGTGCGTGAGAGCTAATATAAAATAATAAGCGTGGCGAATTACTGCTAATGTGGAGTGCTTCTATTGATGATCATAGTTATGGTGCAGGCTGCTTGATGAATTCACGAACAAGGTAAGCTTGTATAATGTAACTACAGAAATAGTAGCAAAATTATTATTAATATGTACATGTTCTTAGGTACTTTTCTAAAACTGTATTTTTTAAGGCTTAAATATTTAAATTTAGGAACTTATTATTTTCTTTTCTTTCGTACTTAATTATTACCTAGACTGGAATTCTCAACAATGATAACGACATATTTATCCTTCGCTACATAGTACCTATAAAACAAAGTCGCTTCCCGTTTGTCTGTCCCTGTTTGCTTAGATCTTTAAAACTACGCAACGGATTCAATAGATTGATTCAAGTGGAAGGTTTTTGTGTATAGGTATATTGTCAAAATATGACTTGAAACTTGATTAATGAAATTCATGACTTAGCGACCGATTTTTATCGTTATCAATGTCGGGAGTCGGGACTACCGCAACAGGTAGGTATTTATTTATTTCCACAAACTCCTTGGACACGTAGACTTCTTAGATTTCTTAAAATCCATAATTACCTTGTTGCGACACTCGCGTTGATATAAACTCGCAAATAGATGACGATTCGAGTTTCAAATATGTAGGTAGCAAAACTACAATTGAAACCCCATTAAGGATTTAGACAAAAAAAATGTACTCTTTGTTTTTATTGTAGGCATAAACAGAATGGCAACATAGTAATAGCCGTGGGCCGCGATGATGGACGCGGTGATGGCGACAAAATACCTACGTATGAGTGTGGTGGCGACTATGGCTGCGTGGTGAAGTTATAAAAAATATCGTTTGACGTTCTCCTCTATGTCTGTATATCTATATAAGTTTAATAATACTTTCAAAGTTCAATTGAAATTATTATATTACCTGTCAATAAAAATTATTTAATAATCACGTAGTTTTTTTTAAACTTGTGTACATGTCTGTACTAAATTTGTAACACTATCCTACATATTTTAGAAGGTACCATAATGTTTTGCGTTTTCGCTTTTTCGTAACCACCTAAACTTGGTCGGGTTACCACGGTCATTCACTTCCTAATGACTTTAATCGTATTATCTCATTAATTATCCAATGTACTGAGCTGAAATTTTACTGATATACAACTGAACTAAAAAACTAATAATTGACATAACATTCAGTTCATATATCCAATCCAGTGGCCAAATAACACCGCGCGCATCAAGACCGTGCTCGTGAAGAACTCAATATCATCATAACTTGTTAAATACTTACAGGATACTAATGAAACTTCACGTACATTTGAAGGCAGTTACAAGCTTTAAAATAACGTGTAAAGTAAGTCTTTAGAGCTCTTATTGAGAGTGCTGGGACCAATTGAAGTGTTTTTCTATTTAATGAAATAACCTTTAAGCTATGTATTATTTTGGTTTTTTTATTGCAGAACAAATTTAAACTAATTCCCAAGAAGCCATGTACAAAATATGATAAGAATCCGCTTAACCATTTCAAAGATCTAGCAAAACCAAAAACGTTACCCCAGCAAAATCTCGAATAACTTCGCAACCGATGAAAGAACAAATACAAAATAAGGCACAACATTTACTTCATCTAGACAACTAATTTTATAGCTAGTAATTATTTAAATATTCCCATTAGAAAGAAAAAGGTCTGGCTGGGGTAACGTTACCCCAGCAGGAAATGTTTTTGTGAAATAATTAAAAAACTATAAGCGCAACAAATTTAAAAATGTGCGCAACAATTACAGAAGCCGCAAAACTAATTATCTATAAGATTCAAATGACCATTTTCGACAACATCTGGCCTGGGTAACGCACACTACCTACCATACATAAACTCACGCCTTTTGTATGGTGGTAAGCATAGTGTAGTGTAGTCTGTAGTTTACAGAATGAACACTTCTATTTATAAATAATAAGTTAAGAACTAACCTGACGAGGTGCAATATTGTTTGATATTAATAGTTGTATTTGTTGTTGCCTTGCAGTTGGGTTTGTACGCACTACAAGTTCACTTGGAAACCTTAAGACAGAGCGCCCACATGTAATGCAGACTCTTGAGTGGCCAATAACCCTTTGAGGCTGGTTAATATTGCTGGAGCTAACTTCAGATGGATGGGTGTCACTAGCAGTTTTCACATTATCCAACGATTCATTGATAGCCCTCATAGCTGCTTCCCAGCACTGAACACATATGTGATCCATTTCAGTTACCTGCAACATTACAACATAATTATAACAAAACCAGCCTATTACTGTCCCACTGCTGGGCAAAGGCCTCTTCTTATACAGAGACCGAACAAGCATTAATCACCACGCTTGCTCAAGGCGGGTTGAAGATTTCAGACTTACCTATATTCATTACTAGCGACCCGCCCCTTCTACCGTACACAAGGTCTTTACATCTAGACAATGAATCGAGATTTCTTTATTATATGTATGTAAGTTTAGTTTCAATGTAGTAAACATGTAGACCATAAATCATCTGGACTAAATTCTCTACATGATGGTAAAAACCACATCAAAAGCAGTTGCGTAGTTTAGAAGAAAAACGCAGCCACACACACAGACACGAAAAGCGAGTTCAATTTATAGGTAATATGTATAGATTAGTTCAGGTTTCGTCACGATTTATTCCTTCAACTATGTCAGTGATGTCAAGATGAAGAAGAAGAGGTACTTACTATGACAGGAGCAATCCATTCTGCTAACATTGAGATAGTTATTATGTCTAATTCTTCTAAAACATGTATACGCCGGGAATAGTGAAGATCGAGGTCACAGTTTATACACCTCATTGTCCGATTTGTTAATCAAAATCCAGATATGTGTGAGATTCAAAAGTCCGTGGTAGAAGCCGAGTTTTCAGGATAAAGCAGAAATCAAATGTCCAAGAGAGTAGCCAAAAACGTTAAAGAAAGCGAAAATAAAACCGGAGCAAGAATACACACAACTAGTATCTAACTATACCAGTACATTATATTATTATAGTCTAGTCTGGCGTGGCTTGGCATTTATGTTATATCTAAGGCATAATCTCCTTACGTAAAATGTACTCTGTGGAGTAATTCAATCGGGATCTAAGATCGGGATCTATGGTCGGGCGGCTCTTTCACTGACAGCCGCCGTTTCGTTCTGAAATAATGAGCTCCTCGTTAGACTATTTAGTTATAACATTATATTTTTATTGCGGGGTATTAAAAATATTGTAAATGCCTGAAGATACTCTTTAGGGACTCAAGAGAATAAAAATTATAATTTCAACTTCTCAAAAAAACTTAATTTTTTTGTACAAATCCTGCCATGATTCTTTGTCACTTATCCCAATTACATACTATAAAACAAAGTCGCTTTCTCTGTCCCTATATCCCTATGTATGCTTAAATTTTTAAATTACGCAACGGATTTTGATGCGGGTTTTTTTAAAAGATAGAGTGATTCAAGAGGAAGGGCATAATACACCGACCTCCACGCGGGCGAAGCCGCTGGCAAAAGCTAGTATATTATAAATGTGAAAGTTTGTAAAGATGTTTGGATGTCTGTTAAGCAATCACGCAAAAACGGCTGAACAGATTTGGATGAAATTTGGCACACGGATAGAATAACCCAAAACACAAAATCGCTGAGAAGTGGCTAGATGAGAATGCCTCTCTTCGACGACAGATGTCACAAGCTACTCTGGCGATCAAACGAGAAAATGTGATTTAAAATGAAAATATTAACTTTAGGGACTTACACGAGAAATGTTATGCCATTTAATATGTTTCAGTTGTATTCCTGAACAATTTTTGCATCCAACAACAGCGCACTTCACTATTAAAACATTTAAAAAAAAAACTATCAAAAAGACCACGGACCCGAACGCGATGACGATTCACTCGAAACTAAGGTTTGCGGGTCCGCCCACAGTGACGTCATGACCTAATTGAAGGCGCTTGCCTTGCGTGCGGCATCTCCGCTTTTTTCATTACTCCGTACTCCGTGGGTATATTGAATCACGTCAACAACCCGCTCGAAACAACAACAAAAAATATTGATCGTTACCAACCAGCTGATGTCATAAAAGGGTCGGCTGGCTGTTCACAATGGTGTGCTGGTGCCTACGCTTATGTATGGAAGTGAATGTTGAGAGTGACAAAAGAAGCATGAAAGTAGAATATTTTATGACTTGTTTCCGCCATCTTGTAAACAGTACGACACTAGCGGCGCAAACTCCACACAGTGAAATGACGAGTACTAAGCGAAAACGACCCGTAAGCACCGGTCGTTCAGGTAGACGTGACATCATACGCTGGAGCGCCAATTTTTGTTTTATATTAAAAAATGGTAACTTATCCCAGATTATATAACAGAAGGCAGATAGATCGCGCGGGACAATCATGTGAGGGAGGCACGTTTGTTTTGTAGACTTAAGCACTTTGCGGCAGTATGCGTGACAGCTCTTTAATAAAACGTCACGTGCCTCTACTACGTGTATGGTCGCCAGGATAATAAAAAACTTAAACATCATACATATTTCATTTAAAAAACAATATTTTTTTCTCAGAAAAGTTTAGTGAAGAGTTATTAATAATTATTGTGTAGAACTGGATCAGATGGAAACCTGCATAAATCGAAATATTTTGTGGATTTATGGCAACCATTTACTTCAACAGGGCATTTAATTTCTACTACCATGTTCTCCTCGGCACATACCGTCAGGAGTAGCGCTTAAATATGGTAATTCGTCGTCAATAAATAAACCCCATGGTTGTATATCTAATCCAGTGTCTTTTGAAATTTGCTCAAGAGCAATTTTTTTAATTATCAGTCCCATGTTTTATTGATTTATCGTGACTGTAAAGTTGTTGTAGTGACTGTTTAAAGTTACCACAACTGATATTTGGACGCCTTCTTATAACTCGGCCGAAGTTTGAGGCTGTTAACAGTTTCCTACTCAATTCCAGCCATTCACTGCACAAACTTTGTAAAATAGTCTCTTTTTCAACATTTTCTCTTTCTTCTTTGCTTTTCTTTAAATTATTGCTGAAAGTATTTTCTTCTTTTTCCATTATTTCTGGAACTGTATCCTCTCTAGCACAATTTTCACCGTAATTAACATCTTGCCCTTTACTATATAATGATCTATTTTCCCACGACTTTTGTCTTATAGTATTTTTTTTCAGTAACCGGCTTTGCTCAAGAAGCTTCATTTTTCCTTTAGGACTTTTGCCGGTGGCATATTTATAAGTAGTTGATAATAATACACGAGTGTTATAGGATATTGCGGCACCTTTGCATCTGTTTTCATATCCACCTTTTAGGCTATAATTTATTCGTTTTCCGCCAACTAGTTTAGCGATTATGCTATTGTAACTTTCAGCTTTCTTACTTTCCACATTATGTATGAGACTGGGTGCATGAGGGGCAACGTTTGACATAATTTGGCAAATTTTGCTCCAAAGAGTGCTTGTCCTAAATTCTTTATCGCTAGTGTCTTCCGTTATAGGTTTATTGCAGAAATATTTTTTGCAAGAACTAAGGTCACCAAAGGCATGTATATGAGCCTGCAATATATCGTTATAAAGAAGTTCAACGTGCGCTCGTTTCTCTGTTTCAAAATCAGATGTTAGCTTTTCAATTGCCCTTTGTATTGAAAATCTAATTGCACATACATTGTTACACGTAATGTGAATCTCTGGTGTCGGTTTTGATGTTTTTTTAACCAACCGACGTCCTTTTTCGGTGAAATAAACATCTTCTTGTTTGAAATGCGATGAACAGACCACACAAAATTTTGTGTAGAACTAGATCAGATGGAAACCTGCATAAACAGAAATATTTTGTGGATTTGTGACAACCATTTACTTCGTAAAGCCGTGAAGAGTCGTAATTATATTTTAAGCAGCTATTTTTTTCTACATTATGGTGACGTCATATTACCCATGATACTTCTTATGCTATGGCGAATCACCTGATGTAATTAGTAGGTATGAGAGCAATCCGCGGGCAATCCATTAAGTCGTTTTAGTTACGAAGACACATACAAACGGGCACACATACATACTTATTTACATGCATATAAACATACCAAACAAAAAAACGCGAAAAATAAAACACTTATTAACGGAATAAATAATTTTGTAAATAGTTCTTCCTGCATCCTATCCTTATTTCCTAACTTTGGGGGTAATTATTTAAATAAAAACTGGCAGCACCGACTGATGTTTGTCAAGGTTTTGTGTTTCAAGATGTCACTAACAGTGTTTGTGTAGAACATTCTTTTGTTTTTGTGTCGTTACTGGAGTCGGATGTGGTTGGCTGAGACGGGAGTAACTTTGTAGGCAAAGCATTAGGTTGTAATTGTGGTTTATATTTAACCACAGATAGGTCAAAATGTAGCGAACACACGAAATGCGATTTTCTTTTCGTTTCTGGTCTTGCTAAGTCCGGTCTGGCAATTAATTCTATCCAAGTTTTGCGACTGAAAAGAAAAATAAAAAAAATATAAGAAATAGTACCTACATAATTGAATATAAATTATTTAAGAGTATTAGGTATTTACCAGTTGACTAAATTGTTAATTTTATTACTTTAAAGGACCTACCAATAAAATACTAAACACGAAACATGCAAGGTAAAACAATGTACTTATTTAAAAAACGATAGTGAAACAAATTAGATAAGTAGGTACTCACATTTCTGTATCAACAGGTAAACTGAAAAAAGATAAGTTTTTATCTCTTCTCTTGCTGGATCTACATCCATCAACTGCACATAATACACCAGAGACAGCCATATCATAAGAATTTAAAACTAAGTACGTCGGGTCTACCGAAATAATTATGCGTGCGTACGCGCCTCGCGGCTGTCGGCAACCCACTGAGAAGTGGGTCGCGTGCGGCCCGGCGGCCGGTAGGTAATTAGCGCGCGTAGGTACCTACATGGAGTGATTGTTCTGGTATTCTGTACTAACAAAGTAACCAACAAAACCTTAAAAGAAAATGTATTTGTACGCCGGAAACGGCAGAATATTATGAACTTTTAGGGTTCCGTACCCGAAGGGTAACCAACGGGATTACAAGACCCTATTGCTAAGCCTCCGCTGTCCGCGGGCTGTATCTCAGGATCCGTAATAGTTGGACAGTTGAAATTGTCACAAAATATGTACTTATTTCTGTTGCCGCTAAATATAACAACAATAAATAAAAATAAAGACAAAGTTATAAATTAAAGGGGTCAACTCAATACACGAAACTACGTTTTTTGCCGTGTGGTATGGAAGCCTTCGAGTGCGACTCAGTCTCGCACTTGTCCGGTTTTTAACCATGTAAACAACTCTGTACTGTGACAAAATTCAGACAAATGAAAATGAAACCATTATTTTTTATTCCAACAAAGCCGGCTGTGTCGTGCGCCAGCTTGTTGCGTACAATCTGACACATTATCGACCGCGCAACCTTGAGAGCGCGCGGAGGTCGTTGCCTCCGACAAGCCCCCGATACTTTAGTCATTCGTAATAACATCGCGATGAGATTTTTTCGCGCACTGGATTTTGAACTCTCGGTGTTGAAGCGAGCATTGAGAATCCACCAGAGTGCAGCGCGAGTGAGTCTCAGCGCGTCGAAACAAGTGCGCGCATTTTGAAAGATTTGCTAATCCATTGCTTCATACGTTCGAATTTGTCTGCTCAACAAATAAAACGCAATGAATGTTGTAGAACTGTCAAAATGAAAGCCATTCCTACCCGTTAGTGTGTTTAGCAACCATATATTTTTATCTTGTTTTCGTTCAACTTGTGATCGCCACAAAAAACTCGTACACACAATGGAAGATTTTTTTATTTATTTGAATCTTCGATCAACAATAGCAACCAAACAAAAAAAAAAGTATGCCCTCAATTATCTGCAAAGGCGCGACTGAAATTCACTACAAATCTCAAATAAAAATGATCACTTAGCGAAATTGTAAAAGTATAATAAATATTTAGCCATATACCTAGTGCATAATTTCAACAAAATTATAATTTATCATGTCACGCAATAAATTGACTACACCTACTGTTAATAAAAAATTACTCACATGCACTTCAATGTTAGATACTGAGAGATTAGTACTGGGTGCTGCCAGTTGTGGGTCCTTCGACGGGGGTTGAATCTGTGTTTTTGAAAAGACTCTTTATTAATAGATAAACATTAATTCCAACAACAATGATTTATCTTATCACAGATATATTTAAGCAGAAAAGAAAGACAAATAAAAATTACTATTAGTGTGTATATTAGTGAATTATTAATGAATGTACCTGTAGTTTAGGAACTGCTGTTTTAACCAATCGACGTCGGTTAGTATTTCCGGATATATCCGATTTATCAAAGTGATCCGAACATATAACCGAATTCTCAGCTGGCTTATAAAAGTCATCTCTTCTTTCTCTGGCGACAATCGAGATCCATTCTGCAGCGTTAACCGGATTGCTTGGAAAGCTAAAATGATAAAGGGAAAGCTAAGTATCTAATGAAAGTCCAACAAACAGACACAAAAATAGCATAAACCAATTTTAACCAACAAATTTTGAAGTTTTGGTAACAAGTTATTATAACACAAATCTACTCCATGCATCTACTGTGCTGTTAAACAAAAGCCTTGGAAAAGGCTCGCCAACACACGCGCAAACATTTGCAGCGGTGGTTTAAAATCGGTAATTTTAATCAAAGTTAGATGTTATTTGTTAGTTTAAACTTAAAACATAATTTATTCTTCATGAACTTACCGAAAGTAAGACACTCCGGCCGTTAAACTTCTTTTTCGGGCATTATTTTTGCAACTTTTGAAAACACACTGCGGCATTGTGAGACGTGTTTGCATTGGCTGTGTTTCAAGCGAACTAAACAAAATAAGTGCTCACTTCTCAAGTGCGCTGTTATTTACCGAGACGTATTTTTTGCGCCGACCCGATATCTAGTTGCTATTGTTGATCGAAGATTTGAATAATATACATTATTATGTGGACGGAAAACATTACCGACACTTACGCGGGCGAAACCGCGAGTAAAAGTTAGTTTTAGGATACTTAATTTAAAGTTTGTTCATACTTTATAAAAAATTACTAACAAATTTTACCTCTTTTGCCATCGCGGACTTTTTCTAGGCCATAGACGTCACTTTAACTTAAACAGAAAGTTATTTTTAGCCCAAATAAAAGGATAATTAAGTACCTATCTATTTGTATTTCAGACTATCCGAATGGCTTCGGCTGATGTGCCGAGATGATTTAAAAAACAATCCCAAGCTACCGGATTTGTGAAATACATTTTAATATACTAGCTTCAACGAATCGCAAGGTTATAAAACAGAATGCTCTCCCATCATTCAATTTGCTTGACTTAAAAAAGTTACAGAGTACAGTTTGAGATCGTTCTCGGAAGAAAGACAATGGAAGTCAGACGGTAAATATTGTGAGTAATTGTCATGCTCAAACTACAAGGAATCTGTAGCAGCCAGAATCGTGTAACACACTGACAGTAGGAATGGTTTTTATTTTGACAGTGACAGTACTACAACATCCATTGCGTTATTTGCGTTGTTGCTCAAACAATTTTTTTGGGACACACGTTAAACTTATACACACCCCTCTTTTTTCGTCGGGGGTTACAAAAGGCAGATAGACCGCGTGGTTATCGCGAATGCGGCCAACAAAAAATATAATATAATATAATCTTGTCTCGTAATGCCGCGCAACACCGCAATCCACTGATTGCGAAGGCCGCTAGTTATGTCCCCAGTAGAGTCAGTAGAATCCGCCGGCTGAGACATGTTCTTTTCGACCCTGATGACCCCATCACTCTCCCTCAAGAAAGCAGTAGGGCCACCAGCACAGCACACAAAAACAGACAACCGTCCTTCCGACCTCGCCGCCGAGGTCCTCGCGCCCCGCGAAGACCCCGAATAAACGAAATCCCCCCCAACCGTCCCTTGCCCGCAGAAGTGCCAGCCCGCGCCGAAGCTGAGCAAGTAGAGTTAAAATCCCCATGATTTAATAATAAGTAAACTGTTTGATCCAGCCTGTCCCCACTTGCTGCCCCCCCCCAACAGTGACTAACTGAGCCGAGGCTCGTACCCCGCAGGGGGTGCCCTCAGTGCGCAGTCGCTATAGGTATAAGTGTAGTTTTGTGAGCCCTGGCTGGAGGCTCTTAGTCTAAAAGCTAAAAGTCACCGCAGGAAAGCCCGGTTAAGCAGTCACGTCCTCTCAAGGTCAACTGCGAGATGCCATACAAAAAAAAAAAAAAAATTGTCTCGAGTCAGTACGGTACGAAGCGCCGCGTCGTCAGTACGTCACAAATAATTTCAATATTTATGAAAAAATGCCGTCTTGTGATTTTAAAAATTGCAAAAACTATTCCCAAAAACTAAAGAATGCAGATGGAGTATCTATTCATAGGAAAATATTGTTTCTTTTTGTCTATTTGGATAATATTTTACGTGATTGTTGTTAGTGACATCTTGAAACACAAAACCTTGACAAACATCAGTCGGTGTTGCCAGTTTATATGGAAATAATTACCCCCAGTTAGGAAATAAGGATAGGATGTAGGAATAACTATTTACAAAAATATTTATTCCGATAATAAGTGTAAATAAGTATGTATGTGAGCCTGTTTGTATGTGTCTTCGTAACTAAAAGTACTTAATGGATTGCCCACGGATTGCCTCTCATACCTACTAATTATGTACATATATTAAAGCTGCCTAAAACATAATTACGACGCTTCACGGCTTTACTGGGTTGCCATAAATCCACAAAATACTTCTATTTATGCAGGTTTCCGTCTGATCCAGTTCTACAGAATGATAGGACCTCTAATACGCGAAAGCAGACAAGAGAACAATTGGGATCCATCAACATTTTGTGTTGTCTGTTCATCGCATTTCAAACCAGAAGATGTTTATTTCACCGATCAAGGACGTCGGTTGGTTAAAAAAACAGCAAAAACAACATCAGAGATTCACATTTTGCGTAACAATGTATGTGTCGCAGCCATCTAGTTAAATTAGCTAGCTTATTGGACGACTACAACGTTCATTAATCGCCGGCATCAAATTGGATGCCTAGGCCGATAGTTAATTGAACTAGAATTATTCAACGTTTAAAAAAAAATACTAGTTGCGCGGTATACTCTGCTTGCGCAATGCAGGTTTTTTTCGTGACGTCACTGTGATGCGTAGTTCACAAGTGGCGATGTAACTGTCGCCACAGTATTATTATACCTACACTTCTTTCAACGTTTGTAGTTTTGCAGTCGTTGCTTCCTTTTCGCGCTGAGACATTTTCCGGACGCTGCACATTAGAGGTTGAAGTTCCCTTCATATCTTCTTTTAAGTTTTCGAATACTGCTTCCTCTGTTACCATGTTCAAATCAGCAGCACGCGCCAGGCTACATGTTTCAGGTTTTTCCAGGCTGAACTCACTGTGTCGTTTTTTAAATGATCTGTACCAATCTTGCCCTGCTATTTGATTATGTATCCATGAAGGAGGGACTTTTAGTTTGTTTCTATTTGCCATCTGATAAGCAAATTGTCTGCATTCTTTGGAAGTTAGGCCATTGAACATGAGCGCACATTCTGTGATGTAGTCAATCAGTGCCTTTTCTTGTTCGGACGTGAACACTGCATTGATTTCGTAGTTCGGGATAACATTAGCATCGGGATCCAATTCCAGTTTCTTTACGTATCTCCTCAGTGTAGAATATTTTAAATTACACTCATTTGCGGCTTTGTGTATACTGCGTCCTTTTTTTACCAAATCGACTGCCTTCTGCATGTCTTCCTTGGTGTGATTGCCAATTTTTCTTACTTCTTTCTTAGTTCGAGCCATTCTGAAATATGAGTAAGTAGGAAACTTACATCTGACCATTTTGAAAACAAAATCCCGTGCACACAATGACCACATCTGTTAGCAAGCGTTACTATAGCGGCTGAGCGCTGTAAGCAATAATAGTCCTTACGGTGTATAGATATTAGTTTCCTCGATAGTACCTTCATACTAACTCACATCTTCTTCCTATGGAGGTAGGCAGACACTACAGAACGTCACCTGCTACGATCCTGACATACTCCTTTGACCTCGTTTACGTTCATAGATCTAACTCTGAGGCCCCAGTGTGAGTTTCATTTAATCATCTGGATGTAACGCATCGAGCGCGTTCTGCGCTCCGATTGGCCCTAGATCGATGAAGGACCTCACACAACAAAGAAATTCACACCAGGGCCACTGGTCATACACGCACGCCGGTTGCTAGTACTACGCATGTGACCTTTCTGAAGAACATCAGCAATAAGGTCACTATAAGTCCTCCTAGAGCGTCCCTTTCCGACGTTTCCACTCATATCTGCCTTGTAAATACCCTTTGTTAGTCTCCTTTCATTAATCCTCTCAGCATGACCAAACCTTCTAAGCATACTCTATTCAATAGTTCCCAACATTATCTTATTTTAAACCGCACCGTTGTCTCATCACATCATTCCTCAGCCTATCATTCACAGTCACACCACACATGCTTCGCAAGGAACGCAATTCTGCAGCATTTATTCTACTTTTATGCTTCCTTTGCCACATCCAACATTTACGAGTACCTATCATTTCTATCAGAACAATAATCGAATCAACTTATTTTTTTTTAAATCAGAACCATGGCCTAAAAAACATGGGTCTCGCATTCCAAGGGTGACACATGCTTACGTCACTATCTAGTTGTCAACTATTGCACGAAATTATGGAACCATTTTCAGTCACAATTATGTTAAGAATATACAAGGAGTTACAGAATAGACGTAAGTCCTGAAAGTAGTTTGTTCATAATTGACTATTGAATCGATTTCAGTTATTTTTAATATTCATAAGCAGGTTTTTTTTTTTAAAAATTCTGTAATTTTTGTAAAGCCGATTGAATCTAAAAAAAATCAATCGTATTTCAAGGCAATAAGACTCAATTTTAGGTAAATGCATAAAGTAATGCTAGGGTCAACACGATTTTTTAAAATAATAATAGTAAGCTTTGGTCATTGTATTACGCTCCAATTGTGGTGTACATGAGGTCTTGCGTTTAATATGTTACACGTTGTATAATTATTTTTACATAATAAAGCATTTAAATTATGGTTTCGTTTTTCTAATCAAATGGAACAATTCAATTTAAATATATAAAGTACCAATGGGGAGTTATTTTTCCACAGTACTGGTAACACAGCGGCGATGACGTAGGCTTGGGTCAAGTTACGTGACCATTGTGTCTTGGAATGTAATAACCTGGGCTAACCCGGCAAAGTATATAATTATACCATGAACATCAAAATCCACGACACAATCTTTCGCCAAAGTAAGGGTACACAGTGAACCAAGTTACTACACCAACCAACTGCACATTTCAAGCTTCATCACAAGTATGTCATGCGTAACCATGTATGTATAAATACACAGTCTCTTAAAAAGTGGAATCATCGTAATACATAAAGAAAAGGTAGCCCAAGCGTTTGAGAAACAAAATTAATATCTAAATGTGAACTTACATTTATTCCTGTTTTTTATACGTAAATAACAATTCACTCGCGGCGCGGCGCGTGTGTTTTCGGCGGGAGCGGGCCACGACTGAGGAGTGAGGGGGGAGGGACGCGGTAATGGGTTAAGTCCGTTCGTGCACACCGTACGGGCTGGCAACCTCGCGTGTTTAACGTACGTATATGGGTTCACTGTGTACCACCGTGTCTCAATTATGTGTCACCCACACACAACACTATCAAGGCCACCGCTCGGGGCATTACACATGTCGCAAATTGTTCAAATGTTACTTGGTAACTTATCCGACTAATCCTTTATATCCTACTAATATTTTAATCCTACTATCCTACCCTTTCACCCGTCGAGCTGTGAAACAACAAAACTCACAAGTTTCCAAGCGGCCTTGACGAGACCACGTCCCTTTTCGGACCCCTTTCATTTAACCCCCGATTTCACGCAATTTTACTATTAAACCAATAAAACTGTAACTTGATTCGTAATCTAGATAATATTTCCTATTCGTTCGTATAGTTTATATGTTATTTGGTTTACAATTAAACGAGCATGTTTCAAACCAAAAACAAGTTTTGGAATTTTCACCCAATTTTGTCAATAGAAATAAAAATTTCGCATTTTTATAGATTATAAAATCGTTTTTCTACGAAGTTTATTACCCTAACAATAAGATACAATGATACCTAACCTTGCTTAACTTCGGTGATCGGACGAGAACCGGTGTATTCAACGTAGTAGTGACGTTGGCATACGATACAATGATAACCTTACGATACCTAATTAATTCGACTAATATATAAACGCGAAAGTTTGCGATGATGGATGGATATTTGTTACTCTTTCACTCGGAAACGACTGACTAACAGACTTTGATGACATTTTACAGTAAGAAATATAGCTTAAACATCAAAATAACACATAGATAGGTACAATATTTATATGTTTTGTGTGATCTGGCCATTGATATAAAAAAAACCCAAGATACACAATCAGCGTCTCAAAATCGTCTGCACGAATAGTGCGCAATGTGCGCAGGTGTCAAATACGATCGTCAGTCAAATCACACTTAGAGAAGTTGGATTTGTTCAACTGAATGACTTTTTCTCATCTCTTATTGATTTTAATGATTATAATTATATAAATATTCATTTTTTGTTAGTCGCGAACCATACTTTGATCAAACATATGAAAATCTTGAAACTGACATACAAATTGCAAAAAACGTATGAAAATTAGAATTTGGCGGGCTACCTCATGGAGCCATAATCTCAGAAGAATCGCGATACAACAAAATATGTAATGAAACCGTAAAAAATACCAAATCGCACACATTTGATACAGATTTTTTATAAAATTTAAATTGAATTGTACTCAGGACAACGAAGAAATAATAACATAATTATGTACCTACCTGAAAATGTATAATTTTTTGTTTTGGCACTGCTGTGTCGGATAGGTATTTTTTTCCGCTTTTAATAGAAAAATCAAATTCTGCGAAGTGGCTTGAGCAAATTGTACTAGTTTTTGCAGGAAACCAACTTTGACGTCCAGTCGCTTCAATCCATTTCTCTTTTCTGTCTGGATCCTTAGGAAATCTGAAGTCACAAAATAATACTAAACCCACTTTTTTATAGGTTTGAGACTTTTTGGCCGAGTAGATTACTAATATTCACGTTTTTTTTTTATTTCAAACTTAGATAAGGTAGCATTAAAAGAAAAAGGTTTAAACAATTCATGGAAATGTGTTCGATTACTAATACCAAAAAATCACCAAAAACAAACCGCAAACAGGCAGGGTTAAATTTTTCCCGAAATATCATAGAACGGAGAGTTTAAAATATCGATAACTCATTATCGATAACGGTAATCTCTAATTGAGTAGCTCTGTAACGTATGCATAGTTGGAATCTTCGAGAACAATATGTTTGAGTTTACAATAAACTAGACCTTCAATCTTACAGCATAAAGTCAACTTTTACTTGCCTTGTTTAATCAAATATTGTTTTCGAATTTTAATCGAAATAAAATCAATTAAGACTTACCGATGGTATGATATACCTCCATTTGATACATTTTTGGTTCTACTATCATGTTTACATTCTAAAATGGCACAATACGGCATTTTTGCATTTGTTTTTTTTAGTTCTTATCACCGTGGCAGTTGTAACAAGACTGATGTGCGTGATGTGCGGAGCAGAAGCAAACTTATGCGGAACTCCACAGAACTCGGGGTACGTGGGCCCCGCCTACTTGCGACTTCAGTACAGTGTTTTTTCTGTTCTGTGGTACGCTTAGATCTTTTAAACTCCGCAACTGATTTTAATGCGGTTTTCATCAATAGACAGTGATTCAAGAGGAAGGTTTATATGTATAATAAAGCGACCTCGACGCGGGCGAAGCCGCTGGTTTATTTATAAAAATATTTTACATACTAATTTATCATTATTATGGTCTTTGACCCAAGTATCAGACTGCTTATCACAAGGTTGTGCGTTCGTTTCCCAGAGAACACAAATATTATTTAGTTTGGGCAAGAAGGTTTTTTATTTATTGATAACTGGTTGCGAAATTATATTGCTAATACGGCCGAAAGTAATATTTTAAGATCTACTTATGTTGTTCTTGAGATAGAAGCCGCTAATAGACGAACAGAAAGATATCAAAGTCAAGTGAGTAGTGGGGACTATAGGCAGTGCAGTGTACTATTTTACCATAAATAAAGCATGAACTACGTAAAGAAGAGGTTGTGGCTAAATAATAACAGACGCACGGGTCTATCGATCAGGTTAAGTAATGCTTGCCGCGGTTGGTCCATAGATGGGTGACCATCTTTACATACCAACACCCCTCCGTGCCTCGGAAAGCACGTTAAGCTGTTGGTCCCGGCTGTCATTCGTGGATCTTTGACAGTCGTTACGGGTCGTCAGAAGCCCGAAATTCTGACAACCAGTCTTACCAAGGGGTATCGTATTACCCAGTTACTGGGTTGTGGAGGTCAGATAGGCAGTCGCTCCATGTAAAATACTGGTATTCAGCTGCATCCGGTTAGACTGGAAGCCGATCCTAACATAGCTCTGAAAAGGCTAGACAGATGATGGTAGAACGACTACGCAGAATAAATAAACATACAACTTATTTCACTTGTAGTACAAGGTACCGATCCTTTTTTTACACGCTTTATAATTATTTACTTAAGTTTGAAGTGGGTCAAAATCAGTCCAAAGGAGTCGGTTACAAACAAACATACAAACAAGCTAATAAAAAGTGTGCAAAAAAAAGCGTGTCAAAAAGCGGAAAACCTTAGTTTTTAGTGAATCGTCATCGCGTTACGGTCTGTTGTATTTTGATCGTTTTTAATTGTTTAATTGGTTTAATAATGAAATGCGCTGTTTTTTGACAAAAAAAACCCTAAGACATTAGTTTAGTAGGTAGTTGGGAAGGACACAAGTGTTATTATTTTCAAGTGAATGAAATATGAGGGCAAAGAGAGAGAGAGAGACATTTACATGTTGATGTTAACCTACTTGACAGTTGACAGTGACATTCCGTTGACTTTCTGATTTTTTTTTGTCTGACAAATGCTATCGTTGCTAAGCGCACAAGACAAACGCGGGCCGCCACAGAATAGATGAAAGAGGTTAGAAAGGAAATAGTTCCTAATTTCTATTAGAACGAGTGTCGCCGCTTATTTCCCACTCTTTAACTCCACTACAAGCAAGAGACCAATACGTACGCGCATTACGTACACAAATAAAACACACGCACTTAGATCGCGAGTTTGCTATTGGTTGTCACACTAACGCGAACTCTGCGCTTGACGTACATTCACACACGTACAACAATATCGATACGCATGGATTTCGCAGAATCTCAGATTTGGCTCGGCGCACGTGACGTTCGCAGTGAACGCAATACATTGGGCGATCACTCATCTAGTATAAGATGGGGCCCATGCATTGCAAGCTATGTATAATTTTGCATCTGTTTGCGGTTGTATCGTTTTTGTCTACAAACTACATAATACAATTGTAATAATTACATATCACTTGTATTTTAAGGTTTTTGGACTTACCGGTGAAAAGAAATCCCTTCCCGGGCTACACTACACACCTGGCTTCTTTTCCGACACGTAATAATAGCGCAAGACGGCATCATTCAATTTTTTTCGTGGAGCTTCGCACGTTGTCACAATATGAGCGCGACTGTAGGCCGATGAACCAAATTTCGGTTGACTTATGAGCGTTGGCTCAAAGTGCGGCGCGCCTGCCCCGCCCACTAACCTCTTTTATCGATTCTCTGGGGGCCGCATTCCAGCGAGATATTTAAGGCCTGTTATTTAGGTGATGCGTTTTTTTATAGGGACTCTCTCTCATTTACTCTTACACCATCCTGATTGAGGCAAAGGGTCACTGAATATCATGTACTTAATGTAACAAATTAATAATAACGCTTTGTAGTATATATTACGCTCGAGTTGTAGGTATATTTAGCTCCTATCGCGCAGAAAAAGAGCCCCACTAAGTACAGACGTACAAATATAGCGACTGGATTTTGTCTCGCACTGGATCTTCAACGCACTGCTTAGGGCGAAGTTGAATATCGAGCAGTGTTTATTGTATGTGCTGGGATGCACTCTGTTGGATTGTCAATGCTAGGTTCAACTCAGAGAGTTGAAAATCCAGTGTGCCATGTAATTCCGCCGCTACATTTTTACGTCGTCCTTGCGAACGTAGTATTTCTTTGATACTTTGAGTTTTGAGTTTAATTCCCATCCCAGTTAATAAGATGAGTGGTAGGTGTAAGACCGCGGCGGGATCTTCAACTCTCAGTGTTTAATCGAGCATTGCAAATCCAACAGAGTGCATCTCAGTGCGACAAAAAAACACACTGTTCGTTTTTCAACTCTCGGCGCTAAGCGGTGCGTTCAAGATCCAATGTGCGAAAATATGCCGCCGGGATATTTTTACGTCAGTCATGATTTAGGTATGTTATAATTGTAACATACGAGAGAGCGTTCCCCCGTTACCTTTTTAACATCATTCGCATAAGTTAAGCGCGTTCCATTTCTGACATGATGCCATACATGGCATCATGTCAGAAATGGAACGCGCTTAACTTATGCTCACTCTAGAACACCCATATAATAGTGACAACAGTCACGTTTATAAGAAAACTTAATCTAAGTAATTAAATACTATAAATTTGGTACTTGACCAGCGTGTTTCAATTATAGACATTGCAATAATAATTATGGTATCATCAGTCATTGCCGGGCGCGCAAACCGATCCCAACTCTTCAATCAAGCGCTTAACCACAGAAATCTTAATAATAAGGCATGTACCGATTGCGGCAAAGCCCCAAAGGCTAGTGTTTTTATTTTGTATTACCGAGTGGAAAGTGAATATATCAGAAATCAGTTATAAAATAAATAAAATGATGTAATAAAATATCAATACTAATGTTTATACTAACATCAACTATTTCTGGCAATTCACATTTACGTGAAGAAGTTGATGGCGTCACCGTCGGCTGCAAATCATCTGTTACCTGAAATTTGTTTTATTAACGTCCCGTTTGTATGAATTTTTCTTGCCTAAAATTATAGGACATAGGTTTAATACATTTTTTTTCTTACCGTTATCAGTCTCCATATGTCGACTGTCGGTACAGCTGATTTGATCAAAGTCCGTCTTTTTGTAGACGAGCTAAATTGTTCATTTGTGAAATGAACAGAACAAATTCTGCTATAGTTTGTTGGGAACCAATTTCTTTTTCCAGTAGCAGATATCCATTTATCTTTAATATACGGATCTTTTGGAAACCTGTAATAATAGCATTGGATAAAGTAAACATAATACGTATCTTTTACTTTATTTTTTTCTTTCCCGGCTTCTCATCGATCGAATTTAATCAAGTATCCTTACAATATAATAATATGTATAATTATTTAGACATTTAAAAAAATAACAAATACGGAACACGTCAATGATAAAAGGACACTCAAAGCAGACTGTTTTTTTACTTACCAACATATATAACAATAATAAGCCTACCTCCTATAAATTTTCTGAATGGAGAAATAATTTAAAAGTACAGATTATGAGATAATCGTTGATAAACGACTTAGATCAAAACTATTTAGATAGAAAGAAAACACACATAATTAGATGTAGTAATTAAATATTTAACTAAAAATCATATTTCATTCCCATTTCGGTAAAACTAGGTAATAAGCCAAACGTAATAAATTATCGATACAAAATAGTAGTGGCACGTCACTATTTCCCAGCCAACTCATGCGGCGTGTTCCTGGAATTTACGTACGCGGCGACATTGTTTATTGCGCATGACTATAATGTCATTGACGCTTTTAGCAGTTGTAGTAGTAGACTTAAACAAGCTTAAATATTAATGGTTATTGAATTGAAAAAAAAAAGAAAAACGTTTTCCTGCGATAATCGTAGTAGTGGTCGTGAAAACATTTGATTTGCCTATATTTATTAAAAACGACATTATTTCAAAAATTAAGGACTTACGTATGAAATGTTATCCCTTTAGTTGTAAAGTTACAAATTTTGGAAGAATTTCCGCAGTTGGATATGCTGCAAAACACCATGTTCACCTCTCCGCGTCCCAAACAACACAAGTTACCGCAACAAACGCTCCACGAGCACTTACTTGTGTTCTACGAGACACATCACACACGACAAGGTCACGCGACTTTCCGACATCAATTACCTACCTTATTATTAAGATATTTGTGCGCTCAACATTTCTGCCAGTCACTCATTTATGTTTATGCTCTCTATCGCGTCGCAATTGTCATCGGGAAACTTAATTACGTACTTACAAGGCCGTAGATATCGCAGAACATACATATTAAGAAAATACAGACGAATGGAGAACCTCCTCCTTTTGGGAGTCGGTTAAATAAACTAGGTAAGTACCTCCTCTAAAACAGGAACAGCAGAATTTTTTAATCTAGTTATTCCTTTGTTAGATTTATATATATGTTCGTCCTTAAAATGTCTGGAGCATATGGTGCTGAATATATTCGGTTCCCAGTGACGTTCTTTTCTCTGTCTGCGCACAATATGCATCCATTGGACTCGCCTTAGTTCATTTTTTGGAAACCTTGAACAATTAATTTAAATCTATTAATTAAGAAATATTTAAATAAAAAAATGCTGTTTAATTAAATATGTTACACAGGATAAGTTTTTATCCAGTGCGCAAACTGTAACCATGAATTCAGCATATCATTCTAGACCCTCCTAGCACAGAACGAGGTTTCACAAAAAAAAAAAAAACAGCTGTTTCATAGAAAAGTGGAAAACCTACGCTATTCTTTTTTTTTTTTTCAAATTATGTATTTTGCCATACCTACCGCCGATTGGGCCAAATAAAATTCAATCTTAAATCAACGAAATAAGACTCAAATTAAAAAAGCAGAACGTATTGCTCGGGTCAACAAATAGCTGCATTCTAATTGCGTGTCATTATTTATGACAATCGGAATCATTTAGAAAGATATTGCTAATCTATTGCTTCATAATGTACATTTATAAAAAATATTTAAAGCTTTATCCGGTAAATAGTAATAACTACGAATCAAATGCAATTCCTTCACTTCTACAAGTTTTAAGAACTAGTGGGTGAAGGGCGGGCGTTTTGGGAGACTGTCTTATGTAATTTTGACGTTTAAAAAGTGCTGACTTTCAGCCTAATTTGAATAAATGACTTTTGATTTTAGTCGTACCGAGGAGTATCGTATTAACCAGTAACTGGGTTGCGTAGGTCAGATAGGTAGCTCTATGTAAAATACTGGTAGGTACAGCTGCATCCGGTTTTGACTGGAAGCCGACCCTAATATAGGAAAAAGCTAGGCAGATGATGACGACGTCATGTTTAAATAATGATAAATATTAAGTTCTTCAAAAAAACATTGAAATAGTAATACTTACGAATGAAATGTAACTCCTTCACGTTTACCTGTATAGTTTCTGCAATATCTTACAACACAGGACGGCATTTTTGTTTATTTTTTGCGAATTAATCAACCAGCCGGCACACAAAAGTCACTCAACACACTACCGTTGACGCCGGCGCGCGGTGCGATACTGAAGTTGGCCCTGGCTTCAAAGTTATACTACCTTTAGATGCGTTACCGGCGCACAATATTGGCAAGATAAATGACAGGTAATTGCCTGTCGTGTTATTAGTCACGTACCATCCAGTGACGCGGCGCAACTAGGGTTGCCAACTATTTCTATAAGTAGAGTATTTCTGATTTCAGAGAGATTAAATAAAGAGTGTAAATTCATTACCAAAGCATCAAAAGATGCCCGAAAGTAAAATTTTATGAAACATGCTTTGCCGAGACAAGGTTTTTACTGACTTATGTAAACAAATTGAAAAAAATGTTTAGAGCGCTCCCTAGACAAATAATAAAATTTTCCCGGACATATTATTTTTTTAATTTTTTGCCTAATTTAAACCATAATCATAATCACTCATCAAATATCGAGTCAAACGCTCAAATTCAAGAGAAAATGTAAAAGCGCCCGTAATATAAGAAGCTCGTTTAATTAATATTAATTTACTTACGCCAAACCTAGCCGCAGCCTTACGCGTACTTCGCCGAGGATCCCGTTTGAAGTACTCGATGATCTCTTCGTTGAGTTGTGACGAAATAACGGCCGATCGACCTCTGCCCTGTGCATGTGCTGGTGTCTGGAACTGCCCATGATCGAGTAGCCGCTGTGTCACCGCTACGATCGTCCGGGCCGATGGGACTTGGGGGTTCAGAACCCCGCGACGACGCAGCGACTCCAAGTGTTGCAGCTCCGCGTATAGTCGCCGGGCAGCATGGGAGTCATAATCAGCCCTAGCATATAGTTGCACCATAGCGACGTACTCCAAATTGCAATAATTGTAATGGCGATTCATTGCACTGATAACGCGTGCTGCGTGTACGACATTCGCGGGAAAACTGAGTTGAGTGCTCCGCCGCCGGCCCGCGCCGCAGTCCGCACTAATACAATAGTACAATACTACACTAGTACGCGCGCTGTTTCGTTTGTAATTGTTGTTAGTTTATGGTTTATGCCGTATCACTACACGCGAGAGCTTATCTTGCTTTGAACATTTATAAATCGGTCTTTTCTTTGCCGGCTTCGCGACTGTGTTTTGTGTTGTTGTGTGCAAACCAGGTTATGCCGTATCACCATCACCACGTGCAATAGTTTATTTTGCTTTGAACATTTATGCATCGCTGTTTCCTTTGTCCGGCGGTGCGTGCGATTCGAGTAGTACCAACAAGTTACCTCTAGTGTTACTATTGATGCTCACGTTTTCGAGTTGATGAATATTTTTTTTATTTTTTTAAAACAAAAACGATTTTTTTTTTAAACTTTTAGTCTATGCTTCCATAGTACTCCTTATCGCAAGTTGTTCTGCCGCGGGAAAACAACCATTAAAATTTCTGGGCGATTAATCAAAATCTGAATAATTTTGAAACATATTGCTAATCCATTGCTTCGTATGTTCGAAAAATGTGTTTGCTTATCAACGTAAATAATGCAATGAATATTGTTGAACTGTCAAAAAGAAACCGATTGTGATTGATCGTGTGTTACACAACTAGGGTGCTGTTCCTCTCTTCTCGCCTCTTCACATTCATGGCCGACAAACAGTCAAATCTCACGATGGAAAATAATAAACTTGCCTTGCAAAACAGTCATTTTACGAAAAGGAGTATTTTGGCGTACTCTGTTAATGATAGATAATAGAGTATATATACCCTTCCAAAGAAGAGTACAATACTGTAATTTACATTACGGTTGGCAGCCCTAGGCACAACGCTAATGACGTAACTAAATATACCTATATGTTTATCTCTTTCTAACAACAGGAACCGGTATTGGTCTTTCCTGTTCTTCGCGCTCTGTATGATTGTATGTAGTGTACTAGTAGGTAGCTACATTCATGGTTTTGAGTGCTCTAAAGGTGCGCTTACACGAGCAACTTAAATTGCTCCAACTTGGTCAATTCTCGTTAACTATGACGTCACGACTACATCCAGCAATTTAGAGCAATGGCAACATGTAGCCACCTGTTGCCAGAGATACGGCCACAGACTATGGAGCAATATGGAGCAACTTAATAAACTAGGCAATGCCCCTCCCCGTACAAACGAAATAGAAAGAAAATTGACTAAAAATTTCCAAACCGATTGGATATTCGGCAACTCATAAAATATATGGAGCAATCAGAAGCAATATTGCCGAAACACATCGGCAATTTATTGTTGTTGCTCCATAAATTGCTCCACTTAATTGATCCAGATTGATCCATTAGTGTTGCCGAGCAATAATTGCTCAAAAAATTGCAAGTGTAAGAGCACCTTTAGGTAGATTATCTAATACTAGCTTTACCCAGCGGTTTCGCCCGCATGGAGATCGGTGTCCTTGGTTTATTAATTTATTATACATATTAACCTTCCTCTTGCATCACTCTGTCTATTGATGAAAATCGCATTTAAATCCGTTGCGTAGTTAAAAAGGTCACATAAGCGACTTTGTTGTATACTATAAAATAAGTTTGCTTGGTTACGTACTTACGTAATCATAGTATTTTCACTGTTCTACACAGTACAAAATCATTAACATCATCATCAGTCGTAAAAGAATAGCACCATCTCATTTCTTCCCATGGTTGTCGTAGAAGGCGACTAAGGGACTTACTAGAGAATGGGCAGCAGCGTACTCTATGCATTTTACAATCATACTGCGATCGCCGACCCGCCTGCCAAGCGTGGCGATTATGGCAAAACCTCCCTTTTGGAGGAAGCCTATGTCCAGCAGTGGACGTCTTTCAGCTAAAATGATGATGATGATGAATTCTGTTTCTACCGAACGCGAACTACCCCTATACGAGGGAAAGAAAGAGATGCCGCTCGTGAGTTTAGTTAATGCAGTTTTTGATAGTAAGTAATTGCGTTTTGCGGCGTAACACTTCACCCACAAAATGATGATGAAATCTTTTGTTAAATTACACAAACGCTATCGTGAATAGAAAATAATCAAGGCTATGTTTTTAAAGCTTTCATTATTAAATAATAACGATATGACATATTCATAGTTTCAGCAAATAAAATTGCCGGTTAAAGTACGAAGTATTTTTTATAACTTTGAAGTTAACAAAAATTTTGGAAAAAAAGAGCCCGTTTAAATCTAGATATTTAATATGACATTTATTTTTTTGATGACTGTATCTTTAGTAGATGATCTAAAAATGTTTAACAATATAAATTCAGGCGTACCTGAATGTAGGGCACAGCATCTGCTGATATTTTTTTGAAGCATTTGGAGGTTGTATATGCATCTTCTGGTTTGAAATGTGTCGAACATACTCGACTATGTACTGTAGGTGTCCAATAAGGCTCTCGTCTTTGTTTTCGAACAACTACAAGCCACTTTTGTCTCCTTAATTCATCTTTAAGAAACCTGAATAATAAAAAGTCCATATCGTCTGACGGTTTCTACCCATTGATCAAACTAAAGGTCATGATGTATTCAAACTAATAATTTTGTGATCTGTGGGCTAATTGCATAACACACAACAGTACGAGTAGATACCATTATGACAGTTAAACAACATTAATAGTGTTATTTACGTTGTTGCAAACAAACTTTTCGTAGGTACTTATGAAATGATTAAAAATAACAGACTACAATATGATTAATTTTTACTTATTATTTTGTAATATTTCACACTAAGAATCGTTGCGTTAATTTACTGATCTATTAATTTGCCTAGAAAATTAACTTGCCAACCAGAAAGGCTTGTATTTAAAAAAAAATAGCTAAAAGAACCGATTATGTGTATCAAAGAAATTTGTTTTGCTAACCATACCTAACTTTGACGGATAGAAAGACTCTATATGCGTCTTATCGTGTCTCTCACGCCTGTTTTGTATTATCTGTCTCGCTCCCACAAAAATGTGCGCCGAAAACAATAGGTAAATAAAATTATAATTTTCAACAAAATAACATTTTGGCTGTAGGTACTTACGAGTGATAAGTAATCCCGTGTGACTTATTTTCCTTCCTTGTGTAATTTGAGCACTTAATAAATACAGAAGAAGGCATTTTGATGCGTATTTAGGTACCAAAACTCAAATTATTCAGCTGTCGATGAGCTGTTAAGTAAGATGATGGGCCACTCGTGAGTGTCACTGTGCCCATCGGACTTAGTTTAGTAGGACCGCGTGCTGTGATCAAGTAACGTACCTTCAGAGAAGAACTCGGGTAGAAAGCTTGGTGATTAAAATTTGTAACATATGAACGTAATATAGTGTATTGATAGAAATCCATCGCCTGATAAGCGGCTAGCGGTTGATTAATCGATGGGGCAAATGCAGACCGCAGATAGATCCCACACGGCACATTTTACAGACATCGCGCGGCGTTGCCAGCCCGCAATAACAACATGAGCGACGCGCCGCGCCCGCCGGCTGCCAGCCGGGCGGAGCATAGACCTAGATAACGCAAGTATCACGATCTGTATGAAAACCAAGCATGCCATTTTTTGACTACCTACTACGACGTCACAAGCACTATTTAGTGATGGGAAAACCAAATCGATTCAAAGACGCTGCCGCCTTTGGAGTGTTGATTCGATGTATGTAACAAATATGATAATATAACATGGTTATCTCATTCCATGCGGTGATGTGTTCATTATTAAACTATTTCCCTGGACGGTGGATCAATCACTTGGCTCGCGGGTCGATGAAGAACGCAGTTAACTGCGCGTCATAGTGTGAACTGCAGGACACATTTGAACATCGACATTTCGAACGCACATTGCGGTCCCTGGAGACACATCCAGGACCACTCCTGTCTGAGGGCCGGCTGTATAAAATACTTAATGCCACATTGCGTCTCGATAGTGATATCCTCATTATCGTCGCGCATCTGACGGTTCTGCGCTGGGAAACGCGACTCGATTGATTTAAGTACCTACTTAATTCGTTAACATCCTAAAACATAAATCATAATAGAAACAAAACGATCACTATTATCATATCAGCTGTTAAAATACATTAATTGCTGAACACAGATCTCCCTCAAATTATTACAGATCAGCTAGCTTGTATTATATGATATTAATATTAATAATAACAAGATAAACAACACAAGAAAACATACATTAGTTCTACTAGTAGGTACTTGTACACTACTTTCTATTTTGTTATTTTTATTACTGTCCTGTATTGTATGTATTAAAATAAAGCACATACATAAAAAAATATATGTATAACAATAAAAATAATTTACCTTTTCTAATTTCCTCTTTTTTGATGATAATAAAGCTTTTTCGGGCGTAACTTTTAGATCCATATTCTGTAATATAAATACAAGTAAAATTCAACATTTTATAAAAAAAAAACTCGAAAAGTTACAGAAACTTATTATCAATTAAGTAACTACTAACTTCATTCGTTGTGATTTTTAGTACATTAATTGTCGGACATGCTGCTTTTGTCAATGTTCGAAGCTTTTTCCCTTCTACAAAGCTTTCTTCCTCAAAATGTATCGAACAAATAGTGCTGTACTTTGTTGGGAACCAATCTTTATTTCCCGTCGCCTCAATCCATTGTTCTTTTAAATTGAGATCATGTGGAAAACTAAAAATCACAAAACATTAAGATTATTTATTAAAATTGTCTCGACATTATAAATATTAGAGATGGGCCATGACTGGCCGACTAGCCGACTAGTCGGCTACAAAATGGCCGACTAGTCGGCCAAGCAGGTCATTGATTTCGGTTGAGTTCGGGTGACATCGGCGATATTCAAAATGGCAAACCTACATAATGCCAATTGTAGGCTAAAGAGTTTCTTCTTTTTTGTTAGAAGTATTAATTAATTTTACTTTCGGTATTTAATTTCTGGATCTAAGTACAATTAATTAATGGACCAAACGAAGAGTTCCTATTCCTTAATTTCCTAATTTCCTGATTGCACTGAAAGTAACCTGTAAAAATGATTCTATAATAAAAAAATATAACAGTAAAGATTTCAATTTAATTTTAATCACCGTCTTTAAAAATTTTAAGCATATTAATACTAATAAAAATGGGCCGACTAGTCACCGATTACAAATATGGCCGGCTAGTCGGCTTTCCCGACTAGTCGGTAGTTACATAACTAATAAATATAAAATCTTTCGTGTTTCCGAAACCGATTCTCGAGAATCGATTTGTGTTGCATAGGATGAACAGCACTAATCGCTAAAATTGACAGAAATTTATTAAAAGCGCCTGTACTCCGAAACCGAAGCGATATACGATAGTATCATTTGTTTTGATATTCATCATTTGTTAACACACAACGTCACATCAACCGCTCCAAGTAAAAGCCGCAATGTATTACGAATAAACAGTGTAGGGTTTAGCTACGTACAGTTCGGCCGCTCTGCCAACGTATCTCCGAGCGACAACAAGAGTCAAGACTACAACGGCATGCTTTCGATGACTTATGTTTTTCTCAAATTTGGTATACTTACAGTGGGTATTAGATTCAAAATAATTCATTTTAAAATGAATTACGTACGCATAATAATAATCATAAAATTACTTACCGATGGAAGGAAACGTTAGCTTTCTTTTTTCTGCTCACATTTGTACAGTTTTTACAATTGATCACAGCGCAATTAGGCATTTTAGATTTTTTGGCTGACGTCCAACTAGCGAGGCGCAACGATGCAGACTTAGCGCGACAATGGCCACATTAAGCATTTTATGCTTTAGCCCGGCACGCGAAGGGTGCTCTTGCATTATCAAGGGGCGCGCGCATCTTGTTTGTTGACCGCCCGTCTCCACATTACAGTCACATTGTTTAAGAAACACCGCCATTTAAAAGTAGATACATAAATTAATATTAAAAATGTTAGGTAAGAATAATTTAGAACAACAATCATACTACCAACACAACAAAAAAAAACAAAAATACTTCTAAATCGGACCAACCCGTACGTTTTGTATAACTTTTAAATGGTCATGAATTCAAATTCGGAACAATGACTATGACGATACCGAAATAATGGCCGTGTATCGGCACCAAACCAACCTAAAACTTCTTCTGTTTATTCATCATTATTTTCTTGTTTTAGGCCTGTAGACCTCACATAGAATGCACGGTGGCGTGATTTAGAAGCCCAGGAGTGCATTACAGCTTTTATCGGTACGTACTTGTTTCATCTGCGAAAATGACAACGCGTACAGAAGTAGTAAATCTTCCACATCAGAATCACTTGACATTTTGCCCGAAGAGACAATAAACTTTTTATAGAAATACAACCGTTCATCAACAACAAACTGCAAGCGACCTCTTCATTTCATTTTCATTTAACCTTTTAGTTCGTTGTTGACAACAGCGACATCTGTTATACGTAAAACATTTTAGTTCAAATAAAATTCAATAGATGGTGCTTTCTTTTCTTCGAGTTCATATTATATTCATGTGACTCAAACAGTTAAAAGAGTATCGAATGTAATGGATGAAGAGCGAGAGGAAGGCCAAGGAAAAGATGGATTGATTGTGTGAGGAATGATATGAAAAAGAAGCTCCCTTCTCTTTCTTAACAGCTCCCTTCTTTTTCATATCATTCTTTGAATGATAGCGTGGCGGTTGACAGGGGAGAATGAAAAAAAAAACTTGTTGCCCCAACTAACATGGGCAGGGACAAGGGCAGGAAGATTTAATGGCCGAGAAGTGCTCATAATATAACTCGTATATTTATATCTTAGATAAACTTAAATGGGGAAGATCATTGCGGTCTATTAAAACAATCACTAAACCTACATCCTAATTGGGTAACACATTTTTTTCAAAATTATTCAGATTAAGATTGCTATCAATCTGAATCTGAATAATTTTGAAGCATATTACTAATACATTGCTTCATAATGTGTTCGAATTTGTCTGCTCAATAAGCAGTGGCGGATTTACACATTTGCCGCCAGTAACTAAATTTTAGCCGCCCCTACTAACTCTTGAATTGTAATATTGAGACGATATTGGAGTATTTAAAAAAATCATATTCACAATTAGTGTACTTTACACAGCGTTCAGTAAGTTTTTATAAACACACGTTGGAGTATGTGGTATAGGTACCTACTGTATGTATAGTAGGTAAGTAGGTACTAAAACATTGTAATTTTGTAAAATTTTCGAGACTTCTCTTCTCCGCGTATTTAGTAATGTTTTTTTTACTTAAGGTCAAAAAAATTAGCCAAATTTCCCGCCGCTCCAGGCTCGAGCCTACTCAGCCTGATGGTAAATACGCCACTGTCAATAACGTAAGTAACGCAATGAATGTTGTTGAATTGTCAAAATGCAACCTATTCCTACTGTTAGTTATCTGTGTGATATGCAATAGCCCCACCAGCTTGGCTCGGTGCACAGGCACAACATCTCACACTGACACATCTGTGAGAACAGTTGCTTTTATGGAATAATAAAAAACATTTATCAAAAAAAAAACAACTGACTTCCAAAAAAACACTAAAAAGTGAAAAATAACTTTAATTTCGGAAGTAGTGACTTTGGATATATATTTGAATTTTTTGTCACCGCCTTCCGAAATTAAATTTATTTTCCACTTTTTAGTGTTTTTCTGGAAGTCGGTTGTTTTTTTTTTTTTGAAAAAAGTTTTTACTTTTCACTTTTTAGTGGTTCACATGTGCTTACCCTTTCACAGCTTCCCGGCGTGCTCTTATGTTATGAACAGAGGCCCTCGATTGGTGACGGACCAATTGGAGCGCCAAACGCACTCACTGCGTTTGGTGTAGATGGTTAAATCAAACTCACACTAGGGCTTCTGGTGTAAGCAATAGACAAACATGAGATTTCAGCAATTCCAGTGCTATCATTTATTAAGGAGTTCCGTTGCCTATCTCCGAAGTTCTTCATCAGATCTTCACCAAATTGAAACAGCACCACTCCGAGAAAGTACTCTTCAAAAACTACCCAAATTACTTCAAGTGTGCCTATAAAATTTGAAGAGTTCTCTCTATTTCTCCAGGATCCCATCATCAGATCCTGACTTGATGATCATGGGACAACCTGGGAAGTATACCCTTTCAAACAAAAAAAAAATCCAAATCGGTCCAGCCATCTTCGAGTAATCGAGGAACATACAAAAAAAAAAGGTTCCGACGAATTGAGAACCTCCTCCTTTTTAAATTTGCCGTTCGTTATCGTGGTTACCGATACACAAGGACAGAGATGGACCCGACACAGTTATGCGAATGCAATCGCGTCAGCCGCCGAATGATTACGACACAGAGTACATTATTATAGATTACGATTATAAACGACATTGAGGTCGCGATAACGAGAGTCGCGCGATGCATCACATCATGTATCTCCGGCTCCGTGCTCCGGTTGTTTTGTATTATCTATCTCGCTCTTACAAAATTTACAATTGTAAACAAATTATTGTTTTTTGCTTGTAAGTATTTACGAGTGAAAAGTAATCCCGTGTGTCTTATTATTCTTTCTTGAGTGATTAGAACACTTACTAAACACACAAGAAGGCATTTTGATGCGAATTTATTACAAAAACCCAAATTAATGAGCTGTAACGACAATTCGACATGCGCTGTCAACGATGATCGGCGTGTGACTGAGTTTCACTGTGTCCACTGGACTAAGTTGAGTAGGACCGCGCTATTTAAAAAGTGTCTCAAAGTTTCTGTGCGGGACAAGTGATATAACAGTGTACATAATAGAATAGTGTAAATAAAGTGATACATAGACGCTCATAAGACAGTACAAAGTGAATAAGTTTACTATAGTTTAATAATTCGTATTAGTTGTGTAATTGAGTACTAGGGGTAAGCAGTAGTTCAAGTGTTTATGTTATATTTTATATTGTCTTAGTTGATTTTATATTTTTCTTAGATAGTTCTTATTACATAGAGTCCGATTATATGTAGTGTTACCTATGTAAATGTAATAAAGTTAGCAAAAAACGCAAATAATGTAGCGCGGTCCTCGTTACGGTAAAGGGTCGAGATATATAAGGTAACATTTTTCAATATAGTGCCTCGCTCTGATTGGCTGATGCTTTACGCGCGTTTTTTTATGATATTGTGCCTATCTCTAATTAGCTGACGCCTTTACCCGCGCTTTTTTATAATAATGATTGGTCAAATCGATATTTTAAATCCTTGCAAAATTGTATAAAAATAGGAACATTTTTGTCATTCGACACATTTCAGCGGCGAGCTACCTAGAACAAAGTACTCCAAATATAGAAGCAAGAAGTCTCCAGTGGTTTCATTCCCCGCCAACCCAGCACACAAATGCGGCTATATGCCACAAAATTACTTAAGACAGTTCCCCAAAACGGCCCTTCACTTCCTAGTGCTTTAGCTGGGAAGAAGTGGCGCAACAAACTCCCCAGCAGTACAGCTGTGCGTTCAGTTAGATAAACTTGATTGTACTTACACAATAGTAGGTATGCATAGTAATTAAGATTACACTTAGAGACACAGAATATTAAATTAAATTATTAGCCATATATTGTGTCAGGAAGCTATGCATGCCAATGGCGTTCGAGTATTCAGAACTGTTTCTATTGTAGAATTACAATTTACTTATTTTGCTTTAAATTTTATTAAGTATAGATTGATACATTGTTTCCAATTGAATTACTCGTGATGATTTTTTAAATAAAAAATAATGTCTCTTTGTAAGTACTTGTTTTATTTTAATTTCTTCGATGACCATTAAATACACAATCAGCCTATGACCTTCTCACTGCTGGGACACAAGCCTCTGTATCAGCAACATTGTATCAGCCGAAGGACGCCGACGTCGACTGCTGGACATAGGCGTCACCTAACCGTCGTCACATCGACCGGATCTACATCTACATACACTGTGCCGCATGTACTACGCATCACACTGACGTCACTCGAAATCCTGCATCTCGCAAGCAAAGTTTACCGCGCGTCTAGTAGGTATATACGCAACGTGACATCAATCGTGGGCTGTAGCCGGTAGCCTACCACACCAGTCTGGTCAGAACACCCTCCCTTTTCTGTGGATCTACCTACGATGTCATAATTATGACGTCCACTGCTGGAAATAGGCGTCGCTCAAAAAACTTCAGACGTCTTCAAATTAAGCGAGATATCAGCGATCACGTGTTTGTCACCGGCCATGTGGTTATAGTCCTACTGCTCCTAAAATATAAACCTAGGATATTTTTCTATATTTTTTACAAATTCAATCTATTATTTACCTTAATTTCAGTCGTGTGTGTGTGTGCGCGGGTGTGTGTGTGTGCGCGGGTGTGTGTGTGTGTGTGTTGACGCTACTAGTCTTCACGCACACATTCACAAAGTGTTTGTTTAAAAATAAAACGAAATAACTGACAGCATTTTTTTATTTACATCCAGAAATTAAAACATAAGTAGGTCAAATTGAACCAATCAATCAATTAAAGTGACAACAATGTTGTAATTTTATTTTTACATAGCATACCTATTAGTCAAAAACGTATAAAAATAAAGAAAAATCAGTCGAGAGGTGTAATGTGACACCAGCACCCTAACTGCGTAACACTATCAATAGCAATCTGAATTATATTGAAGGTTATTGCTAATACATTGCTTTATAAGTTCAACAATTTAGTCTGTTCAACGACGTAAATAACGCAATAAATATTGTCGAGCTGTCTAAGTAAAGCGCTAAGTACTGTTACTGTGTTACGGAAACACACCCGTACAGTTGGAACATAGTTCATAAAAGGGTCCAGTTCTCGGCATTTAGTTTCCGATATATAACGAGTTTTGTAAAGTAGGGTGAAAAAATTGCATTTCGCGATTTTAATTGATCATTAATAAATGCTCAATTATCTACAATTTCAGATAGTAAATGACTAATCAAGCTTTTTCAGAATTTCAACTTCAAATGTCTGATAAAAAAAATATGTTCCAGTTTTTGAATATTTTTTAAACCGTTACTATCAATTGACTATTCTAGATACTGAATGTAGTCTTAACTCAATACCCCACTACTGGACCCTTTTTGCTTGGACGCCCACATATAGCTTATACACACTTGGCGAATAAATCGACGTTCTAATACGACGTAAAAATATCGCGCACGATTTTCAACTGTAGGCGTTGAACAGAGCATTGACACACTGTTCTATTTTCAACTCTCGGCTCTAAGCGGTGCGTTGAAGATCCAGTGCGCGGAAAAATCCGAGAGCGATATTATTGCGTACGTGTGAACGTTGACTGAGAAAGTGTTACATTTGTAGTGACTGTCAAAATGATACACTTTTTTCGTTCAATGTGTGATATGAAACTTCATTTAAAAAAACTTAGTTTCTAAACAATTACTTAAGTAATAAAAATGTTGACTGTGTAGACCTCTAATCAGGGACTGAATTACCCAAAAATTAAGGTACCTTTAAATTTCGGTATGACATCATACCGTTAAATAAAGGTTACCGAAATATTTCGATACCGTTTTTATTTGCAGTAGCGGAATTTTGAGGTTGGAAATGCATTCCGGTATATTTCGGTAGTAGTACCTTAACCTATAATAAATGTGTCGGTAGCAGTACCTAAACCTTAATAAATAGGGGTTTTCTTTGACGCTCACTTGAGAAGCCCTGATTGGCTAATTGCACTTTATCATGACTCAGTTATGGTTTTTATTTCCGATCGGAAAGACACGGCTGGGAGTGTAAATCGGACTAAGCCGAGTGCCTATCTAAGGTATTCTTATCTTTCTTCTTTAAGGTTTTTTTTTTCGTTTTTTTTTATCCGATGATGATGTTGTGGAAAAATGTTTTCTCATAAACGTATAGAGCAGATACGTAAACGTAAGTACCTAGAAGTCTGTGAAGTTTTATTAGGTAGGTACAGTTACATTATTTACATTTAATATAACTAAAATTACAAGTGCATAAATATGACATCATAGATGAGTCATCTGAAAGCTCAGATTCAGATGACTGTATCTATAAAGTTGACAAAAAATTAGACCTAGTCTCTCAGTCTCATAAAAGAGATAAAAATTATAATTATGGAGTAGACAATGGCGCAACTCCAGAACTGGATTCGCCAAGTTCACCGGATGTATTTGAGACCGACGAAGTCAATTTTTGTAATACTCTACAAAATATCTAACATCACATAGGCATGTTAAATAGCACGTTGTTATTAGGTACTATGTCATCTCGTCCCTAACGCCGCCGCTGGGTTGATGGAAAAAATATTAAATTACCTTCGATACTTATCTAATATTTTTTTAATAATTGATTAGTACGTGTAATATTTGTTTCATATGCTCATGCCCAACAGTGAGACAGTAATAGGCTGATGACGATGAAGGAAATGGTATTTTTCTTCTCAGAGTAGTCACGGAAAAGGAAGGAGGAAACGCCGACCTCATCTAGTTTAAAAAAATATGATTGACGTGTAAGTGTTTGTACAAACCTACTTACAGAAATAAAATCATTTGTCATTTATCATTTATCATTTCACCATGCAATTCCGCAATAAGTAGGCAGCGAAACTTCTCAACGCGGAACGAAACATCTAGCTCCAGCGACGGCAAGTGCGTGGCTGGACGTGCGATTGAATCGCCCCAAAACTGTAAACTATTAATGCGATTTTGAATGCGTCTAGAGTGGGAGTTTCGTTTCTATGCAATGTATTATCTATTTTTCTATGGTATAATCTACTGTTTACAGAGCACACACCAGTGCTCTGTCTTTCAGGGCACACGTCCTGGATGCGTTGTTACCAAATATTATTGAAAGCAGCGCAGACTTTTGTGATACACACTCGTATATTGCATAGCTGTTGTGGCATCTCGTATAGTTCGTGTCAAATTTCCAAACTCTGACCGAGCTGCACAACCGAAACCCGCCGCACTAGCCTGGCAATGCAGGATTGACCGTCGTATTAATGAGGCCAGGGTACTCATCGGGAAGCTCATCTGCTTCAGGAAGGGCAATACACGCCCAAGGGTGATGCGTTTTGTGAAGCGGGCGTTCTCGGGAACTACTATTAGTTTTCGAGAATATGCATCCCGCGTCACAGAGCGCATCGACTTCCTGAAGCAGAAAGTTTGTACATGGGCACACCGTATTTGTAGGTATAGGCGAACTGAGTACTAAGGAGCTGCTCCTTATAAACATGGCCATAGTCCAACAGGTTCGTAGATCTCGGAAGGATTTTTCGACATATTGGATAGATTATAAGAAGGCCTATGACTCAGTGCCACATACTTGGCTCATGAGGGTGCTGGAGTAAAAAATAGACGCAACTCTACGCACCTTCATGAAGTGGTGTATGAGGCAGTGGAGGATGGTCCTTCTCTATCCAGGATGTCCACAGATCCAGACGATTGATGAACCAATCAGCATTGAACGCGGAATATTTCAGGGCGACAGTTTGAGTCCCCTTTGGTTTTGCTTAGCCTTGAATCCTCTAAGCACACTTCGGGAGAATTTAGCTCTAGGCTATCGGTTGAGAAGAGGTGGTCAGGTGATATCACACCTCCTTTACATGGGTGATTTGAAACTCTTTGCACCCACAATTTGCGACTGATGGAGCTACTGAAGGTAACAGAAACGTTTAGTAGCTCAGTTATCAGGATAATTTTTTTGTGGACAAAGGTGTAGTCATGCATGGGGCATAACCGGTGGGGTCCGCAAGAGCCAATGCCTGCCAGGGGTGCGGGTTGTTCCAAAGAGATACCGTGGCTCCTGGCACACCGGCAACTGAAGGAACACAGGTGATTTTAGTCAGTAAAAGTCTGACACGCCCTCCCGTCTCCACCCAGAGCGGGAGAAGTGATTTGATGATTTCCCACCCAAAAAAAGGCGGGATTATAGAATCCATGGGAACCCAACTTACGGATTCTAAATACCTTAGAGTCCTCTTCTCAACCGAAACCTACAAGTATTTGGGTATGCCGGAAGCATTAGGCATCAATGCTACCGACATGAAACAATCGTTGAAAGAGCTCTTCTTTGGCGGCCTAAGTGTCAAATAGTCTTTTATTAGGCGGAAACATGGTGCGTGCCTTCAACGGTTGGGTCATGCCGGTTTGATGTATTCTTTCGGCATACTCAAATGGACTCAGATGGAACTTGACGCTCTGGATAGGAAAGTCCGTACATTGCTGACGACATATCGGATGCATCACCCACGGTCATCAGTGATGAGACTGTACATCTCGCGGAAGTTTGGAGGCTTTCTAAATGCTAGAACCCTCCACAACCGCAAAATTTGCAGTCTCAGGGAATATTTCTATCAAACTAACGTGGGGATGCATCGAGATGTAGTCGCAGTGGACAAGAGCCTCACCCTGAACCTTTCTCTTTGGCGAAAGAGAACTGACGCAAACCTGCAGTACTAGATACTAATGATCATAAGGAAGTATGGCAAGGCAAAGAGCTTCACGGATGCTTTTGCCTGGATCTCCATGAGCCTGATGTAGAGTTTTAGCGTCGGTGTCCTGGCTGCGTTTTGGTCGACCTCTTCGGGGATACCGAAGGTTTTGTCTGTGTGATCATGGATGAATTTATCATGACGAATAATTATCGGAAATACATTGTCAAGGACGATACCGTTGACATCTGTCGGGCATGCCACTTTCCCGGTGGATCAATCCGACATATTGTTTCCAGTTGTTCTCGTCTTGCTAACGGCGAGTACTTGCACAGACAGAATCTAGTAGCTAGGATTATCCACCAGCAACTTGCTTTGCAGTACAACTTTGTGGAGTCTGGCCGAAAGTCTGAAGTACCATACGGTACTTCAGACTTTCGGGCACATACCTGTAGTATTACAGGTATGTGCCCGACCCAGTTCTCGAGAATGGTCACGCCACATTGTACTGGGATCGATATAACACTGACAGGACTATTGTAGCCATTTTTTGTATGAGTTTTGTTAAAATATTTAAAAATATTTTTATTAAGTAAGGAAAACAATAAAGGAAATAATAATGTGTATTAAATTTGTATGGTCTATATCTGAAATAAACTAAATTGAATTTAATATTGGTTAAAATATTATATATGTATAATATTATTTTTTCGTAAAATATGATTATTGCATAAACACATGACATTTGCCCTCAAACATAACTTACAGACATTACAGAGATAAGTTCACGATTCCTAAGATTACCATAAATCACCAAATTAAAATAAGTAGCATTATTGTCATTGGTTCTCGTTCATTTATTACGTTGATGAACGATCAGCGGTCGACAAAATAAAACATAGGTATTACCCGGCGCACAGTCGGCAAGATACAAAGAAATAAGTAAAAGAGTACCTACAGCAAAATGTACAAAATACAAGTTCTAACGTGTTCGACCGCCGTCTCGCATGTTTTTCAGTACCGAAATCGTATAAAGGTTAAAACCGTTATTTGGCCCAACCTTTATTTATAAAGGTTTCGGTATAGCTCAACCTTTATTTCAAATCGGTACCGATATATTTTTGAGGTATCTTAACCTCTTACCGTAACCGCTTTCAGTCCCTGCCTCTAATATCTACCTGTTTACAGCAAAATTAAAACATATCTTAATTTTTATTTAAAGAAAAATACTTAAAAACCCATCCATTTCCATAGGAATGAAATTGAGTTTAAGACTTAATTAAATGTGGCCAAACGGCGCACTTAAGATAATAAAAAAACCGCAAGAAGAACTTAAAAACAATATTATGCAATCAAAAGTAGAATAGTACAATCAGACACAATGTTAGCTAACACTTCAGTTTTATAATTATATCAACTAGTGGTCGCCTAGTGGTTGAAATTACACCATAATTAATTTAAATTTTTAGTTTGAATTATACAAAAACTTTAGCTTTCTGCAATTGATATACAAAAAATCCAAGATGCAAAGTCTCGAACAAAAGTAACACTCAAAACTGTCCCCAATTTTACATCAGTGGTTATAGTTATGACAGAACACAATTTTTTGCAAATTCAACCTTACACGCATGACTTAAAGTAGTTTTTACAAAGCAATGCCCAAAAAGACTGACGGAAAGATGACTGACGATACTATTGACACCTGCGCACATTGCGCACTATTTATGCGGACGTTTTTGATACGCTGATTGAGTATCTTGGGTTTTTTTGTATATCAATGCTTTCTGCACTACTTCTCCATATAAACTTGAACTGTGCCAAATTTCATACTCCTCCGTCCGAGTAATTTTCGTAAAAAGGAGTACAAAGTTTTTTTTTTTACGTATTATTATATAGATACTTGCAATATGTTATTCTCCTATTTCTACTTTCTCCATTTTAACTTCTGTATCTTCTAACAGACCGCTTCTGAAACAAAGAAGAAAACATATCATCACGACGTCCATCAATGTATCTGTCTAACCTATTCGCAACTATATTGGGGTCGGCTTCCAGTCTAACCAAGTGCAGCTGATACCAGAATTTTACATTGAGCGACTGCCTATCTGACCTTCACAACCCAGTAACTGGGTAATACGATACCCCTTGGTAAGACTGGTTGTCAGACTTTCGTGCTTCTGACTATCTTTAATGACTGTCAGTGACGTACAAATGACAGCCGGGACCAACGCCTTCACGTGCTTTCCAAGACACGGAGGAGTCTCGATATGTATCATTGATTTACAAAAAACCCAAGATACCCAATCAGCGTCTCAAAAATATAAATAGGGCGCAATGTGCACAGGTGTCAAATAGTATCGTCAGTCATCTTTCAGTCAGTCTTTTTGGACATTGCTTTGTACAAAACCACTTTAAGTCATGCGTGTAAGGTTGAATTTGCAAAAAAGTCCAAATTCATTATTTTTAAAGTTATCGTTAAAATATTCATGAGCTGATTTATGGTATCTAAATTGACTGTAGTTATTCGGAATTTCCGTAGTATTTGCACTTGATTGACTTCGTCCAATTTGCTGAGATACTTCAACTACTACATGCTGCATTTCTTCTAAACCAGATACATTTCGAGAATTTATACTTCTTTCATCTATTATTGGATCGTTAATTATTTCTGTAAATTCGATGTTTGGAGAAGTAGATAATTCTGTAATCACATCTGCATTTTGTAGACGCCTCCTTCTTTCCGCTTCACGTTGTTTCAATTTATCTCTGTTCTGGTCCCTGTATCTTTGTTGACGTTCTCTTTTTTTTTGGAGAGCATTTAGTTCATTACCTTGATCATTTCTTTGAATGGATTATGGTTGTATTTTTTCCGAACCAGATGAACTTTGAGCAGTAATTATTTCTTCATTATTCAGTTCTATTCTATTCGTATTTGAAGAGGTAGATGGTCCGGCAATACTTTGTGAATATTGTAAGCGTTCTCTTCTTTCCGCTTCACGCTGCTTCAATTTGTCTCTGTTCTGCTCCCTGTATCGTCTTTGACGTTCTTTTTTATTATTATTTACTCTAAAAAAAAATTATAAGTGTTAAAAGAAGCTTAAACAAAAATTAGTATATTCTGGTACTATTCAATTAACAAAATCTTACATAACATTAATAGTTTGTCTAGTGTTTAACTGATCTTGGTGATGTCCAGTTTCAATAATAATATTTTGTGACCCCTGTGATGATTGTTGGGTTCTGAAATATTTATAAAAAATATGTTAGAAAAATTTAAATTGGCTTCAATATATTAGTAAACTCAAGAATCTTAGCTAGTTATTTCAATATATTGCTAAAGATCGTAAATTATAAATATCAATAATGAATGTTTCACTATAAATTCCACTATCATTAGAAAAATTAATTAATTTTTTAATGTTCATATTAATAACAAATAAGAAAAATATTCGTGCGCTGCACGCCATCAGCTGATTTTGAAATACAATTCTGTCAGTCTTAATAAACTTATTCTCTAAGTAATTGTTTTAATGCATTAATTTCAATAAGAATGAAATTAAAATTAATTATTAATTTAAAAACATTATAGAGACTGTATATTTTACGTGCGGCTATAGATGTTTCACATCAAAAATGTTTTATCATAACTATAACCACTCCAGCGCTAGAGCCAGCCTTCGCTGAAGACTCTGAACAGAGACCCGTGGGGACGCCCTTACAAAACGGTGCGGGATCAAATCCGTCCGTGGGCCCACTGACGCAGAGTCTTCGGCCGGTGCAGGACGTGGTGAGCGCTTTGTTCCCCTCACGAGGGGAGCATGCTCCCCCGTCCATGACTCCGCCTCCTGCGGTGTCCGATGCGGACCACACCGACGACGACGACAATGCTCCAGAGGTGACCGAGGTAGAGTTGAGAGTGGCGGTACGTAGGCTGAATGCCAAGAATACCCCAGGACCCGGCGGATTGCCTGGGAAAGCCTGGGTCCTGGCCTTGGAGGCTCTCTGGCCTCGACTAAGAGGGTTCCTAAGCGCATGCTTGGAGGAGGGCTGGTTCCCACTTCAGTGGAAGACGGGGAAACTGGTCCTCATCAAGAAGCCGGGGCACTCCGCGGACTCTCCATCCGCTTACCGGCCCATCGTGCTGCTCGACGAGGTGGACAAGTTCTTTGAAAGAGTAATTGCAGACCGCCTCGTCGGGCGGCTGGTGCGGGTGGGCCGGATTTGGCGGAGAGCCAGTTTGGTTTCCGCAGGGAGCGGTCCACGGTGCACGCCATCATGCGCGTGCGAGCCCTCATGACTGGTTCCCAGATAACGGCGGGAGGGGTTCACATCGGCGTCGAGTCGACCATGAAGTACCTAGGACTCGTCCTCGACAGCTGGTGGAACTTCACGGAGCATTTCCGACGTTTGGCTCCCAGACTGGAGCGGGCTGGGCCAATCTAGGGGGGCCAAACGCCTCCTGCCGGAGGCTCTACGCGGGGGTTGTGCGGGCCATGGCCCTATACGGAGCGCCGGTGTGGGCGCCTACATTGAGGCGTCAACCAGCACGCCAGTTGAAGGTGGCCCATAGGGTCATGGCCATCCGGATGGTACGGGGATACCGCACGATCTCCGGTGAGGCGGCGGGCCTCCTTGCCGGATTGCCGCCATGGGATCTGGAGGCAAAGGTCCTCGCGCACACTTGGGAGTGGCGCGAAACGCCGGGGCGTAATTCCGCTACCGCGGGAAATCGCGGCACGGCGGACAGAGCTCCGGCAGGATCTCATGGCGACGTGGAAAGTGCGATTGTCGCAACCCAGTGCTGGGCACGCCACGATTGTGGCGGTAAGTCCCCTCTTTGAGGAGTGGCTTGAGGCGGCATGGCGTCCTCGCCTTCCACCTGACAGGTCCTCACTGGACACGGCTGTTTCGGGAGGTTCCTGTTTCGCATAAGGCGGGAAGAAACGCCCGGATGTCTCCATTGCGAAGATCACCCTGAGGAGACGGTGGAGCATACAGTGGAGGTCTGCCCGGCTCGGGCGGAGCACCGCCGTGCCCTCGTGGAGGCGATCGGCGGCGGCGATCCCTCGCGTCCAGCCCTGGTCCAACCATGCACTCTGGCTCCGCACCATGGCCTGCACCAGGCCATGGTACGGAGCCAGAGTGCATGATTAGCCGTCACTACTTCAGTGATGCTCGCAAAGAGGGAGGCGGCGCACGTGAGGGAGAGGCAGTACATGCGCCCTCACGGCCGTAGCCTTCGCAGGAGACGCACTGGGCTTGGGCATCCTAGGCTGATTCCCGGCCACCGTAGGCGCGGGCTTGCGGACGGCGAGTAATGGGTAGCTCGCTGTCCGGTAAGGACCAAGCCCGGGTCGACGACGCGTTGTGTTCCACGCGCGCCTCAAAGAGATGTCAGCACCAACTAATGGGGCCCGGAAGGGCCGTTGTCTACCAGTGGTGCGGGTTGTTCGAAAGAGATACCGCGGCCCCTGGCACACAGGTAACTGAGGGAACACGGGTGGGTTTTAGTCAGTAAAAGTCGGACACGCCCTCCTGCTCCACCCAGAGCGGGAGAAGTTATTTGATGATTTCCCACCCAAAAAAAAAACTATAACCACTGACGTATAATTGGCGACAGTTTTGAGTGTTACTTTTGTCCGAGACTGTGCATCTTGGGTTTCTTGTACATCAATTAATTTTTAGTAAGTATATATAAAACCTGAACATAGTTTGTTCAGAATAAGTAACTGAATCTATTCCAATAATTTTTGCACAATGTTATATTTTTTCCCAAAAAAGTTTTGCAAGTGTGATGGAAAATGTTAACACCAGTACTGCGATTGTATTGTAATTAACAATACAATCGCAGTACGGTTAGATATCTACTGCCTAATTATTATCAATGAGTACAATAAGACGGGCGGCCGCGTGGTGACCATGTTTGTGTAGACAACTAGGAAACAGAACAAGCTTATAACTTTGTGATTTTTCATGATACAGTTTTGAAATTTTGTACATAGATTCTTTACACAAAAATACTAGACTCGTGTTTCGGGTTTCGCATATACTTAAAGTAGGGTTGTATACTTACTCGTCTAGTTCTGCCGTCAGTCGAACGCTACTCGAGGTCGCTGCAGTCGAGGATCCTCCTTGTGAATGTTGTCTGCACACAAATATACATCATCATTATTTGTCTAGTCTTGTCCTAACTATGTTGTAGTCTTCCAGTCTAACTGGATGCAGTTGAAGTCATTCAATGGGATTTTGTGAACTTACAGGGTTGTATTTATCATTTTAATGTTTATAATTCCGTGAAGCCATATTTGTTATGGGCGCGACTCATATTTGACTCAACATACAACTTGACACTGACCTGCAAATTGTGCGCTACTCCGGCGCTTCGCCCTTCAATGACAAAATGTACTTACCGTGTGGATGTGACGTCACTTCTTCTTGATATTTTCCTTCCTTTTCGTTTAGTTCCGGCAGGTTCAGTTAGTGCGAGTGTCTCATTCGTACTGTAACAAAAATAATAGAAGATGATATTATAAGTGTCATTATCAGCAGTGGCGTGCAGTACATAAAGACAGTAACACACTGCCTACTCTACCGAAATTAAATAAATATTTAAAAGTAATATTAGTTTTTTCTTTTCTAATTTCATCTTCTATTTTTCATCATTCATAATTGTTTTCTCTATTTTTATCGTGTTTACACTTAGTTATACGTTCAAGTGTCAAGTAATTACCACAATTACTTTTCTATTGATATCAGAGTCAATGAGTCTGTCTAACAGTCGAGAGTATGTGCATGCTGTGGTCTCCTGTAATTGAAGGAGCACATGTAAAAGAACCTTCTTATTACTGTGATTTATAATGTATAATATGTATCCTTTCTTGGAGATCCTTAATAAATAAATACATTATCTCATCTTGACAGTTTACTTCACCAAAGATTTCATTGTGCGATTTTTATACAGGATAAAATTTGAACCATTAATTTAGCATTATGATTATAGACCTAGCATAGAGATTATTAGTCGGTTAACGAAACAAAAAACAAATGTTTCCTTACATTTTGATCGCGTAGGTATTGTTCTATCCTACGAAACAATAGATTATCTTTTTGATAACCGACGAAAAAAATCTAGAATAAAACTTGTTATTTTTTTTCCTGTCGAATAAGATTGACTGGTTCTTAAATACTCAATGGAGATCACTTACTTATTCACGTCATCATCCGGTGGTTCTGCCTTTACTTCTGTCGAAATTGAGTCATAATCAGTTTGCTCACTAAAAATAAAAAGTTTTTTTTTTTAATACACCATACAGATAAAAAATTGAGCATCTTTAAAAAATAAAATGGAACCGAACTTTTTTGGCACACAGATAGTTTATAACCTGGATTAACACATAAGATACTTTTTATCACGGTAGTACGTTCCCGTGGGATAATTTTGACCTCCACGCGGGTGAAGCCGCTGGCGAAAGCTAGTATATACTAATTATTACTTACTTGTAGAATTCTGGAGGTTCTATCTTCACGACCAACGTCTCAATTTCTGAGTCAATGTTTGGTCTGAAAAAATAAAAGCTCTATAAACTTTTGTGTGTTCGCAACTTTTTTGTTCTGCCACTGAAAGTCCCCACACAATCACAACTTAATGATATTTTGTTCAAATTATAGCCTGGCACGGAATTACGTGTGAAGAAATTTTGGCGATTTTTCGACCCCCACCCCCGCTCTGGTAAGATGTCGTGAGATTTGGCTCGACCCTCTCACCACCCCATAATCTCACGTGAGATATTTCAAAATGCATAATTTTAGAGTAAAAAACGTTAATCTGCACTTATTTGCGATAGATATGCATTGCGTTTGGCTGGCTCGGCTGTCCGGTGGCGGTTTAAGAATCGATGAGCTACTGTGCTACTTTGTGGCGATCGGTAACCGCGATAAATATTATTTTGTAGCATTTTGCCATTTTGGCGGAAAAACATGTTTTACTTAATTTAACCCGGTTTTCTCGCAATTTTACATTGTTTTTTTGCGGAAAAAATATAAATTACGTGATATTTGATGGGATATTTCTCCCTACGTGAGGTTGGGTAAAATTTGACTCGACCACTAATCACCTTACGTAATTAATGTACGCCCCCTAAGCAAAATAGAATTTCGCGGGGTACTTTGGCGCTTCTACCTTAAATACAATGAACGATTCTGTGGTTAAAAGGTGAAAAAGTAATTGACAGACATAAAGAGTCACTTTCGCATTTTAAATATACAATGTATAACATACTTATTTATTTATTTATTTATTATTATTAAGGCACATCAACAATATAAACACAAGCATTGACAGACAACAAAAAAGAGATATAGACTAGTGTTTACATCAATTACAGACGTGCACAACTTTCAAAGTAATTAATAACATGAACGTATAGCAAAAAACAGTATCCACAAAAAAAAAACACAAAGCAAGAACAAAAACAGAAAAGTATTAATTAATTACAAAAATAAAAATTAAATATATATGACAATTATTACTTAATTGGTATCATCAATCTTCCCCTCCTTCAAGATCATTGACCTAAATTTTGAGGGGTGATCGTGGAAGATATCAAGGTCGTACAGTTTGCACCATCGGTTGTACGTTGACGTCAGCCTGGCCATCGGATTGTTTATGCCTAGATTCGTTCTATAGTGGGGAACATTGAAAAAGGACGTGCATTTTCTCCGAGCATTACTTAACGCAAGACCAGTTAGAATATTGAGTTAAAAGCATAATACAATGAACAAAGCTTAATTGTTTTAAAGCTAACTGTTATTTTTAAGAAAAACGTGTTGAACCTAGCATTACTGTATGCATTTAAAATTGAGTCTTATTGCCTTGAAATAAGATTAATTTTTCTTTAGCTAAATTGGCAGGAATTATGACAAAATGCATATTTTTTGAAAAAAAAAATCGTATTAACAGTTACTGAAATCGATTCAGTAGTCAATTAGGAACAAACTAATTTCAGGTCTTGCGTTTCTATTACACCTTGTATAATGGATGTTGTGGTCTGTGGACTTTGTGAAGGCCGCAGGAATCCGGTGGATGCGGGAAGCACAGAACTGCTCGAAGTGGTGTAGCTTAGGGGAGGTCTCTGTCTAGCAGTGGACGTCTTTTGGGTGAAATGATGATGGATTTTCAAAATAAATTAAACTCACTCTAGATCGTAGCTGGGCTGGTCCCCATCGTCGATACTTTCGTTCAAACTATCTTCTTCACTTAAACTGAAACAAAAATACAATATGGTCAGAAAATACAAAAGTTTATTTTGTTGGAACATAACATTACACATAACATCACGCTTTTAATCCCAAAAGGGACTGTCAGAAGTGTACCTTTACAACGTCCACATTTCGCCAGTTATGTTCATGTCCCAAGTAACAGGGGACGAGCTTATTGCCATCAACAAATTCAGGCTCCGTGCTGTTAGGGGCGTCCATTAGTTACGTGAGGCAATTTTGGCGATTTATCGACCCCCTCTCCCGCTCTGGTGAGATGTCGTGAGATTTGGGTCGAGACTCAAGAGATCTCACGGGAGATATTCCAAAATGCGTATTTTTTGTGTAAAACTAAAAACGTTAATCTATGCTTATTTGCGTTGGATTTATGTATTGCGCGGCTGGCCGGTGGCGGTTTAACAATCGAGGGGCTACTGTGCTACTTTTTAGCGTTCGTATAACCGCGATAAATATTATTTTGTAGTAGTTAGGCATATTGGCGGACAAAAACATGTTTTACTTAATTTGACCTGGTTTTCTCGCAATTTTACATTGTTTCTTTGCGGAAAAATATATAAATTACGTGATATTTGCCGAGACCTCACGTGACATTGGGTGAAATTCGACTCGACCTTTTCCTTACTCTTTTAAAATAGGTATTTTACATTATTTACATAATGGCAGTGGGAACAGTTTAGGCTGTACTACTCCAACCTAACTTTAGCGTCAAACTTTGCTTGCGCGATGTAGGATTCAGTAGCTCCATTTATCAGTGACAGCTTCACGCGCCTTTTACTAAGAAGTACCTACGTTGTGTCATAGATGTCGCTATCATGTGCTTTTAAATATTGCAATAATCCAGTGTAAACGACTCACAAAAGGTATTAAACAATTTAAACAAGGCGGATGTGAGTGGAAAAGCCGGGAAGGGACGCCCTAGCAGGACATAGTGACCTTATTGATGTTCTTGTTAAAAGTATAGTAATCCAGTGTAAACACATACCTATTAATATGTCTAGATCTCTTGCGAGCTTTGCGTCGTCGTTCCTCAGGCGGTTCCTGTCGCTTTTCGGCATTCCGTCCCTCTTCCTCCTGCAGTATCTCAAGTACCGTCGACTCACTCACTCCGGTGGCCAGTGCAGTCCGTTGGCGGAACTTAGACAGGGGAGTCAGGTCCAAGTCTCCATAAATTGTCTTGAACTCTTCATACTCTTGCTCAAAGTAATGGTACACTTTTGCGACGAGTATTTTCGTTTGATCCTGAGGGAATAATTATTACCAAGTAGGTACATTATTATGAATAGAAATCTATACTTAAAATTAGTATAACTAAATTAAAGTCGCTTTTCGTGTCTGTATATGACCCTAAGGCTTATAGGTAATAGCAGCCACCCCGATCTACAAGGTTCAGCAACGCTTGCTATGGTCGGTCTGTGGATGGTTGGCCATCCATAACATAACGAGACCACTCCGTGCCCCGGAAAAGCGCGTTAAGCAGTTGGTGCCGGCTGTCATTCGTAGACCTTTGACAGTCATAAGCGGGTTTTCAGAAACCCGAAAGTCTGACAACCAGTCTTGGCAAGGAGGATAGAAAGGCAGTAGCTCCATGTCAAATACTGACATTTAGCTGCATCGGCGGTTAGTACAGACTTAAAAATTTCGCGGCGGTATTTTGTCGCGCACTGGATCTACAACGCACTGCTTAGCGCCGACAGTTCAAAATCCAACAGTTTGCTTTTCGACGCGCTGCATGCATTGCTGGGATGCATTCTGTTTGATTGTCAATGCTCGGCTCAACACCGACAGTTGAAATTCCAGTGCGCGATAAATCCTCGATATTTTAGGAAGGATTAGGAAAAGGCCTGGTAGATGATGATCATGATAAGGGACTGATATGACCTTGTTCATTGTGTCTTCCATAAAATACGTGAAGCAAAAACTATGTACCCCTTTTTTACGAAAATTACGCTTTTTTAATTAAAATTAGTATAAAATTTGGCACAGCTGATGTTTATATGGAGAAGTAATGCAGAAAGCTACTATGTTAAATATAATAATGCATTACAAACACATTAGGTTTTAAATGAATTATGGTTGAATGTCGACCACTGGGTCACACCGGGTGACCAATAGCTATAATAAAGCGAAACACACACTGCCTCGCGCTACGCTCCGGGTGCGTGGCGACGGAGCCACGCGTGCAGGTGCGGGCGTGCAGATCTGCATCATTATGCAGATTTCTGCGCACACACACTACAGTCACGCGGTGGTGATAGTACATTTCAGAGCATTGTTTTTATACTAAAAATGGTTATTCATTTAGAACTCATTCAGGATGCTGCAGTTACATTATCTGTTTGGTTTTTGTGATCAAATCGATATCGCGATCCATTTCGAATTAATACGTCCCGTCAAAATCACGCAAGATACTGCAGAACTCGGTGTGCCATACCTTGCGTCTTGACCCGCACATACGCGCGGGGGTACGCGTTTCTCCGCATGCAGGCGCGTGATCTGCAACACTGCGTGTGAATGCGTTTTCTGTGTGTTGCACTACGCGTGTTTTCTACACCAACACAGTTACATGCAAACAACGTAAGAACACGCACTCCCGCGCTACGCTGCGTAACGCGGTAGTATTTATTATGTTGGTACATACCTGTTGTATTCCTTCTGCAGTGTGCGATACTTCGAGGTTGCATTTTGGACAAAACACTTTGATTTCGATGCCATTCGAGTCTTGGTTCTGTAAAAAAGAAGGACATTTCTAAAGCTTTCTAGACTAACATCCAGTTGTACAAAGACAATGCCACATCACGTAATGGATCATTAACGGTAATGATTTCATTAATTTATTGATACAACTTTAAGGCGCTAATGGTTCTTGCTTTGTGCAACAAAAACTGCGACAGATTGCTTCGTTTGACTCTTCATTATGTAAAATTAAAGAACCATTAAAATCGAGTCTTTAATCGAGTATTTAATGACGCCTTAAAAAGTTAAAGCTCGTTTCTGCTAATGGCTGTAAGTAGGTACTGAAGGTATGATTATAACTCAGTTGAAGAGACAGTCATAGATACTTGAACGTAGTGTAACAGCCGGTACAATCCCAGGTTCATTCAGAGATTTTGTTCGCGGCGATTTTTTTCCGAGCACTGGATTTTAAACACTCAGCTTAGCACCGAGAGTTGTAATTCAACAGTGTGTTTTATTGACGCGCTGTGATGCGCTCTATTGGAATCTCAATATGGTCGGCCAAATACAGAGCTCGATTGTTGCATAAAAATACCAGCCAAGTGCAAAAACAAAAAGCGCCGAAAAAAAACGTTTCTTGTATGATTTTTTATTTATATTTATTTATGTATTCAAACTACAAATGAGGTCCATTGTGTTAGTAACAATTTTACTTATCCTATGTTAATACTTAATAGCTAAAACAGATCTTGTTCGATCGGCTAACGCCCATACAAGCAGACTATCTGCCCGGGCGGCTATCGAGTGCAGAATGATGTTGGGACTGTCACGCAACCTGCGAAGCAACGAGGCAGATTTCTTGCGCCACACTGCGTCAAAGCTGTCAGCGCGCGCGTCGGCAAACATCGTCGACGCACTGCAAAAGCGTGGCAGTCGCACCCTGAACGCATTGGATACGCAGAGCGTTGCAAGCCCTTTGGGTATATCTGAACCACAGGGCCCCCGAGTACAGTCTTGTGCAATACGCCTTAAAAAGGGCTATTTTAACTGCGACTGTACAACGAGAGAGCCTGCGGGCCAGCATGTTCGCCCGGACTGACAACGCTCTGCGCTCCCTCTCCAAACCTAATGAAGACCCCATTATTTTTATTATTTGTTTTTATAGTAACAATAGAAATCTATAGAAATACATAGTGTGAAAATTTCAACTGTCTACCTATTACGGATCATGAGATACAGCCCGCTGGCAGACAGACGGACGGACGGACAGCGGAGGCTTAGTAATAGAGTTTTCATCATTTCATTGGTTACCCTTCGGTTGCGGAAGCCTAAAAAAAACGCTAATGCCAACCTTGGCCAACACTTTGAAGGAAAATGATTAATAGTTTGATGGGCGTGGCTTATTTCCCCCACACGGAGTGGTGGATCCGTCTTCCGTGGTCGGTTGACACGCCACCGCCACAAACTTATCATACGTACCTTACCAGTGGCCAAAACTTCAACTAAGGAAATTACTGACCGAAATTAAAAACGTTACTTAGCATGGGCTTTGGCTAAGCATTATTCTTGTCACTGTCGCACAACTGTCCAAATAAAAGTGCCAGATAGAGACGGAGAGTACGTGCTTAGTATCGTTAATTTAATTGGTGTAGAAATAAAATAAAATAAATAAATAAATGTTGTTTTATTGCAGGCAATGTACCCTTAAACAAAAAATGACAGTAAAGAAAATAAATTAAAAATAATAATAAAATAAAATAAAAATAAAAAGTTTACATTTACATACTTACGATATCTAATGTACTCGTGAGTTATTTTTGTTGCTGGATTGTTCTATTGTTGATAAAGGCCTTATTTCCAAGCAATACAGTCGTATCAATAAACTTATTATACAGGAAATCAATAGCAGCTGACGATGATAACAGCGAGTCGCAGTCACAACCTTCACTCATCAATATGTACAACCGGCAACAATCTATCCTCACCTCGCAAAGTAATATTGGGTGAGCAGTCGATTTTCTACAATATGTCTGTTTTATTTAGCTTTGATTATATACCCCTTATTTATAAACGTCGCTTACAGTTAAGAGGTGATTAAACGTCAAAAATGTGTGGACAGAACAGACGCTAATCATTATTTAACTTCAAGCAACGTTAATTAAAAGGGGGATAATGTCTAGACGGAGCGTCGCCCTACAATCAAAACAAAGAAAACGAGCCAACAATTTCAAGCAGGTGTGCGTGCGGGCGGTGTGTCACACTGTGAGTTATGTCTCTGTTAGTGTTGAGTAGGACATACAAGAGGCGGTACATTTGTCCCGTACATGACGTCAAAATGTAAGAGCGGCTCGGCATTTTTTATTGTACTACTTCAAATTTTATGTCGCGGCAGTCGCGAGGTCACATTATTTACTCTCCATCTCCGTCAAACTGTAGGATGAGGACAGAGACGGAGCGAGACGCATGCTACAAATTACGTCATTCTACACTGAACATTACATGACTGCGTTTCGAGTCTCGGGCGAAAGGGAAATATGTTGAGATTGACATGACTACATACCGTGCGGCGCATAATAAAGCGACAGTATATAGTCGTGACCAGTGTAAAAGCTTTTTATTTGATGCTTTATTTTTAAAACTATTTAATTTTAAACGGCTTTGTATTGTTGTGACTTCTGTGCCTTCGGAGCGTACTTCTAGCAAAGCGAACCAGGTCCTTACAAAAAGAAGGAACCGGCTCAGTGGCAACAAGTCGCGCAAATATTACTTTTACATTGTAATTTTATTAATTACCTTTTCATTAAATTTTTTAAATTATGTTTCATAATTATTTACTTAATTATAAACAATATTTACTATGAAAATCGTTTCATATTACTTTGCGATACTTGATAATAATAAGTCTTCAATTAGAGTTCAGACTGTCATTGTACTGTTTGAAGCTACCAGTACAAATGTCACATTTGTACTGGTAACTTCAAACGTATCACAGAGCTTCAGTGCGCGTCGCCCAAGTTCCAATCCTCATTGGCCTCGCCTCATTTGAAGTAGGACATTGTACCGGCTCAGTACAAAAAAGAGGCTACTCTTACAAACTCTTTTTCATGTCGTGTCCTACCCAACACTAGTCTCTGTGTGCGTGAATAATGATACCAGCTACTACAATTCTCCCATAAATCACATGTTCAAAAAATAGACTAATTTAATAAGATATGTTTTAGGTGTATGTATATAGTGTTGTAATTATATATACTGGAAGGTCCAGCTTCATCAGAATTAGATTAAAAATAAAACCATTCATGTACATAGTTTTTGTGAATTCCACGATTTCGGCTTTAACGCGAAAATCGAAACATGAAGACTAAGAAACTCTACGTACTGATTAGCTTGTACACACAAGTTAACACACAATTTATTCAATTTCATTTTAAAATTACCTCTGCTATCTCAATATCATCAGAATCCCCACTTTTGCTAGACTTTACTGATGATAAAAATAATGCCTGTAAGAAAAAATATATAATATAACAAACAATAATTAAAAGAAAACACAACAAAAAATATTATAAGTTATAGGAAAGTTCACTTTGCTTGGCACTGCTTCCTTTGTAAGTCTATGGCGTCCTGTTTTTTCGACAGAATACATATCTTTGCTGCGGAAGTGATCGGAACAAACTACAGTAGTTTTTGTTGGTTTCCACGTGGCATCTCCGCGGCTTTCTTGAATGCGATCTATCCATCGATTCCTGATAATAGGATTATTGGGTATTCTAAAAAAATAAGATGTTATGTTGATCACCATATTTTACTCAACAAATAATTATGTTTGATAAGGGCTGATCATTCAAGTCAGAGAACTTTTATCCGAGGAATAAAAATAGAGGTCAAATCTATGATCTAAACAGTGTCAGTTATTCATAATTATTAAAAATGTGAACCTGAAGTCGGTACCAAGTAAATTATTTACCAAGCTAATATAATAAGTAACAATTTTTACTGGGCATCGACTTTAAAATCATATAAAGAAATAATTATAAATTAATCTTATTAAATTACTCTTGGCACTTTTGAAATCGGTTTATTGGACCCAAAGCAAAAATAATCATTAAAATCGGCTCATAAACAAAAATGTTATACGCGAGCATTATGTTATTATAAAAAGTACAGATGAGTTGAAAAACTCCACCTTTTTTAAAAATCTTCAAATTGATTAATAAAAGTACACCAAATAAACGTAACGATAAACCAACTAAATATACCCACAAAAAAAAGACGTTAAGTTGGGAGAATGAGAAAAAGATACTGGCAACACTGATAAAATATGGCGTAATTTGGCAATCATAAAAACAAAAATGAATATGTCGTTTTTTGGTTACTTACCGATGATAGGTGACGTGTTTGGTATTTTTTATCCTTCCTTTATAATTCCGGCACAGTTTAATAGCACATACCGTCATTTTATCGCTGTTATTTTATTTGTTTATTACTTGTTATTATGTGGCGCGCGTAATACGTAACGACACCAAAGCGGCACGATCGGCACTAATCAGCGGGTAAAAAAGAACTTGTATGCCAACAGTTGGCTGATATTTTTTGACACATTTGTGCGCATTTGTTGCTACATCTAGACATTATTTATATATTTTTTTAATGTTTATTAATAAAGGAGAAGCAAAATATAAACAGAAACATCACAAAAACCTCAATAGGTTTGTCCGGATGTTGAATAATATGAAATAATCAAAGATCGTAAGTACTTATGTAAATATAAACAATGTTTGCTTATTTACTTTTTACGAATACTCATTTGTTAAGCCTTTGCCCTCAGGTTTGCCAAACGTTGCACTTTATTTAGTTTTGCTTTGTTATTCCTTACCATTTTAATAAATAATTGATATCACGAATAGACAAAAGACAGTTATTTGTTCACAGTCCCGCGAATTTATGCGTTGTAGGCAGCCTTTAAGCCTATTCGACGCTGAATTTATTTTAAAATATTTTTTTATTCTGCTGAAATCTGCTGTACCTACTCGAACTTTCCCGTAAATATATTTATTTAAATTAAGTTTTGACAGCACCGATCTGCAAAAAAATTACATAAGATTCCTCGTCATTGAGCCTCACCAAGAACGAACGAGATGACATTACTTTTATTAGGCAAAAGAAGGGATAGCGATAATGTGTGGGTGCTCAGAATAAATAACGTTTGTGCCCATACGATTCGCCGTCTTTTATAAATAAAAAGTATTATTGAAACGAATACTATCTTATAAAAAGCTAGACACGATTACTCCTGTCTGTTTTAAAGAAAAGTAGGTACATTGAATAACTCATAAGCGTTGCGCCTTGAGAATCAAAAAATTATAAACATAGAGAGAACTTTGCAATTTTTTTGTATCGAGAAAATTTCATCGTATCGTGTATTCCTTTTACTGGAATAATAGACAATTTAGTCAACAAATATACACTTAAATGTTAAGCCCCGATTTCAAATGTTTAAAAGGTAGGTTACATATCCATTATAATATTTTCGAAACCATTTAGTAGGTACCCGTAAAAATAAAGTGGGCGGCGAAAACAGAAATGTTTTAAAAAAATGTTTAATTTTTAAATGCATATTATAAGGTTTTGCTTCTTTGAGCCATTATATGTACGCATTTTTTTTATTTAGATTAATACCTACCATTAATTCGGCTTTTACTGTCTGTAAATACCACTGAAACCGCCACTGAATATGTATAAACAACTCAGTAAAAACTGAAGTTGCTGGTATAGAAACACAGAAATTATAAATTATACCTACAATTTTTTTAATATTAGAAAAATCACTGATCAAGATTTCTTGCCGTTTTTCAGTAGAAGATATAGCAACCAATTTACGGTCTGAGAACCAGAGTTTTATTTAACTGATTTCGCAAACAATAATAATGTTATTTAATTTTTTCATCGTAAATAATAAATTAATAATACAATAGATCTGCAAACTTTTTTTTAAAACATAAATAATGTAAATTTGCCCTCTAGATAATATAGCAGGTTACTTTATTATATGGTACAGTTGGCGACCCTATAAACGACCGACCCGACAAACTGTTATAAATGCAGCCTGGCGGACTAACTTAAGTTACAAAAAAATTAAAATATGATGTACAACATTTGGCATATACGCATACAAGCTTGTAATCGCTTGTCGCCATCGCGCACGTTCGCAACTTGTTTTTAGTTGCTAACTCGAATACTCGCTTTTCGTAAATCGCCGGCGGCGGCGGTGGGACAGGTGCCTAAAACACCACGTGTCATGTTGTGACGTCAAAACAGCAAAAACTGATCGCGTACCTATCCTCCGATCTTGGGAATTGATGAAACATTAATTCCTTGTTACGATACGACGAAGACTAACAACCGTAGACAGAACATGACGCATGTACCATATTCACCAACTTTTAATTCGATCTTACGCGACGGCAACGGACCGCTGCATGGGTTGGGTTTACCAAACTGCGCCACTCACTCTCACTGGGTACCTATGCGTATGCCAGCGACCACGGAGTCCGTGCCAGCGACCAACGACCATAAAGCCCATAGACGCCTAATGCTTGATCTAACGCACCAAAACAATTCTGTCAACTAGCTGGGGTATGAGGTAGCGGGATACTGCGTTCTGATTGGTCCTACCAAGGTCATTACGTCTCACTAGAGATGGGACAGGTTTAAATAAAACACGAAGGTATCGATATTTTTGTTAAAATTGTACATAATAAAATGTTTAGTAATACCTATATTTAATTGGCTTTCTTACTTCCTATTTCTTAATATTTTTTAACATGTACTTAATGTAATTAATATACTTAAAGTAAAATATAAAAAATGAAAACAAAATATCAACATACCTATTTACTTCAATCATAACATAACGTTTTAAAGGAGTAACGTGGAGTTTCTTGCCCATTCTTCTCCATACGAAACTACCTTTTAGATGGTGCGACTAAAATCAAATCTTATTTCTTAATCTATTTTTTTGTACATTTTGACGTTTAAAAGTGCCAATTTGAAATAAATATTTAACTTTGACCATTATACTAATCATTTTTGAAATGTATTAATTTTGTACATATCCTCCGAACAGTGTGTTTGTGCTGAGCAGACTTTGTAAGAAAAGCTAGCCGTGTAGAAATATATTTGTGCATAACACTCATTGACAAATCCACTACATGATTGGTTACTTCAGAGTGGAATTGATGGTTACTTATATTAGAAAATAGTTCCTCGCCAATGAAACTGCTTAAAGTTTTATTGACCAGGACGTCGGTTTTACGTTTCTGGTTTATTGGAATTTTAACAAGGTATGCTTTTATGGTTACTTCAGAACGACGACAAATTTTGATCACAGTAGGTGAAGGGTATATCAAGCCGCCTTTGTCTCTGTAAGCTATTAGACTACTTTGGTTCTGAGTTAAGGAGACTAAAGCTCCAATACATGTCTTGCATTGTATACGTTTGACTAACGAACTAGACACAAACCCCGCAATGTACTCTACTGCCCTTTCAGCGAAAAGCGAGAAAGAAATCCTTTCAAGGGCTCGATTTAACTCGTCATAACTTTCAGTTTCATCGATGCCGACATCTTGCTTGTCATCCAACGTTGTCGTCAAGTTAATTCTACCCAATGCTGATGAACAGTTTAAGATGGAGATGTGTTCCAAAGGAACACAGTTGCCCGTGGAGACATCCATTAACTCTGTGTGTATTAGTATTTTTTTATATATCGCTTCGAAAAGTCGCGGAGTTGGGTTGTCATTACTACCGCCGTGTGAACGTATATTGGCAAAAAACAGTTCAATGTGATCTTGGGAAATCTTATTAAAAGGTATATACTTGATAGAAGAATTATTTTTATCTATTATGTCATGAAACATTCCGATAACACTCTGAATTGCGAATTTGCGACACAAAACCCTATGAATCCTGTGTAACGTGGTGAATTAATAAGTTTTACGGTTCTGGTGTCATTTAATTTTACAGTTAAGGTAACAATATTTTTTTTTTTTTTTTTGTTTTTTTTTTTTTGTTTCTTTAAAACATTGGATGAGTTATCTTTGTTAAGAGCTTGTTTAAAGCCGTAGCCATGAACTTTCCGAGTCCAGTATGTCAAATAAGTCATTGATCAATAGTAACATTTCTACAGTAGCGTCTACGTCTTTAAATTCTTGAAGTTTTAGTTCCGATTTGCAAAAGTTCAAAGCTGTTGCCACGCTACGGCTAAACAACTGGGCAGCTAGTTTAACTTTAATCACGTTGTGTTTAAATTCAATGTGTGAAAGTCTTAATTTCTTTGCTAAATGAAACTGTTCCCTTTCCTGGATTTGGTGGAGTAAATTAATGTAGTTCCACTTTATGGAACCCCCGTCACTATTTTTAAATTCCCTGTAATATTCAAATGCATTTCTAACTAATTTCAACATATGCACTGGGTCTAAGAATATAAAAACGTGGTTATTGGTTATTGGATGAGGAAAAAAACTCTTCATATTTTGTTCCATTAAACTGCAGCCTAGTAATTTTACCATGGCAATGTTTGCCGGACATCCATCAAAGGTTACGGCTTTAATAGTGACATTGTTATCATGACATAAAGAAATGGCCTGTATCACGAGATTACGCTTTTGTTCAGCATTAGTGCCGTTTGTAAGAATGTACCCTATAGGTACCGTGAATCTTTTGTTTAGCCCAACAACAAGTAATACCAAGGCTTCAGTACATTCACTGGAGCAATCGGTTTGGATTTCTCCGCCAAAGTCCACATATCCAAAAGTGCGTTGTGTCGAGGGAACATATTCAACTTTAGATTTTATTTTAATCTCGTCAAATACTAAAGTGGCGATTAATTCTCCTTCGCATTGGGCAGCTTTGTTTTTTAAAGCGTTAGCGCTTTAAAAAACAAAGCTGCCCAATGCTTCTTTGGTGAAGCCTGGTCTACCATTTACGGTTTGGTACCATTTGCTTAGTGTCTTGATAGATGGAAGACACGTTTGAAAAGTTTTCCTCACATTTTGTATGCCTTAGCGGAATAGAAATTTAATGTAAGGGCAAAAGTTCTAAGTTCCGGTGAATATTTTTTCCTAATCGTAATTCCTTTTTTATTCGATTTCATAACTTGTCTTTTTACTAATTCCCTATTGGTTACCCCAATTTTACTCAGTAAATCTGCATTACATGAATTGATTAGTTTTTGATTATCGAGCTCGCTTAAAATGTTTTTAAGGGAAATCAGTCTTTTACGCATGTACCGAGTTTTTTCTCTTAGGGTTTTTATACTTTTATTTTTTTGCAATAGCTTGTCAGATAACTCGATAATTCTTCTGCACAAGCGTTTTTTGACGGGTGTTGCATAGTCTGATGGACTTCCAGGAAAACGTTTTTTTTTTTTCGGTGTTGAAGTAAGTGATGGCGATTTCAAGGAGTTTTCGTTTGGCACTTGTTTTGAGGTACCGAGTGGCGACACTGGGGAATTTGTGTTTTTAATTTTTGGTGCAGTTGAAGATGCTATAGGTAGATCTTTTATTATTACCATCACTTCAGGCCTTGACGTGCTGGGCATTGGGACATCTGAATCAACCGTGTTACTCTGAAAATAAAATAGAACATTTATCTACCTTTTTTGGCTTCTATCTACCTTCTAAGTCAAGGTGTTAAACGGAATACTCACCAAAAGAGGCAAATACATTGTTGGTACTGCTGAACTTAGTAGCCGACGACGGTTTTTCATAGGCATAAAACTATCTTCAGTAAAATGCCGTGAACATATTGTACTATGTGTTGATGGGAACCAGTTCTCTCGCTTGGTTGCAATAATCCACTTATTTTTTATATTAGGATCTTGTGGGTACCTAAAATCAATCATCGTTTCACAATTAATTTAATGTCTATTGTAATTAGTGATTCAAAAGATCTTCGTATAAATAGTAGGTGTAGGTTTTTGCTTTATCGAACAATTTTATTTGTGTCATAGGATTTGGTGCATCACTAGTTATGTTTACCAAATAATAGAGGAAAAGAGATAGCTAAAAAATTGCATTCAGAAGAAAGGGACGCAAACATAAAAGACATCAACGAGAGTCCTTGCACCTTTTTTCACCTACAAGTATGACCAGTATAAGATGAACTCCGATAAATAATATCAGAAAATAATTCTAAGTATGATTATGTAACTATTAACTTACCGATGAAATGTTATGCCATCCTTACGGAAACTCGAAGTTTGGCTATTATTACCACACCAACGTATTGTGCAAGGGGCCATTATAATATTTATTTTCACCAATTTTTATTTAGTAACGCGGAAGTGTTTACGGCTCACAGAAGTGGTCGCAACTGAATCGAAATTTTTGAGTGGTGACCTGTATCAGATCTGTAAGTCTGATGTGTTGACAGACATCGGTCGCCTGTTATTAGGCGTCTATGGGCTATATGGTCGCTGGCGTATGCAGTGGTGGCGCCCCCGTCCCTCACCCCACGCCGCGCGCCCGCCGCACCCTAGTTATTGACCCGTCTGGATATGGACGAGGGGAAAATTACACACAGACGCGTACCAACGTAGGACTATTGCGATTAACTTGTGCCAAACAGTGTTGTCAGATCCGGATTTTGGCGGGACGGGCTCAATTTTTTGCTCACAACTTTAAGTCCCGCGCGAGTCAGGCTGAGTCCCGCTTTTGCAATACGTAAGCAGTATTATTCATATTGTAAAGTATCGTATTTTCATTAAAATATATTTTCTACGGTTATGTAATTAGATATACTTACATTTGAAACTTAAATAAACGGATACTTAGGTAGTAAAAAATAAAAAACAATTAATTACAGTATTTAAAACATACTTTTCCCGTAAAAATCCAGCAAGGTTAGCATGGTGCGTTCTATTTCGACAAAGAATTCACACAGCTCTTTCTATACAAAGTGGCATTTCGTTTCGTTTCCATTTTTGACATCGCACCGTACAAATCCTACTACAATCTAGCAATCTTTGTTAGAAACGAAAGGACCTAGGTCCTTTTAAATGTAGACTATTTCAAAAGAAAGTTTTCTTCCGAAACTGTCAAAATCACACTGACAACAAACTTTCTACTTGACGGCCACAAAGTATAAACGGATATCTACAAAATCATTATTCGTTTTGAACGCATAACTGTGATAATTAATAGAAAAACAAAGCTTTATTTTTCTATTGTACATAATTCAGTTAATAGTAATGTGTATTCTTCCGTCGACAAATCGGTGCTCGTGCTAAGCCTGCAGCAAGATCTTCATTGTGTGAACTATCTGAATCAATCGAAGAATTAAGAAATATGGTTTCATTGGAAAAAAAAGAGTCAATATCAAGGCATACCGTTCTTTCCTTCGTCCTATGATCCAAAAGCAAAGCCAACAAAAGGAGTATTTCGTCGCTATCGTCTGCTTCCATCATCAAAAGGTGAATAATTTTGGTAAATTTGTCCGACATTACGTACGAAGAGCTAGCACAAGACCACAGAAAATTATTTAAAATCTCATTCACAACAGCACTCTCGTTCGTGATACAATCAGTACTGCCAACTCCTATAAAGTCGAATCGCTAGACTCAATTTCAAAAGTCGCCAGAAAATAGCTAAAACTGATTCTATCAGGAGCGGACACAGGCCCAACCGTCCCTTGCCCGCAGAAGTGCCAGCCCGCGCCAAAGGTGAGCAAGTAGAGTTAAAATTCCCATGATCTAATAATAAAGAAATTATTTGATCCAGCCTGTCCCCACTTGCTGCCCCCCTAACAGTGACTCCCTGAGCCGAGGCTCGTACCCCGCAGGGGGTGCCCTCAGTGCGCAGTCGCTATAGGTTTAAGTATTAGTTTTGTAAGCCCTGGCTGGAGGCTCTTAGTCTAAAAGCTATTAGTCCCCACAGGAAAGCCCGGTTGAGCAGTTACGGCCTCTCAAGGTCAACTGCGAGGTGACATTTACAAAAAAAAAAAAGCGGGCACAGGATTTTGTTCCGGGAGGGGCCTAAGAGGTTAAACGAAAGTCGCCACTTCTAGCGATTAAGTCGCTAAATTGGCAACACTGCCACAACAATTCGCGAGCAAACTGACAGTTGTGGGCTGGGGACTGGGGTTGTTGAAAAAATTTCGATATATCGATATTATTGGTTCAGTGGATCGATATTTTTGAGCGATACTTAATTTTCCGATATATTGATGTATTAATATAAAGATCTAACTATCGAAAATATATTAAATAACAATATTGTTTTCAACTCGACAAATATATTACTAAAGTTTTACTTTGATTTTTCTCACTTTGAGGAAAATAACATTTAAGTTATAAAAAAGTGGTTAACGTATGTTAGGATAACTATACAAATTTTTAGAGCGCGATAATTATTTTATAAATTGTACCGATATACCGATATTTAAAAAAAAATGGTATCGATAATTCCAAAAAAAATCGATACGATACCTATTTATCGTTAATTATTTTCAAGTAAGTTGACGTCTGTAATTGTCACTTGAATCCATAAAGCTGCGGCTACACGGCAACTAACTTTACAAATGGTATACAATCTTGTAATTTAATTGCATACAATTGAGAGTATTTGACTGAGAATGGGTTATGTAGGGACTACTCATACTTATTCAGCTCTGTTCAGCTTTTGTCCATTGAAAACAACGATTTTGTATGAGATGCGTACGCATCCGTTCAGCCGCGGAAAGCTGAACGGACTCTATACAAAATCGTTGTTTTTATGGACAAAAGCTGAACAGAACTGAATAAGTGTGAGTTGCCCCTTATGGATGAAGCGCCATCGCCATGGAATGATGGAACGCAATGCTTAGCGCCGAGAGTAGAAAATCGAACAGTAAAACACACTGTTCGATTTTCGACGCGCTGAGGCGATGCACTCATTCTGTTCAACAATATTCATTACGTTACCTACGTATATTACGTTCTTGAACAGACGCACATTCTAACAAAATTATGAAGCAATGGTTTAGTAACTTCCTTCAAAATCATTCAAATTGTGATTGAAAATGTGTTACGCTATTGGGATGCAGTTGTTACAAGCCAGCGACTTACCACAGTTTGAGATGATGTGCCAGGCGCGTCCTCAACGTTCTTGTCGAGTAGGGCCAGTCCCTGAAACAATGGTTTCTTTTAATCAACGCTAAACACAAACTAAAAACATTTATTTTAACCTAGTTGCTGCCAAATATTAAGAGCATAAAATTCACTCACTAGAGTTTAGGCAAATTCACTGTGATACTATGTTTGTTGCATCGTTCACGCACACACGCCTAAAGTTCGAGCGTAGTGATCGCTTAAACAGAATCATATAGATAATATTTTTTTAAGGTATGGTTGAGAAATAAAAGTCTAGAATATTTGTGTATATTCGTTTAGTACATCTATCACAATAAACAAAAATGGTACAATTCGTGTCAAAAGCATGTAGGTACATTTAGACATTCAATGACATTGAGGGAAGCGTTTTACATAAATACGATTTGTTTGCATATTTAGGAATTTAATTTTGACTTCATCGATGTCATTAATGGCTAAGATGAACTTAGAAAGTATAAACAAATTGAAAAAGTCTATTGAGACTGGGCCCCATATTTGAAAACTGTATTTAAAATAAATTAAAACAATAAAATAGGAGAATTGGATTGGATAAAAGTTTTCTAAAATACAAAACATTTTAATTTGAATTTATGGGCTTTACTTATGGAACTGTTTAATTTACTGGCCGCGAACCTTGTATTTAGAATTACACGCCAAACTGTAGTTAATATCATTTACAGATGGAAATGACAGTTTAATAAAACGTCAATGTCATTGTAGGCGAAGCACAATAAAAAGAGCTATTTTTTATGGTTGTAATCATTTATTTAGTGTAATAATTATCGATGTACATTACCTGTAATACCTTACCTATTTGTTGTAACCAATTACGATAATATGATACAAGTAGGTCCTAAATCAACATAAAAAATGTTATGTAGTTCAAACTCCATGGTACAAGTAGCATACATTGCGCCCGGCTAACGATATCACTAATCCAGTGACAATAATTCAACCTTGGATATTCCTTACACGTGTCGACCCCAGATCGACAAGTCGAAACCTGCTCCCCGAGGAGGCCATGGTTTCTCGGTTCGGGTTGGTAGATTAGCCGGGAACGGGTAGTTACACATGCTACTTGTACTATGGAGAAAAGGTGATATTAGGACCGAAGATTCGGAATTATGTTCAGAGTTCTACAGTTTTCCAATTATCAACATGTTCTATGTATTGTTTGTGAAGTAGTGGCTCCGCTGTTCACTACTAGTCGCGATGTACCCTATACCTAGCTAGCCAGTCTTCCAGTATTTTAGCATAGGATTCTATTGTAATGTAACATTTAGGTGCCGTGTTTACACCTATGCAGGTGCAACTATTGACTGATTTCTATTTGTTGTTTTGTGTGATTCGTGTTTAATATAACTCATTATTCGTAACATCTGACTGGTTTATTTTCACTCCTTCGTCACGGGAACACCGTCACCCCCGCCTACAACACCTGACTCACGCTGTAATTAACATTTTGGTCCTATCGAGCCGGATCAGGTTCAACTAGAAGGAATAAACCAGTCAGAACATGAGTCTCAGAAGTGAAATCACCACACGTAGTAAGCAAAGAAGACTGGCAGAAGAAATGAGTACGCGACGAACAGAGGACATCGTCTCTGACTCGGGCTTACCATCTGAGAGGGCACTAGGTTCTCCGTCCATAGCACCGACAATGGCGTCGACATCTGCTCGTAATATCCCTCTGACAGGCGGTCGATTAATCGACCACAGTAAAGACCAGTCAGAAGGGCCGCAAGAAGGGCAGACAGCCGCTAAGGGTCGTCATATATCGCCGCGAAGCAAAGTTTCATCAAGAAATAGCCGCAGGAGCGTCGATTACTTAAGAAAAAGGATCGAGTACGAAGCCGAGCGCGAGTTGGTGCAGCTTAAAGAGAACCTCGTGAGAGACAAGGAAAACCTTGTTAAGAAACGGATGGAAGCAGAAATAGCCGAGATAGAGGCGGCTGCTGAAAGCGATGACTCTCACTCAGATGTGAGTACGACACAGCGCGTCGAAGAATGGGTCAAGAAAACGCCCCAAGTGTCCCAAATGAATGCTGTATTGGGTACACCGGCTGTGTCAGGCGCACCTGTTGAAGTGGCTGCGCCCCGTGAAACATCTGAGATCCATGTAAGTACAGTGAATCGTGACTGTGATAACAACCGTGTGTCGTCAGTGCCGCGTGAAAATGTGTTGCAAGTACCTAGGGCATCTGCGTCTGTACCGTTACCTAACATATCGGTACCAAATACGCCAAGGTACCTGCCAGTGTCGTCAGAAGGAGTAAAATTCCGTCTGCCCAATTATTATCCCGTCTTTACCACTCCGGCCGCAAGTGTACCTCGAGTAGTACCACTCGAGTCGGATACACGGCGGCAGATGCAGTACGGAGCGGATGAAAGAGAAAGACGGCGAGAATTCTCGGGGGACAGAGACCGAAAAATTGACCAGCTGGCAGATGCAATCACAAGCCTGGCACGACCACGACCGGTACCAAGACAGGCATATGAATTGCCATATTTTAATGGTGACCCAGCCGACTGGATATCCTATCGGAATATGTACTGGGAAACATCACAGTTATACAGTTTCAAGACACATGAAAACCTAGCACGATTAAAAACCTCACTACAGGGCGACGTAAAGAGATCAGTAGAGGATCTGCTGCGAACATCAACGGACCCAGCAGAAATAATGCGTGCGCTCGAGGAAGAGTTCGGTCACCCGACCCTAGTGCTACAATACGCCATACAGAAGGTGAGAGATTTACCCAGAGTGACGGAGAGTTGCCGGGAGCTGAGGAAATTCTCATCAACGGTTCGAAACTGTGTATCATTACTTAAAAACATCCATGCAGAGGGCTACATAAATAACCCACAGCTGGTAAGCGACCTGCTGAGTAAGCTGACACCAGTACAACGTGCGCAATACGGTGACTTCGCGATGGGACTAGATAACACACAGGGGGTGGACTTAAGAGTGTCTCCAAACCTAGAAATATTATCGCATTTCCTGATACACTTGACACGCTCAACATCATACTACGTTCAAGCGAACATGTTCGAGTCAGGTCCATCAAAACCCCCTGCCAAGCCGCAACAGAAGTATGGCGGCGCCAGTCAGTCCCGACCAATGAACACCGCGCGCTCAGCCGGCAGCAGGCCTCCGTTGACACAACGAGTAAACACGCAAAGCGATGAGTCTACTGTACCTGAAGAATGCGTGATATGTCAACAGAAGCACGACATTGAAGAATGCGAGCAATTTAAGAAACTTACCATCCAACAACGGTGGGAAACAATCAAAGAAAAGAATACGTGCTTCAAGTGTCTCGTAAGGAAGCACCCCAAGAGGTTCTGTCGTGCCAACAGATGCAAGAAATGCGGTTACGGGCACCATCTACTATTACACGCGGATAAACAACAAAGAGAGAAAGAGGATAAACCTCAAAATAACAAAACGGAAAGTGTTACGAACATAGGCGAATGGCGGGCTACTGCGCTGCTAAAAATCATGCCAGTAACAATCAGTGACGAAATAGGTGACGACAAACAGTGCTATGCGTTATTGGACGATGGTGCGACCGTGTCACTCATTGATAGTTCGCTCGCCACCAAACTAATGGGTCCGTGTGTTCCTCTTTCATTAAAAACCGCGGGTGGTCACGGAGTAACAGACTTAACCTCACGAGTAGTGCAAGTGCGCGTGAAAGGTCCTAATGGACAGTGCCATAACATTAAATGTCGTACAATGGTAGACGTAAACCTACCAACGCAATCAGTGTCCGCCTCAATAATACATGACAACGCGCACCTAAGCGACTTGGGTTGCGTGGAAATGAGGGGAGCCAAGCCGATGCTGTTACTGGGACAGGACAACTGGGAGCTGCTAGTCAGTCAGGACATCCGCCAAGGAAGATCCGGTAAGCCAGTTGCCTCACTTACCAAGCTAGGTTGGGTCATCCATGGACCATTCAATAATAATAAAAGTAAAGACAGTGTCAGTTGCATAACTGTTTCTCTTCCTGATTTGCATGACCTAGTAAAGTCACAATTTGAGTTAGAATCAATAGGCATTTCAGAGAACTTTCGTAAACATAAAGATGTCGAAAGGGCTGTAGCTGTGTTAGACAACACCAGCCATCGTACCCCCGACCGTTCACAGTGGGAGGTGGGTTTGTTATGGAAACATGACAATATTCAGTTGCCTGATAATTATCATCAGGCCCGGCAAAGGCTATACGGCATAGAGAAGCGTATGCGCAAGGACGCTAGTTTTGCCGAGGCATATTCTGCCCAAATAGGTAGGTTAGTAGACGAAGGTTACGCCCGTAAAGTAACAGGCAACATAGACGGTTTGCGGGTTTGGTACTTACCGCACTTCGGGGTCGTTAACCCGAACAAACCGGGCAAGCTGCGCTTAGTGTTTGACGCGGCCGCCACGTCTCATGGGACGTGTCTAAATGATAATCTACTAACCGGACCTGACCTACTGAACTCATTGCTCGGCATATTATTAAAATTCAGGATAGGCCCCATAGCGTTTTCAGGGGATATCGCGGACATGTTCCTAAGAATAAGAATAAGGTCACAAGATCAAGGCGCGCAATTATTTTTATGGAGAGGCGCGGATCACAACAAGGAACCAGATACATACGCGATGAATTCCATGATATTCGGTGCAGCCTCATCACCTACCACGGCAATATATATACTTAATAAAAATGCCGATGAGTTTGTCGATGTTTACCCGATTTGATTTGAGGCTGTTGAAGCAATAAAATCCAGGCATTATATGGATGATTATCTAGATAGTGCTTGGACCGATGAGAAGGCCAACAGCCTGATAGAGGAAGTAACCAGAATACACGCTTCCGGCGGGTTCATAATCCGGGGGTGGGTTACTAACTCATCAGAACTAAGGGAAAAGTTAAAAATAGACATGCCTAACAAAGTAGCCCTTGAAAAGGGAGCAGGCTCAGTTGAAAGGACCCTAGGTTTAATATGGTCACCTAAAGACGACGAGTTAGGTTTCGATCTATCGTTTAAAAGACTTCCCCCTGAAATAATAAATGGTAGTCTAGTGCCCACTAAGAGACAGTTTCTGAGCATGATAATGTCTATTTATGACCCACTTGGTTTCCTTTATCCCTGTGTTATTCAGTCACGCATTTTGATGCAACGAATATGGAAATCAGGAATACAGTGGGACGAGCCATTACAGGAAAAAGACGCCAAAACATGGTTTAATTGGCTCCACAATTTACATCAATTAAACGATTTAGAAATACCGCGGTGGTACGGTTTAAACCTCGAGAAGTTAGAACTACATGTTTTCGGGGACGCCAGCGAGCTGGCTTACGCCGCGGTCGCGTACCTAGTAGGTTATAACACTGACGGTAAAAGGGAAACCGTTATGCTGTTAGGTAAAGCGCGAGTAGCTCCGCAAAAAGTAATCTCTATTCCTAGACTAGAGTTACAAGCAGCAGTATTAGCATGCCGATTAGCGGACACTGCCCACAAAGAATTGGGTTTACAAATTAACCAGAAATTCTTTTGGACCGACAGTAAGACAGTTCTGAAGTGGATAAACTCTGACGCCCAGGAATTTCAAAGATTCGTCTCTCACAGATTAGCCGAAATAGATAGGCTGTCAGACAGAGGCAACTGGCGCTGGGTGCCCTCACAGGATAACCCAGCTGATAAAGCTACCAGGTTGTGCTGGCCCGATAACCACGCAGAGTGGCTCTCGGGCCCCTTGTTTTTATGTGACCCACAGGAGCAGTGGCCGGCGTGTCCTGAGGCAGAGGCGTTGGAAGCGGACCTTGAGCGCATTCAGCGGGTCCACGTCACAGCAGCGCCTGTGGCGCCTCTCCTTGACTACAAGCGCTACTCTTCATGGACGCGCCTACAACGCGTGATGACGCATGTACTAATCTTCATCGGCCGATGTCGCAAACGTCGGTCGAACACCGTAATAAGTCTGCGAGACCTGGAGGAGGCTCACAACTGCCTCATAAAGTTGTGTCAAGAAGACAGCTTCAAGGACGAGCGGGCCGCTATGCTAAAAGGCTTGCCCGTACCAAACAGCAGCAACATTAAGGCTCTCGACCCCATGATAGCCGACGACGGATTGCTACGAGTAAGAGGTCGTCTAAGTGCCTGTGAGGTACTCACATTCAGTGAGCGGCACCCTATAATTTTGGAAGGTCGTCACCCTTTAACAAAAAAGCTAATCGCACACTACCATGCGATGGCTTTGCATGCAAACCACGAGACCGTCGTCAACAATCTGCGTGAAAAGTATTGGATTACCAAAGTTAGAACTTCAGTAAAAACAGTAGTCGCAAATTGCCAACTCTGTCGAATTTGCAGAGCTCAACCCGCCCCACCGAAGATGGGCGATCTACCACTGGCTAGAGTAGAACCATCACGAAGAGCCTTTATACGAGTGGGGGTGGACTACTTCGGCCCGATGGAAGTAGCAATCGGGCGACGACGCGAGAAGAGGTGGGGTGCCCTATTTACCTGTCTCACCACACGCGCCGTCCATCTAGAGTTGGCCGCTTCCCTAAGCGCCGACTCCGCCATACTAGCTTTGCGGCGCCTCATAGCGCGCCGCGGGCAACCAGCGCATCTGTACTCTGATCAGGGTACCAACTTCATCGGAGCTAATACCGAGCTTAGAGCCGCCCTGAAAGACCTTAACCAAAGTCAGATAAGGGACGATGCGGTTAACCGTGGCATCGAGTGGCACTTCAACCCCCCGGCGGCCCCACATATGGGCGGCTGCTGGGAGCGCCTGGTGAGATCAGTGAAGAATGCACTCCGTAGCACGCTCAAAGAACGTGCCCCCCGCGAGGAGGTCCTCTACACCCTCCTCACGGAAGCCGAGCTAATCGTAAACAGCCGGCCACTAAGCTACGTGTACGACGACCACAACCAGCCTGTGGTCCTGACGCCGAACCATCTGCTCCTGGGCACTGCGTCCGGGAGCACACCGTTTGCACCGAGCGACACCGAAGACGTCGACTCCCGCAGGCAGTGGCGGCGCGTGAACGCGCGCTGACATGTTCTGGCGACGCTGGCTGCGGGAATACCTACCTACGCTTCAACGTCGTGAAAAGTGGGCAAACAATGTGCCAAACGTGCGTGTCAGTGACGTAGTGATAATTGTGGACAATAATAGACCGCGAAGTGCGTGGACAAAAGGTGTGATTAAAACCGTGTATTACGGACACGATGGTATTATCCGTGTGGTGGACGTTAGAACCGTCAACGGAGTTCTACGTCGACCTGTAGCAAAAATTATTGTGCTTCCCACAGACCAAGAAATGTAAGACGGTTGAACCCTTTTACAGGGGGTGGAATGTAGGCGAAGCACAATAAAAAGAGCTATTTTTTATGGTTGTAATCATTTATTTAGTGTAATAATTATCGATGTACATTACCTGTAATACCTTACCTATTTGTTGTAACCAATTACGATAATATGATACAAGTAGGTCCTAAATCAACATAAAAAATGTTATGTAGTTCAAACTCCATGGTACAAGTAGCATACATTGCGCCCGGCTAACGATATCACTAATCCAGTGACAATAATTCAACCTTGGATATTCCTTACACGTATCGACCCCAGATCGACAAGTCGAAACCTGCTCCCCGAGGAGGCCATGGTTTCTCGGTTCGGGTTGGTAGATTAGCCGGGAACGGGTAGTTACACATGCTACTTGTACTATGGAGAAAAGGTGATATTAGGACCGAAGATTCGGAATTATGTTCAGAGTTCTACAGTTTTCCAATTATCAACATGTTCTATGTATTGTTTGTGAAGTAGTGGCTCCGCTGTTCACTACTAGTCGCGATGTACCCTATACCTAGCTAGCCAGTCTTCCAGTATTTTAGCATAGGATTCTATTGTAATGTAACATTTAGGTGCCGTGTTTACACCTATGCAGGTGCAACTATTGACTGATTTCTATTTGTTGTTTTGTGTGATTCGTGTTTAATATAACTCATTATTCGTAACATCTGACTGGTTTATTTTCACTCCTTCGTCACGGGAACACCGTCACCCCCGCCTACAACACCTGACTCACGCTGTAATTAACAGTCATTGTAAATAAAAATAATAAGGATTCGTGGTGTAATTCAAATATGAAACAATTAAAGATCGGCTCAATGACGGTCAATTAATAAATTAAAATTAAAATGTTGTATCTCTCAGTGGCATTGAGCGAGTTTTTCTTGGATCGACTATTTCCGGTAAAAGGCATTTATTATAAAAATCTACGAGCCTTTTTTCCATTTTAGTCTTCCAAAAACTATTGTCCTTATATATTTTTTCTACTTTGAGCGGCTGCCCAGGCCCTGTCGATACAGCAAAAAGGCATACATTTTGCTTTGTGATGTGGAGTTGGCCTTGTACTTGGTACCACCAGTCGTGATTTTTATTTATTTTTATTTCGTTATTTTTTATTTTCCAAAACTAATTTTTTTTGGCTTTTATAGCATCATCAGGATACATCCCAAAGGCTGAGATGGGGCATTTTAATTCAACGATGCCGTTTTCAAATAATGCATCTGGTGTTGCACCCAAGAAAAAGTGCTCATCGTCGATAAACAGACCGCATTGTTCAAAAACAACGTTTTCTTGTTTTTCTAGCTGAGCCAAAGCATTTCGCTCGTTAGATTTGCCATGTTGAATGGCTGCGACGTGGTCAAGTGAATATTTATACAGAATTTTTTTTACTAGTCCTGCAGAACTTATGTTATTCCTTCGCTTGCAGACTTTGCTAAAATTTGAGGCCATCAAAAGGCATCTTCGTAGCTCCAGCCACAAGGAGCTTTCCGCCTGTAATATGGTCTCCCGTTCAATGTCGTGCTTTTGCTCTATCTGGGATTTGAGGTTTTGCAGAAACATCGTCTTTGCCAGTAAATACTGTTCTTCCGACATGTCCGAATCGCCGTAATCAGTGCTGCAATTGTTGAATACCAGTCTGCGTCTAAATCTGTTTTTATCTTTTTTAATCTGGTTCGTCTGGCACTTTTGCGCTACAAATTTTTTGGTTGCTGTTGATGGACTGCTGTCAAAAATTGTTTTATAAAATTGGCTTATAGGTTTCCCAGTATTATAAGCAACAACCGCTGCATAGCACCTCAAGGCATATTATTTTTTTAGTGAATAATTGATGCGTTTGCCACCCACGTATTTAGCTACTATAGAATTAAATTGTTCAGCTCTATTATTGTTTAAATTGTGTAATAAGCTCCGCGCGTTGAATGCCAAAGTAGATGCAATTGCCATTAGTTTTTGCATTAGTACTTTTTCTCATCGCTACAATAGTATCCTTCACACTGAGAGTGATCTCCAAATATATGTTTGGGGCTGTTTACAATATCTTTTATCCATTATTGGAAAATTCTGAGCCATTCTGAACACTGCTGCTTTTACAGCGGTACGTAATCGTTTGACACGTTCAGTATTCAGCAGTTTACGCTGGTTCAATGGAACTGACGTATCTTTAATTAAACTTAAAATTTTGCCATTATAGTTCCGCATCAAGTGATTGGAACACTCTATTTTCTCCACTATTACATTGGGATACGGCCTGCTTTCCAAAATATTTTTAAAAGTGCTTGAGTCTCCATCTGCGATAAGTGTTGCGTAAACTAAATTGTGTTTTTCAACGGAGTTTCGGAATCCCTCAACAATGACTGTTTTCTCCATACTTGTGGAAGAGCCTGCGTGGTTCGCGTTACACTGATGTTTGGCAGCCCACAAAAATGTAACACCTCCTGGTGTTACATTTTTGTGGGCTGCGCGAGAACATATGATGCAATATTTATTCTTAATGCCAACGTGTAATATTTTGCCTGAATTTAATCCTATGATTGCTCCCACACCAGTTGCTGAAAAAAAGTTTGTTTTGTAGGATCGCTTACCCCAAGGAGCGTCAGCTGTTACCGGTATTTACGATATACCTGAAGGACTCACGCTCCCTCTTTCCAAAGCCATAGAAGCTTCATCTTTACCGGCTTCAACCATAGTAGATTCAGCTATAACCAGACAAATAAGTTGTCGTGACATTTTTGGTAGGTGAAAGTATAAACAGTTAAAGTTAAGTACATGCAGTAGGAATATTATACATTTATAATTTATTTAGATAACACAACGGCGGCATTTTCATCGATTTCCTAAAATTAGCAACAATGAAAATACGAATGTACTCTTAAATACTTCTTTATGCACTTCTACCGCTGATCAAAAGTAAAAACTTACATGTTCTTGAAGCGAAACCGTAGAGATTTGCTTGGAATTACGTTCTGCAAGAATTTGTCTGATACGTGCCAATCCCACGTCTCGTCTTTTTTTTTTGGTGATGCACTGGTAATGGGTTCCTTTCTTGCGACCAATGGGTCGCAAGAAAGGGAATCTACAAAAAATATTAACATCAGTAACTTATAGGCACTGTTGGGCTCAATCACTAAAATCTTCAATCGATTGATTTGTCCCAACTAGAAATTTGGTAACGGACCCGGGGACCCACGTCGTCACAATCGAAGTACCTTACGCTTTTTCTTTAACTTCGAATGTAACGTCATTTACTCTATCTTTGAAACACTCGAAACTTTATTTTGACTATCTTCACTATCGGCTTCAGCGCCTTCGAAAACCATGAAAACGATACCCATGTAAAAAATGTGTAAAAAATATGAAAATTTTCGCAGTCGCCATCTTCGATTTTTATTTTGACTTCTCAAAAATGACACCCATGATGAAATATTTTTTAACTTTTCGGAACCGTCATCTTGTATTTTCATTTTGACCTCACTATTGCTTCAGCACACACGGAAACCATAAAAACGATCTCTCTTTCTTTTTTCTATTACATATTACAAAAGACTTACATGATTTTACGAAAAATCATTATGCCCAACATAAAAATAATAGTTTAAAACTAAAACACACGCTTTGAAAACCAAACTGAAAAAGTAGAAAATAATTTAATTCCATTAATAAGCTTGGGGTGCTTTTTGAAGTATTTTTATAATCAATTAATATCAAGCTCCCCACGCTTTTTAATAGAATTAAATTATTTTTTACTTTGGTTTTTAAAGCGTGTTTTTTAGTTTTTTTTTTTACTATTATTTATTTTCTATTTTTTAGTCCTGCTTACTAAGCAAAAGCGTGTTTTTTTTCTAGTTTTTTTTTAAATGTTTGAAATATCAGCGGTCCTCGATAAGTCTACTAAGTTTAAATAAAATCTGACCGTTTGAAGTGGGTCAAAATCATGTCCCACGGGAGTCGGTTATAAACAAACAAACAAACATACATACAGGTGAAGCTAATAAAAGCGTGTTATTTTTAACACGCAAAAAAAAAGAAAAATGAAAAAAAAAAATGAAATGAATAATGAATGAATAATAAATAAAATGATAAAATCATCACCACACCCCGAAGTATGTTGACGATTTAGATCATTTCTATTACGTGATCATTTCTAAAAGTTTACTCCTACTAAGCTGCTTTAAAGACCTTCCTTCCAAAAATCTATGAAACATACAATTTAAATATGTATAACTAGCGAACCCGGTAGGCATACATTGTCCTGCGATACTTGACCCAAGTCCAACAAAAGCTAAGAACAATCCAGGTGATCCCAAAAAAAAAAACATTAAAATCGGGCAAGCCGTTTACGATAAGAATTACGAACACACGCACACCGGTATAACATTAATATTTTGCAAATAAGCAAAAAATAAACAAGCGAAGTACCTACTTAAAATAAAATTAATACTTACCGGATCAAAATGTAGTAGTCGGCGTACAATTTCTTGAATATGTTTACGTAGATCACGTGGGCTCCTGCGATGCAAAGTGATACGTCCTCACGCTGGGTTGGCCCGGTCGTTACTGACTGACGGGATCGGTTAAGTGTTGTTATCGTAAAAATCTGAGCTGCCGTATGTCACAGTTTGGTTTGCCGTATTTAAGGGAAAAAAATACTATATTGCCGTATTAAATTATTTATTCAAAAAATGTTTATTCCTCAATTGTTTCTTCTGCATAAAGGTTTCTTAACGTTTTTATTATTTCAGATTCATGTTTATCTAGTGTGTACTTGTCTTTGCTTCTCATTTTATCGCTCACTAGCTTTTGCCAGCGGTTTCGCCCGCGTATTGGTCGGTGTATTATACATATAAACCTTCATCACTCTATCTATTAAAAAAAACCCGCATCAAAATCCGTTGCGTAGTTTTAAAGATTTAGGCTTACATAGGGATATAGGGTTAGGGACAGAGAAAGCGACTTTGTTTTATACTATGTAGTGATGTCGCGACACAACAGAAGAAGACGCAATGTGCCATGCAATTCTATGAACTAACAATCGGAAGTATTCAATACAATACTAAAAGTTAGGCAAGTAAGCTACCTAATTCCGGAAACAACCCGTCCATCAAGTTTATAATGTCAATTGTTTTGTATTCGTACAGCGATCTTTTTCACCACGAGCTGCTGCTTACCGCGACTCAGTGTCCACTTACGACGGCGGCCGAGCGCAAACTACAATTTCATTACAATTTTTTGTGCAATAAATCAATACAACGACCAGTAAAATAACTTTTAATTCAATTCAATACGATTCACGAGTTAAGCTAAATATGTGGAAATAATAGATTCGATTTTTATTTTTTTCCGAGACTATTTGTAAAATTTGTAGTTTTTTTGAGTTGAATATGTCTGCTTACGTAAATTATATAACACCATTCCTACCGGCTTTCCTTCGGGGATTAGCATCGGCAACTCTATCGGTATTAAAAAATGGCACGTCAATAGTGGCTACTATTGTCAAAAACCATAGTTACGCTGCCGTAGTGTAAAATAACCGTATTTGTTGTTTGAATGTTATTGTGAATTAAATACCCGTATTTAATTCACCATAACATTCAAACAACAAAAACAGTTCTGTTTAGCTTTGTATTTAATTTTTTTTAATGTTTAAATTAACCCGGGGCCAAAACGTCATAACCGGGAACTAAAAATTCATACAACAGCGATCCCGTAATGATGTCACTTTAGGTCACGTGGCAGCGCTTGATATGGACGAGAGCAAGCCGCTTTAGAACGGGTTATGACAGAGACAGATATAGAAAAAATGGAATGATGAAATGGACACAGAACACACACATATGAAATAACAGCCTATTATTTTGTAACAGATTTTTGGAACTGTTATTTACGTGGAACAGGAGGAACAGATATGCTATAATAGCTGTTACAACCCTCTCCTAACTCAACGTTAAGTAATCCGTGAAGGTATAAATACCACTTAGAAATCTAGAACTCACCTCTGTCTCTATAACTTTAGAAGCTAAAAATGAGTCACTTGATGTTGATGGTAACTGCTCTTTTCGTTGACGCCTGCAAAGTATGACGTAATTTTAATGTTAATAAACGGTAGTCAAAAATCTATTTAAAATCGTCTTGAAACTTCATTGATAAAAAAAATAAGACGAAAATTGAATATCCATAGGTAGGTAACTACACCTTTTATCAATTTTTTGAGCAAGCGATGATGATAAACCATCAGCACCCTGGTTAATAGCAGAATCCTTTAATCCGCTGTAAACATAAAAAAATAACTTATGTTAGGTTTTGATATAATATATGCAATTGTCTTAGTCGATCATTGGGATATTTTATTTATTATACTGGCAAAACTATGAATGAATGACATTTCCGCCATGACGGTAGAGAACGCGGGCTGCGGGGAGTGCGGGGTCACTTGGCCTATTTGCTCGGGGCCAGCATCGAATAAGGACGTGTTATCATCAAAATACCCATCAATATTTTGTTCTTATCCAGCAATATCTTTAATAGTTATGTATAATAGTCAGTTTATAGTTTGTGATTTTCGAGTAACGATGATTTGATCCATTGGGAATTAGTATCTATTTAGAGGTTAAATATATTCGGGATTAAATAAGTTGTTTTAGAGCAACGGTAGTTTATACCATACTTAAGTAATGGAATAATAGTGACTGCATAATCGGCTCAGATCGACTAGGTATTTTGACATTTACCTTAGAACCACTCTCGCCCTTCGCAGGTATTCTTTTTGTTAGCTCTATTTTCTTTAGCATCTGTGGTTCAAAGTACTTAAGTATACACCGTGACTTTTTAGTCGTCTTACAACGGCAGCCCACTTCATTTATCCAATGACTACTAATCATTTATTTGAAAAAAAAATAATGATATTTTGAACATTTGCATAATTAAAAAAATGAAAATATCATTCACTAAGACGCATGAGGTAGCTTGAAATACCCTGTTATGGAGATGGAATTAATGGTAGAATGTAATGGTAGGTAGGTAGATATCTTCTACAGTTTGATACGTAAACATTATTAACAGGTAGGGTGTTTCATAATTCTAAAGCATTATTTATTTTTCTTTGTACCTGTTATCTTAATTAATGGTAACAATGTTTTAATCGCGCCTAGAGGTATTTATGACGGACACATTTAATGGACCACCTTTGTAAGATGACTAAAATGTCACGGTGTATAATAATAACATTACGATGGATTTTAACAAAATCTTAGTTATAAGTGAAGATGCTAAAGAAAATAGAGGTATCTTAATATTAGTCAAATTTGCAATCAGTACCTCCAAACCCTATTATACGATACCCATATCGAATATTTGGGAAAAGTTTGCATCCGTCATTTTGGATTTTAAAATAATGTAAGTATAAACTTAGAGAAAAAAAACACAAAATTGAAATACATACATATTACGAGGAACGGTTTTTTTCCGAAAAAGAGCGCCACTTTTCTTCTTATAATACCTTTCCTTACGCTTACCCATTTTTACTAAATCAAACATAAAAAAGTTTAAAAGTTAATGTTAGATGCGTTATGAGTAAAACTCAAAAAGCAAAAAAATTACTTACCTTATTTTAGCTGTTTGCAGCAGGTATGTGTACACGATAGATCTCTAATTTGTGTTCCCGGCGCGTTGCTCCGCAATGAGACATCACCTCTCTACGAGCTCCCGTGGTCGACTGAATTCCCGAGCGGTTTACTTATGTTGGTAATGCGGGCTGGCAACAGCGGCAACGCCACGCGATGTCTGCATGTGCCGTGTGGGATACATTGCGGTATGCATCTGGCCCATCGATTTATCAACGGCTAGCCGCTTATCAGGCGATGGATTTCTATCAATTCAGTTTATTACGTTCATACGTTACAAGTTTCAATCACCAAGCTTTCTACCCGAGTACCTATCTGATAAACTTAAAAGGGAAGATATGTTACAGCACGCGGTCCTACTTAACTAAGTCCAATGGGGGAGTGACAGCGCATGTCCATACAGCTGAATAATTTGAGTTTTTGTAAGTATATAAAAAGACGCATCAAAATGTCTTCTTGTGTATTTATAAAGTGTTCAAATTACACAAGAAAGAGAAATAAGTCACACGAGGTTACTTATCACTCCTATGTACCTACAGCCAAAATGTTATTTCGTTGAAAATTATAATTTTATTTATTGTTTTCGGCGCACATTTTTGTGGGAGCGAGACAGATAATACAAAACAGGCGTGAGAGACACGATACGATGCATAGAGCGACTCTCGCGCGATCGCGAGTCGCTCTATGCGTCAAAGTTAGGTAAGGTTAGCAGTAGGGTATTATTGGGCATTCTATACCACTATCCTCCAGTAGCTCGGCGAGTTCGCCTTCGCTACGGACAGTGGTATAGAATGCCCAATAATTAACGATCGACTCTAGTGTACTGTACTCGACCAATGATCATGCGAGTGCGATGTCGCTCCGGATAGTAGTGCAGACTATATAATGCCCAATAATGAACGCCGCCTGGACTCTAGTGTAATACTGTACTCGACCAATGATCATGCGAGTGCGCTGTCGCTCCGGATAGTAGTGCAGACTATACAATGCTCAATAATGAACGCTCGACTTGGTCAATGATCAGATTATGTGAATTTATGATTGAGCAACAACGGGAATGTTTATAAGATTTTATTTGAGAAGTAATTCAAAACGCCTTTTTAGTTATTATTTGGTTTATTGGTCATAAAACATTGGTTTTTCTAGGAACATCATATCAGCCGAACGAATGAACTCTTGTAGTTTTCGCCACTGAGGAGAATCCGTATCGGTCTGGAACTTGAGTCGGATGAGCGCCTTCTTCCACAGCTCCAGGGAGTCGGTGTGGCGCGCATCGTCAGCCTTGTACACCTTGCAGTCAATGTAGTACTCTCCGTCGGTGCTCGCTGCTCGCCGCTCGCAGCCGTTGGCTACTCGGTTCACGAAGAATGATGATAGACATATTATATTCGATGAACCTTCTTTGAGCTCGGTGTCAGTTCCACGGTTGTTACTGATACCGAATATATCGTTACCAGCATTGGTTTTTTTACTGAAACAACAACGAAAATTACTGTTAGTTCATCACACACTTTCATGATTTATTTATCGTTAGGTAGGTACACACTGGAAAACATAATTATTATCAAGAAACCTATACAGCACGAAAGACGCACAATAAAAAATATAACGGTTATGTCTATAGAAACTGTCAACAGACTTGTAACAGTGCATGATTCAAAGATTATGAACTAAAACACAGTTTTCAAGATAATAATTATAAATAATTCATTAATACTGAAATAATTCTACACGTAAAACTTTTTTAACACTAAGTAATTAAATATTTTGTATAGATACCTCGGACGAGTTAAATTCGTTGAAGGCGTGCGCGACTTGCGTTTCCCATTGTTGGCTGCAGCCGGATTGCGGGTGGATTTTGTTTTCTGTTCAGTGATCGGAGCTTGCCGAAAGTATTCACACTCAGAATCAGACCTGAAATAAAGACAAAAAAAAAAACATTTAGTTTAACGTATTACAATACAAATACAACTCTGAACTATGAAACGGTTGGAATGTTTTAACTTACATTTTTCCAATTATGTCCAATCGGTTTGGTGGGTTGGTGAGGGCAGGCGCAGGGACTGGTGGCAGCAAGTGACGTTGGCAGCGGTTGGCTACCAACACTGATATTGATAGTAACTCGTGGTTTACAGTAAGACTGATCGCAGAGCACTTCTTGAAGCTTACTTTCACACTTACAGACTGCAATTAGTATGTATCGAGTACTCCGAAAACATGTAGCTTATAAGTCACAAATGAACGATAATTCACTATATTAAAAATTACTGCAACCGATCAGTTACTGTTGCATGAAACAACTTTTTCATTAGGCGTATTATACCCATTCAAAAAATAAAGACTAAGGATTATTCAAGTAGCATCGATTGTCGATGCAGCGAAACGACACAGGGCTGACAAACTGATTACGCGTAAACAACAAACAACGCTAATGATTTATGATTGCAAGTAAATAATAAAATAATTAGCATTGCATTGGTGTCTAGTAGGTAATTACCTGTTTAACATATCTCATACAAATATCTAAGTTTTACTTGTAATTGAATTAAGTTTTTGCTTGTCTAAAGCATAGGAAATACGTTAATTAGTTTGACTAAGGTTTAAAGATGTGATGTAAGCGAGTTGTTTGATGAATTTAATTGTTAACTTTTCATGATGTTATAATACTACATTTTATTAATTTTAAGCCACAATGTAGTGTGTAAAAAATACTTGTCCATACATGAATGTGAATGCGTGTCAACCTTACCTAAAATAGCTAATTGTTGCGAGTGTGATTTAGCTGACTGGAAAAAATAATTTGGTTGAGCACACGTGTAATGTTTTCTGCAAAATTAGTAAAACATCGTATGACTACTTGTATAAACATCCTGTTACCATTTTTACCTTAATTATGAGTAACATTTGTATTATTTAAAAGTCGAACACTGATAAATGTCATAACATTATCTCAAAGCTAAGACGGAGTATCTATCCTTTTTCAGAATAACGAAATTAATATATCATATATATATATCAATCATTTTTATTGAGCAAATACCGAAGTGTGGGTTCATTCAAAGTATACCTAACTACGATCTTATCATCTCCTGAAACAGCTGTGACCGGTAACTGAAGTCTGGCGATCTGGAGAATAGGACTACTACATATTTGGACTATATAAAATTGGAATTTATGTAACCTACCTATGCCATTACATAATTATTTTGCAGGTAATTAATAAATCATTCTTTGTGTTTAAAATATTGTTAATTTTTCGCTTTAAGTACTTACCTACCTTTTTAATTTTTTCAGAAATATTTTGTTGAATATTTGGTTGGAGCATTAGTTCATGAAGAAGTGAACATCAAACGAGAGAACGCGACCAAAACGGGCCTGTATTAGATCATTCTGTTACGCTGCTTACTTCGATTGTATAGGTATACTAGGTAAGATCGTGTATTTTAGTTGTAAGTATTAATCTATGTTGAATTTAGTGAATAGATTGTATGTTAATTAAGTTCAATAAGTAACATTAATATGCCTCACTGTTCGGTTTGCAAAGTATTTGTAGATAATCGTCGATGGTCTGGTCATTTACGTAGCAATGTGCATAAAAACAAAAGCGCGAGCCCTATTTATGATAACGTTGTAATGATTAATTCTTCGTTTAAAGCACGAATCGTAAGTTACAAGATCATTGCAACTAGCGAACAAATAAATAATTTCCCTGAGGTGTTTCTCCATAATATAAGTGAACAAATTAAAAATCTAATAGATCGTTCACTACAGAAACATGCAGCTGTCAAAATTAACTTTGAACTTTTTTCTTTTTTTCTTATTTTAAAAAATGATAAACAGGAAATGAAATCATTCGCTACGAAAAACGTTATCATTAATTTTAATTACGATTTTGATTTAACTTATAAATCGACAGTTGATTTACTGTTAAAAAAAATTGAAGAGTTTCAGGAGAGAGATAGTGGTTGGACATTTTTGTGCAATTCGCATTTAGAAATAAATATTAATAAATATCAACCTCTCGGCGGATCTAAATTTATAACTTTGCCAAAATGTATAAAAAATAAAAGAGCTTGTTTGAACATTCGAAACAAAGATGAGTATTGCTTTTTATGGTGTGTTGTGGCGGCCCTGTACCCCACAATCCGACATCCCGACAGAGTTTCGTCTTATCCCAACTTCCAGGATGTTTTGAATATTGATGATTTGTCATTTCCAATCACATTTTCGGACATAGCTGTCTTTGAGAAAAATAATCCCTCTCTGAATATATTCGTGTATGGTATAAAAAATGATAAGACAATCATTGGACCTTTGTATACGTCAACGAATAATAAATCTAAGAGTATCCATCTACTGCTTTTAGAAAATAACACTAATTCTCATTACTGCCTTATCAAAGATTTGCCTCGTTTAGTCAGAAATCAGATGACCAAACATCATGGTAAACTATACTTCTGCGAAACATGCTTATTGTTTTTTCCAACGCACAGCCAAATTGAATCACACCTGTGTGGGGGAATTGTCACCGTTTTACCAAAACAGGGATCATTTTTAAAGTTTAAAAATTATGATAGAAAACAAAACATTCCTTTTGTCATTTATGCTGATTTCGAAACATTACTCGAACCGATTTCCGGCGATGAATTCAACACCGCTAACACGTCATACTCACAACGTCACGTGCCGACCGCGTTCGCCTATAATGTAGTATCATCATTTAATGATAGGATTGACGGATACAGAAGTTATCGCGGAAAAGATTGTGTTTCCAAATTTGTACATTTTTTGACTGAAGATGTTAAAGCAATACATAGAATTCTGTGCAAAAGCGAGCCTATGATATACACAGAGGAAGATGCTCTCGATTTTAAATGCTCTGTTAAGTGCTACATTTGTGAAAATTTACTGCTAACCGATAGAGTAAGGGATCACTGTCATATTACAGGTCGATACCGAGGCGCAGCACATCGACACTGTAATCTGCAACATAAAGTACCAAAATTCGTTCCAATCTTTTTTCATAATTTATCTGGCTACGATTGCCACTTATTTATAAAAAAGTTAGGTGAAATTCCAGGGCAAATTAAAATAATACCCAAGAACAAGGAAAAATATACAGCATTTACAAAGTATATTCCTACTGCTGATAACGAGTTTATACAAATAAGGTTTTTAGATTCTTTCAACTTTTTAGGAACAAGTTTAGACAAACTTGCTAAAACATTGCAGGTAGGAAATTTTGTTAATCTTCGATCTCATTTTTCTAATGAGAAACAATTTAGTTTGCTGACTCGTAAAGGTATATATCCGTATGATTATATGACCGATTGGAAATGTTACGAACAAAAATCGTTACCATCCAAGTTTTGTTTTCATAATTCTTTGACTAACGAAGATATTAGCGATGAAGATTATAATCACGCTCAGACTGTTTGGGCTGAATTCAATATTAATGATCTCGGCGAGTATACAGATCTATACTTAAAAACAGATGTGCTTTTGTTGACAGACATATTTCAAAATTTCCGAAAAACTTGTAAACAATATTACAAACTCGATCCTGCGTTTTACATAACTGCACCTAGTTTATCTTTCGATGCAATGTTGCTGAAAACAGGTGTCCAGTTGGAACTCGTGTCGGACTTGGCTATCGTCAGAATGATTCAAAGCGGTATACGGGGGGGTTTATGTATGTGTTCCCATCGGTATGCAAAAGCGAATCATAAATACATGCCAGAATATAATGTATCACAGCCTCCGTGTTTTATAGTATATCTAGATTGTAATAATCTGTACGGCTTTAGCATGTGTCAGTATTTACCGTATTCTAGTTTTAGATTTCTCAGTGAAAATGAATTAGCTAATTTTCGCGTTGAACATGTTGAGGATGACGCTGAGTGGGGCTTCATATTAGAAGTCGATCTTCTGTATCCTGATCATTTACACAATCACCATAATGATTTACCATTTTGTCCTGAGAAATGTATACCCCCGGGAGGTAAAACAAAGAAATTAATTGCAAATTTGTATAATAAGTACAATTACGTGATACATTATGTTCATTTAAAAAAGTGTTTAGAACACGGTTTAATATTACGTAAAGTTCACAGAGCTATTACTTTCAGACAAAGTCCCTATTTAAAACAGTACATAGAATTAAACACTCAATTAAGACAAAAAGCTAAAAGTTCTTTCGAACAAGACTTTTTTAAGTTGTTAAATAACAGTGTTTTTGGCAAGACTTTAGAAAATACTGAAAATAGAGTAACCGTTCATTTAGTTAATCAATGGTGCGATCAATCTAATCGAACCAAGAAATTAATATCCGCCGAGAGACTTGTAGCCAACCCCTATTTCCATAGTGCTTCTATTCTATCTGAAAATTTAGTTGCAATACAAATGAAACCTGATCAAATTATTTTAGATAAGCCTATATATATTGGGTTCACTGTATTAGAACTTTCTAAGTCACATATGTATGATTTTCATTACAATATTGTAAAGCCTTTTTATAAAGACCGAGTGCAGTTGTGTTACACAGATACAGATTCATTTGTCTATAAAATATTCACTAATGATTTTTATCATGACTTGAAGTTTAATTTTTTGCAATATTTTGACACGAGTAACTATGACGTTGAAAATTATTTTAAGATACCAATATTGAACAAAAAAGTTCCAGGTCTGTTCAAAGATGAAATGGAAGGAAAATATATATCTGATTTTGTCGGTTTGAGATCAAAACTTTATTCTATAAAAACTCCCAATAAAATCATTAAAAAAGCAAAGGGAGTAAAATCATGCGTAGTAAGGGACTTGAAGATAACAGATTATCAAAATATTTTATTTAATGGCGGAGTTATCCGTAGGAGAAATGTTATGTTTAAATCAATAAAGCACGAAATATTTACTCGGAGCGTCAACAAAATTGTCTTATCCAGTAATGACGATAAACGATCGATATCTGTGGATCAAATATCAACGCGAGCCTGGGGTCACTCTTCGATTTTAAAGAATTAGGATGTTGGTTTGTTAGACTCAGAATGTATTGTAATAAATACTTTTAGTTTTTTTTTTTTTTTTTGATAATATTAATTATGTAACCTACCTTCATCTACTTTTGTATGGAATAATGTTATTTATTTATTTTGAAATAAATAACTTACTTTTAAAAATGAACTACTTACTTACTTACTTTTTTAAATTTTCTCACTTTAGTTTTAGAAAATATATCTAATTAATGTGATGTATAAATATAATTTAGGTTTAGTTTTAATAATTGCACTGTTTTGTAAAAATAGAAATAAAATGTGAATAATAATAACTAACTACCTTGTTTAATTTGAGTCAGTTTAAGAAATCCTCTTTTTTTTTGAAGTCGGTTAAAAATGCAATCAAACCGAGACTCAAGTTTCAGCATGCACCTATAATACTGTCAACCACGTAAATTGCATTATGTACGCAATACAATAAGATTGATTTTCAAAAAGCTAACGTTCAAGTAATACGATCATAACGCTGTTTGTCAGTACATCATATAATTATTGAAAACACACGACAGTTCAATAACCTCGGCATGGAGACACAAATGCTTAGCTAGCATTTTTATGGTTACCGCGTTCTAACGTGTATATTGACGTACTCATGATAGTATAAATAATAATAATTTTTTTGGTCATTCACGAAATATTACTTGCCTGGAGTACTTGTAACATTTTAGAGTGCATCGTAATCATGTCGGTAAGTAAAACATTTCTAACTCGATTTTTTTGTTTTAATATTGTTTCGTAACTAACGATTGTGTTCGCATCAGTGTTAATACTCACAAACATTACACTACGTTTGGCAGGGGTGTAATAGTGCATTTACAATTCGCCAGAGCTTGTCACTAATCTAAACCAAATCCAGACTCCAGATGGCTTTAGAAAAAAAAAAAATCCTCGATGAAAACCCAATTATAGCGCTTTCGACCGCTATACTAACTGTTTATATATTGTGTTTATATTTTGTTCCAGATTTCTGAATCCGAGATTGTGTTCAGCCAGTATGCTCAGGATCCTTACGAGGGATTCTCTGAGATGCTTCGCAGCACCCCCGACCCCGAGCACAGCAAACAAGTCACGAAAGAAAAAAAGTCAAAACAACGATGCAGGGAAAAGTCAAAGAAGCAAAAACCAACCAAATCCTTCGTTATGAGTCGACTACAGCGACGAGGCATTAAACTAATAAAAATTTCGGTCGTAGATCTCTGTAATAACAATCCTCAAACCACAGACAGTGATAGTGACAGTGAGAACGTTATTATAAATGCCCAATATATTGTGAAAGATGCTATCGACAGTGTTATGGATGAGACTGAGTCTTTAGTTAAGAAAATATCAAAATCTTTAATAGATACTGATTTTTGATAACCGTTTGTATAAGTTTAGTTGGTGAGGTAAATATATTGTACTTAGTATTCATATTTTTATTAAAGTGTTTTTATTAATTTCGTATTAGGTTGTGTTAATTGGAGAAGTGTGGGGAATATAACAAAATAAAACCATATTTACCTTATAAAAGATTTTTAATTGAAAACCTATAACCCAATAACCTAAGTAGGTATACTATACATTTTATGTCCATTCTAAATACTTCCTTAAACAAAGCACATTTTTAAGCGCACAATGCTTTGGATGTTTATTACAATTAAAATTACATCTTCCTTCACAGTATTTTTTATGCAAGGCAGAGAAATTAGGACATTGTTCACTACCAACATCTGATACTTTACAATTCACACAAAGGTCCTTTATCCACTTCACCTTCTCCAAACCATTTACAATGATTTCCTTATTTTCTAGATATGGAACTATTATACGTCGAAATTCTCTATAGTCAATATATCCTTCATTCCAATAAATACCCCTATTTCTTTCCAACCATTTAACTTGTCTCTTTTCGTCACTTGTTAAGTATTTAAACAAGTATGGTGGTTTTATTAAAAATGTTTGCGTATAATCATGACTAGCAAAAGCTAATTCTTTTATTATAAAATTATTGTACAGGTCTTTAAACCCTTGAACATCTAATATGATAGTATTCGGATTCATGATATTTTTCTCACAGTATTACTCAACGGCTTATACTCAATTATACAGTCGTTCAATATAAGACAGTATGCAGAAGTTTGATCGGGTATATCCGAATCACTCTCAATTTCCACTCTTACATCCACAATAGGACCTGTTTTTACATTATCAGCTTGTCTAGAGCAATCGATAATAAATAGCGGTGCCAAATCTTTAAATTGTTTCTCACTTAATAATGGTTCCGGGCGACGTCCGTAATAAGACTGTTGAAATCTGATGTATTGCTCGTATAATAAAGCGATTCTGTTACTCGAGAAACTTACATTTAGGTTTTCATACGGGAAGTAAGTTGAATTTAGGTATACTCTAACATCACGAACATGACAGTGATCGAACTGAGACATATCAGAACTTGAATTGTTTTTTCGATTTGTTTGTAGGCCCATAATTATGTATCTTGGTTTCTCTATTTGTGAGGAAGTTTTGATAGACCAGGTATGTTTTGTAGTTTTAGGTAAAGCAGGATATTCGTACAGATCCCAATTTCTGAATATCATCTGGAGTGGTCGATCTTTCTCTAACAGTTTTAGCAAACTTATTTTCTCTTTGTCGGACACTTTAACATGCGGTACACGCCAAATGATTTTATTTATCTGCACGTCGTCTACAAATTCACCGGTGTTAAGTTTGACAGCATTCAGGTTAGTGTTACTTCGTAGCAATATTAGTTCGTGCCTACTATTTATCACGACTTTCTTGAAATCTTCTGCGAAACCGATGATGTTACAGAGTGGTATAGAAGCGGAAAAACTACCCCCATTAATATTTTTTATACCATCGATATTCCAGCCCCATGCATTAGATATCTTTGATTCACTTTCATTCATTGATATTAACGATTTCATGGTGGTAGTTATACCAGCATTTTTTATTCTATCAATTTCCACTCCATTTAGCTCGTATCTTATATCTTGGAACAGGTAGAGTAGAGCATTATTCGTAAAATGAACACTAGTGGCTTTCTCTTTCATATCATTTTTGCTAACGTTAACAGTTCCTTCCAAATACAAGGTGCTAGCTGACGGGAGTATATACAAGTCTTGTTGGTTAATAGGTATGCGGATTTCATCGTTTCTATTGAAACTAGTTACATAGGGCTTGTAAGAATGAAATTCGATTCCTTCAACAGTGTTGTCGTAAGTCGGAGCGGATAAAACGTCTAAGATATTCATTTTAGCAAACCGATCGCTTTGAGGAATGCCTTGTTGTCTGTAGTTAATTTTATTTTCTTCTTAGGGCGAGCTCTTATTTCCTTGGAAGCTTGAGCGGTACTGATATTTTTGATTTGTTGATGTACATATTTATTGTAGTCAATCATTTTTTCCTTCTGAGATGCAAATACAGCTGCACTTCTTCACCGCGCAAATTTATTAAGCGATTATTTATATCTAACAGCCTGATATGTATGCAGCTAATGTTGTTTTGGTTGATTGGAAAGTATATTACGTTTTTCGGGATTTCTATAATCCTGTATCCGGGAGGCACGTTGAGTGCAAATTCATGGATAATGTGACTCGGTTCTCCGTTTGTGTAGGAGCCGCTTACAATATCACATTCGATCCTGATCACTGTTGTAGGTAAAATGTTGACTGGAAACTGTGACACATGCCATTTATTTGCTTTCAAGATTTGCTTATTAAACCCTAACAAATTCCTGAGAGTGTCTTCTTTATTAAAATTTATGTCTTCTGTACAATATACAGTAGTTTTTAAAGTATTGTTATTGCACTGTAGTTTGATTGATGCATCTTTCATTTCAGATTTTAAATAATCATTAATATCTTGCAATTCATAGGTGCCGTCTGATATTTCAATAACTTCGTTGGAACCATAATAGAATTTATTATTCGTTTTGTCAATGTTCGGAATAGAATTAAATGTCGAGAAATGCATTAAGGCACACTCATACTGTCCATATAGTTGCAACGTGTTAGGATAGTAAGTAGATAAAGTTGAAGAGTTTCCAGTTATCGATAATGTGAGTGACATCTTGCAAATGATTCAAATAAAAGAAAAGCATGCAATTTATACATTTTTATTCCAAAAAGTCCACAAATATTCTAAACATAAGTGTCCACAATTTTCTGTGTTGAATTTCTGATATCTTGTATAATTATAAAAAACATTACAATTTTTAAAATATCGCATTAATTCCATTGGAGGTTTCAAATCTCCAAAGCTATCAAAATATTCACAATAATTGCATACTTTTACATACGCTACCCAATGCGTCCCTTCGTTCTTATAATCGTCCAAGTTGACGATACCACATTCAATCCGTTTCGGCGTCCTTGGTAACTGATCCTTCATGTAGACTCCTCGAAAGTGAGGGATGGTGCGTGCATGCCTTTGGATGTCTACATTAGTTAAAGGACGATTAGGTAGCTCATTTTTCAGTTTTTTGAAGATCTTACGAATAAACCTTGACCATTTTTATGTGACTTAATGTATAAGCCCTGACCTAACTTTACAGACTCCATCGTCTTATTATGTCGTTGTGTTTCTCGCAAATTTTGCTGGCCTGCTTTGTAATCGTTAACAGTTTTTGCAATACCAGCCGCACCACCAGCTAAAGTTCCTAAAGCTGATAAGCCCGCAAAAATAGGGATTAAAGGTAGAATACCTCCAGTCTTTGGTAAGGGTATCACTCGCGGTACTCGAATTTTCTGAATGTTTGGAAATATTTTTTTTGCTGCTGAGTAAGCAGCGTTAATTAAAGTTTTACCATCCTTTGGTTTCAGTTTCTTTAATTTTGCTCTTATTTTTGACACGAAACTTTTAAACGTTTTAACGCCGGAACCAGATTTCAGTTTCGCTTTCATTACTTTGCTCACTACCCATGAACTAAGTTTTTCACCTTTTCCGGCATCGTTTGATTTAAGTCTTTGTTTAGCCATATTTAGTAGTTGTAAATCAGCTCTGTGACGATTGGGTAAGTCTGTATGGTTTGCATATGCAATGTCGTGATGCATACAAGCTTCGTCTAGCTTATTTACACCACGGTCCCCTCGTAGTAAACGTTTCTGGAGTTTTGTTCCCGGACCGCAATAATTGTAACCTGGTAAATGAAGTTCGAACGGGAGATTATTAATTAATGTATTAACAAGTTCACCCCCTTGCATTGTCCAAAGTGTAATGAAATAAATAATGCAAAAGTAATTGTTATATAATTATTTTAATCCACTATTGCAGTCTTGTCGATCCAGCTGTTTTCTTCGTTGCTTAGACCCAACCATTTAACAAACATTTTTGTTCCTTTTCTTTTTAAAACCCTTTCTATCAAATAAATACCAGGATAATAAGATTTTTGAAGTTCTGGCTCGTAAAAGGTTCCCAATATGGCTTGCTTTCGTTGATCTTCTATATGATATGTTACTGGTATGGTACGATTAACCATTTTTATAGTAAATATTTCAGTTGACCAGTTAGGTGTATAACCTTTCTCAAAATGGTGTTTGTATTTACTGATACGAACAAAGTCGCCTGCTTTGAACTTAGGTTTTCTACGGACGGTTACATGATTTAAGGCATTTTTAATATTTTCTTTTATAACTGGCTCACTAGATTTATTTACTTCGATTGGTTTAAATTTAATAGTCCGATGTTTTGTGTTGTTATATATCTTCAAGGTAACTTCTAACGGCATACCTAACCACTTATAGTTTCCATTCAGACTAAAATATTTATACAATTTATTTTTAAGAGTTTTAATCATTCGCTCTACGATCGAAGCTTTTTTGGTAGAAAACGAGGAGTAATGGTTAATATTGTACGTCTTCATAAGCGTTTGAAATAAGTTGTTATAAAATTCTGTTCCCATATCAGTTTGTAAATTAACAGGTTTGCGATTGCTGTTAATCAGTATTCGTTTAAATGCATGAGTAACATCAAGTTTATTTTTTGATTTTAACGACTCTGTCCAAGCGTACTTTGAGAAGCAGTCAATCACCACTAAAATGTAATTGTGACCTTTATTATACTTTCTCAGATTTTGCATGTCCATCAGATCAGCTTGCCATAAGTCATCGACCCCCTTTAGAATGACAGGACGTCTAAGGAAGTTTCTTCGTGCTGCTTTGTGTATTTCGTTAACAATTTGCTGTTTTGCCATTACGGAGTTTTTTTAAATGTATCTACCTCTGCTTTAGTATAAAACTTATCTTGCAAATGAGTTGAAACCTCAGGTATCCTTGCTTTTAAAGTAGCCTGAACTGTACTCTTTGCGTCTTTTATGATTTGAGAACGCAATGAAGCAATCATATTATTGAATTCTTTTAACATATTAGCATTCAATCGATCTACGTAATCCTTGTTCACAGCCGGATTATTTAATTCTTTTAACATGTTAGCATTCAATCGATCTACATAATCCTTGTTCACAGCATCGTCTGCTTCTACTGGAGATCTAATTCCTCTCAATCTTAATGTTTTTAAATCAAAATCTCCGTTTTCTGATTTTAATAATGCATTCTCATTAAATTCAAATAAATCTGCTAAGCGCATTCTTTTGTGAATATAGTGTCCGAATTTGTCTATGTTCATGTTTAAGGTGTATTGTAACGAGAGGCAGATAATAAAATAAACACATTTTAAAATATTTATTTATTTATAACTTTACTTTCACGCAATTCTTCAATGATAGATATAATTTCATTATCTAATCCTGTGTTACCAGCATCTTGAGATGCAATTAATAATTTTAATCTATCCACCAGTTCATTTGGATCGTCCCAATATACAAAATCTACGTTTTTCTTCCACATTTTTGTTAAGGGTAGTCCTTTCCCCGTCGATTGGTGGTCCTGAATTGTACTTTGTAGTTTGAATAGAGGTTTAATAATTTGCAAATATTTTTGTCCTTTGTTACTTTTTATTGGTTTACCAGGCTCATAGTCTCGTCGATGTGCGTTTGTATCAAGTAGCATCGACTTATAATGTTTCGTATCACTCTCTGTAACCAAGCTTAAATCTACGTACTTTTTCAACAGCAACTGTTTTAAACCAGGCGTATTTCGGTATTTGCGTCCAGCCACGATGATATACTCATCGCTGATCGTTATACGAGCAGAACCTAACATCAATTTCTTGCCTTCTACTCTGACACCAAACGGAATATCAGTCAATGCTTCTGAGGAAACTGACCAGGATGACGTATCACAACCTTGGTTTTGTTCAATTAATGATTTATATGAAGAGTCACTTTCGATATCAGATTCATATTTGTCTGCATTGTCGTTGTTATCATTGCTTCCTTTACTAATAGGGACTTCTTTTTGCAAAGTTTTATCGATAAACGGAACTTCGATTTCTTCATTTTCTGTATTATGCAGGAGAGAAGTCTGCTTACTGACATTAGCAATTAGGTTAAGTGGTTCTGTTACCGGTTTGAAAACTGATTCCAGTACATGCTGATTGTTAATCTCAAGATCTCTCATCTTTCGCACTTTCTTCTTAACAGCTTCTGCAGCATCAACTATTTGTCTTTTCAGTAATTTTTCCATAATAACAAGAAAATAAAAGAAGAAAAACAGTTCGTGATAGATCAAACGTTGTTTGAAGAATAATAATATCGAGAGGGTAAAGGTCTTAAATACTAGTATTCCTAATCAAAGACAACAAAAGTATCAAATTTATTTCTGTAACATCCTTTATTTTTGGAGCAATCCTTATTAATTACTACATAATTGAAGGGTTCACTCCATATTTTCGAACACATTTCACGAAATTCAATCCATGTCATATCAGTGTTGACATGTTCTTCATAAATATGTCGTAAATTAATTTCATCTTGTTTAAAAAGTATGATTAAGTTCGCATTGTCTCTTACTAATTGCTTAGGGATTTTAGTATATGTTTGGTTTAGATAAAAACAATCAATGCATTTGTGTCTTCCCATTGCAAAATAATCACGCATGTTATTTTGATTTTCACAGGCAACATCATCAAAAATAATCACGGAGTTGGGTTTTGCGTCCTGAACACTTTGAACTTCCTCATTTCCATGATATTTCTGGAGGGAAATACCAGGCACCCGTTGCAAAACTCTTTCCAAAAAAATGTACTTGGGTTGGTGCAGAGTTTTTGAATAAACATACACATTTTCAAATCTTAATCCATTTTCGTGTATAAGAAGACCAATTAATAAATTGGTTTTTCCACAATTAGATGGACCGCAAATGATACATCGTACTGAGTTAGGTAATAATTCTCCATGACGAAAACTAGTGGTACAAAAATCATCGCAGACTGTATTAACATGTAGCGATTGCGGTTGTTTTACAAATTTCATGATTACTGTCGGAAATGAATCGATTGAAAATGAGTGAATGTATATAGTACGTTAACATTTATAAACTTACCCCAACCTCTTTTGCGTTACTGGTCATTGATCGTGTCGATTGTTCATTATTGAGCATTCTGTACCACCCTTCAGAGCGATAGCGAGTACAGTAATACAGTATAGAGTCGAGTCGATTGTCAATTATTGGGCATTCTATACCACTGTCCGTAGCGAAGGCGAACTCGCCGAGCTACTGGAGGATAGTGGTATAGAATGCCCAATAATACCCTACTGTTAGCAAAAATGATTGTTATATTTTTTGACAATGAATGTTGTTGAGCTGTCAAAATGGTATCCACTCCTACTGTTAGTGCGATAAGCAATTAGCTCACAGATCACAAAATTATTCTTTTGAACACGTTATGACGTTTAGTTTGATCAATGGGTAGAAACCGTCAGACAATACGGACGTTTTATTATTCAGGTTTCCTAAAGATGAAATAGGGAGACAAAAGTTGCTTGTTGTTGTTCGAAAACAAAGACTTAAACACATTTCAAACCAGAAGATGCATATTATACAACCTCCAAATGCTTCAAAAATTATCAGCAGATGCTGTGCCCTACTTTCAGGTACGCATACATTTATATTATTTTTTTTGTTTGTTGCAATAAATTGTATCTGAAAATACATGGTATAAAAAAGAAAATTTAATTACATATGCAAAAAAACACGTTAAATATTACAAGAATGCATAAATACAACATAAATAGGAATTTCGTTATAGATCCGCAACAGCATAAAGACACTAATTATTCAACAGGAAACTTGTAAATTGGTTATTAAACATTTTTAGATAATCTACTAAAGATACATTCAAATCGTATTTCTGTCACATTAAATATCTAGATTTAAACCGGCTTTTTTTTTCGGAAATTTTTGTTAACTTCAAAGTTATAAAACAATTACTACGTACTTTAACTGGCGATTTTATTGTGCTGAAACTATGAATATGTCAAATCATTACTATTTAATCATTTAAAATTAAAAAATACATTATAATCTATTCAAGTGATTGAATAATAAATACAAAAGATTTCATGACAATTTTGTGGTTGAACAAGTGTTTCGCCACAAAACGACGAAAGTTCTATCAAAAACTCACGAGCGGCAACTCTCGTATAGTGGTAGTTCGCGTTCGGTGGAGACAGCATTACCTTTACTAAATACCATAAATACCTACTTCGTGTCCATCGCTTGTGGTACACAATCCTCTTAAGAATTATTTACCTTAACCGGATATCGAGCCAATTAAGATTAATATATATTCGAAATATTTCTTTCTATTATTAACTAATACAATTATCCTTTTTTAATATAGTAAAAAATTACAACCAAGCTTGCTTTTTACCTGATAGTATTTGCTAACGCTACCTCAGTGTCATATTTACAATCGCCAACAATCGGCGGCGCGATTGCGCTTCATGACAGTGTTGAGTCCTATATCTGTCCTTGTCTTCTCTTATAACAGTGAGTATACAACTGTGAACACTGATGTGTGAGTTTCTTTGCATGTGATTGGAGCCCAGCACCTTAATTGCGTAACGGACGATCAATTGCTGACCTTGACCGTCAAGAGACTATAATTCCATTTGAAATAAGATTAGACGTAAGATGTGGGCCGAGCTAAGCGTAATACTCCCTCCCGCACACACGAATGACGACCAAAGAATACGCCGTGGTGCAGATATGCCCTACATGTATTAATTTACGTTGGCATTTTTGCTTATATTTCCAGAAAGATAGACGCAACTTTACGTTTGTACTAGACATCATTTTTAACATACATAGCTATGGTATGCTATGGTAAATATGTGATTGAAGTAAGATTTGACCCTTAATATATTTTTTTGCTCAAACACGTGTATACACAAACAAGAATAAAAGCGTGCATGTAGGATATATATTTTTTTGTTTTATAAATTGTAAATTATTGTACAGATAATTATTATGAATAATTCATCTCACTTCAATATTCGGACTTAACGTGACGTGTTTTACCTGAATTGGACTTTCTATCATCTGTTGTGAAGACACGTCGGCGTCGTTCTCTTGCTGACATTCTATAAATAAGTCTGGCGTGGAACCATGTGGGTCAGTGGATGTTTCGATCTAAAAATAAATTTAAGTTTCAAAAACACATTAACAATAAATAAATGGCGACGTGATCGATGTCAAACGGTCCATTCAGTAATGAAAAAATTCAAATTACAAAAGCAATGCGCGCCGGTCGGTGTTAATTGACCACATTGTCACTAGGGATGTATCCGATACCGATATATCGGCGATACTCGATGTTTGCCGATATATCGGCACCGGCGATATTTTTATGGCCGATTCAACGATACGTTTCAAATTTCGCGCTTTAAAAATGTAATGTAAACGCGGGTGTTGTCTCGTATATTTCGTTGCAAAGTAGCTCGTAGTTTGTCCTGTTATTTGTTCTTTTTATATTAATTAAAAAAATAACCTGACTTGTGTTTTATTTATTTTACCTTCATTTTTTAATCAATAAGCGTATCGGTATCGGTATCGCCGATATTTTTATACTTAAGAGCATCGGTATCGGTAACGTATCCGAAAAATGGCGTATCGAGGCAACCCTAATTGTCACGTCATACCGTGACAATGTGGTACGATGAGTTTTTGGCGGGATCGCGTTGGAACATGTCGCACGACTTTTTATTTTCATGAAATTTAGTGAAATAGCGAATAAAATTGTTTAATTTTGGTAGGGAATTATGCAATTTAATTACGTGTGAGTGCACAAATGTAGTGAAGGTGAAAATAAGTGACTAACGTGGACTTTTCGTGTTCCCCTCAAAAACTCCTACTAGGTTGTTGTAAAGTTACTACCGCTTTACAATAACTTTGACTTGACTGACTAAAGACGACTATGACTGTTTTGTAACTTCGTGCCCGATATCGGGCCATTTACTTGAAGGAAAAGAAAAATTACTTGACACTGGCTAAATGCACAAACCGTGCGAAGCCAAAACACAAAAAAAAAAATGTGGTACGATTTACAGCGACCAGCGTAATCCAGCATTCAGCGCATCGAATATCGAACAGTGTGTATGTAGTTCGTTGAAGATCCAGTGCGCGAGAAATCCCGCTGCGATTTATGACGCGAGTTTAAAAAAAAGAAACTGACTAAATTAGTTTTACTACATTACTCACTATAACAAAAAATTTAGGTTTAACATAAATATAAATCTACGCGTAATTTACTTTTTAAATATCGAATTACACCATAAACAGAATAAGTTATTAGTGTTAGTTAAAAAGTAGTTTTAGGACCAACTTGAGAGCGATTTAAACAACTGTTTGAGCATGACAATAAGATAATAAACTCGGAAATATGTACAAACGTCAGCACAAGCTACCCCAAACTGTCAAATTTCCTTGATAGATTTTCAACTTTATGACATAAGCATAAGGTTCATGTTCAATTGGGAAAATTTGACAGTTTGGGGTAGCTTGATGTGCTGGCGTTTGTACCTATTTCTTTTGTCTTTACCGTATGGATATTGTTGTATTCGTTATCTATCTCTCGCTCACTCGTTCCGTCTGGTGATAAGAACACAATGTTGTTTTGGCAATTAAATACTATTCACAAATAAGTATCGTTTACATAAAATCAAGTAATCATTAGTTATTCTTTGTAGTTTCTTCGGAAAAACTTAGTTTGTTCATTTTTTTTTTCGAAACTTTGTAAAAAGAGCTAAGTATCCTAGGTAGTTTGTCCGATGGAAGGTGATGGCATTTACGATATAGGGTAATCCTAGTACGAGTAACAAAATCACTCCTTTGACACTTTGGAATGTGCATTCCAAAATATCAAGTTTGTTTTTAAGGAGATTTGCTATACTTACCTATTCTTCTAGTATTAAAATTGTAAATAATATTTATTTACTTATATTCATTAAAAACAAGTCATATTGTAACGAGTCCCGAAACGATCAATTGCAATTATCAATGGTTACGTGATTGATAGACATCGGTGCGCAAATTGATCGTCTACCAAAAGCAATTGAAACTATTGAAAAAAACAAAAACACAAAACACTACTAGGTACGATGTATTCGGCTGGCAGGGCATCGCGAAACGTCGCGCAAACTGTAACAGTGAATTTAGTACACTACTCTTCTTCTACTCTCGACTTCTTAGAAAAAATTGTCGGTTATAAAAAATCTGCTGTTTTATAGACAAAATAAACAACCGACTTCCGAAAAAACACTACAAAGTGAAAAATAACTATAATTTCGGAAGGCGGTGACTTTGGATATGTATTTAAGTTTTTTGTCACCGCCTTCCGAAATTAAAGTTATTTTTCACTTTGTAGTGTTTTTTCGGAAGTCGGTTGTTTTTTTTTTTGGAAAAAGTTTTTATTTTTCACTTTTTAGCTATAGTACCTACCCCACTAATTCGAAATTTCATCATCCTTGGGATCAAAACAATGCATATTTATGCGATAGCAGCAATCGCGGTTTATTTACTGTTATTTTTTGAAGAGTTCCGTTGTCTGTCTCCGAAAAGAATCATCAGATCTATATGAAATTGAAATGGGACCACACGGGAAGCACGAGCTTTCAAATAAAAAAAGAATTATCAAAATGGGTTCACCCAGTCGAAAGTTATGAGGTAACAAACATAAAAAAAAAAAACATAGTCAAGTCGGTTAAAAAGTGCAATACATACGCGGTTGAAACAATGGTGGAAGTATGGAACAGATAATACTAATAAACAGACGAAAAATTTAAATATACCCCTGCGTTCAGAATCTTGTATGTAGATACTGATATATTATCACCTTACTGAATCCACGGTGACAGTTTACGCGTCGATGTTCCTGCCACCATATATTATTATTATGCTTACTACTAGTACATTGTTATAATTTACCTGAATAGAGTCTATGTTATCAGCATATGTACTAGGATGTTCGCCCTTCGCTTGTAATAATTTCTTTCTAGCTTTCCTGGAACAATTTCGTAATTATTTAACTTTAATTTTGATTCAATGAATTTATAATCGCACACCAAATGGTTCCGTGTGGTGCCTGACGTAAAAGAATAGCACCATCCCATTTCTTCCCGTGGGTGTCGTAGAAGGCGACTAAGGGACTTACTAGAGAATGGGCAACAGCGTTCTCTATGCATTTTACCACCATACTGCGATCGCCAACCCGCCTGCCAAGCGTGGCGTAGAGATGGGCTTAGACGTTAAAAAAGAATAACACTGCTAAATGCTAATGCTAACAATAATTAACACTTGAAATTAGCAGTTATTTTTAGCAACTGTTAAATTTTATCACAGGCAGATTGTTAACTTATTTAATTCTCATTTCCTTCATACTTTTCACAGGCTTAGCACTGTCAACTTTTTCTGTTGGCGTATTTACAATGAGAATCAATTTATTTACAACGATTTCTTTTTTATAGCTATTTTTTTAGTATCAATAATTTTTAATCATCGTTTTTTATGTATTTTTTTCTTATAACTACTTATGTACAAAATTACAAACTATGCCCTTTATAAAACATAAATGCCCAGTAACGGCCATGAAAGCATTATTTCTCGCCGAAGTTCAATTGTCAGTCGTAATACAGATTGTTTCAAGTTCTTTATTTATGACTTCTTGCACCTCTGTTCTACACTGTTCGTACATTGTTGGTAAAAGTGTATTTGAAAGATATTGTCTTTATCTTCATTATTAGTACGAATACTAGACACGAGTCAGTTGGACTCGCATAATAGAATCAAGTCACCGAGTACAAGATCGATTCTTCCTGCAAAATAAATTGGTATTCAAGTAGGCGAGTCCAAAACAGGAATCGAGTCTGACTCGAGTCAAGCCGTACTGGGCACATCGCTACCTATTACCTAGATAACAAACACGTAAATATTATACTTCGTAACGAAGATCAGTATTTTTTTAACACTGTCTAGTTAAATGTAACATTTCCGAATTCAGCAGATAGCAGTTAATTAAATGTTGTGGGTGCATGTTTGTGGGTTGACTGTTAAATTTAACCACTATCTCAGAATTTATTTAACAGGTGTTGACACTAAAAAAATATAGCAGTGTTAATTTAGCAGCTTATTAATTTTAGACCCATCTCTAGCGTGGCGATTATGGCAATCCGCCACTTTTGGAGAAGGCTTATGTCCAGCAGTGGGCGTCTTTCGGCTGATATGATGATGATGATGACACCAGATGATTACGAAAGCTAAAGTAGTACTCATTAAGTTGAATATTTTGGTACTTACAACAGCCGCATTTTCATAGCACTTTCAGCTAATTTTTTTTTGTACATTTTTTGCCTGGGCATTTTTATTTACTTATTTACAAACTAGCTTAAATGTACACAATAAACACTATTAACAAAAAGTAATTTAGAAATGGCACCACTCATAAAGCGTCCTCGCGCACAATTGAATTAGCCTCTCTGCAGCGACTTAATCTATAAATAAACACACACTGTTAATACGTTCGTAAGTATTTGCACTAACACACACGCGTAGTCGATCGATAGCCTGAGCGGAGCAGCGAGCGACACAACCCTCCCGTCTGAATGCTAAAGCACGACTGCCGCCCGCGCCCGCGCAGGGCACCTCTGAGCCTTTATTTCAAAATGGGGATATTCTTTTGCAATTGTTGATCAATTTACAATTGTGCTCTCGCTATTCTGTGGCACCTCTATCTATTTTAAAGTGTAAAAATATTTCCAAATAACAAAGCCGTTTAGTATGAGTATGGAATAGAAACCACAATATTGCGTGTTGGAAAATATATTTTTACAGCAAAAGTATTAAACCATACAAAAAAGTACTCTCGGCAAAATGGTGTACATGAATCTATAGCAAAATCGTACATTTTTCAAATCTTCAAGACAAGCCGTTTATGAGTAGTACGGTTCATACCGGTGACCGTGTTACGCTACCAAACGGGACTAGGCCCTAAAGCTACGCCACGATTGCGGCGGTAAGTCCCCTCTTTGAGGAGTGGCTTGAGAGGCGGCATGGCGTCCTCACCTTCCGCCTGACACAGGTCCTCACCGGACATGGCTGTTTCGGGAGGTTCCTGTTTCGGATAGGGCGGGAGGAAACGCCCGGGTGTTTCCATTGCGTAGATCGCCCTGGACACGGTGGAGCTTACAGTGGAGGTCTGCCCGGCTTGGGCGGAGCACCGCCGTGTCCTCGTGGAGGTGATCGGCGGCGGCGATCTCTCGCGTCCGACCCTGGTCCAGGCCATGGTACGGAGCGAGAGTGCATGGCTAGCAGTCGCCTCCTTCAGCGAAGCAGTCATGCTTGCAAAGAGGGAGGCGGCGCACGTGAGGGAGATGCAGTACATGCGCCCTCACAGCCGTGGCCTTCGCAGGAGACGCCTCGGGCGTCGGAAAGTCCAGGCTGATTCCCGGCCACCGTAGGCACGGGCTTGCGGACGGCGAGTAATGGGTAGCTCGCTGTCCGGTGAGGACCAAGCCCGGGTTGACGGCGCGTTGTATTCCACGCGCGCCTCAAAGAAATGTCAGCAGCAACTGGTGGGGTCCGTAAGAGCCAATGCCTGCCAGGGGTGCGGGTTGTTCGAAACAGATACCGCGGCCCCTGGCACACAGGCAACTGAGGGAACACGGGTGGGTTTTAGTCAGTAAAAGTCTGACACGCCCTCCCGCTCCACCCAGAGCGGGAGAAGTTATTTGATGATTTCCCACCCAGAAAAAAAAAAAAAAATCATATTATTTATAGTCATATAATCATAGGCTCTTTTCGGAATCTGAATCAGAATCTGATGAACTATCTGTCACATTAATAATAAATCATTCCGTTGTATCATCAATTATTTTCCTAGCTATATTAACACAATTTAACAAAATCGAAACGCACTCGCAAAATCGATTGTTGAGAGCACTGTCAAAGTCTGGTTAACCGACTAAACGTAATACCTGCCACTTCAGTTGCCATACTACATCATTATCAACGTGGCAGGACATTACAAATATTTTTTTTTAACTGCACTCTACAATAACAAAACAGATTTATTTACCTTTCTTCTGTGCGTGGAAGCTGATGAAACCGCAGATCATCTTTATTTATACGAGATGAGCACTTGCAATCACTTACAGCACACATCGTATGCACCATTTTAAATAAACAAATAAAAAGCAAACACGCGTTAGCACCGAATGATATAGCCCGAACTAACATCGTTTTGTTCGCAGTTCGGGCTCGGCTCCCCTCACACCCCGCACGATTGCCCTGTCTAGACGTCTTCGTTGGACGACTGTATGATTTTTAGATTGTGGTCATACATAATGAATATAGCCGATGTCACCCGAACTCAACCGAAATCAATGATTAGCTTGGCCGACTAGTCCGTCATTTAGCAGCCGACTAGTCGGCTAGTCGGCCCATCTCTAATTATGAGGTACATGATAAATAAGTTATACTTAATAAAAGCTCTTAAAAAATGGCTAATTGGCAGCCCGCAATGACGTATTATAAATAGACGCGTCATGCGCTAACATTAGAGCACTCAAAACCATGAATGTACCAAACCTACTAGTACCTTTACAATGCTGGTCTTGCTCCACAGCCACCTGGGCATACTAGTCGAAATTTTAATATTTGAAAGAGAAGCTTCCCTTTTTTTCTGACATTACGAACATTTTTGTTCATTATATTATAATTTTTGTGACATTACGAATATGTTTTATTTTTGCTGAACCAAGTGTTAGTTATTGAATACTTCAATATACATTAAATGTTTTTCTTTCTTTTAGGAAATCAAATTTTATTAATATCTCAAAGAGATTGCAAACTATAGTTTTGTATTTAGAAGCATTTTGTTTAAATTTTGTAAATGTGAGTACTATGCATCCGTTTATTGTGTTGTTATGATGTACGTTGACTTGAAAAAGCATGGCAGTTGAGAGTATCTCATGCTCACTTAAATGTCTCACTGATGGTGGCGCGTGTGTTTGATCATTCGGTTCCCTTAAAAATGGTTGAGCTGGATGGTGCTGATCCACGCGTCAAGTTCGTGAACGGGCGCTGTCGGTTGAGACTGGTCATGTCCTAACTTCCAGGGGTTATTTTTATTTTGTATTTAGAATTGATTATATTTTTTTTTTACATTGTTCTCAAGTACAGAAGCAACAAGAATAATGTTCCCAAGATTTTGTAATAGTCAACTAGATTTTAAAAGAGTGTCCGTGGAGTTTCTTGCCCGTTCTTCTCCATAGAGATCTACGTTTTGGAATGGGCAACTAGCTTAAACTTTCCAACTGATTTTCTTTTTGACAATTCAAAAGTGCCTGTAAATAGTTTAATTGAAATAAATGCTTTGACTTTAAGTTCATACAATCACACAGAGCGCGAAGAACAGGAAAGACCCATACCGATTCCTGTTGTTAGAAAGAGATATACATAATATATTTAGTTACGTCACTAGCGTTGGGCCTAGGGCTGCCAACCGTAATCTAAATTAGAGTATTGTACTCTTCTTCGTAAGGGTATACTCTATTATTTAAAACATTAACAGAGTACGCCAAAATACTCCTTTTCGTAAACTGACTTTTTTGCAAGGCAAGTTTATTATTTTCCACCGTGAGATTTGACTATTTGTCGGCCATGAATATGAAGAGGCGAGAAGAGAGGAACAACACCCTAATTGTGTAGCACACGATTATTAATCATAATCTGTTTCATTTTGACAGTTCAACAATATTCATTGCGTTATTTACGTTGATAAGCAAACACATTTTCCGAACATACGAAGCAATGGATTAGCAATCTGTTTCAAAATGATTCAGATTATGATTGATCGTGCGTTATGTAATTAGCGTGTTGGGCTATACATCGAGAAATTTTAATGGTGGTTTTCCCGCGGCAGAACAACTTGCCATAAGGAGTACTTTCGAAGCATAGAGTAAAAGTAAAAAAAAAAATAAGATGTTTTTGTTTAAAAAAAAAAAAATTCAACAACTCGAAAACGTGAGCATCAATAGTAACACTAGAGGTAACTTGTAGTTACTACTCGAATCGCACGCACCGCCGACGAAGGGAACAGCGATGCATAAATGCTCAAAGCAAAATAAAACTCTCGCACGTGGTGATGGCGATCGGGCATAAACTAGTTTGCACGCATTTACGCAACAACACAAAACACAGCGGCGAAGCCGACAAAAAAAAGACCGATATAAAAATATTCAAAGCAAAATAAGCTCTCAGGTGTGGTGATACGGCATTAACTACAAACCAACGACAATTACAAACGAAGCCGCGCGCCGGCTTCCTATTGTATTAGTGTAGTATTGTACTATTGTATTAGTGTGGACCGCGGCGCGGGCCGGCGGCGGAGCACTCAGTTTTCCCGCGAATATCGTACGCGCAGCACGCGTTATCAGTGCAGCAATGAATCGTCATTACAATTATTGCAATTTGGAGTACGTCGCTATGGTGCAACTGTATGCTAGGGCTGATTATGACTCCCATGCTGCCCGGCGACTATACGCGGAGCTGCAACACTTGGAGTCGCTGCGTCGTCGCGGGGTTCTGAACCCCCAAGTCCCATCGGCCCGGACGATCGTAGCGGCGACACAGCGGCTACTCGATCATGGGCAGTTCCAGACACCAGCACATGCACAGGGCCGAGGTCGATCGGCCGTTATTTCGTCACAGCTCAACGAAGAGATCATCGAGGACTTCAAACGGGATCCTCGGCGAAGTACGCGTAAGGCTGCGGCTAGATTTGGCGTAAGTAAATTAATATTAATTATACATATGAGCTTCTTATATTAACGTAGAATTAGGGTGTTCGGAGTAAAATACATTAAAAAAATCATGTAACCCAATCTGTCTTTCTTTGATAGAGTTTCAACTTTACTACAAAAGCATAAGGTTCATGTTCAATTTGGAAAATTTTACAGTTTGAGATAGGTTGATGTGCTGGGTCTGTACCGCAAAATGTGCTAAAAAATACATACAGATAATTGAATAATGGTACTTACTCTACTTGATAAATTAACACTATATTTAATCTCTCTGAAATCAGAAATACTCTACTTCTAGAAATAGTTGGCAACCCTAGTTGCGGCGCGTCACTGGATGGTACGTGACTAATAACACGACAGGCAATTACCTGTCATTTATCTTGCCAATATTGTGCGCCGGTAACGCATCTAAAGGTAGTATAACTTTGAAGCCAGGGCCAACCTCAGTGTCGCGCCGCGCGCCGGCGTCAACGGTAGTGTGTTGTGTGACTTTTGTGTGCCGGGTTGTTGATTAATTGGCAAAAAATAAACAAAAATGCCGTCCTGTGTTGTAAGATATTGCAGAAACTATACAGGTAAACGTGAAGGAGTCACATTTCATTCGTAAGTATTACTATTTCAATTTTTTTTTAAGAACTTAGTATTTATCATTGATTAAACATGACCTCATCATCATGACGTAAAATGTCTGCGCTAGGGGGTCTAGAATGATATGCTGAATTCATGGTTACAGTTTGCGCACTGGATAAAAACTTATCCTGTATAGTATATTCAATTAAATAGCATTTTTTTTATTTAAATATTTCTTAATTAATAGATTTAAATTAATTGTTCAAGGTTTCCAAAAAATGAACTAAGGCGGGTCCAATGGATGCATATTGTGCGCAGACAGAGAAAAGAACGTCACTGGGAACCGAATATATTCAGCACCATATGCTCCAGACATTTTAAGGACGAACATATATATAAATCTAACAAAGGAATAACTAGATTAAAAAATTCTGCTGTTCCTGTTTTAGAGGAGGTACTTACCTAGTTTATTTAACTGACTCCTAAAAGGAGGAAGGTTCTCCATTCGTCTGTAGTTTTTTAATATGTATGTTCTGCGATATCTACGGCCTTGTAAGTACGTAATTAAGTTTCCCGATGACAATCGCGACGCGATAGAGAGCATAAACTTTATTAAATGAGTGACTGGCAGAAATGTTGAGCGCACAAAAATCTTAATAATAAGACAATAGAAGTCGAAAAGTCGCGTGACCTTGTCGTGCGTGATGTGTCTCGTAGAACACAAGTAAGTGCTCGTGGAGCGTTTGTTGCGGTAACTTGTGTTGTTTGGGACGCGGAGAGGTGAACATGGTGTTTTGCAGCATATCCAACTGCGGAAATTCTTCCAAAATTTGTAACTTTTCAACTAAAGGGATAACATTTCATACGTAAGTACTTGATTTTTGAAATAATGTCGTTTTTAATAAATATAGGCAAATTAAATGTTTCCCCACCACTACTACGATTATCGCAGAAAAACGATTTTTTTCTCAATTCAATAACCATTACTATTTAAGCTTGTTTATGTCTACTATTACAACTGCTAAAAGCATCAATGAAATTATAGTCATGCGCAATAAACAATGTAGCCGCGTACGTAAATTCCAGGAACACGCCGCATGAGTTGGCCGCGAATTAGTGACGTGCCACTACTATTTTGTATCGATAATTTATTACGTTTGACTTATTAACTAGTTTTACCGAAATGGGAATGAAATACGATTTTTGGTTAAATATTTAATTACTACATGTAATTATGTATGTTTTCTTTCTATCTATCTAAATAGTTTTTAAAAGTTGTTTATCAACGATTATCTGTTAATCCGTACTTTTAAATTATTTCTTCATTCAGAAAATTTATAGTAGGTAGGATTATTATTGTTATGTATGTAGTTAAAAACAGTCTACGTTGGGTGTCCTTGTATCATTGACGTGTTCCGTATTTATCATTTTTTTTAAATGTCTAAATAATTATACATATTATTATATTGTGAGGATACTTGATTAAATTCGATCGAAAAGAAGCCGGTAAAGAAAAAAATAAAGAAAAAGATACGTATTCTGTTAACTTTATCCAATGCTCTTATCACAGGTTTCCAAAAGATCCGGATATTAAAGATAAATGGATATCTGCTACTGGAAAAAGAAATTGGTTCCCAACAAACTATAGCAGAATTTGTTCTGTTCATTTCACAAATGAACAATTTAGCTCGTCTACAAAAAGACGGACTTTGATCAAATCAGCTGTACCGACAGTCGACATAATATGGAGACTGATAACGGTAAGAAAAAAAATGTATCAAACCTATGTCCTATAATTTTAGGCAAGAAAAATTCATTTAAACGGGACGTTAATAAAAACAAATTTCAGGTAACAGATGATTTGCAGCCGACGGTGACGCCATCAACTTCTTCACGTAAATGTGAATTGCCAGAAATAGCTGATGTTAGTATAAACATTAGTATTGATATTTTATATCATTTTATTTATTTTAAAACTGATTTCTGATATATTCACTTTCCACTCGGTAATACAAAACAAAAACACTACCCTTTAGGGCTTTGCCGCAATCGGTAAATGCCTTATTATTAAGATTTCTGTGGTTGAGCGCTTGATTGAAGAGTTATCGGTTTGCGCGCTCGGCAATGACTGATGATACCATAATTATTATTGTAATGTCTCTAATTAAAACACGCTTGTCGAGTACCACATTTATTATATTTAATTACTTACATTAAGTTTTTTTATAAACGTGACTGTCGTCACTATATACACCGTGAAATTGAAATGGTTGTTTTCCCGCAGCGAAATGATTTTGTCTTGGTAATACAATCGTTTTATTAAACAAATAAAATACCTATTAGAAACCAAAAATGGCAGATTTAATCATTGTGAAAAATCACCACGTGCGTCGTTTATTTTGCTTTGAACATTTATGCATCGCTGTTCCCTTTGTCGGCGGCGCGTGCGATTCGACTAGTACCTACCTAAAAGTTACCTCTAGTGTTACTATATAATAGTGTTTTATCGAATTGATGAATATTTTTTAAATTAATTTTAAACAAAAAAATCTTAATTTTTTTACTTTAACTCTATGCTTAAAAAGTACTCCTAATGGCAAGTTGTTCTGCCGCGGGAAAACAACCATTAAAATTTCACGGTGTATAGGTGTTCTAGTGAGAGGGCGTTCCCCCGGTACCTTTTTAACATCATCCGCATAAGCTAAGCGCGTTCCATTTCTGTTACAATTATGACATACCTAAATCATGACTGATGTAAAAATATCACGGTAGGATATTTCGCACATTGGATCTTGAACGCACCGCTTAGCGCCGAGAGTTGAAAAACGAACAGTGTGTTTTTTTTGTCGCGATGAGATGCACTCTGTTGGATTTGCAATGCTCGACTAAACACTGAGAGTTGAAGATCCCGCCGCGGTCTTACACCTACCACTCATCTTATTAACTGGGATTGGAATTAAACTCAAAACTCAAAGTATCAAAGGAATACCACGTTCGCAAGGACGACGTAAAAATGTAGCGGCGGAATTACATCGCACACTGAATTTTCAACTCTCCGAGTTGAACCTAGCATTGAGAATCCAACAGAGCACGTACAATAAACACTGCTCGATATTCAAATTCGCCGTAAGCAGTGCGTTGAAGATCCAGTGTGAGGCAAAAGTGTTAATGAGTCTCTTTTTCCTCGCGATAGAAGCTAAATATACCCACAACTCGAGCGTACTAAATACTACAAAGCGTTATTATTAATTTATTACATTACATGATATTCAGTGAACCTTTGCCTCAATCAGGATGGTGTAAGAGTAAGTGGGAGAGTCCCTATAAAAAAAAACGCATCACCTAAATAACAAGCCTTAAATATCGTGTAGGCTTATACCTATCTCGCTGGAATGCGGTCCCCAGAGAATCAATAAAAGAGGTTAGAAGGGCCTCGTGGGCGGGGCAGGCGCGCCGCACTGTGAGCCAACGCTCATAAGTCAACCGAAATTTGGTTCATCGGCCTACAGTCGCGCTCATATTGTGACAACGTGCAAAGCTCCACGAAAAAAATTTAATGATGCCGTCTTGCGCTATTATAACGTGTCGGAAAAGAAGCCAGGTGTGTAGTGTAGCCCGGGAAGGGATTTCTTTTCACCGGTAAGTCAAAAATCCTTAAAATACAAGTGACTTGTAATTATTACAATTGTATTATGTAGTTTGTAGACAAAAACGATACAACCGCAAACAGATGTAAAATTATACATTGCTTGCGATGCATGGGTACCATATTATACTAGATGAGTGATCGCGCAATGAATTGCGTTCACTGCGAACGTCGCGTGCGCCAAGCCAAATCTGCAATTCTACGAAATCCGTGCGTAACGATAGTGTTGTACGTGTGTGGGTGTACGTCAAGCGCAGAGATGCATTAGTGTGACAACCAATAGCAAACTCGCGATCTAAGCGCGTGTGGTTTATTTGTGTGCGTAATGCGCGTACGTATCGGTCTCTTGCTTGTAGTGGAGTTAAAGAGTACGAAATAAGATGCGAAACTCGTTCTAATACAAAGCAGGAACTATTTCCTTTCTAACCTCTTTCATCTATTCTGTGGCGGCCCCTCCCGCTGCTGCCCCGCGCGTAGCCCCGCGTTGGTCTTGTGCGCTTAGCAACGATAGCATTTGTTTGTTATGTGACGTCGCAGCGCCATTTCCTTTGGTGAATAGGTATATTACATTTTCTCGCGATAAGCAAATTTATTTCGATAAAGATTTAACACAACGGGACGCTAAAGGTGTTAAAAAATTAACTTTAATGATTTCGTGTATTTGATCGGTATCAAAAATACTTATGAATAGCAAAAAAAATATCGAGCCACGACTCGGCGGCTCGTCCCCGCGCTAATTATGTACCTACGATATTATGGGGCATAAGATAATTTGGCCAATGGTACGATGCACAATAGTGATTGACAAATGTACGATAATTTTTGAGCTTTGACAAAAAAAAAACTGTGATATGAACAAAACGTATTTGTCAGACAAAACACCTGTATGTCTGGACTTGATTATGACCCCCTTCAAACGGTCAGATTTCATTAAGACTTTGTAGACTTATCGAGGACCGACGACGGCAATTCAATAATAAAAAATCCACGCTTTTGTAGTTAGGAGAACTAAAAAATAGAAAATAAATAATAGTTTGAAAAACTAAAAACACGCTTTAAAAACAAAAGTAGAAAATAATTTAATTCTATTAAAAAGCGTGGGATGCGCGATATTAATTGATTATAAAAATACCTCAAAAAGCACCCCACGGTTTTTAAACTATCATTTTTTCACAACTCCGAGGGTAAATAACACTTTAAATAAAACTTTTTAAGAAAACTTTTCGAACAAAATCATGTTATTTAATTTACATGTCAATTAACGAACAATAGTTTATGTACTATTCGCTCAAGTAGGTTTCTGTTATTTTAGGTTTGCGAATTTAAATTACGTGAAAAGTGGATACGCTTTATTCAAATAGATCGTAGGGAAGAAAATTGACTTCCATCTGCTTCGTCAAAATCATGTTCGAAGTCGAACCATTTTAGAAGAGAAGACTCCTACCTTGGAAAGACTAGTCGATCAATAAAAAAAAAGGATCCGTACCTTGTACTACAAGTGAAGTTAGTTGCATTTTTATTTATTCTGCGTAGTCGTTCTATCATCATCTGCCTAGCCTTTTCCCAACTATGTTGGGGTCGGCTTTTAGTCTAACCGGATGCCGCTGAATACCAATATTTTACATGGAGCGACTGCCTGTCTGACCTCCACAACCCAGTAACTGGGTAATACGATACCCCTTGGTAAGACTGGTTGTCAGACTTTCGGGCTTCTGACGACCCGTAACGACTGTCAAAGATCTACAAATGACAGCCGGGACCAACGGCTTAACGTGCTTTCCGAGGCTCGGAGGGGTCTTGGTATGTAAAGATAGTCACCCATCTATGGACCAACCGCAGCAAGGATTACTTAACCTGATCGATAGACCCTTGCGGCTGATATTATTTAGCCACAACCTCTTCTTTACGTAATTCATTCTTTATTTATGGTAAAATAGTACACTGCACTGCCTATAGTCCCCACTACTCACTTGACTTTGATATCTTTCTGTTCGTCTATTAGCGGCTTCTATCTCAAGATAAAAATAAAAATCAGATGTTAAAATATTTCTTTCGGCCGTATTAGCAATCTAATTTAGCAACCAGTTATCAATAAATAAAAAAACGTTTTTTGCGCAAAGTTAACTGTGGGAAACGAACGCACGACCTTGTGATAAGCAGTCTGATACTTGGATCAAAGACCATAGTAATCATAAATTAGTATGTAAAATATTTTTATAAATAAACCAGCGGCTTCGCCCGCGTCGAGATGGCTTTATTATACATATAAACCTTCCTCTGAAATCACTCTGTCAATAGATGAAAACCGCGTTAAAATGCGTTGCGTAGTTTAAAAGATATTAGCGTACCACAGAACAGAAAAAAACTTCTACTGAAATCGCAAGTAGGCGGGGCCCGCGTACCCCGAGTTTTGTGGAGTTCCGCATAAGTTTGCTTCTGCGCCGCACATCACGCACATCAGTCTTGTTACAACTGCCACGGTGATAAGAACTTGAAACAAATGCAAAAATGCCATATTGTGCCGTTTTAGAATGTAAACACGATAGTAGAAACAAAAATGTATCAAATGGAGGTATATCATACCATCGGTAAGTCATAATTGATTTTATTTCGATTAAAATTTGGAAAACAATATTTTATTAAAAAAGACAAGTAAAAGTTGACTTTATGGTGAAAGATTTAAAGCCTACTTTATTTTAAACTCAAACATATTGTTCTCGAAGATTCCAACTATGCACATGTTACATACAGTCAGCTACTCAATTAGAGATTACCGTTATCGACAATGAGTTATCGATATTTTAAACTCTGTCTTCTATGATATTTCGAGAAAAATGTAACCGTACATGTTTGCGGTATTTTTTTTTGGTGGTTCAGTATTAGTAATCGAACACATTTCCATGAATTGTTTAAACTTTTTTTTCTTATTCTACCTTATCCAAGTTTGAAAAAAAAACATGGATATAGGTAATCTATTAATTCAAAAAGTCTCAAACATAAAAAAATGGGTTTCGTATTATTTTGTGACTTCAGATTTCCTAAGGATCCAGACAGAAAAGAAAAATGGATTGAAGCGACTGGACGGCAAAGTTGGTTTCCTGCAAAAACTAGTACAATTTGCTCAAGCCACTTCGCAGAATTCGATTTTTCTATTAAAAGCGGAAAAAAATACCTAGCCGACACAGCAGTGCCAAAACAAAAAATTATACATTTTCAGGTAGGTACATAATTATGTTATTATTTCTTCGTTGCCCTGAGTACAATTATCTGTATCAAATGTATGTGATTTGGTAATTTTTACGGTTTCATTACATAATTATGTTGTTGTATCGCGATTCTTCTGAGATTCTGGCTCCATAAGGTAGCCCGCCAAATTCAAATAAGTATTCTTACGTTTTTTGCAATTTGTAGGTCAGTTTCAGGAGTTTCATATGTTTGATCAAAGTATGGTTCGCGACCATAAAAAAAATGAATATTTATAGAATTATAATCATTAAAATCATTAAGAGATGAGAAAAAGTCATTCAGTGGAACAAATCTAACTTCTCTTAATTAGTTTTGTTTTATTGAATGTCTTTTTCATGAATTCAGGACATTTGAGAACAAATCTCATACATGTTTATGTTAATGCATATGTATGTGAACGAATAATTAATTTTAATTTGTATTAATTAAATCTCACTTAAGCGTTGAACGTTTTTCAACATCAAATGGAGGTCATAGGTCTAAGTTTCAAAAGTTTTGGAGTTTTATGAGTACACGCGATTTTGCCTTCGAAATCTACAAAGTGTAATAAATTAGTTTCGACAAAGCGAAAAGTAAAGATGTAAATAGAACCTCCTTATTTAAGTAAAACGTGGCTTGTGTGTTAGTCTGACATCTAAGATCTATCTATATACCGAACTAGCTTGTGCCCGCGACTTCGTTCGCGTCAAATTTCTTGCTCTCCGACCCACCCTGTCACTCGCCTCGCCTGCCCGTGCGAGTACTTCGTATTCGTGACTTTTATTCTCTTTGCTCGGCTCCTAAGGATCTTAGCGTGATGTTATATAACCTACAGCCTTTCTCGATAAATGGGCTATTTAAAACTGAAAGAATTTTCCAAATCGAACATGTAGTTCCTGAGATTCTTTATAATATTAGTATAGATGTCATCAAAGTCCGTTACAGAGTTAGTCAAGCTAAACCTAAACATAATACGAGTGTAGCTGGAAGCGAACGCGCAGGCTTCCCATGTCAGTAGGAAGTAGTGCACCTGTAGTAACTAATTGCGTATTTTAATATCTATTGCATAAGATACAAAGAAACACCACAAGGTGTATTTTTCAATCAATAGAATAATTTTCAAAATCGAATCAGTAGTTTAACGTATCAATTCTTAATGATATTTTCTATAAATCGTAAGTCTGTATTAGAATTAATATATGTAAACACTGGATTCAAACATAATAACATTTATCGATACTAGCTGTTGACTGTATTTTGTTTGAAAATCAAACGAAATGTCGATAAATAAGTCAACGACAGTGGTACATCCTTAGAGTAGGATAAATAGTTACGACCTCGTTACGCAAATATAAATCTTAGAGAAATTGGAATACAGCTTTAAATTGAATGCATTTATTATAGTGACATCTAGCGGCGGGTAGCGTAACTACTATTCCGCGTGCTGTTTAATTGGAAAAAGTAATAATTACGTAAAAGAGTAGTCAATAAACAACTCTATTGTCATGGAATTGTGGTTTGTTTTCAATTATGTGACTGACATATTTCCTACTTTCATTCAATATTGAACTACCAATCACACCAAAGATTTCTTAGTGTTACGAAACACATTTAACTTGTTTATGTGTGAGTTTGGGTACGAAATCAAGCGATAATTTAATAATGCGACGTCTACTGTTTTTTCTGTTGTGAGAATTCTTCAAATTAGCGATGGGCGTTGAATCAACGAACTAGTTGAATCAACCGTTGATCTCCTGTCAACATATTAGTGTTAACTGTTTATGAATGAACTAGTTGAATTTGTCAACGACGTTTATGAATGTAACTCGTTTAATAATCAACCAGTGAACGAAAATAAACATGGAAGCATTCCTAGCTCCAAAAAATTACCCAACGCAGACTGCGCCGCGGTGGGCGGGGCTTACCGATTGCGCCGGCCATGCTTTTAGTTCGTCCGCAGTAGGCAACAGCGGCGGTCGCCTATTATTTACCGGTTTTTGCGTGTTAAATAAAAAATGCCTTCTTGTGCAGTGAAGTGGTGTGTAAATAAATCACATTTGCATAAAAAGAATGCTGGAATTAGTTTTCACGTGTAAGTACATAGCTATTTATTATATTTCTTTTATTAAAAATTAAGTCGGTTTGAATTATGCCACGAAGTCTATGGGGATAATGTTATGCAACCAAACAATTTACTTTTCTACCTCACAATAATGACAAATTGTATTATTAAGACATAACATTTTTTTTATATGGGGACGGTATTATGTAAAATATACTAACTAAGCTATTGTAGGTTCATAAAAGTTCCTTTAATAGCATGGAGAAAATAGATATCGTTGCTATATTAAAAAATATATTTTTGGAACGAAGTTCTTTAACGCGGCTTGCGGTAAGAGTTGACAAAAGTGTGAATTTGGTCAAAATGAAAATCCAAGATGGCGGCTGGCAAAATTTTCAAATTTTTCGTCATGGGTGTCGTTTTTTTAGTTTTCGGGGGTGTTAAAGCCGATAATGACGTTACAATGTAAATCCAAGATGGCCGCAGCGAAAATTACGTTTTTATTTTAAATCATACGTAAGAAGAAACTTCGTCCCTGATGGTGGTCCCCAGACCGCACACGCTTTTTTTATTCTTATTTAATTCACTACATTTTCTTTTAGATTTCCACAAGATCCATATCAAAGAGAACTATGGACGAAAGCTGTTCGTTTGGAAAGACAAGAAAGTGAATGGACCCCAAGTAAAAAGACAAGGATATGCTCGGTTCATTTTAGAAATGAAGATTTCTATGAGACAAAAAAATGGTACACGAAGCTTAAAACAAACGCTATTCCAATTTGTACGGTAAGATTGATTATTTGATAATGATACCTTTACAAAGCTATTATAAATAGTATTCATAAATATATTACACCTCGTGTTAAAAGGTTTCATACTAAAAACCTACATACTTTTAATTTCAGATGGTGTTTTCGATAAACAAACCAGTTGAAGCGACTTCGTTAGAAACGTTGCAGTCGATTCTAACACCCAAAACAGTTAATGCCAAGGAACTGCTAACTGTGAAAGAAAATGTTATTGAAATGCCCAATCCTGACATATCCTCCAAATCACGAAAACATCACTTGGTAGGTTAACATAATAAGCAAAACAATAACAAAATAAAAGGCTATTAAAAAAATGCATATCACTAAAAGACGTGACTACAGCTCTGAAGAAGAATAAGTTTGTAGATACCAATGCCGAAACCTCACTTGATAAAATTTCTAGCGAAATTTTTTCAATGCTAAAAAAAGCAAAACGCAAAGGGAAAGAGAAGTGTTGTTCAAAAAATTTGGCCTGACCCTTAATTATTACTCACCGTCTGGTTATAAGTACGTCCATAGACAATTTCAATTATGCTTGCGTCATCCCTCAACATTGTCCAAATGGTATCAGGCAATTGATGCAAACCCTGGCTTTACTGAGGAAGCTTTTAGAGCACTGCGATCCAAATTAGCTCAAAGTGAAAAAAGGCTTGCTTGCCTATAAGGTCGAAGAAATGGCCATAAGGCAACAAAAAATGTTCAATGGTAAAGACATCGATGGTCTCTTTAATTAAAAATGAAAAAAACCGGGGGTTTTTTAAATTTTTAATTTAGCTTTTATTTCCCACTGTACTTACTTAATGTCTCGCTTAAATCTTCGCAGCGTTGCGTTTGTTTTCCACAGTGAAGTTTGTTATTAACTTATGCTCATTCCTCGTTGTGATCACCATTTATCTACAACCTATTCATTGAGACCTTTTCAATGAGCCCAAACACGATACTTCTGCTGTTTGTTGATGAGTTACTTGGGTATCCTGGAAATTTCAGGTGTTACTTTGTTCGTCAAATATCTTTGAAGTAATAGAATACCAAATTTCGACTAGATCAGACACGTGGAAGATGCTCAAATCCCTTCATCAACCAGAAAAGAGCTGATGATCTTGAAACGGCTGAACCGATTTTGATGAAACATGTCTAAGAACACTCCCGACTAATTCACCTTTCAAACAAAAAGAACTTAATCAAAATCGGTTCATCCGTTCGGGAGCTACGATGCCACAGACAGACACGCACACACCACGCACACACACACACACACCCGCACACACACACACACACACCCGCACACACACACACACACGTCAAACTTATTACACCCCGTCGTTTTTGCGTCGGGGGTTAAAAAATACACCACACTTTTGTTATTTATCAACCCTATAATTTTTGAAGAGTGTCATTCATTATTTAACAATTTTAGTTATTATACATACCTACCTATTACTCCCTAAACACTGCTCTATTTACAGACCTAATAACACTGTTGCCATACAGTTCATAAAACATAAATGTTTTATCATAATTCTAAATATTAATACCATCAATATCAGGATTAATTATTTGCGTTGCAACTTATTACATAAAACAACCCGGGCGACGAATGGTGGGCGAAGCGGCGTCATAGAAATGTCGGTAGTGACCTATACATTACATGGTAATTTAAACCCAAACTATCAGGAAATAAGGTCCATTTTTAACTGTGCATGCAGAGTAGTAATAATAATATCGTTTCTGTGGTTTCGCGAATCAGCGACGGGTTTTCGATGTGTGGCCCATAGCCGCATTTGTGTGCTGGGTTGGCGGGGAATGAAACCACTGGAGACTTCTTGCTAGAGATGGGCTTAAACGTTAAAAAAAAATAACACTGCTAAATGCTAATGCTAACAATAATTAACACTTGAAATTAGCAGTTATTTTTAGCAACTGTTAAATTTAATCACATACTGATTGTTAACATAATTAATTCTCATTTCCTTCATACTTTTCACAGGCTTAGCACTGTCAACTTTTTCTGTTGGCGTATTTACAATGAGAATCAATTTATTTACAACGATTTCTTTTTTATAGCAAATTTTATAGTATCAATAAATTTTAATCATCGTTTTTTTATGTATTTTTTTCTTATAACTACTTATGTACAAAATTACAAACTATGCCCTTTATAAAACATAAATGCCCATTAACGACCATGTAAGCATAATTTCTCGCCGAAGTCCAATTGTCAGTCGCAGATTGTTTCAAGTTCTTTATTTATAACTTCTTGCACCTCTGTTCTACACTGTTTGTACATTGTTGGTAAAAGTGTATTTGAAAGATATTTTCTTTATCTTAATTACTAATACGAATACTAGACTCGAGTCAGTTGGACTCGCATAATAGAATCGAGTCAGCGAGTACAAGATCGATTCTTCCTGACTCGAGTCCGGAGTACTCGAATCAAAATATATTGGTATTCAAGTAGGCGAGTCTAAAACAGGAATCGAGTCTGACTCGAGTCAAGCCGTACTGGGCACATCGCTACCTATTACCTAGATAACAAACAAGTAAATATTATACTTCGTAACGAAGATCAGTCTTTTTTTAACACTAGTTAAATGTAACATTTCCGAATTCAGCAGTTAGCAGTTAATTAAATGTTGTGGGTGCATGTTTGTGGGTTGACTGTTAAATTTAACCACTATCTCAGAATTTATTTAACAGGTGTTGACACTAAAAAAATCTAGCAGTGTTAATTTAGCAGCTTATTAATTTTAGACCCATCTCTACTTCTTGCTTGTATATTTGGAGTACTTTATTCTAGGTAGCTCGCCGCTGAATGTGTTGAATGACAAAAATGATCCTATTTTTTTATTATACAATTTTGCAAGGATTTAAAATATCGATTTGACCAATCATAATTATAAAAAAGCGTGGGTAAAGGCGTCAGCTAATTAGAGATAGGCACAATATTATAAAAAAACGCGCGCAAAGCATCAACCAATCAGAGCGAGGCACTATATTGAACATTTTTACCTTAAATACCTCGACCCTTTACCGTAACGAGGACCGCGCTACATTATTTGCGTTTTTTGCCAACTTTATTACATTTACATAGGTAAAACTATATATAATCGGACTCTATGTAATAAGAACTATCTAAGAAAAATATAAAATCAACTAAGACAATATAAAATATAACATAAACACTTGAACTACTGCTTACCCCTAGTACTCAATTACACAACTAATACGAATTATTAAACTATGGTAAACTTATTCACTTTGCACTGTCTTATGAGCGTCTATGTATCACTTTATATACACTATTCTATTATGTACACTGTTATAACACTTGTCCCGCACAGTAAGGATATTATTGTATCGCATGCCAACGTCACTACTACGTTGAATACACCGGTTCTCGTCCGATCACCGAAGTTAAATAAGGTTAGGTATCATTGTATCTTATTGTTAGGGTAATAAACTTCGTAGAAAAACGATTTTATAATCTATAAATATGCGAAATGTTTACTTCTAATGACAAAATTGGGTGAAAATTCCAAAACTTGTTTTTGGTTTGAAAGATTCTCTTTTAATTATATCGAATAGGAAATGTTATCTAGAATACGAATCAAGTTACAGTTTTATTGGTTTAATACCTAGTAAAATTGCGTGAAATCGGGTTTAAATGCAAGGGGTACGAGAAGGGAAGTGGTCTCATCAAGGCCGCTTGGATAGTGGAAATTTGCGAGTTTTGTTGTTTGACAACTCGACGGGTGAAAGGTGTAGTCGTACTATCCTACAATCCTATGATTGTAGGATAGTAGGATTAAATCTTAGTAGGATATATAGGATTAGTCGGATAAGTAACCAAGTTACATTTGAACAATTTGCGACATGTGTAATGCCCCGAGCGGGGTAGCCGTGATAGTGTTGTGTGTGGGTGACACATAATTGAGACACTGGTACACAGTGAACCCATACACGTACGTTATAAACGCGAGGTTGCCAGCCCGTGCGGTGTGCACGAACGGACTTTACCCATTATCGCGTCCCTCCCCCTCACTCCTCAGTCCTGGCCTGCTCCCGCCGAAATCACACGCGTCGCAAGTGAATTGTTATTTACGTATAAAGAAACAGGAATAAATGTAAGTACTTACTAATTTTGTTTCTCAAACGCTTCGACCGTTTTTTATGTATTACGATGATGCTACTTAGTAAGAGACTATTTATTTAAACCTACATGGTATCGCATGTCGTGCGCGAGATATACTCGAAATGTGTAGTCGGGTGGTGTAGTGAACTGATTCACTGTGTACCATAACTTGCGAAAGATTGTGTCGTGGATTTTGATGATCTGTTCATGGTATAATTAACTTCGCTAGGTTATAACATTCCGAGACACAATGGTCACATAACTTGACACAAGCCTACGTCATCGCCGCTATGTTACCAATACTGTGTAATAATGCCTCCCCGTTGGTATAAGTTTAAATGGAATTGTTCTGTTTCTTTATAAAAACGAAACTTTAGTTCAAATGATTTTTATGTAAACATAATTAAACAACGTGTAACATAATTAACGCAAGACCCCAATTAATTAGAGTATTGAGTTAAAAGCGTACTATAATGATCAAACATTCTGTTATTATTTAAAAAAAATAGTGTTGACCCTAGCATTACTTTATGCATTTACCTAAAATTGAGTCTTATTGCCTTGAAATAGGATTGAATTTTCTTAGACTCAATCGGCGTTAGGTATAAAAAAAACATAATTTATAACGCTATAGTAACGCTTCCTAACAGAAGTGGTCAGTGTGTGCACGGGATTTTGTTTTCAAAATGGTCAGATGTAAGTTTCCTACTTACTCATATTTCAGCATGGCTCGAACTAAGAAAGAAGTAAGAAAAATTGGCAATCACACCAAGGAAGACATGCAGAAGGCAGTCGATTTGGTAAAAAAAGGACGCAGTATACACAAAGCTGCAAATGAGTGTAATTTAAAATATTCTACACTAAGGAGATACGTAAAGAAACTGGAATTGGATCCCGATGCTAATGTTATCCCGAACTACGAAATCAATGCAGTGTTCACGTCCGAACAAGAAAAGGCACTGATTGACTACATCACAGAATGTGCGCTCATGTTCAATGGTCTAACTTCCAAAGAATGCAGACAATTTGCTTATCAGATGGCAAATAGAAACAAACTAAAAGTCCCTCCTTCATGGATACATAATCAAATAGCAGGGCAAGATTGGTACAGATCATTTAAAAAACGACACAGTGAGTTCAGCCTGGAAAAACCTGAAACATGTAGCCTGGCGCGTGCTGCTGATTTGAACATGGTGACAGTGGAAGCAGTTTTCGAAAACTTAAAAGAAGATATGAAGGGAACTTCAACCTCTAATGTGCAGCGTCCGGAAAATGTCTCAGCGCGAAAAGGAAGCAACGACTGCAAATCTACAAACGTTGAAAGAAGTGTAGGTATAATTATGCTGTGGCGACATCTACATCGCCACTTGTGAACTACACATCACAGTGACGTCACGAAAAAATCCTGCATTGCGCAAGCAGAGTATACCGCGCAACTAGTTTTTTTTTTAAACGTTGAATAATTCTAGTTCAATTAACTATCGGCCTAGGTATCCAATTGGGTGCCGGCGATTAATGAACGGCCTAGTCGTCCAATTAGCTGGCTAATTTAACCAGATGGCTGCAACACATACATTGTTACACAAAAAGTGAATCTCTGATGTTGGTTTTGCTGTTTTTTTAACCAACCGACGTCCTTGATCAGTGACATAAACATCTTCTGGTTCGAAATGCGATGAACAGACAACACAAAATGTTGATGGATCCCAATTGTTCTCTTGTCTGCTTTCGCGTATTAGAGGTCCTATCATTGTGTAGAACTGGATCAGATGGAAACCTGCATAAATAGAAATATTTTGTGGATGTATGGCAACCTCTACTTAGTAAAGCCGTGAAGGGTCTAATTATGTTTTAGGCAGCTTTAATATATGTACATAATTAGTAGGTATGAGAGGCAATCCTTGGGCAATCCATTAAGTACTTTTAGTTTCGAAGACACATACAAACAGGCTCACATACATACTTATTTACATGTATTCAAACTTACCAAATGAAAAACGCGAAAAATAAAACACTTTTCATCGGAATAAACATTTTTGTAAATAGTTATTCCTGCATCCTATCCGTATTTCCTAACTTTGGGGGTAATTATTTCAATATAAACTGGCAGCACCGACTGATGTTTGTCAAGGTTTTGTGTTTCAAGATGTCACTAACAACAATCACGTAAAATATTATCCAAATAGACAAAAAGAAACAATATTTTCCTATGAAAAGATACTCCATCTGCTTTCTTTAGTTTTTGGGAATTGTTTTTGCAATTTTTAAAAACACAAGACGGCATTTTTTTTACAAATATTGAAATTTACTTGTGACGTACTGACGATGCGGCGCTTCGTATTCGTACCGTACTGACTCGAGATGCGATTGTTTTTTTTTTGGGTATGGCATCTCGCAGTTGACCTTGAGAGGCCGTGACTGCTTAACCGGGCTTTCCTGCGGTGACTTTTAGCTTTTAGACTAAGAGCCTCCAGCCAGGGTAGAGATGAGATTGTATTAGCTTTTTTAATTTGTATTTGTTTTGTTGGCCGCATTCGCGGTATCCACGCCGTCTATCTGCGTTTTGTTTAATATACCCGACGAAAAAAAAGAGGGGTGTGTATAAGTTTAACGTGTGTATTTATCTCAAAACAATTGTTGAGCAACAACGCAATTATCGCTATGGATGTTGTTGAACTGTCACTGTCAAAATGAAAACCATTCCTACTGTCAGTTAGTGTGTTACACAATTCTCGCTGCTACAGATTCCTTGTAGTTTGAGCATGACAATTACTCACAATATTTACCGTCTGACTTCCATTGTCTTTCTTCCGAGAACGATCTCAAACTGCACTCTGTAACTTTTTTAAGTCAAGCAAATTGAAAGATGGGAGAGCATTCTGTTTTATAACCTTGCGATTCGTTGAAGCTAGTATGTTCTGTATATTAAAATGTATTTCACAAATCCGGTAGGTAGCTTGTGTTGGGTTTGTTTTTTAAATCATTTCGGCACATCAGCCGAAGCCATTCGGATAGTCTGAAATACAATTACCTAGATAGGTGCTTAGTTATCCTTTTATTCGGGCTAAAACTAACTTTCTGTTTAAGTTAAAGTGACGTCTATGGCCTAGAAAAATTCCGCGATGACTAAAGAGATAAAATTTGTTAGTAAGTTTGTACAATGTATGAACAAACTTTTAATTTATCCTAAAACTTACTTTTGCTCGCGGTTTCGCCCGCGTGTGTGTCGGTTATGTTGTCCGTCCACATAATAATGTATTTATTATTCATCTAGATTATTAAACTGTAAGCTTTCTGAAGAACAAATAAATAAACAAACCGCCATTGTGTGTACGTTATGTGAGTTTGTTGTGGCGATCACAAGTTGAACGAAAACAATAAAATGTTTGTGAAACACACTAACAGGTAGGAATGGCTTTCATTTTGACAGTTCTACAACATTCATTGCGTTTTATGTTGTTGAGCAGACAAATTCGAACGTATGAAGATTAGCAAAATCTTTCAAAATGATTCAAATTGCAATTGATAGCGTGCGCGCACTGTTTCGACGCGCTGAGACTCACTCGCGCTGCACTGTGGTGGATTCTTAATGCTCGCTTCAACACCGAGAGTTCAAAATCCAGTGGTCGAAAAAACCCCGCCGCGATTTTGTTACGTATGAAGAAGTATCGGGGGCTTGTCGGAGGCAACGACCTCCGCGCGCTCTCAAGGTTGCGCGGTCGATAATGTGTCAGATTGTACGCAACAAGCCGCGCACGACACAGCCTAGCCGGCTTTGTTGGAATACAAAATAATGGTCTCATTTTCATTTGTCTGAATTTTGTCACAGTACAGAGTTGTTTACATGGTTAAAAACTGGGCAAGTGCGAGTCTGAATTGCACTTACACGGCAAAAAACGTAGTTTCGTGTATTGAGTTGACCCCTTTAATTTATAACTTTGTTTTTATTTTTATTTATTGTTTTTATAGCGGCAACAGAAATAAGTACACATTTTGTGACAATTTCAACTGTCTGACTATTACGGATCATGAGATACAGCACGCGGACAGCGGAGGCTTAGCAATAGGGTCATCATTGGTTACCCTTCGGGTACGGAACCCTAAAAGTTCATAATATTCTGCCGTTTCCGGCGTATAATTTATAAATTTTCATTTAGGGTTTTGTTAGTTACTTTGTTAGTACAGATTACCAGATAAATCACTCCATGCACTTACGGGCTGATTACCTACCGGCCGCCGCACACTGGTCCCAAATTAAAAAAAAGTGGACATTGCTAGGCCAGGATAGACCGCTGATATTTTTTTTTATTGTTGATATAATGATAACAGATAAGGCAAAAAAATATTATTGTCCTACTTCAAATACTTTTCTCTATAAAAAATATTTCTTTTTTTTTTGTATGGGAGTGATTACATTTTACTCAATTTCTCAAAAACCTTAAGCGATGTCGAGATGGCATTCACATATGTTAGAAAACTAATAATTCTGAGTATTTGGCTCGAAGAAACTTATTGCTTATCTCTGCGTACTTTCGAGATAATAGTGACAGAAAATAACAATTTTTTTTTATGTTAATTGTTCGCTTTTTTTTAATCATAGCCTTACTCATATCGCAATAGGTCCGCTGGCCAGCAAAATGGAGCTTCGACGCGAGTTTGCCGGGATAACAAGATGGCCGCCTCTCATGACGTAACGTAATACGGTCACGAATCGCGCGCGTACACCTCACTCAGTGTACAACTAAATGTGGTTGCGATAAGACGTGTGCTTATTTTTTCTGTGCGCTTGAAGAAATGCTTGTTGTTTGTTTGTTTTGTTATTGTTGTATTTTGAATCTTTGGATTTTAAAATCAAATAATTTTTGTTTGTCTTTCTTTCGTCGAATTTGTTTTCGTAATTTTTTTTGTTAAAATCAAAGTCACTTTGTCTTTGATATCTTGGATTCTAATTTGTTTTCAATTTTCCTTAAAATTATAATATGTCCGCATTTGTCACCAACTTAGACTTATACGTTGTTCTTAAATCAGGAGGTGGTTTTAAAAATGTCGAATTTTTATTTAATGCCCTTATTGAACGTATTGGTGTTGAATTGCCTTCCGAAGATTTGAGTAATATTAAATTATTTTGTCGTAATTTTTCAAGTAATATCTCAAAAAGATGGTCTGCTTCCAGTAGAGCTCAAAAGACCTTTCTTAACAAAAATTCAGACTGGTTACAATCCCAAATAGTTTGGCCAAAATGTCAAAATATCGATTTAAGCAGCATTTTTAAAGTTGCCGAGGAAGTAATTCCAGATTTCGAAACGCAAGTGGATACTCATCAATTAAGTTATGGTACAAGTAAAAAACCATTTGTTGATATATCTGATAAACAGAAGAAAAGGCGTTCTCTAACACTTCTAGATCACACAGAGGAGGAATTAGTTTATGCTTTATGTGCCAAATTAAAAGAGTCTAAAAAAACAAAATTAGCAGCTATATTAAACGAACTCAGCCAAAACAAGGAAAAATGTGAGATGGTACATGATGTACTATTCGCTAAAAAGACTGACAAACCGTGTTTACCAGATGATAAAACGTTAGCGCTTTACACCTCAACAAATTTGTCAAAATGGCAATATCGAAATTTAAGAACTATTCTTGCTTCAGAGAAAATGTATGGTCTTCCATCCTATCAAAAGCTCCTGGAAGCTAAAAAAACTTGTTATCCTCCAGAGTCAGACATAACTGTAACTGAATCTGATGCTAAGATAAGACTTCAATCGCTTCTAGATTTGACAACTAATAGGATATTAAAAACAATTCAGCACAACTCTGCCGACAAAAAATCGCTAAAACTAATAAGCAAATGGGGTTTTGACGGGTCATCTTCTCAAAGTAATTATAAACAAAAGTCACACTCCGACACTAAAATTGACGATTCTTCAGTTTTCATGATTAGTTTGGTTCCGCTTCGTTTGGAAGAAGAGAGTGGTACTATCTTGTGGCAAAATCCTGCTCCCTCTTCAACAAACTATTGTCGTCCAATTGGCTTTATATTTGCAAAAGAAACAAATGAATTGATAAAGAAGGAAAGTGCATCCTTAGAGGAAGAAATTCGTAATCTTGTTCCCACAATTGTAGATAATTTTGATATTAAACATGATTTGTACATGACTATGATTGATGGGAAAATTTCTACTGTGATTTCCAATACTTCTTCTGCAGCTGTTTGTAATATTTGCAATACCCCACCTAGCAAAATGAATGACTTGGACTTTGTATCCAAAAGACTCATCAGAGAAGATATGTATAAATATGGTCTGTCTTCGCTTCATATGTGGATAAGATGTATGGAATGTATTTTACACATTTCGTACAACTTAGACTTCAAAAAGTGGGCTGCACGAAAAGAAGATAAATTGTTAAAAGAAATTAAAAAGAATTTGACACAAGAAGAATTCCGGGAAAGAACTGGTTTGTTAATTGACATAGTAAAACAGGGATTTGGTACAACCAATGACGGTAACACGGCAAGAAGGTTTTTTGAAAATTATGAAGTATCTGCTGAAATAACGGGTATCCACCCTGATTTAATCAAGAGATTTGCAGTCATTTTACAAACAATTTCATCTGGTCAACTTATTAATACCAACTTGTTTAGGGAATATTGTAAAGAAACAGCAATGCTATATGTAAACTTATATCCATGGTATTACATGCCTTCAAGTGTCCATAAATTGTTGATACACGGTGCTGATATTTGTGAAAATTTCTCCTTTATTCCGATAGGCATGCTTTCCGAAGAAGCTTCCGAAGCGAGGAATAAAGATTTCCGGAATGTTAGAATGGCACATACAAGAAAAATCGGTAGAGTTCAGACTAATTTAGACATTATCCACAGCTTTCTAATTAGCTCAGATCCTTACATCAGCCATATCAAACCAAAGTTTGCTCGTTTACATAAACAGTTGTTTCCAGAGGCTAGTGCTTTGATCTTGAACAATGAATTGCTTTCGTTGGAAAACGAGGAAATAGAGATTTCTCAAGAGAATATAGACCCAAATATTAATCTTTCACCATAATATTTTTTCAGAATCGTTTGTGAACATATTCAACTTTATGTTTGCAGCTTAATATGTCTTCATTTTGATTGTTTTTTAGAACTGATGAAAGTACTCCTTCAGAAAGGTCATAGCTTTTCAGTCATTAGTGAGCCCCCATAACCTCTTTTACAGAGAAGTCTCTTTTTACTTATTTGACATTACGCATACATTATAATTATGTGCTAAAGTAAGGCTATGATTAAAAAAAAGCAAAAAATTAACATTAAAAAAAAATGTTATTTTCTGTCACTATTATCTCGAAAGTACGCAGAGATAAGCAATAAGTTTTTTCGAGCCAAATACTCAGAATTATTAGTTTTCTAACATATGTGATTGCCATCTCGACATCGCTTAAAGTTTTTGAGAAATTGAGTAAAATGTAATCGCTCCCATACAAAAAAAAAGAAATATTTTTTTTACAGAAAAGTATTTGAAGTAGGACAATAATATTTTTTTGCCTTATCTGTTATCATTGTATCAACAATAAAAAAAAAATATCAGCGGTCTACTATCAATGTCCACTTTTTTTTAATTTGGGACCAGTGTGCGCCGGGCCGCACGCGACCCATTTCTCAGTGGGTTGCCGACAGCCGCGAGGCGCGTACGCACGCATAATTATTTCGGTAGACCCGACGTACTTAGTTTTAAATTCTTATGATATGGCTGTTTCTGGTGTATTATGTGCAGTTGATGGATGTAGATCCAGCAAGAGAAGAGATAAAAACTTATCTTTTTTCAGTTTACCTGTTGATACAGAAATGTGAGTACCTACTTGTCTAATTTGTTTCACTATCGTTTTTTAAATAAGTAAATTGTTTTACCTTGCATGTTTCGTGTTTAGTATTTTATTGGTAGGTCTTTTATTACTTCTACCACGTAATCTGTGTTTCTACTTACTGTGCGTCTGAGATAAGAATACAAAGGTCAATGACTTCCATTTGTCAAGTCATTTGGAAATTACGTTTAAGAAAAATCTACTAATTTTCAGTTACTGTAAATATTAATGTTATATTCATATTATGATTATTGTTTATTTATAAGCAAGTATTAGAAAAGCGTGCATGACGTCACAATATGGCGCCAGCGCAGGTTTGTTCGTACTGCAGGAGCATAGTACTTGCCTATTACGCTAATTGTGTAAATTAACGAACAAATCAATTAGTCGTGTTATCAGTTTCCTCCATTTCGTATTAAAATTCGTATTCGTAGCCATGCGGAGTGGTGACGTCACTGATTATTAAATAGTAGTACTAGACGTTGCGATCGATGTGTGTCTTACTTGTCTTACAATAATTGCAGTTTCGGGGTGTGCTCTGTGCTCACAGTATACTAAATAGTTACCTAGCATAAAAATATTCCTCGGTTTTTCATATGTACCTGTCTAAATTTTTATAGTTAACAATTTAGTCGACTGGTAAATACCTAATACTCTTAAATAATTTATATTCAATTATGTAGGTACTTATATTTTCTTTATTTTTCTTTTCAGTCGCAAAACTTGGATAGAATTAATTGCCAGACCGGACTTAGCAAGACCAGAAACGAAAAGAAAATCGCATTTCGTGTGTTCGCTACATTTTGACCTATCTGTGGTTAAATATAAACCACAATTACAACCTAATGCTTTGCCTACAAAGTTACTCCCGTCTCAGCCAACCACATCCGACTCCAGTAACGACACAAAAACAAAAGAATGTTCTACACAAACACTGTTAGTGACATCTTGAAACACAAAACCTTGACAAACATCAGTCGGTGCTGCCAGTTTATATTGAAATAATTACCCCCAAAGTTAGGAAATAAGGATAGGATGCAGGAATAACTATTTACAAAAATATTTATTCCGATAATAAGTGTTTTATTTTTCGCGTTTTTCTTTTGGTATGTTTGTATGCATGTAAATAAGTATGTATGTGAGCCTGTTTGTATGTGTCTTCGTAACTAAAAGTACTTAATGGATTGCCCACGGATTGCTCTCATACCTACTAATTATGTACATCAGGCGATTCGCCATAGCATAGGAAGTATCATGGGTAATATGACGTCACCATAATGTAGAAAAAAATATAGCTGCCTAAAACATAATTACGACTATTCACAGTTTGACTAAGTGAATGGTTGCCATAAATCCACAAAATATTTATATTTATGCAGGTTTCCATCTGATCCAGTTCTACACAATGATTGGGTCTCTATCGTACGCGAAAGCAGACAAGAGAACAACTGGGTTCCACCAAAACTTTGTGTGGTCTGTTCATCGCATTTCAAACCAGAAGATGTTTATTTCACCGAAAAAGGACGTCGGTTGGTTAAACAAATAGCAAAACCGACACCAGAGATTCACATTATGTGTAACAATGTATGTATAACCTTTCACTACATTTATCTGAGAAAAACTTTTTTCAAAAAAACAACCGACTTCCAAAAAAAACACTAAAATGTGAAAAATTACTTTAATTTCAGAAGGCGGTGACTTTGAATATGTGTTTTAATTTTTTGTCACCGCCTTCCGAAATTAAAGTTATTTTTCACATTTTTGTGTTTTTTTTTTGGAAGTCGGTTTTTTTTTTTGGAAAAAGTTTTAATTTTTCACTTTTTAGTAGTTCACACGTGCTTACCCCTTCACAGCTTCCCGGCGTGATGTTATGTTATGAACTGATGTAAACAATAGACAGACATAAGATTTCTGCAATTCCAGTCCATTTGCTATCATTTATTGAGGAGTTCCGTTGCCTATCTCCGAAGTTCTTCATCAGATCTTCACCAAATTGAAATGGGACCACTCCGAGAAAGTACTTTTCCAAAAACTACCCAAATCGCTTCAAATGTGCCTATAAAATTTGAAGAGTTCGCTCTATTTCTCCAGGATCCCATCATCAGATCCTGACTTGATGATCATGGGACCACCTGGATAGTATACCCTTTCAAAAAAAAAAAAAACCAAATCGGTCCAGCCATCTTCGAGTAATCGGGGAACATACATTAAAAAAAACCTCCTCCTTTTGGAAGTCGGTTAAAAAAGAACTTGCCTTTTAAATGAAATATGATGGGTAATTTTTTTTACTATCCTGACAACCTTTTACGCAGTAGAGGCACGTGACGTGTTATTAAAGAGCTGTCACGCACACTGCCGCATAGACACACACACGTGCCTGCTTCACATTATTGTCACAAAATACAGAGAGTACAGAAGTCAATCTACATACAAAGTGCGCTCGAGCAACGCACACATAGATACCGCTCACGGACATGATATCTCGGACGGGTTGGAACCAGTGCGAGCGCGAGTGCCAACCCATGAGACGCGCGTCTGTGAAGTGCAAAAATGGAGCAACAAAAAAAAAGTTATTATAACTGTTCAGTGGACGGTTGTTTAAATTCGACATTAAACAGTGAATTGTCGTTTTTTAAGCTACCAGTTGTTTCAGAGAGGTAAGTACTTACGTATTTGCTTGTTTCGATGGTTCGTTTTAACGTAACACAGAATAGTTAGTTGTACGTAAGCGGACATGACTTTGTGGCCTTGTAATATTTTTACAATTTATTTTAGGTATTTATTGTAGTACTTTTATGCTAAAAAAATACGCTCATCTTCCTTATTATAAATAGTTAAGATAGAATTATAGCTATTAGAGTTGATATTATTTGTGATCATGGCAAGAATATGTTGTAAGGTGGCTATTAAGCTCGATTTACACCTGTAATAGTTTCCTATTTTGAACCAGTATAAACGAAGTAACTTTTTCGTACGGTAAATTCACGCCACCAATATTACGTAAGTTGAAAACATTTTTTTTTTTTGTGTAGTTATTGTGTTGTTTTAGCGTCATTTGATAGGTTTAGGTCTAAAACGGACAGAGCAAAATGAAATTGTGTAAATAGGGTAAATCCGTTTAGAAGTTATTAGGGATTTACAAATGTAAAATTTTATAGGTTTTACCTATGTTTTTGTTCGGTAAACTTTTTGTATTGTAATACCTACTGCGTTTATTGTTTTCTTTTAATTGTAGAATAAGTTTTTTGCTATGCGGGCTATAACTGCGCGTTTCAACTAGTCCCCTCAGTCGCCCCGTCTACTTTAATATCAACTCATGTAGCCGGTTTTTTTAAGGTTACGGTAATTTTTTTTAAACATAAAATGATATCTTGTTTCAGGCGAACTGAGTGGTTGAGTTTGATGCATAGAGAAGATTTAATAGAATCAGGTTCCTTTCGTGCTCGTGTGTGTGAAGCTCATTTTAGTCGCAACTCCATCAAAATAAATTCAAGTCGAAAGTTGTTAAAAAGAAATTCACTTCCACAACTGCTCCTACAATTACCGAATAATTTTGCGGATATAGGAATTCAAGCAATTATTCAAACAGCCGATGCAAATGTACAATGTGATTATGATTTTCAAACGAATGCTCAAGTACAAACGTCATTACACCTTTCAAATGATAAGGTAGGTCTGTCGAATTACGTCTACTTAAGGATGAACGTAAATTTCTCTAATATACCTAATAAATGAAGATGAAGAACAGAATGTGTTCATGGGATGTATGTTTATTATTATATAAATAAAACCCAAAATATTATTGGTCTGTTTATTAAAATAATAAAAGAGATCAGAATTCAAACACCATCGTTTTGGCGCAATTAAACCAATGAAGTTAAATTTCGCCTACTACAGTTTTCTTACAATTACTTTTTATTTAAAGCATTAACACAGTTTTCTGTAATTAGCAGAGGTCGGAGTAGGTAGATTGATTTAAGGTCGTTGATGTCAACCGTAGAGGATAATATGGATATGCCTCCAAAATACCGGAACTTCATATTTATTGTGATATTTGTTCCGGAATTTTGAAATTAGCACGAATTTGTGTTTAAGGTGAAAAATGTATTAATAATATCAATCTACGCTACCAGTGTTAGCTAATGGTGAAAATAATTGTTCATTGAATTCAATCAATCATTCATTTAATAAACGATTTTGTTAGCCTATCTGTATGTTTTTTATTTTATTTTATTCCATAATTCCAATTCCGGAACTTTTTCCGGTACTTCCCGCACATTATGGATAAAATGGCATGTCCATATTATAATATCTTGACGCAAGTATATAAAATCAATCTACCTACTCCGACCTCTGGTAATTAGGAACATAGTAAGTCTAAGCAGGAGTATCTTCATCATCAGTTCTTTTAAGTTTTACAACACGTTTTCACGGTTATACAAAGAGAAAAAAAAAACTAAATTTACTAAGGTAATATCATAAATATTATTTTCTTCAATGGCACATAGTTTAAACATAATCAAATAGTCTGTATACAGCTTAATAAAAAAAAAAGCAATTGTAGGCGTTATTACACGCAATTGAGGTAGTAACGCCTATCTAAATCTACTTAGCTAGAATTAATCACAACCATCAGGACATCTAAATTCTTCTGTCATTTTTTTTTCCATGTGATGAACTTTATACACCGTGAAATTGAAATGGTTGTTTTCCCGCGGCAGAACAACATGTCATTTGGGACCAAACTCTCATACATATGTCACGGTTTACACGAGTGGTCATTTTTTAAACCCCATTTGTGTTACTTATTGTATTGCTTTGGGCTGATTGCAGGAGTACTTTCGAAGCATAGAGTAAAAGTAAAAAAAAAAAGATTTTTTTTGTTTTAAAATAATTAAAAAAATATTCATCAACTCGATAAAACAATACTCAATAGTAACACCTAGAGGTAACTGGTAGATACTACTCGAATCGCGCGCACCGCTGACAAAGGCAACAGCGATGCATAAATGATTAAAGCAAAATCAACTCTCGCACGTGGTGATTTTTCACAATGGTTAATCTGCCATTTTTTGTTTCTAATATTTTATTTGTTTATAAAACTATTGTATGAGCAAGACAAAACCATTTCGCTGCGGGAAAACAACCATTAAAATTTCACGGTGTATATACCATGAATTACATTTCGCGGATCAATCAATTCATTTTTAACCGATTTCAAAAAAAGGAGGGGGTTCTCAATTCGACTGTATGTTTTTTTTTTATGTTTGTTACCTCATAACTTTAGACTGGGTTAACCGATTTTGATGATTCTTTTTTTTAATTTGAAAGCTCGTGCTTCCATTCAATTCATTCGTGGTCCCATTTCAATTTCATATAGATCTGATGATGCGTTTCGGAGACAGACAACGGAACTATTAAAAAAAAACAGTAAATAAACCGCGATTGCTGCTGTCGCATAAATATGCATTGTTTTGACCCCGAGGATGATGAAATTTCGAATTGGTATGGGATAGGTACTATAACAAAAAATACTAAACTAAGTTATTTTTAACTTTGTAGTGATTTTCCGGAAGTTGGTTGTTTTTTTTTTAAATAACCATGTAAACAACTCTGTACTGTGACAAATTCAGACAAATGAAACTATTTTTTTTTTTTTGCAACAAAGCCGGCTGTTTCGTGCTCCGCTTGTCGCGTAGAATCTTGACACATTATCGACCGTGCAACCTTGACAGTGCGCGGAGGTCGTTGCCTCCGACGGCGACAAGCCCCCGATACTTCATTCATACGTAATAAAATAGGGATTTTTTCGCGCACTGGATTTTGAACTCTCGGTGTTGAAGCGAGCATTGATAATCCACCACAGTGCAGCGCGAGTGAGTCTCAGCGCGTCAAACAAGTGCGCGCACACTATCAATTTTAAAATACAATCTGAAACATTTTGAAGGATTTTGCTAATCTTAATAGATTAGCAAAATCTCTCTCACTCTCTCTCTTTATGGACTAATGTCCATACATTCGAACAATCTCAAAGTCAAATCAAATCATGTACCAGTTAGTTGTTACATGAGTTAATTTGACTTTGTTACATGAGTTAACATGAGGTGATACATAGGCTATGGTCTTAGGTGTGCAAATATGTAAAAAAACACAAAACGCAATGCATGATGTTGAAGTGTCAAAAGGCAAGCCATTCCTGCTGTCAGTGTATTAATTAATACCGGTAGTACGTTCCTGCGGCATTATTTCCGACATAAACGCGGGCGGAGCCGCGAGCTAAAGTAAACAAAGGATAAATATTTATTTTTATTTTTTATTATGCTTTATTTGGGCAACCAACAGCGATACATATAGTATGTTACAGAGTATGTGTATTACAGTGTTTTATGGCTAATAATAGGTTTCCCTGTAAACATGCGATCGGACTACGAACTAAAAACATTTAAATACAAGGTTCAATTATAGAGTCTAAATTTTAAAGAGAAAACAACAAAAAAATATGACTGCAAAAATAAAAACAAAGTTTGAATAGTAAAAGATTAAATTAGTTGCTTAACATTTGCTCTCGTTTATGGTTTTTATTATTTGTTTTTTGAATGTCGATTTGTTACAGTTAAATATATCCACTTGAGAGAAATCTGTGTTATAACTTCGAGCAATACGGGTCAATACACCATTTTTGGCGTAATTAGTCGAGTGCCGAGGCACGTGCACCATCGTAGTGTGACGAGTACGCCTTAGGGGTGTGTTATGATATTGAGTATATCATAAAGCAAACACATATTCATAACTTTGCGCCTTTCATTGAGTGTAAGCAGACCATGTGTTTGACAACTATTTTCATAGGTCATCGGAGGTTTACGGAGGCGATAGTTAAGGTGGTTGATAAATTTTCTTTGAACCAGTTCTAGTTGGTTCTTATAAATAATGTATTGTGGGGACCAGGTGGGGCACGCATATTCTAAGACGCTGCGCACATATGCAAAATACACCGATTTAAGAGCCTCAATGTTTTTAAATACCTCACATGACCTGATAACAAAGCCTAAGTTCTTAAAAGCTTTTGTGCTTACAAGGTCTATATGATCTGAGAATATTAATTTAATGTCAAACAAAACTCCCAAATCCCGAACCATCTTGACTCTGTCAATGACAAATCCATTAAAGTTATAAGAAAAAACCACAGGGTTTGTTTTACGTGTATAACTAATTAATACATTGACACTTTGTGACGTTTACTGAGATCTTATTTTTTATGTAATAGTTATTTAGGTTATTAAGGTCCTGTTGAAGAGGAGTTATCGAGGGATCTTATTTTATAAAATATTTTTTTGTCGTCAGCGTACATTAAATGTTCAGAGCGTTCAAAAGAATCGGTGATATCAAATAAATATGCGTTGTAAAACAGTGGCCCCAAAAGGGAACCCTGCGGAACACCGCTAGGGATTTCAATAAAGTTAGATCGGTATCCTCCTATTATCACAGCTTGTGACCTTTAAATAAATATGATTGGACCCATCGCAAAAGATCGCCACGTATACCCAGTATCTATAACTTGTTGAGCAGGATGACATGATCCACGTGGTCAAAAGCTTTTTCAAAATCCATGTAGATCACGTCAACCTGCCCACCACCATCTGTATTTTCAAGGACAATAATTGAAAAGGTAGCCAAATTTCGATACAGTCGAGCGTTTTTTCAAGAAACCGTGCTGTTTGTGAGAAATACCTTTGAGGATATATGAATAAAAAGCATTGTAAACAAGTTTTTCAAATATTTTGCCTATTGTGTTCAGTATCGAAATTGCCCTATAAATTCCTATTATTATTCGCGAACCCTTTTTATGTATTGGAACAATAAATGCTTTAATAAACAAACTTACAAACAAATTTTACCTCTTAATAAATTAGTAAGTAGAGAAATGACTTTTTCTGGGCCTTATACGTTACTTTAACAGAAAGTTATTTTTAACCCGAATAAAAGGATAGTTTAAGTATGTATCTATCTATTTGTATTTCAGATTATCTGAATGGCTTCGGCTGATGTGCCGAGATTATTTAAAAAACAAACTCAACACAAGCTACCGGATTTGTGAAATACATTTTAATATACAGGCCATACAGCTTCAACGAATCGCAAGGTTTTAAAACAGAGGCCCTAATGTGAGTTTCATTTAACCATACACACCAAACGTAGTGAGCGCGTTTGGCGCACCGATTGGTCTGTCACCACTCCAGGGTCAATCGGAACGCCGAACGCGCTCACTGCGTTTGGTGTAGATGGTTAAATAAAACTCACACTAGGGCCTCTGAATACGCCCCCATCATTCAATTTGCTTGACTTAAAAAAGTTACAGAGTACAGTTCGAGATCGTTCTCGGAAGAAAGACAATGGAAGTCAGACGGTAAATATTGTGAGTAATTGTCATGCTCAAACTACAAGGAATCTGTAGCAGCGAGAATTGTGTAACACACTAACTGACAGTAGGAATGGTTTTCATTTTGACAGTGACAGTTCAACAATATCCATTGCGTCATTTGCGTTGTTGCTCAAACAATTTTTCTGGGACAGAAACACACGTTCAACGTATAACACCCCTCTTTTTTCGTTGGAGGTTATAAACAAAAGGCAGATAGACCGCGTGGATACCGCCAATGCGGCCCACAAAACAAATACAAATTCAAAAAGCTAATACAATCTCATCTCGAGTCAGTACGGTACGAAGCGCCGCATCGTCAGTACGTCACAAGTAAATTTCGATATTTGTGAGAAAAATGCCGTCTTGTGTTTTAAAAAATTGCAAAAACAATTCCCAAAAACTGAAGAAAGCAGATGGAGTATCTTTTCACAGGTAAATATTGTTTTTTGTCTATTTGGATAATATTTTACGTGATTATTGTTAGTGACATTTTTAAATACAAAACCTTGGCAAACATCAGTCGGTACTGCCAGTTTATATTGAAATAATTATCCCCAAAGTTAGGTAATAAGGATAGATAATAAGTGTTTTATATTTCGCGATTTTTGTTGGGTATGTTTGTATGCATCTAAATAAGTATGTATGTGAATATTAGAGGTGGACCGACCATGACTTTGGCAGACTAGCCGACTAGCCGGCCAAGCCGCTCATTGATTTCGGTTGAGTTCGGGTGACATTGGCTATGTTCAAAATGGCAAACCCACTTATTGGGGTACTGGGTAAGTATATTTTGCTTATTTTCACAGTATTATGATTGCACTGAAAGTAAACGGTAAAACTGATTCTATAATTTAAAAAAAAAGTAAATATTTCAATCACCGTCTTTTAAATTTTTAAGCGGGCCGACTAGTCGGTGGTTTTAGCCGACTACTCGGTACATCACTATTGAATATGTATGTGTGCCCGTTTGTATGTCTTCGTAACTAAAACTACGTAATGGATTGCCCACGGATTGCCTCTCATTCCTACTGATTATGTACATCAGGCGATTAGCCATAGGTAATATGGCGTATGTCATGGGTAATATGACGTCACCATAATGTTGAAAAAAAAAAACATAATTACGACCCTTCATGGCTTTACTAAGTAAATGGTTGCCATAAATGCACAAAATATTTCTATTTATGCAGGTTTCCATCTGATCCAGTTCTACACAATGATTGGGTCTCTATCATACGCGAAAGCAGACAAGAAAACAATTGGGTTCCATCAAAATTCTGTGTTGTCTGTTCATCGCATTTCAAACAAGAAGATGTTTATTTCACCGTAAAAGGACGTCGAATGGTTAAAAAAACAGCAAAGCCGACATCAGAGATTCACATTATGTGTGAAAATGTATGTATAATAAATAACTCTTCACTAAATTTTTCTGAGAAAAAAATGATTGTTTTTTAAATGAAATATGATGGGTAATTTTTTTATTATCCTGGCAACCTTACACGTATTAGAGGCACAGACGTTTTAATATAGAGCTGCCGCATAGCTCAAAACGCGTACGTCTACAAACGTGCCTCCCTCCCATGATTGTCCCGCGCGGTCTATCTGCCTTCTTTTATATAATCTGGGATAAGTTACCAATTTTTAACATAAAACAAAAATCGGCGGTCCAGCGTATGACGTCACGTCTACCTGAACGACCGGTGCTTACGGGTCGTTTTCGCTTAGTACTCGTCATTTCACTGTGTGGAGTTTGCGCCGCTAGTGTCGTACTGTTTACAAGATGGCGGAAACAAGTCATAAAATATTCTACTTTCATGCTTCTTTTGTCACTCTCAACATTCACTTCCATACATAAGCGTAGGCACAGCACACCATTGTGAACAGCCAGCCGACCCTTTTCAGACATCAGCTGTTTGGTGACAATCAATATATTTTTTGTTTCGAGCGGGTTGTTGCCGTGCTTCAATATACCCGCGGAGTAATGAAAGAAGCGGAGATGCCGCACGCAAGGCCTTCAATTAGGTCATGACGTCACACTGGGCGGAGCCGCAAACCTTAGTTTTGAGTGGATCGTCATCGCGTTCGGGTCCGTGGTCTTTTTGATAGTATTTTTTTAAATGTTTTAATAATGAAGTGCGCTGTTGTTGGATGCAAGAATTGTTCAGGAATACAACTGAAACATATTAATGGCATAACATTTCACGTGTAAGTCCCTAAAATTAATATTTTCATTTTAAATCACATTTTCTCGTTTGATCGCCAGAGTAGCTTGTGACATCTGTCGTCGAAGAGAGTTTGTAGCATTATCAATGCACTACCTTCCGCCCGCGGCTTCGCCCGCGTGGAAGTCGGAAATTATCCCGCGGGAACGTACCTACACGTGACACGTGATAAAAGTATCCTATGTGTTAAAATCTAGGTTATAATCTATCTGTGTGCCAAATTTCATCCAAATCTGTTCAGCCGTTTTTGTGTGATTGAGTAGGTAACAAACATCCAAATATCTTCACAAACTTTCACCTTTTTAATAATAGTAGGTTATGTGACAAATTATCGGATCAAATAACTTGCATTTTGGCTCGTACGTTATTTAATAGATACCTTGATACACGGAGTAAATACGACAATGAGACGGCCTAAATAAACTGTGCATTGTGATTCTCAACCGGGTCCTGACGTCATCACGTGGGCGTCGCCTTATTCAGTGTATTGTTGGCGTTCGGCCTGTCAAATCCTGTGCACAACTTTGTAAACGTTCCAATTTTACAGCATTATTCGCGCTAGAAGAAAAAAAGAATGAAATGTTGTGTTTTATCTTGTAAAAGCTACTCGGATAGACGTTCTGATGCTATGGATGGCATCACATTTCATTTGTAAGTAACTTTATGCGTAATTTATCAAAATAGTTCTAGAAAAATCTAAGCGTCGGTGTTACCAAATATAATTCTACCCGCCACTAGATGGCGACACTTTGTGTCATGAGAAATAAAAATATTTAAGTACGTAGAGCTCAGTGTTAATATATTTTAATAATCATATGCACTGAGATTTGTTCAACATTCATTTTTAAAAACCCTTTAGGGACCAAAATATTATTTTTGTACTTATATTTTCATTTTGTAAGCAGGCCGCCATTATATCGTCTCATAAATGGAAATACTCATAAAAATACAATCCTTCCTATTATTATTATAAATGTGATAATTTGTGAAGATGTTTGGATGTTTGTATGTTTGTAACTCAATCACGCAAAACCGGCTGAACGGATTTGGCACACAGATAGATGATAACCTATATTAACACATGGGATACTTTTTATCCCGGTAGTACGTTCCCCCGGGATAAATTCCATGTTCCATGCGGGTGAAGCCGCGGGCGGAAGCTAGTCTCCTATAAATTAAATATTCTATCTTAAATAATTTATTTAAAGTAGGTACCTACCCTCTGCGTTGTTTCTGAGGGAATCTAATTTAACTTATTATTATTTATCATTTTAGATTCCCTGTTAAAACAGACATTAGAAATGCATGGATACACATTATAAAGAAACCTTACAACTGGTTACCTACAAAGTATACGAAAATCTGTTCAATTCATTTCGATGTAAATGATTTCTATAAAACAAAAAAAGGTTATAAGAAATTGCGTCAAGGGGCGTTACCTAAATTGTTTATATCTAGCCAGGTAATGATTATTATGACAAATATTTAAAATAAAATTATAAACATATGGTGAAAAAGTGATCAAACGCGAGCATAACAGTAGTGAATAAAGAGAAAGTTATATTTGATACATTTTTACAGGAATCTGAAGCGAATGTGTTTGAAGGAACATCACATACTATGCCAAGTATAAGTCAAGTGCAGGTAAGGGATTAAATAAAAGATAACTGTCTAACTACATTCTGCCTCCTACGAAAATACTAATAGTTCAGACGCCAGCACATCAAGCTATCCCAAACTGTCAAATTTTCCCAATTGAACATGAACCTTATTTTTTTATGGTAAAGTTGAAAATCTGTCAAAGAAGTTTGACAGATTGATTTGAGAAATTTGAGACGAGTATATCTAGCCAATCGCTTACTATTTATAACTGGCTAATGATACATTATCTATACTGATATTGCAATGTAGTAATCTGAGTAAATAAATATGTTTAAAGGAATCTGGGGCGCATTGTATATATGCATATGTTTCCTCTAAAGAATCCTGCTACAAATCTCAGACCAAATAAAAAAGGTAGACGGAGCGTACGCCAACAATAGCGTTCAAATAAGTGAAGCATCGTGTACAGAGTTGTGTGCGTGAGCTCGCGTCGCAACACTTGCCATGCGTATGTGTGCTAAGTAAAAAATGTTGCCACTAAAAACTTTTTACCTCAATTCTGATTAAATAATTTTGCTTTTTCATGAAAAATAAATTCTTATAAATAAAACACTTTTTACTGTTAGGTACTTTTTCAAGTATAGTTATATTGCTAGTTTGTATGTTTAGATTTTCACCAGACGGGAAGTGTATGTACTGGTACGTGGAAATCTAAATTTAATTGGTTTTCAGTCGTAGTCGAGAAATAAATGAATCCAAAAATATCTTATACATAAAACTATATATTATGTTGTAAGTACTTGTACATAGAAATAATAATAATAATAGTCACGTGCTATTTAATGGTCACATCTCCTATCATATTGTATTCAAGTTATACTATAATATATACCCGAGTTATTTATTCATGGATACCTATGTTTGACATTCAAAATAGTTAATAATAATTTTCGTAATAGTTATAAACATTTAACCATTACGAAAAGTAATATTAACATTAATAATCACAAACACTCCCACATTGCCCTCATTTCGGGGAATTTGAATGCGGATATACTGGTCACACCGACGACAGTATGTGAGGTTTTGTGTTCCAAAACCGCTTTACGAAATATTTTTGTATTTATTTATCAAATTAAATCAAATGAAAAACTTACTTGTGAAATGTAATCCCGATGGTTTTTTTTTTAATAACGGAATTGTTTTACAAGTTTTTACGACACAGGACGGCATTTTACAACAATTTGCAATAATAAGGTTATGATGTCTAGCTCGTTCGGTGTCGCGCGTCGCTCTAGAACACGATCGGCTTCCTTTTTCAAATTTGGCTTCCTTTACCCTGCTTCACTGTGAGAGCGCCGCGCTCCGTCTATCTTTTTTATTTGGTCTGAGCTACAAATATAGAAAAAGGCTTGGAACCGTTTTTTAAATTAAACATTTCACCAAGAAGAAAAACAAACGGGAAACGAATAGGCTAAAAATTTACAATACCATATGTAATAGTAGAATGTAAATGGGTCACATTTATAATAACATCATACTACTTTGTACACCTACATTTTGGCAAATAAAGTAGTTTATTTTTATTTTTAATAGCAGAAAAAAATAAGCACCTGCAATCAAAAAATCCTTTCATTACTCCGTGAACATTTTTAAGACATCCTGCTCTCAGATTCAATTCAAAATTTAAATTAAAAAATTGTACGTTGTTTTTGACAGTTTTTGTGTGGTTTTTATATTCGCGTTTGGATACACGCATAAGACTATCACCGTATCTGTAGCACTCCTGGAGGCCTGACTAAAATACATACATAAAATACCCACAACTGTCAGAATGATATTAAAGATTTAAAGCAATAAAGAGATTTGATTTTATTTGATTTGATAATATTCCTATAAAAGTAAACGGTTTCACGATTATCGTAGATTTTTCATGCTGTCGGCCACGGCCGTTCTGCGTCATCATTTCATCAAGCTGATCATGAGAGCGTTTACTGTTTATATTGTTATATTTCTGATTGACACTTAATTGAAGTACAGTTAAATAAAAGTATTACTTACATTATTTTATAATAAATATCTGTCAAAAATGGTTTACGTGTTTTTTGTGCAAGTGGAGAAGTGATACGCTCCCTCAAAGATCCTATCACAAGTACCTAAGTTTACAAATAAGTAAGGTTATGAATATCAAGTGTATTATATTTATGTAAATTGTTTGTTGATTATGTTTGTTATGTTAAAAAAAAATAGCTTGTTTAGTTAATAAAAAAAAAGCAATTATTTTTCTTTTTTAATATTTTTGTTTCACATTGGATATTATTCTCCATGATCGAACCTCTTTACAAGAGATGTATTTTCATTATATTGATATTAATTTATTGGAACAATTTTACAGATTTCCCTCTGATCATGAATTGAAGCAGAAGTGGTTAAATATTCTAGGAAAGAGCAATGTTTCTATAGGAACACGTGCGCGCGTATTTTGACAAAAACTGCTTCCGTTACGGATTAGGGAACTGCCCCTCAGATATTGTGCGCATGTCAACATTTAAGCCGACATGCGCAACATTTAGCTTATTCGGCGTCAGATACTTGTCGCGATTGGTTGTCTCAGTAATACGCGAAATATTACAAATTATGCCTTATTGTGCGGTTTTGACCTGCAAAAACGAAAGCAGAAAAATAAATGTATCTTGTGGAGGTGTATCGTATCATCGGTAAGTACTAAACTTTTTAATATATTTGATTTTAATGACAATAACACATTTTATGACTTCAATGCAAACTATAAACGACCTTATTTTCATTGACACAAAATCTAAATGCACTTGGTCGTCATCTGGAAAATCATAACATAAATTCTAGTAACTTCGACGCTACTCAATTAGGGATGAGACACATCCGTAATGTAGGTCGGTATCGATCATTTTTATTTATTTTCAACTCTTCATTTCATGGCTGGCACCATCATCCCGAAAATTGATGTCGGACGGTTCATGTGTATAATTTGTGAATATTTAACTGAGATTGCACAGAAATCTCGAGGTTATAACAACACGTAGCCTGCATCCGTCCGAAGTAGGCGCGGGTTGCTAATCACACTAATATTATAAACCGAAAGTTTGTATGTTTCTTACTTCTTCACGCTCGAAAGGCTGAACGGATTTCAATAAAACTTGGTACACCACGTCACGAAAGTATGTTCCCTCGGGATAATTTTCTATTTTCACGCGGGCGTAGTCGCTGGCAGCAGCTAATAGTTAATTAATAGTACATTATGATATAAGTGCGGTATGTTGAAAATTACAGCCGAGGCGATATTGCTAGCCCGAGCCGTAGGCGAGGGCTACAAGAAAGTAGAGCCTGTAATTATCTAAGCGCACGTATGTCATACGACGTTTTATAACATATTTGCGAGGAAATAAATAAAACTCGGACTTTCTTAAACGAATAAATATTTAATCACTTGTTAAAGCAGTTAGAAAAATTTTAACAATTTGTAAAATTGATTATTACGTTGCCAGTTTGCATTTTTAATGTTGTCAAGTTACTAGTAACTATTACTTGTTCACAAATTAGCGATGCGCGCGCATCAGCGCTTTTTTTTAAGGCTAAGGCACTAAACAGCCAGTATTACTAATAAAGTAAATTAATATTTTTTGGTTTTTGTTACAGATAAATGGTTATAATTTATTGTCAAAACTAATTAAAATAAAGAATTAAATGTTTATTTTTATATTTTATCTCTCAAAATTAATTTTGTTCATAAAATGTTGACCACTTTTCTGACATAAAAACTCTTTGCTAAGATTTAAAAAAGTACCGTTCGTTTTAGACGGAGCATCTTGATAAATGTGCGTTTTACATTACAATAACGCACAAGTACGTAATGACATACATTACGATATTGAAATTGGTGAAATAAGAGACCCTTTACGAGCAAATGTGTTATAATATAATATTACGTAATATTAGCCGTAATAAATTAACTTCTGTATAGATAGACCTCAAAAAAAGTAATAAAGTATTTAAATTTTTCAGTTTTCCCCATGATCCTTTTATTAAGGAAAAATGGATAAAAGCTACGGGAAGACAAAACTGGATGCCAACTAAAGCAAGCACTATATGTTCAGAGCATTTCGAAGATCAGGTTATACAAATTTCAAAGAAAGGATATAGATATTTGAACGACAAAGCAATGCCTACTAAGAACATTTTAATTTTTAAGGTACGATTGAATTGAATTGGTTTATATTACACATATGTTAATTGTTTATTAGGGCCACGGGCCGGCCGGCCAGGCCAGGTATTAATTGTTTACTACCAAAACATGGTATTATTATCATCTTCTTGCCCTTGTCCCATGTTACTTAAGATCGACACGTACACTTTATTGATTTGTTACATATACATTTAGGACGATTAATACAGTAACGGCTGACAAAGGAGAATTGAAGATAAAAACGTACTAAGCGTTTTTATTTCCATTCTCCTTTGTCAGGTGTTACTTTATCAATTAGCTTTTTTATGCTCTTTAATATCTCTGTTAGTCACAATGGTATTGTTTTTCAATATTTATAGGATTTATTTATTTATTTAATCACAAGGCAACTACAACAGGTAACAATCACATTATTTCACTAAGTTAACATTGTAAGTTTCGACCTGATTATCACCCAAAGCGTAATCGCACAACATTACCAGCAACAACAATAATAATAACAATGGTAAAATTACAGTAAAAGGTTAGTTCACAAAATTATAGTTACAGGATCTGTACGTCTGACCTCTGACACACTTCCACTTCTACTTAGGCAGGAAATGTGTAGGAGACCAACACGCCAGGTAAATTACATAAATTCTTACATTATTTAAAGAATACAGTATTTATGCGTTGGAATATTAAAAGGAAAGAGTACATACATGTCTTTTGAAGGCAGCGGCACGAGAATCGAGCAAGAATGTCAATACTGTTATTGTCTTTAGAAATTTCATCATAAAGTCTACACATTCTAACGATAGGGTTGTAATATGAGGTGTTATTTGTAAAGACCAGAAGTGTAAAAGTTTTCGGTATTCGGGTGTTCGGGTAATTATAATAAATCGAAAAGAAGTGAGCCAGGTCCTTCGAGAAAACGGCTTCAAGGATCGCCACCATTGACAAATCCTGTTATAAGGACAGATGTGACACCAACAAAGAAGGCACGCCAAGCTATAAACTCTGAGTTAACTGACAGTCCTACGGATTCGACTCCGAGAAAAAGAAAAATAATAAAACAGTTACAGTGGACTCAAAATAAACTCAATAAACAAAATTTTAAAGTCAAACGTCTACAAAGTCGGAATCGTAGGTTGAACAAGAAAATCAAGAATATGGAAGAACTACTAAAATCCATACAGAAGAAGTTTGCCATGAAAAGTGAAGACGTCAATATTCCAAAACATAATCTATCGTCAATTAGGGGAATTTACTACGTCTAATCATATTACCGACTTGCTATCACGGCAAAACATAATAATATTCGCTTTCATCACTTATTAAAATTAAACTTAAAAACTATCAAAACGGCAATTATTGAATCAATATGTGTTATTTCCAGGTCGGTAAATATTTTTCGTACTATCTGCTATCGTTTCATTTAACGTTAGTTTCTGTCAGCGGCTTCGCTCGCGTACTTGATTAAATGAAAATAACTTTATCCCCCTACATACCAACATACAAATATCTCTTTAACTTGATGTTTTAAAAATAATCAAAGTTTTCCATTATTAAGCATTTGTATAATGTTAACCAATTATTACATTGCTCACCCGAATAAATTACGCAACATCAATATTAAAATATCGATATCTGTCTACATCTCTAACTGAGTAGCAAAAAAGGTTACATGTGCATGCGAATATGACATCTAATTCAAAAGCGTTCTGAATAGAATGAATTGGTTACGGCGCCATCTAGCGTTGAGTAGCTGAACTCTATCGGTCTAATTAAAGTTTTTAGACGAAAAACGTCTTTATTGTTTGCGTCATGTCAAATAATAACAACTTTCACTCGTTGTGATAAGACTTAATTTTTGAAAGCAATAAGAAGATGATTTGTAAAAGTTGCGTTTGTAATTTGTAGCCAATCATATTACTGTTTTTTATGAGTGGAATGGACAATTTGATATGCAAATGTGTGAGTTCGGCGACAGGTTCCTGTGCTTAGCCAATGTAGGGGCACTTCTCTGTATTCTCTGTTCTGTGAGTCAATGAGAGAATAATATGGAAGGATGGCAGCTTGCCAACGTTACATCTAACGAAAGGCGCCATAGAAACTCAGACCGCTCATTTGGTTGACAAGTTAGAACTTCCATCATCTTCAACAGAGAGTACTTTGCCAATGCCACATTCATCAGTAGATGATGTACAGATGAAAGATACGACTTCTAAGTTGAATGTTGAAGACAATCTCGTGCATGCACCAATAGAAATCTGTTCACCCAAGAGATCGTTTAAAGACAAGTAGACAAAATCGAGAATCGATTGTGAAACTGCAATTTTTTTCAGCGGCCCATTTGATGTACCTTTCAAGGAAAATGAAAAACTTTTGAAGAAAAAAGTGGCAAAACTGAAAAGGTCAGTGAAGCGTTTACAACATTCCGAACGTAACATGAAATTACAATTGACAGAGTTGAAGAAGAAGACACGTGCATGTAAGTTAACAATAAGTTAATGCGTGTAAGTACGAACATTGCAAGAACCATAACCAAGAGAAAAAAGCAACGTTGGATCCAAAATGATCAAGGATGTTAAGATATATATTTTTATCTACACACCAAAATTGTATATAAATTGATGTCATTGTATTTACATTGTGTTAATTGTATATAACAAATTATACTAATCTTATTAGTTATTTTGATTATCTCCTAAACAATAAAAGAACATTGCACAACAATGGCTTGTTGTATATTTGTGTCTATTGCCTACCTAATCCAGTATATTTTCTTTTCAGTGTCAAATGGGTCCTGTTCCTCAAGTCTGTACCAACAATTAAAATCTTCGAAGAAAACAGTTCCAGTCTATTTAAATATAATGAGGATCTTTTTATTAACTTAAACATATTTTAAGTTACATAATACTAATAAATCAGCAATAGAATGCTACATTTGGAATTCTTGATAACCAACCTGTATTTATGGGTCAAATATAGAGTTTCTGGCATTGTCCTTTACGTAGTTGTCTTTATTTTTGGGATAAACGAATAAAGTACCTTTAATTAATTTAAAATAACAGAAATTGATCCGTAAACGATTTTTAATATAAACTACTGCCATAATGTATATTTGTTTTTTTTTGTTGTGTATAAAACTATGAAACCAGTTTCTTAATGACTAACGTATAAAATTTCCTTGTTTCACAGGAAGACGAGCCCCTAAGTGAGAAGGAAATTAAAGTGTTTTGCCCGAAATGTAAAACGGAGATAACGCATACAGCGGAAGGAATACAAGATGTGAGTATTTTTCCTTTAGGTACAGCAGTGGTGACATTTGCTCTACGAAAATTGACCTTACGGCTACGTCATAAAACCTTGCCTGCCTTCATTACCTTAAACATGAGTTTATGAGATACACCTTAAAACCTAATATTTATCGCGTCAGCGCATACACAGCATCTGATGCTGAATGCTGATTTAAGATCACGACTATCAGCGTTACATTTATTGCAAAATCTTACGATTTACCGTAGTTCGGGAATCTACACTAACACAGTGACAACTACTAGAGAAGTGTAGAACAAAACGACAAGTTGCGTCGACCACAAATAAATTGGGGAATTATCATTCATCATTCTCCTGCCCTCATGTGGTCGGCGCAACATGTCTTAGTTTTCCACACTTCTATATTAGTCGTCATCTCCGTAGTCACACCCTTTCTAACCATATCATCATTCACACAGTCCATCCATCGTTTATTTGGTCTCTCACTACTCTTATGGCCATCGACATTCATACTCCAAACTTTCCGCACGACATCAGTAACACAATGATTTTTAAAAGAAAAAAAAATATTCCTTGAATTGTTGGCAGAGGTTGATAGACTACCTGTAACTGCTGGTCGTCTTGCTGACCATGATTTTGTTATTGCTATTAATAATTGCCTACCTGTTTATTTATTTTACGTCCATGGTCCTAGGTTATCATGTGTGGCCTCGACTTGTAACTCAAGTCGTACTCGTAACAGCTATGTGAACATAATCCAGCATTGCATATGCAAGCTATCACGCCATTTGTATCATTTTGGTATTATGCTTTGTTTTAATTTTTATATATTAATGTTTATGCTTGAGTTCACTTTTCTTTTTATTTGTTGGTATATTGGCATGGCTAGCTGATATTTGACAAATTATTTAATTAATGCTCTGTGTCTCGTAATGTTCATTGATTTGCCTCTCTATGTATAGAATCAAGTCTATCTAACCAAACAGACAGCTGTGCTGCTGGGGAGTTTGTTGCGCCACTTCTGCTTCCCAGCTAAAGCACTAGGAAGTGGTGAAGGGCGGGCGTTTTGGGGGGACTGTGTTATGTAATTTTGACATTCGATAAGTGCTGATCCTCAGCAATAAATGACTGATTAGAAATCGACATCTCAGAGTTTCCCCCTTTTAGCCATATAATTTGTAACCAACTCGAAACTCAAAGCATTTCTTTCAATTGAACCAATTACGGGCACTTTTGAATTGTCAAGGGGTCGGTCAGTCAGACAGAAAAATTAAGGTAATCACTCTATTCCAAAACGTAGTAGGTTCTATGGAGAAGAATGGGACAGAAACGCCACGGACACTATTTAAAATAAAAATATTGGTTACATCAATCACACGATCCTTTCACTGTTTCTTTGAGCTTCCCCTACTCTTATAGCCGTCTCCATTCATATTTGTTCACGATTTAACCATGACCTGCAATTCCTCAGGATCAAACGAAAATACTCGTTGCAAAAGTATACCATTACTTTGAGCAAGAGTATGAAGAGTTGAAGACAATTTATGGAGACTTGGACCTGACTCCTCTGTCGAAGTTCCGCCAGCGGACTGCACTGGCCACCGGAGTGAGTGAGTCGACGGTACTTCATATACTGCAGGAGGAAGAGGGACGGAATGCGGAAAAACTACAGGAACCGCCTGAGGAACGACGCAGAGCGCGCAAGAGATACAGAGACACTAATAGGTATGTGTTTACACCGGATTACTGGATTTTTAACAAGAACATCACCAAGAAGGTCACTATGTCTCCTTCTAGGGCGTCACCTCCCGGCTTTTCCACTCACATCTGTCTTGTAAATACCTTTTGTTAGTTGCCCTTCATTCCTCCTCTCAACATGACCAAACCATCTAAGCAACATCATCATCATTTCAGTCGAAAGCTGCCCACTTCCAGTTTCCAAGATTGGCAATTCTTCGGGCTGTGTCGTATTACCTTGGTTCTCCTGCGGATCTCTTCATTCCTGATTCGATCACGTAGGGAAACTTTAAGCATAGCTCTCTCCGTTGCCCTTTGGGTGACTTTTAGCCTTCAAATTGTGAGCGACCACGTTTCAGTGCCATAGGTCATCTGGTAACACGCACTTGTCAAAGACTTTCGTCTTGAGACAATGTGGTATCTGGGACGAGAAGTTGCAAGCGTAGCTTCTCGAACGCTGCCCAGCTGAGTCGGATTCGACGATCTAAGCAAACTCTTTTCCTTTTTAACACGCTTTTATTAGCTTCACCTGTATGTTTGTAAGCATATTTGTTTGTTTGTAACCTACTCCTTTGGACTTGATTTTGACGCATTTCAAACGGTCAGATTTCATTTAAACTTTGTAGACTTATCGAGGACCGATGACAATTCAGTAATTTCAAAACAAAAAAAAAATTGAAAAAAACATGCATTTGTAGTTAGTAGAACTATAAATAGAAAATAAATAATAGTTTAAAAAACTAAAAAACACGGTTTAAAAACCAAAATAAAAAAATAGAAAATAATTTCATTCTATTAAAAAGCGTGGGATGCTAGATATTAATTGATTATAAAAATATTTCAAAAAGCACCCCACGCTGTTTAATAGAATTAAATCATTTTCTACTTTTTGGTTTGGTTTTTAAAGCGTGATTTTTAGTTTTTAAACTACTTTATTTTTTCTATTGATTAAAACAATTTTAAAACTTAAGTATTGTATGTTGGTTTCAGTTCGAGCGATGACGATAGTTCGGATGACAATGCCGGCAATAACGAGCAATCGAGTAACCCTCAAGAGTGAGTTTCATCTGTGTTTTAACGCATTTTAACAAATATTACGAATCTGATGAGACCAGTGGTGACGATATAATTCACACTAAGTAAAGCGTTCGCTGGTTTCTAATCTACGACCGCGTCCGTCCGTACGACCGGTCGCGGCCGTCACCACTGCGCCAGCACTGCTCTAAAAGATCCAACAACTGGACACAAACCCCGACTACAGCACACAAAATGAGTGTGAAAATAATCTTTTTTTAATGCTTTCAGCGCTGAGATGTTGGTGGTGAAAGTGGAATCTCCCGAATCCAACAAGTAAGTAATTATACTCATCTTGATTGCCTTTTGTTTAAAAAAAACTGGTGTTTGGCTTTGGGAGGGGCTCCAGCTAAAAAATACAAGCCGCACGGGTCGATTGAATGTTAAGCTCTAGCCGCGGTTGGTTTTGGCAATAGCTGACCAGCCATTACATATCGAGACCCTCCGTGCTAGACATGCGCAAAAAAGTGTGTGTTTAAAGTGATGTAATATGACATTACTTTTCGTACCGAGTAATTGTACATTACACCATGACTTCAAACATGACGCGTAATGACGCATCACGCGCGATGACTATTGTAATGAAATGCTCGCGCATTTCGTATCGTACCGAGGATTGTTGCATTACACATAAAACATGTTAGCCAAAACTAACAATTTAGACATCTGCGAATCTCTGTCTAAATATAAGAAATGTCTAATAGATTTAAGTTAATTTAAGTATCTCTGATTGTTTTATTTATTATTATTTTTTCTTTGTATGTCTTTTTAATATGTTTTAATTATTTCCAAATTTTACCTATAATTAATATTTTTACTTTGTTTGCTTAGTTGTTAACTCTATTGTGCATGCTGTGGTCTCCTATAAGTGAAGGAGTACACCTACTTAATACTTGATGTTGCCCTTTATTTGTGTCATGTATTGTGTACATCTTTTGTTGGAGATCCTAAATCAATAAATAAATAAATTACACCATGACTCCAAACACGACGCGAAATGAAGCATCACGCGCGATGTCTGTTGTAATGAAATGCTCGCGTTGTAGAAGATATACATAATTATTAATTCAATCAAAAGGGCATTCCAGGCTTAGGACTGGTAATAAACATGGATTGCAGTATTTATTAGTGACCATGAGTGTGAATATTGGCGTATTAAAAATCGATTTTATGTACTTACAATGATTGTTTCGTGATGATTCTTGATTTCATTCGCAATTATTCTTTTCGTCGCCATAATAACACAAGATATTTTCACACTTACGTAATAATAATCTAATAATAATGTATTTACAGTTTGAAGTTATTTCTTTAAATATCACTCAATACCTCATTAATTAATAATGATGACACAATCTTAAACACAACACTCAGTTTTATATTTGTTTCGTGTTACTGCTATACGTTGTATCGTATGGCGCGCGCGGCAAAATTTGTAATGTCATAAGTCATAGGATCACAGAGTCATGATATAGAAAAAATATGAAATTTATATACGGTAAAAACATCGCGGCACAGGCATTCCGCGTTGTCAGTAAAACGTAAACCTTATTTCTTCAACTATACTGTTCTAAATAATCGTTCACTTATTTCGCTGCCAGCCGACCGGCGCGCGGCGCATGTTCCTTCTCACTTGCACACAGTACAGCGAAAATAACGCCGAACAGCGCGTCACAGCCCTCGCGTCATGTTTGGGAGTCATGATAGTCATGCTTAATTTGGTCGAGTCATATGTAATGCTACAGTACGCGGTCGGGTTATATGACGCGTAATGCAACACTCGCATTACTTACACAAGTCTACTCCGTGCTTCGAAAAGTACTTTAAGCCGTTGGTCCCGGCTGTCATTCGTAGATCTTTGACGAGTAGTCAGAAGCTCAAGTCTGACAACCATTATTACCAAGGAGTATCGTGTACTAGCCGAGTTGAGGAGGTCAGATAGGCAGACGCTCCGTGTAAAACATACATTTGATAAATTAACCCTGATGCCAATTTGTGTCTGTAGGGTGTAGGTCTGTAGGAGCCCTATGGGTGGTGTGTTTTAATTGAAACCTTTTTTTAAAATCCATACTTATTTTGTAAAAATTTGAAAAATTTCTTAATGGAGAGCCTTGGCACCCATAACACAAGTTTAATCTCAGCTTGGGTGCCGGAGGTAATAATCAGTGATTTATGCAATTTAAAAAAAAACAATATTATCATAGTAGGTACTAACCTATCGCTAATGTATAGATAAATTGTAAATTTGGAGATACAAGTTTATTCTATTCTACTTTTACTTACATTAAGATTTCGTTGATACTACGCGCGTTCCATTCTAGCCAAGTTCTCAACTTTCGGTGAATGTATGTGTGGCCTATAGCCGCATTTGTGTGCTGGGTTGGCGGGGAATGAAACCAATGGAGACTTCTTGCTTCTATATTTGGAGTACTTTGTTCTAGGTAGTTCGCCGCTGAATGTGTCGAATGACTTTTTTATTTTATTTTTATTGGGAAGGGCATCTCGTAGTTGACCTTGAGAGGCCGTAACTACTTAACCGGGCTTTCCTGTGGGGACTAATAGTTTTTAGGCTAAGAGCCTCCAGCCAGGGCTTACAAACTAAAATTAAAAACCTACAGCAACTGCGCACTGAGGGCACCCCCTGCGGGGTACGAGCCTCGGCTCAGGGAGTCACTTTCAGGGAGGGCAGCAAGTGGGGACAGGCTGGATCAATAATTTCTTTATTATTAATCATGGGGATTTTAACTCTACTTGCTCAGCTTCGGCGCGGGCTGGCACTTCTGCGGGCAAGGGACGGTTGGGGGAGGATTCGTTTACTCGGGGTCTTCGCGAGGCGCGAGGACCTCGGCGGCGAGGTCGGAAACACGGTCTGTTTTTGTGTGCTGTGCTGGTGGCCCTACTGCTTTCTTGAAGAAGAGTGATGGGGTCATCAGGGTCGGAGAGGACATGTCGCGGCCGGCGGATTCGACTGATTCTACTGGGGACATAACTAGCGGCCTTCGCAATCAATGGATTGCGGTGTTGCGCGGCGGATTCAAAGAAACGCTTTGAATTACGTTTTAGGAATTGGGCTATCGTTGGGATTTTAAGGTCGAGATGGAGGATCTCGTTCCTAACATACCAGGGCGAGCCTGTGGCTTGACGGAGGAAACGGTTTTGCAATGTCTGCATCCTATGGATGTATCGGGGCTTTGTGTGTGCAAAGACTGCACTAGCGTAGGTCATGATTGGTGTCGAATGACAAAAATGTTCCTATTTTTATACAATTTTGCAAGGATTTAAAATATCGATTTGACCAATCATAATTACAAAAAAGCGCGGGTAAAGGCGTCAGCTAATTAGGGATAGGCACAATATTATAAAAAAACGCGCGCAAAGCATCAACCAATCAGAGCGAGGCACTATATTTAACATTTTTACCTTAAATACCTCGACCCTTTACCGTAACGAAGACCGCGCTACATTATTTGCGTTTTTTGCTAACTTTATTAATTTTACATAGGTAAAACTATATATAATCGGACTCTATGTAATAAGAACTATCTAAGAAAAATATAAAATCAACTAAGACAATATAAAATATAACATAAACACTTGAACTACTGCTTACCCCTAGTACTCAATCACACAACTTATACGAATTATTAAATTATAGTAAACTTATTCACTTTGTACTGTCTTATGAGCGTGTATGTATCACTTTATGTACACTATTCTATTATGTACACTGTTCTATCGCTTGTCCCGCACAGTATGAATCCCGGATAATCTCTGATCAATACGCATTCTCATGTTTCTTTAAATTTCAGTGAGGAACCAGAAATTTACTTCCCAGTTCCAACTGTGAAGGCAGAAGTCAGCGAAGTCGAAGTCAACATGTAAGTTATAAATTAGATCATTACTGACGGGTTTAAATCTGTCAAGAAGTGTCAGAAGTATTTTGTTAAAACACCAACAGTAGAAATGGTTTTCATTTCGACAGTTCAACAACATTCGCTCAAAAAGTGCGTAAACTTACGTATGTTTTTTTTTTTTTTTTACTTACTCAGGCACGTGGAAGATAGGAAAATATTAATCTGGTTTACTATGCCTTTATACAATCTATTGTTATCTATTGTATAACCTCATGGGGCAGTACTGACAAAACTAAGTTATTGGAACTGGAGAGAACTCAAAGATTGATCGTAAAGGTTACCTTTTCAAACCTAGACTCTTTTCTACCCGGAAATTATATCAGGAAACTGGACTATTAACTGTTTCACAGTTGTACATACTATTAATTGTCGTTTGACAACATAAAGATCCTTCAGCGTTTACTCAAGGAATAATGAATACAAGAAGGCACTAACACTATGAAGTTTGCAACACTTATAAAACAAGAACCAGTTTTGCACAAAAATTCTACAACTTTATTAGTCCTAGATATCAATTACATTAATAAATTTGAGACTGCGATGAATGATAATACACAAGTATGTAAGAGAAAAGTAACTGCATGGCTCTTACGATTGGACTATCAACAAACTGAAGAACTCCTGGAAATAAACAAATAAAAATAAAGAACTTTCTTTTTTGTAGTGTTTAATAAAATGTCTGACATTTCATACAAGACATTAACTTTCACAGACACTCACCACACATCACACACACTCATCACACAACACAAACACACTGTCACAATATTCACACACTCGCCCTCCTCTGTTATATTTCACTGTACCAACTTTATTGATTACGAGCATACCATCATCTATGTAGTCTCTTATACTTACGTGCAATGCCACCACCAAATTGTGAAATGTGTTCTTTGCACTTAATATTGTTATGTTCCTTCTCCGTATTTAAGTTTCTTGGTGTCCTAAAATATAGGCTTCGGCTTAGTTTAGGCGCCAGTCTCACACAAATAAAATATTTTTGCCTATATGTTAAATCACTCAAAATAATTACGTCCTAAGTCCAACTTCAGTTTCTTTTCATTATTACGTTTTTACTTGTTTTATCTGTGGAAGAGAAAATAAAGAATTTATTATTATTATTCATTGCGTTATTTCCATTGTTGAGCAGACAATTTTTTCGAAAACAGGAAGCAATGGATTAGCAATATCCTTTATGACGATGTTTGAACGAAAACGGTGAAGGAAAACATCGTGAGGGAACCGACATGTACTAGAAACAAAAATTCGAAGACATGTGACATCTACCAACTCGCACTGGGCCCGCGTGGTGGATTACGGCCCACTGCCTCTCACAGAAAGGAGGCCTGTGTCCCAGCAGTGGGAACGTTATGGGCTAATTATGCCTCTTTCGCCAGAGAGTGCAAAGTGAAAGAAAAATAGTACCAACCATCCTAATAGAGTATTTTACGCTTTATGAGAAAAGATCAAAAAATATATTATTGAGGTAGTTTAGGCAAAAACCAGTCGGAAAATGTTAGTTTTTATTCTGTTTTTGAACACCATAAAATAGTAGCCGCTATGTTATTACGTCATACAGCATGTTAACTGAGCAACCTTGTACTTTTAGTATTTTCGTAACCAAAGTAATTTTCATTTAAATAATATTTTGCATTCAGAAACAGCAAACCAACGATAAGTAGAAAAATAACTCATTTTTTTAATTATAAACAATTGTCTATTAAAATATCAGCGCATTTGTTTATTCAACAAACCGACGTCATTCCCACAGAGCAATATGGCGTCCACTGCGTCCGGCATTACGCGCGAAATTTAAAATGTAAAATGTTTAATGCATTTTTATGGCACTAATCGATTCAATAAAAATATTGTTTTTTTGTGGTTTATTCGCACTTTAGAATCTAATTACTTTAAGACACTTTTCAAAAATGGCTGTAACATACTGTAGGGTTTCGATGCAAATACAAAGACAGTTCATGCGAGACTGATTTATTGTTCATGTACCCACATCACAATATATTACATTTCCTCCCTCACAAGAAATATAAACATAAGAACAACGTAGAATTTTTTTACTTATACAAACTCAAATGAACTTAATTTAGTCAGTGTTAGTGTACACTATAAAAAAACTTACTAATAGGCACTTACAACTAGTAATTACTTAACTAAAACCTACTGGACTAAATTACCAACACGGTTTTTATACCTACCTACCTACTCTGGATTAGATCTCCTTAAAACATGAATTAGTCAATATTTATGTTTTTGTTTCTAATTCTAGTGTTGACCCAATCCCCAGAAATGGACGGCTCTGCTGCGTAATCGCTTTGAGTCTCTTGAATGACTGGTACGTCATGTGAAATCTGAAGTGATGACGTCACCGGTGAATTAGGTGCAGACTCCCATGTTTCTTTTTCTGTGTTTTCTGTTTGATTTTCAGTATCTATGATAATAGGATTTGAGTACTGTGTGTGTCTACGTAATGGCATAATTTGATCTATATGTTTTCGATGTTCTCCCTGGTCTGATTTTACCTTATATGTCACTGCTCCGGTGCGCTCAGTGACCTGTCCTTCCACCCACTTAGGATTGTTCCTCGAGTAGTCTCGAAACAGCACTTGATCACCAAGTTGGACCTCTCTGTTTGTACCTTGAGCATGTTCAACCTGCTTGGTTTGCGCTGCCTCGACGACATCTACAGTGTTGCTGCGCAGCAAGTCCAAACGCATGCGCAGCCTCCGCCCCAGTAGCGACACAGCTGGCTCGCGCTGTGTGCTTGTGTGTGTACTGTTTCTGTACACTAGAAGGAAATTGTTTATTGCTCGCTCGATATTCTCACCTTCAGTAGCCGCCTTTTTTATTACTTTCTTGACAGTTTTGACAGCGTTCTCGGCGGCGCCGTTGCTCGATGGATGGTATGGGGCTATTAAAATGTGTTTGATTCCGTTTCGGGTTAAAAATAACTCAAATTCGACGGAACGAAACGGCGGACCCCCGTCACTCACCAAGCACTTTGGCAGCCCAAATCGGCTGAAGCATTCTCTTAGTTTGTTTGATACTAAATTAGCCGATGTACCCGTCCCCATCAGGAATACTTCGATCCACTTTGAGTGCGAGTCCAGTATCAAAAAGTAATATTTACCTTGATATTGTAGAAAATCTACATGAAGTCTCGTCCAAGGTTCCGAAGGCCATACATACGGTACGGGAGTGTGTCGTGGCGGCGCATCCAGCTGCGCCCGGCAGGCGGCGCAGGCGGCGGCGCGCGCCTCGATGTCGGCGTCCAGGCGCGGCCACCACACGTAGCCGCGCGCGATGCTCTTCATGCGCACGACGCCCACGTGCCCCGCGTGCACTTCCTCCAGGATCTGCGCTCGTAGCTGCTCCGGCACCACTATCCTGTATCCCCAGACTATACACCCATGATCTATATGCAGATTTTCACGTCGATGAAAATATGCCTTCTCGTCTTCAGAGTCGCCTATGAGAGGCCATCCACTCATTATGTAACCGTACACTTTACATAAAATTTTATCTTTTTTAGTCGCCTGTGCCACATCTTTGTGACTAAGAGGGAAACTGTCCTCAACAAAATGTAAATATGCCGCGTCGTCTTGGTCCTCCACCTTAGTTTTCGCTAAAGGTAATCGTGATAACCCATCTGCATTGCTATTCTTTTCTGAATTTACAAACATGATGTTAAAATCATAAGCCGCCAGGCGCACAGCATATCTCTGCAGGCGGCTGGCTGCAGTTTGCGGTATACCCTTTTTAGGCCCGAATATATAGCTTAAAGCTTTATGATCGCTCCGTAACGTGAAATGCCTACCAAAGAGATATTGATGATGCCTCGTGACCCCATACACAATGGCTAGCGCCTCCTTGTCTACCTGACTGTAGCGGCGCTCGGCGTCGTTGAGCGTGCGCGAGGCGCAGCACACGAGGCGCTCGCCGCCGTCGGGGTGCCGCTGCGCTAGCACGGCGCCCAGGCCGTACGCGCTGCTGTCCACGGACAGCACCAGCGGCAGCGCCGGCGAGTAGTGAGCCAGTACCGGGTCACTCGTCAATCTTACCTTGATCTCCTCAAAAGCGGCATTACAGCTCTCCGACCACGCCCATTTTGCTCCTTTTTTTAAAAGAGCGTGAAGTGGATGTAAAATCATACTTAGATTGGGTATAAAACGTGCATAGTAATTTATGAAACCCAATAAAGCTCTTAACTGAGACACATTTTCGGGGATGGGCATTTTCGTTATGGCATTAACTTTAGATGTATCTGTATAAAGACCGTGTTTGTTAATTCTGTAACCCAAGTAACAAACCTCATCTTTTAAAAACTCACATTTAGAAAACTTTATTGTTAATCCGGCTTCTCTTAATCTCGTGAGCACCGCCCGTAAGTTTTCCAAATGATGAGATTTATTCCTGCCACTCACACAAATATCATCAATAAAGGCTACCACAAATTCAAGACCATTTAGGGTATCGAAAACTATTTTTTGAAACTTTTCAGGTAGGCACTTTAGTCCGAAAGGAGCCCTGCGATATACAAACGTCCCTACATGCGTAGTAATTGCTGTTAACGGTTGTGAATCATCTGATAATTCAAGTTGCATAAATGCATTTTTAAAATCTAATTTACTATATTGCTCGCCACCACTTAGCGTCGCAAATAACTCTTCAATTTTTGGCAATGGAAAATGAAAATCTTTTAATAATTTATTCACGGTCACTTTATAGTCGCCGCATAAACGTAAAGAACCGTCCGGCTTAATAATTGGCACAATAGGAGTCCCATAGTCGGATCTGTCTACTTTGTAAATAATACCTTCGTCTTGTAAACGTTTAAGTTCATTTTCCACTGGCACGCGCAGCGCAAGTGGAAGGGGGCGAGACTTGCAAAATACCGGCGTGTTATCCGTCAAGTACAGTGATAACTTATGTTTATAAGTACCAATTTTTTCTGTAAATACTTCTGGAAATTCTTTTTTCAATTCTAAAACAACAGGATCGACATCTTCTTTTAGATGAAATAACTTTATTGCCTTTAAATTAAGTTCGCGCATCCAGGTACGCCCAATAAGCGGAGGTCCGCCGTGCTCAATAATATACAGTGGCAATATGGCGTTCTCTGCGCCTGCACAGCTGACTCGCACCGATACCCGGCCTAACGGTATTATTGAGTCACCTGTATATGATTGTAATTTAATGTTATCTTTTTCAATTTGTAAAGTGGATAGATGTTGATCATAGAATGATTTAGATACCGCCGATATCTTGCTGCCCGTATCAATTTCAAATAACACATTTTGATTTTCAACAATAAGTTCACAATTATATGGACCGTCTTTTACATTTTGAACTGAGCAACCTTTAAAAGTATACAGCCCTTCGAACTCCTCACCTCCAGACTCCGATGAATCTGTTTCCATGAAGTTTTGATATTTAGAACCAGACTTGCCCGCACTCACATCATTTTTATCACATACGGACCCCAAGTGGCCCTTCACTTTGCACTTGTCACACACATACGACTTGTAACGGCACCTGTGCGGCCCATGGCCGTCCCGGCCACAGCGCCAGCACCTTTTGCGTCGCGAAGCCTCGGCGTCACGACCGGCGGCGCTGACCTGCCTGGCCTCGCTCACCCGGTGCAACCGCTCGCCCGCATCTGCCTGGAGTCCCGCTGGCCCGGCTGCTGCCCACGGCGCGACCGGTGAGCGCGCCACGGCCTTAGCCGCGTGCTGCTCGGCCGCCTCTAGCGCCAGCGCCAGCCCCACTGCCTTTTTGTAATCGAGAGTGGTCTCCGCAAACAAGCGAGACCGTATCTCTTCGCTACGAAGACCCGACACGAATTGATCTCGAATATTCACTTCCAACTGGTTTTCAAAATTGCAATAAGTAGCCAAGTGCTTTAAATTTTGTAAAAACACTTTGATGTTTTCACCTTCCCCTTGTCGCCGCTGGCGAAACACGTGGCGCTCTGCTATTTCCGATCTTTTGGGTTCCAGGTGATTCTTCACAAGCTCCACTAACGTGGTAAACGTTTTATCCTCTGGATTGTCGGGAGCACACAGATCACACATCAATCGGTAAGTCGGCGCTCCAACATGCGTAACCAGCGTGGCCACACGTAGGTTATCTTTTATGCCGTTTAACAAAATAAATTGTTCCACTAAACGCACATATGCCGGCCAGTTTTCACCTCCATCCAGATCAAATACATGTATTTTCCCGATCGGCATCTTGATATTTTACTGTTTTTTTTTTTTTTTTTTTAATGTAAATCCTCGTCGCCACTGTAGGGTTTCGATGCAAATACAAAGACAGTTCATGCGAGACTGATTTATTGTTCATGTACCCACATCACAATATATTACACATACTTACTCAATCAGAATCATTCTACAGGATAAAAATATCTTCGAAAAAATTATCTGCTCAAATAACGCAATGAAAGTTAATGTAAAGTAGCTCAATTTTTTATAATGTTAAATTTAATAGCTCAGTTTTTTTTTACAACAATTAATAATTTTACTAACATATTTTCAGTATTTTTACTAACAAGTTATGGAATGTTAATGAATTCTGATTTAAAATGATTAAATAAAATAAATAATGAACTGTCTAAATTAAAGCCATTCCTACCGGTATGCGGTAGCGCAATACCTCTGATACTAAATTGCATGCTTCTAGACGCAGCAGTAAGCTGTGCGTCGTATGTCAGTGAACGAATGAATTAAAGGTTATTAGTGACTAGAAAATTTTATTTTGTGTTTTTAGGGAGCAAGCCCAAAATGATCCGATTTGTTTAGACGTGAAGACAGAACCGCAAGCTGATGTAGTGGACGAGTAAGTAATCTACATATGCATATACTAATACGTGAAGCAAAAACTTTGTACCCCTTTGTAAGAAAATTACGAGGACGGAGGAGTATGGAATTTGGCACTGTTAAAGTTTATGTGCAGAAAGCTAATAATTTTACTTATCAATGCATTAGAAACACATTAAGTTTTAAATGAATTGTAGTCTCATTTCAACCTCTGGCGACCACTAGTCTTAATTATTTCAGACTAGCCTTTGCCAGCGGCTTCGCCCGCGTGGAGGTCGGTGTATTATACATATAAACCTTCCTCTTGAATCACTCTATCTATTAAAAAAACCCGCATCAAAATCCGTTGCGTAGTTTTAAAGATTTAAGCATACATAGGGATATAGGGACAGTTTCTCTGTCCCTGCGACTTTGTTTTATACTATGTAGTGAAGTCTTTTAAGGAAACATCCAACTTATTTATTTATATAAAGTTCTCGCACACAATAGGGTTACAAATGCGGACTTGCGCGGCGTCGTACGTGAGCAATCCAACGCGAATGCGATTGCGATGCTATCCGATGCGGTTTACGCGAATTCAACGCGACGCGGCGGGTGCGAAGTCGCCGAAGTCGACGCTTCAGCCGTCCAATACCCTGCATTTGTCATGGACGCACGGAAATTGTTTTTACTGGAAAATTCATTTTTGAAATATCAAATACTCAAAAAGTATGTACGATAGAGGAATACAACTAATATTTTATACTTAGAAGGACATATGTATTGGGAATTAATTAATAATTTGTACGAAGAATTACGGGTTCACCATGTTTTATTTAACAATAATATAGATAATTTTTATTTCTTTTATCCCATAGTACTCGTATTTATCGTGATTGATTAGCATTAATTAAAATTTCTACTTGCACCATTTTGAGCGTTACATATTTTAATTAATGTAAAACAAGCCACCGCACCTCAACTTACGCCTTAGTCTTAACTTACGCCTTACTTACGATTTAGCGCGAAAGTATCAAACTAACTGATCGCGTCCGCTTCGCTTCGCTCGTCGCCGCACCCTCGTGCAGTTGGTCACGTAGGGCACCGCAATATACTAACAATTTTTTTCCATTCGCGCTACTTCGCTTCACGATCGCGTTCGCGCACAGTTTGCGTTGAATCGCCTACCTAAGACACCGCGTTAGAGGGCACCTCCGGTGCTTCTATCGTCAATGCGAGCATTATTGCAAAGCTTGATGTTTTATCCAACGCTGGTCAGCGCAATGTCGGCAACTTCTTTTTCTCTGCGGCGAGAGAATGATGATAGCTCTAAAATACTCATATTCTCTATATTTCTTCTACTGCCTCTTAAACTCCCACTCTGTATATTTTTCCATTGTCTTTAGAAATCCTCCTCTGCATTGTATAATTTTTCTAAGACCCCTAAAAACTATTTTTTTTATAATTTGTCTGTTGCTTCCAAAATCTCGCCCTGTATATTTATATCATCTTCTATTATTTTTTATTACAGTACAAATGAGTCACTCGCACTAACTGAACCTGCTGGGACTAAACGAAAAGGAAGGAAAATATCAACAAAACGTGACGTCACATCCATACGGTAAGTAAATTTAATTAAATAAATAGTTAAGCAAATTGACTACCAATTTAAATTGTCCGTACATTCAAGACAAACTTTCGCCCCCTATTTAACCCCGTTACGGGGGGAGTTTCCTAAAATCCTTTCTTAGCTGACGTCTCCTACTATGACGTCATAATTTACTTCCGTGCCAAATTTCGTCTTCGTCGTTGCAGTAGTTTTTGAGATTTCGCGATTAACCAGTGAGTGAATGAATGTATGAATGAGTGACCTTTCGCTTTTATATCCATAGATTACGGCTCTATCATGGGCCATAATCCACCGCGCGTCCCCAGTGTGGGTTGGTAGATGTCACATGCCTTCGAAGTTTTGGTTCTAGTACATACCGGTTTCCTTACGATGTTTCCCTTCACCGTTTTGGGAGCAGTGGAGATGAGTAAAACATCTGTCTGGGCATTCGTCTGTCTGGACCATTATTGATATATCTATTATACTTTTTGCAGTTTTTTCATAAGCACTGCACGAAAAACTTCGAAAGAAGTAACGTATGTTGACATCCACCAACAGTTCATCTCATAGGGAGGACGCGGGAGTCCTAGTGGTACAAGTTATAGATGATTCTACAAGGAATAACAGAATAAACGCAAGTCCTAAAAGAAGGTTGTTCATAATTGATTGCTGAATCGATTACAGTACCTTTTAATATGGATAATTTCTGTTTCTTAAAATTATGTACTTTGCCTTACCTACCGCCGATTAAGCTAAAGAAAATTCATTTATTTCAAGGCAATAAGACTCACTTTTCTCCACACTTCACACTTCTGCCCGTGAATTTATGACATTATGTGTACGCTTATAATGTCATCTTCTATTATTTTTTATTACAGTACAAGTGAGACACTCGCACTAACTGAACCTGTTGGAACAAACCGAAAAGGAAGAATAATACAAAGAAAACGTGACGTCACATCCGTACGGTACGTACATTTTAAGATTTGAGAGAAATAATTTATATTTGATTTTCTATTTTATTGGGACTTATAACTTAACTGACGAAATGTATACTGTTAGGTACACCCTGCGAGTCGTAATGTTATGTATATGTTTGGGAGGGAGTATTCTGAGGGAGTCTGCACCCCCGACGAGCTTTATCTGGTCTACTTAGCACTATGTCAGTCGGTTATCCAATATTGCGCCACTGTGTGGGGAGGAGCTGTCAAAACGCATCTTCTTGGTCTGGAAAGAGTACAGAGAGTAGTCCTGAAAGTGATCACAAAGAAACCCTACAGGTTATGTTCCCATAGAGGTATGAGGAACAGTGTGTAAAGTTCACTCATACTCTATTGGTAAAGGAGGGATCCTCCGACCAGACGGGCGTTGTGTTTGGTGGACAACTGCCCCACGATTGATGTCGGTATCTTGTATATGTACCAAATACTTCTGAATGCTTTCTGAAAAATAACCTTTTTACTTTTTTATTTTTAAATTATGTAAATTTTTGTGTAGGCAACATTCACAAGGCGAATCCTCGACTGCAGGGGCCTCGAGTAGCGTTCTACTTACGGAAGAACTAGACAAGTAAGTATATTATACAGAAGTACTGCACAAGTTGCAGTGTCTCACTCCTCACTCTTGAACACAGCAAAGCTGAATGCTACGAAAAATCACGGAAAATATCTTAAATTCAAAAGTGATTCCCTCCTAAAATCATTCTACCTAGCTCGTTCCGAACTATGTTGGAGTTGGCTTCCAGTCTAATCATGGATGATGGTTAGACTGCTGGGACACAGGCCTCCTCTCTATGAGAGGGAGTGGGCCGTAATCCACCACGCGGGCCCAGTGCGAGTTGGTAGACGTCACGTCTTCGAATTTTTGGTTCTAAGATATGCTGGTCTCCTCACGATGTTTTCTTACACCGTTTTTGTATTGATAGATGTCACATGTCTTCGAATTTCACATGATGATATCCTGCACCGGGTCGACGGCAGTGCTAATGAAATAATTTACACAAAGTAAAGCGCCGGCTCCGAACCCACGACCTACAACTGGTCGCGGACGTTACCACTGCGCCACCACTGTTCTCTAACCGGATGCCGCTGAATACTAGTATTTTACTCGGAGCGACTCCCTATCTGACCTCCACAACCCAGTTACTGGGTGAATTTTCCAACCAGAAGATCTTCGTGGCGATTTGTTTGAAATAGCTACCGTGGCCCCTGGCACAGGCAACTGAAGGAACAGGGGTGGGTTTTGTCTGACACGCCCTCCAGCTCCACTCGGAACGGGAGAAGTCATTTGATGATATCCCACACAAAAAATAAGGGATCGTGGACGACATCCCTCGACGGCATACGCTCACGATTTTTCGTTTATTTGGACCGTCTGGTACTATGACCAATTGCGAATAAAGGACCCTTTCGTGATGGAACCGTCTGCTACAATCTAACTTCACTTTTTCTTTCGAACATTAGGATAAGTCCAACCGATGCTAAATGATCACCGCATTGTACCTAGTTATGGGAAAATATTATTTTTATTCATGCATATTTTTCTCGTCTTTGCACCTTTTGTTTGCTCTGCTACCCGCAAGATCACCTCTGTACTGCCGGCAGTTTTCTTTTAACAGATTCTAGATTGATGATCTGAACTTTTGCTTTAGGATGACAAGACGAAGAATGAGTGAAGATGAGAGAAAGAAAAGAAGAAGACTTTGTGAGAGAATGAGAAAACAAAGAATTAAAAGTGATCCTGTCTTACGAGAAGAGCTTTTGAAGAAGGATCGAGAGAGATATGCAAGCAAGAAGGCAGCGGGACTTATTATTGCAAGAAGTCAGATGACTCCTCGCATGCGTCGGATATTACAAAAGAAAAACCGAATTAGTGCTCATGCTTATTACATGTCAAAAAAAGCCAAGTTATCTGTTATACGAAACGAAGAAAACCTACGTAATTTAGTGTCACAGACAAATTCTAATGATGATGTGAAGTCGCCAGAACCACCTCCAATTTTTGATGAAGAAAATAGGACTTTAAATCAACCAGACGGAAGTTCTAGTATAAGGATTCCATGCTGCGATGACTGTCGTTCTGTTTTGAACCCATGTCCCGAAGCTCCTCGACGTAGCTTACAATTTGGCTGCCCACAGTCAAATAGACGCACTCTACGATCTAATAGTCGAACTATACGTTTTGGTGCCATAGTGACGCATAGTTCTCATTGCTCATCAACTAGTAGTGCTCAGCAAAAACCACCAGGATCACCTCAACCTACGCAGATGTGAGTAGTATACTTTCAGCAGAGGCAGCATTGCGCCCCAACAGTCCCAACTTAGATTCTGTCATCTATTGCATCTGTAGAATTTAAAGAAGATTTTTAAGTCCCATGATCAGCCTATAACGTTCCCACACAGGCCTCCTCTCTGTGAGAGAGAGTGGGCCATAATCCACCACGCGGGCTCAGTGCGGATTGGTGGATGTCACATGTCTTCGAATTTTTGGTTCTAGGACATGCTGGTTTCCTGACGATGTTTTCGTTCTCCGTTTTGAGAGCAGGGGTGATGAAATAATTTACACAAAGTAAAGAGCCTGCTTGTGTTCGAACTCACGACCTAAAACTTTGACGTACAGGGCCGTCACTTACCCCGGTCACCTAGGAGAATGGAACCGGCGAGAGATGTCGTGCGGTGTCCCACAGGGATTGGTCCTGGGGCCGCATCGGGTACGACTGAGTGCTACGCGCCGACCTTCCCTAGCGGCGTCAGCGTGGTTTGCTACGCTGACGACACGCTGGTCCTGGCGCAAGGGAGGTCGCACCAGGCGGCGACCGACTTAGCGACACACGGGGTTGCGACAATCGTCGATAGGATCCGGCAACTGGGACTCGAAGTGGCCTTGCACAAGTCCGAGGCCATGTGGTTTCATGGTCCTCGGAATGCGCCACCGACGGGTTCCCAGATAACGGCGGGAGGGGTTCACATCTGCGTCGAGTCGACGATGAAGTACCTAGGACTCGTCCTCGACAGCCGGTGGAACTTCGCGGAACATTTCCGACGTTTGGCTCCCAGACTGGAGCGGGCCGGGGCTGCCTTGAAGCGGCTCCTGCCCAATCTAGGGGCGCCAAACGCCTCCTGCCAGAGGCTCTACGCGGGGTCGTGCGGGCCATGGCCCTATACGGGGCACCGGTGTGGGCGCCGACATTGAGGCGCCAACTAGCACGCCGGTTAAAGGCGGCCCATAGGGTCATGGCCATCCGGATGGTACGGGGATACCGCACGATCTCCGGTGAGGCAGCGGGCCTCCTTGCCGGATTGCCACCATGGAATCTGGAGGCAAAGGTCCTCGCGCACACTTGGGAGTGGCGCGAGGAGGCCAAACGCCGGGGCGTATCTCCGCTGCCGCGGGAAATCGCGCCACAGCGGTCAGAGCTCCGGCGGGATCTCATGGCGACGTGGAGAGTGCGATTGTCGCGACCCAGTGCTGGGCACGCCACGATTGCGGCGGTAAGTCCCCTCTTTGGGGAGTGGCTTGAGAGGCGGCATGGCGTCCTCACCTTCCGCCTGACACAGGTCCTCACCGGACTCGGTTGTTTCGGGAGGTTTCTGTTTCGGATAAGGCGGGAGCAAACGCCCGGGTGTTTCCACTGCGAAGATCGCCCTGAGGACACGGTGGAGCATACGGTGGAGGTTCGCCCGGCTTGGGCGGAGCACTGCCGTGTCCTCATGGAGGCGATCGGCGGCGACGATCTCTCGCGTCCGTCAAATATCCACGAATGACAGCCGGGACCAACGGCTTAACGTGCTTTCCGAGGCACAGAGACGTCTCCATGTGTAATGGTTGGTCGACGGAAACGACCGCGACAAGCTAAGCTAGACCTTCCATCAACTCGTGAAACTGTTATTATTTAGTCGGGAACCCTTCGACTCTCATTAAATTGGATATCTTTTGGTTTCAGAAGCAGTCTGATCGGAGACGACGAAATGAAAACGGAGGAAATAGAAGAAGAAGAAGAAGGAATTAGTTAATTTTAAGATCGTCTAATTTATGAGTTTCATGTGATCATAATTAGACATTTTCACCATACGGGGTCAAGTAAATTACCTAGAAAAACTTCGCATATGTGATGGGAATTGTTATATAAAATTGATAAAACAACACATTAGTATGGAGATTGTAATTTTTATTTTATTTTCATTATTTGTTGTTAAAGCGACAAAAAAATACACTCTGTGGAACTTTCGACTGTCTAACTAACTAACTTTTAATTGTTATTAGATAGTCAGTACCTATTTTTGATTTCGAAACAAAACTCAAGTGATCAGTGTCGTCGTTGCCACCCAGAGTATTCTAATTTTGATGGCATTTTATTATTAATTCACTTTATTTTCACTTTAATTAATTTGCTTTACGTGTTCTCCAAAAACGACTGACTATTATAGTCTCAAGTCTATTTAATTCCTATGGAAATGTATAATACTAACGTTTTCAACTTAAAATTATAGTTAAGTTTTAATTTTGCTGTGAATATGTTTGTCAATATTTTTGTTTTATTTTTATTTTAGGTTAGGTAATTTCTTTGTTTTTCAAAATCAAAAGCCATTAATTTGTTTTTTTCAAATTTGGCTGAGAATCAGCACTTTTCGAACGTCAAAATTCCGAGAAATTAAGATAGTTCCCCAAACCGCCCGTGTCCGTTTCGATTGCTCGGCCACAAAGTCGTAGAAGATAAACGACTACGTCAACATTACGAAGGAATTTGTAAAACACTAAAAGTGAAAGTCGCAAATTCGTAGATCCAATATTCAAAAAGTTGTAAAGGTTTAACCATGGCCGCGCGGTCGAAACATGGCGAACCGCGCGGCCACGTAGTTCTCTAAAACGGAGCATAGTAGAGGTCCCATTCTTTTTGCTAACCACTGATACGATTTCGAAGAAAATGTAGATAATATGAATAAAGTCCTCATATTTAGACTTCACGACCTACAGAACTTAAATGCTATGGCCGCGCGGTCGAAACACGGTGAACCGCGCGGCCACGCAGTTCTCTAAAACGGAGCTTAGTAGAGGTCCCTTTCTTTTTGCTAATCACTGATACGATTTCAAAGAAACCGTAGACAATGTGAATAAAGGCCTCATGTTTAGACTTCACGATCTACAGAACTTAAACGCTATGGCCGCGCGGTTGAAACACGGAGAACCGCGCGGCCACGTAGTTCTCTAAAACGGAGCTTAGTAGAGGTCCCATTCTTTTTGCTAACGACTGATACGATTTCGAAGAAAATGTAGACAGTATGGATATGGTCCTCATGTTAAGACTTCACGACCAACAGAACTTATAACCTGCAATGCATATTAGAAGAAGGGTGGCCAAGATTTATGGTGCGTCAAGAGACATTTCCAAAAGCGTCGTTTTTATATCACGTAATTACCTATTATTAAAATGAGGGAATAGGTGTGGTTGATTGGGTGAAGTGCTTATACGAAATAATTAACACCGTATTCGTAAATACGAATTTTAAAATTTTGCTTAAGAAAACACATATGTAATCATAATCATACACTCTTTTATATTAATGTGAATTAAGTACATATGCAGCGACATAAGATTTGTATACAATTATTTTGTTATATGTATATATATTATTAAGTACATATAGTGTAGGTATCAGAGTTGAAGTGTAAGTTGAATTTTAATAGAATATTTTTTTTCTGATTTTAGAATGCTTTCGCATTGCGATACTGTATGCGATATCTTTACCACTGATCTCAGCTCTGGCACCGATACGTACTTAAACTAAAAAAAGGTCATAGGGAAAATAAAAATAAGCCAAATAAATGTAGCTTCTTTCAAAGCTAAAACCTAAAATTAAACAAAAACAACAAAACACATAATTTAAAACTAAACAACGACAATAACACCAACATTTTAAACATAAAATCACGTATTAATAGACAGAGAGTTTTATTTTTATTTTTTTTATCACATATTTTAACAATCACAGTTGGTTTTCATAATTGTAACTACAATTATAATTTAACAAGCATAAGGTACCTACCTACGTTGTATTGATTGAAATCATAATGCAAGCTTAGATATTTTTTCACAGACATCTAAAATCACGAGTTTCGTCGGTTATACAAAAATATCAGCTGTTCCTTACATTTTAACCGCGTAAGTATTGCACTTTTCTATGAAACAGCTGATTTTTTTTTTATAACCGTCGAAAAATTTCTGCGCTGGGGGGTCTAGAATGATATGCTGAGTTCATGGTTACAGTTTGCGCACTGGATAAAAACTTATCCTGTATATGTAAGTAAATGAATACTAAAAAGATAATGCAATATTTATTCTAAATGAGTAACAAATCCTTATATAATAAATAAATAAACATGATACCTACATGCAAAAAAACTTACACAACCCTTCCTTGGCAGTTGGGTAAAAATAAATTAAGCATCGAAAAAGCATTTCATAAAACACAAATAACAATAAATAAATAATTTTATGAACTAACGTATTAACAACATATTGAATCGCATTCAAATACCTAGCGCACTTCGTCCTCTCTCCTACTAAACTGTGCTTTGCCCGACAAGGTAAACCCACATAATTAATGTCATCTTAAGACCACCAATTTGTAACACGTTATGGAATGCAAGAATTGAGAATTGGTTGCACATTACTTTTTCATGAGGTCGCTCGGTCGGTCGCGAAAAATTGACGGGAAAAAGATTGTTTTTTCTTAATTAAAATAAAAAAGAGATTCTCAAGAGGATCGAATACTATTTAGGCAGCATAGAAAAATAAATCAACGAATTAATAATAATAATAATAATCGTTTATTTCGGAAATCAGGTTCCATTTTGTTAGTATTACAGTCTTAAAGAAAATGTTAGTACGTAAAATATTAAACTAATCGGGCATGAACGGAGAACCACTCATCTCCTGTTGCAAAGAGAGTGCCACCCCATCCACGCCTGCAGCATTGGTGAATCCCACCGTTCAGACAAGGTCTTCAGGAGAACGTTAGAGGTGATCCGTATCCGACTCAACAATGAAGCGCAGCGCGTGCGCATCACAGCGAAGAAATCCTGTGTGCGCGCTTCTGCGAACATGGCAGATGCGCTGCACCACCGCGGCAGTCCCAGCATTCCCCTGAAGGTGTTGTTATATTGGACGCGAAGGCCACTGTACGCGCGATGCGTATAATTCACCCATAGCCCGCACGTGTACAGTGTCTGGCAGTATGACTTGAAACAACAACAACACAATCTAATGAAAATAAAAACTTTTTGAGAAAAAAATACATTTATTAAAGGAGTTAATAACACCAAAAAGTGGTAAATAGCGTTTTTGCTATAATTGACGCTTTACAATTTTAAAGAGTTTGTATTGATATGACATCTTAAACCTTAGTGTGCATAGTGTGAGAAGGAACCAAAATTGATCTTTGATAAACATTTTGAGACATTTTGAATACTTACAGTTTGGTATGTTTCCTTCTTTGATAATGACCAGGAGCACAGATAATATGTGTTTAAATGACGCAATCCTCGCCCCATTCCAGTCTTTTGTTTTGTTTTGGGTTTCGATACGTCTGGCTCAGAGTGCAAGAATGGAGACAAATAAACGCACGCGCACAATGACATTTTTGGGAGGTTATTTAAAAAGGCTTACCCCACGGATATCGATCGGATATCTATGGCTTACCCGCAAAGCAAGCACACTGACATACAAATGCGTATTGCATTTGCAAAAACGTGTGGATTTTTTTTAATACTAGAAGTGCCTGCTCTTGACCTCGATCACGCCTAATGAAAAACGATTGATGAGATCCATTGCACTACTGCAATATTGCAGCAGGTAATATAAGTGTGATCATTAAAAATCATAGGTGGGTAAATCAGTTTTTTAAACGAGCGCTTAATTTATTAAAATAGCAGTGTCTACGTTGAAAGGTATAGTTTTTTTGTATCGGTACTAATCAAATAGACAATCATTAATCCTTTTTACAATAATAAGTGCTTACCTATCTATCTTAATAAAATTGAAAATTCCTGATTGACACACCATAAATCTTGGTCACCCTTCTTCTAACATGCATTACAGGTTTTAAGCTCTGTAGGTCGTGAAGTCCTAACATGAGGACTATATCCATACTGTCTACATTTTCTTCGAAATCGTATCAGTGGTTAGCAAAAAGAATGGGACCTGTACTAAGCTCCGTTTTAGAGAACTGCGTGGCCGCGCGGTTCTCCGTGTTTCGACCGCGCGGCCATAGCATTTAAGTTCTGTAGATCGTGAAGTCTAAATATGAGGACTTTATTCATATTATCTACATTTTCTTCGAAATCGTATCAGTGGTTAGCAAAAAGAATGGGACCTCTACTATGCTCCGTTTTAGAGAACTACGTGGCCGCGCGGTTCGCCATGTTTCGACCGCGCGGCCATGGTTAAACCTTTACAACTTTTTGAATATTGGATCTACGAATTTGCGACTTTCACTTTTAGTGTTTTACAAATTCCTTCGTAATGTTGATGTAGTCGTTTATCTTCTACGACTTTGTGGCCGAGCAATCGAAACGGACACAACCGCCCGCCCTTCACCACTTCCTAGTGCTTTAGCTGGGAAGAAGTGGCGCAACAAACCCCCTTAGCAGCCCAGCTGTCTGCTCAGTTAGATAAACTTGCTTCTATACATAGGTAGGCAAAGTAATTAACATTACGAGACACAGAACATTAAATTAAATTATTAGCTATGTGTCAGGTAGTCATGCCGAAGGCGTTCGAGTATTCTGAGCTGTTTCTATTGTAGAATTACAATTTGCAATTTAAAATATTTATTTTGCTTTAAATTGTATTAAGTATTGATTGATAATTGTTTCTAATTGAATTACTCGTGATGAAATTTTAAATAAAAAATAATGTCTCTTTGTAAGTACTTGTTTTATTTTTCTTTCTTCGATGGCCATTAAATACACGATCAGCCACACCGACCGATCTGTGCTGACATCCAGCGGATTCCTCTATCACCACATGCGAACTACGCATCACACTGACATCACGCGAAATCCTGCATCTCGCAAGTAAAGTTTACCGCGCGTCTAGTAGGTATATAAGTGTCAATTGTCGGGCAGTAGCCGGTAGCCTACCATACGCCCGTCTGGTCGGATTCTATGAATCTACCCACGATTTCATAATTATGACGTCCACTGCTGGAAATAGGCGTCGCTCAAAAAACTTCAGACGTCTGCGATGCTCTTTTTCAGCGAGATATCGGCGGTAATGTGTTTTTCACCCCTTTCAATGGCGCGGCCATGTGGTTATAGTCTTACAGCTCCTAAAATTTAAATCTAGGTTTTTTTGTTGTAGTTTGCAAATTCAATCTATTATTTACCTATCTTTCAAGTCTCTGCAACGATGTTTTAAAGATCTCCGTGGCCGCGCGGTTCACGTTTCAATGGTGCGGCCACGTTCAAACCCTTACCGCTTTTAACCATAACGTTTTACTAGTTTTTACGAAATCTTGGTACATCGTTTTTTTTTTAATATCGCCGTGGCCGCGCCATTAAAACAGACCCAGTTGTGTCAGTTACAAAATGGTTCTGCATTTGAAGCAGTGGGTATAGTCTATATAACTCTGTGCTTTGAAATACTAGGCTGTGATAACTCGGTAGGAGCACACCTAACATAGTTGCGTCAGCTAGAAATCGCTTTATAAATACCTTCGAAGTATCAGGTTGCCATAACTCGGTAGGAGCACACCTAACATTGTTGTGTCAGTTAAAAATCGCTATAAACCTTCGAAGTACCAGGTTGTCGTAACTCGGTAGGAGATCATCGCGATGTATGTGTCAATGTTGGCCTGCTGTTGCCAGAGTTAAAAAATTACTGTGTACTGACTGTATTTTTATCTCAGGAAGCGATGCGCCCTTTACTTGTGGTTACCAAATGTACAAGCACGCTGTGAATGTGTGTGTAAGCACAAAAGAGCTCTCGGTACCGTCTGAGACAATGGCACAGTCGTGGTGTGTTATGTGCTGACGCTACTCGTCATATTCTCATCGTGTTTGTATAAAAATAAAACGAAATCATTGAAAGTATTTTTTTATTTACATCCAGAAATTATAACATGAGTAGGTAAAATTGAACCAATCAATCAATCAATTAAAATCGACAACAATATTGTAATTTAATTTTAAACTACGTACTACGTACCTTTTTGACTAATAGGTAAGCAACCTATTAATCAAAAAGGTACTAAAATAAAGAAAAAACAGTCGAGAGGTGTAATGTGACACCAGTTGCCTAACTGCGTAACACACTATTAATCGCAATCTGAATCATTTTGAAGGTTATTGCTAATGCATATTGTTGAACTGTCTGTTGCTGTCCTGTAATATAGATAGTTCGACTTTTAATTGTATTCAGTAACTTCACATGAGTATAACTTGACAGTTGAAGGGTTACCAGATTTTGACAAAAATACTAGTAAGGTGGTGAAAGAATGAACGAAATTGAAAGAACTTGAAAATAAGTACTTACCTACATGCAACTTTTAAATTAAGAATTTTTTAACTTGTCTTAAAAACATGATATGTGCACTATTAATTTTGTTTTAGAATTTCCTATATATTTTGTTTTTCAGTAGTAAGGTAATTTATTTAGTTTCCTTCTTTTCTCTTAGAAGAAATTAAAAGAAGGAAATTACTTTTATTAATTAATGATTAATTATTCAAATCCACATCTTACAAATGAATCTTTAAAGTTTTATAGCGAATGATAAAAAGGGTTTTATTTAAAATGAGAGCATTTTTATCATTCACTCTTTACGCAAAATCGTTCACTACCTCAACACTATTAGTTTTAGTATGGTAACATTATTTTTCTTTGAACTGTCAAGTTACTTAATACAAATAAAAGTCGAACTATAAGTACCTACTTACATACGAAATTTTTCCGTAGACTCCTACTGGTAAGAGGCATGATCGCAGAAAACTAGCGCGGTTGAGTACCTACGTAGTTGAGCGAGTAGCCGTATAAAATATCTTGAAGTCTTGCAAGTATTTCGGGTCGGTATCTTTTTTTTTTGGCTGGGAATTCCTCCAATAACTTCTTCCGCTCTGTGTGGAGCAGGAGGGCGTGTCAGACTTGCTGACTAAAACCCGCCCGTGTTCCCTCAAATGCTAAATGAGCATCATGCTAACAATGAATGCGAATGCTAATTAATCCGTAACTACCCCGCACTTAGTGGTGGGTGGTTGTCGAATTTTTGACGAACGAAACGCAACCGTTTTCCTAACGACGAAAACGGCTGACGACTGACGGACGACGAAACTTATCCAACATGGAATAGAATTGCATTTTCGAGGTTTTCGTCGAGTGAAATAGTTGAAGTTTGTTAGTTCTTACAACTATCAACGATTTAAAATCTATGAAATAACTAAATACATAATTCGTTTTATCGATGGACTTTACTAAGTATACGATGAAATTAACTTTCCTTCATACTTTTCCAGACTTAGGACTGGCTGGGACAGACTTTTATCTTTTTACCAGGCGTATTTAAATTTACAACTATTTGCAAACAAAACAACAAAAGAAATCGACCGAATCGAAGGTTGCACGGGTTTGACCGTCCCATGACGAACGACAGCATTGACAACTAGTAATAGATTAGCGACTGTATTTCAGTGACAAAAAGTTCATTTTTTATTGTAAGGACTGCTTTGTAAACGAATGCGAAAAGTTAAGGACGATGCGACGTGACGAACGAGTTTGATAGATAATTGAACCCTTGCGTTCTCGACTGTATTTTCAAAGGAGTAAAATAAAAAATCGCGCCAAGTAATTCGAGGACTGGTTTGTGCGACGAAGACTGTTTGAACCCAGGACATAAAACAGTTTCATCGTTGCAGAACACAAAACGGTCTTTGGAAACGGTTCGTCGCCGCAACGCTCATCACTCCTACTCGTCCCAGCGTTGCCAGACGTACGAGAAATCTCGTACCGTTACGAGATTAACAGTCTCTGTACGAGATACGAGAATAATAACCACCTCGTAAACTTTTGTACGAGATTTTATCAATCTTCACTGGTTGTGCCATGTATACTAACTCATTGGCTGGGCTTGGTAGAGCCTTTCATAACAAGCTTCCCTCTTCTTTGCTAGATTTACATTTTAATGCGTGCGAGCGAAAGTAAAATCAAATCTTTGTTCGAACGCATACTATTCTATCAACGACTACTTAAACGATAAGAATTGTTGGTCGCTGTGATTAACTCAAGACAACGTTTGTGTTCTTTCACCAGAATTAGCTTAACTACTGACAGGTCATATGAATTACTTCATAACATTGTTTATTGAACTTGACTGCATAAACCGTTTTTTTTTTAATTTTTATCAATTAAATTTTAATTTATTGTTGAATGTTAATTATATGCTATTAGTGTATAGAATCAAGTTCTTCTAACATAACAGACAGCTGTGCTGCTGGGGAGTTTGTTGCGCCACTTCTTCTTCCCAGCTAAAGCACTAGGAAGTGGTGAAGGGCGGGCGTTTTGGGGGACTGTCTTATGTAATTTTGACGTTCAGAAAGTGCTGACTCTCAGCCTAGTTTGAATAAATGACTTTTGATTTTGATTTTGAAAAATATATCAAAAGTAAATTATGTCCACCGAACAGTCCCATCATTATCATCATCATCATCCACCGATCGACTCAGCACATCACTAGATTCATTACCACATCACTAAATGAACTTAAAATTTAGTCCTGTCTTGATGTTTTTGTCTTTGAGCGGGAAATCCCCGCTGTGTTGTTGTTGTCCATAATGCACTAATGTTAACATCGATATGTGGGATGGGCAATGTATATCCTTAGTTATTACTAATTTAAAATGTATAAGAATTTTTCACGAGATATATGTAAAATTATTAGTATTATGAATAAATTGTTTCATTTGACATCCCCAAGCGCGACTCGCAGTAGTAAATGGTCTAAATGATGCCTTTTATGTGTTTTATTTTTTCAAATATTTACTTGTACGAGATTTTGTACTGAAAGTACGAGATATTTGGCATCCCTTGTACGAGAAAAATAGTCAAATCTGGCAACCCTGTTAAGCACTTGGACTTGACATTAGTTGACATTCTGTTGTTATAATTGATTTCTTCCTCGTCCTCACACTGTTTGTTTATTATTTTTGTTTACCAATTACCTATTTCACTTCCCACAAAATGTACTAGGTACTTAGAACAGGATATAATGTAACAGTTGAGTAAAGCTAAAATTAAAAACCCTTAAGATTCACTGACCTAGGAAAAGGCGAAAATGTAAGTTTTTTAACATAAAACCTACCTAATTAGTTCTAACCGTTGTGGCTATTGAAGTTGCTGAAAACATCGTTGTTTTTTCTAAAATTGCATCTATTTTTTGCTGCTTTTTGTTTTTGTATTTTTTGTTTAGCAAGTTAGTTAGTCTTTAAATTTAGGACCCAGTTTTGTTGTGTAATGTTTAATAAGCTCTTTATTAAAAATGAATAAAATCAAATTATGTAAAAATAAATCTTAAATATGTAGTCTTTTAATGTGTTATAATTCCATATTTGGGCATAGCTTGGCATGGAGGAAGCATTAGCCCCTTGTTAGCTTATTTAACCATTAAAAAAAGTTAATGAGTCTTCACAGGAGGCTTGAGCCCAGACCTGTGCTTGAAGTTAGGGCTCAGATCAGCGCTCAAGAACTATTTATTCCCACCACACATAGCTCATTCTTGTCTATAAAAACCTACTAGGTATTTGGAATGGGCAACCAGCTTTAACTTTCTGGCAATTCAAACTGCTATCGAGGAAACTTACATCGGACCAATTTGAAAACAAAACCCCGTGACCACACAATGACCACATCTGTTAGCAATAGTTAATATAGCGGCTGAGCGCTGCAAGCAATAATAGTCCTTACGGTGTATAGATGTTAGTTTCCTCGATAATACCTGTAAATGGTTTAATTGAATATTTTATTTTAGTTTAACACAATTTGATTGATTACAACATGATTAGACATAAAATTTAAAAAACTTTATTTCCATGGCAGTCGGGTAGGCCTTTAAGGTGGGATGCAACGTGTGTCGATACTCTTGCGCCATCCGATCTTCCTGGCTCGGTGTGCTGTGCTGGCGCTGCCGATGCGGCTGCGGAAAACCTCAAGCGGCGAAAGTATAACAACTTAATTGGTAATTATATCTTCAAGCCGTTTGGGGTTGAAACCCTCGGGTTCGTGCCGTGGGGTCCGAGTGCGCATGGTCTCCTCAAGGAAATCTCGATGAGGCTGGTTGACACTTCCCGTGACCCAAGTGCTGGTTTCTACTTTGGCCAGCGACTAATCATTGCCATACAACGTGGTAATGCTGCCAGTCTTTTGAGAACATTACCAGTCGACAGCAATGAGGATGAATTTTTCGAATTTGCCAATAGGTATAGTTAAGTTAGTGTTATATTTGTTTTTTATTAAATTCTTAAACATTAGTCATCAAAAAAAAAAAAACATGCCAATGTTAACGACCTTATTCATTCTACTGAGAGAACTTAATAAAATATTTTTACACGCTTTATATTAGCTTCACATGTTTGTATGTTTGTTTGTAACCGACTCCTTAGGGCGCGACTTGACCAACTTCAAACGGTCAGATTTCATTTAAACTTTGTAGACTTATCGAGGACCAATGACAATTCAAAAATAAAAACTTAAAAATCACGCTTTTGTAGTTAACAGAACTAAAAAATAGTAAATAAATAATAGTTTAAAAAACACACTTTAAAAACCAAACTAAAAAAGTAGAAAATAATTTAATTCTTAAAAAGCGTGGGGTGCTTGATATTAATTGATTATAAAAATACCTCAAAAAGCTTATTCACTACTATGGTTGATGCCAGCGAGCAGTAGTATAGATCCTGACTTTCTAGTTGTAGATGCTAAGTTTCAAACCAGGTTTCATCACCACTGGTCTCAAAACAGTGTGAGTAAAACGGTTGTCCTAGAGCAGGGATGGTGAACCTCGAGCCATTTTTTCCAAAAAATATTTAATATGGGATTGATGTACCAACAAACAATCTTGTCTTATTGACTACTAGAAAAAACGAAATACCTTCACAATAACAGGTACTTTTTATTTACAAACAGAAAAAGACTTTTATACAGTAATCAACGTCACACCACCTTATTCAATGAAAGAACAAATTAAGGTAATTTCTGGTATTAGGTTCTTAAATTGACTATTAGCAGAATGCAAGCTGAACTGGAATCCTGTGAAATAGGTACGGTTCCTGAAAGTAACGACTCTGGCTTAAGAAGATGAAATTATCACGGTCAGATTTTTATGTTCGTTACTGTGACATAAGCTGCCGTGCCCAAATTATTTTGTTGCATGCCACCAAATGCAGTTTGCCATCCCTGTCCTAGAGCCAAAAAGTTTGATAACATGTCACATCTATCGATCTGAACTGAGCCCGCATGGCTGATTACGGCCCATTCCCTCTCCCAGAGAGGAGGCCTATGTTCCAGAGAGGAGACCTATGTTCCAGCAATGAGAAAATTATAGGTAAATATTGCTTGTGAAATGCAGAATTTTGTGTGATGACAGTGTGATATACATAGCAGCATACATCACACTGTCAAAACAAAATTCCTTCCCAAGTGACATTGTAAATGCCACATAATAATATCATGATGTATTGCTTAATTTTAGGGTAGACAACATGCACTCTGCAACGGAAAGGTATCAACTGTGTTGCTGCTGCCTTGAACTGGTGTGTCGCAAGAGTCTGTGGAGGGAGTATGCCTGGATGGGCAGGATCGAAGTGTACGGAGACATGCTAAAGGATTGCTTCAATTTATCTGTGAGTTACTGGTTAAGGATGGACTAATTATTACTCCATTGTAAAGACTAACAGATGGGAGTGGAAACGCCGGAATGCCCTAAAAAGGACATAGTGACCTTCTTTGATGTTTTCTTATTTGATTGTTTATTGAGGCTAGCAGCAACTACAGAACGCCACCAGCAAAGATCCTAACGTACTCCTTTTGCCTCGTTATCTTTTAACCATCTCGATCTAACGCATCGACCGCGTTTGGTACTCCGATTGGTTCTTCACCAATCCAGGGCCAATCGGGGCGCCGAACGCGGTCGTTGCGTTAGATCGAGAGGGGTTTTTTTTTTGAGGGTGGGAAATCATCAAATAACTTCTCCCGCTCTGGGTGGGGCAGGACGGTTAGACTTTTACTGACTAAAACCCACCCGTTTTCCGTCAGTTGCCTGTGTGCTAGAGGCCACGGTATCTTTTTCGAACAACCCGCACCCCTGGCAGGCATCGGACCCCACCAGTTGTTGCTAACATCTCTGACGACCCCGTGTCTGGCACCCTTGATCCCCCTGTGACGGGTTAGCACAGTGGCCCCGCCGCCTACCACTTTTCGGCCGACGCTATACCGACACTCCTCCTCCCCTGCGGCCCCACCGCTTACGCCATTAAACGGTGGCAGCCCCGTCCAGGCCACGGAAGGAGAGAGCACTACTCAGAAGTACCGGCACTCCTCCCCTGCCGCCGCGTGTGACCCTCAGCCGCGATGCCTCCCATCATCGACATCGCGGCCCGCCTCAGTTACGATGCACCTCACCGCAACCTACTTTTTGGCTGCTACGTCGTCGTCTTGGAGGCAAAAGCCCTGACGAGCGGCCCCACCTTGGGGTTCCTCTTCGCTTCACCGTGGGAGGGTGACCACGGCTAATGAGCCCCCCGCAACGACAATGCGGGAACCCACTGGGGGTAGATCGACAGGGTTTAAGGAAACTCACAGTAGTGCCACAAGTGACTAGGGTAGAACTCGTTCGGGAAAGTACATCATACGTGTTGGTGATGATAATGATGATGGGACTCCCTTTTCCGCACGCAGACTCCCCTTTGGTCCGTTGTGCGTGGGGATTCTGGCTAACAAAGCCAGCCTAGCTCCACAGGTGACTGTAAACAGCCTATAAAGAGTCTCTGGTTATACACGCACGCCGGTTGCGAGTACCACGCGCCTGACCTGTCTGAAGAACATCAGCAATAAGGTCACTAATTATGTCCTAGGGCAGGGATGGCGAACCAATGGAACACAACAAAATAATTTGGGCACGGCGGCCTATGTCACAGTAACAAACATAGAAATCTGAGTCTGATAAGTTTATCTTCTTAAGCCTGAGTCGTTACTTTCACAAACCGTACCTGTCACATGTTTCCAGTTCAGCTTGCATTCTGCTAAAAGTTAATATACTTATGAACCTTATACCAGACACCAGAAGTTGCACTAATTTGTTCTTTCAAAAATAAAGACTACTGATTATTGTGAAAGTTTTTAGTTTTTTTCTAGTAGTCAATAGGTGAAGATTGTTTGTTGGCACGTCAATGCTAAATGATTTTTTTTTTTGGAAAAAGTGTCTCGCAGAGGTTTGGAGGTTCGCCATCCCTGTCCTAGGGCATCCCTCCGGGCGTTTCCACTCGCTCTTGACTTGCTGCTATTACCTTTCGTTACCAACTTATTTTAGTGACATCTACCAACCCGCACTGGGCCCGCGTCTTTCAAAGAGAGGAGACCTCTGTCCCGGCATTGTAAACACTACAGGTTGATTATGATAATTTTCTGGTAGTAAATATACTAAACAAGAGTGAACAGGCATTTTCTGGGCACGCACGATCTCATAGACCTCATCAATCGCTTTCCATCAGGCGTGATCAAACTCAAAGCATTTATTCAAAATAAACCAATTACAGGCACTTTTTAACTGTCAAGGTCGGTGAGTTAGAAAGATGAAGCAAGTTGCCCATTCCTAAGCGTAGGTACCTATGGAGAAGAACGGGCAAGAAACTCCATGGACACTCTTTTAAAATCATGGTATTGTTATAAAAACTTGGTCACATCATTATGTTGAAATTATCAATGTGAGAACGATGTAAAAAGACGTGCAAATTAAAGCGTCCGTAATTAAACAAAAATAAAATAACAATTCAGAAATTAAAATAAGGGAGCTAAAAGATGACCAGTCCCTACTGGCGGCGTCCGTTCACGAACATGACGTATGGATCAGCACCATTCAGCTCAACCATTTTGAAGGGAACTTAATGATCCAACACACACGCCACCACCAGCGAGACATTTAAGTGAGCATGATGATCGAGGTTTAGAGCATGCCCTTTTAGTAATAAAAAAATAAAAATAAAAACTTATTTTGGAAATGCTTGTGGCTAAATAATACGTAATTCGTTTATTTATTTATTTAAATTGCATTCCATATTGTAAAAAGACGTTACAAAGGGCTTAAAGCTAGATACATTCGAAAAGGGCCATCGAAGGTAAAGCTCCCCGTGTCAAGGTCGGGTGTGTGGATGGATGACCAACCATTACATACTGAGATGCCTCCGTTGGTACCAGCTATCATTCATATATCTGTGACAGTCGTTACGAGTAGTCAGAAGACCAAAAGTCAGACAGTTAGTCTAAAGGTGCGCTTACACGAGCAATTAAAATTGCTCCATCCTGGTCAATTCATGACGTCACGACTGCATCCAGCAATTTAGGGTAATGGCAACATGTAGCAACCTGTTGCATTACATACGGCCATACAATATCATGCATTATGGAGCAACTTAAAAAACTAGGCAATACGCGCCTCCCGCCGCCACCGCCGCCGGCCGGTTCATCTCGCAAAAACGAGACGTAGTTATACACGTACAAACGAGATAGAAAGAAAATTAACTAAAAATTTGAGTAGACGCAGATAGATTGTACTTATTAACTTAACTTCTAGTGGGAGCCGAAGGATGAAACCAAGGATCAAATATGTGAAGTTTGCATCACACGGATCAGGAATGCGGTGCAATTCAAGCAAAAAGTAGTGCAGTGTCAATCTACCTTAAGATTACAACTTGCAGGTAAGACATGTTCTACATCGTAGTTGGTATAATTATCATAAAAAAACCTGACAAGTGCGAGTCGGACTCGCCCATCGAAGGTTCCGTACAATTTTGTAGGTACCATATTATAATAAAAAAGATATGGGCAAATTTAGATTTTCGCGAAAACTTGTAAGTACCAAAATTTACCTTAATTTTTTACTTTGTTATTTTTTGGAATTTTTCCTTTATTTGTGCCGTAAGACCTTACTTTTTGCCAAATTTCGTGATTCTACGTCAACGGGAACTACCATATAGGTTTTCGACCCAAAACCTATAAGGTACTTCCGGTTGACCTAGAATTGACAATTTTGATTCAAAGCAAGGTCTTATAGCACAAGTAAAGGGAAAACTCTGAAAAATAAAAAAAAGTTGAAAATTAAGGTAAATTTTGGTAATTACAAGGTTTCGCGAAAATATAAATTTGCCCATATCTTTTTATTGTGTTGACTTAAGACCTTGATTATCATACACCTAATCCCGGTCCCGGGACTATAGATCTCAGTATCTGGCATAAATTTCAACTTGCTAGCTCCACCCGTTCCTGAGAAAATGGATGGTGACACACGGACAGACAGACGGACAAGAGAGTGATCTTATAAGGGTTCCTTTTTTACCTTTTCAGATACGGAAACCCTGAAAATGGTGTAAATTAGTATCACAGATAATCAAAGTATTTACAATAATTAAATTGCCTTGTTATTTGCCTTTCAGTATCCTCTCAAAATTACTAAACCTTAGAAGCATACTCTTTTAAATCAAAATTAGTAAACCATATAAGCATACTCTTTTAAATCAAAATTACTAAACCATATAAGCATACTCTTTTAAATCAAAATGACTAAACCATATAAGCATACTCTTTTAAATCAAAATTACTAAACCATATAAGCATACTCTTTTAAATCAAAATGACTAAACCATATAAGCATACTCTTTTAAATCAAAATGACTAAACCATATAAGCATACTCTTTTGAATCAAAATGACTAAACCATATAAGCATACTCTTTGAAATTGTTTTCAAAAATCTGTCTTTTAAACCGCACTGGTGCCTTATCACATCATTTCCCAGCCTATAATTACATAGTCTCATCACGGGGAACGCATTTTTACAGATTCTACTTCCATGCGTCTTTTCTCCACTCCCTTAAATATGGCCACACCTTTCTGTTCTGATACATGCTGTATAAATACATTTTCAGATGGAATGCGACAAATAAAGGAAGAGCTATTAGAAATGGAACTTCATAAAAAAGACGAATTTGGTGAGTTGCCTTGTATGTAGGATCGAATAAATGGTTTGTCACATTGGATGCGGTCTGCGGTCAGGTCAAAGTGAACGCAGCCCGCATCATGTATGAACAATATTGTCGTTCAGGGCAATCGGTCTGCGGTCCCGGCCAGGGCAACCGGTCAGCGGTCCGCTGCATCCGCTGTCCACCGCCCGCAACCAACCTGCCCGTACGCGTTCTTCCCTCCCCACCGCTCCGTCTACAAAAAATTGTACTCGTTTGCGTTCTTTGCTCGTGCTTGCACGGTCAGGTCGCATCTATACAAAATATATAGAGACAAATTTAAATTGTGTAACACGATTTAAATCACAATTTGAATATTTTTTAGGATATTGCTAATCCATTGCTTCTTTAATTTGTCTGCTCAACAACGAAAAAAACGCAATGAATGTTGTTGTAATGTTAAAATTAAACACATTGTTACTGTGAGTGTGTTAAGCAAACATTTATTTTTATCTTGTTTCCGTTTAACTTTTGGTCGCCACAACAAACTCAATACACAACAATAGCGGTTTGTGGACGGACAACAGTGCTGCCACCTATGACGAGCTTTAATTTTTAAACCCATTAAACATAATTACTGAATATTAAAATAATTGAAGTGCAGAGGCCAGCACATCAAGCTACCCCAATCTGTCAAATATCTTTGATAGATTTTCAACTTTAATACAACAGAATAAGGTTCATATTCAATTGTGAAAATTTGACAGTTTGGGATAGTTTGATGTAGTGGCGTCTGTACATAAATGTTCAGAAGTTGACATGCATTTGACAATGAGTTAAAAAAATTGTGTTTCGTATGCCAGGACCTATAGGGCTTCTTTTATATTTGCAGAGACAGAAATAATCATGAAAATAGAACGAGAAGAAGATTATGATAACCAGGCTGATAATGTGTATAATGATGAAGATAATAATAAAAATAATAATAGTGGTAAGTAAATTTCATAGACATATTCGTTTTAAAACATAGTTTGATTCGAGACCTTCGTGTCTTCGAAAGCACGTTAAACAGTCAAATTCAAAAGTCGTTTATTCAAACTAGGCTGAGAGTCAGCGCTTTTTGAAAATCAGAATTACATAAGACGGTTTCCCGAAACGCCCGCCCTTCCCCAGTTCCTAGTGCTGGAGCTGGGAAGAAGAAGTGGCGCAACAAACTCCCCAGCAGCACAGCCGTCTAATATCACGAAACACAAAACATACTGCATTATGTTCATATAGCTACAACTTGTAGTAACAAATGTTAAACCAGGTCTAGTTAAGTGCGAGCATTACTGCTTCGCTGAAGGAGGTGACGGCTAACCATGCACTCTCGCTCCGTACCATGGCCTGGACCAGGTCCGGACGCGAGAGATCGCCGCCGCCGATCGCCTCCATGAGGACACGGCGGTGCTCCTCCCAAGCCGGGCAGACCTCCACCGCATCCTCAAGGCGATCTTCGCAGTGGAAACACCCCGGGTGTTTCCTCCCGCCTTATCCGAAACAGGAACCTCCCGAAACAGCCATGGCCGGTGAGGACCTGTATCAGGCGAAAGGTGAGGACGCCATGCCGCCTCTCAAGCCACTCCTCAAAGAGGGGACTTACCGCCGCAATCGTGGCGTACCCAAAGCCCAAACAGCTGACAACCAGTCTTATGAAGGCTTTCAGGCTAACTGAATGCAGCTCAATAGGTGTAGTTTACACGGAGAGACTGCATATCTGTCATCTACAACCCAGTTACTGGGATGACAGAACAATACCCCTTGGTAAAACTGGTGGTAAGACTGTTGAGCTTATGACCACCCGTTGTGCCTGACAAAGTTTTTTTGTTAGAAATTGATTTACAAACAATTCAATTTAATTTTGTTATCTATGAATGACATCTTGGACCAATGACTTAGCGAGCTTTTCGAGGCATGAAGGTTTTTCGAAAGATAATAAACTATGATTCCCGAATATAGCATCCCGCATACGTTTTCTTGCGGTATCTGTAATTTAGCAATGAACCATCATATCATTGTAAATGACATAAGAATCACTTTGTCACAGATCCTCCACAAAGAAGGATGGGAAAAAGGAAGATTACAAAAACAAAGACAAGTAAGTTGTCTATGATTTACACATGTACATACGCCAATTTTGCCAATTGAACAAGGACCTTATGATTATGTAATAAAGTTGAAAATCTATCAAAGTAATTTGACAGATTGGGGTAGCTTGATGTGCTGGCTGTCTGTACATTCATCATGTTACCGTAAAATCACGCCTATTAACCCCTAAGAGATAGCCAGAGTAATTAGTACACAAGAACACCTACCTTACCTCCAGTTTGGTTATAAAGGCCAACTAATAAGGACAAGCCTATTACCGTTAATTGGGCATAAATCCAGAGTGTGTTTGACAGTTTAACAACATTCATCAATATCCTTCAAAATTATTTAAATTCTGATTCATAGTGTGTTACGCAAATAACTTCAATATAATTTGTTTTTTCGGAGGCCTGGCTCTCCGGTCAACAACGCACACGTGAAATGTGGTTACTAGGCACCCAATTTTCAGCATGGCAATGAGATGGGAAAAATTACATAATTCTTGTAGAGTATAGATTAAAACATGTCTTCATTTTTTCAGATAATTTAAGAAAACCTACTAGGAAATGTCAAGATAAGGTCAGCAAGAAAACTATAAACTATATCAATCCTCGACAGAACGTAGCCCTCATTCTAGAACATTCCACCATTATGCCCTTTAAATCTAGAGTAGGATACTTTAATTGCTTCTATTGCAACAAACAATTTGCTGGATTCGATCTGTTAAAAACTCATGTGAGTGAGTTACACGAGAATATCGGTTATAAATTTATTTTAAAAAGCATTTATAGGCCTCACGATCGTATCAGAGCAGATGTCAGTGACATCAGTTGCAGAATTTGCAAAAAGAAATTAAACGACCTAGAATTTTTAATTCAACATTTGACAGATGACCATAATGTCAAATTCAATTTTGACAGTGACACCAAAAAGCCCGCGGATTGTATTTTGGGTTACGATTTGAGCGAAGGAAGGTATAGATGCTGCCAATGCAAAGAGGAATTTACCTTTTTCAAAACACTGTCGAATCATATGAATGAGCACAGCACTGACCACGTATGTGATGTTTGTGGGCGATGTTTCTTACTTGCCGACCGTTTAAGAGCACACTCACAGTCGCACAAAGAAAAAAGTATAGTGAAATGCGATTTATGTGGAAAAATATACGGGTCTAAAATGTTATTACAAAGCCACGTGAGATACAAACATCTAAAACTCCCATTCATGTGTTCTATTTGCGACAAACCTTTCAATTCAAGTCAAAAACGAGTGAAGCATTTAGAAGAAGTGCACAAACGCGCTCCATTGGATTTAACTTGCAAAATATGTTCAAAAAAGTTTGGACATCATATAAATTTATATCGCCACATGAAGTATCATTTGAACATAAAACCGGAGCGTAAATACGGCTGTAGTATTTGCGGCATGAAGTTTTCAACGAACAGTGGACTCTCTAACCACACAGTTGTACATTCAGGAGAGAAAAATTATGAGTGTGAAGTCTGTCATAAAAAATATGGCCGACGGAAAACGTTGATGGAACATATGAGAATACATAAGAATGATAGGAGATTTGCCTGTGGCGCTTGTTCACAGGCTTTTGTTCAAAAGTGTAGCTTAAAAAATCACATAAGAGTTCACCACGGTCTTCTGGATTATGAAAAACTGATTGTAGATAAGAAATTGGAAGCAAAATAAAATGTTTTGTTACAAAGTTTTTTTTTACAAGTCTGCATTCTATATGGGTTTTTTTTTAGGTGGGAACTCATCAAATAACTTCTCCCGCTCTGGGTGGAGCGGGAGGGCGTGTCAGACTTTTACTGACTAAAACCCACCCGTGTTCCCTCAGTTGCCTGTGTGCCAGGGGCTGCGGTATCTCTTTCGAACAACCTGCACCCCTGTTCTGTATGGGGTTTGTTGAAACTGTTCAGGTTGAATGAAAGTAACTCATTATTTTGTATAAAAGTAGAAAAGTTTAACGTGCAATATTACACTAAGACACTTTTCAAAAATGGGTGTAATAACCTTATTACACCCTATTTTTAAGTGTCTTAGATTCTAAAATGCTAATAAACCACAAAAAAACAACATTTTGATTTAATTTATTAGTGCCCTAAAAATGCATAAAAGTTTCCATTTTCCTATTTCGCGCGTAATTTGACGAAAACGCTGGACACAGTGGACGCCGTATGGCTCCGTGGGTATTACGTCAGTTTGCTAAACAAATTGCGCTGATATTTTCTATGATAATTGTTTATAATTTAAAAAAAATAGTTATTATTCTACTTATCGTTGGTTTGCTGTTCCTGAATGTAAGATATTATTTCAATAAAAACTACTTTGGACACGAAAATAATAAAAGTCACAAAGTTGTTCAGTTGATTGGTTCATAAAGCGGTATGACGTTATAGGTAACATGATGGCTACTATTTCATGGTTTTCAAAAACAGATTTAAAAAGCTGGAATCATTGAATTGAATTTTTCAATTTATTTTCTTATTTCATGAACTAAAACTAACATTTTCCTACTGCTTTTTGCTTAAGGTGAACCTAGTCCACATTTTTCCCATACAAACTTCGGGAGTATATTACTCCACTGTTGGACAATGTACATCAAAAATTAAACATGGTATAGTTTTGTCTCATTATTAATATTGTCTGTACGGAAACAGAATACTAAAATAAAAAGCCATTAAAAAGTTAGGAGCCAACAAAGATTAGTTTTTCTTGCTAATTTAACCTAACTTTGGGCGTGTTTTAGTAATAAAAGAAGTGTAAAATCTGAAAAACCAAGTCGGTACCGACAAAGCTCAAATATCGAAAAGTTCAATAAACTTTATTGGTTATTGATTTATGCAGTGGCTTTTTCATAAAACCCGATCTTCCGAAGGACTGTTCTTAATTATTTACGCGCCTGTTGTACTATAAATGATCCTGCATCTCACACAATAATGTTGTGCGTGTAGACTAGCTTCTAACTGCTCATGAAAGAAAAGAAAGAAAAAACGTTTATTTGCGGTAAACATGACGCAAAAACCAGGAACACACAAAAAATAATAAAAAAAAGGTTGAGGGAAACATGCGTCACATCCACACAAAACGGCTATCGCTCAGCATTTCTCATCACTGATACTACCTCTGTCGGACACGATGCCTGGTGAGACAGCGTGCTTTTTAGCCAGGCCCATCAGTGAGTTCGAGCCCGCGACTAGGTTCCCCTTAAGCTATCTCAATCATTTATTTTTAGATATTTTCTCACACAGAAAAATACCATAACAGCTGTAGCTGGGGATATCCACGGAGCAGTACTGATGTGACATAAAGTTGCTAGTAAGTTATTAATATCCGTTGACATAGATTATAGAAGGCGTCAATTTCAAATAAATACAACGGAAACATATTTAAATACACAAAATCGTTCCACAAGTATGTTTGATTGCACGTATAATAATACCTACTTAGTATTATTGATTTTTATTTGAGAAAAAAGAACCCACAGAGTTAGTAACATAATATTAAAACAACTTATTATCTAGTGCTAATATCAATAACCCTCTGCACAAAATGCTTTACAGTTGAAGAGCCGAAACTCTTCGCTACAGTTCGCAGGATGAGGTTGCGACTGCCTCTCACTCTACTTAGTAGCAAAGCGGTTTCCTTTCGCTCAATCGCGTGAAAACCGGCGTACGAGCTTGCGCAAACATCTCCGACGCGCTTCAATAGCGAGGAAGTCTGAACAACATCCTGAAGCCAATTATTATACTGAACGCGCAGGACATCTACCGATATTTTGGTGTAATTGACCCATTTATTACTCTTGACTATGCTTTAGACAAGGTCGCGAGCGCGAGGTCAACAGAACATTAAGGTTATTGAGTAGGGTAAGTTCAAGTTCCAATAGGTTAAATTCATAAAACAAAATATGTCAGCGCCACTAGTGTTGAATAGCGGAACGACTAAAAAACAACTACAGTGTGCCCAAGTTTAGGGCGATAGCAGCGCCTCTGGTGTTGAGAAACAACCTGAACAAAGATTTTCTATTGACGCTGTGGTAAAACGGAACTTTAAGTAGGCAATGGTGCCGATTCTCTTGTCACAAAATTCTCTAAACTAAACTAAAAATCACTAAAATTTAGTTTATTCCTGTCAAACGACGATTTCCCATTCTGAAATTGACTAAAGTGACACAACTTATCTATATTTTAGTTTGACAGCACTAAGATTGTACTGAGTTTTTAATTTAGTGAAAATGGTAATTTTGCTATTCTGCTGTTGTCAAACTAATTATTCTATTCAATACAAAATTTCGATTGTATAGCTAAATCTGACTATTTTTAATCGCGATTAAAAAGGTGTGGAATAAAATTAGTTGTCAAGAACTAAAATTCACACTGACACCTCGACTTCGGGCGCAAATACAGTACTGTATCTTTTTTTTCTTTTCTTTTGCTTATATCTCGAAATTGGTGTGTCCTATCGTAAAAATAATGAAAATTTCGACCCCCTTTATTAAACCCCATACACCACTAAAACTCAACATGTAGGTAATAATTTTTTATATTTGCGATACAAAAAGTAAAAAAATCCATTTAAAACACGTTGAGGCTACCCCCCTGCGCGATTCCGGCTCTAAAAAAGATCACGGGGTAGGGCAAACGTGGAGTCGCGTTTGTCAAATTCGATTTTAGTTGTGTCAAAATTATTTTTAAATTTAGAGATCTTTTTTTGCAGAATAGCTTTAAGATTCTCATAGCCAAAAGTAAGGAATTTTAGTGATAGTTTAGTTAGTTTAGTTCGGTGTACAACAGAATCGGCACCATTGAGCGTCGTACTTTAGAGATGTTATAATAAGGTAATTTCTACCAAAACGAATCATATTGTCTGAATAAATTAATGAATTGAAAAGTAAATATTCATCAAAATGAGGCTGGTAAATGGAATCATTTCATTGCCGAATATCCATAGTCGACTAGGATGATTTTGAATTATTTATTATGGTAATATTCAGTATAATTTTAATAATTCGACTAATTCCGAAAAAAAGTAAAAGCTTTGAGCTAAGATGCCCTAAACTTACTCAACAGTGCAATAAAACGAAAATCTATAGAATTAAAAAACAAACATTTCAAATGTTTGTTTTTTTACGTACAGACGCCAGCAGGTCAACCTACCCGAAACTGTCAAATTTTCTCAATCAAATTTGAATCTTATGCTTCAGCGATAAAGTTGAAAACCTATTAAAGAAATTTGACAGATTGTAGTAGGTTGATGTGCTGGCGTCTGTACCTAATTTCTTAGTTACGGATAGATTTTAGGGTGAATCCGAATTACCTGAATTTCGAAGTTAGCTGAATACACTGGTGGGCTTTAACTTGTAGTTAATAAATGTGAAAAATCGCTTATAGTTGCTTTATATAAGCTAGCACCAAAGACTACAATAGTATACTGGGCTAGCACCTAGCAGCGCACACCGCACCACAGACTACTTAGAGATACTACGTATCAGACGACCCACTCCCATAGAGAAAAAATGGTCAGTAGAGTTGTCAAAAGTTGGAAGTTTAAAACATGACAGTTCGTTTTTTTTTTATTTAGTTGTTGAGTTTTAGGCAAAGGCTCACACAGAAAGCCTCACTTACCCTATTGTAGGTACTGTTTTCAGATCTTTTTTTTTTGTTCGTAGCTCAAATCCAATAATGTAAAACTTATAAATTACAGGGAACTACTGAGAAATATGTAAATGAAACAACAAATACTTGTTAAGATTTTTATTTTTTAATTTAGTTTTAAATTTATTATATGCCTTAGGTTGCATTCTCGGAAGAGATTTTCCTATTAATCGGGATATATCTGTGCCTTCTATTATTTTATTTATTATACAACACCAGTTGAAAATTACTAATTTTAACACATGGTCAAGGAAGGCTTTTTTAATTTATTTTTTATGTGTTTCACAAGAAAGAAAGCCAAATGAGTACTTAGACTTAATTTGGCTTTTTATTATTTTGGAAATGTTATTTTTAGCTGGACAGTGTTATATGTACTCATTTGCCACCAATGCAAAATATTACAGTTTAATCACTGAGAGGATAAGACAGTACGGAAATTAATCAACGCAAACTTCACTCGATCAACAACAAAACTGTAATGGCGGTAAATAAATAGCAGAAGCGGTAAACTGAAAACATATTCGAAAACCGCCTAAATTTGACAGTGAATTTTGTAAATGATCTATGGTTTTGGCACCTGGCGAAAGAGGGGTGAAGAATGATAGAAGGGGGTGAGGAGGCCTGTCTTGTTCGTTTCTTCCAACCATAGAGTATACGGTGTACATTTTTTGTTCTAAGTTTGCGTGCCGTGCACCGCACCGACATAGCTCGCCGGCGACTGTGACAATCACAGAACACTTAAACTCCTGGTGGCGATTTAAAATTCCCACGTCCACACAGATTTTGACAGCAGATTTGTCGTTATCGAGCTCAAAAGTCGCTGCTTGTGTATTATTTTATTTAATCTGTGATCCTGATCAATGTCAATGCCAAACTCAAAAAAAATCTAAAACCAGTGATGCCATTATAGCCCCTTCGGGGCTAGATCTAGATCTTTTTCTTGTTCAGCCCCGAATATAATGAGTAAGCTCCTAGCCCATAATATTATGATGGGCTATACACATTTACATAAATGCCATACCACAAATACAACGTCGTCAGTGCAAAGTGAAACCCTTCGGGCGGAATTAAATGAAGACTGTTATTTATTTACGTAATTTTATGATTAAACGATATTTTATAATCCAAAATGATGTATTTTTATTAATAATCTACACAGTAATAGTTATTCATGCAATTGATTGTTATAAAGAATTGTTTTTATTTCCCGTTATTTAGCCCTATTTTTTTCTTAATGTGCTAATCTAGCCTTTTTTAGAACTCGATTTAGCCCGAAAACTTGACACGCAGTTGGTAACACTGCCTCAAACAACATGGCGACCGGTCCAAAACGTTAGGAACGGTTTGGATTTATTACTTGCAATGTTTTCAATCAAATAAGTTAGTGTTACTGTTAATTTGCTGTTTATGTTAATAAAAATATCAAAGATAAGATTCAGAAATAGTTAAATGTTATCTAACACTAAAAATGTCGTCAGAAAATTGGAAATTAGAGAAGGATTTGTGTCGATGCTGTCACAGTGACGGAAGTTTCAAAAATTTGGCTGAGCCGTTCACAATATCGGATGTAGTGGAAATTTATGCCGATATGTTGAAAGAATGCTACGACATTGACGTGAGTAATAAGTTCAAATTATTAAATGACGCTCTCCCATTGTAAAATATGTTGTAGTTGGTGTTGGGCTGGTTGGGCACTGGGTTGTTTACACAAAAGTTATTGGTACATTTTAAATGTAAGGCTTTGAGACAACACCCTGACCTTAGTCTAATATGACGCCTACAGAAGCATAATACGTTTCGGTACTATTATTTCTGTTTCACATGGAACCACCCTCCAAAACATCTATTGGATGGAGATTGGTTCACTAAATGTTAGGACAACCATCTGAACAGAGCTGTTGAAGGGCTTGGCCAATTTTGAGAGCTGGTTTTTGTTATTTTTATAGTATGGAATGTAACCTAAGTCCTTTAAAAGTTCTTAGGCTAGAACAAGACATTTTGCGTCGACCCCAAATAAATTGCGACAAGGCCAGGAGAATGATACACAGGTTGGTCCGGGCATGGGTGACTATCTTCTCATACGAAGACCCCTCCGTGCCTCAGAAAGCATGTTAAGCTGTTGGTCCAGGCTTTAATTTATGGATCTTTGACAGTTGTTACGGGTCTTCAGCAACCCAAAAATCTGATAATCAGTCTTACTAAGGGTATTGTATTACCCAGTAACTGGGTTGTGGAGGTTAGATAGGCAGTCGCTCCATGTAAAATACTGGCATTCAGCTGCAACCGGTTATACTGGAAACCGACCCCAACATAGTTGTGAAAAGGCTAGGCAGATGATGATTGTTTTCTTGTTGATAATTTAGTTCTTTATCCAAATACTTTACAGATGGCTCCGGTCCCAGGAATGCTAAGTGCTGTGACGTATACAATCTGCGAGGTTTGCGTCATAAGACTACGAGATGCAGCAGACTTTAAGAAGCAAGTCCAATCATGTGAGGAGCGCTTCAAGGATATGTATAATAAGAATATTATAAAAGGTATGTAAATGAGATTCCTTATAAAATATTAACTGACCGCACAGACGTTATTCTGCCCGAACTTACCGGGTCCTACTGTTAATATAAACCATCCAACACACCAAAAATGTCATAGTTTGTACAGCGGTTTAGGAGGAGTTCAGTGAAGACCTTCATACGTCTTCTTAACTCAATGTTTGGAACTCGTTCTATTAGTCTGATGCCCAGCATAGAACGCTCCATGGCTCCAAGAAGGTTTACTTATTAAAATAAAATAATCAACCAAAAAAACCTCTACTTTCCCTACATTTTTTGAAAAGTTTTTGACATTTGATTGTCACCTATATGATATTACGACTACATTTTGAACGTTTTTATCTACAGGAATTGGCCTTCTGAAAAGATTGAACTTTGTTTAAGACAAGCTTTTTTTAAATTATTTTCAGGAGCTGATGCTCTGGATATAGAAGTAGAGGTCAAGCAAGAAATACCCGACTCAGAACCAGATGGTGAGTTGATAATAATATTCATAACACTATCTAAACATACACGCACGCCTCCGAAGGGTTAGGTAGAGGTAAAATCATCTGGTTCCGTGTGGTGCCAGACAAAAGAATAGTACCATCCCATTTCTTCCCATGGGTGTCGTAGAAGGCGACTAAGGGACTTACTAGAGAATGGGCACCAGCATTCTCTATGCATTTGACCACCATACTGGCGATCGTCAACCCGCCTGCCAAGCGTGGGGATTATGGCAAATGCCCCCCTTTTGGGGGAGGCTTAGGTCCAGCAGTGGACATCTTTCGGCTGATATGAATGTATGAAAATCTGCTTACCATTATTTTATATGGAGCGACTGCCTAACTTATGACAGCCGCCAGGGTTAATCGATCAGGGCAAGGCGGTTGGTCCGTGACATCTTCATCTTTACTTACAAGACCTCTCCATTCAAATTGGTCCCGGCTCATTCATGGATCTTTGGCAGTCATTACGGGTCGTCTCTGACAAACCAGTCCTTGACACAAAGGGTATTTATTGTATTACCCAGTAACTGGGTTGTGGAGGTCAGATAGGCAGTCGCTCCATGTAAAATATTGGTATTCAGCTGCATCGGTTAGACTGGAAGCCGACCCCAACATAGTTGGGAACAGGTTAGGCAGACGATGATGACTGTAACACAGGATAAGTTTTTATCCAGTGCGCAAACTGTAACCATGAATTCAGCATATCGTTCTAGACCCCCCAGCGTAGAAATTTTTCGTCGGTTATACAAAAACAAAATCCCCCGTTCCATACATTTTGACCGCGTAGGTATTGCACTTTTCTATGAAACAGCTGATTTTTTTTGTAAAATCGATGTAAATTTTCTGCGCTGGGGGGTTTAGAATGATATGCTGAATTCATGGTTACAGTTTGCGCACTGGATAAAAACTTATCCTGTGTAATAAAGTTGAAGAGTTTGTTTGAACGCGCTAATCTCTAGAACTACAAGTCGAATGTGACAATTTCTTTTTGCAATTCTTGAGGTAGGTTCTATGCTATTTTGTATCACGCTACGACCCTTAGGAGCCGAGCAAAAAGAAAAGAAGTCAGAAGGAACGCTTAGTGAAAATTAAGTTATATGTGGTGGGTCGAGGGCCGAGGGGAATCGCCCGACGAGAACCGAGCATTACCGAGAGGAGCCGAACTGACAGCGGGTGAAACCGTTGAACACAGCTAGTGATATAATCATCAAAGTCTCACCTTTACTGTACTACTAGCTGACCCGACAGACGTTGTCCTGTCTTATCTATGAATATTGAATTCGCATTGGTATAATGTTACAAAATTTAATATGGTTGTTAAGTTTTCTTAAATTTTCTAATGTTACGCGCAACTTTCTTAATTTTTAGGGTTCCGTACCTCATTACCACGTTTTTCATTTTTCGGAATTTTCCCTTTACTTATGCTAGAAGATCTTGCTTTTAACCAAAATTGACAATTCTAGGCCAACGGGAAGTACCCTATAGGTTTTGTGTTGAAAACCTATATGGTAATTCCCGTTGACTTAGAATCACGAAATTTGGCAAAAAGCAAGGTCTTACAGCACAAATAAAGGGAAAATTCAAAAAATAAAAATATTGATAATTAAGGCACAATTTTGGTAGAAGATATAATGGGTAGGTATGGAACCCTCGGCGCACAAGTTCGACTCGCACTTGTTTCTTTCATAAGAACCTCCTCCTGACAATAACAAACACAACAAAAAAATAATTCCAGAAGGTCCAGCCGTTCACGCGTGATGCCGTGACTAAGGGAAATAGGGATTCATTTTTATATATTGTACTTATACAATATTTACAGGCTAACAGACATAAAATAGCATTAATAATATGTACATGTATATAAAAAAAGAGAGAAAAGAATCACAGGGCATCAAAAAATTCGTCCACATCACTGTCAATCAGAAAAGTGCCCAAAAGGCTGGCAGCATTGCCGCGTTGTATGGCGATACTGATTCTTTGGCCAAAAAATATTCCAGCCCTCTGGTCAGCTGAAGAGTCGACCAACCGCTTGGCGATGTCTCGGTAAAAAAAAGGAAAACCAAGTGTGCACTCGGACCCCTTGGCCCCCGTGTTTCAATCCCAACTACTCGAATATAATATAACTTCTAATAAGATTGGAATATTTTCGACAATGTCTCTCTGTAAAAAATGAGGTTGGACTATTATTTTTTATATTATTCTTTGCAGATGACTTTAAAGAAGACTTCCCTCAGGATATTAACGACGATGACGACTTCGACGAATCTATGGACTTAAAAATAAATGATGAAGGTATGATTGTAGGGTCATTTTAAAATATTAATGTTGTTCACAACTAGAGATCGGATATTCGGACGCATGCACTTACAGTTGAAGTGTTGACTAATATGGAACGCGCTTTTGTAACGAAAAAGTCTTAATTAAATGTAAAAAATATATTGTGTTATCTAAAACACACCCTTCTCTTACAGACTTTCACCCTACATACACATATTTGCATCGTGGTTAATTTTAAATAAATATGCATCTGAATAATTATGCAATTCTAATAATTTGAAGTCGCTTCCATACTATACACCTGACTAGTTGAGCATTCCCGGTGTACATAGCATCCTTGGATTTTTACAAAAAAATATATTTTAAGAAACTGCATCCATACTTTCATAACTAAAAATTAACTTAAGGTAAATTAACTTTATAGGTATTTAGATCACCAACTATTCATTGAAACCACTTTGTACTTTTAACAATATAATAACTTCGAACTATAAAATAAAGATATAATACATGAACCGGAAACGACTGCCTCTTACAGCGGTTATGTATCCGAATATCCGATCTCTACTTATAACAAAGAAGTTTCTTGTAAATGAATCTTATTATAATATAAAGAAGAAGATAAAATATCATTATAATTTTTAATTATTGACATGTCTTTGGTACTTTGATATTTTTATATTGACCTCTGTATAATTATTGTTTTACTTAATTGCAATATGATTTTGACTACCAGTTGAGTAAAACTTATTCAATATTATTTGACTTAAAAATGTTTATAAATGAACAAATTCAAATTTGATAATATTTGTACGCTTTGCAGAAAAACAGAGAATCTTTACTAATATTGTGACATCTCACACACCTTATTTACAAATAAAGATTCTTATTCTTCTTATTCATCTTCTTCTCTAACACATAACACAAAACATCACGCCTGTTATCCCTGAAAGGTTAGGCAGAGATGTACCTATAATACATCTCCGTTCTCCCCCCGTATAATATACAGGGTCAAATTATATTAGCTGGCAATACTTAACTCACGTGTATCAATATCGAAAACGAATGGAACAAAAAATCGTCAGGAAATCTTTTTTGAATCGTCATGAAATATTTTATTGTGCAGGAAATACTTTTAAATGAAGTGTTTTTATTCATTATTATAAACAAAAATTGTATTACAATTTTCATTTAATGCGCTATTGTACATGATAAAATTTAGTCAATTTTGGCAGCTGTTTTACCGAATAGGTAAAATCTTTTATTACATGTAATTTATACTGATCAAGCTCAACTAAAACTAACTTATATACAGAGTTGTCGGTAACGGTGTCGCGAATTCAATTGTTTTTTCCCCATCTCAAAAAATGCTCAACGCGCCTAAAGAAGTTTTCACTTCGGTTCCAATATGGAGAAGAGCCGGCAAGAAACTCCATTAAAAATAAATGTAATTGGTTTTTACAGTGTTTCCAAATTATACACCGTGATATTTTAATCGTCTTACAACGGCAGCCCACTTCATGTATCTAATGACTACTAATAATTTAATTTAAAAAAAAAAAATAACATATGAATAGAATATAGAGATGGAATGATATGGAGGTTCTGGGTCTGGGTTTAGGTCTGACCACAAGCGAGGCAGTTAATTTTGAGCGGCTAAATCAAAAGTCGTTTGTTCAGACTAGACTGCACTTTTTGAACGTCAAAATTACATTTAAAAAAAAAATGCCAACCCTTCACCACTTCCTAGTGCTTTAGCTGGGAAGAAGTAGCGCAACAAACGCCATGCATTACAATTCAAACCCAGGACCTCATTCTAGATCTGGGTTGACCAACGAAGCATTTAATTTTTAAAAGTTAATTTTCTGCAGATGAAAAACCCGTGGAAGAAGAAGAAGTAACAACAAAAAAGAAGTACAATACTAGGCCTAGGACCACTGTGAAGAAACCCACTGTGAAGAGTGCACCAGTGAAGAGTGCGCCAGTGAAGAAATCACCTGTCAAGAGTAAGAAGAAAACGAAACGGAAAAATCTGAAACCGAAGTCCGCTGACACCGAAAATGATGCAGAAGCGAAACAAGGTAGGATATTTTTACATAGCACACACATACTCAATGTATAATGTCCCCACAGGTGGCACACAGGCCTCCTCTCGTTAAGAGGGAGTGTGCCGTAATCCACCACGAGGACCCAGTTGGTGGATACCACATGTCTTCGAATTTTTGTTTCTAAAACATCGCGGTTTTCTTCACCGTTTTGAGAGCAGTGGGGATGAAATTATTTACACGAAGGAAAGCGCCTGCAACTCCTTCCACCTTCAACTCACGATCTACAACTCGTAAGTCGTCGGGTTTGTCACTGGGCCACCACTGCTCGTGAAATTACGAAATTCATATTCACGTATTTTTTATTAAACTTGTTCTGTCTTATTAGAAAACGCGATCTAACTTTTGTTCTAGCCTAAAGCTCTGAGCCAGTTTTTGTATTTCCAACTTTATTTCGATTTCGGTACATTTCTTAATACAAAAATGACAAGTTAGCACCGGACTAATTTAAATTTAAAATAAATTTATTTATTTATTTATTTCAGACAACATTAGTCCATAGTTTCAAAGCTCATACAAATAACTTTTAAACTATATTAAAATATAAAACAGATAAAATCCAAAATAATATTGTGATTAACTAAATTTAAAATATTCAACGACTGGAAAAATTATATATTTTTTTATCAAAAACTTATAAAAATGTCAGAATCGAATAAAAAAAATGTAAAATATAAAAATTGACAAAATGTAAAATGTTGTAAAAATGTCAAAATATTAAAAAAACAAAGGTTAAGTATATGTAAAAATTGCAAACAAAACATGGTAAAAACTTTACATTTTTACCTGCCCCAAGCCTGATACACGGGTGCATGTAAGGCTTACCAGTGCCGCCTTAAAGGCCCGTCCAACCTTTTGGCAACAACGGTAAGAAGACTGTTGCCGCTGCCCCGCACTCTACTCACCATTGAGGTCGCCCTCTTGCGCATACTGGCATAAAAACAGTTAATGTGGACGCTCGCAAACATTCCTGATGCGCTGCAGAAGCGAGGCAGCCACGGCAGCGCCCTCAGCGCATTTGTTAGTTTTTTTAAAGAAATCATATTTCGATTTTTGTTAGGTCACCGAGGTTGTTTTTTAAGTAAAAACCTAACTGAAATCGAAAAACAGCTCCTTTCACAAAAACCGAAAACTTAGTGCAGTGCTAAATTGTATTTTTTTTTATCAAGAACTTTACCCAAAAAGAATAAAAGTTGGTAATGCAAAAACTGACTGAGAGTTTTAGGCTAGAACTAAAGTTAGGTCGCGTTTTATAATAAGACGGGTTGCGTTTTAGCTTGGCGATAGTTATCATCAACCTATCTGCATTTATTGATAGATTCTGGCGTTATTAATTTTAAAAAATGAAGATTGCGAGATAGGAGAGTCTGTTAAAAAAAATCGTACGTTTTTTGCAATTTGCAGGTTTGTTAGCTTGTTTGTTGATTAAAATATATAATAGTTCGTTGTTTGCACTACTTTCTGTAGGTAAATGATACAGATGTTCAGTTTAAAATGATCCTTATACTATGTACCTTAACTACATGCAAACAGTTTAAGTTATATTAATAAAGACTCATTCATTATCAGAGGTCGGAGTAGGTAGATTGATTTTATATACTTGCGTCAAGATATTATAATATGGACATGCCGTTTTATCCATAATGTGCGGGAAGTACCGGAAAAAGTTCCGGAATTGGAATTATGGAATAACATAAAATAAAAAACATACAGATAGGCTAACAAAATCGTTTATTATATGAATGATACTGATACTGATTTCTTTCACCATTAGCTAACACTGGTAGCGTAGATTGATATTATTAATACGTTTTTCACCTTAAACACAAATTCGTGCTAATTTCAAAATTCCGGAACAAATATCACAATAAATATGAAGTTCCGGTATTTTGGAGGCATATCCATATTATCCTCTACGTTTGACGTCAACGACCTTAAATCAATCTACCTACTCCGACCTCTGTTCATTATCAACACATTCAATGAAACTATACAAGTTTACCATGTCGAGAAGAAATTCAGTGAATAGTTTGAAATAGGCAATACAATGCATAATGTCAAGTTTAATAAAGTGGGATTATAAATTCGTCAAGCTCGAGGTCAATACAGTTAAATTAAAAAATAAATATAAATGATTTAGTACAAGTCAAGAGTAGGCACAGAGATGTCAGTCATGTTATCAATTGAAATTCCCATCGGTAGAAAATTCGCCAATTGAGTAATAACATTTATTAACCGATAGAGCAGTCAATTTCTTTTTGAATAATGGAAATGTCTCATTTTTTATTACATTAAGTATTTCGTTAAATATGATCGGACCCATACATATAACACTATAACAAAATATGATTCGCGACCGTAACAAATATGACTACAGAATTATTATCATTAGTGGTCACCCAGTGGTCGAAATTCGACCATAATTCATTTAAGTCTTGATGTATTTGTAATGCGTTATATAAAAATATTAGCTTTCTGCTCTCTCCTTCTCCATATAATCTTTAACTTTAATTTCATACTCCTCCGTCCGCGTAATTTTTGTAAAAAGGGGTACAAAGTTTTTGCTTCACGTATTAATATATAAAGTCTATTCGCTGAGAGTTCATAAATATTATGATACGTCTCCAAATAGGGACTGTCGCATAACTATCGCAAACTGTATGGCGGCTGTCGCTTATCTCCCGCTTTCGCCGTTTTCGTGGTACGAGGCACGTATATGTTGTGAACTGCGGCCCGAACGGCGAGCGGACGCGGCGGCCATATTGCCATTCCGTTCTGGAATGCGTTTCGAGTGAGTCGTTTGGGTGTTCGCGTGTTGTTTTTTGTTTTATACTGTTAATAATTGTTTTTATCGAGCGAAATCGAGTAGGTACTCAATGCGTGTAGCTATTTAGTTTTTGTAGAGTAGGCTAATAAAAGTTTCGTATTCATTACATTCGTATTCATTACATCGGCGTTATACTCACACAGTTCGAACCCAGACAAGTAACAAAATATATGTCGTGTATAAGTTTTTAAATAATTAGCGCGCCGCAATTTGTAATGAGTTAAGAAACCCTGACTTTATCAACTCTCGGCGAACAGACTTTAGATGATTTTATCAGCAATACAACCCTCTAACTTAGTATAATCTAATTTAAAGACTTTTTCATTAAACAGTCATTAAATACATATACACGTCATAATGAAACAGACCGGGTTAGATATACGACCATCCGTTCCATCTGCCAGGGGTGCGGGTTGTTCGAAAGAAATACCGCCGCCCCTGGCAAACAGGCAACTTAGGGAACACGGGTGGGTTTTAGTCAGTATAAGTCTGACACGCCCTCCTGCTCAACCCAGAGCGGGAGAAGTTATTTGATGATTTCCCAACCAAAAAAAAAACCATCCGTTCCATCACAAAGATAACTGATGTCACTCGGGAAGCTGCCACACTAAAATGGAATTGTGCTGGACACATCTGCCGCATGTCAGACGACCAATGGGCGAAACTTACGACCCAATGGGTTCCTCTTAATGGCAAGCAACATCGCGGTAGGCGCTGACGGAGATGCCGAGATGAGCTGGACTCCTTCAACAAGGACTGGTCCTTAGCAGCTTTAAACAGAGCGAAGTGGAAGGAGGGTAGCGAGGCCTTTTTTTTTGGGTAGAGAGGCCTTTGGCCTATGCAGTGGGATAGCACAGGCTTTTATTAATAAAATAAATGTACCTGCAAATTGCAAAAACCGTTACAAAATTTGAATTACACAGCTTACCTTAGCGATTCCTCGTTCAGTACGATACTACTGAAAAACAATTTATAGTATTTTAGTGTGTGGAGAGTATCCGAAGACAATTTAGACGTGTGGATGTCAATTAGTGGCGCCTTTAACAAATTAAGTGCTTTTGATTTGGTTGTACTTGAAAACGTAATTCAGTTTAAAGATGTATTTTTATATGACAATCAATCGGCCTTTTCCCAACTATGTTGGGGTCGGCTACCAGTCTAACCGGATGCAGCTGAATACCAGTATTTTATATGAAGCGACTGCCTATCTGACCTCCACAGCCCAGTACCTGGTTAATGCGATACCCCTCGATAAGACTCGTCACACTTTCGGGCTTGTGACGACACGTAACGACTGTCAAATATGTACAAATAACAGGCGGGATCAACGGCTTCATGTACTTTCTGAGGCACGGAGGAGTCTCGATACGTTATGATATGGTCGCCCATCCACGTTTATTTTTTTTAATGACAATTGAGGTTGATTTTATTAAGTACCTCCCTGAATTTTCGTCGATGATTTTTCAATAACAATTTTGTTATGTTATTCTAATAATAATTGTGAAAAACTGGTGAGATGTTAAATTGAAAGCTTTTAAATACATTTGAGTGAGTGCTCTCTCCGCCACGAAACCATAGCAGCGTAACTGTTGTACGGTAAGCGAAACCGGAGCAAAACTGCCTGTTCTAACGCACAGACTTGATTATAATTCTATCTCTTTCCGGCGTGATTTCGCTGATCTGATAGAAAGCCAGTTACACTTTCTCGCTCAGCTCGTTATTCTGTTGCGGTGCTGCGTTTGTTTCGAATGTAACCGTGGCAACCGACCAGTTTATAAAGCGAAACTTATTTTTCTTTTTTGTAAAATGGATATTGATTTTATGGAAAAACTTGTCTAAGAGGTCCGAAGCAGACCTATTACTGTATTTACTAAGTCGAAAACGACGGCTTTATACTCCGATTGCTACAATTCAACTAACTCTCATGATGTTTTGCGACTCGAATAGCGACATAATGTAGTAATGTTTCTTAGCGGAATTGGTTAAGCGGTTTCCCATCATTATATTTGCAGCGAATTTGTGCTAACGCCCTCAAAATACAGAGTTTAGCGAGTGCTTTCTCCGCCGCGAAACCAAAGCAGCGAAATCGCAGTATTTCTGTCGCAGCCATCTGGTTAAATTACCCAGCTTATTGGACGCCTAGGCCGTTCATTAAACGCCGGCATCCAATTTGATGCCTAGGCCGATAGTTAATTGAACGAGAATAATTCAACGTTTAACAACTTGGCGTATTGAAAGTCAGCCCTTTGAAGATGACTGACCAAGACTCAGCCAAGTGATTCACTTTAGTTCAGATTTTTTCTACTGCGGCGCTAGTAGTCACCAAAACAAATAATTATGGCGCAAACCGTGAATTTTATTTTTCGTTTTTGTGTGCAACTTTAAGTGAAATTAAAGTGTGATATTGTGAAAATAGTATGAAACTGAATTATTATTGAGTAATATTCGTGTTATGTATTTTTTAATGTTAACATACATTTTACTATTACTAGTTACTTAGTGGTAAGTATTAGTAAAAAGTAGTCGTACATCATAACTATAGTTTGGGCGGTGAAGTAATTACTCGGGCCACCATCATAAAAGACTTGGGAGTGACTTTCGATCGTGGTCTGACATTTAGAGACCACGTTTCTATCCTTGCGAAGGAATCTTTCAGGCGCTTGGGATTTATTTTAAGGAATGCTCGTGACTTTCACAATCCAAATATTATTAGACTGTTGTACACTGCTTTGGTTCGCAGCAAATTGGAGGCCAGTGCCTGTGTTTGGCATCCCTATGCCGCGACTCAAACACTGATGCTGGAAATGGTACAGAAAACTTTCCTAAGATGCCTGTTCCAAAGGTTATATCATTTCTTTCCTTACATGTACCCTACCAACTATCTTTTAGGGACGTCGGGTTTTAACTCACTAGAGGTGAGAAGAGGTCATGATCAGCTCACGGTAGCCTGTAAGACATTACGGGGACGTATTGACTGCCCAGGGCTCCTTGGCCTTTTCTGCCGATTATTTGTGCCCGTCAAATACATCGGACACCGTCAGAGCCGCCGGCACGATCTGTTTGCGCAACTGCCATGTAAAACTGTAGCCAGAGCCGAATCCCCAGTCTGTCGTACCTTAAAGATGCTAAATGCCCTTCTGACTGCCCACCCTGAATGTGATGTGTTGGCGGATGAATGGAATAAAATTATGCGTATATGTCTGGTGTTTTGTGAGGGAAAGTATGCAAGGAAGTCCACTGTTCCATGTTAGTTTTTAATTTAATCTATATCTTAACATAGTTATTTGCCACGTTATAATATTGTTTCTACGTTAATTAATGTAATTGGTGTTACCGTTTTAATTAACTATAAATAAATAAATAAAATAAATCATCAATTTTGAACTCATAGTCACCCAAACCAAACATCACAAATTCACCAATATGCATTATAACTAAATGATTAAAAGACATTAAGCCATCTGGTTAAACGTTGCGCTCAGTAACTTGGCTAGTTGTCCTTCAGCTATTTAATTGGATGCCGGCGTTTAATGAACGGGCTAGGCGTCCAATTAGCTGGCTAATTTAACCAGATGGCTGCGACATTTCCACCATGACTTAAACGATGTACGACAAGCGAAACTGCCCGTTCTAACGTACATTATGATTATGTTTTAGACGGATTGCCTAGTTGCTCTAGTGGTCGCAAGCGCTACTGAGCATGAGGTACTGGTCTCGACTCCCAGGTCGGGCAAAGTGTAATTAGGTTTTACGATCGGGAATTTTTCAGTAGCAGCTTAGATTTCTGCCCGGCTAATGGCAGTGGGCTCGCCCCCTGTTACAATGGACTTAAATATGACGTGGGTGAACTATAAGTACACTTCGGGGAAACAGGGCGTGATGTTGTTATGTTATATGCGGATTTTAGAAAGGAAACGTATCTTCCATACCGAGTCGAATATACAGGATAAGTTTTTATCCAGTGCTCAAACTGTAACCATGAATTCAGCATATCATTATAGACCCCTTAGCGCTGAAATTTTTCGTCGGTAATTCAGAAAAAAAAATTAGCTGTTCAATACATTTTGACCGCGACCGCGAAACAGCAGATTTTTTTTGTAAAACCGATGTAAAATTTCTGCGCTGGGGGGGTCTAGAATGATAATGCTGAATTCATGGTTACAGTTTGCGCACTGGATAAAAATTTATCCTGTATACAGGGTGTAACAGAAACCCTATTGCTATCCTTAAGCACTAAAGATTACAGCTGGTATAGAATTACTATACATAGTTTCAGCTCAAAATAAAATACTCTAAGAATTGATACCAAATTTTCGGTTTCATATGTTTCTTAAATTCAAATCATAACAAACGTGTCACCGCACTACGTAGGTCAATAACTTTTCATGTTACTTGCCAATATCACGATAATTCTCTTCCAAGTGATGTTTTTATTTCAATTGAAAAGTTCGGTTTCTGTTATCAATGTACTAAAAATTCTCATAACTTCCGAACATGTAGAGATAGGATTAAAAAACCCTTCCAATATCGTTTGATATCATCAAATGAAGTCGTGCCCTTGGTATGTATATACCCTTTCCGTTATATGTTGTATATCTCTTATCGCTGTTCACAAAAACAAAACCCAAAAATTTTGTCAACGATGACCGCTTTTCTACCAAAATCAAAATCAAAAGTAATTTATTCAAGGCTGAGAATCAGCACTTTTCGAACATCAAAATTACGCCCCCAAAACGCCCGCCCTTCACCACTTCCTAGTGCTTTAGCTGTGAAGAAGAAGTGGCGCAACAAATTCCCCAGCAGCACAGCTGTCTTTTACCAACGCCTTTTTGCTGTCGGTGACAAGGCCAATCCAGATTATCGACATTTGTAATTTTCGACACGATAGCCTGTTGAATGGTTGCATGATGCATAATCAGCCTATGGCGTTTTCACTGCCGGGACTGAGAGGGAGTGGGCCGTAATCGACCACATTGGCCCAGTGCGGGTTCGTAGATGACACATATCTTCGAATTTTTGGTTCTAGGACGGACGTGCTGGTTTCTTCACGATGTTTTCCTTCACCGTTTTGAGGCCGTCACGTTTTGGCATATTTCGTTACATGAGCAATCGATGATCTTATGACTGCGTCAGTGAGCGGAATTTGCGCAGCTGATTTTGGGCCAAAGATGTTTGACCTTTTTGCCATCGACACGCTATGAAGAAGAGTCCTTCAACCTATTAAAACATATTAGTTACTTAGTTGTGACAGACCGAAGCTTCGTTTTCGGCCATTTTAGGCCAAAAAATTACGATTCGGCCATATTTCCGTTTTCACACATAAACCAGCTGAAACTTCAGCCAAGCCGATAATTAGAAGTTCGTGTATTGTCGCGCGTCGTTCGGCCTACTTCGTAAAGCTCGGCAATATCAAGTGACGTCCGGCTAACTTCGGGCTAAATCGAGTCCGCTCGTGGTTTTACACAGCTGCCGAACCGTTTTGAAATGGTAAAGCGGGGTTACGTTATATTTTTTGTTAATACTTTTTAATATCTAAATCGTTTTCGTTTTCGGTCGAAAATAAGACTAAAAGCCGAAGCTTCTTTTTCGTTTTCGGATGAAAATCAATTTTTGGTCGGATACTACTGCTCAGCGGCGATGAGTGACCAGGGTTCGCCAGATGTATATGCCATCGAATGTCCTATGGCCTGCCGTCGGTCCAGAATGCGCGATTTTCGATTGTTCATTATTAAATACTTTGAGTTGTGGCAGTGTTGAGTGTATACAACATGATGTAAATATCCAACCGCAAAACAAACGAACGACAAAAAGGCGTTCCTCAAAGAAACCCTCCCGTGTCTAAAACTGTGAAAGAATCCCGAAGTCCGAAGACCGAAGATAAACGAACATCGCCGAAGAAATGTGTGAAATTCAAGTGTGTTTTCTGTCTGCAGGCCGAGTTGTGGCGCCGAAATTTCGCCTTAACGACGAAGACTATAAACAAATCGGTGACTTATACCACTGTGCCCGTTGTGAAAAGACATACGAGAAATTTAACACACTGAAATTTCACATGAAAACGAAACATTATAAGATACCGAGATATAAATGCACGATATGTATGAAGGAATTCATGACTCCTGCGCCTTTGACTGTGCACAAGCTGGAAGAGCATAATGTGGATGACAGATTCAATTGCAGAGCGTGCAATAAAATTTTCAATACAAAAGTGCAATTACGAAAACACATCAACAATTTCCATATGCTTGGAGAACGGTACAAGTGCGAATTCTGTGATTATGAGTCATTTAGTTTCGAAGGGATGTACAAACATAAGTTTAAACATAAGACTGTGAAGGACTACCATTGCAGATTTTGTAGAAAATCATTTTTGAGGAAGACCACTTTGGATTTGCACGAGAGGATACATACTGGGGATCGGAGGAAAGTTTGCACTGTATGTGGTCAAGCGTTTGTACAAAAAGCAAGTTTAAATTATCACATGACGAAGTATCATCCTGAGGTCAATTTTTAGCAGGCACATTTAAACCGCATCCTTACAACACACACACTCGAAACACGCACAACACACACACACACACACACGAAACATACACACACACACTTTCAAACACAATCCGAGGGTATTGAAGGAAATTCCTAAGCCATTGCTTTATAGGTTTGAAAATTCGTCTGAATAATTATCACAAATAATGCAACGAACGTGGGTGAACTGTCAAATTGAAACGCATTGCGACCAATTGCCAATTTATGTGTGTTTCGCAATTACCCTTCCGGTTTCTGAAATGCTTATGAAAACAATTTGCTAACAGACTTATCATATTCATAAAATAACTTTTTGAATAGTCGGGTTATAATTAAAATGTATAATTTTGTGTGCTGTAGTGTAGTGGGCTGTATCACGCGGGCTTAGTGCGGGTTGGTAGATGTCACATGTTTCCGAATTTTTGGTTCTAGGACACACAATGTTTCCACATATTTTACTTCACCGTTTTGAGAGCAGTGGTAATTAAATAATTTATACAAAGTACAATTTGTAAGTAGTTGCGGCCATTACCACCGCGGCCATAACAAATAATCGAAATGTAAATATAAAAGAACATGTGAAGCAATATTATGCCTTATGTTGTAAGAAATATTGTACACTTTAGAACATTTTTACACAGTTACATATTGTTAGTTTACTGAAAGGTGCTAAATGATTGTTGTAATTTACATTTTTGTTTATTTTTTTTTTGGTTTATTAGTTAGAAATAGTTTGCCACACTAAAACATTAAAAATAATAATTTACAAAATTAAAAAGCCCGAAAAGTGCCTAAAAAGTGAAATTTAATTTAAAAAGTTTTTAAATTAAAGTTCACCTTTTAGGCAGTCGGGTTTTTTGATTATGTAAATTATATTTTTATTTCACAGTTTTTAGTTAAGTAATATAATTATTTTTGACGTTAATGAGATCTATTTATGAAATCCTTTATTTTGATACCCCCCACAATAGGTTTAAAAAAAATATATTTTGAAGACATAATATGGCGCCAAAAATCGGCTATTTTAATTTTCATAATTTTAATATACCCAGTGTCACTATCACAATTAAGACGAATCTAACGGCACCTCTGAAGCTGAAATCGATCATGCCGTTCAGGCTATAGAGTAAATATATGTACATACATACCTACATACACTCGAAAAACATAACCCTCCTTCTGGCGCAGTCGGGTAAAAAACGATACCTGCGTGACTTGAAAGATGTATGTACCTTAGTGGCATAGGCACTGATCGCCAATTTGTTTTTTTTTTCTGCAAAGTTCAACTATCGTGTTAAAAACGTTCAAAAACGAGTCGTAATCTCACCTTAGCGACAATCAATGTCAAAGACCTTGTCAAAAATATACGTCAGAATGAGATTACACTCTAAAAGCTAATAAACAACCTGATTCAAAAGTAATCACTTTTTTAAATTATGAAATGTATCTAACTGCTAGAGAGTGAAGACCTGGTGACCTGAACCACAGGCCTTTAAAGTAGGCTTTAAGAGCCTGTGGCCCTTAAATACGAATAGCTTAGGCACCCGTTTCCTACAGTAAACTGAACCATATCATGTACCGTAAGTATCACAATGCCTGCAATATTTATTGTGGTGAGAAAAATAAATACTTTTACTTATGTACTTATTATTTTCTTAAAAATACGGGAATTGTTCCTCTAAAAGTGCTCACATATCTTTTACTCCGACTGTCTTATTTTTATAGGAAGATAAATAATACAGGGTAAATTTTTACCAGTGTACAAACTGTAACTATGAATTCAGCATATCATTCATCATCACCAAAAAAAAAATAAGCTGTTCCATACATTTTGACCGCGTCCGCGAAACAGCTGATTTTTTTTTTGTAAAACCGATGTAAAATTTTACGCTAGGGTGTCTAGAATGATATGCTGAATTCATGGTTTCAGTTTGCGTACTGGTTAAAAAAATATCCTTTATATGGTGCGCAGGCGACAGCCGTGGAGGCGTCTACAAGTCAGACCGTATGACCTCTGTTGCAAATTTGCGAATTTTTTATTAAAATTTGGGTAACTCTGGTACTATATTCATGAATTTTAAATAACAATAACTTTTTAATTTACAATAATAATTAGATTTTGTATTAATATTTGGCTATGTTATTGCAGTACCTATTTTATATACAGGGTGGCAGCATCGACGCACAAACTGTAACTATGATTGACCGGCAAACCAATAGCAATCAGTGTATGTTCACTTTAATGAATTTATTAAGCTGTTATGTAATAAGGAATTGGTTAAGACAATGCAGATTTTTTTTATAATTATTTATAAATATTCTTCTAAGTACGGTCAACTGTGCCATATTTATTTTCTAAGAACAACTTTACCTACTTAAATTTGCAGGCGGCAACCATTAATATACAAAAACCAACTATGCACAGTCACGAACAAAAGTAACACTCAAAACTGTCCTGAATTATAAGTCAGTGGTTATAGTTATGATAGAACACATTTTTTTGCAAATTCAACCTTACACGCATGACTTAAAGTGGTTTTTACAAAGCGATGTCCAGAAAACACTGACTGACTGAAAGATGACTGGATACTATTTGACACCTATTTATGCGGACGTTTTTGAGAAGCTGATTGTGTATCTTGGGGTTTTTGTACATCAATGGCGGCATGAATGACGTCAACTTTCATCTGTTATGAAAGTCGACAATTTGTACAAGATCTTTAGTAAAAGGGAATATGCATGTTTTTTCCCCTTAATCAATGAACCACGTTAATACAAACGCAAGAAAAGTATTAAAAGTCAAATTTTACTACGGTTTGTTGCTCAAAAATATTGCTAAAATTAAACAATTTTCTACTACATTGCATTGTGCGTTACTTACGTGACCAAATTGTGACGTCACTTACCACGATACTGCTTTCCCAAATCATGTAAATCAAATTATTTGTTTGTGCTTTGTTCGAGCAGATATTGCACTTACTATCTTACCTTAGTGAGAATGCAAGCAGTTGGCTAAGAAAATATATTTATTTACATGCTGTTTATGGTCACTTCCGGCATTTTTGAAGACTACACTTAAATTAGGAAATTGTAAAATATGTAATGCGTAAAAAATGAAATAAGTATAGCAATTTGTTTCTTGACTCCTATACAGTGTATATTTAATTAACGAAAGAGTTGAATTATGTGCATATTTCCCTATTGGGAGATTCATTAATTCATATTAATATTTTAGTCATGGGTAAACTTGCTAATGGAAAGTAAATATGCCATGATTGACAGTAGAAATTGCTTTATTACAAAAGTTTAAATATTTCCATCCATATTTACAACGATATTTAAAAATGTCAATTTTAAGTATGAAACTTAATCAAGGAGAAGTAAATTAAGTTATAAAATCAACACAAATGTTACATAATTTTATTGTGTCACTAGTTTTAATTATTATTTAAAAAAATTAAATAAATTGTTTTCTAAATGCCAAGGGACTTTGTGTTTTTTTTTTTAATCCTATATTGAAATGTAATTCTCGTTACGTATTGTATGATTCGTCACTATAAAATCGGCGTCGTCGGTTTGCAAACGGTCGTGGGTTTGTGAAATGCCGCAAGGCGTCGTCCATGAAACGCAAAATGATCATCCGAACACTGTTCCGCTGTTCTTGGTCATCATTATCATACATTTCAGCTGAAAGACGTCCACTGCTGGACAGGCCTCCCCCAAAAGGGTGGTTTTGCCATAATCGCCACGCTTGGCAGGCGGGTTGGCGATCGCAGTATGATTATAAAATGCATAGAGAACGCTGCTGCCCATTCTCTAGTAAGCCCCTTAGTCGCCTTCTACGACACCCACAGGAAGAAATGGGATCTGTTCTTGGTTATTCCGTATAAAAGATTGGCCGGTCAGCAAAACGCTAGTAGGCTGACGGCCCAGGGAGCGTCGCGCGTACCTTACAGTGTCACCACTCATGGAGTCTTGAACAGAAGAAGTTGATAGCTTGCCTCTTACTATCACGAGCCAGTCAAACAATCCCGAAGTCCGAAGATCAACGAACATTGCCGAAGAAATAAAATGAAACTCAAGTGTGTTTTCTCTCTGCAGGCCGAGTTGTGGCGCCTTTTCTGGCTGCAGGCCGAGTTGTGGCGCCTTTTCTGTCTGATGGCCAAGTTGTGAAGCCAAAATTTTTTATAAGAGACGAAGATTATAAAAAAGATGGCGATGTATACCATTGTGCTAAATGTGAAAAGACATACACCAAAATGGAGTCACTGAGACACCATGTGAAGTCGAAACATTATAAGATTCCGAGATATAACTGCCCAATTTGTCTTGAAGGATTCATGGCGCTTCCACCATTGACCGTTCACAAGCTCGAAGTGCATAACGTTGACGAAAGAGTCAAATGCAGTTTGTGCGATAAAATGTATAATACACAAAGACAGCTAAAGAATCATACCAACTTTTTTCACATGCACGGCGAAGCTGGAACGAGGTATAAGTGTGAATTTTGTGATTTTGTGACCTTTAAAAATGTGGCTATGTACAAACATAACTTTAAGCATAAGACCGTGAAGGACTACCATTGTAGATTTTGTAAGAAATCGTTTAAGAGGAGGGCAACGTTGAACTTACATGAGAGGATACATACTGATGATCGGAGGAAAGTTTGCACTGAATGTGGACAAGCGTTTGTGCAAAAAGCAAGTTTGAATTACCATATGACGAAAAATCACCCTGATGTTAATTTTTAGATGGAATTTTCGTTAATATATCATGGAGTCGTCGTTAACATGTTACTTCGATCTATCTCGACTGGATCAACTCGACCCCAACAACTCGAACCCGAAGTTCGGTATGTAAAATAAAAAATAAATTTAAAAATCGAAAACCCGACTGCAAAAAAGACAATTTAAATTAATGCGCTTAAATTAAAAGACTGAAACAAGATTGAGACAAGAAAATAAAATAAAAATGAGCTATAAACAAAGTTAACTCTACTGCGGGTTATCAGACTATATATTGAGCTCCCTAAAATAGGGTTTAGCTACACGATAACTGATACATACATGCAGTCTGTTGGGACATGTCAGCTCAGAGCTGCAATGGCTCTTTCTTCAAAAGGCCCTCCCAGACATGACCACCCTGCATTGTTAGGCTCACATAAAATTAAAATAATATGATTTTTGGATTATAAAAGCGACCATGACCTCTTGAGATTGTTTCGGCATTTCTTCTCAGGGAACAGTCAGCTAGGAAATTCCGGCGCCATCTAGTTTTTTAAATACTGACATGTAAATGTGTCTAAGATATAATACATACATAAATAAACATTTCATTTATTATGAGCTGAAAGCCTAAGATAAATACGCGCATTAAGTTTAGCAGCAAAACTAAATTACCCGGCACCGCTAGGTAGCTAACATTATTACCCGTTACCCCGCCGGATCCTGAAAAAGTGGATACCGGTACCGGTACAGGTACCGGTTCCGAACCGGGTACCCGTCCCATATTTAATGCCAGCTGGATCCCGATTACTGTTGAACCAATTTAAGGCCAAGAGTGAGCGAAGCGAGCTTGGTAACTTAGGACACCTGAGGCTAAGCTTCGAAGAAGATGATGAAGGAGGGCTAGAGTGAGCGAGCAAAGCAAGCGATTGTAGCCCCCGTCATCCGTCATTCAGAAATAGGAGAGGTCGATTCTGCTTAATTGACGATTATTATGATTATGATGACTTAAGTGGTTGGGGTCGAGATGTCAGGTCAAAATGTCCGGGTCGAGATATGGTTTGTGTTGTTACTTTGTCTCAAAGTCGAGTTGTCGTAGAATTGTTCTGATAGTTGTGTTTAAGACTTCTAAAAACCGTTTGACAGAGATAGCATGCGATTGATTTCATACTATCTCGGTCAGTTTAAAGTGTATTGTAATAAAAGACTTAAGAACGACGATATGGAGATCAACCATGGAATCGTGAAAAAACTAGCACCTTTCCAAACATTTTGCCGTTTTATTTGAACATAAATGTATGAAACAGCTGATTATTTAGTGTTCATAATTGTTATGAGTATAAGGAACCCTTTTTGGGGTTTGTGTTGTTTTAATTACACCTTGTATGGACAGTTTAGAAAAAAAAGTAACATTATACTGTGGAAGTATTTTGTTAAAAAAAAAAAACTATATTTCCTTTGATGGTTTTTTTTTTTGAGAAATGTATATTTTCTTTACACTAGCAAACTGGAACTTACACAGCGAGAAAATTGCGTACCTATCACAAATAAAATTGCAATAGAATCGCCTCGCTTTTAATTTTGACATCCATTACTTCTTAGGTTTGAAAAAAAGCGTTGCTTTTCTCAACGTAAATTACGTAATGAACGTGACGAAATAGTCTAAATGAAAGGAATTGCGATAAATTGCCATTTCATGTGTTTAAAAAATTAATTAATAAATTAATGTTACATTAATTTATTGCACATATTGTTTTAAAATTTGAATAAATTGTTGTCTTTATGATAAAAGAATTTTGTGTTTTTTTTTTCATCCTTCATAGTGCAATAATTGTAGTAAATATTGTATTATTCGTCATTGTATAACGTTGTTTGTAAAAACGGCGTTTGAAACGCTCGCTGGTTCGTGAAATGACGAAGGCAAATTGTGAAGTGATTCGTTAGTAAATAATAGTCTATGAAAACCATTCGACCGCTGCAAAATGGCCCGGCTTTTAATAACGTGTTCGATTTCCCACCCGCCGCAGGCCGTGGCGCTGCTTCATAGCTCATTCCGTGATGAAACATTGGCCGGTCAGCAACACGCTAGTGCGCTAACGGCCCAGGGAGCGCCGCACGTACCTTACTGTATCACCACTCCTGGGGGCTGAAAACAGAAAAGTTTATAAATGGTACCTATGACGAATCAGTCAAAGGACCCCGAAGTCAGAAGATTAACGAACATTTCCGAAGAAATAAATTAAACTCAAGTATGTTTTCTGTCTGCAGGCCGAGTTATGGTGCTTTTACAGTCTGCAGGCCGAGTTGTGGCGCCTTCACTGGCTGCCGGCCAAGTTGTGGCGCCTTTTTGGGCTGAAGTCCAAGTCGTAAAACCAAAATTTTTTGTGAGAGAAGAAGACTTTAAAAAAGATGGCGAAGTATACCACTGTGCAAAATGTGAAAAGACATACACCAAAATCAAGTCAATGAGATGGCATGTGAAGTCGATGCATTATAAGATTCCGAGATATAAATGTGAAATATGTATTGAAACATTCATGACGCTTCCGCTATTGACCGTTCACAAACTAGAAGTGCATAACGTAGATGATAGAGTCAAATGCAGTTTGTGCGATAAAATGTTTAATACAAAACGCCATCTTAGGAACCATATCAAAAATTTCCACATGCACGGCGAAGTTGGAACGAGGTATAAGTGTGAATTTTGTGATTTTGTGACCTTTAAAAATGTGGCTATGTACAAACATAGATTTAAGCATAAGACCGTGAAGGACTACCATTGTAGATTTTGTAAGAAATCGTTTAAGAGGAGGGCAACGTTGAACTTGCACGAGAGGATACATACTGATGATCGGAGGAAAGTTTGCACTGAATGTGGACAAGCGTTTGTGCAAAAAGCAAGTTTGAATTACCATATGACGAAAAATCACCCTGACGTTAATTTTTAGATGGAATTTTAAAGTCGTCGTTAACATATCACTTCGAACTATCTTGACTAGATCAACTCGACCCCGACAACTCGATCCCGACAACTCGATCCCGACAATTCGGTATGTGAAAAAAAAAAAATCTAAAACCCAACTGTAAAAAAGATAATTTAAAAGGAATGCGCTTAAAAGACTGAAACAAGATTGAGAATAGAAAACGAAATTAAAATAAGCTATAAACAAAGGTAACTTTACTGCGGGTTTTAATTAACAGACTATATATTGAGCTTCCTAAAATAGGGTTTAGCTACACGATGCCTGACACATACATGCCGTCTGTTGGGACATGTCAGCTCAAAGCTGCAGTGGCTCTTTCTTCAAAAGGCTCTTCCAGAAATGGCCCTGCATTGTTAGACTCTATTAAAATTCAAACAATGTAATGTTTGGACAATAAAATACACCAAGAACTCTGAGTTTGTTTTGGCATTTCTTCTCAGGAAAAGTCAGCTAGGAGCGCCAACTCGTTTTTAAAACATTTATGTACATCTACTAACATAAATAAACAATTCATTTCATTTCATTTATTATGAGCTGGAAGCCTAAATTAAGCCCACGCATTAAGTTTAGTAGCAAAACTAAATTACCCGACGCCGCTGGGTACCTGGCATTGTTACCGGATCCTGAAAAAGTGGATACCGGTACCGGTTCCAAACTGGGTATCCGTCCCATGTCTAATGCCAGCTGGATCCTGATTACTGTATTACTGTTGAACCAATTTAAGGCCACAAGAGTGAGCGAAGCGAGCTTGGTAAGTTAGGACACCTGAGGCTAAGGTTCGAAGAAGATGATGGGAGCTAGAGTGAGCGAGCAAAGCAAGCGATTGTAGCCCCCGACATCCTTCATTCAGAAGTAGGAGAGGTGACTCTGCTTAATCTACGATTATTATGTTTGACTTGAGCGGTTGGGGTCGAGTTGTCAGGTCAAAAAGTCCGGGTCGAGATGTCTGGGTTTCGTTATTACGGGTTGAGTTATCTCAAAGTCGAGTTTTGTAGAATCGTTCTGACAGTAGTGTTTTAGACTTTTAAAAACCGTTTGACAGAGATAGCATGCGACTAATCTCATACTATCTCGGTCAGTTTATAGTGTATCGTAGTAAAAGACTTAAGAACGACGATATGGAGACCAACCATGGAAATGGAATCGTGAAAAATCTAGCACCTATCCAAACATTTTGCCAAATTATGTGAACATAAGTGTATGAAACAGCTGATTATTTACTGTTCATAATTGTTATGAGTGTAAGGAACCCTTTCGGGGTTTGTGTTGTTTTAATCCCTACCTACAATAAAATGCTCATTTGCCAGCAAACTGGAAATGGTTTAACTGCAACTTATCCGGCGGGAAAATTGCGTACTTAACACAAATAAAATGGCAATAGTATCGCCTTGCCTTTAATTTTGACATCCAATACTACATAGGTTTGAAAAAAAGAAAAAGCGTTGCTTTATCAAAGTAAATTACGCAATAAACGTGACGAAATAGTCGAAATGAAAGGAATTGCGATAAATTGCCATTTCAGCTAGAGATCGGATATTCGGATGCATATTTAGCTAAAGTTAATGTTTGGTTATGAAAGTATGGAAGCGGCTTCAAAAAAAATATTTTTATACCAGGAACACCGGTAATGCATAACTAGTCAGGTGTATAGTATGGAAACGACTTCTAAATTATTAGCATTGCAAAACTATTCAGATACACATTTATTTAGAATTAATGTTTAAACACCGATGCAAATATATGTATGTAGGGTGTAAAGGAGGGGGTGGTGTGTTAGTAAAAAAATGAATAAACACAAATAAAGATTATTTCGATACAAAAGCGCATTCCATTTAGCCAACATCGCAACTTTTGGTAAATATGCATCGGAATATCCGATCTCTAGCTTATTACATTACTCCGCTGGTTATAAATCGATCACAATTAATGTTATATATTTTTTTTGCACATATTGTTTTAAAATTTGAATAAATTGTTTTCTTAATTGTAAAATAATTTTCTTTTTTCTTTTAAATCCTTCATAGTGCAATCATTGTAGTAAATATTGTATTATTCGACATTGTATAACGCAGTTAGAAACGCTCGCTGGTTCGTGAAATGCCGAAGGCAAATTGTGAAGTGATTCGTTAGTTAATAACAGTCCATGAAAATCATTCGACCACTACAAAATGGCCTGGCTTTCAACAACTTGTTCCATTTCCCATCCGCCGCAGGCCTTGGTGCTGCTTTATAGCTCATTCTGTGATAAAACATTGACCGGTCAGCAACTCGCTAGCGGGCTGACGGCCCAGGGAGCGCAGCACGTACCTTACAGTATCATCACTCCTGGAGGCAGTTAACAGAAAAGTTTATAAATCGTAACTGTGACGAATTAGTCAAAGAATTCCGAAGTACGAAGATTCACGAACATTGCTGCAGAAATAAATGAAACTCAAGTATGTTTTCTGTCTGCAGGCCGAGTTGTGGCGCCTACACTGGGTGCAGGCCGAGTTGTGGCGCCTTTTTGGTCCGATGGCCAAGTTGTGAAGCCAAAATTTGTTCTAAGAGACGAAGACTATAACAAAGATGGCGATGTTTTCCACTGTGCGAAATGTGAAAGGACATACAGCAGAATGAGCTCACTGAGACACCATGTGAGGTCGAAACATTCTAAGATTCCGAGATATAAATGTGCAATTTGTATTGAAGCATTCAAGGCGCTTCCGCTATTGATCGTTCACAAGCTCGAAGTGCATAACGTAGACGATAGAGTAAAATGTAGTTTGTGTGATAAAATGTTTAATAGAAAAAAAAATCTAACGATTCATATGAACCGTTTCCACATGCTCGGCGAAGCTGGAGAGAGGCATAAGTGCGAATTTTGTGATTATGTGACCTTTAGACGTGACGCTTTAAACAAACACAACTATAAGCATAAGACCGTGAAGGACCAACATTGTAGATTTTGTAACAAATCATTTATTAGGAAGTCTACATTGACATTGCATGAAAAGATACATACTAATGATCGGAGGAAAGTTTGCACTGAATGTGGACAAGCGTTTGTGCAAAAAGCAAGTTTGAATTACCATATGACGAAATATCACCCTGAAGTACATTTTTAGAAGGTAGCAATGAAGGCGTTAATAGTACGACGAACCCTCGACCCCGAACTCGACCGGGACTACTTGACAATAGGACAACTCAATCCCGTCAATTCGACCCTGACAAGTTGACCCCTACAATTCGATCCCGATAGCTTTTGAACCAATATCAAGAGCGAGCGGACCGAGCTCGGCAACTTAGGTAAGCACACCTGAAGGTATGGTTCGAAGAAGATGACGGGTGCTAAAGGTGAGCGAGCAAAGCGAGCGATCGAAGCCCCAGTTCATCCTGTTGATATTAGGTTCCTTTAAACCCTGCATACGGAAATAGGAGCTGCGCGGGGCTCCGCAGGTTGTGCTTACCCGAAGATACATATTGTTACCATGATGGACTCCAGAAGTCGGGGCCGAGATAATAGGATTGGACTGGTTCTAGGGTCTTTTATTTAAAATAACTTCTTCCGCTGTGGGCGGAGCTAGGGCGTGTCGTACTTTTACTGATTAAAACCCACCCGTGTTCACGGGCCACGGTATCTCTTTCGAACAACCCTCACCCCTGGCAGGCATCGGCCCGTGCGGACCCCAGCAGTTGGTGCTGACATCTCTTTGAGGCGCGCGTGGAACACAACGAGCCGGTGACCTGGGCTTGGTCATTACCGGACAGCGAGCTACTCATTACTCACCGTCCGCGAGCCCGCGCCTACGGTGGCCGTTAATCGGCCTGGGATTCCCGACGCCCACGGCGTCTACTTCGGCGACTAGGGCCGTGAGGGCACATAGATTGCCTCGCCCTCACGTGCGCCGCCTCCCTCTTTGCGAGCATAACTGCTTCGCTGAACGAGGCGACTGCTAGCCATGCACTCTCGCTCCGTACCATGGCCTGGACCAGGGTCGGACGCGAGAGATCGCCGCCGCCGATCACCTCCACGAGGACACGGCGGTGCTCCGCCCAAGCCGGGCAGACCTCCACCGTATGCTCCACCGTGTCCTCAGGGCGATCGTCGCAATGGAAACACCCGGGCGTTTCCTCCCGCCCTATCCGAAACAGGAACCTCCCGAAACAACCGTGTCCGGTGAGGACCTGCGTCAGGCGGAAAATGAGGACTCCATGCTGCCTCTCAAACCACTCCTCAAAGAGGGGACTTACCGCCGCAATCGTGGCGTGCCCAGCACTGGGTTGCGACAATCGCACTTTCCACGTCGCCATGAGATCCTGCCGGAGCTCTGTCCGCTGTGCCGCGATTTCCCGCGGCAGCGGAGTTAAGCCCCGGCGTTTGGCTTCCTCGCGCCACTCCCAAGTGTGCGCGAGGACCTTTGCCTCCAGATCCCATGGCGGCAATCCGGCAAGGAGGCCCGCCGCCTCACCGGAGATCGTGCGGTATCCCCGGATCATCCGGATGGCCATGACCCTATGGGCCGCCTTCAACCGGCGTGCTGGTTGGCGCCTCAATGTAGGCGCCCACACCGGCGCCCCGTATAGGGCTATGGCCCGCACGACCCCCACGTAGAGCCTCCGGCAGGAGGCGTTTGGCCCCCCTAGATTGGGCAGGAACCGCTTTAAGGCAGCCCCGGCCCGCTCCAGTCTGGGAGCCAAACGTCGGAAATGTTCCGCGAAGTTCCACCGGCTGTCGAGGACGAGTCCTAGGTACTTCATCGTCGACTCGACGCCGATGTGAACCCCTCCCACCGTTATCTGCGAACCCGTCAGTGGTGCATTCCGAGGACCATGAAACCACATGGCCTCGGACTTGTGCAAGGCCACCTCGAATCCCAGTTGCCGGATCCTATCGATGATTGTCGCAACCCCGTGTGTCGCTAAGTCGGCCGCCGCCTGGTACGACCTCCCTTGCGCCAGGACCAGCGTGTCGTCAGCGTAGCAAACTACGCTGACGCCACTAGGGAGGTCGGCGCGCAGCACCCAGTCGTACCCGATGTCCCACAGATGCTGCCCTAGGACCGATCCTTGTGGGACACCGCACGACATCTCTCGCCGGTTCCATTCTCCAAGGTGACCGGGGTAGATGACGGCCCTGTCCGTCAAATAGGCCTCGACCACACGACAGAGGTAGGTCGGCATCCGGTGATACCGGAGTGCCTCCCTTATGCAACTCCAGGGCAGGGTGTTGAAGGCATTGGCGATGTCCAGAGACACCGCCAAGACGACCCCACCCCGTGCCACAGCATCCCCCGTCGTGAGGGCTCGCACGCGCATGATGGCATCCACCGTGGAGCGCCCCCTGCGGAAACCGAACTGGCTCTCCGCCAAATCCGGCCCCACCCGCACCAGCTGCCCGACGAGGCGGTCTGCAATTACTCTTTCGAAGAGCTTGCCCACCTCGTCGAAGCATGCGACTGCTCATATGCTATTTCTGTCACTATATGTGCATTGTAGCGACAGACTTTTAAAAACTTTAAATGTTAAGTTAAATTTGTGGACAGGAATGAATATACAAGGTGTAATTGATATAATTCAAAAGTGGGTAGTTATACTCATAATTATGAACAAGTTTTACTAAGAGCCAACAGAGAAACGTATATCCGCTGAAAGATTGCGCTGAACTGCGCCAAGTTTTGGCTCAAATATGTACTACTGTAATTATGTTAATATTCAGTAAAAAAAAGAAAAAGATATCATATGTAGTAAATTTCTAACAAAATTACGTAACCTGCTTATGTTATGTTATGACATATTCTTGTTTTACTTTTTTGTTCGTTTGTCATTTCTTATTCCAAATAATTATGATTTTTGTGGAATGTTGATACTAATTTAATATAGCAATACCAATAATACGTTGTCTGATCCTAATAGAAATATTGAGTACAAAATTACTTCTTGTCATCAATAATAATTCCCAAAGAGCTCACGCTCAAAATACGCTTCGTGCATCTTATTAGTCAAAACGCATGCATCGGGCAATCGAGTTGTGAGCCGTGGTATACGATTATCGCCTTTTATTATGTATGGGCTTGATCCAAATGTCCATCTAAAACTAGACTTATGTTACTGATTGTACGCTTTTATAATATGTATCGTGATTTGTATCATGAACACGTCCATAAAATGTCTGGAAATACGTGTACGTTATAAAATAATCGTGGACAGAAAAATAAAAGCGTCTTCATATATTTCTATCCATTTTAATTCCCTGCATAATCGTGATGCAGATGACAATGTGAGCATTGACATCATTTGCTCATTCGCCGGATAAGTTAAATTTATTTAAATAGCAGTTTATTTAGGTGTGGTGAATCAAGTTATAAAATTATAAATCGTCACAAATGTTATACTATTTTATTGTGCATTACTCGTTTTAATTGTAATTTTGGAATTTGAATAAATTGATTTCTTAATGTAATAGTGGTTGGTGGTTTTTGATTCCTTCGCCGTTTTGAGAACAGCGGTGATGAAATACACAAAGTTATGCGCCTACCAGAGTTCGAACCGGCGGTGCTCTGCTGCGACCGGTAACCGCTGCTCTCAAAACGGTGAAGGGAAACATCGTGAGGAAACCGTTATGTCCTAGAACCAAAAAATTCGAAGACATGTGACTTCTAGCAACCCGCATTGGGCCCACGTGGTGGATTACAGCCCACTCCCTCACACAGAGAGGAGTCCTGCGTCCCAACAGTTGCTAATATACACCGTGACATTTTAGTCGTCTTACAAAGGTGGTCCACTCAATATATCCGTCATAAAATACCTCTAGGCGACATTGTTACCATTAAGATAATAGGTACAAAGAAAAATAAATAATGCTTAAGAATTATGAAACACTCCCCTGTTAATGTATCAAACTGTAGAAAATATCTACCTACCTACCATAACATTCCATCATTAATTCCATCTCCATAACAGGGTGTTTCAAACTACGTCATGCATATTAGTGAATGATATTTTTTATATTTTTTATTATGAAAACGTTCAAAAATATCATTTTTTTTTTAAAATAAATAATTAGTAGTCATTGGATACATGAAGTGGGCTGCCGTTGTAAGACGACTAAAATGTCACGGTGTATATTGTTTGATTCGTGAGTAGAAATACAAACATTCGTCTGTTTGCAAACGCCTGCTGGTAACTAAATGCCGCGGCTCACATTTCACAAAACATGACATCAGGGTTAGGCAGCGGTGCACCTATCTATAGTTATCCCACATTTAGCGTCATTTTGGGATTTGTTTTGACAAAATTTAAACCAACATTAAAGCGATAAGGGCGGAGTAAATGCCTGAGGCATTCTATACCAGTCACCCAAATGAGATAACATTTGGAAACTGTCATTGCCTTTTAAACCAATGACAAACGCATAAACCAAATTCTTTTTCTTGGAAGCCCTTAACGAGAGTTATAGAATTCAGTGCATACTTTCTTAAATGACCAACGTCATATTGTAAGTCTGTAAATCATGATTTTTTCGATAGCACATCAGGGCTAACCTTCGAAAAAGGCACCTGTTTTGGTCATTGCTTATTGCAAAAACTTGTTCTTATTTCCACCACACTTTAGCCGGTCAGTAATGCGGTATCGGGCTGACGGACCAGGGAGCCCCGCACGTACTTTACAGTATCAACACTCCTGGAGGCAGTTTAACTAACAGAAGTTGATAAATTGTCTCGTAAATATGACGAACCAGTCAAACGTTCCCGAAGTCCGAAGATTAGCGAGCATCGCCGAAGAAATAAATGGAACTTAGTGTGTTTTCTGTCTGCAGACCGAGTTGTGGCGCCGACGTTTTGCCTAAAAGAAGACGAAGACTATAAAAAAGTCGACGACATATACCATTGTACCAGATGCGACATGACATACGCCGGAATAACCTCACTGACTAAACATGTGAGTAAGGATCATCTTGATATTCCGAGATATAAATGTTCAATCTGTTTCGAAGCATTCATGACGCTTGCGCCTCTGACCGTTCATAAACTGAAAGCACATAACGTTGACGACAGAGTCAAATGCAGTGTGTGCAATAAAATATACAATACGGAAATGCAGTTGAAGGCTCATTTCAACCTTTTACACAAGGACGGGGAAGTTGGAGAGAGAAATAAGAGGAAGGATCGTCTGAAGAACCCAAGATATACGTGCTCAATTTGTATTGAAAAATTCTTTACGCCTGCGCTTTTGACCGTTCACAGACTTGCAGTACATAAAGTAGACGACAGATTAAAATGTAGTGCGTGCGATAAAATATTTAATGACAAAAGTCAGTTATCGAAACATATCAAATATTTCCACATGCACGGCGACTTTGGGCAGAGGTATAAGTGCGAAGTTTGTGATTATGAGACCTTTAATACTCATTCTTTGCGCAAACATAAGATCGTGCATAAGACCGTGAAGGACTTTCATTGTAGGTTTTGTAAGAAATCGTTTAAGAGGAGGACGACGCTAAATTTCCACGAGAGGATACATACTGGGGATCGAAGGAAAGTTTGCGCCGAATGTGGACAAGCGTTTGTGCAAAAAGCAAGTTTAAATTATCACATGACGAAGTATCATCCCGACGTCAAATTTTAGCGGGTAATTTGAAGTCGCCGTTGATACCCGTTATCAAAGATTCAGAAACAATTACTTGACCGACTGTGATTACTTAGTTGTTTTTGTGTAGATGCGATTTAAGAAACCGTTTGACAGAGACAGCATGCGACTTCTCATATGCTATTTCTGTATTGTAGGGACAGACTTTTAAAAACTTTAAATGTTAAGTTAATTTTATGGTCAGGAATTAATATACAAGGTGTAATTGATATAATTCAAAAGAGGGTAGTTGTACTCATCATTATGAACAAGTTTTACTAAGGGCCAACCCAAAATCGTATTCCCGCTGAAAGATTGCGCTGAACTGCGCCAAGTTTTGGCTCAAATATGTACTACTGTAATTATGTTATTTCAATAAACATATTCAGTAATAAAAGATAAAGAATTAAATGTATGGAAATACGTGCACGTTATAAAATAACCGTGGGCAAAAATATAAAAGCGTCTTCATATATTTATATCTATTTTAATTCTCTACGTAATTGCTCATTCGCCGGATAAGTTAAATTTATTTAAATACATAAGTTAAATTTATTTAAATATAGTTTATACTATTTTATTGTGCATTACTTTGCGACATGTGATGCCACCGTTGCTACTTAATAAAATCTATACTGCTTGCACAATCGGTCATCACATACATGTATACCGATCTGGGGAGGGGCTACCAAGATCAAATTTCTAGACCTAGAAAGGGCTCAAAGGTCTCTCATCAAAGTTATGTATTAAGTCTTTAAGCCCTATCGATTTTCTACAGACAACCTTTACAAAATTAGCAATCTGCTCACTGTTAGGAAATTATACATTTTGAATGTATCTAAACATTTGCACAAGATCCAGCAAACCTCGCGAAAAGACGTAAAGATATTGCGGCCCATTCCCATCGGGTCCGTACCGGTTTTCGCCAGGCGTCAGTATAATACTCAATCCACTTATAAATTGAACCGTAAATTGAATATTTACCCCATGTTGTGATACGAATGTAAGAAAACTTTAACCGAATGGTTAAAATCACAAACGTACAATGAAATAGAACTCATATTAACCAGAATATGCTAATGAAGAACCTGTACCCAATCATAACATACATCAGTCAAGAAATTATAAACATACACCCACCTAGTCACACTCACACACCCCGCACATCCATACACATACACACACACAACACAAACACCCACACACACTGCACATACCTGAACATGCTACAACAATTTTGTCAACACCTGAGAACCTAAGCTTTTTCCATCCTCTTTTAATTATGTCACAATTATCCGCATAACTTACGGGGCTGCCTTAATTTTGTGTTGTAAAACAATTGTTATGTGAACCAATAAAAACCTTTTTTATTTTTATTTAATTCTTACTCGTTTTAATTATAATTGTGGAAATTGAATAAAGTGATTTCTTAATGTAATAGTGGTTTGTGGTTTTTGATTCCATCGCCGTTTTGTGAGCAGTGGTGATTAAATAATTTACACAAAGTTATGTGCCTTCTCTGGGTTCGAACCTGCTCTGCTGCGACTGGTAACCGCTGCTCTCAAAAAGGTGAAGCGAAACATCGTCATGTCTTAGAACTAAAAGAAATCGAATCTACCAACCCACACGACCGGGCCCTCGTGGTGGATTATGACCCGCTCGGCACTCACTCTCACAAAGAGGACCCCTGTGTCCCAGCAGTGGGAACATTATTGCTTGCTAATATACAGGGTGTCCGGTAATTAATGGATAACCTTGAAATGGTTCAATAGTTTTTTTTGTCACTGTCTTCTGAAATTAAAGTTATTTTTCACTTTGTAGTGTTTTTTCGGAAGTCGTTTATTTTTTTTTTGGAATTTATTTGCAGAAAAAAAAATGTTTTTCTGAATGGCCATTAGTTCTACCATGAACCATTTTAAGGGGTCATTAATTACCGGACACCTGTATGCACCGAGAAATTTTAATGGTTGTTTTCCTGCGGCAGAACAACTTGCCATAAGGAGTACTTTCGAAGCAAAGAGTAAAAGTATTTTTTTAGTTTTAAAATAATTTAAAAAATATTCATCAACTCGATAAAACACTACTCAATAGTAACACTAGAGGTAACTTGTAGGTACTACTCGAATCGCACGCACCTCCGACAAAGGGAACAGCGATGCATGTTCAAAGCAATACTTATAAACTCTCACACGTGGTGATTTTTCACAATGGTTAATCTACCATTTTTTGTTTCTGATATTTTATTTGTTTAAAAAACGATTGTATTACCAAGACAAAACCATTTTGCTGCGGGAAAACAACCATTAAAATCTCACAGTGTATTGTATGATTCGTGAGTACACAAACCTTCGTCTGTTTGAAAACGCTTGCTGGTAACTAAATGCCGCGGCTCTGATAATTATATTTAACATAACATCAGGGTTAGGCAGAGGTGCACCTATCTATAGTCATCCCACATTAATCCCTCTTTTCGGGATTTGTATTGACTAAACTTAATCCAAGAATAACAGGCGGACTTAATGCGTTAGGCATTCTCTACCAAGGAAGTCGAGAGATAACATTTGGAAACATAGCCTTTCAAGCCAATGACAAACGCATAGACCCAATTCTTTTTCTTGAAAGCCCTCGCGAAAGGTACGGTTCGACAAAAAGTCTCGTAAGATGAGCACGAGACGGTCGGGCACTCCGAGTTTGTACAGCTTATATAATAAGCCGTTGTGCTAGACTTTGTCGAAAGCTTTCGCTATATCGAAGAATACTGCACCAGTCATCGTACCACGCTGGAAACCAGCGCTTATATCCTCTACGATGCGGTGGACCTGTTGCACGCACGAGTGTTGGGTTCTAAAACCGAACTGTTCGTCGGGAATGAAGTCTCTCATAGATTTTACCGAGGGAATTCAGTAAACTGATGGGGCGGTAGCTCGTGGGCTCGGACTTGGGCTTGCCAAGTTTGGGGTTGCCAATGACCGTGGCTTGCTTCCATGCTTGCGGGAAGATGTTATTGCTCAGGGCACCATTGAAGATGGCGGTCAAGAGCATGATCAGGTGGGCGGGAAGCATTTGGAGCACCCTATTGGTGATTCCGTCAGCGCCGGGGGCCTTGTGGGGTTTGATAATCTCGTGAACTTCGTCCGGGGTGACGAGAGGTAATGGATCATCAGGGTCTTCAACGGGCGGGAGGGAGGTTCTACGTTCGACTTCGGCGTTCACCTCAGCGAGGTGAGCCTGGTCTACTGGTAGGGAACTGGGCGTGCATTGGGCTTCGAGGCTCTCGGCAAGGCATTCAGCCTTTTCGATGTTGTCGCACGCGACTGTGCCGTCGGGTCAGGGGAGGCATGGAGGTGACTTCTCGGGATTTGAGACTCCTGGCGGGTCCTAGCCCGTGCAGAAGTATTTATACAGTATAGCGACGTGTGGGGTGAGGGGGCGGTGGGCAAGAATATCGGCCAATAAGGGTGAAGTCGTTTGCGCAATTACCTTATATGGTCGTGTTTTTCAATTTCGCATCAAGATGCGACAGCCAATTACAATTCACTTGCGCTGACATGACACACCCCCCACGGAATCTTTGAGTGTGATTTTCACCCCCTTCAAAACGTTGGATTGATTTGAATATTTGCACACTTATTAAAGAAGTATATAAGTTTAGTGATTATGTCACCGTAAAATTGTAATATACGCATAGTACTTTGCGCTATTGCTAAATACTCAAGTAACAGACACTAACTTGGAAGTAGCGCTCGCCGGCTGCTGCCGCGACAGCGCTCGCTTCGGTCGCTCGGCTCGCGCACGGTTGGTCGTAATTCTAACCTAACCTATTCGGTCGGTAAGCGGTATGGTGCAGTTCACAATTTATCGACAGTTTATAATCTCGCGAGATAGATTATAAAACTAACGGTGTTGACAATCATACAGTGACATTTACACGGCTGCTACCTAATCCTTAGTTTCGCTTATTTTCGACAAGAAGTTATTGCGGTTTCGTGGTTCGATGCTGGATGGGTGACAAACAGTGTATGGATTCGAAATCATAATCCACCATCTCACAACAATTTGTTTTTTTAAATAGTTTTCATATATGATTTCTGTAATATTTCTTGCATTATTTTAGAACGGCCAATATTATTTTCGCCTCACAAACTTATCTTGTAAATAGGTGGATAAATCTGGCTAGACTGGCCGATGGGCCGATCCCAAACTTGGTTGGCAAAAGGCTGGACAGATTGAGATTTACTGTTGTCACGCACTGAGAAAAGGGTGAGAAGAGCGCGCTTCCAACGGCTAGTGCTGCCGCCCTTAAACTAGAAACGCGTTAAGCCCTAAAAGTTGTTTCCGAGAAAATGGCAAAAGACGCGCGAATCGTTATTTCTTAAAAACTGTGATACGATTACGTTACTGATTGTAGGACACATCAATTGATATTTCTTTCTGTTTATCCTAAAGAATCCTTTCCAGTTAACGGCCTAAAAACTTTTCGTATCTTGAGAACTAATTGTATTGTAAAAATGTTTGCTAAAAAGATAGATAATTTTCAACTCTCTTAGATTCTATTAAAAAGTAAAAATTGACCAAGTGAGGGTTAATGCCTTTCTAGTTAAAGGACGGCAGAGCGGCAATCGTCTCTGCTTCCCAGCTGTTGGAGTCACGTAGTACATTAAAGGTCTCCACACGCGAGAGGTAGCTCTGGTAATGCAGCAGCTATGGCTGCTCCCGTTCGTCCTGAAATTGTGTATTGAAATAATTTTATATAAATATTATCTACTATTCTCAGTGTAGAAACCTGTTGATTCCGTATAAATGATAAATTATTTTATTTTTGTAGGTTTGTATAAACACTTTTACACGTCAATCATATTTTTTTAAACTAGGTGAGGTATGCGTTTCTTATCTGGCTACTCTGAGAAGAAAGGACGAAACAAACTCAGAGGTCAGTCTCTTTTAAAGTCCAGACATTATTTTGGTCAGATCACGTGAAGACCACGTGGATTGGTGTCTGAAATGGTCTTTTGAGGAAAGAACCACACAGATTGAGTGGACCTGTCCATTCAGTGCACGCATTTGTCAGTAATCATACAGCTCAACTCAGAACTTGAGGAGCTCAACGATTTGACAAACAATACCAAAGACAGGACATTTGGCTAGGCCGCATAAAATACTCAAACTGCCAGATTAACATGAAAATTAACCTAGAAAGAGATGAAACACAAAACAAAAATAAGAAACCAATAATGACCCACATAGTCCTCACGTTCACAATAATTAAAACAATAATAATTATTATACTTCTCAAAGTAAATATTCATGTCAAAGTGTATATAATAATTATCAAATGTCAAAGAGTATAAGTTTGGAAAAACAAAAAAATACAACATTCAGTAGGTATACAAAAATTGGAGAAGGTCAATCCCAAGAATTATTGTCCTCAATATAATCTTTAACGGTATAAAAGGCTTTCAGGCACAACTTACGTTTAATGAATGATTTAAATTTATTGAGACTTGGATCTTGAACTTGGCTTGGAAATATAAAGTTGATAGTGATATCACTTCACTGGCTCACCGATCCGACTCCTGCTCGAGCTAGCGCCGCTGAGCCTGAAGCTATAAATTCGTCCCAAATTATAATCATTCCGATCGAGCCCGTCTCTTGCTGCCCTCATCCAGCGACGCCCCAAGCCGAGGTCCGTACCCCACAGGGTACCGCCCTTAGCGTGTAGTCGCTTAGTTTTAAGTTTTTTATCCCTGGCTGGAGGCCTCATTATATGGTAGCCGGATAAGTAGCAGACAACCTCAAGATAATGTCGTGAGAAAAGTTTTGAGTATGAGTGTCGATGGAGACCAGTGAAACGATGGATGGACTGTGTGAATGATGATAATTATGGTTAGAAAGGGGGTGACTGACTATCGAGATGATACTAATAGAGAAGTAAGACGACATATTGCGCCGACCCCAAATAAATTGGGATAATACCTGGAGAATGATGAAATGCTATAATTTTGGTCCACTGAATCAGTTCAACGCCGCGCCGCAGAATGAAATGAAATACAATATTCTATTTGCAAACGGTATCGCAAACCGACAAAAAGGTTACTGTGGTGATACAGAATCCGCAATCCTACACTACCCGAAGCAGTAAAAGAATTCCGAAGTCCAAAAATTTACGGACATGGCCGAAGAAATGAAAATGTGTGTTTTCTGTCTGCAGACCGAGGTGTGGCGCCGAATTGTAACCTGAAAATAGACGAAGACTATAAACAAGTTGGCGACACGTACTACTGTGCCAGATGCGACAAGACATACAACAAAAGAGACTCACTGAGACGCCATGTGAGGTCCATGCACCGGTTTCCAAGATTTAAATGCTCAATTTGTATTGAAGCATTTTCTGCACTTCCGCAACTGACTGTTCACGAGCTCGCAGTGCACAACATAGACGGTAGACACAAATGCAGTGTGTGCAATAAAATGTTTAATGCACAAAAGCAGTTAACGAATCATATGAATGGTTTCCACATGCTCGGAGAAAAGCATCACTGCCATATTTGTAATTTTGAGACGTATATTGCTAGCAGCATGAGAAACCATATTCTGTATACGCATAAGACCGAGAGAGACTTCAAGTGTAGGTTTTGTGTGAAAACGTTTAAGAGGAGGACAACATTGAATTTCCACGAGAGGATACATACTGGGGATCGAAGGAAAGTTTGCACTGAATGTGGAGAAGCGTTTGTCCAAAAAGCAAGTTTGAATTATCATATGACGAAATATCATCCTGAGGTCAATTATTAGCATGCTGAATACACACATCATGAGACTCTATTTTTAACCGACTTCAAAAAAGAGGAGGTTGTCAATATAGGGTGATATTTCGTCATATGGTAATTTAAATTCAATCAAAGCAATTCAATTTTAAGTCAATTTGTAAATGGGCGACTACTCGAACGTAACTCAATTATAAGTCACCATTAATGGGTGTTAATAGTTTTCTTTTTTTTAATCAATCAAGCATTTGAATGCTTTAAACGAAGTAGTCCGATGAACTGGTATTGGACGTAGGAATCAGAAGGATGCGCGAAGCCCGAGACCGGTCGCTTTTTATAAATGGGGAAGGTTAGTCAAAGCTAATTCTAGATGGTGTGATCATAACTAGGTCTCTACGGCTTACAAAAAAAGTGACATTTCGTTCATTCATTCCATTTCGTGTTTATTCATGATTTGGGTTTAATTTAATTATTTCGTTATTTTCGGTTATTTTAGTATTTAAAATCAAATATGTTAAAAACGTTTCTGACAAAACCTCAAACACTGTTTAATTAAAAAAAAAACTCTACGCAAAGATTTAAGCCACAATCTTCTAATTTTAGTGAATTTCTTGAAATGCTGGACTCTAATTTCGGAGTATTTAGGAACACAACTACGCGTCATTTTGGTAAAATAAAATAAAACTAACTTACGCTTGCAATGTAATCTTATATTGGGAACTAGCTACGACAGCGCCATTTTGACAGTTGCCTTCTCCATTAGCGTTTTTTTAAATTTCTAACATTCTGAACTTAGTTGGTCGTCCGTCGTAGTAACTAAGCCTTTATACAAATTTTTGATTTGCTCTTTGAATATTTGGTTATTTTTTTGGTTTGACGTTCTATTTTGGCATTGTGTTTCGTTTTCAACAGTATCTGCGATTAGATGTTACAGATAGGTTAGGTTAGAACTGTGACCGACCACTACGTACCGCGACAGCGTCCTGCGAGTATTTCATCCAAGTTGGTCGCATATTCTACGCTAGGGCACATCATAAAAGAACGATCTACTATATTAAAGTAGGAACCACACCAAAATAAAAGTTTATGGTCATTATTACTTCGTTTATTGTTACAAAAAAAAAATAGCTTAAAAAAACAAAATAAACACGCTTTAAAAACCAAACTAAAAAGTAGAAAATAATTTAATTCTTTAAAAAGCGTGGGGTGCTTTTTGAGATATTTTTATAATCAATTAATATCAAGCACCCCACGCTTTTTAATAGAATTAAATTATTTTCTACTTTTTAGTTTGGTTTTTAAAGCGTGTTTTTTTAAAACTATTATTTATTTTCGATTTTTTAGTTTTGCTAACTACAAAAGCGTGTTTTTTTCCATTGTTTTTAAATGATTAAATTGTCATAGGTCCTCGATAAGTCTACAAAGTTTAAATGAAATCTGACCGTTTAAAGTGGGTCAAAATAGCGTCCAAAGGAGTCGGTTACATACAAACAAACATACAAACATACAAGTGAAGCTAATACAAAGCGTGTAAAAACTTCTTTCAGCACATCTTATTAAGTTATACTATCTTGTCTTTTACTAAGTAAGTTAGCTTATTTCTCTGATTCATTGTTACATGCATGTGATGTTTACCTCTAAATAACAGACGCACTGATTTTTGTACTTTTTAAAAATGTATTATTTGTGTGTATTAGTGTAATCAATGGTTGGTGAACCCAATAAAATAAATAAAGAAAAGATCTTTCTCGTCTTATTGTCCGCCATTCATTATCTATCTTTCTTTATTTTTCTTACGAGAGACATAACACCCTTTCTCTTTCACTCGTAAATGCGTTCATACTTAAGGGGGAACGAAGTTTTGCGGGTTTATGAAAGATGCAGTGGCGAAAGCACCATATAACACGATTCCTACCGGCCTCCCTTCGGGGACTCGCATTGGTAACTCTGTCGCTATTAAAAACGGCACGTCAATAGAGGCTACTATTGTAAAAAAATATAGTTACACTACGGGTATTTAATTGACCATAACATTCTCTCAATGTTCTCTAAATTAACCCGGCGCCAGAACGTCATAATCGGGAACTTAAAATACAACCATACAACAGCGATCCCGTAATGATATCACTTTAGGTCACGTGGCACCGCTTGATATATGGACGAGAGCAAGCGGCTGTACATCGGGTTATGACAGAGACAGATATAGAAAAATGCGTCAGCGAGAACGAGATGGAGGTTTTCAGCTGTAAAATTTTATCGTATTTAATTTTTTACATTTCTTCATTGATAAGTCAGTAAGTTAAAGCCTACTTCGCTTCGGCTTCTCTCTTAGAAAATTTGACACCTCGCCGCTGGAAAGATGTACAAGTTTTAGGTACAAATAAATGATTTATATATTTTATTTGTCTTAGGGTGGAAGCGACAGATTAAAAAGGTTATAGGTATGCATAATGAGACTAGTTTGTTCCCACTGCTGGGACACAGGCCTCCTCGTTCTGAGAGAGAGTGGGTCGTAATCTTTGACGCGGGCGCAGTGCGGGTTGGTTAGTTCTAGGGCATGCCAGTTTCCTCACGTTTTCCTTCACCGATTTGAGAGCTGTAGTGATTAAAAAATTTACACAAAGTAAAGAGCCTGCTTGGGTTCGAACCCACGACCTCGTACTTGTAAATCGCGGCCGTTACCACTGGGCCATCAGTGTTCATAATATGCTATAGGTATTAAGGTCATATTATTCGGGAGTAGACATTGCAGGAACATTCTAGTTGCTTTTGGGAGTGACCACACTTATCGACGCGGAATCGGCTTCCGCCGATGACGTACACTTCAGTCGCGTCGTTTTTTAACAATTCGAAGGCATTTGAAGGAAATGCCTTATCCATTACTTCATAAATTCGCCCGCTTGACAGCGCAAATAACGCAATTATTGTTGTTAAAAACTAGGTGCTTGCTTTCTATAACTTAAACTTACATTTTATATTTTCAAAATGTGTTTTTGTTTTAACTAGTGGTCGCCCAGTTGTCGAAATTCGACCATTATTTATTTGAATAAACAACCATCAGAAATATTAGCTTTCTGCACTCCTCCATATAAATTTTAACTGTGCCAAATTTTATACTCGTCGGAGGAGTATAAAATTTGGCACAGTATATAGTAATACGAAGGCAATACCTAAATTAGTGCACGAACTGCCCATTTTAGCCAGAGCCGCCTGCTTCAATTAGTGCAAGAAGCTCAGTGCGCCCTTAGCACAGGCGACAATTTTGTCCCACTATACCAGTTCGACGTCTCGCCGTAGAATGAAGTGAGAAACAATATTCTATCGACAAAAAGGTGTGATGATACAGAATCCCCAATCCTACACTACTCGAAGCATTTAAAGTCGAAGTCCGAAGCTTAACGAACATTGCCGAAGAAATGAATGAAAGTCAAGTTTCTTTTCTGTCTGCAGACCGAGTTGTGGCGCCGAATTGTAACCTGAAAATAGACGAAGACTATAAACAAGTTGGCGACACGTACTACTGTGCCAGATGCGACAAGACATACAACAGCAGACCCTCACTGAGACTCCATGTAAGGATCAAGCATCGGGATCCGAGATATAAGTGCCCAATTTGCATTGAAGCATTTTCGACACTTATACAATTAATCGTTCACAAACTTGAAGTGCACAACGTAGACGATAGACTCAAATGCAGTGTGTGTGACAAAACGTTCAATGTACAAAGGCAGTTAACTAATCATATGAATTATTTCCACATGCTCGGAAAGAAACTTCACTGCCATATTTGTGATTTTGAGACGCATAATGCTAACAGTATGAGAAACCATACATTCTTTACACATAAAACCGAGAAGGACTTCAATTGTAGGTATTGTACAAAATCGTTTAAGAGGAGTTCTACGTTGTATTGCCATGAAAGGATACATACTGGGGAACGAAGGAAAGTTTGCACTGTATGTAGACAGGCGTTTGTGCAAAAAGCAAGTTTGAATTACCATATGGCAAAATATCACCCTGGTGTCCAGTTTTAACTAGTTAACTAATCAAATGTAACTCAATTGTAAGTCGCCGTTAATGGGCGGTTGCTAAAAAATCGTCGGTTCTGAAGTGGCGACCTTAGGGGGGTTACAGACAAGGGCTATACACAGACACATTAATAAGAAAATTTATTATATTTTCGAAAAATTACTATTTTAATAAGGTTTACGTGTATGGCTTGGTCATTACCCCTAGGACACACCCCGGACCGCGCCTGGTTGCTAGCTACAATATTGAGACATAATTAAAAGAGGATAGAAAAAGCTTAGATTCTAAGGTGTTGGCAAAATTGATGTAGCATGTTCAGGTATGTGCAGTGTTTTTGTGGGTGTATGTGTTTGTGTATGAATGTGCGGGGTGTGTAAGTGTGACTAGATATGTGTGTGTTAATAATTGATTGACTGATGTATGTTATGATTGGGTACAGATTCTTCATTAGCATATCTTGGTTAATATGAGTCCTATTTCATCGTACGTTTGTGATTTTAACCATTCCGTTAAAAAAAATACATTTTTACCACAACATGGGGTAAATATTCAATTTACGGTTCAATGTATTGTAATGGTTAGGTTTTTATTTAATACTTATTTTCTGATTCGCCCTTTTAATATTTGTATTTTTTTTTTTGGTTTGAGGTTATGTTTTGGCATTGTGTTTTCGTTTTCAAGGTTAGGTTGAACTGTGACCAACCATGACCTACCGTGGCAGCGTCTTGCGAGTACATCATCCAAGTTGGTCGCAGATACTAGGCTAGGGCACATTACAAAACGACGATCTACTATATTAATGTAGGAACCGGGCCAAAATAAAAGTTTATGGTCATGATTACTTCGTTTATTGTAACAAGTTAACAAAAACTTCTTTCAGCACATCTTATTAAGTTATGCTATCTTGTCTTTTACTAAGACAATTAGCTTATTTCTCTGATTCATTGTTTACCGTTAAGTAACTGACGCACTGTTTTTTTTTTACTTTAAAAATGTATTAGTTGTGTGTATCAGTGTAATCAATGATTGGTGAATCTAATAAAATAAATAAACAAAGATCTTGCTCGTCTCATTGTCCGTCATTCATTCTCTATCTCTCTTTATTTTTCTCCCGAGACACATGACAGCCTTTCTCTTTCACTCATAGATGCGTTCATACTTCAGGGGGAAGCGCAAGGGAAGTTTTGCGTTTTTTGCAATTTGCAATACCCTAATTGCGTAGCACGCGATTAATTATAATCGGTTTCATTTTGACAGTTCAACAATATTCATTGCGTTACTTACGTTTTATAGCAGACACATTTTTCAAACATATGAAGCAATGGTTTAGCCATCTGTTTCAAAACGACACAGATTATGATTAATCGTGAGTTACGCAATTAGGGTGCTGATCAGCACCCTAATTGCGTAACTCACGATTAATCATAATCGATTTCATTTTGACAGTTCAAAAATATTCATTGCGTTATTTACGTTGTTGAGCAGACACATTTTTCGAACATATGAAGCAATGGTTTAACAATCTGTTTCAAAACGAAACAGATTATGATTAATCGTGAGTTACGCAATTAGGGTGCAGGCTTTATGTTGAACAAAATATGATTTGCGACCGGAACACGTATGTATTTGGAGAATTATAATTAAAAAAAAAAACAATGGCACTCCGGGAGTGCCGACAGAAGTGAAAACTTGAGCAATTACGTGTGTATTTTTTTAGTCGTCGGGAAATATTTTATTGCACAGGAAATACTTTTAAATGAAGTGTTTTTTATTCACTTTTATTAACTACAACTACAAAAAATATATTACAATTTATTTATCTATGTAAGTAGGGGGAGTCCGGCAGATTTGATCCGCTTTTTACATGATACATCATAATATTTTTTTGTTCATAGAGTTTAGGGACACGATTATTTATACATTTTTGCAATACCTTATTAACTTATTATAGAAGCTACATTTGTGCATAATTGTATTTTTATATAACGCGCAGGTAAAAAAAATATTGTCATTTTTATTAAAAAAATTAGATATCGAGTCAAGTCTCCCCCCCCCCCCCCCCCGTCCACCAGCAGGGACACTTAACCGAGGAACCGAGGTATGAGGAGAGTTAAACATACTATTTTGGGGAAATGAAATTATTTTTTAGCTTGAATCATAGCTTTATTAAGTTATTTTATACAATAATTAACTTGTTTTTAGTACTCCCAGCAAGGAAAACATAAAACAAATTACAATTTTTATAATAATTATATTAAAATGTTCCAAAATAAACAAAACTGCAACAATCAACTTTTTAAACAAACATGTTATTACTTATTCTATATAATTGTAAATCAATATTAAATCTTTTTTAATTTATATCTTTCTCAAATAAACGTTACCTTAACCAAATTACAGAAATTTTTTTATTAACTCAAATAACATTTATCTATCAAACTTTGTAAGAATCAGTCTTTATTAACTTTTTTGAAAAACGATTAAATAATTTCTGATAAATCTTTCATCGGTATCAAAATTATTTTAAATCAAATAAATATTTTTTATTTAATAGTGCCTAGAAAAGTATTTCTGATCACATTCGTGACAAATGAAACTATCGATATCTTCTGTAAGCCCTACACATAGTACACATAGTTCAAGAACATACCCATGATATAAAAGACATGGACGCATAGTCCTGACATCTTCCGATTCGTGCAGTTTCCGGAGGCTTGTATTGAAAGGGCATAGATAGATAGGTTCTGTAAATAAAATGGAAAATGAAGACAGAAAAAAAGCACTTAAATGAAACTACGTTTATAATTCCTACAAAGGGAGACATGAACCCCTGGTTCAACTCTCCCACTCACTCTAGTTTCACATTTAGCTCATGGCATAGAAAAACCTCCAGTCGTAGAGAAAAATCTACTCAGCACACCTCAAACTACATTAATCTGGTAATAAAATAATAGTAACACGATACGTAGCTTAATAAACACGTATGTCGTACACAATACTCGTAAGTCGCGGCCGTTTCCACTGAGCCACCACTGCTCACAAATTCACAACATGCTGTAGGTATTAGGCCTTGGCCAAAGTTTCTGGGGGTGCGGGGCGCGGTGCGGCGGTCGACGCGATTTACGGTGGTATTCCGTGGTATGCCACAGCTCGACTAGTATGTCAGCTTCCAATAACTTAAATTTGTTTACTTGTAAAAAATAGGTTGTAAATACTTACCACTACTACCAGGAAATTGTTGTTTTATTTCGTCTCACAATTTTTTTTGTAACATGCCTAATTGCCTATATTTATGATGTGGATGATTTAACATCCATATTGCTGGTTTACTAAGTATTGCACTAATACATTGTTCCGTATCCATTATTTATAAAAGCTCAACGCGCGATAAAACCAAAATTATTTGTTTCGGACGCGCGTTGCCGAATGCGTGCACCGATACCGCCGCACGCGCCGCTCTGAGTTGTGGCCGCCTCGATATTCGCTAGTACATTTATTTCACTCGCACACCGCGCAGCCCGTCGCCACCGCGTGCCGCGCCGCTCTCGCCGCGCACCGCAGTTCGCGTCGCCGGTAGCTGTGGCATACTTCTTATGTTGTCTACCATTTGTTTTCGCCGCTCAACGCTTGCTGCGCCGCAATCCTGGCTGTGGCCTTAACCCCCCCGGGGTTTAAGGTAATATTACTCGGAAGTAGACACTGGAACGTTCTGGTTGCTTTGAGAGTACACTTATCGACATGGAATTGGCTTCCGCCGACCACATAACACCACACTTCAGTCGCGTCGCTTTTTCACAATTCGAAGGCATTTGTAGGAAATGCCTTCTCCATTTCTTCATAAATTCGCCTGCTTGGCAGCATAAATAACGCAATTATTTTTGTTAAAAACTAGGTGCTTGCTTTCTATAACTTATACCTACATGCGCCCTTAGCACAGGCGATAATGTTGTCCCACTATACCAGTTCGACGCCTCGCCGTAGAATGAAATGAGAAACAATATTCTATCGACAAAAAAGTGTGATGATCCAGAGTCCCCAATCCTACGCTACTCGAAGCATTAAAAGAAGTCGAAATCCGAAGCTTAACGAACATTCCCGAAGAAATGAATGAAACTCAAGTGTCTTTTCTGTCTGCAGACCGAGTTGTGGCGCCGAATTGTAACCTGAAAATAGACGAAGACTATAAACAAGTTGGCGACACGTACTACTGTGCCAGATGCGACAAGACATACAACACCAGAACCGCCCTGAGACAACATGTAAGGATCAAGCATCGGGATCCGAGATATAAGTGCCCAGTTTGTATTGAAGCATTTTCGACACATATACAATTAATCGTTCACAAACTTGAAGTGCACAACGTAGACGATAGATTCAAATGCAGTGTGTGTGACAAAACGTTCAATGCAGAGAGGCAGTTAAATTTTCATATGAATTATTTCCACATGCTCGGACAGAAACATCACTGCCATATTTGTGATTTTGAGACGTATAACGCTAACAGTATGAGAAACCATAAATTGTTTACCCATAAAACCGAGAAGGACTTAAATTGTAGGTTTTGTACGAAATCGTTTAAGAGGAGTTCTACGTTGTATTGCCACGAGAGGATACATACTGGGGAACGAAGGAAAGTTTGCACTGTATGTAGACAGGCGTTTGTGCAAAAAGCAAGTTTGAATTACCATATGTCAAAACATCACCCTGGTGTCCAGTTTTAACTGGTTAACTATTCAATTGTAAGTCGCCATTAATGGGCGGTTGCTAAAACATCGTCAGGTTCTGAAGTGGCGACCGCGTACTGGAAGATGTGTAACTGGTATTGGTCGTAGGAATCAGCTGGATGAGTGAAGCCTGAGACCGGTCGCTTTTTATAAATGGAGAAGGTCATTCAAAACTAATTATTATTGCAGAAAACGTAATTATAGCTACGTCTCTACGGCTTACAATAAATTTGACATTACGTTCATTAATTCCATTTCGTGTTCATTCATGATTTTGGTTTAATTTCATTATTTTTCCCTGATTTCAATATTTAAATGTACTAAATAACATTGCTATTGCATTCGCTCAGCGAGCTATGGAAGGAGCTATGCTCGGAGTATCTCTGAAAGATAGAATCCCGAATGAGGTGATCCGACAGAGAACCAAAGTTGCCGACATAGCTCACAGAATTAGCAAGCTGAAGTGGCAATGGGCCGGCCACATTAGCCGTAGAACCGATTACCGTTGGGGTTCTTGAGTGGAGACCGCGAATCGGCAAGCGTAAGCTGGGACGCCCTCAGGCTAAGTGGAGTGACGATCTTCGCAGGGTTACTGGTGGTAGCAACTGAATGAGAGTTGCCGAGAATCGAGCTGAATGGCGTGCAATTGGAGAGGCCTATGTCTAGCACTGTGGACTGCTGTAGGCTGATGATGAACATTGCTAAGTTTTGAGGCACCTTTTAAGCAAACATTTGCTTGTATTAGGTGGTTCCGCTCTTCCAGTTTACATTGACTATACCTTCACATGTGTGTGAGAATAAACAATAGATAATTTTGAAAGAATGCCAAGGTTTTTAAAAATACAAAAAAATCATATGACTAATAAGAAATGCGCACAGTGTCTTGTGTGTGTGTGGGAGGAGGGGGTATGTGTGAGGTGGCGGTGTGTAGTGTGATGTAGGGGTGTGAATGTTGGTGTGGAAGGTGTGATTAGTGTACTTTTTGTTTTAGTCAGCGACAAATCGTATCTATAGATTATATGTATTTTGGTAAAAAATGTGTAGTACTGTGCATGGCAAGTGTATTTCCTTGTAATCACGACATAACCTCTAACACTGTTTAATTTGTTTAAACTCTCTAGCCACAATCTTCTAATTTTAGTGTATTTCTGGAAATGGTGGACTCTCATTTCGGAGTATTAAGGAACACAGCAACGCGTCGTAACCACTTTACGCCTTGTATATAAGCTCGTGTAGTGAACTAGCTACGACAGCGCCACTTTGGCAGTTGCCGTCCCCATTAGCTTCTTTTTAATTTTCTAAACTTAGTTGGTCGCAGTAATTAAGGTAACTCCGACCAAATAATAGGCTAGGTTAGAATTGTGACCAACCACGCACTAGGTACATGCAAGTCAGTGTACGATTAAACGCCGACAGACACTACGCCGACAGACTAAACAACGACAAGACTTTACTTCGACGGGAATCTTCGCCGACAGGACTCTTCGCCGACAGGCCTCATCAGGTAGGTAATAGGTTAGGTTAGAATTGCGACCAACCTTGCGCGAGCCGAGCGAGCGAAGCGAGCGGTGCCGCGGCAGCGCCGAGCGCTACTTCCATGTTAGTCTGTGGTAGTTACTTGAAGTAATAGCGCAAGGATGAGCCTTGTCGGCGTAGTGTCCTGTCGGCAGAGTCCCGTCGGTGTAAAGTATTGTCGGTGTTCAATCTGTCGGCGTTTAGTCGTACACTCCATGCAAGTAGGTCGCCACGGACGGACGGGAAGTAAAAAATAAACTTCTTTCAGTAAATACTATTAAGTTATTATATCTTGTCTTTTACTAAGTAAGTTAGCTTGTTTCTCTGATTCATTGTTTCATGATTGTGGTGCAGAAAACACATTTCACACTCATTTCCTAAAACTTAAATTTGCATTTCAATTTCAACCTATGTTTTTTTGTATCCTCAATTTATATTACTGCTTGAATAAATGTTTTCTAAATAAGTATTTTTTGTTTTATTAAATCTAAAGGGATAACCGATTCAGTTTGATTAAATCCTACTTTAATAATGCTACAATAACGTACGCAACGTACGTATCATACCTACGCAATAATTCATTTAGTTAGTAGGGGTTTATTTATAAACATCGATTAAAGATAAGAGATGTTTAAACGTCAAAAATGTGTGGTCTAACAGTTATAATTACTTAACTTTAAGCAACGTTTATAAATAAAGGGGTTAATGTTTGAATATTTAATAATTGTTGAGAGTATAAAAAAAGAAAGAAAGAAAAATATTTTATTTGAGACACGCGCAAAATAATAAATGAATAGTTCTGAGCTACAGATAACAAAACTCAACTTTGGAAATGATTTTAGAATAATTACCTAACAGCCTGGTGTCGCGATTTGTGTCCGGATGATGGCAATAGGCCGTATAGTCCCAGTCGCCCCCACATGGATTGCCACCAGGTGGCAATTGGGAGAAAAAAATCCCGCGGTCGGAAATGTGACCGCCAACCCCGTCATCGCGGCCGTAAGAAATATAGTGATGAGGGGGTTTGGCGATCCACGCCGCAATGTACAGCGATTTGAAGTGGGGGCAATAAGGTCCCAGTCGCCACCCGGTGGCAACTGGGATTTTTTTCTTCCAATTGCCACCTGGTGGCAATCCATGTGGGGGCGACTGGGACTATACGCAATAGGCACGCCCCCTACTACATGGGACTTAATCATAACTGGCGAAATACAGGTGTAGGTACTATAGGTACAGCTGTTCCTACGCCTTCGGGGATTGAGAGATTGTTTTATAGTATTTAATGATTTTGGGTTAACTGATGGAGGGGCTTGTGGCTAAGTAATAACAACAGCAGAGGTCGATCGATCAGGATAAGGTACGCTTGTCACGGCTGGTCCTCGGATGGGTGACCATCTTTACATACCAAGACCCCTCCGTGCCTCGGAAAGCACGCTATGCCGTTGGTCCCGGCTGTTATTTCTGGATCTTTGACAGTTGTTACGGGTCGTCAGAAGCCCGGAAGTCTGACAACCAGTCTTACTAAGGGTTATGATATTGCCCAGTGACTGGGTTGTGGAGGTCAGATAGGCAGTCGCTCCATGTAAAATACTGGTATTCAGCTGCATCCAGTTAGACTGGTAGCCGACCCCAACATAGTTGGCAAAAGGCTAGGCAGATGATGATGATAGGTTAGCTATTGATTCATTTATTCACGCACAACTAATAAGCAACAAGAAGAATGAAAACTGACGCCCATTTTTCGTTCTAGGACCACCCACATACTACACAATCGTTCAGAACGAATACACATGCAATATCTGCGGCAAAGCTTACTCCTCGCAACCGCTCGTGTCCCAACACTATCGCTTCGTTCACCTCAAACGTCGCCCGAAAGACCGAAAATGCACGAAGTGTGACGAGCGAATCCCCGACTACCTCCGTACCGCGCATTTGGAAAAGGAACACGGTATACCGGCGCCATCTTGCGGAGTTTGCGGCAAGAAGTTTCGATTCCCTTGCAACGTGATTCAACATCAGAAAAAAGTTCATATGGGCGAGAAATCGGAAAAATGTTTAGTGTGTGAAAAAAGCTTTTTTAATAAGCTTAGTTTGAAGTTACATATGTCTACCCATTCAGCTGAAAAGAGGTTTAAATGTGGTGTGTGTGAGAGGGAGTTCCGTTGGGAAAATAATTTAAGAGACCATTTAAGAATACATACGGGTGACAAGAGATTTATTTGTACTGTTTGTGACAAGGCTTTCGTTCAGAAGTCCACCTTGAAGCAGCATGCAGCAAGAAATCATCCGGGGGTTGATGTTTCGTGATGAATTCAAGATGGTGCCTCCGCTCTCTGGCTACATAACTTCAAGGCATTTCGTCTGGTATACAAGATGTAGATCAACCAAATCAAATCAATCAAATCAAAATATTTTATTTCACATAAACCTGCAAGGGCACTTATGAAACTTCAGAAGCTAGGTGCACGGTTCCTATTTGTCGCTTCCAACACAAGACCTCATACATCCCAATTAGAGTATTGAGTTGAAAGCATAATACAATAACTAAAAGTTTTTTATAATCTAACTATTATTTTTAAGAAAAACGTGTTGACCCTAGCGTTACTTCATGCATTTAAAATTGAGTCTGATTGCTTTGAAATAACAGTGAATTTTCTTTGGCTCAATCGGCAGGAGGTATGCAAAATATATAATTAAAAAAAAAAACCTATATTAAAAGTTACTGAACTCGATTCAGTAGTTAGTTAGGAATAAATTAGAAATAAACTTTTAGGTCTTGCTTTTATTAAACGCTTTTTATTAGCTTCATCTGTTTGTTTGCTTGTAAGCATGTTTGTAACCGACTCCTTTGGACTTGATTTTGACCCACTTCAAACGGTCAGATTTCATTTAAACTTTGTAGACTTATTAAGGACCGATGACAATTCAATTATTAAAAATAACAAGAATTAAATCTGCAAAGTAACGCTTTCGTAGATAGCAGAACTAAAAATAGAAATGAGGGATGCTGGATATTAATTGATTATAAAAATACCTCAAACAGCACCCCACGCTTTTTAAAAATTATTTTCTGCTTTTTTAGTTTGGTTTTTAAAGCGTGTTTTTTTTAAAGTTTTTTTTTGTTCTGTTACACCTTGTTTAATGTAAGTACCTACAGTCCATTAAAAATAAAACTATCTGCTTTGACGCGGGATGTAGTAAACGTTGATTTTTGAATGTCCAATTATATGGTCTTGAATAAGATGTCGGTTGTCAGTGCAATTTGAACTTTATCAATATGATGTTGAGGTTTACGTCTGATATATCAATGTTTTGTATTGAAAAAACAAGATGGCGGCTTTAGATGCATACACATAAGACCGAGTGCGAAGTGTTGAAAGTATAAAGGGTGGAATAAAATTATGTAGGTACCGTCCTACTTAAGTATTACTTGTACCTATTGTTATGATAATAATGACGGCACGGTTGGCGCAGTGGTTAAGCGATTGACTGCTGCACTGCGTGTCGCGGGTTCGATTCCCGTACGGAACAAATATTTGTATGACCTACAAGTAGTTGTTCCGAGTCTGGCTGTTTGTGTATGTGAGCTTAAATGTTTGTAAACGCACCTGCAATACAGGAGAAATTCCTAGTGTGGGGCAACGTTTAAAAAAAAAAAGAAAACAAAAAATCATGGAAACAGTAATTTCATTGTAATAGGGAAGGCATGTGATTCAAATAAGGGTCAGAATTATGTCCACATTAATATTTTTGATTTTAATATCTTTTTCAGTAAGAAATTAATGTTTAAAATAAAAGTGCAATGAATCTGTGGGAAATTGTAATACTTGTATAAAATTTAAGGTACTTTCGGTTGCATTATTAGAATTGAAATAAAAACAAAATACGTGCATATTATATTGCGTTAATAAAAAACTGTAATTCACTTTAATTAATATTAAAAAAAGTTTATTGATACAAAATACATTTGTATACAACACCAATACATTTCACATAGGTAGGAAAATAAAAGAACTGAATGAAAATTATAATTCCTAGTTTTATTTCAACTGTATAAGCAATCGTCCCCCCACCTATCTTCTAACACTGCTGACAAAGGTTGATTCAAAAATGTATTAAGTATGTAACTCTTGGCTACACTCAGATTTCGCCAGTTTTGTTTAAGGCGGAGATTTCTGAAAAACGCTCAAAAGGGTGGTTTTTTAAAGGTCCGTGGTCCGTCTCTTTAATTGTAAATAATTTTGAAATCAAAAAAATATATGATAATATTCAAGTCTTTTTTTGCAAACAGTGATGGAACTCAAAACATAATTAAACATACTTTAAATGCATCAAAAAATCATCAAAGTCACCTCTTAATTATCTTTAAAATCGGTTTATCCCTTCAATAACAGTTATCAACATAATTAAAAATATACCATAAAATTCCAAATGCCAAACTGCATCCAGTGATGGATTATTTATTATTAAATAGTTAATATCTAATTTTATACGATTTTATTTGCATTTTTACGACATACGCTTGCTCATTTGTAATTCGAATTTAATACAACAGATTTTAACCCGTAACAGATTGCAATAAGAACTGTTATCGCTCATAACGACAATATTTAAAGTTACCAGGGCCTTAAGTCCCATGTTATAGAGGTCGACGCTATTGCTATCAACCGAACACGAATCCAGACTCCGGGCTGCTATATAAAAAAAACATTTATTTCAGACAAAAAGTCCATAGGGATGACAAGGTTGTTTGTAACAAGAATTTCGCTTATATCTAATAATAGCTTTTGCCAGCGGCTTCACCCGCGTGGAGGTCGCTGTATTATACATGTAAACCTTCCTCTTGAACCACTCTATCTATTAAAAAAACCCGCATCAAAAGTTGCGTAGTTTTAAAGATTTAAGCATACATAGGGATATAGGGACAGAGAAAGCGACTTTGTTTTATACTATGTAGTGATTAGTAATTTTTTTAAATTTAAAAAGAAGAAACTAGACACACCCCTGCACAGCAGGCTCACCGGTCTCGCAACACATTGAGTTCAGTGAACTTACTGAGCAGAACTGTATACGTTGTCTCGCCAATCATCCTTAGGACGCTAATCGCGCTCCCCCGTACTAGTCGCACCACCGACGCAAGATTTTGCTATTGAGAAATTCCTGATGGAAAAACCCAACAACACTGCCCTACCTGGGTATCGAACTCAGGACGTCATGCTCAACAGTACTTGCGACCACTAGACCAACTTGACAGCACACCTCTGCCTAATTACTTCGGAGATTACAGGCGTGATGTTATAGAAATATTTTATCTATACTATAATAATATTATAAAGAGGTAAAGTTTGCGAGTTTGTGAGGTTGTAGGGGGTAATCTCTGGAACTACTGAACCGATCGGAAAAATCTTTTACGAGTCCTCCGAGTTACAAGAGAGTGAGGGTGTGTGAATGTGAGAGTTAGTCGGGATTCTTTCGCGCACTGGATTTTCAACTCTCGGTGTTGAATTGAGCTTTGAGAATTCAACAGAGTGCATCTCAGCGCGTCGAAAATCGAAGTGTGTTTTACTAAGTATTCGATTTTCAACTCTACTCGGCGCTACGTACGTTGAGGAACCTGTACGCGATAAAATCTCGCCGCGATTTTATTACGTCTCCGTGTGAGTGTCGACTTAACCAGTGTGTTTTCCTATACAGAGCTTTATGACGTCGTAGTCGGTTAGGCTGCCACTATTTTCAAGACAGCCGTCACAGCGGCCACCGCTCTTTTAAGAAAGCGGAGATTTATGTGGGCCGCCGGCACACCGGGCAAGTATTCTTATCTAGCCAGCTGGCATCCCTGAGCCTGGGGATATTTGCAGCGGGTTGAGTATACATATGAGCGGGGGGGAGGACATATTGATGAACACGCCTGTTCTACGCTAAATCAAGAAAGCAAGTTACAAATAACACTACAACAACTTGGATGTTTTTCCGTGCATTTTTACAGAACGAATTCACCAATTAAAAATAAATTAACATCTTTACACAACAAAAGCAGCGATTTTGAGTTCTTATTTAGCAGGGGTTATTTTATATGCTGAAACAACTTTTTGTTGCGTGATAGACTGGGGCCGTTCCAATATTGGGTACGTAAGCAGATTTATTGCAATTATTAAAACCCCTCGCCCGCTCGTCAGCAAAAGTAAGCAAAGCTCTTAACCTCCCCCCTCCCTATGCTCACGTAAACATTGGTACATGCATTTTTTCAATGTGTTCTGGTTTATTTATTGATTCATGAACAGCAGTTATAAGTCTAGAAATAAGGAATAGGGTCTGGAATAGAGTTTATAGCGGATTTTATCTGTCCGGTTTTTCCCAACCTTAGGTACGTCGACCGGTCGCTAGAATTGAGGAAGACACAAACATGGCGGTTGGTACATCTTTTTGCCGTCTTAGAAATTATCGGCCCTGATTGGCTGGCACTGAGACTTCGCAGTTTACATAGAATACTCCAATCAAATGAGCGTATGTCACTATGAACTACCCCCAGACAGTGAGGTTTCGACATGAACACAATGGAACGACGAAATACCATTTCTGTTTTTTCTTCCATTAATAAAAACTTTTACCAAAAAAAAAACAACCGATTTCCGAAAAAACACTACAAAGTCGGTGACTTTGGATATGTATTTTAAGTTTTTGTCACCGCCTTCCGAAATTAAAGTTATTTTTCACTTTGTAGTGTTTTTTCGGAAGTCGGTTGTTTTTTTTTTTTGGTAAAAGTTTTTATTTTTCACTTTTTTAGTTATAGTATCTACCCCACTAATTCGAAATTTCTTCATACTTGGGGTCAAAACAATGCATATTTACGCGATAGCAGCAATCGCGGTTGATTTACTGTTATATTTTGAAGAGTTCCGTTGTCTGTCTCCGAAACGTATCATCAGATCTAGATGAAAATGAAATGGGACCACACGTGAAGTACTAGCTTTCAAATAAAAAAGAATCATCAAAATCGGTTCACCCAGTCGAAAGTTCTGAGGTAACAAACTTAAAAAAAAAACATACAGACGAATTGAGAACCTCCTCCTTTTTTTGAAGTCGGTTAAAAAGACAGATATGGTATTTCCTTTCGGTTTCCATTCCACGGGCCGTATTGTCATTCAATTTCTTAGAGAGTTGAAAAAATATTTGAGACTAGCCTTTGCCCGCGGCTCCGCCGGCGTGGATCTCCGTTATCGCGTAAAAAAGTAGCCTATGTCCTTCTCCATATCCCAGGCGATAGCTCTGCCAAATTTTACTGAAATCCGTTCAGTGGTTTTGACAGTATGGACACCCCTTATAATGCACCTTTCAAATTATGCATTAATTCTCGACGTCATTCGTTCTCGAGTCATACTAAAAGGAGTCTTTTTTCTACCGACTGCCCATCTGACGACTACAACATAATTACTGGGTGTAATTATATTGTAGTCGTCAGATGGCCAGTCGGTTCAAGCAAAATACTGGTGTTCAGCTGCATCCGGTTAAATTGGAAGACTTGTGACACAGCATAGTCGGGAAAAACCCGAGATATTGCTTTTTTCCAGGAAAACCTCTTCATAGTACAGCAGAATTTAAATTAGAAAGTTGTGTGTATTCCAGCAGGGTCTCTTCTATCCTTAGTATCAACAAGCGAAAAGATCGTCTAATTAAAAACTGAACGCCCCTCAACAAAAATATCAATACAAACATTTGAAATGTGTAGGCGACCAGCAGTGGACGGAAGTGCAGTTTTAAACTAGATAATGTTTATCTAAGTAGTCATCATTGTAAGACGTCCAGTGCTGGACCTAGGCCTCCCCCAAGCGCCGCTATTTCGACCTTTCGCCTTTACCTTCGAGCCTTCACCAGGTCATCGGTCCATCTTGTTTGACCTAGGTAGTACACCAAGAATAAAAGTATTTACCTAAATATACCTACAGTTACCTTAGATTTCTCCCTAGCCTAACTCCTCAATATATCTTGGAACATCAATAACAACTAACCCTAAAATCTTGTTCTAGATTACGCCACATTAACCGGTCCCTACTACAATTTAGAAGACCAAGAAGACGGCTCAAAATGCTACGCCTGCACATCTTGCACGAGAAAATACAAATCCTTACCGAGCGTAGTCCAGCATTATCGGCATGTCCACCTGCGCTTGAGGCCGAAGCTCCGGTCATGTTTTTTCTGCGAGATCAAAGTCCCCGGACACGCCCGCGCCTTCCACCTGGAGAAAGAACATGGCATACCAGCGCCAACATGTAATGCATGTGGCAAAAAGTTCGCGTACCCGTTCCAAGTATTGCGACATCAAAAACACTACCACATGGGCGAAAAAACGTTCGGTTGCAGCGAATGTGACATGACATTTACGTCCCAAGCGAATTTGGCCCAGCATATGATAAAGCATTCTGGTATTAGAGTGCATTATTGCGAGATTTGTGAGAAATCTTTTAAATGGAAGAAGAATTTGAGGACTCATATGATGATGCATCGGGATGAGAGGAGGCATGCTTGTCCTGTGTGCCAGGATGCGTTTGTCCAGCAGACTAGCCTTAAGTATCATATTACTAGAAGACATCCCGAGTATGTCTAATAAATCATGTTATTTTATTTTGTGGTCTTATTTATTTACCCTGTTTGACATTTTGCAAAAAAATGTAGTAAAGTATCCGAAAGAAAAAAGGTTGTGGATAGAGAACGACAACTAAGGCGAAAATCACAGAAAATAGCCAAGCCAGCCAAATTCAAATTTGCAGGTCAGTGTTTTTTTCTCTTTGAGGGTGATAACTTCTCCCGCTCAAATAACAACCCGCACCCCTGACAGGCATCGACCCTTGCAGACCCCACTAGTTGGTGCTGGCGTCTCTTTGAAGCACGCGTGGAACACGACGCGCCGTCGACCCGGGCTTGGTCTTTACCAGACAGCGAGCTACCCATTACTCGCCGTCCGCAAGCCCGCGCCTACAGTAGCCGGGAATCAGCCTGAGATTCCCGACGCCCAGGGCGCCGCCTCCCTTGTCGCGAGCGTTACTGCTTCGCAGAAGGAGGTGACGGCTACCCATCCACTCTCGCTCTGTACCATGGCCTGGACCAGAAGGTGAGGACGCCATGCCGCTTCTCAAGCCACTCCTCCAAGAGGGGACTTAACGCCGCAATTGTGGCGTGCCCAATGATTTTAATGGTTATAATTCTTTCTGTAAAGCCATATTTTTTACAGTTGCGAATCATATTTTTAACCGAATTCAAAAAGGAGGAGGTTCTCATTTCGTCGGAACCTTTTTTTTTTGTTTTTTATTTTTTTATGTATGTTCCCCGATTACTCGAAGATGGCTGGGCCGATTTGGATTTTTTTTTGTTTGAAAGGGTATACTTCTCAGGTGGTCCCATGATCATCAAGTCAGGATCTGATGATGGGATCCTGGAGAAATAGAGAGAACTCTTCAAATTTCATAGGCACACTTGAAGCGATTTGGATAGTTTTTGGAAGAATACTTTCTCGGAGTGGTCCCATTTCAATTTGGTCTAAAGATCTGATGAAGAATTTCGAAGATAGGCAATGGAACTCCTCAATAAATGATAGCAAATGGACTGGAATTGCTGAAATCTCATGTCTGTCTATTGTTTACACCAGTTCATAACATAACATCACGCCGGTACGCTGTGAAGGGGTAAGCACATCTGAACCACTAAAAAGTGAAAAATAAAAACTTTTTTCAAAAAAAAAAACAAACCGACTTCCAAAAAAAAAACACTAAAATGTGAAAAATAACTTTAATTTCGGAAGGCGGTGACAAAAAATTAAAATACATATCCAAAGTCACCGCCTTCCGAAATTAAAGTTATTTTTTACTTTTTAGTGTTTTTTATGGAAGTCGGTTTTTTTGTTTTAAAAAAAAAGTTTTTTATTCAATATACAAACTAGCACTGACCTGTAAATAGCAGAGAACGTAAGAAAAAGTGAATTTTGCGGGCTTCCCTGGAGCTTTCACCACCGCACCATCACCACGGTCACCATCGCGGTGCCAAGCAAAATTAAAATGAGTGAGAGGGAAACAGAATAATTTCATAATATGTAGTTATTTCACTTGTTTTCGTGAAAAATAACCATATTTTTCTGCTTCTTCTTCTTTCTAGCTGTCATTTTCATTTTTGTCACAACATTTGGTACAGTCAGCGCCAAAAGTCTTTAGATCCATTTAGTTAACTTAAGGAATTATATTGTTTTATTTATAATTTTACGTCTTCAATAATTTTGTTACAAACCAGTAATAAACGACAGTTCTTATGAATTTCTTCTAAAATGTTTGAGAGTCTTTAACATCATTTCTTGCCTAACTATACCATATAGTACTGACACCTATGTGAGTGAGGGGCGGAAGATAACGTTACAAATAAAACACAATTCATTTAAAGTCGAATATTTTTATTTCGGAGTATGTTTCTCCATCAAATGGTACGCTTTTGTATGACTTGTCAAAGATCTCTGGTTGTCAAAAGTTTTATCACAAGCTTGACACTTCAAAACTTTAGGTTTCGCGCCATGCACTAATACTTCATGGACATTCTTCTTCGTATAATCATTGAATTTCTCGCCACAATACCCACACTTATTCCTCTTATTCATACAAATATGTACTGCTTTTTCGTGATCTCTTTTCTTGATATTGTTATTAAAAACTTTGGAACAAAATGAACAGTTAAAAACCCCGGTTTTATGTCTATAGGAGTGGGTGAGTAAAGTTTTTTTGTTCACAAACCCAGCATTACACACATCACAGATATAATTTCTATAGTGAGAGTTCATATGTTCTAGCAATACTTTGAAATTGCCGTATTCGTTACCACAAAACAGGCATTTCGACATATCTGTGTCGAATTTGAACGGTAAGATATGATTTTTTATACCTTCATGAAATATTTTTTGGTGTACAGATTTCAAATGTTCTATTAATAGATCTAAGCTATCAAGATTCTTTTGACAGATGTCACATGTCAGATCAGTGATGTCCAATTTGATGATGTAATTGTGCATCGCTCTTTCATCCATGAATGTGGATGTTGAGTCTTTATGTTGGGTTAATGTGTGACTCTTAAGTTCACCTGTAGTTTCATATTGCTGGGGGCAAAAGCTGCATGAGAATCCAATCCCAGCATATTTTCCTATCGGCGTGGCGTTAGAGTTATACAAAATAGTTCTTATATTATCCTTATGCTTCTCCACTTCTGTTTTTCTTTTTAATTTTACCTGAGTTAAATTGTTTGTATTTATTACGATGATTCCTTTCTTCTTACTCCTCTTCTTGTCCTCCTTAATCGTTATGATGTGTTTCTTCGGTTTCCGCCGTGCCTCTATAAAATAAAAAATGCTGAGCGTTAGTACTTATTTTAAACCAGTTTTATTAAAGGGTGTCGTTTTTCCCTGTAATTCGGATAGTCTATCTTTAAAAATACTGGTATTTAGCTGTATCTGGTAAGACTACAAGCCAACCCCAATATACCTCGCTATGCATGTATACAGTGTGGCAGGGAGATCGACGCGCAAACTGAAACCACCGAATTCAACACATGATTCTAGAGTGCAGAAAATATTCGGCGGTTATAAAAAAAAGGTTTCACAGAAAAATACGAATTATTTCACGGATTATAGGTGGCAGCACAAATGGACACGCGAGCCACGGTGTGGTGAAAAAAAGTAATTGTTTAGACCTGTCATCGTGTTGCCGCCAATGTTTATGTTATTGTTTACATTATATTTATATCGTTTCTAATTATTAAAATTATAAGATAAGGATTCCGGCCGATTAATAATGATCGTCAGCGTGGTCAAAATATGTCCAAAGGCCAAAAACTCGTCCGAGTCCGGGCGTGTCTAAGATGTAGAAGAAACAGTTATGAATTCTGAAAATGCAGTAATAACTGGCAAAATTGTAGTTCAAACGACGATTTCTAACGTTTACGATATCAAAATAACTGTAAAGTATTTTTTGAACTGATTTTTCACGGAAATATTTTTGTCTTTATTACTATTTGTGTTCATATCGCCTTCTTCTCAGCTTGATTGCAATATAAATATTAGAAGAGCAAATGTAAGGCAGGCCTATTTGAAAAATGTAAGCACATTTGTGCTTTAATTTACTATAACATTTCTCCAGATATGCTGCTGCATGACGAAAACTAACAAAAAATATTTGAGGTTATGTTTACTTACATTTGTTTGTATTGAATAGTTAGTACACTACATGCAAAACTCAGGTATTTTTACAAATAACATTATTGAGGAATTTCTAAATGTTTTGAAACTCATACCTACACATTTTTTTTACTGCATTTATCGACTTTTGTCGTTTATCACGTAACCAAGGAAAGTAAGTGATATCCGTGGGAAAGTAATAGAATTTCACACCATTTGATTTATTTTGAGTTTTCTTTGAAGCGTTTGATCATCCAGAAACACAACAATACATTTTTACTTAGTAATTATGTTTTTTTTTTTCACTTCTATGAGATTATTATATTACGTGAAGTGTCAATTTCAAGTACCTAATGATTCCGAGCAAACTTCGGATTTGCTCCACTAGATGGCAGACCCTTCGTCGTTCATGTTCCCTATACCTACCTACGCGCACAATGTAGGGCAGACTACTTTTTTTTTAAATAACCGACGGCAAATTTCAACGTAGGGTTTAAATCATGTTTTGAATCTATGGTAACAGGTTTTACGTCAATGCCCCTGCCTCCCCGTATTTTAAATTTCCTTAACATAACTTATTACCAGCCGGTTATACCCAGTGCAGGGCAATGGCTTTTTCTCATACAGAGAAAGCAGAAGCATGGATCACCTAGCTTGCTCAAGACCTATTTCAAATAATTCCATAACATGTTTGTTACTCAATCACGCTAAAACGGCTCAACGGATTTGGATGAAATTTGGCACACAGATAGTTTATATATAACCTGGATTAACACAAAGGATACTTTTCATCCCGGTAGTATGCTCCCGTGGGATAACTTCCGACCTCCACGCGGGCGAAGCCGCTGGCAAAAACTAGTAGGTACGTAATAAATAATAAGTAAATTTTGTTAAATTGATATCTAGTGATAGTTTGCCATTAAGTCGGTTTGGATGTATTTTTAAAAATAATAACTTTTACATATCCTGCCTAATTTATAAATCCCATCTGAGCATCTTGGCTTTACTTCGGCTGATCTGAGTTCCGAAATAAGGATCTCTCGCCTTAGGAACTTGTATCCCGTAAGTTAGGTAAGTTGGTACTTTTTGCGGAAGAGATCGGTTCATGAGGTAAGATAAAACATAATACACACTATAAATAAATGTCCCTTGCTAAATTAATCTTTCAATGACCGCTAGGTGCCGTAGATTTTCCATCTGCTAGTGTCCCAATTGTCCGTTCGGCACCCTTGACAATCTGAACGCTTCTGATGCCGCAATAACTAAGGGAGGCCACCTCCTGCGCCCAAACTGTATATGCAACATAGATAGATGTACACACTTACTTTGACATGAATATTTACTTTGAGAAGTGTAATATAATTATTGTTTTAATTACTGTGACAGGGAGGACTATGTGGATCATGTGTTTTTTTGTAGTTTTTACTCTCTCTCTATCTCTGTTAGTTTTTAATGATAATCTGGCAGTTTGACTACTTTATGTGGCCTACCGAGATGCCCTTTCTATAGTATTGTTCGTCGAATCGTTGTGCTCCTTATGTTCTCAATTGACTTGCATGATTACTGACAAATGCGTGCACTCAATCTGTGTGGTTCTTTCCTCAAAAGACCATTTCAGACACCAATCCACATGGTCTTCACATGATTTGATCAAGATTATGTCTGGACTTTAAAAGAGACTGTGACCTCTGAGTTTGTTTCGGCCTTTCTTCTCAAAGTAGTCAGATAGGAAACGCCGACCTCATCTAGTTTAAAAAAATATGATTGACGTGTAAAAGTGTTTGTACAAACCTACTTACAGAAATAAAATCATTTATCATTTTACCGTCGAAACGAAAAAAAAAGTAAAAGTAGCTAATTACAGAATTTCACAGAGGACATTAGTTATGTTACTTCTAAGTAATAACAGCTGGGTCCATCCATTAGGTTAAGCAACGCTTGCGGCGGTTGGTCCGTGGGTGGGTGTCCATCTTAACATACCAAGACCATCTGTGCCTCAAAACGCATGTTAATCTGTTGGTACCGGCTGTCATTCGTTTATCTTTGACAGTCGTTACGGGTCAGAAGCACAACACTCTTGACAACCAGTCTTACCATGGGGTATCGTGTTCTCCCTGTGACTGGGTTATGGAGGTCAGACAGGCAGTCGCTCCATGTAATATACTGGTATTCAGCTGCATCCGGTTAGACTGGAAGCCGACCTCAGAATATTTGGGCAAAGTTTAGGCAGATGAGAAGACATTGCCATGTATAAATTACTTAACTCAAAAAAAAATCAATGATTGCAGAATGTAAAGAAAAATGTGAAGCAGACATGGGGGACGCTCCTATCCATCCTGTTGGGATGATGGTCCTCGTCTTCTTTTACGACGGCTACGAGAAGAAAATGCTAAATAGAAAGGTAAAGTAGGTAATCAAAGATGTGCTTTATTGACGACATATTTATTTCTAATAAATATTTCATAATTTTTGTGTGGTGCGTATCACACGTTCACGAAACAACTAGAAGATCTATACTAAATTAGTTATGAATATGACAAAGTTTTCCTGTCTATATAAAACAACCAATAACTAGGGTGTCATCATTGGTATACAAAAAACCCAAGATGCACAGCCTCGAGCAAAAGTAGGTACCTAACACACAAAACTGTTCCCAATTATACGTCAGTGATTACGTCCGCATAAAGAGTGCGCAATGTGCGCAGGTGTCAATGGTATCAATCATCTTTCAGTGAGTCTTTGAAAAAAAAAATGTGGGTAATCAGAATTATGATTACCCACTTTTTTTTTTCAAAGACCACTTTTATCACTTAAAGTGGTTTTTACAAAGCAATGTCCAAAAAGACTGACTGAAACATGATTGATACCATTGACACCTGCGCACATTGCGCCTTATTTATGCGGACGTTATTGAGACGCTGATTGTGTATCTTCGGTTTTTTGTATATCAATGGGTATCACTGAACTGTTAAAATGAGCTCAAAGCAATTTTAAATAAAAATATCACGTTTTTGAGATCAATCACAAATAATAAACTTAATTAAATAGTTACTTATTGAATAATTTACGTATTGGCCTTCGTATGTACTTTAAAACTTTCTAAGTGTTACATAGACAATGAATAGTAGACACCCTAATTGCGTAAATGCTTCTTCAAACAGGCGCGACGCGACACTTGTAGAACAATTTCCATGAAGTTTTCATAGAAATTGTTCTACGACTGTCGCGACGCGACCGTCGCGTCGCGCTAGTCTGCACGAGCCTTAACGCACTTTCAATGACAAACTTAATAATTTTGAAGAACATTGCTTCCTGTGTTCGAAAAAATTGTCTGCTCAACAATGGAAATAGCGCAATGAATGTCGTTGAACTGTCAAATTGCTACTGTTAGTGCATTACGCAAATATCTCGCTGATCCTTTTTTAAAGTGTAAGTGACATTCTACTATACATATCTAAATAAACAGTACATTATCTAATACCTGTAAACGAGCAATTCTTGTATACATGTATATAATCTGAATCATGGAGACGGCTCCAACGATTTTCATTATTTTATTTTTATTCAAAAGGAACAACAAACAGCTACAATATAAAACATAGAAACAAGAAATACACAAAACGTATAAACAATATTGCAGCCCACAACGCTGTTCACGGGTTAACAATAGGATTCAATACAGTGAAAATAATCGCTAGGGTCGAGTAATACAAGATTTTTTTTTTTTAACTTATTAAACTAACTATCGTGTTAAGATAATAGTAAATGTATACAATAAACAATAAAATTTAGTAAGTATGCAGGGGGGTTTCGGGGGCGATAAATCGATATAGCTAGGTTTCATTTTTAGAACACTTAAAAAAAACAACCGATCGAAGCTTGATCGTTCAGATATTATGTATCTAAAGATTCATAAAATTATCCATGGGTACAAAAGCCACTTTCCATACAAGGTGAATTTTTAGTAAAACGATAAAAAAACGGGCCTCCCATGCAAAATCAATAGTCAGCTGATCGATTTTGTATGGAAGGTCCGATTTTTGAAGTGAAAACTTCTTCAATCTCAAAAAATGCCCAACGCGCTTAAACGTTGGGCATTTTTTGAGATGGGAAAAACAACGAATACGCGACACTGTTACCGATATCTCTGTATATAGGTTACTTTTAGTTGAGAAAATTGTAATATAATTTTTGTAGTCGTAGTTTATAATAATCAATAAAAAACACTTCATTTAAAAGCATTTCCTGCACAATAAAATATTTCCTGACGATTCAAAAAAAAATTCCTGACAATTAAAAAAATATACACGTAATTGTTCAAGTTTTCACTTCTGTCGGCAGTCCCGGAGTGCCGCTGTTTTTTTCTTCATATTTTGACCCATGTTTCTTGGAGAAAATTGTTCAGTTTCACGGGTACTATCACCCTGAAAAATTTAAACGACGACTAAAAATTCTTCCTTGTACATCCAGTCCGTCTTCGCGCCCCTGCTCATCCAGACTGATTATAGTTCTATGCAGTAAATCGCCCGTAATGGATAAAAAAATGTATTTCAGAAATTTGTTGTGTAAGGGCATTTAATTCCCATCCCGCTTTGTTATTTAACACGCATGAACACACGCCTTCTTCCTTTTGAGATAGGCAGAAACTATAGACAAGATATAAGGGAGATTTAAGTACGTACTTACTTAATAACATAACAAAGCCATATTCCCCGAAGGCTTGGCAGTGATGCACCTATAGTCCATCCGTCAGTTATGTGTCTGTCCCGTGCAACAGGGTGCGAGTCTATTGACATGATCCGGGCTACTAGTAAATAATTCCTGATGGAAAAACCAAATCACACTTTGCCAGACCTCAGCCACAGCGCTCGCAACGCTTACAGCCACAGCGTCCTTTATCACTCACTTCTACTACGTGATAAAAATTACTTAATCCCTACTAATATTGTAAATGCGAAAATAACTCTGTCTGTTACGCTTTCGCGTCTAAACCGCTAAACCGATCGTCATGAAATTTGGCAGAGATATAGCCTGGGGTATGGAGAAGGATCTAGGCTACTTTTTACGCGATAACCGACATCCACGCGGGCGGATCCGCGGGAAAAAGCTAGTATTCATATAAATTTACTCTTTATGCTACAACTACAAATACTTCAATAGTAATAAATGACTAATGATCAATGGAGATCTTCCTTTTCTTGGCTAACCCGGACCTATTTTTGATGCATTCTATGCAAACGTCTTAGCTATTTTATAATTTAAGCTTCTTTAGTACTACTCCATGCATTTAATTAGTTTTTAAAAACCTATTTTATTATAAAATATGCTAATACTGATAAATATTCTACAGCTATTTGGATTGAACTAAACTAGGTCTTATTACAAAACAAGGTTTTCTTTAGGCATGGTTTAACTTAAACCATCGCGATGCCCTCCCAGTGGGTTCCCGCATTGTCGTTGCGGGGGGGCTCAGTAGCCGTGGTGACCCTCCCACGGTGAAGCTAAGAAGAACCCCAAGGTGGGGCCGCTCGTCAGGGCTTTTGCCTTCAAGCCGACGACGTAGCGGCCAAAAAGTAGGTTGCGGTGACATGCATCGCAACTGAGGCGTGCCGCGATGTCGAATGGGAGGCATCGCGGCTGAGGGTTACAGGATGCGGCGGAGGAGGAGTGCCGGTACTTCTGAGTAGCGCTCTTCCCTTCCGTGGCCTGGACGGGGCCACCACCGTTTGATGGCGGATGCGGTGGGGCCGCAGGGGAGGAGGAGTGTCGGTATAGCGTTGGCCGCTCTCCCTATCCCCTGCGGCTGAAAAGTGGTAGGCGGCGGGGCCACTGTGCCAGACACGGGGTCGTCTTTTGCTATTTGGTTCCTGGGGTGGTCACGGCGTGCCATGTGTCCTGGTGCGCCGGTGATAGGGTTATTCCCCTCCGAGGAGGATCCGGTGACGGATAGCCGCGGCGGGTTCGCGGATGGCTTGCGCGTTTCCGTGGTCCCGCCTCAAGCGGCACTGGAGGACACCGTGGAGTTTTAGTGGGTTACAGTCCTACATAACTGCGCTATCTCTCCGTGGTAGCGCAGTAGGCATTTCTCCACGTCATAAAAAAATAAATGCCCGGGAGCGACGGCGCGTTGTGTTTCACGCGCGCCGTCAGAGATGTCAGCAACATCTGGTGGGGTCCGCAAGGGCCGATGCCTGCCAGGGCTGCGGCTTGTTTGAAAGAGATACCGCGGCCCCTGGCACACAGGCAACTGAGGGAACACGGGTGAGTTTTAGTCAGTAAAAGTCTGACACACCCTCCTGCTCCACCCAGAGCGGGAGAAGTTATTTGATGATTACTCACCCTCAAAAAAAAAAAAAAAACCATCGCGACAATTTTTTCAATTCAGAATCCAATCTTCCTACTATCCTATTATTCTATTGTGATAGTTTGGATATTTGTTACTCTCAATCACTCAAAAACGGCTGAACGAATTTGAATGAAACTTGGTACACAGAAGGTTTATAATCTGGACTAACACATGGGCTACTTTTTATTTCGATAGTAGGTACCTATAGTTCTACTTTTAATTGTATTCAGTAACTTGACAGTACAAAGAGAAATAATGTTACCATACTAAAACTAATAGTGTTGAGGTAGTGAACAATTTTGCGTAAAGAGCGAATGATAAAAATGGTTTTATCATTTGTTATAAAAAAAAAAATACCATTTGTAACATGTGGAATATAAGAATAATAAAAAAAGTAATTTCCTGTTTTTAATTTCTTCTAATAAAAAGAAACTAAATAAATTACCTTACTACTGAAAAACAAAACATATCACAATTTTTTTTTTTTTTAATAGTGCATATAGATTTTAAGCCAAGTTATTAAATAAATAAATAGAAAATGCATGTAAGTTTATACGCAATTTCAAGTTCATTCAATTTCGTTCATTCTTACACCACCACCTCACTATCTGTTTTTGTAAAATTAAGAACTTTACCCAAAATCGAAATAAAGTTGGAAATGCAAAAACTGGCTCCGAGCTTCGCTAGAACTAAACTTAGTGTTTTGTAATAAGACGGAGAATTCCCGCTATTCTAACAAACTAAGCTGATAAGGGTTTACATAAATATTGAGATTCCGTCTCACGACTTAGCGCTTTCTAGTAAAAAGACCTTAGTATCTTTACTCATTCTACTTTAGTTATATTTACGGAAGAATACTCCAACGCTAGATAGAAAGACCTAAAACGTCTATAAGTTGAGTACCTATGTTCTGTGTCATTAGAGTATCCGGAGGCTAGTTTCTCTAAACTGATGTCGAAATCACTATTCATATCATGAAAATCCCTGAGGTTAAACGAACAGTTGTGCTATAACTTTTCCGCTTCCATCATTATCATAATCATAATTCCTGCGAGATTTCTTCTCTAATCATTAGGTACACAGTAGAACTTTTTATGAATCGTAAAAGATCTTTGTGTAGTAAACATTCTGCTACACATCTCGCACTTAAACTCGTTCTGAAGCCCGTGATCGTCAGCCTCATGCTGTATCATCTTCTGGAAGTCATTGAACTTCCTCTCACAGATTGTGCACTTCGGTCTCTTCTTGACGTACAAATGGACCATACGCTCGTGCACTTTCATCTTGATTCGAGTATCAAAAACCTTTGAGCAAAAGCCACATTGGAAGACTCCAGTTTTGTGTCGATACATGTGGGCTTGCAGCATTCTTCTGTTCACGAAGCCAGCTTCACAAACCTCGCAGATATGGTTACTATAATGAGTATTCATATGCTCGAGTAAGATCTTGAAGTTGTTGTATTCAAAGGAGCATTCGACGCAGCGAAGCACGTCTGAATCAAACCGAAAAGGAACGATGTGACTCCCGATGTCAGTGTGGAAGAACTTCTGGTGCTCTGAAGTGAGGTGATCCATCAGCCCTGGAAGTTCGTGAAACGGTTTCATGCACATTTCACAGCGGAGACCTGTGATGTCTAGCTTGACGATGTAATTAAGCAAAGTGTAGTTATTCATATAGGAGGAGATGTTTGCTTCGTCGTGTTGTTCGATTGTGTGCTTTTTGAGATCTCTGGGGGCTGAGTAGACTTCGGTGCAGAAGCAGCAGTTGTACCCGAGGCTCCCGTATCTTCCCATCGGCGTGGCGTTGGTAGAAAGGAGGATGGTTCGGATATTCTCTCTGTGTTTATCGACTTCGTTGAGTGTGGAGACTTCTGCTTCGTCTTCGGAAGTGAAAAATGAAGACATGTCGACCTCTATCTCGATCAGTATGGATTCTGGATCGATACCTACAAAAAAATCGATTGTTTAATGTTTGATCACATCGCATACAAATGTGGGTAGTTGGATATTCGGAAATAATGTTGCCAATTAAAAATTAAAACGAATTTTACTACTTGTCATTGATGAAAGTGATGAAGTTTTTAATGTGTTCTTAGCAGATACTTAGATCATACTAACTGTTGAAGATTTCTGTCACAAAACTGATTTTTTTCGTGATGTTCTAAGTAAAGGTATACCTACTGTAGACAGTTTATGGCATAAAATAAATGTTTATTTACAACAGTTATGTTACTTAAGTTACGGTTTTCTAGAAGAACGGTGGCCGCAACGTAGTGTCTGCAATTTACGGTCAAATGACGTCAGTGAAACGTTATTTACGGAAGTCAGTTGGTGTGTTTTGCCAGAGAGCATTTTTTGACACTGTAAAGTCAAAAATGTCGCTTGTTTAAATGAGAGCCACCACTGCGGCCGTTGTGTGGCGGCCAACGCTAGGAAATCGTAGCTTTACTGGGACCAAAAGACATGCAATTCGAAAGCTTGATTTTACGCTGTGTAATAATGTGTATGTGGGTATGTGTGATGTGTGTTTTAATGACGTATGACATAATTAAAATGATCAGAGTAGGTACAGGCTGGGATGAAGTTGAAATAAATTAAACACAAGTGCAATCAATCATGCAGTTACATTTATTAAGATACCAAAGTATTAATATGAATACTAACACAAAACTACTACAATTAAGTCGATTACAAATTAGACAGTTCCTAAAAGTACAATTTCGAAGGCGATCGCAATCGCAAACCGGAGCGGCAAAGTTGCTTAATCGCAATGACAGATTGCAGCGACATACCAGTGGGGCAATTCTCGTAAATTTAAGACCCTTCACGTGTGATCTCAGTCTCAATCTGGTAAAAATACCTACAGTTTCCATTCATTTTTGACATTTAATTAGGGCCAAGATGAGACTGCCACTAGATTGTGACAATCGTAACGACGTACGAAACGTTGTTAATTACCCTTCTGGTGATGTATCTAAATCTCTGAAAACGTCTACAACTGGTGGCCGCATCCTCACAAAAAGCAAATTTATGTATACGCGACGATCGCGTATTGGCGAGACGTTCGCTTTTGTTTAGATCGCGGGGTTTGTCACCATCTACGGGGTCCTCTCGCTGCGGTCTGTCATACCAATTGGGCAGCTTTGCAACTACGGTACTTTAAACTAGCATACGAAAAAACAGCTGAAACTCAACGCAGCCCTAATTGACGCGGAAGTAAAAGTAGTCTTTGAAAAAACATCATAATTTCTTTACGTTTTGACCAATTATTGATGTGAAAGCTTCTTTACACGCACTTTGCGATCTTTTTGAACAGTGGACGAAACTGAACCGTCACGCTCAGGTCGGTGACGTCGAATAGCGTATACTCAGCTCATATAACTTTTCTCTTCTAGCGTGAGGTCATTACTAGGGATCGGATAATGGGATGCATATTTACCTAAAGTAATTTTTTATTTATGAAAGTATGGAAGCGGCTTCTTAAAATATATTTTTGTACAAATATCCCGGGATGCCAGCAACACCGGGAATGCATAACTAGTCAGGTGTATAGTATGGAAGCGACTTCTAAATTATTAGATTGCATAACTATTCAGACGCATATTTATTTAAAATTAACCCCGATGGAAATATGTGTACCTATACCAATGTACCTAGGGTGTAAGTTTGTAAGAGTAGGGGTGGTGTGTGTTAGTTATTTTTTTACATTTAATAAAGATTTTTTTGGTACAAAAAGCCCATTCCATTTTAGCCAACATCTCAACTTTAGGTGAATATCCATCCGAATATCCGATCTCTAGTCATTACACACACCCTTAATTTTACTTTTTCTTAATTAAGAGATTAGATGCCTAGTTAAACCTTACCTACTAGTTTAATATCAAAGCAAAATATTATTAAGCAAGTGCGAGTCGGACTCGCGCATCGAGGGTTCCGTACAAACCTTTAGGTATATAAGTAAAAGTTATAAATTTCAATTTCATACTTCTACGCGTTCATGAGGAAAGGGGTACCTAGTACTTAAGTTTAAAATTATTAAAAATATTTTTATTAAATAATGTAACTAAAAATTGATGCTTTTCGCAATTTTTCCTTTATCTGTGCTATAAGACGTTGCTTCGTACCAAATTTCAAGATTGTTCACGGGAAGTACCCTGTATGTTTTGATTCCCTTGCGAGTATCGAAAATTTGCGGCATAACGGCTGTATCTTTTGATTGCGTTGGCTTAGAAGTTTGATTTTTTCGCAGCTTCAAGGGACAGGAGACCTGAGTATTTGATATGAATTTCAGATTGATACCTCCACGCGCTCCTGAGAAAATGGGTCGTGACAGGCAGACAGACGGACAACAAAGTGATCCTATAAGGGTACCGTTTTTTCCTTTTGAGGTTCAGAACCCTAGAGAAGAAAAGTAAATACTTTAAAAACTAAACCAAATGGACCGTTTTCTTATGTTCAAGCATTTTGCTGCGAATAACGAAACCAGAATCGCAGAACCCACAAACATAGTTCCTGTAATGTTCCGACATGTGATCTTGGAAATCGTTGTAGTCCCCTATGTCGGTTGCACAAACCCCGCAAAGAAGCTTCCGACCATCATACTTAAACGGAATTATTTGATTCTTTATCTGTTTATAAATCAGCTCATCGTGAACACTCTTCAAATGGTCCATCAGCTGATCCAATCCATCCATACACTGATCACAGATCTTGCATTTCAAACCAGTTATGTCCAAATAAACAATATGTCTGGACAAAGACCTAGCGTTAAAGAACTCTGGTCTATCATGCACGTGGATTTGTATAGAATGACTTCGCAATTCCGTCGGGTCTTGGAATTGATCAAGGCAGTAGCTGCAAGCAAACCTCGTGCCTACTCGACAACGGACGGGCGAAGCGTTGGAGCATTTTAGAACCGTCTTAATATTGTCGAACTGCCAGTCAAGTTCCGTTAATCGTCTATCTTGGGCTATTTTCTTCTGCTGCTCGCGGACCCAAGGTATAGCCTTCGTGCCCACCGATCGGATGGAGACGAAACTGGAAAAGTTCAGTTTCCTGTCCAAAGTGATGGTTTTCTCTTCATCTTCGAAGATTATTGGAGAATCACGAATAGTACCGGAGCGAAGACCTGCAAATAACGAGTAGATATTATGTTTTAGAGATAATGAAATGAATAATAAATGTTTTAGTATTTGATACCCACTTGAAGTTGATGTTGTTGAGTTGTTAATGAGTTCCAGTGGTGCGATATTTTTTAATTCATAAATATTTAAATGTCAATTTTAATCATGCATAGGTACTGAAGAAAGTCATCATCTGCCTAGTCTTTGTCCAACAATGTTGGGGCCGGCTTCCAGGCTAATTGGATACAGCTGAAGATAGTACACGTTTAAATGAAATTCAAATAAACTATGGTAAAGATTTATGAATTCGTCAAGGTCAAATTGTTTATTTCATTAAAATCCACTGGTATAGGTAGGTAAATAAAGACGTCCTTCGAATTGTTTATGGACGACGATAAATTAAAATACATATGTAATGATCGTAGCACGTAATGTGGCGTCCTGTCGTGTTATTATTCTGTAAATATCTCACTGTGAAAACGTAGGTGAAGTGAGCTTGATTGAAATGTCTTCAGAGCTATTCTGTAAAACTCTCACCGTGTTAAATTGGGTGATGTGAGCTTAAAGTGAGCTGTCATTAGTCTCAATCCCTAGCATCAGATGGAATGACAGATCCCTTCAAGGTCACTTCACCTAAATTCTCATGGTGAGATTTTTGACAAAATAGCGCTACTGAAGCTATTGATCACTCCCGTCAAGCTCACTTCACCGAAGTTTTTTACGGTGGGATTTTTACAGAATAGGTCAGCAGTGCTATTCTGCAAAAATCTCACCGTGATAACCTGGGTGAAGTGAGCTGTTATTAGTATCAATATATGGTGTCAGATGGAATGACAGATCACTTCGCCTAGGTTCTCACGGTGAGATTTTTAACAGGATGGATCGGTTGCTGTAGCTTCAGACCATGTAACAAAGCCGTGAGTTTATGTACACATATTAATTAGGTTTGTAGAAACGAGCAGCGTTCCCGTGGGATTTTCAACCTCCACGCGGGAGAAGCCTCTGGCGAAAGCTGCTGTTGCATATTTTAGATACAAAAGTGAATTTGTAATATTTAAGTTTATTGAAATGGCGAACTGTACCGTTACTAAGATCTGCAGCATTGTAGCGTTGAGCAAGCTATGTGTAACACTGAAATCTGACAATAATATTATGACCATTTAGGCCTACTACAGGTGTCCGGTAATTAATTAATGGATAACCTTGAAATGGTTCATGGTAGAACAAATGCCATTCAGAAAAAACATTTTTTATTTGTAAAAAAAAATAAATAAAAGAAAACAACCGGCTTCGGAAAAACACTACAAAGTAAAAAATTACTTTAATTTCAGAAGGCGGTGACAAAAAAGTTAAATACATAGGCACCGACCTCCAAAATTAAAGTTGTTTTTCACTTTTTAGTGTTTTTTCGGAAGTCGGTAGTTATTTAAAAAACAAAATTATATAAAATTACAAATAATTTTTTGAATGGCCAATAGTTCTACCATGAACCATTTCAAGGTTATCCATTAAGGGGAACCTAATCGCGGGCTCGAACTCACTGATGGGCCTGGCTAAAAAGCACGCTGTCTCACCAGGTATCCGACAGAGGTAGTATCAGTGATGAGCAGTTAGAAGCTGGTCTACACGCACAACATTATTGAGTGAAATACAGTATCATTTAATCAGTCTTCAAACATACGTTAGGTAATTAGTCTCGATTGTTAATTCTTCTTAAAAAAAAAAATATTCTGGAGATGGATACGGGCTGAAAGTCCCTTGATTTTCTGTTAAGTTCTGCACGAGCATCACAGTTCTCTTCGCCTAGAACTGTAACTGAGAATGTACAACAAGCGCGTAAAAAATTAAGAATAGTCCCTTCGGAAGATCGGGTTTTATGCAAAAACGAATGCATAAATCAATGACCAATAAAGTTTATAGAACTTTTCGATATTTGAGCTTTGTCAGTACCGAATTGGTTTTTCAGATTTTACACTCCTTTTATTACTTAAACACGCCCAAAGTTAGGTTAAATTAGCAAGAAAAGCTAATTTTTGTTGGCTCCTAAGTTTTTAATGGCTTTTTATTTTAGTATTCTGTTTCCGTACAGACAATATTAATAATGAGACAAAACCATACCATATTTAATTTTTGATGTACATTGTCCGAGTAATACCCTCCCAAAGTTTGTATGGAAAAAATGTGGACTAGATTCACCTTAATTACCGGACACCTGTATATTATTATTGGAATTCAAGGGTGACTACGATTGAGAATCACGTACGTATCCCTAAAATCTAAATAATATGGTAGTATCGAGTTTCATAAGGGGAGGGGAAGGAAGGGAAGTAATGGTAAACCGACAGGCGTTTTTCTTTGTGTAAATGATTTAATCAACACTGCTCTCAAAACGGTGAAGGAAAACATCGTGAGGAAACCAGCATGGCCTGGAACCATAAATTCAAAGACATGTGACATGAGGCCATTCAAGTATTATGTAAGCAGATTTTTTGCAATTATTAAACCCCCTTCCCCCTCGTCAGCAAAAGTAAGCAAGGCTCTTACCCCCCCTCCCATGCTCACGTAAACATTGGTACATGCATTTTGCAATGTGTTCTGGTTTATTTATTGATTCATGTGCAGCAGTTATAAGTGTAGAATTATGGAATCCCACCAAAAACATTTTCATGTAAAATGTTTCCAAGACGACGCACTGTCAAAAAGTTATCAGATCTCACGTAGAGCCAAGCTTCTAACTCTACACGCCATAACTCTACAAGGCCTAACTTCACAAACTCTACACCTTAGTCAAAATATGTGGCTTGACCAGTCTTCAGTCATGTCATGACACACGAATCCATGACTCTAAGTCTTCAATGACATTGGATGTTTGCTGCTCAACGTTGTGGGTCTGCTCACTTTCGTGTGATTTTGGAATATCGGCATCGTTTTCTTTGAGCCATTCATAGACAAGTAGGGTTGCCATATGTGTTCAAACCGAAATCGACAAAATTTTATAGAAAATCCAAAAAGTAAACAAGTCATCAAAAATAACCCCTCCACACCCCTGTAGTGCTTACGTAATACTTGAATGGCCCCCATCTACGAAACCACACTGGGCGCATGGTGGATTAGGTACAGCCCACTCCCTCTCACCGGAGAGGCTTGTGTCCCATCAGTGGGAATGTTGTAGGCTGATAATGCGTCTTGTTTATAATGTGAATCATCACTTGTGAAAAAAAAACGAAAGCTGTATGTATTTTTTTTAATGCCTACCTAAAAAGAACATTCAGTGGACAAGGACCGTTGACGCTTGAATGACATTGACAAGGCGCAACAGCGCCCTTTGGTGTAAATAATTGTGAAATTGTATTGAATAAACAAGATGGCGGCGTCAATACCGATTCTCGCCATACGTCAAAAGATCCATGTACTACAAACAATATTTACTATAACAGTACAAATATAACTCTACATTAAAACCTACTCCCCATGCTTTGCTTTCATATGACTTTTCAACGTACGTTTCTGCACAAACGCTAAACTACACACAGTGCAAGCAAATCGACGATCGTCAGCGTGCGATCGAAGATGCTGTCGCAACGACTTTTTTGTTGCATAAAGCTTCGTGCATACATGACATTGGAACTTCTTTATCCCTGTATGTACCCTCATATGTTCTACAAGGAGATGCTTCAAGAAAAACTGCATATCGCATATAGAACAGACATGTTGTCTTTCCAACAAATGATCTTTTTTCACGTGTCGTGCTAAAGATCGCCTATTGGTAAATATTCGTTCGCAAGCAGTACACTTTAAGGATATCGGCGGAGCTCCATGTTTCTGGACCATGTGATGCATTTTCGTCCAATAATCTTCGAACTTTTCCTCACAAACTTTACATTTGTTTCTCTTTTTAAGTCCTAAGTGCATTCTCTGTTCGTGGTCCCTTCTCTTCTGATCGCAAATGAATGTTTTATCACATTGACTGCATTTAAATTCTCCTTTCGCGTGCCTCCTCTTATGACAGATTAGTAACCGTCGTGTGATGAAGCCTGCATTGCAGATTTCACAAATATGGTTTCTGAAATGATGATGCATGTGCTCTTGCAATATTTTAAATGTCGAGTATTCTGCTCCACACACGGCACAATGGAATTCCTCAGTGTCGAATTTGAAAGGAATAATTTCGCTCATGTCTGTAGTGATCTTTTTGCTATGATCAGTTTTTAAATGTGCGGTCAACTCATCTAATTTTGAAAGACTCTTTTGGCAAATTTTGCATTTCAAATCAGTTATGTCAACTTTTATAAGGTATTCAAAAGATTTCGGCATTCGTAAAACTTGTAGATCAGAATGTTCTTCTAAAGAATGTGCCTTTAAGTGCTTCGGGTCTTTAAATTTCTTTGGGCAGAAATTACAGCAGTATCCATCGCTGTCTTTATTCCTGATTAAACTTGCGTTAGAATATAGAAGTATCGTTTTTAGATCATCAGATCTTCTTGTTGTTTCTTTGCGCGTTTTCTCAGGGATTGATTCATTTCCCGATATAGGATCCCCTGTAGTTAAATTATCTTCTTTTAATGGTGTGTTCCGTGGTTTACCTATGAACAAATAAATGCTATCAATTCATTCAGTAGTTGGCGGTAGAACTACTAACATTTAGACGAGTCATGAAATTGTACGTTGAAAGATCATATGAGAACGGAACGTCTTCTTTAAGAATTAAGAAACAATTTTCAATGTCTTAAATGAAATCAGAGGTGATATTGCTATGTCTTAAGAAACTAGCGCGAGTATTGTTCAGTTTCCCTTGCGAATAAAAAGTTGAACCGTTGGAAATTAGGGATATTCTCACTTAAAAAGGAGACCATTCACGGTTCATACAAAGTTCGGCCCAAAAGTCAAGGTCAATAAAAAAAAAGGTGTCACGGTTATTGGGGAAGTTAGTCCGAGTATTTTTTACTACGGCACTGTCTCTTTAATCATTCCATCAGCTGATATTTTCGGTGGAAAAATTGGATTTCCGTGCATTCTAATTGTAAAAATCTTTTCATCTGCTGGCGAAAAATATGATATGAGCTTGTTGGGATGATGACATTGAACAAGTATTATTATAACACCAATCACAGTAAATATTATTTAACCAGTAACTAAATATTAAGTTAAAAAAAAGAACAAGACTTGTGTTGTGTGTGTACCGTTAATACATAGGTTATAGTGAGTCACGATCGCGACCGCCTCCGCGAGGACACGGCGGTGCTCCGCCCAGGCAGGCCAGACCTCCTCCGTATGCTCCACCGTATCCTCAAGATGTTCCACACAATCGTGACACCCGGGCGTTTCCTCCCGCCTTATCCGGAACAGGAACCTCCCGAAACAGCCGTGTCCGGTGAGCACCTGTGTAAGACGGAAGAGAGGAAGGTGAGGACGTCGTGGCGACTCTTCAGTCACTCCTCAAAGAGGGCACTTACACCGCCCCACGGAAAGACCCCGCCCGCGCTTCTCCCCTTCCTCTCCTAAATTTTTTATCTACGAATGACATCGTCGGTGCCGCTCGTTGTATAGATTTTTATTTTATCACTTGATATTCTGACTCACTATAACCTATGTATTAACACTACACACACAACACTAGTCTTGTTCTTTTTTTTTTCAACATAGTATTTAGTTAATGGTTAAATAATATTCACTGCGGTCGATTTTATAATACATATTTCTTCAAGGTCATCATACCAACAAGCTCATAACACTTTTTCGCCAGCAGATGAAAAGATTTTTGACTGATGAAAGGTACGGAAAACTAGATTTTTCAACCCAAAAAATCAGCTGTAGTAATGGTTGTAGAGACTTAGTGCCATAGTAAAATATACTCGGACTGACGTCCCCAATAGCGGTGACACCTTTTATTTCGTTGACTTTTGGGCCGAAAGTGAATGATCTCCTGTATATAATTTAACAATGATATACGTAAAATCTATATTAAAACTGTTGTCACACTGCTTCTCCATGTTTAGAACGCATGTGACTCCGCCAGCTACATTTTTGGACGAAGGCTTGGCCACAGTGAGTGCAAGAGAATCTTCTGTCATTCGCATGAATCCTCATATGCTCTCTTAGCGTATTCTTCCTTCCATAAGCCTTTAAGCAAACTTCACATCTGAACTGCCTCAGCCCCGTGTGCTTGGCCATGTGTCTCTGCAAACCGCTCTTTCCAAAGAACCTCATGTCACATTCGGCACACTTGTGCCTTCTCTCCAAAAGGTGATCTTTCTTCGTGTGCTGTGACAGGGATCTTTGGTTGCTAAACGTTCGCTCACAAGCGGAACATTTAAGAACGACAGGAGGCATTCCATGCACCTGCACCATATGATCCATCTTCTTCCAGTAATCAACGAATCTTTCCGCGCAGTAATTGCATTTGTTTCTCTTGCTCTGACCTAGATGTGTTCGTTGTATGTGCTCGCGTATTTTAATCTGGTTCGTAAAAGTTTTATCGCATTGATCACATTTATACTCCCCGTTATCATGCCGTTTGACGTGGTTTGCTAGTAGTCTGTCAGTCACAAACCCTGCTCCACATACTTCACAAATATAATTACCGAAATGTGAATTCATGTGTTCTTGTAAAAGTTTGAATGAACTGAATTCTGCGGAGCATATGGCACATTTTAATTCGGGTGAGTCGAATCTGAACGGGACGATTTGGCTTTTAGCGTCTAGATACATCGTCTTGTTGTGCTCGTCCTTCAGATGTGCTACAAGGTCGTCCAAATGTTTAACGTCTTTGTCACAAAGAGCACAATTCAAGTACGTTATATCTAGCTTGATGACATGGTCAAATAGCTTAGGGGTCATATACTTTATCAGTTTGTCATTGTTATGTTCTTCTAGAAAGTGCTTTTTGAGGGCAGTTGGCTCTAGAAACTGTTTTGGACAGAAGGAACACCCATATCCATGACCATCTTTACATCTTATTGGGTTTGCATTAGAGTTGAGTAATATATTTTTTAGATTCATTTTGTTCTTCACAGTTTCTGATATTGAGCCTTTTAGGATGGCATTTGGATCTCTCGCTGTTAGTTTTGAGATGAACTTCAGTTCAACGGTTGATTTTGTAGGTTTTTCAATTTTGATTATCCTAGTTCCCCGTCCGTGACCTACAAAGAGAAATTTTACATTATTGTATTACACGATTGCTCTATTTTAAGCTTTAATACAGCATGTACTGCTTTATTCATGATCAATACCACATTTTAGTTTTACATATATTCCATCGCTATGTTAATAAGTTTTCTTCATAAACTGTAACATACAATACCGGAAGAAAAAACGTCTGTATAAATCTAAAACAGCCCACTTCAATCCAAAGCCACTTCACTAAAAAAAACGAAGTCACTTTTTGAAAAGAATATAAATACCAGTTTGTCTGCCATTAGCAAGTAAAACAAGACGCAACTTTTAAGCTCTTTATTAGCACAAATACAGACAAATTCAAACAATCTTCCCATGCTTAGATTTCATATGACTTCTCCAGGTGGATTTCTGGACGAAAGCTTGTCCACAATGTTCGCATTTAAAACGCCTATCATCGTTATGAATCCTCATATGTTCTTTTAAGATCCTCGACTGTCCATAAGACTTTAAACAAATTGTGCACTGATAAGGCTTCTCTCCTGAATGCTTGGTCATATGATTTCTCAGCTCGGTTGGAGTGAAAAATGTCATCTCACACACTCCGCAAGCGTGTGGTCTTACCATCAAATGGTGTCTTTTAACGTGCACGGCTAACCTTTTCCGGTGATCGAATTCTTTATCACACGCTTGGCATTTCGACGTTTGCTTTTTCAGTCCATGTACAGCTATCAGATGAGCTTCCTTCTTCCTATAGTCGTTGAATCTTTCATGACAGTAGCAACATTTGTGACGGATAATATTGGCATGCTTCGTCTTTACATGCAGGTTTCTCTTAGCCAATGTTTCGAATTTCATGGAGCAAGATGAACAGGTCAAATGTTCAGTTTTGTGGGTAGATTTATGCAGCTTAAGCTTACAGTAGTTAACGTACCCGGCATCGCAGACATCACATATATAGTTTCTATAGTGTATATTCATATGTATCCCTAATAATTTGAATTTGTCAAAAACATTATTGCAAATGAAACATTCGAGAGATTTTGTGGTAAACTTGAAAGGGACTATGTGATTATTGATGTCAGTATGTATTATTTTCTTGTGTTCATTCTTCAAGTGATCCATTAATTCTTCAGTAGTGTTGATACATTTATTACATATTTTGCACTGCAAATCAGTGATGTCTAATTTGATGACGTAATTGTACATGCTCATGCTTTTTATGAAGCTGGCTTTGGTAACGTCCTCATGGGCTTGTAAGGTGTGTGTCTTGAGATCTGACGGCTCTAAGTATTGGTCTTCACAGTGGCAGCACATGTAACCCATATCTGTCCAATGTTTGATTGGTGTAGCGTTGGACCAACGCATAATTTCTATAATATTTGTTCTATGCTTGTTAATTTCTGCAGTATACCCTTTAGACACTTTAGGAGATAAGCAGGATGATCTTGCTGCTTTAGGAGTTTCCTCAATCGTTCCAGCAACTTTCAGTTGTGTAATTTTTCCTTTCTTGACTGCAGCTGCTTGGTGGGCTTCTATTTTAATTGCGACTGTATCTGCTTGAGGTTTACCTATAAAGAAAAGGACGGCTTTATTAGATGTATTCACTATATCGCAAAGTTTTTAGTTCCAATTGGTTTATTTTTATTAATAAGTACTAATCATGGACCTACGTTTGTTAACAAACTGATTTGCAGTTTGTCAGAGGTAATATGCACCTGTTTGTGATTATACAGTTTTTCATTGCACTTAGGTACTATAATATGTTAAAGAATTCAATTCAATTTATTGTTGGTAAACAATATTTTACAAGTCACACGAAAAAATTACACGTGATCATCACATTGTCCGACTCTGTTTGGACTTACAAGTGTTTAAAGGACGACCCCCAATGGGAAGTCAGAAGCCCAAAAGTCTGTCAACCACTGTCTGACAACCAGTCTTACTAAAGGGCATCGTGTTACCCAGCCAACTGGATTGTGTTACAAAAAAAATACTGGTATTCAGCTGCAGCCGTTTAGACTGGAACCTGACCCCAAATTGTTGGAAAACGTATATCGATCGTCATACGTTGACAACTCGTAACACATTTTTTTATTTTTTGCAAAATAAGTGACATCAAAAATGTTTAAATTAAGCGCTTATTTAATTAAAAACGTATGTGGCGATATTTTCTTCTTTTATAATAGATATCAATAAAGAATTCGATTACCTATCAACTACTTTTTTATCCGATTTTTTTCGAAATTATGCAATTTTTCGCTCTCCGGTAAAATTTGACACAATGCAGTGATCCATTAATGACATGTTGTCAACCTTTGACCATGCATAACTTTGTACCTTTCTCTAAAATTAAAAAAAAATTGCAGTTCGATGTTTTATAGTACTTTAAGCTGTTATAGTTATGATTTTATTTGGATAAACGACTGGAAATTATTAATTTGGGGGCAGGTGCTTAAATTTTTCGGCTAAAAATTAATATTGCCGAAATTCGAAAACGAAATATGGTCGGAAAAATATGTGAAGGGACTAGATTGGGATATAATACATATTAGTATTACCCTATTCAACCTTCTTTTTGGCAAACTGAGACTAAGTGACTTGAAGTGAACAATTTTGTGCTCCACAGAATAAAATTGTTAATTTACCTATTGTATAACATCAGTAGGAGTGATGGCCCAGTGGTAACTGACGCATCTTACGAGTTGTAGGTCGTAGGTTGGAACCCAGAGAGGTGCTTTACTTTATGTAAATTATTTAATCTCCACTGCTCTCAAAACGGTGAAGGAAAACATCGTGAGGAAACCGGCATGTCCAAGAACCAAAAATTCGAAGATATGTGACATCTACCAACCCGTACTGGGCTCGCGTGGTGGATTTTTGCCCACTCCCTCTTACAGAAAGGAGGCCTGTGTCCCAGCAATGTGAACGTTACAGGTTGATTATGATAACATCAGTATTAAACACGTACTGTCACGATTCACGACTTAAAATAATCAGGTTGCAGGTAGATTCAGTAACCAAATAAAACTCAAGTCCTCATAATTCTGTAAGTTATTTAATTAATAAACTACGTCATATCATTAAGCAAATCTATGCAATTAACACTTTGCTAGGACTTATAATTTATTATTACCGAATTACTAATCGATACCAAAAACACTCACAAAATAATTTTAAGCAATTTCTTCATGTTTGGATCTCATATGAACTTTCCAAGAGCTTTTCTGCGTAAATTTCTGCCCACACTTTTCACATTTGAACCTCTTCTCCTTAGAATGTGTCTGCATATGAGAATTCAGCGTCTTCTTCCTTCCATATTTCTTCAGACATACTGTGCACTGAAATTCTTTCAACCCTGTATGCTTGACCATATGACTTTTTAGCCCTGTCGTGGAATAAAACGCCATGTCACACTCCTTACATTTGTGTGGCCTCTCCATTAGATGGTCTCTTTTGATGTGTATGTTTAGTTTCTTACTACTAGGAAATTCTTTGTTGCAAGCTTGACATATAGTTTTCATTGATATCACACCATGTATAGAAGCGACATGAGCTTCCTTTCTACCATGGTCTTTAAAAGTTTCGTTACAATAACCGCATTTATAATTAGCATGAACATGTGTATGGGATGTTCTTTCGTGCATTCGTTTTTTGACCAGAGTAGGATAGAATTTTGGACAATAGTCACAAACAAATGCCCCTGTTTTGTGATTCACTAAATGTTGCGTTAATGAATTTCGGTTCGCGAATCCGGTGTCGCAAACGGTGCATATGAAGTTCCTATAATGAATATGCATATGTTTAACAAGGGTCCGAAACTTACTAAAAGTGTTCGAGCAAATACTGCAAATCAGTAAATCGTTGTCGAATTTAAAAGGGAAGATATGGTTTATATGGTCTGTGTCGAATTTTTTCTCATGTTCTTTTTGAAGATGGTCTATTAAGTCATCTAGAGTATCCATATTAATGTCGCATAGTTTGCATTTCAATGCAGTTATGTCTAACTTAACGATATATTCGGACATGTTCATGTTCTTCATAAAGTTTGCGTCTGAGATATTATTGTGGTGCTCTAGTGTATGTTTCTTAAGATCTGCAGGGTGTCGGTACTGGTCTGAACAGTAGCAGCACGTGTATCCAATCCCTCCGTACCGTCTCGTAGGCGTCGCGTTAGAATTAAGAAGAACTTCTTTAATGTTTTTTCTATGTTTTGCCAATTCCGTTCTTGATGCTATTGTAATTTTTTTTTCACCTTCATTTTCTGTCAGCTCTTCGCAGTTCGTTTCTTTTTTCACAACAGTGTTTTGTTGATCACCTACAAAAATAAAAAATAAATCATTCAGATGGTAAATTAGGTTTGGGTGTTTGGTTAAAATATATTGCAAGGTAAAATACTGAAAGTAATCAAGATAAATATTGTGGCTTATCATGTGCCCGGTTGATATTTTTGGATCTTTGACAGTCGTCACGGGACTATAAGCCCTAAAGTCTGACAAGCAGCACCCTAATTGTGCATCACAGTTTCAATTAAAATATGAGGGGTTTGAAGTTTCAATCCATTCAAATCAAATCAAAAGTCATTTATTCAAATTAAGCTGAGAATCAGCACTATTCGAATGTCAAAATTACAGAAGACAGTCCCCCAAAACGCCCGCCCTTCACCACTTCCTAGTAGATATGAGCGCCGCGCCAACGCGCCGCCGCCGTCGCCGTGAGTTCATGTCGACGCGTCGACGCCGAGTGCAGCACGCGGCGCACCGTCGCGTGAGCCGCAATTTGCTTTGTCGCTCGCACGTGCGGGCCGACCGCATTAGTTCACCTGTCGCTTCGTCACACTCGTCGCTCACGCAGTCGAGTCGAATATTTTAAATTTTTAACGAGTAAACGTGTATTGTTATGTGGTGTTAATAATGGCAGCAACTTCGACTACTATTTGTTTATTTATATTTAAATCTAATCTTTAAACGAGCAATTCTTCTTGTATACATGTATAAAAAATCTGAATCTCGGAAACGGCTCCAACGATTTTCATGAAATTTAGTATGCAGGGGGTTTCGAGGGCGATAAATCGATCAAGGGGATACGATCACTTCTCCGATTTTTTTTCCCCTAATTAAAAATCTTTCCTCAGAAAGGTCTCTTGGACAGAATTTGGCCAACTAGCGGTAGAAGTAACCGGACTTTGCAGTCTGCAAGACTTAAATAGTGCTCTGATTTAAAAAAAAAAAACTCGGTTTCTCTTCAACTCAAAATACTGAAATGATTATTTTTCAGTAAACGTGATCTTCAATTATTATTTAAAAGACTGTAAAATTGTAATTAATAAATACGTTCCTTTATAAAGCTTTTTTTGGTAACAACAACATGGTTTTCTTTATGTTCTTTTTAAGAATACTCTCCTTGTTAGAAAAAAAAATACTATGGCCCACGGCCGGCCACGCCGCGACGCCGCCGCCGCTGTGGAAATTTTCAGGCCACGCCGCCGCCGTGGAATTGGCCATCGGCGCTCATATCTACTTCCTTGTGCTTTAGGTGGGAAGAAGTGGCGCAACAAACATCCCAGCAGCACAGCTGTCTGTTTGTACGTTTTGTTGTGATTTGTATCATTTTTAATATAGGTATCTTTTTATCCCGAATATAATTTAAACTACGTAAATTACAGTCACACTACTCTTGTACAGTCAAAACAAACTGAAATGAACCGTAACTCAAGGCAATAAGACTTTTAAAAGTGCAGTTTTATTTGTATTAATACAAATTCCGTCATTCAATACAAAATATATATTTATATTACTCAGAGTCGACAGTCCAAAGCCTGAATAGTGTGATGGAAAGATGCAATCAAATGTTTACTAGACATAAATAAACAACTTGATGCTCGGAGTTCGGACAGGACACCGGTTAATGTTCATATTTCTTTAACTAGTAAACCCCCAGTCACTTATGACGTAACATCTGGCTCCGGTCCGTGTGTGTTGTTGACCATGCTTACAAAAAAAACCTAAACAATCGTGTACTGTCGGCTTTTTTCGGCATTCATTCGGCGTTAATTCGTCTCGAAATCGAGCGAATAACTACTAGGCTAGCAAGACTCGATACCTACGAGTGCGACTGTGTGCGTTCGTGGATTTGTAATATGACCACAACATTCTTCCGGAATTCGTTAAACTAATTTAATAAATAATCAATACTTATACATGTTTAACTAAAAATTCAGTGTATTATGATTATAACATAATATACTAATTGGGGTGTTTGAGGGTGTGCGTTAATTACGTTACATGTTGTATATGTATACACCGTGACATTTTAGTCGTCTTACAACGGCAGCCCACTTCATGTATCCAATGAATACTAATTGGGGTGTTTGAGGGTGTGCGTTAATTACGTTACATGTTGTATATGTATACACCGTGACATTTTAGTCGTCTTACAACGGCAGCCCACTTCATGTATCCAATGAATACTAATCATTAAAAAAAAATATATAAACTTTTGGTATGTCCAAAAGTATATATATTATAAATATTTTTTTTAATAAACACTACATATTATAAAACAAAGCCGCTTTCTCTGTCCCTATATCCCTATGTATGCTTAAATCTTTAAAACTACGCAACGGATTTTGATGCGGGTTTTTTTTATAGATAGAGTGATTCAAGAGGAAGGTTATATGTATAATACACCGACCTCCACGCGGGCGAAGCCGCTGGCAAAAGCTAGTACTTAATTTTTAAAAAAATTGTTCACTAAGACGCAGGATGTAGTTTTGAACACCCAGTTATGGAGATGGAATGAATGATGAAATGTAATGGTATTATGGTACGTAGGTAGAAATCTTCCACCGTTTGATACGTAAACATTATTAACAGGGATGGTGTTTCATAATTCTAAAGCATTATTTATTTTTCTTAGTCCCTATTATCTTAATTAATGGTAATAATTTTTTAATCGCGCCTGTAGGTATTTCATGTCGGATACAGTGTGACCACCTTTGTAAGACGACTAAAATGTCACGGTGTATACAGGGTAAGTTTTTACCCAGTGCGCAAACTGTAACTATCAATTCAGCATATCATTCTAGACCCCTCAGCGCAGAAAATTTTCGTCGCTAATACAAAAAAAATCAGCTGTTCCATATATTTTGACCGTGTAGGTATTGCACTTTTCTATGAAACAGCTGATTTTTTTTTTTGTAAAACGACGTAAAATTTCTACGCTAGGCTGTCTAGAAGGATATGCTGAATTCATGGTTACAGTTTGCGCACTAGATAAAAACGTATCCTGTTTAAAATCTGAATCTTGGAAACGGCTCCAACGATTTACATGAGTATGCAGGGGGGGTTTCAGGGGCGATAAATCGATTTAGCTAGGTTTCATTTTTAGAAAAAGTCAAACAAAAAAAAACTGAGCACAGCTCGGTCATCCAGATATTTAAATATTAATAATAAATAGTCTTGGGTTCGGTTCCCAAGAGTTATTTAGTTTTTCTATTTGGTAATTCTCAGTAGCAGCCCGAAGCCTGGATCTGTGCCCTTTTGATGGCAATAGGCCCTCTATTACATGGGACTAAACCATAACTGGTGAAATATGGGTGACCTATAAGGTACACCTCTGTGCAACCCTTCGGGGAAAAAAAATATGTTTATAATAAGTAGGTAGGCACCTTTTTGATAACCAACATTTTAAACAAGGAATATTATGATGAAATGAAACAACATTTTTAATTTGCCAATTTATTTTGCACACAGTAAACAGAATCATGCTACTCTATTAAAACAATTACAAGTTTACATTCGCTTCACACATACATACGCTAGACATGCATTAAGTAACTTAAATATACAGGGTGACGATTATGTTATCATATTAATTGAAACCACGTACCTATTCTACATTACTACATTAAGTATATTAAAGTAATTACTAACAATTATCATTATATCTGTGGGACCTTCTTTTACGTTGTAGTATTTAGCAACATTAAACTTAATTTTGTGATTATTTGGTAAGTTTGCTGGATTGTTCATACCATGGCCCCAGGCTTGTCTAATGCTTTTATCAAGTGAAATATAATGGTTTATGGTGGTGTGTGTGTGTGTGTACACAGTCTCAAAACCTCATGTGGCCCGGTGTAAAAAAAATAACAGAAAAAAAAAACGGTAAACAAAATATAACAAATCTTTTTCAAATTATGTTAGTTGCAATTAAAGGGTGTTTTCCTCCAAACGGCTCGTATCGCATCGGATCGGAACAGTTTTTACAGTATTTGAAAGATATTAAATCGTGTACACAGTTTTTTAAGAGTATATTACCAAGCCGCACACGGCAGTTTGACATGCGATCGTTGCCGAAAGTATGCTGCGACGCGCAATCGGCTCCGTTTGCTTGTCGTCGTATCCGATCTGATCCTTTCGGCTGTCGTCGCGTGCGCTCAAAGCCGTGGCCGGACGGCACCACTCATTCTCGAAAGTGCACGCACTGCAGACGTCACAATCATCGATTTAGAAGAAAAAATGATTTGTTTGGTGCTAAAGCATACGTGTCTTTATGACATACAAAATTAGAACACGTCAACACGGTAGGAATTAAACTATTTGACTAGGCACAGAAACGGATACGTTCGCAAGCGACGGCACGGAGCCGATCGTATGCGTCGACTTCGTCGTCGTTTTCGTATCCTTTCCAATCAGATGCGACGCGGGCCGTTTGATGAAAATCATCCTTAAATCTACCGAGTCATCTTCATACATACACCTGACATGTCAGCACTAGGTAAATACCTTAGCTTTTATAAATCTTATGTTAATTTAGAGAAGTCACTTAAAAATACCAATAAATGAGTAACTTGAATGAGGAAGGCAACTGTCAAAATGGCGCAGTCGTGGCTTGGTTGTCAAAACTAGCTACTACTTACTGTGGTTTTATTTTTGCGAAAATTACGCGATATTGTGTTCCTAAATACTCCGAAATAGGGAGTCCACCATTCTCTCAGATATTAGAAGATTGTGGCTAAAAGATATTTGTAGTTATTTTTAAACTTTATTCAATAGAGTTCGAGGTTATGTCGGAAACATATTCAAGAGGTAAGAAGAAATATTTAAGGTTATAAATTCTGACACTTTCCACGTCAAATACGTTTTGAATGAAAACATTGACAGCACCGAAAATAACGAAAAACTTAAATAAAACCAAACTCATTAATGAATGGACGAAATGGAAAAAATAAAACTGTAGGCTGTAGGCACCAAGCTATGGTCACGCCATCTACAATTATCTCTGCCCGACCTTCCTCATTGACCAGCATAAAAATGCTTAAATCTGTCATATTTTTCACTGACCTTTAGAGTTTATGCTTTTCAATTTAAAATGATTAATTGGTTAAACTTATGTCACGTCTCTGGAGTACAGATTACTTAAGTAGTAGTAGTAATTAAATTCCTAATGAGATAATGAACTTAAGTTACAACAGGTTTGTCTCTTAACAGCTAAGTATATATGTCAACATAATTTCAGCCAATAGACGTTCTCTGCTGGACATAGACTTCCCCCAAAAGGGAGGATTTGCCATAATCGCGACGCTTGGCAGGCGGCTTGGCGATCGCAGTATACCTAGTAGTAAAATGTATAGAGAACGCTGCTGCCCACTCTCTAGTAAGTCCCTTAGTCGCCTTCTACGACACCCACGGGAAGAAATGAGATGGTGCTATTCTTTACGTCCGGCACCATAACCATAACATAAGTATATAGCTATGTATTATAAGGTAATATATAAAAAAAGTTTTACCTCTATAAACAACGTGCAACTTAATTAAGCATTTAAAATTGAGTCTTATTGCCTTACAATAAGATTGAACTTTCTTTGGCTTAATCGGCGGTATGGCCAAATAACTACATGATTTTTGAAAAAAAATACTAAAGTACATTCAAAGTTACTGAAATCGATTCAGTAGTCAATTAGGAACAAACTACTTTCAGGTCTTGCTTTAATTATGTTATACCTTGTTTATGCTGGTATTATAGGTATTTATTATAATGCATGGAAACATATTATCAAGTAACAGTCGTATATCTTGCCAAGGGTGCGGGTTGATCGAAAGAGATACCACGGCCCCTGGCACACAGGAAACTGAAGGAACACGGGTGGGTTTTAGTCAGTAAAAGTCTGACACGCCCTCCTGCTCTACCCAGAGCGGGAGAAGTTATTTGATGATTTCGCACACTCAAAAAAAAAAAAGAAACAGTCGTAAGTAAATAAATTTTTCTGTATTTAAAAAATGATCAAGTCTAATTTTATGTAAAATAATTCGGGTTTAAAATTACCCATAACGAAGCAGAGAGACACTTGTTTTTCCCGTTATTATGATGAGATTTTTGTTTGTACTGGGGACCATACCAGCACCCTATTTGCGTGACACACTATTATTAAACAGAATCTGAATCATTTTGAAGCTAATTGCTAATCCATTATTTATATATGTTCGAAAAAATTTATATTTCGCAACGTAAACATCCATGTAACTGGAGAAACCTCGACCCCCGTCATACAGAATGTCCTAGTTCAGGGGTCGACACCTCATTGATGTAACGTGTGCTGAAGTTTGGAAATAAATTAATATTACTACAAACAACGCCATAAATGTTGAATTGTCAAAATGAAAGCGATTCCTACTGTATAATACGCAACTACCCCCTCTCTGGGAACTATCTGGTTACGGAAGGTCAAACTGGAACTTTTTTGGAAAACCAGTTTTAAGTCTTACTTATAAAATTAAACTTTTAATAACTTATTTAAAATACTCCCACAGTCCCCGTACAGCTCGATTCAAATTTTATGGCGGCTCGGAACACGAGGCAAGTCACTGCGCAGTAACAAATTCATGGGTCAGCGGGGTTGAGGGGTGGGGTACTGCGCAGCGAGTAGCGCACTTCAGAGCCGCCATAAAGTTTGACGCGAAGTATACCGTTGAATGCATCTATAAGCTTTTGCGTTTTGGGGGAATACTCTCAGCTTAGTTTCAATAAATGACTTCTGATTTTGAAACACAACGTTTTGTTTTTTTACATTACGTTACACACAAAAAACAAAAATCGTTACTCACTCCTAGTAAGTAATATTTAATAAAAAGTATGTAATTAAATCATTACGTTTGAAGTTCAGGATGCATAGGCTTCGTGAAGGGTCAACCGGGTAAAAAAAACCTTTATTTAAAAAAACATAAAGGCTTTTAGTCGCATTTTAGCAGCATTGAGAAGCCAACATAGTGCAGCGCTAGCGAGTCTCAACGAGTTGAAAAAACAGTATCACCGCAGTGCGTTGAAGATTCAGTGCGCTCAAAAACCCGTCGCCATTCTATTACTATGTTTTTATAAAAATATGGGAATACCTACTATTAGTTATAACCACTGGGGGCGATACTTAGGGCCAAATACATCAAATTTTATATAGAGACATGCATGCCCCAAGGATTCCAGAATTTTACAATTTTCGTGAATATATATCCAATTAATATTGTAAATGTGAGAGGTTGTAGGTTTGTTATTCAATTACGCAATAACGGCTGATCGGATTTGGATGATTATTGGCACAAGGATATACTATAATCTGGATTAGGAGAGGATTTTTATACTGACAGTAGATAGGTATATTCTCGTGAGACTATCTGACCTCCACACGGGCGAAGCCGCTAGTAATAAAAAAAAAGAATGCTAACTACCTAAACTAACCTAACCTAACCTATCTATTAAAACGCCAAGCTGATGTCACGTGTGGTCACATGATAAAAAGTCATCGTAAGAAGCGTTCTGGCGATAAATTCAAAACAATGAAAAATAAATTTGATTTTAATCCTTTTTAATTGAGAAAATGGATATAAATAAATTCATTTTTATTTTTCTGGTAAATATTTCGTCCCAATCTTCAAATTAAAATAGTTTTTAATAAATTGGAAAATACCTTATTATTCTGACTTTTCTAAGCAGAATAAAATCATAACATTGGTAGCTATAAGGTACTAGTAAAGAAGAAACCTAACCTCTTCTTCCCATAATATTCTTCTTCGAATTAGATACCTACAACCCTATAGTGATAGAAGTTCTAAAATAAATAAATATCACTATCAACTAAACAGAATTATTCAAAAAAAATACTCCCACAAATACTATAACGACATTAAGCTTTCGTAAAGATGTTCTTAAATTATACTGAGACATTACGACGACATTACATCCGAGCAGAAATCAGAGAAATGTGTACCTAAAGTGTCTACTAAATTATAATTTTCTTTACTTACAGATGCAAACATTGTACTGAGACATTACGACATTACATCCGAGCAGAAATCAGTGAAATGTGTACCTAAAGTGTCTAACTAAATTATAATGTTCTTTACTTACAGATGCAAACATTGTACTGAGACATTACGACATTACGACGACATGACATCCGAGCAGAAATCAGTGAAATGTGTACCTAAAGTGTCTAACTAAATTATAATGTTCTTTACTTACAGATGCAAACATTGTACTAAGACATTACGACATTACGACGACATGACATCCGAGCAGAAATCAGTGAAATGTGTACCTAAAGTGTCTAACTAAATTATAATGTTCTTTACTTACAGATGCAAACATTGTACTGAGACATTTCGACATTACGACGACATTACATCCGAGCATAAATCAGAGAAATGTGTACCTAAAGTGTCTAACTAAATTATAATGTTCTTTACTTACAGATGCAAACATTGTACTGAGACATTACGACATTACGACGACATTACATCCGAGCAGAAATCAGAGAAATGTGTACCTAAAGTGTCTAACTAAATTATAATGTTCTTTACTTACAGATGCAAACAAGAAACATATTATTCAGTTTCATAGCTTGTGAAAAAAGGATCTGCGTGCTTTGCCCTCATATGCCAGGCCAAGCTAGGTTTCTGCACAAACGCCATATCACATATTTTACATGTAAAGCGCCGATCATTGTCATGAATCCTCATATGCTGAGTTAGAGTGAATTTCTTAGCAAAAGTCTTCAAACAGATTTCACATTTAAAATCTTTAGTTCCTGTATGTATCAACATGTGCTTCTTTAGGTCGCCATTCCGGAAAAAGCCTCTATTGCACTCTGAACATTTATTACGTTTTTCCATCAGATGGAAGCGTCTGACGTGTACGTTAAGACAACTTAGATTAACAAAACTCCTGTCACACTCGGTGCAATTAAATTCCCGGGTAGCAACGCCATGGACCGTAGACGGAGGCAATTCATTCGCAATGTATTCTTTAAAACCTTCGTCTAATTCACCAGTGTGAGTATGGCTGCGTATCTCATGGTTTCTCCTCTGGACCTCGTTGTCGAATTTAAAGGGACAATGTCGGCAGACGAAGATTCTTTTCGTGTGCGTAGAGCTATGTCTGATTAAAGATTTATTATTGACGAATCCAGCATCACACTCGTTACAAATAAAGTATCGGTAGTGTTTGTGCATATGTTCGTGTAACGAGCTGAACGTGGCGAAAACGACGTCATTAGGACATTGATAGCAGTTCAGTTGCTTCGTGTTGAACTTGAAAGGAAATATTTGATTATTTATATCAGTGTGGACGTTCTTATCATGTTTTTCGGTCAGATGGACGAATAGATCTTCGAGAGAATCTATATTAGCGCTGCAAAGCATGCATTTCATGTTCGTAATGTCAAGTTTGACTAAGAAACTAGATGGTCCATTCATTGTAATGTTTCCATAGAACTTTTCAACATTTGGATGTTTGGTTAAAGTGTGTACTTTCAAATTCATGGGATCCTGGAAACCTTCCGGGCAATAGCAGCACAAATATCCCCTATCTCCATGTTTGAGTATCATCGTGGCGTTAGTAGATTCTAGGATTATTTTAAGATTGTGTAGATGCTTGTGTAGCAGTGGCTTTATGCGTGGTCGAGGCGCTGGCCCTGGATGTTTTTTTACATGCTCTTCCTTAGGTGGTACAGTTTCCTCAGGTTCCAGCTCTATTTTGATGATCGTAGTTGTAGACACTTTTTCTTGTTCATCTATAAAGAAAATGATTCGGTTATTGTCAAGTTCTTTGCTCATCTATAATAAATAGTATTTAACAAAGTTACTTTTCGTGTCTCTCCATGTGAGTGCTTAGTTTTTCTTAACTACACAATAGATTTTAATATAGTTTTTATTACCATTAGAGCATTTATCCCGGAAGGTTTGCGGGGACTGCATATAAATATGATAAATACAGAAGTAGCTCTGTCTATCTGTTACTTCAGCACGTTCCTAACAATGAAATTTGTCACACAAGTAGAACGTGATTTGGGTTAGGTGACTATCATTATCAAAATCCCGATTACCATTACATAGCCCTCTAGCTCTCTTATCAGTACAATTCTCTATTCAGACTAATTTCACGTGTACGGGAATAGTATCGTCATTCATTAGTTGTTCGCTGAGATCGTCAGGGTCAATTTTGTATCCACGGGCGTCACCTCCTATGGAGACGATTGGCTTGTCACCTATCTTACCTTCTTCGATTAAAGGGTGGTAAATTAATGGGAATTACATGATACTTTTAACCCGGTTGTACGTTGGACAAAAGCTAATATTTAACCTTTTGACCGCCACAGTAATGTATAGATGACAAAACCAAAGTGTGCCCAGCACGCCACGGTCACGACTACAAGACAGATTTATACGTGAATAAAGCCGCTTGCTATTTCTGCTATTATACAATAATATATAATGACGTGGCAGTCAAAAGGTGTAAAGGTCTTAGATGTAAGTAAGACAGAAATCTCGTTGTAAATACATGTCGCCAAATCAGTAGTTTGCACCTGTGCGATGCAGGGGCACCTCGCTAGTTAGTATTAGAATGTTTTTCCCATCTATACTAGAAGCTAGGTATTTTAACGAAACAACAATCAGTTTATTTGAGTAAGAATTTAAACAATGTTTTACAAGTTGCCAGCGGCTTCGCCCGCGTGGAGGTCGAAAATTATCCCACGGGAACGTATTACTGGGATAAAAAGTATAGTATGTGTTAATCTAGGCTATAATCTATCTGTGTGCCAAACATACAAATCCATTCAGACGTTATTTCGTGATTGAATAACAAATATCCAAACACAAAGTTTCATATTTATCATACTAGCTTTTGCCCGCGGCTCCGTCCGCGTGGATGTCGACTATCAAGTATGTCCTTCTCCATATCCCAGGCTATATTTCTGCCAAATTTCATGACGATCGGTTCAGCGGTTTAGGCTCAAAAGCGTAACAGAGAGACAGACAGATAAGAGTTTTTTTTTTCGCATTTATAATATTATAGTAGTGAATTTTTGGTTATCGGTATATCGGATGTCAAAAGGCTATACGAGGCCGAAAGTTCCATTTTCTTCCTGTCGCTGCATTTTATAATAGTACCTACTGGAGTTGTTATAGAGACCAAAGTTACGAACACTTTTTTTACAAAAATATCTTTAAAATGTTATAACTAAATACATTTTATATAATGCCACGTACTTGCTTCCAATAATTTCAGAGCAACGCAATTTAGCTTATTATTTCAATATAATATAATATTTAGGGCTGATTTTTCAATAGTCTGATAAGTTTTATCTGAGGAATAGATTTATGTCCTAACCTATGTAGCCGGAATGCCCTAGCTTAGTTACTGTGTAATGATAAATTATGCAATCTGCATCGACTTAATCACCGTGTTGTTTGTTCGTTTTCCAAATAAAAACCACCCGACTTTTTTTAGAAAAAGTTATTATTTTTCACTTTTTGTTATGGCACCTACCCCACACTAATTTGCATACCACTACTTGCCACGTAAACAACAATTACAGAAAGCAGCAGAATGTCATCAAGATACACAAGTGGATTAAGAACGTATTGTCGAGGCTAACGCAAAACCTACCGAAGCAAAGTGCGCGAACATTTATTTATATGAGACCACCCCTGAAGCATACCCATGAATTTTCGAAATCCATCCACAGTTTGACGGAGATATAGCGGAACAAATATACAAAAACAAAACATACGGACTAATTGAGAACCTCCTTTATGAAGTCAGTTAAAAATGAAACTAGTTTTTTTCTTCTTTATCTATTTATTCTTTAGAAACCATAGTAATATCTATAAACGTAAGTAATGTACCTACCATGAGCGCTAACAATTGCCCACCTAAATAAAGTAAAATAAGAAAACAAACACAAATCTTAAAAATTAAACTAGTTTCTCCCATTGAAAACTGTCCACAATTATAAGTCAGTGCTTATAGTTATGATAAAACACATTTTTTTTTTTGCAAATTCAAAGTGTTTTTTACAAAACAAAGACTCGACTGAAAGATGAATGACGATACTATTTGACACCACATTGCGCCCTAAGCGGACATTTTTGAAACGCTAATTTTGTATCTAGGGTTTTTGTACGGTATATCAATGATTTTTCCCATCTATTATTAATTTTACCCTTGTTACCTTAATTCGGTGATGGGTCCTTCTACAAGCTGCGTACTAACAAGTAATATCAAATCTATCAAAACTAAACTTATGAATTCTACACATAAAACAGGCAGATGTAAGAACATTATAACGGGTGTAAACATACCCATAACAAAGCCGAAAGTCACTTAGTTTCCACGTCATTCTTTGTTGTTGATCGTACCTGGGGCCCTTCTGGTCACGGAAATATTGAAGGTCAAAGTTCCAATTTTTTAATTTTGGCTTTATGAAATCATGTTTTAAATGTTATAGCACAATTAAAATACTCGTACGATCCTTGTACCGTCGAACGCACCCATATCTGGGATTTAGGAATGTGAAGGTCATCGTTCCTAGAACAATTTTGACGTTTTTTTTTAAATGTTAGGTATATAAAATAATAGAAAACCGGAGTTAGTAAAAATTTTAACCTATCTTCTAATGTTAGTACTTTACAGACACAGATTAACGTATTATTCAATTAAAATTTAGCGTAGAGCTGCTTAATGTTATAGCACTCCCACGACCCCTGTTTTGAGAATGACATCTCGCAGTTCAACCTATGAGGTTGTCGGCTGCTCATCCGGTCTTGCCTGTGGCTACCTTAATAAATTAAGGCCTCCAGCCAGGGCTTACAGACTTAAAACTAAAGCGACTACACGCTAAGGGCACCCTCTGTGGGGAACGGACTTCAGCTTAGGGATTCGCTGAAGAGGGCAGCAAGAGCTGGATCGGAATGATTATTATTGAGTGACGAATTTAATGCTACAGGCTTAGTGGCGCGGGTTGGCTCGAGCAAGGGTCTGGGCGGTCATGGATTGGGACGTCGCCACAGGCTTCGACGGCGAAGACGGAAGGACGGCGGTCTGCGACGGTGAATCTTTAGAGTGCTGGCGAGCTTCCTACTCTTCTGGAGGAGGGTTGTAGCGTCATAGGGAATAGTTAGGGTATGCCTCGGTCGGCGAATCCTACTGATGCGGGAGGGAGTGAGCACGAGACGGTCAAGCACACCGAGTTGGTAAAGCTTGTTAAATAAACCATTGTGCCAGACTTAGTCGAAAGCCTTTGCTATTTCGAAAAATAACTCGCCCGTCATCGCATTACACTAAAAGCCAGCGCTTATGTGCTCTACGATGCGGTGGGTTTTTGAACACGTTCACTTTACCGTTGCATGCACCCAAAAGTACAATTTGCTTTACGTTGCGTTCCAACGTATACAGTGAATTATCACACCTAAATTAGAAGTCCCAGCAATAATGTTTGCAGAAAGTTACCTACTTAATTGGGTGTACAGAATGGGTAGATGACGGCTTCTTGAAAGGTCTTTTTACAACCTGCATCGATAACTTGCTGAACATGCAGATGCGTGCTTTGCTTCTATATCAGGTCCCGCTAGGTTTTACATTTAGAACGCCTATCTTTATTATGAATCCGCATATGCTGCGACAGAGCAGATTTATTCGCATAATGCTTTGAACAGATTTCACATTTGAGTTCTTTAGCCTCTTTATGACTTAGCTTATGTTGTTTTAGGTGATTTTCTCTGAAGAACGCTTTGTCGCATTCTGAACATTTATGAGTTTTCTCCATTAGGTGGAAGCTTCTGATATGTGCACTAAGAAAACTATTCGACGGAAAGCTCCTGTCACACGCAGTGCAGATATACTCTCGTGGGGTAACGCCATGAACCGTAGTCAGATGCAATTCCTTCGTTACATATTCCTTAAAACTTTCATTACAGAAATGGCATGTATATAATTTGCCAGTTTTGCTGTGGCTTCGCATTTCGTGGTTCTTTCTCTTGAATACGTTATCGAATACGATAGGACAATGTCGGCAGGCGAAAGTCCCTTTCGTGTGCGTGACTTTATGTCTCGATAATGACATATTATTGATGAATCCAGCATCACACTCATTACAAACAAAGTGTCGGTAGTGTTTGTGCATATGCTCGTGTAATGCGCTAAACGTGGCGAAGATGACGTCACTAGTACACTGGCAGCATTTCAATTGCTTCGTATTGAATTTGAAAGGAAATATTTGATTTTGTATATCAGTGTGGTAGGTCTTATTATGTTTCTCTGTCAGATGGACGAATAGATCTTCGAGAGAATCTATATTGGCACTGCAAATCATGCATTTTAGGTTTGTTATGTCAAGTTTGGCTAAGAATCTAGCGGGTCCTCTGGCTTTAAGGGTGCTATAGATTTTATTTGCATTTTGATGTTCCGTCAAAGTGTGTACTTTCAAATTCATGGCGTCTTGAAAAGCTTCCGTGCAATAGCAGCACAAATATCCCATATCTCCATGTCTGAGTATCATCGTTGCGTTAGTAGATTCTAGGATTACTTCCAGATTGTGTAGATGCTTGTGAAGTATTCGCTTTTGTCCAGGTTGTGGTGCTGTCTCAGGTTTTTTGTTTATATGTTTTTCAATAGGTAATACATTCACTTCAGGTTTCGTCTCTTTTTTTATTTCCGTAGCTGTAGCCACTTTTTGTTGTTCATCTATAAACAAAATGATTAAGTTATTGTAAAATTATTTACTTATAATTTTTCGTATTGTTTTCATATGGATTTAAAGACTTTCTCGACCTTAATCATTTAACAATGCAACATTCACTTTTCCTCATAAGATTTATTTTGTTAAAACTTACAAGTACTTGTGAATTGTTTAGAAGCTGTTCATATGGCTCACCGAAGGCTTGATTTGCCATAGATGGGATTTGCCATAGATGGGATTTAAGCAAGTAAATTTTGGTAGATACTGAAGATATGTCATAGTATGGACAGGACATGCTTTGGCTTCCAGGGTTATTTTTAATATAATTTTCTTAAGTTGACTAAGTGCGTAGTGCTCGCAACCGGCGGCGTGCGTGTATTATGACCAGAGGTCGGAGTAGGTAGATTGATTTAAGGTCGTTGACGTCAAACATAGAGGATAATATGGATATGCCTCCAAAATACCGGAACTTCATATTTATTGTGATATTTGTTCCGGAATTTTGAAATTAGCACGAATTTGTGTTTAAGGTGAAAAACGTATTAATAATATCAATCTACGCTACCAGTGTTAGCTAATGATGAAAGAAATCAGTATTTTATTTTATACAAAAATACCTTGGAATAGTTACACCGTTTTTTGCCCCTTACTGTTGAATTAGAAATGACGCTTGACAGTATGAAACAAAACTTAGACAGGGCCTTTTATTTCTTTATCTCATGTTCATCTATGTTCACAACGCATTGACCGCACGCAACGACCAATCAGAAGCAAGTATCCTGTATGACTCATTGGGTGTTTGTTAGCCTATTTAAACGATTTTGTTAGCCTATCTGTATGTTTTTTATTTTATTTTATTCCATAATTCCAATTCCGGAACTTTTTCCGGTACTTCCCGCACATTATGGATAAAATGGCATGTCCATATTATAATATCTTGACGCAAGTATATAAAATCAATCTACCTACTCCGACCTCTGATTATGACCAGCAGGCTTAGCATGACGCTTTCTATTTCTACTCTACCGTAGAATAGGAATCGCTTGTCTACATTTCTCAGTACAAAACTGTCAATTATCTGGAAACGTAATTTTCGTCCACTTTTCTGTCGACAAAACGCTTTTCTACGGTTATCGTGCTAAGCATGCTGATATATAACCGTAAACGGGGCAAAATTAGTATGTAAGGATCGTAGCAGGTGTAGTAGACGTAGTTTCTGCCTATCGTGCTAAGCATGCTGATATATAACCGTAAACGGGGCAAAATTAGTATGTAAGGATCGTAGCAGGTGTAGTAGACGTAGTTTCTGCCTATCGTGCTAAGCATGCTGATATATAACCGTAAACGGGGCAAAATTAGTATGTAAGGATCGTAGCAGGTGTAGTAGACGTAGTTTCTGCCTATCGTGCTCAGCATGCTGATATATAACCGTAAACGGGGCAAAATTAGTATGTAAGGATCGTAGCAGGTGTAGTAGACGTAGTTTCTGCCTATCGTGCTAAGCATGCTGATATATAACCGTAAACGGGGCAAAATTAGTATGTAAGGATCGTAGCAGGTGTAGTAGACGTAGTTTCTGCCTATCGTGCTAAGCATGCTGATATATAACCGTAAACGGGGCAAAATTAGTATGTAAGGATCGTAGCAGGTGTAGTAGACGTAGTTTCTGCCTTTCGTGCTAAGCATGCTGATATATAACCGTAAACGGGGCAAAATTAGTATGTAAGGATCGTAGCAGGTGTAGTAGACGTAGTTTCTGCCTATCGTGCTAAGCATGCTGATATATAACCGTAAACGGGGCAAAATTAGTATGTAAGGATCGTAGCAGGTGTAGTAGACGTAGTTTCTGCCTATCGTGCTAAGCATGCTGATATATAACCGTAAACGGGGCAAAATTAGTATGTAAGGATCGTAGCAGGTGTAGTAGACGTAGTTTCTGCCTACCCCCATGGAAAAAAAGGCATGAGTTTATGTATGGTTTAGTTGGAAGAGGTTTAATATCAATGTATAAACTAACAATGTTATTATGCGAAGCAGGCTAGATTAGATTAAGTTCCTACTTTACCCGTTTATAGCTAAGTTATGCATTTTTGCTCATACAATATGTTATAAAATCGCGATCCTAATGGATGCACCATTCGCAAAGGAATTTCGACTATGTACACAATAACTTTATAAATCCCATTCCCATTATCATTCATCCCATTTCTTCCCGTGGGTGTCGTAGAACGCGACTAAGGGACTTACTAGAGAATGGGTAGCAGCGTCCTCTATGCATTTGACCACCATACTGCGATCACCAACCCGCTTGCCAAGCGTGGCGATTCTGGCAAATCCCCCCCCCCCCTTTGTGAGAGGTTTATTTCCACCAGTGGACGTCTTTCGGCTGATATGATGAATTTTATAATAGGAAAATTAATGAATACAAGAATGTTGTTTTTAAAAACAACAAATCCAACTTGTAGTTCCAGAGCTTAGCGCATTCAAACAGAAAAACTAGTTTTTTTTTTAACGAAAACAAATTTTTAAATGTTATAACATGCTTTATTTGCAAATTAATTAAAAGAGAAGGATATATCATCTTTAAAACAACTAAGTATTTACAATCAGTACTAAATTAAATGTCTACTGACTATACAAAAAACAAAACGACAATTAGGCGTCGAAGTACTTCTCCGCGTAGCTATCATCCGGAAACGGAGACCGGAAAATTTATTTAAGAAGGAGACTGGCACTCGGGCCCCATGCCCGAGATTTTCGACCCCAAACGGCTAAAAACTGTAGTAACCCATAAGCTTACAGGATTCCGCTTGAGGGTCTCAGCAGCCGCAGCAGCGGCACCAGCACAGATCGCCGTGCTAGGAACATGATATGGCGCAAGGGGTCGACACAGGTTGCGTCCCACGCCAGAGGTCTTCACACCTTTCATGGCAACAACGTCATACCGTCTGGTCTCTTTTTATAACTAAACTTTACCATAACGTTCTATACTCCCTGTAGGAATACTATTTTGCGTGCGTTAGATTATGCGCTACAGTAAACAGTGATTTATAACACCGGGAATAAAAGTATTTCCCAGTAATTATTTTTGCTCAATGTTACTTAGTGCAATGTAAAGAATGCGTAGCTTACAACTTGGTGATGGGTCATTTTATATCTAGCATACATGCATACATGTATAAAGGAATAAATCAATCAATTTTCCCAAGTAAGTTGCCTCGAGCCTAACCAGCTAAATACCAGTTTTTTAAATGCGACTGCCTATCTGACGTCCACTAAGTTATTGGGTAATACGAATACCCCTTGGTAAGACTGGTTGTCAGACTTTCGGGCCCGGGCCCGTAATGACTGTCAACGGTCGACGAATGACAGCCGGGACCAACGGCTTAGTGTAATTTCCGAGGTTTCTCGGTATGTAAAGATGATCACCCATCTACGGACCAACCGCGGCAACGTCGCATAATCTAATCTATCGTCCAGGCTGTTATTACTCACTTATAATCGAAACTAAATTATTACTTCTACATAAAATTAAAATGAAGATGGAAAAATACATTACTGGACGCTTGCTTATTTAGTAGCACAAGCATCTGCATGCTTCCCCTTCATATGCCATGTCAAGCTAGGTTTCTGCACAAACGCCTGATCACATATTGTACATTTAAAACGCCTATCATTGTTATGAATCCTCATATGCCGAGACAGAGTAGATTTGCTGGCAAAATGCTTTGAACAGACTTCACATTTGAAATCTTTAGCCCCTGTATGACTCAACTTGTGTTTCTTGAGGTGGCTTTCTCTGAAGAACGCTTTATCGCACTCTGAGCATTTGTGAGTCTTCTCCATCAGGTGGAAGCGTCTGATATGTGCGCTAAGAAAACTATTAGAAGGAAAGATCCGGTCACACGCAGTGCAGTTATGTTTCCGTGGAGCAACGCCATGAACTGTAGATAAATGCAACTCCTTCGTTATATAATCCTTAAAAGCTTCATTGCAGAAATGGCATTTGTTTAATTTGCCAGGCTTCTTATGACTGCTCATCTCGTGGTTTCTTCTCTTGAATACATTGTCGAATACGACAGGACAATATCGACAGACGAAGGTTCCTTTTGTGTGAGTGACTCTGTGACTTGATAATGTATCATGATTGACGAATCCAGCATCACACTCGTTACAAATGAAGTATCGGTAGTGTTTGTGCATATGCTCGTGTAATGCGCTGAAAGTGGCGAAAACGCCGTCATTAGTACATTGGCAGCATTTCAGTTGCTTCGTATTGAATTTGAAAGGAAATATTTGATTCTGTATATCATTGTGGAAGCTCTTATTATGTTTCTCTATCAGGTGGACGAATAAGTTTTCGAGAGAGTCTATATTGGTGCTACAAAGCATGCATTTCAGGTTCGTGATGTCAAGTTTGACTAAGAACCTTGCGGGTCCTCTAGCTTTAATGTTGCCATAGAACTTTTCCGCATTTTGATGTTCCGTCAAAGTGTGTACTTTCAAATTCATAGGTTCCTGGAAACCTTCCGGGCAATAGCAGCACAAATATCCTTTATCTCCATGTTTGAGTATCATCGTGGCATTAGTAGATTCTAAGATCATTTTCAGATTGTGTAGATGCTTGTGTAGTAGTCGCTTTATACGTGGTCGAGGTGCGGTCTCTGGATTTGTTTTTATATGCTCTTCTTTATGTACTACAGTTTCTTCAGCTTTCGGTTCTATTTTGATGATCGTAGCTGTAGCCACTTTCTCTTGTTTATCTATAAAGAAAATGATCATGTTATTGTCAAGTTCTTCACTTCTTTTCCTATGCACACAAAACTTACACGGACTTAACATATATGCGATAACCATTGTTTGGACTCGAGTGAGCTATTTTTGGTACTTACAGTATGGCCATACCTGGGAACCCGTGCCTTTTTTAAATAATATAGAACGGTTGAAAGTGTTTTCTATCAAGGTATATACTATGGTGAGTCACGAAGCAGGCTGGAATAAGATTAGGTTTCGACGTCACTCGTAATAAGTAGGTGTATGTTTTTTTTGGTCATACAGGGTTGAAAACACACTTCATATGGCCGTTATTACGCACTCTGTACATAAACAACACACGAAACACCATCGAGCAAAATATATTGCTGGGATGCGACTTATTTTCGATGTAAGAAATCGCTGTTTGCGGAAGCGAGCGATTTAACGTACGCAAAATTGTGTTTTTGGGTGCATGCAACGGTACAGGGTATGATGATGATGATGGGACTCCCTTTTGGTCCGATTTGCGTGAACGGTAAAGGTATTTAAAGTTAAGTTATGGTTAAACAGTGGCTAATCATTACTTTTTAAGCAACGTTTATTAATAAAGGGGTAAATATCTCCGTAAACAGAAGGTATTCAAAATCTCCCAGGTGTGGTAAAGTACGAAAAAATATATGACGATGACGGGGAGATTAAGTGACTTTGGGCGCCATTTAGCGTATTTTTCATCAATTAGTTATGACATATTCATATTTACATAATGTTTGATCTCACGTTACCATAGACATATTCATACCTACTATTAAATATCAATGATGAATAAATTCACGACAATAGGCTATAGTTGACAACGGAAACGTCGGGAACGAACGCCTGCATAGTGACAGGAGACAGGAGGAATTCATAAGACTTTTATTGATATTATGTAGTTTCATATCAATTGAATGTATGTCATATGCTATGTAATTTACTAAGACTTTGTTGAAAGAAATTTCTGTATTTACTACAGCCACAGTTAAAATACGTCCGTCGCCTTAAGGTCTATTTTCGTTGCTCCGCCAGATTGAATTTGCTTTGCCGACTCCAACCTTTGCTCGAGACAGTCCGCGCCGCTGTGCCTGTAGCTTTTCAATTGATCCCAAAATAATTTAACCCTGCTCCAGGCTGTCTCTTGCTGCCCTCCCCCATTGATGCCTTAAGCGAAAGTCTACCACACAGGATACCCATAGCATGAAGCCACTTAGTTAACAAGTCTGATGCCGATGCCGTGGCCAGAACCCTTAATTTATTAAGCCATCCACAGAATAGCCCGGTTAAGCAGTCGTCAACCTTCAAAGGTTGCAAAATGTCTGTCTATATCTGTCCTGCAATATGCCTCACATAAATAAGCAGATAAACAGACAATTTTTTTTTTGCATAAAGACACTCAGTTCTTAGACTTTACAGTGATTTACGGTGGTTTCTAATGTTTCAAATGTCTCACTGACAAATAAACAGTGGCCAGTCTATTATAAAGGTTATTGTTTGATTTCAACTGGACATTAGTCAAAAGGCATTATCTATTTGACAACATGTTGAAGGAAAGACTGAAAAATGACGAAGGTTGTGGCAAGTCGACTGTACTCCGCTGTTCTAATGTTCATTTGTGATAAAATGATGATAACAACATTGATATTTAGTGTCGAGAAATCATAGGTTTTGCAAAAGTGATTGAGGGCATAATATTCAAATGGAGTCAATAACTAATTCAAATTCGAAATTATTTATTTGTGACACAGGTAAAAAATGGTGTTGTGTTGTACATGAGGTTACAAAATCTACACAGTAATTCCTACATGTAGTACTACTTAGTTAGTTAGTAAGTCTTTTTCAACGGCAAACCAATTTATTACAGTAATTTTGATGGCCCATAATTTCGCCTTGCCTTGGCGGTAACAGTGGCAGGCGGTGGAGGTAGGATGGGTCACTTTAGTTGCATTTTTGGGGCACAAAGGGCAAGATAGTAGAAGAATACTAAAAAAAATTTGTTAACGATAAGGCAACTAAACATTTTCTGTATAGGTATACTTTCCAAAACTTCTTCATTGTTATTATACAACATCTCTTCCTATATAATAATGAGTAGCGCTTTACTCTCCTTACTTACGGATAAAAACTAGAAACAGATAGAGAGAAGAACTTTAACAAGCACCTGCGTGCTTTGCCCTCATATGCCAGTTCAAGCTAGGTTTCTGCACAAACGCCTTATCACATATTGTACATTTAAAACGCCTATCATTGTTATGAATCCTCATATGCTGACTGAGAACAGATTTTGTAGCAAGGAACTTAGAACAGACTTCACATTTGAATTCTTTCACTCCCGTATGAACCAACAAATGATTTTTTAGGTCAAATTCCCTGAAGAACGCTCTGTCGCACTCTGAACATTTGTGACTTTTCTCCATCAGATGGAAACGTCTGACATGTGCGCTAAGAAGACTACTCGTAGGAAAACTCCGTTCACATGCGGTGCAGCTATATTTCTTTGGAGTGACGCCATGAACCGTCGACAGATGTGATTCCTTTTCAATGTATTCGTTAAAACCTTCATTGCAGAAATTGCATCTATTTGATTTGCCAGCTCTGCTATGGTTACGCATCTCGTGGTTTCTTCTCTTTAACACGTTGTCAAAGATGACAGGACAATGCCGGCAGACGAAGGTTCCTTTTGTGTGAGTAGCGCTATGACTGGATAGTGACATATGATTGATGAATCCAGCATCACACTCGTTACAAACGAAATGTCGGTAATGCTTGTGCATATGCTCGTGTAATGCGCTGAACGTGGCGAAAACGACGTCACTAGTACATTGGCAGCATTTCAGTTGCTTCGTATTAAACTTGAAAGGAAATATTTGATTTTGTATATCAGTGTGGAAGTTCTTATTATGTTTCTCTGTCAGATGGACGAATAGATCTTCGAGACAGTCTATATTGGTGCTGCAAAGCATGCATTTCAGGTTCGTGATGTCAAGTTTGATTAGAAACACAGAGGGTCCTTTGGCTTTAATGTTGCCGTAGAATTTTTCTGCATTCTGGTGTTCCGACAAAGTGTGGACTTTCAAATTCATGGGTTCTTGGAAAGCTTCCGTGCAATAGCAGCACAAATATCCCTTATCTCCATGTTTGAGTATCATCGTGGCATTAGTAGATTCTAGAATTATTTTCAGATTGTGCAGATGCTTGTGTAGTAGTCGCTTTATGCGTGGTCGAGGCGCTGTCTCAGTATTTATTTTTATATGTTCTTCCTTAGGTCCTACAGTTTCTTCAGCCTTCGGCTCTATTTTGATTTTCGTAGGTGAAGCCACTTTTTGTTGTTTATCTATAAAGAAAATGATGAGATTATTGGCAATTTCCTATGGACACAAATCTCACACGGCCCTAAAGCCCCGTTCTTTGGGAACAAAGTTGAGAAACAGCGCTACAGTTGCTCCTGTAACATAGCGCTTTTACAACAATGTCGCACAAGTTTTGTTAGTACCTGCAACATTCAACGTTGCTGGCAACATGATACCTAAAGAAAACATAGTTCTAATCTATTGGAAGAGGTCGCATATATGTATGCACTGGCCTGTTACACATGCCTGTCACCGATTCAAATTAATATTGTTACGGCAATATGTTTTTTATGAGCCTTGTCACTTGTGTAAAAATATTGACCACAAAATATACGAATTATATTATCAGAGCACTGCTCGTTGTTGTATTCTGTTTTCCATTAGGTTATGGGCCCAGGAGTGTGCTGGAGTTTTTTCTGATAGTGCGTATAATTTATATGAGTGGTTTGCTGTAAAACTTACGAAATTTTAATTATGTCAGCTGAAGTTGGTATAAGTGGTATCAAGAAGCTGAAAGGATCGTCCGACTACCCAAATTGGAAGTTCTTGGTGCGAAATTACTTGGAGAATAAAAACTGGTGGGGAGTAATTTCTACAGATGTAGCAAACGCTGACGTAGACCGGCAGGCACGAACGACAATATGTTTGTTGTTAGAACCAGAGTGCTTTACCCACGTCTACAATGCGAAGACTGCGAAAGAAGCCTGGAACAGCTTACAAAAAGCATATGAAGACAAAGGTTGGGGAAGACGTATACATATTCAGCGAGAGCTTTTCAGCTGTAAGTTAGAGAATTTCGATTCTATGGAAAGCTACATAAGCAAAACTACATTCCTGACACAACAATTGTCCGATATTGATGCTGATATTCCTGATGATTGGATCATATCGATTTTGCTGGGTGGACTAACCGCTGAGTACAGCCCTCTCATCATGGCTGTAGATAATAGTGGACAACAGATCACGTTGGAGCAAATCAAAACGAAATTGTTACAAGAAGGAAGTAGACAGAGTAAGTTAAATACAGAGTACGAACAAGCCTTAGTTACACGTAAAGTACAGAACGATGCAAGATCTAACACAAAAACTAACGATCGCAAGCAGAAATTCGTCTACAAGTGTTTTAAGTGCCACAAGCAAGGACACAAGGCGTCCGAATGCAAGGAGCGGATCAAAACCGCGAATATCTGCCTGAATACGAAGAAGGTGATACACAAAGATAAGTGGTATTTAGACAGTGGGTGCTCAAATCATATGACCCACGATAAAAACAAATTGTTGTCTTATAAACCTGAAAAGGGCAACATGAAGATCGCAGTAGCAAACGGCGAGAAATTGTTGGTGAAAGGACGAGGAAATGCTGAGCCACGAGTCAGCGAAAACGAAAAATTAATTTTAGAAAACGTTTTACATGTTCCTGATTTATCCATGAACCTTATTTCGGTGAGCGATTTGACCAAGAAGAATTATTGCATGAATTTTGACAATGGAGGTTGCATAATTCAAAATAAGAATCGAATTATTGCAAGATGTCAAGAGGTTGACGGAATTTATGAGTTGACAGAAAATAAAAATAACGTCGTGAATGTGACACTGTCAAAACAAAATGAAAATATTTCGAACATTTGGCATAAAAGATTAGCTCATTTATCGCGTAATTATATGAATAAAATGAAAGTTTTAGTAACCGGTATGGAATTTAAGAGTACCGATTTATGCGAGCCGTGTATTCCATGTATCGAAGGAAAGACCTGCAAAAGTCCCTTTAAACACCAAGGTACGAGAGCGAACGAGGTCTTACAGCTGGTTTTTAGCGACGTTTGCGGACCAATCGAGGAGCCGTCGTTCGGAGGTTCGAGGTATATTCTTCTATTTATCGACGATTTTACTCGGAAGACTCATGTTTATTTTTTGAAGAACAAAAGTGAAACTTTCGATAAGTTCCGTGAATACAAGGCGGAAGTTGAGAATGAGACCAGTAAATTCATTAAATGTCTGAGAACTGACAACGGCGCAGAGTACTGTAATAGTAAATTTAAATCATTTTTGAAGTCTGCAGGTATAAAACACCAGACGACTGTACCGTACACGCCGGAACAAAATTCTGTCGCAGAGAGAGCGAATCGGACTATAATAGAAAAGGCAAGAACATTACTCTCAGAATCGAACTTAAGCAAGAAGTATTGGGCCGAGGCTGTTAATACTGTTGTTTACCTAAAGAACAGAAGCCCCACGAAAGCATTGAATAATGCGGTACCAGAGAAGCTTTGGACTGGAAAAGATGTGGATGTCAGTCATCTGAAAATCTTTGGTTGTTTGGCGTACAGATTGATATCAAAACAAAAGAGACGGAAACTAGACATGAAGACGGAACCGATGATTTTTATTGGATATCCAGATAATCAGAAAGGTTATCGTCTGATGAATCCTAAGACAGGTGAAGTGAAAACTGCAAGAGATGTAAAATTTCTCGAAAACGTCTTTTTCCAAAAAGAAAACGTGGAAAAGTCGGAAGTTATCATAAACCTAAATACAGATTCTGTTCATGCCAATTTACCCAACAGATCTACAAGCAGATCGGAACCCTTGGAGGCTCACGATGATGTGTACCGTAATGCTATAGACGAGAACGTAGAAGTATCGGAGGAGATACAACCTGAGCCTGTAGTACCAGAGCAAGAGATTGACGTATTGACTGAAGAGGAAGTCACAATACCTGAATCGGAAAGAAGGTATCCTGTAAGAGAACGCAGACAAGTCGATCGGTATGGATGCAATGTTATGTATGCCAAGAGCAATCTTGATGATGATCCATTGACTATTAATGAAGCGTTGGCGAGACCCGATGGTGACTTATGGCAAAAAGCGATCGATGATGAACTTATGTCACTAAAGGAGAACCAGACTTGGACGTTGGTGGATCGTCCGATCGATAAGAAGCCTATCCAGTGCAAATGGGTGTTCAAAATCAAGAGAGATAGTGACGGCAAGGTAACAAAGTATAAGGCTAGATTAGTAGCAAAAGGTTTCACACAGGTACGTGGTGTAGACTATACTGAGACGTATTCTCCAGTAGTTAGAAGTTCTACTCTGCGAACGTTGTTCTCGCTAGCTGTTGAATACGGTTGGTTTATTGACCAATGGGATGTCACGACTGCCTTTTTATATGGCAAGATTAAAGAGGACATTTACATGCTCCAACCGAAAGGAGCAGTAGTCAAAGGTCAAGAAACCAAAGTATGTAAGCTGCAGCGTTCTTTGTATGGATTGAAACAAGCTTCGAATGCTTGGTTCAAGGAATTGGACAAAGAGATGTTGAACTCAGGCTTTGTACAATCAAAAATAGAACCGTGTTTGTATCAAAAGCAGCTTAAAAACAATAACAAGTTAATTGTTGTTATTTATGTAGATGACCTTTTTATCTTTGGAAATTGTGAACAAGAAAAGCAAAAATTAAAAACCGATTTGCTTGATAAGTTTAAAGTGAAAGATTTAGGCGCGGCTAGGCATGTTTTAGGCATGAGGCTGAGGAGAGATAAAGATGTTATTTGTCTAGATCAGCAACAGTTCATTTCGGAAATTTTGAATGACTTTAACATGACAGACGCTAAGCCAGTTTCAACCCCAATGGAAGTCGGCATGAAATTAGAAAGATCGACAAATTCCCATAGTAATCTGCCATATCAAAGCATAATAGGGTGTCTAAACTATTTAGCCTGTAATACGCGACCAGACATAGCACATGCGGTGAGTGTACTTTCACAATTTAATTCGTGTTATGACGAAATACACTTTAAATGTGCAAAACGGGTCTTAAGGTATTTGAAGGGTACGTCTAACCTTTGTCTTACTTTTAGGAAGTCGGGAGATTTGGACTTACGAGGCTATGTTGATGCAGATTGGGGAGGGGCACTTGATAGAAAATCTTTCACAGGATTAATTTTCAAGATAGGTAAAAATATAGTGTCATGAGAGAGTAGGAAGCAAGCGACAGTATCCTTGTCCTCCACAGAGGCAGAGTACGTAGGATTGAGTCTAGCTTCGAAGGAAGCTCTTTATTTACGTAGTTTACTTAACAGTTTGACAGCTGTGGATAGTAAAGCAGTAGTAATTTATAATGACAATCAGTCGGCGCATAAAATTGCAGCTAACAAAATGATGCATAATAGGACAAAGCATATAGATATCAAGTATCATTTTATTCGTGAATGTGTACTAGCTAACAAAGTTGAAATAAGGTACATGTCAACTGATATGATGATAGCGGACATCTTAACTAAAAGTGTTCACAGCCCGAAGCTTAGAGAATTTTTAAAGGATTTATCCCTGTCAAATTATTCTATTAAGGGGGCGATGAGTAGTTAGACGTCTTGACGTTTTATGTTCCTTTTTGTGCTTTGTGTAATAGATAATTTAGTTTCGTTATGCATACTTTATTTTGTTAGATTTCTTCTGTTTTTGTATTCTACTTTTGGGTACAGCGTAGTACAGTCGGACACAGAAGTGTTGGTGATTTATTTAATTTTATGTACCGAGTTCTGACAAGTACAGAAGTGATCATACGCAGCGTAACTATATTAAGGGGGCGTATTGGAAGAGGTCGCATATATGTATGCACTGGCCTGTTACACATGCCTGTCACCGATTCAAATTAATATTGTTACGGCAATATGTTTTTTATGAGCCTTGTCACTTGTGTAAAAATATTGACCACAAAATATACGAATTATATTATCAGACCACTGCTCGTTGTTGTATTCTGTTTTCCATTATAATCAATGTCTAATCATTACATTTTAAGATCGGACACTAATTTTAAACTTGACGCTTTGTCCAAATGCATATTTCTTAGTATATCTGTTACAGTAGTGGTTGTTGTAAGTAGATACTTGTCTTTTACTTAGTTTACATTATTTCTCTCTATGCTCTTTGGTAAAATGTTTGTGGTACCCACCACAGCAGGAGAAAACCTGCAACCGTACTCGTTGTACGGAATAGCAAGAATTGTTTAGTTTATCCAAAGTAATATTTAAACTCGGGCTCGGTGGACGTTAGATAGATGTGGCATGCATGATGTATAGTTTGATTTTGAAACCCAGATAATAATTTTACAGTTGTAATGTCAAACTCCTATACTAAAAAGCAAACACACAGACTTGAGATGTAAGTGTACTATCTGGGATTGAAAAACGACTTTAGGTGGAGTTATCAATCAATTATGTCAATTGGACTTCCCAGTTGGTTTCCTACTTTTAAAGGTCAAAAAGCGTAGAGCACGGAATCGCTCAACTCCATTCTTTTTAACACGTTCAGTGCCGGGAGCTTTCCTGGAGAGCTCGCTGAAGTCGCATATGTTTTGACGGAAACCCTCGCGAAGTGTTCGTTTTAAAGTTTTTCTAAGTGAATACAGCATAAGAAACTGAAAATCAGATGTATGTTTTAACAGTATTTATTAGAATATTCAATGGATTTCAAATACAAGCGTTATTATTAAAAAAAAAAAAAATTGGTAGCCAGGAATTCAGGATGCCCGTATTTCAGGAGTGATGGGACTTCCAATGTCTGGCAGCATTGCGTAGGAGTTCGATGAAAAGTGGGTGGAGTCGAAAGTTTTAAAGCGTCAGACACTACCGACAGCGTGCGGTTACGTCACGGTGGACGACCTACACGCCGCGCCGCAGGTTACCAAAACCATCGTTACCGCCGTCGCACCTAACGGTCGCTGGCGGGCATGCGAGCGAGACCGCGTTCGTGTCTTTATGATCACAGCTTTCGGCCGTCGTCGGTGGCGCTCTGGGTGTGGTTAGACAGTAGGGTATCTCTAACCGTATAAAATTGTGTCATCCTCATCCAAAGACGTCAGTCTCTACAGGGTCAAGTTAAATTAGATGGTAGTATAGACATTTTTACCAAATACTGGTATCTGGTAAAAATATCTATGTTTCACGAAAAATTACAAAACACAGTTGATTGATTACGGGAATTGACCTTCGGCCATTGAATGATAAACCTTTTTTCCATTCTTTTTTTTAGTTCGATACCCGACACGTCGATAAAGTATTGCCAGCTAATTTTATTTGACCCAAAATGATGTTGAAGCTTTTAATGCAAAGTTTGTACTCTTAAAGAGTAATCGTTGTGTAAATGTGTACTCTAGCAACCAGTCAATTAAAAGTAGGTGAATATGAGCTACCAGAGGCCTCTATGAAGTTGAGAGTAAATATAAAAATTCTCGGAACTCTTCAAACGAGTAATAATATGACAGAAGGCGTCTGAAATAAAATCCAGGTTTGTCGACTACGATTTATTTAGACAAATCTTAAATTTGATAATAGTTAAAGTACAAAGGAAAATTAAGGAAACTTATACTAAGTTTGGTTACATTACAGCTGACTTTGAATAGAAACAGTGCTTACTCGTACAGTAACACACAAGATTATCTGCAACACTGTGTTAAAAAAAATACTTTCTAGGTATATTCTTTGGGCAGTGTGCTTGAAACGAAATGCATAGATGCAGCACAAGCAGTACAACAGAAAAGGTGAACTTATTATCCGTAGTTTTGAAAAATTAAGTGAATGTTTATTAATTTTATAATCGCAAGCCAAAATGTACATCTGCCGGTCTATTCTGCAAAGCTGTCAAGAGTGTCAAAAGCTATAGCATCGGGTGAAATGACAGCTCACTTCACACTCATTTCACCTAAGTTTTCACAATGAGATTTTTGCACAAAAGCGCGGGTGAACACACAAATGCATTACTGTTTAATTTCCAATCATTTAAAATGAAAATCAATTTTAACTATTTGTGCTGCTAGCGCCATGTCGAAACTATGGAAACTCTAGATCTTATGTGTTAACATCTCTACGGCACCCCTAAACTTTATTTTCTCCAGATTATTTTTCTGTTACACGTAATTTACAATTATATATGCTACTGTCCACTGTTAAAAATAGGACTTAACTATTTGGATTTTAGAAAGTACTTGATTTTGACAAATCAAAAATATAAAAATACATGCTAACACTAAAATAGATACAATTTAAAATATACCTTAATATGGGTAATTAGCCAGAAGACAGACTGCTGGGATGTAAAATGATAGTTATTCTTTAAGTGAAATTTCATGGACGCGTCGCGTCACATTAAGTGGTTAGTAGAGGAAAATGAGACAGAAGAAAGATTTAACTCTGTATCACACGTAATGTATTATTCTTTATTCTTTAAGAACTGCCACGTCTATAACGTGTACGGTGCTACACGCGCTTTTTTATTCTTTTATACAGTGTAACAGAATAAACGCAAGTCCTGAAAGTTGTTTATTCATATTGACTACTGCATCGATTTCAGTGAATTTTAATACGGTTTTTTTACAAAAATTTGTGTATTTTGCCATACATACACCCCGCCGAAGGAGCCAAAGAAAATTCAATCTTATTTCAAGAAAAAAAATATCAATTTTGATTGCATAACTTAATGCTAGTGTCAACATTATTTTCTAAATAATAACAGTTAGCTTTTAAAAAAAGTTTTGGTCACTCCAATATGCATTTAACTTAATACTCTAATTGGGATGTATGAGGTCTTACGTTAACCATGTTACAGTATACATGTTTTTTTACAGAACCGGTCGAAGTGGCGGAGCTTGGGGACCTATATGTCCAGCAGTGGTTTTTCGGATGAAATGATGATGATGATACATGTTTTGGTATATGAAGACGCCACTAGTTACTGCCGAATGCGTAAATTCAGAAAAATAAATAAAAATAATAGGTACCATTTCCATTTATTACAAAAAAAAAAAACAAACAAAATAACAGGTTTCTACAAAATTGTCTCTCCAAGATGTTTCATTTTCAAATGCGTTTTCCAGCTACACTTTTGAACAAAGGACATTCCACAAAATTTACATTCAAATCGTCGATCATTGGTATGGATCCTCATGTGACTGCTTAGAGTGGATTTTCTTCCATATGATTTCAGACATATTTCACATTGGAACTCCTTTTCCCCAGTATGTGTCAACATATGCTTTTTAACATCATGGGAGCTAAAGAAGCTCATGTCACAAGTGTAACATTTGTGTCTCCTCTCTAACAGATGATCTCTTTTTACGTGGATCCTCAGTTTACGTTTGGTGGAGTAGCACCTGTCGCAAGCATTGCATTTGTATTGTGTTGCTTTGGCACCGTGGACTTCAGACATATGTAGTTCTCTGCTATGATAGTCTCTGAAGCCTTTGTTGCAGTATGCGCATCTATTAAGGACATCGGTGTGAGTATGGTTACATCTCTCATGAGATCGCTTTTTCAACAACGTGTCGTAAACCTTCGAGCAGAAGCTGCAAGGGAAGACTCCTTTTAAGTGTGTGCTGCGATGTCTGGTGTAACTCCCCTGCATAAAGAACCCAGAATCGCAGATGTCACAAACGTAGTTCCTGTAATGCGAGTGCATATGCTCCTGCAGCATTTTGAACTTGTCAAAGGTACTGGGGCATAAGCAACAAGTAAGTGCATCTGTTTCAAATTTGAAAGGTATGATATGATTTTTAATGTCAGTATGCAACACTTTATTATGTTCTTGTTGTATATGGTTTAGTAAGTCTTCGAGACTGTCTATGGATGAACCACATTCCGTGCATTTGAGGTTGGTGATGTCAAGTTTGACGCTGTATTCTGACATGGATTTGATTTTCTTAGAGTATCCAGTTCTAGGGTCTGATGTAGATGAGTGTTCTGCCAGTGTATGCGTTTTTAGATCCCTAGCCTCTGGGAACTCTCCGAAACAGTAACTGCACACGTACCCCGTGCCTCCGCGACGCATTAATGGTGTAGCGTTACTACATTGTAGAACTTGTCTGACGTTGTGGCGATGTTTACTTAATTCAGCCACGGATGCTTGTATACTATTAGTTACCTGTGTTCTTTCCTTCTTTTTCCTTTCAGGTTCTACGATAACTAATACAGCCGGCTCTAAATTTTTGATTTCACTTTTCTTGCTCACTGTTACTGGATTACCTATAAAGAAAATTTTAAGGTTATTGTCTAATTTGGTTTTTATAACCTGACCTTATTCTTTGCACAAATAAAATAGGGGCAAAGTGGTCTATGCAACAAATCCATCAATCTGCCTAGTTCATTTCTCGGGGTCGGGTGGCTTCCAGTTTAACCGGATACAGCTTAATACCAGTATTTTACACGGAGCGACTATACAGCAGATACAGGCCAAAAATAAATTTGTTGCTATAACGTCGTTTGCAGAAGTAAATGAAATCATTTATAGTCCCAATAATACCCACAATACTATATACAATAATATACTAGTGATCGCCTAGTGGTCGAAATTCGACCATAATTCATTCAAATTTTAATCACCAATAATAAAAAATATTATCTTTCTGCACTCTTTCTCCATATAAAGTTTAACTGTGACAAATTTCACAGGTACAAAGTTTTTGCTTTACGTATTTATTTACCTATATATAATTTGTAAGCGTCTCTTGTCACCATCTACTAGACGGCTTATTCATAGCTTTGAACATAATTATTTGTGTGGTATAATTGTGGTAGTTATAGAATAACAATCGCAGCCGTTGTCACGCTAGATGGAGCCACAAATGAAAGTTAAATTAATCAGTAATGGACAAAAATAAGCACCCAGTGGATTCAAAATGGTAGGAAAACGAAACGCGGCATCCCCACGAAGAGATGGCGGGATGATCTTGTATGTTTTAAAAAGATGAACGTGATTATTTGAAGACGTAAGATACCGTCTTGGCCTTACTGTATTGGTAGGTTTTGAAACATTTTGCATCCATTTAATGCATTTATTTATATAGCGACGATACTTGTAAATGAATAATTTAATTAAAACTTATCCAGAAGAAAGTTATTATTTTTATGCATACAATAAATCTGTCAAAATTAAACTTAAACTATACAAAAACCGCGTCATAGTGAAAGTCTACAAGCTAATGAAAATTACAAAACCGAGATCGCGTCTATGACTAACCATTAGTATTCAAGGTGTATCAGAATAAACAACGCCAGACCTGAAAGTAGTTTGTTCCTAAATGAATACTGAATCGAATTCAGTAACTTTTGAAATGGGTATGTTTTTTTTAAATATGTATTTAGCTCTATACCTACCGCCGATTGAGCCGAAGAAAAATCACTCTGATGCTCAATTTTAAATGCATTAAGTAATGCTAGGTTCAACATGTTTTTCTTAACAATAAAGGTAAGCTTAAAAATACTCTCCGGTAGTGCCGACAGAAGTGAAAACTTGAACAATTACGTGTAAAAGACATCAACGCGCGAATCATCTGTGTGCTCGCTGGAAAGCGTTCGGTGTCGATGACGCGAGTTCCATGATTTTTGTTCACCCAAAAAGTGCTCAACGCGCTTAAAGAAGTTTTTACTTCAAAAATTTGGTTATTGCATTCTGCTTTTCACAATACTTAATGGTACGAGGTCTTGCGTTAATCATGTTACATGTTGTATGTGTTAAACCTATTGAATTGTTACAGATTTATACAGCAACTACTAGAATATGTAGTAGAGGCGAACAGGAATAGAAATTACATTTACATATCATTCCAACCGTCTTAAACTTCTAGATGATTGAACATGGACAAGCAAAGAGTATTTTTAGTAAAGGTGTATGTATGTAGTTTAAAACCTCATTGTACGTTCTCTCCGTGTCTATTCTTCATATGTCCTTTCCAACTACACTTCTGGACGAATGCCTGCCCGCAGTGCTTGCACTTAAAGCGTCTATCATCTAAATGTATCCTCATATGCTGTGTCAAAGTCTTCTTCTGCGCGTAAGCTTTTTGACATACGTCACACTGAAATTCTTTCAGCCCCGAATGCTTAGTCGAATGCATTTTCAAACTACTCGAGTTGAAGAATCTCATTTCGCATTGGGAACATTTATGCTTTCGCTCCATCAAGTGGTCTCTCTTCGTATGTATTGTCAAAGCTCTTTTGTTTTGAAAAGTTTTGTCACAAGCTTGGCATTTGAGAACACGTAACTGAACGCCATGTACTTTCGCCAAATGTTCATCCTTGTTTTTGGTACTCGTGAACCTTTCGCTACAGTATCCGCATTTGCTTACCAAATATCCCAATACATGCACCGCTTTTTCGTGCGACTGTTTCTTTCGTAGTGTATCAAATATTTTGGAGCAAAACTTGCATTTGAATACGCCTAACTTGTGTTTTTCTGAATGACTCCTTAGACTTGTGAGGGTCACGAAACCTAGATCGCACTGCTCGCACATATAGTTCCTGTAATGTGTGTGCATATGTTCCTGTAGTTTTCGAAACTTTTCGAATATGTTAGAGCAAATGCAGCAGCGAATTTCATCATTTTCAAACTTGAATGGTAAAATCTTATCCTTGATATCAGTAAACATATTTTTTTTATGCTCTTTTTGGAGATGAGCTACAAGTTGGTCTAAGGACGGAATATCTGAATGGCAGAGCTTACATTGTAAGCCTGTAATGTCTAATTTGACGCAGAATTCAGTTTTTCTGGAGTTCTTTATAACGTGTGCAGTTACTGGGTTATATTTGTCTCCGTGTATTTCCAAGTTATGCTTCTTTAGATCGGCAGGGATATGATACTGATCGTTGCAATAACAACAGACATAACCCGTGTCCAGCTTTTGAAGGAAAGGTGTCGCATTACTGCACATTATTATCATTTGCGTATTCTTCTGATGCTTTTCAAATTCTTCTCTTACTGCCATCTTGGCTTTGGCAGAGTTAAGGGTCTCATTAATAGCACTTTCCTTGGCTGATGGGTTCTGTTTTGGTTCAGGTTGTTTCTTAGGTTTGTTGTCACCTACAAAGAAAATAGAAGGTTATTTTTACTCTTACTATGTAGTTTGTTATTTAATACTATTTTGGTATTTCATTTTCGAATAGTATGACTGATTCTTAAATTAGGTACTATTTTACTCACATCATTGACAACGTCATACACGTCAGAGGCAAGAAATGACCGAAGTCTATCTTCGTGCAATGGAAGGATCCTTGTCGTCTAACGACTTATAACGAATGCCACTTCTCTAACGTCGTGTAGTACAAGGACAAGAATATATTTTTATCCTTTTTATGTCATACGTGAAGTCAGTGGCGTGTCATTTATGTTCTAATTAAAAAAATAGATCATTTATAATGTTTTTTATAGCTTCTGCTGCTTAGCCTTTATGTTCAAAGGCCTTTAGCCTTTTTTTGGCAAATACATCTCGCAGGTCAACCTTTGAGGTCGTCGGCCGCTTAACCGGTCTTGCCAGTAGTAACCTTCATAAATTAAGGGTTCCAGCCAGGGCCTAAAAAAATAAATCTATAGCGTCTTTAATACGAGCAGATGACGCATGCTAACGGAACAAGGACGTCGACTGGCATCGGTATAATTCTTTGGTATAATCATAAAGCTTTGATTGCAGAACGCTTTTGCCAGCGTCTTCGTCCCCGTTGAGGTCGAAAATTATTCCACGGGAACGTACTATCGGGATAAAAAGTATCCTATGTGCTATTCCAGGTTACAACCTATCTGTGTGCCAAATTTCATCAAAATCCGTTCAGCCGTTTTGCGTGATTGAGTAACAAACATTCAAACATCTAAATATCTAAGCATAAAAACTTTCACATTTATAATATTACTGGGACTATTCATGAATAAAGCGGCGCCTTTGCGCTAGACTTGTTGCAACGCTATACTTTTGGTTACGAATTCAGGCGTACGAGCGGTACAAGCATGCTCCTCGCTCACGTCCTTATCGCGATGCATTGCAATTTGTAAAAGGAGGAGGTTCAACAGCTCGGACTTGGGTTCATAAGTATTGTTCGTAGCATTTGCTTTGATTTTGAAGAGGTTAGAAGTAATAAGTGTAGTAGCACTAATAGTTCTGAAAGATGTAGTACAGTGGCGTTGCATTATTTTAGTGTGGGAAAATTATAGACGATTTGCGACTGCGTTTGTTTAATTAATAAACATGACACAAATACAATTATTACTCTTAACTAAAATCCGGAATTTTTTAAAATCAATAAATCACTAGGTTTTATTCGTAAACATAGGTTTCAAGAGTGCAAAATGCTACAATTGTTATACAGGACAAAATTTAAACCAGTAAACATAGGTTTGAACAGAGTGCAAGATGCTACAATTGTTATACAGGACAAAATTTAAAGCAGTGAGCAAACTGTAACCATGAATTCAGCATATCATTCTAGACCCCTAGCGTACAATTTTTCGTCGGTTGCAAAAAAAAGTCACCTGTTTCCTTCAAAAGTGCTGCGCGGTCAAAATGTATGGAACAGCTGATATTTTTTTGTATAACCGGAAAAAAATTTCTAAGCTAGGGGTCTAGAATGATATGCTGAATTTATGGTTACACTTAGCGCACTGGTTAAAATTTTACCCTGTGTTTACAGTTTCTCTGTGTTTTGCAATTTGAGGTACAAATATACAACTATGGTAGCCAATTTGCCAATTAATTGAATTCAGTAGTATCAGTGTCAATTTTTATTTTATTTGAAATGTAATTTAATAAAATGCAATAGGAAATGTCAGGTAATGTCAATATTTAAAGAAAAGCGATAATGTAAATATTTAACGAAATGCGATAATGTCAATATTATGTCAATACATACGTTACTGATATGAAAAATGACAAAAAATATTGACACGGTCCACAGAATTATTAGTCGTCATGCTTATACGTCACGTTGAGTATACAAATATTATTATATCAAAGGACTGTCATCAAAATAGTCTCTGAGACAGTCAGTAGTACATAGTTTTTTTTTTAAAGAGTAATGCTATAAAAATGGCGCGCCCCGCATATGTGTTGTATTAGAAAAAAATAATGCATAATGTCGGATGACAAAACAAGGTTGCTGATTTCCAGCTGCAACCCACGAGTACCATACGCTAGAATATTAAACACATAGCGAAGTGTGTGACCATAATACTAAATTGAGAGAATAAAAAAAAAAGTATAATTCAGACCAGTTCGTCGTGCCTACTCCTCATGTGCCCCTTCCAGCTGGCTTTCTGCACAAATGCTTGATCGCAATGTTCACATTTAAACCGTCTAACATCACTGTGTATTTCCATATGTTGCCTTAAAGTTTCTTTCCGGCCATATGACTTTCGGCACACAGTACATTTGAACTCTCTTGTTTTGGTATGCGTCACCATGTGAAACTTCAAATTGGCTTTTTGGAAAAATGCCTTATCGCATTGTGTACATTTGAAACGTCTCTCCATCAAGTGGTCTCGTCTCGTGTGGACCCTTAATGCATATGTGTTATGAAACGTCCTGTCGCACGCCTGACATTTGATAACCTTCATCTTGACTCCATGTATTTCCAGTAAGTGCTCATCTCTTCTGATAAGATTCTTAAATCTGTCATTACAGTACCCACACTTAATATGAAGACCCTTAATTTCGTGAACAAGTTTTTCATGGCACTGTGCCCTCTTCTTAGTTTCAAAGGTTTTAGAGCACGAATTACATTTAAAAGCGCCCGTTGCATGTCTGGCGATGTGTCGCCTGAGCCCTCCTTTGGTTATGTAACCTGCGTCACACTTATCACATACAAAATTCCTATAGTGAATGTGCATGTGCTCTAGCAAACTTCTGAACCTTACAAAAACATTTGAGCACATAAAACATTTCATGGTTTCGCTGTTAAACTTAAATGGAAAGAGTTGGTTTTTGATTTCCGTATGTATATCTCTATTGTGATCACCTTCTAGATGTTTAAACAAGTTTTCTAGTGTATCTACGTCAGCGTTACAAAGTGAGCATTGTAAATCAGTTATATCCAGCCTCATACAAAATTCGTCTATTACGTTTTTATTAGCATTTGGTATTACGGAGTTGTATAAGCCTTTATGAGTATCACGTGTGTGTTTCTTCAGGGCTGCCGGGTCAGGATACTGTGAATCGCAGTAGGAACACATGAAACCTAGATAACTGACTCCGACAAAGGGCGTAGCATTGGAACAAGTTAGAATTTCTTTAAGATTGGTGTGATGTTTCTTCATTTCGTCCATCATTTCAAGCCTCGCTTTAGTGACCTTAGACATGGCGCTTTTTTTTCCTTGTTTCCATTTTGGTTTATCCTCGATAGGTTTACCTCGAATACCTATAAAGAAAACGATGTTTTTATTGATTTGTCACCATCTTGGTCGCGGGAAGGTTAACGTAGCTCGTTTGAAAGAAAAGGAGACGTTTGAAAGCAAGCAAGGATCGTCATAGTTCCGAAGAGTAACACTTGGAACCAAAGAGAAATCCTTCTCGAAGTTCGACAGGTCGCTTGGAATCAAACAAGCACTTTAATGAAAACATTATATTTCACAAACAAAATACTGAACGACAAAAAACGAAAACAGATATGTCAACCTTAAAGAAACATCGTATTCATACAATATACAGGCATATTGGGTAAACGAGGTACAAAATCGAATTTTGGTATTCGGTAATCATAACATGTTCGAAGTACGAAAAATCCAATAACATGCATCATATTTGTTACGAACTATCGCGCACAAGAACATAAACTTGCAAACGACCTTCTTTGTCTAGGTGTAATGCCTCGTCTGTGCCTCTGTCGTTTGCCTCAATGAAGTCCTGCAAGATACATGTAGTAGTGCCAGTCGAGCATGATATACATATCTAGCCGCGCATATAAGCCAATCAGGGCACACTGCGTTTTGTTCCTTGCTATCTCACAATCAGGCGGCAAGGCAAGGTAGTTGAGCGTTTAATGGTTTTGGTAAAAACGTTCACATTCGTTGTGGAAATGTACAAAAATCGTGATATGTGTATATTTATTTCTAGCGTTCAAAATAAAAATACGTATTCCTTGTACGTCTATAAGACCCCTTGTCGCAAAACCTAGTGAAGAAATAGACGCCAGAATTAGCAATGGTTGAAAAAAAAATGTTCTAATTATGGATGAAGTTATCATGACGAATAATGATTGGAAAGTTGGACATTGTCAAGGACTGTAAGGTTACAAGTGTCATGCCACCTTCACGGTGAATCATTTTGATATATTGTTCAAGGTTGTACTCGTTTTGATATTAGCGAGTACTTGCACAGACACAATCTAGTAGCTAGGATTATCCACCAGCAACTTGCTTTGCACTACAAACTTGTGAAGTCTGAAGTACCATACTACAGGTATATGCCCGACAAAGTTCTAGAGAAGGGTCACGCCATATAGTACTGGGATCGATCTATTGTCACTGACAGGACTAATTGTAGCCAATAAGCCTGATTTTGTGGTGAAAATTCGACGAGAGCGTTGTGCAATGATTTTTGACATCGCTGTCCCTCTTGAAGAGAAACTAGCGAAAGCTGAGAATAGCCTAACAGTGGAGAGCCTCCGCCTAATCTGGTGTGAGGAGGCTCTCATTGTGCAGCTGGGTCAAGGCGTGCCGTGTCTAGGAGAACTGCTTTCCGAATCAAGCGATTCAGAAAGCAGTTCCCCTAGACACGGCACGCGTTGTCAGGAGGTTCCTCTCTTGGGACTTTGTTCCTGATGCCGATGGACAACGATTTTAAAATTTTCGTTTAAAAGTATATGTAATTTGTACGACGATTGATAAACGACTTAACAACAATAATTAACAAAAGCATAGACTGTGAGTGAAATTGGTGCATAATGTAAAAATCAAATAGAATAAAACTTGTTATAATGTAAGTAAATCACTATTTTTATTTTGTAAATGCTGAAAAACTAATTGCATGTAACAACGTTACAAATAAAGGCCATTTAAATATACATAATATGGCGTATATAATCATACCTATAATAGGTATGTATTTAATCCACTTCGTGGACGTTTACGATATCACTATACTACAAAGAACACGGACTATCTCCCATACATCGTGGGGCCCACAATTTGATGAACCGTTACAAGTTCCCAAATGGAGACATTTGTTAGATTAAAAAACAGCTTTAAGCATTTTGGTTTATCATAAAATAAAATATTTTTTCCACAACTTTTTTTTCCTGTACGACATACCCATAGTTAGGCGATCATCTTTGCGTGGGGTCAGTTCAAATAAAAAAAAAAATGAAAATTATAAAACTTTGTTTACTATAAAAAAGGCTGGTCGGTAGTCACACACTAAGTAACGCTAGTCTCTGTGTTTGCGTAAACTCCTACACGATTTTTGCCATGTTTAATGTGATTAATATCATTATTATTTACATGTGGCGATTTAAAATTAAGTCCATCATTGGTTTGACTAGTCATACTGTATAATTCAGACCAATTCGTCGTGCCTACTCCTCATGTGCCCCTTCCAGCTAGCTTTCTGTACAAATGCTTGATCGCAATGTTCACATTTAAACCGTCTAACATCACTGTGTATTTCCATATGTTGCCTTAAAGTTTCCTTCCGGCCATATGACTTGAGGCACACAGTGCATTGGAACTCTCTTGTTTTTGTATGCGTCACCTTGTGAAATTTCAAATCGGCAGCTTGAAAAAATGCCTTATCGCATTGTGTACATTTGAACCGTCTCTCCATCAAGTGGTCTCGTCTCGTGTGGATCCTTAGTGCGGCTGTGTGAGGAAACGTCCTGTCACACGCCTGACATTTGACAACCTTCAACTTGACGCCATGTATTTCCACCAAGTGCTCATCTCTTCTCATACAATTCTTAAATTTCTCATTACAGTACCCACACTTACTCTTCAAACCCTTGTTTACGTGAACATTTGTTTCATGATATTGTGCTTTATTCTTAGTTTCGAAGGTTTTTGAGCACGAATTACATTTAAATACGCCGGTTATATGTGAGGCGACGTGTCCTCTGAGGCTTCCTTTGGTTATAAATCCCATGTCACACTCATCACAAATAAAATTCCTGTAATGTATTTTCATATGATTTCGCAAACTATTGAACTTTAGGAATTTGCTAGGACACATGCAACATTTCATGGTATCACTGAGAAACTTGAATGGTATGAGCTGGTTTTTTATTTCTGTGTGCATTCTCTTTTTATGGTCATTTTCTAGATGTTTTAGTAAGTTTTCTAATGTGTTCATGTCAGTGTCGCAGAGTGTGCATCGTAAACCAGTTATGTCCAGCTTGATACAAAAGTTGTCTATTCCGATTTTATAATTATTCGTTTTTGGAGTCACTAAGTTGTATAAACCTTTATGATCGTCACGAGTATGTTTCTTTAGTGTTGCCGGGTCTGGATAACGTGAATCACAGTAGGAACACAAATAACCTAGATAATTGACTCCGACAAAAGGCGTAACATTGGAGCAAGTTAGAATTTCTTGTAGATTTGTGAGGTGTTTCTTAATACCTGGCATCATATCTCCAATCTTTTCTGTCTTCACTTTAGTGATGTTACAAGGAAATCCTTTTTTTACATTGCTCTGTTTGGGTTTATCTTCATTATTTGTTTTAGGATGCCTGATTGGGTTAGCTCGAGTACCTACAAAGAAAACGATGTTTTAATCTATTTGTCACGCTTGTTGGTAAATTAAACATAATTTGGTTTCAAGACAGGTATAAGGCTACGATCTCCTTAACACGTCAGACGCTACCGACAGGGTGCGGTGTCGTCACGACGGACGACCGAATTAAGTAAGCGACAACGGAAGTATTTAAAAATAACTTTATTCCGACAGAGTTACAGCGAAACAGTAATTGATCAAATCTAACAAAATATTGATCTTATATACTAACTTAATTGCTAACGTAGTACCTGCACAGCGTGATCAGATTGACGCATGTTCTAGATAATTATAAATGCTGATCGCGCAGTGGGGAAATTGGGAAATAATAATCTAGTAAATACTTATTGTCTGACAAAGCTAATATTGGTAGGTTGGGGTTCCTTAACTCCTCTTCCGTAACTCGAAGTGGCTTCTTAATGAATTTATTTGTTCGGCGATCTCTGCTAAACCGTAGACACGGACGTCGGCTACTCCACGTAGAATTGTATACACGGCAAACTGACTACAGAGATCCTACCGGCTGCGCCAATTAAGTAAGCGACAACGGAAGTATTTAAAAATAACTTTATTCCGACAGAGTTACAGCGAAACAGTAATTGATCAAATCTAACAAAATATTGATCTTATATACTAACTTAATTGCTAACGTAGTACCTGCACAGCGTGATCAGATTGACGCATGTTCTAGATAATTATAAATGCTGATCGCGCAGTGGGGAAATTGGGAAATAATAATCTAGTAAATACTTATTGTCTGACAAAGCTAATATTGGTAGGTTGGGGTTCCTTAACTACCGCGACCGGGTCTGTCTTGTCGTTCGAGATCGACCGCTTGCACTGAGTATGTAGTTTATTTTTTCTAGCCATGCAGTACTAGCGCTTTTCCGATGCATCATAAAACAAAGTATTACATGGCACTATTGTTTTCTTACGTAACTTCTGAATTTAAGTGTAAAAGTCTACGCCTGTCGCGGCATTCTGCCTTCGCTATGCTATATTTTGATACCGGCGGATGCGGGCGGTGTTTGACCTTGGGCCGTCGAAACTGGGCCGCAAGCACCTACGTATTTACGAACATAATATGAGGCCGTCGTCGGTGACGGACAGGTAAAGGTCGCTCAACGGATGCGGGAAGCGTTTGACCGTGGGCCGTCTAAACTGGGGCCCTGGATCAGTGAAGGACCAATCGGAGCGCAAAACGCACTCGATGCGTTTGATCGGGATGGTTAAATTAAACTCACACTAGGGCCTCTGGACCGCACCTACGTATTTATGAACATAACATTCGGCCGTCACCGGTGACGGACAACTAAAGGACGCCGCTGGTCGCAATCGGCCTGTGGTCAGATAGACCGCAGCCTTATTAGACATTAGATAGGAACAATTGCCGTTTCCGTAGAGTTTATTTTATTAACTGTAGGCTGTTTGTTGACTGTATGCTGACTGTCAGTTGAATGAAAATAAAAAGAGCTACTCATTGAGTTTGAATTGAACACTAAATATATATTTTTTCACTAGTTGAAGTGCATCGCTCCTTAAAGGCTTCTTCAAACATGCGCGACGCGACACTCCTGGAACAATTTCCATGAAGCGTTCATAGAATTTTTTCTACGAGAGTCGCGTCGCACCTGTTTGAAGAAGCCCTGAGTGCCTTGCTTGCTCGAGCCTGCTTAGACAAGCATGGACCGTCCCAACCCTAGTAGTCTACCACAAAAAACTGAAAAAAATAAACCTTTTAACGAACAAATCAACAAACCCTAGTAGTGTCCCTTGTTTTATATTGTAAGGATAGTAGCAGGTCCTTCCACATATAACCCGTCTACCTTCAATAGTAGCAGGTCCTTCCACATTTAACCCGTCTACCTTCAAAAATAGAGTGAATAGGCATTTTCTGGGCATGCTCGATCCATCATAGACCTCATCAATCGCTTTTCACCAGGTGTGATCGAGGTCAAGAGCAGGCCCGTTTAGTAATAAAAAAGTGTGGCGTTCTGTAGTTCGTAAGTTTAAGAATATGGGTACCTAGCAAGATTTTTTTTTAAATTATTTGTCACAATCTTTGTTGCAGGTAAGCTTGGCGTAGGTTCGTTTTAAGAATAGAGGTCATTTTTGAGCAAGCGAGTAACGCCATAGTTACGAGACATTTACTTATATTTAATTTGTTGATTGTGAAAAATCAATTTCAAATATGTATCTTTATTTAACAACGAAACAATGAACAGGATGAACTTATCCTAAGTTACATTAATTCATTATAATTGGTGCACTTCATGAGGTAAGTAATACACCTTTCAAAGCTTGAGACTGTTATATAGTTTTAACTAGGATGTTAGTTTTAGGAATAGAGGACGTTTTCAGGCAAGCAAGGATCGTCATAGTTCCGAGATCTAACAGTTTAAACCAAAGGGTAATCTTTCAAATTTGAAATTTGAAAGTTGAAAGTTCACTTGAAATAAAGAAAAATGTATGAAACATATACATAAAATTCACAAATAAACCACAAACTAATTAACATTCTCATTAACTGATATGCTGTAAGGGCAATTTTGATCTGCATTAAATGCACAATGCATTTAATTAGATAAAGAATTATAATGTATTGTGTAAAATGGTTAGTAAATAACCCAATTTTTGTAAAGTATAAAAGATAAAGTGGTACTGTGGGTTTATCCTTAGGAGATAGACTTATACGATCTCGGACTTTTTTGTTAGTCTTTTTAAGGTATACAATTCCGTAGTACATTATATCTCGCAAGCTTTAGCCAGCGTTACCAATATAAGCGCACAAAAATATGTTTTATACGACATCACATTACAAATCTTTGTAATTCTCGCCTTTTCAACTCTTGAATCACTATGTCTGTTGACGAAAGCATTATTTTTGCGTAGTTTAAAAGATCTAAGCGTACAGATGGCGGGAAGCCATTTTGTTTTATACTACCTAGAGAAGTTATAAATTACTGATTGCAAGGTATAAAAATAATTGTTTTAGGTAATTGGCTGATCGCACGGTGAATGTGTGTAGACCAGTCTGTGATCAGCGGACGGAGCCTCCCTACCACCCGCGCTCCGGTGTATCTGCGGCCGGGGCCGGGGCAGCATGCGGCAGCGAGCCTCTCGGGGGTCAAGCCGCTGGTCGCTCGCACCACCTCGCAGGGGTGGGATAAATGGTATGGGGATGGGGTTGATGATGGTAAATGCCGTATCTATCGATATTATGGTAATTTGTCTGAAGTAGATGATCATAAATTTGAAATTAAAAGGTTAGTTAGTTAACAATCATATGACAACATGTCAGAATTCAATTGGAGAAAACAAACATGAGAGGTAGCTAGATTCACTTAATAAAGGTAAATATTTAGGTAATCCTTGAAAAAGTTACTGTCCTGCTAATGATGGACACTTTTTGAAATGAATGAACCTCTAAAATTTTATTAAATAATTGAGCCTTTTTAATAGCCTGGTTTTCAGGTTTCACAGCATAGACGAGGCTGTCCACAGTAAAGAATGATTAATAAGCTAAAGACCTTTTAATTAGGAGTCGTCTCAAGTCTGCTGAATTCTTTGAAATTATAGGTAATGGATGTTGGAATGTTTCATGGCATCTTAGCCAATCCAACTTCTGAAGCAGCAAAAATGTTATATACTTTTTTATTGGATAATAAATAACATTAGGTTAAGTGTTGTGTGATTCAGGTTAGTTTAATTAGTTTATGAGTAAGTAATCATTTGTAAAAGCACGATATGATTGACATTGTCACATATGCGTACATAAATCCCTTAAATAAATTTAAAAAAAAAGTATGTTCACTAAGTTTCAATTTAGGGGACGCTAGAGCCCATCGTCCTTTGGGCACACAGTTATTCTAAAACCTGGACTAACACATAGAATAAATACTCTTTATCCCGGCAGAACGTTTCCGTGGAATAATTACCAACCTGCACCCAAGCTAAGCCGCTGGTAAAAGCTAGTTAATAATTGAACATGAAAAATAATTAATGAAACCAAATAATGTAAATCAATATTTATTTTAATTGAGATAATATGCAATTTACACATACATGGTATATGAGTGAAAGTAAAGTACAAATTAAATTGAATAAAACTTAATAGGTTGGGGAAAAAGTCTTTTCGCATTATAGTATGTATGAACTTGTAATAAAATCTATTTGGCTATACTATTTGTATCTGGCTGGTTTTGGTATCATTGAAAGTTTAAATTTTAAAGAACATAATTCCAAATTCAAATTAGGAAAATGTGTGATTTTCATTTGTTTTTCGTACCGTCAAGATGAGTGAATCTAATAAAGAAATTCGATACATTTTAAAATTTTACTACAAAAAAGGTAAAAATGCAAAGCAAGCCGCGAAAAAAATTTGCGATGTTTATGGACCTAGTGTAGTGTCTGTGAGAGTAGCACAAATTTGGTTTAAGCGTTTTCAATCCGGAAATTTTGATGTCAAAGATGCACGTCGCTCTAGTCGCCCTATTACGGATAAAATGGATGCCATTTTTGAAAAAGTGGAGCAAGATCGGCATACCAGTAGTTACGACGTAGCTGAAGAACTAGAAATTGACCACAAAACAGTTTTGGCGCATTTGAAAAAAACTGGGTACACAAAAAATCTCGACATTTGGGTACCTCACGAGCTCACTGAAAGAAACCTAATGAACCGTGTACTCATTTGTGATTCTTTATTACGACGTAATGAAACCGAACCATTTTTGAAGAAGCTGATAACTGGTGATGAAAAGTGGATCACGTATGACAAGAACGTGCGAAAAAGGTCGTGGTCAAAGGCCGGTCAGGCTTCACAGACTGTGGCGAAACCCGGGTTAACTCGCAACAAGGTGATGCTGTGTGTGTGGTGGGATTGGAAGGGCATTATTCATTATGAGCTGTTACCACCAGGCAGGACCATCGATTCTGAACTCTACTGCGAACAACTGATGAGATTAAAGCAAGAAGTTGAGAGAAAGCGGCCGGAATTAATCAACAGAAGGGGTGTGGTTTTTCATCATGATAACGCTAGATCTCACACATCTTCAGCCACCCAACAAAAATTAAGAGAGTTTGGCTGGGAGGTGTTAATGCATCTGCCGTATAGTCCTGACCTTGCACCTTCAGATTTCCACCTGTTTCGGTCTCTTCAGAATTCTTTAGGCAGTGTCAGGTTAACATCACGAGAGGACTGCCAAAACCACTTGTCGCGGTATTTTGACCAGAAGTCCCAAAATTTCTATAGCAATGGGATCATGTCCCTACCTACAAGATGGCAAAAAGTTATCGAACAAAATGGTACCTACATACTTTAGTTAAATGTAAATAAACTTTATTAAAAAATGTTTTGAATTTTCTTAAAAAATGCGAAGAAACTTTTTCCCCAACCTATTATTTTACACTTAACATAACATCACGACTTGTTTCCCAGAAGAGATGGGCAGAAGTGTACCTATTGTACACCCATATTTCGTCAGTTTTATTTCGTATTATTGTAAGTAAATTAAAATTTGTATTTTATAAATGATAAAAATGTAATTGCATATAACAGTATCAGAAATAAAGGCTATTTATTTGAATTTGAAAATTGTAATCACCGATCGACAGAAGCTCATATTTTCAGTGAGATGTATGAACATAAATATCATACGTATTCAATCCACTTTGTGTATGTTAACGAAGTCACTACAAGTACCTGTCACTGTTTTTTTTATAAGGCAAGCAGCGGTATAGAAATTTGCGTGGGCTACCACAGATAAAGTAAAAAAATCACTGCTAAGTTATATATGTGTCACCGTAAAATTGTAAATACCGTTAGATTATGATGTATCTCGCGAGATTATAAACTGTCGATAAATTGTGAACTGCACCATACTGCTTACCGACCGAATAGGTTAGGTTAGAATTGCAACCAAATGCGCGCGAGCCGAGCGAGCGAAGCGAGCGGTGCCGCGGGAGCCCGACCGAATAGGTTAGGTTAGGTTAGAATTGCAATCAAACGCGCGCGACCCGAGCGAGCGGTGCCCGGCAGCGGTCGGCGAGCGCTACTTTCAAGTTAGTGGCAGTTACTTGAGTAAGGTACTATCTGTCTTTATACTAGTTCACAATTTGACGGTTTCACTTCGATAGATTATAATCAACGGTTTTTACTATTTTACAGTGACATTTGCACTAGAAATCTTCCGAAAGTTTTACGCAGTTCCGCTAGTCATGTGTATGTGCCATCTCCTATGCTATTTATGTCATGTTTAAGGTGAATAATATAAGTTTACTCGTTTCACGTAACGTGAGCGTAATTTATAGTAACCTTAAATAAGTCTCTCGTTTGTTTGTCAATTCAGGCCCATTGATACATAAAAAGCCCAAGATGCACAGTCTCGAACAAAACGAACACTCGAAATTGCCCTAATTATACGTCAGTGGTATGATAAAACTATTTTTTTTTGCAAATTTGACCTTACATACATTACTTAAAAACGGACTGACAAATGACTGACAATTGACACCCGCGCACATTGCGCCCTATTTATGAGGACGTTTTTGAGAAACCGATAGGGTGGGTATATTAAGTTTTTTGTATATCAATGTTCAGACCAGTTCGCCGTGTTTATTCCTCATGTGCCCCTTCCAGTTGGCTTTCTGTACAAACGTCCGAACGCAGTGCTCGCATTTAAACCGTCTAACGTCACTATGTATTGCCATATGCTGCCTCAAAGTTTCCTTCCGACTATATGATTTCAGGCACACAGTGCATTGGAACTCTGTTGTTTTTGTGTGCGTTACCATGTGCACTTTGACATCATCATCTTTGAAGAATGCCTTACCGCATTCTGTACATTTGAACCGTCTCTCCATCAAGTGGTCTCGTCTCGTGTGGACCCTTAGCGCTTTTGTGTTGGGAAACGTCCTGTCGCACGCCTGACATTTGGCAACTTTCAATTTGACCCCATGTATTTCCACTAAATGCGCATCTCTTCTCATTAAAGTCTTAAATCTCTCATTACAGTACCCACACTTACTAATCAAACCTTTGTTTACGTGAACAATTTTTTCGTGACGCTTAGCCCTTTTCTTGGTTTCAAAGGTTTTTGAGCACGAATTACATTTAAAAACGCCCGTTTTATGTTCGGTGACGTGTCGTCTGACACCCTCTTTGGTTATAAATCCCATATCACACTCATCGCAAATAAAATTCCTATAATGCATTCTCATATGTTCTTGCAAACATCTAAACTTTTGAAATTTGCTTGGACACATGCAACATTTCATGATATCACAAAAAAATTGGAATGGTAAGAGTTGGTTTTTAATTTCCGTATGTATTCCCCTTTTGTGGTCATTTTCTAGATGTTTTAACAAATGTTCTAATGTACTTATGTCGATATCGCAGAGCGTGCATTTTAAATCAGTTATGTCCAACTTTATACAAAAGGTATCTATACCAATTTTAGATTTATTATTTTGTGGAGTTAGTGAGTTGTATAAATCTGTATGATTGTCACGAGTATGTTTCTTCAAGACTGCAGGGTCTGGATACTGTGAATCGCAGTAGGAACAGAAATAACCTAGATTATTAACTCCGACAAAGGGCGTAGCATTGGAGCAAGTTAGAATTTCCTTGAGGTTTGTGTGGTGTTTCTTCATTTCTTCCATTGATTCTTTTCTAGTTTTACCGATCGTTGTGGGACCTTGGTTTTTGCGTTTTTGTTTTGGTTTATCTTCTTTATTTATTTTAGTAGCCTTGATAGGTTTATCTCGAGTACCTACAAAGAAAACTATGTTTTAATTCATTTGTCACCATCCTTGCTGTATGTACATAAGTTTAATGTTATTGTTACGTGGTTTTAAGAATAGAGGTCGTTTTCAGGCAAGCAAGGATCGTCATAGTTCCGAGGTCACTTGAAATCAAACAATTTGTATAAAACATTTATTTATAATTCACAAATAAAACACTAACTAATTAACATTCGCATTAACAGAAATATATTTATTCTATGTAAGATATTATTGCAATAAAACATTTCATTCAGACCAGTTCGCCGTGCCTATTCCTCATGTGCCCTTTCCAGCTGCATTTCTGCACGAACGCTTGGCCGCAATGCTCACACTTGAACCGCCTGTCGTCATTATGTATTCTCATGTGCTCTTTCAACGTTTTCTTCCGGCCATATGTCTTAAAGCACACAGTACATTTGAACTCCCTTACCCCTGTATGTTTTACCATGTGGAGCTTTAATTCGTTCGATCCGAAAAATTTCATATCGCACTGCGCACATTTGTATCGTCTCTCCATCAGATGATCTCGTTTTGTGTGGATCGTTAGTGCGCCTTTGTGATCAAACGTCTTGTCACACGCGTTGCATTTGACAGCTTTAAGCTGAACTCCATGAAACTGCACCAAGTGATCATCTCTCCTTTTGTAATTCGTAAACTTTTCATTACAGTATCCGCACTTATTGAGCAAATTTGCATGAATATGGACGGATTTTTCGTGACTTTTCTTCTTCCTGTGGGTATCGAAAACTTTCGTACATAAATCGCATTTGAATGTACCAGTCTTATGCCCTTCTGTGTGGCAAGCTAGAATGTGTTTATTTATGAATCCTGCATCACAAAATTCACAAATATAATTTCTGCAATGTATGTTCATATGCTGTTGCAAGTTCTTGAATTTGTTATAGATATTTTGGCAAAACATACATCTAAGTGTGTCATCATCGAACTTAAAAGGCATTATGTGGCTTTTAATGTCCGTATAAATCTTTCTATCGTGTATTTTGATTAAATGATCTACAAGTTGTTCTAAAGAATCAATTTTGTTTTCGCATATTTTACACGTAAGATTAGTGATGTCTAATTTGACAAGAAAGGAGAACATCATTTTGCCCATCATGAATTTGAGTTTGGTTTTATCGTCGTGATCTTCGAGGGTGTGTCTTTTTAAGTCTGTAGGCTCTGGGAACTCATGTGCGCAAAAACAGCAGGCATATCCGATGCCCCCTCTGCATCGTATTGGAGTCGCGTTGGAACATTGCAAGATAAGACGTATATTGCTCCTTTGTTTTATTAACTCATTAATTTTGAGCTCCTCAGCTTGTTCAAGTTTTCTTCGGGCACATTTGCGAGTAACTTTTTTGTCACAATCGGTTTCTATCTTGGCGTTCACGTTACGTTGAACACCTACAAAGAAAAGGAAACGGTTATTGAGTATTTCGGAGTCGGGTTTCTTCAGGAATGTGGTTTGTTTACACAATTTGCTGTTCCGTTTTTCAGGGTCTTTTAATAGTTTCAGTTTACTGGTCTGGTGTAGTTATTCGCTAATAATGTCATTGCGATTCGATTACGTTTGAAGCATCGTACATTAAAAAAAAATATAACACAAGATTAGAAATGCAATCCTGGGCCGTGTACCACTACACAGGCCACCGAGTACTTCTAGAATAACGGACTCGACTATCCTAATCTCGTCGGTTATAATTATATTGATTGCTTCCGTCTTTTTTTCGATATGTAGGAAATATAATCAGATTATTGCGAAGGCTGTGAAGCTATTGCAAAGTAAACTAAATTAAAGATACGTTTCTTCCAAAAACCGATTCGTTGCTGAAACTGAATTACATGCAAATGAGGCAATACAATTTTACCGAATAAATTCGAAGGATATTAATGAACAAAATTAAAATGATTAAATGAAAGATGTTTGCGTAACAAGAAGAAGAAAATTATTTATTAAACGAACCAAACACAACCCTTAAAACTATTAGAATTATACATAATGAAAAAGATTTAGGAAGATAATTAGATATTGCCCAATTAACAACGAGTGAAATGATTAGTACTAGTTGATCAATTTTAAGGTATACTGTTTTTATTGGTATTTCTTAGTCACATTAACAATGCCACTATCCATCCATTGTCTAGAGCTAGGCCGCATCGGTTAGGGCAAAAAATTACAAAACTAGTTTTCCTTAGACCTTAAGAGATCTAAGCGTAGCTGCTTCCTTCAGTTGTGGCGAGATCAAAGATAGAGCATGTCAAAGAGCCTCAAAATTAAGATCATAGCAAAAGCTTTCTGTTAAAACGAAAAAAAAAAAGAAAACCGTTATATTGTTCTTTACAATTGCGATACAAGCGCATAAAAACGGTCAAAGGGTCCTTTGACCGGTTTGCCATACTACGCATAGTTTCGAATTTAGCCTGATACGCCATTGCAAAAATTGTGTTCATCCACGCGACTGACATTATATTCTCCTAACTGATTTAATTTTTGGGTAAAATATGATTCCAGAAATTTACAAATTAGCCATGCAACTTTGGACTCTCTTTCTTGGGAGTGGCGGCTGATTCTCAAATTCAAGATTTTTTAAATATCTACTAGGAATGAATTTTTTTCGGTATAAAATAGGTAGCAAAAATCAAGTAGCATTGTCCCTGAAGCTACGGCACCACAGCGGCTTGGCTTGATAGAAAGTCTGTTAACGATCGATGCAATGAGTCGCTACGTTGCGAAACTGCACGAAGCCGAAACACATGAGCGTTTTATTTTATGCATTTAAACGACGACGCAGCGGCACCATTCAGGTTCACAGCGAACATGACCTGTTTTATTTTCTTTGTCGTTTATCGTCCTGGATGCGAATGACAATTTTTTGCATTTATTACACGAAATGGATGCAATCATGCTCGCATCAGTGCCGTCTAGGTCTAACGTAAGTCTAAGTTCACGCGGATGTAAAAAACGGACGCGACGGGATTATTTCACGCTTTGTTGCTTCAGCGCACTGCTAAGCGCTGACAGTTGAAAATCCAATAGTGTTTTATTGACGCGCTGGGATGCACTTAATGGTTTGATTCTTAATGCTAAACATTCAAAATCCAGTACAAGATAAAATCCCGGCCCGGTATTTTTACGTCCGTAAGAACGTGGGCTAAGTGATATTTAGTTTAATGTTACATTACAAATGATCTATAAAAATAAACAAAAAATAAAAATATGATCAGATGTGATTTAGCTATAATTTGCTTTGTGGCTACTTTTAGTGGCGAAATGTTGGTGGTCTACTAGGTACACCTCTGCCTAACCTTCCGGGGAATACGAGCGCGATGTTATGTGTTGTTTTTGTGTACCATAAGTCTGTAAACTTTTCCGGTTAAACTGTAACTCCATGCTTCGAACGCATATGCCCTTTCCAGCTGCACTTTTGGACGAAAGCCTGATCACATGTTTCACATTTAAATCTTCTATCATTCTCATGTATCCTTAGATGTTCTCTCAAAGCTTTCTTCAACCCGTAGGACTTGCAGCAAACCTTGCAGGAAAACCTTTTGATCCCAGTATGCTTGACCATGTGATCGTTCAACGAATCTTTGGAAAAGAACTCCATATCACATTCAGTACATTTGAATCTACGTTCCAGCAAGTGATCTCTCCTGATGTGAAGCTGAAGTTTGGAATCAGACGGGAAGACTTTATCGCACGCTTTGCATTCCTTTGGTTGAGTTACAACAATGCCATGTACTTCAGCTATGTGAGCACATTTTTGACGGTACCACATAAACTTTTCATCACAATACCCACATTTGTTTAAAGATAACAAATGAACAGTCTTTTCATGGTATTTCTTTTTTCTGGGAGTGTCAAATTCTTCGGGACAATGCCCGCATTTGAAAACTCCTACTTTATGGCTGTCATGATGTGTGTTAAGCATTTTCTCGTTAACGAAACCAGTGCCGCATACATCGCAAACAAAGTTCTTATAGTGTGTGTACATGTGCTCTTGCAGGACCTTAAATCTGTTGAATATTCGTGGGCAGAAGGTGCACTTAAGTGTAGAGTCTTCGAACTTGAAGGGTATAATATAATTCTTTATTTCTGTGAACATTGGCTTTCCATGTTCGTTCCTCAGGTGCTGGATGAGGTCTCCAACTGAATCTATTTCTGTATCGCACAAGGTACACTTCAATGCGGTAATGTCTAGCTTGACCAAGAAGTACAACGTCCGCTGTCCTTTCATAAAGTCTAATTTATCGTTGTCATCGTGTTCTGTGATGGTATGTGTCTTTAGTTCTTCGGCAATAGGGTATTGCTTCTGACAGAAACAGCACACATATCCAAGATCATACTTACGAATTGGCGTCGCATTGCTACATAGTAGAATCTCTCTAATATTATAACGTTGTTTAAACAATTCTTCCTCGTTTTGCTTCTGACTCTTTTTCTTAATGTTTCTACCTTCTTCGTCAGTTTCAGATTGATCAATGCTTGTAGTAGTATTTCCAACTACCTTTGATTTTCTATGTACTGCCTCTGTTTTTGATGTTTTCTCGCGTTCTTTCATCTCGGAAAGTATTTTCTTGGCAAGATCTGTCGCTTCACTTCGACCTACAAAGAAAACATTCTACTGTAATTTTGGATGATTTTTTACTACACGGAGTGTAGACGAAAAAAGAGAAAATAAATTATTGTTTTGATAACTTGAAGAGAGGGAAAATTTGACTAAGGTCCATTTGCATGATTTGATTAAGCTTTTTTCTAACACAGCAGGTATGCATTATTTTATTCATTTATTTGTAGGTCGAAGTGTTTTTATTTTATTTAACAGGCTACCTTTGTCCCATGACTTAGCCGGGTTATTTCAGATTTTCCCGATGCAACTTTAACTTCCACGCAGGGGTGACGATTTCGACTTCGTTCCTGGCCGATTGGCCGGAGAAGGCACAACATAAGGAAAACTGGAAAAGTATGGAAAGACATGCCCCTCAGTGGCGAAAGCACTATACAATATGTAACAAAAACCCTGTTGTTCCTTCTACCCACGTTTTCAGAATCGGTATACATACGTAATAAAGCATGTCATTTATAAAAACTGTTTAACAAACATAATTAAAATAAATATTTAATTATGAATATTTGTAATGTTTAACTGATTTTGATTAGATCAAAGAAAGCCGCCAAGCTCGTAGTCTATTGTGCGAAATAAGGATACTTGTAAAATCAGATACTGTTAACATTTTTTTTGAATATGTCGATTTTAATAGTTATTTGATGTTGAACTATCGACCAGCCAATGCTTATTTTTTAAATTATAACTTCGTAAATGTTGTGCTTGTGGCTAAGTGTATACGTCCCTAAAAGGAACAACAGGGTTTTTGTTACATATTGTATAATACGATTCTTACCGGCTTCCCTTCGGGGATTCGCATCGGCAACTCTATCGCTATTAAAAATTGCACGTCAATATTCGCGCTACTATTGTCAAAAAATATAGTTACACTACGGGTATTTAAATCACCATAACATTCAAACAACAAAAAAGATTATTTTTAGAATTGTATTACAAAAAAAAAAATGTTCTAAATTAACCCGGCGCAATAACGTCATAATCGGGAACTAAAAATTGATAAAACAGTGATCTCGTAATAATATCACTTTAGGTCACGTGGCACTGCTTGATATGGATGAGAGCAAGCCGCTGTACAACGGGTTATGACAGAGACAGATATAGAAAAATGCGTCTGCGAGAACGATATAAGAGTATTATTGCACATTTTATTTGGTTTTCAGCTGTTAAATTTTATTGTATTTAATTCTTTACATTCCTATACTAATTTTAGAATGATAGTAAGTATAGTTTAATGATAAGTCAGTAAGTTAAAGCCACCTTCGGCTTCTCTCTTAGAAAAATTTACACCTCGCTGCTGATGCCCCTGACCTTCCTTTTGTTTGTTTGTCTCTTGTCATAACTAATATTTACTACTAAATATTCCGATACAGTAAATTGTAAAATACTAAAGTTCGTAAAAAGCTTGTGTTAAGTTAGGTAAGGTGTCGGGAGAACACGGCTCGGCACACGCTGGCAGAGTGTGCGGCTTGGGAGGAGCCGCGGCGTGCCCTGGTCTCAGGAGTCGGCAGCGACCTGTCGCTGCCGGCCGTTGTCGACTCGATGGTTGACAACGAAGAGTCCTGGGACGCGGTGGTATTCTTCCGAGCTGCGGACAGGGAGCGGATTCCTTCCGCTAACCCGATCTGCACCAGACACACCGGGCGTCAGTGGAAGGCGCATAACGCCCTCTTCCAGCCCCCCTAAATGGGTTCAGGGGCGACGAATCGAAAACGAGTGTAAAGGGAGGAGTTTAACACCTCACTCCACCTAACGCGAGGTGGCCCGCCGAGACGGGCCGGCACTAGCCAGGGATCGCGGAAGTCGCATTAGATCCCGTGATCCCCGGTGCAAGTGTGGAACGGAACACCGGGGTGCTTTTAGTCAGTAAGAGTCTTGAGAGACCCTTCCCAGGATTCCCTCCCCAGGGCGGAAAACTACCATGAGGATTTCCACCCGTAATCAAAAAAAAAAAAAGTCATTTGTGTTTTTATCAACGGATTCGTATAATAATACTCGGTAACGGATTAATCTGCTCTCAAAAAATCCCATGGCTATTATGGCCCACTCCTTCGCAGTCCCTGTGTCCCAGTAGTGGGAACATAATAAGTTGATTATGCTTATGGGTTAATTCGGACCATTGATGACGATAGCGATGCGTGCTACATTCACTTGCTATTATTTTATAACTTTGGCTAGAATTTATACTATAAGTGGCGTTTGTCACAACTACAAACAGTGTGTTTCCATTTTCATGAGACTGACACCCATATTCTAAGTCAAAACCTCATGATTTCCTCGTCTCGACTCAACCTCACTTAGGTAGTTTGATATTCATAGTTGCAATTTTACTCCTCATCTTAGACAATTTCCTCAGTCGAGGTGAGTTTGAGTTGAGGAACCAACTGTCAAATATAAGGTACGTCGGCATCTACCTTGAGGAAGCTTTTAACCAAAACAAAGTGTATTTTACCACATTTTCGTAATGTCTTTTGAAGAGTTTATTGACTATGTGTACGATAATCCATATAATTACGTATCGCGACGCTATTTACCTACGAGATGCCGGAAATCCAATTGAGTTTTATGATGAAAATGAATTTAAAATTAGATTTCGCTTTATAAAGATGCATGTGCTTTTTGTTACCACTTTTGTTTCAAGATATTGGTGGTAACAGACGTGGATTGCCAATTCCGCCCATAATCCAAGTATTAGTATTTTATTGCAACAGGAAACTTTCAAGTAAGTTGCTGTTAACATTTTTTGCGCAAACAAGTTAACAGTTCAAATTTAGTATTTTAGTAGTAGTTACCTATCCTACTTATATACTTAAATTAGTAATGTATTTTCAAATTGCTTGCGATGATTTGCACAACATCAGTCCGTTTATATCATTGGCTAAACTTAAAAATAAGTTTAGCCATTATTATACACGGAATATTTCTCCATACAATGACGTTTTTGTGACGTATCACCTCGACTCACACTCATTCGAGGCACCTCATAATTTCCTCACTCTTACGTCTGGATTTGCACAAAATCAGTCCGTTTATAACATTGGCTAAACTTAAAAATAAGTTTAGCCAACATTATAAACGGAATATTTCTCCAAACAATGACGTTTTTGTGACGTATCACCTCGACTCACACTCATTCGAGGCACCTCATAATTTCCTCAGTCTTACGTCTATGAATACCGATTTTGAGGATCTTTCGAGGCACGCCTTGAGGTCTCCTCGAATGAGTTGTGAGTCGAGGAGCTTTCGAGGTGACGACTTAGAATATAGGTGTGAGTATATTACTACCAATCTATGTATCTTTTTATTTAAATAAAAAATAAATGCTGCTGTTTCTTTGGTAAGCGCGTCAATTGCGAACGGCTGTGCCGATTCGACAATTGTTTTTTTATGTTCCAAAGCGTAATTTCAGACGGAACGGAAAAATCCTTGCGCAGGCTATAGCCTTCTTTGGGCGTAATTATAAACGAGAGCAACCGAGTCGCGAGCATGCGCGAGCCGACCGCTGATCGGTTCCTATAAACAAAAACGGATCGTTTTTTCTTAACAATGGTAACATTTTTATTTCCAAACTGAGCACATAGTTTCGTAAGCTTATGTTGCCTGTGGTAGCTACTTCCAAAATCCCCCCTATTTGGAAGTCTACTATGCGAAGATATAAGGTGTTTGCTTCATTATTGGTAAAGATAAAATAGTCTTAATTTTAACCTACAACTGTCCGTAAATTATAGAAATCGGCCATTAGTCGATATTCATGCAATTTTCTACTTTCGGCAATTGTAATATGGTCCTAGTTTTGAATGGAGCCAGTAAATTGCTTGGGCATTATTCCGTTCTGTCTCAAGAAATATTGAAAGAAAAAGAAAAATTCTGGAAAAACTGAACGAAGAATTAATGAAATTTGGACAGGACAATGTCAGTCGGGTTAGCTAATAACTAAATATTTCATCACAAGCGTAAATAGTAGCCGACTGCCACTTGGTTATTAGCAGTGGTAGCGAACTGTAGTGCGGGATTATAAGACACAAAACAAAGATGATCGATTTAAGAAGAATCTTTATTCAAGTAAATTATTAAGTTTACATGATTTAAAGTTTATCATATCAGCTCAACTTAAGCTAAGCTTAACTTAGACTTACTAATAATTACAAACATCAATACACCGTGACATTTTAGTCGTCTTACAACGGCAGCCCACTTCCTGTATCCAATGACTACTAATCATGTATAAAAAAAAAAAGATATTTTTTTAACATATGAATAATAATAAAAATAAAATATAATTCACTAAGACGCATAATGTAGTTTTGAACACCCTGTTATGGAGATGGATTGAATGATGAAATATAATGGTATTATGGTAGGTAGGTAGAAATCTTGTACCGTTTGATACGTCAACATTATTAACAGGGGGGGGTATTTCATCATTCTAAAGCATTATAAATTTTTCTTAGGACCTATTATCTTAATTAATGGTAACAATTTTTTAATCGCGCCTGTAGTTATTTTATTTCGGATACATTGAGTGGACCGCCTTTGTAAGACGATTAAAATGTCACGGTGTATATGTAGGTACTGACAATATTACATAGGTAATTATGTATTAAAAAAAAGTCGGTAGGTGTCGTGTGACACCCGCACCCTAATACTTAACACACTATCAATCAGAATTAGATTATTTTCGCAGGATATTGCTAATCTATTGCTTCATAACTAGAGATCGGATATTCGGATGCATATTCGCCTAAAGTTCGAGGTTGGTTAGAATGGAATGCGCTTTTGTACTTTTTTAAATTTAATGTAAAAAAATATATGTTTTTACTAACACACACTACCCCTACTATTACAGACTTACACCCTAGGTACATAGGTATAGGTACCAAATTTCAATCGGGGTTAATTTTTTAATAAATATACAACTGACTAGTTATGCAATCCTAATCATTTAGAAGTCGCTTCCATGTTGTCTCCCAGTGTTGCTGGCATCCCAGGATTTTTGTACAAAAAAATATTTTAAGAAGCCGCTTCCATATTTTCATAACTAAAAATTAAGTTTAGGTAAATATGCATTAGATTATCCGATCCCTATTCATAACGCACACCTAGATCTAAACAGAGTTAACTCAAAAGGCACTTTTTTCAGAAAAGGTCAAAAACTGTTAACCGTGTTCTGTGCACTGGAGAAGTTATCTGTATACATATTTGCTTTGCAACTTCTACTAGAAATAATTTCTGTTTTATAGGTCGATAGGTAGTGAGTTAAGGAATTCAATGTAAAGCATAAGTCAAAACTCCCAATTTTTGACTTGGCTCCCTTTAGATTTAGGTGTGCGAATTATTTTCGGAAAATTGTCTCATCAAAAACTTTAACTACGCAATTTTGTTAAACTGTGAAAATCAAAGCCATTCCAACTGTTAGTGTGTTAGGCAGTCACCCCTCAGTTTGGAATGAAATTCCTTTAGCTTTTCAACACTTGGCGATTGGGAGCTAGAACGAAGCTGTAACGTTTTGAAATGTTCTCTCATTCGACAAAGAACTAAGTTCTAAAACTAAACTTTCTAAATTTTCGTGGTTACTCATGCAGGATAATTTTTTAACCAGTGCGCGCACTGTAACTATGAATTCAGCATATCATTCTGGAACCCCCAGCGCAGAAAATTTTCGTCGGTTTTACAAAAAAAAAATCAGCTGTTCCATACATTTTGACCGCGTAGGTATTGCACTTTTCTATGAAACAGCTGATTTTTTTTATAGAGTACAATATGCGCCGGATGCGAAGACATCTTGTATCATGTTGGTGTAACAAATCTCAATTGCGTGGGACAGCCTTGTTTCCTTCTGCTGGGGAGTTTGTAGCGCCACTACTTCTCAGGTAAAGCATTAAAGTGGTGAAGGGCGGGCGTTATGGGGGACTGTCTCGTGGACTGTCTCATGTAATTTTGACGTTCAAAAAGTGCCGATTTCTAGCCTAATGTCAAAAAATGACTTCTGATTTTGATCATCGCTACTTTGGGCTTTGAATGACTCCCAAATTTTTATCACATACCATTCATCATGCATCGCACCGAAAATCTGCTACACCAAAATGATAAAAAATGTATACATGGCCTTATTTATATTCTGTAGTATAGTAACATATTATTTTAGTATAGGAATCTGTCCTAAATGCTAAAGTTTCGGTTTCCTAAAAGAGCGGTTAACGGTTACACAGTAACTGTCCAAATAGAGAGCGTTTGACACCAAGGTGAATCTAGTCCACATTTTTCCCATACAAACTTCGGGAGTGTATTACTCCACTGTTCGACAATGTATATCAAAAATTAAACATGGTATGGTTTTGTCTCATTTTTCAATAAACTGTATCGGTCATTGATGTATGCAGTGGTTTTTTTCATAAAACCAGAGGGGTAATTGCGTAACTCACTAACAGTAGGAATCGCTTTAATTTTGACAGTTCAACAACATTCATTGCGTTATTTACATTGTTGAGCAGAATTTTTTTCAAACATTACAAGCAATGGATTAGAAATAATCTTCAAAATGATTCAGATTCTGATTGATAGTGCGTTACGCAATTAGGGTGCAGATCTTCCGAAGGACTTTTCTTAATTTTTTACGCGCCTGTTGTACTATAAATTATCCTGCATCTCACTCAATAATGTCGTGCGTGTAGATTAGCTTTTAACTGCTCATCACTGATACTACCTCTGTCGGTCACGATGCCTGGTAAGACAGCGTGCTTTTTAGCCAGGCCCGCCAGTGAGTTCGAGCCCGCGACTAGGTTCCCCGTAATGTAAAGTTTTAGTGAAGATCACATATTTTCATGACAGCTGTGAAAATATCCGCTTTCGTAGGAAACGCAAGGTATACTGTAAGAAACTGTACACACTTTTCGTATTAGAGCTTGTGATTTTGCAGAGCATTCTTAGTTTTAAAACTACATTAATTAAAAGAAATTGATCAGTAATATAAAAGTCAGTGAGCGACTAGAGATAACAGCACTAATTTATTAAGTGGGGCCGAAAGTTCGATGACGGCACGTCAGTTATGGACCGCCGTCAAAGTCGGCAGATTCTTCAGAACGAGTAACATTATTAACGCAATACCTCATACTCCCCAATTAGAGTATTGGGTTAAAAGCATAATACAATTAAAGTAACTTTTTTATTATTTAGAATAAGTGTTGAAGCCAACATTACTTTACGCATTTTTTAAATTGAGTCTTACTACATTAAAATAAGATTTAACTTTGTTTGTGGAAGTGGAATGTGCAATAATAATAAAATCATCGACCGAGACACTGTGCATTCAACATATTAAAAAAACCTGCTTGACAGTTTTGAAATAAGGTGATTATCCGGAATCTACGCACCACTTTAAGAAAGCACGGTGAATTATATCATAGCATGATAGGCTGGCAAAAAAGAGAAAAAGGTACAGGCATATCTTAAATTACGTTAGATATCTACTACAACAGCGAAATCCTCAAGTTTTAGCATTAAAAGATATAGCTGATGATTTTCATCAAGATCTACATACAGTCAAAGTTTAACTCAGACTAAAGTATGTGCTTGAGCAATTACACCCTATTCTAACAGCGGACATCGCTACAAATAGAAGCTAATACGGCATCGACGCTCTAAGCTGACACCTTAAAAAAAATAAAAAATGACTGTCTGTGAAATTTTCATATTATTTCTTTCAATAAGTTTGTTCGGTTTTCAAATCTAATTGTTTTATGTTTCATACTTGGATCTTGAAAAAGATAAAACTATAACGCGGTCAGCGCAATGAACAGCGCATAAGTACTTGTGCCAAAGTTGATAAAAAACCATCATTCGTAGTTGGACGCACAAAATCATACCAATTCATCATGTCTTGATTTCATATGGTTTTTCCAGCTGCATTTCTGCACAAACGCTTGTCCGCACTGTTCACATTTAAACCTCCTATCATCCGCATGTATTCTCAAATGTTCTCTTAACGTATGTTTCCGTCCAAAAGCTTTGAAACAGACATCGCACTTATATTGTTTCTCACCTGTATGTTTCAACATGTGCAAATTCAGTTCCTTCTTTCCATAAAATTTCATATCACAGTGCTCACATTCATTTTTCCTTTCGAGTAAGTGGTCCCGTTTTGTGTGTCGAGTCAGTCTGTCTCTTCTTGTAAAAGTCTTGTCACAGGCCATACATTTGAGGACTCGAGGGTCTGCACCATGATCTTTCACCATATGTTCATTTTTTTTAGCGTAAGACGTGAACTTTTGATGGCAATGTGGACATTTATTTCTTCTATGATCACCTATGTGTACAAATTTTTCGTGGCATAATTTCTTGCCATTTGTGCCAAATACTTTTGAACAAAACGAACAAGAGAACTCTCCTTGTTTGTGTCTCGCCATATGACCGTTAAGGGTTCTCTTATTGACGAAAGGAGAGTTGCAGATTTCACAGTTGTAATTGTTATAGTGTACGTTCATATGTTCTTGTAGCAGTTTGAAACGTTCATAGAATTTAGGGCATAGTACGCACTTGAATGTGTCCCCTTCAAATTTAAAAGGCAGAATATGATTTTGTATATCTGTATGTAAGATTTTGTTGTGTTCAGATTGTAAATGATTCATCAGTGGCTCTAATCCATCAATATCTTGTCCGCATATTTCGCACTTCAGGCCAGTGATATCTAGTTTGACGACGTAGGAATTGAATGGGTAGCCTTTCATGAAATTGCTTTTTGTTTTGTTGTCATGTTTTTGCAGAGTATGTATCTTGAGTTCTCTCGGCATTGTAAACTGTTCTGGACAGAAACCGCACAAGTAACCATTCCCTGTGTGTTTTCTAATAGGAGTAGCGTTAGAATAAAAGAGTACGTTACGAATATTCTGCAAATGCTTGTCTATCTCTCTTTTGTCTGCTTTAAGAGGTCGAACATCTAATATTTCTTCTTTGAACGACTGATTGCTACTTTCTTTCGGGTCTGAAACCGTCCAGTCAATTTTGTTTTCGTTTTTGTTAGCAGATCTCGGCGCAATTAGTACGTTTAATATTTTACTTACATGAGTTTCTAATTTAATTTCTGTATCGCAGCCGAGACCTACAAACAAAAGTTTGATAGAATTATTACCTGCAAATAATCTCTGATGAGCTGTTTGGGTAATTTATAGGGTTTTAATATTAGTAGGTTTCAGAACAAAATTATACTGCGTGCGCCGGAGTAGATGCCAATAATCAGAAATAGCGCGTGATATGCTTATTTAAAACATAATGACAGCATACAAAAGTTGAGGAGTATATTGTAAAAGTTTTATTTAAATAATATACAGACGAGGACCTTAAAAAAATGATACGTTTTGGCCGGAACCCGTTGTATCTGGGTTAATTAGAAATACCTAATAAAGACCCCATCTATTTAGGGCTGGATTGAAACTAGTACCTACAGTTAAACGAAGCTTGTTGCCTAAGGGCCGATTTTTCAATACTCAGATAAACAGACGGATAAGAGTTTAGTCGATAGATAGCAAAAAAAAATTGTTGTTCAATCGTGAAATAGTCTTTATTCGTCGAATAATTCACTTAATAATAATAAATAATAATAAAATCTTTATTTCCAGTTTTACAATTTTAGGGTTACCACTTGGTATACATTAAGATTTTACTCTAATAAATTGTAGTTGCACACAGAGTTATAAACCTCTGTCACCCAAGCTAAGATTAAACTTGTGTTATGGGTGACAGGGCTCTCAAGTTAACACTAATTAGAAAGTAAAATTTCGGAACTTCACAGAGTAGGTACAATAGACAAAAATTAAAGAAAATAAAGACTGAAGCTAATACAAACTAACTAATTAAAGAAAGAACCATTTGTATAATGTGTGTGTGTGAGGGGTGTATGTGTGTATGTGTAAGTTTGTATGAGTGTGTGTTTGTGTTGTATGTGAGTTATGTTGTGCGGAGTTGTGTCCGTAGTGTCGTTTGTGTCGGTGGGTGTATTTGACGATATGCAGGACGGGGTGTATTTTAGGGTCAAAGGAACTTATCTGAGGAATAAATGTATTTGCCTCTTTCACGGTCAGATAACAGCTTATTCCATTGATAAAGGACGTTGTTGTTACTAAATTTGATGTCAGTCTTCGTGTTTTACAAGTTTAAATAATTAATGCAGATTCTTTTTCCTTGTTTGTAACAGCGTCAGTTTTTTTTGTCTATTATTTGCTTAGGTACAACTCTCGACTAAACTCACAAGTACTTGAACCTCAGCATTATTAAAGTTTGCTGAACGCTCCCTTTTTGTGTTCCTTTATTTCAATCAATTAACAAACACCTCCTCCTTCTCCCACCAACATACAAATAAAAACACCACACGTCTAAACTAACCAATTTGGTAATGAATTGAAAGTAACATGACGCTGCCATCTGTTTGAATGCCATGGACAATAATCAGAGAAATAGTCCGTCCCGTTCTAACATTCGTTTATTCTTTATATTTGTTTCACCTCCCTGAAGTTTGCGTTTTCACAGATGAGATATTCGGTCGGATAGTTACTCCTAGGATAAATATTATTTGAAAAATTGACAACCACTTATAAAGAGTCTAATAACTTTATTCTTCAGGCAGCTATTGGGACTTTTATCTGAGGATTGATAAATCTGCCCTAAGTCTAGTAGAACGTTTAGTTGTCTTGCCATTTAAACTGTTGTTGCAGTTCTGTTGTTAGAAATACTCGCGGTTTCAAAACGCTCATTTAAGGAATTAGTCCTTGAGCTCTCTTGTTTAAGAAGAGTTTTGACCGCAATATAGATAGGTCGATTGACTACCCGTCGAAGAATTTTAAAGACATGATGGCCCGACCCAACACTCCTTAATACTGGCCCAAATTTTAATTTGCATTAAATATTAAGTAACATTAAGACGGCAAATGTAATACTAAAGCTTCTTTCTAGGGTGTGGACGCCACATATCGTATGTGCAAAGAGTGATGCGGATAGCCGGGTCTTAACAGAAATATTTGGAACTGTCTACACTATTCTAGGACAATTATTATTTACTTTGGCTTTCTATTTCCCAAATAAATCACATTTCAAATTTGGATAACACCATTATTTAATTGTAATGTACACAAGCAATCCGTTGTTTGTTACTCCATAACCTAAACCTCTTCATCATGGCGAGTCTTCATATGGCTCTTCCAGCTGCATTTCTGCACAAACGCTAGACCACACTGTTCGCATCTATATTTCCTATCCTCCGCATGTATTCTCAAATGCTCTTTTAAATGATCCCTCCGTGAAAAATCTTTCAAACATATATTACACCTGTACTCTCTGTCGCCCGTATGTTTTAACATGTGCAAATTCAGTTCTTTCTTTCTATAAAATTTCATGTCGCAGTGCTCGCATTCGTTTCTCCTTTCAAGTAAATGATCCCGTTTTGTGTGCCGAGTCAAAGTTTCTTTCGCAGTAAACGTCTTGTCACAGGCCTTACATTTGAGGATACGAGGTTCTACACCATGCTCTTTCACCATATGTTCATTCCTCTGTGTGTAGGAAACGAATCTTTCATCGCAATGTGGGCATTTATTTCTTTTATGGTCATGAGTATGTATGAACTTTTCGTGGCATAACTTCCTGGCATTGGTGAAAAATACTTTTGAACAAAACGAACAAGCGAACTCTCCTTGTTTGTGTCTCTTCATGTGGCTTTTGAGGGTTCTCTTATTAACGAAAGGAGAGGCACAGATTTCACAGTTAAAATTGTTGTAGTGCACACTCATGTGTTCTTGTAGCAGCTTAAAGTGGTCATAGGTGTTAGCGCATAGCGCGCACTGTAACGTATCTCCTTCAAATTTAAAAGACAAAACATGATTTTTTATATCTGTATGTATAATTTTATAATGGTCTGATTGTAAATGCTCCATCAGTGAGTCTAACCCGTCAATATCTCGATCGCAAATTTCACACTTCAGACCAGTAATGTCTAATTTAACGATGTAGTCAAAGATAGGGCAGCCTTTCATGAAACTACTCTTTGTTTCGTTGTCATGTTCTTGTAATGTATGTGTCTTAAGATCTCTCGGCATGATAAAGTGCTCTGAACAGAAACCGCACGAATACCCATTCCCTGTGTGTTTTCTAATAGGAGTAGCATTGGAATAAAAAAGTATGTTACGAATATTCTGCAAATGTTTGTCTATCTCTTTATTGTCTGCTGTAGGAGGTCGAACTCTTAATATTTCTTCTTCTAACGCCTGATCGCTACTCTTCCAATCACTTTTGTTGACGTTTGCTTTTGCAGGTCTCGGTGTTTTGATTGCTTTCAATATTTTACTTACATCTGTTTCTACTTTAATTTCAGTATCGCGGCCGAGACCTACAAACAAAAGGTTGGATTAAAATCTTCGATAGGTATATTGAAACGGTTTTATCGCCACTTTATAGATTTATGCGATATTAACCGTATGTCGGATTTAAAAAAATGGTTTTCAGAAAGTATTCAATTATTTGACCGAGATAAGACTCCATACTAATTTATATTTTATTTCTCCTTAGGTAGGTACATGCCTGGTGTATGTTTACAATCGTTTTAAGACGGGAGACACGAGCCTATGCTTAGTTAAAACCTGTGCAACGGCACTCCTTTTCTCGAATACATTATTGAAATCTCTACTAAGGGCCAAAAGCGCTTTATGCTAGTTTTGAAAGTATTAATATACATAGTTTCGCGAGTGTGGTGTAAGAGTTGAGCCTGCAGACGTAGTGTGTATGTAGTGCGTCTTTAAGGTGCATTGTTTGCATTCCGTAAAGTGTTTTATACGTTACAAAAGGCTTGTGCAAATTGTGCACCCAGCAGGCTTAGCATAACACTTTCTATTTCTACTCTACTGTAGAACAGAAATCGCTTGACTATATTTCACGGTGAAAAACCGTGTACTGTCTATACGTTACTTTTGTGTACTCTTCCGACGACAAAACACGCGTCTACCGTTCTCGTGCTAAGCCTGCAAGATAACAGAATTAAAACTATAACACTGAAAACATTTTTTTTTTAAATAAGATTACCTGTAATTTACAAATTAGTTATTATAGTTTTACAACACGGCCTTAAGCAAATGTGTGTGAACGTGCTTTTCAGCGACGGGCAGCAACACCCTCACCCGCAAACTCGCTTTTATTAGTTACATTGTTTTTTTTTTCTTCTATATACCTGTTTGTGCTCTTGTGCATATGTTTTACAATGCATATACCTATAAACTGTTAAACGTGCGTGCCATTTTATTTAATACACACCGAACACACCCTGAGAAAAACTCTCTTACACTATTCATTATCAATTAACTGAGATTTTATTTTTTTAAATATGATTACTTGTAGGTAACAAAGTATAATAGTATTAATTATCAATTACTGAGATTAAATATTTTTTTAAATAAGATTACTAGTAGATTACAAATTATTTTAGTATTATTTATTAACAATAGCTGTGATAAGACTAGAGTGTGCTTCGGATCGAAAATTGAAAAAGACAATAATAAATTACGGTTAAATGTATGCTAATTAATTTAATGTAAATTAAATTAATTAGCATACATTAATCATAATAATAATCATAAACTAGACTACAAGTTAATTGGAAGCTACAGAGCACTTAATTCTTTGACTCTCTCAACTTAAACCTGCTCGTAATGTCGCGTCCGCATATGGTTTTTCAAGCTGCATTTCTGCACAAACGCTTGTCCACACTGTTCGCATGTGAATCTCCTATCATTCGCATGTATTCTCATATGCTCCGTCAATGTATTTTTCCGTCCGAAAGCTTTGGAACAGACTTCGCATTTGTGCGGTTTTTCGCCTGTATGTTTTAACATGTGTTTTGTTAGTTCCCTCTTCTTATAAAATTTCATATCGCAGTGCGCGCATTCGTGGTTCCTTTCGAGTAAGTGGTCCCGTTTAGTGTGTCGAAGCAATTGGTCTCTTCTTGTAAACGTCTTGTCACAGTCCATACATTTGAGGACAAGAGGCTCTGCCCCATGTTCTTTTACCATATGTTCATTCCTCTGAAAGTAAGATGCGTATTTCTTATCGCAATATACGCATTTATTTCTTTTATGGCCAATTTTATGAACGAAATTTTCGTGGGCTAATTTCTTACCATTTGTGTCAAACACTTTTGGACAAAACTTGCAAGAGAACTCTCCTTGTTTGTGTCTGGACATATGTTTGTTAAGAGTTATCTTGTTAACGTAGGGAGAGGTGCAAATTTCACAGATAAAATTATTGTAGTGCACATTCATGTGCTCTTGTATCACCTTAAACCGTTCGTACATATTCGGGCATAGCACGCACTTTAACGTGTCCCCTTCAAATTTGAAAGGCAATATATGATTTTTTATGTCTGTATGTATAATTTTGTTGTGGTCAGATTGTAGATGATCCATTAGTGCCTCTAATCCGTCAATTTCTTTTCCGCATAATTCACACTTCAGGCCGGTAATGTCTAGTTTTACGGCATAATAAGTTAAAGTGCAGCCTTTCATAACTGTGTTTTTGGTTTCGCTATCATGGTTTTGTAGAGTATGTATCTTAAGGTCTTTTGGTATAGCAAAGTGCTCTGAGCAGAAGCTGCAATGGAATCCAAATGCTGTATGTCTTCTGATGGGAGTAGCATTCGAATGTAAGAGTATAGTGCGTATATTCTGCAAATGCTTTTCTAATTCTATTTTGTCAGCAGTAATGGATGCGGTCCTTTGAACCTTTAAAACATCTTCTCTGGATCTCTGACTGCTTCTTTTTTTAGTGACGGTATTCGTCTTATCATCTTTATTGTCGTTTGCTTTTGTCGATTTCTTGTTTGATTTCAATTTTTTACTTACTCCTGGTTCTAATTTAATTTTTCTAGCGCAGCCGAGACCTACAAAGGAAAGTTAAATTAAAATCTTCTCAATAGGTAATAGCTCTATGATAAAAGTGGCCCGCCTCTCTGAGCGAGATTTTATGTGCGAAACCGGGCAAAAAACAGTGACTTTTCCATATTCATATGTGATTTCTAACTTTTCCTTGTACATCAATAACATCAGTGAAGGAAAATATAACGAAACCTGGACTTCAACATCGATATATCATTTATCAATTTAAATCAGCCAAGAACCCATGATTAATAGGAAAGTTAATAACGCATGTCTGCGTAGAGCTATTTAAAAAATTGTTGGGGTACTCAGAACAAGTAATTAAATGCATTTCTATCACTTAAAAATTTTTCATTCGAGTGACGGTTTAATTTGGCGCTAAGACGTAAAATATAAGCATTTTTGTCCTTGATTGTTCTTTTTTATATTATGATGTTAATACATCATAAGTAATGTGACGTTGGCAATAAATAGTTGATGCTAAGAAAAGTTAATGTTTTGAAGGGAAGCCGATAGGAATGGAATGGAATGGAGGCTGCGCCCCTGGTGTGCGTGCATTTCAGCTCGTTTGGAGACGATTTTCTAGACCTATCTCTTATGTGACTTGATTTGTTTTTAATTATCTGTTTAATGTATTAATCAGATAATTTAATTATTAATTAAAAACAAATTGAAAATAGATGTACCTCATTTACAGATATTGAAACCGAATAATAGAAACCGCATGGACTTATGCGATATTGTATTATTAATCTGATATTCACAAGTGGTGTCTTATTCTCGAAGTAAAGAATTAGCACGAAGTTAGTGCAGATTAATAAAAATAACTCCCTACGTAGAAATCATACACGCATCTGGGAACATATATCTTTACTTAAACAAAATATTGGCAATACACAAATATCACGTCGTGGCTTATTGTTCTAATGGCAGAGGTTAGAAGGTATACTAAGTATAATGCGCACTGGAGAATCTACTTGCATACACCTTGCAATGATACATTAAGACGAAAAAACATCGGTCAAATTGCACCGAAATAGCGGAATTTCTGTCCCGTAATATCGGCTGATGATTCAGGTTACACGTTCCAAAGATGAAACGTGTAACCTGAATCGTCAGCCGTTCAAAACGTTCAAGTTAATTGAAGTACATAAAAGTGCTCAAGTTTATGTTAGGCGAAAACTCAAATCCGCTCATCATGTCGCGTCCGCATATGGTTTTTCCAGCTGCATTTCTGCACAAACGCTTGTCCACACTGTTCGCATTTGAATCTCCTGTCATTCGCATGTATTCTCAAATGCTCCGTCAAAGTATTTTTCCGTCCAAAAGCTTTGGAACAGACATCGCACTTGTGTTGTTTTTCGCCTGTGTGTTTTAACATGTGATTTCTTAGTTCCCTCTTTCTATAAAATTTCATATCACAGTACTCGCATTCATGCTTCCTTTCGAGTAAGTGGTCCCGTTTAGTGTGTCGATGCAATTGGTCTCTTCTTGTAAATGTCTTGTCACAGGCCATACATTTGAGGACACGAGGCTCTGCCCCATGCTCTTTCACCATATGTTCATTTCTTTGAAAGTAAGATGCGAATTTCACATCGCAATATAGACATTTATTTCGTTTATGGCCAATTTTATGAACGAAATTTTCGTGGCCTAATTTTTTACCATTTGTGTCAAACACTTTTGGACAAAACTTGCAAGAGAACTCTCCTTGTTTGTGTCTAGACATATGTTTGTTAAGAGTTATCTTGTTAACGTAGGGAGAGGTGCAGATTTCACAGATAAAATTATTGTAGTGCACATTCATGTGCTCTTGTATCACCTTAAACCGTTCGTACATATTCGGGCATAACACGCACTTGAACATGTCCCCTTCAAATTTGAAAGGCAATATATGATTTTTTATGTCTGTATGTATAATTTTGTTGTGGTCAGATTGTAGATGATCCATTAATGGCTCTAATCCGTCAATATCTGTTCCGCATATTTCACACTTCAGGCCTGTGATGTCAAGTTTTACGGAATAATAAGTTAAAGTGCAGCCTTTCATAACTGTGCTTTTGGTTTCGCTGTCGTGGTTTTGTAGTGTATGTATCTTAAGGTCTCTCGGCATAGTAAAGTGCTCAGAGCAGAAGCTGCAATGGAAACCAACTGTTGTGTGTCTTCTGATAGGAGTAGCATTAGAATGTAGGAGTATATTGCGAATATTCTGCAAATGCTTTTCTAATTCAATTTTGTCACTTTTTAGAGTTCTGACCCTTCGAACCTTTAAAGTCTCTTCTGTGGATCTCTGACTGCACCTTTTTTTAGTAACTCTATTCTCTTTTTTGACGTTTGCTTTTGCAGATGTCCGTTTCACGGGTGATTTCGATATTTTACTTACTTCTGGGTCTAACTTTATTTCTTTATCGCAGCCGAGACCTACAAAGGAAAGTTACATTAAAATCTTCTTAATATGTAATGGCCCCGTGATTCAAGTGCCCGTCTCTCATGAACGAGGTTGTGGGTTCGAAACCGGGCAAGAAACAATGTGACACTTCCATATTCATGTGATTTCTAACTTTATCTTGGTCATCAATCGCATCGGTGAAGGAAAACAAGACGAAACCTGTATTTAACATCATATCATCGCCAATCAATATAAATCAGTCATTATTAATAAGAAAGTAAATTCTGCGTGTCTGAACACACCTCAGAAATGAAAAAAAAAAATGTATATATATTTTTTTTATTTCTGAGGTGTGTTCAGACACGCAAAAACTTAGGTCCCCGTCGCCTAAGCGGCCTGTGGTCGCCGTCCCCTAAGTATTTAGGGGACGGCATATAAGTATTTAAAATGCATTTCTATAGATAATTTGAAGAAAAAAAAAATTTTTTTGTGAGACCTAAATTTTTGTTTCTCGGTTTGTCTGTGTTTGAACGCACGGTTAATCAAAACTCCTTCATTGGAGGAATTGGATAGAAAGTTATACATATATCTTTGGGAAACATAGTTTTATTTAATTAAAATCGGTCCAGTCTATCAAAATGTTATTACAATTTAAAGTCAATAAGTCAGAAGTAACTATGCTAACCAGGGGCGCAAATAACTTGGATATTTTAAAATCAAGAAATGGTTATAATATAAAAACGCAATGGCCGATCTTCTAACATGTTTAGACTAAAAATACCGTATAAAACTAAGGTGATGTTAAACGATATGAGAGATGTGTACGTGGCAGCATAGTGAGGGTAGGTATTACAGTGATATCAATATTCGTAATTGTCAAACATGACTGATCTAAACTATAATGTAATTTAATAACTTGCATGCTCTGTATGTGTACTCATGTTTCCACAAATAAAGAATCTTGTATCTTGTATCTTGTATCAAATTCTAATGCCGAAAAATTGGTCGATTTCGTGTTTCCATTCTGGATTAAATCCCTTCAGGTTAAAAACTCAAATTGAAATAGAACTTCAAATGACGGCATCATCTTCTTGAAAATCTCAATTATTGCTAGTTTTGTGTCCGTTTAGCCTTAGTACACCCTTCCTTTTGAAGGGTTTGTAATAGTCTTGTGAAATTCCAATTTCCATGATGGAAAACACAATAACGCTCGAGTCTCAACTAAACAAAGTAGAGGTGTGTAACTCTTTACGGAAACGAATCACTGATCCGGATCATTGAAGTGATTCAAAAGATTGGTTCAGTAAAAACGTTTCAAACGCATCATTTGGATCTGAAACATTACTTTGCTCTGTGCTCATTCCGTCCGCGCGACGCGTCGCTCGCGAGGCGACGGAGCAGTGAGCGAGCGAGCCAAATGAGCCAAATGAAACATATCTATCTGTGTTTCGGATCATTTCAGTGATCGAGATGCAAATGTTCCAATCGCAAAAATGATACACTTTGACCACCTCTAAAACAAAGCATTCGCAGGCTAATTGTTATGTCATAGTACAAATCTTTTATTCCCCAAACAAGCCCTTACGATATGTTTAACATTGATAGATAGAAGGTCGATCAATTGATAAAATATATAGAAAAAAAAATCATACAAATGGATAGGTAGGCAGTGTAAGCACAGCAGCAAGCATTTAACAGGCTTTCGTATTGAAAATTAAACATTTCGATAACCTGATTTGCCTCGTTCCCGACGGCAAACAGCCGTCGGAAGAAATATATTGGTCGTCCGTTAGATTAAAACTGACTAAATTTTCGGGTTTTGGTTTTATGAACAGCGTTTATAGGACTCCTACGATAACATTGATTGATGTCCGATTCGGTTCGAAAATATATCATACTGTTTAATACCTACGCTAGTCGGTTCCATATAACGAGCGAAAAAGGCGCATGCACATTTAGGGCGATCTGGTATCTCTCGGTGGAATACCAAGCGCGAGTGTGCTTTCAGGAGCACTTTATGTGTGCGTGCATTTTCGCTCATATGAAGCCTGTGGATCTAAACCTATCTCTTTTGTGACTGACTAGTCATGTCAAACCTTGTTAACAATTATTGATACCGAATTATAGAAAACGATAGGACTCGTGCGATATTATATTATAATAGTAATGTATCAGCCTGTATTGGCATTGCAGGGCAAAGGCATCCCTTTAACTTTCCACCAAACTTGATCCTGAGCCAGTATGGATCAGGGCTTGCGGACGGCGAGTAATGGGTAGCTCGCTGTCCGGTAAGGACCAAGCCCGGGTCGACGGCGAGTTGTGTTCCACGCGCGCCTCAAACAGATGTCATCAGCAACTGATGGGGCCCGCACGGGCCGATGCCTGCCAGGGGTGCGGGTTGTTCGAAAGAGATACCGCCGCCCATGGCACACAGGCAACTGAGGGAACACGGGTGGGTTTTAGTCAGTAAAAGTCTGACACGCCCTCCCGCTCCGCCCAGAGCAGGAGAAGTTATTTGATGATTTCCCACCCAAAAAAAAAAAAAAAAGCCAGTATGGATCAATCCCTCCTATAAGCGTCCCACCATCTACGCCTTTTTTTCCGCAATGCTGTTGGACGTTTCAAGAACTCAAGTTGTAGTGGTCTCAGCCCACAATTCATTCGACTTGCGGGAAAAATGTCTAATGCGAAAAGCTCGGCGGCTTTTTGGGAGACGGTACTCACAACCGGTATATCATTATAGAATGAATGGGATTAGAATGAGGTTTGTGCAGAGGATTAAAAAAGAAATAATACACGCATCTGGGAACATAATTATATTTTTACTAAAAACGTAATATTAGAAATACATAAATATCAAGTCGTGACTTATTGTTCTAATGATGATTCTTATTGTTAGAAGGAATTCTACGACTTAGGACACATCTACAGAACATACGAACCAGAAAAATCAGCGTGCAAACAGCTGCAATGACACATTTAGGACTTACGTATATGTCACCATAAAATTGTAAATACCGTTAGATTATAATCTATCTCGCGAGATTGTGAACTGTTGAAAGATTGTGAACCGTAACATACTGCTTACAATTTAACGCATTATTTTTCGGTAGATTATAATCTTTGAAGTGAAACCGTCAAATTGTGAAATGGCATGCGACGGAACGCACCATGCGCGCTGATTGGTTGAACGGCATATGCCCGCCATATTTGTTTGTTAATTTCGTTTGTTGTCGAATGTAAACAAACAGTATTTTGGTGACTGTAAATTGATTTCGTGTTGAAAATAACTCAAGCTTTAGAAATAGTCTATGAAATTGTTGTATAAATAAACCTGTGTTTCATTCCTAACTCTATGGACACAGAACGGCCTACTGTTAAAGACCGACCAAACAGGGACAGCCTTTGGGCAGTTGACAATTTAACGCGAAAAAGATTTTGATTTAACAAAATAATGCGTTTAATTTTAAGCATCATGGTGCAGTTTACAATTTATCGCCAGTTTATAATCTCGCAAGATAGATTATAAACTAACGGTGTTCACAATCTTACGGCGACATATCCACAACACGGTTTCTTTACGGTACGGCGTATAAACTGCGCCCTAGAAAAAACGTGAGCTCGACTAACGTCTAAAAGTTTCAAGGATTATAATATAAGTTATTTGAAATCCACATAAGTAATAAAATGTTTTTTTAAGTTCTTAAACGCACTTATCATGGCGCATCCGCATATGGCTTCTCCAGCTGCATTTCTGCACAAACGCTAGACCACACAGGTCGCATTTGAATCGCCTATCATTCGCATGTATTCTTAGATGCTCCTTCAAAGTATGTTTCCGCCCAAAAGCTTTAAGGCAGACATCGCAACTGTGCTGTTTTTCGCCTGTATGTTTCAACATGTGATTTCTCAGATCTTCTTTTCTGTAAAACTTCATTTCACAGTGTTCACATTCGTGTGTCCTCTCGAGTAAGTGATCCCTTTTGGTGTGTTTAGTCAATTTGTCTTTTGAAGAAAACGTCTTGTCACAGGCCATACATTTGAGGACACGAGGCTCGGCCCCATGTTCTTTCACCATATGTTCATTTCTCTGCATGTAACAAGAGAACTTCTTAGCGCAATGTGGGCATTTATTTCTTTTATGGTCAAGAATATGTACGAATTTCTCATGGTATAATTTCTTGACCTTTGTGTTATACACTTTTGAACAAAACTTACAAGAGAACTCCCCTTGTTTGTGTGTAGCCACATGTTTGTAAAGAGTTATCTTTCTAACAAAACAAGAGTTGCATACATCGCAGATATAATTATTGTAGTGTACATTCATATGTTCTTGTATTAGCTTGAAGCTTTCGTAGATTTGCGGGCATAGCACGCATTTTAAAGTGTCCCCCCCTTCAAATATAAAAGGCAATATATGATTTTTTATGTCTGTATGTATAATTTTATTGTGTTTAGATTGTAAATGATTCATCAGTGGCTCTAAGCCGTCAATGTCTTGATCGCAAATTTCGCACTTCAGGCCAGTAATGTCAAGTTTTACGATATACTCAGATAAGGTGCATCCTTTCATAACTGTGCTTTTGGTTTCGTTGTCATGGTTTTGTGTATGTATCTTAAGGTCTCTTGGTGTAGTAAAGTGCTCTAAGCAGAAGCTACAGTGGTAACCAACTGCAGTGTGTCTTCTGATAGGAGTAGCATTAGAATGTAAGATTATATTGCGAATATTCTGCAAATGTTTGTTTAATTCTATTTTGTCAGCGGTAAGGGGGCCGGCTCTTCGAACTTTTAAAACATCTTCTGTGGATTTCTGACTGCTTCTTGTTTTAGACACTGTATTGGTGTATATCGGTTTCATGGGTGATTTTAATATTTTATTTACTTCTGGTCCTAACTTAATCTCATGTTCGTCTAATTCTATTTTGTCTGCATTATGGGTTCCGGCACTTGGAACCTTTAACATTTCTTTAGATAGAATAGAATTCTGACTATCATTTGTTTTAGATACTGTAACCGTCCAATCAACAACTTTGCCGTTTCCTTTGGCAGAAGTCGGATTCATGAGTGATTTCAATGTTTTACTTACTTCTGGTTTTAAATTAATTTCTGTATCACCGGCAAGACCTACAAACAAAATTTTAATTAAAATCTAAACTTCAAGTCCGAATATTAGCTATATGGCTTAAAATTATAAGGATACCGATACAGAATAAATGAGTTCAGAAGGCCGGCTCCCACTGACCTTGATTTTAAACTAATTCGTATTCCATTGGGCCGCGTTTCGGGTCGTCCACGAAATGTCAAGGGGTACAAAGTGCAACAAGCACTTTATACGTCCCGGTGTAATCCTTTTTGTGTTTTATTTTATAGTATGTATAATATGCGTGTTCTTGGCAGGTAACCTAATGCAATATTGTTAGTCAATATTTTTCAATCATTAATCACTTGTAGGTTATAAAAAAACCTGTTGTATTGTAACAATTAATGTTTAAGTTTGTATGGCGGAATTTAAACATACATTGTCCATACCTTTACGGGGTTACCTTTACGAGATAGTTAAAAGTAAAAATAATAATTACTAACCTTATACTTTACTCAGGTAAAGGGTGCCAAGTTACAAGTTCATTATACTAGGAATAAGATTAACATGCAAAACATACTCTTTTAAACCCCCTACAGGGTTTAATTTCCAAAAAAACCGATTGTAGTGCTCGCCTATATTTAAAATGAAATAAATTACGTTCCTAATCCCAGTAGTTTGGGCTGTGCATATGTCAGTCAGTTAGTTTCACCTTAAAGAAGATAGATTTAAATCGACAAAACGCGGCCGCTTCTGATTGGCAATCCATTGATATAGTTTGATCGCCGTATGTACACACAACGACATCTTTAGCTAAGTATAAGCCGAATTCTTATAGTACGAAAAGCCTATACAACCCGAGGTCAGCTAAAACTGGAACCGTCTAGCTTGGTATGGCGTCGTGTGTACGCATCTCTATGGGTATTTCGCTCGTTGTAAACGCGCCTTCTGTGCCTATCTCTTTTGTAATGCTACTTAAAGATAAATTAATGATGAAGACGAGTAATAAAGTAGACAAGTGTGGAAAAAAGAGACATATTGCGCCGATCCCAAAAAATGAGACAAGTGCAGGAGAATGGTGACTGAACTATAAATTGATAATATCCATACGCACAATTTTACTGTTAACTTGAACCCGCTCATTATGCCGTGTCCACATATGGTTTCTCCAGCTGCATTTCTGCACAAACGCTTGTCCACAATGTTCACATTTGAATCTCCTGTCATCTGCATGTATTCTCATATGCTGTTTTAAAGTATTCTTCCGTCCGTAAGCTTTCAAACAGACATCGCACTTGTACTTCTTTTCGCCCGTATGTTTTACCATGTGCATTTTCAGTTCTTTCCTCTCATAAAACTTCGCATCGCATTGATCGCATTTGTGTTCCCTTTGTAGTAAGTGATCTCTTTTAGTATGTAGAGACAATCTATCTTTTGAATTAAACGTCTTGTCACAGGCCATACATTTGAGGACACGAGGCTCCGCGCCATGCTCTTTCACCATATGAGCATTCCTCAGCGAGAAAGACGCGAATTTCTCATCGCAATGTGCACATTTATTTCTTTTATGGTTATGAATATGTACGGATTTTTCGTGGCTTAATTTCTTTTCATTTGTGCTAAAAATTTTCGAACAAAACGAACAAGAGAACTCTCCTTGTTTGTGTCTCGCAGTATGTTTTTGCAGAGTTCTCCTATTAAGGAAAGGCGCGTTGCAGATTTCACAAGTATGATTGTTGTAGTGTACGTTCATGTGTTCTTGTAGCAGCTTAAAAAAGTCGAAGGGTTTAGAGCAAAGCGCGCAGTTTAACGTGTCCCCTTGGAATTTAAAAGGCAAAATATGATTTTTGATGTCTGTATGTATAATTTTACTGTGTTCAATTTGTAGATGCTTCATCAGTGGTTCTAATCCGTCAATATCTTTTCCGCATATTTCGCACTTCAGACCAGTGATGTCTATCTTAACGACGTAGGAATTAATTGGGAAGCCTTTCATGAAAGTGCTTATTGTGTTCTTGTCATGTTTTTGTAGAGAATGTATTTTGAGCTCTCCTGGCATGGCAAATTGATCTGGACAGAAACCGCATACGTAAAAATTCCCTGTGTGACTTCTAATAGGAGAAGCATTGGAGTGTAAGAGTATGTTTCGAATATTCTCCAAATGTTTATCTAGCTCTCTTTTGTTTCCATCTTTAATAGGTCGACCCCGTTTTCTTCCTTCTGTGGGCTTCGGGTTGCTATCTGTTTTAGTGACCGTTACCGCCCAATCAACTTTTGTGCCGTTTGCCTTTATAGATGGGGGTGAAGATTTTACGAGTGTTTTCAACTGTTCACTTACTCCTGGTTCTAATTTAATTTCAGTATCGCAGCCGAGACCTACAACCAAAAGTTTAAATTAAAATCTTCTATTTATAAGCTGCGGTAGTTTGTTCGTTCGTTTTTTGGATAGCAGGAAACAGGAGTTCATTGAAGATGCCGCAAGTTAGAAGGGTAGGTACCACTAACATCTAAATTTCTTTTATTTTTCTATTGAAGGTAGCTTTTTAATTTTCTTTCTTGTTCACTACATGAACACAGATGATACACGAAACGGCCTTAATGTCGCATGGCATTGAATACCTCTACAAGTCAAACTTTGGTTCAATTAGGGGATTCGAAAACGTACTTTCTTGAAATGATGCAACCCACTTCCGTCATAGGGAATGAAAATAAAATGTCAGTTAGAGTCCTCATAAATATAATAATTTAAGCCTAATATACAAAGATGGTCAGTAAATATAAATATCATGATTAAATGCGGTATAGAATCAAATTGCAAGCGTTACTTTTGGCAAACCAACGTTTTCAATGACACTTAAAAAAATGTCTCTAGCTCAAAAAAAATGTACCTACAACCGCTGCAGGCGATTTTCTCCTAGAGCCTAAATATAATTTGGATTTATGCATAGTAGTGGTGGCCCAGAGGTAACGGCAGCGACTTAGATTAAAACTGAGACAGGTGCTTTACTTTGTGTAAATTATTTCATCACTTATGTTCTCAAAACTGTGAAGGAAAACATCGTGACGAAGCCCTTTTAGTTCTAGGACATGCCGTCTTAGAACCAAACATTCGAAGACATGTGACATCTACCTGCACTAGGCCCGCATGGTGGATTTCGTCGACTCTTTCTCACCGAGAGGAGGCCTGTGTCCCAGTAGTGGGAACATTGAAGGCTAATTAATTGATTGTTATGTTTGAACCATTTGTTTCAGATCCAAGTTACTTTGAAATCGATTGTTGGATAGATTTTGGATTTCAACAATTTCATCCTGGTCCATCCTTACTTGCTTTCCCATCGTAACAAAGTTAGGTTTGCATAACGCGAAGTCAGTCATAAACCAATAATACTGTAACATTACGACATTTTTATCCTCAACTTCTTAAATCTAACATAACATCACACTTGTATTCCCGAGGGATTGGGCAAAGGTGTACCTATAGTACAGCCACATTTCGCCAGTTATGTTTAAGTCTCATGGGTGCGACCCTATCGCCCTAAGCCGGACACAATTCTACTTTTCCAGATTTGGCACCATCATATTATTCTTAGTTAAAGATATCCCGTGATTCTTCTTCAGATGCTTTCTCTTACTATTCTGGGTAGCATACGCTTTCCCGCAAACCTCACATTTGAACTTTCTTTCATTCGTATGAGTTGCCATGTAATGTCCTAGCATATGTCTTTTGATGAAGAAACCCATACTGCATACAGAACATTCGTAGGGTCTTTCTTTTAAGTGGACACTTCGCATGTGCAGCATCAAATTTGACTTTAGATTGAACTTCTTCTCACACAAATCGCATTTAAGACCTTCAGCGTTATGCACTTGAATCATATGCCTTGTCTTCTGATAGTAGTTCTTGAAGCGAGCCTTGCAAATCTGGCAAACGCTGTCACCGGCTATGCCTTTGTGTTCTGTGTTCACGTGAGCTTTCTTCTTGGATTCTGCTGCGAACACTTGACCGCAATGTCGGCAAGGGTAACTGGACTTTTTCTTGCTATGTGTCGTTTCATGTCGGTTGAGACGAAAAGAGTTAACGAAGCCAGCACCACAGGTGGTGCAAATGAAGTTCCTATAGTGAATATTCATGTGCTGCATCAAGAGTTTCATGGTGTGGAACACTTCATTGCAGAGGCAACAATTAATCTGTTGTTCGTTGGACAATTTGAACGGTTGAAAGTAGTCTGTGACTCCAAGGTAGTATTTTTTATCGTGTACCGAGACTAGATGTTCGGTCAGAATGTGCAGAGTTTCCATTTGCTGTTCACAGAGCATGCATTTTAGGTCGACTATATCTAGAAGGGCGACAAAGCTAGACATGCCTGTCCCGGCTTTGTAGGAGGGTTTTTCTTTAGCGTGATCATTGTGCGTGTGGGCCCTTAAATCGTCAGGGTCAGGGTACGTCTTGAAACAGTAAGCACAAACGTACCCTGCATCGTTCCTTTCCTTGAAAGGGGTAGCGTTAGAGTACTTGAGCAAGGTGGTGAGATTGTGCCACTGTTTCTTCATTTCTGGCAGATGTTTTTCGCGATACATTAAACGACTTAATGCCTCATCGTCGGTTTCCTCCTTAACAGCGCGTTTGCGGTGTTTTTTGGTTGCTCCGGTATCGCCTATAAAAGAAAAATAATTCTTTCACACGCGGATCAGTTCTTCTTAGTATTAAATCTAGCAGCTATCGGTCGTGGCAGTTTGAGGCATGGGTTTCGAGTATAAGCGGTAGACGGTCAATGATCAATATGATCATATTGGAATTAGATTATCCTGTGTGATGAAGGTTAAGATTGAAGTGGCTTTAATTAAGGTTCGTTCGTAATCATAGGTTTATTTTATAATTAAATATATCAAATGTGAATACTACACCTAATAATATAGCTTCCACATTTAAAGTAAGCAGGGTGGAAATAAGCAGAAAACAACCATAATCCCTTGGCCAATTTTTGAATTTGTCAAAACAAGTACTGGACTGTCTTCCAGTATTTTTTTACTATGGTGTGGCCATTTACTTATTAGAGTTCGTTTGCGAGATTTTTCTCCGACTAAGAGGAGTAAAACGGGCGTGATAAACCGGTGAAAAGTGCTCGCAAGTTAAAAGTTCTCCTGGACAAAATAGACGTGCAGGAAAACTAATTAATTTATAGCCTAATTCTAGAATTGATAGATGTAGGTACCTACCTAATAGCATTTCTTTTATACAGCGAAAAGTAAACTTTAAAATGTGTGTTTTCTAAAAGAGTGCGCCTCAAAGAGTTATGGTTATATTTAACGCACCTTTCAATATGCTGGAATTGTATAGCTTGATAAGTCTTAGCGATCCCAGATCAGAGAGTTAGATTTCTCATGTGCGAAGCTAGTCCGTAGAGTTTCTTGTCCGTTCATCTCCATAAGAACCTACTACGCTTTGGAATAGGTAACTAACTTTATATTTCTAGCAGACCGACCTCTTGATAGTTCAAGTGTCGGTAATTGGTTTATTCGAAAGAAATGCTTTGAGTTGTGAGTTCAACAGTACTGGTAAATAAAAAACATAAATAATGAAATATAAAGATAGTTTATTTGAAATACATGTATACCGTGTACAATGTACGTACATAGTAGAACATTATTACATATCTACATTGTTTCTATTGAAACATTCGTTTGTGACTGTACTCTTAGGGTATCAGTTAGGCTCGTTTTTGGTGATATGGTCATCGTCTCGATTAACGCGAAAAACACATAAACATACAGGATTTTGTGTACAATTTGCACAATTCCACCAGATGGGTAATTGGGTAACATACTAACAGTAGGGATGGCTTGGATTTTGACAATACATTTTTTTTGCGTTATTTACGTAGTCGAGAAGACACATTTTTCGAACATTTGAAGGAAGGGATCAGCAATAACCTTCAAAATTAGTCACATTGTGAATAAGCTGAAAGGTCCAGGGAAACCCGCGAAATCCAAAATCGCCGCCGCTGATCGCCTCCACGAGGACACGGCGTTGCTCCGCAACATACAGCTTGACACAGACAAATTGCAAAAAAAAGGTTGAAAATTTGTATTTCGTGGGCTACACCTGAAACTTTCACCTAATAGTGCACCTACGCAATTAGGATGCAGGAGGTAAACTAGAGGATTAACTAAAGCTACGGTTTCCTAGAAGAGCGGTTCCTTGATATTATAACGGCCATCATGACAATCTGTAATTTTCGCCAGTATTTGACATAAAGGTGTCAACAACGCTCTGTACTTAGACAGTTGTGTGGGATCGTTCACCGCTTTCTTAGGAAACCGAAGCTTTACAATAGTTACGCGAAATTTTTCAGAGTTAACTACGCTTTTTTTTTTAAGACAAGTTGCGATTCTAATAGATCTAGTCGAATCGTGCCTGTTTGCGGGACCCTTTCTGATTTTCGTTTGTATGCCATTTATGATGAAATAATACAAATTCCCATAATAATTTCATAAATTCATGCGTCGCCTCGGTATTTCTGAGGATTGACAGTCAACCACATCTGTAGAGTGTATAAATAAAACTAAAATTATTCATCTTTTTAGTACTTAACAGTAAACCAAAAATATGCATTCAGAATATAAAAAAAAAAAAACATTTGAATAAATACAATTATGTAGAAGGACATTTTCAATTTTTTGCTTCTGGTGGGGCGTCCAGTAAAACAAAAAGTAAATATTTCTCTTGAATTAGAAAAAGAACTTTGGGATGAAAGACGGCTACGTTCATTAAATCCCATTGGATGACTAATTCATCAAAAATACTTTCCCAAACAAAGCTTGGCTCACAAGTGCTCTAATGAATGTGAAACTTATTTACATAATTCGGATTAGTAGTCAGTGTAAAAAATCTATACAAGTAATATTTCATAGGCTCAGGTAAAATAAACATTGCTGGTTAGAATATAATAATGTGTGGAAGTAAAAAAAAAGACAAACACATATATTTTTGTAGTTGCAATTTGGCAAGTTAAAATAATTGAAATTCATAATTGATAACTAATATTAGATATCATAATTTGTTAGCCTTTACCCAACTATGTCGGGGTCGGCTTCCAGTCTAGCCGGATACAGTTAAATACAACATATTTTATATGGAGCGACCACGGCTCTAATATTAGAAATACATACACAAACTCACCCCCTTATCCAATGACGGTAGGAAGGCCACCTACTACGATCCTTACATACCCCCTTTGCCGCGTTATGTTCATATACCTGGTCATACATGCACACCGGTTGCTAGTACTACGCACCTGGTCTTTCTGAAGAACATCACCAATAAGATCACTATATGTCCTCCTGGGGCAAGGATGGTAAACAAATGGCACGCAACAAAATAATTTTGACACGGCAGCCTATGTCACAGTAACAAACATAGAAATCTGAGTGTGATAAGGAGAGATCGGATATTCGTTAGTTATGAAATTATGGAAGCGGCTTCATAAAATATATTTTTTTGTAAACAAAACCCGGGATGCCAGGAATAGCGGGAATGCATAACTAGTCAGGTTTATAGTATGGAAGCGACTTCTAAATTATTAGGATTGAATAACTTATTCAGATGCATATTTATTTAAAATTAACCCCAATGCAAATAATTATGTGTATATAGGGTGTAAGTCTGTAAAAAAGGGGTGGTGTGTGTTAGTTAAAATAAATATTTTTTTTGAAGAATATTTGCGATACAAAAGCGCGTTCCATATTAGCCCGCATTTTAACTTTAGGTGAATATCCATCCGAATATTCGATCTCTCGTGATAAGTTCATCTTCTTAAGCCTGAGTCGTTACTTTCACAAACCGTACCTGTCACATGATTGCAGTTCAGCTTGCATTCTGCTAAAAGTTAATAATACCTATGAAGCTAATACCAGACACCAGAAGTTGCACTAATTTGTTCTTTCTTATAAATAAGCTGGTGAGATGTTGATTACTGTGTAATAGTAGGTACAAGTCTATTTCTGTTTGCAAATAAAGACTACCCACTTATTGTGAAAGTACATATTTGGTTTTTTCAAGTAGTCAATAAGTCATGATTGTTTGTTGGCACGTCTATGCAAAATAGGGCCTAGGGCGTCCCCTTCCATCGTTTCCACTCACATATGCCCATTAGTAACTCTTCATTCATCCGTTCAACATGACCAAACCATGTGCGCATACTTTTTAAATTTTTGTCACTACATCTTCATTGTGTTAGAAATGCTCGATCAAGTAATGTTATTTCAAAGACGGCATAGTAAAATGAAAATGGAAAAAAATCGATGAAAATATGGAGAAGTTTCACGCTTCAAGTTTTTGGAAGGGATTATTCGCGGCTTTGTAGCGAGGTATGGATATATAGCGCTAATATGCATAGTCGTGATGTCACTACTGTGATAGTGTCGTCTTTATTTAGCAGTTATTTTTATTTATAACTTGGCAATTATTTAAACTTTTTGTAATAATAGAATTCATAATTCTCCTGCCCTTATTCACATTTATTTGGGATATGCGCAACATGTCTTTTTTTCCATATTTCTCTATTACTACTCACACTTATTCAGCTCTGTTCAAACAACGTAAAAACAACGATTTTGTATAGAGTCCGTTCAATTTTCCGCGGCTGAACAGATGCGCACGCATCTCATACAAAATCGTTGTTTTCTATGGACAAAAGCTGAACAGAGCTGAATAAGTGTGAGTAGTCCCTTAGTCGTCATCTCGGTGGTCACCCCGATTAGAATTATTTGCAAACAACTTTTTTTTAGAATTGAAAATATACAAAATTCTCTCATTGTCATCCTTATTAGTTTAGTTAATCTATACTTCTATTACTAATATTATAAAGAGGTATTTGTTTGTTTTTATTTAGTCATATCTGGGAGTACCAGTAGGATTAAAAAAAAAAAAATTGCATTTAATAGCCCAATTCTGTGGAAGGCGCGATAGGACCCAGGAAGCAGATTAAAAAGAAAAAGAAGTCAGAAAGAACGCAGAAAACTAAGTAATATTGCAGGTATTGTAAACCACTGGCGTGCAAATTAGAACCTTAATAATCACACATAGGTGTCAATTTCTTTTGAAAAAATAAGCGTAGTGCTTATTTTGGACTTGCACCAAGGTAGAACGAAAACTTCGATTTCTTACTTAACATGAGAACAGAAAATTATCTTCTACAGTCTTTAGTACTAAAAATTAGGTCCTCTCGGTTGCGGAATGTCCCATAACCACTAGTTTGTAACTTGAAACTAACACTACTCAAATTCTTTCTCTTCTTTAGCTTTCTCCGCCTGAGCTTTGATTTTACTCTCAGCTGCTATCTGCTTTAGAGTAAGCTCCCTATTATCTATAAGATGTTTAACATCATCAAACTCTTTGAAAATATCCAAATCGTCTTGATGCAATCGTACGTGGCTTTTCAAACTACACTTCTGCATGAACGTCTTGTGACATATCTCGCATTGGAATCTCTTGTCGTCTTCGTGAATTTTCATATGCTCCTTCAAAGTTCTTGCTCTCGAGAAAACTTTGCCACATACGTCACAGGAGCATACTTCGCCGCCCGTGTGCCTGGACAGGTGATCGGCAAGACCGCGCTTCGAAAAGAACTTGGCATTACATTTGTCGCACAAGAAACTTCTCTGCTGCAAGTGATGATGTTTGATATGTCTGTTCAGCTCAAACTTCTTCTTATACGTTTTGTTGCATGCGTTACAAGGATATAGTACTGGAGTCTGATTATGTACTTTGACAAGATGCTCGCTTCTGTCGTAGTAACTGACGAAAATTTCTGGACAGTGCGGACATTTGTTTCTCAGCCAACCGCCTGTATGGACCCCCTTCTCATGATTCCGCTTCTTAGTGAGAGACGTATAGGATTTATCGCAAAAATCGCAAGGGAATATGCCTTGAGCGTGGGTCTTGCCATGCTTTCTCAAGGCTGCGATGGTGATGTATCCAGCACCGCATTTTTTACAGCAGTAGTTCCTGTAGTGACTACTCATGTGATGATAAAGATTCTTAAAAGAAATATGTACTACTGAGCAGAGGACACAGGTAAAATTATGTCCGTCTTCTAAGCGAAACGGGAGAATAATGTCTTTAATGTTCTTGTAAATAGTTTTATTATGTGTGGCTACGAGATGGTCCTTGAGATCGTTGAGGTCTCTCATTTCTAGATTGCAAACGGTGCAGTGCAGGTTAGTAATATCTACTTTAATGGGGTTATAGCTTAGCTTGTAGTCTATTATAGTGTTGATTTTGTCTTTTTCCGATTGCTGGGCGGTGTGTTCGCGCAGTGCGTATACATCGGGGAATGCTTTAGCGCAGTAGAGGCAGGAGAAGCCGCGGATGGTTTTGTCCCTGAATGGGCTCGCATTGGAGTATTGTAGTATGGCGGTAAGGTTGACTCTGTGCTCTACGCGTTCGGGGGTTGCGCTTTCGTCCGATTTCTTTTTCCTTTTCCTGCGTTTGGGCCCGTCCTCGTCAGTTCCTACAACAAACGAGCACAACTCATTATCTCCGTCTTGTCTATGTCTTCTTACATTAGGGTTATCTTCTTGAGGACGGGCGTGCATTTTTTTTGTCACTCAATTTCTGTCTGATTTGGGTTTTTCTCTGTGTTTGGAGGGGTTCAAGGATTGTTCGTTGATTTTTTGTCGGATACACAGGATAGCAAGCATTTTCATTTCGTTCACAGTATTTCATGGAGAAGCGTAAGCATTGAAAACAAAATAGGCATAGCCATTGGCGAGTTCGAAAGTAACCTGATTGCATTAAACAGTTTGGTATAAAAACCAAAACATTATTTGATTGAATATGCGCACATGAGGTTAATACATATTACAACAAAAGTTATATAAGCCGGTCAGCCACCATAACTGGTGTGCAAATAAGTATTTATAGGTACAAATATGTTTCGAAGTAGAAGACCAGAGATCAGAGTAACTTTCGATATAAAATTAAGAAGTTTTTGTAAAATAATAATGCGAGTTTGTATAACACGAATAACTGATCATAATCCTAGATCAAGCAAGGCAATGTTGGTACTTTGTACGGATACAACAACCGCTGGGCATTGCACCGCAAGGTCAAAAAATGCGTTTGGTTGAAGGATCCTACCTCATCGAAAGAGGAACCATCGATTTGCGGCGTACACACCTCGACCATGCACAACAATTTTCGTGGACCATCAGAAATAGACTATGCGTCAAAAAAGTAACAAACCCTTTTCTAACGAGCTTATTTCGATGGTAAAATAGTCGACGCTGTTTAGCAAAATTCCTAAATAATAATCGTATGAGAGATCATAGCTTTAAAAAGTAAGGGTGGTGCTAGACACTTGTTCGGGGTTAGGCATGATTCGCCACAGCCGGCGGCGGCAAAATCGATAGCATATTGTGCCGCTCTGATAAGTGTGTACCGGAAAGGTTTGCGTGCAAAAGACGACCTTATGTTTTACGGGCGGGCTCTAACTTTAGTCACATCCGAATTGTCAAGCTGATTTAGAATAAGCCTTCAAATATATTAGCATTGGCACGAAAGCATGGAATAAACAAGTATACATTTAAAGTACACTACAATAATGTTTTTATTATTCGATCCAGCACCCTAATTACATAACGCACGATCAATCATAATCTGAATCAGAAATGTGTCAGTTCAACAACGTAAATAACGCAATGAATCGTCGAACCGTCAAAATGAAACAGATTATGATTGATCGTGTGTTACGGTAATTAGGGTGCGGCGTACGGAGACCCTCTGGCTCTCACAGTACCAAACCTAATACATACGTATAATGTCTGCGCATTTTCAAAAGTACTACTGGCACAAAATACAGAGAGTACAGAAGTCAATCTACATACAAAGTGCGCTCGAGCAAGGCACTCATAGACACCGCTCACGGACACGATATCTCGGACGGGTTGGGACCAGTGCGAGCGCGAGTGCCATCCCCTGAGACACGCGTGTGTCAAGTGCAAAAATGGAACAACAAAAAAAAGTTATTATAACTGTTCAGTGGACGGTTGTTTACTGTGAATTGTCGTTTTTTAAGCTACCAGTTGTTTCAGAGAGGTAAGTACCTAGGTATTTGCGATCATAACTATTAGAGTTGATATTATTTGTGATCATGGCAAGAATATGCGATTTATACCTATAATAGTTTCCGATTTTGAATCAGTATAAACGAAGTAACTTTTTGGTAAGGTCACGCCACCAAATATTACTTAAGTTGAAAACATATTTTATTGTTACGGATAGGGCAAAATAAATTGTGTAAATAGGGCAATCCACTTAGAAGTTATTAGGGATTTTCGATAGTAAAAATTGACAAATGTAAAATTTTATGTTTTTGTTCTGTTAAGTTTTTGTATAGTAATACTATGTTTATTGTTTTGTTTTAATATTGTATTTATATTTCCTACATTCCTGTTTCATTCTCAACAATTAATCCAACACTTAGATACGAGTGCCACTACCACGATAGTTTTTTGTGCATAAGCCCAAGTTGACAACCCTAGCGCGACCGCCGAGCGTAGATATGAAAAGTGAAGTACATACATGTGATTGACTTCTGTACTCTCTGTATTTTGTGCTACTGGTTAACATTTTATGTAATAATTTATTGTTATTGTCCAAATGGATAAAATTTGAAAGTACTATTCCCCCCCCCCGTATTACTAAACAAGCAAGACAGTTTTTAAAATTAAGAACCTTAAATGTTTAGGAATGCAGTTCTTTTTTACAAAACTGACAACTTAGTCCGATGCTAAGTTCTCATAAATTTACCCGAATGGAAATAAAGTTGGCAATGCGAAAACTGGCTCAGAACTTTAAGCTAGAACGAAAGTTAGATCGCGTTTTGTAAGCCGGTTCAGGTTTATAAGGTAGATAGGTATATTATAAAGAAAAGGTAATGCAACATTTTAAAATTACTAGCAATGTATTCTGAGCATTACTAGCATTCCATTTAACCCCTCCAAGTAAGCTCAAAGCTTGCTAGGAGTGGATTCACGTCAATAGTCCAACGGATGATATTTACACTCAAGATCCTACTTTAAGGTCTAAACCATCTTATGGCAAAGAAGTTAGCGGCCCATATGATGGTAATTGGTCTTCGACGCCTATAGATATACAGGGTCGATATCATAACATCATAAAACAAAAAGAAACTTACTTGCCTCCTTCATAAGGATCAAAAACAAAAATCATTTATTCAAACTAAGCTGAGAGTCAGCACTTTTTGAACGAAACTCCGCTCTTCATTAGTTCCTTGTGGTTTAGCTGAGAAGAAATGGCGCAACCAACTCCTCAGCAGCACAGCTGACTGTTCAGTTTGAAGAACTTGATTCTTTACAATTGATCGATTAATTCCCAGGTCGGGTTAAGTGTTATTGGGTTTATCCATCGGGAATATCTCAGTGGCAGCCCGGAGTCTGTATTTTTGGCTTTTTGATGGCCATTGGCTTATTACATGGGACATCAACATAGCGGGCGAATTGTGTGTGTACTATAAGGCACACTTCTGCCTAACTCTTTATATTGTGTTAGTTAGCCTTGTATTCACCCGTTGAACTATTGCCGCATTTTTTGTTGTTGTTTAATTCAATGTAGGTTAAGTATTATAAAGAGTTAATTTGTTTCTAAGTTAGTCATTGGGTATGTTAAGTTATAAGTTTCAATGGCTTAATTCAATATAAGTTCAAGATAGTTTTCAAGGTAAAATATCTTAAAAACACACATGCAAACAAAGAAGGTATTGCAAAGTTAAAAACGCCTTTGAAATATAAAAATGTAACAAGTATCAATAACCAAGCGATTATAAAGATTTTTGTGTCAGAGGTTCCGTATGTGTTACTTACCTTATTTCTTCTTAGGGTTCCGTGGCTTGCTGAAATACTGTGGGAATAGGCGCATCATAGACAAATGACTGATAATATGAACTTTAAGTAATGCCATAATACATTTGTGGTGATTTGTAAATGCGACATCGATGTACAACTTGTTAACCATGGATTTATGTCATGAGTCTATTCCTCGCCGCGTTGAAATTTTTAGTTTGTTATTTTTTAATTCGCTCTTCAGTAAATTTATAACGCGTAGATATTGCACTTTTCTATGAAACAGCATATTTGTTTTTTTATACCGACAAAAATTTCTACGCTAAGGGGTTTAGAACCATATGTTGAATTCATGCTCTGAGTTTGCGCGTAGACATCCCTGGGGCCAACCTTCATAAAAGCTCACTCAAAAGCATTCTAATGAATGCTTATATTTAAAGGCGTGATATGTTGTACGACAAAAAGAGATGCACAAAGTTTTATTCATTATATTTTTGGTGCACTACGCTACGCTACGCTACGCTAAGGTGTCTTTGAATCATGTGCTAAATTCATGGTTACAATTTGCACGTGGATGTTTTTGTCACGCTATATTAAAGCTCGCTCGTGAGACTTATGTTGTGTATTAACGCGCTTTTATTTAAATGCGTGACAACTGTACGACAAAAAGAGATGCACAAAGTTTTATTCATTATATTTTTGGTGCACTACGCTAAGGTGTCTTTGAATCATGTGCTAAATTCATGGTTACAATTTGCACGTCGATGTCTTTGTCACGCTATATAAAAGCTCACTCGTGAGACTTATGTTGTGTATTAACGCGCTTTTATTTGAATGCGTGACAAGTGTGCGACAAAAAGAGATGCACAAAGTTTCATTCATTATATTTTTGGTCCACTATTTCTACGCTAGAATAATGAGCTGAACTGTAACCGTGTTACAGTTTGCGCGTAGATGTTCATGCCACGATGTATTAAAGCTCACTCGAAAGAGTTATATTGTATATTAGAGTGATTTTATTTAAATGCGTGATACGTGTACGACAAAAAGAGATGCACATAGTTTTATTCATTATATTTTCTTTTTTATGCACTGTTTCTACGCTAAGGGGTCTTTAAATCATGTGCTAGATTCATGGTTACAGTTTGCACGTCGATGTCTTTGTCACGCTATATAAAAGCTCACTCGTGAGACTTATGTTGTGTATTAACGCGCTTTTATTTAAATGCGTGACAACTGTACGACAAAAAGAGATGCACAAAGTTTTATTAATTATATTTTTGGTGCACTATTTCTACGCTAAGGTGTCTTTGAATCATGTGCTAAATTCATGGTTACAGTTTGCACGTCGATGTCTTTGTCACGCTATATAAAAGCTCACTCGTGAGACTTATGTTGTGTATTAACGCGCTTTTATTTGAATGCGTGACAAGTGTGCGACAAAAAGAGATGCACAAAGTTTCATTCATTATATTTTTGGTCCACTATTTCTACGCTAGAATAATGAGCTGAACTGTAACCGTGTTACAGTTTGCGCGTAGATGTTCATGCCACGATGTATTAAAGCTCACTCGAAAGAGTTATATTGTATATTAGAGTGATTTTATTTAAATGCGTGATACGTGTACGACAAAAAGAGATGCACAAAGTTTTATTCATTATATTTTCTTTTTCATGCACTGTTTCTACGCTAAGGTGTCTTTGAATCATGTGCTAAATTCATGGTTACAGTTTGCGCGTCGATGTCTCTGCCACGCTATATTAAAGCTCACTCGAAAGAGTTATATTGTATATTAGAGTGCTTTATTTAAATGAGGGATAATGTTGTACGACAAAAAAAGATGCACGAATGCACTTGTATATATACATTAGTTTAAAAGTAATGTTTGTCTGTGATGCGCCTTTAGGGTCTATTATAACCTGGTTGACATAAAAGGTCCGCAAACATAGTCTGGTCTCCTTCCATACATCTTAATCAGTCGACATCTTCATTATCACACCCTTTCTGGCCATATCATCTTCCTCACAATGGATTCATCGTTTCATAGGTCTTTCCCTACTCATATTGCTACGTAGCTCGACTTTGGGCGATATATAAGGTAACTACGAGATGATCATCATCTGCCATGTGGGGGTCAGCACCTAGTCTAACCAGATGCAGCTGAATAACAGTATTTTACTTGGAGCGACTGCTTATCTGACGTCCACAACCCAGTGGGTAGGTAACTATGACATATTATGTCCCGCAGTTACTGGGTAGGTAAGTATAAGATATTATGTCTATATTTCCCGAAGTCTGGACTTATATTTGGTTGATAGCAATAAGTTTGCAGAGATATTATATCTTACGTTCCGGAGTTCGGATTTGTGCTAGTAGGATGGCAAAAGGCTCGCCCTCTATTACAAGGTACTTAACCTTTTAACCGCTTACGTAGGATTAATCCGAAAAATATTTTCGGGTCCATTTCGCCAGGGTCGTATATTTACGACCAAAATACCAGAGGTCGTTTAATCATAATTTAATTTGTTGTAGGTATTTATTTTTCGATTCGCTGTGCCGGGCGCTGGGGGCACGACAACTGATATGAAGTCGGGCGGTTAAAAGGTTAAACTTAGCTGACGAAATGTAGATGTTCTATTGGTCTACCTCTGCCTAATCTTCAGGTAATACAAGGGTGATGTAATGTAACGTTATTATATCTATATCTGGGGTTTGAACCCAGAACTTCGCTGCGACCACCACAATCACTAAGTCAAAAAACTATTCCCTAAAAAAAAAAAACTTATAAGTGTCGTATATGTAGGTAGGTTGCCATGGTAACAATAAAAACCAGTCTTGGTCAACTCGTCTTTCATTTACAACATGGTGGCAGCGGTGGGATAGATTAATTAAATTACCATCCAACAATCCAGGTTTTTGTTAAAAAAGACAGTTAATATATTAGTTAGTATCGTAAAAAATAAAACAAACAATGGAACACGCGCGGCCTCCGGCGGAACTGTGTCTGGAAGGAGGGCCGGCTAGCCGGGCTGAAGCATGGCAAAAATGGCTGAAGCAATTCAGCGTGTTTCTAAAAGCGTCTGGTGTCCATAAAGAAACAACTGATGTCAAAGCAAGTTTGTTGGTGAATTTGGTTGGATCGGAGGGGTACGACGTGTATACAACATTCAAATTCACGAAAGACGAAAACAAAGAATGCTTCGATACGCTCGTGCTAAAATACAACGAACATTTTGGAACTCAACAGAACACTACGATGGCTCGATTCAAGTTTTTCACAAGACACCAGGAAGAAGGCGAATCTATAGACGATTATGTGACAGCGCTAAAGCTTCTCACTCAACGATGCGAGTTCGAGCATTTAGAAGACGGCCTGGTGCGAGACAGGATCGTGTGCGGGGTCCGAGATGGCAAGCTGCGCGATCGATTACTCAGAGCAGACGATCTCACTCTGGCAAAAGCTGTAAAAGTCTGCCAAGCTTTCGAGATGTCCACGGAGGAACAGATGCAGATAGAGGGCACCAAGACTCAGGTGGTAGCAGTGGACGCGATGTACGCGCGCAGCGCGCACCGCGCGGGCACGAGCGGAGGCGCAGCGCGAGGCGGCGGCGGCGCAGCGGCAGCGGCCGGGCGAGGACGCGGCGGCGGGGCCGGCGCGCGCCAGCCGCAACGCGGAAAAGTGTGGTGTGCCGCGTGCGGTATAGGCAGTTGTGATGGCTATAAATGTGCGGCTAAAAATGCAATGTGCTTTTGGTGCAGTGAAAGAGGACATTTTAAAAACATGTGTCCGAAATTGCGTAGGCGCGTACTACAAATCAACGCCGGAGTCGAGCCCGAAGCCGACGGGATCGTTGGCGGGGACGACGACGGGTTGCACTATGTTTCGACGCTATCGGGAAATAATCATAAGGACTCTAAATGGTATGAAACCTTGATTTTTAAACGTACCGGGGCTAGTGAACGTTTTAAGCTAGATTCAGGGTCGGATTTAAATGTAATTTCACTTAGTACATTTCAGAGACTACGGTTGCCAAACGAAATTATAAGTTCAGATAGTACGAGAGCGCAATCATTTTGTGGCAGTTTTATACCGATAGCTGGTTACTGTTATCTGAAATGTACTTATAAAAACATTGAGTACACATTGCGTTTCACGATTGCCAACTTCGATTGCCAAAGTGTATTAGGTAGATATGCTTGTGAAGAGCTGGGAATGGTGAAGCGCATATTGTCCCTCAACCTAGATAACTATGCAGATTTGTTTCAAGGTTTAGGTAAATTACCAGGTAAATATACCATTGTAGTAGACCAGTGCGCTCAGCCGTCAGTCTGTCCGGTTAGAAAAATACCCATAGGTGTTCGCGACAAATTATCGCAAGAATTGGTGCGCATGGAGAAAATGGGAGTGATCCGTAAGGTGGCTCACCCGACACAGTGGGTGAACGGTATTGTAGTGGCGGCCAAGAAGGACGGCACCATCCGCGTGTGCCTCGACCCGCGGCCGCTCAACCGCGTCGTGCGGCGCGCGCACTACCCGCTGCCGACGCTCACGGAGATCGCAACCAAGCTCCAGGGGGCACAGTATTTCAGTAAGTTAGACGCTCGTTCTGGATTCTGGATGGTAGAAATTGACGATGCCAGTGCTGACCTTTGTACCTTCGGGACGCCATTCGGTAGATACCAATTTTTGCGTTTACCGTTTGGAATCAACTGCGCCTCAGAGGTTTTCCATCATAAAATCCGTCAAATACTTGAAGACCTGGAGGGAGTCGACTCATTCATCGATGATGTGATCTGTTGGGGCTCCAGCAAAGCCCAGCACGATGAACGTCTGAAGAGATTGCTAGATAGGGCGCGAGAAGTAGGTATAAAATTTAATGAAGATAAATGTGAGTTTCAAGTGAGACAAGTGACTTATCTAGGCCATGTTTTTAGCGAGGAAGGCATGGCCATAGATATAAACAAAATAAAAGCGATAAAGGAAATGCCTTCTCCGGAAGACAGGCCAGCACTTGAGAGATTTTTGGGAATGATAAATTATCTATCCAAATTTATCCCCAATTACTCAGAGATAGCACTACCGCTCCGCAATCTATTGAAGAAAGATAGCGAGTGGGTATGGGACGCGGCGCAGGAGTCGGCAGCGGCACAGCTGAAGCATGCGGTGTCCACCGCGCCCGTGCTGGCGCTGTACTCAGCGCGCGAGCCCGTGCTGCTGTCGGTGGATGCGAGCGGGCACGCGCTGGGCGCCGTGCTGCTGCAGGCGGGCCGCCCGGTTGAATTCGCCTCCGCCACGCTCACCGACACGCAGACCAGGTATGCGCAGATAGAGAAGGAGCTACTCGCGATTGTCTATGCTCTCGAGCGGTTCCATCAGTACGTCTATGGACGTAGTAACGTCACTGTGGAATCCGATCATAAGCCCTTGGAGGCGTTGTTTAAAAAATCGCTCGATTCGATTCCTACGCGTCTCCAACGCATGATGTTGCGCATACAAGGCTATGATTTTACCGTCATATATAAACCAGGGAAGTACATGTACGTGGCAGATGCTTTATCGCGGGCGGCATTACCGGAACTTATATCGGAAAAGGTATGTGAGGAAGTGGAAGAACAATCTTGTTTTTTGATAGAAAACATTCGTTTCAGTGCCAACAAAGTAAACCTTATAAAGAACGCCATGAAAGAGGATCCAGAATCTCAACTACTTATAAAATACATACAAGAAGGGTGGCCACTGAATAAGTATTCAGTCGACGAGAGAGTAAGAGGTCAGTGGTCTTATAGAGGTAGCTTTGGTTTCATTGATGGAATTATATTTAAGGATAACCTAGTGTATATACCGAAAAGCGTTCGGCCGGAAATGCTGAGTAGGTTACACGACGGTCACATGGGCATAGACAGGTGCAAGCGTCACGCTCGCGAGGTGATGTTCTGGCCGGGTATGTCACGTGACGTGGAGGAAATGGTGCGCCGGTGTCACGCATGCGCCGAGCGCGCGCACCGTCCTACTCGGGAGCCGCTTATGCCGCATCACATACCGCCCTTGCCGTGGGCCAAAGTGGGCTCAGACATATTTCAGCACGCAGGAAAGTATTTTTTAATACTAGTTGATTACTTCTCTAATTTCATAGAAGTTAATCCGTTAACAAATATAGGTACGAAGGCGATAGTGACCGCTATGCGAGATCAGTTTGCAAGACACGGGATCCCTCAGGAGTTGGTGTCTGATAATGGTCCGGCTTACGCATCAAAAGAGTTTAATACATTTTGTTCTACGTGGGGCATCGAGCACATTACTAGTTCGCCAAACTATGCTCAGTCAAATGGGCAAAGTGAAAGGAGTGTTCAAATAATAAAAAATATTTTGATAAAGTCCATAAACTCGGGGACAGACTTCTACTTAGGACTTTTAAACTATCGAGTTACGCCACGTAAAGGAATCAGTTCGCCGTCGGAGCTATTAATGGGGCGGCGACTCAACACTAGGTTACCATCGCACGCTGAAAAATTGAAGCCAAGTCGAGATAATGAGATTGACTACAAAGCGATGTTACATAAACAGAAGGCCGATAAGACGTACTATGATAGGCGAGCGAAACCGCTACCAGTATTATTGGCTGGTCAACCAGTACTCGTCACTGACGATGGAAAACGCAAATCAGCACGAATCGTAGGCCACGCGGCTCAACCTCGCTCCTATTTTGTTGTTGACAACACGGGTAGGCGATACAGGCGGAACCGGCGTCATCTGATTAAGCTATCAACTGATGGCAATGTAACCCCCCCTCAGGATCAGATGAGTGATGATGAGACTTGGAGTAGTCATTTATTATTTATCATTTATTATTATTTCATCATTTCCTTCATTTACAACATGGTGGCAGCGGTGGGATAGATTAATTAAATTACCATCCAACAATCCAGGTTTTTGTTAAAAAAGACAGTTAATATATTAGTTAGTATCGTAAAAAATAAAACAAACAATGGAACACGCGCGGCCTCCGGCGGAACTGTGTCTGGAAGGAGGGCCGGCTAGCCGGGCTGAAGCATGGCAAAAATGGCTGAAGCAATTCAGCGTGTTTCTAAAAGCGTCTGGTGTCCATAAAGAAACAACTGATGTCAAAGCAAGTTTGTTGGTGAATTTGGTTGGATCGGAGGGGTACGACGTGTATACAACATTCAAATTCACGAAAGACGAAAACAAAGAATGCTTCGATACGCTCGTGCTAAAATACAACGAACATTTTGGAACTCAACAGAACACTACGATGGCTCGATTCAAGTTTTTCACAAGACACCAGGAAGAAGGCGAATCTATAGACGATTATGTGACAGCGCTAAAGCTTCTCACTCAACGATGCGAGTTCGAGCATTTAGAAGACGGCCTGGTGCGAGACAGGATCGTGTGCGGGGTCCGAGATGGCAAGCTGCGCGATCGATTACTCAGAGCAGACGATCTCACTCTGGCAAAAGCTGTAAAAGTCTGCCAAGCTTTCGAGATGTCCACGGAGGAACAGATGCAGATAGAGGGCACCAAGACTCAGGTGGTAGCAGTGGACGCGATGTACGCGCGCAGCGCGCACCGCGCGGGCACGAGCGGAGGCGCAGCGCGAGGCGGCGGCGGCGCAGCGGCAGCGGCCGGGCGAGGACGCGGCGGCGGGGCCGGCGCGCGCCAGCCGCAACGCGGAAAAGTGTGGTGTGCCGCGTGCGGTATAGGCAGTTGTGATGGCTATAAATGTGCGGCTAAAAATGCAATGTGCTTTTGGTGCAGTGAAAGAGGACATTTTAAAAACATGTGTCCGAAATTGCGTAGGCGCGTACTACAAATCAACGCCGGAGTCGAGCCCGAAGCCGACGGGATCGTTGGCGGGGACGACGACGGGTTGCACTATGTTTCGACGCTATCGGGAAATAATCATAAGGACTCTAAATGGTATGAAACCTTGATTTTTAAACGTACCGGGGCTAGTGAACGTTTTAAGCTAGATTCAGGGTCGGATTTAAATGTAATTTCACTTAGTACATTTCAGAGACTACGGTTGCCAAACGAAATTATAAGTTCAGATAGTACGAGAGCGCAATCATTTTGTGGCAGTTTTATACCGATAGCTGGTTACTGTTATCTGAAATGTACTTATAAAAACATTGAGTACACATTGCGTTTCACGATTGCCAACTTCGATTGCCAAAGTGTATTAGGTAGATATGCTTGTGAAGAGCTGGGAATGGTGAAGCGCATATTGTCCCTCAACCTAGATAACTATGCAGATTTGTTTCAAGGTTTAGGTAAATTACCAGGTAAATATACCATTGTAGTAGACCAGTGCGCTCAGCCGTCAGTCTGTCCGGTTAGAAAAATACCCATAGGTGTTCGCGACAAATTATCGCAAGAATTGGTGCGCATGGAGAAAATGGGAGTGATCCGTAAGGTGGCTCACCCGACACAGTGGGTGAACGGTATTGTAGTGGCGGCCAAGAAGGACGGCACCATCCGCGTGTGCCTCGACCCGCGGCCGCTCAACCGCGTCGTGCGGCGCGCGCACTACCCGCTGCCGACGCTCACGGAGATCGCAACCAAGCTCCAGGGGGCACAGTATTTCAGTAAGTTAGACGCTCGTTCTGGATTCTGGATGGTAGAAATTGACGATGCCAGTGCTGACCTTTGTACCTTCGGGACGCCATTCGGTAGATACCAATTTTTGCGTTTACCGTTTGGAATCAACTGCGCCTCAGAGGTTTTCCATCATAAAATCCGTCAAATACTTGAAGACCTGGAGGGAGTCGACTCATTCATCGATGATGTGATCTGTTGGGGCTCCAGCAAAGCCCAGCACGATGAACGTCTGAAGAGATTGCTAGATAGGGCGCGAGAAGTAGGTATAAAATTTAATGAAGATAAATGTGAGTTTCAAGTGAGACAAGTGACTTATCTAGGCCATGTTTTTAGCGAGGAAGGCATGGCCATAGATATAAACAAAATAAAAGCGATAAAGGAAATGCCTTCTCCGGAAGACAGGCCAGCACTTGAGAGATTTTTGGGAATGATAAATTATCTATCCAAATTTATCCCCAATTACTCAGAGATAGCACTACCGCTCCGCAATCTATTGAAGAAAGATAGCGAGTGGGTATGGGACGCGGCGCAGGAGTCGGCAGCGGCACAGCTGAAGCATGCGGTGTCCACCGCGCCCGTGCTGGCGCTGTACTCAGCGCGCGAGCCCGTGCTGCTGTCGGTGGATGCGAGCGGGCACGCGCTGGGCGCCGTGCTGCTGCAGGCGGGCCGCCCGGTTGAATTCGCCTCCGCCACGCTCACCGACACGCAGACCAGGTATGCGCAGATAGAGAAGGAGCTACTCGCGATTGTCTATGCTCTCGAGCGGTTCCATCAGTACGTCTATGGACGTAGTAACGTCACTGTGGAATCCGATCATAAGCCCTTGGAGGCGTTGTTTAAAAAATCGCTCGATTCGATTCCTACGCGTCTCCAACGCATGATGTTGCGCATACAAGGCTATGATTTTACCGTCATATATAAACCAGGGAAGTACATGTACGTGGCAGATGCTTTATCGCGGGCGGCATTACCGGAACTTATATCGGAAAAGGTATGTGAGGAAGTGGAAGAACAATCTTGTTTTTTGATAGAAAACATTCGTTTCAGTGCCAACAAAGTAAACCTTATAAAGAACGCCATGAAAGAGGATCCAGAATCTCAACTACTTATAAAATACATACAAGAAGGGTGGCCACTGAATAAGTATTCAGTCGACGAGAGAGTAAGAGGTCAGTGGTCTTATAGAGGTAGCTTTGGTTTCATTGATGGAATTATATTTAAGGATAACCTAGTGTATATACCGAAAAGCGTTCGGCCGGAAATGCTGAGTAGGTTACACGACGGTCACATGGGCATAGACAGGTGCAAGCGTCACGCTCGCGAGGTGATGTTCTGGCCGGGTATGTCACGTGACGTGGAGGAAATGGTGCGCCGGTGTCACGCATGCGCCGAGCGCGCGCACCGTCCTACTCGGGAGCCGCTTATGCCGCATCACATACCGCCCTTGCCGTGGGCCAAAGTGGGCTCAGACATATTTCAGCACGCAGGAAAGTATTTTTTAATACTAGTTGATTACTTCTCTAATTTCATAGAAGTTAATCCGTTAACAAATATAGGTACGAAGGCGATAGTGACCGCTATGCGAGATCAGTTTGCAAGACACGGGATCCCTCAGGAGTTGGTGTCTGATAATGGTCCGGCTTACGCATCAAAAGAGTTTAATACATTTTGTTCTACGTGGGGCATCGAGCACATTACTAGTTCGCCAAACTATGCTCAGTCAAATGGGCAAAGTGAAAGGAGTGTTCAAATAATAAAAAATATTTTGATAAAGTCCATAAACTCGGGGACAGACTTCTACTTAGGACTTTTAAACTATCGAGTTACGCCACGTAAAGGAATCAGTTCGCCGTCGGAGCTATTAATGGGGCGGCGACTCAACACTAGGTTACCATCGCACGCTGAAAAATTGAAGCCAAGTCGAGATAATGAGATTGACTACAAAGCGATGTTACATAAACAGAAGGCCGATAAGACGTACTATGATAGGCGAGCGAAACCGCTACCAGTATTATTGGCTGGTCAACCAGTACTCGTCACTGACGATGGAAAACGCAAATCAGCACGAATCGTAGGCCACGCGGCTCAACCTCGCTCCTATTTTGTTGTTGACAACACGGGTAGGCGATACAGGCGGAACCGGCGTCATCTGATTAAGCTATCAACTGATGGCAATGTAACCCCCCCTCAGGATCAGATGAGTGATGATGAGACTTGGAGTAGTCCCAAAAGCGGTAGCAATGAGAGCCCCGGGACAAGCGATGCGGTTGTCACTCGCAGTCCACCACAAGGCTCACCAATTCAGCGCAACCGTAGACCGGCGGCAATACTAGCACGACAAAAAATTGAAAACTTTTACAAAACCGATAAATAATACTACCTACCAACGTAACTTAAGACAGGTACATAACTAATATGTAAGTTATGTGTCAGATTATTTGCTACTTAATCTTACCTAATATTATATGTAATAAATACTATACCATAGTAAGTAATTATACATATGTAGCGAAGTACCAATATACATTAGCTCAAATTAAACTGTATTAAAACAATATTTATAAGAAATATTATTAAGTTTGTACCCTACATATAGAAATAGTGCACAAAAAAAAAAAAAAAAAAAATATGTGGAGATGTCGTATATGTAGGTAGGTTGCCATGGTAACAATAAAAACTAGTCTTGGTCAACTCGTCTTTCATTTACAACAAGGACCCCAAAAACTGAGCAATTTTATTATGACGGTACTTTCTAACGGTCCTAATGATATCTTCTCTTGTTAGCGTGTCGATGGCAAAAATAACAAGAAAAAAATTATAGTTTTCTTAATTTAGTTTGGCCCATAATTCAGCAACGCGAATACCGTTCGCTGACGCAACCATTAGGTCCTCGCGTGTCCAGGTGACAGGGCATGCGGTGCAAGATGGGAGGTCAGCCAATGACATAATCTATACGAATTACGTCAGTTACTCCCCAGACGGACATGCCCGTTACTTTTCGGAAAGCCTTCTTCCACTCTCGCTCACATTCCGTGCCCGACAGGGTCCACAATGATCATGTATTTGTAAAACTACCACCTACATTTTTTTTTGGTAATGACATCTCGCAGGTCAACCTAGGCGGTTGTCGGCTGCTTAACCGGACTTGTCGGTGGCTGCCTCAATGAATTAAGGCCTTCAGCCAGCTAAGAACATAAAACTAAGCGACTACCTTCTAAGGGCACCCCCTGTGGGGTACGGACCTCAGATTAGGGCCTCAACCCACCTAAGTTTAAATTGTTGAGTACCTCGCTGACTGGCAAATTTCCTTACAACGATATGACCATTGAAAAAACTTAAGAGCGGTAGATACGGTACATGAACTCAGCGCGCTGTCTATCTAAACCAAGCCCAAAGGACACAGTTGCACTCAGTCACACGCTAACCATCGTCTAAACAGCGCATGTCGATACAGCTCAATCATTTCTTCATTTGTTCATAAACAGGCATCAAAACTGCCTTTGTGTGTATTTTTTGACAGTTCTAATCACTTAAGAAACAAAACTAAGACATGTACTTACATACTTTTCACCGTAACATACATTCATATACAAACTCACGCTTTCTTTCTATAGGCGTAGGCAAAAACCTGCTACGATCCTTGCAGACTCCTTTTGGGTCGTGTACGTTCATACAACTGATCATTCACGCACGTTGGTTGAGAGTACTACGCACGTGAGCTATCTGAAGAATATCACCAATAAGGTCACTCACTCTATTTCATCCTATGGTATCCCCTCCCGGCGTTTCCACTCACATCTTCATTGTAAACCTTTTGTTAGTCGCCCTTCACCCGTAAGTACAAATTATAATTTGAATTATTGTTTGCTTCGCGATTTTTGTGAGAGCGAGATAGATAATGCAAAACTGGTGTGAGAGACACGCGCTACCTCTATGTCATTCATAACCCTAAACATTCAGCGGCCAACGCGATTGCACTCGTATGGCCGCGTCGGGTCTTATCTCCATCCTTGTCTTGGAGTTGTGCACCAAGCCCAGATTTAGAGATTGCAATGTTAGAGCGTACCGCATCCACTGCTTATGTTTAGGCATGACTTAATGTTATCCATTCACCATTCCAGACACCCATCTACATGGTCTTCATATGATCTGACCAAGATTAAAAGAGACTGACCTCTGAGTTTGTTTCGGCCCTATCTTCTCAGAGTTAGCTAGGAAACGCCGTCCTCGTCTCGTTTAAAAAAAATATGATCGACGTGTAAAACTGTTTGTACAAACCTACTTACAGAAATAAAATCATTTATCATTTATAAAATTGTGTGTGAGTTGAGTTAATGATAACACCATATTTTCATCACCAATCTAAACATAGATCATCTGGCTAACTAGCATTTTGTTGCGGTTGGCTTCCAGTCTACCCGTATGCAGCTGAATACCAGTATTGGCGACTCGACCTAGCTGATCAACCCAGTGACTAGGCAACGTGATACCCTTGGTTCTGGTTGGTTGGTCCGTTCAAAGGTACATATTTTCTTAGCCATTCTTCTCCAAGAGATCTACGTTTTGGAATGGGCAACTAGCTTTAACCATTAATACTCTTTTGCAATTAAAAATGGTTTTATTGAAATTACTGTTTTGAGTTTGAGATCATCACACGATTGGAGGAATGTTAATTTACTGTTCCAATGTTGAGCAGAAGATGCTTCAAGCTGAAAAATGTAAAAAAATCAAGGAACCTCCATGCAAGCTTGGTTATTATAGAGCACTTTTAACTTTGCAATACCGTGATAACTTATAACTAGACATTCAAGAATAAGAATAGAAATGTGTTAAAAAGCTGCTATTTCATGTTTTTTTTATTGAAATGTAATTATAGAATCATTCATTCTATACTTAACAACATAAAGAGGTCAAATTTGTGAGTTTGTAAGTAGGGGGTAATCTTGGGAACTACTGATTTGATTCCGAAAATTCTTTCATTAATGGGAAGCTACAATATTTCCGAGTGCCAAAGAATACATCTAAAGAATATTTTTTATTTGTATTTATAAATAGTGTTTATGAGGCAATCCACGCCTTAAAAATACCTTAGGTTTTTAGAACCCTTACAAGAAATTATGCTAAATCTGCCTTGCCTTTTCACAACTTTTTTGATCGACTTTCAGTAAAACCGAATGCAGCTATGCCTATCTGAACTCCCCAAACCAGTTACTGGGTAATACAATATCCCTTGATAAGACTGGTTGTCAGACTTTCGGGTTATGATTACCGGTACTAGTACTATAAATCGGTCAAACTGTTCTCAAGAGATGAGCTTACTGACGAACAGCATTTGATTATTCATTAAACAAGTCGTAAATTGCTTCCTCGCCATCGAGTAAAGTACCTAAAACAGTAATTAAAAAACTTTTTTATGAATCAATACTTCCAATATTAATTTATCTAATGTATATTTATATTGTAAAAAATATGAGTTTGTATGTAGTGTCTAATCTTTAGAACTACTGATCCGATTCTAGCTAAATTCTTTCACTAATGAAAATATTGATATTTTATGTTAAAACAAGAGATTTCAGGCACGGGTGAAGACGAGGCAGAAATTAGTGCTCATCTATTCTATCTAAGCCCCCTTTAAAATACATTTCTTTGAATTCAACCTCCTTTATACTTAAACAAGTGATAAACAGCTTTTTTTAACACATTTCATAGTGAAACAATTGACCGTGTGTGCAAGCAACTTGGACGTACACCTGCGAAAAAATACTTCACAATTATTTAATACTGAAATGATTATTTTTACCATAAAACTTATGCTGCGAGGTGTACATGAATATGAATGAATAAAAGCAATGTGTTACTTTACACATTACAAGTATTCCTGCTTACGACTGTAACTAAGCAAAATATGCTTAGTTAGGAGTTACATGTCAATAGTACAATGGGGAACTTGCAATACTTCAACCTTTGGGCTATCCCACTTGACTAGTATAACTCTTAAACATACAGGTATACTTGTTAAATAATACAGGTATACTTGTAAAGAAAATACAGGTATACTTGTGAAGGATAGCTATACTTGTAAAAAGTTACAAGTATACTTGATGTAATAGTATCTGTAATAAGAGACGCAAATGAATATGAATTCAATCGGAAGTCTTTTAAAAACATTCTTTGCTTTTTCACGTTTATCATTTTCTTCAGAAGTTTTCCCTTGAGTTTGTTTCTTCTTGTCTTTTGCATAGCTTAGCATAATCATATGGCAACATCTTTGTAGACGCCAATATGGCATTGTCTCCACAAACGCTTTAATTCAAAATTGAAGATGGCAACGCTAAGGTCTTCATTATTGGTGTAAGATTTTAATTTTACTCCTCGTCTAGCCCTGTGTGGATTTTTCTATCTCCAATTTCTTGTTTCTGTCTGATTTATTCTTCATCTTTTTACAAATCTCAGCCTTCTTCCGGACTTTTCACCAGTCTTGGGTAAATACTTTAAAACGCCGATTGGATATCAGAAGTAACGCAGTCAGCTTGCACGTTAAAAGTGTCTTCGAAAACAGTTGACATAGGTCCTAAACGAAAAAAAAAAAATATCCATCGTTCCTTCCTAAATCACACATAGAATAAAAAAAAACCACAACAACACATATTCGACATTTAAAAAAAACCCTAAAGCTGTGTGCACACTCGGCCAAAAGTCACGTAGAAACTTATAGCTAGGAACTTACGTTTGGTGGATGTCTCGCCTTGTTCCGCCTTCGCTTTCTTAGCGCTTGCGCGGGTTGTCGTGGCCGAGGCTTTTGCAGCCGCACGCTTTTTCGGCTTCGGGTCGTCGACCTCCGTCTTGATAGGGACTTCGAATTCTAGAAAAGACGATGTTTGTTTGTTTTATTTGTGAACTTTCGCTTGTCTACATTTCTCGGTGAAAAACTGCCAGCTGGCTATACGGAAATGTCACTTTTGTCTACTCTTCCGACGACGAAACGCTTGTCTACGGTTCTTGTGCTAAGCCTGCTGAGCATGAGGTCCTGGGTTTGATTCCCAGGTCGAGCAAAATGTTATTGGGTTTTTCTATCTAGAATTTCTCAGTAGCAGTCCGCAGTCTGGATTTGTTACCGATTGATGGCAAAAAGCTCGCCCCTTAGTACATGGGACTTAAACATAACGGCGAAATGTTGGTGTAATAAGTATACCTCTGCCCAACCCTCTGAAGAAACAAGGCGTGATGTTGTTTATGTATGTGTTGTGAAATTTTGATACCCTTCTCACTCCATAGCTATAATTTTGTCAGGTCAAAGAGTGGAAGAAAACCATCGGCGCCTCAGGAAAAGCCCTAAAACCGTAAATGTTGAAGTAAGAAATAATTTGTATTCCAAAGTAACCGTCAAACTGTGTTTTTAACCGACTTCAAAAAGAAGGAGGTTATCAATTCGACATGTTTACATTTTATTTTTATTTTTTATGTATGTTCGGGCATAACTCCGTCATATAAAGACGGATTTGCAAAATTCTTTTTTGTTTGAAAGGCGTTGGGTTTATTCAGAAATTTCATATAGATTCCATTTAAATTTCATATAGATCTGATGATGCGGTTCGGAGACAGACAACGGAACTCTTAAAAAAATTATAGTAAATCAACCGCGATTGCTGTTGTCGCATAAATATGCATAGTTTTGGACCCAAGGACGATGAAATTTTGAATTGGTGTGGGATAGATACGATAACTAAAAAGTGAAAACTTAAAAAAAAAAAAAATAACAACCGACTCCCGGAAAAACACTACAAAGTGAAAAAACTTTGTTTTTTTTTCACTTTGTAGCGTTTTTCTCACATACATACAAGAAAAAAATATTTAAATAAACATGTCGAATTGATAACCTCCTTCTTTATGAAGTCGGTTAAAAATGACTGATTAAATTAAAGTTATTTTTCAGGCCTCAGCTTGTTACCATATTGGCAGACACAATTACATTCTGTCTGTACATTTATGGCACCAATTGATTGATAATACCTGTACTCCATTTGAAATAAGATTAGACATTCAAACAAACCTTTTTTACAATCCTTTCAACCGATTTTGACTTCTATTCTGTAGGCATAAAGAATGCACTACAAGCAAAAAAGTGGTTACAATACCAACTGTATACTGCAGATGCCATTTATCATGCCACCAACGCAATAGAAGTTAAAATCAGTTGAACAGACTAAAAAAGGTTTATTTAAATGTCTAATCTTATTTCAAACGGAGTAAAGTTAAATTTGATTAATGATCTGTTTAAAAAAATATTATAATGAATAGCTTATTACGTTCCCCATGTGATTGACGTTGCAAACAAGGAAGACTTTCAAATTCGGCTTATCTAAAACAGACTCTAAGTCTGTGGATTGTACAGAATCAAGTTCTTCTAACTTAACAGACAGCTGTGCTGCTGGGGAGTTTGTTGCGCCACTTAGCTTAGCGCTAAAGCATTAGGAGGGAGTGGTGTAGGTGGGAGTTTTGGGGGAGTGTCTTATGTAATTTTGACGTTCAAAAAGAGCCGACTCTCAACCTAGCATGAATAAATGATTTTTGATATTTATTGTAACAGCTGAGCCCCAAATTAAATTGTAAAAAATACCTCTGGCATTGCCTCGTTGGAATAGTAATTTATCAACATTATTCGGAAACACAAAAAAAAATAGGCATTGGATTAACTGTGTTGGCGTTGTATGTAAGTTGATAATGCTACCATACGTTCGGCACACTAATTTAACACATCATCAATCAGAATCTGAATCTTCAAAAATGCTTCTCAAATGTTCTTAGAATGTGTGTGTGTAAATAACGCAATGAATATTGTTCTACTGTCAGATTGTTACGCAACTACCCCGCAGGTGACTCGACACTGACCGAGCGTCAAAACCGGACGTGTTTCTTGCCGACTGTGCCACATATTGCCTACACGTTTGTGCGACATGTTTGACAGATTTTGTGCAATTATTAACGACCCCTCCCCCTCGTCAGCAAAAGTAAGCAAAGCTCTTACTCCCCCCTTCCATGCTCACGTAAACGTTGGTACAAGCATTTTCCAATGTGTTCTGGTTTATTAATTGATTTATGAGCAGTATTTGTAAGTCTAGAAATAAGGAATAGGTTCGGAATAGAGGACTTTAACGCATATAATATAAATATGCATCCATCTCAATAAAATTTGCTTAAATAAATTAAGCAAATTTTATTGAGATGGTATTCAGTTATTGTAATCTTTATATATGAACAAAACAAAATAGATTCTTTTAAAATGTTGGTATATTATTTCAAATTAACAGTCTTCAGTCCATGACACACGAATCCATGACTCTAAGTCTTCGATGACATTGGATGTTTGCTGCTCACTTTCGTGTGATTTTAAAATATCGTCATCGTTTTCTTCGAGCCATTCATAGACAAGTAGAGTTGCCAGTTGCCATATGTGTACAAACCAAGATCGACTAAAATTTGTAGAAAATCCAAACAAATAAAAAAAAAATACTGCTGACGTAATCACCATCCAGTCACACCATCCCCCATGTCATCAAAAATAAGCAAAACAAAGACGGGGCCCCCCTGTAGTGCTAATACTTGAATGGCCCCTAAAGGCCTATCCGCATACAACAGTGCCGACACGTGCCGATCAGTAACGTATCGTTAAGTGTCAGTGAAATATGATATTGTAGTATACATTTTGTACGACGCTATCCGTACTCGTCAGTGACAGTGGCGTTCAGTGATGTCAGTGCTGCGCCGACGCTCGCCGTGATCCGACGTGAATTTCTAGCGGACAATATTTTGCCTGAGACCAGTTGCCAGTATACTATTGAGTCTTTGGCTGAGACGGTCGCAGTATTCCATGATAGATGACGAAAAGTTGATCGAATTGGTCCGTGTACATACTGTAATCTTGAATATCGAGGCATTTTACAAGCACGTGAAACTGCTGCAGGGTACTAAAAATCACTGCACGCGTCATGTCGGTACTGACATTTATGAATAGCGCGTCACGGAACTGTACGGTACGGAACTGTCGGCACTGTTGTGTGCGGATAGACCTTTAATTGAGTAAAACACGATCAATCATTTTGAAACAGATTGCTAATCCATTGCGAAAAATGTGTCTGCTCAACAACATATATCGCAATGAATATTGTTGAACTGTCAAAATGAAACAGATTATGATTAATCGCGTGCTACGCAATTAGGGTGTCGACCATGTGTGTAGTGCCCCTAAAACGGCGAGATATAAATTAACCCCACGTTTTAACGGACGAAATAAAATCGCGGCGGGATTTTATTTTCACATTGGATTTTCAACGCTCTTTTTAGCGCCGAGAGTTGAAAATCGAACACTGTTTTTTCGACGCGCTGAGTCTCACTCGCGCTGCACTCTGTTGGATTCTCGATTGCTCGGTCCAACACCGAGAGTTCAAGATCCAGTGCGCGAAAATTTTCGCGATTTTAGAACGTCCATGCCGTCTTTGTGTCGACACAAGAAAATAAACTAAAGCTAGAAATATTAACGTCCGATTTCTTTAGCTTTAAAAAAAAAAAATGGTCCGATGTGACAGAGAAGAATCCTTACTACTTCTACAACTCGATGGCCACATACATATTTAAGGACGTTTATACACATAGTCTTTCCAATTCACGAGTGCCCGTCATGCTTTTCTTTTTTTGACTTGCCTGTGACTAGGTAACTTACTAAATTAAGGCCTTCAGCCAGAGCTACAAACTTTAAAACTAAGCGACCCTGTAGGGATCCGACCTCGGCATAGGACGTCGCTGGAAGAGGGCAGCAAGGGACGGGTTGGATCGGAGTGAGCGTGTCTCGCGACTCTTACGACATTTTTATAGTACTCATCATCATTTCAGCCGAAAGACGTCCACTGCTGGACATAGGCCTACCCCAAGCACCGCTATTTCGACCGGTTCTGTACTTCTCGCATCCAGCGGATTCCTGCGGCCTTCACTAGGTCATCGATCCATCTTGTGGGAGGCCTTCCAACGCTACGTCTTACAGTACGCGGTCGCCACTCCAGAACCTTCCGGCCCCATTGGCCATCTGTTCTGCGAGCAATGTGCCCGCCCACTGCCCGGGCTATGTCGGTTACCTGGGTTCCCCTACGGATCTCTTCTCTTTTATAGTACTTACAGGTCCTTATATCGAATCGATGTTATTTCAACTTACAATGGCACAATAAAAAATTTCTTACGTTTTTTGCAATTTGCAGGTGTTAACCAATGTCAGATTGTATCATCACTACATAGTATAAAACAAAGTCGCTTTCTCTGTCTCTATATCCCTATGTATGCTTAAATCTTTAAAACTACGCAACGGATTTTGATGCGGGTTTTTTTTAATAGATAGAGTGATTCAAGAGGAAGGTTTATATGTATAATACACCGACCTCCACGCGGGCGACGCCGCTGGCAAAAGCTAGTGTTGATTAAAATATGATTCGCGACTGTAACAAATATGGCTTTTTAGATTTATAATCATCAAAATCTTCAATACAACCCTCTAAATTGATTTAATAACTTTTTCATGAATGAAGTGCGTATTACACTATCCAATTTGTAGGAAATCTATTTAGGAAATCGGAAATTGTAATCGAAGCTAGAACAGTTGCATCGGATTTAGTGAAATTGGAAGGTCCCGACCGCACTAAATAGTACATACTTCCTAAATTTTTGCAACCCATTGTAATTCTACGTCATGAGTCATGGCTGAGTAGTCAGTCCGATTTAAGAATAAGAAGATTAAGAATCTTTATTTGTAAACATAGGTAGTTACGCGGTGTGTGAGATGTCACAATATTAGTAAAGATTCTCCATGGTTTGCTCCGAAGCATACAAATATTATCAAATTTGATTTTATTCATTTATAAACATTTAAATGTCAAATAATATTAAATAAGTTATACACAACTGGTAGTCAAAATCATAAGTAAAAAAAACAATTATACAGAGGTCAATATCAAAATTTCACTTAGATTAGATGTCAAGTAACAAAGACATGTCAATAATTAAAATTTATAGTGTTATTTTAGAACGATGGAAAGTTTATTTTGAAAAGCTAATGAACGAAGAGAATCAATGGAATGGTGTGCTCAGAGAGGTACAAGTAAATATGGGTTTGGTGAGGGAAATTAGCATGGATGAAGTAAGAAAGGCAGTTCATGGTATGAAAAATGGAAAGGCTATGGGCCCAGATGATATACCAGTAGAAGTATGGAAGTGTTTAAAAGAAGATGGATGTATGTGGCTGACTTTATTCTTCAATTAGTTGTTGCATGAAGGAGGGATCCTACAAGAATGGTGCAATAGTTCACTAGTGCCCATCTTCAAGAATAAAGGGGATGTACAGGACTGCAATAACTATCGAGGGATAAAGCTCATGTCACATAGTATGAAGGTATGGGAGAAAGTAATAGAGAAAAGACTGCGAGAGGAGAGTGAGATTACCCCAAACCAGTTTGGGTTTATGCCAGGTCAAGGAACAATGGACGCCACTTTTGCACTCCGCCAATTATGCGAGAAGTACAGACGTGCACACAAGAACTTGCACATGGTGTTCATTGATCTGGAGAAAGCGTATGATAGGGTACCTCGGGACGTGTTGTGGTGGACCTTGAAAGAGAAAGGGTTGCCCGAGAAGTATGTAGAGTTAATTCGTGCCATGTACAGTCAATCTCGTACCTACGTCCGGTCGGCTGCTGGCAATACCGACGAGTTCAATGTGGCTGTAGGCTTGCACCAGGGATCGGCTTTAAGTCCTTACCTCTTCGTATTGATCATGGACGCTCTGACGTCGGACATACAGGAAGAGGCACCCTGGTGTATGCTGTTTGCCGACGACATTGTTCTAGTCGGTGAAGATGTGTCCGAGATCCAGAGCAGATTGGAGAAGTGGCAACAGAAGCTGGAGAATGTTGGCTTGAAAATCAGCAGAACCAAAACTGAATATATGTTCTGCGATTTCGGCGGTCTCTCCAACTCTGGAGCCATAGCGCTTGATGGCGCGCTTCTCCCAGTCTGCTCCGACTTTCAGTATCTCGGTTCACTCGTGCAAAGCGATGGCGAAGTAGATCGGACAGTAAAGCACAGAATTAACACTGGATGGATGAAATGGCGGCAGGTTACGGGAACAATCTGCGACTCCCACATTCCCCTTAAACTTAAAGGGAAGATATATAAAACCATGGTAAGACCTGCCGTCTTGTATGGATCCGAATGTTGGGCCACAAAAGGGATGAATGAAAAGCAATTGCATGTAGCCGAGATGAGAATGTTAAGAGGGATGTGTGGTGTTACACGGAGGGATAGAATAAGAAATGAGTACATAAGAGGAAGCCTGAAAGTAGCACCGATAACTGAAAAGTTGTGTGGAAATCGTTTATCATGGTATGGGCATGTGCTAAGGAGGAATGAGAAAAACGTCGTGAAGAAAGTTTTGAGTATGAATGTCGATGGCTATAAGAGTAGGGGAAGACCAAAGAAGCGATGGATGGACTGTGTGAATGATGATATGGTTAGAAAGGGTGTGACTACGGAGATGACGACTAATAGAGAAGTGTGGAAGGAAAAGATATGTTGCGCCGACCCCAAATAAATTGGGATAAGGGCAGGAGAATGATGAATGAAATGATTTTATCCTTCAAAAACTCAGTTATTATATTAAGATTTTTTTACAAGAAACTTCTCTAAATGTTTTTTGAATAGTTGAATATTTAATATTTTAGTTGATTCTGGTATATGGTTGTAAATAATTGGTACCATACAAAAAATACTATTACGCATCAGTGCTGTCTTGGACTGTCTCGAACACAGATTTAGAATTCAATTTAGTCCAGTGTGATCACTAGCTTCCAATTTCCTAATTAGAGTTTCTACAAATTGGATAGCGCAATACGTACTTTATTAATTAAAAAGTTTTAAATAGGACTAAATGAACTATGAGGGCATATTTAATGATTATATTTCTGAAAATACATACGTGTCTAGTCGCAAATCATCGTCAGAAAAGTTTTAGCGCAAACTGAATTTTATGTGTGGATTTCAAAGTAGTTTTTCCAAAAGCACATAACTACGTATATTTTATTTTATTTTATTTATTTGGAAGAAGAAACAATTACACATTATATTTTACAAATAAATAGTACATAAGGAGTTATATAAATGTGCAACCAACAACATTCTCCACAGATACACAAAAAGACAAAGACAATGTTGACTAAGTAAAAGTCGGGTAGAGTAGATGAGAACATGAAATAAAATACACATAGATTGCAGCTAGTAACATACAATAAGGAAAATTTATAGAGACTTTAATACAATGTTGTTATTCTTTCGATTTTTTGATTGCGTCAAGCAATATGTTTCTAAATTTTCCAACGGATACAGCGAATAAATCCAAGTTAGAGAAAAACTTATTAAAATTGCCTGTGAGGCGACGTAGAGGTGCCCGCAAGCCTGCATTCGTACGACTAGGAGTGACAGTGTATATGTTTTGAAACTAAATTGCGAACAAAGTCAAACAGCAGTGATAGCCGCGCGTTCGTGTTAAAACAAAAGAACCTTGTGTTATGTGAACTTACCGGGTCCCGAAAATCCCTCGTCGCCAGAACCCATGTTGTCATCAGAGTCTTCCTCGCCGTGCACCTCCACCTTCACGATATGAGCTGCACAAGAAAAAAACATGTTATCATACGTTATTTTTAATATTTCTTATTAGAAATGGGCCGACTATGACTTTGGCCAACTAGCCGACTAGCTGAATAGTTGGCTGCAAAATTGCCGACCAAACAAGCCGATCATAGCTTTAGGTCGAGTTCGGGTGACATCGGTAATGTTCGCGACTACGCTTTCAGCTCCTACGTGCCGGATGCGCGGCGTCAGGCGGAATTGTCAGAATATGTTTTTACTTGCTTTGCATTTATTCTATCATTGTTTAAGTGCGAGCCGGCGTTTTTGCCTATCCTATTCTAGATTGCACTGAAAGTAAAAACTGTAAAACTGATTTTATAATAAAAATAATAACAGTAAAGATTTAAATTTCATTTCTATCACCTTCTTTAACATTTTTAAGCATATTAACACGAGTAAAAAACGGGCCGACTAGTCGGCGGTTTTACTCAATATGGCCGTACATCACTACTTCTTGTAGAAGATCGATCGATCATCCATTGTTCTTTTTTATTTTTTGACGGCCCTCTTCATTGATAATCAAAAAACCCAAGATACACAATCAGCGCAGTTTCAAAAACTTCCGCATTGAAAGCGTGTTAACACGCGGATGGACTGCTCGCTCTAGCAAATGATGTCCCTAAGTGGCGGAAAAAGAGATAGAAATACAGAAACATGCTGAAACAATCCATAAGTGTACAGTCACCAAAGGAGATAAGTAGGGTCATCGGATATTGTTATTATTATTATCCTTTAAAGTACCACTTTTGAGCGAAGGCCTCCCTACTTCCCTACCCTTCTCTCTGTCCAGAGCTGCCAAGGACCAATCTTTATTAAAGGAGTCCAGCTCATCTAGCCATCTCCATCAGGGCCTGTCGTGATATTGTTTGCCAATAAGCAGATCTACATAAGTAGTTGAAGTTTATAAAAAATTGATGGATGTTCTCAAATGAAATTTGATTTCTTAAAGGAACGAAAATATCCATCGGTTTATCAAATAGAGAGTGCTTGAGTGACAGTCAACTTTTAACACCAGAAAAATGCAGGATCCCTCTTAACCCTTTCGCGAGCATTGGCAAAAAGTTTGCCACAGCAGTATTTTGCATCTGGCATGTAATCAATTTGAAATAATGATTTTTTTTTCCATAATTTAATAGCGATAGGCAAACATATTGCCACCCCCATAAAAGTAAATAGGAGTATGGGGGGGGGGGTGCAATTGTTCAGAAATGTTATGTAGGGGACCTCTAACTATGTAAAAAAAAACTAACTAGCAGCTCCTGAGCCCCAGGGTAAAAACTGCTATTTAAATAACAGATTTCTGAAACTTACGTCTAAACAGCGTCTTGTTCTGCAAATGCTTCTGGAACTGGGCCTCGGTGTGCAGCACTTGCTTCTTGAAGTTGATCGCATTCCGCAGCTGAGTGATGCAGACCTCGCATATGCCGCCATCATGTCCTTGCTCTGACGCATTCAACTGGTGACAAGAATAAGGGTTTAATGCAACAATTTGACTAAAAGATGATAAAGCACGTTAAGCAGTTGGTCTCGGCTGTTATTTGTGGATCTTTGACAATTGATATTGGTTGTCAACAAAAGTCTGACAATTGATATTGGTTGTCAACGAAAGTCTGACAACTAGTTAAATAGTGAGGGATTGGAGAGGCCTATGGGCAGAGTGCACTTCTAAAGGCTGATAACTAATAGACACCCACTGATCAAGGTGGCTTAGTACAAAGAAGAGGGCTAGTTCTTGTGTGAGTGAATAGGTTTAAAACCTGAGGAGTATCTAGTGCAGAATATTTTTTGTCATTTTAAATTTTTTATAGTGTTTACAGGAGGAACAAAGGAGTTAGAAGGGTAATCTTGATCTTGTGAAAATGTTTGTTTAGATAGATAAGTGGTTTCATTTTTATTATGACGCCAAATGATGATTCCCAAAAGACCAAAATGAATTTAAAAAAAATAGAGCATTACGGTTTAAGTGGGCCAAACCAGTCCAAGATAATTTCGTCAGAAATGTTTGGTCAGTTACACAAAGAACGAAGTTTTTAGTACGCAAGCGTAGCGTATGACACGTCCATGAAGATACGGTTGAGCTCCAGCCTAATCGAAGCGGCGGTGGCGGCTGCCAATATGGCCACACTCGAGCAAATACTAAAAGCAGTTTACTGCCAGTTTAGAGAGCCTCTTACAAAAAACAAAATAATAATCCTAATATGAATGTTTTTGATATTGAATTCTGTAGTTTTCAAAGCCTTACAACAGTGTTTTACTTACGATTATGTCGAAACATTCTCTCAACATGTCGGCGTAGATCTCCTCTTCGCCCATCCAATGATACACGCTTTTAATGTCTTTAAACGCACCTTCCGATGCACAACATCGACACATTCCGGGATTCATTGTAGACTCCATCATGTTTAAAGATACTTTTCTTACATTTACACTTAAAAATCTTAAATTTAATTGGAAAAAAAGCTAAAGGACGCTACAACTTCGAAGCTCCGCCATTTTCTGGTAGTTTTTTTTCTCGTTCCATTTTACTTGGAAACGAGATGTAGGCAAAGGTGACTACTGCGGAACAGCCAGACTAAACTCAACCCTATTTCCAAAATATTATCTCAATAATCAGTTTTGTACTTTCTCATAAATTCAAAACAAATTTAAAAAATGCAGAATGTTTTAAAAAGATTTTTTTTTCTGTGTAAAAAAGAATTAGCAAAACTACAAAAATGTAAATGGCCTGTGGTTTGTTTTAACTAGAAAACATAAAGTGCCTGCTGTCATTTTGCGACTTTGCGTTCCATATTCCATCATCAGATCAGGCAGGATTTTTCGTTAGTTGTAGCATTAAATATGTAATTTGTTTATCTTTCAGCTGTAAAGTGAACAGGGTAACACTTATATTCATGTTTAATATCATTAAATTATAGTATCGGAATCAGACAAATTCAACCAATTGTCACCACGATAATAGCCCTCGGTAATTGCTGTAGAGATAATTTTGTGGAAAATTAATAGAAAATAGCTAAATAGAAGTCTTGTAAAGTATAATTAACGCCATGTCGCAAGGCATAGTATGCCGCTGCTGCCTCTTGCGAGCTCCTGATAAATACCTGAAGACACAATATTCAATATTGGACAAATCAGAAGTTTACGCCGATATGATAAAAGATTGTTTCGAAATTCAGGTAAATAATGCATAAACACGACTACTTTTTATAAAAAATTATGACTAACTACATCTCCCTACTAATCTACGCTTACAATTCTACCCAAACGAAATTTTTGTCTTTATTTGGGAGAGTTAGTATTTGTTTGTAAATTATAATAATGACCTAATTCATAGGAATAAATTATTCTAGTAGTATGTGTTAAATTATATACAACCGTGTGTTTTGCATTGAAATATATTTGACAGTAAAAGATTGAATTGAATGTCAGTTCAATACGATATTCAAAAAGGTACTAGAACCTCTTCTTAACATTCCCTCCCTTCTTCACTTGAGGCTCATCAGCTCAGTCAGATAGAGCAGCCTTGGCTTGTATAGCGGCTTCGTTAACATGTCAGCCAAGTTTTGCGCCGAAGTAACCTTTTTAGCCACCAAATTATTATTTAAAATGCATTCTCTCAAAAAGAAGTGTCTTCTTTTGACGTGCATATGCTTAGTCTGATGGTGGTTCTCAATCGGATTCTTGCTGAGTTTCAATGCAGACTCATTGTCTATTAGCAACTTCACTATTGCCACGTCCATAGCTATGTCATTAACAATTTTCTTTAGCCACAAAACTTCTCGAGCAGCTTCGCTCGCCGCTACAATCTCAGCTTCGGTTGACGAGAGTGCTACAGTTCTCTGGCGATTGCTCCGCCAAGAGATGGCGCCACCTGAGTACAAGCAAAGCATGCCAGATGTCGATCTTCCTGTGGTGGGGTCACCTCCGTGATCTGCATCTGTGTACATCACGATATCGTTATGCTTACCTTTATACGTGTACGTGATGCCGTAGTCCAGAGTGCCTTGAATGTAACGAAATATTCTTTTCACTCTTACTACATCTTCATTACTCGGGTTTTGTAGTGTTCTAGACACCACTCCTACAGCGAAAGCTATGTCTGGTCTTGTGCCAACCATTAAATAGGACAAAGCACCAACTGCCTCGCGATATGGAAATCGTTCCTTACAGTCAGTCGTCTTTTCTGTTTGCGGATACTTTACAATCGGCGTTGGTGCTGGTTTACAGTTTACCATACCAAAACGTTGCAGTACTTTCCTTGCGTACGCCTTTTGGTCTATTGTGATAGATCCATCATCGGAAGTATGTATCTCTATTCCGAGAAAATAGGATGCGAGCTTGGTCGTGACTTTAAATCTTTTCCTTAGCTCGGTGTAAACATTTTCCACTTCATTTTCATCACTCGCAGCCACCAATCCGTCATCCACATATAAAGCTATTATAGCTTTCTTATCCCCTCTTTTCCTGATGAACAGGCATGGATCCGCTGAACTTTGCTCAAAACCAATTTGGATGATATAATCCGTTATACAGGTGTTCCAGCATCTCGGTGCTTGTTTCAATCCGTAAAGACTTTTCTTGAGTTTACACACCTTCGATTCACTCTGGCATCCTTCAGGAGGTTTCATAAAGATCTCTTCATTGAGCGTTCCATATAAAAATGCCGTAGACACGTCAAATTGTCCAAGTGTCATTTTTTCATTTGCTGCGGTACTTAAGAGAGCTCTGATAGTGCTTGTCTTAGCTACCGGGCTAAAGGTATCGTAATAATCAAGGCCTTTTTTTTGCGAAAAACCTTTTATAACGAGTCTAGCCTTGTATCTTTCGATACTGCCATCTGGGTAAGTTTTTATTTTATAAATCCACTTGCAAGGAATGGCTTTGCGTTTAGGTGGGAGATCAACCATTTCCCACGTGTCATTATCCTTCAGCGAATGTAACTCTTCATTCATTGCTTTTATCCATTTATCTTTGTCAGTACTGTTCATAGCTTCTTTGTATGTTCTGGGCTCCGGATTAACTTCATCATCTCTACTCACGGTCATAACAAAACCATCATATCTAGAGGGAGGTTTGAGGTCAGATTTGCTTCTGAGTGTCTTGAGCCTTTCAGTTTCTATCTCTTGTGCAGATAAATACTCATCACTTTCAGGTTCCATCTCCATTTCTCTTTCCGATTCAATAGATCTGTCGAAATCGTTTTCAGCACTCAAACTGTGATCAGCATCTTCTTCATCATCAGTAACAGAGGCATGTTCTGCGGCTGATGTCAATGCGACTGGATCCAGATAAGGAGGTTGTAGAATGATTTCATTACGTGGTGAAAAAGTTCTCTCCTGAAACGTTACATCTCGAGATCTTATGAGTGTACTGTTTTCTTTGCACCAAATTCTGTATCCATCATCGTTGTCATATCCAATTAAGACTCCTTTCACGGCTTTCTTGTCCATTTTCTTTCTATTGCATTTTGGGATGTGGGCGTAGCAGGTGCTTCCGATAATTCTCAAATGTTTGATATTGGGTTTCTTGCCGAACCAGAGTTCATAAGGTGACTTACCTTCTTGTGTCGGTCCAGTGCGATTCAGGATGTAAGTGGCAGTATTGACAAGTTCAGCCCATAGGCCCTGAGGCATTTCTTCATGCGCATGCATCATGGCTCTTGCTGACTCTACAATCGTTCTATGGTCACGCTCACAACATCCATTCTGTTCTGGCGTATAAGGCATCGTCAATCTTTGACGTACTCCGTTCTTGTGTAAAATTTCCCGTACTCTCGCATTGTCGAATTCACCGCCGTTGTCGCTAAGAATTTCTTTTACAGTATGTCCAGTAGCTTTAGTCTCTGCCAACATTTGCTCAAGTTTTTCATGAACTTCTCCCTTTCCAACGGCCTGAATAGCTGTACCATTTGCAGTTGTAACTGTGTGCGACGTAGAGAAGTACTCAAAGGTTTTAAATAAGTCTCCTCGATTTGAAACGTGACTAGTAGACCCATTGTCGACATACCAGCTGTCTTGATCGATGTCTTCCACATTATTTACAGTTGCCATTAGGTTCATATTGACGTTTGATGTACTTTGGTTATTTGGCGTGGGTTTGGGTGGTCTCCCATCGGCTAACCATTTCGGACAAGTTTTGACTCTGTGCCCTAGCTGTCCGCAATAGTTGCATTTCCTTTTCTTGTCTCTCTGCTTGCTTTTGTCTTTCGATCTCAGTACTAGGGCTTCTTCAATAATGGTCTCTCGGTTTCCACTTGTTAAAGCCCTTTCATGAGCACACAACTGTATCGTCAAGTTTTCGATGTTCCTATCGCTCTTATTCATTAACAGCCAGCTCGATTTGAAATGAAAATATTGATCAGGAAGTGTGTCCAAGATTTTGCAAATTAAAAGCATTTCGGGAAGATTATTACCTCCAATTTCTTTATTCAATTCGTACCAGATGTTTTTGAGCGTTGAAATGTGAGTAGCCATATCGTGATCTTCAGTCTTCTGAAAGCGGAAGAATCTCATGCAAAGTTCATAACTTCGATCCTCCTTGGCTCCATCATAAAGACGATGCAACTCTGTCCACATTTCACTTGACGTATTGCACCGCATGACCTTGTGCAGGGTTTCTTCTGTCATGTTTGTGGTAAGAATAAGCAAGGCATGACTGTCAAGGCTTTGGTAGTTATCCAATACCGTCTTATATTCCAACAACTTTGCTGGTAACGCCGGTGCCGCTGGTGGCTCTGGCTTAGTTACTTTACCCTGGATAATGTCTAGCGTACCTGGAGTGCTCCGCAAGAGCAGGGAAATCTTGTATTTCCACGTCTGCCAGTTTGTACTTCCTTCTAAGCGCCCAATCTCAAATCTCACAGAATTCATCTTTCTGTAACTTCTTGATAGATGCGTACTTATTAAATAGGTCACAAAATCCAGTTTCAGCACGTTAAAATATCGTTTTTACGCTCTGCTACCATGTTAAATTATATACAACCGTGTGTTTTGCATTGAAATATATTTGACAGTAAAAGATTGAATTGAATGTCAGTTCAATACGATATTCAAAAAGGTATTAGAACCTCTTCTTAACAGTATGTATATTGAATAGCAATAGAGAAAACACTACACTTATTAAACCTACAGAAATGTACCTTGAACAAATACTGTCACTGTGTTCAATTCCACAAGTTTTGTATTGATTATCCTATGCTTACTCAGTTTTACAATTTTGCTCATTTATTTATCGCTGTCTTCTTATTAATAGTAGTATTACAAAATGTTTAATATCAGTTCTGAGTCGTTCCCCTTTTCTAAGGCCTCCTCCAAACCCTTTCAATTGGCCTAGCCCAATGACTTCCAGCCATCCTCAATGCATCCATGCCTCATGACATCCTGCCATTTTTCCAAGGGTTTCGCTTTCTTCTCTTCCCCCCCTAGGGTGCTGTTAAAGTTGTCTGCAAAAGATGACCTTATGTTGGGTGATAAAATAACTATAATCACATTCCATCATTTTAATAATTATTATTAATTATTAATTCTATCTTCATAAAGCTGACATAAAGTTAATGTGTACATGCATTCACGCATTTGTTAAACTGCAGGCATATCACAAGCACCGATTTGTCGACGGAAGAATAGACATGACTATTAACTAAATGATGTGCAATAGGAGAAGATAGCTATGTTTTTCTATTAATTATCACAGTTATGCGTTCTAAACTAATCACGATTTTGTAGATAATCGTAGATACTTTGTAGCCGTTGAGTAGAAAGATTGTTGTCTTCTGAAATAGTCTACATTTATAAAGACCTAGACAAAGATCATTAGGAACTAAAGACAAAATGACAGATTGTAGAAGGATATCTACGGTGCTATGTCAAAAATGGAGAAATGAAATGTGACTTTGTAATGAAAAAGCACTGTCTATTCTTTGTAGAAATAGAAAGCGTCATGCTTAGCCTGCTGCTGTATTTAAAAGCAAGAGATAGACATTAGAGAGCTCTACAATTCCAGTCAGGCGAGATTGAGTTAGAGAGCACTAAAGTTGTGGTGTTAATAAATAAAAACACACATAACAATGTTATGTGATGACCTTACTGGTGACGTTCTTCAGAAAGGTCAGGTGCATAGTACTTGCAACCAATTAGCATGTATGACCAGATGTATGAACGTGAACGACGCAAAAGGAGTATGCAAGGATCGTAGCAGGTGGCGTTCTGTACTTTCTGCCTACCTCCATAGGACAAAGTCGTGAGTTTGTGTATGTACGTGTAACAATGTTTTAACAGACGAGGAGACATAACCAACTTCTGTAGGGAGGTTTGCTGGTTGGAATAACCAACGATGGCCACCATGACCCACTCACAATGGTCTACCTGAAGGATTAAGTGCGGAAGGCGAGCCTATAAAATAACAACACATCTATCATAACCAGTGATCGGATAATCGGGCTAATATACCTACACTTCACTTTTATTCCCACGAAAGAATAATACGGAAATGCCTTTCAGAATCCCGGATCCCAGAATCGTTTGAAATTCCCGAGATTGCTAAAAATGTTACCTGCATACAAAAAAAATTTTCATTGAATAATGCTTACATACTTACACGTACTATCAATACGGCTGTTCCTTGATAAACTCTCATTGTAATTTTAAAACCCGATTCTAAATTACTTAGATTAGAACTTGTAATTTACAATTAAAGTATTAATGAGAACTGGTTTAGTAACAGGCCAGCAGCCTTAAGTACTTATGGAATTGAAACAATTATAATTTTATGTGTAGTACCATTTATTTTCGTACAAAAGCAAATTATTATTAAGTATAAAAAATACAACAGTCAAAAATTTATATTTTTTAGTCTTCTGTTCATATAAAATACAATCAATTAGTCGATTCAATCACTAACCTGATAGATAAATCAATTTCCACTACTTGACCACATTGTGCACATTAGCATTTTTTATTGATATTCGATTTGTTTTGAATAAAATAAAGATACTAAATCAAAATAACCACTGCTATAATTAAGTTTGTTATAGTTGTTTTTACAAAATTGTTCAAGCCCGGGACCCGGGATCACTTATTTTTTCAGAAAGGAATGTCCATATTATTCTTATGCGGGAAGAAGTTTAGGTATTTACGCGCCCGATTATCCGATCACAGGTGATAACATAGCATCAAGCCTGGATATGAAAGGTTGGACAGAGGTGTACCTATAATACGCGTAATTTGCCAATTATGCAAAAAATAAGACGGGAATTGGAAAAAAAACAATGCTTAAAAGAAAAAAACTAACCAAGTTTATAAAAAAACAAAACGAACCGAAAAAAGCCAGGAATTAATCAATTCTTCCTTACATGTTGCAGATACCTCTGGACCCTTGTGACACTGAGGGCGGTATTTGTGAGGTCTGCATCACAAGACTACGGGATGCGTGCGACTTTAAGGAACAAGTACAGCAGTGTCAGAAGGAGTTTGTGTCTCAACTTCATTCTTATAGTGTTAAAGGTATGAATTTGATGTTTTATAACTAACAAAAGACAGAACATTCGAGCTTTGGCCCTGGAATTGCAGACACCAGCTAATACGGGCTGGTGTCTGCAACACCACGTCAATAGCGTAGCGCATATTTTGCATACAGGTGGGAAAAGAGATTATTTAATCCACCCCAGCTCGTTAAGAAAGTTTACTGATGATGTCACGGAAGGTACCTGGGTTACCGAAGTACACACGGCTACACATCAAGCTATAAATTTCCAGTATTAGCTGATCTCGCATTGTATAGAATTTCCGTACAGGCGACATCAGCGTAAACTGGAAATGCATAGCTTGATATGTTGCCGTGCGTACGTGGTGACCACCGGGCCGTTTAGAAGCACATGAGCTGCTGTTTGGTAGGCCTCCCACCAAATGAACCGATGACCTGGTAGGGGCCGCAGGATTCCGCTGGATGCGGGAAGCACAGAACCGGTCGAAGTAGCGGAGCTTAGGGGAGGCAGGCCTATGTCGAGCAGTGGACGTCTTTCGGCTGATATGATGAATGATGATGATGATGAACTGCTGTCTCGTCTTCTTCCTTGGAAGCCCTGCACAGCGGACTGTCTGTGGCTCATAGGAGTCACAGACAGTCCGGATCATTTAATAAACACCTCTTTGTCATAGGACAAAGAGGTGTTTATTAAATTATCGGTGGCCAGTTAAAACTACTGTAACTACGCAGCTGTTGTGGAGCCCTGGTACCTCATTAACAGCATAACTATGTGAAAGTCTATTAACTGCTCCGAAATTACAATGTTAATTTTTATTCTTTTTATTTTTTACTATGTCTGACATATTCTCGTCGTTATTTGACACATCAATTCTAATATCGACTATTTATTAGTGATTGCCAGGGAAATCATGTCACTTGGCTTAAATAGGTTCATTTTATTTATGTAGATTCTTTTATATATTGTGAATGAGAGAATATGACAAAACCGGTAAAAGACTGACACGCCCTCCTGCTCCACTCAGAGCGGGAAGTCTAAAAAAAAAGCCAATTATGCATGAAGTGAAAAGTAAAACTATTCCATGAAAGACCTAGAGTAGGTCCTTCATTAAATAGTTTTACTTTTCACAACACAACACCTGGTCCAGGTCCTAGACCATGTAGGCGCGGTCCGAGGGGGGGTTCCTAGGGGTCATGACGCCCCCCCCAAGCCGAAAACGTAGAGCTTAAAATAGTAAATTTTCGAAAATACAATACATTTTCTTATTAATATGTAGGTAGTCTTTCTCTGTGACCCCCACCCCCCCCAAAGTCTTTAGCTGCGACCGCGCCTGAGACCATGTGTTGTAACTTGTAACATTATCTATAAATAATAAATGGATTTTATTTTTAGTTTTTCATTTCGCCTTTCAGATGAATCGAGTCCAAAGGTGAAGGAAGAATATCTAGAATTGGATGACGACCATGGGATTTATTTTCTAGGTAAGCATAACGCCCTTATTCTCAAGGGGTAGGCAGGAAAGTATAGTACCTTGGCAGCTATCGGCGTGTTCTATGTTGGCGTCTTTTTAGATTTCTAAAGCCAAATGACAAAGACGGCACCCGTAGACCACGTTCGCATAGACATAAAATTATCGCGCACTGGATTTTCTGCTCTTGGTGTTCACCTGAGCATCGAGAATCCAACAAAGTGTATCCTAGCGCGTCGAAAAAACACACTGTTGTATTTTGAACCCTCGACGCTCAGCAGTGTGTTGTAAATCCGAGAAGACGCGAAGAAGAGTTTGAGCGAGCGTGGAATTATAATTCCGCCAGAAGCAACTTTGTTTTGAAGAGAGATGCTATGAAATACAATCAATAAACCATCTTATATTTACGGTCGGTAGAATCAAATTTGTGCATGCGTCAATAGTCGTCCTGATTACGGTCCATTTCACTTTGCGCTGCCGACGCGCACTTGGCTAGTTTTTGAAGTGAAAACTTCTTTAGGTGCTCTTTTGCCTTCTTTCTGAACAGTGAATGAAACAACCGTCACGCTCGGGTCGGTGACGATGAATCTGGTATACCTGGCCCCAGTCAGATATACTTTACACCGTGACATTTTAGTGGTCTTACAAACGTGATCCACTCAATGTATCCGACATATAAAATACCTGTACGCGCAATTAAAAAAGGTTACCATTAATTATGATATTAGGTGTAAAGAAAGATAAATAATGTTTTGGAATTATGAAACACCCTGGTAACAATATTTACGTATCAAACTTTAAAAGATATTTATAAGATTCCATCACCATTACATTCCATCTCCTTAACAGGATGTTTCAAGCTACTCCATGCGTCTTAGAATTAAATTTTCATCTTTTAAATCTAATATATAAAATTCTCGTGTCACAGTTTTCGTTGCCATACTCCTCCGAAACGGCTTGACCGATTTTGATGAAATTTTTTGTGCTTATCCGGTATCTATGAGAATCGGCCAACATCTATTTTTCATCCCCCTAAATGTTAGGGGTAGTCCACCCCTAAATAATTTATAAGGCAAAACAACGTTTGCTGGGTCAGCTAGTTATTCATATATTTATAAATATCATTTTTTTTTATAAATGGTAAGTAGTCATTGGATACATGAAGTGGGCTGCCATTGTAAGACGATTAAAATGCCACAATTTTCTTGTGCAAAAAGCAATTTTATTCATTTCTTCTCTTACAGAACTAAAAGAAGAGATGTCAGATGAATTCGACGACTTTAAAGACGAGGATGACAATAAGAAATTGGCGGAAATGCTCGGGTTTAATGACGTCACGATTAAGAAGAGATCGGATAAGCGTCGGAGCAAGAAACGGCTGCTTCTTGAAAACAGCGGGAAAGGTATGTTTTTACTCATGTTGAGAGGTTAAATGTAAGACGACTAAGGTCCTAACTTACTCAGCCGGAAAGATAAATATTATGAAGTATTATGAAGTCAATGGGCAATAGTCTCAACACAGTGGGTGTCTGAGGATGGACGGCGCTGCCGAGGCCGGCTCAAGAAGAGGTGGTGACACGACCTAGACGCGAATTGCAAGGGTTGGATCGAGGTGGCCCTGGAAAAAGATGCCTGGAAGGAATTGGGGGAGGCTCTAGCTCAGCAGGGGACAGTGTAGACTAATAAAAAAATATAATAAACATGAAGTTGGTGTCTTTGGTTATGTATTTTAGTTTTTTGTCACCGACTTCCGAGATTAAACTTATTTTTCACTTTGTATGAAAGTTCAGTAATTCCTTTACTTTTTCTAAATTTAACGGCAGCTATGGTAGGAATTCTTGATTTAGACATAAACACATGGCATTTTTGTAATGTTTTGTAATCTCATATGATGTTTTAAGCTAGTTTGAAATATCTGTAACGTGATTTGATAGACACGTACATATTGTTTGGCAATAGTAGACACTAAGAAGAGTGTTTCTTCCAAAGGGAAGCCGATACGAATCGTGTTGTATGGAGGCTGCGCCCCTGGTCGTCTTCTAATCTTACCGGATGCAGCTGTATACCAGTATTTTAAATGGAACGGCTGTCTATCTGGCCCCAGTCAACACAAAAATCTGCCTAGCGTTTTCCAACTACGATAGGCTCGGTTGCCAATCTAGGGCTGAGGCTACAGTAGGTAGCGATTTGCGATGCGACTGGAAGAGCGAAACGAGATAAACATGGCATGGCTACATTATAAGCGAAAATCGGGCATATATTCGGCGATGACGTGGCTACAGTACACATGCTACACAACGAATTAGCATGAATTAGCAATTTCGCTGATATGTTGATGTGGCCGATGCTGTGATTACAGTAATGTTGTTCCGATCGCTTAATAAAATCAAAGATCGCTAGTAATATTTGATGTACGGTGTAGTCATATACGTGAGCATTCATTTATTTGTTTTAATCGCTCATGTGTCGCAGGTCGCATCGCGGTCTAATGTAGCCTCAGCCTAACTGGTGTAGCTGAATACCAGGATACCACATTACACAATCCTTTCTATTTACAGAGCTGAAATCAAAAAGCCGCGGCTTGAAGATTTCCCGCTTCCACGGTCTCAACCAAAAGATTGTGAAGCCTGTAAAGGTAAATATTAGGATAAAATCATTGAGATATATAAAACCCAAGATGCACAGTCTCGAACAAAAGTAACGCTCAAAATTGTCCCCAATATGGTATTACACTAATTTTTCAAAAGTGTCTTAATTAGATTCTAGAGTGCTAATAAACCACGATAAAAAACACGACATTTTTATTTAATCGATTAGTGCCATAAAAATGCATTAAAATTTTACATTTTCAAATTTCGCGTGTAATTTGACGAAAACGCTGGACGCAGTGGACGCCATATTGCTCTGTGGGTATGACGTCAGTTTGCTAAAAACCAAATGCACTGATATTTTATAAGACAATTGTTTATAATTTAAAAATGAGTTATTTTTCTACTTATCGTTGGTTTGCTGTTCCTGAATGCAAAATGTTATTTAAATAAAAAATACTTTGGTTACGAAAATAATAAAAGTACAAGGTTGCTCAGTTAACATGCCGTATGACGTAATAACATGGCGGCTACTATTTTATGGTTTTCAAAAACAGACTACAAAAACTGAAATCTTTAAATTGTATTTAAAAATTTATTGTTTTTTTGAACTAAAACTAACATTTTCCGACTGCATTTTGCCTAAGCTCTCAATAATATATTTTTAGATTTTTTCTCGTATAGAGTAAAATACCCTATTATACGTCAGTTATGATAAAACAGATTTTTTTTTTGCAAATTAAATCCTACATGCACGACTTAACCCTTTAACCGCGCGTGTCGCATATATGCGACAAATATTTCCGTGTCCCTACCGCGCGTGTCGTATTTCTGCGACAGAGAACATGCATGATTTTTTCGTTCTATTTTCGTCCTATTAATTGCGTGGTACAACTAAAACTATTATTAAATAGAGCTATTATTTACAACAATTACTTAAAATTATGTGTCATAACTCTAAGCATTCAAAAAACTTAAACAAAAATAAGTAATTGGCAGCTTGAAATTTTCTTCGGCGTCTATCGCGCGCGTCGCATAAATATGACCATAGGGATGGGATACAATGCAATGCGCATTTTAAAAACGAAATAACAAACAGTTAAATAATCAGGTATAATGCATCATTCAGCATAAAATAAACGGTGTCATACCAAATAAAGTTAAATTTAACATATTGCCTTGTGTTATTAATTCTTTTCCTTATTATTCATAAGAAAAATATCCCTCACGATCTTTGTATAATGCCAACATTTGACGTTAGTTCCCATCCCTTGACTCCTATGCTTGCAACATATTTCTCTAGTTAGTCTAGCGCGGCTGTCACATTAATACGACCACTGCCTACGTCACAAGCGGATCAAACGAATGGAAAGTTCCATTAATGTTGTTCGTTGGTATTTGTGCATTGTCGATAAAATAGTCACATTTCAATTTTCAATAATGACGACTACTGAGGAATTATTAAGAATATTAGAAGGTGACGACGACGAGTGTGACGACGAATTGGAATTATCCGATTCGATAGAATTTAGAAGTGATGGAGAGGTAAGTACCTATTTCAATTTCTTCTTAGGTTATTTGCACATTATTCAGTAGGTATAGGTATAAATAAGACTTTCGTTGGGTTTAGGTAACTCCTTGATGAATCGAAATAGTATTTTAAATATTGTGATGTAATTCTGTTATTACCTATATTACCTACTTAACTACCTACATATCCTATTGATTGTTCAAATTTGGAACCGTGTTGTATGTTGTCCTTACCATTATTAAGGTACTGTGACAGTACCTACCAAGCCGGACAGGCACTCGCACTCGCGTTTGTCTCTTTTTCTCTCTCTCTCTCTCTCTTTCATAAATCATTATTCGAGTTTGGGTGTAGCTGTTTTGTGTCCGTGACTTGTGTGTTTGTGAAGTCCCAAGCTACACAGGAATTATTCCTAGTGCATGAGTTATCTTTAAAAAAAAGATAACTTTAATAAGCGTTCTGCACACGATGCCGTCACCGCGCCGTCGCCGCGCCGACGCCCGCCGCACAGTTACACTGTAGAATACGAGTCGCGCGAAGCCCGCCACCGCGCCGCCACCGCGCGCGTTCCCGTCCCTGTCTCGTTTGATTCATTCAATCAAACAGACAGGGACTTGAATCAAACAGACAGGGACGGGAACGCGCGCGGTGGCGGCGCGGTGGCGGGCTTCGCGCGACTCGTATTCTACAGTGTAACTGTGCGGCGGGCGTCGGCGCGGCGACGGCGCGGTGACGGCATCGTGTGCAGGAACGCTAACTAGGTTCCTTTTTGTTAAAGTTATATACCTACCTAATGAATATAAAAAATAATATACTTACGTAATAAATTTTAATTTGTCATTTCAGGATCATGACGACAATGAAGGCATTAATTGGACGTTAGACATAACTGTACCTGATAAAGAAAACTTTGACGAATTTATTTCGGGGGTATCACCTTCAGTACCTTTGAGCAGCGACTCCTCGGAACTGGATATTTTTGAACATTTTTGTGGCAATGATTTAGTAGAAAAAATATGTTATTTTACTAACAAATATCACCAATTCTATGTCAGGCATACGGATCTAAGGGTGTACGCTCGTTTAAAAAGGTGGCAAGATGTGACTGTTCATGACATTTATATCTTTTTAGCCCTTACGATGCTCTTTACAAGGAATAAAAGGCTCACTATTGAAGAACATTGGTCTGTAGACCCCCTTTTAAATAGTCCCATATTTCATAGTATTATGTGTAGAGATAGATATTGCGCAATACTGGCAATGCTTTCATTTTCTGAAGTACACGATGTAAGTAATTTATCAAGATTATATAAAATTGAAATGATGATTGACCACGCACGACAAAAATTTCGACACACATTGGTCCCCGGAGGCAAACTATGCATTGATGAAAGCATTGTGCCTTTCAAAGGTCGTCTGGTAATCAAACAATATTTGCCAAAAAAGCGAAACAGATTTGGAATAAAACTTTTTGTTTTGTGTGATGTCGAATCAGGGTTTATAATTGATTTCATTGTTTACTGTGGTTCACAAACACAAATAGAGCATGTACCAAATTTAGGTATTACAGGATCAGTAGTCACTGAACTGGTACAAGGTTATTATCATAGTAATCGAGAGCTATATGTCGACAATTGGTATTCTAGTCCGCGACTTTTTCTTTATTTAAAACAAAGAGGCATTTATGCATGCGGTACGGTCAAAAGTAATAGGAAACATATGCCAAAATTCAAAAAACTTAAGCGTGGAGAAATAGAAGCATTTTCATCTCCTCCTCTTTTAGCGTTAAAATGGCAAGACAAAAAAGCTGTTACCATGCTGTCTACCATACATGATGACAAAATTGTTCCGTCAGACAATTTGGATCATTTTTCTGGTCTGCCTAAATTAAAGCCGCAATGTGTAATAGATTACAATAAAAATATGGGTTCGGTGGACATCACCGACATGATGATGAGTAGCATAGGTTGTATAAGGAAAACTAGGAAGTGGTATAAAAAATTAGGCTTCCACATCATCGATTTGTTTATGCTTAATGCTTTTTATTTGTTCAGAGTCTTAAAAAATAACAAAAAACATAGTTTTGCAGATTTTCAATTAAATGTGATACGGCAACTTTTAGAAAAAAATAAAAGATTTATTGCAAATACTAGCCCAGCGTTCACTTCTGGTACTCAGTCCAATCCTCCTCGCAGTCTACATATCGATGCTTTGGCACATTTTCCTGTACGAATTCCCAGTGGCAAAAGTCAGCGTTGTAAAGTATGCGCGACTAAGAATAAAAGATCACACACACGGTATATGTGTAAAACGTGTAATGTTTATCTTTGCGTTGACACATGTGCTGCGGAATACCATAGATAGAAGCTATCGACTAAATATCGATAGTTTAAGTAAGTAGGTAGATCATCCTGTCACTAATTTCTTTTCTTGCGTTGCTCTATTTAGTCTGTGTTCAACTTCACTTTGTCCATGTCAAACACACCGAGCCCACGTCTTTTTTTACGGTTCAGTGCAAGTGTTATGCGAATTAAACCCTAGTTATATTATACACCTTGAACGTCACAGTTTTGTTGAGCATTAAATTTAAATTTGATAGAAAACGAAATGACATCGAAAAGTAAGTAAATTGTGCCAAATTGATACTTGTAGCCTTTGATTATACACATCCTGTAGCCATTTTTATAGGTACTTATTTATATTTAATTGCTTTTAAGGAAAGTATGACGAGTCTCAGGAATGTAGTCAATCAATTTTGGATCCAACTAGCGATAGTCAAGACGAAATGAATCTTGAAGATGTAGAAGATGTATGTTTGCCTTCGTCGGTAGCACAATCCCAGTTATGTTACTATGTACCACATGACGGTGACTTACGAAGTACAGATAGTACGCCTGATTTATTTGTATCAAGAGGAACACAAACTCTAACAAAAATATCAAGTGTAGGCACACAATACGAAGCGATCAGCACTGACCTAATTTCAAAAACGGCAAAAATATTAGCCGAAAAACATTTCGGTACTAATGTGACTCGCACGAATAAATTTATAGAAACGTACACACATTTTGTGACATCTATAATACGTCTGATAAAAACAGACAACGAATAATTTTATGAATCATGTACCTACTACTTGTTACCTACTGTTTGACTGATTAATTGTCCTTTTTTTTGTTTTTAGCTTATGACTGCGTAATTCTAATTATAGTTGTTGCAATTCACGAGCGCACTCAAGCCTTTGCGTGTAGGTTTCGTGTACGTACACGTCACGTAGGTACACATTGCACTTGTGTGTGTGCCCGACGAAGCGAACAGTTGCGCGCGGACGTCATTCATAGGTAGTTACAAATAGGTAACAGTTCAACACACATCTAAATGAAAAGTGCGCTCGTGAATTGTAACAACTATAACCTACTTATTATAAATGCGTAAATCATTGCATTTGATCTAATAGGTAATCAAAACTTATTAGGTATTTTATAGTATACTGAGGAATATGTGTAAATGAATGTGATGTAAAGTATTATACTCCATTTGTTTAGGTAATTAAATAAAGGTAAACAAAAAAACCACGTGCCGTGGTTATCCAACTAAACGTAATACCAGTCTATTCAGTTGTCATGCTACGTCACAGTTGTACTCTTCAATTTAGCAACGTTATAATTCGTTAATAATGTTGCTAAATTGAAGAGTACAACTGTGACATAGCATGACAAGTGAAGTGAGTGATATTACGTTTAGTCGGCTAACTAAGTCACGTGGTTTTTTTGTTTACCTTTATTTAATTACCTAAACAAATGGAGTATAGTAACTGGTAAGCAAAAACAAAAAAAACAATTGTGATTCAAAGATTTATTATTATTATACTTAGTTTGATTTGAAAAGGAAAAAGTCGAATAATAAGAGATTATTTTGATGTAAGTAATTAAAATTTAGATAATAAGATTAAACAATTGTGATACAAAGATTTAGCCATTGCTGTTGTAGGTAGATTTATAAGAAAAGAAAAAAAGTACCTAGTCGATTAATAAGAGATTATTGTGATGTAAACAATTCGAATTTAGTAAGGTTAAACAATTAGTAACTGTTAAAAACATTTACTTATTAGCTTAAAGATGAACGATTGTGATACGAAGAAAGTGATTAGGGTGGTTAATTTAAAGGTCCTACAAACAGGCGCGACACGCGACACAAAAACATGAGCGGTTTCTTTGTGTCGCGCCTGTTTGTAGAAGCCATAAGGCTGATTTAAAATAAAAACATAAAAAATTCTTTGACTTTTTTTTATCGATACAACGATTGCCCCTCCTTATTTATTGTAGGTATTATTTTGTCGATTTGTAGCCTCGCGCTAGGGGCACGACAATTGATATTTAGCCAAGCGGTTAAAGGGTTAAAGTAGTTTTTACAAAGCAGTTACCAAAAAGACTGACTGAAAGATGACTGACGATAGTATTTGACACCTGCGCACATTGCGCACTATTTATGCGGACTTTTTTGAGACGCTGATTGGGGTATCTTAGGTTTTTGTACGTCAATTAATAGAATACTACCAACACTGAGTACAACAACAAATCGACAACAAATATCGTTCTTCACTAAGATAAAATCACGCACGGAGCAACAATTCTACAACGTCTCTTATACCCCATGCAATTAGAGTATTAAGTTAAAAACTTTTACCAAAAAAAACAACCGACTTCCGAAAAAATGTATGGACCGGATGGATCGGATGTGTGAGATATATGGTCTCACAACAAGTGCACTGGATTGGAGGACATTACTATGTTGTTCACTGATTAAAACTCCTTAATACTTGAAGACTTATTTATTGTTCATTATAAAATCTGAATTCACAAGAACATCTAGACTAAAAAATAACAACCAACTCAAACGTCGAGTTGTCGCGACGCCCCCGCAAGGGGGCGTGGCAGGCGGTGTCGGGGCGTCGCCCCCTGACCGCGGTTGCTATGACGCGGCCCGTTAATACGGGCCGGTCATTGGGTCTGCCAACAATGGGCATGATGGAAGGTAGAGCTCACGCTGCATGCGTGCTAACGTGAGCCCCTGTGAGTGGCTGCTATAAATGTCTCTGTGAGAGCGCCACGGCGTTGTTATTCAACGCCGATTGCTTCTCGGCACCCCGGCGGTCAGTCACCGCCAGGTGAGACCCCCGGTCTCCCGGGGGAGGCCCGGCGGGTGACGACCAGCGACAGGGATGCCATTCGACGCTCCCACAGAGTAGGTGTTTGGCACCCGCCCGTCCCGTTCGCAGAGCTAGCCGCTAGCGGTCCGGGCTAAAGTGCCGTCATATATGTGTGGGCGGCATTGTGTTGTGTGACACCGCCCAGTGTCTACGTGGTATCCGCAGGCCCGCCCGCGGATTCACGTGTGTGTACTTGCGCATGTGCAGTGGTGTGTGTCCGTATTGCGTTGCACGACACGCCTATATTAACTTAGAACGTGCCGTGCCGCGCGGTATGCATGTTATGTATGTAGAGTGTCTTTGTCACGAGTGAGCCGCGTGTAGCCTGAGTGCGGCTCACTCCGGCTAGCGTCCGCGATCAGGTCGCGTGGCAGTGGCGTGCGGTCGGGAGGGCGCGCATGCCAGGGTGCAATCTGCTTGACATGGGGCCAAGCAGATGCATCGGCACGCGCGTACATCTTGACCGCTAGGTGCCTCACAAACTCATCCAGGCTCTCAATCCCGAGATCCCTCTGGATGATGTTGTTCCTCACGAAACGAGGAGCGTCAACAATGGTCCGCAGCGCCAGGTTCTGTTGCGCGCGGAGCAGCTTCCGGCTCAACCCGTTCGTGAGGGCGAACCAGGAGGGGGCGGCGTACGTCAATATTGGGCGCACGTACATCTTGTACACGCCCAGTTTGACGCGCGCCGGGAGTCGGGACGAGAGCACTGGCCGGAGGAGGTTGCGGGCTACCCTACCTTTACCTGCGACCTTGCGGACGTGTGGCCCCATAGTGAGCCGACGGTCGATGGTCACCCCCAAGTACTTCACCCGGGGGGACCAAGCGACCTCGGCCCCTTGCAGCTTCAGGGGTGGTGGGAGAGGCGCAAAGCCGGTGACCATCGCCTGCGTCTTACCCACGTTAACCGAGAGTCGCCATTTGGATAGCCACTCGGGGAGCAGATCTAGCGCGCGCTGCATCTTGACCGCCGCGTACTTCGCATTTAGCGATGTGGTTATGTACGCGGCGTCGTCAGCGTACAGCGCGAGCATCGCGTCCTGAGTGGTGGGAATGTCGTCGGTGTAACGTGAGTAACACGCCGGCGAAACGCAGCTGCCCTGCGGTACGCCCGCTAGCACCGGCCGGGCGCTTGAGAGCGCCCCTTCTACCACCACCCTAAAAGTCCTATTTCGGAGAAAAGTAGAGACCACCTTGACAACGCGACGGGGCGCATCGGTGGTGGTCATCTTATATAGTGAAGGAAGGAAGGAAGGAAGGAAGGAAGGAAGGAAGGAAGGAAGGAAGGAAGGAAGGAAGGAAGGAAGGAAGGAAGGAAGGAAGGAAGGAAGGAAGGAAGGAAGGAAGGAAGGAAGGAAGGAAGGAAGGAAGGAAGGAAGGAAGGAAGGAAGGAAGGAAGGAAGGAAGGAAGGAAGGAAGGAAGGATCGGAAGGATCGGAAGGATCGGAAGGATCGGAAGGATCGGAAGGATCGGAAGGATCGGAAGGATCGGAAGGATCGGAAGGATCGGAAGGATCGGAAGGATCGGAAGGATCGGAAGGATCGGAAGGATCGGAAGGATCGGAAGGATCGGAAGGATCGGAAGGATCGGAAGGATCGGAAGGATCGGAAGGATCGGAAGGATCGGAAGGATCGGAAGGATCGGAAGGATCGGAAGGATCGGAAGGATCGGAAGGATCGGAAGGATCGGAAGGATCGGAAGGATCGGAAGGATCGGAAGGATCGGAAGGATCGGAAGGATCGGAAGGATCGGAAGGATCGGAAGGATCGGAAGGATCGGAAGGATCGGAAGGATCGGAAGGATCGGAAGGATCGGAAGGATCGGAAGGATCGGAAGGATCGGAAGGATCGGAAGGATCGGAAGGATCGGAAGGATCGGAAGGATCGGAAGGATCGGAAGGATCGGAAGGATCGGAAGGATCGGAAGGATCGGAAGGATCGGAAGGATCGGAAGGATCGGAAGGATCGGAAGGATCGGAAGGATCGGAAGGATCGGAAGGATCGGAAGGATCGGAAGGATCGGAAGGATCGGAAGGATCGGAAGGATCGGAAGGATCGGAAGGATCGGAAGGATCGGAAGGATCGGAAGGATCGGAAGGATCGGAAGGATCGGAAGGATCGGAAGGATCGGAAGGATCGGAAGGATCGGAAGGATCGGAAGGATCGGAAGGATCGGAAGGATCGGAAGGATCGGAAGGATCGGAAGGATCGGAAGGATCGGAAGGATCGGAAGGATCGGAAGGATCGGAAGGATCGGAAGGATCGGAAGGATCGGAAGGATCGGAAGGATCGGAAGGATCGGAAGGATCGGAAGGATCGGAAGGATCGGAAGGATCGGAAGGATCGGAAGGATCGGAAGGATCGGAAGGATCGGAAGGATCGGAAGGATCGGAAGGATCGGAAGGATCGGAAGGATCGGAAGGATCGGAAGGATCGGAAGGATCGGAAGGATCGGAAGGATCGGAAGGATCGGAAGGATCGGAAGGATCGGAAGGATCGGTCGGATCCACCCCACAACACAAAATGTAGGCAATAATACTATGTACCTACACGCCGCGCGCTCAATGCGTGGCGGTCGGACATTGACTCTACCTACCATATTTTAGAGCCATAGGTTGAGTGGTTAAGGCGCAGAACCGCGAACCGTAGGTTAGTGGATTCAATTACCAGATCTAACGTATTTTATTTATTTACTTTGTTCACTTTTTAAACACATATCAACAAAATGTTGTTTGGTGAAATTTGATACTCAATAATAAAGACCAAAAACTTTTTCACTTTTTCTGTCAGTAAATAAGTTTATTATGTTATTGCAAGCCTTGTTGATTTCATTTCCCCCTTCATACTTATACGGGCTTAGGACCGTCAGAAATAATGTAGTGAATTTAGTGTATTGAACACTGAATACTGCGGTAATTGGTGAAAAATGATGTGAAACAAACATTTCTGGCGTATTTAAAAACGTGAAATCAACTTATTTACAATAATTTCTGGAGCATAAGATCACTTACCGAATTAATTATTTACACTATGAATACCTTAATAATTGTTCAAATTGTCGCCCACTTTGTACAATACACAATCGAGTCCTTCTCTGTAAATTGTCTTTCAGCTTATTCAAGGTGTCTCTATCACGTTTCACTATTCTAAAAGCACTTTTGATTCGTCTTTTCAATTGTCTGACATTTTGGGCCTCCTCAGTATACACCAATCTTTTTATTTCAGACCACAAATAAAAGTCCATAGGTGTCAAATCGGGACTTCTTGCCGGCCAAGCTACAGGGCCCCCGCGTCCTATCCACCGGTCACCAAACTCACTGGTTAAATAGGCACGCACTGAACGTTCGTAATGTGCTGGGCACCCGTCATGCTGATAGTAGATACATACCTCGCAAATTTACTAATGGTACACGTTCTAATAATCGTGGAACCACCCTCTGGATTAAGTCTCTGTATGTTCCACCTGTGAGACTCCCTTCTACGAACACTGGCCCAATAATTTGGTCATTAATAATACCCGCCCACACGTTCACACTAAAACGTATTTGATGCGAATGTTCAGCGATTAAGTGTGGATTATTGTGACTCCACCAGTGTTCATTGTGTATGTTGAAGAGTCCTACTCGTGTAAATGTGGACTCGTCTGTCCACAAGATGTTCGCCCCCGAATGACTGAGCAGCCACTCACAAAAGTGAATGCGCCGTTGTTCATCACCGTCGTACAGTGCTTGGGTACGAGTACGACGATAGTGATAGGGGTGTAAGCCGGAGTTGTTGAGGAGCTTCCACACGTAAAATCTGCTTACACCGAAACGCCTAGCAGCCATTCTTGTACTTCGCCTTGGATCCTCTTCAAAGTACTCAAGAATTTCATCTTCTAGATCGGGGCTGTACGTAGATCGACCCGAACCTTGAGCATGCGCTGGCGCACGGAATTGACCGTGATCTAACAGCCGTTGTACTGTGGATAATATTGTCTCCGGTCGCGGCACTTGTGGATGCACAATACCGGAAGCCCTAAGCGAGTCCATGTGGCTGGGGTTCAGCATACAATCCTCGGGCTTCGTTAAGATTGTGTCCTGATATTATGTACATTTCCATCATGTGGAAATATTCAATATTTGAATATCGGTAATGCGCGTTAGCCATGGCGATGAAAACACGGAAGCGGCAGGATGCAATAGCGCGCGACACATCCGTCACTTGCGATTTTTACCGGTCAACTAATCCTTTAAATGCTTTGACATGCCGCCCGCCGGTCAGCGCAAGAGTAGCTCGAACGGCGCCGGCGCGGCGGCGGGAACAAAAGAAAGGGGCGGCGCCATGTTTCGACTACTTTCTTCCTATTGGCTATTTTTTTGCGCTTTTGAAGTAATTTATAAAAACTCTCGTTTGTTGTAGGGTGACTATGGTTTCATGTTATTAGAGATTTCGTACTTTTGTTTGTCGAAATCATTTTTTTTTTTTGCAATAAAGTTATCACTCCCTAAACGTTTTGAGCCCATACAACAACCCTAAATATTTTTCCGAGCCGTATTTATTATTGACAAATGTGCATTTTTTTTTTCAACAAAAAACATTACGTAGTGGTTACATTACGTGTATACACCATTCCTACAGCAGCTCCCTAGCCGATTAAAAAGCAGCGTGTATACATATATGTCGGAGGATGTATTCGGAGAGTTGATTACTAGGGCATGCACCCGGGTATACCCGGTTCCGAAATACCCGGGTATACCCGGTTCTTCCAAGATATAGAAGAAGAAGAAGACGCCTGCACCCGCCTACCGCGCTCCAGTAACTAGTAAAAATCCCGACAAAAAATTATGACGTTTTACAAAAATACGTTACTTCTAACTACGGAAAAGAGTATTCATTGATTCTGGATGCTAAGACAAGGTGGAGTAGCATGACAGACATGTTGCAACGTTTTATCAAACTCAAGGTGATTCTGATATTGTTTTTAGCCAAGATGAATAGACAACTTTAGCTGAGCTTTACTAGATTTTGGACTTAATTAAAACTATCATTGAAAGTTTGTATCGGCGGGATGCATCCTTGGTAACAACTGATGTCGCAATAGAATATGCACTGAAAAAACTGAAAAGGACGAATACAACTATAAGTAAGGAAACGGAAAATTCTTTAAAGAAAAAGTACTTGGAGCGATGACTTATTGAAGCAACTTTTCAATACTTGACGAATCCGGGCCAATATTTTGCTTATTTCGAAAACGACGATTTGGCTGTATTTCGGTGGCCCGCTTCCGATGAAATGTGCATGGGTATTGTCAACCTCGTACGGCACTTGTCAAGTTACTGAAATCGATTCAGTAGTCAAATATGAACTAACTACTTTCAACAGGCTTAGCACAAGAACCGTAGAGAAGCGTTTTGTCGACGGAAAAGTAGAAAAAAAAATTACGTTTCCGTGTAAACTGTTGACAGTTTTGAACCGAAAAATGTAGACAAGCGATTTATATTCTACGGTAGAGTAGAAATAGAAAGCGTCGTGCTAAGTCCGCAGCTCTTGCGTTTATTCTGTTACAGTAAAGATATTGTGAGCCTCTCTGTTGAGTGGACTATAGAAATAGGTTGTATGGAGTTTGAGCGACTTCTGCTGGTTGCGTCGAGATATGCGAACATAAATGTATGGATCAGGTCATTTTTATTTCACGATTTCAGGGTTGATCCTGTAGTAAAAGAAAGAAGAAAGAAAAATGGATTTATTTGTCACAGAAACACGTGCATATAAAAAACAATTACATAACATTTAAAAAAAAAACATGAAAACAACATAGATATTTATACATCGGCTTAGAGAACATAAATATTCGGCAACTGCACGCCGTGACTGTGACAAGAAGGCTTCCACTCAGCGTGATGCTGTGCTATGGGACCCACAGCACAGCGCTGATTTTCAGTGGTTACCCGAAACCGACGTACGAAAATCAAGCCAGGTTTTTTACAAATTAGACAAAACAAAGTAACAAAGTAAAATAATTATAATAATGAGTACATAACATTAAAAGTTGTTCATAATGATGAGTACAATGACCCTTTTAAAGGATTAAAACGAAAAAAAAAAAATAGCGGTGTAAATGTCTAAAAATATATTATTGAGATAGCTAAGGCAAAAACCAGTGGGAACATCTTGGTTTTTGTTCATGAAATAACAAAATAAATTTTAAAATTAAATTCAAAGATTTGTTTTTTTTTGTATCTGTTTTTGAACACCATGTAAGTAAAAAAAGTAGCCGCCATGTTATTACGTCATACCGCTGTTTTAACTAATCAACTGAACAACTTTGTACTTTTATTATTTTCGTAACCAAAGTAATTTTTACTGAAATAAGCTACATCAGGAATAGCAAACCAACGATAAGGAGAATAGTAACTAATTTTTTTAATTATAAACAATTACCACACAAAATATCAACGCATTTGTTTAAAGAGAAAACTGACGTCATACCCACAAAGCAATATGGCGTCCACTGCGTCCAGCGCTTTTATCAATTTACAGGCGAAATATGAAAATCTAATTTATATAAATGCATTTTTATGGCACTAATCAATTCAATATATTTTTTGTGGATTATTAGCATTTTAGAATCTAATTAATACACTTTTCAAAAATGGGTGTAATACCCTATTACATCACCATTGTGCTCAAAACGGTGGAGGAAAGTATTGTGAGGAAACGTCCTAGAAACAAAAATTCGAAGACGTGTGACATCTACCAGCCAGCACTGGGCCCGCGTGGCGGTTTATCCTCTCGGAGAGAGGAGGCTTGTGTCCCAGCTGTAGGAACAATACAGGCTGCTAATGTATGTTAAGGTGAATCTAGTTCACATTTTTCTCATACAAACTTCGGGAGTGTATTACTCCACTGTTCGACAATGTACATCAAAAATTTAACATGGTATGGTTTTGTCTCATTATTAATATTGTCTGTACGGAAAGAGAATACTAAAATAAAAAGCCATTAAAAAGTTATAAGCCAAGAAAATTCTCTTTTCTTGCTAATTTAACCTAACTTTGGGCGTGTTTGATAAATAAGTGTAAAATCTCCAAAACCAAGTCGGTACCGACAAAACTCAAATATCAAAAAGTTCAATAAACTTTATAGGTCATTGATTTATGTAGAGGTTTTCTCATAAAACCCGATCTTCCGAAGGACTTTTCTTAATTTTTTATGCGCCTATTTTACTGTAAATGATCCTGCATCTCACTCAATAACGTTGTGCGTGTAGACTAGCGTCTAACTGGTCATCACTGAAACTACCTCTGTCGGACACGATGCCTGGTGAGACAGCGTACTTTTTAGCCAGGCCCATCAGTGAGTTCGAGCCCACGACTAGGTTCCCCTTAAGAATCGTAAATAAACTTGTATCACCACAACTTCACTTCACGTGCAGGCGCGGTCGCAGCCAAAGACATTGGGGTAAGGGTCACAGACAAAGACTAACTGCATATTAATAAGAAAATGTATTATATTTTCGAAAAATTACTATTTTAAGCTTTACGTTTCCGGCTTTGGGGGTTCATGACCCCTAGGACCCCCCCTCGGACCGTGCCTGTTCACGTGACCAGAGCTGGGCTGCCGTCCTTTAACCTTTTGACCGCCACCGTCGGGTATCACTACATAGTATAAAACAAAGTCGCTTTCTCCGTCCCTATATCCCTATGTATGCTTAAATCTTTAAAACTACGCAACGGATTTTGATGCGGGTTTTTTTAGTAGATAGAGTGATTCAAGAGGAAGGTTTATATGTATAATACACCGACCTCCACGCGGGCGAAACCGCTGGCAAAAGCTAGTAGCCGATAAAGCAAAAAGGTGCCCAACACGCCACCGTCGGCTAATGCAGACAAGAAAACAATATTTTAGGGTCAAATTAAATAAAAGAATGACGTTACGAGTAGCATTTTATTTAAAAAAATGGGGACGAAAAGCAATGGTTACTTGGTTATCGATACAATTTTGGAATCCCTATTCTTTTTTGTAGGTACTTGCGCCGAATTTGTGGCTTGGCGCGGGAGGGACGCCGATGCCTTTACGCTCTGGCGGTCAAAAGCTTGACTAGAAAGGCGTTAAGCCCTAAAAGTTGTTTCCGAGAAAATGGCAAGAAACGCGCGTATCGATATTTCTTAAAAACTGTGATACTTACGTTACTGATTGTAGGACACATCAATTGATATTTCTTTCTGTTTATCCTAAAGAATCCTTTCCAGTTAATGGCCTACAAACTATTCATATCTTAGGAACTATTTGTATTGTAAAAATATTTGTTAGACAGAAAGATAGAGAATTTTGAATTTTGATTCTATTAAAAAGTAAAAATTTACCTAGTGAGGGTTAACGCCTTTCTAGTTAAAGGACGGCCGGCAGTGGGTCATTCTTTGGCCAAAGAATTAGCATTGCCATTCGCGTGGCAATGCGGCCAGTCTTCAGGGCACGTTCCCTGATGACAGCGATGCGGACCAATACTTCGACGCCTAAGTGTCCTTTTGTTTGTGTATTTATTTGTATGGTTAACCGCTAATTTAATTTGTATTATTTCCTGTTTTGAAGATAACCTCGGGCTCGGGCAAGCGTCTCATCAGCGACGCTTTTAAGAACAGGATCAACGTCGACATGCTCCTGAAATACTCCAATTGTACACCATTCGCCAACAAAACTATTGCAGGTGAGGTAACATCTATAGCGTGGGTTTTGAGATGGGACAGAAAGTTGGCGTCCATTCTTTACCTTAGGAAATTTTGAAGATTTTTCGACGCAGCTATGTCATGAGTTTTGGGTCGACACTCCATAACAAGGCGACATTATAACATGTATAGGGTGGGTTTTGAGATGGGGTAGAAAGGGGGCGTCCATTCTTTACCTTAGCAAATTTTGGAGATTTTTCGACGCAGCGATGTCGTGAGTTTTGGGTCGACACTCCATAACAAGGCGACATTATGGCGTCCTGGCTGTCATTTGTGGATCTTTGACAGTCTTTACGGGTCGTTAGAAGCCCGAAAGCCTTACAAACAGTCTTTTTAAGATCTATCATATTACCCAGTAACTGGGTTGTGCAGGTCAGATAGGCAGTCGCTCCATGTAAAATACTGGTATTCAGCTGCATCCGGTTAGACTGGAAGCCGACCCCGACATAGTTGGGAAATGGGTGGCAGATGATGAGTAGTAAATATTAAGTTGATTTTAGAACAACTGGAACTTTTGTAATATTTGTTGAAGTATATGTTACGGGGTTACGGGTAAGGTTGGAAGTTTGAATAAACTTTGGTTTTCCCGGGTTTACTTAGTATTACCCAAGGTAAAGTTCGAATAATAAGTAAAATAAATTTTAATTCGGAATTTACCCATACTCACCTAGGTCTACCCTACTCTGGCTGGATAATGTTAGGTGTTGCGTCATTTTTGAGCACGTGGCGCGGCGCCTGCCTGCGTTCCCCCGCGCCTACATTTTGACCGCGTAGGTATTGCACTTTTTTATGAAACAGCTGATTTTTTTTGTATAACCGACGAAAAATTTCTACGCTGGGAGATCTAGAATGACATACTGGTTACAGTTTGCTCACTAATTAAAATTTTATCCTGTAATTAACAGCTATCTTTCCAAATACCTACATATCACCTATTGTTTACAATTGCTGCATTCTTCTTTCTTTTCATAGTACTCACCATTCTGTCTCTTCTTTCTAGGAATCCTCTGCGCCTATTGTAAGACAACATACCGAGATCTACCTCATCTCCGCAAACATATACACGAAGAACATAGCGAGGATAACCTTATAGAGACCAAACGAATGGACAAAAATAACCTATCCATCAAAATGGACATCACAGACTTACGATGTAATATATGCAACGCTAGTGCAGCAACTATAACCAATTTAAAAAACCATTTGACTATGCAACATGACAAAACATTTTATCCGGATGTAAACGATTATGTCCTTGAGTTCAAACTAACGGACGGTGAAATTTTAAACTGTGCCCTCTGCAATTCAACTTTTGAAACGTTCAAAATGTTACTGCAACACATGAATGGACACTACAGGAACTATGTCTGCGAGATCTGTGATTGTGGGTTCATAAACCAACACAAATTGAGAAACCATCAACGGACTCATGAACTTGGGACGTTCAACTGCTCATTTTGTGACAAAATGTTCACGACACGAGTTAGAAAGTTGTGTCACGAGAAGTATACTCACAATCCGAGTGCTAGATACACAACAAATTGTCCGCACTGTGATGAATCGTTCACAAGTTACTACAGAAGAAACCGCCACATGGCTGTCGAACACAATACATCTGCGGCTACCTACAAGTGCAACATATGTGATAAATCTTTTATCCTAAAATCTAAATTGACTTCTCATATAAAAAAGGTCCACTTAATGGAACGGAATCATATCTGCCCGGAATGTGGTCAGGGTTTCTTTATAAAGCAGTCGCTAGATGAGCACATGATAAAACATAACGGTGAAAGAGTTTTCAAATGTACTGTCTGCGCTAAGGCCTACGCTAGAAAGAAGACGTTAAGAGAACATATGAGGATCCATAACAATGATAGGAGATTTAAATGTGGTGTGTGTGCGCTAGCCTTTGTGCAGAAGTGTAGTTTAAAAAGTCATATGCTTTCCAATCATGGGCTTACTTTGGCGGAGTATGAGAATGGGAGGAGAGATATTTGCAGTCCTTAACCTCGCGTCACTGAGCAAAATCAGCCTATAATATTCCTGTTCCCACTGCTGACACTGACCTCTCTGTGAGAGGGCGCGGGCCCATTGCGGGTTGGTAGATGTCACATGTCTTCTAGTTTTCGGTTCTAGGACATGCTGGTTTTGTCACGATGTTTCATTTCACCGTTTTGAGGGCAGCGTTGATGAAAAATGGACTCAGAATCTATGACCTAACAACTCAAGGAGGGCCTTGAGTTGTTAGGTCATAGATTCTGAGTCCATTGATTCTGAGCAGTGCTGGCCCTGTGGTAAGGGTACCACAGGGCCAGCACTGCTCCTAACTAACTATTACTTATGTATCCATTAACCTTTTAACCGCTTACGTCGGATTCATCCGAAAAATATTTTCGGGTCCATTTCGCCACGGTCGTATATTTAGGGCTAAAATAGCACAGCTCGTTCAATCTGCTGTAAAAAGTATTGCACATCCCTCTTTGTTGTAGGTATTTATTTTTCGATTCACTGTGCCGGGTGCTGGGGGCACGACAACTGTTGTGAAGTTGCGGTTAAAAGGTTAAGTCAGGAATACACTGCCAGTAGGTAACTTCTACAAAACTTGTAAGTACCTACATATTCCAAGAAAAGTTTATGCTTCGAGGATCATCGTCTATTTTCTGAAATACGAACGCGCGTTGATGAGATCTAATATGGCGCTGTTACAATCGTGCAAATACTTTTCAATTTTATTTTACAATTTATCGCAATACCTTTTACGAGCGGCTTCGCGTGCGTGGGTGGTAAGGAGTATACCAATCAATACCAAATTGCTGGGTGAAATTGTGAATCTAAAGTTTTTAGTCATGTTTGAGTGGGCCCCTAGATGGTTTAGATTCTAAATCACCCAGGGACCCACTCAAACACAAAAAAAAAAACATTTAAATAGGTCCAGCCGTTTAGGAGTTCAGTCACAGAAACACGTTCAGAAGAAAGATATGTGATATTTTTATATAATACAGAAATGTAGTAACTATGAATTCTGAATATGATTCTAGACCTCCCCTTACGTCGAATAAGAAAAAATGGACTCGCACACGTAGGTAGGGTTCCGTGTACCACAAAGTAAAAAAGGTTAGCTATTCTATACATCCTGAATTCATGGTTACAATTTGCGCACTGGTATTTTATTTTTCCTGTATAATATAAAAATAATACAAACATATTACCAATAACTGCCTTTTCTTGTATTGACTCTGATAACACAATGTGGTTGTAATATAATTATTAAAATAATTAGTATTTCGTTCATTTCATTGTATTGGATGAGTGAAAGGCGACAAACAAAAGTTATTTACAAGGCAGATGTGAGTTGAAACGTCGGGAGGGGACGTCCTAGGAGGAGATATAGTTACCTTATTGGTGATGTTCTTCAGAAAGGTCAGAGCGTAGTACTCGCAACCGGCGTGCGTGTGCGTGTATGACCCTAGTGTCGGTTTCTGTTAACTATCTCTATCTAACGCATCGACCGCGTTCGGCGCTCCGATTGGTCCTTCACCAATCCACAGCAAATCGGAGCGCTGAACGCGGTCGATGGTTAGATAGAGATGGTTAAATGAAACTCACACTAGGGCCTCAGATATATGAACGTAAACGAGGCAAAGGGAATATGTCAGAATCGTAGCAGGTGACGTTCTATAGTTTCTGCCTACCTCCATGCGAAGGGATGAGTATAATGTATGTTCATTGTAAATACACAAATATATTACATTTTTAAATATCTGATTATTATTAATATCTGGATGACCAAGCTTTGCTCTTTTTTTTTTTTTGGTTTGAACGTTTTATAAAAATGAAACCTAGCTAGATCGATTTATCGCCCCCGAACCACCGCACGGTATGCGCGCGCGATATCAGCTGTGAGTCGCTTGGCCGCGAAGCGTGGGGTCAAGCGACTCACAGCTGATAGCGCGCGTGGTCCGTTGTTAAATTAATGAAAATTTTAATAATGCATGGTAAAAGTGGAATCAATTTTTTTTGTTTGTAGGTAACGAAATTAAATTACAGCTGATGGTGTATTATTCTTGTTACGTACTCAATATTCTATTGGGGTGATTGGGGACATGCGCTAGTGAAATTAATAAAAAGTTGTTTGTTATGATGATTTTTTGATATGTTGTTGGTTGATGAAAGTTTGATATGAATCATGTGTTTAAATATCGGTCACTAATTACCAGTCACCCTATATATATAAATACATATATACAAGAATTGCTCGTTTAAAGGTATTAGATAATTTTTTCTTTGACAAATTACTTTTTTTTCACTTGTAAATTATAAAATTGTGAGAATATAATGATACGTATTCCGTTCTCTTTGTTTATATTAGCTTTTAACTGCAGAACAAAGGCCTGGATGAGAAGTCATACAGAGAAGGGTCGAGCATTGACCACGGCACTTGCGCACTCCGTGTTCGAGATTTCAGACTCAGCCCGAGATCTATAAACGTTACTTAGCACGAACTTCCATGGAAGAAGACGGTGCCGTTTTTAGGAAGCCGTGCCGGCTTAACGGCTTGGCTACCTTAGTGTGGATCCTCGGCAACGCGTGTTCATCTGTCCATCCCAGACGGGGTGGATAAACGGAATTCGAAATACATTTTTTTATTGTAATAATAAAGACATATGGAGCAGTGGTGGCACAGTGGTAACGGCCGCGACTCGTAACGAGTTGTAGGTCGTAGGTTTGAACTCCAACAGGTGCTTAACTTTGTGTAAATTATTTTTATCACCACTGCTCTCATACCGGTGAAGGAAAACATCGTGCAGCCTTATTCCTGTCACTATCGCACAACCGCTAAACTATATGTGCAAGATACAGACTACAATATGGTAATTAATGGATAACCTTGAAATGGTTCATGTTAGAACTAATGGCCATTCAGAACAAAATGTTTTTTTTTCTGTAAAAAAATAATAATAATAAAAACAACAGACTTCCGAGAAAACACTACAAGTTGAAATGGAAGTCATTTTAATTTTTTGTCACCGCCTTCTGAAATTGTTCTTGGAGGCGATTGTTTTTTTGGATTTTTTTTTACGCAAAAAAATACAAATACTAAAAAAAAAAATTTTGAATGGCCATTAGTTCTGCCATGAACCATTTCAAGGTTATCCATTAATTACCGGAGACCCTGTATATAAGCCACAGCAGATGCTAAGTAAAGTTTATAGATCTCAAGCTAAGTACAGTACGCACTCATACGAATACGAACCTTATTCTGATGAAGTTAATGTTCATATTCGTATGACACGCTATATATAAATACTGATATTAATATAGCTCGGCCCCTATAGCTGGCGAAATGTCGATCTACTATTGGTTAACCTCTGCCTAACCCTTCTGAGAAAACAGGCGTGATTTTATGTTGTATTAATTTAAAATAATTTTAATTATCATAAATGTAAGAAATTTATTCAATTGTTCTTCCAAGCTCTGTAAGTTCTATGTTTAATTGTAACTTGTACAGATTGATAACTTATTTTGTTAATTAAATTAAATGTTTTTAAGTGCATACTTGAATATTTTATTTTACTCTTTTATATATATAAAAATATGAAAACCGTCGCAGGACGCCTGGCAGATGTTACCGTACAGACGTTATGTTTCCTAAAACTCGATCACAGCGCCACCTACCGGGTCCAATTGTAAATCTAAACCATCCACCCACCCACTCTCTTTTTATCAAAACCAGTCAAGCCGTTCAGGAGTTCAGTGACATACCGACACACGTACAGAAGAAATATAATAGATAAAGAATAACTGTTGCCGGCGAATACGGCGAAGACAGAAGAACGGCGGTGTTTTTGTGTTTCCTGAGCGTGCTGGTGGACTCGCTACTCTCCTGGAGGAAGGTTGTAGAGTAGTTTCACATCAAACCCCAGAAAGTAAAGAAATAACAGTATTATGGTTTTACGCGCATGTTCAAGTTCAAGCTACCAGTCTAAGCGGATCACGGAGCAAATACAAAGAGGAGATGGTGTAATTAGATTTCCCTAAGGAACAACGCGTGACAATTTGCGGGGTGAGGGGTGTTAGATCCCGCCCACTTCTTTAATTTCCATCTACCGGTCAATGGCAAAACTACTCGCTCGTTCTGTAGATTTTACTTTGTAGTGACGTAAGTATCTCACACTAGATGTCACTAAGTGCAGGATGCAACAGGGTCGTACTCAGAATTTTCGTACCAGGGAGTAAGTTACTAACTCCGTTTTTTATATTAATTTTGCGGACCAGCTAGGTACGTATTTTTTAAATTGAAATAGTGATATTAATTTTTGTCATACATTGCTGTCTTAGATTATCTTCGGAAAAAATCTAGTACATCATTTAGTACAAAATTTAACTAAATAAACTAGATAGGCTTTAAGTACTTTTAATTAAGTAAACAACAACTACCATACAGTATGGTAGTTGTTTTTTACTTTCCCTCCGTGAGACAACTAGTATGCACCATAATAGTTGTCTCACGATGGGAAAGTACTTTAAATAAATTATTTTAGATGGAATATTTAATTTATAGGAGATTGTATTTTTTATGAGTATTTCCATTTATGAGACAGCTGCGGAATATTCAGTACAATAATTGGATTCCATTACGGCCCTGTGTTTTTGTTACTTGTCAGGACGAACGCCAACAATACACTGACAAGGCCACGCCTACTTGATGACGTCAGGACTTAGTCGAGAATCACAGTGCACAGTTGTTTAGGCCGTCTCCTCTTTGTATTTACTCCGTGAAGCGGATACACCGGAATACCATTATTTTAAATGGACTCATCCTTCATGGGAGACTGTTTAAAATGCTACAATAAAATACCTCACCACATAGAAAGAAAGAAAGAAAGAAAAGAAAACTCACAATATGCAGCCAAGCATAATATAAGTTGGGTGATCACATCGCTGACAACAATGCCTGGCTAAGCGCTGCTTGTCCTGCTTCATAAGGTCGCTAAAACTAACTAATCAGCATCCGAAAATATTGTTGGAGCTGCTGAAGATTGTAAAACAAGATATCTATGCATTGTCTCAATCCTTTAGGATTGTATAATTGCATAGCATGTGTGAGCCCTATGTTCCTACTACAAAGCTAACATTTACCGGGTAATGTGTAGTATGAAATGAAAAATAAAAAAGTAAACGATAAACATATATTTTTACATTTATTACAACATACTGTGCGCTTTTATTATTTTAAAGAATCTGAAAGCGCACATTGACGGATATAAAATTAAAAACCAATAAATATGATACAAACATTTACAAATAATATCGAAATGTACATTATTTTATTCTTAACAGTAAATTGCAATTATTGTTACTAATATCTAATAACAAATCAAAGAATTTTCTTTTAATTTATCTATAATATTTATTTTCATGTCAATTCCTGTATGAAATTAATTCATTGAAATACATAAGTTCCTTATGCGATACTCGCACCAGCGTTACTTTTTCTAATGTACTTTCAAATAAAATAAAAAAAAACAATGGTTGAGGCTCACTTAGCGCAGACCGAAAAAAGTGAAGATTACATTCAATATTGTACTTTATCTTTAGTGTCTAATGGTGTGTCCAGAGTTGGCGAATGCGCCGCAAATGCGCCGCTCGCGAGCCGCTTGCGAACTACGCGCGTGCATTTCATGTTCGTAGCTTACGAACATCAAATGCACGCGCGCAGTTCGCATACACCCTTAACATGCAAACCCGCCTGCTCGCAACCGACGGGCCGTTTGATAGCTGAGCCAATGTTTGTACAACTTTGCTCTTTATGATGATGAAATAAAGCTTATTATTCAATGTGATTAGAAAATCCTCTGCTCTCTTTTCGGTCAGCGCGAACCGTATGAAATAAAGTATAATTATTATTATTGCAATAATATATCACAGACCTTAACTTAATTAAAACGAAGATTTGAAAACAATTACTTATTAAAAAAAAAAATATCTGCCATTTAAATAACTATTGGGGCGGACCAAATCCCATTTTACAATTTAACTTTAATTTAAATTGATATTTATTTTTTATATGTATGTTGTACTGTTTATTGGCATTAAAAAGGTCAAATTAAATTAACTATCGAAACTTAGCAGACTTGAACGTGACGAAATTATTCTGATGTTTTTTTTTTTTGGGTTCAACGCCCGCTGGTACTATTGTTAGTCGAAGTATAAGTTGAGAAAATCTATTTCTTGGAGTTAACACAAAAAATAACGATTTTTAAACTGATATTTCAAGTGACTACACTAACTGCAGTCGATGACCCCACAGAAAAAATCATAAAATTATTTTATTGTTTTTCTGTGCAGTTTTGCTAGCGAATTTTATTTGACCCTGATAAAAAAATAAGGCCCCTCCCCCTCTCGACCACTTACTGCCTTCAATAGCCTATAAAGTTCCCACTGCTGGAACACAGGCCTTCTGTCTATGAGAGAGAACGGGCCGTAGTCCACGCATGGCATGTCTTCAAATTTTTTGCTCTATGACTTAGAAGCTAAGTAAATCTTAATTCTCCATCTTAGCAGAAGTAATCTCACAAGCTGCCAAACTAATCCCGTGATTCGATAACAAATGACTTTTCAAACTACATTTCTGAACGAACGTCATACTACATACTTCACATTTAAACCTCCTATCGTTATTATGTATCCGCATATGTTCCCTTAAAGTATATTTCCTTGCATACGACTTGTGACACACTTCACACGAATAGTTCCTCTCCCCAGTATGTTTCACCATATGGGCCTTCAAAGCTTTTTTGCTAAAGAAACGGAACCCACATTCCGTACACTGACAATTACGTTCCATTAAATGACTTTTCTTTATATGATACATTAATAAACTCTTTAAAATATAGGCTTTACTACACACATTACACTTGTACTGAGCCTCAGTGTTATGCACTTTCACTAAATGTTGGTTCCGTTGGTAGTAACTCCGGAATGGAACGTTACAATATGGACAGTTTGAAATGTTCCTCGCTCCTAAATGTTTCATTTTCTCGTGGTACTGTTTTTTTGCACGACTTGCAAAGACTTTTTCGCAATGGTCACATTTGAAACTACCCTCTTGGTGTGTTGTTCGATGAGCGTTCAAAGACCGCCTGGTAGCAAACGCAGAATCACAGATGGAGCAAGTATAGTTGCTATAATGCTTATTCATATGCTGCTTTAGCATCTTAAAAGTCTCATACGTAGACGGACACATTGCGCAGTCATATACCTCGCCTTTTTTCAATTTAAACTGTTGTATATGATCTTTGATATCAGAATGTATTGTTTTTCCATGCTTTTTGACTAAATGATCCTTGAAAATGCCTAGACTGTCCATTTTTTCGTTGCATATCTTGCATGTTAAGTCAAAGACGTCAAGTTTCACATTATATTCTGACAAGTCGAAATGATATTTGAAATGGAGGCGTTCTTTAAGATGTTCCTTCTCTGTGTGTTGTCTCAAATCTTCCGGATCTGGGTAAATCAGGTCACAGTACCCACAGGTGTATCCTAGGAACGTTTTATTTGTGAAAGGTGTAGCGTTAGAATTTTTCAGTATATTCTGAAGGTTCTCTCTGTGTTTCATTTTCTCCTCTTTCGGTTGTCCTGACCATAGTAAGGCAATTTTCGAGTCGCTAGGCGGGGCGGTAAGTTTTAGTCTTGTTTTTTTAGGTTTAACTTTAATTTCAGTCTTTTTTACCGGTTTAATGTCTGGCATTTCGCAGTCTTCTGTGAAGAGAAAGGATAATAATTAAGTAACTGCGTAATAAGTCGACATTCACAGGGACCTAAAAAACACGGGAGATTTTTTCGCGCACTGGATTTTGAACAAAACAAGGTTTTCTCTTTAGTTATGGTTTAAACCATCGAGCCTATTTTTGAAATAAGAACCTAACTGTAATCGAAATACAGCTCCTTATATAAAACTGACAACTTAGTCCAGTGCCAAAATTGTCATTATTTTATTAAGATCTTTACCCAAATAGAATAAAAGTTGGTAATGCATAAAAAGAGTTAATAATAAGACGGTCGGTGTTGAGAACTCCAAGCAGTGCACTAAGCCCTCAGTGAGCAGTGGTGGCCTAGTGGTATCGACTCCGACCTACGAGTTGTAGGTCCTGAGTTTAAACCCAGACAGACGCTACTTTATTTTGTGTCAATAATTTCATCTCCACTGCTCTCAAAACGGTGAAGGCAAACATCGTCATCAAAAATTCGAAGACATGTAACATCTACCAACCCCCACGGGGCGCGCGTGGTATATATCGACGGTCCCTACGAACATAAAGACATGTCAAAAATTGTTTTTTTTTTTTTTATTGCACAATTGGGTTTAGATTTTCCTTAAGCACACGCCTGTATATTTATATTTTTTTAATATTACGTATTTAACGTCATTTACAAATCGCATATGAGAAAAAAGAAAATATGTACAAATACCATTATAAAGTTCCTAAAGCTAATAAAACATTATAGAAAAACAAAATTTATAATTGTACATATAATTATTTCTAGAGCAGTTTGAACATAAATAATGCTTTCCTGTAAACCTCGGTTTTTGACATGTCTCTATGTACGTAGGGACCGTCGATATATTTATATTTGTTTTTATTGTTAGGCAGGAGTGGGAAATCCTCATGGACGCACAGTGGAACGAATGTATGGGAGCGGTTGGACGTAGACATGTCCGAAAAAAAAGAGTAAAATTATGCCAAACTAATGATGCCATCTTATTCGATTACTTAATGCCTTCATAACTTGTGGTGATGAATTTCTTCATAACTCCCATATTTCGGGAGTAATTTGAGAAAATTTGAAATTTTACTATGAAAATGAGTGTATCGAGCTCTCTCCCTCCTGATTCCGGGCTTGTTTCAAGTAGCGGTCTCTAATATCATAATGCTAATACTAAGAGCTATATTTAATACTAAGACACATAGTGCGCCAAATGTGCACTTTCTGGGATAAAGAGTGATGTTTATTTTATAACACAATTTTTTTATTTTTTGTTTATTTTGTTGATTAAAACCGTTTTTCTAAAGGTTTACCTTATTACAATAACATTTCTGAGCAGCCAATTAGAGAAGATATAAGCTAATTAGGATATATAATTAGGGACTTAAGGTTTACATATAAAACTGATGCACTAATGATTACTGATAAGAACATTGCTATTATTTAATTACTAAATGGCTCTTAATACACTAATTTAGCATGCATCATTTACTAATTATCACAATAACTAATTACCTTGCAATATTTAACAAAGGATACCTGGGATACCTGGATTTTATATAAATAGGTCACTATTAGTAACTTTAAAATCAGTGTTGATTTACACCTCGTTGTATCCAAGCTAATCTCGCAATGTATTTTCCAAATTTTAATACAAATCTTGATATTCACGTTGCTTTATGCGCACGCGCACATAAAGATTTACGCGACTTTAACTATTTGTTCAGTGTTTTAAAAGATAACAGTTGTGTTCAGTTATGTGAAAGTGCTGAAACAAGTTTAAAAGACTGGTGTCGTCGATTTTGCTACCGCATTTATGCAAAATGGACACAGTCTGGAAGAAGCACAGATAAGTTTCGGAAGAAACATGAGATTTGGCTACAGGCTGCAATTCAATGGCCGGAATTACAGAATGAAAATATGGAACCTTCTACAGAAAATATAAGTGACGTCATCGAGCCCATAATTTCTCCTGCTAAATCTGATGCTTCAACTTGTACACATCCTAGTCCTCGTAAATCTTTTGAGGACCTTAGTAACCGGCAAAAAAGAAGACGCACTGAAGATAGTCTTTCATGCAGCAGTAGCAGCGCTGAAATTATGTTTTCGGCCGAAAGGGCGCTTCAAAAGGCAGGACAAAGCGATACAGCTTATGTTATGAAATACTTGACGGAGAATCCAGAAGAGGCCTCAAAAATCAAAGCCTTCATTGAAGGTAAATCAATTCAGGTACGGGAAATATCCCCTTTGAAGGCATTGGCTCTTTATGTATCGATGAACTTATCGAAATGGCGCTATAACACTCTTCGGGATTTCAACACTCAAGAAGGAGCTCTTCAATACCCGAGTTACTACATGTTGGTTAAAGAAAAAATTAAGTGCTATCCGGCCAAAGAAGATCTCACAGTTACAGAGAGCTCTGCAAAAATCAAATTACAAGCCTTGATGGATTTAACCTCAAGAAGACTTATTAGGTCGTTAGAAACCCCTGTTGATCCCAATCAACAGCTCGTATTGACCAGCAAATGGGGTTTTGACGGATCATCTAGCCAAAGCATTTATCATCAAAGGACGAGTGAAGATGAGCAAATCGATCTTGCTAGTAATTTTATGATTAGTCTTGTACCACTGCGGCTCGTCTCAAAAGGTGTAACAATTTGGGAAAACGAGCGACCATCTTCCACTTCATTTTGCCGGCCAATATTGTTTAAGTTTATAAAGGAAACCAAAGAAAATGTGCAGAGAGAGATGGCTGAAATCGAAGCAGAGATTGAAGCCTTAACTCCATCCACCATCACTGATGGAATTAGTGTCAAACACCAACTGCTGTTGACAATGATTGATGGTAAAATTCATTCCATTATATCCAATACAGCAGCTTCAGTGTGTGACATATGCAAGGCTTGTCCTAAAGAAATGAATAATTTAGAGTTAATCAAAGATAAACACGCAAACGAGGACATGTATAAATATAGCTTAAGCACCCTTCACGCTTGGATTCGCTCAATGGAATGCTTATTACACATTTCCTACAAATTAGACATAAAATCATGGCAAGTAAGGGGTGATATAGCAAAAAGGCAAGTTGATGACAGGAAGAAAAGAGTTCAAGAGGCTGTAAGAAGAGAAACGGGCTTACTTCTCGATGTTGTGAAACAAGGCAGTGGATCCACCAACAATGGCAACTCGGCAAGGAGATTTTTTGAAAACTACACTAAATCTGCTGAACTGACCGGAATAGATGCTATGCTTTTAAGAAAAATCTGTGTGATCTTGCAGTGTATTTCATCAGGAGAGAAGATCAACGTAACTAAATTCCGAGAGTTCTGCTTTGATACTGCTAAGCTTTACGTGGAGTTATACCCATGGTATTATATGCCTTCTTCACTTCATAAAATTTTAATGCATGGGCCAGACATAGTTCAGAACATGTCAATTGTGCCCATTGGTTTTCTATCCGAAGAGGCATCTGAGGCTAGAAATAAAGATTTTAGAAAATATAGAGAGGGGCATTCTCGAAAGCATAGCAGTATCTCATGCAATGAAGATATTATGCACAATCTTTTACTGTCTTCTGATCCACTTGTTACAAGTATCCGTCCAAAAGGAAATAAGTTTGTAAAAAAATCTTCTTTTAAGGAATTTTATGAGCTTACGGATTCTGAGAAAAGTGATATCGAATTTGTTAACATAAATGATTTAGCGGACATCGATTCTGAATTTGAATTAATTGATGATGATGATGATGACGAAGATAATTAAATGATGTTATTGTTTTAAAATGTGTAACTTAGTAAATTAGAGCTTACATCTTAATTATTTATTGTACTTTTAATGAAACTAGGTAATTTATTATCAACTTACTTAAAAGTCATACTCTCATCAGTTCTTGTGAATATTTTTGTTAATATATATTTCTGTATATATATATAATATATTTATAGACCTCTTAATAAGTCTGTCTGCGGTTTAAAGTAAATACAAATGGGGAAAAAACGTTTTTTTTTTTAAATTTTCATTTCCTTTTATCCCAGAAAGTGCACATTTGGCGCACTATGTGTCTTAGTAATAGCATTACGATATTAGAGACCGCTACTTGAAACAAGCCCGGAATCAGGAGGGAGAGAGCTCGATACACTCATTTTCATAGTAAAATTTCACATTTTCTCAAATTACTCCCGAAATATGGGAGTTATGAAGAAATTCATCACCACAATTTATGAAGGCATTAAGTAATCGAATAAGATGGCATCATTAGTTTGTCATAATTTTACTCTTATTTTTCGGACATGTCTACGTCCAACCGCTCCCATACATTCGTTCCACTGTGGGACGCCCAGACTGCCTCACTTGTGACACGGTCTGGGCAGCGGACTCTTACCGGCTAAAACCCACTCCTGCCTTTGCTCAGTGTCCCTCTGACATGATCAGAGACCTTGGTATACTCTTTTCTGATTGTTGCCATTCTTTTGGTTTTTAAGATATTTAGGCAGTCCTGTTTTAGGACCGCGTGGTATATTGTAGCCACGCTCTAAGAGTGGAGGCTTGTGTCCTAGGAGTTACGCTGTAGGCTGAGTATGTAATAAACACTCTTAGGATTCTCAATGCTCGGCTCAAGGCCGAGAGTTGAAAATCCAGTAGAAAGTATCCACATACCTAAGCGAAAAATCGTTGTTAGCTAGTAGCTTACTCGTCGAAGGTGGTAGAACCGAAATAAACTCACTGATAGAAGTGGCAAGCCGGGACACGAGCGATTTAATCTTGTCCTTCTTCCACGTGCCGTCAGAGGGCGCCAGCGCCTTCTTCTTCTTCACTGCACTGCGTTTGGGGTGGCCACTGGATTTAGATCTGGGTTTTGTACGTTTCGGGTCAGCCTTTTTTGTGTCGAGAACTACTTTCTCGGTTTTAATGTTTTCTTGGGAGGCCACACTGGCTGGAAATAAAAGAATTAGATTGATAATGGAGCGGAGGGGCTCAATAATAATTACAGCCGCAGTCGGTTCGTAGATATCCATTACATATCAAGACTTCCCTTTGCCTCGGAAAGCATTAATGTAGTCTTCACAGGCGTTACTGCAGGTTTACCATGAAGCTTTCTAGTTCTACTCTACCGTAGCATAGAAATCGTTTGAATACATTTCTCGGTACAAAACTGTCAGCTGTCTACACGGAAACGTCTTTTTTGTGTACTGTTCCGTCGACAAAACGCTTCTTTACGGTTCTCATGCTAAGCCTGCTGGTAGTTTAAAGCTTAAGTCTGTCAACTAGTCATACCAGTAGTAGAATACGGAGTGACGGTCACTCCGTATTTGGGTCAAACTGTCTGCCTTGCTTTTCTTAAGTATGTTGGAGTTAGCGTCCAGTCTGACTGGATGCTGAGAGTATTTTTACATGGAGCGATTGATTCTCTTAGTGCCGTGTGGTGCCGGACATAAAGAATAGCACCATCTCATTTCTTCCCGTGGGTAGGGTTACCAGATGAGAGGAATTTACCTGACATGTCCGAAATTTCAGCTGTCTGTCAGGGAAAATTGGAAATTGTCAGGAATTAAAAAAAAAGAGAAAATAATATAAGAAATCCTACTAATATTATAAATGTGATAGTTTGTGAGGATGTTTGTTACTCAATAACGCAAAAACGGCTGAGCGAATTTGGATGAAATTTGGCACACAGATAGTTTATAACCTGGATTAACATACAGGATACTTTTATCCCGGTAGTACGTTCCCGCGGCCACTTGCGGCGTCCCACACCCCACTACATCACATCTCAGACGCATATATTCAAGCTTACTCGCGATTTTTTTTTAAATAAACTTTTGCTGCCGAAATGTCAGGAAATTTATTTTATTTATAAAAATTTATTTATAGGGATTTTTCCAGGAAAACTTATTTTTGGATCTGGTAACCCTACCCGTGGGTGTCGTAGAAGGCGACTAAGGGACTTACTAGAGAATAGGCAGCAGCGTTCTCTATGCATTTTACATCGCCAACCAACCTGCCAAGCGTGGCGATTATGGCAAAACCCCCATTTTTTTTGGGGGAGGCCTATGTCCAACAATGGAAGTCTATCGGCTGATATGATGATGATGATGATTGATTATCTTACCTCCACAACCCCATTGGGTAACGATAGGCACCCCTTTGTAAACAGGCTGGTTGGTCAATTAAAAGGTAGGTAGTTACTTGTACGTTCTTCTCCATAAAGATCTACGTTTTGGAATGGGCAACTAGCTTAAATTTTTTATGATATTGTACCTCGCTCGAATTAGCTGACGCCTTTACCCGCGCTTTTTTATAATTATGATTGGTCAAATCGATTTTTTGAATGCTTATCAAAATTGTATAAAAATAGGAACATTTCTGTCATTCGACACATTCAGCGGCGAGCTACCTAGAAGAAAGTACTCTAAATATAGAAGCAAGAAGTCTCCAGTGGTTTCATTCTCTGCCAACCCAGCACACAAATGCGGCTATGGGCCACACAGATAGACCTTAATGGTCTATCTGTGTGGCCTATAAGTATTGATTTATAAAAAAAGTTTTATTTTATAAGTACAGACGCCAGCACATCAAGCTACCCAAATCTGTCAAATTTCTTTGATAGATTTTCAACTTTATCACATAAGCATTAGGTTCATGATCAATTGGGAAAATTTGACAGTTTCGGGTAGCCTGATGTGCTGGCGTCTGTACCATATATTTACCCTCATATGCATTTAGTAAAAGGCTGTTATTTTGACTTTACAAACACACTCCAATTTTATTTAAGTATTTGTATGTAAAGATGTATAGATTTGAGCTGTCTCTGGGTCTCAGGACGCTGAACTCACCTGCATCTGCCAGATAGTAGTCATCAGAATCGTCATCAATGTCATGTTGTGGCTCAACTTTAATTTCTATCTTTTTTGTTTCATCTGAAAGCAAAAATTATGATTTATGACAGAGAAAATTCATACATGTTAATAGTATTGAACACACTACTATCCTAACTAATATTATAAATTCTAAAGTGAGTTTGTTCGTTACGCTTACCTGCTAAAATGGGTGAACGGATTTAGAAGAAATTTGGCAAACAAATAGTTAATCCCGGTGGGTTATTCCCGTTGGATAATTTGCAGGCAGAGCAAGGAAGGTCGTGAAATTTCTTGTTCCCTTGATGTGATGTGACAGGGTGGGCCCCGTCACATCACATCATCTACCCATACTAATGCCTAGTTTCCACTTCGCGTTATTACTGACTTTATTTCTTTTTGCTCGGCACCTAAGGGTCTTAGCGTAAAAAAGACTGATTCCCGTCCACCGTAGGCGCGGGCTTGCGGACAGCGAGTAATAGGTAGTTCGCTGTCCGGTAAGGACCAAGCCCGTCGACGGGCGTTGTGTTTCACGCGCGCCTCAAAGAGATGTCAGCACCAACTGGTGGGGTCCGCAAGGGCCGATGCCTGCCAGGGGTGCGAGTTATTCGAAAGAGTTACCGTCGCCCCTGGCACACACCGAGGGAAAACGGGTGGATTTTAGTCAGTAAAAGTCTGACACGCCCTCCTGCTTTACCCAGAGCGGGAGATGTTATTTGATGATTTCTCGCCCTCAAAAAAAAAAGGCTCTTAGTTGAATGTTATGTGGGATGACAAACTTTACATTTATACCAGGATTTGTAATAAGGAGACCAGATAATAAAATACTTGTTGCAGTGAAGCGGTACGTACCTATATCAATGCATTCTATTTGCTTATAGAATTCCTCATCAGCTCTCAGCACTTGTAGTCTAAAGTTGAAGGAACCGCGAAGACTCTTGATGCATATGTCGCAGATACCAACAGGTTTCTCATTCAGTGGTTTTAGCTGAAAATAAAGTTATTGAACAATTATTTTGAGTTTGAAGACATTATATTTGCCGTGGCAACCAGGGCTGGGCAAAATATATGCTTTGATTTAGTTAAGATACAAATTACTTTTGAGTTGGCAACACTGTAGTTCCTACACTATATTTTTTTTTTTAATTTAATTTTTTTATTCATGACCATAGATACAAGTCTTCCAGTCGAACACATAAATGGGTTTTAACTTAGATGTAATATTACAATAGAAGGTACGTTTTTCACTTAAGGGGAATCTAGTCGCGGGCTCGAACTCACAGGTGGGCCTGGCTAAAAATTACGCTGTCTCACCAGGCATCGTGTCCGACAGAGGTAGTAACAGTCATGAACAGTTAGACTCTAGTTAGACACGCACAACGTTATTGAGTAAGATGCAGGACCATTTATAAATACGCGCCTCGCGTAAAAAATTTGAAAAAGTCATGCGGTCAGATCAGGTTTTATGAAAAAACCACTGCATAAATTAATTACCAATAAAGTTTATTGAACTTATCGATATTTGAACTTTGACGTTACCGACTTGGTTTTGGAGATTTTACACGTCTTTTATTACTTGAACACGCCCAAAGTTAGGTTAAATTAGCAAGAAAAACGAATCTTTGTTGACTCCTAACTTTTTAATGGCTTTTTATTTTAGTATTCTGTTACCGTACAGACAATATTAATAATGAGACAACGCCATACCATTAATTTTTGATGTACATTGTCGAACGGTGGAGTAATACACTCCCGAAGTTTGTATGGAAAAAATGTGGACTAGATTCACCTTAAGTAAATAATTGTAACCTGTACTGTAACAGGTAGGGTAAACATACCGGTTAACCGGCCACTACCCCTTTTCGGCCACTTCGCACGTTATTTGTCCTTATAGACAGTGTTATAGGCCGCCCCTTTCAAATTTTGCGCCATTCGATCCGGACAAATTTCCCGGTTCATAATCCAACGGCATGACCGCGAAATTTGCGAACTGAGCCCTCAGTCGCCATTTCAAAATTTGGTGTGTGGACACGTGTCAAATTTAGCGAAAAAAATAGCAGGTGGATTGATTTTCTAAGGTAAGTTTTTAAGTGTTACTGTTGGTTTATTTTTCATTGATTTGGTTTGTGTGTATTTAGCATGTTTAATTTCAATATTCAAGTGCCCAAACTCATCTAACTTTTCATAATTTGTGATATTTTTGGTGGTCGGACAATACGTTAACGATTAATTTCAAAATCTACTTTCCGACCGGGTGGTCGCATAACCGGTTTATTCATGTCATTTCACTTTGCCTTTATTGGAGAAACCTTAAATTCACCAACATAGATTCCATTATATTTGTGAACAGCTAGAATTTTGTAAATTTACAACTAGATTCCGGCCGCCAGTATACCTCATATTTTCAAAGATATGACCCTCAAAAATACCGAACGTTTAGCGGCCGATAACTGGTAAAAATATAACCTGTCTCCGGCCGTTTAAAATTAGTAAAAATTACACCTGATTCCGGCCTTTCGAAAAAAGAACGCCCGATAATTAGTAAAAAGTAAATCTATTTCTGGCCGTAATATTTGTTTCTGATTTCATGTTTGTTACCCCTTTATGCTGAAACGGCTACATGGGTTTGAATGAAATTTGGCATAGCCTTACTCTGAATTAATACATAGGCTACTTTTTAACCGAGTCGAAGAAGCTTATGTGTTATATGTGATAATGGATTAATTTTTGGTTGATGTGCTTGGTGTTGGAATTGTGCTTTTTTTTTCAGATGGCACCTGTCAGTAAAGGAAAGAAAAAAAAAATTGAAGAGCTTTCCCGAAGGATTGCTTATAGTGAAGAAGCACTGACAAGCGCTCTTTCAGATATACGCGGCAATATTCGCGTCATCAGGAAAGCGAGCCGGTAGGACGGAGTTCACTATACAGGACAGGCTTTCCAGTCGTGTTGCTGATTTAAGGAGAAAAATTGGCCCAGATCCTATATTTGGTTTTGATGGAGAAATGAAAATCGTTAATTGGATAATTGAGTTGGCGAATTTTCATGAAATTTCATGTTTTTTTTATTTTATTTTTATATCATTGTGTTAAGAGATTTTTTAATGATGCTAAAGCCAAAAGTAGCTATAAGTCGTAGAAAAGAGTAAAAATATACCGCTTTTTGAGAATTTATTCATTGTTTTACTTTCATACTATTATAAACCCTATGAGCTACTGAATAAGAGTCGTTTTTCTACCGTGAATTAGGTGGCCGATAACTAGTGCACTAGTGGACGATAACTGAGTGAAAAGGCCGATAGCCGGTATATTTGCTATTTTTACGAATATATATTTTTTATTAATTGTGTATCACTGATACGTCTATAAACGTTAGGTTTTATGAAACTACACTATTGTAGGATAAAATATTTATTTTTTGAAAAATTTTGGAGTACAGCATTATGATAGAAATCAACTCTAAAGTCAAGAAGCCGCTTAAACGGCCGATAACCGGTATGTTTACCCTACAGTGTTGCCAATTGTAAAGATTTATATATACTGCTATGGATATAGCTCTATTATTGTTAGTATAGAATGTATAAGTCAGCTCATTTTTGATATTAAACACGCGCAGTTGCCCCCAAGTGGCTATAACTAAACTGAGTAAAAAACTCAAAAGTAGATATTAACATAGCTTTATTTAACCAGTATTTTTACCTTATAAATCTATAATCTATAAATACAAGACAAAAATACGACTGGTCTCTGGCTTAGGAATATTGGCAGTTTTTTAAAACAGCATTCATGGCTCTCCCGCCCCCTATCTCTCAGAAAGAAAAATTTGCCTCACTTAAAAGCCAGGACTGCATGTCTGTGTGACATAATATGACAAATATTATTACTACTTCCCAAAGTGACTACTTTAACCAAAACTAGTATATTACTGGACTTCAATAAAATTAATGTTTATCAAATTCAGCTTAAATTCTTATTCCGTTGGCATGACTGTAACATATTTATTGTTCTTCTAGCTATTTTGTTTTAAATTGAATAAATGTTAAAATCTCAATGGCCATGGTTCCAACCATTTCATCAGAATTTCAAATGTGATCCTTTTACAAATTTGCCTTCCTTTTACGAACTTAGTACTTCCTTTAATCTGATTAATGAATACTGGAGCATTTTATAATTATTTGATTTCACCTATTTATATTTGTATGCCGCTATGGCAAAACATGACTAAATTAAATGTAACACCCCAAAACGACCCACTGACCAAAATCTTGCATGCCATGTGTGTAATAAATTCTCATGTTTTGGACAAATAAAAGTATCAAAGTGTATCTTAGTTTACTGATTAAGTTAATCCTAGTAATATTAATGATAGTTAATATGAACGCTTGGCACAGATAGTAAGCAACCTGATATTTTCTCTCCGGATCGGGGCTTATGCGTGTGAAACGGCAGGGCGCTGCTAGTATAAAGATAAATATTTGTCCTTGACATTGGTGATAATATTATTTACACTAATAAATACAGATTATTTTCCAGTTAGGTTCTTAATGTTCTTCCTTATCTAATTAGAAACTATTTAGATTCTTGCAGTACACAACAGGGCCAGTCTTACTATTATCGTCACGACCGGCATGCATTCCTCTAGACAAGCAGGGATCTTATCACTAAAATTAACCCCAATCGCTAATAGGATTTAGTGGGGCTAAGTCGTGTTTACATGGTGTTTAGTAGGTTTTAGAACTTTTGGGTAGGTACTTAAATCAACAAAAGAATAGAAACTTACTACGATATTGAAGCATTCCTTCAACATTTGAGCGTAATTCTCGTTTTTATCAAGCCAAAGGTAACTTGAATTTACGTCTTTATTTAGGCCTCGGCCGAGGCAGCAGCGGCAGACACCAACCACTTCCATTGTTTTTGTTTTCTTCACATTCCAATAAACAATTTTAGAGGTATTTTGCGAAAAACTCACGCAAAACGTAAAATGTAAACCAGAAATCCTGCTCTTTGACAGCAGCTGAAATTCTTGTTTTTTTTTATTTCCCCGTGTTGCCAGGTATGTAATAAAACTACCAATGTAATCGTTTTGTAAAAGTTATGACCTTTTATTCTTTCCTCAAAGGTCAAAGGTAAAAATGATATTTAAACAAAATACTCTATCTATTAAACATACTGGTGTCGAAACTGACTAGATGATCCTGTGATTTTTTTAGTAGGTCTTCGGGAAGCAGAAGTTATTCTGATCATCACGCTACTGGAAAACGGAATGAGTTAGCAAAATGTGGTTCAGTCGTTCAACTATTCAGTAGGTGAATAGAAGATATCGGAATCGGAGACAAGCGGTCACACGATTGGCACCAACAGTAACTGGCTGTTTACGATTGTATGCTATCGCTTTTCTGTTTAATTGCAACATCATATGCTAAGATATTTTCGAAATACCATTGTTAGTTGATGGACAGTAAGAGGAAGGCATAAATGACGTGAATCGAAACCCTAAAGAGCTGCAACAGATCCTTAAATTAACTCGGCTCAAAGGCAGCTACATTACATTTGCCCGCGAACACCAAAACTGGATATCGACAAAATGAATGCAGTTTCTGATGGGTCACGAATGTGTCTCTTAATTGTACTGATGGTCGTTAAAGAGTGTACTGTAACGCCTCGCGGGGGAGCGGTAGTCATAAACAGCCTATATAAAAATCGTTTCTATGTGATGTGCCGACAAATGGAATGTGTAACATCAAAACTTGCTATGTTGCCATATCAAAAAAACAAATAACGTAGCAAAACAAAATGGCTACCGGTCGCTATTGATTTTGTTAGCGGTATTGACGCTATGTAATTTTATTCTCAATTTTCACAGAAAACGTGAAACTTAAATGCTTTTAGTCGTGGATATGTTAAAGTAGTGTTGTGATAATGGAGTTCGACGAAATTGTGGTGAAGGAGAGCCCCGGGCTTTGCCGGTGCTGTCTCTCCGAAGGATGCTACAAGGATTTGGGCACCGAATATAACTGGATGAATGAAACAGAGGTTTATGCCGATATGCTGCTCGAATGTTTTGATATTAGCGTGAGTATTTTTTTACGATTACTAAGTATTAAATGATCCCGATTTTTCATATAGCACAAATAGATAAAAGTTTATTGTGGTATCCAATCTGGAATTTATCAGTAGCAGTCCGGAGTCTGGATTTGCCTGATTGATGGCGATTGGCTCGCCATCTATTACCTACATGGGTCCAAACTTTACTGGCGAAATGTGGGTGTAGGTACTACCAGTACTACATAGTACACGTCTGCCCAACTCTGGGGAAACAAGGCGTGATGTTATATTATCTTATATGGTATTCAGTGATTCTATATTTTTTGACCCCCCCCCATCCTTGTCACAGGTGGTCACACTCTTGTGAAACCCTCTCCCCATTGTGTGAAATCACACATTTTTCAATTTTTATGTTTACAATTAAATAAAAACAGCAGATTCTCCAAAAAAAAAAAATATTAAAAGTAATCTTCAGTAAAATTAACATAAAGTCAAACATTTTAGCTGGATAGAAGAAGCCTTGTATGAATAAGTAATATTTTTAAGATTTTGGTTAAATACATATAAATTTCCAGTTTTAGTATCTTCGATTTTGACATGTGATATTACAAAGCTTTTGACCCCCTCCTGTTCCGTGTCACACAAGGTCACTCCCACCCCCTTAACGTGTGACGTAATTTATTTTCACCAAGAATCCTCTGCAATATTTTATTGAAAGTAAAATACTGTGAATTATTATTATTCTGTAAGTAAGTTATTGTCTTTCAAACCAGATAACCCAACACAATGAAGGTCCAAATGGTCCAAACCGGCTCATCTGTGAAGTCTGCATCACTAGGCTGCGAGACGCGTGCAACTTCAAGAAACAAGTCTTGGATTCAGAGAAAAAATTCATTGATATGATGGGCAGGGGAGAATTCAGACCTAAGAGTAAGTAGTTAATAATGATGATAGGTTTTTATACTCTACCTTGCTTATCAAACCAAAACTATGAGTTATAAGCCGACCCGGTTTTGCACCGGTGCAATTTACATTTGAATACGGTATTCTGGCCACAATACAATGTGCATAAGTCAGAACAGTAACGTGGCAAAAAGAACTAGGTTTGCATGAATTCAACAAGATAGAATTCATAAGTTAAGTTTTTTTTTTGTAAATAATACAAAGCCTATTTCCATCTGGAGCAATGGTTGAAACCTATCAAATAGGATTTTTTTAAATAGGAGCTGTAGTATCTCTTCATATACACAACCTTACAGAATTTGCTCTCCCTGTTTACCCGTCATAATTGAGGAGTGAGAGGATTGTATTCAGAAAATGATAAAAACCATAAAGCTTAGTGTAATTTATAGATACAATTTTTTTTTTGACAAATTTATAGTAAAATGACCTATAGTTAGGGTAGTGAAATATTTTCGAAAATATTGATTGTTATTAAGGAGATATTAGGCAAAGAAAAATGGAGAAATATGATAGATATGAAGATTATTAGCCGCAAACCATTTCTCTCTAAATGGTTTGTGGCTAATAATCTTTTACTCAATGCGAACAAAACTAAATGTCTTAAATTCTCATTACCAAATGTACCCCAAGTAGGGCTAAATTTAAAACTTGATGGCAAGAAACTAGATGCTATTTCGGAAACTGTATTTCTAGGAATTACTTTAGATTCAAAATTGCAATGGGGTGCCCACATTAGAGCTCTCTCAAGTAGATTAAGTTCAGCTGCTTACGCAGTAAGAAAAATAAGGCAGTTGACTGATGTAGCCACAGCTAGGTTAGTATACTTTGCTTATTTTCACAGTATTATGTCTTATGGCGTTCTGCTGTGGGGATCGGCAGCTGACGTAGATTCAGTTTTCATTTTACAAAAGAGGGCAATCCGCGCTATCTATAAAATGGGGCCTCGCGAGTCTCTTAGAAACAAATTCAATGAAATTGATATACTAACTCTGCCTTCTCTTTATATCCTAGAAAATATCTTGTATGTTCGCAAAAACTTAGGTCTTTTCAAAAAAAGATGCCACTTCCATAATCTAAATACACATAGTAAAGATGAAATCGTGATTCCAAAATTTAGATTAACTAAAACTAGCAAGTCATTTCTAATAAACAGTATCCGCTTCTATAACAAGTTGCCAAAGTCGGTTACAGAACTTAGCGATGGAAAGTTTAAAACTCACATCAAACGTGTCCTTATCAAAAAAGCATATTATAAGATAAAAGACTACGTTGAAGACAGGGAAGTTTGGCATTAATTCCTTCTGCACATGTGGCTTCCCTGGTACCTCATTAACAACATAACTTTGTGAGAGTCTATTAACTGCTTCCAAATTACAATGTTAATTTTTAATATTTTTATTTTTTACACTTTCTGACATATTCTCGTCATTTTTGACATTATACATCGCTTCAAATAGCACCTATTTATTAGTGATTCTCATGGAAATCATGTCACTTTGTTTAAATAGGTTGATCTTACTAATGTAGATTCTTTTACATATTGTGAATGGGAAAACATTGTAGGCCTTACAGATTAGATTTATAGACGATTTTCTATTCTTTATTTTCATTCCTCTAAGTACTTGGTACTTATTGACAGGCCTGCACTGTCCTCCCATACCTATTATCACTGTAATTTGAAAACATTGTAAAACCCAATTATTTTTAAAAGAGTAACCGTGGAGTTTCTTGCCGGCTCTTCTCCATAGGAAGCGACAAATTGGAACCGTGCACCTAGCTTCTGACGTTTCATAAGTGCCCTTGCAGGTTTATGTGAAATAAAATATTTTAATTTTGATTTTGATTTTGGAGATAACGGTTTTTGTTCAAGCCGTTTTGGATTTATGGGGTTTAGATTAGGTCAGTCTGGATTGATCAACATTTGATCCAACCAATTTGGATTTATCGTGTTTGAAATGACTACTTTGGAATTATGGGAACAAAACAAAAATAAAAATTCAATTATTTATTTTACAATATTGCTGAAACTTAAAATTAAGTAATTTATTGCAGAAACTTAAAATTAAGTAATTTATTGCAGAAACTAATTAATTAAACCACTGGGGGCATCTCAGTTTCCAGACAATCACATGGCTCTTCATCAAACTCAACTTCTTCAACTTCCTGATAATCAACTTCATTATTTTCATCCAGTAAATTTTTGTACCAATGTAAATTTGGATTGTTTATCCAATCATCTCCGAACTGTTTAATTAATAAACCCCTGACATCCTGCTTTTTATTGGAAGGCAGTATCCTTCCTGTAGGCCAATATGAAATATTAGTGGGGTGGGTTTTAAATCTTTTCAGGATACTGAACTCTTGCCGTTCCTCTTCACTTTCATTGACATAGTTTCTAAAACAACTGACATGACATTCAGCTGTTATTCTTTGTACTCTACGACCTCTGCCCTCCGCTCTGCAGCCTTTTCTCAATTTTATCCTCTTTAAATCTCGTATACCTTCAATCTTTTTATAAAATCTGTCCAAACCTTTAATATCTATTAAGTCCCATTCTAATCCTAGGCGCCGTACTGTCCCATGTTCTTTATACATTTCTTCATATTCTTCTTTTAGTACAATTATAGGTTTCGTCCTGATATGCTTTTCTACCCTTCCAAATACTCGGTCAGCTGGCAAAGAACTATGCCCTCTTACTGGGAATGTCATATGAATTTCTTTCACATTTTGAGGGGATTTATTTAGAAGCCAAAATATTAGCGCATGTATTATGTGGGAGTTTTTATTCTGGCCCCCACATCCATCACAAAATAATCTCAATACTTTTTTGCCTTCTAAATTTATAGAATCAATGTAGTTTAAAAGGGCTGATCCTACCTCTATAGATCCTCTACCAGATTGGATTTCTGCCCACTGATAAAACACAGGATGTATGGAGTCCATTCCTACAAAGCACAAATTGTAAAAACTTATTTGTCGTGCATAAAATGCCTCTTGGATTGGTGTTCGAGGTAATGGTTGCACTTGCTGCAAATCAAAACAAAAGCTTACTGATTCATTATCTTGGATTTTGCTCAATTTATAGAACTCTTTAGCACGTAATGAATGTATTCTTTTTTGAATAATTAATATTCTCTTTTTTCCATTGTCAGTTTCAGTCTTTATTTGATTTGATAATAATATACAGGTGCTACATGTATCTGATGCTGGAGACTTAAAACCTATGTTGAACTCATATGCAAACACCTTTTGAAACATAGACTTTTTTACTTGGAAGTTAGCTGTAACTGAGTTATTGTATAATCTCCTTATCTTTGCTTGGTTTAAATCACAAGACAAGTAAACACGTTTTGTCGTATTCCTGGAATAGTGGCTTACGGTTGCTGGAAATTTATTTATAAATTCTTTAAGTTTATTTCTCTTTTCTAAGCTATTGTGTGACTTCCTATCTCCACCTCTCTTTTCTTTTGGGGTCTTGCCTTCGAAGATATTTGTTGCAATGGTACGTAGTCTATCTTTTGTTATTGAAAATACTTTCAAAAATAAAGCTTGACACACTGGTCTAGGCTTTTTCATCTCATCCGTCAAGTACAATGTAGTACTACATTTTCGTCTTTTCCTTTTCCCTTCTGGCACATTACTTTGTCTCCGACGTCCAGGTTCATACGGAGAAACCAATCGTGTTAAAAAAACATCTTGATGTACTTTAGTTTTGTGTTGATAAAACCTTCTTCTGTTGTTAAGCAAACAGCTAGGAGTAATTCGTCTGCACAGTAGTTTCGCTGAATTGTGGTGGCAAGGAATTTCAATAGTTAAGTCCAAAGGATCAGTATCACGATATCTGAAAGCAAAACAAAAGAACAATGTACTTTTTTTTTTTTGGTGGGAAATCATCAAATAACTTCTCCCGCTCTGGGTGGTGCGGGATGTCAGACTTTTACTGATTAAAATCCACCTGTGTTCCCTCAGTTGCCTGTGTGCCAGGGGCCGCGGTATCTCTTTCGAACAACCCGCACCCCTGGCAGGCATCGGCCCATGCGGGCCCCATCAAACAATGTACCTTTAGGGATGAAATTCAAAGGATAATGCAATTTGTAACGTTTTGTTTGATAACTGAGATTTACCTATTTTCTTGAGCAACTTCTCGCCGGTTTTCTCGTTTTTTCTTCTTCCTTGAAGCATCGTTTATGTCTTTTACTGTTGTTTCCTCAACGCCAAACTGATCTAGAGGTAAAATTGATGGTGATTCTGCCATTTTTAGTGATTCTATCCGAAAACGAAATCCATAATCCAGTCAATAAAGAACTTTCGTTTTTCTCTGTTTTACCACGATTTGTCAGTTTTTACTGTGATAGATCTATAAGCAGGACTGCAGGTGCATTCACAAACATAGTATTGTACAAAGATTTATCGAAACAATCGAGGAAAATCAATTTGATTCGAATATAACTTGACTTAACGACATTTGAAGCGAACAGTGCCACGGCGTGTAATTTCTTAAGGATTTTATGGTTTTTGTTTCAACGTGATGTATTTGTAGGATTTTGATCAAACCATCGACTTTTAACATTTTTTGTTCAGTAGGAATTACTGGTTTTTGAAGCGGTTTGTTAGTATTGGAATGTGTATTTCAACTTTGAGAAGCGAAAAAAAAAAGAAACAAACCAAATCCTGGTTAATAACGGCTTTTGTTCCGTCACTCCTCAATTCTCATACAAACAATTGATTTTAAACTTGCTATTGCCAGTGGCTTCGCCCGTGTGTATGTCGATGAATTATACATATAAACCTTGCTCGGGAATCACTCTGTCTATTGATTAAAAGCGCATTAAAATCCGTTGCGGAGTTTAAAAGACCTAAGCGTACAAACACGAAAAGCTACTTTGTTTTATACTATGTAAAGATTTATAATTATGCAATAGTTAATATAATGGCTCTTAATTAATAGTAAATTAACATAGCTTATTAAACGGTGATGTGGAAATTACTATGGCATTAAATAATAAAGAATAAATAATTTTTGAACAGACTATAGATAAATGTCAATTAGCCTTTAGGGTTGGCAGAAATTGACACTAAAAAATTAAAGTTATTTTTCACTTTGTAGTGTTTTTTCGGAAGTCGGTTGTTTTTTTTTGTAAAAGTTTTTGTTTTTCACTTTTTAGTTATAGTACCTCCCCACTAACTCATAATTTCTTCATCCTTGGGGTCAAAACAATGCATATTTACGCGATAGCAGCAATCGCAGTTGATTTCCGTTGTCTGTCTCCGAAACGCGTAATCAGATCTAAATGAAATTGAAATGGGACCACACGGGAAGCACCAGCTTTCAAGTAAAAAAAAGAATCATCAAAATCGGTTCACCCAGTCGGAAGTTCTGAGGTAACAAACATTAAAAAAACATACAGACGAATTGAGAACCTCCTCCTTTTTTTGAAGTCGTTTAAAAACGGTGAAGGCTGTAATGATGATGTTAATCCCTATTGCAGTGCTTATCTACCAGGCGCAGCTGAAGTGTGAAGCTCCGGCTGCAGAAGACGAGCCTGACGATGATGACGTTGAATATCTTGAAGACGAACTTGATTTTAGTGAAGGTACGTATCTTACTTGTGAAATTTTATAACTTTGTTTTAGTACGCAATGTGACTTCCAATAAGATGGTTGGACAGACTGTAAATCACCAGAATTGTTACTAGCAAGATGATGATGATGATAGGACTCCCTTTTCCGCATTTAGACTCCCATTTGGTCCGTTGTGCGTGGGGATTCTGGCTAACAAAGCCAGCCTAGCTCCGCCCAAAAACACAAGCTTCCTAGGAGCTTCACAGGCTTCGCGGAGGGACCTCACTGTTCCGAGGATTTGTAGAGGTTACTAGTAAGATTGCTTAAGGCACCCGTCGCCCCGCCTGCTATTAAGGGTGTACTGAGCTTCTGGCGCTAATTGAAGCGTGACGGTTCTGGTTACAATGGGCGGTCCTCGCGCTGATTTAGGTATTTCCTTCGTATATTAAAAGCAAAACACATTTTGAACATGTAACATGTTTTTCATTATAGAAAACATGTAGCTTTGCTTTGTAAGTATTAAAAAACTAATGACCTTCCCTGAAGTATTACGCCGCACTAAGGGGTTTTTGTTTTTACATGCTTTATATTAGCTTCACTTGTATGTTTGTTTGTAACCGACTCCTTAGGGCGCGATTTTGACCCACTTCAAACGGTCAGATTTCATTTAAACTTTGTAGACTTATCGAGGGCCGATGACAATTCAAAAATTAAAAAAAAAAAATCACGCCTATGTAGCAGAACTAAAAAATAGTAAATAAATAATAGTTTAAAAAACTAAAAAATACGCTTTAAAAACCAAACTAAAAAGTATAAAATAATTTAATTCTATTAAAAAGCGTGGGGTGCTTGATATTAATTGATTATAAAAATACCCCGAAAAGCACCCCACGCTTTTTAATAGAATTAAATTATTTTCTACTTTTTTAGTTTGGTTTTTAAAGCGTGTTTTTTAGTTTTTTAAACTATTTTAGAGATTACTTCTAAATTTCTACACTAGTAATCGTGTTTGTAATGTGTACGATTTATAGAGTGAATCCTTAAATATCTTACTTATTAATTGCATAACTAATAATGAGGGATAAAACGAACGCAATTTTCACAAAACTCTCGGTGCGCCCTTAACTTAACCTTAACTGCAGGGGCCCCATTGTTTTTTCTACCCAGTATATAATAAGGCGGATTGACCAAAGGCCCGATTCAGAAGGCAGTACTCCTCGATACGGCTCGCATCGTTCCTGTCTCTGGAGCCCTAACTACCGGTAGCTTTGACCCTGCTCCCGATACCGGCGGACCACGATTTTTTATACTTTAAAATGTTTTTGTAAAAACATTTAAAAATGTATTAAGTAAGGATAGAAAATAAATAAAAGACATAACAATATACTTATAATAAAATTATAATTTACTTATACTTACACTCTGAACCCATTCCTTTCCAGTCAACCTCAAAGACGAATTAACACAGCCTTCAGTATCGGACACCACGGTAGCCACGCTCCCGGTCAAAGGCAAGCGCGGACGTCCTCGCAAGAACACTCCAGTGAAGCCAGATAAGAGGGCCAAAGTGGCTAAAGCCGACGATAAAGCCAAGACGTCGAAAGCTGTTGCTAAAGGTAGGTCGATAGTAATTGTTAAGATGTATAGTGGAGTGTGTATGTTGTGATTTCTAATCAGCTTCAAAAAGGAGCAGGTTCTCAATTTAACTGATTTTTTTTTATTACGCGATATATCCGGCAATTTTGGATCGATTTAGAAAATTATTTTTTTAATTGATAGGGTATGCCTCAGGGATATTAACTTTGCCTTGGTCGTTTTTTAGTTAGCCCCAATAATACGTTTTTTTTTCTATGAGTATATTGATGATGTTAAAATAATTTCCAGTCACAGTTATTTGCCTAGCAAGTAGTGGAATACGAATTTGTGTGGGGTAGGTACCACAACTAAAAAGTGAAAAATAAATCTATTATACAAAAAAAAAACGCTACAAAACGAAGAGAAACATAACATTTAAAAATGTGTAAGTTTGTATGTAGGGGGTAATCGCTAGAAGTACCAGTCGGGTTTAATAGCCCACTTTTTGAGGGATGTCTAACATTATGCTGCGACCCTAAATAGCCGAGTAAATATAAATTAGAAAGGTAAATGAAAATGAAGTAAAAGCACGGGCGGGCAATGGATAGGACGCGGCGGGTCGTGGGCTAAAATTCCAAGCGGACTAGTCACAGCAGAAGCTAGTATAAAAATCAGTTCCCGTCTCAACTACATTTTGAATGTGGTAATAAAAAAATCAAAAGTAATTTATTCATACTAGACTGAGAATCGGCACTTTTCGAATGTCAAAATTACATAAGACAGTCCCCCAAAACGACCTTCACCACTTCCTAGTACTTTAGCTGGGAAGAAGAAGTGGCCCAACAAACTCCCCAGCAGCAGCTGTCTATTTAGTTAGATAGACTGGATATCCATAGGTAGGCAAAGTAATCAACATTACGAGACACAGAACTTAAATAATTTGTCAATAAATTATATGAAAACTTTATACAATAGGTATATAATACCGGGTGGTGTCCGCAACTCTACTTGAAATCTCATATTTTGAGTACGGCTGTCCACCCCAGCTCCTCAAGGAAGGCCGGCAACGCCTTGGTGTTCGTGAGCACTTTAGTTTAAGTAATATTGAAGCGTAAACTTGATTTACAAAATCACAGCATATACACTCTACTTGTTATGTTTTTGTTGACAATATTTCTGATGCGATTCAGCTTCGCCTTTAAAATAATTACTTCGCGATTTTTTCTTGTCTTTACTGTAACTCTGTATTCTGTATCATAAGTATCGTCAACATGTATTTTTTAAATTAATTCTGAAAGGAAAAATCATTAATTATATATTTGGAAGACAGTTAACCTTAGAGAGTGTTTTATCCATTAGTGGGACCAACATTTCAAAGACACCCAAGGTTACTGCGCTAGTATTAGATGATTTCTCAAATGCCTTTAATACTGTCAGTCACGACATCCCGTTAGCCATTCTGTCATACGTTATCGTCTCTCCCGAAGCACTGAAATTGTTCTTCTCCTACCTTCAGGAACGTAAGCAGTCCGTTCATGTAGGGTTTTCTTCTTCTTGCTGGTGTGATTTGGAAACTGGCGTTCCCCAAGGCTGTATACTTTGTCCTCTTCGAAATAAACAGTTCCATATAATTATACAATCCACGAACATTTGAGCGCCTGTGTAGTCACGGCTCTGAGAAATCTGAAAAGGAAATAGCCTAAGAAAACTTGCATCAAATTATATATATTTGAATAAATAATGATTCAGCCTTTCAGAATTACACATTTCTGTGTTTCTGTGTTTATAATATGTGCAATATTTATCATGGTAGGTTTGTAAGAGACACAGTCTCTAAGATTCACTTCTTTATCTTCAAAATATTGACAGAAAAGGAACATTATATTAAATACATTCTTAGAATTGTAAATCGAGCTACCATGTATTTCCATTCAAGGTGTAAAGGCCAAATATTTGATATTAGTTGAATTTGAATCGCAAATTAACCTCCGGAAAGTACTGCCGTTTTTGACGGCCAGATTGGAATTTAACCTTAAAAAAAAGCATTTTTTACCTTAATCTATGGAAAATCTTCATTAAACTCTGATGCACTGTGGTGCAATTACTTGAAAAAAATTTAAGTGAACACTTTTGAGACCGCGTCGCGCTCTTTCTGAACAGAGAACGAAACTGAACCGTCACGCTCGAGGTCGGTCCCGCTAAATCGGGTATACTCGGCTTCAGTCGGTTGGCGACGCTGAATGAGGTATACACTCGTCTCCAGTCGTAAGTTTTCACTTCAATTGTGTGGTCATAAGTCACACATCCTGTTTGTTTTTTAATACGTTTGACATTGCGGTACGACTTTATCAGCTCTGAGCAGCGCCTCGTTCTCATGTGGGCGTAAAAATATCGCGGCGAAATTTTATCGCGCATTGGATTTTCAACTCTCGTTGTTGAGTCGACCGTTGAGAAGCCAACAGAATGCATTCCAGCGCATCGAAAAGCACACATTGTCAACTAAGCAGTAGCAGGGCGTTGAAAAACCAATGCGCGATAAATAATCGCGGCGGGAAAATATCGCCGATGCGAAGCTGGGCTTATGGTTTCCTAATTCGGAACTTAATTCTATACAATGCAAAGAAATTTCTATGAATTTATACTGTAATCACCTTGGCATCCCTGCAATTTAATTAGGTTCAGAATACCTTATGCTTACTTATTATTCACTTACTTTACTTTAAAAAAAAACACTGTTCGTTTCGTCGTCATATTGATTTGTGTGCACTGAATTACGAAGAAAGAACACAAAACAACGTTGATGTACTCCATCGTTGACAAACTATCATCTTGTATAGTATCGATACGAATGATGTATCTCGGGTGTAAAAAGACACTTAACAAAGCCGATAGTCACTTGTACTTTCGTTATATAAAGTAAAAACTCATGTCGTCGAAAATTAGCAGGACGGTAGCGGGATTGACTATGGCCGGTGCTCCCTTGGCGGCACTGCACGGCACGGGATTTGTATGCATCGAATAGAAATTTACCCAGTTGATTTATTTCTGGACACTATAGAGTCCATGGAGAACAGGCCGTCGCTTGTTTTATACAATATTTACTCGTTTCAACGTATATTTTATCCTTTTCTCTGATAATTAAGGGCGCTTTCACATTTTTTCTTGAATTTGAGCGTTTGACTCGAGACTTGAGTGATTATGGTGTATGTATATAGCCAAAAAAATTAACAAAAATATGTCCGAGAAAATTTCATTATTTGTCTACGGCACTTGCTCTAAAAAAATATTTCAATTTGTTTACATAAATCAATATAAACCTTGTCTCGGCAAAGGATGTTTCATAAAATTTTACTTTCGGGCATCTTTTGATGCTTTGTTACTTGGAACATATAATAGTTTAGTAATTTATAAAAATGACTGTGGTAGGACTGTACCTGGTTATTTGGAATGCTCAAATCAAATTTTTATGTTTCATACAGTAATACACCAAAAATTATTATTAATTGCAATTATAAAATAAAATATTATTAAAATTATTATTAATTGTGGTTTTGAATCTAAACTAATTCCTAGAAATACAGTTTCCGAAATAGCATCTAGTTTCTTGCCATCAGGTTTTAAACTTAGACCTACTTGGGGTACATTTAGTAATGAGAACTTAAAACGTTTAGCTTTGTTCGCATTGAGTAAAAGATTATTAGCCGCAAACCATTTCGAGAGAACAGCTAGACTATCGTTGACATGTAAGACATTCGTATCTTTTCTATATATTTTAAAATTAAGAGAGGTGTCATCAGCGAATACGTTAAATACCCTACTTGCTGTATTTTATCTGTGAGGGTGAATCTTTGTTTAGTCAAAAATGTAGGCATTAAAAAAAATCCTTTTAATCCTTTTTTGAAAACTAGTATTCAATATCTGTAATGTGGTGTCTCATACATACTATATATCTATGTGGTGGTGTAAGAAGAGAGGTTGTTCCGAAGGGAAGCCTGTGGCAATCCTACTTCCTACTAGCTCTACTATCTATCCTACTATATCTTACTTATTAATATTATATATGTGAAAGTTTGTATATTTAGATGTTTGAATGTCTGTTATTAACGCAAAATCGGCCGAACGGATTTAAATGAAATATGGCACACAGATCATTTATAACCTGGATTAACGCAAAGGATACTTAGTATCCTGGTAGTACGTTCCCGGAAGCGGCTGGCAAAAGTTAGTCGGGTTATATGGAAGCCGTGACCTGCCAGACGTACAATGCACTTAGAAGTATCTCCACGATACGTAACAAGCTATAGAACATGCTTTGAAAGATTTCTAATTTTTCCAAAGAGCAAAGGCGCCAAGATATCTCATACAAAAATTTCACTTTTTAGGTGTGAAACGGCGCATCACAGAGGCGTCGAGTAAGTCCTCAATGACGTCCACAAGACGCAACAAATTAATGAAGACTAACGCTACTATAGTTCTAGAAACTTCCACCGTCATCCCCTTCAAATGGCATAGACAAAACTACCTCTGTTTCTTCTGCCATCTCACTTTCAAAGACACTGAATTGCTCAAAGAACACACTCGAACCCAGCATAAGAAATCTAATATCAAAGCTGCTGTATCGTACTTAAGAAGAGACGAGAAAGTCAAAATCGACGTCTCCGTATTAGAATGTCGATCTTGCAGTGATAAATTTGACGATCTAAACGCTCTTATAGAACACTTAAAAAGCACACACAAAATTAGTTTCACAGAAGAGTGCGGTTACGGTCTTATACCTTACTTTCTACAAAACGAAGTATACCATTGCGCAGTTTGTAAAGAAGAATTCCATTACTTTATGAAATTGAACCAGCATATGAACGAACACTACGGGAATTATATCTGCGAGCTATGTGGCAAGTCTTTTTTAAGCCAGGATAGATTACGATGTCATTCTTTAACCCACGGCTCTCGGTTCCACTGCAACGTATGCCCGGAAACTTTTGACTCGCTAACTCAGAAGAATAATCACGAATCCAAAGTCCACAATAAGGATAAGCTTCTAAGGTGTTTTTATTGTACGGAAACCTTTCAAAATTACAACCAAAGAAAGCGTCATCATAATTTAATACACGATGTGAAAGTCCCGGAGTTCATTTGTCCAGTTTGCAGTAAAAGTTTCCAGATTATGAGCAAAATGAAGGTACATTTAAAGGAAGTTCATATAAGGGAGAAGAATTTCCCCTGTTCCATGTGTGAACAAAAGTTCTTCTCACGAACGCACGTGCAGAAACATATGATCAAACATTTTGGAGAGAGGGTACACCAATGCGAAGTCTGTAAGAAGTCTTATGCAAGGAAGCAGACATTGAGGGACCATATGCGGATACATAGCAACGAAAAGAAGTATATTTGTAGTGTCTGTAGTCAGGGTTTTGTTCAGAGTAATAGTATGAGATTGCATATGAGGGTGCATCATCCGGAAGTGGTGACAGAATAAATTCTACTATCTACTAACCTATACTATACCATATACACCGAGACATTTTAGTCGTCTTACAAAGGTGGTCCACTCATTGTATCCGTCATAAAATACCTCTAGGCGCAATTAAAACTTTTTTACCATTAATTAAGATAATAGGTACAAAGAAAAATAAATATTGCTTTAGAATTATGAAACACCCTCCTGTTAATAATGTTTACGTATCAAACGGTAGAAGATATCTACCTACCTACCATTACATTCTATCATTAATTGCATCTTCATAACAGTGTGTTTTAAACTACGTCATGCGTCTTAGTGAATGATATTTTCATTTTTTAAATTATGCAAATGTTCAAAAATATCTCTTTTTTTTTAAATAAATGACTAGTAGTCATTGGATACATGAAATGGGCTGCCGTTGTAAGACGACTAAAATGTCACGGTGTATAATATTAGTGTATATGGTAGGCATGTGATACGGGGGGGGGAATGAAGAAAATGTCGTGAGGAAAGTTTTGAGTATGAATGTCGATGGCTATAGGAGTAGAGGGAGACCAAAGAAACGTTGGAGGGACTGTGTGAATGATTTATTTTATTTATCCTCATACTGGAACGCCATACAGCAATTACCCCAACGGAGCAAAAAATTACTTCACGTGCTGCATTCGTGCGCATTGGACATCGAACGGGTGACGATGCATCACACACGCTTAAGCAACGTCAAGACACTTCACCATATTTCCATAACTCTATTCTTTGCGATTTATTGAGATTCAATGACTCTTTGAAAATATAAACAACAAAAATCATAATGTGACATATAGTTAGAAAGGGTGTGACTACGGAGATGACGACTAATAGAGTGTGGAAGCAAAAGACACGTTACTCCGACCCCTGCTCGAGAGTAAACTAGTTTATAATAAACTAGCAGCGCTCCGCAGTTTCACCCGCGTAGTTCCCGTTCCCGTAAGAATACGGGGATAAAATATAGCCTATGTTACTCAGTGATAATGTAGCTTTCTAAAAGCATGAGAATTTTTGAAATCGGTCCAGTAGTTTTTATGTTTATTCGTTACATACAAAAATACAAATCTTTCCTCTTTATAATATTGAGTGTAGATATGCTCCGTTTCACATAGCGTAACATCACGTCACACGTCTTTGTTCCCCGTAGGGTTGGGCAGAGGTATACCTTAGTACAGCCACATTTCGCCAGTTACGTTTAAGTCCTATGTAATAAATAAGGGGCGAGACTTCTGCCGCTAATCGGGCACAAATCGAGACTCCGGGCTGTTTCTGAGAAATTCCAGATAACATCGAAAAACCCAATAATATTTTGTCCGACATGGGAATCGATGCAGTAGCGCCTGCGACCATATTCGCGTTAAGAAAATGGTGACTCATCGTTTTCACTCATCTTAGCAACGCCCCTTGACCAATTAGATCATATTAAATTAGAAAGCCGTGTTCAAATTGACCAGTTGAAGTAAGGCCTTCAGACATAGGGTAAAAGCCGGATAGTTGCCACATTTTTTTAAATCACTCTTTATGTCGCAGTACTAAAGCAACATAATTTATTTTTAAAACTGGCCGAGACTTTGGTGGTGTATCTACAAATTTATGAAAAGTAACAAACTTTATCTTTAATATTTCCTGAGTATTAGCAATTTTTGTGGACCTCTATATTTTTAGACACCTATCCGACATAGGGGATACTTGTCTAATCCATGTAAATTACGTTTAGAATAGATGCCCCGCCGAGAAACACGACATCCATCCCGCAAAAACTTTGATCGCATTTTTGCCTTCCCATGCAATCGCACACAGACATGCGACACGGGCAACTAAGTGGTATTTGGAAAGTCTTCGATAGATCAATAAAATAGCATGCAATTCATCCGCGAAACTAGAGTAATTACAATCGGGGCAACTGTCCTGGTTTTACCTTACACTATAATTTACTATGATCTAATTGGTCAAGGTGCGTGGCTAAGCTGAGTGACAACGATGAGTCACTATTTTCTTAACGCGAATAGACTATAGTTATCTATAGTCTATTCGCGTTAAGAAAATAGTATACGCCGTATAAATATATACGCCAGAAAACAGTTAATCTCATTATCTTTTCACAACTACGTTGGGGTCGACTTCCAGTGTAACCGGATACAACTGAATACCAGTATTTTACATGGAGCGACTGTCTATCTGACCTCCGCAAACCAGATATTGGGTAACACAATAGCCCCTTTGAGACGGTAGTAATGGCTATCGATAATAATAAGATTACCACGACCACGCGTCGATCGAATAGGTTCTGTAGTCATAAGCGTTCTAACGGACGGACAGTAAGACTGCGTCTTATAAATATTAAAAAGAAAGTTAGAAAAACAGCAACAGTATTAACGCATTTTTTCAGGAAGGTTGCATTTATCTAATGTTAAGAAAAATTTTGAATGTTGTAATCAAAAGACATTTGTATTAAACTTATTCCTTGTAAGGCATTTAAAGTATTTGGATTTATGAAGCTATGTATTTTTCTATTCCTATTAGATATTAAACAAAATTATTAACAAGAAAAAATGTTTTTTTATTTACGTATCTTAGTACAAACAATTGATAGGCTAACCAATTATACAACATGTAACATAATTCACTCAAGACCTCATACACCCCGATTACAGTAATGAATTATAAGCATAACATAACGACCAATTTTTTTTTAAAGCTGGCTGTTATTTCTAAGAATATCATGTTATCGCATTACTTTACGCATTTAAAATAGTCTTAATGCCTTGAAATAAGATTGAAATGTCTTTGGCTCAATCCGCGGTAGGTATGGCAAAATAAATGATTTAAATTAAAAAAAAAAAGATACCTATTTTAAAAGTTACTGAGATGGATTCGGTAGTCAATAATGAACAAATTACTTTTAGGATTTGCGTTTATTTTGTTACACCTTGTAAATCACAAAATTAAATTTAAACGCTTCGAAGGCCTAAGAGCATTGAATTTATGATAAAATTACTGACCCGATAATATAATTAATACAAAATCCTATAGAAAAAAAGACGTTAAATTTTCCCCGAATATTCCAATTTTTCGGGTGGCTTTTCATTTTAAAACAAAAATTTAGCAAATCGGTTTAGCCATTTTCTGGTGATGCGCTTACGAACAAACAGCATTTAATGTTTATTTATACAGGATAAGTTTTTATCCAGTGCGCAAACTGTAACCATGAATTCAGCATATCATTCTAGACTCCCAGCGCAGAAATTTTTCGTCGGTAATTTTGATTGCGTAGGTATTGCACTTTTCTATGAAACAGCTGATTTTTTTTATAAAACCGACGTAAAATTTCTGCGTTAGGGAGGGATCTAGAATGATATGCTGAATTCATGGTTACAGTTTGCGCACTGGATAAAAACTTATCCTATAAAGGAATATTTTTATAATTTTTGCTATGACGCACAGTGGAACGAATGTATGGGAGCGGTTGGACGTAGACATGTCCGAAAAAAAAGAGTAAAATTATGCCAAACTAATGATGCCATCTTATTCGATTACTTAATGCCTTCATAACTTGTGGTGATGAATTTCTTCATAACTCCCATATTTCGGGAGTAATTTGAGAAAATGTGAAATTTTACTATGAAAATGAGTGTATCGAGCTCTCTCCCTCCTGATTCCGGGCTTGTTTCAAGTAGCGGTCTCTAATATCATAATGCTAATACTAAGAGCTATATTTAATACTAAGACACATAGTGCGCCAAATGTGCACTTTCTGGGATAAAGAGTGATGTTTATTTTATAACACAATTTTTTTATTTTTTGTTTATTTTGTTGATTAAAACCGTTTTTCTAAAGGTTTACCTTATTACAATAACATTTCTGAGCAGCCAATTAGAGAAGATATAAGCTAATTAGGATATATAATTAGGGACTTAAGGTTTACATATAAAACTGATGCACTAATGATTACTGATAAGAACATTGCTATTATTTAATTACTAAATGGCTCTTAATACACTAATTTAGCATGCATCATTTACTAATTATCACAATAACTAATTACCTTGCAATATTTAACAAAGGATACCTGGGATACCTGGATTTTATATAAATAGGTCACTATTAGTAACTTTAAAATCAGTGTTGATTTACACCTCGTTGTATCCAAGCTAATCTCGCAATGTATTTTCCAAATTTTAATACAAATCTTGATATTCACGTTGCTTTATGCGCACGCGCACATAAAGATTTACGCGACTTTAACTATTTGTTCAGTGTTTTAAAAGATAACAGTTGTGTTCAGTTATGTGAAAGTGCTGAAACAAGTTTAAAAGACTGGTGTCGTCGATTTTGCTACCGCATTTATGCAAAATGGACACAGTCTGGAAGAAGCACAGATAAGTTTCGGAAGAAACATGAGATTTGGCTACAGGCTGCAATTCAATGGCCGGAATTACAGAATGAAAATATGGAACCTTCTACAGAAAATATAAGTGACGTCATCGAGCCCATAATTTCTCCTGCTAAATCTGATGCTTCAACTTGTACACATCCTAGTCCTCGTAAATCTTTTGAGGACCTTAGTAACCGGCAAAAAAGAAGACGCACTGAAGATAGTCTTTCATGCAGCAGTAGCAGCGCTGAAATTATGTTTTCGGCCGAAAGGGCGCTTCAAAAGGCAGGACAAAGCGATACAGCTTATGTTATGAAATACTTGACGGAGAATCCAGAAGAGGCCTCAAAAATCAAAGCCTTCATTGAAGGTAAATCAATTCAGGTACGGGAAATATCCCCTTTGAAGGCATTGGCTCTTTATGTATCGATGAACTTATCGAAATGGCGCTATAACACTCTTCGGGATTTCAACACTCAAGAAGGAGCTCTTCAATACCCGAGTTACTACATGTTGGTTAAAGAAAAAATTAAGTGCTATCCGGCCAAAGAAGATCTCACAGTTACAGAGAGCTCTGCAAAAATCAAATTACAAGCCTTGATGGATTTAACCTCAAGAAGACTTATTAGGTCGTTAGAAACCCCTGTTGATCCCAATCAACAGCTCGTATTGACCAGCAAATGGGGTTTTGACGGATCATCTAGCCAAAGCATTTATCATCAAAGGACGAGTGAAGATGAGCAAATCGATCTTGCTAGTAATTTTATGATTAGTCTTGTACCACTGCGGCTCGTCTCAAAAGGTGTAACAATTTGGGAAAACGAGCGACCATCTTCCACTTCATTTTGCCGGCCAATATTGTTTAAGTTTATAAAGGAAACCAAAGAAAATGTGCAGAGAGAGATGGCTGAAATCGAAGCAGAGATTGAAGCCTTAACTCCATCCACCATCACTGATGGAATTAGTGTCAAACACCAACTGCTGTTGACAATGATTGATGGTAAAATTCATTCCATTATATCCAATACAGCAGCTTCAGTGTGTGACATATGCAAGGCTTGTCCTAAAGAAATGAATAATTTAGAGTTAATCAAAGATAAACACGCAAACGAGGACATGTATAAATATAGCTTAAGCACCCTTCACGCTTGGATTCGCTCAATGGAATGCTTATTACACATTTCCTACAAATTAGACATAAAATCATGGCAAGTAAGGGGTGATATAGCAAAAAGGCAAGTTGATGACAGGAAGAAAAGAGTTCAAGAGGCTGTAAGAAGAGAAACGGGCTTACTTCTCGATGTTGTGAAACAAGGCAGTGGATCCACCAACAATGGCAAGTCGGCAAGGAGATTTTTTGAAAACTACACTAAATCTGCTGAACTGACCGGAATAGATGCTATGCTTTTAAGAAAAATCTGTGTGATCTTGCAGTGTATTTCATCAGGAGAGAAGATCAACGTAACTAAATTCCGAGAGTTCTGCTTTGATACTGCTAAGCTTTACGTGGAGTTATACCCATGGTATTATATGCCTTCTTCACTTCATAAAATTTTAATGCATGGGCCAGACATAGTTCAGAACATGTCAATTGTGCCCATTGGTTTTCTATCCGAAGAGGCATCTGAGGCTAGAAATAAAGATTTTAGAAAATATAGAGAGGGGCATTCTCGAAAGCATAGCAGTATCTCATGCAATGAAGATATTATGCACAATCTTTTACTGTCTTCTGATCTACTTGTTACAAGTATCCGTCCAAAAGGAAATAAGTTTGTAAAAAAATCTTCTTTTAAGGAATTTTATGAGCTTACGGATTCTGAGAAAAGTGATATCGAATTTGTTAACATAAATGATTTAGCGGACATCGATTCTGAATTTGAATTAATTGATGATGATGATGATGACGAAGATAATTAAATGATGTTATTGTTTTAAAATGTGTAACTTAGTAAATTAGAGCTTACATCTTAATTATTTATTGTACTTTTAATGAAACTAGGTAATTTATTATCAACTTACTTAAAAGTCATACTCTCATCAGTTCTTGTGAATATTTTTGTTAATATATATTTCTGTATATATATATAATATATTTATAGACCTCTTAATAAGTCTGTCTGCGGTTTAAAGTAAATACAAATGGGGAAAAAACGTTTTTTTTTTTAAATTTTCATTTCCTTTTATCCCAGAAAGTGCACATTTGGCGCACTATGTGTCTTAGTATTAAATATAGCTCTTAGTAATAGCATTACGATATTAGAGACCGCTACTTGAAACAAGCCCGGAATCAGGAGGGAGAGAGCTCGATACACTCATTTTCATAGTAAAATTTCACATTTTCTCAAATTACTCCCGAAATATGGGAGTTATGAAGAAATTCATCACCACAATTTATGAAGGCATTAAGTAATCGAATAAGATGGCATCATTAGTTTGTCATAATTTTACTCTTATTTTTCGGACATGTCTACGTCCAACCGCTCCCATACATTCGTTCCACTGTGTGACGTGACAGTTGACAGCACTTGTAACATTTTTGGCCGATTATGAGCATATTATGCTAGATACATCTCCGCTTTTTAAGCAGGGAAATAGCTTATCCCAATTGTCATACGACACCACAAAATCACGAAGATGCCTCAGCGGCTGCTGCTAGAGGCAGCGTTGTCAACAATTTCCATACAAATCAAGCCTGTCAGCGTATGTTCGTACTACGACACACATGACGTATAAAAACTGACGACTTTGAAGGTGGTCCCTGACAGAAGCTCTCCAAAGCACGTGTAACATTTTAGGCCGATTATGAGCATATTATGCTAGATACATCTCCGCTTTTTAAGCAGGGAAATAGCTTATCCCAATTGTCATACGACACCACAAAATCACGAAGATGCCTCAGCGGCTGCTGCTAGAGGCAGCGTTGTCAACAATTTCCATACAAATCAAGCCTGTCAGCGTATGTTCGTACTACGACACACATGACGTATAAAAACTGACGACTTTGAAGGTGGTCCCTGACAGAAGCTCTCCAACGAGCTTTCGACGACATGAATTTAATTCGTTGCGTATGATTCCCGCGCTCTGTTGTGGCTACATTACATCTCAAACTGACAAAGACAGAAATGAGACTTAACCATGGTTAAAAAATCGAGTGAGAATTCTTCCATATTCTTTAAACAACTTTAAATGTACCCTGACCACAAAATTATAATTTCTTACCTTTTATTGAACAATGTAGACAGTTTTAGAACCTGATTTCTTGTTGACATACCAAGGGTACCTTTATAGTAGTCCAATTTCTTTGCAGGTAAAAAACCGACGAAAAACAAGCGCACAGAGTCTTCCTCGATGAAAAGGCGACGGAACCTACAAATATTGTTTAACAACACATCCATTATTCCTTTTAAATGGCGTGGGAGGTACCTGTGCTTTTATTGCAGCAAAGATATTGCCGAGTATACAGAGTTAAGGAAACACACGAAAGCACACGGCAGCTGTTCCACAAAAGACCATTCCCTTAAAGTCTTAAAAGGAGGACAGAACATGGAAATTAAAGTAGACATATCATTGATTACTTGCGAGGTGTGTGCAGAGAAGTTACAGTCTTTCGATGAAATCGTCACACATTTATTTGACAAACATGAACTAGAATACGATAAAGGAGTAGAAATGGCAATAGAAGAGTATAAACTTGTTGATCTCAGTTGTACGGGATGCGATGAGAAGTTCACGTATTTCGGCTGCCTGGTATCTCACGTCAATAATACCCACCCGAAAAACTGCCTCATTTGCGAAAACTGCAATCAGAAATTCAACAAAAGGAGAGATCTATTTTCGCATGTGAAGAATTACCATCGAGAAGGAGGGTACCAATGCGAAATGTGCCCCCAAATCTTCAATTCATTGAATATTTTGAGAAAACACCGAATTAACAGACATTTGACTCGATGCAACATTTGCCATTTGAAACTGCCATCAGCTGCTTTAAGACAAAAACACGTCGACTTAGAACATCCGGACGACGGGTCTTTGCAATGCGATACCTGCTTCAAAGAGTTTCACACTAAACAAGGCCTCAAAATGCATTTGAGGAAATGTAAAGGAGAAGAGATTTTCGGAATCGCCATCAAAGAAGAAAACGTTGCCATGGACTTAGATCTAAACTACGAAGATCAATCCAAAAAACCTTGCGTCAAACAAATCAGAGAAAATATAGTTATAGTCTTAAACATGTCTACGGCAATACCTTTTAATTTTTATAAGAATAAGTTCAACTGCTTTTACTGCTCCAAAGATTTTGCTGACTCCGATTTGATGAGGGAACACACGGTGATGGAACATCCTGTGTGTGATGTTAAAGAAAAGTGTATTAAGAAATGTAGGGAGTCCGTAGCCTGCGTCAAAATCGATATTTCTTCACTCGCTTGCAAAGTCTGCTTCGAGTCATTAACTGACTTGGATCATCTCATCGATCACTTAATCGCGAAACACGATGCTAAATACGACAAATCGATAACAACGTGTCTGCAACCTTATAGGCTCATTAAAGACAACATGGTCTGTCCACACTGTCCCGGCGAGGTATTCCGCTTCTTCGGAACTCTTCTTAAACATATGAATATCAAACATACTAATAACCATATCATTTGCGTTTACTGCGGCCAAACATTCCGTAGGGATCAAAATTTACGAGTTCACATTTGGCGTCATCACAGAGCTGGGCGGTTCAAATGTACCATTTGTGCGGCAGACTGCAATATACCGTCACGTCTGTACATGCACATGGCTCGAGCTCACGGCGTAAAAGCCGCTAAATGTCCAAAATGCCCCGAATCTTTCGCTACGCAATATGCAAGGCAGAAACATTTGATCATCGCCCACAACACGGGCCACAAATGCTCTTATTGTGGAAAACTCTTTACACGAAATTCCTTTATGAGTAATCATATACGAAGAACGCATATGAAAGAGAAGAGTATAGAATGTTCTGTCTGTTATACGAAGTTCTTTAACAATGTCCTGTTGAAAAGGCATATGTTGAAGCATAGCGGGCAGAAGAAGTATAGCTGTGATGTGTGTGGGGAACGGTTTTTCTGGCGCAAGACTATGAAGACGCATAGAGATAGGCTGCATAGTAAACTGCTTTATCCTGCAGCCATGTAATTATAGAGAATTCAAGATTTAGGGCTATATCTCACTAGGAAACCAGTGGCGGTGCAGCCATGGTCGCATTGCCTAAAAATTTAAGGTTGGGTCAGCAACCGATAGGGCGGACAGTCAGCCCATAATTTGGCTACGAGCATGGCACTTTCAGTAGCGTCCATCAACTCATGTAGCCTGCAAACAACAGAACACGCTGCATACGATATTAAGTGCCCTAGTGTGGGCAGCACAACATTTACACTCCAGTGCCGAGTCATCTGTGAATCTTCACCTGAGCAGCCACCATGGTGTCCTAGTGAGATATATGCCTAAGTGTAGGAGTTATTAGGACTATTTATTTCAAATTTTCTTAACTTTTAAGTGCCATATTTATCCTTAGAATGTGTAGGCCATAAAAATCTTACAATCAGTAAAAAAAAAATACATATATCGCCAGCCTGAGTTTTAGGTGCCACTAACAGAAACTACCGTAACCTGTGTGTATTTGAACCAATAAATAATACTTATTATGTGTAGTAGAGAGTTGCTAAAACCCTAAAAAATACTTTATATCCGGGTTTATGCAAATAACAATCTACTCCTTCCCTCCATGCACTGTTCTTTGCTATCTCAAAAGTACAAAAAAGTAATTTCTTTTCAGATTTGGAAACAGAGATGACAAAGCACAGTAATTGTTATCTAAGGAGGAGAAATCTGCAAATATTGCTCAACAATACAACATTAATTCCTTTTAAATGGCGCGGCAAATACCTCTGCTTTTATTGCGGGGACGATACAACGACGCCCGAACGTCTCCGGAAACACACGATAGGCCATGGACCTTGCAGTGATAGCGACAGAGCTATACGACTAGTTAAATCAGCTGATATAGAAATCAAAATAGACGTTTCCGATATCTCTTGCCAGATTTGTTCAGAAACTTTCCCCTTTTTAGACGAAATCATAGACCATTTAATTATTAAACATAAACTGCCTTATGCCAAAGATGTAGAGTTGCTTTTATCAGCCTACAGGCTGTTAGACCTTCAGTGTCTCCTTTGCGATAAAACCTTTAATTACTTACGTAAATTAATCAGCCATATGAATGTCGCCCATCCAAATAACAACTTTGTGTGTGCCGAATGTAAAAAGAACTTTAATAAAAAGCGGGATTTGGATTCGCATGTAAGAGTCTATCATAAGAAATATCATTCTTGTTCCAAATGCGATGAATCATTCCCAACAAACTCCGCGTTACAGATTCATAGGTCTAACGCTCATTCTTCAACTTGTAACATCTGCTTCAAAGTATTTGCGTCGGACCGTAAGCGGTTAGCTCATCAGAAATCTGACCATGATTCTGAACAGAGCCAATGTGGATTTTGCCATAAAGTTCTTACAACAAAACAAGCCTTTATAAGGCACGCTGCAAATTGCGCACTTAAACCTCAGGAAGATACCGTCGTGATAGATGACGAAGAAAAAAAAATATCCGTGAAAGAAATAAGAAATAGTTTAGCATGTATCTTTAACATGACTACCGCACTTCCTTTCAAATTCTTTATGAATAGGTTACGATGTTTCTATTGTACGAAAGACTTCACCTCATGCGAAGATTTAAAAGAACATACAACGATGGAACATCCTCACTGCGATATATCCTTTAAGTCTATGAGGTTAAGAAACAGATATGACGGTGTCCAAATCAAAGTTGATACTTCTTCTTTGTCTTGTAGATTATGCCAAGTCAACTTGGAGGATTTGAACGATTTGATAGACCATTTGAACAAAGAGCATAAGGTGAAATGCGATTTTTCTGTCGAGAGTAATTTGCAGCCGTTCAAACTGATTAAAGACAACTACCCTTGCCCTATTTGCGGAGAAGTCTTCAGATATTTTGGCGTCTTACTCAAGCACGTTAGTGCGTCTCATAGTGGCAATAAACATATTTGCATGTACTGCGGCAAAGCGTTCAGAACTGACCCTAATCTTAGAGCTCATATTTCTAGGCGTCATAAAATCGCTGATAATTACAAGTGCGGTAGTTGCGATCTAGTTTTCGGGAGTAATGGTGCGTTAAGAAATCATCAAGGCACCGTTCATGGTACAAAATCAGTTCAATGCTTCGAATGTTCGGAAACATTCACCTCTAAATATTCAATGCAACGACATTTGATCACGTACCATGGTACCGGACATAAATGCACTTACTGTGATAAGTTATTCACTAAAAACTCTTTCATGGTCAACCATGTAAGGAGATGTCATTTGAAAGAGAAAAATGTAGAATGTTCTGTTTGCTTCGAGAAATTTTTCGACGGTCAAAGGCTGAAAATGCATATGGTTAAACATGTTGGAGAAAGAAACTTCCATTGTGATATTTGTGGTAAAAAATTCTTATGGAAAAAGAATCTAAGGGGTCATATGGCCTCACATATCCGGCACGCGAACGCTCGAAACATTACCTAACATTGTTGATGATATTTCTGTTCATATTTCTGCTGTTGGCCAGTTATTTTATAGCTGGTGAATTGTCGACGGTGTGGTTTCCATTCAAAGGCCTTTGCCTGCGATATCCACGATGAACTATGACTATAGTGGTGGTAAATACTACATTTTAACACTGCCCAGAATGATGACCAAATTCTGTGATTCACAATTGATATAACTAACGGAATATAGTATACGGAAACGTCCAAAACTAATCAAGTGAGGAGAAGATGAAATAACAGCCCATTTATAGAGAAGAACAATTTGTTTTCAGATGGTCTGCCAGGGCCTTACGAAGGCTGTACCTCTGAGCGCCGACGGAAAAACTTGCAAATACTGTTCAACCACACTACAATCATGCCATTCAAATGGCGCGGCAAATACGTTTGCTTCTACTGCGGTAAAAACTGTACCGAATACACAGAATTTAGAAAGCATACAAAATCACACGGACTGTGCACCACTAAAGATTATTCACTAAAACTAATCAGGGGAAGAAACATCGAAATTAAAATTGACGTCTCAGAAATCAGTTGTGATATCTGCAATGAGTCTTTCAGCAGATTCGAAGAGATAATCGAGCATTTGATCAGCAAACACAATATGGAATACAACAAAAATATCGATATACCCTTCCAGGAATATCGATTAGTCGATTTTCGATGTTTGTACTGCGAAGAACAGTTTTCTTATTTCGGATACCTGGTTAAACATGTCAATGACGTTCACCCGCAGAACTGTTTTATTTGTGACGATTGTGGAGTTACTTTTAATAAGAAGAGGGACTTGTCTATACATTTAAGGAATTATCACAGACAGGGCGGCTACCCCTGCGATTTGTGCTTGAAGAACTTCGAAACACGTCTCATGTTGCGGAGACATAAAAATAACATGCATTTTAGGCACTGTAAGAGCTGTGGTTTGCGTTTCGCGTCTCTTTCTCTTTTACAAAAACATATACTAGTTGATCACCCCGAAAGAGAGAGCAATATGAAATGTAGCTATTGCTCCAAAGAGTTCCACACTTCTTTAGGCTTAAAGCAGCATATAAGTAAATGTAAGGTCAAAACCATTTCCCAGGTCGAACTGCCCCACACTTCTTTTCTAAACGACAACAACATAGAACCTAAGAAAAAACAAAACATACTGCAAATAAGACTGAATATACAGAGCGTACTCAACATGTCGACTGCGGTGCCTTTCAAATTCTTTTCCAAATATTCCTGCTTTTATTGCTCAAAGAAATTCTCTGAATTTGACGAGTTACGCCAGCATACTAGTCTTGAACACCCTGTGTGCGATTTGAAGTCCAAATGCATGAAGAAATGCAAAGGAGAAAGGATTGCAGTTAAAATTGACATATCTTCATTAGCTTGTAAAATATGTTGCATCCCTATGCCTAATTTTGAAGATTTAATCAACCATTTAATAAACGAACACAAGGCGAACTATGATACTTCAATTCCCGGGTGTTTAGAGCCTTTTCGGGTTATAAAAGACAACATGCCATGTCCTATATGCCCGGATACCGTGTTCCGATACTTTGGCATTTTGCTCCGACATATGAACTCGGAACACAGTAACAACAACCGAATCTGTGACTTCTGCGGTCGAAGCTTCAGGAACGCGGCGAATCTAAACGTGCATATAACCTACGCACACACAGGGTCCTGCGAATGTGATATTTGTGGGGTCAAATATAAAAACCAGTGGTGTTTGGCGCGTCATAGAGCGAAGACACACGATGCAAAGGATCACAAATGTCCAAAATGTCCGGAGCAGTTCCAGTCACAGTACCACAAACAGAAGCATTTAATAAAAATGCATAATGTAGGTCATAAATGTAGTTACTGTGGGAAAATGTTCACAAGAAACTCTTTTATGAAAGATCATGTTAGACGAACACATTTGAAGGAAAAGAACATTCCTTGTTCTATTTGTAATGAGAAGTTTTTCGATAATTATCTTTTGAGAATGCATATGGTGAAACATGAAGGGGATAGAAAGTTCAGTTGCAGTGTTTGTGGTAAAGCATTTTTAAGACGAAGTAATTTGAGCTCGCATATGGAGATGCATAAAAAGTATGGACATGTGCAGTTGCAGATTTAAGTGTGTTTTAGTCTTCTGAGATAGCTGTAAATTGTTTAGATATTGGCTTGCTTCCACCACGAACGCAAGCAATCGTTTGAAGATGACAGGGACAGAATTATATTTTGAATAGGTTTAGTAGTGTACAGTACCCGGCGATAAAAGTGATGGGTTTAGGTTGGGGTAAAATAAAATGTATAAAAACATGTTCACATTATGTTTACGTATTTAATTATTTTGGAAAATTACAGCTGTAGTGAACCTACTTAAAATAACAACTTACATTTACATCTTCATTTTTTTTAAATTGGTCAGCTTCGGTTCCAAAATATTTATAAACATTGTACATAATTTCGCGTGACTGACCTCGTAAAGGTTTCCCTCATTTTCCTAAAGATGCCATAGTACAACTTTAAATTATTTAAATTTGGGGGTGTTAACAAATCTAAATATATATTTTGAACTGGACGCGACCGCACTCTATCGCACTTGAACAACGACTGACAAAACGTCACATAGGTAGTGTGCGACAGAGAGAACGCTCTACGAAGCCGAAATTAGCCGATTGTCTCTTTCCAAAGATCGATGTGCAATATTTATCGCCGGGTACTGTAAATATACTATCATTCTCCGGCCCTTATCCCAATTTATGCGGGGTCGGCGCAACATGTATTTTTCTTCCATATTTTTCTATAAATCGTCATCTCGATAGTCTAGAAACCCCCTTTCTAACTAAATCATCAATCACACAGTCCATCCATCGTTTCTTTGGTCTCCCCCTACTCTTATAGCCATCGACATTCATACTCAAAACTTTCCTCACGACATTTTCCTCATTCGTCTGTAACAAATGTCTATACCATGACAACCGATTTGCACCCAGCACGAAGATGCTTGTTTTGTGGTAGATAGTAGGTGGGGGTGTGCAGTGAGTAGCTCACTTCAGACCCTCCATCTATTTTGTAAATCGATGGATGTAAATCTCTCTACGTTACGTAGTCTAAGCTCAATATTAATGTTTCGTGTTCCATTGCTGAACGAGAACGTGATGCAATTGCTCTTACTTGTTAACTAGGGCGACCAACAAAAGTTGTTCAGTCACAATCAGCTATTCCATACATTTTGACCGCGTAGGTATTGCACTTTTATAAGAAATAGCTAATTCTTTTTGTATAAACTACGAAAATTTTCTACGCTAGGGGGGGGGGGTCTAGAATGATATGCTGAAATCATGGTTACAGTTTACGCACTGGTTAAAATTTTATCCTGTATAGTGACCTTACTGGTCGTGTTCTTCAGAACGGTCAGGTGCGCACACGCAACTGGCGTGCGTGTATGACCAGTTGCCCTAGTGCGAGTTTTTGTTAACCAGCTCGATCTAACGCATCGACCGCGTTCGACGCTCCGATTGGCCTTTCACCAATCCAGAGCCAATCAGGAGCGCCAAACGCGGTCGATGTTTAGATAGAGATGGTTAAAAGAAACCCACACTAGGGCCACAGATATATGAACGTAAACGAGGTGACGGGAGCATGCCATGATCGTAGCAGGTGGCGTTCTATAGTTTCTGCCTACTCCCACGGGAAGGCGTGAATTAATGTATGTATTAGTAATGTGCCGGATCATTAAAAATGGAGATCCGCAGATACGGATCCGGATATGGATAATTGGCGTCAAGAACCGCGGATACGGATCTCAAATTTCTTACTCAATCGGTGTCGATGCGCGTGATAGTTGACGCCACTTGACACTTTGCGTGACAAAATGTTTCGACTTGCGTTGCGCGGGTCTGTCTTATATTTTGTTTATAGTTTAGTGTGACACTGGGCAGCATAGATAATCTTTGTTGTACGAGTTAAAAAAAATGTATACAAAGAAGTTCAGTTGTGCAGTTTGGAATTATTAATAAGGTAAAAGATCTGTCAAAAATGTAACGGTTACGGATCTTTTTTCTCCCGCGGATACGGATACGGATATCCGGAACATCACTAGTATGTATGTAAACTAACATAATACCACGCCAGTTTCTCCTTAGGGTTAGATTAATGTATAAATGTAATATGAAAGAGAATTAGCTATGATGGTCTCCATATAACTCATTCACATACGACATGATAAAGTAGGAATGTAAAAAAGTATTATTAAAAATTGATCTCGGAATAATTCTTGTGTTAAGGCAGCTCCTAAAATAAATATTAAATTAGTAAAAAATACTAAGGATTTCAAAATAAGTTAAGTCACTCTTGTATTAAGGACAGGTCCTAATATAACTATTAAATTAATCCAGACATAGATAAAATTAGGTTTAAATAAAGTAAATAGAGTTTGTTTTCTTTAGCATGTTATTTGGACCTAAAATTCGTATAATCTGTCAGGTTTCTGTCAGTCCGTTCACAGTTATTTTTTACCTGTGACAGCAGCAACCCAACAGAAATTTGATTGTACCGAGAATAAAGATCACTGTAATATTGACAGACTTTTTAGTGTCAGTAAGCCAAAAGCAACCTTATTGCAACAAGTATAAAGATCACAGACATGCGGCTTGTCTTGTCTAGTGGCAGCAACCCAAACGCAACCTTGTTGTAACTAGAACAAAGATCACTGATTTTGACACTGGCGCAAAATCCGACGTAAAAATAAGTGTGAACGAACTGCATGTACAACTCCTTCTTGTCTATTTTAAACTCTTTATAAGGCAGCCTATTTATGTTTGTATTTCTAAAGCAATGTAAATAATAATATCAAATTCGGGGCTATACACTTTTTAAAAAAGAAAACATAATCTGATTATTATATTTACTTGGGGGAGACCAGCAGTGATGCAGTAAAGCCCATACAAAAAAAAACCTGATCATTATAATTGTTCAGTTGGGACTGTCAAAGTTCACCGCTTCATTTCCTGAACGAATGAATGAATCCCATGCCGATTTCGGCTACGGTGACTTTTCGTAGGTTACGACGTGCTCTAATGTGGCTAATGTATCCTATCTTGACTGTAAAGGTACGTGCACAGTGCAGACACGTTAGAATGCCATTCTGGTAATGATATTGTATGTTAGAGGGTGGTTTCTCTTCCTACCTCACCGCTGGCGCCTACCAGTAGGTACGGTCTGCATTCCCGTGTCGTCTGCATTGATATTTTCGTTTAAAATACTGTTGCTGACGCTACGTATTCGACGTACGACTGACGTAGGTATTTTATGTAAATAAATATATATATTGTAGACAATTAATTTTATTTCTTGTATCATAGAATTATTAACTATGTATTAAATTTTATAATCACTGTACGTAAAGCCATGAGATTATACATAAATTGTAAGAAAAACTTACTTATAAATGAAAATATACTGGGTAGTAATAGACTAAATAGCATCGACTAAATAAACGTTATTTATTCGTTTCTACGATATTTAAGAGCCAGCAAAGAAGTCTGGTGATGTGTTGTTTTAAATGTCAAACAATTATCAACCTTATGGCAGTTGAAAATAATTAAACATTTTTTCTCTGAGAAACCTGCATCAACGCGGACAAATTATTGACTTTATTTAAAGAAACGCAATGTTGATATTTGTTTGGCAGACAAAACCGCTCTTCCGCGCCCGTCTCACGATTAGACTTGTGAATATTGTGATATACTCGAACGGAATGTATTAATTGTGCGACATTTTAATTGAAAAATATACTTCTATGTATTTTATTTGGCGTTTTTTTTTTTTTCTCTTTACGTGCTACCTTTTATGATAATAGTGACTGCTCAAAAGGCCCATAACATCTGGGGAAGCTATTTAAGTGTTGTTATCATTAGGAGTTTTTTTCATACGACCGTATGCCCGTGTTGTTCAATTATTCGAAAAGAGAGAAATGAGCGAATAAAGGATATTAGTTCAATTATGTTTCGTTTAAAAACATAAAAATGCCCGAGGAATTTACTGGGTCCATTGAAAATAGGACCGTATTACCATAGTCTAAAGTATAAACCTGTATAAATATCGACACATTCGACTCGCGAATGCTCGCGATTCGGTTAGTCTCAGTTTGAATTGCAACCAGAAAAGGCTAGAGCCTGCGCGAGGAGTTTACCATTATGTCTGAACTGACTCATAAAATGCTTTTTTTAAATTCCATAGTCAGTAACTAGTTTAGAACCTACGCTATTAAATCTCACAAAGAAAAAATATATAAGAATAATTTTATACCACTTTTTCACGACGATAAACCGCACCTGTGCTAAAGGATAATAATTCACTTAAACCGTTGAGTTTTTTTTATGCAATAGAAAATACCTGGTTTAGGCCCTACGCTACTAAATCTCGTATAGAAAATTATAAAAGAACATTTTATACCACTTTTTCACGACGAAAACTTTATTGTATTCTCAATGTTTTGTCTGCATCTGTGACCACCATTCTCCGCAATTGGATCCTACGATCTTAAAACACGCAGAAGTCGACAACCCACCTGCAGAATATTACAGAAACCTAGAAAAGTAAAAGCTGAATTTCTTTTCAGGTTCAAAATTCAATACTGTGGAGGACAAATATAAGAAAATGGAAGTCGCCCGTAAGCTATTGATAAAACGGCGGAATGTCGAATATGTTTTACAGTATAGCAACGTCACACCATTCATGTGGCACAAAGGGAAATATAAATGCTTTTACTGCAACGAGACTACTAAAGACCCAGTCGTTCTTCGAGGACATACAATAGAAGCTCATCAATTCGCGAATCTAGAACTTGTTGTGTTCGATAGAACCAAAAATAACAGAAATAAAGACGCCGCTGTTAAAATTGACGTTACTAATATATGCTGCAAGCTTTGTCCTCAAGCAGTTACCAATTTAGAAGAGCTGATCCACCATTTAATCATCGCACATGACGCAGAATACGATGTAAGCGTTCCAAATTGTCTGCTACCCTTCAAATTAGACAAGGACCAGCCAACATGCCCGACTTGCAATATGAAATTTGTGTTCTTTGAATATCTGCTGCGCCACGCGAACAAACATCATCTTTCCCACCATTACATCTGCGATGTTTGTGGCACCAGTTTTCAAGGAGAGAACCATTTAAAAATGCATTATAGGTATTATCATAGAGAAGGTGGCTACACTTGTGAATACTGTGGAATCAGTCTTGCTACTCTATCTAAAAAGATTTTACATGAAAAGAACGTGCATTTAGTCAACTTATCGACTTGTCCGCATTGCCCAGAAACATTCAAAAGTCCTTACTTAAAGAAACTTCATTTGGCTAATGTTCATGAAGTAGAAGAACTGAAAATTAAGTGTCCGTTTTGTCCAAAAGTGTATCCGCAGGAATCTATAATGTCGCGACATATGAGAAGAGTGCATCTGAGAGAGAAGAATGTAGAATGCGATGTTTGTGGTGACAAATTCTTTGGTCCTTACGATGTTAAACTCCACATGGTGAAACATAATGGCGAGAAGAAATTCGTTTGTTCGGTTTGCGGAAAGAAATTCTCCAAACGAAGTAACTTGAACTCCCATGCGGTACTACATACGAAAGAGAAGGATTATGTCTGTGTCGTTTGCAATAAGGCGTTTGCGCATCAGACAAATTTACGAATGCACGTCCGAAATAGACACAGTCAGTTTGACCTAGCTCCCATAGTTGACGAGATTGATGAAAGTGATATGGTGCAAATGGAAATAATCCAGGAGGAGTTAGAAGGAGAGGTCGCTGGACAATATATTCAATGATATTACTATATTGTGGAGTAAATCCACAATTACTGAGCCAGACACATATGAAAGTCAACTTGAACGACATGGGACTGAGTTCATTATCGATTGACAAAAACTGCAAGGCGTAAAGATCTTCTCTGCAATGTAAATTGCGCTTTGTGCAGTGGTATTAAAGTTCTTAATCTGGTTGTATAATTAAAGTGGCTTATGTGAAGGACGCTGGACAGTAAAAGTGACTTATTTAAAGTAAAGGAGAGTGAGGCAGAGCCGCTTTGATCTTTGTGTGATGTGCTATCGTGCACAAGTGAACTTAAAAGTAGATCTTCCATTGTAAATCTAGAATGATAGACTGTTTCTGTGTATAAATTATATGATATTAAATTGTACTCAATAATGTAATTTCTAGAAACCTCATAACCTATTGATCATTTGAAAATTTACTCTTATCCGATTCTTAAAGTTGCTAGGAGTATGGGCCCATTGAAGCAACAAACGCCGCCAGGGGTGCGGGTTGTTCGAAAGAGATACCGCGGCCCCTGGCACAACTGAGGGAACACGTGTGGGTTTTAGTCAGTAAAAGTCTGTCACGCCCTCCTGTTCCACCCAGAACGGGAGAAGTTTTTGATGATTTCCCACCAAAAAAAAAAACAACAAATGATTTGCATCGTTTAAAACCATAGATTATAGACTTTAATTTGCCCACCGGTCACTTTGAGAACATTTTTCTTTACTTACATATTTGTGACGCCAGATTTGTCACAAATGGTAGTAAAAAAATATCTTCGGATCTACTCCGTAATCACGATGTCCGTAGTTTCGGCCGTAGTTACGAGCGTTTCCTACTCCGTATCACATTACAGACATGAGATTAGTTTGGGAACTGAACTTATAATAAAGAATGACACCACTACACCACGTATATGCCCATTCGAAATTGAATAAATGATACGACGGGACAACTATTTTCGGACGGGCCTTGAATCTTTGTTGATAGACCTAAAGACAAGACCCCCCTGAAACAGCTATTGCCACGATTACATTTAAACGTGTAATAATATTTTCATAGTTGTAAGATAGGATATGAGGTATCCTATTTCTGAATTAAAAGTAGAAAGTCTCAAACCCCCACGAGGGGGCGTTATCACCTATAGCTAAACTCTGTTCAGATGGTGCATCGTTTATTGTTGCTTCAACTTATGGTATGCCAAAGATGATTAAATCGCCCTGAAGTTTAGGCTAATCGTCGAGGCACTTGTCAAAATTAAAGGGATTGTGATCGGTGTGTTATTCAGTAAGGCTACAGATTTTAGATATTCGCGATAGGCCTGCCTCTGCGGGGGCAATTGCATATTTATAGACGAATAGTTAAAGCATAGTATGGGAATGTTGATAAAATATCGTGATGGCCAAGTGTTTCCCGAAAGTTATGGCATGTTTATTGTATAATAGTATCTCAACTTTAACATAAATAATCTATACCATATTGATAATATATAATAATATTATAAAGCTGAAGAGTTTGTTTGTTTGTTTGGTTGAACGCGCTAATCTCAGGAACTACTGGCTCGAATTGAAATATTCTTTTAGTGTTGGATAGCCCATTTATTGAGGAAGGCTATAGGCTATATACCATCACGCTAAGATCCTTAGAAGCCGAGCAAAGAGTTAATAAATACACGTAAAAATAAATTATGGATCGTTTAAGTTGTCTCTATTTCTGGGCTGAAGTGTAAACTATGTGCTTTTAATTATAATATTTGATTGTAAAAGCGTGGGGTGCTGGAACAGGAAAGACTTTTTGTATTACTTGCTGAGAAATCAAGTTAACCGATGTTACGGGAAGCAGGTTACACAGATTGGCGCTCTAACTGGAGTTGCAGCACGACTAGTAGGTGGCTCTACATTAAACAGTCTGTTCAAAGTACCAGTTTGTCGAACTCAGACAAAACATGCGCCAGCAGCGAGGAGAGACGACATTCACCGAAATTTTTAACGCCTCTTCTTTCAGGAAATTAAGTACAGACGCCAGCACATCAAGCTACCCCAAACTGTCAAATTTTCCCAATTGAACATGAACCTTATGTTTGTGACATAAAGATGAAAATCTATCAAATAAATTTGACAGATTGGGGTAGCTTGATGTGCTGGCGTCTGTACATAAGGGTAATGCGTCAATAGTGGCAAAATTTTGGTTCCCAACAAGTTCTTGTTCGTGGACGAGATATCTTTGGTTCCCTTTGGTAACCCTTTGGCGGTGTAAACGTTATGCTCTTGTGCGACCTCATGCAGCTTCCGCCGGGAAGTTAGTATTAGTACTTGTTAACAAGAAAGTCTTTCCTGTTCCAGCGCTGCACGCTTTTACAATCAAATTATTATAATTAAAAGCACATAGTTTATTTACACTTCAGCCCAGAAATAGAGACAACTTGAAGGATCCATAATTTATTTTTTGTGTTTACGTGCATTTATAAAAGCGTGTTTTTCTAGTGTTTTTTAAACTATTAAACTCAAAATATTATTACGAGTTTGGGGTTCGTGACAATTAAAAACAGCCGATATAATTACCAAAATTAACACTTTAATTTAACACACTAATTAGAAAACACAATTGCACTACTGATCACTTGAAGATCGCTTTAGATGTGTTTCGCTTCTATCGGTCGACAATACTGCCCGGGTCGCGATCTGTTCCGGCCTTTTATAGGGCCATTATACAATCCAGAACAGTCTCGTAAAAGAGACATCTAGAAAGTTCGAGTACATACCGGGCTCGACTGAACAGATGTCGAAAGTTCTAGCATCGAGATTTCTAGAAAGATCTTAACTCTATTAATTCTGCTACTCGATACTAGATGGCGCTAGTGGTAACTAATGTTGTCGCGTAACAATATGTTATTTCACATAAACCTGCAAGGGCACTTATGAAACGTCAGAAGCTAGGTGCACGGTTCCAATTTGTCGCTTCTTATGGAGAAGAGCCGGCAAGAAACTCCACGGTTACTCTTTTAAAAATTAATTTATTTTATACTTTTTGGTCTTTGATAACGAAATATTTTTACATTTTATACAGGCACATACGTCAATATTTACACTATTCAATATATAATAGGTTTGTTATAACCTTGAAACCTGATCGTGTTCAAAGTTCATTACGTGGCCTTTCTCACAAGTGCAAACACGACTATGATACGATATTCCATCATGGAATGCCAGTGCCTATCTTCCGGCTTCATCATCAGACCTTGAAACCTAATCGTGGTCAAAGTTATTTACAAGACTTTTCTAAGAAATCAAAAACAGCTATGATACAATTTTCCATCATGAAGTTCCAGTTCATATCTTCCGGCTCCATCATCAGATCAGTTCGACAGTACCATATTATTGTATTGTCATCAGAACTACATACAGCTGCCAATTTTCATTACGCTACGACCCGTGGAAGATGGTTAAATTAGTTACCTTAGATTCCATTACATAGTTAGTTACATACACGTCGACCTAATAAAAGCGTGTTAAAAAGTCACGAATACGAAGTACTCGCACGGGCGCCGATTCGAAGCGACGGGGTGAGTCGGGGCAACAAGAAATTTGACGCGAACGAAGTCGCAAGCAGAAGCTAGTCTTATAATATTACTTCAACAAAACTCACACAAATTATTATTTAAAAATAATATTTCAATGTTGCAGCACTGGCGTTTGAAAGTTTTAGTGTTTTTATCTCACGATGCCACGCGCGCTTTACTTGTGTAATAATTTACAAATACGCTGTGAATGTGTGCGTGAAGAGTAGTGTCAGCACACATACGCGCTTCCGACTTCGCCATTATCTCGAACGGTGCCGAGAGCTCCTGCGCTTACGCACATATTTACAGCGTACCACGATGACAAGTAAAGCTCGCGTTGCTTCGTGAGATAACAATACTATTATAGAATGTTGCCATGATAAAAAAAAAATACCTACTTAAATTATATTATGTAATATTTATATCTCCAACAGAAACCACAATTAATTAACGTTTAGCACTATTGTATAATTATGTTTTACTTGTAAATATTATTTAACATGTTTTCAGTATTTATAAATAAACGCTTATAAATTCTGATCAGTTTTTTACCACAACCATCTCTGAATACACTAAAATTTGCCTAAGAATCTATTCTTAGGCGTAACTAAGGCGGGGCAAGCAGGGCTGGAGCCCTGGGCGCCTATCAAAGGGGGGCGTAAAAAGTCGCCAATTATTAAATAAATAAAAAAAAAATCAATAAACCATTTCATACTGCTACCTATAACTAAGAAATCTGAATAGCTCTTGAATATATTAGTAGACTTGAAACAAATACGGGTATGAAAGCGTATTTCCAAATCTGCCTATTTCTATTCAAATTCTCTTAAAATTGCAGCATTGCAAGCGATTTTTAGCAAATTAAAATGAATATCCTCGTTATTAAAGGCTATAATTGGTCAAGAACGGTTTGCTCAGTATAGACCGAGAAGATAATTTACGAAGGGGCGCAAATACGTACGCCCCTGAGTGTATTCTAAGTATATAAATCTAAAGCGAAGATGAGTTAAGCTAATATTAATTTTAGCGTCATTTATTTACAATATTGAGTAGTAAAACGTGCTACCCGTACATTACTTCGGGCCGCAGCGCATCCTATCTACAAATGTAACAGAATAAACTCAAGACCTGAAAGTACTTTGTTCCTAATTGATTACTGAATCGATTACAGTAATTTTTTAAAGGTACCTAGGTATTTAAAAAATAAAATATTTTGGCAAACCTACCGCATATCGAGCCAAATAAAATTCAGTCTTAATTTTGTAGGCAATAAGACTCAATTTAAATGTATAAAGTTATGCTACGCTCAACACGTTTTATTAAAATTAATAAGTTGTGGTCGTTGTATTACCTATGCTTTTAACTCGATCCTCTAATCAGGCTAAATAAAAAGTATGGTGCGGCTTCCTGTAGTGTGGTGTACGATGCTACATACAAAATGTCCGAAAGTTATGGGCATTTGCACAATAGGGTATTTTACTCCCAACGAGAAAAAATCGAAAATGTATTATTGAGATAGCTTAGGCAAAATGCAGTTGGAAAATGTTAGTTTTACTTCATGAAACAACAAAATAAATTTTCAAATACAATTTAAAGATTTCAGTTTTATTAATCTGTTTTTGAACACCATGAAATAGTTGCCGCCATGTTATTACGTCATACGGCATGTCAACTGAGCAACTTTGTACTTTATTATTTTCGTAACCAAAGTAATTTTTATTTAAATAACTTTTTGCATTCACGAACAGCAAACCAACAATAAGTAGAATAATAACTCAATTTTTAAATTATAAACAAATTGTCTTATAAAATATCAGCGCATTTGTTTTTAGCAAACTGACATCATACCCACAGAGCAATATGGCGTCCACTGCGTCCAGCGTTTTCGTCAAATTGCGCGCGTGAAAATGTTAACATTTAAATGCATTTTATGGCACTAATCGATTAAATAAAAATGTTGTATTTTTTGTGGTTTATTAGCACTCGAGAATCTAATTAAGACACTTTTCAAAAATGAGTGTAATACCCTATTGGGCGCGGCCGATGTGAGGTAGCCTTGAAAGCGCAGATTCCGCCCCCGCCCTGCTTTAGCCAACCAAACTGTCAAAAATATTATTAGGTAATTTAAACAACATTGCATTTTTAACATGTAATGAAACACATTTTCACCCTTAATTTACACCAAATGACTATCAAAAATGCAAACGTAAAAAGGAAGGGTAAATCTTGGCCTCTCTTTCCAGGACGTCGGAACAGTCAAGAAACATACATCGAAGAACTCAATAAAAAACGAAGAAATATACTCCAAATCCTTCAATACGGTAACGTGGTCCCCTTTAATTGGCACACCAAAGGATTCCGATGTTTCTACTGCTCGAAACCTATGCGGGACTGCGAGACTCTAAAAGAACATACCCAAAAACATTCTGTAGACCTTAACCTTAACACTTTCATTACAAAGAAGATTATTTCGAAAGATATACCAGTCAAAATTGATGTGGCGAACATAGGCTGTAAGATGTGTATTGAAGAGCCTCTGAATGATTTAGATGAACTGATAACTCATATAATTCTCACCCATGGTGAGGATTATGATAGATCTTTAGGTATCTGTGCGCTACCCTTCGCTTTAAGCAAGGATGTGATGCAATGCGTTCTCTGCGAGAATCAGTATGACAACTTCACCTGCATGGTGGGTCATATGCACAAAGATCATGTGAACCATTCGTTCATCTGCCAAATCTGTGGTCTAAGCTTCATCAGCCAGGTTCGCCTCAAAAGACACATAAGTAACAGTCATGTAGGATACAGATGCACAGTTTGTGGTAAAATGTTCAACGCTTCCCACAGAATGGAGAAACACAAGCAAAGAATGCACGGTCAAGCTAAAACGCACGAATGCAACCTGTGTAGTGCGACGTTCGGAAGCCAGTACCAGTTAAAAGTGCATTTAGGCAAGATGCACAATGTGGAAAAATACAGGATCAAATGCAAGCATTGTGCTAAAATTTGCACGACAAAAGGAGCTATGGTGCTGCACGTCCAATCTCAACATTCTAACTCCAAATACGAGTGTGATTTATGCAATTACAAGACCGGAATCAAATGGCTGATTACTTTACATAAGAAAAAACATTTTGGGGATAGGGATTACGTTTGTAGCATTTGCTTCGGGTCTTTCCGCAGATCTAGTAACTTGAGAGCTCATATGAGGGTCCATTCTGGCGTATCTGGACGTGTCTGCCGGATTTGTCGGAGAGGATATACTGATTTAGCGACGTTGAACGTTCATACAACTTTTACACACTTGGACTGAGAGGTGTAATGCAAATGATTTAGGGTCTGAAGCTACGGTTTGCTAGAAGAGCAGTGATCGACACAAAACGTCTCTCAATTCGTCACTGAATTTCGATACTGAATTCGTCACTGAAACGTTATTTTATGAAAATAAGTTGGCGTGTTTTCCTCGACTGCGATTTTTCACATCTTAAAGTCAAACCCATCATCTTTTTCATGACAGCCGCCAGCCGCTGTAACTGCTATGTGGCGGCCAATTTCTTCTTTTCAATGAAACCGTATCTTCAAGCCAGCTTGCACTACAATTTATTTAATACGTTTACCGCTAAAAGTATTTAATACATCAAAAAACAAAGGCAACGGTGCTGTTTAAAAGGAGATGCAGTTACAAAAATTTAAAAGAGTGTGCTTAGGTTGTTAAGTCATGTTGAGAGGATAAATGAAGGGTGGCAGGCAAGTGAGTGGTAACGCCGGGAGGGACGCCCTAGGAGGACACATGTTCCTCAGTCAGTTCAGATTTGTAGGCGTATCTGCCAACCCCCATCGGATGAAGGCGTGAGTTTTGTGTTTGTATGAATTAAAAATATGCTCTGATTCAGTCAAAGGTTGGAAGATGACAGAGACAGGTTATGTTTTAAGTGTAATTGGCGCTAAGCTCATTTAGTAATTAGTGGTGGGAGCAGGCCTCATTTTATTAACCCCCGACGCAAAAACGACGGGGTGTTATATAAGTTTGACGTGTCTGTCTGTGTGTGTCTGTCTGAGGCATCGTAGCTCCCGAACGGATGAACCGATTTTGATTTTTTTTTTTGTTTGAAAGGTGAATTAGTCGGAAGTGTTCTTAGATATGTTTCATCAAAATCGGTTCAGCCGTTTGAAGATTATTAGCTCTTTTCTGGTTGATAAGGGGATTTGAGCATCTTCCACGGGTCTGATCAAGTCGAAATTTGGTAATTTATTACTTCAATGATATTAGACGAACAAAGTAACCTTTAACTGATTCTGGAACAACACCTGGAATTTCCAGGATACTCAAGTTATTCACCAACAAACAGCAGAAGCATCGTGTTTGGGCTCATCGAAAAGGTCTCAATGAATAGGTTATGGATAAATGGTGATCAGGACAAGAATGAGGATAAATTAGTAACAAGTTTCACTGTGTGAAACATACGCCACGCTGCGCAGATTTAAGCGGGACATTAAGTTTATAAAGCAGGAAATAAAAGTTAAAATTTAAAAAACCCCCGACCCAAAAACAAAACTCTAAAAAGAAAAAAAAAAATATTTATTGGCCTTTTAAGTTATAGGTAATATCTTTATCAAGGCATTGTCCAGTCGAGGTACGGTCAATGAAAACGCCAAACAGGTGGCCTAGCAATTTCATTAGCCGTCCCCCGATTTGACAAAGCCTTGATCAAAATATTACGTATAACTTAAAAGGCCAATAAATATTTTTTTTTTTACTTTTTAGAGTTTTGTTTTTGGGTCGGGGGTTTTTAAAATTTAAAAACTCTATAAAACTCTAAAGGGGGTATTTCTTTTTTTTTTGGGAAAGTGTGCAATAACTGTTGAAGACAGTTGAAAAGTTATGTATATTATTATGCTGTGGTTGGTCCTATAAATATGTTTTAATTGAACCCTTATTAGATGGGGCTTAAACATACGTAAGTCGTCCAATGTGGGTGTACTATAACATCTCTGCCTAACCCTGGGGATCAGGCGTGATGTCATTAGTTATACATTAGTAATACTACATCATTAATATTTATACAAAGAAATTGTATGAAACAGATAATTATGTACACTTACAATATGTTTGATTACTCTGTATTTTTTTTTTTGTTGAAATAATTGTCATTTGGTCACTATGTTTTTATAGATTTATCAGATATTTAATTAAAAATTACGATTTTGCCGAAATATCCCTTTTCTTTTGAATAGGAGACATCTGGCCCGTTCTACTTAACTGGTCCGGGCGAATCTACCCATGGACATTTTAAAAAGTTGACATCTGGCCCGCAGGCCAGTTTTTGCTCGGCCGAGATGTCCCTTAACCCGAAATCGGCTTATGGACGGATGTGCGTAGGAAATCTAAATGGGCGAAAGGTAGCAACTTCTAGAATTGCTCTTTGAGCACGCTCTAGAGGGAGTAAAATTGTTTTTGCTGCATGCAATAGCAAAGAATGGATAGACACAAAGCTAAATAAACCTGTTATATTTAAGTAATAGTCGGCTATGTTCCATAAATTCTTAAAAACATATATTAATTTGCGCACTCCTCATAGTAAACGATATGTTTACGGAAATTTAGATTGGAGTCAATAGTGACACCTAGATAAATCAAATGGTCAGCTTTAGCTAAAGTAGTGCAGCAACATGCAGTGTCAGCGTGCGTGCTACAATTATGTGCGTAAATGTCTAGATTAGTAAGCGGTGTGTTAGTATTTCTCATTGCAATTTTTTTTTTTTTTTTTAATCTGCATTTAATGTTAGGATGTTATTATGGAGCCAATCGGACACTTTGTTAAAACCATTTAGAGCATGTTCATAGACCTCAACTCTTGATTTAGCTGAGAACAGTAGAGCGGTGTCATCAGCAGAAGACATTATGATACCATTTTGAAGTGGCAGGCTGCACAGTTCATTTATATAGATTAAAAATAATGTGGGCCCCAAACTGCTGCCTTGTGGAATTCCAAAACCACTATTTATACTTGTATATACTGACCTATTCTGAACTTAAAAATAGTGGTTTTACACATTGATGACGCTCGCTGAGATAATCAGCAAATAGTAGAAGTTGAGCACCTCTTATCCCTAGTGTTTCAAGCTTGTGTAAAAGTAAAGTACAAGAAATAGTGTCGAAGGCCTTGACGAGGTCTAGGAAGATACCAATTGTGTGCATACCACTATCAAGATTAATAGCAATATTATTAGTTAATTTGTGTACTGCTTGGCCAGTTGATCTTTTGATTAATTGACTAATATTATAAAGAGGAAAGATTTGTATGTTTGTTCGTCTGGACCAACTTCAAAAATTTAATTCACCATTGAAATGCTACATTATCCTTGAGTAACATAATTTATATTTATTATCAGACAAAAATAGGGATCCCTCCCGTGCGAAGCCGAGATGTGCCGGTAGTTAATAATATAATAATTATTATATAATTTATTTCTGAGTATGTGGTACATTCTTATAAGTTCGATAAAAACACCAATGCTATGATATAACATAAAAAATGCTTTCTTTTATTGGATAATAAGTTTATTTATGTCTGATTAAAATGAGTATTACTGTAATTCAATAAATTGTTTAATATTATCTATGATTTTGTTACTCTTCATACCTACGTATTTGAAAACTGATCTACTTCTCTGAATACCTGGGAAACTAAACGCTTCTCTTGCGGTTTTGTGCTGCACTTTTTAAACCAAAAACATTACTCTGAGTAACGGCCTTCAGTCATTCACAGTTGAAAATACTTAACAATTAAAAAAAAACACTTTTTGATTTGTATAAATTAAAAATGTATATGAAAACTGCATGTCGTATTCTGGCTGCCTCTAAAACCCTGTGCTTTCCTTGCAGGAGAACTCAGAGGTTGCCAGGATACGACTGAAGAGGAGGCCGTCGCCAATATATCTACCGAAGTCTACGATGTCGCCAATATGTCTACTGAAGTCTACGATGTCCCCAATATAGCTAGCGAAGTTTACGATGTTGCCATATCTCAGTCTACTAGTAAACCAACCCTCACAGCGAAAGACAAAAGAAATATCATGAGAGATAATGTACTACAGGTCCTGATAAAATCTAACGTAATGCCGTTCCGCTGGCTCAAAAGCTCATACAGGTGTTTCTACTGCTACGATATTTTCCAAGAGGCCTCCGAATTAAAAAGTCATCAGCAAGTACATACGGGGGACACAATCAAAGCGCAAGCTATGAAAAATTATTGGGAGCCCGTTGTCTATATCGACGTATCGAATCTATCGTGCAATCTTTGTCCGGATAAAATTACTGATCTATACGATTTAATCGACCATTTAATCGCGATGCATGGAATGGAGTATAACAAAGATGTAGGGACATGTATGGTGGCTTTCAAGCTCGATAATTTTAATATAAGCTGTCTCGCTTGTGGTGCAAATTTCTACACATTTGGGCCCCTACTCCATCACACAAATAAGGACCATAAAGGAACGTCGGCTATACTTTGCGACGTCTGCGGCCAACATTTCAAAGATGCGAACTTACTTCGTCTTCACGTGAAATCTGTTCATGAAAATGCACTATTTAATTGCACTGAGTGCGGTGCAAAATTTGACTCGAAATCTAAACTGAAAACCCATCAGAAAAATAACCACGATGTGGAAAAGAAGTATAAGTGTGCGGATTGCTCAGAGGTTTTTCAAAGCCACTATAAGAGATCTAGACACATGGCAGCCGAGCACAAGAATCGGCAAGAAATCAAATGCCCCCATTGTCCGAAGACCTTTGTCTTTAGGAGCATGATGATGACACATTTACGCGATTCTCACCTTAAATTCCGTAACCATACTTGTGGAGTATGCGGCTGGAAGGCATTTAACAGTAATCGTTTGAAAAACCACATGTACAAGCATAGTGGGGAGAAGAATTTCAAATGTGAGGCCTGTGACAAAGCCTTTACTACTAAGAAGATAATGAGGGCTCATTTTGCAAGAATGCACAAAAGCCCTCACCCTTCTATCATGCAATATGATAATACTTATATCGGTCAAGTTTAATTGATTTCACGCTTATATGTATTCGTAGACTCTAAGAAATAGTGGTTAGGGTTATAGTGTTTGCAGGCCGCTTACTTTCTCAGTTACTTGTGGCCAATTCCAATTTAATATACGGGCAGTTGTAGTTTAAAAAATTAAGACTCTTGTATCTTTACCTAAAATGTAGCAAACGCGTTTGCACAGTAGACCCTCTATTTGGAAGTAGCGATTACAGGTAAACTAGCTTACGAAACTATTTGCCCAGTTTGGAAAAAAAAATGCTACCATTGGTAAGCAAAACGATCCGTTTTAGTTTATAGGAACCAAGCATTAGTCATTTCCCCTGTCTTTAAATTAACAAAAAAAGGTTCAAATGACAAAACTAATGACTAATCAAACATTGCTACAGCCTCTACCTTGGCACTTTTCTTTCGTACTTGTAATTATAATGTAGGAAAATTGAAACCTCAGAAGACGAAGTGGTCTGGATATCTGGTGATTCCGACAGACCTCCTGTGGCCATCAGTAGTAGAAAGAACGAACGAAGGGATGTCCATTTCTACGGCACTGTTGGTGCCGTGCAAACGATGAAAGATGGCACTGTTTGTGCCGAATATCGAACCTCCATTGAAATAAACTTTCTCCTTATAGTAGTGATTTGTCTGATATAACTTTATAATTTGATGTACAGACGCCAGCACATCAAGCTATCCCAAAATGCCTGTATTTTTTATTATCTTACAAACATTCGTGAGTACCAGTTTTTAATCAATAATGTGACTAAGAAGTGTAATAACTACAAGCCACATTGCAATACTGTTCGTGCTACTATGCCTAAAAAAAAGAATATGGATTTAACTCCATGTGTAGTTGTAGAAGATAAAGCAAAAGTAGGTATGTCATTCGTGTGTTGACCACAAAGGTTACTTTCTGAAGGAATGCTGTAGCAATCGAAACGTGGGTATAGATACAAACGCACTTATTTATATATTACTAGCTTTTGCCAGCGGCTTCGCCCGCGTGGAGGTCGGTGTATTATACATATAAACCTTCCTCTTGAATCACTCTATCTATTAAAAAAAACCCGCATCAAAATCCGTTGCGTAGTTTTAAAGATTTAAGCATACATAGGGATATAGGGACAGATAAAGCGACTTTGTTTTATACTACGTAGTGATGTAAGTATCCTGAACATAATATTTGATCTGTAAAATTATACATGACTTTCAGCTTTAAATTGTATTTTATTTCACATTGACTGCTTATAACCACATGCATAATTAAATGCGTGAAATCACCTATATCGCCCAAAAATAATAATCAGCCTGTATAGTCCCACGGCAGGGCAGACCTCCCTTTCCTTTTTCCACTCAACTCGATCCTTTTTTTTTGATGACAGGGAATGGCTCATGGATGTCCACCGCCCTGGGGAGGGCGGAGGGGTCTGTCAGACTCTCTGACTAAAACCACCCCGGTGTTCCGTCCCACACTTGCACCGGATCACGGGATCTAATGCGACTTCCGCGATCGCCGGCTAGTGCCGGCCCGCCCCTGCGGGCCGCCTCGAGTTAGGGGGAGGGAGTGAGGTGTATAACTCCCCCTTACATCATAGAGAAGCGCGCGTGCAACACTTCGCGCCGCCATCTCAGGTCCTAAGGAATAGGGGGCGACGGATGTCGCCAAATACGTCGCCCCTGGACCCATTTGGGGGTCTGGAAGAGGGCGTTATCCGCCTGCGTTTGCTGTGGATCGGGCTAGCGGAAGCAATCTCCCAGCTCTTTCCGCAGCCTCCTGCGAAATGACTGTTTCGCAGAAGGATACCACGGACTAAACTGGATCCTGGGCCAATTTGGAACAATCCCTCATGTAAGCGTCAAGTTCGTCCCGCCATCTACGCCTGGGTCTTCCGCGGTGCCGTTGGACGTTTTCAAGGACCCATGCTGTGGTGATCTTAGCCCATAATACATCCGACATGCGGCAAACGTGTCCAGCCCAGTCCTATTTGAGCTAACTAAAATTAGCGTAAGTACCGAATAACATGAAGAAAACCAAGTTTTTCGTCACAAACATAAAATAATAAGAGTGAATAAAAGCCTCACAACCTGAGTCTTACAACTTTAAGAAGAAATTTTCTTCCAGGCATTGCGAGCACTATGAAAACTCGAATTCAAATAAAAATAAAGCAAGATCCTGAAACAATGCCTTTGCAGGAAGTAACAAATGATTCTGAAGAAAAGACTACTATGTCATCTGCTGAACTAAAGACCCAAAAGATTTTAAGAGAAAATGTTACTGTGTGAATGCTTCAAGCACTCGCTTGAAGCATCCACACTAATGCCGTTCAAGTGCCTCAAAAACCTTTAAACAGCCCAAAGATTTAATAGACCACCAAGAAATTCACAAAACACAGGAAATTGCTAAGATAGTGGAATCGTTTATAGATCCTGCAGTAAATGTTGATGTTTCGAGAATCTCATGCAAACTATGCCCGGAGTAAATTGACGATTGGTATTCATTAGTCGATCATTTGATAACAAAACAGTATAGTGTTTAATAAAGATATAGGCTTTTGCATGTGTCCTTGTAAATTCAATTATATCAATGTTATATGCCTTTTTTGCATTGGATTCTACCAAACATTTGGCTGACTTCTTGTTCACATGGATAAGTACCACAAAAGCGCGACTAATGATCGGTGTGATATTTGTGCCTGTCATTTTCCGGCTGCTGAACGGTTAAAGAAACACAAAGACGCTCAACACTGTAAAACAGTTAAATAGAGATTATGTGACCTTACGTGCTCACATGCAGATAATTCACGGAATCAAATACAAGTGTTTGCACTGTACAGACGTTTTTGGATCACATTACAAACGGTCCTCACATATAATGATAACAGTGCATAAAAATAGGGAGAGAGTCAAATGCCCTCAATATCCGTTAACTTTTGTCTTCAGAATTACGATGAAAAGACATCAGCTCGAAAAGAATGCCACATGCGGTGTTTGTGGGTTGAAATTTTTTGAAAGCTGCAGACTTCATGTATACAGCAATTCTTATAAAACGAAAAAGTATATGAAAGTACACTTGAATATTAAGCCGGTGAAAGTGTGGTGCACTTCATAGCGTGGCGATAGCAATTTTATATACAATATGTAAAATAATTAACGCAAGGCCTCATACATCCCAAGTAGGGTATTGAGTTAAAAGCTTAATACGGTGACTAAAATTGTTACTTATTGAATTTTATGGAGCGGGCTCGGTGGCGGGATATTACTGAGGTGTGTCGTAGAAGGTGCGGCAAATAAAAACTATACTTCTTCAGAGAGTTTCTTCTTTATTTTCTTCCGTGTTTCTTATTATTATAAGAATAATAAAAAACAAGCTGTATTCGGAATGCCTAACCACGGAAAATCGCCCTTTCTTATAGACAGCCTTGGCCAAACAACAACAAAGTAATAAGACCGAAAACTCCCAACCAATCAGAACGCGTCAAGTTTGCACACGTACCGTGTGCAAACTTGACGCGTTCTCCCAAGCAGCACGCAAGCGTTTTCAACATACATATAACAGCCTATTTAGAACTTAGAGTTCCTTTAGAGACTTACAAGAGTGTCAAAAAATTATTCAATCTGTATTAAGGGATCCGCGAAAGCTTAGGGTATTTAAACAGAATATGAAAACTCCACTATACAGCTTAAGTATTTTGTGACACTTTAATCTGGTTTTATCGTTAAAGCTGTATACAAACTGTATTTTGCATGTGAACACTTACTTATTACAGCTCTTAGTGTTATTATAGTATCACTTGAGACTTGTTTCTGTACAATGGTGTATGCAAACTCCGTTCTAAAACTTATTTTTATGGCGTAATTGTACACTCTTGTAAATACAGTGGTTTTATGACTTCTGTTTTTGAGGGTGTTTTAAAACTAAAAAAATAAATGACAGCTACAGTACAGCTTTATTTTGTATTAATGACAGTCACTCGGAAAGACTTTATGGTCAACGAAGAGGGTTCCGTAGCAAAAACATTAAACAGGGTTATTAATGATCATAACAGTTATGTTAAATGTGTAAATTTAATTCAACCTTTGGAACATGATTATGACGTTTCTTCATAAAGCAGCGCAAGTAGTTCAAATGATGATTGATTTGAACCATGAGATCTAGCTCTCTTACTGCTTCGTCATATGACGATATTGATAGCCTTTTCACACAGCATTTTGAGGTGGACCAATTATGTAAAGGCCGAGATGTTTCATCCTTTACTAATTTGTTGACATCTAATCGCTTTATTGGCCATCTTAACTTGCCTTTTGATTCCCACAAACTTGGTACAATGCAAAGCTTGTTTTGCCCTTTCTCAATGGTTGCTTAAATTTTAGTCGGCATATTTTCCTGAAAATAAAGTAAAACTGAGATAATACATACAACAAACTAATAATGCTTTACAATAAGTTTACTTAGGTATAAAATACAAGGTCAAATTGAGAATCTCTTCCTTTTTTTTGTTTTACTATATGTAGGTACGTATCATATTGAGTCTGCGTTTTTTATTTCTTTTAGGTAACCCTTATGAGCATTATAAGTTATGTATAGAGCACTGATATACAGCCTAAGTAATAAAAATATTCTATTATAAAGCTGATTAGCAGCCAAAAGCTGTACAATATAATCCATAACTTACTTAGTACAGCTACTCAGACTATAATACACTCCGATTATCGTTTAGGCTGTTTATCAAATAGTCGCCATTTTCGTAATTTCGAATGTAGGTATAAAACAAAATATGAAACATAATTTAAGGAATATATAATGATTTTCGGCTTGATATGAGGGCACAATGCTCACACTACCCTCACTTCTGTTATTATAACATTTTTTTTTATTCTAACCTTAAAACCAATATTGACTTACTTTTCTTTTATATTAGATCGATTATTTTGCTGGCGCTTGAATATTTTGACGGAAAACATAGACAGGTTCACAATAAATTTGAATCCGCAATTTCAATTCACCAATTAACACCTTCAGATATCTAAGTCCAAGATTACGTTTACTTACTAATAAATATTATAAATAACAATGTCGCCATTCATTGGAAAGAATTACATTCATTTTGTGATTCTCTTCAAAAATCCTATTTAAAACTATTTTCTCTATAAAGTATTTATAAGATAATATCTGTAGTATAATGGTTTCTCTGTACACCGAATAACAGCTCTAATACAGCTATTATACAGCGCCTCTATTGCTTCTACAGCTATTATACAGCTATACTAGAGCAAAACGCTGTATAAAATGTGCCCATTTTTTACTTATAAGGGCTGTATAAGCGCTTATACAGCCTCTATACAGCCTGAATACACAGCTTCTAGTATAAAATCGAACTTAAATACAGCTTGTATACAGCTTGCAATGCTACTTGGGCTGTGACGCGCGTAATGTGACTTTGTACGGGAAACTTACTTTGGCAATTTTCTATGGTAAAACATCCCTTAATTTTTTTTACTTATTTTTATAACATTGGAATTAACTTACTTTACGTAATTACAAAAAACTGTATCAAATTAATTTAAAACTAAATAATAAAATTCTGAAACGGCCCTCGTTTTTTTTTTTGGGTGGGAAATCATCAAATGACTTCTCCCGCTCTGGGTGGAGCAGGAGGGCGTGTCAGACTTTTACTGACTAAAACCCACCCGTGTTCCCCCAGTTGCCTGTGTGCCGAGGGCCGCGGTATCTCTTTCGAACAACCCGCACCCCTGGCAGGCATCGGCCCTTGCGGGCCCCATCAGTTGGTGCTGACATCTCTTTGAGGCGCACGTGGAACACAACGCGCGGTCGGCCCGGGCTTGGTCCTTACCGGACAGCGAGCTACCCATTAATCGCCGTCCGCAAGCCCGCGCCTACGGTGGCCAGGTATCAGCCTGGGATTCCCGACGCCCAGGGCGTCTCCTGCGAAAGCCACGGCTGTGAGCAACTCTTTGCGAGCATAGACACCTGTATACACGCGTACACCAAAATATTATATTTCTAATTTTTGTCTGTCTGTTTGTTCCGGCTAATCTCTGAAACGGCTGGACCGATTTTGACGGGACTTTCACTGGCAGATAGCTGATGTAATAAGGAGTAACTTAGGCTACTTTTATTTTAGAACTGCTATTTATTTTTATTCATATATATAATATAAATAAATAATTAAAAAATAACTACTCCGCGCGGACGAAGTCGCGGGCACAGCTGGTATATACATACTACTAATATTATAAATGTGAAAGTTTGTGAGTATGGATGTATGGATGTATGTATGGATGTTTGTTACTCTTTCACGCAAAAATGGCTGAACGGATTTGAACGAAATTTGGTACACAGGTAGTTTGTAACCTGGAATAACACATAGGATACTTTTTATCCCGGCACTACGTTCCCGTGGGATAGTTTTCGACCTCCACGCGGGCGAAGCCGCTGGCAAAAGCTAGTATAATATAAATGTGAAAGTTTGTATGTTTGTTACTCGATCACGCAACAACGGCTGACCAGATTTGGATGAAATTTGGCACACATATAGATTATGACCTGGATTAACGTAAAGGATACTTTTATCCCGGTAATACGTTCCCGTGGGATAATTTTCGAACTCCGCGCGCGCGGAGCCGCTGGCAAAAGATATAGATAATTCCGTAAAGCTTTATTAATTTCATACGATCGCGAGTCATATTCAGGACAGTTTATGTCTTTTTTGTTGGTCCACCACCAACAAAAAATAAATATTTAAACTGTCCTGATTGGATTCGTTTTTGGGTAACGTCTCTAAGTTAGAAAATTATGGCTGCATTGTTGTATTGGGTTTCCCACCTGTTAAAACAATTGTAAGTGTTACTTAATAATAAATAAATATTTCAATAAACATACAACCTTGCACTGGCCTGCAAATTGCGAAATAGGTAAGAAAATTTGAATATTGTGGTCTACACTGGAACTTCCATCTTAAATTGTTCTGATTGTGTCTTCTTCAATAATTCTATAAGAATAAATGTTCAGAAGGTAGATGTTTTATGATTGGTGGATGTAAAAAACGGTTATAGTTTTTATTTGATTCACATAAAAACTTAATTGCTCAAGTCCACATTTTTCCTATACAAATTTCGAGAGTGTATTACTCCACTGTTCGACAATGTACATCAAAAAATTAAATATGGTATGGTCTTGTCTCATTATTAATATTGTCTGTGCGGAAACAGAATACTAAAATAAAAAGCCATTAAAAAGTTAAGAGCCAACAAAGATTAGTTTTTCTTGCTAATTTAACCTAACTTTGGGTGTGTTTAAGTAATAAAAGAAGTGTAAAATCTGTACCAAGTCGGTACCAACAAAGCTCAAATATCGAAAGTACAATAAACTTTATTGGTTATTGATTTATGCAGCGGTTTTTTCATAAAATCCGATCTTCCGAAGGACTGTTCTTAATTTTTTACGCGCCTGTTGAACTATAAATGATCCTGCATCTCTCTCAATAATGTTATACGTGTAGACGAGCGTCTAACTGCTCATCACTGATACAACCTCTGTCGGACACGATGCCTGGTGAGACAGCGTGCTTTTTAGCCAGCCCCATCAGTGAGTTCGAGCCTGCGACTAGATTCCCCTTAAGAGCCCGATCTAGACAATGGTGCGGCTTCTTTTATTTACCACCTAAACTAAAATAAGTGTATTGCTATCTCTTACTGATAGACCGCGAAAGAAAAAGAAAAGTGACGCTTTAGAACTGTCAAACTAAATTACGTCTCGATTGCCTTGAATTTGGCGCAATTTTTTACATGATGAATTTAGTTCGTCGTCGTTGCGTCGAAGAAAATCTTAGTTCAACTAAATTTGACAGCTCTAATTTATGTCCGTCTCTTTCTTGTTTCATTAGAAGGAAAAAGATAGCAATTGTTTAAATTAAGTTTATTTGGCGCACAACAGAATCATCACCAATGGCTCTTTTTTGATGACCTGTGACTTAACATCAAGCCTGTAATCCCTGAAGGGTTAGACAGAGGTCTTCCTATAGTACACCCATATTTCGCCAGTCATGTTGAAGGCCCACGTAATAGGGGGCGAGCCTATTGCCATCAGCCGAACACAGATCCTGAATCCGGGCTGCTACTGAGAAATTCCAGATAGAAAAACTCAATAATAATTTGCGACCTGATAGTCGATCCTAGAACCGAAGCCCCACCCTGCTGAGACCCGTGATTTAATTCACATCATAATACAACATCCTCGTAAAACATGACCAAACCTTTTATAATCAACAAGGAAACTGTCACAGAGGACATCTAACGCGATTATTCTCCTATTTCAGAACAATCATTGGAAACAAGAATTAGTGAAAAGAATCGCAAAGAACAGCTCGCGACGATACTGACGGTCATCATACACAACTCAACTATATTACCGTTCAGATGGCACAGAAGCAAATACATGTGCTTCTACTGCAAGTCTGCGTTCATACAAAGCACAGAGCTCAAAGAACACACGGATTTTGAGCATAGAGCCATCAATACCCGGGATGTCATTGTAAGGACGCTGTACACAGGGGGCAGGGCAAAGCTTGACATCTCAAATCTTTGGTGCACCAGCTGCGCAAGTCAATACGATGACTTCCAAGAATATTTGGATCATCTATCAGAAAGTCATGGCTTCAATATAGATAAAGACGCCTCCCAATCCTTCGACTGCTTCCTTTTGGCAGACAATGGAATGTTCTGTTTAGAATGTGGACAGTTCTTCCGCTTCTTTGGACCTCTACTCAAACATACGTACAAGTATCATATCCAACAGATTCTGTGCGAAATATGTGGACAAGGATTCTCTGAAAAACATAACCTGCACAATCATGTTAAACTAATTCATGGGATTAAGTCCTGTAAGCATTGTGAAGAAATTTTCCGCACACAGTATGCGCTAAAGAATCACATCGACAATGTCCATAGGACTGACAAGCTCCAATGTCCGATGTGCCCACAAATACTCGGTAATAGATACTTAAAGAAACGTCACCTGGCGTTAGTCCATGATTGCAAAAGCGCGCAGTTAGTCTGCGAATTCTGTTCCAAGATTTTCACGAGAAATAATAAGTATGTTCAGCATAAATTAAGAGTACATGAAAAGGAGAAAAATTGTACGTGTGAAGTTTGTGGCCATAAGACTTTTAACGAGGCTTGTCTGAAGAAACATATGGTGGTACATTATGTTGGGCGGCCTTTCAAATGCGAAATTTGCGACAGGTTGTTTCGGCGGAAGAAGACGCTTGCGTGTCACCTGAAGACGCATAAAACTGATGAAACGGCGCTTGCTGTTGTTGTGGAGAGTTAAAAATATTCGAATAAATTGTTGAACGATAACTTATTTATTTTATAAGCTCACGTGCTGCTAAACTGCCCGGTGGTCGTCACATACAGGGCAAAGCACTTCGGTAACACAGGTACCCTACGTGAGATTGTTAGCAACACCAAGGCGTTGCTAGCCTTGGTCGAGCTGGGGTGGATCGAATAACCGATTCTCCCACCTGTACGCAAAACACGCACTTCCGTGGAGTTGCAAACACCATCAGCCCGTATAACCTAACTTATTTGTTCCTGTAAATAGGTTTGGGGACATAGGTGGAAGGTATTCTATCTGTCTTCTGTTACGTGTATTGGAGGTGAAGTTGTGAACGAAGAGCTGAAGTGAACTCGTAACTTGTAGATCAACTCAGCCTATCGCAATCCACTGCTGGACATAGGCCTTCCCGGCTGCAACACAACACTATCCTCCGCTTTCCGCATCCAGTCTGACCCAGCCACCTTTTTGAGGTCGAGGTCCATCTAGCTGGGGGTGTGCCACACTACGTTTGCCGATACGCGGTCTCCACTCCAGGACTCGTTTGCTCCACCGTCCATCGGTCCTTCGACAAACATGGCCAGCCCACTGCCACGTCAGCTTGCTTACTTGGCAAGCTATATCAGTAACATCGGTTCTTTTCCGGATAATTTAATTCTTGATTTTATCTTCCAAAGAAAATCCGAGCATAGGCCGCTCCATAGCGCGCTGAGCGACCTGTCGATAATAATAAGTAATATAATTGCCACTCGCATATGAATTAGATACACTATTTAGCAGTCATATAACTAATTAAACTATGTAGTAGACACACTAATGACTTAAAATCTAGTCGATGTCCCGCGACGGTTGACAAACAAGAGAGAGGGACGCTATGGGTAACGCCCCGATCGCAACTTAGTGTTGCCACTTAATAAGGGTACGTTCCTGATAACAAAAAAGTATTTAAACTAAACATTACATATTATATGTGTGTAGGCGACGGCCGTTATCTAAGGTTTGCCTATAGCCTTTCTCCAACTATGTTGGGGTTGGCTTCCAGTCTAACCGGATGCAGCTGAATACCAGTATTTTACATGGAGAGACTGCCTATCTGACCTCCACGGTAAGACTGGTTGTCAGACTTTGACGCTTAACGACTGACAAAGATCGACGAATGACAGCTGGGAACAACGGCTTAACGTGCTTTGCGAGACACGGAGGGGTCTTGGCATGTTAAGATGGTCACCCATCCACGGACCAACAGAGGCAAGCGTAGCTTAACCTGATCTATCGAACCGTGCGGCTATTATGACTTAGTCACAAGCCCCTCACTTAGCCACAAAGTGCGTTCACAAATGCACAATACGTGACACGTGATAAGCTTAAAAAAAACATGTAGGTACGTCAAAACTCATTAGGTTTGAAACTAGGTGAGGATAGGTTTCCTATCCGACTAATCTGGGAAGAAACACTGGAACTTAGTGCTCATATACACGAGTGGCAGTGGCTACTTACTGCAGCTGTTGAAACGCGCGTCGGCCGTTTCCAGCAACTCAACGGCTGCCGTCGACAGCGTGCGGCTCGTGCAGTTGATTTTCCAATTTATCGTGTAGTTGAACACCGTACACAATAGGGTATTTTCCAATTTATTAAAAAACTATTTTAATTTGAAGATTGGGTCGTCCCAATCTTCAAATTAAAATTTCAAATCACGTGTGGTCACGTGATAAAAAAGTTACCGTAAGGGCCGTTTTGACGGTAAATTCAAAACAACGAAAAAAAAATTTGATTAAAATCGTTTTTAATTGAGGAAATGGTTATAAATCAATTTATTTTTATTTTTCTGTTACATGTTTCGTCCCAATCTTCAAATTAAAATAGTTTTTAATAAATTGGAAAAATACCCTATTACCTTCACGAGCCGCACGTTGTCAACGGCGGTCATCGACGAGTGACGACGGCTGCCGTTGGCGCGTCTCGGCTGCTCAGCTACTGACGTTAACGCGTGCTGCTCGTACTTATATATGAGAACCTAGAGGTCAGTCTCTTTTAAAGCCCAGACATAATCTTGGTCAGGTCACGCGAGGATCATATAAGTTTGTGACGAAACAAAAAACTTTCACAGATTGAAGTGGACCTCACCGATTTGTCACTGATATACTCCTCGTGTGACCGGAAAAAATACCTTGTTGGTTCCTCACAATTTAAACGAGTACGATTGAATAGCTTTCCAATTAAGAATTTCCAAAGAGACTGGATAAATAGTCTGAACACATTTTTTCTTTCATTCCAGGCAAAACTCTCGCGACTCGGGAGGAACTACGAAGAATATTCACGATAATACTAGGACATTCCACTATCATGCCGTTCAAATGGTACCTTAACCGATACCGGTGTTTTTACTGCGACGAAATTTTTATCGACTGCTCAAAGTTAAAAGAACACAACAAAAAACATGATGAAGTCAAATTAAAAACGATTCTAAAAAACATTGGTTGCCATGGTCGGATTAAATGGGATATCTCTGAGATATCCTGCAAGCTTTGTCCCAAATCGATACAAAATTTCGATCATTTTACAAACCATTTATCCGAAGCACACGATTTAGAAATTGATCGAGATGTATTCGATAAGTTTTGCTATGTATTCAATCTTTCTGACGAAGGCATGGTTTGCATCGAATGCTGTGAAAGCTTCAAATTTTTCGGTCCATTACTGAGGCATGTCAACAAATTCCATAGTAATGCTCAGAAATATATTTGTGATTATTGCGGTCTTGCATTTACACTGAAAGGTACAATCAAGCACCATATAAGAAACATACATTCTGAGATGAAAACTAATTGCATATACTGCGGTCTAAACTTCAAAAGTAAAGCTTGTTTAGCTAATCACAGTAGAAAAGTTCATAAAACTGGCAAGTTCGCTTGTGATATCTGTCCTGAAACGTTCGAAAGTAGGTACTTGAGAACCTGTCATATTGCTTTAGGTCATAACGTGACAAGTTTGCAGTTTCCTTGCGAGAAGTGTCCTAAGATATACACTCGCAAAAGCGCTCTTTCGAAACATGTGTCTGTTGTGCATTTAAAGGAGAAGTTCACGACTTGCCACCTCTGTGGGCACAAAAGTTATGATATGCAGGCTTTGAGGCGGCATATGAATACGCACGATCCTGCTAAACATTTTAAATGCAATCTTTGTGGTCTGCGGTTTAGAATGGAGAAGACTTTCTTTGCTCATATGAACAAGCATAATAGAAAGACTCAGGAGATGTATATTCTTGGGTGATGGAAAGTTTTAGAAGTAATATCTGGGGGGTGGCTCGGCATTATTTGAATTTCGGCATTATCTAGATATAGAAAAAGCCGGCTTAGCTCAAATTGTGCTGAGCCTTCCCGAACATGATTAAAACCGAGGGTTGTCAAATGTAGTTTGCCGATCAGCAAGAGCCGATAGTGTGCCCCACCCTCTATTTCATACGAATGTACAGAATATGGTAAATTAGCGAATGTATCTGCCAATGCCTTTATTTGCTTCAGACTCAAATGCAGCCTATCTACATAAATATTTCCAGATTTTTGATCAATTCTCAATCATGATCAAGTAGGTACTAACTTAAATAGTTTTTAAGGCTACAAAATATAATTATGGTAATAAAATTGTATAAATAAATTAAAACTGAAGTCATTTTCTTACATGAATTATTGTTTTATTTTATTCCCTAAATAATCTCGAAAAATAATCAACGACTGCGGTACACGAAACTGTCATCAACGACACTTAAGGCTTCTTCAAACAGCCGCGACGCGACACTTGTAGAACAATTTCCATTAAGTTTTCATAGAAATTGTTCTACGAGTGTCGCGACGCGACCGTCGCGTCGCGCTAGTCTGCACGAGCCTTTATTGTGTCTCGTTCAATGTCCACCGATTAAGTAAAATATCTCAACCAGCTAGCTTTTACCGGAATACGTTCACAGCATACCTAAAAAGGTATTTAAAAAAGATTATATATAAAGGATGCTGCAAACAGGTGCGACGACACTAACGTAGAACAAGTTATATGAAAACTTAATGGAAATTGTTCTAGTGTCGCGTCGCGCTTGTTTCTAAAAGCCTTAAATTCCCATTAAGAGAATTATAGGTTTTCTAAACCCCAACAAATCTTGTTTCAGATGAAGACGAAGAGGCAAGACTTGCTGAAAAAAAAAGAAAAGACGAGCTCACAAAATTCATCACCATCATCTTAGAAAACTCTACGATTATCCCGTTCAGATGGGCAGCTAACAAATTTATGTGTTTCTATTGCTGTCACACCTTCGTAGACTGCTCAAAACTCAAGGAACATACCTCTGAAGAACATCAAGGAGCCAATCTAAAGAACGTACTCAGAAGTTTAGTTGCAAGCAGTCGCATAAAACTTGACACTTCGGAAATCATCTGCTCAGAATGCGGACTACAATTCCTTATTTTCGATGAATTCGTGGATCATTTAGCATCAATCCACGGTTTCAAATTCAACGAAGAAGTAGCCAAATCTCTGTTTACTTTTCGTCTGTCTGACGATGTATTGATCTGTCAAGATTGTGGTCAGGAGTTCAGATTCTTCGGGACGCTTTTGAAGCATGCTCACAAATTCCACAATAAGTATAAAACATTCCTGTGTGAGGTGTGTGGACAAAGTTTCGTTGCTCATGCGAATATGATCAGTCATATGAGGAACATGCACACTTTTGCACAAGGCCTTAAATGTCGAAATTGTGAGAAAGTATTCCGTAACTCTTATTCCCTACAGATACACTGTGAAAGAGTCCACAGAACTGATATGCTGAAATGCCCGAAGTGTCCAGAGATTTTCGCATCACAATACTTTAAGAAACGGCATTTAGCGCTCGTTCACGACGTCACAAAACATCAGTTCAAATGCGACCAATGCGAGCTGGTGTTCACAATGAAGAGTAGACTCGTGCAGCATAAATTGAGGACTCATTTAAAACAGAAAACTGTCGCCTGCGAGGTGTGTGGCTTCAAAGTCTTTAACAACGAACTTTTGAAACGCCACATGGTTCGCCACGATAACACTAGACCTTTCGAATGCCAAATTTGCGAGAAGGCGTTCCAGAGGAAGAAGACTTTGGATATTCATATGAGGATACATACGAATGATAAGAGATATGTCTGTAAGGAGTGTGAGAGGGCTTTCGTTCAGATGACGAGTTTGAAGTTGCATGTGAGGTTACATCACGGAGGGGCCGATGGCGCCAGAGGGGCTGGACGGGCCGAAGGGGCCTCTTGGCATTAAGGTTTAGTGTTAGTGTAGTGTGGTATAGTCTCATCTTTGTATTTTTGTATGTATAAAATAAATATACTGCTGTTATGTCTGTCTTTAGATCTACAATCGCTACCTGTTTATCTTAGATTAGCTTTATCTTTGTATATATTCCATACAAATATTGCTCATTTAAGACTGTGTTTAGATTTTCGATCCAAGGATTTCCAGCCTATCGCAGTCAACTAGTGGGCATACCTCCCATAAGTTTATCCTCAACACTCGGCATTCTAAAGCGCAGTGCGCATACTTGAGCGCGCCGCTTTGCAAAAATCTCCCTTCACGACTTTCGTATACATTTTGTACGAAGGTCGAACGCACCTCCGAAATGGCGGGACCGATTTTGACGCGACTTTCTCTGTCAGATTGCTCAACAGCGGGACGAAAGGCCTATGCTACTTCTTATAACATCTTTAAAGAAGTAGCATAGGCCTTTTGTCCCGATACCCGGTTCCCGTGGGATGATTCGCCCCATGCGGGCGAAGCCGCGGACACAGATAGTAAACTAATAACAAAAAAAAACGAAATCGTTTAGTCCATATACATTTAATTATCACCCAAAGTAAAAACAGTATTTACACTCGCTATTTACATCGATCTATACACATTATTGCAATTGCACCCTAGATTATGTAAATAATTACATATAGGTACAGCACATAACCGAAAGTCGTGGGCATATTTAAGGGTGTGATACCGACTATCAAACTGTGGCCCTAGTGTGAGTTTATTTTAACCATCTCGATCTAACGCATCGATCGACCGCGTTCGGCGCTCCGATTGGATTGGCGTTAGATCGAGATGGTTAAAATAAACTCACACTAGGGCCACTGAACAACTTTCTCTATGGGAAGAAAAAATCTTCTGTCGCATACAAAACTCCAATAACTCACCCTCATCATTTAGATATCGGTCGGCTTCCAGTCTAACCGGATGCAGCTGAATACCAGTATTTTACACGGAGCGACTGCCTATCTGACCTCCACAACCCAGTTACTGGGTAATACGATATCCCTTGGTGAAGTCGGTTTGTCAACTTTCGGGCGTCTGATGACCCGTAACGACGGTCAAAGAAAACATCCACGAATGATAGCCGGGACCAACGGCTTAGCGTGCTTTTCGAGGCACGGAGGGGTCTAGGTATGTAAAGATGGTGATCCATCCACAAGTAACTCACACACTTCAATATGGGTATTAAACCCCTCTGGACCCAAATGTGTGGGACGGCTATTAATGTACAAAAAATCCAAGATACAATCAGCGTCTCAAAAACATCCGCAGAAATAGGGGGCAATGTGCGCAAGCGTCCGTCTTTTTGGACATTGGTTTGTAAAAACCACTAAGTCATGCGTGTAAGGTTGAATTTGAATTTAATTTAATTGGGGACAATTTGAGTGTTAGTTTTGTTCAAGACTGTGCATCTTGTGTTTTTTGTATATCCGGTCCTGGTCCAGGCCATGGTACGGAGCGAGAGTGCATGGGTAGCAGTCGCCTCCTTCTGCGAAGCAGCGATGCTCGCGAAGAGGGAGGCGGTACAAGTGAGGGAGAGGGAGTACATGCGCCTTTCACGGCCTTAGTCGTCGCAGGAGACGCCCTGGGCGTAGGCACGGGCTTGCGGACGGCGAGTAATGCCAGGGTCGGCGGCGCGTTGTGTTCCACGCGCGCCCCAAAGAGATGTCAGCACCAACCGATGGGGCCCGGAAGGACCGATGCCTACCAGGGGTGCGGGTTGTTCAAAAGAGATACCGCGTCCCCTGGCACACAGGCAACTGAGGGAACACTGGTGGGTTTTAGTCAGTAAAATTCTGACACGCTCCACCCAGAGCGGGAAAAGTGATTTGATGATTTCCCACCCCAAAAAAAAAATGGGGACGGCTAATTATAATTATTTATTCGCGATTACGATTTACGTTCCATGGAGAAAGTTTTAGTTTGTCTGTAACCCACCCTTCTGATACATGTTGTGGTACATTTTGTAAGTAACCTGCCCCTTTAAGGGAGGATTTCGAATTTTCTTAGGTTTTTTGCAATTTGCATGTCTGTGTCAGATTGTATATTGATTCTAATATGATTCGCGACGTAACAAATATGGCTTTGCAGATTTATAATCAGGAATACAACCACCTAAGTTCACATTTATCCCGTTCAATGATTATATGAACACTGAAATGTAAATTACAAAACACGTAAGAAAATTTAAATTTTGGCGAATCAATATATTAGATAACCTTTACCAAAACAAAATTATCGATACATTTGGGAAAAAAAAAGATTTTTCGAAAAATAATTGGCGGTTTGATTTTAGTAGTGACAAAATTACTGTGGCACCTGTCTTTATTCAATGCTGGGGCCTCGCATTTGGCGTAGATATGTGTACAAATACTCGTGTTACTTTTTTAACAAAATTATGATATTTAATTTCATAGCAATAGTAGTATAAACAAGGTGTAAGAGAATTGACGTAAAACTGAAAGTGGTTTGTTTATAATGGGTATTTTACCGACCGCCGATTTAATTTTATTTGGTCAAATAGCCAAAGAAAAATCAATCTTATGTCGAAGTTATAAGACTCAATTTTCAATGCATAAAGTAATGCTAGGGTCACCACGATTTTCTTAATAATAAGTTAGCTTTGAAAAAATAAGTACTGGTCATTGTATTATGCTTTTAACTCACACTCTAATTGGGGTGTGTATGAGGTATATGCGTCAATTATGTTACAAGTTGTATACTTTTGGCATTGCATGGTCAATTCAATCTTTGGGTTCAAAAGATGTTATATTTTTGACAAAACAGTCCTGTTTTAACTAGCATTTACTAAAAAAACTACACAGCTCACAAGTGCTGGACATCTGATCGGGAAAGAGTGCTCCCTCTGCTTACCTTTGTTCTTAGGCGTTATTGCAGAAGCCAGAACGGAAAAATGCCCGAAGAATTTACAAGCCTCCATTGAAAATATGACCGTATTGCGGCGAGTGGCCTTAGTTTTAGCCTCAAGGCTTTCTAAACTACCTTTACCTATCTTAGTTTTACGTTATCACAAACAAAATTTAGTTATTTACATTAAATGATTACATACTTTTGTTCCCTACAAATAAACACTGTGTTTGACAAGCGTATATACATAAAAATTCTGATGCCAAACGCATTTGGTAAAAGTGTAAACAAGCTTAGTTCAACCGCCCTATTCTGTAAAATTTCACTGTGACAACTTATGTGAAGTGAGCTGTCATCCCACCTAATGCTAGGGATTAAGACTATTGACATCTCACTTCACTTAAGTTTTCACGGTGAGATTTTTTGACAGGTTACATTCTTACGCATTCATTCACTAGAGGGAACTAGTAACACATTCTTCTGCACCAAAATTGAGTAACACACTGTCAATCACAATCTGAATCATTCGGGAGGATATTTTTAATCCGTTGCTTAATATGTTCGAAAAATTCGTCTGTTCCACAACGTAAATAAAGCAATTTATGTTGTTGAATTGTCAAAATGAAAGCCATTGCTACTGTTAGTGTGTTACCAAACTGTACAGCAGGCCTAGACAAAACACATTTCTGTTAGCGTTCGCGCTAAACGCTACGCCAAAATGTACGGGAATGACATTACCTGCGGAAAGATAACGTCGTGTCCTTTCCGCAGGTAATGTCATTCCCATACATTTTAGCGTGAACGCTAACAGAAATGTGTTTTGTCTCAGGGCCCTGTTGTATTAGCTTTTAAGTAAAAATTGAAATAATCAAATCATTAGGGTAAATTTGTAAGACTTACAAATTGAGTGTTTTATTTTATGTAAATATGCATCCACAGGTACGTTTTCTGATCGATTTGACATTTTGATTAGATGTTTTTGGAACAGACTGGTTACACTCACTTAAGTAACTACGTTCAGTGTTTACTCCCAGGGTTACAAATTACAAAACATGAGACCAAAAAGACGAAAGTAATATCGCGAGGAAACAAACATGTCTTAGAACCAAAAATTCGAAGACATGTGACCACCCGCACTGTGCCCAAGAAGCTTATAGATAAAACTGGAGGCATTACTCTAAATACCTAAGTGAAGACGACTGTGGGCTAACGCGCTCTTTCTAAATACATACATAAGAAAGAGAAAACACATATCTCTGTCTCGTTCTTATATATGTATTTAGAATGGGAGCGTTAGCCCACAGGTCGTCTTCACTTTTTTATTTGGAGTGTGGCCTCCACTTTTATCTATAAGCTTCTTGACTGTGCCCATGTGGTGGACTACACAAAGAGGCCTGTGTGTGTATCACATCACAATATGGCCGATGAATCCTGACCGGTCCGAACTTCGCGCAGAGGCCTGCACAATAAAAAATTTTGGTGACATGAGGCGAGGTTGAGTGAGAGGCTATGCGTGATAGTTCGGAGGACCTGTGTTCAAGGCACACCTCCGCCTCGAAAATAACGAAACCACTAACGAATTCCGGTAAGAAACATTACTACATTATGTCAAGCTTCGAGTAGCCGAAAATCATGAGACAAAATTGAATTGTAAAAATCGAAACTAAATACTGTCGGGTAAATACAGTAGGCCTACTACTTCGGACCTCATAGATAACTTTTCCGTAGAATCAACATACATTTTACAAAAGAAAAAATAAGTTTCGCTTTTTATACTTGTCGACTGCTATATACACCGTGAAATTTTAATGGTTGTTTTCCCGCGGCAGAACAACTTGCCATAACGAGTACTTTCGAAGCATGGAGTAAAAAAAAAAGTTTTTTGTTTTATAATAATTTAAAAAATATGCATCAACTCGGTAAAACACTACTCAATATAAACTCAAGAGGCAACTTTTAGGTACTACTCGAATCGCACGCACCGCCGACAAAGGGAACAGCGATGCGTAAATGTTCAAAGCAAAATAAACTCTCGCACGTGGTGATTTTTCACAATGGTTAATCTGCCATTTTTTGTTTCTAATATTTTATTTGTTTATAAAACAATTGTATTAACAAGACAAAACCATTTCGCTGCGGGAAAACAACCATTAAAATTTCACGGTGTATATACGTGCGAAACAAACGCGGCACCGCAACAAAACAGCGGGCTCAGCGCGGAGGTGTAAGCCGCTTCCGAGCAGCGAAAGCACGCGGGAAAGAGATAGAATTATAATCACATCTGTGCGTTAGAACAGGCAATTTTGCTTCCGTTTCGCTTGTGGTACAAAGTACAAATCATGCTAGAACTATTGCGGTTTCGCTACTATGGTTTCGCGGCGGAGATCTATGTGATGTGTATGTGACCGGTCAGGATTCATCGGCCATATTGCACCATTACCTAAATTAAATTCTATTTACATTTGAATATTGTATTTCATTGACTAGATGTAACAATGTTTTCGATATTTTGATTGGGTAGCTATTGCATTTTTGTATGAAACAGCAGATTTTTTTTCGCTAGTTATAATAATATTAGCATTTAGCATGTGCAGTAACAGTGGATAAATATTTATTTATACATTTAGCAGACTCGAGTGGATCAATTTAACAACGTTTTTGTTAAAAATAGGTCTAACAGAGGTTTAAGCATATATTTGAGTATGAGCAGCACTTGACAAAATGGGAATAACTCATATATTGGTAGTTTTAGGAGGTAAGTACATAATTATAATACATCAACAAAATTCGTTCAAACGTTCCAATTATTCGTTATTCTAAGTATTAAGAATGAATCTCTGGATTTGTGACAGCAAATTATTCTTGCGTGAGCTCAAAAATACAAGTTTAGAATCTCAGGAAATTATCAAGTTTTGGGAAAACAAACTCAATATCAATCATGATAAAGTTCAAATTCCATTGCAACCAAAAATTCAGAACCTTTTTCTTACAAAAGGTCAATCAAAAATCAACTTAAACCATATAACGCTAAAGTAGATATTTAATTAAGCAACAGTAAATGTTAAATATCTCAGAGTGTGTATGTAGTCAAGTGTGGTGATTGTAAACAGTCTCCGAATAGGAGATGCCTTTGTCCAACATTGGACGGACATAAGCTAAAGCTTGGGTTTCCAATGAAAGCGGTTTCGTTCTACAGGGTCAAATTAAATTAGCTGGCAATACTTTACCCAAGTGTTAGGTATCGAAATCGAAAAGTAATGAAACGATCTTTTATTTATCATTCGATGGGCGAAGGTCATCAGCGAACCGCGTCGACCGGCCGCGCGTAGATCGCTTAACTGTTATTGTAATTTTTGTGGAACTTAGATATTTTTTACTAATTTCCATAAAACATATTATAACAGTCGGTTGGTTGCCTTAATGTGACTTTTAAAGTTTTGAGTTCGACAGATTAAACTTGTCTTTGTTGTGTCATTTGTCTATATAGATACCCAGCACTTGGGTAAAGTATTGCCAGCTAATTTAATTTGACTCTGTATTATAGCGGTCGACATAAAAACCCGTTATTTTCGCCAGTATTTACCTTTCTTAGGAAACCAAAGCTCGAGTAATTATTTAGCTATCTAAATAAATTAGCATAAAATAAATTACAACTAAATCAAGAATAATTTACTTACGTATGTTAACAATTAACAATTTATGTCTAATTAACAGAGTTGTAAAACTGCTGTGCGATCAAATAAGGATAGCAAGACCGTGAAGTGAGGTGCATTAATCCCTAGCATCAGGTGGAATATGTAGCTCACTTCACATTTATGTTTTCAAGGTGAGATTTTTACAGAATAGAATAGCATAAGAACAAAAAAAATAACTTCGCGTTTTATACGCCCCGATGGCAATTCCAATTCGGTCCTTCTTCTTATTTGATTCGAACAGTAAATATTACTTAAATATTGAAAATTGCATTGCGACAGCGTTGGAACAAATAACTATGATTTAACGTAACTTTCTTAACAAAAGATATATTTTGCTAAAACCCCTTTCATACCCTAATATAATTAATGGTCGCATACCAAAATGCCCATTCACCTTTACTGAATTTAATTTTGTGATTGGTTTGGTTAACTATAGGAATATTTTAAATCGAGTGGTAGAAACAACTGAATTTGAGTATTTTACTGGTATCTGCAAGGCTATTCAGAAGCATAGGCAAGGCTATCGTATCGAAAATTACACATTTCGATAACCTGATTTGCCTAAGAATGAATAGCGGTCGTCTATTTGATTTAAGTTGACAAAATTATCGAGTTTTGGATTTCTGAACAGCGTTCTCTTACGATAACATTGATTGATGTTCAATACGATACGGAAGCGTATCGAATGGTTGTAAAATAGCTATGCTGGTCCCCGTAACAAGCCCTACCCCGGGCCTAGCCCCCCTAAATTTTTATCGAGCACTGGATTTTTGAGCAGAGTTGAAAATGCAACAGTGTATTTTTTGACGCACTTAGATGTACTCCGCTGGATTTTCAACGCTAGGTCCAACACCAAGAGTTTATTGTGTCGAAATAATTTTAAGTGTACGTGTGTGTGAGTGAGGTGTATGTATGTGTGAGAACCAAATGACGAGTGATTACATTTTGTATGTGAGAATAAATTAATTGCCAAATAAATATTTTTTTAATTAGAAGCAACATCCTGAATTTCCGTTGTCTACTCTATTTGAGTGACGAAAGACAGTGGCGCCATCTTTTCTACTCTTTTTTGTCAACCTTTCACGACACTTCCAGCTACAGCAAATGTTCGTGGCACTGATGTATTGCATTAATTATGACTATATTAATTACTTGATATCTTCAGAAGGCCTTCTTGCTCCGTTGTGGTAAAATGGAATCCTTAGCGAAACTGAAGAAGGAGAGAAGACTGTATCTCTTTGATTTTCGAGATAAGTAGTCTGTTAAGACGTTGCTGTCACCTGGAAACAAACAAAAATAAAACATTATTATTATTGTATTATTAAAAGCCTGTGAAGTCCCACTGTGGGCTGGGCACGCCGCGATTGCGGCGGTAAGCCCCCTCTTTGAGGAGTGGCTTGAGAGGCGGCATGGCGTCCTCACCTTCCGCCTGACACAGGTCCTCACCGGACATGGCTGTTTCGGGAGGTTCCTGTTTCGGATAGGGCGGGAGGAAACGCCCGGGTGTTTCTATTGCGAAGATCGCCCAGAGGACACGGTGGAGCATACGGTGGAGGTCTGCCCGGCTTGGGCGGAGCACCGCCGTGTCCTCGTGGAGGTGATCGGCGGAGGCGATCTCTCGCGTCCGACCCTGGTCCAGGCCATGGTACGGAGCGAGAGGGCATGCCTGGCAGTCGCCTCCTTCAGCGAAGCAGTTATGCTCGCTAAGAGGGAGGCGGCGCACGTGAGGGAGATGCAGTACATGCGCCCTCACAGCCGTGGCCTTCGCAGGAGACGCCCTGGGCGTCGGGAATCCCAGGCTGATTCCCGGCCACCGTAGGCACGGGCTTGCGGACGGCGAGTAATGGGTAGCTCGCTGTCCGGTAAGGACCAAGCCCGGGTCGACGGCGCGTTGTGTTCCACGCGCGCCTCAAAGAGATGTCAGCAGCAACAGATGGGGCCCGCAAGGGCCGATGCCTGCCAGGGGTGCGGGTTGTTCGAAAGAGATACCGCCGCCCCTGGCACACAGGCAACTGAGGGAACACGGGTGGGTTTTAGTCAGTAAAAGTCTGACACGCCCTCCCGCTCCACCCAGAGCGGGAGAAGTTATTTGATGATTTCCCACCCAGAAAAAAAAAAAAAAAAAAGTCCCACTGTGGGGCAAGGGACCCTCTACTCTCTTTCCACTTTACTTTGTTTAATATTTTTTTAACAAAAATACAATTAAAAAAAAACGGCAGAGTGCGATTCGGAATAGCACAAGAAGGGTTCCGTGCCATAAGGCAAGAAGTGCCGAAAAAAGCACCATTCTTGTATGGAGATCCCTTTAATTTATAATTTTTTATTAGTTGTTATAGCGGCAACAGTGAAAATTTTAACTATCTACCTATTACGGATCATGAGATACAGCCCGTTGATAGACAGACGGACGATAGGACGGACAGCAGAGGCTTAGTATTAGGAGGGTCCCATTGGTTACCCTTCGTATACGGAACCCTAAAAACGAGCACGTCTTTCTCGTCACACACACGCACACACTGCTGTTTGACAGTACCATATAACGGCCAAATTTAACTCTCTCTCAAAATTCGAAGACATGTGACATCTACCAACCCGCATTGGGCCCGTGTGGATTACGGCCCAATCTCTCTCACAGAGACGAGGCAGTGGGAATATTATATGCTGAATCTGCTAAACGTATTTATTAAAGTAATTTTACCTAACAACAGCGGTTGCTTTTCTCCAGTAGTGGGCAAAACGTAGTCGTTCGCCGATAGAGACACAAACAGCGCGAACGGCACCACCCAGAGGCACAGCGTGAAGTATGCTAATACCTGCAAGATAAACATTAAACCGTTTTATATCTACACTCACGTAGCGGCTCTTTAACTCACACTTGTTATTATAAACATGAGTGTGATTTTGAAATCCAACAACAACTCCAACATTTATATAAATATATTACATATTTTAATTTTTTATAAATATATTTGGCATATACACCGTGAAATTTAAATGGTTGTTTTCCCGCGGCAGAACAACTTGCCATAAGGGGTACTTTCGAAGCATAGAGTAAAAGTTTAAAAAATAAGATTTTCTTGTTTTAAAATAATTTAAAAAATATTCATCAACTCGATAAAACACTACTCCTTAGTAACACTAGAGGTAACTTGTAGGTACTACTCGAATCACACGCACCGCCGACAAAGGGAACAGCGATGCATAAATGTTCAAAGCAAAATAAAGTCTCGCACGTGGTGATTTTTCACAATGGTTAATCTGCCATTTTTTGTTTCTAATATTTTATTTGTTTATAAAACTATTGTATGACCAAGACAAAACCATTTCGCTGCGGGAAAACAACCACAAAAATTTCACGGTGTACAATATTTTATCACCGTTCGCGGAATACCTTAGCCCAGCCCCCTTAAAGTCCATAAATAATACGGGGCGACTTTATTGCCATCAACCGGCGACATATCCAGACTCCAGGTTGCTATTGAAATATTCCAAAAGATCGATTAACTAATAACACTGCCCGACCTGGGAATCGAACCTAAGATATCACGCTCAGTAGCTAGCATCCAATAGACGAGGGTTTCGAATCACTGATCATAAACTATTAAAAAAACCAACATACCTCCGAGAAATTATAAAACACGCTTCCAAAGAACTTGAAAGCCAAGTAATGATGCAGTACCAGGGTCAGGATAGCCATTATAAACGTGATGCTGGTGACCCTGACTACTGGGAAGTCTCTGAGCAGCAGACCGTGCAGCGCCTGCTGCAGGAGGCCTAGAGCATTCAGGTGTAACGGTATGTCTTCGAAGATTTGAAGGCCTATGTGAATGCAGGCTGTAGTCTGTAAAAAAAAATGTGTTTTTGATAGGTTTATGCTTAGCTTTGCTTATTTATTTATTTACTAACTTTTGCCAGTCCGCCCGCGCGGAGGTCGGAAATCCCACGGGGACGTATTACCGGGGTAAAAAATCCTATGTAACATAGCGTAGCATTTAAGTTTTATTAAAAAACTTTCACTTTAATAAAATAAATCCAAATATCTAAACAGATATTTGTTAGGCTGAGGCTATATTGTAGCGATAACGCGAACTACACTTCGCTCGCTCTCTGTTGCACAGCGAGACGTCGAGCGGTGTGGGAGAGAGTAAGCGGGAAGTGTACAATGTGGCCATAACATTTTAGTTTCAAAGAAAATCTTCAAACTGGAAGGAACAGCACCCTAATTGCGTAACTCACGATTAATCATAATCGGTTTCATTTTGACAGTTCAACAATATTCATTGCGTTATTTACGTTGTTGAGCAAACACATTATACGAACATATAAAGCAATGGATTAGTCATTTGTGCACGCAATTAGGGTGCTGGTTACATCTTTTTTTTTTGTCTTAAATTAGATAATATTTAAACTGATGCTATTTACTTACAATCACAGTCCATGTGATAATATATTTGGCCATAACTGTATATTCTTCTACTAGTTCCGCTAAGTAATACAGACCTGCAGCTGAAACATATCAATACATAGCATAGTATAAGAGAAAATAGGTATTCTTTTTTGGGTATGTCCGTTTGGCCCTCTTGTCTCATAAGCAGCCAGGCGTGGTCCGCGCGGGGTGGGTCCTAGGGGTCACGACCACCCCAAAGCCGTAAACGTTAAGCTTAAAATAGTAATTTTTCGAAAATATAATAAATTTTCTTGTTAATATGTACGTAGTCTTTGTCTGTGACCCTCCCCCAAAGTCTTTGGCTGCGACCGCGCCTGTAAGCAGCCTATAAGACTGTTGGGACACAATCCGGGCCGTAATCTACCATGCGGCCCCAGTGCGAGTTGGCGAATGTCCGATGTCATTGAATTTTTGGTTCTAGGACATGGCAGTGTCCTCTCAAGGTAGGTTTGTACAAACACTTTTATATTTTTTAAACTGGATGAGGTCAAGAAGAAGAAGAAATAGAAATTAAAGTTCTGAAAAATAAAATAAAAAGAAAAAATATTTTATTAGAGTTAAATAAAAAATAAAAAAAATAGAAATTAATTAAAATTTCGTCTGAGAAGAAAGGCCGAAACAAACTCAGAGTTCACAGCCTCTTTTAAAGGCCAGACATGATCATGGTCAGATCATGTGGAGATCATGTATATTGGTGTCCCATGTCTGAAATGGTCTTTTGAGGAAAGAACCACAAAGACCGTCTAATGCACCAATAAATGGGTGCACTGAGTACGTATTTGTCACTAATCATGTAGCTCAACTCAGCTCAGCTCACTATGTTCTGTAATTCGCAAGCTTCATATTTCTGGGCCCGCATCGTAGATTACTGCCCACTCCCTCTTGAAGAGAGGAGGCCTGTGTCCCAGCAGTGGGAACAATGTTGTGATGACTCCCACACTGAACTACTTCATTAGATTAGACAGATTAAATATCTCCAAGCTTTTTGATACATTCGCATCAGCTAATTAACTGCTGCAAAGTTACCGACATAGCTTGTAGAGTGAGCAAGCTGAAGTGGCAGTGGGCTGGCCATGTTTGTCGAAGGACCGATGGACGTTGGAGCAGAAGAGTCCTAAAGTGGAGACCGCGTTTCGGCAAACGTAGTGTGGTACGCTCCTAGCTAGATGGACCGACAACCTTAAAAAGGTGGCTGGGTCAGACTAGATGCGGAAGGCGGAGGATAGAGTGTTGTGGCACAGCCTGGGAGAAGCCTATGTCCAGCTGTAGACTGAGATAGGCTGAGTTGATTGATTGATTGAATTAGCTGCTAGTATGTCTATTGTAGTCAACAAGCCTGATATTGTGGTGATAGATTGACGAGAGTGTTGTGCAATGATTGTGGACATCGCTGTCCCTTACGACGAGAATCTCGTGAAACCTAAGCATGATAAGAAAATCAAGTATCTTGACTTAGCCCACGAGGTTGTTGACATGTGGGACGTGGAATCAACAATCATTGTACCGATAATTGTTACAGTAAATGGCCTAATAGCAAAGAGCCTCGACCAAAACCTTAGGAGGCTCTCATTGCGGGGCTGGAGCAAGGGCTTCATTCAGGGAGCAGTACTCCTGGACACAGCACACATAGTTAGGAGGTTCTTTTCTCTAGAGCCCTGACCACCGGCATCTTGGACCCTGCTCCTGATGCCGAAGGGTCACTATTTTTACATAATTTTTGTAAAAATATCCTTACTATGTATGAAAATAAATAAACGAAATAATAATAATAATAACAGTATAGGCTGATTATGATATTATGTTTTTTAAGGTACCTACCCTGCTCGTAAACACTTTAAACTATGCTCTGTATGTTGATTGTTTTCTTGTGTCATATTTAATTAATTTAACTCATTAATTAAAATATTACTGAATCATTAAAGTTAGCCCTACAATAGCTCAAGTTTGATAGGAACTATTTTATAAATAACAGGTGTAATTAATTTCGTGCTGCCAATTTTTTTTTAATGGAATCTTGCCAGCAGTACCTGTCAGCTGCAGGGAATGCCTTTTAGAGAATACAGTGGGAGTTTTTAATTACATGCTGCACTATAAGTTTAGATATGTTGTAGTATTTACTATCGGTCAACGGCCATTTAGAATTAATTTATGAATGATAAGGCAAAATTTTGATATGCAAATTTTCCTTGCAAGAAAAATTACAGGAGAGTCTTGTCACTTTGTTTCAACATTTACACCATTAACGAGTACATGCATCAACTATTTTGTATATTAGCTACAGGAAGGAGATACAATAATTTGCCTAGGCCCGCTTTTTAACACATAATTTGCATTTTTTCGAAAACACTACTTTAATTGCGTTTTTCACTTTAAAATGTATGTATGGCTTACCGATGGCCAGTGTGACGAATGTAGCCTGCACGGCTAGTGATAAAATACTTATAATGTAAAGAAAAAACATGTTTTTTAATTATATTTCGCCTTTGTTTTGAATTTTCTGAACAAATTTTGAGGTTATACGCGTTGTCATTACAATGTCAAATGTAATTACGTCAATGTCAATGTCACAGTGGTGTTGTCATCGTAGGATTTATATTTCTACATATTGAAGTATACTTCAGTGAAATAGTAGAATTACTTGTTACATAATTATATTGATACAATAATGTTGCTTTTATGTTAATCAAAATGAGGTATTAAAATGGTTAAAGGTTTTAGTAAAATGTAACAGAAAAGCAAACACAAGTTTACTCGTAAATAGTTGATTTTAATGAATTTAATGACGATAACATACAATGAATCTTATAACTAGATAAATTAACGTTGAGTCCGTCTAAGCAACATGGACTAGAGTCTCTGCATACAAATCGCCATGTTCGTTTTCAGCTGTGCAGCCATAGTATCCTGTGTCTCCTTTCTTCGCGTTCTTGATGGTCAAGACGCCATCTTTGTATGTGGCTCTGTCACCAAGAGCTTTGGAGTTGTATGTCCAAGAAACTTTGGGCTCTGGCAGGCCTGTAACTTGGCAAGGAATCGAGACATCTTGGCCTTCTTTCACGCTAACTTGCTTGTCTGATTTCTTGGAGAGTTTTGGCGCACCTTTAAAAGTGAATAATATATCAGTAAAGCGGAAAATACTAACGCATTTAAGCCGAAAACATCAATCAAGATTTTTTGTTGTATCACTCAAGAGCTTCTGAATAAACATTAAGTTTTAAAATAAATGTGTGGGAAGGCCCCAGGTGCAAGAAAGGCCTGCATGCTGTGCCCTACAGGTACCTTAGCTTTAAGCTATTATAACCACCTATTAATGTTATGGAACGCAAAAGAAGATGAATCTTTTCGTTCCTAAAATCGCAGTTAAAATTGTTGATACTCACTGACTACAGTTAGCTTCATGGTATGTGTCTGCTTTTGTCCGACTTCATTGTCCACCACGCACTTGTACTCGCCCTCGTCTTCTGGCAGCGTCTCTTTGATGAGCAGCCTCTTGCCACTGGTGCGGTTGTGGGCCGTAACTCTGTCTCCTGGCTTGCCACCAGCAGCCTTGCCATCCTTGAACCAAGCCGGGTACCCTAGGGGGCTGTAGAAGTAAAATGATGATTATTATAGATATTTTGACAGTCGTATGTGTTGGGATTTATTTTGAATGAGAGTGAACAACAGGGTGGTATCATGATGAGCTATCCTAATGCTGGTCGAAATGCTTCCTCTCGGTGATAGGGACTGGGCAGTAATCCACTACGCGGGACCGATGCGGCTTGGTAAATAATTATGGTGGATAAATAATTATTGTAAAGTTTTTTAGGGATGTTACGCTGCTTTTTTTTTGGGTGGGAACTTAACAAATGACTTCTCCCGCTCTGAGTGGAGCAGGACAGCGTGTCAGACTTTTACTGACTAAAACCCACCCGTGTTCCCTCAGTTGCCTGTGTGCCAGGGGCCGCGGTATCTCTTTCGAACAACCCGCACCCCTGGCAGATCTCGTCGTATGTCGAATGCGTAATATCGCTGAAGTGATTGGGCCTCACACTTTTCACGAGTGCTCTTTGACTATGACTTTCTATTTTGACATAATTCAACAACAACTATCAAAATATCACAAGTAAACATATTGTAATCGCGAAAAACCCAAGTAAAACTAATAAATACTGAATTAATGAAGTAATTAAGTCGATGCCTGTTTAAATAACATAAATCACGTCATCACACATTACTGACATACTTGGAAAGGTATAAAAAAGTCGTTAAACTAAGTATATACACACGTAGTTTGGTTTCCGCAAGATTATAAACGATTATTGTACTTCATTTTAGCTGTACTTGGAAGAAATATGTAGTTTCTGAACTACGTAAGATGGCCTTTCTTTTCAATCTTCAACATCCCGGTGCTACCACCCTCAAAAGCTAGATGGCTCGTGGTGCTCCATTTGTTAAGTTAATTTCAAATATATTAAGTTTTGCTACTATTATGCTTTATATCGTTGTACTTATTGTTGTTTTAAATGTAATAATAGCAACATTAAATTCTAGAGTTGAAAATAATTATTAATACCTTTATGACTATATTTATTTAATCCTTTTGCATTCTTTAGCCAATAACACTTTGCATGACCGGCGGCGATCGAACCCAGCGTAGGTTATCGCGCTTGGGACCACAAAACCAATGAGCCAATTTTATAATATAGGTCAGATAGAGACTCGCTCCATGTCAAATGATGTATTCAGCTGCCCTGGATAAACTGGAAGCCAACCCCAACATAGTTCCGGGGATACCGCACGATCTCCGGTGAGGCGGCGGGCCTCCATGGGATCTGGAGGGCAAACGCCAGGGCGTAACTCCACTGCCGCGAGAAATCGCGGCACAGCGAACAGAGTTGAGACGACACGGTTGGCGTAATGGCTGAGCGATCGACTGCTGCGCAGCGTGTCGCGGGTTCGATCCCCGCACGGAACAAATATTTGTATGATCTGCAAGTAATTGTTCCGGGTCTGGGTGTTTGTGTTTGTGAGTTTCTATGTTTGTAAACGCACCCACGATACAGGAAGAAATTCCTAGTGTGGGGCAACGTTTTATAAAAAAAAAAAAAAAAATAAAAAAAAAAAAAAAAAAAAAAAAAAAAGAGTTAGGCTCCGGCCGGATCTCATGGCGACATGGAGAGTGCGATTGTCGCAACCTAGTGCTGGGCACGCCACAATTGCGGCGGTAAGTACCCTCTTGGAGGAGTGGCTTGAGAGGCGGCACGGCGTCCTCACCTTCCGCCTGACGCAGGTCCTCACCAGACACGGTTGTTTCGGGAGGTTCCTGTTTCGGATAAGGCGGTAGAGAAACGCCCGGGTGTTTCCACTGCGAAGATCGCCCTGAGGACACGGTGGAGATCTGCCCGGCTTGGGTGGAGCACCGCCGTGTCCTTATGGAGGCGATCAGCGACAGCAATCTCTCGCGTCCGGCCCTGGTTCAGGCCATGGTACGGAGCGAGAGTGCATGGGTAGCCGTCACCTCCTTCTGCGAAGCAGTGATGCGCGCGAAGAAGGAGGCGGCGCACGTGAGGGCGAGGCAGTATATGCGCCCTCACGGCCCTAGCCTCCGCAGGAGACGCCCTGGGCGTCGGGAATCCCAGGCTGATTCCCGGCAACCGAAGGCGCGGGCTTGCAGACGGCGAATAATTGGTAGCTTGCTGTCCGGTAAGGACCAAGCCTGTCATGAGATGTCAGCACCAACTGAAGGGGCCCGCAAGGGCTGATACCTGCCAGGGGTGCGGGTTGTTCGAAAGAGACACCGTGGCCCCTGGTACACAGGTAAATACACCCCATCATAATTGAGACATAGGTAGAAATGCAATTGCAAGAGCAATACAAGTAAAAAAAAAAGAGTGGGGCCACCCGTCAGGAACGACGAAAATTTTGGCACCACCGCGCCATCATGAATTTTCATTTTGACCTCACTATTGGTTTCACAGCATCTCTCTCTCTGTCTGTCTCCTTTTATTATATATGTGTAATAAAAAGTCTCATGGAGGGGATAAAGGGGCATATCGCTTTTGTTACATGATAATTTCTACCATTTTACTCCTACTGCAAGCTGCGTTAAAGAACTTCGTTCAAAAAATAAAAAAAGAGACTTACGTTCCACCATAAATGCAATAGATCATAGTGACGTCACCAGCCTTGGCCATCATATCGTTGCTCACGTACTGGGGCACGAGTTCGCCGTTATTTGGGTTCTTATCCTGCACCAGAGCCTTCAAGAAATGCTCAGCTAACACCACATCTTCACCAACAGCAGGAGTTTGGGCAAAGCAGACATACTTGAAGCTCGGACTGACGTCTGACTCAGTCACATTCGAGAACCAAAGAGTACCGTCAGGAGATAAAGTGATTCTACGACTCAGGAAAGGCTCAATTATAGTAGGATCAGAACGGAGTTGGGTCTTCCAAACTATCTGAGGCTTGGGGTAGGATTCAGGGATAGGACACTCCAGTTTGAAAGGTTTTCCTTCTACGGGAGTATGCTCTTGGGTTTTAACTTGTGGTACGTTGATGAAGGCTTTTTTCAGACTTATTTGGCGAGTGCTGGCAGTTCCTGCTGGGGTCTCGACAAAGCATTGGTATTTGCCCTCGTCCTGTGGTTGAGGGTTGAAGAACATGATGCTACCCTCTCCAGGGCGCTGGGCGATGTGCCCGGCTTTCTCCCAGTCGAAAGGCTGGCCGTTCTTGTGCCAGGAGTATCTGCAACAATGGACAAAGCAATTTAAACTAACTTTATAACACATTTATTGCACGCCGCGGTTTCACCCACATAAGTCTTAATCCCGTTGGAATATCGGGATAAAAACTAACCATGTTGTATTCTAGGTCATGGTCTACCCATGTGTTAAATTTCATGCAAATCCATTCAGCCGTTCTAGCGTGAAAGCGTGATTAACAAACATAAAATCAAAACTATTCTCTTCGTACGAGCCTAAGAAGCAATTGATTAGCAATCTTCCTTCAAAATGATTCTGATTCTGATTGACCTTGACAATTCAAAAGTGCCTGTAATTGGTTTATTTGAAATAAATGCTTTGAGTTTGAGTTTGAGATTGTAGTGTTTTACGCAATTAGGATGCGGAGATGTAAATCGATGGGTCACAGAGACAGACACAGAAAATAACTTTAATTTACATTATGTCTAGATATCTTACTATCGTATTAATATTATAAATGTGAAACTTTGTTTGTTTAGATGTTATGTTTGTTACTCATTCACGAAAAAAGCGGCTGAACGAATTTGAATGAAATTTGGCACACAGATAGTTTATAACCTGGATTAACACATCATCATCATCTGCCTAGCCTTTTCCCAACTATGTTGGGGTCGGCTTCCAGTCCAACCGGGTGCAGCTGAATACCAGTATTTTACATGGAGCGACTGCCTATCTGACCTCCACAACCCAGTTACTGTGTAATACGATACCCCTTGGAAAGACTGGTTGTCAGACTTTCGGGCTTCTGACGACCCGTAACTACTGCCGAAGATCTACAAATGACAGCCGGGACCAACGGCTTAACGTGCTTTCCAAGGCACGGAGAGGTCTTGGTATGTTAAGATGGTCACCCATCCACGGATCAACCGCGGCGAGCGTAGCTTAACCTGATCGATCGATCCGTGCGGCTAACATTACTTATCCACCTGGATTAACACATAGGATACTTTTTATCCCGGTAGTATTTTCCCATGGGCAGATTTGCGACCTCCACGCGTGCGAAGCCGCCGGCAAAAGCTAGTAAATACCTAATATGTTTATTATATTTCTTAGAAACTAAACAGATCTGGGAGCACGGTAGTGCCCCCGCGAAGACGAGCCGTTTAAATTTTCTATGAATAAATCAAAAGTAGAACAAATTATGTAAAAGGTTTTCCTCAATACCTATTAAAGATGTTATTTATTTTATAGTTTAGCACGTAAGTTTTTATAAGGATAACTTCCACAGTTTCCTTAGAATGATTCAATTTACCTACGATCGGTAAATTACCTGAGTACAGAAGGAAACAATAAGATTCATCATCATTTGTTGTTTTGTATTTAACTTGTTTTTCCTTTCTTTTAACATCATGCTAGCATTACCCGAGAAGCGTGTTTCAGTACACATTTTATTAATTGGACAGTAACCAGTGGCGAAAGCACCATGTAACACGATTCCTACCGGCTTCGCTTTGGGGATTCACATCGGCAACTCCATCGCTATTAAAAAATGGCATGTTACTGCTACTCTTTTCAAAAAAAATATTTTATTTATTTATTTATAGTAAGTATTCTTTATTGATACGACAGTAAGTTAAAGCAGACTTCGCTTCGCCTTCTCTCTTAGAAAAATTGACACCTTGCCGCTGATGGTTACTATAGGTAGATAAGTGTCTGGTAGAAGCGAGATGATTGCCACATTTGCCACTAATCTGACCGCAGGAATGGCTTTCAATTTGACAATTCAATAATATTCATTGCGATAAATTAACTTTGATAGCTTAAGCCTTAAGGCAAGTCTGGTTAAGCACCGATAACATCCTAGGTTGACATGCGACATGTCATTTAAAAACAAAATGGCGTGCCTATAAACTTACTTGACATCCTTCTCCCGACCTTCAGTGGCGCACTCCAGGAGAACTGTAGAGTAGTTATCAGCCTTGAACAGCACTTCGGCCGGCTGGTCCTTCAAGACTGGCAAGTTGGAGACCTCTGCCTTTTCTACGGGGTGAGATGCACCTGTGGGACGGACAAAAAATATGTCAATTTGATGGTTAAAAATGTGTTAAACCAATTTTAATAAATGAACAGTGTTTTGGCATTCGAAGAGTATGTTTGTGTACATGTTTACACCGATTTATATTTTCATGATTTTTAGCCCAATTTATGTCGTTCTGAGTGGGTTTTTAAGTTACTAAAAAGTTTTCTCTCAACCGTTTTTTTTTTTATGAATCGTAAAACGCACGCAGTTTACCTTACTTACAAATACCCTGTTTGATCTGGCACTTATAACTGTAGGCTGTAGGCTTGTAGCTGTGAGCTCTGTGTCATTTAAAAACACATAAATTATGATCTAGCTATTCACAACTATCGGCTCGATAGCATCAATCAAAGTTAGATATCCTAAGAGTAAACGCTGTTCACAAATGAAAAAGCTGAAACTTTTGTCAGTTTAAATCAAATACACGACCGCTATTATTCCGAAAACTGTTTGCTGTCCGGGGCAAGGCAAATCAGGTTGTGAAATTTGTCATTTTTGATACGTTAGCCTGTCGAATCCTTGTGAATAGCTATGCTGAGTCGCTTGTTTTCCTGTCTACCCCTAGCTGAACCCCTGGTAGTACAGCGGAAGATCAGTTTTAACCACTGTACCCTAGCGGGAATCGAATCCGAGCATCTCGTATCACAGCAATCAAGTCGATAAAATAAAGAATCGTTAGATACTTACATAGAACTAGGCATGCTGCCAACACCAAGAAACAAGTCTTTAAAACGCGAGCCATGATTTCTGAAAATAAACAAAATTGTTAGGTATTTAAACACTTGTTATACTTGAGAGTGGGCCAAGATGAGGGCAGGGGCAGGGGCAAGCTATATATGTTTTCTATGGAAGAATTTCTTTAAAGTTCTGCCAATAACTCAGTCTATATCCTAGCCTACAAAGATGAAGCCGCCATAAAACGAAGATTTAAAATCAATGAGCTTGAATTTACCACACCAAGAATTATTGTATTTTAACAATTTATAATAAGCCATATAACAACGTTTTTTTTAAATGGTCGTTCTGCTTTTGTTAGTGAAAAAAACAATAGTTTTATGTTTTTTATTATTATTTTAATATGTACGGTACAAACCATTTCTGGCTTAATGGTACAAAACCAACCATGAACCTGTATTGACTATGTATAAATAAAATAAGAAATGTGTAATATTCTAACAACAAAATAAATATGGCGTTGAAAAATTCCTTAGTTTTTGACCAAAAATTTTCGACACCGCCCGCCACCGGATGGGAAGAACACGCGAGCGTAGCAGGCGTAGCAATGTAAACGTTTTGGGAGCATTGTCGTAGCATGATGAACTACGCCGTAGCAGCGTAGAAGCGGTGCGTAGCGTCTCAATGTCTGTATGCCTACGCTCTCTCTCTCCATAGATTCGTAACACAACAGACTCGCATTTATGAGCTATGTATTTGGCACTTTTCTGTAAAATGCAGTTTTTCTTATTTTTCATAAAATACGGCACTATAAAATTAGAAAACTACATAAATACTGGTTTAGAATAAAAAAAATTGAATAATTTAATTTTTTTTAGCAACGAAATTAATACTTGCCCTTCAGAAAAATATTCCTGTACTAAAAAAAGAAACAAAAGATGAATTTTTAACCTATAACTGTGCCAAACTTCATAATCCTCCGTCCGCGTAATTTTCTTAAAACGCGGTAAAACATTTTTGAACGTCAAATGACATAAAGGGAATAAAATAAACAGATGAGCTTTGCCAAGTACGTACCTCTTTTGCAGCACGATGTCGGGGACTACACTACGGCAATACAAGGCGCTGTGCCAGTTTATATATCAGACAAAAATGATTCAGTTATTTTCATGCAACTTTTTGATCAGAAGGTCCACTTTGCATAACATTGTTGGAGGTAGTTTTTGTAGGTAGGTTTCAAGGTCTTAAGTCATTATTAATCTTCTTGAGTATTACATACATCATGCCTGTCAGCGGTGCCATGTTTTCTAAGAGAGAAGCCGGCGTGATTCCGGTTTAACTTAATGCCTTATCAAAAAATAATTCTAATTATCATTCTTAAATTAATAGGGGAATGTAAAAAATTTAATACAATTAAATTGAACGGCTGAAAACCAAATAAATGTGCAATATTCCTCCATCTCGTTTTCGCTGACGCATTTTTTCTATACCTGTCTTTATCGTAACCCGTTGTACAGCGGCTTGCTCTCGTTCATATCAAGTGGTGCCGCGTGCCCTAAAATGACATCATTACGGGATCGCTGTTGTATGAATTTTTAGTTCCCGATTATAACGTTTTCGCGCCGGGTTAATTTAGATTTTTTTTTTGAAGCTAAAAATAAGCGTTTTTATTGTTTGAATGTTATGGCAAATTAAATACCCGTAGTGTAACTATACTTTTTGGCAATAGTAGACACTATTGACTTGCCATTTTTTAAAAGCGGTGGAAATGCGAATCACCGAAGGGAAGCTGGTAGGAATCGTGTTATATGGTGCTTTCGCCACTGATGCCTGTATTCCTCGAAACGTTGGGTGTGCCCATAGCACATCCACAATTTGCTAGTTATTTTTAAGCGAGCATATTGCCATCAACCGGGCATAAATCCGACAAATTACAGATGGAATAAATAACCCAATAACACTTTCCCTGACCCGGGAATCGAACCCAGGACCTTATGTTCAGTGTTCAGTAGCTCTTGCGACCACTAGACCAACGAGGCAGTTCTTGAATATTCTTAACTGATTTTAAAGAAATATTAACGTCATTCTTTGATTAGAATTCTAAATGTTCATAATTTTATCAGTTTTCCTCTTGCATTCCAGGTCGAAAACTTGACCAAAAAAGAAAAGAACCAAAAATAATTTCACAATTTAACAATTGTGAAATTGGGTTTGGTTCTTTTAACACCATGCATGAAAATCCAATTAAGTATTATGATAATTGCAGGTCAATGCAATGGTGAAGGGCAATCAATCACACAACATAATTGTGGCCTATAGCCGCATTTGTGTGCTGGGTTGGCGGGGAATGAAACCACTGGAGACTTCTTGCTTCTATATTTGGAGTACTTTGTTCTAGGTAGTTCGCCGCTGAATGTGTCGAATGACAAAAATGTTCCTATTTCTATACAATTTTGAAAGGATTTAAAATATCGATTTGACCAATCATATTTACAAAAAAGCGCGGGTAAAGGCGTCAGCTAATTAGGGATAGGCACAATATTATAAAAAAACGCGCGCAAAGCATCAACCAATCAGAGCGAGGCACTATATTGAACATTTTTACCTTAAATCCCTCGACCCTTTACCGTAACGAGGACCGCGCTACATTATTTGCGTTTTTTGCTAACTTTATTAATTTTACATAGGTAAAACTATATATAATCGGACTCTATGTAATAAGAACTATCTAAGAAAAATATAAATTCAACTAAGACAATATAAAATATAACATAAACACTTGAACTACTGCTTACCCCTAGTACTCAGTTACACAACTAATACGAATTATTAAATTATAGTAAACTTATTCACTTTGTACTGTCTTATGAGCGTCTATGTATCACTTTATATACACTATTCTATTATGTACACTGTTTTATCGCTTGTCCCGCACAATAATATCACGGTTATACCTATTCATCATATTTTTAAGTCCTCAAAAAATTTACAGTATCGTACATTTTGATCGAGTAGGTTGAACTTTAGTAGGGCCAATGGACCTCATAAGAAGGCTAAAAGTCACCCAAAGGGCAAAGGAAAGGGTTATGGTTGGAATTTCCCTACTAAAGTAACCGACATAACGACTCTAAGAGTTGCCAAACTTAATTGGCAGTGGGTAGGGCACATTGCTCGCAGAACAGATGGCCGACGACAGATGGATGACGGGCCGAAAGGTGCTGGAGTGGTGACCGCATATTGGAAGACAGCATTGGAAGGCCTCCCACATGGTAGACCGATGACCTGGTGAGGCCGCAGGAATCCACTGGATATGAGAAGCACAGAACCGGTCGAAGTGGCGGTGCTCGGGGACGTCTTTCGGCTGAAATGATGACGTATTGATATTTTGTATGAAACAACAAATGTTTTTTCGTGCTTTCAGAGCTGGTCACATATTGAAAATTGTCATTTTCGTGGTTAGAACACCTTGTGCTAAATTAATTTGAAAAGTGAAGTCAAAGTCAAAGCATTTATTTCTATTAGGCCCGCCCACAAAAGGCACTTTTGAACGTTCAACAAAGTAGAATTCTTTCTAGTCGCTCCTTTTAAAAGGTGCCTATACTCCATAGGTTTAGGTAGTTAAATAAATGTAAACAAATCGTAAAAAGGGTTCCTTATAGTTGACACTTTCTTGTTTAAAAATACGGTGTAACAAAATCATATTTATTTTCGATTTATACGATAGTTTCCTCTTTTATTAATAAATATTAAACTTTATCATCTATTCGTGAACTACTTTTCCTAGTTATAACTACTTGAGCACAATTTTTTTGTTAGATTAATTACAACAATTTATAATTTTGTAATTTACCTATTGTAAAGAGCCCAAAATGACAGGTTCCCTAAACCTTTTAAAAAATACAACGAATTTGCTAAATTGAAAAGTTAAACTGTATGTGATGTAGCAGGTATTATGTTTAGTCGGTTAACCAGACTTTGACAGTGCTCTCAACAATCGACATTTGCGATTTTGTTAAATTGAGTTATTATAGGTAGGAAAATAATTGATGATACAACGGAACGATTTAATAATAATGTGATAGATAGTTCATCAGATTCTGATTCAGATTCCGAAAAGAGCCTATTATTATATGACTATAAATAATATGATCTTAACATTTGAAATAAAAGGTTTCGCATCTATGGTCACGTGGTTTTTTTTTGTTTACCTATAGTTAACTACCTAAACCTATGGAGAGTTTCGTATTGAAAATAATGGGCAAGAAACTCCATCGATAAAATGTGTTCTTGTATAAGTTAGTTGGATTTCTGTTATTTCTTGCTATATGGCGTGTTGATGCAAAGTGCGACACATACTTAGCTGATAACCTGTGTCATAAGTACCTACAGAGTAGGGACTTTACTTTAGTGGCACCGGCAGAATTCCAAGTACGCCATCATAATATTTACACAAATGAGGGACTGCCTCGCAGCGGCGAGGTGTCAATTTTTCTAAGAGAGAAGCCGATGTAGAAGCGTCGGCTTTAACTTACTGACTTATCAATAAAGAATACTTACTATCAGTCTAAAATTAATATAGGAATGTAAATAATCAAATACAATATAATTGAAAGCTAAAAATAACCGTTTTTGTTGCTTGAATGTTATGATGAATTAAATACCGGTAATGTAACTATATTTTTTGACCATTTTAGCTACTATATTGACGTGTCATTTTTAATAGCGATAGAGTTGCCGATGCGAATCCCCGAAGGGAAGCCGGTAGGAATCGTGTTATATGGTGCTTTCGCCACTGCTGCCTCGTTGGTGCCGCTGTGACTGTTGAGTGTGGGGTTCTGGGTTCTTTGCCCGGGTCGGGAAAAGTGTTTAATTGAGGTTCAAACGCCAAAAAGTGCTGACGCCAGCCTAGTTTGAATAAATGACTTTTTATTTGAAAAAAAAAATGGATTGCGGCCTATTCCCTTCCACAGAGGCCTGTCCCATCAGCAGTGGGAACATAGGAATATTATAGGAACATATACATATAATAGTAGTTATGTTAGGCTAAACATGGGACCCCCAACTTAAAATCAACATTCATCATTCTCCTGTCCTTATCTCAATTTATTTGTGTTCGGCGAAACATTTCTTTTTTGTCTTTTTTCTTCCACAGATCTCTATTAGTCTTCAACTCTGTACTCATACACTTTCTAGCCATAGATCATTCACACAGTCCATTCGTCTTTTCATAGGCCTGCCTCTCCATCTCCGTTCATAAGAATTCATCACTGTTTTAGTCACATGCGTTTAGTATGACGTTACCTATGTAAAATCATAATATAGGTAGGTACATACTATATACCAATCAACCCGAACTGACCCTGGGTGGTGGATTAGATACAGCTCAATCATTTCCCTCTCACAGAGAGGAGGCCTGTGTCCCAACAGTCGGAACGTTAACGGCTGTATGCTAAATAGATACATAAATTCGTGCTTAAGGCCCTGGTAACTTTAAATATTGTCGTTATGAGCGATAATAGTTTTTATTACAATCTGTTACGGGTTAAAATCTGTTTTAATAAATTCGAATACTTAACAAATGAGCAAGCGTATGTCGTAAAAATGCAAATAAAATCGTACAAAATTACATATTAACTATTTAATAATAAATAATCCATCACTGGATGCAGTTTGGCATTTGGAATGTTATGGTATATTTTTAATGATGTTTATAATTGTTATTGAAGGGATAAACTGCTTTTAAAGATAATTAAGAGGTGACTTGTAGATGATTTTGTAGATGCATTAAAATGTGCTATTTTATGTTTTGAGTTCCATCACTGTATGCAGAAAAGACTTGAATATATCATAATATGGTTTTGCTTTCAAAATTATTTACGGTTAAAGAGCTAAGCTGCTTAAAAAAACACCTTTTTGAGCGTTTTCCAGAAATCTCCGCCTTAAGGCATTGACGTACGTTAACTCGTCACTCCCAAGATCTGGGGGTGAATCAAAGAGGAAAAAAACATTACAAACGTGTTAGGAATAACAATTAGTGTTTTTATGTACTTACATACTTAAAGGTATATTTTGAATCATAGTTCAGAGTCTTTTAACACAGATTTTCCTCAATTATTATTACGCGTAGAAATTGACCTTCAAATAACCGATTATTCACCTGTTTCGTTTTGATTGGGAGAGGTGATTGAATTTTTGCATGAAATAAGAGATGCTTCCGAGTCCGTACGTCCACAGCGGGTGCCCTTAGCGACCAGTCCCTTTAGGGCCTGCGCCCACTGGCGGCACGGCACGGCAAGGATTTGTATGCGACAAATAGGAATGTAACTTATGGGCAACTAGTTCAACTATCCCACTGATAGACTTTTTGACAATTCAATAGTGCCTGGAAATGGTTTCATTGAAATAAATGCTTTGAGTTTGAGTTTGAGTATATTTATGAATATAAAATTTAAATTTAAATAATTAAGGTCGCGGCATGCCTAAAGATACCGCGACATCGTTGCCGTTGAAAAATGTCAGTTTGATTGTCATACTATAAGTTATATTTCTAGTCGTGGCTTAAAAATCCCTTGCCGTGCCGTGCCGCCAGTGGGCGCAGGCTGTTAATTTTAAGTGTTTAAGCCCTGGCTGGAGGCCTTAATTTGTTAAGGTTACCTCAGGCAAGTCCGGTTGAGCAGTACCTAGATAACCTCTTTGGTTGACCTTAGAGAGAACAATAAAAAAAAAGAAAAGAAGTTCGTAGTCGATTTGCTACGCTACAATGAATTTCCCTGACTTTTCACGAGCAAGGACAATAGGCAGGGTCACTGTGTGCCAGCGCCAGTATGTACTGACAGGTTAATAAATGAACTCGGTAACTTGAACTGTGAGTGTGCAAAACCTGTCTTGAGTTCAAGGCTTCAATATCGGCAGGGTCACCTGGGAGTCCCTATAAGAGTGTTTACTTTGAGAATGGCGCAAGAAATTTCAATGTAGATTTGTTTGCAAATGCGTGCTTGGTCTGAGTCGACTTATAGAGGCCAGCACATCATGTTACCCAATCTGTCAAATTTAACTTTATTACAAAATCATAAGGTTCATAATCAATTGGGAAAATTTTACAGATTGAGGTAACTTGATGTGCTGGCGTCTGTACATACGAACGGAATACAATGAGGGCGGGATGTTTTCGCGTGTTGGATCTTCAACGCACTGTTTACCCCTGAGAGTTGAAAATCGAACAGTCTGTTTTTCTGCACTCTGTTGGATTGTCAACGCTCGCTTCAGCACTGAAAGTAAAAAATCCAGTGCGCAATAAAATACCGCCGCGATTTTTTACGTCTGGGAGAACATGGTCTGAATTAGTGATGTGCCGGATCATTAAAACTGTACATCCACAGATACGGATCCGGATACGGATCCGGATACGGATCCGGATACGGATAATTGTCGTCAAGATCCGCAGATACCGATACGGATCTTAACTTTCTTACCTAATCGGTGTCGGTGTGCGTGATCCTGAAACGATACTTGACGCCACTTGACGCTTTGACACACGTTCCGACTTGCGTTGCTCGAGTTTCTCTTTTTTGTTTTGTTTATAGTTTAGTGTGACAATGGGCAGCATAGATAACGTTTGTGTTTATTGTACGAGTAAAAAATGTCTACAAAGAAGTTTAGTAGAACAATTTCGAATTATTAATAAGGTACGGATCCGTCAAAAATGTAACGGATTAGAGATACGAATACGGATATTTTTTCATCCGCGGATACCCGCGGATACGGATATTGCTTGCATACCCAAGTATTTGACAAAACTATAAATTCCTTAAAATGAATAGTCACTCGTTGGTCTAGTGGTCGCCAGCGCTACTGCTGAGCTGGAGGTCCTGGTATCGATTCCCAGGTCCGTCAAATGGTATTTTTGGAACGAAGTTCCTTATCGCGCGTTGCGAAAGGGGGCTGGCTAGACGGGAAAAATTAAGACCAAAAGTTGTAACGACACTTTTAATTAAGACCAAAAGTTGTAACAACACTTTTTAACCGACTTCCAAAAGGTTCTCAATTCGTCGGAACCTTTTTTTTTATTTTTTTTTTATATATATGGCTGGACCGATTTGGGTTTTTTTTTGTTTGAAAGGGTATACTTCCTAGGTGGTCCCATGATCAACAAATCAGGATCTGATGATGGGATCTTGGAGAAATAGAGAGAATTCTTCAAATTTTATAGGCACACTTGAAGCGATTTGGATAGTTTTTGGAAGAGTACTTTCTCGGAGTAGTCCCATTTCAATTTGGTGAAGATCTGATGAAGAACTTCGGAGATAGGCAACGGAACTCCTCACTAAATGATAGCAAATGGACTGGAATTGCAGAAATCTCATGTCTGTCTATTGTTTACACCAGTTCTTAATATAACATCACGCCGGGACACTGTGAAGGGGTAAGCACATGTGAACCACTAAAAAGTGAAAAATAAAAACTTTTTTCAAAAAAAAAACAACCGACTTCCAAAAAAAACACTAAAAAGTGAAAAATAACTTTAATTTCGGAAGGCGGTGACTTTCGATATGTATTTTAATTTTTGTCACCGGCTTCCGAAATTAAAGTTATTTTTCACTTTTGAGTGTTTTTTTTGGAAGTCGGTTGTTTTTTTTTTTGAAAAAAGTTTTTATTTTTTTTGCTACATTGTTGTAAGCCGTGCGGCGTGCGCGTGTTCTCTGCAGACAGAGACACAGACAGAGTGCACAGTGCAGCGTGTTGATTGAATTGATCGGTCGATTGATCGGTCGATTGGTCGGTCGATTGGTCGGTCGACTGGTCAGTCGATTGTTCGGTCGATTGATCGGTCGACTGGTCGGTCGATTGATCGGTCGATTGATCGGTCGATTGGTCGGTCGATTGATCGGTCGATTGGTCCGTCGATTGATCGGTCGATTGATTGGTCGATTGATCGGTCGATTGATCGGTCGATTGACGTGCGGCGTGCGCGTGTTTCTCTGCAGACAGAGACACAGACAGAGTGCACAGTGCAGCGTGTCGATTGATTTGATCGGTCGATCGGTCGGTCGATTGGTCGGTCGATTGGTCGGTCGACTGGTTGGTCGATTGATAGGTCGATTGATCGGTCGACTGGTCGGTCGATTGATCGGTCGATTGGTCGGTCGATTGATCGGTCGATTGGTCGGTCGATTGATCGGTCGATTGGTCGGTCGATTGATTGGTCGATTGGTCCGTCGATTGATCGGTCGATTGACGTGCGGCGTGCGCGTGTTTCTCTGCAGACAGAGACACAGACAGAGTGCACAGTGCAGCGTGTTGATTGGTTTGATCGGTCGATTGGTCGGTCGACTGGTCGGTCGATTGGTCGGTCGACTGGTTGGTCGATTGATAGGTCGATTGATCGGTCGACTGGTCGGTCGATTGATCGGTCGATTGATCGGTCGATTGATCGGTCGATTGATCGTTCGACTGGTCGGTCGATTGATCGGTCGATTGGTCGGTCGATTGATCGGTTGATTGGTCGGTCGATTGGTCGGTCGATTGATCGGTCGATTGATCAGCCGATTGATCGGTCGATTGATCGGTCGACTGGTCGGTCGATTGGTCGGTCGACTGGTTGGTCGATTGTTCGGTCGATTGATCGTTCGACTGGTCGGTCGATTGATCGGTCGATTGATCGGTCGATTGGTTGGTCGATTGATCGGTCGATTGGTCGGTCGATTGATCGGTCGATTGATCAGCGGATTGATCGGTCGATTGATCGGTCGACTGGTCGGTCGATTGATCGGTCGACTGGTTGGTCGATTGTTCGGTCGATTGATCGTTCGACTGGTCGGTCGATTGATCGTTCGACTGGTCGGTCGATTGATCGGTCGATTGATCGGTCGATTGGTTGGTCGATTGATCGGTCGATTGGTCGGTCGATTGGTCGGTCGACTGGTTGGTCGATTGATAGGTCTATTGATCGGTCGACTGGTCGGTCGATTGATCGGTCGATTGGTCGGTCGACTGGTCGGTCGATTGATCGGTCGATTGGTCGGTCGATTGATCGGTCGATTGGTCGGTCGATTGATCGGTCGATTGGTCGGTCGATTGGTCGGTCGACTGGTTGGTCGATTGATAGGTCTATTGATCGGTCGACTGGTCGGTCGATTGATCGGTCGACTGGTTGGTCGATTGTTCAGTCGATTGATCGTTTGACTGGTCGGTCAATTGATCGGTCGATTGATCGGTCGATTGGTCGGTCGACTGATCGGACGATTGATCGGTCGATTGGTCGGTCGACTGGTCGGTCGATTGATCGGTCGATTGGTCGGTCGATTGATCGGTCGATTGGTCGGTCGATTGATCGGTCGATTGGTCGGTCGATTGGTCGGTCGACTGGTTGGTCGATTGATAGGTCTATTGATCGGTCGACTGGTCGGTCGATTGATCGGTCGACTGGTTGGTCGATTGTTCGGTCGATTGATCGTTCAACTGGTCGGTCAATTGATCGGTCGACTGGTCGGTCGATTGATCGGTCGACTGGTTGGTCGATTGTTCGGTCGATTGATCGTTCAACTGGTCGGTCAATTGATCGGTCGATTGATCGGTCGATTGGTCGGTCGATTGATCGGTCGATTGGTCGGTCGACTGATCGGTCGATTGATCGGTCGATTGGTCGGTCGATTGGTCGGTCAACTGGTTGGTCGATTGATCGGTCGATTGGTCGGTCGATTGATCGGTCGATTGATCGGTCGACTGGTCGGTCGACTGGTCGGTCGATTGGTCAGTCGACTGGTCGCCGACCGGTATGGACCACGCCCGGGTCGACGGCGCGTTGTGTTCCACGCGCGCCTCAAAGAGATGTCAGCAGCAACTGACGTTGCCCGCAAGGGCCGATGCCTGCTAGGGGTTCGGGTTGTTCGAAAGAGATACCGCGGCCTCTGGCACACAGGCAACTGAGGGAACACGGGTGGGTTTTAGTCAGTAAAAGTCTGAGACGCCCTCCCGCTCCACCCAGAGCGGAAGAAGTTATTTGATGATTTCCCACCCAAAAAAAAAGAAGCTTGTACAAATCCCATAAACCTGCCAAACTGCGTGACAGTTTATCGGCAGGATTAGCGCTCGTATTAAACAATTAATTCAAACATCTAAGTAGGACATTGCATTGAGTAGTTCAGTTTTTGGAACGAAGTTTTGCAACGCTTATCGCGCGTTGCGAAAGGGGGCTAGACGGAAAAAATTAAGACCAAAAGTTGTAACGACACTTTTTGCTACATTGTTGTAAGCCGTGCGGCGTGCGCGTGTTTCTCTGCAGACAGAGACACAGACAGAGTGCATGTATGTATATGTACAATTTTAAAAATTTAATTACAATTCCGTCACCTTTTCCGTCACCATTAATCGAAAGGAACTTCGTTCCATCCGGGTGTCCCTTGACACCTCTCAAGTGTTTTATTTTTCACTTTTAATTTCTCATTAGCTGCCTGGAGCCTGAATTTGTGACTGGTTGGTGGCAAAAGGCTGGCCCCCTTTACATGGGACTTAAACATAACTGGCGAAACGTGGATGTACTCTGCCTAACCCTACAAGAATTAGAGGCGTGATGTAATGTTCTGAGGATGTAAGAATGGGAGAGAGGCGAGAATTTATGTGGAAACCAGCTTTTGCCTGTCGCTTCGTTGGCGTGAAGATCGGATATTAACACCCAAGAACATACTACTCGGGATGAAACAGTACCTTATAATCTAACCCAGGTAAAGAACTACCTGTGTGCAAAATTTCATCGAAATCCGTTCAGCTGTGGAGGCGTGAAAAGGTACAGACTGAAAGAGTTACTTACTTTCTCATTTAAAATCCTAGCTTTTGCTAGCTGCTTTGCCCGTGTGGAGGTCGAAATTTATCCCAGGGGAACGTACTACCAGAATGAAAAGTATACACCCCATGTGTTTATAATCTACTAGCTTTTGCCCGCGACTTCGTTCGCGTCATATTTCTTGCTTCCCGACCCACCCTGTCGCTCGCCTCGCTTGCCCTTGCGAGTCTTCATTGCTCCGCTCTCCTATTGGTCTTAGCGTGATGATATATACCCTATAGCCTTCATCGATAAATGGGCTATCTAACATTGAAAGAATTTTTCAAATCGGACCAGTAGTTCCTCAGATTAGCGCGTTCAAGCAAACAAACAAACAAACTCTTCAGCTTTATAATAAGTATAGAAGATAGATATAGATAGATTTTTGGGCCAAGTTTCATCCAAATCCGTTCAGTAGGTTTTGTGTGAAAGAGTAACAAGCATCCATTTATCCTCACAAATTTTCACATTTTAAATAGGTATATTTATATTAGTACGATTGGGTAGGATTAGGATAATTACGTAGATCAAACAACAAACGAGATAAAACCCAAGAGATAAAATAATTTAATAAGTAATTCTGTAAAAGGAAAACATGCTTGATTGATTTCTAATCAATTATAACTGATGCACAGATTAGGTATCTCAAAATTCTGCCCGATCTCTTATATAAAACGGTATAATCAAGTTATTATTGCAGAGTCTATGACCTCAGTCTAGCCTAGGGTTGCCTACTGGCTTGTTTTTTTACCTACTGCCTTTACTATCAAAGAAGAATTGCCAAAATTAAGTGGCAGTGGGCAGGGCACAAAGCTCGCAGAACAGATGGCCGATGGGGCCGGAAGGTTCTTGAGTGGCGAACGCGTACTGGAAGACGTAGCGTTGGAAGGCCTCCCACAAGATGGACCGATGACCTTGTGAAGGTCGCAGGAGTCCGCTGGATGCTGGAAGCGGTCAATGTGGCGGAGCTATGTCCAGCAGTGGACGTCTTTCGGCTGAAATGATGATGATAATCTTTACTATCAACTAACAAACTATGCACTCACTAAGGTAACTCGCTAAATTAATTTTTTTTCTTAAGTTTTCTGCAATTTCCAGGTCAGTGTTATAATGTATGTTGATTTTAATATGATTGCCAAGCGTAAGAAATATACAATACAGGTGATTTTATTTACGTAATTTCAGGATTGGGCCCTTAGTCAAAGATGTTCATAATGACGAGTACAATGACCCCTTATGAGGTTAACGGTGATTAAAATTACACCTTGTTTATTATTATGGCTTCACAGATTTATAATCATAACTTTTTTTTTACTTATTTCTTAAAATATTATAACCTAACCTTATTAAGGGCTTACTTTAAACCGACTTCAAAAAGGAGGAGGTTCTCAATTCACCTGTACGTTTTTTTGTTTGTTTGTTTGTTCCCCGATATCTCCATCACTTGCGGATGGATTTCTAAAATTCTTTTTTCAAATGGTTCGGATATGCTTTAGAGGTGGTCCCATATAAATTTTATTAACTTTTCTCCTGTAGTTTTCTTTGTTAGTTACCCTCGATAGTTTGTTTTAATCCACCTTATTTATTTATTTATTTTTGTTTCCTATATGGTTATTTATTAAGATCAGCCCGTGTGGCCATTATTATTCAGCCACTTGCCCCTCAAGTACTTAATGTATTTGCCCACCAATAAGCGATACCTTCGGTACTTCATTTTTTTTACGATTGACTAAAGTGCCAACCCTGGGTAATACTGCGGGTTGTCATTAATCACTTCACTACCTATAATACGGTACCCGTACTACAATCCGTTCTGACTTAATTTTCCTCTGATTTCGCGTCACTGTCAACATCAAAGTGATCTTTGCTTTCGTAACAATAAGGTTGCTTATGGGTTGCTGCCACTAACAAATCTGTCAATATCACAGTGATCCTTATTTTCGTTACTATAAGGTTGATGTTGGGTTGCTACAGTCCGAGGGAAAATATCTGTGAAGAATGTAGTTTACATATCCATTACGCTTGGGATTCACCGGCTCCATAGGACAAGGAAACTGCAATTTGTAATAATTTTCCTTTTGTTGTTATGATTCTGACATTATAGTGTAAAGTTGTGTGGAAATCGGTTCAAAATCAAAAGTCATTTATTCAAACTAGGCGGGTGTCAGCACTTTTTGAACGTCAAAATTACATAAGACGGTCCCCCAAAACGCCCGCCTTTCACCACTTCCTAGTGCTTTAGCTGGGAAGAAGAAGTGGTGCAACAAACTCTCCAGCAGCACAGCTGTCTGTTATGTTAGAAGAACTTGATTCTATACAATAGTTAAGTAATTAATGTTACGAAACATAAAATTGAAATATTTGCTATAGGTAAGTCAGCTAGCACACGCCAAAATACCAAAAAAAAAACCATAAAAAAATTACTCCAGCCGAAATACATAATAAAAACAAAAACACACAGTTAAAACTATTAACAATAACAAAACAGCAAGACGACCAGTCACCACAAGCAGCACCCGTTCATTTTATAGTTTGGCTGCCATGGCATGGGCATGTGATGCCTACGGAAGAACGAGGAAAATGTCGTGAGGTTAGTTTTGAGTATGAATGTCCAATGGCTATATGAGTAGGGCGAGACCAAAGAAACGATGGATGGACTGTGTGATAGATAGGATTAGAAAGAAAGGGTGTGACTACGGAGATGACGACTAATAGAGAAGAGTGGAAGATAAAGACATGTTGCGCCGACCACAAATAAATTGGGTTAGGTTATCACGAGTGTGAGGTAACACTGGCAGGGCGGGAATAGACTGATACATTGGTTTTTTTTTTTTGTGGATGGGAAATCATCAAATGACTTCTCCCGCTCTGGGTGGAGCAGGAGGGCGTGTCAGACTTTTACTGACTAAAACCCACCCATGTTCCCTCAGCTGCCCGTATGCCAGGGGCCGCAGTATCTCTTTCGAACAACCCGCACCCCTAGCAGGCATCGGCCCTTGCGGGCCCCATCTGGTGCTGCTGACGTCGTCCTGCGACGGGTCAGCACAGTGGTCCCGCCGCCTACCACTTTTCGGCCGCAGGGGATAGGGAGAGCAGCCAACCGCGTCTGCCATCAAACGGTGGGGTCCCGTCCAGGCCACGGAAGGGAAGAGCGCTACTCAGAAGTACCGGCACTCCTCCTCCGCCGCAGCCTGTAACCCTCAGCCGCGATGCCTCCCATTCGACATCGCGGCCCGCCTCAGTTGCGATGCACCTCACCGCAACCTACTTTTTGGCCACTACGTCGTCGGCTTGGAGGCACAAGCCCTGACGAGCGACCCCACCTTGGGGTTCCTCTTCGCTTCACCGTGTAGATGACCACGGTTACTGAGCCCCCCCGCAACGACAATGCGGGAACCCCACTGGGGGGGAGTGATACATTGGTTAGATGTGTACAGTGATTGTGACCAGTTTTATGAGTTCGATTCCTATCGCATTAACACACGTGTAGGACCGCCTTGCAACTGCGTACATCATTTCAGCCGAAAGACGTCCACTGCTGGACATAGGCCTCCCCCAGGCTCCTCCACTTCGACCGATCTTGTGCTTCCCACATCCAGCGGATTCTCGTTCTGCGTACATAATTATTAAATATTCTAGTGAGCTACTGCTGAGAGGTTCAATTCCTAGGTTGAGCAAAGTATTATTGGATTTTATTCATCAGAAATATTTCTGTAGCAGCAGTCAGTGGGTGGCATTAGGCTCACCCTCCTATTACATGATATGCACTTTAAGATTACTGGCGAAAGGTGGATGTACTATTGATAAACCTCTGTCTACCAGGGGTGCGGGTTGTTCGAAAGAGATACCGTGGCCCCTGGCACACAGGCAACTGAGGGAACACAGGTGGATTTTAGTCAGTAAAAGTCTGACACGCCCTCCCGCTCCACTTGATGATTTCTCACCCACAAAAAAAACTCTGGCGGACCACAGGCATAAAGGTGCGCTTACACGAGCAACTAAAATTGCTCAATCTTGGGCAATTCTCGTCAACTATGACGTCATCCAGCAATTTAGGGCAATAGCAACATGTAGCAACCTGTTGCCAGAGATACGGCCACACAATATGGAACAGTATAGAGCAACTTAAAAACTAGGCAATGCGCCTCCCCCGCCGCCTCCGCCGCTGCCGATTCCTCTCGCAAAAACGAGACGTACAAACGAGATAGAAAGAAAATTTACTAAAAATTTCCGACCCAATTGGTTATTCGGCAACTCATAAAATATATGGAGCAATCAGAAGCAATATTGCCGAAACATATTGTTGTTGCTCCAGATTGCTCCACTTCATTGATCCCGATTGATCCACTAGTGTTGCCGAGCAAAAATTGTTACAAAAATACCCGTGTAAGAGCACCTTAATGTCTGTCAGATCTTCAGCTGTCATCATTCTCCTGTCCTTGTCCCAATGAATACATTGCGACAAGGACATGCAAGACATGTCTTTTACTTCCATACCTTTCTATTAGTCGTACTCTCGGTATTCACCCCCTTTCCAACCGGGAGTGATATGAAGAATAAGACAACAAAAGCTTACAAAATGCCCGTTTATTCAACCTATTTACGTAACATTTTCAATAAAAATGTCGTATAAAATAACCTATTTTGACGTTACATTTTGAATTAAAAGATCTTAATAAATGGCTTAATCAAAGCTTTGAGATCGCGGACTTCTGGAATGGGGGGCGTGGGGGCACATTGTGGCGTTTCTGGTGCGGATAGAAGTTTTTTTTTTTTAAATACTCATTTTTTCCATAATTCAAAAATAAATATTTAATCTCCATCTCAGCTTCTCGTCTCGTGGCTGGATCCCTCAATCTTTTTAATAGTTCGTTCTCATCGGGGATCCTCGCTCTTGGTCTCCAAAATACCTCTCGATTAGTGTGTGTTGTGTAGTATCTGACATAAACATGTGCCAGAGACGCCATTGGCGGGATCGTAAAACGTTCCAAATTCAAAGGGCCAACGTTCGGCTGCACGCGTTTATTCATATGGCAACAATTTGGGATGGGGACATTGGAGGAAGGGGCTCTAGGGAATTTGAGAGACGCTTTCTCAGAAACAAATTCTTCGGCCTTCTTGATGTAGGGTTGTTCTTCGTCTTCCACGTTGCCTAAGCCATTGAGGGCAGCAGTGTCTTCTCTTGAGGTCGTGTATGGCTTGTTGACGAACTTCGGCTTCGTCCATTCTGTTTTGAAGAAGCCTCTACTGAGTATCGGCGAGGCTTTCTTTAGCACTGGAAATGGAAATTGATGTATTTTAAAAAGATGTCGTGATGGCCCGTACTGAAGGAAAACGGTATGGTCTAGAACCAAAAATTCGAAGACATCTGTCATCAAACATCCCTCCCTGGGTCCGCAAAAACAGCCCATAAATTTTCTCACTATTGGGGCACAGGCCTCCCCCCTGTCAAAAGGAGGGGGCCGTAACTACCACTAGGACCAGTGCGTGTTGGTAGATGTCACACATCTTCGATTTTTTGGTCCTAGGACGTGCCGGTTTTCTTCACGCTGTTTTCCTTCACCGTTTTGAGATTGCCAGTGGTGATGAAATAATTTACAGTAGTAACGTGCCTGCTTGATAGCCAATTCACGACCTATAACTCGTAAGTCGCGGCCGTTACAACTGAACCACCACAGATCTCACTGTGCCCGCGTCGTGGATGTATTACGGCCCACTCTCTCTAATATACAGGATAAGTTTTTTACCAATGCGCGAACTGTAACCATGAATTCAGCATAGCATTCTAGACCTCCCAGTGCAGAAATTTTTCATCACGAAAAAAAACAGTCGTTTCATAGAAAACTGCGATACCTACGCGGTCAAAATGTATGGAACAGCTGATATTTTTTTGTCCGAAAAATTACTGCGCTGGGGGGGTCTAGAATGATATGCTGAATTCATGGTTACAGTTCGCGCGTAGTAGTTCCGTGTAGACAGTTGACAGTTTCAAAGTTACAAACCGAGAAATGTAGACTATTCTAAGGTTGAGTAGAAATAGAAAGTGTGATGCTAAGCCTGCTGGGCCACCACTTTTCTCTTTATTACCACTGTTCAGCGTATGATATCCTCACTACTGGGACCCAAGCCTGCTCTCCATGAGAGAGAGTGGGCCATCCGCTATAATCCAGCGGGCCCACTGCGGGTTGGTAGCTGTCACATGCTTGTTTTATTTTTTTCAAGTCTAGACCCTCACCATTGTTCCCTTTACCGTTTTAAGAGCAGTGGGTATCAGAAAGTATTGCGAAAAAATGTTTTTATGTATGAGAGAATGGCCAGTTATAATGCTTAAGATTATCTGGAAGTAAAAATAGGTACGTTCCAATTTCAGAATTTCCCTCCACATTGTTTGCGAGCTAATTTAAATTATCGTGTCTAAAAATGGATCTGCGTCGGGAACATTTTCGCGCTATGATTTTTCACGATTTCAAGTGTTGCCTGAAACCAGACGAATCGTACGATAGACTTCAAATGGCATTCATAGATGAAGGCCCTTCTGGCAACCGTTTATCGTTGGTATAACGAATTCAAGCGCGGTCGACTAACTTTGGGGAATGAAGAAAGAAGTGGTCGCCCTTTGACGGCTGTTACGGAAGAAAACGTGCTAGCAGTGAAAAATGTAATCCATGACAATAGGCGAGTTACGTCTCAAGAGATTCAGCACATACTGCAAGTTGTATCGGGAAGCCTTCACGAAATTCTACTCGTGCATCTTTGCGTGAGGAGGATAGTTTCACGCTGGGTGCCACACAACCGCACCGATGATCAGAAGCAGGCCCGGGTGGAATGGTGCCGTGTTATGGTAAACAAATTTGAAGCAGGCTCGTCTCGACGTGTTTACGACATCATTACAGATGATGATTCTTGGATGATTTATCAATACGATCCAGAAACGAAGCGTCAGTCGACGGTTTGGGTGTTTCAAAACGAATCACCCCTACCAAAGTGAAGCGATCTAGACGCGGGGAAGATTTTGATCGCTAGCTTTTTCAATTTTACTGGCTACTTGGTGTCAATTCCTGGCATCTGGCATCTGACAGCTGGCATCAACGCTGAATGGTATACTACCAAATGCTTGGCAGAAGTTTTCTCTGTAGTGAGCAACAAGCGACCAAACACAGGGCTCCGCGGGCTACTGCTCACGACAATGCGCCTTCGCACACCGCGCTCAAAACGAGGGACTTCCTGATCAGCACGCCGGTCAAACTCCTGGGTCACTCTCCTTACAGCCCTGATCTAGCTCCGTCTGACTTCTTTTTATTTCCGAAAATAAAAAATCAGCTCAAAGGAAACAATTTTCGTCGCCGGAAGATGCGCTGTCAGCGTTCAAGCAGGCTGTAAACGAGGTGCCTGCGGCGGAATGGAAAAAGTGATTCGAAAACTGGTTTAGGCGCATGAAACTTTGTATATAAGCTAGTGGAGAGTACTTTGAAAAGATTTATCAAAATATTTACCTATAGAACATTCATTTTTATTTTCGAAATGAGTGTCCCACGTACGCAAAGTAAAGCGCCTGCCTGCTATGTCACTTCTGCTGAACAGTTCGAGGAAAACAGGCGTGGTGTTTTCTGCCTGACTATTCCACAAATTCCTCACCGTGAAAACTAAGCAGCTCGCGAGCGGCGCAGTCGCGGCGCATTCGCCAGGTCTGGATACACCCTAAGAGTCGTCCGAGTTTTCTGTAGATGTTATTTCTTTGTAGTGTTATGTACAGAGGCCAGCACATCAAGCTACTCCAATCTGTCAAGTTTCTTTGATAGATTTCCAACTTTATTTTGTAACGGAATAAGGTTCATGTTCAATTGGGAAAATTTGACAGTTTGGGCTGGCTTGATGTGCTGGCGTCTGTACCTAACCTGCCATGAAAAAGGCCATCTATTGTCCAGGGGTCCAGGGGTCTACGCTTGAACAAGACGTTGCGTATGGCAGCTGCGCGACGCGGGACCACCTCAGCGACTGTCTCTGTTACCCGGTGGATCTAGTCAGTTCAGCAATAAAATAAAACAGTAACTGGGGATGTACAATTTATTTTCGCTGATTACAAAAACAGTCGGTCAATTTCATTAGATCAAAAGTCACCAAGATCGTATACTTTATGCTCTCCCAGGGATACTGTGAAACAATCCAACATAGAGAAGGATCTTCTTTTAGGGAATCCGCTACATGGATGCTCATCGCAGGGCGGATCGCGTTTCATACTCGCACGGGCCTTGGGAAAAATCGAGCAGCCTTTGACACATGGCGGCGCCGGTCGCCACTGCTTTTGCTCAGTTTTCGGAGGACTTTTCCAAGACGGAATCGGTGTCCATGGCTCGTAATCTCTAACCAGCAACGTCTCGATATTAGATTTTGACTGTCGCAAAACTCTACCCAAAATCATGCCCAAATTCTGAAGACGATCAATTACCTCCTCAGTCAAATTTACTTTTGACCTTATAGCGCATATGCCAGCTCCGTTCAACTCGTAAGGCATTTCTGGAGAATTTTCTTCATACATGGCACAGCAACATTTGTTTGATGGCTTCTTCTTCGGCTTACAGACAGGCGGCCTTCTCTTCAGCTTAGGCAGCCCAAAACTGGGCGGTGGTATAGGATCGCTTTGTGGAGACCTAGGAGGCAAGCAGCGAGGAGATTTTGAGGTGCTTTTCCCTGCCGCTTGCACGTCAAGCCCTGATTTAGCTAAACTGTACGCGAGTCGGTTTCTTTCCCTTGTTCTCCTCAGAAGCTCTGACAGAGTTATCGGTTCACCGAGCTTAGGCATACTTCCTATTGCGTCCGGTATGCTTGAAAATTTGATATCGGGCATGGTGTTGGGCTCGGCTCCCAATTTTACATCGTTGGGGTGTGCTTGTATGGCTGACGACTTGGTCGCGCATCTTGCAATCGGTTGCGGTTTAGGTCGTACAGACTCGCAAATATTTTTCTTCATATACAAAGTCTCGGTGGTGTCAACAAAATCACTATTATGAATAGCGGACGCAGTTCCTGGTGAGATCGGACAGGTTTCGTTGCATGTCAACACATAGTAAGGATCTAATCTGTGTTGCTTGAGTATTTCTTCTGGTAAACTGGCATTTTCAGAGTCTACCTCTGGTTTCGGTTGTGATTTCTCTGTTGAGTATAATTTGTTAGAGCATTGTTGTGTTAACTTATCATCAGTACATAAATCTGCCATTTCTTTATTCCACTTTTCGCCAGGCAAACTTAAATTGGTATTTGGTACTTTTGCAAATATTCTATTCGCTGAAGTTTGCCCCTGCTCTTCAAGCCATGCCTTCTCTTCCGTTGTGGACACGTTTCGATATTTCGAATCGGATCCGTTTTGATAGTCGCCCCACACGTTTCTGGCAGCAAAATTACTCGAATGAAATGAGTTTTTATCCAGTTCTTTCTCTGCTGGTGTTCGGTTCTCGTCCCCCACAGACTTTGATGCATTAATTGTTGCGTAACATGACGGTTTATTATCTCCTTTGAAGTAAGTGGTAGATTCTGGTTTTAAGAATCTGTGCTGTTTCATATTATCGGATGCCTCATTTAGCGGGTCGATTGATGTTACGTTCGTATTTATGTCTTCAGCTGGAGTCTCCTCCGCTGCAGCAATTGATGCGGTTTGCGCATTCTGTGCAGTTTCACTTAAAACATTACCATCAATTGATTGATCTCGGAGCTCTGCATTTTGATTATTTATAAAAGCATGACTGTTGGGTGCCTCTGACTGAGGTACTTTAAGTAATGGCTTATCTGATAATGCTTTTTCATTTTGCTTATTTATAGGTGCTCGGCTATTCAGTAATATCTCCTCTTGTCCTTGTTTGTTTATTTTTGCTGCTTGATGTGTTGGAGATAAATGATGGCTTGGAAATTTTGTAGTACTATTGTAATCGTCAGCGGGACTGTATTCTTGCGGCTTGCAAGCTAGTGGCTTTAATTGTACTCGAATATGATCTGGATATAAAATATCATGAGCACCTTCTTCCGTCAGTTTTACAATTTCTTCATATGTTCTTATATCCTCATTTCGTTCTTTTACATCGGTTGTCCTAAAGTCAGTAGCTCTTACGTTCTCTTTCTTCTCCTGTTCGGGGCTCTCAGACCGGATTTTCTGCTCTACAATGGTACTGCTCAGAAGCTTATTTGATACGTCCATTCGGACTAAGTCGTCTTCTATAGTAGACGGAGCTTTTTGCGCAGTTCTACTAGTCATGCCGAGTTTTTCCATTTCATTTATCAACATTTCATCTATCTGCCCAATTGGGCATTTCAGACAGCGTTTGGATACTTCGTCTAGGGCACCAGGCAACTTCGCTTTAGAGGAATTGTCTTGATTGTTTTCTATAGTCTTACATTTTAATGTAGGTTCGTTTCCCAAAACCTTCGGAGTCATATTAAACCCTTCATTATTAGGTTTCTGTGCTTCAACAATAGGAGTTTCTTCGATAATTTCCATTTTTTGAGTTAATTTTTCCTCCTCCACTTTTGCAGTGGTAGCATTAAGAACCTCTGATTTACGATTATTGGTTGCTTCCACACTTTCATGGTTGTAATCATCCTCATAGTCGTCGTCTTTAGCCAAAAATAATTTATGTTTTCTTGCAGTGGTAGCATGAAGAACCTGAGATATATGAGGTTCGTCCTTCGGTGTAGCATCCTGATGTAGATCATGTTTTCTTTCATCTTTAATCAATTTGATTGTCTGAGCAATATCACAAAGTGCCTTTTTTTCTACACTTCCATGTTTGTAATCATCCTCATAGTCGTCGTCTTTAGCCAAAAATAATGTATGTTTTCTTGCAGAGGTAGCATGAAGAACCTGAGATATATCAGGTTCGTCCTTCGGTGTAGCATCCTGATGTAGATCATGTTTTCTTTCATCCTTAACCAATTTGATTGTCTGAGCATCATCACAATGCGCCTTTTTTTCTACGCTTTCATGGTTGTAATCATCCTCATAGTCGAAGTCTTTAGCCAAAAATAATGTATGTTTTCTTGCAGTGGTAGCACGAAGAACCTGAGATATATGAGATTCGTCCTTCGGGGTAGCATCCTGATGTAGATCATGTTTTCTTTCATCCTTAACCAATTTGATTGTCTGAGCATCATCACAATGCGCCTTTTTTTCTACACTTTCATGGTTGTAATCATCCTCATAGTCGTCGTCTTTAGCCAAAAATAATGTATGCTTTTTTGCAGTGGTAGCATGAAGAACCTGAGATATATGAGGTTCGTTCTTCGTTGTAGCATCCTGATGTAGATCACGTTTTCTTTCATCCTTAACCAATTTGATTGTCTGAGCATCATCACAACGCGCCTTTTCTTCTACACATTCATGGTTGTAATCATCCTCATAGTCGTCGTCTTTAGCCAGAAATAATGTATGCTTTTTTGCAGTGGTAGCATGAAGAACCTGAGATATATGAGGTTCGTTCTTCGCTGTAGCATCCTGATGTAGATCATGTTTTCTTTCATCCTTAACCAATTTGATCGTCTGAGCATTATCACAAAGCGCCTTTTTTTCTACACTTTCTTGATTGTAATCATCCTCATAGTCGTCGTCTTTAGCCAAAAATAATTTATGTTTTTTTACTGTGGTAGCACGAAGAACCTGAGATATATGAGGTTTGTCCTTTGGTGTAGAATCCTGATGTGGATCGTGTTTTCTTTCATCCTTAACCAATTTGATTGTCTGAGCATCATCACAAAGCGCCTTTTTTTCTACACTTTCTTGATTGTTAACACCCTCATAGTCGTCGTCTTGAGCCAAAATTAAGTTAGGTTTTCTGGCAGTGGTAGCATTAAGAACCTGAGATATATAAGGTTCGTCATTCGGTGTAGCATCCTGATGCAGATCATATTTTCTTTCGTCTTTCACCAATTTGATTGTCTGAGCATCATCATCATCACGAAGTACCTTTTTTTCTACACTTTCTTGATTGTTTACAAACTCATTGACATCATCTTTAGCGAAAGTGAATTTCCGTTCTGTTGCAGTGGTAGCATTAAGAACCTGAGATATATATGGTTGGTCATTTGGTGTAGTATCCTGATGTAGATCATGTTTTCTTTCATCTTTAGCTAATTTGATTGTGCCAGCATCATCATCACGAAGCGCCTTTCTTTCTATACTTACTCGATTGTCATCACACTCATAGACGTCGTCTTTACCAAAAGTTACTTTACCTTCTCTTGCTGTGGTAGCATTAAGAAACCAAGGGATATGAGGTGAGTGAGTTGGTATTGCTTTCTGATACAGATCAGGTTTCCTTTCATCTTTAACTACTTCGATTGTCTCAGCATCGTCAACACAAAGTGCCTTTTTTTCTATACCTTCTGGATTGTTAATACACTTATCGAAGTCTTCTTTTGCTTGAGATAAGTTAGGTTCTTCGACTAGAGGAGTTTCTTCTGCGGTACCCTTGATATTTTCCAAATTCTTACTCAAGTCGGGTTCTCTAGCTGAACGGGAATCCGTAATTATGATATCATCACGGGTATCGTCCTTGAAGTTAAGTTCACGAGACATTTTGAAAATGCTGTACTGCGCTCTATCATCAGGTAGTATCGGGTTATCTACATTTATTTTCTGTTCTTGTAATTTCAATTTGGCTTTTTCGGACTCAAGTATCGCACGCCTTGTGTCTTCAAGGTTGACGGTATGGGAAAAATATTGTTCACCCATCTCTCGATCGGACTGCGTATGGTTCGCTTTCCCATGCGCTTGATCTAATATTCTCCGGCATCTTTCCCGATGTGTGAGAGGTAATCTAGCTAAGAATGTTGGTTGATTATTTTCATTCGCTATTTTAGCAATCTGACCTGTGCATTTACCTATGTTTGTTCTAAATGTCTCATCTATCTTGAGTTCTGTCGCTGATGAGAACGTATATTTGGGTACATTATTGCTTTTTTCCGTCGCGGCTTTTTTGTCTTCCTCTGTAGATTTTGTACATTTGTGGGCTTTTCTTATCACAGCAGAAGAAACTGAAAAATAGCGAAAAAAGCCATGAGTATATCCTTGTAAGAATACATTAAATAAGTAGGTTTAAAAATATTTAAGCTCGAATTACGAATTTCACGTATTGTCTGTGATTCGCAGACTTTTTCCGCCATTTTTCCACATTTCACAAAAGTTTGAAATTACAGCTAAATTGAACAAGGCCTAGTATACCTTAATATATAAGTATATAAAACAAATAATAATAAGTTTATAAACATTGCAAGGAAGTGCATTTATTTTGGTTGCTTAGTTAGTTGAAACTAGGAAGCAAAATGAAAGATATAGCAGCAACCATTTCCTACAGTTGTATTCGCCGTGCGCTAGCTACAATTCGTGATGGGGACAGAGTATTCTCCCATGGAGAATGCTCTCCGATCGAAATTATTCTGCAATATTCCTTTCGATTGAGAATATTCTCGAAACAGAGAATTAAAAATCGAAATAATTTAAAAGTAGTTGGTAGGTAGTTAATTATGAAGAGCAGAAGGCAATTAATGTCATTGTATATACCAATGTAATGACCATCAGGGTGTCAATTTATTCAAAACAAACCCTGTGAATGACATTATTTTCCTTATTCATTGAAAAATATGCTACCAAACGTGACGTGATAAAATGATGTAAGGCCGTTTGTTCATCGCCACCGTCAACAGTACATCTACGATAGCAAGATGACGGCGTCAAGGAAGTGAAACATATTACCATGTTCGGGAGTCCACCGCACTTCCGACACCCGAGCACCAAGACCCTGGCCCCCGAAACTTGTTGAGTCGGCAGTGTATCTGTGCGTGTGACGGCTAGAACTCGGCCCGATATTGTGATGAGCCGATACGCCGGCAGTAGAAAACACGATTTGATCGTGTCCACACAGCCGTCACACCGGTGCCGTTCGCCAGGCTTTTGTTATACTGAACCGCAGAGTTCGGTCGCGGTGAACAAACGATCGCCGTCACCGGAATGTTACGTTCGGTTCGAATAACCTCATTTCTCGGTGACTTCCCATTGACGGTGGAGGTGGATAACCGCCTAAGTAGGTGATATTATAATTCGCTTGATCTAGCTAGCTCGAAAATGTAAGCACTTAGGGGATTCATGGCACCCGTGACCACCCGGACTGCGACGGGACGGAACCCTAAAAACTCGCTCTAGGCTGTTATTTTTTTCCAAAAATGCCAGCGAACTTAAACCCAATGGACAGTCTGTGCGAACAATCGCTCTGGCGCGAAACGAGTGCTTACGGACATAATAATAATTTTAAACTTGCCTGCAGCACTGCACTGATCACCTCGCAGGATACGGGGTATAAAGGCAACTGCACACACCTTCCTTATTCTTGAAATAGTCGTGCGTAGCATCGTCGTGTAGGCCTTTGGTTCCGGAATACTTCAATTTAGATAATCAGCGAAAATAATTTCTTACATTTTTCTGCATTGGTGACAAATTTACTAGAAAAATTTGACAGTTAATGCTTTTGTTCCGATTTCGTATTTATTTGGAATTATTTATTCATTAATTATTCATTCGCATGTAAGGTTTTGTCTTCTGAGTTTTTGCTGCCAGCAACAACGATTTAGTGGTAACAGAACGAGTTTTTCTCATTTAAACATGGATCTTTTGGCGCTCGAATAACACGGTGTCAATGTCATTCAAATGCCAAAAGATCGTTGTGGTAAAACATTTTGTGAAATTGTATTGAAAAAGACAAGATGGCGGCCAACGTTCCGATTATTTTCACGTGCCAAAAGATGTTACAGTTGTAGGTGTAACTGTAAGGGTTGCCAAAAGAGATGCGCGAGTAAATTGAGTAGTGTTAGGAGACTTAGCGGAGCTGTCACACGGTGTAACTCTTCCTCCAAACATGTACGACGGTGTGTAGCGGACTCTACTGGGAGAGGAAACGGTGTGCTATACGAGCTTGGGACACCCAAGCGGGGCTGAACTGGAATGTGCGATGATACGTTGGGAGGGATGTGTGCGATACCCACCAATAGGATAACTTCGTTCAATTCGATTGAATGACTTTTTCATGAAATATCAAACGAATTAAATGAACTTAGAGGGTCATATTGATGTTTTAAATGGTTATAATTATGTAAAGCCATATTTCTTACGGTCAAGAATCATATTTGAATTAAAATACAACCTTGTACTGACCAGAAAATTGCAAAAATCCTTAGAAAATTTGAATTTTGTGGGCTACCCTGGAGCTTTCACCGTAAGAGACTATTATGTTTTCATGCGTCTAGAACCAACGTTTAGGCTGTGTGCGAATGAATGTATTTTATTAAGTGTTTTTATTTTGTTAAAGCCCCTAGCTGGAACTTACAAAAAAAATACAATTAACTGCAAAATAAGTTTTAAGAAAGCAAAATTGTTGGTATAATTGACGAATACGCTTCATCCAAAATACATTACTTGAAATACAAATCAATGAGAGAAAATACTAAAAACATGCAAAAATGAACGCATTAAACTGAACGACACTTTCTTCTGGACGCTGCAACGTTTAGTTGCAACACACTTCGAACTTTAATATATTATTTTGTGTAGCGTTACTTATGTATCTACAGACAGAAATCATTTTTAGACATGTCTAGATTATATTTCATAGAATTTGCAATTTTTTATTAAATAGAAACATTTTTTTATATTTCAATAGCCGTGCTATTTTTACATTTGAAAATGAACAAATAAAAAATGATTTATGATTAGAAAACTTAGATGAAACGAAACGTCATTTCAAATGCAAGAAAATAACAAAGATGGCTGAAGAACAGGTGAGAACCAAAATATTATGATTTTTAAATGATTTTAAATGAATTTACTGTAAATATTGCATTTAACACTTCTTGAAAATCACAAAAATAAATGTAGTGACATTTTTTTTAAATGCCGCTGCTAAATTCATTAATTTTGTCTCTGTTATTTTGTGTTTGGTCCGTGAAGTTATATTCCGTGTGTTAGATTCTCTTTACAAGCTTTATTTTATCAATTTATCAATTATAAAAATATCTATTCAACGTTTAGGAGTAACTCATTGTATGATATTGCCGGCACTTTGGTTATAATGCGATGTTTACACATCGTATCCTTGAAATGTAATCAGAACCTGTAGTGGTGAATTGGCTGCTTTCTGCCCCCCTAGTGTGTTTTACGATTTCTGATGTTCAACTTTTGAATTTCTGTTGTTATGGTGAGGATTGTATCAGTTATTACTTTTGATTTTTTTTTGCGTAGTATTTCAATATATTTAGGTCATGTTTTAGGTATTTTGGAGGCCACCAATTATTTCAATGCCTTATATGTTACTAAATGTATTGGTTTAAAATAACAACCCTAGTTGCTATTGCCATGTTATTTTCATCCCTACTTACCTCATATCTTATGAACTGAAGGAACTTAACAATTTCTTTTATTATAAGTGCTTATCAACCAAAATTTTTAGAAGGAAGGTTAAATAAGTCATAGATAAGTTGATAAAGTCCAAAATTAGTTATTCCACATTAAAATTCTCCTGCTTCAATTTCACTCCAAAAGTTTTGCAACATTTGCTTAAAAACACAGGATTCTGTTTCATTGAACAAGGAACCTTAAATTTATGAAATGTTAAAGTATTTAGTACGCATCATTCTGTAAAAAATTATTCCAGGCAGTCTGTAAAATTCTCAATGTGTAAACTTTTGGTGAAGTAAATCCTACTAATATAAGAAAAATGAAAGTTTGTGATTATGGATGTATGTATGGATGTTTGTTACTCTTTCATGCAAAAACGGCTGAACAGATTTGATTGAACTTTGGCACACAGGTAATTTGTAACCTGGAATAACACATAGGATACTTTTTATCCCGGTACTACATTCTCGTGGGATAGTTGTCGACTTCCACGCAGGCAAATCTGCAGACTAGTAATAAATATTTTTTTTATTTATGCTTGAGTTTACAAAGACTATTTAGTGTTTGTGGCGAGTGATGCCAGACATAAAAGAATAGCACCATCCCATTTCTTCCCGGTGTCGTAGAAGGCGACTAAGAGACTTACTAGAGAATGGGCAGCAGCGTTCTCTATGCATTTGACCACCTTACTGCGATCGCCAACCCGTCTGCCAAGCGTGGCGATTATGGCAAATCGCCCCTTTTGGGGAGGCTTTTGTCCAGCAGTGGACATCTTTCGGCTGATATGATGATGATGATTTAGTGTTTGGAGCCTTCTTTAAGCAAACAATGCCTGTATTAGGAGAGCTCTTCACTGTAGGTAATTAAAATATTGAATAAAAATAAGGACATTAGTGAGAGTATAATTTGAAAGTGAATACCTGTCAGTAGTGTGTCACTGTTTATATGATGTTATGTGTGAAGTGAGCTGTAATTCCACCTGCCTATCGATTCTGTAAATATCTCACCGTTATAAGTTAGGTGAAGTGAGTTAGCAATGGTGGCAAGTGGGTGGCAATCCGGTGAAATGACAGCTCACTTCATGTCAGTTTTCACGGTGAGATTTTTACTGATGCAAGGGATTAAGAATAGAATAACATTTACTGTCTCCAGTATTGCAGCTAGTTGTAGTAGGTACATACAAAAAACATTGTGCGTGTGAGAACATTGTAGGCCTTGCAGACTGAACATTTGTAGACCATTTTCGATTTTTTTAGGTACCTGGTACTTGTTGACAGGCTACAGTGTCCTATACCTATTAACACTGGAATCTGAAAACATTGTAAATGTCAATAATTTTTAAGAGTTTCTTGTTGGTTCTTCTTCGAAAAAGACCAATTGGAACTGTGCATTTAGGTTCTGACGTTTCAAGAGTGCCCGTGTAGGTTTATGTGAAATAAAACAATTTGATTTGATTGAAACTATAATACCAGAAGGTTAGGTGCCCCTTGTAGGTTGCTAAGTACTGGTTTTTAGGTTCAAATCAAACCTTTAACTCCTGGTTAGAAAAAAGCGGTATATTTAGCAACAATGGATTAATAACTTAAATGATAGTTATATGATTATCAAAAACAAATGAATAGTAGTAGAAAAGTTTTTTTTTAAAGATATAAGGCCAATAACCGCATTTTTCTTTTTTTTTCTACTCATAAATATTAATGAATTAGAAAAAGAACTGATTTTTAATGGTTTGTAGACATAAATGCAAAAAGAATGGTGTTATATTTATAAGTTTTATCAATAAAAAACGAAAAATTTACAATTAACTTCAAGCTCTCCCCCCCCCCCCTTCATCCCAGTCTCCGGGAGGGCGCACGCATGCGTGCTCACACAATAGAAAATTAATTGCTATCTCATTAGCTGGGATTGACAGGTCACCATTGACCCATCGAGATACATTGTGTTGAACTGTATCAATCAAATAATTTTACTTGTCTCCAGTTGTTTTTTTTTTTAGTTTTGTTTTATGATGCACACTTGTTGTTTCCAGTTCACCTATTAAAAAACATTGGCAGAATAGTCGATATCAGTTTTACCTGCCATTTAAAAAATAGAATAGAATAAAGATTTTTACGTAATAGACTGTCAGGTCAGGCAAAATGAAATTAATCTATTGTTCCTTATTTTAAATCTGGAACACATGCAACTATTATTTCAAGCATTTCTTTACATAATAAATAGATAATGAAATGCTCCTGATGCCGATGGGCCACTATTTTTGTATTTATAAATGTTTTTTGTGAAAACATTTAAAAATATGCTTAATGTGTAAGAAAATGCTTGAATTAACGAGATAATGAAATGGTTGAAATAATAGTTACATACGTGAAGCAAGAACTTTGTACCCCTATTTACAAAAAAATACGCGGACGGAGGAATATGTGCGTGTTTAAAAACAATGACTATTGATCAAGAAAGCCTTCGACGAGGCTTCGGTAATTCCAAACAAATTGGATTAGGTCTTTGACATTAAAAAAATGTGGTGCGGCGGGTCTATTTCAAATTCGACACAACTATTTAACTAGCCAATTAGTTGGTTGATTAGCTTAGTATCAGCCCGGAATTTGTGCCTTCTTCGACCACGCGGACACAGTGCGTTTCGGTGAACATCCTCAATTCTGTTCAAATCTTATTGTGGCCTTAGCCGCATTTGTGTGCTGGGTTGGCGGGGAATGAAACCACTGGAGACTTCTTGCTTCTTCTATATTTGGAGTACTTTATTCTAGGTAGTTCGCCGCTGAATGTGTCGAATGACAAAAATGTTCCTATTTTTAAACAATTTTGATAAGGATTCAAAATATCGATTTGACTAATCATAATTATAAAAAAAGTGCGGGTAAAGGCGTCAGCCAATCAGAGCGAGTACAATATTGAACATTTTACCTTAAATACCTCGAACCTTTACCGTAACGAGGACCGCGCTACATTATTTGCGTTTTTCGCTAATTTTATTACATTTGCATAGGTAAAACTATATATAATCGGATTCTATGTAATAAGAACTATCTAAGAAAAATATAAAATCAATTAAAACAATATAAAATATAACATAAACACTTGAACTACTGCTTACCCCTAGTACTCAATTACACAACTAATACGAATTATTAAATTATAGTAAACTTATTCACTTTGTACTGTCTTATGAGCGTCTATGTATCACTTTATATACACTATTCTATTATGTACACTGGTCTATCACTTGTCCCGCACAGTTATCCATCTGTGAATATTTTTAATGAGTGTGAGAAATGAAACGCCTGAATGGATAACAACTGGTTTTTATTAAAATTTTGAACATTTAACGCTGTGTTTTACAAAGCGGCCTTCACTCCGCCATCTTCCTACTTCTTCTCTCTCACACACTAGCTCTCTCGCTCACACAGTACTATCATGCTCTTATGAATGTGTATGGTTGCTTGCAGGAGGTGATACAAATAGAGTTGTTATGCAAACAGCTGTACGAATCCCAGGACCCGCTCGTAAGGGAGCAGGCAGAGAAGGCGGTCGTCGGCTTTCAGGTATGTTGCTTGTCTTTGAGCCATCGTCATCTGCCTAGGCTGTCCCCAAATATATTTGGGCCGGCTTCCAGTCTAACCGGATGCAGCTCCTACCGCCTCCGACCTACACAACCCAGTTACTGGGTAACACGATACGCCTTGATAAGACTTTTAGGCTTCTAATTACCCCTCAACGACTATCAAAGATCTACGAATGACAGCAGGGACCGGCTTAACATGTTAGTGTTAGTATGAAAAGGTTGGTCACCCATCTACGAACTGACCGCGGCAAGCTCAGCTTAACCTTCGATCCGCCCCGGCGGCTGTTATTATTTAACCACAAGCACTTCTCATCTGCCCACCAATAAGCGATACTTACATTCGGTACATTTAAAAAAAAAATGAATGTCTAAGTACCTACCGTAGCCAATCGTGCGGGTTCTCAGTATGAAATGGATGGTCAACCATCCACGGACCCAGTGCCGGATTAACCACATAGCAAGAGTAGCAATTGCTACGGGCCCCGCGCAAAAGGGGCCCCGCGTATCCAAACCCACCGCGTACCCAACCTAATCGAGATCTGAGATCTCGATTAATACGACTTGTATTGTGTTTGGTTGTCTGTGTATCGATCGCTTTGCATCTAAAGGCCTTTAAGTTCGTGTAGTACTTTTATAAAGCAGTAAAATATTGATTTATTCCTTGATATTACTCAGACACCTAAGAGATTGGCAAATAAAGACATGCTAATAAAAAAGGTATTTTTTAAAGTATTCGAATAATTGGAATATTACCCGAAAAAAAAAAAACGAATATTCGAATGTGAAAATTTCCGAATATTTGCAAGCCTATGTGGATGCGTAGCAAGATTGAAGTGGCTCGATTCAAAATGTTATAATTGTCTATTTATTTTAAAGGCTTGCAGTATAGGCAGGTACATTATTTTTATTATAATTTAGTAATCATTAGGGTGTAAAAAAAAAAAAGCGACCGGGCCTATAGTAATCTACTGTATCTACCTACTATTAAACACAAACAAAACTGTAATCTCGAAAATAAACGTTATTAAGTCTTGAATTTTTGGTTTTACCATTTCATACTAGAAATCATAGATGATCAATAGAATTCCCCCCGAAGATCAATAGGGCCCCTCAATAGAATTTGCTAGGGGCCCCGCGCTTGCTTAATCCGGCAATTCACGGTTGCCGTCCGGCTATAGTCGACATTGCCTACTTTTTTACGCGATACCCGACATCCACGCGGGCAGCCTGTAAAAGCTAGTTTATTATATGTATAGACAATACTGTGCGTTTCATTGCAGGAGTCCCCGGATACCCTGAGCAAATGCCAGGCGCTACTCGAGCGCGCAGACTCCAGCTATTCACAGCTGCTCGCTGCCACGACCCTGGCCAAACTTATAAGCAGGTAACTATTCAATCGATGGCTGAAAACGATATTTTTATGCCACTTAAGATACATAAACGAAACATAACAAACCGAACCAGAATCCTTTCTCTAACATTGGTCGACAAGACAAAGTGTCAGCAAACAACTCTCTTCACCCTCGCACTCACTCACATAAACACACACATACACACACAGACGCACACACAACAAATAGACGCACACACAACAAATACACGCTCTATTGAACTAGCCTTGTAATTCGACATAAGATACAAGCCCTGCTTAGTTTGGGGGTCAACGGTCAACCAAAAATTGTGATGTACAAACTTTAATTGTGGTTTATGCAAGACTTCTGTCTGTGAACCACATCACCTTTTCCCATGTATTTTTTTTTATATGCGACTCCTATAATAATCAAATTTGCGGATGACCTAATTTTGTTCGCTGTATCCCTCGAAGACCTCCATAGCATGTTAAAAAACTTTATGATGCTTCCTTACAAGTTGGTTTGAGAATGAACACGGGTAGGTTTTAGTCAGCAAATGTCAGACTTTTCTCCAGAAGTTATTTGATGATTTCCCACCCAAAAAAGTCCCTAAATATTCTGGCAAATAAATCAATATAAATGAAAAAAAAAAGCGATTCAGATTCGGATTAATAGTTTGTGACCCAATTAGGCTGGATATCCTACATCTCAGGGTAGTATTTTTTACCTAGAAAAGGTATGTAGAAGTAACATAATTTTTTTCCAATTTTCCAGGTCCACTGCGAGTCTATCTACACAGCAACGTCTGGACATCCGGAACTATGTCCTCAACTACTTGGCAACTAGGCCCAAGCTGTCTAATTTTGTCGTACAGGTAATAATAATACTAAATTAACAACTGTACAGGGTATTTTTTTATTTAAATAAGGCTGAATGAGTGATCATTGGATTTACAGAAAACATTCACCATTAAAAACTTAACTTTTGTAAAAGAAAACAAGTCTCGCAAGTCAGTTCTTCTACCGTAAAAAGATGTGAGATGCATGTAATACCAAGCCGGTTAATTTATTCAGTGACTACTTAAGGGTCCTTCTGTCTTAAGTTATTACGCCGGTTAATTTATTCAGTGCCTACTTAAGGGTCCTTCTGTCTTAAGTTATTACGCCGGTTAATTTATTCAGTGCCTACTTAAGGGTCCTTCTGTCTTAAGTTATTACGCCGGTTAATTTATTCAGTGCCTACTTAAGGGTCCTTCTGTCTTAAGTTATTACGTAATTAATTTTAAATGTTTTTTCAAAATAAAGAAATGTTCTAATCTATTCTAATTAGCTAACCTAGCAACATCTTATAGTGACCATATCAATATTAAAAATCTTTTATGTTTTAAATAATTAGATTGACTTAGCCATCGCATGAAAACACAATGTATCTCACAAGTAATACATATTATATTAAATTAGATTGGTTAGTGCCTAAGCTATCTCAATAATATTTTTTTTTTCTCATATAGAGTAAAATACCCTATTATACTACGTATTGTCCTTCATATTACCTACACTTATCTCTATGGTTGTCAAAGTTGGACATTATCAAAAGCAGTTACGAACCTGCCTGCCAAGCTTGGCGATTATGGCAAATCCCCCCTTTTGGAGGAGGCTTATGTCCAGCAGTGGACGTCTTTCGGCTTATCTGATGATCTATGAAATCAATCAATTTATTTATATAAAGACTATTTTTGTGTTTAATATTGTTATATTATATAATTATTATAAATGAATTTATGCTAATTTTTAAGATATTATTGTATTTTTTTGGGAAATAAAATGCCTAAAATAATAATAATAAAAATAATTGTCCACAGTCGTTGGTGTCGCTGTTTGCGCGTATCACCAAGCTGAGCTGGTTCGACATGATCAAGGAAGAGTATGTGTTCCACAACGTTATCAACGATATCACCAACTTTCTCCGGGTAAGTGTTGAACAATATCATAAGCTGGCAACTGTGGCCCCAGTGTGAGTTTCTTTTAACCATGTCGATCAATCGCATCGACCGGGTTCGGTGCTCCGATTGGTCCGCCCCCAATTCAGGGCCAATCGGAGCGCGAAACGCGCTCGAAGCATTTGATCGACATGGTTTTTTTTAATGAAACTTGCACGAAGGCTGGGCTTGCGGACGGCGAGTAATGGGTAGCTCGCTGTCCGGTAAGGACCAAGCCCGGGTCGACGGCGCGTTGTGTTCCACGCGCGCCTCAAAGAATTGTCAGCACCAACTGGTGGGGCCCGGAAGGGCCGATGCCTGCCAGGGGTGCGGGTTATTATAGTTTACATCTGTGATGAGTAGGTAGGTAACAAACCATGTTTGTAAAGACCAATAAAAACCTATTTCCTACTATGTCAGAAACTAGAAAACGACCTGTTTGTAACCAATACAAACATTTATTTCAAATCGAGTCCTGTAACACAGCGCTATTGAGAATATGTGTTATTTTCGTGGGTCCTACCTACCATATACAATAAATTGCCAGATGTAATGAAAAATTATTATACAATTAAAAACTTTAAAAAGAAATTGGTGGCCCTCCTAATAGAAAAATGTTATTATTCGATGAATGATTTTTTAATGGACAAATATACAATTAAAAACATTAAAAAGAAATTGGTGGCCTTCCTAATAGAAAAATGATTTAATGATTTTTTAACTTGTTAATCAGCAATATGTTTAATAAATATAATTAATGTTATCTTGAAAATATGGACCTAATATACATTTATTTTTAATTTTATTCTATTTCTGTAGCAACATTGTAATTTTAATTTTTGAATATTAATGAATGTATCTATAATTATTGTAATAATTCTAACTATGACATTTTAATTTGTAATTAGCTTCTTAACATTTTTTAATATTTTTGCGTGCCTATTTCCAGGCAGAATGTACATGGCCCTCTCTTATCTACTCCACCTTTGTTTTAATGTAAACTATACTCCATAGGTTTAGTTAGTTAAATAAAGGTAAAGAAAAAAAAACCACGTGACTCATAGATGCAGAACCTTTTATTTCAAATGTTAAGATCATATTATTTACAGTCATATATTAATAGGCTCTATTCGGAATCTGAATCAGAATCTGATGCACTATCTATCACATTAATAATAAATCGTTCCGTTATATCATCAATTATTTTCCTAACTATAAGAACACAATTTAACAAAATCGAAACGCACTCGTAAATTTCGATTGTTGAGAGCGCTGTCAGTCTGGTTAACCGACTAAACGTAATACCTGCCTGTACTTTTCAATTTAGAAAATTCTTTAAATTTTCTAAAATGTTTAGGGAACCTGTCATTTTGGGCTCTTTACAATAGGCAGATTACAAAATATTATATTAAGTATTGTAATTAATCTAACAAAAAAATCGTGCTCAAGTAGTTACATCTAGGAAAAGTAGTTTAAGAATAAATTATAAAGTTTAATATTTATTATTAACTATCGTATAATTCAAAAATAAATATGATTTTGATAAACCGTATTTTTAAACAAGTAAGTGTCAATTATAAAAAAAAACCCTTTTTACGGTTTGCTTACCTATATTTAACTACGTAAACCTATGGAGTATACATTCGTTGCAAATAAATGATTGATTGATTGACAATAACAGTTTCACGATGTGATGTTCTAGCTACGTCACTGAGTAGCCTGTATTACAATCAGAAGGCCAATTCTCGTAATTAAAAACGTTCAAAATCTAGTCGCAGTCTAACCTCGGCGCAGCCAAATGTCAATTTTTTTTTTTTTTCAAAAGTTTTATGAAAATTCGAGGTATTTTTGACAGATTGAGACCGAGATCAGACTGTGAACATTCTTAAAATTACGAAAATTGCCCTTCAGTTCTCATTTCCCGAACATAGGACAAATAATATTGGTTAGGTGGCTATATAATTGTTAACAGAAATTAGAAAATTTATAGATTATTGATTGTATTAGCTGATGTTGTACTCATTCCATTATTTTGTCCACAGAGTCCAGATTTATGCACGATAGGCGTACAGCTACTATCTCAGTTGGTAGTAGAAATGAACCAGGTCTCCGAAGCGGATGCCAATCGTTCGCTCGCTAAACACAGGAAGATTGCCTCGTCTTTCAGGTAAATGTAACATCACGGCTGTACTTCCTGAAGAAGTAGCCAGGATTAGTGCATCTACATTTCATTAGTTATATAGGGTCCAACTTCGAGAAAGGTGTCAATCGTCGAATCCGACTCGGCTGGGCAGCGTTCGAGAAGCTTCGCAATATCTTCTCATCCCATATACCACAGTGTCTCAACACGAAAGTCTATGACCAGTGCGTGTTGCCAGTGATGACATATGGAACCGAAACGTTGTCGCTCACAATTGGCCTCATACGAAGGCTTAAAGTTACCCAAAGGGCAATGGAGAGGGCTATGCTTCGAGTTTCTGCGTGATCGAATCAGGAATGAAGAGATCCGCAGGAGAACCAAGGTAACCGACATAGAATTGCCAAACTTAAGTGGCAGTGGGCAGGGCACATTGCTCGCAGAACAGTTGGCCGATGAGGCCGTTAGGTTCTGTAGTGGCGACCGCGTACGAGAAGACGTAAAATCGGAAGGCCTCTCCCAAAAGGTGGATCGATGACCTTGTGATGGCCGTAGGAGTCTACTGGTTGCGAGAAGCACAGAACCGGTTGAAATGGCGGAGCTTAGGGCCTATGCCCACCAGTGGACGTCTTTCGGCTGAAATGATGATGGTAGGGTCAAATTAAATAGCTGGAAATATTTTACTCGCGTGTTTGGGTATCGATTTTGAAAAATAATGAAACAAAAAAAAATCTTTCCATTATTCGAACTTTGTTCAAAACTTTAAATGACATTGTGTTAAGTACATTAAGGCTACCAAATGACTGTTACGTTGGGTTTTTGTAAATTTGCTAAAATATCCAAGTTTAACGAAATATATACAAAAACAGCTGAGCGATCTACGCGTGACCGGCCGACGCGGTTCGCTGACCGATTACGGGCATTCACCTTCGCCCATGAAATGCTGTTTTTTTTTTGTTTTATTAGTTAGACCTTTTATTCATCCTCATAAGGGAGGATAAGCCCTAGAAGGACATATAGTGACCTTATTGCTGATGTTGTTAAGAAAGGACAGTTGCATAGTACTCGCACCCGGCGTGCGCGTATAACTAGATGTATGAACGTAAACGAGGCAAAGGGAGTATGTAAGGAACGTAGCAGGTGGCTTTCTGTTGTTTCTGCCTACCCCCAAAGGCAGAAACCGTGAGATTATGTATGTGTGTGTGTCTGTGTGTGCGTGTCTATTTGTATGTATTAAAGTTTCCCGTCCGTCGAGAGGCGATAATATCTATACAACGTATAACGGAAAAGGTATACAGGGTTATTGGAAAAACACCAACAACCTCTTCAGAGGTCATTGTACTCATCATCATGAACAACTATTACTATGGGACCAAACCTGAAATCGTGAGAAAAAATCAGCTGTTCCTTACATTTATGTTCGTATAACTCATCGGTTTGGTCCCATAGTAAAAGTTGTTCATAATGATGAGTACAATAACCTCTTGAGAGGTTGTTGGTGTTTTTCCAATAACCCTGTATATGTTACCGGCCAAAACTAATTTCAGGCCAAACTAGTTTGTCCTAGGCCAAACAGACTTATCCTACGCGTGATATGTCGCAGCCGACTAGCTTAATTAGCCGTTTCGTTAAGAGCCTTTCGAAGTAGCGCTCGCCGCTTTTGGTCACAGTTCTAACCTAACCTAACCCAATTAATTGCCCATTGCCATTTAATTAAGGTGCCGATAATAAACCAGTTTGGTCTAAAATTGGGTTTGGCCGGTAACATATACATAGCAAGGGCACGGCTTCTTTGGATGATATCAAACGATATTGGAAGGGTTTTTTAATACTATCTCTACATGTTCGGAAGTTATGAGAAGTTCTAATACATTGATAGCAGAAACCGAACTTTTCAAATTGAAATAAATACATCACTAGGAAGAGATTTATTGTGATATTGGCAAGTAACGTGAAAAGTTATTGACCTACGTAGTGCGGTGACACGTTTGTTATGATTTGAATTTAAGAAACATATGAAACCGGAAATTTCGTATCATTTCTTAGAGTGTTTTATTTTGAGCTGAAACTATGTATAGTGATTCTATACCAGCTGTTATCTTTAGTGCTTAAAGATAGCAATAGGTTTTCTGTTACACCAGTTATACTAGAAGAAGCTCGCCTACGTATGTATTGCTTTACGAGATTGAACCAATATTCAAGGTGTAAACGAATAAACGCAAGACCTGAAATTAGTTTGTTCCTAATTGACTACTGAATCGATTTCAGTAACTTTTAATATAGGTATTTTTTACAAAAAAAATAAATAGTTTAAAAAAAACTAAAAAAAACACGCTTTAAAAACCAAACTAAAAAGTAGAAAATAATTTAATTATATTAAAAAGCGTGGGGTGCTTTTTGAGGTATTTTTATAATCAATTAATATCAAGCACCCCACGCTTTTTAATAGAATTAAATTTTTTTCTACTTTTTAGTTTGGTTTTTAAAGCGTGTTTTTTTAGTTTTTTTTTGAACTATTATTTATTTTCTATTTTTTAATTTTGCTAACTACAAAAGCGTGTTATTTTCATTTTTTTTTTAATTATTGAATTGTCATAGGTCCTCGATAAGTCTACAAAGTTTAAATGAAATCTGACCGTCAAAATAGCGTCCTAAGGAGTCGGTTACATACAAACAAACATACAAGTGAAGCTAATATAAAGCGTGTAATTATGTATCTTGCCATACCTACCTCCGATTTAGCCAAAGAAAATTCAATCTATGACAGAGCATTAAGGCTCAATTTTAAATGCATAAAGTTTAATCGCTAGGGTCAATACGTTTTTCTTAATAATAACAGGTAGCTTTTGAGTAAGATAAGAAAATCAAGTATCTTGACTTAGCTCACGAGGTTGTCGACATGTGGGACGTAGACTCAGCAATCATTGTACCGATAATCGTTACAGTAAATGGCCTAATAGCGAAGAGCCTCGACCAACACCTCAGGAGGCTCTCATTGCGCGGTTGAGTCAAGGGCTTGATTCAAAAAGCAGTACTCCTAGACACGGCACGCATAGTCAGGAGGTTCCTTTCTCTAGAGCCCTGACCACCGACATCTTTTCTGCTCCTGATGCCGATGGGCCACTATTTTTAAATGTTTTTGTATGATTTTTGTAAAAATATTTAAAAATATACTTAATATGTACGAAAAAATAAAAAAGTAAATACAGGTAGCTTTAAAAAAAATAAGATTTGATCATTGTATTATGCTTTTAACTCAAAACTTTAATTGGGTTGTATGAGGTCTTTCGTTTATTATGTAACACGTTGTATAGGCTATCATAATGTTAACACTTTATTTGTTTTCTTTCTATTGTTTTGCTAACCTACTTCGAAAAAAGGAGGATCCATTCGGCGAGTTTTATGTACGTATGTTAGGCTCAAAGACCGAAAACGCTCATTGAAAAACCGGTTTGACTCTTGGCAAAACCAAGAGGTTTGTCAAAGGAATTTGTTATATTTTTCTCTGAAATCGAGCTTGCTTCCTTTTGCCACTTTTCTATACATTTCATAGTTTTGGATATTAAACAACATTCAACCTTTCACTGGCTTGTAAGTAGAAGAAAACGCAAGAAAAATTCGTATTTCGCGGGTTATCCTAGCCGCTGTCGCCTTAAGAGGAATTTAGTCGCGGGCTCGAACTCACTGATGGGCCTGGCTAAAAAGCACGCTGTCTCACCAGGCATCGTGTCTGACAGAGGTAGTATCAGTGATGAGCAGTTAGACGCTAGTCTACACGCACAACGTTATTGAGTGAGATGCAGGATCATTTATAGTAAAATAGTCGCATAAAAAATTAAGAAAAGTCCTTCGGAAGATCGGGTTTTATGAGAAAACCTCTGCATAAATCAATGACCTATAAAGTTTATTGAACTTTTTGATATTTGAGCTTTGTCGGTACCGACTTGGTTTTGGAGATTTTACACTTCTTTTATTTATCAAACACGCCCAAAGTTAGGTTAAATTAGCAACAAAAACGAATTTTGTTGGCTGATAACTTTTTAGTGGCTTTTTATTTTAGTATTCTGTTTCTGTACAGACAATATTAATAATGAGACAAAACCATACCATGTTTAATTTTTGATGTAGGTACATTACCGAACAGTGGAGTAATACACTCCCGAAGTTTGTATGGGAAAAATGTCGACTAGATTAATCATAAAAGGGGCCAACTCATAATTCACATACAAACGCTCGTTGGTTTTTTTTTTTTTAACGTTGCTCCACACTAGGAATTTCTTGCTGTATCGTGGGTGCGTTCACAAACATAGAAACTCACAAACACCCAGACCCGGAACAATTACTTGCAGATCATACAAATATTTGTTCCGTGCGGGCATCGAACCCGCGACACGCTACGCAGCAGTCGATCGCTCAGCCATTATTACGCCAACCGTGTCGTCGCACGTCTGTGTGAATGTCGACTAAAGTGGGTCGTTTTTTCTACTCAGTGAGCGTTTTCGGTCTTTGAGCCGAACATGTGTTAGTACACATTTCAATTTCTTCCACAGCTGGCCCGATTAACGTGCTCATATTTTCTAATCCGAAGAAAAAAAACTACGTTGGTTCAGAACCTTATCATAGAAAAAGAAATTACACTTCGTATTGACGCAAAACTGAGCGATTTGTACGCCCGAAGTTTAAAGGTCGTCACTCATTATAACCGCATCGCTCCAGCGCAATAAAGTAACCGGCCTTCAGCCGAGCGGTTTTTACCGAACATACTATATCTACACTAGCTTTTTCCAGCGGCTCCGCCCGCGTGGTGGTCGAAAATTGTCCCACGGGAACGTAGTATCAGGATAAAAAGTATCCTGTGTTATTCCAATCTGTGTGCCAAATTTTATCCAAATCCGTTCAGCCTTTTGAGGAAAGAACCACACAGATTGAGTGGACCTGTCCATTCAGCGCACGCATTTATATTTATCAGTAATCATACAGCTCAACTCAGAACTTGAGGAGCTCAACGATTTTACGAACAATACCAAAGACATTGGTAGCCGAGTGGCTCGCGAAGAGGGAGGCGGCGCACGTTAGGGAGAGGCAGTATATGCGCCCTTACGGCCCTAGTCGCCGCAGGAGACTCCCTGTGCGTCGGGAATCCCAGGCTGATTCCCGGCCACCGTAGGCGCGGGCTTGCGGACGGCGAGTAATGGATAGCTCGCTGTCTGGTAAGGACCAAGCCCGGGTCGACGGCGCGTTGTGTTCCACGCGCGCCTCAAAGAGATGTCAGCACCAACTGGTGGTGTCCGCGAGGGCCGATGTCTGCTAGGGGTGCGGGTTGTTCAAAAGAGATACCATGGCCCCTGGCACACAGGCAACTGAAAGAAACACGGGAGGGTTTTAGTCAGTAAAAGTCTGACACGCCCTGCCGCTTCACCCACCCAGAGCGGGAGAAGTTATTTGATGATTTCCCACCCAAAAAAAAAATCACTGATCACCTCTCTGATTCGCTCCTGTGTTTTCCACCTGTTTAATTAATATGACGGTGTCCAAAGTTCTCTTCATCATTTCACTCGCTCGCTTCCATAGGAAATCCAAGGTTACTACATTTTCCCCATGACAGTTTTGCTTCAATACGAAGGACATACCGGTTGCCAGGGACCTCGACGCGCAACCCGTTATAATAAATTCGGTATAATTATGATTACATACATTTTGACCACAAAACAGCAATTTTTTTTTTCTTACGGCCGACAGTATTTTTTTTACGCTAATCTAGAATCATGCGCTGGAATTATGGTTACAGTTTGCGCGTTGATATGTAACCAACCTGTAAATTTTCTATGTCCTAACAAAAGCAACTTTGTCCCCAGGGATACGCAACTCTTCGAGATGTTCCGTCTGTCCTGCTCTCTTCTCGGCACGATGCGAGGCAAGCCTTTAGAGCTGTCAGATGAAAGGCAGCACGCGCTGGTGGCCGCGCTACTGAGGCTGGCACACAACTGTCTCACGTTCGACTTCATAGGGACGACCAGTGATGAGTCGAGTGATGATCTTTGTACCGTGCAGGTGAGTTATTATATGTCAAGAACAACAATATTACAACAATTCTTAAAATAATTTATCCCACATGTGCTTTATGAAACGGCAGAAGCTAGATGCACGGTTCCAATTGGTGGTTTCTTAAGGAGAAGAGCCGGCAAGAAACTACACGGTTACTCTTTTAAAAATAATTGGATTTTACAATGTTTTCAAATTCCATTGTTAATAGATTTGGGAGGACTGTGTAGGCCTGTCAATAAATATGAGAGTACGGTCAGCAGAAGAGATAAGTAACCACGGTCGTGGGATATAATTGAAGTTTAGAAAGAAACCGATGGACGTTATCGAATATAATTTCATTAATAGAAAAGCAGCAGTTTATTTATCAAATTAAATTTTGATGTCGTTTACAATTAAGGGGGAGCCACTGGGACGTTTGGCCCATTGATCGTCGGACATGCAGCAGATGTGTCCAGAGCCCAATTAATCTAATACCTTTAAACGAGCAATTCTTGTATATATATATATGATCTGAATCTCGGAAACGGCTCTAACGATTCGATCTAGCTAGGTTTCATTTTTAGATTTTTTTATTTTATTTTTTATTTTTAGAAAACGTCAAATCAAAAAAAAAATACCGGTCATCCAGATAGTACCATTTAAGTGTAGGGCAGCATTTCGATTTTTAGTTTTATCAAATAGTAGCTTTTGCCAGCGGCTTCGCCCGCGTGGAGTTCGGTGTATTATACATATAAACCTTCCCCTTGAATCACTCTGTCTATTGATGAAATTCGCATTAAAATCCGTTGCGGAGTTTAAATGATCTAATCGTACAAACATGAAAGCGACTTTGTTTTATACTATGTAAGGATTATTAAATGATACATGATTTTATTTCTGTAAGTAGGTTCGTACAAACACTTTTACACGTCAATCATATTTTTATAAACTAGATGAGGTCGGCGTTTCCTATCTGACTACTCTGAGAAGACAGGCCGAAAGAAACTCAGAGGTCACAGTCTCTTGTAAAGTCTAGACATAATCTCGGTCAGGTCATGTGAAGACCATGTGGATTGGTGTCTGAAATGGTCTTTTGAGAAAAGAATCACACAGATTGAGTGGACCTGTCCATTCAGTGCACGCATTTGTCAGTAATCATGCAGCTCAACTCAGAACTTGAGGAGCTCAACGATTTGACGAACAATACCAAAGAAAGAACATTTGGGTAGGCCGCATATTACATACAGATTATAATTATGATTTTCTTCCTCAGATCCCAACATCATGGCGTCCAACATTCCTAGAATCAGGCACGTTGGACCTGTTCTTCGAGCTATACCACCTGCTAGGCGGTTCCCTGGCCAGCCTAGCTCTGGCCTGCCTGGTCCAACTGGCGTCAGTGCGACGCTCGCTGTTCAGTTCTAACGAGCGAGCCAAGTTCCTGAACAGGCTGGCTGCAGGGGTGCTGAGAATATTGGATAATACACAGGTAAATAGATCTTCGTCATTTTCCTGCTGTAGACCTATGTGACTTGGGGTCGGCACAGCATCTTCCATATCATTCAAATTATTTTATTTCACACTTGCTTTTGCCAGGGGATTCGCCCGCTTGGAGGTCAGTAATTACCCCCGGGCACGTACTACCGGAAAAACATATCATATGTGTTAAACCAGGTTATAAACTATCTGTTTAGCAAAATTCATCAAATTCCGTTCAGCCGTTTTTGCCTGATTGAGTAACAAATATCCAAACGTAGAAACTTTCACATTTGTAATATTACAAGTATGAGGAACAGGGTGTAAAGTTCACTCTTACTCTATAGTAAAGGGAGGATCCTCCGACCAGACGGGTGTTGTGTCTGGTGGGCAACTGCCCGACGGTTCAGAAGTGGCCGTGGGGGCGCGAGGAATCGCTGTCGGGGCTTTTGGCATGACCATGACCGAGGGGTGGTTCTCTCGGTCCCCAAAATTGGTTACCCGTCTTGGATTTTTCCCCCCTCTCCCGTGGGAAGGGGTGAGAGTGCTCTTCGCACACCTAGTCGCCTAGGGGTTTACGGGAGGTAAAGGCTAGGCTTGGCGTCCTGTGGTGTGTTTTTCGGGTGTGACTGTAGGAGCGCCCTAAGTGCTTCTCGGCGCCCGTGCGACTAGGCCCCTGCCGGGTGAGATCCCTAGTTCCCTAGGGAAGGCTCATCAAAGGCCGATCAAGCAGCAGCCCGTCGGTTTAAACGGTTGCCCGACGGTTGATGTCGGGATGTTGTATACACCGTGAAATTTAAATGGTTGTTTTCCCGCGGCGATACCCCTTGGTAAAACTGGTTGTCAGACTTTCGGGCTTCTGACGACCCGTAACGACTGTCAAAGATCCACAAATGACAGCCGGGACCAACGGCTTAACGTGCTTTCCGAGGCACGGAGAGGTCTTGGTATGTTAAGATGGTCACCCATCCACGGACCAACCCCGTCAAGCGTAGCTTAACCTGATCGATCGACTCGTTATAAACGTTATATATAATATTAACATCATGTTATTTGTTCCAGGCCCTGTCAGACCCGACGAACTACCACGAATTCTGCCGTCTCCTGGCGCGCCTGAAGTCCAACTACCAGCTGGGCGAGTTGGTCATGGTGGACAGCTACCCAAGACTCATCGAGCTCATCGCCAAGTTCACTGTGCAGAGCTTACAGGTAAGGAAGACAAAAATAATGGTTTTCTTACCGTATGGTTTGAAAAAAGTTCTTTTGGCGCGCCAAACTAACGCCGCCATCTTGACTTTCAATACAACAACGCCCTCTTGTCAATGTCAATTAGGCGCCAAAAGATCTTTTTCACAACGTACTAAGAATTGCTAATCTCGCGACATTGACACGCTGCCCGCACAACGTACGGTGGAAGGAGCTGAACAGTTCTGGAATGGCGCAGCTTGTGTAGGCTCTCGAAATGTGAACCGATGGCTTTGTGAAGGCCGCAGGAATGCGCTGGATGTGGGAAGCACATAACCGGTCGTAGTGACGGAGCTTAGAGGAGGCCTATGTCCAACAGTGGACGTCTTCCGGCTGAAATGTTGACGATGATGAACCGACGAAAAATTACAACGCAAGAGCTTCAAGAATCATGTACTAAATTCCGGGTACAATTTACGCATCACTGCCATCCCGTATATTATACAACATGTAACAAAATCAACGCAAGACCTCATACACCCTAATAAGAGTATTGAGTTAAAAGCATAATACAATGATCAAAACTATTTTTTTAAAGGTAACTGTTATTATTAAGAAAAACGTGTTGATCCTAGCAATATTTTATGCTTTTAAAATGGACCCTTAATGCCTCGACATAAGATTGGATTTTCTTTGGCGCAATCGGCGGTAGGTATAGCAAAATACATTATTTTTGTAAAAAGTACCTATATTATAAGTTACATAAATCGATTCAGTACTCAATTAGGAACAAACTAATTTCAGGTTTTGCGTTTATTCTGTTGCACCTTGTATTCATCATCATCTGTCTAGCCTTTTCCCAGCTATGTTGGGGTCGGCTTCCAGTCTAACCGGTAGCTGAATACCAGTATTTTACATGGAGCGACTATCTGACCTCCACAACCCAGTTACCGGGTACACGATACCCCTTGATAAGACTGGTTGTTAGACTTTCGAGACTTCTGACGACCCGTAACGACTGTCAAAGATCTGTTTATTGTACACAGAAGATGTTTCAAATATAGTTATAAATAAATACATTTGTTTTTCTCGTGTTCTAGATGTGGCAATTCGCTCCCAACTCCGTGCACTACTTGCTGTCGCTGTGGCAGCGCATGGTCGCGTCTGTTCCATACGTGAAGGCTTCCGAGCCACATCTACTGGAGACCTACGCGCCCGGGGTCACGGCCGCATACATCGGCTCCAGACTCGACTGTGTGTCCTGCGTGCTAAGGTACATAGTTGTACTATATCTCTTACCATCGATGTTGACGATTAAAAACGTGTTCTTCTTTTTAGCGTGTCGATAGCAATCTAAATACAGACAGCCCAGAATTTGGCTACACGACACGCTAGACAATAACGTGTTTATGCTATACCAGCTTGGAAACTACCTTATTCGTTTTTGAAGTGAAAACTTCTTTAGGCGCGTTGAGCACTTTTTCGGTGAACAAAAATCATGGAACTCGCGTCATCGTCACCGAACGCTTTTTGATTTAAGAGTGGTTGGGTGAACGAGCACACGGTGAGGCGCGCGTTGATGTCTTTTGGAAAAGTCCCTCTCTTTCATTAGGAAATTCTAATTCTTTTATCCTATTCTTTCCCTTTGTATTTTTATCGTAAAAACCCGGGCTGTTACCTTTAATGGCTGAAGTCAATCGCTCGTTTATTATTTTTTACCGAGAGCAATCAGGACCCAAGGACAAAATGTGAAATCCTGTATTGACGATTCATAAAATACACACGTAATTGTTCAAATTTTTCACTTCTGTCGGCACTCCCGGAGTGCTACTGTTTTTTTTTTAATGAGGTAGAATATACGTTATCACTGTTATAGAAAGTATATTTCTCCAATAGTATCGAAAAGTAAATGAAAATCCATTGTTAACGGTGCTGTTTTTTTTTGTAATTTAGGGAAATTCAGTAGCTGAAATTCAGTAGCTAATCCTTTTAAATATTGTATAAAAAAATGCCAAAGGACAAAAGTTAAATAATTTAATTAAATTTAAATTATACTTATGCTGAACATTGATTAAAATTTCTTCACAATCTCGTAAAATAAGTCTGTTATCGCAAATGATCGCTGAATTTTGGTTTTTGTGTTATAAAGCTAGGTAGCGTAGGTAATGGCAAAGCACTATCACTCGGAACAAAGTGCGATTCTCAACTCGTGTGTAGGCTTAGTGTAAGTTTTTTTAACCATCTCGATCGAACGCGTTCGATGCGTTAGATATTAAGGCTCTCGTGCCTCAAACTATACCTACAGTAACAGTTGGGCTGAAAAGTTCGTAGGCTAGCATAGAAAAAATCTTTTTTTTGTTAGAATTTGATTTTATTATTCAATATAGTTGCCTTCGAGGGCGATACAACGATTATAGCGGTCATACAATTCTTCGATACCATTTTCATAGTAGGATTTGTCTTTAGCCTCAAAATAGGCTTCAGTTTCGGCGATTACCTCTTCATCGGCGCAAAATTTCTGTCCAGCGAGCATCCTCTTGAGGTCTGAGAACAGGAAAGAGTCGCTGGGGGCCAGATCTGGAGAATACGGTAGATGCAGAGCAATTCGAAGCCCAATTCATGCAACTTTGCCATCGTTTTCATTGATTTGTGACACGGTGCATTGTCTTGATGAAACAGCACTTTCTTCTTCTTCAAATGGGGCCGTTATTCCGCAATTTCGTCCTTTAAACGCTCCAATAACGCTACATAATAGTAGCTGTTTATGGTTTTTCCCTTTTTAAGATAGTCGATGAATATTTTACCATGCGCATCCCAAAATACTGATGCCATAACCTTGCCAGCTGACTTTGCGGTCTTTCCACGCTTTGGAGTCGGTTCATCACGTGCAGTCCACTCGGCTGACTGTCGATTGGACTCCCGTATGAAATGATGGAGTCATGTTTCATCCATTGTCACATGTCGACGCAAAAATTCGGGTTTATTACGATTGAACAGCTCCAAACACTGTTCAGAATCATCAATTTGTTGTTGTTTTTGGTCGATTATGAGCTCGCGCGGCACCCACTTTTAACAGAGCTTTTTGCATACTCTAATATTTCATATTTAATATAAACACGTTCCTTAGATATCTTTAAGGTCTCGGCTATCTCAACAAACTTCACTTTACGGTTATCCAAAATTATTTTGTGTACTTTTTTGATATTTTCGTCGGTAACAGCCTCTTTGGGGCGTCCACTGCGTGCATCGTCCTCGGTTCTCATTTTGCCTCGTTTAAACTTAGAAAACCACTTCTCAACGGTTGATTTTCCTGGTGCAAAGTTCGAATAATGTTAATCAAGCCAAGGGGCTTCAATAGTATTTTTTTTTTTTCGCCAAAAAGTAATGCTTTATTAACACACGAAATTCCTTTTTATCCATTTTTTCAAACGAATAAAAGTTGCTTCACTCAAAATGCTATAACTCACAAACTAATAGTACGTCAGCTGTCAAATTTATACACGTGTCTTTTGAAGGTTAGGGCTAACTAAAAATCATATGGATTTAATACTAGTAGCGCCATCTTTGTGTCAGCCTACGAACTTTTCAACCCACCCAATTATATGGTCACTTTCTCTCCTCGGTGAACAATGCACTATTGAACTCGTGCCTATGACTTTCATCCCGTATTTTCTAAACTTCTAAACTGCTATTATCTTCAACAGAGACGGCCTCGAAGACCCTTTAGACGACGTGGGCACAGTACAGCAGCAACTAGAGCAGTTATCAGTGGTGGGTCGCTGCGAGTACGGCAAGACGTGCCAGTTGCTGGTGGCGCACTTCGACCGCGCCGCCGCCGCCTACAGCGTGCCGCAGCCGCAGCAGATACCCATGCTGCAAGGTAGTCTTGTATGGAGGTTTTTAAGGATGGCAACATTGACTGGGTGGACAATACTTTACTCACCCCTCCGTGCCTCAGAAAGCAACATTGGTCCTAGCTGTCATTCGTTGACAGTAATTACTTTAAAGTTTTTTTTTTGGAACGAAGTTCCTTATCGCGCGTTGCGAAAGGAGGCTAGACGGAAAAAATTAAGACCAAAAGTTGTAACGACACTTTTAATTAAGACCAAAAGTTGTAACGACACTTTTTGCTACATTGTTGTAAGCCGTGCGGCGTGCGCGTGTTTCTCTGCAGACAGAGACACAGACAGAGTGCATAGTGAGTGGGTGTGTGTATGTATATGAACAATTTTTTAAATTTTATTACAATGCCTTCACTAATTAATAGAAAGGAACTTCGTTCCATCCGGGTGTCCCTTGACACCTTTCAAGTGTTTTTTTTTTTACGTTTTGTTACATCAGAAATCCGCCATATAAAATCGATTTGAAATATTCTTCTTTTGCTTGTAAAAGGCTTCTTCAAACAGACTAAAACTACAAATCAGAACTTGATTGAATTTACATGGGACCACTCAGGTAAGATACTCTTAAGGCTTCTTGAAACAGGGGCAACGTGATTCTCGTACAACAATTTCTATGAAAAATTCATGGAAATTGTTCTGATGGCAAAACACAAAACAAAAATACAAAACCAAAGACACCAACTTCGTGTTACTTTTTTGGTTCTGAGTTGTTTTTTTTTGCCCTGAAGTATTTATCGGAGGGATACAGATTTCTTTATTTAATTAAACAAATACTTAGCTTTTGCCAGTGGCTTCGCCCGCGCGGAGGTCGAAAATTATCCCACGGGAACGTAACGGTACGGATGTAATCTATATGAGTGCCAAATTTTATCCAAGCCCGTGTTTTTGTTTGGATGGAAAATCATCAAATTACTTCTCCCGCTCTGAGTGGAGCAGGAGGGCGTGTCAGACTTTTACTGACTAAAACCCACCCGTGTTCCTTCAGTTGCATGTTGTGTGCCAGGGGCCGCGGTATCTCTTTCGAACAACCCGCACACCTGGCAGGCATCAGCCTTTGCGGGCCCCATCAGTTGATGCTGACATCTCTTTGAGGCGCGCGTGGAACACAACGCGCCGTCGACCCGGGCTTGGTCCTTACCAGACAGCGAGCTACCCATAACTCGCCGTCCGTAAGCCCGTGCCTGCGGTGGCCGGGAATCAGCCTGGGATTCCCGACGCCCAGGGCGTCTCCTGCGGCGACTAGGGCCGTGAGGGCGCATATACCCTCACGTGCGCCGCCTCCCTCTTCGCGAGCATTACTGTTTCGCAGAAGGAGGCGTTTTAGCGTGATTGAGGAACAAAAATACAAACAATTACATTTATAATATTAATAGGATATGTATTCATTCAAAATCATGCAAGATATAAAGTCTCATTGAAACCAACCTCCCTTCTCTAACAGGTCAACTAACTTGGCTAGTGTACATAATCGGGGCAGCGATAGGCGGGCGCGCGTCAGTGAACACGTGCGACGAAAACGACGCCATGGACGGTGAGCTGGTGTGTCGCGTGCTGCAGCTAATGGATCTTACTGACTCTAGACTGGCACAGGTGAGAACTAACTAGAAATTGAATAGGGTATTACATCCATTTTTGAAAAGTGTCTTAATTCGATTCTAAAGTGCTAATAAACCACTAAAAAAACAACATTTTAATTTAATCGATTAGTGCCATAAAAATGCATTTAAATTTTCAAATTTCGCGCGTAATTTGACGAAAACGCTGGACGCAGTGGACGCCATATTGCTCTGTGGGTATGACGTCAGTTTGCTATATAAACAAATGCGCTGATATTTTATAAGATAATTGTTTATAATTTAAAAAATGAGTTATTTTCTACTTATCGTTGGTTTGCTGTTCCTGAATGGAAAATGTTATTTAAATAAAAAATACTCTGGTTACGAAAATAAAAAAGTACAAAGTTGCTCAGTTGATATGCCGTATGACGTAATAACATGGCGGCTACTATTTCATGGTGTTCAAAAACAGATTAAAAAAACTGAAATATTTAAATTGTATTTTGTTGCTTCATGAACTAAAACTAACATTTTCCGACTGCATTTTACCTAAGCTATCTCAATAATATATTTTTAGATTTTTTCTCGTATGGTGTAAAATACCCTATTATCATCATCCGCAAGAAAGGAAAGAAAGAAAAAAAGAAAGGTCACGTGCGTAGTACTCGCAACCGGCGTTTGGTATGCCCAAAGGGCAATAAAGAGGGGTATGCTTGCAGTTTCCCTACTCGATCGAATCAGAAATGAAGAGATCCGTAGGAGAACCAAGGTAACCGACATAGCCCGAAGAATTGCCAAACTTAAGTGGCAGCGTGCAGGGCACATTGCTCGCAGAACAGATGGCCGATGGGGCCGAAAGGTTCTGGAGTGGCGACCGCGTACCGGAAGACGTAGAGTGGGAAGGCTTTCCACAAGGTGGCTCATCGGCGTAATGTTGCTTGCCTGTCGGTCTTCTACAGACTGTACTTCGGAGAGTGTGCGCCGGAGCTCCACGACCTGATCCCACCATTGCCTTTTTACTACCGGACTACCAGACGCACTGCAGGGTACCATCCGCACTTGGTTGATATCCCGACCAGTCGTACTCAGCGCTACGAGGAGTAGAGTAGTACATTTATTATGCGCACAGCTAAACTGTGGAACTCTCTGCCTGCGTCTGTGTTCCCTTCTACATTTAACCCGTCTGTCTTCAAAACAAGAGTGAACAGGCATTTTCTGGGCACGCTCGATCCATCATAGACCTTATCAATCGCTTTCCATTAGGCGTGATCGAGGTTAAGAGCAGGCCCATTTAGAAATAAAAAAAAGGTAGACCGATGACCTTGTGAAGGCGCGGGAAGCCACTGGATGTGGGAAGCACAAGACCAGTCGAAGTGGAGGAGCCTGGGGGAGGCCTATGTCCAGCAGTGGACGTCTTTCGTCTGAAATGATAATGATGATTTATAATTCAAGCTTTTTCTTCCCTCAGGGCGGCTGCGAGAAACTAGAACTCGCTATGATGTCATTCTTCGAGCAGTTCCGTAAGATCTACGTGGGGGAACAAGTTCAGAAGAACAGCAAGGTGTACCGCCGCCTGAGCGACGTGCTGGGCCTGGCCGACGAGAGCCAGCTGCTCAGCGTGCTCATGAGGAAGATGTGAGTACGCTGCTGGGCACACTTGCTCCGTTATTTGTCTTATACTGTTAATTAAAAGGCTCATTGAGCAAGCATCGAAAGAAAAAAAAACAGAAAGCGAAAAGGCCGCCCATTATATGTTGTGTTTTGTTTTTGTAATGTATTTTCTGGTGTACAATCACTACATAGTATAAAACAAAGTCGCTTTCTCTGTGCCTATATCCCTATGTATGCTTAAATCTTTAAAACTACGCAACGGATTTTGATGCGGGTTTTTTTAATAGATAGAGTGGTTCAAGAGGAAGGTTTATATATATTATACACCGAACTCCACGCGGACGAAGCCGCTGGCAAAAGCTAGTAAAGTATTTATAAATAAATAACGCTTTGGAACTACGCTTTGGAATGGGCAACTAGCTTCATCTTTCTAACTCACCTACCTTGACAATTCAAAAGTGCCTGTAATCGGTTTATTACTAGCTTCTGCCAGCGGCTTCGCCCGCGTGGAGGTCGAAAACTATCCCACGGGAACGTAGTGCCGGGATAAAAAGTATCCTATGTGTTATTCCAGGTTACAGACTACCTGTGTGCCAAGTTTCATTCAAATCCGTTCAGCCGTTTTTGCGTGAAAGAGTTAAAAACATCCATCCATCCATACTTACTTACAAACTTTCGCGTTTATAATATTAGTAGTATAAATGCTTTGAGTTGAATAAATAAATCAGACGGGCAATTCTCGTAATTTTAAGAACGTTCAGTCTGATTTTACTCTCAATCTGTAAAAAAAAACCTCGAATTTCCCCATACATTTTGACATTTGATGTCCCCGAAATGAGACTGTGACTAGATTTTGAACGTTTTTTTTGTTACGAGAATTGGCCTTCAGGTCCTCAATGCTATGTTGACTTTTAAAACTAAGCGAAATTCGCTAACTGTGCTTATAACTTGGATTTTTGAAGTGAAAATTTCTTAACGAGCATTGGGCAGTTTTTGTGATGGGAAGAAACAATTGAACTCGCGATTTTGTATTACCGACGAAAAATTTCTGCGCTGTGGGGTCTAGAATGATATGCTGAATTCATGGTTACAGTTTGCGCACTGGATATAAACTTACCCTGTATATGTATAATATCTGAAAAACAGACCAAAGTTTGGTCATCCAGATTTTTTTTTTCTTCTGTTTCTATCCCATAAATTTCGTTAGGTACTAGAAAGCATTCGTTCAATCAATCAGTCATTTATTCTTTCACTCCTTACGCTCATGTATTCTGTTTGTTTTTATCTCACGTAGCATTAACAATCAACAAATTAGTAATAAGTGGATAATATTGCTATTAGAGAAGATATTAAGTATAACATTTAATTGTACTCCTGTTTTTTATACCGAAATAAAATGTGTGAGCCATAGTGAAAATATGTGCTTAACTCGTCGTTTTCTTCTTTCGTCGATGTCGATTCACTTTTTTTTAAATATAATTTGAGCCCAGTTGTTGGCCATGTTTATTGCGGCATCAGTGGCATTCTTTAGATTATCCAAGGTGCAATTGAACGGGCGCTTAGGGCACTCCAGCAAGTGGGGCATGGTCAGAAACACCGCACTCGCACTGGGTGTTGGATGAGTCGGCCAACGTTTACGTATTTGATTGTAACTTTTATATTTTTTCCGCAGCATAACAAACCTTAAATACTGGGGCAGTTCTGAGCAGATAATTGCAAAAACGCTCGGTTTGCTGAGCGATCTGAGCGGAGGATACTCGTGCGTGCGCAAGCTGGTCAAGTTAGACGAAGTGCAGTTCATGTTGACGCATCACACGGTAAGCAAAATATCAGATGCCGCGAATACTCGCTAATTATTCGGTATTACTCAAATTTTTTTTTTGATATTCGGCGAATACCGAATAATAGCTAGTTTTTTCGACATTCGACGAATAGTTGTCTAAAATAAACTTTTTTCTCGGAAATTTTAACTTACCCACAAGTTTCGATTTTTTGCTTCGCATGAATCTTTTGCTGTTACCTTGAAAGTCTTGTTATTGTTGTTATCTTCATTTATTAGGTACTTTTTTGTGCGTGTCATACTAACTCTGCTCACGAATGTCATCTTTATTTTATTATAGTTTTAAATATTTTTAATTAAGTGAAATTTGTAGTAAATTCTTTTTGAGAGTAAACTCCATTTTACTGGTGACGGTGGACCTGCTGATGCTACATTTCTACCATATTCCCAAAAACCGAAAAATTTTAGCTAAAAAATGTGTAAATTAGAATCTTAAGCTTCAAAATGCTTTTTTTTTAAAGTCTCAATACGACCAGTTTTCGTTGTGGACCCCCAATTAGAACTCGCGAACCTCCTTTTTTCTTTCCGACCTCAGGGGGTATCACAGGCTTAAGGCATAAGGGTGAAAATGCAGAACAGTCCTTCGGAAGATCGGGCTTTATGAAAAAGCCAGTGCATATCAATGACCAATAAAGTCTATTGAACTTTTCGATATTTGAGCTTTGTCGGTACCAACTTGGTTTTGGAGATTTTACGTTTAGAAAAACTAATCTTTGTTGGCTCCTAACTTTTTTAATGGCTTTTTATTTCAGTATTCTGTTTCTGCACAGACAATATTAATAATGAGACAAAACTATGCCAAGTTTAATTTTTATGTACATTGTCGAACAGTGGAGTAGTACACTCCCGAAATAATGTATGGAAAAAATATCTACTGTTTCACCTTTGTCTATTTCCCACCGTTACAGGCTGAGCACTTCCCGTTCCTCGGCATCGCGGGCGTCGGGGCCGCGGAGATGCGCTGCCGCAGCATGCTGTACACGGCGCTGGGGCGACTGCTCATGGTAGACCTGGGAGAGGACGAGGACCGGTTCCTGGCCTTCATGATGCCGCTCACTGGTATGTGCGAGCTGGATTTTACATTAATATAGAGAATAGTCATGGCTATCATCAATTAAGGTCATTTAAGGAAGGTGCAGTAAGGTACCCCGCGAAATTCAATGTTTAACCGACTTCAAAAAGAAGGAGGTTATCAATTTGACATGTTTATGCAGGATGTCCCGTAATTAATGGATAACCTTGAAATGGTTGATGGTAGAACTAATGGCCATTCAGAAAAAAACATTTTTTATTTGTATTTTCTTCTGTAATAAAAGTTCCAAAAAAAAAACAACCGGTTTCCGAAAAAACACTACAAAGTCAAAAATAACTTTAATTTTGGAAGGTGGTGACAAAAAATTGAAATACATAATCCAGACACGACTTCCGAAATTAAAGTTATTCTTTACTTTGTCTATGGGGGTCTATTTGGGTCTATGGGAGAGGCCATGTCCAGCAGTGGACGTCGGTCGTCTTAAATAATGATGATGGTGCTTGTGACCGTATGTTTCGCGTTATTGTAACAACAATGTAGTATATAACCTATCAATTCCAAAATTCCTTCTACAGCTGCCTTCGAGAGCATCATAGGCCTCCTCTCCGGCCCAGAATCCCCGATGTTCAGCTCAGAAGATGCCAAGAAGACACTAATAGGCCTCGCTCGAGACCTGCGCGGTCTAGCCTTCGCGTTCAACACGAAGACCACCTACATGATGCTCTTTGACTGGATGTGAGTATACATTACATCACGCTTATAGTCCTTGAAGGGGTAGACAGAGGTTAGTGAAACGACTTTCAAAACAGTTGTAAAAAAAGTGTATTACTACACTTATATTCTATCGTTAGTAGTACTGATACTGATTACTGAAGTAATTAAAATAATTCGCACTCCATGCAGAAGACGCACAGAAAAGTAAACACATTTCCTATTTGATCAACCTCTGCACAAAATGCACAATATTTGGAGATTAGCTCTCCCCCACAGTTTTCAGGATATAGTTGCGACTACGTCGCACTCAGCTGCCGGGTTCCATACCTCAAAAGGAAAAAACGGAACCCTTATAGGATTACTCGTGTGTCCGTCCGTCACAGTCAATTATCTCCGAATCTACTAGACCGATTAAGTTGAAATTTGGTACACATATCAATTTCTGTGATCCTAATGCAGAGGTGTAAAGTGAATAGACGATCTGTATATGGGGTCACTTTTGGGGGCAAGATGGAAAAAAATAATTGAAAACTGCATCGTGTGACATATCAAATGTAAGGGTTTGTTGTGAGGATCTCAAATATATATTTTTTCTAATTTTAAAATAAATAGTTTCCAAGTTATTCAGGAAAATAGACAAAAATTGACCATTCCCAATATCTCCGAAACTACTGTACCTAAAACTTTGAAAAAAAATACAGAAATTAGTTTTATACTTATAGATTATGGGCAAACCTATAAGAAGTCCATGATATTAAAATAACATTGTAAATCACTCAATATTGTGCGTACCAACTTACATTTGCAATTGGAATGTGTGGGAGAACATATTTTTTAAACTTACTACCCGTTTCCTCATGAACGCGTAGAGGTATGAAATTGAACTCTTAAATCAAAAAGCGTTCGGTGACGATGACGCGAGTGCCATGATTTTTGTTCACCCGAAAAATGCTCAACGCGCCTAAAGAAGATTTCACTTAAAAAAAAATTGTACCACAGACACAAATAATTATTATATTTGACAATAAAATAATCATTATAATTATATGTTTTGATGTAATAAAACTAGATAACTAGGATATAGAAGTAAAAACATTGTTGGCACAGAGAAGATTTTTAATTAAGTTTTTTATTACAAGAACGACACAAGTCATTATAAAAAGAAAAACACATGTTCGAATATACACCGTGACATTTTAGTCGTCTTACAACGGCAGTCCACTTCATGTATCCAATGACTACTACCATTTACAAAAAAAAAAATTTTTGAACATTTGCATCCTAAAAAAAATGAAAATATCATTCACTAAGACGCATGACGTAGTTTAAAACACACTGTTATGGAGATAAAATTAATGATAGAATGTAATGGTAGGTAGGTAGATATCGTCTACCGTTTGATACGTACACATTATTAACAGGGAGGGTGTTTCATAATTCTAAAGCATTATATATTTTTCTTTGTACCTACTATCTTAATTAATGGTAACAATGTTTTAATCGCGCCTAGAGGTATTTTGTAACGGATACATTGAGTGGACTCCCTTTGTAAGACGACTAAAATGTCACGGTGTATATCAATTTGAAATGAGTTGTCAACTAAAAAGTTTCACAATATGTTTCTCCGCCCCACAGCTACCCGGTGTACATGAAGGTGCTCCTCCGCGGCATAGAGGTGTGGTTCTCCGAGCCCGCGCTCACGACGCCGGTGCTGAAGCTGACGGCCGAGCTGGCGCAGAACAGGAACCAGCGACTGCACTTCGACGTGTCGTCGCCCAACGGCATCCTGCTGTTCAGGGAGCTGTCCAATATCATATGTGCCTACGGTGAGTGTCATATTGAAGTGAGTACGTACGGTAGAATGAATGAAAGCTGGTAGGTATATAGTCACAAGCTGTGTATATTGTTCAAAGTTCACAGTCACATAGGTACACACAAGTTTGAAGAACAGAAAGGTGAAGGAGTATACACAGAAGCACAGTAAGATGTTCACAAGCACAAGAGAAGTAGAAGGCAGATAGGCAGAGTACATTTATCGGCTTTTTTTTTGCCTTGTTTTTTGTTTCACTTTTTGGGTTTTGTTTTGTTGTAGATTCAGTATATATTTGTGTTTTATTTTTAAACAGTATCTGCGATTGGATACGGACACTGTCTTTTTGTTGAGGTTTTTCGCAATGGTGTAATAAGATATGGTAATAATAAATAATATATATAATAATATATCCTCGATACGGCTCGCATCGTGAGGAGGTTCCTGTCTCTGGAGCCCTAACCACCGGTAACTTGGATTCTGCTCCCGTTACCGGCGGACCGCTATTTTTTATATTTTTAAATGTTTTTTTTTTAAGTTACTGTTATAAAAATATTTAAAAATGTAATAAAATAAGATCTAAAATGAATAAACGAATAATAATATAGTAATAAATAGATATAATAAAGTATAACATATAGTGATACATATTTATATATATATTTTAAGGTAACAAGCGCGTGAGATGCATTCAATGATTTACGTAAGAGTAATAACGTGTCGTCAGCCCAGCGGCATACACGGAGCGAGAGGTGTGCCGCTCGCTCGCGCGCTAGCGGTCGGTGACTCACGCGCTTGTTATTTAAATACTAAGATTAACTATTAAATATTCTAACCGTGACGCTACAATATTATTAATTACATAAAATCTAGCCTTGTTTCCAATTGTCGGGAAGAGCAAAATTTACCTTTTAAGGTCTAAACCAAAAAAAAAAATGCAATACCATCATTCAATGTATGGGCCTATGTTTATCATGTCTTATGAATCAGAAGGTCATATAATTTTATTTAAAAAAAGCAATACTAACTAGAAGTATTTATTAAAAAAATAACAATAATAGGGTATTTTTTTTTTACTATTTTAATTTGAAGATGGCGACGACATCTTACCACATTCAGACTGTGTGAAATACCTTGGCTTCCACCTTGATAGGCGTCTCACATGGAAAAACCATATGAAACAAAAGATGACCAGAGAGAGAAGACCAGTTTCGTAATATGCAGTCTCATGGGAAGAAACTCTGTACTGTCGACAGACAACAAGCTTCTTGTATATAACTCTGTATTAAAACCAGTTTGGACTTACGGAATAAAGTTGTTGCAAGCAAAAGCAACATTCTTTGTCTGCAACGAGTACAGATCAAAAAATCAAAATCAAAAGTCATTTATTCAAATTAGGCTGAGAATCAGCAGTTTTCGAACGTCAAAATACATAAGACAGTCCCCAAAAACGCCCACCCTTCACCACTTCCTAGTGCTTTAGCTGTGAAGAAGAAGTGGCGCAACAAACTCCCCAGCAACACAGCTGTTTGTTTAGTCGGAAAGACTTGATTCTATTCATACATAGGCAAAGTAATAAACATTACGAGACACAGAACATTAATAAAATAATTGGTCAAAATGTCAGCTAGCCATGCCAATAAAATGAAAACTGTTGAGGCCAAATAAAGCATAAAACAACTCATCATAAAAAATATTGTTACGAGTAGATCATGTCAATAACTAATGACATAATAAATAATAATAAAAAATACTTAGAAAGGCAATAAAAAATAATAAAATAATTATATGAACGCATATAACCTGTCACTAGATACACCAATTCTGGAGAAAGAACATAAACATTGTCTTGAGTTAATCACAGCGACCAACTATTCTTGTCATTTAAATAGTCGTTGATGGAATAGTAAGCCTTTAAAATTGCATCCTGAGGGCAATAGTTAACGCTCCTTGGTTCACAAGAAATTATGAAATTCATGAATATCTTAACATGCCGACCGTTACTTCTGAAATTGAGCGGTACAGGAAACAACACATAGAGCGAGTAACCTCACATCAAAATCCACTAGTAGCGGATTTGTTGGACCCGTCTGCGGTGGTCAAGAGACTTGGAAGGGGCCACCTTATTTGACTGGTAGGGCCGGCGCTGGCCGCTCCACCAGAAAAGCCATATCATCCCACAACAAATTCGCTTATTTATGGTCTATCGACCGATTGCAAATAATAATAAAGAAAAAAAGAAATTTGAAGATTAGGACGAAATATGTAACAGAAAAATAAAAATAAATTCATTTATATCCATTTTCTCAATTAAAAACGTTATAAACCAAATTTACTTTTCCTTGTTTTGAATTTCCCGCTAAAACGCTCCTTACAATGACTTTTTATCACTTGTACATGCAGACGTCAACTTTGCGTAAAGGGCATCGGTACAAATACTTTGTGTGGCTCAGTTTTAGAAGTAAAAAGTCATCGTAAGGAGTGTTTTAACGGTAAGTTCAAAACAACGAAAATTAAATTTGATTCAAAAACGTTTTTAATTGAGAAAATGGATATTAATCAATTTATTTTTATTTTTCTGTTATATATTTCGTCCCAATCTTCAAATTAAAATAGTTTTTAATAAATTGAAAAATACCCTTATAGAAATATATCACAATAACATGAAACCGTTAGACACCGCTATATACAGGGTGTTTGGCAGAACGTTGAACATACGAAAATGGTGGATAGGTGGGGTCATCTGCTACTTACTCAGCCCTTATTTATGGCCCTGGCTCCCTGTATATTTTTATTTTATGTTTTTTTGCTTTCTTCTAGTTTCACCACTTTATAATTTTAAAGTGTAGTGTTTATTAAAAGTGGGTAAAACAGGCAATATTTTTATTAGATGTTAGCTAGAAAAAAGTTATGAGTCCTCAAACTTACAGAAAAATGTAAAAAATATTTAAATCTTAATTTCAACTTGCATTAAAAAAAATATTGAGGAGTTCCAATTCTAGCAAAACATCCCTAGTGTGTGCCTTTCTAATGGTATGTAATTTGCTTTTATAAAAACAAACCTATAAGAGTTATTTAATTTTTTTTTTGGCCAGGGCCAAATAAATTAGGGCTAAGTAAGTAGCAGATGACCCCACCTATCCACCATTTTCGTATGTTCAACGTTCTGCCAAACACCCTGTATAATTGAAATCTACAGTTCCTAATGCTGAGTTGCAATGCGTGCACTGACTGGACAGGTATCAGTCTGGTCAGGTCCTTTCAGACACCAATCCACATGATCTGACCAAGATTGTTATGTCTGGACTTTTAAAAAGACTGTGACCTCTGAGTTTGTTTCGGCCTTACTTCTTAGAGTAGTCAGTTCTGAAACGCTGGCGAAGATTCTAAAGTATGATTGACGTGTAAAACTGTTTATACAAACCTACATAAAGAAATTAAATCGTTTATTATAATATTCGTCCGTCGCTGCCGAGTTCGCGAGCCAAACTGAGGGGCAATTCTCGCAATTTTAAGAACGTATCAATCTGTCGAAAATACCTCGAGTTTTCATAAATTTTTGATAACTTTTTGACATTTGACTGTCGCCGAGATGAGACTGTGAGTGGATTTTGAACGTTATTATTTACGAGAATTGCCCTTCTGACCGAAGTGTGTGTGCGCCCCTCTGACGTTGTGTCGCCCCTTCCACTCGCTGCGGTACTGTAGAGGATATTTACTCACTGTAAAACCTCACGCACACACTGGCAGCCGATGTTTAGGCTGTGTCTATGTTCGAGCATTTAGGATATTCTGAAATAAGAACGTCAAATAATTTTTAGGTAGGTGGTGTCTCGTGAGCTTTCATTCTATTGACAGGCGCGTCTTTGTAAGCATCTGAATGTCATCAGAACTCTTGAAATAAACGTGGAGTCCCACAGTTTAAGCGCCCCTTAATCTTTTAATTTATACCCTCACACACCCAGTACCTGGAGGCTCGTCTGAGCCTCCACAGTACTATGACCACGTGATCTCGCTGACATCTCATTTGACATATCCTCTAATACATGCTATTTTGTATATTTCAGGCAGCAGAATATTAACGATAGACGTCAACAAAAAACAGATGTACGCTATGAAACTGAAGGGCATCTCTCTATGCTTCTCTATACTGAAGTGTGCGCTGTGTGGCAACTACGCTAACTTCGGAGTGTTCAGGTAAATACAGGGTCAAATTAAATTAGCCACGTGTTGGGTATTGATATCGAGAACCAATGACATTAAAAAAGAAAATACGTTCCATATTTGTTCGAAACTTTTAATGACACTTATATGTACAGTAAGACAAACAAACAACTGTTATGTTATGGTTATTTGTAATTTTTGATACCGTGCGTCCCATCCCGAGTGGTATGGTGCTCGTAGGTCGGCACGCGCGCAGGTACTAATATCACGCGCTCGGTGCGTGCGTGCGGTGCGTGGAACTGTGCGCACGTTGAATCCTTGGCGAACAAAGCATCATCTGAATTTCGGATCTGGCACAATTTCACAGGCGGAAACGGATTTCTTGAAATTGTAAGCTGGTGGTTTAAGTGATTATTGTTTCCGCCACAAATTATTATTTTTGTTCCATCAGCAGCACGTAGGTAAAGTATTACTAGTTAATTTAATTTGATATTATTACTGTCCTACCGCCCGACCGTGGCTCGAGCCAGCCCGCGCCGCTGAGTCTGTAGCTTTAATTTAGTCCCTAAATAATAATCACTTCATCACTTCGAATAGCCCGTCCCATGCTGCCCTCTTCCACGGATGCTCTAAGCCGTGGTTCGTACCCCACAGGAGGTGCCGTTAGCGAGCAGTCGCTATAGTTATAAAATTATTTAAGCTTAAAATTTTAAATAAATATGCCCTGGCCACAGGCAAAGCCAGTTAAGCAGCCGAGACAACCTCTTGGTTGAAAATCGAAATGTTTACCTCAAATAAAAAAAAAAATGCGACGGCGTATCTAATCTGCAACCCCATTTCAGGGAAACAAGCGAAAGACTTGTGACAGCTGATTGTAATTGTAAGGGTCTTAAAATGGACTTTGATATAGAAGCAGAAGACTATATAAACTGTTAAGATATATCAAAAAGTACAATATTAGAAATAGAAGACGCGCGTATGTCGTCGGTTGCTCTCGCTAGTGAAGTGTGCTGGGCCCCACGCCCGCGCCGCCACCCGACGCCTGACGAAGAAAGCCGACAGCGCCCGAACAATAATGTATTCTATTTTTTCAGGTTATACGGCGACGAGGCTCTCGATAACGCGCTAAATATGTTCGTCAAGTTGCTGCTCAGTATACCACAGAGTGATCTACTTGTAAGTATTATTTTTTATATACTAGGTTCTGCCTGCGGCTTCACCCGTGTGAATGTCGGAAATTATCCCACGGGAACATGCTACCGGGACAAAAATAGCCATTGTTACTTCTTTTAACATTAGCTATCTGCCAGTGAAGTCCCGTCAAAAACGGTCTAGCCGTTTCGTAGATTGGGTTAATCTGTACGAAATTCAGTACGAACAGACGAAAAGACAAAGAAATGTTATAATAAGTACCGTATATACTTTCATATTACTATGCATTCAGTAAAAAACTGTTATTTTGACATTACAAATAGACACTTCAATTTTATTTATTTATGTAGTTTTAAATTTTTGGGGTTTAAGTTTGGCATGACTTAACTCCCCCTTAATAAGGAGGTTGATAATATCTTATCTTATATAAAAACTTGAGTTTAAAATGTGATTGAGGACCAGAGGGCAAATTCTCGTAATTAAAAACGTTCAAAGTCTAGTCGCAGTCTCATCTCCGCGACAATCTAATGTCAAAAACTTGCCAAAAGTGTATGAAAACTCGAGGCATTTTTGACATATTGAGACCAAGATCACACTGTGAAAGTTCTTCTTAAGGTGAATCAAGTCCACATTTTTACCATACAAACTTCGGGAGGGTATTACTCCACTGTTCGACAATGTACATCAAAAATTAAACATAGTATGGTTTTGTCTCATTGTTAATATTGTCTGTACGGAAACAGAACACTAAAATAAAAAGCCATTAAAAAGTTAGGAGCCAACAGAGATTTGTTTTTCTTGCTAATTTAACCTAACTTGGGGCGTGTTTAAGTAATAAAAGAAGTATAAAATCTCCAAAACCAAATCGGTACCGACAAAGCTCAAATATCGAAAAGTACAATAAATTTTATTGGTCATTTATTTATACAGTGATTTTTGCATAAAACCCGATCTTCCGAAGGACAGTTCTTAATTTTTTACGCGCCTATTTTACTATAAATGATCCTGCATCTCACTCAATAACGTTGTGCGTGTAGACTATCGTCTAATTGCTCATCACTGATACTACCTCTGTCGGACACGATGCCTGGTGAGACAGCGTGTTTTTTAGCCAGGCCCACCAGTGAGTTCGAGCGCGCGACTAGATTCCCCTTAATTACGAGAATTGCTCCTCAGCTTCTGCCCGCAACTGCGTCCATGTCAAATTTCTTGTTCCCGACCCACCCCGTGGCATAGAAACGCCTGCCCGTACGAGTACTTCGTATTCGTGACTTTTCTTCTTTTTGCTCGGCTCCCAAGAGTCCTAGCGTGATGTTATATAGCCTATAGCCTTCCTCGATAAATGGGCTATCTAACACTGAAAGATTTTTTCAAATCGGACCAGTAGTTCCTGACATTAGCGCGTTCAAGCAAACAATCAAACCAACTCTTCAGCTTTATAATATTATATATTACTAGCTTTTGCCAGCGGCTTCGCCCGCGTGGAGGTCGGTGTATTATACATATAAACCTTCCTCTTGAATCACTCTGTCTATTAAAAAAACCCGCATCAAAATCCGTTGCGAAGTGTTAAAGATTTAAGTATACTTATGTATGCTGGATATAGGGACAGAGAAAGCGACTTTGTTTTATACTATGTAGTGATTATACAAGCTTTTGCTAGCGGCTTTCACCCGCGTGGAGGTCGGTGTATTATACATATAAACCTTCTTCTCTCTTCTTCTTCTCTTGAATTACTCTGTCTGATGAAAACCGCATTAAAATCCTTTGCGTAGTTTAAAAAATCTTAGCATACAGACTCGAAAAGCGATTTTGTGTTATATTATGTAAGGAAGATGTGTGTGGGCGTGTGGCTAAGTAATATTAGCCGCACGAATCGATCGATCAGGTTAAGCGACGCTTGCCGCGGTTGGTCCGTGGATGGGTGACCATCTTAAAATACCAAGACCTCTCCGTGCCTCGGAAAGCACGTTAAGTCGTTGGTCCCGGCTGTCATTTGTAGATCTTTGGCAGTCGTTACGGGTCGTCAGAAGCCCGAAAGTCTGACAACCGGTCTTTCCAAGGGGTATCGTATTACCCAGTAACTGAGCTGTAGAGGTCAGATAGGCAGTCGCTGCATGCAAAATACTGGTATTCAGCTGCATCCGGTTAGACTGGAAGCCGACCCCAAGATGGTTGGGAAAAGGCTAGGCAGATGATGACTATGTAAAGAAGATAAGTAAAGATTTATATTAGCCCAGATTTTTACCATGATGTCTCACGCTATTTGTTTGTCATTGTGCCCCAGGACTACCCCAAGCTGTCCCAAACGTACTACGTGCTCCTGGAGCGCCTGGCGCAGGACCACATGCCGTTCCTGGCCAACCTGCAGCCCGACGCCACGCTCTACATACTGTGCTCTATCTCCGAAGGACTCACGGCTCTCGGTAAGTGAACATCCGCTGGGTTCCACTTCTAGTGAAAGATGACGAATGAAAGACATAAATTAAGAAAAAGTGAAGCATGGTATATGATTTAGACTTGACTGGAAGAAATTGAAAACACTTGTTTGAGTAAAACAAAAGTTTTTAATATATTCACAGTTTAATTGGTTTATTTTACGTTTTACAAAGGACAACAGCTACCTTTACAAAAGTGAAGTTTTAGAAGAGGCTCAGGTAGCAGAGTTGCCAATTTATCTAAATGTTTTTACTATAATGTTGCCAATGGCAATAATATTAAGATATTCTCTTAAATGTTGTAAACAACACTTGTGAAGTACATGGTATTTCAAGGGTTTGCTAAATGTTCTGAATTAACCTAACGTCAAAAAGGTTTAATTTAAATTCTCCAATCAATGATTCCCTCGTTATTCTTGTGATTAACAAACATGGCCGTGACTATAGTAATAAATAAACCGTCTTATACCAAAATCCGTTTTTTTAAACTCGTTTTAAATTTGTTTAAAACCACGATCACGCAGGCCGTACATTACTTACGTATTAGTTTAAAAAATAACTTTCAAAACCTGATTGAATACATTCATCATTTTAGGATACTACTTTTTTTAGGATTAGCCAGACTAAGAACAATCTTGATAACATTTTAAAAAAATGTTTTGTGTTTAGGCTTTTACTCAGCCACTGCATATTATTCTAATGTGATGTTTTTATTGCCCTTGATATATCCGATTTCAGGGAGGAGGGGTGTGTGGTCTAGATCTTGTCGTGTGAAGCCTCAGTGCATTCTATTATAAATAATACTTAACAGTAATACACTTAGATGTTGATTTATTCAGAACCAGTCCAAGCACGTTTAGACAAGCTATAAATAACGTATACTTTAGTAAAGACAGTAATACCAATACTCCTAGTTAAAACACATTTATTTGCATTTTTTGTTTTGTTCTAGTTTGTAAGTAAATAATATTTGAATTTGTTTGTTTGTTAATATTTAGAAATAATAATTTGTTTAAGAAGATTCTATTTTATTTTTGAGATGTTTTTCTTCTTTTAACTTTAGGCACATGGTTTTTAATTTGTGGAACCTTTTAAATGGCAACTGTAAGCGCTAAATGTATATTATTTAGGTAGATATTAGATTAAGCTTTCTGAAGGATAAATAAATAAATATTTTAAATCAATATTAAACCGTGTGGCTTTAAATCAAAAAGCTTTAAAACCAAATGATTTAAAATTGCCGTTTTGTATGTAGTCTATAGTCGTGATGTCAAAAAATCTGACAGTGAATGGTCTGTGAATATAGTGAAAAGGATTTAAATAAATACTCTTTATATTATTTCTTTTCAGATACGAGTGTTTGCACAGGATGCTGCGCCACGCTCGATCACATAGTCACATATCTATTTAAGCAGTTAGTGCAGAAATGTAAGTATTACCACCTCACTTTCATTTTCATTAAATTTGTTTACTTTTAAGTACAATACAATGTTAATAGGGTATTTTACTCTATAAGAGAACATCTCAAAATTTATTATTGAGATAGCTTAGGCAAAAAGCAGTCGGAAAATGTTAGTTTTAGCATTTTCCGACCTAACAAAATGAATTTCCGCCAATTTATTACGAATTAGCCGCCATGTTATTACGTCATACCGCTGTTTTAACTAATCAATTGAGCAACTTTGTACTTTTATTCTTTTCGTAACCAAAGTATTTTTGTATTGAAATAATATCTTGCACTCAGGAACAGCAAACAAACGATAAGTAGAATAGTAACTATTTTTTGTATTTATAAACAATTATCATACAAAATATCAGCGCATTTGTTTACACAGCAAACTGACGTCATACTCACAGAGGAATCTGGCGTCAATATGAAAATGTAAATTTTAAATGCTTTTTTATGGCATAAATCTATTAGATAAAAGAAATGTGTTTTTTTAAGTGGTTTATTAGCACTATATAATCTAGACACTTTTCAAAAATAGGTGTACTGCCGTATTGGTGAAACAATTTAAAAAATGGCGGATATGGGTACTGTCGACGGAACTACCCGCACCCTTGGCAGACCATGACCTGAGTTAGGATATTTTTTTTTTAAATTATGGTAGTACATTCCCGTAAAAGCCAATTAATACATTTTGATGATGTTTTCAGCTAGCAACAAAGTGTCCAACCCGCGCCAGCCGCCGCCGGAGACCAGCAATATGTTCATAGAAGTGTTACAGCGACGGCCGGAGATCATGCAACAGTTACTAGCAACGGTAAGTACTGTGGACCTAGGTGGCTCAATATCATGATAACTAGCTTCTGCTCGCGACTTCGTTCGCGTCAAATTTCTTGCTCACCCGACCCACCCCGTCGCTTCAAAACTTCGTATTTGTGACTTTTTCTCTTTGCTCGTCTCCTAAGAGTCTTAGCGTGATGTTATATAGCCTATATAGTCTTCCTCGATAAATGGGCTATCCAACACTAAAAGAATATTTCAATTCGAACCAGTAGTTCCTGAGATTAGTGAGTTCAACCAAACAAACTCTTCAGCTCATAATCACCATCTGTCTAGCCTTTTCCCAACTATGGTTGGGTCGACTTCCGGTCTTACCGGATGCAGCTGAATACCAGTATTTTACATGGGTAAACAACCCAGTTACTGGGTAATATGATGCTCCTTGGTAAGACTGGTTGTCAGACTTTCGGGCTTCTGACGACCCGTAACGACTGTCAAAGATTTATGTTATTATTCCCTATTGACTGAATATTGATGCTGATCATTTGATGCACATATCGAATTGAAGGGATTGTGAAAAAATATGTAAATCGCAATGTTGTGGCAGCGGCCATCTTGGAGTTACAATGATCCTACTGCATAGTATAAAATGAAGTCGCTTTTCGTGCCTTTACGCTTAGATCTTTCAAACTAAGCAACGGATTGTAATGCGGTTTTCATCAATAGACAGAATTATTCAAGAGGAAGGTTTATATGTACAATAATAGTCTTGTCCCTGCTCCGTCATTTTTAACATCGCTCTGTACTAGTTCATTTCGGTCAGTGAACTAGTTCTTTCTATTAGGTCTATTCGGTCTTCGCTCTCAGCAGTACTTTTATAGATCACAGAGCAAAAATTTAACGTATCAGTCAAATCAGTCGCTGTCATTCTCGTTCTCGTTCGGACATACGCAAGGGCTCTTTGTAATTGTACGAGGAGCTATTAGATTTAATAGACCGATTACAAGTCAGCATTCGGAAACGTTTCTTTTAGTACACTGCTAAGAAACGGTTCCTATTCGTTCATCGTTCACGAACTACACAAGACTATACAATACATCGACCTTCATGCGGGCGAAGTCGCTGGCAAAACCTAGTACTGAATATATTAAATTGTATTGTCATCAGAACTAAAGGTGTGTACCAAATATCAAAACAATCCGTAAACAGGAACGGGGTAAAATTTAAACTACCAAATTTGACCCAAAAAAGCCAATGGCAAGCTAAATTAAACAATTTTTTCAGGTCTTGAACGTAATAATGTTCGAAGACTGCTGCAACCAGTGGTCGATGTCGCGCCCTCTCCTCGGCCTGATCCTCCTCAACGAGGAGCAGTTCTCCCGCATCAGACAGGACATGATCTCGCAGCAGCCGCGCGACAAGCAGCCCCAGCTGGCGCACTGGTTCAACGGGCTCATGGCTGGCATCGAGCCCAACCTGCTCACCAAGAATAGGGACAGGTAGGTCCTAATACCGCCAGTCATCATTATCATTAGAGCGGCAAAACGTTCACTACTGGACCTCGGCCGGTTCTGTGCTTCTCTCATCCCGGATTCCTGCGAGGTTATCGGTCCAATTTGTGGGAAGCCTTCTAAAAATAAGTCGTAATACCGACTCCTGTCGGCTGGCCTGGGCGACCAATTTTACGGTGTACCCTGGCTCAATCCTCCTAACCATACGCGTTACTCGTCAGGTATAAATGTGTGACTCAAAATATGACAGTTTATAAACTTATCATATTTTTGTTGAGTGTGGAAATTTTTACTACATCGTTATATTGGGCACATGTACTACCCACATGTGCTACATGAAATATTAGCTGACCCGACAGACGTTGTCCTGTCTCAACTATGAATATTTATTTATTTATTTATTAGACCAAAAAACAAATACACATGTTACACAATTTGCCTTAGCTATTTAAAGTTATACTTAAGGGAACCTAGTCGCAGGCTCGAACTCACTGTTGGGCCTGGCTAAAAAGCACACTGTCTCACCAGGCATCGTGTCCGACAGTGGTAGTATCAGTGTTGAGCAGTTAGAAGGTAGTCTACACGTACAACATTATTGAGTGAGATGCAGGATCATTTATAGTACACCAGGCGTGTAAAAAATTACGAACAGTCCTTCGGAAGATCGGGTTTTATGAAAAAATCACTGCATAAATCAATGACCAATAAATTTTGTTGAACTTTTTGATATTTGGGCTTTGTCGGTACCGACTTGATTTTTCAAATTTTACACTTCTTTTATTACTTATACACGCCCAAAGTTAGGTTAAATTAGCAAGAAAAACGAATCTTTGTTGACTCCTAACTTTTTAATGGCTTTTTATTTTTGTATTCTGTTTCCGTACAGACAATATTAATAATGAGACAAAACCATACCATGTTTAATTTTTGATGTACATTGTCGAAAAGTGGAGTAATACACTCCCGAAGTTTATAAGGGAAAAATGTGGACTAGGTTCACCTTAAGAGTAAATCAGTTACAATTGTGTCTAGTTGTTAGCATCTGCTGCCGAACTAGGTTTATAGCCTGTGTTTCAGCAAGCAGCGCCTCGAGCCCTCGGACTGGGTATGCAAGTATGAGCTTAACGGAAACATTTTTGTATTAAAATATGAACTTAACGAATAGCTTAACTTAAAGAATAAAAGGGTTGCTGTCCTCTGGGTGTGTAGGTGGAGGATGTGAGTGTATGTGTGTGAGAGGGTGTGTATAAAATAGGATAATTTTAGCTAGTAGATTCTAATGTTGTCCATAGGTTTACAAAGCTGCCAGATAGTTCAACACTATTTTAAGATGGTAAATATATTTTCAGTTTGATCGTTGTCAATATTAACTTCCGTATCAATGTTAACTTCCAAAGAAATTGAATTCGCATTTTATAAATAAATGTCACGCGCAACTTTCTTATTTTTTTTTTTCATAAGAACCCTCTCCTGACAATGACAAACGCAACAAAACAAGAATTAGCAAAATTGGTTCGAAAATACTCCTTATGGCAAGTTGTTCCGCCGCGAGAAAACAACCATTGAAATTTCTCGGTGTATAATTTTTAAAATCCCGGTAAAACGTTCCCTGGGGATAATTCCCGACCTCCGAGCAAAGCCACTCTCAACTCATACTGCTTTATCTTTTCCAGATTCACACAAAACCTGTCGATGTTCCGTCGCGACATCAACGACCTGCTGAAGGGCGCGGCCGGCGTCAGCGGCGGGAACCCCAGCGACATGATGACGTCATAACTGGGCCCCCACTACTGCAGGCCTGGGCCACTTGTTGGGCATGTGGCGGTGGGGTTGGGGGCGCCTCTATGTTGTTGTTAGACTAAGGACTCACGTGCAATGCCAATCTCTGAACGCGTAAAGGTATTCCTCGAAATTCAATTTTTTTTTACGTTTTCCGCAATTCGCAGATCAGTGCCAGATTGTATGTTTAATTAAAATATGATTCGCAACCGGCTTTACAGAATAGAGTATTTTACTATATATAAGAAAAAATCTCGGAAATAAAAAAAGTCGGATAATATTGGTTTTATTAGTTCATGAAATAACAAAATACATTTTAACAAAGATTTCAGTTTTTGAACACTATAAAATAGTAGCCGCCATGTTATTACGTCATACCGCTGTTTAAATTAATCCGGTGAACAACTTTGTACTTCTATTATTTTCGTAACCAAAGTAATTTTTATTGAATTGATATCTTACATTCAGGAACAGCAAACCAATGATAAGTAGAATAAAAACTATTTTTTTTATTATAAACAATTATCATACAAAATATCCAACGCAATTGTTTACACAGAAAACTGACGTCATGCCCACAGAGCAATATGACGTCCACTGCGTCCAGCGTTTTCGTTAAATTATGCGCGAAATATGAAAATGTAAAATTTAAGTCCATTTTTATGGCACTAATCTTTAAGTAGTTAACTAAAAATGTTGTTTTTTTTGTGGTTTATTTTACCGTTTTAGAACCTAATTATGACAGTTTCAAAAAATGGGTGTAATAGCCTAAAAAGACCCTAAAATTCATCAATACAATTCTCTCAAATTCACATAATCCCATTGAATGACTATAACTCATTCAATGATATTATATGAACTTCGGTCGCGAATCAACATACCTGACATTGACCTCCAAATTGCAAAAAACCTGAAGAAAACATAAATTTCCTGGCCTACTTTAGCGCATACAACTTTAACATGTTTACAATATAATTCTGTCTCTGTCATCTCCAAACGATTGACGGAAACGGAACGATATTTAAATCAGCGATTGCTGAACGCCCTGTTAAGGTACTAGAAGAACCAGTTAGCTTCATATCATACGCTCTACCAATGATATATTATTACCTTTAGACGCGTTACCGGCGCTCAATATTGGCAAGATAAATGACAGGTAATTGCCTGTCTTGTTATTAGTCACGTACCATCCAGTGACGCGGCGCAACGCTAGTGACGTAACTAAATAAATATGTTTATCTCTTTTTAACAACAGGAATGGGTCTTTCCTGTTCTTCGCGCACTGTATGATTGTATGTACCAGTAGGTACCTATATTCATGGTTTACTCTGTCTTTGAGTGCTCTAATGTTCGTGTGTAACGCGTCTATTTATACGTCATTGGCTACTACGCTACATTTTCGGGGCGTATCATACGCCATTACTTTCAATGGCAACGCCTACCGTTTGACAGTTAGATTCATTTTCATTAATAGAACCCCCAACTCTATCGCTATTTTCTTATTAACGTTTTATTGCTTTTTATGTGTACTATGAATTTGAAGTCAATTATTTATTAATACAATTTGCAAATGCGATTTATCAGAATCAAAATCGACGTAGTATTATAATTGTATGACGTTTTCATTCATAACTACCTTCTGACACAACGCGTTTTTACTTCATTGTTGCTTAGCGCTCTGACTTATTGTTTTGTTTTTGCCCGGCCTCTAAGGGTCGTAACGTGATGTTTAATGGCCTATAAACATTCTTGAGAATTGAGCTATTTAATGCAAAAATAATTATTGAAATCCGACAGACAGTTCCGGAGATTAGCGCGTTCAAACACACAAACTCGTCAGGTATATTGTTAGTAGAATAGATAAATCAAAGGAATTTTCGCTACACTGTCTTATCAAATTGCATGTTCGTAGAAATCTTGTCGATATACAAGAAATTTTAAAAAAAATACTCGTCCTCCATTTAATCCCTTCAAAACAAGGCTGAACAAGCATCTTCTGGGCACGCACAACCCATCATAGACAGAGAGGTCAAGAGCAGGCCCATTCAATAATAAAAAAATGCACACATACAAAGTAGCCCAAAAGCCTTCTATTCAAGTAGAAAAAGTTATACAACTTGGTCCATTGTATGATGACGTCATTGTGAAATGAGAGCAGTGGTGGCCCAGTGGTAACGGCCGCGACTTACGAGTTGTAGGTCGTAGGTTCGAACCCCGACAGGCGTTTCACTTTTTGTAAATTATTCCATCACCACTGCTCTCAAAACGGTGAAGGAAAACATCGTGAGGAAACAGGCATGTCTTAGAACGAAAAATTCGAATATATGTGACATGTACCTACCCGCACTGGGCCCGCGTGGGCCTGAGGCCTGTGTCCCTGCAGTGAACATTATCTAATATATAAAATTCTCGTGTCACAGTTTTCGTTGCCATACTCCTCCGAAACGGCTTGACCGATTTTGATGAAATTTTTTGTGCTTATCCGGTATCTATGAGAATCGGCCAACATCTATTTTTCATCCCCCTAAATGTTAGGGGTAGTCCACCCCTAAATAATTTATAAGGCAAAACAACGTTTGCTGGGTCAGCTAGCACATTCCATGCCAAGCACCCAGCATATGGGTCGAAAAATAGTTGATTCGTGTGCCCACAACTTGCATCCGAGGCGTCGCAATAAGTAGCTATTGATGATTCTGTTCATGCCCAGGACCCGACTAGCGAGACTACTTATAGCGACGACTCGGATGCGAGTTGTGGGCACACGAACTAATTATTTTTATTTTTCTTGCTTGGCATCGAATGTGCTAGTAGGCTAATAAGATTATGATGATGTCAGGGCTGGGACCACAAACAATACAAATCTGCGTTGCGACGATTAGAATAATTACAATCAAAACAAAATTCCGTTATAGGAGCTTTTGCTGAGTGACTGCGAAGATGTTAGGTCCTTGAATTAAGTTAGGTTAGGTCAAATAACAAATACTAACTGGAATAAATATATTCATAATTATCGTTAAAGAATTGATAACTGCAAACGCAGTACATGGCAGCTACTAAGACTTTTCCTTCTGCCAACTATTTAATTTGAAGATTGGGCCGATATATTTAACAAAAAAATAAAAATAAATTTATTAATATCCATTTTCTCAATTAAAACGATTAAAATCAAATTTATTTTTGGTTGTTTTGAATTTACCGCCAAAACGCTTCTTACGATGACTTTTTATCACGTGACATCGTGACATCAGCTTTGTGTAAACAACACCGGTACAAATACTTAGTTTGGCGCAGTTTTAGAAGTATTTGCGCACAGAGGCACCGCACACCAGTAATACCACTTTCTATCCATTAAAAATCTTGTTAATTTTAAACTCGACATTCACTTGTTTACAATTTAACTACTTTAGTTTACACAAAGTTGACGTCACATGTGGTCACGTGATAAAAAGTCATCGTTAGAAGGGATTTTGGTGGTAAATTCAAAACAACGAAAAATAAATTTGGTTTAAATCGTTTTTAATTGAGAAAATGGATAAAAATCAATTAACGTTTATTTTTCTGTTACATATTTCGTCCCAATCATCATATTAGAATAGTTTTTAATAAATTAGAAAATACCCTATTCTTTTATAAATGATTGACATTGAAATATTGAGTTAAATTAAATTAGCTAGTTAAACTCCACAGTCGTGTTGGCTATCGATACCTGAACATGATCAAATAATAGATTGAATTAGATTTTTTTAAATTTAAAACTTCTTCAGGCAACTTGTTCTTTCTGAACAGTGAACGAAACTGAACCATTACGGCACGGCTGAATCGGATATACTCAATTGGAGCCGAGTATAACCAATTCGATTCGAATGATACTGAATCTCGTATACTCGGCTGCAGTCGGTCGGTGACGCTGAATCGGGTAAACTCGACGCTGAATCGCTTATACTCGGCTTCAGTCGTAAGTTAACACTTCAATCCACTCTTTTTTGTGTTATCTTATCGAGACCCAGTTTTAAATTTTATGTTGAGAAATTAAATTAGCTAGTGAAACTAGATAGTTAATTTGAACCCAGTTACAGTAGTTAAATAAATAAATACAGCAGTTAATGTGTAATTATTATTTTACAAATACCTAATATATTCTCAAAGCTTAGAATTGCTCGTAAAAGAGTTTACTTGAATGTAAAAAACTCGATGTCGCTGCCTGCTTTAAAAGAGGCTCCGTTTGAGTCCGAAACTTTTCGATCAGATCGAAACTAACAAATAAACCTGTTATAAATCTTGTCTCAAAAATTCATAGTACACAAATAAGTATAAAATGTAAAGTTAAAAATTAAAATATAATTATACTATTAAATATTAATTTTAATTAAAAATAAAACTGTTAGTTCAGAGTACGTCGACAATTTCACTAATATCACAATTTGAGCTTCATTTAAAGTATTTTTTATTATTATTATTATATCACTTTTATTTTATTCTTTCGTTTTAAAAGTATGAAATTTAATCTTACAGTTTTGTTAGGTTCTTCGTGATTGTTTTTAAGCATTTGTTGTTTAGATTTTTTTAAGATTTAGATTGGTGTCATAATGGTGTACCACTACTTGGCTTTAAGGCCACTGCTGGGCATAAAAACTTATTCATCAGCATCTATCTAGCCTTTACCCAATTTTTTTTCTAATACAAGCTCTTTAAAAAAATCTATCTGCCTAGACTTTTCCCAATTATTATGGGGTAAGATTCCAGTCCAAGCGGATGCAGCTATCAGTATTTCACATGGAGCGACTGTCTATCTGACCTCCACAACTCAGTTACTGGGTATCACGATACCCCTTGGTAAGACTGGTTATCGGCTTGTTAGACTAGCTATCGATAAATCACAACTCGACTCCACAACTTCCCATAAATATGTATTTTTATCCAGCAGTGGCGAAGCCTGTCGACGTCACAGTAGTGACGTATGCCATGTGACGTCACAATTAATTCGTGTATATTGTTAATGTGTTGTGTTGCAAGCAATATGTTCCTTACCGTATGACTTTAACTATGTGAGTGCCCTAAATTATTTGCTTATATTTTTGTCGTTAAATTATCTAACTAGCTGGTTTTAGAAGACTTTTCATCTTATTTTGTGGTATAAACGCCAATTTTCGTCGCAGCCACGGTCAGAAATGCGGTAGCGAGATGGCACACGATGTAATTTGTAGACTAATATACACCGTGATATTTTAGTCGTCTTACAACGGTAGCCCACTTCATGTATCCAATGAGTACTAATCATTTATATTTAAAAAAAAATGATATTTTTGAACATTTGCATAATAAAAAAAAATGAAAATATAATTCACTTAGACGCATGACGTAGTTTGAAACACCCTGTTATGGAGATGGAATTAATGATGGAATGTAATGGTAGGTAGGTAGATATCTTCTACCGTTTGATACGTAAACATTATTAACAGGGAGGGTGATTCATAATTCTAAAGCATTATTTTTTCTTTGTACCTATTAGCTTAATTAATGGTAACCGTTTTTTAATCGCGATTGTAGGTATTTTATGTCGGATACATTGAGTGGACCACCTTTGTAAGACGAATAAAATGTCACGGTGTATATTCTCCGTCCTACTTTCACGTTTTATGACCACAACTGCACCTAGTTTTGGCCTTTACGAACGTTTTTCCGGCCAACCAAACACAGTATCAGATTCACTGATCAATGAGGCACAGTTTCTGAATGTCGTGCGGTATTATATCGCGCACTGGATTATCAGCTCTCGGTGTTGAACTGAGCATGGAGAATCCACGAGTGCATCCCAGCGCGTCAAAAAAGCACACTGTTCGATTTTGAACTCTCAGCGGTAGGCAGTGCGTTGAAGATCCAGTGCGCAAAATAATCTCGCCGCGATATTTTTAAGTCCACGTTGTCCAACGCGTAGATTCGTAAATCTTTTTTCAAATCTAATATAATCGTGTATACAAGGTGTAACAGAAACTCTATTGCTATCCTAAGCACTAAAAATAACAGCTGGTATAGAATCACTATTTATAGTTTCAGCTCAAAATAAAATACTCTAAGAATTGATACCAAATTTTCGGTTTCAAATGTTTCTTAAATTTAAATCATAACAAACGTGTCACCGCACTACGTAGGTCAATAACTTTCCACGTTACTTGCCAATATCACGATAAAATCTCTTCCGAGTGATGTGTTTATTTCTTATTAAAAAGTTCGGTTTCTGATATCAATGTACTAAAAATTCTCATAACTTCCGAACATATAGAGATAGTATTAAAAAACCCTTCCAATATCGTTTGATATCATCCAAAGAAGCCGTGTCCTTGTTATGTATATACCCACAACACAACGACAAACAATGTTAAACGATGATAGCTGCAAAAGTTAAAACTGTGGCGCAGCTACCAACGCCCTACTCCTAGTGAAAGGGTAGGTTGTTCCAAGACTAATTAGACGTGGGTCGTAACGTCTTTTGGGCGTAATCGGTTATACGTAGTTTCGTGGATATGAGTAACTAGTTTCAAAACCGATTATTTTTGAAACTAGTTACTTTTGTATTGCGTTTGTTGTGATTACGAAAATGTTACAGGTTATACGTATTATACTATTAGTTTTACTTGTGTGTTATGTCAACTGTGAGTTACGTACGTAAAATAATCGTTACATTTTTGTCCACGAAACTAGTTACACGATTATCAGCCTCGTGAACAGTTTCTGAAACCCATTACGTTGAATAACGCACGCCTCTAAGATTAATACATAACAAAGGTATTTAAACAAGAATATTAGGAAAAAAAATCAAAAATAAACATTTTCAGACAAATGCCGTGTGTGTGAGTACCTGATGAAGAGTAAGGGAGGGTGATGTTCTGCGACGTGTAATATCTAGCTATCTTTTTCAACTTTAAAGCTTTGTCCATACAGGCGAAGTCTGTTGTTTTGATTATTAGATAATCACTAGGGACCGGATAATCGGATGCATATTTACCTAAAGTAATTTTTTAGTTATGAAAGTATGGAAGCGGCTTCTTAAAATATTTTTTTTGTATTAAAATCCCGGGATGCCAGCAACACCGGGAATGCGTAACTAGTCAGTTGTATAGTATGGAAGCGACTTCTAAATTATTAGGATTGCACAACTATTCAGACCCATATTTCTTTAAAATTTACCCCGATGGAAATATGTGTACCTATACCTATGTACCTAGGGTGTAAGTCAGTAAGAGTAGGGGTGGTCTGTGTTAGTAAAAACATTATTTTTTTACGTTAAATTAAAAAAATAGGTACAAAAGCGCATTCCATTTTAGCCAACCTCTCAACTTCAGGTAAATATGCATCAGTTTGAACACCTCCATACAAATTTGTTGACACAATCGGCGCAGCCGCATCCCGCACGGGATTCGCTTCAGAGCATTATGATTTGTTTTTTTTATTTATTTAACCATTTATGCACACACAAATAAACATACAAGAAGAAACGAACTGAAAAATAGGTACAAAGGTAATGCTTATTTCTACAGAAATCTCTTCCAGCACACCTGCGATAGGAGAGAAGATAACAGAGATGTAGACAGCGTGTATTTAAGTAGGATTGAAAACATAAAATTACAAAATATGCTCTAATTTAATTATACACATATAATATGAGAATATACATACATACATACATACTTCTAAAATAAATATCACTAAAATATATAGTATAATTTAAATAATAAACACATAAGCAATTATGACAAAGTGTCAATCATATACAGGGTAAGTTTATATCCAGTGCGCAAACTGTAACCATGAATTCAGCATATCATTCTAGAGCCCCAACGCAGAAATTTTTCGTCGGTTTTACAAAAATAAAAATAAACTGTTTCATAGAAAAGTGCAATACCTACGCGGTCAAAATGTATGGAACTGCTGATATTTTTTTGTCTAGAATGATATGCTGAATTCATGGTTACAGTTTACGCACTGGTTAAAAACTTACCCTGTATGTTAACGGCAGAATATAGTGAATAGGCTTCTAGTTACCAGAGCGTATTTATCGACAAATATCAGCAAATATATGTGGGCACATGAATTGTTCTCTGTGTGACCGCAAAGTATATTGTATTAGTGTGTTGAGTGCATTCTATTGAAATAATGTTAAATATAAACTTGTATTATGTCTAGCTGTACCGAAATCAATATCAGGAAAAAGTATATAACTTACAAAATATACATAATCAGCATATATCGTTCCCACAGGCCTCCTCTCGGCGAGAGGGAGTGGGCCGTAATCCGCCACGCGGGCCCAGCGCGGGTTGGTAGATGTCACATGTTTTCGAAGTGTTGGTTCTGGTTTCCTCACGATGTTACCACTCTGCCACCACTGCTCTTCGTATTACATACCACGCCTTGTAATCTCTGACGGGGTAGGCAAAGACCACTTATCACCTGTTAAAAGTATCAGCTAATAAGATGCGAGCCTTCTGGGAAGCAGTCTTCTGGTAAGCTTCCCGGGAAGAAGTGGCGCAACAAACTTCCCAGCGGCACAGATGTCTGTTAAGTTAGAAGAACTTGTTTCTGTACAATAGTAAGTAATTAACATTACTAAACAACAAATTAAATGTTTTTGCCCCCACAGTAAGATAACAGGCTTATGTTAATAATGAATTTCGGCCAATCTCAGCGGAGACTAGCCATCGACGCGGGAGAAATTATAATGCACAAGTGCAAAGGTGCACTATCTCTCTTCCCTCACACTCATAGTCCTCGGGGACGGCAATCCGACACGACCGAAGCGAGATGAGGCGCAGGACCAACTTCTTAAAATGCTTTTATTATTAATATTGACACAGGACAGCTAGGCATAATGTTGGTTTACCGTTTTTTGTTGAAAAATGTAGCGTCCCTCGTGTCTCTGATAAAATAATAGCAATAATATGGTTGAATGCAGAAAATGTAGAAACTATGACAATATCTACTTATACCTCTGCCAGCGACTTGGCTCGCTTATTTTAACTCTGTTAACGTCTTGTTTTAACTTAAAATAATTATATTCTAAGACACCCGGCAATACTGAAGCGGTGCCGAAGATTACCCTCTACATACAAACTCACAAATGATATCTGTTTACTTTAATATAGTATAGATTGAGGTATGAAAAATCACCCATCCAGAAATATACCGTGAAAATTTTCCTTTACTTTGTTATCAATAATTGTAATCTACATTTTAATGTTTCTTTACATTAAATTTCGGACGGAAATTAAAAAGAATCTTAAAATATTTACTTATATTTTACTTCTCTGTGTTATCATTATGCAATGGTCATCCACGATAATTATCGTCACCTAACAAATTATCAAAAAAAAAAACACCTAATCTTTTATGGTTTAGGTAAAGTTAACGGGCTTACATAGTCGCTAGTAAAATTCTAGTACAAGATAATTGTGTAGTTTTTACATTTTCTGTACGAATTTGTTAGAAATGAATGTTTAAATGTCTAAGTGGTGACATTCCATGTTGTGTGCCGTGTAAGGTAGAACGTCCACGAGGGTGACTGTTGACCGGTTGTATTTTGTTGTTGTGCCGATCCCGGGCTGGGTGAAACTTCGCTACTATTGGGTGAAAATGCGCTCAGATCGGGTGAACCTGCGCTCAGTTAGGTATAAACTGCGCTAGAACTAGGTGAAACTGTGCTAGTATTAGTTGAAACTGCGGTAGTATTGGGTGAAACTGCGCTCAGATTGGGTGAAACTGCATTTAGGTTGGGTGGAACTGCGCAATATTTGACATCTAAAAAACCATTTCACATTAATTTTGTCCAAAGTTTTGGGCATGGCAATATTTACAATGTTTTGTATTGTTTGTTGAAATGGAAAAACAGATGAGTACGGGATCTGGCATAACATGACTATTAAATTTATAAAAGGACTTTATTTATTAGACAAATATACGTTGTTACACAGATTCTAGCTGTAAGTCACCCTGTTTGAATACCGAATTTAGCTTAATATCCCCTGTCTCCTAAAACCCGATAAAATCTGTTATGACCGGCCTCAGATGCGTCTTGAGAAGAAACCGTACCACAAATAGAAAATTACAAATCGATGCCGGGGCAAGTCAGCTTATCTCGTAATAAAAAATAAAAAACAACAAAATCGGTTGTCTGTATTTTTGCTTAGTGCTTCCTCATTATTTTTGTGTGCGAGGCAACGAATGCCACCTACCTTCGGCTGTTGATCGTGCGGCGATCTATAGGTTCCTTTAGAGAAGACCGGGCAAGAAACTCAACGGATACTCTTCTTAAAAGTAAAGTTCTTTTATAAGATATTCAAATAGAGCGGCTATGTTAATAATACGATGTTGTTTACTATTTAGTGTCCTCACTGTCTTTTTAGTTTTAATATCGTAATTAAATAAGTTTACAAGTAATGTTTCCTATACACGCGTCGGTGGCTACGGTATCTTTGTGGAGATTATATTGTAATGTCTGTTTCATTCATCTCCGGATAGCTACTGACTTATCTGCCAGGTTGTACTGTGTTATTTGGTAGATAGTGACTATCCGGAGACGCTAATGTTATCCTTTGTAGCGTTGTGAAAGATAGAAAATATTGAATGTGTCTTCTGGCTCCGATAGACAGGCGCGACTTTTGTAGAACGATTTCTATGAAAACTTTTTCGAAGTGGTTCTATCAGAATCGCGTCACATCGTCGTAACGCGCCTCTGTGGGAGGCTTTAATTTAAATAGGATCAAAACACAAAAAAGTTAAAATTTGCTTCTTTGTTTTTTGTTGTTGTTGGAATGGATGAAAGTTTTTCATTATTTTTTTGTGGCGACTATTGTTGCACAAGTTCTTTTAGTATTGGAAAAATAGCAAAGAAGTCAGACATACAATGCTTAGGTAATCTGTAAAAATGTATGAAACATGCTTTTTTTTTAATATTCTAGATCTCGTAAAACTTGTTCATATTCATGATTACTTTCACCAACACCCCATTATGAGTCAATTAAAACAAAGTCAGTCCGTATACCTCCACATAACATACCGTAGCCCTTCCGACCACGTTTTGATTGTAGTCGTGAAGTCGAAATATATTTATATAGTTAGACTGTATTAAGTTTGTACGCAGTGCGCGATGCGCTTGTAAATACAATAAATTGTGATTTGTACAAAGCGATTCGTGTGGTTTTATTTCATTATGATTCTCCTGCCCTTAGGGTGTGTCCAGGGGGTCTAAAAAGGCCACTTTGGCAGAATCATAATAAATGATCATATTATGAATCATATTTTAAATCGTCAAATGGTCACAAACTGACAATTCATAATATTATCTGCGATGACTGCACGCAATTCGTCTATTTGACAGTTTTGTATGGAAATCCGTAAAATGGTCACCAAACTATGAATTGCTTTATTAAAGTAAAATGTTAAATAGCAGAATCATAGGGGAATTCAGGAAATGAATCACTTTGCTTAATGTGGCCTTTTTCGCCAGGTCTGGGGGCCTAAAAACGCCACAATAAGCAATTCCACTATAAGCAAGACATCCTGAATTCCCCTACGATTCTGCTATTTGACATTTTACTTTAATAAAGCAATTCATAATTTGGTGACCATTTTACGCATTTCCATACAAAACTGTCAAATAGATGAATTGCGTGCTGTCTACGCAGATAATATTATGAATTGTCAGTTTGTGACCATTTTACGATTTTAAATATGATTCATAATATTTACCTATTATGATTCTGCCAAAGCGGCCTTTTAGACGCCCTGGACACACCCTTGGTCTCATGTCATTTATTCATTTGTTTAACATAGGTCGGTAAGTAAACCCATGCGAAGTAATTTGTGGTATGCGCAACATGTCTTTTTAACCGACTTCAAAAAGAAGGAGGTTATCAATTCGAATGTTTATATATAATTATATTTTTTTGTGTATGTTCGGGCATAACTCCGTCATATAAAGACGGATTTGCAAAATTATTTTTTTGTTCGTTGTTTTTTTATTCCGAAATGGTCCCATAAAAATTTCATATAGTTCTGATGATGCGTTTCGGAGACAAACAAAGAAACTCCTCAAAAAATGACAGCAAACAAACCACGATTGCTGCTAATGCATAAATATGCATTTTTTTGACCTCAAGTATGATGAAATTTCGAATTGTGTGGGGTAGGTACTGTAAATAAAAAGTGAAAAATAAAAAACTTTCAAAAAAATAAAAACAATCGACTTCCAAAAAACACTACAAAATGAAAAATAACTTTAATTTCGGAAGGGAAAGTTTTTTCTTCCTCACTTCTCTATCAGTCGTCATCTCCGTAGTCACACCCTTTCTAACCATATTATCATTCACACAGTCCATCCATCGTTTCTTTGGTCTCCCCCTACTCTCTGTTTTATTTATTAGGTACTTTACGTACCAATTATCACCTTGGTAAGCCGTATGGCCAGTGCGAAAGTATCTGCTATAAATGTAAACAAATAGGTCAGAAAACGCAACTGTGGATGCCAATTTGTTTGAAGAATTGAGGGTTTTGATCTCGTTATTTGAATATTAACCTACCTGAAATTATAAATTGAAATCACGAAAATCAAAAATTTTCTATTACATTTTTATGTATGTACGCAGACAAACACGCCTTCCCATGGGGTAGGCAGAAAGTATAGAACGCTACCTGCTTCGATCGATCCTATGAATATAAACTGCCCCCCCCCCCCCCCCTAATTGCTTAACACAATACATTATGAATGGAGTCTGAATTATTTTGAAGGATCTAAGCAATAGATATTGCTTCATAAATGTTCGAAAAATTAGTCTGCTCAACAACGCAATGAATTTAGTTGAACAAAAATGCTGGTTGATACTATTAGGTTGCCACTATTTGCTGTTACTATTTGGTTACCAGTCTTACAAGGACATCGTCTTACCCAGTAACTGGGTTGTGGTTTTTTAATTTTTGTCACCGCCTTCCGAAATTAAAATTATTTTTCACTTTGTAGTGTTTTTTCGGAAGTAGGTTGTTATTTATTTTTTTTTAGTTTTTATTTTTCACTTTTTAGATAAAGTACCTATCTACTCCACTAATTCGAAATTTCTTCTTCCTTGTGGTCAAAAAAAATGCATATTTATGTGATAGCAGCAATCGCGGTTGGTTTACTGTTATTTTTTTAAGAGTTCCGTTGTCTGTCTCTGAAACGCATCATCAGATCTTTATGAAATTAAAATGGGACGGACCACACGGGAAGCACCAGCTTTCAAAAAAAAAAAAAACATCAAAATCGGTTCACCCAGTCGAAAGTTCTGAGGTAACAAACATTTAAAAAAAAACATACAGTCGAATTGAGAACCTCCTCCATTTTTTGTAGTCGGTTAATAAAAGACAATGACTGTTGAGAACAGAACTTTATTTTATCATAATAAACAATATACCTAGTGATGGCAAATAAATCAAATTACAAGTCTTATTTTCACAATAACAACAGAATCCACAATCTTATCATTATCATTTCCGCCGAAGACGCCCACTGCTGGACTTGGCCCCCCCAAACACCGCCACTTCGACCAGCTCTGTGCTTCCCGCATCCAGCGATTCCTGTTTTACAAGGTCATCGGTCAACCTTATCCAAACTCATTCAGTACAATAAAATCCTAATTAATTTTTGATCGTCTTAAGATCTGCTGTGCACGTTATACATGTATCCTATAGTTGGCGCATGATATCAACAAGACTAGGATACTGTCTACACGTTCTTCGCAAGTTCCTGCGACTTGGCGATGACGTCTTCTATCGTGCCCACCATGTAGAAAGCCGCCTCTGGGATGTGGTCCAGTTCCCCTTGGAGAATCTGTCAGTGGAAACGTTTGGATTAGAGCACATTTGTCATTAGTAGATACCGAGTACCTAACTTTATTTTCTTCTTCTTCTTCTTTTAAAAAAAGAAAATGCGTTATTTTTGCGGTAAACAAGACGCAAAAAAAAGCACTTGAGAGGTGTGAAGGGACACCCGGATGGAACGGAGTTCCTTTATTTTTAAAAATCTATATATACATATGTACAATTTAGACAAAGACAGAGTGTATACATATATATATAAATATTAGTCTCTGTCTGCAGAGAAACACGCGCACGCCGCACGGCTTTAAAAAAATCAGTCAGTCTCAGTCAGTCAGTCAGTCAGACAAACACGCGCACGCCGCACGGCTTTAAAAAAATCAGTCTGTCTCAGTCAGTCAGTCAGTCAGTCAGAGAAACACGCGCACGCCGCACGGCTTACAACAATGTAGCAAAAGTGTCGTTACAACTTTTGGTCTTAATTTTTTCCGTCTAGCCCCCTTTCGCAACGCGCGAAAAGGAACTTCGTTCCAAAAGAACACGTTGGGGGCAAAACATGCGTCACGTCGACGCAAAGCCGCCACGGCCATCGCTCAGCTTAATGAGCGAAAGCGAAGGCATTTGGGCTCTGTTTCGTATAGGGTCGTAGGACCCTACAGACCCTAAACAGCAACGCTCCCCAACGCTGATTTTCAGCGACACGGCGTTGACATGAAGACGTCAACTGATTTTTCTTTTTTATTTTTACCGTTGCACTGTTGTGCCACAGTGTAATTACTAAAAGTGGTTCAACGGCAGCGGTTTCGCAGACAATAACCGGAGAGGGGAGGCTGGTCATTGCTTTGATTATGAAGGTTTGTGCTAAGCTACGTAATAACAGCCGCTATGGTCGAAAGATCAGGTTAAGCTATGCTTAATAAGGTCGATCCTCTCACATACCAAGACCCCTCTGTGCTGCACGTCTCGGCTGACATTCGTGGGACAGTCGTTACGGGTCTTTCGAAGCCCGAAAGTCTGACAATCAACCAGTCTGCCTTACCAAGGGGTATCGTTGTTATCCAGCAATTGGGTATGACGATGTAAGAAAGGCAGTCGCTACCATATTGGCACACGATTCAATTCTGCTGCCAAAACGCGACACTTTGTTTCATTTTGAAGGGTTTGGGTGCCTGACGGTGTCTCAAGTGCAGTGGGGTAACCAGGGTGGGGCAGGCAGGGCATGAGCCCTGGGCGCCTATCGAAGGGGGGCGCAAAAAGTCGCCAATTATTAATTGAATAAAAAAGCACCAATAAACAATTTCACGCTGTTACCTATATCTAAGAAATCTAAGGAGCTACTTGAATCTATTGTGCAGTACGGGGATGAAAGCGTATTTCCAAATCTGCCTATTTCTATTCAAATTCTCATAAAATTGCAGCATTGCAAGGATTTTTTTACCAAATTGAAATTAATACCTTCGCTAATGAAGGCTTATAATTGGTCAAGAAAGGTTATGTGTCCTAGCTTTGCTCAGTGTAGACCGAGATGATAAATTTATGAACGGGCGCAAATGTCATGCGTGCCCTCTGCGCCATTTTCTATTGGTACGCCCCCGCTCAAGTGTTATTCTCAGTGGCCTCGAGTTCGTGGCGATCACTGATCACTGATTCAATATCGTCAATCCTGCTTACCCTTTTAAATCCTTTTATCGTCTCTTCCAATTTGACCAGCTTACCGATGTGCCCGGTAAATACTTCAGCCACCTGCGAAATAATCACAACACCATATTATCATAATCTGCCAATAATTTTGTATCTAATCCACCACGCGGGCGCAGTGTGGGTTGGTAGATGTCACGTCTTCGAATTTTCGGTTCTAGCTGTGATATACTGGTTTCCTCACGATACAATGTTGTGATATTTTGTATCTATTTTTATCGTGTGATATCCATATATTTTTTGACAAGTTGTTGATTTCAAAATCAAAATATTTTATTTCACATAAATCTGCATGGGCACTTACGAAACGTCAGAAGCTAGGTGCACGGTTCCAATTTGTCGCTTCTTATGGAAAAGAATTTATACTTAGTCAGGCTTTCAAAAACCGTGAACAAGTCTTTATGATACTTAATAGGCTGCTTCATTGACTGACCAATGTCTTATGTTTTATGGCAATACCTGGAAGGGCTGTGATAAGAACCGTTGTATCTTGCGAGCGCGCGCCACTGTCAGTTTGTCATCTTCTGACAACTCATCCATTCCCAGGATAGCGATGATATCTTGCAAAGATTTGTAGTCCTGTATGCAAGTTAGTCAATATAAAGACGTTTATTTTCACTGCTAAATTGAGCCTCTAGATACCAGAAGACTTGTTCAATCTTCCCTTGAAGAGCTTTGCCACCACTGGCCTCCACGAATGCCCGGTGCATTGGTAATTACAGTTATTAATTGGTAATTAATTGGTCGTCGTATATAAAAATGCACGGCAAAATGGCTACACCAACATTTTACAAGCAGTGGGAGGTCGTGCTATTAAAATTCTATGATACTGCTGATGTGCAACCTCAATCCGAGAAGGCCAGGAGTTTGAGAGGATTTTGAACATCAACATAACCCAACATTTGATAGATCACAACTTCGCTCTTAGTAATAAACTAAAAAAAACAGAATGTTAGCCTCATCTGGCTAAAAGTAAATTTGATAACCATAAACTATATCAATTACAGCCCAAATTCCGATTAGCTTAGCATAGTATAGTCACAGAAACACTGAAAGTTGTGAGGCAATTTTCAAGATGTTAAAAGAAGAATACATGAACTCTTTCATGTATTCTTCTTTAAGTATTTAAAATGATTTATTAAAGAAAGTTATAGACTAATATCTTCATTATTGTAGATGTTATAACCACGTTGTGGTGTATATATTACTGTGTCTATAGTTATGGTATTCATTTGTGCGGCAAACATTGTATCGTTCAGTAATTTTTCAGTTAGTGTGTTAGACTCAGGCCTCCTCTAGGTGAGAGGCCGTAATCACGCAGGCCCAGTGAGTGTTAGTAGACATATCGTCGAATTTTTGGTTTTAGAACATGCTGGTTTCCTCACGATGTATTCCTTCACCGTTTTGAGAGCAGCGGCGAGGAAATAAGTAATGCGTCTTTCTGGGTTCGAACTTACGAACTACAAATTATAACTCCGTAATCTTACCAAGTACCTATATCTAGATATCACTTATTCATATAAACTTGAGACCCTATCATGACTGTGAAGTAAACGAAGCGTAAATCGTACTAGGACCTCGAGAGCTCTTCCTGGAAATCAAAGAAAACCTTCAACAAACCTGCAAAATCTTCTGCACGCCTCTAGCAACTCCATAATGCTCAGGCCCTATGATATTAGGGTCCATGACCCTGGAGGTTGAATCCAGAGGGTCTACCGCAGGGTACACGCCGAGCTCTGCGATTGCCCGGGACAGTACCGTAGTCGCATCTAAATGGGCGAAGGTCGTCGCAGGTGCAGGGTCGGTCAGGTCGTCAGCGGGGACGTATACTGCCTGGAAATCACAGAAATTATCATATATGTTTTGTTAACTTTTAAAGTGAGAACTAATTGTGATTGTGAGGACCTACCACGTAGGCCAGATATAAAACATCATCATTGAAAACACCCATCGGTTTCTTACTTAACTTCAACTATATCCGACGACCTTGGTTCTCACAAAAAGGTTCAATATGATTAGTTTAAGTCTATCAAGTATTATCACCGTACCTGCACGCTGGTGATGGAACCAGTCTTCGTGGTGGTGATCCGTTCTTGCATGGTGCCCATGTCAGTCGCCAAGGTCGGCTGGTAACCCACAGCCGATGGGATACGGCCTAACAACGCCGATACCTGAGGAATTATCGTAAACTATAATGTAAGATGTCGCAAAGGAGATTCCCCCTTTGGGGTCGAAAGGGTAGCACCCTCACATTTCACCAGTTATATTTTAACGGCCATGAAATAATGGACTTCTGACAATTTAATTTTGATTCTGTATAGGTTTTGAACCCGTTTTTTAATTTTCTAAAAGTCTGATCAAAGTCAAGCAAAGTCCGGACGGGTTTCTAAAAAGCCGGATATTGCTGGAACTCAGGAAAAATCCGGGTCATGAGGAAAAAGGCATGAGTTAGTTGATTCAAACTTCATAATTACAATATGTTAGCTACTAGGCTGCTCATCAGTGGTCACACTATGATCTTGAGCTGACCTAGCGAAGTTCGGAGTTTATAAAAATAAAATTATAATTGATTTCAACTGTCGAGTTGAAATAGTAATAAAAAGTAATTTTTGTAAACTCCGAACTTCGCTAGGTCAGCTCAAGATCATAGTGTGACCACTGATGAGCAGCCTACTAGCTAACATATTGTAATTAGTTTGAATTAACTAACTCGTGCCTTTTTCCTCATGACCCGGATTTTTCCTGAGTTCCAGCGATATCCGGCTTTTTAGAAACCCGTCCGGACTTTGCTTGACTTTGATCGGACTTTTAGAAAATTAAAAAACGGGTACAAAACCTATACAGAATCAAAATTCAATTGTCAGAAGTCGACATTTTATGTCCTAGAAACAAAAACATATCGAAGTCGTGTGACATCGACCAACCGCACTGGGCCCGCTTGGTGGATTACGGCCAGTGGGCCGTAATCCACCACTGCTGGGACACAGGCCTCCTCTCTTCGAGGAGTGCCTCGAAGAGAGGAGGCCTGTGTCCCAGCAGTGGGAACATTATAGAGTGATTATACAGGGTGTAATTTTGACGAGTTATGCGAACATAAATGTAGGGAACAGCTGATTTTATTTTCGCGATTGCAGGTTTGGGCCCATAGTAAAAGTTGTTCATAATCATGAGTACAATGACCCCTTATGAGGTTAACGATGATTAACATTACACCTTGTATAAGATCAGGAGATTGATGACCTACCTCAGAGCCAGCCTGTGTGAATCTGAAGATGTTATCTATGAACAGCAGCACATCCTGGCCCTCCTTATCGCGAAAGTGTTCAGCCACAGTGAGCCCGGTCAGAGCCACGCGGGCTCGCGCGCCGGGGGGCTCGTTCATTTGGCCGTATACGAGAGCCACCTGGCCAGTTAGAAGGATAGTTTTAATAGTAGGTATTAGATTAGTCGACATTACAGCGGCGAGGTGTAAATTTTTCTAAGGGAGAAGCCGAGGCGAAGTCGGCTTTATTTTACTGACTTATCAATTAAGAGTACTTACTATCATTCTAAAATTAATCTAGGAATGTTAATAATTAAATACAATAAAACTGAATAGCTGAAAACCAAATAAAATGCGCAATATTCTTCCATCTCGTTCTCGCTGACGCATTTTTTTTATCTGTCTCTGTCTTAACACGTTGTACAGCGGCTTGCTCTCGTCCATATCAAGCGATGCCACGTGACCTCAAGTGACATCATTACGGGATCGGGTATGAATTTTTAGTTCCCGAATATGACGATTTGGCGCCGGGTTAATTTAGAACATTTTTTTTTTGTTGTAATACAAACCTAAAAATAATCGTTTTTGTTGTTTGAATGTTATGGTGAATTAAATACCCGTAGTGTAACTATATTTTCTATAGATAGAGTTGCCGATGGGAATGCTCAAAGGGAAGCCGGTAAGAATCGTGTTATATGGTGCTTTCGCCACTGGTCGATCATATATTAAATTAGATTTTGCCAACGGCTTCGCCCGCGTGGAGGTTGGTGTATCCTATTTTTATTATGAATGTGAAAGTTTGTATGTTTAGATGTTCTTACTCAATCACGGAAAAATGGCTGAACGGATTTGCATGAAATTCGGCACACAGATAGTTTATAACCTGGATTGACATACTTTTCATCGCAGTTAGTGCGTTTCCGTGGGATAATTTCCGACCTAGTATTAAATAAGGCAAAAATCACATGACAATCACGGCACTGTACCTTGGAAGTCTTGTAATCGTCTGTTATAACTCCGCCCACTTTCATCTCATTGTACAAATCGTTGCCTTCGCGCGTTCTCTCTCCGACGCCCGCAAACACCTGATCAAAATACACAAGCAAATATAATAATAATGTACATATCAATAAACACAAAGCTTCTATATAGGTATGTGGAACAGCTATATATACTAGTTGCGGTAAACTCTGCTTGCGCGATGCAGGATTTCGCGTGACGTCAGCGTGCGTGGTTCGTACGTGGCGATGCAGATGCCGCTACTGTTCGGCGTTGTGGCGTTGTACCATCCAGATTGCTCCAATGTTCTCACATATCGCCACGAACGAATACCACTGAGGTAGGAAGAGCTCAAGCCGTCGCTAAAACACTATTTCAAAGATTTAAATCGTTAGTTTCACACGACTGAGTAAAAAAATGGTTGCATTTGTTTCGTTTTGATCACAATGGCAGGAAGGTAACTCTCGGCTTCCTTAGGCGTCATTTTACACCCGTTACTAGGTACTTGTCATAAGTTCACAGAGGGGCTCGTGGCTAAGTTATTACAGCCGTACGGGTCGATCGATCAGGTTCGCGGTCGGTCCGAGGATGTGTAACCATCTTACTTACCGCACTCCGTTGATCGGAAACCATGCCGACTGTCATTCGCGGACCTTTGATAGTCGGCAGTGGTGACTACTGGCAACCAGTATTATTATCGGGTAAGTTATTGTAGGGTCAGTAACTGGGTTGTGGAGGTCAGATAGGCAGTCACTCCATGTAAAATACTGGTATTTAGTTGCATCTGATTAGCCCGAAGCTGACCCCAAATATTTAAGAACAGCCTAGGTAGACTGATATCTTCTCTGTCTTGCTCAACGTACCATCTTCCAGATACCTTCATTGCTATATATGATACTTACGGAGAACCCCCCGTGCGCCTTGGCCACGTTGTTGATGAGTTCCATAATCAGCACTGTCTTCCCAACTCCTGCGCCGCCAAACAGGCCAATCTTGCCACCTGAATATCAGTACGTAATGAGATCAGAAATCGAATACGAGCAATTCTTGTATATATGTATATACAGGGTATTACAGAAACCCTATTGCTATCCTTAAGCACTGAAGATAACAGCTGGTATAGAATCACTGTACATAGTTTCAGCTCAAAATAAAATACTCTTAGAATTGATACAAAATTTTTGGTTTCATATGTTCCTTAAATTAAAATCATAACAAACGTGTCACCGCACTACGTAGGTCAATAACTTTCCACGTTACTTGCCAATATCACGATAAATCTCTTCCGTGTGTTTATTTCAATTTGATGACTTGGTTTCTGGTATCAATGTACTAAAAATTCTCATAACTTCCGAACATGTAGACATAGGATTAAAAACCCCTTCCAATATCGTTTGATATCATACAAAGAAGCCGTGCCCTTGGTATGTATATACCCTTACCGTTACACGTTGTATATTATCTGATTCTGGGAGCTGTCTCCAACGATTTTCATGAAATTTAGTATGCATGGGTTTTCGGCGGTGATAAATCAATCTAGCTAGGTTTCATTTTTAGAAAACGTCAAACCAAAAAAGAAAACCGAGCAAAGCTCGGTCATCCAGATATTGTTTCTTAAATTAACGTAGAAATAGCAAAGATAGAAGAGAGTAGAGGGAGACCAAAGAAACGATGGATGGACTGTGTGAATGATGATATCGTTAGAAAGGGTGTGACTACCGAGATGACGACTGATAGAGAAGAGTGGAAGATAAAGACATGTTGCGCCGACCACAAATAAATTAGGCAGGTGATGATGGTAGCACAGAAATGTCGATGTTTGACAAATAGGCGGGTCGCTAATTACATGTATAGCTTCTTGTTGACTATGATTATCCTACCTTTCACATACGGAGCGAGGAGATCCACCACCTTGATGCCAGTCGCCAGAATCTCCTGTTCTACCGACATCTCAACAAAGGGCGGTGCGTCCGCGTGGATCGCGGCGAATTCGTCTGTATTGATGGGGCCACGCTCATCTGTTTTATTAGAATGTGTTAAGACGAGAATATCAGGGCAAACAACAAGGCGGCCCACCCGCCAAAGTTTAGTATCTCTCTGGGGTCTCTCCACTGTAACTATTAGACAGATTTTTAATACAAAATCTGTCTAATAAATAATAAATTAGTAAACTTACCACCTTGATGATCAGTGTAATACCAAGCCTTGCTATGCCAGAAACAAAGCAACGGGGTAAAATAAAAGTTGGAAAGGCTTTCATATCGACAGTTCAACAAAATGCGTTTTTCACGTTGCAGAGCAGACGTAGTAATTACCTCTCGGCTTCGGATTTATCTCAACACTAAACAAATTACCAATAGGTTCCCCAATGACATTAATAATCCTTCCCAGCGTCGGTTCGCCTACAGGAATGGTGATGGGAGCTCCCGTGTCCACAATGGGCTGGCCTCGCACCAGGCCTTCGGTACCATCCATAGCTATGGTGCGGCAAGCGTTCTCGCCAAGATGCTGGGCCACTTCCAAGATCAGGCGAGGTTCTGCAAGATTTTGTGCAATTCTTCCTCATTCTCATAATCAAATGACATGTATTTTTTTATCGAATCCCAAATAATTACCAATTTTAATATCCTACAGATATTAGTGGACATTAATAAATGAGCCTCAAACAATTCTCATTTTGGTGTCCTAAAAATACTAAAAAGCCAAGTACAGATCGCGGCACGTAAGTTGAACCGAAATGGCGGATTTTGATTCAACTTACGTGCCGCGATTTGAACTGCGATAAACATGGATGTAGCGGTTGGTCATACTTCTACATAACGTAACCAAACCCATCAGGTCGGGACCCTAGCTAAGTGACTGCTACAAACAAAAACTCAGTTATTAAAAAAAAGCGTAAGTACACCATTAGTGGATCAATCAATTTTGGGAGGATCAAAATTAAATACTTAGTTCCCTTTTTTTTTCATTTGTCTTTCGCGGTAATTACAATATAATAACCATTGCAGCCACTACACGCAAAATTGTATGGCTTACCACAAGATCAGCTATACTTACCTTAATATTTGACTGAGAAGGTGTCTGAGGTAGCTAAATGACGGTGAATGACATACTCACTTCTGCCAGGTACTTCAAGAGCGTTCAAAATCGGAGGCAGGTCTTTGTCGAACTGTACATCCACGACGGCGCCGATCACTATGAGAACAGGCACAAGCATCAGTGGCGAAAGCACCATTTAACACGATTCCTACCTTCCCTTCGGGGATTCGCATCGGCAACTCTATCGCTATTAAAAAATGGCACGTCAATAGTGGCTACTATTGTCAAAAAATATAGTTACACTACGGGTATTTAATTCACTATAACATTCAAACAACAAAAACGGTTATTTTTAGCTTTGTATTGCAACAAAAAAAAATGTTCTAAATGAACCAATGCGCCAAAATGTCATAATCGGGAACTAAAAATTCATACAACAGCGATCCCTTAATTATGTCACTTTAGGTCACATGGGACCGCTTGATATTGACGAGAGCAAGCCGCTGTACAACGGGTTACGACAGAGACATTTATAAAAATGCGTGAGCGAGAACGAGATGGAGGAATATTGCACATTTAACTTGATTTTCAGCTGTTAAATTTTTTTGTATTTAATTCTTTACATTCCTATAGTCATGTTACAATTATTATAGTAAGTATTCTTTATATCCCCCGCCGATGCTTCTCTTTTAGAAAAATTGACACCTCGCCGCTAATAAGCATAATCAACCTATAGCGTCGCACTGCGGGAGCACTGGCCTCCTCTGTGTGAGATGGAGTCATGGAGTAGGCTTATCCACCACGCGGGCCCAGCGCGGGTTGATAAATGTCACATGTATTCGACTTTTTGGTTCTAGCACATGCCACGACGTAAAGCACCTGCCTGGGTAAGAACTTAGAACCCCCGTTCGACCACTCGTAAGCTGGGGCCTTTTCCACTGGGCTAGGCTACCTGTGTCTAATGTAAATCTCTACCAGCAGGCTTAGCACGAGCACCGATTTGTTGACGGAAGAATACACATGACTATTAACTAAATGATGTACAATAGGAGAAAATAATATTTTTTTCTATTAATTATCACAGTTATGCGTTCGAAACGAATCATGATTTTGTAGATAATCGTATATACTTTGTGGCCGTCGAGTAGAAAGTTTGTTGTCAGTGTGATTTGGACAGTTTGGGAAGAAATATTCTTCTGAAATAGTCTACATACAAAGGGACCTAGGCAAAGATCGTTAGAAACGAAAGACAAAATGACAGATTGTAGAAGAATAACTACGGTGCGATGTCAAAAATGGAGACACGAAATGTCACTTTGTATAAAAAAGCACTGTCTATTTTTCGTAGAAATAGATAGGGTCATGCTAAGCCTGCAGGTAACTCGGTCAACACCCGTTGCACACTATAGCAGGATACCATTCCACACCACACCACCAAACAAGCATCTTCCTGCTGGGTGTTACCTTCCGTGTTCCACTTGGAAGTCTCTGAACCGTCTCCAAACACAAGTGGGAAGGTGTAAGTCGAACCTCGTAAAGTGAGGCTGGAAGTTTTTTGCACAGCCTGTAAACACGATGGCTGGAGGCTTTTATTTTGGTAGTATGATTTGTTTCCTTTTTTATTTTATGTGCTTGACTTAAGTTTTCATTTTATTTGTTACTAGCTTTTGCCAGCGGCTTCGCCCGCGTGGAGGTCGGTGTATTATACATAAAAACCTTCCTCTTGAATCACTCTATTTATTAAAAAAATCCGCATCAAAATCCGTTGCGTAGTTTTAAAGATTTAAGCATACATAGGGATATAGGGACAGAGAAAGCGACTTTGTTTTATACTATGTAGTGATTATATAGCTGACATATGACAAATTATTTAAGTTCTGTGTCTCGTAATGTTGATTACTTTGCCTATCTATTTAAAGAATCAAGTATATCTAACTAAATAGACAGTTGTGCTGCTGGGGTGTTTGTTGCGCCACTTCTTCTTCCCAGCTAAAGCAATATGAAGTGGTAAAGGGCGGGTGTTTTGGGGGATTGTCATAATGTAATTTTGACATTCGAAAAGTGCTGATTCTCAGCCTAATTTGCATAAATGACTTTTGATTTTGATTTTGGACGCGCAGGGGCGCGGTGGCGTCGCGTGATGACCATTGTTGTTGTATTTATAACTTTGTGATTTTTCATGAAACAGTTTTGAAATTTTGTACATAGATTCTTTACAGAAAAAACTAGACTCGTTTTTCGGGTTTCGCATATACTAAAACTAGGGTTGTATATGCATTTGATTTGGCAGTGTAGGTTGTATCCACTACCGGTCTTCTAGGAAACCGTAGTTTTAGACTGACCAGCGATAATCCGACCCTGAGCGCCACCACCTGCCACTGGAGGAGGCGCTGACTTCTTCTTTTCAGCTGACTTTGCAGCTTTTCGCGGAGCAGGCTTTGGAGGTGGTGGACCTGGTGCAGCCTTCTTATCTGCGTCATAGCTGATCGCTGTAGTAGAAAACTGAGGAAGTAAGGTTAAATGTTAGTTTTCTTGTGAAATAAGGGGGCTTGTGCACTGCCACGTGCGAACTACGTATCATACTGACGTCACGCAAAAATCCAGCATCGCGCAAGCAGAGTTTGCTGTGCAACTCGCATATATACAACGTCCCGACATCAATTGTTGGGCAGTAGCCCACCAGACACGACAACCGTATGGTCGGAGGATCCTCCCTCTTCTATGGAGAATGACTGAACTTAACACACTGTTCCTCATACTTCTTTAAGGACATACACATTCATCGCCATACGCTCTAGAACCGATTCCTCCGCCAGGCCACAGGTTCGCCCTGGTTCATTCGGAACGAGATCCTCCATCTCGATCGAAAAATCCAAACTGTCCTTCAGTTTATGAAACGCAACTCGAAGCGTTTCTTTGATAAAGCCGTGGCACATCGCAACCCTTTGATTGTGAAGGCCGCTAGTTATGTCCCCAGTAGGATTATTAGAATTCGCCGGCCGAGACATATTCTCTCCGATCCAAGTGACGACAAGAAAGCAGTAGGACCACCAGTACAGTTCGCACATAAACAACCGTCATGCCGACCTCGCCGCCGAGGTTCTCGCGCCCCATGAAGACCCCGAGTTAACGATGCCCCCCACCGACGCTTGCTCATTGAAGTGCCAGCCCGCGCCGCAGCTGAGCCTGTAGAGTTAAACTCCCCGAGATTTAATAATAATAATGATAATTTGATCCAGCCTGTCCCAACTGGCTGTGCCCCTACCAGTGACGCTCTGAGCCGAGGCCTGTACCCCACAAAGGGGTGCCCTCAGCATGCAGTCGCTTAGTTCAAGTAGTTTTACGCCCCTGGCTGGAGGCTTTAAGTTTTCTTAAGGCAACCACAGGAAAGTCCGGTTGAGTAGTCACGGCCTCTCAAGGTCAACTACTAGATGCCATAAAAAAATTAAAAAAATCATCGTCATTATCATTTCAGCCGCTTAGGCCACGGCGAAGGTGGTGTGAATATCTGATCATGCAGGGCCAGCATAGCCAGAGATCGCACAAGACAGGAAAGTTTGGTTGGCTGGAAAAAGGGAAGGCTTTTGCCTTGCAGTGGAACTCAATATAGGCCAACAAAAAAAACCTCATCTAGTTTCATACCAAAATGATTTTTTGACGTTTTAAAATTAAAAAAAAATCTTTTTCCAGAAATAAATACCATTTACCCACTTACGTATCATCATTTGACATTTATCACTTAAAACAAACTTACATTCTTAGCCCCAATCCGCAAGGGAAGACTGGCACCGTATTTAAACATCGGCTGTGGTAACACTCCGGAATTGTCCATCCATAGATTCACATATATTCCCCGCTCTTTGCCTCGAAGACCAGGAGAGGGACGGCTCAGAACTGACAGGGTTTTAACCCTCGGCAAAGGGTCCTTCTTTTCCTTTGATCGAAATGATGAGCTCTCGAGGAACTCTATCATAGATATTTTGGATGCTGCTAGCTTGGAGTTTACTGCAATTTTAATTGATTAAAAATATCTTGAGGATAATTTTTTTGGATTAATGTATGCAGACCAAAGACCATGGATGGAAAGTCGATGGAAGAAGAAGCTTGAAGCGTTAACGCTTACTTCAAAGGAATTAGGATAAAGCTAGGCTTTTTCCCATTAAGTATCCTAATCCAAAAAAAAACAATATTTTGAGTTCGTGTCATGTCATTCAGTAACTGAGTTGTTCAGTTGTTGAGTGTTGTGGTGATGATAAGGGTCTGGCCCAAAAAAAATGCCATATGTCGCATCATGGTTGGCTGAGATGCGAAATATCAGGTCTTCTACACGATCCGACATAGTTTAGGTAGGTGTGGGCACTGTAGTGGGTACTCGAACGAAAATATAATTTGAATTTTTAAATAAATATTATAAACTGGCGAGTAACAAATTAAATAAACATGTGTATCGGAAACAAACACGTGCGTTGGTACTGATCGTTCGTCGAGACTGTTCGAGCTCGACTGTCAACTGTAGACTGTTGCCGCACTCGGTCTCTCCGCCAGTCCTCGCTTCATCCCTTCCACCGACGATCGTGTCCAAGACGTAGGGCTCGCTTGCGTTTCCGGATACATGATTATTCGTTTACGAATCAAATTGTTAGATGGCGCTGTCCGCTATACTTTGGCGCCATCAATCCACGACACATAAATATTCAATTAATCTGCATAAGTTCCATATTGAGGCCGACTATCAGTCTAAGATGCAGCTCAATACCAGTATTTTTCAGGAATTTCATTTTAAATGTCAGGAACGCAATCGCTTCATGTAAAATATTGGTCTTCATGGTGGACCTCCACAAACTAGTTAGTTACTGGGTAACGATACACCCTTATACAACGTGTCGTTTTGCATCCTCGTCAAATTCAAGGAGGTAACTATGCTAATGATTCTCGACACGAATCAATAATAAAATAAGTAGGTATTTTTTTTTGTTTTTTTTTTTTTTTAATTTTAAGACGCGGCCGGTGTGATACCGCACTGTAACTGGTTAACCTGGTGGTTCAATTACCATTGCGTTCTCGACTGTATTTTCATAGCCGTAAAATAAAAAATCGCAACAAGTAATTCGAGGACTGGTTTGTGCGACGAAGACTGTTTGAACCCAGGTTAACCAGTTACAGTGCGGTATCACACGGGCCGCGTTTAAAAATAAAATAAAATACCTACTTATTTTATTATTGATTCGTGTCGAGAATCATTAGCATAGTTACCTCCTTGAATTTGACGAGGATGCAAAACGACACGTTGTATAAGACAGGTCATTATCATCATTTGCCGAAAGACGTCCACTGCTGGACATAGGCCTCCCCCAAGCTCCACCACTTTGACTGGTTCTGTGCTTCCCGCATCCAGCGGACTCCTGAGGCCCTCACAAGGTCATCGGTCTGCCTTGTGGGAGGCCTTCCAACTCTACGTCTTCCGGTACGCGGTCGCCACTCCAGAACCTTTCGGCTCCATCGACCATCTGTTATGCGAGCAATGTGCCCTGCCCACTGCCACTTAAGTTTGGCAATTCTTCGGGCTAAGTCTTTTCTCCTGCTCTCTTCATTCCTGATTCGATCATGTAGCGAAACTTCAAGCATAGCCCTCTCCATTGCCCTTTGGGTGACTTTAAACCTTCTTATGAGGCCCATTGTGATTGAATAAGAAAGATACTTACAGGTATTACCGCAAGCGCGGCTGAACTCTGAAGGCACTTTAGCAAACGCTTTCATTTTTAACACAATTTGTTTATCCATGGTTAAAAAAAATATTTTTTATGGTCATTAGCTGCTCTGGGTAATCCTGTTTTAGAAATGTCAGCTGGATGTCAGAAAATTCAAACGATTAAAAATATCAAAGAGGTTTTTTTCACTTTGTTTTCTGTATCAAAAAAGGGTGAATAGATACCTAAGTATAAAAGTTGTGTGTAGAATTTTGTTTTGTTGACTTTTATTTTGTGCAAAACCGGCAAATGTGTCCTATGCCCTAATTTAACTCAGGTCATAGCTTACTTGTTTGCTAAATTTCATCGAAATCCGCGGTAAAAGCGGGAAAAGGCCACAGACATTTAGACGGACAGACAGGCGGAGTTACTCTCTTATTATAACTATTGGAACGAAGGTGATGTTACTGTATCGCTTCGATTCGAGCACTATAGCTCTTCAACAATTTCTTTTCAAACAATATTTCGTCTTCATTCCCCAAAAAATAGGCAAAGTTAGATTATAGTTCTTACATTATTTGTATACAAGAAGTGGCGCGCCTACTGCTATACAGACTCAGACTGTCAAACTGAAATAGAATTGAGAGTGTTTGAAAGATCATGTATTATAGACAAAAATTTATTTTTTGCAAATGTAGAAGACACAACGTCGTTAACGTTAACCACAGCGGACTAGCGAATGTCCTCGTTTTCGCCCTCGTGGAGGTTGGAGATTATCCAACGGATATGTACTACTGAGATCAAATGTGTCTTAGGCCCTAGTTTAACTTAGGTCATAGCCTACCTGTGTGGTAAATTTCATCGAAATCCGCCAGAAAAGCGGGAAAAGGCCACAGACATTTAGACGAACAGACAGGCGGAGTTAAGGATGGGCGTTTTGGGGCACTGTCTCATGTACTTTGACGTTCGAAAAGTGCTGATTCTCAGCCTAATTTGAATAAATGACTTTTGATTTTGATTTGATTTTGGTTACTTTCTTATTTATAATACAGGATAAGTTTTTATCCAGTGCGCAAACGGTAACCATGAATTCAGCATATCATTTTAGAACCCCCAACGCAGAAATTTTTCGTCAGTTATGCTAAAAAAAACAGCAGTTTCATAGAAAAGTGCAATACCTACGCGGTGAAAATGTATGGAACAGCATTTTTTTATAAAACTATCTCCGAAGTTCTTTATCAGATCTTCACCAAATTGAAATGGGATCGATGGGACTCCGAGAAAGCACTCTTCCAAAAACTATCCAAATCGCTTCAAGTGTGCCGATAAAATTTAAAGAGTTCTCCCTATTTCTCCAGGATCCCATCATCAGATCCTGACTTGATGATCATGGAACCACCTGGGAAGTACACCCTTTCAAACAAAAAAAATCCAAATCGGTCCAGCCATCTTCGAGTAATCCGGGAACATACAGAAAAAAAAACAAAAAAAAAAGGTTGTGACGAATTGAGAACCTCCTCCTTTTTGAAATCGGTTAAAAATAACAAAAAACTTCACTTTGTACTGTTTTTTTTTATGGAAACCAGTTTTTTTATGCAATAAAGTTATATACATAAAAAGTCTTTGCCTACCATCGTTCCAGAAATTCCCAAGCAACAAAACCTATATGTCTGCCTACCCATGGATGGCGTCGTAGATTGATGATACATTACCTATTCGTCTATGGCCGCTGACAGAGCGTTTATGCAAAGAGTAGGGTGAAAGGGTTAATTGTCGGCACAACGGGCTGGTTCCCACAGCGATCATTAAAGCGCTGGTATAAGTTTACTTGTGCAATATGAGGCGACTTTTGTTTAAGCTTTTAGAGCTTTAGTTTAGTCCGTAGTTTCCAAATTAAATATAAATAATAGATTACAAAATCTTTCTTAAAAAAAAAAAGATTTTTGTATCTATTATTTATTTTAAATTTTTTAGTTCTGCTAATTACAAAAGCGTGTTTTTTTTTTAATTATTGAATTGTCATGGGTCTTCGATAAGTCTACAAACTTTAAATGAAATCTGACCGTTTGAAGTGGGTCAAAATAGCGTCCAAAGGAGTCGGTTAAAAACAAACAAACATACAGGTGACGCTAATAAAAGCGTGTTAAAAAGATTTTGTGTGCTTATCACACGACATAAGTGAATGTTTACGACTGGAGACGAGACTACGCGATTCAGCATCACTGACCAGAGCGTAGTGACGGTTGAGTTTCTTTCACTTTTCAAAAAGAGCGCAAAGTGCGTCTAATCACTTCAGATGAAAAGTTATTTTTGTTTTCTTCTTAGTAGGTCTAAGTGGTTAGGTCAGATAGGCTTGGATAGGTTAGGTCAGTCGCTCCATGTAAAATACTGGTATTCAGCTTCATATGGATAGAATGGAAGCCGACCCCAACATAGAAGAGATAAGGCTTGACAAGCATAGCAGCAGCAGGTAGTTAGGTAAATCCTTGTATTTCTAAACAATTATTTTTTACACCCTCATTATGATGTGTGGTCCTCAATCCATGTCCATTCTTGCATACTTATACAGGATAAGTTTTTATCCAGTGCGCAATCTGTAACCATGAAGTCAGCATATCATTCTAGACCTCCCAGCGCAGATGTTCGTCGGTAATACAAAAATAATAAGCTGTTCCATACATTTTGACCGCGTAGGTATTGCACTTTTTTATGTAACAGCTGTTTGTTTTTGTACAACTGGTTGAAAACTTATCCTGTATTATACATAAGAAAGTAACTCCGACTGTCTGTCCGTCTAAATGTCAGTGGCCTTTTCCCGCTTTTGCGGCGGATTTCGATGAAATTTTGCAAACAGGAAGGCTATGATTTGAGTTAAATTAGGGCATAGGACGAATTTGATCCCGGTAGTACGTTCCCGTGGGTTAATCTTCGACCTCCACGAGGGCGAAAACGAGGACATTCGCTAGTCCGCTGTGGTTAATATTAACGACGTTGTGTCTTCTACATTTGCAAAAAATATATTTTTGTCTTGAATACATGATTTTTCAAACACTCTCAATTCTATTTCAGTTTGACAGTCTGAGTTTATATAGTAGTAGGCACGCCACGTCTTGTATACAAATAATGTAAGAACTATAATCTAACTTTGCCTATTTTTTGGGGAATATACACGAAATATTGTATGAAAAGAAATTGTTGAACAGCTATAGTGCTCGAATCGAAGCGATACAGTAACATCACCTTCGTTCCAATAGTTATTAGTCGGTTATTTGATGTTAGACCTTCAGAGGACAGGAAAAACTACGGAGAGGACCACTGTTTAACCTTTTGACCGCTGCTACAAGGTTAGTACCTATTTGTAGAAATGAAGAATTTTCCCTTTGTTCCTGTTTAGTTACACCATGTTGTGTTTCACTGTTACCCATCGTGAGAATATATCCCGATAAATAACACTGTTTCTGATTGAATGACGTAGGTAGCCTAGATAAGGGGAGCGACGATTTTCGAAATGTGACTGGTAGCAGAGAAATAAGGCTTGAATGGCTTAAGTCTGGAGAGGTTTTCTTCCAGCAAAATACTAGACTTTTTCCAACTACTTATGTTGGAATCGGCTTTCAGTTTATAAACCAGACGCAACTGCATACCAGTATTTTACATGAAGCTACTGCCTCAATAACCCAATTACTGGGAGTTAAGGGTTGTCAGACTTTCGGGCTTCTGACGACCCGTAACGACGGTCAAAGATCCACAAATGACAGCCGGGACCAATTGCTTAACGTGCTTTACGAGACACAGAGGGGTCTCCGTATGTCTAACTGTCTAACTGGACTGCGGTAAACTGATGATGATAAATCGCAGGTGTGATAGGCTGTTGCGATTTGGTTTCCTTCAATTATTCATGGTTTCTATCATGATTAATTGAAGGAGACCTTTCAGATTTTTTTTTTAAACCTAGTCGTCTCCACAGCCACCTCTGTCCAAGTTACTCGGTCGCTCATAACGCGTACGGTGGCGACACCGTAAGCGCCAATTATAACGCCACGCGACGCCATGTTGCTTTCAGAAGGCTCTTTATGGTAGCGTCTACAGTTATTTGTTAGTTTTACTACTTTTTAATATGAGGACCTCGTGGCTAAGTTATAAAAGCAACACGGTTTTTTTTTGAGGGTGGGAAATTCATCAAATAACTTCTCCCGCTCTGGGTGGAGCAAGAGGGCGTGTCAGACTTTTACTGACTAAAACCCACCCGTGTTCCTTCAGTTGCCTGTGTGCCAGGGTATCTCTTTCGAACAAACCGCACCCCTAGCAGGCCTCGGCCCTTGCGGACCCCATCAATTGATGCTGACATTTCTTTGAGACGTGCGTGGAACACAACGCGCGATGATCTACCCATAACTCGCCGTCCGCAAGCCCGCAAGCTGTACGGGTTGATTATAGCTTAAACTATGTTTGCCATAGTTGGTTTTCGTGTCTTGGAAAGTACGTTAAGCCCGTCTATCTGGCTGTCATTTGTACTTACACAGTCGTTGCGGGTAGTCAGAAGCCCGAATGTCTGAAAATCAGCCTTAGCAAGGGATTTCGTGTTATCGACTAATAACTGTGGTGAAGGTCAAATAGACAGTCGCTTTGTGTAAAATACTGGTGCTCAGCAGCATCCGGTTAGACTGGAAGCCGACCCCAACATTCATAGTTGGGAAATGCTAGGCAGATGATGAAGAATATAACTTATGAATATATAAAGGAAAAATTTCCACTTGATTGGCACGCAAGTTTCGTAACTACTACTGCCCTGACGTTTATATAAATATGAAGCCAGGATTATTTGGGCTTTCAGCCATTCAGATCCTTTACAGACCGCTTGCAGACATTTTGAACTTGCTTGAGCTTTCTGATGGGATCGCGGTGATCCGGAGCGACCGGAGCATGACTTTAGTTGACGTAAGGATACACTGATCTGGACAGCACGGTCTGGAGTCGAAATGGCATAGGTATACCCAGAAGTGTGTGAGACGTCTTGAAAGTTAAAGGTTTTGACTCGAAGGACTTTAAAAGTAGGTATTTGAAGATTTACTGCTGTATAGACATGATCCAGTTATCCGCATAAAGATAGCCTCGACTGCGTCCGTTCTTTAAGCTTGACGCTTGCTTCCGCTTGTTCCACGTTCGTACGGCCGTAAAAACATCACGGTAGGATTTTTTCGTGCACTGTATCTTCAACGCACTGCTGGCGCAGAGACTTGGAAATCTAATAGCATGTTTTTGGTGTGTAGATGCACTCTGTTGGATTCTAAATATTCGGATTCAACACCAGGAGTTGAAAATCGTTGAACGTGGTCTTAGATGATTTCTGTACTTATAATGCAGTAACTTAACCCGTTCACTTTCAAAAGAAGAGTGAATAGACATTTTCTGGGCACGCTCGATCCAACATAGACCTCTTTAATCGCTTTCCATCAGGCGTGATCGAGGTCAGGTAATAAAAAATGTAAAAAATCTTCTAAGATGCAACTGCTGATCAATTCTGTGATAACGTCACCGTGAAAACTAAGGTGAAGTGAGCTATAAGTGGTGGATAGCTGTCAATCCATCAGATGAAATGACAGCTACTCACTTCAAATCAATTTTCACGGTGATATTTTTTACTGAGGCTTCAATCTGATTGATTCAATAGATAGATCATTATATTACAAAAAGAAAACTGGAATAAATTCTGTTAAATAAACAAATAAATGACCTAAACAAATACACAAACGCGACCTCATAAAAAGCTTTCCCAACCACCTGAAAACTTAATGCCACTTCATCAACTATTCAACGGTAGAACGTTACACGCGGTGTCATAAGCTAAGCCGGGTTACCGCGGGAAAATAGGGGGCGTGGCCATCCCTCCCAACCAATCAGGCGCCGCCAAACCACCCGATAATTACTCTTTCAGCCAATAGCAGCCAAGGATGTTGCTGTACAATTAGTGTTGGCGCCAATGGAAGAAAGCGCGCGAAATTATCGAAGTGATGTAGCATTTTCCATAGTGGTGTAATGTTATGTTGTATTGTACTTAGTCGAACGGTTTGTTTGATTAAGGAATGGCGGTGGAATAGTGTTTAAAAGTAAAGTATTTTTTAATAATTAAAAATTAACAGTACTTTAGGATCAGATAAATAACTAAATAAGAACAAGCCAAAAAGGACCATCAAATAAAATAATATTTACTAACCTGTGCAACATCTAATAATTGGTGTTTTTACCTTACCGTCGGATTCAAATTTTGGAATTTTAAAAGAGTCGATTTTAATTAAAATTGCTTCGTATTTATTACCTAAAATATGCTAATAAAATAAAAAATAAAATCCACCGTTGGCCTAAAAATCGTGTAGCCCAGCAAAGACCTTTTTTAAGGATACTTAAGGCAGTAGAATAAGCGAAAGCCACCAAAAATCTAAGATCACGAAATAAAATCTTCAAGAACTTAGAATATTCTATGTAGCAGTTCCTATCTTCAAACCGCCACCAAAGTAAATAAACTATGTGAATTATAAACAAGTAGGTAGAAAATTTTAAGACTACAAAAGACTAACGAGTATTTATTGTGAAAAAAGTGCTAATTCAAAGTGCGCACAAAGCAATTCCAAAAACAATGCAAAAGCCACCAACCTTTTTTAAAGAGGCAGTTTGAAAAGAGAAGGACCAGTGCATCCACCAATCATGGAGCCAGGAATGCCGCTGTATTCGCTGGAGTCAGTTGCATGTCTGCTACGAAGCTACAATCACTTGCTGGCTCCGACGGCGCCCGCTCCTCCTCCTGGTAAGTCTAACGACTCAGGACATAAAAACATTGATTTTTGATAACCAATTCAAAAAATAGAAGAAGGTTCTCAATTCGATTGTATTTTTTTTTAGGTTGGGTACCTCAGAACATTTCCATTTATAAACCGCGTAGCTTTTGCCCGCGACTCCGTTCGCGTCAAATTTCTTGTTCCCCGACCCACCCCATCGCTCGCCTCGCCTGCCCGTGCGTGTATTTCGTATTCGTGACTTTTTCTCTTTGCTCGGCTCCTAAGGGTCTTAGCGTGATGTTATATATCCTATAGCCTTCCTCGGTAAATGGGCTATCCAACACTAAAAGAGTAATCGAATTTAAACAAGTAGTTCCTGAGATTAGCGCGTTCAATCAAACAAACAAACAAAATCTTCAGCTTTAAAATATCACATTATTTTGCTGCGATGTTATTTTAAAACTGCGATAGCTTTTAGAACAAATTTGGTTAGCACAAAAAAAGTTTTAGTGAGCCAACCTTAAAAGATAGACAAATGCTGTCGTGGACTTTTTTTTAGAACTTTTAAAAGGGAACAATTCTGTAATACATGATTTTTGCGAAATTTAACCGTTTACGCAGCGCACGCAGCGGAAGCTCTGAAAAGGAAATAAACCCGCGATTTTGAAACATTCTTCATAGCCTATATACCCTTCCTCGATAAATGGACTATCTAACACTGAAATATTTTTTCAAATCGTTCCTGAGATTAGCGCGTTCAAGCAAACAAACAAACAAACTCTTCAGCTTTATAATATTAAGTATAGATTGAATATTTTCTTTTTTTTGTTTGATGGATCAAACAAAAGAAAGAAAATAGCTAATCGGTTAAATATCTAATCTAGTTTTCTTATAAAGTGGTCCCATATAAATACGGTCAATTTCTGATATGTATACTGGTTTTTGAGTTAGCTTCAAACGTATATTTTCCATTTAAGACTGATTTTACAACAGTCAGATAACTTTTATCTGAAAAATAAATCTGACAGTTTGCCATATTTTCTATACAAAAGCTGTCAAACCGACATTTTATTCCTCAGTTAAAACTTATTACTGACTATTGAAAAATCAGCCCATATCTGTATGTTTATGATGTGATAATAACTTGTCAATGTTACCGTGAAGGTATTTTTTTGGATGTGAAATCATCAAATAACTTCTCCCCTGAGCGGAGCAGGAGGACGTGTCAGACTTCTACTGACTAAAACCAACCCGTGTTCCTTCAGTTTCCTGTGTACCAGAAACCACGGTATATCTTTCGAACAACCCGCACCCCTGGCAGACATCGGCCCTTGCGAGCCCCATCAGTTGGTGCTGACATCTCTTTGAGGCGCGCGTGGAACACAACGCGCTGTCGACCCGGGCTTGGTCCTTACCGGACAGCGAGCTACCCATTACTCACCGTCCGCAAGCCCGCGCCTACGGTGGTCGGGAATCAGCCTGGGATTCCCGACGCCCAGGGCGTCTCCTGCGAAGGCTACGGCCGTGAGGGCGCATGTACTGCCTCTCCCTCACGGGTGCCGCCTCCCTCTTCTGCTTCGCAGAAGGGATGATGGCTACCCAAGGACTCTCACTCCGAATCATGGCCTGGACCAGGGCCGGACGCGAGAGATCGCCACCGCCGCCAATCGCCTCTACAAGGATTAACGTGAAGGTTCACTTGCTAAGTAACTACTTAGCAAGTGAGGTTGGTATAGGTACGAATTTGGGTTAGCACAATTAAAAGGTGAAAAATGAAAAGTCTACTGAAAAAAAAGGAAACTGGGCTGTGGATGCAGGCCTTCCATGTAGGTTTAGACTGGAAGGCGACCTCAACGATAAGGCTAGACAAATTGATTGATTGAAGTAGGTACCCAGCTGCAGCTTACATGAAACATTTGAAAATCAGCGACGCAGCGGACATCGCGTCGCCCGCTGCCGGCCGTCGGTGCTTCGCTCAAGCGCAGCCCGCCGGTATTGAACATTTTAAATTTTTGTCAAATGGAAAGTGTGCCCTTTTCTACCTAGAGACTAAAAACTAAAAAAGGAAGTTCAAAGATCAAAACCCAAACAACGCTCCAAATAGTATGAAGCAAGAAAATATTCTCATTTGAAAGCTCTGAGGGCAATTCTCGTAATTTTAGGAACGTTCACAGTCTGATCTGTCTCAATCTGTCAAAAATACCTCGAGTTTCCATGCATTTTTGATAAATGATAAATGATTTTATTTCTGTAAGTAGGTTTGTACAAACACTTTTACACGTCAATCATATTTTTTTAAACTAGATGAGGTCGGCGTTTCCTATCTGACTACTCTGAGAAGAAAGGCCGAAACAAACTCAGAGGTCACAGTCTCTTTTAAAGTCCAGACATAATTTTGGTCAGATCATGTGAAGACCATGTGGATCGGTGTCTGAAATGGTCTTTTGAAGAAAGAACCACACAGATTGAGTGGACCTGTCCATTCAGTGCACGCATTTGTCAGTAATCATACAGCTCAACTCAGAACTTGAGGAGCTCAACGATTTGACGAACAATACCAAAGACAGGACATTTGGGTAGGCCGCATAAAATACTCAAACTGCCAGATTAATATTAAAACTAGCTGAGAAAGAGATGAAACACAAAACAGAAAACACAAAAATAAACAAAATATGACCCAAATAGTCCTTACATTCACAATAATTAAAACAAAAATAATATTATACTTCTAAAGTAAATATTCACGTCAAAGTGTAAATAATAATTATCAAATGTCAGAGAATAAGTTGACATTTGATTGTCGCCGAGATGACACTGCGACTCTATTTTGAACGTTTTTAATTGCGAGAATTGGCCTTCTGGTCGTGAACCACCCATTCTAGCCAGAGCCGCTGAGCTTCAATTAGCGCCAGAAGCTCGGTGCGCCGGTAACCAATGCGTAACACACTATAAATCATAATCCAAATGTTTTTGAAAGATATTGTTAATCCATAGCTTCACATGTTCGAAAAATGTGTCTGTTCAACAACGTACCTAAATCAATCAATCTACTTACCCTTTTCCAACGATATTTGGGTCGGCTACCAGTCTAACCGGATGCAGCGGAACACCATGACCTCCACAACCCAGTAACTGGGTAACATGATACCTACCCTTGGTAAGACTGGTTATCAGACTTTAAGGGTTCGGCCGACCCGTAATGACTGTCTAAGATCTATGAAAGCCGGGAACAACAGCTTAACGTGCTTTGCGAGGCACTAATTGCCAAAATAACGCAATGGATGTTGTTGAACTGTCGAAATGTAAGCCATTGCTGCTGTTAGTAAGTTGGTGGCTGTCCTACTCCGGCCATCATTAAAGTCTGTCATCTCCACCATTGTTTTACATTAAAGCGTAAAAAACGCTCTGTATTTCCGACTGTGTGCTCGTTCACCGGTTTCTTGTGAAACCAGCTTATTGCCTCGGTTTCCAAAAAACGGAACCGAATTTAATGGGTGTTTCTCTCATTTCGTGCAAATCACATGTTCACCTGAAAATACACAAACCTCCACGTTCTTAACACACAACACTGTCCAAAACATTTTTTTTTTTTTTTTTTTTTTAATTACTTGACACTGGCTAAATGCACAAATCGTGTGAAGCCAAATAAAAAAGAAAAAAAAACATTTTTTTTTTAATGACCGGATATAACAAAATACTCCGATGCTTCACTATGTATTATTGTAATGAAATGTTTAAAGTACACATAAAGCTATAAAACTATTTAAATATAAAGTTATTTACGATTGTTTGAGACAAAACGTTTTTGTTAAAAAATCTCATTACCATTCATGCAGATTGAAATTAGGAAAACCGAAGTTCTTGTACTTCACCCCGTGCTTGGTGCTTAAGGTGCTCCCCCTACTTCGACCATCGAACATTGAGCAAGATGAACCCGTGCATTTTTTTTTTTTTGAAATTTTTGTTAACACGAGATTTTAAGTTTTTTAAATATTTTTACCTCAATCTGAAACAATTATTTTATTTAAATCTTCATTACCAGCTTTAATTTTTCTTTATCATTATAACAAATAATTACCAGATTACATTCATCATTACCATACCCAGGAAAACTTTAAGGTCCGTATCTCCGGCAGTTTTGCGTATAATGTAGTATATCTTAAATCAGGATGTTTATTTTTCATTCAGTTTTTTTTTTCTCGCAATTTCTTTGAAAATGCACGAAATGCGAGAAACACCCAAATCTGTTCTTCTTCTTCATATCGCTGGCACGATAGTAATTAAATTCTGTTGGCCCAAAACTTCGCCACTTCCACAGCGTTGTCGGTTGCAGCGCAGGGGTCACCTTGGCTGCATGTTTTGGGGCACAGAGCTTGAGGAGATAGGAGATGGAGCATTATTTATTACACAGCTATATCCACACCCTGCTGACGTTCCGTCAAGGTAACCTCACTTTACGAGGTTCGACTTACAACTTCTCACTTGTGTTCGGAGACGGTTCAGAGACTTCCAAGTGGACCACGGAAGGTAAAACCCAGCAGGAAGATGCTCGTTTGGTGATGTGGTGTGGAATGGTATCCTGCCATAGTTTGCAACGAGTGTCGACCGAGTTACCAGAGACGCTGGTCGCTGTCGCTGATTTCAAAAAGCTATGCCTACTCTTTAGCTGTTGCGTTGGTAGTACTTTTATTTGTTAATAAATAATCTGTTGTCAAGTGATTTGATTGGCTTTTCTCATTTAGGTCAAAGAATCACAGAACTTAACATGGAATTTGTCAGCATACCTACTATTACTTAAACTCTGCATCGATGCAGTCTTTCATAAATCCCGAAATAATAATAAAAAACTTTGCCAGAGGCCATAGTCCTTCCATAAAATCAAAATATTTTATTTCACATAAACCTGCAAGGGCACTTATGAAACGTTAGAAGCTAGGTGTACGGTTCAAATCCACGGTTACTCTTTTAAAAATAATTGGCTTTTAAAATGTTTTCAAACTACAGTGATTATAGGTATGGGAGGACAGTGCAGGCCTGTCAATAAGTACCAGGTACTTAGAGGAATGAAAATAAAGAATATGAAAGACGTCTGTAAGGCCTACTACGTTCTCTCATTCACAATATGTAAAAGAATCTACATAAGTAAAATCAACCAAGTGACTTGATTTCCATGAGAATCATTAATAAATAGTCGATATTAGAAGTGATGTATAATGTCAATTAATGACGAGAATATGTCAGAAATTGTAAAATTAAAAATAATAAAATCAACATTGTAATTTGGAAGCAGATAATAGACTCTCACATAGTTATGCTGTTAATGAGGTACCAGGGAAGCCACATGTGCAGAAGGAATTATATATATAGGTTTTAGTAACCAGTCGACTTTGGCCTCCAAACCCATAGTCCGATATCTTTGTTTCAATATCCTGCAATAGGCTTGCACCAACCGGGGGTTGTCCTTGGGTTTTCTACACTTGCATAGTGCAAATAGGGATAATCGTCGGTTTGAAACGTTTGCCGGTCCTCTGCAAATTGGCTTCAGACCCTTTTTTTAATGGGAAATCATCAAATGAATTCTCCCGCTCTGGACTGCGTGTCAGACTTTTCCTGACTAAAACCCACCCGTGTTCCTTCAGTTGCCCGTGCCAGGGCCACGGTCACTCTTTCGAATAAAGACGGCATTGCCCAAGGCGGACCCCTTCCATTGTTGCTGATATCTCTTTGAGGCGCGCGTGGAACACAACGCGCCGTCGACCCGGGCCTGGTCCTTACCGTCCGCAAGCCCGCGCCTATGGCCGCTGGGAGTCCGCTGTGGACTCTGAACGCCCAGGGCGTCTCCTGCGGTGGCTAGGGGCGCGAGGGCGCAAAGATTGCCTCCCTCACGGTCTCCGCCTCCTCCTTTGCGAGCATTACCGCTTCGCAGAAGGAGGTGACGGCTTCCCATGCACTCTCACTCCGTACCATGGCCTGGACCAGGGCCGAACGCGAGAGATCGCCGTCGCCTCCACGTGGCTTCAGACCCTTACGCCTTACTCTACGCCTTTGAAAGGTCCGGGGTCCCCCAGGGTCCAGAGATAGGTCAATGACACTATCAAAATATATACTTAGTCGAGGTACACACGGACATAATAATATCGCGGCGAGATTTTCAAGCTCACTGGATCTTCAACACAATGCTCAGCGCCGAGAGTAGAAAATCGAACAGAGAGTGTTTTCGACGCGCTGAGATGCACTCTATTGGATTCTGAACGCTCGGTTCAACCTCGAGAGTTGAAAAACCACTGCGCGATTAAATCCTGCCACGATATTTTTACCTCCGTGTTTCCCCGGCCTTTCTCAGTGGAGACCAGTTTATTTATTTATTATTAGCCATTACGTCCACGGCTGGACAAAGGTCCCTACTGTCTTTCCACCTCTCTCAGTCCAGAGCTGACAAAGACCAATCTTTACTAAAGGAGTCCAGCTCCTCCCGCCATCTCAGTATTAAGCGGGACCAACTGGGTTGTAAACTCGTAAGTTTGGCCCATTGATCGTCTGACATACGGCAGATGTGTCCAGCCCGATTCCATTTAAGCGTGGTAGCTTTCCGAGTGACATCAGTTATTTTCGTAACGGAACGGATAGTCGTATTCATAACCCGATCCACAAGTTTGATACCCATATTACTCCGTTCCATAGCAAACATCGAGCGTGGACCTCTGTTGAATTTTCAAAGACCATGTGTGAGAAGTTTGAGCACCATACGTGAGAATGGGAAGAATAGATTTATTTATTTATTTCGTAACCATATTTAAATAACACGTTTAGTGATTGGAGCCTCCTTTTAAGCAAACAATGCCTGTATTAGGAGACTCCGCTCTTCCTTAGGAAGATAATTTTACAAAAATACAAATTAAAAAAGAGAAAAAAAATAAAAACAAAACATTATTCAGGTGCGTGTATAACTGTGTGTATGAGGGTGGGTTTGCATGTGTTTCGTGCGTGTGTGGGTAGGTGAGTGTGTGTGTTGAGAAACGAGTGAGTTAATTTGTGGTTTGCAATAGCGCCTCAGTAGGAAGAATAGATACGTCGAAGAGTCTTCTCTTGAGCGTTATAGGAAGGTCGCCCTTCATTAAATCTTTCAAGGCCCAATAGCTCTATCAGACATTTTCGGTGCGTCTTGCAACTTCTTTGTTTTGTCTTGCCTGGAAAGAGACTATTTAGCCAAGATAGAGATACTCATCGATATATTCAACCTCCTCACACGCCACGGTGAAATGTTATTATTGCAAATGAATGCACGCTGTTCGTCGTCATCTTAAATTCCGAAAACCTTTCATACCTAGATAAACTGTGGGTACTTACGAAACAATCAAAACCCCTCTATAATAAAAAAAGTACACATTGAAATAACACCCAACACAGTCGTTGTTAAATAATAAATTTTTCACTTTCAATTTGGTGGTGTCATCAGCTCAAAAACTTCAAGTCAATTCCTACTTAAAACACTACACATAAAGTATTATTTCAAATGTGGGTAGATTATCTATAGGTTATGTGATCAAGCAGGTGTGTTAAGGGTCGTATGGTCGGAGGCTAATTGCTTTTATAAATCAATATTTACTTCTGTGTCAACATTGAAACTTATTGGTTGGTTTTGTTCGTGATTTGTTGGGCAACTGGGCAATGGCACTCTTGAAAATGACAGAATATAAATGACCGATGACCGATGCGACTATTGGTTTTTTTTAAGTGGAGACCCTGAATCGGCAAACAATAGTCTTGGACTAGCCTGTTAAATGATGTGCATAATCGGCCTATAAATATGCACCACATCATATAACGGCCCCAAGCAGCATTGCAAGCTGTATACGAGCTGTATTTAAGTTCGATTTTATACTAGAAGCTGTATATTCAGGCTGTATAGAAGCTGTATAAGCGCTTATACAGTCCTTATAAGTAAAATATGGGCACATTTTATACAGCGTTTTGCTCTAGTATAGCTGTATAATAGCTGTAGAAGCAATAGATGCGCTGTATAATAGCTGTATTAGTGCTGTTATTCGGTGTACAAAGAAACCATTATACTACAGATATTATATTATAAATACTTTATAGACAAAATAGTTTTAAATAGGTTTTTGAAGAGAATCACAAAATGAATGTAATTCTTTCCAATGAATGGCGACATTGTTATTTATAATATTTATTAGTAAGTATACGTAATCTTGGACTTAGATATCTGAAGGTGTTAATTGGTGAATTGAAATTGCGGATTCAAATTTATTGCGAACCTGTCTATGTTTTCCGTCAAAATATTCAAGCGCCAGCAAAATAATCGATTTGATATAAAAGAAAAATACTATTTATATGGTAAGTCAATATTGGTTTTAAGGTTAGAATAAAAAACAATGTTATAATAACAGAAGTGAGGGTAGTGTGATCATTGTGCCCTCATATCAAGCCGACAATCATTATATATTCCTTAAATTATGTTTCATATTTTGTTTCATACCTACATTCGAAATTACGAAAATAGCGACTATTTGCTAAACAGCCTAAACGATAATCGGAGTGTATTATAGTCTGAGTAGCTGTACTAAGTAAGTTATGGATTATATTGTACAGCTTTTGGCTGCTAATCAGCTTTATAATAGAATATTTTTATTACTTAAGCTGTATATCAGTGCTCTATACATAACTTTTAATGCTCATAAGGGTTACCTAAAAGAAATAAAAAACGCAGACTCAATATGATACGTACCTACATATAGTAAAACAAAAAAAAGGAAGAGATTCTCAATTTGGCCCTATATTTTATACCTAAGTAAACTTATTGTAAAGCATTATTAGTTTGTTGTATGTATTATATCAGTTTTACTTTATTTTCAGGAAAATATGCCGACTAAAATTTAAGCAACCATTGAGAAAGGGCAAAACAAGCTTTGCATTGTACCAAGTTTGTGGGAATCAAAAGGCAAGTTAAGATGGCCAAGAAAGCGATTAGATGTCAACAAATTAGTAAAGGATGAAACATCTCGGCCTTTATATAATTGGTCCACCTCAAAATGCTGTGTGAAAAGACTATCATTATCGTCATATGACGAAGCAGTAAGAGAACTAGATCTCATGGTTCAAATCAATCATCATTTGAACTACTTGCGCTGCTTTATGAAGAAACGTCATAATCATGTTCCAAAGGTTGAATTAAATTTACACATTTAACATAACTGTTATGATCATTAATAACCCTGTTTAATGTTTTTGCTACGGAACCCTCTTCGTTGACCGTAAAGTCTTTCCGAGTGACTGTCATTAATACAAAATAAAGCTGTACTGTAGCTGTCATTTATTTTTTTAGTTTTAAAACACCCCCAAAAACAGAAGTCATAAAACCACTGTATTTACAAGAGTGTACAATTACGCCATAAAAATAAGTTTTAGAACGGAGTTTGCATACACCATTGTACAGAAACAAGTCTTAAGTGATACTATAATAACACTAAGAGCTGTAATAAGTAAGTGTTCACATGCAAAATACAGCTTGTATACAGCTTTAACGATAAAACCAGATTAAAGTGTCACAAAATACTTAAGCTGTATAGTGGAGTTTTCATATTCTGTTTAAATACCCTAAGCTTTCGCGGATCCCTTAATACAGATTGAATAATTTTTTGACACTCTTGTAAGTCTCTAAAGGAACTCTAAGTTCTAAATAGGCTGTTATATGTATGTTGAAAACGCTTGCGTGCTGCTTGGGGGTACATATTTGAATGTCGAAAATTAAAATACCTACGGATAAAATGTCAATGTTCAAAACATCGAAAATGTAATTATCGAACGACCATAAAACCGAAAATTAAAATTACTTAAGTTTATATCGTCGAATGGTTAGATAACCTACGTCCAATATATCTAAAATCTAATTATCTACAAAAGTGACATAGAAAGTCCTAAATATCGAAGTAAAGAGTATCGAATGTCCTAAATATGGATATTAATTTATTATGTATGTCACAGGGTTATTTGATAATTCGGATATTGCGAGAACCCGGATAATTAGACAATAGTAAAAAAAATCTACGAGCAACTAGAAAGTAGCGTCCGCCGGCCGCTACCGCAGCATCGCTCGCTTCGCTCGCTCGGCTCGCGCGGTTGGTCACAGTTCTAACCTAACCTAACCTATTTCACCCAGTTCAATATGATGAATCTGCCTGTGACTAGATTATTAGACAATGGTTAAAACGTTTCTGCGGCAGACTATAGGTATGATTCGTCATTTTGAACTGGGTGAAATAGGTTAGGTCAGGTTAGAAGTGTGACCAACCGTGCGAGAGCCGAGCGATCGAAGCGAGCGGTGCCGCGGCAGCGGCCGGCGAGCGGTACTTCCAAGTTGCTCGCAGAATTTTTTGCGTTCGCAGAGTGTGACAATTTCAAATCTACCTGAATTTTTTCCATTCATACTCCTACCTATATCAAAATTTGTTCGATATTTTAACGAGTAGAGGTATTTTTAATGAACTTAAGTGCATTAAATGTTGACATTTTGAACTTAAGTATAATGACTATCGACATTTTTAATCATTCGATATTTTAATCACTCGGCATTTTCATCTTAGACATCGTATGCGATATTTAAATTTTCGATGTTTTGAACATTGACATTTTAACTTTAGATATTTTAATTTTCGACGTTCAAATATGTACCCATGTTTTTTTTTGGGTGGGAAATCATCAAATAACTTCTCCCGCTCTGGGTGGAGCAGGAGGGCGTGTCAAACTTTTACTGACTAAAACCCACCCGTGTTCCCTTCAGTTGCCTGTGCCAGGGGCCGCGGTATATCTCTTTCGAACAACCCGCACTCCTGGCAGATGTACCCATACCGTTATTATCTTTCAATCTGCAACACATAAATGTGACGACTTATCGACATCTTTTCCCGGTCGAAATTCACAATGTAAGCTCTTCTTTTACATTGTACTAAAACAAACAAATCAAAATATTTTTTTAATAATTTTATGCCATCAGCCACGCCGCATCGTTTGAAAAACCGCGTAATTATTACACGTTCACCCCTTGATAATTAGGTAGGCAAACATTTTGTATTAGATATTATCACACGATCACGTAATGAGCCTGGTATTACGGCGTGATGGTACCAAATGGGGCGGACAGGGGTGGCGACTGCAATGCCAAGTAGCATTAAATAAATCACCAGTGGCGAAGGGTCAATGCATACCGATTCCCATCGGCTTATCTTTAAGAAATCCCATCTCCCAGCGATATCAAGCATCCCACGCTTTTTAATAGAATTAAATTATTTTCTACTTTTATAGTTTGGTTTTTAAAGCGTATTTTTTACTATTATTTATTTACAATTTTTTAGTTCTGCTAACTACAAAAGCGTGATTTTTAAGTTTTTTTGTTTTTTTTTTTTAATTTTTGAATTGTTATCGGTCCTCGATAAGCCTTACAAAGTTTAAATTAAATCTGACCGTTTGAAGTGGGTCAAAATCGCGCCCTAAGGAGTCCGTTACAAACAAACATGCAAGTGAAGCTAATAGATAATATAAAGCGTGTAAAAACGCATGCGCGCAAAGAAAACCAAACCATCTTACAAAATTCTCTGATTCCAACACAGTATGAGTAAAAGAGGGGCTGATCCTCTGAGGAAACTAAGCTTGCATCACGCGGTGAGTGTTTTTTTTCGGAACGGCTTATCCTGGCCATAATTACACCCCTCGCCACTGTAAATCACCATTAAAAGCTAACAACTTTTTTTCAAAAACAACTTTTGTAATAGGATAGCGATCTATGTCACCTACCTATCTAATTCTGGACCCCGGAGTAGGTAAGGAATCCACCACTGAATTTTTCATAATTTGACATCATATCATCATCATTTCAGCCGAAAGACATCCACTGCTGGACATAGGCCTCCCCCAAGCTCCGCCACTTCGACCGGTTTTATGCTCCCCGGGCCCAGCGGACTCCTGCAGTCCTCACAAGGTCATCGGTCCGCCTTGTGGGAGACCTTCCAACTTTACGTCAACTTGACATCTTATACAATTCTGGATTTCAACTCTTTATTAGTGGTTGCAATAGCAATCATGTCATTTAATTTACAGGGATTTTTATATTTTATTTATCTTTTAGATAGGTACGTAGGTATGTTGCTTTTATATTTTTTTAATGTGGTGTGAGAACGTTGTGGGCCTTGAAGACTGTACATTTGTAGACCATTTTCTTTTTTATTGAGTACCTGGTACTTGTTGACAGGCCTACACTATCCTCCCATACCTATTATTAACACTGTAAACAATAGTACTTAAAGTACATTCGCGTTAAGAATGCCGTGAGTCATCATTATCCGTCGGCCTAGCCCCGCCCCCTAACCAATCAAATCTTTTCAAATTACAATCAAATCTATGCATTAAACTTAATCTTTTAAAACATAATTTGTTTGAATTTAACACCACTGTGAATACACCTTTATCTTGCAGTTGCACTGATGACTCACTGCATTCTTAACGCGAACGAACTATAAACGTTTTTAGAGCAGTGTTGATGAAATTATTAACACAAAGTGATGTGCTTATCTGGGTTCGGACTCACCACCTGCAAGTCGCCAGTGGGGGCCATTACCACTGGGCCACTGTCTGCTTATTCGCCATCCAATAGGTACCATAAAAAATCCGAAAGTTGGCAACCCTGTACTACCAATAGTAACACTTAATTAGCTGAACACACCCCTCCTCTTGCAAACTGCACGAATTTAACCCCTGTGTTCATTTTGATTGCGGTTGGCTTTATTAAATAGGGTAATAGGATTGTAGGTAATAATAACTTTCGGAACCTAATAATTTTTGATGTAGAATGTAAATCCGTAATCTTCCGAGGAGAAAGCACCTAAAACTCCTGCACCCTAAATCGACATTCACACGGATGTAATTAAAAATTGCTGAGGGATTTTTTCGCACTTAATTACGGACACGGCTCGGCACACGCTGGCGGAGTGTGCCGCTTGGGAGGAGCCGCGCCGTGCCCTCGTCTCAGGAGTCGGCAGCGACAGGCCGTTGTCGACTCGATGGTCGATAGCGGGTATCCTTCTGCGAAACAGTCATTTCGCAGAAGGAGGCTACGGAAAGAGAGCGGCAGCAGACGCACCGGGCGTCGGCGGAGGGCAGACAATGCCCTCTTCCAGCCTTTAAATGGCTCCAAGGGCGACGGATCCGGAGAAATCTGTCACTCCCTATTCTTTAGGACCCGAGATGGCGGCGCGTAGTGTTCCACGCGCGACTCTCTATGATGTAAGAGTGGGAGTTTAACACCTCACTCCCCCCCTAAAGCGAGGTTGCCCGCAGAGGCGGGCCGGCTCTAGCCGGGGATCGCAGAAGTCGCGTTAGATCCCGTGATCCCCGGTGCAAGTGTGGAACGGAACACCGGGGTGGTTTTAGTCAGTAAGAGTCTGACAGACCTCTCCGCCCTCCCTAGGGCGGAGGAAATCCATGAGGATTTCCGTCAACAACAAAAAAAGTATGTAAATGGACGGTCGCATTTGTTGGAGGGAAGAAGTACATAATACTTCTTCCCTCCAACAAATGCGATCCTTAGTGACTTCTGTCAGGGGTGCGGGCTGTTCGAAAGATATAACGTGGCCCCTGGCACACAGGCAACTGAAGGAACACGTGTGGGTTTTAGTCAGTAAAATTCTGACACGCCCTCCTGCTCCACCCAGAGCGGGAGAAGTTATTTGATGATTTCCCACCTTCAAAAAAAAAAACCTTCAGAAATCGTGAATTGCCTTTTGACTTTAGAACACTTTTCACACAATTTCGCCGACTAATCGACACTTCACAGAGGGCAGGGTCGTTCTTTAGCCAAAGAATAAGCATTACCATTCGACATGGCTATGCTGCCAGTCTTCTGGGCACGTTTCCTGATGACAGCGATGCGGACGAGTAGGTACTTGACGCTAAGCGTCCTTTGGTTTTTGTATGTATTTGTACAGTAAGTTAGTAATTTAATTTATAACACATTTGCTCGTTATGGTTCTCTTATTACACCAATTTCAATATTGTTATGTATGTCATTACGCACTTGTGCGTTATTGTAATGTAAAACGCACGGTTTATCAAGATGCTCCGTCTAAAACGAACGGTACTTTTTTAAATCTTAGCAAAGAGTTTTTATGTCAGAAAAGTGGTCAACATTTTATGAATTAAATTAACTTTGAGAGATAAAATATAAAAAAAATAAACATTTAATTCTTTAATTTGATTATTTTTGACAATAAATTACAACCATTTATCTGTAACAAAAACAAAAAAATATTAATTTACTTCTTTAGTTATACTGGCTGTTTTTGTGCCTTTGCCTTAAAAAAAAGCGCTGATGCGCGCGCATCGCTAATTTGTGAACAAGTAATAATCAATTTTACAAATTGTTCAAATTTTTCTAACTGCTTTAACAAGTGATTAAAGATTTACTCGTTTAAGAAAGTCCGACTTTTATTTATTTCCTCGCAAATATGTTATAAAACGTCGTATGACATACGTGCGCTTTGAAAATTACCGCACTTATATTATAATGTACTATTAGTATCTAGTGAAAATAGTATATCTTGTTAGGTTATGTAACATACAAAATCAAGATAAAATGTTTCGTCTGCTGGGACACAGGCCTCCTCTCTGTGAGAGGGAGTGGGCCGTAATCTACCACACGGGCCCAGTCCAGCACCCTAATTGCGTAACGCACTATCAATCAGAATCTGAATCATTTTGAAGATTATTTCTAATCCATTGCTTGTAATGTTTGAAAAAAAATCTGCTCAACAATGTAAATAACGCAATGAATGTTGTTGAACTGTCAAAATTAAAGCGATTCCTACTGTCAGTGAGTTACGCAATTACCCCTCTGGTTGGTAGATGGCAAATGTCTTCGAATTAGGGAAATTTTGGTCGGATATCCCGGTTTCCACACGATGTTTTCCTTCACCGTTTTGAGAGCAGCGGTGATAAAATAATTTACACGAAGTAAAGCGTCTTGGGTTCGCATTAGATGTGGTCGTTGTGTATTTTTTAACCGACTTCCAAAAGGTTCTCAATTCGTCGGAACGTTTTTTGTTTTTTTTATGTACGATTACTCGAAGATGGCTGGACCGATTTGTATTTTATTTTTGTTTGATAGGGTGTTCTTCCCAAGTGGTCACATGATCATCAAGTCAGGATCTGATGATGGGATCCTGGAGAAATAGAGAGAACTCTTCAAATTTTATAAGCACACTTGAGACGATTTGGATAGTTTTACTAAGAGTACTTTCTCGGTGTGGTGGGACCACACCGAGAAAGTAGAGTTCCAATTTGGTGAAGATCTGATGAAGAACTTCGGAGATAGGCAACGGAACTCCTCAATAAATGATAGCAAATGGACTGAAATTGCAGAAATCTCATGTCTGTCTATTGTTTACATCAGTTCATAACATAACATCACGCCAGGACGCTGTGAAGGGGTGAGCACATGTGAACCACTAAAAATTGAAAAATTTAAACCCAAAAAAAACAACCGAATTCCAAAAAAAACACTAAATAGTGAAAAAGAACTTTAATTTCGGAAGGCGGTGACAAAAAATTAAAATACATATCGAAAGTCACCGCCTTCCGAAATTAAAAGTAATTTTTCACTTTTTAGTGTTTTTTTTTTGGAAGTCGGTTGTTTTTTTTTAACGACTTTTCATTCGTCAACGAGATAACTGATCAATAAAGCAGTTTGAAAACATTAGCTGTTAATTTACGTCAACGCACAAGATCAGTTCCAAATAAAACCAGTTGAAAACAAAATGCTGCTAACGCTGTTAATTTACGTCAACGGCTCAACGGATTAGTCACTATAATTTTTATTAATTTCTGAGAATCAACTGTATGTTTTGTAAATGTAAATATTATTTGATTTGAATGTATATAAAATGAAATAATCTTGAAATTAGTGACTATTTGTACCCAGCCAGTCCTAAGCATGGAAAGAGTACGAAGGGAATGTCATTATATTTTTTTGACACATTTGCTCGTAAAGGGTCTCTTATTTCACCAATTTCAGTATCGTAATGTATGTCATTACGTACTTGTGCGTTACTGTAATGTCAAACGCACGAGTTTCTTTTTAATAAGGTAAAACGCACGGTTTATCAAGATGCTCCGTCTAAAACGAACGTTACTTTTTTAAAATCTTAGCAAAGAGTTTTAATGTCAGAAAAGTGGTCAACATTTTAAAAATGCCAACTGGCAACATAATAATCAATTTTACAAATTGTTCAAATTTTTCTAACTGCTTTAACAAGTGATTAAAGATTTATTCGTTGAAGAAAGTCCGAGTTTTATTTATTTCCTCGCAAATATGTTATAAAACGTCGTATGTTCGTCGTCATACGTGCGCTTTGATAATTACAATAAATATCGCGAGTGGCAATATCGCCTCAGCTGTAATTTTCAACTTACCGCACTTATATCATAATGTCCTATTTAAATTCTTATTAAGTTAATTATTTGCACAAAATTGTCAATGATTGACACCAAAATTGCCAATGATTGGCGCCAATTGTCAATTGACGCTAAACACTACATATTGAACATTCAAAACCTGTTAATAATTTAACAGCTTTTTTAACCTGTTGACCATTGATGATTTACAATTAAATTACATTAACCAAAAAACCGTTAATGACCCACCTCTAGTTCGCATGACGACCTACAACTTGTAAGTCACGGCCGTAACTGGGTCACCACTGCTCATGGAGCCGATTGTAGAGAAGACTTCATAACATTTTTAGAAATCGAAAGACACCTTTTAACTTCACAATTTTTACTAAACAAAAGTTCACCATTCACAAAAACTTAGTTACATCATCAATATCGTCTGCCACAAACCCCTTCAATAATTAGCTCGTATAATTACGGCAGTGGCACAAGGGGGCAGACAGGTGTGTCGGTCCCCACGCCCGCAGGTGCAAGTGTGTGTTTATCTAATACCACGTCATGACCTGTGATGTCATTAGTTGTGGCATCGACAGGGACTATTAGGAAGGTGTATTCATTTGTTTCATTGTTTAACGAAAAAGAAAATAACAGTCTTCTGACTAGATTTTGTCGTCTTTTTAACCGACTTCAAAAAAAGGAGGAGGTTCTCAATTCGACTGTGTTTTTTTTTAATGTTTGTTACCTCATAATTTTCGACTGGGTGAACCAATTTTGATGATTCTTTTTTTATTTGAAAGCTCGTGCTTCCCGTGTGGTCCCATTTCAATTTTATATAAATCTGATGATGCGTTTCGGAGACAGACAACGGAACTCTTCAAAAAATAACAGTAAATCAACCGCGATTGCTGCTATTGCATAAATATGCATTGTTGTGACCCCAAGGATGATGAAATTTCGAATTAGTGGGGTGGGTACTATAACTAAAAAGTGAAAAATAAAAACTGGTTTTTTTTGGAAAAAGTTTTTATTTTTCACTTCCGCAAAAACACTACAAAATGAAAAATAACTTTAATTTCGGAAGGCGGTGACAAAAAATTTAAATACATATCCAAAGTCACCGCCTTCCGAAATTAAAGTTATTTTTCACTTTGTAGTGTTTTTTCGGAAGTCGGTTGTGTTTTATAGAATGAGCAATAATTTATTTCGAAGGAGCCAATTTTTGTTTCTGCAATTTTCTAATTCTTTCTGCGTCAGCGAACGCAGTTCGTGTGGCTGAATTTTAGGCAAAACATATTGATGGAACTTTCTCATCAATTTTCTCATTTTATATTTTCGAGTCGTTTGGGGTTGAAACCTTCGACGGGCCGGGTCCGAGTGCTCATGCTCTAGGAAATCACGAAACGGCTGGTTGACACTTCCCGTGACCCAAGGGCTGATTTTTACCTTGGCCAGAGGCTGAGCATTTCTATACAGAGCGTGGCAATGCCGCCAGTCTCTTGGGTACAACTACAGAATCCTCACACACTGTAGCCGTGTTTACGTTCACACGTAGAGGCCCGTCAGAGGCCCTAGTGTGAGTTTCATTTATCCATCTCGATCAAACGCATCGAGCTCGTTTGGCACTCTGATTGGGCCTGGATTGGTGACGGACCAATCGGAGCGCCGAACGCGCTGAATGCGTTAGATTGACTGATTGAGATGGTTAAATGAAACTCACACTAGGGGTACTGTGGCCTAAGACAAATCACATTTCTGTTAGCGTTCACGCCAATTAGGACACGACGTAACTTTTCCGCAGGTAATTTCATTCCCATACATTTTGACGTAGCGTTTGGCGTGAACGCTAACAGAAATGTGTTTTGTCTAGGCCCGCAGGTCATACACGCATGTCGGTTGCGAGTGACCTTTCTGCCGAACATCACCAATAAGGTCACTATATGTCTTCTTAGAGCATCCCCTCCCGGAGTTTCCACTCATATCTGCCTTGTAAATACCAAAACATAATATTCCCTACTAAAATCTACAAACAAACCAATATTTGATCAAACTATCTGACATCTGACCAATACATAACCAGTGTGAAGGTGACCGTTTAAGGGTCGCGTGGCGTCGATCAAATGGAACACGTCATTATGTTGGAGTTAGACAAGGGAAGCCGGGGGGCAAGCGTGCATAATAATGAGTATCAATAATTTAGCAGAGGGGACGATATCGACAGGAGGATCAGAGGTTAAATGTACAGCAAATATTTACAGCCTAAGTGAATGGGTACTTCAAACTCAAAATTAAAGCAAGCCAATTTTGAATTGTCAAGGGGTCGGTCAGACAGAAAGATGAAACTAGTTGCCCATTCCAAACCTATGGAGAAAAACGGGCAAGAAACTCTACGGATACTCTTTTAAATCAAATTAAATTTGCAAAATATTGGAACGATGTGAAATTACGTGCACGTCTTTTTACATCGTACCAATATTTTGCGAGCGTCCGTAATAAAAAACAAAAAAGAAACAATTCAGAAATTAAAATAAGCCGTGGCAGCTAAGAGAAAAGATGACCAGTCGCTACTGACGGCACCCGAGTTCACGAACCTGCCTTACTGCTATATGTATAGACATAGTACCTAGACACAGTACTTGTCGAACCGGGCTTGGTCCTTACCGGACAGCGAGCTACCCATTACTCACCGTCCGCAAACCCGTGCCTACGGTGGCCGGGAATCAGCCGAGGATGCCCGACGCCCAGCGCGTCTCGTGCGGAGGCTACGGCCGTGAGGGCGCATATACTGCCTCTCCCTCACGTGCGCCGCCTCCCTCTTTGCGAGCATCACTGCTTTGCTGAAGGAAGCGACGGCTACCCATGCACTCTCGCTCCGTACCATGGCCTGGACCAAGGCCGGACGCGAGAGATCGCCGCCGGTGATCGCCTCCACGAGGACAAGGCGGTGCTCCGCCCAAGCCGGGCAGACCTCCACCGTGTCTTCAGGGCGATCTTCGCAATGGAAACACCCGGGCGTTTCCTCCCACTTTACGCGAATCAGGAACCTCCCGAAACAGCCGTGTCCGGTGAGGACCTATGTCAGGCGGAAGGTGAGGACGCCATGCCGCCTCCCAATCCACTCCACAAAGAGGGGACTTAGCGCCGCAATCGTGGCTTGCCCACGCCTTTGATAGTACTTAGGTGATATATTTCTACCGCAAAGCAGCAATCAGGGGGTATCGGTGTTACCCAATGACAGGGTAATACCAATACGCCCTGGGTAAGACTGGTGGTCATACTTTTAGGCTTCTGACTACCCGTAACGACTATCAAAGATCTTCGAATGTCAGCTGATCCTTTGACCAAAAAATAGGCCAGCCTTCTGGTCGCGTGAAGAATCGACCTACCGCTTGGCAATGTTTCTATAAACTACCTCATAATAAACCATCATTGTTCCCAGATGTCCACAACGTGGTGAATCCTCTGCTGGCAACATTGCCGCCGCAGCTGCACTGCATCCCGCCCTATTGCCATCATCTACCACAGAGAACTACTACGCGTACGTAAATCTTTGTCTTCTGTAGTGAGGACATAAATACGTATAGTATTTATGTCCTCACAAAATGATAATTAAGCACTTTTGTTAAGAGCGTTCATCCCACGCGGGCTGGCAACGGTGCATTTATAGCGGATTTTTGTGATTATTTCATTAAAATACAAACAAAAGTAAACATCGTTGGTATTTATAAGTTTGTATGCTGTTATTTTGCTATTTACTTTTAAAGTCGACATACCGTCAATTATTTTCTATTTGCATTACTTAATAAGGTTTAATGTTTTTATTAAAGAGAAAATGTTCAAAATAATCATAAAAAGGTACCAACGATCTAGTGCTTGGCTGAAAAAAAATAGTACCTACATTTGTTACAAACAAATGTACTATTTTTTTTAAATAATCTTGAAAAACCACTATAAATGCGTGGTTGCCACCAGCCCGCGTTGGATGAACGCTCTTAGGGCCATGCTATATAATGATCGATGCGGGTGCCACAATAGTCCTATAGAGATATGAGGAACAGGGTGTTAAGTTCACTCATACTCTATGGAAACGGGAGGATCCTCCGACCAGACGGGTGTTGTGTCTGGTGGGCTACTGCCCGACGATTGATGTCGGGATGTTTTATATATAGGAGTCGCGCGATAAACTCTGTTTGCGCGATGTAGGAATACTGTGACGTCAAGTCTTGCGTAGTTCGCATGTGCGCCACATCACTTTTTGTGTTTCAAGTCTTTTTGATGCGTAGTTCGCATGTGGCATTGTAGATGGCGCCACATCACTTTTTGTGTTTCAAGTTCGCATGTGGCGTTCCGCGTTATAGATGTCGCCACAGTCCGTACTAGCCGTTTTTCCAGTATCGGTCGTGCACCCCATCATCACTTCAGCTCGGTAGATACGCCACTTATTCACAGACTGTAAAACAGACCCTTAATTCTGTAACTCCAGTGCTCCCATCACCGACCAGCGATCTGGACATCCGTCGCCGAGGTGAGAAGCGACCGATCCCTCCAGAGTTGAAAGACGAGAAGTACTTCGAAAGACGACGAAGAAATAACCAAGCTGCCAAAAAGTCCAGAGACGCCAGACGTATTAGAGAAGACCAGGTATAAATCGTTTTTTTTTCATGGTAATGGTTCATTTCTAATAAACAGTTCTATAACAAGTTGCCCAAGACGGTAACAGAACTTAGCGATGGAAAGTTTCAAAATCGCATCGAACGTGTCCTTATCAAAAAAGCATATTATAAGATAAAAAACTACGTTGAAGACAGGTAAGTTTGGCATTAATTCCTTCTGCACATGTGACTTCCCTGGTACCTCATTAACTAGTTATGTTAAAGTCTATTAACTGCTCCCAAATTACAATGTTAATTTTTATTGTTTTTTTTACAATGTCTCGACATATTCTCGTCATTATTTGACATTTTGACATTATACACCAATTGTACCTAATATCAACTCTTTATTAGTGATTGCCATGGAAATCATGTCACTTGGTTTAAATAGATTCATTTTATTTATGTAGATTCTTTTACATATTGTGAATGAGAGAACGATGTAGGCTTTACAGACTGTAGATTTGTAGACGATTTTCTAGTCTTTATTTTCATTCCTCTAAGTACCTGATACTTATTGACTGGCCTGCACTGTCCTCCCATCCCTATTATCACTGTAATTTGAAAACATTGTAAAAGCCAATTACTTTTAAAAGAGGAACCGTGGAGTTTCTTGCCGGCTCTTCTCTATAGGAAGCAACAAATTGGAACCGTCCACCTAGCTTCCGACTTTTTGCCCTTGCAGGTTTATGTGAAATAAAATATTTTGATTTGATTTTGTTACCGCCTGCTTGCTCTAAGGAGTTCGGTATAGGTGTATCTGTCGCAGTATGATAGATAAAGCTGTGATATGGTTATATCCCTAGGGATATAATTATATACAGGAACATGGTTATACGACAGCGATTCATTACTATCTTACTAGGAATATAATTATAATATGATTCAAGTCTTATGATATAATTAAATTACTAGATTGAGTTTAGTGAAATAATTGTACGAGTGTAGTTCGTTCTGTTTGTGAACCCCGGAGTATACGACGAAACGCCGACAGGAACTACGCCGACAGACTGAACACCGACAACCGACTTTACTTCGACGGGACTCTTCGCCGACAAGGCTCATCCTTGCGCTATTACTAAACAGCCAAGTAACTGCCACTAACATGAAAGTAGCGCTCGCCGGCCGTTGCTGCGGCACCGCTTGCTTCGCTCGCTCGGCTCGCGCGCGTTTTGTCACAATTCTAACCTAACCTAACCTATTACCTACCTGATGAGCCCTGCCGGCGAAGTGTCCTATCGATCTGATTCATAACTATTTAACCAGATTAGTTTAGTCAGATAAATATATTACTAGATTGCGACCGTAAGATAGTAATGAATCGCTTTCGTAATAACTATGTTCCGGTATATAATTATATCCGTAGGGATATAACTGTAGTAATACAGTTTGGCAGTTTGGCTTTATCTATCATACTGCGACATATACATAGTACTCACACATTACGCCAGCTCTGTTAAAGTCTCATGGAATAGGGGGCTAGCCTATTGCCATTGCGAGCATTTTGCATAATATTGTGTAGAACCATGTTCTTCCAACTTGATGTGGACGCCCCAGGGTAAGCCCCTAGGTTAATTAAAATTTGGTTTACCTTGTATCCGACGGCAAACAATTGTCAGAAGAATAGCGGTCGTCTATTTGTTTTAAACTGAGAACATTTTCGGGTTTTGGATTTCTGAATAGCGTTTATCCCACGATAACATTGATTGATGTTCGATTCGGTACGAAAGCATATCGAATTGTTGTGAATAAGTAGCTATGCTGTTCACTGCTTGTTCAAGGATGACGGGTAAGGGACTACAAACATACATGGATAGCCCGTGGTGCAGAACACAAAAAAGACAAAAAAGAACCAGTGATTTCAACTCACACCGTAGTATTCGGCTTATCTAATGGGCCTCGGACACTTTTATTTCATTTGCGAAATTATGTCTGTCATTTAGACATTAGCGCACTCACTCCACGAACACGATGTGTGCGCGGCTGTGTGTGTGCAGTATGTAATTAATAGTTTTAACAGTAGCGAATAGTCCTACTACGGTCGGTCGTACTTATTTCCTTTGGCGTGTGTACTTCCATTTGCTAAAACGATGATCTTTTTCCCTCTACCAGATAGCCTGGCGAGCATGTCTCCTCGAACAAGAGAATGCGTCCCTCCGAGCACACGTTGCTGCTCTTCGTCAAGAAGCACTTGCTCTTCGTTCACTCCTGGCTGCTAGAGATGAACCACCAGCTCCTGCACCGTCTTCTACCACCCCTGACTAGATAACTACGATACTATAATACCTCTACGCAATTTCAATTTAACAATTTCACCGTGAAAACTAAAGTGAAGTAAGCTGTCATTCTACCTGATGAATAGAATAGAATAGGTCTTTATTTGCTTAGAATGTTGGTACAAAAAAAATAAGTTGTTAAATTATATAATCGGATCCATGTACATTCTGCCTTAATATAGCACGCAAATTTAATACAACGTAGAGGCTATAGATATTACAAAAAATCAGCATTTAAGAAATCCTGCACGGAATAATAACTTTTATCTACAAGGAATTCTGTAAAACGTTTTTAAAATTTTTGCAACGGTAATTTTTTAATTTGGTCAGGTATTTTATTATAGACTACAGGAGCCATACAATTATACAAATCACATTTCCGCATTTTCGCATTTCATGATAAGGATTGTCTATTTTGACAGGTTACTTCAAGCTCGTGTGTAGAGACTAGAGAGCAATGGAAGCCTTAGTGTTAATGGCGCGCTACGACGGTCTGCACGCGTGGTCAGGCGCTTTACTTCGAGTAATTTATTTCATCACCACTGCTCTCAAAACGGTGAAGGAAAACATCGTGAGCAAACCAGAATGTCATAGGACCAAAAATTCGAAGACTTGTGACATCTACAAACCCGCACTGGGCCGCGTAGTGGTCCACTCCCTCTCACAGAGAGAAGGCTTTTGTCCCAGTAGTGAGAACATTAGGTAAAGGCGGCTAATTATGTTATCACAGGTGGGATGACAGCTCACTTCAAGCTCACTTCACCTGAGTTTTCACAGTAAGATTTTTACAGAATAGATTGTTATGGGTTGAAAACAAACTCTGTAAATCATTATTTTGAAATTTAGTTAAATAAGTGCCTAAATATACAGATTTAGCATAAGTACCTTTTTTCGTAATGGTTCCGTCCATTTTGTGATTGTAATTTTTAAATAATTATAATTATTAGTTAGGTAGTTTAAAAACGATCTCTATACAGAAGTGCAATTGTCTAGTTTTAGTGTAAATTGTATATAAACTAAGTTACTAGATACCTCATTAAATATTGTAACTAACTTTAAGTTATACCACAGAGTACCTACGTTTTTAACCGACTTAAAAAAGAAGGCGGTTATCGGATAGATATATAAGGTGTATCTATTCATACACGAAATATCTGAAGGGGTCATTGTACTCATCATTATGAACAACTTTTACTACTGGACCAAACCTGAAATCGCGAAAAAATATCAGCTGTTCCCTACATTTTGACGAGATATGCGAACATAAATGTAGGGAACAGCTGATATTTTTTACCACACACGCACCTTATATATTAGCGGCAGAGCGGATATATATTAAACATGTTTTTTTTAAATGTATGTTCGGGCATAATTCCGTCTCTCCTCGTCCATAACTCCTCTCCATACTGGATAGTCGGATTTACAAAATTCTTTTTTTGTTCGAAAGGGGTTTATTCCGAAATGGTTTTTTTTTGGGTGGGAAATCATCAAATAACTTCTCCCGCTCTGGGTGGAGCTGGAGGGCGTGTCAGACTTTTACTGACTAAAACCCATCCGTGTTCCCCCAGTTGACTGTGTGCCAGGTGCCGCGGTATCTCTTTCGAACAACCCGCACCCCTGGCAGGCATCGGCCCTTCCGGGCCCCATCAGTTGATGCTGACATCTCTTTGAGGCGCGCGTGGAACACAACGCGCCGTCGCACACTGGTCCCAAATTAAAAAAAAGTGGACATTGATAGTAGACCGCTGATATTTTTTTTTATTGTTGATACAATGATAACAGATAAGGCAAAAAAATATTATTGTCCTACTTCAAATACTTTTCTGTAAAAAAAATATTTCTTTTTTTTTGTATGGGAGCGATTACATTTTACTCAATTTCTCAAAAACTTTAAGCGATGTCGAGATGACAATCACATATGTTAGAAAACTAATAATTCTGAGTATTTGGCTCGAAGAAACTTATTGCTTATCTCTGCGTACTTTCGAGATAATAGTGACAGAAAATAACATTTTTTTTTAATGTTAATTTTTTGCTTTTTTTTAATCATAGCCTTACTTTAGCACATAATTATAATGTATGCGTAATGTCAAATAAGTAAAAAGAGACTTCTCTGTAAAAGAGGTTATGGGGGCTCACTAATGACTGAAAAGCTAACCTTTCTGAAGGAGTACTTTCATCAGTTCTAAAAAACAATCAAAATGAAGACATATTAAGCTGCAAACATAAAGTTGAATATGTTCACAAACGATTCTGAAAAAATATTATGGTGAAAGATTAATATTTGGGTCTATATTCTCTTGAGAAATCTCTATTTCCTCGTTTTCCAACGAAAGCAATTCATTGTTCAAGATCAAAGCACTAGCCTCTGGAAACAACTGTTTATGTAAACGAGCAAACTTTGGTTTGATATGGCTGATGTAAGGATCTGAGCTAATTAGAAAGCTGTGGATAATGTCTAAATTAGTCTGAACTCTACCGATTTTTCTTGTATGTGCCATTCTAACATTCCGGAAATCTTTATTCCTCGCTTCGGAAGCTTCTTCGGAAAGCATGCCTATCGGAATAAAGGAGAAATTTTCACAAATATCAGCACCGTGTATCAACAATTTATGGACACTTGAAGGCATGTAATACCATGGATATAAGTTTACATATAGCATTGCTGTTTCTTTACAATATTCCCTAAACAAGTTGGTATTAATAAGTTGACCAGATGAAATTGTTTATAAAATGACTGCAAATCTCTTGATTAAATCAGGGTGGATACCCGTTATTTCAGCAGATACTTCATAATTTTCAAAAAACCTTCTTGCCGTGTTACCGTCATTGGTTGTACCAAATCCCTGTTTTACTATGTCAATTAACAAACCAGTTCTTTCCCGGAATTCTTCTTGTGTCAAATTCTTTTTAATTTCTTTTAACAATTTATCTTCTTTTCGTGCAGCCCACTTTTTGAAGTCTAAGTTGTACGAAATGTGTAAAATACATTCCATACATCTTATCCACATATGAAGCGAAGACAGACCATATTTATACATATCTTCTCTGATGAGTCTTTTGGATACAAAGTCCAAGTCATTCATTTTGCTAGGTGGGGTATTGCAAATATTACAAACAGCTGCAGAAGAAGTATTGGAAATCACAGTAGAAATTTTCCCATCAATCATAGTCATGTACAAATCATGTTTAATATCAAAATTATCTACAATTGTGGGAACAAGATTACGAATTTCTTCCTCTAAGGATGCACTTTCCTTCTTTATCAATTCATTTGTTTCTTTTGCAAATATAAAGCCAATTGGACGACAATAGTTTGTTGAAGAGGGAGCAGGATTTTGCCACAAGATAGTACCACTCTCTTCTTCCAAACGAAGCGGAACCAAACTAATCATGAAAACTGAAGAATCGTCAATTTTAGTGTCGGAGTGTGACTTTTGTTTATAATTACTTTGAGAAGATGACCCGTCAAAACCCCATTTGCTTATTAGTTTTAGCGATTTTTTGTCGGCAGAGTTGTGCTGAATTGTTTTTAATATCCTATTAGTTGTCAAATCTAGAAGCGATTGAAGTCTTATCTTAGCATCAGATTCAGTTACAGTTATGTCTGACTCTGGAGGATAACAAGTTTTTTTAGCTTCCAGGAGCTTTTGATAGGATGGAAGACCATACATTTTCTCTGAAGCAAGAATAGTCTCCCAAATCTTACAATTTTCACCCTTTTTTTAATGTTTTTGTCTGGTGTTTGTTTTTGTATATTTTTTATTTTTTATTTCACAAAATTAAACGTGTAAACGTGTATAGTTCTTAAATTTCGATATTGCCATTTTGACAAATTTGTTGAGGTGTAAAGCGCTAACGTTTTATCATCTGGTAAACACGGTTTGTCAGTCTTTTTAGCGAATAGTACATCATATACCATCTCACATTTTTCCTTGTTTTGGCTGAGTTCGTTTAATATAGCTGCTAATTTTGTTTTTTTAGACTCTTTTAATTTGGCACATAAAGCATAAACTAATTCCTCCTCTGTGTGATCTAGAAGTGTTAGAGAACGCCTTTTCTTCTGTTTATCAGATATATCAACAAATGGTTTTTTACTTGTACCATAACTTAATTGATGAGTATCCACTTGCGTTTCGAAATTTGGAATTACTTCCTCGGCAACTTTAAAAATGCTGCTTAAATCGATATTTTGACATTTTGGCCAAACTATTTGGGATTGTAACCAGTCTGAATTTTTGTTAAGAAAGGTCTTTTGAGCTCTACTGGAAGCAGACCATCTTTTTGAGATATTACTTGAAAAATTACGACAAAATAATTTAATATTACTCAAATCTTCGGAAGACAATTCAACACCAATACGTTCAATAAGGGCATTAAATAAAAATTCGACATTTTTAAAACCACCTCCTGATTTAAGAACAACGTATAAGTCTAAGTTGGTGACAAATGCGGACATATTATAATTTTAAGGAAAATTGAAAACAAATTAGAATCAAAGATATCAAAGACAAAGTGACTTTGATTTTAACAAAAAAAATTACGAAAACAAATTCGACGAAAGAAAGACAAACAAAAATTATTTGATTTTAAAATCCAAAGATTCAAAATACAACAATAACAAAACAAACAAACAACAAGCATTTCTTCAAGCGCACAGAAAAAATAAGGACACGTCTTATCGCAACCACATTTAGTTGTACACTGAGTGAGGTGTACGCGCGCGATTCGTGACCGTATTACGTTACGTCATGAGAGGCGGCCATCTTGTTATCCCGGCAAACTCGCGTCGAAGCTCCATTTTGCTGGCCAGCGGACCTATTGCGATATGAGTAAGGCTATGATTAAAAAAAAGCGAACAATTAACATTAAAAAAAAATTGTTATTTTCTGTCACTATTATCTCGAAAGTACGCAGAGATAAGCAATAAGTTTCTTCGAGCCAAATACTCAGAATTATTAGTTTTCTAACATATGTGAATGCCATCTCGACATCGCTTAAGGTTTTTGAGAAATTGAGTAAAATGTAATCACTCCCATACAAAAAAAAAAGAAATATTTTTTATAGAGAAAAGTATTTGAAGTAGGACAATAATATTTTTTTGCCTTATCTGTTATCATTATATCAACAATAAAAAAAAATATCAGCGGTCTACTATCAATGTCCACTTTTTTTTAATTTGGGACCAGTGTGCGTCGACCCGGGCTTGGTCCTTACCGGACAGCGAGCTACCCATTACTCGCCGTCCGCAAGCCCGCGCCTACGGTGGCCGGGAATCAGCCTGGGATTCCCGACGCCCAGGGCGTATCCTGCGGCGACTAAGGCCGTGAGGGCGCATATACTGCCTCTCCGTCACGTGCACCGCCTCCCTCTTCGGGAGCATTACTGCTTCGCAGTAGGAGGTGATGGCTACCCATGCATTCTCGCTTCGTACCATTGCCTGTACCAGGGCCGGACGCGAGAGATCGCCGCCGCCAATCGCCTCCACGAGGGTGTCCTCGTGCGGTGGTGCTCCGCCCAAGCCGGGCAGACCTCGACCATATGCTCCACCGTGTCCTCAGGGCGATTTTCGCAGTGGAAACACCAAGGCGTTTCCTCCCGCCTTATCCGAAACAGGAACGTATGATATTACTAACTACCTACATAAGTAGGTATTTTTATGTCCGTGTGTATGTAAGCGAGCACGTATCAAATAAACCTAGTAAGCTTTGATTATTATGTAAGTAGGTAAAACATGTAACTACTGTGTACTAATAAATAAATTCTACATCAATAAATTACCATTATTTTTAAAATCATTATTTTATTGTTTTGTCCAATCGATCCTAACTATTAAAATTTTCAACTAGTGAACGTCCTCCCCACGTATGATTTGCTATTTAAAATTTCGCGTTTATTCACAAAAACTAAAGAAATAACTACATCAAAGATACTTCATTCTTTCGATACCGTATACGGTATTCTCACACTTAGAGGCGGAAATTATTTAAAATCTGGGAAACCTTTTCAGTGAACGTTAAAAATATTCATAGCGCCATCTTACAGCAAATTAAGTAAAATGTAATGTTACTAGTCGTCACTAGATGGCACTTAAAGTGATGGTTGACAACTACTAGTTTAGAAAGCAAATTAATTTCGAAAACATGTGTGATCCAACATTATTGATATTTTAACTCAGTGTAATCATATTTTTAACAATAATAAAAAATAAATACCTTTTTTATTACTTTTGTCATTATTACATAATGAGCTAGTTTTCACTGGCATCAACTCAGCAATGCAAACAACTCTGTACTTTTCATTGGTTCGAAAAGTGACGTCATTAGTATTGGACCAATAAAAATAAAGTGCAGAGATTTGTATGCCAATGAAAACGTTCTGTTCGTAAATAAGAAAGGAGAACATTCTAGTGCGACCGGTAGTATTTTTTTTGTATTGGCAAGGTTTGTTCTCCGAGGTGTGCTAGAAAAAAAAGTAAAAATCGTTCTTTCATGAAGTTGCGTCACCCACATGTTCTGTTTGAAGTGAAATAAAGCTAGCAAATAAATTAAATAGTTGATAATTTTGTCGCAATAATGTTGACCGCTACGCGGGTGATCGGCCGTAAGGCTTTGGAGTGCTCGGGCTTAAGTTCGGACCTATATACACAGAGGAATTTCTCGTCAATTATCAGAAACGTGAGTGACCATTTTATTTCGAGAAAACGAATGAAAATCGTATGTCACATTGTTAGAAAATGTCAAAAACTTATTAATTTCTCCTTCCCTGTAGCAATTTGTGTTATATCTTAGTGTTTCTCTTGATTATTCGCGCCGGTTTTGCTGCGGACACGAGGACCGGACTTATAACATGTATAGGTTAACATTTCGTCTTATTATCGTGCATTTCAGACCGCAGCCCCCACAGTGCCCATTTACCAGCAACATGCTGTCCAATACAGGAATAAGTAAGTGATAAATAATCTTTTTTTTTTCAAACATTTCATCATAACCTAACTTATTGCGTATCTCTGGTTGACCTTTGAATACATCATAAATTATGGGGTTTAGTCGATAGGGCTTGACGTCCATACTCTTAGAATGTGCAAATTGTCACTGGCTTCATTTCTCAAAATCTTGGAGACTAGATTTATTGGCCTTCTTATTCCTTTTTTGAGAAAGGTTCCATGAACTAAAATTTGATGCACTCAGTTAGATAACATAAAAAAATCAGAATTTCTTGAGAGAAAATTGCAAATTCCGGTACCAAAATGGTATTATTTGGATATAAGAAAAAAAATCCCGTAGGCCATTAAATTTAATGCCATTTTCCTTCCTTGTCTTTTTCAAATTATATTATTATCTTTTTTCAACTTATCCTGTCAAATATGAAGAAAACCAGTTCAAATCAAAATATTTTATTTCACATAAACCTGCATGGGCACTTACGAAATGTCAGAAGCTAGGTGCACGGTTCCAATTTGTCGCTTCCTATGGAGAAGAGCCAGCAAGAAACTCCACGGTTACGCTTTAAAAAATAATTGGCTGTTACAATGTTTTCAAATAACAGTGATATAGGTATGGGAGAACAGTGCACGCCAGTCAACAAGTATCAGGTATACTTCGCGTCAAACTTTATGGCGGCTCTGAAGTGCGCTACTCGCTGCGCAGTACCCCACCCCTCAACCCCGCTGACCCATGAATTTGTTACTGCGCAGCGACTCGCCTCGTGTTCCGAGCCGCCATAAAATTTGAATCGAGCTGTACTTAGAGGAATGAAAATAAAGGTTACAAAATATTTACAAATCTACAGTCTGTAAGGCCTACAACGTTCTCTCATACACAATATGTAAAAGAATCTACATAAATAAAATGAACCTATTTATAGCAAGTGACATGATTTCCATGACAATCACTAATAAATAGTCATTATTAGAATTTCTGTATTATGTCAAATGTTATTGACAGTTGAGATATCAAACCCTACTATTAAAGTATGGAAGAAATCAGCTGATTAATTAACTATCCCTTAGCTTTTACAAGTTAAAATTAACTTGCAAAAGGTGTAAACAAAATTAAACGATGTAGCTGGTTCAAGTTATAACCTAGAAAGCTGAACTTTGTACTAAAACAATCTAAAATCATGATATCTGATTTGATTTGGTGTCATCATATTATAACCCAAAAAGGGACCATTCAAGTATTACATAAGCAGATTTTTTGCAATTATTAAACCCCCTCCCCCTCCCATGCTCACGTAAACATTGGTACATTCATTTTGCAATGTGTTCTGGTTTATTTATTGATTCATGAGCAGCAGTTATAAGTCTAAAAATAAGGAATAGGCTTGGAGTAGAGGACTTTAACGCATATAATATTTATTTAAGCAAATTTTATTGAGATGGTATTCAGTTATTATAATATTTATATACATATTAACGAATTAAACAAACTTCTTTTAAAATTTTGGTATATTAACTCAAATTAACCGTCTTCACTCCATGACACACAAATCCTTACACTTTAGTCTTCGATGACATTGGATGTTTGCTGCTCAATGTAGTGTGTCTACTCACTTCCATGTGATTTTGGAATATCGTCATTGTTTTCTTCAAGTCATTCATAGACAAGTACGGTTGCCATATGTGTTGAAACCAAAATCGACAACATTTCGTAGAAAATCCAAAAAAGAAAAAAAAAATGGGTACTGCTGAAGTAATCAACATCCAGAACCCCCATCCCACATGTCATCAAAAATAAGCAAAGCAAAGACCCCCCCCCCCGCCCCTGTAGTGCTTACGTATGTATTGTATGACCCCTAAATGGGCATATCCCTGTGGCAGTGCAAGCGAATGCTGGGCAGGAACTGGGGGATTAGCCCCAAAGTCATGTACTGGCTATACACCACAGTTATTCGGCCAATTATCACATACGGCTCAATAGTCTGGTGGCCCAGGACGGACTTGAGCACAGCCCAAAAAGACCTCGAGAAACTGCAGCGGTATGCCTGTGTAGCAATCACCAGCTGCATGAGAACTACACCCACCGCTGCCCTGCAGGCAATGCTGGGACTGCCCCCACTACACCTCATCGTACGAGAGGAGGCGGCCCTGGCCGCTTTCAGGCTCAACATAGCAGGAACCCTAGGCAGAGATTCTAGAGTCAAACACACACGCATTAAGGAAGATGCGATCAAACGACAACAAATGCTGGCATCACCTTGCGATAAAACCCCGAAACTGCACTTCTTCCAAAAGCACTACCACGTGGAACTCACCGAAGAACAGAATGATCACTCAGGCTCGGAAGAGCTAAGAGTCTACACAGATGGATCAAAGACTGACTCCGGAACCGGAGTCGGAGTTTTCTCACACGATCTTAACATAAACATATCCAGCCCGCTGGGAATGTTCAACACAGTCTACCAGGCGGAATGTGTGGGCATTTTACAAGCTGCATACGCGATAGAAGCCAGGAGAGTCACAGACACCCACATACGTATACTCTCCGACAGTGCTTCAGTACTCCAATCCCTAGGAAAAAAATACATAACATCGAGCTTAATACTAGAATGTCACAATGCATTAGAACGAATAACAGTTTCTAACCGCAACACTGTGACACTGCAATGGATAAAAGGACACAGCGGATCACTAGGTAACGATGCTGCTGACGAACTGGCCAGAAGGGCATCCAGCGCGCCGGCCTATGGACCCGAGCCCATCATGCCCATCCCATTCAACCAGATACGCAGGTGGCTTCAGGACCACACCCACACACAAGCGGAGAGCTGGTGGACCTCGACACCAGGCTGCAGGCAGTCTAGGGAAGCAATGCCGTTTTTAAATGGCAGGCTAACCAGACGTCTGTTACGCCTGGACAGAAAGGATCTGCGTCTGGTGACGGGGACCATCACGGGACACTGCTCACTAAACAAACACTTCCACACAATAGGCATAACGGACAGCCCCCTGTGCAGGGCCTGCATGGAGGCTGAAGAAACCGTTGCGCATGTGCTTTTCGAATGCACAGGTGTAGCCCAGACTAGAACAGAAACCCTCGGAGCGCCCAAATTTTACACGGATGTTCTCAATAGACCAGGAGAAATAGCTAACTTCTGGAGGGAGGTGGGCTGGCTGGAATAACCACCAATGGCCGCCATGGCTCACGCACAATGGTCCACTTAAAGGACTAAGTGCGGAAACCAAACCCAATAACATAGAACATAGAACATAGACCCCTAAATGGGTTGTGGAGGTCAAATAGACAGTCACTCCGTATAAAATACTGGTATTCAGCTGCATCCGGTTAGACTGGAAGCCGACCCTAACATACAATGATCTGATTTTGATCACAATTTATCCAACACTTGTATGAGGTAGCAGTAACAAATAGTAAAACGGGATTCATAAGAAAAGCTATTTCAAAATTATTTCCTGAATTTCATCATGCTCAATTTAAATTACAATGTCAAAATCGATGTCTAGAAACAATCTAAAAAAATGTAGAAACTTCTTAAGAGCAACCTACTTCGTCTCATCGAGAGGAGTCTCAGGAGCGGGGACATGGCTGTTTATGCTATCTTTGTGGGACAATGCAATGGACTATGTCTTTGATAGTTGTTATATCTAGCCTGAAAGTCTGCCAACCAGTCTTATCCAAGGTTACCCAGTGAAGATCAGATAGGCAGTCGCTTGATGTAAAAAACTGGGATACAGCTTCATACAGTCACACTGGAAGCGGGCCCCAACATAATTTGGGTAAGGCCCTAGCTTTATGATAATGATTTTACCAAGTAATGATTTTCTAAATGAGTAGGCAGAGTTGTTACCACCAATTATAGTGTAAGTTAGACTTGGTGAGACTAACCTGGCAAAATCTAGACTCCAGGCTATAACTGAGAAGTTAAAAATTTTTAATAAAGCACCGCCGATCGGTGGCCGCGCCAGTGCGCGGTACACATTTGCAGCGGTGCGACAGTAGTCGCAGTACCAGCTAGTAGCGTGCCACTTGCACGCCGCTTTCCTAGAAACTGCGGCACATTTCTTTCAAACAACTTCTATTAAGAAGGTTATCGTACCAGCGAATGAGTATGTACTGACAGAATCAAGTTATCAACTGTTTCTCATGTTCTTAGGTCGGACGGCGTCCGCGGCGCTGTCATCGGTATCGACTTGGGTACCACCAACTCTTGCGTTGCCGTCATGGAGGGCAAGACACCCAAGGTAAGCACTTTGTTAAAGATATTTCTAGAAGACAAGTTTGAGCTCTTTCTTCCAAGAATTCAAAGCGCTGAAAATGTTTAACAACCGAAAAACTGGTAATTTATCATTCTACTCGAGTTTTTTGTCTGTGATTTAGTCTCCACAGAAACTGACTATGCTTTGGGCAGCTTAATTTTTCTGATTGAACAAATACTTAACAGTTCAAAAGTGCCTGCCTGTAGGGGCTGATTTCCTCCGCCAAGAGCGGAAGAACTTAACCCAAATCGAAATAAAGTTGAAAATGCAAAACTGGCTCAGAGCTGTAGGCTAGAAGTAGGTTTGAGTCTCAACTCCATACCAGCTCCTGCCTCGCAAGGGTACAATGGCGACATGAAAATACATGGAGATTTCTGTGCTATATATCTACGTTAAATGTTAATATATTCTTCTGGAATAAATGCTCTAAATTATTGTACAAACCGCATCAAAATCCATTGTGAGGTTTAACACATCTAAGCGTGGCCCACACAGACAAAAGAAAAAAACACAAATGTTTAATTATGTAAAGCTACGGAATATTATGTAACTTAATTACTCTACCCAAGGTAAACATAAGACCTTCAACATTGAGAAACAATAATTTTAATCAATATTACAATAGAAAAATAAAATGTTTATGAATTCAATAACAAATTCCCAGTTTTTGAAGTATGATAGACAGAGAGTTGATGTTCGATCCCAGAATCGGCGCTTTACTTTGTGTATCAGTGGCGAAGCTACAATTTTTATTAGAAGGGAAGCCGAAGAAAAAATTGTTCAGTTCTCATAAACTCTAGATAACATCAATTTAACGGCAGCTATGGTCGGAATTCTTGGTTTAGACATAAAAAATCGGCCAAGTGCGACTCGGACTCGCCCATGAAGGGTTCCGTAGCAGCAAATAACGCGCGAATTATAATTATTATTTACTTAGGCACCTATTACAGATTTATTATTAGAAAATAATGGTTCACGGTTTATGCATAAGGTTTATGTTTATGAAATTAATTGTGTTTTTTTATTTTTATATTTGAGTTGATTGAATGAAAGGTAAAATGTGGTTTACGATTTATGACGTATTAAACAAAACTACTTACTAGATCTCGTTCAAACTCATTAGCGGTGGAAGTTTACATGGTTAATGTACATCATATATTTTTTTAGTTTTATCATTTCTCTTATTTTGGAAGTTACAGGGGGGGGGGGACATTTTACCACTTTGGATTCAATCATTTTTGAAGACCTATCCATAGATACCCCACACGTATGGGTTTGATGAAAAAAACAATTTAGAGTTTCAGTTCTAGGAATGGGGAACCCCCAACATTAATTGCTTTTTATTTTTGTGTGAAAATCTTAATGCGGTTCACAGAATAGATCTACTTACCAAGTTTCAACAGCATAGTTCTTATAATTTCGGAAAACAGTGGCTGTGACATACGGACGGACAGACAGACATGACGAATCCGTAAGGGTTCCGTCTTTTGCCATTTGTCTACGGAACCTAAAAAAATGGTATTATTTAGCTAGTATGAAATATTTGTAATGTTGATTTGATACACACACATGTGTTACATATTGTTTGGCTATAGTAGACACTAAAAAGAGTGTTTCTTCCAAAGGGAAGCCGATAGGAATCGGGTTGTATGTTGGCTGCGCCCTTGTTGTTTATCAAATATTACCACCATCATCGAAGACATGTGAATTACGGCCCACTCCCTCTCACAGAGACGAGGCCTGTGTCTCCCAACAGTGGGAACCTTCAAGGTTGATTATTAAGTATGATAGGCATAAGTAGTTGTACAAGGTTGTTTTGGCGTGTGACCGAAATAAATTGATACTAACTCCGCCATCTTGTTTTTAACCCCCGATTATAAGTTTGGCGTGTGTGTGTCTGTTTGTGGCATCGTAACTCCGGAACGGATGAACCGATTTTGATATTTTATTTTTTTGTTTGAAAGGTGAATTAGTCGGGAGTGTTCTTATCTTAGCTATGTTTGATGAAAATTGGTTCAGCCGTTTGAAGATTATCAGCTCTTTTCTGATTGATGAAGGGATTTGAACATCTTCCACGCTTACGATCTAGTCGAAATTTGGTATTCTACTACTTCGATGATATTAGACTAACAAAGCAACTGTTGGAGCATCACCTGGAATTTCCAGGATATCCAACTTCGTCACCAATTAACAGCAGAAGTGTCGTGTTTGGGCTCATTAAAAAGGTCTCAATGAGTAGGTTATAGATAAACGGTGATCAGGATCTGATGATGGAGCAGTAACGAGGAATGAGGATAAATTATTAACAAATTTCACTGTGGGAAACACACATGGACATCTGTCGATCGGAGCGTGTTTACTATTGCTATATTAAGTTTGAAAAGTAGGAAATAAAAGTTGAATTAAAAATTTAAAAAAACCCCGACCTAATCAAAAACCTCTAAAAGGGAAACAAATAAAATATATTCGCCTTTAAAGTTTAATAAGAAGTTGTAGGTAGTATTTTGATCAAAGCATTGTCATGTCGGGGGACGTTCAATGAGAACGCCAAACCGACAGATGACATTTACAGTAGCCGTCCCCCGAAGTGACGATGCTTTGATCAAAATACTACCTACAACTTCTGATTAAACTCTAAAGGCGAATACATTTTATTTGTTTAACTTTTAGAGGTTTTTGATAAGGTCGGGGGTATTTTAAATTTAATTACAATATATAATAATAAAAAGCTTTTATTGATTCCTTACAATTATTACAATACATTATTACTTACGTCACACATTACATTATTACTTTAATAAAAAATACATTTAAATTTAATTAAAATAAAATTCATAGTGGTTAATTTAGTTAATATTAAGACTTAATTAATTATTTTTTATTTCATTAATTTAAATACAATTTCACAAATGTATACCAACGACACCCACTGTCAGTGTCATTCAAAAGGTCGTGCACACTAATTGCGCAAACAGTAAAAATCAGAATTGAAATCATTTTGAAGGTTATTGTCTAATCCATTCTTTCATAAGTTCGAAAAAATTGTTTGCTTACCAACGTAAATAACGCCATGTATGTAGTGGAACTGTCAAAACGAAATCGATTATGTTTTGCGTACAGGTGGGAGAATCAGGTATTCGATCCATCCCAGCTCCTCGAGAAAGACCAGCAACGCCTTGGTGTTGCTGGCAATCTCACGTAGGGTACCTGGGTTACCGAAGTATTTTTCCCTGTAATTAGCGACCGCCGGACAGTTTAACAGCACATGAGCTTCTGTCCCGTCCTCCATGCAGGCCCTGCACAGCGGACTGTCTGTTACTCCTATAACAAAGAGATGTTTGTTTAATGACCCATGGTTCGTTACAGTTGCTGTAACTACGCAGCTGTGGTTTAGTTAGACAGAGAACCTGTTTCGTGAGGCGGGCATCGATCGTAGGAAGTGCTTCCTTAGCCTGCCTACCATATTTTGTGATGTTGATCCCTGATTCGTTTCCTTACCAGTATGCGTAGATACCCGAAGGGGAGTTGCGCAATGGGTTCTGGTCCCACTGGTGCCATGCTCGACCCCCTCCTGGCAAGTTCATCGGGTAGTTCATCTTAGGGTAGTTTTAATAGAGTTTTAAAAATCTAGGGTTAACTTAAAAGCACCGCCGATCGGTGTCCGCGCCAGTGCGCGGTACACTTTTGCAGCGGTGCGACAGTAGTCGCGGTACCAGCTAGTCGCGTGCCACTTGCACGCCGCTTTCCTAGAAACCGCGGCACATTTTTGTATTACGTAATTTTTATCTCGAATCTCCTATTTTGATAATTCTGTTATCACTGTGACAGTTAATGATAAAGTACGTCAGAATGGCGTCGCTTAAAAGAATATCTGTGTGGGCCTATAGCCGCATTTGTGTGCTGGGTTGGCGGGGAATGAAACCACTGGAGACACTTTATTCTAGGTAGCTCGCCGCTGAATGTGTCGAATGACAAAAATGTTCCTATTTTTATACAATTTTACAAGGATTTAAAATATTGATTTGACCAATCATAGTTATAAAAAAGCCGCGGGTAAAAGCGTCAGCTAATTAAAGCAAGGCACAATATTATAAAAAAACGCGCGTAAAGCATCAGCCAATCAGAGCGAGGCACTATATTGAACATTTTTACTTTAAATACCTCGACCCTTTACCGTAACGAGGACCGCGCTACATTATTTGCGTTTTTTGCTAACTTTATTACATTTACATAGGTAAAACTATATATAATCGGACTCTGTGTAATAAGAACTATCTAAGAAAAATATAAAATCAACTAAGACAATATAAAATATAACATAAACACTTGAACTACTGCTTACCCCTAGTACTCAGTTACACAACTAATACGAATTATTAAACTATAGTAAACTTATTCACTTTGTACTGTCTTATGAGCGTCTATGTATCACTTTATATACACTATTCTATTATGTACACTGTTCTATCGCTCGTCCCGTACTATCTGTGTAGCCAGTTTCCGTCGTTCGTATATAATTTAAAAATATGAGACATACAGGGGGGTTATTACGTAACACAATAACAGTAACAATGCGTCGGTCATTGCGTTATTTACGTTGTTGAGCAGACAAATTATACGAACATGTGGAGCAATGGATTACCAAACAATATCCTTCAAATGAATCTGCTTCTGCGCAATTTGGGTGCATGAATGTATTATTCTGTTGCTCTTGAGTTTAATTTGCCGCTTCTTCTATTACCCTTGAAAGCTTTTACTTATTGATTAGACAATTTCTTCCTGCCGCATGCCCTGTTACTTGTGCGTTTGATGATATTATGACTGCGTCAGTGAGCGGAGTCCGCGCAACTGAATTTTAATAATATGTTTGATTTTTTTGCCATCGATACGCTAAGAACGGATTACACTTCAATGAGTCAAGCATTTTAAAATATGACAGCTAGCTTAAAACAAATAACATTATCAACCTTTAATGTTCCCACTGCTAGGACACAGGCGTGGGCCGTTATCCCCGATAGATGTCACATGTCTGTGACTTTTTGGTTTTAAGACATGTTCATTTCCTCACGATGTTTTCCTTCACCGTTTTGAGAGCAGTGGAGATGAAATAATTTACACAAAGTAAAGCGTCTATCGGGGTTCGAACCTACGACCTGCAACTCGTAAGTCGCGGCCGTTACCACTGAGCCACCACTGCTCTCTTTCGTTCTGTGTACGAGTGTTCTAAATTTCATTGAAATCTGTGCGCTCATCTCAGTACCTCTGAGTTGAAAATCGAACAGTGCAATAATATTTAGGTCGTTCGTTTAGTGAAAACGGGCATAGAATACTAATTCTTTTCTGTTGTATGTATGACAAATGTGTTTTCCAGTAGTTTTCTAACTTCTATTTATAGGTGACACAGATTAGGGCACAGATAGTATTATGCTCGGGTCGTGTTCTTTCGTGTCACATAACCGTGTGATATTGTAGAATATTGGCAGCTTGACATGCGTTTGGTACTTACATAAGTTTTATGTACTTGAGTTACTAGGAAATAAATTCGGAAATGCAAAAACTAGGTCAGAGCTTTAGGTTAAAACTAAAGTTAAATTGCGTTTTGTAATAAGACGGTAGGAAAACTGCCAGGATTTTCGCCAGTCTAGTTAGTTTAAGAAAATAAGGAAAATTTTAAATTTAATCATTTCATAACTGATGCCTCATTTAGCAAACCAAACTTTGGTACTTTGAACGTCAACATTTACATTCTAGTCGCCCCTTCCAAAATTTGGTTTCGTATGGAGAAAAATGGGCAAGAAACTCTACCGTAACTTTTTTTAAATCATTAATAATATTTTACACATTAATTATAAAATTTTATGACAAAACGATGCACATAGAATTAAAAAAAACGTATCACAACAGGTAAAAGGAATTAAAATGACAGATAAATTAATTTATACGACAGATAAATGATACTCTCGTATTTACAAACATTGTAAAAGTAATTATACGATTTTCCAAGAATAATGTAAATGTGTTTTAACAAGTATTAAGTCAGTGTGTGAGATTAAGTAATCAGAGTGTAAATCAATGTCAAAAATAATGAATTCCCTTCCTACAGGTCGTGGAAAACAGCGAAGGTTCCCGTACCACCCCCTCCCACGTTGCCTTCAGCAAGGAGGGCGAGCGCCTGGTGGGCATGCCAGCCAAGCGCCAAGCCGTCACCAACAGCGGCAACACTTTCTACGCCACCAAACGACTTATCGGCAGGCGCTTCGACGACCCCGAAGTTCAGAAGGACATGAAGAATCTTTCGTACAAGGTCGTCAGGGCTTCCAATGGAGATGCTTGGGTGCAGGGTAAGTGGAACTGTCATTTTAGGCCTTATGCTGCTTTTATAAAATAGGATGTCTAAGAAAAGCAATAAGCCTACGTACGTAATAAAATCGCGGCGGGATTTTTACGCGCACTAGATTTTCAACGCACTGCCCATCGCCGAGAGTTGAAAATCGAACACTGTGTTTTTCTTACTCTATCGACTCTTTCTGACTCACTCGCGCTACAGTCTGTTGAATTATCAATGCTCGGTGCAACACCTAAAGTTGAAAAGTCAGTGCGTGATAAAATCCCGTTGCGATTTTATTACGTCCGTGTGAATTTCGACTAATAGCCCAATGGGTCGTTCGATCAGGTTATTTGCGGCGGTTGGGCCGTGGATGACCATCATTACAAAACAAGATGGAACGAGAGATGAACGGTGTAAGTACAGAGTCAGCGTCAATAATATCGGGATGAATCGACTGTTCAAATCAAATGATCTAAACAACTATGGAATTTAAAAAATAACTCAATGACACAAGGAATGTTTCAGAATGAAGACAGTAAACGACAAAAATCATTCTGAAAAGAATTTTATCCAATTGAGATAAAGTTTAATTTTCTTAGTTGTTGAGATAATTTTGAACAGTCTGTTCGTCCCGATATTTTTGACGCTGACTGTACTTTCCCGGGCACCTATCTGCCTCGAAAAGCACATAAGCCGTTGCCATTCGTGGATCTTTGACAATCGTTACGTGTAGTCAGAAGCCCGAATGTCTGACAACTAGTCTTACCAAGGGATATCGTACTACCCCGGTGTAAATGATACATCGAGTTTCGAAAAGGGACGAGCTAATAATTAGTCTTACCAGCAAGGGGTGTAGTGATACCCAGTAACTGGAGGTCAGATAACTGGGTCGTGGAGGTCAGATAGCCAGTCGCTTCATGTAAAAAGACTGGTATTCAGCTGCATCCGGTTAGACCGGAATCATACCCCGACGTAGTTGGGAAATGACTAGACAGTTTTATTGACTATGAAAAGTTGGACGTATTATGTTAAAGTTGATAATGAAAAAAAATGTACTGCACCGACCACGAATAAATTGGGAGCAGGCAAGAGGATAATGAATAATCACGCCTATAGGCAATTTATTGCCCAACGGGTAGGTAGAGGCGTAGTCAGCTAAAATACAAATTTCCATTGTAATACTGTTAAAGCAGGTTTAGACAGGGTCAGTGACTGACTCCGAATTCGAGACAAGTCAGCGCTAACCCGAAAAAAACCCAATGTAAATTGATTTGAAGTCAGCGCTGACTTGTATATTCGCAGACGAATATTTTGAAGTCAGTCCGTAAGTAATTCAGTCGCTGACCCTGTGTAAACCAGCCTTTAGGGTAAGCACCGCCGATCGGTGTCCGCGCCAGTGCGCGGTACACTTTTGCAGCGGTGCGAGAGTAGTCGCAGTACCAGCTAGTAGCGTGCCACTTGCACGCCGCTTTCCTAGAAACCGCGGCACATTACATTTTATTCCATTTCACACCCACCGGAACCGTTTGAAAAAAGACTGCTAGTCACAAAATAAACTAAATTTAATTATTTTCTCCCACAGGCAGTGATGGCAAAGTGTACTCCCCGTCTCAAATCGGAGCGTTTGTTCTGGTGAAGATGAAGGAGACCGCTGAAGCCTACCTGAACACTTCTGTCAAGAACGCCGTCATCACCGTGCCGGCTTACTTCAATGACTCGCAGAGACAGGCCACCAAGGATGCAGGTGCGTGGTGCCTTTAATTAAGACTAGGTTATTATATTTTACTGCCCCGTTGTGCCCTGTGGTCGATTCCCAGGTCGGGTGAAGTGTGATTAGGTTTTCAATTAGGAATTTCTTAGTAACAGCCTGGAGTTTGGAAGTTGGCAGTGTGATGATACTCTCGTGTATCGGAAAGCACGTGTCATCGTTGATCCAGCGCCTGCCGATCTATTCTGTTAAGGTGAACCTAGTCCACATTTTTCCCATACAATCTTCGGGAGTGTATTACTCCACTGTTGGGCAATGTACATCAAAAATTGAACATGGTATGGTTTTGTCTCATTATTAATGTTGTCTGTAGGGAAACAGAATACCTACTAAAATAAAAAGCCATTAAAAAGTTAGGAGCCAACAAAGATTAGTTTTTCTTGCTAATTTAACCTAACTTTGGGCGTGTTTAAGTAATAAAAAGAAGTGTAAAATCTGAAAAACCAAGTCGGTACCGACAAAGGTCAAATATCGAAAAGTTCAATAAACTTTATTGGTCATTGATTTATGCAATGGATTTTTCATAAAACCCGATCTTCCGAAGGACTGTTCTTAATTTTTTACGCGCCTGTTGTACTATAAATGATCCTGCATCTCACACAATAATGTGGTGCGTGTAGACTAGCGTCTAACTGCTCATCACTGATTTTACCTCTGTCGGACAGCGTGCTTTTTAGCCAGGCCCATCAGTGAGTTCGAGCCCGCGACTAGGTTCCCCTTAAAATCTCACTGTGCTGAAGAACTTAGCTGAAGTGACTTTAACGTGAGCTGTCATTCCATCTGATGCTAGGGTTTGACACTAATGACAGCTCACTTCATCCAAGTAATCACGGTGAGGTTATAACTGAATAGCACTACTTATCTCTCTCCGGTCGTGTCTGATTGCCGTACCATCGGAATATGAGAGTGACGGAAGACTGAGTGTGCGCTGTAATATTTCCCGCGCCGAAAGCTAGTCTTGGTTGAGATAAGCCGCCATGGCCGAAATACGGTCTGGAGCACTTATACATATTAGATTGAAACATGGTGAAGAGCAGGCGCAGGAAAAAAATACTTGCAGGCTCGCCAAATATCGTCGCCATGCAGTGTAAACCTCGTGATTGCAAATAAAAATTATTATAGGTACTGGGAAAAATGACGTTGTAGCAACATCTGCAACGCCTCATGCGAACTACGCATCACGCTGACGTGTGATGCAGAATCCTGCATGAAGTTTACCGCGCCAAATAAAATTAAATGCGACCCTTTATTTTTGACCGTCTTGCGAAATTTCAGGGATGCGTTTGACCTGTTTGTCCCCAAGAATTATAAAATAATGAAAAAAATAAGCACCGCCGATCGGTGTCCGCGCCAGTGCGCGGTACGCATTTGCAGCGGTGCGACAGTAGTCGCGGTACCAGCTAGTAGCGTGCCACTTGCACGCCGCTTTCCTAGAAACCGCGGCACATTGCATTTTCCTCCCATTTTTCAACAGTGTTCTTCGTGTTACAGAAATAAGTCAAATGACAAAAAATATTTGCTCAACAGGTCAAATCTCTGGTTTGAATGTGTTGAGAGTGATCAACGAACCGACCGCAGCGGCTCTCGCTTACGGCATGGACAAGACTGATGACAAAATGTAAGTATCAACAATCAAAATTAAAAAAAAATGCACTGCCGATCGGTGTCCGCGCCCAGTGCGCGGTACACTTTTGCAGCGGTGCGAGAGTAGTCGCGGTACCAGCTAGTCGCGTGCCAATTGCACGCCGCTTTCCTAGAAACCGCGGTACATTACATTAATCATTCCTTTCATTCATCCGTTCGTCATTCAATCACAAATACAGAAAATATATGCATTTTGACAGATGACCGAACCACCTGTCTTCGTAGTGCTGTCACCTAGTGATCGTCAATCCAAAAAAACCATTAATTAAACGGCTTTATTTAGCTTGCCCTGTTTGCTGTTTTTTGTTTGGGTCAAATTTAGTACTTGAAATTTTACCCCCTTCCTGTTGGCAGATTGATCTGATATTTGGTACACACCTTTAGTTTTGATAACAATACAATTTAGTTTAATCAGTATCATTGTAAATCCAAGATGGCCGCCGCCACAAAATGGCGGATTACATATTTTTTCACAACACCCTCAATAAGGGTATTAAATGTAAGGGATGACTATAAAAATACAGTGAGAAATATTAAGTAACGAAATAAAAACTAAAATAAGTTAAAAAAAAAATGTTAAATGGTTTTAATTAAAATTAATAATGATGTAAATAATGTACTATAAGCTAAAAAATAATTCGGAAGGTTCTAGGTACCGGTCATCACACCAATTTCCTCATACCTGGCTTGATTTTCGTACGTCGGTTTCGGGTAACCACTGAAAATCAGCGCTGTGCTGTGGGTCCCATAGCACAGCATCATGCTGAGTGGAAGCCTTCTTGTCACAGTCACGGCGTGCAGTTGCCGAATATTTATGTTCTTTAAGCCGATGTATAAATATCTATGTTGTTTTCATGTTTTTTTTTTTAATGTTATGTAATTGTTTTTTATATGCACGTGTTTCTGTGACAAATAAATCCATTTTTCTTTCTTTCTTTTATTTCATCAATCCAGGGGATTGTTCAGACAAATAAAAATATATGGGGCGTAGCGTAACCTGAGTAAATATGTAAATACCATGTGAGCGGTTGACTGTTGATAGAAATTTCACGCGCCCCACGATTTTATTTTTTTGTCTGATCAGTACCCTAAATTGATAAGGACATTTGAGTGATGACTGGTAGCTAGGATCTACCGAATTATTTTTTAGCTTTTAGTACATTGTCTAGATCATTATTTAATTTGAACCTTTAAAAAACTCTTCAGAACAAATTGCCACCCAAAATCAACCTCACAATTCTTTCCCAGCATCGCCGTATACGACTTGGGAGGCGGTACCTTCGATGTCTCCGTGCTTGAGATCCAGAAGGGCGTGTTCGAAGTGAAGAGCACCAACGGAGACACGTTGCTCGGTGGAGAGGACTTTGATAACGTCATCGTCAACTTCTTGGTGGACGAGTTCAAACGTGACGTGAGTAGAATATGGTTTTGATTGTAATCTTTCAGCATTATATCTTAAGACCGTTACTTCCACGCGGGCTGGCAACAACGCATTTATAGTAATTTTTCGTGATTATTTTATTAAATACAAACAAAGGTACTTTTTTTTTCAGACAAGTACTTTATCGTTGGTATTTAAAATTAGCTTTCACATTTACTCTTTAATAAAAACATTTAATCGTATTAAGTAATGCAAATAGAAAATAATGACGGTATGTCGATTTTATAAGTAAACTGTAAAAAATAGCATACAAAATTAGTAAATGCCAACGATCCTAGTGCATGGCTGAAAAAATTTTTCACTTTTGTTTGTATTTAATTAAATAATCACTAAAAACAGCTATAAATGCGCCGTTGGCCGCCCGCGTGGGATGAACGCTCTTAAGTGTTCCTCTCGCGCGGGCTGGCAACGTCGCTTTTATAGTGGTTTTTCGTGATTATTTAATTAAATATGAAACAAACTACAGTTTTTTTTCCAGCCTAGCACGAGATCGTTTGTATTTATATTTATTTTTAAGATTTACTCTTGAATTTACATTTAATCGTAATAAGTACTGCAAATAGACAATAATTCACGGTATGTCGATTTTACCAAAATCTATTAAAAAATATAGCATACAAACGTAACGGATTAGGGTTACTGGTAATAAATAATACAAAATCTGAAATTAAACATGATTCAAAATCAAAAGACATTTATTCAAATTAGGCTGAGAATCAGCAGTTTTCGAACGTCAAAATACATAAGACGGTCCCCCAAAACGCCCGCCCTTCACCACTTCCTAGTGCTTTAGCTGGGAAGAAGAAGTGGCGCAACAAACTCCCCATATCCCCACATAGATTATGTATGTATCTACTGAACAAAGTGATTTATGTTGGTACTTAAACAGTAACTATTTATTGCGCTCATGGTCACACGCGTATTAGTAGGATTAATAACCATGAAGCTATTACCATTTACTGAGAAAAGGTACTTGTTACCCGACTGCGCCAGCAGGAGGGTTACGTTTTTCGATTGTATACAGGCTGATTTTTTAGTCACCGTCCAAATTTTTCAGGTTGATAGTACCCGTGAAATTGAACAACTTTCTCCAAGAAACATGGGTCGAAATATGAAAAAAAAAAAATTCGGACCTCCCATACAAAATCAATAGTCAGGCCTAGGGCCTCAGATCTAAAGACACCGTTCTTCTATATTCGTGGTATAACCAGTGGCGGTCAAAATATTAGATATGCCCCAACTCATATTTAGTTTTAGTACAAGCACCGCCGATCGGTGTCCGCGCCAGTGCGCGGTACACTTTTGCAGCGGTGCGACAGTAGTCGCGGTACCAGCTAGTAGCGTGCCACTTGCACGCTGCTTTCCTAGAAACCGCGGCACATTGCTTTTACAAGCTGATTTTGAAATGAGACAGTACTTTATTTACCAGAAAAATATTACCAAAATTCAATAATCAATACACGAGTTAACAACAGTCACGATCGTTGTAAATATGGAAATCTGTTGTCATGGTATGGGCATGTGATACGGAGGAATGGGGAAAGTTTTGAGTATGAATGTCGATGGCTATAAGAGTAAGGAAGACCAAAGAAACCATGGATGGAATGTGTGAATGATGATATATTTAGAAGAAAAAAAAACTCATTTATTCAAACTAGGCTTAGAGTCAGCATTTTTTGAACGTCAAAATTACATAAGACAAAGATAGAAAGGGTGTGACTACGGAGATGACGACTAATAGAGAAGTGAGGAAGCAAAAGAAATGTTGCGCCGACCACAAATAAATTCGGATAAGGGCAGGAGAATGAATCATTTTAAATGTTTATTTAAAATTCATCATCGACTGGTTTTTGCGTGCTTTGCTGACATATTAAGAATCAAACTTGATAGGAAGCTTACATTATACAGAGTGTAACAGAAACCCTATTGCTATCCTTAAGCACTAAAGATAACAGCTGGTATATAATTACTATACATAGTTTCAGCTCAAAATAAAATACTCTAAGAATTGATACCAAATTTTCGGTTTCATAAGTTTCTTAAATTCAAATCATAACAAACGTGTCACCGCACTACGTAGGTCAATAACTTTCCACGTTACTTGCCAATATCACGATAAATCTCTTCCGAGTGATGTGTTTATTTAAATTTGAAAAGTTCGGTTTCTGGTATCAATGTACGAAAAATTCTCATAACTTCCGAACATGTAGAGATAGGATTAAAAATCGTTCCAATATCGTTTGATATGATCCAAAGAAGCCGTGCCCTTGATATGTATATACCCTTTCCGTTACACGTTGTATAAAGTGTTAAAAAATTAAGGTTTAGAAATTTAAGTTGTTTAAAATTACATTCAAAACGTAACCGCGAAAAAAATATTTAGACACAACAATTCGTTTCAAAGATATGCAATATTTTGCCCACGTACTAATTATTAAAAAATGCACATGCGCACCGTACCTACACCGTGTAGGCACAGAAGGCCGCGCGAGCAAGTCGAGCGCGTTGTCAAATACCTACGTAAACAGCTGATTCTAATTTTCCCATCACATTTCTCAGACTTTGGACTGGCAATTTATCGAACTTACCTAAAATTTAAATTGCGCAAATTTTTTTTTTGCTATTTGTTAGTTTTTTGAACGAAAATCGGAACGAAAAAAAAAACGAAATTCGGAACATACATTTTTAACACCTTATATTCTATCTCATTTCTAGATCTACTTGTAAAACTTAGAATAAGAAGTATAGACAAGCATAACTCACCTCGTTACTCGATCCAAAATCAAAAGTCATTTATTGAAATTAGGCTGAAAATCAGCACTTTTCGAACCTCTATTTTTTTTAAAACGTTGCCCCAAACTAAGAATTTCTCCTGTATTGTGGGCGCGTTAACAAACATTTAAACATACACAAACAGCCAGACCCGGAACATCTACTTGTAGGTCATACAAATATTTGTTCCGTTCGGGAATCGAACCCGCGACACGCAGCGCAGCAGTCAATCGTTTAACCACTGCTCCAACCGTGCTGTCAATTACATAAGACAGCCCCCCAAAACTCCCACCCTTCACGAATCGGGCTAAGTGATATTGGATTTTTGTGTCTGGAATGACTCAATAGCAGTCCGGTTGATGGCGATAAACTCACCCCCATGGGACTTAAACATGACTCGCGAAATGTGGGTGTACTATAGTTACACTTTTACCCAACCTTTCGGGGAAACAAGGCGTGATGTTATTTAATTTTGGCCGACCGCGGTGATGCCCAAAAACAGAGTAACGTTTAAAACTAAAGGTTCCCATCATCTAAACTTAATTTCCCTTTTACAGCAAGGCCTGGACATCCGTAAAGACGCGATGGCCATGCAGCGTCTGAAGGAGGCCGCTGAGAAGGCGAAGATCGAGCTGTCAGGCTCCCTGCAGACTGACATCAACCTTCCGTACCTGACCATGGACGCTTCTGGACCTAAGCACATGAACCTTAAGGTATGAAAGCACCTTTTAGTTTGTAGCCCTGGAAATTTTTCAGTAGCAAGCTAGCAAGCCCCGGAGTCTGGTTTAGTACTTATTTAAGCTTCTCAAGACAAGTGTCCGTTTCATAGTAACCGTAATGCAGCATGATCGGTCTACAGGCCTCCTATTTGTGAGAGGTAGTGCGTTGTAATCCACCACGGGGGCCCAGTGCGGATTGGTAGGTGTCACATGTCTTCGAATTTTTGGTTCTAGGACAGGCCGGTTCTCTCACAATGTTTTCCTTGACCGTTGTGAGTGCAGTCATAATTTCAGCCTAAAGACCTCCACCGGTGGACATAGGCCTCCCCAAGCTCCGTCACTTCGACCAGTTCTATGCTTCTCGCATCCAGCGGACTCCTGCAGCCCTCACAAGGTCATCGGTCGACCTTGTGGGAGGTCTTCCAACTTTACGTCTTCCGGTACGCGGTCGCCACTCCAGAACTTTTCGGCCATCTGTTCTGCGAGCAATCATTTATTTTTTGTGCTTGTCATGTTGGGGGGGTCTGCCATAATCGCCACGCTTGGCAGGCGGATTGGCGATCGCAGTATGGTTTTAGAAATTAATAGAGAACGCTGATGCCTATTCTCTAGTAGTTCACTTAGTACTTAAGAGTGCAGTGCTGATTAAATCATTTAGATACAGTAAGACGCCTGTAAAAACCTGCTTTTAAGTCACCGCCGTAACTATTGGGCCACCACAGCTTACCATAACGAGCCGCACACGTAGTTTTCAGTCGTTATTAAATATTTAATATAGTCTATTAAGAAAAGAAAGTGCAAAAGAATTCTAAACATGACTTTCTCGTACAAAATAGACCAAGACTAAAAAGTAAAAGAAAATGGAATATATAAAATCGAGTAACAGTAGCGTTATTTACAGCAAACTCCTAAAAAATGTTGGGGGAAAAAAGTTAAATTTACTCCAATAAATATAACATTTATGGCTTATTGCCAGTCTATTTTTAACACTGAAGATTTGGCAGTCATTATTTTGACGTCAATAGCACTCTAGCTTACCACTTTGAGTGCCGTAGTGGATACCAGGCTTTACATTTGGCGCTTGACGTACTGAATTGCATACTTTATTAACACTCCATTAGTCGCGCGTTCTACTATTGTAGAACGCGCATGCATTTCCTGGAATCTAAACGTGTATTGTGTGTACTTCACGCACACACTTATAGTATTCCTCTATTAGGAACTATTGATCACTATTAGTGTCCTTGCGGCAAGCTGCGCGACCGCACGTGGAAGAAAGTTCGCTCCAAAACTAAAATTCTACAATAGTAGAGCGCGCGAGCACTCGCGTAACAGTTTTGTCGGAAGTTTACCTTTCATGTTTATTTTAGGTAAGTGTTTTATATTGTGTATAAATATTGTTGTTATGAGTTTTTTTTAGTTTGATATAATTTGTAACCTGAGTAACTATATTTCGCAGAATAATGGCACATAATATTTCGAGATGGTTGGAAGAAGTTAGTACTGAAGATGAAGATATAATAGAAAGTGACGCTGAAGAGGAGCTTAGGACTTTTTATAATAATAGGTACCAAATACGGCGTGGACATTGTGGACAAAATGTGTGGTACTTACGACGCCTCCAGAAACTCCAGGCGATGGCCACTTACTATTTTTTTTGATCTAATGAATACAAGTGACATAAACGGTTATATTGTACATACAATAAACAAGGACTACAGTAATAAGGCAAAGAAGGATTATTTATATGAACTTAGTTTTCGCCTTGTCACGGCATGCATACAGCGCAGAATAGCTTCACAGTATTCCAAAATCATTGAAAATGAAAGGGAAAATGCTTTTGGGTTTGAATAACCCATCTGAATTATAACCATGCCCAGCACAACCCCCAAATACTGGTCGCTTTGGAAAATGTTCTTTTTGTGGCAGAGCGCGCAGCAAGTCCACCAGAAAACAATGTCACACATGTAATAAGTGGATTTGTCCTCAACATCAGGTTCTTCAATGTCCTGACTGTTGTAAAAATAATGAAGACCGAGAGGAGGATATGAGCGAGTAAAAATTTATGACTTAGAAGGTTTGATGCCAATAAATATTCGATTTTTCTCAAAATTGTCAAGAAGTCTGATTTTGAGTTCCTAATAAATGTATGTAACAGTTATGTTTTGCCTGTTTTAGTTTCTTAATAAAGTTTATTTTCGTAATGATATTGAAGCATTTAAAAAAAAAATTACCATCCCCATAAAATCTTTACACAAAATAGTTCTACATATGTAGAGCGCGCGAGTACTGGCGTCCCAAACAGGGGCGCGTGTACTGGAGTGTTAATATTTTTATAGCTGACGCTACTTACGGTAGAACCAACCGAACCCCCCGAGACGTGTGTGACAACGCGCTTCCGTACCACATACGTTCCGCAAATAACACAAAATTATGGTATTTCGGTCATGCTGAAGTTATTTTGCGGCTATTATTCAAAAGTAACATTACTACAGTACCCCTCTGTGTTGTACACTTACTGGCTCTTGACCAGTTTTTTTTACTGATGAATGGAATTAATAATTGCGAGGGGGGGGGGGGGGGGGGGGGGCATTTTGCGAAAGGGACATTTTGCTATCAGTGGTCATTTTGCGACAGAGCCCGCGGCACCCACAATTCGACAATTTTATTTAGGTCCTATATAATAGGGGGCGACCTTAAAGCCATTTCCCATGTAGCAAAAATGCAGACTCCGCCAGCTCGCTTAGATAGTAAGCACCTTAACAGCACAAGTCGATGTCAGTCCCTCATGGCTGTCTAGACGGTCTACCAGACGGGTGCCAGAGTGAACTGGGGTTATATTCCCCGGCCGTGTCTGTACAGGGTCGGGTTATACGCTCACATACATTTATCTACGAAATAATATACAGGATAAAATTTTATCCAGTGCGCAAACTGGTAACCATGAAATTCAGCATGTCATTCTAGACCCCCCTGGAGTAGAAATTTTTCGTCGGTTATACAAAAAAAATCAGCAGAAAATTGTAATACTACACGGTCAAAATGTATGGAACAGCTGACTTTTTTTGTATAACCGACGAAAAATTTCAACGCTAGCGGGTCGAGAATGATATGCTGAATTCATGGTTACAGTTTGCGCACTGGTCAAAATTTTATCCTGTATTTGTTGTTATTGTTTATTTTAATGTTGGCTTTCTTTGGTATTGTTCATTGAGTCGTTGAGCTTCGCAAGTTCTGAGTTGAGCTACACGATTATTGACCAATGCTTGCACTGATCGGACTGGTCCAATTAAATCTGTGTGGTTCTCTCCTCAAAACACCATTTCAGGCACTAATCTACATTGTCTTCATATGATCTGACCAAAATAGTCTTTAAAGAGATTGACTTTTGAGTTTTTTTTCCTAAGAGGAAATCCTCTTAGGGGTGTAGTCAGGCGGGAAATGTCGACTCCACCTAGCTTTTTTTTTACGTGTATAGTAGTAACGATATCTGGGAGTTCTATTTACAGGATAAATCAAATCAAATCAAAAGTCATTTATTCAAATTAGGCTGAGAATCAGCACTTTTCGAATGTCAAAATTACATAAGACAGTCCCCCAAAACGCCCGCCCTTCACCACTTCCTAGTGCTTTAGCTGTGAAGAAGAAGTGGCGCAACAAACTTCCCAGCAGCACAGCTGTCTGTTTAGTTAGATATACTTGATTCTATACATAGGTAGACAAAGTAATCAACATTACGAGACACATAACTTAAAAATTTGTCATAATGTCAGCTAGCCATGCCAATATACCAACAAATAAAATGAAAACTTAACTCAAGCACAACAAAAAAAATAAGTAAACAAAGCATACTACCAAAATAAAAGCCTCCTGGTATAAATGGCGTGATAGCTTACACATGCAATGCTGGACTATGTTTAGAAATGATAACCATCAATTATCTGGATAAACAATTTCATTTAATTTCTGAGCTTTTATTACCTTTTATTCACTAACCAAAGAAGCGATGATTGTATTCTGAGAAACATGATATGGGATTTGAATAGGGGCAGGTAGCAGGGCAGATGATAATGATAATCAATACATAAATTCACTGTTTCTGTTGCAATTTTAGTGCTGTGCAATATTTGTGTCATCTAAATCTTATAATATCACAAGTACGTGTTGTGAGGGACGTAAAAAATTGCACCGTCCTATTTCTTCCCGTAGGTGTCGTAGAAGGCGACTAAGGGACTTACTAGAGAATGGGCAGCAGCGTTCTCTAAGCATTTTACCACCATACTGCTATCGCCAACCCGTTTGCCAAGCCCCCATTTTTTAGGAGAGGTCCATTACCTGCAGTGGACGTCTTACTGCTGACGACATGATGATGATTATCAAAATCAAAATATGAAACGTCAGAAGTTAGGCTCACGATTTGTTGCTTCCTATGGAGAAGAGCTGGCAAAAAACTCCACGGTTACTCTTTTCGAAATACATAATTACCTTATACAATATTTTCAAATTATAGTGATAATAAGTATAGGAGAACAGTGCAGGCCTGTCAATAATTACCAGGTACTCATTAAGAGAAATGAAGAATAGAAAATTGTCTAAAAATCTAGTCTCCGAGGCCTACAACATTCTCTCCTTCCCAATATTTTAAAGAATCTATGTACATAAATAAAATGAACCTATTCAAACTAACATAAACCTCTCTTCAACAGATGACCCGCTCAAAACTGGAATCGTTAGTCGGGGACCTGATCAAGCGTACCGTAGCGCCGTGCCAGCGCGCGCTGCAGGACGCAGAGGTGCAGCGCTCTGACATCGGGGAGGTGTTGCTGGTTGGAGGCATGACCCGCATGCCCAAGGTAAGCACATCATTAGGACCCGTGACCTGACAAGTTTGAAAGAAAGAAAAAGTATTTATTTTGACTGTTACAGGAATATCACAAACTGAACTAAACACAATATCTATAGGTACTTAATATTATAAAGTTGAAGAGGTTTGGTTGAACATGCTAATCTCAGGAACTACTGGTTCGAATTGAAAAAAATCTTTTAGTGTTAGATAGCAGTTAACGAGGTAGGCTATAGACTATATAACATCACGCTACGACCAATAGGAGCCGAGAAAAAAGAGAAAGTCGAAAATACGAAATACTGTAAAGCAATATTTGTGACGGTTGTAAAATATATTTTAAACATCAGACATCTTGCAACTGGCCTGCTAATTGAGAAAAACGTTAGATTTTTATTTTCTTTCGCCAGCTACCTTTGCGCATTATTAATTGGTGAATTCAACCCTTAACACGTTCGACGCCGCGTCGAACAATATTGGTTGACACCCCACTTTCATCTGGAGCCAGATAAAAAATAATATTTTTGCCATATTTAATCAGCGTGTTTTCTATGGGCTTAAGGGATATATTTGACGTCATAAAACATGTTTTAATTCTCACAAGCAACATTTTATACCTATTTTAAGAGTTAATACGCGTCACCCACCGCTGACCGATACGGCGTAGAACGTATTAATGACTAGGAAGTCGTTACAAAAACAAAAAAGCGTCGTAATGTAAAATCTACGAAAAGTCGTTTGAAATTTGTTTACTGAAACTGATTTTTTTTTTTTTTTTTATGGAAACATGATTAGGGTTTCGTAGTGATTGAAATATTGCCTGCTATGCTAATATGACGGGTTCGATGCCCGCACGGCACAAATATTTATATGTTTATTCAAGTAAGTCAGCACACACTATCATTGATTGATTTTTTAAGCTATTTATTGCTGGAAAGATTGTTACAAAGTTGTTTACAAATGATCTTATTCTATTTGTACACAAATCGCGATTAATTTTGTTACATAGGCAATAACTTACGTTGACATGAAAAAAAAAACAATGTACTTACATCGTTTATAGATGTGCGAGTCTTAGTTTGGACCCACATAATGAATATTAGAAATATTAAGCACCTTAACAGCACAAGTCGATGTCAGTCCCTCATGGCTGTCTAGACGGTCTACCGGACGGGTGCCAGATTAAACTGGGGTTATATTCCCCGGCCGTGTCTATACAGGGTCGGGTTATACGCTCACATACATTTGTTTATACGTATCAATCTGAAATAGACAAGAAAATTAAAATAAAATTTGCTTTGGCATACAATTTGATTGTATTGATTTTTCTATGAAACAGCTGTTTTCTTTTAAAATAACCGACGAAAAATTTCTACGATAGGAGGGCTGCAGAAACATCTACTGAATGGTCACTAGTTGCCCGTCCCTGCCACACTGCATACAGACAAATTTTAAACTATAAATTACTATTTTATTACTTTAAAGCAAACTCAGGTCAAAGCTACAATGGCTCTTTCTTCAAAAGGCCCTTCTAGACATTGCCCTGCATTGTTAGACTCACATAAAATTCAAATAATATAATGTTTGGACTTTAAAAGAGACCATGATCTCTGAGTTTGTTTCGGCTTTTCTTCTCAGGGAACAGTCAGCTAGGAAATGCAGAGGCCATCTAGTTTTTAAAATATTCACCAACATAATATTGCCGTGTAAAAGTGTCATAAAAGATCTACTAACAATAAAAAATATAGGTCTTCATAATACCTATTCATGAATATAAACAACTTCTACTAAAAAACCTGCTCTGAAACATCGAAAATAATCTTCTGTTTCATAGAAAAATGTTCTATCAACTTTTCGGTTGGTCTTACTGTAAAAGTGTGTATTTCTGTCCTGGGAGGGCGTGTCTGACTTTTACTGACTAAAACCCACTCCAAAAATAGTATAACACCAATTTCTTGGCCCCCTTAGGTACAAACAACAGTCCAGGACATCTTCGGGCGTGCCCCGTCGCGCGCCGTGAACCCGGACGAGGCCGTCGCCGTTGGCGCCGCCGTGCAGGGCGGAGTCCTGGCCGGTGACGTCACTGACATCCTCCTACTCGACGTCACTCCCCTGTCCCTGGGTATCGAGACCTTAGGAGGAGTCTTCACCAAGCTGATCACCAGGAATACCACTATCCCGACCAAGAAGAGCCAAGTTTTCTCTACTGGTGAGCTTAAAAGAAATATCTATAGGATTATGTAGCATATACACCGTGACATTTTAGTCGTCTTACAAAGGTAGTCCACTCAATGTATCCGTCATAAAATACCTCTAGGCGCGATTAAAACATTGTTACCATTAATTAAGATAATAGGTACAAAGAAAAATAAATATTGTTTTAGAATTATTAAACACCCTCCTTTTTAATAATGTTTACGTATCAAACGCTAGAACATATCTAGCTACCTACCATTACATTCCATCATTAATTCCATAACACGATGTTTCAAATTACATCAAGCATCTTAGTGAATGATACTTTTTTTTTAAATTTTGCATAATGTTCCAAAATATTTTTTTAAAATATAAATGATTAGTAGTCATTGGATGCATGAAGTGGGCTGCCGTTGTAAGACGACTAAAATGTCACGGTGTATATTTAATCAGCCTATATAGTCCCCCCACTGCTGGCACCCAGGCCTCCTTCAGCAAGCTTAGCATGACGCTTTCTATTTCTATGAAAAATAGACAGTGCTTTTTCAAAACATTTCGTTTCTCCATTTTTGACATCGCACCGTAGATATCCTTCTACAATCTGTCATTTTGTCTTTCGCTTCCAACGATCTTTGTTTAGGTCCTTATAAATGTAGACTATTTCAGAAGAATATTTCTTCCCTAACTCAAAATCGCACTGACAACAAACTTTCTACTCGACGGCCACAAAGTATATACTATAAATTTTGCTTTTAAAAGTAAAAGTATAGTTAACATAATGTCATACGGCTTGTTTTTTTTTAGGTTTGTCGTTTTATAAAAATGAAACCTAGCTAGATCAATTTATCGCCCCCGAAATCCCCTGCATACTGAATTTCATGAAAATCGTTGGAGCCGTTTCCACGATTCAGATTATATATGTCACAGTTAAAACCAGTTTTTAGATAGAACCCGTTTTCCCTAGTTAGAGTTATTAGTTTTAACTAAATGTCTTTGTCAAAACTGGTTCGACGGGACTCTTCGCCGACAGGACACTTCGCCGACATGACTCTTCACCGACAGAGCTTATCAGGTAGGTAATAGGTTAGGTTAGAATTGTGACCAATGGCGCGCGAGCCGAACCAGCGAAGCGAGCAGTGGCCGGCGAGCGCTACTTCCAAGTTAGTGGCAGTTACTTGGCTATTCAGTAATAGCGCAAGGATGAGCTTTGTCGGCGAAGAGTCCTGTCGGTGAAGAGTAGTCTTGTCGGTGTTCAGTCTGTCGGCGTAGTGTCTGTCGGCATTTAGACGTACACTCAAATACATCAGTGGTAAGTTCTAGATTTGACTAGGTATTTCTAGTTTTAACAAAGGCATATAGTAAACACTAGTTTTAACTAGGGAAAACGAGTTCTAACGAAAAACGGGTTTTAACTGTAACATACGTACAAGAAATGCTTGTTTAAAGGTATTCGATTAGATAGTATGGTTAGGTTACAGAATCATTAATAATTATTTTATTTTTACAGTCCATCAATCGTAGCTTTGGTCTCTATTTTTATAGCCATCGACATTCATACTCAAAACTATCCTCACGATATTTTCCTCATTCCTCCATATCACATGCCGATACCATGACAACCGATGTTTTATGCCATAAAAATAACTGACACAAATGCCCCACAGCTGCGGACGGCCAGACCCAAGTGGAGATCAAGGTCCACCAGGGAGAGCGTGAGATGGCAGCCGACAACAAGCTGCTGGGGCAGTTCTCGCTGGTGGGCATCCCGCCCGCGCCGCGCGGCGTGCCGCAGGTCGAGGTCACCTTCGACATCGACGCCAACGGCATCGTGCACGTGTCGGCGCGCGACAAGGGCACGGGCAAGGAGCAGCAGAGTGAGTACTGTGCTTGTACCGGGTTAAGAAATGAAACGCTTGTATGCGTGTAAATACAGAGTGTAAGGGGATCGCTTCCGAAGCCAGGATCTTAGCGTGATGTTATATAGCCTATAGCCTTCCTCGATAAATGGGCTATCTAACACTGAAAGAATTTTTCAAATCAGACCAGTACTTCCTGAGATTAGCGCGTTCAAGCAAACAAACAAACTCTTCAGCTTTATAATATTAGTATACATTTATATCAGAAGATGTTTTTTATAAAATAAAAGTAGCCTAAGTTACTCCTTATTACATCAGCTTCCTGCCAGTGAAAGTCCCGTCAAAAACGGTTCAGCCATTTCGGAGATTACCGGGAACAAACAGACAGACAAAAATTGTAAAAAATGTTATTTTGGTACATGTACCGTATATACACCGTGAAATTGAAATGGTTGTTTTCCCGCGGCAGAACAACTTGCCTTAGGGAGTACTTTCAAAGCATAGAGTAAAAGTAAAAAAAAAATAGATTTTTTTTGTTTTTTAATGATTAAAAATATGTTTATAAACTCGATAAAACACTACTCAATAGTAAGTATAGTAACACTAGAGGTAACTTGTAGGTACTACTCGAATCACACGCACCGCCGACAAAGGGAACAGCGATGCATAAATGTTCAAAGCAAAATAAACTCTTGCACATGGTGATTTTTCACAATGGTTAATCTGCCATTTTTTGTGTCTAATATTTTATTTGTTTATAAAACGATTGTATTACCAAGACAAAACCATTTCGCTGCGGGAAAAGAACCATTTAAATTTCACAGTGTATACAACCTAAATGCAAACGGATACCAATTACCTTTCGCCTTAAATTGGTTATTTTGTATCAATTTAAAACTTTTGACGCTTCTGTAATGTTTCTACACATTTTATTTGGCGGCGCTTTACAATGAATGCCTAAACCTTAAATCGCCGCCTGGACTTGGGGTCGTTTTTAAATGTGTTTAATCACAAATAATGGTTCATTTAACTGTTCTGACAGCGTAGTGTACAAAACATGCAAAAAAAATGGTAATTAAAAAAAAAAAACTAGACTTTTGATGGTACTGTATCGAGAATCATTAGCCCTATTACCTATCATCGTTTTCGGAAGCGTTTCCCTTACATCCTGTATAAATTATAACGTATATTCCACGTTTTAGATTTTTACATATACAGCTCCTCCGGGCCTGTTAAGCATATTTTTCTTTCGAAACAAAACTTAAGCTAAATTATTTTAAAGGACTGTTCCAATGTGACAAAGCAATTTTGTTGCCTACCGGTACGAACTTAAGGTTGCATTTGGTAAACAACCAACCTTTATAGTACACATCAAGCTGCTGGGGCTGCTGTCTTGGGCATGTCACCCGTGCAACATAACTTGTTGTCTGTGTGTTACATGAGAACTGCGAAATACGACCGACTAAAATACAGTCTTTTGGTGTTAAAATAGAAAGACTTATCGAGGGTTTAGTAGTTGTCTGTGATGGAATTTTACTTAAAAATATGCTTTAAATCTTGTTAATTTAAGTTAGTATAAGCACCGCCGATCGGTGTCCGCGCCAGTGCGCGGTACACTTTTGCAGCGGTGCGACAGTAGTCGCGGTACCAGCTAGTAGCGTGCCACTTGCACGCCGCTTTCCTAGAAACCGCGGCACATTTTTTTTATAAAAAAAAACAATAGAAAAATAAGATTTGGAACAGATAGTGGTATTTGTTCCAAATCTCATTTTTTTTTAAATTAAAATATTGCCAGCTAATTTAATTTGACCCTGTAGAGTGAAACTAAAAACGTTCAATTTATAGAGCTTTTATGAATTTATGACTTATCACTCCTCTTTCCACCCAAATAGTCGTGATCCAGTCATCTGGCGGTCTATCCAAGGACGAGATTGAAAACATGGTGAAGGCCGCCGAACAGTTCGCTGCCACAGACAAGCAGAGGCGCGAGCGAGTGGAGGTGTCCAACCAGGCCGAGGGCGTGCTACACGACACTGAGAGTAAGATGGACGAGTACAAGAGCCAGCTGCCTCAGGAAGAGGTGAGAGGATCATCTGCAATAGAATTACATGTAAAATAGTCCCGTCTAACAAGCTTAGCACGAGTAACGATTTGTTGATGGAAGAATACACATGACTACTAAATGATGTACAATAGGAGAAGATAGCTATGTTTTTATATTATTACAGTTGTGCGTTTAGATGAATCATGATTTTGTAGATAATCGTATAGAGGGGTGAAAGGCTATTTGTTTTGCAGCGACATTTTGGACGATATTGACTTACATACAGTATTGAGTTAGTTATTGGGTATATAAGTCAATATCGTCCAAAATGTCGCTTCAAACAAATAGCCCCCCAGTACAAATAGACCCCTCAGTATACACTTTGTGTCCGTTGAGTAGAAATTTTGTTGTCAGTGTGATTTTGACAGTTTGGGGAGAAATATTCTTCTGAAATAGTCTGCATATAAAAAGACCTAGACAAAGATCGTTGGAAACGAAAGACAAAATGACATATTGTAGAAGCATATCTACGGTGCGATGTCAAAAATGGAGAAACGAAATGTCACTTTGTATTGAAAAAACACTGTCTATTCTTCGTAGAAATAGAAACCGTCATGCTAAGCCTGCAGTAGGCGTCTCTACCAAGAATAGACAAAGTTCTTTCTATCCAACTTGTTATCTCTTCTGCCCGAGCAGGAGGTAGGTGGCTGTGTCAAGGTATTAGATTTTTTAAATTAAATATTCATTCAATGAGATGAAATGAACTAAGGGTTCTATTGATATTGTAATTCTGTAATAATGTACCCCCAAGTAGAAAAATTGTCTGTGACTTTTGTCGACTGAAGAATATAAACATATCAATATTATTTTTACATACTTGGAAACGTGGTTTTATACGATTCTGAGACTGAGTTGAATGAGTACAAGAGCCACCTGCCTCAGGAGGCGATGAGTGAATCATTCAGAATAGTATTATACGTATGTAGGACTTCAAACCCAGGTTAGCCAGAGCAAATACAATCTCCACAGATGAGCATTCTCGGACGGCTCCGCTGGTCTATTCTGTAAAAAATTCACTGTGAAAACTTTGGTGATGTGAGCTATTATTCCACCTGATGTATTTGTATTTTCAAGTTTATTTTGCATACAGTGATGGAACTCAAAACATAATAATAATAAAAACTTTATTCAATTTAAGCCTTAAGTGCTAGATGTTTATAAATGCCCTGGACCCCACACTAGGATTCCCTGTCTATGTGTGATGCCAAGGATTGACATGACAACTCACTTCAACTAAGTTTTCACGGTGAGATTGTGTACAGAATAGATCGGCTGGTGGAATGACAGCTCACTTCACCTAAGTTTTCACGGTGAGATTTTTTCAGAATACCACTTCAGGTCTCAAGTTGCGTATGTGGCAACTCCCCACAGATAATAGCTCGCTTTCTAAACTGCGCCGCATGTCACTTGTGCATCTAATTAATAGTCTTATGACTGCATCAGCGAGAGGAATTCGTGCAGTTGAATTATGGGTCAAAAATATTTGAACGTTTTACTTTAATAAATTTAATTAAGTACAAGCACCGCCGATCGGTGTCCGCGCCAGTGCGCGGTACACTTTTGCAGCGGTGCGAGAGTAGTCGCGGTACCAGCTAGTAGCGTGCCACTTGCACGCCGCTTTCCTAGAAACCGCGGCACATTATATTATTACTACTATCTCTACTATAAGTTTATTGTATAAAGTGCAAATGAAAACCCGTGCGAGGGATTATTGCGTATACAGGGTGTAACAGAAACCCTTTTGCTATCCATAAGCACTGAAGATAACTGCTGGTATAGAATCACTATACATGGTTTCAGCTCAAAATAAAACAGAATTAATACAAAATTTCCGGTTTCATATGTTTCTTAAATTCAAATCACAACAAACGTGTCACCGCACTACGTAGGTCAATAACTTTCCACGTTACTTGCCAATATCACGATAAATCTGTTCCGAGTGATATGTTTGTTTCAATTTGTTCTGGTATCAATGTATTAAAAATTCTCATAACTTCCGAACATGTAGAAATAGGATTAAAAAACCCTTCCAATATCGTTTGATATCATCCAAAGAAGCCATGCCCTTGATATGTATATACCCTTTCCGTTACACATTGTATTAACAATATGTGAAATTGAATATTTTGATTTTATGAAGTTGATTAATGTCCATCAGAAGATTCTTTCATTATCCATTTAATTCTCGTATCTAAAACATTTTCGAACTAGGAAACCAGCCTAGCCTAATAAAGCAGTAAAAGTTATATTTATGTATGATTTTCTTTTACCAACAGTGCGACAAACTTCGTGAAGACATCGTGAAACTTCGTGAGCTGCTCTCGAAGAAGGAAACAGCTGACCCTGAGGAGATCCGCACCGCCACCAGCACGCTGCAGCAGGCCAGTCTGAAGCTGTTCGAGCAAGCCTACAAGAAGGTAAGCACATGATAATGTTCCCACAGCCGGTCTCGAGCCTCCTCTCCTTGAGAGGGACTGGCTGTCCACCATACATACGAGCACCTGCTCTTACACGGGCAACTTTTTTGAGCAATTGTTGCTGGGCAACACTAATGGATCAATCTGGAGCAATAAAAATAAATTTCCGATGTGTTTCGGCAATATTGCTTCTGATTGCTCCATATATTTCATGAGTTGCCGAATATCGAATCGGTTTGGAAGTTTTAGTAAATTTTCTTTCTATCTCGTCTCGTTTTTGCGAGAGGAACCGGCCGGCGGGGGAGGCGCAGTGCCTAATTTTTTATGTTGCTCCATATTGTGTGACCGTATCTCTGGCAACAGGTGGCTACATGTTGCCATTGCCCTAAATTACTGGATGTAGTCGTGACGTCATAGTTAACGAGAATTGCCCCAGGTGGAGCAATTTTAGTTGCTCGAGTAAGCGCACCTTAATGAATGGGCTCAATGGGCCTCTATGTGGCGCACCGACATGGCATATTTATGAACGGGCGGCGTCAGTAGGGACAGGTCATCACTTGACCTACCTACCATGACCTATTTTAAATATTTACTAAAGACGCTTTTCTGAATGATGCAACCAATACTATGTTACAGTATTTTGATTTAAAAGTGTCCATGGAGTTTGTTGGCGGTTGTTTTCCATAAGAAGCTACTACGCTTTGGAATGGGCATGACTATGCAATCATATTCATTACTACCTTTTTTTCAAACGATCACAAAACTAATTTGTTTCACACATTCCCGAGACATCATTAACAAATCCATGCACACATTTGAGCCATCTTGCCTTCTCAAAAGCCGGTTGGTCAAGCACGTGTGCTAAATTAAAGTAGTTTGCTACATCTTAATGGCTTAGTTCTACGAAACGAGCTGTACGATTCGTAACTACGTACATAGTACTCGCTCTCGCATCCAGCGGATTTCTGCGGCCTTCACCAGAAGGCCAATTCTCGTAATTAAAAACGTTCAAAATCTAGTCGCATCTCGGGGATAATTAAATGTCAAAAATAAAACCCCAAGATACACAATCAGCGTCTCAAAAACGTCCGCATAAATAGTGCGCAATGTGTCAAATAGTATCGTCAGTCATCTTTCGGTCAGTCTTTTTGGACATTGCTTTGTAAAAACCACTTTAAGTCATGCGAGTAAGGTTGAATTTGCAAAAAAAAATGTGTTTTATCATAACTATAAACACTGACGTATAATTGGGGACAGTTTTGAGACTGTGCATCTTGAGTTTTTTGTATGTCAATGGAAAACTAGAAATATTTTTGACAGATTAGGACGGATCAGACTGTGAATGTTCTTAAAATTACGAGAATTTCCCCACAGGTCATCGGTCCAATTTGTAAGACCAAAGAGTGTTTATAAAAAAGCAATCAACCGCGATTGCTGCTATCGCATAAATATGCATTGTTTTGACCCCAAGGATGATGAAATTTCGAATTGGTGTGTACTATAAGTAAAAAGTGAAAAATACAAATAAAAAAAAAAACAACCGACTTCCGGAATGACACTACAAAGTGAAAAATAACTTTAATTTCGAACTTTGGATATCTATTAAAATTTTTGGTCACCGCCTTCCGAAATTAAAGTTATTTTTCACTTTGTAGTGTTTTTCCGGAAGTCGGTTGCTTTTTTTTAAAGTTTTTTTTTTTCACTTTTTAGTTATAGTACACACCAATTCGAAATTTCATCATCCTTGGGGTCAAAACAATGCATATTTATGCATTAGCAGCAATCGCGATTGATTTGCTGTCATTTTTTGAAGAGTTCCTTTGTCTGTCTCCGAAACGCATCATCAGATCCATATAAAATATATATGGGATCATTTCGGAATAAACCCCTTTCGAACAAAAAAAAATACAGATCTGTCTATATATGACGGAGTTTTGCCCGAACATCCATTTAAAAAAAATTGTTTATAGGTATAAACATGTCGAATTGATAATCTCCTTCTTTTTGAATTCTGTTATTAACAAAATAAAATCTTTCTTTTCCAGATGGCAGCCGAGCGCGAAGGCCAGCAGCAGACAACCCAATCAACCGATCAACAGAATCAAGAGAAGAAAGAAGAAAAGAACTAATTAAATGACACTCAGTTGAGTTGTACTCGACTAAGTGTCACTTAGTTGTGTTGTTCTCGCAGTACTCGACTAGCGCGGTATGCTGGCCTCAGTGTACAAGCATGATAGCCGTTTTAAAATAACGTGCTAAATTATTAGGGGACACTTTGAAGGGTAATTTACGTCATAATTGCTAAATATTATAATTTCGTGTCTGTCTGTGTGTGCGCTTAGTTCTTGTAAACTACACAACGGATTTTGATACGATTTTCACCGTCATTTTAAGATACTTTTCTGGAATGTTTACACATTCATATTTAACTTATATATACCACAGAAAGCAGGATTTTATTAATGCAATGTTTTATCTAAGTACGATATGTTTTCTAAATATTAATATGACGTAAATTATCTACCTTAAAGTATTCACAAAACCTAATAAATGTATGTTTTAAGTATTTAGTATCGAGTGACATATATAAAGAAGAATGTCTCTCATTGGCCGAACGCCGGCGTCGCGTCACAAAGCTCACTTCTGATTCGTAGATATCACTCCATACTAATACTTCACGGTATGCTTGATACAGATGAATTTTTGGTAGAAACTTCAGCTAAAGTTGGTAAGATTTTGAACGAGATTTAAGAGTCAAATGACGTCTATTGCTTGACATAGGGCGCCCTCAAACATCGTCACAACAGCCGATGTTGTGTTTCTCGCATCCAACGGATTGCCGCGACTTTTACTAGGTCGGTCCAACTTTTAGATAAATATATATGAATCATGGACGGTTTCTAGTCTTAACAGAATGCAACTGTAAACTAGTATTTTACATGGAGCATGCTTATCTGGCCTCCACAGCCCAGTTACTGGGTAACACGAAACCCCTTGGTAAGACTGGTTATTAGAATTTCGGGCTTCTGACGACCCGTAACGACTGTCAAAGATCTACGAATGACAGCCGGGACCTACAATTTAACGTGCTTCGAGGCACGGTCTCATAGACCACTAGTGCATTTTATTATTCGTTTTTTATTTTATTTATATCTCTTGCCAACCCTTATTCCTCGTTCATCAACTTACCAAATTTAGCTGAAATTGTTATGAAATTAAGATGTATGTATGACCGATTCATCCCTACATTTCATTTGAGGGTAGGCACAATTTATTGTTTACTCACACGCTAGTGTTTCATCGAAAACGACTCGATACACAGTGGCCTAATATGGAAGCATTTTGTCAATCTCTTCAAGAAAAAAGAACGTTATAAATGTGTACAAGAAAACGGACATGAGGCATTTCCAGGATCACTTAGTTGTGTTGTACTCTCTGTACTCGACTAGCGCATGAGATATTTTAGCTATATGTCTATGCATCTACAATACCTCTGGTATTCAGATGCCCTATAGTGACAACTTACCATGAGGTAAGTGGCCGATTTTGAAATGAGATATTTTTTCACTTTAACGCAACGACGCAATCCTCCACTTTCATAAGTCCGTCGACGAAGATACGGGTCTGTTCGATAGTTGTTGATTGGTCAAAACAAGTTGATTGTCAAATTCAATTTTTCGGATGGGCAAAATCAGATCAGGTGTCATACATTCTTAGTTCGGAAACCGAACTAAGAAGTCCGTAAGTGATACGAAGTGGGAAACGCGAGAAACTTCGTGCATAGGGAATAGACACTGGCCCGTCATGCTCGGGTCGGTGACCCTAAACCGCATATACTCAGCGCTGAATCGCGTATACTCGGTTTCAGTCGTAAACTGTCACTTGTATCGTGTGGGCATAAACGCACACTTTTTTTGACGTGACAACGTCTTATAATTCGATGGAGCCGGCTGCACGCACGAAAAAACATGACTCATGCGGCGTTACCTCGCTCTGAGGCGTTCCATTTAAGGCTTGAAGTGCAAGCGAGAGCGCGGAACGAGCGACAAAGAGGCACTGTCGGTAAGAATTTAAATATCACACATGTTTAAAAGTTGTAAATAAAAATTGTAAAACAATTGCTCAATTGTGATTTCCATTTACCTCCTCTATATCCGTACAAAATATCTATCAAACAAAATAAAATTAAAATGTTCTTTTGAAAAATGCCACCATTCCATCAGTATTTTCTTATGACGTTGTCTCGTTCAACTATTGTCAGTAAACCGACTTTACAGACAACCGATTTTTTTTTTCAAGAGATTTTGACAAAAAATGTTATCAAATTAGGTCCTATGCAATGAGTCGGATTGCCACATATAGTTATAATAAAATATATTATTTTATCATACCTTTGTGTAGCAATAAACATACCTATCACAGAAAATGCAGAATATTGTATCTACAAAAATTCCAGTAGGGCAATATTTCGCATTTTCCTATCACATGTAGACGCCATTTTTAAATTTAGACATTAGAATTAAATATTAAATTGTTATTTAGTGTAAATGGGCTTGTGGTTTCCTAGTAGTGAAAGATGGGACTTGCAGCCGTTATTTTTATTAAATTATATATTAATTTAACTTTATTTTTTTGAATTATTATTCTCCCGAAGTCCTTTGTCATCATCCTTTATACCTTTACAGATCACTATAATACATAATCTGCAGAGGAATGAAAGCTTCCTTTATACGATGCAAGTTTCTTGTTTGTGGCTGATAATGTATTAGATAACTTGCAATTAAACGCGACTTTTATTTATTTTATTTAACCATTTATGCACACACATATAAACAGACTACAGTATTGTTGATTTAAATTTTATTGAATTCCACAGGCAATTTAATCGCACCATGAAATTGTCCTAAGCTAAGGAATATGGTGATCGAATTTACATTTGACGTAAAAACTTTAAACTCAGAAATTCCACACATTTTATTCTTCTGTTTACTTCCAACAATAACAGCACGTAATTTTCCGCCTAAATCACCTAAACTGACTTTGAATTTAGAAATTTCGCTTTTCTCAAAATTTGAAATAATTACTGCAAGTCTCATTCAATTTAGGCTGTTATTTCAACATAGTCGTGTAGCGACTAAATTACAGAGCCCGGTCGTAAATATAGCACATACGAGGTATGCGAGGGTGATTATTTTTCGCGCATTGGATTTGCACTCTTGACATAGAGCCGAATGTTGAGAATTCAACAAAACGCATCCTCAAGAAAACACTGTTCGATTTTTAGCTTTCTGCGCTAAGCAGAGCTTTGAAAATGCAGTGCCCGAATAAACTTAGGCACGATTTTTAAAAAATCGTCGGTGGGCTTAAGAATTTCGACTATACGACCGTCTGTGACAGGCTCTTTCTAAAGCCCGATGTGTATTACTAACGCTTGGTAACTGTAATATATTTTGCATATGTTACATAATTTTTAAACAAAGCATGAGTTTGAATGTACAATACAGGATAAGTTTTATCCAGTGCGAAAACTGTAACCATGAATTCAGTATATAATTCTAGACCCAGCGTAGAAATTTTTCGTCGGTAATCCAAACAAGAAATGACTGTTCCATACATTTTGCCCGCATAGGTATTGCACTTTTCTGAGACAGGCGATTTTTTTTGTAAAATCGACGTAAAATTTCTGCGCTAGGGCGTCTAGAATGAAATGCTGAATTCGTGGTTACAGTTTGCGCACTGGATAAAAACTTGCCCTGTATAGTTTGGTCCGCTGGTGTAGTGCTAAATAGCCTTCGGGCAATTGAAATTGCTGGCACTCATTTTTCAAAAGATCTTCTGGAAAGATAAATTTCTACTACCAGTTATTTAACTATACTCTGTTCATTTCCTGCTGAACGATTTGACATAAGTACTTGTCATTGTAGCGTATGCAAAATATTACTTTTAAAAATCGCTGATCATTTTTCTATGTCCATTGCATTTGTGAGGATATCAACACGTCAGGATTAATGCATTTAAGTTTAGTATTACAATAAAAGAAATGTGCCTCCGAAATTACCCGAAAAGAAACGAAAATTCACGATGTTTTTCTGTTCTATATTCGAATATCTATCTCTAGTAAAATATATACTGCTACAAAGATCTTTTGGCGCTTGAAACGTAAACGCAAACCTTTACGTTTTGAATCGTGAAATTTTTTCATGAAACAAGATGGCGTGTTTAGTAACGACTTAGGCCATCCGCCAATAGATCCTTGTACACACAGTTACTCATCAAGCTATACATTTCCAGTTTTCGCTGATCTCGCGCTGTACAGACATCCTATACAATGCGAGATCAGCTGATACTGGAAATGTATAGCTTGATGTGTAGCCGTGTGTACATCCGTAGCAATGTTTATAACTTGGTATTTCGACAGAGCTGTTATAACGGGCCAATTTTGTTCTTATTAATTATTGTTTTTTAATTTCTATATAGTTTACTGATACGTAGGTAGTTCAGCTTTACCAAATACACTGCTAAGAATTAATTTTGGGTTTTATTTCTAACGATCGATCTTTTTTAAGCTGCCTCGTTGGTCTATTGTTACAAGCGCTACTGCTGCGGGTCTAAAAAGGCCACATTGAGCAATTCCTCTAAAAGTGATTCATTTCCTGAATTCCCCTATGATTCTACTATTTGACATTTTACTTTATTAAAGCAATTCATAATTTGGTGCCCATTTTACGAATTTCCATACAAGTCAAATAGATGAATTGCGTGCTGTCAACGCAGATAATATTATGAATTGTCAGTTTGTGACCATTTGACGATTTTAAATACGATTCATAATATGATCATATTACGATTCTGCCAAAGTGGCCTTTTTAGACCCCTGTTCGATTACCCAGGTCGGGCAGTGTTTTTTTTTCTGGAATTCGAGACTCGCCTTGTACTACATGGGACCTTAACACAACACAAAGCGAAATGTGGGTGTACTATTTAGGTCCACCTCTGCATACCCTTCGGCACTTAGGTACATTGTACACGGCACGGTTTCTTTACGATAGGGTAAAAACCATGCCGAATGCCCCTGTCAACAAGATTCCATAGTGATCCATAGAACACTGGCAACCGTGCTTACACACGGCGAAAAAACCGTCGTTTTTCATGGCAAGAAAAACAAATTTCGAACATCTGACCGTTACCAAGGTTATAGAAATTACTGAATAACAACATTTCCTTAAAAAATATTTATATTTCAGTAAAAATTAACATAAACAAGGCAAGATGTTCTTAATAAATAAGGAATCCAATTTCTCTTAATCAAAACCAATGTGCTCAGCATGTGTCCTGCGGCACCGTCGTTACCAGAGGCCCTAGTGTGAGTTTCATTTAATCATCTACACCAAATACAGTGAGCGCGTTCGGCGTTCCGATTGGCCCTGGATTGGTGACGGACCAATCGGAGCGCCAAACGCGTTCACTGCGTTTGGTGTAGATGGTTAAATGAAACTCACACTAGGGCCTCAGTTTTACTGGTGCCGTGTGTACGTAGATTACGTACAAACGGACGTTAAAATATCGCGACGGGATGTTTTCGCGCACTGGATCGTCAACGTTCTGTTTAACGCCCGAGAGTTGAAAATCGAAAACTGTAGTTTTTCGATGCGCTGAGACTCGCGCTGCACTCTGTTGGAGAGAATCCAATGCTCGGTTTAATACCGAGAGTTGAAAATCCCGCCGCAATTTTATTACGTCACACAGACGTCGACTTAGTTCCAATTTTGGCTTCACACCAAAAGATCCTTGTATAGACGCCAGAACATCAAGTTACCCTAAAATGTCAAATGGTAGATTGCTGTGCTGGCGTTTGTGGGCATAAATCTAGCTATTCATTTCTGGTTTTAGCTGACCTCGCATTATATAGGCTTTTCTTACTTCTCGTGCGTTTCAGCTAGAGACTTATATCAATGCATTCCCTTTTAAACTTCTATGTGCCCCACCTCATGAGACAATGGCTGGCCGTTTGGATCATCAAAGCGGTCGTTAGCAGCGACATCGATTATAGACATAATTCCATACATCGTAATGCCAAGGCACAAAAACGTGATCATCATACCGGCCAATATGCCAGCACTGAAATACGGTGCGCAGTGGCGACTGGGGCTGAATTTAGTCGATCCATTCAATCTTGGTTCAATCTGATGGATAAACAAGATACACTTTCACTTTACACTAGTCAGCGAGTCCGAAATCCTGACACAACTCCTTGCGAAGGGATATCGTGACACCCAGTAACTGAGTTGTGGACGTCAGATAGTTTCTCCACTTAAAACTCTGGTATTCAGCTGTATCCGGTTAGACTGGAAGCCGACCCCAATATATTAATAATGGAATTCATTGAATAACTGTAATCACTGCTCAGCATGAGTTACCTATTGGATAATACGATACCCCTTGTTAAGACTAGTCAGAATGTCAGGCTTACAGGTTTTGACGACCGTTACGCCTGTCAGAGATCACGAATGACAGCCAGGACCAACGGCTTATCGTGCTTTCTGAGATACAGGGGGGGTTTTGGTATGTAAAGATGGTCACCAATCCACGGCCAACCACGGCAAGCGTAGCTTAATTACCTCAGTCAGTGTTAGTGTCAATGTCAAATGGTGGACGTGTTAAGTATACAAGTAAATACTCACGTGGATTTGATCGATGCTGACCGTACTCCCGTCTCTGCTATTTAAAATTCTGATAGGTTCCGGACAAAAGTAAGAGGTGTTATATGGAGATCCTACGTTCAATATGGTGTTGCCAACTTCTTCATCACCCTCATATATTGAAACTTTAGCTAAAGGGACAAAAGAAAGAAAATATAGCATTAAGGCTTCTTCAAACAGCCGCGACGCGACACTCGTAGAACGATTTCTATGAAAACTTAATGGAAATTGTTCTACAAGTGTCGCGTCGCGGCTGTTTGAAGAAGCCTTTATCATTTTACATAACAGTACTTGGACACACAATCTCAGTTATTTCCATATAGGTATCTATTGCGTTTGCGACTTACTCAACTAGATACTCAACTTTTGCGTTATGTCCACACGGCTACACATCAAGCTATACAATTCCAGTTTACGCTGATCTCGCACTGTACGAAAATCCTATACAATTCGAGATCAGCATAGACTGAAAATGTATAGCTTGATGTGTAGCCGTGTGTACAGACGCCAGGACATCAAGCTTTCCCAAACTATCAAATTTTCCCAATTGAATGAACCATTAAAAGCTGAAAATCTATCAAAGAAATTTGACAGATTGGGTTGATGTGCTGGCGTTTGTACAGTCACTCTTTGTGTTCATAAAAATACTGTATATTGTATGAACAAAAAATCGAAAAATATATATTATTGAGATAGCTTAGGCAAAAAGCAGTCGGAAAATGTTAGTTTTAGTTCATGAAATTGTGGCATCCACATGATCTCGAGTCCGGACCCTTGAGTACGGCCCTGTACAGCGGGGGACTACGCGGGGCGAAGGAGCGGAGGTCACCTAGAAATCCCGTTATATTCAGTGCGCGCGCGACGCCGCGCCAGTGCACCCAGATCGTTCTAACGGACACACGTACTACTTTGTCTTAGCCACCCGTGCTTATAAATCTCGCTAGTAAAACTCCTATTTTCTTATATAACTTAGCTTCAGTACTATCCTATCACTCTGTATCGTTTCTTCTTCGTTCTAACGTCTGTAATAATCATCTATCCTCATTAAATACCGTCTATTGTTCTTCTTGCTGTTTTCATATTCACCGCCGCCTACCTAGCCGCTTGCTACACACCATACACGCATACATCTCCATAGTGGTGACCCCGACGAAGAAATAATGGCGAAGCCCGGTGAAGATCAACTGGAAAATTCCGGTTTGTGTCGAGTGGGTGTGCGGGTACCGCCATTTTGGCCCGAGGAACCGGCCGTTTGGTTTGCGCAAATTGAAGGTCAGTTTATAATTTCCAATATTACTGCCGATCTGACCAAATATCACTACGTGATTGGTCAATTAGAGCCGCAATACGCGGCAGAGGTGAAAGATATAATTTTAAAACCGCCGGATAGCGGCCGTTACGAAAAATTAAAAACGGAACTTATCAAGCGGTTGTCCGCTTCACAAGAGCGGAAGCTACAACAATTGTTGACCCACGAGGAACTGGGGGATAGGAAGCCATCCCAGTTCATGAGGCATCTGCAGAATTTAGCTGGACCGACGATCCCTGATCACCTCATCAGGCAAATCTGGGCAAATAGATTACCTACCCACATTCAAACGATTATTGCTTCGCAGACCGACAGCGCACTCCAAACCTTGGCCGAGTTGGCAGACAAAATAAACGACATTTCGACCCCGACGCAGCAGGCAGCATGTGCAGCAAGTGAGGCCCCAGGTACTGTGTCAGCCATCGAGATGTTGGTGAAACGGGTCGACGAACTGGCAAAGCAGGTACAAGGCTTTTCAATTAATAATAATCGATCTCGCAACAACGCACGGAAGGGCCGTAGCCGCTCGACCTCAAGACATAGGTCAAGGTCACGAGAACGCCCCGCTGATCATCCGCATTGTTGGTACCACTTCAATTATGGCGGCAGAGCAAGGAGCTGCCGGCAGCCGTGCAATTACAAAACGGCGGGAAACGCCGACGGCAGTCATTAGTAGCGGTAGCTGACTGTCCCATATCTTCAGGCCGCTTGTTCATGACTGATCGGAAAACAAAGGCACAATTCCTCATCGACACGGGTTCAGACCTATGCGTGTTTCCAAAGTCAGCCATACCACAGCCTCGAGCAAAGACTAAGTATCAACTGTTTGCCGCAAATGGAACGCTTATTCCTACATACGGTTACATACAACTGAATCTGGACTTGGGACTACGGCGAGCATTCAGCTGGAGGTTTACCGTGGCTGATGTCACGAAGCCAATAATTGGGGTAGACTTTTTAAGTTTTTACCATATTTTAGTGGATTGTAGACAGCAACGCCTCATTGATGGGATCACCATGCTCGGCATCAACGCGCCGCAGCCTAGGGATGCATCTGATATTTCATCCATTCGTACCACAGCAGATGATACTGTCTACGACAAGCTGCTACGGGAATTTCCTGATATCACCCGGCCAGCTGGTAAGCCACAAGTACTTAAACACACCACCATGCATCATATCCGTACAACTCCAGGGCCCCCTATTTCTAGTCGCCCGCGCCGTTTGGATCCAGAACGACTGAAAATAGCTAAACATGAATTTGACGAAATGCTACTAAATGGCACCGCGCGAAGGTCAGAGAGCGCCTGGTCCTCTCCTCTCCATTTAGCTAGGAAAAAAACCGACGGATGGAGACCCTGCGGGGATTACAGAGCCTTGAACGCCCGAACAATTCCAGACCGCTATCCGGTACGACACATCCACGACTTCACAAACGACCTTACTGGTAAAAAAATCTTCTCTACTATAGACTTAGTCAGAGCCTATAACCAACTGCCGGTCTTTGAAGACGATATTCCGAAGACCGCCATCACAACACCGTTTGGGATGTTTGAATTCCCGTACATGACATTCGGTCTAAGGAATGCGGGACAAACATTCCAACGGTTTATGGACGAAGTGTTAAGTGGCCTAGATTTCGCTTATGGATTTCTTGACGACATCCTACTTTATTCTACTGACGAGAAACAGCACCTGGAGCACCTTCGTATACTGTTCGGACGCCTGAAGGATTACGGCGTCATAGTAAATACGTCGAAATGTTGTTTCGGACAAAACACAGTAAAGTTCTTAGGTTTCAGCGTGTCCGCATTAGGCATTAGTCCTTTACAATCAAAAACACAGGCAATTCTCGACTTCCCGACACCTAAAAACACAAAAGAGCTTAGAAGATTCTTAGGAACCTTAAACTTTTATCGAAGGTTTATTCCAGACGCAGCAGCGAAGCAGGCGCCTCTAAACGCTATGCTGGCTGGACAAAGCAAAAGATCAAAGCCGATTGAACTCACGACTGAACAACAGGAAGCCTTCAAAGACTGTAAGTTAAGTATTTCTAAGGCTACTCTGCTGGTGCATCCTGATCCCAGTGCTGAACTGGCCATACAGACCGACGCCTCTGATTTAGCCATCGGTGCTGTCCTACAGCAGCGGAAAGGTAAAGACTGGCAACCTATGGCATTTTTCTCAAGAAAGCTCAGCCAATCACAAAAAAAGTACAGTCCGTATGACCGCGAGCTGCTGGCGATATACGACGCCATACGTCACTTCCGCTACATGGTGGAAGCGAGACCATTCATCATACTGACCGATCACAAACCACTTACGTTTGCTTTCACCACACGAAGAGACAAATGTTCACCGCGACAGTTTAGATACTTGGATTTTATCTCACAATTTTCAACTGACATTAGGTTTGTCGCAGGAAAAGACAACGTAGTAGCTGACACTCTTTCCCGCATCGAAGAAATAGCAACGCCCCTCGATTACCACAGCCTAGCCTGAGCCCAGGAGACTGACGCAGAGCTACAAGCGCTACTCGTGGACGGATCCAGTCTACAACTGCAAAAGGTTTCCCTACCTGATGCCACAACGCAAGTATACTGCGACACTTCTACATCTAATGCTCGACCATACGTTACTTGTGCCTTTCGACGTCAAGTTTTTGAAACACTTCATAACCTCAGTCACCCCGGTGTTAAAGCTACAGTACAATTAGTAACTTCTAGATTTGTTTGGCCGGGCATAAGGCGTGACTGTCGACTATGGGCTAAGGAATGTCACCAATGTCAACGGTGTAAAACCACAAGGCATACAACCGCACCGTTTACAGAGTTTAAAGCACCTTCAGCTCGCTTTCAACACATACATATGGATATTATAGGTCCCTTACCTTTGTCTGCTTCCCACAGGTACTGCCTCACGATAGTCGACCGGTTCACACGTTGGCCTGAGGCGTACCCCCTCGCCGACATCACGGCCGACACCTGCGCATCAGCCTTCATCTCTGGCTGGGTCGCACGGTTCGGCTGTCCCGCACGAATAACCACCGATCGCGGCCGCCAATTCGAGTCGCGTCTCTTCAAGTCCATCGCGGCACTGATCGGTGCCGACCATCTTACGACGACTGCTTACCACCCAGCCGCCAATGGCTTGGTGGAACGTCTACATCGGCAACTCAAGGCCGCCATCACCTGTCACGCGTCACCGCAGTGGACCGAAGCTCTACCGATGGTGCTACTGGGCATTCGCAGCGCATGGAAAGACGATATCCAATCATCAGCGGCGGAACTTGTCTATGGTGAGCCCCTACGCTTGCCAGGGCAGTTTTTCAACACGACATTAGAAGAGGAAGTTAATTTCACTGACTTCGCCGATCGCCTTCGCAGTCGCATGAGCAAATTAGCACCGACACCGACTTCGTGGCACTCACCTCGTCCCTTCTATATACCGAGAGACTTGAGTACCGCGACGCACATCTATCTACGCCAAGGCCCAGTCCGACGTCCACTCCAAGCACCATACGCCGGCCCGTACAAAGTCGTGCGCCGAGGCTCCAAAACATTCGACATAAAGGTACAGAATAAGGTACAAACCGTTACCATAGACAGACTGAAACCAGCTTACACAGCGGACGACAACATCACACTACCACCAACAACTCCAATACCGACACCAACACCGGTACCGAAGTCGACACCAGCGCCGACACCAGCAACCACGACTAGGGTGACACCTCCCGCCGCTACAGCTACAGTTCCAGTTCCCGACGGCCTGTCTTCAAACACTAATAAGAAGACCAGGAGCGGGAGGACTGTGAAGTTTCCCGACTACTATCGATCGTAGTTACGATCTCGGCAGGGGAGTACTGTGGCATCCACATGATCTCGAGTCCGGACCCTTGAGTACGGCCCTGTACAGCGGGGGACTACGCGGGGCGAAGGAGCGGAGGTCACCTAGAAATCCCGTTATATTCAGTGCGCGCGCGACGCCGCGCCAGTGCACCCAGATCGTTCTAACGGACACACGTACTACTTTGTCTTAGCCACCCGTGCTTATAAATCTCGCTAGTAAAACTCCTATTTTCTTATATAACTTAGCTTCAGTACTATCCTATCACTCTGTATCGTTTCTTCTTCGTTCTAACGTCTGTAATAATCATCTATCCTCATTAAATACCGTCTATTGTTCTTCTTGCTGTTTTCATATTCACCGCCGCCTACCTAGCCGCTTGCTACACACCATACACGCATACATCTCCATAAAATAACAAAATTAATTTAAAATATTTCAGTTTTTAAATCTGGGGGCCTAAAAACGCCACATTAAGCGATTCCTCTAAAAGCAATTCACTTCCTGAATTCCCCTATGATTCTGCTATTTGACATTTTACTTTATTAAATCAATATAAAATTTGGTGATCATTTTACGAATTTCCATACAAAACTGTCAAGTTGTGTACATAGCAAACTGACGTCATACCCACAGACCAATAAGGTATCCACTGCGTCGAGCATTTTCGTCAAATTACGCGCGAAATATGAAAAAGTACAACTTCAAATCTATTTCTAGGGCACTAATCGATTAAATAAAAATGTTGAGTTTTCTTTTGTGGTTTGCTAGCATTTTAGAACCTAATTAAGATACTTTCCAAAAATGGTTTTAATACTCTATTTAGGTACCCGTGTGTACACGTTTTATATATTTTGTGTTTACACATTGATACAATATTAGGGAACAACGATTGTAGACAAATGAATCCTTATCGATGTATGTAAAGTTCGTGCCACGACAATAGTCTTGTGACTTATATAAAACTAATTATTAGGTATTCTATTTTTTTTCGGGGGATGGACTCTAATAAATACACAACTTATTAGTAATCTGACAGCTGTCAATGTATTATTTTTTAAGATTCGTGAACTACGGACACGAAAATAAAACCTACTTAATATCCATCCGTCATCCTTGAAAATGAAGTTCCACTCGAGTTCGAATTCTGAGAATGCAAACCTCGTGGTCAACTCATGCCGAGTGAAGGTCTCTTCAGAGATAGTCGGGGGTCGGTTGAACTCGGCGCGACGTGTCGGTGTGGCCATGTTAACTCCTGTGGAAACAACGTCAACGGCTTATCTAACCTATGATAATAATATAGGACTTAACTTACTGTGCTCAGACCTGCATAGCTATTCACAAACATTCGATAGGCTATCGTTTCGAAAATGATACAGTTCGATAACCTGATTTGCCTTTCACCGGATAGCAAACATCTGCAGGAAGAACAGTAGTTATCTATTTGATGATTTGTGTTATGGATTTGTGAACAGCGTTTACAGGTCTCCTACGACACTTATGATTGATGATCGATTCGGTACGGAAGCGTATCGAATGGTCGGTGATGTCCGCTTACCGACCCACAAAAGTTCCGCCTTGAAGTTTGCCAAAGAGCGATGAAACAAAGCACTCTGGGTGTAAAAAGACAAGACAAAAAATGGAACACCATGCTGCGTACCAAAGACTTAGGCAAGGGGTTTGCCAGGCTCACATGGGATTGGGCAGATCACATCAGCTGCATTTAGGAAGACCGCTGGACAAAAGTGGACCGCTGCGAGTGACCGCTGGATGCTTTCCGCGAGAGCCGGGTCGAGGTGGCCAAGTTCCGGGCAGGACTTGGCGGAGGCCTTTGCCCAGCAGTCGGCAGTAGGTATAGGCTAAGCAAAAATGTACCAACGTGAAGAAAATAACGTACAGTTTGCGCTTCGATGTTGGTCCCAGTATTTACTCAGTTCACAAGATACCAAAAATATGATTAGTTAACTAACTAACCAAAAAGTCGGAAAAGAGCCTTCGGCGATACGACGAAAATTCCTGATTTCCTCGCAGTAACAAATGGCGCACTCTTTACAAATTCTACCTTGTTCACAACTATTGGGTTGGATTTCCCTGTGTAATACGCTATAACCGGACCAGGTTTCAACTGACGTACCGCGTCCACGACTTTCTTTATGATAGCATCATGTCTTTGCAACACATCTGCCTTCGACTCAGTGACTCCGTCTTGGAAAAAAATGTAAAGATACTTAAAATTATCTTGAAGCTGCAATTTCGAACGTTGTGACAATGAAAAAACGTTGTTTTTTTGCGGTGGGAATATTTGCTTGAGCAGTTTATAAGGATCGATGACTGATGGGAAATATTTCACCTTGTCCTTGTTGGCAAGGAGGGAGGTACGTAAATTTTTGTAGGGAGTGCCGTATTTCCTATCTTTTGTGCTTATGTCTTCAGCGCTGAATGTTTCTTCAACAAAAATTATGACTCCTGCACTGCGTTTCGCGGAGTCGTGGAGAATGTCTGCGAAAGTAGCCGACGTCACCTTGGCAAAGGGATTTGGGTCTATCTGAACATGAATCATAACTTGCTCATAATCTAACATAAATACAGGGACCGTGTTAGCAGCTGCAATATCAGAACTTGTTTGCATAAGATAAATAAACGTTACGAGAACGAACGACTTCATTATTCTTGATTCTTGTTTTTGACAAGATATGACCGCGTAGGACTTGTCTGTGGCCTATCATACCAAAGATTCCAAGATGAGAAGGTGAAAAAGTAAAACTCGCGATAAGTTTTAACCTTTTGACCGCCAGAGCGTAAACGCATCGGCGTCCCTCTCACGCCAAGCCACAAATTCGGAGCAATACCTACAAAAAGAATGGGGATTCCAAAATTTTAACGATAACCAATTATTCATTGCTTTTCGTCCCCTATTTTTTTAAATAAAATATTACTCGTATCATCATTCTTTTCATTAATTTGACCCTAAAATGTTGTTTTCGTGTCGGCATTGGTCGACGGTGGCGTGTTGGGCACGTTTTTATTTGTGTCGGGTACAGCCGACAAATATAGTGGCGGTCAAAAGGAGAGTTGGTATGTCTGCTAATAACATGTAAGATAAGTTAAGATAAGATACTTTTATTTGTCCAAAACATGAGTATACAACACACACATGACATGCAAGATGTTACATTGATCGATTTAGGTACAGACGCCAGCACATCAAGCTACCCCAATCTGTCAAATTTCTTTGATAGATTTTCAACTTTATGGCATATGCCTAAGGTTCATGTTCAATTGGGAAAATTTGACAGTTTGGGGTAGCTTGATGTGCTGGCGTCTGTACAAGGGTCTTTTGGGGTGTGGGTGTGGCCCAAATCGGAACTAACCCGGTCGTTTTGCTTTTTCAATACATTCCAAAAAAAACGCTCTAGATTACGTTACTATTATTTCATTTGTATAAACTTCACAGACGTGATGTTTAATGATAGGTATCGATAGCCAAATATGTCAATTTTATTTAGATGTTTTTTATTTATGTACATACCTACTAAAAAAAACATCTTCAAATATCGTAGCATATGAAGCAACGAAGCAACCTGCGTAGATCTTAGGATTATCATTTTTATAGTGCAAATCTGTATTTTGCAAAATTCAATTTTTCCTAAACCTGCATATACTGTGCGACGACACGGACGTTTCGCCTTCAATATACAGTTTGACTTGGATCTATAGAACGTGGCGAAACGGAGAATTAACACTTTGTACAGACGCCAGCACATCAAGCTACACCAATATATCAAATTTCTTTGATAGATTTTCAACTTTATTACGTAAGGTTAAGGTTCATGTTCAATTGGTAAAATTTGACAGTTTGGGGTAGCTTGACGTGGAATGAAGATGTCAATAACCTGTCAAATTCAGTAACTACAGACGTCAGGTCTGTACTGAATTTGACAGGTTATTGACATCTTCATTCCACGTTAAATTTTGCCTAGAGCCTTAGCAGAACTTCAGAAGGATAATTCTATTTTAAAAGGCGCTAATGCTTAAAACATTGGTGAACAAAACTAAAAGTCTTCTAAAATAAAACTTTTTGATTTTGGCTATGAAATCTATCCATAGACAATTATATAAATTTTGTAAGCGTACCCACAAAATTGGGAAAATAAACAGAATATGGACGATTTCTTTCTTTCCAACAGTCATATCATTTTGTAACCTTTATTCTTAAATTTACCGTGTTTTATATTCACAATGAAATGTAGCTACTCAAAACCACGATACTGTTGGCCAATGTCATGTAATGAATATTGATTTGAATGTCGTTTCTCAATTTTGGCAGTATAAAAAACGAAAAATGGCAACACTACAATAGCGAACCATAGACAAGGCGTCAAACTTATCATATGATCACTTTTCACATGACCCATGGTCAGTCGTCATTGCCCGAACGCTGTCTTTTTATGACAAATTTGGGCTAAAATACTAACTTTTAGTCCGTTTTGCGTCCAATAGAATTAGCCTTAAAAATGGCGTTTTGCCGTGTGGTGTTCCCGTTATTAGTTCTTAGTGTAATTAGCTGTTATGCATCAAAAGTCCCAGTCTTTCTATGGGGCGACTCGCTCAAAAGTTCCATTAAATCAAATCCCCTCACGACGTATAGCAGCGACGAATTTGCGGCAATCATCAAGCAGGTGTTGGTAGAAGACCCAGTGACACTCGTTTTCACCGAAGAAACGCTGTCTGTTGAAGATTTTTCACTGAAAAACGAAGATGGTGAGACGTCCTTCCCTTACTTGCACGACAATCTTGATGAAGCTGTTTACTTGCCTAATGTGAAGGATGCGTTGCTCACCCTGAACCGCACTGCTGGTGCCGACGCCGCGAATATATTTTCTGAAGATTTCGTCCCTATTGGAGCCAGATTTGTGTTCATAAACCTAAATGACGCCCGCGAAGGAGAATCTAGGGCTGATATGCTTCGCCGTCATGACGCTTTCATGGCGGAAACGATCGCGAAGATGCCAACAGACTTGAATATCGTTGCTGTGTACACGGCCAACTACCCATCATGGACCATCCCGGTCACCAAGTCACGAGTGCGTCGTGCTGTGGAAGGTGCACGGAACACCCGCATGTACACCCTGGATGGTCTCCGCATGCTCACAGGGAACATTTTGGTCAAGGCTGGGAACGACTCGAGGACACTGTCTGAGGTTACGGCCCAGAGCTCTCTGCTCAACGACACGTACATGAATGCTACGATGACTTTTGACAACACAACGCTCACCCTTAACTTCAACTCTAAGGCTGGTTACTGGTTTTTCGGTAAGTTGTTTTGTTTTATTAGATTATGTTATAGACTCCAATAAGACCACAAGATGACTATGATGATGATGAAATTATGGATTGACTGTGTGGAAGATGATATTGACGGAGATGACGACCAATAGAGAAGTGTGGAAGTAAAAGATATGTTGCGCATACAGCAAATAAATTGGGATATTAAGAGAATGATGATAGACTCCTATTGAGTGTCACTTAATGGCAACTGTTGAGCAATCATAAACAGCTTGTAATTTTAATCACCGTTAACCTCATAAGGGGTCATTGTACTTATCATTATGAACAACTTTTACTATGGGCCCAGACCTGAAATCGCGAAAAAAAATCAGCTGTTCCTTACATTTTGAGGAGTTATGCGAACATAAATGTAGGGAACAACTGATTTTTTTTTCGCTATTTCTGTTTCAGATACTGTCGAACAAAATCAAATTCGAAAGTCATTTATTCAAACTAGCCTGAGAGTCAGCACTTTTTGAACGTCAAAATTACATAAGACAGTCCCCCAAAAACCCCGCCCTTCACCACTTCCTAGTGCTTTAGCTGAGAAGAAGAATTGGCGCAACAGTCCCCAGCAGAACATAACCGCCTATTTTTTGGAAGTTGGTTAAATGAATGAATACAGGATGTAAGGAAAACGCTTCCGAAAACGAAGACAGGTGATAGGGCTAGTGATTCTCGATACAGTACCATAAAAAAATCTAGATATTTATTACAATTTCTACCAATTTTTTTACCATTTTTTGTACACTATGCTATGAGAACAGTTAAATAAACCATTATTTGAGATTAAACACATTTAAAGACGACCCCAAGTCCAGGCGGCGACTTTACGTTTAGGCATCCTTTGTAAAGCGCCACCAAAATAAAATAAGTAGAAATAATACAGAAGCGTCAAACGTTTTCAAACTAGCCTGAGAGTCAGCACTTTTTGAACGTCAAAATTACATAAGACAGTCCCCCAAAAACCCCGCCCTTCACCACTTCCTAGTGCTTTAGCTGAGAAGAAGAATTGGCGCAACAGTCCCCAGCAGAACATAACCGCCTATTTTTTGGAAGTTGGTTAAATGAATGAATACAGGATGTAAGGAAAACGCTTCCGAAAACGAAGACAGGTGATAGGGCTAGTGATTCTCGATACAGTACCATAAAAAAATCTAGATATTTATTACAATTTCTACCAATTTTTTTACCATTTTTTGTACACTATGCTATGAGAACAGTTAAATAAACCATTATTTGAGATTAAACACATTTAAAGACGACCCCAAGTCCAGGCGGCGACTTTACGTTTAGGCATCCTTTGTAAAGCGCCACCAAAATAAAATAAGTAGAAATAATACAGAAGCGTCAAACGTTTTAAATTGATGCAAAATAACCAATTTAAGGCGAAAAGTTCTTGGTATCGGTTTGCATCAGTCATCCGAAGCGTTCCCCTTACACCCTGTATGTAATTTTGATAAACGATCATATATATTATTTTGAAGGGAGTTTTTGGCGGGATCGCGCTGGAACATGTCGCACGAATTTTCATTTTCATGGAATTTAGTGAAATAGCGAATTAAATTGTATAATTTTGATAGTGAATTATTCAATTTAGTTACGTGTGAGTGCACAAGTGTAGTGAAGTTGAAAATAAGTGACTAACGTGGACTTTTCGTGTTCCCCCCAAAAACTCCTATTAGGTTGTTGTAAAGTTACTACCGCTTTACAATAACTTTGATTTGACTTGACTGACTAAAGATGACTATGACTGTTTTATAACTTCGTGCCCGATATCGGGCCATTTACTTGATCTAAAAGAAAAATTACTTGACACTGGCTAAATGCACAAACCGTGTGAAGCCAAAATAAAAAAAAAAATAAAAAATATATTTTGAAGGGTTTTCGACTGAGGAATGCCAGCCACAGGTTATCATTTAATCCCATTGAATTACAATTTCATGATAAAGTCATATATTTTAATCAAGATGTAACCTTACACTGACCCGCAAATTGAAAAAAAAAAGTAAGATTTTTTTTAACCCGGGTGGGGTTCAAAAAAACGTTCTGGTGAAATGTCGTGAGATTTGGCTCGACCTCCCTCATAATCTCACGTCAGATATTTCAAAATGCGTATATTTTGTCTAAAAACGTTAATCTGTGCTTATTTGCGATGGATTATTGCGTTTGGCTGCCTTGGCTGGCCGGTGGTGGTTTAACAAACGAGGAGCTACCGTGCTACTTTGTGGTATTTAGCCATAATGGCGGAAAAACATGTTTTACTTAATTTAACCCAGTTTTCTCGCAATTTTACATTGTTTCTTTGCGGAAAAAAATATAAATGACCAAATTACGTGATATTTGCCCTCTCCCTCATTTGATATTGGGCGAGATTCGCCTCGACCAGGTCCCTCCCTAAACGCCTAACGTAATTAATGGACGCCCTTTTAACGCTTAAAATTAACTTTGTTGCATAAAAGAAAAGACTATCAAAGTCTCTTGAAAGTCTTTCATCTTAGCATAGATTTAACTGGAGTAGACACTTTGGCATTACTCCAAACGCAAAGTCAGAGGAAGGAGATTTTAATCGATAAAAGGCTGTTTAAGGCATGTTACAGATTTGTTAGACTCAGCATAATTGTGCACAGGCCGGGCGGCGAAATTGAATGTACAGGGTCAAGTCAAATTATTTACGGGAACTCCGCAACCACCGGCTCCTGTCGTTAAAGGGGAGGGGACCGGATACACCACGCGGGCCCAGTGCGAGTTGGTAGATGTCACGTCTTTGAATGTTTTGGTATCTAGGACGTGCATACTGGTTTCCTCACGATGTTTTCCTTCTCCGTTTAAAGAGCAGTGGTGATCTGGTGATGAAAACATTTACACAAAGTAAAGCTCTTGTCAGGGTTTGAACGTACGACCTACAATACAACCTGTAAGTCGCTGCCGTTACCACTGTGCCACACGTGACGTGATAGTTATCGATATCTAAACATGATAAAACAATAAAATTTTCATGATTTTTTTTTTCGAGTCAATCAAATCAAATCAAAATATTTTATTTCACATAAACCTGCAAGGGCACTTATGAAACGTTAGAAGCTAGGTGCACGGTTCCAATTTGTCGCTTCCTATGGAGAAGAGCCGGCAAGAAACTCCACGGTTACTCTTTTAAAAATAATTGGGTTTTACAATGTTTTCAAATTACAGTGATAATAGGTATGGGAGTGATATTGAACAATGACTTGTGTAGTTACTTGAAGTATAGTTGGGAAAGTCAATTTTGACCCAATACGTCTGCGAAGTTGTGCTAGCTAATTTAATTTGACCCTGTATATAGGATGGTAGGGAACGTCGACCCGTAAACTGTAACTGTAACGGCGCGGGCGATGGCAACAATATCGTTTCTGTCTATAGTACACTAGCTCTGCTCGCGGCTCCGCTCGCGTGGATGTCGATTATCGCGTAAAAACGGCCATATTCCAGGCTATATCTCTGCCAAATTTTATGACGATCGGTTCAGCAGTTTAGGCGTGAAAGCGTAAGAGATAGACAGACAGAGTTACTTTCGCATGTACGTATAATATTAGTAGAGATATAACATCAGAAGTATGTGATGTCACTAATAAATGAATTGTCAATTCCATTTCTAGGTCATCAGAGATAAGAGGCTTTAAGTATTATTTATAACTGTTTCTGCCGCGCCTTCGTCAACATGAAAGGAGACTGAAACGATTACTTACAATCTTAGGCCTAGATGTAAAAAGATGAAAGTGGTGTCAATAAATAGCATAAATATTATCAACCTTTCACTGAAAATTCTGCGGATTTTGTCAATCAGAGAACAGCGATATAAGAAATTAAGTGAGGTTATGATACAATCTTTAACTAACAGCTGATTACTGAAGTGCAAAATATGTTCTTTTGTAAGGGTCGAAAAATACAAAGCAGTGGTCGTGAAAAATGAAGAATAATCGGGAAAGCACTCAAAACGCATCGGAAAACACAAAACGAGTAAGCAAACATGAGCAGTCGGCAAGTGTCTAGTGTCAACGTCAGTCAGCTGTCATGCCAGTGACATAGACTAAAAATAGAAGACTGATTTTAATCGATATGAAATCGATAATCATTAATATTGGTTTTTCAGTAATTAATTGATATTTTATTTATTAATATGGCTGTAATAATGTGCACTATATTGCATATAAATATATTTAGTGCATTTAATTACTTTGAGTTAATTATTTAGTGCAAAGGTAACTGTGTAATCGAATACTCAATCGAAAATCTCACGAAAACTATCTTTCTCATATTTCTCTGCTTCCAGATTGAGAATTGAGGTGATTTTTCATATTCTAAGATAAAAAATATGACTAATTTTTTAGGTCATATCTCAACTCATTACATTTGGGCCCACCGTTTTCCATCTCCTTTCTTGTTATAACATAAAATATATCCTATGACACTCGGCACAATACTGTAGCTTCTCATTAGTGAAAGGACCTCTTTCGGAACCGGATCAGTATTTCCGAAGATTACTATCCTCGGAACTACTGATCCGATTTGTCACCCAAGCACTAGATTGTTGCTATTTATTATTTTTAACATTTACTCTTAAATAAAAACATTTAAAAGAAAATAATTGACGGTATGTTGATTTTTACAATCCAAAATAACTGTAAAAAATAGCATAAAAACTTATAAATACCAACGATCTAGTGCTTGGCTGAAAAACAATGGTACTTTGATTTAAACCTAATAAGATAATCCCGAAAAACCACTTGAAATGCGATGTTGTCGGATCGGAGTGCATAGAATGTAAATATATAGGTTTTTTTTTTGGGTGGGAAATCATAAAATAACTTCTCCCGCTCTTGGCAGAGCGGGAGGGCGTGTCAGACTTTAACTGACTAAAACCCACCCGTGTACCTTCAGTTTTTGAAAGTACCAAGTACTTGTTTATATGTAATGACATAATCACGAAAAACCACTATAAATGCGACGTTGCCAGCCCGTGCGGAATGAACGCTCTTAAGTCTTGGCTGCTGGCGTTAATTTGAGGCAGCCACAGGCAAATCTGATTAAACACCTGACTACCTCCTAGGTTTATCTGCGAGATGACATTACCAAAAAAACATTGTAACATTTTCTGTTCTATCTTCACAGACACAGTTGTGCTGACCACGGGAGCTATTAGCGACACCCTGTACCCTTCTGATGAGGGAGTGTTTGCTATCCTTGGCTTCTCCTACCGCTGCTCGCAGCATGTCACCTTCACCAGCGTAAATGAGACCCAGACCTACTCCGTCAGCTTTGATGATCTGAAGGTAAGGTGGATAATAAAATTTTCAACACATTTGCTCAAAAAATGCATTTACGAAGCCTATATACATTGTCCGAAAGTTAAAAAATACGTACCATACAACGGAACGTGCGGTAAAATAGGTACTCTCACCTAAGTACCTATTTTACCGCATACCCTGTTGTATAGCACCGTGCGTATTCTTTACGGTATTTTTAATTTCCATTACGTATTATAAGTATACGTAATACATTTGTCTCACTATAATACTAAAGAGTAAATGAGACGAAAGATGTACCTAGTTCTAATTTTCACCACGTGCATGTGGCGCCATTTCGAAATTCGCTCCATTTTCATATTAGAAACGTCAAAGATTGTTGCGACTTTCCGACTGAAAATAATAGTATCAGTTCAAGCGAGGAATCTGATATTAATATGGAATCTACTCCACCTGATATTTTGAATGAAGCGCAAATTGCAGAAAACGGTCTCTTGCCGCCAAAATCGCGAGAGCGCTATTTAATGATTTACAATAATTTTATAGCAGGGAAGACTCGAAGAAATACTTAATCATTCTCTGAAAGTGGTCTGAAAGTAGGTTAAATTAGCAAGAAAAACGAATCTTTGTTGGCTCCTAACTTTTTAATGGCTTCTTATTTCAGTATTCTGACAATATTAATAATGAGATACAACCATACCATGTTTAATTTTTGATGTACATTCTCGAACAGTGGAGTAATACACTCCCGAAGTTTATATGGAAAAAAGTCGACTAGATTCACTTTAATACTCTAATTGGGTTGTATGAGGTCTTGCGTTAATTGTGTTACACGTTGTATATTTTATTTTTTATTACTCAATTTTCTTTAGTGGATTTGTTCCTTTCGTAAAACTTCAGGTGGAAAAAAATTATGTTCTATACAGTAAGTATGAAACAAGCTAGTAAATATTAAAAAAAAACACATCCCTGGCGTAATAATGGCATACAGCTATACATTTCTGCTTTGAGGACAACAGGCCTGATGTTATTTTGTTATTAACTCTTTCAGAATTAATTAATATACATATTTATAGAAAGTTAAATAAATAATTTCATTATGGCGTTATTACGATACCCAAGAGAGATCTAAACGGCAATTACTATATAATTATTATAACATAATATCCCGCCTGTATTCGCCGATGGGTTGGGCTGAGGTCGACCTATACAATACATCCACATTTCTCTAGTTAGAAGCCCATGTAAAAGGGGCGAGCCTAAAAAAAAAACTGCTTCGTTGGTCTAGTGGCCGCAAGTGTTACTGCTGAAAATGAGGTCCGGGTATGATTTCCAGGTCGGGCAAAGCGTTATTGGACTTTTCTATCTGTAATTTTTCAATAGCGGCCTGAAGTCTGAATTTTGTACCCGGTTGATGGCAATAGGGTCGCCCCTATAATAACATGGGACTTAATTATAACTGGCTCCCAACCGTCCCTTGCCCGCAGAAGTGCCAGCCCGCGCCGAAGCTGAGCAAGTAGAGTTAAAATCCCCATGATAATAATAATAATGAAATGTTTGATCCAGCCTGTCCCCACTTGCTGCCCCCCCCAACAGTGACTCCCTGAGTCGAGGCTCGTACCCCGCAGGGGGTGCCCTCAGTGCGCAGTCGCTATAGGTATAAGTGTAGTTTTGTAAGCCCTGGCTGGCAACTGCGAGATGCCATACCCAAAAAAAAATAAAAAAAATATAACTGGCTAAATGTGGGTTTGCTATAGGTATTTACTTGCAGTAATCAAAACAGAACAGTAACTAGGGTCGTTGGAAAAAAATACATTACATCGACCAGACCATCGTAACAGTTCCCAACTGCAACATTGTGACACTGCAATGGATAAAAGAACAGTGGATCACTGGGCAACGATGCTGCTGACTAACTGGCCAGAAGGGCATCCAGCGCGTCAGTCTGTGAACCCGATCCCATCGTGCCCATCCCCTTCAACCAACTACGCAGGTGGCTTCAGGAAAACACCCACACACAAGCGACGAGCTGGTGGATCCTGACACCAGGCTTCAGGCAGTCTAGGGAAGCAATGCCATCTTTGGATGGCAGGCTGACCAGACGTCTGTTACGCCTGGACAGAAAGGATCTGCGTTTGGTGACTGGGGCGATCACGGGACATTGCCCGCTAAACAAACACTTCTACACAATAGACATAACGGACAGCCCTGTGCAGGGCTTGCATGGAGGCTGAGGAAACCGTTGCGCATGTGCTTTTCGAATGCACAACCGTAGCCCAGATTAGAACAGAAACCCTCGGGGCACCCAAATCTTACACAGATATTCTAAACAGACCAGGAGTTATAGCCAACTTCTGGAGGGAGTTGAGGTGGCTGGAATAACAACCGAAGGCCGCCATGGCTCACGCACAATGGTCCACTTGAAGGACTAAGTGCGGAAACCAAACCCAATGACATAGAACATAGGGTCGTCGGATATTGTTGAAGTTTAGTACGAAACCGACAATGTTCTAAATAAAATTTAATTTGATAAATGAACCGAATTTTATTCGAAAACATCCATCGGTTTCTTACTAAACTTCACTATAAATGAAGACTCGGCTAGGTACTTATCTTTTTTTGGTAAATGTACACCTCTGCCTATCCCTATTATTATTAAAAAACTAAACAACATTATTATTTCCATTATTTAATTAATCAGTCGTAAGTATAAATTGCATTTTGAAATATTAGAATATAAAATTATTAAAACATTAAAAATATAGTAGCCCACCGGTATCGGGAACAGGGTCCAAGGTACCGACGGTCAGGGCTCCAGAGAGAGGAACTTCCTAACATTGCGAGCCGTGTGCAGAAATACCGCTTTCTGAATCCAGCCCTTGATCCAGCTGCCCAACGAGACCCCCTCCGGTGTTGGTCGAGACTCTTGGCTATCAAGCCATTGGCTGTTACGACTATCGGCACAATGATCGCTGAGTTCACATCTCACAAGTCGACAGACAAAATTTTTTTGTTTTTTTTTGTTTTGTTACTTATAAAGTATATTTTTTAATATTTTTACAAAAATCATACAAAAATATTAAAAATTAACAAAGTTATTATTATTATCATCCGCAGATCCAGCCATTCTTCGAGAGCAACACAACTCAAGAGTTCGGTGACTCATTCCACTGCGTTGGATTCTTCTCCGCACCGATTTGGGCAGGACTCATGGTCGTTTTCATTCTCCTCGCCATCACTTTCTACGGAATCATGATGATGCTGGACATTAGAACCATGGACCGTTTCGATGATCCCAAAGGCAAGACCATCACAATTAATGCTGGAGAGTAAATTTGAAAAATAATCGATGTTTTAGCCCTTAGTGAGAGAACCGTCTATGGTCAAAAACATTTTTTGGTTATGTCAGCCTGTTTTTGGATGTAATGTAAACTTTTTTGTATATCATATATAATCTGTGCAATTTTGTAATTAGAATCATTTGAGTAAGCGCAATTTTTTGAGTATTTTTTCTTGTGGGATTTTCCTGTTTTGTTTTTTTTTTAATACTTTTATTATTATTGCATTTTTTAGAAGACTTTTGTTTTTTGTAAGAAGTTGACTATTCTCTCTCTTTCTCTCACTAAATAATAATGTGACCTAACTAAAACATCGTATTTTATATAGCAAATGACGTTTTGCAAACGTTGGAAACTGGTGCCGTAGTCAAAACACGATAGTTCGTCTTCTGAGCTCAAATTGATTCCAAAACTATTTATTGTTGTTTATAATAGTCGATTAAACTAAGAAATGTTTTCGATATATTTAATACGATTAAAAAACGGTGCCTCTACGCATAGACAATAGATAAAGACTAAATCGATCAATTCTAAATTCGATTTTTGACATCGATTTTCATTTGACACTAAATTTAAATATAAAAAAAACTCGTCTAGTTTTTATTCGATGTTGAAAACGCAACTATATACTCTTTCTGCGTATTTGCTTGATTATATAAAAATTGCTTATGTATACTAATTATGTAGATAATAATGTTAAGGATGTTTGAGAACCGATAATGTGCCTACGGATACAAAAAACTAATAAAATGTGGGTGTGAATAATATATTTATAAATAGATAATACACTTGGATAACGCATATTGAGTCTAAAAAAATCCTTAGACTATCGGGCCGCATGATGACAAACAGGCCGCACGGAATTGCTCGACGGGCCCTAAGAGTGTTAAATGTATATAAATAACGTTGAAACTGCCTATACTTCTATTAAAATACCATATTAGACTTAATATGCATTGTCACAGTCTTACAAAATAGCCTATTTTAGAAACTATGGCCTTAACTTTTAAATAAAACGCGAGTTAACTTCCAGTATGAAGACTACAACGATATTGTTCTGAGCTTGTATTAAACGCATAGTATTAGAGAAATAATCACAATGAATTTGACGAGTCTTTTGCCAACATCTTACTTTAATAATCAACTTTGGGCCCGTTCACAAAAAGTAATTTAAAAAATCTTTAATAAGTCAATTTACTTGTTCAAAATACCTCAAAATGACACGTGACATTAATAATTTCCTTAAAAGACTAATGACGTACGGGCCGCATGAAAAATATCAATCGGCCGCATAATATAACCAGCGGGCCGCATTGTCTAAAACACAAAGGACTCGTCAAAAGATAACGGTCCACTCCGGTACTCCTACTTTACATATTTGCAATCCATTCCCGATTTCCAATGACATTTAATGCAATATACATACGTAATGAACGGCCCATAATGTCCCCACTGATGGGGTTCAAGCCTCCTTTCTGTGAGGGAGTGGGCCGTAATCCACCATGTGTGCCCAGTCTGGTAATAGTGGATTACAATATAGTAATGTCGCTGTAACCCGAGGGCGTGAAAGAGTAATAAAGAAAAAGATCCCTCCATGCTAGTGCCAATTTGAATTGTGTTATAATAGTCCATTCCAGAAAGTTGGTAAATATATAGAAGTTATAATAAAACAAAGTATTTATAAGAGTTGCAACTTCTTTTTAAGTCATATTCAAGTATTTCAATTTTTGTAGTTAGAGTTTTCCGTAATATTTGGCGATATTTTTTTGATATAGCAACATTTAAAGCAATAGTTTGTACCAACATTGGCTTGTGAAAAACGTGTGGCCAAATAGGACGTGAAACTCACTTGTCAGATTTTAAAACCATGGTTTTCTTAGCTCTAAGCATAATTACACTTTTTCTTTAATTTTCATTTGTAAATAGTTTTGTTTTTCGGAATTATTTAATTGTTTTTTCGAAGTATTAAATCGTGAGACCAAAATATTTTTCTTTTATTTTGTTTTTTTTTATTGTTGAATTTTCGAATGTGCGTTCCTAATGTAGGTACTAATAATATTATGGTTGAAATGTTGGTTATTGATATAGTTAATAAAGCTTATAATATTGTAATTAGCTTTAGTTTTAATCATTTTCATCGACACTTTATAATCAGTTAAAAGCAGTGCAACCACAGTTTCTGCCGTCATTGAATTGCCAAGTACGGAGTCTGTTTTCTCCCGAATTTTCATGACAACCGTGGGACATCAGGTTTACACATCTACTTCAATACAAACGGGGATATCCATCAATCGACTTAGCCTATTGCAGTCCACTGTTGGACTTAGGCCTCTCCCCGGTTGCGCCACAACACTGTTCTTCACCTTCCGCATCCAAGCTGGTGGACCTTTTAGGTCGTCTGTTCATTTAGTTGGGTCCCACACTGCGCTTGCCAGTACGCGGTCTCCACTCCAGGACTCATCTGCTGCACCAGCTATCGGTCCTTCGATAAACATGGCCAGTGTGGCATGGCCTGCTTACCCTGCAAGTTATGTCGGTAACTCCGGTACTTTTCCGAATAAAAGCTATTTACAAGGCAGACATAGCCCGGAAGAATTTCCAAACTGAAGTGACAGGGGGCAGCAGGGTACATTGCTCGCAGAACAGGTGGTTAATGGGGCCGAAAGGTTCTGGTATGGCAACCGCGTATCGGAATACGTAGATTTGGACCCTTTCTTTTCCTGTGTACCTTTGGCTGTTCCCTTGATGGTACAGTGGAAAATCAATTTTAACCGCTATACCCTTAGCCGTGAATTCCGATCGAATTAAATAAACAGGTGTCATTAATTTAAATCTTATTTTAAAAATCACCAAATCAAAGACCTGACACACTCACACCTATGTTATGTGTGATCCTTCCGGGTTTAAACAACCTGGTACTTCAAAGGGATGAACCGTTTTCTAGTTGACACCTACCTATGAGCTTCCAGTACTAAGTCATAACAACCTGGTATTTCGAAGGCATAAACCGTTATCTAGCTGACACTGACACACCTATGTTTGGTGAGCACCTCCTACCCAGTTATGACAACCTGGTACTTCTTCAGAAAGGTCAGGTGGTAAGTACTCACAACCAGCGTGCGTACCAGAAGTATGAACATAAAAGGAGTATTATGTAAAGATCGTAGCAGGTGGCGTTTGGCTTTCTGTAGTTTCTGCCATGGGAATAATGTGAATCATTTCAAGTCTGATTATATACTTCAAAGTATATCCGAGCATAGTTCGCTCCATAGCGTGCTGAGCAACCTTGGAAGGGGTTTGGGATGGCAAATACTGAACTCAAATAAAACAACATTGGGTTCTTAAAGTACTTATTTTTTTTTTCTTAAAAACATTGAGTAGGCAATAGACGCAAGTAAAATCTCATAAGGTAATTGTCATTTGGGCTTGTCTAAGTTTGTTATTTACACTGCGGGGCTCCTAAATCGAGCTAAACACAGACAAACTGAGACAAACCTACATTTCCAATTTTTGTAAAAGGCAACAGTCAAAGCGCGTTAAAAAAAATCTGCAAGTACAAAATCACAATTTAATCTATGAATAGACAGGTACAACACTATCAATTTATTATTGTCAAAAATCAGTGCTAAAAGTAAAATTGAGCATATTCTATAGTTATTATCAGACAGTGGTTTAAAAATACATTTTTGTGACAAGTTCGTGAGGGCTAAGGCGGGCCGCATTGACTAAATCGGGCCGCACTTAGCTTGCCGGGCCGCATGCTAAGGTTTGACGTTTGCTGTCACTTGAAGTTTGAAAAATATCATAGAGTGCGAAGATCTATTAAGCTTTTAAAATGAACACATCCTGAAAACTGTACCTTTAGTTTAAAAATACTTAGTACTCAACATTCTGACGTCACGTTTACGTTGGACGAAATTAGGATGGCTGATAATGAAAACAGTTAGATAATTAATAGCAGCAGAGTACCAAATTAAAATGGCGTACGATTTGGCCTAGGCAATAATAATAAAGTAAAAGGAAGTGGATAGGCTAAAACTGCACTAAGTAGAGTAGCACGGCGAACTTAGAGCTACGCTGGCGTCAACGGAAGCAACAAGTTTGTCTCTTTTTTTCTCCCGATTATTGCGACGTGCAAACCTACTTCCACGTCAGCATTACGACACGTGGTCACGTCGTTTTACTTCCATTTTGTCTTCTAAAGTGTGACGTGCGACAATAATACGTTATTTAATGTCGAAATTCGAGTGTTAGGTAAGTAACCTATGTAGATACCTATTTTTACTTAAAATATCGTTACGCCTAGGACCATCAGTAGCAGTGACAGTTTCCCTAACATTTTCAAACCACTGTCTCTTTAACGATATTCTCCTAATATGTGTAAGTTTTAGGATCGTATCCCTTTCCTACGACCTTGTCGTCGATCCAGTCTCTCAGGACGGAGACATCAACGTACACGCCAGGAGTTCCATCCTCGCCGCATCCTATGCCCCACGCGACGATACCGCTTTGAACGTAACGGTCTTTTTCGTACTGTGGAAGAGAAGAAATTAAATTAGAAACCGTTTGTTGGCGTCACAAAATACTCATCATCTACTTTCTTCGTTTATAAAGACATCACATAGCCGTCAAATTACGCTTTCTGTACATCAAAATAAGTAACATTACTGCATAAAAAACTTTGTTGGAAAACTATTTTGTTTTTTGTCATGTGTCAAAATATGCTGTTTGCAGTAGCACGTTAAACATTTTACTTGGGTGTATGTAACGGTAACAGGGGTCTTAAGTACTTAACCAGGAGTTTCCCAGGTACGGTTCAGTACAATAAAACATTATATTGACGGGGAGTACACGTGACTCTAAGCTTCCTTAAGTGTCTTTTTACACCAGATATATTTCACCAAGCCTAGTCCTTTCCCAAATATATTGGGGTCGGCTTCCATTTACATGGAGCGACAGCCTATCTGACCTCCACAGCCCAGTTACTAGGTAATACGATACCCCTTGGTAAGACTGGTTGCCAGATTTTCTGGCTCCTGACGACCCGTAACGATGTGCAAAGTTGCACTATTGACAGCCGGGACCAACGGCTTAACGTGCTTTCCGAGGCACGGAGGAGTCTTGGTGTTTAAAGATGATCACCCATCCACGGACCAACCGCGGCAAGCGTATCTAAACCTGATCGATCGACCCGTGTGGATGTTGTTATCTAACCACAAGCCCCCCAATTTATTATAATAGTATGCCCATTAATATTTTTAGATAATCAAAAAGGGAATGATTTGGGGTTCTATTGAAAACAAGACAAAACAAAATGTTTTCTTCTTACCTCAATAGGACAAGACAGCGGTGATCCACCGTCTCCCTTGCAGGTATCCTTGCCAGGCTCACCACCGGCACACATAAATGTGGAGTGAAGCTGGAAGAATCTGCCCAGACGGGTCTTACGGAGGGCTGCCTGGCATCTGTCGTGCTTCACTACAGGTAACTCGATCTGAAAGAGAATATTATTAGATAAGGTTATAACAACTGTCTGTCAATCTGGTCGGGATTGGAACCATCCAAGAGTATAAAAGACCTGCTAAAAGGATCTTTGGGGACTCGAATGAAGTTGAGGCTAACAGCCATTATTCTTCCCACGGCTGTTTGCTGTCGTGAGCAAGGCAAATCAAGTTATCGAAATGTGTCATTGTCGACATAATAGCTTGTGGAATGTTATTAAGTGAATAGCAATGAAGGAACTATTTTCCCGAGCCACCTCGAACCAGCCCTCGCGGTACGCGTCCAAGTCATCTCGTCATCTCTTTCTGGGCCGTGTCCATCTTCAGGCGTCCATTATGTGGAGACTTTTCATGCAGATACGATTGAATAAATTAGAGAAGATAAAGGTATGTTTTCTAAAGGAGTAATGCTATGTCCCTTCTGGAAAGTGGCTAATTGACAGGACCCCTGGCATATTCCGCAGTAGTTAATCATCAACTGCCTAGCCTTTTCTGTTGGAGTCGGGATCCAGTCTATCCGGATGCCAGAATTTAATACGAAGCGACTGTCGTTTCGCCGAAATTTTATATCCTGGATATACCACAAGTTAAGTCTGTATACCTACCTCTATGAAAATATAATATAATCCCTAAGCAGGGAAGCTACCCACCTTCCAGCACCTACCACGCGACCCGTCATCGCTTAAAATCCACGCGATGGGAGTGAAAACTTACGACTGGTCCGAGTATACGCGATTCAGCGCCGTGTATAGGCGATTCAGCGTCACCGACCGACTGCAGCCGAGTATACCCGAGTTAGTTTCGGTCCAGTTTCGTAAACTGTTCAGAAAGGGCGCCTAAAGAAGTTTCACATAAAAAATAGGTAGTTCATGCCACAAACCTTCTTCAAAATAACTTGATACCGTCCCTCCTTTCCGAACACGTCTTTGCCCCATCCTGTGGCGAAGCACCGAGTGCCGTCATCCTGTTTAATCTTCGGCTGTGGTAGACAAGCCACTCTCACATTGGGAGCCAATTCTACCGGCGTAGCTAGGAAGAGGATGGCGATATCGTAGAACAGGTTGCCTGAAATAGAAGTAGAATTTGGTTAACACGGTTATATATCAATTAGGTCTTGGATCTTCGGGTCTTTTTCGCGAATAAAATTTCTCTGGAGTATCTGCGCCCTGAACTATCTCTTTTCGTGCGTGAAAGAAGGACTTCCCAAATTACCTATCACACTTCGTATTTGTATTAAGATTTTCTGCTTCGTTTTCCACTTATCTGGAGAAATGCGTGTGCATCCGTGTGTCACTACGGGGTGCCAACTCGAAACCAGCGCTGGGTGTCTGACGCCCAGCAAATGCTGAGATGGTAACCCTTTCGGTATGGGCACGCTCAACACAATTTTACTGCAATTTTATTGTTATGTGTATTATTCTCTTTTTTTTTCTTTAAAATGTGTTTGCTCTGTTGTGTTGTGTCTGTGTCGAATAGATGTTTTCTATTCTATTCTATTCAATATATATCTTGTTAAAGCTTCGCGAGAGGGGAAGCCCGGCATCGGGGAGGGGGCGTCCCATCCCGACGTGTCCAGTCACAACTGTCTTGCTGTTATCTTTTGTTAGTCGCTCATCCTCTCTACATGACCAAACCATCTAAGTATACTCGTTTCAATTGTTATCACTACATCATCTTATTCTTCGAGGATATTTACTTAGTGTAAAACCTCACGCACATACAGGCAGCCGATGATTACGCTATGTCTATGTTCGAGCATTTAGGATATTCTAAAATAAGAACGTCAAATAATGTTAAGTAGGTGGTGTCCGGTGAGCTTTCATTCTATTGACAGGCGCGTCTTTGTAAGCATCTGAATGTCTTCAGAACTCTTGAAATAAATGTGGAGTCCCACAGTTTAAGCGCCCCTTAATCTTTTAATTTATACCCTTACACACCCGGTACCTGGAGGCTCGTCTGAGCCTCCACAATCGTTGCCTTATCACATCATTGCTCAGCCTATCATTCATGTATTTTTTTTTTGTTACTGTAGTTAAGTTTCTATTGACTTACCTTTGTTAAAGTCTTTATGCGTTATAACTTCTGCCACATCCCTGTCTTGGAAAGGATAGATCTCCTTAGTGTTCTGTGTATCCCATTCCCCTGCTCTGATTCTTAGAGCTTTGGCACTGGCGACGTAGTGAGCAGCAGTGAGCACCACGCTTGGGTGGATCAAGGACCCACCACCGACGTACACGTTGAGTTTCATGCCGTCTGGCTCATTTTCGTTGACTGGCTCGATCCTGAGAAGAAGGCGGACATGTTAGGACAGGAATAATTGGTGGTGAAGACAGCAAATGGCAGTCGAAAGAGTTTAAACAATGCAAGGGTGAGTCATTCAGAATCAGCATTTCAGCAAGGTTGGTGTTGTGCCTGGGGCCCAAGTGTGCTATTTTTATAAATTCGTCATTCCAACACGATTCCATTGTCATTTTGCTAAAAGTTCGTAATCTGGTAAATTCATAATCGACCATTATGAATTTAGCAGATTACGAACTTTTTGGTCGGTCAATGGTCTCGTAATAGAATTGTGTTGTGCATTGTCGTATTGCCATTATTATAAAACCCGTTAGTAGAAATGATTTTCCAAAAACGACTACTAAATTTGAACATTTATTCATGCCCGATTTCATTTATATATATATTTTTACATTTTATTTATTAGTGTTAAATTTTTGCAGATTACTGCCTAAGTCAGTCATTATGTACGAGATTACCAATAAATGCCATTTCTTTCAATGGAGTGTTAGTGGCTGACCATTGGAAAGTCATAATGACGCCATTAAATTAGTAGATTACCAAACTTTCAAAATCAACAATTATGAAATCAATGATAGACCATTTTGACACTATTGTAATAGCAGACTTGAGGCCCTGGCCGATTGCAGAGGGCAGTGCAAGTGGCACAGTGGTGGCGGGCCCGACTTACCTACGTGTCAAACGACTTTTGTTCGAAATCAGATAGCACTTTACTTTGTGCAATTTATTCACCAAGATTGCTCTCGAAACGAAAGAGCTGAGCGGAGTAGTAATGGCCATAACTTACGAGTTGTAGATGTGGGTACAAACCCGCGATTTTTACTTTGTGTAAATAATTTAATCATGCTCTCAAAACGGTTAAGGAAAACATCGTGAGAAAACCCACATGTCCTAGAACCAAAAAATTCAATGACATTTGACATCTACCCGCAGTGGGCCCGCGTGATGGATAACAGCCCATTCCCTCTCACAGTGAGCAGGCCTGTGTCCCAGCAGTGGGAATATTATAGGCTTATTATTATGCTTCTGCTCTAAAAACACTGAAGAAAAACATTGAGAAGCAACCGGCTTGTAATAGAACTAAATAATCTAAGAATTCCGTGAGTGACATTTAGTGTGGATCTGTGGTCCACTCGGAGCGATTGGACCACAGATCCACACTAAATATCAGAGAGAGGAGGCCTGAGGAGAAGAAGTGAGAACGTTCTAAGCTATGTTATGATGAAAAATTGGGTTCGATCCACGCTTAAACCTTTACGTAAAACCGTTCTTTTTTGTATGAATCGCTTTCATTTTGACAGTTCCACAACATTCATGGCGTTGTTGACGTTGCTAAGCAGATGAACTTTCATACATATGAAAGAATGGATTAGCAATAACCGTCAAAATAATTCAGAATGTGTTACGTATTTAGGGTGCTGGAAGTTTTAGGATGAGATTCACAAATCGAATTATATCTTTATTTTAGAATCGATTAGAGTTCAGTGCTTAAAAGAATTTAAATATATGTGGTTTCACAGTTTTTGCTTACCTACGTCTTTCAGCATGGAAAAAAAACCTTAAAATAAAATTTAAAACAAAATCACTTTAATACTTTGACACCGAGAAAAAAAACCTTAAAATACAGTGTGGCATGGACATCGACTTGGCTTGATGTGACGTCATAGTCTATGACACTGACAACGGACTGAATTGCAAACAAAGTCCTTTGTTTAACACATTATCACAAAATGTTGTCATAGACTTTTACGTCACATTCGGTCTGAGCACCATTGCTCAAATTCAAATTCAAATCTTTGAAAAGCGACGCCATCGTCGCTTTTCAAAGATTTGAATTTCCTTAAGTTTGATTGCACTTTTTGAACATTCTTGCTCAAAAAGAAATGATAAGTTATCAAAAATATTGATGGAGTCATTATTATGAACCAATACTGTTTATTTGTTCCATTTGAGTTACATGGATATTCCCAACTGTTCTGAAATAGTGTGCTTCCACATGTTGTGAAAGTCATCAGTCTGGTCGGATCTCTTGATGTCGGATTTTTTATTTTCAAAGCCCTTAGCTTATTACTTATCTCGGAGTGCTTCATAACAAATTATCCTGCTTCTATTATCTGTACTGTACAGACTAGGTAGATTAAGTTCTTATCTTAATTTCATAAATTAAGATGTGTACTAAATCTATTCGTCTTGATTCATAGATTTAGTACATATCTTAAATTCTTAAATTAAACTCGACAAGAATCAAAAAGTCCAAACCCACAGATTGCTTTGAAACATTTCTTTTGTGTGTTAATTACATTTTTAGCCCGAGAAGAAGTAGTTACCCCATATTTAAGAAGACCGTATCTAAGAACTGGAAACCTACTCTCTAAGTCCGTCAACGAAGATTCGGGCCCGTCCGAAAGTAATTCACAAGTAGTGAAAACATATCGGGAATAATTCTAGGGAACTAGGAACACTGTCAAATCGTGTTGTCATTCATTCTTAGTTCCGACGCCCGAACACGAAACCCGTAGTTCCCGCTTCGGCCGGAACTACGGATTATATGCTTAGGCCGTAGACCTCCTCACCCGACATAGCTGGTGAGAAATATGACTGGTCTGCAGCCATATAATTTTTTTTGACCGGATAACGTCATAGGCTGATTATGTGTATTTAATCGAACTTCTAAAAATCCCCATTTGCGCTCCAAAAAATATAATTGAACACTAATAGTGATTGCGATTTTTTTTTTGAACCACAAATAATTCCTAATCTCCCAAAAAGTGCGACCAACTTGGATGTAATGGTTGCTCACAATTCTAACCTAACCTATTTGATCTATCGTGGATAGGATCCGGCAACTGGGACTCGAGGTGGCCTTGCACAAGTCCGAGGCCATGTGTGGTTTCATGGTCCTCGGAATGCGCCACCGACGGGTTCCCAGATAATGGCGGGAGGGGTTCACATCGGCGTCGAGTCGACGATGAAGTACCTAGGACTCGTCCTCGACAGCCGGTGGTAGTTCGCGGAGCATTTCCGACGTTTGGCTCCCAGACTGGAGCGGGCCGGGGCTGCTTTGAAGCGGCTCCTGCCCAATCTAGGGGGGCCAAACGCCTCCTGCCTGAGGCTCCACGCGGGGTCGTGCGGGCCATGGCCCTATACGGGGCACCAGTGTGGGCGCCTACATTGAGGCGCCAACCAGCACACCGGTTGAAGGCGGCCCATAGGGTCATGGCCATCCGGATGGTACGAGGATACCGCACGATCTCCGGTGAGGCGGCGGGCCTCCTTGGCGGATTGCCGCCATGGGATCTGGAGGCAAAGGTCCTCGCGCACACTTGGGAGTGGCACGAGGAAGCCAAATGTCGGGGCCTAACTCCGCTGCCGCGGGAAATTGCGGCACGGCGGACAGAGGTCCGGCGGGATCTCATGGCGACATGGAGAGTGCGATTGTCGCAACCTAGTACTGGGCACGCTACGATTGCGGCGGTAACTCCCCTCTTTGAGAAGTGGCTTGAGAGCCGGCATGGCGTCCTCACCTTCCGCCTGACACAGGTCCTCACCGGACACGGCTGTTTCGGGAGGTTCCTGTTTCGCATAAGGTGGGAGGAAACGCCCGGGTGTCTCCACTGCGAAGATCGCCCTGAGGACACGGTGGAGCATACGGTGGAGGTCTGCTCAGCTTGGGCGGAACACCGCCGTGTCCTCATGGAGGTCTGCTCAGTTTGGGCGGAGCACCGCCGTGCCCTCATGGAGGCGATCGGCGGCGGCGATCTTTCGCGTCCGGCCCTGGTCCAGGCCATGGTACGGAGCGAGAGTGCATGGCTAGCAGTCGCCTCTTTCAGCAAAGCAGTGATGCTCGCAAAGAGGGAGGCGGCGCACGTGAGGGAGATGAAGTACATGCGCCCTCACGGCCGTGGCGTTCGCAGGAGACGCCCTGGGCGTCGGGAATCCCAGGCTGATTCCCGGCCACCGTAGGCACGGGCTTGCGGAGGGCGAGTAATGGGTAGCTCGCTGTCCGGTAAGGACCAATCCAGGGTCGACGGCGCGTTGTGTTCCACGCGCGCCTCAAAGAGATGTCAGCAACAACTGATGGGGCCCGCAAGGACCGATGCCTACCAGGGGTGCGGGTTGTTCGAAATGTGAAATGTGAAATGTTTATTTATGTAAGTAGATCTTAAAAGACACTTTTACACGTCAATATTTTGTTGGTCAATATTTTTTAAAACTAGATGGCGCCGGCATTTCCTAGCTGACTGTTCCCTGAGAAGAAAAGCCGAAACAAACTCAGAGGTCATAGTCTCTTTTAAAGTCCAAACATTATATTATTTAAATTTTATGTGAGTCTAACAATGCAGGGTAATGTCTGGAAAGGCCTTTTGAAGAAAGAGCCATTGCAGCTTTGAGCTGACCTGTCTCAACAGATGGCATGTATGTAGCAGTCACCGTGTAGCTCAACCCTATTTTAGGGAGCTCAACGACCTGTCACAAGACGCTACCAGATTTGCAGGACATTTGCTTAGGCCATTTACAAAATGCTCAGAACCACCAGACGAGTTACAAAGTAATGTGTTCAATCTAGCCTGCATAGTACTCACATTCACAGTTACTTTTTTCTTTAAATGTCATTAAAAATAATGTCACGCAATGTCGAAAGAGATACCGCGGCCTCTGGCACACAGGCAACTGAGGGAACACGGGTGGGTTTTAGTCAGTAAAAGTCTGACACGCCCTCTTGCTCCACCCAGAGCGGGAGAAGTCATTGGATGATTTCCCACCCAGTAAAAAAAAAACCTATTTGATCTGGTTGTCCTAGCTAAGGTACTAAACCAATCGGTAGAAAAGGCCAGACAGTTAAAAAGAGGCTCTATATTAAAAAAGTGTGCATCATTAGAAGGTCAAAAAGTTTTTAGAAGATTAGTAAAATATATCTTTTAATTGAATACCTAGTGGTCTCACGCGAGCCTATTAACCCATTCTTGACCACTGTACCAATTTGGGAACACTTCATAAATGAGGGTACGAAAAATAAGTTTTGACAACTGTTAATATTAAATTAGTTTTTTGTGCAATCGAAAGTGCGTCCATTAGGTAATAGCGTCACAATAAACGAATTTGTTTAAAAATCTTACTTTTTGGATTCACTAAAGTTCGTCATCCGGAGGACGGTACAGGTAAGCGTACTTGAGTTAAGTATCAATCTATACAAAAGTCCAATGTCTTCTCCAGTAAGCATAGACAGCGTAAAGCAATAGACAAATCACGAAATTATTATAATTATGAGACAAGGAAACAGATCCAGTAGTAAGAGTAAACGAGACCAAAATTTAATTTGTCTATCTCCTTCGCGTCTACAAAGTTTTTGTCTGAGCGCACCGAACTTCTACCGTTAATTGAATTGAATTGGCTCTGCCTATAATGGGCGGTTCGCGCGCTAATTTAGATAAATCCTTTGTATTAGTAAAACAAATACATTTTGGAAATGTAAATTGTATACGTTATTTTCTCGTACACATGTCTTCGCGGAAGGTCATTAGTTTTTTAATAATTACAAATAATTAAAAAACTGATTACCTTCCGCGAAGTATTTACGCCGTATGGTTTATTTTGTTTTTTTTTAGAGATCTCTTTTTTCTCTCGCGGAAACTTATCAAGTGTTTCTAAAGTGTACTATTTATAAATATAAGTAGTAATTACTTGATATAAGTAGTAATTACTTGATGCAGCAAGGACCAAATGAACGCAATTATTTCGCCAAACTCTCGGTGCGCCCATAACCAACTGGGGCCCAGCAAAATGGCTGTCACGGTACGATTTCTTCGAAAAGTATCGCTGTTTCATAAGGTATAATATGCTGATAGCTAATATATGATCAAGTTTATTTTAAAACAGAAGACGACAAAATTCGGAATCAGCAGTTCAGAAAACTACACTTGAACGAGGGAAAGAGAAAACGCTACACGTCAGCTGTGTGTAAGAAAGGGAGAAATTCAACTTCACTCGTAGTGCACAATTAGCGCCCTCTATACTTACTTCGCCTAACTATTAAGTACTTACAATGATGATATTTCGCCACCATCCACAGGTACGCTGTAATAGATTGTTAATAAAAAAACCGCGTTGAAATCGGACCATTTATTAGGGAAAGTTACGATGTTAATCGATATTCACACGGACATATTAAAATCACGGCGGGATTTTTAAACGCCTGTTTGAACGTGGTTTTAACTCGGTTCATATTTACGGTAAGCGTGTGTCTGTTCTTTGTATGCGTGAAAGGATCCTATACGCGCTGTACCTACACTGTTATTTTATTTTTGTGCCCGGGTTATTGCAATAGGCTCAGCCTCTATTACACGGAACTCATGAAATACCTGAACTGCTTATTCCCCGTCGGGTAATATCGGTGTAATGAGTAATAAATACTAACTTGAGAATAGCGACCATCCACGGGAACTCTCCGAATTTCGTCTCTCCGTTGACTTCTCCAGTCGTTCGCAGATCAGCACCGTCAGGGTTAGCCCAACCGCATCCCACTTTCTGGAAGACAACACAAGAACTTATGAGACAATTTACACCTAGAATATGTGGTTACATCAGCAAACATAGACCCCAGGGCCAGTCTTACTTAGCGCTTCTCCTCCACATTTATTATGCGCACAGCCAAAGTGTGAAACTCCCTGTCTGCGTGTTCCATTCCACATATTTTAACCCGTCAAGCTTCAAAATAAGAGTGAACTGGCATCTCAAACTCACATCAAACGTGTCCTTATAAGATAAAAGACTACGTTGAAGACAAGGAAGTTTGGCATTAATTCCTTCTGCACATGTGGCTTCCCTGGTACCTTATTAACAGCATAACTATGTGAGTCTATTAACTGCTTCAAAATTACAATGTTAATTTTTATTCTTTTTATTTTTTACAATTTCTGACATATTCTCGTCATTATACATCACTTCTAATACCGACTGTTTATTAGTGATTCTCATGGAAATCATATCACTAAATTTAAATAGGTTGATTTTACTTGTGTAGATTCTTTTACATATTGTCAATGAGAACGTTGTAGGCCTTACAGACTGTAGATTTATAGACGATTTCAATTCAATTCAATTCAATTCAATTTATTTATTTTGTTAAACATAGGTATGGTTACAGTTAGAATTGTCTAAAATATGTGCACTATGTTTTGCCAATATGTAGCATACAAAATTAACACAACAAGCAATTATAATTACAAAGTGGCATGCCAATACATTACAAAAAAGAAAAAAAGAACAATCAATTTAAAATATGTCAGGTAGGTAAACAGGTCATTACAATTTCAGATAAATAAACACATTCACACTTAATAAATAAATAAAAATCATATGAGTTTAATTAGCAAGTCGGAATCGTCATACCTCTGTTTATCATTAGTAAACTCAATGATGGAGTAGTAACATCTATCTAGAAGGAATCTAAACAAGGACCTTTTAAAGGATCCCAGACAATCTTTATTTCTAATTACTGCTGGTATACTATTATATATTTTTGGGGCCATGCCTAGGACACTTTTGCCGAAAAATGCGGTTTTATGAGAGGTAACACTAATGGTATTCTGATAACGGCGAGAGCGCAGTTGTCCAAATAAATGCAGGTTACAGCGAACAAACACTCCCATTTCATAAATGTACATAGACGGTAGAGTGAGTAAACTAAGTTCCTTAAATAATGGTTTACAACTATCAATCGATTGTAATTTGGTAAACGATCGCAAGCATTTCTTCTGAGCTTTAAAGGCAATGTCTCTGTCAGTGGAGTTGCCCCAGAAAATGATTCCGTACCTAATGCTAGAAGCCACATAAGCATTATAAGCTATTTGTACTGTAACGCGGTTAACCGTTTTTGATAGTTTGTACAGAGCATACGCAAATTGACTAAGCTTCTTTGACAAAGCGTCGATATGATTTTTCCAAGTCAGATGACTATCTATGTAAAGGCCCAGAAATTTTGCGATGTCACTTTCAGCGATTGCTACGTTACCATATCTTATATTTAGTTTTGGTTTATTTGTTCTTTGATTAAATGTCATTATTTTAGTTTTGTTAAGATTTATGTTTAGATTGTTATTAACTAACCAATTTATTATATTTTTAAGATCGTCATTTATGTCATTTTCAAGAATGTTAATGTCATTACTAGAGAATAAAATAGTGCTGTCATCAGCAAATAAGACCATCTGATGCTTACTGGCCTTAGGCATATCATTTATGTAAATGTTAAATAATGGAGGGCCAAGAATGCTACCTTGGGGAACACCATAAGTGGTTTTCCTAGGACGTGACATGTATGTTCTTTCAGTTTTCGAGCTCGCACGTAGCCTATCAAGCGATGTGATTTGAGTGCGATTAGAGAGATAAGATTTTAATAGTTTTAATGCAGTTCCTCTAATCCCATAACGCTTTAATTTGTTTAGCAGTATACCATGATCTACATGATCGAACGCTTTAGACATATCCATAAACAAAGCCGCCACTGGAGTTCTAGCATCAACACTAGAAACAATTTTCTTTATCACGTCATAAATCGCCATATTAATGGATTTACCTTTTCGGAATCCAAATTGTTCTCTGCAAATGAGATCATGTTTTTCAAAAAACGAGGAAAGGCTATTATATATCACCTTTTCTATAATTTTGGAAAAAATAGGAATAAGTGCAATCGGCCTATAATTACCTATGATACTTTTATCATCTTTTTTATGAATTGGTTTTATAACAGTAATTTTTAATTTGTCCGGGAAATGGCCATATTCAATGCAAAGATTGATGATATAGCTCATAACAGGTCCTATTCATGGTGCTACATGTTTGACTACCAAAAACTACTGAATTCCCACCCAAAAAAAAACGACTGTCAAAGATCCACAAATGACAGCAGGGACCAACGGCTTAGCGAGCTTTCCGAGGCACATCAGATTATGTCTGGACTTTATAAGAGACTGTGACTGTGAGTTTGTATCGGCCTTTCATCTCAGAGTAGTCAGATAGGACACGCCGACCTCATCTAGTTTAAAATATATGATTGACGTGTAAAAGTGTTTGTACAATACTACTTACAGAAATAAAATCACTTATCATTTATCTGTACCAGTTTTTTTTTTTCACATGAAGTGACAAAGATGCTTGGTAAGTTGGTAGGTAATTACGTCCGACCAAACGAGTGTAAGTAATTAATTAATTAGTATAAAAGAAGTAATCTTAATTGAATAACGACCACATTACAACAAAAAAATATTTTATTGTTATTTAAGTAAGCCACAAAACATGATTATATTGTCAAATATAGAAATAGCTAGGTGTACAAAAGACTGGTTTGTCAAGCGGTCGTGTGACCATGTATGTAACCGGTATAGCAAGGCTGTTAAAATGTCATTAAGATGTTTACGCAGGGGCTCGTGGCTAAATAACAGCCACACGGGTCGATCGAAGGTTAAACTACGCTTGACGCGGTCTGTTTGTAGATGTGCGACAATCCTACACATGACGTTATAACTCGTCTGGTGGTTTTGAGTATTCTGTAAATGGCCTACGCAAATGTCCTGCAAATCTAGTAGCGTCTTGTGACGGGTCGTTGAGCTCCCTAAAATAGGGTTGTGCTAAACGGTGACTGATACATACATGCCGTCTGTTGGGACAGGTCAGCTCAAAGCTGCAATGGCTCTTTCTTGAAAAGGCCCTTCCAGACATTGCCCTGCATTGTTAGATTCACATAAAATTCAAATAATATAATGTTTGGACTTTAAAAGAGACCATGCCCTCTGAGTTTGTTTCGGCTTTTCTTCTCAGGGAACAGTCAGCTAGGAAATGCTTCTATGCCATCTAGTTTTTAAAATATTGACCGACTAAATATTGACGTGTAAAAGTGTCTTTTAAGATCTACTCACATAAATAAACATTTCATTTCATTTCATCCATTACCTATTTAAGTGTGAAAATGCTAAAAATCTTTTCATCGATTATCCCATATGTTTTAATTTAGTTAAAACGGCAACAGAAATACACATTCTGTGAAAATTTCAACTACCTATTACGGATCATGAGATACAGCCCGCTGACAGACAGACGGACGAAAGAACAGACAGCGGAGGTTTAGGTAATAGAGGACCGTTGGGAACTCTTCGTGTGCTCGGCTTTTCATAAGAAAATGTTTTTTTTATCTGGATGTGACCTTTCCCCCATTTCATGGTACTTACTCAATTATATCATTATATCATTTCTGGTTTAAAAGATATAACAACCATCATAAGCGCCGCATCATAATGACACAGGTGTGAGACAGTTATTATACCGTCTAATGCACTAACCCAGCATTAGGGTTTAATATCAAGACACCAATATAAAAAGAGGCACACACACACAAATAAAACTTGCCAATAACAAGACTTCAGAAGAACCCAAGAGGAACATCAAAGGAGGCTTCAAAAACATGGCATGATATAGAAACGAAAACAAACGCCCGATATTCAAGAAGAAAAGGAGAGTATAAAATAAAACGTCAAAACCTCTACACAGGTATCCGTACGGCAGCCAACCTGTCGGGAGGACAAATATACATTAGAAAAAAGTACATTTGTCAGTCTTGGAGGAGGAAAAAGAATAAAGAATGAAGTAAAGCGCATTGACGCATCTCACCATTTGCAAAATCAAATCAAAAGTTATTTATTCAAATTCAAAAGGCTGAGAATCAGTGCTTTGCGAACGTCAAAATTACATAAAACAGTCCCCCAAAACGCCCGCCCTTCACCACTTCCTAGTGCTTTAGCTGGGAAGAAAAAGTGGCGCAACAAACTCCCCAGCAGCACAGCTGTCTGCTAAGTTAGATGAACATGATTCTATACAGCAGTAGGTATGCAAAGTAATTAACATTACGAGAGACATTTGTCATTATGTCAAATACCCATGCTAATATATGCCGACAAATACAATGAAAACTATACTCAAGCAAATAAAAATAAAACAAAGCTTGGCACCAAAATAAACGGACTTGCCTTTTTAGGGGTGAAATTCAAGTCTTAGACGATGCAGCTGGCTACCAGTATTTTACATGGAGTGACTGCCTTTATGGCCTGTACAATCGAGTTAAGAACTGTGTAATACGATACCCCTTGGTAAGACTGGTTGTCAGACTTTCGGGCTTCTGACGACCCATAACGACTGTCAAAGTTCCACAAATGACAGCCGGGAGCAACGGCTTAAGGTGCTTTCCGAGGCACGGAAGGGTCTTGATATGTAAAGATGGTCACCCATCCATTGACTTGGATATGGAAGAATGTAAGTCCTTATCGTGATAACCAAGAGCGAGATAACCAAAGATAAAAGAAAATGAAATGGGGGTGCAAAATAAAAACTTTTTACAAAAACTTCAAACGACTTCAAAAAAGAAACTACTTTCTAAAAATATGTTTAATTTCGGAAGTCGGTGGCATAACACCGAAAATACAAATCCACCGACAGACACCGACTTCCGAAATTAAAGTGATTTCCCACATTGTAGTGTTTTTTTTTGGAAGTCGGTTTTTTTTTATTATGCCAAAAAACGTTTTTATTTTTCTCGTTTTTTTTTTTGGCTGCGGTACATACCCCACACAAATTCGTATACGTACGTAATCTATATAAATAATAGTAACAGGGAGTTATTATAACATCATTAAAAACTAAGTGGAAAAAAATGGTTTTTATTATTAAAACTAACTCAAAAACTCCCCTTGGGACATACACTATTCATTAAAAATAATAGTAAAAAAAAAACTAAAAAAACACGCTTTAAAAACCAAACTAAAAAGTAGAAAATAATTTAATTCTATTAAAAAGCGTGGAGTGCTTTTTGAGGTATTTTTATAATCAATTAATATCAAGCACCCCACGCTTTTTAATAGAATTAAATTATTTTCTACTTTTTAGTTTGGTTTTTAAATCGTGTTTTTTTAGTTTTTTTTTTTAACTATTATTTACTTTCTATTTTGTAGTTTTGCTAACTACAAAAGCGTCTTTTTTTTAATTATTGAATTGTCATAGGTCCTCGATAAGTCTAAAAAGTTTAAATGAAATCTGACCGTTTAAAGTGGGTCAAAATAGCGTCCAAAGGAGTCGGTTACATACAAACATACAAGTGAAGCTAATATAAAGCGTGTAAAAAAAGAATTTTCGAAATCGATGCACAATTGCCTAAGATATCGTGAAAAATACATACAAATAACAAATTACAGATGAATTTAGAACCTCGTCCTTTTTGAAGTTGGATAATTAATTAGTAGCAAAAACAACTCTAAATCAAGGAAAAGAGAAAGATGTGCCAATGGTGTTGCATAGAATGCTACGGTGTATATAGATAGGAGATCCCTAATGTGCTATGTACAGGGGCGTACCAATAGAAACTGGCACCTAGGGCACGTGTCGTGGAGGTGATCGCAGTCGCCTCCTTCAGCGAAGCAGTGATGCTCGCAAAGAGGGAGGCGGCGCACGCGAGGGAGATGCAGTACATGCGCCCTCACAGCCGTGGCCTTCGCAGGAGACGCCCTGGGCGTCGGGAATCCCAGGCTGATTCCCGGCCACCGTAGGCACGGGCTTGCGGACGGCTAGTAATGGGTAGCTCGCTGCCCGGTAAGGACCAAGCCTTGACCAAGTTGTGTTCCACGCGCGCCTCAAAGAGATGTCAGCAGCAACTGATGGGGCCCGCAAGAGCCGATGCCTGCCAGGGGTGCGGGTTGTTCGAAAGAGATACCGCCGCCCCTGGCACACAGGCAACTGAGGGAACACGGGTGGGTTTTAATCAGTAAAAGTCTGACACGCCCTCCCGCTCCACCCAGAGCGGGAGAAGTTATTTGATGATTTCCCACCCAGAAAAAAAAAAACTTGCGCCCCTTTGTAAATTATCTTCTCGGTGTACAGTACACTGAGCAAAGCTAGATCGCATAACCTTTCTTGACCAATAACGAAGCTATTAATTTCAAATTGTTAAAAAATCGCTTGCCATTCTGCACGAGAATTTGAATAGAAATAGGCACATTCGGAAATATGCTTTCATCCCCGTACTGCACAATATATTCAAGTAACTCTTCAGATTTCTTAGATATAGGTAGGTAACCGCAAGAAATGGTTTTTTGATGATTTTTTTTTTAAATTTAATAATTGGCATCAATACAAGTCTCTAAGTTCATATAATCCCATTGAATAAAATAAAATATAAAAAAAATATTTGACACTTAAAAAATATATTATGACTGGCTTGTAACATGTATTTTTAAGTGTCAAATAAATGTTTTTTATTTCTTTTTTTATTCCATTGAATGACTATAAAATCATCCAATAGAATTATATGAACTTGAATGTCCTTGTGACCTTTACGCTTCCCCCTCAACGCTGGAGTTTGAAAACATTGTTAGAGCCAATTATTTTTAAAAGAGTACCCGTGCGTTTTCCTGTTGGCTCTTTTCCATAGGAAACGACCAATTTGGAACCGTGCACCTAGCTTCTGTCGTTTCTTATCTGTCCATGTAGATTTAATTAAGTAAAATAAAATATTTTGATTTACTGTCTAGCGAAGCTTACCTAGTTTTCTAGGCATTGAGTGTGTAACACTAAAATCGTAGAACAAAATCTCAACCATAGATGAGGTAAAGATCGATTTGCTTTTCTTCGAAAATAAATTTTAAGAACCGGTTTGGCGACAAAGGGGTCAATACCACAACATAATTAATGGGTTTAAATATTGCAGAAGGTTAATTGGAGGTATAAATATACAGACTGTGAATGATACGCTGTGTATACAGGATAAGTTTTTAATCAGTGCGCAAACTGTAACCATGAATTCAGCATAAATATCATTCTAGAATCCCCCCCGCGCTGAATTTTTTCGTCGGTTATACAAAAAAAATCTTTTTTTTGTATTACTGACGAAAAATTTCTGCGCTGGGGGGGTCTAGAATGATGTGCTGAATTCATGGTTACAGTTTGCGCACTCGTTAAAAACTTATCCTGTATGTGATAAGACAACGTTCCGGTTTAAAAGAATATGTAGTGACGAAACTTGAAAAGAATATGCTTAAAGGGTCATGTTGGGAGGATTAATCAAGGGTGGCTAACAAAAGGTAGAACAAGGCAGATGTGAGTGGAAACACCGGAAGGGGACACCCTAGGAGGACATACCGTGACCGTATTGGTGAAGTTCTTCAGAAAGATCAGGTGCGTAGTACCGGTTGTACTAGCAACCAGTGTGTATGACCAGATGTATGAACACAAACGAGGCAAAAGGAGTATGTAGAGATCGTAGCAGGCGTTCTGTAGTTTCTGCCTACTTACCCATGGGAAAAAAGCGTGATTTTATGTATGTATGTAATATACAGACACAAATCTATGCCATCATCGACTACACTGCTCGCAGTCCGTTCACAGGAACCCAACAGCAACCTTATCGCAACGAGAATAAAGATCATTGTCATGTTGACAGACGTGTCAGTGACACCAACCCAACCTGCTAGGGGCTGGGCAGGCGGGCAGTTCCTGGAGTGCAATTTTTGAAGTGAAAACTTCTGTAGGTGCGTTGGGAATTTTTTGAGATGGGAAAAAAAAAAGAACTCGCGACACCGTTACCGACACCTCTGTATAAACGTTAGACATTTGACGATTCAACAAAATATGTCCTGACGATTAAAAAAATACACACGTAATTGTTCAAGTTTTCAGTTCTGTCGGCACTCTCGGAGTGCTACTGTTTTTCTTGCGGCCTTTTTTTAGCCAAGAGATTACCGAACCTATCCGAGATGGTGCAATAATTTTCGAGCTCGATTACTTGCATTATTTGTTATCACATTTCTTATGTTTTTCTGCGTAACTTTCTGTTTCAATAATCGAAAGGCAATCTAAGCCATTCGATAGGGTGCAAACATTTTTGAGCCCGGATCACTCGCTGTTTTGTTCTACATTATCTTGGGTTTTCTTGCATAACTCGATAATTAACTTCTATAATAAGAATAACTCATATGAATGGTCAAAAGAATGTCTAGGTAACATAGACTCGATATGGTACAAACATTTTTGAATTCGCCACGCTCTGTATTGTATTATGCGTTCTCATAATTCTTGAATCCAACCTATCAGCAGGCTTAGCACGAGCACCGTTTTGTCGACGGAATAGTAGACAAAAATGACGTTCCGTGTAGACAGTACTGTAGAAAGTTTTCTGTCACTGTGACAACTGTTAGTTGTCAGTGTTATTTTTACAATTTGGAATAGAAAACTTCCTTCTGAAATAGTCTACATAAAAAGGACCTAGAAAAAGATCGTTAGAAACGAAAGACAAAATGGCAGATTGTAGAAGGATTTAAACGGTGCGATGTCAAAAATGGAGAAACGAAATGTCACTTTGTATAAAAAGAGCTGTGTCTATTCTTCGCAGAAATAGAAATCGTCATGCTAAGCCTGCTGAAGGGGGTAAATATTTTGGAGAGCGCTTCGCTCGCTCTTACATCATAAATAACTGCTTAGGCTTTTCCTCATAGTGAACAAAGTAACTACTAAGTATTCCGGTCGGTGACGCTTAATCGCGTATCCAGTCGTAAGTTTTTACTTCTATAGCGTGGTTAAATAAGCACACACCTTCTTTTTTGTATGAAACAAGCCTTCTGTATTAACTTATTGTATGACCCCCACCTGACCGTTTGACATACGTATGCTGTATTACGTAATCATTATGTCCTCAAAACTTGAATAAGAATCTGTTGTTATGGCGAATGCAAAAAAAAAACATCATAAAAAAACCACCCAAGTAAGTATTTTATGTGAGACTAGCTGTTGCTCGCGTCTTCGTCTGCGTATTTTGTACTTCATAATTGTTTAAGGGGAAAGGGCCAGGGTAAACCTTGAAATATTTACGTTTACTTAAAATTTACTTACATTTTTGCAGGATGTGTGTTAATTAAAATATGTTTCACGATCGTAATACGTAGGTATGTACTAAATTATAGTATTGAATTACTATTTCAAAAGAAAAAAAAAACACATGCAGCCTGACCTGGAAATTGCTAAAAAGGTAAGAATATATGAATTTCGTGGGCAACTTTAGCGCATCCTTTTATAGCGGTATGAGGAACAGGGTGTAAAGTTCACTCATACTCTATGGAAAAGGGAGGACCCTCCGACCAGGCGGGTGTTGTGTCTGGTGGACACAACACCCGATTGTTTGTTTCTTTTTGTGTATGGCATCTCGCAGTTGACCTTGAGAGGCCGTGACTGCTTAACCGGGCTTAACTGTAGGGACTATTAGCTTTTAGATTAAGAGCCTCCAGCCAGGGCTTACAAAACTACGCTTAACCTATAGCGACTCGTCGGGAATCCCAGGCTGATTCCCGGCCACCGTAGGCACGGGCTTGCGGACGGCGAGTAATGGGTAGCTCGCTGTCCGGTAAGGACCAAGCCCGGGTCGACGGCGCGTTGTGTTCCACGCGCGCCTCAAAGAGATGTCAGCAGCAACAGATGGGGCCCGCAAGGGCCGATGCCTGCCGGGGGTGCGGGTTGTTCGAAAGAGATACCGCCGCCCCTGGCACACAGGCAACTGAGGGAACACGGGTGGGTTTTAGTCAGTAGAAGTCTGACACGCCCTCCCGCTGCATCCAGAGCGGGAGAAGTTATTTGATGATTTCCCACCCAGAAAAAAAAAAAAAAAACCTATAGCGACTGCGCACTGAGGGCACCCCCTGCGGGGTACGAGCCTCGGCTCAGGGAGTCACTGTTGGGGCGGGCAGCAAGTGGGGACAGGCTGGATCAAACAATTTACTTATTATGATATCATGGGGATTTTAATTCTACTTGCTCGGCTTCGGCGCGGGCTGGCACTTCTGCGGGCAAGGGACGGTTGGGGGGATGTCGGGTAGTTCGCATATAGCATTGTAGATGGCGCCACTTCACTTTTTGTGTATTCCACATTTGTTTGGTTTTTGAAGTTTTCGTATGTGGGGGGGGGGGGCATTGTAGATGTCCGCCACACTTAACTATTAATAATTCAGGATGAAAAAAAACCTACGTACTTTTTCAAGACCAAGGCCACATTGTTACGAATAGTTCAGTGGTTTAGGCGTGAAAAGGTAACCGACATACAGACAGAGTAAATTTCGCATTTATAATATTAATTAATACCTACATAGATAGATATTAAATAGTATATGTGGTTAAAAGGTCATTTAAAGTAATTTTAAAACGAATAATTTGGTTAGTGTAAGGTCATTCTTTTCAAGTATTTAAAGTTTAGTTGACCGTGAACTAACCGCAAATTGGTTTAACAGTTTCCACGCGTATAACAAATGGCTGTGAAGGCAGCATAATAAATTTTAGTCGACATTCACTCGAACTATATAAAATCGCGGCGGGATGTTCAACTCTTCTGTGTCTGTGTTAAGCCGAGCATAGAGAATATATATAAAAATGTACTCTGTGTAGAGAATCCAGCAAAGGCCACTTTCCGAATTAGAAAAATAGCGCTCACATCAATAATTTGCGTTCCGAGTTAGATATCGCGATTATGACAGCTAAAAACTGTCATTTTTGTCATCAATACGGAACGCTCGTGAACGCGCTAACAGTGCTCACTCAATGTTAAAACCTATTTATACCATATAAAACTTGTATAGACCACAAATTTCATCTTCTTATTTGATTAGGTGGCGACTCTAGCCAGAAGCACTATTTATAAGTTAGCTAAAACAGAAATCGCAACATAACAGCACAAGTGTCATTTTTGACAACGCTCACGGTGATATTAGTATAACGCATGGTCGGCGTTATCGCAAGATGGCGCATGTCATGACGTCATCTATGACGATTCACGGGACATCGTTATTGCGCTCACGCCAATTCGGAACGGGTGTGAGCACGCTCAAATCGATATTATCGTAACTCGGGACGTAGCCAAGGTGCAACGCGAGTGAGTCTCAGCGCATCGAAACAGTGTACTTTTTGACACGATAGGATACATTGCGTTGGATTCTCAATTCTCAATGCTCGGCTGAAGTGCGCGATCAAAAACCGCCCCTGGATATGATGCTTTACGTGTGTAGATGGCTGTAAGGGTAGGGGAACACCAAAGAAACGATGGATGGACTGTGTGAATGATGATAATGGTTAGAAAGGGGCTGACTACCGAGATGACGACTAAGGGGCCATAAATTGCTTCACACGTTAAGGGGGGAGGGGATCAACGAAATGTGACATTATGTGAGAAGGAAAGGGACACATCAAAAGCTTTCTGACGTCACATGTTAAAATCTAAAATACTAAAACTCGAAATTTCTAATGTACATAAACCGAAAACTAAAACATATTAGATACTATTATAATATTACTCGATCTATATTACTAAGGCTTATGAAGGTTTAAGTCTTTTGTTTTGTCCATTATCTAAAATATTTGACTTTATGTTAATTTTATTTTTAACTTTAAAAAAAAAATGGAAAAACTGCTTTTTTAATTTAATTACTTCTAAATACAGGGTAAGTTTTTATCCAGTGTGCAATCTGTAACCATGAATTTAGCATATAATTCTAGACCCCCTAGCGCAGAATTTTTTCGTCGGTAATACAAAAAAAAATATCAGCTGTTCCCATTCCATTTTGACCGCGTAGGTATTGCACTTTTCTATGAACCAGATGATTTTTTTTCTAAAACCGACGTAAAATTACTTCGTTAGAAGGTCTAGAATGATATGCTGACTTCATGGTTACAGTTTGCGCCCTGGATAAAAACTTATCCTGTATATAATTGAAAAATATGTGACGTCACACAAGGAGGGAGGGGTTTCACAAGTGTGACCACCTGTGACAAGGACGGAGGGGGCGGTCAAAAAACCATAAAATTGGTGTGACGTAATGCATGGCCCCTAATAGAAAAGTGTGGAAGTAAAAGACATATCGCACCGCTATACAGACCTGTTTTGCTTGCGGTTAATTTCGCATTAGGTCTCTTTAATTCTAAAGGTGCGATATTGTACCGACCACAAATAAATTGGTATAGCAGCATCTATCATAATTCCTATGATGATGATAATGATGAATTTGAGACGATCAATCAAGAGTTGCGTTTGCGACCATTAGACCCACAAGGCAGTCATTTGATAACAGAGTAGGTACAATTAAAAAGCCAATGATTCGCCTACAATTCTATGGGCTATTAAATTACGTTCCGTGCGTCGTAAGTACGCATTGTAATAACGTTTTATAATAATAAATATATTAACATTTAGACACGCTAATTTGATCTTGGCAATAACATCGGTAGATACTGGTTTAAAATAAAACTTTTATTAAACGCATTGTTTTGTTTTATTTGCTGGCTAGCAATGAAATGACCTTTTAAGGTCACTGCAGCAATGTGAATAGGTAACAAAGGCATCGTAGCTGCAGCTGCGTTGCCGTGCCTGAAATCTATTATTTTATTAGACGTTTTCGGATATTTTTTTAGTTCAGAATGATTTTACATATAAATTATATTTTGAAACCAGTGAGGTAAAAGAGCACCCTTTTGCAGCCGGCTCCCGGCGGGCCCATTTATCATGATAGTACCTATAGAGATATAAGGAACAGGGTGTAAAGTTCACTCATAGTCTACAGTAAAGGAGAATCCTCCGACCAGACGGGTGTTGCATCTGGTGGGCAACTGCCCGACGGTTGATGTCGGGATTTTTGTATATATGTGATTGCGCGGTAAACTTTGCTTGCGTGATGTAGTTGCGGTGTGACGTCAAGTCTTGAGTAGTTCGCATATGACATTGTAGATGGCGCCACTTTACTTTTTGTGTTTTCCACATTTGAAGTTTCGTATGTGGGGCATTGTAGATAGCCACCACAATAGTGCCACGGGTGGTTAATCATGTTATAACTCTTAAAATCCACTCTTAATTCGACTAGTATTTCCCCAGATTCTCTATAAAACTTAAATTCGAGTGGAAATAGATAAAAGGGAGGCGAAAAAGTCAATAAGAACACCCAACGCATTAAAAAAAAAATCCAGAAATTATTCTTGCTGGCCAGCTGTTATATTCAGGGGGCTATTATCTGCGGGTGCAAAAACATTCACCTCTAGCAAAATTTAAGCACAGTCCTTTCAGTTATTGAACTCCTGACTGACAGCAGAAACTCAATAGCAACATTACTGAGATTGTAATCGACTTGTCAGTGTTAGCAAACCATCGGCAACCTTATAGTAACGAAAATAAAGATCACTGTAATTGATGAAAATTCAGAGGTAAAATTACTGACTGTAGTTGAGGAACACTGTGGAAAGAAGTCTGACAGACCCTCGTGCCCGCCTCGGGCCGAAGGTACCTGTGCGTGTTCAACACGTAAAAAAAAAGATTCGGTCACTCAGAGGAAAATTGACACACACAAAAACAAACACACTCGTAGAAGACACTCAAAAAAAATATGACGTACTTCCGCCGGCTCCCAAGCGTCCGTGAGATTGTTGTACACCTATTTTAAAACAATCAATAGAATTAACATCTAGACAGACAGGCATTTGTCAAAGATTCATTGACACAAGTCAACTATTTGAAAAAACGACTAGGCAGATGAGATCTCATCTGCCTTGCTTTTTCCCAACTATGTTGGGGCGGTTTCTGTATGGGTATTTTGCATGGAGTGACTGCCTATCTGACCTCCGCAAACCAGTTACTGGATAACACGGCACCCCTGGGCTTCTGACGTCCCGTATCGACTGTTGAAGATCAACGAATGGCAGCCAGAACCAACAGCTTTACGTGGTTCGATCGAAAAGTTTAAAATGTCGTGTCCCATACCTGTGGCTCGTCAGGTTTCGGCAGAGGTTTCACGGGCTGGTCTGGGGGTCTCTTGTCGGGTACCAGGCAACAGGTGTCGATGTATGACGCGCAGGGACCGTCACGGACTCTGAGGAGGTGAGGTTATTGTTAGAATTTGCTTTTGCCCGCAGCTTCGCTAGAGCGGATGTTGGAAAATATTCGGTCGGAACGTTCTATAGGGATTAAAAGTACCATATGCGTTAACCAGAGCAATGGTGGAAGCAGGCACTTCACTTTGTGTTCATATCATCTTCACTGCTCTAAAAACGTTGAAGGAAAACAATGAAGAAACGGCATGTCCTAGAACCAAAAATTCGTAGACATGTGACATCTACCAGCCCGCACTGGGCCCGCGTGGTGGATTATCGCCTACTCCCCATCTTTGAGAGAAGGCCTGTGTCCCAGTGGAAAAATTAAAGAATGATTATGCTATGCTATGATGAAAAATCAAATACGCTACAAGAGCTCCTGACTTAGAAAAATAAGAAAGACTTTTGATTCTTCGAAGCTTGTCGATAGCAATTTAAATACAGTCAGCCCAGAATTTGGCTACGATTTTGGCACTTTCAGCAGCGTCCACCAGCTCCTGCAGCGTGCAGACAACAGGACACGCTGGACAAGATATTAAGCGCCCCATTGTTTGTGGAACAGCACCATATTTACACTCTAGGGCGGAGTCATCTGGGAATCTCCTTCTGAGCAGGTTCTCTTTACTTGGGCATACCTGAGACTGGAGATTTAAAGACTTCGTGTGGTGGACCGATTGGGTTTGGTATGGATATTTGGTTACTTACCGAATATCAATGACGCCAATACCATCAGTTATCACAGAGTTATTGGCGACGTTGCAGAGGTAGTAGCTGACACATTCGCCCTCCTCGCCGTCGGGCATCTTGCATGACAAGTCCTCATCAGTAGCTGTTGACAATAAGACATATATTAATATAATTTAAAGCCCGATGGGGCTTCGGATAATGTCGAAATTCCAAAGAAAAATGCTTCGTTAGTCCACGTTTGCGCTGAATTTTCAACGTTTAGGCGCCGAGAGTAGAAATCGAACGGTGTGTGAATCGTTCGTGATAATTTTGTTGAATGTTGATGATCCCATGGAGAAAAATAACAGATTAAAAAACTAAAAAACACGCTTTAAAAACCAAACTAAAAAAAGCAGAAAATAATTTCAAAAAAGCGTGGGGTGTTTTTTGAGGAATTTTATAATCAAGTAATATCACGCACATCACGCTTTTTAACCGACGAAAAAACAGAGGAGGTTCTCAAGTCAACGCGTATTTTTTTTAAATGTATGACCAAGCATAACATTTTACAGAGTAGTCCGATTTTGATAATTCTTCTTTTATTGAAAAGGGTATACCCCAAAGTTGGTCCCATACAAATTTGGAAAAAAAATCTAACCCTAAGAGTAGGAAAACAGGGGATGATTGATTGTTCACCCACAGATTTATTTAATGATGAGTTGTGTATTACAAAAAGTACTCAAAAATTAAGTATGTAGTAATTAGTAGATTAGAGCCCTAAAAAATTAAAAAAAAAAAAACTTTTTAACAAAAAAATAAACCGCCGAAAAAACTGAAAAGCAAAAAATAATACTTAAACCTTTTTTGTTTAACCAAAACAACTAAGTTCGGATGTGGGTGACTTTGGATATGTATTTTAATTGTGTGTCACCGCCTTCCGAACGTTCGGTTTAATTTTTTGCTAAAAGTTTTTTTTAAATTATTTTCTTCTTTTTTAGTTTGGTTTTTAAAGCGGCGTGTTTTGTAATCTATTATTTATTTTCTATTTTTTAGTTCTGCTAACTACACAACCGTGATTTTTCAGTGAAATTATTGACTTGCCATCGGTCCTCGATAAGTCTACAAAGTTTAAATGAGATCTGACCGTTTGCAGTGGGCCAAAATCAAGTCCAAGGGAATCGATTACAAACAGGCTTACAAACAAACATACAGGTGAAGCTAATAAAAGCGTGTTAAAAACGTTCGGTTGATGGTCTTGTAGCGGTATCTAAAACGCCACAAACGAATTACACAATAAACTTACGTCACGCAAAATCCTGCATCGCGCAAGCAGAGTTTACCGCGCAACTACGATTTAAACAATGTCCCGACATCAATCGTCGGGCATTTGTGCACCAGATACAACTGCTGTCTGGTCAGAGGATCCTCCCTTTTCTATGGAGGTTGAGTGAACTTTCAATCCTGTTCTTCATACGTCTATAGTCAGTACCACACCCTTTTTGACCACACCTATATGATGTAGGTATACTGTATAAAGTACTTTTAAATTGTTTTGTCTATGCAGTGAAGTTACCTAGCTGCCACATCAAGCCGAATTAATGTTGCGTAATATTCATGGAAAACATAGTACTAGGACGCACAATTTCTGTTTTTCAGGGGTTTTGGTCGATAGGCTAAGTTTTCACAGGGAGGATTTCAAAGCCGTGATTACTTTCTGTCAAGCCCAGCCGATCTATTCTGTTAAAATCTCACTGTGAGAAATTAGGTGAAGTGAGCTGTCATTCCATCGGACACTAGGGATTGATGCTAGTTGCCGTTGAAGACAGGGAAATTTGGCATTAATTCCTTCTGTACATGTGGCTTCCCTGGTACCTCATTAACAGCATCACTATGTGAGAGTTTATTAACTGTTCCCAAATTTCAATGTTAATTTTATTTTTTTTATTTTTTACACTTTCTGATATATTCTCGTCATTATTTGACATTATACAGATTTGTAATATCGACTATTTATTAGTGATTCTCATGGAAATCATGTCACTTGGTTTAAATAGGTTGATTTTACTTATGTAGATTCTTTTACATAATGTGAATGAGAGAACGTTGTAGGCCTTACATACGTCTTTTATATTCTCTAATTTCATTCCTCTAAGTACCTGGTACTTTTTGACAGGCCTGCACTGTCCTCCCATACCTAATATCACTGTTATTTGAAAACATTGTAAAAGCCAATTATTTTGAAAAGAGTAACCGTGGAGTTTCTTGCCGGCTCTTCTTCATAGGAAGCGACAGATTGGAACCGTGCACCTAGCTTCTGACGTTTCATAAGTGCCCTTGCAGGTTTATGTGACGTAAAATATTTTGATTTTGATTTTGAATGACATCTCACTTTAAGCGCACTTCACACAAATGATCACGGTGAGATTTTTACAGAATACACTGCAGGTCACAATGGGGATAAATAAGTATAAGTTCAAGCCGAAAGAAAGTCAAATCTGACAAAACAGAAATACCTCTATAAACTGCACACAACAAAAAGAGTAAAATAAAAACAAGAGATAAAAATCACCCAAAAATAAAATAAATAAAACCATGAAAAAATCACAGCAAACGAATGACAATAGTAGAGTACACAACGCAACGCGCACGCGATGACATAAGTATTGTTAAAGACGCCGTATTAAAAAAGTGATAAGAAGTAGGTATTATGAACCAAAATAATGACATAGGTACAGAAATTGAATACGGAATCGGGAATACAAGGTAACGCGTTTAAAAACGGCGTGTTTGTGGCACTATCTCACCCGATGAGAACCTAGTTGGAGCGAGCTGTCAATATAGTGTTGTTGTTGACAACACAATATTGGCAGAATAGCACTAGTGTTGCTAGTGCTATTCTGTAAAAATCTCACCGTGAAGACATAATTAGGTATGTGAAGTGAGCTTGAAGTAAGCTGTCATTCCACCTGATGGTAGGTAGGGATTGACACTTCTGACAGCTCACTTTACCAAAGTTTTCACGGTGTAATTTTTACAGAATAGATCATCTGTTAGTGCATCCCCCTTAATCTGTACTATTCTGGACAGGATTTAGATAAAAACAGGGCAATAGAATTCAAATGGCGGAATGAAGTGGTATTTAGCAGGTTTAAACAGAGAGAAGTGGAAAGAGAGTATGGTGGCCTTTGGCCTACAGTTGGACATTACAGGCCTTTATTAATAATAATAATAGAGAAGCCAAAACTTACGACTGGAACCGAGTATACCCGATTCAGCGTCACCGACCGGCGACCGACTAAAGCCGAGAATACCCGATTCAGCGTCACTGTCCCGACCGTGACGTGACGGTTCAGTTTCGAACACTGATCAGAAAGAGCGCAGATTGCGCTTAAAGAAGTTTTCACTTTTAAAAAGAGAAACCGAAAACACTCTGGAGAAACACGCCCCTCTTTACAAAAGACTTTCTTGATTTCCTACCTGTCTTGGTATGTATTGATGGATAGTTTGCGAACTCAGGGCAATGTAGCCTTGTTACCTCTTGGCTACGGCTACGACGACCTATACGCTCAAGCGACATGCGTCTTCCTACAGCGACTGCGGAGAAAACAAATGAAAGAATTTGCTTAGAGCGTGCGTAGCGACGGTTTGGCGCGTAACAGTCACGACACTCGAAACAGCGCGGGGTAATTTCGTAACAACCAGTAGGAATGGCTTGAGAGGTGAAATCCAACAGTGTGTTATTTGACACATTGGGATGCACTCTCTTGAATTCTTAAATGTTCAGCTCAATGCCAAAAGTTTAGAATCCAGTGCGCTGTAAAATTTCGCCACGATATTTTAACGCCCATGGGAACGGGGGCTTACGACTACTTGCACCACAGATCACTCAAAATATCGCTCTGTTTCTGTCAATCGTAAAAAAATTACAAAAATGTATCTGCCATCCTTTTCGGCTTGTAGTCTAACCGCATGCAGCTGAATACCAGTATTTTACATGGAGCGGACCCCTTGGTAAGACTGGTTGTCAGACTTTCGGGCTTCTTAATTGATCTTGTATTTAGAATTGCTTATGATTATTTTTTTACATTGTTCTCACATACAGAAGCAACAAGAATAATGTTCCCAAGATTTTGTAATATATCAACTTGATTTTAAAAGAGTGTCCGTGGAGTTTCTTGCCTGTTCTTCTCCATAGAGATCTACGTTTTGGGATGGGAAACTAGCTTCAACTTTCCAACTGATCGACTTTTTGACAATTCAAAAGTGCCTGTAAATGGTTTAATTGAAATAAATGCTTTGAGTTTGAGTTTGAGTTTGAGTCTAATGACCCGTTCCGACTGTCAAACATCCACCAATAACAGCCGAGAATGTGCTTTCCGAGGCACGTAAGGGTCTTCACCGACCGACTGCGGCAAGCGTAATTTAACCTGATCGATCCCATCCGTTCATCAGTTTTAATTAGACACAAGCCCTTCAAGAGACAGAATGATTTCTTAAATATGTTTAACGCTAAATGCATTTAGTGATTTCTGGTACAAGCGGACCGACTGCCTGGTTCACAGCCTCGTTCACACTTTTGCAAAACCGGATGATTAGAAATGAAGGGAAAAACGATGATAACCCTAGAACTCAGATAAATGAAGCTAGACAAACGACAAACAAATGTACAAACCTTTCAAATGTAGAAAAGAATCTGCAGTCTTATTTAAAGTGAAGAAGTTGCTGAAGGGTCCTAGAGGGTCAAGTAAAAGTTTAAGAAAAGTAAAAAATAGAGAATGAACATCCAGATTATTGGTTTGGCGAACCCGAGCGCTGCGTGACGACACGATTCTATATGGACACCAGATAAGGGCATTTCCTAAACACTATTGTCGCGCAAACAAGCGACCGTCAGGTTCATTTTGTTCGACGAACCCGAATGCGTCCTTGCGCCGACAGATTTTCCGAAGAAAGAAGTAACATAGAACGCGACGATCACGTAGTCGTGACTCCGATCGCTTTGGTTAGGATGCGTGGCGATGCCGAATACGCCTTCTAGCTGCGTGATGCTGCGTTTCTTTAAGGACACCTAAAAGGGATTGGAGTCGTAATCTGAACTAGACAGCTGCTGTTCAAGAAGAATTAGATGGCCATTCTTAAAAATGTCAGGGAAAATATATGGTAGAATATAAGTTTTCGGGAGAGTTAATAATATGGGCACATGTTGTCTCTTTAGAGGGTTTTTTAAAAGCAGAAAACGCGCTGCCGATTCACAGCCGTTGACGACGCGTTTTATAAAACCCCATGTGCATAGGCGTCTTTGTATCTTTTAGGAGTGCGGACTGAACTATGACCAACTTAGAGCCAAGAGCTTGCGTTTTCGCAAGGTATTGCATGGCAAATTTGGCTTCCCCGGGAAAGCTTACTTGCGTAACAGTAACAGTACGAATGCCTTTCATTTTGTCAGTTCGACAACATTCATCGCGTTATAGTACGTAGCTGAGCAGACATTTTTTTCTTTTATATGAAGCAATGAACTAGCAATATCCTTGAAAAAGATTCAGATTGTTATTGATAGTGTGTTACACAATTAGTGTGGACGATAACTGATCACCACCGCGTTTACCTGTCGATCTATTCTGCAAAAATCACATCTTGAATATTTAGGTGAAGTAAGCTGTCACCAATGTCAATACCTAGCATCAAGTGGAATGACAGCTCGCTTCAAACTTACTTTACTTTACAGAATAGACCGTCTGAGGACTTAACTAAAGTAATATTTTATCAGCGATAATGATGAATGGAAACTTAAGTCAATCCCGTCGAAAGTTGTTGTAGAAATACAAAACGCTTTGAAATCGATTGAAACTTAACTAGGCCCTCACATTTCCTCGCCATGCAGCCCTGTAACGCCTCTGACCAGATCTTAACCTGTCAATCTGCCAAGCCTTATTTTTCGTTAGGGTCAGCTTCCAGTCTAACCGGATGCAGCTGAATACCAGTATTTTACATGGAGCGACTGCCTATCTGACCTCCACAACCCACTAGGTAGCCAGGTTTTCACTTATCTAACTTGGATATTAGATTTCATTTATCAGCCAAGTACATCCGGTTAGACCGGAAGCTGAGCCCAACATAGTTGGTAGAAGGCTAGGCATGATGATGTCATTTTCCACTTCACTGAGAGCGATATTTTCCATTAGTAACTATCCAATTTATGTTTACCTGTATTTGGCTGGAAAGGTGGCACGATGGTCGAAGCATGAGTCTTGTCCTGGACTGGTTGTGCGGTCGACAACTGATTTTGGTTGGCTCCTGTCCCAGGTGCAGGTCCGAAGATCTGGCTGAGTACTGAATCCAGGTCCCCATTACTCTGGCCGTAGGCAGCTGCCACCAGCACGAGGATGGGTATTATTTTGTACATCTGGAAAAGATATTAAACTTTATTTAAATTGCAAAAGTTTGAACTGAAATCCGCGATGATTTTAAAACAAAAGTTTTCGAAATTTGAAAAACAAGATGGCGGCGATTTGTTCCGATTCTACACGCGCCAAAAGAGACATGTACTTATAAACAGCTAAATAAACTCACATTTACCTTAAATCTTAGACAAACACGTCTATTCTCTCATAATAGGTACTTATATTAAAATGTATATATATATTTATTAAGTAAACATAACATTAGTTAGATAATATAATTATCGGTGGTTGTTGAGGTCAGGTCACTTTGATGCAAATGTTTATTGTTATTAATAAAACATTTATTCTCGCTTCGGTCTCATCGGAATCAAATTAGGTTGTGGATATTCTCGATTGGTGACGAAAGGTCACGCTCTTTAGAATCACCGTGCGTGAGTGATGCGACGGTGGAAGTGCCAAAGTAGCCCTCGAAATTCGAATTTTCTTACGTTTGCAATTTATAGGCCTGTTTGTTGAACAAAATATGAGTCGCGACCGTAACACGTATGTATTTACAGAATTATAGTCATTAAATTCATCAATACAACCCTCTTAGTTCATTTAATTCCATTGAACGACTTTTTAACAGAGTTCAAAAAGGTTATCAATTCAACATGTTTAAATATATGTTACCGGCCAAACCCAATTTCAGGCCAAACTAGTTTGCCCTCTCGGTGTTTCCACTCACATCTGCCTTGTAAATACTTTTTGTTATTCGCCTTTCACTCATCTTCTCAACATGACCAAACCATGTAGACATACTTTTTCTATTATTACTATTGTTGCGCACAGCACGCAGTGCGTTTAGTTGGGGGAGTAAAACGCAGTGGTAATTGTAAAAAGAATCGGAGGGCGGATGGCGACTAACTCGCGAGCGCGGGAGTGTTCAAAAGCGCGTGTGCGCGCGCGTTGCGGCCGGTGGCGGGACGACGACTGACTCGGGAGTGGGGAGCGCGCAAGTCTATACTTGCTTCCGGAAACTTCGAGCATTGCGGGCGCGGCGCGCGGGGTGGCGCTGTACGTACATTAGGGTTGCCAGCTAGTCGCCACTTTGCTCCCCGATTAATTTATTTATCAAAAATCAAGGCAAAAAAACACTACAAAACAAACATTTTTATTCTATCCCCAACATCCTCCCCCTCAGTGTCGGCACGACACTCAAAACAATGAACAACAGACACTAAAGTGACACAAATGACACTAGACACTACGTCAAAATACAGCTACCCTAGCCGCGGGACGTTTAAGTATCCCTTGTTTAGTCCTAATGTCAACAACTCTTACGCGTCCGTCAGCACCAGGGTACACGGATTGTACTACACCTTTAGGCCAGCTATTACGGGGGGAGTTAGGGTCAACTATTACTACCACGTCACCAATCTTCAATTGTGCGCCCTCTTCTGTCCACTTTCGGCGCGGAACCAGATCGGGAAGCACTTCCTTCATCCATCTGGCCCAAAAATGGTCAGCTAGACGCTGGGAGATACGCCATTGTTTGCGCAGACACAGATCTTTATCGGTGAAAACTCTTGCTTCAGGTAAATCGGTTTTCCAGGTTTTCTGCATCAAAATCTTCGCCTTAATAGTAAACGGTCCGAGAAAACCGTGAATGTCAAAAATCGACATAATAATACGTAGCATTTCGCGTTTCGTAGGTTTACGTTTTAAATTTACGATATCATCGGGTATACGCTTCAAGGACAAATCGAATCCTAACTCGTCGCTAGCGGGGTACCATAACAAACCAAGTGTCCTTTCAGACCGATTGGAATCTTGATCAATGGAGCAACAGGCGCTGTCACTTAGAGCTTCCTTCGGTAGGTTTTCCAGAACAGCTGGTACGTTGCTAGCCCAGTTCCGTATTTCGAATCCACCCTGCTGGTGAATATAACAGACTTCCTCTATCATTTGTTTCGCGAGGCCAACTTCGGGTAAACTGTCGATATAGTCATCCATATAATGTTGTTTGCAAATAGCGTCGACAGCCTTAGGGTAAGTATTTTTAAAGTTCAATGCGTTTTTATTTTTAATATGTTGCGCGATAAAGGGCGAGCAGTTCGCGCCAAATATTAATGACGTCATAGCGTATTTCTTAATGTCCTTAGTGGTTTCATCGCGGAATAAAAATCTAAGAGCCTGCTGATCTTTTTGTTTAATTTTAATCCTTAAGAACATGTCTTTAATATCTGCAATAATTCCAATTTGATTTTCTCTAAATCTAAACATAATTCCGAATAAAGACTGTAATAAGTCCGGCCCTGTCAATAAAAAATCATTGAGAGAATAACCTTGTGTTTTTGCTGCTGCGTCGAAAACTAAACGTAATTTCTTTTTATTAGGGTTATCGACCCCGAAATGCGGTAGGTACCAAACGCGGTCGCTAGACTCCCCCTCGTCTAGCTTCCTAGCATAATTATTCGAAAATAAATGCTGAATACGTTCCTGATAACGTGACGCGTAAGCGCTGTCGGCTAACATTTTTTTCTCAACTGACTTTAAACGATTTACGGCAGTCTGATAAGAATCAGGCATAACAAAGTTATCATATTTCCAAGGCAATTCTACATACCATTGATTATCAATTAACTCACATGTATTATTTAATTTGGACACAGCACGCAACTCGTCTGCATTTTGTCGCGGTTTCTTTAAAATTCCTATTGACTCTAACGTAAATGATTCTCTTACTAACTCATGCAACTCAGAATCACAACAACGTTGCGCGCTGCTACCACTAGTGTTACAATCAGCTGACATGTTTACGTTGTTTACAATGCCGTGTACACACCACCCTAGCGGCGTCTGTGTTACATAAGGTTCATTTCGATTATTACTTTTTATACATAAAATAGGAGCAATAACCTCGTAGTTGTCCTGACCGATTAAAAGCTTAGGCTGTGTGTCACATTGGCACAAATCATATTTTTTATAATCAAAGTGTGAATAACTACCTAAATCTATACACGATAAACGTTGCTTAGGTAAGTTAAGTTCGTTCATTTTACGAGCACATATGTTAAAATGATCACCTTTAGTGTTAGAAATGTCAAGACTTACGGTCTCCGTTTGGCACACGAGCTCACCGGAATCCCACGCGCTGCGAGCGCGCAGGGTCACTTTCTTACCGTGCAGTCCCACCTGGTCGGCGAGGTCCGCGGCGATCAGCGTGACAGTGGCGCCGTCATCCAGCAACGCGTGAGTGTGGACACTGTCTTTGGGTCCGTGAACGGTAACCGGCACTGTTTTTAGTAACACTTTAGGCACTGATACACTAACACTAGAAGTGGACGCACTTGCGTGGGCGACCGTGTCTTCGGGGCGTGACTCCATGGCCGCTGACGGGTGCACGTGAGCTCCGTCCACCGCGGGGCGGACCGCGTCGGGGCGCGCGGTCTCTGACGATGCCGGTGCGCGCGGTGCCGCTGACCGCGCGGCTGCTGGGAGCGCCGGCGCATCTGGGGTGCGCGCCGCGGGCGCCGCGGCGGCGGCAGACTTCGTCCAGTGAAGAAGAGAATGGTGTGGATGTCCACACTCGTTGCAGTTCGGAGCGCGGCACGCGGAGGGTTCAGTGTGTCGCGTGCCTAAGCACTTGTAACATAGGCTTTTCCTACGTGCGAACTGCCAACGATCACGTTTCATAGCACGTTTGAATTTTCCACATTTTTCTAAGGTGTGCGATGGAGAGACACGACAATATATGCACTTATCGTCGGACGTAGTAGTGCACGATAACACTGGATGAGTTTTATTTTCATATTTCTTTTTCGCGTCGTTCTGACTTTGTATAAAACTAACACCTGAAGTTGCGACGATATTAGCTTCTCTGTATAAAAATTCTGACAATAATTCTAGTTTGGAAGAATTATTTTGTCTATTGTAGATATATTCTGCCCACTTATTGATAAGAGCGGGCGGCAACTTTGACAATACTATAGCTGTTGTTTCCGGGCTAAGTAGGTACTCGTTGCACTTGATAGCTTTAACAGCTGTTACGTAGTTTTTTACTTTAATTGCAAAATTCACTATCTCTATATGGTATGCAGTGGGAAGCGGGTTGATCTTCTTTAACTGAGTATATATTTTATTGATAATGCACTCAGGTCTGCCGAATCGCAACTCTAAAGTTTCAATTATAGCTTGCGGTGTTGTGTTGCCGATAAGGAGCGATGACACGGCCTCTTTCGCGTCACCACGGAGGCACTTTCGTAACCGCCAAATGTTTTCAGAATCGCTATAACTACATAGGAGTGACGACTCTTTATATGACTCCTTGAATTGCAGCCACTGCATAGGATCACCGTCGAATACCGGTAAATCTTTTGAAGTTGCTAGGCGCGTGAGCAGCTCTCTGTTGTTGTCACGACCATTAATTTTCATAAATGTTTGGTGCAGCGCCTCCGTCAACTGTTGGATACTGTTGTCATGCGGCGGACGCTCGTCAGCGAACTCCTGTTGACGGGCGGTGTGGTGCCAGGGTTTTCCCCACGGATCTGATGGATCACACTGGCGATCTTCATTAACTGGCATTGAGTATGCTTGGTCGCAGACGTTTTCTGCATATTCTGCGCAATTACTTTGTTGCGTAATAGACGCGACGCCATCTTGTTTTGCTAGCCACGTGTCGATCATTCTTGAATTTCTCGAAACTGAACGTCGGCTTTCTTCTTCTAAATCGGCTAGATCGACTTGTAGTTTCTTCAAGGCCAAGTCTTTTTCTATTTTAGCACGTTTTTCGGCCAACTCGAGATCGATTAGGGCCTGTTTTTGAGCCGCCTCGTATTCCAACTTCTTGCGGGCCGCCGACGAACACGCGGTTGAATCACTTTTCGCCGATTTTGTTACCACTAACGGTTCACTTCTGTTAGCCACCTGCTCCAAGGCACGCGTTTGACTGCGTGTTTTAACACTAACACCTTTCGGGGGTGTGCGGAGCAGCGACATCCCTGCATACAGGTTTCAGTCCAAACTAAACACTAGGGGCTCGAAATCCGGTTCGAAGGACCAGCTTAATGTTGCGCACAGCACGCAGTGCGTTTAGTTGGGGGAGTAAAACGCAGTGGTAATTGTAAAAAGAATCGGAGGGCGGATGGCGACTAACTCGCGAGCGCGGGAGTGTTCAAAAGCGCGTGTGCGCGCGCGTTGCGGCCGGTGGCGGGAAGACGACTGACTCGGGAGTGGGGAGCGCGCAAGTCTATACTTGCTTCCGGAAACTTCGAGCATTGCGGGCGCGGCGCGCGGGGTGGCGCTGTACGTACATTAGGGTTGCCAGCTAGTCGCCACTTTGCTCCCCGATTAATTTATTTATCAAAAATCAAGGCAAAAAAACACTACAAAACAAACATTTTTATTCTATCCCCAACAACTATAAAGAAAAAATGAAAGAAAAAGTATTTATTAGACCCGCACAGGAATATCACAAAGTTATCTATACAATATGCTTAATAATAAATTTAAATTTAAAAAGTTCAATAAAAAAACAGTCCCGTACGAGGCCAAAAGGCCCCTATCTCAGCATGATGCTGAGCGCTGGTATTCTGATAGAAAATAATACATTAACTTAACGACATTGTGACTTGTGACTACATAACCGTTAGAATCAAATGCCCAATGATAAATGTGACATCATGAAACTTGTTAGAAACTAGTTTCTAATTGCTAAAGACAACTAAAGAACTTGTATTTTTGTTTGTTTATAGGACACTAACACTTCTTCTACGATTTCGTTCGCGTAGATACTTTAACACCGCGTAGGGAATCCCCGTTTACGGAGTATTACAAAAGTGGAAGAATACGAACTTTATGATTTACTTAGAGGTTGGTTGTTTACCGAATGCAATCTTAATGTCAATCCCTGGCGTCAGGTGGGATGACAGTTCATTTAAAGGTCACATCACCTAAATTAATCACGGTGAGATGTTTACAGAATAGACCGGCTGATATTAGAGATTGACACTTTGACACTCTTGACAGCTTATGTCACCTAAGTGTGAAATTGACATTAGAGAACATGCGGCGTGCCACGTGAAAAAGATTATGTAAGGGCAAACTGTAGATTAAACGTCACAAAGATGCACTAAGGGCTGATTCCACCAAGGAAATTGCACTCGATCAGGACATACAGACTGCGGTCAAGAGCTGTCAGTGTCATCTTTGATGTGGGACTGTTGACACTGACAAACAGCTCGTAGTCCCCAAAACGGGTCAAACCGAAGATTCTAGTTTCTAGTATTCGAAAAAAAAACACACAGATTGTACCTACATATTTTTTATTTTTAACACAGCGGAAAATTCTACTTGTTTTTTGACATTCGACATCCGGGAGTTTTTTTAAACGGATTACACTGAATCAAGTAAGTATGTGCTAGAATGCTAGATCATTATTGATTTGCTGACCGTTTTCCTGTTACTTATTGGTTATGAATGAGGTTGTAATTATTTAAGTAAATAGGTTTTTTTTTGTATTAACTAACTATAATAAATACGCTCAGCACACAGAAGAAGTGATGTGCCGAGTCGCTGTCTTGGTGGACCGAGTCGACTCGAGTCGGTTTATACGGTATTCGAATCTTGACTTGATTCCGCGATTCGAGCCCAGTACTCGAGTTCTATGTTTGGTATTCGAACGTTGACTCGATTCCAGGACTCGAGTCTAGAAATACGAGTCCAGAACTCTAGTCTGGAAATTCAAGTCCAGTCCATACACCTGAAGCTTTTTTGGCGCCATGTTGTAATAAAGTTAAACAGTTCACTAATAGTAAAAAAAGTTGCAGGTTCAAACTTGTATTATTAGGCATCCTTCATTGCTTCAGTAAACAGAGATCGAGTACGGGTGAGTCAACTTAACTCAAATACTAGTCAGTTGTACTCGCATAATAGCATCGAGTCAGTGAGTACAAAATCGATTCTTCCTGACTCGAGTACCGGAATCGAGTACTCGAATCAAAATAAATTGGTATTCGAGTAGGCGAGTCCAAAGCAGGGATCGAGTCTGACTCGAGTCACGCCGTACTCGGCACATCGCTACACAGAAAGCTTTGCGAGTTGCTCAGAGAGCCATGGAGCGTTCCATCAGGCTTATAGACCAAGTTCCAAACGTCGAGATAAGAAGACGAACGAAGGTCTTCGATATCGGAAAGCGTATGTTAGTTGGACAGGACACCTGGCAAGGCGCAGTGGTGACAAGTGGAGTAATGCTGTGACAGAGTATCGTCCAAGGTCTGGAAGACGAGATGTCGGTCATCAGGTGGCGAGATGGGCGAACGACGAAAAAGTTAATTTGTCGGGTGTAGGATTCACTTCGAAGGGTCGAACATAAAGATGTTCGACACTAAAGAGACCGGCCCATATCTTCGTTGGCGGAGTTAGAGAGTAGGCCCCGTGAAGGTTCGACCAACGTAGCGCGCGAAATTCTAAAATTTCTTACGTCTTTTGCAAATTACAACGCTATTCCACGTCGTATAATGATTAAAATTCAATACGCGACAGTAAATTATCCTACTCATCATCAATATTATAAATGTGATTTTTTGTATGTTTGTTACTCAATCACGTAGAAACGGCTGAACGGATTGAGATGAAATTTGGCACACAGATAGTTTATAACCAGGAATTAATATATAGGATACTTTTTCCTGAGGGACAAAAGCTAGTGATAAAATAATTACTAAGTAAATTAAAATAATTTAAAACATCAATACAACTCTTGAAATTACATTCCCTGCAAATAATACTATTTCGTTATAATATGACGATTTGCTTTATTGAAAGAACACGAATCATAAATGCAGATGACTTTCTTCATTAAGTTATGAAACCGGTTTTAAGCACAATAAAGTGGTTAAAACTGGAAACTACGTCACCGGGAAGTACCTTAATTCAGTAAGACATATCTAGCTACCAAAGTGATGTTCGCACGTATTTTGAAATTAATTTAATCGAATAAAAATCATTGGATGTTTAAAAAAACAATGGAGATGATTGACCTTAGTATTTAATACTAGCTTTTTCCCGCGGCACCGGCCGCGTGGATATTGGTTACTTATCGGTTAAAAAGTAGCCTATGTCCTTCTCGATATCAGGCTATATCTCTACCAAATTTCATGACGATCGGTTCAGCGGTTTAGGCGTGAATGCGTAACAGAGACAGACAGAGTTATTTTCGCATTTATAATATTCATCATCATCATTTCAGCAGAAAGACGTCCACTGCTGGACATACGCCTCCCCTAAGCTCCTCAAACAGAACAGGAGGGCGTGTCAGACTTTTACTGACTAAAACCCACCCATGTTCCTTCAGTTGCCTGTGTGCCAGGGGCCGCGGTATCTCTTTCCAACAACCCGCACCCCTGGCAGGCATCGGCCCTTGCGGACCCCACCAGTTGGAGCTGACATGTCTTTGAGGTGAGGTGTAAGAGGTCTTGCGTTCACTATGTTACATGTTGTATAGTTTCTGGCGAAGAAGGCGAAACGTGCACAATCGTCATCGAGTCATCTAGCGTCATCGGTCATGCCATTCGTTCATAGTCGTCCTTAACGCGTAATTATATTCATGAATAATCGAATGGAATTCCCCTAGAGGTTGTTTTTTTAACGGTTCAACTGTATCCGTTTGTAAACATAGTTTAACAAGAAATAAATAAGTTTCGTCAACTCTGTTGATTGACCTTCGAATAAATAAAAAAAATCAAATCAAATTATTTATTTGCATAATACAGGTAGGTATAAAGAGACAAAGAGTGTTACAAATAAATGTAAAGTACACTTAGGTCCTTATCAGCGAGGTCGTAGATCAAAATGTTATTCCTGCATTTATCCGCAATGTGTATGTAACCATTTTTAAGTTTTTCTTGAGAATAAAATAATTTAACTTTTAAAATAATTATTTGTTTTATTCCGTTTTTGGTCATTTTAAATTATCGGGTTGGAGGCTCACAATTTAGTTAGTATTTTTTTAAATATGGTTTTTTCAATAAGTAGGTACACGTTTTTAGTTATTCCGCTGTCAATACACGTGTTGTAAAAATGTGAGCACCATGTATCTATCATAAAATTAATTTATCTGTCATTGCTTTATGTTAATTCTTTTTACCTGTTTTGGTATGGTAATTTTAATCTGGATGTATCGTTTTCACACATAAGTAATTATTAATGTTTGTTATACAACGTGTAACAGAAAGGGTATATACCTTATGTCGGTAAATATAGCTTTTTAGAATTATGATAATTAAAATTATTAATTCAACACTCTAAGTTCATTTAATCCCATTAAATGACAATAATCACCTGACCTGCAAATTGAAACAAAAAAATGTAAGAACATTTTGATGTTTCGGGCTACCTGGGCGCTTCCCCCGTAATTGATAAGCGATTTTATGATATAAATAGAATAGAATAGGTCTTTATTAGATCGCTCCGTGTGGTGCCGGACGTAAAAGAATTGCACCATTCCCGTGGGTGTCGTAGAAGGCGACTAAGGGACTTACTAGAGAATGGGCAGCAGCGTTCTCTATGCATTTGACCACCATACTGCGATCGCCAACCCGCCTGCCAAGCGTGGCGATTATGGCAAATCCCCCTCTTTTGGGGGAGGCACATGTCCAGCAGTGGACGTCTTTCGGCTGATGTGAGGACTTTATTTGCTTAGAATGTAGGTACATAAAAATAAAATAATAAATACAGATTTCTCAAACGCATCCGTGTATGTGTAGGTAGTTTTAAATACCGATAACCGAAATACCGATTTTAATTCATAATTACGTATATTTATGTATCTACGAATAAATAAATAAATTACCTTCTGTTTTTTGGTTACTTACTTTTAATTTATTACCGTGTAAATAGTAAGATGCATTTATATTGTATATAAAATAAAATATTCACTTCTTATTTTTTTAATAAATCCTAAAGAATAAGATAGCCAGATTCTTTCAGTAGATCAGTCAAGCAAGAACAAAAAGGGCTTGAAAAAATCTGAAGTAACGAGTAACTTTTAAATAAAATATAATTCATTAAATAGATTATAAAATTATTAAACTTACATTAATATAAACCCCGCAGCCCCAAGTCGTACCAACCAGTCCTGCCGATTGCACCAAACAAAAATAAAAAAAAAACGAAATCGACTAACAATTAATGTCAGACAAGTAATCAAATCGATTAACGATTATTAACCGATTACTGTCGACAATAATCGTATACATTTTTACAGTAATTTTTCTATGTTTGTCGCATTCTTTTACATTTGCCATTAGTGCTGCTAAGTCGAAAGTTATTGTACAAATTCAATTAGTGTTGGGGATACACATATCGTAGGGGTAACCCTTGAAGCTTGTAATGGCTAGCTCGCTGTCCGGTAAGGACCAAGCCCGGGTCGACGGCGCGTTGTGTTCCACGCGCGCCTCAAAGAGACGTCAGCACTAACTGATGGGGTCCACAAGGGCCGATGCCTGCTAGGGGTGCGGGTTGTTCGAAAGAGATACCGTGGCCTCTGGCACACAGGCAACTGAAGGAACACCGGTGGGTTTTAGTCAGTAAAAGTCTGACACCCCGCCTGACGCTCTCCTGCTCCACTCAGAGCGGGAGAAGGAGTTCCATGATTTTTGTTCACCCAAAAAGTGCTCAACGCGCCTAAAGAAGTTTTCACTTCAAAACCCTTGAAGCTTTAAGAGGGATTTAATAAGGTAGCTCGCGAAATTCACATTTTCTTACGTTTATTGTAATTTGCAGGACAGTGTCAGGTTTTATGTTGATTAAAATATAATTCGCGACGGTAACAAATACGGCTTTAAAGAATTAAAATCATCAACAAAAACCTGTAAATTCATTTAATCCCATTTAATGATTTTACATGAAATAGTCTTATCGTGGGATTAAATAAATTTAGAGGACATAGTCATTAAAATCATCAAAAAATATTTTTTCTGGGAATAAATGAACTTAGGTATAAGTTCATTTAATCCCATTAAATGATTTTGTCATTGAATAAATGGGATTAAATAAACTCACAGGGTTTTATTGATAATTTAAATGATTATAATTAAATAAATACTATAATCAACTTATAACCAGACACTGAATTGAAAATTGCAATAAATGTAAGAAAATTTGAATTTCACGGGATACGTTGCTGCTTCCCCCTGAACACAATGGCCCCATGGCATAAGAGGAAGGAGGCCTGTACTCGAAAGTGGGTGGGACCAGACTGCCAATGATGGTGATGAATCAACCTCCGCCAGCTGATGGTAATTGGGCCACCACTGTGGCGGCATCTGCATGGCCACATGCGAACTCTTACTACCCGTAATGACTCTCAAAGATCTACGACAGCTGGGACCCACGGCGTAACGTGTTTTCCGAGGCACGGAGGGGTCTCGATATGCAAAAAGTAGACCCGAACGCGGCAAGCGTAGGTAGCTCAACCTTCGATAGACCCTTGTGGCTGTTATTATTTAGCCACGAGACCCTCATGTACTAGTAACTACACCGAGATTTACAAATCTTATCCCAATGAGTTAAGATCGATTGATCGTTTAGGTAACTTAATATTTTGAGCAATAAAACATTTATTTATTTAAACTTTTCGCACCCAAAAAAAGGTACAAAGGCGGACTTAATGCCTTAGGCATTCTCTACCAGTCAACCAAGGGTGGTGAAGAGATTAGATGCAGGTGCTTTGGTTGAGAGGAATAATTATACATAATACTATTCAAAATACAATCATCATAATGAATTATACATAACATGGATACACTAAAACATAAATAGATTATAAACTTATAAATTATAATACATACATATTTACTATGATATATTTATGTCACCGTAAAATTATATACCGTTAGATTATAATCTATCTCGCGAGATTGTAAACTATCGAAAGATTGTGAACCGTTGCATACTGCTTACAATTTAACGCATTATTTTTCGGTAGATTATAATCTATCGAAGTGAAACCGTCAAATTGTGAACTGTGAGACGGATTGTACCTTGCGCTATTACTAAATAGTCAAGTGACTGCCACTGAGGGACTACTCACAGTGGCCATTGCTCTGTGGGTATGACGTCAGTTTGCTATATAAACAAATGCGGTGATATTTTATGAGACAATTGTCTATAATTAAAAAAAAATGAGTTATTTTTCTACTTACCGTAGGTTTGCTGTTCCTGAATGCAAAATATTATTTAAATATACTTTGGTTACGAAAATAACAAAAGTACAAAGTTGCTCAGTTGACATGCCTTATGACGTAATAAATAACATGGCGACTACTATTTCACAGTGTTCAAAAACAGATTTAAAAAAACTGAAATCTTTAAATTGTATTTTAAAATTTATTTTGTTGTTTCATGAAGTAAAACTAATATTTTCCGACTGCATTTTGCCTATGCTATCTCAATAACATATTTTTTAATTCTTCCTCATATTGAGTAAAATACCCTATTATTAGGTTTAAGTACAATGTAATAGAAGGCGAGCCTATTGCCACCAACCGGGTACAAATCCAGTCTCTCTATGAGGTGCTACTGAGAATTGATAATTAAAAAGCCCAATGACACCGCCCGACCTGGGAAACGAACTGTTACAGTTTGCACGTCGATGTCTGTGCCTGTATTATACACCATCAAAACAATTCGATACATAATTTCCTTGTCCTGGTAAATGCGTCAAAACTAGCTTACCTACTAGCGAAACTATTACGAATTAGGAATCCCCTGGACCGCTGCAACAAGCCACATTTACAATGAGATTCAATACTAAGTATATTAATGTCACCGTAACATTATGAACACCGTCAGTTTATAATCTATCTCGCGAGATTACAAAATATCGAGATATTGTGAACTGCCAAAACCATTTAACGCACAATTTTTCGATAGTTTATAATCTGTCCGACAAATTTTGAACTGGTATCAAAACGGATAGCACCTTGCGCTGTTACTAAATAGTCAAGTAACTACCTCTAACTTAGAAGTAGCGCTCACCGGCCGCTGCCGCTCACCGGCACCGCTCGCTTCGCTCGCTCGGCTCGCGCGCGTTTTGTCGCAATTCTAACCTAACCTATTCGGTCGGTAAGCAGTATGGTGCCGTTCACATTTTATCGACAGTTTATAATCTCGCGAAATAGGTTATAAACTGACGGTGTTCACAATCATACGGTGACATATATACAAATAAATCTATAATACGAATAATATAGCTGAACAGTTTACTTGTTTGAACGCGCTAGTCTCTGATTCTACCAGTCGTATTTGAAAAAATCGTTTTGTATTTGATACATAAATTCTTGAGGAAGGTTTTGGGTTTTTTTGCATCACGCTACGATCGTAAGGAGCCGAGCAAAAAAAAAAACAAAGAAACAACGCAAAGCGAAAACGTAGAACCGCGGTTGGGCGATGCGATGCTATAGAATCTATACAGAAGCTAGAGCACTAGATAAATGAATACGTATGAAAATACCCAACGTTCAATACTGAGTTTTTTCCAAACGAAAAAGTTTTTTTTTTTTGCTTCCTCGAATTCTGTATGCAATTACTTTTTTGTACTAACAATAGACACGTAGTGTATGAGCAAAAAGTTTTGTCTGTGATGACTAGGTACTAACACTTCATTAATTTGTTTATTTACACATAAAATAACGTAACGTCTGTATGTGTGAATGACATCTCGCTGGTCAACCTATGAGGTTACCGGCTGATTTAAACGGACTTGCTTGTGACAATCTTCATAAATTGAGGCCTTCAGCCAGGGCTTCCAAACTTAAAAAAAACTAAGCGACCACACGCTAAGGGCATCATCCCATTCGTTCCCAATTCATCCCAATCGGCTGTTCCATAGATTTTGACCGCGTAGGTATTGCACTTTTCTTTGAAACAGTTGATTTTTTTTTTAAACCGACGTAAAATTTCTGCGGTAGGGGTTCTAGAATGATATGCTGAATTCATGGTTACAGTTTGCGCACTGGATAAAAACTTATCCTGTATATAGTACAAACATTATATTATATTATACCTCTTTATAATTTAAATCACAGTTCGAATATCAAATAGGTAAATATCATCAAAGGTTGTTAAGGTCATCAATTCAATAAACTGGTATTTCGCTACAAATTCAAGTTTATAAGGTGAAGAGAAGCTGAGCAATAATTTTTGTTTTATATTTTTATTTGCAATGACATAAGGTAAAATCTTGTTTAAAACTAGCACACCCTGTGACTTCGTTCGCGTGAATTTCAATATTTTCCTACATATTTTAACACCACATCCATCTCTCAACATTTGCTTAGCATATTTTCAAAAACTTTTGGGGTCGCCTTCCAGTCTAGCTGGTTTCACCTTTTTCATAAGTTCAGGTAATCCAGGTTATAAACTAATTTAATATTTTAATAAATATATTTAAATTTAATTAAAAATATAGATAAATATAAAATATAAAAAGTTTTTATTGATTTTCATACAATTGTTTTAAAGCACAAAATTGAGGCAGCCCCGGTAAGTTATAATGATACTTGTGATGGGATTACCTCGCAACTTTCCATGGGTTGCTAACTACAATATTGAGACATATGTAAGTGATTATGTTATGTTATTATGTATATTATGTTTGTGTGTATTATATATGTGTGGTTTATGTAATTTAACCTAATTCTCTGATTGTATGTGTAATAACTATGTAGTAGTTTTGACCGATAACTTGTACAAGTGGTGCAAACTGTAATTAAAAGTTGTTTAATAATTATTAATAAATAAAATGAACTATCTGTGTGCTAAACTTCATACCATCCATTCAGCCATTTTTGCGTGATTGAAAGGTGATTGGGTAACAGTAACAACAAATATCCAAAGCATACATATTTTCAAATATAATTATTAAGTAGGTACTTAGTATGACCATCTAGTCCACTGGTTATGTAGATAAAAATGTATAAAAACTACCTGAGGTACTCAGAATTGAGAAAAAGATTGCTGTTCTTTGAACTATATATAGTAGATAAATAAAAATGGAGTGTCTGTTTGTACTACTAAAATAACCGCTTTTTACTAAATGCAGGCTGTATACACGGTACCTATACCAAAACAATTTTTTTTTTACATTTTCGGTTAAATTTTGTTCCGGTTAATCTCTGAAAAAGCTGGACCAATTTATTTATTTATTTTTATAAATATATATAATATAAATAAATAATAAAAAAAATACTATTCCACGCGGACGCAGTCGCGGGCACAGCTAGTTACAAATAAATTAAAAAGTTATTACTAATACTAAATAAATGTTATTATAGCATAAATGAATATTTAATCTACAAATCTATAGAACTGACATGATAATATAAATTAATAATAAAATTTTACATCAAATTATTAATTAATAAAATGTCACCTTAGACTATACTTAAAATAAGTTAGTTACATGTATACCTAAATAAGTCCTCTTCCTTCAAATTTTTCTGTTGCTGTGCCCGACAGGGTCCACGATTGTTACAACAAATGTTTACTTACCGCATATAATAATAATAATAACCTTGTTCCTGATACCGGTGGGCTACTATTTTTTATATTTCTAAATGTTTTTATATATTTTATATTCTAATATTTAAAAATGTAATTGATATGTATTTATTGAAATAAAGGAGATAATAATAATTAATAATAATAATTTATTTCATAAAAAACGTATACAAAAAGAGTACATTTAGCCATCAGTAGTAAATTTCCCGTACAATTATAGTGCCTAAAAATAAAACTATTTCTAAAATATTTTTATTACAAGTGCAAGTGATAATGTTTTGGAATTAGAATATTAGGTAGCGAGCCGCCCGATCTAGGTTTATTTAAACCTGTGTTTCAACCTGTGTTTCCTGTGTATATGCATGTACATTGTGGAATGCAATCTAGGGTGGGGCAGGCTGGGTACGAGCCCTGGGCGCCTATCGAAGGGGGGCGCAAAAAGTCGCCAATTATAAAAAAAAAAGCAATAAAACATTTCATACTGTTACCTATACCTAAGAAATCTGAACAGCTACTTGAATATATTGCGCAGTATGGGGATGAAAGCGTATTTCCAAATCTGCCTATTTCTATACAAATTCTCTTAAAATTGCAGCATAGATTTTTTAGCAAGTTGAAATAATACCTTCGTTATTGGAGGCTGTAATTGGTCAAGAATGGTTAGGCGACCTAGCTTTGTTCAGTGTAGACCGGGAAGATAATTTACAAAGGGGCGCAAAAGTGATGCGTGCCCAAGGCGCCATTTTCTATGGGTACGCCCCTGACTGCAGTAACTGATTGAGTATAGATTATAATCACCGGCCGACCGTACCAAGATTTATCAAACTAAATCTAAAGTATTTTTTCTTAGTAGTTTTTGTTTTTTTTGAAAGCCGGTTGTTTTTCTATTATATTTTTTTTTCACTTTTATTTGTCGTACGGTCTACCTCACACAAATTCGTATACCACTACTTACTATGTAAACCAATGCCAATATTGGCAGGAGTTTTATAACATTACTAGTTGCTCCACGCGGCTTCGCCCGAGTGGAGGTCGAAAATTATCCCACGAGAACGTATTACCGGGATTAAAAGTAGCCTATATGTTAATCCAGGTTACAAACTATCTGTTTGCCAAATTTCATCCAAATCCGTTCAGCCGTTTTTACGTGATTGAGTAACAAACATCCAAACATCTTCACAAATTTCACATTTATAATATTACTAGCTTTTGCCAGCCGCTTCGCCCGCGTGGAGGTCGGTGTACTATACATATAAACGTTCCTCTTGAATCACTCTGTCTATTAAAAAACCCGGCATCAAAATCCGTTGCGTAGTTTTAAAGATTTAAGCATACATAGGGACAGACAGCGGGAAGCGACTTTGTTTTATACTATGTAGTGATTGATAGTCATCAATTCAGCTGAAAGACGTCCACTGCTGGACATAAGCCTCCCCCAAAAGGGGGGATTAGCCATAATCGCCACGCTTGGCAAGCGGGTTGGCGATCGCAGTATGGTGGTCAAATGCATAGAGAACGCTACTGCCCATTCTCTAGTAAGCAGGCGCGGTCCGAGAGGTTTCACGACCTCCCCGCAAAGCCGTAAACGGAAAGCTTAAAATAGTAATTTTTCGTAAATATAATACATTTTCTTATTAATATGTAGGTAGGGTTTGTCTGTGACCCCCCCCCCCCCCAAAGTCTTTGGCTGCGACCGCGCCTGCTAGTAAGTCCCTTAGACGCCTTCTACGACACCCCTTTGACATCCAGCACTACACGGAACAGTAGTGATAGTGATAACAGTAAGATTAGTAGGATCAACATACACAAAGTGGATTAAATTCGTGCTATTGAAGCTAACACGAAAACAAACAAAGGCAACATAAATTCATACGGGCGTAAATCCAATCAAAATCGGTCCACAGTTGAAGAAAATATCGATAAACATGCCTAAGAAAAAACACACAGAAAAACATCTATCTTGAAGTCGTTAAAAAATAATCAAAATTAACATCACATAGCTACAATTATCTTAGACCCACAGTTTAACAAAATGGTAGAAAGTGTTTTTAATTAGGTATTTAATAACGATAACCTTTTGAACCATGGAATCGTGATTATTGTTTATCGCTCGAACGATTTACTTAAACATATATTAGGCAATGTTTTTCCAAATAGCGGTTTTAAAGAATTACTGATGGAAATCACACGTAGATACTATGGTTTATTTTTGTCTAAATCGATTGAACTTACTTTAGACCAAATACATTAAATTATTTGTATTAAATCTCTTTGCTTTAGACTGTATTTCTCAACTTTAAATGATTTTCTTGGCAAGTTTTTCGATGAGTAACACTAGCACTGGGCGCTGGCACTAGGTGTTTCTAGCACTTATCTTAGAGTCATAGTTTTTATAGTTATATCAATAAAAACCAACTACCCTTCGATGACTCCAAAATGATTGCACATTTCATAATATATGCGACTATTATGCGTTCTTTCTAGAATAAAATAATAATTCATAGTACATCACAAATAAAAACCATACATCTTCATAAAAACAAAAAAAAAGTTTCTGACCATTTTGACCGTTCCCTGATAAGACGTCCCGAAAAAAAATCAAAATGTCACCCACCTTTTTCGTCCACAGACAATGTTCAGCACCAAAAGTTGCACTATTAAAACATATTATTCTACAATACAAGCACTGTTGAGTTCTCGGAAGCCGGTTCTATGTGTTTCTGAGCTTATTTTCCTCATGTGACAAGGTCGTTTAGCGAGCGTTCGGCGCGAACTGGACGCGGATCAGCGCGGATGTTTAATATAAATGTGGCCGCCATTTTAATTTGATTACATGTCAATAATGGCTGACCATTGTGACGATTTAATGTCGCTTTTCTTTGGGTTCAGCACCCATTGGGTGCCAACGGGACCCCGTGTCTCACAGTCACATAGCTGTACCTTTTGAACAATAGGCAGACACTTTAAATTTTCACAGTGTGTACTACTATGGCTGCTATAGCGACAAATAAAAAAAAATGCGTAACACACAAACAGTAACAATAGGTTTACTTTGACAGTCCAGCAACATTCATTGCGTTATGTTGGTGAACAGACAAATGTTCCGAACATACATATGAAGCAATGTATTTCTTTTAAAATTAAATTAAATAATTAGACGTTATGAACAAGTTTAAAAAGTGAAAAGGGAATAGCTCACTGGGCATCAAAGAATTCGTCCGCTTTGTTGTCAGTGGGAAAAGTGCCCAAAAGGCTGGCAGCGTTGCCACGTTGGATGGCAATGCTGATTATTTGACCAAAGAATAGGCTAGCCCTTTGGTCACGTGAAGAGTTGACCAACCGCTTGGCGAATCTTTTAAAATGATTCAAATTCTGATTGATATTGTGTAACACAATCTCCTACTTTGAAAACTGCTATAAAGCATACTATAGAGGCATAATCTTCCCCACCTACACTGTATCTACCACCAAAGGAACATCTTCCTGCATGATGTAAGGCTGGTTGGACTTACATCTTCCCATTTATGTCCGGAGACGGTTCAGGAACTTCCAAGTGCACCATGACAGGTTACATCCTTCAGGAAGATGCTCCTTTGGTGGTAGATAGAGAGTAGGAAGCGGGAGAATGTAGCCGTTGCCATGTATTTGAGTATTGTAATCAAGCTTTATAACAAACAAAAGAAAATTTTAAGAAAAAATCGTTAATGATTTTTACTAACACCATTTTGCATGCGACTGTACCTTCCTTATTGGATGGTCATTCAATTAATTATTTAGTCAGTCTACTATTGACCGAAACCACGATTCAAGCTAAATATTTGCGCCATAATCTCAGAAAACATTAAAGCAAATATAATTTTTAAATCAGTTGTTGCTTGGTTTTATTTATTGCTTTGCATTGCATTGATGATAAATCCTGTTTTCTTTTTTAAATGTATTCTTAATTTAATTATGTATCATGAGTTGGAAGGCCTTCCTCAAGGAGGACCGATGACCTTGTGAAGGCCGCAGGTATCTGCTGGATGCGGGAAGCATAGAACTGGTCAAAGTGGCGGAGCTTGGTTGAGGCCTATGTCCAGAGTTGGACGTCTTTCGGCTGAAATGATGATCCAAAGCATTTGTGTAGTCGATACGTTCTTCCCGAGGATTGATTGATTGATGTTTTTTTTTAATTAAATCAAAATTTGTAAGTAGCCAAGTAGTTCATCCAGTTAACAATATTCTACGCAAACTGTAAATCACAGTTTATGTGGCGAAATACTTAGTAGGTAAATAATGATATGTTTATTTATGAAGCGATGACCTCATCAGCTGTTTATTTTGCCTGTTATGTGAATTCTTCTATACAAAACATATAATAGCAAAATACTACTCACTGACTAATTACGAAATCTCAGAAATATATACACCGTGAAATTTAAATGGTTGTTTTCCCGCGGCAGAACAACTTGCCATAAGGAGTACTTTCGAAGCATAGAGTAAAAGTTAAAAAATTTTTGTTATAAAATAATTTAAAAAATATTCATCAACTCGATAAAACACTACTCAATAGTAACACTAAAGGTAACTTGTAGGTACTCCTCAAATCGCACGCACCTCCGACAAAGGGTACAGCGATGCATAAATGTTCAAAGCAAAATAAACTCTCGTACGTGGTGATTTTTCACAATGGTTAATCTGCCATTTTTTGTTTCTAATATTTTATTTGTTTATAAAACGGCTGTATTACCAAGACAAAACCATTTCGCTGCAGGAAAACAACTATTAAAATTTCACGGTGTATAGGTATAAAACATTCCAACATAAACAGTAGGAATCCACACCTCGTACAGCTGTACCGGTCAAGTTTCAAGGTGAGGCAACGCTTGTCTAGGTCGGTCCTTGGATGAGTAACCGGCTGTTGGTCCCGGCTGGCATTTGTAGATCTATGACAGTAGTTACGGGTAGTCAGAACCACGAAAGTCTGACAAGCAGACTTGCTAAGGGGTATCGTGCAGCGGCGAGGTGGAATTTTTTCTAAGAGCGAAGCCGAAGCGAAATCGGCTTTAACTTAGTTATCAATAAAGAATACTTACTATCATTCTAAAATTAATGTAGGAATGGAAATAATTAAGTACAATAAAATTGAACAGCTGAAAACCAAATTAAATGTGCAATATTCCTCCATCTCGTTCTGCTGACGCATTGTTATCTGTCTCTGTCATAACCTTTTGTACAGCGGCTTGTTCTCGTCCATCTCCATATCAAGCGGTGCCCCGTAACAGTAAAGTGACATCATTACTGTCGCTGTTATATAAATTTTTAGTTCCCGATTATGACTTTTTGGCGCCGGGTTAATTTACAACATTTTTTTTTTGTTGTAATACAAAGCTAAAAATAACCGTTTTTGGCGTTTGAATGTTATCGTCAATGAAATACCCGTAGTGTTACTATATTTTTATTGACAATAGTAGACAATGGTATTGACGTGCCATTTTTTAATAGCGATAGAGTTGCCGATGCGAATCCCCGAAGGGAAGCCGGTAGGAATCGTGTTATATGGTGCTTTCGCCACTGGTATCGTGTTACCTAGTAAATTTAATACCAAATTTCGTAAAAAAGGATTTCGCAATATGTAAATACAATAATTGTACATTCTAACCAGTTAAAAGTGATTTTGACTGATTCTCTAGCGGTACAAAATAGTTTTGACCACTCTTTAGCGCAAACTTGCAGTCAAAAGCACTACTTAAGCTAACCAATGATTTTCAGTCAAAAATACGACTAATTTTGCTAGTTAAAAAACTTTTTCCAAAAAAAAACAACCGACTTCCGAAAAAACACTACAAAGTGAAAAATAACTTTAATTTCGGAAAGCGGTGACTTTGGTTATGTAATCAAATTTTTTGTCACCGCCTTCCGAAATTAAAGTTATTTTTCACTTTGTAGTGTTTTTTCGGAAGTCGGTTGTTTTTTTTGGAAAAAGTTTTTATTTTTCACTTTTTACTAGTACCTACCCCACTAATTCGAACTTGGGGTCAAAACAATGCCTATTTATGCGATAGCAGCAATCGCGGTTTACTTACTATTCTTTTTTGAAGAGTTCCGTTGTCTGTCTCCGAAACGCATCATCAGATCTTTATGAAATTGAAATGGGAAGAATCATCAAAATCGGTTCACCCAGTCGAAAGTTATGAGGTAACAAACATAAAAAAAAAAACATACAGTCGAATTGATAGTGACCTTTTTTGAAGTCGGTTAACAAGTACTTTTGACTGGTTAAGAGATTTGACTGCAATATGTTTACCATACAACCGGTGGTTTGCCGTGTCGTATACATGCTCACACGATAATTTTGCGGTACGGCTAGCGCGCTGTATTGTAAAGATACCGTGCCGTATTTTTCTTGTCTCTAAATCTTTGTCATAAAGGAGATTGCACAGGGCGGGTAAGTATAAAGAGAGATTTAGTATAGAGTTGAGTGTAAGTGTCCGTATGGATTGAGGAGCCATGTCTCAGATTTAAACGAGGGTACTACCAATATTTAGTAGTAATTAAATTAGCCAAATTTGATAGCCCCGATCCTGGAATTTGTAGGAAAACCCTTCAAAAGTTACAAGACGTTGAAGGTGGCTCCTCAATTCAGACGTCTGGATTGAGGAGCCACCTCAGAACTCAAAAACTAGCCAATGGATATTTCTGAAACTTTGGTAGGAATTAGTAGTGTTTATGCTTAATTTGTACAAAAAAAAATGGGGTTTGTACGGCTGAATTTGAGGTAGCTACAATGCTTTGATTTATTTGAAAAATCCATTAAATTTCCCCGCGCTGTTTCTCGGAAACTCATGAAGCAATTAAAGCAGATTTTTAGTATTATTTAGTAGTAAGTTTGTTTTAATTTGTAGTATAAAAATAAAACGCAAAGGCTTAGTAGTTTAGTATAGAGTTAGTAAGTGGTATTTAGGTAAGTCCGGGTTTCCTGACGATGTTATACCTACTTTCCCTATTAGTCAGTGATGTCTAATTAAGTTACTGAAATACTCATTTCAAACTTTATAAACGACGAGCAATCAAGATTCTCTCGAAAACAAGTTTAAAAGGCTGGATTTACTGTGGAACAGTATTCCTTTACTTAATCAGCCTAAAATGTTCCCACTGCTGGGACACAGGCCTCCTCTCTGTGAGAGGAGTGGGCCATAATTCACCACGCGGGCTCAGTGGTGGTTGATAGATGTCACATGCCTTCGAAGAGACTAAGACATGCTCATGACAAGTTTCCGATACGATATTTTTCTTCACCGTTTTGAGACCAGTGCTGGTGAAATAAATTACACAAAATAAAGCTCCTGTTTGGGAGCGAATCTACTACCTACAACTCGTTAGTCAAGCTACCCAAAGCTGTCAAATTTTCCCAATTGAACATGAACTTTATTTCTATGAAAATAAAGTCTAAAATCTATCAAAGACATTTGACACAATCACAAGGCAACTCGCGTTGTACTGACGCCACAACGCGAGTTGCCTTGTGATTGTGACTACACAGCCCTAGAAGGATGATGATAAAGATGTGCTTTGAATAATAAGTTGAGGGAAAAACGTCATTAAATTCCTTCAAGTTTTATGTGGAATAACTGACAGATGAAGCTCTCGATAATAATCATTATGACGTCATCTACACCACTACTTACGAACTACGCATCATACTGACGTCACGCAAAAATCCTGCATCGCGGAAGCAGAGTTTGCCGCGCAACTTGCACATACACAAAGTCCCTACATTAATCGTCGGGCGGTGGCCCACCAGACAACACCACGTCACAGGAGCCTTTCTTTACACCCTGCTCCTCATAACTTGATATCATCATCAACAGCAGCCTTCTGCTGGAGACAGGCCTTTCCAAATACACCCTATTCAGCTTGATTCTTGGCAACTCTCATCCAGCTGCAACCAGCCACCCTACGAAGATCGTCGCTCCACCTAGCCTGAGGTTCCTCGTGGAGGCGATTGGCGGCGGCGATCTCTCGTGTCCGGCCCTGGTTCAGGCCATGGTACGGAGCGAGAGTGCATGGGTAGCCGTCACCTCCTTCTGCGAAGCAGCAATGCTCGCGAAGAGGGAGGCGGTGCACGTGAGGGAGATTCAGTATTATGCGCCCTCAAGGCCTTAGTCGCCGCAGGAGACGCCCTGGGCGACGGGAATCCCAGTCTGATTCCCGGCTACCTTAGGCGCGGGATTGCGGACGGCGAGTAATGGGTAGCTCGCTGTACGGTAAGGACCAAGCCCGGGTCGACGGCGCGTTGTGTTCCACGCGCGCCTCAAAGAGATGTCAGCACCAACTGATGGGGCCCGCAAGGGCCGATGCCTGCCAGGGGTGCGGGTTGTTCGAAAGAGATACCGCGACCCCTGGCATACAGGCAACTGAGGGTACACGGGTGGGTTTTAGTCAGTAAAAGTCTGCCACGCCCTCCTGCTCCACCCAGAGCGGGAGAAGTTATTTGATGATTTCCCATCCAAAAATAAAACCTAGCCTGAGATTCGTCATTGCCACTTCAGCTTGCATATTCTATAAGCAATGAAGCGATTTCGTCAACTTTGTTTCTAAATTTTGTAGCGGCATCTACATTGCCACATAGGAACTATCCATCACACTAACATCATCATTCTCCTGACCAATTTATTTGTGGTCGGCGCAACATGTCTTTATCTTCCACTCTTCTCTATTAGTCGTCATCTCCGTAGTCCCACCCTTTCTAACCATATAATCATTCACACAGTCCATCCATCGTTTCTTTGGTCTCCCCCTACTCTTACAGCCATCGGACATTCAAACTCAAAACTTTCTTCACGACATTTTCCTCATTCCTCCGTATCACATGCCCATACCATGACAATTGATATCCACGCAACTTTTCAACTATCGGTGCCACTTCCAGACTTCCTCTTATGTACTCATTTCTTATTCTATCCCTCCGTGTAACACCACATATCCTTCTTAACATTATCATCTCAGCTATATGCAATGCCACGATTGCGGCGGTAAGTCCCCTCTTTGAGGAGTGGTTTGAGAGGCGGCATGGCGTCCTCACCTTCCGCCTGACACAGGTCCTCACCGGACATGGCTGTTTCGGGAGGTTCCTGTTTCGGATAGGGCGGGAGGAAACGCCCGGGTGTTTCCATTGCGAAGATCGCCCAGAGGACACGGTGGAGCATACGGTGGAGGTCTGCCCGGCTTGGGCGGAGCACCGCCGTGTCCTCGTGGAGGTGATCGGCGGCGGCGATCTCTCGCGTCCGACCCTGGTCCAGGCCATGGTACGGAGCGAGAGGGCATGGCTGGCAGTCGCCTCCTTCAGCGAAGCAGTTATGCTCGCAAAGAGGGAGGCGGCGCACGTGAGGGAGATGCAGTACATGCGCCCTCACAGCCGTGGCCTTCGCAGGAGACGCCCTGGGCGTCGGGAATCCCAGGCTGATTCCCGGCCACCGTAGGCTCGGGCTTGCGGACGGCGAGTAATGGGTACCTCGCTGTCCGGTTAGGACCAGGCCCGGGTCGACGGCGCGTTGTGTTCCACGCGCGCCTCAAAGAGATGTCAGCAGCAACAGAGGGGCCCGCAAGGGCCGATGCCTGCCGGGGGTGCGGGTTGTTCGAAAGAGATACCGCCGCCCCTGGCACACAGGCAACTGAGGGAACACGGGTGGGTTTTAGTCAGTAAAAGTCTGACACGCCCTCCCGCTCCACCCAGAGCGGGAGAAGTTATTTGATGATTTCCCACCCAGAAAAAAAAAAAAAAAAAAAAAAAAGCTATATGCAACTGCCTTTCGTGCATCCCTTTTAATCGACTTCAAAAAGGAGGAGGTTTTCAATTCGATTGGTATTTTTTTAATGTATGTTCACCGATTACTCGAAGATGGCTGGACTGATTTGGATTTTTTTTTGTTTGTAAGGATTTTTTTTCCCAGGTGGTCCCATGATCATCAAGTAAGGATCTGATGATGGAATCCTGGAGAAATAGAGAGAACTCTTCAAATTTTATGGGCACACTTGAAGTGATTTGGGTAGTTTTTGAAAGAGTGCTTTCTCAGTGTGGTCCAATTTCAATTTGGTGAAGATCTGATGAAGAACTTCGGAGATAGGCAACGGAACTCCTCATTAACTTATAGCAAATGGACTGGGATTGCTGAAATCTCACGTCTGTCTATTGTTTACACCAGATCATAACATAACATCACGTCGGTACGCTGCGAAGGGGTAAGCACATGTGAACCACTAAAAAGTGAAAAATAAAAAACCTTTTTAAAAAAAAAAAAAAAAACAACTGTCTTCCAAAAAACACTACAAAGTGAAAAATAACTTTAATTTCGGAAGGCGCTGACTAAAAATTTTAATACATACTTATCCAAAGTCACCGACTTCCGAAATTAAAGTTATTTTTCACTTTGTAGTGTTTGTTTGAAAGTCGGTTGTTATTTTTTTGAAAAAAAAAAAGATTTTGGGGTCACAGACAAAGACTACCTACAAAGAAAATTTGTTATATTTTCGATAAATTACTATTTTAAGCTATACGTTTACGACTTTGGCGGGTCATGACCTCTAGGACCCCCCCTCGGACCGCGCCTGCGTCAGATTGGAGGATCCGCCCTTTTCTATGTAGGACGAGTGATGATACCTCTATATGTCCATCATCAGACTACAGCAGTCCTCTGCGAAGATCCATGAATGACAACCAGAACCAACTGCTTAAAGTGCTTTCCAAAAACTTGCGGTTGATTGTACCTTCTAAATCCACGCTCCTTAAAAACACTTTATAACTGTGTGTTTTCCATTTAGTGATTTTGAATTATTAATTTGTTGATTTTCCCTAAAAGTAGAATTCGTTGAATAGGTAACGGTATCACCTTTATGATCGTTTACATTAATATTTGCAACTATGGCATATACCTACTCAATATCACCGATAATGTAGTGTATTGACCCCATAACAAGGAAAGGCTAACATTCTTATTAAAATACTAGCTTTTCCCAGCGGCTTTGCCCGCGTCGTGGTCGAAAATCCCACGAGAACGTGTACTTAAGGTGAATCTTGTCGACATTTTTTCCAGACAAATTTCGGGAGTGTTTTACTCAGCTGTTTGACATGGCACATCCAAAGTAAAACATGTTATCGTTTTGTCTCATTATTAATTTTGTCTGTATGGAAACAGAATACTAAAATAAAAAGCCATTAAAAAGTTATGAGCCAACAAAGATTCGTTTTTCTTGCTAATTTAACCTAATTTTGGGCGTGTTTAAGTAATAAAAGAAGTGGAAAATTTCCAAAACCAAGTCGGTACCGACAAAGTTTTAATATCGTTCAGTTCAATCAACTTTATTGGTCATTGATACATGCAGTGGCTTTTTCATAAAACCCGATCTTCCGAAGGACTTTTCAATTTTTTTTACGCGCCTTTTTACCATAACTGATCCTGCATCTCACTCAATAATGATGTGCGTGTAGACTAGCGTTTAACTGCTCATCACGGGTCCTGTCCTGTCTACCGATGCCTGGTGAGACAGCGTGATTTTTAGCCAGATCCACCAGTGAGTTCGAGCCCGCGACCAGACTTGCGTAAAAATAGGAATTAAGTTTTTGCTTCACGTATTAATATACCTACAGATTCTTCTCATCAAAACGCGATGACACGAGCTGCTTATAATATATACCATCAAGTGTCAAGTAATTAACACAATTACTTTTCTACTATTATCAGACTCAATGAGTCTGCCTAACAGCCGAGGGGCATACAAACTATTTTAATCTTTAAAAATAAAGAGTCACTGGCTACCACAAACAAAAGTATACTAATTGAAGTTTGATAATGGAACAACTGTCATTTATTGCCGTCAGTACGAGCAGCTCTTTTCTTGACAAAACTCCTGTTTCCGCCACAGCATGAAATATCATGGGGCCCCCTCTGAAAAATAATAAACAAACCATCTTTGGCTTCTAAACAAAACGGTTTCAAAAACGTTGTGAAGATGAATTGGCTACTCCTCCGCCCTTACTTGCAACAGGTAAGTCAGTAAAACCTAGCCAAGAGGTTTTTTAAAATAGTTTGACATTGAAAATCTGTCACAGAACTTGTCTTTTAAAGATTTCGTACAATCATAATTTTCGAGTATTTTTGTGTTGCAAGTGGAGTTTTTAAGCAAGCTGCCATTATAAGCAGTGGGGGCCCAGTGGTAACGACCCCAACCTACGAGTTGTAGGTCGTGGGTTTAATTTCAACACACTGCTCTCAAAACGGTGCAGGAGACCGGCATGTCTCGGAATCAAAAATTCGAAGATATGTGACAGCCAACCAGCACTGGGCCCCCGTGGTGGATTACGGCCCGCTCCCTCTCACAGAGAGTAGGCCTGTGTTACAGCAGTGTGAACTTTTAGGTTGCTTATGGTGCCGTTACATAGATTTGCTGCTATTTCAAAACGTATTACAACGCAACAGGTGAAAATTCTGAATAGTCTGTATGGCGCGGCCTGCGACCATCAATATATGCTCACCACGATGCCGCAGTTCACAAAATTGATGATCAACAAGACTCAAATGATCGAAGAAGCGAAGGGGAGGCAGAAGATCGACATGGAACGTTGGCAAAATTTAAGTAAGTGCTACTATGTTTTTATTTATGTATGAAATCTTGCTGATCAATTTATGACGTGAGCATCATCAGTGAGAGGGTGTTGGGCATCAACCACCACGCGGGCCCAGTTCGGGTTGGTAGATGTCACAAGTCTTCGAATTGTTGGTTCTAGGACATGTTGGTTTCCGCACGATGTTTTCCTTCACCGTTTTCAGAGCATTGGTGATGAAGTAAGTCTTGGTTCGTCCCTACGACATACCACTTGCAAGGCGGGGCCACGACTGCTCTTTTGATAAAGAAGCTACACCACCTTGATCACACCTGCAAGCCGTGTCGGTAACTCCTGTTACGGCACCGTATGTTATAACGGGCAGGACGCACTGATTGAAGACCTTAGTCTTCGGGATTTGACATTGCAGTCTAAATACCGTGCGTATACCAGGGTTGTGGTTTAAAGATGCGAAGCGTGCCCGCGCATCTGTGGGCGTACTAGCGCTATCTCGTGACTTCTCTCGTTCAACAGCACGATTCGCGGCGATCAACACAACGGCACAGACTGCCATGATGTCCACTCCAACCGCTCGACGAGGCAGAGGGCGTCGGCGGCGCCATTCAAAGTCGTCTGTCGGCGGCGAGCGGAGTCGATCGCGTCTGCGAGTGTTCGAGAGCAGCGTCGTGGATCTCGCCAGAAACCAACGTGTGAATTATAAATAAGCAGGGGTTGTTCAACTTACTGCTATTAGTTCTACGAGGACCGATTGGACATAAAACTTATAAACATCTGACTGTGTGTAGGTATTTTTTTTTTTTTTGGGAATGATATCTCCCAGGTCCTCCTCGGAGGTTTTCGGCTGCTCAACCGGACTTGCCTTGGGGCTAACATAGTAAATTAAAGCTTCCAGCCAGGGTTTTAAAGCTCAAAACTAAGCGACTAAATGCTAAGGGCACATCCTTTGGGGTACGGACCTCAGCTTAGGGCGTGTAGGCAGCAAGGGACGGGTGAAAACTGTGTACAGAGCTACAAAGCGCTTGAATGACGTAAACAGAGTGGCGTTGGCACCCTAGGGTGGATACTCAGAACCGCGTGATCATCTGTCTACCCCAGACCAGCTGGATAACTGGAATTCGTAAATTATTTTTCTTTCAACTTTCTCCCTCGGCCGTGTACAGTCACTTAGAGAAACATTATATAATCCAGGGCTTAAAAACTTTAAACTATTATTTTTGGTAGACATGTGCATGTCATAATATAAAATTCTTACTTTATGATGATTCGTTTAAAGTTTATAAGAAGATCTAGATTCATATTTATTTACTAGTTGTAGTATTCTTATTTGAACATTTGGTGGGTAGTATGCTTACGCTGGGAGCAGCAAACACTGCGTTACCGCGTTTTGTGTGACAGATCTCGGCGATAAGTGTAAATCCAGGGATGTGTGGCCGGCTTTGGGTTTCATCTCGATGGGTCTCTTGGACGCAAATAATTGTTTGTGGTGCTGTCCCACAAAGAATGGGGCATTTAATGTCTTGTCCAGCGTGTTCTACTGTCTGCACGCTACAGGGGCTGGTGAAAGTGCCAAGCTCGTAGCCAAATTCTGGGCTAACTGTATTTAGATTGCTATCGACACGCTTAGAAGAACTTGTAGTATTTGTCTGTCCAATCAAATGTTTTCGTAGAACTAAGAGTAGTTTTAGAAGTTGGATAAACCCGCGCTGATCGCAACATGCGATGCTGGTTTGGTTTTGAAATTGTTTTTTCTTGAGGTGGATGTGCTAAAGTAGTCCGCTAAATTCAAATTTTCTTATGTTTTCTGCAATTTCCAGGTCAGTGTCAGGTATTATCTAATACCTACGAGCTTTTTAAATTTAAATTCTTGTATATTATGTATAATAATCTGAATCTCGGAAGCGGCTCCAATGATTTTCATGAAATTTAGTTTGCAGGAGGTTTCGGGGGCGATAAATCGATCTAGCAAGGTTTCATTTTTAGAAAATGAAAAAAACAAATACCGAGCAAAGCTTGTTATCCAGACATTGTGATTTTTTTTTTTTGTGGGTGGGAAATCATCAAATAACTTCTCCCGCTCTGGGTGGAGCGAGAGGGCGTGTCAGACTTTTACTGACTAAAACCCACTCGTGTTCCCTCAGGTGCCAGGGGCCGCGGTATCTCTTTCGAACAACCCGCACCCAGATATTAAACTGTGATTCGCAACGAACTAACCTAACCTCCTAACACGGCCCCCTAAAATCCTACCTTACGTCCAAGCTGAACACCTGGCTACGTGGGGGGCGGACACGCGTACTGTACAACTGTACAAAAACTTATGCGGCTAACAAGGAAAGGTAACCCCTTTATGCGAATAAACCTCAACAAAAAGACAGTGTCCGTATCCAATCGCAGACACTGTTTAAAAATAAAACACAAACATATACAACAAAACAAAACCCAAAAAGTGAAACAAAAAACAAGACAAAAAAAAAAAAAAAAAAAAAACCTCCTAACACGTTCGTTCGAGGTACACTGGCTCAGTTACTGCTACCATATATGAGAAAGGCAAGACAAAAATCTAAAGAGGCTCAATCATTAAAAAAGGTGTACAATTTAAAAGCTCACCAAAATAATTTTTAGACCCTAAGACTAAGTACCAAGTAAAATGAATAAATGCTCACCAAATCTTGTTTCCCTGAAATAGTAACATTAATACCCAAAATGACAATTCTAAATAGCTTTAGTGTAATCAAATTATCAAACCTGTATCAATATTTTGTGCTAAAAATTTAGTGTGAAACGAATCGCTGCAAAACCGACTTCACGTAGTCTTGTCTGCCCTACGCCTAGAGTGTAATTTAAGCCCGCGTAGGCGTGGAGGGGTGGGGCAGCCCGCGAGCTGAGGAGCAGGCGGTTTGATGGCCCGCCGCCGCGGCTGAGGCTGGCCGTCACAGCCGGCCAGCAAGCCGAAGCTGCGGTGATGACCGTTAAAACAATCTGCGACGATAAGCTCGCGTGGGGCCGCCCAAACCCCGCAGCGCCGAAGTCGTGACAGAAACAATGCTTGTTGCATGTTGATATTCAAAAACATTGTACGATCGACCGTTAGTTTTTTTGCCTCAGTAAAACTGACTAAATTGAATGTCGTGAAATCAAATATTGGTAACATCTATTTAGCGATAATATAAAATATTTGGTCTGAAATTAACTTGGCGTTTATAAATCTTCATGGCATAGGATAAAAAAGAAAATAGGCTCATTTCTACAATACTTTATAAAACACAATTTGGTGAGCATTCATCCATTCTGGCAGGTATTTCGAATTTTTTGGTAGTAAATTAGTTACTTTTCTGGTAGGCGTATAAACACAAGCCCTAAAAAGTCTTCGTCATTAGAAGTCCAAAAAATTTACAAGACGTTAGTTTTTAAAAGCGTGCATGATAAGAAGGTCAATAAGTTTTTTTGAGGATCAGTTAAATATTTTCCTTTAGAAAAAAACTTAAGAAATGTTGGCTATTTTGACGAATCCTCTTAAACTTGATAAAATTTTTCTACTAGGAGACGGCGCGCCCATTTGCGAGGAATGTGGGGGCCCAATGCACTTACCGCGAGCACCAAAACGTAGGAAGCATAAAGATGTCAAAAAAGAACCCTGTCGGAACATGCCCGAAGTTGGTGCTCGGGATCCAACGAGTACGAAACGTAATATTTAAATAATATTATAAAATTAAGATTTTTATCACGTGAAGCAGAAGACTGGGTCGTTCTTTGGCCAAAGAATTAGCATTGCCATTCAACGTAGCAAACAGTCTTCTGGGCACGTTTCCTGATGACAGCGATGCTGACGATCTTATGTCCGTAGGTGATACGGAGTTAGGAAACGCCCGTAATTTCGGCCGAAACTACGGATGTCGTGTTTGGAGAGTATAGGTACCCCCAGTCTCGGTTTACAGAAGCTTTGAGGATGAGATTTTTAGTCGACATTCCCAAGGACGTAAAAAAATCGCGGTGAGATATTCTTGCGCACTGGATTTTCTATCTCGGTGTTAAACGACCATTGAGAATTCAACGAATATCCAGTGCGCGAAAAAATCTCGCCGCGTTTGAATGTCGACTTACAGAACAGACTGGCTTCTGCAATTAGCGTCGCTCAATTGACTTAATTTTCCTTAGTAATCATCAATCGATCACTCTATAGTGTTCCCACAGGCCTCCTCGATGAGAATGATTTACCTTAGTAATTAAATGATAACCTTTGTTCGCTTTAGGACAGATTCGCTTTAAGATACATTCGCTTTACGACAGATTCGCTTTAAGACAGATTCGCTTTACGGCAGAAGTACAGTGAACTCGATGAAACCAACAAGTAACAAAAATTCTAATATTTATCTTACGACACAAACACCATTTTTTACATCGTTCTCCTTTAACTTTAAACTACGCCGTTTTCTTTTACAATAGGTTGCTACGCTTTTTAAATTTGTTTCTTGATATTTGGCTTCCTTTTTAGACGCTTTATATTAGCTTCACTTGTATGTTTGTTTGTTTGTATGTTTGTATGTAACCGACTCTTTTGGACGCTATTTTGACCCACTTTAAACGGTCAGATTTCATTTAAATTTTGTAGACTTATCGAGGACCTATGACAATTCAATAATAAAAAAAAAAACACGCTTTTGTAGTTAGCAAAACTAAAAAATTTAAAATAAATAATAGTTTAAAAAAACTAAAAAAACACGCTTTAAAAACCAAACTAAAAAGTAGAAAATAATTTAATTCTATTAAAAAGCGTGGGGTGCTTTTTGAGGTATTTTTATAATCAATTAATATCAAGCACCCCACGCTTTTTAATCGAATTAAATTATTTTCTACTTTTTAGTTTGGCTTTTAAAGCGTGCTTTTTTAGTTTTTTTAAACTATTATTTATTTAGTATTTGTATGAACCGATCCCGCAATATAGTAAATGGTGTTAAGTAGCTTGTAGTATAGACGTAAGTAGCTTGTGTTTTGTTAGGTAAGAGTACCTTTAAACCTAAACTAAGGGTCCAAATTTACGGGTATCATAGTTTTGTGAAGCATTATTATATAACGTGTATATAATAATTGATAGAAGATCCTGAGAACAACTCTGAAGGTACCGTCACCGTAATAGCATTTGTAGTTTTGAAATTTGGTATTTGCTATTGTTATTTCTACACTCCGTTTTAAATAATTAATACAATACTTATTTTACCGCCTAAAAAATGAGCAACAAATCAATCGTAGATCATTTCAACACGACAATTTCTGTCGTAAAGCGAATCTGGCGTACAACGAATCTGTCTTAAAGCGAATCTATCCTAAAGCGAACAAAGGAATGATAATTGATAATTTTCCACAGACCCAGGACTTGACGCACCAGTCGTGAACAGCTGGTGTGATACAAAAGTCAAATCCTCCGGCAGAAAAAACGAAAGGCATCATGGGGCAACGTATCCATGGTCGGCCCATTGAACCAGAGAGAAAACAAAAACACTAAATTTTTGTTTAAAAATTGATATTTTTGAATTTGAGCTAGACTTGTAGAACAGATCAAATTAGCGACATCTATATCGCCGCATACGAACTACGCAAGACATCAGCATAGCTATTTACAGCTGTTGCTTCCGTGCCGAATCGAATGTCAATTCATATTATCAAAACTCTTCTAAAGCAGCCCTAACAAATCCATAACCCGAAAATTTTGTCAGTTTAAATCAAATAGACGACCACCATTCTTCAATCAGCTATTTGATGTCGAGGGCAAGGCTAATTGGTGATTGAAAATGTCATCTTTCGATTCAACATTGTCGAATGGCTGTTAATAGCTGTGTTGATGTCACGCAAATCCTACATAACACAAGCAAAGTTTACCGCGAAATTTATACAACAGCCCCACAAAATCCAACGAGCAGTTAGTGGCTCACGAGTCTCATCACCCGTTGGGTCAGAGGATCTTCCCTTTTCAAAGCAGGAACTGTCCACCCTACTTCTTCGTGTCGCTAGCACGACTGTATTTCAAATCTTGTTGGTCCAAAACTTCGCCACCTCCACGGCGTCGTCGACAGCGCAGACGTCAGTTTGACTGCAAGTTTTGGGACAGAGAGGGTAGGATAGAAAGTAGGCAATAGTTTGCACCACAGCTCCACCTCCTAACTCTGCTGGCCGTTCCGTCGAGATAGCCCCAGTTTACCAGATTGGAGTTACATCTTCTACTGTCCACCTTGTCCTCCATATTCCAGAATATAATTATCCCATGTGGCTCACGCGTGTTTTAAGCTTTAACACTTAATGGTAAAGGCTCCCGAAAGACCTAAATTGATCTATATGGGCATAGCCTTCAAACATCGCCGTAAAAACCGGTTTTGTGCTGCCCGCAACCAACGGAATCCGGCGACCTTAACAAGTTCAATATACGACAAGGGTTACAGTGGTCATCTCACTTCAGAAAAAAAATTACAATAGTAGAAGTTTTAGCGTAAAATTTAGTTAAGAGACGACATGGGCATCAATTCGAAAAATATCATTAAATAATGTTCTTGTTGCCTTTGTCTCAACAACGCTTTTGCTTCAATTCTATTGGCATTAGCTTGAATGAGATGTCCTTTCACACCAGGACTCCTAAGATCGTCAACGAAGATACGAGGTTCGTTCGAAAGTAGTTTGATACTTAGAAATGGACCCTACTCGCGATTACTTAGTTTTTCGGACGGGTATAAACACATGGAGCGTAAGGACAACTTTCAAATCGTGTTTCATTCGTTCTTAGTTCCGGCACCAAACTAATCTTATGTCCGTAGGTGAATACGGAGTAGGAAATGCCCGTAACTTCGGCTGAAACTATTATGGACTTCATGCGTAGAGAGGTAGTCCTCCAGTTGTCAGTCGTCGCCGGATTTTTAATGGCGAATTCGAACAAATCTTAAGCTGTCTTCCCAATTAACCTACCTGCCTTTGCTCAACTATGCTGGGGTGGGGTCAGCTTCCAGTCTAGCCAGATGTAGCTGAATTTCAGTATTTTACATGAAGCCATTTGCCTAACTCCACAACAAAGTTCCTGGTATTGTTAGACTTTTGGGGGCTTTTTCTTCTTGATCGTGTCGATGATTACAATTGTTGGTTTTAAACATGCTTCGGCCAGAATTCTGCCACTTCGACAGCGTTATCGTTAGCCTCGCAAAGGGCTTCCATACACCTGCACGGTGTTATTGCAAAGAGCACGATAAGAGGTGGGGGCATAGCGATGCTACATTTGCGATGTGGCTCCACAGTCGCACTGCATCTCATCGGGTTACCTGACCAAGTAGTACCAGCAGCGGCCCACTTGGCTTCTTAGTCGATTTGGGGATTAACGTAACGATTGTCAAAGATCTATTAATGACACGCTGCGACTTAAGGCTTGGCGTGCTTTCAGAAGCACGGAGGGGTGCCTATCCAGTTATTGAGTACCGCGAAACCCCTTGGTAAGACTGGCTGTCAGACTTTTGGGTTATTGATCAGCCGCGTTAAGGCAGACCGCTAGCGGCTGCATTATTTGCTTTTTGAAGCACAAACGGGTCTCGATATGTAATGGATGCTCAAAATGGCGCTGCGGCAAACTTAGTTTAACCTTCAATGGACGTACGCGCGGCTATTATAATTTAGCCGCGAGCTTAGGCTGCTTTTCAAACAGAAGATGTGTTCTATGCTACGTTGCTATGGATGCGTTTGAAATCCGCCAATCATATTCATTGGTCCACATAACATAGCACTGTTGGAATCATTCAACTACGCTATGATTTTATATGGTAGGATGCGTGCTATGGTTGCGTGCTACAGATGCGTGCTACAGATGCGTGCTATGGATGCGTGCTACAGATGCGTGCTATGGATGCGTGCTACAGATGCGTGCTATGGATGCGTGCTACAGATGCGTGCTATGGATGCGTGCTACAGATGCGTACTATAGATGCGTGCTACAGATGCGTGCTATGTATGCGTGCTACAGATGCGTACTATAGATGCGTGCTACAGTTGCGTGCTATGGATGCGTGCTACAGATGCGTACTATAGATGCGTGCTACAGATGCGTGCTATGGATGCGTGCTACAGTTGCGTGCTATGGATGCGTGCTACAGTTGCGTGCTATGGATTCGTGCTATCGATGCGTGCAATGGATGCGTGTTATGGATGCGTGCTATGGATGCGTGCTACAGTTGCGTGCTATGGATTCGTGCCATGGACGCGTGCTATCGATGCGTGCTTTGGATGGAAGGATTTGCGAAGCAGAATACCGACAGAAATCTGCCCCTGCTTTCCCTACTGTCGATACATCGCACAGCTCGAATTGCGCGTCTTCCCCGACAACCACTTCGCGGCGGTGCATCTTCATAGCTCATCTTACTCGCTCCGCTACGCAGCTTAGCATTAGTGGAAACGATCTCATAGTTTCGTAGCTTAGCTTTCACATCCTTGCAGCGCATAGCACATCTCTGGTGGATAAGCAGCTAAAGCTTCATTGCCACGGCGTCTAAAATCATAACGCGCGCTGCGGAACTCTAAGCCGACTTCTACAGTCAGGGACTACAGTCAGGGATTATAGCAAAATGTCACCACCCTACATCAATTTGCCGTGTCATTGGCAACTTCATACAACTGTCCAAAGAATATCAGTTATGAATTGAGTATACTTATAAGTTGGCAGTTAATTTGTTCTACGACTAATTTCCCTGATTTTACGAGCGAGCACCAAAGGCTAGCCTACGTCGAGTACTCTGACCGAATGCTAGCTGTCACTTCGCAAAAATAATGTGATCATACATATTTTATTTCATTTCAGACTTTATATTATATTATAGTTCCATTTATTTTACGTTCATTATTTTATCAAAACTGGTAGTAATTGTTCGATTACATTATCTAATATTAATAAGATGAGCATTTTATTTTTCAGTGACAGTAGCGCCTGTCAGTTTACTTCAGTGAGTGAATGATTCGAGTTTATGCGACATTGCTATACTTTTTACGTCAGTGAAAAAGTCAGCTTTAGCCAACTACCACGCTGCAGGCTTAGCCACAATGCAACATACAAAATGGAGCGACTGCCTAACATCACAACCTACTGTGTTGGGTAACACGATACGTCTTGGTAGACTAGTTGTCAGAGTTTTGAGGGTTAACGAAACGACTGTGATCTTTAAATGACAGGCCGGGACTAACGGTTTGGTGTGCTTTTCAAGGCCTCCTCTCCGTGCTCTACATACATATAATGGATGGCCACCCATACACGAACTGAACGAGCCAAGAGCCTACTTAGCCTTCGATTGCTCCTTACGGCTGCTATCATTTAGCTGAGCCTCTCTGGTACCACAAAACACTTTCGTTTAACGTTTTCTGTGTGTGACAATCGTTTGAAGATAACAAGGACAGAATGATATTCCAACTAGCTTTTGGCCGCATGTAGGTTTAAAATGATCCTACAGGAACGTACTACTAGGATAAAAGTATCCTATGTTTTAATCCAGGTTATAAACTATCCGTGTGCCAAATTTCACCCAAACCCCTTCAGTTTTTACGTGATTGAGTTACAAACATTCAAACATCGAAACATCCAAACATCAAACATTTAATCATCCAAACACCCAAATTCCGTCATATAACACCGGCTGTCAAGAAAAATCTGTCATTTACATCAGTACTTGATATTAAGGGCCTGAACTCACGTACCACAACCACACCAAATGAATAGTTTATTCATACTCGACCGTAGAAATCAACCGTGTGGGCGATACCGACCATACCTAGGTCCTACGTCATAGCCACAACGCAACCACAACAACACTAGCGGCCGGCAACATCGCAAACACAACGATCGGTCTGGCTGCAAAAACGACCTACAACGTAACCATATCGCAACTACAAACGACAACGCAACTGCAAGAAGTTACAGCGACACATTCACACATAACCAATACTTGCCGCCTTTTAGTCACTGCTATGTGGTGTGTTTGTAGTACGTGTGCACGGACCCTAAGTCAAACCCCTCTGCACAAAGATTTAAATTGCCTTGTTGCTTTTATCATTTGCATGACTATGCCGTCACCAATCCCTATAAGGCGGCTACCAGTCTTCTTAGACACCTATGCTACTCTCTGGTTGCCACGTAGCAGGTTTTCCGAAAATTGATTTAGATTCTACTATTCTATTCCCAGGTAGGGCAGTGTTATTGGGTAGTTCAGTCTGGAATTTCTTAGTAGCAGCCCGGAGTTTGTATTTGTCCCCGGGTGATGGCAATAGATTCGCACCTATTACATGGGAATTAAACATAAGTGGCGAATTGTGGGTGTACATATAGGTACACCGCTGCCCAACCTTTCTGAGAAACGAGCTGCGATGATAATTATGTTGAATTACATTATCCATCTATATGTTAACGTGAAGCAAAAACTTTGTACCCCTTATTACGAAAATTACGCGGACGTGGAAAAAATTACGGCATAATTAAAGTTTTTATGGAGGAATGTCGAAAAATACTATTTTTTTTTAAATATTATTATCATCATCATCATAATTTTAGCCGAGAGACATCCACTGCTGGACATAGGCCTCTCGCCAAGCACCACCACTTCTGTGGAGCAAGACCTACGAGACTGCGATGGACTGGATGTGCTTCTCGCAACCAGCGAATTCTTGCGGTCTTCACCAGGTCATTGGTCCACCTTGTGGGAAGCCTTCTAGCGCTACGTATTCCAGTACGTGGTCGACATTCTAGAACCTTGCGGTCCCATCGGTCATCTGTTCTGCGAGCAATGTGCCCTGCCGACTGCTACCTAAGTTTGGCAATTCTTGGTTACCTTGGTTCTCGTACGGAACTCTCCATTTCTGGTTTCATAGGAAAGCTCAAAAGCATAGCTCTCTGCATTGCCTTTTGGATGACTTCCTGCCTTCTTATGAGGCCCATTGTGAGCGACCACGTTTCAGTGCCATAGGTCATCACTGGCAACACGCACTGGTCAAAGACTTTCTTGTTGAGACACTGCGGTATGTGTGACGAGAAGATATTGCGAAGCTTCCCGAACGCTCCCCAGCAGAGTCGGATTCGACGATTGACCTCTTTCTCGAAGTTGGACTTACCTAACTGAACAGTTCGTCCTAGGTAAACATAATGTCCACTACTTCGAGTATAGAGTCTCCGATGTTCCGTGTGACATGTGCAGTACCTACACATGATTTTTGTTTTGACCATGTATATTTTAAGACCCGCTCTTTCGGAAGCTCTACTGAGGTGATCGAGTATTGTACTGAGGTCCCCCATAGTCTCAGCCATAACTACTACATATATCGACGATGAACCGAAGGTGAATGATGTACACGCCATTGATGTTGATGCCAACACATCCAGTCCAGAACCTTGAAGACATCCTCCAGTGCAGTGGTGAATAGTTTTACGAGAGATAACTTCTCCTTGTCTCACCCTTCGCTGCAAAAGGATGGGTTTCGCGGGTCCTGGAATCAGTCGGACTGATTCTGCTCAATAGATAGATCGCTTAGCATTGTCTGCAGACTGCAGTATTATGTCGCGACTCTCCTCTATGAGCTGTTATGTAGGATCAGAGAGTTCTTTTCCTATTTGTATGACTGGTCTTGACTATTTTAGATCCGACCGTATGGACAGTTTTCATGGACCCATCGTTATAATCGTTCACGGAGCTCTCTAGGTACTTGCAACGTTTCTTGAGTTCGAGCTGAAAGCTCTCGGGGTTTTGGATTTGGATCGGTGCTGAACGGAGCGTAGACTTCATCAGCCGCGATCTTTCCAGCTAGATATTGAGATTAAATGTGCTTCTTACCATGCGGTGATCACTTCTGGTTTTCACCGCGTTGATTACAAAAATATCATTGAATATTTGATTTATCGTCGATATAATGAAGTCTAAAGTAAGTCTAATCTAAGTTTCAGTGGCACCATCAGGGCTTTGCCAGGTCCACTTTCTATGCTTACGCTTAGCTGACCCCGGTGGTTCCGAAGTCCCTCCAAATTGCCACACTCGCAGCTTATCATCGTCTCGTTTGCCTAGTTTCGCGTTGAAGTCCCGCATGACAACCGTGAAGTGAGTTTTAGGCTTTAAAAGAGTTTTAAAACCATGCATGGCTCTGGAAATATCCTCATACATCGTTTCCAGCTCATCGTCGTGGTGTGCCGAGGTCGGCGCGTAAACCTGTAAGTCCTTCTACGAATATTTTGCGGATATTCTGAGTATAAGGTACGTCACTCTGGTTGACACACTTGAGTATTATCGAGTCCTCCCCCTCTTTTCGGACTTCAGGTAAACCTAATATACTACTATGCTCAATTCTTTGTTGCTCGAGTTCGGTGATCTTCTCTGTCAGATCGGAGTATACGTGTTATATGTTGCCAGGTCCAGTTTTCGGTGGTTGTGGTAGCCAGCTACTATGGTTGAATTTGGACCACTGGGCGAACATCAGTATTTATAACTACGTTAGTTTGCCTTTAGCAGACCCATATAAAATTATTCTCACTTAGAGGTCGCAGAAGTCTTCCTACATCAATTTTGTAAAAAAAAATTGTTATGAACCAGATGATTCAATGGTACAATTAATGTACGATTCCTGGTGTAGTCTAAACTATAGGTGGACGGTGGTGACGCGTTGCGGCCTTGTCAAAATGTAGCCTTTTCCAAACTATTGAGATCGGCTTAGTCTAACCAGATGCTACTGCGTAACACAATACCCTTTGATAAGACTGGTTATCAGACTTTCGGGACTTATCGACTACCCGTGAGACGGTCAAAGATCTACTAATGACAGCCGGGACCAACGGCTTAGCGTGCTTTCCGAGGCCCCCTCCGTGTCTCGTCATGTCATGGATGTTTACCATCCATGAACCTACCGCGGTAAGCTTAGCCTTCGATCGACCCATGCTGCCGTTATTACTTAGCCATGATGTGCTGCGGCCAGATGCGATAGTAATACGGTTGCCTAAGCACCGTCTTTTCCAATTTTCCAACATTGATGCTGGTGGCATTTACAACGCTACATCCGAACTACGTATCACAATGACGTCACGTATAATCCTGCATCGCGCAAGCAAAGTTCGCCGCGTGAGTATCATATATACAACGTTCCGACGTCAATCTCGGGCGGAAGCCCATCAAACAAAACACTGTCGGATGATCCTCCCTGATCTATAAAGGTTATATAAAGGACTTAACACTCTGTTCTTCACAGCTACATATTGACGCATTTATCTTGCTTTGTAAAACAAAACTAGCTCAAATTCAAATATTTATAATAAAAATAAACCTTAGGATAAGTTAGCAAATAATATTATGTATTGAAATTGAATACATAGTAAATTTTTTATGTGATTTTTGATGGAATGCTTTGGATTAAGAATAAAAAAAATATAACATTATTAATCGTTTTTTTTGTAACACAATATTTACACAGTATCGGCATGTGCATCTGGATTGAGGGCCCATTTTTTTTTTTGTTAGCGAAACGAAATAAGATTGTAAGGAAATTAGTAAAAAATAGTAAAAACTTACAAAATGAAAACACTGATAATAATAATAGTTACTGCACTATTAAATTATTGCATCACACAAAACGTACGCTATGAGGGTACAGACCCTCATACAAGCTATTCTTACGCGTGTTTTTTTACGCTGCTGATCTTGTCCAAAAAAGTAACAAAATCATATCCACCCTACAAAATTTTCTCCTTAAAAAAATTGGAAATCAATTTTCTCTTAAAGTATGGCATTTAGAAGAACGGACGATGTGTTACATTTTAGTAAAAAAAGGTATTCTAATTTGCGTTAATCTATGAGGTTGAGCCGAGCCAATAAAGCCGAAAATATTAGTTCAGACGTTTTAGTAAAATTCAACGTTCAATTACTTTTTAACAAATAACTTTTGGGTCAATATTTCTTTTTAACTAATTCACAGAGGTATCTTAGTAAAACTTATTAAAGTCGTATATATGTATTTCTTCAGATAAATTAATGTTTTGCAGATTCCTCAGTAAAGACATGAATGAATTGAGGGCCCTAGATATACCGCCATAAATATGTAATGCCATATTCTACAGATTTGGGAATTTCTTAAAATATTTAAGAAAATCTTAACTAAATTCTTAAATAAATGCCACTTTATGCACGCGTCTGGATTGAGGGCCCAAGTTATTTAATCATAAAAGTTTTATTTCACGTTTAAGAAATGTATGGCCCTTTGCTTTAAGTTTTTACTATTTTTTACTAATTTCCTTATAAGTCTTATTTCGTTTCGCTTGCAAAAAAAAAATGGGCCCTCAATCCAGGTGCACATAGTATCGGCAAATGTAGGGTAAGACGCCCTCAAGCTAGGTGGCTGCAATTTTTTTAATAACTTACACAGTATCGGCAAACGTAAGGGTGTGTCCAATCCTGGCGAATGCGCCGCTCGCGAACTGCGTGCATGCATTCAGCCCTGCGCCATCCGCGTGCCACTGGCGCGCAAGCTACGCGCCGTAATCAAGCGGCGCAGGAGGTGCGCGCGTGCCGCCCACGGTGCACCTCACTCGCCCCCATATTTAGTTCAATCGCGAACGCTGGAGTGGCGCACCAAACGTAGGCGGTAACCACAGAATAAACGAGCAGAAGCAAAGCTTCATACTAAAGCACACAACGTAGGTACACTACTACCCGCACAGCTATGTGTGAGGGGCGAGCACCGACGCCCGCTCGCGAATCTGTAGATATGCCAAGCTGTTGTACTGTGTGCACAAACAATGAGATGAAAACCAGGGATATTTCTTATTTTGTTTATCCAAAGGATCTTGTCAGGTAAATGATTATATCTACCTATACCTTCACATTTTCAATGCTTTTATAAAAGTATTTAGTAACGAGTTACGTCACGCTGCCTCAGCCGCCACTCGAGCCAGCCAATCCCAGCCAAGCCAACCTGCCGCCAAAACTACCGGACGCCTCCGGTGGAGGAATCCCTATAATGTGTGCTACTGCGCTGATCATGAGGTCCTAGTTTCGATTCTCAGGTCAACCAAAGGTCTTGTTGGTCTTTTTCTTTGGAATTTCTCATTTGCAGCCCAGACAGAGTCTAGATTTGTGCCCGGTTTATGGTAATAAGCTCGCTCCCTATTACATGGGTCTTAAACATAACTGGCGTAATGTGGATGTACTATAGGTGCGGCTGGATTTTGTTGTATTAGTGCTAATAAAATTTTGCTTGAAGCAAGGCTAAGTAAATATAAATAGCTTTGTGTTCCATTTATAATTGTATCAATAAATTAACCAAGGTAAAATAGACATGACATGTTATCTGCATAAAGGATTAGGTTCCCTTTCAGACCAATTTGGTAAACACTATTCATGCAAAGGAGAAATAAAAGAGGACTCAAAATTGAGCCTTGGGGTACACCGCATATTATAATGTTGGGATTACTCAAAGTATCCCACTTCACTACTTAGTAACGGTTTCACCGATAAGACATAAAGATGTCAAAGGCATGGCCTTTCATGTCAATTCCATTGAGTTTATTTAATATCTATTCGTGACTGACTGTGTCAAACGCCTTTTTTAGTTCATTTATGACACGTAGACCGATTTGTTTGTTATAAATATTGAGCTTTATAGTGGTCACCAGGTACATTGTCGCTGAAAAGTGTATTCGACTTAGGTAGAAACCCGTATTGTTTACCATAGAGGGTATTTAGTGAGATCAGCAGAACGATTCTGTAAAAATCTAACCGTGGAAACTAAACATTTAAGTAAAGTAAGCTTTACGTGAACTGACATCCTACCCAATGCCAGGGAATAACTGCTCACTTCAAATTTACTTCTTCTTTTTTATGGTGAAATATTACAGAATACAATCATAGATCATTTTCGAGGTGATTGTACAAAACCCTTTCAAATATTGTTGACAGCATTGGGAGAACTGAGATGGGACGATTATTTTCCGGCTCTGATTTAACTCCAGATTTATAAATAGGCGTGACTTTTGCAATTTCAAGGCTACTTGTAAATGTACCGGATTCCATATATTGGTTTATACAGCCTGTGAGTTCTTCAAGAATTAAGTTTGCATAAATATGTAATTTATATTCTATGGAAATTACACAAGCACATGGAAATATAATAAAGTGAGTGTGAAAGCAACCAATTCTGTCTTTGAGTTCAAAATTGTCTTGGCAGCGGGGTCGCTAAATTCCTGCCTATCTTTGCAAATAAATTCTTGAGTTTAATGAACCCTGCAAGCCAAATACAAGGTAATCTATACTAATATGATAAGGCAGAAGAGTTTGTTTTTACGGTTCTGTACCTCCGAAAGAAATAATGGAATCCTTATAGGATCACGCCTGTATCTAACAAATTGGTTCTTACGTACGTAGGACCATTGGTTACGGTAGTGATTTTTATTTTAATAGGTTTAAAGAAATTTATTTCTCATAGAATCTTTAACAGTTCACTTAGAATGAGATACAAAAGTGCTTACATCTAGTTAATTATAATATTTGCCTCTGGTGACGTTACAGGGTAAATACATGTTTCTTAAGATTCTTTTTAAATACATTTATACTATCACACTTCTTTAGCTCCTCCGGTAAGTTATTAAACAGCTGTGCTCCTTCAACCAAAATTGTTTTTTTGCCGTAATTAGTCCGTGCCCGTGCAGTCATTAGTTGAAACTTGTTTTTACTTCTTGTATTGTATGTTATTGCTTTTTTATGTAGGTGTATGTTTGATTGTACGGAATTCATAGTGATTTTTTTTATGAGAATGCAGGTGTAGTATGTATAAAGTTGTGTGAGGTTTAGTAGGTTAGTTCTTGTATATAAGTTCTTTGTTGGATATAGATAGTTATAATGAAATAATACTTTAATGATTTTGTTTTGTACTCTTTGTAGCGAGTTTAGATTAGATTTAGCGGCTGATCCCCATATCTCAATTAGATATTCAAGGTTTGATTTTACTAGGGAGTTATATACAACGTGTCGTTTTGCATCCTCGTCAAATTCAAGGAGGTAACTATGCTAATGATTCTCGACACGAATCAATAATAAAATAAGTAGGTATTTTTTTTGTTTTTTTTTTTTTTTAATTTTTAAACGCGGCCCGTGTGATACCGCACTGTAACTGGGTAACCTGGGTTCACACAGTCTTCCTCGCACAAACCAGTCCTCGAATTACTTGTTGCGATTTTTTATTTTACGGCTATGAAAATCTACTTATTTTATTATTGATTCGTGTCGAGAATCATTAGCATAGTTACCTCCTTGAATTTGACGAGGATGCAAAACGACACGTTGTATAATTAGTCGTACTTTTTTCGGAATACAGTTTGTAACTTTTCGTAACGCTCCTAATAGTGACATTAATTTCGTTTTGACATGGTCGATGTGCAGCTTCCAAGTGAGTTTGTCATCTACCCACAGTCCGAGATATTTTTCGTAACTAGACCTTTTGACTATTTCTTCGTTGATCATAAGAGGTGAGAACTCCGGTAACGGTTTATTTTTCGCGGAGAAAATCATAAACGATGTTTTTGAAGTGTTAATAGTCAACAAGTTATATTTTAACCATTCATTAAGTAGGTCAAGATCTTTTTGAGCATCATTTATAATGTTTTGCAACGATTTGTCAAAATAAAAAAGGCACGTGTCGTCTGCGTATAACGTTAAGTGTCCTGTCAGTTAATCAAAACATAACCACCTGCCACTGACTTGCAAATTGCATAAAGTTAATTGACGGGCTGCTTCAACTCCTGTCCATTAACACGTGTTAGTTTCATAGGACGTTGAGATTAAGTCGCCGTTCACACGGACTTAAAAATATCGCTCACTGGATTTTCATCTCTTGGTGTCGAACCGAGCATTGAGTATACAACAGAGTGCACCTGAGCGCAATGAAAAACATATTGTTCGATTTTCTACTCTCGGCACTATACAGTGCGTTGAAATTCCAGTGCGCGAAAAAACCCGCCGCGATATTAGTACGTCCATGTGAGCGTCGACTAAGAGCGAAATAAAACACCATCCATTGTCGTCAAATACATAATTATATTGGATAAAGCAGCTAAAGAACTACAAGGATCTTTCGGCGTCAAACATTAATTGCGAAGTTGTGACAGATACGGAAATACACAAAAAACAAGATGGCGGCTTAAGGTCCGATATTGGCAATTCACCAAAAGATCCTTGAAGAGAGATTTCCTAGAAGAGCGGTCCGTCATATTACAACCGCGACGGAAAGAAGCTTATAGATAAAAGTGGAGGCAACACTAAATACCTAAGTGAAGACGACTGTGTTCAAACGCTCTCTTTGTCAATACACACGTACACACAGTTAGATTTAATCCACCTATCTCCATTAATTTTTCCTCTTCTAACTACAGGCATAATGCATAACTCATACATGGTGCGAGCGAGTAAGGAGTTTAATATTCTTTGTAAATAGTTCTCATTTGACCCATTTACCACCAAAACCTGTACGCACTCAGCTGAACGCTGACTTTTTTGAAAGTGTATAGTGCTTATTGTACCATATACATATTCTTTTCTATCTTGCTTGTGATCATAAGATTTCGACTACTTTTTCTGTTTTTATCCGTGAGAACTTGTAATTGGCTTTGTTACATATAAAATCGTTTTCTATCTATTATAGCTGCTGGTTCTCCTATGAATGAATAAATAAATAAGAACGAGGCTGTAATATGTGTTTTCTGTCTCTTATGTATGTATTCAGAAAGAGAGCGTCCGACTACAGTCGTCTTCACTTATGTATTTAGAGTGTTGCCTCCACTTTTCTCTATAAGCTTCTTGAACGGCGGTCATGAAAATCTTTCATTTTATCAGTATTTGATATTCAGGTGTCAAAAAACGCTCTATAGTTAGACATTCATTATTGTATCACCGTTCACCGCTTTCTTAGGAAACCACAGCATTAGTCAGAACGCAGACATCTATCGGAGCAGCGCTTGAGACAGTCTGGGTCGTTGCGACAGTGCGCACGGCACGACGCCTGGCAACGTGTGAGAGTGCGTACGTTGGTACGCGAAAAGCGCTCGTCGAACATCACACTGCGGGTGAGAAGAAAATGATTAGTTTTGTAAGATGTAAAAGTACCAAAGTTTGAGCAGGTTCCTAAATCAAAGCGCACATTAAGGCGGAGACTGGCTTGCACCGTTTGTTCGTAATGAACTGACTATTGTAACGCGTTATAAAAACACGCGCTATTATAACGCGTTACAGTAGTCAGTGTAGCCAGCCCAGTCGCTCGATGCGAGCGCAGGATTCTCCACTGGACTGTCGGACTTTTTCGTGAATTGCTTGCCGTGGTTGAACCGTGGATGGGTCTTTACATACCAAGACCACTCCGTGCTTCGAAGAGCACGTAAAGCTGTTGGTCCCTGCTATCATACGTATTTTCTTTGACAGTCGTTACGGGTCGTCATAAACCTGAAATTCTGACAACAGGTTTTACCCAGGGGTATTGTATTACCTAGTCACTGGGTTGTGGAGGTCAGATAGGCAGTTGCTCCATGTAAAACACTATTCCGTTGCATTCGATTAGACTGGAAGCCGACCCCATCGTAGTTCGGAAATGGCTAGGCAGATGATGATGACCATATTTCTCCTACAGAAGACAAGAACTTAAATATTCAGTCTACCTGTCTATAAATGGCACTGAGGTGCAAGTTGCAGCGTCGCAATGCAGCACAGGTGGCGCCACTGCCGCCATTATCGAGCTGTCTTCACCGACCACGTACGGGATATGGTCGATATATACGCTGTCGAATAGGCACATACGCTTCATGTATTCTTCCGAGTGGGTGAACATCGTTGGCGGAGTTCCTGAAAGAGAACTAGTTGAAAAATAGCAGAAAGAACTGTCGTACTTGTTCGTAGGTGAGTCAATAGGTGGCTGTAGGTGTGGCATCATAGGGGGCCCTATCGGAACACCAGCGCTGTGGTATTTGTTTCTTTTTTCAAATATCCAAGCATCATGCCGCCTTTTTAGCCACGCACAGGTCTTCCTTTTTGTTTTGTTTAAATTGTTTTCACTCTTTGGTTAGTTTTAACCTTAGACTTAAAAGTTTGATTTTTTTTGTTGTATTTTCATTGGAAGATTTCTATTTTTCTTTCTTTCTACTAAAAAAGCGTTTAAATTCCAGTCACTATCACAACTTTACATAACACTACTTTATTTTCTTAACGCGAATACACTATAATGAAGAGATCTTCATTATAGTCTATTCACGTCAAGAAAATAGTGACTCATCGTTGTCACTCAGCTTAGCCACGCCCCCTGACCAATTAGATCATAGTAAATTAGAAAGCCGTGTTCGTATTGACCAGTTGAAGTAAGCCCTTTAGACATACACTATAATTTACTATGATCTAATTGGTCAAGGGGCGTGGGTCAGCTGAGTGACAACGATGAGTCCCTATTTTCTTAACGCGAATGTAATGGCTTTTGTGAAAGACATGGTCATTATTTTCCTATCCTTATCCCAATTTACTTGTGGTCGAAGCAATATCTCTTTTTCTTCCGTACCTCTATTAGTCGTCATCTTGTAAGACATCCCTTTACTAGCCATGTTATCATTCAGGCAGTCCATCCATCATTTCTTTGGTCCGGCCCTACTCTTATAGCCATCCGCATTCATACTCAAAACTTTCCTTACGACATTTCCCTCATCCACAATTTTTTGCACATCACGTAGGTAGTAGGTACAATGGGTAGGTAGGTAATAACCCGTCTAAGCTAGCCTCGCATTCTATTGAAACTCCGTACTAAGCTAGGCCTGGTTTTAGTCAAAAGTTACCACGAACCTGCGAAAAGATATGTGTACCCAGGCGCGGTCCGAGGGGGGAGTCCTGACACCCCCAAAGCCGTAAACGGAAAGCTTAAAATAGTAATTTTTCGAAAATATAATACATTTTCTTATTAATATGTAGGTAGTCTTTGTCTATGACCGCCCCCCCCCCAAAGTCTGGCTGCGACCGCGCCTGTGTGTACCATCATCAAACGCTAGAGAATGGTCAATGAATAACGACACGACAACCAATGAAAAAATATAGGGAAATTGCAGGTGTTTTTAGAGTTCCGTACCATACGTATTCCGTACGTACTATTTCTAAGACCACGTACGCACGGACTTAAAAATATCGGATCTGAAATACTGGATCTTTAAATAGTGTAGTGTAGTGTATCTTCGCGTAGTGTGATTTTTTCGATGCGCTGTGGGATGCACTCTGTAGGAGCTCCATGCTCGGTTAAGAGCGTTCAGCCCACGCGGGCTGGCAACGTCGCATTTAAAGTGGTTGTTCGTGATTGTTTTGTAAAATATAAACAAAAGTAATTTTTTTTTTTGAGCCAAGCACTAGATCGTTGGTATTTATTATTATTTTTAACATTTATTCTTAATTAAAAGCAATGTAAAAACAAATTGCATACCTACAAACTTATGAATACCGACGATCTAGTGATTGGTTGAAAAAAATAGTACTTTGATTTAATACTAATCACGAAAAACGACTTGAATTGCGACGTTGACAGCCCGCGCCGTATGAACGCTCTTAAACACCGAGTGTCCAAAATCCAGTGCGCGATCATTCACGATCGATGAGGTGTCGATCATGAATGATCGCGTACTGGATTTTCGATAGTCGTTTTTTTTTTGTGGATGGAAATTATCAAATAACGGAGTGGGAGGGCGTGTCAGACTTTTACTGACTAAAACCCACCCGTGTTCCTGCAGTTGCCTGTGTGCCAGGGGCCACGGTATCTCTTTCGAACAACCCGCACCCCTGGCAGAGATAAGGTAGTCGTTAGATAAAAAAATATATAATTATTTCAACTTACCTACAGTATAATACCTCGTGTTACACATATGCTCCTGTATTAAATCAGATCGGTTGTGGAACCACCCGATCAGCCACTGCAGGTCCTCAAACTTAGTGATCTCATCGTTGATGACTTTCCGTGTTAAACGAAGGTATTCCACGTCCGCTTCTATTACAGATTCGTCTTTATCTTCACCGTAACTGCAATATTAAAGGTCTTGTAAAACTTAGGCGAATTCCGCGCGGATACAAAATGTCTAAGAAGAAAAAAGTCTAAGATGGAAATAATGCCCTTTAAATCCATCATGACATTACATTAACTAGAAAATGATATACACGTGTTTGAAACTTTGAAGCGCTCTCCTGTAAAATTTGTCATTTGTAGTTAGGGGATTATACGTAGGGACTGTCGTTTTGATTTAGATTTATTGTAATAAACCGGGCACAAAAATAAACTCCGGACTGAAAAATACAGATAGAAAAATCCAATAACACTTTGCCTAACCCGGGCATTGAACCAAGGACCTCACGGTCAACAGTACCACTTGCTACCACTAGACCAACGAGGTGGTATTCTTTGTTCTATTTCACCTACTTTCGGTACTGCATCTTGAGGACAGCTTCCGACATGTGGATCCTGAAGATTACTCCAGGTCTCAAATGTGCTTGGTACAGGTCCTTTGGCATCTCGACATAGCCTGACTCCCAATCCTGGAAGTAACGCGTTGTGTTTATTTAATTGGCAAAAAACCACCACCCTTCTGACACACTATCAATGAGAGTTTCAATCATTTTGAAGTATATTGCTGCGCCATTGCATCATTTATGTTCAAAAAAGTTGTCTGCTCAACACAGATAAGGATTCCGCTTGAGGAATTAGTTTTAATACAATAAACAAACTAACACTAAAATAAGTGTATCTTAGGTACTGGAAAAAAGGGTAGAGCTCGATGGGCATCAAAGAATTCGTCCACATCGCTGCCAGTGGGAAAAGTGCCAAGACGATTTTTTTTTTTTGAGTGGGAAATCATCAAATGACTTCTCCCGCTCTGGGTGGAGCAAGAGGGCGTGTCAGACTTTTACTGACTAAAACCCACCCGTGTTCCCTCAGTTGCCTGTGTGCCAGGGGCCGCGGTATCTCTTTCGAACAAACCGCACCCCTGGCATTCATCGGCCCTTGCGGGCCCAACCAGTTGGTGCTGACATCTCTTTGAGGCGCGCGTGGAACACAACGCGCCGTCGACCCGGGCTTGGTCTTAACCGGACAGCGAGCTACCCATTACTCGCCTTCCGCAAACCTGCGCCTACGGTGGCCGGGAATCAGCTTGGGATTCCCGACGCCCAGGGCGTTTCCTGTGAAGGCTACGGCCTAAAGGGCGCATGCACTGCCTCTCCCTCACGTGCGCCGCCTCCCTCTTTAAGTGCCAACACGTTGGATGGCAATGCCGATTCTTTGACCTAAAAATAGGTCAACCCTTTTGTCACGTGAAGAATCGACCAACCGCTTGGCGATGTCCCGAAATACCCCACGGCCCTAGTGTTTCAACCCCAAAAGGCTCAAACATAAACCTTCCAATGAGGTTGTTATATTTGCGCCAATTGAAGTTTTCCGCATCTGCGGCAGCCTCCCCAGCACAGCCTGCTAAGAAGATGGGATGGCGCGACAAAGAAAATAACGCAATTTAACTGTGAAAATGAAAGCCATTCTTCTTCTTCTTCTTCTTCTCTTAAGTTTGATACGCAATTGATCCACTGGCTAACCACAGAGCATGTATTTGCCGTACCGTCTGCGTCTGGAGGTGGCAGTACAAATAAAAGTTGTGGCGTCCAAAAGTGTGTTGAGCCTTGCAACTTCTGCCACATGCCAATGCATGCGTGGCTGCATGGCATGCGGCCTTCAAAGCAGTTTCAGTCAGTTCATATCATTGAACCTCATTGGTTTCTATACGTCATTTGAGGAGTTTTTAGCTTAGTAATCACAGCCGCACCGTTCGATCGATAAGGTCACTATGTACTCAGGTATCAGGTAATCTTGCAACGGTTGGTCCGTGGATGGGTGACCATCTATACATACCAAGATCTCTTCGTGCCTCGGAAAGCACGTTAAGCCGTTGGCCAGTCGACAGTCGTTACGGGTCGTCAGAAGCCCGGAAGTCTGACAACCAGTCTTCAGTCAGACCAAAGAGGATCATGTTACCCAGTAACTGGGTTTTGAAAGTCAGATAGGCAGTCGCTCCACGTAAAAACTGGTATTCAGCTGCATCCGGATATGCCGGAAGCCGACCTCAATATTATATTGGATTGGGTAGGCCTAAAACTCGTAAAAATGTAACCTCACTGGAAGAAGTCACATACTCCTGAAATACCGGGTGTACCTGTATTTCAGGAGCCAGTGACTTTCCAGACTGTTCTTCTAACTCTGGCTGGAGTCAGGGTTTTTCTTCTTTAATTTATTCTATCTTACTCCCGTTTATGCCTGTGATATTTAATAAATAACTTATGCGTGCCGTGGTGGGGGTTGCGCGGTAGAGGGAGTGCGGAACAATGCGCAATACTCGCAGTCTTGTCCGAACAGCCGTAGCGTCACCACGCCTAACGCAGTAATATTTAATACAGTATTTTATTGTAACTAGCCTAAACCAAGACACCATAATGCCAATGAATTATATTTATTTAGATGATAATGATGGAACTTTACCTTCTGACCGGGATCGTAGATGTCAAAATGAGGGTTTTTTGGCGCGGTCCTGTCCCTGTTACGCCCTTTGTCTTTGCCACTTCGGGCTATCGGGACCTCAGTGGTAGTTCCATTCTTCGACTGTAAATGTTAAAAGAATTAATTCGTTATTAAGTGTCACACCAGCGATGCGCCCCTGCCTCGCAACAGGAGTTTTGGCGACATTTCAAACTATTGACATTTCTGTGCTAAGTCCAAATTAGCATTACATTGACATTAGGGACTGCCAAACTGTTGCAGTATATAAAAAAAGATTGAAAGAACACTATCTCTCCTCTTATCAAATTGCATACTAGCTGTGCCTCGCGGTTTTACCCACGTATGTTACGATTCCGTGGGATTATCGGGATAAAAAGTAACAGCTACAGACAATAACTAAGTAGGTATCTATCAAGTTCCATCGCAATCGGTTCATTCGTTTTTGCGTGAAGAAATAAAAAACATATTATGTACCTACATACTTATTAATAAAAGCTTTCACAATTAGAGTAGGATTTGATTAATGGAGACAGTAATAAAATATTAGACAATCTATACTAATATTATAAAGAGCTAAAGTTTGTGAGGTTATAGGGGTAATCTCTGGATCTACTAAACCGATTTTGAAAATTATTTTACCAATAGAAAGCCACGTTATTTGTGAGTGTCATGGGCTATATATTAAAGACTTTTTCGTGGTACTCAGATTTGCAAACTACGTCGGAGAAAAAACGGTCGAACGAAAACGTTTCTTTCGAACGCTGCCTTAACGATGAGAGATATATGATTGAGTTCTATGGAAAAGTTGTAGAGCTTGATAATACCTACAACAAAGTCAGCGACAGCATATATGTCTAACTTTTATGTTTAAGGTGGAGATTTCTTGAAAACGATCAAAAAGGTGGTTTTTAAAACCAGTGTATCTCTTTAACCGTACATAATTTTGAAAGCAAAAAAATAAATGGCACTTTCAAGTTTATTCTGCATACAGTGATGGAACTCAAAACATAATAAAACACACTTTAATGCATCAAAAAAATCATCAAAGTTACCTCTTAGTTATCTTTAAAATCGGTTTATTCCTTCAATAACAATTATAATTATAATTAAAAATATACCATAAAATTCCAAATACAGTCTGCATCCAGTGATGGATTATTTATTAATATCTAATTTTATACGATTTTATTTGCACTTTTACGACGTACGTTTGCTCATTTATTATTCGAATTCATTACAACAGATTTTAACCCGTATCGGATTGCAATAAGAACTATTATTGGTCATAACGAGATTATTTAAAGTTACCAGGGCCTTATGTCACAAAAAGTAGTTTTGAAGTGAAAACTTCTTTTGGCGCATTGAGCACTTTTTGGGTGAACAAAAATCATAGAACTCGCGTCATCGACACCGAACGCTTTCCAGCGAGCACACAGATGAGTTGCGCGTTGATGTCTTTTACACGTAATTGTTCAAGTTTTCACTTCTGTCGGCACTCTCGGAGTGCCATTGTTTTTTTTTGTAGTACTAACCGAACCACACTCATAATTTCATCGCCAGTAAAAATGTTTACCGCCCAACGAAGTGGGCACGGGTCAGCTAGTATTACACAACCAGCCTATTAACGTTCCCACTGCTGGGACACAGGCCTGCTCTCTGTGAGAGGAAGTGTGAGTGGGATGTTTTGGTCCTAAGACATGCTGGTTTCCTTACGATATTTTCCGTCACCATTTTTAGAGCTGTGGTTATGAAAATTATTTACACAAAGTAAAGTAGGGTTGCCAACCGTACTATAACATATAGTATTGTACTATATTTCGGGTCTGCGTACTGTTGAAAAAATATAAAATATGCAATAATACTATATTTTGAACATCAAAAATGAATAAAAGAAATCCTTCACTAAACAGATATATGAACGCGCCTATATATTAACTTTTGACTGATGCCATAGCATGTATCCGAAGAACTCATCTGTCATCATACGTTCTGAACTTTTCAATTATGGTCGCTGTGATTAACTCAAGACAACGTTTTTTTTTTTTGGGTGGGAAATCCTCAAATAACTTCTCCCGCTCTGGGTGGAGCGGGAGGACGTGTCAGACTTTTATTAACTAAAACCCACCCGTGTTCCCTCAGTTGCCTGTGTGCCAGGGGCCGCGGTATCTCTTTCGAACAACCCGCACCCCTAGGCAGGACTCAGGACAACGTTTGTGTTCATTCACCAGAATTAGCTTAACTACTGACAGGTCATATGAGTTACTTCTTATCATTGTTTATTTTATTTGACTGTATAAACTATTTTTTATTTATTTTATTAATGAAATTTTCATTTATTGTTGAATGTTAATTACTTATCCATTATTGTATAGAATCAAGTTCTTCCAACTTAACAGACAGCTGTGCTGCTGGGGAGTTGTTCTTCTTCTCAGCTAAAACACTAGGAAGTGGTGAAAGGCGGGCGTTTTGGGGGACTGTCTGATGTAATTTTGACGTTCAAAAAGTGCTGACTCTCAGCCTAGTTTGAATAAATAACTTTTGATTTTGATTTTACTCTTTATTTTTGCCATTTCGGCATTCACGGAAACGTTATTTTCGGTTATAAATTCGAAATGGCGAGAAAAAGAAACAGAAGTAGTAGGTATCTTATTAATAAAACTGAGCTTTTTATTTACACAAACAAAAATGAATGTAATAATACTTCTATTTTAGACAAAGAATTGTCAAAAAATGCAAAAAGTAAAAAAAAAAAATTTATAAAATGAAAAAGTAACAAATATATCTTTGTCTATTTTTTGCCTTTTCCATAATATATGTAAGTCTATATTTTTTGAAGTGTACTATATTTTTATAGCTTATTTCGAAAAATACTATATTTCGTCGCAGAATTTTTGGCAACCCTAGTTCGAACTCATGACCGTAACTCGGGGCCGTTACCAGTGGGCCACCACTGCTGTCAACATTACACACTTATACCATATTATTATAGAGGAAACAAAAATGGAAAATATAACTCAATAAAATATAACCTGTCCGCAGCCGGGTTAATAAGAATGAAATGTAAATAATACCTATAAAGAATCATTTACCTATTTATTTTATTTTATTATTTATGTATGTAGGTACATTCCATACATTTTGACTGCGCAGGTTTTTTTATGAAACACACTTTTCCATGAGACAGCTGATTTGTTTTTGTATAAACGACGAAAAATTTCTACGCTAGGGGGTGTCGTATGATATGCTGAATTCATGGTTACAGTTTGCGCACTGGTTAAAAAAATACCCTGCATAATTCCAGTTTCCTCACTAATGCTTATTTACCGACATCAGTGATGAATTTTCAAAAATAATTTATTAGTGCTCACTTTTGATAAACAGGATTAATTAAATTAACTATCAAAATTCGAATATCTTAAGGAATAAATGCTTTTCTTACGTCATCATCAGGTTGGCTGGTGGTAGATCGTTGGTGACTACGTCGTTTACCACCGCGACCCCGACGTCTCTGCGAATAAACATTGTACTGTGGTCATCTCTGTATTGTGACATGGGTTTGGTCATGTTAGAACTGTGACCAACCAACTGCATTGAAACTTGTACAGTAATTTTTGTTACAAAATTACCAATATACCAATTTTGGTACAGTAATTTTGTTCTGGATGCATCGTTTTCACACATAATTATACAATGAATGTATTTTAAATATTGTAGTTAAATCATTTTAAAAGAGTAACGGTGGAGTTTCTTGCCCATTCTTCTCCATACGAAACTACATTTTGGAAGGGGCGACTAGAATCAATTCTATTTTAATGTAAATGTTGACGTTCAAAAGTGCCTTATAAGTGCTTATTTGAAATAAATGCTTTGACTTTGACTTGTCACACAGTAAGTGATGATTCTCATTACACCGTGCCGTGTACGTGTGATATTGTTCTTAGGGGTACATTTTGGAACCTTTGTAAAATTTTTATGTCGGAGTTGCTAGGCGATCCACAGAGTACTATTCTATAAGTTCAGATTGGTTTTACTATCACACCATTTGTTATCCATTATATTTTATAATGAAGGGTTTTTTCTTTTGACTTTTTTGTTGCTCTAGTGGTCGCATGCGCTACGGCTGAACATAACGTCCTGGGTTTGATTCCCAGGTCTGGCAAAGCGATATAAGATTTTCCCATTTCCAGTGGCAGCCCGAAGTTAGGATTTGGATCAACAGACTCGCCCTCTTTTACATGGGATTTCAATATAATTTGCGAAATATGGGTACATACTGTTGGTACATTATTGCACAGCCCTTCCTGGATTAGAGGGGTCATATTGCTTCAAAATAATTATTTGAATTTCCGTGTGTGTGTGAGTGAGTTCCGTGTGGTGCCGGACGTAAAAGAATAGCACCATCCCGTTTCTTCCCGTGGGTGTCGTAGAAGGTGACTAAGGAACTTACTAGCGAATGGGCAGCAGCGTTCTCTATGCATTTGATCACCATACTGAGATCGCCAACCCGCCTGCCAAGCGTCGCGATTATGGCAAACCCCCCTTTTGGGGGAGGCTTATGTCCAGCAGTGGACGTCTTTCGGCTGATAAGAATCTTTAAAGCAACAGACAGACAGCCAGACAGGCATAGTCACTTTCGCATCTGATAAAACTAGCTTTAGCCAGCGGCTTCGCCCGCGTGGTAGTCGAAAATTATCCCACGGGACCGTAATACCGGGATATAAAGTAGCCTATGTGCTAATCTAGGTTATAAACTCCCTGTGAACCTAATTTCATCCAAATCTGTTCAGCCGTTTTTGCGTGACAAACGCAAAAACACAAACTTTCACATTTATATAGTAGGATATACAGGGTGTTTGGCAGAACGTTGAACATACGAAAATGGTGGATAGGTGGGGTCATTTGCTACTAACTCAGCCCTAATTTATTTGGCTCTGGCCCACTGGATATTAAAAAAAGTGTAATTTTTTATTAAAAATGGGGAAAACAGGCAATATATATGATTTTTTAATGCAAGTTGAAAATAAGATTTAAGTGTTTTTTACATCGTTATGTAAGTTTGAGGACTCATAACTTTTTTCTAGCTAACATCTGAATAAAGCAATAATTTTATAAGAATCTGCCAATATTAAAGATTTAAAAAAAAAGTTGCCTGTTTTATCCATTTTTAATAAAAATTACACTTTAAAGTTAAGAAAGTGGTGAAACTAGAAGAAAGCAAAAAAAACATTTTTTTAGATATCCAGGGGGCCAGGGCCACATAAATTAGGGCTGAGTAAGTAGCAGATGACCACCTATCCACCATTTTCGTATGTTCAACGTTCTGCCAAACACCCTGTATATAGCAATTATGAAAACATTTATTTCTGTAAATAAAATCAAATATACCACCTAAACCTAACTTAACTAAACCATTCACAAATTTAAAAAAAGGCGTTAAAAAATTCATCCGCATCGCTGTCGACTGGTAATGTTCCCAAGAGACTGGCGGCCAAGGTAGAAACCAGCCCTTGGGCCACGGGAAGGGTCAACCAACCTTTCCAAGATTTCCTTGAAGAGACCATAAGCACTAACCCCGCGGCCCGAGGGTTTCAACCCCAGACGGCTCGAAAATATAATTACCAATTAGGTTGTTATACCTTCGCCGCTTGAGGTTTTCCGCAGCCGCAGCGGCTGCGCCAGCACAGCACACGGAGCCAGGAATATCGGATGGCGCAAAAGTATCGATATACACACTGAAATTTTAATGGTTGTTTTCCCGCAGGGAAATGCTTTAGTCTCGGTAATACAATCGTTTTATAAACAAATAAAATATTAGAAACAAAAAATGGCAGATATACCATTGTGAAAAATCACCACGTGGGAGAGTTTATTTGCTTTGAACATTTATATGCATCGCTGTTACCTTTGTCGGCGGTGCGTGCGATTCCAGTAGTACCTACAAATTACCTCTAGTGTTACTATTGAGTAGTGTTTTATCGAGTTGATGAATATTTTTTAAATAATTTTAAAACAAAAAAGTCTTTATTTTTTACTTTTACTCTATGCTTCGAAAGTACTCCTTATGGCAAGTTGTTCTGCCGCGGGAAAACAACCATTTAAATTTCACGATGTATAGTAGGTATATTTGTAGTAGGATTATCTAAGAATTCGTTTGGCGCTATGGCAAAACTAAAAACCAAGCATACAGCGATTGATTATAGTGATCTGTATCTGGAGTCATTGCAAGTGTAGAAAAAAAAAACAAAAATAAACCAATCAAATACACCACAAAATTTTATTGAACCATAATAAACTCACTCCTCCAGATCTTTAGGCTCCGTTATAGAATCCACAAACACAATAGAGTTGCACTCTGCTGCATCGCACTGCAGCATAGGCGGAACTTCCACAGGAGTCACGGAGTACTCATCACCGATGACATAAGGGTTTCCATCGATCCATAAGGCGTCAAACAAGCAGTATATGTGCACTTTAATCGTCATATAGCTAATGAATTTGTATATACGTCCCCCACATTCTCCCAAATGTTCTTTAATGCTCTTGTCTGTCTTGTACATAAGCAGGAGATTGTGGAATTTCGTTATTTCATCCATTACTACCTTTTTGATCAGGTTAGTGTAGATAATATCGGCTTCGATATGCCTTTCAGGGTCCTCATACATTCTCTGTTTGATCCGCAGGATGGCATCTGACATCCTTACTCGAAATATGACTCCTGGATTCATTTGATCAGGTAGGATTCCAGGTTTTCTTGTTGACGTAGAGAATTCTAGGATCCTGTCTTTTACAGGCTCTGGGTACGTGTAGTGATGTGGCCGTTCCCGAAGTTGTGGGCCGAGCAGTGTATTAAATTTTCTCACGTTCTGCGGCAAAAAATAGTCTTGTCAGTTCAGGCGTCATGTTTTGTGGGAGTTTTTCTCTTTTTTGGACACTAACACACTTTTATTTAAGTACAATATCACTAGACACTTAAGTTTATCAGATGATGAATAATTTTTGCATGAACATGGCAAAAAATACAGTTTTGGACTGTTTCATAAAAGCACCCGCGTATACCGATGTGAAACGTTTTAAAAACCAGAACGCTCTCGAATTCTTCGGCTAGAACAGAAGAAGATTAGATTGGAATCATAATTACAATCTAAAGTGTCGTAGGGACTGTTAAGAACTACCCTCACATTGGTTTAGGGCATAAAATTTAGCTCTCCAAATTGATGTAAATTGACTACAGGTCGGGCTATGCCTGTAAAAATGTTAAGGGCGCAATGAGGGATTTGTGTAATAATTGCATTCGCTTGATCCCTTGCTGCATTGTTATAACTTAATCTTTAGTCCGAGTAGTAGTTTGAAACTTCAGACTGAACCCTATACCCGATTAATTAACTTTTTCAGATGGGCATAAATACATCGGGAGTAAGGACTGCTGGCAAATCGTAGTTCATTCTTAGGTTGGACCCTAACATATCCTTAATATGACCGTAGGTGTAGGGGGTATCGAGGGTCGTGTGGCTAAGTAATAACAACCGCAAGGTTGGTCCGTGGATGGGTGACCATCTTTACATACCAAGACCACTCCGTGCCTCGGAAAGCACGTTTAGCCATTGGTCTTGACTGTCATTCGTGGATCTTTGACAGTCGTTACGGGTCGTCAGAAGCCCGAAAGTCTGACAACCAGTCTTACCAAGGGGTATGGTGGTACCCAGTAACGGGGTTGTGGAGGTCAGATAGGCATTCGCTCCATGTAAAATACTGGTATTCAGCTGCATCTGGCTGGACTTGAAGCCGACCTCAATATACTTAGGAAATGGCTTGGCAGATGACGATGATGAGGTCGAGGTCATAAGTTACGTCGCCCGTAACTTCGGCCGAAACTACAGATTTCTTGCATAGGGAGTCGACCTCTCGTAAGCTACCGTTAATAAGCGTTGTAAAGAGTCTTTTCGATCTCTCATACCTGTGTGTGTCGCTTTCTAAAGTCATCATTAGCTGCCTAGCCTTTTCACAACTATGTTGGGGTCGGCCTCCTGTCTAACCGGATGCAGCTAAGTACCAGTATTTAACATGGAGCTACTGCCTATCTGACCTCCACAACCCAGTTACTGGGTAACACGATACCCCTCGGTAAGACTCGCTTATACGAATATAAACATTATACTAAAATATAAAGTTTATATTCGTATATTAACTGCGAATTTTGCGTTTAGACTTGATCGAAGAAAGATCGACTTGAATGAAAACGAGATCAAAATGAGTACAAACCCGAGCTCGTCTCTTGATTCGGTTGTGTTCTGGCGAAGAGTCCCGGTTATAGTCGTTGACGATCTGATCCATCTTGCTGAAGTCGAACGGAACCCAGGAGTCCAGGCCAGGGTCCCCCTGGAGTTCTGCCGGCTCGTTCTAGAAAAAGATAACGATAAGTACTTGCTTAGCTCGGTTGCAATGGTTTTTGTTTTCGGGTGGGAAATCATCAAATGACTTCTCCCGCTTTGGGTGGAGCAGGGGGGCGTGTCAGACTTTTACTGACTAAAACCCACCCGTGTTCCCTCAGTTGCCTGTTTGCCAGGGGCCGCGGTATCTCTTTCGAACAACCCGCAGCCCCGGCAGGCATCGACCCTTGCGGGCCTCATCAGTTTCGGTTGCAATGGTGTGGTGACGTACGGTTAACGCAATATTGGGTTTTATTTTTTTATTGTTGAATGGGCCTGCTCTTGGCCTCAATCACGCCTGATGGAAAGCGATTGATGAGGTCTGTGATGGAACGAGCGTGCCCAGAAGATGCCTGTTCACTCTTGTTTTGACGGTAGACGGTTTGTCGTTAATCACAACACAAAACACACTCTCACACACAAGTATGCCACTACATTTTTTTAAATCTACTGGCCAGATTAAAATGAATGTACCTTCGCATGTGGTGCTTTCTTGGTCATCAGGTTGACAGGCTGATCGTAAATGTCATCTTGTCTCTGGAAAACCAAGGTTGGTAATAAAATCATTTAAATCCCTCATCATTTAACACTAAATATGATGATGATTTTATAATTCGCTTTTGTTGTTCCATTTTTTTTTTCTATTCGAAAAAATACAGATTTTTCAAGGCGAAGTCGAAAATGTGAATAAAAGTGTCATAGTAATACGAATCATAATCCTTTACAAAGAATGTTGATATTCGTATGACTCATTTTTAAGCAAGTTTAAATCAGTATTGTCTATAAATTTTTCCCAGAGCTCAGGGTGGTTGTGCTTACATTTGGGTAATCGAACGCTAGACTGGCATGTGGATCTGAGGACACCCATGTCAAGAAGCAGACGATCTGAAAACATAATTTAACTTTGATCTTATATACTAAAAATAAATCTGAAGAGATTGTTTGTTTGAAGGAAGTAATCTCTGAAACTACCAGCAGGATTTGATTTTTTTTTTGTTGATAAATGATAAATATTTCTATTTCTGTAAGTAGGTTTGTACAAACACTTTTACACGTCAATAATTTATTACCTTTAAACGAGCAATTCTTGTATACATACAGGATAAGTTTTTATACAGTGCGCAAACTGTAACCATGAATTCAGCATATTCATTCTAGATCCCTTGGCGTAGAAATTTTTCGTCAGTAATACAAAAAACAATCAGATGTTCCATACATTTTGACCGCGTAGATATTGTCTAAAAATCAAACCTAAATTCTTACCAGAAAAAGCTGATGGTACCCCAGCATTTTTCGAAGAAAATCTGTCGGCTGTTCGGCTCGCCCGTTGCAGAGCAACTGAATGTCTTGTGGCAGAAATAGTCGTTAGGCATATATTGGTTTGTACAAACTAAATGTACAAATTGATCGTTAACGAAATTATTATGACACATTTATAGGCTTTGTGTTAATTGACTTCTACGTGCCTTGTTATTTACTAATAACAGCCTCACCTAAGAGGGGCTTGTGGCTAAGTAACAATAGCTGCACGGATCGATCGATCAGGTTAAGCTACGCTTGCTGCGGTCGGCCCATGGATGGGTGACCTTTACATACCAAGACCCTCCGTGCCTCGGAAAGCACGTTGAGCCGTTGGTCCCGGCTGTCATTTGTGGATCTTTGACAGTCGTCAGAAGCCCGAGAGTCTGACAAACAGTCACACCAAAGGGTATCGTATTACCCAGTTACTGGGTTGTGGAGATCAGATAGGCAGTCGCTCCATGTAAAATACTGGTATTCAGCTGCATCCGGTTAGACTGGAAGCCAACCCCAACATCGTTGGAAAAAGGCTAGGCAGATAATGATGATGATGAACAGCCTTACCTATATGTCAATCGAAAGGGAAGCTACGCTTGCTGTGGATGAGTGACTTGGTCTTTTCATCCATTCATAATCAGTCAATAATGTTCCCACTGCTGGGACACAGGCCTCCTCTCTGTGAGAGAGAGTGGGCCATAATCGATTAATATCACATGTCTTAGAATTTTTCATTCTAAGACATGCTGGTTTCCTCACGATGTTTTCCTTTGCCATTTTGGGAGCAGTGGTGATGTAATAATTTACACAAAGTAAATCGCCTGCCTGGGTTCGAATCTACGACCTACAACTCGTAAGCAGAGGACGATACCACTGGGCCACCACTGCTCAACCACTTTACAAATCGAGATCCTCCCGTGCCTCGGAAAGCACGTTGAGCTATAGGGAACGTGCACGACGAAGGGTCTGCCATCTAGTGGCGCAAATCCGAAGTTTTCTCGGAATCATTACTTGAAATTGACACTTCACGTAATAAAATAATCTCTTAAAAGAAGTGAAAAAAACATAATTACTAAGTTAAAATGTATTGTTGTGTTTCTGGATGCTCGAACACTTCAAAGAAAACTCGAAATAAATCAAATGGTGTGAAATTCTATTACTTTTCGACGGATATTACTTATTTTCCTTGGTTACGTGATAAACGACAAAAGTCGATAAATGCAGTAAAAAAATGTTTAAGTATCAGTTTCAAAACATTTAGAAATTACGCATTAATGTTATTTGTAAAAATATCCGAGTTTTGTATGTAGTAGGTACTACTTACCTACTATTCAATGCAAACAAATCTAAGTAAAAATAACCATCAAATAATTTTTGTTAGTTTTCGTTATAGCACTATCTCGAGAATTTTTAAAGTAAATTAAAGCACAGATGTGCTTTCATTTTTCAGATAGGCCTGCCTTACATTTGCAATTTGCTCTTCTAATATTTATATTGCAATCAAGCTGAAAAGAAGGCGACATGAACATAAATAATAATAAAGACAAAATATTTACGTGAAAAATTAGTTCAGAAAATACTTTACAGTTATTTTGACATCATAAACGTTAGAAAATCGTCGTTTGAGCTACAATTTTGCCAGTTATTACTGCATTTTCAGGATTCATAATTGTTTCTTCTACATCTAAGACATCGCCCGGACTCGGAAGACTTTTTGGCCTTTGGACATATTTTGACCACGCTGACGATCATTATTAATCGGCCGGAACTCATATTTTATAATTTTAATCATTAGAAACGATATAAATATAATGTAAACAGTATCATAAACATTGGCGGCAATACGATGATAGGTCTAAACAGTTTCTTTTTTTGACCACACCGTGGCTCTCGTGTCTATTTGTGCTGCCGTCTACAGTTCGTGCACGTATTGGTCCCGGCTGTTTTTCGTAGATCTTTGACAGTGGTTACGGGTTAAGTTTTTTGTCAAAAAAGTTTGACTGGTTGTCAGACTTTTTTATTTCTTGTACTATACTTCTTACTGGAGGGTATCGTGTTACCCAGTAACTGGGTTGTGGAAGCCAGATAGGCAGTCGCTCCATGTAAAATATTGAGGGAGTTGTGAATTTTTTAAATGTAATTCGCCATTTTGTAGTGGCGGCCATCTTGGATTTGAAATTTATCATAGTGTATTCTACTAGTCAAACCCTTTCATTTGATACCCATATTGAGGGAGTTGGGAAAAAACATGTCATCCTCTATTTTGTGGCGGCGGCCATCTTGGACCGATTTTCATCAAACATAGCTAAAAACACTCCCGACTAATTCACCGTTCAAACAAAAAAAATCGGTGTAGCCGTTCGGGAGCTACGATGCCACAGACAGACAGACACACACACACAGAGACACGTCAAACTTATAACACCCCGTCGTTTTTGCGTCGGGGGTTAAAAATACTGGTGAACGAAAATGAACGCTTCGGTTGGTGACGCTGAATCCAGTATACTCGGCTCCAGTCCGTCGATGACGCTGATTCGCGCATACCCACTCGGCGCTGTAATTATTTATTTAAACTTCTAACAAACAAAAAGGTACAAAGGCGGACTTAATGCCTTAGGCATTCTCTACCAGTTAACCAAGGGCGGTGAAGAGAAAAAAAAAGAACTAAGTATAAAAAAAGAAAAAGAAAAAAGAAAGAAAAAAAAGAAAAAAGAAGAAAGAAAAAGAGAAAAAGGAAGGAAGAAGAAGTAGGAGGAGGAAGAAGTAGAAATTTCTAAAGAAATAAGCAGTACCTTTGTACTCTTGTTTAATTATGCCATATCTTGTTTGTATTTTACTGTGTGTAAATAATAAAATAAATAAATAAAAATATATCATTACGAATTTGTAGGATACTTAACACTAGTACATAAATAAATAGTTTATAAGCTTTTAATATACATAGGATACATGAATATTTACTATACCTAATTTGTGCTTATATTATGTAAACATATACACCGTGAAATTTTAATGGTTGTTTTCCCGCAGCGAAATGGTTTTGTCTTGTTAATACAATCGTTTTACAAACAAATAAAATATTAGAAACAAAAAATGGCAAATTAACCAATGTGAAAAATCACCACGTGCGAGAATTTATTTTGCTTTGATCATTTATGCATCGCTGTTCCCTTTGTCGGCAGTGCGTGCGATTCGAATAGTACCTACAAGTTACCTCTAGTGTTACTATTGAGTAGTGTTTTATCGAGTTGATTAATATTTTTTTAATAATTTTAAAACAAAAAATCTTAATTTTTTTATTTTTACTCTATGCTTCAAAAGTACTCCTTATGGCAAGTTGTTCTGTCGCGGGAAAACAACCATTAAAATTTCACGGTGTATACGAATGTAACGGCAAGAGGTGTTGTAGACTCTGGGTCCGGTAGAGGTAACTTTATCTAAGCTCAAGAGCCAGACCAAGAGATATACATAAGCGGTAGGTCCCATTTGTTCTATGGAACATGACGTAATAGAACAAATTGAGAAAATACTGTCCCTATTTGTACTATGGAACAGTTTGTACTTTTTGTCTCAAATTCTTCCATAGAACCAACTAAGTATATAAACTTCTTGAAGTTGATATGTAAACTGGCCACTCGAGAATGAATTGCTACCACTTGTCTTAGTGACATTGATGATTAGATGGTTACTCACCGAAATAAATTTTAACGGATTTTGAGAGAGGGTACTCACTTCTTTATTGTTGTTTGTTTACAATGATTGGGTTTGATCTTTGCTAATCGTAATGGAAATAAACGTAAATTTTGATAGTTTTTAATTTTCTGCAACGGGGTCGTGGAAAAGTTTTACAGCATGGTGATAAAGAATATTACCTACAGACAAATTATACTAGAGAACTGTCATTATGGCGATGTAAAAAAAACATTAACAGGGCAGGTACATATTAGAAAACCAGCTACAGTTATCTGTTGGAGAAATTAGCGTAGAAATGTTTTTGAACAAAACTATTTATTTGTTGACTCATTAAAGAGCACACTGGCCGTTCACAAAATAATTCACAAAAAATAAGTGAAAATGTCAATACTTGTTTTGAACAAAACTAAAAGAATCTAAATTAAAATGAACAGGCTTGAAGTAATCCGTAAATTGTTCTCAAAACAACCAAAGACTTTATATGAAATGGCTTTGACAAGTTTGTTTAAGAACATGAAATCAAATATTGATTGTTGTCTCAATAACCCGGCGGCGTCAATATTTGAAAATATGGATTTTATGTTAAAACAGTAGCAGTTACCAAAAACAATCTTGATAGATTTATTTTTTTACTCTCTGCAAGATTACAGTGTAGTTATGAGTGAAGGGGGTATGTCATCCACGGGCCGTTGTCAGGACTGCCTACATCTTCGGTACCCGATGCATAATGACTATGAACCCTTCAAAATTCATGTTTTATATTGTAAATTTTGTGCTGGACAACTCTTTCTACAAAGTATTTTCCGGGGACTATTTAATATAAGAATATATTAGCGGTAAGAAGAATTGTTTTTAGTTTGTAGTTACAGAAACACGTATTGTTAAACTGCTGTTTTGGTTTTATTTTTGAAATTAAAAATATTATGTAACGAGTAGTTTCATTTTTTTATAGTGAACGGTATTAACGTCAGTGATTAATGTCATTCACGTCTTATTTAACTCATCATGGAAGAATTTGGGAAAAGCGATTCCCATTTAGTTCTGTGCATTCACAGACAAATAAAAACAGGAGCAAAAGCTAGTATGTAGTTCTATAGTACAAATAGGGACAATATTTTCTCAATTTGTTCTATTACGTCATGTTCCATAGAACAAATGGGACCTACCGTACATAAGCCCGCAGGGCAGCATGTGGGGAGCTGTTCGACAGTAGCGTACGAAAAACTACAGAACAAGAAATTAATTAGAGAATTCAAACGAGAGTTAATAATTGTCAGCAATATAATATTAAAAGTATGTCGTGCTGGGAGATGATTGAAACGAACGAACTTTACAATAATACAAATTTATTTTATGGAATAAAAGAACAGCTGAGCGAAACAAAATGGCGTTTATAGAGACGCGCGCAATCTTAAAATCAAAAAAGCAAACATGGCTTTTCCTTCAAAAAAGCCCTCCCGCTCCACCCAGAGCGGGAGAAGTTATTATAGTGTTGATGATTTCCCACCCAAAAAAAACCCTTAAATTTATTGATTAAATTAATTCGATTTTACTTCAACAACAACAGAAATTGTTGTGACAGGTTTTCCACTGTTCAGAGATATTCGAAAATCGCATCTATCACCCGCATGATCGTCTATGCACTGACAGACTGGCTCATTCTTCTTATTTAAGGAACAGACACCGTTGTTGGTACAATACCCACGACACATGTCGACTTCACATCTTTCCCCTGAAAAACCGGCTTTGCATCTGAAATAATGAGAATAGGTTACAAGGTAGGTAACTGAATTAAACAAGGTAGCCAACAGAAGAAGAAGAGAATGTTTTACCTGCATTCAGGAAGTCCGTCTTCATTAAAACTACAGTCACCTTGGATACAATAGTTCAGGCAGCCTGATACCTGGCATCTGTCACCTGCATAATTGTCTATGCACTGACAGACTGGCTCATTCTCTTTATTCAAGAAACAGGTACCATTGTTCGAACAATACCCACTGCACACGTCGATTTCACATCTTTCCCCTGAAAAACCGGCTTTGCATCTGAAATGATGAAAATGTGAATTGAGGTAACTGAATTAAACAAGGTAGCCAACAGAAGAAGAAGAGAAAGTTTTACCTGCATTCAGGAAGTCCGTCTTCATTAAAACTACAGTCACCTTGGATACAATAGTTCAGGCAGCCTGATACCTGACATCTGTCACCTGCATAATTGTCTATGCACTGACAGACTGGCTCATTCTCTTTATTCAAGGAACAGGTACCATTGTTCGAACAATACCCACTGCACACGTCGATTTCACATCTTTCCCCTGAAAAACCGGCTTTGCATCTGAAATTATGAAAATGTGAATTGAGGTAACTGAATTAAACAAGGTAGCCAATAGAAGAAATAGAGTACCTATGTTTTACCTGCATTCAGGAAGTCCCTCTTCATTGTAACTACAGTCACCTTGTATACAATAGTACAGGCAGTCTGACACCTCGCATCTGTTACCTGCATAATCAACTATACAATGACAGAAAGGCTCATTCTGCTCATTCAATAAACAGATACCGTTGTTCGAACAATACCTACGACACACGTTTACTTCACACCGATCTCCAGAATAACCGGCATTGCATCTAAAATGATGAAAATGTAAAATGAGGTAACCTAATTTTACAAGGAGAATATCAGTTAAAGAAGAATTTATTTACCTGCATTTAGGTAATCCCTCATCATTAAAACTGCAGTTACCGTGCATGCAATAGTTCTCACAAACAGAAACATCACATCGCTCACCGGTGTGCCCAGGTGTGCCAGGAGAGTGTTCAGTAAGATTAATACTATGGACATAAAACGGCTCTACATATCCTCTAGCAATTTTTAATGAGCCGTCGGTCATATACTTATTTAGAACCAGACTTGTTATCGCTTTGCAAGCCTTAACTCCCTGAATTTGTTCGCTGATTTCATATTTGGCGACTATACCGACAGGGTTTTCAGTATGAACCTTAAAAACGGTCTTGTAATTATCAATTGTTATTGCTGGCCTTGCAAAACTCCAAACGGATCTAGGACCGCATGATAAGCACCAGTCCACGAAAAACAGGAATTGTTTTGTAATGGTCAATGTATTTGGAAAAGTTTCAAATACTTTATCACTACGATTAAAATCATTAGAAACAACATGCTGCTGATTTTTTCCATCCAAATCTGCACGATAAAGATTGCTTTTTAGTCTACTCTCACGCATAAACCAGTATAATTCCTGTGTCTGTTGGTCAATAGCCAAGCTGTGGAGGTCCAGATTGTATGCAGCATTGATAATAACTTCTCTCTCCGAGCCATTAAATCGAGCTCTGTCTATTGTAGACGTTGTAAGGTTTGTGTTGATCCAATAAATGTACCTGCAAATCAAAAAGAACAACTGCTTATCACGAACTAGGAAAGGATTGCGAGAAAATTTTAATTTATCAAACTATAGTTGGTATCGTACCCTCTACAACTATCCACGGCAATGTCGGTGGGGATCCAGTCGGCCATCTTGATTAAAAGATTTCCGTTAACATTGTTCTTAGATCCAGGTTTAAATGAAATCCAATTAATGCTTCTTTCTATAGTGTCAGTGAAGAAGAGCATTTCTGTGATCGGGTCAAAGGCCATGCCCTGAATATTCCTTCCATTTCTCTCGGTGTAGCATTTGTATTCCACGTAAGATATGTTATAACCACATATAGCGTCGTTGTTGCTCTGTTTGTCGACGTACAGCAGTATGTCGTGAACTTCATCGTAAGCTATTGATGTGAGGTTCTGGGAATCGAAACGTACGGTGTCCATTCTAGTTCCCTTAGTGTAAAATTCTAGTCGATCTCCTGCACTTACGGCGACGTCTGAAACAATAGAACAATTATTTAAGTAATCAGCTGATATATAAATGTGGCTAGATAGGCCAGTCACCGGGGAAACAAAAATCGTCGCAAAAAATTGCGTTGCACTGCCGTTACTACTGATGTTAGTGGGATAGATACCAATAGTGAACCAGATTGAGACCAATAGTGAGTGTAGAACATTTATTTACGAAAAATCCAAAATGCACAGTCTCGAACAAAAGTAACACTCAAAAATGTCCCCAATTATTCGTCAGTGATTATAGTTATGAACAAAAAAACGCATTTTTTTGCAAATTCAGCCTTCGACGCGTGACTTAAAGTGGTTTTTGCAAAGCAATGTCCAAAAAGGCTGACTTAAAAATGACTGACGATACTACTTATTTGACACTTGCGCACATTGTTCCCTATTTATGCGGAAAATCGCAATCACAATCTTGGGTTTTTTGTATATCTGTGGTGTAGAACCAAAATGTCCACCTTTAGAAGACATGTGGGACGTGGGGATCTAAAAATAATAAGTGCACCCTACTATGATTCTACGTATGAGTTACCCTGTTCATTTTTCAAGTCTACATTGGTAGCTCTGTAGGTTCAATAAAACCCAAGACACCTACAGCACTTCATATGTTGGCAATTATACCAAAACAGTTCTAAGTCAATGTTTGAACTACTTAAATTCCCTTCAGGATGGTTGAGCTGAATGACGCTGATCCATAAGTCAAGATCATGAACGGGCGCCGCCAGTTGGGACTAATCATCTCTTAGCTGCCATAGCTTATTTTTAATTTCTGAATTGTTATTTTATTTTTTAATTATAGACGCTTTTAATGTGCACATCTTTTTACATCATTCTCACATTGATAATTTCAACATAAATGATGTAACCACTTTTTGAAACAATGTTATGATTTATTAAGAGTGTCCATGGAGTTTCTTGCCCGTTCTTCTCCATAGGTACCTACTACGCTTTAGAATGGCCAATAACTAGCTTCATCTTTCCTACTCTTTGACAATTCAAAAGTGCCTGTAATTGGTTTATTTGAAATAAATGTTTTGAGTTTGAGTTTGACTGTTTCTCCGGTTGTATTGTATCTATAGAGCTATGAAAATTGTTCAACATTTTGTGTAGGAACCGGGTAACTTCTGCGAAGAAGCGCCCTACGCTTCTTCAAGAAGATATTTAATTAGTAAAAAAAACTGCCTCGTTGGTCTAGTGACAGCAAGGGAAAGAAATAGAAAAAAGTGGAAAATAATCTTCAAAAAGTTTACTACTTTTTAAAGATTATTATCAATTTTGAAATTGGTTTTTTATTAAAGGTGTTTTTTTTTTGTATTTTCATATTTTACTAACATCTAATTACAAGCTACTGTCTAATAAATAACATTTATGCACGATCCATGATCAGCCTCATATGTTCTCACCTCTCAGTGAGCGGGAGCGGGCCATAATCCACCACCACCACGCCGGCCCAGTGCGGATTGGCGTATGTCACACGTCTTCAAATTTTTAGTCTATTCCAGAGATGGCAGTTTCCTCACGGTGAAGAAAGAACGTTGGTGATGAGAAAAATCATACGCTTCTAGTATACTCACCCCAGGAGTGCGCCAACCCCAGGAACAGCATCACCAACGCCAGCACACACTGCGATATACACATTTTATGCTTCAGAAATTCAAAGTTGTTGTCTCAACCGAGGTAGAGTGTCCACTGGTCTACTGGTGAACGCTCTTGTGATATTTAAAAGCAAAACGGTGTTTTATCCTTAACGTGATAAAAAAACTACCAGTGATAATACACTCTACTGTTTATAAGAGGTCGCATTATTAGGTTATTTCATCGTCTAGATAACTTGCTGACCTGTGGTGTTTATTTTTTACTTTGCAGTAGGTACGTGTAGAATCCTATTGATTGCGTAATTTTAATCCATATTCGTTATACTCGTATATAATTAATAGATATTATGATATATTTCGAAAACTAATGAACAAAAAAAAAAATTTTTATTCGAAAGAATCGGGCGCGTGTTGATCACTCAGCTGTGTTCCTAATTTTTCGCGAAACTTTTCGATTTTCCAAAAACGATAACATAAAAATAGTTTGGTTGTCTAATGCATAATGTATGTGCACGCCACGATTGCGGCGGTAAATCCCCTCTTTGAGGAGTGGATTGAGAGGCGCCACGGCGTCCTCACCTCCCGCCTGACGCAGGTCCTCACCGGACACGGTTGTTTCGGGAGGTTCCTGTTTCGGATAAGGTGGGAGGAAACGTCCGGGTGTTTCCACTGCGTAAATCGCCCTGAGGACACGGTGGAGCATACGGTGGAGGTCTGCCCGGTTCGGGCGGAGCACCGCCGTGTCCTTGTGGAGGCGATCGGCGGCGCCGATATCTCGCGTCCGGCCCTGGTCCAGGACATGGTAAGGAGCGAGAGTGCATGGGTAGCCGTTACCTCCTTCTGTGATGCAGTAATGCTCGCGAAGAAGGAGGCGGCGCACGTGAGGGAGAGGCAGTATATACGCCCTCACGGCCCTAGTCGCCGCAGGAGACGCCCTGGGCGTCGGCAATACCATGCTGATTCCCGGCCAACATAGGCGCGGGCTTGCGGATGTCGAGTAATGGGAGCTCTCTGTCCGGTAAGGACCAAGCCCGAGTCAACAGCGCGTTGTGTTCCACCCGCGCCTCAAAGAGATGTCGGCACCAACTGGTGGGGTGCGCAAGGGCCGATGCCTCCCAGGGGTGCGGGTTGTTCGAAAGAGATACCGTGGCCCCTGGCACACAGGCAACTGAAGGAACACTGGTGGGTTTTAGTCAGTAAAAATCTCCCTCCTGCTCCACCCAGAGCGGGAGAAGTTATTTGATGATTTCCCACCCTCAAAAAAATGCGTAATGTTGGTAGGTATGTCATAGTGTCATTTAAAGTTTTGATTGACCAAAGTTCGAATGATGATTATTTTTTCCTTTAGTTTTCACTATCGATACCCAACCCGTGGTTATAGTATTGCCAGCTAATTTAGTGGGTAAAGTATTTCGAGCTAACTTAATTTGACCCTGTACAAGCATTTTTCTTAAGTTATTCAAACGCAATGCTCTGCAGCCACTGGCAAAAACTAGTAAGACGATAAAAATCATACGGTGTCAAAGGTTTCGTCATGTATCCGGAAGACCTCGGGTAAAATCCGATCTGAGATGTCCATAGTTCATTTTGAAAGTAAAAATGACGATAAAAGCTAAAGCGCTGTCACTGTCGGACTGCATAGAAATGAAAGGGGATCCTGCCGTTTTGCCAAAATGATTTTGACAACATTTCATTATCTAAACAAATTTTATTATGCACATTTCCATTTGGTCAAATTTTTACTAGGCAGAATATTGCCAAGCATAATGTCACTAAGGCATTTGGTCTTTAATCAAATTATTTATTACGGCAAACAATCTTTAGACAATACACGTTTAGTCAAATGATTTGTTATGAAAAGAAATGAAATACAAAAATAAGAAATTTTGGGAATTATAAAATTTAAACTACACTCTTATTTTATTATAATCATTTATTTTATATAAAATATTTGTAACTTACAATTTTTTTTTTTGTACAATGGACTTTGACAAATTTTATTTCAGAGTATTTTCTGTTTCTGTGCTGTGCGGCTAATAATAGAAGCTGGTACAATTTACCCTCTTATTCATAAACGCTGCTTAAAGTTAAAAGATGTTTAAACGTCTAAAATGTATGGTTAAACAGTCGCTAATCACTAGTTAACTAGCAACATTTCTAAATAAGGGGGCCTAGTGTTTTATCTATGATAGAAGCTGATTTAAGGGTGACATATCAACGGATCAGCAGGCCTAGACAAAACACATTTCTGTTAGCGTTCACGCCAAACGCTACGCCAAAATGTACGGGAATGACATTGCTCGCGGAAAGATTACGTCGTGTCCTTTCAGCAGGTAATGTCATTCCCATACATTTTGGCGTAGCGTTTGGCGTGAACGCTAACAGAAATGTGTTTTGTCTCAGGGCCTAGGGCAGTTTTACACATTGATAAGAGTAAAGTACAAAAAGTCTTACATGAACATTTAGGCATCAGAAAGCTTTGTGTGCCGGACGGGCGTGATCGCTTGGACGCGAGGGGTGTGTGGTGAGGGTGTATGCCTGTCCCACTGTGTGTGTAGGGCTCCCGGTCCGCGCGGCGCTGACGTCCTGCACCTATAGATTCCAGATATCTTCAGGGCGGCTACTATCTTCCGGGCTTCATGACGTTACCATATGTACCAGTGTTACGACTCGTCTCAAAGAAATAGTTTCCAGACTTTCGTCTAAAAAAGGGGGTGTTTTTTGACTCCGTAAAGGGGTGGGTGCCTTACCTGATTAATAACACACGTTTTTTATGTTTTACAGGAAGCAATTTCAGAACACTACTTGAACTATATCTATTAATTAATTTAAGAATTAAATAAAAATCTTCCCGATGACTACAAATTGCTAGAAATTACACGTTTACTATCGTACTATGAATCTTTACCGTAACGAGAGCCGCAAATTGCTTCCTGTTTTTAAGTTTTATTTGTTCTAGATTTCATTACATTTATGACGGAATTATGCATATAACATCTCAATTTATTAAAATATACAAGGCATGTTACATATGGTTGCATTCCCCATGAAATTCCCCGTCTCCTGAGATATCCACATCAACTATATCTTTCCATACTGAAAGAATGTTTCGAGGAAACCCGAAAAAATTCTGAAAAATGTTAATAAATTTATTTTATAAGTTGATTTCCTCGAAAACTACTGAACGGATTTCAAATCCAATTATAGATATCTCAGGCTGGTCTGTAGACCTAAAACAATCTGATATTTAAAACTATACAACTATGGCTTTCAGGGCGTGACGCGCCCTGAAAGAGGGTTAGCAAGAACACAAATCTTAAGAATTACTTAACTAAAGTAACACGACATACAAACTCAATTAAGTGGGCTTTATCTTAGGTTTACATTATTGAAAGTTACGTCCAGGGCTAGGTCTCGGTACTAGGTTACCTGGACGCAACTAAAACTATAAGTTACTGCTATATAGCCCACTCAAATGAGGTTTGCAGGGGTGGTACTTACGGTTATCTTATACTAGCCGCTTAGTCACTACTGTTTATTGGTTTCACTATCACTCTTATCACTATGAATCTACGTTAATGTCAAAAACAAACTAATTAACTATGTAGTGACGCATCGTCGCGAACACTTTGTACAGACGCCAGCACATCAAGTTATCCCAAACTGTCAAATTTTCCCAATTGAACATGAACCTTACTCCTTTGCAATAAAGTTGAAAAACAATCAAAGAAATTTGACAGATTGGGGTAGCTTGATGTGCTGGCGTCTGTACTCGATGGACACCTCATATTTTGACGTAATATCAAAAACGCCCTCGTTTAGTATGGCGGAGGTGACTCGAATGCTTTAAGACATCGTCACAGGTGAATGAAAGCTGCTTATATTATAACGGACCCGAAACCAAAAGACAATCTGCGCAATGAATGTTTCCATTCTAAGATTTGCCGACAAAAGCAAAGAAGGGCAGACGTCAAGGGAACACGACGATTGTCTCTTTCGACGGACGGGTCATTTCTTAACAATTGTCCTAGATGTAGACATGGGTAGTTCGCGAACGATTGAAGGAAATGAACTACTTCATTTCACAAAATAAACTTATCATTCAATCAGTAGTCACTCAAATGTGTCTCTACTTCACTTAGTTCAGTCTTTCTTTTCGCTATTTCAATTATAAAAACCCCAGCCCAGACGAAAATTTATAACTATCAGTAGTAAAAAAACAAAACATACTACTTACTTAACAAAAATAGTTTTGCTTAAATTCATATTTCTAGATTGACAGTCCTAAGCCTGTACAAAGTATGAAGAACAATTGACTTCGGTATAAAACTGAATTAGTAAAGTGCATCATTTGTCGTAATTTGTCAATCACTATCGGTAGGGACTCGTTCTGATTTGCTGAACTAAATGAAGTACTGAAGGAAATGAGTGGACTAGTTCGCTAAGCGAAAAGACTTCATTCATTTCTTTTTACTGACACATTTTGCGCATCTCTACCTAGATGATAGAAGGACTGTTACTGCAGATTGGTATGTTAGTCATTGTTTACCACTTGTCTTGGAAAATGTTAGACAGCAGCGCCCAAGAAGCAGGATCCTCCTCTACCACTTCAACGCTCCAGCACACTCCGCCAGACGGACTATTAAATATTTGTCTATCGAAGGTGTGGAGTTAGCGAGTCATCCTCCTTACAGTCCCGACCTGGCAGCTTGTGACTTTTATTTATTTCCAAAAATAAAAGATTAATTTAGAGGAATTTGTTTTAGGAACCCTGAAGATACCGCGGCTGCGTTTGAAAAAGTCGTGGAAGCGACCCCAAAAGAAGAGTGGAGTCCAGAACGGATGTTACTTCGAAAAGCAATAAAAATATTTTTCAGGTATGAGGAACACGGTGTAAAGTTCACTCATACTCTATTATAGTAAAGGGAGGATCCTCCGACCAGACGAGTGTTGTGTCTGGTGGGCAACTGCCCGACGGTTGATGTCGGGATGTTTGTATACATGCTGATCGCGCGGTAAACTCTGCTTGCGCGATGTAGCTGATGTAGTTGCGGTGTGACGTTAAGTCTTGAGTAGTTTACATAAAGCATTGTAGATGGCGCCACTTCACTTTTTGTGTTTTCCACATTTGTTGATTTTACGTTTCGTATGTGGGGCATTGTAATGTCCGCCAAAATATTAACAGGCTTCTATGTACCTACATCATTCCGGTTTATTATTTTCTAAAAACTTTCAATGTGACCCACGTATGTAACGAAGTTAAAAGGAAAACTATCACAACTAAGTAAGTACGTAGGCTTTACAAGTTGACGAGTAACTGTCGATCAACTTACATTTGATATTGGAATGTATGGTAGAACATTTTTTTCAACTACAATGTAAAGTTTGCTATTGGGATAAATTCATCCCAACTACGGAACCCTCCATTGTGCGTGGTCAGAAAAGAAACAAAAACTATTTCTTGTGACTCGCACAGGAATATCACAGACTAAACTTAACACTTATATGCTTAATAAAAAATAAAAAATAAAAATAAAAAACAAACACCTGTACGAGGCCAAAGGGCTTCTGTCCCAGCATGTTGCTGCGGCATTTAAAAATAAGCACGATTAATGGTTGGGAAGTTCTTTTTAAGAAGAATTATTAAAACAAAAATTAATACAGATATAACATTTAATTTATAAGTATATTTTATTTTAACCTAATAATTAATAACTAAACAGTCACAATATATTTTGTACATAATACCGTATATTATTGCGTTTACATCAACAGCGTAAAAACCCCTTAAAACTTAATAGGAGCGCCGAAACGTGACATTGAAAAATAAACTGTATAATAAGTACGATACAGTGCAAAGTTAGGGAAACACCGACGGTGACATCAAACGACATCTCAAAACCCTTGTTTGCACTTTACAACACTGATAATAAGGATTAATATTCAATATCATCAGAAAATCTGCTTTACGTTTATTTTATAATCATAGCCAAAAAATATACAACATGTATCATAAATAACGCTAGACCTCATACACTCCAATTAGAGTACAGAGTTAAAAGCATAATACAATGAACAAAACTATTTTTTTAAAGCTGTATTATTAAGAAAATTGAGTCTTATTGCCTTGAAATAACATAAAATTTTCTTAGACCATACCTACCGCTGATTGCGCCAAAGAAAATTAAATCTTATTTCAAGGCAATAAGACTCGATTTTAAATGCAGAAAGTCATGCTTGGACACGATTTTGATACTCTCAATTGGAGTATATGAGGTCTTGCGTTAATAGTTATATTACATTTTGCAAGAGTAGGGGAAGACCAAAGAAACAATGGATGGACTGTTTGGAAGATCGCATTATGTCCAGCAGTGGGCATGAAAGGGCAATATATCCGACCTTGGGCAATGGTTTAATATCGGACACGACACGTCGCACCGCTTTACATACAGGATCTGGCAAACTGTACCCATGAATTTAGCACATGATTCCATAGTAGAAACTTTTTGTAGCTTATTTTTTTTAATCTGCTGTTTCATAGACAACATACCTAGGCTGTCAAAATCTATGGAACAGCTCAATTTTTTTTTTATAACAGACGAAAACTATCAACGCTGATCGGGCTTCAGAATCATGGTACTGGTGACAGGTTAAATAGTAGCAAAACGGACTAAAAAGCTTTTTGATAAATAAAACATATTACAGTGTATCTGAATATTTTCAGGATAAACTAATTAAGGTGAATCTAGTTGACATTTTTTCCTTACAAACTTCAGGAGTGTTTTACTCCACTGTTCGGCAATGTACATCAAAAATGAAACATGTTATGGTTTTGTCTCATTATTAATATTGACTGTACGGAAACATAATAAAATAAAAAGCCATTAAACAGTTATAAGCCAACAAAGATTCGTTTTTCTCGCTAACTTTGGGCGTGTTTAAGTAATAAAAGAAGTGTAAAATCTCCAAAACCAAGTCAATACCGACAAAGTTCAATAAACTGTATTAGTCATTTATCGATGCAAAGTTTTTCATAAAACCCGATCTTCCGAAGGACTTTTCTTAAATTTTTACGCACCTGTTTTACTATAAAAGATCCTGCATCTCACTCAATACCGTTGTGCGTGTAGACTAGCTTCTAACTGCTATCACTGATACTACCTCTGTGGGACACGATGCCTGGTGAGACAGCGTGCTTTTTAGCCAGGCCCACCATTGAGTACGAGCCCGCGACTAGATTCCCCTTAAGATTTGTTTTTAAACAAGTGTCGCAGTACGTAAGTTGAACGAAAATTTGAACAAACAATCGAAGGTGTAAAGGTGCACTCGTTGCCTCACACGGAAAAAGTATGAGGCCACCATCTAGCATAGTCATTGATGTAACGTGTATTGAAGTTTGTAAATGAATTACAGAACGCGGCACGTAAGTTTAGCCAAAATCCGCCGTTTTGGTTTAACTTACGTGCCGCGATCTGTGCCTGTTTATTTATTTACGTCGATGATCGTACTTTATCATTTGTAGCCTCTAGTTGTAACTCGGGTCGTAACAGCTATGTGAATCCAGCATTGCGTTAATATGTAAGCTTGCACGCATTTATGCCTGGAGGGCTTTGTGCTAGTATTATGCTGTTTACATTTCTTTCTTTTTTTGTATTTTTTCATTTTATTTGTTGGTATATTGGCACGGCTAGATGAGATATGGTAAATGATTTAATGTAATGTTCTGGGTCACGTAATGTTAATCTCTTCGCCTACCCACTATTGTTTAAAATCAAGTTTATCTAACTGTTAAGCTGTGCTGCTGGGGAGTTTGTTGCGCCACTTCTTCTTCCCAGCTAAAGCACTAGGAAGTGGTGAAGGGCGGGCGTGCTGGGGAACTGTCTTATGTAATTTTGACGTTCGAAAAGTGCTGATTTGATAATCAGCACAAATAAGTCATATATTGAAAATAGGCTGATGCCTATTTTCAATAAATGACTTATTTTGATCTTTCGTGCCGTAATATATAGGGTGACTGGTTATTAGTGACCGATATTTATACACATGATTGTACTCATCATAACAAACAACTTTCCCAAACAAACGATTGTTTTTTAATTATCTACCTTAGTGACCCCAATTTTATTACCCCAATACAATATTGAGTACCTTACAAGAATAATACACCATCAGCTATAGTTTAATTTAGTTACCTACAAGCAAAAAAAATGAATCCACTTTTACCATGCATTTTATTTTATTTTTTCATTAATTAAACAACGGTCCACGCGCGCGCTAACAGCTGCGAGTCGCTTGACCCCGAGGTCAAGCTGCTGAGGTGGAGCTGATAGCGCGCGCGCGATTTATCTGGAGAATAATAATAATAATAATAATAATAATCCATTTATTTCAGGCGACGCAGGCCCATAGATAAATACCTTAATCTAAACATACATATTTTTATATTTTATTGACACTATTGTACACGAAGTGATGACTGTGTCGGCGTCGTGTTGCGCTGCGTGGTGTCGCGTAACCTTCCGCGAAAACGTCGGTATGCCACACCTTTCGGCCAAAACTCTTCCTTCATGAAGGTTTCTAGATACTGAGTTGGAACCCGCACCACAAACGATTTGAAGTTTATGTTATGACGCGACTCCAACTTCTCTACTCTCAAGGTCCACTTGGTCTTGATCCTGATGTATTCCACGATGTCTTCAGTCATCGTGGAGTGTAATGCATGGTGTTTTTTTTTTGTTTGTAGGTAACTAAATTAAATTACAGCTATTGGTGTATTATTCTTGTTAGGTACTCAATATTTTATTGGGGTGATTGGGCACATGCGCTAGTTAAATAAATAAAAAATGTTTGTTTGGGAAAGTTGTTTGTTATGATGAGTACGATCATGTGTATAAATATCGGTCACTAATTACCAGTCACCCTATATAGAGACCGGATAATCGGATGCAAGTTAATTTTTAGTTTTAGAAAGTGCGAGTGGCTTCTGGAAATATAATTTTTGTAAAAAAACCCGGGATGCCAGGAACTCCGGGAATGCATAACTAGTGTATAGTATGGAAGCAACTCCTAAATTATTAGGATTGCATAACTATTCAGATGCATATTTATTTAAAATTAACGCCGAGGCAAAATTGTGAATGTAAGTCTGTAAGAGAAGGGGTGGCGTGTGTTCAAACACACACCACCTTTTCTCTTACAGACTTATCAATAACACAACTTTTTTTTACATTAAATTAATTAAGATTTTTCCATACAATAGCGCGTTCCATATTAGCCAACATCGCAACTTTAGGTTAATATGCATCCGAATATCCGATCTCTGGTTTATAATTCACCAGGATGAAAGCACAGGAATACGTTCGTTTGAAATGTTTCCAAATACCACGCGCCCGCCAACTTTCGACGCAAGCACATTAGCGCCATCTACGCAGAACTAATTTGACAGTTGGCGACCCCATTGCTATAATTTCTTCACCGCAGCATCTTTAGCATAATATTCTCCTATGGCATCTTGCTTGCTGGTGCCTAGATATTCTCCTATGACTAGGTTGATCTTCTGCCTGCCAGGTCTTTGAGCGGGGGTGACTATGTCATGCTGACGGAGGAGGTGCTTCTTCCAGTAACAACGGCGGGTGAAGCAGGCATGGCAGACATCACATTCGAACCTGATAAAAGTGGGAAAATTATATTAATATTTTTCAAACTGAAACCATTTATTTCAATTAAACCATTTACAGGCAATTTTGAACTGTCAAAAAGTCGATCAGTTGGAAAAAAGTTGAAGCTAGTTGCCCATTCCAAAACGTAGATCTCTATGGAGAAGAACGGGCAAGAAACTCCAAGCACACTCATGAAAACAATGTAAACAAATTAATAAACAATTCTAATTATACGATTAAAAATAAGCCCTGGAAGTAAAGAGATGACCAGTCTCAACCGACGGCGCGCGTTCACGAACATGACGCGTGGATCAGCACCATTCAGTTCAACCATTTTGTAGGGAACCGAATGATTCAACACACGCTTTTTAAATATCTTTGCCAAATCTCGGAACGCTGGGGTCCCGGACCTTTGGAAGGAGTATGAGGAAATGAAGTCGACTCGCAAAGGCTGCACAATTTTATGGTATGAGGAGGCACCAACCGACGGTTATCCCTGTATGGACTATGCAGGTGTACCCAACAACCCTCCGGTTGCCGCAGGACTTTTGCAGAACATCATCTTCATCTACTTCTTCCTCAACTATGTTGGGGTCAGCGCCCAGCCTAACCGGATGCAGTTTAATACCAGTATTTTACATGGAGTGACTGCTTATCTGACCACCACAACCCAGTTACTGGGTAACACAATACCCCTTAGTAAGACTGGTTGTCAGAGTTTCAGGCTTCTGACGACCCGTAACGACTGTCAAAGACCCAGAATGACAGCCGGGACCTGCCGGGAGTGTTGGTATGTAAAAATGGTGACTTATCCACATATCCGTCCAGATATTATGGTTTAGTATTAGCCAATACACACCTTTTAATCTCAAGATGCGAATCCAGGTGTCTATTTAACTTGGTTCTGTCGAAGAACGTCCGCTGACATATATTGCAGTCGTGCGGCTTCTCATTCATGTGCAGTCTTCTGATATGGCTGGTCAGGTTCGAGGAGGTGTAGTAGGAGGCTGTACAATATTCGCATTGGTACATTTTCAAACCTGTAACAGGAAAAAATGTTTTTTTTTTTTTTGTAATATACAAGCTTTTGCAAGTGGCTTCGCCCACATTGAGGTCGGAAATGCCTCCAGTCATAAACTAATAGGGTATTTTCCAATTTATTAAAAACTATTTTAATTTGAAGTTTGTAATGAAATATGTAACAGACAAAGAAAAATGATTTAAAGCCATTTTTTCAATTATAAACAATTTAAATCAAATTTATTTTTCGTTGTTTTAAATTTAACGCCAAAACGCTCCTTACGATGACTTTTTTATCACGTGACCACTCGTTACGTCACTGTGTAAACAAGTGAATGTCGAGTTGGTATTCCTGATGTGCGGTGCCTCTGTGCACAAATACTTCTAAAACTTCTAAAATTGGGAAAATGGATTTAAATCAATTTATTTTTATCTTTCACTTAAATATTTCGTCCCAATCATCACATTAAAATAGTTTTGAATAAATTGATAAATATCCTATTGCAGATTAAAATAAAGTCTGTTTATTATAGGAATACGCGCGCGTTAGTTTCTATTGTAAGATAACTTCTAAGATCAATTTGAATGATATGCTGTTAAGGGCAATTTTGATCTTCATTAAATGTACAACATAATTATCATTCTCCATTCTATAAAGGGGCATTATCCCAATGTATTTGTTGTCGGTCAACATGTCCTTTTCTTCCACACTTATCTATTAGTCGTTATCTCCATAGTCACACCCTTTTTAACCATATCATAAGTCACACAGTCCATCCATCATTTCTTTGGGCTCCGGTAAGTAATTTCAGGTACTCTACAAATGGGTTTTTTTTTTTTCAAAAATATATATATTTTGCCATACCTACCGCTGATTGAGCCAAAGAAAATTACGATAAGTAGGAGGAGACATCAGAGGCCCTAGTGTGAGTTTCATTTAACCATCTACACCAAACGTAGTGAGCGCGTTTGGAGCTCCGATTGGTCCGTCACCAATCCAGGGCCAATCGGAACGCCGAACGCGCTCACTGCGTTTGGTGTACATGGTTAAATGAAACTCACACTAGGGCCTCAGTTGGTGAAACCTGGCTTAGCCTTACCTGTATGTATACGTATATGCTTGACAAGATCGTATTTATGCCACGTTTTGTAGTCACATTGGTCACAGGCGTATTTCGGAGGCTGGTGTGACTTCACGTGTGTGTAGTGTGATGCGCGGTGAATGAACATCTTACCGCAGATCTGAAGCGTTGAAAACAATAAAGGATAAGTATTTAATTTTAAAAATGAACATGGAGAAAACGAAAGCAATGACCAACGGACCTAAGAATGAAACCATAAGGGTTGGCCAAAGTGAGATAGAGTATGTGGATGAATACATTTATCTGCGCCAAATTATCTCACCCACGGACAACATTGAAAAGGAAATCAACAGAAGAATAGCAAACGTATGGAAAAGATATTGGAGCATGAAAGAAATAATGAAAGATAAAGAACTGCACATATTGATTAAATCTAAAGTATTCACCACATGCGTTCTCCCTGTATTGATGTATGGAAGTCAAACATGGGCCCCCACTAAATTGAACAGTAAGAAATTAAACACATGCCAGCACTCTATGGAGAGAAGCATGATGGGAATCAAGAAAAAAGATCGAGTCAGGTTGGAAGACATCAGGGAAAACACAAAGGTTCGGGACATAGCAACAAATGTCAGGAAACTAAAATGGAAATGGGCCGGGCATATGAGTAGAGGGAACGAGAAGTGGAACAAGAAGATCACGGAGTGGTACTCCAGGAATGGCATAAGAAAGATGGGAAGACCACGTCAAAGATGGGAGGATGACCTGGTCAAATTTGCAGGTGTGACCTGGAGCCGGGTTGCCAAGGACAGAACTGAGTGGAAAAGGTTGGAGGAGGCCTTTGCCGATTGGCAATCAGCAGAAGACAACCTAGATTTTATATAACTTAGATATTAAGGAAAAAATGTATTATGTACTGTTGAATAAATGGCTTTATTATTATTATCTCCTTTATTTCGTTAATTAGTACATACAAATTATATTTTTAAATATTCGAATATAAAAAATATATATAAAAACATTTAAAAATATAAAAAATAGTAGCCCACCGGTATCGGGAACAGGGTCCAAGCTACCGGTGGTCAGGGCTGCTGAGAGAGGAACCTCCTTACTATACGCGCCGTGTCCAGTAATACTGCTTTCTGGATCAAACCCTTGATCCAGCTGCCTAACGAGAGCCTCTTGAGGTGTTGGTCGAGACTCTTGGCTATAATGCCATTGGCTGTCACGACTATCGGCACAATGACTGCTGTATCTACATCCCACATGTCGACAACCTCGCGTGATAGATCATGATGCTTGATCTGTTTATCTTTTTCAGCTTTCACGAGGTTCTCGTCATGTGGGACTGCTATATCAATAATCATTGTGCGACGCTCTAATCGATCTATCACCACGATGTCCGGCTTATTGGCAACAATAGTCCGGTCAGTGATGATAGATCGATCCCAATACAATGTGATAGTGCCATTTTCAAGAACTGGGTCGGGCACATACCTATAGTACGGTACTTCCGAGTCTACAAGACTGTATTTCAGAGCAAGTTGCTGGTGGATAATCCTGGCTACAAGGTTGTGCCTATGCAAGTAGTCTCCGTTAGCCAGACTAGAACAGCCAGAAATAATGTGTCGGATTGATTCCCCCGGACGGTGGCATGCCCGACAGATGTCAACCGTTCCATCCTTCACAATATATTTCCGGTAGTTGTTCGTCAGCATAACTTCGTCCATAATTGCAAAGACAAAACCTTCGGTTTCTCCAAAGAGATCACCGAATCGTAACCAGGATACGGACGCTAAGAGGTCTACATCAGGTCCATGTAGGACCCGGTAAAAGCGCCCGTGAAGCTCTTTGCTCTGCCATACCTCCCTGCGGTCATTAGTATCTAATACTTTAGGTTTGCGCCAGTTCTCGTTACCCAAGGAGAGCGGGGTGAGGCCCTTGTCCACTGAGACCACATCTCGGTGCATCCCCACGTCGGCTTCTAGAAAATATTCCCTGAGACTGCATATCTCGCGATTGTGGAGGCTCTTAACGTTTAAGAAACCTCGGCCTCCACACTTTCGCGGGATATACAGTCTCATCACCGATGACCGCGGATGATGCATCCGATTTGTGGTGAGCAGTGTGCGGACCCTCCTATCCAGGGCGTCAAGTTCCGTCTGAGTCCATTTGAGTATGCCGAAAGAGTACATCAAAACCGGCATGACCCAACCGTTGAAGGCGCGCACCTTGTTTCCGCCCGATAAAAGACTATTTAAAACTTTATTCAGGCGGCAAAAGAAGCGCTCCCTCAACGATTGTTTCATGTCAGCAGTGTTGATGCCTAACGCTTCCGACATACCCAAATACTTGTATGTTTCGTTTGAGGAGAGGGATCTTAGGTGTATGGAATCCGAGAGCTGGGTTCCCACGGATTCCACAATCTCCCCTCGCTTTACATGCATGACCGCACATTTGTCCACACCAAATTCCATTCTGATGGCGTTACTGAAAGTTTCAGTTACTTTCAGTAGCTCCATCAGTTGCAAATTGTTGGGGGCAAAGAGCTTTAGGTCATCCATGTATAGGAGGTGAGATATAACCTGACCACCTCTTCTCAATCGATAGCCTATACCTGAATCCTCCAGCAAAGTGCTAAGAGGATTCAGGGCTAGGCAGAACCAAAGCGGACTCAAACTATCGCCCTGAAATATGCCTCGCTCGATCCTTATCGGTTCGCTATTCCTCTGGATATTTCGACATCCTGGATAGCGGAGGACCGTCCTCCATTGCCCCATACATGACATCAGGAAGGTGCGCAGAGTTGCATCTACTTTATATAATTCCAGCACCCTCCTGAGCCATGTATGTGGCACCGAGTCATAAGCCTTCTTATAGTCTATCCAACATGTCGAAAGATCCTTTCGGGAACGACGAACCTGTTGGCTAATGGCCATATCAATGAGGAGCAGCTCCTTAGTACCGCGGGACCCGTTCCGACATCCATTTTGAGAGGCAGACATGATAGAGTTGGTGTCTACATGGTTGTAAATTTTTGCTCTCAAAATGGATGTCAGAACTTTATAGACCGTCGGTAGACAAGTGATCGGTCTATAATTTTTGGGTTCCGCGGTACTACCTGATTTATGGAGCAGGTGGGTTATCCCTGTTGTTAAGAACTGCGGTAGCGACCCTGACTCTAAGGCTGATTGAAATTGGGATGCCAAGCGAGCGTGTGACCTTTGGAGCCATTTGATCCAAAAGTTGTGCAGTCCGTCCGGCCCTGGAGATTTCCAGTTAGGCAACGGACGGACTGCACGAGCTACATCTTGGGGGCTGATGGTAAGTGCCCCCATTTCCGGTATTTGACCGCACGCTCGCTCGATCTCCCTAGTCCAAATACCTTCGGTATGACTGACAGGCACCGACCAGATATTTCGCCAGAAAGAACACATGGCGTTATCATCCGGTAGGCGCGTGTCAGCCACACCTTGGTCCGGTCGCTCCCAAGCTCTGTAAACCCACCTTTCATCGCTTCGAAATGTGCGATTCTGAGAGTACCGCTCCACTCTCCGCCTGTACCGGCGAATACGGTTTGCCCATGCACAGATCTTCTGCTTCAGGAAGTCGATACGCTCTGTGACGCGGGACATATAATCTCGAGAACTAATATCAGTCCCGGCGAACGCCCGCATCACAAAGCGCATCACTCTAGGGCGAGTATTGCCCTCCCTGAAGCAGATTAGCTTACCGATGAGTGCTCTAGCCTCACCGATACGACGCTCAATCCTGCACTGCCAAGCTGGCACGGCTGGTTTTGGTCGTGCAGCTCTGTCGCTATTGGGAAATTGAACATGAGCTACACGACATGCCGCTACAGCTGCACAGTACAAGATCGAGTGGGTATCGGCGAGATCTTTGCTACCGTCAAAATATGTTGATAGCTGTGAGTCCAGAGCACACACCAGCGCCTTGTTTTTCTTATGCATGGGCAAACGAGGTAAACGTGGTCTAAGTTCAGGGGGAGTGGAACGATACTCCCGGAAAGTATCCTCCAAAGCGCTCCTCAATCTTGCATTGGATTGGGAACTCACGGATATAGCCTCGTCATCATCCTCTTCACCAACGCGGTTGGGTCGCGGTGAAACACTGGATATATTTTGCAGTTGCATCGCTACCCGTGGCGAAGCAGGTGTAACATGGCTATTCCGTGATTCGAGGCGAAGTCGATCAAGTACGGCAGCATCCAGCATATGGTTACGCTGGATGACCCGCACCTGATCCGACAGTCGTTGCGCCGACACGTTGACTGTTGATCTTATTATTATTATTATTATATTTAATTTTAGCACTCATAGAAAAAATTTAAAGAAGAAAAATTGGTAGTCTTGGTTTGGTTTTGGTGGTTACCGAGTATTAAAAAAGCCATAGGTACGAAACCAGTCACGTGCTTTAATTTGTGTAAATTTGTGCTTTCATAACGGTGAGAAAAGACACATGACATCTACCAACCCGCACTGGACCTGCTTGGTGGATTACGGCCCACTCTATTTCACAGAGGAGGCATGTGTCCTAGCAGTGGGACCGTTACAGGCTGATTACGCATATGACTACTTACCTCACAAACCCAGGTTTCGCTATCCTTATGCATTTGCTTCTTATGGTCATCGCTCTCCTCTTTGGTGTCAAACTTCACATCGCACGCCTCACAGCACAACCGTTTAAATTTGAACTTCTTAAGTCTTCGGGGTGCTTTTATTGTGGCTGCGGTCTTTCTTGGACGGCCTCTGATAGATGGTGCGCTGGAAAAATCATAAAGTAGTATAGTATAACATAAAAATAAGCATGTAAGTCTACCTAGCCTTTTCTCAACTATGTTCGGGTCAGCTTCCAATCTAACCGCATGCAGCAGAGCACCAGTATTTTACATGGAGTGACTGCTTGCAACCCAGTAACGGGGTAACACAATACCCCATGATAAGACTGGTTGACAAACTTTCGGTTTCCTGATGGCCCAAAACAGTGGTCAACAATTCAGGAATTTTGTCATGCGTTGTGCTTTCTGATGCGATGGATTCTGATTTCAAGACCCCTGCGTCAAGCGTGCGGCAAGCGTAGCTTAACCTGATCTATCAAAGCATGCGGCTGTTATTGCTCAGCCACAAACCCCCTAAGTATGTACTTTAGAAACGAAAATAAGAAGCCCATTCAGAGCTACCGTAACTATTACCCATCTTTCACTTTGAAGCTGCCACTTTTCCTTGCTCCATTTTCCTGCACAACCGTTTCTACCAATTCCTCTTTAACATCTTCAAATTCATCATCATTCTCATCTTTGCACTCAATTATTTCTTCGTACTCATATTCACTTAATTCTGGCTCCTCAGCCTTGATAGCGGAAGTAAGGACAAGCTTATGGAATGTCTCGTCTGCTACGAGGCAGGATGTTTTGAATTTGTGCGCTACGGAAAGATTGTTGAGGCATAATTCGCATATTTGTGATGGAAGACCGACTTCTTGTTTTATCTGGAAAGATAAATAATAAAAATATTTTTTTTAAATTTATGTTTATTAGTCCTCTTCACTGTATCTGGTGACAGCGACCCAGACTACTGTTCTCTCCTTTCGTAAGCTCTCTGATGCCTAGCAGAACCAAATGGCCAGGGCAGGCTGGTACGGAGTTCGGATGTCTATGCATAAACAGTATGAAAACCAGAAAGGCATTTTTATGTGAAAATTGCTCACGCCTTAACGAAAATGGTAGACCAGACATAAAGGTCAGCAACGGGGCTGACGTCCAAGAACCACCCAGTGTCTTGGATTCATAGGCTATTTAATGTATTTTACAATAACAAAACAATGTCATAGAAGGGACTTACAGTAACTCCAGTACAAAATAGTATCTCTTTTATAATATTCTCTTTTTCCGTGTCGAACATATAACTCATATTCAAGCTCTGAGCCATACAAACTCTACAGGAATCCATTAGATTAGTTATAACAACTGAATACTTAAAATTAGGATCAACATGACTTGTTGCATCCACTTCCATCGTTTTACGATAAATTACATGGATTTGTTGACTATTCGTAGATGTAATGGATATATAAACTAATAAATAAGCTATCACTCAATTCTTCACATAAAACCATTCGGATTATTGATAAATAATGTAAATATTTATTTACTTTGAAGAAAAATATTTCGATTGGAAAAGGAAAGCAAAATTTTATCGTAAACGTTCCCTATATCACAACACACGGTTATGATTTTCGCTACTGATCTTTAACTATCTCTTTCGCACTTATTATATAAGGCTATAAATATGGAAATCTTTCTCGAATCTTTTTCTTTGAAATGCTTAAAATTTAACTATTTCAGAATGGAATGACATACGTTGAAAATTTTCGTTACGTTTCGATTCTACAACTTCTGCGTCGCTGTGACAACTCGAAGCATAAAGAATCCATTCCTTCCAAATTTTACGTAAAATCTCAGAAATTATTCCAAAAAGCTTTAGTTTTGTTTTCTTCTTATAGTAAAACAGAAATTTAGCTATTTATTGGCTAATTTTTTTGTTGTATTAATCAACTTCCTTATCTTGGCCAGTTTGTCAACTAAACGTAAAACTTCGCGTAATTGCTTCGTTCCGAAATCTTTTACACCTAAAATAAAATAAAATTTGATGTATATAAAACTACAGACATTTCATTGAATAAAACCAAACATAATATTGAAATTTAATTTCATTGGAATGCATCAGCCACCTCTAAAATAAGAATTAACGAAGAAAAGTCAGTCTTATCAAATGAATACCGGCATAGTAATAAACAAGTTTCTAAACTGTATCGGGAAATGGCCGCGCTGCTAACGTCAATCGTGGTGACATCGGCTAGTCGGTCGGTCGTTATATCGTTAAATTATTAATCTTTTGATTACTTATCAGTGATTAATTGTGTTCCTATACCTGTGTGCTGCACGCTGACGCATATCGGTGAGTATTACTTCATTGATTTTGTTTGTTTGAACATGAAAGTTGTCAAGCTATCGTTTAGCGCGTTATCTATATTTTAATGCTGATTTATACGAATTGATCGCTTAATCCGATTGTAAGACGATGGCCGTACTCATCACTGATTGCGGCGTAAAGATAGTACACAGTAGGCCATTTAGAATTCGAATAATTTGATGTTGAACTTCCGTCATAATTTTGGAAACTAGGTTGAATGGTTTTCCATCTAAAATTGCATCTGTATTTGTTTTAACATCAAAATAGTGGAACGAAATAGTTCTTTATCTATTTCCGATCATAACTCCGGAGTTTTACGGTTATCTTACATACTTTCTTGCAATTATCCTAAAGAATGTAAAGTAGGTTACACTCATTGGGAGGTCAACCTGTTTCATTTTTGTTGACATTTATTTTAAATATTTCTAATTTGAAATGCATGCCTTAGATAAAGTGTTTGCTATTGAAACTTCAACATTATCATTATTGTTACATACTATATGGGTTACTTGATATTTATGTAATTTCCTCCTTATCTGCCCCTAAGATGACCCACTGACCCTTATCCTTTTTTGGAAGTTCTCCATCTTTAGAACTGATTCTTCAGTTTTGACATATTTTATAAAAAGTGCTTTTTAGTTGAGCTTTACTAACATACTACTTATCTACCAACCTATATTAGGCCCCGTGGATCCATATAGTCAAAATCAAAATCCATTTATTCAAACTAGACTGATGTCAGCACTTTTTAAACGTAAAAATTACATAAGACAGTCCCCCATAACACCCCCCTTTCACCAGTTCCTATTGCTTTAGCTGGGTAGAAGAAGTGGCGCAACAAACTCCCCAGCAGCACAGCTGTCTGTTAAGTTAGAAGAACTTGATTCTATACCATGGTAGATATGTAATTAAAATTACGAAACACAAAACATAAAATTAAAATATTTGCTATATGTCAGCTAGCACACACCGATATACCAGAAAAATCATTAAAAATTTTACTCAAACAGAAATAAATACAAAAACAAAACATAAACAGATCTTGAAACCTAAAAGTCCACTTCTTCTTACAGAGAGGAGGCTGTGTTGTGTGATTGTAGCAGGTGGTGTTCTGTAGTTGAATGTTTACCTCAGTAATTTTAAAGAAATTAGCTGCTCGCTAAATGTTTCCACATACATATTGTACTTTTCTATGGAACAGCTGATTTTATGAAAAAATTCTACGCTTGGGGGTAGAAATTTCCTAGAATCATGTGTACTGAATTCATGATTTCAACTTGTGCATCAATATACCTGCCACCACCTTGTATAGATGGACGGGCTTTTGTAATTATATTATTATTGTACATTGTTATGATTAAAATGATGAGTTAAAATGTTCCCAGGGATTAAATGATTTGAATGAAAATGTCACTAAATAAATAATAATGGAAATATAATGTTAAAATTACATGTCATTGTAATATTAATAGGTTACAAAAACCATTTTAGAATATAATCATAGAAGAAACAAGGAAATTAGAATCTTCATCAGGCACGATCAAGGTCCATTACACAATAGAAATAAAATAGAGAATTTATATTTTATATATAACCCTTTATTTATAAATGCTGTTTAAAATTAAGTAATTAGCAACTTTTTAATGGTTAAAATGTTAGTAATGGAGACATTTAAATGTCAAAAATGATTGGTTAAACTGAAACCAATCGTTTTTGGCAACTTTAAGCACTGTTTATAAATAATCACCAAACTATACAAATTACTACCACCTGAATACCTAGTTAACCCAAGCCATGTGTCCACGGCGTCCTCACCTTCCACATGACGCAGGTCCTCACCGGACACGGTTGTTTCGGGAGGTTCCTGTTTCGTATAAGGCGGTAGGAGATGCCCGGGTGTTTCCACTGCGTAGATCGCCCTGAGAACACGGTGGAGCATACGGTGGAGGTCTGCCCGGCTTGGGCGGAGCACCGCCGTGTCGTCGTGGAGGCAATCGGCGGCGGCGATCTCTCGCAACCGGACGTGGTCCAGGCTATGGTACGCAGCGAGAGTGTATGGGTAGCCGTTATCTCCTTCTGTGATGCAGTAATGCTCGCGAAAAGGGATGCAGCGCACGTGAGGGAGAGGCAGTATATGCGCCCTCACGGCCCTAGTCGGCGCAGGAGACGCCCTGGGTGTCGGGAATCCCAGGGTGCTTCCCGGCCAACGTAGGTGCGGACTTGCGGATGGCGAGTAACGGGTAGCTCTCTGTCCGGTAAGGACCAAGCCCGGTTCGACGGCGCGTTGTATTCCACGCGCGCCTCAAATAGATGTCAGCATCAATTGATGGGGTCCGCAAAGGCCGATGCCTGCCAAGGGTGAGGGTTGTTCGAAAGCGATGCCGTGGCCCTTGGCACACAGGCAACTGAAGGAACACGGGTGGGTTTTAGTCAATAAAAGTCTGACACGCCCTCCTGCTCCACCCAGAGCGAGAGAAGTTATTTGATGAGTTCCCACCCTCAAAAAAAAACCCAAACAATGTGTAGCCTCTTCCCCAATATTCCCTATGCCCTTGGTTTCCAGTCTAAGCAGATGAAGCCAAATACTTTACACAGAGACTGACTTTCACAACCCTTTACGATACCCCTTGGTATGACAGGTTGTCACTTGTCAGGCATTCTGGCTTCTGAAGAACAGTAAAGACTGTCAAAGATCCAAGAATGTCAGCCGGAACTACGTGCTTAACGTTCTTTTCGAGGCACGGAGGGTTCTCGATATGGTAAGATGGTCACCCATCCACGGGCCCGCGGCAAGCAAGGTGTGGCTAACACCTAATCCATCGGCCCGTAAAACCAACTCTATTTCTTTCAACCATCCGAATCGTAAAATTATTTAATTCACTAACATTCAATCACTATCGCACAGCCTAAACCGCTGGGTCTAGACCCTCTAAAACTCTCACACATACAAGAGTTCATTTTGCAAAGAAATTAGATTAAGGAAGGATTTTTGAAAATTCTTCACGTTCGTTTCGGAAATTCGTCATTTTTGCCGATGGCAAATCCCATCGGGCACACGCTTAGTTTTATTTAAAAAGCCGATCAAAATTACACTTAGACTAAGACCCTGTGGTACACCATCAAAATACCATAGTGACGTCACAAACAACATATCTTTCGATACGTATTTTTAAAACCGCTTAAGTATAAGATCTAAATCATTTTAAGACTACAAAAAGTGGTAAAAATACACCCTAGCTTTCATTAACATCTTGCTTACTCTATCAAACGACCTTCCAAGGTCTAGATATCATGTATTGTTATCATCCACGCATTTCCTAGTGTCGTAGAGGACACGACGTCTTTCACACGACTTTGTGAGCTCACCCTGGGGCAGAAGTGTCAGGGGTTATCAGGATTGTGGCCCGTGATCGAGAGGAGGTGATGCGCGGCTGTAGAATATTGCTAGCTGATTTTCTTGTTTATTTTTACTGAATCGTCTTTTTGTGGATTAATTTTTGGATGATTGACACGTGATAGGTGTTGTATAACGAGTTAAATCAGCTGATTTTTTTATTTAAATAATGCAGCAAGGTAATCTGCCTCGGTAGTTGTGATTGACACTAACGAAATCACTCTGAAAATTGTCAGGATTTGTCATGTTTTGTCCGCCGTCATCGGGCAGATGGGCTTACTGCACTAAAGTTTCTCTGTATAGGTACTTGAATTACCATAACGTTTACAACAGGGGTCAATTTTAAACTTTGGGATTCCTGGTAAGAAATGTAGATAAGTAGTTACCAGAAATCACGTTCGTTTCAATATTAGAACCAACGCACCAAATTACTAAAGCTCCTACCATTGATTGATGACCTTTGAACCATGTCAATGCAGTGGCGACGTCCAAATAGCCGATGGAACGAGAGATTCTGTCATTCCATATACTTAATATCATAAATGCGAAAGAAGCTTTGTCTGTCTATCTGTTACCTTAACGGGTGAAGGGATCTGGCACAAGGATAGACCATGGCCTGGGTTAAGACATAAGGTACTTTTTAACCCGGTAGTACGATTACGTAGGATAATTTCCGACCTCCTCGTGTGGGAAGCCGCGGACACCTGCTCGTATTATAAACTGCACTAGACTGACATGTGTTTGTCGTTACGTGACCAGCGTACCGTCACAATATTATTAGCGCTAAAGATCACCGCACCCAATCGTTGCCGAAAGCTCACTTAAGTTTTTGGGTCATCTACTAAACCCCCTGCTGCGGTCTTCCACACTTTATTCAAAATATTCAGAGATGTTTTTCGAATGTGAACTTAAGAGTAAGGGGAGAAGAAACGGATGGACTGTGTCAAAGATATGGCTAGAAACTGGGCGACTACCGAGATGACGACTAAAAGAGACATATGGAAGAAAATCACTGTTTTCTATACTCGACAAACCCAGTTCTCCTTCTTACCTGACTTCCCAGGTTTATGCAGCGCGCATGGTAAAAATCTTCGTTCCACCAACAATCTAAAAGAAATCGTAGAAGACAATGATAACCTTCTCACCGCATCATTGTCCAGACGGTCTTTCTTTGGAATGAGCTCCCCTCTGAACATTAGGTTGGCAACCAGTCAGTTACTGTTTAAAGTTTAGACACGTGAACTTAGTTCATAAGAGGTTGGTATAATAATCCCAGCGCTGATTTGCTGGATTCGTTTTCTCCTCTACCTATCGTTATTTCTCCAGACAAAGTTTATTTTCGTTATTATTATGTATAGGTATATGTATTCTTTTAAGAGTTAACAGGATATTTTTTTTATCCAGTGCGTAATCTGTAACCATGAATTCAGCATATAATTCTAGATACTCCAGCGCAGAAATTTTTCGTCGGTTATACGAACAAAAATCAGCTGTTTCATAGAAAAGTGCAATACCTACGCGGTCAAATTGTTTTTAACAGCTGATTTTTTTGTATAACCAAAGAAAAATTTCTGCGCTGGGGTATCTAGAATTATATGCTGAATTCATGGTTACAGTTTGCGCATTGGTTAAAAATACTCCTCTATATGCTTTTTGATGCACCGGCTATGTTTTGTCTGAACCAGCCTAAGGTTGACTAGTAGAAACAGCCTCAGGCATTAACTCCGCCTTTGTAAAGTATTTTTTTTGCAGAAAATTTTAGTATACACACGATATGATGCGCCGAACCAAAATAAATTGAGATAAGGACAGGAGAAAGATTATTCGAAGGTGTTTTTAGGAAAAACATATAAACGCCACGTGTTTTTCAAGCATTTACAAATATAATATAGGTATGTGGATACTACAGTTAATGTATGTAACTTTTATTCTATGCCGGCTGCTCGGTGTCAAGGTCTGCGTTCTTCGTACTTAATGCGGTATTCCACACCTAATGTTTAACTTACGTTTTGTTGGTTTCATTCACTGTGGCGTAACTTCATGGGCCTACGATTATCAGTTCTCTTACGGCATCATTAGAACAGTGCTAGCTTCTTCTAGCACGCGACTTTGTTACCGCAGAACTCTGCCATTTATTAACCGCTTTGGAAAATTCTTGTTTTGTTTGAAAGGGTATACTTAATTTATTTATTTTAATTTATATGGGACCAGTCTTTAACTGGTCCCATATAAATTTGGTCAAGTTCTGCGGGTCTAAAAAGGCCACATTAAGCAATTCCTCTAAAAGTGATTCATTTCCTGAATTCCTCTGTGATTCTGCTATTTGACATTTTACTTTAATAAAGCAATTCATCATTTGGTGACCATTTTACGAATTTCCTTATAAAACTGTCAAATAGATGAATTGCGTGCTGTCAACGCAGATAATATTATGAATTGTCAGTTTGTGACAATTTCACGATTTTAAATATGATTCATAATATTATCATATTATGATTCTGCCAAAGTGGCATTTTTAGACCCCCTGATGAGTTCTGAGACTTCCTGTCACTGTAATTTACTTATGCTCGGTTACTATAAAAACAAAAAGGTATCGTTTCGCTTTCCAATGATAGTATTTTTTATTATTTCTAAACTGGGCACATAAATAATTCCGTAAGCTATGTGATAGCTACTTCCAAATAGCGGAGTCTACTATGCGAAGGTGATGGTCTTTGCTTCGTTATTGGTAAAGATACAAGAGGTTTTATTTTAGCCTATAATTGTGCATAAATTATAAGAACCGGCCATTAGCAAGTGAAGGTATCAGTGGCGAGGTGTCAATTTAGCTAAGAGAGAAGCCGGCGCGATTCCGGCTTTCACTTATGACTTGTTAAAAAATAATGAACAACTGAAAACGAAATAAAATGTGCAATATTCCTCCATCTTGTTCTCGCTGATGCATTTTTTCTATATCTGTCTTTATCGTAACCCGTTGTACAGCGGCTTGCTCTCGTCCATATTAAGCGGTGCCACGTGACCTAAAGTGACATCTTGACGGGATGGGTATTGTATGAATTTTTAGTTCCCGATTTTCATAATCGTTTGGTGCCGGGTTAATTTAGATTTTTTTTTGTTGAAGCTTAAAATAAACGTTTTTGTTGGTTGAATGTTATCGCCAATTAAATACCCGTAGTGTAATTATACTTTTTGGCATTAGTAGACACTATTGACGTGCCATTTTTTAAAAGCGGTGGAGTGCGAATCACAGAAGGGAAGCCGGTAGGAATAGTGTTATATGGTGCTTTCGCCGCTGGAAGGTATACTTACGAATTTATGTGGGGTAGGCACCACAATTAGTCTAACAACCACTCTTACTAAGGAGTATCGTAGCACCAGGCAGTCGCTCCATATAAAATACTGGTATTTAGCTGCATCCGATTAGACCTGAAGCCGACCCCATCTTGGTGATTTTAATTATTATAATTCTCTAAATTGCGTTGCGAATCATATTTTGTTCAACAAACAACCAGCAAATAGCCAAAAACGTTATAAGATTTGAATTTCGCGAGCTACCCTGACGTTACCATATCGCAGTTTGACCTCTAAATCCCTTTGCTTGAGAATACTATGGCGATAGAATAATCTCGTGTTATCAAGTCAATCTCTAGCGTAAACATTAAACTATAGATCTTCTGAGATATGTGTTTTCAATACTATAGCAAATCTATGTATAATGCATTAACCGTTTGTGCACTTAGTTGCATTAAAAAAACACATAACGGCACACATAGCCTGTGTTTCCGAAGATTTAGACAGCTATGCACCTAAATAGTACACCCACATTTCCTCAGTTATGGCCCGTTGCCATCCACCGCTAGCTAATGCACTAGGAAGTGGTGAAGAGTGGGCGTTTTAGGAGACTGTCTTATGTAATTTTGATTTTCTAAAAGAGCTGATTTTCTTCCTAATTTGAATAAATAAGTTTGTAGCGGCAGCTACATCGCCACACACAAAATCCTGCTTCTCATTGCGTGAGAGTTGTCGCAGAGTTTACCGCGCAATTATCATATCATATCAGATAAATATCGAACAGCTGATTTTTTTTGTGTAACCGACGAAAAATTTCTACGCTGGGGCGTATAGAATGATATGTTGAATTCATGGTTATATAGTTTGCGCACTGGATAAAAACTTATCTTGTAAACAACGTCCCGACATCAATCGTCAGGCACTTGCCCACCAAACAACACTCGTCTGGGTGCTTACTCTCGAATATAATTCCGATAGATCGACATTGGAATTGTCAGTCAAACATCAGGAATTGGCTGGACTCACTGAGTCTAGCCAATCCCTGACGTTTAACTCAACCAACTGACGTGTGACCAATGTCGATCTATCGGAATTATATTCCAGAGTAAGCACCCTGGTCGGAGGATCCTCTCTTGTTTATGGAGGATGAATGAACTTTACACCCCGTTCCTCATACCTCTGTAACTTTTATGTTTTATGAGACAAAAGCTGGCGCAAAAGTATAGATCCATTTTACGATCAAAGCCCAGACTCCCCCCTCACTCACACCCTTGATCTAATTCTGTCTCGAATACCTTCGATTGTGCCTCTCGCTTAGTGACGTCATTTAAGCCGTTGTTAAGCTGTGTTCAGACACTTTCCTCGAGTCTAGGTTAATTTTAGTTTCATTCTACGTTCACAAGACAAAATTACATTAATTTCCTCATCAAATTTTTCATCATTCGGAGCGCGACAGAAAAGTTCGGTATTTGAAATCGAATGTTATTCGATTGGTTCTTTTTTAGGGTTCCGTAGCCAAATAGCAAAAAACGGAACCCTTATGGATTCGTCATGTCTGTCTGTCTGTCCGTCCGTATGTCACAGCCACTTTTTTCCGAAACTATAAGAACTATGCTGTTGAAGCTTGGTAAGTAGATGTATTCTGTGAACCGCATTAAGATTTTCACACAAAAATAGAAAAAAACAATAAATTTTGGGGGTTCTCCATACTTAGAACTGAAACCGATACCCACGTTTAAAAAAGAAATAAAATTTTAAAGTGGACAACGATACGTGAAATCTTAACTGTCAGTTGTCCGTATGTATATAACGGGGACAACGGTAAGGAAAACTTCGACGTCACGTTGTCCCCGTAATCTGTGTCCCCGTGACGGGGACACAGATTACGGGGACAACGGAAATACACGAAATAAACGTAGTCTTTCTTTCCTTACATAAATTAAAAACAATTGTATTGTCTGATATCAGTTTTATGTCAATTAGTATCGGATTTTAAAGACTACTTGCTTTTGCCCGCGACTTCAACAACGTGAAGTTTCTTGTTCCCCCAAACTAACCTACCCTGTCGGATCGGCGCCTGGCCTGACAATGACTTCGTTTTCGCTATACTTTTCTTTCTGCCTTTTTTGCTTTTTGCTCGACTCTTAAAGGCTCCAGCGTGATGTTGCATAGCCCATAGCCTTCCTTAAGAGTTAAGGCTACCAAATGCAAAAAAAAAAATTCTAATCCGACTAGTAGTTCCAGAGATTAGCGCGTTCAAACAAAGAAACTCTTCAGCTTTATTATCAGTGAAGATAGATTTTTAAAGACCTTTCATTTGTTAGGATTTATGTCGTGTCTATGATTGAGAATTATAAGAACTAGAATTGGTTGATCATAAGCATGACTTATGAGTAGTTATGAGTATTAGCGCTACGCTCGAGGCGAAAAGGCAATATTTGCCTTACATCACCTAATTGTACATAGATGGTGAGATTTTTAAGGGCGCTTTCACATTTTCTCTCGAATTTGAGCGTTTGACTCGAGATTTGATGAATGATTATGGTTTAGAAATAGCCAAAAAAAAAAAATGTGTCCTGGAAAATTTCATTATTTGTCTAGGGAGCGCTCTAAATATTTTTTTCAATTTGTTTACACAAGTCAGTAAAAACTTTGTCTGGGCAAAGGATGTTTCATAAAATTTTACTTTCGTGCATTTTTTAATGTTACATGGAACATATAATAGTTTAGTAATTTATAAAAATGTCTGTGGTAGGTCTGTACCTTGTTATTTGGAATGCTCAAATCAATTTTTTATGGTTCATACAATAATACACCCAAAATAATTCCGTAAAACAGAGAATTGATGGAAATTTTTCGTTTGCAATTATATTTTTTATCTATGTATGTTTAATCGAAGTTCAAACAAAAAGTATTTAATAACTAAGGTTACTAAGTTAACTTGCTTGAAAAAAAAATACAGTCTATTTAAAAGTAAAATAATATTTTAAAACAATTGTTGAATGCAATGCTATGAATCAGTAATAAATCTCGGGACGCGCGGGCTTTAGCTTTAAGTCCGCGCCGGTTTGTTCCTGGGCGTCCGAATTATAATGGTTAGCATGCCTGAGTAGCGTACTTCACTAGATACACGCACGATCAGGTACCACGCGCCGTTAAATTGACCTAAAACTGAATACTTCAATTTGTAATAGCCCTCTTCAGGCCCTGCGTTGACGGAGCAATCCGGCAACTGGCAACCGACACCCTAACGCATAACAACATCAATTACAAGGGGCGTGTGGCTAAGTAATACCAGCCGCATAGATCGATCGATCAGGTTAAGCTACGCTTGTCGCGGTTGGTTTCTGGATGGGTGACCATATTTACATACCAAGACACCTTCGTGCTTCGGAAAGCATGTTAGGCCGTTAGTCCTTGCTGTCATTTGTACCTAGATCTTTGACAGTCGTTACGGGTTTTTTTTTTGAAGGTGGGAACTCATCAAATAACTTCTCCCGCTCTGGGTGGAGCAGGTGTCAGACTTTTCTCAGTTGCCTGTGTGCCAAGGGCCCGCGGCGGTATGTCTTTCAAACAACCCGCACTCATGGCAAGCATCGGCCCTTGCGGACCGCACCAGTTGATGCTCACATCTCTTTGAGGCGCGCATGGAATACAACGCGCCGTTGACCCGGGCTTGGTCCTTACCAGGCAGCGAGCTACCCATTACTCGCCGTCCGCAAGCCCGCGCCTACGGTGGTCGGGAATCAGCCTGGGCTTCCCGACACCCAGGGCGTCCCCTGCGGCGATTGAGGCCGTGAGGGCGCATATACTGCATCTCCCTCACGTGCGCCGCCTCCCTCTTCGCGAGCATTACTGCTTCACAGAAGGAGGTGAGGGCTACCCAAGCCCTCTCGCTCCGTACCATGGCCTGGACCAGGGCCGGACGCGAGAGATCGCCGCCGCCGATCGCCTCCACAAGGACACGGCGATGCTCCGCCCAAGCCGGGCAGACCTCCACCGTAAGTCGTTACGGGTCGCCAAAACCCCGAAAGCCTGACAACCAGTCTTACCAAGGGGTATCGTATTACCCGGGAACTATGTTGTGCAGGTCAGATAAGCAGTCGCTCCATGTAAAATACTGGTACTCAGCTGCATCCGGTTAGACTGGAAGCCGACCCCAACAGAATTGGGAAAAAGCTAGACAATTTGAATCATTTTGAAATATTTGTAAATCCATTACTGCATTGAAAAATTTGTCTGCTTAGTAACAATGCAAATAACGCAATAAATGTGTTTGAACTCATCGTCTGCCTTTACCAAACTATGTTGGGGTCAGCTTCCAGTCTAACCGGATGCAGCTGCCTATCTGACCTGCATAACCCAGTTACTGGGTAATACGATACCACTAGGTAAAATTGGTTGTCAGACTTTCGGGCTTCTGTCGACCCGTAACGACTGTCTGAAAGATTCACGAATGACAGCCGGGACCAACGATTCTTAATATTTCATCGATGGTCACCCATCCACGGACCGACCCCGGCAAACGTAGCTTAACGTTCGACCGAACCGATTGGTTATTATTTTTTTGCCACGAGCCCCTCATCGCACATACCCGATTGGTACTTCTAACTTGTTTTGCGACCAAAAGGTGTTAATCACAAATAATAAGCAAATAAATACCATAATAGGTGGTACTGTACCTACTCATCAAGATAACAGAATGTAGAATTACATCATACATACACAGAGTGGACAGGCATCTTCGGGGTACGCTCGTTCAATCATAGACCTTAACCATCGCTTTCCATTAGACGTGATCGAGGTCACGAGCAGGCCATTCAGCAATTTAAAAAAAACATTTACTTATGTTGTTCGTCTTCATTGTATCGATGATTCTATAGAGGTATGAGGAACAGGGTGTAAAGTTCACTCATACTCTATAGTAAAAGGATGATCCTTCGACCAGACAGGTGTTGTGTCTGGTGGGCAACTCCCCGACGGTTGATGTCGGGATGTTTGTATATATGCAGATCGCGCGGTAAACTCTGCTTGCGCGATGTAGCTGATGTATTTGCGGTGTGACATCAAGTCTTGAGTACTTCGCATATAGCATTGTAGATGGCGCCTCTTCACTTTTTGTTTTCCACATTTTGTTGATTTTTTAAGTTTTGTATGTGGGGCATTGTAGATGTCCGCCACAACTCCAATTGATGGTTTGAAATAAGCTTCGACCAGTATTCAGCCACTTCGACAGCGTTATCGTTGACCTCGCAAAGATTTTCCATAGTGCAGCTGTTAGTGCACAGAGAGCATGACAAGAGATTTGGCATAGTTTGCGATGTAGCTCCACAGTTGCACTGCGGCTTATGTACGTCACTTATATTAGCCGAAGGGCAGACTGAAGAGCCGTAACAGTTTCCTCAAGTCGAACATCCCACTACAAGACGGCAGCTCTAGTGCGGCACGATTAAAACAGTGTCTTCTCAAACATGGGCTTCAGCTGGCTATGTAGAGCTTGCAGAAAAGCTCCCAGCGGGCCACAAACTACCATGGCACACCTGGACATATCTTAACCGACTAGGAAGTCAGGTGGGCCGCTGCAGATACAACTTTAGGCCAACGCACACCGGAGGACGGCAGACGCCATCGAGAATGATATGGAACGTGCTATGCTCAGAGTTTCTTTCAAGGATAAAATTAAGAATGAAGTTATCTGGAAACGAACTGGAGTTACCGACATAGCTTGCAGAGTAAGCAAGCTGCATTGTGTTTGCCATGTTTTTCGAAGGACCTATGGCCGGTGGAGAATACGAGTCCTGGAGTGGAGACCCAGTATCGGTAAGCGTTGTGTGGGACGCCCTCCTGCTAGATGACGACCTTAAGGTGGCTGAGACAGACTGGGTGCAGAAGGCAGAGGACAGGATGTTGTGGCGCAGCCTGTGAGAGGCCTATGTACAGCAGTGGACTGCGATAGAGTTGATTGCTGAAAGACTGAGCAGCAGGTCATTTCTGTTCTCTGACTCCGTATCAAATAATTATTGTACCTTCTTGATCGATGTCTCTATCAACTGTCCAGTTGGTTTCATATTACCAATGCCCTCTCCGGCTACGTATTTGTACCATTGGACCTACGTATCAATCTGATACTGAAGATCATCTCAATGCAATTCGATAGTAAACAAAATTCAAGCTATCTTCCCATGGTTTCATGGTAGATTGAAACTACAGAACACCACCTGCTTCCATCCATACGTACTCTGTTTGCTTCGTTTACGTCCATACATCTTGTCATATATGCACGCTGGTTGCAAGTACTACGCACATGACTTTTCTGAAGAACTATCACCAATAAGGTCACTATATGTCTTCCCGGCGTTTCCACTCACATCTGCCATATAAAGACGACAATATTACCGATCCAATCAGAACAAAGTCTGATAGCCAAAGTCATGATTCATGATGAGACTTTGGAGTTCGTACATTGTTAATAAAAATTTTTATTACTTTCTTAAATACCACTTTTATGATACGCCCGATATAAGTAGTACTTTTATAGTCTTCTCTTGTGTCGAGACAATGAATCTGAGAGCTCATGTCACGGTGAAAATACTAGCTGTTCAGCGAGTAGTTACCGGGTCCAGCCCAAGGAGGCAGTACCGTATATTTAACGGGGAATACGCTAAGGTGGCCCACTATTTTTTAGGAAAGGACGATAGGCAAACGACTATGTACTCCGTCCACAAATATATTTTTTGGTCCAGCGTACTTCTTACTTCTCTCATATTTTCCGTTACGGGCTACATACTGAAAAAACGTTGGTTTATATGGGGTCTCTTGAAAACAGACATCATTCAGTTTCATTAATTGTCTAACGATGTACGGGTTGTAGGTGCACAAATCTTTAGCAACACCTACGGGGTATACAAGCGTGAATATGTTATTTCATTGAAAATAAAATACGATATGAGGTATTAAGTAAAAAACAATTACGATTTTCACTTACTTAATAATCTAACATATTACACGCGTTATATTAGCTTCACTTGTATGTTTGTTTGTTTGTATGTTTGTATGTAACCGACTCCTTTGGACGCTATTTTGACCCACTTCAAACGGTCAGATTTCAGTGAAACTTTGTAGACTTATCGAGGACCAATGACAATTCAAAAATTAAAAAAAAAAACAGAGAAAAAAACAAATAAAAAAACTTAAAAATCAAGCTTTTCAAGCAAGCAGAACTAAAAAATTGTAAATAAATAATAGTTTAAAAAACTAGAAAACACGCTTTAAAAACCAAACTAAAAAATTTGAAAATAATTTAATTCTATTAAAAAGCGTGGGGTGCTTGATATTAATTGATTATAAAAATACCGCAAAAAGCACCCCACGCTTTTTAATAGAATTCAATTATTTTCTAATTTTTTAGTTTGGTTTTTAAAGCGTGTTTTTTAGTTTTTTAAACTATTATTTATTTACATTTTTTTTTATATACAGTTGTACCATTAAATTTCCTTATTTTCCCATTTATGACATTATCATTCGATATCATTTAAGACCTGTGTGATGCGGCTCAAGTCTGTTGACTGAGTTTCAATTTTGGGGACGAGTGACGCTTCCCCTTTAAGTATCAGCACCCGTGAAGGATACATCGTCCACAGCCCGACTTCACGCAACGCTAGGCTTTGGCTTCTGTTTTCTTCGTTTTCTTATGCCAATCTCCACGCTCCAGTGCCACCCTCATCCAGCTTTTGCCCGCAATGGCAACAATGTCGTCCGCCATCTCGCCGTCGGACGACCGAGATCTCGTCTTCAAATCTTTTTACTCCACCTGTTATCACTGCGCCGTATGCACTGTGAAGACCTTCGTAGTCTTCGTATCTCGACGTTTGGAATTTGATCTATTACCCTGATGCCAAGTACGGAACGGTCCACGGTTCTCTGTGCAATTCTCAATCATAATTTATTTGGCAGAAAACGAAGCTTCAGTTGGTCACTGATTACAATATTCGTATGGTTTTGTAACTAGTCAAAACCACTCTTGCGTGCAATTAGGGATTTCAAAGCAATAGTAATTAATTCTATAATTACAGGAAATTACAATATCACTACTATTACCTTAACGGGGACTTTCGTAATCAACGCTCATACTTTTGCTTTGTTTTGGCTGGTTTGATAGAAATATATGTCACCGTAATATTGTAAATACCGTTAGATTATAATCTATCCCGTGAGATTGTAAACTGTCGAAAGATCGTGAACCGTAACATACTGCTTACAATTTAACGCATTATTTTTCGGTAGATAATCTATCGAAGAGAAACCGTCAAATTGTGAACTGGTATCAAGACGGATAGTACCTTGCGCTACTAAGCAAGTAACTGCCACTAACTTTGGGCACGCCACGATTGCGGCGGTAAGTCCCCTCTTTGAGGAGTGGCTTGAGAGACGGCATGGCGTCCTCAACTTCCGTCTGACACAGGTCCTCACCGGACACGGCTGTTTCGCATAAGGCGGGAGGAAACGCCCGGGTGTTTCCATTGCGAAGATTGCCCTCACAGCCGTGGCCTTCGCAGGAGATGCCCTGGGCGTCGGGAATCCCAGGCTGATTCCCGGCCACCGTTGGCACGGGCTTGCGGACGGCGAGTAATGGGTAGCGCGCTGTCCTGTAAGGACCAAGCCCGGGTCGATGGTGCGTTGAGTTCCACGCGCGCCTCAAAGAGATGTCAGCAACAACTGATGGGGTCCGCAAGGGTCGATGCCTGCCAGGGGTGCGGGTTGTTCGAAAGAGATTGATCGCAAAATTGTAAACTGTCGATAAATTGTGAACACAACACCATACTGCCCCATACTTACTGCTTACCGACCGAATAGTTTAGGTTAGGACATCCATGAGGATTTCACCCCGTAATTAAAAATAAAAGGTTAGAATTGCGACTAACCGCGCGCTACTTCTAAGTTAGTGGCAGTTACTTGACTATTTAGTAATAGCGCAAGGTACTATCCGTCTTGTCAGCCGATCGATCAGGTTAAGCTACGCTTGATGCGGTTGGCCCGTGGATAGTTGAGGATTTTTAAATACCGACGCATGGAGATGCCGTGCGTCGGATAGCACGTTAAGCCGTTGGTCCCGGCTGTCATTCGTAGATGTTTAACAGTCGTTACGGGGTAGTTAGATGACCAAAATTCTGATAACCAAGAGATTTCGTATAACCCATAGTATTATAAATGGGTCGTGGATGGCAGATAGGCAGTCGATCCGTATGTCAATTATTTAAATGAAGCCATATTGGTGCATCACTTCCTTCAAATCAAAATACTGCATTTACATCCAAGGTCTTCAAAGCCATACGCCAGCTGCATCCACAACACAAATAAATGTATGAATAAATTTAATATTTACGAGTTCATGAATTATTAACTCGTAAACTACAATAGGATTCTCTGTACCATTGATGACATTAAGATGCAAGGCACGTCCTATTTGGCACAATTCGCGTATACTAGGACCATGCAGTGATGTAGTCTTCCTTAACCCTTAGAACTCCTGCTCTCGTGTTCCTCCCCTTATGCTAATTTATTCGAGGTATTCCACCCTGAGCACTGATTTCAACAGCACTGAAGCGCACTGAAACAAAATTTTGTAACGTGCGGTTTTGTGATACAGTTTATTCGGGGTAAACACTGCATACGATGCACTGTTTTATTTTATTTTTTAACAGACTTCAAAAAAATGAGGAGGTTCTCAATTCGACTGTATTTTTTTTATTTGTTACCTCAGAACTTGCGACTGAGTGAACCGATTTTGATGATTCTTTTTTTAATTTCAAAGCTGGTGCTTCTTGTGTGGTACAATTTCATATAGATGTAATGATGCGTTTCGGAGACAGGCAATAGAACTCTTTAAAAACTAACCGCAATTGCTGCTATCGCATAAGTATGCATTGTTTTGACCCCGAGGATGATGCAATTTCGAATTGTGTGGGGTAGGTACTATAACTAAAACGTGAAATATAAAAAACTTAAAAAAAATTAAAACAACCGACTTCCAAAAAAACACTACAAAGTGAAAAATTACTTTAATTTCGAAAGGCGGTGACAAAAAATTAAATAAAATACATATCCAAAGTCACCGACTTCCTAAATTAAAGTTATTTTTCACTTTGTAGTGTTTTTTGGAAGTTGGTTGTTTTTTTGTATCTATTGTTTTCTTGGTCGATCAGGTTAAGCTACGCTTACCGCGGTTGGTTCGTGGATGGGTCGACTATTTTTACATACTAATACCCCTCCGTGCCTCGGAAAGTATATTAAGTCGTTAGCCCTGGCTGTCATTCGTCGATCTTTAACAGTTGTTTCGAGGTAGTCAACAGACTAAAATTCTTACTAAGGGGTATCGTGATACCCAGTATCTGGGTTGTGGAGGTCAGATAGGCAGTTGCTCCATGTAAAATACTGGTATTCAGCTGCATCCGGTTAGACTGGAAGCCGCTTTCAACATAGTAGGGAAAAGGCTTGACAGATTAAAGAGATATTCTATAGATGCTAAGGGGAAGATGTATCCCTGCTCAGCTTTGGTAAAAACCAGAGATGGGCCGAACATTCGGTTAAAATGAAAAGTTCGGCCGAACTAGTATTCTTCTAACAAACATCTCGATGTTTGTTAGAAGAATACTAAGCTTATTCCATTTTTGTAATAGTGTCTAATTTTTATGTCTAATTATTTAGGCAGAGATTTACAAGACTAAAATTTAAGGTTTACATTTACAATGTTCCTAACTAAAATAAATGACCATGAGTGAGTAAAAGACATAATTTTATTTTACAGTAATGCTATTCTAATTCTATTAAATTTCATTCAAAATAGTGCAAGTAGGTATTATTTTTCTTGTGCCGAATGTTCGGCATCTGAATCGAATTTCGGCCGAATGCCGAAGTTCGGTTCAAGCTGCCGAAATTCGGTTGAACCGAATGTGAACCGAATTTCGGCCATCCCTAGTGAAAACATTTGCCAGTCTGGTGAGCAAAGGGAGACGGAGCTGACTGATGCAGCAGTGACTACTTGATAAAAACGTCAATTCAAGGGTCTTAAATGAACTTAGAGGATTGTGTTGTTGATTTCATTATTATAATTCTTTAAAGCCATATTTATTACAGTCGCAGGCCTTCTCCCTAAGCACGAAGTCCGTCGTTTCGGTCGAAGTAACGGGCGTTTTCAATTCCGTCTCATTTACAGACAGTAGATTATTTTGGAGCCCGAACTAAGAATTAATGACAACACAATTCGACAGCTGACCGTACTCCCGATATGTTTCTGCCCGTCTAAAAAAGTCAGTTAATTGGCTGTAGGATTCACTAAGAAGTTTCGAACTACTTTCGGGCCGGCCCGTATCTTCGTTGACGGAGTTAGAGAGTCCTGACACTGACTTGCAAATTGCTAGAAACGCAAGAAAATTTTAGTTTTTTTGGCTATCTTAACGGTTACTCCAAAATCAAAATCAAAATCAAAAGTCATTTATTCAAATTAGGCTGAGAATCAGCACTTTTCGAACGTCAAAGTACATGAGACAGTCCCCCAAAACGCCCACCCTTCACCACTTCCTTAAGTATAGTTACTCATGGAGGTTACAAGACTGGTCATCTCTTAACTGTCAGGGCTTATCTTTAATCTTAAATTTTGTATTGTTTTTTAATACATCGTTCTCACATAAAGAAGCAACAAGAATAATGTGCTTAGGATTTTGTTATATCTTGATTTAAAAGAGTGTCCTTGGAGTTTCTTGCCCGTTCTTCTCCATAGAGATACGTATTGGAATGGGCAACTAGCTTCAACTTTCAGACTAAGACGGTCTCTTTAGCAGTTCAAAATTGCTTTAAAGAGTTAATGTTAATTCATTGGGATCTAGATGTAAGTCTCCTAACACTTCCGCTAAATGTAAAAAGTTGCTATATTCTTCGTTATCAAGACCCCTAATGTCAAAAAAGATGATATTGAAAGTAATAGATAAAAAGAACAAAAAACACGCTTTAAAAACCATAATAAAACTTTTTCGTTTTTTTAATCTATTATATATTTTCTATTTTTTAGTTCCGCTAACTACTGAAGCGTGATTTTTCAGTTTTGTTTTTTTTTTAATTTTTTAATATTATGGAATGAATTTATGAAATTACTTATTGACTTTCATCGGTCCTCGATAAGTCTACAAAGTTTAAATGAAATCTGATCGTTTGAAGTGGATCCACAAGTCCAAAGGAGTCGATTACAAACATGCTTACAAACAAACAAACATACAGGTCAAGCTAAAAAAGCGTGTCAAAAATAAATCTATATAACACCGTATCGTATGTCCGAACTTGTTTAAATTTGAACTCATCGTTAAATTGTCAAACGTGTTGCGATGCCGTTCTGCAATGTCAGTGTCATGGTCTCGGTCATGTGACGTCAAAGCTACGTCCTGGGTGACAGCTTACATAACCTGATAGGTACAGAAAAGCGGGCTTTGAACTCCGTTGTAAGTTTCAAATTGATTCAGTATTTTTACTGCCCTTTAGGTAGGTTAGATTTTTGGACTTAAAACCAAAATGAATCAGTTCCTACTTATTTTATGAGCATTAATCTCGCTCTCATCACACGCAATGTCACATTTGTTTTGCCGAAAATTATCAGTCGCATGATTACATATCACCTTAAATATGTTGTGTCCCAACCTCGCGATAACGGTTCATGCACCCGTCATAGTCGCCGCACGAGGGAACGGAACGCACCACACTAAATTATGTATGCGCGAGCGCACGCCACTTACAAATCGCCTTTCGTCATATCAGTCGCGCGCTTGAAGCCGCAAAGAGCGGACGCGTCGTTCCGAATTCGAAAATATATCGCGAGTGATAATCGCGCGTGGTTAATTAATATTATTTTTTGTTGAATATTATCTGGATTTGACATCGTACACCAGCGATATTTGGAAGTGAGTGTTTTATTTTTATTATATACAATATTTTGTTTAAATTAGTTGTAGTTTACATTGAATATGTAAATTGGTCGTACGGTGGCGTAGAGCGAAAGTGTGTGCGGAAGAAAAAAAACTAGTACTTGTGGTACGCTTGGTTCATAGTCAATCAAAAGTTATTTTGTACCATAAAATAAAACAATTATATTGAGTGAAACTTACCTGTTTACAGCACAACGTTTTTTATATATTTTTGTAAGATTTACCATAATTTGCGGAATAAATGAATAATTCTAAACAAAGCAAAGTCATGCTTACGAAATTACCGTCGTAAACAAAGTAGGAAAAAATAAGTTATTTGCTTGTTTGTTCAGGAGAAAATGTAATTTCACCGAATAGCATTAAAAATGGTAAAATTATGAACTTTCTAATGATTATACCGAAACGTTCGGCAAATAGTTTGAGGACCAGTCGCGGCAGTGGCGTTGCAAAGTGGTCACTACTCAAATATTGTACAACAGTGTTCAAAGTTCACTCTGTCCATTCAACAAATAGATGTGCCATTGTATAATGTCGCCAGCCTCGGATTTTAATACTAATAAATGTGTTTTGGACCTAACTACTCAATTTTTAGTAGATGACCATAAAATTCGACTTGTGCAGCAGATTTTTGTAATAAAATTTGACGTAAAATCTTGATAAATTGACGTTTTCTTTCTTAAGACTAGACAATACCATTGGTCGTGGCTCTCCTATTAAGATTTTTTTGCTATAACTGTGCATAAAATATTATGTTTTGTGTCGTGACTATCTTGCTCTTGATATGTCTTTGTACTAAGTTTTGGTCCATATTTGCGTTTACCGGTTCTAATGTGGTCGTGCATACTCTGTCGTGTATATAGTGGTGTAGGTTCTCTCCCGAAATTCGTTTTAACCGTGAAATATTGTTTAATGCCATATAAAAGGGTTCTCTTTGAGCCGTCTTCTCGAAGAAGAAGATAATTATATCCTTGTTCAGGCTGCGGTGAAAATAATGGCCAGTGAGCAAAGAGAAGTGGCTGCATGTTATTGCTTGTCATTAGCTACTATTTCATAAAAACGTAATTCAGTAAGATTAAATTGAACTAAGAGGTTTGATTTTAATTATTAAACTGGACATTTTTTTTGCCATGATTCGCAACTGCTTTCTTTTAATACCTTGGCTAGAGATTAGTTAAACACACATGTGTGAAAAAAAAAAATTGAAACATCCGTTCCCGTTGGAAAATATGTTTATTTAAAAAAAACCGGCCAAGTGCGAGTCGGACTTGCGCACCGAGGGTTCCGTACAAACCTATAGGTATATAAGTAAAAGTTATGGTATTTTTATTGCTAAATGAAATCCATAATATTGCAATGTGGAAAGCTGGAGGAGCATAAATTTAAGACAAAGGTCTCTTTATCGTTTCGATAATCCTTTATTTTATATTAACACATATCCTTTTTTTTTTGCGTTGACTTAGAATTTTTTTTTTTTTTTTCACAGCTTAAAGCAATTAGACCTAAGTATTTGATGTGAATTTCAACTTGATACCTCTACGCGTTCATGAGGAAAAGGGTAATAAGTTTATAATTATAAAAAAAAATATATTATGTTTATTTAAGTTTTTCGGAATTTTTCCTGTATGTGTGCTATAAAACGTAGCTTCATGCCAAATTTCAAGATTTTGTGTTGACCAGTGTTGTAATTCTGTAAAGCCATATATGTTCGTAGGTCGCGAATCATATTTTAAATCGACATAGAACCTGACACTGACCTGTAAATTGCAAAAAACATAAGAATTTTGAATTTCGCGGATTACCTTAGCGCATCCTCCCAAAATATAGTCTGATGGAGGTCAACTTATGTGGTCATGGATACTCTGTCGTATACATAGTGGTGTAGGTTCTGTCCCGAAATCCGTTTTAACCGTGAAATATTGTTTTCAGTCTTCTTCATCTCCATCATGTTCCCGAGTTTGTTTGTTCGACGCATTATTCTTCTAATATATCTATTGGCAACCACCTCAGTATCCGCTTCATTCCTAAGTTTATCATCCAACTGTATCATAATTTCTTCATAATCATCATCATTTCAGCCGAAAGACGTCCACTTTAGGACATATAGGCCTACCCCAAGCACCGCCTCTTCGACCGGTGCTATGCTTAAATCACGGGGGCGCGTTTTTTTAGTGCTTGTAATTTTTGGGGGGTGTTAACATAATCGCCACGCTAAGCATGCGGGTTGGCGATCTCAGTATGGTGTTTAAATGCATTGAGAACGCTGTTGCACATTCTTTAGTAAGTACCTTAATCGCCTTCTACGACATCCACGGGAAGAAATGGGATGGTACTATTCTTTGCGTCCGGCACCACATGGATGAACATCATAACTTAGCCCATAGTCTTTCCCAAGTCGCGCCACTACACTTCCGCGGTTTTTCTCTTTCGTCGAAAAAGAATCTTCCATTTGATACTAGTCTGCATTAATTAGAAGTTTAATCTTTATAACACTTTTTTTTTTCTGGGTGGGAACTCATCAAATGACTTCTCCCGCTCTGGATGGAGCAGGAGGACGTCTCAGACTTTTACTGACTAAAACCCACCCGTGTTCCCTCAGTTGCCTGTATGCCAGAGGCCGCGGTATCTCTTTTGAACAACCCGCAGCCCTGGCAGGCATCCGCCCTTGCGGAACCCACCAGTTGTTGCTGACATCTCTGACGGCGCGCGTGAAACAACGCGCCGTCGATCCAGGCATTATTTTTTAACATGGCGAAATGCCTACTGCGCTACCACGGGGAGATAGCGCAGTTATGTGGGACTGTAACCCCTAAAACTCCACGTTGTCCTCCAGTGCCGCTTGAGGCGCCACACGGAAAAGCTCAAGCCATCCGCGAACCCGCCGCGGCTGTCCGTCACCGGACCCTCCTCGGAGGGGAATAACCCCTATCACCGGCGCACCAGGACACATGGCACGCCGTAACCACCCCAGGAACCAAATAGCATACGGGCCCCAGACGACCCCTTGTCTAACACCCTTGGTCCCCCTGCGACGGGTCAGCACAGTGGCCCCGCCGCCTACCACTTTTCGGCCGCAGGGGATAGGGAGAGCGGCCAACGCTATACCGACACTCTCCTCCCTTGCGGCCCTACCGCGTCCGCTATCAAACGGTGGCGGCCCCGTCCAGGCCGCGGAAGGGAAGAGCGCTACTCAGAAGTACCGGCACTCCTCTTCCGACGCAGCCTGTAACCCTCAGCCGCGATGCCTTCCATTCGACATCGCGGTCCACCTCAGCTGCGATGCACCTCACCGCAACCTACTTTTTGGCTGCTACGTCGTCGGCTTGGAGGCAAAGGCCCTGACGATTGGCCCCACCTTGGGGTTCCTCTTCGCTTCACCGTGGGGATGACCACGGTTACTGAGCCCCCCGCAACGACAATGCGGGAACCCACTGGGGGGATCTTTATAACACGTCCAACTAGTAGTATTAAAGCTTTGTAATGTTTTGCGGTGATACAAAATCTGTGGTGAGATAATATAAATTAATGTCTCTGGTTTTTTTTTGCGTCTTAAATGGCCGCAATGGTATTTCCGTTGCATTGCGTGGTGAGAGGCGTTTCAAATATGTTAAGGTCGAATCGTGTACTGGCATTATTAATAAGCCTAGCCTTTTTCCAACATTTTTGGGGTCGGCTGTCAGTGTAACCGGATGCAACTGAATATAAGTATATATAAGAATATATACTTGAAGCAACTTCCTATCAGTGGGTTGCAGACTTGCAGCTGAAACCAGCGTCAGGTGGTGACATCTGACATTATGCTGAGCTGAGGCCCTTTTGGCATTAATAACATTGTTTTACATTTTAAAGGTTCTATAAGCTGTAATGCCAATAAACGTATTATTCTTTTATTTATTTGTTGATTTTCCAAAAAATAGTGCGTTACATTTCCTTATGATCTACATTATAATAACTAAGTTTACACAAAGAAAAATAATAAGACGTAAAGGAAGCGTTTTGCTTTTGAACTCCACACTAGGTCGAGCCTGTCTCGTGGTGTCCATGGGTGGTATTACCGTTTAATGATGTGCGCATTGCATGAAAGTGATGGCTTGTTACATTCGAGAAGCACATGAACTTCTGATGATGACTTCTTCTTCTTTTTCTTTTATCTGAAGTCCAATGCCAGTATTTAAAAACGTTAAAATCTAGTCGCAATCTCATCTCAGCGACAAGCAATGTCAAAATTTTGAGAAAATTCCAGTAGTGCTGTTCTGTAAAAATCTCACCGTGATAACTTGGGTGAAGTGAGCTTAGAGCGAGCTGTCATTACATCATATGTAATGACAGCTCACTTCAAGGTCACTTCACCCACCGTATCACGGTGACATTTTTACAGAACAGCATCACAGGTAGCAGTGGACCGCTATAGGCTGATTTTAATGACGTTTCTGACTGACTGTCTTGTGTAACGAATATTCTCACAAAAGTTTCTGTGAACATATCTTCGTCTTGACGTGCCTCCATTGAGTTTCTCAGCTTAAACGGATGTTTAAATGAATGTGTAAATCACATACAAATCACTCTGTAAATAGTTGACAATGCGAGAATTTTACATGTCAATTGTAGATAGGGTTGCCTGCGTGGTGACCTAGTTTTAGAAATATCTTTAGTTTCATCTTCATTTATTTATAAAGTAGCTTGATTTTTTCCAGTTATTTGTGCTGTGTATAAAACGTTGTAGATCTTGGGACTTTGCATGTTTCATCATATCAGCCGAAAGACGTCCACTGCTGGACATAAGCCCCAAAAGGGGAGGATTTGCCATAATCGCCACGCTTGGCAGGCGGGTTGGCGATCGTAGTATGGTGGTCAAATGCATAGATGACGCTGCTGCCCATTCTCTAGTAAGTCCCTTAGTCGCTTTCTACGGCATCCACGGGAAGAAATGGGATGGTGCTATTCTTTTACGTCCGGCACCACAAGGAACAGCATGTTTAGTAGTTGGATATTTAGATGTTGGGATGTTTGTTGCTCAATCGCGCTGACCGGATTTTGATGAAATTTGGCACACAGATAGTTTGTGTAACCTGAAATAACACATGGGTTACTTTTTATCCCGATAGTATGTTCTGGTGGGGTGACTTTCGACCTACATGCGGCGAAGTCGCTGGCAAAAGATGTTATCTTACAGTGGCGAAGGGTGCAATTATGGCCAGGGTAAGCCGTTCCAAAAAATACAACTCACCGCGTGATACAAGCTTAGTTTACTCAGAGGATCAGCCCCTGTTTCACTCTGAGTTGGAATCAGAGAATTTTGTAAGATAGTTTGGTTTTCTTTGCGCGCATGCGTTTTTTTCAGTAAAACTAAGAAACACATAAAATTAATTGTATCTTGAAATAATCGGTGGGAGGTGGGATTTCTTAAAGGTAAGCCGATGAGAATCGGTTTGTATTGACCCTTCGCCACTGGTATCTTATAATAGTAATGCCATCCTATTACAATCCCACGGCTGGGCAAAGGCTGCTTCTTATACACAGAAGGCACGAGCATTGATCAGCACGCTTGCTTAAGACGGGTTGGTGCCGCATAAGTCTTGAACCATGGGAACATCGAGTTGAAAAGTATCCTATGTCCTAATCCAGGTCATGGCCTACACATGTGCCAAATATCATCTAAATCCGCTCGACCTTCGGTCCTTCGACAAAGATGGCCGCCATTCACACTGCCATTTCAGATGGCTTACTCTGCAAGCTATGTATCTCCGGTTCATAACTTGCACAGTCGGCCACGGCTGGACATCCGCACCCAAAGCACCGTCACTTCGACCGGTTCTGTGCTTTGCGTATCCAGCGCATTCCTACGGCTATCAAAAGGCCATCAGTCCGTCCACCTTGTAGGAAACCTTCCAACGCCACGTCTTCCGGCACGCGGTTTTCACTCAACAACATTTCGGCCACATCGGCCATCTGTTCGGCGAGCAATGTGCCCTGCTCACTGCCACTTAACTTTGGCAATTCTTCGTCTTTCAATTCCCCTGCGAATCTCTTGCCTTGCAAAATTGAAATTTGCTTGTAATGTTTTTTTTTTGTAAATTCATCAGCATAATATCTATTGAGGAATAGATAAAATACTATTGCACGTTTCATGTTTGTTATCTTCCACGAGAGTCATCGTCTTAATCCGGCGGTCCGAAATAAACAGAGAATTGTGTGTGATTTAATTTTAATTTGTGTTGTTGATAAGATTATGAAAAGATCCAATCTGCTGTTGGGTTTATTTAGGTGATAAATATAAATGATAATTGTTTATGGATAAACTGCCTTGTATGAGTCGGAATGTTGGGCCACAAAAGGGATGAATGAAAGGCAATTGCATGCAGCTGAGATAAAAATGCTTAGAGGGGTATGTGGTATTACATGAATCGATAGAATAAGAAATGAGTACATAAGAGGAACTCTAAAACTGGCACCGGTAACCGAAAAGTTGTGTTCAAATCGGTTGGGCATGTGATACGGAGGAATGAGGAAAACGTCGTGAGGAAAGTTTTGAGTAAGAATGTCGATGGCTATAAGAGTAGAGGGAGACCAAAGAAACGATGGAGGGACTGTGTGAATGATGATATGATTAGAAAGGGGGTGACTACTGAAATGACGACTAATAGAGAAATGTGGAAGAAAGAGACATGATCCGCCGACCATAAATAAATTGGCGTAAGGGCAGTAAAATGATGATGTTTTATGGATGCACTTAGGCTAAAAATGTAGGACCAGAATCAACACATTCTCATTCAAGTAAGATGGTTGAACTATCTGTTATGATCAAAAACATAGACTGAGTTATCGTCATCTTAGCGTTTATGGATGTCAAAAAGCTCAAACATCTTTGGCCCAAAATACAGCGCCGTAAACTCTGCTAACTGATGCAGTCATAAGATCGTCAAATGCACAGGTGCGCAGTATGGAAGGAGTTAAAATCATCATCATCAACAGCCCCACTTCACCCAGTATTGGACAAAGGCGTCTCTTTTCTTGTGCCAATCCCCACGGTCCTGTGCCAGCCTCTTTCAGGTTGTTCCCGCTATGTCGCCATCCACAAGCAATAATGCCGTTAACTTGCATAAGGTCCATTTTCGTTTTTTGATGCCACCATAATCAGGAAAAAATTCTCTATACTTCCGTCTGAGCAGTATTTTTCTACTATTTATGGATGCCGAAAAAAAAACCGCTTAAACTTGCCTTGTTTTATGTGTTTACCATGCTAAAACGCAGGTAAGCAACATTACTAAATTAAAAAGTGACTAAGGGCGTTGCATAACTAAGTAGCATGCATTTCATATTTTTCTGCGCTTTTTTGTCCGTAACTCGAAAAATTATTTTGTTGGATAGCGGTATTTTGGCTGGCAGTATGCCAACAATGTCGTCCTCGTTCCCGGACGACCGACATCTCGTCTTCCAGACCTTGGACGCCACTCTGTTACAGCCTTACGCCACTGTCCAACTCCATTTCAGCTCCTTAATACGGTTTCTGATATCGAAGACATCCGTATCTTCGTATCTCGACGTTTGGAACTTTGTCTATTTATTAGCCTGATGACAGGCATGGAAGCAATTAATTAAATGAAGGAGTTATCATAATTATATTTAAATTATATAAGTTAACATAATTTTATAATTCGAGTCATTACTTCTTTAGATACAGGTGATTATATTAATTACTTTTCTATCGTAGATAAGTAAGTAGCTTCATTTGTTTTAACTTCCGTGATTAAGAATACGACTGTAATTCGTTTTCGGCTTTCGGCAATTTTCGGCAGAAATACCTAACCATTTCCGGCCGTAAAAAATACTCAACTAGGTCGCTCCCAAAGTACGAAAAGAATAGATACCTCGACTAGAATTCAACTTAATACCGACATGACCTCGACAACCCAGCTGCTGGGGCGCGTCCCACACTATGCCCCCGTGTCGAAGGACCGACGACGGCCCGTGGAGCAGACGACTCCTAGAGTGGAGACCGCGTATCGGCGAGCGTAGTTTGGCTCCCAAAGGTCGACCGGCAGAAAATGCCTGAGGCATTAATTCCGCCTCTTTACAATTTTAATCCAAAAATCATTTATAAATAAATAGTAAACTGTACAAATAAAGACAAAAACCAAGAGACTAGCTTACGTAATGTAAATCTAGATCTAGACACTTAACTTCCGTTATATTCACCGGAACTAATGACAATGTCGTCAGGAAATGACATACAGGAGATATAATTTATTTACCAAGAGCATAAATTAGTACGCCGTAGAAATAAAGATAAATACACAGATACACAGATATGAGTGGAAGCGTCAGACGTCTGTGTGACATGATTATATTTATGCCTAGCCTTTTCCCAACTATGTTGGGGTCGGCTTCCAGTCTAACCGGATGCAGCTGAAAGCCAGTATTCTACATGGAGCGACAGTTATCTGACTTCCACAACCCAGTCCCTGGGTAACACGATACCCCTTGGTAAGACTGGTTGTCAAACTCTCGGGCTTCTGACGACCCGTAACGACAGCAGGTACCAACGGCTTAATGTACTTTCCAAGGCGGAGGGGTGTTGGTACGAAAATATGGTCACCAATCCAGTCCGCGATAAAATCTTGCCAAGATATATTTACGTCCATTTAACAGCATTGTCCCCACGCGGGCTGGTAACGGCGCATTTATGGCGGTTTTTCTTGATTATTTCATTAAATACAAACATACATACCGTCAATTATTTTCTATTTGCATTACTAAGTACGATTAAATGTTTTTAAGAAAGTGTAAATATTTAAAATAATTATAAATACCAATGATCTAGTGCTTGGCTGAAAAAAAATGCACTTTTGTTTGTATTTAATTAAATAATCACGAAAAACGACTATAAATGCGTTGTTGCCAGCCCGCGTGGAATGAATGCTCTTAAATGTCGACTTATACTATACAAAAGGTGAGTGCAACTGTTGTTTGGAAAGAAGTTAACCTTATAATATGTAGTTGAAACTGGCCTATTTTTTAAATCAATAGTCCTAGATTAGATCTAGCTAGCATTGACATGACGGGACCTACCTTAGAGGTCATGTCAAGGATTTTGTCAGATTTCTAGTGTCCGTTGAACAGAGACGTACCAATAGAAAATGGCGCCTAGGGCACGAATCACATTTGTGCCCCTTCGTAATTGATCTTCCCGGTCTACACTGAGCAAAACTAGGTCGCCTAACCTTTGTTGACCAATTATACCCTTCAATGACGAAGTTTGATAATTTCAGCTTGCTAAAAAATCGGTCACAACTTACAATGCTGCAATAATGAGCAGAATTTGAATAAAAATGGGCAGATTTGGAAATACGCTTTCATGCCCATAATGCACAATAAGTTAGAGTAGCTCTTCAGACTTTTAGATACAAAAGTATGAAATGGTTTTATTTAAGTTTTTTTTTTGCGTCTTTTCGCGCCCCGTTCGATAGGCGCCCAGGACTCGTGCCCTGCCTGGCCCACCCTTACGCCTTACGCCTCTGCCGTTGGGATTCTTGGCCGTTCTTCTCTAAAGGGACCAACTACGCTTCGGAATGGGCAACTAACTAGCTTTATTTTGACAGCATTCCCACGTTCAATGGCAATGCAATTAGTTGCCATTCAACGTGGGAATTGACTGACAATTCAAAAGTGTCTGTAATTGGTTTATTTGAAATAAATTGCTTTTAGTTTGTACACCTCTGCTGCCCATTCGGAAAATATATGCGTGATATTATATAATGTCAAAGTGAATGAAACGACTGACATTGCGATTGTAGTTTGAAAAGTAGTTATCCTCAGTACCTATAGTCTCAACTTGTCGATTGTTAGTTTATTATTTGTTTTAGTAAGTCGAGGTCAAGGATTTTGTCTTCATTTCTTGACGGAAGTTAGCTGGTCGCAAGTGCTACTGTTGACAATTACGTACTGGGTTTGATTCCAAGGTCGGCCAAAAGATTTCTTTGTCTGCCTATTTTTGTATTCTCTCATTGTTCGGCAAAAGCCTCCCCTTTTCCGTGCAAAGCACTATGTCTCGTGCGTTCTCTGGCCATGTTGGCCCTACAAACCTTATGAGATCGTCACACCACCTTCACTGTGGTCTACCTGGATGACGATATTCTTCCTCAGGTGTCCATATCTTCGGGTGCATTCGCGCGACATGTCCAGCCCACTCCCACTTCAGCCTGGCTGGCTGTGTTTCAGCGGCGAGGTCAATTTTTCTAATAGAGAAGCCGAAGCGGAGTCGACTTTAACATACTGACTTATCAATAAAGAATACATCTAATGATTGAAAGATTACTATCATTGTAAAATTAATATAGGAATGTAAAAAATTAAATACAACAAAATTGAACAGCTGAAAACCAAATAAAATGTGCAGTATTTCTCCATCTCGTTCTCGCTGACGCATTTTTCTATATCTGTCTCTGTCATAACCCGTTGTACAGCGGCTTGCTCTCGTCAATATCAAGCGGTACCACGTGACCTAAAGTGACATAATTACGGGATCGCTGTTGTATGAATTTTTAGTTCCCGATTATGGCGCCGGGTTAATTTGGAACATTTTTTTTTTCTAATACAATACAAAGGCAAAAGTAACCGTTTTTGTTGTTTGAATGTGATAGTGAATTAAATACCCGTAGTGTAACTATATTTTTTGACAATGGTAGCCACTATTGACGTCCATTTCTTTATAACGATAGAGTTGCAGGAGCGAAACCCCGAAGGGAAGCCGGTAGGAATCGTGTTATATGGTCCTTTCGCTATTGCTGTGTGATTTTTCCAAGATCCACTACTCGCAGTTGTCAAGCGTACAGACTGAGATATTGGCTTTCATATGGAATTTCTCGGTACCAGCCCGAAGTCGACCTTTTCGACCGGTTGATGGCAATAAGCTCGCTCCCTATTACATGGGACTTAAACATAACTGGCAAAATGTAGATGTACCATAGGTACACCTCTGCTTTAAAGTTTTGCATGTTTTCAGTTTTCCTAGAAATTAAACCGAAAATAGTAGTCGAACATAAAATGAGGAAGTGACTTTTCAAAAGGGCTTATTTCTCATTAGTAATAGTAATAGTAATGTGTTGCATTGTTACTGAATTGCATTAAAAAAAAAACGTTTTTTTTTTAATGCAATTCATTTCTAATACTATATCTTCTCTAAATACAATATCTATATAAATAAAAATGACTCCCCGAAATGTATGTACGCGCATAACTTCCGAACGACTGCACCAAATTGGATTATTCTTTTTTTATGTGTTCCTTACTGTCAGGACAAGGATTGTATATAAGAACATTTTTTTAAAGTATATAGATTTGATCAGAATTAAATTTTACAATCTAGTACAAAAAGTGATTGACGGTATGTGACAGATCTTTGACGAAACAATCGACCAACTGATTTGATTTTACCGGAAGGGTTATATTTCCTCAGTCGCGACTGTAGAAATTAAATATGGCGGTACGAAGTTCGCCGGGTCAGCTAGTTCTTAATATTTTTCAATTATAGTTTCGTCCAAAAGGGCTTTTTTCCTCTAGAAAATCGACTAGAAAAAGAGCCTTCCGCGTTTATATCCATATTGTTTTCGTCCATTGAATCTATTAAAACATTCCTTTTAAAAACTTTTTTTCTTCTACAATATTTACCGAAAGGGCTTAATATTTTATTAGTCTCATCGCAGTTCTTTTTGATGACTTTCTATCCTTGTAAGTTTTTGAACGAATTCATCACCTTGGCTGTATGGCATATAAGACGGCCTTGCTTACATCTATTGAGTAAAATAAAAAAAGCGATTGTCAGTTTTTGACAAGTTATTTCACTGTCTATGCAATTTCCTTTAACCACGTGTTCGGTAAGGTTACTAGTTTGTTTCATCGTCGTTTATTATAATGTCGTTCATAATCAAAATGCCTTATTTCCACACAAGTACGGAACAAAATAGCTTAATTCTAAAAGTCCCTGTCAAAAGTCCGTATTTCTAAAATATGGAGTTAAATATATATTTTCTTGAATGGGGAAGAAAAAATATAAAAATGCTAAATTAATCATGTCAACATTATGTAAAATGTGGTATTAAAATTCAAAATGTATTTAATAATTAAACCATTGTTCAAAGTATTTTTTATTTTCTGAAAATATGGTTGATAAAGAAATAAGCCTTTTTGAAAAGTTACTCCTCAAATAATGAATTTACTTCAGGAAGTGGCTAGCTCAGAGCAATTAAATTAATTAATGATTTAACCTTTTTGGATACATTTTTACAATAACTAGCTAACCTTGGGAGACTTGAACGAAAGCATGAAACGTAAAACGTTTTAATCTATGATTATTTCCTTGATTACTTTGCTAAGTGATTAGTGTATGCATAGGTAATATCTTGTGATTATTGTACCGACACCTTCACATAGTTGGCCATGATAGTAACACCACGCCCGTAGGCAGTTTTTTTTGGGTGGGAAACATTCAAATAAACGTCTCCCGCTCTGGGTGGAGCAGGAGGGCGTGTCAGACTTTTACCCACGGGCCACTATCTATTACACGGAGTAACCGTGATCTATTATCTCTAGTATCTCTTTCGAACAACCCGCATCCCTAGCAGGCATCGGCTGTTGCGGACTCCACCAGGGGTCCAAGTAAATATTGACGTTTAAAAGTGCCTTTTATTTGCTCATGTTTGAAATATATATCTTCATCTGTCTAGCCTTTTCACAACTATGTTGTGGTCGGCTTCCAGTCCAACCAGTTGCAGCTGAATACCTGCTTCTTACATGGAGCGACTGCCTATCTGACCTCCACAACCCAGTTACTGGGTAATACGATACCCTTTGGAAAGACTGGTTGTCAGACTTTCGGGCTTCTGACGACCCGTAACGACTCAAAGATACACAAATGACAGCCGGGACCAACGGCTTAACGTGCTTTCAGAGGCACGGAGGGTAATTGGTATGTAAAGATGGTCACCCATCCACGAACCAACCGCGGCAAGCGCAGCTTTTAAATATACTATTTGTACTTATATACTAATAATAATAAAGCTAAAGAGTTTGTTTATTAGAACGCGCTAATCTCTGGAACTACCAGATTTGAAAAAATATTTTTGTATATGGTAACCACATCCTTTATTTTATTTTATTTTATTTAGGGACAATAAATAACAAGGCTTTAGGCTATTTAACATCACGCTATGACCCTTAGGAGCCGAGCAAAAAGAAAATGAATTAGAATGAACGCTAACCGGTAACGAAATAGATATAAACTCGACCAGATGTGATACGACGGGTGCGTTGGTGAAGACGAAGTCGCGGGAAGAAGCTAATTTGAAATAAATGCTTTGACTTTGAACATAAGGTTTTTAAAGGGTTCGCGGCTTTTGCCCGTCATCTTGTTTCAGCAGGCTTAGCATGACGCTTCTTATTTTTACTTTACTGTAGAATAAAAATCGCTTGTCTACATTTCTCGGTACAAAACTATCAACTGTCTATACGGAAACGTCATTTTTGTGTACTCTTCCGACGACAAAACGCTTGTCTACGGTTCTCGTGCTAAGCCTGCTGTTTGGAGGGACAACAAAGTTTTTGTATCTCAATTAAACCATCATCTGTCTCGATACCATCGCTCAAATAACACAATAAACTTATCTTTTAGCTAAAGATGGCAATCTTTTGTCGATTTGTGTCGTTAAGAAAGATTGGGACAGATGATTTATAATAATTTGTGTTTACCTTAATAAAATTTTCGTTGACAGCGTCTTCAGACGCCATTGTTTTTTTTGTTTTTTTGAGGGTGTGAAATCTTCAAATAACTTCCCCCGCTGTGGGTGGAACAGGAGAGCGTGTCAGACTTTTACTGACTAAAACCCACCCGTGTTCCCCGTGTTCCCTCAGTGTTGCCTGTGTACCAGGGGCGACGGTATCTCTTTCGAACAACCCGCACCCCTGGCAGAACTCGGTACCTTGCGACAAGACTTACAGGTTAAATATTAGTACATTGCCTTTGTTTAAATGTGAAAAGTTATGAAAAAGGAAGGTATTTAGAGCTGATTTTTCAATAAATCTGTCAGTTAAGCATTTTTCTATACAAAAGCTCTCAAATAGACAAATAAAAAAAATTAAATTAATTTATTTCAGGCAAAACTCATAAGTATTACTAATTAAAATAAAATAAAACAAAATTTCACATTGCTGCCACAGAAACGAATAAAATGCCATTAAAAAAATTAAAAATAAAGAAAACGTCACAGAATTGGAATAAAATAAACATGTCAGAGAATTGGAATTTCAATAAAATGTCAAATTAAACAGTCAGAGTTAAGATTAAACCAAAAAAACACCAGATAAAATTGCACAATAAACAAAGCAAACAAGTCACATTCCTCAGATAAAAGTTATCTGACGATTCAAAAATCAACCCATAATGAACTAAGAAAGTTGGAATGACGGTTTTTAATTCTTTAAAGCTAGATTTTTTTTACGATCGCGAATCATAATGATTTAAATCAACATAAAATCTGATCCAGAACATTTAAAAAAAAGGAAAATTTTCATTGCGCGGACTAGGTACCTGAGCGCAGAGGTGTTCGTGGCAAATTTCAAAAAGGCAAAAAAAAAACAGAATAACTTATTGCTGTACCTACACAGCATACAACCTGTGAGGCAATTAAATGGATCATATTGTTGTGTATTGACTTTACTATTTTTTTTTATTATGTAAAGGGTTTTACAATCGTCGGGAAATGTACAGGAGCATTGTGGGCACTGCAACGCGGACATCCTCACTTGTGGGAGCGGTACCGCGTTTGTTGCGGTTGCGTTGTGAACGACCCCTCTTGCCCTCAACCAGAGTAAAGCCTTCCGCTTCTGTGTCTCAACAACCGATGCCGCACTAACAAGGGTCGGCTGAGAACATTGGCGAAGGCGTGAAGCCTTTTCAAACCCAGAACCGGTTTATGCTTTTTTGTCTTTTCTTTATGATCTAGTAACACTAGAAGCCGACCTTGACATTATACAGCAAGCCAAGGTGATATACTTTTTTTTTTTTGGGTGGGAAGTCATCAAATAACTTCTCCCGCTCTGGGTGGAGCGGGAGGGCGTGTCAGACTTTTACTGACTAAAACCCACCCGTGTTCCCTCAGTTGCCTGTGTGCCAGGGGTCGCGGTATCTCTTTCGAACAACCCGCACCCCTGGCAGGAAGGTGATATCCTTTACGCGCAATTTGTAAACATGAATGCAGGACATGATTCAAGACCGAATCCTTAGGGTGCGATTTTGACCCACTTCAAACGGTCAGATTTCATTTAAACTTTGTTGGGTGCTTGATATTAATTGTTTATAAAAATACCTCAAAAAGCACCCCACGATTTTTTTAAATAATTTTCTGCTTTATTAGTTTGGTTTTTAAAGCAAGTTTTTTAGATTTTTTAATCTATTATTTATTAATAAGTAACAATAAATTCAATGCCGGGGTTTGCAGAATCATCACTGCCTCCTTGTATGCACCTCTGCCTAACCCCTTCGGGGCATCAGCCGTGATATTATGCTAGTTTGCGGTTTATGGAGAGGCGTAGCGTTATGTTAGCCGTTCTTAACCTTTTGACTTGTGTATGACGTCGCCTGCTGCCACGATACTCCACGTCGATCGGCTATTTTGAATACATTATACTTAGTAGGCATATCACTAGCTATAGATTTCTTGTAAACAATGGAAAACGTAGGTACACTTTTTTTTAGGTAAGTAATTTTGTTTTTGACTAATTTGGACATATTTTTTTTGGCTGTGTCATTTTAGCTGTGACATTATCCTACGGCAACGTACTACCGAGTTAAAAGTATCCTATACTGGGTAAGTTTTTATCCAGCGCGCAAACTGTAACCATGAATTCAGCATATCGTTCTAGATCCCGTAGTGCAGAAATTTTACGTCGGTTTTACAAAAAAAAATCAGTTGTTTCATAGAAAAGTGCAATACTACGCTACGCGGTCAAAATGTATGGAACAGCTGATGTTTTTTTACACGCTTTATATTAGCTTCACTTGTATGTTTGTTTGTAACCGACTCCTTAGGGCGCGATTTTGACCCACTTCAAACGGTCAGATTTCATTTAAACTTTGTAGACTTATCGAGGACCGATGACAATACAAAAAGAAAATAAAAATAGAAAAAAAAAGAAAAATAAACTTAAAAATCACGCTTTTGTAGATAGCAGAACTAAAAAATTGTAAAAATTATTTAATTCTATTAAAAAGCGTGGGGTGCTTGATATTAATTGATTATAAAAATACCTCAAAAAGCACCCCACGCTTTTTAATAGAATTAATTTATTTTCCACTTTTTTAGTTTTGTTTTTAAAGCATGTTTTTTAGTTTTTTAAACTACTATTTATTTTGTATTACCGACGACACATTTCTGCGTTGGGGGTCTAGAATGATATGCTGAATTCATGTTTACAGTTAGCGCACTGGTTAAAAACTTATCCTGTATGTTAATCCAGGTTATAAACTATCTCGACACGATGCCTGGTGAGACAGCGTGCATTTTAGCCAGGACCAACAGTGAGTTCGAGCCCGCGACTAGACTCCCCTTAATATCGTTATTGTGAAAATTTGTATGTTTAGCTATGTGTTTGGATATTTGTTAGTCAATCCCGTAAAAACAGCCAAACGGATTTGAATTAAATTTGGCACACAGATAGTTTTTCACGTTTTTTTGTTTTTGAGGGTGGGAAATCATCGAATAACTTCGGAGGGCGTGTTAGAGTTTTACTGAGTATAACCCGCCCGTGTTCCTTCAGTTCGTGGATTTTTTTTTTTTTTTTAAACGTTGCTCCACACTAGGAATTACTCCTGTATTGTGGGTGCGTTTACAAACATTTAAACTCACATACACAAACAGCCAGACCCGGAACAACTATTTGTAGGTCATACCAATATTTGTTCCGTGCGGGAATTGAACCCGCGACACGCAGCGCAGCAGTCAATCACTTAACCGCTGCGCCAACCGTGCCGCCAATCGTGCCGGATTGACACAGGATTGCTCTCGGTAGTACGTTCCCGTAGGTCAATTTTCGACCTGCACGGGGGCGATGCCACTGGCAAACGCTGGTATTACTTAAGTTATTATCGCACTAGTATTATATCATTATCGCAAAAGTAGTCCATGACTGCATCGCAAAACCACGGAATTGATGACAGAAAAGCATTATTCATAGTCTTGATGAGGCTTATCAAATCCATGAAGTGTTTCCTAGAACACTATCATTTGCTGGCACCTTGCATCGCAGTTGGAACGTTAAGGGGAACCTAGTCGCGAGCTCGAACTCAATGATGGGCCTGGCTAAAAAGCACGCTGTCTCACTAGGCATCGTGTACGACAGAGGTAGTATTAGTGATGAGCAGTTAGAAACTAGTCTACACGCACAACATTATTGAATGAGATGCAGGATCTTTTATAGTACAAGAGGCGCGTAAAAAATTCCCATTTTAGACTTCTCGCCCAAAATTAGGTTAAATTAGCAAGAAAAACGAATCTTTGTTGGCTCCTAACATTTTAATGAATTTTTATTTTAGTATTCTGTTTCCGTACAGACACTATTAACAATGAGACAAAACCATACCATGTTTAATTTTTGATGTACATTGCCGAACAGTGGAGTAATACACTCCCGAAGTTTGTATGGGAAAAATGTGAACTAGTTTCACCTTAAGACCTGCTTGTACGCACGGCTTCACATCAAGCTATACATTTCCAGTTTACGCTGATCTTGCTCTGTACGGAAATCCTATACAAAATCAAAATCAAAAGTCATTTATTCAAACAAGGCTGAGAGTCAGCTCTTTTTGAACGTCAAAATTACATAAGACAGTCCCCCAAAACGCCCGCCCTTAACCACTTCCTACTGCTTTAGCTGGGAAGAAGAAGTGGCGCAACAAACTCCCCAGCAGCACAGCTGTCTGTTAAGTTAGAAGAACTTGATTCTTGTACAATAGTCTGTACAGTGCGAGATCAGCTTATACTGGAAATGTGTAGCTTGATGTTTAGCCGTGTGTACCACAAATGTCTAAATACAGCATAGCATAAGTATAGTCAGCCTATAATATTCCCACTGCTGGGACAGAGGCCTCCTCTCTGTGAGAGGGAGCGGGAAATAATCTACTACGTGGGCCCTGTGCGGGTTGATTGATGTCTTCGAATTTTTGGTTCTAAGTCATGCCGGTTTCCTCACGATGTTTTCCATCACCGTTTAGAGAGCAGTGGTGATAAAATAATTTACACAAATTAAAGCACTTGTCAGGGTTCGAGCCTACGACCTACAACTCGTAAGTCGCGGCCATTACCACTGGGCCACCACTGCTCTGCTCTCACTACTATATACGGTTATTGCTAAATATGTATACAGGGTCAAATTTATTTTATTAGCTGTCTATTATCGTAATTTATGCACGTTTTGGGTATCGAAATCGAAAACCAATTTAAAAAAGAAAATCGTTTTCCCAGCTTTAAATGACACTGTAACATGGACATTAAGACCGACTGTTATGTTGTGTTTTTTGGGTATTCGTAAAAAATATCTTGATTGATCCATGAAAAATTTACAAAAACAGCTGAGCGATCTACGCGCGCCCGGCCGATTCGGTTCGCTGACCGATTACGGGCCCTTCGACCATCAAATGATGATTTTTTGTTTTATTAGTTTTCGAAATTCATACCCACGTGGGTTAAGTATTGCCAGCTAATCTAATTTGACCCTGTATTTAAAACATCATGTTGGCGATTATGGTGACGCATAATATAAATAAATAATAAAAAAATAACTATTCCTGCTAGCTGCTAGCTAGTATAAAATAAGTATTATATTTAAGACCCCAATTGGCTCATAATTAAGTACGATTGCATTGTCAACGTATCGGCTACACGTTGGTAAGTTGGTAACCACTTTTTATCCGCGAACTTAATTATTTTTAGCTTGGAGCACTTATATCAAGGCGGGTCTTTCAACAGTCAATAACCTAAACCTAACCAAGTGTCGTAAACCTCTCAAGGACCTCGTTGAGGAAGTAGGTCGAGTAGGTATTCGATGTGGAGATCTTGATAAGGCACGAAATGCTGAGCAGAATCACGGGTTATTGTTATCCAATTTGTAGAAAGGCTACTTAGAGACACTCTAATTAGGAAGCTTGAAACTAGTAATCACACTAGACTAAATTGAATTCCAAATCGGACTGACGACTCGTAGTTGTGAAGTGGAATTACATTGGTGCAAGTTTGCAACATTGGTGCATTGTTAGACTCACATAAAATTCAAATACATGATATACAGGTTGTTTGGCAGAACGTTGAACATACGAAAATGGTGGATAGGTGGTCATCTGCTACTTACTCAGCCCTAATTTATGTGGCCCTGTCCCCCTGGATATCTAAAAAAATTTTTTTTTTGCTTTCTTCTAGTTTCACCACTTTTTTAACTTTAAAGTGTAATTTTTAGGCAGATTCTTATAAAATGATTGCTTTATTTAGATGTTAGCTAGAAAAACAGTTATGAGTCCTCAAACTTACAGAAAGATGTAAAAAATACTTAAATCTTAATTTCAACTTGCATTTAAAAAAAAAACATTGCCTGTTTAACCCATTTTTAATAAATTTACACTTTAAAGTTAAGAAAGTGGTGAAACTAGAAGAAAGCAAAAAATTATTTTTTGCCAGGGCCAAATAAATTAGGGCTAAGTAAGTAGCAGATGACCCCACCTATCCACCATTTTCGTATGTTCAACGTTCTGCCAAACACCCTGTATAATGTTTGGACTTTAAAATGACCTCTGAGTTAGTTTCTGATTTTCTTCTCAGGAAACAGTCGGCTAGGAAATACCGGCGCCAACTAGTTTTTTAAAATATTGACGTGTAAAAGTGTCTTATAAGATCTACTTACATAAATAAATATTTCATTTCATTTTAACAATTTAGGAAGTAGTGCAGTCGAGACCTTCCCATCGGAACCAAACTGTTCTAACTTCGATTACATTTATGTCGATTTCCTAATTAGATTTTGAGATATTGTATGACCTGCAGGCTTAGCACCGATTGGTCGACGTAGTAAACATGACTACTAACTAAATAATAAGTACAATAGGATAAGATAGCTATGTTTTTCTATTAATTATCACAGTTATGTGTTCTAAACGAATCATGATTATGTAGATAATCGTAAAGTTTGTTGTCAGTGTGATTTTGACAGTTTCGGAAGAAATATTCTTCTGAAGTAGTCTACATTTATAAGGACCTAGACAAAGATCGTTAGAAACGAATGACAAAATGACAGATTGTAAAAGGATATCTACGGCGCGATCTCAAAAATGGAGAAACGAAATGTCACTTTGTATTGAAAAAGCACTGTCTATTTTTCGTAGAAATAGAAAATGTCATGCTAAGGGCCAGCGCCCACTGGTGGGACGGCAAGGAAAAGGATTTTTAAGCCACGAATAGAAATAAAACTTAATAGTATGATAGTAAAACTGAAATTTCAACGGCAACGTTGCTGCGGTATCCTTAGGCATGCCGCGACGTCCTTAGGCATCATCATTTCAATTTGAATGTTATTGTCTTACATTTAAGTTATATTCCTATTCGTCGTATAAAAATCCCTTGCCGTGCCGTGCCGTTAGTGGGCGCAGGCTCTAAGCCTGTAGAAAAGCTTCTGCGCAAGACTTCGTCCGCATGAAATTTCTTGTTCATTCATGCATCACCTGCCCGGGCTATGACTTCGTTTTCGCTTGGCGTTTTTTCTTTTTGCTCGGCTCCTAAGGATCATAGCGTAATGTTATATAGCCTATAGACTTCCTCAAGATTTGGGCTACCCAATGCAAAAAGATTTTTTTCAAATCCAACTGGTAGGTCCTAAGATTAGCGCGTTCAAAGAAACAATTTCTTCAGCTATATATAGAAAAATACTATATTTTGCCAGCGGCTTCGCCACCGTGGAGGTCGGTGGGTAATACATACAGTATAAGTTTTTGATCCAGTGCGCAAACTGTAACCATGAATTCAGCATATCATTCTAGACCACCTAGCGCAGAAATTTTTCGTCGGTAATACGAAAAAAAATCAGCTGTTCCATAGATTTTGACCGCGTAGGTATTGCACTTATCTTTGAAACAACTGATTTTTTTTTTAAAACCGACCAAAAATGTCTACGCTTCGGTTAGCGTAGAAATTTTGTCTATATTGGCCCAGGATCGAGTTGAGTGCAAAAAGAAAAGTGTTACCTTTGCCCTGTAGCCGATACAGGCTGATAATTACTATTATGCACGGTATTTTTTTTACCAGTGCGTAAACTGTAACCACGAATTCAGCATATCATTCTAGAAAATTTCAAAAAAAAAAATTATCAGCTGTTCCATACATTTTGACCGCGTAGGTATTGCAATTTTCTATGAAACAGCTGATTGTATAACCGGCGAACAATTGCTTCGCTGGGGGTCTAGAATGATATGGATAAAAACTTATCGTGTATAAACCTTCCCCTTGAGTCAGTCTGTCTCTTGATGAAAAACGCATTAAAATCCGTTGCGTAGTTTAAAAGATCTAAGCGTTCAAACAAACACAAAAAGCGACTTTGTTTTATACACCGTGACATTTTAGTCGTCTTACAACGGCAGCCCACTTCATGTATCCAATGACTACTTATCATTTATTTTAAAAAAAAGGATATATTTTTGGACATATGAATAATAATAATTAAAAAAATATAATTCACTAAGACGCATGATGTAGTTTTGAACTCCCTGTTATGGAGACGGAATGAATGATGAAATGTAATCGTATTATGGTAGTTAGGTAGAAATCTTCTACCGTTTCATACGTAAACATTATTAACAGAGGAAGTTTCACAATTCTAAAGCATTATTTATTTTTCTCAGCATTTCAATTAATGGTAACAATTTTTTTATCGCGCCTGTAGGTATTTTATGTCGGATACATTGAGTGGACCACCTTTGTAAGACGAGTAAAAGTCACGGTGTATACCTTATAAAAATATATATTTGCATATAAAGATCATAGCAGGTAGTGTTCTGTTGTTTTTCCCTAGCCTGATACGAAGAACGCGTCAGTTTACGTATGTAAAATTTTAACTCGTTATTCGTTTTGAATCTGTAAGTCTTGTCGGAAGGTACCGAGTTTGAACCAAGTTATTCCCGTGAACTTGCGACGAATCGTTCACGTGTACCCACTACACCAGTCAACACTCTTTGCATCGATTAACATAAAAATGTAAGCGTCAAAGAAATTCCATTCATACATAACAATAGCAACGTTTCTAACTGTTACTTCACGATTAGTGTTTACTACAGGGTCAAATTTAATTAGCTGGTAATACTTTATCCACGTATTGGGTATCGATATAGAAAACTTAAAAAAAAAAAATCTCATTCAACTTTGTTCAAAAATTTTAGTGACAAAACATACAGAAATTTTACGTCGGTCTTACAAAAAAAAATCAACTGTTTCATAGAAAACTGCAAAAATTTCTGCGCTAGGTGGTCTACAATTATATGCTGAATTCATGGTTACAGTTTGCGCACTGGATAAAAACTTATCCTGTACGTCAAAATGATATAGATTCAGATTGACAGTATATTACGAAAATTAGGGTGCAGGAGTATTGTGCACGTACATACACAAACAATTATACAGGGTCAGATTAAATTAGCTGGCAATACTTTTTACCCACGTGTTGGGTATGGAAATGGAAAACGAATGGAATGAAAAAGATTTAATACAATTGGTGGACGTAGGTCAGAGGTGGAGAGGCTTGTGTCTAAGTAAAAACTTACCCTGTATATTGCTAATCCATTGCTTCAAGTGTACGAAAAATGTGGCCGCTCAACAGCGTAAGTAACGCAATGAATGTTGTTGAACTGTCAAAATGAAAGCCATTGCTACTGTTAGTGTGTCCTTTCTGTAAGAGTAAAGTTCGTCCCTCCATTTTCGACCTTGTCTGCCGCGATGTCACCTCAAATTCAACAGAGGGGTAAGCCCACGTAAGCATAGATGTAGAAACATCGCGGCAAGAACTTACCGCGACGAGACCTTATCGCGGCGAAACCTTATCGCGGCGAGATCTTATCGCGCACTGGATTTTCAATTCTCGCCGTAACAGCTTTCTCAAGTCGACCATCCCACTATCTGACGGTAGCTCTAGTGCCGCGCGATTGAAACTGTAGCTTCTCAAACACCCCCTCCAGCTGACTATGTTGAGCCTGCAGGGCGGCTTGGCAAACTAGCCCTATCTAGAGTCGTGCTCTCTTTGCAATAACACCTGCATTACGGAAGTCCTTTGCGAGGTCAACGATAACGTTGTCGAACCTTGCTTAAACCAACAACTGGAATCATCGACACGACGAAGAAGAGAGCATGACCCTAATTCACTATGACCACTTAACGATTCCTTACTTCGAAACCATATCACTTTCCTTAGATCACACACAAATCTGCTAATAAATATCAAAAATTGTCTTGGAACATACAGAATATGACATTTCGATTCCGTACCGTTACATTGGTTTCTACAAAACACGATATTGACGTAGTTTAAACGTAGTAAGATTCCGCGGGGAATCATTATAACCATACAGAGCGTTGCAAAATCTCGTCGCGATGTTTTTACGTCCGTGCTACGTGGTAATTACACTATTTTTTTTTTTGTAAAATACACCAGTTTCATTATCATATTACCTACTAGTGTTTTGGTATGTTTATTTTCCTTATATTTTGTCGAATACGTCCTTGAGTGTGCATTGAATGAATGGATAACGTTCTCGTATTTCATCTGCCTTCACAATATTAATTAAAATTAATTATATTAGTCACATTATGTAATAGTTCACAAGTGCACAGATGATTTATATGTATGTAGATACCTAGACAGATATAAATGGATTTATTACTTGTGCGGGACAAGCGATAAAACAGTGTACATAATAGAATAGTGTATATAAAGTGATACATAGACGCTCATAAGACAGTACAAAGTGAATAAGTTTACTATAATTTAATAATTCGTATTAGTTGTGTAACTGAGTACTAGGGGTAAGCAGTAGTTCAAGTGTTTATGTTATATTTTATATTGTCTTAGTTGAATTTATATTTTTCTTAGATAGTTCTTATTACATAGAGTCCGATTATATATAGTTTTACCTATGTAAAATTAATAAAGTTAGCAAAAAACGCAAATAATGTAGCGCGGTCCTCGTTACGGTAAAGGGTCGAGGTATTTAAGTTAAAAATGTTCAATATAGTGCCTCGCTCTGATTGGTTGATGTTTTGCGCGCGTTTTTTTATAATATTGTGCCTATCCCTAATTAGCTGACGCCTTTACCCGCGCTTTTTTGTAATTATGATTGGTCAAATCGATATTTTAAATCCTTGCAAAATTGTATAAAAATAGGAACATTTTTGTCATTCAACACATTCAGCGGCGAACTACCTAGAACAAAGTACTCCAAATATAGAAGCAAGAAGTCTCCAGTGGTTTCATTCCCCGCCAACCCAGCACACAAATGCGGCTATAGGCCACATTTAATGGTCCTTCGAACACGGATACTGCAGGGAAGAATTACCTGAAGATTACTACAGCATCACAGAGAAGATTTCTCAAGAGAATAGAAGAGTACTTTCAAGATTCGAAGAAAATCAGCTGGCAGCATGCCAGTTACGCGCTCCGTGGGTAGGGGCCGCAAGCCGTCGGGAGAACAGAAGCCGTCGTCGTCCGAGACCACTACCTCGGCGACCGGTACCAGCGCGGAAGCCAGCACGGAATCGACAGTTACAGGGACGACCGCCACGGAAACTTCGGAACAGATAGACAACTCCGCGGCAACCGAGCCAACCACCGTGACTTCCGCGACCGCCAGAACCTCCTCGACCGCCACCGCCTCCGCCACAGCCGCCAGCGCCGCTGCCCCCTCCGTAACCCCGTCCACTGCGACGACACTAACTACGGGTGCGAAGGACAAACAGCTGATGAAGCCGCCCGCTACTGTCATCAATAGTGAAACTCGTCAAGAAACAGAAACCTCTACAGTGAAGCGAGTTATGAAGAACACCGCCGGTCCATCGAAGCCGACTGGACTACAGGATCTCCGCCCTCCTAGCAACAAGGGAGGAGAGGGAGGATCTATCTACAGCAGAACAAAGCAACTCAAGCTTGCGAAGGCGAGAGAAGATTTACTACGCCTTCAAGTGAAACTAGCCGCAGCACGCCTAGCTACATTGGAGAAAGAAGACTCAGAAGAGGAAGAAGATGACGTCTCCCTCTACTCGAAGTCAGAAGTTGACGCAAGAGTGGACAACTGGTTGGAGAATCAAGTGAATCGTCCGGTGTTAGCGATCACCAACGAACCACACTGCCCCCCAGAAGAACCAACGGTCGTCCGCACAGAAGAACCAATGCCAGCGAAGCATGAAGAAACACGTCAGTCACCGGCGGGAGGTCAAACCGACTTAGCCCTCCTAGCTGAAGCCATCACCCGGGCTGTCAGCGCCGCTCAACGACCCAAGTTCGTCGAGTTACCGATCTTCAGTGGGTCCCATCAGGAGTGGCTACCATTCCGCGCCGCCTACTACGAGACAGAAGCAATGTTCAGCACAGTTGAAAATACGAATCGACTCAGAAGAAACCTGAAAGGAAAGGCCAAAGAAGCGGTTGAAGGTCTTCTGATAACCAACGCGCATCCAGCTGAAGTGATGAAGACTTTGGAGTCAAGATTCGGAAGACCAGAAGCAATAGCCATGATGGAGATGGAGACGCTTCGAGGTCTGCCGCGCCTTACTGAGTCACCAAGGGACATCTGCATATTCGCCACGAAGGTCTCCAACGTAGTGGCGACATTGAAGACTATGGGTTGTTTCAACTACATGTACAACCCTGAACTCGCGAAGACAATAGTGGACAAACTGACGCCGACTCTGCGATACAGATACTACGATTTTTCAGCCACGCAACCACGCGAAGATCCTTGCCTCATCAAGATAGAAAAGTTCTTCAAAAGGGAAGCGGAGCTGTGCGGACCTTACGCGCTGCCTGAACAGATGGCAGCACTTACTACGGCCGCTTCACAAAAGAAGACACAAAGGGTCAACAACGTGACTGAGAAGACACAAGCAACGAAGTGCTTCATATGTGAAGATAAGGGGCACACCAATGCAACAGAATGCGAAGAGTTCAAGAAGTTAGATGCAAACGCAAGATGGGACATGGCCAAATCCAAACGTCTCTGCTTCAGATGTCTTCGCTACAGAAACAAGACACACAACTGCAAACCCAAGTCATGTGGTGTCAACGGCTGCAAGTACTCTCATAACAAGATGCTGCACTATGAAAAGAAGACAGAGAAGGCAGAAGCAAAAGAAGAGCCCACAGAAGTCATCAACTCAACTTGGACGGTCAAGAAGCAATCGTTCCTGAAGATCCTTCCAATCCAGGTGAAGGGACCGAAAGGAGATGTCAACACCTTCGCATTGATGGACGACGGGTCAACAGTCACTCTCATCGACGACAGCGTGGTAAAGAGCGTCGGAGCAACAGGACCCATAGATCCACTGAAGATTGAAACCATCAATGACATGAAGGCATCAGAGTCAGCATCCAGAAGAGTCACCATCAAGCTGAAGGGGCTCAACGATCACGAAGAGCAAATACAAGCACGTACAGTGAAGAACCTGCAACTCTCGTCTCAACGGGTTCCACAAGAACTAGTGGAAGGGTGTCAACACCTATCTGACATCCGAGGACATCTCACATATGCTAATGCGAAGCCACGAGTTCTCATCGGTCAAGACAACTGGCATCTTCTGCTGACGTCGGAAGTAAGAAGAGGAGACAAGAACCACCCAGTGGCATCTCTCACGCCGCTAGGTTGGGTACTCCACGGCAGCCAGACACGAACCTTCGGGAAGCAGATCGATTTCGTGTCACACATCACAGAAGATCCAGAAGAGAATTTAGAAAACCTCGTGAAGCAATATTTCGAGATGGACGCGCTCTGCATAAACCCCAAGAAACCGAAGACTGACCCAGAAGAACGAGCACTTCGTATTCTGGAGAAAACCACCACGAAAATAGAAGAAAGAAGATTCCAGACCGGTCTTCTCTGGCGTAAAGAAGATGTCAAATTCCCAGACAACTACGAAAACTCACTGAAGAGGCTCTTCAATATAGAGAAAAAGATTGATCGTGAACCCGCATTGAAGAAGAAGTACGTCGAACAGATGGACGCTCTTATTGCAAAGGGGTACGCTGAACCTGCCCCGAAACAGAAGACAGCTGACAAGACTTGGTACCTACCTCACTTTGCGGTAGTCAACCCGATGAAACCAGAGAAACTCCGGGTAGTACACGATGCCGCGGCCAAGACCAAAGGGGTGGCACTCAATGACATGCTACTCAAAGGCCCTGATCTACTACAGTCACTACCGGGCGTCGTCATGCGGTTTCGACAACACATTGTCGCAGTTACAGCGGACATCAAAGAGATGTTCATGCAAGTCAAGCTGCGAACAGAAGATAGAGATACACTGCGGTACTTATGGCGCGGGGATCGACGAGACGACCAACCTCCAGAAGAGTACAGAATGACGTCGTTAATCTTCGGAGCATCGAGTTCCCCTTCGACAGCAACCTACGTCAAGAACATGAACGCCAAACAGCACGAGAAAACTCACCCAGAAGCGGCAGCTGCTATCATACAGAAGCATTACGTCGACGACTACTTAGATAGCTTCAGAAACCTCGAAGAAGCCAAACGCATCACGAAGAGTGTGCGAGAGGTACACATGAAGGCCAGCTTCGAGTTGAAACAATGGAAATCGAACTCAGCGTCACTCCTAGAATCACTTGGAGAAGACAACCAGACAGAAGACATGGAACTCTACAGAACAGAAGAAAAGACTGAACGAGTCTTGGGTGTCATCTGGAAAATCAACTCAGACGAGCTCACCTTCAACCTCAACTTAGCCAGAATACCTTCCACACTCATAGAAGGTAAACAGCCGACAAAAAGGGAAGCACTAAGAATAGTGATGTCACTCTTCGACCCACTCGGGTTCGCTTCGCCTGTCACAATCAGGGCGAAGCAACTCCTCCAGGAAGTTTGGCGCAGAGGAACAGCTTGGGATGACAAGATCGACGAAGACCTGGCAGAGCAGTGGGAAATGTGGATGGGGCATCTGAAGAACCTCCAAGAAGTAGCAATCCCGCGGCAATATCTCCACTACAGCGACGCCGCCTCCCTAGAACTCCACGTCTTCAGTGATGCCAGCGAGTCAGCCTACTCTGCAGTCCTCTTCTGGAGAGCAGTGACGACAGACGGTGAGGTCGGCCTATCCCTCATCATAGCCAAAGCAAAGGTGGCACCTTTGAAGTTGACGTCGATCCCAAGATTGGAGCTACAGGCAGCCGTCATGGGAACTAGACTCGCAGAGACAGTGGTCGAAGAGCTCGAGAGGAAGCCTGACCGCAAAGTGTTCTGGACAGACAGCAAGACGGTACTAACCTGGATAAGAACAGGGTCACGTTCATACAAACCCTACGTGGCTCATCGTCTAGCAGCAATAGAAGAGAGTTCCAAGGTCAACGACTGGCGCTGGGTTCCGACAAAGCTGAACGTGACGGACGACGCCACTCGAGACGTACCATCAACATTCGACAGACATCATCGATGGTTCAAAGGGCCGGACTTCTTATACCAAACTGAAGATTCTTGGCCGACAGAGACCGCAAGGACAACACCAGAAGAGCCTTCCGATGAAGAGAAGACGCATTACGTGAGCGACAAGGGAAGACTGAAGCTCGCAGAGGGTCTGCCTGATCCAACTACGTTCTCCAACTGGGATCGACTTCGATACTCAACAGCACGTGTTCTGCAGTTTATTCAACTCTGCAGAGCCACCAAACATAGAGTCAACTACAGAAGAACGAAGAAGAACAAAGAAGTAGATCCCACCTGGAAGAAGAACAAGGCTACAGTTAAACAACAGGCACCCACGATGGCAAAGTCATCACAAGGAGGAAAGAAGCGGCTACCAGTCACAGCCGAGCAGCTCAGGACAGCCGAAGAACTCCTGATGCGGTCCTCTCAAGAAGAATCCTTCGCAGAAGAAATAGATAGTCTGAACAACGGGAAAACGATCAACAAAGAAAGCCGCCTTCACCAGCTCAGCGTCGAGTCCATAAACGGCGCACTGAGACTCAGAAGCCGTATTCGAGCGGTCCAGGACGTGAAGGAAGAATCCAAGAACCCGCTGGTAATCGACGGTGATCATCCTACGGTCAAGCTCTGGGTACAGGCTGTACATCGACAACTCCATCACGCTGGTGTAGAAGCCACAGTAAACGAGTGTAGGCAACAGTATTGGGTACTACGACTGCGCCCTATCACACGCACAATACTGCGAACATGCCTATTCTGTAGAATGAAGACACAAGTACCGCCGCATCCAAGAACCGGGGACCTACCAGCGTGTCGTTTAGCTCATCACAAGCGACCCTTCACCTTCACTGGGGTCGACTACTTCGGACCTCTCTCAGTGACCGTCGGACGAACTCGACAAAAAAGATATGTGGCCATCTTCACATGTCTCACGATGCGAGCCATACATCTGGAAGTCGCCGGCTCGCTTAGCGCCGACTCCGCGGTCATGGCAGTTAGAAGAATGATCGCACGAAGAGGTTGCCCAACTGAAATATGGTCGGATAACGGCACCAACCTGAAGGCCGCCGACAAGGAACTACGACAGGCGATCGACGCAGCGACTGCAGAAGAAGCAGCGAAGAGGACCATCTCCTGGCGCTACATACCGCCTGGAGCTCCGTTTATGGGCGAAGCCTGGGAGCGAATGGTTCGCTCCGTCAAAACGGCTCTCACCGCGACGTTACATGAGCGTCATCCGACAGAAGAGGTCCTCACGACTCTACTAGCGGAAGTAGAGAATACAGTTAACAGTCGTCCGCTGACTCATGACTCAGTCAGCCCAGAAGATCCAGAAGCCCTAACTCCCAATCACTTCTTGTTGGGAGGGCCAGGGCGCGTGCCACAACCAGGCACTTTCACCGAACAAGACACCCTTTCACGATCCAGCTGGCGAGCCGCGCAGAGGCTAGCGGACATCTTCTGGCTACGCTGGGTGAAGGAGTACCTACCTGAGCTCCAACACCGGCGGGAGCCCCATGGACGAGGTCAAGCAGTGCAGGTCAACGATCTCGTGCAAATCGTCGACCCGAACCTTCCCCGCAACGTGTGGATCCGTGGAAGAGTCGTCGCTACGTACCCAGGCCCCGACAACGTCGTGCGGACGGTGGACGTGCAGACCAAGGGAGGTGTTCTGCGCCGGCCAGTAAGGAAGCTAGTGATCCTGCCCCTGACTACAAGCAACGAGCCCGCACCGGAAGTTGATACGACGCGGTCGCACGGCGGGAGTGATGTGCGGGACAAGCGATAAAACAGTGTACATAATAGAATAGTGTATATAAAGTGATACATAGACGCTCATAAGACAGTACAAAGTGAATAAGTTTACTATAATTTAATAATTCGTATTAGTTGTGTAACTGAGTACTAGGGGTAAGCAGTAGTTCAAGTGTTTATGTTATATTTTATATTGTCTTAGTTGAATTTATATTTTTCTTAGATAGTTCTTATTACATAGAGTCCGATTATATATAGTTTTACCTATGTAAAATTAATAAAGTTAGCAAAAAACGCAAATAATGTAGCGCGGTCCTCGTTACGGTAAAGGGTCGAGGTATTTAAGTTAAAAATGTTCAATATAGTGCCTCGCTCTGATTGGTTGATGTTTTGCGCGCGTTTTTTTATAATATTGTGCCTATCCCTAATTAGCTGACGCCTTTACCCGCGCTTTTTTGTAATTATGATTGGTCAAATCGATATTTTAAATCCTTGCAAAATTGTATAAAAATAGGAACATTTTTGTCATTCAACACATTCAGCGGCGAACTACCTAGAACAAAGTACTCCAAATATAGAAGCAAGAAGTCTCCAGTGGTTTCATTCCCCGCCAACCCAGCACACAAATGCGGCTATAGGCCACATTACTAATAGGGGAAGGCCAAAATAAGTGTGAATGTACTGTCAACTCCAATTAACTTGCTAACTTAGTAACTTTGCTTGCTAAATCAATATTTGATACACGTTAATTCTTATTAGGTTTATAGAGGTTGTCTTCCAACATACATTTAAAAAAAATGTAGTGTTAAATATTGTACGGTGGTACGGAATCCTTCATTTTGCGTGGTACGAATCGCACTTGGCCAGATTTTTTCGCTACAAGACACTACAGCTACAGTAAGTGAAGTGACTGCGAAATTGAGTATCAATTCAAGTGAGAATTCAGCCAGTACTCTTTGTAATTAAAACGACTATGAAAGCCAGCCTCCAAACCCTTCCGGGCTTAAAATGTTCATTAATAAAATGATGTTTAAATAAAATAAAAATGAGCCGTGACACAAGTCAGGTCCGACGCGGCAAGTTCAATGTCGCGTGACGTCACGTAGTCCGACCCTCACGCGATGATAGTATTGACTTAGTACGGAATGAGGCTGTGTAATGTTAATAAACTAGCTTCTGCACACGACTTCGTTCGCCCACCAACTTGATATAATCCTGGCGGTATTTATTCGCGCCACTGGAATTTCAATTCTCGGTGTTAAACTGAGCATTGAGATTTTAACAGATTAAATCTCAGAGCGTCGAAAAAGCACACTGTTCGATTTTCAAGTCTCGGCGCTGGGCAGTGCGTTGGAGATCCCGCCGTGATATTGACGTTAGTGTTGACGTCAACCTAGTTCTTGGGTAACCTTCACGCAAATATACGCAATATTTGCGTCAGTACGTCGTCCTTGATCTTGAACGAAACTATATACAGGATAAATTAACCAGTGCGCAAACTGCAAAATATAATCTGCTGTTACATACATTTTTACCGCGTAACTAGGTATCGCACTTTTCTATGCAACAGCTGATTTTTTTTTTGTATAACCGACGAAAAATTTCTACGCTAGGGGGTCTAGAATGATATGCTGAATTCATGGTAACAGTTTACACACTGGTAAAAAAATTACCCTGCATAATAATAATTATCAGCCTGTATCGTCTACAGGGCAAAGGTCTCCCTTTTCTTTTTCCACTCAAGTCGATCCTGGGCCAATATGAACTAATCCCTCATGTAAGCGTCAAGTACGTCCCGACATCTACGCCTGGGTCTTCCGCGATGCCGTTGTACGTTTTCAGGGACCCATTCTGTGGTGGCCTTAGCCCACAATGCATCCGATATGCGGCTAACGTGTCCAGCCCAGTCCCATTTGAGCTTGGCTGGTTTTTGGGTGAACCTGTAGGCTTACCTAATTGAAATCGCTTGTCTATATGTCTCGGAGAAAAACTGTCACCTGTCGACAAAATGCTTGTCTACGGTTCTGGTGCTAAGCCTGCTACCCTACATTAATGTTATAGTGACTCAATGAACGATTTCATGTAGAGAAGGAATTTTGTCTGTACGTGACGTAACATAGCATCACGGCTTGTTTCCTCTAAGGGTTGGGTAGAGTTGTACTTACCTAAGTACACTCACATTTCGCCAGTTCCATGTAATAGAGTAGGCAGAGCACTTTGCTCGCAGAACAGATGCCCGATGTTGCCGAAAGGTTCTGGAGTGTTGCCGCGTACCGGAAGACGTAGCGTTGGAAGGCCTCCCCTCCCACAAGGTGAACCGATAACCTGGTGAAGGCCGCAGGAATCTGCTGGAAGAAGGAAGCACAGAAGCAGTCCAAATGGCGGTGCTTGGCCTAAGTCCAGCTGTGGACGTTTTTGGCTTAAATTATGATGTTGAATAGAAGGCGAGCCTATTGACATTCGGGCACATCTCCGGACTGTTACTGAGAAAATCCTTATAACAATGCCCGAGTCGGGAATCGACCCGGGACCAGCTCAGTAGTGGCGTAAGATTCTTGTTATTACAGAAGCCTTGTATCGTATTTAACTGTACGATATTATTTATGTATTGATTGCCATAATAAATAGATAAATAGATTGTCTTTATTAATGGAAATCATGACACATTCGGTAGTAATCGCGTGCGCATCGTACGATGGTAACATAATATGTTTGACCTAGAAGTTAAGGGCGCACCGAGCTTCTGGGGCTAATTGAAACGTGGCGGGCTCGAATGGGAAGTTCGTGCGCTAATTTAGGTCATCATCCTCATTTCAGCCAAAAGATGTCCACTGCTGGACATAGGCCTCCCCCAAGCACCGCCACTTCGACCGGTTCTATGCTTCTCGCATCCAGCGAATTCCTGCGGCCTTCACCAGGCCATTGGTCCACCTTGTGGGAGGCATTCCAACGCTGCGTCTTCCAATACGCGGTCGCCACTCCAGAACCTTTCGGCCCCATCGGCCATCTATTCTGCGAGCAATGTGCCCTGCCCACAGAATCGCCAAAATTAAGTAAGTTTGGCGATTCTTTGGGCTATTATGGTAACCTTGGTCCTCCTGCGGATTTCTTCATTTCTGATTCGATCGCGTAGGAAAACTCCAAACAGAGCGCGCTCCATTGCCTTTGGGTGACTTTCAGCCATGAATTAGGCTAATTTAGGTATTTCTTTCGTATTATTAAAACAAATACACATTTTGAAAATGTAATCTGTATAAATTATAGAAAACATGTATACTTTACTCGCCGCGATATTATTACGTGTGCGTATATTATTACGTGTGCGTGGACGTCGTCGACTAAATGCTTCCGAAATAGTATCATTATATAGCTCAACGATTAGATATTAGGAATTGTAAGATAATAAACGTGGTATTCTTAAATATAGACTAGTTAACATACTTACAAGTCATAAATTTTATTGTTCGTCGATATTGTATACAACATGTAACATAATTAACGCAAGTCCTCATACACCCCAATTAGAGTATCGAGTTAAAAGCATAAAACAATGATCAAAACTTTTTTTTTTTAAAGCTCACTGTTATTAATATTATTTAGAAAAACGTATTGACCCTAGCAATACTTTATGCATTTAAAATTGACCCTTATTGCCTCTACATAAGTTTGAATTTTGTTTGGCTCAATCGGCGGTAGGTATGGTAAAATACATTATTTTTGTAAAAAGTACCTATGTCTAAAGTTACATAAATCAATTCAGTACTCAATTAGGAACAAACTAATTTCAGGTCTTGCGTTTATTCTGTTACACCTTGTATATTATACATTGCATCATTGTACTATATTGGGCTCCCATCTCACAGAGAGGAGGCACAAAATACAGAGAGTACAGAAGTCAATCACATGTATGTACTTCACTTTTCATACCTACGCTCGGCGGTCGCGCTAGGGTTGTCAACATGCACAAATGCTATCATGGTAGTGGCACTCGTGTCTAGGTGTTTGATTTATTGTTGAGAACTTCTCTTCCCTTAAGACGGATCTCCTCTTATTCAAGTGCACACATAAACACTCATACACTCCACCCACTATCACAGTTACTCACACAATCCACCATTACTACACCTACCAGGACACATTCACACCATACACAAACCGCACTGTCACATTACTTACACATACGTACACAACTTACCAACCACACCTACCACCACCAACTCACTCTAACTCAAACACTAACAAACAGTTTTTATTGTTAATTAGTTTTACGTTTTTCTCTTTTTCAAAATACATAAATATTAATTCTATGTTATGTTAACCATGTTACTGGTAAACACAGTACCTATTACAAAAACATGTAAATCTACCCTTATGGAATCACTGGTCCCCAAGTCACAGGCTATAAACCTAGTTTGGGTGCCAGGAGATAATACTCAGTGCACTATATACTGTACCATATTACTGTACTCGTAACATTTGTGAACATCTAACTGAAATAAACATAAACATTATTATAATGAAACACGAAGATAGGAAATATAAACCAATATTATCTCAAATATTTTAATTTTAATGTCACGATCGCCGAGCGTATTTTCTAGTTTTTAAGTACTACAATAAATACCTAATATAAATTGTAAAAATATAACAAGGCCACAAAGTCATGTTCGCTTACCTACAACTAACTATTCTGTGTTAAGTTAAAACGAACCATCGAAACACAAGCAAATACCTAGGTAGGTACATACCTCTCTGAAACAGCAGGTAGCTTATAAAACGACAATTCACAGTTTAATCTTGAATTGAAACAACCGTCCACTGAATAGTTATAATAACTTTGTTTTGTTGCTCCATTTTTGCACTTCACCGACGCGTGTCTCAGGGGATGGCACTCGCGCTCGCACTGGTCCCAACCCGTCCGAGATATCGTGTCCGTGAGCGGTATCTATGTGTGCGTTGCTCGAGCGCACTTTGTATGTAGATTGAGGTTCTGTACTCTCTGTATTTTGTGGAGGAGGTCTGTGTACCAGTGGGAACGTTGAACGCTGATTAGCATTTATGCTTATGCTAAGTAGCAGCTTACACACTTCAAGTTACCTAATTTAAGTAATTGATATACAAAAACCCAAGATGAGTCTCGGACAAAAGTTGCGGCTGAGCGGATGCTTACGCATCTCATACAAAATCTTTGTTTTCTATGGACAAAAGCTGAATAAGTGTGAGTAGTCCCTTTTGCGGACGTTTTTGAGACGCTGGTTGTGTATCTTGGGTTTTTTGTATATCAGTGATTTTAGTAGTCAAAAATGCAGTAAGTAAAAACAGTGCACAAAAAAGTTAAGGCTAACTAGCGCCACAAGGTTTTAGTCAACCGCTCAGACAAAATTAAGGCTCGTGCAGACTAGCGCGACGACGGTCGCGTCGCGAAACTCGTAGAACAATTTCTATGAAAACTTAATGGAAATTGTTCTACAAGTGTCGCGTCGCGCCTGTTTGAAGAAGCCTTGATGTTTTAAATATTTTTTATAGCGTAGCACTAAACCGTAAACGCATTCTATGATTTCTGGTGGAAATCGTTTAAACGCAATCTAATTAGTTGCAGACCTAGAGCTAAGCTAAGTCAGTTTAGCTTAGCTCGCGTAGCTGAGGTAAATTTCCATACTGGCGTGCAGACTGCTAACTATGAACACGAGTATGAAAAACTGCGTCAGCTGTGCAAGCTAAGCTAAACTAACTTAGCTTAGCTCTTGGTCTGCAACCGGCATTAGTCTCACTAAACCATGTTAGCTTAGGCTGGCTAAACAGTAGAACGTGCCTGTAACGCTAAATAACCATAAAACAGTATTTTCGCGGTAAAAAATAAATAACACGATACAAGTAAATATAACACTGAATTTTAGCATTTATTCTTACTTGCATGTGGGCTTTAGGAACTTATAATAGCCACACGAGTCGATCCAAGCTACGCTTCCCAAAGTTGGCCTATGGATAGATGACCCCCATTACCTAACGACACCGCCGCACAATGGGGATAGAGCGAATTTTTTGTTCAAAACCACCTAGAGATCGCAAAAATAAACCAAATGAGACAATTTTTGGACAGAAATGTTTGTAATTACATTCTAAAGAGACTGACGAAGCCGGATTTCTAATATTTCTTAAATCTAAAAACTTCATAGCCCACTAAAACCAAGGTAAAGCGAGTTTTACCCTGTTCTTTAACCCTTTCAGTCACGCATTTCAAGTAGCACTTGTATGGAAGTGCAAATATACGCTTCCGAAGTATTTTTCGTCGCTCAAAACGAATCTGATGTCAAAAATGCAATAAACCGAAAAACATCCCCTATCGTAGGGTGGAAACAACCCTTTTTTTTTTTTTTCATAAAAAATATTTATTTCTCTAATATATTCATTGTTTATTTCGTATCAGGAAAAAATCTCATGATCACTAGAGTATAATATAAAATCAGTCATAATATAAAAAAAATGATTTTTTATATTCAATTCATATGCATTTTTTATAAAAAAAAATACAACCTAATTAGGTTGTATTTTTTTTTATAAAAAATGCATATGAATTGAATATAAAAAATCTTTTTTTTTTTCAGGCCCGATTTGCGAAATTTCGCAAATCGGGCTTCGTGAGTGTCTTTGGAATTTGATTTCAAACATTTCTGTGCAAAAATGGTTTAATTTGGTTAATATTTGAGGTCTCTAGGTGGTTTTGAACATTCTGTCCCCAATGTACGCCGTGCCTCGGCAAACATGTTAATCCGATGGTCCCAGATTTCATTCATAGTTCTTTGACAGTCGGTTCTGGATGTCAAAATCCCGAAAGTCTGACAACCAATCCTACATATCATGGGGTATCGTAATATCTTGTCCAGGGTGTCCTGCTGTCTGCACGCAACAGGAGCTGATGGACGCTGCTGAAAGTGCCAAGCTCGTAGCCAGATTCTGGACTGATTGTATGTAGATTGCCGTGGACCCGCTAATAACAAAAACTTTTTTCAAAAAAAAAAAAACAACCGACTTTAAAAAAAACCACTTTTGGATAAGTACGAGTATGTATTTAAATTTTTTGTCACCGCCTTCCGAAATTAAAGTTATTTTTCACTTTTTAGTGGTTCATATGTGCTTACCCCTTCACAGCATCCCGGCGTGATGTTATGTTATGAACTGATGTAAACAATAGACAGACATGAGATTTCTGCAATTCCAGTCCATTTGCTATTATTTATTGAGGAGTTCCGTTGCCTATCTCCGAAGTTCTTCATCAGATCTTCACCAAATTGAAACGGAACCACTCCGAGAAAGTATTCTTCCAAAACACTACCCAAATCGCGTCAAATGTGCCTATAAAATTTGAAGAGTTATCTCTATTTCTCCAGGATCCCATCATCAGATCCTGACTTGATGATCATGGGACCACCTGGGAAGTATACCCTTTCAAACAAACAAAAAAAAATCCAAATCGGTCCAGCCATCTTCGAGTAATCGGGGAACATACATAAAAAAAAGGTTCCGACGAATTGAAAACCTTCTCCTTTTGGAAGGCGGTTAAAAAGATCGTGTTATGCTGTTACGTGTATTTGGGTTATGCAGGTCAAAAAGGCTGTCACTCCATGTAAAGTACTGCTATTCCGCTGCATCCGGTTAAACTGGAATCTGACTCCAACATCCTTTGGAGACGTTATGTAGATCATATTGAATGGTGCTGATCCATACGTAAACTGACCATTCATTTTTTATCCTAAAACGGGACGCCGTATAGCAGGTTAAGAATTAAAATTAACACATTTTTTTTTCATCAGTACTTTTGTCATGGGCGGGTACAGGGGAGGGGGTGGCACAAGAAGCACATGGGCAAAGAAATTCCATACTTAATATTTATGGAAATAACAACTGTCTGTGGGGGGCATGTGCCTCTTGATTAGTGTCATTATCTATTAGTTTCACAATTAAACTCCAAGCAGTAAATGGTAGACACTAACTGAGCTGTTTCTGAGTGAAACTGTCTTTTCGTTCCCCATCTAAATCGGATCACTAGCTTTCTAGAAAATCGCGTACACACATACATATACGGGTAAAACAGAAAACCATCTTTTTTGAAGGCGTCACGCACGCCACCTGATTTTACTATATTGAAATACGGCATTTGGTAAATCTGTAATATGAATTTTTCGCGCTGTTTCAGAAAACGGGACTATATTGCGTCCCGGAACTTTGTATGGGGACAAGGGGACTGTTGACTGAGAAAAGGGACAGTCCCGTTCAAAACGGGACGTATGGTCAGTTTATCCATACGTCATGTTTTTGAACGGGCGCCGCCAGTAGGGACTGGTCATCCCTTAGCTGCCACGACTTTATTTTAATTTCTGAATCGTTCTTTTGTTTTTTATTTTAATTACGGACGCTTTTAATGTGCACGTCTTTTACATCGTACTCACGTTGATAATTTCAACAAAAATGTTGTAACCATCTTTTTGTAACAATATTATAATTTAAAAAGAGTGCCCATGGAGTACCTTGCCCGTTCTTTTCCATAAGTACCTACCTACTACGCTTTGGAATGAGCAACTAGGTACATCTTTCCGAATCTTTGACAAATCAAAAGTGCCTGAAATTGGTTTATATGAAACTAGCTTTTGCCAGCGGCTTCGCCCGCGTGGAGGTCGGTGTATTATACATATAAACCTTCCTCTTTAATCACTCTATCTATTAAAAAAACTCGCATCAAAATTCGTTGCGTAGTTTTAAAGATTTAAGCAGACATAGGGACATAGGGACAGAGAAAGCGAATTTGTTTTATACTATGTAGTGATAAATGTTTTGAGTTTGACTTGTATGAATCGTCATCACATAATATAAAAATCTTTTTTCAAAAAAAATAAACAACCGACTTCCAAAAAAACACTAAAAAGTGAAAAATAACTTTAATTTCGGAAGTCGGTGACTTTGGATATGTATTTTAATTTTTTGTCACCGCCTTCCGAAATTAAAGTTATTTTTCACTTTTTAGTGTTTTTTTGGAAGTCGGTTGTTTATTTTTTTTGAAAAAATATTTTTATTTTTCACTTTTTAGTGGTTCACATGTGCTTACCCCTTCACAGCGTACCGGCGTGATGTTATGTTATTAACTGGTGTAAACAATTGACAGACATGAGATTTCAGCAATCCCTGTCCATTTGCTATCATTTATTGAGGAGTTCCGTTGCCTATCTCCGAAGTTCTTCATCAGATCTTTACCAAATTGAAATGGAACCACTCCAAGAAAGTACTCTTCCAAAAACTACACAAATTGCTTCAAGTGTGCCTATAAAATTTGAAGAGTTCTCTCTATTTCTCCAGGATCCCATCATCAGATCCTGACTTGATGATCATGGGACCACCTGGGAAGTATACCCTATCAAACAAAAAAAAAATTTTCCAAATCGGTCCAGCCATCTTCGAGTAATCGGGGAACATACATAAAAAAAAATAAAAAAAAATAAAAAAAAAAAAAGGTTCCGACGAATTGAGAACCTCCTCCTTTTGGAAGTCGGTTAAAAAAACAAAACATTTATAGCAACTACAACAAATATACATGACTCCATAGTTTTCCTAACAAAATAATAACACCCTAATAGCAGAGCAAATCCTCCACCACGCGGCCATCGTAAGCCGATGAAGAAAACCCGCCAGCCCACAATTACATACCTACACCTCTAGTCCGCCTCAGCTGATTCGAGCCGATGACGTAGTCGCAAGCAAGATCGGATCAGGCGATCGTACCACATGGCGCGACCAATCAGAATTCGTTTGAGAACCAGCCGACCAATTGTTGATGCGCCCGCGCTGTCGGCGCCGCGTCATAAATTCGAAATTTTAAAGTTTTTTTTTTGTGTCTATGTAATTAAGATGCTTATTAAGGTAAAATGTGGTAGTTTTATTTTGTCGTGATTCTTCGTCAGTTTAATTGTTAAATTAAAACTAATGAATTTTAGAACACAGTAGCGCTTTAATTACCAGGAGGTCAACATCAAACAAACTAATGACTCGTCCCTGCTTCGCACGGTTTTAACGACTTAACAAAACATTGTGATTTCTTTATTAAGTATATTTAATATTAAAGTAACTTAAGACAGACCTTCCAGAATAAATTCTATAAATGATGTTGTAAACAGCGATCTTACTTTAGTTTTAGAGAACTTTGACATGTCATTCTCGTCACAAATTCATAACTCTCTCTTAAAATCATCACTCTCTTCGCACTAATGCAAATTGGAGCACCAACTCAAAATAAGCAAAATAGGGTATTATACCCATTTAAAAAAAGTGTCTTAATTAGATTCTAAAATGCTTAAAAATCACCAAAAAAAAACAACACTTTTATTGAATCGATTAGTGCCATAAAAATTCATTACATTTTCATATTTCGCGCGTAATTTGACGAAAACGCTGGACGCAGTGGACGCCATATTGCTCTGTGGGTATGACGTCAGTTTGTTGTATAAACAAATGCACTGATATTTTTATGATATTTGTTCATTGAATTTAAAAAATCAGTTATTTATTCAACTTGTCGTTGGTTTGCTGTTCCTGAATGTAAGATATTATTTCAATAAAAAATAGTTTGGTAACGAAAATAATAAACGTACAAAGTTGGTCAGTTGATTAGTTTAAACAGCGGTATGCCGTATGACGTTATAACATGGCGGCTACAATTTCATGGTGATCAAAAACTGAAATTTTTTAATTGAATTTTAAAATTTATTTTGGTTATTTCATGAACATTTTCCGACAGCTTTTTGCCTAATCTATCTCAATAATATATTTTTTCTCATCTAAAGTAAAATACCCTATTCTCTGTTCAGCGACGAAAGTGGGATAGCGCGCTGCTACGCTTTGGTTTCGGCCATCATTCTTATATTTGTGGTTTGAACATGCCCAAAAATAGTAAGCAACAAGCGTTGTAATGCAACACCTACATCCTATCCATTTATCATCTTCATCGTCGTTAATTTTCTCCCCTTAGCCCATTGATATACAAAAACCCAAGATTCACATTGCACAGTCTCGAACAAATTGAAGTAACACTCAAAACTGTCCTCAATTATACGCCCTGACGTATAAGTTATAATAAAAAAACATATTTTTTTGCAAATTCAACCTCACTCGCATGACTTAAAGTGGTTTTTACAAAGCAATGTCCAAAAAGTCTGACTGAAAGATGACTGACGATACTATTTGACACCTGCGCACATTGCGCCCTATCTAAGCGAACGTTTTTGAGACGCTGATTGTGTATCTTGGGTTTTTGGAAATCAATGCCTTATCCCAATTTATATGCGGTCGACGCAACATGCCTTCTTCTTCCATACTTTTAGGGACTATACACACTTATTCAGCTCTGTTCAGCTTTTGTCTTTGTATAGAGTCCGTTCAGCTTTCCGCGGCTGGATGCGTACTTATCTAATACAAAATCGTTGTTTTCTATCGACAAAAGCTGAACAGAGCTGAATAAGTGTGAGTCGTTCCTTAGTCGCCATTCTCAGTAGTCACTCACTTTTTAGCCGTAATGCTAAAACTCTCTTTTAACTTATCGATACAGGGTCCCGATTCCGTATCGTTATAATGATTCCCCGTGGAATCTTACTACGTTAAAACTACGTCAATGTCGTTTTTTTTAGAAACCAATGTAACGATAAGGAATCGAAATGTCATATTCTGTATGTTCCAAGACAATTTGTCGATATTATTAATACGATATTAGCAGAATTACGAGTAAGGAATCGTTAAGTGGTCATAGTGAATTCAGGCCCAGGTTGTAACAGTATAAAAAATAATCTTGGGCATTATGAAATTAATTAAAATCATAATTCACTTATTCAAACTAGGCTGAGAATCAGCACTTTTTGAACGTCTAAATTACATAAGACAGTCCCCCGGCACGCCCGCCCTTCACCACTTCCCTAGGGCTTTAGCCGACAAACTGTCCACCAGCACAGCTGTCATCATCATCTGCCCTAACCTTTTCCTAACTATGTTAGGGTCGGCTTCCAGTCTAACCGGATGCAGCTGAATACCAGTATTTTACATGGAGCGACTGTCTATCTGACCTCCACAACCCAGTTACTGGGTAATACGATACCCCTTCATACGAGACTGGTTGTCAGACTTTCGGGCTTCTGACGACCCGTAACGACTGTCAAAGATCCACAAATGACAGCCGGAACCAACGGCTTAACGTGCTTTCCGAGGCACGGAGGGGTCTTGGTATGTAAAGATGGTCACCCATCCACGGACCAACCGCGGCAAGCGTAGCTTAACCTGATCGTTCGACCCGTGTGGCTAATATTACTTAACCACAAGCCCCTCAACAGTAAAATGAGTGTATTCCAGGAAATAAAATGACTTAGGCAGTGTGTTTTCCTGTACATTTGACATGCTCATTAGTACTCTACTGATTAGTAATTTTGTTATGTATTATTTATTTTTCACTTCTCATGCTCTAAAAGTTCGCCAATATAGCCCTACGAAACGGGACTAAAGTGACCACTTTAGTCTCTAGGGAGTGAAAAGTAATTCGTTTTTTAATTTCCTTCATGTGACATAGACAAACTCAAACAGTGGACCGCTTTCATTGCGAAAATGTTGAGAGTTTTAGTTCCATTGTTTTTCCGCAAAGACGGTGGCGCCATGTCTTTTAAATTGTTAATCTGTGACTGGTTTAGAAGATTTTTTTTAAATTTTATTAAGTAATATGTATTAAATGTTTTTGTACTAAATTGACTATTTTTCTTGCACTCAAAGTGAAAAGTACAGTTTCCACCTCGAGACTAAACGCCAACTTTAATATACCTTCGGTTTCATTGACGCGAGGTCGGGAGTCAAACCACATCTGGTACATTATGGCTTCGTTTAGTCCGTCGATATAAAATATACTATTATTATAGGGGTCGTCACCCGGTCATTGATTCAGAGTGTTTATGGTATTTCAATCACGCATTGTTGTTTATATTTAGTGCCTAAATAGTGTGTATGAATTATAAATTTTTTTTAACAGCGACTCCGCCCGAGTTGATGTCGGTTATCGCTTAAAAAATCGCGTAGCCTAAATCCTTCTCCATATCCCAGGCTATATCTCTGCCAAATTTCATGACGATCAATCAGTATAGCGGTTTAGGCGTGAAACGTAACAAACAGACAGAGAGTAGGGATATTAGTATGGATTGAGACAAATTGACAGTTGACTACCGGCTGTCTCATAATGCTGAGCTACACCCAAATTGCGTAACACACTATCAATTTGAATCAATTTGTAAGATATTGCTAATCCATTGGTTCACAATCATAGATGTTTAAAAAATTATCTGCTCAACAACGTAAATGGGTAAGGCCGCGGATTTTGCCACTTTGTAACATAGAACTTCTATGTTACAGTAACATAGAAGCAACGCGAAAGTAACTCATAATATTTGTAAGGCTAATTGCATAATATGGTATTTTTAACCCACTTAAAAAAAAGAGTAAGTTCTACGATGTGCTAAGACCAAAAGCTTCAGCCCGAAATTTGCATTTCGACAACTGTGAAAGTTTCAATGATAGCAGAAAAACCTGGTAAATGCGCGTGATCAGAAAAAGTTTTAGAACTGTAAACAATCAGAATTTGACCACTTACCAAATTAAGGGAACATTATCAGGAAAACAAAAACTACGATAAAAGTAAATGTAGTAACAAGATATTTATTGTGATATATTTATCAAAAAGTCTTCTTGTATTAAAGTGTCTTTTAGTCAGTAAACGTCTGACACGCCCTCCTGCTCCACCCAGAGCGGGAGAAGTTATTTGATGATTTCCTACCAAAAAAAAACTTAAGTGATTATGTATTTTATGTGCCAGTAAGTAAATTATTAGCCTTCTTGAACTTTACAAACGCTACTTTACTTGTTAAAAACCTCGACCAATAGGTTAATACTTAGTAAAGAACTTTTTTTTACAAGGGTTACCTTGCCGTGTAAAACGAAATATATAATAATCTACGATATGCACAAACCTTTACAACACTGTAACGTTACCAGAACATACAATCAACGTTACTTATAACATAGAAGCTACATAGAAGCAACGTATAAGCGCAATTTTCAAGATTATAAATAGGCATAATTTCAAAACCGAGCCGAATTTGAAACAAAGACACATAATCACGCACTTCTTAGTCACTCGCGCATAGTAATATGTAAGAGGTGTGAAATAAAAACTGTTATTTACCTTCGAAATCGCCAAAATTCACAATAAAAATCCACTGCCGAAACACAAGTGTATATTTTGACAACACTCCGGAGACGGCAAAATGGCATCTTTTTTTTCTTTAATGCGTTCCATATACTGTCAGTTATGCTAGTAAAATTACTAAAAACTACCACTATCTGTTTTAAATAACTAGAAGCCAAACTTTGGTAACATAGAAAATAGTAACATACAAGTAAAAATATGGAGACAAATGTTTGAATAATGATAATTCAATGAAAATCGCATTATTAAAGATATGAAAAGCACGATAGAGCAGCTTAACATTTAGACATTTAAGATAGTCACAAATAGTAAGACTTTTACTAGAAAAAAATAAAGTTTTGTAGCTTTAAATGTGTGGCCGAACCAAAAAGACACCGTGTTTTTGACGAAATTTGGGGGTCTAGACAGCTTTAACTCATTGTATTTTATAAAATGTATGACTTACATTCACTTTAAGAATACATTGTACGAGTTTAAGAATAACGTAATCAAAATATGTTTTTTTCATTGCAATTTACCAAGCATTATATTTTTTAAGAGCAATCAAAATTTGGGACAAATTTTTCATTCAAAAAGTGGCAAAATCTACGGCCTTACCCAAATAACGCAATGAATGTTGTTGAACTCTCAAAAAGAAAGCCATTCCTACTGTTATTGAGCTAAGCATTTATTTACCCCTTAGTTAAGTGCACTAAATTAAAAATAATAGTTTAAAAAACTAAAAAACACGCTTTAAAAACCAAACTAAAAAAGTAGAAAATAATTTAATTCTTTTAAAAAGCTCGGGGTGCTTTTTGAGGTATTTTTATAATCAATTAATATCAAGCATGCTTTTTAGTTTTTTAAACTATCATTTATTTACTATTTTTTAGTTCTGCTAACTACATAAGCGTGATTTTTATTTTTTTATTTTAATTTTTGAATTGTCATCGGTCCTCGATAAGTCTACAAAGTTTGAAGTGGGTCAAAGTTGCGCCCTAAGGAGTCGCTTACAAACAAACATACATACAAACAAACATACAAGTGAAGCTAATATAAAGCGTGTAAAAACAAAGAAGGAATGTTCTGGCCCCGTGGTAACGGCCGTGACTTAAGATGAGGTCTTAAAGTCTTATGAGGGTCGTAGGTTCGAACACAGACTTTCCTCATCATCAGCATCATTTCACCCAAAGACGTCCACTGCTGGACAAAGGCCTCGCCCAAGCTCCTTCACTTCGACCGGTTCTGTGCTTCCCGCATCCAGCGGATTCCTGCGCCCTTCACAAGGTCATCGGTCTATATCATGGGAAGCCTTCCAACGCTACGTCTCGTAGCCTTGACCGCTACCGTAACCAAGGGTAGACGGGCCGCCGTGTACTAGGGGCCGTTTTGTGTTTGTGCTTGCCATTCGTCATACTGCGATTGCCAAACGTTGCGATTATGACAAATCCCCCCAAAACACAGACACTTTGTGTAAATCATTTCATCACCACTGCTCTCTAAACGGTGAAGAAAAACATCGTGAGCAAACCGGCATGTCCTAGAACGAAAAATTTGAAGACATGTGACATCTACCAACCAGCACTGGGCCAGTACCTCTCACCAAGAGGAGGCCTGTGTCCCAGCAGCGGGAACATTATACGCTAATTATGCTTATGCAGCTCGATTCTAAGAACTAGCAATTGGAGATAGCAACTATACTTTTATTTAAATCATAAACTAAATTTCATTTTTCTTTTGTCCACAGCTAAAACTAACATCCCTATGACGTGGGCCGCAACGATACAGTAACAGTTAAACACACAGACACACAAACATGTCGTCCAAAGCTATATACGAGGCGACCGGCAAGGACCTCATTAACAGGTAAGTTTTTTTATTTTTATTTAATTGGCAAACAATACAATAGCCCACCTGATGGTATACAGAATGGCGGGGACTTCAACGCGTAACTTTTTATCATGGATTTAGTATAAGATTTGAACCCCGTTGTCTTTACATTTCTCGACGGCTATTTGAAAAAAAAAAAATTGTTCTGCCATACATTTTGAATGCGTAGGTGTGGCACTTTTCTATGAAACAGCTGATTTTTTTTGTTAACTCAAAATCAAAGCATCTATTTGAAACTGTCAAAAAGTCGATCAGTTAGTCGGAAACTTGAAGCTCACTTGAAACCCATTCCAAAACGCAGATCTCTATGGAGAAGTACCGACGCAAAATTTCAACGCTAGGGGTCTAGAGTTATGTGCTGAATTCATGGTTTCAGTTTGCATATCGATATCCCTACCACTTAGTATAAATAGGTAGAGGTAAGTCAATCTTCAAATTTTAGTTGAATTTCGAACGTAAACGGCGTTCTGTAGTTTCTGCTTACCCCCATGGGAAGAAGGCGTCAGTTTATGTCCATCTTCACACTCAGTGACTAGTGTCCTGTCGTATTTCTACCCTCCAATTCAGCGCATTTTGCGACCCATCGTGCAAATTGGTCCTTGGAGCCGGATCTTAACCAGCGAAACCTTTTTTTTTCATCAGTTAAAAATAAACACTGCGAATGCATAATTTGGCTAGTTCTTATCAGATGGCAACACAGAGTTTTTATCATTTCATTGTGTTTACATAAAAAATGTTGTATAAATATTTAAGATAAATTGTAATATAATTATGATGATATCAGGAAAGTATTTTTAGACATTTAGAAACGTGCAGGATTTTTAAATTAACCGTGTTTAAAAAATGGAGGGGTTTCTTTGTTAGACTTTGTATTTTTTACTTCATCATTATCATCATATCAGCCGAAAAACGTCCACTGTTGGACAAAGGCCCCATCCAAGCTCCGCCACTTCGACCGGTTCTGTGCTTCCCACATCCAGTAGATTCCTGCGGCCTTCACAAGGTCATCGGTCTACCTTGTGGGAGGCCTTACAACGCTACGTCTTCCGATACGCGGTCGCCACTCCAGAACCTTTCGGCCCCATGGACAATCTGTTCTACGAGTAATGTGCCTGCCCACTGCCACTTAAGTTTTGCAATTCTTGCTATGGGCTATGTCGGTTACCTTGGTTCTCCTGCGGATCTGTTCATTTCCGTTTCGAACACGTAGGGAAACTCCAAGCATAGTCTCCATTGCCCTTTGGGTGAGTTTTAGCCTTCCTATGAGGCCCATTGTGAGCGACCACGTTTCAGTGGCATAGGTCATCAGTGGCAACATGCACTGGTCGAAGGCTTTCGTCTTGAGACACTGGTATTTGGGACGAAAAGATATTGCGTAGCTTCCCAAACGCTGCCCAGCCGAGCTTCGTTTTTTTTTACTTATACGTCTATTCCAAAACTATCTGATAAAAGTGTAAACGAAACCTTCATATTTTCATATAAAAAATTCATATTTTATACACAAAAAAAAATCTAAAAAATATGAGATAAATCATCTGTTTAATTACCATATTACAACTCTTTTCAGGCACATAGCAGCCGGTACTGCGTTAGTGCCGTGTCGCTTCGCTACCTTCGAACAGGGTACCATTTGGGAGGACGAGCTCGGGAAGAATCCATGGCTCACCAAAGAGGTAAGGATTTATCAACATCATCAGCCTTCAGCAAGCCACTGCTGGACATAGGCCTCTCCAATTACACGCCATTCAGCTCGATTCTCGGCAACTCTCATCCAGCTGCTACCAGCCACCGTGCGAACTAGTTTCAATGTTTAAGTTGAGAGCAACAGGCTTAGCTTACTGTACAATAGAAATCGGTTGTCTACATTTCTCGGTACAAAACTGTCAACTGTCTATACGGAAACGCCATTTTTGTTTACTCTTCCGAAGACAAAACGCTTGTCTTCGGTTCTCGTGCTAAGCCTGCAGTGGTAGCCCAGTGGCTCGCAGGGGCACTTAGCCTGAAAAATAGAAACATTTATTTTCTTCAGTTTTAATATAGAGCGTTCTACCTGCGCCGGCTGGCAACGTTGCTTTTATAATCGTTTTTCGTGATTATTTAATTAAAGATAAATCAAAGTGCTATTGTTTTTTTCAGCCAAGCACTAGATCGTTTGTACTTATTTATAATTATTTTTAATATATTTTACTCTTAAATAAAAACATTTAATCGTAATAAGTACTGCAAATAGAAAATAATAGTCGATTTTTACTAGTAAATACTAAAATAACTGTAAAAATCGCCAACAAACTTATAAATGCCAACGATCTACGGCTTGGCTTATAAAAAATAGTACTTTGGTTTAAACTTAATGAAATAATCACGAATAACCACTTGTAATGCGAAGTTGCCAGCCCGCGCCGGATAAACGCTCTTAAAACGATAGAAATATTTCTACAATCTGTCATTTTGTCTATTCTTCCGTCAACAAAACCCGTTTCTATGGTACGATGGTACGCTGGGGTCGAACCTAGGACCGTACGTGTAGCAGTCGTACATGATCCGAGGTAGTCTACTTTACAAACGAACTAATAATATAGCCATTTTGCATCAGCAAGTTACGAAACAGTGATACGTCAATGGATTAAACCTATTTTATACATTTATAGAATGATTTATGATTGTTTATCTGATATAAAATGAAACGAGCGATCACTACGTCAAAATCGTTTGTAATGTCAGTGATTTGCATATTTTTAGGTAATTATGTAAATAATTAGGTAAGTTATCTAATATTTGTTGAGGTTTAGTGTTATTTGGCAAATAACATATAGTCTTGACGAGGTCAGTTTTACTGTTAAGGGCGCGCTGAGCGAAGCATGGTGGCTCTTGCTAGAATTGGCGGTTCGCGCGCTAATTTAGGTATTTCCTTCGTATTATTAAAACAAATACACATTTTGAAAATGTTAAACGTATGTATTATAGAAAAAATGTAGGTTTGTTATTGTTTAAAAACTGATGACCTTTCGCGAAATTTTAATCTAGAGATTATTTGTTTAGTATATTTTCTAGAAATTACTTTAGTTTTTTTTTCTGTCGAGGAAAGTACATGTAATGGTGTTTCTAGTGTACGATTTATAGAGTGTATCCTCCAATATCTTACATATTGCACAAGTAAAGGTTAAGTAATCATGATGCAGCAAGGAATCAAACGAACGCTATTGTTCATTCAATCTAGCCACCCATTTTAGCCAGAGCCGCCAAGTTTCAATTAGCGCCAGAAGCTCGGTGCGCCCTTAACAGAACAATTGGCCTCGTCAAGACAAAACGTTATTTGCCAAATAACACTAAACCTCAACAGATAATAGATAACTTAACCAACTATTTACATTTACCTATAAATATGCAAATCACTGACATTACAAACGATTTTGACGTAGTGATACATCGTATCTTTTCATATCAGATAAACGAACTCAAATAATTCCTGATTTTTTAAAATAACTTTCTTGATCATTATTATAATTTTTATGTTATCAAAGCGAGCAATACAAAAACAACTTCTTATCATTATCTGTGAAATATCTGATTCGATTGATGAAATAAATGTCATGAGTAATTTATCAATAGTGACTCGTGAATCTATTAAATACGTTTAATACATTGACGAGTCACTGTTTTTTAACCGACTTCCAAAAGGAGGAGGTTCTCAATTCGTCGGAACCTTTTTTTTTTTTTTATTTTTTTTTATGTATGTTCCCCGATTACTCGAAGATGGCTGGACCGATTTGGATAACTTTTTTTTTGTTTGAAAGGGTATACTTCCCAGGTGGTCCCATGATCATCAAGTTAGGATCTGATGATGGGATCCTGGAGAAATAGAGAGAACTCTTCAAATTTTATAGGCACACTTGAAGCAATTTGTGTAGTTATTGGAAGAGTACTTTCTCGGAGTGGTTCCATTTCAATTTGGTGAAGATCTGATGAAGAACTTCGGAGATAGGCAACGGAACTCCTCAATAAATGATAACAAATGGACAGGGATTGCTGAAATCTCATGTCTGTCAATTGTTTACACCAGTTAATAACATAACATCACGCCGGTACGCTGTGAAGGGGTAAGCACATGTGAACCACTAAAAAGAGAAAAATAAAAAACTTTTTTCACAAAAATAAACAACCGACTTCCAAAAAAACACTAAAAACTGAAAAATAACTTTAATTTCGGAAGGCGGTGACAAAAAATTAAAATACATATCCAAAGTCACCGACTTCCGAAATTAAAGTTATTTTTCAGTTTTTAGTGTTTTTTTGGAAGTCGGTTGTTTATTTTTGTGAAAAAAGTTTTCTATTTTGGTGATCTAGAATGGCCATATTATTACTTCGTTGTCAAAGTAGACTATCTCATGCCTGCTCCACGTGCAGTCTTAGTATCGACCCCAGCACGCGTATCATGACCACCGTAGAAACGGGTTTTGCCGACGGAAGAATAGACAAAATGACATATTGTAGAAAGATTTCTGCCGTGTTTAGCTCGGCGATGTAAAACTGAAGAGAAGATCTGTTTCTATTCTTCAGTCGACAAAAGTCTACGATGTCAAGCATGACGACCATTTTTTTGTTTACTTTTGACAATTGAGGGTAGATGCTACAACATTACAACTGACCTCGTCAAGCCGAAGTTCTATTTGCCAAATAACACCAAACCTCAACAATAAGAGATAATATGAGATAACTTAGCCGACTATTTACATTTATCTATAAATATGCAAATCACTGACATTACAAACGATTTTGACGTAGTGATGCCTCGTTTGATTTAATATCAGATAAACAATCACATATCATTGCTGATTTCTTTAAATAACTTTCTTGATCATTATTATAATTTTTATGTTATCAAAGAGAGCAATACAAAAACAACTTCTTATCATTATCTCTGAAATATCTGATGTAATTGATGAAATAAATGTCATGAGTAATTTATCAATAGTGACTCGTGAATCTATTAAATACGTTTAATACATTGACGAGTCACTGTTTTCTATTTTGGTGATCTAGAATGGCCATATTATTACTTCGTTAGTAAAGACTATCTCATGTGCGATTGTTACTCGTGCGGTCCTAGTTTCGACCTAATGACCACCATAAAAACGGGTTTAGTCGACGGAAGAATAAACAAAATGACATATTGTAAAAAGATTTCTAGCCCTCTTAAGCACTGCGATGTAAAACTGACGTGAAGAAATGTTTCTATTCTTCAACCGACAGTCTACAAGGCAAGCATGACGACCAATTTTGCCTCTACTTTTGGCTCTTTGAGGTAGATTTTTTTTTACAGAATTTATAAACATTTCAGCCGAAAGACACATAGCACGCAGACGCATAGACGCATAGCTGGACATAGGCTTCCCCCATTCTCCTCCACTTTGACCGGTCTTGTGCTTCCCACATCCAGCGTATTCCCGCGGCCTTCACAAGGTCGTCGGTCCACCTTGTGGGAGACCTTCCCGCTCCACGTCTTCCGGTACGCGGTCGTCACTCCAGAACCTTTCGGCCCCATCGGGCATCTGTTCTGCGAGCAATGTGCCCTGCCCACTGCCACTTAAGTTTGGCAATTCTTCGGGCTATGTCCTGTCACCTTAGTTCGACTTCGACTTAGAATTTATAATAATGATTTTAAATCTTCAATGTAACCCTCTAAGTACATACCGTAGGCGCGGGCTTGCGGACGGCGAGTAAATGGGTAGCTCGCTGTCCGGTAAGGACCAAGCCCGGGTCGACGGCGCGCTGTGTTCCACGCCCGCCTCAAAGAGATGTCAGCACCAACTGGTGGGGTCAGCAAGGGCCGATGCCTGCCAGGGGTGCGGGTTGTTCGAAAGAGATACCGCGGCCCCTGGCACACAGGCAACTGAAGGAACAGGGGTGGGTTTTAGTCAGTTAAAGTCTGACACGCCCTCCCGCTCCACCCAGAGCGGGAGAAGTCATTTGATGATTTCCCACCCTCAACAACAAAAAAATACTTAGAGGGTCTAAGTACATTTAATCCTATTAAATAACTATTATACCTATATATCTAAATTTTAGACGCATAGAGTAATAAGGGATCAACACGATTTTCTTAATAATAACAGTTAGCTTTTAAAAAAAATTGTTTTGGTCATTGTATTATGCTTTTAACTCAATAGTCTAATTGGGGTGTATGATGTTTTGCGTTAATTATATTACATGTTGTATGTTTTCATATTTTAAACTTCTTACCTCTCTTCCACAGCAACTGGTAGTTAAACCAGACCAGCTGATCAAACGTCGCGGCAAGCTAGGGCTGGTGGGAGTGAACAAGTCAGCCACGGACGTGAGGAAGTGGCTCAGTGAACATATCGGCAAAGAGCAGCAGGTCGGGGCAGCCAATGGCAAGCTCAGGCACTTCATTGTGGAGCCCTTCGTCAAGCATGATGCCGTAAGTATTGTGGTTATATGCTGTTTCTGTCCCACTTTTGACCTCCCTTCGATCCTTCCACTTAGGGGGCGTCCATTAATTACGTGAGGAGTTTAGGGGGGGGGAGTGGCTTGAGTCGTATTTCACCCATTCTCACGTGGGGGAAAGGGGTGTTCTTGGCAAACATCACGTAATTTATATTTTTTCCGCAAAAGCACAATGTAAAATTACGAGAATACCGGGTTAAATTAAGCAAACATGTTTTTCCGCCAATGTAACTCAATCCTACAAAATAATATTTATCGCAGTTACTCGAACACCACAAAGTAACACAGTTGCTCATCGATCGTTAAGCCGCCACCAGCCAACCAAACGCAACGCAATAAATCCATCGCAAATATGCACAGATTAACGTTTTTACACTAAAAATACGCATTTTGAAATAACTCACGCGAGATTATGGAGAGTGTGGGATTTTCTCACGACATTTCTCCAGAGCGGGGTAGAGGTCGAAAAATCGACAAAATTGCCTCACGTAGTTAATGAACGCCTCCTTAACCCATAGTGGATCCCAAACAGCAGTACAAGTTAGTTAAGTAGTGTTACTTTAAACTGCCTTCGAAAAAAGGAGGTTCTCAATTTGGTTGTATTTTGCTTTAAATGTTTGTTACCTCAGAACTCCGTTATTTATAAACCGATTTGAAAAGTGAAGTTGCTGCAATAGTGCGTACTTTTTCAAGTTTACATTTAAAAAAAATAAAGAATTGAAGAAACAAAAAATTTAAAAATAACAAACAACTGAATAGAGAAACCCTTCCTTGTTTTTAAGTCTGTTAAAAACTACTACAAAGTTAACGTAAGTATCTAAAAAAATAAAATGCAACACAATGCAATAAATACAGGGTAAATGTTTTACCGGTGCGCAAACTGTAACTATGAATTCAGCATATCATTCTAGACCCCCAGCGCAGAAATTTTACGTAGGTTATACAAAAAAAAACAGCTGTTTCATAGAAAAGTGCAATACCTACGCGGTCAAAATGTATGGAACAGCCGATTTTTTTTTGTATAACCTACACAAAATTGCTACGCTAGGGGGTATAGAATGATATGCTGAATTCATGGTTACAGTTTGCGCACTGGATAAAAACTTATCCTGTGCAATTTTTATATTATTTTATTAGAATGCAAATAAAGTATTGAGTATGCTTACACGCGTGGATACACTTGTACAGGCACTGGGTTTTTCCAGCGGCTTCAACCGCGTGGAGCTCGAAAATTAACCCACGGAAACATATTACCAGGATAAAAAGTATACAGTGTGTTATTTCAGGTTATAAACTATGTGTGTGCCAAATTTCATCGAAATCCGTTAAGCAATTTTTTCGTGAGCGAGTATCAAACATCCAAACTTACAAATTTTCACTTATATAATATTAAGTAGGATAGTAATAATTATAATTAATTGGTTGGTTTTTTTGTTGTTGTTGGTCGGCCTGCGGTTCTAAAAAGGCCACAGTAAGCAATTCCTCTAAAAGCAATTAATTTCCTGAATTCCCCTGTGATTCTGCTATTTGACATTTTACTTTAATAAAGCAATTCATAATTTGGTGACCGTTTTACAAATTTCCATACAAAACTGCCAAAGAGATAATTACGTGCTGTCAACGCAGATAATATTATGAATTGTCAGTTTGTGACCATTTTACGATTTTAAATATGATTCATAATATGATCATATTATGATTCTGCCAAAGTGGCCTTTTTAGACCCCCTGCTGCTCGGCATAGCCTCTGCTGAACTTCTTGAGTTCAATTCCCCGGGCAGTGTTCCTGGGCTTTTCATTACAATTCCTCAGTGGCAACCATTTATATTATTAGTCGGATTATTGCGATGGTGCACCCTGAGCACGCGCAAAACGTTTTGCAAATACGCCCAGTCTTGTCCCAATATTAAAAATAATGTAGTTGGTTGCGCCACTTCTTCCCAGCTAAAGCACTACGAAGTGGTGAAGGGCGGGCGTTTTGGGGGACTGTCTTATGTAATTTTGACGTTCGAAAAGAGCTGACTCTCAGCCTAGTTTGAATAAATGACTTTTGATTTTGATTTTTTTTTTATTTTATTTTTTTTATTTGTTAGTTAACAAATACTGAAAACTACTTTTATCTTTTTTTCACAGAATGAAGAAATGTACCTTAACATTATGTCGGGCAGACGCTCCGACACCATCCTGTTCCATCACCAAGGAGGAGTGGATGTAGGAGACGTGGACGCCCTCGCACTCCGTCTTGAGGTGAGACACTCCTTTTCTAGACCTCGACTAGTGTTGCTTGACTTGTCACGATCCCGTCAAATGCCAGGGTGAAATGGGCGTAGGAGACGCGGACGCCCTGGAGCTACATCTTGAGGTGACGTAAATTTATCTCAAGAAAAAATCACTTAAACTGAGCAGCTTTCTGGATAACGTCTGTGAACTTAAATTAATTATCAAATTGTTTAAACCAAATTCCTTTTTTTTTACAGGTTCCAGTAGACACCTTCCCGACTGGTGAAGATATTGAGCGACTACTGCTCAAAAATATTAAATCAGCTGCGATGAAAAGGTAACTTTAATTTTGATATAGTGCATCGTAGCCGGAAAAAAAAGGAGGTTCTCAATTTGAAAGCTGGTGCTTCCCGTGTGGTCCCATTTCAACTTCATATAGATTTGATGATGCGTTTCGGAGACAGACAACGGAACATTTAAAAAAATAACAGTAAATAAACCGCGATTGCTGCTGTCGCATAAATATGCATTGTTTTGACCCCAAGGTGATGAAATTTCGAATTAGTGGGGTAGGTACTATAACTAAAAAGTGAAAAATAACTTTAATTTCGGAAGACGGTGACAAAAAGTTAAAATACATATCCAAAGTCACCGACTTCCGAAATTAAAGTACGAAACTAAATGAGGCGAGTGTGAGTGAGAGGACATGCGTGAAAGTTCGAAGAGGCTATTTTTTCAGACCGGCCAGGATTCATTCATTCAACAAAATACAAAAAAAATCTTCATCATTCGATAGGCGAAGGCCAATGACCGTGATCGCTCAGCTGTTTTTGTAATTTTTCGTGGAACTTAGGTAATATTTACGACTTTCAAAACCATAACATCATCTTCTTTTTAATAGTATTTTACTGCTATAAATGCTAGATCAAAGGAACAGTCGTTTGGTTGCATTATAGCCGATTCCTATAATTTACAAACAGTTTTAGGTTAAAACTAAGGCTCTTGCAGGCGCGGTCCAGGGGGCGGTCCTAGGGGTCATGACCCCCCCAAAGTCGTAAACGTAAAGCTTAAAATAGTAATTATTAGAAAATAAAATACATTTTCTTATTAATATGTAGGTAGTCTTTGTCTGTGACCCCCCAAAGTCTTTGGCTGCGACCGCGCCTGGGCTCTTGTATCTTTATCAATAATGAAGGTATATCTAATACCTAATATTTTCGCATAGTAGATCCGCCATTTGTAAGTAGCTATCACAGGTAAAATTAGCTTACAAAACTATTTGCCTAGGTTGAAAATAAAAAATGCCACCATTGGTAAGCAGTACGATCCGTTTTTGTTTAAAGGTCGAGGTCGAGTCTTAATGTACATGTCAAAGTGTCATTGAAAGTTTTGAAGAAAGTTGGAATGATGAAAAAAAAAAGACTTTTTTTTCATTCGTTTTCGATTTCGATACCCAACACGTGGGTAGCTAATTTAATTTCACCCTGTTGCAAGCATTAAGGTGAATCTAGTCCACAATTTTCCCATACAAACTTCGGGAGTGTATTACTCCTCTGTTCGACGATGTACATCAAAAATTAAACATGGTGTAGTTTTGTCTCATTATTAATATTGTCTGTGCGGAAACAGAATACTATAAAATAATAAGCCATTAAAAAAGTTAGGAGCCAACAAAGATTCGTGTTTCTTGCTAATTTTACCTATCTTTGGGCGTGTTTAAATAATAAAAGAAGTGTAAAATCTCCAAAACCAAGTCGGTACCGATAACGCTCAACTATTGAAAAGTCCAATAAACTTTATTGCTCATGGATTTATGGAGTGGTTTTTTCATAAAACCCGATCTTTCGAAGAACTTTTCTTAATTTTTCACGTGCCTGTTTCTCTATAAATGATCCTGCATCTCACACAATAACGTTGTGCGTGTAGTTTAGCGTCTAACTGCTCATCACTGATACTACCTCTGTCGGACACGATGCCTGGGGGTCTAAAAAGGCCACTTTGGCAGAATCATAATATGATCATATTATGAATCATATTTAAAATCGTGAAATTGTCACAAACTGACAATTCATAATATTAACTGCGTTGACAGCACGCAATTCATCTATTTGACAGTTTTGTATGGAAATTCGTAAAATGGTCACCAAATTATGAATTGCTTTATCAAAGTAAAATGTCAAATAGCAGAATCATAGGGGAATTCAGGAAATGAATCACTTTTAGAGGAATTGCTTAATGTGGTCTTTTTAGACCCGCTGGTGAGACAGCGTGCTTTTTAGTCAGGCCCACTAGCGAGGTCGAGCCCGCGACTAGATTCCCCTTAAAAAATTTTTTTTTTTCTTTCGATTTCGATCCCAACACGTGGTTAGCTAATTAAATTTGACCTTGTAGAGATTACCACGCAGTTGCACAAAGACAAGCATTAATGCCAAATTACACAATGGATCATTAACGCCAACGATTTTGTTATTTTAATTAAAACGAAACAACTTTATGGCGCTAATGGTGCTCGCTTTGTGGAACAAAACAGATTGACATATTGCCTCGTTTGACATTTCAAAATTTAAAACTAGGTTTTGCCCGCGCCTCCGTCCGCTTGGATGCCGGTTACAGGCGCGGTCCGAGGGGGTGGTCCTAGGGGGTCATGACCCAAAGGCGTAAACGTAACCCTGTTTTATTGTGCGACAAAGTCTAATTTATTCTTTTTTCTTTTCTTATTAATATGTAGACTTTGTCTGTGACCCCCCGCCCCAATGTTTTTGCTGCGACCGCGCCTGGTCGGTTATCGCGTAAAGTAACCTCTGTCCTCCATATCCCAGGCTATATCTCTGCCAAATTTCATGACGATTGGTTGAGCAGTTTAGGCGTGAAAGCATAACAGATAGACAGAGTTACTTTCGCATTTATAATATTAAGTAGGGATAAAAGAACTATTTAATTCGAGTCTAATGTTGCTTTCTGTAACAAGTTAATAGAAAATTAGTATTGAGTTTAATATTATTGACATTATTTGAAACACTTGCACACTATTTGAACTAGTTAAAATTATTTATTAATTTACTTTATAACTATTTTATTTTTTTGCTCATGACCTTATAATAATAGTAACATAATATGTAACTTTATCTATTTGTTAAATTTTGCATGCCAAAACTCAGGCAGAATGTGCCCGGCTCACTACATTTTTTATAACAACTTTATTGTACAATACCTACATTCTATGCAAATAAATGATTTGATTTGATTTGATTTGAGTCATTTAATACTTATCAAGGCTTTCAAGGCTTAAAAAGTTACAGTTCGTTTGTGGAACTGGCTGCAAGGTAAGTAGATACTTTATAAAGACATTTTTTTTTCTCCCACAGACTGCTAACCACCTTCATCCTCGCCTTATACCGGGTCTACGTGGACCTGTACTTCACTTACATGGAGATAAATCCCATAGTCGTCACCAACGAGAGGATCTATCTCCTGGACCTGGCCGCCAAGCTCGACCAGACCGCGGACTTCATCTGCGCTAAGAACTGGGGAGAGGTGACTTTCCCTCCTCCCTTCGGAAGGGATGCTTATCCTGAGGAGGCTCATATCGCTGATTTGGATGCGAAGAGTGGAGCTAGTTTGAAGGTATGTCTGTTTTTTTTTTTAACTTATGATTTTATTAGCTTTTTCTATCGGCTTCGCTCGCGTTGAGGTCGAAAATTATCCCACAGGAACGTACTATCGGGATAAAAAAGTATCCTATGTGTTATTCCAGGTTATAAACTATCTGTGTGCAAAACTTCATCCAAATCCGTTCAGCCGTTTTTGCGTGATTGTTTAACAAACATCCAAACATCTAAATAGTTCGGAGAGCTTGTATTGAGACTGACCATATTGTTCTAGCAGCAAAATATCATGTTAAGTAATAAATTAGGAGTATAATTACTCAAACTTAAACCCTGAACATTTTATAATTAAATAGAATACAGGGCGTAACTGTAGGTACAGTCTAACAAGCTTATTGGTATACAAGCAAAAATTTATTGGTCTTCCATATTTCCACTGGTCTTGCAGTATTAATTTTTACACACCTACTTTTGCAAAAGCAATGAATTTTCTATTCAACACGAGCACGACAATGCTGTGAATACAGTTTTCGCTCATTTGGAGCGACAGTGACACAATTGCAAAAAAATGCGAAACTGACCTAATTACACCAAAATTATCTGCATAATAATCTTAGGAGTGAAAATGTCACATTTGTAAGTTCAAAAATCGTCCGCTACAGAGCGAAAAGGCGTTGTTGCAATAATCCATTTTGGCGCGCGGATTCCGAGCGACAACGGCCGAACAGACAGTTGCACGGGTGTCTTACGAAAAATTACTAAAACTGGCGTAGTGTAAAATTTACAAATTTGCACTTGTGTCACTGTCGCTCCAAATAAGCGCATTGTTTAAAAGTTGCTTCTACATTAAGTTAGCTGCCTGTATACCAAATAGCTTGGTCGACTGTACTATACGTCCATTAAAAAATGTTTTTTTTTTCTGATCTTTTTTTCTTAGGGACTAAATGGGCGTGCTCTTGACCTCGATCACGCCTGATGGAAATGGAATTAATATGATTTTGTTTTTCCATTTTGCCCCCAGCTAACAATTCTAAACAAGTCCGGTCGTATCTGGACGATGGTGGCAGGCGGCGGCGCGTCAGTCGTGTACACGGACACGATCTGCGAGCTGGGCGGCGCGGCCGAGCTGGCCAACTACGGCGAGTACTCCGGCGCGCCCACTGAGATGCAGACTGCGGACTATGCCAAGACCATCTTCAGTCTCATGTGCAGGGAGAAGCATCCCAACGGGAAGGTAAGACATAAACACTGACGCGTCTGAGATATTTGAACTTTAACCGTCTCACTGTAATACTTCGAGCCAGTTAGTAGTCACTAACGCTGGATGTCATTGTTGTAGTGAACGTTATTCTGACATACGTAAAGTTCACTGTCGTTCTCTTGCTCTGTTTGGGGCTTTATTTGGGGTTTGAAAGAAAGAAAGAAAATACATTTATTTAGCACAGACTAAAAAGGCACACAAAATACAGCAAAAAAATAATAACAAAAAGTGTAAAGTGTGATGTCAGAAACTAGCATTAAAGTGTGCCTTATGGCTGCGCTAAAAAGGCCCAGTTCAGCAAAAATACCAGACAACTAGTGCCTGACGCTGGTTTTCAACTGCACCTGACGTGCGAGGTAACGGATGTAAACCAGCTTTATAGCAATACTGTAACGTGACGTGTGTATGCATACTTAAATAAAATAAATTTGGTACCTAGTGTAAACAATAATAGTTGTGTTAAATGTTGTAAAAGGATATGTAAATCAACTTACTTACCGATTTAACTTTAAAAATATTATGATATTTAATAAAACTTGAAAACAAAACAAAAAGGCTGGTAAATAAATAAATGAGACGGCCGCATGATAGACCAGCGCCAAAAATGTAAACAACGAAAAGAATGCTTTGAAAGGAGTCACAGCAGAACATGGTTTGCACTATATGCCCCATTGCTTTCCAATTATAAATTAGCAAAACAGTCGTGATATTACCTTATCTTACTAGTAATCAGGAGTAGTGTTGGCCCAGTGCTTACTGCCGCGTCTTACGAGTAGGTTCCAACCAGACAGGTACTTGACTTTGTGTCAATTATTTCATCTGAGTTGGGCTGCATGATTACTGATAAATGCGTGCACTGAATGGACAGGTCCACTCAATCTGTGTGGTTCTTTCCTCCAAAGACCATTTCAGACACCGATCCACATGATCTGACCAAGATTATGTCTGGACTTTAAAAGAGACTGTGACCTCTGAGTTTGTTTCGGCCTTTCTTCTCAGAGTAGTCAGATAGGAAACGCCGACCTCATCTAGTTTAAAAAAATATGATTGACGTGTAAAAGTGTTTGTACAAACATACTTACAGAAATAAAATCATTTATCATTTATCTCCACTGCTCCCAAAACGGTGAAGGAAAACATCATGAGGAAACCTTTTTATTTAATCGATTAGTGACGTAAAAATGCATTTAAATTTTACATTTTCAAATTTCGCTCGTAATTTGACAAAGACGCTGGACGCAGTTGACGCCATATTGCTCTGTAGGTATGACGTCAGTTTGCTGTATAGACAAATGCGGTAATATTTTAGATGATAATTGTTTATAATTCAAAAAAATGAGTTATTATTCTACTTATACGTGTATTGTACTTTCGAATGTAAGATATTATTTCAATAAAAATTACTTTGGTTACGAAAATAATAAAAGTACAAAGTAGTTCAGTTTGTTCAGTGGTATGACGTAATAACATGGCGGCCACTGTTTCATTCATGGTGTTCAAAAACAGATAAAATACATTTTTTTGTTGTTTCATGAACTAAAACTAACATTTTACGACTGCATTTTGCCTAAGCTATCTCAATAATATATTTTTAGACTTTTTCTCATATAGAGTACTAGCTTTTGCCAGCGGCTTCGCCCGCGTGGAGGTCGGTGTATTATACACATACATATAAACCTTCCTCTTGAATCACTCTATCTATTAAAAAAAAACCCGCATCAAAATCCGTTGCGTAGTTTTAAAGATTTAAGCATACATAGGGATATAGGGACAGAGAAAGCGACTTTGTTTTATACTATGTAGTGAAAATACCCTATTCGAAGACGTGACATCTACCAACCTATGGCCCACTCTCTCTCGCAGAGAGGAGGCCTGTGTCGCAGCAATAAGAAGATTATAGGTTAATTATGCATTATACTAATAATTTCCATTCTCCCAGGTCCTGATCATCGGAGGAGGTATCGCAAACTTCACGAACGTAGCCGACACATTCCGAGGCATCATAACCGCGATGGAGACGTACAAAGACGCCCTCATTCAGTACAACATCACTATCTTCGTGAGGAGAGGAGGTCCCAACTACCAGGAGGGCCTTAGGTGAGTGTCATTATCTGACTACAACTAACCGGGTCGCCTTCCAGTTTTAGGGGCTATTCAAGTATTACGTAAGTACCACATGGGGGCGGGGCGGTCTTACATTTTTGGATTTTTTACAAAATTTAGTCGATTTTGGTTTGAACACATATGGCAACCCGCCTCATCATCATCATCATATCAGCCGAAAGACGTCCACTGCTGGACATAAGCCTCCCCCAAAAGGGGGGGATTTGCCATAATCGCCACGCTTGGCAGGCGGGTTGGCGATCGCAGTATGGTGGTAAAATGCATAGAGAATGCTGCTGCACATTCTGTAATAAGTCCCTTAGTCGCCTTCTACGTAACCTACGGGAAGAAATGGGATGGTGCTATTCTTTTACGTCCGGCACCACACGGAACATGAATAATTGACATTGATATTAACATTTGTACGCCTAATGGTAAAGCATACGGAAACAGAACTAACAAAACTATAACATCTCATACACTTGTTAACTGTGAACCTATGTTTACATATAAATCATCTGAATCTAATCCCTTTACAGACAAATGCGCGAAGTAGGCCACCGTCTCCGCATCCCGCTGTACGTGTTCGGGCCGGAGAGCAACATGACGGCCATCGTGGGGCTGGCGCTGGGCCAGTGCACCATCCCCAAGGAGCACCAGCTCGACTACGCGCCCAAACTGCTGCCCAAACCCCAGGCTTGTGTGAGTTACTTTAATTGATTGACACAAGAACCGTAAAAAAGCGTTTTATCGACGGAAGAGTAGACATAAATGACGTTTCAGTGTAGATAGTTGACAGTTTTGTACCCTGAAATGTAGATTATACGTTAAAGTGGAAATATAAACCGTCATGCTAAGCCTGCTGAGGTTGCCAGGGGTGCGGGTTGTTCGAAAGAGATACCGCGGCCCCTGGCATACAGGCAACTTAGCGAACACGGGTGGGTTTTATAGTCAGTAAAAGTCTGACACGCCCTCCTGCTCCACCCTAGAGCGGGAGAAGTTATTTGATGATTTACCACCTAAAAAAAAAATTGCCTGCTGAAGTTCCCAAACTTTTGTTTCTCTTAGACCACTTTCAAAATTATACTGTTTTTTTTTTTTTTCGGTGGATGCGGGTCCAACAGAATTAATCAGGGCGAAAAATAACTATGAATTCAGACTATAATTCTAGACCTCACTGCGTAGAAATTCTTCATCAATAATATATAAAAAAATCTGTTCCATTTTGATTTTTTTTTTTTATAACTTACGAAAAATTTCGAAGGTATATATAGGTAATGGGCTAAAATTATATACTGAATTCAGGGTTATACTTTGCGCACTGGTAATTTTTTCCTGTATGCTTAATATTATAATTATCTTAACTTAGTTGGGAAAAGATTAATTTATATTTAGTATTTCCTTGGATCCCACGTAATAAAAGTGAAATTCAGGGAAATTGTCAAAGTCTGTTCATTAATGTTATTTACTTCTGTATTTTTACTGAATTAATTAAGTTTTTTTTTTTTTTCAAGATAATATTTCATCTCTTATCATCAAGATCGTATAATACACAATCTTCTTAAAAATCACCTTTAAAACTAACCAACATTATTCTTCTCTCCCACAGCCGAAACCCAAGATCGACCTCCCAGAGCTGACCCACAAATTGCTAGACCTGGTCTGCTCCCAGGCTCCCACCAGGCAAGACCTTGGACAGAACGTCACCACCGTCATGTCACTCTTCAGCGACAGGACCAAGGCTATCATTTGGGGCATGCAGAATAGGGCTATACAGGTAAATTAGTGGACTTTATTGCTTTGTAATAGAGGTCGTTTTAAAATGTTAATACCCGACAAGACCTGGAGCAAAGTTACATCACCGTCATGTCTTTCTACAGTGATAGGACAAAGGCTATCATTTAGGGCATGCAGAATAGGTAATGGATACAAGTAATTTGAAAGACAATTCTGACTTTATTTGTATTTGAATATAGTTCATTGTCGAATGGTAATTCCAGACAAGACTTGTGACAGAGCGTGTCTACCGTCATATCATTCTTCAGTGATATGACCAAGTCTATTGTGGACTTTGTTTCAAAAGGAATATAGTTTATTTTCGATTGGTAATCCCAGACAAGACCTTGGACAGAGTGACAGACATCATGTCACTCATCAGTGACAGGACTAAAGCTATCATTTAGGGCATGCAAAATAGGGCTATACAGGTAACGCGTATACTATATACTATACAGCTGATAACAGCTACACTATAGTCTATTCGCGTCAAGAAAATTGTGACTCATCGTTGTCACTCAGCTGACCCACGCCCCTTGACCAATTAGATCATAGTAATTTAGAAAGCTGTGTTCGCATTGAAGTAAGCCCTTCAGACATACACTATAATTTACTGTGATCTAATTGGTCAAGGGGCGCGGCTAAGCTGAGTGATAACGATGAGTCACTGTTTTCTTAACGCGAATAGACTATAACTATTCAAACTCAAACTCAAACTCAAAGCATTTATTTCAATTAAACCATTTACAGGCACTTTTGAATTGTCAAAAAGTCGATCAGTTGGAAAGTTGAAGCTAGTTGCCCATTCCAAAACGTAGATCTCTATGGAGAAGAACGGGCAAGAAACTCCACGGACACTCTTTTAAAATCAAGTTGGATATTACAAAATCTTGGGAACATTATTCTTGTTGCTTCTGTATGTGAGAACAATGTAAAAAAATGTAATTATAAACAATTCTAAATACAAGATAAAAATAAGCCCTGGAAGTTAGGAGATGACCAGTCTCAACCGACAGCGCCCGTTCACGAACAGACGCGTGGATCAGCACCATCCAGCTCAACCATTTTGTAGGGAACCGAATGGTCCAACACACGCGCCACCATCAGTGAGACATTTATGTGAGCATGACATACTCTCAACTGCCATGCTTTTTCAAGTCAACGTACATCATAACAACACAATAAACGGATGCATGGTACTCACATTTACAAAATTCAAACAAAATGCTTCTAATTATGTTATTTATAACTATGAATGTACACCCGCAGGGCATGCTGGACTTCGACTACATCTGCCGTCGCGCGGAGCCGTCAGTCGTCGCCATCGTATATCCCTTCACCGCAGACCACAAGCAGAAATTCTACTTCGGAAACAAGGAGGTCTTCATACCTGGTAAGATATTTTATTGTTAGTTTTCATAGTGTATTTAAGGAAGTTATTAAATTATATAACGCTTGTTTCAAGTAATATCTACCAAACAATTATAAATAGCTATGGTTTACTAGGTTTTGGTCGTGGCTCCGCCCGCGTGGATGTCGGTTATCACGTAAAGAAGCTTATGTCCTACTTCATATGGCTATATCTTTGCCAAATTTCATGACGATCGGTTCAGCGGTTTAGGCGTGAAAGCGTAACAGACAGACTGGCAGAGTTACTTTCGCATTTATAATATTAGTAGGTATTTTCATAAAATATGTTTGTTTAAAAAGGTATTTAATGTTAGGTATTTTATACACTGTTACAATATTAGTTTATTCAGATAGTAACATATTTTTAGATTTGTATTTATTTACACTGTTACAATTAGATAGAAAGTGCCTGAAATTCTATAATTAATTTAATCAAAAATATTTTCGAATAAGGTTTACCATTTTTTTGCAATTTGCAGTCCTTTCAAAAGGAGTCAAGCTAGTCCCGCCATCTTCGTCAGGATCAGAACTTTATTTGCTATGAATGTAGGTACAGATATAAGATGTTGTACATAAATTAATGAGATCGGCTACAGTCTACCTTACGACGTGCAAATTATTACATAAATTAAAATATTAATACTGTGGCGGCCATTTACAATGCTACATACAAACTTGAGAAACACAAAAAGTGAAATGACGACATCTACAAAGCCTTAAGCGAACTACACAAGACTTAACGTCACACCGCAACTGCACCATAGCTACATCGCGCAAGCAGAGTTTACCGCGCGATCCATATGTATACAACATCCCGACATCAACAGTCGGGCAGTTGCCCACCAGACACAACACTCGTCTGGTTGGAGGATCCTTCTTTACTATAGAGTATGAGTGAACACCCTTTTCCTCATACCTCTTTATTACAAATAAATAATGTCAGCAAAACAAAACAGAAATTAAAGCAAAGTCAATTAATATTATCATAGTCAGGTAAATAAGTCATAAATGGTCAGATGTGCAATAAATCAAAAAAATCATTATCAGGTTACATTCAAATCATTTTGAAAGTCTTTCACTGAGTAATAATATTTGCTTAAAAGTGGTGTAGTTACCTTAGATTTAAAAATGTTTACAGAATAATCGACGTGACATTATTTTTGATGACATTTAAAGAAAAAACTAACTGTGAATGTGAGTACTATGCAGGCTAGATTGAACACATGACTTTATAACTCGTCTGGTGGTTTTGAGCATTTTGTAAATGGCCTACGTAAATGTCCTGCAAATCTGGTAGCGTCTTGTGACGGGTCGTTGAGCTCCCTAAAATAGGGTTGAGCTACACGGTGACTGCTACATACATGCCGTCTGTTGAGACAGGTCAGCTCAAAGCTGCAATGGCTCTTTCTTCAAAAGGCCCTTCCAGACATTGCCCTGCATTGTTTAGACTCGCATAAAATTCTAATGATATAATGTTTGGACTTTAAAAGAGACCATGACCTCTGAGTTTGTTTCGGCTTTTCTTCTCAGGGAGCAGTCGGCTAAGAAATGCCGGCGCCCTCTAGTTTTTTAAATATTGACCAACAAAATATTGACGTGTAAAAGTGTCTTTTAAGATCTACTTACATAAATAAACATTTCATTTCAATCCTTAAAACTGTGAGGTATTTTATTGTAAATGACAGGTCCCATCTCCAGGTGGTCATAACAATTTTTCTTAACAGTGCTGTTTTTTAATTACCCGAATGTAGCAAGTTCTTGTATTGTGATCTCAAGGGGCCATTACGTGTTCATAAATTGGCCAGTGACGGATGCAAGTTTATATTGATTTTTGCGTTTAGTTGGACCCAATCGGTGGTTCTCTTAACCCACTTGTCATCTGACATGCGGCAGACACTTCCGGGCCAATCCCGCTTAAGCTGAGCAGCTATCCGGGTAACGTCCGTGACGTTGGTTTTGGCGCGCAGTGTTGTGTTCCTGATACGGTCTGAAATTCGAACCCGCAAGATACTGCGGGCCAAGGCTGGCTAGCAAACCTCGAAAATCAAAAAAAAACATGAAAATTTTCAAAATGAGGGTTTTCTGAAACGACGTTCACTAGGTGGCAGCTCTGAGACGTCAGGTCCGGGCACCTGTCAAAAGTGTCAAAGCGCCTACGGACTGAATGGTGAACGAATCACATCAAATATTTAAAGTTCATTTTGAACTGGAAGACCTCTTTGCAAAGTGGCGCCAAATGGTGGCTCGAATATACACGAAAACCCTCATTAATACATTAAATAATCTTTTATTCCAGTGTACTCCGACATGGACGTATCAATGCGCAAGCATCAAGAGGCGAGCGTGCTTGTGAACTTCGCGTCGCTGCGCTCAGCTTACGACAGTACCATGCAGGTATGTGGTCCACCTTCTCTAACTCTGTGTCCTGGACAGGCGAAAAAAGGACAGTGACATATACAGGGGTAACCAACCTGTTTTGTGTAGCATAATTAGCCAATAATATTCCAGCTGGGACACAGGCCTCACGCGGGCCCAGTGCGAGTTGGTAGATGTCACATGTCTTCGAATTTTTGGTTCTAAGACACGCCGGTTTCCTCACGATGTTTTCCTTCACCGTTTTGAGAGCAGCGGTATTTTACTTTTATTCAAATTAGGCTGAGAATCAGCACTTTTCGAACGTCAAAATACATGAGACAGTCCCCCAAAACGCCCACCCTTCACCACTTTCTAGTGCTTTAGCTGGGAAGAAGAAGTGGCGCAGCAAACTCCCCAGCAGCACAGCTGTCATATAATTCAAAGATATGTCATCTACCAACCCACACTGGACTCGCATGTGGATTACGGCCCACTCCCTCTCACAGAGAGGACTGATGATAAACAAGATGTAGGGGCATATTTATGCGATAGCAGCAATCGCGGTTTATTTACTGTTATTTTTTGAAGAGTTCCGTTGTCTGTCTCCGAAACGCATCATCAGATCTATATATATAATTGACATGGGACCACACGGGAAGCACCAGCTTTCAAATAAAAAAAGAATCATCAAAATCGGTTCACCCAGTCGGAAGTTATGAGGTAACAAACATAAAAAAATATTTACAGTATCTGATTTTACAAGTGTCCTTATTTCGCACAATAGACCACAAGCTCGACGGCTTACTTTGATCTAATTAAAATCAGTTAAACATTTCAAATATTCATAATTAAATATTTATTTTAATTATTTTTGTTAAACAGTTTTTATTTGTGACTTGCTTTATTACGTATGTATACCGATTCTGAAAACGTGGGTAGAAAGAACAACGGGGTTTTTGTTGCATATCGTATATTAACCACTGTCGACCTCTTAGGTGAATAAAAGCGTGATATTATCTTATTTTTATCGTGTTACAGGCTATGCAGCATCCTCAGATCAACTCCGTGGTCATCATTGCTGAAGGTATCCCTGAGAACATGACGAGGAAGATCATCAAACTGGCCGACACACGGAGCGTAAGTAGAAATCTAATGTTAGAATTATGCTGAAATCAATTTCAGCGTGTTTACATCCGTTTTGAATTTTCAAAATCTAAAATTGAAAATAGCATGACTTGAAGTCCAACGCCTGTATTTAAAAGAATACGTTCAAAATCTGGTTTCGATCCCATCTCAGCGACAACCAATGTCTTGAATTGATGACCTTTTAAAAAAAAAACAGGAAAATTTAGGTATATTTGACAAATCCCTAGTAATATTATAAATGCGAAAAAACCTCTGTTTGTTACGCTTTCACGCCTAAACCGCTGAAGCGATCGTCATGAAATTTGGCAGAGATATACCCTGGGATATGGAGACATACGGTCACAGAAATACGGTACTTTTTTACGCGATAACCGTCATCCACGCGGGCGGCTCCGCGGGCCAAAGCTAATGCTTTATAAACCTTTAAAACTGTATTTTTTGTTTTGTCCTACAGGTAAATGTGATCGGTCCAGCCACAGTGGGTGGTATCAAACCAGGCTGCTTCAAGATCGGAAACACTGCCGGCATGATTGACAACATCATTGACAGCAAACTTTACAGGCCCGGCAGGTATGTCATACTCACTTTATTTACAGTACTTCGACGCCGAGCGTATGTCCTACGTACGCAGCGTAGACGTCGCGTAATTGCTGTGGAAATTTAACTGTAGGCTAGCTTTGCGAAGACGTAGCTACGAAAACTAAGTCACGGTGCTCAGCGTTAGCGTCCCGTCAGCGCAGGGTCTACGGACTGCAGCTTTTCGCCTCAGCTATCTCAATAATATATTTTTAGTTATTTTTTTCTCTTAAAGAGTAAAATATCGTATTAAAGAAAAGAAAAAGTCGCACATCGTACGTCAAATTTCATACAAGTAATTGCGTAATCGTGTGACGATATTAGGACGCGAGATACTACACCACAACGCACAAACCTTTTGTAACCGACTTAAAAAAGGAGGAGGTTCTCAATTCCTCTATAGTTTTTTTTTTTTATCTAGATTTTGTTATAAATGTCTCTTCTCTAATTCGTTTTATTAATGTCTCTCTCTGTCTCCCACAGCGTGGCCTATGTGTCCCGCTCGGGCGGCATGAGCAACGAGCTCAATAACATCATCTCCAAGGACGCGGATGGTGTGTGCGAGGGCGTGGCCATCGGAGGGGACCGGTATCCCGGGACCACCTTCATTGATCATTTGTTGAGGTAAATATGCTTTTATTATTATATTTAAGGTGGTCTTACAAGGGCAATTTTTTGAGCAATTATTGCTCGGCAACACTAATGCATCAATCTGGATCAATTAGTGTAGCAATCTGGAGCAACAACAATAAATTGCCGAAGTGTTTCGGCAATATTGCTTCTGATTGCTCCATATATATTTCATGAGTTGCAGAATATCCAATTGGTTTGGAAATTTTAGTAAATTTTCTTTCTATCTCGTTTGTACGTATAACTACGTCTCGTTTTTGCGAGAGTAACCGGCCGGCGGCCGAGTGGCGGGAGAGGCGCATTGCCTACTTTTTTAAGTTGCTCCATATTGTGTGGCCGTATCTCTGGCAACAGATGGCTACATGGTGCCATTGCCCTACATTGCTGGATCTAGTCGTGACGTCATAGTTAACGAGAATTGCCCAAGATGGATCAATTTTAGTTGCTCGTGTAAGCGCACCTTTACAATGCAGGGCCATGTCATGAAACGCCGTTTGAAGAAAGGGCCATAGCAGCTTTGAGCTGACCTGTCCCAACGGACGGCATGAATGACCCCTTTCACGTTTTCTGTCATTCTAATTACATGTTCTCAAACCTTCTGTCCGCAGATACGAAGCCGACCCCAACGTAAAAATGCTAGTCCTCCTCGGTGAAGTGGGAGGCGTTGAGGAGTACCACGTGTGCAGGGCGATACGAGACGGGAAGATCAAGAAACCCATCGTCGCCTGGTGCATCGGCACTTGTTCGGGTGAGTTTAATTTTATTAGGCATTAGATTTTTCGTGGAGGTAAAAAAATATCCCACGGGAACGTACTCCCGGTATAAAATGTATCTTTTTTTTTTTTTGGCTTCGCACGGTTTGTGCAATTAGCCAGTGTCAAGTAATTTTTCTTTTCGATCAAGTAAATGGCCCGATATTGGGCACGAAGTTACAAAACAGTCATAGTCATCTTTAGTCAGTCAAGTCAAAGTTAAAGTTATTGTAAAGCAGTAGTAACATGTCTATTTTATTTTGGGGACAACATAAATGATATCACAAAAAATGCCCAAGGTGATTTAAATATACTACAAAGTTAGTACCAGTGCAATCTTTTAACTATTAACGCTTCTAAAACCTCATACATAATATTTAGTGCAAAGAATAAAAAACACCCTAAATACCCTAATCTAAGCATAAACGGAGAAGTACTGAAAAGGACTGATCAAGAAAAATACCTTGGATTAACTCTTGATAGCAATTTAACATGGAAAGCACACCTTCAATACATTAAAAACAAACTTTCATCATTGGTGGGTTCACTACATAAAATTGTTAGATGCATTCCAAAAAAAGTTCGGCTAGTAATATACAACTCCCTTGTTAAGCCTCATTTAATATACCTTATCGAAGTATGGGGTAACTCATCTAAAACTAGTCTAAAACCAATCCAAATTCTACAAAATAGAATAATCAAAATACTACACAATTATGACTTCTTAACACCGTCAAAAACTATTTACAAAGAGACGAAGCTACTAAACATCAAACAACTTTATATATATAACACATGCATACTTATCTATAAAATCATTCACAAACTTATTCACTCACGCATTACATTCACTACAGAAGGAGAAATAAGCAAACACTCATCTCGTCGAGCTTGTCACCTGGTATTGTCTAGAGCAAGAACCAACTACGGTCAAAATACCCTAACCTATGGGGGAGCACAGCTCTATAATAAACTTCCAAAAGATGTAAAAGAAGCGACCTCACTCAACATATTTAAAAGGAAATTATTCACTTTTATTTACAACGACGATACAACATATTAGTTGTGTGGTGTCTATTTTTGTCTAAACCAGCAACATCTTTTAACTTGGGCCACCACCTTATCTTAGGAATGCAGCGAACTCGCTTCCAATTTTGTTGACGATGATATTATTTACTTTTTGTTTTTCTTCTACCCGCACTCTTAAAATATATTAGAATAAGATCTAATGTTCTCATGTAAGTGACGATTGTCTTAATGAGAGTAAAGTTCTTTAAACCGAACTTTACAACAACCCATTAGGAGTTTTTGGGGGAACACGAAAAGTCCACGTTAGTCACCAATTTTCACCTTCACTACACTTGTGCACTCACACGTAATTAAATGGAATAATTCACTACCAAAATTATACAATTTTCTAAGCTATTTCGTGCGACATGTTCCAACATGATCCCGCCAAAAACTCAAAATGTATCTTATATGTTATTATTAGAGATCGGATATTCGGATGATTTTCGAGATTTATCTAAAGTTGCGATGTTGGCTAATATGGAATGCGCTTTTGTATCGAAATAATCTTTATTTAATTTATGTTTATTTATTTTTTTACTAACACCCATCACCCTTAGACCCTACATACATATATTTGCATCGGGGCTTAAACATTAATTCTAAATAAATATGTATCTGAATAGTTTTGCAATGTTAATAATTTAGAAGTCGCTTCCATACTATACACCTGACTAGTTATGCATTCCCGGTGTTCCTGGCATAAAAATATGTTTTAAAAGCCGCTTCCATACTTTCATAACCAAAAATTAACTTAAGGCAAATATGCATCCGAATATCCGATCGCTAGGTTATATTATTACGAAATGACTAAAAATGACACTTTAATTAAACAACCTAATAACAACTCAAATACACTAATTACAAAACACCATTGCACTACTGATCACTCTAAGTCGCACTTGAAGATCGCTTTAGATGTTTTTCGCTTGTATCGCTCGACAAATACTGCCCGGGTCGTGATCCGTACCGGCCTTTTATAGGGCCCTCGGAAAGTTCGCGAACCTTCTACTGTAGAAGCATCTAGAATGTTCGAGTACATACCGGCCCCGACTCAACAGATGTCGATAGTTCTGGAAAGTTCTAGCATCGAGATTTCTAGAAAGATCTTGATTCTATTAATTCTGCTATTCGATACTAGATGGCGCTAGCGACTACATTAATTGTGGCGCGTAACAATATTCTAACTGTGGGCCAATTTTGAGTTGTTTGTATATTGAGTAACAAATATCCAGTACGTAAAGATGGTCACCCATCCACGGACTAACCGTGGCAAGTGTAGCTTTTTTGTTTTTTTTTTGGCTGGGAAATCATCAATAACTTCTCCCACTCTGGATGGAGCAGGAGGGCGTGTCAGACTTTTACTGACTAAAACCCACCCGTGTTCCCTCAGTTGCCTGTATGCCAGGGGCCGCGGTATCTCTTTCGAACAACCCGCACCCCTGGCAGTCATCGGCCCTTGCGGACCCCACCAGTTGGTACTGACATCTCTTTGAGGCGCGCGTGGAACACAACGCGCCGTCGACCCGAGCTTGGTCCTTACCTGACAGCGAGCTACCCATTACTAACGTAGCTTAAACTGATCGATCGACCCATGTAACTCTTATCACTTAGCCACAAGCATCAGAGGGCTGATAGGACAGACATCTGTGCGTTTGGCTGACCAGTCCTATATAACCATGAGTTAGACTGAAAATTGCCCTCAATCCCCAGACATGTTCACGTCGGAGGTCCAGTTCGGGCACGCAGGCTCGCTGGCCGGCTCGGCCATGGAGAAGGCCGTCGCCAAGAACGCCGCGCTGCAGGCGTACGGAGCAGAGGTGCCTAACTCTTTCGACACGCTCGGGAATGCTGTTAACAAGGTGAGATACTGCTAATTATATTTATGGAACAGCTGACTTTTTTTTAATACAAAAAAAAAGTCAGCTGTTCCATACATTTTGACTTTTTTTTTGTAAAACCGACGTAAAGTTTCTGCGCTAGGTGGTCTAGAATGATATGCTGAAGTCATAGTTACAGTTTGCGCACTGGATAAAAACTTATCGTGTATACGGGCAGAGCACATTGTACTCGGAACACATGGCCGAAAGGTTGTGGAGTGGTGACCGCGTAACGAAAGACGTTGAATCGAAAGGCCCCACAACGTGGACCGATGACCTTGTAAAGGCCGCAGGAATCCGCTGGATGCGGAAAACACAGAGCTGGTCTAAGTGGCAGAGCTTGGGGGAGGCCTATGTCCAGCAGTGGACGTCTTTTGGCTCAAATGATGATGATATATCGGGTTTTAAAAGACACTTAACGAAGCCGAGAGTCACTTGTACGCCTCGTCAATATAATTATCTGAAGCGCTAGTGCGAGTTTCTTTTAACCATTTCGATCTAACGCATCGACCGCTTTTGGCGCTCCGGTTGGTTGACAAAGATAGTATATAATATATTATATATTATTATTTATTATTATTATATATTATATACCAAGTCTCAAGGATTGACTGGACGACTCTTCCCCAAGTTTATTTTGACAACTCAGTTGTTCCTTTCAGTGAGAAAGTTAAAAACTTGGGGATATTTATTGATAAGAACTTCTCTTGGACTGCCCAGCTACAGGAAGTTAGCCGCAAGCTATTTGCATCCGCCGCGTCATTAAAGAGATTGCGTAACTTTCTTCCGATTTCCACCAAGATTGCGCTTGTACAATCGCTTCTTTTACCCATCCTTGACTACGCTGATGCCAGCTATCTTGACCTTACCCAAGACCAACTCGACAAACTTGAGCGCCTTCAGAATTTTTGCATAAGGTTTATATTTGGCTTGCGCAAATATGACCATGTTTCCGAATTTCGAGTGAAGCTCAAGTGGTTACCAATTCGCCTTCGCCGGAATGCTCACATTCTTTCCCTTTTGTATAATGTGCTTTTCTCCCCTTCCACCCCTCTCTATCTTAAAAATCGTTTTCAGTTTCTTTGTGACTCCCACACGAAATTCTTAAGGTCATCAGATAACTTGAAGCTTAAAATGCCTATGCACTCCACAACTTTCCTCGACCATTCCTTCACTGTCCAGGCCGCTCGGTTATGGAATGCATTGCCAGTTGTAATTAAACGCGCGCAATCGTTATATGTGTTTAAAAGACTCGTTAAGGATCATTACCTGTCGTTGTTATCTGGTTCTCTTACCTAGCTATAATTTTCATGTAAATTTCCATTTCAATGTAAAGTTATCATTTATTTTCTTTCCTTTTATATTTAGTATATATGTATTTATGTATCTATTATATAGGATATGTATATATCTGTGTATGTATTTTAATATATTGTATTTTTATTATTTGCGCCAACAACATCCCCATTTTATGTCCAGACCAATCACTGTCCATGCCAAGGTTGCCTGGAAGAGATCGCGGAAAGCGATAAAGCCGCCCATTGTATATTTTGTAGTGTACTTTGTTTTTTTGTTGTGTATTTTTTGTGGTGTACAATAAAGTATATATAAATAAATAATAAATAACACGATACGGTATCCGACTTCTGAAACGACTATCAAAAATCCACTAATGGCACGGAGGGGTCTTGGTATGTAAAGATGGTCACCCTTCCACGGAGCAACCGCGGCAAGCGTTGCTTAACCTGATCGATCAACCCATGGGTTGTTATAATCTAGCCAGTAGCTTAGCCCCCATTTCAAAAGTAATAATGAAGCTTAAAATCCATTAAAAAATCGATCAAAAAAGCTAGCCTACATATATTTACCCGATCGCGGCGTATCCCAAATGAAGGTAATGGTTTTACATTTTATTTATATATTGAATATGTTTGTCCACCAGGTGTACTCGAAACTAGTGAAGGAAGGCAAGATCATCGTGAAGGAGGAGGTGGAGCCTCCTAAAGTACCCATGGACTACGACTGGGCTAGAGTGAGTACTTAGCATATATCTATGTAAATTACTACTTACTAATAATAAAACTGAAAACTCTTCAGTTTTATTATTAGTGAGTATAGACACGTTTGAACGCGCTAATCTTTGGAACTATCAGTCGGAATTGTTATTTTTTATTTTATTTAATTAGAGACTTTTTTACAACCGCAATGCGTACGACAGTCCCATCGTACCCTAAATACTATGCTTCCGATCACATTTGGTCCATGAACCATTCGGTTGACACAGAATTTTATGAAATGTGGCCAAATCAAGTCGGTTCAACCTCAAGACCCCAAACAGATCATTACTATGAGACTCATACCATACACAATCCATCAATAAGTGATGTATGTAACGGTTCTCTTACACGGGCAATTTTTTGAGCAATTATTGCTCGGCAATACTAATGGATCAATCTGGAGCAATTAAGTGGAGCAATCTAGAGCAACGACAATAAATTGCCGATGTGTTTAGGCAATATTGCTTCTGATTGCTCCATTATATTTCATGAGTTGCCGAATATACGATCGGTTTGGAAATTTCTAGTCAATTTTCTTTCTAACTCGTTTGTACGTACATGTAAAGTGTCCAGATCGGAGTCTATGAGCTGTAACAACTAATTTTCTAATTAAATTACTATTGATAAACCTGGGCACGAAAAGGTTGAACCTGTATGGTCGCCTAATTCTTGACGAAAGTTACAGTTTAATATCACGCTACGACCCTTAGGAGCCGAGTAAAAATAAAAATACGCTAGGCGAAAATAAAGTAATTTATAAATAAAATCCGGATGAATTCGGAAGGTCTGCGTTTAACTTTTAATGTTCTAATAGTATCACAACTATTTTCTAAATACCCTGTCCATCTTCCAGAAACTGGGAATCATCAGGAAGCCAGCCGCCTTCATCAGTACAATCTGCGACGAGAGAGGACACGAGCTTTCGTACTGCGGAGTACCCATCAGTCAAGTGCTAGAGAGACAGCTGGGAGTCGGCGGGACCATCAGCTTGCTATGGTAAGCAACATCAGACATCTCCTGGGCACTCTTGATCCATCGTAGACCTCATCAATCGCTTTCCATGAGGCGTGATCTAGGTCAAGAGCACGCCCATTTAGTAATTTCAAAAACTTTTTCCAAAAAAAATAACAACCGACTTCCGAAAAAAAAACACTACAAACTTAAAAATAACTTCGGTTGGAAGTCGGCTGTTAGTTTTTTTTTGGAAAAAGTTTTTATTTTTTCACTTTTTAGTTATAGTACCTACCCCACTAATTCGAAATTTCATCATCCTTGGGGTCAAAACAATGCATATTTATGCGAACGCAGCAATCGCGGTTGATTTACTGTTATTTTTTAAGAGTTCCGTTGTCTGTCTCCGAAACGCATCATCAGATCTAGATGATTGAAATGGGACCACACGGGAAGCATCAGCTTTCAAATAAAAAAGAATTATCAAGGCGGTGGCAAAAAATTAAAATACATATCCAAAGTCACCGACTTCCGAAATTAAAGTTATTTTTCACTTTGTAGTGTTTTTTCGGAAGTCGGCTGTTTTTTTTTTGGTAAAAGTTTTTTTGGTGCCAAGACATGCCGGTTTCCTCACGATGTTTTCCTTCACCGTTTGGAGAGCAGTGGTGAAGAAATAATTTACACAAAGTAAAGCGTCTGCTTGGTTCGAACCCATTACCAGACTTTGACAGAAAAAAATGATAGTGAGGTGGTGTAAGAATGAACGAAATTGAATGAACTTGGAAATCATGTACTTACATATTTTATTTTAATTTTAAATTTAATAAGATATGCACTATTAAAGTTTCAGTAGCAAGGTAAATTATTCAGTTTCTATTAGAAGAAACTAAAAAAAAGGAAATAACTTTTTATTCATAAATTATTAATTATTCTTATATTCCACATCTTACAAATGATTTTTTTTTAATTTTTATAACGAACAATAAAAATGGTTTAATTTAAACTGAAACCATTTTTATCATTCGCTCTTTACGCAAAATCGTTCACTACCTCAATCAACACTATTGTTTGATGTATACTCATGTTTTACAATAAATATATTCAATATTCAATAAATATGGTAACATTACTTTTGTTTGAACTTTCTAGTTACTGAATACAGTTAAAAGTCGAACTATAATTTTTAAAACATTGACCAACAAAATATTGACGTGTAAATCTATCTGTCTTCAAAGATACAATTTTCGTTATTTTTTTTTTTCATTAAAGATTTTTTTTTTTGCAGGTTCCAACGTGAACTGCCAGAATGGGCGTCGAAGTTCTTCGAGCTGGTCCTAATAGTGACCGCAGACCACGGGCCCGCAGTGTCGGGCGCACACAACACTATGGTGACCGCCAGAGCCGGGAAGGATCTCATATCTTCTGTCGTCAGCGGACTGTTGACCATTGTAAGTGTTTTATTATCAGCATTTCATTTCACTGCTGGAAATAGGCCTCCCTAAGCTCCGCCACTTCGACCGGTTCTGTGCTTCCCGCATCCAGCGGAGTCCTCCGGCCTTCACTAGGTCATCGGTCCACCAACTCTACGTCTTCCAACGCGTCCTTCTACGCGGTCAACACTACAGAACCTTTCGGCCCCATCGGCCATCTGTTCTGCGAATATTAAAAAAATATTAATATAATAATGTTGACCTACACACACACTACCTTCTTTAGCACTCCCGAAAACCATGAAAACGCAGCCGCCATCTTAGATTTGTTTTTGTGGAAATTTATAGCTTTATGTCGTACTGTACACTTCTGCCACCCCTTCCTGACTTAAGCATAGGCTTGATGTTATAGCTATTTTATGAACCATGTTTCTCTCCCTCAGGGCGACCGCTTCGGCGGCGCGTTGGACCGCGCGGCGCTGGACTTCAGCGCCGCGTACGACCGCGGGCAGCACCCGCAGGAGTTTGTGAACGACAAGCGGGCGCGCGGGGAACTGATCATGGGCATCGGGCATCGGTATGAGGCCTATATACTCATAACTACTAGCTGGGGCCGTGACTTCGGCTGCGTGTGTCTGGGTGTACCTTGTTAGGCCGCTTCCTAACCAAAAGCGATCTTTTATATTTAGGGTAGCTGGAACATCGACGCTCAAATTGTAATCATGAATTTAGAACAAGATTCTAGACACCCCCGCGTGATATCTGCAAACTGTTTCTTTAATTTCTGTAATTGGTATTAAAACGTTTTAATTAAAGAAAGAAATAAAAAATAAATAGGTCGTATTTTGTACGTCAAATTTCGTACAGGCTATTGCGTACTCGCGCGACAATGTCAGGACGCGGGGCAATACACCACAACGCACCAACTTTTTTTCAGCTGAATTCAAAGAGAGCCAAGACTCAAAACAGTGAAAAAATACTTGTTGTTTATTTACTATCATCCAAAAAGATGCGAATGAATTAAAGTCCTCTAAATTTACAAGCCCGATGAGATTTCCCATGGGCAAAAATGACAAAATTTCACCCCCTATTATACCCCTTCAAAGTTTGATGTTTTACAAAAACAGTCTTTTAAGGAACTCTCGAACAAACATGCTTTTCGACCTTGATTAAGAACAAAATTACTATTTTCTTTTTCCTCCCACAGAGTAAAATCAATCAACAACCCCGACTCCCGAGTCCGCGAGCTGAAGGCCTACGTGACGTCACGCTGGCCCGCGTGGCCTGTCACCCGCTACGCGCTGGACGTGGAAGCCATCACGACGCGCAAGAAGCCCAACCTCATCCTCAACGTCGACGGCATCGTCGCCGCCGCCATGGTCGACATGTTCCGTCATTGTCAGCTGTTCACACAGTGAGTACCTACTTGCTAGTAGGGTTTGTTGGTCTCCACCAGCACCACGCTGGTGGCCAAGGTGGTAAGTGGTCATTACCACGTGATGGCAAGTAGTCATTGCCACTTGATGGTAAGTGGTGTTAGTACCACTTGATGGTAAGTGGCCATTGCCTCTTGATGGCAGTAATTTTTGGTCTCCACCAGCACCATCTGCTGGTTGCCAAGTCATGGCCAAGATGGCAAGTGGTCATTACCACGTGATGGTAAGTGTTGTCATTACCACTTGATAGTGAATGGTCATTGCCACCTGATGGTAAGTGGTCATTGCTACCTGATGGTAAGTGGTCATTGCCACTTGTTTCTAAGTGGACATTACCACATGATTGGCAAGTGATCCTTACTACATGATTGGTAAGTGGTCATTGTCACTTGTTAGTACGTGGTCATTGCCACTTTATGGTAAGTGCCCATTGCCAGTTGTTTCTATGTGGTCATTACCACATGATTGGTAAGTGGTCATTACCACCTGATGGTAAATGGTCATTACCACCTGATGGTAAGCGGTGTTAGTACCACTTGATGGTAAGTGCTCATTGCCACTTGATGGTAAGTGGTCATTGCCACCTGATAGACAACCCGGTGACTAAATAATGAAGCAAACACCATATGAGGTGTATGCTAAAAAAAGTATTTTTTTTTGCATACACGAAAAAACTAAAAAATAGTTTTGCTTAAACGATTTGTTTTTGTTTATAGGATCCGAGCATAAACTATACGTGTATATATATAAAGGCATCCACGTTGCTAAATCATGTTTTTCGTTACAGGGAGGAAGGCAACAACTACATCGCAATGGGCTCAATCAACGCTCTGTTCGTGTTAGGACGCACCATCGGACTGGTAGGGCACTACCTCGACCAGAAGCGTATGAAACAACCTTTATACCGCCATCCTTGGGACGATATCACTTATATGTCACCGCTAAACTAAATAGTGATTAAAACCGTGGATTGGATAGAAAAAACTGACAACAAAAAGAAAAAAAAAACAATATTTCCGATTTAATCATGGCATGGTCCAAGCTTCGCGCAGAAGTTTGAGCAATACCACCTTTCGAGATTGATCGGTCGTATTGTACAAATAATAATAATTAATACAATCTGTTTTGCAAATTATATTGATGATTTTGTATTAATATACAAAAAAAAACCCAAGAAGTCTCCAATCATACGTCAGTTATGATAAAAACACATTTTTTTGCAAATTCTACCTTACACGCATGACTTAAAGTGGTTTTTTACAAAGCAATGTCCAAAAAATCTGACCGAAAGATGACTGACGATACTGTTGACACCTGCGTACATTGCGCCCTATTTATGCAAACGTTTTTGAGACGCTGATTGTGTATCTTGGGTTTTTTTTTTGTATATGAATCGCTATTAGAGACTATTTTATTTATTAAAATATTTTTTCTTCAATAGGCAGGAAATTTTTAAACGCATTTTTTTTAAATGTCCAATCCATGGTGTTAAGAACTTTTAAAATATAAATATTATAAATAAATAATGTAGTGGGATAATAAGTAAAAATGTTAATACAAAGCCGACGCCTCCATTCCATCCATAGGTGTAGCCAGAATGGGGAGAAACGGACTATCTTTATCTGGAATTTGGTGGAAATACCAGAAAATAAAAATAAATCTGGATAAAAAATTGAGAAGACCTCCGCAACTCCGGATGTGGAATTTTTAGCCATCCGGAATTCCGGATATGGATTTTCTGGCTATCTGGAATTTCCGCATGGTAAATTATCTGTTTTTGGGTGAGTTTCCAGAATTCCGGATATATATGGTCAAATTGAATGTGGTTAAAGACTGTATTACAAGAATAAGGTGAGTCACCCAATCTGGCTACACCCGTGTATCTATCATGTATTTATTTTTATGTCCAGGGTTCTAAGAGTACTTCAGGCGCTAAACACGTAGGCAATGTAAATCTGTGAGGAATTTGAATTCAAATTCTCATAATAAAAATAGTAAAAATGGGCAATTTCTTCGAAGAAAAATGATATATTTTGAATCGTTTTTCTCTAAAAATAGCTCTGAAGTACTCAAATCTTTAAATTAAGTATGTTAGATCTGTGTTTAAGCTGATAATACAAATGTTTTACAGTAAAATAAAGTTTATTTGACGAATACAGCACTTTGAAACTACATAACAGATTGTTTTTTACACCGCATGCGGAAAAAACTCTTGTTAGATTTCCGTCTGTAAACAAACGTTTTCATAATAATAATAGTAGTTAAAATGCTTAATAAAACTGTTTTGTAGTTAAAAGTGCTAAGGATATTATACTTTAAGGCATGACGTAGACAATTATCGACGGTGTATCAAAAAATATTACATTTCAAAAAATTGGTCGTGGACGATAATTGTGTACGCCACCCTACACAGTTTCTGTGACAATGTGTGAGTGAGACAGACTTATGCTACGATTAGACTGCAACGAAAATAAAAATATATTTTTAGAAAAAAATAATAAAGAATACCGCCGATAAAATATGGCCGGTTCGAATTTCGCACAAAAGGCTCCGCAAGAACATGACATGTAGATATGACTTGTGGACCGGGAACACATACATTCGTTCCATCACTAAAATAACGGAAAGCGAATTCCCATAAGAAAGCTGAAAATCACCCAAAGGGCAATGGAGAGGGCTATGCTTGGAGTTTCCCTACGTGATCGAATCAGGAATGAAGAGATCGGCGGGAGAACAAAGCGACATCGTTATGTCAGCGACACGCGATTGTCAAAAAAGCATTTAAATATTTTTGACGGGTTAACACAGACTAGAATGCGAACGATCTTTAAAATCTGTCACGTGCCGGACGATCAATGGGCAAATTTAGGACCCAATCGGTCCCGCTTAATGGCAAACGACATTGCTGCAGGCTCAGACGGAGATGGGGTGAGCTAGACTCCTTTAAAAAAGAATGGTCCTTAGAAGCTCTGGACAGAGACTGACCTGTATCTTGTTGCCCAGCAGTGGGGCATTACTGGATAATAATAATATTTGGTGACATGACGCAGGCGCGGTCCTTGGGGGTCCGCCCCCCAAGTCGTAAACGTAAAGCTTAAAAGCTTAAAATAGTAATTTTTACGAAAATATATTAGATTTTCTTATTAATATGTAGGTAGTCTTTGCCTGCGACCTCGCCCGCCATGAGGCCAATGTGGGAGAATCGACATGCGCGTTCGGAGAGCCTGTGTTCAAATCGGCCAGGATTTATCGGTCGTATTATAACTATGGCAAAGCTTTTTTCAAAGTACGAATGAATATAATAATGGATAGCCATTTTATTAAATACAAGGTGTATGAGAACAATTTCTAAAGTATTCACAAAAAATGCTTTTTTTTAACTTGAAAAAAAAACTTCTCACGTTGAAATAATGCCTTGCCCTGTATATGCCTTAAATAATGAAATTACATCGCAATATTTTAACATCCTTTAAACGAAACTCGCTTCAAGTCCAATATTTAAATGTATCGTGCTTCGAAAATATAATTTAAAAAAAACTCGTTTACACTAAATTTATAAATAATATATTAAAACCAAATGGCGGTTGTAAGTACATGTTGTAACTGTTGAATTTTTAAGAAAAAGAAAATACGGACAAAAATATTTTTGCACGGTGTATGGGTGTGTAATATTTATTTATTTTCCGATTTCTAGACAGCCCATTTGAATTGTCAAAGAGTCGATCACTTAGTCAGAATGTTGAAGCTAGTTGGCCATTCCAAAACGTACATCTCTATGGAGAAGAACGAGCAAGAAACTCCCAAGCAACCAAATTGAATCGTGTATACACACATAAAAGTGAACCATTCATTGTTGGCCATGACTTTGTCTTGACGCCTGCCCGTTTGATGGCAAACTATAAGTACACGTCGTGATGATGTGTTTGTCTGTGACTTTTAATTTCTGCGCCTTTCAGCCATTTTGGTCGAACCGTGGGATATTGGCATATTTTAAAAATGTAAAATTGAGAAATATTACACATCGGTATATTACTTAGGCTACGCACTGGACCACATAAAATAAATGTTATTCGTCATTATAGGTATATTAAACAACTAGTAATATTAACAAGATTATTAAAAATTAAAAACTATGTTGGGGTCGCCTTACAGTTGAATACCAGTATCTTACATGGATCGAATCAAGTAACTAAGTCAGATAGGAATCTGACTTCCATTACCCAGTTACTTGGGTAACACGATAACTCTTGGTAAGACTGGTTATCAGACTTGGTATTCTGACGACCCGTAAAGACTGTCAAAGATTTACGAATTACAGCTGGGATCAAAGAATTTTGGGAGGGAGGGGTCTCGATATGTAATGAATGATTGGTCACCCATCCAGAAACCGACCTCTACAAGCGTTGCCTAGCCGTTATTTAATGCCGGAATACTTTAATATCTTGTTAATATTAAAATAATGCACTGTTGTATTAGAAATGGTCACAAATGTCTTAGAAGTGATGTTGTCTTTAGGTTTAGCGGTCGATTGTAACAAAATATATTAATTAATTATGTTGTCAAAATAAGAATAAAAACAGAACCTTCCTTGTCACCACAGTGGGGCAAATGGGTTTGTTTATTCTTATTTCGATCGCGTATTAAACAATTATACTGGCAAATACAATTCTTTCGCCTATATTAGAAAAAAAATATTATATGGGAGTTAAAATGTCATAGTTGTTCTAATAAAATTTCCAATTTTCGATATGTTGACTTATAATTCTATTGTGAATCGATTTTTTTTTAATGTGTCTTTTTGTGAAGCTAACCGAACAATTGACGAAATATGTAACTGATTTTGATTATTATATTCTTATGTACAGCTAACTGCACGAAATTGATAACATTTTGATTTTAAAGCGTTTTTAACTTGTAGCAATAAGGACGGTTTTCGTACTTAAAGTGTTACTTCCTACTGTTAACGGTACATAATGAAATGATTCTCAAAAAACAGTAGAAACTCGTATCCATTCAATTAAAGTTATTTGTGTTAAATCTAATTTATTGGTATATCTGTGAAAATGGTTGGTATTTGTAAATATTTGAAATTTTGTCAACTAATTTGTCATTATATTTTTTTTATTTACTGTATTTTTGTGGATTTTATTTTGAATACTTTTCCTTTTTCTGTGCCTGCTCCTTTACACCAAATAATAGTGAAATCTGCATTAAAATCTGTCGAATTAATTTAGACCCCCTAGGGTCTAAACAAATACACATATAACACACGTATTGAGTCAGGCAGTATGCATATACATATATCACGGTAGCTAGCCTCCGCAGGAGACGCCCTGGGTGTCGGGAATCCCAGGCTGATTCCCGGCCACCGTAGGCGCGGGCTTGCGGGCGGTGAGTAATGCGTAGCTCGCTGTCCGGTAAGGACCAAGCCAGGGTCGACGGCGCGTTGTGTTCCACGCGCGCCTCATGAGATGTCGGCAACAACAGACGGGGCCCGCAAGGGCCGATGCCTACCAGGTGTGCGGGTTGTTCGATAGAGATACCGCGGCCCCTGGCACACAGGCAACTGAGGGAACACGGGTGGGTTTTAGTCAGTAAAAGTCTGACACGAAGCTGACACTGAGCGGGAGAAGTTATTTGATGATTTCCCAGCCACAAAAAAAAAACACGTATTGAGTCCTAATATCAGGCTTTTGAAAAAAAAAGTAACATACAAGGTGTAACAGAATAGGCGCAAGACCTGAAAGAAGTTTGTTCATAATAGAATCGATTTCAGTCAGTCATTACACGCTTTTTATTAGCTTCACCTGTATGTTTGTTTGTAACCGACTCCTTTGGACTTGGTTTTGACCCACTTCAAACGGTCAGATTTCATTTAAACTGTAGACTTATCGAGGACCGATGACAATTCAATGATTTTTTTTTTAATCTGAAAAATCACGGTTTTGTAGTTAGCTGAACTAAAAAATAGAAAATAAATAATAGATAAAAAAATCTAAAAAACAAGCTTTAGAAACGCAGAAAATAATTTAAAAAAAGCTTGGTGTGCTTGATATTAACTGATTTTAAAAATACCTCAAAAAGCACCCCACGCTTTTTAAAATTTATTTTCGACTTTTTTAGTTGCGTTCTTAGAGCGTGTTTTTTAGATTTTTTGTCTATTTTTAATAAAGGTTTTTTTTTTCAAAATTTTATTTAATTTGCCACACCTACCGCCAATTGAGTCAAAGAAAATTCAATCTCAGATCAAGGACATAACGACTCAGTTTAAATGCAGTAATGCTAGGGTCAACACGACGTTTGGTCATTGTAATATGCTTTAAACGCAATACTCTTATTGGGGTGTCTGAAGTTTTGCGTTAACTATGTAACACGATGTATCATCATCTGCCTAGCCATTTCCCAAATATGTTGAGTTGGGGTCGGCTTCCAGTCTAACCGGATGCAGCTGAATACCAGTATTTACATGGAGCGTCTGCCTATCTAACCTCCACAACCCAGTAACTCTGAGCCAACTTTTTGCATTTCCAACTTTATTTCTATTGGGGTAAAGTTCTTAATACAAAAATGCCGACATAGCACCGGAGTAAGTTGTCAGTTTCGTAAAAAGAACTACATTTCGGTTGAGTTCTTGTTTCAAAAACAGGCTCTATTGTTTAAGCCAGACTTTTTCAAAGTGGCGATAATGGCCCCTCGTTTGCGTTGGAAGGTCTAGAGGGGTAAGGGTACCCTAATAAAATTGGGGGATGTTCTTTGTGCCCTCACTGATAAAAAAGCCTCGTTTAGAATGTAAGTTTTAAATCCAGACGTTGAGAGAGTTGTTCGAAAGAGATACCGCGGCCCCTGGCACACAAACAATTGAGGGAACTCGGATAGGTTTTAGTGAGTAAAAGTCTTCTCTCTTTCTCAGTAAAAGTCTGATTATGCTCTCCTGCTCCACCCAGAGCGGGAGAAGTCATTTGATGAATTCCCACCCAGAAAAAAAAGACCAGACTAATAAAGCACACTATAATAATAATTAAAGTATTGAATGCCATTGTGGTTTTTAAGATGTGGTAAAGTAAAACAAAATTGAGGGGCACTGAAAAATAATTGCTTTTCAAAGTGGATATGTGGAGAAAGTGGTAGATGAAATAAATTTGAGAACCTCTGGTTTTAGCCATACCTCAAGAAAAATCTCGTTTCGGTATATGAAGGAGAGAGTACATTATGAATTGCTAAAGTCACATTAGTACCTACTTGTTTGAATAATTACCAGTTATTAAAATAAAACAATAAACATTGATTAACTTTTAATTTTTATTAAATTTCCTAAACAGTTATGTTTTGTTATGATGGCGGCAACGCAATAACAAAACGAATATATTTATTTTATGACAAATACATGTTTTTACCTAAATTCATTGCATTCAGAGCGTAAGATACTTTGACAAAATATGGGCTACTTAGAGAAAATGAAATATAAAGAGTACGCGCTGTATCGAAACAATTTTTTTTTTACAAATAACTTAAATAAATGATATAAAGTGTTTAACGTTGGAAGTTCGAGTACATAATTAAAGATGGTTTTATAAAAAAAAAAACATGCTCTGGTAATTTTAAACACACCTCAGTATAAATATGTATTTTAAAAAAAACGAAGAAAATTTCTAGTTAAGAACAGCGCGTCTTTGCATTGCTGATAATAATGAAATACAGAAAACCGTATATTTTTGTACAAAATGAAAAAAAGAATTGCTAACGTTCGTCAAACAAAAACTTTCATTATAATTATGTCCGGCCTCTTAGTCAATGAGGGTTTTCTGAAATGACGTCACTAGGTGGCAGCACTGATAGGTCAAGTCCGGACACCTGTCAAACGTGTCAAAACGCCATTATTTTTTTAGTCGTGTCTGAATGCTGAACGAACGAATGAAACGAATAATGAACGTCAGCATTTTATATTCTTTGTCGAAATGGAAGACCTATTTTCGAAATTGCGCCAATCGGAGGCGAAAATTCTCATGAAAGCCCTCATTGTTTAAATTATACCTATGTTATTAAAGGCCCATTCTTCCGGCAGTGAATAGTATATTTATTTTCAAAATGACAATATAAGGACACAATTTTTCAATTTAATTTAATTTCAGAGTAGAATTTATTAAAATATATTTATTAACAGATCTAACTAATTCATATTAGTTACCAATATGGTTAACCAATTACAAGAAATAACAATATTTTCGTGATTACAAAACAAGTAAAATATTTATTCAATGTTAATTATTTCGAGTTGCATGAAACTTTTTCTAAATAACATTTTCATAAAAAAAACAACGATTACATCAATAACGTATTTCGCCCTTTTTAACCAATTAGGACTATTTGCTTGTTTAATTCTAAATAATAACCTAAATAATACATTTATTGTTTGTATAATTTCTACAATATAATTTAGACATAAAAAAAAATAGGTACCTAAGAAATTCACAAAAAGCGAACAAAAAATATATTTTCTTTCTCTCTCGTCAATTATATATACTCCTCTCTTCAAAACTAATTAATATTATTGCTTTTTTTCACGCAAACGAAATCTAATTAACTCAATTTCATGTAATTTGACAACATTCCTACTTGTATTGTATACTGAACCATATAACTTGGGAATTAAGTTCACAATCACTTATGATACTCTGCTTCAGATTGTGCTGCACTTAAAATGAGAAGTTACAACATTGGAAGGTCTTGATTTTTTTCATCCAAAATAATTTAAATTAATATATTTTTAATAAAATAATATACAATAAAATATATTCCCAATATCAAGCAAAGAATCCAAATCGGCAACAAACACACAGAACCAATTGTGACAAAATCTTACAATAACAATAATATAATTCTAAAAATAATGAGTTTTCAAACTAAACCATAGAAAATACTAACAATTTCTGAAATAAAAAAAAACTCCGCTAAGTAATAATAATAATATTTAAAAAAACTTTTCTTAATAAATACTAGAACTAGCCTATGAGTCTGATAACAAAAACTTAGAATATTTAATTATTTAATAATATAAATAATAGTACAATGACAATTTGGTACAAGACATCCAATTGGTTTGGACAAATTATAAAAAATAATGATCGTTCTTCATAATTATAATACAATTTCATTAGGGTGGGTCGGAGTAGGTACTTGACTATGAAATGATCAATCAAGCAAAAGTTTATTCGTCAGAAACGTACAGTACAACTATTTTCTTAATGTTCTTCGGCAAAGTTCGTGTTTCGTCAGCACTTGGTGCAGACCGGACGCTCTCAATCAACTTGGAAGTAAATACTATTTTAATTTAATTTTTTTTTTAATGGGAGGAAATCTGCTTTGTATTCGGAAATGCGATGATTCCCGAGGGACTTTAAGGAAATAGTTGTAGACTGTCTATCCTTCAGAGTTAAAACTAACATAGAGGGACACAAAAACGTAACATATGTCTTTTTCTTACATAGGAAACACGAAAGAGTACCCTATAGATTTTCCGAGACCCTTTTTTCAGTCGTAGACACTTAGCGCACATTTAGTGCGACGCTGATCGAGCGACCGACCGTAATTTTTCTATTCCATATTCTTTGGTCAGTTCACAGTTATTTCATCTCTGACTGCAGCAACCTAACAGCAACAATACAACAACAAACAACAATCGTTACGAAAAACGAGAATAAAGATCACTGTGATATTGACAGACTTGTGCTTCAGCAACCCAAAATCAACCTAATCTAAACGCGAACGAAGATCACTTTAAATTGACTGTGACGTAAAATATTTGTAAAAGGATTATATTTATGACGGCACTCTATGAGCTGGTGAACAATGTGTCTTGTTAATGTCAGCAACCAAAAAGCAACCTTATTGTAACGAGGGGAAAGATCACCTTGAATTGACAGTGACGCTAAATCAGAGGTTCTATGTCGGTCAATTTCTATGTTAGTAATTTCTCTGAAAATAGTAGATACTAAGATTTCTATTAAAAAAATGCCATAAATTGACCATTTCATACAAAAGTTGTAATATTGCATACAGTGACATTTATATGCATATTTTTTTAGATTCATGCATTTTTTAATGTTTTTCTTTACCATTAAGAGTTTTAGCATCTTTTTACATTATAAAAATATATTATATTCGTCACTGTATACATTAAATCATTAGATAATGATATCTCAAAGGGAATGAGTATAATTTGTTTATATTATTCAAACGGGGCTTGCGGCTAGGTAATATAAGCCGCGCGGATCGATCGGTCAGGTTAAGCCACGCTTGCCGAGGTTGGTCCGTGAATGGGTGACCATCTTGACATACCAAGACCACTCCTTGCCTCGGAATGGTCTCGGCTGTCTTTCGTGGTGGTGGACAGTCATTACGGATCGGCGTAGCGCAAAATACGCTTTTATTCATCTATTTTGCCCAGCTATGGGACACTTGGACCCCACAATAACAGTGTATAAAACTGATGTTTAAAATACATTCTTGAATAATACAAACAAACTGTAATTTAATGAATAATATGAAACGATAATTAGTCTAAACAAATAATAATAATTAATTAATGTTATTAACTTTCATAAATTGCCGATTTTATGTTAGCGGGCATCAAAATACTTCAATAATGACAATAATTTTGATAAACAACGAAATATAATCAACAACGAAATATAATCAAAAACAAAATTTTAATTCAGGTTGGCATCGACGAGCGAACTGAAACCATAAATTCAGCTCATGTTTCTAGAACCGCTAGCTTAGCACTGTTTTCGTCAAATAAAATAAAATTTAAATATTTTATGTCGCATAAACCTACATGGGTACTTATAAAACGTCACAAGCTAGGTGCACGGTTCCAATTTGTCGCTTCCTATGGAGAAGAGCCGGCAAGAAACTCCACGGTTACTCTTTTAAAAATAATTGGCTTTTACGTAAGTAACAATTTTTGAAGCCTGAGAAGTCTGACCACCCGTCTTACCAAGAAGTATCAGATAGGCAGTGGCTCCATGTAAAATTCTGGTATTCAAATGCACCCGGTTAGACTGGAAGCCAACCCCAAAATAGTGGCGAAAAGGCTAGGCAGATGATGGTAATGGGAACAATTAAAGGTTCAAAGAAATACATGCCTTGGAATAAGTATTTCATATTAAGAAATTCGGAATGGAATAATCCGTACTAATATTATAATTATGCGACAGTAACTCTGTTTGTTACACTTTCACACCTAAACCGCTGAACCGATTGGATATGGAGAAGGACATAAGGTACTTTTTTACGCGATAACCGACATTCACGCGGGCGGAGCCGCGGGCAAAAGCTAGTGGTAAATATTTGTCAGAATTATTTTGCTACACGCTAACACAAAATTTAGCATAATAATAATATCTACTGTAGAGGAACAAGGTAATTAATAAATATATTATATTTTTATATATTCACGATATACCTACAACTTATAAATACTTAAAATTACGCTAAACGACGGTTTTTCATGGATTTGACGACATCTATTCATTTATCATAATACAAATATATATTATATTTTTTCTTGTATAGTATTATTTATATTTCGCTCTAGTCACGATTTTTTTTAGTTTCTCAGCTACTAGGATTAACACTGGCGCTTCGAAAGAATAAGAATTGCACACATTTTGTCTAGTTAAGAAACATATGACCTTCTTCACATATGATCTTCAAGCTATAACGTTCCCACTGTTGGGACACAGGCCGCCTCTCTATTAGAGGGCCGTAATCCACCTACGCGAGCCCAGTGCGGGTTGGTGGATGTCACAAGTCTTCGAATGTTTGGTTCTGAGACATGCCGGTTTCCTTACGATTTTTTCCTTGACCGTTTTGTTAGCTGACGTCATAGTGCGAGTTTCATTTAGCCATCTCGATCAAACGCGTCGAGCCGTTCGGCGCTCCGATAGGCCCTGGATTGGTGACGAACCAATTGGAGCGCCGAACGAGCTCGATGCGTTTGATCGAAATGGTTAAATGACACTCACACTAGGGCCACTGTGGTGATGAAACTAAATTTATCTGTTATTTATATAACTAACTAAATTTATCTGTCAGTGAGTATGACAATGACAAACAGGCTTTTCCCCGAATACGACGCAGTGGCGAGGGGTGGAATTATGGCCAGAGCAAGCAAGCCGTTCCAAAAAAAAAACACTCACTGCGTGATGCAAGCTTAGTTTGTTCAGAGGATAAAGCCCCACTTTCAATTTTGAATTTTGTACGGTTGATAATTGGTTTTCGTTTCGTGCAGGTGATTTTTCAGTAAAACTTAGAAACACATAAAAAATAATTGTACTTTGAAACAATGAATGGTGGATCGATTTCTTGAAGGAAAGCCGATGGGAATCGGTTTGTATTGACCCTACGCCACTGCTACGACGAAGCTTAAAAGGGAGGTAATGTTTACACCAGTATTTTGTTGACGACCATTACTTCGTAGCGTGCAATTGGAGAGGCCTATGTCCAGCAATGGACTGCTTTAGGCATCGATGATGACTTCGAAAACGTTTTTTTTTTCTATTTTTTTTTTTAACAATCTATCCATTATTTCTTCCTACCTCAGAAACGCCAGTACTTAATAGAGCTGTCAATATATTTGAGGATATTTTCGACATATTGTTAGTCCGTTGAGGAGTTTAGGTTATAATGGTGCCCGTTGCCATACAGGATATTTTGAACTCAGAACAAGTGAGAATACGGTAGTTGATTTTAAACCATTTTATATTTAAAATTCGCCAAGTTCGGGGCTGTCATTCGTAGATCTGTGACAGTCGTAGATCTTAGACAGTCGTAGATCTTAGACAGTCGTAGATCTTAGACAGTCGTAGATTTTAGACAGACGTAGATCTTAGACAGTCGTAGATCTTAGACAGTCGTAGATCTTAGACAGTCGTAGATCTTAGACAGTCGTAGATCTTAGACAGTCGTAGATCTTAGACAGGCGTAGATCTTAGACAGTCGTAGATCTTAGACAGTCGTAGATCTTAGACAGTCGTAGATCTTAGACAGTCGTAGATCTTAGACAGTCGTAGATCTTAGACAGGCGTAGATCTTAGACAGGCGTAGATCTTAGACAGTCGTAGATCTTTGACAGTCGTAGATCTTTGATAATCGTTACAGGTAACCAGAAGCCCGAAAGTATGAAAACCAGTCTTACCAAGGGGTATCGTGTTACCCAGTAACCGGGTTATGCAGGTCAGACCGGCAGTCGCTCCAGGTAAAGCATCAGCAATGCCAGCATTCTGCTGAGCCGGTTAAAACCACCTCAACATAGTTGGAATAATGCTACAACCAGTCTTACCAAGGGGTATCGTGTTGCCCAGTAAAAGTCAGATAAGCAGCTGCTCCATGTAAAGTATTGGTATTCAGCTGGGCTGGTCAGACTGGGCGCTAACCCCAACATAGTCGGGATAACCCTAGGCAGATAAGGCCACAGTAGCCTTTGGGCCATTTTTTAGGTTTAACAAAATCAGCTATGGAATATATTATTTTTTAGTTGTTTTGATTTTAAAACATCCTGTATAAGCATTCTAGTTTATTTTACTTATCAAGTGTCTTCATTCAGAAGGCATCTAGAAAATAGCGAGTGATAAAAAATATATATCATATGTATTATCTAATATACTTCTCTACAATATATTTATATCTAAATCTATAATATATTAATAAAAAATGATTATATATTACAACTATAATAATATACTCTAAATTACAATTTGAGTTATTCTTTTTATAATACTCGTTTAATTATTTTTTTTAATCTATGGAAATGTGTATCCTGTTTTATCTGTCTTCCGGTTTATACAGGCTGTTGTTTTAAATGTTTGTTTGTTTATGTGCTTATAACTAGAAAACTGCTGAACCGTTTTGGGCATAACTATTTTTTTTTATGGTGTAGAACTAATCTACTTTAGAAACTAAAAGAGATTATGCGTCTGTCTATGTAAGAACTTTGAAACAACAGCCCGCTTCGACACAAGCTTCAGTCATCACTATTCTATATTAAATCGAAAATAATAATTACACTGTTATGACTGGCTATAATTCTTCTTAAAGGCCCCCACAAACATGCGCGACGCACCTCTCGTGGAACAATTTCTATGAAAACTTAATGGAAATTGTTCCACAAGTGTCGCGTCGCGTCTGTTTGAAGAAGCCTTAAGGACGATGCGCTAGAGTAGCCAGAAAAATTAAAAAATTTCTTACGCGTTTTTTTAAATTCAGGTCAGTGTTATCCCACTGAATGGTTTTTTGTAATAAAATAATCATTCAATGGGATTAAATGAACTTAGATAATGAAATTGATGATTTTAATGATTATAATTCTGTAAAGCCATATTTCTTATGGTCGCGAACCTTATTTTAATCGACATACAACCTCACAGTGACTTGCAATTGACAAAAAACGGAAGAAAAATTGAATTCCGCGGGCTTAATATTTTGAAAGAGATATTTAACTTGAAGAATAGTACTTTTAAACCATCAAACTACCCCAATCTGTAAAATTTATTTAATAGATTTTCATCTTTATCGCATAAGAATATGGTTCATGTTCAATTGGGAAAATTTTACAGTTTGAGGCTTACCGCAGTTGGTCCGTGGATGGCAACCATTACATACCGAGACTCTAAGACTTGGAAAGTCTTACCAAGGGGTATCGTATTACCTAGTAACTATGTTGTGGAGGTCAGATAGGCAGTGGCTCCGTTTAAAACTCAGCTGCCTCCGGTTGGACCGGAAGTCGACCCGGACAGATAAGGCTAGTCAGATTGATTGAGTAGCGCATACTAATTTAGTCAGAACTATAGTCCAGTCACAATGTGTATCTTATGCACATATAGTAAATTTTTATATAAATTTCCAATTACTGCAACAATTATTCACGAAGAAACGTATCGAGTTTTCATAGCATTGTTTATTTTTGATCGTGATTATGTTTAGATATTTGGATATTTCAATAAAAATAGACTATAGTAATCATGTATTCTGTTTTTACATGTAATAACTTTTGAGATTGATAAATCCGTCTTTTTAAATTATTTTATAACAAAATTCAGTGTTTGCAAAATGTATTTTTTTTTTCTTCTTCTAAGTTTTAAGTATTGTTTGGTCATAGCTTAACTCTTTTAATTATTTAGGACTCGTCCCGTGTTTTAGTAACAATATTTTGATAAATAAATATATTAGAAAAAAATTAACGATATTTTGAAATATGGAACTGTGAAAGTAAATATAACAATATAATATCAGATATTACTGAAATCTACTGTCGACTAAAGCCGACATCTATAAATGTCATTTAACACTTAGTTCGCATAACTGTCAAACTACAACTTCAAGACAGAGACAGGAACATATGTCTTAGTCAAAGCACATGATAAAGTGACGTTTATAGACTTCGGTCTAAATGTGGGAGGCAACTAGCAATCGCAAGATGACTTACAGCGTCAAAACGTTCATATCAAGTCAAATTACATTTGGGTTTTTTTTTACAATCGACTGTAGAAAAACACAAAAACATTAGGCTAAAAAATAAGAGAAACCGGGAAGCAGTACATAACAATCACTAGTCACTTGAACACGGGCACATCAGTTCTGTCGTCATCACGTGGCCACGTCATCGTCTGACCGGTCCGCGCGTCGCGCCGCCACGATGGTGAGGTCGGGGCGCGTGCGCATGAGGGCCGACGGCGACGCGGGGCCCGCGGGGGCGGCGGGGGCGGCCTCGCCGCCTCGCAGGGAGTCCAGGGACGCCACGCGGATTGCCGGCCATTTTCCGGCTGTAATAAAAGATTGTTTAAAGAAAAAATAAATAAAAAGATGCCTCTTTGCAATAGGATCAGGTGCCATATTTTTGAAGTTTGCGAACGCATTCGACACTGTCTCCATCTCCACTCTTCTACTTCAGCTTGAGAGTTATGGCCTCAGAGTTTCAGAACTCATCATCAAAAGGTATCTTACTGATCGCTCATAATTTGTCACTTTAGCTAAATATATGAGTAATGAACTACATATTCAGTATGGGGTACCCCAGGGTAGCATTTTGGGACCTACATTGTTTCTTGTGTTCATTAACGACCTCTGTAATCTCCAAATTCTAAATGCCATAAAAGCTTTATTTGCAGACGATACTGGCATTAATTTCACCGCAAACTCATACCTTGACTCTCACTGGCAATAAAACTCACAAACTTCATCGCCTTTTCAATAACCAAAACTTCTCAGCCAAAAACTTCAATTTCAATAAGAGCTAATTCTTGTCCCTCACAAACTCCTCCTAATTGTCATTCTCTTTCGAAACTCAGTAGACCGAATTAAATATTTTTTTAACTTAGTACAGTTCTGGATGAAAACTTTAATTTCATATTAACTCTTTTTGGTCGCATACGAATTTTGTTTTACCTTCGATATGTAGCCGACTCGTTAAAATTCAACTGACCCATAAAAGTTCCTGCCGGGGGTGCGGGTTGATCGAAAGAGATACCGTGGCCCCTGGCACACAGGCAACTGAGGGAACACGGGTGGGTTTTAGTCAGTAAAAGTCTGACACGCCCTCCTGCTCCACCCAGAGCGGGAGAAGTTATTTGATGATTTCCCACGCAAAAAAAAACCGGATAGAACTTCAATACCTACACGACCAAAATGTATGGAACGGCTAATAATTATTATTCCCATGGGAAAGTCGATCAGTTCTCTGGTCTGGTACCTCACCCTTAAATATGACCACCATATTTGTATGACAGCAGTTTCAAATACTTTAGAATCTGTTGGTTACATAGAAAAACTTTTGTATTCATCAGAAGGTTAAGTTTTCATTGTGATTTTACTGACTACAAGAGCGAGGGAAGTGAGCTCGAAAGACGAGCTGAGAATTAGACCGCGCCTGTAGCTTAATCCTTTGTGAGCCATGAACAAATAATGGTTATTGTCATTCATTAGGTATTCACTGATTACGGGTCTTCTATGAATAAGAATTTCAGATGTTTGATTAGATTTTACGATTTTATCAAAAACACGTCGCTTCGGGGGCCTGGGGGCCTACTCTCTAAGCACGAAATTCGTTATATCGGTCGAAGTTACGGGCGTTTCCTTCTCCGTGTCACTTACGGACTAATGATTAGTTTGGAGTCCAAACTAAGAATGAATTACTACACGATTTCACAGTTGTCCCTACTCGCTATATGGTTTTACCCGTTCAAAAACGTTAATTAATAAGCTGTAGCAGTTACTTTGAAGTTTCGAACTATTTTCGGAAGGGCCGGTATTTTTTTTTTTTTGACGGAGTTAGAGAGTAGCCCCCTGGACATTGTCGGCCACATATTATCATTGATACGGCTGATACGGACTACCGCATCAGCCATATCAATGAAAACAGAACATGTTTTGTATAAAATGATAACAAGCTACCATAGTTGGATTGTGCCGTGTGGTGCCGGACGTAAAAGAATAGCACCATCCCATTTCTTCCCGTGGGTGTCGTAGAAGGCGACTAAGGGACTTACTAGAGAATGGGCAGCAGCGTTCTCTATGCATTTGACCACCATACTGCGATCGCCAACCGACCTGCCAAGCGTGGGGATCATAGCAAATCCCCCTTTTGGGGGAGGCTTATGTCCAGGAGTGGACGTCTTTCGGCTGAAATGAAGATAATGATGAGGACAGTTGGATACTCACGCGCGCTAGCAGGCGCGGCAGGAGGCTTGGCGTCATGCGCGGTGGCTATGATGGTCGCCGGGATAGGCTCCTCGTCCGTCACCGTGCCAATTAGGATCTTCTTTATTGGCTGTAAATAAAACAACATTTACTTGCAGTTATTTAGCATCACTGTCGAAATCACAGTGAACTTTATTCTCGTTATAACGACAGTAAAAATCAAACAGCAAACGAATTAGGTTTAATGTTTCTTTTTTTCTCATAGGAACATGATGCAGTTCACTTAAATGAGATAAAAAAAAATTACTAACATAATCGTCGTCTAATGACGAAGCATGCAGATGTAGACTAAGTAAAATTACAATAACAATGTATGAGATCAACAGGAAACAAAACAAAAGTAAATGTATTTACATATAAAACAAGGTAACACAGCTGGCCAATTTGACACCAAGTTACCCCCTCATAAGTAACTTAGTATTAACAGGAGCGAGTTATCGATTAGTTTAAGCTACGCTTGCCACGGTTGGTCCGTGGATGGGTGACCATCTTTTACCAAGACCCCTTCGTACCTCGGAAAGCACGTTAAGCCCGTCCCAGCTGTCATACGTTACGGGTTTTCAGTAGCCCGAAAGTCTGACTAAACAGTCGTTCACTAGAGGGTGTCGAATTACTCAATTAAGTATCCGGTATAGGTATTCGGGCGGATACTGAGGAGGAATCGAATATCCGTTGCATTTCTATTACGTTATGTAATCGAATTTAAATCCCGAAGCTTGGTATTTCAATTCGACATAATTATTATGATGTAGATATTAAGAGCGTTCATCCGGTGCGGTCTGGCAACATCGCATTTCAAATGGTTTTCCGTGATTATCGTTATAAGTATACGACATACCGTTAAATATTTTTTTATATTCAGTACTTATTACGATTAAATGTTTTTATTTAAGAATAAATGTTAAAAATAATTATAAACACCAACGATCTAGTGCTTGGCTGGAAACATAATATAGTACATTGATTTTGATTTATATTTAATAAAATAATCACGAAAAACCATAGTAAATGCGACGCTGCCAGTGCTTCATGTAAAATACTGGTATTCAGCTGCATCCGGTCAGACTGGACGCTGACCCCAAGATAGTTGGGAAAAGGCTATGCACATAGAGCAGTCTCGCAGCAGCCCTACCTTATCCACAGCGGCGGCGCAGGGCGCGGGCTTGCGCGCAGTCTTAGCGGCGCCCGCGCTGTACGTGCGCGAGCGCATCTTCAGTGACGGGTCCATCTCTATGGGGATCGGCTCGAACTCTGCAACAAAGTTGCGGTTATAGGTGGGGTAATTGAAAGAAAGAGAGAAAATCTTTAAATAGTATAAAACGAAGTAGCTTTTTGTCTGTACGCTTATTTCTTTTAAACTACGCAACGGATATTAATGCGGTTTTCATCGCGATCGTGTTCATTTGTGATTCAAGAGTTATGTTTTTAACTGGTTATTTGAAAGAAAGAGAGAAAACACAAAATAAAACTTATTTGACACAGCATAAGACACGAGTTAAACACGGTCAAATTAAATTAGCTGGGGATACTTCACAGACTCGTTAGGTACATAATCTGCACATTCTGTACTCACAGCTGGGATACATGCCTCTTCTCTGTGAGAGGGAGTGGGCAATAATCCACCACGCGGGCACAGAGCGGGTCGGTACATGTCACATGTCTTCGATTTTTTTGTTCTAGGACACGCCGGGTTTCTCACGATGGTTTCCTTCACCGTTTCGAGAGCAGTGGTGACGAAATTATTCACACAAACTAAAACACATGTCTGGGTTCGATCCTACGACCTACAACTCGGTGACATGACAATAACATGAAATCAAATAAAATATTTCTTAAACTCATAATTTAAAGTAACTACAACTGATCACAGGGTCAATGACCGCTGGTACTAGTAACCTGTTACTTGAAGTTATGAGTTCAGTTTTTATTTTCTTAATTTCGTATCTACAGTCAATACCCATCGCGTTCGTGAAGTTTCGTTAGCTAATTTAATTTGACCTTTTACCAAGCCAGTACAGGGTACGCGTACAATACGCCATGGTACCTAAAACCATGTTGACATGGACGCAAAAACTGCGCGCGGGATTTTAGCGTACGTTGATTTATTTATTTTTTGGGTGGGAAATCAACAAATAACTACTCCCGCTCTGGGTGGAGCAGGAGGGCGTGTCAGACTTTTACTGACTAAAACCCACCCGGGTTCCCTCAGCTGCCTGTGTGCCAGGGGCCGCGGTATCTCGAACAAGTTCGAACAACCCGCACCCCTGGCAGGCATCGGCCCTTGCGGGCCCCACCACCACCAGTTGGGCCTGACATCTCTTTGAGGCGCGCGTGGAACACAACGCGCCGTCACGTTGAATTTTCAATCAAGCATTGAGAATTAAGAAGAGTGTATCTCAACGCGTCGGAAAAACAAAATGTTGGATTTTGAACTCTCGGCGCTAAGCAGAGCTTTGAAGATCCAATGCGCGAAAATATCCCAACATTTTTAACTTGGACTAAAACTGGGACTAGATTGTGGAGGTCAAATAGGCAGTCGCTCCATGTAAGATGCATTCAGCTGCATCTGGTAAAAGCCGACCCCTAACTGATCTTTGTTAAATATTAGTGAAGGTCTATCATGCGTCCGTCTCATTTATTTGTTTACCGGCCGGCCTATTTGTTTTGTGTTTTTTGTTTTTATTAAATATCACACTATATTTTACTATCTTCTACAATATTTAACACAATTATGTATTTTAAGCTAGTTAATAAACTCAATTACTAGCTAACAAACTATATATGTATAAATATCAACATTCTCACTATATAAGTACTACTCGTTACTATTTTATTTTATCTGACACAAATTTATTTTATTTATGTATGCATACACACGTCACGTTGCAGTATTGGTTTAAAACTGATTTACATCCGTCACCTCACACGTCTGTCAGTTCTTTTAGGCTTTATTTGGCCTCGACAGTTTTCATTTTATTTGTCGGTATATTGGTATGGCTAGCTGACATTTTGACTAATTATTTAATTAATATTTTATGTCTCGTAATGTTTATTACTTTGCCTAAGTATGTATAGAATCAAGTCTATCCGACTAAACAGACAGCTGTGCTGCTGGGGAGTTTGTTCCACTACTTCTTCTTCCCAGCTAAAGCACTAGGAAGTGGTGAAGGGTGGGCGTTTTGGGGGACTGTCTCATGTATTTTGACGTTCGAAAAGTGCTGATTCTCAGCCTAATTTGAATAAATGACTTTTGATTTTGACTTTGATTTTTGATTTCGTCAGGTGCAGTTGAAAACCAGGCACTAGTTGTCTGGCATTTATGCTGAACTGGGCCTTTTTAGCGCAGCCGTTGAGGCACACTTTGACGCACTTTACACTTTTTGTTGGTTTTTTATTTTTATTATTTTGATGTATATTGTGTGCCTTTTAGTCTGTGCTAAATAAATGTATTTTCTTTCTTTCTTTGATCCATACATTGCGTCGAGATATGCGAACATAAATGTATGGATCAGCTCATTTTTATTTCACGATGTCAGCGTTGATCCCATTATAAAAGTTGTTCATAATGATAAGTACAATGACCCTTATAAAGGATTAAAGCGATAAAAAACGAGACATGTATATATGCAATTCAATAGTTTTGTTGTGGAAATCGGTTGTCATGGTATGGGTATGTGATACGGAGGAATGAGGAAAATGTCATGAGGAAAGTTGGAAGTATGAATGTCGATGGCTATAAGAGTAGGGGAGACCAAACAAACGATGGATGGACTGTGTGAATGATGATATGGGTAGAAAGGGTGTGACTACGGAGATGACGACTAATAGAGAAGAATGGAAGATAAAGACATGTTGCGCCGACCATTGAGATAAGGACAGGAGAATATACAATTTAATACCTTTTTCTGGCACTCCAAAATCTGCCAAATGAGCAGCCAGGTTATTGATGCTGACGCCCAGGGCCTGTGCAGCCGCGTCCAAGGACATCTCCCCCCGCTGGAGCCTGTCCAGCACCTCCGAGGGTCCCTTGGCTTGCCAGAAATCTCTCACTGCCCTGGGGGTCAGAAGAGTTGATGAGCTACCGTTAACAGTTCTGAAATCATAATGGTAGGGGTCGGGTTGGGTTTTGCACATCGAAAATAGCTCTTATTGCTAAGACATTTAGGTGTAACTGGGGATATGTGGGCGTTAGGTACACGTCTGTATATCCCTTGGAGGATTTCAGGCATGATGTTTTGTTATAAAGGGGTTTTCAATGCCAACTGGTACAGTCAGCCTTAAAAACATGATATACAGTGTAGCGATAGGTTATCGGATGCATATTTACCTAAAGTTAATTTTTAGTTATGAAATTATGGAATGGCTGCTTAAAAAATATTTTTTGAGAGATTTTTTGGGGACATTGACAGCAAGTAGTGTAGTCACTTGAAAAATCAGTTTTCTTTCTGTAAACTTCACAAACGTGATGGGTATCGCTATCAAAACTAGTGATGGGCCGAATACGAATAATTAGCCGAACATTCTAAGAAAACTCTACCGAAACTAGTATCCGGCCGAATATTCGGCAGAATTTAATGCGCTTTATCGGGCATCTCAAAAATTCAAGTCTGTGCTCGTCGAGCGCGTTGAAGCGCACGTCCTTGCCGCTGACGCCGGTACCTTGGACGGCCGGACTGTTATTGGATCATCTAGTCTAGTTAGCTATGCATCTTGCCCTTGTGTTAGCAATAATTAATTTATGGTCATGTTAAAAAGTCCCCCATAATAAATATATGCTTTTTGAAATACAATATTATTCAGTAGAATACCCGGCATTTTCGGTCGAATATTCGGTAAACCTGCCGAATACTGAACATAAAACGAATATTCGGCCCATTCCTAATCTAAACACAATAAAACAGAAGCTAGTAGTAGGCTAGTCAGTTTTTAATACAGTAAGCTTCTCTCACCGGTAGGGCCTGTTAATGCATCCGTAGACGTCTCGGTATCGTCCGTACAGCGTGCCGTAACTGACTCCCAGGATCTCAGCTGCTTGCTTCATCTCCAGCTCCTTGAGGCGAACCGACTCCATCACCTGGGGAACACAAAATTACCTTTAGCTTCATCATCACTTTTAGCCGAAAAGCATCCACAGCTGGACATAGGCCTCCGTTAATCTCCGCCACTTCGACCGGCTCTGTGCTTCGCGCATCCAGCGTATTTCTGCGGCTTCCACAAGGTCATCCGTCCACCTTGTACCTTTGAGCTCTACGTCTTCCAGTATGCGGTCGCCACTTCAGAACCTTTCGGCCCCATCGGCCCCACCGGCCATCTGCTCTGCGAGCAAATGTTTAGCTTAGATGAGCGGGAATGAGCAATTTCGTCGCTTCATCACAACACCACAATCAGCCTATAATGGTTCCCGCTGATGGGACACAGGCCTGCTCTCTGTGAGAGGGAATGGGCCATAATCCAACACGCGGGCCCAATGCGCGTTGGTAGATGTCACATGTCTTCGAATCTTTTGTTCCAGGACATGCCGGTTTCCTCACGATGTTTTCCTTCACCGTTTTGAGAGCAGCGGTGATGGAATTAAATACACAAAGTAAATTCAATGCCTGGATTTAATTTGACTAAATTAATTTTGGTATTTATTTTGTCTCAAAATATCACTTTTTAAATTCACGGTTTTTATTTAAATACTAGCTGTGCCCGCGACTTCGTCCGCGTGGATTTTTCTGAAATAAAATTAGTCTTAAGTTACTCCTTATTACATCAGCTACAGGAACAAAAAGACAGACAGACAGACAAAAATGTAAAAAAATGTTATTTTGGTATATGTACCGTATACATATTCATATGCATGTAGCAAAAAGCGGTTATTTTAATATTACAAACAGACACTCCAATTTTACTTATATGTATATTCAAGATGATTCTTATGTGTAGATTTAATTTTGCTACACTTCTATGCACTGGTACCGTGACATTTTAGTCGTCTTACAACGGCAGCCCATTTCATGTATCCAATGACTACTAATCATTTATTTAAAAAATATATATATTTTTGGACATATGAATAATAATAAAATAAAAATATCATTCACACAGACGCATGATGTAGTTTTGAACACCCTGTTATGGAGATGGAATTAATGATGAAATGTAATGGTATTATGGTAGGTAGGTAAAAATCTTCTACCGTTTGATACGTAAACATTATTAACAGGGAGAGTGTTTCATAATTCTAAAGCATTATTAATTTTTCTTAGTACCTATTATCTTAATTAATGGTAACAATTTTTTAATCGTGCCTGTAAGTATTTTATGTCGGATACATTGAGTGGACGACCTTTGTAAGACGACTAAAATATCACGGTGTATACACAAATATGTAACATCGAAGAAACACCAAAACTATCTGACGAGTCAAGCGACACGACATTTTTTTTAAGGGCGCGGATGCCGCCTAATATATGAACCATGGATATATTTACCCGTCGAACGTAGTTCTCCTCCCAGAACTGCGGCCGTCTCCCGTGCTGCAGGTAGTCGCTCAGCTTCACCACGTCCGAGAACCTGGGGTCCGTGGGGCCCGACTTAGGACCTGTTGACGCTGGAGTAAGAAAACAACTTTATTAGACAATCTTGACGAAAATCGACCGATTGCTTTTGCTTTTGTTGATTGATCGTTGGGCTTTTCAATCTGGAATTTCTCAGTAGCAGCGCGGAGTATGGATTTGTGCCCGATTTATGGCAATAGGTTAGCTCCTATTATAAAGTTCGTGTACTAGAGTTACACCTCTGCCCCACCCTTCGGGGAAAGAAGGTGTGATGTTATATTAACTTGAGAAAGATAGGAATGATACAGATAAGGCAGAAATAGTAATAGTTATATTTATTTGTTCAAGACTTAAGCCTTCGCATTTTTTCTTGTTTTTGAGCGTTTGACACGAGATTTGATAAGTGACTACAGTTTAGATTAGGGATGGTGCGTATATATTGGTACAGGTATAAAAACCCAGTATGAGTTTACCAGTACACAGACCGGGTATGTACAGCAGAGGCCCGGTCCGTGCCCGATAGGTATAATGTGGAGCTATGCGCCGAACTAAATCGTATGACGGTACGGCCCTACGTAGTTATTATTATCTACACTACTTCACCCGCCCACAGAACACTTGCCGCATCGGGTATGACGTCATACCCAGTGCGGCGGGTGCGGCGGCGCAGTAATTCATAGAGTCCGTCCAACGAAAAAAGTCCCGCGGAAATACATGGAACTAACAAGATTAGTTAGAGGATAGCGATTTTGCTTTTCTGCATATTTTATATAAACTTCGGAAGGTTCACGTTCATTTAAAAAAAGCCATCTAAATTTTCCAATGGTCGTTCCATCGAGTCTCCAAAAGGCGACCGCTAAAGCCACGTTTGAACATACCCATAGGGATTTTGATACTGGGTTTGAGTACTGGGTATACAACGTGTAACGGAAAGGGTGTATACATACCAAGGGCACGGCTTCTTTGTATGTTATCAAACGATATTGGAAAGGTTTTTAATCCTATATCTACATGATCGGAAGTTATGAGAATTTTTAATACATTGATACCAGAAACCGAACTTTTCAAATTGATATAAAAACATCACTCGGAAGAGATTTATCGTGATATTGGCAAGTAACGTGGTTAGTTATTGACCTACGTAGTGTGGTGACAAGTTTGTTATAATTTGAAACATATAAAACCGAAAATTTGTTATCAATTCTTAGAGTATTTATTTTGAGCTGAAACTATGTATATTGATTCTATACCAGCTGTTATCTTTAGTGCTTAAGGATAGCAATAGGGTTTCTGTTACACCGTGTATATATGGCCATACCCAAACCTTTGAGGCCGGGTATAGAATGTTGAAGGTATATCTCATACCTACTTTAGATATAGCCAAAAAACTGTCCACTCTTGCTTTCTTCACTACATAATATACTTACGCTTCAGAGAGATCTGCGATAGCTGTGCCTTCGCGAGCTCGATCCGCAGCTCTGCCGCAGAGCCGGACGACGTCGCCGCAGAGGATGACGACGACGCCGCCGCAGACTGCCGCGTCGGAACGCTCTCATTTGATTCCTCATCTACACAGAACACATGAAAAAAATAAGTATCTGTGCTATATTTACAATATACGCAAATAAATACAGGCTCTTTCAGTAGCACTGAAAATTTCCAAGAACTCTTTGCCCATTCTAGGTATCGATCTCAAGACCTCATGCTCAACAGTCGCTCTTGCGACCACTAGACAACGTGGTACAAATAATACTTAAATAATGAGAGTAAAATGTTACAATATCTTAACATCAATATAGTTACCATTAATAACAATAACGTGCAATAACGCATGTGATTTGAGATTTTGGATTCGTGATTTTGAGATTTTGCATCGTGATTTCTGATTGATAGCAATAGGCTCGACCCTTATTACAAACTAAGAATACGAACCAAACATAACTGACGAAATGTGGGTGTAAGCACACCTCGCCCAAACCTTCGAGGAAATAAGGGGTTATGTTAATAAAGCCCTCAGTCCCGGTCAGAGCTCGAGAGAGAGGCCCCTTCCCGATCCCCGTGGGCTTCATTTTTTTTATTATTTTAACTCTCTTACTATCATCATCATCGTTTTAACCGAAAGACGTCCACTGCTGGACATAGACCTCCCCTAAAAAGGGGGTTTTGCCATAATCGCCACGCTTGGCAGGCGGGTTAGCGATCGCAGTATGGTGGTACAATTCCTAGAGAACGCTGCTGAGAGAGAAATGGGATGGTGCTATTCCTTTAACGTCCGGTACCACACGGAACTCTCTTACTTATAAATAAAGTTATACCAGGAATAACAAACGAATAACCATAAATTTTACTGGGTTTAAATTTGGACTAAGTTTATTCTGTGTTTTTTATAGTAAGAGGGCTAATGTTTATTTTTAAGAAATAAATAAAATAAAGAAATAATAATAAAGAACGAACTCACCCGCACTATTATCACCGTCTACCCTTAACTTCGTATGTAGGAAGGACCCAATATCAGTAGGTGCATCAGCCCACTCATCATCAGAAGGATCCCTGGACGTAGACCGAGAGCCTGACCGCATGCCCCAGCCAACGATACGCTCTGCCGTGATGTCCTGGGGTTCATACACTCGCTATAGAAGAGTATGGAATGTAGTTCAGTAGTGGTAGAGGGGAGATAGGCCGGATATTTCGTGAAGCATGGCCGGATATTTGGCGAAGTTTGGTCGGATACTTGGTTTAATTTTGCCAAACTTAATTTAGTATTAACTAGCTTTTCCAGGAGCTTCGCCTGCGTTAACAATTTACACAAAACCATAACAAATTATACACTTAAACCTTCCTCATGAATCACTCTGTCAATTGGTGAAAACCGCATGAAAATCCGTTCAGTATTTTTTGAGTTTATCGCGAACAGACAGACAGAAATACAGACGCGGCGGGGGACTTTGTTTTATAATAAGTAGTTATAGGTAATTTTCTGTATATATCTATTAATATCTAAATAAACAAATACATTTTTCACCAAGGTCATAAGTAAATATTCGGACTAATACTAATATTTAGGAAGAACAATAATAATCTAAATAAATATAAGATTAATAACTTACTAAGTTCCCATGTTGCCAATCGTGAATGCTTTCTCTGTAATAGAAAAAACAATCATTAACATCAGTGTATTTAAATAGCTTTGCAAGTACAGTCACCGACAGAGATAAGTCACCAGAGTCGTCGAACATAGTTGAAGTTTAGTAAGAAACCGATGGATGTTTTTTTTTAAATAATTTGACTAGCTTTTACCAGCGGCCTCGCCCGCGTTAACCAATTTAAACAAAACCTTAACAAATTATACACCTAAACCTTCCTCATGAATCACTCAGTCTATTGGTCCACGAAAATCCGTTCAGTGCTTTTTGAGTTTATCGCGGACAGACAGACAGACGTGCTGGGGGACTTAGTTTTATAATATGTAGTGATAGTGATAAATGAACTGTTTGTTTTCTTTCTACTAATGAAGTTAAATTTTATTCTAAATCATCAACCCAATTTTTTTTTTGGTGGTGTGGGTATTTGTGGGGTTTCGGGTGTGATAGACTATTACTGACTAAAACCCACCCGTGTTCCTTTAGTTACCCATGTCAGGACCACGGTATATCATCCGAACAACCCGCACCCCTGGCAGATCAATACCATTGAACGAGTATTCCATGATTTTATCTCATTGATAATTAAAATAATTAAAATTCTGGAAATACATATTCGTCGCGAATCATATTTTGTTCACCGTACAGACTGACACTCACCAGAAAATTGCAAAGAAAAACGTCAGATAATTTGAATACACAGGTCTACCCTGGCACTAATAGGATAAGTGCATTTCGTTAATTATTCCTATGGTTAATAATGGTAAAGAACTGGTGGTCCAGTGGTAACGGCCGCGACTTACGAGTTGTAGGTCGTCGGTTCGATCCCAGACAGGCGCTTTACTTTGTGTAAATTATTTAATTACCACTGCTGTCAAAACGATGAAGGAAAACATCATGAGGAAACCGGCATATCCCTGAACCAAAAATTAAATGACATGTGACATCTACCAAACCGCACTGGGCCCGCGTGGTGGATTACGGCCCACTCCTTCTCACAGAGAGGACGCCTGTGTCCCAACAGTGGGAAAATCGTAGGCTGATTTTGCTAGTAAAAAGATATTAAAAAAAAAAAAAAAAAAAAAAGTTCCGACGAATTGAGAACCTCCTCCTTTTGGAAGTCGGTTAAAAATGAAGTTACTTACGATTTAATAATACTAGGCATAGGATTTAATGTTTCATCGTCCGTGTGTTCTGTTCCACTTGTTAGCCGTTGCCGCTTTGGACTGGGACTGTCTCTGAAACAAAACAATAAGTTATGTCAGTAACGTGGTCCATGAAATCTATCGCAGCGCCACCTATCGGGTCCAATTGTGATTCTAAACCATCCAGGGACAAACTCAAACACTCACAAAAAATTTAATCAAAATCGGTCAGGCGTAAGAGGAGTTCGGTGACATACACACGTACAGATGAATTATGTTAAGCCGAATTGTGGATACGAGAGCGTCGTGCGATGATTGTTGATGTCGCATGATGAGAATCTCGTGAAAGCTGAGCAAGATAAAAATGTCTAGTATCTTGACTTAACACACGAGGTTGTCGACATGTGGGACGTGGACTTTGCAATCATTGTACCAATAATCGTTACAGTGAATGGTCTAATAGCGAAGAGCGTCAACCAACAACTCAGGAGGCTCTCATTGCGCGGCTGAGTTAAGGGCTTGATTCAGAAACCAGTACTTCTGGACACGGCACGCATAGTCAGGAGGTTCCTCTCTCTAGAACCCTGACCACCGGTAGCTTGGACCCTGCCGACCCCGACCCCTGATGCCGACGGGCCATTATTTCTTTTTTGTTGTTATAAAAATATCTATAAACGAACAAAATACTTACGAATCTGAATTTTCTCTCTTGATTGGACTTGATTTTTCTTTAATTGGGAGCTTTATTAGAGGTGGTGGGCCACCTGTGGACAAACAAATATAATTACCTAAAAGGTTTTTTAATTTTTTAATTGCCAATTTTAAGTGGCAGGGCACATAGCTCGCAGAACAGATGGCCGAGTGACAACCGCGTACCGGAAGACGTAGAGTTGGGTGGCCTCCCACAACGTGGACCGATGAGCTTGAGAAGGCCGCAGAAATCCGCTGGATGCGGGAAGCACAGAGCCGGTTGAAGTGGCGGTGCTAGGGGGAGGCCTATGTCCAGCAGTGGACGTCTTTTGGCTGAAATGATGATGACGAAGATGAAAACTTTTTCTTTTATTTCATTATGCGATCAAAACAAGAGATGCTTTCAATGGTTTTGTTCGATGACAAGCTGACTAGCTTCACGTCGATGTATCAGGATATCGGGACATTCTTAAGGTTCTTCACAGATTAAATGAATATCAGATAAAACATGTATCCAGCGACACAAAGACATAAAGTATATGAGCATAGTCCCATTAGTCCCACTACAGAGCTGGCCCCAGAAATATGTAGCTTTACGAATATTTCACGGATAAATGATTTTATTTCTGTAAGTAACTTTGTAGAAACACTTTTACACGTCAATCATATTTTAAAAACTGGATGAGGTCGGCGTTTCCTATCTGACTACTCAAGAGGTACAAAGTCCAGGCATAATCTTGCTCAGAATCCTCTATAACATTCGTACATACCATTAACATTAAACTTCTCGCCATGTTTCACTTCTCCTTCACTAAAGTCATCTTTCTTGGCGGGCCTCGGTTCAGGTTCAACGTCCGTGTGCTTCGGCGAGTGCTTCGGTGCCGGCTTCGCTTCGTTGTGCTTCTCTAACGGCTTCGGCTCGGGCGGGGTTGCCGTTGCTGTTGTTACTATTCCTGAGACTGGAATGGAACAACACATAACATTATGGCTACATTTTTTTAAAGGGCACGCAGACATGTACACTGTACAGTAAAACCCACATTTTAAAGATTGTGATTAAGTTCCAAGAAATATACGTTAATTGTCCGTATATTCAATTCACAACTATTATTCAGTAGCAGTTGTATAAAATTGCTAAATGACGTATTTTATCAATTTGATTAAATACTTTATACTCATTTTTAATTAATTACATTAAATATTTAGAGGGAGTGCTAAATATTTCCGAAAGCACAGGTTAACCTAGTTCAGGCAAATAAGTTACTGTGCTCCATTTTAATTATTAAGTAATTAATTGTAAATTTGCTTTTATAAATAAACGATTATTATTATTATTATACTAGCGGATGTAATAGACCTGCCCGAACAGCGCCACCTACCGGGTCGAATCGAATCGAAACCACCCCGGGACCCACTCAAAACAACCGGTAACCTGTTTAAGAGGACTTCAGTGACACACAGACGTATAGAAAACGTATACATATCAGTTAATTTCTGTGACTATACAAAGTACTAACGAAACGTTTTGATGTAGTAACGGAATGTTACCAGAAGTTTAAAAAGCTGCCAAAACATCAAATCAACATGCAAATAATCTGTAATGTCTGTGAAAAATGACATCACATATTGTAAGATCTTTAATAAAAGAGTTATTAGATTAAAAATAGATTATTTTGTGGTACAGTTAGCCTCAGAACAGAACAGCTACAAAGCGATGGATGACGTTCGATGATGGATGTCAACATACCTGCTTCAGTATCAGGCGGCTCATCCTTATTGTTCCACCGTATGTCTGTGAGGCCCTTGATCCGAAGCTCTTCAGCCGTCTTCAGCAGACTCGCTAATTGAGACTGAAAAGAAATGAAATATCATTAACATCTGGAGTGGAGATTGCGTATTGACAAGCATAGTGTGGGACGCTCCCAGCTAGATGGACCGACCTTGCAAAGGTGGCTGGGATAGACTAGATGCGCCGGGCGGAAGACAGGGTGATGTGGCTATAACTTTAAATAAACCGTTTAAAAACAAAATCCGTAGTTAAGGGGAACCTAGTCGCGGGCTCGAACTCAATGTTGGGCCAAGCTAAAAAGCACGCTGTCTCACCAGGCATCGTGTCCGACAGAGGTAGTATCATTGATGAGCAGTTAGAAGCTAGTCTACACGTACAACATTATTGAGTGAGATGCAGGATCATTTATAGTACAACAGGCGCGTAAAAAATTTAGAATATTCTTTCGGAAGATCGGGTTTTATGAAAAAACCACTGCATAAATCAATGACCAATAGCGTTTATTGTACTTTTCGAGATTTGAGCTTTGTCGGTACCGACCTGGTTTTTCAGATTTTACACTTCTTTTATTACTTAAACACGCCCAAAGTTAGGTTAAATTAGCAAGAAAAACTAATCATTGTTGGCTCCTAACTTTTTATTGGCTTTTTATTTTAGTATTCTGTTTCCGTACAGACAATTTTAATAATGAAACAAAAATATACTATGTTTAATTTTTGATGTATATTGTCAAACAGTGGAGTAATACACTCCCAAAGTTTGTATGGGAAAAATGTGGACTAGATTCACCTTAACAAACCGTTTTAAATTTGTTTAAAACGGTTTCAAACCACGACCACGTGGGCAGTGCATTGATTACGTAATACTTTAAGTTATACTTAATTAATGTATGGCTGTCTTTTCCCAACTATAGTTAGGGTCGGCTTCCAATGTAACCGGATGAATACCAGTATGTTACATAGAACGACTGCATATTTGCCCTCCATAACCCAGATACAGATCGCGGCACGTAAGTTGAACCAAACCGGCGGATTTTGGTTCAACTTACGTGCATCTATAATTTATTTTCAAACTTCAGCACACGTTACATCAATGACTATGTTAGAAGGTGACCTCAATCTTTTACGTTTTACGTTCTGATTTTGGTTGAACTTACGTGCCACGATCTATACTGGGTATATACCCTTAGTAAGACTGGTTGACAGATTATCGACCTTCTGACGACCCGTAACGACTGTCAAAGATCCACGAATGAAATCGGGAAGCAGTCTTAACGTGCTTTCCGAGGTACGGAAGCGTCTTGGTATTTAAAGATGGTCACTCATCCACGGACCTACCGCAGCTTAACCTGATCGAACGACCCGTGCGACTGCTATTACTTATCCATAAGCCCCTGTATCTACAACGTGTAACGGAAAGGGTATATACAATTATACATAGCAAGGGCACGGCTTCTTTGGATGATATCAAACGATATTGGAAGGGTTTTGGTTTTTATTACTATTTCTACATGTTCGGAATTTATGAGAATTTTTAATACATTGATACCAGAAACCAAATCATCAAAATGAAATAAACACATCACTAGGAAGAGATTTATCGTGATATTAGCAAGTAACATGAAAAGTTATTGACCTACCTAGTGCGATGACACGTTTGTTATGATTTGAATTTAAGAAAACATATGAAACCGAAAATTTGGTATCAATTCTTAGAGTATTTTATTTTGAGCTGAAACTATGTACAGTGATTCTATACTAGCTGTTTATCTTTAGTGCTTAAGGATAGCGTTTCTGTTACACCCTGTATACATATAACTTATATTTATTTTTTATTTATAATCTATACTATCTATCTATACTAATATTATAAAGCTGAAGAGTTTGTTTGCTTGAACGCGCTAATCTCAGGAATCTTCAAAAAAAAATTCTTTCAGTGTTCTCAGTTTCAGGGTTATCTATAACCCAATTACCGAAGAAGGCTATAGGCATATATCATCACGCTACGACCCTTAGGAGCCGAGCAAAATGAAATGTCGCAAAGAACGCGAAGTGTAAACGACGCAACACACGGTCGGGCGATGGAATACGACGTGACGCCGACGGTTCGGAGTCCAAAATTTCACGTGAAAGATGTCGCGAACAGATGCAAGTAACAGATGTACATAAGATATACTTACGTGGTGCACATTCATTTCCCCAGTATACATATAGTCCAGCAACGCCTTCAGGTGGCGAGGTTCCGCGCCATCTATCACCAGGACGGGCTCGCCCTGCGCCTCGTGAGCCCCCAGCAACGCGCCCAGTAGTTCTGAACATGCTGCTAGCACCACCCTGAGGAGATAGGATTGGTTGGTTGGTTGGATTTAAACGGTACTTAGTTATAACTAGAGATCGGATATTGCATATTCACCTAAAGTTGAGAGGTTGGCTAAAATGGAATGCGCTTTTGTACCGATATTTTTTTCATTTAATGTAAAAAAATGTTTTTACTAACGCACACCACCCCTACTCTACTTACACCCTAGGTACATAGGTATAGGTACCAAATTTCGATCGGGGTTAATTTTTTAACAAATATGCGTCTGAATAGTTATGCAATCCTAATCATTTAGAAGTCGCTTCCATACTATACAACTGACTAGTTATGCATTCCCGGTGTTGCTGGCATCCCAGGATTTTTGTACAAAAAATATTTTCAAGAAGCCGCTTCCATGTTTTCATAACTAAAAATTAACTTTAGGTAAATATGCATCCGATTATCCGATCCCTAGTTATAACAAACATCATTTTTAACCGACTTCCAAAAGGAGGAGGTTCTCAATTCGTCGGAACCTTTTTTTTTTTGTTTTAATTGTTGTCTGCCTGTCTATTTTTGCCGGCCGGCCGGCCGAAACGGCTGGACTGATTTTAACGGGACTTTCACTGGCAGATGATGTTATAAGGAGAACACATAGGCTACTTTTTTATCCCGGTAGCACGTTCCTATTTGTAGCCGTAGCATTGATACGACGGTTTTCGAAAAAATCGAAGACATGTGACATCTACCAACCCGCATTGGGCCCGAAAAGTCTATTACGGCCTACACCCTCTCACAGAGAGGAGGCCTGTGTCCCAGCAGGGAGAACGTTATTGGCTGATTACACTATGCTTATACATTACTGAGCCTAGCTAGGTGTCCTGCCCAACTCCATTTGAGCTGCATAATATGAACATTTAGAATATTCAGTTTCTGTATTGTTTATGCCGCGATAATGCAATTTTTTTCTATGTAATACGGGGACATAAAATTAAACGCCTTGACTTCAGTCATCATGAACCAGAGTACACACCATTTATTATTATTCCATAGATAGAATAATTGCGTTTGGATAATGACATTCTCGAACAGTACCATTCTGGATGATTTCCACCAAACGGCTCGTATCGCATCGGATCGGAATTGATTTTACAATCTTTAAACGATATTAAATCGTGTACACAGCAGCTTTACCGCGGGCGTCTTCCGCGACGCGCTGCCAGTGCTGCGACGCGCGATCGGCCCCGTTCGCCTTTTGTCGTATCCGATCGGATCCTTTTGGCTGCCGTCGCGTGCACTCAAAGCAATGGCCGGGCGGTACCACTCATTCTTAAGTGCACGCACTGCAGACGTCACTCAATCATGGATTTAGAAGAAAAATGTATTTGTTTAATGCAAAAGCACACGTATTATTATGACACAAAAAATTAGAACACACCAATACGGTAGGAATGAAACTATTTGACTAGGCGCAGAAGCGGATACGGTCGCAAGCGACACGGTACGGAGCCGATCGTATGCGTCGACATCCTGCCGGACGCGATCGGCTGTCGCCGCATCCGTTCGTATCCTTTCCGATCCGATGCAATGCGAGCCGTCTGGTGGAAATCATCCTTTACACTTCTGCCAATCCTTTCGCGAAGCACAGGCGTGGTGATACAAAGTTATGCAAAATATTTCGCCTCCCCAATATTCCCACACATAAGTTTGCCGGGTATTCGCTCACGTATTGATTTTCGTTAAGTCATTAACAGGGTGACCCAGATGCGGTGTTTATTAATAACATGTTAATTTTATAATTAATTTTATCCTCCTCTGCTATATTGGCTGTGATTTTGATAGCCGTTTCATATGTTTTTGTAAAGAATTAGATAGCCATTGCTTGTGGAGCATGGAATAATGAATGTGGCTAGGATAGAGAAAAGAAGACAAGATGGATGAATTTGATTGAAGATGAATTTCCAGAAAGATGTTATGGCAAAATAAACGACTGATGCTCGGTGTTACCAATGCGCAATGGTAGTATAGAGCCGCGGGAAATCGTGCCACGGCGGACAGAGCTCCGGCAGGATCTCATGGCGACGTGGAAAGTGCGATTGTCGCAACCCAGTGCTGGGCACGCCACGATTGCGGCGGTAAGTCCACTCTTTGAGGAGTGGCTTGAGAGGTGGCATGGCGTCCTCACCTTCCGCCTGACACAGGTCCTCACCGGACATGGCTGTTTCGGGAGGTTCCTGTTTCGGATAGGGCGGGAGGAAACGCCCGGGTGTTTCCATTGCGAAAATCGCCCTGAGGACACGGTGGAGCACACGGTGGAGGTCTGCCCGGCTTGGGCGGAGTACCGCCGTGTCCTCGTGGAGGTGATCGGCGGCGGCGATCTCTCACGTCCGACCCTGGTACGGAGCGAGAGTGCATGGCTAGCAGTCGCCTCCTTCAGCGAAGCAATTATGCTCGCAAAGAGGGAGGCGGCGCAAAAAATAATAAACCTTTTTTGTTTAACCTTTTGCTTTTCAATTTTTTTGGCGGTTTAATTTTTTGTTAAAAAGTTTTTCTTGTAACTAAACAGAAATCGATTTGCTAAAACTGTAACATAATCTGCCTAGTGATGACTGACGGACGACAGTCGTGATGTTATGTTTAGTGTGGTGTTCAATTTAACTATTAAAAAACTCAGGTTTGCTTACCTATGTGCTCTTAACGACACCCCTCGTATATTCTGTGGCTCGACGGTGTCTTTCCCGGCAACCTGGGTGGCGAAGCTCGGCGAGCAGTACAGCGTCACATCACAGAATCGCTCTGAAACACAATAAGAAGGTTGTAACCAATTATATATTACCTTTAAATGCGTTACCGGCGCTTCAAATTTGCAAGATAAATGACAGGTAATTGCCTGTCGACGCGGCGCGGTAGTGACGCGGCGCAATCTAGTGACGTAACTAAATATACACCGTGACATTTTAGTCGTCTTACAACGGTGGTTCACGCAATGTGTCCGACATAAAATACCTTTAGACACGATACAAAAATTGTTAAGATAACAGGTGCAAAGAAAAATAAATAATTATTTAGAATTATGAAACACCCTATTTTTACATATTAAACGGTGGAAGATACCTACCCAGCGCACGAGTCGAGCAGATCATTCCATCTTCATAATAGCTACGTCATGCGTCTTAGTGAATGACATTTAATTTTTTTAAATTATTCATTTGTTCATATATATTTTTTTTTTTAAACGATTAGTAATCTCAACATAACGTTTTGATAGTTACGTTGAGATCTTACCTCCAGACTTGATGGAGTGACCTGAAGGTGTACATGACTGCTACTGGACCTAATAGACGAGTAGAGCTAGATGTGCCGAGTTTGGGCTCGTTTTGTTAGTTACGTTGAGATCTTACGTCCGGACGATGGTAAACCTGAAGGTGTAGGTACTTTGAAGACTGCTACCGGAACTAATAAAGCTACCTGATAAGAATGTTTATAGTTTAAATACCTCTTACATCACAATTATTGTTTTAGATGCCAAAGCCTAAGACGTTTGGTAAAAAATCTCGTAAGTAACTTCCTGCCTGTAGAATTAACGCAGAAGAGAAGAGCCTTCCAGAATCGATCGATCCAGAATTCAAAAGAAATATGGAACTACGGGAAAATTCTTCACATTGTCATAATAATATAATTAAAACTAAGAATTGATAAAAAAATATACATATGTTTTTTTTCGCTAGTTTTATTCATTTTTATCATTTACAATATACATTGCACAAATTACATTGGCAATCCATCCCAATTTGATAGTCCAAAGCATTGTTTTTTGTTGGTGTGCAAACTATTTTTTTATAAGATTTATGAAGCCATTAATAAAGTATAAGTATACCAATATACTTATATTAACCGTTCTATGTGGTGTAATAGCACCATACCATTTCTTCCCGTGGGTGTCGTAGAAGGCGACTAAGGGACTTACTAGAGATTGGGCAGCAGCTTTCTTTATGCATTTGACCACCATATTGCGATCGCCAACCCGCCTGCCAAGCGTAGCGATTATGGCAAATCCCCCCTTTTAGGGGAAGCTTCTGTCTAGCAGTGGACGTCTTCCGTCTGATATGATAATGATGATATTGGCACAGTGTGTATGACAAATAAACGCCTTTCTTTCTGCTTTCTTTGCTCTTTTGTTTTCGAGAACCCACTTGCATTTATTTGATACCATTACAAATTTATTACAATTATGAAATACTAAATAAAACAAAATAACATAAAATTATGTTATTTTGTATTTAATTATTAGTTTTCAAACAGATTGTCGCGCAAATTGTAAATACATAGGTACTTTGGTAACTAGTACTTGCTTACCAACCAATCAGTGTGCAATTAAATTAAATGAATGGTAATTAATCTACTTTTATGAACACGAAACATTACAAACTTTTTGAAAAAAAAATCAACGTAAGCATTAAAAAAATACATGTCTAAAAATTTAATAAAAGTAAGCTCAAGTATCAAGCCGTGTCAGTTTACTCATAATTTCGCCGCTACGCACAAATCGTTGTGTGTGTGAGCTGTGCACGTGGAGAAGTAGTAAGACTCAATACCTAGAATGGAAGCGCGTTAACTCGTAAATGCGTCCTTAATAACTTTGACATACAATGAAGTTCTCCTAACTTAACAGACAGCTGTACTGCTGGGGCGTTTGCTTTCTTCTTCCGCGCTAAAACACTAGGAAGTGGTGAAAAGGGCGGGCGTTTTAGGGGACTGTTTTATGTCATTTTTAACGCTGATGGCTGATTCTCGGCCTAATTTTAATAAATGAGTAGGTAATTAATTTCTATTCAGTAAGCACGGACATTATTCATCTCAACCTAAAGCTATTGTAACGCGTTTTTCCCAGAGTCAATAATAACTTATGTGTCGATTAGCCTTTGTTAGCTAGTTTTTTAAATTGAAAAGTATCCCACGGGAACGTACTACCGGGATAAAAAGTATCTTATGTGTTAATCTAGGTCATAAACTACCTGTGTGCCATATTTCATCTAAATCCGTTCAGCCATTTTTGCTTGATTGAGTAGCAAACATTTCAACACTTAAATATCCAAACATATAATCTTTCACATTAATAATATTACACAGTAGGAATAGGAAAGTACGAATTATAGGATAGTAGGATTGAAAACCCATAGCTTCGGGTTTTTAGAACGATTACACAACGAAATACTACGGATATCCGGTTACTCTTCAGTATCCGGCTGAATACCTTTACCTACCGAAACCGGATACTTAATTGTTTAAAAAAATGTTGATGAATTAAAATATTTCATCATATTTTAAGTTATTAGAAATTATTAAGATACTTTTACATACAAAATACTTCTGCTGATCCCTCCTGTGAGAACAAGGCGACGTTACATAATTTATCTTCAGGAATCAAGGTTAAGTTCACCGCCCTCTAAGCTTCGGCCGAGGACTAAGAATAATTAGACTGTCAATCAAGATTACAAGTATATTAGGGAATGAGTAAGGCGTTCCTACATACCAAATTCATTTTAAGCACACGTTTTAAATTATGTCAAAATGTTAAGATATTATCATTGGGAAATTATAATTATATAGTATGAAATAGGTTAAACCAATGTTATTATTGTTAGGTAACTACTAAATTAACTAAGCCCCTGTTAAGTTTAATACAATGGAGTGCCACATAGCATAACATCACGCCTATATTGGCCGAAGAATTAGGCAGAGATTTGGGTCCCTTGTATAAAGGAGGATCGAGCTTATTGCCATCGACTAGGTATGAATCCAGCCAGCGGGCTGATACTGACAATTACCTGACTCGGTAAGACTGAATTAATGTGAGAATTATGTAGTTTTTTTTTTTTTTTTTTTCAGTTGGTTTTATTGATGGTCGGGTGGTTTTATGCCAATAAACGCATTTTTCTTTTTTTCTTTCTTTGTACACTTTATGCAGCCTACACAAAAATTGGTTGTCATGGTATGGGCATGCGATACGGAGGAATGTCGTGAAGAAAGTTTTGTGTATGAATGTCGATAACTAGAGGAGTAGGGAGAGACCAAAGAAACGCTGGATGGACTGTGTGAATGATTATATGGTTAGACAGGGTGTGACTACGGAGGTGACGACTGATAGAGAAGTGTAAAAGAAAAAGACTCGTTGCGCCGACCACAAATAAATTGAGATAAGGGCAGGAGACGATGCGGCCTATAAAGTCCTTTCTTTAAAAGCTTGCACTGGCTGGACAGGTCCACTCAAATCAGTGTGGTTCTTTACGCAAAAGACCATTTGAGACACTAACCTACATGGTCCTCACATGATCTGACCAAGATTATGTCTGAACTTTAAAAGAGGTTTTAACCCTAAGTTTCTTTCGCCGTCGTCTTCTCAGGGATAGTCAGATGAAATGTCCATTCCATCAAACTTATTATGCAAATGGAAAAAAAAAATGTAAATAAGTGTTACGCCGCATATTTGAGTCGATTGGTATCAAAATTGGTCAAAATGTATGTAAAATAAATGGATTTGACTAATTTTGATACCAATCGACTCATTTGTGTGCCTCTTGGCATAACATAGCGACCTATGACTGTAATTTAAGAACTGTATTCACTACCTATGTTACACAAATAAAAATGATTTGATTTGATTTGATTTTGATTTGATTTGATAAAAAATAAGTAAATAAAATTTAAGTATGTTAAGTATCATTGTAATTTTTAAGTATTACATTGTAATGCCTAGTTGCTATTGCTTGTCATTGATTTTTTGTTTTTTTTTTTTGTGTTCAATATTAAGTTCAAGTCTCACATTTAATTTCATATTGTATTTAAACTTTTTTTAAATTCTTTTTTACAAATATTTCTTTTTAAATTGAAATGAGCGGCTCGCCATCACACAGATAAACCCTGAGAGGTTTTCGTTGTGTGGCTAAAATCAATTATGTAATAGGTTAAGTGTTATTGAAAATAAAAATAAATAAATAAAAATATTCATTTTTTTTTATATGACGTGTGAAATAGAAAACGTAATACGTTTTTTTCTATTACGTAATACATGTGAATGGGTATAAGTGTAATGAGCCTATAATGTTCTCACTGCTGAGACACAGGCTTCCTCTCAGTCAGAAGGAGTAAGCCGTCATCCACCACGCAGGCCCAGTGCGGTTTGGTGAGTTCTTGGTTCAAAGATATTACGGTTTCCTCACCGTTTTTGAGAGTCGTAGTGATGAACTGGGCACAAAGTCCCATATAATAAGGAGTAAGCCAATTGCCATACCACGAAGAAGAAGAAGAAGATTGAAATCAATCGGGCACAAGTTCGGGACCTTTGTCCAACCTGGTAATCCAAACTAGGACTTCACGTCCAGCACTTGCGACTGGTGGACTAATAAGACATTTAGAAGGTTTAAACTGTAATGTACTTAATTAAAGACAACACCATAGAACTAAATTATACCTAACTCTACAGATTTTCCTTTCATTATAAAATAATACATGGTCACCATTTTTTGGATGTGTGCGTAAAATTTGGCAGTTATAAATTAAATTCTATGTATTTTAAATGGGCGGATACAGGCGGGGATCGCAGCCAGAAACTGACCAATCAGCGCCTCGTATAATCCACCTTTCCAATTTTATAAAAATACCTAGATTTTGAAGGTGAAACGGCATACGAGAACCGGCTTCATGATTATTATTTTTGTTGTCGCTATTTTTAAAACTAAAACCAGTTTTTTGGCGAGGAAGGTTATTTTTGGAGGCTATTTATATTTGGGTTTTTATACTTTATCTATTATGTTCTTGCCTACTGTTCAGATGGCAACGGTTTTATGTGTGTTTTTGATTAGATCGATAAGATAATAAGCAGGATAAAAGTTTAACCAGTGCGCAAACTGTAACCATGAATTCAGCATGTGATTGACATGACCATGACCTCTGAGTTTGTTTAGGCTTTTCTTCTCAGGGAACAGTCAGCTAGGAAATGCCGCCGCCATCTAGTTTTAAAATATTGACTCGTAAAAGTGTCTTTTAAGATCTAGTTACATAAATAAAAATTTCAAATAAACATTTAATTTCATGATTCTGGAGCCCCCGGGGTAGCATAAAAATTTTTCGTCAGTTAAACAAAAGACAAAATCAGCTATTCCATACATTTTGACCGCATAGGTAATGCACTTTTCTATGAAACAGCCGATTTTATTTTTGTATAACCGACTAAAATTTTCTATGCCAGGGATCTAGAAACAGGGGTATAGTTTGCGCACTGGTTTAAATTTTACCCTGTATGGGGGGCCCTGGGTCTACCTAAGCACGCCTCCCAATACTACGGGCGATTCCTGCTGCCTATCAGGGAGCCTAATCTGTAAGTCCGCCAACGAAGATTCAGGCCAGCTCCAAAACTTCCGATTTAACCCTACTCCCGATTAATTAACTTTTTCGGTCGGGCAAAAACACAACGGGAGTGAGGTCAACTGTCAAATCGTTTTGTCAGTCATTCTCAGTTCGGGCCTCGAACCAATCTTATGATGTCCGAAGGTAATACCGAGAAGGAAACGCCCGTAACTTTGCCCGGAAGTACGGAATACGTGCTTAGAGACTTGACCCCCACGTACGTTAGTTTGGAGCCTGGGGTCCCTACTGAAGTCCGTCGTCAAAGATACGGGTCCGTCCAAAACTACAGAATGTACCCTACTCCCGCTGAATTAACTTTTTCGAACGGGCAAAAGCATATGAGGATTAAGGACCACTGTCAAATCGTGTTGTCAGTCATTCTTAGTTCGGGCTGATGTATTTACTTATAGTACACTGACCACTCACATTTCGCCAGCTATGTTTAAGTCTCATGTAATAAGCGGCGAGACTTTTACGATAATGATGATGTTATAATTTACACAAAGTAAAGAGCCTGCTTTTTTTTTAGGTGGGAAGTCATCAAATAACTTCTCCCGCTCTGGGTGGAGCGGGAGGGCGTGTCAGACTTTTACTGACTAAAACCCACCCGTGTTCCCTCAGTTGCCTGTGTGCCAGGGGCCGCGGTATCTCTTTCGAACAACCCGCACCCCTGGCAGAAGTAAAGAGCCTGCTTGGATGCGTTTTTTCAATAAGTATTTATTATTGTATTATTGCCTTGGTCAAGTCAAAATATAGTAAATTTCAATCGTAAACTATGTACTATCATATCAGCTGAAAGACTTCCACTGCTGGACATAAGCCTCCCCCGAAAGGGGGGATTTGCCATAATCGCCACGCTTGGCAGGCGGGTTGGCGATCGCAGTATGGTGGCCAAATGCATAGAGAACGCTGCTGCCCATTCTCTAGTAAGTCCCTTCTACGACACCCACGGGAAGAAATGGTATGGTGCTATTCTTTTACGTCCGGCACCACACGGAACTATGTACTATATGAATACAGAATTGTTACTATTGTCTCAGTGACTATTTTGATGACAGTTCTTTGACATAATATTGAATAATAATAATAATAAACAAATAATAAAAATAAAAAAATAATTAATAATTAATAATTAGTTAGTTATTAGTTATTAACAATTTGTACAATATGTTTAAGTTTTTTGAACTAAATATAAATATAAAATATAAATACCGGTGAAACACGCCAACATTGCCCCCATTTATCAAACAAAACCAGATATTTCAAGATTTTTGTATGCAACCCGGGACGTATTTTTTATCTGTGGCAATACTAAGATCAAATGCATGCATTGGTTTACTAAAATTTAACATTTGTCATCGCTTTCTTGATTATACAAACAATTTTCAAGGCGGTCAAAGTTATCTGGACTTTTAGCCAACATTACCCACCATGATTTTAAGCGGAATTATAACCCTTATTTGAAAGCCATACAAATTATTAAAAGGTTTTTGGTAATACTACCCATAGCCTGAGAAATTTATTCTAAATCATAAATATTTTCTTATTAAAATGAATGGGCAATCTTACCTTATCTTTACAGTAATTGGCCCGCAAAAAATACACTTCGTCTTCGACAAGTGTCGACAGGTAACTAAGTGAAGTAAGGAGCGGACGTGCCATTCTGTGTTGCCACACGTATATTTAATTTTCTAACAATATTATTAGTGTTGTCGTAAGTTTGGTATTTTTTGTGAAATTAGTAAATTTCCTTAGAAACTTTGTTTTGGGCAAAGATTTCCCTGGTAGCAAAGTTGGAGTATTTCACGGTATATATATATAATATTCGTTTACTCATAACGTGACTATTTATACATGACGACTCGGTGGACAGTGTCAACTTTAAATGCTTTTCATATCAGTAGCTTATTGACATTTTTATTATTTTATATTGACATTGTCGCATTTCGTTAAATATTCTGACATTACCTATTGCATTTTTATTAAATTTTATAATATTTAAAATAAAATAAAATTGTCATAAGATACTACCGAATTATTATACCTACTGAAATTAATTTACTTAATTGGCAAAAGCCTACCATAATTGTATATTTGTACGCCAAATGGCAAAACAGAGAAACTGTAATTGACAATTGTACCATGTTGCACACTGTTGTAACCTATGTTTACAAATAAAGACTATTGATTGATTGATTGATTGATTAAAAGCCCCGAATAAGTAGGCCGAGGTGCATGTACATTTCATTAGTATTTTTAAGACCCATATAATAATGGGCTTACCATTGCCATCATTTGGGCACAAATCCAGACACCGGGCTGCTACTGAGATTCTCCAGATGGAAGAATCATGCTCAAGAGTAGCGCTTGCAACCAGAAAACCAATGAGGCAAACAAAAATCTGTCGAAAATGTGTTTCGAAATAACAATGAATTATTCGAATATACTTAACCCGTTATCAAACATCGCTTTTACAATGGTGTCAAGTTAACGATGATTTCCAGTACTGGCGTCACGCAAATAAAAATATAGCATAATAAAAACTTTTGTCCAAAATTCTAGATCATCAACATTTTAGTCGATCAAAATAAATGAAATCTTCCATATATAAAGATTTGCTTCTAAAAATAGAAAATTAATTAAACCTACATAATCTTAATAAATTAACTTAGTTTAGTAACTCTCTCACGGAAATATGTTTGAACAGAGAATTCCATGATATGACACATCTTGCTTTAAAAAACAATTGTATAAAATATGAAGAGTTCCCTCGATTTATCCAGGGTTCCATCTTCAGATCCTGACCTGTTGACCATGAGACCACCTGGGAAGTATACCCATACAAACAAAAAAAAATCTATATCGGTTCAGGCGTCTTCGAGTAATCGGGGAACATACATAAAAAATAAAATAAGGTTCCGACGAATTGAGCTGAGACCCTTCTCCTTTTTTGAAGGCGGTTAAAAAGCAAATCATGTTTATTTTTCAACCTGTATTGTTCCGCTGTTCCTAGCATGTTTTCCTTGTTTCGTTATGATTACTCTTAAGGTGAATCTAGACCACTGTTTTCCATACAAACTTCGGGAGTGTATTACTCCACTGTTCGACAATGTACATCAAAAATTAAACATGGTATGGTTTTGTCTCATTATTAATATTGTCTGTACGGAAACAGAATACTAAAATAAAAAGCCATTAAAAAATTAAGAGCCAACAAAGATTCGTTTTTCTTGCTAATTTAACCTAACTTTGGGCGTGTTTAAGTAATAAAAGAAGTGTTAAATCTGAAAAACCAAGTCGGTACCGACAAAGCTCAAGTATCGAAAAGTTCAATAAACTTTATTGGCCCTTGATTTATGCTGTGGTTTTTTCATAAAACCCGATCTTCCGAAGGACTGTTCTTAATTTTTTACGCGCCTGTTGTACTATAAATGATCCTGCATCTCACTCAATAATGTTGTACGTGTAGACTAGCGTCTAACTACTCATCACTGATACTACCTCTGTCGGACACGATGCCTGGTGAGACAGCGTGCTTTTTAGCCAGGCCCATCAGTGAGTTCGAGCCCGCGACTCAGTTCTCCTTAACTACATATTATTAGATCTAATTTCGCTACGCTGTCAACTGGTAGAATATATCCAAGAGACTGACGGCATTGCCACGTTGTATGGCAAAGCTTAGCCCCTGGCCAAGGCTGCCAGCCCTTAGGTCATGGGAAGTGTCACCCAGGCGTTTGAGGATTTGTTTTTTTTTGCGATTCAGATTTTTTTTTGACGCCATATTTAAGTCTGCTTAGAGGTTTCCTTTACGGAGTATCTCTGAGGGATAGAATCCGGAATGGAGGTGATCCGGCATAGAACCAAAGCTGTCGACATAGCTCACAGAATTAGCAAGCTGAAGTGGCAATGGGCCGATCACATTAGCCGTAGAACCGATGACCGTTGGGGCAAACGTAAGGTAGAACGCCCTCAGGCTAGGTGGGGCGACGATCTTCGCCGGGTGGCTGGTAGCAGCTGGATGAGAGTTGCCGAGAATCGAGCTGAATTGCGTGCTATGGGAGAGGACTATGTCTAGCAGTGGACTGCTGTAGGCTGATGATGAAGGTTTACTGCTTCGTTGGTCCAGCAAACGCTACTGCTGAGTACAAGGTCCTCGATGCCCAGTTCGGGCAGAATGTTATTGGGTTTTTCTATCTGAAATTTCTCAGCAGCCCGGAGTCTGGATTTATTACCTAGGACTAGAACAACTGGCGAGATGTGGATGTACTGTGGGCCTTTGCCCAGCCCTTTAAGAAAACAAGACGTGATGTTTTGTTATGTAAACTTGAAAGGAGGCGGTTTTAAAGAAGTTTTACATACCCCTTTTGCCTCGTTTACGTTCACACATCTGAGGCCCTAGTGTGAGTTCAATTTAACCATCTCGATCAAACGCATCGAGCGCGTTCGGCGCTCCGATTGGTTCGTTACCAGTTCAGGGCCAATCGGAGCGCCAAACGCGCTCGATGCGTTTGATCGAGATGGTAAAATGAAACTCACACTATGGCCTCTGAACCTAAACTTAACCGAATACTATGAACCTGAACTTTGAGAAGAACATCATCAATAAGGTCACTAAAGGTCCTCCTAGGGTGCCCGCTCCCGGGATTTCCATCCACATCCGCCTTGTGAATCAGCCCCAAATCTATGATTTTTTCGAACCGGGGCAGAAACTTGATAGTAACGCCCCTCTCTCCAGCGTTTGAGATAAATTAATTAGGTGTGGGCCTGTGTGGCGCCTTTTTCTTATAGGTCGACGGTTAGCCAACCAGGCTTCCGTATGCTAGGCGCTTTGTGGAGCAAGTTTTTTTATTTTGAATCATACTATATTATGATTTTGGCGCCCTCTGAAACTGAACCCCCCCCTAGATCCGGGGCTGTTGTGAATACATTTTGTTAGTCACCCTTCATTCATCCTCTACACATGAGCAAACCATCTAAGCATTTTTTTATTTAGTTTTGTCACTATAGCCTCTTTTAAACCGCAGTTTTGCTTTATCTCATCATTCAAAGTCACACCTCACATGCTTCGCAAGGAACGTATTACCTCAGCATTTCAAGATATTTAATAAAAGCAAGTTGCTGGCAACACCCTCACAATGCTAGTTCAACCATTCATTTGTCTAGACTGTTATGAAACATCTTCGTTTTGTTTTTAATACTTCGTTCCAGTGTAATCTTTTCAAATTACTACAAAAACACGACCAAGACCCGGTAATTCCAAATGGCATGCCATTTTTAGTTTAATCATCATAAAGCTAATTTAAGAGACGGGCAGTATTTTTTGCTGGCCGAATATTCTGTGGCCCAATATTCCGAATAGTGGTCAAATATTCAATTATTATTATTAGGTAGGTACAAACGCTTGCAATAGTTCATTCCCGTATTAATAATAAATATTATTTTTATTGATTAATTGGTAATTTTGTATTTTAATGCGTGGCTAAGATGACATCTGCGCATGTGTTTGTTAATATTATGCACCAAATATTGTAGAAGTATTTATAAACTGGCTTCTGCCCGTGACTTCGTCTGTGAGATTTTTTTTTCATTTTACTCGGCTTGTAAGAGTTATATCGTGATATTAATTAGTCTAGAACCTATCTTAAGAATTGAGTTTTTAATGCAAAAACAATTTTTGAAATCCGACTGATAGTTCCAGACATTAGCGCATCCAAACAAACCTCTTTAGCTTTATTAGTAGTACTTGCTTTTTCCCGCCGCTCTGCCCGGAACGATGACTCGGTGAGGACCGCAGAAGTTGTATTCGAGAAGCACAGCACCGGTCGAAGTGTTGATGTTTGGGCGAAGATTTTCAGCATCGTCTTTCGGCGAAAATGCTAACGATACCGATGATGAGACGACCCGCATACCGAAACTTCGGCTCACTCTAAGTTATTACCGATTTGTTTTGCTTATGAAACAATTACTTAAACGTATATTTCATAGCTTCGGGAAAATCCTAAATGAATAATTGATTGTAATCTTTACTTGCCACCTTGGACACCTACTACTTTTTTTTTTCATAATTCGTTTTTAATTAAGCTAATGCTAAATTTTAAAACTTCGATACCTATTTTTAAGCTTACAGCACATCAATGTAGGAAATCTGTGGTTTTTATTTGGGTGGGAAATCATCAAATAACTTCTCCCGCTCTGGGTGGAGCGGGAGGGCGTGTCAGACTTTGTTCCCTCAATTGCCTGTGTGTCAGGGGCCGCGGTATCTCTTTCGAACAACCCGCACCCCTGGTAGGCATCGGCCCTTGCGGGCTCCACCAGTTGGCGCTGACATCTCTTTGAGGCGCGCGTGGAACACAACGCGCCGTCGACCCGGGCTTGGTCCTTACTGGACAGCGAGCTACCCATTACTCGCCGTCCGCAAGCCCGCGCCTACGGTGACCTGGGAGGAAATCTATGGTTGATTCTATCTTAGCTTTATGAATTATTAAGTGGTTGTATTCTTCTTTTTTTTCTTCTCTTTTTTTATCCGATAAATTTCGTTACTAGAAAGCATTCGTTCAATTAATCAATCATTTATTCTTTCACTCCTTAAACTCATGTATTCTGTTTGTTTTTATCTCACGTAGCACTAAAAATCAACAAATTAGTAATAAGTGGATAATGTTGCTATGATAAATGTTTTGGTTTAGTAACATTTATTTTTACTCTTGTTTTTAACCCCGAAATAAAATAAAATAAAAAAGTTTTGTTTTTCGAAAATTTTTACGCAACGAATGCTAAAGTCGAGATGAGATTGCCAATAACATTAAAAAAAACAGCAATAAATAACATAGTGCAGTCTCTTTCTAATGTAAGGTCGCGGGGTCGAAAAATTAAGCGCTAATAGGTATTTATTTATAGATTGCGCCTTCTGCAATTTTGACAAAATTTCCTGGTCAATCAATTTGCACAAAATCCACTCACCCGAAACGAAACTTAATATATTATTTTCTGTAGGCGATCCGCACGAAGTTCAGTCTTTTGTTGGCGAATCGACAGTAATAAGTATGAAGCAATAGGCACGTTTTGAATTTTATGCAAAAAAAAAAGAAAAAAAAATGGTGTTACTAAATGACAAGAAGAAAAGGAACTAATGTAAATACTTTCTTCTTCTTCTTTAATCGGTCCGTCAATACTGAGGATCGTGGTTACTGGACGCCTTTAAGCGGACAGCCTGCCTCCTTCGACTCCGGTCTGAAGTTGCCATCACCGCCTGCTGAAATTTGCTGGAGGTAGCTTTCTTTATTTAGTCAGACCATCTTGTTGGCCACCGGCTCCGTGCTAACTTTCCTCCGGTATTGCCAACAAAGACCAGATTTTCTAGGCTTCTATTTCATCTTCGCGTTATCTGGCCGAAGTAGGTAAATAGGTAAAAACGCTGTAAGAAAATTATAGAGAATCGGGTCTTGATATCGAGCTGAGATAGGACATTTGTGCGTTTGGCTGTCCATGGTATTCGGAGTATTCGCCTGCAGCACCACATTTCGAATGCGTCTATCCTCTTGCTCGGATTGTCCAGATCTCAACTCCATAGAGGAAAATCGGAAACCGAGTGCCCTGACCAATCGGACTTTGGTTTTGTAGCTTATACCACGGTGTTTCCAGATGTTCTGCAGGCGTGTCATAGCATCTTTAGCCATGGCTATACGTCTTTTTACTTCTGGGACGCAGCTGCCGTCATTATTAATAATAGAGCCCAGATAAATGAAACTGTCCACAGTATCGATGCCTTGGATGTTCAAAGCGCCCGATCATGCGGTCATGCTCCCTTGTCACGGCTTGCAGTAGCGTCGGGGGTCGGGTTGCCTCCTTCCCTCAAATACGGCGAGGGGGGTTATGGCTGATCTTTGCGTTATGCTCGTGAACGGGTGCTGCTTGTGGTGACTGGTCGTCTTGCTGACCATGGTTTTGTTGTTGTTGATAGTTTTAACTGTTTATTTTACTCCGAAGGTCCTAGTTTAACATTTGTTACTTCTAGCTAAAATTATGTGAACATAATGCCGCATTGCATACGTAAGCGGGCACGCCCTTTATGCCTGGAGGCTTTATTTTAGGTTTTAAGTTCTGTTTATGTTTTTATTATTTATTTCTGCTTGAGTACATTTTTTTAATGATTTTTTTTGTATATTGGCGTGTGCTAGCTGACATATAGCAAATATTTTAATTTTATGTTTCGTAACGTTAATTACGTAACTAATGTATAGAATCAAGTTCTTCTAACATAACAGACAGCTGTGCTGCTGTGGAGTTTGTTGCGCCACTTCTTCTTTCCAGCACTAGGAAACTAAAGCACTAGGAAGTGGTGAAGGGCGGGCGTTTTGAGGGACTGTCTTATGTAATTTTGACGTTCAACAAGTGCTGACACCAGCCTGGTTTGAATAAATGACTTTTGATTTGATTAGTTTTCCCGCATGATCACAAGCTTGGTTTTCTGCCTATTTATTGCTAGCCCTAATTTGCCACTTTCCACCTCCAATCTACGTAGTATCTCCTTCAAGTCGTCGAATGTTGTTAGCAAGGAAAACATTGTCATCAGCGTATCGCAGATTAGAATTGCGCTTTCCACCAACAGCAAACCCTTTTTCCCAGCCCGTAATAGGGTATTATCCAATTTTTCAAAAACTGTTTTAATTTGAAGATTGGTACGAAATATGTAAAAGAAAAATAAAAAAATATTTATAAATAATTATTTTTTTATTTTCTCAATTAAAAACGAACAAAATCAAATGTATTTTTCGTTGTTTTGAATTTACCGCGAAAACGATCCTTACGATGAATTTTTATCACGTGACCAGACGTGACGTCAGCTTCGTCAGCAACGTCGCCCTCCCGCTCCACTCAGAGCAGGAGAAGTTATTTGATGACTTCCCACCCTTAAAAAAAGAAGACCTGCCCTAATCGAACTCTATTATCCACCACATCATTATAAACACAGCTATAAAAGACGTCACAAATTTTTGACGGGCAACTATTTATTATACCTAACAATTTAATTCTATATTTAAACGAGTATGCTAATGTTGCCATGTCAAAAAAACGTGCATAATTAGGGTTGCTAGCGTGGAAACGTACTGATATTTTCGAGTTTTTTTTTACATGTGGCATTTTGATCTATCATACGATTTTTTTTGCTGTGATTAAAAAAATATTGGGCTTGAGTTTAGTTTTTTTTTAAATAAATATTTACATCCGTATAGGCAGGTTAAATTCCGTCCTGCGTTAGAGTAGGGCCCTTAAAATTTTTAAGCGACGTATGTACAGACGCCAGCACGTCAAGCTATCCCAAACTGTAAAATTTTCCCAATTGAACATGGACCTTATTGTTTTGTAATAAAGTTGAAAACTATCAGAGAAATTTGACAGATTGTGATAGCTTGATGTGCTGTCATGTACATGATTTTCTTTTACGAGGTTATTATTGCATATTGCAAAATTCGTAAGAAAATTTGAAGTTCGCGGCCTACCTTAGTGGTGGCTTTATGCAGGCATCATCTGCCTAGCCTTGTCTCAATTATATTGGGGTCTGCTCCCAGTCAAACCGGTTGCAGCTGAATACCAATATTTAACATGGAGCGACTGCCTATCTGACCTTCACAACCCGGTTATTGAGTAATACCCCTTGGTAAGACTGGTCGTCAAACTTTTGGGCTTCTGACTACTCGTAAAGTCTGTCAAAGACTTGACACATTATTTGAAGTAAAAAAAACAGGCTCTAAAAATAATGTTTCCAAGAAAAACAGACTTATTATATGATATGATAATATTTAAATTTAAAACAAATCTATAAATAATAAGTCAATAGACACCCACACATTAATAATATCGAAATTATTTTACTTACTAACACAAAAATAAATCGACCTAAACTATTTTTAGCTAAATTATAAATTAATTTTATTCAAATCGAATTCGAAGGCACGTCACACAACCTTAATTTTCGAATCAAGCTATTGCGAGACTCACGCGTCCAATAACATTCAAAATAGGAACCAGTTTTATTTATTTTCGTCTGAACCGGATTTCGAAATCATTTTTGAAAATGGAATGGTATAAAATTAACATACGTCGGGGCTTTTTTTAAACATTCTTTTTTTATTTTTGGAAAATACGTGACTAAGGCTCCTATGCCACGGCCAACAAAGAAGCGACTAGCCAACAATTTTCTCGTCACGAAACGTACAAAAGTTTTTAGGTCCCTTGTAAGTAAAAGATCAATCTTCCTAGCCTTTTCCCAACTATCAGTCCTGCTGTGTATCAACTACCTATCTGACCTCCACGTCTCAGTTACTGGGTAATACGATACCTCTAGGTAAAACTGGTTGTCAAACTTAAGTGTAAGTAAAAGACATAAATATTAATAGTTAATCGCTCACACCGCTGCCCGTCGGCGAGTGCACGTTTGTCGCAGCGACAAGAGCTATCAAAGAGAGTACTCGCTTAGCGAGGCAAGCGTGGCTGCCAGAACACTCGGTGAGCAGGAGAGTCACGCTTGCTACTTACGCATGGCATAATCAATTAGTCTATAATGTTTCCACAGCTGGGACACAGGTATCCTCTCTATGAGAGGGAGTGGGATCGACCACACGGGCTCAGTTCGGGTCGCTTATCTTAAAATTTTTGGTTCTAGGGCCGATTTCCTCGCAATGTTTTTGTAGGGGATTCTTATTGAAACACCTTATTACATACACTTTTCATTTATTAAGCCGCGCACTTATGGAACACTAACTCGTTTTACATTTCAATTTTTCTTAAGTAGTTTTCTACTAGTACAAGTAGCGGGTAGGCCCACTGATAATTATTTATATTTAATGCTTCTAAACCAATCAACAATAAGAAAGGCCGGGATATTTTGGTCAAGCATGAGTCTAATTCTCGACAGGTTTAGACCTGTTCGGACAAGTTTTTGCTTGCTCGAGGGCGATACCATTTGTTGCGTATGTGTGTGTAGGTGCCTGTTAATGTTTTACCTGTGTGTTTTTGTCGAGTTAGAACCTGCTTTATGGGTGATACCATTAGTTTAGATATTTATTTACCTTTTGAGGATGTGTGGGGTGCTAACTACGTTTCTTATTGATTGGTTTATAGCTACATTAGGTATTGATAAAACTTATTATTAACTATGGGAGATGAAAACTATCCCTATGCTTAAGAATGTAACAACGAATTACCTATCTATTTTACCTATAAGAAAATGGTTTTTTATTGTTTAATCAAACTCTTAATTATTAATCAGTTCTTCTTGTAGTCGCCAACAGTCTCCCCCTCAGTGCGTTGCACTCCATCTCGTTGGGGCGACGTTGCTGGTACGATCAGGACTAGGCGCGATGCTGGCCGCCGCAGGACACCCGCTGCAGTTCGCACGTCTACGATCCTGGTTCTTCCGTCTGGTCCGGGATGAGTGGCGACTATCTCGCCGCGTGGCCACGAGTACCGTGGCAGGGTGTGGTCGACGATCAGGACTATGTCGCCCAATGTAGGGTCCTGATAGTGAGGACCTTGGTTGTAGCGTGGCGAGAGAGTTGGTAGGTACTCTCTCAACCACCTTGACCAGAAATGATCGGTCAAGCGTTGGGATGTCTTCCAGTTGGGAGAACCGATGAGTTCTGTGTCGTCGAAGGAGCCAAAGAGGGTAGCTCCGCATGAGCGCCCGATGAGGAAATGGTTCGGGGTCAAGGCTTCTTCTTCTTCTGGGTCGGTGCTGACGGAGAAGAGGGGTCTCGAGTTCACGATGTGCTCGGCCTCCAGAAGCAATGTGTGGAGTATTTCTTCTTTAGGTTGCCGCTCGTGTAGTGTTGCTGAGAGAGCGACTTTTACGGATCGCACCATTCTTTCCCAGGCTCCGCCCATGTGGGGGGCTCCAGGAGGGATGAACTTCCAAACGATGCCCATTTTGTTTACTTCTTTTCCCAGAGTCTCGATGGCTGCAGTGATTTCTCTGTTGGCACCGATGAAGTTGGTTCCGTTGTCGCTCAGGATAATTTTCGGTGTTCCTCTTCTGGCGATCATTCTTCGTAGCGCGAGGATCATGGAGTCGGTTGATAGGGAGTTAGCCAATTCTAGATGAATCGCTCTTGTGGTGAGGCACGTGAACAAAGCTCCCCAACGTTTCTCTGTACGTCTTCCAATGGTAACAAACATAGGTCCGAAATAGTCTACTCCTAGGCAGGTGAAGGGAGGGCTGGCCTTTGTTAGACGTTCAGGTGGCAGATCTCCTTGAGGTGTGATCTGTGGAGTCTTCTTCCGAATTCTACACCATCCGCAGTCTCGTGCTACCTTTTTTACCATGTTTCGAAGCGATGGTATCCAATATTTCTGCCGGACCTCATTCATCACGGTGTTGTGGTTCCCGTGATTGAAAGCTTCATGGAGGTATTTCACTAGCAGCTGGGTTATTCGGTGACGTTTGTCCATCAGGATCGGATTCTTGTATGAAGCTATCAAGTACTTGGCGGCTCCGATGCGGGTGGATAGTCTGATGAGCCCGTCTTCTAATTTGATCGTGAAGTTCTTCAGGTTGGATGTCGAATTAAGGTCTTCTTTCTTACGCAGGGCAGCTAGTTCGTCTGGGAAGCTGTCTTCTTGCACTCTTTTTATCAGCAGTTGTTCCGCCTTTTCTATGTAGAGTGCAGATTTTGGTAGAAAGGCCGCTTCTTTTCTGCTTGGTCTCTTTTCCGACGGTTGGATCTTCTGTTTTTGTATCTTTTTCCAGGCTGGGTCTTGGGTTCTTCTGGTGATGAGTTTTGTGATGTTCACTTTTTTCTTTATTTTTCGCTTGAAAACGTCTATGGCTTGTAGGTACCTTGCTGTTGCGTGAAGTAGGCGTATCCAACTGGAAAATCTCTCTGGATCGGGCACGATGACAGGTATGACTTTCCTGACGCTTAACGTGATGGCGTTAGGCTTTTCCTCGCCCGTATCGGTGATAGAGACTTTTTTCTCTTCTGTAGGCCAATTTCTGGGATCTTCACGCAAGAAGGCTGGGCCATTAAACCATCGATGTGTTACATCGAATTTAGACGGGGTTTCTCTGGTAGCGTCGTCGGCTACGTTGTGTTTCGTCGGAACCCAGCGCCATTCTTTATGCTTCGTCAGCTCTTCTATCTCGGCGAGACGGTGCGCGACGAAGGGCTTGAAACGCCTAGGGTCTGATTTGATCCATGTCAGCGCTGTTCTGGAGTCGGTCCAGAAGTATCTTCGGGTCGTCGTTAAATCCATTTCTTGGCTTGTACTATTGGCCAAGCGGCTTCCCAGTAGACACGCTTGTAGTTCGAGTCGAGGTATTGAAGTTGGCTTGAGAGGTGACACTCTAGCTTTCGCCGTTAGCAGCTTTACTTCCACGCGATTGTCCGGATGTTGAGAGCGCCAGTACACCGCGCAAGCGTATGCCTTCTCACTGGCATCGCAGAATGTGTGCAGCTCCCCCTCGGTCGCGTCGTATGTGAAACAGCGAGGAATTCGAAGGTCTTCAAGTTTCCTTAAATCTTCAAGCCACTTTCTCCATTCCTGTTCTCTTGGTGGAGGTAATATCTCGTCCCATTCTAGGCCGGACCTCCACAAGTTTTGAAGCATCACCTTTCCCTGTACGGTTATGGGTGACGCCAATCCTAATGGGTCGAAGACCGACATCACTGCGCTTGTCGCTTCTCTCTTCGTCGGTGCGCGTTTTCCTTCCTTGGCTTCGTCGGGGGTGTTCCGTAGACTCAGAGTGAAATGAAGACTGTCTTCTTGGACGTTCCAATTGAGTCCTAAGGTTTTCTCGACTTGATCCTTAGGTTCTCCTAGCACGATGGAGTTTGTCTTGGTGTCTGCGTCGGTGAACTCTTCAACCGTCGAAGGGTCGTTGCTCGCCCAGCCTCTCAAGAGGAATCCCCCTTTCTTGTGGATCTCATTCACATCTCTTGACACTTTGGTAGCTGTCGCTGCGTCGGGAAAGCTTGCGATGTAATCGTCCATGTAATGGTTTCGGTTTATCGCTCTGACGGCTTCTGGACAGCAATTGGTGAAATCTTCTGCATTTCTGTTCTTTACATATATAGCGGTACACGGCGAGCAGGCGGCTCCGAATATTAATGATGTCATTCTGTATTCCTTATTTTTCCAAAGAAATCGAAGGCTGTCTCTATCTTCTTCATTGATTTTTATTCTCAGGAACATCTCTTTGATGTCTGCGACGACGGCTACTGCTTCTTGCCGGAACCGGAGCAGGACACCGAACAGTGATTGTAGCAAGTCGGGTCCTGCTAACAATGCGTCGTTCAGCGATTTTCCATTTGATTTAGCGGCGGCGTCGAAGACCAGTCTCATCTTCTTCTTCTGGGGGTGGACAACGGCGAAATGCGGCAGGTACCATGATCTTGAGGAGGCGGGTTCACCTGTTACTTCCTCGGCGTATTTACTGTTGATCAGGTTTTCGACCTGCTCTTCATATTTTCGTTCAAATTCTTTGTCTTTTAAGAACTTTTTCTCCATTCCCCTTAGTCGTCGCGCTGCAGCTGTTTTGCTTTCCGGCAGGCTTTCTTCGTCCGTCTTCCAGATCAAACCTGCACTGAATCTTCCATCAGGTAATCTTTTCGTCGTGGAATGCAGCAGGTCAAGAGCCCGTTGGTCGATGTCGCTGGAGGGTCTCCTCGCGGCGATTCCTAGGGCTTCGATGTCGAAGTGGTTTCTAATCATCTTCTCGAGGCAATCATCTTTTCCTTCAGGCAATGTCACAAGATGATTCACTATTCGTACTGCAGTATTATTTCTTGACTTGGTTCCGTGCAAGACCCAACCCAACTGGGTTCTGGAGGCTACGGGCTTGCTTCGGTCGCCAACTTTTACTTCTTGAGACACGATCAGATGCCAATTGTCCTGTCCGATGAGTACAGTAGGACGAGCGTTTGGATATTTCAGTTGCTCTGCTATCTTTTCCAGATGTGGGCAGTCTTCCAGATCCTTATCGCTGACTTCTTGGGGGGACAAGTGCAAGGCCTTAACGGTGTATCCTGACATTTTCTCCATGCTGCGCTCGAATCTTCCTCTGATCTTGATATCGACCTTCTTTGACTTCTGGCTCATTCGATGACCTCCCACGCCCTCGATTCTTAATTCTTCTTCAGGGCCCTGGGCTCCGATCATGTTCACGATGTCTTCTTCTATCAGGGTCACTGTTGATCCTTCGTCCATGAGGGCGTAGACTTCGGCTTTGGCATCTGGTCCCCATAGTTCTACTGGCACGATTTTCAAGTAGGCTCTTGATATCGTCCGCGTTGCATTCACTGTCGATGCTACAGCTTGGGTATCTTGCGTGGCTGGCTTCGTCCTTTCTTCTGAATGTAACATCACATGGTGACTTCTCTTGCATTTTCCACACGGCTTTGCTTTGCAGCTGAATCTTCTATGTCGTCCCAATAGGCATTTGAAACATATGAAAGCTCGCTTGGCTTGTTCCCATCTTTCTTCTATGGAAGCGTTGACGAACTTATTGCATTTCAACAGTGCGTGTTCCCCAGCACATTCAGGACAGGCGATCTTTTCCGGTTTCTTGGTGTCGTCCTTGCATGAACAGACTGTCGCTGTTTGTGGTTCATCTTCTTCTTCTTCATCATCCGAATCTTCCTCGTTCGATGAATGTTCTTCTTCATTGTGCCGTGCGACTCGAGTGGCGTTCACGCCGCGGGAACCGGGAGGCCGCATGCGGTTTCTTAATCCTTCCTTCTTCACCTTGGTACCCATGAACTCGTGCATTTCGAACTGATCCACCATTTGGTTGAAGAAGTTCATAAGGCTGATGAGGATTGGTTCATCATCTTCTTCTTTGGATGCTCTGTAATCGTACCACCTGAATCGCACCAGGATGCACATCTTCTCAATTATACGATTCGCTATATCACTTGAGTGCAGATAACTTTGCTTCTTCATTTGTTTCACAACGCTGACTGTATTGGCCACTGCTCCAGCGTATCTCACCAACTCTCTTGCGTCTTCAGACATGGGGGTCAGCTTCTCTATGTTTTCTATCTCACTTCTTATCAGATAAGTGGGTCTTCCGAATCGGCGTTCTAATGCAGTTAATACCTCTTCTGGATCCACTTGTGTATAGAGAAGGGACTTCACTGCTTCTTTGGCTTTCCCTTTTATTGCTCTTCTTAATCTTCCCATGTTCTCGATTCCACTGAAGAGAGCCTGCGAGTCCTTGTATGTTGCTTTAAAGGCCATCCAATCTCTTGCGTCGCCGTCAAATTGGTGTAGCTCGCTGACATACTTCGGTGCGCGTTGCATAACCGCTGTTGCCTTGCTGTCTGTTGCTGATTTGACTGCTTCCAATATTGCTTCGGCCAGCTGACTGGCAGGGGTCGTCGTGGGTGGCGTCGTTTCTGCTGTGTGCGGCGCTTCCTTTGCCTTTGACACCCATGCTTCAGTAGCCTTTTCAGCAGCGGCTTTGGTCGCGGTATCTTCTTCATTATCACTCAAGTCCGTATCGTCTTCGCAGACACGCGTTAATTCCAACTTGGTGTTCGCCAGCTTAGCTTTCATCTTGATTTCTTCCAATTGTAATTTCTCTAATTCTAATCTGGCTTCTATTTCTTTCTTCTTATTGCTTGCTTTGTTTGAAGTCGGCTTTGCCTTCTTTTTATTTTCTACCAAGGTAGCATCGGCTTCCTCGACCACGGTTGTGTCTTCGGTAAGCGCGCTGCCGTCTGTCACCTCTTCGGAGGTGGTAGCTGACGTTTCCGTAGTTTCTTCTTCCGTGGTCGAGCGTGTGCTATCTCCTTTACGGCTTCGCGTCATCATTATTTATTCACTTTCACAGCACTTATTGTCAATATTGTTCAGTAACTTACCGGTGTTTATATGTTAGTCCTTTAGCAGAGGACGCGTTGAAGCGAAGGCGTACACACACACTTCGACTTATACAGTACATACACACATTAACGCTTTAGTTCCGTGTCCTTTATGTACTCAGTAAACACCGTTCACGTAATGCTTATGTACTCACTAAACACCGTTCACGTAACGCTTATGTACTCACTAAACACCGTTCACGTAATGCTTATGTACTCACTAAACACCGTTCACGTAATGCTTATGTACTCACTAAACACCGTTCACATAACACATATACTCATTACGCACGTTAACATAACACTTATGTACTCACTATGCACATTCACAAAACACTGGAACAAGCAGGGCTTCGAGTGACACTGGGCTTCGAGAGGGCGCGGCGTGGCTCGTAGTCGACCCTCCCAGCTATAATCTTCACTCGGCAGGTCGTGTGCCCGCCAACAGGTCTTCCGTGGAGGGCCTAGCTTCGAGAATAAGCGATCTTCCTAGTCGTTTATTCCCAGCAATAATCTTCGGCAGCACACGTAGGGCTTCGAGTGATACGGGGGCTTCGAGAGGGCGCGGCGTGGCTCGTAGTCGACCCTCCCAGCTATAATCTTCACTCAGCAGGTCGTGTGCCCGCCAACAGGTCTTCCGTGGAGGGCCTAGCTTCGAGAATAAGCGATCTTCCTAGTCGTTTATTCCCAGCAATAATCTTCGGCGGCACACGTAGGGCTTCGAGTGATACGGGGGCTTCGAGAGGGCGCGGCGTGGCTCGTAGTCGACCCTCCCAGCTATAATCTTCACTCAGCAGGTCGTGTGCCCGCCAACAGGTCTTCCGTGGAGGGCCTAGCTTCGAGAATAAGCGATCTTCCTAGTCGTTTATTCCCAGCAATAATCTTCGGCGGCACACGTAGGGCTTCGAGTGATACGGGGGCTTCGAGAGGGCGCGGCGTGGCTCGTAGTCGACCCTCCCAGCTATAATCTTCACTCAGCAGGTCGTGTGCCCGCCAACAGGTCTTCCGTGGAGGGCCTAGCTTCGAGAATAAGCGATCTTCCTAGTCGTTTATTCCCAGCAATAATCTTCGGCGGCACACGTAGGGCTTCGAGAGGGCGCGGCTCGTAGAACTAATCTTCACGTAACTTACCAAAATACGCAAGCTTCTTGTAAAACGCTGCTTATCTTCATACAGCGATATATCTTCAAGTAGCTTCTGTATTCTTCGTGTATCTTCAGGCTCAGGCTTCAGTTCTTCAATCCGGCTGCAGAAGGACCAATTCTTGTAGGGGATTCTTATTGAAACACCTTATTACATACACTTTTCATTTATTAAGCCGCGCACTTATGGAATACTAACTCGTTTTATTTTTTTATTTTTTTATTTTTTTTTTTTTTTGATATGGGCATCTCGTAGTTGACCTTGAGAGGCCGTAACTACTTAACCGGGCTTTCCTGCGGGGACTTTTAGTTTTTAGGCTAAGAGCCTCCAGCCAGGGCTTACAAACTAAAATTAAAAACCTACAGCAACTGCGCACTGAGGGCACCCCCTGCGGGGTACGAGCCTCGGCTCAGGGAGTCACTTTTAGGGAGGGCAGCAAGTGGGGACAGGCTGGATCAATAATTTCTTTATTATTAATCATGGGGATTTTAACTCTACTTGCTCAGCTTCGGCGCGGGCTGGCACTTCTGCGGGCAAGGGACGGTTGGGGGAGGAATCGTTTACTCGGGGTCTTCGCGAGGCGCGAGGACCACGGCGGCGAGGTCGGAAACACGGTCTGTTTTTGTGTGCTGTGCTGGTGGCCCTACTGCTTTCTTGAAGAAGAGTGATGGGGTCATCAGGGTCGGAGAGGACATGTCGCGGCCGGCGAATACGACTGATTTTACTGGGGACATAACTAGCGGCCTTCGCAATCAATGGATTGCGGTGTTGCGCGGCGGATTCAAAGAAACGCTTTGAATTACGTTTTAAGAATTGGGCTACAGTGGGGATTTTAAGGTCGAGATGGAGGATCTCGTTCCTAACATACCAGGGCGAGCCTGTGGCTTGGCGGAGGAAACGGTTTTGTAGTGTCTGCATCCTATGGATGTATCGGGGCTTCGTGTGTGCAAAGACTGCACTAGCGTAAGTCATGATTGGCCTTATGCACGTCGTGTATATTCGCAACTTGCACTTGAGTGACAACTTGCTACGTGCGTTCAGAACAGAATGCAGCCTTCCAAGAGCGAAGGCGGCGCGTGAGCGCGCCTTCATAATGTGCTTATAGAAGGAGAGGTGCTGATCCATGATCACTCCTAGATATTTGGCTTGCTTCTCCCAAGGGATAGGCTTGCCAAACATGGAGATGGGCCGGGGGGGGTCGGGTCTGTGTCGCGGTTTCGAGAAGAGAACCGCTTGACTTTTGTCTGGGTTTACTTCAATCCTCCATTTTCTAAACCACGCGCCAAGAACATTGACTGCGGTCTGGAGTCTGGTGGATATCGCATCCTGACTGACCCCAGCGTAGTAAATGGCTGTGTCGTCTGCGAACAGTGCCAACTTTGCCAGTCTACGCTTGGGGATATCGCTAGTAAATAGCGTGAAAATGAGAGGGGAAAGCACGGCGCCTTGAGGGACGCCGGCGCGTATGGGGTGGGGGGAGGAAATCGCTCCCTCTATGCGATAGCGAAAGGTGCGGTTCGACAAAAAGTCTCGAAGGATGAGTACGAGACGGTCAGGCACGCCGAGTTTGTACAGCTTATATAATAAGCCGTTGTGCCAGACTTTGTCGAAAGCTTTCGCTATATCGAAGAATACTGCACCGGTCATAGAGCCGCGCTGGAAACCAGCGCTTATGTCTTCTACGATGCGGTGGACCTGTTGCACGCACGAGTGTTGGGTTCTAAAACCAAACTGCTCGTCGGGAATGAGGCCTTTCGTCTCGGCAAAATTTCTGAGTCGCTTATAAATAAGTCTCTCGTAGATTTTACCGAGCGAATTCAGTAAACTGATGGGGCGGTAGCTCGTGGGCTCGGACTTGGGCTTGCCAAGTTTTGGAATGCCGATGACCGTGGCTTGCTTCCACGCCTGCGGGAAGATGTTGTTGCTCAGGGCACCATTGAAGATGGTGGTCAAGAGCATGATCATGTGAGCGGGCAGCATCTGGAGCACCCTATTGGTGATTCCGTCAGCGCCGGGGGCCTTGCGGGGTTTCAGACCTTTGATGATCTCGTGAACTTCGTCCGGGGTGACGAGAGGTATTGGATCATCAGGGTCTTCGACGGGCGGGAGGGAGGCTCTGCGTTCAACTTCGGCGTCCACCTCATCGAGGTGTGCCTGGTCTACTGGCAGAGAACTGGGCGTGCACTGGGCTTCGAGGCTCTCGGCAAGGCATTCGGCCTTGTCGATGTCGTCGAATGCGACTGTGCCGTCAGGCCTGGTCAGGGGGGGCATGGAGGAGACTTCTCGGGATTTGAGATTCCTCTGAAGTTGCCAGAAGGCTAGATGAGTCGGCTCTAACTCGCTCAGCATTTTGTCCCAGCCAGCGTCACGAAGCTCTTTCATGCGCGTCTTCACAGACCTCTGCAAATAGCGCATGTGAGCCTTGTTCGCATCGCAAGGAAAATTGCTGTAGGCACGAACAGCTGCGTTCTTCTCATTTAGCAGTTCGCGTACATCGTCCGGCAACTTCCATCGGTGGTCTTCCACCTCAGGAATTTCCCTTGAACAATCGTTCAGGACAGTTTGTACGTGACCCGTGAATGAGTCGATCGCAGCCGTTGTGTCGGCGACAGAGTCGAAATGATCGGGTATGGAATTCAAGTGGGGGGATGTGTTGGTTTTCAGCGAATCGCTTACTCGCCTCCAGTCCGTTACCACTTTGGTGCGGGGGAGTTGGTCTGTATCTGGGAGACCCGTTCGCGGGGCCAGATGCAAGACAACCGGACGATGGTCAGAGGTGAGCTCGTTTATTGCTTCTATGGAATCCAACCTTAAGTTGATTCGCTTCAGAATGGCAATGTCGAGTACATCGGGCCTGTGCTTTACATCGTGGGGAAAGTGAGTTGGAGTCATCGGGGCGACGACATCAAAGACTAAGGAGGAACAGAGGTCATACAGGCGTTTTCCTCTAGTCGTTTGTCTGGAACTATTCCAAGCGGGGTGTTTTGCATTGAGATCGCCTGCTATGATAACAGAGTCACTCATGCCTAACAGGGCGGAAATGTCATCGGAGATTTGACTGAAATCTTCCGGTTGGGGAGTGGGAGGAAGGTAGGCTGAGACTATCGTGACGGGTTGATGACCCGTCAGGCCCAGTCGACAGACTGAAACTTCTAATCGGTTGAGGGTGGGGGGATCCATAGGGATGCAGTGTAATGACCTTTTATAGTAGATGAGTGTTCCACCCTTATGACAACGCGACCTGTCGTTGCGCACTATACGATAGTTTGCAATTTTCGGGTCGCGGTTGTAGGGTTTTAAGAATGACTCTTGTACTAATAATATGTCAATTTGATGGTCGCGGAGGAACTGGGCGATCTCATCACGTTGGGTTAGTAAACCGTTGGCGTTAAAAGTTCCTAGCTTTAGGGATCGGGGTTTTAGTCTCGCGGGGGCCGTATTATTCATTTTGCGTTATTGAATTGGACGAGGGCTTGCGTAACATCGGGATACGCTTCGTAGATGAAAAAGACCTTCGCGATGTCTTTTTCGTTAACGGCTGCTTGTACCTCCTGTGCCATGCGGTAGGCACGGGGGGTACAGAAACGGAGAAAAATGCTGTTCAGTGTGTTGAACACTGAGGCGCCGTTTATGCTGGTCGCGGGGCCAGCGGTTTGCCCAACTGCGGCTGCGGGGAGCGCGGCTGGGAGCGTCGCGGGGGTCGCGACGGCGGCGGGTACGGAAACGCGGGGGGGCGAGGTAGAGGGCGCGGGGGCGCCGGTACGCGGGTCCCTGAGCGGAGGGATGGGGGCGGGAGTGGGCCTAGCGGATGCCATCGCAGGGAATGCCTGCTGATGGTTAAGCTGGTTCCAGGGACTCGGCCTCTGAGGGCTGAGCCTGTCCGGGAGTTTGGACGAAGGGGCTTCCCTCTGCTGGCGGGCGTCGGCACGCTTCGCCAGTTTGGGAGAAGAGGATTTGGGTGCTTTCGAGCACCCTCTGTAGTTCGCGGGGTGACCGGATTCACCACAAAGAACGCACGCCGGAGGTTCCGTGCAGAGGGCACGGTCCTTTGGCCGGGCACAGTCGGCTGTGCCGTGATCCCCTAGGCACTTGACGCACCTGGGTTTCGCGTTACAGTGTGACTGTGCGTGACCGTACAGCTGGCAACGGTGACATTGCCCGATAATCCCGGATTTACGCGGTTTTTCGATTTTTAGTCCAGACAAGTGGCAAACCGTCTTGATCTGGAAGATCGGGTTGTGTCCCTCAGAAGGAGGGCACACTACGAGCACCATGTCGAAGGGCACTCCGCGACGGGCTCGGTGCATGCGGTGCACCTCTAATATAGGGACTCCTTGGAGCTCAAGGTCGGCCTTGATCTCCTCGGTCGCAATTTCGGTTGGAATGCGTTTAATGACAACCCGCAATTGCCTGTCCTCTGGTAATGCGTAGGTGTGAAAGGACACACCTCTATACCTTAACATTTTTGTGAGGTCCCTGTAGTCACGCGACGTAGGGACCGTCACTTTGATACCCTGAAGGGTCGATCGGGCGCTGGTGTAGGCTATGCGAGCCTCCGAACACCATTTGGACACATCGGTCCACTTCCCCTTGTCCTGGATGAACACCGGGGGCGGCGGGGGCACCTTTTTCCCCGCAGCGGTGCGGGGCGCGACGGTGGGTGCAGACGCGGGCGGGGATGCGATCGGGGTGGGGGCCGCGGCGGGGGTCGGCGACGGCGGGGTGGGGGGGCGCGAGAGAAGGGACGCCGAGACGTCCGTCAGCGCGATCTTCGCAGCTTGGGAATTTCCGCAAGTCTTCTTCTTGCGTTTCTTCCCCTTGCCCTCGACAGTGGTGAAGCCACTCTCTTCTGTGGACGAGGGGGAAGAAACGGAAGCAGAGACTGCTGCTTGGTCAGAATTAGAATCCGAATCACCCGTGAGGGTGTCGGTATCGGAGGGCGCGTCTTCGGCGTCCATTTCTTCGGCGGGCTCTTCCGAGAAGGCCGGAGAGGGAGGGCAAGCCGGGGCGGCTGGAGATGGAGACCTAGAGTAGGTCGCGGGCGCAAACGTGGGCGCGGTCGGGATGGCGGTCGCGAGAGTGATCGCGGGAGGATTCGCGGGCGAGTTCGCGGAGGTCGCGGGAATCGCGGAGACGAGTAAAGCGGGCGCGGGAGGCATTGCGCGGAACGCCTGGATGGTTCGCTCGATGTCATCGGGCAACTCGGGATGCGTGGACAGGAGTAACCTCATTTCGGCCAAAAAGGCCGATTTTGAGGTTACCATGATCGCGGTGGGGAGCCTACTTTTTGCTCATAGGGAGCGGCCTATTTCCCTATAACTCCTATCAAACCTAACGTCTACTTCCCCGGGAGGATAGCCCGGGGATGTGTGGCCCTCCCTGCCGGGTGTAGGCAGGGGGGTGTGTACCTAATGGTGAGCCCTAAGCTTGTAAACCTGTTGCCAATTCTTAATGTGCAACAGGGCCCTGACGTCCAATGCGAGGGGTGTAGAGACACCCCAAAGACACTGGGTGAGTAGCTGGGGAGGCAAAACTGTCACCAGTACCGACTAGGAGATCCCCCAAGGCCGGTGGTCTGGGACCCGTCCGATTGATGCCTAGCCCTGAAGGGGTTCGGCGGGTGAGTCGGGTCAACACCCCCTCGGATTCGTTGACACCGTGAGGTTTCAACCGAGGACCACAAAAACAGTGGATTTTACCCGGAGAGGGCCAAGTGAATTTACACGAAGCTTTCTCCGACAAAGAAATAGTATGTCTTGAAAAAGACAGTTTTTGATTATATTAATCAGTGAAATAAATTTCACCAACTAATTAAATCGTCCGTAGCCGGGGCGGCTACAATGTTCGCAGCGGGGCGCAGCGAATCAGGAGAGCGGCGAGAGGTGAGTCACGCAGCAGGCAGGAGCACTTCACAACACGTCCGTTCGGGGCGAGCGTCGCGCGCAGAGGAGAAACTCGTTTTACATTTCAATTTTTCTTAAGTAGTTTTCTACTAGGGTACAAGTAGCGGGTAGGCCCACTGATAATTATTTATATTTAATGCTTCTAAACCAATCAACAATAAGAAAGGCCGGGATATTTTGGTCAAGCATGAGTCTAATTCTCGACAGGTTTAGACCTGTTCGGACAAGTTTTTGCTTGCTCGAGGGCGATACCATTTGTTGCGTATGTGTGTGTAGGTGCCTGTTAATGTTTTACCTGTGTGTTTTTGTCGAGTTAGAACCTGCTTTATGGGTGATACCATTAGTTTAGATATTTATTTACCTTTTGAGGATGTGTGGGGTGCTAACTACGTTTCTTATTGATTGGTTTATAGCTACATTAGGTATTGATAAAACTTATTATTAACTATGGGAGATGAAAACTATCCCTATGCTTAAGAATGTAACAACGAATTACCTATCTATTTTACCTATAAGAAAATGGTTTTTTATTGTTTAATCAAACTCTTAATTATTAATCAGTTCTTCTTGTAGTCGCCAACAGTTTTCCTTCACTGTTTTGAGAGCAGTGCTGTTGAAATAATTTAAACAAAGTAAAGCCGCCTGCCTAGGTTCGAAACTAAGAAAGAAAGAAAGAAAGAAAGAAAAAATATTTATTGTGACTCGCACAGGACCACTACGACCTACAACTACAACATACCAGCGAGTATTTGCTCGTTGCCAAGCAACTAGTTTTTAGTTGCTAGCTCTACTCGCTTCTCATTAATCGCGGGCGGTGGGATAGGTGCCTTAAACATGGGTTTGGTTTAAAAATGGAATTTGTTGCGCAATATTTTTTTGACTACGTTCCGGGTTTTTTTATACGCTGCTAAGTTGGCATCAGTATAATTGATCAGTCTACAGCTATTGCACAGGTCCTTAAGAATTTCTCAGTAACAGGCCGGAGTTTGAAAGCGGGTGGTGTGATACTCCCGTGCCTCGGAATTCACGTTCAGCCGTTGGTCCTACGCCTGATTTCTCTCCGGTCGTGTCGGATTGCCGTCCCATCGGACTTTGAGATTGACGGAAGAGTGAATGCGCCTGTCTCTGTGCACACATTTATACATGGACACAGGTCCACTTCAACAGGTTATACTCGTCCTAATCTGGTTAATACCATTTTACAAATTACACAAATCATTGAACGCATCATACGCCTCGAAAGCATTCAAAATTTTCCCATTACCATTAAGAGCTTTGGGGTTCAGTTCCGTTCGCTTCTTAACGACATTTTTTTCTAGGCTACAGATTACTAACAAGTTATACAATGCCTTAATTTAGACAAAACCATTTATAAATTAATGTTAAACAGTAGTTTGAGTAATAATAAGAACTGAGATTAACCATTCAAGAATATTAAGTATAATTTTATGTATACACCGCTATTTTTTTTATCGTTTTAATCCTTTAAAAGGGTCATTGTACTCATAATTATTAACAACTTTTACTATGGGAGCAACCCTGAAATCGTGAAATAAAAATCAGCTGGTCCATACATTGCGTCGAGTTACGCGAACATAAATGTATGGATCAGCTGATTTTTATTTCAGGGTTGATCCCATAGTAAAAATTGTTCATAATGATGAGTACAATGACCATTTTAAAGGATTAAAACGAAAAAAAAAATTGCAGTGTATACTAATAATGTTTGAGTTCACGCCTCTTTGTGCTTTGTAGTGCAAAAAATGTGAACACTTGAAACTTACTTAGTTTATTTGGCCAAAGAATCAGCATCGCCATACAAATACAACGTGGCAATGCTGCCAGCATTTTAGGCACTTTTTCTATTGACAGCGATGCGGACGAACTTTTTGATGCCCTGTGATTCTATTCTGTGTTTTTATTATACAGGTACATGTACCTATTGATACTATTTAAAAAAATCTTAGTTTTTGAGATTGAATACATTGTTCCTACTTGTTGACAACGTGTTGTACTTAGCTAACCATTACCCTATTTTTAGCTACTTGATGGTACGTAAATACGTACGGTGAAACGATATTGGTAACTAAAATAAATATTTTGGTACTTACAGTCACCAAAAGTGAACAGTAACCAGGGTCTTCGGATATAGGGCAAAACCAGGATAGTTGCCCCAGGAGTATAGTTGCCTCGATGGAATATTTATTTAATTTATTTATTTAAGAATAAATAAATAAAATAACTCAAACTAAAAAATAAAACAAACTAAAAATCATTTGTAGGCAAGAAAAAATTTGCTAAATTACAAGCCTCCACATATATATGTATATCTATCTACTTACAAGTACTATGCGTTGACTATGTTGGTTACAGCAATTACTCTAGTTTCGCGAATGAATCGCATCCTATTTTATTAATCTATCGAAAGAATCTCCAACTACCACTACGTTGACCGTGTCGCATGTGTCTGTGCGATTGCATGAGAAGGCAAAATGCGATCAAAGTTTTTGCGGGATAATGTGCTGTTTCTCGGCGGGGCATCTATCCTAAAAGTAATTTATATGGATTAGGCAACTATACCCTATGTGGGATAAATGTCCCAAAACATAGAGGTCTCTGGAAATATTAGAGACAATGTTGTTTACTTTTCAATAATTTTCATGAAGTGGATAAAAACAAAAGTAGCTTCACCTGTATGTTTGTTTGTAAGCATGTTTGTAACCGACTCCTTTGGACTTGATTTTGACCCGCTTCAAACGGTCGGATTTGAACATTAGACATTTAAACTTTGCAGATTTATCGAGGACCGATGACAATTTAATAATTTCATAAATTTGTTCCATAATGTAAAAAAAAAACAGGAAAATCACGCTTTTATAGTTAGCAGAACTAAAAAATAGAAAATGAATAATAGATTTAAAAAAAAAACTAAAAAATACGCTTTAAAACCAAAATAAAAAAGCTTTTTGAAAGTATTTTCTGCTTTTTTAGTTTGGTTTTAAAGCGTGTTTTTTAGTTTTTTTTATCTATTATTTATTGTACTGAGTTATACAGTAATTTCAAAAAGTGTGGCAACTATCCGGCTTTTACCCTAGTTAAAGTTAAGTAGTGGTTTCTATTTCAATCAATCTGCCTAGCCTTTATCCTACTATGTTGGGGTCAGCTTCCAGTCTAATCGGATGTAGCTAAACACCAGTATTTTACATAGAGCGACTGCCTATCTGACCTCCACAACCCAGTTACTGAGTAACACAATACCCGTTGGTAAGACTGGCTGTCAGACTTTCGAGCTTCTGACGACCCGTAACGACTGTTAAAGATCCACGAATGACAGCGACCAGCGGTTAAGGTGCTTTCCGAGGCATGGAGGAGTCTTGGTATGCAAAGCTGGCACCCATCTACGCACAAACTGCGGCAAGCGCAGCTTCACTAATTTGTTTTCTATTTATTAGACAAATTTTTATTCGAAAAAACCCCTCGGTTTATTACAAAACTTTGACGATATCCGACGACCTTGGTTGCTTATTTCTTTCAGTGACCGTAAATGCAATAGAAAAATAATAGTTTTGAGGTATTTTTATAATCAATTAATATCACGCACCCCACGCTTTTTAATAGAATTAAATTATTATCTACTTCTTTAGTTTGGTCTACAAAGCGTGTTTTTTAGTTTTTGAAACTATTATTTATTTGATATTTTTTAGTTCTGCTAACTACAAAAGCGTGATTTTTAAGTTTTTTTTTGTAAATTTCTATATTTTTAAAAATTTTTGAATTGTCATCGGTCCTCGATAAGTACAAAGTTTAAATGAAATCTGGCCGTTTGAAGTGGGTCAAAATCGCGCCCTAAGGAGTCGGTTACAAACAAACATACAAACACACATACAAACAAACTTATAAGTTAAGCTAATAGGTATAAAGCGTGTAAAAATCAGTACCAACCTTTTTCGAGCAGCTGGGCGAACATATTCTGTACGTTTGTATGGTGATGTTTCCACCTCAAACAGTACTGTTGAGGCATCATCTTCATTGAGAATTGTCGTCGAAATAAATAAATTTAAACACTTTGGTATGAGGAAGGCAGGTCATAGAGAATTCTATGTTTGGTAGAAAAATTTGGTCGAAAGTTCTTTTTTTTTTTTAAATAATTTATACTATTCTTCTTAGTTCTATGTATAATTTCAGAATTAGGTACATTGTTTTTCTTTTGTTTTAATTCGTTTGGAATGTTGTCCTTCGGTGGTAGGGGTTGTTACCTGTAACAAGAGAAGGTGGAGTAAGTATACGTCATGTAAAATGTCGAGGTTAAGCTACAGTTGCCGCGGTAGGTTCGTGGATGGGTGCCCATCCATTACAAGACCTCTCCGTGCGTCGGAAAGCACGTTAAGCCATTGGTCCCGGCTGTTATTCGTAAATCTTTGACAGTCGTATTACCCAGTAACTGGGTTTTGGAATTCAGATAGGTCGCTTCATCTATACTTCTATACTAATATTATAAAGAGGTAAAGTTTGTGAGTTTGTGAGGTTGTAGGGGGTAATCTCTAGATTTACTGAACCGATTCTGAACATTATTTTACCCATAGAAAGCCACGTTATTTGTGAGTGCCATAGGCTATATATTTACCCGAAAAATGAAGACTTTTTCGTGGTAGTCGGATTTGCAAAGTAAGTCGGACATAAAACGGTCGAACGAAAACGTTTCTTACCACGGAATAGAAAAACCTGTGGAAGTGCCCACGCAGCTATCATGCGTGTCACCGCGTGTGGCACAATTATGCGGAGAAATCGTCAGTTGTAATAAGTCTCAACCGGTCACGCCCCAATAAACGTCATTACGTCATAATCCTGTATGGACAACAAACAAGGTTTTCGTCAAAGTTGAATTTGTTGTTCATACAAAATTAAGACTTATACCATCTGACGAAGGTTGTTATTATTTTACATATTTTCCGCATAATTGTGACACGCGGGACAGCTGCGTAGACACTTCCACAGTTTTTTCTATTCCGTGTTTCTTACGAACGCTGCCTTAACGATGAGAGATATATGATTGAGTTCTCGAGAAAAGTTGTAGAGCTTGATAATGCCTACAAAAAATTCAGCGACAGCATAATTTATGTCTAACTTTTATAGTTAAGTCATAAAAAGTAGTTTTTTATATAAAAAAAAAAAAAAATCGTTATGTCATGTTTATTTGTCATATTAACAACAATTATGAATTATTATCAAAATAAGTAAACTTATGGCCTCAGGTGTATAAAACAAAAGACTTTTCCCTTTTATTGCATCTAATCTGGACGAATGGTTAAAGAAATAACACGACATAGGTATGGAACCGCGACCGTGTCGTAATCTATTTAGTGATGTACATAAAAATGTTTACCGCCCAACGAAGTGGGCACAGGTCAGCTAGTGTTAAATATTCTAATAATTTCTTAAAATAATACTAACAAGGTACGTCGTACGCACGAATTGTACATGACCTATCAAACTTGCGTACTTTATTGAGGGTTGAAAATTGATAACAATAACATCCCGCTATTTACCAGTAGGAGCAAGTTATTGACTCATAGCTTATCTAATGAGGAGTAGGTACCTAATAGATAGTGCGTAGAATATATATATTATGTGGGTATTATTTTTGTTTACAATTATAATTAGCATCACGTGGCTTAAAGGTTCAAAGTATTCTGCGTATCTGCTCTCATCGAGCAGTGCTGGCCAAGTGGAGCAAGACTTACGATTCGTAGATCGTAGCATCGAACCCAGCCAGATGCCTTCGTCATCATCATGATATCAGCCGAAAGACGTCCACTGCTGGACATAAGCCTCCCCGAAAAGGGAGGGATTTGCCATAATCGCCACGCTTGGCAGGCGGGTTGGCGATCGCAGTATGGTGGTCAAATGCATAGAGAACGCTGCTGCCCATTCGTCTAGTAAGTCCCTTAGTCGCCTTCTACGACACCCACGGGAAGAAATGCCCTTTACTTTTTGTAAATTACTTCATCAGCACTGCTCTTTAAACGTTTAATGAAAACATCGTGAGGAAACCGGCATGTCTGAGAACCGAAAGTTCGAAGACATGTGACGTCAACCAACCAAGGCCCAGTGCGGGGCCTGTGCGGTGGATTACGGCCCACTCCCTCTCACAGAGAAGAGGCTTGTGGCCCAGCAGCGGGAAGATTATAGGCTTATTATGCCCTATCGGCCTATTGACAATCAATTTGCCCAGTCGTTTCCCAACTATATTGGGGTCGGCTTCCAGTCTAACCGGATGCAGCTGAATACCAGTATTTTACATGGAGCGACTGCCTATCTGACCTCCAGAACCCAGTAACCGGATAACACGATACCCTTTCACTCCTTGGCAAGACTGGTTGTCCGTGTGGTGCCGGACGTAAAAGAATAGCACCATCCCATTTCTTCCCGTGGGTGTCGTAGAAGGCGACTAAGGGACTTACTAGAGAATGGGCAGCAGCGTTCTCTATGCATTTGACCACCATACTGCGATCGCCAACCCGTCTGCCAAGTGTGTCGATTTTGGCAAATTCCCCCCTTTTGGGGAAGGCTTATGTCCAACAGTGGACATCTTTCGGCTGATATGATGAAGACTGGTGGTCAGACTTTTGGGCTTCTGACTACCCCGTAACGACAATGCAATGAGTTAGTTAGTTTAAATTAGGGACATACTTCAAGGGAGTGTAGTACAGAGGCCTTAGTGTGAGTTTCATGTAACCAGCTCAAACAAACGCGTCGAGCGCGTTCGGCGCTCCGATTAGCCCTGGATTGGTGACGGACTACTCGGAGCGCCGAACGCGCTCGATGCGTTTGATCGAGATGGTTAAATGAAACTCGCACTAGGGCCAGTGATGAAATGAAATGTTTATGAAATGTTTATTTATGTAAGTAGATCTTAAAAGACACTTTTACACGTCAATATTTTGTTGGTCAATATTTTTTTAAACTAGATGGCGCCGGCATTTCCTAGCTGACTGTTCCCTGAGAAGAAAAGCCGAAACAAAGTCAGAGGTCATAGTCTCTTTTAAAGTCCAAACATTATATTATTTAAATTTTATGTGAGTCTAACAATGCAGGGTAATGTCTGGAAAGGCCTTTTGAAGAAAGAGCCATTGCAGCTTTGAGCTGACCTGTCTCAACAGACGGCATGTATGTAGCAGTCACCATGTAGCTCAACCCTATTTTAGGGAGCTCAGCTCAGCTCAGATGAAAATGAAAACCTTTTACTAAGGGACCAACACTGAAATCGCGAAAATAAAACCAGCCGATCTATACATTTATGTTCGCATAACTGGACAAAGTGTAGGGAACAGCTGAATTTTTCTTTAATATTTTGGTGTCCATTCCATATTAAAAGTTGTATATTTTCATGAGTCACCTATGTCCCTCGTTTAACCTAACATACTTTATAGAGCAAACAAACACTTCTGCCTAACCCTTCAAGGATTGCAGGCATGATGTTTGTGTTATGTTATTTACCTATTAAATGCTTGGTACACGACAAATTTGTAATTTTCCTGTTCACTACAAATAACTTCGTTTTGTGTACACGATAAGGGCTTCGACCCTTTGATCCCTGTTATCATAGTTTCGAAAAAAAACTGCCAAGTGCGAGTCAGACTCGCGTCCTGAAGGTTCCGTAGGAAAACATTGAGCAAGAAACAAAAGCAGTTCAAAAATTGTTTTTATTTTTGTTTTTTGGATTGGCATTTTATACACACAGTTTTTATCCGAGAAAAAATAATGCTAAATTGGTGAGGATTGATGTTTAAATTTAAATTAACGATAATGTGAATGCTTGCATGCGGAATGGTGTAATATGGGTGAACTTTAATGTATCATCATTATGTATTACCTATATCACAGATAATATAATACTACGTACAGATACCCAATGCCATACAAAGAAATGAGACCTTCCTAAGTCTGGCTATTGAGCTGGCTATTTTTCTTCGTCCATTTTTTAACAGATGGCAGCATCAGCGACTCACTAATTGCCAGCTCGAGACTGTAGTTTTACAACGCCATCTCAACGCCATCTAGACGAGTTGGCGGAATAGTTTCATTTGTGTAAGTGAGCTAGCAATTCTTACGCTGCTGCGAATGCCTCTTCATATTTAACAACGTGAGTACTTATCGTAAAATTCGCCATACAATGCGACCTAGGCGTGTTTTCAGTTTTAGCAATAGTATATTTTTGGTATCGAGGAGAGGAAAATCTAGTTTTGCTCCTTAGCCCTTTGGTCGCGGAACGCTAAAAACGATTACGTAGCCCACCGATACCTTATCAAATAGTTTTCGAAAACAGTTTTAAAAATATTCCGATAACGTGTACCTAATGAGAGATAAGAACGTTCTATGACAGATAAAGCGACTAGTTTTTTAACTATTTGACAATATTTTTGGTGTGGAATAGAATTTTTTATCGAGGTAAGAATGTTCTAGGGTTTTTGAAGGGATTTTGGGTGTAGTAGATGATACTTATCGCCAAGTGTCAAAGAGTGACTTTCGAGGTGACGATTAATAGAGAAAAAGACATGGTGCGCCAGTTTTTGAGATAAAAAAAAACACAGATACAAGGTGGCACTTCATTTAAGCGCGCAAATAGCCTGCCACATATAACTGATCAAAGACCCCATGCTAGGAAAGTCCTGTATGACATGGGTCATCCCCAAAAATCCAGCTGTTTCTTAGAAAAGTGCAATACATAGGCGGTCATAATGTATGGAACAGCTGATTTTTGTTTTGCATAACCGACAAAAAGTTTCTTCGCTGAGGGGGTCTAGAATGATATGCTGAATTCATGGTTACAGTTTGCGCACTGGATAAAAACTCAACCTGTATAGTATCAATTGATGTGTCCTACAATCAGTAACGTACTCGTAAGTATCACAGTTTTTAAGAAATAACGAAACGCGCGTTTTTTGCATTTTTCTCGGAAACAACTTTTACGGCCAGATTTAGACTCTGGGTGGCTACTGAGAAAATCCTTATTAAATAGAAAAACCCAATAAGTATACCTAATATTTTTCACCAGAAGAGAATCAAGAACCCAGGATCCCAAACTCAGCAGTCGCGATAGCGACTCTAGTCCAAGGGGACAGTCTGCCAGTCAATTTGCCTAGCCTTTTACCAAATACATATGTTGGGGTTGGCTTCCAGTCTGACCGGATGCAGCTGAATACCAGTATTTCACATGGAGCGACTGCCTATCTGATCTCTACAACCAAGATAACACGTTACACTTCAGACGGGGGGGGCTTCTGACGACCCCTAAGTCCACGTTCGCACGTACGTAATAATACCGTGGCGAGATGTTTCGCGCACTGGGCCCCAATTCTGTATCGTTATAATGATTCCCCGCGGAATCTTACTACGTTCGAACTACGTCAATATCGTTTTTTTTTAGAAACCAATGTAACGGTAAGTAATCGAAATGTCATATTCTGTAAGTTCCAAGACAATTTGTCGATATTATTAACACGATATTAGCAGAATTTGTGTGTGATTGACGTGGTTACGAGTAAGGAATCGTTAAGTGGTCATAGTGAATTCAGGCCCTGCTTAGCGCCGAGAGTTGAAAATACGGAAACCAATCCTTATAACATAGATAGTCTAGTCAGTCATCATATCAGCCAAAAGACGTCCACTGCTGGACATAAGCCTCTACCATAATCGCCACACTTAACAGGCGGGTTGGCGATCGCAGTGTGGTAGTAAAATGCATAGAGAACGCTGCTGCCCATTCTCTAGTAAGTCCCTTAGTCGCCTTCTACGACACCCACGGGAAGAAATGGGATGGTGCTATTCTTTTATGTCCGGCACCACACGGAGTCTAGTACTTGGAAACAATCCCTTGAATGATCATGTATGGTACATTTGATTTTAAAATAGTATTTGCCGTCTTTCGTCATTCATTGTGCGCAGTAGATCGGAAATAATGATGCAATTCGACTATTACTTACATCACGCTGGATATTACTTTGATTCTTATATATAGTGCTATTAGAATTATATTTTAATGGCCCTATTGATTGTAGATCAAGCTACTAAAATCTGTCAAATTTCTTTGACCGATTTTCAACTTTATCACATAACCAGGTTCATGTTCAATTGGAAAAATTAGACAGTTTAGGTCAGCTTGATGTGCTGGCGACTACATTGCGTGGTAGACTGCCTCGTTGGTGAGGGGCAACAATAGCAGCACAGGTCGATCTACGTGCCAGGGTTGGTCCGTGGATTGGTGACCATCTATACATACCGAGACTCTTCCGTACTTGGGAAAGCACGTCAAGCCGTTGGTGGCTCTCGTTCATGGATGTTTGACAGTCGTTACGGGTCGTCAGAAGACCGAAAGTCTAACAACCTGGGTACTGTTTTTTTGTTGTGGAGGTTAGATAAGCAGTTGCTCCATGTAAAATACAGGTTGTCAGCTGCATCCGGTTACACTGGAAGCCGACCCTAACATAGTTGGGAAAAGGCATGTTAGGGTCGGCTTCCAGTGTTAATTTTAAGATTGTAAGCCTAGGCTTACAATCTTAAAATTGTCGTATTTTTTTTTGTTTTATACATATATGTTTATTTAATTTCAGACCTCATCAATCGCTTTCAATCAGGCGTGATCGAGATTAAGAGCAGCAAGTTTTTATTTAACCCCAGGTTTAAACAAATAGGTAAGTTGTAGAGGCTTTCTTTTAAACAGAAGACCTCAATATGTTGTCTTGAGACAGTATACTTGTACACCAGTGCCTTAGCGACATTCTTAACAAAACCAGGTCAAAATCCCACCCAGTTTTTCTAGCCAGTTATACTCAGAAGTTAAATTAGGCTAACAACGGCATACTTACCGCATTGAGCCTCGTTTTTTCTTTGCATTCGTACATTTCCGAGAAATGTCGCAAGCGCAACACAGAACGTGTCTAGTAAATTTTTCCTACGAGTTGTCGGCTGGGTACACTTTCATTATTTCTTTGAAATTACGTAAAAAAACTTCTATCTTCGATGTGGAGCATGTCTAGCTTGGGAAACTTGGTGATATTGCAAAGGAAAAATGAGCCTTATTGTTGTATTCAAACACATGTAAATTTAGATGGTTGTAATTATACATAGGGGGCTGTTGGTAAATATGTTTTGTGAAATTATATTGAACAAAAAGTAAAAAAAAAAAGAACTTTGACTTTGAAATGGCTGGTAATCGCAAGCCGAGGAAGCGAAGAGGTTACAGAATAAAATTTTAACCAGTGCGCAAACTGTAACCATGAATTCAGCGTATCATTCTAGACCCCCTAGCGTAGAAATTTCGTCGTAAAATACAATATAAATGAGCTGTTCCATAAATTTTGACCGCGTAGGTATTGCATTTTTCTATGAAACAGCTGATTCTTTTTTTGTATAACCGACGAAAAATTTCTACGTTAGGGGGGGGGGGGGGTAGAATGATATGCTGAATTCACGGTTACAGTTTGCGCACTGGTTAAAACTTTACCCTGTATAACCCAGTAACTGGGTTCTGGAGGTCAGATAGGCAGTCGCTCCATGTAAAATACTGGTATTCAGCTGCATCCAGTTTAACTGGAACCGGTCGCGAACACAGTTGGGAAAAGGATAGGCAGATGATGAGTTTTCGCGTTCATGTCCGTAAGTCGAAATTCCCACGGACGTTATAAACCGCGGCGGAAATTTTTCGTGCACTGCATTTTCAACGCACTGCTCATCGAGAGTTGAAAATCGAACAGTAAAACAGACTAGTGATGTACCGACTAGTCGGGAAAGCCGACTAGTCAGCCATATTTGTAGCCGGCGACTAGTCGGCTAAAACCACCAAGTAGTCGGCCCACTTTTTACTCGTATTAATATGCTAAAAAATTTAAAAGATGGTGATTTAAATTAAATTGAAATCATTACTGTTATAGTTTTTATTAAAGAATCAATTTTACACTTTACTTTCAGTGCAATCAGGAAATTAGGATAGTAAGGAATAGGAACCCTTGGTTTGGTCCATTAATTAATTGGACTTAGATCCAGAAATTAAATACGGAAAGTAAAATTAATTAACACTTCCAACAAAAAAGAAGAAACAACTGGCAATAAGTAGGTTTGTCATTTTGAACGTAGCCGATGTCACCCGAACTCAACCGAAATGAATGATCGGCTTGGCCGATTAGTCGGCAATTTTGCAGCCAACTAGTCGGCTAGTCGGCCCATCTCTAAAACACACTGTTCGTTTTTCGTCGCGCTGTGTTGCACTCTGTTGAATTCTGAATGCTCGGTTCAACAAAGAGAGTACAAAATTCAGTGTATTTGTCAACCGTTGTATTCTCGCAATTCGCATAGAAGAACGTGCCATAAACGGCACTTTCTCAGTCTCTCTAAACAAATTGTGTCAGTCTATTTGTTTTTATGATTACCTACGTCAATAACATAATTATTAACAAGAACACGAATAGTATGATTAGACACAAGTTTGCCAACTTTTTCTATTCAAGGAGATAACATAATCTAATTTTACAGAAAAATATTGTTGTTGTTTTTTTTACAAAATACGTCTGTTTTAAACATTGGACGAGACAAAACAAAATTGGGTACAAAGATACGGAATAAACAAATGCGATGTGAGTCCACGTGGCATCGCACTATGGAAAATGGTAGAACAAGCGCATATCAAAAATGCTTTTTACGAATATCATAATTTGGCTAATATGGCTATTCTTTTAGGTTTTCTAATAGTCAAATTATAATATTCATTACGATTTTTTTTCTTAATACGCGAAATTATTATTTTTTTTCTTAGATAGAAATACATAGAAAACAGAAGTGCCAAACTCAAGTCTTTGCGTATACATGTTTCAATACCATATTGTGAAAAAAATACTTGGTACAGATATGCAGTATTCTACATTTTTAGAAAGGTTATTTTATGCTTTTTGCGATACAGCTTAATGATTTTAAAAGTAAAGAAAAATATTTCAGTAATTACTTAAAAAGTGACATACCTTTTTTTTCACTTGTATGTTTTTTCGTTGAAGGTTTTCAGTATTACCCACGTTTGCCCAAGCGCTACTTTTTGCGTCGACTAGTAGTCTAACTATTCATAAATAGAATGCAAAAAAAATCAGCTGCGGATATTTGCGGTTTTAGAAGATATGAGAAAAAAACTGATAAAAGTCAGAACCCGAAAATTAGTATCTTTTGCGGTTTACCACTGACACCATTCACATGAACAATATAGAACTTTTTGGATATTTTCTTCATTATTTCGTGATAACAAAGGGACCTTATCAAATTTGCACTCGGTTTGCGTGGGAAATTACAAGATAATAATGATGTAGGTACCAATTCGATATTGTAAAATGAGTATTTAAAGGGAAGCAAAAACTATTCGAACCATCTACATCAGTGTAACTTCAAGTGAAGCAAATCTCATCTACGCCTATTATTTCTGCAGATTGTGAAGTGTTAAAATGTCTTCCTTCAGCTGTACCAAACGAGACTTCATAATCCCCTATATAGAGGGCGGCAAGACCATGGAATCATTATCCAAAGTTTTAGTGGAAAAGCTGAATGTTTCTGAAAACAACTTGTGTTTTATAATTAGTGACATACAAAGGCACATTCTTCCTATTTTCAACAAACGCTGGGCCCTGGCATCTCGGAAAAAAGAAACATTTTTACAGAAGTATTGTACTTGGTTGGACTCAAGGTATTCGTTAAATTTACCGGATTCTGAACAATATTCTACGCCATCAACATCTGGCCAACGAGGACGAGCATGCGTGGCTTATGGAGACTCCTCAGAATCTACCAAGAAGAGGAAAAACACTCTTCTACTCCAAGACTATGGCTTCGAGCATATAAAAAACGCCTATCTGCAGGGACTACGGGCTTTACGTGAGTACACAGAAGCTCATCTTGTCGAAGAATTAAGAACCGCTGACACTCAAAAGAAATTAGATATCTCAAGTAAGTGGAACGACTCAGACCAGATGAAGATTCTTTCCGATACGGAAGCATTGAGTGCTTTTATAGATTTAGATCTAACAAAAGCACAATATATGTACCTGAAAAACTTAACCAACGAACGAAAGTGTTGTATATTCCCGCCTTACTACAAAATACAAGAAATAAAAAGATCCTGTTATCCACCATCTTCTACAATCGAAATCACGAATACTTATGCTAAAGTGATTAATATACAAGATTTATTGGATCATACTGCTGCTAGAATTTTAAAAATCGATTCTGTTTTCCAAAAACAACATAGAACATTGATCCTTTATTCTAAATGGGGATGTGATGGTTCATCTGGTCAAAGCCAATACAAGCAAATACTTGCAGAAGAGTCAGAAACAATTTCAGATGCCAATTTGTTCATCACTTCATTAGTCCCCATCAGATTAGTTGATGTGCAATCGGGATCCGTTGTTTGGCAAAATCCGGTACCTTCATCTGTCCGTTTTTGCAGACCCATTTCTATTGAGTTTTGTAAGGAAACTCCAGAAAAAACCAAGGCAGTTGTTGATGATATTAAAAAACAAATTAGGGCTGCACAAGCATCACTTATAAACAAAGATGGTGTTGTAGTAAATGTGAAGCATGAACTATTTCTAACGATGATCGATGGAAAGGTGGCTCAGGTCCTTACAGATACTCCATCTGGTTCCACATGCACGATATGTGGGGCTACTCCACGGCTAATGAATGACCTATCGAAAGTAACTGCCAGACCTGAAAACGAAAACGCCTACCAATACGGATTGTCCACCTTACACGCCTGGATTCGCTGCATGGAAATGATATTGCATATTTCCTATAATCTTTCGTTTAAGACTTGGTCTGCTTCAACTGAGGAAAATAAGAGATTAAAAAAAGAAAAGAAAGAAGTTGTTCAAAAACGTTTCAGGGAGGAGTTGGGATTAATCGTCGACAAACCTCGGCAAGTTAGCGGGAATACGAACGATGGCAATACCGCACGAAGATTCTTCTATAATAGCACTTGCTCATCGGAAATAACAGGTGTAGATGAGGCATTGATTAAACGCCTATACATTATCTTGCAAGTTCTTTCTTCTGGAATGATGATCGACCCTGAAAAATTTGGGGAATATGCAATAGAAACTGCAAGAATCTATGTAAGTAATTACGATTGGTATTATATGCCATCCTCCGTTCATAAAATACTCATACACGGGCAAAACGTTATCAAACATTTTGCGGTGCTTCCTATTGGACAGCTATCGGAAGACGCACAAGAGTCTCGCAACAAAGACTACAGAAACATACGACTTCATCATGCCAGAAAATGTTCCCGATCTGCTACAAATGAAGATGTCTTTAAAACGCTTTTATACACGTCAGATCCATATATAACAAGTTTGAGAAAACCGTACGTAAGAAATGTGAAAGAACTTGAAGAAGAGGCACTAAGTCTTTTAAACGTGGCACCTGAAAGTGAACCCACATTTACTGACCCTGATCCTGAAGTGGTATAAGTTAAAAATAATATTTATATTTAGTTATTACTTATATTTGTACCTAGCTACATCATTTCCTGAAGCCAGAGTATAGGATGTACCTATTAGTAATATGATTTTAATTTAGTATTTTTTTTTCATATATATATATTTTGTTTACTTTGCTTGTTGTAATTAACCATGGTTTAATCTTTTTAGTCATTATAAACTTGTATTCCACTTGAAATAAATTTTTAACTATTTTTTTCGTGATTTTTTCCCATTTTTTTCATTCTATGCAAAAAAACATACATAGATATACAAGAAAACCCTATAAACTACACATCGTTCGAATCTCCTATTTGCTGCATATTTGTGCCAAATTTCATCACGATACAACAAAAATTCATGAAGTTACAGATTTTTGATCCGATACCGACCTATATTTTCCATAGTGCAGCGGCGTAACAAAATTACGGCGGGATTTTTTCGCGTACTCGATGTGCAACGCACTGTATTAAAATCAAGCCGAGATTTTTCGAGCATGGTGTTTTCAACTCTCGGTGTTGGGCCGAGAATTGAGAATCCAACAGACTGCAGCGCGAGTGAGTCGAAAAAACACACTGCTCGATTTTCAAGTCTTGTCACTAAGGGCCATATCACACTAGCGGTTTGCGAGCGGCTGCGAGGCGGTGCGGGCGTGCAGCGAATGCGTCGCGAACACGCCGCGGCTGCGCAGCGAAGACGTCGCGGACGCGTGGCAAATTCGCAACGTTTTCGTCGCGTGTTTGTAGCAAGTTAACGACGTACAATACACTCAGTAACAAAATGGATTCCGACGAGGAGACACTGCTGTTGGCTTTGTTACTTCGAAGACGCCGGAGACGAAAACGACAGCATCGACGAATTTGGGAAGATTATCTCTCTCTATCCTGTATATATATAATATCCATTATCTCTCTCTCCGCGTCCGCGGCGATCTCGTTGCGCGTCCGCAACGAATTCGCTGCGCATGCGCCGCGTGTTCGTTGCGCGCCCGCTCCGCTTTGAGGACGCTCGCAATCCGCTAGTATGATAAGGCCCTAAACATTGCGTTGAAAATCCAGTGCGCAGAAAAATCCCGCCGCGATTACATTATGTCCGTGGGAACGTCTTAGTTGACGTTCATCATCATAATATCAGCCGAAAGATGTCCACTGCTGGACATAAGCCTCCCCCAAAAGGGGGGATTTGCCATAATCGCCACGCTTGGCAAGCGGGTTGGCGATCGCAGTATGGTGGGCAAATGCAGAGAGAACGCTACTGCCCATTCTTTAGTAATTAAAGTCTCTTAGACGCCTTCTACGACACCCAAGAAATGGGGTGGTGCTATTCTTTTACGTCCGGCACCACACGGAACACGCGGTTTTATTACGTCCGTGTGAACGTCGACTTTCACACGAACGTAATAAAACTGCGGCGCGATATTTTATTACAGTAAAAGACTCAAAAATCTACCAATAACTACTGTTAATACTGTGAAAAGAGGAGCCAGCGAAAGAAACTCCTTACTAACAGGGTTCAGTCGTCTGTCATATGCAATGACGTATCATAAATAGACGCGTCATACACGAACATTACAGCACTCAAAAATAGCGTAGACCATAATGTAGCTACCTACTAGTACATACAATTACACAGTGCGCGAAGACGAAGAAGGGAAAAATCCTGTTGTTAGAAAGAGATAAACATATTTATATTTAGTTACGTCACTAGCGTGGCGCCGCTTCAAAGGATGGTACGTGACTAATAACACGACAGGCAATTACCTTGCAAATATTGAGCGTCGGTAACGCGTAATCTAAAGGTCATAAATATATAATTGATTTTGACCAATTACCACCTGGATAACCCATGTCATACAGGTCTTCCCTAGCATGGGGTCTTCTGCCAGGGGTGCGGGTTGTTCGAAAGAGATACCGCGGCCCCTGACACACAGGCAACTGAGGGAACACGGGTGGGTTTTAGTCAGTAAAAGTCTAACACGCCCCTCCCGCTCCGCGCAGAGCGGGAGAAGTTATTTGATGATTTCCCATCCCAAAACAAGAAAGGTAATCATTGGTCACATGTTATTAAATCATTACATAAAATTGATATAAATGAAAATGAGCAGTCACGTAGCCTTTCAAGGTCTGGGTAACCTTTGAGATATCAAAAATAAAACACCGAATTTGTCCGCGTTGATAACGTAAGCGAAAACCTGATAGTATTACATAAAGGGGGCAGAAAGCAAAACCGTTTAATACACACTTTACCTTCTTAACATTGGGCTTGAGGCTATGTTATAAAAGCCGCACGTTAATCGATCAGGTTAAGCTACGCCTGCCGCGGTTGGTCCATGGGTGGGTGACCATCATTACATATCAAAACCCCTCCGTGCCTCGGAAAGCACGTTAAGCCGTTGGTCCCGGCCGTCTTTTGTGGATCTTCGACCGTCGTTACGGGTCGTCGGAAGCCCGAAAGTCTGACAACCAGACTAACCGTATCGTATTATTGGGTAACTGGGTTGTGGAGGTCAGATAGGCAGTCGTTTCATGTAAAATACTGGTATTCATTGGAGCCCAACATAGTTGGGAAAAGGTTAGGCAGATGATGACCGTCTTAACACAACAGCCAGTATTTCGCGAAGGGTTGGACAGAGGTGAGCAGAGGAGAACAGTGGCAACCACCACACACACACACCCCCCACACACACACACCACCACACACACTGCACACACACACACCACCACACACACTGCACACACACACACCCCCACCCACACAAACTTCCAACACACACACGGCGCACACTGCGTGCACACCCAGTGGCGCGACTTACGAGTGTGTAGTTCGAACCTGGGACAGACGATTTACTTTATGTAAATTATTTCATCACCACTGCTCTCAAAACGGTAAAGGAAAACATCGTGAGGAAACCAGCAGGTCCTAGAACCAAAACATCGAAGTCTGAAAGTGGCACCGATAACTGAAAAGTTGTGTGGAAATCGGTTGTCATGGTATGGGCATGTGATACGGAGGAATGAGCAAAACGTCGCGAGGAAAGTTTTGAGTTTGAATGTCGATAGCTATAAGAGTGAAAGAAACGATAGATGGACTGTGTGAATGATGATATAGTTAGAAAGGGTGTGACTACGGAGATGACGACTAATAGAGAAGAGTGGAAGAAAAAGACATGTTGCGCCGACCACAAATAAATTGAGATTAGGGCAGCTGGAGAATGAATGAATGATGTGACATCTAACAACCCGCAGTGGGCACGCGTGGTGGATTACGGCCTACTCTCTCTCACAGAGTGGTGGCTTGTGTTCTAGTAGTGGGAACAGGCCTACTTGTTTGTGAATTGATTTTTTTCTTCTCCCTTTGTGTGAATGATAACATGGCTAGGAGCGGGACTACTGACATGAGGGCTAGCAGCGATATATGGGAGAAAGAGACATGTAAATAAAAGTAAGATAGAAAGACAATTCTGAAGAATATAATGTCAGTATATGTCCTCCTTAAGTCCCCCAAAGGGCAATGGAAAGGGCTATGCTCGGATTTTCCCTACGTGATCGACTCAGGAATGAAAAGATCCGCAGGAGAACCAAGGCAACCGACACAGGTCGAAGAATTGCCAAACTTAAATGGCAGTAGGCAGGGCACATTGCTCGCAGAACAGATGGCCGATGGGGCCAAAAGGTTCTGGATTGGCGACCGCGTGCCGGAAGACGTAGCGTTGGAAGGCCTTTCACAAGATGGACCGATGACTTTGTGAAGGCCGCAGGAATCCGCTGGATGCGAGAAGCGCAGAACCGGCCGAAGTGGAGGAGCTTGAAGGAGGCCTATGTCCACCAAAGGACGACTTTCGGCTAAAATGTTGATGATATGTCGTCCTAGGGCTTCCCCTCCCTGCTTTATAACTCACATCTGCCTAGTAAATACCTCTTCTTAGTCGCCTTTCACTTGTCCTCTCAACATGACCAAAACCATCTACGCATACTCTTTTTATTTTACTGGAGTAAGTTGATGTCACTGGATTTTTAACCTTCAGTTTTGATCTCTTCTTTTTCTTAACGTATCAATGGCAAAAAAATCAAACATCTTTGGCCCAAAATTCAGCTGCCCGAACTCCGCTCACTGACGCAGACATAAGATCGTCAAATGCACAACAGGGCGTGCAGCGCAGGTTCGATGGTGAGCCAGCGTATGTGGGGAGGTGCCGCATACGCACTTGAGATCTAAGGCCTCAGTGTGAGTTTCATTTAACCATCTCAATCAAACGCGTCGAGCGCGTTTGTCGCTCCAATTGGGCCTGGATTGGTGACGGACCAATCGGAGCGCCGAACGTGCTCGATGCGTTTGATCGAGATAGTTAAATGAAACTCACACTAGGGCCACTGAGCTGTCCGACTTGGGTTCGAAGTCTATTTTAAAGATTTCCAAGTCTGCCACGGTAATGCGTGCCCAGGCGGAAGGATTAACCTAGCATTGAAAATCCAACAGAGTGAGTCTCAGCAGCACGAGTGAGTCTCATCACGTCGAAAAAACACAGTGTTCGATTTTCAATTCTCGCAGCGCTAAGCAGTGCGCGAAAAAATCCCGCAGCGATTTTATTACGTCATTGGGAACGTGGGCTTTTTGCCATTCGCGTTTTTTTTTTGTGGTAAATATTTAACTACCTACAGACTTATCATCATCTGCCCAGCCTTTTCCCAACTATGTTGGGGTCGGCTTCCAGTCTAACCGAATGCAGCTGAATACCAGTATTTTACAAGGTCCACAACCCAGTTACTGGGTAATACGATACCCCCTGGTAAGGCTGATTGTCAGACTTTTGGGCTTCTGACGACCCGTAACGACTGTCAAAGATCCACAAATGACAGCCGGGACCAATGGCTTAACGTGCTTTCGGAGGCATGGAGGGGTCTCGGCATGTAAAGGTGGTCACCCATCCACGGAGTAACCACGTCAAGCGTAGCTTAACCTGATCGACCGAACCGTGTGTCTGTTATTACTTAGATATAAGCCCCTCTAAGTACAGACATATATAAACAATGGATCATGTTTGGTTAACAACAAAGTTTTTGATTTGGATGTCCTATCATTTTGACCGTGAATAAGTTATTTATCTTATTTTTGTTTGCATTAAAAGTACAGTGGGGTAGGTTATACGCTGTTATCTGTAAAATATATAATTATTCATAGCACATTAAGATATCGAGGTATTTTGAAAATATTTCGTTTGTACCTAGCACCGCTGGTTTCGAAACATTGAAGGACATGTGACATCTACCACCCCGGCCCACGTGATCGATTACGGCCCATTCCCTCTCACTGGAGAGGAGGCATTTATCCCACTAGTGACAATATTATAGGCCGATTATGCGATCTCATTCAAGTTAAGTAAAGTATACATTGTCAAATTAAAACTTTTTAACAAAAAATCAAACCGCCGAAAAAACTGAAAAGCAAAAAATAATAAACCTTTTTTGTTTAACCTTAATAACGTAAGTTCGGAAGGCGGTGACATTTAATTAAAATACACATCCAAAGTCACCGACTTCCAAACTTAATTCAAAAAAGGTTTATTATTTTTTGCTTTTTATTATTAGATTTTTTCGGCGGTTTAACTTTTTTGTTAAAAAGTTGTATTTTATATTTTTTTTGTGGCCACTAATTACTACATCTACTAATTACTACATGCTAATTTTTGATTCCTTTTTTTAATACACAACTCAGTATTGAAAAAAATCTGTGAGTGAACAATCAATCATCCCCTGTTTTTCTCTCCTTAGGGTTGGATTTCTTTTTTCCAAATTTATATGGGACCAACTTCGGGGTATACCCTTTTCAATAAAAAAAGAATGATCAAAATCGGACTACTCTGTAAAAAATGAAGCGTGGTCATACATTAAAAAAAATACATACACGATGACTTGAGAACCGCCTCCGTTTTTTCGTCGGTTTAAATATCTGGCAATGGCAATGGTTTACTCATGTGTCGGGTAGCGATATCGAAAACGAATAAAACTAAAAAAAAACCAAAACATACGATGGGTGAAGGTGACAATGCAGTGTGATATAATAATGCCCGTAATCGGTCAGATTTTCTTGTAACTTTTCGTGGAGCTTAGATATTTTTTTTATAATTATATTTCCAAAAAACCAAAACATAACAGTCGGTTGGTTGGTTTAATGTACATATCAGTATCATTTAAAGTTTTGTACAAACTTGGGATGACGAAAAAAGAATATTTTATTTCATTCGTTTTCGAAATCGGTACCCAACACGTGGCTAAGGTATTGCCAGCTAATTTTATTTGACCCTGCGTAGGTATGTCTTGTTCCAACTCCGTATCGTCAGTTGGCATACAATGGCCGAGCGTCGGTTTTGCATGAATACACAAGCATTCAACTGATTGATGCTTTACAACGTTTTGAAATTTTTACTTTTACGCATTCCACTTGATTTGCGATTGTCTATTTAATGTTTTACTCAATACCTTTATTGCTTTACCATAATGTGTACTTAAAATTTCTTGTGAATAACGAGGTAGGTAAAAAATTGCTTTTCCAGTATGACCGCGAGGCATAGGCACGGAAAGCACGATAAGCCATTGGTCCCGGCTGTTATTCGCGATTCTTTGACAGTCGTTACGGGTCGTCAGAAGCCCGAGAAATTCATCTATGGTTATAAAAAAAAATGGCTCTTCCAGTATGACCGCGAGGCGTAGGCACGGAAAGCACGTAGCCGTTGGTCCCGGCTGTCATTCGCGGATCTTTGACAGTCGTTACGGGTCGTCAGAAGCCCGAAACTCTGCCAACCAGTCTTACCAAGGGGTATCGTATTACCCAGTAACTGGGTTGTGGAGGTCAGATGGGCAGTCGCTCCATGTGAAATACTGGTATTCAGTTACATCCGGTCAGACTGGACCGACCCAAACATAGTTGGAAAAGGGCTAGGTAGATGATGAGGTACTGCATTATTTAATGAAACAGCTGATTTTTTTTTATGACCGTCGAAACATTTCCATGCAAGGGGTCTAGAGCCATTTTCTGATTTCATGGTAAGTTTCAAATGGGCAAATTCGTTCAGGCGATTTTGATTAACTGAATAACAAGCATCCAAACATCCATACAAATTATTAGGAAGTAGGATCTACTAAAACCGATCTTTATATCGATCTTCATCTACCAACCCTGTCCTAACAATGCTGGAGTCAGCTTCCAATCTAATCGGATGCTGCTGAATTTTAGAAAGTGCCAGTATTTAAAAAAATATACATTGTCTTTTAAAAGTTATTTTTTTTGCCCTAACTCAACATGCTACAGGATAAGTTTTTATCCAGTGCGCAAACTGTAACCATGAATTCAGCATATCATTCTAGACCCGCCAGCGCAAAAAAATTTCGTCGGTAACAAAAAAAAATCAGCTGTTCCATACATTTTGGCCGCGTAGGTATTGCACTTTTCTATGAAACAGCTGATTTTTTTTGTAAAAACGAAGTAAAATTTCTGTGCTAGGAGGTCTAGAATGATATGGTAAATTCATGGTTACAGTTTGCGCACTGGATAAAAACTTATCCTGTATAAGCATAGCTCATATTGTAACTCAACTTCTTATCCAATTAATAAATGAAAATGTGTGTAATACAAGTGTATAACAAGTTTTAAAGACTATGTTGTATCCCGTGGCTTTCCTAGTTCCCTAAGCTGGTTTAGAAACCGCTAGGCGTGCGCCACAGTAGAGTAACAACAGTAATATAAGTATAATTAACAGTCGTAGTTAAGTTTGAGAATTAGAGTTTTAAGGCTCGTGCAGACTAGCGCGAAGCGACAGTCGCGTCGCGACACTAGTAGAACAATTTCTATGAAAACTTCATGGAAATTGTTCTACAAGTGTCGCGTCGCGCCTGTTTGAAGAAGCCTTTAGTCTAGACACTTAAATTTTTGAAAAATTCGATTATAATTTGTTACATCTAGGGAGCGAACGCCCGAGGACCCCATAGTCCACACTTCCGCTTGGAACTTCCAAGATTTAACGAAGCAGTCAATCACCATTGTGGGGTAGTTTTTCCAGAATAAGGACGAGTAACCATAAGTTATATTATTTTCTATTCTCAATGCTAATAACGGTCTTTACTCCTATGGTAAGGCCATCAAGGTACACACCAATAACCATGATCTCTATATGCCAAGCAGTTCCATTCCAAGTCACCCAAACCCACCACCATCTTCCTGCTCTTGTCCAGTGTTATTTGAGGTCGGCGCAAGACGTTTTCTTCTTCAATTCTCCCTTCTCTACCGTCACGCTATCATCACTCCCTTCTCTTTGTCCAACAATATTTATATTCTTTGAGTCATATGCATTTCCAACCCCCTACATCATATGCCCTGGTATGAGCCAAACGATTACCCAAGGAATACACCCACACACAAGCCGAGAGCTGGTGGACCCTGACACCAGGCTGCAGGCAGTCTAGGGAAGCAAAGCCATCCTTGGATGGTAGGCTGACCAGACGTCTGTTACGCCTGGACAGGAAAGACCTGCGTCTGGTGACTGGAACCATCACAGGACACTGCCCGCTAAACAAACACTTCTACACAATCGGCATAACGGACAGCCCCTTGTGCAGGGCCTGCATGGAGTCTGAGGAAACCGTTGTGCATGTGTTTTTCGAATGCACAGCCGTAGCCCAGATTAGAACAGAAACCCTCGGGGCACCCAAATGTTACATGGATATTCTCAACAGACCAGGAGTTATAGCAAACTTCTGGAGGGAGGTGAGCTGGCTGGAATAACTACCTACCGAAGGCCGCCATGGCTTACGCATAATGGTCCACTTGTAGGACTAAGTGCGGAAACCAAACCCATAACATAGAACATAGAGCCAAACGATTTCTTCGTAAGTTTTCTGTCATTGGCGCGATTTCCAAACTTCCCCCCCATCGCTTATTCCAAAGACAGTACCGACTTAACTTACTGTCCCAACTGCCAACTGTGAGCTATCTCGCTCGCTCACGCTTTTTTGTCTGATCCACTCTACGTTGCATTTACAATTCAATGGGGAGACAAAAAGCGGTTGCAGTCGACTGGCTGTGTGCAAAGTCTTAAGGCCTATTTAGAAATGGCGGCGGGTTACGTAGAATAACTGACTTGATGGCACAATGGTTTGGGCCTCGCAAGGCAAGTACCAAGAGCAGTGGTGGCCCAGTGGTAACGGCCGCGATTTACAAGTTGTAGGTCGTAAGTTCAAACCCAGGCAGGTGCTTTACTTTGTGTAAATTATTTCATTACCACTGCTCTCAAAACGGTGAAGGAAAACATCGTGTGGAAACCGGCATGGCCTGGAACCAAAAATTCGAAGACATGTGATATCCACCAACCCTCTACCCGCCCACTCCCTCTCACAAAGAGAAGGCATGTTGAACCAGTGGGAACATTACAGGTAACTAATTATGACTGTCAACAACTTAAAATATTATTTTCTCTATCAAAATTAAACTCAAAATTTCACTGTGCCCTTTACGTTATCAATTTGACCACTAAATTATTCCATAAACTCATTCCCAAGTTATCGAACTGAAGTTGCGCATACGCATACGACCCACAGGCGGATATGACGTCAGTACGTCATTCATTCGAATTATTTTATCAGCTCGTATTTCAAAATCGTAAGAATTTGTCCGCCATATTGCTTATCTGGCGAGGTGTCATGTCAACCGTTTTCGTGGTCACGTGGCCCGTGGCATTCACTCCATACATACATTACATAATACATATCATCCATTTTATCCCAGCAGGCTTAGCACGAGCACCGATTTGTCGCCGGAAGAACAGACATGACTATTAACTAAATGATGTACAATAGGAGAAAATAGCTGTCTTCTATTAATTATCACAGTTATGCGTTCTAACCGAATCATGATTTTGTAGATAATCGTATATACTTTGTGGCCGACGAGTTGAAAGTTTGTTGTTAGTGTGATTTTGACAGTTTGGGAAGAAATATTCTTCTGAAATAGTCTACATTTTTATGGACCTAGACAAAGATCGTTAGAAACGAAAGACAAAATGACAGATTGTAGAAGGATATCTACGGTACGATGTCAAAAATGTAGAAACGAAATGTGAGTTTGTATAGAAAAAGTACTGTCTATTCTTCGTCGAAATATAAAGCGTCATGCAAAGCCTGCTGGTTAAAATTCAAACTCAAAAGCATTTATCCTACTAACATTATAAATGTAAAATTTTGTATATTTACATGTTTGTTACTCAATCAACAACGGCTGGACGGATTTTTTTTTCCTATATTTTAGACCTGCGATCAGTCGCCTACACTATAATCAGGTGTGTTGCAAGAGGTTGGAGTTTGGAGAGGTACAGCCACTGCTCCATCTCCCCTTAGTAAGGCAGCACATCGGCTCTCTTGAGTCTTCTAATCGGATTTGGCTGCAGAAGCATACTGGATGACGGGTTTGGGTGAGTTGTCTAGCGGTCCTTGTAGTTGGCTGAGTATCGTTTTGCTTCGTCCAGATTGGTTGGGATTTTCAGATACTCATGAATTTCCGAGTTGCGAGCATACCAGGGCGCCGAGGAAGTACCCTTAGAATATTGTTTTGGGCTCTCTGCAGGCACATAATGTTGGATTTGCTGGCTGGACGGATTTGTATGAACTTTGGCTCACAGTGAGTTTATAATCTGGATTAACACATATTTTTTATTCCGGTAAGTAGTACTTTCCTGTGGGGTAATTTTCGACCTCAACGCGGGCGAAGCCACTGGCAAAAGCTAGTTTCAAATAAACCAATTACAGGCACTCTTGAATTGTCAAGAGATCGATCAGTCAGAAATATGAAGCCAGTTGCGCAATCCAGGATGTTGTAGGTTTATATGGAGAAGAACGGGCAAGTAACTCCACGGACATTCTATTGTTGCACAAAAATTGGTTAAGTGCATCATTCATGTTTGAAATTATGCATATATGAGAAAGACGTTCACGTTAAAAGCGCCCGTAATTAAAACAAAAAAATGGTCGTTGCAGCTAAGAGATTACCAGTCCCTGCCATAAGTGTTAGCAAGCTATTTATGAAACCCTTTATTTTGATACGACCCCCCCCCCCGACCCCACTGGATATTTTTTGAAGACATAATATGGCGCCAAAACTCGGCAATTTTTATATAGGATACCAGGATAGGAACCCAGTGTTACTCTCACCATTGAAGCCTAAATCCTTAAAGCCGTTTAGGCTACCGAGCGTGTCAAAGAAACTATACATACATACACTCGAACAACATAACCCTTCTTCTGGCGCAGTCAGGTAATTAGAGGTCCAATGTTTTTAGGAGCACAAAACAAAAACCTCTAAAAAGCAAAAAATTGTAAATTTATTGGGCTTTTAAGTTGTAGGTGATAATTTCGATCAAAGCATTGTCACGTCGGGGGACGCTAGTTAACCTTTCTACAATAGCCTAATACAATTCATTATTGCTGGGCATCATCTGTTTCACGTTTTCATTGGCCTCCCCCCGACGTGACAATGTTTTTATCAAAATATTACCGACAACTTAAAAGTCCAATAAATATATTGTTGTTGCTTTTTAGAGGTTTTTTTTGTTTGGGATTTTTGAAATTTTTAATCTAGCTTTTATTTCCTGCTTTTTAAACTTAATATAGTAATAGTAAACACGCTACGATCGACACATGCCACGCTTAAATCTGCGCATTTTTAAGTATGTTTCCCACAGTGAAGTTCGTTACAAATGTATCCTCATTCCTCGACCTGATCACCATTTATCTATGACCTAATTCATTGAGACTTTTCAATGAGCCCAAACACGATACTTCTGTTGTTTGTTGGTGAGTTGGTGAGTAACTTGGGTATCCTGGAAATTCCAGGTGATGCTCCAGCATCAGTTCAAGGTTACTTTGTTAGTCTAATATCACTGAAGTAATAGAATACCAAATTTCGACTCGATCAGTCCCGTGAAAGATGCTCAAATCACTTCATCAACCAGAAAAGAGCTGATAATTTTCAAACGGCTGAACCGATTTTGATGAAATATGTCTAAGAACCACCGCTAGAAAACCTACTTTGAAATAAAAAAAATCGCACCCATATCAGCTCACCCGTTTAAGAGCTACGGTGCCACGTACAGACACACATAGCGGTCAAACTTATAACACCCCTCATTTTGCGTCGGGGTTTTAAAATGGAAATTATTAGAGGTACGATTAAATGCATGCCATTCTCAAATACTGCGCCATTCACTTTGCTACACGTATGACAATTTTATAGATCAGAAAACAAATTAAACATGTTGTGTGAATAAACCTAGCTACTGTTATGATTTCACAATATCACTCTAAAACTTCTAAGATCTTGTCAACAACTTTCATTTAGATAGTCCAACTCGCTGTCTAGCGGAATTTGACATAAGCGGAGCGGGAAAATGTTTTCTTTTATTTGAATCTGCGCGGGCTGGCAACGTCGCATTTCAAGTGGTTTTTCGGAGATCATCATCTCATTAAGTTTAAATCAAAGTATTTTTATTTTTTCAGTCAAGCACTAGATCGAGACCGCGAGCTACCCATTACTCGCCATCCGCAAGCCCGTGCCTACGTTGGCCGGGAATCAGCCGGGCCATGGCCTAGGGCGTCTGATCTAGTGTGGGTTTAAAGAGCATACAGTCTTCCTCAAGAATTGAGTTATCAAATGCAAAAAGCATTTTTAAAATCAAAATTAACACGAAGAATTATTCAAATCGGTTATAAATTACTGTGGACTTCGTGAAGAAACCGAAATGTCTAAGAACGAAAAATTTGGAGACATATGACATCCACCAACCCGCAATGGGCCCGCGTGGATTATGGCCTAATCCCGCTCATAGAGAGGAGGCCTGTGCTGTGTCCCAGCAGTGGGAACCTTAAAGGCTGATTATGCTAATAAATTACGATGTTCTGGGACAAAAAAACATACAACCGAATTGAGACCCTACTCTTTTTCATAAAGCCAGTTAAAACGGCTAAGCAAGCCGGCTTTTGTTGACTACTTAATCGCTCCGCTATCTCCTATGAACGTAACCGCTTCCTTACAAACTTTTCCACTGCAGCGTAGCTTTCAAAGTCCAAGTCCCGTTACCATGACTTGCGGAACGAGCTAGCGTTTTGAAATTAATAATTATATCCGTTAATGGTGTTGAGGGGCTTGTGGCTAAGTAATATTAGCCGCAAGGGTCGGTCGATCAGGTTAGGCTACGCTTGCCGCGGTTGGTCCGTGGATGGGTGACCATCTTTACATACCAAGACCCCTCCGTGCCTCGGAAAGCACGTTAAGCGGTTGGTCCCGGCTATTTGTAGAATTTTGACTTTGTTTGTTACGGGTCGTCAGAAGCCCGAAAGTTGACAACCAGTCTTACCGAGAGGTATCGTGCTAACCAGTAACTGTGTTGTGGAGGTCAGATAGGCAGTCGCTCCATGTAAAATACTGGGGGGATTTGCCAAAATCGCCATGCTTGGCAGCCGCGTTGGCGATCGCAGTATGGTGGTCAAATGCATAGGGAACGCTTCTGCCCATTCTCGAGTAAGTCCCTTAGTCGCCTTCTACGACACCCACGGGAAGAAATGGGATGGTGCTATTCTTTGTAAAATTTTACTTGTTAAAATAATAAAACATTTTTCATTTCATTTTTCATTTTCCATTTCATAACAAGCATTGATATACAAAAAACCCAAAATACCCAATCAGCGTCTCAAAAACGTCCGCATATATAGGACGCAATGTGCGCAAATAGTATCGTCAGTCATCTTTCAGTAAGTTTTTTTGGACATTGCTTTGTAAAAACCACTTTTAGGCATGCGTATAAGGTTGAATTTGAAAAAAAAAAATGCCATAACTATAACCAATGACGTGTAATTGGGGACAGTTTTGAGTGTGACTTTTGTTCGAGACTGCATCTTAGGTTTTTTTTGTATTTCAATGATAAAAGTCGGTATTATTATTACACACCTTGCCATCCACACAACTAATAGTCCACAGAGGTCTTTAAATTAACGTTACCACATCTCATCTCATCTATTTAAAAACTCCAAAACGAAAAAAATGCGATGACGTCAGACGGATCCTAAGTGATGTTTTTTTGTCAATGACACGACCAATTTATTTGTTGAATAGTTCAACGTTATGAATTTGAAAATATAATCTGTGAATCATTTTATGGGCCACGGTTCTGATGGGTGCCGTATAATATGGAATGTTTGGTATGTGTGTGTGTGTGTGATGTGATGATTGAAAAATATGTATGCTGTCATTTGTCATAATTCATAAACCCTACGATGAACGCGCGACGGTTTCCTCACGATGTTTACCTTCAACGTTTTCGTAGGCAGTGTCGAACAAATAATTAAGTCGCGGCTCAGCCAGCGAGGACGATGATGGACAAGTAAAAAAAAAATACAGTACGAAACGCTTTGAAAGTTATTGCCACTTATCGGGAGATTCAGTAGCCCGATTGGTCTTCAGATGGGTTTGGATACGAGTCCTATGTTCGGTGTTTCTTTAAAGGATAAAATCAGGAATGAAGTTATCCGGAAAAGAACTGGAGTTACCGATATAGCTTGCAGAGTAAGCAAGCTGAAGTGGTAGTGGGCTGGCCATGTTTGTCGAAGGATCCATGGTCGTTGGAGCTAGGGTTGCCAGGTGGTAATTTGATAAAGGAACAGGACATGGGTCCAAAAAGGAGGATTTTCTGTAAAAAAAGGAGGGCATTCACAATTAAACGAATTTATCACATTATTTTAATCATATTTAGCTGAGCTGCCAATTTTTGCAAGAAGTTCTTAGTTTTTCAACAAATAATTATGAAAATCTTCACATGTCATATTTTTGAAGTTGTATTCAGTAAGAATTATAGATTTAACTGACTGCACACTCAGTCTATTCCTCTCTTTGCTCCACTGAGTATTAATCAGTGAAAAACTCTTCCCACATTCGCGTTATGTGCGCTTATACAAAAATAAAACTCGCACATCTTGAGCAGTTCTGAGAAACATTCAATGTGTATGCACTTTTGAAGTAGATTGTCCACTGCTGGTGCAACTTCGAATCATAATATGCTTCATCATTTTCTGATTTTGATTTAAGAATTGAAATCAGGTTACAAAATTGATCATGTAGCTAACATCGTCAAACTTTACATCTCTAATGCTCAAGAACTCAATGCGAGATACTAGAGGCAAGTAGAGTAGTTGCAGCGACAAAACAACACACTCCGCCGCGCGACCGGCTGGTGCGCACGTTCGTTTGATCTTTGACCACGCATTCAGGCGCGCACGGCGCACGACACGAAATTTTCAACGATGTTTAGCAAAAAGGAGGACTGACAGAAGATAAGGGAGGACAAAATATGTAAAAGGAGGACATATCCTCCTTTTGGATACCATCTGGCAACCCTAGAGACCGCGTATCGTCAAGCGTAGTGTGGCAGACGACCTTAAGATGGTGGCTGGGACAGACTGGCTGCGGAAAGTGGAGGACAGGGTGTTGTGGCGCAGCCTGGGAGACGCCTATGTCCAGCAGTAGACTGCGATAGGCAGAGTTGATTGAAATGGGAAAGAAAGAAGGCAGCCGTTACATGTTAATGATTGATTTTCACCCGAATCTGGTAATAGCTTCACCGCATGTTTAATGCGAATCTTCCAAGGTTCTGTGGCCCTAGTGTACCATCTCGATCTAACGCACCGAGCGCGTTCGGCGCTCCGATTGGTCCTTCGCCAATCCAGAGCCAATCGGAGCGTCGGACGCGCTCGTTGCGTTCGATCGAGATAGTTAAAAGCAACGCACACTAGGGCCTCTGAACTCTGAAGTGTTAACTGCGGCCCAGCGAGGCGTGCTAAATACTAAGTTAAATGTTATTGTTTAAATAACAAACACGATGACTAGGCGAAAGTGTCAACTGTCCTTCCTAGAGTTGACAAATCTATTCAATACTAGTGGTCGCTCCGTAGGGTCGCCCAGAGGTCGAAATTAGACCATGGTTTTTTAAATTAACTTAATGTATTTGTAATGCTAATAATGTATTAATAAGAACGGACAAGAAGCTCCACGGACACCTTTGAAATCAAAATATTGTTACAAAAATTGGTTACTTAATGATGATAAATGATTTATTTCTGTAAGTCAGGTTAAGCTACGCTTGCCGCGGTTGGTCCGTGGACCATCTTTACATACCAAGCCCTCCGTGCCTCGGAAAGCACGTTAAGCCGTTGGTCCCGGCTGTCATTTGTGGATCTTTGACAGTCGTTACTGGTCGTCAGAAGCCCGAAAGTCTGACAACCAGTCTTACCAAGGGGTATCGTATTACCCCAGTAACTGGGTTGTGGAGGTCAGATAGGCAGTCGCTCCATGTAAAATACTGGTATTCAGCTGCATCCGGTTAGACTGGAAGCCGACCCCAACATAGTTGGGAAAAGGCTAGGCAGATGATGAAGTAGGTTTGTACAAACACTTTTACACGTCAATCATATTTTAAAACTAGATGAGGTCGGCGATTCCTATCTGACTACTCTGAGAAGAAAGGCCGAAACAAACTCAGAGGTCTTGCAGTGGGAAAATTACCGATTGATATATTTTTTTCTCAGCTGCCATTTTAAATTAAGCAACAGAACTTAAAAGCGTGTCGAAACTCATACTTAAAGCTGTAATGATCGATGCGGATATCAGAAACGCTGTGTCATCTTCACTTTCTTGTTTTTTTTTTTTTTTTCGTCTACGCAAACAGTGGACAACGGTACGGAGCATACTGCCAAGTCATATACTTTTTAGCATTCCGGAGGTACTCGAAATGTGTTAATAAGTCTTTTTATTATATTTTATTTTGTGGAGTGTATTAAAAGTGTGAGAAAGAGCTTACGAGTTGTAAGGTCGTGAGTTAAAAACCAGGTAGTCACTTAAGAGCGTTCATCGTTTTATAGTGGTTTTACTTTTTTTTTAGCCAAGCACTAGATAGATCGTTGGTATTTGTAGTTATTTTTAACATTTTCTCTTTAATAAAAACATTTAATCGTACTAAGCAAACAAAAAATAATTGACGGTATGTCGATTTTTATATGTAAATACCAATAACTAAAAATATAGCATACAAACTTGTAAACACCAACGATCTAGTGCTTGGCTGAAAAACATGTTTACTTTTGTTTGTATTTAATGAAATAATCACGGAAAACCGCCATAAATGCGCCGTTGCCAGCCCGCGTGGGGAGAATGCTCTTAAGAGCGTTCATCCCACGCGGGCTGGCATTTTCAAGTTTGTTTGCTATTTTTTTTACAGTTATTTTGGTATTTGGTAATAAAAATCGACATACCGTCAATTATTTTCTATTTGCATTACTAAGTACGATTAAATGTTTTTTATGAAAGAGTAAGTATTTAAAATAATTATAAATACCAACAATCTAGTGCTTGGCTGAAATAAAATAGTACTTTCGTTTGTATTTAATGAAATAATCACGAAAAACTACTATAAATGCGTTGTTGCCAGCCCGCGTGGAATGAATGCTCTTAATATTATAATGTACTTATTGCTGGGACACAGGCCTCCTTTCTTTCATAGGGAGAGGGTTATAATATGTATAACCTACCAAGCGGGGCTTGATGAAATTATTTACACAAAGTAAAACGTCTGCGGGCCGAAATCCGTCGTTGGTCGAAAGTGTCGAGGTCGGGGACAAGGCGATACGCCTCAAGTAGAGTTGGTCAGGGCACCTTGTTAGACGAAGAGATGGCCGGTGGAGTAAAGCTGTGACCGAATGGTGGCCAAAGTCAGGCCAAAGAAACCAGGGCCGTCCAAAAGCATGTTGAAAGAAAGAAAGAAAGAAAAGAAAAAGTATTTATTGGACTCGCACAGGAATATCACAAACTTACTAAGCACAATACAAATATTAAACACATTAAAATAAAAAGATAACAAAAACTAAATCACTAATAAGCTAAACTACAGTAATAAATTTAAAATAAGATTTAAAACAACAATATAGGTAAAATAAAAACTAACTCCTGTACGAAGCCAAAAGGCCACTATCTCAGCATGATGCTGCGACATTAAAAAAGTGTCGCAGCGCTGGTATTCTGATAGGACCCGAGCGATCGATCGCTCGTGTTGGGTAGATGATATCGTCAAAGTCGCGGGAAACACCTGGATGAGAGATGCACGAAACCGATGGCGCCAAAAGGGGGAAACCTCTAAACCTACCAGGGGGTAATTCCGGGCTGAGATGATGATGAAAACGTCTGGGTGGGTTCGAAGCCACGACTAGAGAATAGAATCCCGGGATCTCGGTATCACGGCATTTTCTGACCCTGAAAATCCCGAGAGTGTACTTGGCTAATCTCGGGATTTTCGGGATTGCCACAAATAGGCCTAGTTTGCATTCCTTCGTCCCTTGCGCCTTGACAAATGACCTTGCCTAGAATATATTAACACATTCCATGCCCAGCACCCAGCATATGGGTCGAAAAATAGTTGATTCGTGTGCCCACAACTTGCATCCGAGTCGTCGCAATAAGTAGCTATTGATGATTCTGTTCATGCCCAGGACCCGACTAGCGAGACTACTTATAGCGACGACTCGGATGCGAGTTGTGGGCACACGAACTAATAATTTTTATTTTTCTTGCTTGGCATCGAATGTGTTAATAGACCAGTCACTTTACTCTAGAGCTACCTAAAACTATAAGCTAAAAAGCTGGAAAAATGGTCTATAATAGCATTTATTACGTAATAACAAAAAACATCCCCTAGATAGCCTTACGATTCGCACAACACAGGTTACACCTACCAGGCCCTAATAATGTTTGTTGTAGAACAAACAAAATAATAGTTTAAAAAAAAACTAAAAAAACACGCTTTGAAAACCAAACTAAAAAGTAGAAAATAATTTAATTCTATTAAACAGCGTGGGGTGCTTGATATTAATTGATTATAAAAATACCTCAAAAAGCACCTCACCGCTACAATGCTCCAACAGCTTCTTTGTTCCGAGAGAAGCAGGAATACCGGATACATAAATCAACAAAACTGGTGATCAATGAAATCTATACAATAGCATTGTTAAAGCACAGACCAGACGTCAAAAACACATTTTTTTTTTCAAAGTTTTCAGAAATGGAAATGGTATCGCTAACGGTAACTCCAATGGATCAGAGGGTCTCCTTATCATAGGCAACTTTGAACTGGAGTACGCTACTTCAGAGAGAAGTCTGTCTACATGTCTACTAGAGCCGTCTTCACCCGCCCGCGCTTTTTAACCGACTTCCAAAAGGAGGAGGTTCTCAATTCGTCGGAACCTTTTTTTATTTTTTTTTTATGTATGTTCCCCGATTACTCGAAGATGGCTGGACCGATTTGGATATTTTTTTTTTTTGTTTGAAAGGGTATACTTCCCAGGTGGTCCCATGATCATCAAGTCAGGATCTGATGATGGGATCCTGGAGAAATAGAGAGAACTCTTCAAATTTTATAGGCACACTTGAAGCAATTTGTGTAGTTTTTGGAAGAGTACTTTCTCGGAGTGGTTCCATTTCAATTTGATGAAGATCTGATGAAGAACTTCGGAGATAGGCAACGGAACTCCTCAATAAATGATGGCAAATGGACAGGGATTGCTGAAATCTCATGTCTGTCAATTGTTTACACCAGTTAATAACATAACATCACGCCGGTACGCTGTGAAGGGGTAAGCACATGTGAACCACTAAAAAGTGAAAAATAAAAAACTTTTTTCAAAAAAATAAAAACCGACTTCCAAAAAAACACAAAAAAGTGAAAAATAACTTTAATTTCGGAAGTCGGTGACTTTGGATATGTATTTTAATTTTTTGTCACCGCCTTCCGAAATTAAAGTTATTTTTCACTTTTTTGTGTTTTTTTGGAAGTCGGTTTTTATTTTTTTGAAAAAAGTTTTTTATTCTAGGTGATATTGTAGCCTGCTCCCAAACACCCCACCACAATATACCTTGCCCTTGCATCCTAGTTACGCCACTGGACGTACAATCTTGTGTACGTTTCTTGAGCGAGAAAATCGCTGATAGCTTGTTGCTTTCTTCGCTAAAGGACAGGATCCCATAGCCGAGTCATTGCTACCTATCTCATGAGATAAGTAGCTAAGAAAAAAAAGTCGGAGAGAAACATTTCTATACTTCGTTTCGCGTTTCAAAACGGCTTAATGATCGTCCAAAGGTCGTTTCGTGATGTCCAAAGTCCAAAGAGTTCTTTGCACTTCGCTATTTAGTCGACTTTCACAGGGACGTAGAAACATCGCAGCGGGATTTTTTCGGGCACTGGATTGTCAACTCTCGGTGTTGAGCTGAGCATTGTGAATCCAACAGAGAACATTTCAACGTGTCGAATGATTTTGAACTGTCGACGCTAAGCAGAGCGTTGAAGATACACTGCGCAAAAAAACCTCGACTATTTTATGAAAAAAAAAAAAAAAAAACATTCAAAATCAAAATCAAATGTCATTTATACAAACTAGGCTGAGAGCCAGCACTTTTTCAACGTCAAAATTACCCCCCAAAACGCCCGCCCTTCACCACCTCCTAATGCTTTAGCTGGGTCTAAGAAGTGGCGCAACAAACTGCCCAGCAGCATCTGTCTGTTAAATGTTTTTTTTAGGGTGGGAAATCATCAAATAACTTCTCCCGCTCTTGGTGAAGCGAGAGGGCGTGTCAGACTTTTACTGACTAAAACCCACCCGTGTTCTTTCAGTTGCCTGTGTGCCAGGGGCACGGTATCTCTTTCCAACAACCCGCACCCCTGGCAGGCATCGGCCCTTGTGGGCTCCATCAGTTGTTGCTGACATCTCTTTGAGGCGCGCGTGGACCAGGGCTTAGTCCTTACCGGACAGCGAGCAACCCATTACTCGCCATCCGCAACTTAAGAGGCTTGTATTGATGATTTTAATTATTATAATTCTGTTAATACATAGTAGTTACGGTCGCAAATCATATTTTATTCAACTTCCAACCTGGCTGACCTGCAAATTGCACAAAATCTTGGAGCTTTCACTTTAGTCGCTTTAGACAATAAACTAATTCTATATCTATAATTCGACTTTTAAAAGTATTCAGTAACTTCAAAGAAAAATAATGTTACCATACTTAAACTAATAGTGTTGGGGTAGTTAACGATTTTGCGTAAAGAGCGAATGATAAATGTAGTTTGATTTTAAATGAAACCATTTTTATCATTCGTTATATATAACTTTAAAAATCGTTTGTAAGATGCGGTATATAAGAATATTTAATAATTTATTAATAAAAGTAATGCTTTTATTTTCTTCTAATAGAAACAAATTATAAATAAATTACTTAACTACTGAAAAACAAAATTTATACTTAACAAATTCTACAACTTTTAATAGTGCATATCATGTTTTTAAGACAAGTTATTAAATTTAAAAAAAACTGCATGTTCAGTACATTATTTATTTCCAGTTCATTCAATTTCGTTCATTCTTACACCAACTCACTGTTCGAACCATGATAGACAAGCGCTTTACTCTTTGTAAATATCTTTCATCACTATCGCCAACACCGTCCCGGCGATGATCGCCGAATACATATCCAAAGTCACCGCCTTCCGAAATTAAAGTTATTTTTCACTTTGTAGTGTTTTTCGGAAGTCAGTTGTTTTTTTTGGAAAAAGCTTTTCTATCTGTGCTTGCTATCCTGTCTGTATCCTTTATATATCTGTTTGTATATGAATCTTGTTACTTGGATTAAACAAATTTTATTTATTTACTGCTCTCAAAACGGTGACGGAAAACATCGTGAGGAAGCTGGCTGAACAACCCGTTCACTTGTCACCACTGAACACAGACACAGGCACTTACTGCAGCACTACTCACTCTCGCAATTAGGGTGATTTTACAGTGAAACAATATGATGTACTTTTAACATGTGTATTGATATCAAATAAGCTCACAATGGTTCGCAGACCTAGTTAAGCGGCGGAAAATCTTAACACCGCGATTCACATTTTGACCACAAATGAACAACGCCATCTATTGGCACAAATAATAAACTTTTCCTCAAACATTCCGCCCACCAAGGACAAATTCAACAATTTGACCTTACATTATCACCCCTTTTTTTTACCGCCCACCGTGAACTAGGTACATACTTATAATTTAAATACAGTTATGAAACTCAAAATAATTAGAAACATATCTTAATTACTATAATTATTACTACGTTGTAGTGGACATTACGGGTAACATACAAACCTTAGAAATAGACCTTTTTATCACCGATGTCTTTGTGCGTAGAGATACAACTCTAGTTATACCATCGGCTCCAGGGTGTTTTGCAACCACACGACCAAGCAGCCAGCGAGAGGGTGGCAAATCATCCTCTTTAACTAAAACTAAATCGCCGGTCTTAGGTTCCGGAGTTTGTTGATTCCATTTGTACCGTTTTAAGAACATGGACAAATACTCCTGCGACCAGCGCCGCCAAAAGTTTTGCATCATTTTTTGAGTTAATTGCCAACGTCGTAAAGAGCATACAGCGGAAGATTCGAAATTGTACTCCGGAACGGCGACCAAGGACTCACCAACAAGGAAATGACTCGGAGTCAAAGCATCCAATCCATCCAGACCATCATCCATCCTTGACAGTGGTCGCGAGTTGAGGCAGGCCTCAATTTGCGCCAAGACGGTTGACAACTCCTCGTACGTTAACGTTGAGTCGCCAATAACCCGCCGGAGGTGAAATTTTATGGACTTGATTCCGGCTTCCCAAAGACCACCGAAATTTGGTGAGTACGGAGGAATAAAGTGCCACTTCGTACCCTGAGACGCTAAACAGTCAGCCAGCTCTTTTGGTAAGTAAGATTTCTCCACTGCGAATAACCTTTTCAATTCCTTTGATGCCCCCACAAAGTTAGTTCCATTGTCCGACCAGATGTCAGAACAATAGCCTCTTCTCGATACAAATCTTCTATACGCCGCCAAAAAGCCTTGAGTTGTTAGATCACTAACAGCTTCAATATGGACGGCTTTTGTTGCCATACAGATAAATAAACAAATGTAGCCTTTATAGGCATGATGACCACGGCCTTTGGAGGTCCTAATGTTTATTGGACCCGCATAATCTACGCCGGTACATTTGAAAGGTCTGGTAGGTGTTACTCTTGCCGCTGGCAGTTGCCCCATCAACTGTTTTGATGTAGTTGCCGAATGCCTGACACATGTAACGCATTTATGTACATGTGATTTTACTAATTCTTTGGCACCAAGAATCCAATATTTTGACCTCAGATACGCTAGCATAAGTTGAGGCCCCCCGTGCATAGTTTTATAATGCGAGTCTGCAACAATCATTTTAATTAAATTGGACTTTTTTGGTAACAAAATAGGGTGTTTTCTACTATCACTTAATTCTGACCTTTGTAACCTCCCTCCTACCCTTAAAATATTATTTCCGTCTATGAAAGGGTTTAAATATTTTAAAGGTCCTTTCAATTTCACTAAGTTACCGTCCTTTGCTATCTTATCCATTTCTTCTCCAAAACTCTCCGCTTGACACTTCTTAATACAGACATCTAATGCTTCTTTTAACTCTTGAGCTGTTAAGAACCCTGCTATTTCACCGGTATCCTTCTTTCTTTTTATCCACATGCGTCGGCAATAAGCAATCACTCTCATTAATTTGGTTAAGTTTGAAAACCGGTCCCATAAATTAGTACTTTCCGTGCTCGAGAAATGTACTTTGATGATCTCTAAATTGGTCTCCATATCTTTAGGTTTGTTGTAAACTATATCTGTTGAACATAAAAACGCTGGCCCTTCAAACCAAGATGTTTGTTTCTTGAGTTCTGAAGGGATGAGACCCCTAGACGCACAATCAGCTGGATTTACGCCCGACCGAACATGAGCCCATTGTTGTGCATCTAAATTGGTCAAGATCTCAGATACCCTGTTGGCTACAAACGTGTGCCACCTATTTGGATGGCTATTGAGCCAGGCCAACACGACAGTAGAATCAGTCCAGGCATGAATGTGCTCCTTCTGAATGTCCAATGTCTGAGCTACCTCAACCAACAATCTACTGAGAAGAACCGCTCCACAGAGTTCCAGTCTGGGAATCGATATTTGCTTGATAGGTGCTACTTTCGTCTTTGATGTCACCAATTTCACAGATACATGACCCTTATCATCGATTACCCGGATATAGACAACCGCGGCGTAAGCTGCCTTCGACGCATCGCAAAATCCATGAATTTCCACGACTGCATCGTTGCGTTTGGTGTTAATCCAGCGAGATATTTGTATTTCAGACAATTGACACAAGTCTTCCCGGTAAGTACGCCATTCTTTTAGTATATTGCTAGGAACTTCATCATCCCAGCTTATGCCTGATAGCCATAGGTTTTGAATGATTATTTTTGCTACTATGACACTTGGTGAAACCCATCCGAGTGGATCAAATAAACGTGATATGTCTGCTATAATTATTCTTTTTGTTACAGGTTCTTTCGTCGGCGGAAGTGTCACCGTGTAACGGAACGCATCGATTATTCGATCCCAGGTAAGTCCAAGTAACTTCATAACTTCGTCTATTTTAAGCTTTTTTCCATCTTCTTTATTTTCTTCATCGCTTTTATTTATCCTATTCAATAATTCCCCACTATTGCTTGACCACTTTTGTAAAGAAAACCCTCCTTTTTCTACTAACTTGTGAAATTCATGATATCAATTGATACCTTCTTCCACAGATTCGACGCCCGTTAGTAGGTCATCCATGTAGAAGTCTTCCTTTACCTTATTAGCAGCTTTAGGGTAGTTTTGCTTCTCGTCTACGGCCACTTGCTGAAGAACCTTAACTGCAAGATACGGGGCACATGCCGTACCAAAAGTTACCCTCAATAAACGATATTCATTCGTTTGATCATTAGGACTTTCTTTCCACAGAATCCTTTGAAAGTCAACGTCCTTTTCATCAACTTTGATTTGTCGATACATTTTAACAATGTCCGCGGATAAACAAATTGGATACATTCTCCATTTCATTAAAATATGCCTTAAGGTTGGCTGTAAAGTTGGGCCTATCATTAAAAGATCATTCAATGAAACACCGTTTTCACCTTTACAGGATGCATCAAAGACTATCCTCACTTGCGTGGTAACTTTGTCCTCCCTAACAACCGCAAAATGAGGCAAGTAAATTCCATTCGAGTTATTTCTCTCTTTTTCAGAAACCTTCTCCATATGTTCCAGCTGTAAGTATTCATCTAACACGTTTTGATACTTTACTTTCATGTCATCTTGTAACTAATGATGAAAGTCTCTTTTCAGCTATCTTTTTTGAATTCTTTATTTTGAATTCTGGATCTGTAGTTTTAAACGGCAACCGTACGATATACCGCCCATCCTTGTCTCTTTTTGTTGTTTCAGCAAAGAAACGTTCGCACTGTTTTTCTTCCTCGGTTAAGATATTTTTGTTGATTATTGTATCCGCCTCTAATTCCCAGAACTTTTTTAATAAGTCATTTTCCTCCACATAGGAATGCATAACTACTACATTCCCATTAGGTTGATGATATTTTTCTACTACACCCGAAAGAATCCACCCAAATAAAGTAGCTTGTGCTACTAAAGTTCCCTGAGGTCCCTTTTTAATTCCCTCTTGAATTATTTGACCATAAACCTCGGCACCAAGCAAAATATCAATCTTGTTTGGCGTGTTATATTGTGGATCTGCTAACGGTAAATCACATACCCAATCCACTGATACTATTTTCTTGCAAGGAAGAAACGTGGTTATTGTTTTCAATACATAAGCAGCAACTGAGACTTTTACGCTGGGATCATAAATAGAGGTAAGTGTTATTTCTACCATAAACTTTGAAACAACATGAATATTTCCTTCCAGCCCTGAAATATGTCCCCTTATTGGCATCTTCTTAAGACCCAAGTATTGAGCAGTTGCTTCTGTCACAAAGGAAGCTTGAGACCCTTGATCAAGCAACGCCCTGATAGTGTGACTCATTCCATTCCTGGCTGTAGCGTTTACCAGCGCTGTGGCTAGCAACACCTGCTTTTGCATTCTATTTGACGAGAAAAATGTAGACACCGTGTCGGGGTTTAACGGTTTGGATGATGTAGCCTGCTGTTCAACAGATGTATCTGCGTCGCCGTTCCGAGGTACGTTACTACTTTTTGTATGTTCTGCATCGCTATTTACCTGACCAGCGGGATGGAGCAAAGAATGATGTTTACGCTTGCAAACTCGACATACGGCTGAACTCAAACACTGCTTGGCCGAATGGTTACCCCCTAGGCAGTTAAAACATAAACCGTTTTGTCCTACAAACTCCCGTCTGGCATTTACATCAGTTTTTATAAATTTTTTACAACTTATTATTTTATGATTTTCTTTACAGAATTTACATTGCATAGTAGTCGTATGAAAAACTCTAGGTTTTTCTATTTGTTTTGCTCTTCCTGTGTTGGATCCCGAATCCAAAAATTCAAACGCTCTATAACGACTGGTTAGAAAATTGTTAAATTGTTCATATGTTGGTAAAACATCGGCAGAATTATCGCTCGTAACGTGTAATTCCCACTGTCTTCGGGATTCAAGATCCAACTTTAAGGTAAGTATATGAATCACTATGAGGTCCCAGTTAGCAGTATTGATACCAAGGTTAGTTAATGCATGTAAACAATCATTAGTATTATCCATTAATTCCTTGAGACCCACAGCTGATTCGTTACATAGATTCTTTTGACTGAGTAACCTTTTCAAGATGAAATGTGATAAATATCTTTTATTATTATACCGCGCGTTTAGTTGTTCCCAGCATCGTTCATAATTTGTATCTGATATGGGTATTTGCCTTAGTAGCTGTTCCGCTTCCCCAGACAAATATCCTTTTAAATATTGCATCCGTTGTACATTATCTAATGAATTATTATTATGAATAAGCGATACGAATAAATCTCGAAAGGTAACCCAGTCTGTGTATTTTCCAGAAAATACTGGAATAACAATTTTAGGTAGTTGGACTTGACACTGTTTAAAATTACTTGTTACATCTTTAGGATTTTGTATTAAACTTTCCTCTTTAACCTCATATGATTCCAGAATAGTTTCTATTTCAGTCTTATACTGAATGTAGACTTCTTGAGTTACATCATAAATATCTTTTTTAACATACGAACTTTGTTTTAAGTCATCTGGATCATATTCCTCGTATAATTTACTATGACTATTGTCTAACTGTTCCCATAATTTCTCTAAACTTTCTAATCTAACCTTAACATAAGGACGAGTTATTCTTTCTTTTGGAGACTTTTTAAAGTTCGTGTAAGCTTTATTAATTCTGGTACAAATATCGTCTAATTTATTAATAAAAGACTCCATTTTTTTTTTTTTAACTACCCGCAAGTATTTATTATTTATAAAACACGGAAACGAAGTATGAAATAAACTATCAAAAAATGTTAATAACTGGTAGCGTTATTGAACGAGATTTGAGGAATATAATTTCAGAAATGTTAGAAATTACAAGTGTTAAAACACCACTTATTTTACAAATTCGGGCATAGGTTCCCCGTCTCAACCATTTTTCCTTAAAATTAAACTATGTCTAAAACACTTCAAATATTCCTAATTTCTACGTAAAAGTTTAAATTCCGAAAAATGTTTAAGTTCCGATCTTCAAAGCAATAAAGTTCAAAATTCTAGTAAATTTTCAACTGCTCTTCAATTGAGCCACATTAACTAATACTTGCACTTAGTAATAAAAGTCACTCACAGTTGTTCCTCTTGATTGATACCACCTGATGAATCGTCTACTGCTTGATAATGAATGACAATGCGTCCTCGCACGTCACACCTACTGGTCACCCAAGTTGCTGATTCCTGACGATGTCGTCACCCGGCACCGTCTGCAGTAGCTCGCTGACTGCGCTGCTACTGCTGCTGCTTCCTGAGTTGCTTGCTGCCGTTGCTGCCGCTACTTGGCTAGTTAGCGCAAGCGATCCACTTGCCCAGCCAAGATGTGGTTGACACAAAAACTCTCGGACAATAATCCGGCTTCGAAGGACCATATGAACAACCCGTTCACTTGTCACCACTGAACACAGACACAGGCACTTACTGCAGCACTACTCACTCTCGCAATTAGGGTGATTTTACAGTGAAACAATATGATGTACTTTTAACATGTGTATTGATATCAAATAAGCTCACAATGGTTCGCAGACCTAGTTAAGCGGCAGAAAATCTTAACACCGCGATTCACATTTTGACCACAAATGAACAACGCCATCTATTGGCACAAATAATAAACTTTTCCTCAAACACTGGCATGTCCTAGAACCAAGAATTCGGAGACGTTACGACTTTGGTAGACGTAACGTCTCCGAATTCCCACTTTTTCCGATTACGGTCCGCTCCCTCTCACAGAGAGGAGGCTTGGTGTCCAGCAAAGGGAACTTTATAGGCATACGTCGGGGTCACCACTATAGAGGTATGAGGAACACGCTGTAAAGTTCACTCATACTCTATAGTAAAGGGAGGATCCTCCGACCAGACGGGTGTTGTGTCTGGTGGGCAACTGCCCGACTGTTGATGTCGGGATGTTGTATATAAGCAGATCGCGCGGTAAAATCTGCTTGCGCGATGTAGTTGATGTAGCTGCGGTGTGACGTCAAGTCTTGAGTAGTTCGCATATGGCATTGTAGATGGCGCCACTTCACTTTTTGTGTTTTCCACATATGTTGATTTGAAGTTTCGTATGTGGGCATTGTAGATGTCCGCCACAGGCTGATTATGCTATGCTATATGTAAATAGTTACTTCGTTGTTCGTTGGAATCCCTGGGGCTCTCGTATACCATGATGCATAATGAAAGGGCTAATATAGCCTTTAAAATAAACATTCTAGGAACCCTATAGCCTCGCATGTTATGTCAAAGAATAGGTGGGCTTAGCTCATTTAAAATATTAATGTGAATCGATCGCAGGTGCTTACGGCGACCTGATTTATTAGCATTTTTAAAAGAAATGTTTTGTTGAACATCATCATTTGGCATTAATTCCTTCTGCACTTGTGGCTTCCCTGATACCTCGTTAACAGCATAACTATGTGAAAGTCTATTAACTGCTCCCAAATTACAATGTATTTTTTTTTTTTTTTATGTTTTACAATGTCTGAGATATTCTCGTCATTATTTGACATTGTACATCATTTCTAATATAGACTTTTTATTCGTGATTATCATGGAAATCATATCACTTGGTTTAAATAGGTTTATTTTACTTATGTAGATTATTTTACATATTGTGAATGAGAGAACGTTTTAGCCCTTACAGATTGTACATTTGTAGACGATTTTCTATTCTTTATTTTCATTTCTCTGAGTACCTGGTACTTATTGACAGGCCTGCACTGTCCTCCCATTCATATTATCACTGTAATTTGAAAACAATGTAAAAGCCAATTATTCTTAAAAGAGTAACCGTGGAGTTTCTTGCCGGCTCTTCTCCATAGGAAGCGACAAATTGGAACCGTGCACCTAGTTTCTGACGTTTCATAAGTGCCCTTGCAGGTTTATGTGAAATAAAATATTTTGATTTGATTTTGATTTAATGTGTTAGACCGAGATGGTTCAAATAAACTCACACTAGGGCCAGAGATGTATGAACATAATAGGTATGTAAGGAGCGTAGCAGCTGGCGTTCTGTAGTTTCTGCGTACCCCCCATGGGAAAAAGGCGTGAGATTATGTATGTATGTATGTTGCGCGCCATTATTTGAATCTGGAGCAACAACAATAAATTGTCGATGTGTTTCGGCAATATTGCGGCAACCTTACCATACCACCCTTGTCCCATAATATAATACTCATTGACGTGTGCATACTTCCCATTCTAGCATAATATGGTGACCAAACATGGTCTTTGACAAATCAGCAGAGTTCCACGCTCGAGGTTTGCCAGAGGGCTATGATAACGCAGTATTTTGGGTATCAAACTAGGAACAGGCGCGGTCGCTATCTATATTAAAAAGAAAATGTATTATATTTTCGAAAAATTACTATTTTAAGCTTGACATTTACAGGGGGTCATGACCCCTAGGACCGCCCCCTCGGACCGCGCCTGGTTAGGAATACGATCATCCGTTCTATCACAAAGATAACTGATGTCACTTAGAAAGCTGCCACACTAAAATGGAGTTGCGCTGGACACATCTGCCGTATCTCAGACGACCAATGCGCCAAACTTACGGCCCCTCTTAATTGCAAGCGACATCGCGGTAGGCCCAGGTAGAGATGGCGGCATGAGCTGGACTCCTTCGACAAGAACTTGTCCTTAGCAGCTGCAAACAGAGAGAAGTGGAAGAAGGGTAGAGAGGCCGTTGCCCTGCATGGAAGCATTAATAATAATAAACTTTACCACCAATTGGTCAAAACTACTCTCGGTCTAGACACGCTCGCCTAGAAGCAACCTAGATGTTCATACCAGGGGACAAAAAACACTGATTGCTCCAACCTGAAAACGAACAAAAAAGTCACGAATTTGTAAAGATTTTCAAATATTTAGCAACAATCAAAGACCTTGATTAACCATGGACTTGTTTTCTAAGTGCCACAATGGCTGCCACTCCCTTGTGATGCTTCATTGGGCTTCAGCCAAGGTCAGTGATGTCATTTCGTGACCTCAATGCTATTGTATGTTGGCAGAATTCAAAAATGTTCTACGCTTTTCTGTAGTTTTAATTTGATAGCTGAAGTTTTCGGCGAAAATTCTAAAAGGGAAACATTTAAATGAAGTTATTTTCAAATAATGGCGCGCAACATACATACATACATAATCTCACGCCTTTTTCCCATGGGGGGTACGCAGAAACTACAGAACGCCAGCTGCTACGCTCCTTACATACCTATTATGTTCATACATCTCTGGCCCTAGTGTGAGTTTATTTGAACCATCTCGATCTAACACATCAAATCAAAATCAAATCAAAATATTTTATTTCACATAAACCTGCAAGGGCACTTATGAAACGTCAGAAGCTAGGTGCACGGTTCCAATTTGTCGCTTCCTATGGAGAAGAGCCGGCAAGAAACTCCACGGTTACTCTTTTAAAAATAATTGGCTTTTACAATGTTTATCCATTAGTGTTGCCGAGCATTAATTGCTCAAAAATTGCCCGTGTAAGAGCACCTTTATGGATCAATCAATTAAGTGGAGCAATCTGGAGCAACAACAACAAAATGCGGAAATTGTTTCGGGAATATTGCTTCTGATTGCTCCGTATATTTCACATTTCTCAGTGGTGCCAATATGAGTTGCCGAATATCCAATCGGTTTGGAAAGTTTTAGTCAATTTTCTTTCTATCTCGTTTGTAAGTATAACTAGCTACGTCTCGTTTTTGCGAGACGAACCGGCCGGCGGCCGGCGCCTGAGGCGGCAGGGCGTATTGCCTAGTTTTTTTAAGTTGCTCCATATTACATGGTATTGCGTGGCCATATCTCTGGCAACAGGTTGCTACATGTTGCCATTGCTCTAAATTGCTGGATGTAGTCGTGACGTTATAATGAACGAGAATTGACCTGGGTGCTTACTCTGGAATATAATTCCGATAGATCGACATTGGTCAAACGTCAGTTGGTTGAGTTAAAGGTCAGGGATTGGCTAGACTCAGTGAGTCCAGCCAATTCCTGACGTTTGACTGACAATTCCAATGTCGATGTATCGGAATTATATTCGAGAGTAAACACCCTGGATGGAGCAATTTTAGTTGCTCGTGTAAGCGCCCTTTATCTTGCTGCTGTCTTAAGAGCAAAGTGGCAAAAATTGTGGCCGCATTTCAGCCATGTTTAGAAATCTTAAAGTAAAACCAAAACTTTGCTTATTAAAGACTTTGTTATGAGCACCACAAGGCAAAGTTTTAAAATCTTTTAAAACTAGGCATATTGCCAGGTCTTGAAAATCTTTTACCTCGTGATAAGAAACCATTGTCGGACATCCTATAATTCAGCATGTGCGCGACAAGTGACAGAACAGTGTATATAATAGAATAGTGTATATAAAGTGATACATAGACACTAAGTGCCATAGTTTTAATAATTCCTTCATAGTTGTGTACATAGTTGACTTGAAGGCACGTGAGCATATTCGTAAGAAATTGGCAGAATCATCCCAGCGCTGACTTACTGGATTCGTTTTCTCCTCCTCCTATCGTTATTTCTCAAGACAAAGTTTTATTTTCGTTATATATATGTAAATATGTATGTATTAGTATATATTATTTTTCGAGTAACCTATCCCTTATGTTGCACCTGCCATGTTTTCTCTCTGCATCACCTTAAGGTTGACTGGTAGAAAATGCCTCAGGCATTAAGTCCGCCTTTGTACAGTATTTTTTTACTTGTGCATTAAGTTTTTAATAAATAATAATAAATAAATATTAGGGGTAAGCAGTAATTAAGAGTTTATGTTATATTTTATAATTATTGTTTTTATAATTTTCTTAGATAGTGTTTACTACATAGAGTCCAATTATTTTTATTTTCAAGATTTTACACTTCTTTTATTACTGAAACACGCCCAAAGTTAGGTTAAATTAGCATGAAAAGCTCATCTTTGTTGGCTCCTAACTTTTTAATGGCTTTTTATTTTAGTATTCCGTTTCCGTACAGACAATATTAATAATGTGACAAAACCACGCTTAATTTTTGATGTAGACTGTCAACCAGTGGAGTAATACACTCCCGAAGTTTGTATGGGAAAAATGTGGACTAGATTTCACCTTAAAAAATGTTCAATATTGTGCCTCGCTCTGATTGGCTGACGCGCTTTTTTATTATTATGCTTGGTCAAATCGATTTTGAATCCTTAGCAGAATTGTAAAAAGAAGGAAAATTTTTGTCGTTTGACATATTCAGCGGCGAGCTACCTAGTATAAAGTACTCCAAATATAGAAGCAAGAAGTCTCCAGTGGTTTCATTCCCCGCCAACCCAGCACACAAATGCGGCTACAGACCACACAGCAACTTTAGGTGGAAGCTCCAGGGTATACCGAAACATCTAATTTTATTACGGTTTTTGCAATTTGTAGGACAGTGCAAACTCAAAACTCAAAGCATTTATTTCAATTAAACCATTTACAGGCACTTTTGATTTGTCAACTGTACCTGTGTGTACTGATTTGCCACGATGTATGTTGGATTAAATATGATTCGCGACCATAACAAGTAACTAGTAAGTAAAGAGGGGCTTGTGGCTAAGTAATATTAGCCGCACGGGTCGATCGATCAGGTTAAGCTACGCTTACCGCGGTTGGTCTGTGGATGGGTGACCTTCTTTACATACGTTAAGCAACGTCCCGGCTGTCATTTGTGGATCTTTGACAGTCGTTACGGGTTGTCAGAAGCCCGGAAGTCTGAGAACCAGTCTTACCAAGGGCTATCGTGTTACCCAGTAACTGGGTTGTGGAGGTCAGATAGGCAGTCGCTCCTTGTAAAATACTGGTATTCAGCTGCATCTGGTTAGACTGGAAGCCGACCCCATCATTGTTGGGAACAGGCTAGGCAGATGCTGACATCTGTAGGCAGTCGATAGTCAGTCCATTTGGAAGCTCTCTTGGATTCTGGATCTTAGATTGGCTCTCTTTTGGATCCTCTTGTTGCCGGTCACATTACAGCATAGCTATTCACAACTATTCGACAGGGTATCGTGTCAAAAATGACACATGTCTGTACCTTGCCTTGCGCCCGACTGTAGACAGCTGCCGGAAGAATAGTAGTAGTCTATTTTATTTAAACAAAGTCTGATATGTACAAAAAACCGGACAAATAAGTACGAGTCGGACTCGCCCACCGAGGGTTCCGTAAAAATTTGAAAGAAAGAAAGAAAGAAAAAACGTTTATTTGCGGTAAACATGACGCAAAAAAAGAGGAACACAAAAAAAGAAATAAGAAAGGTTGAGGGAAACATGCGTCATATCCACGCAAAACGGCTATCGCTCAGCATTATGCTGCGACCCTATGCAAGACAGAGCCCCAGCGCTGGTTCAGATATATTATTATAAATAGTTCAGGATTCATCAGATATCAAACAGTTTTTTTTTACTATATTTTTTATGATTTAATTACAAAATATGTTTTCAGATTTTTCCCTGTACTTATAGTATAAGACGAAATTACTTGCCAAATTTTATAGTTCTAGGTCAATGGAAAGTACCCTATAAATGTTGATTCCCTTGAGACTGTCGAAATATACGTTTATTGCGGCATAAACGGCCGTATCTTTTTTACGTTAACTTAGAAATTTGATTTTTTCACAGCGTCAAGGAGACCTTAGTATATGGTTTTAATTTTCCCGAGATAAAGGGTCTTGTCTGACAGACATACAACAAAGTGATCCTATAAGGGTTTAGATTATTCCTTTTGAGGTACGGAACCCTAAAAATGGCCGAAAGTCGAAAACAAATCAACAGTCGTTCCTTCACTACGTAAAAGCGAAGTCTGTGTTACAAAACGTCGAGTTTTGTTTTATTTATTTATTTTAGAAACACTTTCACCAATCTACTTCATTCGTAGTCAACTTTTTAAAGTCTGTGCACGTTTAGAATGTAATCGGTGGTTTTACCAGTCTATGGCAAAAAAACTAAACTTTTTAAGCTGAAAGTGGAGCTGTTGACCGTGCCTCTAGACAAGTAGAAACAAGAGTAAAACAATGTGATGTTATTTCTTGGTTTCCCGACTTGTCGTGCTCAGCCGAAAATTGATTTATAGCGGAAAACAAAAACAAAGCGGCTTTGGTCTTATTTTCGGCAAAAAACGAAAATTATTTATGAAAAGACATTTAAAAAAAATCCGCTGTACCTTGTACACTGAAATCTTGTTTATTTTTTACACCTAGGGAGAGAAATAGTCAATAAAGGCTTTTAAAGAAATAACACGATAATTGGCGACCGCGTACCGGAAGGCGTAGTGTTGGAAGGCCTCCCACAAGGTGGACCGATGACCTTGTGAAGGGCGCAGGAATCCGCTGGACGGGGGAAGCACAGAACCGGTCGAAGTGGCGGAGCTTGGGGGAGGCCTATGTCCAACAGTGGACGTCTTTCGGCTGAAATGATAATGACGATGATGAATTCCATTAGAGGATTCAAATATTCCTGTATCACTACATAGTATAAAACAAAGTCGCTTTCTCTGTCCCTATATCCCTATGTATGCTTAAATGTTTAAAACTACGCAACGGATTTTGATGCGGGTTTTTTAATAGATAGAGTGATTCAAGAGGAAGGTTTATATGTATAATACACCGACCTCCACGCGGGCGAAGCCGCTGGCAAAAGCTAGTTAATAATATTACAATGATCAAATGTTTTTCCGATTTTTAGCTTGGCCAAAGCTTCGATTGGTTTATGGCCGAAAACGGCCGTAAATATGATTTTTTGGCCGAAATGGCCGAAAACGGAAATGAAAACGAAGCTTCGGAAAACAACCTGATAGATCGATCCGTGTGGCTGTTATTATTTAGCCCCAACAGCCATTTTACAAGTAATTGGTGGCTTTCCTGATGGAAAGAACTCACAGGTCCCTGCGTTTCAAAATATTTCATACTAGGGGTACCACAGGTACTAAGACGTCGCCAATTCAAAGACAAAACTGGAATGTCTCATGTGTCGATAATTACACCAGCGGGCTTAGCATGACGCTGTTTATTGCTACTCTACGGTAGTATAGAAATCGCTTTACATTTCTCGGTGAAAAACTGTCAACTGTCTATACGGAAACGTCATTTTAGTCTACTTTTCCGACGACAAAACGCTCGTCTACGGTTCTCGTGCAAAGGCTGTAGCAAGCATACTCTTTAAACCCGACCCCCGTCACTGTTTGGCTATTGGTGCTCGCCGCCGAGACTCGCCGCGACGGCGACGTCCCAATCCATGTCTGACCCGTCCCTTGCTCGAGCCCGCGCCCTGAGCCAGTAGCATTAAATTCGTCCCTTATTTAGGGAATATCCATTAAAAAAAATATTTTTTTTAAATCGATTCACAATTATTGTTTGAGATAAAGAACATATTTCAAAAAAAAAAACACAAACGTATTGAGAACTTCCTTATTTTTGAAGTCGTTAAAAATTACGATCCTTATAAAGACAGGAACCGGATTTACACCAAGAACAAATAATGCAAAAATCTGCATAATACATTACACACAAAAATTGCATAATCATTTGTCACTCATAACAAAAGAAGTGAAGTGGGCGCCCAACCTTGGTCGAGTAACTAATAACTCTAGGTAAAAAACTACCTACCTATACAAACTAAAAATGCTCACATTTTAAGACACGCGTGGCTAAAAATAGCCCAAGAAACATGTTCCGTTAAACTAATTCGAAATTTAAAAATAACTTCCATTTGTAATTCAACTTAATATGGTAATGCTCGCATTCGTTCGTTTTTCGTCGAAATTAATGAGGTTATGTTAAGTGATGTTATTTTTAAACTTTGGTTGCAGTCTTAACTGTTGGAAAAAGGCCTCTTCTTGAATTGAGAAGGAGTATCAAACTTTTATCGTCATCATATGCCGAGCCTCTGCCCAACTATATTGGGAACGGCTTACAGACTAACCAGATGCAGCACATACCAGTATTAAAAATGGAACGACTGCCTATCAGACCTCCACAACCCAGTAACTGGGTAACAAGATATTCCTTGGTATGACTGGTTGTCAGATTTTCGGGCCTACTAAAATGGCTTCTCCCGCTCTGGGTGGAGCAGGAGGGCGTGTTAGACTTTTACTGACTAAAACCCACCCGTGTTCCCTCAGTTGCCAGTGTGCCAGGGGCCGCGGTATCTCTTTCGAACAACCCGCACCCCTGGCAGACGACTGTCAAAGATCTACGAGTGACAGCTGGGACCAACTCGTTATCGTGCTTTCCGAGGCACGAAAGGTCTTGGTGTGTAATTATGCTCACTCATTCACGTGCTTACCGCGGTAAGCGTAGCTTAACCTGATCGAACTACCCCTGTTATTACTTGGCCACAAGCCCCACAATGCGCTGTAAAAATTACCCTTCATTTTTGATCAACGGTCAGTAGAAACAAGAAATACTAAGATAACAAGAATGCAGAGAAAATAATTGGTCAAAATCAATGATATATTTATTGCCTTTAGATGCGTTACCGGCGTTAAATATTGGCAAGATAAATGACAGGTAATTGCCTGTCGTGTTATTAGTCCCGTACGATCCAGTGACGCGGCGCAACGCTAGTGACGTAATACGTAAACGTATATTTTGGGTAAGTTTTTATCCAGTGCGCAAACTGTAACCATGAATTTAGCATATCATTCTAGACCCCCCAGCGCAGACATTTTTCGTCGGTAATACAAAAAAAATCTTTGTAAAACCTACGTAAAATTTTTGTGCTAGGTCTATTTGTGTGGGGTCTAGAATGATATGCTAAATTCATGGTTACAGTTTGCGCACTGGATAAAAAGTTGCCCTGTATATTCATTTTCTCTTTTTTAAAACAGGAATCGGTATGAGTCTTTCCTGCTCTTCGCGCACTGTATGATTGTATTTACTAGTAGGTAGGTACATTAATGGATTACGCTGTTTTTGAGTGTTCTAATGTTCGTGTATGACACGTCTATTTATAATACGTCATTGGTCAAAATAGTTAGCCTAACTTACCTGCTGCATTATCTCGGTCAGAACTAAATTTTGAATTAAAACTCGTAATTCGGCCATTTTGAAAGAAAGTGCATTCACCGTTATTAACTACAGAAAAATCGCTTCGAAATCTCTCAGCGGGGGATTCCAACATGGCGGCATTCGAAATTACTGCATCTTATTTCGAAGTTCGAACCAAGTAAAAATTGATGACTTCTTATTTCAAGTTCATTCGATTCGGCTAAAACGGTAATCGGTTTGTTTTATACACTGAAAGTTAAAACAAGAAAAAGTCTTAATGGTTGGAGTTGTTCGGAAATCCTGATTTTTGGTTTGATGAAAATTGAGACTTCGCGACTTCTAGGCAAACATCTTTGTTTGTCATATTATGCTTCGTTCATACCTACTAACACAAACACACAGACACACATTCACATTACTGCATTAGAAATGAATGAATAAGATAATAATATAATATCACGCCTTCCCGTGGGTGTCGTAGAAGTCGACTAAGAGACTTACTGGAGAATGGGCAGCAGCGTTCTCTATGCATTTTACCACCATACTGCGATCGCCAACCCGCATGCCATTATAGCAAAACTCCCCTTGCGGGGGGGCTTGGGGGAGCTATGTCCACCAGTGGACGTCTTTCGGCTGAAAAGATGAATGATGATCGCGCCTGTAATTGCCGAAGGCTTAGGGGGAAGATACCACATTTCGGCAGTTATGTTTAAATTCTATGTATGTTCTATGGAATTTTTCGGCCCGGATTTTTCGGTCCTGTGTTCAATTCCTAGGTCAGGCTAAGGCCCGACCTGGGAATCGAACACAGTACCTCATAATAGTAGACAGTCAGCAAGAATAGTAGCTGGGCTACTCAAAGTACCCAAGTCTCCTTCTTCTACACTTCTCTATCAGTCGTCATCTCCGTAGTCTGCCTTTCTAACCATATCATCATTCACACAGTCCATCCATCGTTTCTTTGGTCTTCTCCTACTCTTATAGCTATGCTATTTAAATTCAAACTCAAACCACTTATGTGTAGCAATTAAAACATAATTATCTACAGGCAGTTTTGAATTGTCAAGGGGTCGGACATGGGCCCGCCACGATTGTGGTGGTAAGTCCCCTCTTTGAGGAGTGGCTTGAGAGGCGGCATGGCGTCCTCACCTTCCGCCTGACAGGTCCTCGCCGGACACGGCTGTTTCGGGAGGTTCCTGTTTCGCATAAGACGGGAGGAAACGCCCGGGTGTTTCCATTGCGAAGATCGCCCTGAGGACACGGTGGAGCATTCGGTGGAGGTCTGCCCGGCTTGGGCGGAGCACCTCCTTGTCCCCGTGGAGGCGATCGGCGGCGGCGATCTCTCGCGTCCGGCCCTGGTCCAGGCCATGGTACGGAGCGAGAGTGCATAGGTAGTCACCTCCTTCTGCGAGGCAGTAATGCTCGCGAGGAGGGAGGCGGAGCACGTGAGGGAGAGGCAGTATATGCGCCCTCACGGCCTTAGTCACCGCAGGAGACGCCCTGGGCGTCGGGAATCCCAGGCTGATTCCCGGCCACCGTAGGCGCGGGCTTGCGGATGGCGAGTAATGGGTAGCTCGCTGTCCGGTAAGGACCAAGCCCGGATCGACGGTGCGTTGAATTCCACGCGCGCCTCAAAGAGATGTCAGCACCAACTGATGGGGCCCGCAAGGGCCGATGCCTGCCAGGGGCGCGGGTTGTTCGAAAGAGATACCGCGGCCCCCGGCACACAGGCAACTGAAGGAACACGGGTGGGTTTTAGTCAGTAAAAGTCTGACACGCCATCCTGCTCATCCTAGAGTGGGAGAAGTTATTTGATGATTTCCAACCCAAAAAAAAAAATCTCATTCCTCAGCCTATCATTCATCGTCACATGCTTCGCAAGGAACGCATTTCCACAGCATTTATTCTACTTTTGCCACATTCAAAATTCACTTCCATTTCATACATAAGCTTAGGCACACCATTGTGAACAGTCAGTCGAGCCTTTTCAGACACCAACTGGTTGGTGACAATGGCATGTAGAGCACCATTTACTTTATTAACCGCATTTACGAACTATTTTGTAGATCCCATACAATAAAACCGTAATACCATAATTAAATATTTAATTAAATCCACAATTTTCCGTAACACCGACCAAAATGCATACAATTAGGGCTTTTTCCCTTTTCTCTAATTATAAATATTCATGACCAAATACAATAATTTATTCAAACTAAATAAACACATAAAAATGTTTGAAATATGACTCAGTTGAACTTAAGGTACTTTCCGAGTTTTCAAGATTATGACCAAAAGTATCATTGACGTTTATAACGCATACAATACCAAGATTGGGTGTTTTTTAAATTTCTAACGTGGCTATATTATCGTAGACGTACACGTCCACATCATGGCGTCACGATAACACAGTGACGCTGTAAAGCCGGGTGTAATATCGCGGCGAGATGTTTTAGTGCAATGGATTTTCGACGCACTGCTTAGCGCCGAGACTTGCAAATCGAAGTGGGTTTTTTCGATCCGCTGGCATGCACTGTTGAATTCCCGATGCTCGGTCCAACTCCGAGAGTTGAAAATCCAGTGCGCGATAAAATCCCGCCGCGAAATTTTTACGTCCGCGATCCCATGCGAAAGTGGTCTTATGTATGTATCGTGTAATGTAGTGTAAACAGTGTGGACGATGCTACCTAGCCCCTAGATATTCTAGTAAAAAATACTGGCAAGATTCTAGCCAATGCAGCGATGGTTGGCTCCGTCGAGTTCTCTCTAATATGGTAAAGCTAAACAGTTAAGGAAAACATCGTTAGAAAACCGTCCTAGAACCAAAAAATTCGATGACATGTGATAACCACCAACCCGCACTGGACCCGCGTGGTGGATTACGGCCTAAACAAAGACCAGCAATGGATCTTACTCTTACTGGACTTATCTCGATAGTCATTAGTTTGTTTGAAAAGTTTAATGGCGCCCAGAATGGTACTAACAAATATTATTAGTCCCATTCTGGGCGCCACATTTAATTCTCTTATTTCGTTACCTAATTACGAGGGGCTTGTGGCTAAGTAATATCAGCCGCATGGTTGATCCGTGGATGGGTGAGCATCTTTATACAACAAATCCCTCCGTGCCTCGGAAACTGGAAGACCCCGGCTGTCATTCGTAGATCTTTGACATTCGTGACGGGTCGCCAGAAGCCTGAAAGTCTGACCACCAGTCTTATCAAGGGGTATCGTATTAACCAGTAACTGGATTGTGGAGGTCAGATAGACAGTCGCTTCATGTTTTTTTTTTCGAGTGTGAGAAATCATCAAATAACTTCTCCCGCTCTGGGTGGAGCGGGAGGGCGTGTCAGAGTTTTACTGACTAAAACCCACCCGTGTTCCTTCAGTTGTCTGTGTGCCAGGGGCCACGGTATCTCTTTCGAACAACCCGCACCCCTGCAGGGTCGCTTCATTTTACCCAGTAACTGGGTTAAGGAAGTCAGATAGGCAGTCGCTTTATGTTAAGTACTAGTACTCAGCTGCATCCGGTTAGACTAGAAACATACCACAACATGGGAAAATGCTAGGCAGATGATAATACGTCCCATTCTGGGCGATACATTTAATTCTCTTTTTCGTTACCTAATTTGTGAGTACATACATTTAGTGCATACTGACACTTTTAGAAGCAGTTTAATTTCACCACGAAGTACATAGTGCAAGATGTGGAACAATGCCGCTAACCGTCATACGCTGATCATTAATCATCGCAAACCTAACTTCTTACTTTGTAAGACAGAATACACGTGCGATAGTATTGTGATTCTTAAATACTGAATGTAGTTACTGGTTTGTTTAGTTCATAATTTTAGCCAAAATAATCAATTTTAACAGAATTGGTGATCACAGGAACGCCTGGAAGACGTTTAAGATATAAACTAAACTCCTGCCCTTATGCCAATTTATTTGGAGTCTGCGCAACATGTCCTTTCCTTCCATACTTCTCTATTAGTCGTCATTCAACTGGTATTCGGCTGCATCCCGTTAGACTGGAAGGCGACCCTAATATAGTTGGGAAAATGCTAGGTAGATGAAATCAAAATCAAATTATTTTATTTCACGTAAACCTACATGAGCACTTGAACCGTCACAAGCAAGGTGCACGGTTCCAATTGGTCATTTCCTATGGAGAAGAGCCGGCAAGAAACTCCACGATTACTCTTTTAAAAATAATTGGTTTTTACACTGTTTTCCAATGATGATGACTCTGTTAGTCGTCATCTCCGTAGTCACACCCTTTCTAACCATATCATCATTCACACAGTCCACCCATCGTTTCATTGGTCTCTCCCTGTCGACATTCATACTCAAAACTTTCCTCACGACATTTTCCTCATTCCTCTGTATCACATGCCCATAAGACTTGTAATATATATTCGGGTGAAGTAGCTGTTTTCGTGTATGCAGAAACATCTAACTTAAAAATAAAAAGTAATTATTGGTTCTCATACAATTGTTTTACTGCACAGAATTGAGGCAGCCCCGGTAAGTTATAATGGTACTTGTGATGGAATTACCTCGCAACTTCCCATGGGTTGCTAACTACAATATTGAGACATAATTAAAAGAGGATAGAAAAAGCTTAGGTTCTAACTGAATCAAGGAACTTAAGGTGAATCTAGTCCACATTTTTTCCATACAAACTACGGGAGTGTATTACTCCACTGTTTGACAATGTACATCAAAAATTAAACACGGTATGGTTTTGTCTCATTATTAATATTGTCTGTATGGAAACAGAATACAAAAATAAAAAGCCATTAAAAAGTTATGAGCCAACAAAGATTCGTTTTTCTTGCTAATTTAACCTAACTTTGGGCGTGTTTAAGTGATAAAAGAAATGTAAAAAAGTGGTTTTTTCATAAAACCCGATCTTCCGAAGGACTTTTCTAAAAATTTTACGCGCCTGTTTCACTATAAATGATCCTGCATCTCACTCGATAATGTTGTACGTGTAGACTAGCTTCTAACTGCTCATCACTGATCACCACCAGGCATCGTGTCCGACAGAGATAGTTCTCTGTCGGACACGATGCCTGGTGAGACAGCGTGCTTTTGAGCCAGGCCCATCATTAAGCTCGAGCCCGCGACTAGGTTCCCCTTAATTGATAACATAATTAGAAATTAAATTCACACTTAACCATCCGAATCGAATAGAAAATATGCCATTCGCTCGAATCGTCCTATATTTCGCAACAGTTAGTTTTCATTGCAGTTTTCATTCGTTTCATATTATTTGAAAAACATCCGTCGACATTGTTTGGCGTCGGTGTCTCGAAATATACCTCGAACCATTTTGTTTTTACATTCGCAAACTGGAAATGGAAACGTTAAAAATTGTGACCGTTTCACGTAAACTTGTTTACAAGTAAGTGTTCGGGCATGTTATTTGATTGCCCGATTTCTGAGGTCCTTAGAGAAAATCTTAATAGCTCTTGATTCGTCACTAACGGCCAAGTTCTTCCATAACTTATTGTTCAGAATTGCAATATGTCAATATGAACTAATAGCTGTATCTACGTAAAAGATAAACTCCAGTTAAGATTACTTTGGGAACGGTGCATAGAGGATGCAAATTAACGATCTCTCAATAAACGCGTAAGTGAGCCGCTTTTGCCTAGGTTTTAAAAATATTTTCAATTAAAGACTTTGGCATAAATATAGTTTCAACTTTTTGATAGCACATAAACTGGACCCTCATCACTATCATTTCAGCCGATAGGCGTCCACTGCTGGACATAGGCCTCCCCAAAAAAAAAAAGCTGGATCCTAATAAACAATAATCTATACTAATTAATATTATAAAGCTGAAGAATTTTTTTGTTTGTTTACTTGAACGCGCTAATCTCAGGAACTACTGGTCCAATTGGAAAAATGATTTCAGTGTTAGATAGCCTATTTATCGAGGAAGGCTATAGGCTATATAACATTACGCGAAGACCCTTAGGAGCTGAACAAAAAGAAAAAGTCGCGGGCAGACGCTAGTAAACAATAAACAGATTTATATTCATAAACACACGGCTTCTTCCCATAGGGCTGGGCAGAAACTAAAGGACACCATATGCTACGATCTTAAATACTTCTTTCGCTTCGTTTACGTCCATACATTGCAGAGACAATTGAGTAACACACTAACAGTAGCAATGGCGTTCATTTTGACAGGTCAACAACATTCATTGCGTTATTTAGGTTGTTTTGGCTTGTGGCTAAGTAATAACAGCCGCACGATCGATCGATCAGGTTAAGCTATGCTTGCCGCGGTTGGTCCATGGATGGGTGACCATCTTTACATTCCAAGACCCCTCCGTGCCTCGGAAAGCACGTTAAGCTGTTGGTCACGGCTGTCATTCGTGGATCTTTGACAATCGTTACGGGTCGTCAGAAGCCGAAAGCCTGACAACCAGTCTTACCAAGAGATACCTTATTACCCAGTCGCTCCATGTAAAATACTGGTATTCAGTTGCATCCGGTTAGACTGGAAGCCAACCCCAACATAATTGGGCAACATCTAGGCAGATGATATGATGTTCAGACAAATTTTTCGAAACAATGGATTAGCCATATTCATCAAAATCACTACATAGTATAAAACAAAGTCGCTTTCTCTGTCCCTATATCCCTATGTATGCTTAAATCTTTAAAACTACGCAACGGATTTTGATGCGGGTTTTTTTAATAGATAGAGTGATTCAAGAGGAAGGTTTATATGTATAATACACCGACCTCCACGCGGGCGAAGCCGCTGGCAAAAGCTAGTTATTCATATTCTGATTGATATTGTATGCAATTAGGTTGCTGGTCATCGAATCACGCCGGTTGCAAGTACTGCGCCCCTGACCATGGTTTTGTTATTGTTAATTGTTAATTAACTTTTTATTAATTTTATTCCAAAGGTCCTTGTTTAACTTTTGTTAGTTCAAGTTATAGCTATACTGTTTGGCAGAACGTTGAACATACGAAAATGGTGGATAGGTGGGGTCATGTGCTACATACTCAGCCCTAATTTATGTGGCCCTGGGCCCCTGGATATTTTTTAATTTTTTTTTTGCTTTCTTCTAGTTTCACCACTTTCTTACCTTTAAAGTTTATTTTTTTTATAAAAAATGGGTAAAACAGGCAATTTTTTTTTTAATATTTAATGTTGGCAGATTCTTATAAAATTATTGCTTTATTCAGATGTTAGCTAGAAAAAAACAGAACGATGTAAAAAAATACATCTATCTTAATTTCAACTTGCATTAAAAAAAAATGATTGAGGAGTTCCAATTCTAGCAAAACTTCCCTAGTGTGTGACCTTTGTAATAGTATGTAATTTGCTTTAAAAAAAAACCTTCAAGAGTTATTTTATAATTTTTTTTTTGGCCAGAGCCAAATAAATTAGGCCTGAGTAAGTAGCAGATGACCCCACCTATCCACCATTTTCGTATGTTCGACGTTCTGCCAAACAGCCTGTATATACATACATAATGCAGAATTGCTTAAGTAAGCGGGCACGCCCTTTAAGCCTGGAAGCTTTTATTTAATTGTAAGTTCTGTTTACGTTTATTTTGTATTAATTATTATTTATTTCTACTTGAGTACCTATAGTTTTCAATGTTTTGTTGGTATATTGGCATGTGCTAGCTGACATATGGCAAATTTAATGTTTTTTTAATGTTCCGTAATGTTAATTACCTACTATTGTATAGAATCAAGTACTTATAACTTAACAGACAGCTGTACTGCTGGGGAGTATGTTGCGCCACTTCTTCCCAGCTAAAGCACTAGGAAGTGGTGAAGGGCGGGCGTTTTGGGGGACTGTCTTATAAATGTGGAAGGGAACACAGATACAGGCAGAGAGTTCCACACTTTGGCTGTGCGCACAATTAATTTGGAGGAGAAGCGCTGAGTACGACTGGTCGGGATATCAACCAAGTCACTTGAAACGTTTTTAAAATTAGTGGAATCGAGGCACTGGTCAGTATATCATTCATAGTGATTTTCTGCTAGCGAGTAGTGATTATTACTTAGTCTAGTACTTAGGTAGCTATTAGGATTTGTGTCTTAAGCCGAGAAAGTCTAGCCAAGATGTAGTTGCCTTGAAACAAACCTTGGAACGCCGCTCACAATATTATAATTAACGTTTAAAGTTTAGACTAGTTTCGTTTAGTTTTTATAGTGACAGGCAAAATTGGGTGCAAAAGACCGAGGCCCGCAACGAACTGGAGATCTTTATCTGAGCCCCACTCCACCCAGCTACTAGTGACAACAAATCAAATCTAATCAAATCAAAATATTTTATTTCACATAAACCTGCAAGGGCACTTATGAAACGTCAGAAGCTAGGTGAACGGTTCGAATATGTCGCTTCTTAAGGAGAAGAGCCGGCAAGAAACTCCACGGTTACTCTTTTAAAAATAATTGGGTTTTACAATGTTTTCAAATTACAGTGATAATAGGTATGGGCGGACAGTGCAGGCCTGTCAATACATCATTATCTGCCTAGCTCTTGGCTTGTGGCTAAGTAACAATAGCTGGACGGGTCGATCGATCAGGTCAAGCTACGCTTGCCGCGGTTGGTCCATGGATGGATGAAAATATTTACATACCAAAACCCCTCCGTCACGGGTGCGGGTTGTGCAGGGGTTGTTCGAAAGAGATACCGTGGCCCCTGGCACACAGGCAACTGAGGGACCACGAGTGGGTTTTAGTCAATAAAAGTCTGAAACGCTCTCCCGCTCCACCTAGAACGGGAGAAGTTATTTGATGATTTCCCAAGCTAAAAAAAAACCCCTCCGTGCCTCGGAAAGCACGTTAAGCCGTTGGTCCCTGGGCACGCTGCGATTGCGGCGGTAAGTCCCCTCTTTGAGGAGTGGCTTGAGAGGCGGCATGGCGTCCTCACCTTCCGCCTGACACAGGTCCTCACCGGACATGGCTGTTTCGGGAGGTTCCTGTTTCGGATTGGGCGGGAGGAAACGCCCGGGTGTTTCCATTGCGAAGATCGCCCAGAGGACACGGTGGAGCATACGGTGGAGGTCTGCCCAGCTTGGGCGGAGCAACGCCGTGTCCTCGTGGAGGTGATCGGCGGCAGCGATCTCTCGCGTCCGACCCTGGTCCAGGCCATGGTACGGAGCGAGAGGGCATGGCTGGCAGTCGCCTCCTTCAGCGAAGCAGTTATGCTCGCAAAGAGGGAGGCGGCGCACGTGAGGGAGATGCAATACATGCGCCCTCACAGCCGTGGCCTTCGCAGGAGACGCCCTCGGCGTCGGGAATCCCAGGCTGATTCCCGGCCACCGTAGGCACGGGCTTGCGGACGGCGAGTAATGGGTACCTCGCTGTCCGGTAAGGACCAAGCCCGGGTCGACGGCGCGTTGTGTTCCACGCGCGCCTCAAAGAGATGTCAGCAGCAACAGATGGGGCCCGCAAGGGCCGATGCCTGCCGGGGGTGCGGGTTGTTCGAAAGAGATACCGCCGCCCCTGGCACACAGGCAACTGAGGGAACACGGGTGGGTTTTAGTCAGTAAAAGTCTGACACGCCCTCCCGCTCCACCCAGAGCGGGAGAAGTTATTTGATGATTTCCCACCCAGAAAAAGAAAAAAAAAAAAAAAAAAAAAAAGCCATTGGTCCCGGCTGTCATTTGTGGATCTTTGACAGTCGTTACGGGTCGTCAGAAGCAAGAAAGTTTGACAGCCAGTCTTATCAAGGGGTATCGTGTTACCCAGTAACTGGATTGTGGAGGTCAGATAGGCAGTCGCTCCATGTAAAATACTGGTATTCAGCTGCATCCGGTTAGACTGGAAGCTGACCCAAACATAGTTAGGAAAAGGCTGGGCAGATGATGATATAATTGGGGTCGGCTAACAGTTGAACCGGGTGCAGCTAAATCTAGTATTTTATACGGCATCCAGGGCCTCAATTCTATATCGTTATTATGATTCCCCGTGTAATCTTACTACGTACAAACTACGTCAATATCGATGTTTTTTAATCCAATGTAACGGCAAGGAATCGAAATGTCATATTCTGTATGTTCTAAGACAATCTGTCGATAATTATTGATACGATATTAGCAGAATTCGTGTGTGATTGACGTGGTTACGAGCAAGGAATCGTTAAGTGGTCATAGTGAATTCAGGCCCAGGTGCCAACATTTTCTTGTTTCATAGTTTTTAGAGCGTGATATTGCAGTAGTTGGGTTTTAGTTTTTGAATTATTTTGTTTGCATTCTACGGCACAGAAATCCCAATTTTTTGACTTGTCACATGAGTAAATTGCGCCCGAGCCTATCATGGGCAGGTCGCTAGTTAACTACAAAAACCTATTCAAAGAACAGAGCTACGAATTAAGCGAAAAATCACGTAAATTGGATAAGTGGTTTCCGAGATATAAGCGCACTTACGGACATAAAGACAGGGAAACGTTGATGTTTTACGATATAGGTTGGATAGAATATCAAACTCTTAGAATTTATTTCAATTAAACCAATTACTGGCACTTTTGAATTGACGAGGGCTCGGTCAGTCAGAATTATGAAGCTAGTTGCCCATTCCAGAGAGTAGTAGGTTCCTACAGAGAAGAACGGGCGAGCAACTTCTACGGACACTCTTTTGATCTCTTAAATCAAAATATTGGTTACAGTATTTTTATATCAGGAAGCGACGCGCGCTTTACTTGTGGTTACCAGTTGTACAACCGACAAACACAATAACTGTGCGTGAGTCTGTAAGCGCAGGAGCTCTCGGTACCGTCCGTGACATTGGCGAAGTCGGAAGTGTGCGTGTGTGTTTTGTGCTGAACTGCTGACGCTACTCGTTTTCACACATTCACTGCGTCTACGTCACCTGGTTACCACAAGTAAAGCGTGTGTCGCTTCGTGACATAAATTGCTATACATCATTAATGTTGAAATTTATTAACTAGCTTCTGCTGGCGGCTCGCCGAGCTTTATCAGCGGATTCGGAGATTATCCAGAACAAACTGATAGAAAAAATCTCAAAAATTGTTTTTTAACCGACTTCAAAAAGAAGGAGGTTATCAATTTGACATGTTTATGTACATATTTTTATGCATGTTTGGGCATAACTCCGTCATATAGATATAGATCCGATGATGCGTTTCGGAGACAGATAACGGAACTCTTCAATAAATTACAGCAAATCAACCGCGATTGCTGTTATCGCATAAACATGCATTGTTTTGACCCCAAGGATGATGAAATTTCGAATTGGTGTGAGGTAGGTACTATAACTAAAAAGTGAAAAATAAATACTTTTTCCAAAAAAAAAAAAACAGTCGACTTACGTAAAAACACTACGAAGTTAAAAAAAAATCTTAAATTTCGGAAGGCGGTGACAAAAAATTTAAATACCTATCCAAAGTCACCGCGTTCCGAAATTAAAGTTATTTTTCACTTTGTAGTGTTTTTCCGGGAGCCGGTTGATTTTTCTTTTTGTATCATGTATGAAGTATGTATAGATGTGAGAACTATGTAGATATATTTGTAGTTCTATTCATTCCCAGCTACAGAATCCATACGTTTAACAATGCAACATAGTAGTTTATATTATCCATCAGTCACTGATCTGTGTGTGCAACGTACATACACTTTAACATAATACGTACGTCGTACATATTTGTATAGAAGTTACACATACACAGTGAAATGACTGCGTAACACAAATAAATGTCGTGATATAACTCATTCGTTCATTCGGTCATTTCGTGTGCACTCATTTGAGCTGCATTTCTTGTGCATATGATAAAAATATAATAAGTAATAACAGCCGCAAGGGTTGATTGATCAGGTTAAGCTATGCTTGCCGCGGTTGGTCCGTGGATGGGTGACCATCCATACCAAGACCCCGCCGTGCCTCGGAAAGCACGTTAAGCCGTTGGTCCCGGCTGTCATTTGTAGATCTTTAACAGTCGTTACGGGTCGTCAGAAGCCCGAAAGTCTGACAACCAGCCCAAAAGTTGTTTTCAAGAAAATGGCAAAAAACGCGTGAATAGTTATTTCTTAAAAACTTTTACTTACGTTACTGATTGTAGGACATCAATTGATACTATTTAATAATCATTTCATCCGGCAATTAAAGTATTTTAAAGTACATTTGATACATTTTTTAAAGTACGTTCGAATCAGGAATGAAGATATCCGCAGGAGAACCAAGGCAACCGACATAGCCCGAAGAATTGCCAAACTTAAGTGGCAGTGGGCAGGGCACATTGCTCGCAGAACAGACGACCGATGAGGCCGAAAGGTTCTGGAGTGACAACCGCGTACTGGAAGACGTACAGTTGGAAGGCCTCCCACAAGGTGGACCGATGACCTTGTGAGGGCCGCAGGAGTCTGCTGGATGCGGGAAGCAAAGAACCGGGCGAAGTGGAGGAGCTTGGGGGAGACCTATGTCCAGCAGTGGACGTCTTTCGGCTGAAATGATGATGATGATGAGGTACAATACCCTAAAAAGTTAAAAACAGAATCAGCCGTAAAAATTAAATCTATTTACACGTCATACTATTCATGAATAACTCAGTTTACGCAACTAGTTTCGTAATATAAATCCGGCTCAACAAACAATTGCCTCTAAACTTTTCCATAACTTTCACAATTATTGTAAAAACAAGCCGTCAGCGAACTTTTGCTTCCTTTTATAAACAAATCCGTTTTAATACCAACCTCATGATTCCTCTGCCCTTATCCCAATTTATTTGAGGTCGGCGTAATATGTATTTTTCTTCCCCACTTTCTATATCAGTCGTCATTTCCGTAGTCATCATCCATATCATCATTCACACAGTCCATCCATCGTTTTATTGGTCTCTCCCTACTCTTATAGCCATCGGACATTCAAACTCAAAACTTTCCTCACGACATTTTCCTCATTCCTCCGTATCACATGCCCATACCATGACAACCGATTTCCACACAACTCTTCAGTTATCAGTGCCACTTTCCAATCTACAAAATTTTATTGAGTAGACTTCATTAGAAGTTTTGAACGTTTCTGTTCTGGCTCCCGCGACCCGCAAAAAGGTGCGACGCGACTCTCCTAGAACAATTTCTAAGAAAACTTCATGGAAATTGTTCTACAAAAGTAGCGTCGCGCTGAAGAAGCCTTTACACCTAACAAACGCAGTCGGGAAGGTGCATTTAAAAGAGTTGAGGCAAGAAAAACCTGCCCCGATCAAATTCATAAATGATTTTGAGGAGGATGCGCTAACGTAACCCGTGGAATTAAAATTTTCTTAAGTTTTTTGCAATTTTCAGGCCAGGTTGTAGGTTGATTAAAATATAATTCGCGACAGTAACACATATGGCTTTACAGAATTATAGTCATTAAATCCATCAATACAACGCTTAGTTCACATAATCCCATTTTCAACGGGATTTTAAAAGTTTAAAACCGAACTAAAATGGGACTTGGCGGGTCACGCCAGTGAGCGCATGCACTGTGACCGCTGGGCAAGTCTCTAAACAATATGGGTGCTTGAGAGTGGACGGCGTCGCCGAGCCCAACAAGAGGTGGCGAGACGACCTAGACAATTATTGCAAGGGTTGGATCGAAGTGGCCCTGGAAAAGGAGGCCTTTGCTAATAAAAAAAAAATGATTTTAAACGTTTCAAATTAGGGATGCATCCAATACCGATACCGATGCCGATATATCGGCTATACTCGAAGTTTGCCGATATATCGACATCAGCGATATCTTTATGGCCGATTCAACGAAACTTTTCAAATTTCGCGCTTTAAAAATGTAATGTAAACGCGAGTGTTGTCTCGTATATTTCGTTGCAAACGAGGCACGAACTAACTATGCTAAATATACTATTTACTAATCTCAAGCTGTCTGTAGTTATAAACGGTTTTATTTAGTTTGTCCTGTTATTTTTTCTTTTTACATTAATTTACAAAAAAAACTTGACTTATGTTTTATTTATTTTACCTTCATTTTTGAAATCAATAAGCGTATCGGTATCGTATCGGAAAAAGACTTATCGAGGCATCCCTATTTCAAATTGTATTACAAGTCTTGAGTAAGTCTGTGATACAGAACTCAGTACCATCACTCTAGGCTAGTAGACTCATTAGCATCCCAAAGAACTTAGAGTATTCCAGAGGATTCAAGAAACCATTCTTGTATCAAAATATATGTTGACAGTTACTCTCAATGTAAACTTAATCAGATAATTACAATTTAATTAGTTTATATTGTAATTAACAAGACTGCTTACAACGATTAATTGGAAATACATAGATAGCACACATTAGCTAATCACCGTCATTACATGCTGGAGTAGAGTGAAAATAAATTACTGCATTTTAATTGCTGCGTCGAGTTTGTATACTGTTCGTTAAGTTAATATGAGATGTCGCTTAAAAGAGATGTATGGTTGGGGCATGCTGCATAATCAGGCTATTTTACTAGTGCTGGGACATGGCCCTACTCTCTGTGGAATGATAAAGCATGGCAGTTGAGAGTATGTCATGCTCACATAAATGTCTCACTGATGGTGGCGCGTGTGTTGGATCATTCGGTTCCCTACAAAATGGTTGAGCTGGATGGTGCTGATCCACGCGTCAAGTTCGTGAACGGGCGCTGTCGGTTGAGACTGGTCATCTCCTAACTTCCAGGGCTTATTTTTATCTTGTATTTAGAATTGTTTATAATAATTTTTTTTTACATTGTTCTCACATACAGAAGCAACAAGAATAATGTTCCAAAGATTTTGTAATATTCAACTTGATATTAAAAGGGGGGCGGGGGTTTCTTGCCCGTTCTTCTCCATAGAGATCTACGTTTTGGAATGGGCAACTAGCTTCAACTTTCCAACTGATCGACTTTTTGACAATTCAAAAGTGCCTGCCTATAAAGGGTTTAATTGAAATAAATGCTTTGAGTTTGAGTTTGTGAGAGGAAGTGGGCAATAATCCACCACGCGGGCCCAGTGCTGGTTGGTAGATGTCAAATATCTTCGAATTTTTTGGTTCTATCTAGGGTATGCCGGTTTCCTCACGATGTTTTCGGTCACCGTTTTGAGAGCATTGTTGTTGAAATAATTTGGACAAATTATAGTGTCGTGTCGTGTTCGAGAATCTTCGATATATGGCTATGTACATAACTTTTATCCTTGACAACTTAAAACTTTGTACGCGACCGAACTTGCTGACACAGCAATGTTCGAAATCCAGGCTTTTGCAGTACTAGTTTAAGGCCCCTCGCCCACGGCGACTTTTTGTAGCGATGCTGTCGCGCGTTTTGTAAACGCGCTTCTGCATCGCTACTATGGCGCGTTAGTCGCGTTTGCAACGTGCGACAGTAACGATGCAAACGTGAGGCTGTATGGATACATCGAAACACCCGAAAGACGAAAGAAGCCTAATAAGATCGCGACTGAAGCGCGACAGCATCGCGATAGTAGTGATACAGAATCTGGGCGAAGGTTCGCAGCCAGCGACAGCATCGCGACTGTATCGATACACATGCGCGACAGCATCGCTACAAAAAGTCGCCGTGGGCGAGGCCTCTTAAACAAAATTCACTTCGTAATGTTTTGTTTGTAACGTTTATTTGCAATATTATGTTATACCACTACTTGATTTGTAAACAAGTGACAGGAAGTATTTCAATTAAAACATCATCAAACTGAATTAAATACGTATTATCGAACATAACGTTAAAACTACCCAAGCAAAGTTAATAAAAATGTATATATGGGACCATCCTTGGGGCATACCTAGGGTTGCCAACTTTTCTAGATGAAGTAGAGTATTTCTGATTTCAGAGAGAGTAAATGAAGAGTACAGATTAATTAAATAAAGTACCATTTATTCGTTTCTCTTTATGTACTTTCTAGTAGTTTTTTCAGTACATAACACTTTTTAATGATTTTACAAGAATTTTAGGACTCTAAAAATCCTAATTCTACGTTAATTTAAGATCAGGAGCTCATTTTAACCAATACCTATTATTATAAAGTCCTCTCTTCTCGCCACTTCATATTCATGACCGACAAATAATCAAGTCTCACAGTGGAAATATAGAAAAACAGCAGACAAACGTAATCACTTGCCTCAAAAAACACATTTTTTGAAAAAAAAAAGAGTATTTTGGCGTACTCTATTAATGTTACAGATTATAGAGTACACCCATTAGAAAAAAGTACAATACTCTATTTCAAAGTACGGTTGGCAACCTTAGGCATACCGTATCCATTAAAAAAAAATATTTCGAAATCGATATACAATTGCTGGAGACATAGCGGGACACACATATACATATTATTATACTTTACTTTTTAATATTAAATTTTAATAAGTAATATATTGTGTATAGTTAAGTTTATGTTATAACACAACCTCCTCTTTTGAAGTCGGCTAAAAACTATGCTTGGCAACAGAAACGTACTAAATTAAATCAAAACAAGTCTATCTTAAATTCTCAATAAAGAACCATGAACGACAAGTACCAACGGCATGCATACTTCTAATTTCCCATCTCTGTCTGCCTAACCGATAATCGTATGCCTCCATCTCTGTCTGACCCACATTGTTCTTAGAATGCAGTTTTGTTTACTCAAGACAGTTTAAAGGGTCAGGTTACATGCAGAGCCCTGTTTTTGACTTCCATAAGTGGTAGGATGTTTTAATTACGTATTTGATTACGACACTGGTGTATTAGTTTCAATTTCTCGTGAAATTTAATGGCGGTTCTGAGACTTTGTGTTAATAAACCGCTCTAATTAAAGCTTAGAGAGGTCTCAATTTTGTCGTAGATAGAATAATGCAAAATAGAATGTTCCCACTGTTGGGACACAGGCCGTAATCCGCCACGCGGGACCAGTGCAAGTTGGTAGATGTCACATGTCTTCGAATTTTTGGTTCTGGGATAAGTCAGTTTCCTTAGCGACGTTTGAATCGTGAAGGATCACCGTTTTAAGAGCAGTGGTGATTTAATCATTTGCACCATGTAAAGTGCCTGTCTGGGAACTACAACTTACAACTGCGCTGCTGGGAAGTTTGTTGCACCACTTCTTCTTCCCAGCTAAAGCACTAGGAAGTGGTGAAGGGCGGGCGTTTTCGGGGGACTGTCTTATGTAATTTTGACGTTCAGAAAGAGTTGACTCTCAGCCTAGTTTGAATAAATGACTTTTGATTTTGATTTTTTTGACAACTAACCAAGTCGCGCAAGGTTAACACTGGTCAGGATGACGGATCAGGTTAAGCTACACTTGCCACGGTTTGTCCGTGTATCGGTGACCATCTTTACATTTCAAGACTGCCTCGGAAAGCACGTTAAGCCGTTGCTCCCAGCTGTCATTTGTCAATTTCTGATCGATCGATCCGTGCGTCTGTTATGACTTAGCCACAAGCCCCTCCTGTCGAATCAATAGGTATGGAGAGTTTAATCTGAAGACCTCAGAAAACAAAATCAAAATATTTTATTTCACATAAACCTGCAAGGGCACTTATGAAACGTCAGAAGCTAGGTGCACGGTTCCAATTTGTCGCTTCCTAAATCAAAATCAAAAGTCATTTATTCAAATTAGGCTGAGAATCAGCACTTTTCGAATGTCAAAATTACAACCGACAGTCCCCCGAAACGGCCGCCCTTCACCCCTTCCTAGTGCTTTAGCTGGGAAGAAGTGGCGCAACAAACTCCCCAGCAGCACAGCTCTGTTTACTATGGAGAAGAGACGGCAAGAAACTCCACAGTAATGAATGGTAACATCAAAAACTGGTACATCTACTCTATTCTATAGAGTATGTGAGGATCATAGCAGGACTCGTTTTGTAGTTTATACCTATCGCCATGGGAAGAAGTTATCCATATCTATAATAATATTATAAAGAGGTAAAATTTGTGAGGGAGTAATCTCTGGATCTACTGAACCGATTTTGAAAATACTTTTACCAATAGAAAGCCACGGTATTTGTGAGTGTCATAGGCTATATACCGAAAAGTCAAAAGACTTTTTAGTGGTAGTCGGATTTGCAAAGTAAGTCGGAGAAAAAGCCACACTCATAATTTCATCACAAGTAAAAATGTTTACCGCCCAACTAAGTGGCCACGGCTCAGCTAGTTCACAATAAAATTGAGGCCTCTCATCATCTACCCTTCTCACAACTACGTTGGGGTCTGCTTCAATTCAATTGAAGTCAGAATACCAGTATCTTACATGAAGCGACTGCCTGTCTGTTCTCCACGGGGTAATACAATACCCCTTGGTAAGACTGGATGTCAGATTTCCGGGTTTCTGACGACCCGTAACGACTGCCAAAGATCTACAAATGACAGCCGGGACCTGCCAGGGGTGCGGGTTGTTCGAAAGAGATACCGCGGCCCCTGGCACACAGGCAACTGAGGGAACACGGGTGGGTTTTAGGCAGTAAAAGTCTGACACGCCCTCCCGCTCCACCAAGAGCGGGAGAAGTTATTTGATGATTTCACACCCAAAAAAACAAAAAAAAAACAACGACTTAACGTGCTCTCCGAGGTACTTACGGCACGAAATTTTCTGCCAATCTAAGTTGTGTAATCCCAGAACAAGCTACGAGTATAACATTATCTGTAGCGTCCAAAATCCAGGATTATCTACCTGTTTACTGACCAATGGTAGGAATGATTTTGACAGTTCAACACCCTCATTGCATTATTTAGGTTGTTGATCAGAGTGAACTTGACGTTGACTTTCCGTTGTGTTGAATTTTTGCGAACATTATGAAGCAATAGCAATGTTATTACTCCATCTATGAATTTCTAAATGATAAAACTTTATAGTTACCTAATTAATCCTGACATCTTTAATTCTATATTTTATTTTATTAAATTATTTAATTTTCTTATTGACATTATTATAGACTATGAAGCACTTGTGCTAAATGTTTGCATGCCTAATTTAAGGTAAAATGTATAAGGATCTCTTAATTATAAAACCATCTGCATTTTTTCTGTACCTACTTTCTATGCAAATAAATAATTATTCTATTCTATTCTATTCCAATAGATATTAAGCAATATGGGGGCCATTCAAGTATTACGTAAGCACTACAGGGGGGCGGAGGGGTCTTTGCTTTGTTTATTTTTGATAACATGGGGGATGATCTGGATGGTGATTACGGCAGCAGTTTTTTTTTTTGTTGTTGGATTTTCTACAAAATTTAGTCGATTTTAGTTTGAACACGTATGGCAGCTCTACTCGTCTATGAATGGCTCGAAGAAAACGAGGACGATATCGAAGAGTCATGGATTCGTGTGTCATGGACTGAAGACTGTTAATTTTAATTAATATACCAAAATTTAAAAAGAAGTTTGTTTTTTTTTCGTTAATATATAAAGAAGGCTAAGTAACAATAGCTGCACTGGGCGATCGATCAGGTTAAGCTACGCTTGCCGCGGTTAGTCCGTGGATGGGTGACCATCTTTACATACCAAGACCCCTCCGTGCCATTAGTGAATCTTTGATAGTCGTTACGGGTCGTCAGAAGCCTGAAAGTCTGACAACCAGTCTTACCAAGGGGTATCGTATTACTCAGTTACTGGGTTGTGGATGTCAGATAGGCAGTCGCTTCATGTAAAATACTGGTATTCAGCTGCATCCGGTTAGACTGGAAGCCGACCCCAACATAGTTGGGAAAAGGCTAGGCAGATGGTGATAAAGATTACAATAACTGAATACCATCTCAATAAAATTTGCTTAAATAAACATTATAGTCCTCTATTCCAAGCCTATTCCTTATTTCTAGACTAATAACTGCTGCTCATGAATCAATGAATAAACCAGAACACATTGAAAAATGCATGTACCAATATTTACGTGAGCATGGGGGGATAAGAGCTTTGCTGATTTTTGCTGACGACGGGGAGGGGGGTGGGGTTAATAATTGCAAAAAATCTGCTTACGTTATTACGTACTTCAGTGGCCCCTATCCATTCATATACAAAAAAAACCCAAGATACACAATCAGCGTTTCAAAAGCAATATGCGCAGGTGTCAAATAGTATCGTCAGTCGTCTTTCAGTCAGTCTTTTTGGACATTGCTTTGTAAAAACTACTTTAAGTTATAGCGGTATGAGGAACAGGGTGCAAAGTTCACTCATACTCTATTGAAAAGGGAGGATCCTCCACCCAGACGGGCGTTGTGTCTGGTGGGCAAATGCCCGACGATTGATGTCGGGATCTTGCATTTGTAGATTGCGCGGTAAACTCTGCTTGCGTGATGTGGTTGCGGTGTGACGTCAAGTCTTGAGTAGTTCGCATATGGCATTATAGATGGCGCCACTTTACTTTTTGTGTTTTCCACATTTGTTGATTTGAAGTTTCGTATGTGGGGGCATTGTGGATGTCCGCCACAGTCATGCGTGTAAGGTTGAATTTGCAAAAAAAATGTGTTTTATCGTAATTATAACCACTGGCGCATAATTGGCGACAGTTTTTAGTGTTACTTTTGTTTGAGACTGTGCATTTTGGATTTTTTCTAAATCAATGGCGATATCCTTCAAAATTATTGAGATTCTGATTAATAGCGTGTTGCGCATTAGGACGCTGGTTTTTACTTGAACAATAAAAGTCGATCGAAGTCGTATTTTTAAACGAATTTCTTAGAATTAGAATGAGGAAAAGGGCAGCAATGGTAGGTATCAATAATTGAGGTAGGTAGCTCTGGTAGTGTTTTGTTTTAATATACAGATTCGTTATTCGACGCCGTTTTGAACATTCCATCTCTATAACCGCGCGAGATGCAGACTCATATGTCGTTCGTGGAGCGATCTTCAGAAGTAGATCATCTTCTGGTAGTGCTCATATTCAGCTTCCTCTTTGCGAGAGACTCAAACTCAAACTCAAAGCATTTATTTCAAATAAACCAATTATAGGCACTTTTGAATTGTCAAGGTCAGTGAGTTAGAAAGATGAAGCTATTTGCCCATTCCAAAGCGTAGGTACCTATGGAACCTATGGAGAAGAACGGGCAAGAAACTCCATGGACACTCTTTTAAAATCATGGTAATGTTACAAAAAGTTGGTTACATCATTATGTTGTAATTATCAATGTGAGAATGATGTAAAAAGACGTCCACATTATAGCGTCCGTAATTACAACAAAAATAAAATAACAATTCAGAAATCAAAATAAGCCTTGGGAGATGATGATGGATAGATGTCAAATGTCTTCGAATTTTTGGTTCTAGAACATTTCCTCACGATGTTTTCCTTCACCGTTTGGAGAGCTGGTGAAATTATTTACACAATGCAAATCGCCTGCCTGAGTACGAACCTACGACCTACAACTTTTAAGTAGGCTGTTACTACTAGACCACCATTGCTCCCTTCTGTTACTGCTCGTTTCAATGTATTTAGACAGTTTGACACCAGCAGATTGGTTCTGTTAGAATCTTACCATGAAAAACTAAGGTGAAGGTAGCTGTCTTTCCACCGGATGCTAAGGATTGACACTCTTGACAGCTCACTTCAAGCTCCCTTCACCTTAGATAACACGGTAAGATTTGTAAGGAACTACATAGCTTGTGCCAGCGGCTTTATTATCCCACAGGAACGTACTACCGGTATAAAAGTATCCTTTGTGTGTTAATCCAGGTTATAATCTATCTGTGTGCCAAATTTCATCCAAATCCGTTCAGCCGTTTTTGCGTGAACACATCTAAACTAATATATCTATACTAATATACATTAATAAAAATAAGTAAGTTTTCTAAAGTAAGCCTAAGTTACTCCTTATTACATCAGCTATCTGCCAGTGAATATCCCGTCGAAATCGGTCCAGCCGTTTCAAAGATTAGCCGGAACAAACAGACAGACAGACAGACAAAAATTGTAAAAAAATATTTATGTACCGTGTATACATCCATTTGCATTTAGTAAAAAGCGGTTATTTTAATATTACAAACTGACACTCCAATTTTATTTATCTGTATACGTAAGTAAATAACAAAAAAAATAACTATTCCGCGCGGACGAAGCCGCGGGCACAGCTAGTTGTATTATAAAGCTGAAGAGTTTGCTTGGTTGAACGCGCTAATCTCAGAAACTACTGATTCAAATTGAAAAACTATTTTAGTGTTGGATAGCCCATTTGTCGAGGAGGGCTATAAGCTGCAACATTTAGTTATAACATCATGCTACGACCCTTAGCGAGCTGAGAAACATGAGTGTAAACGAACGCAGGTGAGCGATGGGATACGCCGCGACGGGTCGAGGGCCAAAACTTCACGCGAACGAAGTCGTCGGCAGAAGCTGGATAATAATATTATTAAGATTAATAGGATAGCACTACAGGCGTAAAGTAATCGAGGTCAAGAGCACACGAGCGCAATGTCACTCTGCCAAGGCTGGAGTCTTTTTTCCTCAGAAATCCTATCTTGAATACGGTTTTGACGACTCAGAAAATTGTTGTATGGAATCGACTCAGACACTTATTTCCGTAAGTCTTACGGAGTTGTAAGAATACGGTTTTGACGACTCAGAACATTGTTGTTTGAAATCGACCCAGACAGTTATTTCCGTAAGTCTTACGGAGTTGTAAACGCCCGTAACTTTGATCGAAACTACGGATATCGTGCTACTCTGTATTACCTACGGACATAACATTAATTCGGAGCCTGAACAAAGAATAAATGACAATTGACAAGCTTGACGACACGATTTGAAACTTGTCCCTACTCACGATGTTATGTTGCCCGTATGGAAAATTGAATTTGTCATTTGTTTTGACAGATCAAGTACTTTCGGACGGGCAGTGTTTTTTTGGAAGTCGGTTGTTTTTTTTTAAGTTTTTTTTTTAACTTTGTGTTTTTAACGTGGTTCACATGTGCTTACCCCTTCCCAGCGTACCGGCGTGATGTTATGTTATGAACTGGTGTAAACATAGACAGACATGAGATTTCAGCAATCCCAGTCCATTTGCTATCATTTATTGAGGAGTTCCGTTGCCTATCTCCGAAGTTCTTTATCAGATCTTCACCAAACTGAAATGGAACCACTCCGAGAAAGTACTCTTCCAAAAACTACCCAAATCGCTTCAAGTGTGCCTATAAAATTTGAAGAGTTCTCGCTATTTCTCCAGGATTTCATCATCAGATCCTGACTTGATGATCACGGGACCACCTGGGAAGGTGGTCCAGACAATGTTTCCACCAGACCCTGGGGGAATCGGTCCAGCCATCTTCGAGTAATCGGGGAACATACATTAAAAAAATTAAAAAAAAAAAAAAAGGTTCCGACGAATTGAGAACCTCCTCCTTTTTGAATTCGGCTAAAAATACATCATCTCTTTGGTTTTATCCCTCCATTTTAATAGCTAAAATTCAATACGACATATACCAAGCACGAATACCAAGCAAAATAGTGCTCACACATTAACGTGTGTTGCCAACGACAAAAATGTTTTAGAACACCGTTGTGATTCTGTGGCACATATGAAATAATTTACATCTTCTTCTTCTATGTTAATTATGTTTTGTAATAAATAAACACGTAACTACAACCTGACGTAGTTCCATATTATGATCGTCTGAATCTGAAGGGGTCAGATGACGCACAGATAACTTCCACAAAACAGATATTTCACCACTTGTTCTTCTTCTAAGCGTTTCGATGGCACAAATTCAAATCGGTATGTTGGGCCCAAAATTCAGCTACATGGAGTTCGCTCACTGATGCCGCCGTCATAAGATTCTCAAGTGTAGAGTTGACAGGGCATGCGGCGCAAGATGGAAGGTGAGCCATTGTCTGCGGAGAGACATCATATACACACTTTCGAGACCCGAGCCGTCCCTGAACCTTCATCTGTGGATATTGTCTTTGCTCTGGCCGACTTGGGTTCGAGGCCTTGTTGTACTAGTCGCAACAAACTTAGTGTTTTTGGAAATTACATCTCGCAGGTCAACCTTGGAGGTTATCGGCTGGGTATCGGCCGGACTTGCCTGTGGCTTCCATAATAAATTAAGTCCTCCAGAAAGGGCTAAAAACTTAAAACTAAGTGACTACGCGTTAAGAGCACCCCTGTGGGGTTCGGACTTAGACTTAGCGCGTCGCTGGACGAAGGCAGCGAGGGACGGGCTGGATTGTAATGACTAACTTTATTTGGACAAGTAAGGCCCTTTTATACGCCCCAGTGGTGTCGGTTTTACCTGGTTTTACCCTACCATTTTACACGTTTTGGGACATTGCAGATTTCCATGTCAGCCAGGGTAACGCGTGTCTGGGAGGAACTGGTGGTCTCATACGTTATTAGGGGGTTTTAGAGGCCGTATACGACTTTTGGTTTACGCTGGTTTACTTGTAAATCTGTAAAATCAAGAAAATCAGCGAAATCGACAAAATTTCGTATACGACCTCTTAAACAGCTCCCCCAACGATCACTAACAGTAATTACTGAAGACCATAATTTTTGTACGACATTTTAAGCCTCAAAAGTATTTAAGTATGGTGATTTTATCATCACGTCATCATAACAACATCATCCGCTTCTTCTTCGTGTCGCAGGCAAGACAGTAATTAAATTTGGTTGGCTCAAAATTCCCCACTTCCACGGCGTTATCGGTGGCAGCGCAGAGGTCACCTTGGCTGCATGTTTTGGGGCACAGAGGGCAGGCTAGGAGGTGGAGCATACTTTGCCATACAGCTCAACATCTCACCCTACTGTTCCGTCGAGATAGGCCCACTTTATAAGGTTCCACTTGGGTTCGGAGACGGTTCAGCGACTTCCAAGTGGACCATGGAAGGTTACACGGAAGATGCTCGTTTGGTGGTAGATAGCGAGTAGGAAGATAAATAATAATAACATAAATAAAAATGGTTCATGTAGGGCAAAATAGTAAGATAATTTTGCCGAAAAAGGTCTCACACTCACCTTTTGCCCCAAAATGTTGTCACTATTTTGCCCATCATTGGGAAGTTATTAGGATAGGCCTTACAATTATAAAAAGAATGAAGTTGCAGCTTGAAATTAAAACATGACTATATTCCCAATTAAAGATGGAAGAAGAATGGATTCATTATTTTTATTGTTTTGCTAAACCTAAAACAGCTCTCTCTATCCAGTCTAAAATCCTTTTAGACCTAAAGTGTTAAGATATTTAATGTATAATTCAGATACTTATTTATTTCCTTTTTAATTGAAGTAGATGAGAATTTGATTAGAACATGATTCAGTGAAAAGCTTCATCAACCGCTATTTCATAAACCTTTATGCATCATTATTTCCTTAATTCCGAGGTTGGATTTGACTAACTTCCTGCTTGTTCAAAGGTTTAGAGATTTCATCCTAGTTGATAACTTGAAAGAAGTCTTGATTAGGATCCAATGAAATAAGCAAAAGTTAAGTTGGGCATCTGTCTAGCCTTTTCCCAATTTTGTTGTACTCGGCTTTCAGTCTAGTCGGATGCGACTGGCTTTACACAGGGCGACTGCCTATCTGACCTGCACAACCCACTTATTGGGTATCATGATACTCCTTGGAAATTGTTGATTGTCGGTCTAAAAAGTTCAGTTAGTGATAAATATTTATTCCTAACCGTAACCTAGGCATTGGTCCTGCTCCGGAAAATGAGATTTGGACTTCAGACATGTTGTTTCAACATCACGCCTTGTTTACCTGAAGGGCTGGGCAGAGGTATACCTATAATACAGCTACATTTCACCAGTTATGGTGAAGACGCATGTTGAGACGACCCTATTCACAAATCCCTGACACCGGGCTGCTACTGTAAAATTTCGGATAGAAAAACCCCAATAACTCTTCACTAGGTCTGGTATTCCAACCCAGGACCTTCTAAATGTTGTCATTATGAATAGTTTCTAATAATGTATTGATTGCTTTGTTATTTCATTTAAATAAATAACTTGTATACTGTACTGTAGCTGATTGATTTATGCAATTTAAATTTCAAATTCGATGTCTTCTTGAATTTAAAAGTGCCTTTTACCATTGTAATTACTTTTACTTAAGCAATATTTTTTTTTTTCAATTTATAAAACACTAGCTTTTGCCAGCGGCTTCGCCCGCATGGAGGTCGGTGTATTATACATATAAACCTTCCTCTTGAATCACTCTATCTATTAAAAAAACCCGCATCAAAATCCGTTGCGTAGTTTTAAAGATTTAAGCATACATAGGGATATAGGGAGAGAGAAAGCCACTTTGTTTTATACAATGTAGTGACTAGCTACACCCTGCGGTTACACCCAAAAACGTCTCAGTGCCGTGGGAATATTGGGATTAAAAGTATCATATGTCACAATCCAGGTCATAGTCAACCCATCTGCCGAATGTCACCCAAATCCTTTAAGCCATTTTAGTGTAAAAGCATAACAAATAGACATACAAAATAATGGCACTTGTAATTACTTGTAACAAATTTAGATACATAGATACCTACTAACTATCTACTCAACTATTACTTAACAATGTAAGTATTTATTTATTCCTTATTTTACATAATGTTATTAAATGTGTAGTGTCTACTTATGCAAGAATTTTTTAAACTTGTATGTCGCAAGGAATTAAATTGTATGTAAGCATATAAAAAATGTCTTTTGTCAAATTATTGTTTACATCTTTATGTAATCTTCAGAAAGTAGATAGTAAGCGTTATTTATAACTTTGTCATGAAATGGGGTAATAATTTATGTAAGTTTATCATTTATTATTTTAGTGAACTGTCTGCATATTATCCTTTAGCTTTATGTTTAATATTTATACCATTAATGTAAAATTTCTTTGATTTTAAATTTAGAATATGTGAATAGCTGATTGTGATCACATCTGTTGACTTAAATGGGTAATTAGCTATTCATATTCTCATTTCAAATATAATTCAATTTCTCAGATGCTATGACAAATTATTTACAGTTATAATATAGGGTAATTTATACAAAAAACATGAAGTAGGTAAGTACTTAATCAACAATATAGCCATATTTAATCATTTATGTTTTTTTTTTGTTGCAAAATTAACATTTATTTTGGTATACTTCCTACTTTTAATTTTGTAGCAAGCTCTAGAATTATTTTCAAAAGTTAAATGTCAGAATTTACATATAAAGGTGGTTAATATTTTTTTTTTCTGAAACTCTGTGTAGGCTAAAGTTATTTTAATCCTAAAATTGTATTTTGTCCTTCAAAGTTTTTAATAGACTGGCGTTTTTTTTAACTTCTGTTCTGACCTTTAGACCATTCCAATTTTAAAACTAACTACACCCACAGAAGCAAAATAAAATGAATAGTGTACAGAATTTTTAATGAGTTTTTAATTAAACTTTTTTGTTTGACTATAAGCCTGGCTGGTTCTTTTAATTTTGTTTTATTTTTGTAAGTGTTTTTGCTATATTAAAGCAGGATGTTCATTTGTTTCATGGTATTGTTTACAGCTGTATGTTGGCAGTGCTAAGGTTATGTTAGACATAGATACACAGAAACTCCTTGGTGCAACAGTGTCAACTGTTTGTACATAACTATCGTTGGTGGACTTATAAACGGTGTATGTAGCCCTACGAGGTCATTCTAGAAAGGTTCCTTGTACTTACACTAGTGGCCGTTCAGGTGAGCAAGGTGCGCCTAGGTCCGTGGCCACAGCTGCAGCATCCAACGCATAATAACACTAGCCGTGCACTTTCACAATTGGAATGCACCAGACACAACTATCAACCAACTATGCACTAAAAACTTGCACTACACAAACATTTTTCATAGGATCGTATCACAGAAGTCAACGCTCGCAGTGTCCGTGTTCCTCACCACTAACCCATATTCGGACACTATATTACTGTGTAATCAACGGAATTATTACCAATTTACGGCACCGCACTCGACGTCCGTTCGCCGCCGAGAAAATACTTGTAAAATATTTTTCGAAAGCGCATAGACGCGCCGCGGACCTTTCGAAAATGTATAAAATACGATAGCGCGCTAAATAGGAAAATCGATAAGGCCGTTGGAACGCCGCCGAACCGAAACTAGAATAATAATTTATCAAAAAATGTAATAAAAACGACATTATTTTCTTGTGACGGTTCCGAGCTGTCAGAATTTTCTATGTACAATACGGTCTATTTCAACGGCGCGTTCGTCTCACGGCCCGAGTGCTCCCGGCAAGTCGTTTCAATTCGGCTGGGTAGGCGTGAAGTGTGCACGAAAATCGACCTTAACGTCGTAGCCACTTACGACTTTCCTACATTGCCGCTATTCGCGAAAAATACGAAACGGACTCGAATTTGTTTGTAAAACTTACGACGAGTAGTAATCAGTGGATTGGAAAATTCCAAATAATAAACGGCGAGCGGGCGCGCGGTATCCGTAGAAAGAAACGCGAGACACTGTGTTTTCGAAACAACATTGGCTCGACGTCATTTTTGGCGTATTTTGAGTTGGATCATGAACGGAAAACTCGAAAGCGTTCGGTTGAGTAAAAGAGACGGAACATATTTTGATACAAACAAAACTAATCTTTATGGTGCGGGATGTTCATACATTAAAATTTGAAATTGGTGTAATATAATGTGAAAGTGAGTGAAGCCGTACTATTTTGAAGTTTTTTTTCTATAATACGTATAGATAGGCTAGAGCGGAGAACGGCTGTTTTTCTATGTAAAATTGTGTCAGTGTGAGTGACTTCCCGTATGTGTAGTTGGCGTATAGATGAATTGTGTCTGTGTGTGTTTTTGTATTACACTTATATAAAAATTGTATAGCCAGTGACTGGGCTTACGGAATCAATAATCTAAAAATTCATTTTTATATTTTTGAACAGTCATTATGGGCCGATGGGTAAGTAGGTACCTTCGTAGGGAGTTTGTAGATAGATTTCAGTGTTATCGCGATCTATGCATACGTACATACCTACTATGATTTCAAAACGGTTATGTTGATGCGTATTTATTCCTCGTTAGGTAAGTATTCCGTTTCGTAGGTATGCATTGAACAATTGTTGAATATTCAATAGCTGTTATTTTCTATTCAAGTACCTTCTTACAAATGGGTACCTATTGTAGGTACTTTAGGGTTATCTATAAAGTTTTTTGATAACTTTTCGGTTGTACGTTGTAATTGAATTTGTGGTTCCGAGTTCGATTTCCGCGTTACGACAAAATGGGGGTAAATATATTTTTAGTAATTTTTTAAAGGTTTCATTGTGCTCGGTTATGTATTATGAATGACGTTATGTCGTCATCTACTCACAGCTGGGCTTATGCATCCCAACAATTGCTACCCAGGGGCGGTCGCAGCTAAAGACTTTGGGGGGGTCATAGACAAAGACTACTAATATGTAGATATTAATAAGAAAATGTAAGTATAATATTTTCGAAAAATTACTATTTTAGGCTTTACATTTATGGCTTTGGGGGGGGGGTCTTAACCCTAGGACCTCGCCCCTCGGACCGCGCCTGGACCGCGCCTGGACAAACCTTTAATTATGAAGTAAGTAACATAATATAAAGGGCAAAAGGCCTGAATTACGTAACACACTAACAGTAGGAATGGCTCTCATTCTGACAGTTGAACGACAGTCATTGCGTTATTTACGTTGTTGAGCTGACAAGTTTTTCATACAAATAAAGCAATGGATAAGCAATATCCTTCGAAATTATTCCAGATTGTGACAGTGTGGTTGGCGGTGATTGCTGTCATTAATACCTATTAAATTCCCAAAACAGTTATTACGTCACATAGAATTCCTTTAGCAATAAAATTTAACATAGTTGACCTAATTACAGATTGTGACTAAATGCGCAGAAAACAGTCATTTATGTACGTACCTACTGACTGAGTAATAAACACGAACACAGAGTAGATACTCACACAGAGACTACACTCTAGACGCGCTAGCTTGGCTATGCATGTGTGCGTAAAGTGAGAACACGTATACTTAACAATTGTATTTAATATGAATGCTCGGTCTTCAAGCAATTTGATTTTTGGGTTCCGTAGCCAAAGCGTCGAGCAGTGGTGGCCCAGTGGTAACAGCCGCTACTTACGAGTTGTTGGTCGTAGGTTCAAATCCAGACAGGCTCTTTGCTTTGTGTAAATTCTTTAATCACCACAGCTCTCAAAACGGTGAAAGGAAACATCGTGAAGAAACCGGCAAGTCCTAGAACCAAAAAATCGAAGACATTTGACATCTACCAACCCGCACTGGGCCCGCCTGGGAGAAAGCCTGTGGCTCAGCAGTAGGAACATTATAGGCAGATTATACTGAATCAGCACTCAAATCAAATCAAATCAAATCAAATTATTTTATTTCACATAAACCTGCAAGGGCACTTATGAAACGTCAGAAGCTAGGTGCACGGTTCCAATTTGTCGCTTCCTATGGAGAAGAGCCGGCAAGAAACTCCACGGTTACTCTTTTAAAAATAATTGGGTTTTACAATGTTTTCAAATTACAGTGATAATAGGTATGGGAGGACAGTGCAGGCCTGTCAATAAGTACCAAGTACTTAGAGGAATGAAAATAAAGAATAGAAAATCGTCTATAAATCTAGTCTATAAGGCCTACAATGTTTTCCCATTCACAATATGTAAAAGAATCTACATTAGTAAGATCAACCTATTTAAACAAAGTGACATGATTTTCATGAGAATCACTAATAAATAGGTGATATTTGAAGCGATGTATAATGTAAAAAATGACGAGAATATGTCAGAAAGTGTAAAAAATAAAAGTGTTGCGTCTGCACTGTGCTGCGTCTCCCTCATCGCACAGTATCTGTAGTGCTGAGCGGAAGCCTTCTTCTTCACGTCGCGTAGTTGCCGACTATTTCTGTTCTGAACTCGGATTACACAACATGTAACATAATTAACGCAAGATCTCATACACCCCAATTAGAGTATTGGGTTAAAAGCAGAATACAATGACCAAAACTTCTTTTTTTAAACTAGTATTAAAAATGTGTTTACCCTAGCATTACTTTATGCATTTAAAATTGAGTCGTATTGCCTTGAAATAAGATTGAATTCTAAATGGCTCAAGCGGCAGTAGATTTAGCAAACTACATAATATACTCATATTAAAACTTACTGAAACCGATTCAGTACTCAATTAAGAACAAACTGCTTTCAGGTCTTGCTTTTATTCTGTTACACCTTGTGACAAATAAATATATTTTTCTTTCTTTCTATTTCAGCCTTGTGTCTGCGACGGCAACGCATCTGCGATTTTAGAGCTTAGTCTTCTGTTATCTATATACTCCGTTATCAGAAACAATATAAACACTTTGTTTTATATGAAACAAAGACATTTGAATGGGTGACAAAAATAAATCATAGGTATAATATAATAATAGGTACAATGTCGTATAATAATGAAATTCATATTCATTGAAATTGAATATCCTCTCGGTTTCTTTTTTGTTATATTAAAATTTCGGGTATTATTACATTGAAAACTAGCTTTTCCCCGCGGCTTCGTTCGCATGGTAGCAGATACAGTTTACGATTTCCTTTGGTAGTCCTTATTACCCTAAACCTAAACCTTTTTTCTAACATAGAACAGCGTTGTCCTTCTAACCTACGCAACGGATTTTGATGCAATTTCACCATTGTTTAGCTCGGCGGCGGCGATCTCTCGCGTCCGGTCCTGGGAGCCTACTCCCTAAGCGAAATCCGTAGAATCGGCCGTCGTTACGAGCGCTTCGCTCTCTGTCTAACTTACGGTATGTCCATAAGTGAGACGGAGAACGAAGCGTCCGTGACGATGGCCGACACTACGGATTTTGCTTAGGGAGTAGGCCCCCTGGTCCGGGCCGTCCAGGCCATGGTACGGAGCGAGAGTGCATGGGTAGCCGTCGCTTCCTTCAGGTAAGCAGTGATGCTCGCAAAGAGGGAGGCGGCGCACGTAAGGGAGAGGCAGTACATGCCCTCACGGCCGTAGCCTCCACAGGAGACGCCCTGGGCGTCGGGAATCCCAGGCTGATGCCCGGCCACCGAAGGCGAGTAATGGGTAGCTCGCTGTCCGGTAAGGACCAAGCCCGGGTCGACGGCGCGTTGTGTTCCACGCGCGCCTCAAAGAGATGTCAGCAGCAACTGATGGGGCCCGCAAGGGCCGATGCCTGCCTGGGGTGCGGGTTGCTCGAAAGAGATACCGCGGCCCCTGGCACATAGGCAACTGAGGGAACATGGGTGGGTTTATGGTCTTTAGTGAGTAAAAGTCTGACACGCCCTACTGCTACACCCAGAGCGGGAGAAGTTATGTGATGATTTCCCACCCAAAAAAAAATCATTATTTAACTAATATATTACGGAAAGACATAGTATATTGATATTAAAATTAATCTTAGATATTATCTGGATTTATGCCCGTTTGATGGCAATAGGCTCGCCCCCTATTACATGGGACTTTGTTCCGTGTGGTGCCGGACGTAAAAGAATAGCACCATCCCATCTCTTCCCGTGGGTGTCGTAGAAGGCGACTAAGGGACTTACTACAGAATGGGCAGCAGCGTTCTCTATGCATTTGACCACCATACTGCGATCGCCAACCCGCCTACCAAGCGTGGCGATTATGGCAAATCCCCCCCTTTTGGCGGAGGCTTATGTCCAGCAGTGGACGTCTTTCAGCTGATATGATGAAATTTAACTGAGAAGCAGTGATATCGGCCCGGATTTACGGGTTGTAGGTCGTTTCGTATTTAATTTCATCACCGATGCTCTCAAAACGGTGACCGAAAACATCGTGAGGAAACTGGCATGTCGTTGAAGCAAAAATTCGAAGACATGTGACATCTACCAACCCGCACTGGGCCCGCGTGGTGGATTATGGCCCACTCTCTCTCACAGAGAGGAGGCCTGTGTCCCAGCAGTGGGAACTTTATAGGCTGATTATGATGGAAGGAACATAACTGTCGAAATCTGGGTACAGACGCCAGCACACCAAAACTACCCCAATCTGTCTCTTTGATAGATTTTCATCTTTATTACACAGGTACAAGGTTCATGTTCAATTGGAAAAATTTTACAGTTTGGGGTAACTTGATGTGCTGACGTCTGTACTGTACTTATAGGTAGGTACAATTGTGCCGTCCCCTTCGGGGAAACAAAGCGTGATGTTGCGTTATGTGTGTGTTGAATAAAATAAACATTTTTTTGTCAAATCGTTAAAAACCGTGCGAAGCACGGCCTACTCTCTAAGCTTTCGTTCAATATAATAATGCACTGAGATTGTTCCTGCGGCTGCCGCGGCGTTGTGGTGAGTTTTTTTTAGTTTTTTTGGGTGTGAAATCATCAAATAACTTCTCCCGCTCTGGGTGGAGCAGGAGGCGTGTCAGACTTTTACTGACTAAAACCCACCCGTGTTCCCTCAGTTGCCTGTGTGCTAGAGGCCACAGTATCTCTTTCGAACAACCCGCACCCCTGGCAGGCATCAGCCCTTACGGGCCCCATCAGTTGCTGCTGACATCTCTTTGAGGCGCGCGTGGAACACAACGTGCCGTAGACCCGGGCTTGGTCCTTACCAGACGCGTTGTAGTGCATCAGGGATGTTGTGCAAAATTGATGGTTTTGCCGTCATCATTAGAGAGAGATCTGCATCCTTGATGTCACGTGTTCACGGCGGCACCGACAGTGTTCTCCGTGTATTCGCAGATCGGTGGGATTCCCTAATGTTGCGAAGGTGGATGCAGCTCCACGGTGAATTTTAAGTTTTTAATAGTACTCTGTATCTGTAGTAACACTAGAGGATAAGCAAAATTGTTACAAACTCTATGGACTTTGTCTGAAATAAAAATATTCTATTCTATTCTTCTATCTATAATCTCGGTCGAAGTTACGGGCGTTTACGACTCCGTACCACTTACGGACTTGATGAGTTTGGGTCCCAAACTAAGAATGAATTACTACACGATTAGACAGTTGTCCCTACTCCCTTTAAGGTTTTACCCGTCAAAAAAAGTTAATTAATCAGCTGCAGGAGTCACTTCGAAGTTTCGAACTATTTTGGACGGGCCCGTATTTTCGTTGACGGAGTGAGAGCGTAGACCCCCGAGGCGAATCGCTAGTTAAACATTAATGAGGTAAGTACTCTCTTATCTGTAAAAAAAACGACTGAAAATCATTCATCATAATTTTTCCTTTAAAGTAAGTATCTACGTAGTTTCTAACATAAAATGTACATAAGAAAACTATACAGTTTTTACTTACACTTGTCGCTAACTCACACACACACACACACACAGTCGAAGATTGTGTTAGGCAGTGTGTGTGTGTAATACAATCCAGCGGAATGGCGCTGGATGGAATTTCCCCACCTTTCGCTGACAACTTAGGTTCCAATTCCAAAGCGAGTTTTTAGGTGCATGATAAACTGTTTTGATTTGTTTTTAATGTGGTAGGTATGTGTTATATTTATTAGTAATAAATCAAAAAAAATGTTAAAGAAACAAACATAAATAAAACTAAGTAATGTTTGGCCGACGTTCTAATTTTCAATGTTTTATTTGTATTTTCTTCACTAGTTTTTCTTCTACTTAGTACTAGCGTGTTCTTTATTTTATAATATTATTATTTTATTTTATATATATTTATTATTTTATATATATTTGTTTGGTGCAACGCGAATACAGTTTGCTGACGTAGCCACGTGTGACAGAACCTGAATAATTTTGAAGTTTATCACTAATCAATTGCTTTATAATTATGTTTGAATAATTTGTCTGCTCAATAACGTTGCGATATTTCAATGAATGTGGTTGAACTGTCAAAATTAATGCCATTTGTACTGTCACTGCGTTACGCATGGCATTTACCCCGCTATTGGCATGCGGCGCAAGATGGAAGGTGGACCATCAGTGGCGGATTTACACATTTGCCGCCAGTAGGCTAGTACTTTTTGCCACCACTACTAACTCTTGCATTGTAATATTGAAACGCTATTGGAGTATTTTTTTAATTCACATTCGTAATTAGTGTACTTTAGACATTGGAGTATTTGGTATACGTATACCTGCTGTATGTAAAGTAGGTAGGTATTAAAATATTGTAATTTTGTTAAATTTTCGAGACTTCTTTTCTTCGCGTAAGTATATATTTGTTTTTTTTTCCTTAGGCAAAACAAATGAGTCAAATTTGCCGCCGCCCTAAAATTTGCCGTCCTAGGCTCCAGTCTACTGAGCCTGCTGGTAAATCCGCCATTTTGGACCATGGTCTATGGATAGACGCTGCATACGCCCCGGAGATCTTAGCCGTCCACAGGGGCGTACCAATAAAAAATGGCGCCTAGGGGGCCCGCATCACATTTGCGCCCCATTGTAAATTATCTTCTTGGTCTACACTGAGCAAAGCTAGGTCGCATAACCTTTCTTGACCAATTATAGCCATCAATAACGAAGGTATTAATTTCAACTTCCTAAAAAATCGCTTGCAATGCTGCAGTTTTAAGAGAAATCGAATAGAAATAGAAAGATTTGAGTTAGGTTAGGTAACAGTATGAAGTGGTTTTATTAATGCTTTTTTATTTATTTAATAATTGGCGACTTTTTGCGCCCCCTTTCGATAGGCCCCCAGGACTCTTACCATGCCTGCACCACCTAAATACGCCACTGGCTGTCCATGAACCTCCTCTTGTGGAGATTGTCTTTGCTGCTCCCGACTTGGGTAGGTTTTCTTCTTTCTGCGGACCCAGTTTTATCGTTACATCTTCGATTATACTTAAATTACTGGGTAATATATTTCAAACTTTTTCCAATAAAAGTGCAAAACACATGATTGCATTACTTACTTATAAAAACTAGTAGTCGCCAAGCTTTCGAAATTCGAGCAATGAATTTCTAATGTTAATATTATTGCACACAAATATTAGCTTTCTGCAGTCCTCCATGTATACTTTAACTGCGCCAAATTTCAAACTCCTCCGGCCCCGTAATTTTCGTAAAAGGGGGGTACTTGATCATATTTATTTACCTATTTAAAATAATGATAAAAGCATGAAAGTACAAGATGACGAAACATAAAAAGACAATACGGAAACAGAGAAGTTACGTCAGTTCCGCGATTCCGTTAGTTACGTAGAATGCAGACGTGACGGAGCTGCAAGTGGTATAGTTAAAAAAAAAAACACGCTGACAAGTTTTTAAATGCGTTCTATTTTTGACGAATGTGGTTAGTGAGTTTTAGTTTTTTTTTAAAGAATGCATTTTTTTAATATAAGTAAAATAAATTGAGGTTTTCTTATTTTTTCTTAGGTTCCAGGGTTATTACCTACCCACTGCATATTTCAAAGAACTTCAGAATAAATAAAGCTGTAAAAGCTGTATAGGGGTCGACACGTGGCCAAAATCGGAACTAACGCCGCCATGTTGGTTTTCAATACATTACACAAACGTTTACAGCGCCCCCCTGTCAACGTCATTCGAACGTCAAAAGATTCTCAAAATCAAACTTAAAAGTCATGTATAGCAAACTAGGCTGAGAGTCAGCACTGTTTGAAGGTCAAAATTACATAAGACAGTTCCCGGGCAGCCCTTCACCACTGCCTAGTGTTTTAGCTGGGAAGAAGAAGTGGCGCAATAAACTCCCCAGCAGCACAGCTGTCTGTTACGTTAGAAGAATTTGAATCTATATAATAGTAGGTAAGTAAGTATTCTTATAGCAGTTGTAGACACTGTAGCACAGACGTAATATTTTTACGCAGCGGGATTATCGCGCACTGGATTTTCAACTCTGGGTGTTGAACGGAGCATTGAGAATTCAACAGAGTACAATCCAGCGCGTCGAAAAAACACAATGTTTGATTTTCAACTCTCAGCGATAAAGCAGTGCGCTGGAGATCCAGTGCGTGATATTTTTACGTCCGTTCGAAATAATTGTCATAATTTGTATCCAATCTGGGGCTTGTGGCTAAGTAATATTAGCCATACGGGTCGATCGATCATGTTAAGGTGAATCTAGTCCACATTTTTCCTATACAAACTTCGGGAGTGTATTACTCCACTGTTCGACGATGTGCATTAAAAATTACACATGGTATGGTTTTGGCTCATTATTAATACTGTCTGTGTGGAAAATTGGAAACAGAATACTAAAATAAAAAGCCATTAAAAAGTTAGGAGCCAACAAAGACTCGTTTTTCTTGCTAATTTAACCTAACTTTGCGCGTGCTTATGTAATAAAAGAAGTGTAAAATCTTTAAAACCATGTCGGTACCGACATAGCTCGAATATGTACAAGTTCAATTAACTGTATTGGTCATCGGGCCGGGGCTGCCTTGAAGCGGCTCCTGCCCAATCTAGGGGGGCCAAACGCCTCCTGCCGGAGGCTCTACGCGGGGGTCGTGCGGGCCATGGCCCTATACGGGGCGCCGGTGTGGGCGCCTACATTGAGGCGCCAACCAGCACGCCGGTTGAAGGCGGCCCATAGGGTCATGGCCATCCGGATGATCCGGGGATACCGCACGATCTCCGGTGAGGCGGCGGGCCTCCTTGCCGGATTACCGCCATGGGATCTGGAGGCAAACGTCCTCGCACTCACTTGGGAGTGGCGCGAGGAGGCCAAACGCCGGGGCGTAACTCCGCTGCCGCGGGAAATCGCGGCACGGCGGACAGAGCTCCGGCAGGATCTCATGGCGACGTGGAAAGTACGATTGTCGCAACCCAGTGCTGGGCACGCCGCGATTGCGGCGGTAAGTCCCCTCTTTGAGGAGTGGCTTGAGAGGCGGCATGGCGTCCTCACCTTCCGCCTGACACAGGTCCTCACCGGACATGGCTGTTTCGGGAGGTTCCTGTTTCGGATAGGGCGGGAGGAAACGCCCGGGTGTTTCCATTGCGAAGATCGCCCAGAGGACACGGTGGAGCATACGGTGGAGGTCTGCCCAGCTTGGGCGGAGCAACGCCGTGTCCTCGTGGAGGTGATCGGCGGCGGCGATCTCTCGCGTCCGACCCTGGTCCAGGCCATGGTACGGAGCGAGAGGGCATGGCTGGCAGTCGCCTCCTTCAGCGAAGCAGTTATGCTCGCAAAGAGGGAGGCGGCGCACGTGAGGGAGATGCAGTACATGCGCCCTCACAGCCGTGGCCTTCGCAGGAGACGCCCTGGGCGTCGGGAATCCCAGGCTGATTCCCGGCCACCGTAGGCACGGGCTTGCGGACGGCGAGTAATGGGTAGCTCGCTGTCCGGTAAGGACCAAGCCCGGGTCGACGGCGCGTTGTGTTCCACGCGCGCCTCAAAGAGATGTCAGCAGCAACAGAGGGGCCCGCAAGGGCCAATGCCTGCCGGGGGTGCGGGTTGTTCGAAAGAGATACCGCCGCCCCTGGCACACAGGCAACTGAGGGAACACGGGTGGGTTTTAGTCAGTAAAAGTCTGACACGCCCTCCCGCTCCACCCAGAGCGGGAGAAGTTATTTGATGATTTCCCACCCAGAAAAAAAAAAAAAAAAACTGTATTGGTCATTGATTTATGCTGTGGTTTTTTCATAAAACCCGATCTTCCGAAGGACTGTTCTTAATTTTTTACGTGCCTGTTGTACCATAAATGATCCTGCATCTCATTCAATAAAGTTGTGCGTGTAGACTAGCTTCTAACTGCTCATCACTGATGCGACCTCTGTCGGACACGATGCCTGGTGAGACAGTGTGCTTTTTAGCCAGGCCCATCAGTGAGTTCGAGCCCGCGACTAGGTTCCCCTTAAGCTACGCTTGCCGCGGTTGGTCCATTTACATACCAAGACCCCTCCGTGCCTCGGTAAGCACGTGAAGCCGTTGGTCCCGGCTGTCATTTGTGGATCCTTGACAGTCGTTACGGGTCGTCAGAAGCCCGATAGTCTGACAACCAGTCTTACCAAGGGGTATCGTATTACTCAGTTACTGGGTTGTGGAGTCGCTCCATGTAAAATACTGGTATTCAGCTGCATCCGGTCAGACTGGAAGCCGACTCAAACATAGTTGGGAAAAGGCTAGGCAGATGATGAAATTTGTATCCAATCTCTTCTAGAATTTAACGCAGCTATTTCCTGATAAAATATCTGTTTATAGCGAAGTAAGCAAATAATACTAGTTCGTAGTCAATCTAGGGATTGCAATCCCGCAAAACGAGATCACGCAATCCCGCGGGATCCCGCTGCTTTTATTAATCTGCTGGATCCCGCACTATCAAAGCGTGGATCCGCGGATCCCGCATCTTTAAAATTATGTTATAAAATCAAATTGAAACTATAGATTTTTGTGTAAAGATCAACTTTTATTAATCATTTCTTACATTAGGTAAGCAACATAAATTATTTCTTTTCTATTAATTAAGTATAAGTAATTAGTAATTTACGTATTTAATAAATAATGTTCATAAGAAATGTTTACTAAAAGTTGATTTTTACACAAAAATCAGTAGTTTCAATTTGATTTTATAACATAATTTCAAAGATGCGGGATCCCGTGTGATCCCGCGGGATTGAATGAGCTGCGGAATTGCAATCCCTAAGTCAATCGTATCAAATCGTTCGTTAAGAAACACAAACCAACGTTGCGGGCAGATTGACCCACTAATTTAACAAATGACTACGACATCTTGCGTAATATCATTGATAGCTTTTAAATGGTTTTGAGAGGCTCATGGCTCCGCATGGAACGATCGAAGGGCCATGGTCGGTTCGCGGATGGGTGACCAGCCATCCCCGACCCGTCCGTGCCTCAGACAGCACGTTAAGCCGTTGGGCCCGGCTGGCGGCTGTCATTCGTGGATCGGTCGTTTCAGTCAGTTAGAAATCTGACAACCAGTCTTACCAAGGGGTTTCGTGTTACCTAGTAACTGGGTTATGGAGGTCAGATAGGTACTAATAGGCAATCCTCATCATCACTTCAGCCGAAAGACGTACACTGCTGGACATAGGCCTCCTCCAAAAGGGGGGTTTTGCCATAATCGCCATGCTTGGCAGGCGGGTTGGCGACCGCAGTATGGTGGTAAAATGCATAGAGAACGCTGCTGCCCATTCTCTAGTAAGTCCCTTAGTCGCATGGAGCACGACGAGACAGCAGCGCACGTGCTGCTAAACTGCCCGGTGGTCCTCAATTACAGGGCAAAATACTTCGGTAACCCAGGTACCCTACGTGAGATTGTCAGCAACACCAAGGCGTTGCTGGCCTTTCTCGAGGAGCTAGGGTGAATCGAATGAGCGATTCTCCCACCCGTACACAAAATACGCACTTTGAGGTGAAGTTGCGGACAACAGCCCGTATTACCTATTACCTAAGTCCCTTAGTCGCCTTCTACGACACCCACGGGAAGAAATGGGATGGTGCTATTCTTTTACGTCCGGCACCACACGGAACAATAGGCAATCGCTCCATGTAAATTACTGACTCCAACATAATTGGTAAAATGTTAGGTAGATTGATGTTCATTAAGGCTTTGTGAATTCTTTGCTTTAATCAATCAACTCAGCCTGTCGCGGTCCACTGCTGGACATAGGCCTGTCCCAATCGTCAAAACACCTGTCCTCCGCATTCTTCAGCCTATCCCAGCCACCTTTTGAAGGTCTTTAGTCCATCTTCTGCAGGGCTTTCATCACACGCTACGCTTGTATACATTTCCCATTCTCGAAATATAATAAAGAAATTTTGCTGAACAATGACGTATTATAAATAGACGCATCACGCCAGCATTAGAGCACTCAAAAACAGCGTAAACCATAATGTAGCTACCTACTAGTACATACAATCATACAGTGCGCGAAGAACAGGAAAGACCCATACCGATTCCTGTTGTAAGAAAGAGATAAACATATATTTTAGTCTCGTTACTAGCTTTAAGCCGCGTCACTGGATGGTACGTTACTTTAACACGACAGGCAATTACCTCTCATTTATCTTGCCAATATTGAGCGCCGGTAACGCATCTAAAGGTTTGTCATCATCATTCTTCATCAATGTTGCGGAATAGGTGACCAGAAGGCTTGAGGTAGCTGTGGGGGGTGATAACAATTTATTATCAACATTATCATATCGGAACATAGTCTAGCTAGACTGTAGACATGCCTAGATAAGGGTCAGGTCGTGCTGGTCTGACCTTTTACTCAAGATAGTAAATAATGCCCGGGGTTCACTCTATCTGAGATTTTTGAAGTTATTAAGGTGAACCTAGTCCACATTTTTCCCATACAAACTTCGGGAGTGTATTACTCCACTGTACGACAATGTACATCAAAAATTAAACATGGTATGGTTTTGTCTCAGTATCAATATTGTCTGTACGGAAACAGAATACTAAAATAAAAAGCCATTAAAAAGTTAGGAGCCAAAAAAGATTCGTTTTTCTTGCTAATTTAACCTAACTTTGGGCGTGTTTAAGTAATAAAAGACGTATAAAATCTGAAAAACCAAGTCGGTACCGACAAAGCTCAATTATCGAAAAGTTTAATTAACTTTATTGGTCATTGAATTATGCAGTGGTTTTTTCACAAAACCCGATCTTCCGAAGGACTGTTCTTCATTTTTTACGCGCCTGTTGTACTATAAATGATCCTGCATCTCACTGAATAGTGTTGTGCGTGTAGACTAGCTTCTAATTGCTCATCACTGATACTACCTCTGTCTGACACGATGCCTGGTGGGTGAGACAGCGTGCTTTTTAGCCAGGCCCACCAGTGAGTTCGAGCCCGCGACTAGGTTCCCCTTAAGCTCACCTTACGCTCTTTCTAAACAGTGAACGAAACTGAACTGTCACGCTCGCGTCGTTGACGCCGAATCGCGTGTATTCGGCTCCAATCGGTAGGGATATACCTACTCGGCTCTCGTTGGTCGGTTTCGCTGAATCGCTTATACTCGGCACTTAGCTTTTAATCGCGTATACTCGGCGTTGAATCACGTATGTATACACGGCTCCAGTCGGTCAGTAACGCTGAATCGGGTATACTTGGCTCCAGTCGGCCGGTGACGCTGGATCGCGTATACTAAGCGCTGAACACTGAATCTACATTTGGCTCTAGAGGGTATTGAAGTTTCGTATATGGAACAGTTGATAATTTTTTCGCGATTAGGTTGTTACCTTACAGAAAGTGTCACTTACAGAAAGTGGTGCAGTTTGGTGGCCTGGACCACACCTTTTTGATACATGCTATAAAATCCCGTCGCGATATTTTTACGTCCGTTCGAACGTCTCTTGGAACTTCTCTTGGACTGCCCAGCTACAGGAAGTTAGCCGCAAGCTATTTGCATCCGCCGCGTCATTAAAGAGATTGCGTAACTTTCTTCCGATTTCCACCAAGATTGCGCTTGTACAATCGCTTCTTTTACCCATCCTTGACTACGCTGATGCCAGCTATCTTGACCTTACCCAAGACCAACTCGACAAACTTGAGCGCCTTCAGAATTTTTGCATAAGGTTTATATTTGGCTTGCGCAAATATGACCATGTTTCCGAATTTCGAGTGAAGCTCAAGTGGTTACCAATTCGCCTTCGCCGGAATGTTCACATTCTTTCCCTTTTGTATAATGTGCTTTTCTCCCCTTCCACCCCTCTCTATCTTAAAAATCGTTTTCAGTTTCTTTGTGACTCCCACACGAAATTCTTAAGGTCATCAGATAACTTGAAGCTTAAAATGCCTATGCATTCCACAACTTTCCTCGACCATTCCTTCACTGTCCAGGCCGCTCGGTTATGGAATGCATTGCCAGTTGTAATTAAACGCGCGCAATCGTTATATGTGTTTAAAAGACTCGTAAAGGATCATTACCTGTCGTTGTTATCTGGTTCTCTTACCTAGCTATAATTTTCATGTAAATTTCCATTTCAATGTAAAGTTATCATTTATTTTCTTTCCTTTTATATTTAGTATATATGTATTTATGTATCTATTATATAGAATATGTATATATCTGTGTATCTATTTTAATATATTGTATTTTTATTATTTGCGCCAACAACATCCCCATTTTATGTCCAGACCAATCACTGTCCATGCCAAGGTTGCCTGGAAGAGATCGCGGAAAGCGATAAGGCCGCCCATTGTATATTTTGTAGTGTACTTAGTTTTTTTGTTGTGTATTTTTTGTGGTGTACAATAAAGTATATATAAATAAATAAATAACGTGTTTCGACAGATTTTATAAAGTTGTTTACAAAAAAGCAATAGACTCGCAATCCACTGGGCAATTTAACCACATTTAATTTGTCACTTTGTAAACACATCACGTAGCAAACGCGACATTAATTCAAATTACGTTTTCACTGTTTTTTTTTTCGAGTACAGTACAGTCGGCCACAGCCCACATCATCATTTCAGCCGACAGACGTCCACTGCTGGACATAGGCCTCCTCCAGGCTCCTCCACTTCGACCGGTCTTGTGCTTCCCACATACAGCGGATTCCCGCGGCCTTCTCAAGGTCATCTGTCCACCTTGTGGAAGGCCTTCCCACTCTACGTCTTCCGGTACGCGGTCGCCACTCCAGAACCTTTCGGCCCCATCGGCCATCTGTTCTGCGAGCAATGTGCCCTGCCCACCGCCACTTAAGTTTGGAAATTCTTCGGGCTATGTCGGTTACCTTGGTTCTCGGATCTCTTCATTCCTGATTCGATCGCGAAGGGAAACTCCGAGCATAGGGCTATGCTCTCCATTGCTCTTTGGGTGACTTTAAGCCTTCTGATAAGGCCCATTGTGAGCGACCACGTTTCTGTACCATAGGTCATATACCACAGCCCACATGGTCGTTTAATATTAAAAAAAAATAAGTGTTAGTTCCTCTGTAGTACTCTGCTTTGTAAAGAAGAGTGCGTAAAAGAGATCAGTGATATAAATACGATCATTTTTTTTTTCTTTTCCTTTTTTCTGATACCAGTCCTATGCGTCTTTCCTTACAACTAGACGATGGCTTTCTTTTTTTTTGGGTGGGAAATCATACTTCGCGGGAGGGCGTGTCAGACTTTTACTGACTAAAACCCACCCGTGTTCCTTCAGTTGCCTGTGTGCCAGGGGCGACGGTATCTCCTTCGAACAACCCGCACTCCTGGCAGGCATCGGCCCTTGATGCCCCACCAGTTGATGCCAACATCTCTTTGAGGCATGCGTCGAACACAACGTGCCGTCGACCCGGACTTGGTTCTTACTGGACAGCGAGCTACCCATTACTCGACGTCCCCAAGCCCGCGCCTATGGGTGGCAGGAAATCAACCTGGGATTCCCGACGTCCAGGGCGTCTCCTGCGGCGACTAGGGCCGTGAGGGCACATATACTGCCTCTCCCTCACGTGCGTCGCCTCCCTCTTCGTGAGCATTACTGCTTCGCAGAAGGAGGTGACGGCTATCCATGGATTAGTCGATGGCTTAATCAGCATTCCCGGAATAAAATATCGGCTGAGGTCCAATTATCGACTATCCAAGGCACAGCGCAATTCTCAGTGCTATCCTCTATAAATGCCGCGCAATCTATAAAATGGGACCTCGCGAATCTCTTAGAAACAAATTCAATGAAATTGATATATTAACTCTGCCTTCTCTTTATATCCTAGAAAATATCTTGTATGTTCGCAAAAACTTAGTTCTTTAAAAAAAAAGATGCGACTTCCATAATCTAAATACACGTAGTAAAGATGAAATTGTGATTCCAAAATTTAGATTAACTAAAACTAGCAAGTCATTTCTAATAAACAGTATCCGCTTCTATAAAAAGTTGCCAAAGTCGGTTACAGAACTTAGCGATGGAAAGTTTAAAATTCACATCAAACGTGTCCTTATCAAAGAACATATTATAAGATAAAAGACTACGTTGAAGACAGGGAAGTTTAGCATTAATTCCTTCTGCACATGTGGCTTCCCTGGTACCTCATTAACAGCATAACTTTGTGAGAGTCTATTAACTGCTCCCAAATTACGATGTTAATTTTTTACACTTTATGACATATTCTCGTCATTTTTTGACATTATACATCACTTCTAGTATCAACAATTTATTAGTGATTCTCATGAAAATCCTGTCACTTGGTTTAAATAGGTTGATCTTACTAATGTAGATTCTTTTACATATTGTGAATGGGAGAACGTTGTAGGCCTTACAGACTAGATTTATAGATGATTTTCTTTTCTTTATTCTCATTCCTATATGCACCTGGTACTTATTGACAGGCCTGCACTGTCCTCCCATACCTAATATCACTGTAATTTAAAAACATTATAAAAGCCAATTATTTTTAAAAGTGTAACCGTGGAGTTTCTTGCCGGCTCTTCGCCATAGGAAGCGACAAATTGGAACCGTGCACCTAGCTTCTGACGTTTCATAAGTACATGGGCAGGTTTATGTGAAATAAAATATTTTGATTTTGAAATACAGCCTTGGTGCCATTGCCAAAGTGTTATTGGATTTTTTCATCTGGAATTTCTTAGTAGCAGCCTAGATTTTAGATTTTGCCCGGTTGATGGCAATAGGGTCACCCCTATTGCATGGGACTTAAACCATAACTGGCGAAATATATGGCTGTACTATATGTAGGTACACCTCTGCCAAACCCTTCAAGGAATCGTACCTTTACCTCTTATACTACTGCCAGGGGTGCGGGTCGTTCGAAAGAGATACCGTGGCCCCTGGCACAGGCAACTGAAGGAACACGGGTGGGTTTTAGTTAGTAAAAGTCTGACACGCCCTCCTGCTCCACCCAGAGCGGGAGAAGTTACCTGGTAATTTCCCATCATCAAAAAAAAGCCTTTTACACTATAACAACACCTGAGTGTCGCTTAAATCCTTTTTCCTGAACCTATAACTTACAGTTTATGGAGCTTGCATCAATTAGCTTGTTTCTAAATAAAACTTATTTAAGGTCATTTTCATCATCATTATTTCAGCCGAAAGACGTCCACTGCTGGACATAGGCCTCCCCCAGGCTCCTCCACTGCGACCGGTCTTGTGCTTCCCACATCCAGCGGATTCCCGCGCCCTTCACAAGGTCATCGGTTCACCTTATGGGAGGCCTTCCCACTCTACGTCTTCCGGTACGCGGTCGCCACTCCAGAACCTTTCGGCCCCATCGGCCAGCAATGTGCCCTGCCCACTGCCACTTAAGTTTGGCAATTCTTCGGGTTATGTCGTTGCCTTGGTTCTCCTGTGGATCTCTTCATACATCAAGGAGGTCATTGTATCAAGCGAAATTTATTTCTGGTAAGCTTCAAAAAAATGAAAACTAAATTGTGCGGATTTTGTAAATTTTGAGAATAACGTAGGTCACTTTTTCGTAAAAATATTGATAAGTACTTACGTTTTTCTAAATGTTTTTTTTTTTCGAAAAATAACGCTTAATACAAATAGCCCGTTTTAACCCTTCACAAGTTTGTCTGTCTGGGACATTAGCTCGCGAACGGATGCACTAATTTAAGTGAGCAGTTATAGGATTGTTAAGTTTCTTCTGTCGCTAATAGTACGTTCGTACAAAGGCAGATTCTGATGCGTAATCCGACAAGTGTTTATGGATAAAAAAAATAATAATAATGTTAATACCTACTTAGTTTGTCCTATTTTATTCAGGCGGAATTTGAGTGAATGTAGCTTAATTGGCTTCATTATTATTTTGTTGAATTGGAAACTACCAACAAAACCCAATGTAACCTACGTATGTAAAATGTATTGGTAATGTATAACGTATTTTTGTGTCAATAAACTTATTTTATTTATTTTAACTTCTTTTAGCCGTGTTGAGCGATTTTTAGTTGGGGCAAAACTTATGGGTTCGCGTTACCGACACGCTAATGTGACATTTTCCAAAGCTGCAAGCTTTCACTTCAGTCTACAGTACCCATGGCTGCCTAGTTATTTTTATCCAATGTTTACTATGGACACTTTTGGATACTGTGGATGTTTATCGAAGGATCGATGGCCGGTGGAGCAGACGATTCCGGGAGTGGTGACCGCGTATCGGTAAGCGTAGCGTGGGACGTCCCGCAGCTAGATGGACTGGCTGGGACAGGCTGGATGCGGAAGGCGGAGGATAGTGTCGTGCTGCTGCCTGGGAGAACCCACATGTATAATTTAAACTTTAATGATGTGACATTTTTTATTATTTAAAAGAGTGTCCATGGAGTTTCTAGCCCGATTCTTCTCTATGGTACATAGTACGTACTACGCTTTGGAAAGGGCAATTAGCTTCATCTTTCTGAATGACCGACTCCTTGACAATTCAAAGATGTAATTGGTTTAATTGAAATAAATTCTTTGAGTTTGAATCATTCATATTATATGCCTTATGGGACATGTCAGTTTTATAACATATTTGGGCGAGAAAGGTATGAAACGCTTCTGCTAACGCCTTCGGAATAAAGGCGTGATGTTATAGTGGTGTAGGGTCCGAGCGAAAATGGGTTTTCGGCCGAAAACCCAAAAGTATTTTCGGCTTTAGTTCCATTTTCGGCCAAAAACTAAATTGAAAATTATTTGGCAATTAAAAACATTTATATTTCCGCTGTATGCGCGTAAGCACTGGAAGTATAAATATAACATAACCTCGCTTTACTTTTTGCGACAATTCATAAACTTCAGAGTTTCAGCTGGTTTATGGCCGAAAACGAAAATATGGCCGAATGATGATTTTGTTGGGCAAAAATAGCCGAAAACGAAGCTTCAGTCAGTCTCTAGTTATAGTTTAAACTTTCAAAAGTAAACTGAACAATATTTAGTTTAGGTCAACAGCCCAGAGCAAAGGGTTAACGATTTGAGTCACAGATGTTTTTTGAGGAACAGGGCTGTGCGATGCTTTAAATTATGATATTGGTCAAAGAAAGCTAAATTAAAATAACATCATACGTCAGAAAATACATCTTTATGTTACTGAAAGATAACATAACAACCCCGGGACAGATGTTATCTATAGTATACCCACATTTCTAACTGCATATTTAGCAGCATTTATTAAAACTACTTAGTTGTCGCCCAGTGATTGAAATTCAACCATAATTCATTTTAATTTTAGTCAACAATCATCATCATGCTGGATATGATCGCCACTTCGACCGGTTCTGTGTTTCCCGCATCCAGCGGATTCCTGCGGCCTTCACAAGGTCATCGGTCCACCTTGTGGTAGACGGAAGACGTAGAGTAATCAACAATTATCAAAATATTATCCTTCTGCACTCTTCTCCATAAATACTTTAACTGTGCCAAATTTCATACTCCTCCGGCACCGTAATTTTCGTAAAATGGGGTACTTAGAAAGTTTTTGCTTCATGTATAAATAAATAGATTAATGATTTTCGGCCTACGAATGATGACGAATTTCAATGCACTATCAATGGGCCATCTTGTTACCGCTCTCATTATTTTTAAATATGGAATATACAAAAAACAAAGAATAACGTTTATTTTGAACAAAGAACGCGAAACACAAAATGCAAATAAGAAAGTTTTTAATTTTACAAACTTTATTTTTTATTTTTTAATAAAAATAAAGACTGGATGCCGTCCCAACATTAGGAAAATGCTACGCAAATTGATTTAAATAAAACACATAAACTAGTACTCAATAAATTATAATTATACGTTAAAAAACAACACGCAGACAGGAAGGTTACTTAAGTAATAGGGTTTTTTTTACTGTAAGTAGGTTTGTACAGACACTTTTTTTTTCTTTTTTTTCTCGCTCTGGGTGGAGCAGGAGGGCGTGTCAGACTTTTACTGACTAAAACCCACCCGTGTTCCCTCAATTGCCTGTGTGCCAGGGGCCGCGGTATCTCTTTCGAACAACCCGTCCCTACAAACACTTTTACTCTATAATCATATTTTTAAACGAGTTGATGTGACCTATTTGACTAAACTGAGAAGAAAAGCCGAAACAAACTCAGAGGTCGCAGTCTCTTTTAAAAGAGACTGACATGGACTGACTGATTATGTCTGTACTTTAAAGTACAGACATAATCTTGGTCCGATCATGTGAAGACCATAGAGATTGGTGTCTGAAATGATCTTTTGAGGAAAGAACCACACAGATTGGGTATACCCGTCCAGTCAGTGTACGCATTTGTCACTAATTTTGCAGGTCAACTCAGAATTTTAGGAGCTCAACGATTCGACGAACGTTATCAAAGAAAGAACATTTGGGTAGGTCGCATAAATTATTCAAACTGCCAGATTATGATTACAATTAACAGAGAAAAAATGAATCCAAAAATAAAATCCACAGTATTCACATTCACCATAGGTATTATTAGGGTTTTATATCGAAAACTTTTCTACGCCGGTTTGACTCAGCGAGGCGGCAGCAACCCTACCTCAGTTCAATAACCGCTTTGCCCTGCTTTTTAATTGTAACTTTTAACTTTTTGGTTATTTATTATGAACCATGGCGCACCAGAGAGAATGCGTTAATGCGTTATAACCAGATAACCTTTCGTGAAAGCTTTTCAAATCATTTGATTTGTTGTAGGAATTCATTTTTCGCATTGTGTGCCCTGCCTTGCTAATTTATTCATTTTTATGGGAATTCCGGAAGATTTGTCCACTTACTTGCTGACCCAGAATTGTTCATCTCTAGATGAAGAATGACGATTGGAAAGTCATGGAGTAAGTAATTAAAAGTAAGCGCGAAGCTCAAGACCGATCGCTATATGGAGAGTATCTGTGGACCCTCCCTCTCTCTCATATCTAGGCCATGGACTCTTTTATAGCCTATACTGTGCCGCTGGTCAGCAAAGGCCTCCCCCAAGTCCTTCCAGGAACTCTTTTCCCGCGCCACCTTGAACTAGCCCTCGCAGTACGCGTCCAGTTCGTCTCGCCACCGTTTTCTGGGCCAATCGCGGCGACGTCGTCCATCTTTAAGCACCCATTGTGTACGTCGTCCATCTTTAAGGTGAAGATAGTCCACATTTATCCCATACAAACTTCGGGAGTGTATTACTCCACAGTTCGATAATCTACATCAAAAATTAAACATGGTATGGTTTTGTCTTATTATTAATATTGTCTGTACGGAAACAGTATACTAAAATAAAAAGCCATTAGAAAGTTAGGAGCCAACAAAGATTCGTTTTTCTTGCTGATTTAATCTAACTTTGGGCATGTTTAAGTAATAAAAGAAGTGTAAAATCTGAAAAACCAAGTCGGTACCGCACAAAGCTCAAATCTCGAAAAGTACAATAAACTTTATTGGTCATTGATTTATGCAGTGGTTTTTTCATAAAACCCGATCTTCCGAAGGAATGTTCTACATTTTTTACGCGCCTGTTGTACTATAAATGATCCTGCATCTCACTCAATAATGTTATACGCGTAGTCTAGCTTCTAACTGCTCATCAATGATACCTCTGTCGGACACGATGCCTGGTGAGACAGCGTGCTTCTTAGCAAGGCCCAACAGTGAGTTCGAGCCCGCGACTAGGTTCGCCTTAAGCACCCTTTGCCCAGCCGACTCATAATAAGGTAAGCAAATACAGAGCTTCTTCAAGCAACAGTAGGTATACCTACGCCCAGCCTTGCACTTTAAGGGTCGTGCAGACTAGCGCGACGCGACGGTCGCGTCGCGACACTCGTAGAACAATTTCTATGAAAACTTAATGGAAATTGTTCTACAAGTGTCGCGTCGCGCTGTCGCGTCGCAGGTGTTTGAAGAAGCCTTTGGAGAACATACTATCAATCTAAATCTGAATCATTTGCTAAACCATTGCTTCACGTGTTCGAAAAATTTGTCTCTTCAGCAATGTAAATATCGCAATGAATCTTGTTGAACTGTTAAAATTAAAGGCAGTCCTACTGTTCGTGGGTTTCGCAATTAACCCTTTGCTCAATCTGCTGACTGACCTTAGCTCTGCCCTGCAAATTGTAGCTGCAGTAATCGACACTTATGAGTTATGGGTTTTCACTTTTTTGCAGAAATGGCATCCTTGGTTTGCCCTTTATGGGAAAAATAAAAATATTTGGGTACTGGAAGTATGTTTTTTTGAAAACGAAATTCACAGTACTTGCATGAAAATGTTACTTATGGATTTCCGCGTTTTTCTCGAAACCGCTTTTTTGCAAGTACTGCATTACAATTAGCAGAGCAGAGCTACGCCACAGCATGAGGTATTAAATAGCCCATAGTGGCACGGAACGAAGAAGAAGAAATAGGGGTCATAATCCCTACTAATATTATAAATGCTAAAGTAACTCTGTCTGTCTGTTAAGCTTTCACGCCTAAACCGCTGAACCGATCGCCATGAAATTTGTCACAGATATAGCCTGGGATATGGACAAGGATATAGGCTACTTTTTTATGCGAAAACCGACATCCACACGGGCGGAGCCGCGGGCAAAAGCTGGTTTGATCAGAATTTGTCCGGAGAAAACAGATTATGTCTCAACATCCGAAGTCTGTGGAGGTAGCCGAATCGCAGGAAGTGCTGTTAATTGGTAATTAATATGTTAATTAGACTATTCGAACCATAGGAAAAGTAGGAACGAGACTGCTTACCAAGTAAATAATTTAAGGAAAAAACACATGTTTTCATGTTAACCATAGGCCCATAGCAACCAGATAAGGCTCCAAGATAAGTAAACTTCCGCTACAGATAACAAATCTAAAAAAAAGAACAAATACAAAGCGACGAACTTCGTCCTCTCCAAACAAACGGGCGGACTGTGAAAAATATGCAGCTGTTTTGGCCCTCGCGTACTAAAGTACAATATCCAACACACTCAAAAAAATCTATTTTGGCGGGACGTCCGCCATTAATATTTTGGTATCTTGCCCGTCCGTGTGTGGCACGCACACATAAACATCATCAATACCAACAATCGAAAATAAACTTTATTTCTCTATACATAGAGCTAAAATTAGCAATGACGCGAAAGTTATAGAATTTTGTAAGTATTCGAAATTCAAAACGGTCCACACACGCGCCGTGTGATCGATTTTTTGAAATGGCGGCTGAACTTCGCGGAACAACTTCCCCCGCGCCCCTCCCCCTTCGCACTTCTATTACCCCGCCGATGCCTTTTTACGGCATTTTTATTTTTTCTTTTTTTATTCCCTCCTTGGATCTCAGGCTCCGTTTTACAGCCTGACCCAACTTTTTATATTTTTTATTTTATTTTATAGCCTATAGCTATTCCGCTTCGACGATGACATTTTATATTATGGTAATATGATGCCGAGCGTTCAAAGAGGTCGATTTGGCCAGAGACGCTAGGTACTCGAAAAGTGGAACTTTTTGGGTTACGTAATTAAACTCAACGCCAAAATCTGAAATGTTGATAGCTATCTTAGGACGTGACAAGTTGCCAGCCACGTTAATAATGCTATAAAAGCAAAGTATTTACTAACTTATGTGAAATGCTAACCTGACAGTCGACCAGCCCGACCTTTAAATAAACACTAATGGCCTGGCTTACACGACGCGACGGACGCTAGTTTTTGAAGCTAGTATAACAAGATAGTACTAGTAAGCGAGCAAGCTAGTCAGTCTAGCGTTCTGTATACAGAACCCCATTTTTAGGCTAGTAAGCTAGTGATAAAGATAGTAAGCGATTCTTATAGTTTAATGGGTTTCATTTCTTTTTTCTCCAGTACCCAGTTACCGGGTAATAATATGACACCTCTTGGTAAGACTGGTTGTCAGACTTTCGGGCTTCTGATGACCTATAACGACTGTTAAAGCTCCACGAATGACCTCCAGTTTTCGGTTCCGTGCGTCCGTCATCCAGGTGATTCCGCGACTTTGAAAATATAATCAACCCAACGCGCTATTCGACGGCCCTGGTTTCTTTGGCCTAACCTTGGCCACCATTCGGTCACAGTTTTACTCCATCGGCCATCTCCTCGTCTAACTAGATGTCCTGCCCAACTCCACTTGAGGTGCATCGCCCTGTCCCCGAAGTCGTAAAATTTCAAAAAACGACAGTAGCATTGTGTAGAGTGCATGTGTTGCTATAAGCCAGGCTTACTTGCTATCCTAGTTTAAAAGTGCAACCAGGGCATAAGCAGAAAACAAATTGTGAGCAAAAACTTTCAAATCGTCTTTTTCAACCAAGCATAGATAAGTAGCTACAGCCCAAAGGTTAGGTCTTAACGGACAATCGAAAGGTCGTGGATCGTGGAACGAGTAATGGCGGATCAGCATAGTGATTCACAACCATTCGACAGGCTTCCGAATCGAAAATTTTCGGTTACCTGCGGGGTAATTAGTGTTTGTGATATATACAGACACAACGATACACTTCCTTCTGGAATGTTCTATTATTACTAGGAAAATTGTTTTTGTGAACAATAAATGTGTATTTTCTGAAATAAATGATGTAATATTATTATTTATTCATTGCCTAACACACTAAACAGTGGAAATGGCTTTCATTTTGACATTTCAACACCATTTATTGCGTTATTTACGTAGTGAGCAGAGAAATCTTCCGGACATATTTATGAAGCAATGGATTAGCAATATTCTTCAAAATGAATCAGATTGTGATTACTGTGTCACTAATTTGACTAGTCACCGACCGCCACAGGCGTACCAATAGAAAATGGCGCCTAGGGCACGTATCACATTTGCGCCCCTTCTAAATGATCTTTTCGGTCTACACTGAGCAAAGCTAGGTCGCATAACCTTTCTTGACCCATTATAGCCTTCAATAACGAAGGTATTATTTCAACTTGCTAAAAAATCGCTTGCTATGCTGCAATTTTGAGAGAATTTGAATAGAAATAGGCAGATTAGGAAATACGCTTTCATCCCCATACTGCACAATATATTCAAGTAGCTCTTCAGATTTCTTAGTTATAGGTAACAGTATGATTTATTTTTTATTTTCATAATTTGCGTTTTCTGCGTCCCCTTCGATAGGCGCCCAAGGGCTCGTGCCCTGCCTACCCCACCTTAGCTACGCCTCTGCCAATCGCAATAGTGGTCGTGTATTTGGTTTAATTTTTTAAACTGTCAAAATGTTCGGCTTTCGGATTTGTGAACAGCGTTTAGAGGACTCCTTTGATAAAATTGATTGATGTTCGTGTCGGCGCGACCCGTATCGAATGGTTGTGAATACCTACGCAGAAGGGATTCTAACGGCAAAATAAAGTAACCGTTACTTTCAGCGAATCAATACCGTATTTTAATCTATATTTAACTGTTCTCTAAATACTTTGAAGTAATTCAATTTAATGCAAAAAGGTTTTAATCAGAACTTTTGCCGTAGGATGCTCGCGGGTTAATTGCATAACACACTAACAGTAGCAATGGCTTTCATTTTGATAGATCAACAACATTCATTGCGTTATTTAAGAGCATTCTCCCAACGCGGGCTAGCAACGACGCATTTATGGCGGTTTTTCGTGATTATTTAATTAAATACAAACAAAAGTAAACATTTTTTCAGCCATGCACTAGATCGTTGGTATTTTCAAGTTTGTATGCCTTTACAGTTATTTTGGTAATTAGTTATAAAAATCGACATACCGTCAATTATTTTCTATTGCATTACTAAGTACGATTAAATGTTTTTTTTAAATGTTTTTATGACAGTTAATATTTAAAATAATTATAAATACCAACGATCTAGTGCTTGGCTGAAAAAGAAAGTAATTTTTGTTTGTATTTAATGAAAACATAATCACGAAAAACTACTATAAATGCGTCGTTGCCAGCCAGCGTGGAATGAAACGCAGACAAATTTTTTGAACAATGGATTAGCAATATCATTCAATAACATTCAGATTGTGATTGATAGTGTGTTTGTTACGCAAATTATCTGGAAATACCTTTAATATAATTATTATATAATTTACCCACGTGTTGGGTATCGATATCGAAAACGAGTGATAAAAAAACGAAGATTACATCATTCTGACTTTGTTCAAAACTTTAAATGACACTGACATGTACCTACAGACGCCAGCACATCAAGCTACCCCAAACTGTCAAAGTTTTCCAATTGAACAAGAACCATATGTAAATGTAATAAAGTTTGAAATCTACTTAACAAACAAATTTGACAGTTTGAGGTAGCTTGGTGTGCTGGCGTCTGTACATTCGTCTGTGCAGGCAACCAAACGACTGATAACTTATGGGTTTTGGAAATTTATAAAAAATATCTGTGTTCCACAGAAAAAAAACCAGCTGATCCATTACGGGCATTGACCTTCGCCCATTGAATGAAGAAAAACAAATGTTTTATTTTTTGTTCCATTAGTTTTCGGTGTCGATAGCCAACACGTGGGTAAAGTATTGCCAGCTAATTTAAGCACAATTTAATAAAACATTTGAAAGTATTTAACTAAATAAAAAAAACAAAAACACATACTATTTGCAAATGTGTCGCGGGAGAAGTTATTTACCACCCTCAAAAAAAAAAAAAACTGTCGTAATCTCTACTTTCTTTTTGGTCTACCTCATAAACCGTGCGATAAGGAATTTCTTAGCAAAAATCAAAATTCCTCTCATTTCAGTTCCAAAATGTCATATGAGCACGGCCATACGAAACTCGCCCTAGACATTTTAATATCCTATTCCTTGGCACCGGATTTTGAGATAGGGAGGCGAAATGGGGAGAGGTGGTAGTAAAAAATTTTATATCTTTGCGTCTGCGTGGATCAAGAAAAAAAAAATCGAATCGATAGCCAGCGGCATGACGTACAGTTTTATAGACATTTTTTTATATTAGATGATTATGTGTTTTTTAAATTGTACGGTGCAAACTCGTTAAGTCTTCGGAACGGGTAGACCCCACGTCAGTGGTACTGGTAAGAAAACTTGTTTGTATAAGCTGCGGGATGATTGCGTAGGAATGGATTTCGTTTTGACAGTTCTCCAATATTCATTGCGTTATTTCCTTCGCACATTTTCTCAACACATCTGACATTGGCAGAATTTTCGACATCGTCACCATTGCCATAAGCGAAAATAGAATAAAATAGAACGTTGTAGGGCAGATCAATTTTTCAAATCCAATATCTTTAAAAATGATTCAGAATCTGATAGATAGTCATCATCTGCCTAGCCTTTTCCCAACTATGTTGGGTCAGCTTCCAGTCTAACCAGATGCAGATGAACACCCGTACTTTACATGGAGCGACTGCCTATTTTTTTTTATTTAGCCATTTATGCACACACATATAAACAGACGAGAAGAAACGAACAGAAAAATACGTACATAGGTAATGCTTATTTCTACAGAAATCTCTTCCAGCACACCTGCGATAGGAGAGAAGATAACAGAGATGTAGACAACGCGTGTAATAACAGTACAAGGGAAAACATAAAATTACAAATTGAACTTTAATTTAAATATACACATATAATAGGTATGAGAATATACATACATACGAGTACTTCTAAAATAAATATCACTAAAATATAAATAATTATAATGTAATTTAAATATCTGACCTCTTTAACCCATTTACTGGTTGAAACCCCTCGGTAAGACGTTGTCAGACTTTCGGGCTTATGACGACCCGTGACGATTGTCAAAGATCATGGAGGAGTATTGGTATAAAGATGGTAATCTATCCACGGAACAACCGCGGCAAGCGTAGCTTAACCTGATCGACTGACCCGTGTGGCTGTTATTACAGATCCGCAATCATAGTGTGTTACGCAACTAGGCTAGCTCAGGGTTAAAGTGTCACCACTGACGTGTGGCCTATTGTACACAGTATAATGAAGTAAGCAGTATTACGTCTTCGCAATGTCCTTGAAATAATTAGGTACCTTCGGCCGCTCGGTAGGTAAACACGCACTAGGGTTGCCCGCTAACTGTGTCTCTTGGGTTGTTTTGTACCTGTACTTTAAAAGTCCGATAATATTAAATGATGGGAGAGCATTATTGTTTTAAACCTTGCGATTTTTTGAAGGTATGTCCTGTACTGCAATACTGCTTATTTTATTATACTGTGCCACTGACGTTTAGTTAGTGTTGCTACTGGCTAATTTAAGGCATCGTTTTTGAACAGTGCTAATGAAATGAATTTTACAACGTAAAGTGTCTACCTGCCTGGGTTCAAACCCGAGACCTAGAACTCGCAGGTTGGGACCATTACCACCATGGGGCTCTCACTCCCTATCAAAAAAAGTAAAGTCAGTAAATTAAAATTTGCACGTTTTTTTTCTTTTATCAGATTCGGCAACGTACAGCAACTCCCGTAATTAAAAACGTTCAAAATCTAGTCGCAATCTCATTTCGGTGAGAATTAATGTAAGAAAATTAAAGGTCATTTGACAGATAAAGACCGAGATTTGAATGATGATTTTAATTTGTAACCGACTTCAGAAAATGAGGATGGTACGTTTCGCAATATATCCGACAGTTGTGAATTGAAACGAAAAAAGAAACAAAAAGTTTATACGATTGCTTGTTTATTTATAAGTATAAAAATGATGTATCTGGTGATGTTTTTATTTTATTTTTATTGTATTATTAGGTTATGTTGAAACTATTCTGCACTCCTCGTCACTTGTCGCTAAAGGTTCATTAGAAATCCAGCGTCAGACAGCATCTGTCTGGCAATAATGCTAAAATGAACCTTTTTGGCGCAGCCGTAAGGCACACACTTGTAGCTATTTATTTTCACTTTTTTTTTATTTCATATTGAATTTTGTGTTTCACGACCTGTGTCCAAATAAACCGTACTCTTTCTTTCTTTCTTTAAACCGAAAATTCTTTTTTTAATGGATAGGGTCTGCCTCAGGGTGGTCCCATACATACATTTTCTTAACTTTGCTTGGGAAGTTTTTACGTTAGATTCGGTATTACGTTTTTGAATCCACTATGTGCATATTGATAATATTCATATACTTCCCTGTTCTCTGTACTGTTACTGTTGCTTACATAGCTAGTAGTAATATACGAATTGGTGTGGATACCATATATTAAAAAGTGAAAAAAAAAACTTTTACAAAAACACTATAAAGTGAAAAATAACTTTAATTTCGGAAGTTTATTGATTTTCGAAATTAAAGTTCTTTTTCAATTTGTAGTGTTTTTTGGAAGTCGGTTGTTTTTGCTTGTAAAACAGTTTTTTTCATGGCTAGCGATTGTTTTTACAATGGTTTAAAACTATTCCCGATACGAGATAGGCAGAAAACTACCTAAAGAAATTAATACCGTAGCAGGACAGTTAGTTAGCATGGTGTGTACTACACCAATGGCAATAGTGATCATTGCCCTTTCTCAAATATCTCTCCGTAGAAATCCAAAGTAGACCGATGGTGGCCAAGTAGCAAAGGCCGCGACTTACGAGTAGGTAGGTAGGTTCGAACCTAGACGAAACGGCGAAGGAAAACATCGAGAGGAAACCGGCGGCAGGTCGTACATACAACCAAAAATTCGAAGACATGTCACATCTACCAACACACACCGCGCCTACGTTATGGATCACAGCATTTACAGCCCAATCCCTCTCGAAGAGCGGAGGTTTGTGTCCCATCAGTGGTATCATTATAGACTAATTATGCTTAAATGCCTTATTAAATAAACGGTTTTAACTAAAAGCTAAAAACTAATTCGGTAAAATCAAATCGTGGTAAAACTAAAAACAAAAATTTTTACTTATTTTATTTTCAAATTTTTAGTTTTTTTTTCGTTACTTAATGTTTCTCATTCTATTAAAAAAAAAATGTATTGTTATCAAAACTAAAGGTGTGTACCAAATATCAGATCAATCTGCCAACAGAAGGGGGTCAAATTTCAAGTACTAAATTTGACACTAACAACTGTTGTTTTGATTACAACAAACAGGGCGAGCTAAATAAAACCGTGTAAAAACTACCCGTTTGCTACGGGCTTCTGTGGGCCACCACTACTCTTTGAGGAAGAGAAAATGGTGCTTATGCAAAAAATGTAGGGAGGGGGTTATTCCCAAAGTACTCCAAAAAGAGTTCTCAAACTACTCCATGAAAAATATAATATTTTTAATTTGGTTTCATCCTACTCCATGATAATATTAAAATGTTCTCAAAGTTCTCCACCCCATTTTAATCAAAAAGCTCATTTTAATAAGTACTAAGGGTGCCTGGCGTACAGTTAGGCTCAAAAGTTTTGCATATATATTTTTAAGTATTTTTTTTAAATAAAAGACTTATAATATAGTTCCGTGTGGTGCCGGACTTACATAGAATAGCACCCTCCCATTTCTTCTCGTGGGTGTCGTAGAACGCGACTAGAGAGAGAGAGACTTACCAGAGAGGCGACTAAGGGACTTACCAGAGAATGAGCAGCAGTGTTCTCTATGCATTTAACCACCATACTGCGATCACCCACCCGCCTGCCAAGCGTGGCGATTATATCAAACCTCCCAAAAACGACCAGCAGCCCTGCAAAACGGCCCCTAATACCCGGCGGCCGGCCCGCCTACCGGACGGATCTCTATGCTGTATTCAATTTTAAATATGCATTGACGTTAGTCATCATCTGCCTAGCCTTTTCCCAACTATGTTGGGGTCGGCTTCCAGTCTAACCGGATGCAGCTGAATACCAGTATTTGCATGCATTGACGTTAGTAATAATAGTAATAGTATTTATTTGCATAAAACGTTACGCGCGCGCGCGTATGTTATAACAAAATGCTAAACTTTAATCTTTCTTTTAAGAATTTTTGTGACTGACTGTAATGAAATATGTATTTTATAGGTAATTACGTAGATGGAGCAGTTTGAGAATTGATTACGTATAATCGGTGGAGTACTTTGAGAATAATTCCAGATACCTATGGAGCAAAATAATAAGTATTTTTAAATAATAATAATCATTCCTTGGAGTACCTTGGGAATTAATGTATGAGATTCTTATCTTTTTAGAACAAAATAATGGAATACTTTGGGAATAACTCGTAGATGGGTCAATGACCGCTATTACCACTCTAAAGCGACTCGAGTAAAGCACAGACTTAAAAGTTTTTCTTTGAAAAATCGATACCACAGTATAAATATGGTCGATACACGTTTTTTTGCCTTTGCGTTCTCGATTTAGGTATAAGGAAAACGGATTGTAAATATTTTTTTTAATATAACTTTGTAAAATTTCAATGAAATACTGTCTGTTACGTCTGTTATGTGCACAGTCATGGTGACTTCAAAAGTTTAAGTGTTGGGATCTTGGATCTAATGAGAATTTTAGAAAAAAAACTTTTAAGCATTGTGACTTTTTGCGGACTGTTTCTAGGGTTCCATTCCTATTTTTGTTCACATAAATCGACAATATGTTTATATTATAAAAAGTAGAGATGGGCCGACTATGACTTTGGCCGACTAGCCGACTAGTCGGCAAGCCGTCCATTGCTTTCGGTTGAGTTCGGGTGCCATCGGTAATGGTCGTGACTACGCTTTCGGCTCGTAGGTGCACGGCGCCCAGGCGGAATTGTCGGGACATAAAAAAAAACATATTTTTTTGCCAAATCAATATAACAACCTTGCACATATCCAGTTAATATTAGTATTTGTAAGAAATAAGCAGTACACGTAGGTAACATTTAAGTTGGGTATGTATCTGTAAGTACTTATTATGGTTGTTAGCACAGAACTGATTCACTCTGTTCCCCGTACTGTATTCACTGTATTGCGATGGAACAGATTTCCTCTTTCTCTGTAAATGTACTACTTATAATAGCAGACTTGTGACAACATAATTAATGAAGTAGCAACAAAAATGTTCGTTATTAATAACAAAGCCAAGTTGGTGCAACAAAGGTTGAATTAAGTAAACCAAAACATACAATAGTAAACTTGATTTTTGTAACATGTTTACTTTGCATTTATTTTACATATAATGTGCGAGCCGGCGTTACTGCCTATCCTAATTTCTGTCCTATTCCAGATTGCACCGAAAGTAAACTGTAAAACTGAAATTTCTATAATAAAAATAATAACGAAAAGATTTAAATTCCATTTCAATCACCGTCTTTTAAATTTTGAGGCACATTAATACTAGTAAAAAATGGGCCGATTAGTCGGCGGTTTTAGCCGACTAATCTCCGACTATTCGATACATCTATACATATAAATAAAATTGGAGTGTCTGTTTGTAATATTACAATAACCGCTTTTTACTACATGCATATGTATGTATGTATATACGGTACATATACCAAAATATCATTTTTTTACATTTTTGTCTGTCTGTCTGTTTGTTCCCGCTAATCTCTGAAATGGCTGGACCGTTTTTGACGGGACTTTCACTGGCAGGTTGCTGATGTAATAAGCAGTAACTTAGGCTATTTTTATTTTAGATTTTCATTTGTTTTTATTGATTTATATAAACAATAGTAAAAAACCTATTCCGCGCGGACTAAGTCGCGGGCACAGCTAGTCTCTAATAAAGAGAATACATAATCAGTTTAAATAATAAAGTTCCCACTGCAGGAACACAGGCCTCCTCTCTATGAGAGGGAGCGGAACTTAATTCACCACGCAGACCCATTGTGGCCTGGTGGTTGTCACATGTCTTCGAATGTTCGGTCTAGGACATGCCGGTTTCCTGACGATGTATTTATTCCTTCACCGTTTTGTGAGCAGTGCTAATGACATTATTTACACAACGCAAAGCGTCTGTCTGGTTGCGAACCTTCGACCTACAAACAATAAAGACGCGGCCGTTACCACTGGGCCTCTGCAAAAACCATGCTAAGATTTTGTGACGAACACATTTTGTTATATCGATAGCATAGTCATTGCTACAGTAAAAACAAGGAAGAGTACAGTACGCGTCATGTAAAAATAACGCTGGAAGAAAGTGGAAGGTGTGTGTTTGCGCATGGGTACACTCGCTCACGAAAGTACTAGGCCTATTTATTTTATTTTTGAACTAGCCTTTCGATCGCCGCTTTGTTTATTGGTAGGTATTTTGAAAAACCCACCTCATACCACCAAATAGATCGATAAATCGTCAAGTGCGCAGCTTGATCGCCAGCGTTCTTTTTACATGACGCGACCTTTACCATGGGTCCAAAAGTCGTCACCTAATTGATTTCTTTTCTTGCATTTGCATACATAATTTACTCAGGATTTTGTAATATAGGTATTGATTTAAAAGAGTCTCCTTGGAGTTTCTTGCCTGTTCTTCTCCATAGATAATCTACGTTTTGAAATGGATTTAATTGAGATAAATGCTATATAACCTATACATTTTTCAATAATAGGTATGTAAGTAAGCACCTAACTTTGATCACAATCCTGAAAAAAATTTAAGGATATGACTCATATATTCACTAGATATCTTTGCATTGTATAAACTCAATCTTTTAGTATTGTATAATTGCATAGCACATGTGTAAGCACTAAATAATTTACCTTAAGGCGGAGATTTCTGGAAAACGCTCAAAATGGTGGTTTTTTAAAGCTATTTCTATCTCGTATCTCTTTCGATATAGTATCTCTTTAACCGTAAATAATTTTGAAAGCATACAGCTTTTTTGCATACAGTGATGGAACACAAAAAATAATTAAATATACTTTAATGCAAAAAAATCATCAAAGTCACCTCCTAATTATCTTTAAAATCAGTTTATTCCTATAATAACAGTTATAAACATAATTAAAAATATACCATAAAATTTCTAATGCCAAACTGCATCCAGTGATTGATTATTTATTATTAAATAGTTAATATCCAATTTTATACGATTTTATTTGCATTTTTACGACATATGCTTGCTCATCTGTTATTCGAATTTATTACAACAAATTTTAACCCGTAACAGGTTGCAATAAGATCTATTATCTCTCATAACGACAATATTTAAAGTTAACAGGGCCTGAATTTCGGTTTTAGCATACTAAAACCGAAATTAAGGAATTTATTTCTCGATAACGAGGATTCAGCCATTCTCGAGAAATGAACTCACTTCGAACCTTATTTTTGGTTATTGTATTACCTACGTACGTATTAATTACTTAGTTAGTAGTTTTATTCAAGGTTAGCTTTTCTACAAACGTTTAAAACAACATTGAATTATGTATTAAACGACAAGCGCTTCTCGCCATCAAACTGCTGGCGAGTCAATGAATCAGACTGGTTGTCAGACTTTCGGGCTTCTGACGAACCGTAACAACTGTCAGATCCACGAATGACAGCCCGGATCCGAGGCACGGAGGAGTCTCGGAAAGTAAAGATGGTCACCCATCTACAGCCCGACCCCGGTAAGTGTAGCTGAACCTGATGATTCTGTGGCGGTCATCTACAACGCCCCATATACGAAACTTCAAATCAACAAATGTGGAAAAACACAAAAAGTGAAGTGGCGCCATCTACAATGCTATATGCGTACTACTCAAGACTTGACGTCACACCGCAACTACATCAGCTACATCGCGCAAGCAGAGTTTACCGTGCGATCTACATATATACAAACATCCCGACATCAATCGTTGGGCAGTTGCCCACCAGACACAACACCCGTCTGGTCGGAGGATCTTCCCTTTACTATAGAGCATGAGAGAACTGTACACCCTGTTCCTCATAACTCTATACCCGTGCGGCTGTTATTACGTAGCCAGGAGCCCCTCTAGTAAAATTGTAAAAAAAAAATTGTATTGTTTGTAAATAAATATTTAAAAAAAAAAAATACCCACAGATTTCTTTCTTCAAGATTAGAAAGTCGATTCCTAGGCTAGCTGATACTAGACCAATTTTCTATTGCTGTAAATAGTACGCACCTTACAAAAATGTACCTCAATAAATACTAAATCTTTCAAAACGTTCGTTCTTTCAAAAAGCCGTGTGTTCCAAAATGATGTGTTTTTAGATTTTATCGCTTTTTATGTTGTTTCAAACATCGTGTTACACGTAAACATTTTAGAGAATATTTAATTTTATATCGTAAAGCTTCGAGCACACAACTTTTTTTTTTAACTCTGTCAAAGATAGGGAATTAAATGCATTGTGTCAACCAATCTGCTAGCTTTTTCCCAAGATCAAAATCAAAAGTCATTTATTCAAACTAGGCTGATGTCAGCACTTTTTGAACGTCAAAATTACATCAGACAGTCCCCCAGAACGCCCGCCCTTCACCACTTCCTAGTGCTTTAGCTGGGAAGAAGAAGTGGCGCAACAAATTCCCCAGCAGCGTATCTGTCTGTTAAGTTGGAAGAACTTGATTCTATACAATGGTAGGTAGGTACTTAATAAAAGTTACGAAACAGAAAACATAAAATTAAAATATTTGCCATAATATGTCTGTTAGCACACCCCAATATACCAAAAACGATCATAAAAAAATTACTCAAGCAGAAATAACTAATAAAAACATAAACAGAACTTAAATCCTAAATTAAAGCCTCCAGGCATAAAGGGCGTGCCCGCTTACGTACGCAATGCTGCATTATGTTCACATAGTTGTAGCTAGAAGTAACAAATGTTAAACTAGGACCTTCGGAGTAAAAATAAATAACCAGTTAATACTATTAACAATAACAAAACCATGGACAGTAAGATGACCTGTCACTAAAACCAGCACCCGTTCACGAGCATAACGCAAGAATCAGCCATTACCGTCTAGGTTCCAGACTAACCAACATCTGAATCATCAGTTTAATGTACATGGAGCGACTGCCTATCTGACCTCTACTACCTACCCAGTTACTGGGTTTTACGATACGATACCCCTTGGTAAGACTGATTGTCAGACTTTTCGGCTTCTAACGACTCGTAACGACTTTCTCAGATCTACGAATGACAGCCGGAACTGACAAATGGGTCTCGATGTGTTAAGGCCACCCATCCTACGCGGACCTACAGCAGAAATATCTATCTTACTTTAGCCTCCAAAAAATGCCTCCAACCGTAGAACTCCAATATTTTCTAAATCTCAAAACCATGTTTTAATAAATCTAAATATTGTAAGTAAATGACAAATGTTAGAATTATTTAAACAAGCTTAGCGCACTATTTTAAAAATAGATTTTTTCCATGTATGCTTTGTAAAGATTAGCGCTGTAAACATCGATCGGGTGTGTTCGGCTGCGCTCGTCAATTTCCGTAATTTTCGGGCCACAGAGATGGCGGGTTCTTTTCTGGCTCTTGAATGAAATTATCAGGGTCATTTCATTGATATCCAAAAACCCAAGATGCACAGTGTCGAACAAAAGTAACACTCAAAACTGTCCCCAATTACACGTCAGTGGTTAGTTATGTTATTTTTTTTTAATTCAACTTTATACGCATGATTTACAGTGGTTTTTACAAAGCAATGTCCAAAAGGACCGACTGAAAGATGACTGAGGATACCACATGACACCAGCGCACATTGTACCCTATTTATGTGGACGATTTTGAGACGCTGATTGGGTAACTTGGATTTTTTGTATTTCAATGGGGTCATTGGTAAACATTTTTGAAATCGTCAGAGATATACTGAAAAAACATTTTCCAAAAAAAAAACAACCGGCTTCCGAAAATATCACTACAAAGTGAAAAATACCTTTAATATTTAATACTTTGCATATGTATTTTAATTTTTTGTCACCGCCTTCCGAAATTAAAGTTATTTTTCACTTTGTAGTGTTTCTTTCGGAAGCCGGTTTTTTTTAAGTTTTTTTTTCACTTTTTAGGTATAGTACCTACTCCACTAATTCGAAATTTTGCGATAGCAGCAATCGCGGTTTATTTACTGTTATTTTTTTTAGAGTTCCGTTGTCTGTCTCCGAAACGCATCATCAGATCTACCTATATGAAATTGAAATGGGACCACACGGGAAGCACCAGTTTTCAAATAAAAAAGAATCATCAAAATCGGTACACCCAGTAAGTTATGAGGTAACAAATATTAAACAAAAAAAATACAGTCGAATTGAGAACCTCGTCCTTTTTTTGAAATCGGTTAAAAACAACATGGCTGTGTTAGTTCCGAAGTCAGCCTTGCGCCAAAATTTCCTTGTAGCACTCTATTTCAGCCTCCAAAAACTTTCCAGAGACATCATCTACCGGTTAGTATAATACCACTGCTGGGACACGGCCCTCCTCTATGAGAGGGACTGTGCCACTTGGTTCTAAGACTTGCTGAGTTCCTTAAGATGTTTTCCTGCACCATGTTAGACGCCTAACCTAGATGGAGTTATATAGGTTAATGTAAAATAAAATATTAAGTATTTTATTCGCCATTGACTAAACTATATGATTGTAGACTTACCCATTTCATGGTTAAGACTTTAACAATGTGTTTGACACAGTTATTAACTTGTATAGCTATCATCGTTTCTATCGTAATTTCGATAATTTGTTGATGTGCCAAGTAAAAAACTTTAACCATTACTAATTTTTTTTTATATCACCTTGAAATAGCCCGCCCTTTTCATACGCCACGCACTTCGTGGCCACAAGCCCAACGCGCGTAATAGCAAAACTATTTACGGACAGAGCGCCCTTTGCCTAGCGAATCTCATCTCTAAGTCTTTGCCATAAGGGCCATTTTTCCCAGTTGGGATGCCCTGGATACACCGAGACTGCTTTTTTCTTTTGCCTTGACTTGACATGTTACGGCGAGCAGCCATTTTATTATGTTTTCTTTAATGTAAGTTTTAGATTAGAAAATGTTGTATTGCGATTATTTTTAACTTATTTTGTCGTATCCGTCGGAATCAATTTACATGTATAATTTTGATACGTAGCCGTTACTAATGGGCCACCGCTGCTGTTCTGGGCCACCACTCCATGTGAACTTTCTTAGAAATAAGGGTATCGGTACAGTAACTGTTTTGTTCACTTCAAAGTTTCTTGACAGAGGGCTGTCAAGACACTTTACCACTTAACCGGCTTTGGGTCAGAAGAATCAGCATTGCCGTACAGCAATGGTGATTCTTTGACCTAAAAATATGCCAGCCCTCTGCACACGATCTAAATTTGAAAGTTGTGGCACAGATAATTAAAAAAGAGCCCAGTCTTGATTTCACGGTTATAAAATAAAGTCGTAAATAAAATAATATCTACTCCAAAATAAGTAGGAAATGGAAATTATTTGAATTAGTGCTAATTGCGAACCGGAACTATTTTTCACACTTTTAATGTTTAAGTTAAAAGTGAAATTATAGAAAGTTAACTGTCAGTGTCACAGAATACACAAAAATTCATTCGTTCATCATTTTGACATTCAATTTATAACCTTTTGTTGAAAATTTATTTAAAAAATCTTGTTCGTGTTATTTTGGATATTAAATGTCAAGCTGTGGGTAATATTGATTGATTGATTAACAAACGTTCCGTGTGGTGCCGGACGTAAAAGAATAGCACCATTCCCATTTCTTCCCGTGGGTGTCGTAGAAGGCGACTAAGGGACTCACTAGAGAATGGGCAGCAGCGTTCTCTATGCATTGACCACCATGCTGCGATCGCCAACCCGCCTGCCAAACGTGGCGATTATGGCAAATGCCCCCTTTTGGGGAAGGCTTATGTCCAACAGTGGACGTCTTTCGGCTGATATCATGATAATACTGGGTAGCCTTCAAGAAAGCACACCATGATCTGTTGATAAATACAACTCGAGAACAACGTGGAGTTATTCCGTACTACGTAAATGAAGAATTCCTCCTTCATGAAGACTTATATCTATGTACGTCAGGAGATCTTAGAGACATGTTGGCTTCACGTATCTTGAAGACGACTGACCAACCTTCATGCAGCAATACGTCGTGTGATGGAAAATTACGAGCTAAGGTGATGCTACCTAACATACAACTCCCTCCGTTTTCCGGTAACTATCAATAATGGCCTACATTTAAGGACATGTATGTGTCATTAATCCATGAAATATATTGTGGGTGATAAGGCTACTTTTTGTTTGCACGGTGTCAATGATTTTGGAATGAAATGCGTCTCTCTTACGAGGTTTATTGGCAACTAAAACAATATAGGTCATGCTGCTCTTCATATACCTTAAATTGAAAAAAAAAATACATTTAATAAAAAATACCTAATAATTTAAGAAAGAAAGAAAGAAAAATGGATTTATTTGTCACAGAAACACGTGCATATAAAAAGCAATTACATTAACAAGCAAGCAAGCAAGTTACTTTTTTTATTGCAGGATAAGCCTGCTCTTGACCTCTATCTCGCCAACTGGAAACGATAGATAAGGTCTACGATGGTACGAGAGCGTTCAGAAGATGCATGTTCATCCTGAAGGCTGACGGGTTATAGGTGGGGTACATAGATGCTGCCAGAGAGTTCCACACTTTGGCTGTGCGTGTAATAAAAGTGGAGGAGATGCGCTGAGAGCGACTAGCCGAGCTTCCGCAGGCAGGCGCGACGCGACACAATTTCTATGAAACCTGTATTGGTTTTTCTACCAGATACGCGTCGCACCGTCGCACTATGGAAAATGTTAACAACGGCTTAACAAAAATGGTTTTAACCAATATCGATGCTGATATCAAATCAAATCATTTTATTTCGGAAAACTAAAATCCATAAATTGTTAGTAACAGATTTGCCTAAAACACTATTGTTAGTAACTTAATCTAAAGACAAATGACTGAGAAGACCACCCAACTACAAAAAATACCGACAATTTGCCACAGAGGCATAGCTCTTCTCATAAAATGGCTTATTATGGTGGAAGAATTGTCTGCCGCCACAGCCTTCAGGATGCTATTGTGACTGCCCCTTATTCTGCTCAGGAGTGAGGCCGTTCTTTTACGGATTATGGCATGGAATCCATCGTTATGGTTTATCACAAAAATTTCTGAGGCACTTAAAATACGAGGCAGTCGCAACATCATCCTAAAAACATGGACGCGTAGAACATCCAGCGACCATTTCGAGGAGGTGACCCAAAGACTGCCGGTGTAAAGACTCTGCCAATAAGCTTTAAAAAGTGTTACGTTAAATTGGTCAGTTCATGAGCAAATCTTCGTGCCAACATATTACCCCTGACCGCCAAAGCCCTACGATCCCTCTCAATGTCCTCATGGTCACTGAGGTCGTCAGTAAGAATATACCCAACTTATTTAAATTTACTGACTCTTCGTATAGGTGTACCGTTTATGGCAAGTTCAACTGTACTATCTCGGCACTTACCAGCAACCCCAAATACCATAAACTCACATTGTTTGCCATTATACACCAGTCCATGTGAAGCAGCGTAGGTCTTACATGGAGCAGCTCCACGCCCGCCTCCGTGGACGGGCCCAGCAGCACCATGTCATTGGCATAACTGACGTTGTTGCAACTAACACCATTTATCGTGCGTCATTTACATATAGATTGAAGAGCAGAGGAGACGACAAACCACCCTGCCTCACCCCGCACTCCAACCCATATGAATCCGAGAGCGCATTTGACCATTTTACACGGTTTGTCTGGCTACGATACCAAAACTACAATACACTGAGCAGTTCCTCCGGTATACCCCTACTCTTCAATTTACTCCAAAGCACGTCATAAGAAACGAGATCGAAAGCCTTGGAGAGATCAAGAAAGCAGGCATTACAGTCAGTATAGTATGCTGTACTGTTTTAATTTGATTTAATAGTACATGGATCATACTAACTTATATTGTAATAAATGTAAATAATAATATGTTTATACAAATTTTTTTTCATACAATGTTGTTTTACGCTCTATAAAGTTTGTCATTTTGTCATAAAAACATTTTCGAAATACATAATTTGTAAAAATGTGATAAACCAAAATTAATCGCTATCTATTTATTGCGGTTTCAAATGTAGACTATTTATATCAATATAGTTTGCGGAAGGTTCTGCAATTTTATTTACAATTAATTAATATTAGGGCGTTTATCATAGTGCCTGCCCTAATTTTTCATGTAAAAAGTACATATATAAAGAGTTGTTACATATATTTGTAAATAGCAAAATAGTGGTAAATAAACAAACGTTTAATTGTTACGAATACAATATCCTTAGGTACGTGTTTTTTTAATTCATTACAATGTCCACTTTCAAGTGTTCAGTGACACTACGCTCTTTGTGCAAAATTTCACAACAATATTAAGAAGTAGAATAAACTTATCGATTTATAATTCGGATCACAAATCGATAACTTTTTTATTTCTTAATCGAGGTCTGTTTCGGAACAGACCTCGATTTTCCATATTCGTGTCGGGCCAGTCGCCAACTGCATCTGTCAAAAATATTTGACCGTACTTCATATAACTTATACATAGCCCCCAGACTGTATACCGGCCATGGCGGTCCATCTCAACGGATGACTAGCCTTCGATGCGGGAGATATTATGTACGCAGACACAGGGGCATTCACTCTTCTGTCACTCTCATAATCCGATGGGACGGCAATTCGACTCGACCGGAAAGAGATCAGGCCAGGACCACCGGCTCATTGTGCTTTCCCAGACACCCGGGGGTATCACATCGCCAACTTCCAAACACCGAGACTCCAAATTTACAACAAAAAAAAAACATTGCTCTCATTTTGGCATCTGCGCCAGTCGCGTATATACGTAGAGATGGTTATATTTCCGCAGAATTCTTCGTACACGTGGTTATGGCCCCATTTCGAAGCGTCGAGATAAAATTGTAGGTCCCAAATTCGCTACGTCATCTCGTGATGAGAACTTTGACCTTTTCGTGAAAATTTGTCAAAAAATACATTATTAAAGCTTGCCCCAAATTCTTGAAATGTGATAAGAAATTTTTGGTATTGTCTCTATATAATTTCTAGTTTGAACTAATAAATGGGATGTCATCAAAAGTTATCAAAATGATAATACATATTTTTGCAAAAAAATAAAAACTAAACTCTGGCTGGTAGGTTCTCGGCGCAGGCTTCTTTCATCATAATTTTAGTTTACTCTGGCACTTAACATCGTGTCCAGCGAGTCCAGCAAACGAATTACGAATCTGAATAACTTTTTTTTTTTTGGGTGGGAAATCATCAAATAACTTCTCCCGCTCTGAGTGGAGCGGGAGGGCGTGTCAGACTTTTACTGACTAAAACCCACCCGTGTTCCCTCAGTTGCCTGTGTTACAGGGGCGGCGGAATCTCTTTCGAACAACCCGCACCCCTGGCAGGCATCGGCCCTTGCGGGCCCCATCTGTTGCTGCTGACATCTCTTTGAGGCGCGCGTGGAACACAACGCGCCGTCGACCCGGGCTTGGTCCTTACCGGACAGCGAGCTACCCATTACTCGCCGTCCGCAAGCCCGTGCCTACGGTGGCCGGGAATCAGCCTCTAGATGTCCCTTGCAGGTCGCATCTTCGAAACCTCCTTAAGTCCCCTCCCCACTCCACTGACTTCTACTCCTACTCCTTCACTGTGCACGCGGTGCGGTTGTGGAATGCACTTCCGCCCGACATTAGGGACTGCCAAACTGTTGCAGTTTTTAAAAGAAGAGTGAAAGAACACTATTTGCCACGTCGTCATAGATGTGTATATATTATTTTATTTACATTATTATTATTAATATTTTAGTGATATTTATATGTTTGTAATTATGTATGTAAGTATATTCCCATATTAGTTGTTTAATTTATTTGGTGTATTATTGTTTTTGATTATAAATGTAGTTTATTTTCTCTTTTACCCTTTCACACGCTGTCTACATCTCTTTATCTTCTCTCCTATCGCAGGTATGCTGGAAGAGATTTCTTTAGAAATAAGCATCACCTCTGTACCTATTTTTCTGTTCTAATCTTCTTGTCTGTTTATATATGTGTGTACATAAACGGTTAAATAAATAAAAAAATAAAAATAAAAATGAATGTTGTTGAACTGTAAAAATTAAAGCCATTCCTACTGATAGTGAGCTATGCAAATACCCTTCTGTTGTCTCACTTTGCACGGACTGATGGACGCCACTGAAGATTCCAAACTCGTATCGAAATTCTAGGCTTTCCTTAGAAGATCACTAGTTTAATCATTTCTTTATGCAGAAAACTTGCACCGTCAGCTTCCTGAAGCCGAGTCTACTTTTGATATGTAGTTCGTGCTTCTTCTTAACGTGTCGATAGCAATCTAAATACAGTCAGCCCAGAATTTGGCCACGAGCTTGGCACTTTCAGCAGCGGCCATCAGCTCCTGCAGCGTGCAGACAGCAGGACACGCTGGACAAGATATTAAGTGCCTCATTGTTTGTGGAACAGCACCATTTTTACACTTCAGGGCGGAGTCATCTAGGAATGTCCACCTGAGCAGATTTTCGTTCGTGCTAAAACGAGGTACTTAGGTAAACTGTGAGATCTAACATAAATTTTACGCTGGCTGATTAGCGCTGACTACTACCCTGGGGCAGTGGCGGATTTACCAGCAGGCTGAGTAGGCTGGAGCCAAGGGCGGCAAAGTTTAGGGAGGCGGCAAATTTGCTTCATTTTTTTGCCTTAAGAAAAAAAACACACATAGTACGCGGAGAAAAGAAGTCTCAAAAATTTAGCAAAATTCCAATATTTTAGTACCTACTTACTATGCATACAGTAGGTATACCGAATATTCCAATGTCTGTATATGAAAAATTAGTAACCGCTGTGTAAAGTAGTAAAGAGTAATTGTGAATATGATTTCTTAAAACATTCCAATTCAAAAGAGTTAGTAGGGACGGCAAAAGGCTATTAAATAGCCTACTGGCGGCAAATGTGTAAATCCGCCACTGCCCAGGGGACGCCCTTGTACAATCAGCCATAGTCAACCAGCCAGGTAATCATAGTTCGAGAATCGTCCCCAAACAAGATAAGAAATGTCAGACCAAATTAATTCACCCAACCTTTTCCCAGCCATGTTGTTTTCGGCTTCGCAGTTTTACCAGTATTTTACATGGACCGACTACATGTCTGACCTCCACATCCCAGATACTGGGTAACATGATATCTTGGTAAGAATGTTTGTCAGGCTTTCTGGCTTCAGACCACCCGTAATGACTGTGAAAGATCCAAGAGTGACAGCGGGGACCAACGGCTTAACGAGCTTTCCGAGTCACGGAGGGATCTTGGTATGTAAAGGTTGTAACCCATCCTCGGACCATCCGCGGAAAGCGTAGCTTAATCTGACGCTCCCATTAACATCTAACATTGTCATCTTCTAAATATACACGTAACTACAGAGCCGAGGTCAATATCAGGCTGTAAAGTAGGTACTTTTATTTACTATCTCTCGCCTAACAGTGGCCTGATTTCATATTTAAAAGTCACGGCTAGTAGTCCAGTATTCCTCAATGATTAGGGTTTAATCTAGAGCAGAGCGCTAACCTTCAGCGCGTGGGAAACGTGGTAAAAAGTAGACCAGGAAAGACGATAGCCACATTGAAATAATAACTCGTGTAACTCGCAGAATGCAACCCAGCGCGTCGAAAAACACTTCGATTTTGAGCTCTCGGCGCCAGGCAGTGCGTTGAAGACTTTAGTGCCTTAAAAAATCCCACTGCGATTTTATTACGTCCGTGGGACCGACCGACGGGAGGCCCGTGTCCCAGCTGTGGGGAATACGCTGATTATGCTCACCGTGAATATTAGTTGAAGTGAGCTGTCGATAGTGTTAATCCCTACCATCAGGTGGAACGCCAGCGTTTTCACTATAAGATTTATACAGAATATACCAAAGGAGACTTTTGTCGTGCAGTGGGGGGCTGGTAGACAAACTTACGTGAAAACTATAGGTAGCAAGGTAGCGGTCCTATCAGCACAGGTGCATCGAATTACACGTACGAAATAAGATAATCTTCGTAAGGTAAAATGTCTTCACAGCTGGGACACAGGCCTCCTCTCCGCCACTACGCGGGCCCAGTGCGGGTTAGTCGATGTTACGTGACTTCGATTTTTTTGGTTCTAGGATGTTTCTTTCACCGTTTTTCATCAAATAATTTACACAAACCTACGACCGGCCAAGAGAAGTGGTGGATCAGTGGTAACGGCCACGACTTACGAGATGTAGTTCGTGTGTTACGTGCTCCCTTTCACCGGCTTCATAAGGTTCATAATTCATTTGTTGGGCTTGGTATAACTTTTTATAACAAGCTTCCCTCTGCTTTGCTAGATTTGCCTTTTAATGCGTTTAAAGCTCAAGTAAAATCCGTCCTTTGTTTAAAGGCTTACTATTCCATCAACGACTATTTAAATGACTAGAATAGTTGGTCGCTGTGATTAACTCAAGACAATGTTTATGTTCTTTCTCCAGAATCGGCGTATCTAGTGACAGGTTATATGCGTTCATATAATTATTATTTTATTTTTTATTGCCTGTCTAATAATTTTCTATTAAGTCATTAGTTATTGACATGATCTACTCATAACAATATTTTCTATGATGAGTTGTTTTAGGCTTTATTTGGCCTCGACAGTTTTCATTTTATTTGTCGGTATTTTGGTATGGCTAGCTGACATTTTGACTAATTATTTAATTCATATTTTGTGTCTCGTAATGTTTATTACTTTGCCTAAGTATGTATAGAATCAAGTCTATCCGACTAAACAGACAGCTGTGCTGCTGGGGAGTTTGTTCCACTACTTCTTCTTCCCAGCTAAAGCACTAGGAAGTGGTGAAGGGTGGGCGTTTTGGGGGACTGTCTCATGTACATAGACGTTCGAAAAGTGCTGATTCTCAGCCTAATTTGAATAAATGACTTTTGATTTTGATTTTTTGAGTTCGTGGCTTATCTAACCCAAGCGAGCTATTTACTATACAGGATAAGTTTTTATCCAGTGCGCAAACTGTAACTATGAATTCATCATATATCATTCTAGACCCCCCAACGCAGAAGTTTTTGATCGGTAATACAAAAACAAATCAGCAGTTCCATACATTTTGGCCGCACTTTTCTATGAAACAGCTGATTTTTTTTTTTGTAAAACCGACGTAAAATTTCTGCGCTGAGGGGTCTAGAATGATATGCTCAATTCGGTTCCAGTTTGCGCACTGGATAAAAACTTATTCTGTATGTAAATTACTTCAACACTTCTGCTGTCAAAACGGTGAACGAAAACATCGTGAGGAATCCAGCACGTCTTAGAACCAAGAATTCGAAGACATCTACCAACCCGCCCTGGGCCCGCGTGGTTGATTATGGCCCACTTCCTCTCACAGAGTGGAGGTTTGTCGACGGAAGAATAGACATGACTATTAACTAAATGATGTACAATAGAAGATAGCTATGGTTTTCTGTTAATTATCACAGAGAAGCGTTCTAAACGAATCATGATTTTGTAGATAATCGTATATACTTTGTGGCCGTCGAGTAGAAAGTTTGTAATCAGTGTGATTTTGACAGTTTGGGAAGAAATATTCTACATAAAAAAGGACCTTGACAAAGATCGTTAGAAACGAAAGACAAAATGACAGATTGTAGAAGGATAACTACGGTGCGATGTCAAAAATTGAGAAACGAAATGTCTCTGTGTATTGTCTATGTCGCACTGTCTATTCTTCATGGAAATAGAAAACGTCGTGTAAAGCCTGCTGGAGAACAATATAGGCTGATAATGATGAGGACCAGTCGTTACCACTGCGCTACCAGAGCTCCTAAAATTTTGCGCACTATGTCCAAATTCCCCTCTTGTTGTTACATACATAAGATAAGTGCCAATTTGGTCTTATCGCGGTTCAGAAAATTTGGAGCGTTCTTTGGAGATTATTGACCGCATACTACACGTGGAGGACAGGTCAGAGGTCTGCAACATTTCGGATGCTCCAGACCCAGAAATGTTATCAGGAGCCGTTGTAATGAGGAGACCGGCCGAATCGGGGTCACTACCACGTGTAGAAGTGACGTTTCTTTGGATTTTGATATTGTTTTTATCTGTGTTTTTTTTATTTATTAAGAAAGATATTTTTATTTTTTTGGAACGATGTTTCTTATCGTATTATAACTCCAGGACGGCAACCAGTCGCTTATCTTTGAAAGAGAAGGCACGTGGACATATCCGCCGAAGTTGTCTGAGTCATCCCAGCGCTGACTTGCTGGAATCGTTTTTCACCGATCATTATTTCTCCAGACAAAGTTTATTTTGTTTATATTGTATCTATGTCATCAGCTATCATCAACTATGTTGGGGTCGGCTGCCAGGCTAACCGGATGCAGCTGAACACCTATATTTTACATGAAAAGCCTACGACACCTTTTCCTCATTCCTGGGTTGTACGGACTCACAAAGTGGCCCTTGGCTCATGTTAACCTACGCTTGCCGCGGTTGGTCCGTGGATGAGTAACCATCTTAACTTGATTACGTGCACCATGAAACGCTTTTGCGTAAACTGCGTTACGAAGCTTTAAAAGTAATAAAATCTTATTTACAAAATAGGTTCCAATGTGTGAAATTAATGGTGAAAAGTCTTCCAGGCTACCAGTTCAGTTAGGTGTGCCTCAAGGCTCAATACTCGGCCCATTCTTGTTTTTAGTGTATATCAATGACTTACCATTCTATTTAAAGGGTATTTGTGATGTTGTACTGTTTGCAGATGATACTTCTCTTATTCTTTAAGTAGACAAGATTTTGACGACGTAAACAGTGCTCTCTCAATAGTTACGGATTGGTTTACTACAAATAACCTAGTTCTCAATGCCAAGAAAACAAAATGTGTAAAGTTTGCCTTACCGAATGTTAGAAATCTAGGTCCCAACATCGTCTTAGATAAAGAGCTGCTTGAAACCGTAGACTCGGCAGTTTTTCTGGGCATAACAGTAGATGCCACACTTCAGTGGGGATCACACATAACAAGCCTAGCGGGAAGGCTCAGTTCAGCCGCCTACGCCGTCAGAAAAGTAAGTCAATACACTGACGTCGATACAGCTCGGTTAGTCTACTTTGGTTATTTTCACAGCGTTATGTCCTACGGTATTCTGCTGAGGCAAAACTGCTGATATTCAAAATATTTTTTTCCTTCAAAAACGTGCTGCTCGTGCAATTTACCAGCTAGGTGCCAGAGTTTCCTTGAGGGACTTTTTTAAAGATGTTGGTATTCTCACGGTGGCATCACAATTCATATTCGCTAACATCTTATATACTAGGCAAAATATGCACTTGTACACTATTAACAGTTATATTAAAGGCTTACTATTCCATCAACGACTATTTAAATGACAAGAATAGTTTATGTTCTTTCTCCAGAATTGGCGTATCTAGTGACAGGTAATATGGGTTCATATAATATTTTTCTTTTTTGCCTGTCTAACATTTTTTTATTATTATATCTATTATGTCATTAGTTATTGACATGATCTACTCATAACAATATTTTTTATGATGAGTTGTTTTAGGCTTTTGGCCTCGACAGTTTTTTTTTATTTGTCGGTATATTGGGTATGGCTAGCTGACATTTTGACTAATTATTTAATTAATATTTTGTGTCTCGTAATGTTTATTACTTTGCCTATGTATGTATAGAATGAAGTCTATCCGACACAGACAGCTGTGCTGCTGCGAAGTTTGTTCCGCCACTTCTTCTTCCCAGCTAAAGCACTAGGAAGTGGTGAAGGGTGGGTGTTTTGGGGGACTGTCTCATATATTTTGACGTTCGAAAAGTGCTGATTCTCAGCCTAATTTGAATAAATTACTTTTGATTTTGATTTAACATACCAAGACCCCTCCGTGCCTCGGAAAGCACGTTAAGCCGTTGGTCTCGGCTGTCATTCGTGGGTCTTTGACAGTATTGGAGTCGCCGGATGCAACTGGTTTGTGAAGGCCAAATAGGCAGTCGCTCCTGTATTTAGTTGCATCCGGTAGACTGGACGCCGTCCCCAACATAGTCAGCAGAGTCTTCACACAGTCCATATTATGTTTTTTTGGTCTTCCTCTACTGTTAAAGGCATCCACATTCGAACTAAAAACTTTTCTAGCGACATTTTCCTCATTCCTCCTCATCACTATGACAACCGATTTCCACACAACTTTTCCGGTGCTACTTTCAGACTTCCTCTTATGAAGGTAGATAAATAAAATACGGATAATAATAACGTAGGTACCATGGTAATATCTTGCACAGACGTCAGCACATCAAGCCATCCCATAATGTCAAATGTTCCCAATTGAACACAAACCTTTTTCTTTTGTAATAAAGTTGGAAATCTATCGAAGATTGATGTGCTGGCCTCTGTATTTTGCATGTTATACTAATATGACGTCAATTTTGAATTAATCACTAATGTTTTATGGCTCTACTTCGGGGGCTATGTGATTTTTTTTTATTGAAGCAAGGCACTGGTTTGACCACTATGTTCATTCTGACCATGTGATAAATGAATTTATTTCTGTTGGTAGGTTTAAAACATCTTTACACGTCAATCATATTTTTTAAAAGCAGACAATTTTTTCGAACATATGAAAGAGTGGATTAACAATAAGTCTTTGCAGAGAGTCTACTGGTTTAAGTATCTTGGTCATATACTGACCCCGACCTCAAAGACGACGATGACATTGAACTAGAGCGGAGGGTGTTGTCGGTTAGAGCGAACATGCTGGCTCGCAGGTTTGCTCATTGCTCACTTCCTGTTAAAATCACGCTCTTTCGAGCCTACTGTACTTTTTTACACGTGCAGCCTGTGGGCTAGATGTTCGCAAATATCGTTCAATATAACAATGCATTTAGGATACTGGTGGGGCTGCCCCGTTTCTGTAGTGCGTTTGGGATGCTCGCAGATGCGCATGTAGATTGCTTTTACGCAGCAATGCGTAGAACCAAGAGAATCTAATGAAAAGTGTCAAATGTCATGCACCATAGTGTAACTATGCACAATTCTGCAGAAAGATCGAAGAGGTTTATTACAAAGGCCGTATATATTCATACTGAATCAATAAAAATATTTAAAAATATCCTTAATATGTATGAAAATAAATAGAATAGAATAGAATAGAATAGAAAGCATTTATTCGACACAGACACAACACAACAGCAACAAACATATAAAAAAGAACAATAAACATGACAATAAAATTGCAGTAAAAAGTGCTGAGCGTGCCCATACCGAAAGGGTTGCCATCTCAGCATTTGCTGGGCGTCAGACACCCAGCGCTGGTTTTCAGTTGGCACCCTGCAGTGACACACGGACGTAGGCAAATAAAAAAGATACATACTTGAAGATAGTAACAAAAAATATTTAAAAATACGTAAATAAATAATGTAAAAGATTTTTGTGTGCTAGTTCAGAGATTTTTTTTTTTTAATACCCTCGAATCTACAATTAAAAAAAAAATAGTGCCTGTCACTTGACGCAGTGACACATCATCGAGAAGCCGCAAAAAAAAGAAACGCCAGCGAGAGAAATGTGCTTTCCATAAAATATTTCTATGTGCCAGTGAATAAAAGAAGTAATATTAAGTATTGAAATCAGCTGGTTGCGCTGCAGCATCAATAGCATCCTGGCTGTTATAGCAGATAGGCTGGACACTGTTCAGCATTTGGGTAAATATCCACATTATTAAAAATAAGATATTTTTTTACTAACACTAGTTTTTTAAAGATTTATCTTTAATGGATTAATGGATCTTTAATTAAAACACATTTATTTTTTTATAGTCATAGCTACCATATATAATATTGTGTAAAAGACTGTACTTCTGTTATTTTGCGAATCTGGTATTTTGCGAATCTGGTGTTTTGCGAATTTGGTATTTTGAGAATCTGGTATTATGCTCTGGAGCGCGTAGAAGGTGCGCTTCCCTAGTGCGCAGGGTGTGGGGCAGCTCCAATAGTGTCTTAAGCATGGTTGCGAGTCGCCTGGACTGTGTATACGTGGGTCACTGTTGTGCCGTCTCCCATGGGATGTCGCAACGGTGACCAACCGTTATTTCTTGTATCGTTTTCCTAGTTTTGTGTAGCCTGTGTTTATTTACATAGTCGTAAGATTTACTAACAATCTTGTTAAGTCTTGGTTACTCCAATAGATAAATATTCTATTCTATTCTAAGAACCTTCAAAATGATTCAGATTCTGATTAATAGTATTTTAGGTACGCAATAAGGATGCGGGTTGCCGTTTCTATTCATTAATATATAAAAAAAACTAATCCATTTTATATAATGAAATTGTGAGAGACGCCTAAATTCAGCCTATTTGGCATTAAATGCAAAGTTCAGCATTGACGTAAATAAACTAGTTTTAACTATGGCCGGTCAGAGATGGCATCAGTAATCAAAAACCCGAAGCCTACGTCATTCGAGCGCGTTTTTTGATAAAGCCTTTTTGGCGTTCCTTAGGTCAAAGTGAAAACTAGAAACCGTAGTTGGAGATAAATGGTGTAACGCTTTAGTACGCCTAGACATTGTGAGTCGGGGTGGAGACCTGGTGTCCTAAAACACAGGCTTTGGCCTAGCTAGGCACCAGTCTCCCACAATATTGTAATGTGTAATATAGTATAATATATAATATATATAGTATAATATAGTATAATAAAAATAGCTTAATATCTACTAATCAGTATGTACTTTTAAATATTGTGGTGAGAAAATAAATAAATGTTAAATTGTTATTTTAATAACCGCAGGCATGGGCGCCGAGAGGGGGATGCACGGGGGTGCACTTGCACCCCGCTGGCTTCATATAGGTGTAAAAACATTCGGAACTAAAAAAAATCACAAACCTTCATTTAGAAAAATAAAGAACAAAAAAATATCAATCTCGCTTCGCTCGCTCTTGCATGTCTCTTGTAATCTCACAACAGCACCCATGGAAATACGGTTCTCGGCATAAGGTGTAGACGATATGCATGAGTTGTGGCTCTTGTGAATGCAAATGCTTTCCAAAGTAAGGATCTGGCAGAAATACTGGTCTCTAGTAGAAAGAAACTTGACTAAAACAAAGCTAAGGAGAGATGGGGCCGATAGGTTCTGCAGTGGCGACCGCGAACTGGAAGACGTAGCGTTGGGACGCCTCCCACAAGGTGGACCGATGACCTGATGAAGGCCGCAGGAATTCGCTGGATGTGAGAAGCACAGAACCGTTCGAAGTGGATGTGCTTGGCGGAGGATATTTCGACTGAAATGACGATGATGATGATGAATTTTAATGTACGGAACTGGAAATTTTTTTAAATTTCGTACTTGTCAAGCGCAATTTTTTTGTTGTTTTCAACCATTTTTCATTTCGATTAATCTAAATACTTAATGGCAACATTAAATAGCTGGTATAAAAATACAATTTGAACATTAATCGTGGGCTTATATATAGTTAAAGTCATCTTAAATAGTTTATTTGAAAAAAAAATTGTTGAATTTTTTAAGCCGATTTGCTATCTTGCATATACAATTGAAAATGTTGTGAAACGCAGATATAAAATAATGTACTGCGCAAATTAGTTTTTCTAGCGGTTACAGGTCAGATGACAGTCGCAATAATAAACAAAGTAACTGATTCATTCGCGTAAGCCCCCGTTCCTATGGACAGAATAATATCGCGGTGGGATTTTATCGCGCATTGAATCTTCAATGCACAGCTGACCAGCTAGACTAGAAAATCGAACAGTGTGTTTTTTCGACGCGCTGAGACTCACTCGCGCTTCACTCTGTTGGATTGTCAAGGCTCGGCGAGTGTTTAAAATCTTGCTGATCTGTGACAGTCGTTACGGGTCGTCAGAAGCCTGAAAGTCTGACAGCCATTCTTACCAAGGGAATCGTATTACCCAATCACTGTAGTGGAGTTTAGAGAGGCAGTCGCTCCGTGTGAAATATTGGAATTCAGCTGTATCCGGTTTGACGGGAGGTAAACCCCATCGCAGTTGGGAATAGTCTAGGCCAGCCATACTCAACCTTTTTTTAATGGGGCCACAAACACGTTTCGGTCTTGATGTCCTGGGCCTCAAAAATTATTTAGGTGTTAATAAAAAATATAATTCAAAATTGACGTTGTATTTATTGAAAAAAGAAGACGTGGTCACAATAAAGCCAGCTACACAATACATGATCTTGAAAACTTTATAATATACTTACCTAAAGTTTATCATGATGCCACCATGCGATGTAGACCAAATTTTGAAAGAGCAAACTTTGGTGGAACTAACAATGACTTCAGGTTTTAACAAAGATGTTTCGTATGAAACATCCTTGTTTTGATGAGATTTTTGATACTGTGAACACTTCTTCAATTTAAAAACTTTGACTGTAACTCCAGGTGGGCCAATCACAGAGGCCCGGCGGGCTGCAGGTTGAGTATGGCTGGTCTAGGCAGATGGTGATGACTGCGGGCCTCCCTCTCTCTTTTCCACACAATTCTGCTTTCTGCTAACGTAGACCAGTCCTTGTGGGGTAGTGCGAACTTGTGAAGCTCCGCATCTAACACATCAAGGAAATTGAGGTAAAGTAAGTTTGTTTAGTGAGGAGAATCACATACTCTTCTTAACTCATTCCTCACAAAACAAACAAAACGACTGCGTTTCAGACAAAACAAACATAAAAAAACACGCACCTTATTGTTTCCTAATATTAAACCAGAAGACGTTGTCCTGTTCAAAGGTTTTCCTAAAAGCCTTATTCGGACAATTACGGACATTAAAAAAAAAAACAAAATCGTTCCATCTAAACTGATACCTTTGTGTTTTTGGCGGGATCGCGTTGGAACATGTCGCAAAAATTTTAATTTACATAAAAGGAGATGTCCGCTTTTTGTATGGACGTTGGTTTTTTATTCCAAGAAAAATCTAACCAGCATCAAACTCGGCTCAAATAAATACCACAAAAATATGGAACTCAGAGCTACTGAAATAATATTTTTAAACCCCTCCATTTAAGCGAAAAATCATAAAATAATAATTGATGTTATTTTTAGTTGGCACCCCTAATAAAACTCCGAGAGTCTATGACAATGTCATATTTGACGGACAATGTCATATTTGACGGACAATGTCATATTCATCTGTCACTGGCGTTAGAGATGTGCCAACTCAGGATACGACACGCCTCAAGGTAACTCGGATTGACATTCATGTGACTCGAGTTGAACTCGAGTCACGGAACTCTGGTAACTTGATGAAATCGAATGTTTTTTTTTTTTACCAATTTCACCTCTGTTTCGCGACGATATAATTTTTTTTATAGATTCGCAAAAAAAACATATACTGAGACTATTCTAATTAATTAAATACAGTTACGATACAAGTTAAATATAAAATAAGGTTCAAATACATGGCAAACAAGAGACGTCAATCACGTACTCGCTTCTTCATTTACCGCGGCAATCTAATTCAACTCGATCGCTGCAAGTCAATCTGAGCGCAATTCGAATTAAATCGAGTTGACCATCCCTAGCTGGCGTCACCAGCTCAAAGGGTTGTCAATTCTTTCCGAAAAAGGTCGATTTTAAATCGATTCAAATCACATCCTGATTGATTTCTAAAACATTGTTTTTATTTTCAATTCTCAATTTACAATGTAAATATAAATCCATTTTATGAAAATCAAGAAATATACCTTAATAAACGATTTCTCATTAGTAAAATCAGGTATTTTGTAGTTTAGGGAATTCGTTAATAACAATTACCATATCAAAGTATTCGGTATAAAACAAGACATTTATTTTCTTAATGATTTTACATTAAAAAGTTTAGAAACTAGATAATAAAGATAGAAAAAAAAATATTGTTGATTTTCTATGGCAAAATCGATTTAAAAGATCGATTGTTTTGGCCCGATAAAACGATTAATTGGTGTCAGATCGCCATCCCTACCGGCTCCACACGTCATTCGTCTGACTGATTGACCTAAAGGTCCAGTTACCAGGTCATAAAATTCCAAAAAAAAAAAAAAAAAATCGTCTGTCTGATCCGTCATCCGTTACAGTATCGTATCGTATTGTATCGTTCGTTCGCTCGTACTTTATTGTTATCCAGTGTTATTCTTTGTGCTTTGCTGATTTTTCCGATTTTACTGACTTGGCTTTTTCACAACGGATTCTCCTACTTTGCACATGATTTGGATACCGGTAGTTTATGAACCTAAAACTCTGACTTTTTCTCTGTTGGATGCTGTGCTCATGTGATGACAATTGTCTGGTATCTTGGATGGGCTCGGCATCAAAATAATGTATCTCCACCTGCTCAGTTTCTCGACAGTATTTTAATAAGAGAAGACATTGAAAATGAAGAAATTCAATAAATAAATACCTACTATTTTCAAAACTGAAGGTTTATTCATAACAAAACCGTACATTGCGTCCAATTATAGCTTACTAATCAGTTTTTCAATAGCATAATTTTCGAAAGGCTTTCATCCACTTCTGATCTCGATACCTCACAAAAAAGGAATTCTCCTAGGTATTAAACTGGTTTTGATCAGTAGATACCATTATTATTTGTTTACTCCTGATGATTCTAAACTCTTGTGGATTATGCTGAAACATGCACTTCTTGATAACTGGGGTCTTAGTAAAATATTATATTTTGCACGTAAACATTCGAAGTAGCCATAATCTACATGATTATAGCTACTTCAACGTGCTTTCAGTTTTGATAGATATTTCTGCACATTTTTGACATAAGAACGTTGTGTAATGTACTCTGTGACGATATGTTTACGTTGTCATGCTCCTAAATCAACTATTGATTGACACTCACTGACAGTAATGACATTTCTCCTCTATCAATTTTGACAAGTTTACTTTTTTTTGGGTGCGTTCACTTCATTATCCTAGATAATTTGAAAGGTTTGTTCGTTTTAGAAGTAAATTCTCACGAAAATAAAAAAACATTTTTTCTCAAAAATGGAGGCCTTTAAAAATGTATGATATAGTTAGAACGACTAGGTTTAGGAATGTCTATCCAAATATATTTAATTTACTCTGGTTGGAATTATTAAATAATAAAAAACCATTTCTGGACATGTCCTTTTGTGAAATAGCGAATAAAATTGTATAATTTTGGTAGTGAATTATTCAATTTAGTTACGTGTGAGTGCACAAGTGTAGTGAAGGTGAAAATAAGTGACTAACGTGGACTTTTCGTGTTCCCCCCAAAAACTCCTATTAGGTTGTTGCAAAGTTACTACCGCTTTACAATAACTTTGACTTGACTGACTAAAGACGACTATGACTGTTTTGTAACTTCGTGCCCGATATCGGGCCATTTACTTGATCGAAAAGAAAAATTACTTGGCACTGGCTAAATGCATAAACCGTGCGAAGCCAAAACCCCCAAAAAATAAAAAAAACTGATGCCTTTACTCACGAACATAATTTTTTTAATTATTATTATTCTACACTGTGTCAACTGCTGAGCAAAGGCCTGCCCCAAATCCCTCTAGGCATCCTTTTCCAGGGCCACCTCGATTCAACCCTTGCAATTCGCGTCTAGGTCGTCTGACCACCTCTTCTTGGGCCGGCCTCGGCAGCGCCGTCCATCCTCAGACACCCACTGTGTTGAGACTATTGCCCTACGGTCACTGTGCAGCCCATTTTAGCGTGGCAGCGTTTTTGCCTACGTCTTAAATACGTTCCTACGTTTTATATAAAAATAAAAATACTATCGCCGAAATTCTATGAACAAAATAGAAAAAAACAGCGTCATTGACAAGATGGCGTATGTGTCACAGATAAAAAATATATTTTTTAAATTAATGATTCTTTATCTTTTAATACAAAAATAAAACGCATTCTCTGTGGTCCAAATTCGGAACGGAAGGTCGAAGTCAGCACGTGTCTATAGCCTAGAAATATTATCTGCTGCTCTCTTTAAGTATGCCGTAACTGATATGATGTAACGCGTGTAAGTATTATCTGACTATTTACTTCTGTTGCTGAATGTGATCCTTATTTATATATCCATATTATCTCAGAGTACTCTTTAGCCCGCAGCTTCGTGAATTCAAATTCGGGAATGATCTCAGGGAAACTTACCAATGGGTTTAAAGTATCCTCTTTAACAGAGCATAATTCTATTATTCCTATTAATAATATAAATGTGAAATGTATGTATGTTTGGATATTTGTATTGTTACATAATACGCCAAAGCGGCCTAACGGATATGAATGACCCGGGTGTTTCCATTGCGAAGACCGCCCTGAGGACACGGTGGAGCATACGGTGGAGGTCTGCCCGGCTTGGGCGGAGCACCGCCGTGTCCTCATGGAGGTGATCGGCGGCGGCGATCTGTCGCGTCCAACCCTGGTCCAGGCCATGGTACGGAGTGAGAGTGCATGGCTAGCAGTTGCCCCCTTCAGCGAAGCAGTCATGCTCGCAAAGAGGGATGCGGCGCACGCGAGAGAGATGCAGTACATGCGCCCTCACAGCCGTGGCCTTCGCAGGAGACGCCCTGGGCGTCGGGAATCCCAGGCTGATTCCCGGCCACCGTAGGCACGGGCTTGCGGACGGCAAGTAATGGATAGCTCGCTGTCCGGTAAGGACCAAGCCCGGATCGACGGCGCGTTGTGTTCCACGGGCGCCTCAAAGAGATGTCAGCAGCAACTGATGGGGCCCGCAAGGGCCGATGCAGCCAGGGGTGCGGGTTGTTCGAAAGAGATACCGCCGCCCCTGGCACACAGGCAACTGAGGGAACACGGGTGGGTTTTAGTCAGTAAAAGTCTGACACGCCCTCCCGCTCCACCCAGAGCGGGAGAAGTTATTTGATGATTTCCTAACAAAAAAAAAAAACGGATATGAATGAAAGGCGCACAGATAGTTTATATTTAGAACTAGCTGTGCCCGCGACTTCGTCCGCGTGGAATTTAACAAAAAAAGCATATATTAATTAAAAAAAAAACTAAAATAAAAGTAGCCTAAGTTACTCCTTATTACATCAGCTACCTGCCAGTGAAAGTCCCGTCAAAAACGGTCCAACCATTTCAGAGATTAGCGGGAACAAACAAACAGACAGACAACAATTTTTTATTATCTTATTTTGGTATATGTACCGTATGGTATATTAATATCCATGTAGCAAAAAGCGGTTATTTTAATATTACAAACAGACACTCCAATTTTACTAATATGTATAGTTAGATGTATAGATATACCAAACTCAAACTCAAACTCAAAGCATTTATTTCAATTAAACCATTTACAGGCACTTTTGAATTGTCAAAAAGTCGATCAGTTGGAAAGTTGAAGCTAGTTGCCCATTCCAAAACGTAGATCTCTATGGAGAAGAACGGGCAAGAAACTCCACGGACACTCTTTTAAAATCAAGTTGAAATATTACAAAATCTTGGGAACATTATTCTTGTTGCTTCTGTATGTGAGAACAATGTAAAAAAATGTAATTATAAACAATTCTAAATACAATAAGCCCTGGAAGTTAGGAGATGACCAGTCTCAACCGACAGCGCCCGTACACGAACTTGACGCGTGGATCAGCACCATCCAGCTCAACCATTTTGTAGGGAACCGAACAAGAATTGTTATGTTCGAAGCCAAACAAACGCTTTACTTTGTGTAAATAATTTCATCATCCACTGCTCTCAAAACGGTGAAGGAAAACATCGTGAGGAAACCGCATGTCTTAGAACCAACAATTCGAAGACATGTGACATGTACCAACACGTACTAGGCCCGCGTGGTGGATTAGGTAAAACGGGCTGTTGTCCGCAACTCCACGTCAAAGCGCGTATTTGTCGCACTATCTTATCTGCTTCGCGTGGTGGATTACGGCCCACTCCCCCCCTCACCGAGAGGAGGCCTGTGTCCCAGCCGTGAGAACAGATTAGAAGCTGATAATGCTATATGAATTTCGTAATATCCCAGTTGTTTGTTTCTGTATTGTGTAATTTTTTTTATTTTTTTTATTTTAGTTTAATTTATTTTGTGTAAATTCAGATACATGACTATGACTATACCTAACGTGGATTAACATAGCGTACTTTTGTCCCGGTATAACATTTCCGCGGGATAATTTTCGACCACCACGCGGGTGAAGCCGCTGGCAAAATCTAGTTAAAAATAATTGAAGAATTAAGCTGTCTTTCCGCCTGATGACCCTATTGACAGCTCACTTCACCTATGTTTTCACGGTGAGTTTGTTACAAAACGGCATGTCGATTCTGTAACCATCTCACCGCGTGAAGTGAGTGTGGAGTGATCTGTCAGTGTCATCCCACTGATGCTAGGGATTGACCACGCATTAGGTCATAAGTGACATGCCAGTGACAGCTCACTCCACGCTCACTTCACGCGGTGAGATGGTTACAGAATAGGCACACAGAGGCCCTAGTGTAAGTTTCATTTAACCATTGCGATAAAACGTATCGAGCGTGTTTGGCGCTCTGATTGGCCCTGTATTGGTGACGGAGCAATCGGAGCGCCGAACGCGGTCGATACGTTGGATCGAGATGGTTAAAAGAAACTCACACTAGAGCCACAGTTGGTCATGGACTCGTGGTCTACTGTTTGCCTTTCATGAAAAGTAACAGATAGACAAAGATCAGCACCCTAATTGCGTAACTCGCGATTAATCATAATCTGTTTCGTTTTGAAACAGATGGCTAAACCATTGCTTCATATGTGCGTAAAATGTGTCTTCTCAACAACGTAATTATCGCAATGAATATTGTTGAATTGTCAAAATTAAACCGATTGTGATTAATCGTGAGTTACGCAATTAGGGTGCTGGACTCTAATTGCCTAACACAATACATCACTATCGGTAGCAATAAGCCCCTGTCGGCAAAGTGTCCTGTCGAAGTAGTCTTGTCGGTGTTCAGTCTGTCGGCGTAGTGTGTGTCGGCGTTTAGTCGTACACGGGTTATTATGTGTGGGCATTTATAATAATAAAAAGTAAGTCAAACGATCTGCCTTGTCTTTTCAACTATGTTGGGGTCGGCTTCCAGTCTAAGCGGATGCAGCTGGATTCCAGTAATTTACATTGAGCGACTGAACCGATTGCCTATCGGACCTCCGCAACCCAGTTGGTGGGTAACACGATACCCCTCTGCAAGCCTTTTGGACTTCTGACTACCCGTAACGGCTGTCAAAGATCTACGAATATGATCTACAGTCTGAGCCAGCGGCATCAAATGTTTTCCAAGACACGGAGGAGTCTTGAAATGTGATGGATGATCCAGAAACCAACCGCGGCAAGCGTAGCTTAACCATCGATTGACCCGTGCGGCTGAATTAATTAACCACTCTAAATAACAGCACTCCAGCTAGGTACACATAATTTAACACAAGCTAGAAGCAATATTACAAAATCATCTCCAAAAATATAAAAAAAAACCGGTACGAACGAGTAAGTTTATTTAAAAATTGCTTATTAATGGCGGACAGGCTAAAAATAGCATCACAAAATGCTTGGCTTTCTAATTTTGGCTCGCTTACCTCACAGAACTGTACAAAATACCTACGAAGCACCAAAAAACGCGAATAAAAACACTTATTGATAAAAAACCTGTTTATTTTTTTTTGTTGTTTTGTCTGTTACGCTGCAAATTATATGCGCAGAAGGTAAAGTTTGATCGAGAACTGTGGCCCTAGTGTGAATTTCATTAAACCAACTCGATCAAACGCATCGAGCGCGTTCGGCGCTCCGATTGGTCCGTCACCAATCCAGGGCCAATCGGAGCGCCAAACGCGCTCGATACGTCTGATCGAGATGGTTTAATGAAACTCACAATAGCCCCCACTGCACCCTAAGTTCACACGAACGTAGTAAAATCGCGGCAGGATTTATTCGCGAATTTAATTTTCAACTCTCGGATTTGAACAGAGCATTAAGAATCCAACAGTCTTTTACTGTTCGATTTTCAACTCTCGGCGCTAAGCAGTGCGTTGAAAATTCAGTGCGCGAAATCACGCCGCGATTTTATAACGTCAAGTGGGAACGAGGGCTAATTGCGCACTATCAATCAGAATCAGAATCATTTTGAAGGATATTGGTACGCACGGCTACACATCAACCTATACATTTCCAGTTTACGCTGATCTCGCACTGTACGGAAATCCTACACAATGCTAGATCGGCTTATGCTGGAACTGTATAGCTTGATGTGTAGCCGTGTGTACCTACACCATTGCTTCATATGTCCGAAAAAATTGTCTGCTCAACAACGCAAATAACGCAATGATTATGGTTGAAATGTCAAAATGACAGCCATTCTTACTGATACTGTATAGTCCGCGTCGTGTAAGAAGTCCCACGGAATATTATTGAAACTTATATGTAGTTTGCATAAATCTATAGTGATAGAGCTTATTTTCGAATGTTGAGAGCGACGGAAGCGTCACCCTGAGGGGTAATCTTACGTGAAACGGACTCTACGCAATTACCCCTATGTTTAGAATCAGACTTTATTTATTTGTCGTTTGCAATCTTCAACCCCAAATAACACGGTCGGGGATTGAGGAATATGGAGTTTCCATTACTCCCTTCATTGAATATCACTGAGCACATGGAATATAAATCATGGACGGTGGATGTCCACGATAATAATATCATGTTAGAAATTTTGAAAGCCCAGAAACAGTCATCATCATCATTGCCTAGGATTTTCTAAACTATGTAAGGTCGGCTTCTAGTCTAACCGGATGTAGCTGAACGCTAGTATTTTACACAGAGTTAAGTTGCCTTTCTGACCTCCACAAACCAGCTACCTATTTACCGTTGCGTTGTCATAGTGATTAAATAAATTTGAAATGTAGTGAACCTTCTTTACAATTTATTTTTTTATGTTGGCAAACTTTGTTAGGAACATCGTACCTACTTTTTTGATGTTTTATGATTTTGACTGTTTTGTTCTAATTAAAGTTACCTGTTAGCGTGGGATTTCCCATATTAAAATCCATAAGAAGGGTGATGGAAAGAATAAGATACCACAGTGCGTAGTCTATAGAAATGTCTGATGAAATTATAAGATTACTTATGTAGGTCCCGCAGACTCTCCATCCGCTTACCGGCCCATCGTGCTGCTCGACGAGGTGGACAAGCTCTTTGAAAGAGTAATTGCAGACCGCCTCGTCCGGGAGCTGGTGCGGGTGGGGCCGGAATGTGCGGAGAGCCAGTTTGGTTTCCGCAGGGGGCGCTCCACGGTGGACGCCATCATGCGCGTGCGAGCCCTCACGACGGGGGATGCTGTGGCCCGGGGTGCGGTCGTCTTGGCGGTGTCTCTAGACATCGCCAATACCTTCAACACCCTGCCCTGGAGTTGCATCAGGGAGGCACTCCGGTATCACCGGATGCCGACCTACCTCTGTCGTGTGGTCGAGGCCTATGTGTCGGACAGGGCCGTCATCTACGGTCACCAAGGAGAATGGAACTGGCGAGAGATGTCGTGCGGTGTCCCACAGGGATCGGTCCTGGGGCCGCATCTGTGGGACATCGGGTACGACTGGGTGCTGCGCGCCGACGTCCCTAGCGGCGTCAGCGTAGTTCGCTACGCTGACTACACGCTGGTCCTGGTGCAAGGGAGGTCGTACCAGGCGGCGGCCGACTTAGCGACAATCGTCGATAGGATCCGGCAACTGGGACTCGAGGTGGCCTTGCACAAGTCCGAGGCCATGTGTTTTCATGGTCCTCGGAATGCGCCACCGACTTGTTCTTAGATAATGGCACACTAAAATTGTCCCTTTTTAGGGTTCTGTACCCGAAGGGTAACTAACGGGACCCTATTACTAAGCCTCCGAATAGATAGACAGTTGGAATTTTCACAGAATGAATATTTCTGTTGCCAACAACGAATAATAAAAAATAAAAAAAAACAAAGCTCAAAATTAATTCTAGAACATGTTTTATTTAGAACTCAAATCATTGCACTGCCGCGCAACGAAACGTCAAATCAGTTGACTTGTTTTCAAACCAAGCCATGGAACCAAATCATTCAGCTAAAAACGTAAAAAGGTCATTAAAAAAAAAAAAACTTGGCTGTCGCAATAATAAGTTTTTTCGAAAGTAAAGTATTTTTTTTGCTGTCCATGGCCAGCAGTTTTTGTTCGATTTGAAAACGAACTTTACGTAAATCGACAAAACGGACGTCGTTCTTCAATCTTGATGATTTTTGAAAGAATGGAGTTTAAAACAATAGTTTATGCCAAGATGAGCACATGGAATTAGGAAGTACCCTTGAGTAGGTACCTATACGTTCTGACTGAGTAAAAAAATGCATATAGTTTCAATGCTGTGCGTAGGTTCCTGGGGACTGGGTGAGATCCTGTCCTCGGTTTGGGTTTTTTCATTAAGATTCTCAGAAGTTGCTAATTTGTTAGATCCCTTATATAAAAGTTCATAAGTCTAACATACCTACCTAATGTGGTGCAATTTACGTAAGTAGGCACTACAAAAAGATACTGCGTAGGTACCTTTCAGGCGTAATGCGATTACATTTTTAATAGGAAATGAATTCAGAGTTTCATTAAAAACAACATGACAATCCCAATAATGTTGTTTTCCGTAAGTTAAATAAATAGCAAAAAACATCTACTTACGCCTTTCTTTGAGCTGTATGTAGACATCATGCATCTTTTTCAGTTTATTTTGCCGGTAAGTTAAAAATAAACGTAAAACTAACTTTCGAAACGAACCGGGTTCTCGATATTGCGTCACTGTACTCACTGTAGTTTTTGCGCCATCTTTTGAGTATTTTTCCGTCAGTTAGAGGCCAGTGGAACTTTTTGGTTTAACGCCCATAGTTAAGTTGAAATTTTCCTTGTTGAGGATAGGTATTAATTTAATAGTAATCACGTTTGGAATCCCTGAAGGGTTATGTAGAGGGTGCCTACTCCCTTATTTTGGCAGTTTTTTTTTAATTTATTTATTTAAAAGTAATTATACTACAGAGGTGTTACTAAATTCTAAACTCGCCAAACTTTTACGTTTGATGGCGAGAGAGTTATTTTTGATACCAATTTATAATCACTACCTAGTAGGGGGCGACCTTGTTGTCGGCAACCGGGCACAAATCTAGTGTGTGCACTCTTATAGTACGATGGGACGGCAATCCCACGTCACTGCACGACCGGAGAGAGATCAGGCGTAGTATCAACGGCTTTCTGAGACACAGGGGTATCACACCGCCGACCTGTTATTGAGAAATTCCTAATGAAAAAACTCGATAACACTTTGTGCGAACCTGGGAATCGAACCACGCTTGTATGACACCAACGGGGCAACGTGGCGGGAGAGAACGCGGGGTACATTAGGTGAGGACGTGAGTCCGGCAAGCAAATCCCAAAAACTTCAAAGAACCAAGAATGAAAGCAAGATGATGGAGCAATTCGATCCTTCACTAGTTGCTACCATTATAATGATGAATTGCAATAAAATGTACCAGAGTTCATTTGCTTACGGCTAAAACATATTGGACTTAATGAGGTTTAAACACGGTGCATTTTACTTTACAGACTATTTGCACGGGTTTACACTTACACGTGCAGTTAGCAAGTCACTGGACTCGCGAGTCAGCGAGTTTTTTTATTTATCTATCTTTATGTTATTTGCAATCTGCATTATCATTACAAAGTTGTCGAGAGGAAAAGTTTTGAGTAAGAATGTAGATTCAAAGTGTCCTTCACCACACAATCCTCACCTTTGAAAACTTCATGAAAATAAATTTTGAGAACGCCAAAAAATAGTCAATAAATAGTCATAAATAGTCACCAAGGTAACAAAAATAGTCGCATTAAGATTCCGAAGTTATAGCTATATGTTGGTGAGGATTGTGGGGTGAATGTCACCACACAATCCTCACCTCAGTACGAGCAAACGGCTGGTAGTATCGACTTGGTTTCTATTCCAAAAAATAGTCAAAAAATAGTCGTAACGCTATGCCAAATCTCAAAAATAGTCATTAAGGAATTCCAGAGATATAAAGGTGTCTTGGTGAGGATTACGTGGTGAGCCTTTCTCGCCACAATCCTCACCTTATTACCGCGGAACGCTTACGTTTTTTAATTTGAATTTGGTGTAAAAAAATAGTCAAGAAATAGTCGTCTCCAACCATGAAAATTTGGGCCTGATTTACTATGTAGAAGTGTGTTAAACTTCCATGTAAACTTCTACATACATTTTCGAGTCGAGTACAGTCGAGCACAAAATTATTAAGTACGTATTTTTTAATGATTTAGCCGAATACCAAATACTCATGCTCTCTGTCAAAGTGCTGAATGTTCCGCGGCTGATTGTTCGGCATTTTGACTTTCGAATTGCCATTGCGGCTGCGATGCGTGCGAGGTTGTCGGGCGGATAGTTTTTTTTATCTTTATCTATGAATGATACTTACCAAATATATAAGATTTATTAATGGTATGAAGTGTAGGGGATGTGATAAAAAAAAGCAATTTAAGAAGGAATAAAATATTTGTTTGTATCACAATAATTACAGTTGGTTTCTTTATTAAAACAACACTAAATATTCATTTGTTTAAAAAATTATCGACATGTCAATTCATGTTCCAAACGTGACCCTATGGTAGTCTCGCTATCATTTTAGATAGAATAGATACGATAAATTTAAAAGTTGCCTTTTTTAACCCCCGACGTTAAAACGACGGGGTGTTATAAGTTTGACGTGTGTGTGTGTGTGTCTGTCTATGACATCGTAGCTCCCGAACGGATGAACCGATTTTGGTTTTGTTTGTTTGTTTGAAAGGTGAATTAGTCGAGAGTGTTCTTAGACATGTTTCATCAAAATCGGTTAAGCCGTTTGAAGATTATCAGTTCTTTTCAGGTTGATGAAGGGATTTGAGCATCTTCCACGGGTCTGATCAAGTCGAAATTTGGTATTCTATTACTTCAATGATATTAGACGAACAAAGTAACCTGAACCGATGCTGGAGCATCACCTGGAATTTCCAGGATACCCAAGTAACTCACTAAACAAACAGCAAAAGTATCGTGTTTGGGTTCATTAAAAAGGTCTCAGTGAATAGGTTATAGATAAATGGTGGTCAGGACGAAGAATGAGGATAAATTAGTAACAAACTTCACTGTGGGAAACATACGCAACGCTGCGATGTCTCGCTTAAATCTAAGCGAGTAAAAGTTAAATTTAAAATTTAAAAAGCCCCCGACCCAAAAATAAAAACTCTAATAAGTAAAAAAAAAATATTTTTGGTCTTATAAGTTGTAGGTGATATTTTGATTAACGTATTGTCAAGTCTGGAGACAGCTAATGCAAATGCTAGGCCACCTCTGTTTGGTGTTTTCTTTGACCATCCCCCGACTTGACAATACGTTGATTAAAATATTACCTACAACTTAAAATACCAATAAATATTTTTTTTTTACTTTTTAGTTTTTTCATGCAGTCGTCGTACTGGCCAGTGCGATCAGTGGCGGTACCTTCGTAGAAGCCGAAAAGCCCAGCTTGCCCTAATAAAATTGTAATTATTATATTTAGTTATCTTCAGTTTTCTAGCCAAAATTATGATAATGGTGTTAGTAATACTAGCAAACATGAGAACATGAACCAATCCCTTAGCTGTTTTTTAATAGGAAAAAAATCTGTCGGCTTGCCTTGATTGTGACGCCTAGGCACGCCACTGAGTGCGATTATTCTAAAAAGAAGGTTGGCGCACTGACATGAACTAAGTATTAATGCATTTTCAGTGGACTGACGGTATAGAAAATCATCAAATAGAAAGATTCGAATTTCAAAACTCTCTCCACGCTAGAGGATAAAATTCACTTTGTACGCAGATTTCGAATAATAAATAGAATCTTTCCGAGGTTGTGAGGTGAAAAAATATTTGGATCTTAATGAACATAAAAACGAGGTGTAGCGAGACTCGGTGACGTCATAAAAGCGATGTGAGGAAAATACTCGATTCATGACATGATTTATGTTGAATGATGGTTAAATCGAATGAAAAATCAAAATGCATTATGATGTTAGGATTTTTAATTTCAATTAAAACATTACTAAATATTAGTAAAAAAATATTTACATAGCCACCGGAAGGAAATGTCTGGAGAGTCAAGAAACAATGTATGTAACTACAGTATTCTGTTAGCGTTTTAAATTAATATAAAACAATATTAAGTAAATAAAATAGTTTGCAATTTTTAACCGACTTCCAAAAGGAGGAGGTTCTCAATTCGTCGGAACCTTTTTTTTTTTATTTTTTTTTATGTATGTTCCCCGATTACTCGAAGATGGCTGGACCGATTTGGATAATTTTTTTTTGTTCGAAAGGGTATACTTCCCAGGTGGTCCCATGATCATCAAGTCAGGATCTGATGATGGGATCCTGGAGAAATAGAGAGAACTCTTCAAATTTTATAGGCACACTTGAAGCAATTTGTGTAGTTTTTGGAAGAGTACTTTTGCGGAGTGGTTCCATTTCAATTTGGTGAAGATCTGATGAAGAATTTCGGAGATAGGCAATGGAACTCCTCAATAAATGATAGCAAATGGACAGGGATTGCTGAAATCTCATGTCTGTCAATTGTTTACACCAGTTAATAACATAACATCACGCCGGTACGCTGTGAAGGGGTAAGCACATGTGAACCACTAAAAAGTGAAAAATAAAAAACTTTTTTCAAAAAAATAACAACCGACTTCCAAAAAAACACTAAAAAGTGAAAAATAACTTTAATTTCGGAAGGCGGTGACAAAAAAATAAAATATATATCCAAAGTCACCGCCTTCCCAAATTAAAGTTATTTTTCACTTTTTAGTGTTTTTTTGGAAGTCGGTTGTTATTTTTTTGAAAAAAGTTTTTTAGTGTTCGCGACTGTACCAAAATACAATGTATGTAGAAGTTTACATGGAAGTTTAACATACTTCTACATAGTAAATCAGGCCCAAATTTTCATGGTTGGAGACGACTATTTCTTGACAATTTTTTACACCAAATTCAAATTAAAAAACGTAAGCGTTCCGCAGTTATAAGGTGAGGATTGTGGCGAGAAAGGCTCACCACGTAATCCTCACCAAGACACCTTTATATCTCTGGAATTCCTTAATGACTATTTTTGAGATTTGGCATAGCGTTACGACTATTTTTTGACTATTTTTTGGAATAGAAACCAAGTCGATACTCCCAGCCGTTAGCTCGTGCTGAGGTGAGGATTGTGTGGTGACATTCACCCCACAATCCTCACCAACATATAGCTATAACTTCAGAATCTTAATGCGACTATTTTTGTTACCTTGGTGACTATTTATGACTATTTATTGACAATTTTTTGGCGTTCTCAATATTTATTTTCATGAAGTTTTCAAAGGTGAGGATTGTGTGGTGAAGGACACGATTCAAAACAGGGGCGTAGCTACCGCCTTGTCAATGATGAGGGTCCCCCTCGAGCCCTGACGTATTAAAAAGTATTTCTTTTAAAATACTCGTTGAATAGAGCTCCCTAAAATAGGGTTGAGCTACACGGTGACTGATAAATACATGCCGTCTGTTGGGACAGGTCGGCTCAAAGCTGCAATGGATCTTTCTTCAAAACGACATTCTAGATATGGTCCTGCATTGTTAGACTCACATAAAATTCAAGTAATAGGAATAATGTTTGGACTATAAAAGAGACCATGACCTCTGAGTTTGTTTTGGCTTTTCTTCTCAGGGAACAGTCAGCTAGGAAATGCCATCTAGTTTTTAAAATAATGACCAACAAAGTATTGACGTGTAAATAGTGTCATATAAGATCTACTTACTTATATATAAACATTTCATTTAATTTCAACATAGTACTTTTGTTGATGAGACGCCCCAGACGCGGTCGCAGCCAAAGACTGGGGGGGGGGGGGAGTCACAGACAAAGACTACCTACATAAAAATAAGAAAAGTTATTATATTTTCGAAAAAATACTATTTTAAGCTTTACGGCTTTGGGGTGAGTCATGACTCCTAGGACCCCCACCCTCGGACCGCGCCTGAGAGGCCCGCAATGAATGATTATCTAATGAAAATATGAAAATTAACGTAATTTGATTCTCTCAATGTCTTCAAACTACTGAAGCAGGACAGGACCATTCTTGGATTAATTTAGTAAAATCAATCAGAAAATGTAACCTAGTCTCTCGAAGTCGAGACAGGATACCCTAATTATTGAGCACAGTAAGACCACAATAGCCGTTAGGTTAAGGGAACTGTTTTCTTTATAAAAAATACAATATAGTCTTTTTGAAATTGGCTGCAGTCGGGTATAGGGCCCCTAACAAATCTTGATACAGGGACTACCTACGCTACTAATATAACAGAAGAGAAAGGCCAAAAATACATAGGATGGTCTGTGTGAAGGATGCTTTGGCTAGAAAGGGGTGACAATCGAGATGACGACTAACAGAGAATTATGGGAGCTCCTGCGCCGCTCGAGTACGGCGCGTAGCTTGCGCGCGGACGGCACAGGGGCAGCGTACGAACATGAAATGCACGCGCGCAGTTCGCAAGCGGCGCATTCGACAGGTCTGGGACACATCCTAAGACCCCTGCCCATCAAACTAGGAGAATCCTGTATCTTGAATTGTTTGAATGCTTCCTGAACGTGGCGCACCCACAGTCAAGTTTGATTCCCAAGACTGGGCAGTGTTTTTCATCAGAATTGTCTTAGCAACAGGCTGAAGTTTGGACTTATATGACAAGGAGGAAGCGACTAGCTGTCAATGAATTTTTCGCTCAAGAAACTTACAAAACTTTGTAGGTACGGTTTTGGTAAAAGAGACATTACATATTTTAAAGCGTGGCAGAGCAACCTGCAATTCACGGTTGCAGGCTGCAAGCATGAATTCAGCACACAAATACCCAGAATAAAATACGCCAAAATCATAGTATAGTATGATTCAAAATAAAATACTTGCTCCACAAAGCGCCTAGCATACGGTAGCTTGGTTGGCTCACCGTCGTTCACCACTTAGGCTCCCATACGTAATTAATTCATCTCAAACTTTCTGCCCCGGTTCGACAAAATCGTAGATCCGGGGCTGCGAATACACCTGGGAAAATTTTCGAAGGTTGTTAAAAAAATCAGATGCAATGAGTCGCGGTAAAAATGTACGAAGCAGCATTTTTGTTTTTACTAATTCTTCAACGCAGGGGCTTTCCAGAATCATGTAGGTAGGTAGTTAGTGAATAAATGGTTTCAGTTTGCGCGTCGATGTCCTATTTCCAGAGAGTACTCGTTTGTCACAGCGACAATAGCATGTATTCGCTCAGCAATGCTTGCTTGGCGGGCAGAACAATCGTTATGAAACTCACGGTTGGTACCTACATACGCATACTAGCGATAGTTCATCGCCCACTTGCTGCTAGTAGACTCGGCTTTTAGTTGCTAGCATATTAAAATGTACCTACTCTGTAGTTGTGGTTGCCAACTCTCTTCTCGCTATCGCTGGTGGTGGAGAAAACCCCTTGTTTTAATTTACTAATATAACTCGTAACGACATCTATCGTAATTTCTAGGAACTACGTCAATTAGCGCCAATTAAACAACTCTGCAGGCACCGAAACGGGAAACCCATTAGATGACTCCTATCTACGAGCTTGACTTGAAGATCCGCTAGATGGCGCCACAAGCCTAATAAGAATTGCATTATTTTAGTGGCACCATTTTAAAATTATTAATTTGTTGTGAAGAAATTTTTTTTACTAGTAATCCAGCCCTGCTTCGCGCGTGTCCGTTTCAATTGCGCGGCCACGGCGGTATTAAAGAAAAATCTACCAAGATTTTGTAAAAATTGACTCCCAAAACCATACATTTATCAATTATGGTTAAAAATATATAGGGGTATAAACGTAGCCACGCCATTGAAACGCAGAGAACCGCGCGGCCACGGAGATCTTTCAAACTAAGCGTTGCAGACCTGAAATTTAGGTAAATGATAGATTGAATTTGTAAAAAAATTGTAAAAATAAAAAAAAACTTATGTTCATATTTTAGGAGCTGTAAGACTATAACCAAATGGCCGCGCCATTGAAACGGTGAAAAACACGATATCGCCGATACCTCGCTGAAAAAGCATCCAGAGTGCGCGATAGGCTTGCAGTAGGATTTCAAAGAGGGTAAATAAAGTTGAAAAAAGTAAGAAAAGAAATGACGTGATCCACCAACCGCCAGTTTATTATCAATATTATATTACAATATAACAAATAAAATAGTTTTAAAAACCTGTGCAGGTGTTATTAGCTAATACATAGGAAATCATATTATTTTATAATAATTAAATATAACGCGTATTTTTTTAATGAGAACAAAAAATACAGATGTCTTGGTTGGTTTTTAAAATAACAGATCGCATTAGGAATTAATCGCGATTGCGTTTATGCGATTAGTCGTGCGACCGCCAACAAAATACTGTTCTAATTTTTTTTTGCAATGGACTGTTTGACGATCTTTTGCGACTACGCTCTGGTAATTAAGTTAATATTATATACGTTAACGAATTTCCAAATGCGATCTTAGTTGTCGAGAATGTGTGCCATGTCTTATAGCGATGCTTTAGGTGTAAACCAGTGGGTTTGATTGAGACAAAAGTTTTTTTTTAAATCAGTCTTGTGTTAACTCTACATAGTATAAAACAAAGTCGCTTTTCGTGCCTGTACGCTTAAATCTTTTAACTACGCAACGGATTTGAGGAAGGTTTATATGTGTAATACACCGACCTCCACGAGGACGAAGCCGCTGGCAAATGCTAGTTTTGCTATATGGCCAACCCGTTTTGAGCAAGCGTTGTGTGTGATGCTCGTGCCTTCTCTGTATGAGAAGACGTCTTTGTCCTGCAGGCTTAGCACCAGAACCGTAGAGAAGCGTTCTGTTGACGGAATAGTAGACAAAAATGACGTTTCCGTGTAAACAGTTGACAGTTTAGTACCGAGAAATGTAGACAAGCGATTTTTATCCTAAGGTGGAGCAGAAATAAAAAGCGTCATGCTAAGCCTACTGTAGTGATATTAATATTTTGATAAATATGTGAACGCAATTTAGATAAAATAATTCACATAACTTCTTCACTATTTCATTAATACTTTTCTTATTAAAACTCATTTAGCAGCCTTGTGCCGAGGTTCTATATTTAACCTACTTCAAAAAAGGAAGAGGTTAGGTTGTTTTATGAGTATTTCTAAGTACAGAACCCCGATTCGACTTTTCTCAGTCATTTAATAACTTGACATTTTTTTGTAACATTAAAACAATACATTTTTTTTGTATTATTTGTCTACCTGGTTAGGCTCGCCCCTATTACTTGAGACTTGAACGTAACTGGCGAAATGTTGGTTTACCACCTCTGCCTATCTTTGGGAAGAACAGGCGTGATGTTATTGTTTCACATTATTATTGTTTGCACCAAATATTTTGATCCAAATTCGACGTTTCATCGGAATTTTTTCGCGCACTGAATTTTCATCTGTCGGTGTTGAACTGAGAATTGATAATTCAAAAGACTGCATCTCAGCCCGTCGAAAATCATTACTGTTCGATTTTCAACTGTTGACGTTAAGAAGAGCGTTGAAATATCAACTGTTGACATTAAGAAGAGCGTTGAAATATCAACTGTTGACGTTAAGAGCGTTGAAATTTCAATGCGCAAAAAAAACCGGCACGATTTTATTACGTCCATCGGAGAAACGTGGGCCAAAATACTTTTAAAATACCACTTAAGCCGAGATTGATAAACGTTACTTCACCCGTGCTTTGGCTAAGATTTTTTTTTTTTCCTTTTTGGCAACTGATCTCGACTATTATGTCAGCGTCGCGGCTAAGAGATATGTTCCCGTCTCTATCTTGCATTTGAAGTTAGAATGTGACAGGAATAAAGTCTACCGTCAAAAGCCACGAAAGGTCCAGCCCGTTTCTTGCTGCCTCCCTCTTCCAGCGACGCCCTAAACAGAGGTCCGTACCTCACAGGGGTTGCCCTTAGCGTGTACTCGCTTAGTTTTAAGTTTTTAGCCCTGGCCGGAGGCTTTAATTTATTAAGGGGTACAAGCAACAGTTGACCTGCGAGATGCCATTCCCAAAAAAAAAAAAGTCTTGGGGTCACAGTGGACGATCCCACCTACAATTCCATACTAAGCGAAGCTAAGTACACATGGGTATCTTAGCTATGGATTACTGAACCAAAGCAGTGTTGCAGTAATGTTTATTTATCTCGGTCAAACCAATGATATTATAAGTATAAAAGAGGTGGTACTCTGAAAGTTGCACACGTCAAAATTTGGCTAAAAATTAGCCTAGTTACGTATCGTCCTGTCTCTTTTTCGCTCCCGGTAATTACGACATGCCGTCCTATTTCCACGTGTCACCTAATACTGACACGTCATAACTTTGCTAATATATCTATATAATAGGTGAAGCAAAAGACTGTGTACCCCTTGTTACGAAAACTACGCGTACGGAGGAGTATGAAATTTGGCAAAGTTAAAGTTTATATCGAGAACGAGTGCAGAAAACGAATATTTTTGTATAATAAATGCATTAAGTTTTAAACGAATTATGGTCGAATTTCGACCACTAGTTAGTCTAGTTACGTATCGTTTTGTCACTTTCGCTCCCGATAATTACGACACGTCATCCTGCTCCCACGTCTCATCTAAAAGTATGACATTTTGCCTTTTAGATCGAATGTTGGGTAGGCAGGCGCGGTCGCAGCCAAAGCCTGGAGGGGGGGGGGCGGGGTCATAAGCAAAGACTACCTACATATTAATAAGAAAAGTTATTATATTTCCGAAAAATTGCTATTTTAAGCTTTAGGCCTGAAACTGCGTTATGCGGACGCCCGCGACGGTCACCCGTCGCGTGTCTACGGGAGTGGGCTCCATGGGATCGTGACGACCCCTATCGCGAGGCCATTTTATTTACTACTAACTGCTAACCGCGGCTCCGAACCGTGGATGTCGGAAATTATCCCACGGGACTTGCAACCGCGACCTAAAGTAGCCTACCCTGCGACGGACGCCCGCGCGGGGTCCCTGTAACGGAGCACATTTGTATGAAACCGTGCGGACGTCCGCTTAACACAGTTTCAGGCCTTACGTTTACGGCTTTCACGGGGTCCGGCTTACGGGGGTCATGACCCCTAGGACCGCGCGTGTGGGTAGGTAATCTGTAGATAGGTAAACTACCCAACATCTCTCTCTTAATACTTATAATATCATTGGTTCTAACTATGGTTAAACCACTGGAAAAACGCCTCCAGACCAACAGTTGTTTTAAAACTCATTCAGCAACAGAAAACGGTAATATATTTATATTGCAAACTGTCAGTCTTTTAAGTAAATATGGTGGTATACTGTCACATGTTTACAGGGGCCCTACAAACGACACATTAAGCGATTCCTCTAAAAGCAATTCACTTCCTGAATTCCCCTACGATTCTGCTATTTGACATTTTACTTTAATAAAGCAATTCATAATTTGGTGACCATTTTATGAATTTCCATACAAAACTGCCAAACAGATGAATTGCGTGCTGTCTACGCAGATAATATTATGAATTGTCAGTTTGTGACCATTTTATGATTTTAAATATGATTCATAATATTATGTTCCGTGTGGTGCCGGACGTAAAAGAATAGCACCATCCCATTTCATCCAGTCGGTGTCGTAGAAGGCGACTAAGGGACTTACTGGAGAATGGGCAGCAGCGTTCTCTATGCATTTGACCACTGCGAGATCGCCAACCCGCAGGCGCCAAGCGTGGCGATTATGGCAAATCCCCCCTTTTGGGGGAGGCTTATGTCCAGCAGTGGACGCCTTTTGGCTGATATGATGATTCTGCCAAAGCGTCCTTTTTAGACGCCCAGGATATATTGACGATTAGAAAGAGACTGTCACGGAGGCAGAGAGCAAAGAGAGAGAGAGTGTGAGAACAGTGATTTACGAGTCGTAGGTCGTAGGTCCGAACCCAGACGCTTTACTTTCGTGCAAATTATTTTATCACCACTCCTCTTAAAACGGTAAAGGAAGACATCATAAGAAAATCAGCGTGTCCTAGAACCAGAAATTCGAAGACGTGACATCTCATTTGGGAAAGAGGCTCGAGTATGCTATTAATACTATAAATTTTAATATCTGTGTTTGGATGTTTGTTACCCATTCACGCAGACAGCTGTACGGATTTGGATGAAATTTGACACATAGGTAGGTTTATAACCTGGACTAACAAAGCACTTTTTATCCAGGTATTACGTTCCCGTGGGGTAATTTCCGACCTCAACGCGGGCGAAGGCGTCAGCAAAAACTAGTATTTTATATATATATTTGAGCACTAAAACATGACAGCATAACACCATAATACAAGGTCAAATTAAATTAACTAGAAAAACTTCACAGAGAGGTATCGATATCTTAACCTATTAATTGCTGGAAATGGTAAGTTTAAAAATCATATTTTTTTATTTTATCATGGTAAAATCACCTCTGTGAAGTTCCACTAGCTAATTTACTTTGACCTTGTATTTTATAAGTAAAGGCACACATCGAACGCAGCCGTGCGACACGGCACACAGTTGCGACAGATGCGACGGGCGCGCTTTTAATAGTCGTCGATGTCGTACAGGTTGTCGATCTCTTCGTCGTCGAGCTGCATCGATTGGAAGTCTACCTTGTAACGAAGAAGACCTGTGAACAATGATGAGATATATTAGATTTTTTTTTTTTTACGAAAACCTGTCGAAATTCTGTCACTATTTATATTGGGTGGTGCAATTCAAAACTATTCGATACGCTTCCGTGACGAATCGAACATAATTATTGACATACAAGGTCAAGTTAAATTAGCTGGCAATACTTTAAGTTAGAATGGTGTTTTTTCCCTTGGTTTTCGATATGGGAACCCATCACGTGGGTAAGTATTGCCAGCTAATTTAATTTGACCCTGTAGGAGGATTCATCTTAAAACTTTACTCACAAAATTTACTCTTCCAACAACTTTGCTGTAGAGGGCAAGGTGGTTCAGATTCTACAAAATGTGTCATTTTCTAAACGACCGCCTGTCGAATGGTTGTGAATAGCTACGCTGTAGTCATATAAAGAACGCTTATACCGGTTGACTTTGAACTTATTGGCATTGCTCTAGTATAGGGAGTGAAAATAAATAAGAACTTATTTTAGGGTGTGATGTGATAGTTTGAAATACTGAAAGAAATATTTAGTTAAATTTTGAATTATATTTTATTTCTTAAATTTTTTTTTTGGTTACACCTCTGCCTATCCTTGCAAAGACTCCAGGCGTGGTGGTATGTTATGTTGTGTGTGTATATTGTGCTTATAAAAATCTTTTACACATCATAATGAAAGAATCTTTATATTAATACGTGAAGCAAAAACGTCGCATCCTTTTTACGAAAATTACAGTTAACCGACCCATCATACAACGTCAGATACAGTAACTCTCTGCCAACCATTTCAAAATCAGCCGGCAACAGCTTTTTACTAGTTCTACGAAGAAGAAAAGAAGATAAATAAAATAAACAAATTGCTAAATACAATAGCATTTAGGTCTACAAAATCGATGCATACAAAAAAAATAATGAACCCTACCCTGTCTTTTAAACTAGGAGACCTGTATTTTAAGAGACAGTGTTCAGCCAAAATTTGAATTTAATCAAACTGAAGTTCACAAGAGTGAAAGTGTGACGTTCGCCATTATAATATTCACTTATTCTAGCAAAAGGAGCATATGACGCAACGCATGCAGAATTAGAAAATCGATAAAACAATTCACAGTAAAAAAGTAGACAAATTGCGCAGCAAAAGTAAAAAAAAAACGACTAACACTACTTTTTAAAAGTTGTATCCCTTGCATACTTAATTAAAATATTAAAAAGTTTGTCAAGGTAAGTTCCGCGCTGCGGTACGACCGTCCGTATCAAATTTAAAATGTTGCAACATTTAAAAATATTTCAGGAGGTCGGGGGGCGGAATAAAATGGGGCAAAACATAATATTGTAAGTATTAAAAAAAAAACTAAAAAAACACGCTTTAAAAACCAAACTAAAAAGTAGAAAATAATTTAATTCTATTAAAAAGCGTGGGGTGCTTTTTGAGGTATTTTTATAATCAATTAATATCAAGCACCCCACGCTTTTTTTAAACTATTTTTTATTTTCTATTTTTTAGTTTTGCTAACTACAAAAGCGTTTTTTTTTCTATTTTCTTTTTAAATTATTGAATTGTCATAGGTCCTCGATAAGTCTACAAAGTTTAAATGAAATATTGTCAATTTAGCTGGAATTTGATACACGGTACTATTGAGACTTTAGGGGTCTCCCTGCACCGGGCTGGAATAATAAAACACTTTTGTTCAGTAAATTGATTAAGTATTTCTATAAGAGCATTCTACGAGTACATTTTTATCTTCTTCCTTTTTAACCGACCGAAAAAAAAATAAGAGATTTTCAATTCGACCGTATAAATATTTTTTATTACTGAATTGCCGTGCTCTTGACCTCGATCACGCCTGATGGTAAGCGACTGATGAGGTCTATGATGGATCGAGCGTGCCCAGAAGATGCCTGTTCACTTTTGTTTTGAAGATAGACGGGCTTGTTGGGTCAATCTCACGCCTACTGTTTTAATTATCTACCTACTATTCTATCTCCAAATTAGTTAGACCGTCCGTACAACTCAAATTAAAAGCATTTATTTCAAATAAACCAATTCCAGGCAGTTTTGAATTTTCAAGGGGTCGGTCAGAGATAAAGCTAGTTGCCCATTCCAAAGCGTAGTAGGTACCTTTAGAGAATAACGGGCAAGAAACTCCATGGACACTTAAAAAAGGTCCTTCTTAGTTCCCTTAAAAAGGCCCTTTTGGTATTTATTATCATTGTTTTATGTTTCATTCATAGTCTAAAGGTTCTATAAGCTGTAATGCCAATAAACACATTTTTCTTTTAAATCAAACAAGTTGCTTACATCATTTATGTTCAAATTATCAAATTAAAAGAAGTGCACATTGAAAGCATCCATGATTAAAACAAAAATAAAATAACAATTCAGAAATTTAAATAAGCGGTGGCAGTTAACAGATTACCAGTCCCTACTGAAGTCGCCCGTGCACTAACTTGACGTACGGATCAGCACTATTCAGCTCAACCATTATGAAGGGAACTTAATGACTCAACATAATATTTGACAAATTATACAATACAGTGTTATTCCAGGGCCGAACTTACCACGGCATACCTTTGTATATACTCTGTTTGAAATAACATTAGACGTTTAAAAAGTTTTTACAGTCCGTTCAACTGATTTTAATCTGACTGACTTCTATTGCGTTGGTAGCATGACAAATGGCATTTGCACTCATTCCTCTCCTGAACTGCTTGTGGCACTGATGATTTTAATCCGTCACAATAATATAAAATTATGATTTGTTCCCCCAATCTGTGTTTATGTTGTATATAGTGTATTTTTAATGTTCTAACAATTTTTATTATAAGTATGTAATTTATTTATTCTTTGTTTGTTTCAGTCCAGTACTAACCCCACAAGATCAACAGTTAAGCCCAACTGTATAATCGAAGATTGATATCGTTTTTTTTTTTATAATGCACACAATATGCTTTTCCAATTTACTGTCGACATTGGCAGAATAGTCGACATCGGCTTTGCTTGCCATATTTAAAAATAGAATAGAAATGGCATTTGCAGTAAACAGTTGGTATTGTAACCACTTTTTTGCTTTTAATGACATCCTTATGCCTACGGAATAGAAGTCAAAATCGATTGAACGGACTGTTAAAAAAAGGTTTTAAATGTCTTGAATCTAGTTTAAAAAGGGAGTATAAATATGAACCATGTCACCATGCACAAGACATAAAACATAAAAATAAATACCACACACATTCCAAAACGTATTAGTTGAAATTACCTCGTCTCCAGTGTTAGTTAGCATGTTAGTAAAAGAAAAATATATTAATAAAATAGAATAAAAGTGTTTTCATTAAACATGTCAATTAAAATAATGTTGTCTTTTTATTTCCTGCTTATGATTGATCACTACAGATCGGACATTCGGATGCATATTCACCTAAAGTTGAGAGGTTGGCTAAAATGGAATGCACTTTCAAAATTTAATGTAAAAAAAAAATGTTTTTACTAACACACACCACCCCTATTCTTACAGACTTACACCCTAGGTACATAGGTATAGGTACCAAATTTCCATCGGGGTTAATTTTTTAATAAATATACAACTGACTAGTTATGCATTCCCGGTGTTGCTGGCATCCCAGGATTTTTGTACAAAAAAATATATTTTAAGAAGCCGCTTCCATATTTTCGTAACTAAAAATGAACTTTAAGTAAATATGCATCCGATTATCCGATGCCTATTGATCACAATAGACACTTAGGATTAGCACAGACCAGATTTTAATACTAAATTTGAATTATAAACTCAAACACAAGGACTCTCAAAGAAACTATTAAGTTCTTCGTCGATATTTGTACAACTTTGCGCTTTATGCCAATTACGTCAAAGTGTATTATTGAACGTCACCAGAAAACCCTCTGGAATGCGTTCCTCTACAGACTTACGTTCCTCAATTTGTAGGCTAGATTTAAATTAAAAAAATATGTCAATATTAATAATGAGAACATTCATTCGATTAAAAACAATGAATGAAAGTTACATAAAACCTTTTCAAACCAACTTACATGTTACTTCTTCAGAGTTTTAAAGGAAATGCTAAAATTAAAGGTTCTTTTCCGTTATTAGGTAGCATATAAGCAGTCAACCTGATGGGAAGTGGTCACCGTCTACAGACGTCTGCATAACCAGAGCACTGTGTGTTATTTTGCCTTAGTTCGGACAATTCCGTTTTATGTGTATTTCGGAAAGCTTATAATCAAACAAAACTCCTAAAAAAACTCCGCCGGCTCTAACTACTGTAGTTTAAGAGAAATAAATAAAATCGAGAAAAATCCTTAAAAACCATAGAAACACAATATCTCGTTTTCTATTTTGATTTTTACACTAAATGTTTTAAGGTGTGATAGTAAATCCCTGCCTGAACCATTTTTTTCTTGAAAACTTTAAAAAATATTGCTCACACAAGTGAGAATATTTTTTTTTCTATGATTTTGAATTTTTTTTTCAGGACATTCTATTCATGGTCGCGTTTTTTATTAAGCCTAAATGTTGATCACTATAATAACTATCACCACAAAAAAACTCAGTTGCAACAGATCCAGGATTTCGGAATTATTGAATTTCTAAATTGTCGGTTAGGGTTGTCACTAAAATTTGTGTGTTTCATGAAAACATTACTGTTTAATTATTTTTGTCTTGAGTAGGTATTATCAATAGTCTTTTTAAATTGAGACGTGCATAGTTTACACAATTTAAGTTTATATATGTCAAAATTGTGCAAAAAATCGAAATCAAAATTACCTAATTAAATTTTTACGGTTGAATTCGGTCACTACTTTTGTTTATGATCTATCTTCAATGAAGGATATTGTGTGGGATTGGGAAGGGGTCCGCCCTCGTTAGGCAAATGCTAAAACCCAATCCCTTTACATAATATCTGGAGAAGCGGGGGTGAGGTGTCATGGAGCCGTTAAAGACCCATGGCACTGTTTTGCCTCAGCAGGTACTGACCCGTCCTGTTGGGGGATGTCCGTCTGGGCCCCGACCAGAGGACTTATTGCAAGGGGGGCATGAGGGCGCCAACCCTCATGCTGGTCAGCGAGAGGCAATGATTACCGACGACCTAAGCCTGAATACGGATCCGCGAATACTAACGAAATTGGAAATTTATAATGTTTTAGTTGCAAAGGCCAAACAATTTGGGTCTAAACAAAGACCGGGCGACCTAGAAAGCAACGATCGCACAATGGTTATCTTAAATGCATTGTACCCAACAGGTATTCCAGACAATCTTGATGTACATAATAAAAACCTTAAAGATAGTATATCCAAATTTATTAATAATTGTGAAAAGCTTTATAATAACAGCAAAAGAAATTTTAAACGTTTTATTAAAAAGAATGAGAAATGGCTTTCTACAATTTTCGATATTCCAATACCAACCAAAATAGAAAAATCTCCTATAGAATTAAATACAAGTTCTCCTTCTGATTATCTTTTAAAACCTCAAGAACCAGAATCATCAGATATGAGTTCTGTAAGCAATATTTTGTTTACAGAACCGATACCTGGAACTTTACATGAAATTCCATCAACTTCTAGTAATTCAATACCCGGAACGTCTAATAATAGTCCATCTGCTTCAAATGAAATGAACTCTCGTCAAATGCTTCGAATTAGAAAAAGTTTAGAGGAGTCTCTTCAAGATCAGCCGCGGTCAAAAATAATTAAAATGATGTCGAAAATAGTAACAGATGAAATTCACGGCGAAAAACTTATTAAAAGCTCTGCTCAAGAATTAGAGTTCGTTATTAATGAGTGCCTGAAAAGTCCAACTCGTCCTAAAAAAATTGCATCGTCAATGAAAGCGAAAGTCGAAGCCAAACCCTATACCCCTGAGGAAGCCCTTTCTTTAGTCATTGATAGGAAACTAACTGTGGAAGATTATAGTATCATACAGAAAGATTTGAAAGAAAGAGGTTTCCCAGCTTATCCTCCATATTTTATATTAAAAATAGCCAAACAAATGTGTTATCCTGACGAAAATATAGTTATTACTGAAAGAGAAGCAAGTGTTTCAGTTCACAGCTTATTACTACACACATTCCGCCGAATCATTAAATTGAGTACCGAAAACATTTCACAATATTGCAAACAAAAGCAAAAAAACATATTACATTGTAGATTTGAGGGTTCTTGGGGTTTCGATGGCAGTACAGGACAGGCTTTTTATAAACAGAAGTTTTTAGATGGTGATAACGAGAATGAAAATTGTTTATTTACAACAACGTATATCCCTTTACGATTAAAAACGAATGACGGTTTTGTTTTGTGGTCTAACCCCTGCCCGCAATCGTACAGGTTTTGTCGACCATTAAAAATTCAATATCGTAATGAAACAAAAGAACTTATCACCGAAGAAAAAAATCGGGTACAGGCTGAAATAGATCAATTGACACCGCTTTATGCCGAAACTGATGAAGGTCAATCTATAATTTCAGATTCGATACTATATTTAACTGTAATAGATGGTAAAGTATTCAACGTAATTACTGGGACCACTTCACAATTACGTTGTGCTTGTTGTGGAGCTACAGCAACGGAGTTCAATCAGTTGGATGTTGTCATCAACAAACCTGTAAATCCAGAAGCCTTGCGTCATGGAATAAGTCCCTTACATGCCTGGATTAGAATTTTTGAATTCTTACTGCACTTAGGATACAAAAATGATCCAGCAGTCATGAAGTGGAGGATTAATAAAAAATCACCGGCAGCCACAATTGTTGAGGAAAGGAAAAAAAAATACAAACCGCATTAAGAGACAAACTGTCACTTTTGGTTGATGTCGTTCGTCCGAATTCGGGGACAACCAATGACGGGAACACAGCACGAACAGCACTATCAGACCAACACCGGCAAACATTTGCAGATATCTTAGGCATAGAGACATGGTTGGTGGATGATCTGCATACCATTTTAGTAGCGCTGTCAAGTGGCTTATACATAGATGCTGCAAAATTTGATGCCTTTTGTAAATCTGTAGCTGCAAAATACGTGGAGAAATACAACTGGTTTTATATGTCTGTCACACTGCACAAGATATTAATTCATGGCCGTCAGATCATAGACGCCAGCCCGTTACCCATAGGTATGTTGTCCGAACAAGCAGGCGAGTCAAGGAACAAATACTGGCGCTATGATCGTCAACACCATACTCGGAAATTAGACAGGAAAACAACAATATTAGATTTATTTCACCGTGCATTAGAGTCTGCCGATCCATATATATCCACATTTACACTAAGTACACGTCATAAACATAAAAAACCTTTGCCCCTATCAAAATCAGTGCTTCAACTCCTAAGCGTAACAACAGACAATGTTAACTACCATAATTTAGATTCCGAAGATTTAGAAGAAAATAATATTACGCTGACGTCTGAAGAAATCATAAATCAATCCGATAGCGAAGATATGTCCTAAATAAGCGTTTACAACTTTTTTTAAAAATATTTCGCAGCTTTCACAAAACGCCATCTAGTTCCAAATTAAGCAGTTTGTGGTATGAATACTAGATAACTAATAAACATACTTAATATTTTTTAAATACTTGCTTATTATAGATATATTATACCCAGACACAGAACAAATGATCATGTTCACCACACAAACATTTGTCCTGGGAGGGAATTGAACCCACCACCTCCGTCATAACAGTTAGGGCCACTGACAACTAGACCAACAGATCAGTCAGTAATTGATTAGTATAAATTGATTTAATCAATTGAACTAGAAAAAGATATTTACTACTCTGCATCTTTGACAACCCTATTTCCATAGAAAATTAATAAAAACATAGAAACTCAATATCTCCGAGATCTGGCTAGATACAAATTTAGAATTTTGTCCAGTTGAAGGTCTTTTACATGAGTATATTATGCAATAAAAAAAAAATGCGACCCGCAAACAGTTATTTAATTTTTAATTTTTTTCGTTAATTGACAAAAAAATTTTTAATTCTCGTTCTAGTTACGTTAGAGACTTGCACTTTCTAGAATTAATACAATTCAAACCCACAATTTAGTGGTAGTTCACAAGAGCCTGCAATTTTGCTTCATTCAAGAATTATAGACGAAAAACTTTTTTAAGAAGGTCAGTCCTTTCACTAAAATATTTGTATCTCCTAAACGAAGTCAAATATCAAAACGGGGATTTTTTATAAAGGTTTATAAAGGGTTAATCTATAAAGAAAAAATATAAAACTGGCATGTACCTAACTAAGGCAAAATAACACACAGTGCAGAGGCATCGTAGGTGAGTTGCCATCGCGGAGACAAAGAAATAACGGGTGTAAAAATACCCTAAGAGCGTTCATTCAAGGCAACGTCGCATTTATGTTGGGAGTGATTTTTCGTGATTATTTCATTAAAAATAAATCAAAGTTTTTTTTCAGCCATGCTCTAGATCGTTGGTATTTACTCTTATATAAAATCATTTAATCGTAATAAATACTGCAAATAGAAAATAATTGACGGTATGTACATTTTTATAAGTAAATACTAAAATAACTGTAAAAAATAGCATACAAACTTATAAATACTAGCGAAAACTTTGGCTGAAAAAACATAGTACTTTAACTTAATAAGATAATCACGAAAAACCACTTGAAAAGCGTCGATGGCAGTCCGCGCCGGATGAACGCTCTTAACGAAGTAACTCTTAATAGGATATGGTAAGGTAGCCCCCGAAGTTCACATTTTCTACGATTTTTTTGCAATTTGCAGGTTTCTATTAACGGTCGATTATTAGTAGGTTGGTAGGTCTGTATTTTGAACAAAATAGGATTCGGTAAATTACAATCATTGGAATGATTGATACAACCTCGTAAGTTTATTCAATTCCATTGAATGTCTACTTCATGAAAAAGTCTTTTGAAGAAAATTTGAATTTCGCGGGCTACATCATATCGCATCTTCAGTAAATGCGGGTAGTAACAATAATAACGAACAGATACCATTGCAAACTCTTTTATATATAAGAAAAGCATACAATCCAACTTGTAACGCAGTTACCTTAAACAACACACCCTTAACTAACAATTTAATCTCGTTTTTGCGAGCTCGTTAGTTTCTTATTGCACTATATTCAACTTCCTTTGTTTCACTTACTTTTAACTAATTTTCGAATACATTTAAAAAAAACAAAATGTTGGAAATCCTGCTTTCAAGCATAGATTTAATAATCAAAATGTTGTAGTTTAGTTTCTTCGTTGATTTTCTTTTTAACCGACTAACAATTATTTTACTAACCCGTTTTCATTAATTTGGTCCTTTACCGATGTACACTTTATTTAATTACATTTTCCGCAGGCGGTTATTTTAACATTAAAAAAAAACCTTCCCATTAAAACCTTCACACAATATGCTTCTCTACATATTTCGTTATGATGAATAAATACGACGGTAGTACAAACGTGTCCAGAAATATTCGAACAGCTAAAAAAATGTATAAATATTTTTTTAAATTCTTTTTGTTGCTTTCATGGGGGAGGATATAAAATATGTATAATGACGACGATCCGTTAAGAACTTATTACTACCATTAATTCTAATAATGAAGTCCCGTTTTCACAATTTTTTATGGCGTAAACTTCATAGTTGCCATGGTATTAACCCCATGTACAGCACAAAGCTAGTTGGCAGTACATTTGGCTCGCTCAAAACAAGAATCGCTTTGATTTCGAATTTGTAAAACCTGGCCAGGAAAGGCACGAAATACGGGGTCAAAATAGATTAGTTAGCTACTCCGCAGAAATTATGGATATCGGATATATGTTAAGCACGTCTGTGTAGTATTTCTAGCTTATTTAATTTGACGTGGATGTTTGGTTTGACTGTCAAAAAGTCAGATAGGCAGTCTCTACATGTAAAATATTGGTATTCAGCTGGTTAGATTGGAAGCCGAACTCAGCTTTGTTGGGGTAAGGCTAGTCAGATGATGACATGTATTTGTGTAGCTAAAAAAATATGAAGAGAAATTGTCAGTCAGTGAGTTTATATATGTGAACGAGAAAGATTTATAAATAACACTAGCTTTTGGAGGTCTAAAATTATACCACTGACGTAACGTATTACCGGGATAAAAAGTATCCTATGTCCTTACCCAGTACTTGGTCTACTTTTGGAAAAAATTTCATCGAAATCCGTTAAGCAGTACATCCGGGAACGGCTTAATGTTGTTTCAGAGGCACGAAGGAGTCTCGGTATATAAAAATGGTCTCCCATCCACGGATCAAACTACAGGGTGTTAGGAGGAGGGTTAGCCAAACAAGGGCGGTTTCGTAAGTGGCAAGTGAAGACTCAGACATACACGAATTCCTTCTTTAAAATTTTGATTTTCTTCCCCAGCTAGATGGACTGACGGCCTTAAATAGGCGGCTGGGACTGACTGGATACAAAAGACGGAGAACCAGATTTGGTGGTGTATACAGCAGTGGACTGCGGCAGTTTCGAGTTTATTGAATTATGGCAACATTTGAAGTTTTAATTTAAAAATGTCCACAGACTTTTTTGACTTTGGAATGGACAACTAACTTCCTCTTTGTAACTGACCGACTAGAATAAAACCTTTGTTTTCTTGAGCAACACATGCCGCCATTACCTCACGCCCGATACCCCTTATGGGCTAAGCAGGGGTGAAGTTATAGCAACTGACTTCCTTTAGAAACTGTTGCTCAAAATTAGTTCACAAAAAAAATTCTTGTTCTTGAACAGAACCCTTGCAACTTGAAGTTTAGTCATACCTATATTAAAGCATATAGCTTACGATATTTATTCCTAATGTCACAAAACGCATAGTTAACGCTATTTTACGTACATAATATAAAGTCGGGAGAGATGTGGCGGTTTTCGGTGGTAATGGTTGCCTTTTTATAAACGGAATAAGCTTATGTCAATTCTCGGTCGAGAAATCGTGATAAAAAGGATACTATGGGAAATGTTTAACTGATATTCGAAGACAGGTGACATCTACTAACCCGCACTGACCCGCGTGGCAGATTACGGTCCACGCCCTCTAGCAGAGAGACCGTGTCCCAGCAGTGGGAACATTACAGACTGATTATTATGGTAATATTTAACTGCAAGCTTAGAATGACGTTTTCTATTTCTACTCTAGTGTAGCTTGTCTACATTTCTCGGTAAAAAACTGTCAATGCAGTCTATACGGAAACGTCATTTGTGTCTACTCTTCCGACGACCAAACGCTTGTCTACGGTTCTCGTGCTAAGCCTGCAGATCTTTTTGGGCCTCAATTATGCATACCTTTTTATAGGCGAGTTTCTTTTTAAGTTTCTAAGTTAAGGTACCCCGAGTAAATTGGTTAGGTTAAGTTAGAATAGGGTATTTCCCAATTTATTAAAAACTATTTTAATTTGAAGATTGGGACGAAATATGTCACAGAAAAATAAAAATAAATTGATTTATTATGCATTTTCTCGATTAAAAAAGATTTTAATCAAATTTATTTTTCGTTGTTTTGAATTTACCGCCAAAACGGCCCTTCCGATGACTTTTTTATCACGTGACCATCCAATAGGCTCGCCCCTTACTACATGGGACTTTAACATAACTGACAAATAAGGTGTACTATCAATTACACCTCTACCCAACGTTCAGGGAAAAAGAATGTTCAATATATATTTAATTTTGATATTTTTATTTTTTGGGTCAGACGTGTCTGCCACATGTCAGAAGACCTATGGATTAAAAGAGCTACTGACTCAGTCCCATTAATTGCTTGACGACATTGTGGCGGACCCAGACGTGACGTAAATAGTGGGACGAACTGGACTCCTACTGAAAGGGTCAGCCCGCAGTGGGAGTGGACAGACGTGAGTGGAAATGGAAAAGGGAGGTCTTTGCCCAGTGGTGCTAAATATCATCGACTATATACAACGTGTAACGGAAAGGGTATATACATACCTAGAGCACCCCTTCTTTGGATGATATCAAACGATATGGGAAGGGTTTTTTAATTCTATCTCTACATGTTCCGAAGTTATGAGAATTTTTAATACACTGATACCAGTAACCGAACTTTTCAAATTAAAATAAAAACATCACTTGGAAGAGATTTATCGTGATATTGGCAAGTAACGTGGAATGTTATTGACATACGGTAGTGCGGTGACACGTTTGTTATGATTTGAATTTAAGAAACACATGAAACCGAAAATTTGATATCAATTCTTGAGAGTATTTTATTTTGAGCTGAAACTATGTATAGTGATTCTATACCAGCTGTCATTTTTAGTGCTTAAGGATAGCAATAGGGTTTCTGTTACACCCTGTATAATATATACCCATAATATCGACTCATCACGTGTGCAGTTTCGCTAGTTAATTTAATTTAACTCTGCATATCTATATCGGTGTAGATGAACAATCCAGGTTTATAAGACGAACCATATACCACCATTTAAAAATCTAACTGCTATAGCTTAAATCTATTATCATATTCATTCAGCCGTTTATTTATATGTTAATTTAAAAAAAATGAGTCCCTTTATATTTCTAGATAAGCTTTAAAAACTATTTTCTTTTAAAATCATTGATATTATGTATTTCACTACTAACAGTAAGAAAATTCTTTTTTTGTTGCATTATTTTAAAACTAATTTGGAATCAATGTAAGGCTCTTGTAAGTTCATTTTCACAGTAACGGTCCGATTTGCTAATTGTGATCATTGCTAAGACAAATTAAAGTCTGACGACCAGTCTTACTAAGCATTATCCTGTTACCAATCAACTGGGTTTTAGAGGTCAGATAGACAGCTGCTCCATGTCAAATATTCATAGTACGGCTGCAGCCGGTTAGACTGGAAGCCGACCCCAACAATGTTGGAAAAAGGCATATCATCTGCTTGCCTTTTATATTTACAACTAGCTGTGCCCGCAACTTCGTCCTTTTTTATTATTTATTTACATTATATTATATATATTAGTAAAAATAAATAAAATTTCTAAAATAAAAGAAGCCTAAGTTACTCCTTATTACATCAGCTATCTGCCAGTGAAAGTCCCGTCAAAATCAGTTCAGCCGTTTCAGAGATAAGCCGGAACAAATAGACAGACAGAAAAAAATGAAAAAATGTTATTTTGGCATATGTACCGTGGATACATCCTCCAATTTCATTTATCTGCATGATGTAAAGATAAAAATGTTTAATGCTTGTTGTAATTGTAACTCAGCTTAACACGAACCTAGTCCAAATTTTTCCCATACAAACTTCGGGAGTGTATTACTCCACTGTTCGACAATGTACATCAAAAATTAAACAGGTTTTGTCTCATTATTAATATTGTCTGTACGGAAACAGAATACTAAAATAAAAAGTCATTAAAAAGTTAGGAGCCAACAAAGATTCGTTTTTCTTGCTAATTTAAACTAACTTTGGGCGTGTTTAAGTAATAAGTGTACAAATTGAATAACCAAGTCGGTACCGACAAAGCTCAAATATCGAAAAGCTCAATAAACTTTATTGGTCATTGATTTATGCAGTGGTTTTTTCATAAAACCCGATCTTCCGAAGGACTGTTCTTAATTTTGTACGCGCCTGTTGTACTATAATAAATTATCCTGCATCTCACTCAATAATGTTGTGCGTGTAGACTAGCTTCTAACTGCTCATCCAGTGATGACCGATCTTTACACTAATATTAACGTAATTACGTTAAAATTAGTGTAAAGATCGGCTTTCCACAATTAACAAAATATCGGACCGTTACCTGGTGAACCAGCTATATTAAAAGACTATACAATAAAGGGACATATCAGGGGTTTATCAGGGAAAATCTACAATGTCTACTACTTCTAGCTTTTCAACAATATTGCTACTGTGTTTAGGTCTCAACTAATAGCATAAAATATAAACGTGTAAAAGCGATACTCATGGTCCATAGGCATTCAAAGCTCGTGTCCGTCCCACATGGACGTAATAAAATCGCAGCGGGATTCTTTTTTCGTTGAAAATTCAACGCAGTTTTAGCGCCGAGAGTTAAAAATCGAACAGTGTGTATTTACGACGCGCTGGAATGCAATCTGTTAGATTTGCAGAAGCTGGAAACGGGAGAAAGTGTTGGCAGACCAACAACCAGAAAACCTGGAGAAAATCGCGAGGAAGGCCTGGATATGACTCCAACAGAGCAGGGAAGCATGGCATATAAGAGAGTAGGTCTATGTACTCAGCAGTGGATGAACCCAGGCTGCCAATCATGATGATAGCAAGCAAGGACTTAAGCCTTACATAAAACTAATTTCTTTACCTGACCAAATCAAATGTTTTTAAGCTAGTCTGTTCGCTGAAAGTTGATAAATATTATGATACGTCTTCGAATAGCGACTGTCGCATAATTATCGCAAACTGTATGGCGGCTGTCGCTATCACCCGCTTTCGCCGTTTTCGTGGTACGAGGCACGCAGGGTTTTTGAACTGCGGCCCGAACGGCGAGCGGACGTGGCGGCCATGCTTATAAATAATTAGCGGGCCGCAATTTGCAATGAGTAAAGAAACCCTGACATTATCAACTCTCAGCGAACAGACTTTAGTTTTAAATAATCCTGGAGTTTTGAGTAAGGTGTAAAACTGGCCTTAATGCTTATAGTCAATCTGCTCAAATACTGGCGAAAAATCTACCAATAAAAAATCTGGTAGAATTTTTACTGATTAGAAAGAATCATGCTGCCTGCCCCCATGGAAAGAATGCGTGAGTTTATCTAAGCATGTAAAAGGAAAATCACGGTCCGTTATTAATGACAATATTTCTAGCGCGGCTTACTGTGATCTTCGGCACCAAATGCGCCTCGCGGTAATTTTCTAAGAGCGCAACTATTTAAGCGGACTATAATTTTCATTTCACGATTTCCAGTCTCGTTGCCGTTATGACGTCGAACATAAGGTTCTAATTGCAATAACAAGGCTTCGTATTTAGGCGGGACGACTCTCGCTTCTATCCATTTCTATTCTTCTAAGCTAATTTTCTTTATTTATGATAATTACAGCGATCATTTCACCCTGCGAGGTTTTTATTATACGTTAAAGTTTCCTATTAAAAAGTACACTTGACCATCCTATTGTTTATGTAGGTTATTTGTAAGAAATTTAGTTTTCGGAACTTTATGGTTTGAACAAGATGTTGATTTGCCAGATCGCCTCGCAATTATACATTCTTCTTAGGCTAGGAACAAATCATAGCGATTTTATCAATTTTGAGAGCAGTATATTTTTATCCTTATTATAATATCTCTGCCTAGCTGCCTAGTGTATGTATGTGAAATATTGAGCAGTGATGAAAAAATAAAGTATTTATACAAGGTCAACACAGGATAGCCCTCCGCAAATCGACAGGGTGCATTCAGCTCCTTATTTACAATCATATTCCACCGGAAAATTTCATTTCATGTACATTTTTGAGTTTTTTGTAGTTTTAAAGCCCCGACTACAGGCAATTCCGGTTAAGCGGCCGAAAACCTCAAAGTTGACCTGCAAGATGCTATTATTCACGAAAAAATATCTACATTTTTGATAATAGTTTATTATTATGAACTGCCATAATAGTGTATTCTAACTTGGCAACCACTCCGAAATATTTTTTCATATCTTCTAAGTGAGTGAATATTTTACTGACTAATTCCTTGATTAATAACGTGGTCAAATCAACACCTTTTCTATTATAATTAAGATAATTTTCACTAAACGAATGCTTGAACTATTATTTCATACATATAGTTTACACATTCACCACAGTGATACATTTTAAAACTAATAATTCTATTAATAATATCTCATGATTACACAGATGATTTTACAGCCATCGGTTCAAACACGGTATGCTAATACAAAAGATATCTTACAAAAAACAAAACATTTTGATAAGAGTTGCCTGTTTAATAATTTTAAAACATTTTTTTTTAATGTGGCAACTCCGTCAGAATGTTATTAATGTATGTTTATTAAATAGGTTTTGTAGCGTTAAATATAAAAAAAATTAGATATAATGGTTTTTAACTTCTAATATGACATTTTGATACTAAAAATACATCTTATGTTAAAGCCTGTATAACAATAGAAAACGCATTATTGCTTATATAAAATTCAACTATAAGATTTTACTTTCTAGAACAAACCTACAGTCCCCTGACTGTAGGTTTGTTCTAGAATGACTAAATCGAGGTCTGGTTTCAACATTTAAGGTGCAATAGAAACTCAACTGTGTTTTAATGTGATTAAGGACAATAATTGTAAAACGATTACCTAAAGTTGACAGATTTGTACTTTTAACACGAATTTCAAGCAAAATAGCAGTAGAAGTTATCGAGTCGCCATTGAAAACTTGTACTATTGAGACTATTCAGAAAGGGCGATTTACGTGTATAGCCGAGATTTCATAAGTCTAAAAATTTCGTTTTAAATTGACGACCTTTTGTTTACGCGGGAGTCCAGATTAATCGAACCGTTTTGTTGACTAAACACTCATGTTAGAAATCAGCTCAGATAAAGCAGAGTTTTTGCTGTCAAGTCAATACGCAAACATGTTTGATCAGACTCCATAAGGAATCATCGCTGGCACGCCATTTTGAACTCTATTTTAGTTGTGTTTAGTTCCAAACACGCTTATCTCTATCTGAGTTGACTCTTACACGCGTGTGACGCCTTCTATGAACAGACTCTTTATTTAGAAATTAACGCCATTTGAGCGTATCTGAACTAAATGAAGAATATTTTCAGAAATGGCTATCGACAAACAAGTTACTGCAATATCACGTAACTCAATTATATTCGTACTATCTTTTAACACAGCCTTAATTAAGGAGCACAGGTTGATCACATGAGTCCACATATATGCTCACACAATGATAACAAAACATAGTATTAGTTAGTCAAATATTCAGCGATGGCACCACTATTGTTTGCTCTTTCTAGCGGTAAATTTTTGTATAGCGCTATCTCTTTTTAGAGATGTTTTTCAACCAACTTGTTCAATTGGACAGTGGCTATTATGACTTGACTGTGGGTTATGAAGCCAAATAAGTGCACGTCATCCTAATGACCGGTTTCCGGGTTTTTGTTAACCGGAATGTTATCTATTTAATAGTGATATTGGTTCAATGTCTTGACAAATTGAGCCTGTCACTCAGTTAAGTTAGAACGTCGCTTTATAACTTTAAATAGATAACTTTTTTGAATTTTAAAGTTTATTTTAGGATCTCAGAAACCAGACATTAATCAAACGGGAGCAATACGTGGTTTTTGTACAACTGGGAGACAATGATACGACAGTAAATTTTTAAGACTGGCAATTCTAATGCATTTCGTGAGGACTATATGGGTTTTTTTTTAATTTGTTTTCGTTAAATTTAATCATCGTCAGGTACCTACTTTGAATAATTTATGCGGCCTACACAAATGTCCTTTCTTTGGTATTATTCGTCGAATCGTTGAGCTGCATGATCCGATAAGTCCAATCAATATTTAAAATCAAGATGATCCTTGATTTTACTGCATTGTATTGATGAAATTTTAATCTTACTAGTGGTACAATTTCTTTGCTTTACGTATTAATATAATAAATAAAAGATAAAATAGCATGTAAATATTTTAAAAGTAATAAATATAGTGGTATAATGTAATTGTTTTCTTTTTTCATGTATTCTTAATTTAATTCTGTATCCAGAGAATGTGTACCCGATAATGTATAACAAGATGACGTAATTATTATACATATATTATAAAAGATAATTGTAATGTTATCATTAAATAAAAACATATACGCAGCTTAATTTACTGCGGTATTGTTGCCTCCATCTTGGATATGATATCATGATACGGCCAGTTACCAATTCCAATCAAGTCCCACCATCGTGTCTTCGATGACACTTTCGAGTGCTATCGCCAAATAGCAATAATAATAAAAATGCATTAAACAGTAGTTACTAAACACATCAAAACATTACCAATGTAGTGTATATGAATATCAATCAATAAGTTAAGCTTATGTTCGTTCCAACTTTACCGTGATCAGTAACTGTAAAAGCAAGCGCAGGACTGTGGGCGGGGAGGAAAACATTACCCTTTTTACCCGACTGCTGCGGAGCTCAAAACGGGGGTAATATTTTTTATAAACTTGACACTTTTAATGAAGCCATCTACTTTATATGACGACCTCATCAAAATAACAGTATTAGCTAGTTTTTTTTTTAATTCATTGTTTATGCAAACCGGTCTTCTCACACTGAGAAGATTATATAGCCCCGCCCAACCCACGCAACGTTTTTGCATACAGCGAATAACAATTCTACACTAAAAATATATCAAAATCTGTACAACACTTAAAGGCATGCATAGAAGGATTCGACGTCAGAAATAAATAGAAAACTGAGAAAAATAAATATGTACATACAAACATATATTATGTATTAAAACCATCTATGAAGTAAATACTTATGCGAATATTTCTGGACGACAAGTATTAAATAATTTAAATATCTACAGGATAAATTTTTAACCCGTGCGCAAACTGTAACAGTGAATGCAGCATATCATTCTAGAGCCCCCAGCGCAGAAATTTTTCGTCGGTTATACAAAAAAAAAATCAGCTATTCCATACATTTTGACCGCGTAGTTATTGCATTTTTCTATGAAACAGCTGATTTTTTTTCTGTATAACTGACGAAAAATTTCTACGGTGGGGGTATAGAATGATATAATGGTGAATTCATGGTTACAGTTTGCGCACTGGTTAAAATTTTACCCTGTATGTATAATAATAATATTATATTTAGCCGGGTACACATTTTGTGATTATTTCCGTTCAATCTATGTGGTAGAATGCAGAGAATGAGGTATTGGATTCGACCCCCAAGTCGGGCAGTGTTATAGGGTTTTTCTATCTGGAATTCATCAGTAGCAGCCCGCATTCTGGATTAGTGCCTGGATGATGGGATGCAAACTGGGGCAGTTTCAGGAGGCGCCAAAATCATAATATACTATGATTAAAAATAAAAAACGTGCTCCACAAATCGCCTAGCATACCGAAGCCTAGTTGGCTCGCCGTGACTTGTAAGAAAAAGGCGTCACACAGGCCCACACCTAATTAATTTAAATCTCAAATGCTGGAGACAGGGGCGCCACTATCAAGTTTCTGCCCCGGCTCCAGAAAATCTGGAGCTGCGACGAACATGATACATTAATGTGACGTATTTAGCAAAGAACTTCTTTAGTCTAAGCAAAAGAGATGCAACTTAACTTCAAAACGTACATTCATGTAGAAGCTCAACTGTCAAGTAATTAACACAATTACTTTTCTATTGTTATCAGAGTCAATGAGCTAGTCTAACAGACGAGAGGCTACTTAAGATTTTCAAACAATTTCATTTTTTTATTACCAAATGGCCCTGCTCTTGACCTCGATCACGCCTGATGATGGAAAGCCCAGAAGATGCCTGTTCACTCTTGTTTTGAAGGGTTAACAGTTCTACAATTTTCCGCAAAACAACCACAAAACGTGTACCAACCGTTATTTTTTTTTATAATAAGTAGTTTATTTATTTAAATTCATATTATTGCTGAAATATAATGGTCACCTTATTATATTGGAGTATTGAGGAGGCAGATTACATATCAAGAGTTTTCTGTAATCGGGATTATTACGTAGCTTTTAAGGGTGAAATTTATCCGAACAGATCTGCATTTCCCTATATCTCTATCCCTTTCTATCCCTGAAACTCTGAGGCTTTATATGTCGCGTATATGCCAGAAATTATCCCCCGGGAACGTACTACAAGGACAAAAAGTAGCATATTATGTTACGCCGTATAACATCAGCGGCTATTAGCCGGGACAAACAGACAGTCGGACAGAGAAATGTACACGGAATAGAAAAACCTGTGGAAGTGCCTACGCAGCTATCACGCGTGGCACCGCATGTGTCACAATTATGCGGAGAAATATGTAAGAGAATAACAACCTTCATCAGTTGTAATAAGTCTTAATTCTGTATGGACAACAAATAAGGTTTTCGTCAAAGTTGAATTTGTTGTTCATACAAAATTAAGACTTTTACCATCTGACGAAGGTTGTTATTATTTTACATATTTTCTGCATAACTGTGACACGCGGGAACAGCTACGTAGGCACTTCCACTGTTTTTTCTATTCCGTGGAAATGTATTTTATTTTTTTGTTATAAGTACCGCATATTCTTCATTATGCATTTAGTAAAAAGCTGTTATTGTAACTTAAATTTTATTTTATTTGTATGTACTAGATGTAAAGAATAGCCGTGTGGGATTTTCCATCGAATAAAATTCCGGAATTCTACACAAACTTTCATCCCCTATTTATGTAGCACAGGGTTTACTTAGCATGGACTCCTGTCACCCATCTTATTCTTTTTTTAACGTGTAACGGAAAGGGTATATACATACCAAGGGCACGGCTTCTTTGGATGATATCAAACGATATTAGGAGGGTTTTTTATTTCTATCTCTACATGTTCGGAAGTTATGAGAATTTTTTATACATTGATACCAGAACAAATTGAAACAAACACATCACTCGGAAGAGATTTATCGTGATATTGGCAAGTAACTTGAAAAGTTATTGACCTACGTAGAGCGGTGACACGTTTGTTATGATTTGAATTTAAGAAACATATGAAACCGCAAATTTGGTATCAATTTTTAGAGTATTTTATTTTGAGCTGAAACTATGTACAGTGGTTCTATACCAGCTGTTATTTATAGTGCTTAAGGATAGCAATAGGGTTTCTGTTACACCCTGTATACATTATACTTATGGGAGAAAATAAAATATCTCATAATCACGAATGGATCACAATCCACCACTCGGGCCCAATGCGGGTTGGTAGATGTCACATGACTTCGAATTTTTTGGTTCAAGGACATGCCGGCTTCCTCACGATGTTTTCCTTCACCGTTTTGAGAGCAGTGGAGATGAAATAAATTCCACAAAGTAAATCCCCTGTCTGGGTTCAAACCTACGACCTACAACTCGTAAGTTGTGGCTGTTACCACTGGGCCACCACTGCTCTTAGTAAAACAACGGGGGTGACTTTTCAATAAAACCTTCCTATCTGCTCGGTTTCGTTATACACCATGAAATTTTAATGGTTGTTTTCCCGCAGCGAAATGGTTTTGTCTTGGTAATACAATCGTTTTATAAACAAATAAAATATTAGAAACAAAAAATGGCAGATTAACCATTGTGAAAAATCACCACGTGCGAGAGTTTATTTCGCTTTGAACATTTACGCATCGCTGTTCCCTTTGTCGGAGGTGCGTGCGATTCGAGTAGTACCTACAAGTTACCTCTAGTGTTACTAAGGAGTAGTGTTTTATCGTGTTGATGAATATTTTTTTAATTATTTTAAAACAATTTTTTTTTTAATTTCTTTACTTTTCCTCTATGCTTCGAAAGTACTCCTTATGGCAAGTTGTTCTGCCGCGGGAAAACAACCATTTAAATTTCACGGTGTATAAGGAAGTTATGTTCAAAATTTGCAGTTTCCAGACACAGCGGCTTAGGCTGTGGGTTGTCTGCCAATTAATGGAAGAATTTGGAGACTTTTATTAACCGGAATGTCATTTATAGGCACTTTTGAATTATCAAGGACTCGATCGGTCAGACCCCCATGGAGTTTCGTGCCTGATCTTCTCCGTAGGAACCGACAATCGAATAGTATATTCGAAAAAGGAGTTTTTATATTATGTTATACTAGCTTCTGCCCGCGAGTTCGTTCGCGTCAAATTTCTTGCTCCCCGACCTACTCCGTCGCTCGCCTCGCCTGCCCGTGCGAGTACTTCGTATTCGTGACTTTTGTCTCTTTGCTCGGCTCCTCAGGGTCTTAGCGTGATGCCTATAGCCTTCCTCGATAAATGGGCTATCCGACACTAAAAGAATATTCGAATTCGAACTAGTAGTTCCTGAGATTAGCGCGTTCAAGCAAACAAAAACTCTTCGGCTTTATAATATTAGTATAGATTGTGAGAAGTCCCACACGTACAAGCTTTAACTTTATTTGCGAATGACTGCGAATGCTTGGGAGCAGACTTCTCTTTCCATAAAATGACGGTTGTTAGTGAAAGAAAGGGATAGGGATACTGTGTATATATATGTTTTTACCCTATGTATATATACACCGTGACATTTTAGTCGTCTTACAAAGGTAGTCTACTCAATGTATCCGTCATAAAATAGCTCAAGGCGCGATTAAAACATTGTTACCATTAATTAAGATAATAAGTAGAAAGAACAATAAATAATGCTTTAGAATTATGAAACACCCTCTCTGTTAATAATGTTTACGTATCAGACGGTAGAAGATACCTACCTACCTACCATTACATTCTATCATTAATTCCATCTCCGTAACAGGGTGTATTAGACTACGTCATGCGTCTTAGTGAATGATATTTAAATTTTTTTAATTATGCAAATGTTTAAAAACATTTTTTTTTTTAATAAATGATTAGTCGTCATTAGAAACATGAAGTGGGCTGTCGTTGTAAGACGACTAAAATGTCACGGTGTATATAGCTTCTACTGGTTTGAGATAAATAATATTCTTACGTTAATATATTATGTCTTCGAGGCTCATTGCTTACATTTCAACGAACATATTTAAATTATTTCTACAGTTATTATACTTCTAATTGTTGAACGATTTGATATAAGGCCACTAATTTCTTCGCATTTCATTTCTATATTTTCTTTGGGGTTGTTCGCTGAAAGCTCGCCGCGAGAGAGAACCGAGTACTTGTCACTTGTCAAAGCGATCTTGATTTAATTCGACCAATCAGCGACAAGATAATGAAGATAGCGCCATCTCGCGGCGGTTATTAACAAGGTACCTGAATGAAAGCCATTGGTACTGAATAAAAGTATCAAACATCTAGCGTTATCTATCTGGAACTAATTTGACATTTTCTTCCCAATTACCAGTTCTTTCTGGCTTCCTATTGGTTTAGAGGTCGCATGCGCAACATCTGCGCGTGAATTTTGAGTTCTACCCCTCGGTTAGGGTTTTTCTGTTAGAAATCTAGCCAGCGCCAGCGCTGTAGCTCTATGTCGTATATATGGGCTTACAGCATAATGCTGAGCGATGGATATTTTGCGTGAATGTGATGCATTTTTCCCCCAACTTGTATTTGCATATTTCTTCTTCGAGTCTTGTTCACCATAAACAAAAGTATCTTCTTTCTTTTTCTTTCAAATTCTTAGCTTGCTAAAATATGAGTACACTTATAAATACACTACCGCTTAACCCTTCAGAGTATATAGGCGTCAGTTGCACCGTTACATGGCATAAATATTTATAAAACACATCATGATCAGCATTATTTAGGGAACTTAGTTTCTATCAATAATTTAATAGCAATAGTACTATAATTATTTCTGTCTATTTCTATAACAATATATGAAAGTTCCACTTCATAAAAACGTATTTAATATATTCTTTAACAATGTGCGTTCCGTTACATTACTTTTTTTCTTTTCTTCGGCGTGATTCGTGAAACTTCGTAATAATCCCGATGTTCAACATCAAAAACGAACAAACAAACAACAAAACAGACTACTTATTATTGGGAAAAGGGAGAATGTATAAAAACGCGTGGCGTGTACTAAAGCAATATAATGAAAAATAGGTTTAACTAGAACTAGAGGAATATTAGCTAGAAAGATGTAGGTCGCATTGGGCGTTTAAACGCTGCGTTTTTTAGGCGTTTGGTAAAATTAAGTAAATATAAGAAGAATTCAACTTTATTGAAGAAATCCTCATGAAAATTGAGCATTTTTTTTTAGTTTTAAGTTATTATAGCAGTGTTTTTTCTAGCTCGAAATCTAGATTTGTGCTCGGTTGCTGGCCACAGATTTGCCCCCAATTTTTTTAAAAAAGCTTGCTATCAATGCGGGTTACACATTACTAGTCTAACTAAGCTAAATATGCTTGTGTCTGGAGCGGGTTCACGTCAATAGTGCAATGGGTGGGAATCGAGCTCACGACCTCTCGCCAGGCCGACGCCTTAGCCATTGAACTATTGCCGCTTCCTTTACATGGGACTTAAACATACCTGGTGAAATGTGGCTTCTATTTCTTTTAACCGACTAACAATATTTTTTTATTACTAAATGGACTTGCTCTTGACCTCAATCACACCTGATGGAAAGCGATTTATGAGGTATATGAGGGATCGAGCGTGCCCAAAAGATGCCTGTTCACTCTTGTTTTGAAGGTAGACAGGTTAATATTTTAGTTGTAATAGAGCGTCTGAATACTCGAGACAGTTTTCAATATAAGACGTGCCCCCAAATCTTTATTTATTTCATTCTTTTAATTCAACACAACAACACATGCAATAACAAGAAAACAAATAAATATGAAAATAATAAAGATAAGACACTTTAGACTGATACATTTACTGTGAAAACTGTCCCCTTTGATATTTAGACATCCTCCACAGAGCAGGAAAACAAACCGACGCCTTTATTGTTAATATTCGTGCCCGAATTTGGCGCAACTGAGCACACGCTCGGTTTGTTCGGAAAGTGTTGACGATGCCTGCTCTAGCAGTGGCAGCCGAGGCGTCTCCGTGATTTGTGGCAGTAATATCAAGACTGTGTATTCTGAAGATTGACAACGTCACACATAGCTTTGACTGTTTTGATGAATCCGTAGCTAAATAATAACAGCCACAGGTCAATCGATCAGGTTAAGCTACGCTTGGTAAGGTTAGTCCATGGATGGGTGACCATTTTTACATACTAAGACTCCTCCGTGCCTCGGAAAGCACGTTAAGCCGTTGGTCCCGGCTGTTATTTGTATATCTTTGACAGTTGTTATGGGTATTCAGAAGCCCGAGTGTCTGACAACCAGTCTTCCCGAGAGGTCAGATTGGCAGTCGCTCCATTTGAATACGGTTAGACTGGAAGCCGACAACACCTAACTTGGGCAAAGACTAGGCAGGCATTTTTAAATGAGTAATCAAAACAGCGAAAAATCTGACAGCTATGCACAATGTTGCCAACTTTCAGATCAGCAAATAATCTGACATTTTATTAGAGTTGCCAACTTTTAGTAACCTCATTAAAAAAAAACGCAGCGTCCACGCCATAGCGACCGAAAACACAAACAAAATTCAAGCATTAAATCCTAAAGAGTCGAAATGGCGTTTTTTATGTTTTTTTCTCAAATAAGTGAAACGTTTTTTTTTTAATAATCGTCTAAGTCTACGTCGTCTAGCGGCTCGTCGAGTTGCAGGGATTGAAAATCCACTTTGTAACGTAGGATGCCTATTAAGGAGGTTATATTTACGTGTGTGTCCCACGGCGTCCGAGCGGCGGGTAGGAAGAAGAAATAAAGACAATTCGTTAGTATTTTGTATAAGGCATTAGTTTTTAAGCGGGTTGGATGGAGTTTGACGGTGCAATGTTGTAAAGACACGTCCTTACTAAAAGCTACTTACAACCGGGGTGAATCGGGACCAACTTTAATATGAATTTTAACGTTTAAATAATATGGTTTGTTGCCAAAAGGGGACCTAATCGTTAATTATAACCAGTGATCGGTTAATCGGGCGCTTGATACAACGTGTAACGGAAAGGGTATATATCAAACGATATTGGAAGGGTTTTTTAATCCTATCTCTACATGTTCGGAAGTTATGAGAATTTTTAATACACTGATACCAGTAACCGAACTTTGCAAATTAAAATAAAAACATCAGTTGGAAGAGATTTATCGTGATATTGGCAAGTAACGTCGAAAGTTATTGACCTACGTAGTTCGGTGACACGTTTGTTATGATTTGAATTTAAGAAAAATATAAAACCGAAAATTTGGTGTCAATTCTGAGAGTATTTTATTTTGAGCTGAAACTATGTATAGTGATTGTATACCAGCTGTTATCTTTAGTGCTTTAGGATAGCAATAGGGTTTCTGTTACACCCTGTATACCTAAACTTCTTCCTACGAAATAATAATTCTTCATTCCTTTCTGAATAAATAAGCAATCCCGGATTCCCGGGATTGAACAATTTTGTAAAAACATCTATAACAAATTTAATTAAATTATAGCAGTGGTCATTTTGATTTAGTATCTTTATTTTATTCAAAACGAATGGAATATCAATAAAAAATTATAATGTGCACAATGTGTTCAAGTAGTGGAAATTGATTTATCTATCGAACAGATTAGTGATCTAATCGACAAATTTATTGTATTTTATACGAACAGAAGAATATTTTTGACTGCTAAAAAAGTTCACAGTTGTATTTTTTAATTATTGATATTTCCAAACAAGCAACACAAAAACAGAGTCTACATAAGAGTAGACACAATCTCAAGAATTTCTAACGATTCCGGGATCCGGGATCCGGGATCCTGAAAGGCATGTCCGTATTATTCTTTCGTGGGAATAAAAGTGAAGTTAAGATAAATTAGCGCCCGATTATAACACACCACATTGGAGTCCTTTTTGGCAACTAACTATATTATTTACTAACTTTAGCCAGTGGCTTCGCCCGCGCGGAACTTTCATCCCCTATTTAACTCCCTTAGGGGTTGAATAAAAAAAAAATCCTTCCTTATTCCTTGTCTACATTATAAAGGGATCGCCAATCCGCCTGCCAAGCGTGGCGATTATGGCAAAACCCCTCCTTTTGGGGGAGGCCTATGTCCAGCAGTGGACGTCTTTCGGCTGAAGTGATTATAAAGGGAACCTCTGTGTAAAATTTCAGTTTTCTAGGTCCAAGGGTTTGGGCTGGGCGTTGATGAGTCAGTCAATCAGGACTTTTCTTTTTATTAACATATAGATTCACCCGTGCATCCCTATTCACCCCGTTTGACGGTACCGTCCGCGCGACTACGGGATCGTCGCGCTCTTTTATATAATCAGCCTGTAATTTTCCCACAGCTGGGACCCAGGCTTCTTCTCTGTGATAAGGAGACTGAGCTTGTAATCCACGACGCGGGATCCCAGTGATCCCCTGTTCAATATTTCGTGTGTAATGATTGAAGCGTCAAACTCCATTGTATAATTTTGTATTAATGTCGAAAATACACAGTAATATTATCCAATTGTCCAAGATGTTCATAATTATAATAATAAACTTACATACATTTAATATACTGATACCATTTGTGTTGATCCAAAGCATTTATGTTAGTCATTTAATTTTGTATTATTTTCAAATATCATAATTAAGATCGTTATAAATTTTTGTTAGTTTTATTTCTAGCTGGGCAGGGCGTTGGGTCGTCTTATGATGAGTCACAAGACTGATAATTTTAGGTTTCTTTTTTGGGTGGGAAATCATCAAATAACTTCTCCCGCTCTGGGTGGAGCAGGAGGGCGTGTCAGACTTTTACTGACTAAAACCCACACGTGTTCCCTCAGTTGCCTGAGTGCCAGGGGCCGCGGTATAATTATAGTTCAGTTGAAAACGAGAGCGGCAACATTAGTTGCCTGCATTGATTCTATTTGGCACATCAGCTGTTCTCATTTTTCATTCAGGGTTTCGTTGACATCTTTTGGTAGGCAGCTTAGTACTTAAATAATTATATGCCTCTGTCTTTTTGCTATAATTTTTTAATTGCAATAGTTTTACTTTACCATGGATAATAACTGGAATTTTTGGTGGTACCGACCTGTTACCGTCTTTTTAACTTTATTCAGACCATGGTAAAGTTCTGTTGATTTAAGTTTATCGGAATAGAGTTCGAAATTTAGAAAAGGTTTAAACAAACCTAACTTTGTAATAAGACCCTCACCCTCACCCACCCTCACCTCACCCTGTGAGGACTCTGAGTCTGACCCGCCACTTGTCCGGCATCATTTACACAAAAATAGTATTCATTTAAACAAAGTTTTGACAAATATATTAAAATTACCGTCTCATTTATCACAGCGCTCTACCCAGCTAGAACTTACCAGCTTAAGACTTACTATAACCAAATAATGTTAAAAAAAAAACACAAAACCTACCTCCGATGCCACCAAAGCCCCTCACAAACTGGCTTCCCTCCTGACTCTTATCGGTGATGATCTCAAGGGTGGCTCCAAAGGACTTGTAGTTGTTAGCTAGCCACTCCAGCAATGGCTGGCATTCGACCAACTCGAGCTCAACACCGCTCTGGAAATTAGAGAAAATATGGGATGATATTTACTGCAAGACAAACGTGGTATGTGTGTTGTGTGTCCTTTCTGTTTAAACCTACGGCGATCAGAGGCCCTAGTGTGAGTTCCTTTGAACCATCTCGTTCTAACGCATCGACTGCGTTCGGCTCTGCGATTGGTCCTTCACCAATCCAGGGTCAATCGGAGCGCCGCACGCGGTCGATGCGTTTGAAAAATTAGTTGCGAAGAAACTTACACTAGGGCCACGACCAGAGGATGTATTATGTCGTATTGGTACCATAATAGGGATGGTCCTGGGCTTGTGCTAAGTCTTCGTCAGGGACCAAAATATCCCCATAATAAAATTGCATCAAAATTGGTGCAGATTCCAATCGAAACTTGTCTTTGTCTCTGAGTCAGCGTTGCGCCTGCGCTGCCTCTAGTATTGCAGCTGTGTGCTTGCTTGTTGTCATCCAATCTCTAAGGGTGCATTCTGAATTACGCTGTAATCGATTTACACCCGTTCCGAATCATCGTGACGTCATGATATGCGTCATCTTGCGATAACGCCGACCATGCCCCAAATTAATATCACCGTGAGCGCTGTCAAATCACTGTTGTGGTGTTTTTTTGGCTACAGTCACCACCTAATCAAAGAAAAAAGATACGAAATAAGTTGGACGATAAGCGACAATTGTGGCGTTCCGAATTTGTGAGCTCTCGGCTGTCATAATCGTGGTATCAAATTCGGAATGCGAATTCTTGATGTGAGCGTTATAGCTATATAGCATAATTCGGAATGTACCCTACATAGTATGAAAACGTAGATTTGTGCGTGTCTGTGTGTGGGCTTACATCTAGACTACACTATATGGATATCTACATGGTTTTCACCAAAAACAAAAAAATATGGGGTGTATGTAGATGAAATCACATTAAAACGCTCATGTCAGCAATTTTACTGTATCTCTATCCCTTTCTGTCACTCAGAAGTGCAATTCACTAGAGCGAGAAGTCAACTCGCACGTAATTCGTTTACGATGCGAATGAATGCGAATACTTGCGAGCGGACATCTCGCTCTAGCTGACGACACCTCGAATTTGCGAATTCAAAGACGTCACTTAACATTAAACCAACTATTAACTTTATTTGACCGGCCTACACTGTCCCACGTCTGAGCAAAAGGCCTCCCCCAAAACCCTCCAGGATATTTTTTAGAGGCAAAATTTTAACATTGAAATATTTCAGAATCTTGTATTGAAGCTATGGTAGTAGCTTGCGCGTCAATATCCCACAATATGTATACAGACTGATAAAAATTAAATTAATGATAGATAACTTTTAAGTGACATCTCCAAGTACGCAAATGAGTGACAGAAAATTATAGACATGTAAAAAAATCCTGATACTTTTGAAAAAAAATATGGTTTCATCTAATAATGAAGTACTTAATGAAAAAAAAGCAGAAGAAATAGCAAAAAAATAATAATCACCTCTTTGTCAGTGAAATGTGACTTAGAAATAATAACCTCTTTATCAGTAAAATGAGACTTGTCCTTCTCTTGCTCGGGCGTCAGATGTAGGATGGTTTCCTGATTGGTCGCGTGGAGTTTTAGCACGTATCTGGAAATTTGGCGGTATATTTTAAAGAAACTGACTAAAACATTTACCCTCTTTTTAGGCTCCGTCGTGAGTCCCGTGGGTGTCGTAAAAGGCGACTAAGGGACTTACTAGAGAATGGTAGAAACGTTCTCTATGTATTTTAACACCATACTGCGATCATCAACCCGCTTGCCAAGCTTGTGCGATATGCGAAGCGATTATGTGCAACCCCCCTCCCTCAAATACACAGAAGCGGTGGAGGTGGTGGTGCTTGGCCCGTCTAGCAGTGAACGTCTTTATTTACAGTGTTTTATTTACGTCCAAATAGCGGCCATAATAGTTCTACTATGGCCGCTATAACCACAGATAATGAAGACGTAGTATTTAATATTGTACCGTTTTCTGACTCGCACTTGGCCGCTTTTAATTTGACAAACATTTGTGCATGACATTTTGAAAGTCATTCATAAATGTTCTATTCTCAACGACCTATTTTCTTTGGCGTTCTCCCTTAGACCTCAACTGGTCATAATGAAAATATTAGTATAAAATAATCAAGACTCGGTTGTCTAGCACTTACCTCTGGATGTCGAGGTTCTCCCAACAGATCAGAGTCTCAACGGCGCCGAGTTCTAGAGCGCGTAGCGTGTCATCCACACCGAAGCAGTACTTGCCGGTGTCCTGTAACACGAAGAGTATGAATCACTAATGGATAGGTGCAGACATAAGTTGATTAATAACTAAACTACATTTTTTACAGTCCGTGCAACCGATTTTGACTACTATTCCGTAAGCATAAATATGACTTTAAAAGCAAAAAATTAGTTAAAATACCAACTGTTTACTGCAGATGCCATTTATCCTGCTACTATCGCAATAGAAGTCACTATCAGATAAACGGACTGTTAAAAAGGTTTGTTTAAATTTGTAATCTTATTTCATACGTAGTATAGCTATTGCCAGCGGCTTCGCCTGCGTGGAAGTCGGAAATGATTTCACGGGAACGAACTACCGGGATAAAAGTACCTGGTACTTATTGACAGGCCTGCACCGTCCTCCCATACTATTATAACTGTAATTTGAAAATATTGTAAAAGCCAATTATTTTTTAAAGAGTAACCTTGGAGTTTCTTGCCGGTGTGGCGGCATCTATAACGCAGAACGCCACATGCGTAATACGCATCAAAAAGACTTTAAACACAAAAGTTATGTGGGCGCCATCTACAATGCCACATGCGAATAACGCAAGATTTGACGTCACAGTATTCCTACATCGCACAATCAGAGTTTACCGCGCGACTCATATACACCGAGAAATTTAAATGGTTGTTTTCCCGCGGCAGAACAACTTGCCATAAGAAGTACTTTCGACGCATACAGTAAAATTAAAAAAATAAAGATATTTTTGTTTTAAAATAGTTTAAAAATATTCGACAAATCAAAAACGTGAGAATCAATAGTAACACTAGAGGTAACTTACAGGTACTACTCGAACAGCACGCGCCGCCGACAAAGGAAACAGCGATGCATAAATGTTGAAAGCAAAATAAACTCGCACGTGGTGATTTTTCACAATGGTTAATCTGCCATTTCTTGTTTCTAATATTTTATTTATTTATAAAACGATTTTATTACCAAAACAAAACCATTTCGCTGCGGGAAAACAATTTTATTCAAATTCATTCAGCCATCCAAACTTTTACATTTTTAATATTAGTAGGATAGTAGGAAGATATCACTTGGTTGATATCCCAACCAGTCGTACTCAGCGCTTCTCCTCAACATTTATTATGCGCACAGTCAAAGTGTGGAACTCTTGCCTGCGTCAGTGTTTCCTGCCACATTTAACCCGTCTTCCTTCAAAACAAGAGTGAACAGGCATCTTCTGGGCACGCTCAATCAATCATAGACCTCATCAATCGCTTTCCATCAGGCGTGATCGAGGTCAAGAGCAGGCCCATTTAGTAATAATCAAAAAGGCTTGTGGCTAAGTAACAATAGCTGCACGGGTCGATCGATCAGGTTAAGCTACGCTTGCCGCGGTTGTTCCGTGGATGGGTGACCATCATTACATACCAAGACCCCTCCGTGCCTCGGAAAGCCCGTTAAGCCGTTGGTCCCGGCTGTCATTTGTGGATCTTTGACAGTCGGTACGGGTCGTCAGAAGCCCGATATTCAGACAACCAGTCTTATCAAGGGGTATCGTATTACCCAGTTACTGGGTTGTGGAGGTCAGATAGGCAGTCGCTCCATGTAAGATACTGGTATTCAGCTGCATCCAGTTAGACTGGAAGCCGACCCCAATATAGTTGGGAAAAGGCTAGGCAGATGATGATCGCTAGAACCTAGATTTTTATTTGCATTTCGCGGGTGATAAGCATGCATATAAAAAATTACCTGTGAGATCTCATCAAAGTATCTGCCAATGAGTTTCTTCTCCTGTATGAACTTGACGTTCTGGAGCGACTCGGCCGCCAGCTCGATGGCTTGGTTGAACCCGTTCTCACCGCCGTACGACACGTCCACCAGTTTGATGATCTTGGCTTGGAGACGCTGTCGAAGATAAATGTTATGTTATTAGTTGTTACACTTCATTCAAACCTAGGAACGACAGTCAACAGCTATATTAGGCCTGGTTTCTAACCGGAAGAGGCAAAATATCTCATTATCAAAATGAAGGACGGCTAAGAAAATATTGTTATATGGGTTCATATAATTATTTTCATATGGGTTCATATAATTATTATTTTATTTTTTATTGCCTGTCTAACAATTCTTTTATTATTATCTATTATGTCATTTAGTTATTGACATGGTCTACTCGTAACAATATTTTTTATGATGAGTTGTTTTAGGCTTTATTTGGCCTCGACAGTTTTAATTTTATTTGTCGGTAAATTGGTATGGCTAGCTGACATTTTGACTAATTATTTAATTAATATTTTGTGTCTCGGTAATGTTTATTACTTTGCCTATGTATGTATAGAATCAAGTCTATCCGACTAAACAGACAGCTGTGCCGCTGGGGAGTTTGTTGCGCCACTTCTTCCCAGCTAAAGCACTAGGAAGTGGTGAAGGGTGGGCGTTTTGGGGGACTGTCTCATGTATTTTGACGTTCGAAAAGTGCTGATTCTCAGCCTAATTTGAATAAATGACTTTTGATTTTAATTTTTGAAAAGGTATTTACAAGCCACATGTGAGTAGAAACGCCGGAAAGGGACGCCCTAGGACAGGGATAATGAGCCAATGGCACACGTGCCTTTGGTGGCACGCATTAAAATAATTTGGGCACGGCATCCTATGTCACAGTAACTAACATAGAAATCTGAGTCTGATAAGTTCATCTTCTTAAGCCTGAGTCGTTATTTTAAGAAACCGTACCTATGTCACTGTCAATTGTTCGTCGATTAAAAATCAGCTGTTCGCGTAGAGTATTGCACTTTTTTATGAAACAGCTGACTTTTTTTTGTATAACTGACGAAAAATTTCTGCGCTGGGGGTCTAGAATGATATGGTGAATTCATGGTTACAGTTTGCGCACTGGATAAAAACTTTTCCCGTATAAGATTTTTTTTGTTAGCCTATCTAATCTGTGCCAAAGACCTTCTTCCTTCCAAACCTCTCTGTCTTGTGCGTTCTCTGGTCATGTCGCTGAAGATCGTCACTCACTGGACGCCTGGGGAAAGACATAGCCGTCGGCCACGGCAACGGTGGTGTGACGATCTGAAGGCCAATTCTCGTGATTAAAACGTCCAAAATCTAGTCGCAGTCTCATCTCGGCGACAATCAAATGTCAAAAACTTGTCAAAAATTTATGGAAACTCTAGGTATTTTTGAAAGATTGAGACTGAGATCAAACTGTGAACGTTTTTATAATTACGAGAATTGTCCCCTGATAAGGTTTGCAGGGCCAACATGACCAGAAAATAAATAAACACTCACCGGATCAAACATATCAGACTGTGACAATTCAGTCTTGAAGTCAGCCGAACCAGCCAGAATCAACCCAGCGACATTAGGGCGGTCGGCGCTGATGAACAGCTGGGTGGCCACCTCGGCGACCTTGCGCACGTAGTTGTGACGCTTCTCCATACGCAGACGAGCGAAACGCAGGGCTGACTGACCACCACGACCGTGCTTCTTCGGCAGATCGACCGTGAACTTGTGGAGGACCTGGAAAAGTCGAATGTTGGTTGATTAGTTTGATGTGATTTCCTACTACTAAAAAGTTTTTTGAGATTTTTTACATTAGGAGCGTCAAGACAGCCCGTGAAATTCAAATTTACTTGCGTCTAGTGTCCGGCTTTTAATAGGCTTTCTAAATTTGACATTTTTTTTTAAGTTTGTCAAATGTCGGTTGGTTAGCGAGCGATCAATTTTATTATTGTTTCATTAGAATTTAAGAAGATTTTATGGCATAATATGGTAAAGAAGCCTTGTTTTACTTTAAACAAATTGGCGTGTCAAACTAAGACTAATAAATGAATAGTCTCCGGCCTTTTTAACCAAATGTCCGGCTTTTCGGTTTTAAGACCTGGCAACCCTATATCAGACTAAAAACTAAGGTGTTTATTTATAAACGTTGCTTAAATAAAGTTAAGTTATGATTGGCAACTGTTACACCGAACATTTTTGACGGTTAAACATTTCTTAACTTAAAGCAACGTTTATAAATAACCCCTAAATAGTTAAGACTTCAAAGAATGTTAAGAAAATCAATACATACCTCCCTTGTGTTACCCTGTAGCGTACCAAACAGGGCTCCGTTACCGTCCATGACAATGAAACCAAACTTATTGTCATCAGCAAGTAGCGCAGTCAGGGCTTCGGTATGGAACTTATTATCACAAAGATATAGGGAAGTGTTGATAGGCTTGAAGGGCTCGAAGTCGATGTTCACTTTTTTTTCTTTGCCTTCCTCGGTGACGATGGTACCGCAGTAGATGACGAGGCCGTTTGGTGGTACTGGAAGAAGAAATGGATGGATGATTACGAGGTTTCGAATTCAAAGGATAATCGCAATCGTGGGGATTTGCTGCACAAATTAGGTGTAGAAGATCGGCCCCATATAACGAGAGAAACAGGTGCACACACTGATACATAATTTCAACAACAATATTATTGCTGATGTTACTTAAAATAAAAAAAATAAAAAAATTGTTAATTTACGAAATGTGGGTATAGGAAAACAAGGCATGATATTATGTGTTTTTACTATAATATCAGTAGGGATTGCAATCCCGCAAAACGGGATCACGCATTCCCGCAGGATCCCGCTGCTTTTATTAATCTGCTGGATCCCGCACCTTCAAAGCACGAATCCGCAGTCCCGCATCTTTGAAATTATGTTATAAAATCAAATTGAAACTACAGATTTTTGTGTAAAAAATCATCAACTTTTATTAAACATTTCTTACATTAAGCAACAGAAATGATTTATTTTCTATTATTTTAGTGTAAGTAATTAGTCAATTATAATAGAAATTATTTCTTTTCTCATAATTAAGTATAAGTAATTAGTAATTCACTAATTACTAATACTTAATTAATAGAAAATAAATAATTTATGTAAGAAATCTTTAATAAAAGTTGATTTTTATATAAAAATCTATACTTTCAATTTGATTTTATGACATAATTTCAAAGATGCGGGATCCCGCGTGGATTGAGTAATCCCGCATATCAATCCTGCGGGATTGAATGAGCTGCAGGATTGCAAACCCTAATAATATGGTATATAAAACTGCTTGCACTAGTCAACACACAAACTTTGTCCAATACATTTCTTTTTTGTAATAGGTATTTTGTGTAAGTTTAGTTTGTGTAGTAGCAACCAAAATGACCAAATTTCAAAGGACCTATAGACCGCCATCCGAACAGCACACAGAAGCGTACTTATGCCTTTCTGTGTGCGTGTGTTTTCGCTTTTTGAATGAAATCAATCTTCTGTATCTATCTATTTGTTGTCAGCTAGATGCGGACAGCGCAGAACCGGTCGTTGTTGCAATATTTGGGGAGGCCTATGGACGTCTTTCGGCTGATGTCGTGATGAAAATAATTATTATATTACTAGCAAACGCGATTGCTGTGCGTTTCTTAGGTTTATTTCGTGGGTCGATGATTACAACCCACTTTCTGTCACAAGCAGGCCTGTCCAGCAGTGGGAACATATTAGACTGATTATTCATAGCGTCATTAGCCTATAATGTTTCCCAATGCTGGGGTACAGGCCTCTGTGAGATGGAATAGGCCGAAATCCAACACGCGGGCCCAGTGCTGGTTGGTAAATGTCACAAGTATTCGAATTTTTGTTTCTAGGACTTGCCTTTTTTTTTTTTTTTTCTGGGTGGGAAATCATCAAATAACTTCTCCCGCTCTGGGTGGAGCGGGAGGGCGTGTCAGACTTTTACTGACTAAAACCCACCCGTGTTCCTTCAGTTGCCTGTGTGCCAGGGGCGGCGGTATCTCTTTCGAACAACCCGCACCCCTGGCAGGCATCGGCCCTTGCGAGCCCCACCAGCTGCTGCTGACGTCTCCCTGCGACGGGTCAGCAGTGGCCCCGCCGCCTACCGCTTTTCGGCCGCAGGGGATAGGGAGAGCGGCCAACGCTATACCGACACTCCTCTTCCCCTGCGGCCCCACCGCGTCCGCCATCAAACGGCCCCGTCCAGGCCACGGAAGGGAAGAGCGCTACTCAAAAGTACCGGCACTCCTCCTCCGCCGCAGCCTGTAACTCTCAGCCTCGATGCCTCCCATTCGACATCGCGGCCCGCCTCAGCTGCGATGCACCTCACCGCAACCTACTTTTTGGCCGCTACGTCGTCGGCTTGGAGGCACAAGCCCTGACGACCGGCCCCACCTTGGGGTTCCTCTTCGCTTCACCGTGGGAGGGTGACCACGGTTACTGAGCCCCCCCGCGACGACAATGCGGGAACCCCACTGGGGGGGTTGCCAGTTTCCTCACGTTGTTTTTAGATTGATGGGAGACTGGAGGGAGAATATTGCTCAGAAATTGGACAGATGAAAATGTTCAATGTTAAATTATTTGTTAGTTACCTTTCGTATACAACTTGAGTCGATGCTGCACAGAAGTGATGGCCCCCAGCACTGACAGTCTGTTGACTCGCGACTTGATGTTGGAAGCTGTTCCGAACTCGTCGGCCAACATTTTTGACACCCGCGAGATCTGATCCTTGGGCGGAATGATCAGGGATATCATTGAGGTCCCGTTTCTGGAAAGAAGGAAATATTTATTGTAGATTTTATGTTACGTGGCACATATTCTGGCAGCCCATAATCCAGAGGCATGAAATGGAATGTTCATTTTTTATGTAAGCGGAACTTTTTTAAGACACTTACACGTCAATATTTTGTTGGCTAATATTTTATAAACTAGATGGCGCCTGCATTTCCTAGCTGACTGATCCCTAAAGGGATCCGATACACAATATGCCGGCGGCACATCCGGCGGGTTTTCGCCTTGCGGGTATGCTGCAGACGTTATTAGGCCTTGTTGCCGCCGGCATAATGTGTAGGAGCCCTATAGGGAACCTAGTCGCGGGCTCGAACTCACTGATGGGCTTGGCTAAAAAGCACGCTGTCTCACCAGGCATCGTGTCCGACAGAGGTAGTATCGGTAATGAGCAGTTAGAACCTAGTCTACACGCACAACATTATTGAGTGAGATGCAGGATCATTTATAGTACAACAAGCGCGTAAAAAATTAAGAACAGTCCTTCGGAAGATCGGGTTTTATGACAAAACCACCTGCATAAATCAATGACCAATAAAGTTTATTGAACTTTTCGATATTTGGGCTTTGTCGGTACCGACTTGGTTTTTCAGATTTTACACTTCTTTTGTTACTTAAACACGCTCAAAGTTAGGTTAAATAGCAAGAAAAACGAATCTTTGTTGGCTCCTAATTTAATAGCTTTTTATTTTAGTATTCTGTTTCCGTACAGACAATATTAATACTAAGACAAAACCATACCATGTTTAATTTTTGATATACATTGTCGAACAGTGGAGTAATACACTCTCGAAGTTTGTATGGGAAAAATATGGACTAGATTCACCTTAAGAAGAAACGGCGAAACCAACTCAGAGATCTTGATCTTTATTTTGTTTTCATGTTTTTGTTAGTTTTAATGTTATTTTATTGTTCATACTTCCTGTGCGTATCCCGATTTTTTATATATTTCTTTCTATTTTTTATTTGATACTAAGACTGCGCCCGCGAATTCATTGCCGTGAAATTTATAGCTCATCTTACTCCGAAATAATGTAGCTTTCCATAGGTGAAAGAAGTTTTAAAATCGATTAAGAAGTTTTCGAGTATATCCATTACAAACAATTTTAAAAACAAATATATATTTCATCTTTATAATATTAGTATAAATAACAACCGGTCTATTCTGTAAAAATCTCACGGTGAAAACTTACGTGAAGTGAGTTGTCAGTTGTGACAATCACTGGCATCGTGTGGAATGACAGCTAACTTCACCCCTCACCGTCAGATTTTTAAAGTACAGATTGACGGGCGTTCCATTTTGAATTTCTGACAAGGCACGAATTTATGCTGGTTAGTTACACCCTTCAAACGTCAATTACCGGATGCTTGCATCGCTTTAACCCACCGAGTAAGGGTTGACTTAAACAATGGATCGACGGGGTAAAATCAGTCAACGTCCTATCGATCGTCAGTGGACCCTTCCCTTGTCATTTAAAGTATTTTAACAAATATTTGCCTGTCTATTTGAATATGAGTTTTGTATTTAGATTTGAGACCTACTGAGATTTTCTTGGGTTTCAGTATTTTTGTAATAAAAAGCATGGGACAATGGCACAGAATAAATATCAAAGTGTTGCATCACATTATTGTAAAGAAAATTCAATGAAAGGGATGTGTTGTCCGCTATGGCCAATTCCCGTAATTAAAATCTTTCAGACTTCCTCGTTGGTCTAGTGCTCATACGCGCTACTGCTGAGCATGAGGTCCTGGGTTCGATACCCAGGTCGGGCAAAGTGTTATTGGGTTTATTTATGTAAGCTATCACGCCATTTATACCAGGAGGCTTTTATTTTGACAGTATGCATTGTTTCCTTAATTTTTTTGTGCTTGAGTTAAGTTTTCATTTTATTTGTTGGTATATTGGCATGGCTAGCTGACATATGACAAATTATTTAAGTTCTGTGTCTCGTAATGTTGATTACTTTGCCTACCTATGTATAGAATCAAGTCTATCTAACTAGCTGTGCTGCTGGGGAGTTTGTTGCGCCGCTTCTTCTTCCCAGCTAAAGCACCAGGAAGTGGTGAAGGGCGGGCGTTTTGGGGGACCGTCTTATGTAATTTTGACATTCGAAAAGTGCTGATTCTCAGCCTAATTTGAATAAATGACTTTAATTTTGATTTTATCTGGAATTTCTCAGTCAGAGTCTGGATTTATGCCCGGTTGATGGCAATAGGCTAGCCCCCTATTACTTGGGACTTAAACATAACTAACTTAAACGTACTATAGGTAAAGTTTTACTCAACCCTTCGGGCAAAACAAGGCGTAATTTTATGTTGTGTAAAAAAATTCAATTGCAATCTCACGTAAGCGACAATAATGTCAGAAATGTAGGTAACTTCAACTCTTCATTAGCGATTAGACCCCTTATTGCGTCACCCTATGTAACATAATTTGTAACTCATCATCTAATATGCGCTTAGTCTTTGAAAATTGTAATGTTGCTGACTTTATTGGTGAAATAAAGAATTATTATTTATTTATTTATTAACTGCCCAGTCTTTTCGTAACCATGTTGGGGTCAGCTTCCAGTGTAACTTAATTCAGCAGAATACCAGTACATTACATGTAGCGTCTGCCTATCTGACCTCCACAACCCAGTTAATGGGTAAAATCATACCCCGGTTAGACTGCTTGTCAGACTTTCGGGCTCCTGGCGATCCGTAACTACTGTCAAAGATCAACGAATGACAGCCGGGACCAACGGGGGCAAGCTTAACTCATCAGTGGGTAGGTACATTATATGCTAATTATGGCCGTACCGCATTACTACTTACAAAATCAAGCTTCGATTTGTTTGCCAAATTAGCGTAAAAAAATCAACTGTCCCATATAAACTTGAACAGTTATATTTTCTCCACAATAAAGAAAAAAACTTGACACAATTATATTTTCTCCATAACGATGTTGGTCCTATGAAGAAAGTCGTTCACTTTGATGGTACCACACACCCTCACAATTTAACCACACCATTCAGACACGCTGAATTTTAACGACACACATGACCTTTGTATTACCAAAAACTCCTAACAATACTTACGTAAATTATACCCATAATTAAGGTGGAATACCATTCCCTCCCATGCGTTGGGCCCATTAATAACATAGTTGGAATTCGTAATTACTTAGCAACTGAAAGTTATGTTTGCTTGCGAAGTGTAGTTGCTAAGCAGTTTTGCACACGAGGCGCGGTGCGGTCTGCGAGATTCTTTTTTAACCGACTTCCAAAAGGAGGAGGTTCTCAATTCGTCGGAACCTTTTTTTTTTTTTTTTATGTATGTTCCCCGATTACTCGAAGATGGCTAGACCGATTTGGATAATTTTTTTTTGTTGGAAAGGGTATACTTCCCAGGTGGTCCCATGATCATCAAGTTAGGATCTGATGATGGGATCCTGGAGAAATAGAGAGAACTCTTCAAATTTTATAGGCACACTTGAAGCAATTTGTGTAGTTATTGGAAGAGTACTTTCTCGGAGTGGTTCCATTTCAATTTCGTGAAGATCTGATGAAGAACTTCCGAGATAGGCAACGGAACTCCTCAATAAATGATAGCAAATGGACAGGGATTGCTGAAATCTCATGTCTGTCAATTGTTTACACCAGTTAATAACATAACATCACGCCGGTACGCTGTGAAGGGGTAAGCACATGTGAACCACTAAAAAGAGAAAAATAAAAAACTTTTTTCACAAAAATAAACAACCGACTTCCAAAAAAACACTAAAAACTGAAAAATAACTTTAATTTCGGAAGGCGGTGACAAAAAATTAAAATACATATCCAAAGTCACCGACTTCCGAAATTAAAGTTATTTTTCAGTTTTTAGTGTTTTTTTGGAAGTCGGTTGTTTATTTTTGTGAAAAAAGTTTTTTTTGTATTTTTGAAGCGAAAACTTCTTTAGGCGCGTTGAGCACTTTTTGGGTGAACAAAAATCATGGAACTCGCGCATCATCGACACCGAACACTTTCCAGCGAGCACACACACGGATGAGTCGCGTTTCACTTCTGGCGGCACTCCCGGAGTGCCAGTTTGTTTTTTGCCCCGCATTCTAATAGTCCTACTTCCTACCTGGAGAAAAGCTAGTTTATTATATTATTTCTCCAACGGCTTCGCCCGCGTGGAGGTCGGAAATTATCCTACGGGACCGTGCTACTGCGATAAAAAGTACACCATGTTTTAATCCAGGTTATAAACTATCTGTGTGTCACATTTCATCCAAATTAGTTCAGTAACTTTTGCGTGAAATAGTAACAAACATGCATCCATCAATCTATCCGTCCTCACAAACTTTCACATTTAAAATACTCGCTTTTGCCCGCAGCTCCGCCCGTGTGGAGGTCGGTTATCGCGTAAAAAAGTAGCCTATGTCCTTTTCCATATCACAGGCTATATCTCTGCCAAATTTCATGACAATTGATTCAGCTGTTTAGGCGTGAAAGCTTAACAGACAGAGTTTCTTTCGCATTTATAATATTAGTAGGGGATTAGTTGGATGTTAAAGCTCGTAATATATGGATGTTTTTTACTCAATCTCGCGGTCTGACGTATTTGGTGTATACCCTGAATTAACACAGAGGATATTTTTTATCTTTTTATCCCGGTAGTACGTTCCCGTGGGATAATTACAGAAGTCCACGCGGACGATGCCGCCGGCAAAAGCTAGTTTAGTTAGTTATAAATGAAAGATGCAAGAACAGTTATTTAACTGATTATTATCTATTTGCAGACTGCGTTTTCCGCTCTGGGCCCTGAGACAAAACACATTTCTGTTAGCGTTCACGCCAAACGCTACACCAAAATTTACGGAAATGACATTACCTGCGGAAAAATTACGTCGTGTCCTTTCCGAAATGTGTTTTGTCTAGGCCTGTATTTTTGTTTTAGCTCGACTCCAAAGGGTCGCAAGGTAGAATTCCATTCCCTCCCATGTGTTGGGCCCATTAATGACATGGTCAGAATACGTAATTACATAGCAACTGAAAGTTATGTTTGCTTTTCGCTGTGGTGTGGTATGTGAAGCGCAGTTGTTGCTAAGCAATTTAGCACACGAGGCGCGGTGCGGTCTGGGGTTACTTTTTTATCATGAAATGAGGAGGTTCTCAAATCACTCGTATGATTTTTTTTTTCATATTTTTTACCTCAGAACTCCCGTCATTAATAAACGTTGAAAGGTTATACTTTTATAAAGTGGTCTCATAAAATTTGGTTAAGTTCTGATTAGTGGTTTTTGAGTCATCATCATCTGCCTAGCCTTTTCCCAACTATGTTGGGGTCGGCTTCCAGTCTAACCGGATGCAGCTGAATACCAGTATTTTACCTGGAGCGACTGCCTATCTGACCTCCACAACCCAGTTACTGGGTAATACGATACCCCTTGGAAAGACTGGTTGTCAGACTTTCGGGCTTCTGACGACCCGTAACGACTGTCAAAGACCTACAAATGACAGCCGGGACCAACGGCTTAACGTGCTTTCCGAGGCACGGAGAGGTCTTGGTATGTTAAGATGGTCACCCATCCACGGGCCAACCGCGGCAAGCTTAGCTTAACCTGATCGATCGATCCGTACGGCTAATATTACTTAGCCACAAGCCCTTTGAGTAAGCTTCAATAATACGCAAGTATTTTTCCACCTTGGTGCAACTCGTTTAAAACTTCCTGCCTAACTTATTTACTTAGCAAGTGAAGGTATACAAATTTGTGTGGTGTAGGTACCACAACTAAAAAGTTAAACAAAAAAAAAATATAAACAAGTAAACCAACTTCCGAAATTAAAGTTGATTTTCACTTTGTAGGTTGTAGTTTATTTAGAAAGCAAGTACTTGACTAATTATTTTTAAAAATAACAAAAGACGATGGGCAAGCAACTATGGACTCCGTCCCAATAATTTTTTTTTGATCCATCAGACTTAATTTTTGTCTCAAATATTTCTGTTCCGGGCTACATACTATCAAACCGTAGGTTTCAAGTCTTAAATATATGGGGTTTCCTGAAAAAGTCATCTTTCAGTTTCATTTCTTCAACGATGTACGGGTTGTAGGTACACAATCTCTACCAACACTTACGGGGCATACAAGCATGAATATGTTATTTCATTGAAAATAAAATACGATACAAAGTACCTTAAGTAAAAAAAATTACGATTTTCACTTATTTTTTAATAATCAAACATTTTGTACAACAGAACCATTACATTTTCTTATTTTCCCTGAAAACCCTATGTGATACGTCTCAAGTTTGTTGATTAAGTTTTCATTTAGGGGACGCTAGAGCCCAGCGTCCTTTCCTATATTCTAACTTAACTAAAACAAACGATATAAAAAAAAGCGTTGAAAAATTCATCTGCATCGCTGTCGACTGGTAATGTACCCTAGAGATGGCTGCATTGTCGGCCACGTTGGATGACAATGCTTAGCCTCTACCAGCCCTTGGGTCACGGCAACTTGGAAGTGTTTTTTAAAGTCGGTTATGTGGTTGTTTTTTGAAGTGTTAACGTGTTGTTAATTACCACATATCACGGAGAGGAGGCCTGGGTCCCATCAGTGGGAACTGTATAGGCCGATTATGCTACGTTGACGTAATATAACGTTCTGACATTTACCCCACATTACGTATGTTGTTGTTTGCGGGGGACGTCCATTTAATCTGCGAGTGTTTGCGGCCTGAGTTTCTGATAACCTTTACCACCCGTGTCAGTGTTATAGAATGCTCTTATCTTTATAATAAACTATCTTTTGCGCGCGGCTCTGCCCTTCTCCATATCCCGGGCTATATCTGTGTCAAATTTCATGACGATCGGTTCAGCGGTTTAGGCGTGAAAGCGTACCAGACAGTTACTGTCGCATTTATAATATCCTAGTAGGAACTAGCGCCTGCCTGCAACTTCGTCCGCATGAATTTTGTTGGTATATTGGCGTGTGCTAGCTGGCAAATTTAATGTTTTTTGTGTTTCGTAATGTTAATTACCTACTATTGTATAGAATCAAGTTCTTCTAACTTAACAGACAGCTGTGCTGCTGGGGAATTTGTTGCGCCGCTTCTTCTTCGCAGCTAAAGCACTAGGAAGTGGTTGAAGGGCGGGCGTTTTTGGGGGACTATCTTATGTAATTTTGTCGTTCGAAAAGTGCTGATTCTCAGCCTAATTTGAATAAATGAATTTTGATTTTATCTGGAATTTCTCAGTAGCAGGCCAGAATCTGGATTTCTGTCCGGTTGATGGCAATAAGCTCACCCCCTATTACTTGGGACTTAAACATAACTAACTTAAACGTACTATAGGTAAAGTTTTACTCAGCCCTTCGGGCAAAACAAGGCGTAATTTTATGTTCTAATTTGAATAAATGACTTTTGATCTTGAAATTTTGGTCTCCGATCCATCGTCTCCTAATAGTCGTAGCGTGATGTTAAATATCCTATAACCTTCGTCAAGAATTAGGCTATCAAATGCAAAAAGATTTTTTATAATCCGACTGACTTGTCAGTTCCAGAGATTACTTCTTACAAACATACTTCCATACTTTACCTATTTATAATATTGTATTATATTATAAGATGGAGTTTCAATGCGAAACCAAAGAGATGATTGAAAGAGAGTCTATTCATACGGCGTTTATTACGAACTATTTATTTATTTATTGATAAGGCATTTCAACGACTTATTCACTGAGACAATACACAAACAATAATCACTGTGTGAGTGAAGAATTGTGAATTAGTCGATTACAGAAGTGCACAGCACTAGGAGAGCAATTTACAGGACGTACAATATTACGTTAGTTAAAATGCATATAAGTTATAAAATAAAATTACAAATTAAAATAAAGTTAAAAAAGAGCTGTGTTTACAAATACAATTGGAAATACAAAATGCTTTAAAAATAATAACAACAGAAAATAAAAATAAAGGCTGACAAAGAAGGGAATAGAGGTCACTTCATCTATACTATATATTTATACTTATCTATATAGTTATTATAAAGCTGAAGAGTTTGTTTGTTCGTTTGCTTGAACGCGCTAATCTCAGGAACTACTGGTCCGATTTGAAAAAATGTTGTGTTAGATAGCCCATTTATCGAGGAAGGCTATATGCTACATATAATAATGCTAAGACCAATAGAAGCGGAGCACCAATAAAGAATGTTTCAAAATCGGGGTGTTTTTTCCTTTTGAGAGCTTCCGCTGCGTGCGCTACGTAAACGGTTAAAGTTTCGCAAAAATCATGTATAACAGAATTATTGTTCCCCTTTAATAGTTCTAAAAAAAACGTCCGAGACAGCATATGTCTATCTTTTAAGGTTGGCTTACTTATAACCTTTTTTATGCTAACCAATTTTTTTCTAAAATAATGCAGTATTTGCGAAGGGGTTGAACGTACTAATTTCAAGAACTGCTGGTTCAAATTGGAATATTCTTTTAGTGTTGGTTAGCCCATTTATCAAGGAAAGCTATAGGCTACATACACATCACGCTAAGACCCTTTAGGAGTCGAGCAAAGAGAAAAAGTCTCGAATACGAAGTACTCGCACGGGCAGGCGATTCGAAGCTACGGGGTGGGTCGTGAGAGCAAGAAATCCGACGCGAACGAAGTCGCGAGCAGAAGCTAGTTTATTAATAAGCGGCAGAAAACTCGAGACTCGAGTTGGCTAGAAGTCTCAATCGGAAGTGTCGCAAAGGGTTGGAGAAGATGTCCATACTGTTGGTTCGTGTGGCGATTTTATTGTAGTTTCCCACTAAACTGTTCAAGGTGTAGTGCTATCGAGGTTAGTGCGAGTTGCAGTAGTGGCAAAGCTGATAGTTTTGCGACCAGATCGAATGGCTATCTGCCGAGGTATAGCTATACTTCATTCCACCAAAAGATTTACTCGAAAGGGTATTGACAATTCAGACCCTGGACTGCTCATCATTCTCCTGTCCTTATCCCAATTTATTTGGGGCCGGCGCAATATGTCTTTTTCATTTCTATTAGTCGTCATCTCCATAGTCACGCCCTTTCCAACCATATCATCATTCACACAGTCCATCCATCGTTTCTTTGGTCTCCCCCTACTCTTATTGCCATCGACATTCAAACTCAAAACTTTCCTCACAACATTTTCCTCATTCTTCCGTATCATAAGCCCATACCATGACAACCGATTTCCACACAACTTTCCGTTATCGGTGCCACTTTCAGACTGCCTCTGATGTACTAATTTCTTATTCTATCCGTTCGTGTAACATCAGCATCACACATCCCTCTTAACATTCTCATCTCAGCTGCATGCAATAGGGTATTACACCCATTTTTGAAAAGTGTCTTAATTAGATTCTAAAATGCTAATAAACCACTGTAAAAAACCAACATTTTTATTGAATCGATTAGTGCCATAAAAATGCATTTAAATTTTAAATTTTCATATTTCACGCGTAATTTGACGAAAATGCTGGACGCTGTGGACGTTGCTCTGTGGGTATGACGTCAGTTTTCTGCATAAACAAATGCGTTGATATTTGGTATGATTATTGTTGATCATTTAAAAAATGAGTTATTATTGTACTTATCGTTGGTTTGCTGTTCCTGAATATAAGATATTATTTCAATAGAAACTACTTTGGTTACAAAAATAATAAAAGTACATACTTGTTCAGTTGATTACTTAAAACAGCGGTATGACGTATTAACATGGCGGCTACCATTTCATGATGTTCAAAAACAGATTAAAAACCTGAAATCTTTGGAATTGAACTTTAAAATTTATGTTGTTATTTCATGAACTAAAACCAACATTTTCCGACTGGTTTTTGCCTAAGCTATCTCATTTCTAGATTTTTTCTCATATACACCGTGACAACGACAGCCCACGTCATGTATCCAATGACTACTAATAATTTATAAAAACATGGCATTTTTAATATTTGTATAATTAAAATATGAAAAAATAACATTCACTAAGACGCATAACGTAGCTTGAAACACCCTGTTATGGAGATGGAATTAATGTTGGAATGTAATGGTAGGTAGGTAGATAACTTCTACCGTTTGAAACATAAACATTATTTATTATCAGGGAGGGTGTTTCATAATTCTAAAGCATTATTTATTTTTCATTGTACCTATTATCTTAATTAATGGTAACAATGTTTTAATCGCGCCTAGAGGTATCTTATGACGGATACATCGAGTGGACCACCTTTGTAAGACGACTAAAATGTCACGGTGTATAGCCAACATTCTGAGCCATACAAGACAGCCCGTGTAACCATGGTACAGCCGGTCTAACTGGACTGGTTTACTGACAAATTCTTAATGGAAAGAAGTGATCTGGTACGCTTTCGAACAGCAATTCGTAAGGATAATCAGCCTATAACGTTCCCACTGCTGGGACACAGACCTCCTCCCTATGGGAGGGTCATAATCCATCACGCGGGTCCTGTGCCGGTTGGCGGATGTCACATGACTTCGAATTTTCGGTTCTAGGACATGCCGATTTCCTCACGATGTTTTCCTTCACCGTTTTGAGAGCTATAGTGATGAAATCATTTACACAAAGTAGTGCATGCTTGGCTTCGAAACTTCGAACACACGACCAGCAATTCGTGCTAATATAATATATACAGAAAAAGTACAGAACCCTCAATCGAAAGTCAGTCTCGCACTTGGTCGGTTATTACAACTACATGTTACATAAAACAATTGGCCACTAATAATATTATCGCCGAGCATCGTTCAATGTCATGAACAAACCCGCGCCCGCGCATCCAAGGTGAATATCAAGGAAGTGAGTGCTGTATTATCTTTACCTTTGTACGGTACATTCCGGATCGTTGTAGACAGCGGAGGATAGATCATTTAGTCATTCATTACTAGTGACGTAGTATACATACACTGATGCTTAGCAACTCGTAGAAACGACTTGGAGTCTTAAGGCGGTTTGGACATGTTTAGGCTAGCTAATTGCGAAAGTAGGGGCTAAATTGGGTGAAATCTATCAGTAGGTACGTGTGAAAGCTACATAAGTACTTATTCATATACTGTTACACCTACGCTAGCAACTATCAGGCACTCTGAACGTATAAAAAGGGGCTTAGGGAGTCTACTCCTCAAGCACGAAGTCCGAAGTTACGGGAGTTTCCAACTCCGTATCACTTTCGGGCATTTAGATTTGTTACGAATTGACAGTTGTCCCAGTGACGCATGATGTGCATTTTCCCGTCCATTTTTTTTTATTAAACACTTTTATTGACGGATTAACTTCTATCGGAGGAGACTCGACTTAGCCCACGGAATTAGTAAGGTGAAGAAGTTCTTAATAGGTCGGTCAGTTTTGTTGTAAAACCGTTGAAGTCGATTTGATCTTGGTTTGTCATCTTAGCTACCTTTTCCAAACTGTGTTGGTGTCGGGGTATCGTAACCAGATGTACCTGATTCCAGAATTTACATGAAGCGACTGCCTGTGACATCTACATCGCCACATGCGAAGTACGACCACACCGAAGCATCTGATGACCTACACGATCCAGTAGTAGGTAACACGTTAACCATCAATAATTCTGGTTAGACCTTAATCTTGGTACTGTAGTAGCATCTACACCACCACACTGACATCAAGCAAAATCCTGCATCGCGCAAGCAGAGTTTACCGAGCAACTTGCATAATATACAACGTCATCAATCATCGGCCCACTAGACACGACACCCGTCTGGTCGGAGGGTCCTCTTTCATAGAGGTTGTGTGAACTTGACACCGTGTTCGTCGTACCTCTATAGTATTTGTGTGTTAATTAGTACTGAAAAAGTCAAGAACCACAACTTCAGATCTCACGAATGCCCGCAGAATGGCAGTAAGTACCCCGATACTTAGTCCCAACAAGCTCGCCTGTGTATACTTCCCTTGTTTAAGACAGCTACCCGAGCAGCAAGTCTCGTCTAGACAATAATGCGATTAAATAGTTCTTTGAAAGTCTGCCGTTTAGACTAAAAGGAACTATCTAGATAGAAATCTTTTTAAAACTTCCTCTTCAGAGTCTGAAAGGCTTATTGCATTAAATTTCGTGGTCAATTATATGTCAATTGATTTGGTCGAGTTGACGACTAGTAGAGAACTATGGAAGAAAAAGACATGTGACTTGTACTGACTCTAAATAAATTGGGTTGGTTTGTTGCTGCTATTTTTGGTCGACAATTCACAAGTTTTCACCAGATTTACTGATTCTAATCAGAGGATTATTTGCTTCACACACTAACAGTAAGAATGGCTATGACAGTTCAACAAGATTCATTGCGTTATTTCCGTAGTTGAGCAGACATTTTGTTCCAACATATGAAGCAATGAATAAGCAACATTCTGCAAATTGATTCAGATTTTGATTAATCGTGTGCTACGCAATTAGGGTACAGGTCACTTGTTCAAATGCAGGCAGTTCAAAATTAGGCAGGGTTTGACACGCATAATCGTTTGTTTAATAAAGGGCACGAATCAAGTGTTGTATTAAGTAACGCTTGGGTTTCCTAGTAGAGAGTTCCGTCATGAAAATCTGTCATTTACACTAGTATTTGACATTAAAGTGTCAAAAAACACCCTGTATTTGGACAGCCGTTTACTGTGTGACCGTTGTCCACTTTCTTAGGACCACAGAAGCATACGCGAAGCCAGCGGCGCACGTGAAGGAGAGGCAGTATATGCGCCCTCACGGCCCTAGTCGCCGCAGGAGACGCCCTGGGCGTCGGGAATCCCAGTCTAATTCCCGGCCACCGTAGGCGCGGGCTTGCGGATGGCGAGTATTGGGTAGCTCGCAGTCCGGTAAGGACCAAGCCCGGTTCGACGGCGCGGTGTGTTCCACGCGCGCCTCAAAGAAATGTCAGCACCAACTGGTGGGGGCCGCAAGCACCGATGCCTGCCAGGGGTGCGGGTTGTTCGAAAGAGATACCGCCGCCCCTGGCACACAGGCAACTGAGGGAACACGGGTGGGTTTTAAGTCAGTAAAAGTCTGACATGCTCCACCCAGAGCGGGAGAAGTTATTTGATGATTTCCCACCCAAAAAAAAGCACGTTGACGACTAACGCTACTGAAAAAATGCATTTTCATGCTAAAATGATTGCAAAAAGTTATGCAATCTCGGCTTGTGGTTGTGGGTAATGAACAAAGGGGCTATGTAGAGCCAGCGGTATTTTTGTGGCGCATTCATAATGGGGTGCCTTGTGTGACGATGTTTTTTAAGACTCATGTACACGAGGAGTGTCTCAAGCCACACTCAGGAATGGGAGCCGACCGTAACATTGTTGGGAAAAGGTTAGGCAGATGATGAGCCGGCAAGAGGCGAGAATGTCCATTGTTATTCATTTCGAGTTGATGATAATATTACATTATGTCGAATCACGTTCCAATTTTTCAAGTAGATACATTTTTTTCTTTTCTACAAGCGAGTATAGTACTGGTGTCAGGAACCAACATCTTTATCTCCTTTCGGTAGTAGCGGCTATCAGTGGCGTGCAGTCCATAAAGACAGAAAGACACTGCCTACCCTACCTAAATCAGATAAATATGTAAAACTAATATTATTTTATCAATAAACAAAAAAACTTTATTCATAAATCAGCGCTATCTGTCGAACGTCGGTCGTATGATTAGTATCATTGATACAATACCTGTGCGTTCGTATAATTTGACACAACTTCGCGTTGCGATGCACTAGCAACGCTGAGTGCTTCGGGAGAGATACGAACTATTCACGTCTTATGTTTATATGTGTGCTCTCGTGGCCATGCAGATTTATTGGGTGTGCGGTCCTATACATACGTGGCACACAAAGTAACAAATAACAATTGTACAGGGTAGGCCGGGGCTACCTAGAAGCGGCTCCTGCCCAATCTAGGGGGTCCTAGCGCCTCCTGCCGGAGGCTCTACGCGGGGGTCGTGCGATCCATGGTCCTATATGGGGCATCGGTGTGGGCAAACGCCCACATGAAAACTCATTAAGGCGCCAACCAGCCCGCCGGTTGAAGGCGTCCCATAGGGTCATGGCCATCCGTATGGTCCGGGGATACCGCACGATCTCCGGTAAGGCAGCGAGCCTCCTTGCCGCATTGCCACCATGGGATCTGGAGGCAAAGGTCCTCGTGCACACTTGGGAGTGGCGCGAGGAGGACCTAACTCCGCTGCTGCGAGAAATCGCGGCATAGCGAGCAGAGCTCCGGCAGGATCTCATGGCGACATGGAGAGTGCGATTGTGGCAACCCAGTGCTCAGCACGATTGCGGCGGTAAGTCCCCTCTTTGAGGAGTGGATTGAGAGGCGCCAAGGCGTCCTCAACTTCCGCCTGACGCAGGTCCTCACCGGATACTGGTGTTTCGGGAGGTTCCTGTTTCGTATAAGACGGGAGGAAACGCCCGGGTGTTTCCACTGTGAAGATCGCCCTGAGGACACGGTGGAGCATACGGTGTAGGTCACCGCCGTGTCCTCGTGGAGGCGATCGACGGCGGCGATCTCTCGCGCCCGGCCCTGGTTCTGGCCATGGTACGGAGCGAGGGTGCATGGGTAGCCGACCTCTTTCTGCGAAGCAGTAATGCTCGCGAAGTGAGAGGCGGCGCACGTGAGGGAAAGGCAGTATATGCACCCTCACGGCCCTAGCCTCCGGAGGAGACGCCCTCCTGCTCCACCCAAGTAATCTTTTTTTTTAATTTAATTCCAACGCCATTGTTTATTTTGATTTATTTGTTTTGGTTGTGAGCTATGATGGCATGTATTTAAAATTTTAACGTTGATAAATAGTGTGAAAAATAGATAATATTCACTGTGAGTTGTTCAGGTGGTGTGTTTAGAGAAAAGAAAAAAATATGCATTTTCAAAACTATCTATCAGTGAAAAACAAAGAAACAAGTGATCGTGAACTAAAGGTAAATTCAATACAAAACAATATGATTAATTTAACTGCCTCACAGGTTGCATGCTGTGTAGGAATGTGCAGCAATTGGCTCTTCTTTTTTTTAGCCCTTTTTTAATTTCTGTCTACCCTGTCTAAAAACTTTATGCACGCCACTGGCGGCTATCCTGATATTAATGACCCTTTAAGGGTGCACATAGGGCATCCGCACTGACTACCTCACTTTATCTTTTCCCTTGAAGTAGTTTGATGTACCATGTGAAGACACGTGAAAACACTAAGAATTTTATTGTAGACAGCCAATTTATCAGCGACGCCGTTCACCCCTTCTCGGTCCTGATGGAATTTCAAAAAATCCGCCCAGTATACATCATAAAGGGAATCTTCGTGTAAAATTTCAGCTTTCTAGGTCGGAGGGTTTAGGGTGGACGTTGATTGAATGAAGGGTTTATGCTGGGCGTTGATGAGTCAGTCGGTGATTCATAAGTAATAAAAACGATTGTACCCTGTGTGGCAGTTCCCAACCATACTCCTTGGAAAACGTGTATTATCGTGCGTATAATTGTACATCTATACTTCTAAAGTGCGGCTGTCCTTTTGGATCGATCGTATTACCGGCCGACCGCAAACATGCGGCATGTGTTGGTCCCGTTTAAAACCACGTGTCGTGTCCGGATATTGCCCACGTTGCATACTGCAATAGTGTTGTATATTCCGTAGTAAGCTTTCAAGCTGGCTGGACCAGCCTTTGTTATCTCTCATCTGTCTATTGCATGTCTGTGAAGTTTTTGGAATACTAGTCGATACTATTTTGTTGACGAGTTTTGAATATAGATGTGGATGGCTATACGAGTAGGGGAACATAAAAAAACGTTGGAAGGACTGAGTGAAAGATGATTTGGCTAGAGTCGTCATCTCGATAGCCACTCCCTTAAGTGAGATGAGGACTAATATGGAAAAATAGATATGTTGCGGCATCCTTAAATAGATTGGGATAATGGCAGGAGAATGATTACTTTGTGGATGAATCAGTTTGCCATTCAGAACATAACTGCCGATATTGGTTGTACGACAAAACAAACAAATATGCAGGCATAATGTAGGTGCACATAATGCAGTTTGGGTACTTTTAGTGCCACAAAATTTCTACTTTTTTGTTTTAGTGTCTTTTGATCATTGACGCAAGTGTTGTTTACGTGGTTTTCGTTTATAGAATGTGGTAGTCCAAGGTCGCTCAACGCGCTATGGAGCGGGCTATGCTCGGAATTTGTCTCTCTTATAACGTCTTGTTTCCCCGAAGTGTTAGGCGTTGAGTGTGGGGCTATAGTACACCCACATTTCGCCAGTTATCTTAAAGTCCCATGTAATAGGGGGAGAGCCAATTGCCATCACCAGGGCACAAATCCAGACTCCGGGCTGTTACTGAGAAATTCGAGATAGAAAAAACTAATAACCCTTCCCACGACATGCGATTCGAACCCAGAAATGAAATTATCAGGAAAAGATCCGGAGTTACCTTTCACCTGCAGAGTTAGCAGTCCTGATTGCCTCCACAAGTGGAAATACAACCTTGGGCATCCTGCCTCGCCTTCAGACTTTCCTGGCTGGCTAATAGGTTTACCACGGCATGTACTACTTGCCGATAGTAGTCAGATAAGTTTGGGAAAAGACAGGTATGCAAATGGAGTTCGTACCGATACGCGAACTTTTGTGCCTAGTTCTTGCAAACTGCTTGCGCAGAGCCCAGATGCATTTGCGTGCTAACTATTTCCTTATCCGTGTGTGCTTCAGAAACTCTTTCATTTCTTTATAAATTTCGATACAACGGAACTCTTGGAACGGTGAAGGTTGTCCTCGAAATATGCTTAGATTGGCGACACGCGACGTGCAGATAAGATTTTATGAGCCCTGAATTCAGCGGTGTTACTGAATTAAGTGTTTTGCTACTGTTGAAAATGGAGAAGAATTTTCATCTTCATTTTATTTAGTACTTAGCTTTTGACCGCAACTTCGTTCGCGTCTAATTTCTTGCTCCTACCCCGTCCCGTCGCATCGAATCGCCGGCGGCGGCCCGTGAGAGTACTTCGTATCTTTTTGTTTTTTCGCTCGCTTTGAACCAGTAGTTCCTGAGATTAGCGCGTTTAACCAAACAAACAAACGCCCTAGTGTGAGTTCCATTTAACCATCGACACCAAACGCAGTGAGCGCGTTTGGCGCTCCGATTGGTCCGTCACCAATCCAGGGCCAATCGGAACGCCGAACGCGCTCACTGCGTTTGGTGTAGATGGTTAAATGAAACTCACACTAGGGCCTTTGTTCAGCTTTATAATATTAGTATGTATAGATAGTGTCGCAGTGGCTATAGCACTATAGAGGTATGAGGAACAGGGTGTAAAGTTCTCTCATACTCTATAGTAAAGGGAAGATCCTCCGACCAGACGGGTGTTGTGTCTGGTGGGCAACTGTCCGGCGGTTGATGTCGGGATGTTGTATCTATGCGAGTCGCGCAGTAAACTCTGATTGTGCGATGCAGGATTTGTGTCAAGGCTTGTAGTTCGCCTGTGGCGTTGTAGATGGCGCCACATCACTTTTGTGTTTTTCAAGTCTTTGATTCTGTAGTTCGCATGTGTCATTGTAGATGGCGCCACAGCACCATATAACACGATTCCTGCCGACATCCCTTCGGCAATTCGCATCTCTACCGCTTTTGAAAAATGACACGACAATGGTGTCTACTATTGCCAAAAAATATAGTTGAAACTCGGGTATTAAATTCACCATAAAATTCAATTGTGTTTTGTAAAACCGACGAAAAATTTCTTCGCTGGGGCGTCTAGAATGATATCGAGCGTTATTTGTTTGAAGCGACATTTTGGACGATATTGAGTTATATATTAGGTATTCGGATTCGGCGAATTTCGCTAAATCCGAATATGTATTTTGAAATTTTTCGTCAGTTATCAAAACAAAATCAGCTGTTTCATAGAAAAGCCTACGCGCGCGCGCTACCTACGCGGTCAAAATGTATGGAACAGCTGATTTATTTTTGTATAACTGATGAAACGTTTATACGCTGGGGCGGCTAGAATGATATGCTGAATTCATGGTTACAGTTTGCGCACTGATTAAAAACTTATCCTGTATAATATACCTATGCTATACTAATAGGCTGAAAGCCAACCCCTACATAGGGGAAAAGGTCAGGCAGATTGAAGGTGTTGATGAAATCATTTATTTTTTAAGCACTGTTTGTAGAATTGAATGTGTTGTAAATTCAGTCTGGCTTACCTATGAATGGTGATGAGGTTTTTTTTTTTCGGGTGGGAAGTCATAAAATAATTTCTCCAGCTCTGGGAGGAGTGGGAGGGCGTGTCAGACTTTTACTGACTAAAACCCACCCGTGTTCCTTCAGTTGCCTGTGTGCCAGGGGCCACGGTATCTCTTTCCAACAACCCACACCTCTGGCAGACAGGATGAGCTTAAGTTGGTCAAAGGGTTAAGGCCATAAGGCACTAGCCTGTGTTCGCAGAGAAGGGAAAGGGAGGTCTTTCACCCTACACTAGATAGATCTTTTTTATATGATTGTGGAATAAAAGCGAATAGCCACTTGGTAAGTGAAGATTTTATGTCTGTAAGTAGGTTTGTATTAACACATAAACAAGTACACATATTTTAAAAACAAGATAAGTTCTGCATTTCCTACCCAACTACTCAAAGAAGGATGGGCGAATGAGGTCCCAGGCTCTTTTTATTATGCGTGGACTATAGACTATTGTCTGAAATGGTCTTTTGAAGAAAGAATCACGCAGATTTGAGTGGGCTCGTCTGCAGGCTCTTAGCCCGAGGCTTTCTATTTCTACTCTACCTACTGTAGAATAGAAATCGCTTATTTACATTTCTCAGTGAAAAACTGTCAACTGTCTTTAAAGAAACATCAGTTTTGTCTACTCTTCCAACAACAAAATGCTTGTCTACGGTTCTTGCTAAGCCTGCAGGTCAGTACAAGCATTTGTCAGTAATCGTGTAGTTCAACTGTAGTAGACATATTGTGTTCACTTTCTGTTGGTTTGTTTTGTATGACTAAGAATTATTACTCATGTTACTGAAATCAAATGACTTTATTGTTGAATCAAGTGTGGTTTTTTTTTGGCAATTCATGTAATCAAAACAGTTCACTCATGATTTGACAGTAAGGAGTTTCTATTGTGATCAATGGCTTCCGAAATGGGGTTACTTTTGTGGTCAATAGACAATTTAAAGACAGACATAACCAATTAGAAATTCGAATTGCATAACTCTTTGCAACCCTGTAGCAAAACAGGTAAGTAGATGCTTTACAGTATACCATAGGGGCAAAACAAAACCAATTGTGGAATCATTAGTCATAAAATGGATTTTGACGTAAGAGTACACCGGCGGCCTACGTCCGCGCACGTTGCAATCTTAGAATAACCAACGACTGACAACAGTCGCTACGCAACCCCCGCGTCACTAAAAACCCGCAGTTAAGGTCGAATTTAGCCTCTTTGCTAGCGTGTCAGCAAACCCACGACTCGCGCATCCAACAAAAGCGCATGTGCGAAAACTGACGCAGCCTTGTTGGCAGTTTCGTCCAATCATGTGGCGAAAAACATGCCACGGAAAACTTCATAACCCAAACAAAACTTAATGAAACACTAAAAGAACTTTCAATTACTCACCCTCTTGCCATCTCCAAGCTCTTGATCAGCTTCTTGATCTTCCAGATTTCGACATTGCGATCCGCTGACGATTCTTCAGACATTTTGGATCGGTTTTATTTAACTAATACACCACAAAAACGCACTAATAGACAAATATAATTAAAATAATGTCTAAATAACACACCACTAAACTTTTTACTAAAGGGATACGAGGGGAAGGGAGCCCGACTTGCGGTCCAAACTGCTATAATCCAGATCAAACCGGACGGACGAGAACCTCGTTACTTTATTCACGCACTTTTTAGTTCACATTTACGTTTGCCGTCGCTCGTACTTTTCTTCTAGTGCGGGGATTCTTGGATTTTTTCTTTATTCGGTTACCCCTAAGCATGTGGGACGTAGAAATAAGACATTACAGGGATAAAAGATGACGTTGAACAAACGATCGAACGAACGCGCAGTCGTCCGTCGATGAAATGAAAGAAGAAAAATGCGGTTTGCTGTTGCCAGCACTAAAAACTATATTGATTTTAATTTTTCTTGTCGCAAGGCAATCGAAGTCAATATTCTTCTGGCCAAAGGAATACACACAATTTTTTTGTATTACCTAGTGGAAAACAATGAGTGAAACAACAAATAAACGTGTCATGGAAGTAATATATTTCGGTTTGGTTATAAAACTTTATTTGCACATTTGACTTTTAGTCGAGAAAAATTCAACTCGACTCGGGAAATCGCTATAAGTTGTATTTAGTAACTAGTATGGATAGCTTTACTGTAAACTAGCTTTTGCCAGGGGCTTCGCACGCGTGGAGGTCTAAAATTATCTAACGGGAACGTATTACCGGGATAAAAGTATGTGTTAATCCATGTTATAATTTATCTGTGTGCCTTCATCCAAATCCGTTCTGCCGTTGTTGCGTGACTGAGTAACAAATATCCAAACCTACAAACTTTCACATTTATTGAAACATTTGAGTACGTAGAGGAGTCCAATACAAAGCAGTAGCATTTCTTCAAAAATAGTACCTATACATGAGTTTCTTGAAAGAATGCTTGAAAGTAGGTTTTTTTGAAATACATCATTATTTAGTAGTTTGGTTTATAGAGGTATGAGGAACAGGGTGTAAAGTTCACTCATACTCTATTGGTATAGGAGGATCCTCCGACCAGACGGGTGTCGTGTCTGGTGGTCAACTATATACTGTACTCTTTGGGTCAACTGACCGATGATTGATGTCGGGATCTTGTCTATATGCAGATCACGCGGTAAACTCTGCTTGCGCCATGGTGCTGATGTAGTTGCGGTGTGACGTCAAGTCTTGAGTAGTTCGCATACGGCATTGTAGATGGTCCCACTGTACTTTTTGTGTTTTCCACATTTGTTGATTTGAAGTTTCGTATGTATTTGTTTTATATTCTAGATGTACGCCACAGGTTTATTTGAAAAAATAAGTAAACTTGTTAACTATTTAGTTAATTTAGGACAATGCTCATATTGTCCTAAATTAACTAAATAATTAACAAATAACTAAAATAGATCAACAAACCCACTTATCGAAACAAGGATATTTTAATTACGACATTTACCTCGCGTCGTAACTCAGGGCAGTCTACTTGACTCGATATTATTCCTTTTTTATAATGCTTTATTATTTTTCTTTCGGGGAATATCATACCTTTTTACCTGTACACCTATTACCGTGAATACCTTAAAACAATATATGGACGCTTTGAATTGCAAAGGAGCATATTGCAAGTACACTAGATATTGCCCGTGGCTTCGCCCGCGTGCAGGTCGGGTGTTGTCGTACTACCTACTAAAAAAATATCTCATGTCGTAACTCAGGTCATGGTCTATCGGTATTAGGTTGCTATAGTTCATTTAATGTGAGGACTTATTCCATAATACATTGTTTTCATACAACTCTATTGGTTTACGCGGCGGATACCACTAAAGCTCCCAGTCGGCATGATTATTGCTGAAGTCTTTAACAATGATTGTCATGTTTCAGCGAATTCACACAAAACCTTATTTAATACACACCTAAACTCGCCTCATGGACATGAATCACTCCGTCTATTGACGAATACCGTACTTATGAGAATCCGTTCGGTTGTTTTTGGGTATATCTAGTTCAGACAGACAGACGCGGCGGGAGCACTTTGTTATATATTGTGACGTAGGAGTGATGGTGATGTACCACAATTTTAACCTTATGAATTTGAATCAATCTCTGCTCAAACCTTTTTTTTCGAAGCCCACATGTTTTTCTAGTTAGTAAATTAGTACATTAAGCCATCACTATTCAATGTCGACAATGTCATTCTGTCAATGAATTCTGTCATACAGAAATCAGTCGAATGAATTGAGGTTATAAATTTCGCAATCGCTACAGAAATGTTATGTAGTAAATTTAAACAAATTATATTACCACAACAGCCCTTAAATAATAACGTGCAGTTTCGATATTTAATAACTTCTCGATACCTATTCAAAAGATGGATGTGGTACGACGGGTTTTTGGAGAATGTTTGTAAAAAGGAAATTGGAAGTATGTCTACTCTAAGGTTTATATTACGAGATTTTCGTGTGTGGAGTGCATGGACACGGAGTAACTTAGTGAGTACGGTGGTAAAGAGGTGTAAACGTGATCGCAGTGTACGGGAAGTGATACAATGCTTCAAACAGACTTTTCGGCCTAGACGAACTCTGCTGCTATCGGCGACAGCAGCGTATAAAACCCGAGGTGACGACGAAGAGGACAACAAGCCAGTCAGCTGTGACAAAAACATTACTGACGAAGATTTACAGGTACTTTTGAATTCCAACTTCGATGTTATATTATTTTTATCAGTCAATCTAGAGGGAATTAGACAAGGCATTGTTGTATATTTCATTCATGAATATTATCATATTTACTTAGAAATAAAAGTTTTAGATAAATTGAAAAGTTGTTATCAAGAGTTATTGTCCTTGTTGTGTCATAAACTCCTCTAAAAATATACTTTTAATTTATGCTTCATAATTGCTTTACCTCTGAAGGCTGCATTTAAATTAAAAGTTGTCTTTGGATGGAGCATAGGTTCTTTATTATAAAAAAAAACATGTTTATTGCATTGTTTATGTACAGGATATTTCAAGGTCATTACAAAAATAAATGCTAAAAGCTTTTGTTTTTGAACAAAGAGAGTTCAACATACTTCTTAAGTTATTTTTGTTTCTTCATTATCTCTTTTATTTATAAAAGTCTTGATGACTTTGTTTTGTTACCTACCTACATATATTTATATATGCATTTTATTTACATTGTAGTAAGCAGCTGGCAAACAACACAACAAATGTTACAGTTTGCCGCTGACAAAAGATCTTTATTTTAAAGCAGTAAGGATGATTTTCCTAGGTCACTCAATAGTGATATATCTAAAGTCTATTCAAATCTTTGTTGTCACTGAATGTTTTAACATAAAACAAATATCAACTTTATGCTAATGTAAATTAAGTTGATTGCAGAATGACTAATAGCACTATTGATAATGTCATAAAAATGTATGAAACTGTAGTGCAAACTGAACAATTTATTTGCCTACATTTAAATGTAGTGGTTCTTCCAAAAGTACATATAACATTCTAGGATTTAGAAGCGGCTCTACCCGCGTGGATTTCAGTTATCGCGTAGAAAAGTAGCTTATGTCCTCCATGTCCAAATAAAATTTAAAAAAATGTTATTTTGGTATTGTACCATACCGTATATACACCGTGAAATTTTAATGGTTGTTTTCCCACAGTGAAATGGTTTTGTCTTGGTCATACAATAGTTTTATAAACAAATAAAATATTAGAAACAAAAAATGACAGATTAACCATTGTGAAAAATCACCACGTGCAAGAGTTTATTTTGCTTTGAATATTTATGCATCGCTGTTCCCTTTGTCGGCGGTGCGTGCGATTCGAGTAGTATCTACCAGTTACTTCTAGTGTTATTGAGTAGTGTTTTATTGAGTTAATGAATATTTTTTTAATTATTTTAAAACAAAAAAATCTGATATTTTTTACTTTTACTCTATGCTTCGAAAGTACTCCTTATGGCAAGTTGTTCTGCCGCGGGAAAACAACCATTTCAATTTCACGGTGTATATACGGTATGGTACATATACCAAAATAACATTTTTTTTAATTTTTGTCTGTCTGTCTGTTCTTGCTAATCTCTGAAATGGCTGGACCGTTTTTGACAGAACTTGCAGGTAGCTGATGTAATAAGGAGTAACTTTGGCTAGGTTTATTTTAGAAATTTGATTTGTTTTTATTGTTAAATAAATAATAGTAAAAGGCTACTTTTATTTTAGAAATTTTATTTGTTTTTATTGATATATATAATAGTAAAAAAACTATTCCGCGCGGACGAAGTCGCGGGCACAGCTAGTAATAAATATAAACTCACTATAATTTTAATAGGGAAGGATAAATTTTAGTTTTGAGAGGCAAAAACATTTCATTTACTAATTTCAATGGGTGTTAAAAAAGAAAATAGGGATATTAATAACCATAGAATATAAGGAGTTGTAGGTCGTAGTTTTGAATCTTTAAATTAAATTTGACAGACCATTGCTCTCAAAACGGTGAAGGAAAACATCGTGAGGAAACCCGCATGTCCTAGAACCAAAAATTCTATGACATGTGACATCTACCAACCCAAACTAGGCCCGCTTGGTAGATTATGGCCCACTCCCTCTCACAAAGATGACGCCTGTGTCCCAGCACTGGGAACATTATAGGCTGACGATTATGTAGATATAGATACCAATCCGTTCCGTACCGTTCCGTGTGGTGCCGGACGTAAAAGAATAGCACCATCCCATCTCTTCCCGTGGGTGTCGTAGAAGTCGACTAAGGGACTTACTGGAGAATGGGCAGCAGCGTTCTGTATGCATTTGACCACCATACTGCGATCGCCAACCCGCCTGCCAAGCGTGGCGATTATGGCAAATCCCCCCCTTTTGGGGGAGGCTTATATCCAGCAGTGGACGTCTTTCGGCTGATATGATGAGATATCCATCGAGTCTACGGAGTTTTGCTAACTAATTTGACGCTGTCTAGTTTTCCTCACGTCATTTTCATTCACCTTGGTTTATTTACGGATTCTGTCTACAGGCTTTACTATCGGAATTGGATGGCGTCGAAACACTATCCAGAAACACACTATTCTGCAATGGATGTGGCAAAAGGCTGGTCATCGAGAAGAAGCTGCCAGGAGTCCCTTATTGCGGGTTAGTATGTCTTGTATGTATGTTAGTATGTTTTCGATATTGGAAAGTGTGTAATGGAGCTCCTGGCAAAACGATGACAGGAGCTTTGACAGAGTGGCGTCCAAGGACTATAGTTCAACTTTTAATTGTATTCAGTAACTTGGCAGTTGAAGGGTTACCAGATTTTGACAAAAAAAAGGCTAGTGAGGTGGTGTAAGAATGAACAAAATTGAATGAACTTGAAATTATGCTAGCACATCAAGCTACCCCAAACTGTTAAATTTTCCCATTTGAACATGAACCTTATGCTTATGTGATAAAGTTGAAAATCTATCAAAGAAATTTGACAGATTTGAAGCTTGATGTGCTGGCGTCTGTACTTAAATGCAATTTTTTTTAAATTTTAAATTTAATAACTTGTCTAAAAAACATGAGATGCACTATTAAAAATTGTAGAATTTGTTACATATTTAGTTTTTCAGTAGTAAGGTGATTTATTTAGTTTGTTTCTATTAGAAGAAATAAAAAAAAGAAATTACTTTTATTAAAATAAAATATTAATTATTCTTATATTCCACATCTTACAAATGATTTTTTAAAGTTTTATAACGAATGATGAAAATGGTTTAATTTAAAATGAAACCATTTTTATCATTCGCTCTTTACGCAAAATCGTTTACCACCCCAACATTATTCGTTTTAGTACGGTAACATTATTTTTCTTTGAACTGAAAAAATCCTCCCCGAGTAGCGTTAACATATTTGTACTTACGATACAAAACGTCCGGCGCGTCCTGGACAGCTAGCGCTCGGTTTTCTATTCGTTATTTTCATTCCTCTAAGTACCTGGTACTTATTGACAGGCCTGCACTGTCCTCCCATACCTATTATCACTGTAGTTTGAAAACATTGTAAAACCCAATTATTTTTAAAAGAGTAACCGTGGACTTTCTTGCCGGCTTTTTCTTCTCCATAGGAAGCGACATATTGGAACCGTGCACCTAGCTTCTGACGTTTCATAAGTGCCCTTGCAGGTTTACGTGAAATAAAATATTTTGGTTTTGATTTTCGGTAACGCAAAGTCTAGCTGACTAATCCTTTCACCACGATGGTACACTTTAACGGCTCTCTTCAGAGCCATGACCAATCAAGGCCAAATAACAATAAACACTTCTCCAAGGGCACCCACCACCAGCTTTCCAAGCCCGCCCTTACTGTCACCGCAATAAATATTGAAGGATTTTCTGAAAACAGGTCTAAGAATCCACCACCTCTCCCGACTTCGTTAAAGCCCAGGAACATTTGCCTCCCGGACGTGATCTGCAGTGGCCTATATGGAAAGCTCTCAATCGATTGCGTACCCAAGTAGGCCGCTGCAGACACAATTTGTCAAAGTGGGGGATTACTGACTCACCCAACACCCAGTGCGAGTGCGGTGCTTCTGATCAGACCATGCCCCACTTGCTGGAGTGCCCTAAGTGCCCGTTCACCAGCATCTTGGATGATCTCAATAATGCCACTGATGCCGCAATAAACGTGGCCACCTACTGGGCTCTAACAATATATAAAAAAAGTGTACGAGTACTATCGACACGAAAAAGAAGACTGAATACAATTAAAAGTCGAACTATAGAAGACAAGATGTCGGTGTCGCCACGGGATTTACAACTCTCGGTACTGAACATCTCAGCGCGTCGAAAACACGCTGTTCGATTTTGTACTCTCGGCGTTAGAGTGCGTGTACAGTGTATAATAGAGAAGTATGGACGATAAGACATTGCGCCGACCCCAAATGTATTGGGATAATGGAATGAGAATAAAGATGACGTAGAGCGACGATCTTTGTAGGGTAGTTGGTAACAGCTGAATAACAGTAGCCCAGGATTGAGACAAGCTGCGTGCGATTGGAAGATGCCAATTATTAATTTAAACTTTATTGCGACACGCAAAATGTTGATATTTTCTTGGCAGTGTAAACCGCTCTCAAAGCGGATCAAGATGATGATTTTAGACTTTATTTCAACACCCCGCAAAGTTGAAGTTTTCTTGGCAGTGTTAACCGTTCTGAACAGCGGATCAAGATGATTATTTTAGGCTTTATTTCGATGCTCATATTGTTGTGATTTGTTTGACAGTGCTTCGCAAGGTCTGCGTCCTAATTGCTTGAACCATTTGCAGGTGTAAAGTGTCTGAAACACCAGGATGTGAGAAGTCTTCTGATGGCTGGGTGCCTTACATGGAGGCTGAGGACGTCATCATCTGGCGGAAGGAGTACAAACCTGGGTTGGGACTGTATGCATATAAAGGTATAAAAATTGTAACAAACTATTTATTCCGATCCAGCCCGTTCCTAGCAGGGGGCCTACTCCCTAAGCACGAACTCCGTCGTTTCGGTCGAAGTAACGGGCGTTTCAACTTCCGTATCACTCACGGACAAAAGATTAGTTTGGAGTCCGAACTAAGAATGAATGACAACACGATTTGTCAGCTGTCCCTACTCCCGATATGTGTTTTCCCGTCCAAAAAAGTTAGTTAATTGGCTGTAGGATTCATTAAGAAGTTTCGAACTACTTTCGAACGGACCCGTCTCTTCGTTGACGGAGTTAGAGAGTAGGCCCCCTGCTCTCTTCCAGCAACGGGGGTGCCCTGACCGTGTAGTCGCTTTGTTTTAAAGCCCTGGCTGGAGGCGTTAATTTGTTAAGGTAGGTAGCCACAAGCCGGCACTAGGCACTAGCCGGGGATCGCGGAAGTCACACTAGTTCCCGTGATCCCCGGTGCAAGTGAGAGACGGAACACCGGGGTGGTTTTAGTCAGTAAGAGTCTGACAGACCCCTTCGCCCTCCCCGGGGCGGAGGACATCCATGAGGATTTACGCCCGTAATCAAAAAAAAAAGGTAGCCACAGGCAAGTCCGGTGAAACAGCCGGAAACCTCATAGCTTGACGTCGTCGGTCCATCTAGTATATATGTGAGTTCTTATACATTTCCATAGTATATTCCATTTATATAGTATGGCTGTCACCATGAATTTCGCACATGACTAGACGTACAAATTTTTCGTCAGTTATCAAAAAAAGAAATCAGCTGTTTCATAGAAAAGTGCAAAACCTACGCGGACAAAATGTATGGCAAATTTATTTTTGCGAAAATTTTCAACTTAACAGGGTTCAGAATTATAATATAGTGAAAATCGAAGTTCCTGTCACCTCTGTATATTATAAAAATGTATAAGAATTTATATTAATACGCCTAGAACTGCCTCGTAGGTCTAATGGTCATATGGGCTACTGTCGTGACGTTTTCCGTCCAATTCCCGGGTCTGGCAAATAGTTATTGGGTTTTTCCAACTGTAATTTAGCAGTAACACCCCGACCATGGATTTGTGCCCGTTGATAGCAATAGGCTGGTCCCCTATTACATGGGACTTAAAACTGGGCAATAGGTACACCTCTGTCTAACCCTGGCGTGATGTTATGTTCGTTTAAAATGTCTGATTGTTCCGCATTTTTCTAAACATAATCTTCCGTGATCCAGAAATATCATTGTGTTTAAAAACAACATGTCGGATTATCTAACATTTTATCTTAACCTTGCTGTTTACACCAATATACTAATTATTACGTAACAGAGGACATGTGACAGACGGAGTAAAGTAGGTTAATGTCAAACGGCACAATGTACAGGTTTAAAGTAAATTAGTTTATATTAGATTCCGCCCGTGGCTTCGCCCGCGTGGACGTCGGAAATTATCCCGCGGGAACGCACTACCGGTATAAAAAAGTATCCTATGTGTTAATTATAATCTATCTGTGTGCCAAATTTCATTCAAATCCGTTCAGCCGTTTTTGCGTGAAAGAGTGACAAACATTCATACTTCCACACATACAAACTTTCGCGTTTATAATATTAAGTAAGGATAGGAACGATGGGAAAGCGAATATTTATCGTTTCCACTCACATCTGCCTTGTACCTTTTGTTAAGGACGATTTCCACCAAACGCATCGCATCGGATCGGAAGGGATACGAATGGATGCGGCGACATCCGATCGCGTCCGGCAGGATGTCGACGCATACGATCGGCTCCGTACCGTCGCTTGCGAACGTATTCGTTTCGGTGCCTAGTCAAATAGTTTCATTGGTACCGTGTTGACGTGTTCTAATTTTTGAAAATGGTTGAAGTTAATCCGATTTGATACGACGACAGACGAAAGGAGCCGATCGCGGGTTGCAGCATACTTTCGGTTACGATCGCGTGTCGCGGTTGACGCTCGCGGTCAAGCTGCTGTGCGCGGCTTGGTAATATAGACTTTAAATACTGTGTACACGATTTATTAGTATCTGTTAAAGATTGTAAACTCCGTTCCGATCCGATGCGATGTGAGCCGTTTGGTGGAAATTATCCTTCGGCCGCCTTTCATTCATCTTCTCAAACCATCTAAGCATACTCTTTGCTATTTTCTTCACTAAATGTTCTTTTAAACCGCACCGTTGCCTTACTGCATAATTCCTCAGCCTATCATTTATAGTCACACCACACATGCTTCGCAAGGACCGCATTTCCATAGTATTTATTCTACTATCATGCTTCTTTTGCCACACCCAACATTCACTTCCATACATAAGCGTATGCACCAGCACGCCAATGTGATCAGCCAGTCGAGCCTCTTTGGACATCAACTGGTTGGTCACAATTGCATGTAAATCACCATTCATTTTATTTCCCGCATTTACTCTTCATAATGAACGAGGGCCTAGTGTGACTTTCATTTCACCATCTCGATCTAACGCATCGAGCGCGTTCTGCGCTCCGATTGGCCCTGCACCCTAATTGCGTAACACACGACCAATCATAATCCGTTTCGTTTTGACAGTTTCACAATAATTATTGCGTTTTTCACATTATTGAGCAGACACATTTTTCGAACATATGAAGCAATGGATTAGCAATCCCTTTCAAAATGATTCAGATTATGAATGATCGTGCATTATGCGATTAGGGTGCTGGATTGGTGAAGGACCAATCGGAGCAGTGATGCCAGATTGGGGGGAATCCCCTCAAATTTAGGGTTTTTATAAGTTATGGGGGGAGAATTGGGGGATATTTGAAGAGAGAAAACTGGGTGTGGAGGGAATTGGGGGATTTTTATCAACACGGAGTACTGTACGGCACTAGGAATTTTGTCGTTCCGTTTTTCTAACGCATTTGTGGACCTTCTCTCAAGTAGCTATTATTAAAGACAAACTTCGAAACAGATTGGCCATTCACACTGCCGAATCCATCTTGAGAATAAAACATACATTGCTAGATGGATGTGTTCATTTTAAACCCAGTTCAAAGATGCTAAACAGATTTAACTCGGAAAAAATGTACGGAACTGCAAACGACGCGGGCGAAGAGGCTGATTTAGTAATGGACGCTATTGGTGAAATTGTATCTTTAATGAAAATTTAAAAAAATGCCATTTGTGTGGTTTTTTTTTCTTCAAATCTTGAATTTGGGAAGGATTTCAGGGAAGGTTTGGGGAGAACGCTAGACGGTCACCTGGCAACACGATTCACGGAGCGCCGAATGCGGTCACTAGGGCCTGTGACTCCGAAATATACAAACTCACTTACTTGTTCCACACTCTTGATAAATGGTTTTATTTCTGTAAGGGCGAATTTCACCAAACTTTTATACCTAGAATAAGTTTTATACTGAGAATAAATTTTGAATTTTTGACAGATTTTCCTTAGTAGAAATGTCAGACGTAAATTTTATTCTACGGATAAAAGATATCTGACTTTGGTAAAAGTGTTTGTACAAACCTACTTAGGGCTGTAAGTAGGTTTGTACAAACACTTTTACACGTCAACCATATTTTTAAAACTAGATGAGGTCGGCGTTTCCTATCTGACTACTCTGAGAAGAACGGCCGAAACAAACTCAGAGGTCACAGTCTCTTTTAAAGTCCAGACATAATCTTGGTCAGATCACGTGAAGACCATGTGTATTAGTGTCTGAAATGGTCTTTTGAGAAAAGAATCACTCGGATTGAGTGGACCCGTCCAGTCATTACACGCATTTATAAGTAACTAGCTGACCCAGCAAACGTTGTTTTGCCTTATAAATTATTTAGGGGTGGACTACCCCTAACATTCAGGGGGATGAAAAATAGATGTTGGCCGATTCTCATAGATACCGGATAAGCACAAAAAATGTCATCAAAATCGGTCAAGCCGTTTCGGAGGAGTATGGCAACGAAAACTGTGACACGAGAATATTATACATATATTAGATCTTAACATTTGTGCTTCTGTTTTATTTGTCCTATGTAGTAAGTCTAAGTTTGTGCCATGCGACGTTTTATGTGTCATCGGAGTAACATAGTTACAATGTCAAACAAACATTATCTTATCGTCCGTTAAACGTTCAATATATCTGATTAAGAGAAACATAGGATAACTATGTAGGTAAAAACTAACAAGCGTTATCCATCTTGTTAGCCTACTTCATTTTTACACGCTTTATATTAGCTTCACTTGTATGTTTGTATGTTTGTTTGTATGTAACCGACTCCTTTGGACGCTATTTTGACCCACTTTAAACGGTCAGATTTCATTTAAACTTTGTAGACTTATCGAGGACCTATGACAATTCAATAATTAAAAAAAAAAATAGAAAAAAACACGCTTTTGTAGTTATCAAAACTAAAAAATAGAAAATGAATAATAGTTTAAAAAAAACTAAAAAAACACGCTTTAAAAACCAAACTAAAAAGTAGAAAATAATTTAATTCTATTAAAAAGCGTGGGGTGCTTGATATTAATCGGCCCATTCTTGTTTTTAGTGTATATCAATGACTTACCATTCTATTTAAAGGGTATTTGTGATGTTGTACTGTTTGCAGATGATACTTCTCTTATTTTTAAAGTAGACCGGAATAGACAAGATTTTGACGACGTAAACAGTGCTCTCTCAATGGTTACGGATTGGTTTACGGCAAATAACCTAGTTCTCAATGCCAAGAAAACAAAATGTGTAAAATTTGCCTTACCGAATGTTAGAAGTCTAGGTCCCAACATCGTCTTAGATAAAGAGGTGCTTGAAACCGTAGACTCGGCAGTTTTTCTGGGCATAACAGTAGATGCCAAACTTCAGTGGGGTTCACACATATCAAGCCTAGCCGGGAGGCTCAGTTCAGCCGCCTACGCCGTCAGAAAAATAAGACAATACACTGACGTCGATACAGCTCGGTTAGTCTACTTTAGTTATTTTCACAGCGTTATGTCCTACGGTATTCTGCTGTGGGGCAAAGCTGCTGATATTCAAAATATTTTTGTCCTTCAAAAACGTGCTGTTCGTGCAATTTACCAGCTCGGTGCCAGAGTTTCCTTGAGGGACTTTTTTAAAGATGTTGGTATTCTCACGGTGGCATCACAATTCATATTCGCTAACATCTTATATATTAGGCAAAATATACACTTGTACACTAAAAACAGTGATATTCACACCGTTAACACAAGAAATAAGGACAAACTACGTGCTCCCTTTCACCGGCTTCATAAGGTTCATAACTCTTTTGTTGGACTTGGTATAACTTTTTATAATAAGCTTCCCTCTTCTTTGCTAGATTTGCCTTTTAATGCGTTTAAAGCTCAAGTAAAATCTGTCCTTTGTTTAAAGGCTTACTATTCCATCAACGACTATTTAAATGACAAGAATAGTTGGTCGCTGTGATTAACTCAAGACAATGTTTGTGTTCTTTCTCCAGAATCGGCGTATCTAGTGACAGGTTATATGCGTTCATATAATTATTATTTTATTTTTTATTGCCTGTCTAACAATTTTTTTTTTTTTATAACTATCTATTAAGTCATTAGTTATTGACATGATCTACTCATAACAATATTTTCTATGATGAGTTCTTTTAGGCTTTATTTGGCCTCGACAGTTTTCATTTTATTTGTCGGTATATTGGTATGGCTAGCTGACATTTTGACTAATTATTTAATTAATATTTTATGTCTCGTAATGTTTATTACTTTGCCTAAGTATGTATAGAATCAAGTCTATCCGACTAAACAGACAGCTGTGCTGCTGGGGAGTTTGTTCCACTACTTCTTCTTCCCAGCCAAAGCACTAGGAAGTGGTGAAGGGTGGGCGTTTTGGGGGACTGTCTCATGTACTTTGACGTTCGAAAAGTGCTGATTCTCAGCCTAATTTGAATAAATGACTTTTGATTTTGATTTTTGATTTTAATTCATTATAAAAATACCTCAAAAAGCACCCCACGCTTTTTAATAGAATTACACGCCCTCCCGCTCCACCCAGAGCGGGAGAAGTTATTTGATGATTTCCCACCCAGAAAAAAAAAAAACGCTTTTTAATAGAATTAAATTATTTTCTACTTTTTAGTTTGGTTTTTAAAGCGTGTTTTTTAGCTTTTTTTAACTATTATTTTAACATACAATAAATGGGAACGTTCCTGTTTATTTTATTATTTACTACTTTTTGCCAGCGGCTTTGCCCGCGCGGAGGTCGGTGTATTATATATATAAACCTTCTTCTTGAATCACTCTGTCTATTGATGAAATCCGCATTAAATTCCGTTGCGTAGTTTAAAAGATCTAAGCGTACAGACACGAAAAGCGACTTTGTTTTTTACTATGTAAGGATTTATTGTGTAAAGAATACCTTGTAACGAATGTTAGTACTTAATACAAAACACAAAACGAATTAAGTGTCCGAGGCAGGTTGCGCAGAGATCGATCAAGCCAGAGATCAGTAGGCCTAGACAAAAAAACATTTCTGTTAGCGTTCACGCCAAATGCTAACGCTAAAATGTATGGAAATTAATTTTTTTTTTTTTTTTTTGTCTTGTTTTTTGTTTCACTTTTTGGGTTTTGTTTTGTTGTAGGTTAAGTATGTTTGTGTTTTATTTTTAAACAGTGTCTGCGATTGGATACGGACACTGTCTTTTTGTTGAGGTTTTTCGCATAAAGGGGTTACCTTTCCTTGTTAGCCGCATAAGTTTTTGTACAGTTGTACAGTACGCGTGTCCGCCCCCCACGTAGCCAGGTGTTCAGCTTGGACGTAAGGTAGGATTTTAGGGGGCTAGAAATTACATTACCTGCAGAAAAGATACGCTACGTCACGCTAAGTTCGTAGGCAAATGGAAACTTGTAACGAAACACTACACTATCGCCACGTCAGTGTGACATCTCTCATACAAAGTGGTAGACAAGTGGTGTTTTTGAGAAAAGCAAACGTCAATTTTGGCGTTAAACACTCACGCTAGCTAGCGGATGCTCGGGCCCTGCTGCTAATGGTGTTGTGGAATGTTTTAATTAGAAAATAGTTTATATTTTATGAGCTTGGTTCTTTGTCTACCGTTTTACTCACGCTAACGTTCAGTCCGTAGCGTGTGCGGAAACACGTACGGATGTATTTTGTTTAGGACTGCAGCTACCTAGTTGACCATCCCCTCCATAAAATGCCTCAAAACAGTGGAGTAAAGAGTCTCCGCCACTGTTTTCCGAATACTATTGGTACTGACCCGCGTCTGACTGCGTGGAAATCGTCAGTTCGATTTAGCTTGCACAACCTCTCTTCTTTGGGCCCATCCATAAATGACGTCACACAAATTTTATGGTTTCTTGACCCCCCCCCGTCCTTGTCACCGGTCGTCACACTTGTAAAACCCCCCCCCCCTTGCGTGATGTCACATATTTTTCAATTTTATATTTAGAAGTAAGGGTAGATAAGTAGAATTTTAGTATTTTAGGTTTTAACAAAGCTTTAAGCTTTTGACACCCCTTGGCCCTTGTCACACAATGTCACATTTCGTTGACCCTCCCCGCCCCATAACGTGTGACGTAATTTATCGATGGCCCCTTCTTAGCGTATCGATGGCAAAAAGTTCAAAATTGCAGCTATCGACTATTTCTGCTTTGTGCTCGTTGTTCTTAATTTCTTCTAATATTCGATTTAATTATCTTTTTTGTAGGACGTGTTCCCGTGATAAATAAACCTATATTTCTTACTTCCTTAGTTTAATCTCTCATTTTTTTTTTTTGGTAAGGACAATCTCGCTGGTCAACCTATGAGGTGGTCAGCTGCTTAGCCGGACTTGCCCTTGGCTACCTCAATAAATTAACACCTCCAGCCAGGGCTTAAAGACTTAAAACTAGAGCGACTACACGCTAAGGGCACCCTCTCTGAGGTACGGACCTCGGCTTAGGGCGTCACTGGAACAGCAAGGGACGGGCTGAATAGGAATGAGCTTCACATCTTCAAATCTGTAGTAGTATTTATATAATCGCGTCGACTAACGCGGTACGGCTCACAGTCTTGTTATTTTCCGCCATCATGAGTACGTCACTATCAATTACCTATCATTATCACATACTACACATCTTTATCAGCATAACGCTACTCAGGAAAAAAACGTTTACTTACCTATGCGTATTTTAACTGACGATAAAAAAGGAGGTTTTCAAGTCGACTCGTATGTTTTAAAGGGCATGTATTTCATAAAACCTTTAATAATTCCCTTCAATAATTCCATTGGTTTTTTGGAAATTCGTAAAAAAAAAACTTATCGTCCACGAAAAATTACAAAAACTGTATGATGTAACTGTAACTGTAATATTGATACGGTTTTCACTATCATTCAGTATACATATTATTGTAGAGAAAAGCCGAGTATTGAAAAACAAAGATTTGTGATGACGTCGTAAAAAACATGTTTTGGGCGCTTACATTGCTAACGCTGGTTAAACTTTTGGGAGGCTCAGTTGGTAGATGTCACATGTCGCGTCTTCGAATTTTTGGTTCTAGAACATCGGTTTTTTCACGTCGTTTTTCATCACGAACCTCAAGCGCTTTTGTATATATTAATTAAAAAAGACTTCTCTCTTCCACAGTATACGGTAGGTATCCCGATGTCCGCGCAGCAGACTTCGCAGCAGTCCAAGTAGACGGCGCGTACCGAACAGTGTGGGACGCGGCCGTGGCAGCGCTCACGGTCGTGGAGTGCAGCGTTAACGGTCTCGTCGACCAGTTTGTGCTGCACTGGGAGGTGTTGTGGCCGGTGAGTTTTAGTATAGTGTCGCATAGCCGAACAGTGTGAAACGCGGCCATGGCAGCGCTCACGGTCGTGGAGTGCAGCGTTAACGGTCTCGCCGACCAGGCTTTTCTGCACTGGAAGGTGCTGTGGCCGGTAAGTCCCTGACATAGTAGTATAGTGTAGCACACGGCGCGTAGCGACCAGTGTGGGACGCGGCCGTGGCAGCGCTCGCGGTCGTGGAGTGCAGCGAAAACGGTCTCGCCGACCAGGCTATAGAGTAGCGTAGTAACCAGTCTAGATGGACCGAAGGCCTTATAAAGGTGTCTGGGACAAAATCAATTAACCATTTATTCAAATTAGGCTGAGCATCAGTACTTTTCGAACGACAGAATTACATGAGACAGAGTCCCCCAAAAATGCCCGCCATTCACCACTCCCTAGTGCTTTAGCTGGGAAGAAGAAGTGGCGCATCAAACTCGCCAGCAGCACAGCTGTCTGACATATTTTGATAAATGATTTCATTTCCGTAAGTGGGTGTGTACAAACATTTTAACACGTCAAATATTTTCTTTAAATGCGATGTGGTGGGCGCTTCCTATTTGACTGTTCTGAGAAGAAAGGCCGAAACAAACACAGGGGTCTCAGTCTCTTTAAAAGTCCAGAAATAATCTTGTTCAGATCATGCGAAGACCACGTAGACTGATGTTTGAAATTGTCTTTTGAGGAAAGTACCACACAGATTGAATGGACCTGTTCAGTCAGAGCACGCATTTGCAATCGTGCAGCTCAACTCAGAACTTAGGAGCTCAATGACTCGACGAACAATACCAGAGAAAGGACGGCGGAGGGTAGGCCGCATAAAGTGCCAGATCATCATTAAAAATGTTTGATCATTTGAATGTGGAAAGCGGAGGACCAACCGCGAAAAGCATAAAATCAAAAATCAAAAGTCATTTATTCAAACTAGGCTGAGAGTCAGCACTTTTTGAACGTCAAAATTACATAAGACAGTCCCCGCAAAAAGCCCGCCCTTCACCACTTCCTAGTGCTTTAGCTGGGAAGAAGAAGTGGCGCAACAAACTCCCCAGCAGCACAGCTGTCTGTTATGTTGGAAGAACTTGATTCTATACAATAATAGCATATAACCATCATTCAACGATAAATGAAAATTTAATAAAAAAAAAAATAAAAAAAAAAAATGGTTTATGCAGTCAAGTTAAACAATGATATGAAGTAATTCATATGACCTGTCAGTAGTTAAGCTAATTCTGGTGAAAGAACATAAACGTTGTCTTGAGTTAATCACAGCGACCAACAATTCTTATCGTTTAAGTAGTCGTTGATAGAATAGTATGCCTTCGAACAAAGATTTGATTTTGCTTTCGCTTTAAACGCATTAAAATGTAAATCTAACAAAGAAGAAGGAAGCTTGTTATAGAAGGTTATACCAAGCCCAGCAAATGAGTTATGAACCCTATGAAGCCGGTGAAAGGGAGCACGTAGTTTGTCCTTATTTCTAGTATTAATATTATGAGTATCACTGTTTTTAGTGTATAAGTGTATATTTTGCCTAATATATAAGATGTTAGCGAAGATGAATTGTGATGCCATAGCTTAACCTGATCGATCGACCCGTGTAGCTGTTGCTACTTAGCCACAAGTGCCTCTCCTTACCGTGTACAAGGTCAAATTAAATTAGGTGGCAATTTTTTATTTAGTTTTGATCTGATTTTTTATGTTACGTGTGCTAACATAGTGTAAAATACCTACTGTACCTGCTAAAGTGCTAGCAAAATATGGATTGTTATTTTCCGAAATAAACTAAAGTGCTAGCAAAATATGGATTGTTATTTTCCGAAATAAACTAATGTGCTAGCAAAATATGGATTGTTATTTTCCGAAATAAACGTTTTGAATTGAATACTTTACCCCCCACGTGCTGCGTATCGAATTATCGATATCAAAAACGAATGAAAGGAAAAAACAAAAAAAATGTTCATAATTCTATGGCAAAAGTCAATGCCCGTAATCGCTCAGCTGTTTTTGTAATTTTTCGAGGAACTTAGATATTTTTTAGAAATTTCCAGAAACCATAACATAACAGTCGTTTGGTTGGCTTAATGTACACACATGTATGCTCTACATCAAGCTACACATATCCAGTATAACCTAATCTCAGATTGTATATGATTTCCATACAGTGCGAGATCAGCGTAAATTGGAAATGAATAGCTTGATGTGTACAGAGGCCAGTACGTCAAGCTACCCCAATCTGTACACAACTGTGCTAAAGCACTAGGAAGTGGTGAAGGGTGGGTGTTTTGGGGGACTGTCTCATGTACTTTGACGTTCGAAAAGTGCTGATTCTCAGCCTAATTTGAATAAATGACTTGATTTTGATTTTGTAATTTTTTTTGATAGATTTTCAATTTTAGTACAAAAGTATAAGGTTTATTTTCAATTGGAAAAATTTGACAGTTTAGGGTAGCGTGATATGCTGGCGTCTGTACATGGCAGTGTCATTTAAAGTTTTGAACAATGTTTAATAATTAAGTTAACAATGTTAAATTTTAAGTTGGAATAATGTTTCTATTTTTATTACTAGCCATTAACGTCCCACTGGTGGGCAAATGCCTCCCTACTCTCTTTCCACCTCTCTCTGTCCAGAGCTGTCAAGGACCAATCTTTATTTAAATAAATTAATTAAAAAAAATCGTTAATTTATCGATATCACCGAACACATGGGTAAAGTATTGCTAGCTAATTTAATTTGACCTTGTATACTTTCTTAAGCTGGTTTATATAGTAGTAGGTATGTTATGTATGTATTTATATTAGATAAGCCTTCGTCATTATTCTTTATTCTACTTTATTATTATTTTCCTTTTTTTCAGAGACTTTTTGCAAACAGAGATTACGTTTACATTAGACGACATAAAGAATTCGATATCGCAACAAAAACCCTACCGCACAAAGATGGCATATTCCGAACACCCCACTGCGAAAGCCGAACAGAGCCGATCTATTCCGAACGCCCGAGCGTGCACTCGAAAGCGAAACGGAAAGCTATGGAAGCGTACGACATAGAAAGAGACGGAAAACCTACCGATAATAAGGTTTACGTAATTATTTCACGATCGTGTGAGCATCCGAAGGTTCCCGAAACGAAGCATGCGATTCGAGTGTCGGAGTATTGGAGTCATATGATAGTGAAGACCCTTGATGGACCTGAAAAGGTAAGGATCATGTTCGTATTATACACCGTATACCATTTTTAGATATCCATACCTCAAAAGGAACATACGGAACCCTTATACAGGATAAGTTTTTATCCAGTGCACAAACTGTAACCATGAATTCAGCATATTGTTACGAGCTTGGGGTTCGTGACAATTAAAAACAGCCGATATAATTACCAAAATTAACACTTTAATTTTAACACACTAATTAGAAAACACAATTGCACTACTGATCACTCTAAGTCGCACTTGAAGATCGCTTTAGATGTGTTTCGCTTCTATCGCTCGACAATACTGCCCGGGTCGCGATCTGTTCCGGCCTTTTTTAGGGCCATTATACAATCCAGAACAGTCTCGTAAAGAGACATCTAGAAAGTTCGAGTACATACCGGCCTCGACTGAACAGATGTCGAAAGTTCTAGCATCGAGATTTCTAAAAAGATCTTAACTCTATTAATTCTGCTACTCGATACTAGATGGCGCTAGTGGTAACTAATGTTGTCGCGTAACAATATAATTCCGAACCCCCCAGCGCAGAAATGTTTCGTCGGTATTACAAAAAAAAACCAGCTGTTCCATACATTTTGACCGCGTAGGTATTGCACTTTTCTATGAAACAGCTGATTTTTTTTTTTGTATAACCGACGTAAAATTTCTGCTTTAGGGGTGCTTTACAATGATATGCTTAATTCATGGTTACAGTTTGCCCACTGGATAAAAACTTATCCTGTAGGATCGCTTTGCTGTCCGTCTGTCTGTCAAGACCCTTTATCTCGGGAACGCATGGAGGTATCGATTTGAAATTAAAACCATATACTCAGGTCTACAGTCCTTTGAAGCTGTAAAAAAATCTAACGTTTAAGTTAACAAAAAAAAAAGATACGGCCGTTGTCGCAATAAACGTATATTTCGACACTCTCAAGGGAATCAAAATTTATAGGGTACTTTGCGTTGACCTAGTTTTTCTTTGCGTTGGCAACTCGCAGGTCAACCGAGGAAGTTGTCGCCTACTTAACCAGACTTGCATCTGGCTGCTTCAATAAATTAAGTCCTTCAGCCAGGGCTTCAAAACTTAAAACTAGAGCGACACATAAGGCCATCTCCTGCGTGGTACGGACTTCGGCTTCGCTGGAAGAGGGCAGCAAGGGACGAGCTGGATTGAAATGACTTTTATTTAGGGACGAATTTAAAGCAACAGACTCAGCGGCGCGGGCTCGAACAAGGGTCGGGGCGCACATGGATAGGGACGTCGCGGCCGGCCTCGGCGGGGAGGACGGAAGGACCGCGGTCTGTGTCGGTGTATTTTGACACCATGTGTCTAAAAGATGTGGTCTTATTTAAGGGCGCACCGAATTTCTGGCCCTAATTGAAGCGTGGCGGCTCCGACTAGAATGGATGGTTCGCTTGCTAATTTAGGTATTTCCTTCTTATAAACATATACAAAAACAAAGTAAAATATATAGGTATACACCGTGACATTTTAGTCGTCTTACAAAGGTGGCTCAATGTATCTGACATAAAATACCTCTAGGCGCGATTAAAATTGTTATATTAAGATAATAGGTGCAAAGAGAAATATATAATTAGCTTTAGAATGGATATATATATATACATATATATATATATATATATATATACTTTTATTGGAACGAAGTTCTTATCGCGCGTTGCGACCTTTCGCATCCCTTGATGGATGGATGGACGGATCGGACGGATCGGACGGATTGGACGGATCGGACGGACGGACGGACCGGACGGACGGACGGACGGACGGACGGACGGACGGACGGATGGTTGGACGGACGGACGGAAGGACGGACGTACGGATCGGACGGACGGAAGGATGGACGGATGGACGGATCGGATCCAAAACCAACCAAACTAAAAGACCAAAACCCAAACAAAGACCAAAGACCTTAACTTGTATAAATCCCATAAACCAGCGTAGCATAACCTGCGTGACAGTTTCGGCAGGATTAGCGCTCGTATTAAACAATTTAATCAAACATCCAAGTAGGACATTGCATTAAGTAGTTCAGTTTTTGGAACGAAGTTTTGGAACGAAGTTCCTTATAGCGCGTTGCGAAAGGGGGCTAGACGGAAAAAATTAAGACCAAAAGTAGTAACGACACTTTTTGCTACATTTTTGTAAGCCGTGCGGCGTGCGCGTGTTTCTCTGCAGCAGCGACACAGACAATTATGTGTGTGTGTGTACGTATATGTACATTTTTTAAGATGTTATTACAATTCCTTCACTAATTAATCGAAAGGAACTTCGTTCCATCCGGGTGTCCCTTGACACCTCTCAAGTGTTTTTAATGTTTACGTATCAAACTTTGAAGATTTTTATAATATCTTTCATTCCATCTCCATATTAAGGTGTTTCAAACTACGTCATGCGTCTTTAGTGAATGATATTTTTTTATTTTTCAAGTGTTCATGAATATCTTTTTTTTTAAATAAATGATTAGTAGTCATTAGATACATGAAGTGGGCTGCCGTTGTAAGACGATTACAATGTCACGGTGTATAGAAAACATAGTATTTTTACCGTTAAAAAACTAAAAAAGTTTTGCTTGCCTCGTTGGTCTAGCGGTCGCAAGCGCTACTGCTGAGCATGAGGACCTCGGTTCGATTCCCAGGTCGGGCAAAATTTATTAATTAAATTTATAATTCCATTTTAATACTATTATCTTACTACAATTCATTTGTTTTGATTGTACATAACTACAATTTAACATAACAAAAAAACAGGGAGAAAAGAATTGCAGGGCATCAAAAAATTCGTCCGCATCGCTTTCAATGACAAAAGGGCCTAAAAGACTGGCAGCGTTGCCACGTTGTATAGCGATTTTGATTGTTTGACATATTTTCTATTCAAAAGCTGTCAAACCGCAATATTTTTTCCTCATATATAAGTATCTGACTTTTGAAAAATCTGCCCTTGGTCACAGATAGGGATTGCAATCCCGCAAAACGGGATCACTTCAATTCCGCGGGATCCCGCTGCTTTTATTAATCTGCTGGATCCCGCATCTTCAAAGCGCGGATCCGCGGATCCCGCATCTTTGAAATTATGTTATAAAATCAAATTGAAACTACAGATTTTTGTTTAAGCAGCAGAAATTATTTCTGTTGCTTAATGTGAATGCTTCATAATTATAATAATTTATGTGAGAAATGTTTAAAAAAAATTGATTTTTACTGAAAATCTGTAATTTCAATTTGATTTTATAACATAATTTCAAAGATGCGGGAACCCGCGTGATCCCGCGCGGGATTGAGTAATCCCGCATATTAATCCCGCGGGATTGAATGAGCTGCGGGATGGCTATCCCTAGTCAGAGAGCTTCGTATGTCCACAGATAGGCATGGAATTCGTGTTGACATACTACGACGAGCCGGCTGTGGGCGGGATGCCCAGCACTGTGGCGGCGTGGGCCACCGGCCGGGCCGCCCCTGCCTACCTGCAGCGTATGCGCAGGGCCGCCGGTGAATACCGCGCCTGGCGACTGGCTAGACATCAAGAGGTAACGTTCTTGCACGTTTAAATTTGAATGCTTGTACACACGACGACCTCGCATTTCTGTTCAACTTTACTTACAATAAGAGGTCAGCTTATACTGGATTTGGGTAGCTTATACTCCATTTGAAATAAAATTAGACATTCAACCAAACCTTTTTTACAGTCCGTTCAACCGATTTTGACTTCCATTCCGTAGAATTAGGATGACATTAAAAGCAAAAAAACGCATTACAATACCAACTGTTTACTGCAGATGCCATTTATCATGCTACCTACGCAATAGAGGTCAAAATCAGTTGACTGTCGGACTGTAAAAAAGGTTTATTTAAATGTCTAATTTTATTTCAAACAGAGTATAATTGTATGTGTAGAGAAACTCGTAGAATGCATAATTTTGAAGGCTGTCTAGTATAATGTTGACTGTTGGGACAGGTCAGCTCAAAGTTGCAATGGCTCTTTCTTCAAAAGGCCCTTTCAGATATGGCGCCCTGGCCCTCACATAAAATCCTATTAATATGATTTTGGGGTTCCGTGTGGTGGCGGACGTAAAGAATAGCACCACCCCATTTCTTCCCGTGGGTGTCGTAGAAGGCGACTAAGGGACTTGCTGGAGAATGGGCAGCAGCGTTCTCTATGCATTTTACTACCATACCGCAATCGTCAAACCGCCTGCCAAGCGTAACGATTGTGGCAAACCCCCCAAAAAGTGCGCTGAACTGGTCGAAGTGGTGGTGCTTAGGGGAGGCCTATGTCCAGCTGTGGACGTCTTTCGGCTGCAATAATGATGATATTTTTTGGACCTATTTTTGGACCATGACCTCTGCGTTTGCTTCGGCATTTCTTCTCAGGGATTAGTCAGCGAGGAAATGCCGGCCCCATCTAGTTTTAAAAATATTGGCGTGTAAAAGTATCTTTAATTTCGTTGTTTTTATTATTATTTTTTAGCATGACTCACCTGAGTTCATACCATTCGTGGACGCGGACCCCGGCGTAGAAGTAACCAATGCAGTAAGCGAAAAAGACATGGAGGTAAGCAATATTATAAATTTCGTGACGGTAGAATTGAGTTTTAGTCTAAGGCTCAAGATACGACGCCAGTTTGAAATGTTGGCTAATGTAGAACGCGCTTTTGTATTGAAAAAATCTTAATTTGATGTAAAAAAAAAATGTTCTTATGGGTATGTTAGACACCTCCACTTCTCTTGCGGACTTACACCCTACCTACACATATTTGCATCGGGGTTCATTTTAAATAAATAGTTATGCAATCCTAATATTTTTTTTTTTTTTTTTAATAAATAAATAAATAAATTTAGAAGTCGCTTCCATGCTATACTCCCGACTAGTTATGCATTCCCGTTGTTTTTTTTTTTTGGAAAAAGTTTTTTTTACATTCTTTGGTCAACAGTTTCATGATTTTACATAATATTTCACTTTCCGTTGCTCATTAGTCTTCCCAAACTGGCCCCGACATGGATGGAACTCGCGAACAAAGCACGCAGACAGAGGTCATCGCGACGATGCCGCAGCAGCCGGAGATCAAGGTCACACTACTGTCCTCCAAGGTCACCGACGACAAACCCGTGGCGGATGAGGTCAAAGATAAACAAAATGTAAGTTAACGTTAATCTATAAATCTATACATCTACATCTATACATCTATACATAATTACATATAAATAAAATTGGAGTGTCTGTTTGTAATATTAAAATAACCGCTTTTTGTTACATGCATATGAATATACAGGGTTATTTGTAAAACACCGGTAACCTCTCAGGACTATATTACTAACATCATAAACAACAACTTTTGTTCTACGACTTTTTACAAAACATAATACATTTACCAAAAACAAACCTTAAATATTTCGTTGTCCTATGTAACACATTTCAACTCTGTATTTTGCTGTACCTACATACATTGCCGCGCCCTGTCCTCGTAGTAATACTTTTGGGTTAGTAACTCGCTACGCTACGGTTCCCGCCTTTTTATGCAAAAGCCAAATTATACCTACAATCGAACATTTGACATGGAAATAACCTTGATATTTCACGGTACCTATGCACTAAACACCGTAATGAAAACAAACTAACAATGACATCTCACATTTTCTGTAAAGTTACAACGGTATAGCACTTGATAAAAGTATTTTGTATACTTACGTTTGGGAATCGTATGGCGTATTGGCGACACGCTTCCGAAACATTGTCATCACACCTAGCTAGCATTCGCACCATTTCCGTGTACTCGACATTGGAATATTGATACGCCATCATGTAAAGATAATTACGTATACTGCACTGCCGAATTTCACTACAAGGACCCGTAATGACGCGACGCAAGCGCATCAAAGCAAACGAATGACTGAAGGCCGCAAATAGGTCAAGTTCAAGCGCCCCCGCCGCCCCCTACCCCGCTCCCCTCGCTATTGTCGGTACTACCTATCGCTTTCTTTTGCTTCGCATAGACTTCGTAACATTTAGAGCGTTGAATTTAAATATTTTTATTTTTGTATGTAAATCTGATGAATTAAAATATGATGAATTTTTAAAAGTCATAGAACAAAAGTTGTTGATTATGATGTTAGTAACGTAGTCCTGAGAGGTTACCGGTGTTTTACAAATAACCCTGTATATAACATATATGAATATATATAATATATATAACATAACAAAAACAAATAAAATTTCTAAAAAAAAAGTAGCCTAAGTTACTCCTTATTACATCAGCTATCTGCCAGTGAAAGTCCCGTCAAAAACGGTCCAGCCATTTCAGAGATTAGCGGGAACAAACAGACAGACAAAAATTAAAAAAAATGTTATTTTGGTATATGTTACGGTACATATACCAAAATAACATTTTTAAAATTTTTGTCTGTCTGTTTAAAAAAATGTTATTTTGGTATATGTTACGGTACATATACCAAAATAACATTTTTTTAAATTTTTGTCTGTCTGTTTAAAAAAATGTTATTTTGGTATATGTTACGGTACATATACCAAAATAACATTTTTTTAAATTTTTGTCTGTCTGTTTGTTCCCGCTAATCTCTGAAATGGCTGGACCGTTTTTGACGCGACTTTCACTGGCAGGTAGCTGATGTAATAAGGAGTAACTTAAGCTACTTTTATTTTAGCAATTTTATTTGTTTTTATTGATAAATATAAATAATAGTAAAAAAACTATTCCGCACGGACGAAGTGGCGGGCACAGCTAGTATTTTATAAGTTGAATAACATCTAGCTGAAGTCCTAACTCAAGATCTGCCTACGAGAAATAGAGTGCAGTATATATTATCTGCAGTCTATAAAGTTCTCACTGTTAGCAAACATGCCTTCTGTAACAGGGAGTGGGCCGTAATCCACCACGCGGGCTCACTGCGGGTTGGTAGATGTCACATGTCTTCGAATGTTTGGTTCTAGGACGTGCCGGTTTCCTCACGATGTTTTCCTTCACCGTTTTGAGAGCAGTGGTGATGAAATAATGGGGTATTTTCCAATTTATTAAAAACTATTTCAATTTGAAGATTGGGATGAAATATTTGCCAGAAAAATAAACATAAATTTATTTAAATCCATTTTCTCAATTAAAAGCGATTAAAATCAAATTTATTTATCGTGGTTTTAAATTTAACGCCAGAACGCTTCTTACGATGACTTTTTATCACGTGACCACACGTGACGTCAGCTTTGTGTAAACGGCACCTGTACAAATGCTGTGTGTGGCGCAGTTTTAGAAGTATTTGTGCACAGAGGCACTGCGCACCAGTAATACCAGTTTATACCCATTAAAAATCTTGTTAATTATAAACTCGACATTCACTTGATCGTCGACCTACATTCGTTTACACAAAGTTGACGTCACGTGTGGTCACGTGATAAAAAGTCATCTTATGGAGCGTTTTGGCGGTAAATTTAAAACAACGAAAAATAAAAATTTGATTTAAATCGCATTCAATTGAGAAAATGGATATCAATCAATTTATTTTTATTTTCCTGTTACATATTTCGTCCCAATCTTCAAATTGAAATAGTTTTTAATAAGTTGTAAAATACCATATTTACAAAAAGTGAAGCGCCTTTCTGGGTTCGAACATACGGCCTTCAACTTGTAAGTCGCGGTTGTAACCACTGCTCTTACCACGGTTTTCAGACGAGAATATTTTCTTGATTTTTTTTTGGTCGTCAAAAAACCTTTCAACTATTTTTCAGGATCAGGAGTCACACTCAGTGTCTACGGAAACGGATACTACCAAGGCGGATGAAGAGGAACCTAAATCTGGTGGGTGGTGGAGATACTTGTACCCTCTCTACTATTTTGTTTGAGATGACGTCACTACGCAATAAAAGAGATAAGCAATCAGGCGGTTAACTGTCTGCATTTCCGAACTATGTTAGGGTCAGTTTTACATGGAGCGACTGCCTATGTGAAACCGAATAGACTACGAACGACGATTAGTCATTGTGTTACCCAGTAACTGGGTTGTGGAGGTCAGATAGGCAGTAGCTCCATATAAAATACTGGTGTTCAGCTGCATCCGGTTAGACTGGAAGCCGACCCCAACGTAGTTAGGAAAACGCTAGGCAGATGATGAAGATATGTCCTTATTGCAAAAAAAAAAACACAAGTTCACATATTATTATCTATACTTGGTCTCGTATCGTGTTCATTAACTTGACAGGTGAAGGGTTACTAGATTATGACAAAAAAAAAGCTAATGGCTAAATCTTTTAAATTTCTATTTTTCTGTACGAATACCATCGACACGAAAAGAAGAAGTAGAATTACTTATAACAATTTAAAAAATAAATCACAAATTGATGGCTCGAATTCAATTAAGATTCACTCTTTACACAGTGACGGAATCAAAGAAAATGAATGATACCTTATTAATGCAATGATTTATAAACATCTAAAAATTGCCTTCTCTCTCCATTCTCTTAAAAACGACAAAGACAAAAAAGTATTTGCAAAGCGTTTTCAAACTAGGAAGTTTTTGTTTTTTTAAATAACGTCGCCTTGATTCGTCCGGAAATGTCTGCCTTTTTGGCATTCCGTCCGAACTTTTTAACGTGAGGACAAAATAGTTTTTATTGACAAATTAAAAATCGGTAGATTTAAATGTCCTGATTTTTTGCAAATGTACGCCTTTACGTTAATCCGCAAATAGGTTAAAATGTAGTCATCAGTCGGTATTTTAAAATATTTAAAGTTTAACGTTTTATTCATAAAAAAAAGCGTATCGAAGGTTTATGGCATTCATTAGCTGGGAACTATTTAATTGTCTACAGTTTCGACACTTCTGACGCGGTATGGTCATTGTTATTTAAGTTTGCCAATAATTTGAAATTGTAACCATCAACTGATTGCTTGAAAATCGACATTTGCACGTCCAATTGTCAAATGTCATTTTCTTTGTAATCAGCTGCTTTAGAGAGTCGTCCATTTTTTTTTTAAAACACTGTTAAAGTAGGGGTCTGGCTTCAATAACTTTATAGTATGATTATAGAACTTTTATATACTAAAATACGTTTATGAATAACGTTTTTTAACAACCAGACTTTAGCAAGGTTTTAGAATGTTCGATAACTTATGAATAAGACCGTAAAAATATTCCAAAAAAAATAGATGATTGGTCTAGACTCCTGAGCATTTGATCCATCCTGGGTTTGATCACTTGGTCGGGTAAAGTGTTCCGAGTTTTTGTAATAAAAAAACTCGTCATCTAACTACCCAATTTTTTGCCTGGCTTGTCCTATTGTATTGCTATTACTGGCAAAATTTAGTATACTGTGTACCCTTTTAGGGAATGCAAGTGTTATGCTATAAAACGTTTAACATAATTAACGCAAGACCTCATAAACCCCAATTAGAGTAATGAGTTAAAAAATAATACTACGACCAAGACAAGCTAATTGTGATTATTAAGGAAAAACGTGTTGACCCATGCATTATTGTAATGTATTTAAAATTGAGTCTTATTGCTTTGAAATAAGGTTGAATTTTCATTGCCTCAATCAGCGGTAGGTATGGGAAAATACATAATTTTTTATAAAAAAATTCCTATGTTAAAAGTAACTGAAATCGATTCAGTAGTAAATTATGAACAAACTACTTGAAGTTCTTGCGTTTATTTTGTTACACCTTGTATACGATGGATACGAAATTTTGTCCGCGACTTCGCGTCAAATTTCTTGCTCCCCAACCCAGCCCGTCGCGTCGCTCGCCTCGCCTGCCCGTGCGAGTACTTCGTATTCGTGACTTTTTCTCTTTGCTCGGCTCCTAAGGGTCTTAGCGTGATGTTATATAGCCTATAGCCTTCCTCGATAAATGGGTTCTCTAACACTGAAAGAAATTTCAAATTTGCTGAGGTTCTCAGTGTATTCGCGACCATACATTGACCAGACAATGTTCCACCAAGTTCTCACATACAGAAGCAACAAGAATAATGTTCCCAAGATTTTGTAATATTTCAAGTTGATTTTAAAAGAGTGTCCGTGGAGTTTCTTGCCCGTCCTTCTCCATAGAGATCTACGTTTTGGAATGGGCAACTAGCTTCAACTTTCCTACTGATCGACTTTTTGACGGTTCAAAAGTGCCTGTAAATGGTTTAATTGAAATAAACGCTTTGAGTTGAGTTTGAGTTCATAGCAAAGTTGGCTTTACGGAATTAAAATCATCAATTCAACCCTCTAGGGTCATTTAATCCCATTGAATGACTATTTAATGGAAAGGTCGAAAATTTGATTTTTGTCGGCATTTCCCTGGAAAAAGAATATTGTAGGAGCTCAGGAAATATAAGAAGAAATTAATAATATAAAATTTAGTTAAGTATAAATATCGCGCGAGCCAAGCCGCAGAGTAAACAATTACTATTAAATAATAATGTTATTTTAAGTAGTAAAATAACTAGAAAGAAGAGATTTTTTTGGTTAATGTCTAGGAAATGGTATGAGAAGCTAGCTTGTTCTAAGCTGCAATTTCATTGGCAATGTTGTTTGAAAAACGGCTTGATAAAGGAATACGTTTGGTTCGTATTAATAATAGATTCTAAAAAATATTAAGAAAAAATAATAAATTAAATCTTAAGTAATAAAATAGTCAGTAATGAAAGAAAAACGGTAATAAAAGGTGTATTTTTAAACCGTAAAAAAATCCTAGTATACAAAAAAATTTATAAATAAAATTATGTTTTTAAGAAATCAGAGGGGCTATTCTCGTAATTTTAAAAACGTTCGCGGTCTGATCTTAGTCTCAATCTGTCAAAAATACCTCGAGTTTCCATACATTTTTGACAAGTTTTTGACTTTTGCTCGTCGCCGAGGAGACTGCGACTAGATTTTGAACGTTTTAATTACGACAATTGGTCTTCAGATAATTTTAGACTTACCTCCGGTTTCAAAAAAACTCTATTCAGTAAATCTGTTTTAAAATTTAATGTCATTTGTTATGTTTGGTGTTCACCTGAATCTGTGGTGATGTATGTTCATCAACAAATAAAATTAAACAGCCGCGCAGAGACATTTAGGGATATTTGGATAACGCAATAACCGTTGCAAAGGCTGTAATTTTGACAGTCCACAACAACATTCATTGTGACCAGACAAAATTTTCAAACTTACGAAGCAATTAGCAATATCGTTAAAACATATTCAAATTGTGATTGAAAAGTGTGTTACTCAAACAGGGCGCAGGGACAAATTTTTCATCGTTTTTTTTTTCACATATAATGCAGCACACATAAACCAAAGAAATATAAGTCCTTACGTTTCAAAACGCTTGTCATATTTTTTAATATGTTTATTAGTTGATTTTGTATTATCTTGATTTAAAAGAGTGTCTTGCCCACTTTTTCCATAGAGATCTATTTGGAATGGGCAACTAGCTTCAATTTTCTGAACAACTGACTCTTTGAGAATTCAAAAGTGTCTGTGTATCCTGAACCGCGTCGCACTGCGTCGCCTGTCTGTGGGAGCCATTATGTGGTTACTGCTCCATTTAGTGCAATATAAATACTAATAACTTTTAAGTTTTTTATCCATAGTCTTCCGAATGTACGTTTATATAATGATATTTATGTTTTATAAAACGTTTATTTTATTCATATTTATTTAGTAGAACTAACATGAATTTTTACAAATGATTTCAAATAGTTCTGTTATGGGATTTTTATTAATCTTATTATTATTATTTATGTATTTTAATATTATTATGTATTTATTATTGTACTACGTAGATTAAAAAACCAAAATCCATATAGAAACGCACTGATATATTAGTTATTATTTAAGTTAGGCAGACAAAATAATGCAATTAGAATGTATTTAGAATTATATGAAAATATATTACCCGTGCTTTTAAAGTAATTTGTTTCAAACGCATTACAATAATTAGTAATATTTAACAAAATAATTGCATAAGGGTGGGAGCCAGATAGATAATCCTAAGAAAAAACACGTGTGCGGTCGGGGGGCCCCCGACAGGAACTAAAGTTCTTTACGCGATACTCGCACGCACACACACACTCGTATATACAATAGAAAGAGACGGAGAAAGTCGCATGGAGGTGGAGGGGCCGAACGCTTTTCACTCAGTATGACGATCTAGGTCCAATGCTTTGAGCTAAGCGTTGATGAGTCAGTCAGTGAGTGGGACACCTCGCCTTTCATGTAGTAGAATTTTGGACGTGTAACTTCTGCTCCAAACGCATTTAAAATCACACAAGTAAGCCAAAATAATCAGGGATCATACGCCCTGATTATTTTGGCTTACTTGTTACGATCAAAGAATTGTGTCGGCGCACGCACAAAGGTGATTTACACTGAGTGAAACCGTTTGCGACGTATTTTTTGCGGCTCACTTTGAGCCCCGTAAATTATGCTGGGTTTGTCTGGCTCCAACTGAAATGTTTACAAACTTCACACTAGTAGCTATAATAAAAACTCATTTAAGGATAATTTAGCATCATGAGTGCCATTTAAAAATAATAAGTCAATAACAAATACATATAAACATTTTTTTTTTTCAGTCTTCTGTTACCATTTTTGTAATTCTGGTAAATACTTAACCAAAGTTCATTGAACAGTCACCGAAATTCTCCGGTCTATAAGTACTTTTACCAGTTAATGTTGACATTAACTAATTAATAAAATTCATTAACCCACTTTCCCACGGACCTAATAAAATCGCTGCGGGATTTTTTCGCGCATTGGATCTTAGCGTTTGCGCCTAGAGTTGAAAATCGAACGCTGTGTTTTTTCGCCACTTTTTAACTAACTAACAAATTAGGTTATAGGTAACTATCAAATTTTCCCAATTCAACATGAACCTTACGTTTATGTAATAAAGTTGAAAATCGATTAAAGAAATTTGACAGATTTGGGTAGCTTGATGTGCTGGCGTCTGTACTCTGTTGGATTCTCGCTCGATAAAACCCCGCCGCGATTTTATTTTGTCCTATTTTTTACTTGCACCAAAAATCACTAAATGCGTTTAGTTATGAAGATATTTAAATCATCATTCTGTCTCTATTATCTTCAATCGACTGACAGGAATGGTGTTTTAAATTCATACACATAAACACACGCCTTCCCATGGAGGTAGGCAGAAACTACAAAGCGCCTTCCACGATCTTCACATGGATTAGCGAATTTCTTCAAAATTATACAGTGTGCTACGCAATTAGGGCGCTGATCATACACGCACGCAATGCGAGAACTACTCGTCTGACTTTTCTGAGGAACATTTCCAATAAATAAGGTCAATATTTATGCCCTTCTAAGGCGTCCTCGTGGCGTTTCCCCAAACATCTGCCTTGATTTTTTGTGTGTTTTAAATTCGACTAGCGCTCAACGTATTTTAGTGATGAGTGGTGTAAGCCTTAATTACTGACAGACCAAATGTGATACATGCCCTAAACGTAATATAATCTGTTCTTAGGGTGAAATGAAATATATATGGAAGAGCTAAGAAATACCAGAGAAACCGTACCAGTCTACCAGAATTAAGGAATAATGTTTATAGTGTGTATGTAATATTTGTAAAAGTTTTTCAAGTTTTGGTGCGATGCAACATTAATGCATTCATTTATGTATATAGGTACTTGTATTATAGGCTGTTTGTTACAGTTGTGTACACTAATCTGTTACGTTTTTAATATATTAAATAAGATTTTTTAAATATTATTGTTTTATTTGTGCTTGTCATGTCAGGGGGGGGGGGGGTTTGCCATAATCGCAACGCTTGCCAGGCAGGTTGGTGATCGCAGTATGGTTTTAGAAATGAATAGAGAACGCTGCTGCCCATTCTCTAGTAAAGATGCGCAAAATGTGTCAGTAAAAAGTAATGAATGAAGTATTTCTTTTCGTTTAGGGAAGTAGTCCACTCATTTCCTTCAGTACTTCATTTAGTTCAGCGAATCAGAACGAGTCCCTATCGTAGGTTATCGATAGTGATTGACAAGTTACGACAAATTATGCACTTTTCTAGTTCAGTTTTATACGTAAGTCGATTTTTCGTCATGCTTTATATAGGCTTAGGACTGTCAACCTAGAAATATGAATTTAAGCAAAACTGTTTTTATTAAGTAGTAGGTAGGTTTTGTATTTTTGTTACTGATACTTAGAAATTTTTGTCTAGGCTGGTATATTTAAAATTGAAATAGCGAAAAGAAAGACTGAACTAAGTGAAGTAGAGACACATTTGAATGACTACTGATTGAATGATAACTTTATTTTGTGATATGAAGTAGTTCATTTCCTTCAATCGTTCGCGAACTACCCATGTCTATTCTCTAGTTAGTTGCCTCCTACGACAACCACGGGAAGAAATGGGGTGGTAATATTGAAGGCGCCGGGTGATGACGGAATTACGGCTGAACTCCTAAAGGCCGGCGGGAAACCTGTTCTTAAGGCCCTCCAGAAGATGTTTGATTCCGTCATACTCGAGGGCAAAACGCCACAGGCATGGAACAGAGGTGTGGTGGTACTTTTCTTTAAGAAGGGCGACAATGCCCTTCTTAAAGCCATGTCTACAAGCTGTTCTCCAGAGTCATCACGAACCGTCTAGCGCGCAGGTTTGACGACTTCCAGCCTCCCGAACAAGCCGGGTTCCGTAAAGGCTTTAGCACAGTCTACTGTGCCTACCGCAGCGTATACAGAAGACCGAAGAGTATAACTTTCCTCTCTGTTTAGCGTTAGTGCACAAAAAAGTCTTCGATTCGATCCAGACATGGGCTGTACTGTAGTCCCTCCAACGGTGCCAGATCGACTATCGGTACATTGAGGTGTTGAAGTTTCTATACGAAAACGCCACTATGTCGGTCCAACTCCAGGACCAGACCTCGAAACCTATTCTTCTGCAGCGAGGTGTTAGACAGGGAGACGTTATCTCATCGAAACTCTTCACCGCTGCACTCCGACGTCTTTAAGGTTCTGGACTGAAAAGGGGCTGGCATCAACATCAATGGCGAGTACATCACTCACCTTCGGTTTGCCGATGATATTGTTGTCATGGCTGAGACCATGGAGGATCTCAGTACAATGCTCGATGACCTCAGTAGAGCTTCCAATAGAGTGGGTCTTAAAATGAACATAGACAAGATAAAGGTCAGGTCCAATGCCCATGTAACACCCACTCTCATAACGGTCGGAGGCGCTGCACTCGAAGTTGTGGACGAGTACGTTTACCTAGGACAAACTGTCCAGTTAGGTAGGTCAAACTTCGAGAATGAGGTCAATCGTCGACTCCGACTCGGCTGGGCAGCGTTCGGGAAGCTTCCTAATATCTTCTCGTCCCACATACCGCAGTGTCTCAAGGCGAAAGTCTTTGACCAGTGCGTGTTGCCAGTGATGACATATGGAACCGAAACGTGGTCATTTACAATGGGCCTCATAAGAAGACTTAAGTCACCCAAAAGGCAATGGAGAGAGCTATGATTGGAGGTTCTCTACGTGATCGAATCAGGAATGAAAAGATCCGTAGGAGAACCAAGGTAACCGACGTAGCCCGAAGAATTGCCAAACTTAAGTGGCAGTGGGCAGGGCACATTGTTCGCAGAACAGATGGCCGATGGGGCCGAAAGGTTCTGGAATGGCGACCGCGTACCGGAAGACGTAAAGTTGGAATGCCTCCCATAAGGTAGACCCATGACCTTGTGAGGGCTGCAGGAGTCCGCTGGATGCGGGAAGCACAGAACCAGTCGAAGTGGCGGAGCTTGGGGGTGGGGGCTATGTCAAGCAGTGGACGTCTTTTGGCCGAAATGATGGTGTATGAGAGCAGTGGTGATGAAATTATTTACACAAAGTAAAGCGCCAGTCAGGGTGTGAACCTACAACTCGTAAGTCGAGGCCGCTTCCTCTGGCCACCACTGTGCGCTCTGCATTTGGCGCTTATTATACAATTCAAATTGTAGGAAATCGAAAGATGTAATCGACGTTGGAACAGTTAGATTCCGATTTAATGCGATTGGAAGGTCCCAAACGCACTTCACTTGAGGGTGGTAGAGTAACACCGATATTTTGATCAAGGCACATGTGTGTATTGATCTTAGGAGAGATATAAAATCAAACTACCATAGCAGCTCATGAGTTTAGTGTTGATATTTAGTTACTAGGTCAGCAGAAAAGCAGCAGCAAAAAAACTAGGTGCACCTAATGAACTTCGGTCTGGCCACGCGACTGAAGGAGGACCAGCTCTTTACTCCAGACTCGAAGAACGCACACAATGGTACCATCCGTGTAAACGAGCAGCGTTGTGAATTTGGGAGGTAAATATTAACACAAGATAATTTATTTGCATAAAATGTCAAGATATTTTCACATTTGTGACAGTTCCCCTTCGGTGATACAGTTATTACAAGGTCGACTGTTCGCACCGTTATGTTTATCAAGGTACAGATGTAGGAGTTTAGATCGTAGGTGAGATATATAATCAAACTACCATATCTCGTTTCAGCTCACGGGTTTATTGTAGATATTTAGTTCACAAAAAACTCGTTAGACCGTTGGTTCTGGTTGTGGCGCCACTTGCACGCCCAGTTCCAACAAGACATGCCCGCCCACGGCTCGTCCGTGTAGAACACTTGACCATTCTGGTACATCTAAAACAACAATAGTAATAATTAGCATATTAAGTTCCCACAGCTGGTTCTCAGAACTCTCATTATCATGATTATTTCAGCTGAAAGACGTCCACTGCTGGACATAGGTCTTCCCCAAGCTCCTCCACTTCGGCTTCTGCACTTAGTGGTTGTCGTTTTTGGGGAGGGTTTTAGCCATAATCGCCACGCTTATTGGCAGGCGGGTTGGCGATCGCAGTATGGTTTTAAAAATGTATAGGGGACGCTGCTGCCCATTCTCTAGTAACTCCCTTAGAAGGCTTGTATGACACCCACGGGAACTCAGGACTCTGTGAGGAACCAAATTCATCATCATTACATACCTGCCGTTCCGTGGGTTCCGTGTCGTGCCGGACGCAAAAGAATAGCACCGTCCCATTTCTTCCCGTGGGTGTCGTAGAAGGCGACTAAGGGACTTACGGGAGAATGGGCAGTAGCGTTCTCTAAACATTTTACCACCATACTGCGATCGCCAACCCGTCTGCCAAGCGTGGTGATTATGGCAAAACCCCCCTTTTAGGGGAGGCCTATGTCCAGCGGTGGACGTCTTTTGGCTGAAATGATGACAAACCTGCCTAGCCTTTTCTCAACTTGCGAGTCGGCTTCTCGTCTAACTGGATCCAGCTGAATACCAGTATGTTACATGGAGCGACTGCCTCCACAACCCAGTCACTAGGAAACACGATACCCGTTTGGTAAGACTGGAAGTCAGACTTTCAGGCTTCTGATTACCCGTAACGACTGTCAAACTAACAGCCGGGATTCATGGTATTACGTGGTTTCCGAGGCAAGGAGATGGATGATCATACATAGAAAGGGACCACGACAAGCGTAACCTTGATCTAGCGACCCGCGCGGTTGTTACTAACAACCAGTTTCTGAATTGAGAATTTATACTAGCATTATTTAAAGTTCCTTCTATCAATCAATCTCCCTAGCCTTTTCCGAACTATCTTGGGGTGAGCCTCCAGTCTAACGGGATGCAGCTCAATACCAGTATTTTACATCGAACCTCTGCCTTTCTGAGGCCCTAGTGTGAGTTTCATTTAACCATCTACACCAAACGCAGTGAGCGCGATTGGCGCTCCGATTGGTCCGTCACCAATTCAGGGCCAATCGGAACGCCGAACGCGCTCAATGCGTTTGGTGTAGATGGTTAAATGAAACTCACACTAGGGCCTCTGACCTCCACAACCCAATTACTGGGTAATACGATACTACTTGGTAAGACTGATTGTCAGACTTTCAGGCTTCTGACGACCCGTAACCATTGTCAAAGATCCACAGATAACAACCGGGACCAATGGACTAACGTGCTTTTCGAGGCACGGAGGGATCTTGGTATGAAAGGACCGCCACCCATCTACGGATCAACCGCGCAAGCATAACTTAACCTGATCGATCGACCGTTGCGGCTATAATTACTAGATAATAATGTACTTACTTAAACACTATCCCTCTTACTAATAAACACGGAATAAAGTTATACCAGGAGTAACCATAAATTTTCATAGGTTTAGAATACCTTTAGACTTAAAATGACTTTATTCCGTGTATGTAATAAGTTTATTCCGTTTTAGTAAGACGGTTAATTATGCACATCAGTAGTGAGGTAGACAGTTTATAGTTCTTAACTTTAAAATCGCAATTCAGAAACCGGGTGTTAACCACGAGCCACGAGCCCCTTTATTAAAACTCAAAAGGAGTTTTTGGCGGGATCGCGTTGGAACATGTCGCACGAATTTTCATTTTCATGAAATTTAGTGAAATAGCGAATTCAATTGTATAATTTTGGTAGTGAATTATTCAATTTAGTTACGTGTGAGTGCACAAGTGTAGTGAAGGTGAAACTAAGTGACTAACGTGGACTTTTCGTGTTCCCCCCAAAAACTCCTATTAGGTTGTTGTAAAGTTACTACCGCTTTACAATAACTTTAACGTTGACTTGACTGACTAAAGACGACTATGACTGTTTTGTAACTTCGTGCCCGATATCGGGCCATTTACTTTATTGAAAAGAAAAATTACTTGACACTGGCTAAATGCACAAACCGTGTGAAGCCAAAACCCAAAAAAAAAACAAATAAAAAACTCAACAATACCACACAATACTTACAAAAGTTAAATCCGAGCTCTTATAGGTGACGCCATCGTAACCGAACCTGAAGACGAAGTTCATAGCAAAGATGGAGAATATGCAGCGGACGTCGGTGGTGGCCGGGATGAAGTAGCGGTATGGCCCGCAGTAGTACGAGACCTTGGGCTCGTACTCAACGGACTCCGGGAACTCCTCGCGAGGGTTGATCCTGGATAGGAAATACAGAGGTCAGCTTGTATGCAGGAAGAGCAATAGTGAGCCACTTAATATCTTGTCCAGCGTGTCCTACTGTCTGCACGCTACAGGATCTGATGGACGCTGCTAAAAGTGCCAAGCTCGTAGCCAAGTTCAGGGTTGACTGTTTTTTATTAATTGACTTCAAATAGAAGGAGGTTATCAATTCGACATGTTTATAACTTTATATATTTTTTTTTTGTATGTTCTAATTCCGTCATTTATAGACGGATTTCAAAATTCTGACAGACAGTGGAACTCTTCAAAAAATGACAGCAAATCAACCGCGATTGCTGCTATCGCATAAACATGCACTGTTTTGACCACAGGAATTATGAAATTTCGAAATGGTGTGGGGTAGGTACTGTAACTAAAAGGTGAAAAATAAAAACTTTCCAAAAAAAAAACAACCGACTTCCGGAAAAAACACTACAAAGTGAAAAATAACTTTAATTTCGGGAGGCGGTGGCAAAAAATAAAAATAGGTAAGATATCCAAAGTCACCGAAAATAAAGTTATCTTTCACTTTGTAGGGATTTTCCGGAAGTCGGTTATTTTTTTTTTGGAAAAAGTTTTTTTTAGATTACTATCGTTACGCTAAGCAGAAGAATAGTGGGCCACAACTGGAGACCAAGTGGTAACCGCTCAGAGCTATGAGTTGCAGAGGGGTAGTTGCGTAACACTTTAACGTTTCTTTATAGCAAAATTAATAAAAAAATGAATATTTACCCTCTTATTAAATCTAAATGTAAACTAATAAGTAAGTGAATATTTGCAACAACTTAACTATGAAGAAACGGAGTTATTACTGAATGTTGCACAGTAGGGAGAATGTTACGTTTTAATTACTAAAACAATAGCGGATAAAACACGCTCATTCACTCATAATCATACACACTCATCTCTACACTCACACACTCACCCTCTCACACCTCCATACACCATCACACACGCACCCACATAACTCAAACTCCACACACATCACCTACTAGTCTTCACACACAAACACTTTACTCACGTATCTTTTACTTAATATATTAAAGGCAATAATTGTAATTTTAAATAATGTAATTCAATTTACTTAGCTATAAGTTATCCAAAATTAATTAGTACCTAGTACAACCAGCAATATTTGCTTGGTCGGCATTTTATAGTTAAAATATCGAGGGAAAAGGCACTGAAAACCGAAATACAGGCTTTGCCTAGTTCGGTTGCAGTGGCTACATCCATTTATTAGAAATGAATACTGGTGCCGATTCTGTTGTACACCGAACTAAACTAACTAAACTATCACTAAAATTCCTTACTTTTGGCTATGAGAATCTTAAAGCTATTCTGCAAAAAAAGATCTCTAAATTTAAAAATAATTTTGACACAACTAAAATCGAATTTGACAAATGCGACTCCACGTTTGCCCTACCCCGTGATCTTTTTAGAGCGGGAACCGCGCAGGGGGGGCAGCCTCAACGTGTTTTAAATGGATTTTTTACTTTTTGTATCGAAAATATGAAAAATTATTACCCACATGTTGAGTTTTAGAGGTGTATGGGGTTTTATAAAGGGGGTCGAAATTTTCATTATTTTTACGATAGGACACACCAATTTCGAGATATAAGCAAAAGAAAAGAAAAAAAAGATACATTACTGTATTTGCGCCCGAAGTCGAGGTGTCAGTGTGAATTTTAGTTCTTGACAACTAATTTTATTCCACACCTTTTTAATCGCGATTAAAAATAGTCAGATTTAGTTAGACAATCGAAATTTTATATTGAATAGAATAATGAATTTGACAACAACAGAATAGCATAATTACCATTTTCACTAAATTAAAAACTCAGTACAATCTTAGTGCTGTCAAACTAAAATATAGATAAGTTGTGTCACTTTAGTCAATTTCAGAATGGGAAATCGTCGTTTGACAGGAATAAACTAAATTTTAGTGATTTTTAGTTTAGTTTAGAGAATTTTGTGACAAGAGAATCGGCACCATTACCAAACTTTGTATCTGTAAAATATTACTAAGTTTCTTGGAGAAATAGATTTACTTACACTGTATGGCTTGCTTCTTATCAGTTCAATATTTATTGCGTTATTTACGTTAAGAGCAGACACATTTTCCGAACATTATGAAGCAATGGAATATCAATTTCCTTCAAAATGATTCAGACTGTGATTGATAGTGTGTCGCATGTCTCAGTTTTGAACAATGCAGTTTTACTTTAGGCAATTTATTTCATCACCACTGATCTCAAAACGGTGAAGGAAAACATCGTGAGGAAACCAGGCATGTCCTAGATTCTATAACCAAAAACTCGTGTCATCCACCAACCCGTACTAGACCCGCGTGGTGTATTACAACCCACTCCCTCTCACAGGGCCTGGCCCAGGGTGCCAGCAATGGGAACTTACTTGTAAATACATTGCGCGTCGCTCCAGTTATCGTCAGAATGGCAGTAGAGACCCTGGCTGGGGTCTTTTGCTTGGAACTGCTCCGCATGCGGCCCTACATAAGTCGTCTCCGAGTGGCGGTGGTAGAAACCGATGAAAGCAAAGGCACCTGGTCATATAAAAGAAAAAAAAATGCTAAGGGTGCTAGCCAAATGGTTGAAACTAAGCTATGAAACGATAAATCTATTCTCACCAAAGCTAAATGGTGTAACAGAGCGAGAACTACGTGTTTATTGGCTTTTACAACAAAAACTATTGTTTTTGTTGTAAAAGCCAATAAATATATATAATAAATATATAATACCTACCAAAAACAAAACTGAGAAAAAGTGTAAATGCCAAAAGGGACTCAGCTCAGCTTAATGACCTGACGCGTCTACGCTTGAATTAAACTCAGCTTATTGCAGTCCTGGACTTCTACCAGGCTGCACCACGTCACAATACCCTCCGGCTTCCGCATTCAGTCTTTCCCAGCCACCTTCTTAACGTCGTCGGTCTATCTAGCTGGGTGACGTCCTACACTACGCTTTCCTATACGCGGTCTCCACCCCAGGACTCGTCTACTCCACCGGCCATCGGTCATTCGACTAACATAGCCAATCTACTGCCACTTCAGCTTGCTGGTAACTCCAGTTCGTTTTCGGATAACTTCATTCCTGATTTTATCCTCCCACATCCCGCTCCATAGCGCGCTGAGCGTACTTGAACTTGTGAACCAGGGAAGGGAATATAGGCATTTGTCCATTTTTAATCAATAAAAAAATAGCTTCGTTGCACTCTTTTCCATGAGATCTAAGTAAAACTACGCTATGGAAATCAAACGATCATATTGGTTGATATTCTACCTACATATCCGTCGGTAAGTAGCTTAGCTCATCTCTGGTGGAGAGGCAACATAATAGCTTTACTGTTAACCCCTTTAGCTTGAGCTAAGCTACATTATGCTTGTAATGTGTAGTTTTATTATTTTTATCTCCACCAAGTGCACAAACGCTGTGAGTGTGTGTGTGTAAGCGGGGTAGCTCTCGGTACCGTCCGATACAATGGCGAAGTTGGTAGGTAGTGTGTGAGTGTGTGTGTTACGTCCCCACGCTACTCGTCTTCACGCAAATATTCACTGCGTATTTGTACGCTTGGTTACCACATGTAAAGCAAGCGTTGCTTCGGGAGACAGAAATAAATGCGGGTTTGTTTTTTAAAGATAGTTTTATATAAATTGGCCTGGCATTCTGTGCTTAGATCTTACCTCTAAATGTATAGCAATGCGGCTTCCTCTCGCTAGACAGAATCATCTGAGCATCCTCCTGGTTGTGAGCCGACACTATGTAGTAGGACGTGTCCAAACATTTGAATTCTGCAAACGAACTCAACGATATATCTAAATATATATAGGATTAGTTTTTATCCAGTGTGCAAACTGTAACCATGAAATCAGCATATCATTCTAGACCCCCCAGCGCAGAAATTTTTCCGTCGGTAATACAAATAAAAAATCAGCTGTTCATTCATCACATTTTGACCGCGTGGGTATTGCACTTTTTTATTAAACAGCTGATTTTTTTTGTAAAACCGACGAAAAATTTCTGCGTTAGGGGTCTAGAGTGATATGCTGAATTCATGGTTACAGTTTGCGCAAGTCGAAGCATGTGCGACGATAAGCTCGCGTGGTGCTGTCCAAACCCCGCAGCGCCGGAGCCGTGACAGAAAAATTGCTTGCTGCATGTTGCATGCCTGCTTGCACGCTGCATGCCTGCTTGCATACTGCGTGCTTGAAGCAAGCATCCTTGTTTGCATGCATCTTACTGGGACCACTTAAAACCACTTTTGTTCATAATCAACTGTTCTGTTATGTGCCATTACATTTAAATAATTAATCAAACAAAACAGTGGTATAATGAATGTTCGGAAACATAATACTTCGAACAAATGTTATTTCGGCTAAGTGTAACTTCGTGAAAAAGTTTTTCGACCAAATGAAACGTCGGAGTAGGTAACGAAAAAAATCGAATTTATAATAGGTCAACTGGTACAGTAGCAGTAGTGACTTCAATGTAGTAAAACTAAACGATAATAGTTGAAAAGGTTTAGGTTAACCTAAATGATGATAATGGTGATGATAAATGACCTTTATTTCCGTAAATTGGTCAAAACATCCAAAACTAAATGAGTTCGGTGACTATCGGACTACGCTGAGAAGAATATGTATCATTAAAAACGATTCAGATTGTGATTGATAGTGTGTTACGTGTTACGCAATAGGGAATGCATGAAATTCAAAACTCTCATTAATTTTATAGGAGTTAGTTAGGAGAATAGTTTTATAGGAGTCAAGAAACAAATTGCTGTATTTTTAAACCCCGACGCAAAAACGACGGGGTGTTATAAGTTTGACGTGTCTGTGTGTGTGTCTGTCGGAGGCATCGTAGCTCCCGAACGGATGAACCGATTTTGATTTTGTTTTTTTTTTTAAAGGTGAATTAGTCGGGAGTACTCTTAGATATGTTTCATCATAATCGGTTCAGCCGTTTGAAGATTATCAGCTCTTTTCTGGTTGATGAAGGGATTTGAGCATCTTCCACGGGTCTGATCAAGTCTGAATTTGGTATTCTATTACTTCAATGATATTAGACAAACAAAGTAACCTTGATCTGATGCTGGAGCAACACCTGGCATTTCCATGACACACAAGTTACTCACCAACAAACAGCAGAAGCATCGTGTTTGGGCTCATTGAAAAGGTCTTAATGAATAGGTTATGGATAAATGGTGATCAGGACGATGAATGAAGATACATTAGTAACAAACTTCACTGTGGGAAACATACGCAACGCTGCGCAGATTTAAGCGAGGCATGAAGTTTAAAAAGTAGGAAATTTAAGTTAAATTAACAATTTATAAAACCCCCGACCCAAAAAGAACACTAAAACTTAAAAAAAATATTATTGGCTTTTTAAGTTGTAGGTAATATTTTGATCAAGGCATTGTCAAGTCGGGGGACGGTCAATGAAAACGCCAAAAAAATAATTTATATGATTTGGGATTAAAAGAGCAACAAAGCAGAACGTAACGTTTGAACTGTAGTAGAAAATCGTTTTATGTTAATAATACTTTTCCTGAGTTTATATTGCATCATTGAATAAGATAAAAAATTATTACATGCATATTCCCTAATAGGGTGTAGGTGAAGAAAACTGGACGAACGAATAAAAGAGCCTTACCAGGACTCGTATACAAGCCGAACGGTATCTTCGCTTGCGTAGACTTGATCTTAGCTTCAGAAGTATCCATTTTCTTGTTTAGTTTGAGCAGAACCATGGACATGAGCGCCATGTCGGTGGCGAACAGAAGCCTTTTCATATCTTTGATGTGCGCATCAATAAAATTGAAGAGCTTCTTTGAGCCCAGTTCCATTATTTCATGTCTTTCTGACTGAAATAGGTACATTACTTTAGTTTTTAGTGAAACGAGTCCAAATTTTTTCCATACAAACTTCGGGAATATATTACACCACTGTTTGACATCAAGCTATCCCAAATTGTCAAATTTTCCCAATTGAACATGAACCTTATTTTTTTGACGATAAAGGTGAAAACCTATCAAAGTTTGACAAATTGGGGTAGCTTGATGTGCTGGCGTCTGTACATGAAAAATAAAACATTGTATGTTTTTTTCTCGTTATTAATATTGTCTGTACGGAAACAGAAAAGTAAAATAAAAAGCCATAAAAAATTTATGAGCCATTATAAAGATCCGTTTTTCTTGTAAATGTATCCGAAACTTTGGGCGTGTTTTAATTAAGTAGGTAATAGAAGCGTAAAATCCAAAACAAATTTTGTACCGACTAAGCCCAAATATTTAAAATTACAATAAACTTTATTGGAAATTAATTTATGCAGTGGGTTTTTCATAAAACTCGGTCTTCCGAAGGACTTTTCTTCATTTTTACCCGACTGCGCCAGAAGGAGGGTTATGTTTTTCGAGTGTATATTTCTTTGGCACGGTCTGTAGCCTAAACGGCTTGATCGATTTCAGCTTGAGAGGTACTGTTAGATTCGTCTTAATTGTGAGAGTGATAATGGGTACTTATATAAAAATTGAAAAAAAAAGTGGCCGATTTTTGGCGCCATATTGTCTTTTTTTCGCAAACCCTATTGATTGATTGGGGTATCAAAATAAAATAAAGGGTTTCATAAATAGGTCTCATTAACGTCAAAAATAATTATATTAACTAAAAACTGTAAAATAAAAAATATATTTACAAAACCTAAAAACTCGGGTTTTTTGATTATGTAATTTTTTTTTACGCACCTTTTTATTATGAATTATCGTGCACTCAATAATGTTCCCCACGGTCGCGGTGCGGGTGAGACAGTGTGCATTTTAGCCACGACCACCAGTGAGTTCGAGCCCGCGACTAGTTAATGTGACATGTAGGTAGGTAGGGTTTTTTTGAAGATGGAAAATCATCAAATAACTTCTCCCGCTCTGGGTGGAGCGGGGGGGCGTGTCAGACTTTTACTGACTCAAAAATCCCACCCGTGTTCCTTCAGTTGCCTGTGTGCTAGGGGCTGTGGCCAGGGGGCCACGGTATATGTTTCGAACAACCCGCACCTGGTAGGGGTATCTCCTGCTCCACCCAGAGCGAGAGAAGTTATTTGATGATTTCCCACCCTCACACAAAAAAAACCCCGGGTTAGGGGTAATATGGCGTGCTTTCAATACTTACAGGATTATGTGGCTCCTTCATACGTCCGTTCATATAGTTGAAGTAATCTTGTAGCTTCTCAAACTTCTCGTCTGCGTAGCTATGGTGAGGGTCGATCTCTTTTGAGCTCGGCATATTGTAGGGTTTCTGGGCAAACGACACAAAACTACCTAAGTATTATTTATTACCCGGGATTATGTTCGCCAATTTACGTTCAGTCGGAAAATTGTTAAGGCCCTGTACCAGCGAGCTAAATGCGGTCTTAAAGCTCGCTGTTAGGTCATGAGTGACATTAGCAATGATATCACAGATTGTTATATTCTGTGTTAATGTTTTACTAATATATTCTGTAAGTTTTTGTTACTAACGCTTTGAGTCTTGTTGCTTGAAAAAAAAAATAAGACCGTGGTATTAAGTTTCTTTAAGATTTCGTAAAAATATTAACTTCTCACCGTTTCCACAGTGGGGAACGACAACCGGGCGAGCTGAAAACAAAGGAAGAACAAATTCACGTTAACATATAAAACACTTAAAAAAAAAAAATTTAAGTTCTCGGAAAAAAATATATCGGGTATACAAACATGGCAACTCTGGTTTTAGAAGAAATAGCATTCGTTTCGCGAAAACATACTCATACTTATAAAATCACTCCGCCTTGGAGTGTAAATGTGGTACTATCCCACAAACAATGGGGCGCTTAATATCTTGTCGAGCGTGTCCTGTTGTCTCCACGCCACAGGAGCTGGTGGACGCCGCTGAAAGTGCCAAGCTCGTAGCCAAATTCTGGGCTGACTGTATTTAGATTGCTATCGACACGTTAAGAAGAAGAATGTCCTGTTTCTTGAGGAGTTCGACTAAGTGCTCCTGAGGAAACCCGCCAGAAATATGTGGATGATTGATAACTTTAAAATATAGTACCTACAGTAGCTTTTGCTAGCGGCGTTGCCCGCGTGTATGTCGAAAATTATCCTACGGCAACGTATTACCGGGATTAAAAATATCCTATGTGTTAATCCAGTTATTTAACCTTTTGACCGCCAAAAAACGCACATATTTGTTGATGATAAAATTAACTGAAGCTGGTAACAGGCCATTATGTGTTGGTATTATTACGTAAAGCGCGTAGGAGTCAAGGTCTTTAGCAAAGATATTTAACAATGTTATCGTTTCATCGGGTAAACCTACGTTATGTCGCTTGTGTTCATTGTACAGGCACCCTCCTTGCTATATAGTCACATAGTAACACAGGGTACCTCGTTGATCTAGTGGTCGTAAGCGCTACTGCTGAGTATGAGGTCCTGGGTTCGATTCCCGGGTCGGGCAAGGTGTTATTGGGTTTTTCTTTCTGGAATTTCTCAGTAGCAGCCCGGAGTCGGGATCCATGCACGGTTAATGGCAATAGGCTCGCCCCTATTATATGAGTCTTACAACGGTCATAAGTACCTACACCTCTGCCTAACCCTTCGGGTAAACAAGGTGCAATCGTTATCGACGCGTAATCACACCAGATTATCACACCAGTGTGAGAAACAGGATTTTTTTTCTCGTTTGTCACACCACTGAGTTTTCCACACCATTTATTCCTAACTAGTGCTGTCCTAGCTATAAGGGCATGCTCCCGGTAGATCTTGGTGTCGAAAATACGGGTTATAGGGGTTATTAAAAAAATAGGGGTTAAAGTATGAAATTGCCGTTGTATAGTAATAATAGACACTTCGAATTGACATAAAATCTTCAAGGTGTGAGATTTTCGTGTGAAACTTTTTTCACATGCTACCTATGAGGTTTTTCTTTAAAAAAATGTGCAACATTCGATTTTCGAGTTTTGTAAAGATGACAAACCAAAATCTGCCCAGCACGCAACGGTCACCACCACATGATAATACGTAAATAAAGCCGCTTGGCGCTGACGCCACGTTTTTCCTTTTTTGATGTGCGGTCAAAAGATTAATTATGTACCTATGTGTGTGCCAAATTTCATTCAAATCTGTTCAGCTGCTTTTATGTGATTCAGTTACAAACATTATATATGTTTGTTCTTCAATTTCAGTATTATAGTAGGATAAGTACGTAAGTCAATATACGTTACTTACCAGTTGAAAAGAAGACACATCGTTGCTAGCTCTGGTGACATGCAGTGTTAAAAAAACCTGTGAAAAATCATTTTCATCAGGTAAGACTACACAGCTTAGCACCCTAATTGCCTAACTCACGATTAATCATAATCGGTTTTATTTTGACAGTTCAACAATATTCGTTGCGTTTTTACGTTGCTGAGCAGACACATTTTACGAACATATGAAGCAATGGTTTAGCCATCGGTTTCAAAACGAAACAGATTATTATTAATCGTGAGTTACGCAATTTGGGTGCTGGACAGCTCTAAACCTATTATTTTTTTAAATACGCGTTTGAATTATGCCGACACCCATTCAGGCCCATACTCTTTAGGTATAAACCGTTTTTAATTTTCACTTTTTAGTTATGGTACTTAACTACCAGTGGCGAAGACAACATATAACACGATTCCTACCGGCTTCTCTTCGGTATCTCAAACGCTTTTAAAAAATTGCAACTCAATAGTGTCTACTATTACCAAAATATATAGTTACACTACGGGTATTTAATTCGCCATAACATTCGCAACAACAACAAAAAAATGTTGTATATTAACCCGGCGTCAAAACTCACTTAGGTCACGTGGCACCGCTTGATATGGACGAGTGCAAGCCGCTGTACAACGGTTTACGTTAGAGACAGATTTAGAAAAAATGCGTCAGCGAAAACGAGATGGAGGAATATTGCACATTTTATTTGGATTTCGCTGTTCAATTTTATTGTATTCGATAAACCTATTCGTATATTAATTTTAGAATGTAATAAGTCAGTATGTTAAAGCCCCTTCTCTCTTAGCAAAATTAACACCTCGCCGCTGCTAACTACCTACCCCACACTAATTCGTATACCACTACTGGCCAGGTAAACAGCAGTGACGGAGTATTTGAACATCATCACGTTACACAAAGTGTATGAAATACGTATTATCGAAGCAACGCAAAAACTACCCAAGCAAAGTCAATAAAATTTATATGTTCACCTACCTACTATGTACCTATACACAATTGCCGGAGATATCGCGGAAAATACATTCAGTAAAAAAATACTGACAAATCGTAATTTAACCTCCATCGGTTAAAAGTGAAAAAGCACAGCTACATGGGTGTAAAACAAGCAACCGTTGCGTTTATCTGCCACACTAATTAATCAATTATAGATTTATTCAGAAACAATCAAACACACGAACAAACAAGTTCTTTGCTCACATAAGAAGAATCGTAATTTAATCGATCACGTATCGAGCACCGGTTCGATGTAATTTCAGTTGGTTTAACTTTCACTTCAGTATGCATACATCATCATCATCATATCAGCCAAAAGACGTCCACTGCTGGACATAAGCCTCCCCCAAAAGGAGGGGATTTGCCATAATCGCCACGCTTGGGAGACGGGTTGGCGATCGCAGTATGGTGGTAAATGCATAGAAAACGCTGCTGCCCATTCTCTAGTAAGTCCCTTAGTCGCCTTCTACGACACCCACGGGAAGAGATGGGATGGTGCTATTCTTTTACGTCCGGCACCACACGGAACAATATTGCATACATACAATTAATATAATTAAAGTGTCTGTTTGAAACGTCAAAATCACAGATTTTTAAAACAGGTATGTATGGTTGTAGTCAGGTTGTATTGCTTTCAGGGGTCCTCCTCTCTAATGGCCAAGAATGGATGGATGGATGGATGGTATTGGTAAAGATACAAGAGTCTTTATTTATACATTGGTATAAATAAAGACTCTTGTATCTTTACCAATAATGAAGCAAAGGCCTCATAGCTTTGCATAGTAGACCCACCCCTATAGAAGTAGCTGTCACCGGTAAAATTAGTTACGAATATATGCCCAGTTTGACGATTAAAATTGTTACTAATGGTAAACAAAACGATTCATTTTTGTTTATAGGAACCGCGCTTATGCCTATCAACAAAGATACGGGCCGTCTGAATATAATTCGATACAATCTAAATTCTTTTCGCTGAGAGTTGATAAAGTCAGGGTTTCTGAACTCATTACAAATTGCGGCTCGCTAATTATTTATAAGCAATATGGCCGCCGCGTCCGCTCGGCGTTCGGGCTCGCCGGAACAACACTTGCGTGCCTCGTACCACGAAAACGGCGAAAGCGGGAGATAAGCGATAGCCGCCATACAGTTTGCGATACTTAAGCGACAGTCGCTATTCGGAGACGTATCATAATTATTTATTTATCAACTCTCAGCGAACAGACTGTACATCCAAATTAGCCCTACTTTTTGGACGGGCAAAAACACATCAGGAGTCAGGACAAGTGTGAAATCGTGTTGTCTTTCATTTTTAATTCGGACGCCGAAGTAATCTTATGTCCGTTGGTGATACGGAGTCAAAAACCTGTAATTTCGGCCGAAACTACGAATATCTTGCTTAGAGTGTAGATCCCAGGGGCGCGCTATTTCACAAGTTTTAGGGTTCCGTACCCGAAAGGTAACCAACGGTCCCCTATTACTAAACCTCCGCTGTCCGTTCGTCCGTCTGTCTGTGGGCTGTATCTCATGATCCGTAATACGTAGACAGTTGATCACGTAATGTGTATTTCTGTTGCGGCTATAACAACAACGTTAAAAAGGGCGTCTGCATACAAAAAACGTATTTTTACCGGCGTTTTTTGCCTGTCCGACTCGCAATTGGCCGGTTTTTGTTTTGTAGGTATGTGGTATTTTCTGAGCCTGTATTTCTCCTTTGCATGGCAAAGACTTCCCTTTCTTCTTCTTCTTTAAAGAACTTAAAAAACTTACAGAACATAGTTTGAAAACAATATTTTTGTTATCCATGGAGTAAGTTAAAGCCTAAATCTTCCAAAGGCACCTTCTCGACTGCACTATTAGTATAAAATAAATTGCTTGTTACTGCTATTGGACTAATTGTTAGCTCGTTATATTTTAATGGATTATTTAAATTGGTACACTGCCGGCACGATGACGGCTCAACGAGGCGGGAGCGATAGGAATTGCCCACGGAATAGAAAAACCTATGGAAGTGCCCACGCAGCTATCACCCGTGTCACCGCGTGTGTCACAATTATGCGGAGAAATATGTAAGAGAATAACAACCTTTGTCAGTTGTAATAAGTCTTAATTCTGTATGGACAACAAATAAGGTTTTCGTCAAAGTTGAATTTGTTGTTCGTACAAAATTAAGACTACTACTAATACCATCGGACGAAGGTTGTTATTATTTTACATATTTTCCGCATAATTGTGACACGCGGGACAGCTGCGTAGGCACTTCCTCTGTTTTTTCTATTCCGTGGAATTGCCATTAACCGGTCACAAATCCAGCGAGCAGTGGTGGCCCAGTGGTTACGGCCGCGACTTACGAGTTGTAGGTCGTAGATTCGAACCCAGACAGGCGCTCTCAAAACGGTGAAGGAAAACATCGTGAGGGAACTGGCATGTCCTAGAACCAAAAATTCGAAGATATGTGACATCTACCAACCTGCACTGGGCCCACGTGGTAGATTACGGCCCGCTCCCTCTCACAGAAAGGAGGCCCGTGTCCCAGCCATGGGAAGGTCAGAATAGGCTGATTATGCTGTTATGCTTGGCACTTTCAGCAGCGATCATCAACGCCCGTAGCGTGCAGACAACAGAACAAGCTGGACAAGATAATAAGTGCACCACGATGGCTAACCAAAAATCGTTGAGCTCCTTAAGTTCTGAGTAGAACTGCACGATTACTGACAAATGCGTGCACTAACTGAACCGGTCCACTCAGTCTGTGTGGTTCTTTCCTCAAAGTACCATTTCAAACACCAATCTACATGGTCCTCTTTCTCAGATGGACTGACCAAGATTAAGTCTGGGCTGTAAAGGAACTGTGACCTCTGAGTTTGTTTTGGCCTTTCTTCTCAGAGATGTCGCGGATAACGCCGACCATTTCTAGTTATTAAAATATGGTTGACGTGTAAAAGTATTTTAACAAATCTACTTGTTTTCAGAAATAAAATAATATATCAACCATCAGGCGAAACTGGTACAGAATTGGGCATTGCAACCGCACCTAAGCTGTGACTAATAAGTAGTACAATTTTTTAAATTCTAAACGTACCCTCGGTAAAGATTGTACAGTGTTACGATCCTGAATGGTGTAAAACAAAGGGTAATATATAGCGCTCTGAAACTACAGGATAATATAGCGCGATTTAAAACACTTCTTCTTTTTTAACGCGTTTTGCTTTCTGGAATTTTTAACAGTAGCAACTCGCAGTTTGAATTTGTGCCTGGTGGATTTCAATAGGCTCGTATTCGCTGTGAATACGTGGTTGATGTGAGCTTGAAGCGAGCTGTCATTCCATTTGTTGCTAAGGATTGTCACTATTGACAGCTCACTTCAACTAACCTAGATTTTCACGGTAAGACGTTTACAGAATAGATCGGCTGTTCCGCAAGTGTCTTAACATCACGCCGTGTTCCCCCCAAAGGATTTTTTTTTTGGGTGAGAAGTCATCAAATAACTTCTCCCGCTCTGGGTGGAACAGGAGGGCGTGTCAGACTTTTACTGACTAAAACCCACCCGTGTTCCCTCAGTTGCCTGTGTGCCAGGGGCCGCGGTATCACTTTCGAACAACCCGCACTGGTCCCCCGAAGGGTTGGACAGAGGTGTACCTAAAGTAAATCCACTTTTCGCCAGTTACATTTTAGTCCCGAGCCTATTGCCATCAATCGGGCACAGATCCAGACTCCGGGCTGCTACTGAGAAATTATAGATAGTAAAACCCAATAGCACTTTGCACGACCTGAGAATCGATCCCGGAACCTCGTGGTCGGCAGTAGCGTTTACGAGTCCTACGACCACTGGACCAATGATGCATGGATTAGTAATAACCTTCGTAATTATTCAAATTCTGATGTGTACTGGTTACGCAAACAAAATGCTGTTTTTTTATGTTTCCTCCGCCATTTTGGTTTTATAAAAACACAAATCCATAAACAAGCGACCCTAACGAGTCTTTAAACACCTCAATTATTACTTCGAAGGTATTAAGGAGTCCACATACAAAGATAGATAGATTATTATAGAGAAATTATTCAAATTCTGATGTGTACTGGTTACACAAACAAAATGCTGTTTTTTATGTTTCCTCCGCCATTTTGGTTTTATAAAAACACAAATTCATAAACAAGCGACCCTAACGAGTCTTTAAACACCTCATTTATTACTTCGAAGGTATTAAGGAGTCCACATACAAAGATAGATAGATACCTACGCATGGAAACATAAAGGCTCCTGCAAACAGGCGCGAGGCGACAGCGCGAAGCGACTTACGTAGAACTATTTCTATGGAAACTTAATGGAAATTGTTCCAGAAGTGTCGCGCCGCGCCTGTTTGAAGAAGCCTTAACCCTGTCATTGTGGGCACGCCACGATTGCGGCAGTAAGTCCCTTTTTTGAGGAGTACTTGAGAGGTGGCATGGCGTCCTCACCTTCCGCCTGACGTAGGTCCTCACCGGACACGGTTGTTTTGGGAGGTTCCTGTTTTGGATAAGGCGGGAGGAAAACGACCGGGCGTTTCCATTGCGAAGATCGCTCTGAGGACACGGTGGAGGTTTGCTCAGCTTGGGCGGAGCACCGCCGTGTCCTTGTAGAGGTGATCGGCGGCGGCGATCTCTCGCGTCCGGCCCTGGTCCAGGCCATGGTACGGAGCGAGAGTGCATGGGTAGCCGTCGCTTCATTCAGCGAAGCAGTGATGCTCGCGAAGAGGGAAGCGGCGCACGTGAGGAAGAGGCAGTATATGCGCCCTCACGGCCCTAGCCTCCGCAGGAGACGCCCTGGGCGTTGGGAATCCCAGGCTGATTCCTGGCCACCGTAGGCGCGGGCTTGCGGATGGCGAATAATGGGTAGCTCGCTGTCCGGTAAGGACCAAGCCCAGGTCGACGGCGCGTTGTGTTCCATGCGCGCCTAAAAGAGATGTCAGCACCATCTGCTGGAGTCCGCAAGGGCCGATGCCTGCCAGGGGTGCGGTTTGTTCGAAAGAGATACCGTGGCCCCTGGCGCACAGGCAACTGAAGGAACACGGGTGGGTTTTAGTCAGTAAAAGTCTGACACCCTCCTGCTCCACCCAGAGCGGGAGAAGTTATTTGATGACATCCCACCCCAAAAAAAAACCGCGTCATTGTTATCCCGCAATTATATAGAAATTTAAAACACAGGATGCGAAATTTAAACTTATTTATTTATTTATACAATTCTTTAGACATCGTTATTCACCTAGTAAAGTATGCAAATGCTTGAAATTGACTAGTCGTTTCCCGCGGTTAGCTTGGGGATGGAACATATTCATCTGGTTTCTGCTAATGGTCATCCTACGACCCTCAGGCGTCTTCACCACCCTGGATGAGGCTATGCTGAGCGCGCAGAGGAAGACTGGTAAAATAATTTTACAAAACTTAACATAACATTTTTTTATTTACGTAAAGACGGCCCCGCACGTCAAGCAACCCCAATCTGTCAAATTTCTTTGACAGTTTTTCAACTTCATTACTAAAGTAAAAGATTTATTTATTTATTTAATACTTTCAGTACAAACATATACAAAGGCGGAATTAATGCAATAGGCATTTTCTACCAGTCCACCTTTGGGTGATGCAGAGACAAACAGTGGTAGGCGCAATAAAATAGTAGATATATATAATACTATAATATATACGCGGTTATTTTAATATTACAAACAGACACTACAATTTTATTTATATGTATAGATGTATAGATAATATATAAATGTAAGCACAAATACTTAAATAAAAGAAATTACTTAAAGATTCATATTCAACTGGGAAAATTTGACAGTTTGATATGGCTTGATGTGCTGGCGTCAGTACATACGCTACCATTAGATTTGCCCAATTCAGTAGCGTAGTTAACAATTAACCCTCGGTTCTTATGCACAAAAAAAGAATCGTTTTGATTTCCAAATTTAGCATTTTTTATTTCCAACATGGCCAAATAAATAGCTTCGTAAGCTAAATTTACCTGTCATACGCTACTGGATGATGATACTACTTCCAAATGACATAACAGACCCCCTGATCTACTATGCGAAGGCATTAACTCTGCTTCATTATTAGTAGAGATACACGAGTTTTCATTTTAACCTGCAACTGTCCGTAAATTATAGAAATCTGCCATATTGCTATAATTTACAACATATATATACTTATCCATGCCGCATACAAATTAAAAATTAAAAAATAAGTAAAAAATAATTTTGGCTTATTTCATTTTCTAGTTTTTAGTTTTTATTTTGTTACTTAATATTACTCATTTAATTTTTTTATTTTTTTTTATTAAATGAAGGGGGTAAAATTTCAAGTACTAAATTTGACCCAAACAAACAACAACAACAACAACAACAAACAGGGCGAGCTAAATAAAACCGTTTAAAAACATAACACGTGTAATGTGTAATCCTTGCAAACTCGATCAGTGAACATGAGAAAAGATGAGACAACACCCTTATGGGTAGGGCAGAGGTGAACCTTCAGTACACCCACACTTCGCCAAAATTTATTACTTACAAAAGAAAAAGATTATAAAAGAAAAATCAACCGACTTCAAAAAAAAAAAAACATTACATAGTGAAAAATAACTTTAAGGGACTACTTATTCAGCTCTGTTCTGTTTTTGTCCATTGAAAACAACGATTTTGTATGAGATGCGTACGCATCCGTTCAGCCGCGGAAAGCTGAACGGATCCTATACAAAATCGTTATTTACTATGGACAAAAGGTGAAGAGAGCTGAATAAGTGTGAGTGGTGCCTAATTCTGAATTGCGGTGTCTTTGGTTCTGTGTTTTCGTTTTTTTGCCACCGACTTCTGAAATTAAAGTTATTTTTCACTTTGTAGTGTTTTTTTTGCCAGTCGGTTGCTTTTTTAATAAACTTCTTTTTTTTTACTTTTTGCTTGTTGGGCCTACCTACCCCACACAAAATTCGCAAACATAAGTTCTTTTATCGTCACTTACACGTCAACAGACAAGACAGCGTCGACAGTAGCTTCATAATTAATAATAACGAGATTTTAGTGAATGAATATAACAAGAAAGACGTTGTTATACTAAGTCCGCGTTCACAATGCTACTACTTACTTATTTCATGATAGATAACTTGACGTGACGTAAGGGTTTATACCACTAGTTCCCAAATTTTCCCCCAAGTTAAAATCTCACCGTGAGAACTTACGTGAAGTGAGCTGTCATTACATATGACACTAGAGATTTAGGCTACGTTCCGAGATACGATAATATCGATAACTTATAAATAGTGCTTCTGGCTAGAATCGCCACCTAATCAAATAAGAAGATGAAATTTGTGGTCTATACAAGTTTTATATGGTGTAAATAGGTTTTAACATTGAGTGAGCACTGTTAGCGCGTTCACGAGCGTACCGTATTGATGACAAAAATGACAGTTCTTAGCTGTCATAATCGCGATATCTAACTCGGAACGCAAATTATTGATGTGAGCGCTCACAGCGCTATTTTTCTAATTCGGAAAGCTGCCTGATACTAATGACAGCTCACCTTAAGCTCACTTCACTCAAGTTACCACGGTGAGATAATAGCATTATAGATCGGCTGGTCTCTGTCACGTCAGGGTTGTTGATGCCTGCCAGGGGTGCGGGTTGTTCGAAAGAGATACCGCGGCCCCTGGCACACAGGCAACACTGAGGGAACACGGGTGAGGTTTAGTCAGTAAAAGTCTGACACGCCCTCCTGCTCCACCCAGAGCGGGAGAAGTTATTTGATGATATCCCAACAAAAAAAAGAAAAAAAAGGGTTGTTGGTGACAAGGCATTTTTTTCTAAGCCTCCAAGAACAAAATAAATATACAATGTGTAACATAATTGATGCACGATCTCAATCACCCCAATTAGAGCACTGATATAAAAGCATGACACAATGACGAAAACAATTTCTTTTTTAAAGCTAGCTGTTAAGATTAAGAAAATCGTGTTGACCCTAGCTTTCCTTTATGCATTTAAAATTGAGTCTTATTGCCTTCGGATAAGATTGAATTTTCTTTGGCTCAATCAGCGGTAGGTACCTATGGCAAAATCTACAAGTAATATTTTTTGTACATTAAGATTAGATTAAGTACTCATATATAAATGACTGAAATCGACTCAGTAGTCAATGATGAAGAAACTGCTTTCAGGAGGTGCGCCTATTCTGTTGCACCTTATAAACAGGATAAGTTTTTATCCAGTGCGCAAATTGTAACCACGAATTCTGTAGAAATTTTTCGTCGGTTATACAAAAAAAAACAGCTGTTTCATAGAAAAGTGCAATACCTACGCAGTCAAAATGTATGGAACAGCTGATTTTTTTTTGTATAACGGACGAAAAATTTCTATGCTAGCGCGTCTAGAATGATATGCTGAATTTATGGTTACAGTTTGCGTACCGGATAAAAACTTATCATGTATGTATATATCCTTGTATTGTATTAACCTTCAGTTTATTTTTGTAGCCACCACGTCCTCTGTGGGATACTTAACGCTCCCCAAGTGGGTCGTGCCCCCTAGTTGGGAACCCATCTTCTAAACAGACGAATTGTATTGGAACTGCGCGTCAGCTGCAAAATTCGGCACCGGTGTGCATTCTGCCTTTGTTAACCATGTCAAATGGACTATCACTTTCCAATTAGGAATTCCAACCGTATCTGATTCAGAAATGGGACACGGTATTTTATGTGGAGACTTTCCTTTGCAATGCTCATTTTTTGCACAAGTAGCCTGTAATGCTGGGACACAAGCCTCCTCTCTGTGAGAAGGAGTGGGCCGTACTACACCAGGCGGGCACATTACCGGTTGGTGAATGTCACATGTCTTTTTTTTTGTTCTAAGACATGTCGGTTTCCTAACGTAATTTTCACAACACCTTTCACAGAGTAGACAGTAGACAACAGGTGATGAATAGATTCATCATTTCAGCCGGAAGACGTCCACTGCTTGACATAGGGCTCCCCCAATTTGGGGGGTTCTTACCATAATCTCCAGGCTTGGCAGGTGGGTTGGCGATCGCAGTATGGTGGTAAAATGCATAGAGAACGCTGCTGCCGATTCTCTAGTAAGTTCCTTAGTCGCTTCCTACGACACCCTCGGGAAGAGATGGGATGGTGCTATTCTTTACGTCCGGCAACACACGGAACATGAAATAGTTTACTCAAAGTAAAATCAATCAAGGCCGCAGGAATCCACTGGATGCGAGACGCACAGAACCGTTCGAGGTGGCGGTGCTTGAGGAGATCTATTTCCAGTAGCGGACGTTGGCTGATATGATGATGAAAATCAATCAATTAATCATCAGCCAGGCTGCGCCACAATACTCTATCCTGCACCTTCCTTATCCAGTCTGTCCCAATTCCCAGCCACCAAGCTGGTTGGCGTCCTACACTTCGCTTGCCGATATTCCAGGACTCGTCTGCTCCACCGGTCATATTGATCGTTCTAGAAACATGGTCACTTCACGTTTACTTATTCTGCAAGCTATGTCGGCAACTCCAGTTTTTTCATTCTGATTCTATCCTTAAAAGAGACTGTGGCCTTACAACCTTCCATAGCGTGCTGAGCGACCTTGAATTCTTGGACCCGCCCAATTGTCAGTGTCCACTACAACATTACAAAAATGCCTGCCTGGATTTGAACCTACGCGCTACCTCGCTAGTGTCATAGCCGTTTCCACTGCTCCAATATTGCAGTCGACTAAAATTGACTGCATAGCAGGCTTTCTCTTTTCTTTTTCTAACCGCGTTGGAGGGCTCGTGGTGACAAAAAAACCGCCGCATGGGTTGATTATCAAGGTGGAGCAACGCTTGCCACGGTCGGCCCGTGCATAGGTGAACATCCATACTGAGACCCCTCGCACCTCGGAAAGCACGTTAAGCAGTTGGTCCCGGCTGTCATTCGTACGTCTTTGACAATCGTTACGGGTCTTCAGAAGCCCGAAAGTCCGATAACCAGCCTTATGTATCGTGTTAGCTCGCCGTCCGAAGTAGACCAGACCCGGGTCGACGGCGCGTTGTTTTCCATGCGCGCCTCAAAGAGATGTTAGAAACAATGGAAGGTCCGCTAGGGCCGATGCCTGCCAGGGTCGCGGATTTGTTCGAAGGAGTTACCGTGGCCCTGGCACAGGCAACTGACGACGGGGGTTTTAGTCAGGAAAAGTGTGACATGCCCTCCTGCTCCATCCAGAGCAGTAGAAGTTATTTGATGATTTCCCATCCAAAAAAAAGGGGGTATCGTGTTCCCTACTCGCTGTGTTGTGGAGGTCAAATTGGAAGTCGCTTCATGTAAAGTACTGGTAGCTGCTTTCGGTTAGACTGGAAGCTGACCCCTAAATAGTTGGGAAAAGGCTAGGCAGATTTATTGAGCCGCGGTCGCCAGTGCGACTGTAAAGATAGTGGGTCGATTTTCGACTCTCGACTCAGCTCCGAAAGTTGAATACCTAAGTTTGCACGGTTATATCAGCTGATTTCCGCAAAAAGCACGAGCGAAGCAACCGGGCTCAATAATAGCCAAAACTTTAAATAAGTACAGTACAACTATTTTCTTAATGTCCCTAGGCAAACTTCGAGTTTCTTCAGTCGTCGGATTTTTATTTGCCTTTGTGGCACTTAATGCAGACTGGACGCTCTCAATCGATTTGGAAGTATTTATAGAGTTGTTAATACTGTTCTAATTTATTTTAAAAATGGGAGGATAGCTTGTTGTCTTCGGAAATGCAATGATTCCCGAGGGACATTAAGAAAATACTTGTACTGTACCTAGGTACTATCTAATCATAATAAGTATGAGAAACGAAATATTTTAATGTATGATCAACTAATTATGGGATAACAATCGTTATCTGAAAATCGTATAAATAGCCGATTAATTGCTATTTATTTTTAATAAAACAATGACAACAATTATAACCACTTAGTGGTCATTTTATATATGCATGAATATCTCCGATTTGTCTGCATTTTGGCTTCAGTTTCATCGTCAATATGTTTTCCAACCTAACCAGTTTTGTGCTTCTTGCGTGCGTTTGCGTCACAATAAATGCGACATGGAATCCTCTTCAACAAGCCTGCATGAGGATCAGACAAGGTAACTTTTTTTAAATAATTAAAACAAGAAGCTATGCTGGTCTCGACTAAAGAATTGTAGCCAGATCGTGGATTGAACCCATGCGCGTTGGCGAGCAGGCGAGCTGTTTATTTTGTGTCATTTCTGAAATTAGTACAAATTTTAAAAGAGTGAAACTAAGTGTGTAACTGAGTTTCTAACTGACAATTTATTTTTTATTTTTTATTAATTAATTATTGCCATATTAAATAATGTTCCATCTATGACCTGTAAATTTAATTTTTGTTTGTTTATGTAAATTTGACCACTATTTTTTATGTTTTAATGACGATTTTATTTAATGTAGGTATAATGTAATAATTAATAAAAAATAAAATTTTAACAAAATTAAAATTTTACTTAATTATAATGTGTGCGCCTCTTTTTGGGACCCTCAAAAAATCACAATCTTGGTGCCCTAAAGCCGCCGACATGACGGGCCAGGCCCGCCGACGCAGCCCGCCGACACAACCCGGCGGCCTATATGCCTTTTCAAATAGGCCACCGGGTTGTGTCGGCTTTGGTCTGTATTACGCTTAAAAATACTAAACAACCAAGTAACTGCAAACAGCTTGGATGTAGCGCTTGCCGGCCAAAGCCGCGGCACCGCTCGCTTCGCTCGCTCGGCTCGCGCGCTGTCGGTAACACAGTTCTAACCTAGTTTAAACTATCTAGACGGTATGCCTTAGTTTAGTTACTGCAACCAACTCTGCTCTCGCGTGGTTGTTCCAATTTATTTCTAACCTAACCCACTTGGTCAAGGTACCCTACTAAGTTGAAGCAAGCAACTGTGAGCAAAGGCCAGAAAGTAAAGGAGGCTCATTTATTTACAAAAGAAACGGGTAGAGGATCAAATGAATTTTTCTTATCCTAATCCTAATTAATATTATAAATGAGAAAGTAAGTTTGTTTGTTTGTTAGCTTTTGACGCCTAAACCACTGAACCGATCATCCAGAATTTGATATACGTTGTCAGGTGTGCAGAAACGGACATAGGGTACCTTTCGTCACGAAAAAAGTACGTTTCCCGATGAAAACCATACTAACGTTCTTATGATGATAGATGGCGCGACGTGTCCTTCGAAACATGATTGAAATACATATTATTAGTAAAATGCGCAATTAACGCGAGCGAAGTCGCGGGCAATAGCTAGTAGGCCATAATTAATCACAAAAAATTAAAATATCAATTACTTGTTTTTTTTTTCTCAGGATCTACTGCAGGGTTTAAACACTTCTTGCGACCAATTATTCTGCCACCAGGACAAGCTGACTGGGAAATGGTAGGTATCAGTATACTGCAACAAGGTTATTAGCATCCCGATAGCGTGACACACTATCAATCACAATCCGAAGGATTTTGAATGAAATTCCCAATGCATTGCTTCGTGGGTTTGAAAAATCCGCCTTCTCAACAACGTATCTACCTAAACAACGCAATGAAAATTGTTGAACTGTCAAAATGAAAAGCATTGCCAAAGTGTGTCCGCACCGACCCACCTATGGTCCGGAGGCTTTAATGGAAACTAACGCAATATGACTGTGATAAGTGACATGGTCTCAAAGGAAAGGCCATTTTAAGTTCACTGACAGCGCCGCGACGACACCGGCCCAGATGGATTTCACATCAGCCTATAATGTTCCCACAGCTGGGACAGAGGCCTCCTCTGTGAGACGGAACGGGCCCTAATCCACCCCGCGGGCCCAGTGGGTCGGTAAATGTCACATATCTTCGAATTTTTGGTTCTAGGACGTGCCTGTCTCTTCAAGATGTTTTCCTTCGCCGTTTTAAGAGCAGAGATCATGAAATAATTAATACTATATATAAATAATAAACCTACATTTCATAAGTCGCGGCTGTTACCACAAGGCCACCACTGCCCTCAAAGTCAAAATAGTTAAAAGAAACTCACACTAGGACCTCAGACCGGCTTAAAAACGGATTTCAAGGTGGTTATTGATTAACTTGATTTAAATTTCAGCCGGTCCCTAAATGCCTTGGCGAGCTGCGTGGCGTGGATGTAATGGTTTGCGACGATGATAAAATACCTTCCGTGAAGATCACTGAGCTGTCCACTGTGGTGGTTCACAGGATCGGAACCCTGGACTCTTATACCATCGTGCATATGACCCTGTACTGCTTATCGCCTCAACACCAAGTTAGCAGTGGAAAGATACCACCGCCATGGGTATTGAAATAATATTTTCTATAGCGACACTACCAATCACTTACATAGCACCATAAAAATATCTGTTGTAGAATTGGAATATTAAGTACCTAATAATAAAACCGTTTATTATTTATTTATTTATTCTTCTTTGATTCGGGCAAATCCTCCTATCTTATTATATAGGGTGACTGGTAATTAGTGACCGATATTTAAACACATGATTGTACTCATCATAACAAACAACGTCCCCTATTACCCCAATAGAATATTGAGTACCTAAAAAAAACACTTATTTTTTTGTCATTAATTTAACCACCGTACGGACCGCGCGCGCGATATCAGTTGTGAGTCGCTTGACCCCCGGCAAGCGACACACAGCTGATATCGCGCGCGCAGTCCGTTGTTAAATTAATGAAAAACAGACGGACAAGAGAGTGATCTTATAAGGGTTCCCTTTTTACCTTTTCAGGTACAGGACCCTAAAAATAATAATGCATGGTAAAACTGGATACACCACGGGGCCACAGTACCGGTGGGTGAATGTCACATGTCTTTTTTTTGTTCTAAGACATGTCGGTTTCCTAACGTAATTTTGACAACACCTTTCAGAGAGTAGAGAGCAGGTGATAAAATAGTTTCATCATTTCAGCCAGAAGACGTCCACTGCTGGACATAGGCCTCTCCCAATTTGGGGGGCTTGCCATAATCGCCACGCTTGGCAGGCGGGTTGGCGATCGCAGTATGGTGGTAAAATGCATAGAGAACGCTGCTGCCCATTCTCTAGTACGTCCTTTAGTCGCCTTCTACGACGCCCACGGGAAGAAATGGGATGGTGCTATTCTTTTACGTCCGGCACCACACGAAAGCTCATCACATATCTACTGTCAAAGATCCACGAATGACCGGACCAACGGTTTATCGTGCTTTCCGAGGCACGGAGAGGACCAACCGCTGCAAATGTAGCGACGATCGACCCGTGCGTCTATTATTTCTGAGCCACAAGTTAGCATTACATAATAACTTTTCATTTCCTTGACATATATTTTTCCAAGCTAATTTGTAAATACCACACTCACACACAAACAACGGGCCAGTCTAACTCCACAACTACACACACACACACACACACACAATCACTCCTCACTATTATCTTTTAAGCCCATTCAATAAATATGTATGTGATCATCAGTACTGTCCTGCCAGAGGTGCGGGTTGTTCGAAAGAGATACCGCGGCCCCTGGCATACAGGCAACTGAGGGAACACGGGTGGGATATAGTCAATAAAAGTCTGACACGCCCTCTCGCTCCACCCAGAGCGGGAGAAGTTATTTAATGATTTCCCACCCAAAATCATCAGTACTGTTACGCAATTATGAAATATTTTGTAAAATGCGTCAGTCCTTCTAAAGTACACTGTCCTTCAAGATACAGGTTTGAAGGGCAGGGGTCTTACTAATCTGTATTAGCCGTACGTCTATCTCTTACTAAACAATCTCTCTTAGATGTTACCAGGGGCGTACCAATAGAAAATGGCGCCTAGCGCACGCATCACATTAGCGTCCCTTCGTAAATTATCTTCATCGTCTACACTGAGCAAAACTAGGTCGCGTAACCTTTCTTGACCAATTATAGCCTTCAATAACGAAGGTATTAATTTCAAATTGCTAAAAAATGGCTCACAATTTGCAATGCTGCAATATTTTGCAGAATTTGAATAGAAATAGGCGAAATTGGAAATACGCTTTCATCCCCATACTGCACAATAAATTTAAGTAGCTCTTCAGATTTCTTAGATATAACAGATTGAAATGGTTTATTGAAGGATTTTTTATTAGTAAAATTAAAAAAATGATTGGTGCCTTTCCGCGCCCCCTTCGATGAGGGCTCGTGCCATGCCTGCCCCGTCCTAGTTATCCTCTGGATATTACCTAGGCTAAGTCTTTTGTTAAATAAACGATTACTTACTTACTTAAACTCATCTTCATCTGCCTAGCCTTTTCCCAACTACGGGGTCGGCTTCCAGTCTAACCGGATGCAGCTGAATACCAGTATTTTACATGGAGCGACTGCCTATCTGACCTCCACAACCCAGTTACTGGGTAACACGATACCCCTTGGTAAGACTGGTTGTCAGACTATCGGGCGTCTGACGACACGTATCGACTGTCAAGGATCAACAAATGACAGCCGGGACCAACGGCTTAACGTGCTTTCCGAGGCACGGAGGGGTCTTGGTATGTAAAGATGGTCACCCATCCACGGACCAACCTCGGCATGCGTAGCTTAACCTGATCGATCGACCCGTGCAGCTATTGTTACTTAGCCACAAGCTACTAAAACTACTACTACTTGCTACTTAAACTATGTTAGTATAATTAAGTAATACATAAACGTAACAATAATAATGCATTATAACTAAAGAAATACTATATCTATTTTCTCATCTTCAGAAGCACCTATTTCCCATCTAGAGAGCAGTGGTGGCTCAGTGGTAACACAACGGCGACTTACGAGTATTATATATATTATATTTATCACCAAAACGGTGAAGGAAAACATCGTGAGGAAACCGGCACGTCCTAGAACCAAAAATTCGAAGACATCATGTGACATCTACCAACCCGCACTGGGCCCGCGTGGTGGATTACGGCCCACTCCCACTCCCACCGAGAGGAGGTCTGTATCTAGGGTTGCCACCCGTACTTTATAATAAAGTATTGTACGTTATTTCAGGTAATTGTACAGACGCCAGCACATCAAGCTACCCCAAAATGTCAAATTTTTCCTATTGAACATGAATCGTATGCTTATGTGATAAAGTTGAAAATCTATCAAAGAAATTTGACAGATTGGGGTAGTTTGATGTGCTGGCGTCTGTACTCTATACTTTATGTGAATAATAAAGTACACGAAAGTACTTTATTTCACATGATTTGATTTCTTTGGGATTTTTAAAAGTATAGTCGTAAGTATTTTTTCGTTAAATGAAATTTATCGATTGGTGCTGAATCGATGTCGTCACTCGCCAGCGCCACATCACTTATGCATTCCTTTTTAACAATTGATGAAATGCACAAACCGTGCGAAGCCAAAACCCCAAAAAAAACTTAGGAACAGAAACAGTTTTTTCTGTGATGAATAGCAAAAGGCGAGACGAAAGAAACAAAGCGTCTCTAAATTTGATAAAAAATTATTACTTATTTACTTTAAATTAATTATAGACTGTAAAGACGCTGTGCAATTATTTAGTGGAGATACTAATTTGATAAAAACTGCAAAAAGCAACAAAAAATATGTTTTTAAACATAATGATAAAGAAAAAAAAAATGTAATTTATTTTGATACTATGTACTTTTTCTTCTTACCTATAATGACCAATGTACTTTAACTGCAAAAAAAAGGTTGGCAACCCTACCTGTGTCCCACCAGTGGGAACCTTATAGGCTGATCATATTATCCCATCTTCTGGGGACATCTGGCATGATGGCAAATAAGTCATCAGCACAACCAAACAAAATCAAAATCAAAAGTCATTTATTCAAACTAGGCTGAGAGTCAGCACTTTTTGAACGTCAAAATTACATAAGACAGTCCCCCAAAACGCCCGCCCTTCACTACTTCCTAGTGCTTTAGCTGGGAAGAAGAAGTGGCGCAACAAACTCCCCAGCAGCACAGCTGTCTGTTATGTTGGAAGAACTTTATTCTATACAATAATAGCAAAAAATTAACATTCAACAATAAATGAAAATTTAATTGATAAAAAAAAATGGTTTATGCAGTCAAGATAAATAAACAATGATATGAAGTAATTCATATGACCTGTCAGTAGTTAAGCTAATTCTGGTGAAAGAACACAAACGTTGTCTTGAGTTAATCACAGCGACCAACAATTCTTATCGTTTAAGTAGTCGTTGATAGAATAGTATGCCTTCGAACAAAGATTTGATTTTACTTTCGTTTTAAACGCATTAAAATGTAAATCTAGCAAAGAAGAGGGAAGCTTGTTATAAAAGGCTATAAAGCCCAGCAAATGAGTTATGAACTTTATGAAGCCGGTGAAAGGGAGCACGTAGTTTGTCCTTATTTCTAGTATTAATATTATGAATATCACTGTTTTTAGTGTATGAGTGTATATTTTGCCTAATATATAAGATATTAGCGAAGATGAATTGCGATGCCACCATGAGAATACCAATATCTTTTAAAAAATCTCTCAGAGAAACTCTAGCACCTAGTTGGTAAATTGCACGAACAGCTCGTTTTTAATATTCTTAAAACACTTTTCATCGTCATCATTTCAGCCAAAAGACGTCCACTGCTGGACATAGACCTCCCCCAAGCTCCGCCACTTCGATCCTTTGTAAGCTTCCCGCATCCAGACGAATCCTGCAGTCTTCGCAAGGTCATCCGTCCACCTTGTGAACAGTTTTATTATTCTTAAAATTATTGTTACAAGGGGTTCCATCATTTCATCATTTCAGCCGATAAACGTCCACTGCTGGACATAGGCCTCCCCCAAAAAGAAATGGGAGGGTATGCCATAATCGCTACGCTTGGCAGGCGGGTTGGTGATGGAAAATGCATAGAGATTGCTGCTGCTCATTCTCTAGTAAGTCCCTTAGTCGCCTTCTACGACAACCATGGGAAGAAATGGGATGGTGCTATTCTTTACGTCCACACGGAACACCACAAGGGGTTTAATATTATGTTAACTTCTGGAGTCCACACTAGGACGGGCTTTTGAGCGTGGAGCCCTTGAGGGTTTCAAATAAATATAACACAGGTGAAACTGTATTGTAAACATTGTTTTGACAATTCAACGTAAAACAAAATAAGACTACACAAATTTAATAAAATCGTGAAATCGTTTGAAACAGGGTGCGTCGTCGTTATGTTGCAAACGTTCGCGTGTATCTATATAATAATATTGTACCTCATCTGTCTAGCCTAAGAGGGAGGCGGCGCATGTGATCAGTACATGCGCCCTCACAGCCGTGGCCTTCGCAGGAGACGCCCTGGGCGTCGGGAATCCCAGGCTGATTCTCGGCCACCGTAGGCACGGGCTTGCGGACGGCGAGTAATGGGTAGCTCCAAGTACCGGCAAGGACCATGCTCGGGTCGACGGCGCGTTGTGTTCCATGCACGCCTCAAAGAGATGTCAGCACCAACTAATGGGGCCCGCAACGGCCTATACCTGCCAGGGGTGCGGGTTGTTCGAAAGAGATACCGCGGCCCCACAGGCAACACACAGGCAACTGAGGGAACACGGGTGGGTTTTAGTCAGTAAAAGTCTGACACTCCCTCCCGCTCCACCCAGAGCGGGAGAAGTTATTTGATGATTTCCCAACCCAAATAAAAAAAAAATCTGTCTAGCCTTTTCCCAACTATGTTGGGGTCGGCTTCTAGTCTAACCGGATACAGCTGAATACCAGTATTATACATGGAGCGACTGCCTATCTGACCTCCACAACCTGGATGGGTGACCATCTTTACATAGCAGGACTCCTCATTCGTGGATCTTTGACAGTCGTTACGGGTCGTAAGAAGCCCGAAAGTCTGACAACCAGTCTTACCGAGGGATATGGTATTACTTCATTTGTATTGAAGGCTAATTTGAATAAATGACTTTTTTTGGTTTTGATTCACGGATGACGAAAAACTTGACAAAGGCTTTTTTTGCGTAGCACAGGATAAACCATCAGTATATTTATATCAGCCTTTAATATCCCAACTGGTCAGGCATAGACCTGCTCTCTGTGAAAGGGAGCTGGCTTCAGCCCAGTGCGGTTGGTGGAAGTCACAGTTCATCATAGAATTTATGGTTCCAGGCTATACCTACTTCCTGGTTTCCCTACAATTTTTTCCTTGACGGTTTAAGACCAGTTGTGATTAAATAATATACACAAAGTGACTTAAAATAATCTAATTGGAGAACTAATGACATTTAAATAAGCATTCATGAACACCGAATTATCAAATATTCGCTTTGCACACTCATTACTCCCATGTAATTTAATTATTGCATTTTCAATGCAATTAAGAGACGAAATATTCAAATCCTGTGCCTTATAAATAGTCGTCTTGTCCACAAATGTTGACTACACTGCTCTAGACACCATGGTTGCAGTAACAAGTCTTCTGGTGTTGATCTGCGCGTGGGCAGCTGCTGTTGCGTACCCACTTGCTACCAACGATCATTGCGGAATTATACAGACTGGTGAGCTATCAATGTTCTTTGAAACTTCTCCAGTCGGATATAAGGTGTAACAGAATAAACGAATGTCTTGAAAGTAATTTGTGCATTATTGACTACTGAATAAATTTCTGTCATTTATACAGGTATTTTTTTCGAAAATTATATCTACTGCCAAAGAACATTCAATCTTATGTTAAAGAAGATAAGACTCAATTTTAAATGCATAAAGTAATGCTAGGGTGAACATGATTTTCTTAACAGTGTGTCTCAATACTCTAATTGGGGTGTATGAGGTCTTGCGTCAATTCTGTTACACGTTGTATAACAAGATTTATTGAGCCATTTTTGAATTTCCAACTTTATTCCTACAACGTTAAAGTTCTAAACAAAAACCGATTTTTAACTATTTCCGAAGTATTCAAGTTGGTGTAGTGATCGCAAGCGCTACAGCTGAGCATGATGTCCTGGGTTCAATTCGCGGGTCGGGCAAAGAGTTATTGGATTTTTTCATCAGGAATCGCTCAGTAGCAGCCCGCAGTCTGAACTTGTGCTCGGTTGATGGTAATAGGATCGCCCCCTATTACATAGGTCTTAAACATAACTGGCTAAATGTAGGTATACCTACTGCCTAACCCTTCAGGGATACAGTGTGTTATGCTATTAATCTCGATCGGAATAAGGTCTGAAATGCTAAAACTAACTGAAAGATGTCAGCTTGGACCAAAATTAGAACTTGATTTATTATGAGACGGTTCCAGGCTTATGTTCCCTTTTGTTTTCTGCGTGGATTCCTCACGGGTATTTTCCGTCTGCGGAGACCGGCGGGTTATGTCGGAATCCTACCGACTTAATCCGTACGCCTCTTTCTAGTACCATGAGCCGATCCCGGGGGAAAAACTCACACATCGTGTGCATCAAGTGGTGCATTCATAAACGCTCTTAATAAGCTGAAATATGGCAAATTTATTGGTTTTTGTGTTTCGTAATGTTAATTACCTACTACTGTACAGAATCAAGTTCTTCTAACTTAACAGACAGCTGTGCTGCTGGGCAGTTTGTTGCGCCACTTCCTCTTCCCAGCTAAAGCACTAGGAAGTGGTGAAGGGCGGGCGTTTTGGGGGTACTGTCTTATGTAATTTTGACGTTCAAAAAGAGCTGACTCTAAGCCTAGTTTGAATAAATGACTTTTGATTTTGATTTTTGCGGTGGACGTAGACATAAGGATCAAGCTTAATTTTGTTGTCATTATAAACTTATCCACTTTATTGTTTTACAATGTACTCATTGATAAAACGTAGTCTTCACTTAGTGGCAACGGGCTGTAGATCGTAGGTGCGAACCCAAGACATGAGCTTGACTTTGTGTATTTAATTACATTACCAATGCTCTCAAAACGGTGAAGGAAAACATCGTGAGGAAACCAGCAGGTCCTAGAACCAAAAATTCGAAGACATGTGACATCTACCAACCCGTCCTGGGCTACCGTGGTGGATTACAGCCCACTCCCTATCACCGAGAGGAGGCCTGTGTCCCAGCAGTGGGAACAGTATAGGCTGATTATGATGATGACATAGAGGTATGAGGAACAGGATGTAAAGTTCACTCATACTCTATGGAAAAGGGAGGATCCTCCACCCAGACGGGTGTTGTGTCTGGTGGGCAACTGCCCGACGGTTGATGTCGGGATTTTGTATACATAAATACGAGTCGCGTGGTAAACTCTGATTGCGCGATGTAGGATTTGTGGGACGTCAAGTCTTTGATGAGTAGTTCACATGTGGCATTGTAGATGGCGCCACATCACTCCTGTGTGTCAAGTCTTTTGATGCGTAGTTTGCATGTGGCATTGTAGATGGCGCCACAATGAGTCTACACTTGCACTGCGTGGTAAAAACAAGTACCTAATATTTGTTGCAAAATTTTGTAAACAGGTTCTGTAGTTGGGAATGGGATTCCATTGGCGAAAACTTCTCTTCATCCAAGGACAGCCGACTTCGAAGTCTTTATACCAGTAAGTGTTCTTTATGAGTAAACTATACCGTAGGTACAACCGTTTTCTTAGGTCCCTCGGCAAACTTCATGTTTCGTCAATCGTCGGAAATCTATCAGTTGCCCTAGCGGCACTTGGTGCAGACCGGACGCTCTCAAACGACTCGGAAGTAAAGTTTAGTTGTTATTACTCTTTTATCTTAATGTAATTTATTAAAAAATGGGACGAATGCTCGTTTGTAGTCGGAAATGCGATGATTCCCGAGGGACTTAAAAAAAAAATGTTGTACCTACTTAACATGTTTGTAGTCTTAAAACTATCTCGTTGGTCTAGTGATGTTTACTTCACAACTGTAACGCGTAATTTCTCAATAGTAGCCTGAAGCCTAGATTTCTGGCCCGTTGATATCAATAGGCTTACCCCCACAACATGGGACATCATATCTGGTGAAATATGGATGTCCTTAAGAGCGTTAATCCCGTGCGGGCTGGCAACGGCGCATTTATAGCGGATTTTCGTGATTATTTCATTAAATACGAACAAAAATAAACATTTTTTCAGCCCTGCACTAGATCGTTGGTATTTACAAGTTTTTATGCAATTTTTTTTGCAGTTATTTTGGTATTTACTTATAAAAATCGACATACCGTCAGTTATTTTCTATTTGCATTACTTGTTTATGGCAACACAAAATAAATTAGTTTCTTATTCTTTCAAGGGAGCGTCTTCTTCCCTCCGACATCGAACATGTATGGTATTTGTACTAGGTGAGCAATAAAAGTGTACTAATTAGCAAGTCGTTTCGATTGGAATCAAGCTACCAGCAATATACAGTTCACGCGAATACACGAAGTTAACATTACTTAGTACGGTTAAATGTTTTTAGTAAAGAGTAAATGTTAAAAATAATTATTAATACCAACGATCTAGTGCTTGGCTTAAAAATAAGACTACTTTTGTTTGTATTTAATTAAATAATCAGGAAAAACTACTGTAAATGCGTGGTTGCCAGCTCGCGTAGGATGACCGCTCTTTACGGCTTTCCTTATCTACTCATTCGGTACGTATGCGTGATTTTGTGTTTAGTATTTGTAATTGTAGGACTTTGTTTTGCTTTTTTTAGTATTTATAATGCCTCCTCGAAGCGTCGTCACATCAACCTTGTGCTTCTCGCATACAGCAGAGTGCCGTGACCTTCTTGGGGAGGCCTAACATCGCTGAAACGGCTTTTGGTTGAAATTATATTGATGATTACAAATTATCTTTTCAGGAAATCCCAAATTGCCCAAATGGACCTATTGGTGTCCTAGCAATAGTATGTGATTATGACTCTCTACCTTCGGCCAGTTTTAAAACCAGCAACATTATCACAGTTCACCGCGTCGGAAGTCTCAACGGCGAAGGAAGTGTGACACCGACAGTCTATTGTGGAAATGCACTTCAAAACAACCAACCTTTGTTACAAAATAACCAACTGTGGTTGTCTAACAACCAACAGACCAACAACCAGCTGCAGAACGAATTAAATTCCCATTTGTGGGGGCAGTCACCTCAGTCTGTGTATGGCCTGTCGTACCTACCATCTTTAGGCCTTAACTCTCAGTCTCTATTAGGCCAAACACACAATCCGTTGTTGGGCCAGTCACAACTCTCTGGAGTTTATGGCCAATCATCCCTATTATCTTTAGGTGTCAACCCGTTGTCTCATTTGGATAATACACACAATCTGTTAGGCCAATCGCAGAACTCCGTTTGGGGACAATCACCTCAATCCATTTATAGCCAATCGTCCCTACCATCTTTAAGCGTCACTCCCCTGTCACAATTAGACCTTACCCACAATCTGTTAGGCCAATCACAGAACTCTGTTTGGGGACAGTTACCTCAGTCCGTTTACGGTCAATCGTCCCTACCATCTTTAGGCCTTAGCCCCCTGTCTCAATTGGACCCTACACACAATCTGTTAGGCCAATCACAGAACTTCGTTTGGGGACAATCACCTCAGTCCGTTTATGGCCAATCGTACCTACCATCTTTAAGTGCCACTCCTCTGTCTCAATTGGACCAAACACACAATCTGTTGGGCCAATCACATAACTCTATCTGGGGTCAATCACCTCTTTCCGTATATAGCCAATCGTCCCTGCCATCTTTAAGCGTCACCCCCCTGTCACAATTGGACCTTACACACAATCTGTTAGGCCAATCACAGAACTCTGTTTGGGGACAGTTACCTCTGTCCGTTTACGGTCAATCGTCCCTACCATCTTTAGGCCTTAGCCCCCTGTCTCAATTGGACCCTACACACAATCTGTTAGGCCAATCACAGAACTTCGTTTGGGGACAATCACCTCAGTCCGTTTATGGCCAATCGTACCTACCATCTTTAAGTGCTACTCCTCTGTCTCAATTGGACCAAACACACAATCCTCTGTTGTGCCAATCCAGCGCACAACTTTCCGGCGTTTGCGGACAATCACCCCATCTACTTTTGGGGCAATCATCCTTACCATTGTTGGGACAATCACCCCTACTTTCGGGTCAATCATCCCTACCATTATTGGGACAATCACCCTTACTTTTGGGACAATCTTCCCAATCATTGTTGGGAAACTCACCCCGTAATTTGATCACTCAAGCTTATTAATTCATTGACATTTAAAACACATAGGTAATATGCAAACGATCATTCTATTTTGTGACACTTTATTAATTTATTTTTGGATGGCATAGGTAAGCAGTTTTAGGTTCAGAATAACAGGGACTTCTTTTCTTACCATTAATAAGAAATAAAACATTTTGATTGTCTTTTGTCTATCCGTAAAAAGCTGGTAGAAAAATCCATAAAAAAAGCAATTTCTGTTTAAGAGACCCACTTCGGTGGTGGTTGGTTGGTACATAATAAATTGTTTTAAATATTTATTTCATGCAATAAACTGTATTTATTTATATTTTGTTGTTTTATTGTAACAACTAGCCTTTGCTCGTAGCTTCACCCGCGTGGTCTACGGAAAATTTGCATCGGGAACGTAGGTAGGTACTACCGAAATTTATATAATCCCGGTACTTTAATACCTGAATTACCACATCCCGCACTATTACATAAAGTACGCTATGCGTTCATTCAGAACAGGATGTATGTATATACTATGTGCCAAGTTTCATCCTGATCCGTTCATCAGTCATTTAGTCATAGTCATAGTCATTTATTCACTAACAATAATTTGTATCTGAATCTACATTTTAACATTACAATTAAATTAAATTGCACACAATACAGAGGCAAACGACCTTGATATTACAAAATTAATTCTAATTAAGTACTTACGTCATATAATAATTCTAAATAATACAATAATCAGATAGAAACTACAAATCTTCAATGGTACATAGACATTTGTTCAATAAGAATTGTTTTAGTTTTGTTTTAAAGGAACTAGTGTGGACCGTGCTTTTCAGATATAAAGGCAAGCTGTTAAATAATTTGACTGATTGGTATCGGGGAAAATCATTTCTACAAACGGGTTTTATAATAATGGCAATAGGACAATTCTATTACGAGACCATTGACTGACCAATGATCGACCATTATGAATTTAGCAGATTACGAACTTTTAGCACAATGACAGTGGAATCGTGTTGGAATGACGAATTTATAAAAAATAGCAGACTTGGGCCCCTGCTTAGGCGTACGTATAAGAGGCGTGAGCATGGATGTTTTTGCTGTTTAAGATATAAATTAGGCTACGTTCAGATGATAGACGTTATGCATGTTGTGCTAACACGCATTAAAGAATTTAATATTATTGCAGAACGCAGGATAATTTTAAATATTACTTGCTGAATGGAAAAGAGACCAAAACACCCGTATCATCAAGATGCTAGTAGATCAAACCGCTTTCATGTCAAAATTAGTTACATAAAAATTCAAGAGTCTAACGCCGAAATCTGCAAAACCAATGCAGATATTAAGCGATCGATGTCTTTAATGAACCAATAATTTGAAGACTTAAAGAAAGAGGTTGAAGAGCTTAAGAAAGAGCGTCAGGGACAGCGTGGCTATATAGAAGGACTTGAGAGGAAGATTACTGATCTCCAATATAAGTCAAGGTCGTCGGGAATAGAAATAAGGAATGTTCCACAAACCGATGACGAGAGTACGAGCGGCCTTATCAGGACAGTCTGCAATATAGGCAAACTAGCTGGAATGCCAATATCCGAAACCGAAGTTCGTGATATATATCGCCTCCCGGGAAAACATACTAAGGACATGGCAGCCCCTACCATACTCCCAATCATTGCTGAGTTTACAACATTGCACACAAAACACAATGTATTGTCTGCCATCCGTTCTTACAACAATAAGCAAATAAAAGAGAACAAATTAAACAGTGAGCTGATTGGTATACCGGGGAAACGGCAGGCGGTATATGTTGCTGAGCAGCTGTCCCCTGCCTTTAAAAAGCTATTTTACTTAGCGCGGGAATTTGCGAAGAAAAATGCCTATTCTTTCTGTAGGGTAAGCAATGGAAACATTTTCCTTCGCAGGAAAACGGGCGATAAACAGCTGTTGATAAATTCAGAGAAATGTCTTCAAGATCTCAGCAAGTGACTAGTTGAACCTGCGCCGTCATTACTTAGAAACCTTGGGCTATTTATTATACTTGTATTAGTATTTTAACTACCCTGTTAACTGCGACTGTAATCTTTACACTTTGTTATAATTTATGCACTAATCAACACATTTCACACAAAATAATCCTTACTTACACACCAAAAATGAACATAAAACACAAACCTACTTTCCCCCACTACTACATTATATTCACGGAAAAGCGATGTTATTATCAAATACAAAGACTTTCACTCTCAAACATAAATGGCTAACATAAATAATATAAGTCGGAATCTTGATAATCTTAATTTTGAAAGCTCTTTTTCTTGTGACCCGCATGAGTGTGTTAAATATATAAATAGAGAGAGACAGTAGCATAAAATTATTGCACATAAATATTTGCAGCGTTAATAAAAAATTTGATAACCTTCTGGCGTTGATGTGTTTAATTAAAATTGATTCTGATCTAATTGTTTTGACTGAGTGTTGGCTGAGTAAAGTGATTACCTTCCCAGTTCTAAACGGACCTGTCGCACTCAACAAAAAACGTTAAAAACCGTTTTTAACGGTTTTAAGCTGGGCTAGCCTGCTTTTAAGCTGGGCTAGTGCCCAGTACGATGACACTCCTAGGTATGGTCTGTAAGGATCGTTGTCATTCTGGTGCATTTCTATATCTATATCTAGGTAATGCACACAAATGTGTGAACAGATTATAAAATCTACACCAAAATTGGGCTAAACGTCAAGGTATGGGAACCAAACATTAAGTATGCAAATATATATGTCGTATGCATTATGTATGTCAAATTGATAATAAGCTCACGGTAGTAGCAATATATCGCTCTCCATCGTATAATACTAAGGATCATTTCGATAGTTTTTTGTCTAGTCTAAATAATATTTATGATGATATCAAACGTGCCCATTAACTCAACAGTGGGTGATCTGAATATTGACATAAAACTGGGCAATAGAAATGATCGTGCACTAGAATACCTAATACTAAACGCGTCCCATGGACTATTACCAACCCACCTCCTACCAACTAGAATGGATAACTGCCTAGATCACATCTTATTAAACTTTAAATTAACTAAGTTAATGGCCACCTAACACCTAACACCAAACAACTAAGTTAATTGTTCCGTGTGGTGTCGGACGTAAAAGAATAGCACCATCCCATTTCTTCCCGTGGCTGTCGTAGAAGGCGACTAAGGGACTTACTAGAGAATGGGCAGCAGCGTTCTCTACGCATTTAACCACCATACTACGATCGCCAACCCGCCTGCCAAGCTTGGCGATTATGGCAAATCCCCCCTTTTGGGGGAGGCTTATGTCCAGCAGTGGACGTTTTTCGGCTGATTTGATGATGATGATGATAATGGCCACCACGTTGGTATTGAAGTCGCATATTACTGACCACAAACCGATTATCCTCTCCATTTCAAATACAAACCCGTCAAGGAGCAACCGTTTCACTATATCCCGATTAAACCAGGAAGCCACTAAGACAGAGTTAGAAAACACAGACTTTTCAGATATCTACAAAATTAAAGACGCAAATACTGCTATGAGTACACTAATTACAAAGATATCAACAGCAATAACCAAACACACAAAACGTATTAATTTACCTAGAAAACAAAGAACCATAAAATCGTGGATAACTTCAGGACTTCTAAAATGTATCAAGCACCGAGATAAACTGCAAGTAAAACTTAAAAAAAAAACAACCGACTTCCGAGAAAACACTACAAAGTGAAAAATAACTTTAATTTCGGAAGGCGGTGACTTTGGATATGTATTTAAATTTTTTGTCACCGCCTTCCGAAATTAAAGTTATTTTTCACTTTGTAGTGTTTTTTTCGGAAGTCGGTTGTTTTTTTTGGAAAAAGTTTTTATTTTTCACTTTTTAGTTATAGTACCTACCCCACTAATAAACCATCACGAAATTTTATCATCCTTGGGGTCAAAACAATACATATTTATGCGATAGCAGCAATCGCGGTTCATTTACTGTTATTTTTTTAAGAGTTTCGTTGTCTGTCTCCGAAACGCATCATCAGATCTATATGAAATTGAAATGGGACCACGCGGGAAGCACCAGTTTTCAAATAAAAAAGAATCATCAAAATCGATACACCTAGTCGAAAGTTATGAGGTAACAAATATTAAAAAAAACAGAGTCGAATTGAGAACCTCCTCCTTTTTTTGAAGTTGGTTAAAAATCTAAAAAGTCCCCAGACAATTTAATACTACGTGTAACCTATACGCGTTATCGAAATTTCTGTAATATGCTACTGGGTCAATTAAAGAGGACTTATGAGAAGAGTGAGCTTGAAAAGTCTAGAAATAATCCTAAAGCATTGTAGAAAACCATTAAAGAAATAACCAATACTAGTAAAATATGCTCTAGTCCTGTTGAACTGCTCAAACTGTGCGACAGTCCTGCATCTTCCCTCAACAATGTCTGCTCTTTCTTCAGCAATAAAGGTAAAAACATGGCTGCAAAAATAATTAATGACCCATATAAAGCGCCCTTAAACCGCGAGACCTTGCACGATGATAACAATAAAACTCTGAAGCCGCCTGTCAATTCACTTGCTATACAAAGAGTTGACGAATGTGACATAGACACTATTATATTGCAGATGCGCCATTACTGTGCCGTGGGCTGTGATGGGATATCTTCCTCGCTCCTTAAATCATGTCGTCATACTCTGGTATCCCCGATTACATACATCTGCAATCTCTGCATTGAGACAGGAGTTTTTCCAGATTCTCTGAAGAGAGCCATAGTTCACCCAATTTTTAAAGGCGGGGACAGAGGCTGTGTCGATAATTATAGGCCTATATCAGTACTGTCGTTGCTCTCTAAAATAATTGAGAAGATTCTTAATCAAAACCTAAGAAGCTTTCTTGATAAATACAAAATTATAGCGGAATATCAGTACAGCTTCCGGTCTGAAGTCTACTGAAAACGCAGTTTTGGATCTAACGCAATCTATTTCTAAGATTCTGGACTGTAGAACAAAGTGCCTTGGTATATTTTTGGACCTGTCAAAAGCCTTTGACACAGTTTCTGTCCCCAAACTAATTTCCAAGTTAGTGGTTGGGTGTACGTGGCATAGCTTTGGAAATTTTCAAAGATTACATGACGAATCGCACCCAGCTGGTAAAGATTGGATCTAGCTATAGTGATGAAGAGGTTGTGCTACACGGTGTCCCCCAAGGAAGCATTCTAGGCCCCACCCTTTTTCAGATTTACATAGATGACCTTTGTAGAATGTCAATACCAGCTTGTAAGATCTATGCATATGCAGATGACACGGCGATTCTGGTTGATAGGCCCTCCTGGGAAGATGTGAAGTGTGTGATGTGTGTGTGGCTTGACCTAAACTTGCTGACTTTAAATCTAAAAAAAACGTATTTCTTAACCTTTGCGATCCGGTCCAACACCAAACCTACAAATAGTTTCACGATAACGCCTCACTCTTACCAAAATCAGTTAACATCGTGCTCATGCGCTGGCATTTCCAGAGCTGATAGTGTTAAATACTTGGGTATGTATATAGACGATGGAGATAAACAACTCGATATTCTAACTTCTCGAACACTTCGTCTTATTCACATCTTCAAATCACTCCGAGAATCCGCTGTTATTGACATTCTAAAAATGGTGTACTTTACGTTATGCCTATCTATTATTGGATACTGTGTGACTGTATGGGGTGGGGCAGCGAAGACTTATCTTCTGAGAGCAGAAAGGTCTCAAAGGGCTGTACTTAAAGTTATGATAAGGAAACCCTACAGATACCCTGCAGCGCAACTTTACACTGATTGCAAAGTACCGACGGTTCGGCAGCTCTTTATTCTCCAATCTGTCCTAAGGATACATGCCCGCTTACCTCCATCTGATCCAAGAAAGCGTACATATGTTCCCCCAGGAATACAGTATAAAACCTCATTTGCAAGACGTCAGTACTATGTCTTAAGCCGTCATGTTTTCGTAATAGATCTAAATAAGTTTAATGTCAAATAAAAAACTTCTGACTGGCTCATACAGCAGGACTATATTAAAACAGAATCTTCTCCCTCTCCCTTCTCATGCACACGCATACAAACACCTCAAAACTCTTACTTATTTGATTAATATCTACATTATAATGGTGAATCGTCACACTTTCACTCTTGTGAACTTCAGTTTGATTCAATTCAAAATTCGGATTATCACTCTCTTAAGATACAGGTCTCCTAGTTTAAGAGACAAAGTTCATCATTTTTGTATGCATAGACTTTGAGATTTTTGTAGACCTAAATACTGTTGTATTTCTAGCACATTGTTTTGAACTGTGTCTGTGTATATTATTTGTATAGTGTAATAAATGTGTATAAATAAACAATTTCATTATTATCTCTGAATGTATTCGTAATCTTTACGTTGTTAGAGATGTCCATACTAATTTATAAACTCTGCCGTCTATGACTCTTAGCCGAATTTATTTCTGATTTTTTTTTATCGCAGGCAGTGTCAATCGTGTAAACTAGAGATAACTATTTTATAAAATAAACTCAAGTATAGCGTTTAATTGTAGCCAATTTTAATAATTTAAAAATGATTTTACTTTTAATAACTGGTACCTACTCAGAATTTAAATAAGAGTGATAATTTTTTCAACCGATATTAATCAAACATTATAAATTCAGCGGGTGGTAAATTAATGTAACTGTAAAACGTGAACAGCAATAAAAAGATAATTGGTCGGTTATTTCATTCCACTATATCAATACAAAAATTACTCAAGTGGGTACAGGTGCACGTAAGTTGAACCTACCGTAATCCTTCAAACATATAAACATCATCATCATCATTCATCATTTCAGCGGAAAGACGTCCACTGCTGGACATAGGCCTCCCCCATGCTCCTCCACTTCAACCGGTCTTGTGCTTCCCAGCAGCGGATTCCCGCGGCCTTCACAAAGTCATCGGTCCACCTTTTATGAGGCCTTCCCACTTTACGTCTTCGGGTACGCGGTCGCCACTCCAGAACCTTTCGGCCCCATCGGTCATCTGTTGTGTTGTTTGTAACTCAATCACGTTAAAATAACTAGCTGGATTTAGACGAAATTCGGCACACAGATAGTTTATAACCAGACTTAACACATAGAATCCTATTGTCCCGGTGGTACGCTCTCGTAAGATAATTTTTGACTTCCTCGAAGACCTGAAGGGCAACGCCGCTGGCAAAAGCTAATCCTGCTAATATTATAGATGTGAAAGCTTGTGATGGATGCATGGATGTTTGTTACTTTTTCACTCAAAAACTACTGAACGGAATTCGATGAAATTTGACACACAGATAGTTTATAACTTGGATAAACACAGGTGGGATACTCTTTATCCCAGTAGTACGTTCCCGGGGGACAATTTCAGAACTCCCAGCGGGCGAAGCCGCTGGCAAAAGTTAGTATTAGAAATGTGAACGTTCGTATGTTTATATGTTTGTTGCTCAATGTTGCAAATACGGCTGAACGGATTTGGATGAAATTTGGCACACAGATAATTATAACCTGGATTGACAAATAGAATAGGTACTTTTTATTCTAGTGGCATTTTCCCATGGGATAATTTCCGAACTCTACGAAGACCTGAATGCCGACGGCGCTGGTAAAAGATAGTCCTGAATAAAGCCGGCGTTCGATTCCAGGTTTAATCTCTCTGTAGCAAAAACTACTTCTTCCACCGATATTGCTGCTGGTAGAAATCAAGTTGAGTAGAGAAGTTTCGGAAAATTGGAGTAAAGTCAGAAATATCAAAAAAGAAAGCTGCTGTTCTATACATTTACATCGTGTTAGTCGCTATTGCACATTTATACAATCTGTTTATAGTCCAAAAGGATACTAGGCAAAGTTGTAGTAAAGTTATACAACTTTGCCAAGTCGTATAATAAGTTACACAAAGTTACCCGTTGAAAAGCAGTTCCTTCAAATTAGTTTTTGCATAGGACCAATCTAAACTTATCAAAACCACTGGAAATTGTGAAGCAGGTATCCTAACAATATGTGCAAGTTTCAAGTACCTACATAAAATAAATAAATCACAAATATGTTTTATAAATATATTGAAGAAAATAATAATAAATATATAATTATTTGAACAATACTTTGTTAACAAGAAATATTGTAACGACGATGGTTCATTAAAATGTATAAATGAAGCTGAAAAATCTAAATCCAAGCCAGATTCAGCTGGTTACGTTTTCTGACCCAACTAAAGATCATGTCAACGAAGGAATCTTTCAAAATTAGATCATGATTTCAAAAGCCATCATCGTCGTGTTAATTAGTAAAAATAAAGCCTTATAATAAGTGTAAATTATTGTAAGGGAAAATATTAATGATTTAATTTACCATTCACTTGTTTATGAAATTTTAAGTGAACCAAAATGTTATATTCTGAGATTTATCATAAAAAAACGGTAATTTAAAAAACTAAAAAACCTGACTGCTTTTCTGAGTATTCATGGAGAAGCCCTAAAACAAGAAAGTCGTTGTACCCGATTGCACTTAACTTAAGAATCGCCAGTTGCTAAGGCGATGCTTATAAGCAGATAAATTGTAGCAGTCGGGACCTATTCTAGAAAGTAAGCCGTCTAGTCAGTAGATTGGAGTAATCTGCAATGTAATATAGGTATGTGCTCTCAATTCACTAAGCCTCCATTTCAAGAATTCCCTCCTTCTGGCGCAGTCGGGTAAAAATAGAACGATTTTCTCTTGTGGACACCTTACCGACAAAACCCCTTAAAATGTTTACACTATTCTTTTTAGACTATAGGACGAAGCTAAAGGAAGGGCTGGTCATCCAGACTTTGTAGTTAAGCAATGCAGTAGACTGTAACAGTCACAGTTCCAAAACCCTGAAGGTTTCCGTTGCGATGCAGGATCAGATGATTTAAATCGGTGAAATAACCGGAAGGTGCCAGATCATTGTCGCACATGATTGCAGACACTCCTGACTCACCGTACATGCATTCCGGGATAGTCTGAAATCAAAATTATACACTTATTTAGTTGTTATATTCATTCTTATATACTTACACATTTTATATTATAAAAACATGCTTTTGCCAGGGACTTTTGCTTCGTCCGCGTGGATTTTTCTAAAATAAAAGTAGCCTAAGTTACTCCGTATTACATCCGCTACCTGCCAGTGAAAGTCCCGTCAAAAACGGTCCAGCCATTTTAGAGATTAGCGGGAACAAACAGACAGACCGACAGACAGACAGACGGACACAAATTGTAAAAAATGTTATTTTGGTATATGTACCGTATATATATTCATATGCATGTAGCAAAAAGCGGTTATTTTAATATTACAAACAGACACTCCAATTTTATTTATGTGTATAGACTAGGTTTTGCCAGGGACTTCGCCCGTGTGGAAGTCGAAAATTATCCCACGGGAACGTACTACCGGTTTTAAAAGTATCCTATGTGTTAATACAGGTTATAAACTATCTGCTTGCCAAGTTTCATCCAAATCCATTCAGTGTTCAGATTAACAAACATCCATCCTCACAAACTTTCACGTTTATATTATTATACTAGCTGTGCACGCGACTTCGACCGCGTGGATTTTTCTAAAATAAAAGTAGCCTAAGTTACTCCTTATTACATCAGCTACCTGTCAGTGAAAGTCCCGTCAAAAACGGTCCTGGCATTTCAGAGATTAGCACAAACAGACAGACAAACACAAAAATTATAGATAAATATAAAATATAAATAAAAAAATATAAATGTAAGAGTAAACTCTGTCCGTCACATTACTAAACGCAATCTAACTTAAGTTCTAGCCTAAAACTCTGAGCTAGTTTTTGCATTTCCAACTTGATTTCGATTTGTTTGACAACTACCGGCAGGCGCGGTCCGAGGGGGGGGTCCTAGGGGTCATGACTCCTCCCAAAGCCGTAAACGTAAAGCTTAAAATAGTATTTTTTCGAAAATAAAATAAATTTTCTTATTAATATGTAGGTAGTCTTTTTCTGTGACCCCCCCAAAGTCTTTGGCCGCGCCTGACTACCGGACTAAGTTTTCAGTATTGTAAAAAGCTTGTAAATTGCTTGGCGGTTTAAACGTAGTCTAAATAAAACCCTTCTTGTGTAATAAGGGGACTAAGTTTGACAAAACAAGGCCCCATCCTAAATCATCGGAAATTCGGAAGTGCCAAAATTAATTCCGCATCGTTTTGAACAGATTAACAACGGCCCTGGAGGCGAGCTGTTATTCCACTTGATGCGATTCCAAGATTAAGTGTTCACGGTGACGTTTTTATAGAATAGTTCGGAAAGTTACTTTTCAAATGGTCCCGAATTCGTTCAATCGACACTACGTTTACTAAATAAGGTAGGTAACTGAAGAGCAATGCTCCTTCGACATACTTACAGGAACAGTGATTTGCCAATCGGGTAATACAGGTTTAAGGCTAACGGGTTGAAGTTTGACTGCATGCGAAGTTGGTACATTTCCTGGAAATAGAACAAAACATAATATATGTAAACCTGGAAATAGAATAGAACAACACAGGTTTTTTTTTTGGGTGGGAAATCATCAGATGACTTCTCCCGCTCTGGGTGGAACAGGAGGGCGTGTCAGACTTTTACTAACTAAAACCTACCCGTGTTCCCTCAGTTGCCTGTGTGCCAGGGGCCGCGGTATCTCTTTCGAACAACCCGCACCCCTGGCAGGCATCGACCCTTGCGGGCCCCATCAATTATTGCTGACATCTCTTTGAGGCGCGCGTGGAACATAACGCGCCGTCGACCCGGGCTTGGTCCTTACCGGACAGCGAGCTATCCATTACTCGCCGTCCGCAAGCCCGTGCCTGCGGTGGCCGGGAATCAGCCTGGGATTCCCAACGCCCAGGGCGTCTCCTGCGAAGGCCACGGCTGTGAGGGCGCATGTACTGCATCTCCCTCACGTGCGCCACCTCCCACTTTGCGAGCATAACTGCTTCGCTGAAGGAGGCGACTGCTAGCCAAGCACTCTTGCTCCGTACCATGGCCAGGACCAGGGTCGGACGCGAGAGATCGCCGCCAAAAACATACAGGTCAAATGTATTTTTTATAGATAATAGGGTATAAAGAACCTATTGTAAAAAAGCAACTAGGCAGTCATGGCGCCTGCCGGCAGAAGTGAAACTTAAGACTATGAAAGAACATAGCTACATTATACGGTTAATATTTGCGTTAACATTAGAGACTCTCGTGGCAGCCGCACGGGTCGATCGATCAGGTTAAGCTACGCTTGACGCGGTACATTTAGTGTTTTATCTAGGTAATAGGTAATACGGGCTGTTGTCCGCAACTCCACGTCAAAGCGCGTATTTTGCGTACGGGTGGGAGAATCGCTCGTTCGATTCACCCCAGCTCCTCGAGAAACGCCAGCAACGCCTTGGTGTTGCTGACAATCTCACGTAGGGTACCTGGGTTACCGAAGTATTTTGCCCTGTAATCGGCGACCACCGGGCAGTTTAGCAGCACATGCGCTGCTGTCTCGTCGTGCTCCATGCAGGCCCTGCACAGCGGACTGTCTGTTATTCCTGTTTTATCTATGCTTGACGCGGTCGGTTCGTAGATGATTGACTATATCTATACATACCTAGACCCCGCGCTTCGGAAAGCACGGCTGTCATTCGTGGATCTTTGACAGTCGTTACAGGACGTTAGAAGCCCGAATGTCGGACAATCAGTCTTACCAAGGGGTAGGTATAGTTTTATCCAGTACCCAACTGGGTGTGGAAGTCAGATAGGCAGTCACTCCACGTAAAATACCTACTGATATTCAGCTGCATCCGGTCAGACTGGAAACCGACCGAAAATAGTTGACTAGGCAGATGATGGTAGTGTTAATATTAGCATGTAGATGACGTGAACCCATACGAGTTTTTCCACTAAACATTTCTCGACAAATTAAAACTCACCGAACTGGGCTTCACTGCACCGCAGTTGCGCATTGATGGTGATTGCGCAGGCTAGGAACAATAAACCAATTGCAGAGAACATGTTGACCAGCTAAGTGTACTCAAATGTGGAAAGATCAACGCTTTATATATGCCTCTAATTTTACGAAGCCAATTTTTATTTACGTTCCCCTAAAATTTAATAATTAAATTATACGGAACGTAATGGGTGTACAGAACTAATTGTTTATCAAAGCAGCGTTAACCCGTAGCGTGACCTATTTATGTAGTAATTAATATTGGATATTCAATTATTTTTGTTTAAGTATTAATATTTACGGACTGGATGATCATTACACTGTAACTGGCCCTCTTTTTTTTTTTTTTTGTGGGTGAGAAATCATCAAATGACTTCTCCCGCTCTGGGTGGAGCAGGAGGGCGTGTCAGACTTTTACTGACTAAAACCCACCCTTGTTCTCTCAGCTGCCCGTGTGCCAGGGGCCGCGGTATCTCTTTCGAACAACCCGCACCCCTGGCAGGCATCGGCCCTTGCGAGCCCCACCAGCTGCTGCTGACGTCCCCCTGCGACGGGTCAGCAGTGGCCCCGCCGCCTACCACTTTTCGGCCGCAGGGGATAGGAAGAGCGGCCAACGCTATACCGACACTCCTCTTCCCTCACTCCTCCTCCGCCGCAGCCTGTAACTCTCAGCCGCGATGCCTCCCATTCGACATCGCGGCCCGCCTCAGCTGCGATGCACCTCACCGCAACCTACTTTTTGGCCGCTACGTCGTCGGCTTGGACGCACAAGCCCTGACGAGCGGCCCCACCTTGGGGTTCCTCTTAGCTTCACCGTGGGAGGGTGACCACGGTTACTGAGCCCCCCCGCAACGACAATGCGGGAACCCCACTAGGGGGGAACTGGCCCTCTTTATGTGACAACTAAATTAAATTTACAAGAAAATAAAAATGTAATCCTTATTGAAGGGTAAATTTGAAGAGTTCTCTCTATTTCTCCAGGATCCCATCATCAGATTCTGACTTGATGATCATGGGACCACTTGGGAAGTATACCCTTTCAAACAAAAAAAAAATCCAAATCGGTCCAGCCATCTTCGAGTAATCAAAATAAAAAAGGTTCCGACGAATTGAGAACCTCCTCCTTTTGGAACGGTCGTTTAAAAATAGACAGCCTAAGTGATTTTAATTACAAATAATACTCTGAGTTCCCTAACTTGTCAAGCACGGGTTTAGGTGAGTGTAGTCAGTACGTACTTATACTTTACTTGTTATGGTTAAGGCGATCAGAATAACCCGCGAAATTCAAACTCCCTTAGGTTTTTTGCGTATTGCAAATCAACAGGCTATTTAAATAATCCTATTTACAACTTAAAAAATGGCTTGGAAAAATTCATCCGCATCGCTGTCGACTGGTACTCGTAATGTTCACAAGAGACTGGCGGCATTACCACGTTGTATGGCAATGCATAGCCGCTGGCCAAAGTAGAACCCAGCCCTTGAGTCACGGGAAGTGTCAACCAGCGTTTTTCGAGATTTCCTTGAAGAGACCATGAGCACTCGGACCCCACGGCCCGAGGGTTTCAACCCCAAACGGCTCGAAAATATAATTACAGTTAAGTTAGTTTTATATTTGTTTTTGTAAAACAGGCTACTAATATTAAAAACGTACAACTTTGTTTATTTGTTTATTTAGATGTTTAGTTGTTTGTTACTCAGTCACGCAAAACGGCTGAACAGATTTGGATAAAATTTGGCACACAGATCATTTTTAATCTAGGATACTTTTTACTCATTGAACATTCCCGTGGGATAATTTCCGAACTCGACGAAGACCTGACGGGCGCCGCTGCTGACAACAGGTACTCTTTAATAAAGCCGGGGCTCGATTCCGAGACTAACGAGCCTCTATAACAAAAAATACTTGTTAAGTACAGTCCAGTAATACCTACATTACAGGGTTTTAATGGGCTCTGTACCGAAGTTGCTAGCAAAAAAACTAGTGTTGATATAAATATTATTCGGCCGTAGCAAATATTATCCCACAGAAACGTATTATTTATGGTGTATTGTGTATTGTGGCGTCCATCTACAATGCCCCCACATATGAAAACTTCAAACCAACAAATGTGGAAAAAACACAAAAAGTGAAGTGGCGCCATCTACAATGCCATATATATGCGAGCTACTCAAGACTTGACGTCACACCGCAGCTACATCACGCAAGCAGAGTTTACCACGCAATCTACATATATACAATATCCCGACATCAATCGTCGGGCAGTTGCCCACCAGACACAACACCCGTCTGGTCGGAGGATCCTCCTTTACCAATAGAGTATGAGTGAACTTTACACCCTGTTCCTCATACCTCTATAGGATTATAAAAATCATCAATTCAACTCTCTTAGCTCATATTACCCTATTGAATGACAATTTAATGAAATCACGACGTATTGCCCATTCTAATGATTATGACTCTGTAAAGCTATATTTGTTACGGTCGCGAATCATATTTTATTCAACACTAGCTTCTGCTCGCGACTTCGTTCGCGTCAAATTTCTTGCTCCCCGACCCACCCCGTCACTCGCCTCGCCTGCCCAAGCGAGTACTTCGTATTCGTGACTTTTTCTATTTGCTCGGCTCCTAAGGGTCTTAGCGTGTTATTGTATAGCCTATAGCCTTCCTCGATAAATGGGCTATCCAACACTAAAATAATATTCCAATTCGAACCAGTAGTTCCTGAGATTAGCGCGTTCAACCAACCAAACAAACAAAATCAAAATCAAAAGTCATTTATTCAAATTAGGCTGAGCATCAGCACTTTTCGAACGTCAAAATACATAAGACAGTCCGCCAAAACGCCCACCCTTCACCACTTCCTAGTGCTTTAGCTGGGAAGAAGAAGTGGCGGAACAAACTCCCCAGCAGCACAGCTGTCTGTTTAGTCGGAAAGACTTGATTCTATACATACATAGGCAAAGTAATAAACATTATGAGACACAGAACATTAATTAAATAATTAGTCAAAATGTCGGCTAGCCATACCATTAAACCGACAAATAAAATGAAAACTGTCGACACAAACAAACAAACTCTTCAGCTTTATAATATCACATTATTTTGCTGCGATGTTATTTTAATTTAACATATTCATTGAAATCGAATGATCAAAATGGCAATTTTGTTTTAAATTAAATACTTGTGATGAACAACGTATTCATTTGGATAAGGATTAATATCATGTTTATAAAAACACCGCAAATAAAGCATTATTTTAGAACAAATTTGGTTGGCATAAAAAAGGTTACAGTGAGCGAACCTTAAAAGATAGACGTGCTGTCGTGGACTGTTTTTTAGAACTTTTAAACGGCAACAATTCTGTTATACATGATTTTTGCGAAACTTAAACCGTTTACGCAGCGCACGCAGCGGAAGCTCTCAAAAGGGAAAACACCCCTGATTTTGAAACATTCTTCATTGGTGCTCCGCTCTTTTTAGTATTAGCGTGATGATATATAGCTTATTCTCGAAAACCGGGCTATCTAACACTGAAATAATTTTTCAAATCGGACCAGGAGATCCTGAGATTAGCGCGTTCAAGCAAACTCTCCAGCTTTATAACATAGTATAGAAGACAGTATATAGATCATACGACCTGGCACTGACCTGCAAATTGCAAAAAACGTTAGGTTTGTATTTTAAATGAGGCATCGGTTAAAACTTATAAATTACGTGCTAGAATTTTTTTTAACATTAACAATGCCAATGTTCCGACGGTTTCCAAGATTCATTATAGCATATGACACGTTTTATCATACGGAAAATTATATTATAATAAAATTTAAGAATAAGGATTAAAATTATAAAAAAACTGTTCAACTCCATAAAAAAACTTATTAAATAATAGCTTTATCAAAAAAAGTTTCGCTACATAAAATTGCGCATTGCTAATCAAATACAGGAGAAATTTCTAGTGTAGGGACAAGTTAAAAAAAAAATACGCTGACATGTTTGTTTTTTTTTTTTTTAAATTAGGTACTTGATTTTTGAGCGACGCTAAGACTATGGAGCTTCATTTTCAGCCCGCCCTGCGCCGCACTGTGGGCTGGATTTCGTCTTTCATAGACTTATAATCTTAATGTTTCAAGTGTCGACTTTTATGCTTGAATATGATTTGAAACACCAACTACATGCCTAAATATATCATAATTATGGAATAACATTGGAAACAGCACAAATATAATTATTTCTTAAAAAAATTGTATGGAGTTGGTAAGAAAACTCATCATATCTCCGCTCTCGCACAATTGGCCATTATTCTTTTTCAGGTGATTAATCCTTATATTATTTTGAATTTTTTGACATACGCCATGATACGGCCAGAGGTGCGAGGTTTTGTTTAAAAATGGACAAAAATTATTTATTTTTGAAAATTCATTTTGTATTAAACATTTAAACTTTATGTCTATAGGCATTGCCTAAATAATCAATCCGACCACTATTTTCAATAACCGTGGCACGAAATGGTTATTAACTTAAAAAATATTAAATACGCACCCATTGAAATCAATAACATAATGAGGACATATTATTATAAGAAAAAAAGAGCATTTACCTAATTACAATGACTTTTTCGTCGCGATTATCGGTAATTGTAATAATAGTTGAGGAGTCATTAGACAAGTTAATCATTAGTAGATTTATTTTAATTTTATTAATCCTGGTAATATTTTATATGTTATTATTTTAATAATTATTTTATAATTTTATTTTTATATATTTTATATATTGCTGTGATAATATTATTGTTGCTGCCTACTAATAAATTTAAGAAAACAATATTTGTCTGGCTTTTAGACAACTGTTTTTATTCAGTTAACGAATTTTTCCATTATAAATTTTGACATTACATGTTATCAGTAGGTACTTAGTGTGTGTGGATTGACTTTTTACTTTTAATTTTAAGGCATTTGACATTTAATTCATAAATATTTTGTTTTATTTTCCTAATTAATAAAATTTCCCATTGTAATTTCAAACGAATTTGCTTAAAAGCTTTTTTAATGGGGACCTTAATTGTACTTTAATTTTAATATTTCTGCACAGGCAACGGTAGTATATGTGAAGCTTTTTAATAATATTAAGATCGTAATGTACAGACGCCAGCGCATCAAGCTACTCCAATCTGTAAAATTTCTTTGATAGATTTCAAACTTTATCACAAGTACATAAGGTTCATGTTCAGTTGGGACAGTTTGGGGTAGCTTGATGTGCTGGCGTCTGTACCATATACTCAGAAATAAATATACTATACTATACTATACTAACTGCTATTGCTACTGCTGCTGCTGTAATATTATTATTGTTTTAATTATTGTGAATGTGAGGTGAGGACTGTGTGGGTCATATTTTTGTTTGTTTGTTTTTTCATCTCATTCTCAGTTAGTTTTAATATTAATCTGGCAGTTTGAGTACTTTATGCGGCCTACCCAAATGTCCTATCTTTGGTATTGTTCATCAAATCATTGAGCTCCTCAAGTTCTGAGTTGAGCTGCATGATTACTGATAAATGCGTGCACTGAATGGACAGGTCCACTCAATCTGTGTGGTTCTTTCCTCAAAAGACCATTTCGGACACCGATCCACATGATCTGACCAAGATTATGTCTGGACTTTAAAAGAGACTGTGACCTCTGAGTTTGTTTCGGCCTTTCTTCTCAGAGTAGTCAGATAGAAAACGCCGACCTCATCTAGTTAAAAAAAATATGATTGACGTGTAAAAGTGTTTGTACAAACCTACTTACAAAAATAAAATCATTAATCATTTATCATTTATCATTTTATCTGTGATTGATTGACTGAATTTATCATCGTATTGCTTTTTCCAACTCGGTTGCGGTCGGCTTACAGTCCAACCGGATGCAGCACAATATTGGTGTTTTACATGGCGCGACTGTTTATTCTAACTTGGCGCACTTTTTTTATGGCAGGTTGAAATCCTCATGAATTTCCTACACCCCGGTGTTCCGTCCCACACTTGAACCGGGGATCACGGGATCTGAAGAGACTTCCACGATCCCCGGCTAGTCCAGGCCCGCCTCTGCGGGCCACCTCATGTTAGGGGGGCTCCCCCTTACATCAAAGAGAGGCGTGCGTGGAACAATACGCGCCACCATCTCGGGACATCTCGGGAATAGGGGCGACGGATGCACCCAGATCCGTCGCTCCTGGACCCATTTAGGGGGGTTGGACGAGGGCGTTATCCGCCCTCCGCTGACACCCGCTGCGTCTGCTGCGGATCGGGTTAGCAGGCGCGGTCCGAGGGGGGGTCCTAGGGGTCATGATTCCCCCAAAGCCGTAAACGTAAAGCTTAAATTAGTAAATAAGGATATTTGGGTAGGCCGCATAAAGTACTCAAACTGCTAGATTAATATTAAAACTAACTGAGAATGAGATGAAAAAACAAACAAACAAACAAAAATATGACCCACACAGTCCTCACATTCACAATAATTAAAATAATAATAACATTACAGCAGTAGCAATAGCAGTTAGCAGCAACAATAATAATATCACAGCAGTTGACATATCTACGTTTGTCACTTTGTTAGCTAAAGCGCGATACACACCAAAGCCGCTGACACAACCCGGCGCAGGGTGGGCTGAAAATGGAGCTCCATAGAATTAGCGTCGCTCAAAAATCAAGCACCTAATTAAAAAAAAAACAAACATGTCAGCGTATTTTCTTTTTTTTTTAACTTTTCCCTACACTAGGAATTTCTCCTGTATTTGATTAGCAATGCGCAATTTTATGTAGCGAAACTTTTTTTGATAAAGCTATTGTTTAATAAGTTTTTTTATGGAGTTGAACAGTTTAAAAAAAAAAAAATAATCCTTATTCTTAAATTTTATTAAAATATAATTTTCCGTATGATAAAACGTGTCATAGAAGCTATATTGTCACTAAAGCCTGAATCTTGGAAACCGTCGGAACATTGGCATTTTTAACGTTAAAAAAAATTCTAGCACGCAATACGTTTATTTGCGATTGTGGTTTACTGTGCTCAACTTCAGAGAATTTTATACAGCATTTTCACTTTATAAGTCACTGTCGTCGGTTATCAAGAATTTATTGCAAAAGGCTAGTATCCGAGCCAGCAAGAGTAAAAAAAACAATCCTTCTAAAACTAGCATTAGTGACAGTGATGCCAGCTTAGGGTAATTTACCCTAGATTTAGGTTGAAACTAATACAGTATAGTAAGTTTTATAGTATTTTTTAGGGTAAAGTCTGTTTCCATTACGAGACTACTAGGGGTTCAGTGGAGCTTAGATGCTGGTGGTAATAAACGATTCCATAACATTTCTAAGATAGCATTATCTTTTTTTATCAGCACTTTTATATAATGTGCAGCCGTAGAAAGAGCCTTATTCTATATTCAGTTGTCAAGACCAAGCTCTGTAGGTAATAGGTTATCTTTGGCCATGACATAGAATATGATTTGCAGTCATTAAACAATAATCTTGCGATATCTTCACACCGTCAAAAGTAATCATAGATAAATTTAACAATAGTGTTTACATAAACAAAGTTAATTTGTACATAAAAAAATAGTTGTTTTAGTTGTAAAGTAAGAAAAAACTGAGGGAATTAATTTAGGGATTTTTTTCAAATTAATAGTGAAACTGGGGTAAACTGCGAGATGTTGAATATAACCATCAACCATTAAAATGAACTAATATTTAAAATTAACTATGATATTCGATAAACAAAATTAACATTATCGATTATAAATATCATTTCAACTTCTTAAAAATATTCATTCCATTACGTGCATTCAAATAAAATTGAATGCACGTAACGCTCTATCTCTCTTACGATAAAACACATTTACTGTTGGGGTATTTTATTCTAAACAAACGCAAGTGATATTTTTAACAAATATTTAGGTCGGTTAGTGGTTGATTGATTGTATAGGTTAGTTTTGTTCTGTTATTCGAATCACAAAGCTGTGTTGTCGCGTTGTATTGTTTTCGATTAATGTGAAGATTATGAAGCTGTTTTAACAAATGCCGAGACGAAATAATCATACTTGAAATAAAGATATTCTCACGTCAGTTATTCTTCAAATATTCGAATATCTAACCCAAAATAAATGCTAGTCAGTCCTAAGCCTGTTCAAGTATGAAGGAAAGTTCACTAACTTCAATTTCAACATGCATTAGTAGGTAGAATATTCAACCACTAACCATGTTGCAGTTAACCACTTGAATAAAAATATTAACTAATATTTTCAACCAATATTCTTATGTCTAAACTGCGACTAAGCCTGGGGTAAAGTGAAAACCAGGCCTGGCAACACTGCTCATTGGGTTAGTTGTTTGGGTGACTGCTATTATTGTAGTCTTTGGGTGACTGGTGACTGTTCATCTACGATAAAATCTATGCTCACCGGGTTCGCCCGTGCTGTCTGCTTTTGTCTGATCCGTTACGCGCATTGATGGGTAAGTAGAAACCTTAATTATTAATTCAAGGCTAATTTGAGATACCTCTATAATCTTGTATTTTTTAGCTGCTTCCGATCTGTTTCCCATAAGTTGCACCTGCCATTAAAAGTCCGCATCACAATACGGACCATACGGTTGACTGGTAGAAAATGCTTCCGGCATTAAGTCCGCCTTTGTACAATATATTTGTTTAACATGTGCATAAAGTTTTTATATATTTAAATACACGTTCTATGATTACTTCATAATTCTTTTTTGTTAAAATACAGTTGTTTGACGAGTCCGAACCTTAACGAGTCCTCAAATTTTCATAAAGTAATCTAGAAACAATTGAGTGTGCGAACTATTTACTGTTTGTACTGTTTATTCAGTTTTAAATCTTCTAGAAATTTCTGGTCAGTGGGTTTGGAAGCTGCATAGGTGCAAACAAATCGTACAAATAATTAGTAATAGTTACCAGTACGAAAGTTAGTGGTGGTCCAGTGGGAACGGCCGCGACTCACGAGTTGTAGGTCGTAGGGTTGAACCTAGCCAGGTGCTTTCTTTGTGCAAATTATTTAATTAGCCCTGTTCTTAAAACAATGAAAGAAAACATCGTTAGGATACCGCCATGTTAAAATCAAACGAAAAATTCGAGGACATGTGATATCTATAAACCCGTAAAAGCCCGCGTGGTGAATTACTGCCCACTCCCTATTACCGAGAGGATGCCTGTGTCACAGCAGTGGGAACATGGTACGCTGATTACGATGACCAGTACTAAGTTACTTTAATGCAATCTTCCCTAGGATTTTAGTGTTTGCCATTAGATTCAACAGTTTTTGTTTTCTTTCAGATTTGGCTATAATTGTGCCACCATCATCACTGTGCGCTAACAATGGTGGCAGTAGAGATTCAAATAAACAGGTATGTGTCACATAAATAATGTCTGATCATAGGAATATGGAGCGACAGTCTTAACAAGGTGCGAGAATCCAGAGAGGGCTATGTCCAGCAGTGGACCGCTGAAGGCTGATGAGAATAGGAATACCTATCTGATAATGATCAATATTTGATTGGATGAATGGCAATGCGTCCAGAGTAGTCTAGAGGCTCTACTAGGTGTTGAAAGTGTCCGTAGGCAGCGGTGATCATTTACCATTAGGTGGGCCAGTTTCTCATTTCAGCCAATAACACGAAATAATCTTGAGTAAAATTGCCATCATTGTGACTAAATTCATATATGCACTTTTCAAGTTAATTTTGGACATTACTTACATCAATGAATTGGTATAATAGGTAAAACATGCTATTGCCCTCAACTCCACGTCAAACCGCGTATTTTACTTACGGGTGGGAGAATAAGTTATTTGATCCACCCCAGCTCCTCGAGAAAGGCCAGCAAGGTCTTGGTGTTGCTGACAATCTCACGTAGGGTACCTGGGTTACCGAAGTATTTTGCCCTGTAATTAGCAATCTCCGGGCAGTTCAACAGCAAATGAGCACATGACAACAATAGGCTTGTTTTATATTCTTGGAGCGATGGACACAATGAAAAGACAAGATAATAAAAAATTATATTTCTTGCTCCTGATTAATCCTCATCAACAATCATTTGTTAGTTTTAACAGCACCCACAAGTAGTGCTGAACAGGCCAATACCTCCACCAAAATACTGATAAACATTACTAGATATTAATATCTGCTTTCTTTTTCAGGCAAATTCTATCCACCATGAAGAAACAGAAAGAGAATGATCGCTGTAAATGAAGAATACAGGAGAAATAGCTTGAATTAATGACGAAGCTTTGAGTAAAGTTCTATTCAGGTTTTGCCTGTAGCCAGATGATGGATTAAAGTGTGCAGACCCTGGGAGACAGCAAGCAGTGCAAAATCATTGGAAAAGAGGCATATGGGAGAGAAGTTAATTACATTTGGAAGCAGTGGCAGTTCAAGTCACTGAGTCATTTATTCAACATTCTGTGAACCTGAAGATTTAAGCTATTTGCGTGCTGTACTGATCACAGGCTGCCCACAATAGTGATTTTTTGTTTACTGTTTGCATAGTGCTGTCAACAATGAAGATTGAAAACAACATTTTGAATTAAGACAATTTTGTCAGATTACCACGGAATTACGTGTACAAGCCATGGCTTAGCAAGAGAAAGTGCTGTCAAAATCGAGTGCTTGATCCATCAATGGCACCGTGACAGTCACAGTTTACGCTCAGAAACTTAAAATGTGTGCAGCATTGTCTAGATTTTGGAAGATCCAGAGTTTATTACTTCAATGTTCTTGGTTGATAGTCTGTCTTAAAGGTCGTTTTTTGGTGAGAGTTTCTTGCAAATGTCATTGGTTGGTTATGTCTTAAATGGTCAATACAAAATGCTTGAGTGATCAATCAAGTGATGTCTTAAAAAAAAATCACAAATAACATATTAGTCTGTCCCGTCAAAGTTGTGTTTCGAGGTTCTAATGAATTTTATGAAAATAGTCAAGTTGTTTTTTGTTGAAATTGTTGTTGAAATGGTCAAAAATATTTTTATTTATATCTGGTCACATGCTGTTCTCAATGGTGATTTTGTTGGCACTTTGGCTACAATTATCTGCATGAAGAAGAGAAAGATAATGGAGAAAAGAGCAGTGTCAACGTCAAAGGATTGTTCAATGATTGACACATTTGCCGGCTATAGTTATTGTTCAGAAACTTACAATATGTGTACAGCCCTGTTGGTTTGTGGAAGATCCGAAGCATATCACTTAAACACTTCTTGGTTGATTGTCTGTCTTAAAGGATCTGGTGTTTTAAATTATTTTTGCATAAGTAGTTGTTTGGTTCTATCTTAAATGTTATAAACAAAATGCCTGAATAATCAACCCTACAACTGTTGTCTAACAAATCGAATTAGACACCACACAAAAGGTATGTTTCCCATCATGATTGTCTTTTGAGGTTCAAATGAATTCTATATATTTATTGTTGAAATGGTTGTTGATGGTCATACAGTCAAAAATATTTTATTTATTTACTACTAGTTAAGGCTTGTGACATCGTTCGAGTGGAAGTTGTGAGATACAGAATAAAATAAATAGTATATTGAATATACTCAATGAAGAAGAAAAAAAAGATTGGAGAAAATAGTGGTGTCAAAATCAAATGCTTGTTCAATGTTTGACAAAATTGACAGCTTTAGTTTACATTCAGAAACTTAAAATACGTGTGCAGCCTTGTTTGGTTTGTGGAAGATCTGAAGTGTATCACATAAACACTTCTTGGTCGATTGTATGTCTTAAAGAATCGTTTTTTTTTAAAGTACTTTGCATAAGTAAGTCGTTGGTTGGTTCTATCTAAATGTGGGAGAGAGCTAGCAGTGCAACAAACATCATTGGAAAAGAGGCATATGGCAGATAAGTTATTCATATAAATTATGTCATTAGTTCAAAATCAAGTGATTGTTCCATGAATGGCACTGTGACAACCACAGTTTATGCTCAGAAACTTACAATATGTGTGCAGCATTGTCTAGATTATGTAAGATCCCAGAGTATATCACTTAAAAGGTCGTTTTTTGGTGCAATTTTCTTGCAAAAGTCATTGGTTGGTTCTGTCTTAACACGTTCACTGTGCATGCCCTACCGATGGGGCATATCGAGTTGCTCATGAGTAGGTTGAAATTGGGGTTTCTGGATCAGATGAGATCCAGAAACACCCAATTTTAACGATCAATTATTATAATCAAATAGTACAACAAATTTTAACCATCATTCATTACATTTGAATAGTACACCTAATTTTCAACAATCATTTATTACATTCGAATAGTATATCCAATTTCAGCCATCATTCATTTCATTCAAAATAATGTTATAGTGGCTCCTATGTTTATCTATTCAGATTATGAGATAATTATTTATTATTCATATAATTTATTAAAGAAGGAATTTTCATCTTCTGGCAGCATCATAGAATATCTTCTGAAACAGGAAACACGCACGCACGCACGCACTATACTTCTTGTAATAAGTTATTATCAGGCGGGGGATTTGATGACCTGACAGCCAATTTTTCAGTACCAGGACGTTTGTTGCCAACTCGGGAAAATGTAAGGAGCTCACTGTGACCACTCTAGAGTGCGAGATATCGCGTATTTTCAAAGGCTACAATGCTGAGTGTTTAATGCTGTGATGGAGAAATGTGTATTTATTTATAAATTCTTTTCCTTTCACAGCGTTTAAATAAAAACATTGAGGAAAATATACAGTATGTTGCATCCAAGGATCATCATAAATCTCCCAATCTTCTATAACACCTCCACATGAGAAACAGGCTACTTTATCATTAACACTATTTCCACAATAAAAAAAATCCAGCGTCAGCCATTTCCATTACCAATCTTTTTCTTGAATCAGCCGTTGCCCAATAATAACTAAATGAAAATTCACGCATTTTATATCTATTATACATGTCATATCGAGGATTATAATTATTTTGAGACATGTTCTGTTTGCTCACTTCTTAGTTCTTTATATAGATAATTACAAAAGTGTAATGACATCGCAGAACTGTTGTCAGCAACTTATAAAGATTCACATTGGACGGGATTGGTAGGGATAGGAAACTGATATATATTAACCAATTGTGAAAAATTAAACAAGAAAATATTTATTTAAAAAAAATATTATCTACGCACCATTTATTTAAACATATTACATTTTTTAAAGCACATATTTTATCATGATAAATACAACTATACACATCATATGAATGTTCATATTTATTGTACAAAGTTAATAAATTAGGACAACCTTCATCTTCTAAATTATTTATATATAATATTATTTTTCGAAATATTTTTTAACCACAACACTTTTTCTAAACCCTTCGTGTAAACATTTTTATCTCTTAAAATCTCTACAATCAAATTCTGGTGATTTGAGTAAGACACAAATCCTTCACTCCAGTATATCTTTCTATTACGTTCAATCCAACTGACTTGCCGTTTTTCTGGTGTCGTCAAATCGTAAAATGGAAATGGTGGCTTAATTAAAAACACCTGAATGGTTTGATTCAAATCAAATCAAATCAAAATATTTTATTTCACATAAACCTGCAAGGGCACTTATGAAACGTCAGAAGCTAGGTGCACGGTTCCAATTTGTCGCTTCCTATGGAGAAGAGCCGGCAAGAAACTCCACGGTTACTCTTTTAAAAATAATTGGGTTTTACAATGTTTTCAAATTACAGTGATAATAGGTATGGGAGGACAGTGCAGGCCTGTCAATAAGTACCAAGTACTTAGAGGAATGAAAATAAAGAATAGAAAATCGTCTATAAATCTAGTCTGTAAGGCCTACAATGTTTTCTCATTCACAATATGTAAAAGAATCTACATTAGTAAGATCAACCTATTTAAAGTGACAAAGTGACATGATTTTCATGAGAATCACTAATAAATAGGTGATATTTGAAGCGATGTATAATGTCAAAAATGACGAGAATATGTCAGAAAGTGTAAAAAATAAAAATAATAAAAATTAACATTGTAATTTGGAAGCAGTTAATAGACTCACAAAGTTATGCTGTTAATGAGGTACCAGGGAAGCCACATGTGCAGAAGGAATTAATGCCAAACTTCCCTGTCTTCAACGTAGTCTTTTATCTTATAATATGCTTTTTTGATAAGGCCACGTTTGATGTGAGTTTTAAACTTTCCATCGCTAAGTTCTGTAACCGACTTTGGCAACTTGTCATAGAAGCGGATACTGTTTATTAGAAATGACTTGCTAGTTTTAGTTAATCTAAATTTTGGAATCACAATTTCATCTTTACTACGTGTATTTAGATTATGGAAGTCGCATCTTTTTTTGAAAAGACCTAAGTTTTTGCGAACATACAAGATATTTTCTAGGATATAAAGAGAAGGCAGAGTTAGTATATCAATTTCATTGAATTTGTTTCTAAGAGACTCGCGAGGCCCCATTTTATAGATTGCGCGGATTGCCCTCTTTTGTAAAATGAAAACTGAATCTACGTCAGCTGCCGATCCCCACAGCAGAACGCCATAAGACATAATACTGTGAAAATAAGCAAAGTATACTAACCTAGCTGTGGCTACATCAGTCAACTGCCTTATTTTTCTTACTGCGTAAGCAGCTGAACTTAATCTACTTGCGAGAGCTCTAATGTGGGCACCCCATTGCAATTTCGAATCTAAAGTAATTCCCAGAAATACAGTTTCGGAAATAGCATCTAGTTTCTTGCCATCAAGTTTTAAATTTAGACCTAATTGGGGTACATTCGGTAATGAGAACTTAAGACATTTAGTTTTGTTTGCATTGAGTAAAAGATTATTAGCCGCAAACCATTTCGAGAGAACAGCCAGACTATCGTTGACATGTAAGACATCCGTATCTTTTCTATCTATTCTAAAAATAAGAGAGGTGTCATCAGCGAATAAAATTATATCCGAGAAGTTTGCCATTAGGTAAGGAAGGTCATGAATATAAACTAGAAATAAAAAAGGGGCCAAGAATTGAACCTTGAGGCACGCCCATCTTAACTAGAGACCCCGAGGACGTTGCCCCGTTAACATTTACTTTTTGCTGCCTGTTTGATAAATAGGAAAGTACAAGATCAGCAGCTCGTCCACGAATTCCGTAGTGGTGTAATTTACAGATGATTGTGTTGTGGTCAACGCAGTCAAACGCTTTTGAGAGGTCACAGAAAATGCCAATTACATCCTGGAACTTCTCCCAGGATTCAAACTCGTCAGTCACATTTTGGAATCCTGGGATGTGACTGACGAGTTTTACTCCCGCGTCAGTCGTCGACCTACCTTTCGTGAAACCAAACTGTCGACTATGTAAAATCCCATTTGAGTTAAAATGTGACATCTGGTCTAGCATGACTTTTTCATAAATTTTGCTCATTGCTGGAAGCACAGATATAGGTCTATAATTAGAGGGATCACTCTTACTACCCGATTTAAAAACTGGTACTACTTTACTAGAACTGATTACTTAATACAGCAATTTCATTAATGATAAATTCATTTCTTTCTGTTTTAAAACCTTGAACATCTACAATGGCAGTCATGATAACCTGCGCACTATGTTGCTCAAAGGTTTATATTCCAAAAGCCGATCGTTAATAATTAAACAATATCCAGTTGTGTTATCTGGTATTGGTGCTGAACATTCAATCTCCAGTCGCACATCTACGGGGCCTGTTTTCAAACTATCGTTTTGTCTTGAACAGTCTATGATAAAGAGAGGGGCCTTCTCCTTGAAACCGGCCAAATCAAGCAAGGAGTCTGCAGGACAGTTGTAATACGACTGACGAAATTTCACATACATTTCATATAATATACAGGGTGTCCAAGAACCTGGCGTCCAACTGGATTCCCACGATGCCCCAAGTTCTAACAGTACTCAGAAAAATATTTTAAAAAATCCACCCCATGTACTTACAGAATTATACTGATTTAAAAAAAAAAGGGGAAATGAGCACCCTGTGACATACTTTTGAATGCTGTGACTGCTAATGCTGATAATTTCGATATTTCTTGGAGGTTTTGTAATCTAGGGTATTGCTGTGTCTAAATAGAATGTAAAAATAAAGTACTTATTGTACCATTTTAAAATAAAATATTATTTTAACTAAAGGTGATATGGAAAACTATTGAATTTCGCAACTTTGACCGACTGTAGTGTAAAAAAAATGTACCAAAATAGTATGGCAAGTGACGTCAAATTTTGACGCGTTTATTCCTCTTTTTAAAAAGGTATAATACTTACACATTAATTTGAAAAAAAAAATTTTGATAATATTTTTACTCAACAACCCAATTTTTACGAAGTGCCTACCTAGTAACGGTAACTGTCGGACCCTTTCTTATCTTAGAAACTGTTATGTTACTACTATTATTTACTTCGGTTCCAAGAGTGAGCAAGAAGGAAATACACACAGGTAGATGGGTTCCCAGTAGAATAAAAGCAAAGAATGTTAGTTTAAAGATATTTTATTACAATAAATGTTCAAAATGTTGACCACCCGCGGCAATACAAGCTCTCACTCTCCTTAAAAAGGACCGCTTTATGTTTCGCGAGTAACTTTTTTGACGTATCACCTGCACTGCTTGTGTTATCTTCTCACGAAGGTCAGCGATGTCATTAATGGGCTTCGCATAAACGAGCTCCTTCATAGTTCCCCAGAAAAAAAAATCCAGCGGATTTAAGTCAGGTGAGCGGGCTGGCCACGGGATTGTTCCTGATCGCCCAATCCACCTGTTCGGGTATTGCTCGTCCAAAAACTCTCTAACGGATACGCGAAAATGTGCTGGACAGCCGTCGTGTTGGAACCACATATCTGGTGGGGTCTCTTCTAGTAAGTTTGGCAAATCATTTTGAAGAAAATTTAAATATGATTCGCCAGTCAAATTCTCGGGCATCTCAAATGGACCAATAATATTCCCACAGAGAATACCGGTCCACATGTTCACTTTGAACCGGTACTGGGATCTATCTTCTCGCATCAAGTGCGGATTTTCCACATGCCACTCGTGCAAGTTGTGTAGGTTCATGTAGCCATCCTTCTTAAATGTTGATTCATCTGACCACAAAATTTTGTCGATAAAGTTTTCGTCTTCTCGATGTTTTTGCAGGATTGTTTCACAAAACGCGACTCGGCTCGGATAGTCTCGAGGTAAAAGACTTTGCACTCGCTGTACGTGGTACGGATGATATTCTTCTTTTTGGAGAATACTGTGTGCTGTGCTCTTCGGTATCCCCGTATCAGCTTCTATTCCTCGCACAGAGATGCTTGGATTTGCCGACACCGCCTCTAAAACTTCATCGCGTATGAAGTCATTTACGGGTCGTCCTTCACCAGCTACTTGATTGGGGAACCGCCCGTCACATAGTGATCTGTGCACATTAATGAAAACTCGATGGTCGGGATATCGCGTAGCCCTCGGATACCTTTCTCTGTAAAGTCTCGCTGCAGCTCGTCCATTACCTCTACATTCTCCATAAATGTAGTGCATATTTGCGTATTCTTGCGGAGTGTAGGTCGCCATGGTAGCACACACAAAACACAAACTGTCCAAACACAGGCAAAGGTCGTCGTAAAGAGTTCGTTTCAAAGTCCAGAGCACAAAGAGTAATCGAGTCCAATAAACAAAGCTTTAAATCGTAGTACGTGATCAATGGTAACAATAAGAGAGAGGTGCGTAGTAACGGCAGGAGGCAGTGACGCGTACTGACCGTACTGTTATCCTAAATAGCACGATCCCAGATAGCGTCACTATCTATCTCACTCGCACCTCTAACCTTTTTCTCCCTCACTCTTACCTGAATAATGGGGTACCATAAAGAAGAACCAGCAAATCGCAAAGATAGTTTCTGTCTTGCTCCCTCATGTTGTAATAACGAATCACTATGGTGAGATGCATGCACATACCGTCCCTTACGGTCTAACCTGTTTTTTGAGAGGCCTGTTGTTATTTTTATGAGCATACAATAGTAATTCTTTAGAGGTTAGATTCAATTCGTCGTAAATTTTTCTTTCTAAGAATTCTGTAAGACATCGTAAAAATTGGGTTGTTGAGTAAAAATATTATCAAAATTTTTTTTTTCAAATTAATGTGTAAGTATTATACCTTTTTAAAAAGAGGAATAAACGCGTCAAAATTTGACGTCACTTGCCATACTATTTTGGTACATTTTTTTTACACTACAGTCGGTCAAAGTTGCGAAATTCAATAGTTTTCCATATCACCTTTAGTTAAAATAATATTTTATTTTAAAATGGTACAATAAGTACTTTATTTTTACATTCTATTTAGACACAGCAATACCCTAGATTACAAAACCTCCAAGAAATATCGAAATTATCAGCATTAGCAGTCACAGCATTCAAAAGTATGTCACAGGGTGCTCATTTCCCCTTTTTTTTTTTAAATCAGTATAATTCTGTAAGTACATGGGGTGGATTTTTTAAAATATTTTTCTGAGTACTGTTAGAACTTGGGGCATCGTGGGAATCCAGTTGGACGCCAGGTTCTTGGACACCCTGTATAGTATTTGCTCTCAGAAAAATTTAAGTTTAGAGGCTCGTAAGGATAATATTGCGAATTCAAAAAGAGTGTTACGTTGGTAACCACACAGTGATCAAACAGCGAACTGTCTTTGGTTTTATTGTTTTTTCTGTTGGTTTGCAAGCAAAAAATTACATATCGAGGTTTCTCTAATTGCGATGCAGTCTTAACTGACCAAGAATGTTTTGTAGTTTTAGGGAGCAAAGGATACTCATATAAATCCCAATTTCGAAATGCTATCTGTATAGGTTTATCTCTTTCTAAGTGTTTTAGAAGTGTTAGTCGTTCGCGGTCTGACACTTTTATATGCGGTACACGCCATTGTAATCTTTGAATGTCTATTTGAAAATGCGCAACATCATCAGTCGCTATGATGCTGTTTAAGTTAGAATTACTTCTATTCAGAATAAGTTCATGTTTACAATTTATCACAATTTTATTGTAATCCTCCGCAAATCCTAAAATCTTATTAAGAGGTACAATAGCACTACAATTACCGTCATTTTTAAATCCATCCATGTTCCAACCCCACAAGGCAGCAACTTTATTTTCTCCATCATTCATTGAAACGTATGACTTTATTGTCGACGTTATTCCAGAATTTTTAATGCGATCTATTTCAATACCATTTATTTCGTATCTGATATCTTGAAACAAAAACATAACAGGGTTGTTACTGAATGTAATATTTTTCTTAATCGGTTTTCCATCTTTGTCGAAGAACTTTGCTTGGCCCTCGACGTAAATTGAACTGGCTGACGGTAACACGTATATGTCTTGCTGGTCTATGGGAATTCGGATTTCATCGTTTTCTCTAAAGCTGTTATTGTACGGATTGTAAGAATGGACTTCATAACTTTCAATAGAAGTATCAAAGTGTGGTAATTCACTAATCTGTAGAATATTCGTATTTTGAAGAAGAGTGAAGAAAATCTTGATTTGTTTTAGTCAATTTTATAACTTTTTCTTACGTCTTTGCACCTTAGTGGTTGTAGAACAAGTAGGACGTTTTTTGTTTACTGCAGGGTTTTTATAATATGATATCATTTTGCTTTTCTTATATGAAGGCGTAGTTGAATACTATGTTCTTCTCTAAAGTTAATACAGTAACCAAATTGATCAACTATCCTAATAGATATAGACGAAATAATGTTTTTGTTCACTGGAAAGTAAATAACGTTTTGCGGTGTTTCTATGATTTGATCAGTATTATATACAAATTCTGTGACTAATGAATAATGTGACTTGGTAATCCGTTACAATATGAACCGTTTACAAGATCGCATTCGATTCTGATCACAGGGAGAATGTTGTTATTAATGTGTACATATTGACAATCAAATCAGTCAATAATACCTACCCCGATCATTCATCATCCAAACATTTTTATGCTTAGTAAGCATAAAAATGTTTTTAAAGATTTGATAGTTAAATGTAAGTAAGTGGTGATACTTTCGACTTTTAGGTATTATTGGCGTAGTTAAAAATTTGAAATCAACTTATTTACACAAATAAAATTGATTAAGCTAACAACGTATTTACAAAATGTACAAATAAATAAATTACCTACTTATGTTACCCGGAGGTATTGTTCAAAGTTGCCACCATCACACTCTTGGCACAATCGAGCACGACGTAGCTGGTTTTCCTTCAGCTTACGTAAAACTAACACATTCGTTTTTAAAGTGTCGAAAGCACTAATGATCCTTGCACGTAATTCTGTTACACTTGTCACTTCCTCCGTGTAAACTAACCTTTTAACGTCTCCCCACAAATAAAAGTCTAGAGGCGTCAGGCCCGGAGAACGCGGAGGCCAGGCCACAGGGCCTCCGCGACCGATCCAGTGGTCACCAAACTTTTCGGTCAAGTACTCGCGTACTTGCCGACCATAGTGAGGGGAGCACCGTCCTGCTGGTAAAAGAGGTTGCGATGTAGTGCCAGAGGAATATCTTCCAACATCTCCTCAACAACTCCAGATATGTTGCACTGTTGAGGTGCCCATCGATGAAGTAGGGTCCAAGCACGTGTTCCCCTATTATGCCAGCCCACACATTCAGTCCAAACCGCACTTGGAACGCATGTCGTTTGGTTACGTGCGGGTTATGGTCGCGGTGAGCCCACCAATGTTCGTTATGAACATTGTAGACGCCAACTCGAGTAAATAAACACTCGTCCGTCCACAGGATGTTGGCGTCTTGGTGTTCCAGCAACCAGCGACAAAATGTAATCCGCACGGCATTATCAGCTGCGTAAATGTCTTGTGCCTTGCGGTAGTGGAACGGGTGCTGCAGTTCCCGCTTCAGTAGGCGCCACACTGGTGTGGTGCACTCCAAAGCGTCGACCAGCCTCCCGCGTGCTTGCCCGTGGTTCTCGCTGGAAGTATTCCAGGATGTCTTCCTGCAAGGCGACAGGCAGGCCTACGCTGCCGCGAGCTTGAGCATGCCGGGGAACGTCAAACTGCCGATAATCCCGCAGTCTCTGTGTTGCAGCCAGCATGACGCTCTGTGATGGGGGTTGTCGATCGGGAAACATTTCCGTGAACATCCGGATGGCTCCACGTAGGCTGTCTCCACTGATGGCATACAGGCGGACCATCTCCACCAACTCGACATTAGAATAATTGTCCGTCATCTTGCACTTTGTATCGAATGACGTCTCAACAATGCACCTACCGAGAAGCGGAATTCGCAAAGCGCACGCACGCTGCGGCGACATCAAACACACTGTTGGTTCGGGGGCGCGGGGCCGCCGGCGCACACTGGTCCCAAATTAAAAAAAAGCAGCAGGCAGCTTCTGAATGTGCCATCGCCATAAAATTCTTTTGATTCACATGTAATTTGCCTTGCTTCCACCGAGGAAAATACTATTATTCGTGTATTATTAGTTTTATTTGAGTAGTCTGCTAACAAAAAGTTATTATATCTTGGTGGCACTTCGACTTCAAGAGCGTTTTTAAATAACATCTTTGAAACTCCAGCTTCTTTGTTCCGTTGTCTATACAGTGTACTTTTAACGCTAGTAAATTTTGGTATGTTGGATACAATATTTATACCGGCATCTTTAAGGTTGCCTATCATGGAATTGTATTTTTGTGGAATGTTAGGAAAGTCCGGTTTGTACAATTCAGTCTTTAATTTATGGATTGATTCATCAATTTCGTTCTTCGCAAAGTCTGGAGCATGGCTATGAGCAGTCTCGTCTAGTATTCGTTGATCCTATAAATAGAAAATAGCAACAATAATAACAGGAGTCAAAGCTGTCGTATTAGTAATATTCGTCATATTGTTTAACCCTGCGTATGATTAAAACAAGTTGTTTTAAAACACGTGTTTATAACAGTTCCAAATAAATCGATTAAGTGTTTATGCCGCGTTTGTGTATGACGCATCTACTACTACTTAGCATACATGTTGAACGTCACTTGTCGCGCGCCTAATGTTGTCTTATAGTGTAAACTCGGCTTTATTAATAATACATTTTGAAACAAGTTTTAAGCAATTTTAAAAGCCTTAAGAAAAAATGTTTTAAGCCGCTTTTAATAATAGCGTATGCTTGGAAGAAATGAAAACGAATAAGTATTTAGGACTTTAAGTAGCTTGAAATAAAACAAATCTATAGTTTTATGAAAATAATGCAAAGCATTCATTCACAAATAAACGTATTGATTAACAAACAAACCATAGGTTTATCAGTAAACTTTATTATATAGGTACTTACTTTTATTCTCAAGATTCCTTTGCAAATGTTTCGTTTTGTGCACGCCCACACTATTAATCCGCTACTATGCTTTCGTCTAGCATAAAATTGATGTCCACTTCGTAGCAAAATTGTCCCACCATTCCTTTTAATTAAATTTAATGGCACTTGACCGGACGAACTAGATGCGGTGGGCTCTGACATTGTCGACAACGTGCACTTTGCTTCGTTGCACTGCTCTGACTAATTCATTTTGCGTCCCTCTCCCCCACTTACGACACGTGGCCGCCGCCGCCGGGGCCGCGGGAAGAGGGATGCAAAAGTATTTTTACATTAAATGTGCATGGAAAATAACCGCCATTACACACTCGCGATAACTGATGTTGCCGGCTTATCATAACTTTATTTTGCTATACATAATTTTAATTGTCACAACATACTTATGGCTAATTATATGTATTTGGAAAATTGTTTAAAGTTCAAATTAACATTAGAAATTAGAACTGATAATTGTTGTAAAATGTGATGATTTACTCTGATATATTATATAAAGCTGATTGTATTTAGGTACCTCCCCCCCCCCTTATTACGTGGGACTTAAATATAGATGGCGAGATGTGGGTGTAATATTACACCTCTGCCTACCCCTTCGGGGATACAGGCGTGAGTCTATGTATGTATGTATGTATTTAGGTATTGTAATTTTATTTAATTATTTAAGAATAAAACGTTCAAAGGAGAATCACCAGCAATATGACGAATAAATGTTTTTAAAGTAAAAACCGATTTAATTCTTCTTTTCATTAACTACTGTAATATTGTGACTGGTTGGGAAATTACTAATAAGAAGTTCCCATCGAGTAACAGTGTGACTGGTTGGGAATTTTTTCTTAAAAACATTCCCATCGAGTAACAGTGTGACATTTGAGGGTGTTACTCGTTGTATTTGGCTCGAAGAAACTTATTGCTTATCTCTGCGTACTTTCGAGATAATAGTGACAGAAAATAAAATTTTTTTTTAATGTTAATTTTTTGCTTTTTTTTAATCATAGCCTTACTTTAGCACATAATTATAATGTATGCGTAATGTCAAATAAGTAAAAAGAGACTTCTCTGTAAAAGAGGTTATGGGGGCTCACTAATGACTGAAAAGCTATGACCTTTCTGAAGGAGTACTTTCATCAGTTCTAAAAAACAATCAAAATGAAGACATATTAAGCTGCAAACATAAAGTTGAATATGTTCACAAACGATTCTGAAAAAATATTATGGTGAAAGATTAATATTTGGCTCTATATTCTCTTGAGAAATCTCTATTTCCTCGTTTTCCAACGAAAGCAATTCATTGTTCAAGATCAAAGCACTAGCCTCTGGAAACAACTGTTTATGTAAACGAGCAAACTTTGGTTTGATATGGCTGATGTAAGGATCTGAGCTAATTAGAAAGCTGTGGATAATGTCTAAATTAGTCTGAACTCTACCGATTTTTCTTGTATGTGCCATTCTAACATTCCGGAAATCTTTATTCCTCGCTTCGGAAGCTTCTTCGGAAAGCATGCCTATCGGAATAAAGGAGAAATTTTCACAAATATCAGCACCGTGTATCAACAATTTATGGACACTTGAAGGCATGTAATACCATGGATATAAGTTTACATATAGCATTGCTGTTTCTTTACAATATTCCCTAAACAAGTTGGTATTAATAAGTTGACCAGATGAAATTGTTTGTAAAATGACTGCAAATCTCTTGATTAAATCAGGGTGGATACCCGTTATTTCAGCAGATACTTCATAATTTTCAAAAAACCTTGCCGTGTTACCGTCATTGGTTGTACCAAATCCCTGTTTTACTATGTCAATTAACAAACCAGTTCTTTCCCGGAATTCTTCTTGTGTCAAATTCTTTTTAATTTCTTTTAACAATTTATCTTCTTTTCGTGCAGCCCACTTTTTGAAGTCTAAGTTGTACGAAATGTGTAAAATACATTCCATACATCTTATCCACATATGAAGCGAAGACAGACCATATTTATACATATCTTCTCTGATGAGTCTTTTGGATACAAAGTCCAAGTCATTCATTTTGCTAGGTGGGGTATTGCAAATATTACAAACAGCTGCAGAAGAAGTATTGGAAATCACAGTAGAAATTTTCCCATCAATCATAGTCATGTACAAATCATGTTTAATATCAAAATTATCTACAATTGTGGGAACAAGATTACGAATTTCTTCCTCTAAGGATGCACTTTCCTTCTTTATCAATTCATTTGTTTCTTTTGCAAATATAAAGCCAATTGGACGACAATAGTTTGTTGAAGAGGGAGCAGGATTTTGCCACAAGATAGTACCACTCTCTTCTTCCAAACGAAGCGGAACCAAACTAATCATGAAAACTGAAGAATCGTCAATTTTAGTGTCGGAGTGTGACTTTTGTTTATAATTACTTTGAGAAGATGACCCGTCAAAACCCCATTTGCTTATTAGTTTTAGCGATTTTTTGTCGGCAGAGTTGTGCTGAATTGTTTTTAATATCCTATTAGTTGTCAAATCTAGAAGCGATTGAAGTCTTATCTTAGCATCAGATTCAGTTACAGTTATGTCTGACTCTGGAGGATAACAAGTTTTTTTAGCTTCCAGGAGCTTTTGATAGGATGGAAGACCATACATTTTCTCTGAAGCAAGAATAGTTCTTAAATTTCGATATTGCCATTTTGACAAATTTGTTGAGGTGTAAAGCGCTAACGTTTTATCATCTGGTAAACACGGTTTGTCAGTCTTTTTAGCGAATAGTACATCATATACCATCTCACATTTTTCCTTGTTTTGGCTGAGTTCGTTTAATATAGCTGCTAATTTTGTTTTTTTAGACTCTTTTAATTTGGCACATAAAGCATAAACTAATTCCTCCTCTGTGTGATCTAGAAGTGTTAGAGAACGCCTTTTCTTCTGTTTATCAGATATATCAACAAATGGTTTTTTACTTGTACCATAACTTAATTGATGAGTATCCACTTGCGTTTCGAAATTTGGAATTACTTCCTCGGCAACTTTAAAAATGCTGCTTAAATAGATATTTTGACATTTTGGCCAAACTATTTGGGATTGTAACCAGTCTGAATTTTTGTTAAGAAAGGTCTTTTGAGCTCTACTGGAAGCAGACCATCTTTTTGAGATATTACTTGAAAAATAATTTAATAGTACTCAAATCTTCGGAAGACAATTCAACACCAATACGTTCAATAAGGGCATTAAATAAAAATTCGACATTTTTAAAACCACCTCCTGATTTAAGAACAACGTATAAGTCTAAGTTGGTGACAAATGCGGACATATTATAATTTTAAGGAAAATTGAAAACAAATTAGAATCAAAGATATCAAAGACAAAGTGACTTTGATTTTAACAAAAAAAATTACGAAAACAAATTCGACGAAAGAAAGACAAACAAAAATAATTTGATTTTAAAATCCAAAGATTCAAAATACAACAATAACAAAACAAACAAACAACAAGCATTTCTTCAAGCGCACAGAAAAAATAAGGACACGTCTTATCGCAACCACATTTAGTTGTACACTGAGTGAGGTGTACGCGCGCCTTCGTGACCGTATTACGTTACGTCATGAGAGGCGGCCATCTTGTTATCCCGGCAAACTCGCGTCGAAGCTCCATTTTGCTGGCCAGCGGACCTATTGCGATATGAGTAAGGCTATGATTAAAAAAAAGCGAACAATTAACATTAAAAAAAAATGTTATTTTCTGTCACTATTATCTCGAAAGTACGCAGAGATAAGCAATAAGTTTCTTCGAGCCAAATACTCAGAATTATTAGTTTTCTAACATATGTGAATGCCATCTCGACATCGCTTAAGGTTTTTGAGAAATTGAGTAAAATGTACTCACTCCCATACAAAAAAAAAAGAAATATTTTTTATAGAGAAAAGTATTTGAAGTAGGACAATAATATTTTTTTGCCTTATCTGTTATCATTATATCAACAATAAAAAAAAATATCAGCGGTCTACTATCAATGTCCACTTTTTTTTAATTTGGGACCAGTGTGCGGCGGGAGCGTGGCAAGGCGCGAGCGCGGGAGAGTCCCTGCGCCGTGGTTGGTTGGGGTGGGATTGATTACCTACGAATTTATCGAATGATCGTTGCGTATGCGTTGTGTATGAATGTTTGCGTTTGTTTGTGTGTGAAAGCGCGGTTATAGGGCTAGTAACAGACGCGCCGCCTTTAAATACGGTTGGTTCACACTTACGGATTTCAGTAAACATGAAAAAAAAAATACCTACCCATTTTATTGTTGATTTGGGTCGAGAATCATTAGCATAATTACGTCCTTGAATTTGACTAGGATGCAAATAAACAGCTTGTATAACCAAGTTGATTTTTTGTTGTCTCTCAAAATGTTTAAACTGTAACGTGCTGTTTTTATCTGGTAATAATGTTACAATTTTAGAACAGGCATGAGAGTGGAAATTTATTTCACTAGTAAAAAATTGCAAACATGTCTCACATAAATACATTTGACCTTTATGGTGGGAAACTTGACGTTTCACTAAGCGTAAAAGGTCCTTTAACAAACAATAATGAGCTCTGTTATTTTTCTCGAAATACAATAAATTAATATGTTTATCTTTCTTACAGTTTGTCACATAAAGAGGGCCAGTTACAGTGTGATGTTCATCCAGTCCGTAAATATTAATACTTAGGTCACTGTTATTTTTTTCAAACAACCTGATGTCTTTAACGGATGGCGGGAATGACATCCCTTTCATATTAAATATCGTTCTAAAATCTGGGTATGAGCTTGGCCTACAGACATTATTGTTAGCTGGAAATAATGCTGCTAAGATGCTCCATAAAAAACAATATTCATCGTTATTTTTAATGTTTATACAACTCTTTGAATTCTTAATAACAGATGGTAATTCTATGTAAGAACCACCTCTCATGGGAGAATACTTATTTATATTTATTTCTAAATGACTTAGTAATGTAAATGACCATCCAGATTCGCAGTGCTCAAATTCAGTTAATTTCATCTAAAAGTCTCTCTTAAATTTGAGTAAATTTCATTCAAATCAGTACTTTCATAAATAACTTCGTATTTTGTATTAAATGACTTCAGCTGTTGCTCACCTGATTTAGGTAAAACAAAGTAAGCAAACAACTCAAAGTTAACTTTAATACTTTTATGTTTTAATAATGATAACTCAATAAATATCGTCTCGCTTACCATCCAAGAACGCCTCCGATAGAAGGTACTCGTCTTCTATGGATGGGTTTAAGCGATATGTCATTATTCTGTTTTTAAATGCTGTAGCTATTATATCAATATGCTCAAACTGACTTTATCAAACAATTCGATTTATGGATATTAGTTCGTTTATGATATCTGTATTCATGTTTCGGTATCTCAATTTTACATTTATCACAATAAATAAAACTTGATGGTGAACCAGTAGAGGATGATTTCACTGAAAAGAAAAATGATGGATAGTTTAAAATATTTATTTAATTAAACAAAACTACATTTAAAATACACATTTGTCTTAGGTTAATTAATAGATATAGTATAATGATACAGTGATTAATAACAAGTTATTGGATTAAATATGATTATTAAGTTTTATAAAAGTTACTTTATTCTACTGGAACGAGCTCATAAAAGTGGGTGTGCGATTTTTAAATTCTTTCCTCGTCTCCTTTATAAATGCATTTAAATGCTTCCAGGGCTCGGTGTCCGAATTGGTTTTATTTTTAATAGTTATTACGGAGTGTCGCCATCGATTGACTGGCGGTACCCGTTCGATTTCGGCACTGTTATAAATTTTTAGCTCAATATAAAAGCTCCCAGTTTTCTCTTCGTCAATCTGTCGTGAGAAACCATTGGCTAATCTACGCGTCACGTAGGAGTAGATAGGTGCTGTTTTTTACCGACGCTGTTATTCAGTTGGTCATCGTCGCTATCCGTGCCGAAGAGATCACGTACCGTAGCTCTCGGCTTCTTACTCGTGCTAGGCTGGCTGCCCGATGCCTTCTCTGCACTCTTTCGCTTCTTTTTGATGGTCTTGACTGGAGCGTCAACTACTGACTCATCTGAAGACGGGAACAACTGGTCAGCCATTTGCTTGGACCTGAGAAAAAGTAAATTTTATTAATTAACTAATTAGTAACAGTAATTTATCAATAGGCTAATAATTGAAATATCACTTTATTGCTTTATCCGACTGACTTATTATGTTACTCATTTGATGAATGATAGAAAAGTAGTATGTTTGAATATTAGAATTATCGAATAGTAGTATGATTGAATATTCGATTGATTGAATAGTAGTATGACTGAATATTAGAATTATCGAATAGTAGCAAGATTGAATATAAGAATGATCGAATAGTAGTATGATTGAATATTAGAATTATTGAATAATAGTATGACAGAATATTAGAATGATTGAATATAGAATGATTAAACAATAAAATGACTATGTGTACACAGATAAACAAAAGTATGTAAAACAAAGTAACTTACATCTTATAGAAGATCTGCTAAAGCTTGTAGGTACTTATGTGTCGATGTGCTCGTATACTGATGATACCCTTCTGGACTATAATGTTGAATTTGCAAAATGTTGAATTTGCAAAATGTTGAATTCGCAAAATGTTGAATTCGCAAAATGTTGAATCCCAAAATGTTGAATTCGTAAAAAGTTGAATTTACCATCCGGACCACAATGTTGAATTTGCAAAATGATGAATCCCTAAATGTTGAATTTGTAAAATGTAATTTTATCGAGATTATTGTATTGGTGTATTATAGAAGGTGTATTTTTATTTATTAACATACTAAATTCAAAACAAAAACTCTTTACGTGTAATCCGTAATTTTACAAACTCCACATAAAATCATTAACTAAAACAACAAAAAACTCTTTTCTTGTAATCCTTATTTTTTTTTAAACTCCACTTGTAATCATTAACTAAAACATAACGTGTAATCCTTAACTAAAAAAAATTAAAAAGTCAAAAAAAATTGAATTAAAATCCTAATTTAAGTCTCATATAAATAACTTTTTTCAAACAGGAACTTTATCCGAAACAGGAACCTCCCGAAACAACCGTGTCCGGTGAGGACCTGTGTCAGGCGGAAGGTGAGGACGCCATGCCGCCTCTCAAGTCACTCCTCAAAGAGGGGACTTACTGCCGCAATCGTGGAGTGCCCAGCACTGGGTTGCGATAATCGCACTCTCCACGTCGCCATGAGATCCCGCCCCCGATGTCCCACAGATGCGGCCCCGAACCGATCCCTGTGGGACACCGCACGACATCTCTCGCCGGTTCTATTCACCTAGGTGACTGGGGTAGATGACAACCCTGTCCGTCAAATAGGCCTCGACCACATGGCAAAGGAGGACCACACGGCGGTGGTGGCGGCGGCGGCTCCAAAATCAAAATCAAAATCAAAAGTCATTTTTTTTCAAAATCAAAAGTCATTTATTCAAACTAGGCTGAGAGTCAGCACTTTTTGAACGTCAAAATTACATAAGACAGTCCCCCCAAAAAGCCCGCCCTTCACCACTTCCTAGTGCTTTAGCTGGGAAGAAGAAGTGGCGCAACAAACTCCCCAGCAGCACAGCTGTCTGTTATGTTGGAAGAACTTGATTCTATACAATAATAGCATATAACCATCATTCAACGATAAATGAAAATTTAATTAATAAAAAATAAATGGTTTATGCAGTCAAGTTAAATAAACAATGATATGAAGTAATTCATATGACCTGTCAGTAGTTAAGCTAATTCTGGTGAAAGAACATAAACGTTGTCTTGAGTTAATCACAGCGACCAACAATTCTTATCGTTTAAGTAGTCGTTGATAGAATAGTATGCCTTCGAACAAAGATTTGATTTTACTTTCGCTTTAAACGCATTAAAATGTAAATCTAGCAAAGAAGAAGGAAGCTTGTTATAGAAGGTTATACCAAGCCCAGCAAATGAGTTATGAACCCTATGAAGCCGGTGAAAGGGAGCACGTAGTTTGTCCTTATTTCTAGTATTAATATTATGAGTATCACTGTTTTTAGTGTATAAGTGTATATTTTGCCTAATATATAAGATGTTAGCGAAGATGAATTGTGATGCCACCGTGAGAATACCAATATCTTTAAAAAAATCTCTCAGAGAAACTCTAGCACCTAGTTGGTAAATTGCACGAACAGCTCGTTTTTGAAGAACAAAAATATTATGAATGTCAGCCGCTTTACCCCACAGCAGAATGCCGTAGGACATAACGCTATGAAAATAACTAAAATAGACTAACCGAGCTGTATCAACGTCAGTGTATTGTCTTACTTTTCTGACGGCGTAGGCGGCCGAACTGAGCCTTCCCGCTAGGCTTGATATATGTGATCCCCACTGAAGTTTAGCATCTACTGTTATGCCAAGAAAAACGGCCGATTCTACAGTTGCAAGCACCTCATCATCTAAGACGATGTTGGGTCCCAGATTTCTTACATTCGGTAAAGCGAACTTTATACATTTAGTTTTCTTGGCATTGAGAACTAGATTATTCGTGGTAAACCAATGCGTAACCCTTGAGAGTGCACTGTTTACGTCGTCAAAATCTTGTCTATTCCTGTCTACTTTAAAGATAAGAGAGGTATCATCAGCAAACAGTACAACGTCACAGATACCCTTTACTGCTTTTTTGCTCCATTCTGAAATAAAAATAAACAAATTGTTAAATGTTTAGTTCATATTATCTACTGAACTAATGATAACAGGACCCATCATTGAGAGAAAATCGCATCATCAAACATCAACATGTACATATTCCTTTTATGGTTCTGTACCCGAAGGGTGCCAATGGAACCCTATTACCAAGACTCTGCTATCTGTCCGTCTGTCTGTCAGTGGGCTGTATCTTATGAACCGTAATAGATAAACAGTTGAAACTTTCACAGAATGCTACTATAACAACAAATAGTAAAAGTTAATTGAAAACAAGCAGTTACCCTTGGCAAGACAGAAAAACCTAGAACTGAAACTAATTGCAAATAAAACATTACTTACGTGCCGAAGTGGCACGCCGACCACCTCACTTCTGCTCGCCCCCCTCGCTCCATTCTTAAATAAAAAAACAAATTGTTAATAACATGACACTACCAGGACTGTAATTAGATTAATTATAAAATTAACTTTGATTTTTCCTATTATTTGGTTAAAAATGCCCAAAGCTTAGACACATCATAGTGAAGCGGATACACCAAGAGAGTAAAACTAGTCACTATAACATCATTATGTGTATGTAGGTAGGTTATTCACAGGCCTCCAATTGTTGAACAGGTATGAAAGTAATTGAATCTTTAGCCCACAAATAATTACTAATGAACCAATCATACTTACTTTTCACTGTCACCACCCCGGCAGCATCTAAAAAAATGAAAGAACACTATAACCATGCAAAAACAAAATCAATTAGCATATTACAGGCAGACTGCACAATTTAGTAGTACTCATAAACATTTTTATTAGTATGCCCAAAGCCTCAGAAACATTCCAGTAGCTGCCACACCATGTTAGCAAAACACTTCCACAGTCCCCTCAATAAGATAAACATTCAGAGAAGCTTTCAATCATTGCATCATCGTCATTACCATCATACCAGATAGTCGCGATCATCAGATGCGCATGTATGGACACGTCTGTAAAACAAAAATCACTTGAATCTATCGCCAGTAAGTAAATACAACTGAATTGCGATTATTGTTTTGAATTTGCTAGTCCACATTATAAAAGATATTTTAGGTAGATACTTGTAGGTCGCAAAGATAGCCAATGAACTTATCCTGATAAAACAGCGCCCATTGTAGTCTTTCTATAAAAAAATAATAACAATTCTTATAATAACATTAGCACTAATGAAATAAAAATTCTCAAATGAAGAATATAAACTTACGTCTTTGCCGTTCGGGCTCGTAACTGATGTGCTTTTCGAAACTTTTTGACAGGCAGAACTTCTTGAAGTTAGTGGTGCCAACAATCAGTAAAAATAATCCACTGTTGATTTCCTGTTTCATTTTCAATTTTTATAATTGAATTATTATCTTATTACGAATCCCGATACCGATAAGGTAATATTTTTTGTGAACTCATTTATTACGATAAGTGTGTGTGACAAAATGATTAAAAAGACATCAAAACCGGCTAAATTGACTCGCGTTTTGTAATAACTGTAACGTGCCAACATTCAGTTTTTTGAAGAAGATAAAAAGTCTATACCTGTGGAAACCGAATGAGTGATCTAGCCCCATTCATTAGCTATACAAAACACCCGACACTCCAAACAAGCCACTTATAAACATTCGTTGTTTTTACGACTTTGCGATAAGAGCCGACCACCCACGGCGTTACGTGTCTGATGACGTAATCGAGGTCGCACGAGCGGTTAGCATACTTAGATTTTTGGTGTCGCTAGTCGGATCCTGGGTATGAACAGAAGTCATTAACAGCTACCTATCTATAGCGACGACTCGGATGCGACTTGTGGGCACACGAACGAATTATTTTTGGACCCATATGCTCGGTGCTTGGCATCGAAAGTGTTATTATTTTTCTTCCCTATATAACATACACACACACGTACACAGACATACATTGTAAAATACATTATCAAATAAAATCATGTAACTGAAATTTGTTGATAATTCCTACGATGAAATTCTATTCCTAAACCAAACTTTTCGATATTTTCGTAGAGTTAGCGAGTTCCATCACTACGAAATTTCTCGAACTCCATACATTTTTACAGGTATTTCGGAGCTTGATATCTTTGTTTTTTTCCATGACAATGAGTAAGTTTTTAGAGTAATTAGAAAGTATAGTTCCTTCTTGTGCAGTTTAGACTAATTTTCCAATTCTGAAACCTAAAGTACCATGTAAAATTAGCTATTACATAAACATGGCCGATTAGTTCTCTTTTCCAGAAAATCCTATCATATCACAATTATACTGGCATATTATTACAATATAAAGGTAGGTATCGGTAGATAAAGGTTTATGTAGTATTATTGTAACATTTTTTTATTAGAAACACTCAATATAACTAGGATGAGCGTTTACAAAGTCATGCGTTGTAATACGCGAATTCATAAAAATGGCTCCGCGTAGTATGAAGTTTGAGTTTCAATAATATGAAAATGTTAGGTTCAACTTTCAAGAAAACGCCGCTGTTAGATTACTTGTTTAATCAACAAGACACAAGCAAAATTTCGTGCAAATTCACATTGTAATTTTATCAGAAATCATCATAACACGGGAACAAACACACTTTCAACCACTTGTCCGTTTTCAACATTCGTTTATGAAAACAAATGACGTAATTTGAGTACGCTTCACAATTTAAATTATGGCCTGCTCTTTCAAGAACCCAAAACTGTTTACAGTAGGCGGCTAAACACAATAGAAACTTGAGTGGACCTTTTTTTGTGAGCGAGGTCGTTAACATCTCATCTGTCAGATAGCGGCGCGCGACTGAGTGGGTGTTGACGTCATATGACAGCGGTGCGTGAGCGGTTAAAATGGATTATTTCGCTTGTCTCAGGAATATCAGGAGTATTAAACTTCTCTTGTAAAAAGAAATCCAGTGTCTGGAGGCAGTCATTTGAATCCTCCTCACAGTTTGCCCTCCTTGAATGGGGAGAATTAAAATAATTTAATAAGAGAGCTTTGAATGCTCCTTCAAAAGCCACTGTACGAGGGCGGCACTGAAAATTTCGGGAATCAAGGAAGTGACACAACATTACTATTTAAAAATGTATTTATTGCTTTTCGAAGTATTCTCCGCGAAATTTGACACATTTTTCCATACGATGGAACCAATCGTTGAAGCAACCATTCCATTCGGAAGTTGGGGTCTCCAAAATGGCCGTTTTGTAGGCGTCCACAGCTTCTTCAGGTGATGAAAATCTCTGTCCACGCAATTTATTCTTTATTTAAGGGAAAGTATAAAAATCATTAGGGCGTAGGTCGGGGCTGTACGGCGGATGGTCTAATAATTCTATGTTTTCTTGCTCTAAAAACTCTTTTGTTCTGTGCGCGGTGTGAGAACTCGCATTGTCGTGACGGAGGATGATGCGGCGGTTGCAGTTCTCTTTACGGAGTTCAGAAACGACCTGTGGCAAACAAATGCTAGCATACCATTCTGCATTAACCGTTCTTTGTCCCTCAAGAGGAATAGTCGTAACATGGCCGGTTTTGGAGACAAACGTGGCCACCATTTTTTTTGCAACACTCCGTGAACGAACAATTTTTGTTGGCTTTAACTCATTTTCGAACACCCAAACTCGTGACTGGTTTTTGTTTCGGGTTCGTACGCGTATATCCAGGATTCGTCACCTGATACGATGTTGTATACAGCATTTGAGGATCCTGCATGGAATCTTTCGAGAGTTCTGACGCACCAAGTAACGCGAGCCGCTTTTTGCTCTTCACAGAGCGAATGCGGTATCCATCGGGAAAACAACGTTTTTTACACCAAATTGTTCATGCAAGATTATTTGTATTTGACTCATGCTAATGTCTAAAGTTGCCTGAATTTCGCGGTATGTCACATGTCGATCTTCCTCAATCAGCTTACGTACAGCATCAACGTTTTCTTGGGTGACTGCAGTTTTTGGACGACCTTGACGGGGATCATCACTGAGCTTGACAGCACACGTCCACGTTGAAATTCAGCAAACCAGCGATAAATTGTGGTTTTGGATGGGGCTTCATCACCAAATGCAGAAATCATCCGGTCAACACACTGTTTTTGTGTTAAACCACTTCGAAAGTCATAATAAATCATCGCTCTTGAATTTTCTCGAGTCAATTCCTTTTTCTCAACGACTAAACAAGTTTGACAAAACCTTGTGACAAGACCGAGAATCTTTTTTTAAAATAAATAAATGGTATTCGATTTTTAAAACCAAGGAGTTTTCAATTAAAAAGATTTTAATATGACAGGAACAGTGGAAATATTCCATTCCCGATACTTTTAGTGCAGCCCTCGTATTAGGTGCATTATTCCTTGCCTCGTAACTCATGATGTTCGCGAAGAAATTTTCGTCAGGGTCTTGGTTGAAGTTCCGTGTCAGTATTGCATCTAAATCATATTTACCATAGAACACTTTTCAAAGGTTTTCCATGCCCTGTATAGTTTTAATTAGATTTGTCACAGATGGTATAGTTGTCTCAGTCAGACGCATTTTGTTCCCGGTTTTATATGTTTTTATATTTTCAACAGTTTTAATTTTTTTTTAGCTTTTTGCTACAGTTCATGATGACGCGAATTGCGTTTGACAGGGCCTTTATAAATTTTACCATTTGGTATGAACATACTACTGCCCACATTTAATGAATCGAATAGATTATCTATTAAAAGAGTCATCTCTATTAGTTGACGACAATCTTTGGGAAGATCCTTCCTTGCCGGCAAGTGTTCTGTCACAACAGCAACACTGCGACCTAATATTTGTGTCACCGATTTCAGCCGCATTTCGTAATTTTTTTCAGGATTTACGTGTTCTTCCGTAATTTTGTCAAGGAGACGTAACTCTCCATATGACTTGTCGGCAGCATATACCATTTGGTAATATTCCCATTTTATGTTTTTTTTTTATATTAGCTGTGACGTATGTCAAATCTTTGGTCAGCAAATTATTTCTAATGGTGCTCCCACATTGCCGTTATAAAATGTTTGTAAACATTTTATAACACCAAAACATTTACTAACAAATGTTAACAATTGTTGCACTTTGTTAGAAACTGTTACATGTTATAAGTGCTCCTACATTGATGGAAAATGTTTAAACATTTTATAACATCTAGTATTGGCTCGCAGTTTGGTTTCGCCTTCTGAGGGCCGAGGACGTCTACACGAAAATGGAAGAAGATTTGCTCATTGGAATAGCTTTTATTTTTTGTTTAAAAAAGAAGAAAAAGCGCTCTTATTGGATGCGCCAAACGCTAAAAGCTAGAGGAAAATATAGTGCCACAGACTATCTCAAGGATTTGGGTATTGACGGTTGCTTAAAAGATTTTATAAGAATGAACAGTTCCGAATTTGAATATCTACAAAATTTAATTGGGGCAAAAATAGGCAAACGAGACACTACATTTAGAAAATCTGTAAGTGTGACGGAAAGACTTGCGGTAACGTTAAGATTTTTGGCAACTGGTAGCAGTTATAAAAGTCTTGGAAATGTGTTCAAGTTGTCAGACCAAGTGATATCTATTATCGTACCAGAAGTGTGCGAGGCTCTCAATGAGGTTTTAAAGGAATACATACAGGTAAGTCAAACAACATTTTTAATTATTTTTTTATTTACTTTTAATATGATCTAATCTAATCATACTTTAGGTAGGTACCTACCTTACCTTACTAATAATTTTTTTAATAATTAACAAACCAAACATGTATTTTTTAATTTTTGATTGATTCCAACAAATCGTTTAATGATTGGGTCGAATCTTGGCTTGATTCCGATAAATTAGACGGACTCTGTGTTCTTGCGCTGGTACGAGTATGTGTCCTGGAGTTATCCGAAGAACTGGTTTCAAATGAAGCCGAGGGACTCGGTGCGGTGTAGTATCCTCTCGAGCTACAGTCAGCATTATTTTCCGAAAAAGTGGATAGATTTGGTTCAGAGTTGTATCCCCAGGAACTACTAGCGGTTGGGTCTGTAAAGGTTGTTGGAAAATCATATTGTCCCATTGTCGCATTGTACAAAATATTGTTAATGTGATGTTGAGCAGTATTCTTAGCATGACTGTTTTTTATTTGTTTCAGTTTCATCGAGACATACTCTCCAAATGCGTTATTTTCATCCCTGCTTTTTCTAGATTCGTACATTCTTTGTAAAATATTTACAGCTTCTTGTTGTGTTGGATCTTGTTCTACTTCAGGCCGTCTTCTTTTCCGAAATGGTTTTGGGGTGGCGAAAGGCGTGCCCGTAGTTTCATCAGTGACAGTATTTCCTGTTTCGTTCAAACTGAGAGTGTTTTCTGAAGCAATTCTGTTTTCTTCGTTACCCTGAAAGAATAGAATTAAACGATAATTTCAAGTTATAGGCGCGTCAAATTAGCTAAAATTGTAAAAAAATCTATAACCGCGATTTTCTTTTTCTATTACTTAACAACCCTTAACTGAAATCATATTTTTTTATAGTGTATTCTATTAATATTTCATACTTAATAAAAATATCCAATAAAATTTGTTAGAATAACGAGTTATAAATTTATTTTTCGCGCCTATTTCTTAATCTTCTATTTTTGTTCCAGATACCAACAACACCTCAAGAGTGGCTACACGTGGCAAATTCATTTGAAGAAAAATGGAATTTCCCAAATTGCTTAGGAAGTATCGATGGAAAGCACGTAGCCATACAAAAGCCAATTGATAGCGGCAGTGAATATTACAACTATAAAGGATTTTACAGCGTTGTACTTTTAGCGATAGTGGACGCAGAATACAACTTTCTGTACGTGAATATTGGCTGCCAAGGACGCATAAGTGATGGCGGAGTTTTCGCAAACACAAAATTTCGAAATAAAATTAACGACAATAGTTTGAAAATACCCAGTGACAGCTCACTACCAGGCAGAAACAAACCTGTTCCTTATGTGTTCGTAACAGATGATGCGTTCCCTTTAGAAAAACACTTATTAAAACCTTTTCCAGAACCACAGGATAGCAATTCTAAGGAAAGAATCTTCAGTTATAGACTGAGTCGTGCGAGGAGAACAGTAGAGAACGCATTTGGGATTTTGTCAGCCAGATTTAGAGTTTTACGAACTACAATATTATTAGATCCAGAAAAAACTACTACTTTAATTATGACATGCGTGCTACTGCATAATTTTATAAGAAAAACTGAATCGAGCATGATTTACGCTCCATCTCAATACTATGATGGAGATGACATAGTAACTGGTACACGTATCGATGGACAATGGAGATTAGAACAGCAGCAATTAACACCACTTGAAGCATGTGAATCCCTGACAGATGATGGGAAAGAAATAAGAAAAGAATTCGCAGAATATTTTTCAAATGAAGGGTTTTTGGACTGGGCATCTAAATATTATTAAAAGACGTTAAAATAAAACTCACCTGCAACCCTCCATCGACAGTTAAACTTGGAATATTTTTGCCTTTAAGGAACATGAGTTTTTTAAATGCAAACCATTTACTTGACTCATTAGCTCCTGCACCAGATTTATTAGATTTACATTCTCGGTTAAATTGACCTACGAGTGATCGAATCTTTTTTTCAATTACTTTTTTATCCATATTAAATTCACTGGCAATTTCCATCCAAGCATCGTGTTTTTTATTTCGGTCTTTGTAGCTCTCTGACATCGTGTTCCATAGTACTTCTCTTGCTTGAAACATTTCAATCAGTTTGTAAACATCATCGTTATTCCAATTACCGGACATATTTTATTGCTTGGCGCACGCGCAACCACTAATACACACGCACAGCGATGCACGCTGACACAAAGGGACTGACAAGCGAGACACCACGCGCAGCGACCTGCGTACTCTAACCCCCACCGCACCGCACCGCCTATCCCGCCATCACCCTTATAAAATGTTTACAAACAAAAGATAACACATGTTTTATTTTGTTATAATTTGTTTTGTTATAAAATGTTTACTAACATTACTAAACATTTTCTAACATGAAAATTTATTTGTGATTAAATGTTTGCTAACAAATGTTTACTAACGTTATTAAACATTTTCTAACGGCAATGTGTGAGCACCATTAGACCTTTAATTAAATGAGGAGTATCATACAAAGGGATTATGCTGCGACCAATAACCCGGAACATTTCATAACGCCACTCTTTGCCTTGTCCAGTTCATGTTTTTTTAATCCGGTTATGAAGTAGTATGCAATTGGTTGTTTTAAATTATTTTTCACACCCTTCACCATAAAAACAAGGGCATGGTCAGCAAATGAGGCCATTTGATTTGATGCAAACCCTTCCAGTTCATCCTTATGTGCATTAAAAAGAATTTGTGGCGTAATGGACATTTCGTCAAACATGAGACTGCAGAAGCGATCCGGCACATCCATTTCAGCTGCCACTTTTTTAATCTTTTCAAAGATGATGGTGATGATGAGGGGGATGATGGATTTATACCCGGTACTAATTTAATAGCAATCGTTTCATAGCTTTTGCTGATGGCAACGCAGCTACGTTCGCATATTTGCAGAATAGTGTAGCACGGGACTCTTTTTGAATAGTGACAAGGACATCACTTTTTCTTCAATTGAAAACTGCCTTCCTTCGGATTTATTTTTAGACTGAAGTTGCATGTGAACAGTTTCGCTGATTTTGTCATATTTTTTGTCACTTGTTGAAATGCAACTTTATTAGACAATTTTTCTGCATTAGCTAATCGGTTTATTCCCATCTCGGCACCTTCCCATCTCGGCACCCATGAATTTATTTATCTTGTCTACGAAAAATTCCCATTTCGGCACCCTCTCATGAAACATTTTAAGGTACACAAAAAGAAACGGAAACACAGTATCAGTATAGTAAGTAAATCAACTTTATTATTCATTAAATCATTTTTGTTTCTTTTTAAATTACCATTTTCACAGACAAGCCCTTGAATCGCTTTTTGGAGGCTCCATTATCTCTGCCTTGGCAGTAACATAACAAATTTTAAAATATATGAAAAATTCACGGTTCGTAGGAATAATTGTTTTAAAATCTTTCCAGCAATTATGTAAAAACATATTACAAAAATCAACAGTTATTATGTACAATTAACGTTTAATCAGTATAACCGGGACGTAGGCAAAAGGGCGTCCATACTTTGGGGACTTCCATACTGGTACTAAATGCTAATTGCTATAACTCGCTGTACATTCATTTTCAGTCTTAATTATCACATAAATCGGAATTGTATATTTTCATACCTACATAATAGGTAAAAATTCTAAATATAAAAAAATATTAGTCTTAAAAATATCTGAAATAATAAAATCACCGCAAGTTGTTACTCTTCATACAAAAAACAAACTAAAAAAAAAATATTACACTAATCAACAGTTGTAAATAGACTATTTTTTAATCTTCTATATCACAGAGAAATCAACATATCGCACACCTAGATAAAGAGTAGCACAACTCAAAATACCTCTTTTTTCAGGAACAGCAAAAAACGTTTTACTCGTTTTCTATTTGACCGATTTAAATGATTGTTGGATGAGGTTGTATATTATTTTACTAAGATATTAATTTGATCAATTACTTACCTTCAAATACACGTATACATTTTTAATTATTTTTTTTCGTGTTATATTAGTAATCGTGACTAAATCATTGTTCAATATTTTTATCAACTCAAATTGATTTCATATTAGTGATTTTTTTAAAATTAATCCTGTCTTAATGTGAATATATTTTTTTAAAATCTTTACATAAAGAGTAGTGTATCTAAATTATTATTTGTATAATTATTATAATAATGAAGTAAAACATTATATTTAATTAAGACACATCTTTATTTTGTATTAAGGTAACAAACAAATAAAGATAATCAAAAACACATCACTTGTTCGGAAAATAGAATGAACACCTTACATTATTCTAATTTGAGATCCATTAAACTTTGAACAGGTTAGTAAAACGTTTAACAAAGTAGACATTTTTCTTATAATTTAGGTATTAAGTTCTCTTTAATCAGTACTAGACCATTAAGTCTATAAACTACAGGAAAAGTAGTATATTTTTTTATAAATAGCACAGTCTTTGGAAGATATTTTAAGAATGACTTAGTTACAAAAACACGTACTTATTACTCAACATAACAGGCATGAGAAATGTGGGTACTAGGTACCAACAATTATCTGTTTTCACTTAACTTAAATAACCAAAAAAAACTACAACAAAAAGGTAACATTAATAAAGGCATCTAAAACACTTAACTATTCTATTATTATCAGTCTCATCGAGAGGATTAAACTTATTAGTTAAATCAGACTTTTATTTTCAACCTTTACCTAATATCTATTATAGGCATCTAAAACTATAATAGTATTGTTACAGGCTCACCGACAGAATTGTAAACTGTTTTACTTAATTAAATCAGACTTTTTAGTATTATCTATAGTTATCAAAAAACATAAAAACATAAGTATTCAGATTTTCTTCCAAACAATACCGACATACACCTATGTATGTAGGTATTGTTTGGAAGAAATTTCTTCGCGTAATTTTTATTCTATAAATCTAGTGCATTTTTGTAATAAGAATTGACGTAACTCTGTGGAATAATATTCTTATCAATTAGTTCCGTAATGTCCCGCTTTTTATTGGCACCCAATGGTATTTTTTGCAAATACGCTTGTGTCAAAGTTGGAGAAAATTGGTGATCTTGTGTGCGTCTTTGATTTCTTACAAACGCTTTTTTAAAAACTGTCTCTTCATAAGAAGTTTTATAAAAAAATGACATTGGTTGTTGCTTTTCAACGCGAAGTTGTTTGATATCGTGCCATTTTATTTGTTCTCTGTCAACATTAACAGTGAAATTGTTTCCCCATTCTTCTTGAAGGGCTTTCAGATCATAGAACTTGTCATGTGTAAGTTCTTCCACATGATAAGGTTTCCCAGTCTTTTTAGCTGTTCTTATTAAAGTCGCGTATTGTTGTGGACAGTATATCGGGCCTGATTTAGTGTATCGTTTAACTTGTTTTTCGATAACGCTATGCACATTATCGCCTTCATTTTGCGAATGACCACGAATCAAAAATTTATGAGTAATTGAGTTTACTCTCATGGTTGCAACAGCAAATGCGTAGGCAGACAGCAGATATTTATTTTTTTGCTGACCACAGCAGTTGTCACTATAAAATATAAGGTCCAGTTCGGTACCCGATGTACTTTTCTCAACAACCATTTGTATATATTGCAGTACACAGGATCCAATTTCCACAGCACCACGTTTGCCTTCGATTTCGTCCCAAAAGAAGCATATTACATCTTTTGCATACAAGTCACTAATCGTGAAATTTAGGCAATTAATTCTAGATTTATAAAAAAACAAGGATACTTGCCCTTTTGGCAATTGCATCACGGCTTGGAGATCGTAAACTGCAACAACTACATCTGTCCTTTTCTTGTCAGCTTCCTTTTCTGATCTGGACAACACTTTCTCTTTCAAATGTTGGTCATAAGCCTCACGCAGTTTTTGTTGTTCTTCTCCGATAGCATTTTTGAATGTTTCACAAAGATCACACGCATCTTTTTTGGGGATGTGAAACGAAATATTAAACTGTGTATTAAAAATACGATTAAAAGTTGATGACGAAGCAAATGGTAAACATTCATTTTCGCGTAGATCTTTATAATCTCGGTATAGATCCGCAAGTGATCTTTCGCTTGGAATGAATTCTCTCGTTGTTTGTGCTCGAAGGTAATGAGATTCTATTCTGGGGATAGACTTAATGAAAGTGACGACACTTTCTTTTATTTCATTATCTATGGTGGAATGCTGTCCGTGCTTACCCCTCCGGTCATCTTCTATGAAACCGCCCTCCTGTCGTTTTGAAAGAGCTGTCCTAATGCATTGGTCGCTTATGTTTAGTGTAGCTTTAAAAAAAGTCTTGCAGACTCTAATACGAGTGTCTTCAACTTCAAAAATAAATGCAGAATTTAGTGCCCTAAAATTTTGGGTACTGCTGTATCTATATTTAGGCTTAATCTCTTGTGTGTGCCTTACAATGAACTCTCTTTGCCGTTGAAGTTCGCCTAGTCCCCAAAATTTGTCGAACAAAGATTTGCGTAATACTTCACTTATTTTAGATTTGCATTTAAATTTGCAATTATCGTGGCATGGAGGCTTAACCGCTCTTTCAGGGACTCTCTTATTAGTTGAACTTACATAAGCCTTTCCGGTATTTCGACGAGATTTCTTAAGATTTGTGAGCCAACCAGCTGGTTTTCTTGTTCTTTTCCTACCCCTTTGAAGGCTGTCAGGATCAACAGACTGGTCTATGATCGGTTGAGAAGTAGAAGCTTCAACAGGTGGATTTTCGTTTAAAAGATTGGGAGAATCCGGCATGGCAGACGGCACAGAGTTACTACCTATTTCTGTATTACTGCTGCTTGAAGAGCTGCTGGAACTACTAGAGGATGAGCTAGAACTAGAGGAGGAGCTGGAGGAACGAGATCTTTTTCTTGTCTTTTTTTTACCTCTTTGTAGGCTTTCAGGATCAGCAGACTGGTCTATGATCGGTTGAGAGGTGGATGGTTCAGTAACCGGATTGTCGTTTAAAAGATTGGCAGAATCCGGCATGGTAGATGGCACGGAGTTGCAGAGTTGAGTTGGTGGTGTAGTCTTGTTGGGACTATTAGAACTGGAAGACGAGGTAGTACTGGAGGATCGATACCTCTTTCTTGGAACGACGAGTGATGGACGGTAGCTCTCTTTGGGAGGTGGGTTGAAGGGCGGATCCGCATCTGAATCGTCTAAATCGCTACATTCTCTGTTAACCGGAGAAATATAGTACGATGGTTTCACCTGGGTGCTGGCTGATGGTGGTGCTAACGTTGCTGGATTCTTTTGTGACTCCATGGTGCCATTTTCAGAGATTTCTTCCATCACCATGGTGGTATTTGAAGGTGTTGTGGAATTCTCTTGGAGTTGTTTCTCCACATGACTGCGTTCAGGCTCATTTGAACTGGTCTCCATCACCTTCTGTAGAAGTAAAAGGCCACGGCCCCTCATCATCTGTAGCAAAAAAATACGAAGTTAATAAAATTCACGAATACCAAATTAACTCAAAAAAGTTTATAAATTGCAGTATTTTATTAAAGAATTAAAATTTATTAAATCAGTTTCAAAAATACAAAGGCAACTCTAAATATTCCTATAACAAAATAAACAATAGCATTTATTGTTTTAGAATAAGAGCGAATTTAAATTTAACCAGCAATAACAGACCAACTCAAATAGTTCCAAATAATTTCACCAACACTAAACTATTATTAGTTAGTAAAACAAAAATTACTTACATTCGTCAACAATACTGGTATAAGTGGAAATAGTTTGAAGAACACCCAAGAAACAAGACCGATTCAATCACGAATACAAAATCAACTCAAAATAATTCACGCTTTATTACTGCGGTTTGCCACGAATACAAAACTAAGTCGAAATAATTTAGTCTTTGTGCGAGTTGACAGCATATTCCCCTGCGGCTGACATGTCGTAACTGGTGATGCGTTACTGTTGTTGGTGGGGGGTGACCGTGGAGCTACTCAGAAAGACTGACTTACAGCGCCATCTAGTTTTTTAGGAATGAAGTTTGTACACAGGTGTCTTTGGAGTTTATGTAGTTTTCGGCGCTGATTCCGATAATTGCAATAACTCAATTTTGGATTATTTTGAGTTGTGCTACCCTTCATCTAGGTGTGCGATATAAAAAAATATTAGTCTTAAAAATATCTGAAATAATAAAATCACCGCAAGTTGTTACTCTTCATACAAAAAACAAACTAATAAAAAAATATTACACTAATCAACAGTTGTAAATAGACTATTTTTTAATCTTCTATATCACAGAGAAATCAACATTGTACATAATTTTCTTACAATAATAGCAATAATTTTAAACATTACTTATCAAAAATAAATAAAATCACAGTTACTTTGTCGTCGTCCACGAAACAAATATGGCAATTATTGCAGACAGTTGTTCTATGCAGCTTTTTAAATTTATCGAACCATTTTCATAATTTGCTACAATTTGGTTGATTTCGGCATGGGACTTTACGTATTTCTCTTTTTTCTTGGAAATAGGAATGTTACACTTGAAAAATTTGATCATTTTAAATGCAAACCACCTTGTATCATGTTTCACGACACTTAAATATTTGATTAAAGTAGGTCGTTTGCCGACACGCCTATTTAATCTCCCATTCCAACCTTCTACGCTATTGGTGGTACGGTGTCTCTCGCCGTAACAACACCATTTAGCCATCCATTCTCTTGCTTCGTTTGGAGGTCCATTTTCCAGCCATTGTTGAACCATGTAATCGTTGAATTTGGTGTAGTTAGGATCATCATAACTGAAAGGAAATAAAAGTAATAAATAAATAAAAAATACGAATGATGTACCTAGCATGTCAAAATTAATAGAGATAAGTGCCAAAATTAAGCATACCTGTCTTCCATAATCAGTATGAATCCCTCTGCTATTGCCGGCTGAGGAAGTAGCGCCAGCGCCACACATTTTTTTATGTGGTTTACGGATTCATCATGATTGGTTAAATAAAGGGATTGCGCTTTACGTAGTAAGCACCGTGTGTAGTGTACAATGCATCCTTTTATAGTCGCCCTTGGAAAAACTTTTTCTGCAGCCTTGATCGCTGCAACTTCGTAATCAAATGTCATTTTATTCGGCTTCATCTTTGGAAAGACAGTACGAATCAACTCAAACATTATTTCGTAGGTTTTCATGTTTTTGCTGATTAATAGGCAATATAAAAGAGGCACTATATTCGTATGTCGCTCTGAACTGCCCAGATCACCCGATATGACATATAATTGTTTAAAAGGACTTGGACAACATTTGAAAGTGCCATCAAGAAAGAAATGTTTTACCCGGTAAATGCATTTCCGGGTTTGTCGACTTGAGAATATTAAAATTCTGTCTTCATCATCACTATAGTCAGCGGTCAAACATTCTTTATAGTCCGGTGGAATGACTACCTGACTCGCAATATCATATTGAGTTTTTGAAACTTTTAAATGTTTATTACGATGCCTGTACAGTCTTGATTTAATATTTTCAAGATCTGGTAACACTTTTGCAACACGAACGCTGCGGTTTTTTTTACAGGCGACTTTTTCGTATATTTGACACACGGACGACATATCGTCGCACACTTGTTGTTCACACTGATATATGATATCTTTAACTTCATTTTTTTCAAAGTTTGGCACACACTCGGGTGAATGTCTGTTTTCATTTAGCACTATGTCACCTTGTACAGTCATACGCCCATAACACCCGTATTTTATTTTTGAGTTCACGCATCGCCACCTTGTAGAGTCCTTATTTTGCTTTTGTACATAGTATTGATGACCTGCGTGTAGAAGTACCTTTTGGCCACGTTGGGACTTCACATAATTTAGCACTGATCTCCCATTACTTGGTCCTGCACTCATTATTATTTCGTAACTCACTTGAACTTAAAACGTGACGATCCGTTTATCTCTAAAAAACTAGAAATACTGATAAAATGACTGAAGAGTAAACACATGCATAACGACTGTAATTGTACATTAAACTGGCTTGGCACCGGCCGCATTGCTAATTGTCTCTATCTCGCTCTTTCTTTTGTTAGTTTGCGCTATTGTCTTATTATACTATCTAGACTGAGCACTTCTAATTTAGTATTACACAAAAATGAACCATAATGAGCAGTCGTTAGGTTTACTTTGGTTTGACTGTCTTAACCGAGGCGAAAGAGATAGCCAGAAAATATGACACTTACTTACTTGCTTACTTATTACTTGCGTATTTTTTTTTAAGACCCATGAAAATATATTTTACTTTGTTCACTAAACACTAAAAATTTAAAATTAAACTTATTTTATAGGTATTTTTTTTTACATTTTTTAGTTTTGAGTCAATTTGATTTACTCACTATACTGATACAGTGTATCCATTTTTTGATGACTCTACATAACAACGACTAATGACGGAGTGCCGAGATGGGAATTTTTCGTAAAGATGATAAATAAATTCATGGGTGCCGAGATGGGAAGGTGCCGAGATGGGACTAAACCAGCTAATCGTGCTCTGGATGACTGTCCTTTTTGGCGCAAACGACCTATTTCATTTTGAAGATACTTCATTTTTGTCAGGGGTGGTCTCATTTGTATGCAATTGAACCGCACCCCAATACTTTCACGAGCACCTGAAAAATACAAAAACATCATAAATCATAATTACTATATACAGGGATTGTTACGAAGTCAAAGTCAAAGTGAAAGCATTTATTTCAAATAGGCACTTAAAAGGCACTTTTGAACGTCAACATTTACATTAAAAGAGAATTGATTCTAGTCGCGAGAAGGATGAGTTCTCGGATAACATAAGGGATGGAAATTATTAATGAACTTCCATGTCTTTGCGGGAGCACTAGACACTGACAAGATAAAAATAATACAAAGCAGCCTTACCTTGATTCCCACAGCTAGATCCTCCAGTTCAGGTTTCCACGCACTATTGCAGCCCTTGTGAAAGGGGGGACACAACACTCTAGATATCGAATAACTATCGATTTGATGTCTTGAAGTTTCTTGAGGTGCTAATACCATCCCAGGAAGACTGCTTGCGCTTACCATCGCGCTTGCCTATATCTTAATCAGTGAATATGTACAAATTACAAACGCTTAGAAAAAACGAAAGTACGCGAAATATTAGATACTATTTGAATTACGAATAACGGTGACGATACAGGGATACTTTTCATTCATCATCCAAATTTTAAAATCGAGGTCTCTTAATTAAATTATTTTCATATGTGAAACATTATATAATCAAATAATGACAAAATCAAAAAAAAAACATTAAAAAAAGAAAATATCCGTAAAAAATCAGAATGTAGAGACACGCAGCAAGGATATTGACTTCGCTCGCTGCGACTGATGTAGGTACCTACGCGGTCTTACATAAAAGGGTTGATTCCAATTTTCCCTTCATACTTTACGGGCTTAGGACCGACATAATAAAATTTCACAAAATTCGATTCTAGCGGGTCCATCGTTATCATGAAGAGGTTGGTAATGGTATGGGTGATAACCAAAAGAGTTCAGCAGCTTCCACACGTAACACTGACTGACACCGATGCGCCGAGCAGCGTCGTTAGTGCCAGCGCAGGGGTGGTCACGTTCGAAAAACTCGAGTACATTTTCGACTGCTGGTGTTATTCCGTTATGACTGCCACGACTTGTTGCATGGGCTGGTGTGGTAAAGTGTACATAATCTAACAACAACCTTTGATTTTCTGATAAAATTGTTTGTCTATTAGGCACTCGCGAATTAATTCCTCGTCTTTGTAAACGCGGTAAACTTTCTGTACGGTACATTCTTTGCGCACCACTTAAACGATAGCACTCGACCATTTCATAATACTCTGCATTAGAATAAAAAGTCACCATGTCCTGCGATGATGATTGACCGGAATTCGGAAGCGAAAATGCAGCGAGTGACAAAAAAAAATGGCACACGTTCGCACGTAACTAGGTCACGGTCAACTAAGCAAAAAGCCCGCCGGCGCATGGGCGACCAGGGGCTGTGCGTGGTGCGACGTGTGAGGGAGGGGGCGTAGTGCGTGCTGTTTGTGTGCGTTCCCGATTTTAAGGTAAGCGCGTGTGCAGTCAAGTTAAACAACCTATTGTTGAACTGTATTTATTCCACACGTTGTGATTTTAGTAGCGGACAATGGTGAAAATCATGTATTTTTTTTAAATTTCATTAATTGATAAGGTTATCAATTCTAAATCATTTCTGAAAATTTGGTTGGTGGTTGCAAAATAACCCTGTATTTTGATTCAATTGCTCTAATTTGAAACTGTTTCTGTATACAAATAAATTATTTAGTTAAAATCTAGCTGTATTTGCAACATCACTCATGTGGAATTTCAATATTCGTACAGGCCAATACTAAACAGTGGCACAGTAATAGGCTTTAATTATAACTAGCTGTTGCCTGCGACTACGTCTGCGGAACTTCTATGTCCTTCTCTGAGTTATGGTCTACCCATGTGCAAAATTTCATCCAAATCCATTCAGCCGTTATAGCATGAAAGCGTTACAAACAAACAAACTCACTTTCGCATTTATAATATTAGTTAGGATGCTGAAGATAAATTACCTTTGAGTTATCGTTTTTGTTTAGGTCTGCTTATCGCGCTATAATTATGCTCCAATAGCACAGAGTTTGAAGCAGCAGTGCTGTGACTTTTACCTTAAAAATATATACAATACATGTATAATTTAATATGCAAGAGAATGCACCATGTTGATGGAATATAGACTAAAATTGTAATACCTGAAGTTGAAGTAGCAAGAAGAGAGGCATTTGTGGATGGATGACTAATACTGATAGCCTCAAACTGCGGTGTCGTAGCAGTGATGCCATAAATTTCATCTGAAATAATTACAATAAAAACAAACATGTCAATATTAATATACATACTAACACAACACAAGTGATTGCACACCAAATGCATTAATATCAAAGACATTTATAATTTTACCTGGGGTAGAAGTAGAAAGAAGAGAAGTGCTAGTGGTGTATGGTAGTGCTAGACTTAGGCTAGCCTCAGATTGCCCAGCCGTAGCAGTGATGCTATGACTTTCACCTGAAAGAATTATGACATTAAATATAATTATGTAGATCATCATGTAGGTACTGAAAAAAAATTGTTAATTAAACACTGAGTTTATTGATAAATAACAAAATCATAAACATGTGTAGAATAGAGGAGCCACATTTTTTATTATTATTTAGTGTCTGGTAATAACATTTTAGTGTTAGTAAAATCTGACTTAAGCAGATCCCCTTGCATTGTGTTTTGTATTAAGAAATCTAGTATTCAACTCACCAGGTAAATAAAGAGTTAGCATTGCCAATGCATTTAGACGCTTAAAGTATTACGGTGTTCATCAATGAAGTGAATATAACAGATTCTCTTCTTCTTGTAAATGTCACTGTCTGCTACTGTTTCCAGATTGTATCCAACAAGATTAACCCAAGCTTTGAAATGTTCAGGAAATTTGCCAGAATTCGGAAATGAATGCATCACATTGCCTGAAACCAAAAGAAATAATTTGTAATGAGGTATGGCGTACTGGGGATTGGCCAAGCGATTGGACAAAATCAGTCATCCTGCCATTACATAAGAAAGGCTCCACTTCGAAATGTGAGAACTATCGAACCCTGGCTCTAATATCTCATGCCAGCAAGGTACTGTTACATATTATAAACAACAGAATTCGTCACTTTCTGGATTGGCAGATCCCTCAAGAACAGGCTGATTTCGTAAACGGCAAGGGAAATGGAGAATATATTATCAGACGCACCTGTGAAAACTGGGAAGGTGGTGTGACGATAGGCGGAACCAAGCCATACCTTGGACGGCATTCCGCACCAACGAGTCCATCCTACGCAAGCTCAAAATAAAGACCAGACTCTCTACGACTTGCCTCCGCAGAGTTTTGGAATTTTTCGGCCATATAGCAAGAAAATATGGCGTTATTGCCATCTTTTCTCGCTATATGGCCGAATCGAAAAACTGATGGTTACCGGCAAGGTGGATAGTAAACGACCAAGAGGACGCAGCCCTTTGTGATGGTCCGACCAGATAAGCTCTTCTCTCGAAACGAAATTTCATGATGCGCTTCACTTGGCCAAGAATAGACAGAGATGGCGGAGCATTGTCAGGGATAAAATGTTTTCAAGGGAGGATCACGACCCTCAGTAATGAGGAGCACGACTTGAGGAGGAGGACATTAATTATTTATGACATAGGTAGGTATAACCCTAGATATCAATATGATATTGTGTAGGTAATAAAGAGCTATATTTAGTAGTGTTATGCAATACTTACCTAATAAATGAAAATCTTCACCAGTGCTAATCAGTTCATCCAGGATTGACTTGAGAAGATTATTACTCCATACAGCACGGTCATGTGTTGATCCAGAGTTACTCGGATCTGTCGGGAGGACACGGCGTGGCACACGCTGGCAGTGTGCGGCTTGGGAGGAGCCGCGCCGTGCCCTCATCTCAGGAGTAGGCAGTGACCTGTCGCTGCCGGCCGTTATCGACTCGATGGTCGACAGCGAAGAGTCCTGGGACGCGGTGGTAGCCTGCGAAACAGTCATTATGCAGAAGGAGGCTGCGGAGACGGAGCGGGAGATTGCATCCGTTAATCCGATACGCAGCAGACGCACCGGGCGTCAGCGGAGGGCAGATAACGCCCTCTTCCGGCCCCCCTAAATGGGTCCAGGGGTGACATCTGGGGAAATCTGTCGCCCCTACTTCTTAGGACCCGAGATGGCGGCGCGTATTGTTCCACGCGCGCCTCTCTATGACGTAAAAGGGGAGTTTAACACCTCACTCCCCCCCTATTGAGAGGTGGCCCGCAGAGGCGGGCCGGCACTAGCCGGGGACCGCGGAAGTAACACTAGTTCCCGTGATCCCCGGTGCAAGTGAGAGACTGAATACCGGGGTGGTTTTAGTCAGTAAGAGTCTGACAGACCCCTCCGCCCTACCCGGGGTGGAGGACATTAATGAGGATTTCCCCCCTTAATAAAAAAAAAGGGTTACTCGGAACAACACACAAGATTCGTGCATCTGAGTCGCATATCTGAATAAAATTGGAGTTTTTAAATAATAAATGAAACTGCTATCTCTATAAAAGTTCTAGAGAAGAAACAACTCTCAATTGGAGTATTCAAAGTATGATATCCCTTTTGGTTAAAGTATCGCTCTTCATCAAACCAAATCAAATCATTTTTATTTGTGTAACATAGGTAGTGAATACAGTTCTTAAATTACAGTCATAGGTCGCTATGTTATGCCAAGAGGCGTACAAATATGTTTGCATGCGAAATAAAACATGGATCATGCGAGAGGTAAACATAAATTATTTGGTAGGTATGCCAAAATTAATAAAATTATGAATTATGATAACATTGACAACATAACATGACAATATAATTATTAAATTATCATAAATGTCATAATATTCCTTCAGTTAACACTATATTCGTCAGAAAAATAAATAAATTGCGAATATTTAATTTCACAATACATTACATGATTTTAAAATGTCATAACATTACATCAGAAACCAATATGAGTGTTATAAAATTTGAGATTCATGAATTGAAGGGGAGACTATAGCGACATGAGTGCCATCAATGCACCCCAGAACTCCAGAAATGCCAGACTTCCTATAGAATCTGCAAAATGTAACACATAATTAATAGGTAAATTAGGATTTCTGAGTCTTGGACTCCATAAAAATCGAAATGGAAATATTGCTATACTCACCCTCTTTTGAATTCATCACGATCTTGCCTGGAGCATGGAAATTTGACATACTTCTTGAAAATATATGGCATACTTCTTGAAAATATATGGCATATTAAGGACCTCTGTCACTTGTTTTATGGCTCGAGAAACTGAGGGTTGTGACACAGCATGACATTGCGACTGGCCTACCAGGCCTGGAGCATGGAAATTTGACATACTTCTTGAAAATATATGGCATACTTCTTGAAAATATATGGCATATTAAGGACCTCTGTCACTTGTTTTATGGCTCGAGAAACTGAGGGTTGTGACACAGCATGACATTGCGACTGGCCTACCAGTGTTTGGTACAAACCAGGTGCATAAAAATCCAGTGCAACCATGATCTAAAACGAGAATAAATAGAGAAAGAATACTTTACATATCACAGTAACACTGGCGCATTTTAAAACGATACTTAAGTGGTTTCTTACCTTTGTTTCCGTATCAATACCATCAGAACGAAGATTGACGGGCATATGAGGACTTATCTCCTCAATCAAAACTCTTACATGGTCTTTGGAGAGTCGGTACGGCTTAAAGAACTGGCGCACACTGGTCCCAAATTAAAAAAAAGTGGACATTGATAGTAGACCGCTGATATTTTTTTTTATTGTTGATACAATGATAACAGATAAGGCAAAAAAATATTATTGTCCTACTTCAAATACTTTTCTGTAAAAAAAATATTTCTTTTTTTTTTGTATGGGAGCGATTACATTTTACTCAATTTCTCAAAAACTTTAAGCGATGCACATACGGGTATTTGATACAAAAAACTGGCCAAAACCTTTTTTTGGTAATTTTGGGTCAATTGTGCCTCCTAATTATTTTTCATATTAATTTTAGTATAACCCAATCATTTCTATACCCTTTTCTCCAAAGGGACTTACGTGTGAAATAAAATCGAAATAAAATAAAACATTATTTTCTATTTCAAGCATTATGGTGATTTATTTGTACAATAACGAATAAAAAAAGCATTTAAAAATACACAATGATTTAAAAATAACGCTTACTATTTACATAACCTTACAAAATACATAAATGAAAAGCTATGTACAAACTGTAATTTACATCGAAATAAAAGTTAAATATACATTTTCTTGTAATATTTACAGAGAAACTTATACAGCTAATATTCGTCAGACTCGCTATCGCTATCTGCTTGATCAGTACTAGTGCCCGGGTCAGCATTATCAGTGTCAGTGTCCGCGGGACACTCGTATTCAACTTTAAGAAATTGTAGAATTTCTTGCGATAGTGGTTTCCTGTTCCTTTTGAATTGCATTCTGCTGCTGCTACTAAGAAAGACATCAGAGGTCAGAAGAAGGCGGTTCATGACATCTTGGAGGCAATCCTTTCGCGAAAACTTTCTTGCAAAGTTTTGCCTGTATAGGCGGAAATGTTTATTCCGCGACTCAGCTGCCTCCTCTGATAATTGTCCAATCGGCAAAAGAGCATGTTTGATTACCAAAGCCCCATGACACAAAACTTTATGCAAAGTTGGCGTCATGGGGTGCCAGTTGTATAACTGCACATATAGTTCGGCTGTTGACTTCAGAAACACCGAAAATTTTTCCGTGTCAATAGAGAACCCACTCGAAATAACTTCTAGAATCAACTTGAGGTTCTTAAGGAAGTTTATATCAATCCCTGTTATTGAGGCAGTTGTTACAGGATCGGCAAAGAACCTCCTAGAAGTATTTCCATCGTTAGTATTTCCAAAGCCAGCTTTCGGCACGTCTACAAGCAAGCCCATTTGCTCTCGAAAGGCCTCTTGAATCTCTTTCTTTTTATCTGCCGAAAGCTGCTTTTCCTCCTTGTTAAGCCTCCATTTTTTGATAGGTAGTTTGTAGGCTATATGGAGACATGTTTCGAGAAATCTAATCCGAGCGTGCAATATTGATAGTCCAAATTTGAGCGAGTTCGAATCTATCAAACTTTCGTCGGTTTTAAGATTGTTGAAATCTTTGCTGGTCTGCTTGCATATGTAGCACTTCATTGTTGACGTGGTATTAGTTGCGGCATTGCACACTTTACCATCTACCATTGTAAGCACAAGTGTGTGCGACACCTTTATGACTTTATTGTCAGCCTCAACTTCAGTGGGGTTTATGTTTTGTGCCTGGTTTTCAATGTGTGCTATTTCGGATCGAGTCACTTCATTATTTTCATGCACAAACTGAATCCTTATAGGACGGCAAAATCGGCAAGATGAAGGAGCTGGATTCTGACACCAAATCTTCAGTTGGCCATTCATATTACTTGTCAGTCGTAGGGGTACTAATGAGCTTATAAAAACATGGGCATCGGAGCCTGACTCATCTTGGAATTTTTGTTTAAATTCTTGTGCTTTCGAGCCATCACATCCCCATTTGCAAATGAGTTCCATATTCTGCCCTTCAATTTCTGTTGCTGTCATTAACACTTTCTGGAGGTACAGGCAAAGGCGTTGAGTGGTGTGGTCAAGAAGATCTTGTAAAGTAATTTCTGCTATCGATTCGGAGACAATAGATTTAGGATAGCACTCCTTTTTCGCTCTCTGTAGGAGAGAATAACAGGGGTATATATCCTCCTGCCCATCTCTTATCACATTATATTGTTTGCGCGTTAGGTCGGCTTCCACGTATTTAATCAGTGCTTGTGTTATCGTTAACTTGCCGCTTTTTGAACTTTTGTCGGCTGAACTTATGATTTTGCGGAATCTAGTGGCTCGTGTCGGAGTCGCTGAAGCCTGTTTTATTATTTGAGACAAATCATTGTTGCCTGCGGCTCGTTCACTCATCACAGCAGCATACGTCAACTTTTCATGCGATATTTCTGATCTCACGTTCTCTGTTTTGCGCCTTTTGCTTCTTTCACTACATTCTTGGAATTCCTTAAGAGGTCGGCCGGGTTTATTGTGTCGCCAAACAGGTAGAGAAATTTTTTCTTTAAGCCATTGTTCATTCGTTTTTCGGAAACGACATTCTTTGTAGCTTGCTGAGGTCCATTTTAGCTTGTAATGATGTTTAAATGATTTTAAGCAATCGCGGAGTACTTTAGTTTTGTCCTCGGGGCATTTGGTCATTTCAATTAGTTTATGCTCAAGAAAGTCCAGTTTTTTATCTAAATTTTTGTAGTCGCACTGTTTTATTACGTTAAACATATCCTCTCTTGTTATTGTCATCGATGACTCATCATAAGGACCTGCCAACAAGAAAAAATCTATGTTAAAATCAAAGAAACACAAAGTGTTGTTTTTTTTCGAAAAAAACCTATTTTTGTTCAGAGGCTATAATTCATAGGGGCGGAAAGAGGCGGAAGGTTTTTCTCTTGATATGAAATCTAGAAGGTTCAAAGAACACGATTATGTATAAACTTTAGCTTAACTATGTTTATCTGATACTTAATTTGACAAAGGAAACCTATTTTACGTGTTTTTTTTTGCATAAAAATACTCATGACTTTATGGTACAATTAAAGAATGAAAAAGTGATCCTAACAGTAGCACAATAGATTCAAAATAAAGTACATACCTGTGCCTGAAGATTCCATGATGGTTTTTGGGGTTTGCACTAAACACAACAGTATGATTAGTCTTAAACAGCAATTGAAATTTGCGAGCGCCGAGAAAACAAACGTGTCACTAGCACAACAGATGAGTTCCGACTGACGTTGAGGGCGCATGGAGCGCTCTAGCCCCTTCTGGGTACCGGTTTCTTAATGAATAGAGTGTCCCATTGTTAAAACATAACAAAGGATAGCTGCGCGGTTACTATTGTAAAAATGACTTTTGGCCAGTTTTTTGTATCAAATACCCGTATGTGCGATGTCGAGATGGCAATCACATATGTTAGAAAACTAATAATTCTGAGTATTTGGCTCGAAGAAACTTATTGCTTATCTCTGCGTACTTTCGAGATAATAGTGACAGAAAATAACATTTTTTTTTAATGTTAATTTTTTGCTTTTTTTTAATCATAGCCTTACTTTAGCACATAATTATAATGTATGCGTAATGTCAAATAAGTAAAAAGAGACTTCTCTGTAAAAGAGGTTATGGGGGCTCACTAATGACTGAAAAGCTATGACCTTTCTGAAGGAGTACTTTCATCAGTTCTAAAAAACAATCAAAATGAAGACATTAAGCTGCAAACATAAAGTTGAATATGTTCACAAACGATTCTGAAAAAATATTATGGTGAAAGATTAATATTTGGGTCTATATTCTCTTGAGAAATCTCTATTTCCTCGTTTTCCAACGAAAGCAATTCATTGTTCAAGATCAAAGCACTAGCCTCTGGAAACAACTGTTTATGTAAACGAGCAAACTTTGGTTTGATATGGCTGATGTAAGGATCTGAGCTAATTAGAAAGCTGTGGATAATGTCTAAATTAGTCTGAACTCTACCGATTTTTCTTGTATGTGCCATTCTAACATTCCGGAAATCTTTATTCCTCGCTTCGGAAGCTTCTTCGGAAAGCATGCCTATCGGAATAAAGGAGAAATTTTCACAAATATCAGCACCGTGTATCAACAATTTATGGACACTTGAAGGCATGTAATACCATGGATATAAGTTTACATATAGCATTGCTGTTTCTTTACAATATTCCCTAAACAAGTTGGTATTAATAAGTTGACCAGATGAAATTGTTTGTAAAATGACTGCAAATCTCTTGATTAAATCAGGGTGGATACCCGTTATTTCAGCAGATACTTCATAATTTTCAAAAAACCTTCTTGCCGTGTTACCGTCATTGGTTGTACCAAATCCCTGTTTTACTATGTCAATTAACAAACCAGTTCTTTCCCGGAATTCTTCTTGTGTCAAATTCTTTTTAATTTCTTTTAACAATTTATCTTCTTTTCGTGCAGCCCACTTTTTGAAGTCTAAGTTGTACGAAATGTGTAAAATACATTCCATACATCTTATCCACATATGAAGCGAAGACAGACCATATTTATACATATCTTCTCTGATGAGTCTTTTGGATACAAAGTCCAAGTCATTCATTTTGCTAGGTGGGGTATTGCAAATATTACAAACAGCTGCAGAAGTAGTATTGGAAATCACAGTAGAAATTTTCCCATCAATCATAGTCATGTACAAATCATGTTTAATATCAAAATTATCTACAATTGTGGGAACAAGATTACGAATTTCTTCCTCTAAGGATGCACTTTCCTTCTTTATCAATTCATTTGTTTCTTTTGCAAATATAAAGCCAATTGGACGACAATAGTTTGTTGAAGAGGGAGCAGGATTTTGCCACAAGATAGTGCCACTCTCTTCTTCCAAACGAAGCGGAACCAAACTAATCATGAAAACTGAAGAATCGTCAATTTTAGTGTCGGAGTGTGACTTTTGTTTATAATTACTTTGAGAAGATGACCCGTCAAAACCCCATTTGCTTATTAGTTTTAGCGATTTTTTGTCGGCAGAGTTGTGCTGAATTGTTTTTAATATCCTATTAGTTGTCAAATCTAGAAGCGATTGAAGTCTTATCTTAGCATCAGATTCAGTTACAGTTATGTCTGACTCTGGAGGATAACAAGTTTTTTTAGCTTCCAGGAGCTTTTGATAGGATGGAAGACCATACATTTTCTCTGAAGCAAGAATAGTTCTTAAATTTCGATATTGCCATTTTGACAAATTTGTTGAGGTGTAAAGCGCTAACGTTTTATCATCTGGTAAACACGGTTTGTCAGTCTTTTTAGCGAATAGTACATCATATACCATCTCACATTTTTCCTTGTTTTGGCTGAGTTCGTTTAATATAGCTGCTAATTTTGTTTTTTTAGACTCTTTTAATTTGGCACATAAAGCATAAACTAATTCCTCCTCTGTGTGATCTAGAAGTGTTAGAGAACGCCTTTTCTTCTGTTTATCAGATATATCAACAAATGGTTTTTTACTTGTACCATAACTTAATTGATGAGTATCCACTTGCGTTTCGAAATTTGGAATTACTTCCTCGGCAACTTTAAAAATGCTGCTTAAATAGATATTTTGACATTTTGGCCAAACTATTTGGGATTGTAACCAGTCTGAATTTTTGTTAAGAAAGGTCTTTTGAGCTCTACTGGAAGCAGACCATCTTTTTGAGATATTACTTGAAAAATAATTTAATAGTACTCAAATCTTCGGAAGACAATTCAACACCAATACGTTCAATAAGGGCATTAAATAAAAATTCGACATTTTTAAAACCACCTCCTGATTTAAGAACAACGTATAAGTCTAAGTTGGTGACAAATGCGGACATATTATAATTTTAAGGAAAATTGAAAACAAATTAGAATCAAAGATATCAAAGACAAAGTGACTTTGATTTTAACAAAAAAAATTACGAAAACAAATTCGACGAAAGAAAGACAAACAAAAATTATTTGATTTTAAAATCCAAAGATTCAAAATACAACAATAACAAAACAAACAAACAACACAAACAATAACTTTCTTCGAGCCAAATACTCAGAATTATTAGTTTTCTAACATATGTGAATGCCATCTCGACATCGCTTAAGGTTTTTGAGAAATTGAGTAAAATGTAATCACTCCCATACAAAAAAAAAAAGAAATATTTTTTATAGAGAAAAGTATTTGAAGTAGGACAATAATATTTTTTTGCCTTATCTGTTATCATTATATCAACAATAAAAAAAAAAATCAGCGGTCTACTATCAATGTCCACTTTTTTTTAATTTGGGACCAGTGTGTGGCGGTGCGTAAGGTCAAAAGCATTATTGGAATCACTTGACGCAAAATGTCTTCTTCTTACACTTCCAATGTCAACCGTATGGGCAACTTGAACGAAATCCATAAAAACATAATTTTGTAGGGAAGAAAACGAGAGCAGTCCTAGAGCGATTCGGGAAAAGTTACACTTTCCATATGTGTAACCGCGAATTTTGACAGATGTCAAAATATTAGTAGAATGAGACCAACGTCACGCTCTGGTTACGTTCATGTTCGACTTTGCTAGTAGAATAGGGTTTTGACATTGTTTCGATCCGTAACCGCAGTTGGATCGTTGTTTAATTAGTAGAATGAGAAAAATTTTAAAAGTTGTGATTCGGTTGCGGTTCTATTGCGATTTTTTTTACCATTTTGTTAGTAGAATCGGCCCCTCGTTCCTGAAGCAGGCAGAGTTACAGAATATTCGGTATTAAGCCAACTGTTATTGGTTTCAAGAAATTGGTCCTTCTTGCGTGAAACTTAAGCCCACCAATTATTGAATTGTAGTAATAATGTCTTTTGAAAATCACTTATTACTACTTGTATGTTATCTCCTGACATTTGATCATTTTCACGTGAAATTGTTGACAGGGCCGACACTTTTTTTACCATTTTCAATATAAAAAAGTATCAATTCACGTCTAGAGCAATTAAAAGAACTCGTTATGAAAGTCTATACGAGTCTGATTTACAATTTTTGGTCTATTCAACTCCATGATCATTCTTAGGCGCTGCTAAGAAAAGCAGCATGGCCCTAGGAATGATCATGAAGTTTGAATAGACCAAAAGAGAGGAACTCGTACAGAGCTCCCTAATGGCGGCGATATTGCCCCGCCGCACTATGGAAAATATAGGTCGGTATCGGATCAAAAATCTGTAACTTCATGAATTTTTGTTGTATCGTGATGAAATTTGGCACAAATATGCAGCAAGGTTCGGAGATTCGAACGATGTGTAGTTTATAGGGTTTTCTTGTATATCTATGTATGTTTTTTTGCATAGAATGAAAAAAATGGGAAAAAATCACGAAAAAAATAGTTAAAAATTTATTTCAAGTGGAATACAAGTTTATAATGACTAAAAAGATTAAACCATGGTTAATTACAACAAGCAAAGTAAACAAAATATATATATATGAAAAAAAAATACTAAATTAAAATCATATTACTAATAGGTACATCCTATACTCTGGCTTCAGGAAATGATGTAGCTAGGTACAAATATAAGTAATAACTAAATATAAATATTATTTTTAACTTATACCACTTCAGGATCAGGGTCAGTAAATGTGGGTTCACTTTCAGGTGCCACGTTTAAAAGACTTAGTGCCTCTTCTTCAAGTTCTTTCACATTTCTTACGTACGGTTTTCTCAAACTTGTTATATATGGATCTGACGTGTATAAAAGCGTTTTAAAGACATCTTCATTTGTAGCAGATCGGGAACATTTTCTGGCATGATGAAGTCGTATGTTTCTGTAGTCTTTGTTGCGAGACTCTTGTGCGTCTTCCGATAGCTGTCCAATAGGAAGCACCGCAAAATGTTTGATAACGTTTTGCCCGTGTATGAGTATTTTATGAACGGAGGATGGCATATAATACCAATCGTAATTACTTACATAGATTCTTGCAGTTTCTATTGCATATTCCCCAAATTTTTCAGGGTCGATCATCATTCCAGAAGAAAGAACTTGCAAGATAATGTATAGGCGTTTAATCAATGCCTCATCTATATGAAAACTTTAGTGGTTACTATAATAAAACAAGACATCTAATCTAATACAATTATCTTTTATTGTTACACTCTTATAAACAGCCATCTTAGGCAAAATCCAAAATCCCAGAGAGTGAACAAAACTAAAGATGTGACAGACATCATGTTCACAGATAATTAATATCTTAACACTCCCCCTCAATTTTATGTTTGTGAAAACTTACAAATTGCTTCTATAAATAAATGAAAATAAATTCTACCAAACTTTAACTTTAACATGGCAACACAAAATTAGTAATATTTAAATTCTTGAAATTGCAACACTAAAACTGACATATATAAGTTTTGACAGATAATTTTGACAAGCTAGTGACAAGTGACAACATAACCTTAAAATATAAACAATGCAAACATTCTATGAAAAACAATGTTACAAAACTAACAGCTTGTCACGAAAATAGCAAAACTTAACACTACATAGTGGTTTCGTCATAATGTCCGAAGTATTTTCACTGGTACTTACGTATTTAACAATCAAAAAATTTTGGTTTACAATGTCTTTTATGAAATGATATTTAATGTCTATGTGCTTGGAATGTTTTGTATTTTCACAATTATGTATCATTTTTATTGCACTCTGATTGTCCACATAAAGCACAATATTACACTTTTCATTAAAGTCAACTGATAATCCTTTCACAAATAACAAATCACTGACACAACTTGCAGCAGCTATGTATTCACTTTCAGCACTGGAGAGAGATACAGTCCTCTGCTTTCGTGATGACCATGCAATTAGGTTCCCTTGGTGATATATTAGTGCTCCACTAACACTTTTTCTTGTGATCTTATCACCTGCCCAATCGGCATCTGAAAATGCTGAAATATTAGAACATTTATTAGTGTTTTCTTCTTTCTCTTGACAATAGTATGTCAACTCTTTATTAATTGTGCCCTTCAGATAGCGTAATACACGTTTTGCAGCTGTCCATAAGCTTCTCGTGGGTTTATCAAGATATCGACTGAGGAATGAAGTTGCAAAAGTGATGTCCGGTCTGCTTATTGTAGCCAGGTAAGTTAAACTTCCAATTAATTCTCTGTAAGGTATATCACTAATTATTTCTTCTGTTTCAGGTACTTGAAAATTGTTTTCCATCGGCGTCTTCACTTCTTTACAATCTTGCATCTTATACTTTAGTAATAAATTTTTAATAAACAGTTTTTGTGATAATTTCAATGTATTATCATTTCTCATAATTTCAATTCCTAAGAAGTTAGATACTCTTCCCATATCTTTAGCTTTAAATTCTTCTTGCAATTTTCTTGATATTTTATTTATTTCACTACTCTTTCCCATCAGTAAAATATCATCTACAAATAATATGAGCCATATATCTTTTCCTATGTATAAACATATATCATATTTTGATCTTTTCATGTTTATTGTTTGACAGAAATTATCAAATCTTATATTCCAACATTTTGGTGACTCTTTCAATCCATATAAAGCTTTTTTAAGTTTCAGAACAGTTCCTTCTTGTTTATTTTCCAAACTTATTCCCTCTGGAACTTTGATGTAAACTTCTGTGCTCAAATTTCCATTTAGAAATGCTGTAGGTATGTCCAACTGCTTTGTTTCCCAGTTATTATTTATTACTTCTGATAATCCCATTCTTATGGTAGTTATGTTGGCTACAGGGGAATAAACATAATCTTCTGTGTACTGTTGAAATCCGCGTGCAACTAATCTTGCCTTTTTAGTTCCATCCGATTTTGTTTTGAAAATCCATTTTGTGTCAATAGCACTTTTTCCTTTTGGCAATTCTGATTCTATCCATGTGTTTTGTTCCTTTAATGACTTAATCTCTTTATCTATTGCTGTTTTCCATTCTTTATCTTGTTGAATGGCTTCTGTGTATGTGACAGGATCGCTTTCACTTGAAAGTAAACAATAATCTTCATATGTATTTAAATCAAATTGTTTAGGCTTTTTTACTTCTCTTCCACTTCTTGTTCGCTTGATTTCTTCGTTTTGTTTTTCTGGAGTGGAGTAATTATTCTCTTCTGGATCATAAAAACTTTCTTCTTCTTGTATTGATTCTGAATACTTTGTTTCTTTTATTATTTGTTTTTCTTTTGGTTTCACACACATTTCTTTCTGAATTTCATTTTCTTCTAAGTATCCTTTTATATTTTTGTTTTGTTCTTCATGTTGATATTTTATGTTTGTTTCATCAAATCTTACATCTCTTGAGACAAATATCTCATCAGTTTTTGGGTTCCATAAGGTATATCCATTCAAAGAATATCCTATCATTCGAGCTGGCACTGCTCGTCTTGACCATTTATCCTGTTTGGGCATAATATGTGCCCATGCTTTGCATCCAAAAACTTTGATTTTATTTAAAATTAATTCCTTGTTCTTGATCCTCGCAGGTACTTGATAATTTATTGAAGAACATGGCGATCGGTTGATAAGAAAAGTAGCCGTTAAGATTGCTTGACCCCATAGGTGTCTTGGTAGATTTGATTCATCTAACATGGTTCTCGCTTTATCATATATTGTCCTGTTCATACGTTCAGCTTTCCCATTTTGCTGTGGGCTATATGGCTGTGTGTATTCAATTTTGATACCTTTTTCATAACAAAACTTTTTGAGACTTTCCGCTGTGAATTCCCCTCCATTATCACATCTGATCCTTTTCACTTTTATCCCATCTTGCCTCTCTTGTTCTATTATATAATTGATTAATTTATCTGTGGCTTCATTTTTGCTTTTTAACAAATACGTCTGAGTATAATGAGAATAGTCATCTGTTATTGTTTGGAAATATTTATATCCTTGTTTAGTTGCTTCTCTTGCTGGTCCAGCAATATCAGTGTGTATTAAATCTCCTATCTTACTTGACCTTGGACTTTGTAATCTGTTAAATGGTAGTCTGGTTGATTTTGACCTCATGCATGCTTCACACACTTCCTTACTGTATGGCAATCCTAATATAGCTAGATGTTTTCTACACATATGACCCATTCTTTTGTGCCATAAGTCATTATCTTCTTGTATCACATTACATTCATCTTTATCTTTTATTTTTATTGAGAAGGTATATAACATATTCCTCTTTTCTCCAAAATATTTCTTTTTACCTGCAGTTATTATTAACTTATCCTTTTTGAAAATTACTTGCTTTTCTCGTTCTGCTAATTTATTGACCGACATTAAATTGTTACTGATTCCCGGTACAAGTATGACTTCCAGTCTTAATGGTTCATTTTTGTAATATCCATCAAGATATCCTGATTTATGTGCTGTCAGTATTTGGCCATTAGCAATTTTGATTTCTAATTTCTGTGACAGTTGCTTGACATCTGTGAGGTATTTCTCATAAGATTCTTTTATGAAATGCTGAGTAGCTCCTGAATCCACAACAAATGTTAATATTCCATCATTACTATTACATACAAGTGCTTCATTTGAGGCAATAAAAATTGGTTGACTTTCAGCAGGATGAGCAGTTCCTCCACGAGTTCTTGGTCCTCGATATCCTCTTCCTCTGCCTCGTCCTCTACTGTAGCACTCATAGGACTTATGTCCCCTCTTTTTACATTTATAGCAGGTTATATTCGATATAAAAGATGTATGTGGCTCGTTTGTAACTGTTTCTTTTCTTATTTCATGATCAAGTAATTTAGTTTTTACAAAATCTATTTTTATTTCAGTGTTCACCGCATCCAAGGCTGTAATTATGTGGTTGTATTCTTCACTCAGTCCTGTTAATAGATAGCATACTTTGTCTGTATCATTAATCTTGTCTCCTGATACCTCTAGATCTCTGATTAAGTTATCAAAGTTTGAAAAATACTCTTGAAGATTTCCTTGCTGTTTCAAGTTTAGAAGTTTTCTTCGCAAACTTAATTTGGAGATTACACTTTTTCTTTGGAATGTACTTTTCAAAGTGGATATCATATCCTTTGCGTTAACGCATTCTTTTATCAGATTTAGATGCTGATCCGTTAGACATTGAACAATAATGTTTCTTGCTTTTGCATCGTCTTGTTTATTACAGTCTTCGATTTTTGGTAACGACACAACTTCACTTAATCCCTTTTCTTCTAAAATACAATTCACCCTGAACATCCAATTGTCGAAAGCTTCTGGATTTAGTTGGGGAAAATTGTAAAACAACTTAGTTTGCTGCCCGGCCATTTTCTTTTCTTAGTTACGCTTTTGTTGCATAAAATTAAATCTTTGAAAATCTCGACAATCTACTTCCTACTCGACACTATTTGGCGTCTGGGCCCATAACCTATGAAAACTTTAGTGGTTACTATAATAAAACAAGACATCTAATCTAATACAATTATCTTTTATTGTTACACTCTTATAAACAGCCATCTTAGGCAAAATCCAAAATCCCAGAGAGTGAACAAAACTAAAGATGTGACAGACATCATGTTCACAGATAATTAATATCTTAACAATCTACACCTGTTATTTCCGATGAGCAAGTGCTATTATAGAAGAATCTTCGTGCGGTATTGCCATCGTTCGTATTCCCGCTAACTTGCCGAGGTTTGTCGACGATTAATCCCAACTCCTCCCTGAAACGTTTTTGAACAACTTCTTTCTTTTCTTTTTTTAATCTCTTATTTTCCTCAGTTGAAGCAGACCAAGTCTTAAACGAAAGATTATAGGAAATATGCAATATCATTTCCTTGCAGCGAATCCAGGCGTGTAAGGTGGACAATCCGTATTGGTAGGCGTTTTCGTTTTCGGGTCTGGCAGTTACTTTCGATAGGTCATTCATTAGCCGTGGAGTAGCCCCACATATCGTGCATGTGGAACCAGATGGAGTATCTGTAAGGACCTGAGCCACCTTTCCATCGATCATCGTTAGAAATAGTTCATGCTTCACATTTACTACAACACCATCTTTGTTTATAAGTGATGCTTGTGCAGCCCTAATTTGTTTTTTAATATCATCAACAACTGCCTTGGTTTTTTCTGGAGTTTCCTTACAAAACTCAATAGAAATGGGTCTGCAAAAACGGACAGATGAAGGTACCGGATTTTGCCAAACAACGGATCCCGATTGCACATCAACTAATCTGATGGGGACTAATGAAGTGATGAACAAATTGGCATCTGAAATTGTTTCTGACTCTTCTGCAAGTATTTGCTTGTATTGGCTTTGACCAGATGAACCATCACATCCCCATTTAGAATAAAGGATCAATGTTCTATGTTGTTTTTGGAAAACAGAATCGATTTTTAAAATTCTAGCAGCAGTATGATCCAATAAATCTTGTATATTAATCACTTTAGCATAAGTATTCGTGATTTCGATTGTAGAAGATGGTGGATAACAGGATCTTTTTATTTCTTGTATTTTGTAGTAAGGCGGGAATATACAACACTTTCGTTCGTTGGTTAAGTTTTTCAGGTACATATATTGCGCTTTTGTTAGATCTAAATCTATAAAAGCACTCAATGCTTCCGTATCGGAAAGAATCTTCATCTGGTCTGAGTCGTTCCACTTACTTGAGATATCTAATTTCTTTTGAGTGTCAGCGGTTCTTAATTCTTCGACAAGATGAGCTTCTGTGTACTCACGTAAAGCCCGTAGTCCCTGCAGATAGGCGTTTTTTATATGCTCGAAGCCATAGTCTTGGAGTAGAAGAGTGTTTTTCCTCTTCTTGGTAGATTCTGAGGAGTCTCCATAAGCCACGCATGCTCGTCCTCGTTGGCCAGATGTTGATGGCGTAGAATATTGTTCAGAATCCGGTAAATTTAACGAATACCTTGAGTCCAACCAAGTACAATACTTCTGTAAAAATGTTTCTTTTTTCCGAGATGCCAGGGCCCAGCGTTTGTTGAAAATAGGAAGAATGTGCCTTTGTATGTCACTAATTATAAAACACAAGTTGTTTTCAGAAACATTCAGCTTTTCCACTAAAACTTTGGATAATGATTCCATGGTCTTGCCGCCCTCTATATAGGGGATTATGAAGTCTCGTTTGGTACAGCTGAAGGAAGACATTTTAACACTTCACAATCTGCAGAAATAATAGGCGTAGATGAGATTTGCTTCACTTGAAGTTACACTGATGTAGATGGTTCGAATAGTTTTTGCTTCCCTTTAAATACTCATTTTACAATATCGAATTGGTACCTACATCATTATTATCTTGTAATTTCCCACGCAAACCGAGTGCAAATTTGATAAGGTCCCTTTGTTATCACGAAATAATGAAGAAAATATCCAAAAAGTTCTATATTGTTCATGTGAATGGTGTCAGTGGTAAACCGCAAAAGATACTAATTTTCGGGTTCTGACTTTTATCAGTTTTTTTCTCATATCTTCTAAAACCGCAAATATCCGCAGCTGATTTTTTTTGCATTCTATTTATGAATAGTTAGACTACTAGTCGACGCAAAAAGTAGCGCTTGGGCAAACGTGGGTAATACTGAAAACCTTCAACGAAAAAACATACAAGTGAAAAAAAAGGTATGTCACTTTTTAAGTAATTACTGAAATATTTTTCTTCACTTTTAAAATCATTAAGCTGTATCGCAAAAAGCATAAAATAACCTTTCTAAAAATGTATAATACTGCATATCTGTACCAAGTATTTTTTTCACAATATGGTATTGAAACATGTATACGCAAAGACTTGAGTTTGGCACTTCTGTTTTCTATGTATTTCTATCTAAGAAAAAAAAAAATAATTTCGCGTATTAAGAAAAAAAATCGTAATGAATATTATAATTTGACTATTAGAAAACCTAAAAGAATAGCCATATTAGCCAAATTATGATATTCGTAAAAAGCATTTTTGATATGCGCTTGTTCTACCATTTTCCATAGTGCGCCGAGGCCAGCCTGGCGTCGGCGGCGGCCACAGCGGCGTCCCAGCATCGCCGCTTCCCGACGAGCTACGGCAGGCTCAGGCGCAGCCACCCTGCTGCCTCCGTCCGCTCCTGCCGGAGCTCGCCGCATGAGCGGCGGTGCACTAGACCGGTAATTCTGTAAAATATTTAAATGTTTAGTTCATATTATCTACTGAACTAATGATAACGGGACCCATCATTGAGAGAAAAGAGCATCATCAAACATCAACATGTACATATTCCTTTTAGGGTTCTGTACCCAAAGGGTGCCAATGGAACTGTTGAGTCCACCATCTCAACATCGCCGCGCGCCAGCGGCAGTGAAAGAGGGGTGCGGGGGCAGCGGCTCGTCTGCCGGCCGACGGCCGAGCGCGGGGCCCCGCGCCACACCAGTCAGCTGTTGCACGCCTCCACGCACGGCTGCGCTTACGATTCTTAACGATCATATCTTGTTTCTATCTTAAACCGACCATTTTAAACCGTTTATAATTCAATTCTATTTCATATCATCATTATACATATTGTACAGTCCACTCAACCTTTCATTTTGTTCCACCACGATCTATCGTCGCGATCAGGAACCCTATTACCAAGACTCTGATATCTGTCCGTCTGTCTGTCAGTGGGCTGTATCTCATGAACCGTAATAGATAAACAGTTGAAACTTTCACAGAATGCTACTATAACAACAAATAGTAAAAGTTAATTGAAAACATGCAGGTACCCTTCATGTTTGCCAGTTTTTGCCTTTTTGTATTATACATTCTAAAAGTAGAGTAGATAGGAGAGAGAGCGAAAAGTAGAGCAGAGTATGCCAGAACGGAGGGAGGATTTAGCCAAGTAGTGGGACTGTATAAATTAACTATGGATAATATTGAGTCCCCCTGGACATATTTCAGTCCCATAATAAAAACTCACACTATAAACACCTCTTGCAAGACAGAAACACCTATAACTCAAACTAATTGCAAATAAAACATTACTCACAGCTGTTGACGACCAAATTGCCGACGGGTCCGTTCTAAAATAAAAAAACAAATTGTTAATAACATGACACTACCAGGACTGTAATTAGATTAATTATAAAATTAACTTTGATTTTTCCTATTATTTGTTTAAAAATGCCCAAAGCTTAGACACATCACAGTGCAGCGGATACACCAAGCGAGTAAAACTAGTCACTATAACATCATTATGTGTATGTAGGTAGGTTATTCACAGGCCTCCAATTGTTGAACGGGTATGAAAGTAATTGAATCCTTAACCCACAACTAATTACTACTGAACCAATCATACTTACTGGTTATCATAGTTGAAGCGACGGAGGCAGCTACATCTAAAAAATAAAAGAACACTCTAACCATGCAAGAACAAAGTCAATGAGCATATTACAGGCAGACTGCACAACTTAAATCCATAAATATTTTTATTAGTATGCCCAAAGCCTCAGAAACATTCCAGTAGCTGCCACACCATGTTAACAAAACACTTCCACAGTCCCCTCAATAAGATTAACATTCAGAGAAGCTGTCAATCATTGCATCATGCCAGTTAATCGCGATCATCAGATGCGTATCTATGGACACGTCTGTAAAACAAAAGTCATTTGAATCTGTCGCCAGTAAAGTAAATGGAGCTTTGAATTGCGAGTAATTTTTAAACTTGCTATACCTACCACAATATAAAAGATATTTTAGGTAGATCTTTGTAGGTCGCAAAGATTGCCAATGAACTTACCGGTTTACTAGGTTTCCCATTTTTTCTTGCTTTCTAAAAAATAATAATAACAATTCTTGTGATATAACATTAGCACTAATGAAATAAAAATTCTCAAATGAAGAATATAAACTTACGTTTCCACGTTCGGGCTACAACTGCTGTGCTTTTCGAAACTTTTTGACAGGCAGAACTTCTTGAAGTTAGTGGTGCTAACAATCAGTAAAAATAATCCACTGTTGATTTCCTTCAATTTTTATAATTGAATTATTATCTTATTACGAATCCCGATACCGATGAGGTAATATTTTTTTTTGAACTCATTTATTACGATAAGTGTGTGTGACAAAATGATTAAAAAGACATCAAAACCGGCTAAATTGACTCGCGTTTTGTAATAACTGTAACGTGCCAACATTCAGTTTTTTGAAGAAGATAAAAAATCTTTCTATCTGTGGAAACTGAATGAGTGATCTTTCCAAATTACAAGCCCCATTCATAAGCTATACAAAACACCCGACACTCCAAACAAGCCACTTATAAACATTCGTTGTTTTTACGACTTTGCGATAAGAGCCGACCACCCACGGCGCTACGTATGTGATGACGTAATCGAGGTCGAGGGGAGATACTTAGATTTTTGGACTCGCTAGTCGGGTCCTGGGCATGAACAGAAGTCATTAATTAGGTAGCTCTATAGCGACGACTCGGATGCGACTTGTGGGCACAAGAACGAATGATTTTTGGACCCATATTGTACGGGACAACTATAAATGATAGAATGTGATAGAGTTCATAATTATAATTTTATTGATATATTGTTATAGCTAATTGATACAATGATCAGTAATGATAGGATGATTTAAGGATATCAACTGCTACAATATTATGATGTGAGTACTCGCGGCGAAGACCGAACGCGACCTAACTTAACTTACGCACGCGGTACAAAACTGCTTATTTTATATAAAACGAAATGAATTGTACGGTTGAATCGTACATCGCTGGGTGCTTGGTATTGAAAGTGTTATTATTTTTCTTCCCTATGTAACACACACACACACACACGTTACACAGACATAAATTGTAAAATACATTATCAAATAAAATCATGTAACTGAAATTTGTTATTATTTGCTACAATGAAATTCTATTCCTAAACCAAACTTATCGATATTTTCGTAGAGTGAGCGAGTCCCATCACTACGAAATTTCTCGAACTCCGTAATTCGGAGCTTGATATCTTTGTTTTTTTTCCATGACAATGAGTAAGTTTTTACAGTAATTAGAAAGTATAGTTCCTTCCTGTGCAGTTTAGACTAATTTTTCCAATTCTGAAACCTAAAGTACCATGTAAAATTAGCTATTACATAAACATGGCCGATTAGTTCTCTCTTCCTGAATATCTTATCATATTACAATTGGACCTACTTATGCAAGACGGAATCAACCCACACAATGATAGTTTTGAGATAAAGCCGTTTTTGTCAAAATTATGTATACAATGAAATAGTTTGTTATTTTGAAAAAAGTTTATTTAGAATATTGAACAAAATGATTTGTTCTATGTATACAAATATAATATTGATAAAAATCATAAACATTTTTAATAGTAATAAAAAAAACTCATTGGTTCCTTTTTGAAAAACTATCTGTGTGTGGGTTGGTTCCTTGTTTATTTATTACCATGCCATAATTTTTCAGTAAAAATAAAAAATCTTATACTTCTTTTAAACATTTTATTGAAAAATAGAAACAAATCTTAATGTATAATCTTAACTTTAATTAATTTTCAACTTCAAAATCAGGTTGTCCGGAAAAACCTTCAAGATCGTCTTGTAGGTCTGGGTTTCCAACGAGCTTTACATAGAAATCGTGCGAGTCTTGCGGAATTAGGTGCAGCATGCTTTTTAAATCCTGCAATTTAGCGTTAGGGACCGGTTTCCCTGTTGGCCAAAGCGGCTCCATTATTTCTTTTGTAACAAAACATTGTCTTCCACGAACATTTTTTTTTAATATCCACTACCTTAAAATCTTCATTCAAATTAGTTTTCATGTAAATTTTGAACATTTCATCCTTTTTAATCATAATTTCTTTTGTACTGAGCCATGAAACTTTCTCTCCATCTATAGTTTTTTTTCTATTAATTATATTTTTTTCCAACTTTAACGATGACAAGAAATCTTCATTTCTCATCCTGTGTACCTGCATTGGTTTCGTTTTTTTACATGTTTTCATAACCTGAATATAATCATTCGGTGTGTACAGCCTCTTGACGTTTTAAGGCACATTCTGTCTTCCCAAAATCTGTATCATTCGGGAGGAAACTATGCCCCGATTCAAGGAATCTTATATTGATTTGGTCTAAAGTTGGATGTTCATTCAACATGGCTTTGAGCATTAATATTAATTTTATGTTGCGGTTCTGGCCACCACACGAATCGCTCCATAAAATCAGATGTTTCACGTTGCCATCCAGCCTTTCTGTGATATGTTTCATGAGACAGGACCCTACTTCTTGAGCACCTCTGCCAGCTTCTCCTTCTACCCACACATTGCAGTGAGCTTCATCTTTGCTCCCAGTATGTATACCTAAATTGTATACCCAGAGTTGTCTTTTGTAAAAGACGATATTGGTGGGTATACGCGGTAAAGGCAACGTTTTTTCGAGATCAAATGTCAGGGTTTCAACAGAGGCATCATCTTTAGCTAACTTCATGTCAGTTCTCAATTGGTTTTGTAGAGATTTTGCGATTTCTTGATGCGCTACCCGCTTCTGTTCAATGTCGGCTTTATTTTGTTCCGACGACGCGTGCAGTATTTGACTTTCAAAAAAGTCACACTTATTACACGTATCTTTTTTAACACATTCGATGCCAAGCAAGAAAAATAAAAATAATTAGTTCGTGTGACCACAACTCGCATCCGAGTCGTCGCTATAAGTAGTCTCGCTAGTCGGGTCCTGGGCATGAACAGAATCATCAATAGCTACTTATTGCGACGACTCGGATGCAAGTTGTGGGCACACGAATCAACTATTTTTCGACCCATACGCTGGGTGCTGGGCATGGAATGTGTGAGACTTGGTACGCAGATTAAACTTCGTAAAAAATAATTTATTGACTTTTGCAGCAGACAATATTTTCACCCCTGCAGTTTTTGCTTCATCGCTGTATAACTCGTACATTTTTGATAAGGTCATGTCTGCTCTCAAAAACTTAGCCCCTTCTGTTTTTTCTCGGCGATAGTGGGATACATATGTCGGCAAACTTTTAATAAAGTTTATCACGAAGTCCTCGTTTTTAAGAGATGTTCTATTGCACCCGCCGTGCACACCACGATTATCTATAATGCAACTGTCTGATCGCATTTTATAAAGCGACGTATTTATTCTTTTTGCCGACGTCTGTAATGTTTTGACAAACATATCTCTACAAACTGATACACCATCTAGAAAATATTGGCGTGAGTAAGACTTTTTCTTTGAAACTTTGGTTTTATTGTCAGTTGCAACGTAATGACGCTTCACAGGTTGTTCTTTTATTAAAGCAGTTAAAAACATATTTTGCGCATTATAAGATCCTAGAGAATAAAACTTTTTAAATTGAGCCAATCTGTTTTCTACTGGGAGATTTTTTTGGCACTTTTTTAGGCAACTGCATTGAAAATCTACAAATTTCTTAGGACTGACAATCTTTTTCTTAGAGTTGACGTAAGTCAAATTGTTATACTTTCGTATTTTCCTCTCTTCTCGCGATAGCCCACCATATTTTGGCTTTCTACCTTTTTTTGGTCGTGAACAGAAACAGCTCCTATGTGTGACCCATCATTACTCGTAATAGCAGTCTCTAAAACAGAAACTATTTCATCGACTTGAACAACTTCCTGTTGACTACTATGAGGTCCGAAATTTACTGGGTCTGGTCGATGACTAGCATTCTCGTTTATTTGTTTAGATAATTGGTTAATTTCTGCATGTGCAGTACCAGTGATCAAAGAAATTGAATCATGAGAGCTATCATCACTCGAGCCACAGTCCGCATTATCACAGTAGTCAGGATCTCTCACCGAATCATCGCTATCAATGAATAATGGAGCTTCGCCACTTCTCAAGCTTGCAACTGTGGACGTATCAGATACACCTTCTAAATTATCCATTGAATCAGCTAAAATACGAAACAAAAATGCCGTATCTGGAGACATAAGAGGAAGCGGTGAAATCGGATTGATAGATTCGACACTTTTTTCAGCAGAATTCTCAGTGAGCGATTTAGATGTTAGTAAAGCATTATTGGAATTGATATCTGCCCATAAAGCTTCAGAAATTTCGTTATTTTTAGCAATGACTGGACGAGGGGTCAACGGTGAGTATGGAGGTGGTTCTATGCTTTTTTCAACAGCAGTCTCAGTATCATCATTACCAATAAAAGCTGGTACAGCTTTATTTTCCTTCACCAAATTAGAAGCTAAAGACAGCTGGGGAGATAGAGGACACTGAGAAGCTTCGTCTGAGATGGTAAGTAGTTTAGCAGACAAAACAGGAATCGGTATAGGTCCATCACTCCCTTTGCAAGTCGACTTTTCATGCAAATTATTAACCACAACTTCCGCGCAAAATCTTCGTCGCTTACCCAGCAAATCTAGAATAATAACCCTCTGTTAATCATTGAATACCATCGATTTGGAACTTTATTCCATACACACAAAGATAGTACTCTACTTGCTGAATCGAATACTATGCGTAACTTATTTTTGACAAAAAATATTACGCACTTTTGCACCCTTTTTTAGTTAAATACAAAAAAAACAGCACGCAAAAAAGGCATGCAAAATGCACAAAAATACAGGAATAACATAAAAATTACCTGAAGAAAACTGCATTGGGCTGCTTGGTCGAGAGTTATCATAAAATCTGAAAAAAGGAATAATATATTAAGCAAACTAGTATGTACAATCGAACCTACAATGTAGATGCATATTATATATGTAATTACAAAGAACCTGAACGATTACGATCCTATTTAACACATTATTTAGTTACAATCGTGCAACAAACTGAAGAAATTACTACTTACATAAAGTTTAAAGAAACAACAAAACTTTTTATAACCTCAAAATTATTTACGTACCTTGATTGTCGATCGTTTTATCATCAGAATGGTTGAGGCAGCTAGAAATCATAGCTTGTATTCTGGTATTTACTCTCTTCATTGTTGGAAATAGTAGATTAACTTTACAAAATCACACAACGACCCGAACGTTTCTGTTTTTTTGACACAGTGTTGCCATTGTCAATATTACTTACCCACTGTTCAGTTTAGAAAGTTGCCATAGTCATACCAAAACAAAATGACCACACAAAATGTATCTATTTTAGGAAAAAAATTATTGAATCTAGAAAAACTAGTGAATTACAAAAATGTACATACGTAGGTAATACTTGAATAAATAATTTTATCAAAAAGTTCATTAAACAACACAGATTCAAAGGACATGACTTCTTAGATGTTGTAAATAGAGTTTTATCAACAAGGAACCAAGTAATGTGAGTCTTTGTAAAAATATAGTATTATGCCATTTTTAATATGCAAACAAGAACCAACCCGCATGGTTCTGCAAAATTTATTAAAAAATATATTTTACAAGGGACCATGTGATCTTTATGAAAAAAAAACTACTTCAATGATTTTCTAAATTTTCGGGTGTACATGGGACATGGATCTCGTTAGTTTATTGAACAACTGTTGATATGTGGGTTGATAACTTTGTCATAGAAATGTTTTGTTCTGTCAAAATTGTCAGATCATTTTGATCTTTACAGGGTTGATAGAAGGTACATTTTGAAAGCTTTCTGTATACTTATCTCGATTTTGGCATGTGTGTGGATTTGTTCCGTCTTGCATAAGTAGGTCCAATTGTACTGGCATATTATTACAATATAAAGGTAGGTATCGGCAGGTAAAGGTTTATGTAGTATTATTGTAAGATTTTCTTATTAGAAACACTCGTCATGCGTTGTAATACGCGAATTCATAAAAATGGCTCCGCGTAGTATGAAGTTTGAGTTTCAATAATATGAAAATGTTAGGTTCAACTTGAAAAAAAAAACGCTGCTGTTAGATTACTTGTTTAATCAACAAGACACAAGCAAAATTTTGTGCAAATTAACATTGTAATTTTATCAGAAATCATCATAACACGGGAACAAACACACTTTCAACCACTTGTCCGTTTTCAACATTCGTTTATGAAAACAAAATGACGTAATTTGAGTACGCTTCACAATTTAAATTATGGCCTGCTCTTTCAAGAACCTAAAACAGTTTACAGTAGGCGGCTAAACACAATTCGCCTTATTACAAAACGCGATCTAAATTTAGTACTGTGATTGTTACTAGGTTTAAACCATGACTAAATAAAACGTTATTATAAAACGAAGTTTATCTCTAGTTCTTGAACTATCTGTGGTACTAAAGTTAGTCCGCCGAGACCCCTAGTTTATCTTTGGATTTGACTTAAGTACGAATTAATTTGAGGTTAGCGTTGATTATTTTTGTGTTTTTTTTTATTTACAAATCGATAGAAATGGATATTAATTATGATTGACTTAGATTTGGATATGCTGGAGACGTTTCGGCGATATTAAAGACATCGTCATCGTGTTAATCCTTTCGAATTGAGTGACGAAGATTTTATAAATACAGGTTCACAAAACGTTTTGGTGAGAAAATTGTGGATGTTTTATGTGAAGACTTATCCCACGACCCTCGAGGATGCCTATTGAGTCCTGAAGTGCAAGTAGTTTGCGCATTACGCAACTGGGCTCGACATGAAGTACCTAAGTAAAGTCGATGCTACTATAACATTAGACAAAATTCTATTATTATTGTTTTATTCGTAGATTCAAGACGATACAGCTGATTTACATGGTGTGATTCAACCAGTTGTCAGCAAAACTGCATTTATTTATCAAAACGGACGCAAAGTAAACATTCGTCTCAAATTACGCACGCTGCCGTCGAATTTAATACATTCCACTTCACGCTAGAGGTGTTACAAATATGACAACTTGATTTTAATAAAAAGTGCGTCAAAAGTACAAGTGGGGCTTGTTCATTATATTGCATCCTAAACATAGAACAATATATGACGTATTCTTGTATTGTTAAATAATTATTTAATCGTTTCAAGTGTTATTCTAATTACAATATTTAGAGAAACGGAACGTTGTTTCAAATAAAGCCCGAATGAACGAAAGAAAGAATGCCATTTTTGTTTATTATTTGTAGATATAATTTGAACCACGGACTTTCTTTGGCACTAACTGATCCTCAGATAGTCTTTGTTTTGTAATAAAGAGGCATGTTGATCCTGGTACTGACTTTAGTACCGTAACAATCCCAGACTTATAAGTCTTGGTTTAAACCAGTACTAAAACATTTTTTTGTAGTAAGACTGAATAGAAACTTGAGTGGACCTTTTTTTGCGAGCGAGGTCGTTAACATCTCCTCTGTCAGAAAGCGGCGCGCGGCTGAGTGGGTGTTGACGTCATACGATAGCGGTACGTGAGCGGTTAAACTATTGCTCATATTACCACCACCACCACCACCACGACCGCTGCTCCGTCTTGAACGAGGGTTCATAAATTTTTGTGATTTCTAGTTTGTTAAACAACAATCTATTGTTTCCACTACATAAACGTAAATTCAATTTCTTTTGTCTCTTACCACTCCTTACAACCACATATTTCCGGTGAAACATCTCCCCAGATCCAGTACTAGTCACATCGTTATGATAATCATTGTTAAAATAAAACTTCATTAACCATCTTCTTACTAATCGCCTTGCTATAGTTGAGCATTTCTGCTAACTCAGTGTCTCGTAGAGCCCGACGACGTGGTGGAGGACGATAACAAAGGGTGGGCGACAACGCTGCCGACTCACTGACCCAGTCACAAACCAGAAAAGAAAGCAGGGTTTTAGTTATTGGCACATGGGTAGACCATGACCTAGGTTAGGACATAGGACTTTTAACCTTGATAGAGACGAAACACCGAAACGGTTGTAAGACATGTGTGCGCTAAAAAAGGGGCTGGAGAATACGTCAGGGGTGGTGTACCAGTACTCCCCAGCCTGATTTTGACCACAACCCCCATGGCCAATAGCAGGCCAAAGTACACATACAGCTCCTCTGGCGTGGTGTCCTGCCAAGAGATAATGCGGCTATTGGGATGGAGGCTGTTGGACTGAAGCATCTGGGTCGCCACTTGCTGAGCGTGCCTGTTAGTCTCCGAGGCAATGTGCTCCATAATTTGCCGATCCCATATGTCAACAAAAATGTCATAAGGGTCATCACGTGGAGTTGTCGGACCAACATTACTTAGGGAGAACGGTTCCCTCCTCGATTCAGGTTGAATCGGAGAATTCGGAAAGTCCCTCCAGTGTCAACATCAGTGCACCTCCACGGCTGGTCCGTCGCCGTTAGAGGTACCTCGTCGACGTCACGTCCGGGTGCAGCATCACCGGCGTTTTTTTTTTTTTTTTGGCTGGGAAATCATCAAATAACTTCTCCCGCTCTGGGTGGAGCGGGAGGGCGTGTCAGACTTTTACTGACTAAAACCCACCCGTGTTCCCTCATTTGCCTGTGTGCCAGGGGCGGCGGTATCTCTTTCGAACAACCCGCACCCCTGGCAGGCATCGGCCCTTGCGGGCCCCATCTGTTGCTGCTGACATCTCTTTGAGGCGCGCGTGGAACACAACGCGCCGTCGACCCGGGCTTGGTCCTTACCGGACAGCGAGCTACCCATTACTCGCCGTCCGCAAGCCCGTGCCTACGGTGACCGGGAATCAGCCTGGGATTCCCGACGCCCAGGGCGTCTCCTGCGAAGGCCACGGCTGTGAGGGCGCATGTACTGCATCTCCCTCACGTGCGCCGCCTCCCTCTTTGCGATCATAACTGCTTCGCTGAAGGAGGCGACTGCCAGCCATGCCCTCTCGCTCCGTACCATGGCCTGGACCAGGATCGGACGCGAGAGATCGCCTCCGGCGATCACCTCCACGAGGACACGGCGGTGCTCCGCCCAAGCCGGGCAGACCTCGACCGTATGCTCCACCGTGTCCTCTGGGCGATCTTCGCATTGGAAACACCCGGGCGTTTCCTCCCGCCCTACCCGAAACAGGAACCTCCCGAAACAGCCATGTCCGGTGAGGACCTGTGTCAGGCGGAAGGTGAGGACGCCATGCCGCCTCTCAAGCCACTCCTCAAAGAGGGGACTTACCGCCGCAATCGCGGCGTGCCTAAGCATCACCGGCGTTACATGTCGGCGTAGCTTCGCCGGCGTCACCTGTCTGCGCAGCTTCGCCGGCGTCACCTGTCTGCGCGGCATCACCGGCGTCAACTTCGGGCGCAGCATCACCGGCGTCAACTTCGGGCGCAGCATCACCGGCAGGAGCAGGGTCGGGTCATCGTCGGAGTCGACGTCGTAGGGCGTGTCCACCCACATCGCTACCGCCTACATCGCTACCGACCTTGTCATTGGCAGAACCTTGTCGGCATCGTCGCCTCTCTCGTCAGACTATATCGCTTCCTGTAACAAATGATTGGTTGATTTCAAATCTGGTGGAAACTAGAAGTTTGACCATAGCCCCTAACAAAAAACTAAAAATAAAATCAGCAGCTACTTACCTTAGTTGAGCATTTCTGCTAACTCAGTGTCTCGTAGAGCCCGACGAGGTGGTGGAGGACGATAACGAAGTGTGGGCGACGACGCTGCCGACTCACTGACCTAGTCACAATCCTGAAAAGAAAGCAGTGTTTTAGTTATTGGCACATGGGTAGACCATGACCTAGGTTAGGACATAGGACTTTTAACCTTGATAGAGACGAAACAGCGAAACAGTTGTAAGACATGTGTGCGCTAAAAAAGGGGCTGGAGAATACGTCAGGGGTGGTGTACTAGTACTCCCCAGCCTGATTTTGACCACAACCCCCATGGCCAATAGCAGGCCAAAGTACACATACAGCTCCTCTAGCGTGGTGTCCTGCCAAGAGATAATGCGGCTATTGGGATGGAGGCTGTTGGACTGAAGCATCTGGGTCGCCACCTGCTGAGCGTGCCTGAGTCTCCGAGGCAATGTGCTCCATAATTTTCCGATCCCATATGTCAACGAAAATGTCATAATGGTCATCACGTGGAGTTGTCCGACCAACATTACTTTGGGAGAACGGTTCCCTCCTCGATTCAGGTTGAATCGGAGAATTCGGAAAGTCCCTCCAGTGTCAAAATCAGTGCACCTCCACGGCTGGTCCGTCTCCGTTAGAGGTACCTCGTCGACGTCACGTCCGGGTGCAGCATCACCGGCGCTACATGTCGGCCTAGCATCACCGGCGTCACCTGTCTGCGCGGCATCACCGGCGTCAACTTCGGGCGCAGCATCACCGGCAGGAGCAGGGTCGGGTCATCGTCGGAGTTGACGTCGTAGGGCGTGTCCGCCCACATCGCTACCGCCCTTGCCATTGGCAGAACCCTCTCGGCATCGCCGCCGCACTATGGAAAATATAGGTCGGTATCGGATCAAAAATCTGTAACTTCATGAATTTTTGTTGTATCGTGATGAAATTTGGCACAAATATGCAGCAAGGTTCGGAGATTCGAACGATGTGTAGTTTATAGGGTTTTCTTGTATATCTATGTATGTTTTTTTGCATAGAATGAAAAAAATGGGAAAAAATCACGAAAAAAATAGTTAAAAATTTATTTCAAGTGGAATACAAGTTTATAATGACTAAAAAGATTAAACCATGGTTAATTACAACAAGCAAAGTAAACAAAATATATATATATGAAAAAAAAATACTAAATTAAAATCATATTACTAATAGGTACATCCTATACTCTGGCTTCAGGAAATGATGTAGCTAGGTACAAATATAAGTAATAACTAAATATAAATATTATTTTTAACTTATACCACTTCAGGATCAGGGTCAGTAAATGTGGGTTCACTTTCAGGTGCCACGTTTAAAAGACTTAGTGCCTCTTCTTCAAGTTCTTTCACATTTCTTACGTACGGTTTTCTCAAACTTGTTATATATGGATCTGACGTGTATAAAAGCGTTTTAAAGACATCTTCATTTGTAGCAGATCGGGAACATTTTCTGGCATGATGAAGTCGTATGTTTCTGTAGTCTTTGTTGCGAGACTCTTGTGCGTCTTCCGATAGCTGTCCAATAGGAAGCACCGCAAAATGTTTGATAACGTTTTGCCCGTGTATGAGTATTTTATGAACGGAGGATGGCATATAATACCAATCGTAATTACTTACATAGATTCTTGCAGTTTCTATTGCATATTCCCCAAATTTTTCAGGGTCGATCATCATTCCAGAAGAAAGAACTTGCAAGATAATGTATAGGCGTTTAATCAATGCCTCATCTACACCTGTTATTTCCGATGAGCAAGTGCTATTATAGAAGAATCTTCGTGCGGTATTGCCATCGTTCGTATTCCCGCTAACTTGCCGAGGTTTGTCGACGATTAATCCCAACTCCTCCCTGAAACGTTTTTGAACAACTTCTTTCTTTTCTTTTTTTAATCTCTTATTTTCCTCAGTTGAAGCAGACCAAGTCTTAAACGAAAAATTATAGGAAATATGCAATATCATTTCCTTGCAGCGAATCCAGGCGTGTAAGGTGGACAATCCGTATTGGTAGGCGTTTTCGTTTTCGGGTCTGGCAGTTACTTTCGATAGGTCATTCATTAGCCGTGGAGTAGCCCCACATATCGTGCATGTGGAACCAGATGGAGTATCTGTAAGGACCTGAGCCACCTTTCCATCGATCATCGTTAGAAATAGTTCATGCTTCACATTTACTACAACACCATCTTTGTTTATAAGTGATGCTTGTGCAGCCCTAATTTGTTTTTTAATATCATCAACAACTGCCTTGGTTTTTTCTGGAGTTTCCTTACAAAACTCAATAGAAATGGGTCTGCAAAAACGGACAGATGAAGGTACCGGATTTTGCCAAACAACGGATCCCGATTGCACATCAACTAATCTGATGGGGACTAATGAAGTGATGAACAAATTGGCATCTGAAATTGTTTCTGACTCTTCTGCAAGTATTTGCTTGTATTGGCTTTGACCAGATGAACCATCACATCCCCATTTAGAATAAAGGATCAATGTTCTATGTTGTTTTTGGAAAACAGAATCGATTTTTAAAATTCTAGCAGCAGTATGATCCAATAAATCTTGTATATTAATCACTTTAGCATAAGTATTCGTGATTTCGATTGTAGAAGATGGTGGATAACAGGATCTTTTTATTTCTTGTATTTTGTAGTAAGGCGGGAATATACAACACTTTCGTTCGTTGGTTAAGTTTTTCAGGTACATATATTGTGCTTTTGTTAGATCTAAATCTATAAAAGCACTCAATGCTTCCGTATCGGAAAGAATCTTCATCTGGTCTGAGTCGTTCCACTTACTTGAGATATCTAATTTCTTTTGAGTGTCAGCGGTTCTTAATTCTTCGACAAGATGAGCTTCTGTGTACTCACGTAAAGCCCGTAGTCCCTGCAGATAGGCGTTTTTTATATGCTCGAAGCCATAGTCTTGGAGTAGAAGAGTGTTTTTCCTCTTCTTGGTAGATTCTGAGGAGTCTCCATAAGCCACGCATGCTCGTCCTCGTTGGCCAGATGTTGATGGCGTAGAATATTGTTCAGAATCCGGTAAATTTAACGAATACCTTGAGTCCAACCAAGTACAATACTTCTGTAAAAATGTTTCTTTTTTCCGAGATGCCAGGGCCCAGCGTTTGTTGAAAATAGGAAGAATGTGCCTTTGTATGTCACTAATTATAAAACACAAGTTGTTTTCAGAAACATTCAGCTTTTCGACTAAAACTTTGGATAATGATTCCATGGTCTTGCCGCCCTCTATATAGGGGATTATGAAGTCTCGTTTGGTACAGCTGAAGGAAGACATTTTAACACTTCACAATCTGCAGAAATAATAGGCGTAGATGAGATTTGCTTCACTTGAAGTTACACTGATGTAGATGGTTCGAATAGTTTTTGCTTCCCTTTAAATACTCATTTTACAATATCGAATTGGTACCTACATCATTATTATCTTGTAATTTCCCACGCAAACCGAGTGCAAATTTGATAAGGTCCCTTTGTTATCACGAAATAATGAAGAAAATATCCAAAAAGTTCTATATTGTTCATGTGAATGGTGTCAGTGGTAAACCGCAAAAGATACTAATTTTCGGGTTCTGACTTTTATCAGTTTTTTTCTCATATCTTCTAAAACCGCAAATATCCGCAGCTGATTTTTTTTGCATTCTATTTATGAATAGTTAGACTACTAGTCGACGCAAAAAGTAGCGCTTGGGCAAACGTGGGTAATACTGAAAACCTTCAACGAAAAAACATACAAGTGAAAAAAAAGGTATGTCACTTTTTAAGTAATTACTGAAATATTTTTCTTTACTTTTAAAATCATTAAGCTGTATCGCAAAAAGCATAAAATAACCTTTCTAAAAATGTATAATACTGCATATCTGTACCACGTATTTTTTTCACAATATGGTATTGAAACATGTATACGCAAAGACTTGAGTTTGGCACTTCTGTTTTCTATGTATTTCTATCTAAGAAAAAAAAAATAATTTCGCGTATTAAGAAAAAAAATCGTAATGAATATTATAATTTGACTATTAGAAAACCTAAAAGAATAGCCATATTAGCCAAATTATGATATTCGTAAAAAGCATTTTTGATATGCGCTTGTTCTACCATTTTCCATAGTGCGCCGCTCTCGTCAGACTCTATATCGCTTCCAGTAACAAATGATTGATTGATTTCAAATCTGGTGGAAGCCAGAAGTTTGACCATAGCCCCAAACTAAAATAAAATCACCAGGTACTTACGATAGTTGAGCATTTCTTCTAACTCGGTCTCGTGGTGCCCAACGAGGTGGTGGAAAACGATAACCAAGAGTGGGCGACGACGCTGCCGACTCTGACCCAGTGACAAACCTGAAACCTGAAGCAAAAGCAGTGTTTTAGGACACCAAAAGTCTTCGCTGCTAGATAGTAACCCATTTTGCCTTGTACCACACAGTCCACCGCATTTCTCATGGTCTCTTCTGACCAATCTCCTCTATTTGTTGTTCTTTTATAATTTTTTACCATTCTGCAATGATAAAAAAACACCAATAGTAGATATGTATATTACAAATCATTAATATTTTACTGATAAAGCAAAATAAACATTTAGAACTATTTTAGTGCGGGCAAGATAGAAGTACTCGTAGTAGTAGTAGTAGTAGTGTCTGGCACGCTCAATGTCTGTAGATATAAACGGACCTTTACTCTGCAATGGTGTCTGCGCCTGGGCGCCTGCGTCGTCGCGATTGCTGCGACTTCTGCAACCTCTGCCACGCCCTCTGCTAGGGCCGGCAACCACGACAACCTCCTGAACCAGCACCCGGTGCCCGCTCCCACTGGCCTGTGAGCTGGGCCCGGCAACCGGGACCACCTCCAAAACCACCCCGTGTCCGCTGGCCTGCGAGCTGGGCCCAGCTACTGGGACCACCTCCTCCACCTCCACCCCGGCTACACCAACTCCGCACCCTCTGCCACGCAGGCCGGCGCACACCGTTGCCAACAGCGCTGGCCCTAATGTCGCCGTTTCTCATGGATGAAGTAGCCTAATATCGCCGAATTTCGGTTGTAGTAGCTTAAAGTAGCCCAAACACCAAAATTTCAATATTAATAAAATAAAATGTATTTTTATCAATTTATTTATAATACATTCATAACACACTGATAAATAGGCATAAGCCATCTTTTAAACACGTAAATGAAATTAAAGTTAACATTTTAAAAACTACATAAACAATTAGACGAAAATTAGGATTATTCTGATTCGTCCTCTGCTAGCAATAGTAAGGCATCACCAAGACTTTCGCCGTCTTCAGTAGTAGTTGATGAGCTAGTACTGGCGCAAGATCCACCGCAGACATACATTTTTCTGCCAGCGTGCAAACTGATCATGTAATTGCTTGGTTTTGAAAGTTGTTACAACACATACCTCTTACATTCATATGGGTACGAATTCTAAGAATGGCGATCACTATGGGTAGTTGCATGCGATTCCTTAATTTTGTTTTGATTGTCCCCATTACGCTGAAAATTCTTTCAACGACAGCATTACTCAAAGGTAATGAAAGGCATCGTATCGAAAGCTCTGCTAGTTCCTTAAACATCGGGCTTCCACCAGCATTCTTCATTTTTAGCACTTCTATCCAAAAATTTACAATGTCATTAGGAGAAGCAGCTGTTCCGATTATCTCCTCCATGCGCATAGTGCTTAATACGCGCCATTGGTTCATAACAGCTTCTCGGTCAATATTGGGATCACCTAACTGCCAGGGAAAATCTTCAATGTTGGGTTTGCTGGTTGTCGCGGTTCGAAAAAAAATGGCGCGCAGCCGCGCGCCCGATGTTCGAGCTCCCAAAATATTATTTTGTTGACTTAGTGGTGAGATTAGTCACCTCAAGTGATGTTTTTATTCAAGCTTATGAATGACTCTTTCAAGTCGTGTCAAGTGTTTCTTAACATTTAGTTTCTATTTTGTTACATGTAGCAGTAAACATTGGCTATAGTTGAAAAAATCATTACGTTAACTTTAAAAAGGATTATTTTTAGAAGTAAAGCGGTCACACATATATTTTATGACGTATAATAGTGCAAGGGTTATAGCTACATACGATTAAATAAAAAAAAACAGGCTTCATAGTAAAAAAATATTTATTTACAGGCGTATGACTAGCACGAAACATTTACTGACGGTGAATTTTTTTTCACCCAAATTAAATAATTTAGTACAACTTAACCCTTTCACTTAAATTAAAAATATTGTTACGATCTGAAAGGTAAGTTCCTATTGTAACTTATCTGTAAAAATTATGTTCAAAATCAAAATCAAAAGTCATTTATTCAAACTAGGCTGAGAGTCAGCACTTTTTGAACGTCAAAATTATATAAGACAGTCCCCCCAAAAAGCCCGCCCTTCACCACTTCCTAGTGCTTTAGCTGGGAAGAAGAAGTGGCGCAACAAACTCCCCAGCAGCACAGCTGTCTGTTATGTTGGAAGAACTTGATTCTATACAATAATAGCATATAACCATCATTCAACGATAAATGAAAATTTAATTATTAAAAAATAAAAATAAAAAATGGTTTATGTAGTCAAGTTAAATAAACAATGATATGAAGTAATTCATATGACCTGTCAGTAGTTAAGCTAATTCTGGTGAAAGAACATAAACGTTGTCTTGAGTTAATCACAGCGACCAACAATTCTTATCGTTCAAGTAGTCGTTGATAGAATAGTATGCCTTCGAACAAAGATTTGATTTTACTTTCGCTTTAAACGCATTAAAATGTAAATCTAACAAAGAAGAAGGAAGCTTGTTATAGAAGGTTATATCAAGCCCAGCAAATGAGTTATGAACCCTATGAAGCCGGTGAAAGGGAGCACGTAGTTTGTCCTTATTTCTAATATTAATATTATGAGTATCACTGTTTTTAGTGTATAAGTGTATATTTTGCCTAATATATAAGATGTTAGCGAAGATGAATTGTGATGCCACCGTGAGAATACCAATATCTTTAAAAAAATCTCTCAGAGAAACTCTAGCACCTAGTTGGTAAATTGCACGAACAGCTCGTTTTTGAAGAACAAAAATATTTTGAATGTCAGCCGCTTTACCCCACAGCAGAATGCCGTAGGACATAACGCTATGAAAATAACTAAAATAGACTAACCGAGCTGTATCAACGTCAGTGTATTGTCTTACTTTTCTGACGGCGTAAGCGGCCGAACTGAGCCTTCCCGCTAGGCTTGATATATGTGATCCCCACTGAAGTTTGGCATCTACTGTTATGCCAAGAAAAACGGCCGATTCTACAGTTGCAAGCACCTCACCATCTAAGACGATGTTGGGTCCCAGATTTCTTACATTCGGTAAAGCGAACTTTATACATTTAGTTTTCTTGGCATTGAGAACTAGATTATTCGTGGTAAACCAATGCGTACCCCTTGAGAGTGCACTGTTTACGTCGTCAAAATCTTGTCTATTCCTGTCTACTTTAAAGATAAGAGAGGTATCATCAGCAAACAGTACAACGTCACAGATACCCTTTAAATAGAATGGTAAATCATTAATGTACACTAAGAATAAGAATGGACCCAGTATTGAGCCTTGAGGTACACCTAGCTGAACTGGTAGCCCGGACGATTTCACACCATTAATATCTACACACTGGTGCCTATTATTTAAATAAGAATTTATTACGTTGAGAGCTTCATTTTGAACACCGTAATGACGTAGTTTACGCAATAGCGTGTCATGGTGCACGCAATCAAATGCTTTGGAAAGATCACAGAAAACTCCAATGGCATTTTGTGAGTTCTCCCATGCGTTAAATATGTGTTTCAGCAGAGCAACACCCGCGTCTGTAGTTGAACGAGCTTTTGTAAAGCCATATTGTTCATCATGAAGGAGGCAATTTAAATTAAAATGTCTTAGCAACTGCTTGAGTATTAACTTTTCAAATATTTTACTAAATGCCGGTAAGATAGAAATAGGCCTAAAATTTCCAACGTTATTTTTATTACCCGATTTAAATAATGGTATGACTTTACTACACTTCATGGGGTCGGGAAAAGTTCCTAAGTCAACACATTTATTAAAAGTAATAGCTAGATAGGGGGCTACGATATCGATTATATTACTTAAAAGTTTAATAGAGATTCCCCAGTAGTCACCAGTGTTTTTAGACTTAAGTGTGTTAAAAATACTAACTACATCACGAGGCGTTACATGTTCGAAACTAAATAAGCGACTACATTTGGGCACACTACTATGCAGAAGGTTTTCCGCTTTAGACGAGGACGAATTTAAGTTGCGAGTCGTAGTTAAAGGTATGTTGGCAAAAAACTCATTAAATGCCTCAGCTACGTCAGCAGCTTCAGTAACTAATTTGTTGTTGACCATAATCTAGTTGTTCTTCCTGTTTAATCGACTTACCCGTTTCATTATTAATAATTTTCCAAGTGGTTTTTACTTTATTATTGGATTTTTTTATTGTATCGCTTAAAAATTTTGATTTAGCAAAAACACAGATTTTTTAAAATAATTTTGAATAATTTTGGACATACTCTAGAAAAGGACTATAAAACCTGTATTTTTTCTCACCATATAACTCGTATAGTTTCGCTCTACTTTTATAAATACCTGAGTGGCCCATTGGTTGAAGCCAATGGAGGTGCCATTTATGTTAATGGTTTTGGTCTTGAAAGTAGATTGGTATTCTTTTTGCACAACATCAAAAAGGGATCCAAAGATTTTATTAGGATTCTCGTGTTCTGCTATAGATGGTGTAATTCTATATGCTATGTTATTTTTAAATTTGTTGCAATGACTAGCAGTATATGGCCTGCATTCTACTTTATGTGGTTTTTTTATGTAATGGTAAAGGAAAGCTAGCCAATAATCCACAATGGTCAGATGTCAAGTCAGTTAATACTAATTTATTTTTGGCATCACAATCACTAAATATATTATCAAGACAAGTCGACGTAGAAGCCGTGATCCTAGTAGGTTCTAAAAACAAGTTAGTTAAATTAAAAGATCTAAACAGATTAAGAACTTATTGGAGTAACATCTAAAATATTAATATTAAAATCTCCACACAAAATTATACTTTTATTACTTGATTATAACTTATTGAGTAAATCCTCCATTCCCGATTCGAAACGAATGAAATCCCCAGAGGGTGGTCGATAAACGCAAATAATGACGTATCGCTCGAGTTCAACACAAGACAACTCAATAGTACGTTCAATAGAAAGGTTAACTAAATCTAAACGTTGTTTACATTTCAACTTGTTTGAAACAAGGACTAAAGAACCACCGCGAATAGCAGTTTTTCTTACAAATGCACTTTGTACGGTAAAATTATCATCATTAATAAACACTACTTGATGTTCTTTCAACCAGTGTTCAGTTAAACATAACACCTTAACATCATGGTTCTCCATAAATAAGCTTAACTCTAGCTCTTTGCCGGATAGACCCTGCATATTTTGATGAACAACATTCAACATAATATGCGGTTTATCTGTTGTCGCACCTAATTGTTTAAACTACTAGGCGTATCAAAAGTAATGTTAGTAGCACTACTAACAGTAAGCGATGGTAAACTACAGGTACCAGTGTCATGGTGTAAATTGTATGCTAAGAGATTAGCAATTTGTCTCCTACTACTAGGTGGCAAATACATTGTAGAAATTGTCAGTTTGTAATCAGAAATAAATTGATTACAATCAAAAAATAAAATAGCGTCACTGTGACGACTTGTCCTATTAAAAATTAACATATTTAAATTATAAATGTGCCTATTTTGCTCATCAGACAAGTAATGTGAATAAGGCAATGCACAGAAAATAAATTTACAATTATTGGTCTCATTGAGATGTATCATCAATTGGACACATTTAATTATGTCCTTTTTTCTAACATTTAAGCTATCCCCGCATAATAATATAACAGTTGAACCGGGGTTTAGTTTTGACAGTTTAATATTACTTATTAATTGGCTAATACTGGCACCGGGTGAACAATGATTGATTACATATTGTTGAGAACACTGATTAAATATTTTACCAAAACCTTGACCAAATTTGTCAGAAAAAACGTATGTTGTGTCAACCAAATTATTCACACTATTATTACCGTCACAGCTACCTACTGGCTGAGTTGCTGAGGCTGTGGGTGTAACCGGTTGAGGCTGAGGTGCCTGGGAACAGGCACAGCTAAAAGAGAGGTTATTTGTTAGAGACTCGTACGTCTCTGCATTGTACTTGACTAAGTCAGCCAACTCACAAGCCTCCTGCATACGCTTACTCAGGTCTTGTTGAGTAGCCTCATATTTACTAAATACACTGGACAGCAAATAAACCGAGCCACCCGCTACCTAGGCACTCTAATTCGATTTTCTCAAAAACTAAAAAACTTACAATTATCAAAGTTGTACCTACAGAAAGTGCGTTTCATGGTGATTAAAATGAAAGGAAACTCATTGGGTTTAATCAATATTTCAGTGTTTATTAAGGATTTTACAAAGAAGAGTCGTTTTCCAGTCGTGACAATCGTTAGTACTGATAAAGTGAAAAAAAAAATTAAAGCCAAAAACAAAGATAAAGTCAAAAAAAAGTTTTTAATCAATATTCCGTATTCCCTCCCCTTGCTCGGATAACTGCCAGCATCCTTGTATTCATCGACCTTACGAGCCTGACGATAAAATCTTGAGGAATTGTATTCCACTCCTCTTCAATTGCGATTCGCAGCTCTGGAAGCCTTGTTGGAGCAGGTACCCGGGCTCGAACCCGACGTTTCAGCTCATCCCATAAGTGTTCTATCGGATTCAAGTCCGGGCTTCGAGCTGGCCAGTCCATCGTACGAATGCTGACGTCGCGTAGATACTGGGTCACCACATGAGCAACATGAGGCCGTGCATTATCATGCATCAATTGCATATCCTGTCCGATATATCCTGCGTAAGGTACCACATGGTCTGCGAGGATCTCAGTAATGTAGCGATGAGAAGTCAGTCCACGTGTACGGCCCGTCGGTTCGATGAAAACTAACGCTGTATGTGCTGTTAACGAGATGCCGCCCCAGACCATTACAGATCCTCCTCCATAAGCAACAGTTTCCTTGATGCAACACTGAGAATAACGTTCTCCAGGGCGACGATATACTCTCTGACGTCGATCACTTCCATGTAGACTCACCCTGGTCTCATCAGTGAAGAGTACATTACTCCACTGCTCTAATGTCCAATCCCTATGCTCTCGAGCAAATTCAAGTCGTGCTCGACGGTGTGCTACCGTTAATGCTGGGCCTGTTGCAGCTCTTTTTGGGGTCAGGTTCCGTTCAGCAAGTCTCCTTCTGACGGTATCTGAACTTATGACCACTTGGCGTTCGTCACGCAGACTTTGTTGGACTTGAACTGCGTTGAGGTGGCGATTTCGCAGAACAGTAAGGTGGATATATCGATCATCTGCTGCTGATGTAGCCCTAGGTCTGCCCGTACCTGGACGGCGATCGAATGCTCCAGTCTCTAGGTATCGTCTGTAAACTCGTTGCACCGAAGATCTGCTGATTCGAAGCCTTCGAGCGACTTCACGTTGCGCAATGCCTGCTTGAAGTAATGCTACAGCTTGAGCTGCTTCCTGAGGTGTTGTATCCATTATTAATCGAAAAAAGTAGCAAAAACACACGCGTCTGAGCAAACGATGGACAAAAACTAAAGAAATGATAAGAAATATCCGACTACCCTCATTGTAGAGAAAAAGAACGCTAATTTCAAACTCTGGTGAAAACAGAGCAAATCGTTAGAATTGTGTTTGTTGCTTGATTAATGTGAGTTGACGGTACTTTCGAATTAATTTGCAGTCATTTTAATCACCATGAAACGCACTTTTTGTAGGTATAACTTTGATAGTTGTAAGTTTTATACTTTTTGAGAAAATCGAATCAGAGTTCCTAGGTAGTGGGTGGCTCGGTTTATTTGCTGACCAGTGTATATCCCTTAGAGCATATTCCCTAACAAATAATTCATCCTGTAGGTGCTGAGTGTCAGTAACGTACAAGGTTTTAGATAATTGCAATTTATTATTACATTATTATTACATGTTAATATGTTTACCTAATACAATAAAATATGGGATTGATTGAAGGAATTCCCACTTACGTAAAAACGCACTTAACATTTCTAGTTATTTTTTGTTCAGTGAAGTTTGAGTAAAGAAAGTACATCATAAGTAACTGTTTTCTACAAGAAATGCCCTTTCCAATGATGTGTCACACTTGTAATTCGATAGTCATTAAAAAAAAGAACAAGTGAAAAAGTATTATAATTCAGAAGAACGGACAAAACACGTGTGCCATAAAGCCGGGGTTACATGAAGTGCACATCCGGGTTTAAAAGCTAATATTTTTAAGTATGATAAAAATAAAAAATAAACAAGGTTCCAATCCCTGTTTTAATGGATGAAAAAATATAATGATTTTTAGTACCCGACTGCTACAAAAGGAGTGTAATGGTTTTCAAAATCAAAAGTCATTTATTCAAATTAGGCTGAGAGTCAGCTCTTTTTGAACGTAAAATTACATAAGATAGAAATTAAAAAATAAACAAGGTCCCAATGCCTGTTTTACTGGTTGAAAAAATTTAAGGATTTTTACTACCCGACTGCTACAAAATGAGTGTAATGGTTTTCAAAATCAAAAGTCATTTATTCAAACTAGGCTGAGAGTTAACTCTTTTTGAACGTCAAAATTACATAAGACAGTGCCCCAAAAACGCCCGCCCTTTTCGAATGTATGTAAGTAATATTCGTTGTTACCGTCTATAGGCTAAACAGATGGACCAATTTTGATCAATTATGTGTCGTTAGATTTGTCTTAGTAGCCTGAATGTCAACGGGAGTTAATTAAAAAAAAAATGAAGGAAACCAGGCACCACATAGCGCGTTTAAAAAAATATCTCCCGTCGCGCCCTCAGGCTCAGACTCGTTCTCCGGTGCCTCGACATTATGCCGTTCGTTCTTACCAGTATAAATGATCATCTGCCAGAGATATCCCGTCTTGGACTCACACATAGTTCATAGCTCTTTATACCCACCTGAGCAGCTTTAGTTGCTATAAGCTGAGCAAAGGAGAGTCTGCCCTTCCATAGCATCAGCGACTCGTCTATAGCAATTTCCTGCTCGGGTAGGTATAAAGAGCTAAATTTACTGTTAAGGTGGTCTATAATAGGCTGTATTTTGTATAATTTCGTCGAGATACCTCTGTCACACAAGATGTTGTCTCCGAAGTGTAGACAGCGTTTTATAATCGAAAATTGACGAAACGGCATAATATCGGCAAATTTGCCCAGTTTTAAATAAGACAAACAAGGGGTCCAGTATTCCTTCTCCACAGGGATTGGGACGATGCTTTGCAGCATAATGACACCAAAAAACGTCCACAACTCTTGTGGCGTTATTGGCGTCCACTTTTTAATACGCGAAAATTGTGGAAGCAACGCGGACAGGAGGTTTGCTGCATATTTATTGGTCTCATCGACGATGAGGTTGATGATGTCCTCGTCCCAAATTTTAGAAAAAACTTGGAACGGGGACATACCCTCAATAGGGAAAGTTGGCTCCGCTGGTCCGGTAAAAGTTTCCCGGACCCCAGTAAAAGTTTGGGGATCGTGAGACCAATCAAACACCAGCAAATCCTCCTGACTAGTCTCACGCAGAACACAATCGTCCTGCCTGTCTATGGACCCTACGACGTCGCGGAGATCGCTGGATAACTCTTCCACGGCGAATTCTCCAGCGTGTCTCCTGCGAGGGTCGATATCCAGGCAATCCTCATCCTCGACATCGCTGTCAGGATTCAGACCCGCAGAGATTTCCCACTGCAGAATTTCTTCCTCCAGGTCGTCTTCGTAAAGCGAAGGTTCTAAAACCAAATTATTTGAGCCTATATTTAACTATCAGCTGCTTTGAACCCCTTAGTCTATGATGAAACCAGATTATCATCACAAACGAGAAATAAACACAAAAATACTCCGCAGAGAACGATGTGCTCGGCGAGAACCCAACTAATTCTATTCTTGCATGGACCAAAAGGTTCTCGTCCACCTCTTGGTCTCCATGCAAGGCAAAAACCCCCGTGGACGGGGTAAATACCAACTGATTTTCCCTGTGAAATAACATATTACTTACTTCGGGGGAGGCGGCGTCAGTGACCCTTCCTCCACTAGGTCGAACCTCGAAGGCCCACTATTGTCCAGCGCTGTATAGAAATAAAATATGTTAGGTTGAATCAGTCAATAAGGGTTACGATATCCGGCAGACAATTTACACACCTGACTTCTCCAATTCCCATGGTTGAGGGATACGCGGGGGTGGCACTTCTGGTGTGCCCGGCAGCAAAGGGTACGGCACTCAAACCGGCGACACTTTTCTGGAAATTTAATAATAATTAAAACATTTGCGACTATAAAAAGCATATTATTTTCTTAAATACAAGGTGTCTCAAAAGAAAGTTCACATTTAAATCTTTTTTTAAAAGAAAAGTCTTAGTTTTATTGAAAAAATGTTTATTTTATATTGAAGTACACTGTTTGGGAATTTATTTTTTAAAAATAACATCGTCCAAATGTAAACCGTTGCGCTCTCGGCATTCATTTAGTCGGGCACTAAAATTGCCTATGACAGCTCGGCAGGTAGTCTCCGTGATGGCTGCCATTTCATGACGGATATTTTCTTTTAATTGTGCCAGGGAAGTCGGTTTATTAGCGTAAACTTTTGATTTGACATAACCCCACAGGAAAAAATCCATAGGCGTTAAATCGGGACTCCGTGGAGGCCAATTTATGTCACCTCGCCTGGAGATTAATTTGTTCGGAAAAATTTCTCGAACTCGAGGCAGAGATCTGTTGGACGTGTGTGAAGTTGCTCCATCCTGCTGGAACCATGTTCTTTGGTTGTAACCAGGAAATTTTTGCAGTTGGGGTACGAAAAACTCGTCTAACATCTCCACATAACGCTCTGAATTCACTGTGAGTGTGCGTCCCCTTCCATCTTCAAAAAAGTAAGGGCCGATAATTCCTCGCGCCGACATCGCTGCCCATACGGTGACTTTGGGTGAATGTAGCGGTTTCTGATGTTTTTGTTTTGGGTTGGTTGCACTCCAGTAACGACAATTTTGTTTGTTTACATGCCCATTCAGGTGAAAATGGGCTTCATCGGAAAACAAGATGTTGGTGAACGTTGGAAAGCGCTCAATCATCTGATTTACAAAGGCAAGCCTCTGACCAGCATCTTGAGGCTTCAGTTCTTGCACTAACTGAATTTTGTACGGGTGCAGCTTTAAATCTTTGTGTAAAATGCGGCATAATGAAGATCTGTGCACATTTAAAGCAACAGCACGCTTCCGAATCGAGAGGTTTGGATCATCTCGAATAGACTGAGTAACACTGTCCACGTTTTCGGCTGTTCTTGATGTTCTTGGCCGCCCAGATTTTGGTTTCTCCAGAGTTGACCCAGTCTCTTCAAACTTCTCAACCCATTTTGCAATGAGTCGAGTGCTAGGCGCATCATTTAAGTGACGAATATGTCGAATACTGCAGAATTTTCTACGCGCTACAGTCGCCGAATTACCGTTTTTGTAAAACTCACGTACGCACAACGCACGGTCCGCACCAGAGAAACGCTCCATAGCGACTAAATTCCCAAGAGCCAGACTACCGACTGACATACCCCCCGCGCCCCTCAGAATAGTTGCTTTCGCGTAATAAGATAAGCAAATGTGAACTTACTTTTGAGACACCTTATATTTTACTTGCCTTCGCTTTTTGGAAGGAGGAGCATCGGGCATTAAAAATTGCCCGACTTCCTTCCTGTCACGCAGCTCTAGAAGCCGTGCCCTTTGCTCATCTGTTAACCGGGCCATGTTTTTCTTGTCCACCAACCGCATTTTTTTAATTTTTTTTTGCTCTTCAGCCATTAACCTAGAAGAAAAATATTCAGTGAAAAAAAAGAAACACGTATAGTATTATTGCTTTAAAATAGTGATTAAATTTAAAATAAATGTTTACTTACGTCATCGGTCGTGACGGTCCCGCAACAGCAAAGGACGCAGACGACACGTCGACTGCATCCTCTTCAACTGGCTGTACCCTTAAAAGTTAAGTAACATTTTAGGTAAGGATCTAAAATAACCCAGTAAAGCAAGAAAACATCCGTAACCAAATATAATATCATAACATACATGTCAAAATTAAGCGACCGTGCAACGCCGCGCCCACGACCACGGTTTCCCGCTCGACCACCACCACGGTTTCCCGCTCGACCACCACCACGGTTTCCCGCTCGACCACCACCACGGTTTCCTGCTCGACCACCACCACGGTTTCCCACTCGACCACCACCACGGTTTCCCTCTCGACCACCACCACGGCTGCCTCGAATTGATGCTTCCATTTCTAAATTGTTAAAAAAAAAGTCGAAAACTCAACAAAATAAACAAAACAATAACACAACAATAAACGTCAATAACTCGAAAAAAACATTCAATGAAAATCATTCAATACCTTTTTAAAGATAGTTTGAAATAAGAAAAGATAAGAATAACGTAACAAGTATTTGTAAATAAAAAATAATTTTCAGTTCATTTCATAAATGTCGATCGGTACAAAATTCCCTGTGTGTACCAAGCTTTATCTTTAAACTAGGTCAGTGGCCATTTTGATTGTTTACATTTCTGTTCTGCGGGGGAACCCACTTGAACAAAAATTATAATCTTAACTTAAATTACGTACCTTGTGTATATTTTTTGGCTGAATACTGTTATCGAATAAATATATAATGCGATAGTTATTACTTTTAACTCAGAACTGGTCTCACAACTTGATAAATTACGATAGCATTCTTACAAAATTCTAGTACTGTTACAAGTGCACTGAAAACCTCACATAAATAGAAATAAACTTACCCTCAGGTTAAAAACCCGAATTCACACACATAAACTATATTCTAATTAACCATTATATCAGTAATTTACTCAAAAATACTCACCCACAACCGAAAATATCTTTAAATATCAGAACTTTATTCCGCGTATCGCACGAGAACCAACAGAACCAGCGACTCACTTTTGACATTATTTTTTCAATCCTAATGAACCATTGTCGAACTATTGTCGTATTTTTAGCATGAAGAAATGTATAAACGTTCGTGTAGAAAAGAGAAAAAGGATTAAAACGTCGTGTGATAGAAAGAAATACATATATTATGACGACGTATCGTACTGGAACGAAAAAAGTGACAATTGTCCCTTGGGGCGCTCGACGGTCAAAACGAAAAGGTGACTATAGTCACTTTGGTCGTTTTACAGGTATATCGGAGACAGAAACAACAAATATAATAAATTTGTATCATCATTATACATGGCAGCAAGCTCCCTTGCTGTATAACATCTTTCTGATGATTTGACCACATTAAAGTGAGTTTTTAGCTCAAGCCACTGGTTGATGTTTGTTTTTACAGCTGAATGAAACGCCAGCCATCTAGTTGCAGATAACTGAGTTAGTTTCAAGGGTTTTTTGCCATCATTAATGGTTTCAAATAAGGTCTGATATATTTTCATTCGCAGTGGACTGTGGGCAAACCAATTTCTGGTTTCCCTAAGTAAATATTCCAGACAAGAAGGTAATTCCGTGCACGCTTTGGAGGCACATAAACTAAGGGAGTGACACACAAATTTCAATAGCTGTAAATGGGGTATATCTGCTTGTAAGAGAGCGAAAAGTGAGTTATGTTTGCCACAAAGGTTACTTGCTCCATCAGTTCCTATTGCAATGAGATTTTGAAGATTCAAACCCATTTTAGACATAAAACTCTTAAGTGATGTATAAAGGCTGCTAGCTGTGGCTTCAAACACTTCTTGAAAGCCTAAAAAATCAACAACAATTTTTTCTAGTTTTGAATTATAGTATCGGATACAATATATGCCATGTACTTTTTCTGTTGTTACGTCGGTGGATTCATCCAATATAATAGAGTAGCTCTGGTTACCAACTTCTTCTAAAAGTTCCTTGAGCATGGCTGGTTCTAGAACATTTTCTATAATGGCCGAACACTTTGATCTATGTAATTGAATGTTTTCAAGAAGACTCCCTGTCCCACAGTTTTTTAACACATCTGTCAGATGATCAATGCTGCGTATGGAGCTGTGAGCAGCGACATAAGCTGATATTTGTATGTCTATTATTTTTTCTTTTGATGAAGTGTTGCTAATTGAGGAGTAGCCAAATGATGAAAGCTTTTTTTTTTTTTGGGTGGGAAATCATCAAATAACTTCTCCCGCTCTGGGCGGAGCGGGAAGGCGTGTCAGACTTTTACTGACTAAAACCCACCCGTGTTCCCTCAGTTGCCTGTGTGCCAGGGGCGGCGGTATCTCTTTCGAACAACCCGCACCCCTGGCAGGCATCGGCCCTTGCGGGCCCCATCAGTTGCTGCTGACATCTCTTTGAGGCGCGCGTGGAACACAACGTGCCGTCGACCCGGGCTTGGTCCTTACCGGACAGCGAGCTACCCATTACTCGCCGTCCGCAAGCCCGTGCCTACGGTGGCCGGGAATCAGCCTGGGATTCCCGACGCCCAGGGCGTCTCCTGCGTAGGCCACGGCTGTGAGGGCGCATGTACTGCATCTCCCTCACGTGCGCCGCCTCCCTCTTTGCGAGCATAACTGCTTCACTGAAGGAGGCGACTGCTAGCCATGCACTCTCGCTCCGTACCATGGCCTGGACCAGGGTCGGACGCGAGAGATCGCCGCCGCCGATCACCTCCACGAGGACACGGCGGTGCTCCGCCCAAGCCGGGCAGACCTCCACCTTATGCTCCACCGTGTCCTCTGGGCGATCTTCGCAATGGAAACACCCAGGCGTTTCCTCCCGCCCTATCCGAAACAGGAACCTCCCGAAACAACCGTGTCCGGTGAGGACCTGTGTCAGGCGGAAGGTGAGGACGCCATGCCGCCTCTCAAACCACTCCTCAAAGAGGGGACTTACCGCCGCAATCGTGGCGTGCCCAAAATGATGAAAGCTTGGGTTGCTTTTTTGAAAAACTTAATTCTTTGTCTTTATGTGTTTTAGTTTTCATGTGCTTTTCTAAATCGGTTTTGTGCGCACGGAGTGGTGTGATACATAATTTGCAAAATGCCTCACCTTTACCACTATCCGTCAGTTCAATAGGTGCTCGACTAAGCCAATCTGTAAAAGAAATTGAACTCAATAATACGCTAGGCAGTAGGTATGTATTATGTATATTGTATGTACCAGGTAGGTATGGTACTAATGGTTGGTAACCAGATCATATTTTTTTCTATTTGTGCAGTTTCAGTCTACCTATTACATCTTGCTTGCCGGGGTCGTGGGACCAACGAGTAACCGTGGCTCCGGAACGTAAAAGGGGTATTGAAGGACACCGTGGCTTTTAGTCAGTACTAGTCTGACAGTCCCTCCTGCCCTGCCCTAGGTGGGAGGATCATTTGATGATTTTACCACGTTTAAAAAAAAAACCTATTACATCTTAACCAGACTGGGGCAAATATTAAAAAAAAAATGATTGTGAAACTAAAAACCGCGACTTCTGATTTAGTCTAGAAGTAGTAAGACCATGTAGCCGATAATATACCTACCTACATCACACACAATATTAATATAAAACAGTACTCTAGTTGTTACTTACTTTTAAATGCTGGTAGTTTTTCCCATTCATCACGATAATGTTTTATATATTTACCGTGTTTACCCATTTTCATAGAAATTACACAACAATTGCACAGGAGAAGTTGTACAAAGCGAAAGTGACAAAGGAATAACCGGAATTTATCTGAACTATTTAGTCAGTACAACACAGTTAATTGCGGTAGTCATTATTCACAATAGAATACATGTAACTCTATTGCATTCTAAATTTGGTTACATAAAAGCTAAGACAAATTCAGGGTATTCCCCGAAAATAACCAATCACAAACAAATAGGGTGACCATCTCAATATCAAATTGTACCAACATTACACACACGCACGTCAGTATGCCTGTTTGCCTACTAGGTAGTATAACAAAAATTAGTCCCTAGAGTAGCCTAATTGGCGACCAGTCGCCTTTTAGATTTTTTCGCCGCCGATTCTCGTTCTGAGTAGCCTAAATGGCGAAAAATCGCCTACGTTGGCAACACTGGTGCGCACTGCGCGAGGCGAGTGTAGGTATCTTGATACGTCATGAATGGCGGCCATCTTGTTAGTCTGGCAAACTCGCGTCGAAGCTTCATTTTGCTGGCCAGCGGACCCATTGTATATAAAAGTGTAGCACGTTTTGTGTTTACAAAGAGATTTGTTTTAAAAATTGTAATTAACATGTGGTTATCCTATAACCTTTACCTTTCTACAAAACAGTCAAACAGACATAGCAATATTCCGATGTAATTTTGTCTTCGCTTCGAATCCTAGTTGCGAGCTTGACTCGTCGGATTCTTAAGAAATGTTATACTTTTTGACTGCTTTAAGAAGTGTGATAGTTTTTAAATCAGTCATTAATGCACAGACTTACCCCACATCTGTCACACGCCCAGACAGTGCGAACGTTCAATTTGCATTTTGCGCACAATTTGCAACGCGTCCTGTCTGTTGTCTTGACTGAGAAATGGCCAGTTTTAGGCACCTGAGCCGACACAGCAGGAAGTCCTGCCTGGGTTTTATACTTTAAAAAAAATTGTGTCCGCCAATATAGTGCTGAATTGCCGCTCAGGCATTTTTTCTGTTGTGTGAATATTATACAGGGTGTGGCGTAAGTAGTGGTCCACCGTTCAGGATTCGATGAACCAGATAATTAACTATAACAATTAAATTTTTTAACCATTTTTACCCAAGGGTTCCGAAAATATTTCCTTTTTGTCTTTTATTAACGAAATTTCTACCTTTTATTACAAATTTGTTTGTAGTTTCAACAAAAACCATTATTTTTTCATTTTGATTTCTGTTAATTACTGCTGAATACTAGAGCTATCACGATAAATTATGATTTTTTATGTAAATTCACCTCTTTCGAAGAAAAAGTTAGTTCTTCTCTAATTTTAACCCGAATTTTTAACATACCATCCAAGTTCAAAGGCGATTTTTGTAAAAAAAACTTACTACACTGTCAGTGCCCATTTATTTAATAATATGCTTACTAAATACCGATTTCAAAATGGTATCACTATAACAGATACTATTATTTAACAAAAAGATATTCAATTTTAATTGAAGCAAAGAAGATTTTCATTAAACTACTTTTTTAAACTTTATTGCGTTAATACTTACGATATTTGCAAAAAAAAATGCACTACAGTGTCAGTGCCAATTTGTTAAAAAAAACTACTATTGCAGAGTTATCTAGACCTAACTTGTTACTTTAGGTATTTGAACAAAGAATAAAAAAAAAAACAAATGACATTTATCATTTATTATTAATCTTTGTCATGATTAAAATAATTAAAATTAAACGAAATGTTCAAAATGGCCCCCATTCGCAGCTATACACGCTCTGCAACGTCTAATAAACGACCGTTTTAGTCGTCGGGCAAACCCGCTTTCGCTGATTTCTCTAGCTGCTGCCTGGATTCTAGTCCTTAATTGGTCAATACTTGTGATTTCTTTGCTATAGACTTTTTCTTTTAGGCAACCCCAATAAAAGAAATCTAGGGGATTTAGATCTGGCGAGCGTGGTGGCCACAATATTGGACCTAAGCGCCCAATCCACCTATTTGGATACGCTGTATCAAGGTGCTCTCGTACTCTAACAGCATAGTGAGCGGGACAGCCATCGTTCTGCAGCCACATGTCTTCTTGGACTTCAGGAACGACACCTTCCAGAAGCAAGGGCAAGTCGATTCGCAAAAAACTTAAATATCTTTCTGCATTTAATGTTTCTGGCAGCTCGTGTGGACCGATTATGTGTCCGTTAATGATTCCGGTCCAAAGGTTTATTTTAAATTGGTACTGTGATCTGTCTTGCCTTATGAGATGCGGGTTTTCTAGCTGCCAGTAATGCAAATTGTGTAGATTTAAATATCCATCTTTTTTGCAGGATGACTCGTCGCTCCATAATATTTTATTAAAAAACTGCGGGTCTTCTCTTATTCTGCGTAGTATTACTCTACAAAATGTTACTCTCAATTGATAATCTCTTGGTAGCAATGACTGCACCCTTTGATAGTGGTATGGGTACAGTTCATGTCTTTTGAGTATGCGATGTACAGATCTAGTTGATATGCCAGTTCTGCGACTTAAGACACGGACCGATGTTGAAGGATCTTCTGCAACTAAATTCATAATCTCTTCATCGTTGTGTCGTCGCGGTCGTCCTTCACCTGCACCGCCTACGCCTGTGCCGGGTATCCTTCCCTCGGTGTATGCGTTATGCACTCTTACAAAAACTCGGTGGTCTGGATGTCTTCGATCGGGATATCTCTCCCGATAAAGTCGAGCTGCTTCTCTGCCGACACCTCTGCATTCGCCATAAATAAAATGCATGTCAGCATATTCGCGCGGTGTGTACGGAGACATTTTTTAATTGTCACTGCACTGCACGTTTGTCCAAATCGTTGAGCAAGCCAAAGTCACCAGTACACGTAGCCAATATCGCAGAGATCACCAAAACAACAAGTCCAATCAGTAGGCAAATTAAACAGAGTCCGGGGTCAGGCAGGGGTAAAGAAATGGCGGAGGTAAACACAGGCAGAATAAAAACAAAACGCATACGACGCACGACACGAGTGACGAGATCGTACTAAATCATTTCGAGATATCTGGAGATTTCAACGTTAGTAATGAAGGAGATAGCAATACCCTACCATATCTTTTCCTTATCACTCCTATTGTGCGTAACTCGACTGCGAGAGCTTCAACGGGTTTTTGTTAACAAACATGTCTCGGGTAAAAAAAGGGTCAGGGTTTTTTTACCTGACATGTTTGTGCTTAAAAACACATTTGAAATGTAAAAAGTTACATTGTATCAGTTTTTTAAGTTTTAATACGTTTTGTAATAGTATTTACGCAATAAAGTTTAAAAAAGTAGTTTAATGAAAATCTTTGCTTCAATTAAAATTGAATATCTTTTTGTTAAATTATAGGATTTGATAGAGTGATACCATTTTGAAATCAGTATTTAGTAAGCATATTATTACATAAATGGGCACTGACAGTGTAGTACGTTTTCTTTACAAAAATCGCCCTTGAACTTGGATGGTATGTTAAAAATTCGGGTTAAAATTAGAGAAGAAATAACTTTTTCTTCAAAAGAGGTGAATTTACATAAAAAATCATAATTTATCATGATAGCTCTAGTATTCAGAAGTAATTAACAGAAATCAAAGTGAAAAAATAATGGTTTTTGTTGAAACTACAAACAAATTTGTAATAAAAGGTAGAAATTTCGTAAATAAAAAACAAAAAGGAAATATTTTCGGAACCCTTGGGTAAAAATGGTTAAAATTTTTAATTGTTATAGTTAATTATCTGGTTCATCGAATCCTGAATGGTGGACCAGTACTTACGCCACACCCTGTATATGCGTTGTGTATTGAAACGTTTAATAGCCTCCGAAACAGTTTCTTATACCACACACTGTTCCTAATTCTTTCTACAGGGAATGCCTGTAAGAGTTGGTCTTTCTTATCGACACCCCCCATGGAAAGATTGTAGTGTAGGACTACCTTTGGCTTATATTAATATGCTTTCCATGTCTGTCAGTCCCACTACCTTTGGCTTATATTAATATGCTTTCCATGTCTGTCAGTCCCACTGACTTTTACTTTATGATAAGTAGAAATCAGTGGGACCTAGTGGAGTCCTTCAAAACAACAACTGATAGGTCCGTCATGCGTTTGGCTGAAAGCAAGCTCTCCATGGCGCATATTGTCTTTTGTTTTTAATTTTTTAAACTATCGGGCACGAATTCCCGATTAAGTTTGAGGGTCCTTATGCTGTCCGTTGTTTTTAAATGTTCGCGACAAAAGAGCGAATTATAAAAGTTATCCATACTTAGTGTATGGCCTTCGAACAAGCCCAAGAACTTTTGTGATGTGGCCCCCCCTCAGGCTCGTTGAACCTTTCGACATTATGTCCCTCAGGTAAAATTGATGCCGCTTTTCAGAATATACCTCCATCTTCCAGAAATAGCCATCTCTGGACTCACAGAGTTCGTAACTTTTTATACCTACCCGAGCAGCTTTGGTGGCGATAAGCTGTGAGAAGTTAAGCCTCTCTTTCTGAAAACTCGAAAACTGAAATAAAACCACATACATACTAAAGGGAATGCTCACGCTAATACACTCGGCGTCACAAAAATCGCACCTCTTTAAGAATTCCCTTCAAAGTCATTTTAACCCTATTAATCAATGGTAGACATATGACTGTAAGGTATCATTGGAAAGGCAATTCATTTAAATTTCAGAATAAATCAATGGATTTGGTTTTTTGTTTACCAGGGAATAAAAAAAAGCAAGCAAATGCAAATGATTAAAAAGTTAAATTTTATTTTATCAGCAAAAATTACAAAGAAGTCCTTAAAAACAACTTAAAACCTAGTGTTACCCCCTCTAGCCCTGATGACTGCTTCCATGCGTCCTCTCATGGACCGAATTAATGTGACAACAGTCTCTTGAGGAATGTTGTCCCATTCTGCAACGACGGCATCTTGGAGGTCTTGGAGAGTGGTAGGGGCAGGATCACGTGCCCGTACTCGCCGTTTCAGTTCATCCCAAAGATGCTCAATAGGGTTCAGGTCTGGACTTCGCGCCGGCCCACAGTGGAACCAATGTATGGGAGCGGTTGGACGTAGACATGTCCGAAAAAAAAGAGTAAAATTATGCCAAACTAATGATGCCATCTTATTCGATTACTTAATGCCTTCATAACTTGTGGTGATGAATTTCTTCATAACTCCCATATTTCGGGAGTAATTTGAGAAAATGTGAAATTTTACTATGAAAATGAGTGTATCGAGCTCTCTCCCTCCTGATTCCGGGCTTGTTTCAAGTAGCGGTCTCTAATATCATAATGCTAATACTAAGAGCTATATTTAATACTAAGACACATAGTGCGCCAAATGTGCACTTTCTGGGATAAAGAGTGATGTTTATTTTATAACACAATTTTTTTATTTTTTGTTTATTTTGTTGATTAAAACCGTTTTTCTAAAGGTTTACCTTATTACAATAACATTTCTGAGCAGCCAATTAGAGAAGATATAAGCTAATTAGGATATATAATTAGGGACTTAAGGTTTACATATAAAACTGATGCACTAATGATTACTGATAAGAACATTGCTATTATTTAATTACTAAATGGCTCTTAATACACTAATTTAGCATGCATCATTTACTAATTATCACAATAACTAATTACCTTGCAATATTTAACAAAGGATACCTGGGATACCTGGATTTTATATAAATAGGTCACTATTAGTAACTTTAAAATCAGTGTTGATTTACACCTCGTTGTATCCAAGCTAATCTCGCAATGTATTTTCCAAATTTTAATACAAATCTTGATATTCACGTTGCTTTATGCGCACGCGCACATAAAGATTTACGCGACTTTAACTATTTGTTCAGTGTTTTAAAAGATAACAGTTGTGTTCAGTTATGTGAAAGTGCTGAAACAAGTTTAAAAGACTGGTGTCGTCGATTTTGCTACCGCATTTATGCAAAATGGACACAGTCTGGAAGAAGCACAGATAAGTTTCGGAAGAAACATGAGATTTGGCTACAGGCTGCAATTCAATGGCCGGAATTACAGAATGAAAATATGGAACCTTCTACAGAAAATATAAGTGACGTCATCGAGCCCATAATTTCTCCTGCTAAATCTGATGCTTCAACTTGTACACATCCTAGTCCTCGTAAATCTTTTGAGGACCTTAGTAACCGGCAAAAAAGAAGACGCACTGAAGATAGTCTTTCATGCAGCAGTAGCAGCGCTGAAATTATGTTTTCGGCCGAAAGGGCGCTTCAAAAGGCAGGACAAAGCGATACAGCTTATGTTATGAAATACTTGACGGAGAATCCAGAAGAGGCCTCAAAAATCAAAGCCTTCATTGAAGGTAAATCAATTCAGGTACGGGAAATATCCCCTTTGAAGGCATTGGCTCTTTATGTATCGATGAACTTATCGAAATGGCGCTATAACACTCTTCGGGATTTCAACACTCAAGAAGGAGCTCTTCAATACCCGAGTTACTACATGTTGGTTAAAGAAAAAATTAAGTGCTATCCGGCCAAAGAAGATCTCACAGTTACAGAGAGCTCTGCAAAAATCAAATTACAAGCCTTGATGGATTTAACCTCAAGAAGACTTATTAGGTCGTTAGAAACCCCTGTTGATCCCAATCAACAGCTCGTATTGACCAGCAAATGGGGTTTTGACGGATCATCTAGCCAAAGCATTTATCATCAAAGGACGAGTGAAGATGAGCAAATCGATCTTGCTAGTAATTTTATGATTAGTCTTGTACCACTGCGGCTCGTCTCAAAAGGTGTAACAATTTGGGAAAACGAGCGACCATCTTCCACTTCATTTTGCCGGCCAATATTGTTTAAGTTTATAAAGGAAACCAAAGAAAATGTGCAGAGAGAGATGGCTGAAATCGAAGCAGAGATTGAAGCCTTAACTCCATCCACCATCACTGATGGAATTAGTGTCAAACACCAACTGCTGTTGACAATGATTGATGGTAAAATTCATTCCATTATATCCAATACAGCAGCTTCAGTGTGTGACATATGCAAGGCTTGTCCTAAAGAAATGAATAATTTAGAGTTAATCAAAGATAAACACGCAAACGAGGACATGTATAAATATAGCTTAAGCACCCTTCACGCTTGGATTCGCTCAATGGAATGCTTATTACACATTTCCTACAAATTAGACATAAAATCATGGCAAGTAAGGGGTGATATAGCAAAAAGGCAAGTTGATGACAGGAAGAAAAGAGTTCAAGAGGCTGTAAGAAGAGAAACGGGCTTACTTCTCGATGTTGTGAAACAAGGCAGTGGATCCACCAACAATGGCAACTCGGCAAGGAGATTTTTTGAAAACTACACTAAATCTGCTGAACTGACCGGAATAGATGCTATGCTTTTAAGAAAAATCTGTGTGATCTTGCAGTGTATTTCATCAGGAGAGAAGATCAACGTAACTAAATTCCGAGAGTTCTGCTTTGATACTGCTAAGCTTTACGTGGAGTTATACCCATGGTATTATATGCCTTCTTCACTTCATAAAATTTTAATGCATGGGCCAGACATAGTTCAGAACATGTCAATTGTGCCCATTGGTTTTCTATCCGAAGAGGCATCTGAGGCTAGAAATAAAGATTTTAGAAAATATAGAGAGGGGCATTCTCGAAAGCATAGCAGTATCTCATGCAATGAAGATATTATGCACAATCTTTTACTGTCTTCTGATCCACTTGTTACAAGTATCCGTCCAAAAGGAAATAAGTTTGTAAAAAAATCTTCTTTTAAGGAATTTTATGAGCTTACGGATTCTGAGAAAAGTGATATCGAATTTGTTAACATAAATGATTTAGCGGACATCGATTCTGAATTTGAATTAATTGATGATGATGATGATGACGAAGATAATTAAATGATGTTATTGTTTTAAAATGTGTAACTTAGTAAATTAGAGCTTACATCTTAATTATTTATTGTACTTTTAATGAAACTAGGTAATTTATTATCAACTTACTTAAAAGTCATACTCTCATCAGTTCTTGTGAATATTTTTGTTAATATATATTTCTGTATATATATATAATATATTTATAGACCTCTTAATAAGTCTGTCTGCGGTTTAAAGTAAATACAAATGGGGAAAAAACGTTTTTTTTTTTAAATTTTCATTTCCTTTTATCCCAGAAAGTGCACATTTGGCGCACTATGTGTCTTAGTATTAAATATAGCTCTTAGTAATAGCATTACGATATTAGAGACCGCTACTTGAAACAAGCCCGGAATCAGGAGGGAGAGAGCTCGATACACTCATTTTCATAGTAAAATTTCACATTTTCTCAAATTAATCCCGAAATATGGGAGTTATGAAGAAATTCATCACCACAATTTATGAAGGCATTAAGTAATCGAATAAGATGGCATCATTAGTTTGTCATAATTTTACTCTTATTTTTCGGACATGTCTACGTCCAACCGCTCCCATACATTCGTTCCACTGTGCGGCCAGCGCATAACAGGGATTCCAACTTCTTGCAGGTAGTCTCTTACAATTAAAGCGGTGTGACAGCGGGCGTTATCGTGCATTAACGTGAACCCACTGCCAACAAAACCAGCATAAGGGACAACCAGCTCCTCTAAGATCTCTGTTATGTACCGAGCAGCAGTCAGCGACCCTTGCCCGCGAGCACTTCCAGCCCGAGAAACGCACACAAGGTTCGTTTTACCCTCGATTGACATGCCGCCCCAGAACATGCACGAGCCACCCCCGTATTCCACTGTCTCTTGAATACAGGCTTGCACGAATCGTTCCCCTTGCCTCCTATACACTCTTCGACGCCTGTCGTTGCAGAAAAGACACACCCTCGTCTCATCCGAGAAGAGCACAGCCCTCCATTGGTCTATTGTCCAATCCACATGGTCACGGGCAAATTGCAACCGGTCTCTCCTATGCTGTGCAGTTAATTTTGACCCTGTAGCAGCCCTATGAGCTGCAATTTTCTTCTCCCGCATTCTTCTTCTAATCGTGGAGACGCTTACAGAAGTTCTGCGAGCTGATCGCAGTTGTTGTTGCAGCTCAACAGCATTGGAGAACCGATTACGTAAAGACGTCGAAACAATGAAGCGATCGTCTCTTTCGGATGTGCACCGTTGTCTTCCAGATCCACGTCTTCGGATATAGCCACCAGTCTCTTGGAAGCGTTGGAACACTCGTCGAACGGCAAAACGACTCAAGTTCAGTTGCCGAGCAACATCACATTGCCGCATCCCTGATTGCAGTAGTGCAATGACTTGAGCGGCTTCATCTGCAGTGGTATCCATCTTCTGGGGTATTTTTCTTGCTGTAGCTGTTCACGTGTGTTCACTTTAAAGGTTGAATAGCGAATGACTCACATTTAACCCGGGTCGCCCGTTTTATACCCTTGTAGGGAGGTGCAATTAGTGGCCGTTGTAATGCGTATTTTGACAACATTTTTTTTAACGTTACGTGCTAATGAGATCTGTTGTGTTTAGGAATTCTAACTGTTGTTAATTTAAAGGTCGTACATACTTTCAATTGATACCAATATTAATAAGGTTTAATGTATTCGTTACTGGCGGGACATGTTTTAAACTTATTTTCGAAGAGGTGCGATTTTTGTGACGCCGAGTGTATGTTAGCAAAAAGTGAAAAATAACTCACTATTCGTGACTGAGGATGTGGATCCAGCCGGCGAGAGCCAATACACCGATTCGCTGGTGCTAGATGCTACAAATTAAAAAGTTATTTATTGGTTAAATTTAAAATGTATTCATTTCAAGCTTTCATTCCTACTTTTACTTACTTAATTAACTCACTGGGTGTAAATCCTAGTAGCTGGATATCAGCATCCACAACGACGTTCGCAGGCAATTCTTTCACTTGAGGAATGCCAGTTGATGGCGAAAAGAATAGTTTACGCCTGTAAAAATAACATTATCATAAATATTAACATCGACTAATAATTTAGTTAAGTCCGATTACCTTACACTTAAGAACTTATACCTTTTTGTGGGAGATGTTTTTGCCTCCACCGTTTGTCCTTCGCAAAATACGTCCAGCTCGAACGCGTGCTGGCCCGTCAAAATACCCGATCCCGGTCGAGCCGAAAAAGAGCACACGACTCACTTACTTACTTACTAACTCATAATAATATGAGAGTAAGTCAATAATAGTGTGGAAGCCACAATTAAAAGTAAAAATAACAAACCTCTGCTAGTCGAGGGCACGTGTTCGCCTACGTCATCGACCTAACCAGTGCTGGTGCTAGTCGTGGGCACGGGTCTCGGTTCGCCTACGCTTAAAAAAGCACACGATGTGTTATGAGCAAGTCAATAATAACGTGGAAGCCACAATTAAAAGTAGAAACAGCAAACCTGTGCTAGTCGAGGGCACGGGTTCGCCTACGTCATCGACCCAAGCAGTGCGCACTAACGTGGAACGCACTAACGTGGAAGACGTGGATCTGAAAGAAAAATAATAATACACCGGTCACGCCCCGGACACGTCACCGACACCGACATATTTATGACCGCTCATAAAAAAAGGGTCCACTCGAGTTTTTATCGATGTTTGGGACTGAAGTGACTTTTTGTTTGGGTTTTTGTATAAACAAAGCATACTATAAGTTGTAAACAGTTCTCTTGTTACGTTGTTATTTAATTATATACAATGGAGATAACAGAGAATGGCTGACAGTGTGTTTGTTCCCGTGTTATGATGATTTCTGATAAAATTACGATGTTAATTTGCATGAAATTTTGCTTGTTTCTTATTGAATAGACAAGTAATCTAACAGCAGTATTTTTTTGGGAATCCTACTTAACATTTTCATAATATTTGATCTCAAACTTCTTATCGCGCGAAGGTCAACGACCGTATTGTGCCACTCGAACATTCAAAGAACTTATAAAAATAGTTTTGTTATGAAATATACCTAGATTTTTTCGTTAATTACGAGTATGATTTGTGTACATACCATTAAATACACCAGGATACACTTAATTCACTGTGAAACACTCAAAACAAACAAAATTCACAAAACAGTCACGACCTTGAGCAACGGTTTGTTTACATAACACTTTTTGTCGAAAAAACAGTTTTTGTGATGCTATTTGATGCAAATATTATCTAAAACGATGTAATAACGACTTATAAATGAATATTTATCCACTTAACGTCCAATATGCACAAAAAATAAGAAAATCACTAAAAAAGTTAGCAGGTACGTCACGTTATTACCCCGTTCGCGCGCGAGTTCGAAGCGTCACTGTCAACATTTTTATTCAATTTTACCACAGAATATTTATGAATTTGAATGATTTAGTCGACGAGAATATCTATCTGGCCACAGAATAAAATAATCGCACACGACTTACAACTCTATTCATATTATGAAAAAAAGTGAAAATCCCTTGAAGTCCCGCCGAACCCGGCCGAACCCAAAACGGGTTCGCCGGGGCTTTAGCGGTTTAAAAACAAGTCTGGTTGTCTAGACTTTTGAATGTTATACATACGTTGAGGGCTGGATTCTGTAAGACCTCATTCTTAAATTAGAATCTTAATCCGCTGTGAGTTTCATGATTGGCATTCTAAAAACTCGGTTGATAATTCAAATTTACACTAGCGCTACCCTTGCGAGCGTTTCAGCGAGTTGAACTAAATTGACCGTGAGATTTTGACAGAAGTATGAGATGACGTAAGAAGTGGCATTCAGTAAGGTAATTCGCCCGTCACTTCGACGCTCACTTCGCACTCAAACCCGATTCAAAGTGTCAAATAAAAAGCTAGAGGCTTTTACGAGTGAAAATAAAAGAAATCCTATTTGTAGTGTTTAAATAATATTTTTATGTCACAGTGTTAAAAATTTGTAAAATTACTACATAACTTATGGTTAAAAACTACTTTTTGGGCGTTGTTGTCAACTGAATACTTGTTGAGAAACGACTGCTGGCGCCATCTAGGCTAATCCAAACTAGGCTGGTATTAGCACTTTTTGAATGTCAAAATTACATACGACAGTCCCCCAAAACGCCCGCCTTCCACCACTTCCTAGTGCTTTAGCTGCGAAGAAGAAGTGGTGCAACAAACTCCCCAGCAGTACAGCTGTCTGTTATGTTAAGAGAACTTGATTCCATACAGTAGTTACGTAATTAATGTTACGAAACAAAAAAATAAAATATTTGCCGTAAGTCAGCTAGCACACAAAATGGGGTTGTTCCCGTTCGTCCACACCCCGTCGTCCACACTGCGGACGACTGGGAAAGATGCGTTCTGTTCGTTCACAGTGTAGACGAACAGAACGCAACATTCCCAGTCGTCCGCACCTCGTTTCATGTCTAGTTTAAGAGTCAGTGTAAAGAATTTTAAATTAAATAAATTATTTAACGGTTTAATTAATTTAAAAACAACATAACTATTAAGTTTTTTTATTTAAAATCATCAAATGTTAAAATAATTAACAACAATTTGTAGTTTTTATCACAGATCAACATAATTTACAATAATTAAAAGGCAATATTTTAACTAATATTTTTTTGGTATTATATAAACATTTTTAAAGTATATAATAACAACATAATATGTACTAAGTAGTGTTTAAATTCAACAGTATTTTTCATCACAGATCATCTTATTTTACAATAATTAAGGGCAACAACAACAGAGTAATTTGTATCACAGATCAACTTAATTTACAATAATTTAAACATAACCATTTTTACAACATAACTATTTACAATTTTTGTCAGTAATAGTAGAATTTTACAAACCTTAAAAAACTTACGAGTAATTAGAATCACATTCAATAATCGTTAAGTTAGTACACACGCACACAGATTAACACCGCATGATTTCAAGAAAATGTCCAACCGATATGTCACCGTGGGTTAATTCAATTTGAGCATCTTGAATGAATTCGTCTCTACGAATATATTTCTCACTTCTTTTAGCCATGGGTCTTTGATTACTTCTTTTTCGATTCTGTGTCAAGTAAAAAGAAGCATCTTCTTTTAGTAAGTGCAGTAAATTCATTATATTGGGCCCTTTTTCACCAACGGCACTGTTTAATTTGTGGTGCCAGCTTTCTAAGGCATTTGTGGTTCTATGCTTTTCTCCAAATGCACACCACACTTTTTGCGACATCTGAATCTTCGTTTTCATCACGTACAGTCCCTGGCCAAATTATTAGACGCACTATAAGATTTTATGTAAAATGTTAATTATCAGTTGATACTTATACAGCTTTATTGTTATTACTAGATACAATGTATATTTTTATATTTTCCACTTATTTATCTATTCTTTAACATAAATAAAACATCATTATTATAGACAAAATATGTATTTATTAACACTTGAAAAAAAAATAGAAATAGTGTAATTAAATGTTAATATTTTGTTGAGCCACCTTTAGCCGCTATAAGAGCTTCAATTCTGCGTGGCATGCTATCAATGCAAGACTGTACTGTCTCCTGCATTTGAGGATGATGATTACACACATGAATGATTTTTTCTAAGAGTTGCGTTTTGTTTGTAATGACATCTTTAGCCACTTCTCTTTTCATCAGCTCCCACACGTTTTCAATTGGGTTCATATCAGGGCTATTACCCGGCCAATCCAACAGAGGGATACTTTGTTCCTTCAAAAAAGTTTTAACAGACCGTGCTGTGTGGCAGGGAGCTCCATCTTGCATAAAAATGAATGGTTCCCCATTTGGAAACCATTCTCTCAGCTGCGGAATCAATCGATTTTGTAAAACTTCTTTGTACTGGTCTTGCCTCATTATGCCTTTTACCACGTACAGACGTCCAGTACCCTTGCCGCTGATGACTGACCAAATCATCACTTTTGTAGGGTGCTTAACAGTCTGAACGACACAATCAGGATGAAACTTTTCTCCATGACGACGACGCACAAACAGAGCTTTATTCTGCAAAATTTCAAATGTACTTTCATCACTGAAGCAGACCTGTGAAAAATAGAAAAAAAAAATATATCTGTGCTGGTCTTTCTTTATATCATAGAAAATGATATTAAATGTATCCCTTGTGATGAAATTATAACGACTTACCGATCTCCAGAAGTCCACATCTTTATCACGCCACTGTTTGGCCCACTTCAGACGCTTTGCTTTCATTGCAGCTGTTAACTTGGGCTTCCTAGCGGGGCGGCAGGCCTTAAAATCTAATTCTTTTAATTTTCTTCGCGCTCGGAAGCATTCACATTAGCATCTTGGAGATGCGATTTTATGAGTTTTGTGGTAGCAAATCTGTTTTCCAGGCAAATTTTCTTTAAACATCTTTCTGATCTTGGAGTGAAAATAGGCTTTCTGCCGCATCTTTTCTTTCGTTTCGGGCTCAACTCGTCTCCTGACTCAATTTTCTTCTTTATGCGTCGTACACTGGCTTCAGAAACCTTCAGTCTTCGTGATATTTCACGGTTTGAAAATATTTTAGCGTTCACGAGGGCCTTTACTTCAGCTTTTTTACGTGGTGAAAGATCACCTTTTTTACCCATGATGAAAATGTTCCAATTGAATCTCTATACAATGCACATAAAATAAACAAATAACTGCGTTGCATAAAACTGCAAATCAAATAAAAACAGTGCATAAAGCCACACAAACACGTCCGCAACTGACGCACGCGCGAACACGACTGAATCAGGTTTGTACTTGTTTACGTTCGTGTGTCAATTAGTTAACATTGTAATAGCATACGTTAAAAATAAATACAAATAGGGAGTATTTAACAAATCTCCTAAATAATAATACATTATATCATGCATAAATATAAAAGTTCTGCATATAAACTCGTAAAACAACATTAAATTATTAAAAAACTACAGTGCGTCTAATAATTTGGCCAGGGACTGTATAATATAATCCCAACCGTTCCTTATTTCAGCTTGTGGTAACAATGGAAGGACTGCACTGAGTGACACCATGCGTTTTTTCTTGATATCTTTTGATTTGACGAGACCCAGTTCTCGACATTTTTTCCAAACTGCTTTGTTATAATGGAAATAGCAACCTTTAAGCATAGTAGAAGGAAAAATCTCCATTATGGCTTTCATTGCTGCTTTCTCGAAATCCGTTTTAAATTTAATCGGATTCTATTCTGGTATACGAGATTGTATTAGACTGAACAAGATTTTATATGACTCTGCCGTTCGATTGCTCATTGGAGCGTATACCAACGGCACTACATTTGTGTCATTTAGAGTGCTTCCATTGTCTCCATGAATAGTGTAGAGCTGGCTGAATGGCGGTGAGCAATTTTTGAATGTGCCATCTCCGTAGTAATCTTTAATCTGGCACATGAGTTCTCTTGCTTTTTTTTTTATCAAAACACAATAATTCTTGTGTTGCCATTCATATAATCAGCCAAGAGAAAATCTTCAAAACCAGGTGGAACTTGAAATTCTTTGACATTTTTACAATTTAATTTTGGCAGTTTAGCTGCAGAATTTCGGTGTCTGTATAGCGAACTTTTTACGGAACTAAAGTTTGGAATCATATTAGGTGATAATTCTGCACTTTCATTTTTTAAACTGGCAACAGTGGAATTAAAAGTCTTCGGTACTTTAGGAAAACCTGGTGTAGTCCATTGTTGTTTCAACTTATAAATTGACTCATCGATTTTGTTTCTGTAGAAGTCTGGCGAACATATATGATGTTTTTCATCAATTATTTTATCGTCCTTAAACAAAATAAAAAATATCGTCAATAATAGGAACATCAAAATTAAAACAAATACCTATGATTGAGCAAGAGATTATTAAACAAATTGGTAAGTGGCAAGTAATATATATATATGTATACTACTAGCTAAATTCTCATTAGAAACTTCTTTGCTGTGTAAAATTTATTTTGTTTGATGAAACTGTGTAAAAATACAAATAAACGTTTTGATGTGCGTCGAATAACGAAATTTAGTTTCCTTTATTTTATGTAAACCATAAAATATACTTACTCTTATCCTTATAACTCCGCCGCACTTAAATTTTTTGCTGTTAATCTGAATCATCTGAATTTCTAATAAGATCCTCTTGTTAACCTGTAAATATGCACATAGTCTTGACCACGGCTCATTAAATGAAGAGATCTTATTCTTTGGGCTTGGCGACGGCTTGCGATTGCGTGCGCAACTTCTTCAGAGTTAGACACTTCTGCTAAATGGTATTTTATTTGTGAATGGTTAAATACAAAACTGTCACGAGATGCTCCACCATATGAAGAATCTACAGGAAGTATATTTAAGTCCGCATCTGTTATCTGCAATCAAAGTAAATTGTTAAAGACAATACAATATTAGTATTAATTAATTAATTAATTATTATTAATTAATAATATATTCATAGAAATATAACACAATATTGTATTTATTTCAACGATAACTTACCAATTTAACATTCCTTGCATGATACCCCTTGCGACAGAAATATCTCTCTTCATGCTCTTTTGGTCTTATCATAATTTCCTTCCAAATTCAGCTCCAAGACCCTCCTTTTCCTTCAAAATTAAGTAATACGTCAGTGTGTGAGTTAAGATAATCACAGAATGTAAACTTAGCCGAGCTTAGCCGCCCCGCAAGAGATGTTATATGTGGTCCCCATTGTAGTTTCTCGTCTAGAGTAATTCCTAGGAAAACCAAACGGTTTTCCTAGGAATCAGTCTAGACGAGAAACTGGAGAATAACTGGAATTTATTAATCAAACGATTAGTATTTTCCAGTTTTTCTCCATTCAATATGATATTCAATATAAAATAACTGAAAACCTCTTAAGGGGTCATTGTACTTATCAGTATGAATAACTTTTATTATCGGACCAACCAACAACGAATTGTCTTGATACTTAACGTTTAATTGCGTCAGCAACAGCCTTTAGACCTTCTCCTATCGCTTTAGCAGCTTCCACCACCAAGTGATCCCTGTCACTGTTGCGTTCCATGACAGCAATTATTCACCTATTTAGATCCAAATGCTGCTGTTCCAACCTCAGAAATTTACCAGCCTTAAAAACCTCTATGTAACCTAAGTAAGCAGTAAGTGTATACTAAGCAACCTATGTCAAAATATAAACTTACATCAAATGCCTGAAGTTGTAAAGGCCTATCACCTGTAGCGAAACCTTCACCACCCATCAGTACTACTATTCGCTCTTCTAGGTTAGAGAGCTCTACTAATTATTCCACCATTCCTCCGCCAGTCACATTTCTAGAAGCGGCGCGTGCTGCGGCTTTCTTTTTTACAGCACTTTTTTTTATCAGACCAATACTATAAGATAGGAAAACATGAATATTTTATATAGCAATAATGACTTATTTAATCATACTGTATGTTAGCCAGAGGAAAAATACTCAAGCACATAAAATAAAATATATTCACAAATGTGTGCTAATAAGAACAACTCACCTTTATCCATTTCTTTGCAGTTTTTATTGAACCACTCATACTGTTCAATTAAGTGATATTCGTTCCCATTCCCTATTAGCCGCTTGTTTGGCGGATAGATTCTTTGAAAATCCTTTGGCCAAATTCGGTTTCCTCTCCAGCAAATCAATTAGCGTCTCCACTTGAGCTGCAGACGGGTGTCTGAACAGAAGAAGAACGCTCGGGGCTGAAGTAGAGAATTAACAATCTAATATGAATAAAATGGGATACCGCACTAGTTGTATTTCTTGTCTATTTAGCGATACAATACACTAAAGTAACTTTAAATAGAATTTTAAAAGGAATCTAGGAAATCAAACAAAACCACACTTGATGCTTGTTTGTAAACAAAAAATGACATGACGCCACCAGTGTTGCTAGATCTTTTTCGTGAGCGATCGTACGCCAGTAAGTAAAAAAATCACATTTCCTAGGGAAATAATGGTAAAAATATATTTTTCTACTATATTAATATAATAAAGAAAGATTTTAAATAACTTCTGAACCAGTGAGAAGGTAAGTATCTAAGCAATGCAATTGCAATTTTGCTTTCAACTGTATTATTATCCCTACTGTCTTCAAAATAGTAAATCATGCTAATAAATCTATCGGATAACAGATAATTAAACTGAATGAATTAACCTTGATTTTTAAGTTCCCCAATGGTCAGTCAGTAAGCAGCTAATACTCGTTGAAATGAGTAAAGAGCATTGTGAAGCAGTAGTTCATCGTTTTTATGTTTCGATAAAGTAAGAACTCTTACTACTACTGCTACTACCAAAGTAAAATACTTACGAATCACGTACGATTTAAGTATCTCGATCTTACATTATTCAATTATATAAGGTGTATCTATTCATACACGAAATATCTGAAGGGGTCATTGTACTCATCATTTTGAACAACTTTTACTACCGGACCAAACCTGAAATCGCGAAAAAATATCAGCTGTTCCCTACATTTTGACGAGATATGCGAACATAAATGTAGGGAGCAGCTGATATTTTTTTTCGCGATTTCAGGTTTGGTCCCATAGTAAAAGTTGTTCATAATGATGAGTACAATGACCCTTTCAGATATTTCGTGTATGAATAGATACACCTTATACAGGGTTATTTGTAAAACACCGGTAACCTCTCAGGACCGTAGTCCTAAGTCGTAGTAAGTTGTTGATTATGATGTTAGTAACGTATTACTAACATCATAATCAACAACTTTTGTTCTATGACTTTTAAAAATTCATCATATTTTAATTCATCAGATTTACATACAAAAATAAAAATATTTAAATTCAACGCTCTAAATGTTACGAAGTCTATGCGAAGCAAAAGAAAGCGATAGGTAGTACCGACAATAGCGAGGGGAGCGGGTAGGGGGCGGCGGGGGCGCTTGAACTTGACCTATTTACGGGCGGCCTTCAGTCATTCGTTTGCTTTGATGCGCTTGCGTCGCGTCATTACGGGTCCTTGTAGTGAAATTCGGCAGTGCAGACGTATACGTAATTATCTTTACATGATGGCGTATCAATATTCCAATGTCGAGTACACGGAAATGGTGCGAATGCTAGCTAGGTGTGATGACAATGTTTCGGAAGCGTGTCGCCAATACGCCATACGATTCCCAAACGTACGTATAGGTACAAAATACTTTTATCAAGTGCTATACCGTTGTAACTTTACAGAAAATGTGAGATGTCATTGTTAGTTTGTTTTCATTACGGTGTTTAGTGCATAGGTACCGTGAAATATCAAGGTTATTTCCATGTCAAATGTTCGATTGTAGGTATAATTTGGCTTTTGCGTAAAAAGGCGGGAACTGTAGCGTAGCGAGTTACTAACCCAAAAGTATTACTACGAGGACAGTGCGCGGCAATGTATGTAGGTACAGCAAAATACAGAGTTGAAATGTGTTACATAGGACAACGAAATATTTAAGGTTTGTTTTTGGTAAATGTATTATGTTTTGTAAAAAGTCGTAGAACAAAAGTTGTTGTTGATGATGTTAGTAATATAGTCCTGAGAGGTTACCGGTGTTTTAAAAATAACCCTGTATATATTATCTTGTATTTCGAAAGAGTTTCGGAAGTTTTTTAACTGCTTTGCTCATGCTCAGAAAAAACAAGTCTGTTTCATCCGTCATATTATCCTGCTGCTGCTTTGAATGATGTTTATGGATTCTCAAATCGTGCGAAGACTTCATCATATCATATAGATCCTGGAAGTTTGCTTTTCGAAAAAGCTGTCGGGAGTGCGAGGAACTGTATGTGGTGTTGCTGGACGAGAATTGTCTGATTGAGTACTTTATGAGTGAAATTCTGGAGATTCAGGAGGTGATGAAAGATTTGCTTTTATCGACCTTGATTCCATATATGGCTGTAAAAAACTCATTTGTTCTTCATATTTCCACTGCGGGACAAATTGAGCGGCTTGCCCACTTTTTTATTTTTACGGCGTTTCAATGCGTTGACGTAGCAATTTCGGAATTTATTCCAGTAATAATTGCATTTTTCCGCTGAAACAAAAATAAATTATCTGTGTTATTACATTACAGATTTTTGGCAACTGGAATTTCTTTTCGGTCATTGGGGTTCAATTACCGTATGGGGTTTGGTACAGTAAAGATCATAGTAGAACAAGTATGTATCGCAATTTGGAAGAATTTGGCCCCTATTGTAATGCCCCAACCAACGGAACAAATATGTAGAGAGATTGCGAAAGGATTCGAAAATGTATGGAATTTCCGAATTGTAAAGGAGCATTGGATGGGAAACATATTACTATAATATGTCCAAATAATAATAATAATAATAATAAATTTTATTCAAAAAATAATATTGGTAAAATACAGTATAAATCTTAGAAATAATATAGGTAGTACAAAGTATGATGCCTGTACTAGGATAAACCTGTATCACAGGCGGCATGAGTTCTTACTATTTATATTAGGACAACTGATTTCTTAACAATATTTAACTGAAGTTTTATGAATAGTGACATAGTTAGTTAATTTATTATGTTAGAATTTACTTAATCACTAATAATTAAGGTCTTAAACATGTAGATAATTTCTATAATATTTAGGTACGGAAAATAGTTTATAGCACTTAGTTACAAGAAAATGTTTGAGTTAGCAGTATTATTAACTAGGTTGAAAACAAATTTTGCATGAATCACCTTCTAGGCAACATTGGTTTTTGAAGCGATCGACTGATAGTGCTTAGACAGCGGCAAAACGATCGTAAGTAGGACAGCGCAGTGGTCAGGTATATTTTTAAGTCAGCAACAAGCGAATCGGAAGTCCGGCCATGAGTATGACGCACTATGTGCCCTCATAATCGATGGAGTTAATATATCTATATTCTGCTATTTTCCTAGCAGGGCACTCAGCGTCTCCCGTTTTGTGATCACTTGGCTTTTTAAAGCGTGAACAAGTTGCGCATTTTGGAATGTCGGCTTTTTTCGCGCATTCGGACATTGGATGGCCAGCGTCACCACAGTGACCACACGTAATGACAATATCTCGGCAAGTTTTAGCTGCATGGCCATATTGTTGGCATTTATAACACCTTGTTACCAATGTAAAGTCCCTGACAGGACAGGACATCCAATTTATAAAAACTCTTGATTGAGAGATTAGGGCTTTACGTATATTGGCTGAAACTTCAACAACGTAGTTAGAGGTCGTGGCATCTCTCTTCCCCGATTTGTGGCTTAATTTTATGAAGGTCAAGAAGGATTCCAAGGACATCTCTGGTAACTTGTCGGATACGTTTTGTTCGAAAATGCACCTGAATACCTCATTTTCATCCAGGGAAGTCGGCACTCCTACAACCACGATCCGAGGTTTGCGCTTGCTGGGTTCGTCGGCAGTAAGGCCAGATGTAGAGAGCTGGACTGCGTGCTTCAGTTTATCAGCGTCATGTTTCGTCTCGGTGCTGACAATTACGCCTCCATTTTTTGTTCTCCGGACACCACGAACGTGCAGCTTCATCTGCTCGGGCCGTATGATTTTTTGCACAAGTTCTTTCGTTTCGTCACTTGATTTACATTTATCATTCGGATAAATGGCAACAGAGCTTAGGTTATTGGGTCGGACGAAATCATTTGATCCCTTTTTCACCATATCGGCAAAAGAAGTATTTCTTGCAGAACCAGAGTCCTTTATCGTCTGCTTGAGCTCTGAAATATGTTCCGTAAGGTCGCGTTTTTCTTGGAGGGCATCAACTGCGTTATACGCCTGAATGGCTTTCTGCTTGAGCGACTGATATAGGACTGCCATTTGTGATGTCCCAGATCCTACTTTGCGGCATAGGCTCGAAATTTTCATTTTCTGCTCTGAGTTGAGTTTGCCATCCGCGGCAATAGAGCAAACTTCATTTAGGTGCTGTTCGATGGCTGACATCCATTTTTGAATTTCGGGCGTTGAAACAATATCAGCGGCAACCGACTCGAGGGCTGGGTTTTGCGTCGTCGTCTTCGACGGTGAGGCGGAGGGTTGCACTGGGCCTCTTGGATTAAAGGGGCTGTTATCCATTTTGTTTTATTAAAATGTTCACTATTTCGTGTCCATCATTAACAAAACTACACACTAAGCACAATTTTACACATGCATTACGACAGTAATGCACTAAGGAGGCCAATATTATTAAATAACTTATTTATCAAATATTGCTGACGGGCACGTCTGAACGCTGTTAGTGTGCACGACCGATTCCTATTGCGAATAAATGCAGGATCAACTTTTTATAATTATAAAGATGAGCATTCTATATTCTATTGTACTGCTTACGCTTATTGATGCGTATTACAGATTTATTATGCTAGATGTAGGAGTGTATGGCCGAAATAGTGATGGTGGCATTTACCAAGAGTCATTAATGGGAAAAATGTTTGAAAGCAGTCAATTAAATGTGCCACCGAATATACCAATAAACTAAAATACAGAACCTTTACCCTACACTATTGTGGCAGACGCGGCATTCGCACTGAAAACGTATTTATTAAAACCGTACAGTAAAGCTAAATTAGTAAACAATAATCCTAATAAAATATTTAATTATCATTTATCACGTGCTCGTCGTACTGTAAAAATGCATTTGGAATATTACGAGCTAGATTTTGAGTGTTTCAGTGACCTTTACAAGTACAACCAAACATGGCAGACAAGATCGTACTTGCTGCTTGCTGCTTTCATAACTTTTTGACCCAAGACACACAGGAAACACAAGAAACTTTGATGGATAAAAGCGAGGTGAGCGACGGTAATGGCTTAATAGACATTGAACCGTTAAATAGAAATCCATCTCAAGAAGCTATTCAAGTTCGTGAAGCATATAAAACATATTTTGTAAGTCCCGAGGGACAAGTTCCATGGCAAATGCAAGCTATTATACAAGGTAGAACCCGGTTTAATTAAATAAAGCAGTCAAGTACTTACGGGGTTGTTTCATTTTTGTCCTATCTCCTCCCAAACAGAACCTCTAATGGATTGGTCCCTATATTCTTTACATTTGCTGTCATAAATCGCTTTGTATTGTCGTACTATTTCTATCAGGTCGTCCATACTTTAAATTCTCTTCCAAACCTTTAAATTGAGTGGATAAACAAACGTAAATAAAAATGCACGCGGTTCTGACGCGTCACAACGCAGTGCTGGCGCGTGCACACTTGTCTGATGCGTCGTCAGGCGGCCGCAAAGACTACAATAGTATACTCCCCGCCCTCCCACCTCCACTGCTGTGATGCGATCGGAATCTCGTCTGATGCGTCGCCTCAGAAGCCATCACAACAGATCGCGACACACAAATATAAATCTCACCATACTAAATGTATGAAACCGATACCGTTCTGATGCGTCACAACACAACACGTCAGACAAATGTAAATCCGGCTTAAGCCTTTTATATGAAAAAACATTTTAACTGTTTTATTGTTTTATATTCTAAATCTATATTTTTAAATAAAGAATCCAAAAAGAAGAAGAAATCATAATTACCTACCGTAACAAAAAAGATTTCCAGTGATCGCAAACTTTTTTTGATGTGTGTACCCGCAAATGCTTCTCGAAATTGCAGGATGAGGTAGTCTGTAATTACGAGTGTGTTCTTGACTATCCTCAATCAGTTCGGAACCCTGAAAAGTAAATTGGATAAAATGTTACTCCATACCTTCCTTGTGGAATAAAATTAAACAGAAATATTTTGACTACAAATAGTACCCTACAGATAAATTAGTATTTCAATTATACACCGTGACATTTTAGTCGTCTTACAAAGATGGTCCACTCAATGTATCCGTCATAACATACCTCTAGGCGCGATTAAAACATTGTTACCATTAATTAAGATAATAGATACAAAGAAAAATAATGAATGCTTCAGAATTATGAAACACCCTCCCTGTTAATAATGTTTACGTATCAAACGGTAGAAGATATCTACCTACCTACCATTACATTCCATCATTAATTCCATCTCCATAACAGGGTGTTTCAAACTACGTCATGCGTCTTAGTGATATTTTTATGTTTTTGATTAGGCAAATTTAAAAAAATAAAAAATATGAATGGTAGTAGATAGCAGTCATTGGGTACATGAAGTGGGCTGCCGTTGTAAGACGACTAAAATGTCACGGTGTATTAGTAATGAATTTTAACATTGATAGGTTACTACATTTAGATCTAATAGAATAGGATCTAGACACATCAGTTTTATAAGGATGGTATTTAAAAGTACTTAAATTTATTCCCATTTCATTTACCTAATTTTGCCTGTGTTCCACCAAATATACTGAATGTGCACCACGCAATGAGGCGCAAGACGCAAGCAACGAGCATCTATTTAACAACTGTTGCAAATTTGTAAAAATAGTAATACACCTAATTTTAAAAACAAGCATTTATTTTTTAGTTTTACTTCAGATAATGCACTGCAAAATGTATTTGAATCAAACACCAATTAATGTCCAATGTAGCTTTGTTAATAAAAAATGAACACATTATAAAATGTAATGCTTACTAAAAATGTTTTTTTAATACTAATCAGTACGAACCATAATAATTCAAAATGTTAAACAAAGTCTTTACTCCTACAATGTTCACATTATCAGTCCACTCAATCTCTGCAGTACTTCTTTAAATTATTACACCAATAAAGCACACTTTGCCTTTGTGGGACGCCCACGTTTTCGTTTTTGCCCGTTGGCTATGTTTTTGGCCATTTCCACTGCCATTTCTCCAGTTCCCCCAGACTGATAACAGAAGGTCCGTAAACTGCGCGGCGGCGATCGGACAAGTAGTTGTTCAGTTGCTTTATCGTAGGTACTGTGATACCCGGTGTCTGACTTAAACGGTGTAATATAGCCTTCGGTTTTAAATGCAATGAGAATAACTTGTTTATTTCTTCTTTTGTATCTTGACAAATACCATATTTTCTTTGACTACTAATACTCTCGTGATCATGATCAGCGTCTAAGCGATAAATAATAACAGCATCAGAAGTGGCTTCAAAAAGTAAATAAAGTTGTTATGCACACTGAGGGCCACGAGCTTTGACTTGGTTACAGCGGTAGTATTTTTTTATACCTTCTTCTGTTCTGCAAGTCTTCCTCAATGACCATACTTTCTCATCATATACTGCTTTTTCTGCTTCTTGAACATTTTCGTATCTTGATACCAATACCCAGGTTTTACCTACACTCCTCTTCTTTTTAATAGATGGTTCTTCCGTTTCAGATTCACTTTCCGAACAATACACGGGAATATCATCTTGATTTTCTATATCAAGTGGTAATTGTTCTGGTTCCATACTAAAATACTTGATATATTCAACAACAACAAAAACTAACTATTTGTTTAATACTATTCCTTAATACAATAAATCAGAATCTCTTCGCCGCGCACAGGATAATAGTAAATTAACAAACACTAGAAGCATGCCGGTAACGTCGCACGTGTATCTAACGTCTCGCTTTCTCCTATGATCCTGCAATATCTCTATCTCACTCAACGAACCACCCCGCCTGCCATCGCCACGCCGCACACTGGTCCCAAATTAAAAAAAAGTGGACATTGATAGTAGACCGCTGATATTTTTTTTTATTGTTGATACAATGATAACAGATAAGGCAAAAAAATATTATTGTCCTACTTCAAATACTTTTCTGTAAAAAAAATATTTCTTTTTTTTTTGTATGGGAGCGATTACATTTTACTCAATTTCTCAAAAACTTTAAGCGATGTCGAGATGGCAATCACATATGTTAGAAAACTAATAATTCTGAGTATTTGGCTCGAAGAAACTTATTGCTTATCTCTGCGTACTTTCGAGATAATAGTGACAGAAAATAACATTTTTTTTTAATGTTAATTTTTTGCTTTTTTTTAATCATAGCCTTACTTTAGCACATAATTATAATGTATGCGTAATGTCAAATAAGTAAAAAGAGACTTCTCTGTAAAAGAGGTTATGGGGGCTCACTAATGACTGAAAAGCTATGACCTTTCTGAAGGAGTACTTTCATCAGTTCTAAAAAACAATCAAAATGAAGACATATTAAGCTGCAAACATAAAGTTGAATATGTTCACAAACGATTCTGAAAAAATATTATGGTGAAAGATTAATATTTGGGTCTATATTCTCTTGAGAAATCTCTATTTCCTCGTTTTCCAACGAAAGCAATTCATTGTTCAAGATCAAAGCACTAGCCTCTGGAAACAACTGTTTATGTAAACGAGCAAACTTTGGTTTGATATGGCTGATGTAAGGATCTGAGCTAATTAGAAAGCTGTGGATAATGTCTAAATTAGTCTGAACTCTACCGATTTTTCTTGTATGTGCCATTCTAACATTCCGGAAATCTTTATTCCTCGCTTCGGAAGCTTCTTCGGAAAGCATGCCTATCGGAATAAAGGAGAAATTTTCACAAATATCAGCACCGTGTATCAACAATTTATGGACACTTGAAGGCATGTAATACCATGGATATAAGTTTACATATAGCATTGCTGTTTCTTTACAATATTCCCTAAACAAGTTGGTATTAATAAGTTGACCAGATGAAATTGTTTGTAAAATGACTGCAAATCTCTTGATTAAATCAGGGTGGATACCCGTTATTTCAGCAGATACTTCATAATTTTCAAAAAACCTTCTTGCCGTGTTACCGTCATTGGTTGTACCAAATCCCTGTTTTACTATGTCAATTAACAAACCAGTTCTTTCCCGGAATTCTTCTTGTGTCAAATTCTTTTTAATTTCTTTTAACAATTTATCTTCTTTTCGTGCAGCCCACTTTTTGAAGTCTAAGTTGTACGAAATGTGTAAAATACATTCCATACATCTTATCCATAAATGAAGCGAAGACAGACCATATTTATACATATCTTCTCTGATGAGTCTTTTGGATACAAAGTCCAAGTCATTCATTTTGCTAGGTGGGGTATTGCAAATATTACAAACAGCTGCAGAAGAAGTATTGGAAATCACAGTAGAAATTTTCCCATCAATCATAGTCATGTACAAATCATGTTTAATATCAAAATTATCTACAATTGTGGGAACAAGATTACGAATTTCTTCCTCTAAGGATGCACTTTCCTTCTTTATCAATTCATTTGTTTCTTTTGCAAATATAAAGCCAATTGGACGACAATAGTTTGTTGAAGAGGGAGCAGGATTTTGCCACAAGATAGTACCACTCTCTTCTTCCAAACGAAGCGGAACCAAACTAATCATGAAAACTGAAGAATCGTCAATTTTAGTGTCGGAGTGTGACTTTTGTTTATAATTACTTTGAGAAGATGACCCGTCAAAACCCCATTTGCTTATTAGTTTTAGCGATTTTTTGTCGGCAGAGTTGTGCTGAATTGTTTTTAATATCCTATTAGTTGTCAAATCTAGAAGCGATTGAAGTCTTATCTTAGCATCAGATTCAGTTACAGTTATGTCTGACTCTGGAGGATAACAAGTTTTTTAGCTTCCAGGAGCTTTTGATAGGATGGAAGACCATACATTTTCTCTGAAGCAAGAATAGTTCTTAAATTTCGATATTGCCATTTTGACAAATTTGTTGAGGTGTAAAGCGCTAACGTTTTATCATCTGGTAAACACGGTTTGTCAGTCTTTTTAGCGAATAGTACATCATATACCATCTCACATTTTTCCTTGTTTTGGCTGAGTTCGTTTAATATAGTTGCTAATTTTGTTTTTTTAGACTCTTTTAATTTGGCACATAAAGCATAAACTAATTCCTCCTCTGTGTGATCTAGAAGTGTTAGAGAACGCCTTTTCTTCTGTTTATCAGATATATCAACAAATGGTTTTTTACTTGTACCATAACTTAATTGATGAGTATCCACTTGCGTTTCGAAATTTGGAATTACTTCCTCGGCAACTTTAAAAATGCTGCTTAAATCGATATTTTGACATTTTGGCCAAACTATTTGGGATTGTAACCAGTCTGAATTTTTGTTAAGAAAGGTCTTTTGAGCTCTACTGGAAGCAGACCATCTTTTTGAGATATTACTTGAAAAATAATTTAATAGTACTCAAATCTTCGGAAGACAATTCAACACCAATACGTTCAATAAGGGCATTAAATAAAAATTCGACATTTTTAAAACCACCTCCTGATTTAAGAACAACGTATAAGTCTAAGTTGGTGACAAATGCGGACATATTATAATTTTAAGGAAAATTGAAAACAAATTAGAATCAAAGATATCAAAGACAAAGTGACTTTGATTTTAACAAAAAAAATTACGAAAACAAATTCGACGAAAGAAAGACAAACAAAAATTATTTGATTTTAAAATCCAAAGATTCAAAATACAACAATAACAAAACAAACAAACAACAAGCATTTCTTCAAGCGCACAGAAAAAATAAGGACACGTCTTATCGCAACCACATTTAGTTGTACACTGAGTGAGGTGTACGCGCGCGATTCGTGACCGTATTACGTTACGTCATGAGAGGCGGCCATCTTGTTATCCCGGCAAACTCGCGTCGAAGCTCCATTTTGCTGGCCAGCGGACCTATTGCGATATGAGTAAGGCTATGATTAAAAAAAAGCGAACAATTAACATTAAAAAAAAATGTTATTTTCTGTCACTATTATCTCGAAAGTACGCAGAGATAAGCAATAAGTTTCTTCGAGCCAAATACTCAGAATTATTAGTTTTCTAACATATGTGAATGCCATCTCGACATCGCTTAAGGTTTTTGAGAAATTGAGTAAAATGTAATCACTCCCATACAAAAAAGAAAAGAAATATTTTTTATAGAGAAAAGTATTTGAAGTAGGACAATAATATTTTTTTGCCTTATCTGTTATCATTATATCAACAATAAAAAAAAATATCAGCGGTCTACTATCAATGTCCACTTTTTTTTAATTTGGGACCAGTGTGCGCCGCCGCGCGCCGTCTCCGTCGGCATATGCGCGTCGCAAGCGCGCCAAAACCATTTTCAGTAAAATAAATATAAGTCTTAGAAGTAATGTTTTACGAAATGCATTATTTGTTCTTCAATTATAATTATTTCAGTAACATAAAAGTTGTACAAAACCGTTTTAAATGGGTATACGGTACTAAGATGCATACTAAATATTTTGTGTAACATTCAGGAATATTTGGTGCACGATCAGTATTTTTCGGGGAAGAATAAAATAGTTATTGTTACAATAGAATATTTGCAGCGCACTACAATAAAAAAGTGTTATATCTTGGTGTTAATTTGGAATTTGTTTGATGTAACATATTTTGTTGGCCGAGTAGTTTAATTATAGTAAAACAATTAAACGGGTTTAAGATCAATATTTTAGAAATGCATACATAGATGTACCTTTAGATTTTTGGTGAACACAAAAATATTATCCGTTTTATAATAGTGAGTATGTACCTAGCACCTAGTAGTTTAATTTAACTTACAATAATCACAATAGCTGGTGGTTCCTCTGTAGGTGCCTGACTCTGTTGTTGTTGTAGCACATGAATCTATAATAAGTAAATATAAACAGATAAATGCTAGATGTGACTATGTAATTAATTCATATATCACATACAATTAAAATTACATTTAAATGTCATACATTGTCAGTATCAGCATCTTGTATTTGTTGCGCTTCATGTGATGGAGATGGAGTATCATTTTCTGAAACAAGTAATAATAATATTAATAAATTTGCCAAATAATTCAAATAAAAATACACTTTACGTTATATGTATTTTTAACAGACAGATTGCACAATTCTTGTTGCATTTCTAAATGTCTTACCAGAAATTACTATATGCCTAAATGTGCATCTCCTGTTGCAAAGCTTTCACCACCACACAAAGCAACAACTCTTTCTTCAAGCTCTGAGAGCTCCACTTCATCCTCCACCCCACCACCAGTCCTACGCCTAGGAGCAGAGCGCGCTGCAACTTTTTTTAATGGCGCTTTTTTCGTCAGACCAGTACTACAACCAGACATTTAGTTAAACAAATTGTAAAAAATTGCTGTTATTAATACACATGTATTTTTCAAACTATATTAAAACAACTCAATTTTCTTGAGTAAAATTAATAAGATAAAATTTATGAAACCAAGGAACACACTTTAAACCAAGATTCGTCGCACATTTTAAGTGGTTTGCTTTGAGGAATGTTAAGTGGTTCTTACTAACAAGTAGCAAAAAAAGCGACGCTAACCTTAGTCCACTGTTTGTAATTTTTGATTGTGCCACCTATACTATTTAGGCGCACGGCTAGTTCCTCCCACTGGCATCGACTTTGCTCTCTGGCATTTTGAGTTCTCAAGAAACCCTTCGCCATGCCAGGGTTTTCTTCCATAAACTCTACCAGAGTTTCAACCTTTCAACCAGAGCCGACGATGGGTGAGAGGATCGTGTCTCATTTGGACTGGAACATTATTGTTGGATTAGAAAACAAAATGAATACTATTTTATTTAATATCATTTTTAAACTGTACAACCACAAATATAAACTTACTTCATGATTAATTTACAATTATTTTCGGCACTGAACGATCAAATCAAACAAACAAAACAACACAACGCACTATCAAAATATTGTCCATAGATTACTAATGATATTGTCTGTCTAACATATTTTTTTTCGTAAGGTAACCATAGATTATATTTAAGGCACGAATTTAGAGTTTTCTGTTTATTTACTTATTAGCTGCCTAAAATTCCTTAAAATAAGAAATGTTAATTTAAACATCATATTAGCTAAAATCGATAAATCTTGACTTACATTTTATTGAGTGTGGTAGTCACTAGTACAATATTGGTCGCTTCGGAGCTCACTTCACTTCGCAAGTGACTAGGCGACAGTATGCTAAATCAAGGTCATTTTGAACCTTATGCGAGTGAGAGTGAATAGCTATGTGAAATACGAGTTGTTTTTTGGCTTTTAATTTGTCAAAGGCGGCGACAATACGATTGCGCAGTTCACCTTCGGTTTCGGAGACCCGCGAGTAAACTTCAGTTTTAATGAAGCCCCATTAATAGAAGTCGAGAGGAGAGAAGTCGGGCGACCGAGCTGGCCACCTGTGGGGGCCCATAGCGCATAGTGGATCTGCTCATGACTACTCGAGAAAAAAATATGTCATTTTTTTTAAATCACAAAAAAAAATGAAATCCTTCGAAAATTGATAACCCTTATGATATTTTTAACTACCATGACCACAATTTTTCAATTTTTTTTTGTATCGGCAACCTAAATAGTGCTCCTATCTACCACAACAAAAGTTGTGGTAGATAGCAGCACTATTTAGGTTGGGTTTGTAAAGACAAACCCCAGATTGTCTGTAGTTTTTACACAAAAATCAATTGAAACTAGTTTTTTCCCTATGATTTTGAAAGATTTTTACATTCAGTTCACTTTCACTCATGGTGGTGTAAAAAAGTAGGAACATTACTATGCCAATTTTTTTTTTAAATTGACGCAACTAACCAAGATTTCAAAATGGTATACTAAGTACTCTAGGAAAACTAGCCTCAAAAAAAATGTGCGTGTTATTTCTAAACAAGAACCAAAGGACATTGTTCGGCGTCCATACATATTTTTTCTAAGAACCAGCAGGGACGTGAATATACTTTCTGTGTTCTGAATAATGCATGGGGAGTTTGTTGCGCCACTTCTTCTTCCCAGCTAAAGCACTAGGAAGTGGTGAAGGGCGGGCGTTTTGGGGGACTGTCTTATGTAATTTTGACATTCAGAAAGTGCGAAAGTGCTCTCAGCCTAGTTTGAATAAATGACTTGACAAGAACACCACAGGCTGTAATACACCCAGTTTGCCTGATGTTTAGTTTTGATACCATGTAATAGGAGCGGGTCTAATAACCATACTCCGGGCGCACATCTAGACTCCAGGGTGCAACTGGGAATTTCGAAAATCCCAATAATACTCTTCGACCCAGGGATTCAACCTAGGATGATTAACAGCCGCGCTTACAACTATTAAACGTTAACACCGGCAGCCAGAAACAAAATGATATGGGACCTATCGAGCCCTAAATACATCATAAAATAAAACAAAAATGTTTTGCTTCAAAACATGTTTATTGACATTACATTCCCGACATTGCATTCCTCTGGTTACATCACATCAGGAGGTTCGTCTATATTTTCTATTAAAATATCATCCAAAAACTGTGCAGGGCGATCGATGGTAGAGTTTTGGTGTCTTGCCCTGCTCAAGTACCATATTATTGTCATAACATGGGCGCAGCAACATGTAATGTAGGGTAGATTGTATGCGTGCCTATGAGTATGCGCCAGCCATTCAGTGCATAATAAACCGCGTTACTAGCGACACGTTGTTTTACTCAAACACCTCAGTGGCGACGAGGATTACAAATTATAAGCGTATTTCTACCTACACAAAATGTCGATCGGGAAGTTAACGGAGTTTAATGTAAGATCGGGGAATTGGACAATGTATGTGGAGCGCATGGAAATGTTTTTCAAGGTGAACAGTGTGAAAAACGAACTTTGGTTACCCACAATGATTGCGGCCATGGGTGACGAATCATACGAACTGTTAAGTAATTTAACAAGTCCGGACAAACCTAGTGCGAAAACTTATGCGGAGGTAGTGGAAGTCATGGAGCAACACTTGCAACCAAAGCCGTCGTTTATGGCAGAGAGGTATCGTTTTCGTCAGAGAAGACAAATGGAGGGTGAATCGATTTTGCAATACATTTCGTAATTGAAGAAAATGTCAAAATTTTGTGAATTCAAGGCTGTTTTGGAGGAAAACTTACGTGATCAATTAGTTTGCGGGTTGCGAAGCGAGTCAATCAGGCAACGACTGTTTACAGAAGAAAATCTGCAATATGCAAATGCCGTGAAAATTTCATGCGCAATGGAAGCGGCGCCACAGTGGGCCCATACTGAAAATTAGTGGACTTAGGCAACAAAGTTACCATATCGATGCGATTTTTTTTTATATGACGTGTTATAATATTCCTGACAACTTTTATTCTTATAAAATTTCTTCTAAACTTGATAGTTTGTCTTGAAAAAAATTTATTAGATTTTTTTGTATGGAGCGAATCACGTTTAATATTTTTTCTTGAATTGTACTAATATGTTGGGTGTGTGGCGTGAGTATATGATAGCTAGGGTCATTCTCTATCCACGAAAAAAAAATCAGCGCCGGCCATCTGCGGCAGCGCGAGTAATCATTCGGTAAAAAAATAATAATTTGGAAGAAATTTTTTGTCATTTAAAATAAATTCAAAGCATATTTTTTGTCTCATTTGGCTGTTTTCACCTTCTTTTTAGTTAAATAAATAGTTTTAATAGCGCATACGTACTTAGAACTAGTAATTCTGGTAGAGATTTAGTTATTATTGCATGTTATCGGTACAAATGAGTCATCAATCACAATGCAGGTGCTCTGCATTGTGATTGATGACTCATTTGTTAGTGCGCGCATAACTAATGAGTCATCGAAAAATGCTCGTCTCTGATTGGCTGTGTTATTTTTTAACTGCACGTTATCTATTTTTGAATAAATATATCGTAATGTTTCAGGTTATACTAATTTTGTTAATGATAGGTGAAATAATTGAAATTTGTACGGGCAAGTCGTTGATAATTATCTACATAATCAACTGTATGTATATTATTATAGTATAAGTTATCGTACGTATGATCAATATGAAACGGTGAAGTAATTGTAGCCCTGAAAAGGGCTGTTTGTCATATTCCTAACCCTGATGGGCTTTTGTGGGAATAATTTAGAGCCGGATCACATTATTTCTTGTTTCAGAAGTGCTAGTGGGTCCGGCAAATTTTCGGACTCTGCTATGAGGCATTCTTCTTCCTCCATAATTTCACTGTCACAGGAAGGCTCAGTAGTCTGTAACAACTGAGTTGCTTCAGGCAACAACTCATTATGAACCTGTTTCATTATTTTAGGCCTTATGTAGGATATGTGGGGATCAGAGCTTATTAGAAGTCCATGGAGGATGTCTTCGTTTGTTGCTATTCTCCCCGTTTTCCGAGTGTGCCTCTCCCTGACGTTTCTGAAGTCCTTATTACGGGCTTCCGAAGCTTCTTCAGATAAGGTACCCAAAACGAATAAGTACATACATTTTAATTTCAAAACGCAATCGAGTCAAATAATACATCAAACTATATTTATTTTTTACTTACCGATTGGCAAAACACCAAAGTGGTTACAGATGTCTGCACCGTGCATTAGAAGTTTATGTACACTAACTGGCATGTAGTACCACGAATAGTGTTGCACGTACACATCAGCTGTTTCTCTACAGTATCTTCTAAATTTTTCACAGTCAATGTTTTTGCCTGATGATATGGCTTGTAGAATAACGGAAAATCTGAAAATCAGATTTTCGTCAATTCCCGTTATTCTGGAAGATCTTTTGTAATCTTGGAAAAAGCGCCTCGCTGTATTCCCGTCGTTTGTAGTTCCAAAACCCTAAAATGGGAAAACAATACTGTAATATACAATACATAGAGATATAATTCACAAACAACATAAAGAGAGCGAAAATTAAATACATACCTGTTTGACTATATCAATCAGCATTCCAGTTTGCTCACGAAACTCTTGCTGTGTGGTATTTTTTTAGCTTGTTTCAAAGCCTTATGTTCGCCGCGAGCAGTCCATCGTTGAAAATCCAGATTATAAGATATATGGAGAAGACATTCCATACACCGAATCTTCATATGCAGTGAAGAAATTCCTTGTTTGTAAAGGACTTCGGGCACAAATGTATGGACTCTGGTCCTGGACCCAATAGGTATAAATAGTATATCATTAGAAAGGTATAATCTCATAGAACACGAATAGGTGTGGCGCTTGTCCTGATATGTTGTCCGATCGGAGTACAAGTACCTTGAATATTAAGTCATTTTGTGATTAAATCTCTAAGTATTTTTGATATATTTTTCAAACGGCTGAACCGATTTTAATGATTGAGATCTTAAATGAAAGGTATAAATCTTTTCAATATTATAGGGTACATAAAATGTGAAAAAAATCAAGATGGCGACCGTGAGCTTTTAATGATGTGTTGGAATTTACCGTAATGTGTTACGGTTATTTAGTTTTTGCTCGAACGTGGAGAATAAGTACATTTTTATTACTTTCTTTACATACATCCATATGCATCACGCCTGTCTCTCAGAGGGGTAGACAGAAACTGTGGATCCTATACGCAACTTCCACTCCCATAAGTCAAAGTAGGAACCAACACAGCACTACATACAAACCACCTGCTCAACCCTTTCACCATCAATTCTACTTTCATTACATTTTGGTTAAAATAAAACAGCTCATTTTAGTAGGTATATTTTTATTTTACACATACTTCCTTCATTACAATAGGTACTTAAACAACTAAACATCGTCAATAATTACATTATTCAAAAAAATTGCAGGTTCCGTAAAACCTTGATGTCTAGCATATGTTAGGTACCATATAATGGAAATAATATGCGCACAAGAGCCCACAGTGCGCCGACCTGTCAAGCATGTACAATAATGTTGGATAATTGTATTATTTCCTGAGTTAATTAATACATAACAAAAGTATTGCTTTGCTCTAACGTGTCGAGACTGAATGCGGCCTCGCAAAAGCCACGTATTTTCTAGTATGCCATATTCTTCTATGTCATCTAAGGCACCTTCCCTATATGTTTCAATAGTATAGAGTCCATTATGTAAGTGCTCACTGGTATATGATTTTGCAAGTTTGAGCTGATAAGTTCCTAAGGACAGCAATATTACATCTTCTTCGCTTAATCGAGGAAATCCTTCGACATCATTGGCTTCTATTCTTTGGAAATCAGCTCTTCTGTGATTTAGACGTTTAGCTTCTACGTAATTATATAAAATGTTCGGTGTGTGCAATTTTTGTGTTATACGTTCAATAAAACCTTCTGCATGTGGACTGTCCGTGATTGGGATGTGGAAGTGGTTTGTTATGGCAGCTGCTATTTTTAAGTCACAGAACATGTGAAGCAGTGCATTATTAAAATATTTTTGTCTGAACAGTTTGAATTCGACCTTGAATCGCCCATTTACCACCTCCACTACCCAACGACATATTGTTACAAGTCTTGAATCGTTTGCTTGATCGGTAGTGAGCTGCGTATCTTCTCGGTTTTTCGTTGGTGGTACATGATGGACATATCCACGACTTTCGATGTGACTTAAACTATCGCGGAAGCCGCGGTCTAAAATAAAAACGTCATTCGGCTGCAGTAATGTGTGAAGTGGGTGTTGATCATTATTCATGATTTCGCTCATTATATCAGCATCTGTTTTTGTGGCTGCGAATGGTCCTATCACATCAATTATGTAACCATCCGATGTTACAATCAGAAACGGCTTTAAAAGGTTTTGGAATTTATGTAAGCTATAAGATAGCCTTTGGAAAAGGAAGTTGCTGCTTTTATGGATGTAAATGTACGTTCCATCACAAATAATTATCGCTTTTGTATTTTCCTCATTCCCGAAAAGATGTTTTGGGATCCTGAGGTTTCTATTCAAAATGTCGTTTCTATTTAAATGTTGAAATCCCAAATGATGTTCCACATAATCATTGCTGAGACACTCTCGAGTGATGGCCAAAATGCGTTCCAGTTTTCTTCGCGACATAGAGAACAACGTTGCAAGTCTGTCGTCGGGTTCGCCTGTTCGTAGTTTAGTAAGAAGAATGCCCAAAGCCGTTCTGGGATCTGAACACCTTAGACTTAATGAAGGCGTCTGTGATAAAACAGTATTGAACTGCTCATGAGTACGTCCAGTCCAAAAATGCATTTCTTCCTCGTTCATACCTTGTAATTCATCAAATATCAATCGACGTCCATTTTTTAAAGCATTCCTAAGAATATCACATACATCACTGAAATGCGCGGCCGTAAAGTCATGAGAGGTGTTACAAAAATCAGGTAGATCTTCCCAATTATTCCCGTGCAGGTGTTCGTTACATACTCTAGCGCTCTCGGGAATATACAGTTTATGTTCCAATAAAACATGAACTTTCACAACTTCCGGGATTCGACAGCGAGTTGTATTGTGACAGCCTCGAAATACACAATGCGTTGCTGTGTTTGGCGCTCTCTTGTAGTCCGGTACATGAAGCACATCATTTTGTTGCGGTTGCTGTTGCGGTGGCAGTTCAGGTTGAGGCCGAGTCGCATTTTCGGCCCTTTGCCAGCAACGATGGCACACCTTCTGTCTACCATCGAACACAACCTGAAATAAATAATATTATAATAAGTAGGTATTTAAGGGAAGTAAACTGTAGTTTGTGAGGATCGACCTACCTATCTAGCTAGAGCGTTTAGAGAAAGCGCTGTGGCGAAAAAATCCCTTTTTATTCAACGATATAAAAAAAAAAAAAAAAAAAAAAAAAAAAAAACTCTTGGCTAAACTGAGCATTGACATTAATGGTACCCTGAATCAGATGATGATGTTGTTGATGACAGGTTAGAACAGGTAAGTAAAGAAACTTAACCTTTTGAAGGGATTTAAACTGTAAGATACACCCTTTTAAAAGGGTTTATAAACTAAAATATTTAACTTGTAGCAGGGCTTGAATTTTTACAGAAAGGTTAGCCTTTCAGGTAGATTTGGTAAGCAACTGGGCAAGGTATCCCAAAGACAATCAAAGATCTAGGAAGGGGCCGGTGAGCATAGCAGGTATAGTTCGGTTCAAACTTTATGGCGGCTTGGAAGTTAGCTGCGAGTGACAGTCAGCGCAGGTATAGCGGTTCAAACTTTATGCTGGCTCGGAACGTATAACGTAAAACTGCGCAGAACACAATTTTATCAGCGGGGCGCAGAGGACGCATCGTCTTGACTGTATAATGCGCAGACCGTCACTCGCAACTAACTTCCGAGCCGCCATAAAGTTTGAACCGTACTATAGAATAAAATACAATGCGAGGGAGAGCGGCATATATCTCTCTCACTCACTCGCACCCAAGGCGTAGGTATATTACGTCTGCCTCACCCTCGTGGCTATGCTGCGTAGACTGTTCCAGTCAATGTTTTTATGTGCAAATAAAAATAGATTCTAGATATGACAAAATAGAAAATAAGTAGATACCTATGAGATAATACTTTACATACGTACCTACATTCTCTATAAAAAAGTAGCGAGAGTCACCAGTTTTAAAGATGAGTAAGCCTTTTAGTTTGTAAATCCTTTTGAAAGAGTAGGTCGTTCAAAGAGGAAACACTGACAAAAAGGCTTTTACTTACCTGTTTAAACCTGTTCACAAGTAACTATCGGTATCTTCTTATGGAACGTGTATTATAGTTCAAGAAAAATGGATTAGCAGACTTGACTGAGATCTTTTTGGCACTGAAAAGCAGACAACAGACGTCTAATCCATTTTTTTCCATACATAAGAAGTCCAATACTACTTAAGTACTAACCTCCAAAACAGCATTTTCTTGTATGAATGCTGCTAATTCTGGGCGCGTTCTCGGCAGATTTTCAGATAAAATATGTACTTGATATCTGCCTCGATGTAGTCCCCTTCGGCACATCACACAAGAACGGAAAGATTCCATTATGTTACGTAGTCCAATCGTAAAGCACTTCGGTAGCAATAGTTCAAGCCAGGGTCAACGTCAGATGCAGAAAACAGAGTCCAAAAAAATGCAGGGTCAAAATCGTTGTAAGTGGAATGAGAGACGAATAGTACGTAGTCACACACAGTCACACTCATAAACGACTGAAATGGCGGCGGCGCGTGTGCCGGCCGCTGCCAGGTAAAGGGCGGGGGCGGGAGTGGGGATAGCTGTGTTTTGCGTCTCCCATGACCGACATCCCCACCTATTCGCAGAATGAGGCTATTGTTAATACTTGCTTGGTACCTATTAATAACAACTTGTACTTGCTTGGTATTAATAACAACTATGCCTTTTCACCTAAATAATGATTCGTTTTAAAAAAAAACTAGGTACGTACCTATATAAATATTTTTGTGCAGTTTTCGCTGATGTGAAATGAGTTCCCATATTCATTCCAGCTTAGTAATCAATACACAATACGTACCGATATTTTATTGATTTTTGGATACTATCCGAGATACTGAAAACACATATTTTATAAGCCGATATCTCGAATCGGACAACAAATACAAATGTAACCCCATTATAACTTTTTTTTCTCTTGAAAAGACCTATCCATTGATGTACGATTCAAGTCTATTGGTCATAAGGACCAAAATGCCCGAACCCCTTTCTTCACGAAGTGGAAGCGTTAGAAGTCAAAGCGTCTAAATTATTCATCTCACTCGGTTTTGCCAAGCAAATGGGACACGTTGCATATGATGGTACTCCAGCAATAATATTGGCCACTTTTCCATCAATCATGGTCATATGCAATTCATGTGATACAATAATATTTCCACACTGTGTAGATATTCGTTCATCAATTTGTTTTTTCATCTCAGACTCTTCAGACTTTATAAAGTCAGCTGTCTCCGAAGTGAAAGTGAACTTCACTGGTCGACAGTACAGAGTTGAGCAAGGTGTGGGGTTCTCCCAAACTAGATTTTCATTCCCAGATGATGGCCTAGTAGACACTAGCCGAAGAGGGACGATGCTTATCATGACTACTGATGAATCATCGAACTCTGTAGCTGTGTTTGACGTTTTCTGTTTATAGTTACTCTGCGACGAAGAACCATCAAGTCCCCATTTCCAGGTCAACTTGATTTCTTCATTTTGAGACCTATCAACAGTATTTATATCAAGTAACATCCTCTCCACAGTGTGGTCCAATAGCGCTTGCAATTTAATGTGAGCCCCGTTTTCGGTAATCTCCATACTCTCTTGTGGTGGGTAACATCTTTTCTTGGCATTTACAAGCTTTGGATAAGATGGAAAGGCAGCACAGTTTTCTTATTTCAGAAATTGTCGAAGAGCTAAGTACTTCCATTTCGAGAGCACAACTGATGTATAAAGAGCTAAACACTTATCTTCAGAGACAGTACTTAAGCTCTGCTTTTTGAATAGTCTCTCTTCTACTTCGGATAGTGCATCTGGATTACTGGAAAGGTATTCGACCGCTTTTGCCAGATTCGTTTTGCCGTTGTCTTTCAATTTTGTTATGTACCAGTGCTGCAACTCTTCCTCGGAATTTTCTTCTACTATGGAAGTAGAACGTCTTTTCTTTTGCTTATTACTTAACTCTTCGAACGGTTTTCTGTGCTCCTTTTCTGTAGATGTTCCCGCTTCCGCAGTACATACTGCAAGAGTAGGAACATGGCAATCTATATCCACAAGCTCAGATAAGGCTGCGTCCGAAAAGCCCATCACACTTCTCAGATCAACACTGTCACAAACAGGCCAGTTGATGTTTTTTTCCAACCACTTGCGATTAATTACACGATTCATAAAAGTTTTTTGATTTCTACTTGACTCTATCCACTTTTTATTTAAATTTACACAAAAAAGTCGACAGAACTCCTTGATTCGGTTCTTGTCTTCTTCAGAAACTTCGGTAGTCAAGACAGAAATGATACTTTCATACAGAAACATATGATTTTTCAGATCACCGCCACTTCTTAATTTCACAAAAAGATCTAGGTTGGTACAAAATCCAGCCATAGTTCTAATGTAAATATAAAAATACAAGTATTTCACTGTGTTCACAAACAAGCGACAAGAGCGAAACTAGATGGACTTATTTTTTTTTTTTTTTTTTGGGGAAGGGCATCTCGTAGTTGACCTTGAGAGGCCGTAACTACTTAACCGGGCTTTCCTGTGGGGACTAATAGTTTTTAGGCTAAGAGCCTCCAGCCAGGGCTTACAAACTAAAATTAAAAACCTACAGCAACTGCGCACTGAGGGCACCCCTTGCGGGGTACGAGCCTCGGCTCAGGGAGTCACTTTCAGGGAGGGCAGCAAGTGGGGACAGGCTGGATCAATAATTTCTTTATTATTAATCATGGGGATTTTAACTCTACTTGCTCAGCTTCGGCGCGGGCTGGCACTTCTGCGGGCAAGGGACGGTTGGGTAGATGGACTTAATGAATGTCTTTATATTTATAGTTAGTGTTAATTACTCAAGTAGTGGACATAACAGTGAGTGAAAATTATTCAGCCAATCAGAGACGAGCATTTTTTTTTCGATGACTCATTAGTTATGCGCTTAGCCGAGTGCACAAACAAATGAGTCATCAATCACAATGCAGGTGCTACCGATAACATGCAATAATAACTAAATCTCTACCAGAATTACTAGTTATAAGTACGTATGCGCTATTAAAACTATTTATTTAACTAAAAAGAAGGTGAAAACAGCCAAATGAGACAAAAAATATGCTGTGAATTTATTTTAAATGACAAAAAAATTCTTCCAAATCATATTTTTTTTACCGAATGATTACTCGCGCTGCCGCAGATGGCCGGCGCTGATTTTTTTTTTTCATGGATAGAGAATGACCCTAGCTATCATATACTCACGCCACACACTCAACATATTAGTACAATTGAAGAAAAAATATTAAACGTGATTCGCTCCATACAAAAAAGTCTAATTAATTTTTTTCAAGACAAACTATCAACTTTAGAAGAAATATTAGAATAAAAGTTGTCAGGAATAATATAACACGTCATATAAAAAAAAAAAAAATCGCATCGATATAGGAACTTTGTTGCCTAAGTCCACTAATTTTCAGTATGGGCCCACTGTGCGGCGGAGAGAGATGCAGCAGCAGTGGAACAGACAGCTGTGAATAATGAGTCGAGAGGAAGCGGTGAGGCAGCGGCCGGAGCGCTGCACGCGGTGGCGACGGCGCAGGCGCGCAGCCGCGCTTGCCGGGGCGGCCTGCGCGAGCTGGCCGCGAGGCGCACGCGCAGCAGCACCGCCAACGATTCAAAAAGCAATTGTTCAGCTTGTGGGGCGTCGGATCATCAGAGTGAAGGATGTAGATACAGCCGATTTATCTGCGGTAGATGTAGGCAGCAAGGGCATCTACGTCGGGTTTGCCCGATGCACGTCGGAGGGAGGCAGCCGCGAGATGGACGCGACACTAACAACCTGGTGGCGCATGTGCATGCAGCGAGCGGACCGGCCAACCAGATAAATTCCTGGGACCAGTCAGGGGAGGACGAGCCGTCGTTGTCAGACAATGAGGGCTGGGAGACGTTAGAAAATTTACATCAACTCAGTTTAAATAACTATAAACCGGTGAGCTTAACTTTATGGGTGGATGAAACCCAACTACCGATGGAGATTGATACGGGGTCATTAGTGTCATGCATTAGTAAAACGATGTATGATAAACTGTTCAGTTATAGACCCTTAGACAATTCTAATTTAGTATTTAGATTTTATGACGGTACGTCAATAAAACCAATAGGGGTAATTAGGCCATTAATAAAATATGAAAATAAGTCTAAACAATTGGAGCTGTTTGTAATAGAAGGGGGTACCACCTCACTACTGGGTCGGCAATGGTTTACAGAATTAGGCATTAAAATACCTTTGTACCAAAATGTTGTTACTATGAAGGTAGGCGAAACAAATTATAATAACCCATTTAATAATCAATTAACACTATTACTTCACAGATATAAGGAATTGTTCACGGAGGGACGGGGACGGTTCACGGGAGGCAAGGCTCGGCTACGAATACGTGAGGGAGCAACACCAGTGTTCTGCCGCGCACGGCCTGTACCGTACGCGCTCCGCGAGCGCGTCGAGGCAGAGCTCGAGGGCATGCTGCGTGCCGGCGTCGTCGAGCCTGTGGACAGCGCGGACTGGGCTACTCCACTCGTACCGGTGCGTAAAGGTTATAGCACATTATACCGGCACCGCAACTGCGCAGCTGCAGCACGGCGTCGCCTCGAATTTAGACTACGGCTAGGTGCCAGCGCGCTAACTACGCGTTGTCCGCAAGGTACAAGCTCGCAGTCCGCGCGCCGGCCGCGACGTGTAAGCTCACAGTCCGCGAGGTGCTAGCTTGCTGTCACCGCGAACTCAATATTGTTTTATGGCATTTATGATTGAACACGCCTAGGACTTGCACGTTTTCATAATGTCTCGGTTTACGTTGCGCGAACTAGCAATAATCGCTATTGCTCTCGACGAAGAACAGGAAAATAAAAGAAGAAGAAGATATTGGGTGCATAATATGTTAAAAGAAAGACTAGCAGAAGGGGAATACTGGAAGAATATTAGACATTTGATTGACGATGATGAAAAATTCTACATAATTATATTTTCATATGCCCAAATATTTATTTTATTATATACTATCGTTTATTCGAAAAGATATCACGAAGAAAAACACAACTTTCAGACAGGCGATACCAGCAGAGGAAAAATTGTCAGTAACATTGAGGTAAGTAATTTTAAAGTCACAATGAAATATTATATTTATTAAAGTGATAATTATTATTGAGGAAATTACAAATTAGTTAAAGTGTCTCCCTGAGCTTCCGACTCAGTAGCTTCAATTATGGTTTGAGCTGCGGCAGTTTCATTTAGAGTTTGCGTTTTTGATGTCTCTGTATTATAGGTAGAGGAATATGAACCTGTACTGTAGCCAGAGGGGCCAGCAGATCCACTATTGTAGTAATAGTTTTGCTGTTGAATTTCTTGGATTTCTGCCTCAGAAACTAAATTAAATATTTTCGTTTTCAAAATCGCCTGATTATAAGCAGACAGTTTTTTTACAGTCGCTTTTATACTAGAGAAAAATTTATCAATGTCGTCTTCGTCTTCCGGCTTCTGTTTTTCTTCTAATAAATATTTTAGTAGTTGACCCGAAGCAGATCTAGTGTCATCTTTTCTGTCTTTTATTTGTTTTAATAATGTTCGAAAAGAACTTAGGATTTGACGCTTGTGGTCTGATTAATGTTGATGTAGGTACGCTTTCCAAACTCGAAGATTGTGGACGATTTTCTTCTGCAGAAGTGTTCCTTTCAGTTTGTGAATCATTATTATCATTGGACATAAATTCATTTATATCATCCAAACTAAAGATGCTATCGTTGATTGTATCATTTTCTTCATTATCCGATACTGACGTTACAGATGGCCTTTCTTTAAAATGTGGCTTTAAAAAACTCATTTCTTCTTCGAATATCCATTTCTTAGAAGAAGAGGCACCCTGACCACTTTTTGTTTTTTTGTTTTTTTTAAAAGCTCTGCGATAAGCTTCCCTCAAGTTGATCCACGATTTCTTGCATTCTGATGCTGAAATAAAACATATTATTTAAAAAAAAAAAAACCTGAAAATATTACAAAAGCCGTGGGTTAAATAGACCAAGTTATGATCAATAATCTATAATCCTATAGATAGAATATAACTTGGATGATATAAAGCACTGCAGAAGATTATGTATTTGAAGCCGGCTATAAATATTGTTAATAACATATTTTATATTTGTTGCAGATATTTGATAACAGGAACCTCAGTAAGGACTTTATGGTCAAGTTTTCGAATAGGAGAGTCGACTATCCGATTGATTATACGAGATGTATGTAATGCAATCATTCATAATATGAAGAATGTTTAAATGCGTACACCAACTACTGAAGAATGGGAAAATATTGCAAGAGGATTTAATAATAAATGGAATTTCCCAAACTGTATCGGCGCTATAGACGGAAAGCATATTAACATAATAGCACCTGCTAACAGTGGTTCCAAATACTTTAATTATAAAAAAACATTTTTCCATAGTTCTTTTGGCTGTAGTCGATGATAAATGTAGGTTCAGAGTTGTCGATATAGGCGCTTTCGGTAGAAATAGCGACGGTGGTATTTTTGCGTCCTCAAAATTTGGAAGGGCTATTGAAAATAATACGTTAAATATTCCGAACGATAAACCATTACCTGGAACTGACAGAGAAATGCCTCATGTTATCCTAGGTGACGAGGCTTTCCCTTTAGAAAAACACTTATTGAGGCCATATCCTCGTTCACAATCCCCATCTGATGCACAAAAAATATTTAACTACCGGTTATCGCGGGCACGCAGAGTAGTGGAAAATGCGTTCGGAATATTATATCAAAAGTTTGGGATATATAATAAAAATATTGATTTGATGCCAAAATATGTTGACAATTTAGGATTTGCATCATGTATTTTACACAATGTAATGCGAAATTATGTTATCGAAATGAACGAAGACAGAAATCAACGACTATTTGAACAACAGATCATCCACGACGAGCCGAGATTGCAAGCACTATCAAACATCGAAGAAAACAGTTCAAACAATGCTTTTAATACCCGAGATGAGTTTACATCATATTTTCTGTCTCCTCAAGGTCAAGTTCCGTGGCAGTATCAAAATATTTAATACAAAAACATGAAGTCAAGTGTACCAACGTCTTTTCCTTAATGACTAAAAAAACACTATAAATACATATATTAAATTATTATTACACATTACAGATTTTATTATTTATCTACCCACAATATTCAAATATAAAATTAACATAAAGCTTAGTTTATAAGTTACAATAGGCATTCTAAATTTAAATTATGGAAGTACAGGCCTACATAAAAGTATGATTAGGAAAGTAAGTAGATGTATCTACCTGTTGCAGATAGAACGCCAGCAATATTCTTCCATGCTTGATCTTTTTTTTATTGTGTCGCTATACTTTGCATCACCAGGATCGTAAAGAAACGGGTATCTTCGTACTTCCTCTATTAGTTTTTCTTTATTCATGATAGAGCCGTAGCAAAGCGTATCCACTGTCTTAAATCTGATTCGAGACTGGAGGGAGCAATGCAGTGCAGCGAGGCGCGAGAGGCGACGGTGGTGCGCCGGCGACGTGCGACGACGCAATGACGTTTCGCTGCCGACTCGGAGTCGGCGCGTAATAATGCGCCTACCACACGTGCATGCTCCCCCCCAGTGGGGTTCCCGCATTGTCGTTGCGGGGGGGCTCAGTAACCGTGGTCCCACCTCCCACGGTGAAGCGAAGAGGAACCCCAAGGTGGGGCCGCTCGTCAGGGCTTGTGCCTCCAAGCCGACGACGTAGCGGCCAAAAAGTAGGTTGCGGTGAGGTGCATCGCAACTGAGGCGGGCCGCGATGTCGAATGGGAGGCATCGCGGCTGAGGGTTACGGGCTGCGGCGGAGGAAGAGTGCCGGTACTTTTGAGTAGCGCTCTTCCCTTCCGTAGCCTGGACGGGGCCGCCACCGTTTGATGGCGGACGCGGTGGGGTCGCAGGGGAAGAGGAGTGTCGGTATAGCGTTGGCCGCTCTCCCTATCCCCTGCGGCCGAAAAGTGGTTGGCGGCGGGGCCACTGTACTGACCCGTCGCAGGAGGACGTCAGCAGCAGCTGGTGGGGCCCGCAAGGGCCGATGCCTGCTAGGGGTGCGGGTTGTTCGAAAGAGATACCGCGGCCCCTGGCATACGGGCAGCTGAAGGAACATGGGTGGGTTTTAGTCAGTAAAAGTCTGACACGCCCTCCTGCTCCAACCAGAGCGGGAGAAGTCATTTGATGATTTCCCACCCACAAAAAAAAAAAAAAAAAAAAACCACACGTGCATGCTTGACCACAGTTTTATTTGCGCATGCTTGTCGCATGAAAAGACTGAACACGGACGTGTCTACCACACGGCACAGTTAAGTACGCGCAAGCCACATTCTTGTCGACATCGTCGGCGTGGAAACAATGTTTCCCAATGAAGAGCTATTTCTTCTGCTATTATTTTTCAAGTGTTTGCTAGTGAAAAAAAAGAAAATAAAGTCAAAGTGTAAACGATCAAAGTGGACAAAAAAATGGCTGTTGAATAGAAAAATTCATTCACATATACATCTACTCAAGGATTTAAGAGATGAGCCAAGCGATTGGCGGAATTATTTACGGATGGAGGAAAATGCCTATAGTGAATTGTTGCGTTTGGTTACGCCTCTCATTCAACGACAAAACACGGTTATGCGTGAGAGTATATCCCCCCTCACGAGAGATTAACCGCTACTTTAAGGTTTCTGGCAACTGGGAGATCGTATCAAGATTTGAGGTTTTCTGTGGCAATTTCGGAACAAGCATTATCTAAAATAATTACAGATACATGCAGAGCTATTTTCATGGTGTTGCGAAATGAATACATGAAGGTGAGTTTTAAAAAGTTTATTAAAAAAATGTAAATGTTAATAACCGCACAAGTATTTATGGCATATAACTCAAAAAGTACTGAGATGCTGTAGATGGCCGTAGGTTCATAGTGTCTGGTCCAGAGTTTACTGCATAATTTCTAGCAGCAGTGCCAGGTGCTGGTTGTAGGTTCATAGCGTCTGGTCCAGAGTTTACTGCATAATTTCTAGCAGAAGTGTCAGGTGCTGGTTGTAGGTTCATAGCGTCTGGTCCAGAGTTTGCTGCATAATTTCTAGCAGAAGTGTCAGCTGCTGCTGACTGTAGGTTTATAGCGCTTGATCCAGGGTTGACAATATAACAATGACGATTCAAATTTTCCAGTTCTCCTTCAAATATTGCTTCGTTAATAAGTTTTTCAGTATATATACGCTGCTCATTTGTCATGTTTCTCAATTTAAATGCAATATTTTGTCCAAAAATATCATGTCTGTCAGGCTGTGATTGTGTGAATTTATTAGTGATACAATTACCGACTTCATTTATTATATTATTGAGTTTATTGTCATCCCTTGTCCTTTTTTGTACTCTTCGAGGTGGTAAAGATTGGACAACAGGAGAAGTAGGTGCAAGGTATGAAGATGGATGGTCTGACGTGCTCGTAGAAGCCTGAGATTGCGGACGAGCAAGAGGTGAATCCAAGGTTGCATCTGTATTTGTTTCATTCTGAAAAAAAAAAAAATGTTGTTTCAGATACCAAGCTCACAAGAAGAATGGAAACAAATAGCACATGACTTCGAGCAAAAATGGAATTTTCCTCATTGCTTGGGAGCAGTTGATGGAAAACATGTACGAATTATACCACCGCCAGGAAGTGGTTCCTATTTTTATAATTATAAGGGGTTCCATAGTATGGTCTTGATGGCAGTAGTAAACGCTAATTATGAATTTATCGTATGCGAATTTGGTATAAATGGAAGGAATTCTGACGGAGGTGTTATTGAGCAGACGAAATTTTACGATAAATTGAGAAATAACTCGTTGCATATTCCGGAACCAGAACTTTTAAATCATTCTAACAAAATTCTAAATTACGTTTTTATTGGTGACGAAGCCTTTGCTCTAACTCCCAACTTTTTAAAACCATTCAACCAAAGGGAATTAACAAATGAGCGAAAAATTTATAATTATAGATTATCTAGGGCAAGGCGAATTGTTGAGAACGCCTTTGGCATATTAGCATCTAGGTTCAGAATCTTTCATACAAGTATTAATTTGTCTCCAGGAAACATAGACATTGTAGTCATGACCTGCTGTGTGTTGCATAATTTTTTAAGAAAAAAATACAGTACCACTTATACGCCAATTAATACATTGGACTTTGAAGATACAATTCAAGGTACTTTAACATCGGGTTTAAGAGCAGATTCGTCACATTTGTTAGAATTACAAGGAGGACATTATAGAAACATTTCTCAAGATGCCAAAGCGACAAGAGAAGAATTTTCGAATTATTTTAATAATGAAGGCACTGTATCGTGGCAAAATGCAACGTGTAATATAAATACGATTTAATTTTTTTCATAGGTACACATTGTAGACTTGTTATAAAATAAAAGTAACTAACTACTCTTCCAAAATGTTTTTTTTTGTAACCTACAATATTACAATCCTGGTTTAAATCCTTAACACCTTGTTTAAAAACAAATTGGGATGTTGTATTACCTGTGTGAGGTCATCAAAATTTAACACTGTCTCTCTGGGCGTCTCTTGGTCGGTTAAAAAATCGAGTAGGTGAAAATACCACAGCGTCGGTTCATAAATATCATCTGTGGCAGCTCCAGATCTTGTGGAAGCATTCACTTTTTTCATCTCTTTCCGATAGCAAGTTCTCAAAGAATTAATTTTTTTCTTGACTGTATCTTTCGTAGCCTCAGGTTCTACCTAAAAAGGATATGAATGGGTAGATGACTATTGAATAAGGTGCCAATTACAATTAAAACTTAATGTAATTTGAATACTTAAACATTGTTCAACTTTAATCGAAAACCAAACATAAATTTAAATTACGTATTCACGTGTTGGTATTTGAAATAATAAAAAGGGTTTGTAAACAGTATATGCATTTTATGAAATTTAATATCTACCTATAAAAATATTCTGTTCTTACATACATACCTCTTTCAATTTAATTATCATTTGTTCGTATGCGTCATTCTTTTTATTCCTGTCAGAATAATCCTTGGATTTGATCTTCCACAGTGCGGGTAGAGATTTATATAACTCAATGAATTCAGTAGCGAACTGTCGATTGTATGTACGTAAATCTGCCATTTTTACGACCGTGCGCGCACAGTTACTCCACTCGACTTAACTGAGAGCGGCTTGAACACTGAACTACCAACCACACGCGCAGTCAAGTTTGTACAAGTATAGCTTGCGCATGCCAGAATTTCAAGCAAGTTTAAAAACCATCAAGCCAAGCTTTGGGGTTTGCGCATACTACCGTTTTACCAACTACACGCACAGTGTTCAGTGTACAAGCTGGCATGCGCAAGTAAAACTGTGGTCAAGCATGCACGTGTGGTAGGCGCATAAGTATGCCGTCGGCGCGCTGAGCGCACAAGGTCCGCTCGCTTGCAGCACGCGGGCTGCGAGTCGAGTTGTGTGGTAGCGGCAAGCGCGCTGACTGCCCGCCGTTGGCTTTTTCATATTGACATTATGAAATATATTATACTACACACGATTTAATGCTCTAAATTGAATGACAAGTTAATTGCTGGTTTGGAGCGGTGCTGTTGCGGTGCCGGTATAATGTGCCATGACCTTTATACCGTTGCCGACCACTCGAGTTGCGTCGCGAGTCACTACGTCTATGGTTAGGGTTGTTTGACCTATAATGGGAATAATCGCGGCGATCTCTCAACCTACGGTGGCTGCGTGAACGCGACCCACCTCGAGTGCGTTGCCGGCTTCGGCTTCGCGATCTCGAGCGTACCATACTCAAAACTTAATTCAACACAAAAGAAACCAGTTGACTCTCCTCAAAGCGTAAGCAAGCAATCACGAAACAAAGAAAACTGAACGGCACGAAAACACTTTTTTTTTGTGGGTATGATTAAAATCGAGTTATCTAGTTTTCCTTATGTATTGGGCTAAGTGTTCACTATCCCACTTCTGATGTAGTGATCAGGAGTGGAAACAACTTCAAAAAAAGTAACCGTTTGATGAAACTAACAGCTTTTAATTTGAAAAATATCTCACAACAAAATTACAACTGGTAAGTATAAGGAAAACGAAATAACAAACTTAACTAAAATAACTTTCCGAATAAATTAGCTGATTGCTTGATTATAAATAGATGGCTCGCATGTCCTTAGTTGTAGCCGCCTCGGCCGCCGGGAATTTTGTTTTTAATTTTTTTTTGGGTATGGCATCTCGCAGTTGACCTTGAGGCCGTGACTGCTTAACCGGGCTTTCCTGCAGTGACTTTTAGCTTTTAGACTAAGAGCCTCCAGCCAGGGCTTACAAAACTACACTTATACCTATAGCGACTGCGCACTGAGGGCACCCCCTGCGGGGTACGAGCCTCGGCTCAGAGAGTCACTGTTGGGTGGGGGGGGGGGGGGCAGCAAGTGGGGACAGGCTGGATCAAACAGTTTTCTTATTATTAAATCATGGGGATTTTAACTCTACTTGCTCAGCTTCGGCGCGGGCTGGCACTTCTGCGGGCAAGGGACGGTTGGCAGGACCGCAAGCGTGTTGGCCGTGATATTTATAGACGTCGTGCGTCGCCGCGTCGTAGGGTAGTTGATGGTTCGGAGGGGGTGTCGCCTACAGTAACTTATTTAGATAATAGGCAGCACTAACATTTATCTACTACTGAAACAATTAAAAACCTAAGTTGGGTTTATTATTATTCGAAATCTTACCCAGGTATAGAACAGGATAATCTTAAATCCTTTATTGTAAATGAAATAAGTAAGTATCACAGTTTAACTTTGCACTTAATTGTAAACATTAATCTATATGAATACTAGTTTAAAGTAATTTACACATTTTATGCGTAAACATTGCCTACCAGGAGGTAGGCACTAAATGGCGAAATGTGCCTATACTAAGTCAAAATATTATTAAGCGTATAAGAATTCCTTTGGGCCAGGCCACAACAGTGCGTTGCGGCGTCGCATCGCAAAAACAACATTGCACAGCTATGCGATGCGATGTCGCAACGCAAAAATTTCATCGGATACGACATCGTACGACAAGACGCTAACCGTCAGTTCAGTTTCTAGTGAGACATGGACCGCACTGCGCGTGTTCTACTTCTGCTTGCGTTAAGGCGTATTAAGAAAAAGAAACAGAAAAGAAAGTACTGGGTGCACCCATTACTGACAATTATGAATAAAGATGGAAACCACTTCAAAAGGAAATATGAGGCGCTAAAAGTGGACGAGGTTAAATTTTTCGATTACTTTAGGATGAGTGTAGTAAGTTTTGAAGAACTTCTTAGTTTGATAAAGCCTCATTTACAAAAGAAATACATATTTAGAAAACCCATCGAACCTCTGGAGATGCTGGGATTAACTGTAAGGTAAGAAAAAAATAAACTATTTTTACTATAATCATACTGTTTAATCATTTTCATAATTTAGTGTTATTCAAAACTCGTATTCCGATTGTGTGTCATTCGTCAAATTTGTTAGTTCCTCATCGAAATCAATTTGTTCTGGCTCATTTACATCATCATTCCTTGGCGTTTGTGGAGACGATTGCATAGGTGCCGGTGATGTTTCGCATCCGCTTTGGAAGGCACTGCGTTGAATGGATGTTTGATAGCCACTCTGCATAGGCATTTGAGCTGATTGGTAGCCAGTCTGAACAGTTGTTTGAGATGTTTGATAGTTTGCTTGGACGGATGTTTGTGAAGTTTGATAGTGGCTGGGATAGTATGATGGTTGGTGTAAATCACTTAATATCTGTAGGACACGACTTTGGAAAATTATTGTTTGATTATCATTCAATTTTTCCAATGATGGCAAAATTCCTTTAAAAAAAGATAAATGTCTACTTTCAGGTGTTTTTAAAGCAGCTATAATATTCTTCTCAAATTCGTCTTCGTCAATTTTTCTTTTACGCGATGCAGGCTGGTAACGTGGCATGACAGGTTGCTGGCTTTGTTGGGTTGAGGTGCTTGGTCTTATTTCTTCATCGTCAAGACTTGATGTTGTTTTATTTTGAGAATTCTTTTTCAGAAATAGGAGCTGGTCGTATAGATGATATTGTTTAATTTTTTTGGCCCCAGCTCCGGATTTACATTGCTCGTTTAATTTTTTTTCGTATTTTGTAAAATTATCCTTGATTCCTCTCCATTTCTTCATGACATCGTTACCTAAAAAAATATGACGAATAATGATTTATTTTGTTTTCTTTCAGGTACCTGGCGACGGGAAATACTTTTAAAGATATGCATTTCACATATTATCGTGGAAAATCTACAATAACAGGAATAATAAAATTTGTTTGTCGTATTGTATGGAACATTCTTAAAAGGTTGGAATTACCAAAAATTACAACAGAGCTGATGGAACAAATTGCTCAAGAGTATGAAAAAAAGACCAACTTTCCTAATTGTATAGGAGCGCTAGATGGAAAACACATTCGTATATTGAGCCCGGATCACAGTGGATCCCTATTTTTCAATTATAAAAATTATAATTCCATTGTTCTATTAGCACTTGTTGATACGAATTACAAATTTATATATGTCGATATAGGTGCATATGGTAAGGAATGTGACTCCACTGTTTTTCAGAACTCAAATCTATACGACTTATTAAAAAAAGGTCAATTATCTATACCTCCGCCAAAACCGTTACCTGGCTTTCAAAAAGAAATTCCTTTTGTCTTCGTGGCGGATGAAGGATTACCACTGACAAATAATATAATGCGCCCATATTCTGGGAAGTTTTTATCGATAGAAAAACGAGTTTTTAATTATCGTTTGAGCCGAGCCAGACGATATGTTGAGAGCGCTTTTGGCATACTCGCAAATAAATGGCGCATATTTCATCGACCCATTAATGTTTCTTACGATTTCACAATAGACATTATAAAAGCATGCTGTGTATTACACAACTTTGTATTGAATCGAGATGGCGCACAAACGTTTGAAGAAATGATTATTGACGATTCTTTGCAAATTTTACACGAAACAACACATGAAAGTAGAACAGGAGCTAACATAATCAGAAACGAATTTTGTAATTATTTTAATAGTAACATTGGAGGTCTTAGTTGGCAGTTAACAAAAATATAAATGTTTATAAGTACTTACCGAGTTTTGTTTTTTCAACACTATTTAACTCCTCAAAATTTGAATATAAACTTGTACACACTTCCCTCCATGCTTCTGTTTTTAAAAATTTGTCTTTGAATTGTGATATAGTTTTGTCCCAAAGGACGGGACGTTCGTAAATTAAAGATATCAGGTGGTCGACATCGTACTGCGCCATATCGCTTAAAAAACACGTGCAGGTCGTTCAAAGTATGGACACCGACTAAACGGCAAAGCGTTGTCGCATCGCAGATTTGTACGCTGCGGCAGCGCATCGGAAATTTCCACGATGCGTTGTGCGGCGTCGTTGATTTTTGCGATGCGACGCCGCAACGCACTGTTGTGGCCTGGCCCTTTAGTGCGTATTCGTTATAAACAAATTGCACAAAAAGTTATCAGTGCTGCGGCGTTTGGCGGCGTGTTGATGTAATGAGTGATTCATACCACATCTTTACGTAAACAACTTTAACATAAGGTTAATCTGTTGTCACCACTGCAGTACCATTACGATTACCGTTTTGAACTTTTTGAATCTTGATAGCGGAATTAAGGTATTAAGTTTAATGAGTACCTACCTTGTTTTCAATAGGTAAACAATTACATGAAGCTAAGGAATTAAAATGTGTTGTGGCATAATAGTAAATTATTTCAGTAAAATAAGTAATACTTAGTTAAGTTTTGTTTGCCATTATATTTTATCTCGCCACTTACCTCCCGCGTTTTTTTTTTTAATAGATCACTTTACTCACAGTTTTATTCTTTTATCCTCGTCGCCAAATGTAGTAGCTAGTATAGCTACACAATATTAAAATGGTATTTGGCTCGCCTACGCACCACCACGTACTTGCAGGCTGGCGGTTGGGCATGGAATGACCCCCAGTCAGCCCGCACCTTGTGACGTATGCGCTCGAGACAAACTCATGTATATCGATATGCACTACATGTCCTTCTCAGGGTCTCAAACTATTTCCATACCAAATATCATTTAAATCGGTTCTGCAGTTTAAACGTAAAGAAGTAACAAAAAATACTCACTTTCGCATTTAAATACATATTAACTAGATTTTCAACTAGATTAACTGGATTAAAGAGTACGGAAGAAAAGATTATTAATAACTAGCTATTATCCACGAGTTCGTCCGCATGGAATTAATACTTCATACATCATTCTACCCCCTTGTCGTCCCCTTTGATGATAATTTTATAATAAAGACTATCCCATGTCCTTCCCAGGGTCTCAATCATTCTCGATAACCTAAATCGTCTCAATCAGTTCAGCGAAGCAGCGACTAACAAACAAACTAACTCCCTGTCATATTTACATTAAGTTAGGATATTAAATGCTCTAACAGCTGATTCCTTCGGGTCGAGATCCTAATGACAGAAATATAAATACGTAAAATTAATATACTTACCGATAGACTGTTAGTAGTTACGTTCAAATTTATTTGTGTGGTCGATTTTTTCGGTCGTTGGGTTTTTGCAATGATCTCCTGGTCCGTATCCATGTCGGACATTTCCGACATAAGAGCGATTTGTTGTTCGAAACTTTCATAATTGGGAATATTATTTCGCTTCAAGATATGCATCGATTTCCAATTTATTTCTGGTATAGAATCCTCAGCCTTTATCAAAATAGCCTCATTCTTTCGTGGCCAATACAAAGTTACACGTTGTTCCCATTGTGCTGGCACAGTGGTTAATAAAGATTTACCATTTTCTGTGGTCTCCACTAATCTAAAAGGAATTTTGCTAAAAAAATAAGTAAACAAGTTATTATGGACAAAAACTTACTAAGTAACAATAGGTTCTTAAACATTAGCACTTTAATCATTGTACCTATTATGTTTTGTTGCTACTTCATAACTTGGGTCTCTTAAAATTTAAGAGCCACGTGCCCACTTGCTTTTATCGACCTACTACAACTGGTGAACTAACTGACTAAGCGAAAGTGCGCGAGCGAGAAGTAAAGGTAGATTCTGCGTATTAGAGGAGATATTCATTGCGTTATCGGCCGGCCTAATGAGCGAGCGAGAGCGACATATTGGTTCCGTTTTCGTGTAAGTGCAGTGCGCCATCTAGTTACTCGGGATAATAGTTAAATCTCTATTCGGATTCAATAGACAAATTACGCTCCTAACTTTTAACAAGTTATAATTGTGCTCAGTGTTTAAAAATAATTACAATTGTAGAGATTTTTTTTACTCTTGTACCAATACTAATAAAATATAATAAGTATTACCTATTAAGGATCAGCTCACACCGAGACGCAACGCTGCGCGCACTTTTTAAGATCACGATACACAATTTATCTTATTGTCTTCACAATAAGGTATACGTAATCCGTACGGTGCCGGATGTAAAGAATAGCACCATCCCATCTCTTCGCGTGGGTGTCGTAGAAGGCGACTAAGGGACTTACTACAGAATGGGCAGCAGCGCTCTCTATGCCTTTTACCGCCATACTGCGATCGCCAACCCACCTGCCAAGCATGGTGATTATGGCAAGACCCCCCAATTGGGGGTGGCCTATGTCCAGCAGTGCACGTCCTCCGGCTGAAATGATGATGATGATGATGAAGGTATACGGGCTGCACAACACGGTGCATCTCAGCGTTCTTCGACATGCTTTCGCGCTCGTCGTGAAATTATACCTTTTTGTGTTATAAATAAGTTAGATATTCTGTTGCTATCTTAAAAACTACGCGCAGCGTCGCGCCTCGGTGTGAACTGACCCTAAGTTGAAGGGTGTTTCCAAAATTCTTACAATTTATTTAATGATTCAAATTTAAATGGGTAGGTATGATGAACTGACTAATTACAATATTCGCATTCGTCTTCTGGAAAATGATTATAGATAGCAAAATATTTGCAATTGGGGGCACCAAAATAAACCATAATGTAATAAATTATTAACACTGTTGTCTGTTCAAACAAAATTTAACGGTCTATTTCCGCGGACTTTCTGGAAACCACATCCATAATAATGAGAATAAAAGATAAAATGAGTTCGGGTGTTACCACACCAATCGATCGATCGTCGCACATAGATAGGTTTTTAGGTTTTATACGGCCAAAGTTATTTTAATTGTTATAACTATCCTAAATGTCATAATTGATAATAAAAACAACTTTCTATAGAAATTTTAAATATTTATTAAAGACAATATCATATTTATGAAAAAAAAAGTCAAGAGACAAAAAAAAGTCATAAATATACATTTTAAACGTTAGTGAGTAATGAATTGACGTATCCCCTCGACAGTGGACACATACTCCATGCCAATTCGTTACCCCAGATCCTCATCGTCCTAGGATTCTGGAGAAGTGGAGTCTGGTTTGGTGGGTAAAAGTATATCTGAAGTCTCCGGAGAAAAGAATTTAGACATTTCTTTTTTCACCTTCTTTGTTTTATTACTAATACTGTTAATGAGCGGATCAGAGCTCAATAATAGTCGATTTATAGATGTCGCAGTTACACTGATCGTGAGAAAATTTTCTTGCGTAATTTTCTCTATACATGCGAAAGTGCTTATTTCGGGCCTCATGAGCCTCCTCCGACAATTGGCCTATTGGGAGAAGTTAATTCTCTATTATGGCAGCACCATGTGTGAGCACTTTATGTAAAGTAGGGGTCATCGGGTGCCACCAATAATGCTGCACGTATAATTTGGCGGTATCTAGTGCATACTCATGATATTTCTTGACGTCAATAATGTATCCACTTGAAATCGTTTCTAAAATGACTTTCAATCTGTAAATTAAATCGAAGTTCACTCCGGTTATGTCGCCCATTCGGGGTTCTAAAAAAATCTACGGCTGGTGTTTCCATCATTTGTATTCCCATAGTTGGAGTTAGGCATGTCTATGAGTAACCACGTTTCAATTTTAAATCTGTCTTGGATTTTTTGTTTAGCGGCCAATTCCAAGTCTTTTTCTTCCGTCGTTTTATTCTGTCTGTATTTTTGAACTTTTAGTTTATAGCCCAAGTGCAAAACACTCTTAAAAATTTTGATTCTGGCATGTAGCACAGATTTTCCAAAGTCTAAAGTTTCAGGACTTACATATTTTTTGCTTAGATCGTTACAATCTGTTGAAGTGGCTTTACAAATAAAGCATCGACCGGTAGACAGACTTAGGGCCTTTTTATTGTCATGCGTGTTTGCGCCCACGCGCAGGCCAGGCACGCATGCTTGTTGCAGGCCGCACGCAGAGCAGATTATATTCGCCACGCCGCCACAGTATTGTGCGTGTCGCCAGGAAGAGAACTCGTGTCAAAATGAATGTTAAAAAGTAATTGTTGCTTACTTCATTTCTAAGAACAGAAAAAAATTGAGAAAATTCCAAGTCGACCCCTATCTGGAGGGTAGACTATTTACTGGAATGTTTCATGTAAATTATCAAAACCTTCGGAGTAACGAACGCAAGTTCAAGAAATACTTTCGAATGTCGATCCCAAATTTCGATGAGCTGTTGGGAAGAATTGAACAAAATTTAGCCGTGTCCAGTTTACAACGTATTGCAGTAAGTCCTTCAGAGCGTTTAGCAGTTACTCTCAGGTAAGTTGGTTTATTTTATGCTTACGCTGTTTTTTTACTTTTTTTCAGGTACTCGAGCAGAGAACCCAATTCAGGTAGGTGTATTGTGCGAACGTATAGTGGGTGGGTGTGTGTGTGTGCGGACGTGCGTACGTCGTGCGTGTGTGTGTTATTTTTGATGTATTTTTTTTTTTATCAAGAGAAAAGGGCTTTGTCGCACATGCGATTATGCCGCCCTGGTTGGCTTAACAAAATCTTACTTATTTCCATTTAACAAAACCTTAGCGTAGCTAGTTTGTAAAGTACTCTAGCTGCATCAGAAAGTGGCGCAGCTAGAGCATTATTACAGTAACCTATCTCTCTAATCCTACAATCTAATTTATTTCTAAATTCCTCATTGCGAACACACTCGGTTAATATGTGATAAACATCATCTACGGAATTAATACAAAACTCACAATTAGTCGTCGTTGATTTCGCCATTAGATATAAGAACTTATTACACTGGATGTGTCCGGAACGAAGTCTTAGCGCGATAACAGTATCACATCTATTCAACAGCTGATTATCTATCCACGGTGAGTTCAAGGGATGCGGTTGGATCGTTTTGTACCAGATTCCTTTCTCTTGTGATCTTTTATTGAAGTACTCCTTCCAAAGCAAATAGCAATCCTGTTTGATATTAGGTATAAATGTATATATGTGTAATGGATGTATTTATGTGCGGTATCTTGGAAAAGTCAAACACAGGCATCATATCAGAATCAACAATTATTTATGACTATAATGGATTTACACGCAATTCAAGTTAGCATATCACTTCAATTTTAGTACTAAGTATTTATTATAGGAATAACATACAAACAATGCTAACAGTACAAATAAAATTATCAATGGAATAAAATCAGTCAGTCAGTAGTTTCGTTTTGAAGTTCAGCAGTATTATCAGAAAGAGCAGTTGTATAGCTTTTTGGGCCAGTAGTATTACCAACGACAGCGAGCACATCGCTTTCGCTTTCTATTCGATTTATAGGAACAAGCATGTTGTCCTCGATATCTTCCATTATAGCACTATGGTAAGAAGGGGTCAAAGGGAACACTGTTTGCATGTGATATGGGCTGGGAGTAGTAATTTATGAAGATGAATAGTAGGAATGAGAATTACTTCCTGACATGGTGGATGGTAAATAATGATTTTGTGTCGTCGGATTTTCCATATGCATAATTTTTTGCAAAACTTTGGTTCTGAACATCTTTTGAAAATTCGTAAATATTTATAGTGTGGGCTGCAGTGATTGGAAGAATGCTAGATCTTCGCTTTCCAATTCCAAGTGGTTGCTCTTCAAACACTCTAGCAAACTTTTTCAAATTCACTTGCTTGTTTATTTTTTTTCACCCGTGATGTTGGCTTAGACTGGTGCGGTATTGCAGAAGCAGAAGGTGATGTCGCTTCTGTGATAGACTGGTGTGGTGTTATAGAAGTAGGAGGCGATGGCGCTTTTGTGACAGACTGGTGTGGTGTAGCTGACGTAGAAGGTAACGGTGCTTCTATAGTAGGCGGAGACGGCGGCATTGTGGAGTTATTTTCTGACAGTGAATCATCGGTCTTTGTATCTATTACAGTTTTCAAAAAGGTCATAATATTATAATATGCACATTTTTAAATTTTTTTTGGCACCAGAACCTGATGGTTGATATTCGGATAATTTATCTCTTTTATACATGTCTCTAGCCGTACGGCATCTCTGTTGATTTTTTTTTTCTGAAACAATGTAGGCTTTTTTTAATTAACAGGTACTTAGCTACGGGAAACATCATCACTGATTTGCACATGACCTACCAAATCGGAATCTCAACAATTACTCAAATAGTGCGACAAGTGTGTCATTGGTAATGAATTCTTAACAGAATGTATTCCGAAACCAAATCGTAGTCAATGGAAAAACATTGCGGATGAATTTTTCCATAACGCTCATTTTTCCAATTGTATCGGCGCGATAGACGGGAAACATGTACGAGTGATACAACCAGAGCACAGTGGATCATTGTCATTGCACATCAAGCATACATTTCAATTTTACGCTGATCTATCATTGTATAGGATTTCCGTACAATGCGAGGTCAGCTTATACTGGAAATGTATAGCTTGATATGTAGCCGTGCCTTTCTAGCAGATGATAGATTATTTTACTGTATTTAGAATATCAACCTAATTAATTTTATTCTTTTTCAGCAACTTATCAATTTCACCGATAAACCAGTTGCTGGGAACCTTGAGATTTTATGCAACAAATTCGACTCAAATGCGTATTGGTGACATTTGTGGTTGGATTACTCCTACTGCCAATAAAATAATCCACAGAGTCAGTGCCACTATTGCTGCACTGCACAAAGAATATATAAAATTTCCTACTTCTCAGCAAGAGATGAGAAGGGAGCAAGACAATTTTTACCAAAGAGCCCGATTTCCACGTGTCACTGGTGCCATGGATTGCACGCACGTAAAATTGTCATTCGTACCTCTCCGGTGTCAGGTGGGAGGGATCAAGCAGAACTATAACGGAACAGAAAAGGTTACTTTTCTATAAACGTGCAGACAATATGCAACCACCAATATGCAATGTGCTAACTTGGAAATAACTGACATAGTAGCACGATGTCCAGGGTCATGTGGTCATGTCACGATAGCACAATATTTAACAATAGTGTTATCAAAGCAAAATTCGAAGATCGATGCTACAGGGATTCAATTCTGTTTGTTGACAGTGGATATGCCTCAACATCATACATGATGCCTCCATTAAGATGCCCGAGAACACAAGCAGAGCAACTTTATAATGAATCACAAATAAGAACAAGAAATCCCATTGAATAAAGTTATGGTGTATGGAAACGAAGATTTCCTGTGTTGGCATTTAGTAGTTAGTAGTAGTTAGTTGGAAATTAGAAAAATCACTGACAATTATAGTGGCCATCGCAGTTCTACATAATATTATACAGCGTAGAGGAGAAAGTTTACCTCCAGGTGATCCAGAACTTGATTAACCAGCGCCTGAGCAAATGCCCCGGAGCAAATTTTAAGTGATGGCCAAATGCCTCAAGTCATTGAAGGAGGGCAAATACCTGTGCGACGGCACGAAACCCGTGATGCTCTTATTGTTAATTATTTTCTTAGTTTGATGTGAATCAAGTAAAATAAAAGTAAATAAAACAAAAAGTTGTTTTTACAATTTATTTATGTACTTATGTTTATTTTAATTCAGATTCTGCATGTAAATATTCAAATACCTATAAAAACATTTACTTTCTATTTTTGAAAGCTAGTAGCGTTCTTCGCTCCATTAATAAAAGGTTAGTTTTCATTTTTTCTTGTTTTAATATCTGCTTTTTTATTTGCATATCAATGTCATGCCGAACCTTTGACCTTTCCACTTCTACCACAGAAAGGTTTGTCTGTAGGTCTATAGCTTCAATTTTCTTCGTATGAAGTTGTGCTAACGAGGAAGATGTATTTGAGTGGGTTCGTCTTCTCTTAGAAACCCATGTCCGTTGAGGTGATTCTCGATAGGAACTGTAGTTTTAAGGGCCAGTGACGCAGGAGTCCTCAACATTTGAAGTGTGTAATCTCCCCAATTGTACCGGATGATTTTTTTTAGCGTCTGGACAACAACGACGTTTGACGACGACGACGTTGTTCGACGTATGACGTGTTGTGTAAGTAGAATAGAACTCATATACGCTAATCTTTGCCTGATACCATTGATCTAATAAAAGTTCCGAATATCTTTAAAATACATGAAAAAGAATACATCCTACGGCACTCGCGTAAAACGAATAATAGTCAAAATAGGTAATAGTAAACGGGCGTAAGCTGCGATCGCCCATGAATGGAGCATGATGGAAGTGTGAGCGAGACGCTAGCATTAATTTCGTTCTACATCTTTGCGGCTGATCCCTACACACTCACGCACACATTTGCGCGTGTACCTACATACGTCACCGTGCTGTATGTAGTTGTAGTAGCCAAATAATTTGATACACTGAGTGACGCGCGTCTTGAAACCGTAAACCAAATAAATTACGTCTCGTAAGATCAGTAAAGCTTTGACAGAAATGTAAATAAACCTGCACGCCTAGCCAAGTTACAAACGTTTCGTATCGAATTATTTTCTACAATCGTTAACGCCTCGGCGAAAGCGATTTTAGAAAACGATAAGTGGGTAGCCAAGTTGACACGACTGAGTCGATCGCTCATTCTACAATGTATTTAGAAAAAACCTATACTTTAGTCTATGGTGAGCGTTCCTACAAACGTCAAAAACAAACGTCATAGTCACAGTTGTGTGCTTTGTGCGGGCTGAACTTTTGTTTTGAATCGGTTTAGGAAGGAATTATTGTTTTAAGTGATAAAAAGTAAGCGAAATAAGGTAAAGTTTACCATAATTGGTTTATTATAATATCACCGTGCGAGATGTAATTTTAAACATTACCTATTGTGTCTCGAAATGTTTTGATATGATCATGCAAGATACCATAAATGAAGGATAACTTAACTTTTATAGGATGGAATCTAGATCTCGACCAAGCCCAGAACAGTTCGCAGCTTTATTGGAATTCATGGAAAGGTTCGTAAATTATTAGCTATTTCGTAAATATCTTCTTTTGTTCATTTAAAATCTATCATACTCATACTCATACTCATGCACTTGAAAGTTTGAAACATAAACAATGACATGATACGCGACTTCAACTAATATTGCTACTTACGAAACAAACAAAACAATTGTGTTTGACCCTTTACTTAATCAATAGACACTTTGTTTCTCTGAAATAGTTTTAACTTATGTTCTAGCCATGGCGATATAACGAGGCCCCAGCAAGGGCCTCAAGGCCGAATAAAAGCTGACCGTCTGTGGCAGGAACTGGCAGAATTACTTAACTCCATTGGTGGAGGAGTAATAAAGCCATCGGACAAATGGAAAAAAGTAAGATTCTCACAAAAACGACTGTAACTAACATTTAGTATTCTACAAGATGAAGTATATACAACATCAGCTGACTTCATAGACTATAAAATGATTAATATGTTCAGGTGTGGGCAGACTGGAAAACTAAAACAAAGATAAAAGCTTTGGCAATACGTCGTGAGGCTTCTGGTACTGGTGGTGGTCCAAGCAGCAGGCAAACTCTCACTGCTTCAGAAGAGAGGGTCTTGGGCATAATGGGTTTGACTGCTGTCATTGGTCAAGCTGGAATTGAGGAGAGAGGCTTTGATGTTAGTTGTTTTTCTTTGCTTATCACTTTTTTTCTTTTCCAAACTAGTGTAATTTTACTAATTTATATTCTTCATATTTTTCAGGACTCACCATCAGAGAGACACTCTGTACCACCACCAACCAGAGATTCTGCGCCAACTGTCTGTCCGTCCCAAATTTCTGCCACCGATGAAATTATGTTGGATTTTATTCCTTCTGATTTCATACAAGGTACCCTTTATATTTTTTTTAAGATACAATGTTTTAGCTAAATTCATTTGGGCACATTATAATATATGACTGTCATTATTTATTCTCAGCAACACCAGTAGCTACCACCCCTCCTTCATTGCCACCTCCCTCTGGTGAACTGCCACGACATTCTGCACCACCAGTGCTAACACCGCCGCCCGGAACTAAGTCCTTGCCGATGCCGTCAGCGACGTCGCCTAACACGTCTATGTCACGGGGGGCTCAGCAGCGACGGCGGCATCGTGCAAGTCCGTCGCCCGCGGCGTCGCCCACCACATCCACGCCGCGGCGCCGCGGGCTTTTTCGAGCGCGCACACGCCGAATACAAACGCCCTTCGAACGGGCCACGAGCGAGTTTGTGGCTGTCGAGCATCACCGGCTTCAACTAGAGTCAGACCGGGAAAAAAAATATCACGAGAGGGAGATGGAAAGGCTGCGATTGGAATCTAGAAGAATTGATATGGAAGACCGTAAAAATGTAATTTTAAGTCGTTTAGCTGGTACTGTAGACAATTTGGTAGAAATTTTACCACAGTTGAGATTATCATCATTACCTTCGACAGATATTATCCCTTAAAATGTCTAATGTAGTGATAGTGGTCTCAGCTGTGGGCTATAAACATTTCAAATTGCCTACAATATCAGAGTAACAATTAACTTTTGTTTCAATATTTTTTTCTAATCCAGTTTATATTTTCCTTCTCTAAAATTTTTATGTACAAAGTGTATGTATCATGTTTATTTCTTTTAATTAGTTAGTTGGTTAGTTAGTCGTTAGTCTCTTCGTTTTAGACTTGTAATGTAAAAATAAAACCAATAATTTATGTACAGTAATAGTAGGTATTGACTGAGTGAATTGTTAATAGAACTATTGGGTAACTGCAAAATCCTTCTTACCTACCGTGCATGAGTGCATGCCACCACCAAAATGACTATGAATGTCAGTGTTTTAAGAAAAACAATAAAAAACTTGTTTGTAATGATAAAGCTGTTTTATTAATCAAAATCAAGTCATTTTTTCAAACTAGGCTGAGAGTCAGCTCTTTTTGAACGTCAAAATTACATAAGACAGTCCCCCCAAAACCCCGCCCTTCACCACTTCCTAGTCCTTTAGCTGGGAAGAGGAAGTGGCGCAACAAACTCCCCAGCAGCACAGCTGTCTGTTAAGTTAAAAGAACTTGATTCTATACAATAGTAATTAACATTACGAAACACAAAAAACATTAAATTTGCCATATATCAGCTAGTACACGCCAATATACCAACAAAACATTGAGAACATACGAGGGTCATTCAATAAATACTTAGCCTACAAAAAGTAAACGAAAATTTTGGAAAAGTGGGAATTTATTTTTCAACATAGTCTCCTTTTAGTTCGATACACTTAGCCCAGCGATGCTCCAACTTTTTTAATCCGTCCGAAAAATAGTTTTTGTCAAACTCTGCAAAATAGGCCTCCGTGGCGGCGATGACCTCCTCATTCGATCCATATCTATTCCCGGCGAGTGATTTTTTCAGATTAGGAAACAGAAAGAAGTCACAAGGGGCCAAATCTGGAGAATACGGTGGATGGGGCAGCAATTCGTAGCGTAATTCGACCAATTTGGCCATGGCAACGGCAGACGTGTGAACCGGTGCGTTATCGTGGTGAAACAGCACTTTTTTCTTCGCCAGATGGGGTCGTTTTTTCTTTAATTCGGCGTCGAATCGGCCCAATAAATCGGCATAGTAAAGCCCTGTAATTGTTTTACCCTTCTCGAGGTAATCGATGTAGATCACACCTTGTAAATCCCAGAAAACGGTGGCCATAACTTTTCCGGCCGATTTTACAGTTTTCGTCTTCTTTGGAGCACGTTCCCCGGTCTGGATCCATTGTTTTGATTGCTCCTTGGTCTCTGGTGTGTACCAGTGGATCCAGGTTTCATCGACGGTCACAAAACGACGCAAAAACTCCGCTGGATTCCGCTTAAACAGCGCCAAACACGTCTCCGATGTGGTCTCACGGTTGCGCTTGTTTTCTGGTGTGAGTAAACGCGGCACCCATCGCGCCGACAGCTTTCTCATGCCGAGTTCCTCGTGAAGAATATGATGCACTGTTCCTTCTGAAATGCCTACAGTCTCAGCTAGCTCCCGAACCTTCAATCGGCGATCTGCCAATACGAGATCATGGATTTTTTTAATGTTTTCCTCCGTAGCAGCTGTTTTCGGTGCACCTGGACGTGGTTCATCAAAAACCGACGTACGGCCACGTGCAAACTCGTTGAACCAATTCTTGACGGTGGCCATCGATGGAGAAGAGTCACCGTACACAGCATCCAAGCGCTCTTTGATTTCGATGCGCGTTTTCCCTTCCAAAAATAGGAATCGAATCACCGAACGATATTGCTCTTTTTCCATTTTTGTAAAACCGATCGACACGTTCGCTTCCATAAGCTGTCAAATTAAAACAAATGAAGGGATTGGAATGAAAATTTAAAAAAAGAATTAAAAAAGAATGTGCTACACTGTGGTAAAACTCTTTTGAAACTACAGCGCCCTCTGGCGATGAGGCTAGGTACTTATTGAATGCACCTCGTAGTACTCAAGTAGAAATAAACTGAATTATACAGGCAAATAAAATTACAATTAAATGAACTAACATAAATATATAACCTGTCAGTAGGTAAACTAATATTGGTGAAAGAACATAAACATTGTCTTGAGTTAATCACAGCGACCAATAACTCCTATCGTTTAAGTAGTTGTTGATAGAAACAGAGGGTGGATGAAATCCACCCTCTGTTCAAAGGCATACTATACTATTCTAGCTACTATATTCTAGATACTATTAGCTTTAAACGCATTAAGATGCAAATCTAGCAAAGAAGAGGGAAGCTTGTTATAAAAAGTTATACCAAGACCAACAAGAGTTATGAACCTTGTGAAGCCGGTGAAAGGGAACACATAGTTTTTCCTTATTTCTAGTATTAATATTATGAATATCACTGTTTTTAGTATAGAAATGTAAAGTAAATAATTTATTATGTGTAAATTACATTCAAAATAAAATTAACTGGAAATTTTCAAAATACTATCAATAACTTATTATGTATATGATAAATTCAATAAAAAGTACGAGGTGCATTCAATAAGTACCTAGCCTCATCGCCAGAGGGCGCTGTAGTTTCAAAAGAGTTTTACCACAGTGTAGCACATTCTTTTTTAATTCTTTTTTCAAATTTTCATTTAAATCCCTTCATTTGTTTTAATTTGACAACTTATGGAAGCGAACGTGTCGATCGGTTTTACAAAAATGGAAAAAGAGCAATATCGTTCGGTGATTCGATTCCTATTTTTGGAAGGGAAAACGCGCATCGAAATCAAAGAGCGCTTGGATGCTGTGTACGGTGACTCTTCTCCATCGATGGCCACCGTCAAGAATTGGTTCAACGAGTTTGCACGTGGCCGTACGTCGGTTTTTGATGAACCACGTCCAGGTGCACCGAAAACAGCTGCTACGGAGGAAAACATTAAAAAATCCATGATCTCGTATTGGCAGATCGCCGATTGAAGGTTCGGGAGCTAGCTGAGACTGTAGGCATTTCAGAAGGAACAGTGCATCATATTCTTCACGAGGAACTCGGCATGAGAAAGCTGTCGGCGCGATGGGTGCCGCGTTTACTCACACCAGAAAACAAGCGCAACCGTGAGACCACATCGGAGACGTGTTTGGCGCTGTTTAAGCGGAATCCAGCGGAGTTTTTGCGTCGTTTTGTGACCGTCGATGAAACCTGGATCCACTGGTACACACCAGAGACCAAGGAGCAATCAAAACAATGGATCCAGACCGGGGAACGTACTCCAAAGAAGGCGAAAACTGTAAAATCGGCCGGAAAAGTTATGGCCACCGTTTTCTGGGATTCACAAGGTGTGATCTACATCCATTACCTCGAGAAGGGTAAAACAATTACAGGGCTTTACTATGCCGATTTATTGGGCCGATTCGACGCCGAATTAAAGAAAAAACGACCCCATCTGGCGAAGAAAAAAGTGCTGTTTCACCACGACAACGCACCGGTTCACACGTCTGCCGTTGCCATGGCCAAATTGGTCGAATTACGCTACGAATTGCTGCCCCATCCACCGTATTCTCCAGATTTGGCCCCTTGTGACTTCTTTCTGTTTCCTAATCTGAAAAAATCACTCGCCGGGAATAGATATGGATCGAATGAGGAGGTCATCGCCGCCACGGAGGCCTATTTTGCAGAGTTTGACAAAAACTATTTTTCGGACGGATTAAAAAAGTTGGAGCATCGCTGGGCTAAGTGTATCGAACTAAAAGGAGACTATGTTGAAAAATAAATTCCCACTTTTCCAAAATTTTCGTTTACTTTTTGTAGGCTAAGTATTTATTGAATGACCCTCGTACTTATACAGTTTAACAACTTTGGCTACCCACACTCGCAGTGGGTGTGGGATCTCGCATGGTTATATCATCCCCATCGTCACGTGTAGCAGGAAGTGGTTGTGGTAAGCCAGCTTTCGAAGCTACATTGTGTAACACACAACATGCCATTGTAATATTGCTAGCTACATGAGGATGATAGTGAAGAACCCTGTCTCTGAGTAAACATCTCCATCGTGCTTTGAGTAATCCAAAACAGCGCTCAATGCAGTTACGGGCTTGCACATGCTTTTGGGTGTATAGTTCTTCAATAGAACCTTGAACTGCATTGAGGATAGGTAAGCCAAGGGCGTTGTGGATATCGAGAATCACCTGAAAACATACTTTTTGTTAACAAAACACAGGAAAATTCGTATAGATTATTTTTTTATTTAAACATACCTACCTAATAGCCATACTTGTTCATTATTTTGATGAAGTTCACGCATATATGATTCAACTCTACTGGAAGACCATATATGTGAATCATGTGTAGCTCCACCAAATTTTGCATTCACACTTAAAATTTCAAGATTACCATCACAAATCTGAAAATAAAACTATTATTAAGAAGTGATTTATCTAGCTTTAACATGCCATACAGTTTAAATAAATATTATATCTACCATTTGAACGTTTAATGAATGATACCCTTTTCTATTATAAAAAAGATGCTCTTCATCGTTGGGCTTTACCAAAGCTACATGGGTACAATTTATGCACCCAATTACACCAGGCAGGCCGAATCTTCTTTGGAACTTGAAGCAATAATTGTTAATTTAGAATACTTTTATTTCATACCAAGTCCATTACATGCACATAGCAATTTAAATATTGTTAAATCGTTTGTTAAGTACTCACTCTTGTTTTATTAATGCTCTGTCTTGTCGTGTTTTTGGAAACACAATCCATTTTGCCATGACAGCAGGGTGGTTCAAAGCATCAACAACTTGTCTGATGCACCGACTTGCCGTGCGTTGTGGAAGATGCTGAGTGACGCCAACAATTCGCTGATAGGATCCTGTGGCTAGGAAACTAAGAGCGCATAACACCTACAAAAACAGAAACAATGAGGAAATGAAATGATAGCCAAGTAATAAAATAATTGCTAATACTTTAAAGACAATCAGATTAATAAACACTTACCTTGACTTTTAGGGGAATCTCGTTGGTTCCTTTTAATGAAGTATTTTGTTGCAGTTCTTGACAAAGAGCTTGGAAAGTCGTTTTGTCTAGCCGAAATTGCTGCACAAATAAAGTTTCCGGCATTTCACGTATTGTCGTCATGCACTGACGATGTATGTCTCTTTTTTGGCGCCTGAGCCACACTTCTTCATTATGAGCGCACCACAACATTTTTAAAGTATGCATTTTAAATGCTAAATGGTAAATATAGTCCAAAATTTTGGTTATTAAACAAAACACTTATCACTCTCAACACAGCTGTATCTTGAAGACGCCATTTTTTTATCGTTTACTCTTGGGTGTCGGCGATCGCTGGGGTATCGTTCAAAAACATCGACATCGTTTCGTTAGCGCATGTCAAAACTGTAACTTGGCTACCATTGCCTACCATTTCTATGGGATGTAGCGATTAACATTGTAGAAACGATTACATTTCATTCTAACATTTTGAACGATCTGATAAGTAAACTTGTCTACGAATTTTCTATTCGTTTGTTATGGCCACGTGACTTAACGTTGAGATGATGTCATTCCCATACATTTGATGAGTTTTCTAATAGCGTTGACGATTGTAGATTGTTAACTTGGCTAAGCCTACTGTTGATGTTAAATTCTTATAACAATCACTCACATTCATCTGTATTTCAACGGTTTTAACTTAATGTGTATTAAAAAAAGAATACTAGTAATTATTATTTAAATCTAAAACCATTGAAACAAATGCGTAGTTGATTAAGTGAATTGCCTAAAAATACGTTAAGAATAAGACGGCTCCTTTGGTGAAGTGGTTGAGCGATTAGCTGTGGCACGGAGTGCCGCGGGTTCGATTCCCGCACGGAACGATTTTTGTTTCGAACAGATAGTTGTTTTTGTTCTGATTATTTATGTACTCGTATGTGAGATTTGTGTTTGTAAATGCCGTCCGATACCTGGGCTGAGGAACGTTTGTTAATACGTGCCCTAGTTATGCTTGGTCTCCTTTCATTAGGAAATATTTAGTTTTTAAAGATCTAACTAAGGGCTTTCTTATACTAATTGCCGCTGTCGTTAATGCCATAGCGATAAGAATACGTTCCCATGGTCTGTACACAGAAATGGTGGTGGCGTGTGTGTTGGATCATTAAGTTCCCTTCATAATGGTTGAGCTGAATGGTGCTGATCCACACGTCATGTTCGTGAACGGGCGCCGCCAGTAGGGACTGGTCATCTCCTAGCTCCCACGGCTTATTTTAATTTCTGAATTGTTATTTTATTTTTGTTTTAATTACGGACGCTTTAATGTGCACGTCTTTTTACATCGTTCTCACATTGATAATTTCAACATAATGATGTAACCAACTTTTTGTAACAATACCATGATTTTAAAAGAATGTCCATGGAGTTTCTTGCCCGTTCTTCTCCATAGGTACCTACGCTTTGGAATGGGCAACAAGCTTCATCTTTCTAACTCACCGACCTTGACAATTCAAAAGTGCCTGTAATTGGTTTATATGAAATAAATGCTTTGAGTTTGAGTTTGAGTTTGCCTGGAAAAACACACCAGGAAAAACCACACCGGGTCAAAGCAACCACCTACCCTGCAGGAATTAGGTGTCTTATAACCGAAAAGCGGAACCAAAAAGCATATGGCATCAGACGAGATGTCCACAAGATAAAAGACTGCTGAACAACCTCACTTAGCATCTTACGACAGAAATTCAACACTATAACGACTCCTTAACAAACAGCTACGTCCGCCAATTAACGAGTGACAGTAAAACCGACTATTCGCTATGGAAAGCTACTAAACACATGAAACAACCGACCGTGCAAATTCCTCCTATTAAGGAAGTAAATAGAAAATGGGCAGTGACAGATGAACAAAAAGCTTTAAGGTTCGCTGAGCATTTAGAGCAAATATTCCAACCAAATGAACCCCAGACTGATGAAAGGATCATTCAGGAGGTACAAATTAGTTCAGATATTAAGTTGGTTACCCCAAAAGTATCTAGACAAATTAAGTGTAATTTTAATCGGAGAAAATCCCCTGGTTACGACTTTATTACAGGAGAAGTCTTACAAAATCTCTCACGTAAAGCCATAGTTAAGCTTACCACGCTTATTAATGCTGTATTTCGGAAAGTAGCTGAAGTCATCATGGTAGCCAAGCCTGGGAAACCTCATGAAACAACATCTTACAGACCAATCTCACTGTTACCTGCGCTGTCAAAACTCTTTGAGAAACTATTTCTAGAGAGATTGAAGCCGGAAATCGAATCCCCGATTACCAGTTTGGATTTAGAGAACAACACTCTACGCTCGACCAAGTACACAGAATTACCAACATAATTGAAAGAACACTAGACGAAAAGAAAGTGTGCGCCACGGTTTTCCTTGATGCTCCACAGGCTTTCAAAAGCTGGAGTACCACAAGGTAGTGTACTAGGTCCGGTCCTGTATCTACTATACACCTGTGATATTCCTGAGCTAGAAAATAATGTCATTCCTACCTTTGCTGACGACACAGCTATCATGGCTGATGGAAATAGTCACGAAGAAGCCGTAGAACAGGTTCAAGAGTCCGTAAATCGTGTTTATGAGTGGACTGCAAAATGGCGTATCAAACTTAATGAAAGCAAGTCTATCCACATTAACTTCACGAATAAAAAGCCACAAAACTTCCCAGTATTCATAAATCATCAACAAATACCATACGCAAATACTGCTAAGTATCTCGGCATGACCCTGGATGCAAAACTGCGCTGGAAAGAGCATGTCAAAAAGAAAAGAGCGGAATTAGATATTAGATACAAAATAATGTATTGGCTACTTGGTAGACAATCACCATTGTCAATATCTAATAAATTGTTATATAAACAAGTTTTAAATTAAAGCCTGTATGGACCTACGGTATTCAGCAGTGGGGCTGCACCAGCCAAAGTAATCGTCAAATCATACAACGTTTTCAAAACAAAGTACTAAGGGATATAGTAAACGCGCCCTGGTACATAAGAAATAGCGACCTCCACCGGGACCTCAAGATGGATGTTGTAAACATAGTTATACAGAAATATGCAGAAGCTCATGAACACAGACTTCATCATCACATGAATGTCGAGCCGATCCAACTCTTTGACAACACTGAATTAGGGCGAAGACTAAAAAGGGTAAAACCCTTTCAGTTAGTTTAGTGCAGTGTAAGTGAACTTAAACTGTAGTGCAAGTGCTGTCTGTAATAAAGAAGACATGGACCAAGTGTCTTCCCCTTAACTTACAGTGAATAAGAAAGATGTTATTGGACGATTTCTTAGTTGAATAGTTACTTAGCAGTTTAAGTTATATTTAAATTACTTATTAGCTAATAGGCTAGATTGTAATGTGAATAAAGTATCATCAATTGTGATATTTTATAAAGATAAAATAAAAAGTTCGCAACCACTCGCTCAAGTGCTCAACGACATGGCATCTCAATCGCCACAGTGCGGAGGCACTTGCACACAGCAGGCCTTCACAATTAGCGTTCAGCGAAGAAAATTCAACTGTCAGAAGCTCATCGGGCAGCAAGAGATCGGTTCGCACAGGAGCTTATGGACTTTGACTGGGAAAATAATATAGTAATTTTCACGGAAGAAAAACTTTTAGATCCGACAATGATGGGAAAAAAATACTATGGCGGAAACCTAACGAACACTACAATCCACAAAACATATTACCGAGCAGGTCCAGTGGTAGAATAAAATTCGGTAAATAAACGGCTTTATTAAGTAAAGAAATTTTAGATTTCCATGTTTTGACAGATTTAATTTTATGGACATTATTATGACAAATTTAGCTATTATTTAGAAATGTTTATCACCAAAATATCTTAAACATTATAGATACTACCTAATAAACTAATATTATGTTACTAAAAAAAACTTATTTTCAGGTTACTGGGGATGGATGTCTTCTATGGGCCCGGGCGAATTAACAGAAGTAGGCCAGCGCATGAATGGCAAAACATATCTTGAAATATTGCAAGAGGTTATGTTGCCTACAGTGCATGTTGCGTATCCAGAAGGACAAATTTATTTCGTCCATGATAACTGTGCTATGCATCGATCCCGAATGGTGAAGGAGTGGCTAAGTTTACAGGCTGATATAACTGTTATCGCCTGGCCAGCTAAAAGTCCGGATCTTAATCCAGTTGAAAATATGTGGGGTGAAATGATTTTAAATTGGGACTAGAGTGAATTAAAATCCAAGGCTAATCTACAACAAGAACTCATAAGGACTTGGGAATTGACGCGCGGTAGGATTATAGGCTGGAATATGGTAACTCAAATGACGAGCCGCCTACAGCAAATAATTCTCACTGATGGTCATCCCCTCCGCTATTACCATAAACATTACGGCTCGACTTGTAGTAAATAGGTAAATGGGTTGTAATTGCTGTCATCCTAAATATTTTTGATCCCGTAATCCCGTTTCGGCTTTTTTTCCTCCCAATCCCAATTCCCTCCCAATACGGCTGGTCCCCGCGGGAGTTGTAGACCAAAACCCTCCAGGGATGAAAAGTAACCCTTCAAGTTCAAGTAACTGTACAATAAATGAAAACAAAGAAAATAATGTTCTATACATAGCAACATTCAACGTCCGAACTTTATCGACTTATAGCCGTCTGATAGAGCTAATGGAATCACTGGAAAACATAAAATATGACATTATAGGTCTCTCTGAAATCAGAAGACTAGGAAACTCAATCGAAGAACACAACGACTTCATCCTGTACTACATAGGCGAAACACCAGGACTCTACGGTGTGGGATTCATAGTGAAAAAACACCTCAAGAATTATATTGAAAGTTTCATAGGTCTGTCTGAGAGAGTAGCTCTTCTAAATATAAAATTCAATAACTTCGAAGTAAGCATAATTCAAGTTTACTCTCCCACTGAGGCTGCAAGTGATGAAGAATTACAACTTTTCTACGACACTGTTGACAGAGCTTTACAATTAGCAGGAAGAAATACAATAGTCATGGGTGACTTTAATGCGAAAATTGGCCAACCAAAACCAAATGTAAAACTAGTCACAAGAAGTCACGGCTATGGTAACAGAAACAGTAGAGGGGATAGACTCATTGAATTTGCTTATGAAAACAATTTAGCTATTATGAACACATTTTTCAAAAAGAAAAACAATCAGAGATGGACTTGGAGATCTGCAGATGGCGTCACGAAAAACGAAATTGAATACATTTTAACTAACAATCACAGAAACATTCAAAACATGCAAGTTTTAAATGTAACTTTCCCTTCAGACCACAGACTTGTAAGAGCCAAATTGTTACTGCAAACAAAGAAAAAAAGTCGAAAGGACTATGGAAACTTTCCAAGAGTTTTACTGAAAAACAAAGAAGATGTATTGAGGTACAAAGAATCACTAAACAGCTGTTCAGAAAACCTAGTATACAACTGGCAAGAAACAAACACGGTTCAAGAATATTACGACGAAATCGTAAGCGTCATCGACACTAGCCTGAAAAAAGATCACGTACCTCACAGATCGAAGAAAGTCAGTATACTGTCAGTCCACACGGAAAAGTTGATCCAGCGGAAACAAATATTACAAGCAACCAAACCAAAGTCGCGGTCTATGAAAAACGAACTGAAAGCTCTATACAAACTTGTAAGTAAATACATTAAGAGCGATTATAAGAATCATCGTACACTAACTTTTGAAAAACACCTCAATACTTCCGGCAGCGTCAAGAGAGCATACAAAGAGTTAAGATCACATAAAACATGGATCGAAGGACTTCAAGGGCCAATAAACACAACACAATATAGGTCAGAAATACTAAGAATAGCAACAGCCTTCTACAAGAGTCTATACAGTTCACAAAACCAAGAGTGCAACCCGTGCTACCCACTTAATACCCAAATACCAATCTATAGGGGTGAGATTAGCAACATGGATGAAATGGAAGTGATCAGAGGAATCGACTCACTCAAGGAAGAGAAGAGCCCCGGTCCTGATAAGATCACGAACGAAGCCTTAAAGATAGGACGCACACATCTAGTAACTCCACTAGCGCGTCTGTTTAACATGGTATTAAAATCCTCACGCACCCCTAGACAATGGTCCGAGTCCGAAATAATCTTGCTCTACAAAAAAGGTAATCCAAACAACATAAGTAATTACAGACCAATCAGCCTATTGCCCTCAATCTACAAACTATTTTCATCGCTCTTAGAAAAAAGGATAAGAAAATCGATTGAAATACATCAACCTATTGAACAGGCAGGATTTCGAAGAGGCTTCTCTACTGTGGACCATATTCATTCTCTGGAAATGGTGATTGAAAAGTATCAAGAATTCCAGAAACCCTTATACATGATTTTCATAGACTATCAGAAAGCTTTTGACAGTATTCTCCACTCATCAATATGGGAAGCTTTACACTCTCAGCAAGTAGAGATTGAATACATTAGAGTTCTGAAACATCTATATGGCAATACCACGAGCCGAATAAAACTGGAAACCACAGGACCGCCTATACACATAAAGAGAGGAGTTAGACAAGGGGCCCCTCTTTCCCCAACAATCTTTATAGCGGTGCTAGAGTCAATCATTAGCAAACTAGACTGGAGAAAACACGGTTTAAATATAAATGGCAAGTACTTAAACCATTTGAGATTCGCGGATGATATAGTCTTGTTTTCTGAGGATACAAAACAGCTGCAATCAATGGTAAACTCACTGTATGAAGAAAGTAAAAAGGCGGGTCTGGAAATAAACCTAAGTAAGACAAACATCATGACTAATGACACCGAAGTACCCATATACGTTGAAAGCACACCTATATGTTATGTTAACAGCTACATTTACCTTGGAAAACAGATATCATTTGATCGACAAAACAATGAGATGGAAGTCGAAAGGAGAGTAAAAAATACGTGGAAAAAGTTTTGGAGTCTTAAAGAAATACTCAAGAGTGGTATGCCAATGAAAACTAAGAAAAGAGTCATGGATACCTGCCTACTTCCCTCATTAACATATGCTTGCCAGACATGGAAATTTACTCGAAGAACTAAAACAAAAATAACGTCATGTCAAAGGAGCATGGAAAGGAGTGTCATGAAAATACGAAAAATTCAAAAGATACCCCACCTTCGTATAAGACTCAAAACAAAAGTCATAGATGCCCTCAAATATTCGCAAAAGCTAAAATGGAGATGGGCTGGATATATCGCAAGACTCACAGACGACCGCTGGACTTCAAGAGCAACGTCATGGCCAGGCCCATCAGGCCAAAGAAAGAGAGGAAGGCCCATAGCTCGCTGGGGCGATGACATCGTTAAAGTAGCTGGCACATGCTGGATGCAAACAGCAGAAGATAGAGACCGCTGGTCATCTCTGGAGGAGGCCTTCACCTTCGAATAAGAGGGGTTCTTGCTATTAAAACTTTTATGTAGTTGTTTAAATATTTACAAAAAAAAAAACAACATGTCAATCAATTAAATAAATAATCTTAATCTTTAATAATAATAAAATAATCATTTAATTTAATTTTTTTTTATTGTGATATTTCTATGATAGGCATTGTACAGAAAAAATTAAATCATTTTATATTACGAATTGAAATGTATAATTATGATTGCATGCAGTATTTATATTTTTTATTCAAAAAGCAAGAAATAAAAGGCTATTTTATTTTATTTTATTTTATTAATCCCGTTTCGTTTATATCGTTGTAGTAGGTATAATCAAATAAAGTGTCGACATTGATACATTGAAATAACTCAAAGAATAAATCATTTGACCTCACTATTTTATTATTGTGATTAATAGCTAATAGTAATTATTGGAGGTAGATAATATTTATAATTTACGAGAGATGTAAATTGTTTATTCATTAGAATATTAACTAATGATGACATGTTTTTTCACTCGTTAATTATAAAAATTATTCTACTAGTTTGAAAGTTAAGTAATTCTCAACCATTATAATTATAGTTGTTGTTTTAAGTTAACTATTTTACAGTGAAGCGATACAAACTTTTTATATGTTTCAGTTATACCTATATACATATGGTGTAATATACTTAAGTTTTTCATATTATAATAAATTTTACTAAAATAAATTATAATTCTTTCACTTTTTTAAATAAAACTACTGGTTTGCAATATATAAAAAGAAAAAGTTAATTGTATAGTATAACTTAGAGAAAAAATAAATTTTACGATCACAAAAACCCAAAGAATCAGTCTGCCAGTATCGAACCTGAATCAGCGGCTTTGTAAGTCGCATGCTCAACCTCAAAACCAACTTAACTGTTACTAACAACTTTGAAATATTGTTGTGTATTATTGTTTATCTATAAACTATGAGAAAAACATTACAATAAAATACAAAACTTGCTATCCGGCCATCGCCGGGTTCGAACGTAGGTGCTTTCAAGGTACCTACATCGTGATGCGTCGTACATTAACTTTGACAATGTCAAAATATTAAAAAAAAAACAGAAAATAACACGAAAATCATACTAACAGGAAACAAAGTTAATGACATAAGAGGTTAACATTAAAGTAATGTAAATGAAAAGTTAGGAAAGAAAATAAAACTATTTCGGTCTCATTACAAAAAGCGGTTTAACTAAAAACCCAGGTTTAACCTCTTTAAACTACGGTTTATACAAAAGTAATATTACAAAAAGAGGATTTGCGATAAACCATAGACTAAACGATGGTCTAACGTTAAACCTGGCAGGCCCCTAGTATAACGATGGGTCTAAGCAAGAAGCTTATAGATAAAAGTGGAGGCAACACTCTAAATACTCAAGTGAAGACGATTGTGGGCTGACGCTCTCTTTCTAAATATATGCATAAGAACGAGACAGTGATACGTGTTTTCTCTCTTATGTATATATTCAGAAAGAGAGCGCTAGCCCACAGGTTGTCTTCACTTTTTTATTTGGAGTGTGGCCTCTACATTTATCTCTATGCTTCTTGGGTCTAAGTCGTGGGTATCTGTCAAGTTTATGTCGTTGTGTTGTGTAATTTTATCCGAAAATGGACTTGAACATGGTCGATTTAATTGATTATGAGGATATTGATGGATAGTAAGGATATTGTTGATTTTACACACATCGTTCGTGCATCGTCATTTGACATGTGTCAAAAAACATTTCCTTTTTAAGGTGGAAGTACAGACTTTTTGCTTTATTGCTACAAGGATCTTTTGGCGTCTGAATGAAATTGGCTGGGGGGCGTTGTTGGTAAACATTTGTGAAATTGTCACATAAATTGTATTGGAAAAATAAGATGGTGTCGTTAGTTCCAATATTAGCCGCTCGCCGTAAGATTCCTGTACCATTGAAGAATGAACCTCCCCAACAGAAACATTTTCAAATAAAAAGATGCCGATGAAAATTTGGTACAAGGGAAAAGCAGAATTGTCAGCTTCGCCGATAAAATAATTGATATCCAAATAGGTGCCAAGTTCTAAGGAGCTTAAAGAAAGTCAAAAGTTTGATAGTTCCTTGTTTTAAATAGTTAAACTCTGTGTACAATAGCAGTACGAAGACGGACTTAATGCCCGAGGCATTCTCTGCCAATAACTTTTTTGTCGACGAAGCCGACAATGCTAAAAGATGCGACTCGTAACTTCCTTTACTCTTTCATACGTACATAAACTCACGCGCCGTTCCGTAAGTGTCTCTGATAAAGCTATTATGTTTAGTTTTCTAATTTTTTTTTAGTATTTTTTTACCTTTCTACCTAATTTTGATTTAGGGGATATGCAAAAGCAAATGTTTCGTTTAAGGTAAAAACTAGTGTGCTTCACCGTGCTCCACACTCCGCACCCTTGCATACTTGGGTCCGCGAGTAAACTTTGGATCCCTTAATAACAATAAGATATCAAATTGGCTAGTGGCCTATGTTGTAAATTATTGCCGCAAGGAAATTGACCGAAATGCTGAGCAAAAGTGCTAGTTGCTTTATTTAGAGTACCTACTTTTATGTATAGCAGTCAAAAATCTGTCAAATCAAATGTTTATCACATTGGTCATAATACAAAAAAAAACATATAAGCCTTGGTTTAAACCTGTACTATCAAGTCCAAGCTTATCTATAAAACCGTGGCCTAAACTTGTTCGTATTACAAAACATTTTTAAATCGTGGTTTTCATAATACCGTCTTTTGAACCATTATCTTAAATAACAACCATAGATTAATACAAATAACACTCATTCGTCATGATAGCATTCTATTGCAACGTTCCGTATGCCAAGAAAAGAACGGTTTCATTACAAGCTAATGATTAAATGATGATAAAACTAGTGTTAAAAATATTGAGACTGTTATTTTGCATGGATATTTACATTAATTATTTCGTCGATTGCAGTTTTGTTTAGGTTTAAGCACATTACCAATGTACTAGCTAGTAATCCATCTAAGTACGTGTAACGAAACGTGACATTCTAGCGCGTTTTATGAAACCATTTATAACACATTACAAAACTACAGCAAGTTGAACAAAGTTCTGTTAGTTTTGGAATTTATAAGTTACCAAAGTCTATCTTTTAAAAGTGTTTGTACAAACTTACTTGCAGAATTAGAATCATTTGTCATCTAACATTAATTTATCTTAATTAATGTGATGGAGCAACAAAAGAAAAAGCGGTCTGAGAATTGGAGTACCGAGGAAAAAGTAAGTTAACATTTTTATAAAAATTACTTCAGGTGAATGGATTCTCTGCTAACTAAAATTTTTATTCGTAAATTTGTTCCGTGTGGTGCCGCACGTAAGGAATAGCACCGTCCAATTTCTTCCCGTGGGTGTCATACAAGGCGACTACGGGACTAATTTGAGATCGCAGCAGCGTTCTGCATCCATTTTACCACCATGCTACGATCGCCAAACCGCCTTACCAAGTGTGCGATTATGGTAAAGCTCTCTCCCATGGCGGCCTATGTCCAGCAATGGACGTCTTTCGTCTGAAATGATGATGACATTTTTAATGTTATAGGAAATGCTACGCGAGATGATTGCACAATCACGCCACGTTATCGAGGACAAAAGCACAAAAGCTTCATCCAATATTAAAAAAGCTCAAGAGTGGAAGGACATAGCGAAGAAGTAAGTGTTTAGTTTTTTTTAATTTTACGTGACCCGTCATAATCAACGTAAATCAAAAACATTAATTAAATATTTTCAGATTTAATGAACTCACAGGAAAGAACAGGTCCAATAGTGAAGTAAAATTGGCATGGAAGAGAATGAAGCTTGCGGCTAAAGCTAATTTGTCCACTCATAGGCAACAACAGATACGGACAGGGGGAGGTGAAAAGCCCAAGTCGCCTTCTCAAGAAGATCTGGCGATTATGGCAATTGCTCCTCATGATTTTGTTGTGGAACTCAACAACTATGATAGTGATGCAATTAAAACCGTGGTAAGCATATTTACTTATTATTGTGTAGGAAAGAGCCTCCCCGAGTAGTGTTACTTTATATGTACTCCAGTCAACCTCGTAACATCTCTGCTGATGATCTAATATTTCCGCTTTATGCCCAATAATGGCAATAGGCTCATCCCCTATTACATGGGACTGAAGAATTCATGGGTTAAATGTAGGTGTATTTGTACACCTCTGCCAACCCCTTTGGGGAAAAAGGCATGAGCCTATGTATGTCTGTAGGTGTTACTGTCAAATGTTGTTTAATTTAATATAAAAAATCCTTAAAAAATAAATATTTGTAGGTTGAATTAGAACCCCCAGACAATGAAGAACTAGAAATAATAGCTGGGCCTAGTACTGACTTTCCTCCAGTAATCTCGCTTCAATCCAATCATGTGGAAGTTATAAATATAATTGACGAAGGTAAAAATAATATTCAAATGATATTCTACTTTAAATGATGGTATTGTAATCCATTATGACCATCTATCTGAAATCTATTGATATAATTAAAATACTTTCAGGTGTCTCAAACGTAAATGTGGCTGCTAGTACTACTACCGGAAAAAATAAAAACATTAGCAGGAAAAAGGGGCCTGAAAACATGTTAGCAAGATTTTCTTAGAATAAAAAGTATACCTACTTATTCTTATTATTAAGTACAAAATATAAATAGTACCCATTTTACAGAAAGGAAACAATGCGACAAATCATATTGAAGAGCAACACTCAATTTAAAGAAAAGCAATTAGAAATGTTAGAGGTGGAGCATCAATACAATGTTGAAATTGCTAAATTAAAAATAAAGAAACTGCAGCTGGAAATAGAATTATTAGAAAATAGGAAGAATTCTAGTACATAGTAATGTTAAATGGTTAGTGATTTTGTTTTGACACTTATTTTCTTTAAAAAAGAAGTCTATATATTTTTTGCTCCAATAAATACAAATATTTACTAACAGGTAATATGTATTAGAGGACATTGTACTTCATAATGATATATAAAAATTAACATTCCTACTGCATTTAACAACATTTAATGAATAATCATTTTCCATGAAATAAAGGTATTCGATACTACGATCATAGAAGAGTCACAGTAATACACACATTTTATTTATGATCTAATGTCATTATTTTATTTTTCAGGATCTACGGCAAATTAAAAAGGTTTTTACGAACAAGAAAAACAAAATATGATTTAAAGAAACTAATGTAAAATGTTAAAATAGTTCAGTTTAAGTTATTATTATATTATTTTGATCAAAAGTGTCTTTCAATAAATTGTCGTCTTCTAATATTTCCACGCACATTATTCTGCACTGGCAAAACAACAGCATGTGATGTTTGTATGTCAGCTTGATTGCCATCGAACCCACTATCAAATATGTCTTCCTTCATATCTATTGCAATATTGTGCAATACAGCACATGCCACAATAGTTTTTTTGGCAGTTTCAATGTCGCAATAAAGGCCTCTTAATAAACAGCGGAACCTCTGTTTCCACAGCCCAAAACATCTTTCCACAGCATTTCTGGTGCTAATGTGAGCACTGTTGTACCGTTCCTCTTGAGGTGTTGTGGTATTTAGTAAAGGAGTAAATAAATAAGGTGTGCATGCGTAGCCACTGTCTCCTAGCAAGATGCCTGAAAAAGCACCGGCCTCAAGTCGCTGCTTCAAACGACTTTCTCTAAAAATTCTTGAGTCATGAACACTGCCACGCCACCTAGTAACAATATCCATGATTTTTAAATCTGCATTGCATACTACCTGGAACAATAGCTAATTATTTTAGTATCTATAGATCAAATATGAATCACTTATATTTACCATCACTACATATACAGAACAACTGTTTATCGACTTACTCCTAAACCACACAGCAGATTTTAAATCGGTTTTCAAAATAATAAAAAAGTTTTGTTTACAGAATGGATCGAAATTACAATTTTACATTCATCATCATCATCATCATCATCATCATCATTCATCTACGCAAAGCCAGAGCGCATTGTTATTATTTATTATATAATAATCACTTATCACACTACCCAGAGATACTAAACCCTTTGGAAGTTTATCAAGACTACTTATTTCTATTACTATAGCTAACACCTCATCAGGGATAGCTGCAGACAAAAGTTATAACTTATAATCATAGTATAATTTAGAACAAAATATGAATAGAAAATTATAATACCTGGACATTAATCGATGGAAATCCTTTGCGGTTAATATAAAGTTGACCACCATCTTCACTTAACTTTTTTACTCTTATATGTGTACAGTCAATTGCGCCAATTATTGTTGGGAAATTTGCGATCCTCCGGAATTTTCGTATTGTTTCCTCCTGTTCTGACAATGTAGCAGGCATTTTTATAAATCTATGAGACATTTGGGCTATGGCTTCTGCTATTGTCTTGCATGTCTGACTTATAAAAGGTTGGGATACTCCGTGCAAATCAGCTGCGTCATCCTGGATCTATAACAGTAACAAAATATTCGTTTGGAACTTATAAAATAGCTTCATTATTTTCATGTATGCAAAGCTTTGCATCTACTTACTTCATGTCGAGCCCAGCTTCGTAATGCGCCAACGACTCGTATTTCAGGAGACACTGGGCATCCTCGAGTATCTCTTGTTAATTGTTCTCTGAGTAAGTTCACTATTTTCATAGCAAAACGTTTCGTAAACCTATACTTTTGCCTGAAATCTTCATCGGATAATGTAATGAAGGGATTGACTCGAACCCGATTTCTGTTGAGTCGGCGTGCTCTTTCTAATAACTCAGCGGCTTCAATATCCTCATTATCAATGAAATCAATCATGTTAATGTCCATTTTCGGATAAAAACAACACAAAGCTACTGACATAAAAAAGGAAACTGATAGACACTGACAACTGATGACAGATACCTACGACCATAGAGTATAGTACCTACTAAATGACTTAGACCCATCGATAAACTAGGGGCCTGCCAGGTTTAACGTTAGACCAGAGTTTAGTGTATCGTTTATCGCAAAACCTCTTTTTGTAATATTACTTTTGTATAAATCGTAGTTTAAAGATGGTTCAACCACTTTTTGTAATAAGACCTGTAATACAAACAAGTTTAGGCCATGGTTTCATAGATAAGCTTGGACTTGATAGTATAGGTTTAAACCAAGGTTTATTTCGTTTTTTGTAATGAGACCGTTTGTGTTGTACACATAAAACTAAGAAAATATTACGACTTAGATACCATGACTCTAATGTCTTTTTAAGGTGTTGGAGGAAGTTTTTAAGATTTTTGGATGCTCTGATACTGACTCCGATCTTTTCCTTTCCACATAATTAAGTATATTTGATCTTAACATCTCTTTTGCTCCAGTTTTGGATTTCGGATTATTACTTATTTGGTATTTCCAAATCCTGCATTTGGCACGTCAACGAGCAAAAGCAAGCCCACTCTATTCCGAAATGCCTCTTGAATGAGCTTTTCTTCTCGTTGGCAACTTTTTTTCTTCCTGGTTTAAGGCGGGGTGATTGGGAAAAACGTCGGTTTGTATTGTGTTTTATACGTAGATAAACAGGATTTAAACATTTCAAAAACAAAATATTACATATTTCACACTTTGAGCTAGATATTCCAGCCGTGCGATACACGAACTCACGAACTTGCAGTTTACTGCATACCATTAATTCGCAAAGACAAGTCTCAATGATGAACCGATTCTTATTTCATTTCTTGTTATATAAGGCTTTAAACATTAAAAATTATACCATAATAAAGGTCTTAAAAAATATGCTGAAATCCGGCCGACATAATAATATGGTCTATGAAAATACATTTATAGCTAATCTAAAATCCAATGATTTTATGTTTACATGCGCGCGCACGGTGTCGTTTAGTCCCGAGCGGAACAAGTTGGAGGTCGGACGTGTGCCAATTTATCGAACCCGCCAAGCCCCGCTATGATCTGTTACTGGCAGAGCAAAAAATTGTTTGTAAATAATAATATGTGTATATAATAAACTAAATACAAGTATATTTATGCATATCTTATTATTTAGAAGTTTAACTTCGTAGGAAATTAAAGTAGTTAATATTTTGTCAAACAAAGCGTTTGTCGGATTGCTAAGGACGATGGTAGAGTCAAAATGAAAATCTAAAATGGCGGCTGCAAGATTTTCGAATTTACCATCATGGATGTCCCCACACCTCCCACAGTTTGACCCCACCATCGGCTTTAGCAACCTAGAAAACCCTGAAAACGACACCCATGATGGAAAATTCAAAAAATTTCGCAGCCGCCATATTGGATTTTCATTTTGATTCCACCATCGGCTTCATTTGAATAGCATTTTGAATCAACTTTGCATCTCTCCTATAAATTACCAATAAAAAAATGGCGATAGAGGCGAGGTGAGCCGAGCGCGGTATGCATTTAACGCTTACCTCAGCCCCCGAAACGAGTAGCGAGACGGTAACTAGTTACGATGCGCGAGCGACGCGCGTGTCAGGCGTGGCTGGCGGCCGGCAGCAGTATTAACTATGTCACCGCATAGAGCAATACAGTAGATCAACTTGAACTGATTACGATTAGTAAAAGTTTATTTTGTTTTACTATTCTAGTAAGTATTTTTTAAGATTACGATGGAATTTATTAAGATAGAATAACTTGCGGAAATGAGATTTCTTCATAACATTACGCCTGTATTCTTTCAGAGGGGTTGAGCAGTGGTGTATTAGTACACCCACAATTCGCCAGTTATGTTTAAGTTACATACAGACTGGAAGTAATAATCCAATTAGGGTGATCGTCGTCGTTTTTTAATTGCACTTTTTTATTTATTTTGTTATTTATGTGCCTATACCCACATACAAAACTATGTACCGACTACGGTACTTACCGAGAGATGAAAATCTAACAGTAAACGACACTGTTAGATTTTCAACGCGCTGAGTTGCACTGTGTTGGGTTCTCAACCTTCGGCTCAATACCGAGAGTTGAAAATCCAGCGCGCGAATAATCCCGCCGCGATATTATTACGTCCGTGTGATCGTACACTTATATTTGACAGTTATGTGTTACCTGTCATGATTTTCGAGGCCGTTGATCAAAATGTAAGTCCAAGATGCGGCTGCAATAATTGTAGAATTATCCATCATGGGTGTCGTTTTCAGGGTTTTTGGGGTCGCTAAGGACGTTGGTGGAGTCGAAATCAAAATTTAAAACACCGGCTGAGAAAATTTTCGAATTTTCCAACATGGATGTCGTTTTCAGGGTTTTTCGGGTCGCTATAGCCGATGGTGGGGTCAAAATGGAAATCCAAGATAGCGGCTGCGAAAATTTTCGAATTTTTCATCATGGGTGTCGTTTTCAGGGTTTTCCAGGTTGCTAAAGACGATGTGGGGTCAAAATAAAAATCCATAATGGCGGCTGCGAAAATTTATGCATGCAATAAATCAACTTTATAAAAATTACCTGGCCCAATGCAGCGGGTTCAACTACCTCTTTGATAATTGAAAACAGTAAATAAACCGTTATAAAATTTGCGCGCGTGGCGGCTTTATGCTGTATGACATAGGTTTCAAATTCAACTGTTTTGCGCACTTGATGCGGTTGGTAAATCTATTCCGCGAGAAAAACGAACCATTCTAGCTTTTACGCGCGTGGCGTGTCTTTATTTACATGGACATAGGGTTCCAATTCTGTTCTACACGCCTAATTGCCGTTTGCAAATCTATTACGCGTAGGTACATAGATTTGCGAACCGAAAATAGAAGGTAATCTATAATAAATAAATATAGTAATCTATTACGCGTAAAATATAATAAATGTGGGTAAATAATAATATTGTCAAACCATCCTTATTCTTTTTGGTTTACTAGACTTCGAAGAGCCAGCTCTGGATCGAAAGTTTTTATTTTCTGTAGTTTCCCATTTTGTTTGACAAAATATTAACTACTTTAATTTCCTACAAAATAAAACTTGTAAATAGTAAGATAAACATATATATACCTGTATTTAGTTTATTATATACACATATTATTTACAAACAATTTTTTGCTCTGCCGGTTGTTACCGGCGGTATAGGCGGTCATAGCGGGGGGTGGCGGGTTCGAAAAATTGGCACACGTCCGACCTTCAACTTGTTCCGCTCGGGACTAAACGACACGGGGCGCGCGCATGTAAAGATAAAAACATTTTGAGACTTGTCTTTGCGAATTAATTGTATGCAGTAAAGTGCAAGTTCGTGAGTTCGTGTATCGCACGGCATATCTAGATCAAAGTGTGAAGTATGTAAAAAAAAAATTCAATCGTTTAAATCTTGTTTATCTACTTATAAAACACAATGCAAAACGACGTTTTTCCGAATCACCCCGCCTTAAACCAGGAGGAAAAAAAATTGCCAACGAGAAGAAAAGCTCATTCAAGAGGCATTTCGGAATATAGAGTGGGCTTGTTCGTTGACATGCCAAAAGCAGGATTTGGAAATACCAATGATGGCACATCAAGAAGATTTTTTTCGGATCCTAAAACTGCCGCCGAAGTCATTGGCATTGACTTCGACTTTAATAAGAGGCTTAAAGTAATTTTGGAAGTGCTGGCAAGTGGGTTTGAAATTGACACAGAAAAGTTGTCATCGTTTCTGCAAACCACAGCAGAACCGTACGTCAGTTTGTATAGCTGATACCCAATGACGCCCAATCTCCATAAAATTTTGACACATGGCGCTTTACTTATTAAACATGCTCTACTCCCAATCGGGCAGTTATCGGAGGAAGCAACAGAGGCGCGCAACAAACATTTTCGCCTATACCGACAAAATTTTGCCCGAAAATTTTCTCGAAGAAAGTGCAATGAAGACGTGATAAATCGATTGCTCTTGACATCTCATGTCTACTTAAGTTGTAGTCGAATGAAAATTGGCAAGAATCGAAAACCTTTTTCTACTGAAGCCTTGGAGTTTTTAAAACAGGACGAGGGATTTTCCACGATTTCACGTGAACATGATGATGAAGTTGATGGAGATGACGACGAGGATAGCGAATCAGATTTTTAACAATGTTTTCTTTTTATAAATTGACTATTTGTATTATTTTAACAACATGTAAAAGTAGTTACTTAAAAGTCCTAATGTCTCCACCTAAAAAACTTCCAAGTAATTTGTAGTATGTTCTAAAGAGTTAAAATTACATTTGATAGTTATTAAAATACCAATAAATAATTTTGACCGGCTTTTTAAGTCAAATACCCGTATGTGTTATGCTCATATGTTGTGTTAATGCTCATAGCATTCAACATTATATTTGAGTTTTTTTTTATTTTAAATTTATATATGTAGTACTTTACTCATACTTTCTTTTTATTTTATTTATAGTACGTTGTTAAGGGTGTGTAGGCAGAGTTATAAGAGAAAGTCAATCTGCTTTGGTACTCACGGTTATATTGTGAAACACATATGTACACACAACACAGTAAACAGTTAGAAGGAGAAAAGTTACAATAACGATAGGCACACAGAGTCACAATAGTCACAGTACAATAGTTACAGTTAACACGAATGAATCACGTAAACAATATAAGTAAGGAAGGTGACAAAATATTCGCGTAGCTGAGCGGCGCGTGGACAGGTATCGACTGAATGTCGCAGCAAGGTGATCGAACGCGCGCTCCCACTGCGACGCTCGCCGGCTACGTCACGATGACGTAGTTCGGCGTGCGCGAGTCCAGTGAGTACCGGTAGCCCGACATTATCCGAATACCGGCGAATGTGACAATGCTTATATATAAATGTTAATAAATATTATGTTTGTCTTTGTGTGCTATGTTAATAATACAAATAAATAAATGGTAGTGTAGGTATGTACCCCACATATTATTTACTCAAATAATAAGAACCAAATTATACGAGCACATTATCGATACCGGTTATCGATAGCAACAATGCGCAACACTGCACCCGCCCATAAGACCCATGAGTGGGAGAGAGAGCGAAATACTCTCTGCACCGCTCCTTCGTTTTATGACCGATTGTACAGCTAGAGAAAAACAGTACTGTATAATTTTTTGCTTTTATGATTTATTTCAGAACCAGCCAGTATGGGTCAGAATAAGCGCCATCATTCGCCAGATATTTTAGTGGATTCGTAACGACCACAGTCTCCCTCTGTTCCCCACCCTAAAGTAGAAAAACACCTGGAGAAAGAAAAACAGCGACCTGAATGATTCCACTGCATGGCTATCCAAGGATAGGAAAAGGATCAAAGAAATGACATGTTTAGCTTGTTTATAAAAGAGATGAAAAATATAAAAAACTTCTATGACAGCCCGTGTGTACTGAAGAATATTATAATTAGTATTCCTACATTCCTTGGAAGGGAAGCACTCTAAAGATGGTTCCTTTAACTGATTCTGAAGAGCTAGGTTAAGAATAGGTACCCACATATTAAACATAATATTACGTTTTTAATTAAATGGTTGACTGATAATAAATAGTAAATAACAATACAAATATGATAAAGATGTTTTATTTTCTCCGAACATGAAATACAGTAACATAGGAAGTCCAAATTGCATGAAAGTCTCATAACGTTTAGCAAGGTCTTTGGCACAATAGGTACACATAAATAAGCCTAAAATCCTCAGATTTACACCTTCACGAAAATATATTTTGAAGATGTCGAAACATCATTTAGAGAATAATAGTCATAAATGTAAAAAAGTAATGCAATAAAGGTTTGGCGAGGATCCTGGCATTAGCTTTTCATGTCAGAAAAGCCACATAAAACATAGGTTTCTACAGTATTTTTTTATTTAAAACAGTAGGGAGAAATTCGAAAACTTAGAATGTACCGGAAAACTGTCATAAAAACAATTTCATCTTTTTTGTGTAGCTGATTAGTTTGAAATATTTTCATGTTAGTTGGTTTTTACGTGTGACCAATATGGAACATGTAAAAACAAACGTAACAACAATATATTATGTACTAAATATGGAACATTTATTGTACCCGTATGTTTTGTACGAGAACACATTCATTTTTACTAACTTCCGCTGTTGAGATGTTTTTCTTCCAATACAATAAAATGGTCCTCCCATTGAAAGAGTCGAAAAGCATAAAAAAATCAAATAACTAATTTTTGTGTACAACTCACGCTAGACCAAAAATATTTTTATATCAAAATAATTTTTACAAAATAAATAATAGTTTAAAAAAACGAAAAAAAACACGCTTTAAAAACCAAACTAAAAAGTAGAAAATAATTTAATTCTATTAAAATGCGTGGGGTGCTTTTTGAGGCATTTTTATAATCAATTAATATCAAGCACCCCACGCTTTTTAATAGAATTCAATTATTTTCTACTTTTTAGTTTGGATTTTAAAGCGTGTTTTTTTTAGTTTTTTTAAACTATTATTAATTTTTTTTTTTTTTTTAATTATTGAATTGTCATAGGTCCTCGATAAGTCTACAAAGTTTAAATGAAATCTGACCGTTTAAAGTGGGTCAAAATAGCGTCCAAAGAAGTCGGTTACATACAAACATACAAGTGAAGCTAATGTAAAGCGTGTAAAAAAGATGAAATGGTATGCCCCTACATACATATCAAACAAAACAAAATACAACCCAAAATATTAAAAAAAAACTTACAAAAATACAAATCTGATTTTCAGAACTATTTAATACAAAAAACAAACAAAAAAGGTAAAAATTGTAGAGAAATGAGATGAGGTGAGAAATGAAATGATCTAGCTTAAACAAATAACTTTTTTTTTTTTTTTTTTTTTTTTTTTTGGGAAGGGCATCTCGTAGTTGACCTTGAGAGGCCGTAACTACTTAACCGGGCTTTCCTGTGGGGACTAATAGTTTTTAGGCTAAGAGCCTCCAGCCAGGGCTTACAAACTAAAATTAAAAACCTACAGCAACTGCGCACTGAGGGCACCCCCTGCGGGGTACGAGCCTCGGCTCAGGGAGTCACTTTCAGGGAGGGCAGCAAGTGGGGACAGGCTGGATCAATAATTTCTTTATTATTAATCATGGGGATTTTAACTCTACTTGCTCAGCTTCGGCGCGGGCTGGCACTTCTGCAGGCAAGGGACGGTTGGGGGAGGATTCGTTTACTCGGGGTCTTCGCGAGGCGCGAGGACCTCGGCGGCGAGGTCGGAAACACGGTCTGTTTTTGTGTGCTGTGCTGGTGGCCCTACTGCTTTCTTGAAGAAGAGTGATGGGGTCATCAGGGTCGGAGAGGACATGTCGCGGCCGGCGGATTCGACTGATTCTACTGGGGACATAACTAGCGGCCTTCGCAATCAATGGATTGCGGTGTTGCGCGGCGGATTCAAAGAAACGCTTTGAATTACGTTTTAGGAATTGGGCTATCGTTGGGATTTTAAGGTCGAGATGGAGGATCTCGTTTCTAACATACCAGGGCGAGCCTGTGGCTTGACGGAGAAAACGGTTTTGCAATGTCTGCATCCTATGGATGTATCGGGGCTTTGTGTGTGCAAAGACAGCACTAGCGTAGGTCATGATTGGCCTTATGCACGCCGTGTATATTCGCAACTTGCACTTGAGTGACAACTTGCTACGTGCGTTCAGAACAGAATGCAGCCTTCCGAGAGCGAAGGCGGCGCGTGAGCGCGCCTTCATAATGTGCTTATAGAAGGAGAGGTGCTGATCCATGATCACTCCTAGATATTTGGCTTGCTTCTCCCAAGGGATAGGCTTGCCAAACATGGAGATGGGCCGGGGGGGGTCGGGTCTGTGTCGCGGTTTCGAGAAGAGAACCGCTTGACTTTTGTCTGGGTTTACTTCGATCCTCCATTTTCTAAACCACGCGCCAAGAACATTGACTGCGGTCTGGAGTCTGGAGGATATCGCATCCTGACTGACCCCAGCGTAGTAAATGGCTGTGTCGTCTGCGAACAGTGCCAACTTTTCCAGTCTACGCTTGGGGATATCGCTAGTAAATAGCGTGAAAATGAGAGGGGATAGCACGGCGCCTTGAGGGACGCCGGCGCGTATGGGGTGGGGGGAGGAAATCGCTCCCTCTATGCGATAGCGAAAGGTGCGGTTCGACAAAAAGTCTCGAAGGATGAGTACGAGACGGTCGGGCACACCGAGTTTGTACAGCTTATATAATAAGCCGTTGTGCCAGACTTTGTCGAAAGCTTTCGCTATATCGAAGAATACTGCACCGGTCATAGAGCCGCGCTGGAAACCAGCGCTTATGTCTTCTACGATGCGGTGGACCTGTTGCACGCACGAGTGTTGGGTTCTAAAACCAAATTGCTCGTCGGGAATGAGGCCTTTCGTCTCGGCAAAATTTCTGAGTCGCTTATAAATAAGTCTCTCGTAGATTTTACCGAGCGAATTCAGTAAACTGATGGGGCGGTAGCTCGTGGGCTCGGACTTGGGCTTGCCAAGTTTTGGAATGCCGATGACCGTGGCTTGCTTCCATGCTTGCGGGAAGATGTTGTTGCTCAGGGCACCATTGAAGATGGTGGTCAAGAGCATGATCATGTGGGCGGGCAGCATCTGGAGCACCCTGTTGGTGATTCCGTCAGCGCCGGGGGCCTTGCGGGGTTTCAGACCTTTGATGATCTCGTGAACTACGTCCGGGGTGACGAGAGGTATTGGATCATCCGCGTCTTCGACGGGCGGGAGGGAGGCTCTGCGTTCAACTTCGGCGTCCACCTCATCGAGGTGTGCCTGGTCTACTGGCAGAGAACTGGGCGTGCACTGGGCTTCGAGGCTCTCGGCAAGGCATTCGGCCTTGTCGATGTCGTCGAACGCGACTGTGCCGTCGGGCCTGGTCAGGGGGGGCATGGAGGAGACTTCTCGGGATTTGAGATTCCTCTGAAGTTGCCAGAAGGCTAGATGAGTCGGCTCTAACTCGCTCAGCATCTTGTCCCAGCCAGCGTCACGAAGCTCTTGCATGCGCGTCTTCACAGATCTCTGCAAATAGCGCATGTGAGCCTTGTTCGCATCGCAAGGAAAGTTGCTGTAGGCACGAACAGCTGCGTTCTTCTCATTTAGCAGTTCGCGTACATCGTCCGGCAACTTCCATCGGTGGTCTTCCACCTCAGGAATTTCCCTTGAACACTCGTTCAGGACAGATTGTACGTGACCCGTGAATGAGTCGATCGCAGCCGTTGTGTCGGCGACAGAGTCGAAATGGTCGGGTATGGAATTCAAGTGGGGGGATGTGTTGGTTTTCAGCGAATCGCTTACTCGCCTCCAGTCCGTTACCACTTTGGTGCGGGGGGGTTGGTCTGTATCTGGGAGACCCGTTCGCGGGGCCAGATGCATGACAACCGGACGATGGTCAGAGGTGAGCTCGTTTATTGCTTCTATGGAATCCAACCTTAAGTTGATTCGCTTCAGAATGGCAATGTCGAGTACATCGGGCCTGTGATTTACATCGTGGGGAAAGTGAGTTGGAGTCATCGGGGCGACGACATCAAAGACTAAGGAGGAACAGAGGTCAAACAGGCGTTTTCCTCTAGTCGTTTGTCTGGAACTATTCCAAGCGGGGTGTTTTGCATTGAGATCGCCTGCTATGATAACAGAGTCACTCATGCCTAACAGGGCGGATATGTCATCGGAGATTTGACTGAAATCTTCCGGTTGGGAAGTGGGAGGAAGGTAGGCTGAGACTATCGTGACGGGTTGATGACCCGTCAGGCCTAGTCGACAGACTGAAACTTCTAACCGGTTGAGGGTGGGGGGATCCATAGGGATGCAGTGTAATGACCTTTTATAGTAGATGAGTGTTCCACCCTTATGACAACGCGACCTGTCGTTGCGCACTAAACGATAGTTTGCAATTTTCGGGTCGCGGTTGTAGGGTTTTAAGAATGACTCTTGTACTAATAGTATGTCAATTTGATGGTCGCGGAGGAACTGGGCGATCTCATCACGTTGGGTTAGTAAACCGTTGGCGTTAAACGTTCCTAGCTTTAGGGATCGGGGTTTTAGTCTCGCGGGGGCCGTATTATTCATTTTGAGTTATTGAATTGGACGAGGGCTTGCGTAACGTCGGGATAGGCTTCGTAGATGTAAAAGACCTTCGCGATGTCTTTTTCGTTTACGGCTGCTTGCACCTCCTGTGCCATGCGGTAGGCACGGGGGGTACAGAAACGGAGAAAAATGCTATTCAGTGTGTTGAACACTGAGGCGCCGTTTATGCTGGTCGCGGGGCCAGCGGTTTGCCTAGCTGCGGCTGCGGGGAGCGCGGTTGGGAGCGTCGCGGGGGTCGCGACGGCGGCGGGTACGGAAACGCGGGGGGGCGAGGTAGAGGGCGCGGGGGCGCCGGTACGCGGGTCCCTGAGCGGAGGGATGGGGGCGGGAGTGGGCCTAGCGGATGCCATCGCAGGGAATGCCTGCTGATGGTTAAGCTGGTTCCAGGGGCTCGGCCTCTGAGGGCTGAGCCTGTCTGGGAGTTTGGACGACGGGGCTTCCCTCTGCTGGCGGGCGTCGGCACGCTTCGCCAGTTTGGGAGAAGAGGTTTTGGGTGCTTTCGAGCACCCTCTGTAGTTCGCGGGGTGACCGGATTCACCACATAGAACGCACGCTGGAGGTTCCGTGCAGAGGGCACGGTCCTTTGGCCGGGCACAGTCGGCTGTGCCGTGATCCCCTAGGCACTTGACGCACCTGGGTTTCGCATTACAGTGCAACTGTGCGTGACCGTACAACTGGCAACGGTGACATTGCCCGATTATACCGGATTTACGCGGTTTTTCAATTTTTAGTCCAGACAAGTGGCAAACCGTCTTGATCTGGAAGATCGGATTGTGGCCCTCAGAGGGAGGGCATACTACGAGCACCATGTCGAAGGGCACTCCGCGACGGGCACGGTGCATGCGGTGCACCTCTAGGATAGGGACTCCTTGGAGCTCAAGGTCGGCCTTGATTTCCTCGGTCGCAATTTCGGTTGGAATTCTTTTTATGACAACCCGTAATTGCCTGTCCTCTGGTAATGCGTAGGTGTGAAAGGACACACCTCTATATCTGAGCATTTTTGTGAGGTCCCTGTAATCGCGCGACGTAGGGACCGTCACTTTGATTCCCTGAAGGGTCGATCGGGCGCTGGTGTAGGCTATGCGAGCCTCCGAACACCATTTGGACACATCGGTCCACTTCCCCTTGTCTTGGATGAACACCGGGGGCGGCGGGGGCACCTTTTTCCCCGCAGCGGTGCGGGGCGCGACGGTGGGTGCAGACGCGGGCGGGGATGCGATCGGGGTGGGGGCCGCGGCGGGGGTCGGTGACGGCGGGGTGGGGGGGCGCGAAAGAAGGGACGCCGAGACGTCCGTCAGCGCGATCTTGGCAGCTTGGGTTTTACCACAAGTCTTCTTCTTGCGTTTCTTCCCCTTGCCCTCGACAGTGGTGAAGCCACTCTCTTCTGTGGACGATGGGGAAGAATCGGAAGCAGAAGCGGCTGCTTTGTCCGAGTTCGAATCCGAATCACCAGTAAGGGTGTCGGTATCTGAGGGCGCGTCTTCGGCGTCCATTTCTTCGGCGGGCTCTTCCGAGAAGGCCGGAGAGGGAGGGCAAGCCGGGGCGGCCGGAGATGGAGACCTAGAATAGGTCGCGGGCGCAAACGTGGGCGCGGTCGGGATAGCGGTCGCGAGAGTGATCGCGGGAGGATTCGCGGGCGAGTTCGCGGAGGTCGCGCGGATCGCGGAAGCGAGTAAAGCGGGCGCGGGAGGCATAGCGCGGAATGCCTGGATTGTCCGTTCGATATCGTCGGGCAATTCGGGATGAGTGGACAGGAGAAACCTCATTTCGGCCAAAAAGGCCGATTTTGAGGTTACCATGGTCGCGGTGGGGAGCCTACTGATTGCTCATAGGGAGCGGCCTACTTCCCTAAAAACTCCTAACAATCCTAACGTCTACTTCCCCGGGAGGATAGCCCGGGGATGTGTGGCCCTCCCTGCCGGGTGTAGGCAGGGGGGTGTGTACCTATTGGTGAGCCCTAAGCTTGTAAACCTGTTGCCAATCTTAATGTGCAACAGGGCCCTGACGTCCAATGCGAGGGGTGTTTGTCACCCCAAAGACACTGGGTGAGTAGCTGGGGAGGCAAAACTGTCACCAGTACCGACTAGGAGATCCCCCAAGGCCGGTGGTCTGGGACCCGTCCGATTGATGCCTAGCCCTGAAGGGGTTCGGCGGGTGAGTCGGGTCAACACCCCCTCGGATTCGTTGACACCGTGAGGTTTCAACCGAGGACCACAAAAACAGTGGATTTTACCCGAAGAGGGCCAAGTGAATTTAACACGAAGCTTTCTCCGTTAAAGAAATAATATGTCTTGAAAAAGACAGTTTTGACTGAATTAATCAGTGAAATAAATTCACCAACTAATTAAATCGTCAGTAGCCGGGGCGGATACAATGTTCGCAGCGGGGCGCGGCGAATCGGGATAGCGGCGAAAAATCACGCAGCAGGCAGGAGCACTTCACACACGTCCGTCCGGGTCGAGCGTCGCGCGTAGAGTGAAACAAATAACCCTTACTTGGTAACTATTATAAGTGTATTCACAGAGACGAGTTAGTATAGCGCCTTCTCTATCGCACATTATCATACAAATGACAAAGACAAAAAAAACTTTTTTATGGTCAGTGGGCGTTAACAATACCTTAGAAATGTAAATGTACGTTCACACTGCGCTTCTTAAAAGTTCGCTTAGTTTATTCCTGCGGCTTCGTCTGTCGTATAAATTGAGACATTTATTTGATAGATTTTTTTATGGGTACCTACTTTTTTATATATCTGATGGATATGAAGGAAAGAAATAAAATTGAGAGTTAATGATTAAATTTTCTTTATTATATTATAATATCTACCTATACAAGTTTACAACATATCATCATCATCATCACTCTCCGTACTATCACTACTGTCGTCGTTTCCTACATTTATTATGAATCTTTCAGTCATTGCTTCCACATTTCTGTCCATGGCATCCATTTTGGGCTCAACTATTTCTATGACATGCTTTATACATTTTTTCCATTTCTCTGCGTCAATATTTTGAATTGATTCGTTTAATACAATTTTTAACTCTGCCATTTTGTGTGTTTTCATGTGTGAAGCTACATTTCCTTTAACTTGAGCCCACTACTTGAGCACACTAGCTCAATTGGATTTAATTCGCAATGATACGGCGGCAGTCTCAACACAGTTTTGTTTTGTGATTTTGCCATTTCGTCTATAATGCAAGCGTCGTATCGCTGTCTATGATTTTTAACGATGTTTAATAATTCACGTTTCAACATTTCAGCGTTACAGCTAATATTTTTTTCGCGTAACCAATTAAATATTTCCTGTTTTTTACATTTGGCCGTTGGGAGTCGCTCTATTTTCCTAGAGTGATAAGAAGCGTTATCCATGACTATCACAGAATTATCATCTAGCTTATTTAAAACTTCTCTAAACCAATTTTCAAATTCCTCGGCATTCATCTCCTTGTGATAATCGCCTTGTTTCTTCGACTCAAACATATTTAGACCACCTTCGACGAATCCATCCTCACTCCCGATGTGAGTAATAATTAGTCTTTTGCCTTTTCCTGTAACGAGAATACAGGGTGTCTCACGGCAAAGTTAGGACTTTGAAATGAAATAAAAATCAATTTGCATATTTTTGTGAAAACTTTTTTATTGCAAATGAAAGATCAATATTGCGGATTTTACTTTTAAAAAATTACGTCTTCTAAATGTCTTCCATTTCGTAGCACGCACTCACGGAATCGATTCATCGCATTTTGCATAACGCGCCTAAGCATAGCCGGCTCAATGTCGCGTATTTCTTGTTGGATATTTTGTTTTAGCTCAGCGATATTCTTCGGAGTACTGACATAAACTTTGCTCTTAAGGTACCCACCCCCATAGGAAAAAGTCCATGGGGGTCAAATCTGGTGATCGCAGAGGCCACCCGATATCACCAAAGCGGGATATCAATTTTTGAGGAAACAATTCACGAAGTTGGTCCATAGTGGCTCTTGCAGTATGGCAAGTGGCTCCATCCTGCTGAAACCAGGTTCTTGAGCTGTAGGCTGGATGCTCTTGAAGTTGGGGCATAAAATAACTGGATATCATTTGCCGATACACCTCACCAGAAACAGTAATCGTAGCACCTGTCGCATTTTCAAAAAAGTACGGCCCGATTATTCCATTGACCGAAAGAGCACACCACACTGTCACTTTTGGGCTATGCAGCGGTCTTTGACGTTTTTGTCTGGGATTGACAACTGACCAGAAGCGACAATTCTGTTTGTTTACGTATCCATTTAAATGGAAATGTGCTTCATCACTCCAAATCACAGTATTCAAAGTGCGAAATCTCTCAATGATTGTCTGGCAAAAAGTTTTACGTAAATTGTAATCATTTTCATTTATTTCCTGCACTATCTGTATTTTATAGGGATGGAATTTCAAATCACGTTTTAAAACCCGCTCTACGGTTGATTTGGTGACGTTTAATGCCGCCGCTCTTTTGCGTATTGACAAGCGTGGATTGCGACGAACGCTAGCTGCCACTTCGTTTATTGTTTCTTCCGTCCTTGAAGTTCTACTTGGGCCCGGACGTGGTTGATTTATAGCGGAACCGGTAGCTCGAAACTTGATAACCCATTTACGAATCAAATTTTCGCTTAGTCCATCGCGTAAACGTCTGATATCGTAGTGAGAACAAAACTGTCTCCGAGCCGTAACGTACGATTCTCCACTTTTCAAAAACGCTTCGATAGCGAACGCGCGGTGCTCACCCGACCATGGCGACATCGTGACTAACAAATCCGCACGAACGATGAAGCTACTGCGCTCCTCCCCCCGCGCTTACTTGCAACGGTTTTTTAAATATTCATATTTAAGATCCTAACTCTGCCGTGAGACACCCTGTATAAAACATGTTATAAAACACGTGTTTCAACAATGAGAATATAACAATAACTTAATGATAATAATAACGATGGATCTAGCGCACCTGGGCCAGTTTACTATACAAAAATTGGGAAAAAGTATTTTATTATGAAAATGCTCATTTATGACAAAAGAACAATAAACGGGTCATTAGCACACCTGCGCCACATTGGGCTTAAAAATTTTCATTGACCATTAAATAAAAAAAAATACACACCTGAAGGGGTTTTCAAGCCAGTCGTTAGTCCATTAATAAAAGCGTCTCACCTGCTTTTCACTGTGGTATCGACCCAAGCTTTTGATTGAGGTAGTGTGACCTTCATTCACCCAAGTTTCATCTAAATAGTAGATTTTTTTATGATTATCTCGTGCATTTTTGATAGCCCGCAGATAATTTCTTCTCCAAAAGAATATGTCATCGCGGTCCAGCAATAAGCTATTTCTGCTTCTCTTACAAAAAAGAGGATCGGTACCCAAGTACTGGTCTACTTGGATATCGACGTCTGTACTTTTCGACAGCAGCGCGTGCATTTCAATTACAAACACCGTAAATAAATGCATGTCCAGCCACATGAGACGGCGGTAGATCACGCAATCGTACCATTGCAATGATACGAGTAGTTAAGTTTGCTTAAACAAACTTTCCTCACAAGATTAAGTAGTGCACAAATCACAAAACACGAAGCCTGCATGAAGTAACGCTAGCCGACAAGGGTGTCACGTGCACACCCTTGTCTGCTAGCGTTACTTCGTAGGGACGCAATTGTTAAAAAGCTGTTTCTAGGAACCGGTTTCTACCTGAGCGACCCTTTTTATTTGCATAGTTGCAAATGTTCAACAAGTTGTTTGCTGGTTTTTTTTAGAGATAGGTATTAGTAATGTTTTGTGAATTTTTAGCTGTTATGTAGTAGATTACAAATAATGGTCATTTTTAAAATAAATACGCAATTTTTTACCGAAAAAATGACTTCGATTCCTGTTTTTTTTTCGTAGTCGATAAGTTTTAGTAAAAATGTTAATTAACCTGTTAAAATAACTCAAAAGCTTTTGGAAATAATAAACAGAATCCAAATCGACCCATAAACTTCGGAGATGTGTCAAAAAATAGAAAGCAAATCTACAAACTCTACTTAAAAAGTAAAAAATTGAATAACATGAAAAATGTTAAACTCAAATTCAAACTCAAACTCAAACTCAAAGCATTTATTTCAAATAAACCAATTACAGGCACTTTTGAATTGTCAAGGTCGGTGAGTTAGAAAGATGAAGCTAATTGCCCATTCCAAAGCGTAGGTACCTATGGAGAAGAACGGGCAAGAAACTCCATGGACACTCTTTTAAAATCATGGTATTGTTACAAAAAGTTGGTTACATCATTATGTTGAACTTATCAATGTGAGAACGATGTAAAAAGACGTGCACATTAAAGCGTCCGTAATTAAAACAAAAATAAAATAACAATTCAGAAATTAAAATAAGCCGTGGGAGCTAGGAGATGACCAGTCCCTACTGGCGGCGCCCGTTCACGAACATGACGTGTGGATCAGCACCATTCAGCTTAAAGCAGGGAACTTAATGATCCAACACACACGCCACCACCAGCGAGACATTTGAGTGAGCATGACATACTCTTAGCTGCCAGGGCACATTCAAGTCAATGAAAGACGTACCCTGTAAATGGTAGCTTTATAGTAGGAACATAGTGCTCACACATATGCTATGCAATTATACAATACTAAAAGTTTGAATTTATACAATGCAAAGATATCTAGTCTTTTACAGTCTTCAGCAGCTCCAACGTTTTCAAATGCTAATCAATTTGGTTTAACCTACCTTGTGGAGCTGGACAAGCAGCGTTTAGCCAAGCATTTTTATCAGCGATGTAATCTCCCAACTTATAATAAGCATGGCTGCATAGTGTGCGTTTTATACAAGATTTAAATTTCATTTCATTCAGTTGGAGAATGTGGGGAGGTATTTTATTGTAACATTTTAAACAGTACCCCATGAAGGATGAGTCTACTTTAGCCAGTCTGAAGCCTGGTTGAACTAATTGGTCCCTATTTCTAGTCCCAACGGTGTGTCTTTCACCTCTTTTACTGAAAAGATTTAAATTTTTCCTGACGTACATAATGTTCTCATAGATATATTGACAAGGTACCGTCATGATATTAATATTTTTGAAAAGTTCCCTTAGAGAATCTCGCCTACGGAGGCCATATATTGCTCTGATTGCTCTTTTCTGCAGAATAAAAATAGACTCAATATCTGCAGCCCGTCCCCATAGTAAAATACCGTAAGACATGATACTATGAAAGTAACTGAAATAGACTAACCTCGCGGTTTCTACATTAGTGAATTGGCGGATTTTTCTTACAGCATATGCTGCTGAACTTAGCCGTCCTGCAAGAGCTGTTAAATGAGGACTCCACTGTAGCTTTGAGTCGAGCGTGATCCCTAGGAAAACAGTTTTATCGACGAATTCTAGTTTCTCTTTATTCAATACTATGTCACAATCAGTACTTTTAACATTTGGTAAAGCAAATCTTATGCATTTAGTTTTTTTCCCATTTAATACTAAATTATTAGCAGTGAACCAATTTTGCACCAGCAGTAGGGCGTTATTTACGTCGTCAAGATTTGATGCACGTCTATTTATTTTAAAAATTAAGGATGTATCGTCAGCAAATAACACCATTTGTGGTTGTTTTTTTAATAAATGGGGTAGATCATTAATATATACTAAAAAGAGGAAAGGACCTAATATTGAGCCTTGTGGAACACCCATTTTTATTTTTAAACCAAGTGAATTGACTCCATTTATATGAACTTTTTGCTGTCTATCATTTAAATAAGATTTTACTAGACTGAGCGCAAGTTTACCTAGTCCGTAATGCTCAAGTTTTAAGAGCAAGGTTTCGTGATTAACGCAATCAAATGCCTTGGAGAGGTCACAAAAGATTCCAATGGCATCCTGAGCCTCCTCCCAAGCATTAAATATGTGTTTTAATAAGGTAACACCGGCGTCAGTCGTACAACGTCCTTTGGTGAAACCATATTGCTGATCGTGTAAGATTTTGTTGGTGTTAAAATGATTAAGCATTTGATTAAGCATTATCTTTTCGAACACCTTGCTGAATACCGGCAGCACGGATACTGGTCTATAATTGTTGGCGTCATTGCTGTCTCCAGATTTGAATAGAGGTATAACCTTACTATATTTCATTAAATCCGGGAAGACTCCTTGATCTACACACAAATTAAATATCAAAGCTAAGTATGGTGCTATGGTCTCGATTATAGATGTACAAACTTTTATAGACATTCCCCATAGATCTTCGGTCAGTTTGATTTTGATTTGCCGAAAACATTTTAAAACTATCATAGGGTTTATGTGTTTAAATTGAAATTCAACAGGGCAGCCTGGAACGTTCGCTCTTAATAAATCAATTGAGACATCGGGGGACGAATTTAAAGCTTCTGTCGTTTTAAATGGTATATCAGTAAAGAAGTTTACAAATTCTTGAGCTACTTCTATGTTAGAGCTTATGGCACCACGCGAAGTCTCTAATGTATAATCCAATTTTTTTATATTTTTCCTACTAGTTTCGTTATTTATAACTTTCCAAACTGTTTTTATTTTATTCTCTGCTGATTTGATCTTGTTGCTAATGTACAAAGCTTTAGCTAACTTGCAGGTATTTCTAAAAATTTTGGAATATGTAGCAACATACTTGTTGAAAGTTTCGGTGTTAATGTAAGGCTTAAGGCCGTACAGCTCGAACAGTCTTTCCCTACTTATCCTAATACCTCTAGTAGCCCAGTCACTAAATACAAAATGAGGGCAAATATTTTTTGTTTTCTTTTCTAAAGTTTTACTGAATTCAGTGTGCACTACTGAAAAGAAATCCTCATACAATTTATTTGCATCGTCCATATTATGAACGCCCAGAATATTTAAGTTACTGTTTAGGGTACTATTGAATTTATTTAATTTGGCCGTCGTTATTGGTCTAAATTGTATTTGCACTTTTTGCAAAGGTGCTCTAAACTTAAAATCTACCGTTTGTACACTATGATCAGACGGCAGATAATTTACGATGGCTTTCTCTACATATTCACAATCGCAGAAAATATTATCGATACAAGTAGCAGAAGTTGGAGTTACTCTAGTCGGTTCTGTAAAAACATTCGTTAAATTGAACGATTTAAAAAGGCTTAGTAATCTACTGCTATTTGAATTATGTTCCAAAATATTAATATTAAAATCACCACAGATAATTGTGGCTTTATTACTGGATGCAAGTTTCGCTAGGGCATCTTCCATTATTGACTCAAATAAAGAAAAGTTCTGATAATTAGGGGGTCTGTACACGCACACTACAACATGCTTATCCAGCTCAACACAGGACAGTTCGATACAATGTTCCACTGATAATCCAACTATGTCATTACGTTGCTTAGATTTTAGACAATTTTTTATCAATATAATAGAACCTCCACGCTGGATAGATTTACGGTTAAAAAAACTGCCCACACTATAGTTTTCATAATTAATTAGCATTTGGTAATCCTTTAACCAATGTTCAGTAAAACAAACAATGTCAAACTTTGTTTTTTCTAAAAACAATTCTATTTCTAATAATTTGGAAGAAATACCTTGAATATTTTGATGAAATAATTTTAAGGCTTTCTGCTGATCTCCTTTTTTATAATTAATTGTTTTAGAGCAAGAAGATACCTTGTTGTTGTTTGGCATAAGAATATTCTTACTGGTACCTTCTGTTGTCTTACAAACTAGTTTAAAACATTATCCGGAGTTAACCCCAAGACTTCAATGACATCACCAGGCATTGAACTCACTGTGAGTGAGGCACAGGGAACCTCCTTCGTACAATTTGTATACAAACTTATAGCATTTGAGCTACATTTATTCATGTTCACCACCGATGTGGTGTCAATAATACAAGACTTCGACATACTATTTATGTCTGAGTTTATATAAAAAGCTAATAGCCTTGCTATTATGTGTCTATAACTAACAGGCAGATACACAGTACCCCTAGTCGATTTTAAAGTTTCCACAAAACTGTTGGTGTCAAAAAACACAAGCTTGTCACTATAATGACTAACTAAGAAATGCATATGCTTATTAAGCATATGAATATAATTGTTTTGTCTATTTGTCAATTTTTTTAAATATGGGAAAGCACACAATGTTATTTTACTACAATTTAACTTTAACAACTCAGTTACATAGTCTGTAATTTCATCTTTTCTGACCTTAGAACTATTACCTACAAATACAGTAATGTTGGTTTTGGGATTACATTCATTTCTTGTTACTGATGCCATTATGCGTTTGTAAGTTGACCCTGGCATACAATAATTTTGAGTGGAGTAAGTCAGGTTATAGATAGACCCCCCCTTTTGAAGTTTATTTTCGACATTTTTTCATGAATATTCAGAATATTACGGGCGGTCGCATGCGCATGGGCGACATTGTATTCTAAAATGTTTCAAAAGTCAGGATCCTGTGCTGAATTATTCCTAATTCACACGGTATTTATTGATTATTTCTTATTACTAAAATATCATTAACGAAATGTTCATTTAAATTGTAAGGAAGGTTATTGAGTACAAATTTTGATGACGAAAAAAGGCGCTCCACACTTACTTGCGTGGCTGGCACTGCGAAAGCCACCTTAGCTAATAAATATAATTGAGGCTCTAACAAAGTCTTTTTTTGCCAAAATGATAATATATTCTCATTTAGTGGTAGACGCGTATGGTTCGAAATTTTTGTAATATATTTGTAATATCGGCCCGAGTGTGAACATAACGAGCGCGTTGTTCACATCTTTTCTCGTTTGGTTTGTGCCAACATAAGTTCCATCTCATCCTGTTCATCTGCTGCTGAAGATGTACTTGGGCGAGATAAATTTTAATCTCCTTGATTCGTTTTGATATTGGCTTGAATTTTCAAAATTTGGAGCCAAGTAACATTTAAATTTTGTAAAGCCAAAGCCCTCCTTCACTTGATAATACTTCCTGAAATCGTGGATCTAAATACAATGCACTAAGGTAAGTGGGTCATCAAAACGTTTTGCCTATTTTTCATAAATAAACATATCTGTTGCGCAAGAGGAGTTTGCACGTGTGATGTCTGCAAAGAACATTTTGTCCAAAAGTAAAAAAAAAACTCAGTCAGAGTAAGCTGTTCCTCTGTAACTTCTTAGTGCATATTCGAACTTCGTAAATCATCAATAGCATATATCAATAGCATATTTTTCAATAAGTTCTAATGGAGTTAAAGGCAATGTCGTACGTAGTCCCACAATTCTTTTATGTAGTTTACTTTTCAAACCAATTGATTTCGGTTTTTGCCATAAGCTCTGACAATAATGATAGTAACACTTTTTAACGATATATGTGGAAAAAACATCTTAAGGGTCAGCGCAGACAGAGAGGAATAATCACCGCGCGGTGTCGGGCATTTTCTTTACGGATCGCGTATGCTCGAGCTTGCGCGCGACCTCGCGAGCCTGCGCGAGTAAACCGTTCTGGGTTACCACTCTACTGTAAACATGAAAGTTTGTCGCGAAAGTTCGTCAACGATGGTGGACTGGATATGATTATAATTGTGCTTTTGGCGGTGTAGTTTTGGTGAATTTAATACATTGTGTGCGACTTTACCATCGAAAGGAGTTTTGTTTTACGATTATTATAAAATAGATTATGAGAAATTTCGAATGCTTGTGGATATGTTGCGTCCATATATTCAAAAGTAGACCACTAATTATAGTTCAACCATTTCTGTTGAGGAACGCTTAACCATGTTTAAGGTAAGTAAAAGATCAAATATAAGGTAATTTGTTTTTTATTTATTGAATTATTTAAAAATCAGAACATTTTTAAGATACGAGAGATTTCTCATGTTGGAAAAGAAATTACTAATATATTTTTCAGATAGAAAGGGTACGGTGATGTTTGGTAAAGTTTCTATAAACACAATGGTGAATATAATAGCGTTGTTGTTAACTCTTTCAACGCCACAATCTTATATATCAGATACAAAAATAGGTGAGAAAGAATAATTTTTCTTCTAGTTCTCGTACTCTTTATAACTGGAAAATGGTAATACTTTGTTAAAACTAAAAATATAACGGGATTAACCGCGAACTATTTTTAGTTTTAACAATGTGTTCAAACCGTGAAAGTTTAAAAGATCGAATGGTAATACTTATTCAAAATTAAGTGCATTATCGGAATCTTCAGTCGAATAGTTCGTTTGTCTTAACAAATATGAGTTACTTGTATCTATGGACGTATAGTAGTAACCTTGCATAGTTGGATTGTCTGTATTCGAAGTTATATGTTTTGTTGTATGGGACTTTGTTATAAATTCAACTGGTGGACTTTCTTAAAATTTAAATGAAGTACGCGGAGCGCCTGATGATGGTGTGTACGTGTATTGGGGAGTAGTATTGCGAGCCACTCTTGTTGGTACATATGTAGTGTCTTCAGTATTATCTACAGTATATCCAGTAGTAGGAATTTTGATTGAAGAACGTGATTCATCAAAAGGTGGAGTTGGATTAATATCATGCTTAGCGTAAAATTTTCATTCCGCATCATTAACTATTTTAAATACTTCTTTCTTTATTTCGGCCTGAATTTGCTGTGGAAGCCTTTTTACAGTCGTAGCCATTGTCTTAAAAAAGATATCTACAGGATCTTCAGATTCTTTACTTAGGACATATTTTTCTAGAATAACCGATGCACGTCCCCAATTCTGCTTCGGTTGTGAATAACTAGACATTTGGAATGATGGTCGTGGAGAGTCATTGTCCAGGCTCAAAGTATCTGATGTTTGTGTGTCTTCTGGCGATGAACCTAAATTCGACGTTTGTTGTCTACGCTGCAAATGTGGTTTGAAGAACTCCAACTCCCTTTCATACTTTATTGGCCGACGCTTACCACCAGCAGCACCACACTTGTACGTTCTTAAGTTTACTGCCTTTCTAAAATTGACCCGTATTGATTTCCAATGTTTTTGACAATTTGAAAGTAATAAAATGAACGATATATATACTTGTAATGTACTTACTTTTAGCTACCCTAATTATTTGATAGGTCAAAAACATGATTATGACAATTGTACTTGTTTTTTCAGATTTTTTACTGTTGGTAGTAGTTTCAAATCCTTGGCTTTCAACTACTGCGTGGGTTACAGCACAGTCCGATCAATAGTTCATGAAATTTGTGCTGCAGTTTGGAAAGTATTGCAGCCTATTGTCATGCCGAAGCCAACAGAGGAGACTTGGTCGCATATTGAAGAAGGGTTCAAAAATATTTGGCAATTCCCGAACTGTATTGGAGCACTTGATGGCAAGCATGTACAAATACGATCGCCCCATAACAGTGGAAGTCAGTTTTACAACTACAAGAAAACATTTAGTACCGTATTGTTAGCCATTGTAGACACAAATTACAGTTTTATTATAGTTGATGTTGATGCATACGGCCGCAATAGTGATGGCGGTATATTGTCAAATTCTAATTTAGGACAAAAATTACAAAATAGCAAACTCCGTATACCACAGAATAAGTGCTTACCACCCACAAATAAAGAAATGCCACACCACACGTATTCGTAGCCGATGAAGCATTTCCGTTAACCAATAATATAATGAGACATTTTCCTGGAAATGACATTAGAGGAGACGAACAGAAAAAAAAAATTATAGACGGAGCCGAGCCCGACGCATGGTGGAGGAGAGTGCATTTGGAATACTGGTACAAAAGTATGAAGTTTTTCAAAGACCACTAAAAGTGCAAGCTCATCATCTAGACAAGAGCATACTTGCTTGTACTTGTTTACACAATTTTCTTATTAATGAAAACTATATTCATACTCAATCTCACGAGTCAAATCAATCAGAAAATATATTTCAAGATTTTGAACAGCTAAATGAAGAAGAAGACAGAAGTAATGTAACTGAAAGTATATAATAAGGATATGAGATTAATTCAAACAATATTTTAGTTCTAAAGCTGGATCGGTTCATTGGCAAGACAATATAATAAATCGATTTTGTTAATTCATAATACTTAAAATAAAACACATACAATAAATACAATATTTTTCATTTATTATTTTTAAAATATATTGGCCAAGTTTTCTCGTTTGTAACACCCAAATATGACAAATGGGGTTGAAATTTGTAAATAATGTACGTATTTTTTTACAAAGTTACATTTATCTAAAAAAACCTATCACCGTTTATGAGATACAGCCTGATGACAGACAGACAGACTTAGTAATAGGGTCCCGTTTTTACCTTGTAGATACGGAACCCTATCTAGCGGCTGTTTTCGGCTTCGCAGGGTTGCAATAGATATACTATACCTACATAAAACAATTACTTAATAGGCACCTACCTGGTTTTCCCATTTCTTCTTTACTAATTTGTCACTATATGCTCTGCTCGACACATTCAATAAACATTCATGAGATGATACTAAACATGTTAATTTTTCAACGTCCATTATACTGTTAGTTATGTAGGTTCTTCGGATTAAATTTCTAAAAAAATGACGTCCTCTCTCTTTAAACTCAGTGACAACACTGAAAGTACGCGTAGACGTGGGCGCCGACTCGACCGTCATTCAAATTTCGCGCCCCCGCGCGCATCGCGCTTGCATTTATGCAACCGCGATGGCCGCGCGAGCGCGAATTTTAAAAATGCCTGTCTCAGACCAGTGCCGGCCGCACGCCTGTCTAAACCTTAAAATGCCTGTCAAATGCGGCAAACGCCTGTCATATGGTAACCCTACTTGCGAGGGACCTTCGCTCGTCATTGTGAGATGACACACTAAACTTTCTTATCAGTTGCATATTGCAATATTCAATAACTTGACTCAGGTGTGAAAGAGATAGACATAATATCTATTCATACTTCCTTATTGTTTTCAATTTGGAGACAAAAAGACGGACTTTTTATTGTTACCAATAACTGGTTTGGCTCAGTTAGTTGACGAGTTGGTTGAAGTTGAAAGATAAAATTTCCACAAGGTAATTTATTACAAATATATGTTATAAACATTCACTAACATTTTATATGAAGTCTTTTTGATTTTTTGGATGTTTGTACCATAATAAATATGCTTCTAATGGGGAAAAAGGTGTGTAAGGATAAGGTTAAGTGGCGATCTATTATCTCTGCTATTTGATAGATAACTTTTGTTTAGCAAGGAAAAATACTTTATTAATAGGGTGCACCACTTTTCTCATTTACTGTACTAAGTGAAAAAGCACAAAAAAAAAAGATATTAAATTAATCGTATCGGGGGCGTCGGCCACAGGTGCGTCGACCACTGGGGGCCTAAGCCACGAACCCACCGAATTATGTCATTTTGAGCCAAAATCATTTTTGTTGTTTTAAAATGAAAACGAAATAACTAATATGAATTTGGACGACGCGCTAATAAAATTTCAACTAAATGCAATAAGTCAAAATGATATCACGAAGTAGTGACATAATTTTTGTAATAAAGTGAAATAAGACTTAATTATTCACTTTGTGAATAAATTAAAACAATAAATTAGACTTACCTGTTAATAATACAAAGATTTTGCCGTAATGTTTCGCCTTTTGAATAATTTTGTCGATCACCTTGCTTGCATCACTGTTGGCACATTACTGAATATAACCGTTTACTGGTACCAACCTGTTCAGGCGCGTTAGTCAAAAAGAGAGCCATAGTCTTTTATTTCGCTCATATTCATTCAAATTAGGAGTGGGTAATATAGCTTTTTCACAGTATCAAATCGAAACTATATATTGATATTTGATATCAGATTTCGAAACTATATATTTTCTGAAACTATATATTTACAGATACGCGTAATCCGTCTCATGATGTTGTATCGTTCCGTAAAGCATATTGTGAGAACCACCTAGGTATGCGATATTGTAAATATCGTAATACGATTTATCTCTAGGGAGCTAAATTACAAACAACGGTTTTGTCTAGATACTTAGCTGAAGTTTCCAAACATCACTAATTTCACGTGATGAAAAAGCCTATTACGCAGTTAGAGAAAATATACAATCGTCATCATCAATGAACTGTCCTTCATACTTTTACCAGGCTTAGGACTGGCTGCATTATTGTCTGTTATGAAAAGTTTTATAATAAATTATACCTAAATTTAGGTGCCGACCGATAAAATAATGCAGGCGTATTTAACAGTTCATTTGATGATATGTACAAACTTTTTATATTTACACTATTTACATTGTCTATTTACATTTTTAACTATTTACGTTGTTTGTTTAGCATTGGGTAGTTTAAAATATTATTTATTTAAATCTGTTTTCATCCAGATTTACGTTTAAAAATGCGAGCTGGTTCACTTTTGATGATGTCAGCCGAGTGCGACGATCATTTATAATTAGTCCCGTTTTACTAAAGATTCTCTCGCGTGGAACTGACGTCGCCATGATGTTTCCATATTTTTTTAACAGTTTCGCCAAATATGGATACGTAAACCTATGTTTGCGCCACCATTCGAGAGGGCAATTCCACGTAGTTCCTGTGAAAACTGGCAATAGGTCGTCATTCAAATAGCCATCTATTTCTTTAATGGCTTTTGACACCGGTGTCCCGACATTTTGTTTTTTTCCCACTATTTCACCTAAAATTGTCCATGGGGAAAACTTATCAGCATTGTTGTGGTCCTCAGAGAGACGGGTGCCTGTTCTTGCGCTCTCTCCTGCGCTATAATTCCACTTAGTAAGTCCTGAACTCGTTTCTTAGTATTTCTAATTTCATTTTCGTCAGAAAAGACAGCCAGTTTGTATCGAGGATCTAAAAATGTACATACTGAAAATGTTCCACTTCTTTCAAGATTGGAGAATCTGGTTATTAGTCCTGTCCTTAAAGTGTAAATTAGCTCTTTAGATACATCACAGAATTCTTCGTCCAGGAGTTTGTCACATGATGTTATTAGACACCGTGTCATGACTAGGGATGTTCATGTAAAAAAAACATCGATATTTTTGTCGATATAATATGTCGTAGTGTTCTATCGATACTTTGCGATATATGAAAAAAAAAAAAAAGTTTATTGGCAATATAAAAGAACAAACCTTACATACAAATCCCAACAATCCTGTGATTTGTGTCTAGTAATACAAGTATAATTAAGTATGATTATAAATACCTGTGTATGTTATGCGGTTGTTTGAGCTTAATTCACACTGACCTCCGTACTAGTGAAAACTGTATCACGGCAGGTCAGTCTTCCTCGTTCACAAACACCTGCACACTTCCACACAGCTATCGAATTTTCATTTTACTGCTAAATAAAACAATGATTTATGAGTATGGCTGTAAGAATACTGATACTTAGTAGGTATTATTTGATGATTTGATGAAAATAATAACGAGGGTAATTATAAAAAATTAAAAGTATATGCAAAAATTTCAGACAAAAAGTTTGGATTTTACGAGTTACGGTTTTGAACATTTAACAACAAAATATCAAGATGAACATAAAAGTGATGAATAATGATCAATACTACATAAACAACCAAAACGTTAATTTTAAACATAAAGAAAAAAGTAAATAAAGTATGGTCTATGTGTGTGAAATGTAGGTTAGAAAATGCGTGTGTAGATGTGTATGGATGGAATAAGTATGTGTATGTATTTCTGTAAAAGTATTTATGATATGGATATTAAAAGGCTGGAGACTCTGAACAGAGACCCGTGGGGACGCCCCTACAAAACGGTGCGGGAGAAAATCCGCCCGTGGGCTCCCCCGCTGACCCAGAGTCTCCGGCCTCAGCTCGTGCAGGACGTGGTGAGCGCTCTGTTTCCCTCGCGAGGGGAGCATGCTCCCCCGCCCATGGCTCCGCCACCTGCGGTGCCCGACGCGGACCACACCGACGACGACGACGATGCTCCAGAGGTGACCGAGGTAGAATTGAGAGTGGCGGTACGTAGGCTGAATGCCAAGAATACCGCCCCAGGACCCGACGGCTTGCCTGGAAAAGCCTGGGTCCTGGCCTTGGAGGCTCTCGGGCCTCGACTAAGAGGGCTCCTAAGCGCATGCTTGGAGGAAGGCCAGTTCCCACGTCACTGGAAGACGGGGAAACTGGTCCTCATCAAGGAGCAGGGGCGCCCCGCGGACTCATCGTCCGCTTACCGGCCCATCGTGCTGCTCGACGAGGTGGGCAAGCTCTTTGAAAGAGTCATTGCAGACCGCCTCGTCGGGCGGCTGGTGCGGGTGGGGCCGGATTTGGCGGAGAGCCAGTTCGGTTTCCGCAGGGGGCGCTCCACGGTGGACGCCATCATGCGCGTGCGAGCCCTCACGACGGGGTATGCTGTGGCCCGGGGTGGGGTCGTCTTGGCGGTGTCTCTGGACATCGCCAATGCCTTCAACACCCTGCCCTGGAGTTGCATAAGGGAGGCACTCCGGTATCACCGGATGCCGACCTACCTCTGTCGTGTGGTCGAGGCCTACTTGACGGACAGGGCCGTCATCTACCCCGGTCACCTAGGAGAGTGGAACCGGCGAGAGATGTCGTGCGGTGTCCCACAGGGATCGGTCCTGGGGCCGCATCTGTGGGACATCGGATACGACTGGTAGCTGCGCGCCGACCTCCCTAGCGGCGTCAGCGTAGTTTGCTACGCTGACGACACGCTGGTCCTGGCGCAAGGGAGGTCGTACCAGGCGGCGGCCGACTTAGCGACACACGGAGTTGCGACAATTGTCGATAGGATCCGGCAACTGGGACTCGAGGTGGCCTTGCACAAGTCCGAGGCCATGTGGTTTCATGGTCTTCGGAATGCGCCACTGACGGGTTCCCAGATAACGGTAGGAGGGGTTCACATCGGCGTCGAGTCGACGATGAAGTACCTAGGACTCGTCCTCGACAGCCGTTGGAACTTCGCGGAGCACTTCCGACGTTTGGCTCCCAGACTGGAGCGGGCCGGGGCTGCCTTGAAGCGACTCCTGCCCAATCTAGGGGGGCCAAACGCCTCCTGCCGGAGGCTCTACGCGGGGGTCGTGCGGGCCATGGCCCTATACGGGGCGCCGGTGTGGGCGCCTACATTGAGACGCCAACCAGCACGCCGGTTGAAGGCGGCCCATAGGGTCATGGCCATCCGGATGATCCGGGGATACCGCACGATCTCCGGTGAGGCGGCGGGCCTCCTTGCCGGATTACCGCCATGGGATCTGGAGGCAAACGTCCTCGCGCTCACTTGGGAGTGGCGCGAGGAGGCCAAACGCCGGGGCGTAACTCCGCTGCCGCGGGAAATCGCGGCACGGCGGACAGAGCTCCGGCAGGATCTCATGGCGACGTGGAAAGTGCGATTGTCGCAACCCAGTGCTGGGCACGCCGCGATTGCGGCGGTACGTCCCCTCTTTGAGGAGTGGCTTGAGAGGCGGTATGGCGTCCTCACCTTCCGCCTGACACAGGTCCTCACCGGACATGGCTGTTTCGGGAGGTTCCTGTTTCGGATAGGGCGGGAGGAAACGCCCGGGTGTTTCCATTGCGAAGATCGCCCAGAGGACACGGTGGAGCATACGGTGGAGGTCTGCCCAGCTTGGGCGGAGCAACGCCGTGTCCTCGTGGAGGTGATCGGCGGCGGCGATCTCTCGCGTCCGACCCTGGTCCAGGCCATGGTACGGAGCGAGAGGGCATGGCTGGCAGTCGCCTCCTTCAGCGAAGCAGTTATGCTCGCAAAGAGGGAGGCGGCGCACGTGAGGGAGATGCAGTACATGCGCCCTCACAGCCGTGGCCTTCGCAGGAGACGCCCTGGGCGTCGGGAATCCCAGGCTGATTCCCGGCCACCGTAGGCACGGGCTTGCGGACGGCGAGTAATGGGTACCTCGCTGTCCGGTAAGGACCAAGCCCGCGTCGACGGCGCGTTGTGTTCCACGCGCGCCTCAAAGAGATGTCAGCAGCAACAGAGGGGCCCGCAAGGGCCGATGCCTGCCGGGGGTGCGGGTTGTTCGAAAGAGATACCGCCGCCCCTGGCACACAGGCAACTGAGGGAACACGGGTGGGTTTTAGTCAGTAAAAGTCTGACACTCCCTCCCGCTCCACCCAGAGCGGGAGAAGTTATTTGATGATTTCCCACCCAGAAAAAAAAAAAAAAAGCTAGGTCTACAATATAATAAACAAATTCAGCAATCTACCTTTGTTAGTTGTTGGATTCGTTTTTTGACAAGTTCTGCACTAGTTACTAGAGTAAAATATAATTTTGATATTTAAAAATAATAAAAAAGACATGTATAAAAACAGTTTTAAGTTTTTATTTTAAAGACAGAGGAACTTTAATTAACAGTAAGCATTTTCAATAAAATTAGAAACGTTGATTACCAAGATTCAAACCACGCTAGTAATCTATAGAAACTATTTAGTAGTTTGTAAAATTATAAGCGTGGTCTTCTATGCAGATCCATCCAGATGCACCATTATCAATTAAAACTTAAGATAAATATTATTTAGTCTTATTTATATCAATAAAATTTATCTGCACAGAAGATAACTGAATAATCGATTGGGTATCATCTAAATAATATTATAAAATTTTACAAAAAGTTTTAACATAAAAGAAACACATTTTTTTTTATATGTCAGTTTTTCATTCCCTTTCAGCTCGCAAATCACAATAATTTCCTAAGCAAAGTAATTTTTTAAGAAGTACTCTTTCGAACTAAATATTAATTCAACTTTCTTAACAACATTTGATGTAGGAACCTTATATCTGTCGACTTTTTTTGGTTTTACAAATTTTAAAGGATTATTAACAGTTTTCAAAAAAATTATACAATATAATAAGTCACCCTCTTTATTTTCGACATTTTCAATAAAACCTACATAGAACTTCCAAGATTTTTTCGCAATACTTAACAATCACGCTGTTACCTTCATTATTTTCAGCGTCGTTTGTTCCTTTTTCTTTTAAGATTCGTGGCTCTTTTTCTCCTCCAGTTTGGATATTGTTATATCTCTTATTTTCTTCTTCTCTTTGTACTCTATTTGTGATTCCTATAATCCTGTTTTCTATTCCAACGAAATTTTCTGGTTTCTTTGTCTTGGTTCTACTTTTATTTGACCTACTAAATCAACGGTTTGCTGATTTTTGTTTTCTTCTCCAATTGTATTATTTTCTGTTGTCATTATCATGTTTTCTTCTTCTACTAGAATTCTATTTTCGGTTTCCATAGTACGTATGTTGGTATATATCATTCTTTCCTGTTCTGTTTGGTCCAGAATTTTATTTTCTGTTTCCTCGTGTTCGATTATATTTTGCAATATTTCTGATTCATTGCCATAAAAATCTCTCGCAAATTCTTCAAGAAATAGTTCGTCACCGTCAACACAGTAGTCCGAAGAATCGCGTAGTGAAAATATTTAATCGTCAGTGTCTGTAGTATCGTCATTCGAGACAGGCTCTTTTCTTTTATTCATTTTTGGATTATTATTTTTTATCTGCCTTAGACCGCCCTTTGACGTTGATAGAATTTGACTGTCATAAATATTTTCAATGTTTTTATTATGTTTACCTATTGATATATTTTTTTGGGAAAAATTCGTTAAATCTGAAAGGCCTCGATTTTCAGGTAAGAATGTATCGTCGGATAAGGTTGTGACAATTACTGACATTTTCTTTATTAGTGATTTTCATTTTTTTTTATCAATTAGTCTTTTTTTGAATAATAGTGCAACGTCAGAGCAAAAGTCCGTAATGCTGGTGAATACTTCGACGTACTAACTACGTTTTTGTTCTTCAACTGTCTAAAATAAAGTGCTTGAGTTGTAACGTTGGTTGTTTTAAGCACATTAGCTTGCTCATCATTAATTAAGGTTTTTTTTTTAAGCATTCTAATAACGTTACCAAGGTGTGTATTTTTTGGACTTTGCGACGGTTTCGTTCCCTTAAAATTTTTATTTGTTTTCTTTGCTGTTTAACTTTTTCGTTTCATTGATTTAATTTTTTTAATATCTTTTTTTTCTTTGGAGTGTTTTCGTTTGATTTATGTAATTCGTTGACATCCTGAAACATAAATCATATTATAAACAAAACAATTACTATTATCATGTCAGCTGTTAAAAGACCTTAATTGCTGAACAGATATATCCCTCAAACGTTTACAGACCAGCTAGCTTGTATTATATGGCGTGTTTATAATAATAAAAAGATAAACAGCACAAGAAAACATACATTAGTAGGTACTACTAGTAGGTACTTGTACACTACTATAATTTTTGTTATTTTGATTATTATCCGGTCTTGTATGTAATAAAAAAAGCACCTATAAAAATATGTATAAAGCAATAAAGTACCTTTTCTAATTTCCTCTTTTTCGGCGATAATGTAGCTTTTTCTGGCGTCACTTTTGGATCTATATTCTGTAATACAAGTACAAGTAAAATTCAACATTTAAACCGTTATACACTCCTAAAAGCTCGAAGGTACATATATATACTTATCAATTAACTAACTTCATCAGTTGTGATCTTCAGTACATCAACAGTCGGATATGCTGCTTTTGTCAATATTCGTTGCTTTTTCCCTTCAACAAAGCTTGATTCCTCAAAATGTATTGAACAAATAGTGCTATGCTTTGTTGGTAACCAATCTTTGTTTCCCGTCGCCTCAATCCATTTTTGTTTTAAATTGGGTTCATGTGGAAAACTAAAAAAAATCACGAAACGTTACGATTATTTATTAAAATTGTCTACATAATAAGTACTTATACACGTTTATTTTTACATCGTTCTGGAGCCGAAACACAGTAACTCCAGACGAGTAACAGTCACTATTGGCATTGTTATTTTTGTTTTAAGACATTTAATAAAGAAGTTAGAACTTTGTCACGTTTTTTCTGTCATTCGAGTTAAATTTTAGTAGCGCTTCCACTATTTCATTCATAAACGCAAGATCGTACGCGATCTGCTCGGTGATGACGTAGCGCGGCACAGCTGTGCGTGTGCGTCAGTTCAGCGCGCCCGCGGTGGGTCAACGGACGTCGGACGAATAATCCGGCTGCAACTAAGTACGCACGGCTACACATCAAGCTATTCAATTCCAGTTTACGCTGATCTTGCACTGTACGGAAATCCTATTCAATGTGAGATCAGCTTATACTGGAAATTTATAACTTGAGGTGTAGCCATGTGTACCTACAAGTAGGTATTTCATTTCAGGTACGATTTAGGTTGGTGTAAGTTCATTTGTTACCTCCATCATCTCGTATCGAAAGCACGGCACGGTGTTTACCACTATCACATCTCGTAAACGTGAGAAATTAATTGACATTTAATTCACCACTCTCGCATATCACCTAGTAGGTACTCGTACCTATTCAACTAGACACGACGAGTAGGCTTGGGAGTTGTATTTTACTGCTATCGTCCGGCTGCTACGATATCGTACCAGTAAGTCGAGCACCCTTCAAGCCCGGCTGGTACGATATCGTACCACCCAGAAGCAAGCGGGTTTTATCTTAATACTACATATAAATAAGGTTTAATCTCGTCTGCGATGATTTAACTCTATGAGCCGATAGCCACTCTTTCGTGAACTACATCATTCAAACGCGTATAAGTTCTGTGGCAAAATTTATAAAAATAGTTGACAGTGACGCTTCGAACGCGCGCGTCGACAGAGCGTTATCTTGTTAGGCTCTCTAGCTATTTAGTGTTTTTTCTTATTTTTTGTGCATATTCGACGTGAAGTGGATAAATATTCATTTATAAGTAGTTATTACATTGTTTTAGATAATATTTGCATCAAATAGCATCATAAAAACTGTTTTTTTCGATAATAAGTGTTACGTAAACAAACCGTTGCTCAGTGACGTCATTGTTATGTGAAGTTTGATTGTGTTGAGTGTTTCACAGTGATTTAAGTGTATCCTGGTGTATTTAATGGTATGTACAGAAATCGTACTCATAATTAAAGAAAATTCTAGGTATATTTCACAACAAAACTGTTTTTAAAAGATCTTTGAATGTTCGAGTGCACAAAACGGCCTTTGACCTCCGCGCGATATGAAGTTTGAGTTTAAATATTATACAAATGTTCAGTAGGATTCCCAAAAAAATACTGCTGTTAGATTAAGTACTTGTCTATTCAACAAGAAACAAGCAAAATATCGTGCAAATTAACATCATAATTTTATCAGAAATCATCATGACACGGGAACCTTCCGCCTGACACAGGTCCTCATCGGACACGGCTGTTTCGGGAGGTTCCTGTTTCGCATAAGGCGGGAGGAAACGCTCGGGTGTTTCCATTGCGAAGATGGCCCTGAGGACACGGTGGAGCATACGATCGAGGTCTGCCCGGCTTGGGCGGACCACCGCCTTGTCCTCGTGGAGGCAATCGGCGGCGGCGAACTCTCGCGTCCGGCCCTGGTCCAGGCCATGGTACGGAGCGAGAGTACATGGTTAGCCGTCACCTCCTTCAGCGAAGCAGTGATGCTCGCAAAGAGGGAAGCGGCGCACGTGAGGGAGAGGCAGTACATGTGCCCTCGTGGCTGCAGCCTGCGCTGGAGACGCCCTGGGTGTTAGGAATCCCAGGCTGATTCCCGGCCACCGTAGGCGCGGGCTTGCGGACGGCGAGTAATGGGTAGCTCGCTGTCCGGTAAGGACCAAGCCCGGGTCGACGGCGCGTTGTGTTCCACGCGCGCCTCAAAGAGATGACAGCAGCACCAGATGGGGCCCGCAAGTGCCGATGCCTGCCAGGGGTGCGGGTTGTTCGAAAGAGATGCCGCGGCCCCTGGCACACAGACAACTGAGGGAACACGGGTGGGTTTTAGTCAGTAAAAGTCTGACATACCTACCTATGACAGCCCTACCGCTCCACCTAGAGCGGGAGAAGTCATTTGATGATTTCCCAACCCGAAAAAAAAACAACCATAAAATATGATAAATAGGTACTAAATATGCCTAAAATATTTTTTATGCGACAATGCTTGCGGCGGCTTCACAAAGGCAGGCAATTCAAACAGAAAAATGAATCGTTAAATCTGTTACATAGAGTTCATTATTAGTTGGAGGTGCCCTTGTCTATGAAAATATTGAACCGAATTAAGATCTTATTGTTATAATTTTAACCACGAAATTCGGTTGTGCATTCTTGTAAAGGCCGGTCGAACACGAGACAATAGGTTTCTAAGAATAATTTTAGTAAACTGCGGACCTACTTACCTAGTTTGGTGTAATTTATATTTTTACCCTTTACTGTTAAGAAATAAAGTCTGAATTCGCTTTTCATATTTTTACACACATTACACACTCATAAATTCATTGATGGCAAGGAAGCGTTACTTCTAGTTCTCATTATTTCACAAAAAAATCAATAAATTTAAGTTTTCGTGATTTTTTTTATTGTTATTTATTGAAAAAAAATAGTCCCAATCGATTCGAGTTCGATGATTGAGTTCATGGCTTTTGGTTCCAGAACGACCTAAAATTAACCGTGTATAATACAAAATCATTCCTCTGTTTCCGAAATCGATTCTTGAGAATCGATTTGTGTTGTATATGATGAACAGCACTAATCGCTAAAATTGACAGAAAAATGATAAAAGTCCCTGTACTACAAAACCGAAACGATATACGATAGTATCGCTTGTTCCGATATTCATTACTTGTTAAAACAAAACGTCTCATCGACCGCTCCAAGTAAAAGCTACAATGTAATAGGAATGTTTTGTTTTTCTCAAATTTGGTATTACCAGGTATTACTGAGGGTATTAGATTAAAAATAATTGTTTTTTAATTTAATTACGCATAATATTAATCATAAAATGACTTACCGATGGAAGGAAACGTTTACTTTATTTTTTCTCCTCGCATTTGTACAGTTTTTACAATTTATAACAGCACAATTAACCATTTTAATATTTTTAACCGACGTCCGACTAGCGCTATGCTCCGATGCAGACTGAGCGCGAAATTGGCCACTTACGATTTTTGTACGTAAGCTAGGCACGCGAAGTAGTTGCTCTCGCGTTATCTAGGTCTATCTATATCTGTGGACGAAACGGACTTTAGGGCACGCTTCAGACTTACTAAGAAAGCTATGCTGTTTGTGTTTTCAATGATTGAGAGAGCAATATCAGTCACTACAGAAAGGTAAGTAAGCACATACCTAACCCACAATTTGCATTTTTTTATAATGGCACGCCTCCGTCTAGCTTTAGATAGGTATACCTGATCTAACTCAAACTATGTTTTTTTTTTTTCAGGAATCGGGCTATAAGGCCGATTACTCGCCTACTTTTAACATTGAGGTTTTACGCGACGGGAAGCTTTCTCACAGTAGTAGGTGATTTCTCTGGTGTCAGCAAAGCTTCTGCCAGTCGCATTGTCTACCTGGTTTCACAAGCTATTGCACGATTGCGTCCGGAGTTTATCAAATTTCTAACCAACACTCAAGAAATCCAGCAAGAGTTTTATAATATAGCTAAATTCCCAAGACTTATTGGTGCTATTGATTGTACCCATGTTCCTATAAAATCTCCAGGTAAAAAATAAATTATATAATTATGCCATATGAATACTACTAAATATATAATACTTTTGTACCCAGTACCTATTTATCAAACTATGTATCTGTATTATATGATTAAATAAAACTCCTGTGTTTTATAAATTCTGTTTTCATTATTTTCAGGTGGAGACAGTGCAGAAGACGGGAGAAACAGGAAGTCACAATTTTCTTTTAATGTACAAACTGTAGTGAGTGCAAAGTTAAAGATCTTGGACATAGTGGCTAGATGGCCAGGAGCAGCACATGATCAAACAATATTTAATAATTATTTTATAAAGCAACGACTTCTAAATGGAGAATTTGGAAACTGTTTGGTTGTCGGTGATAAAGGATATGAAAATACTTCATAACTACTTACACCACTACAAGTTCCCATGACTCCAGCAGAACATCTGTATAATGAGTCCCAAATAAGAAGCAGAAATGTAGTGGAACGTAGCTATGGTGTTTGGAAAAATAGATTCCCCATTTTGTCAAAAAAAAATTTGTTGTCTGTATCTCGTGTACAGGCCGTAATAGTGGCATGTGCAGTATTGCACAACATTGCAATAGATATGCGAGATGATCATTTTGAAGTCATCCACCTAGTAGATGAGCCAGATGAACATGATGTTGTGAATCAAAGTAGACTAGAAAATATGGGGGATGCAACAGTGCGAAGTAATTTAATTAATGATTATTTTGCTTCGTTACTATAATAAAAATAATCATTTATTTCAGATTTAGCAAAAGATTAAAAAATATGGCAGGTTTGTGATATTGTATATGTATTCTGTGTTAAGTTATAAAAATTAAAAAAAGGATTAATTTTCAAATTTATTTAAAAAGTATTTTTTTTCCAACGCCCACATTTCTCTTTTGTGCTCCCTTTCTTCCTCCTCGAAGTCCCATTTCTTTCTTTTATTTAGTAATTCTTCCTCTTCCAAGGCCCTTTGCCTTCCTTTATTTAATATTTCTTCCTCCAAAATCTGCTTTTGCAACTCTGCAATTTCTAATTTTGAATCTGCTACTCTTTCGAATGGCCTTTTCATCTTCTCAGCAGCTGAAACAAGATTTTTATTTATTTTGAACATTGGTAAAAATTACACAAGCTAGTATCAATATCATTATTTTGACCCATACATGTCTCAGTGCAGGACATACGTAGGTCTCCTCTGGGAGTTTATGTCCACGTTGCTACATGCTAAGACTAATCAAACTGGGTTTTAATAGCTGTCAGTGGTTCTACCATTACATCACAAACTCTGTTAAATCAAGTTATGTTGTGCATCAATATAAATTATCTAAATAATAACATAATCACTTTGTTTATCCTAATGCTAATATGAAAGGAACTTACATAAAGCAGGATGTTTTTGGAACGCAGAGATTTTGGCTTCCAATTAGTCCACTTCTCGTCATTGGCAACTCTTTTGGGTGTAGTATGTTGACCTGATATTAAAAAAAAGGTGAGATCATGGTGAGAAGGTATTCTTATCAACAATACTAAATCACAACAGGAACACTACTTACTTATCTTTTTTCTTGATGATCGTTCCTCATCAGAGTCGTCATTTTGTGTAGGTTGATCTTCAACTGAAAACCAAAAAGTAGGGAAGTTTAAAATGGGTGAAAAGTTAGTTGGTTGTAGTAGAACTGGGCTTTACTTCACAATAACTTACTCATGTGATGCTCATCTGCATCCACTGGTTCAACACATTTATTTTCTGCGACAATCTCCGTTATTTGAATATTTTCTGTTAAAAATATGTCTTGGCTAGGTTGTGTTTGTATAGAATCTGCAACATAAAGAAAATTATATAAGGAAGAGAAGGGGTGGGACAAAGGGCCAGGCCACAACAGTGCGTTGCGGCGTCGCATCGCAAAAACAACATTGCACAGCTATGCGATGCGATGTCGCAACGCAAAAATTTCATCGGATACGACATCGTACGACAAGACGCTAACCGTCAGTTCAGTTTCTAGTGAGACATGGACCGCACTGCGCGTGTTCTACTTCTGCTTGCGTTAAGGCGTATTAAGAAAAAGAAACAGAAAAGAAAGTACTGGGTGCACCCATTACTGACAATTATGAATAAAGATGGAAACCACTTCAAAAGGAAATATGAGGCGCTAAAAGTGGACGAGGTTAAATTTTTCGATTACTTTAGGATGAGTGTAGTAAGTTTTGAAGAACTTCTTAGTTTGATAAAGCCTCATTTACAAAAGAAATACATATTTAGAAAACCCATCGAACCTCTGGAGATGCTGGGATTAAGGGTATTACATTGCTCGATGACCTCGATGATTTGATGTCTGTACGAGTATGCGCCTTCTACCGGCAAACGAACATACTGCAATAAAACGAACTGAAGATTAAGCAAGAACACAGATGTGTCGCAGAGTTGTCATTGTTTTTGCCTATTTTATTCGTTCTCTGAGAGCTCTAATAAATTTAATTCCTCTGTACGAGTACTTTCATTATAATTTAAATTTATTTGAAATTATAATTTATGCTAGCTTTCATCAGTTGTTTTATTGAGTACGGTTACTACTACATGATACATTCTGAAGGTCTGATGATGACCAGGTAAGTGCTTATCGGTTCTCAGTAACGGAAACAGTTAGGATGACCTAGCTTTCAAAATTCATCTGATTGAGCACGGGTGTTGCTACATGACACATTCTGAAGGCCTGATGATGACCAGATAAGTGCTTATCGGTTCTCAGTAATGGAAATAGTTAGGATGACCTAAATTTCAAAATTCATCTGATTGAGCACGGGTGCTGCTACATGATACATTCTGAAGGTCTGATGATGACCAGGTCAGTGCTTATTGGTTCTCAATAACAGAAATAGTTAGGATAACCTAGCTTTCAATATTTATCTGAATGAGCACGAGTGCTGCTACATGATATATTCTGAAGGTCTGATGATGACCAGGTCAGTGCTTATTGGTTCTCAATAACAGAAATAGTTAGGATGACCTAGCTTTCAACATTTATCTGAATGAGCACGGGTGCTGCTACATGATACATTCTGAAGGTCTGATGATGACCAGGTCAGTGCTCATTGGTTCTCAATAACAGAAATAGTTAGCATAACCTAGCTTTCAATATTTATCTGAATGAGCACGAGTGCTGCTACATGATACATTCTGAAGGTCTGATGATGACCAGGTCAGTGCTTATCGGTTCTCAGCAATAGAAATAGTTAGGATGACCTAGCTTTCCATATTTATCTGAATGAGCACGGGTGCTGCTACATGATACATTCTGAAGGTCTGATGATGACCAGGTAAGTGCTTATTGGTTCTCAACAACAGAAATAGTTAGGATGACCTAGCTTTCAACATTTATCTGAATGAGCACGGGTGCTGCTACTTGATACATTGTGAAGGTCTGATGATGACCAGGTCAGTGCTCATTGGTTCTCAGCAATAGAAATAGTTATCATGACTAGCTTTCAACATTTATCTGAATGAGCACGGGTGCTGCTACATGATACATTCTGAAGGTCTGATGATGATCAGGTAAGTGCTTATTGGTTCTCAACAACAGAAATAGTTAGGATGACCTAGCTTTCAACATTTATCTGAATGAGCACGGGTGCTGCTATACATTCGACACATTCTGAAAGCCTGATGATGACCAGGTAAGTGCTTATAGGTTTTTAGCAACGGAAATAGTTAGGATGACCTAACTTTCAACATTTATCTGATTGAGCGCGGGTGCTATCACATGATACATTCTGAAGGTCTGTAATCGTTATCATAAATATCATCATCAGATCGCAGATTTACACCTTATAGGTTTACAAGATCAGATTAAATTTGCTGACAAAACTTCACATTCGTGATTGGTATTGCCAGCTAATTTGATTTGACCATGTATTTTCCATTATTAAGTAATGAAGTTGGGTGTTTGATGATGACTGGTATAAATAAAAATAAAAATATGTTTCGATCTTTTTTTAATTTTTGCTCACTAAATCTTAAACCCTAATTTCCCGTTAAAAGTTATTGAAGTCCAAGTACCGTGAACAGGTCGGTTGGTCATTTATTGGCACTGGTGTTGGTGTTGATGGTGCATGTAGGCTTTCTTGAAGTACACACATATTATTATCTTCGTCTTCTGGTTTTTGTTGCACCCTTTTCCGGTCTTTCTTGTTCTTTATTGCTTCTAATACATATGGCGGATTTCTAATGTCCATATTTCGACTATGCCGTGGATCTAAAAGTTCCGGCAAAATACAATTTAAATAAAATTTACATAATTTTATTTTCATATTATTTAAAAAAAAATTATCGTCTCTAAGAATTGACTCTGTTTTTAGAGGCTTTGATTCATTGAACCATACTCCAAATAAACATTTTGCTTTCCGAGTCACATGCAATTGTCCTTGAACTTGGTAATACCAATTGTGGTTTTTATTTATCTGCAAATTGCCCGAATTATCTTTTACCCAAAAATTTACTTTTTTTTGAGATATGGCTTCGTCTAGTCCTATCTTGTGCGCTGATATTGGACATTTCACTTCTACTATCGCCTCTTCTCCAATAAGCCCATCTGGTGTAGCTCCTAAATATGGGATTTCAGGATCTATAAAAAGTCCGCATGGTCTGATTTCAACATTTTCTTGCCTAGCCAACTGATCTAGCGCTTTTCTTTCATGTTCTCTTCCATGCTGTACAGGCGCAGCATCTATGTTTATTTTGTACAGCAGTTGTTTGACTATGCTGGCACAACTAGTATCACGCCTCATTTTAACTACTCTTCCAAAGTTTGACGCCGTCAACAAGGAGCGCCGGAGTTCAAGCCATTCGCTTGACTCACTCTGCAAAATTGTTTGTCTTTCAATTTTTCTTCTTTCTTCCTCACTTTTGTCTAAATTGTATAGAAAGTTCTCCTTCATTTGTTCTAGTATCGAATCGCTCACATCGGGCTTTATACTTTGTTCTCCGTAATCCTTATTTACGGTGCCATGTGTCTGTCGTTTTTTATAATGCATACGTTTAACTAAATTTCTCTTTCTGCGATACTTGTTATCTAAGGTGCCCATTTTACCCTTAGGACTTCGCCCAACGATTGTTTTAAATAATATGGAAACAGGTTTCCTTTTAGTGTTAAAGGTAACTGCAGATGCTGAACATCGAGTTTGGTATCCACGCCGGCAAGAGTAATTCACTCTTTTGCCACCCACAAATTTGGCCACCACGCTATGAAAACTTTGACTTCTGGAATGTCCTGCAATAGTATTAATAAAAAAACATATTTTCTGCCATACAGAACTTGTGAAAAACGCTTGCGGCAAGATTTCAACATTCTGGGAACTGTTACAGAAATGGCTTTTACATTTGGTATGATTTCCAAAGGCATGTAAATGTACAGTCTGAATATCTTCAAAAAGTTTCTGAGTGCTGAAATCCAAATTTTCTAATGAGTCGTGGTATTTTTTGCTGCATTTTCGTATAGCTGACCTAATGCTCATGATGCGTTTTTTTGTTATTAATTTTCTAAGACTTATAGGATATTTCGTATCAGTGGTCAGGTTTTCAATTTTGTTGCATAAGTTTCTTAGAAGATGGTTTCTACATTCTACCTTTTCAACAGTAAATTGAGGATAAGGTCTTGCTTCCAAAATTTTCGCATACGTGCTAGAGTCCCCATCAGAAATGAAGCGGCCATAAATCAGACCATACATTTCGACAGATGCTTTAAAGCCTTCCACAATTATTGTTGACTCCATGGCAGTTGATGATCCAGTAAAATTTTTAAAGCACTGGAGAGACCTTGCAGTTTGATTTTTATTATGGTCCTGTGCACATATGCTACAGTATTTATTTTTAATTCCAAGAAACAAATTTTTTTTTGTGTGTCTTCCAATTATGGCAGCAGCTCCTGACAGAGCTGAGTAGTTTTTTTTGTAAGACCTTTTACTCCAGCATCCGTCTACAACCACGTCTATAATAGGTATCCCATCTTTGTTAACGCAGCCTTTTTCTAAAGCAATTCTTTTTTCTTCTTCAGCAGCTTCATTCATGGATTGGCTAAGTGCTTTATCCCAGGTGTTGGAAACAATGTCGTGCCGTTTCTGATATACAAGTTCAGGCATCACGGGCAAGTCAAATGCTGATAACAGTTCCTCTAACTGAGAATACCCTATACCGACTGAAACTGCAGCCGCGACCGCTGCTGTATTAATATCTAAGTCGCCAGTTACATTACAAAGAGAAAACTTCTCTTTATACATCAAACATTCTACTGTAAAGTTAGATGAAAGTCCTACACGTTTCTCTCCTATGAGTTTCAAACTTTGTATACCACAGTTTAAAGCACCATGACCACCTATTTCTTGAATTTTGGAAAAAAAGTAACCTATGTCAATGACTCGTCTTCCAGATATATTTTTTGTTTCTGCTTTTGATTGTCTTTCTTCAATAACCAAATCTGGTAAATCTTCTTCATCTTGTTCAAGCTAAAACAAACATTTTTAAAATATACAAGATGATTTTGAAGAGGTTCTGGAGCCGAAGTACTAATAAAGTAATAAAGGAATGGCTTGGCACCCATTTTATGATCTTGAAACAAAAACAAAACTATGCCTAAAACAGAAGCATTCCAAAAACATTTTTCGTAAGCATGTTTTTTTTGTTCAAAAGCAAAGAAATTACTTTGTCGTACGTTGTACAGCCGATATGGGGTCAAAAAGATATAATTATACCGGATGACATTTTTACCATCTGAAAATTGTTTTGGTTATATTTAGTTAGTACCATTGAGATTGTAAAAGTTTCGATTATCTTAAAAAAAAAACATGAAAATTATTCTTACTACATCCTACGGCCCGTGCGTAAAAATATTACTAGCCAAAACAGGAGAAGATAGCAAACAGCGGCGTAGGCTGAGATCGCGCATGAATAAAAGTTGTACTAGAGAGAGAGAGCGCGGGACGCGGGCGAGCGAGTATACATGAGCAACTCGTGCACCTGCGAAAGGATATCAAAGAGACCGGTGTCAAGTGTGGCAGGCTTCAAAGGATAGAATCGCGCTACGAATTCATTGATAAATTCCGCGCAATTAGTAAAAAATAAATAAATCGATAAAAAAATATCAATAGTTCAAATCACATGTTTCCGTTTTTGTTCTTATATTATGAAAATTTTACATCAAATATGTAGTATATTAGTAATAGATTGATTTCTTTATTGTAAACTAAAAATTAAATATGCCGTAGGCTTTCAACTCTATTCACCAAAGGTATACCCACTTTAATCAAGACAGTAAAAAAAGTCAGCCGGTATATAAAGTGTAAATTCTTTATAACGTAACTCAAGGGACCGAGCATTTTTTTCGTTGTGGAGTTGATGAAAGAAAAATAACAAGATTTCACCTATCAATACTTTTTTTTAAATATTTGTATCAATAGGCTCCTAATTACATTATCTGAGGGCGGCACACGTGTTCTAGGCAATAAACAAAAACAAAAGCAAGACGGCTATTTACGACCTCAGGTGCCTTTTTTAGAAATTTCGGCACCTCAAAGACAAATTCGGAGCCTTTTGTTAACTGATAACAAAGATCAATACTGATAATAAATGTTTACTAAAGCCTAAATATGAACGTACTTTTTCATAATAGAGAATGGTTGTTGCGTTGTAAAGAGTGCAACAATGTATGAGTTTTTAGGTAAACCGACCAAAAATAATAAAATTATGCGTTATATTAAGTTTTCTGTTATATAGAACGATGTTATAAAGAATTTACACTGTATATATTTAAAATTAACAGAGTCAAGGGTTAAAGAAAAAACGAAATCGTAATAAAATATCGTATCTCTGAAAAATAATATATCTATACATATATTAATAGATGCCGCAGTGTAAACAAGCAAAATAAGTTACCGGCATAACTTGCACTGCCTCCTCGTCAACTGCCATACTAGGCAGGTCGTATGTTTCTGTTATCGGTTGAAGTTCCTGATCTTGTAATTGAGAATTTTGCTGGTTTCTTAACAGCCTGAAAAATAATAGCTTAAGTAAGATAAGGTACTGTTTTTGCTATTACAGTCTGGTAATAAGCCACACACTATAAGAAAAAAAAGAAAAAGTATTTTAACAAGGTATTTTTTCTTAAAACCAAGTCTGACATTTTCACAGTCGTCTTAGTCTCCATGTGCCCTTTTAAATGAGTCCAAACACGACGGTTCTACGTAGTGCCTTCAATCAATGAGATCCTATAACCACTTTTGGAGTCCACCACCAGGTAGGTGACATCATCAGTCACCAAGGTCTCCATGAGCTCTTTCAAATGAGTCCAAACATGACGGATCTACGTAGTGCCGTCATTGAGATCCTATACCCACTTTCGGAGTCCACCACCAGGTAGGTGACATCATCAGTCACCAAGGTCTCCTTGAGCTCTTTCAAATGAGTCCAAACACGACGGTTCTACGTAGTTACGTCAATGAGATCTTACACCCACCTTCGGAGTCCACCATCAGGTAGGAGATATCATCAGTCACCTAGGTCCCCATACTCCATCAAACGAAGTTTTCAAGTTGCAAAACGATCAAATAAATAAACACCATAAAAATAATAATGTATCAAGATCAACACTAAGAGGGTAGGTACTTACCGATAGTTTTGGAGAGCTCGGCCACGCTTCACTTTACATTTATTTTTATATTTAGGCATAATACTCAAGCTTATTCTATGTTGAGTTTAAACCACAAAACTAAACTACAAACTACTTTTTATATATTTACAATCTTAATTTCTATTCTTATTTTACAAAATATCTATATTTGTACTATTTACAATAGGATTTAATTCAGAAAACATTCAAAACGTGGAGTATAGGAATTAATTTAAAAAAAATAACGCACGTATAGTCCACCCGTCACAAGAGTCATCGAGACACTCATGCCCTGGTAACTTAGAACATTATTTTAAAATGGCGAACAGTGCCATCTATCCTGTATACCGGGGACTTTTTATTGCAGTGTTACCACTTTTTTCCTCTTAAAAGATTTGGTATTGTACTCGGATTATTATTTTTTATATTTTTCATTAATTAGTCCAGGTGCACAAATAACAATTATTTGACAACCAAGTGTAATCTATTTTCAAAACAATTGATTAAAAAATTGTATGTTCTGTGATACTTTTATGATGATAGAATCGGAGTAGGTAGTTTACTGATACCAAACGTTAGCAACACTAAGTCTTAACGTCACAAGAATTTTTCCACCGGTGTGTTTACATGCTCGTGCGCATTTTTCTTGTAATTTTTTGGTGTTTTTGTATTATTACGTTGAGTTGAGCTTCAGTTCCTCCGTATATTTCAGAAATACTGAAATTCCAGCATAGGCTGTGGCTCCATAAAAGTGTTGTGTTCTTCACTATGAACTGGTGCAAAGAAGTCAGCAATGTCCTCACTGGCAAGAGCTATTATAATTTTTGCAATGAAAGTGACGAAACTGACCCCATCTTCCTACGGGCTCGAGAACATTATAACAAAACAAAGGGTGCGAAACGACAGAGGCAAACAGGAGTCGAAATAAATGTTTAATTAATAAATTCATTCAATAATATATTTTTGTATTATTAATCTTATTTTTTTTACCCCATCACCCAAAGTATATCTAAAAACGTCGATAAAAATATGCTTAATGACGTTAAGCATATTTATATCTATGTTTTTAGACACACAATATAAGTTTCGAACAAAAGAAATTTAAATAAAACAGCAATTCATTTGTAAGTACACACACACACAACACACACACATCGACATAAACACCTACCTATATAGATAGATATTTAGTTCATTGCCTGGCGTTCAGAGGGCGTTGGTCGCTAACTAAAGCCGATAACGTCAGTTGCCAGTCTATCTCAATATATATATATTAGTCTATGGAGACACTGACGTATCGCGTCCCGAGTATGGTTCACGCGAATTTTTGGGTTTTTAATTAATATTTTAACATTTTAAAAGAAATGCGAAAATACATGTAATACAAATTGTTAATTACGTCATTACGTATTTTTTGGTATAAAATTCGTACCAAACTATTCAGCCGTTACAGAGACAAATTACAATTTAGGTTCAAAAAGGATCTATTTACTACGATTTTTTCCAAAAATTTGGGAAAGTTTATTAAAATTTTAAACAATACAATTTAATTATAATGACCTTAAGTATAACATACATTTTTTTCATGGAAAACGCACAAAAGGATTCATCAACAAACTTCTTTAAACATACGGTATTTTTGGGATTTGACCAATGTAATCCCCTTAACTGTAAGGTAAGAAAAAAATAAACTATTTTTACTATAATCATACTGTTTAATCATTTTCATAATTTAGTGTTATTCAAAACTCGTATTCCGATTGTGTGTCATTCGTCAAATTTGTTAGTTCCTCATCGAAATCAATTTGTTCTGGCTCATTTACATCATCATTCCTTGGCGTTTGTGGAGACGATTGCATAGGTGCCGGTGATGTTTCGCATCCGCTTTGGAAGGCACTGCGTTGAATGGATGTTTGATAGCCACTCTGCATAGGCATTTGAGCTGATTGGTAGCCACTCTGCATAGACATTTGAGCTGTTTGATAGCCAGTCTGAACAGTTGTTTGAGATGTTTGATAGTTTGCTTGGACGGATGTTTGTGAAGTTTGATAGTGGCTGGGATAGTATGATGGTTGGTGTAAATCACTTAATATCTGTAGGACACGACTTTGGAAAATTATTGTTTGATTATCATTCAATTTTTCCAATGATGGCAAAATTCCTTTAAAAAAAGATAAATGTCTACTTTCAGGTGTTTTTAAAGCAGCTATAATATTCTTCTCAAATTCGTCTTCGTCAATTTTTCTTTTACGCGATGCAGGCTGGTAACGTGGCATGACAGGTTGCTGGCTTTGTTGGGTTGAGGTGCTTGGTCTTATTTCTTCATCGTCAAGACTTGATGTTGTTTTATTTTGAGAATTCTTTTTCAGAAATAGGAGCTGGTCGTATAGATGATATTGTTTAATTTTTTTGGCCCCAGCTCCGGATTTACATTGCTCGTTTAATTTTTTTTCGTATTTTGTAAAATTATCCTTGATTCCTCTCCATTTCTTTATGACATCGTTACCTAAAAAAATATGACGAATAATGATTTATTTTGTTTTCTTTCAGGTACCTGGCGACGGGAAATACTTTTAAAGATATGCATTTCACATATTATCGTGGAAAATCTACAATAACAGGAATAATAAAATTTGTTTGTCGTATTGTATGGAACATTCTTAAAAGGTTGGAATTACCAAAAATTACAACAGAGCTGATGGAACAAATTGCTCAAGAGTATGAAAAAAAGACCAACTTTCCTAATTGTATAGGAGCGCTAGATGGAAAACACATTCGTATATTGAGCCCGGATCACAGTGGATCCCTATTTTTCAATTATAAAAATTATAATTCCATTGTTCTATTAGCACTTGTTGATACGAATTACAAATTTATATATGTCGATATAGGTGCATATGGTAAGGAATGTGACTCCACTGTTTTTCAGAACTCAAATCTATACGACTTATTAAAAAAAGGTCAATTATCTATACCTCCGCCAAAACCGTTACCTGGCTTTCAAAAAGAAATTCCTTTTGTCTTCGTGGCGGATGAAGGATTACCACTGACAAATAATATAATGCGCCCATATTCTGGGAAGTTTTTATCGATAGAAAAACGAGTTTTTAATTATCGTTTGAGCCGAGCCAGACGATATGTTGAGAGCGCTTTTGGCATACTCGCAAATAAATGGCGCATATTTCATCGACCCATTAATGTTTCTTACGATTTCACAATAGACATTATAAAAGCATGCTGTGTATTACACAACTTTGTATTGAATCGAGATGGCGCACAAACGTTTGAAGAAATGATTATTGACGATTCTTTGCAAATTTTACACGAAACAACACATGAAAGTAGAACAGGAGCTAACATAATCAGAAACGAATTTTGTAATTATTTTAATAGTAACATTTGAGGTCTTAGTTGGCAGTTAACAAAAATATAAATGTTTATAAGTACTTACCGAGTTTTGTTTTTTCAACACTATTTAACTCCTCAAAATTTGAATATAAACTTGTACACACTTCCCTCCATGCTTCTGTTTTTAAAAATTTGTCTTTGAATTGTGATATAGTTTTGTCCCAAAGGACGGGACGTTCGTAAATTAAAGATATCAGGTGGTCGACATCGTACTGCGCCATATCGCTTAAAAAACACGTGCAGGTCGTTCAAAGTATGGACACCGACTAAACGGCAAAGCGTTGTCGCATCGCAGATTTGTACGCTGCGGCAGCGCATCGGAAATTTCCACGATGCGTTGTGCGGCGTCGTTGATTTTTGCGATGCGACGCCGCAACGCACTGTTGTGGCCTGGCCCAAATGTATTCTGTTCGCCATAAGGCTGAATAAGTTAATTCACTTATATATAAAACACAGATTGGCCAGTTAAATTGATACACTAGTACACAACTAATAACAATTTAAAATTTGAGATCTTACCAACATGATCGGAATCAAATTCACTCTCGATTCCATCCACAGACAACGATATCATATCTTTAACCTTTTCCTCTATAGGCGTCAGAGGGGGAGCAGCACTAGGTCCCCCTCCTGTGCGATATGTTTCAGCACGTATTAAAGCAGCCTTTTTCCTAGTTGTCCGTTTAATACCTTCGTATTTCGCTTTAAAAGTTTTAGCACTCCGAAAGTTCGTACCGCTTGTGCTATTAAACAATGCCTCAAGTGTCTTCCAGCACTGCTCTTTTTCGTGCCAAGTAACTGCGTCACTCTTTTTATTTTCAAAAATATTTTTATGTTGAGCAACAAGTGAGGTCAGAAGCTCAACTTCTTCCCGGCTGAAGTTAACACTTCGTTCACGTTTTGGTGTCGTCATTTTAAACCTTATGAGTATTTAGAGAAATCACTGTGCACAAAATGTATTTAGCAAGTACACTTAGATCGCAAGAATAACAGAACAAACAGAAACACACAACAAATAAACGAAACAGTATCTAAAAAATACCACGGTATTAGTGACTGTCAATTGTCATTGTCAAACAACATCTCGTTTCGTTACACGCAATATTCAATAACCATCAAATCGTTTGTATAAGTTTTTTTATAGAATATTAACCGTTATATGAATAATAACTAATTATATCAAAATATTAAAGTAAAACAATACTTTTCGTGTACAATAAAATAAATGTATAAATAGTTTGTGTTAACTTTCTCTGTATTTAATGAAATGACATCAAGAAACGGAACGTATGTTTATGGTGTTGCCACCGCGCTTCCGTATAGGTCCCAGATAGTTATGTGTCAGATAAAATAAGTTTGTGAAACGCAAAGTTTCTTATTCAGAACTTTTATCATCCGAATAATTTATGTGTAACACAGCTATTTGGCACTTTATCCGTACATTGTGAAACAGACCCTAAAAATGTTAAAATTATTCTTTTAAAAAAAGGCCTAAAACATACTTATATAAGAAAATTATTAAAGCTTACCTGAAGCGAAATAACTTGAAGTAGAGATACAATTTAAAAACAAATCGATGTCCGTAGATACAAGCCAAATTCGTCGTTTTAAGAAGGTACCAGAAATCAGTAAACAAGCCAGGGTGAGATTATTATTTACACAACACAGGAATTTCTCAAATTAGGAGCTCACTCTACGAACCGAGGTAAGCGAGTGAGATACCTGGAACACAGCGCGCGCTCATTGTTCTAACAAACACCCAATGAGTCATACAGGATACTTGCTCCTGATTGGTCGTTGCGTGCGGTCAATGCGTTGTGAACATAGATGAACATGAGATAAAGAAACAAAAGGCCCTGTCTAAGTTTTGTCTCATACTGTCAAGCGTTATTTCTAATTCAACAGTAAGGGACAAAATACGGTGTAACTATTCCAAGGTATTTTTGTATAAAATAAAATACTGATTTCTTTCACCATTAGCTTACACTGGTAGCGTAGATTGATATTATCAATACGTTTTTCACCTTAAACACAAATTTGTGCTAGTTTCAAAAATCCGGAACAAATATCACAATAAATATGAAGTTCCGGTATTTTGGAGGCATATCCATATTATCCTCTACGTTTGACGTCAACGACCTTAAATCAATCTACCTACTCCGACCTCTGGCCATTTCAGCATTTGGTATGTCAACGCCTTGTGAAACAATGTTATCAAGGCGTCGTTTTATTGCCGCACCCACTCCATCAGCGGCTCCTTTTCCATGCGACGCCTCGCTAAAGTTCCAGGTGAGGTAAGGAAATCCTTTTTCTTTCGTGAGTTTGGAAAATAAGTAATTTATTTTTTCTGTATATATTGGCTTGTTGGGCCGTCCGAAAAGAAGTGAGTCTCTATAACATCCGGAAATTCTGTTCTTACGTAAACTAATACCAGTTCCAAATGCGTCCAAATTGCTTCTGGGCAATGCTCGTTATTGGGTGAAATGGACGCAAATGGTTGAGGCTACCTTTCTTTGGTGTGTAGGACTCCAGTATGTATGGTGATTTGGGGCTTAGATCCCCCCAGTGCATAGGCTGTACTTCTTTTGTTAATTTACACGTATAATTTTCGGAGAAGTCAATATGCACTGCAACTTCCTGTACTGTTAAATTGTTTATGCAAGATAAATATTGTGAATATTGATGTTTAATATTATTTACGTGTTTCTTTAATGTGTTTAGGTCATTATTATACAGATTTGTTAATTCACCCATTGTGCTATTCATACCTTTTTTTACAATTTTTTCGGTAGTTTTGTTCGTTCCGTCACTTTTATCCACATATTCGAGTTTTACACGTACAAATTCTTCCCAAATAACCACCTCATCACGACTGTGAGCATCCCAATCAAAAGTAATATCGTTATTGCAGCATGTGGTACATTATCCATAGGCACATTCCTTTTAATTTATGTCACATACTACTCTTGAAAGGATTTCGTCGACATTTTTGGTGTCAATCAATCCTGAAGCATATAGCTTGTTAGTTTTAAGTTTGAAATTTTCATGCTTTATGCATCCGCACGTGTCCCGATCAGAATGTTTTGGATGTAACACATAGAATGGCTTATCCCTTTACCGCATGGATTTTTTAAATCCTTTGGAAAAAATATATGTCGGTATAGGGCATTTATAGGTCCCCAAAAAAATATTTAAAAAAATATAGAAGACCATGTAAAAAAGATACATAGGTAAAAGTAATTGTTCCAAATATGGAACGCCATGCGTTCTAGTTCTAAAACTCAGACGTTCCAAATTTGGTACAACATGCGGTGTGATCGAATTATGTACAACATTGAAAAACAGGAATTAAAAGAAACAACGTGAAACTATGCTATTTAATTAAAGAAATTATGTGTGAAAGTTTTTAAAACAGTTGCGATCTTTGTTGAAACAAAGATAACAACCACACTTTTCGCACATCACTTGGGATTTCTGTTTGCATCCTTCCAGTTTACACCATTGGCGATCGGTTTTCCAATCAGGCCAGTGGTTGAACCCATCTCCAGCTACTTCCATTGGAGGTAGTTCTATGCGTCGCCTTGATCACCCCTTTTTTATTGCCTCAACATCTTGATTCAGTGGTCGTCCTCGTTTGCGTGTAGTCGGAGTATATACTTTTGAATCTTTGTGCATCAATACGTCTGCTATGGCTAACTTGAAGTCAAGCAGTGGAATGTAAATATCTTCACCTTTCTGTTTCATGACTCTTCGCCATAGTAACCAGCTATTCACGCAACAGAGATCAATGAAATGGAAGAACAGCCGGTGGTACCATTTTTTACTGCGGATTTTGATCCTATAGAAGCCTAACATGGCATCTAGTAAATCAACACCACCCATGTATTTGTTATAAATAGTTACTGCTTTTGGGCAAGGAACATCAACTCTACACTTTTGTTTTTTGGAATATCTTTTCATAACTCCCATTGGTTCCTTGCCTACGTAGGATGAACACAAACTGACTGCTTTATTGTCGACCCAATTGGTAACTGATAGCTGAACGTCATCAACAGTAACACTTTTTTCGGAGCAATAACCTCGTTCTTTCTTTCCTAAAGCTTTTTTAGATATATTTATATTTGGAGCTCTTCTTAGTTGTATTGTGCCTAATGGCAGAAAACCTCTTTTGTGCAAGTTTGCCATTAGCTGCAAACTAGTGTACCAGTTATCTATAAAAATCTTATGATTCAAATTGTCTGAGACAGTCTCCATTAGTCTTTGTACCACATTTCCTGGCACTCCAAGATCAGGGCAGTTTTCTGGCTGATCAGGGTATTTTCCTCCGAATAATTCAAAATCATAGCTGAATCCACTGACTCCGCTTAATACATAATTTAGATAACCCCATTTATGGGGTTTCTTCGCATTGTACTGTCTGATCCCCGAAGTTCGGGCCTTGGTAGGGATCATCTGTTCGTCGATTGACAAAAATTCCTCTTTCGGAACTTTTAGTAGCCTTTCGCGAAGGATTTTCATAAGTGGGCGTATTTTCTGAAGCCTGTCAAACTGTGGGTCATTTGGTTTTAGTTCGTTTGTTTTGTCGAAAAAATGCAAAAATCTTTTAATCTCTTCGAATTTGTTGCACGTCATTACATTTGCAACTTTTTCAATATACGTGCCTTCCTTCCAGTAATGCCGAGTAGTTGGCAGGTGTACTACCGACATGTATATAATAATACCTATAAATTAATAGATGTCTTCATGTTTCACTGAATGCAAGTTTTCGGGTGAAATTTGTGCTGCGTATACGTTGCTTTCTTCCTCAATTAAATTTACAGCAGATGACGGAAAAAGAAATTTGAAAAACTCCATTGGAGTATTTAGCTGCATAATTTCATCCGGAAGAGTTTCAGATCCCAAAAAAGCAATATTGGATTCATCATACTGAATATTGTCATTCGACCACACCAACTTATCTTTCTTTTTTTTCTTACTTGAAGAAGCTGCCTGAGAAGTAGAAGGTTGATTGTCTGTAAAATTTTCTAACATCTCCACATGCTCTTCAGTACACTCAAGAAACTCAGTTAGTTCCTCTTCTCCTTCTTCATCTTGTTCTCCTTCATCTTCTCCGTCTGAGGAAGACGTTTCTTTTTCTTCATTTATGTGTAAAGGATCTTGAGTATTGTAATCATCTTCATCTGATATATTTTCATCCTCACTGCTCTCTGGAATTACGACGATTGTTTGTCGAGGACGCATCTCCATTTTTTCTACAATTAAAATAATTAAGCAAATTTACTAAAAATAATTACGTACCTATACACATAATTTTATACTAAATATACTCAGGGCTGGTAGATCATACAAAAGCCCATAAAATACAATTATTTAAATAAACTCGTTATGCGCTACTTTTAATTATCCTACTTAAAAATTACATTAGCTGCAGGGTTTAGTAATACCCTGAAAGTATAAAAGATCTTACGCTGCATAATGTTCCCGATTCGGAAATTGTAAATAGTAGGATATTATTGGGCATCCTACTCCACCTTCGTTCCTTCGGCTCACTCCGTTCGCCTCGTCACTCTCGGTGGATAGAATGCCCAATAATATAAATGAAATGTTATGGTTCAACGTCTTTTCCACTATTTTAGTTCTAAAACTCAATATTACCTTTTCCTTATTTTACCATAACACTCACTATTTTATATTGAAGGACGTCCATGGCCAGGTTGCTCGTACATTCATTCCAGTTAGCGATTATGAGTTATAAAGGTTAATGTAAAACAACAATTGACTCATTATTAATTTAACCGTTTCAAGCAGTCATCATGAAATTTGTAAAACAACCACAATCGTTACATGTAAACAAACTTTATGCTAATTCTCAGGAGACTGGTTTTCGTCATGGAGAATTATTACCTAAATCGGTACGATGTATTATTTGTGGGCCATCAAATTGCGGAAAAACTAATTTATTAATTGGTCTTCTTATACATGAGAATGGTTTAAGATTTCAAAATGTTTATGTTTATTCTAAAACCTTGCAACAACCTAAGTACGTGTTTTTAGAAAAAGTCTTGCAACGTGTACCAGGCATTTCATTTCAGAAATATCATGAAAATGAACAAGTTCTGAGTGTTCAGACCGCAAAACCAAATTCTGTAATCGTATTTGATGATGTTGCTTGTGAAAATCAAAATAGTATGCGTGATTATTTTGCTATGGGAAGACACAAGTTCATCGATTGTTTTTATCTAAATCAGACGTATAGTAAAATCCCTAAGCAGTTAGTAAGAGACAACGCAAATCTAATCGTACTTTTTAAACAAGATGAAAGAAATATGAGACATGTGTATGAAGAACACGTCAACACTGACATGACATGGATTGAATTTCGGGAAATGTGTTCAAAAATATGGAGTATACCTTTCAATTATGTTGTAATTAATAAAGATTGTTCCAAAAACAAAGGATGTTATAGAAGTAAATTTGACACGTTTGTAGTCTTTGATTAAGAACATGACTTTATACCTATATAAGGCTATAACCTGTCTGACAGTATTATTCACCGTACGACGCTTAATCAATTACAATCTGTTTTACCAATATGGAAAAAACATTGAAACGTCAAATTGTTGATGCAGCAGAAGCAGTAAAGATAAAAGTACGAAAAATGAGAGATACTGAGATTAACAATAAACAAGCACTGGAATCTGTTTTCAAACCTGTAACAGAACCTCTCAACATAATTGCTAATGCTAGTAAGCAAAGTCCTCTCCTGCGTGTTAGTGATGATTTTGCTGATGTTCCGTTTGTTAACGAAAAATTGCAGAAACAAAGAACTGATAGCGCAGGAAGTAATGATAATAATGACGGTGAAGATAAATATGAATCCGATATCAACAGTGACTCTTCTTATGAATCAGTAGTTGAAAGTAACCAAGATTATGATACGTCATCCTGGTCAGTGTCTTCAGAAGCGTTGGTAGATATTCCATTTGGAGTTAGAGCAGACCGTGGGAAACTACTTTTAGGTTCTGCTTGCATAACGATCAACGATCAATACATCACCGTGGCTGGACGTAAATACCGAAATACACCTGGATTAAAACAGTTGTTGCTTAAGAAAGATGTAGACTTAAGCTTGGTTACAGATAGTGATATGCAAAATTATAAGTTAATGCTACTTGATACAAATGCACATCGTCGAGACTTTGAGCCCAGTAAGCCAATAAAAAGTAATAAAGGACAAAAATATTTACAAGTTATTAAACCTCTTTTTAAACTGAAGAATGCAGTTCAGGGAAAGGGTCTACCGTTACTAAAAAAGTGGAGAAAAGACGTAGATTTAGTGTACTGGGATAATCCTAATGAACTAGTGGAAAGGTTGAAATTATTAATTGCATCTAGAGATGCTGGCAACACAGGATTAGATAATGAAATTATATCTATCATTGAAGAATTGCGTGAATGTAAGATTATAAATAAGTAAATGTTTAAAAATATGTTTATTTTGTCATCAGCCTCTCGATAAAATACACCTTAAACATGAACGTAGATAAATTCGGACACTACATTCACAAAAGAATGCGTTTATCAGAGTTATTTGATTTTAATGAAAATGCATTGTTAAAATCAGAAAACGGAGATTTTGATTTAAAAACATCAAGACTGACAGGAATTACATCTCCAATAGAAGCAAACGATGCTGTTAACAAGGATTATGTAGATCGAATGAATGCTAACACGTTAAAAGAATTAAATAATCTGGCTGTGAATAAGGATTATGTAGATCGGTTGAATGCTAATATGTTTAAAGAATTTAATAATCTGATTGCTACATTGCGTACTCAAATTATAAAAGATGCAAAGGGTACAGTTCAAGCTACTTTAAAAGCAAGGTTACCTGAGGTTTCAACTCATTTGCAAGATAAGTTTTATACTAAAGCAGAGGTAGATAAATTACTTCAGAAAACTCCATAATGGTAAAACAGCAAATTGTAAATGAAATACACAAAGCAACACGAAGAAATTTCCCTCGTCGTTCTGTTATTCTGAAAGGAATCCATGACTTATGGCAAGCAGACTTGATGGACATGCAAAACCTGAGGAAATATAACAAAGGTTATAATTTCATCCTTGTGGTGATTGACTGCTTCTCAAAGTATGCCTGGGCTGAACCGTTAAAATCGAAAAATAAATTTGATGTTACTCGTGCATTCGAACATATACTGCTTAGTAGTTGTAATGATCCTGTTAATTTACAGACTGATATGGGAACCGAATTTTATAACATCACTTTTCAAACGCTTATGAAAAAGCACAACATTAACCATTACTCATCGTTTTCTACTAAAAAAGCATCAATTGTAGAGAGACTGATAAGAACTTTAAAAAATAAATTATATAAATATTTTAGTCTCAATGGAAACTATAAGTGGCTAGGTCTACCATTGGAAGATACATTGAAGAGATATAACAACACCAAACATCGTACTATTCAATTTAAACCGGTTGATGTGAATAAATGTAATGAACAAGTTATCAAAGAAAATATAGAAAAAATAAACAAACATGATTTGGTTCAGTGGAAGCCTAAATTCAAAGTTGGTGATTGTGTTCGTATAAGTAAATACAAACATAATTTTGAGAAAGGTTACACTCCTAATTGGTCAACTGAATTATTTATTATAAAAAAGATAAATAAAACCTTACCAGTGACATATCACATAGAAGATCAACGAAACCAAAACATATTAGGAGCTTTTTACGAACAAGAACTGCAAAGATCTAATTATCCTGATGTGTATTTGATAGAAAAGGTTTTGAAAAAGAAAGGAAATAAATTGTATGTTAAATGGTTAGGCCTAAGCAGTGCAGAAAACAGTTGGATTGAAAAAGCTGCATTAATGAACTAACTATTATAAAACCATTTTCATTCGAAATCATATCATTCTAATTTGAGTAATGCAAGGGGGTGGACTAGTTAACAACATAATTAATAATCTACCATTCGAAGTGCATTTGCCAGGATACAATTATTGTGGACCAGGAACCAAACTTCTTAAACGCTTGGCGCGAGGTGATCGAGGTGTAAATAAGCTAGACGAAGCTTGCTTGCAACACGACATTGCGTATACAAACCATACAGACGTACCAAATCGTCACAAAGCTGATTTACAACTACTTGATATGGCTAAACAAAGACTTAAATCAAAAGATGCAGGGAAAGGTGAAAAATTAAGCTCTTGGTTGGTGAGCAAAATTATGAAAGCGAAACTAAAGTCTGGATCAGGCATTAAAACATTTAAAAGCTTAGTTTCGAAAATAAAATCAAAAATTAAGAAACTCAAACACAAAGATAATAAGACTTTAATAAAAGCTGCTTACTTAACCGCAAAAAAGTTATTTCCAAACATTCACCATCGAATTCGAGTACCCCGAGTAATACCCATACCAAAGACTGGAGGAGTTCTACCTTTAATTCCAATTTTCGCTGGTTTATCGGCTTTAGGAACTTTAGCTGGTGGTGCAGCTGGCATTGCAAAAACCGTTAATGATTACAAAGCAAGCAAACAAAATTTGCAAGAAACAGAACGACATAATAAAGCTATGGAGGCTTTAGTGTTGGGTAAGGGTTTATACATTAGACCGTATAAAAGTGGTAAAGGATTGTTTGTAACATCTTCAAAAAACTGAAAAATATGCTACCCAATCGCCCTCTAACTGATGTAGACATCCGAAAGTATTCAAGACACATTCCATATTTTCGGGGGGTCTACATGAAAGATCGACTACCTTCGAAGCCGAAAGACATTGAATGTGGTATCGTTAACTTAGACGATTCTAAGAACGAAGGAACGCATTGGGTAGCTTATGCTAAAGTATACAATCACTGTGAATACTTTGATAGCTATGGAAATTTAAAACCTCCAATGGAATTGATGCAATATTTCAAAAATTGTGATGTGTTATATAACTACACAGGATATCAAAAATTAAACGCAGTCAATTGTGGTCATTTATGTTTAAATTATTTGTTGACTTTTTGGAATAAATATGTATTATAAAATAAATGCTTTTCTTTTATATCAATCATTTGCAAGATGTCACTCACTTTGTCGATAACTGGAGACTCGTCAGTGTTAACTACATACTATCCTAATACTTTACAACTAGACGGAGAGTATGAGTGTGCTTTATTGCACTTTTCAACATTTAATTCTATTCCAAACATTGACAAAAGTAATAATAAGTTCTATTATGGCATTAATGAAGTTATTGAAGTACCGGAAGGCACTTATGAATTACAAGATATTAGCGATTATATAAAATCTGAAATAAAAAATGCAGCGATCAAACTACGGTGTAATAATAATACTTTAAAAACTACAATATTCTGTACAAAAGACATTAATTTTATCAAAGGAGACTCTTTTAGAAGACTATTGGGGTTTAACAAACAAATTTTAACAGCAAATAAATGGCATGTGTCACAGTCTCCAGTCAACATTCTACCTACAACCGTAGTCAGGATTGAATGTGATATTGTAAGCGGTTCATTTGTGAACGGTGAACCAAGTCATATTATTCACGAATTTGCACTTAATGTGCCGCCAGGATACAGGATCATAGAAATCCCGAAGAACGCAATATACTTTCCAATCAATCAAAACAACATAAGCTGCATACATATCAGACTGTTAGATATAAACAAACGATTAATCAATTTACGTGGTGAAGAAGTGCAGGTATATCTGCATCTTAGAAGAAAAAGATGATTGACTACAATAAAAATGTGTTTCACCAAGTAAAGAATATCAGTTCTGCCCGAGCTACCTATCGAAGAAGACCTTTCTCTAAGAAGATAATAAAATTAACTAAAGACAATAAAGCGTTCCTTAGAGCGATCGGATTGTTAAAATGAATATCTTAGACGTTTTATCCGCTCCAACTTACGATAATACTATAGAAGGAATCGAATTTCATTCCTACAAGCCGTACGTAACGAGTTTCAACAGGAACGATGAAATCCGCATTCCCATCAACCAACAGGATTTGTACATACTTCCTTCAGCTAGCACACTCTATTTAGAAGGCACTGTTATCGTAAACAAAAAAGATACGAAAGACAAAGCTACTAGTATCAATTTCACAAACAATGGTCTACTGTACTTGTTTCAAGATATTAGGTATGAGTTAAATGGAGTGGAGATTGATAAAATAAAAAATGCAGGTATAACTACAACCATGAAATCATTAATATCAATGAATGAAAGTGAATCAAAAATGTCTAATGCTTGGGGCTGGAATATCGATGGTATAAAAAATATTAATGGTGGAAAATTTTCTGTTTCTATTCCACTACGTAACATCCTCGGGTTTGCTGAAGATTATAAAAAAGTTGTGATAAACAGCAGACATGAACTGATATTGTTACGAAGTAATACTAATTTGAACGCTGTAAAACTTAACACCGGCGAAATAGTGGACGACGTTCAGATCAACAAAATTATATGGCGCGTACCGCATGTTAAAGTATCAGACAAAGAAAAAATAACTTTGTTAAAACTATTAGAAAAAGATAGATCACTTCAAATGGTATACAGAAATTGGGATCTGTACGAATATCCAGCTTTGCCTAAAACTACAAAACATACCTGGTCAATCAAAACTTCATCTCAAATAGAAAAACCAAGGTACATTATTATCGGGTTACAGACAAATAGGAAAAGCAATGCAAGTTCGGACATGTCTCAATTCGATCACTGTCATGTTCGAGACGTTAGAGTATATCTCAATTCAACTTATTTTCCGTATGAAAACCTAAATACGAGTTTTGCTAATAACAGAATCGCTTTATTATACGAGCAATACACCAGATTTCAACAGTCGTATTACGGACGTCGACCGGAACCCATATTAAGCGAAAAACAGTTTAGAGATTTAGCACCGCTGTTTGTCATTGATTGCTCTAGACAAGCGGATAATCTAAAGACAGGGCCAGTTGTGGACGTGAGAGTAGAAATTGAAAGTGATTCGGAGATACCAGATCAAACTTCAGCATATTGTCTCATTCTGAACGATTGCATTGTTGAATACAAACCATTAAGTAACATTGTTAAGAAGATATCATGAAGTCGGACACCCTTATAGTGGAACTCCAAGGATTTAAAGATTCTTTAAATCATTTTATTGTCAAAGAATTGGCCATTGCGAGTCCTGATCATACACAGACGTTCTTGGTGAAACCACCATATTCATTCCATTACCTAACACTAGAAGAAAAAAAGCAGGTGAGATGGTTAGAAAGAAATCGAGGAATTTACTGGAGTGAAGGCTACATAGACTACAAAGAGTTTAAACGTGTTATTTTACCATATTTAGAAAATAAAAAAATTATGACAAAGGGTTTGGAAAAGATTACGTGGATTAAAGAGTTATGTGCAAACTGTGAAGTGATTGACATAGGTGAGAAGGGATGTCCTAATTTTGCGACATTAAAAAAAAAGTTCTGTAAAAATAAAACTGATTTTAATTGTGTGAACCATAAATTGAATTGTGCATTGAATAATGCTGTGTGTATTAGAAAATGGTATTTTGATAATAATATGTCTGTATTTAATTTATTTATTTAATAATTATTGTGTTGAACAGTTCATTAAAAATGTCTATGTACTCAAGAGTGTTTTATTTAATATAATCAGACCCATATAACAAACTTTAAATTAGCTGCAGCAAAATGATAATCCTAATAAATTTTATTTCAAATATAGGTACTTACTGTATTCTAAACGAATTATTCTAATAAACATTCTGAAAGCAAATAACCTATATTTATATCATTACACTAGAGCTAATTTAAAGTTCGAGTATTTATAAGTAATACAAAATAAAACATAATTTAAACTACAAAATATTTTTATTTACTTTTTACATTATTTACAATTATTACAAATTAATTTTAACTACCTACACAATAATAATAATAATAGCTGTTCCCACATAGTTTATTTAATGTTACCTTACATACTTAACTTAAAAAACTTGTGATGACTGAACAGTAGCCCAACTAGATTCATCAAAGAAATCTACATTAAGTACATATTTTTCATTTTATATTTATTTACTTTTTACATTATTTACAATTATTACAAACTACTTATAACTACCTACCCAATAATAATAATAATAGCTGTCCCCACATAGTTGATTTAATGTTACCTACATACTTAAAAACTTGTGATGATTGAACAGTAGTCCAACTAGATTAATCAAAGAAATCTACATTACATATTTTTTCTTTTTATATTTATTTAACTTTATTATATTTTTTTAGACTAGGTATGTACAGGATAAAATACAAAAGTTAATTAAAATAAAACTTACATATTTGTTATTTTAAAAATGTATACATTCAAAACTTACACACCATAAAAACCACAAATGTTTAAACACTAAACAATAAGAAAGCAAATAAATGTTATATATACCTAATAATAATATAGTCTGATAACTATAATATTACTTACATAATTTATTATTGCTTATTACTATAAAACTTAAACAATATAGTAGATACTTACAAAATAATGACACCAGTTAATAGTTCATCAGTAATAACAACTGTCCCCACAAAGTTTTTTTGATATTTTATTAATTAACGATTGCGTCTCCTCCATTACATGGTCCACCGATTCAGTCACTATATACTGCGCACTTAAAATTACCACATCGTCATTGTCACTTGCAGATTCTTGTTGTTCACTGATGTCCAACACTTGTACCTGGATCAGTCGTAATCCTTTTTTCTTCTCATTGTTTATGACGAATGATTGACAGGTAGGCAGAGCTGACTTCTGTTTTACACACTCCCGTCTTGTTCTAGGCTTCTTGTTGACAGGTCCGCAGTCTTGTCTTGCTCTAGGCTCCTTGTGAACAGGTCTTTGTTGTTCTGGGATATGCCAGCTTAAACTCGGGGTCGGAAAACCTTGCGCGTATTGCGAGAAGTCGATAATATCTGGTGAATCACACATTATCAATGATCTGAAACAACCGAAATAATAATTAATTATAATTACATAAAAACATGATGAATTAACGTTATAAATATATGGGTAGTTCTACAATACTTACAATTCGTTTCGTTCTTATTCGACGTGATATGACCGCTCCGGCTAACGGTCTAATAATGAATGTTCTACACAATAATACGACTGTGGAACGTGGATAATGTGTAATGAGACTCCATAAAGCCTTAAAGCGCTGTGATTCAATTTCAAGTTTCAACACGTTCGAGCTCGTGCACGAGCACCTGTTCGGTGTCATATTCTACACCGCGCGTGTGAACTTCGAGCCATGAGTGCTATGTCATCAAAAATGAACATTGCATGTTTTATCCAGGTGGAACCTGTATCCTCGTGCACAACATGGTGTAAGCCCTGTATGCTTTGTCATCAATAAGGAATGGAAATGAAACAGAGATAAAATCATAAAATATTATTTATTTAAGTATATATTTAGTAGGTACATACAGATAAAAACAACAATTACAAGGGACACCAAGAATACACACATTTTAGAATTACATAGATATAATACCAGCTATAATATTATAGCTGGGTTCAAAAGTAACTTCAGACGATACTATTTGAATTAAATTACAGGACAATATTATATTTCATATTTAAAGATTAACAAACTTTTTAAATTAGTAAGTAAGATAGTAGGTACGTTATAAAATTATCTGACTTTCCATTTAGGATGTTTTACAATCAATAAAATACTTGATAGAAATGTCACTATTGTAGGTTCCTAATTACATTTTTAAGTATGGTAATACATTACATAAATATATTTGCATTACCCCAAGCTAAAGTAGATACTTTATCAAATGATAGCAACCGTTTATCATCATTGCTTGAAAGTGCTATTTTATTTACGTTCTGAGTGAATATTTCATGTTTTATTGACCTAAACATTACATTTTTTTTACGAATGACATTGCAATTGTACAAAACATTTTTATAATCAATCATGTTTAAATGTTTCGTTACACATTTTTTTATACCTTTGGCTTTTTTAATTGTTTTTTTTAAGGTTTTAATACAATAAAGCTTTGAGCGCAGTCCTACGAATTCTTTAATAACTTTACCACCCATTTCGTCCTTAAACAGTCCTGGGATCTTCTTATTATTAATGGGCAAGTGATATTCATTGTTTATGTCATAATTAGAGGTATCAAAATATTTTAAAAAATTGAGCTTGAAATCTTTATAAACGTTATTAGTCTGTACATCATAAATTAAGCTATCTGTGTCAGTATAGCACAATTCAATTCGCTTACCATAAAAAGGTTTCATGACAGAGTAGTGAAAATCGTACATATGGGTCTTAGATAATTCTAACACTATGAACCCTATATATATTGGTTTATTAAGTATAACACGCGAAGGCTTCATTTGTATTGCTACTAGATCATCAGAAAACACAGAAGCGCTATGAAAATATGGACTGGCTATCAATTTCTCAGCACAAATAGTCATTTTCGTTTTATTGTTTGAATCGCACCATTTGTTAACTAATTTTACATCTACTCTTTGTTCAACATTTTCCAGAGTCTTCCCAAAAATACTGTTATTTAATAATTTGAAAAAATCTTGTTCAAACGTTGATTCTGCTTTTTGTCGTAGTTGAGTGTTAAGATCGATGTACTGTTTTAAAAAACAGCTTTGCTTAAAAACAATTACACGATGAATCCTTCGTAACACCAATCCATGTTGTAAACATTTTTTTAAATGAACGTAATGAATAACAAAGTGGTATTTGTCATACAAATTCGGTATTAATTTTTTATTCTTACCACCCGGTGCAACAAATTTTTCTGGACAAAATGGAAAGTCGTTATGTTCATCGTGCAATGTTTTAGGATATAATAAATCAACTTCAAGAATATACCCGTTTTCCGCGGTATCGCTTATATCTGTTAAGCTCAATTGCAAATCATCTATTTCCTGTCTACTCATGAATCTAAAATCCGAATAAGGCAAATATTGACACATGCTATGACCATATAAATTGTTGCAATCTAAATAAATAATAAATGAATTCGGCAGAGACGAGTCGTAAGAATCCAAGTATTTATGATTGGCTTTGGCATGTCTTTTGGAACACATACAAACACCTCCACGAATACCTTCTTGTATCATTCTAAAAATTTGAACATCACTTATCAATTCTAATTTAATTCTAGTTTTCAAAAGCATTGCATCGAACGATAGACTTGGTGCTGTAAGATAAAACGCGGGATCGAGATTATAGTATTGTTTACAAGTTTTTCGAAAACTTTCAAACACGTCTGTTAGCAAAAGAACGTCGGTTTTAAGATATAAATCTGTGTACATACCCATATTTTGAATATTAAATACTGACCAAATGGTTTGAGCGTGTTTATAGTCTTCATCGCTAATTGATTCATTAGTCAAGGAGTTATGAAAATGATTTTTAGATGGTAAACATATATCTTCGTAATGTTTCCATTGAGACATGTAATCGTATGGGTACACTCCTTTACGGGTAAGTAGATCAAATTGTGTTTTTTCAGGAAAATAAGATTTTAATTGCTTAAAGTCTTGTTTTTTCATTGTTCTTGCTAACTTTTCTAAGCTAGTTCCTAAAAACTTGAATGAATCTACAAATCGTACCTGTATGCTTTCATTATTGGAAATCGGAATATACTTCGTGAAAGAAATATAATTTTCTTTTGTTTTAGGTATGACTTTAATAGATCCCGGAGCGTTACCTAATTCTTTTATGAAAAGATGGCAATCATAACCCGATAAGTTATGAAAAAATACAGGTAGAAATTTAGGCATTTTATATTGCAGGTTACAGTAACTGTGAGCTGCGCCACGATATTTACCAGTCAAATGACAATGATCGCGTACCCTATCACCTAACAAGAAATTCTCACAAATATGACATGTATCAGAGTTTTCAAAGTCGAGAGCATTCTCATTCGTGTAAATCATGGGAATGGTATTATTTAAAATTCTATAAACTTTTTTGGTATCTTTATAGATAGACTTCACAAATTTTGAAACACAATCCGAACCACGATACGAGACATAACGATTATAGGTTTCATCTAGAGTGCACGTAATATGATAAGCGAAAGCGATGGGCACATGTCGCTGTCTCGTAACGGTGCTCGCCTGAGTTGGGTCAGGGTCGCAGGAGTCGTACCGCTCTAGCATTGTTTCAAAATCGGCGTATATAACAAATGGTACAAATTGCTTTCTGCCATAATTTTCAAACTGAATGAAAGAGCCTTTTGGCGGTAGTTCAGTAGCAACTCCTCCACAACTGTGTGAAGTAAGATTATCACAACTAACAAAGAACATTAAACAAACATCACAAAAGTATAATTTACTGTGGTGCTTTGTTATTTGATTTTTAACAAGACGCGGTAAATCCGTAATGAGACAATAATGTGATAAATCATCTTTTTCTAAGTAAAGTAAATGGATCACTTTTTCCTTCAAAAATTTTGGTTTATAAAGCGGTCCAGTCACGGTATTATTTTTTAAGCCATAAATATATATACAAATATCAGGATTATTTAATTCGAATCGAGCAATATCTGAGAAACTCAATGGAAATTGAATGTCTTTTATGTTTAACACACTTTGAAAATTGGGGTAAGACGATACTCTTTCAGGATGAGTTTTTGCTGGATATAAAGCAGCAACAACTGACCATAAAAAACAATAATTATCTTTATTGCGAATATTAATACATGCTTTTTTTGATTTAACTACGGTTGGCAACTCGATAAAGCTTGAGCCGCGTAAAGGTTGATATTTGTTAACATTAACTTCCAAATGCGAACTACTTATAAATGTCCAGCCACTGTCACGATCTTGAAATTCTTCTAATTTTTTTTTCAACGTGTTTCTAACCTGAGATGTCAATAAATCATATTCATAATTCTGATGTACCACATAATTCTTTGTAGCAAATGATTTCATCTCCTGACTATCATTTTTAACCATCAAAAACAAAGCAAAATATTCAAAATTAATTTTTAGACATACATGATCTTTCAGAGATTTGTTGATTAATGTTTTGATTTTTTCTTGATTATTACTCAAAAACGAATCTAAAGAATAATTTTCACTAGTGTCAATAATTCTATAAGAAGCTATACGATTTCGGAACGCAGAATTAATTAATTCAACACCTTCGCAAACGTATGAAATATTTTTATTTTTATGATTGGTACTGCGTAGATGACCTGTCCAGTGACTGCGCTCAACAGATGTGTTACAAACAGTGCAGAAAGGCATTCTAGCGTAATTAATTACCGGCTAAGTTAAAAATAAAGATTTATTTAGGATGTCCTAAATATTAATTTTAAATTAATTACCTAAGTACATTTAAAATGTATCTTAGCATTATAATATACAGCCTCTGAGTCTTTGATCAACTCCTAAGCCTTGAACAAGAATTTAAGACATTCTACCCACTAAGTTTAAAAAAAAACATTAATTTTAGGTGTCCCAATTTAAATTTTAAGTGATTACCTAACTAGATTTAAAATTTATCTTATCACTATAATATACAGGCTCTGAGTCATTGAACAACTCATGAGCCTTATGCATGAATTTTTGTAGTGAGTTCCACTGTGAGCTACCTTTCTCCAGTTGAAGTTTCAAGGCAACTTCTGCCTTCTTCCAACGCTCCTCAGGAGCAATGGAGATGATATTTTCTTTATGGAATACCTTCAGTTCCACAAAAAAGGCACTGCTTAGATCTGCTGTCCGTCGTACCTTCCCGTTGGCTACGCGGGACAGCAAGGATGATCCTAAGTCCGACTTCGGAGGAAGGCCATCAAAGTCTTCCAAACCGAAAAGGTCGGTGCTCCTCGGTTTCTGGTCACTGTAAACAATTAAAATTTTATTTTAATAATCTAGAAGAAACACTTTTCTAGATTCAAACTATGTTGCATGATAAAATAAGTAAGTATATATTTACTTAAAATTATTGTTACAAATAAAAGTTCTCTATTGAGATCTATGTTATAATATAATAAGTGAGACTAATGAAAAGGGATAAGTCAGATAAAGAGTATTGATAAACTACCTTGATCCTGATTCTACGACCGACGAAGCTTTGCGCTTTGTAGTTTTTTTCGCAGGCAGGGTCCTTCTCGACACGACCTTTGTATCAGTTGCCGGGCTCTTTATGTAGTCAGACATACGGGAAACGTCGGAGTCAGACCTAATGTACAACAAAAAAAGTCATGTTTAATATAACAAAACAAAAACCTACAAGGTCTTTTTTGAAATACAATAAATAAGAAATCTATCAATTTATGACAGGTCGTTAACAGTTACATCAGCCGGCAGGCAGAAGCCAGGTACGTAGCTGAGTAGCAGTCACGATGGATAAATAGGACATGATAATTACAACAGCCGGCAGGCAAAAACCAGGTCCGTAGCTGAGCATTATAACTTCAAATTTAAAATTAATAAGTACTCACTTACATGTTAGAAAGTCGATATTAAAGTACCACTAGTACTACTTGTCACTTTGAAGATTCCGGAGCGAATGTAATTTATTGATTGAAATTAATTCGTTTATATACACAAAAAATACAATTTCAGCACAAAAATAGATAATTTCAATTTTAAACTCTAAGTACAAGTCTTACAGTTGTATATAAAAAATGACGTTTACGTCATATTTAACCGTATTGATTGCATATCAATTTTGCTAAATTGTAATTTGTTAATTGACACAGAATAAAAAATTACAGTAGTTTAACTTCATAGAAAACGGTCGAGATTACGCGCTTCGAAATTTCAGTGTGCACAATACGCAACAGCCTCGGAGGGTGATAGTTACGCACATACGCGGAGGGTGCAACATTTAGTTACTTGAAATTTGACACGAAATTATCAATTGTATTATTCAGTGTTGTGTGTTTGAATTCATCAATATTGAAACCAGAAATATCATTTATTACATTATCAACTCAGTCGGCATTTCGACGTATTCCACATTAGGCATTCGCTTAAATGGCACCTGAATGCATTTCTTTCAATGTCACTGCCGAGACATACTTCTGCTTCTTTTATTTTTACTGTGTCATAAGTATTGAGAATTGAAAAATAAAGCCGACAAAGTGAACCCGATCCCAAGTAATTTTAAGTTGCAGTTAAACTCGGAAATTGTTATCATCATATAAAAACTAGTGCAGAGTAAGTTAGTTTACTCACTAATAACATTTTCATTCGTATTATTAAATAATCACTTACACTTGCAATGAAAGAAACCAAGAAACTGTAGGTATCGTGTAGGAATCGGAAGTACGTGACTGAGTTATGGTTTTATAGTTGTCCAATTTATCTATAATAACATTAACTCTAGGATTTCAATGCTTCTCCAATGTATTTATTCATTTATTCTTTACTCTTATTATCCCTAATAACCTCAGTGTTCTCTTTTTTCAAGGTCTCTTAATTAATTTTAAATCACACTCAATAACAAGTGGTAGATGGTTCGACCAATAATTCGTATCGTACTTGATACAAAATATATCATTCATATAAATAAAAATATATAATCTTAATACGTAGAAGAATGAAACACGTTAAAACTAGAAGCGATTACAAACTTTAAAAATTTACGAAAATAATATGTAGGAAGTTCTATAAAAGACTAATTTAGTGTTTACAACATGATGGTCACATTACTTAACAATATAAATGCATGGAATGCAATTTATGTGAACGTGGGAAGCGTGCATTCCATTGTCATTGAAATGTGCCGATTCGAACTAATAAAGCTGACTTATACATAAAGCTGATTATATACATAAAACTGACAACCACCGGGTACGGTTACCGTCTACGGAACAGACTACAACAGCGGATCCCCACACAGTTTGTACACCAGATTGAATAATGTGAGATATCGACGGTTATGAATCAATAGTGTTACGTAAAAACTGATATAAGCACTAATGATTGTTAACCGTCGATGCGTTTCTGATCCGGCTGCCGTTGTCAAGTGTATCAGCGCCTTAGCTTTATGCATACTGGACAAGGATCGACTATCCGTGGGACCGCGCTTGCCACTTGATTTTTACGTGTTGATGTAACAGGATGTATCGTCTGTAATGTGTTAAACTAAATTTAGATGTCCTCGAGCCAATCTGGTCACAGAATAAATGTGTTCAAACCTAAGGGTGCGCGCTATTTTACTTTTGTGGAGAGATATGAGACAATCTGTCCTAAATTTAGTTTAATGTATGCGGTATCCTAAAGTTCAGATGTCCTCGAGCCAATCTGGTCACGAAAACGGGTATGTGTGTTACTAAACGACAATGCACCATCCCCAAGTATGTGGAGAGACATGAGACAATCTGTCCTGAATTTTAGATTACTGGTTCGTTCAGATATAGACCTGATTATGTTAACGTGTAAAGTTTTAAAGCAGATGGGTGTATTGATGTAAAAGTATGTATCGTCTGTAATGTGTTAAACTAAATTTAGATGTCCTCGAGCCAATCTGGTCACAGAATAAATGTGTACAAACCTAAGGGTGCGCGCTATTTTACTTTTGTGGAGAGACATGAGACAATCTGTCCTAAATTTAGTTTAATGTATGCGGTATCCTAAAGTTCAGATGTCCTCGAGCCAATCTGGTCACGAAAACGGGTATGTGTGTTACTAAACGACAATGCACCATCCCCAAGTATGAGGAGAGACATGAGACAATCTGTCCTGAATTTTAGATAACTGGTTCGTTCAAATATAGACCTGATTATGTTAACGTGTAAAGTTTTAAAGCAGGTGGGTAGGTGTTTTTAAGCTGGTGAGTATATTGAAATGAATCCGTCAGTTGAATTTGAGGTAAGACATCTATATCAGAAATATTATTGAACATTCTACTCCACCTTCAGTTCCATCGACTCACGAGGTCAGCCATCGATATCAGAAATATTAATATTATTGGGCATTCTATCCACCGAGAGTGACGAGGCGAACGGAGTGAGCCGAAGGAACGAAGGTGGAGTAGGATGCCCAATAATATCCTACTGTAAATGATTGATTGGAGCGCATATTGTTCCATATTTAGTGATAAAGTATTGTGGTCTAACACTGCATAATGTTCCGGATTTGGAATTTTCAAACTATTGACTGGAGTGCATAAAGTTCCATATTTGGTACTTCAAAAAACATAACAACTGCATGGTGTTCCAAATTCGGAACATTTAAAAAATGATAATATTCACTACATAATAGGTTGGGGAAAAAGTTTCTTCGCATTTTTTAAGAAAATTCAAAATATTTTTTTAATAAAGTTTATTTACATTTAACTAAAGTATGTAGGTACCATTTTGTTCGATAACTTTTTGCCATCTTGTAGGTAGGGACATGATGTCATTGCTATAGAAATTTTGGGACTTCTGGTCAAAATACCGCGACAAGTGGTTTTGGCAGTCCTCTCGTGATGTTAACCTGACACTGCCTAAAGAATTCTGAAGAGACCGAAACAGGTGGAAATCTGAAGGTGCAAGGTCAGGACTATACGGCGGATGCATTAACACCTCCCAGCCAAACTCTCTTAATTTTTGTTGGGTGGCTAAAGATGTGTGAGGTCTAGCGTTATCATGATGAAAAACCACACCCCTTCTGTTGATTAATTCCGGCCGCTTTCTCTCAACTTCTTGCTTTAATCTCATCAGTTGTTCGCAGTAGAGTTCAGAATCGATGGTCCTGCCTGGTGGTAACAGCTCATAATGAATAATGCCCTTCCAATCCCACCACACACACAGCATCACCTTGTTGCGAGTTAACCCGGGTTTCGCCACAGTCTGTGAAGCCTGACCGGCCTTTGACCACGACCTTATTCGCACGTTCTTGTCATACGTGATCCACTTTTCATCACCAGTTATCAGCTTCTTCAAAAATGGTTCGGTTTCATTACGTCGTAATAAAGAATCACAAATGAGTACACGGTTCATTAGGTTTCTTTCAGTGAGCTCGTGAGGTACCCAAATGTCGAGCTTTTTTGTGTACCCAGTTTTTTTCAAATGCGCCAAAACTGTTTTGTGGTCAATTTCCAGTTCTTCAGCTACGTCGTAACTACTGGTATGCCGATCTTGCTCCACTTTTTCAAAAATGGCATCCATTTTATCCGTAATAGGGCGACCAGAGCGACGTGCATCTTTGACATCAAAATTTCTGGATTGAAAACGCTTAAACCAAATTTGTGCTACTCTCACAGACACTACACTAGGTCCATAAACATCGCAAATTTTTTACGCGGCTTGCGTTGCATTTTTACCTTTTTTGTAGTAAAATTTTAAAATGTATCGAATTTCTTCATTAGATTCCCTCATCTTGACGGTACGAAAAACAAATGAAATCACACATTTTCCTAGTTTGAATTTGGAATTATGTTCTTTAAAATTTAAACTTTCCATGATACCAAAACCAGCCAGATACAAATAGTATAGCCGAAGAGATTTTATTACAAGTTCATACATACTATAATGCGAAAAGACTTTTTCCCCAACCTAATATTATGGTTTGAACTTACTTCTTTTGCCGTAAAAAGCCTGTGGGTCCATTGTTGTATCAGGTGAATCACTAATTTTCTTCAGATATTAACAAAAAACCAATAAAAAATCGTATTGAAAACCAGCGAATTGACAATCTGTCAAATTTTGGAAACCAACTGACGAATTAGTCGATTTTAGTTCCTAGGCACCTCTGTAGAGGCGCCACTGGCGCATATTAGGTGAGTTACACTCCCTACATACGAATTAGTTCCAAGAAAAGATCATAGATGTCGCAGGAATAAATATTTTATACCAAAAGCTGAATGTTCCAAATTTGTGACGATATGCGGTAATGGGTTATGTTTCTTGAATGAAGACAATTTTGCTTTACCGCCTTCGCTTTTGTATTGTTTATAGATATCTTTTAATGTTTTAAGCAAATACCTTTGTTTTTTATTTTCTTTGAAGTTTTTACCTCTTTTTTCCGCCGTCGCCTTACATCGTCTCTTTCGTAAAATTTCTTTACCATTTTTTTGTATGTTCCGGCAGCATATGCTTTATTGCGCTGTGCTCTTCCTTTTAACCCCAGTATTAATTACAATTTACGCTTTTGCCTATGTTTTTTCACGACTTCGTTTTCTGACATTTTTTTGAAAACGTTACGTTCATCGTTGCTTTTTGTGTATAAGCATTCTGTATCACATTTGTCAAAATATTTTGCTCTAAAATAACTTTTTTCATTTTATCTGTTTCTTCGTTTGTAATGTTTGGTAAATTTCCTTCTATAAAACGTGTAACGGAAAGGGTATATACATACCAGGGGCACGGCTTCTTGGATAATATCAAACGATATTGGAAGGGGTTTTTAATCTATTTCTACATGTTCGGAAGTTATGAGAATTTTTAGTACATTGATACCAGAAACCGAACTTTTCAAATTGAAATAAACACATCAGTCGGAAGAGATTTATCGTGATATTGGCAAGTAACGTGGAAAGTTATTGACCTACGTAGTGCGGTGACACATTTGTTATGATTTGAATTTAAGAAACATATGAAACCGAAAATTTGGTACCAATATTCATTAATACTCCAAGTATTTTATTTTGAGCTGAAACTATGTATAGTGGTTTTATGCCAGCTGTTATCTTTGGTGCTTAAGGATAGTAATAAGGTTTCTGTTACAACCTGTATATGTACAAGTTTTGGATAGAGGTGTTGCAATGTCATTTATTTTTGGTGTTGTTTTTTCTTCTGACTGAAGGTGCAAAAGTTTCTGTAATTTAGTATTTTTTTGGTTTAATCGGTTGTTTCGCTTTCGAAGTAATTCCTCAGCATACCAAGATACTTATGCTCTAGTTAACTAACAAAAAAATCCTGTATGTATCTAACCTTTTTCATTTACTTTTAGTGCCTTGAAAGATGATTTTCCCTTGATTTCGTCTCGAAGTTCCATCAACTTGCTCTTCTGAAGCATTAACTTCTCAATCTCAATCTGATTCCGAAACAAAATCGTAGATAGTTTATGAAAAATAACAGATAGTTAAGACAATCAAATACTATGTTTATTCAAATAATATACAATTCTTACTTAATACTCAATGAATAATCAGGTACTCACATTATCCTCGTCTTCCATTGCATATAAAGAAATATACAACTCAAACAAATAAGTTTTTGATTAATGGAACTAACGTTCAACCAAAAAACCAAACACATTACAACAAACTCAGAAAATAAGAAAGTCTGTAAAATACACTTGCGGTTTGTTCACGCTATTTTCCACGATGAAATGTCAATTATAAAGTCATTTTTCGCGCCATTTCTATTTCACTGCAACACATACATAGGTACGCTTTGTTATTATTTATGGTATTGTTATAATAAGTTAAGAAATGAGGTTTATCAAGTACAGTTGGTACAAGTATCTTGATACATACAAAGATAATCGTAATTATCATGTTTCAAGATTGGCAAGTTGTTTGTACACAATATAATATCTAAGAATATCAACATATAAATGATTAAAACAATAAAATGTTAAATGAACAAATTGAGCTATCAAGTTTGTTAGAGTAATAATGTGTTTTTGATTAGCAGCATAGCTTGATAAAACGATAAATCAATTATAAATGATTAAAACAATAAAATGTTAAATGTACAAGTTGAGCTATCAAGTTTCGTACGGTAATAATGTGAGTTTTGGCTAGAGAGCATAACTTGATAAAACGTTATATCAATGTATGAACAGAATATACCAGGAATTATTAATTTTACATGTTGTTTTGTTAAGTAGTGAACCCTCAAGACTGAAATATTATGTTACTACCGAAGGTACATAGGACTGTCATTTTTTTTCCTATAGTAACACAGGCGTTGGAAACGCAGAAACGAATTAAAAAAAAACATGTATGTCGAGATATTAATGTATTCTCGCCAGCCAAGGATGTTTCCTTTACCGTGTTTACATGCCGGTTAATTTTGCTGTTCGACCGTAAATATCGTCTTTGCTTGTCCCAGCTTGAAATTCGACCTAACACTCTTGAAAACTTTAAATCTAATTTGTCTCGCACCGCTCATAAAACATTCCTATTCATTTTTTCTACCGCTAAAGTCCGGCTGGGACGCTATCGTCCCAGCAAGTCGTGCACCCTTCAAGGCCGGCTGGTATGGTAACGTCCCACCAAGAAGCAACGGGTCTTTATGCTTATGCTTAATATAAATAAGGTTAAATATCGTCTGCGATTATTTAACTCTATGGGCCGATAGCAATATGCGTAAACTACATCATTGAAACGCATAAAAATACTGTAGCAAAATTTAAAAAAATAGTTGACAGTGACGTTTCGAGCGCGTGTGTCGACAGAGCGTTATCGTGTTTTATGCTCTCTAGTTATTTAGTGTTTTTTCTTATTTTTTGTGCATATTCGACGTTAAGTGGATAAATATTCATTTATAAGTAGTTATTACATCGTTTTAGATAATATTTGCATCAAATAGCATCATAAAAACTGTTTTTTTGACAAAAAGTGTTACGTAAACAAACCGTTGCTCAAGGTTGTGATTGTTATGTGAATTCTGATTGTTTTGAGTGTTTCACAGTGAATTAAGTGTATTCTGGTATTTGTAAAGGTAAGTAAATAATATTTATGTTATGGAAACAATTCGAGGAGGATTTATTCGAGGGGTAAAAACATACGATAACTATTTTTATAAGTTCTTTGAATGTTCGAGTGCACAAAACGATCGTGGACCTCCGCGCGTTGTGAAAGGAGAGTGGCAGAAGTACATAGAACGCTGGCATTAAAGTTTTTTAGTTCCTACAGAAATAAAAGTGGCATGGTGTGATAGGAATTTTTACGAGCTTTTATTAAAAAAAAAATCTAAAATAATAACAATGGGGGGGATGAAGAGAAATCTTAATTTTTGCAAAAGTGAAGTTAAGTGCATTAATGTTTGTACTTTAATAGGTACTTTTACCTCTTTTACTATTTTAATGCATACATGTTTATTGTATGCATAACATTTTGCTAATTATACTTTGTAATGACTTGAAAGATTATAACTACTTGTTGAAGTTTGTTTAGTTCAATGATTTAGGTACCCGCTGATCTTAAACTTAATGACAGTTTAAGTGTACTCTGTCCGTTTTAATTAAACCCAGTAGTCAAAGAAAACTCAGGACACGTGGAGCGGGAGGGCGTGTCAGACTTTTACTGACTAAAACCCACCCGTGTTCCCTCAGTTGCCTGTGTGCCAGGGGCGGCGGTATCTCTTTCGAACAACCCGCACCCCCGGCAGGCATCGGCCCTTGCGGGCCCCTCTGTTGCTGCTGACATCTCTTTGAGGCGCGCGTGGAACACAACGCGCCGTCGACCCGGGCTTGGTCCTTACCGGACAGCGAGCTACCCATTACTCGCCGTCCGCAAGCCCGTGCCTACGGTGGCCGGGAATCAGCCTGGGATTCCCGACGCCCAGGGCGTCTCCTGCGAAGGCCACGGCTGTGAGGGCGCATGTACTGCATCTCCCTCACGTGCGCCGCCTCCCTCTTTGCGAGCATTACTGCTTCGCTGAAGGAGGCGACTGCCAGCCATGCCCTCTCGCTCCGTACCATGGCCTGGACCAGGGTCGGACGCGAGAGATCGCCGCCGCCGATCACCTCCACGAGGACACGGCGTTGCTCCGCCCAAGCTGGGCAGACCTCCACCGTATGCTCCACCGTGTCCTCTGGGCGATCTTCGCAATGGAAACACCCGGGCGTTTCCTCCCGCCCTATCCGAAACAGGAACCTCCCGAAACAGCCATGTCCGGTGAGGACCTGTGTCAGGCGGAAGGTGAGGACGCCATGCCGCCTCTCAAGCCACTCCTCAAAGAGGGGACTTACCGCCGCAATCGCGGCGTGCCCAGCACTTGGTTGCGACAATCGCACTTTCCACGTCGAAACTCAGGACACTTTAGACTCACTTATCGGAATTTAAGCTTAAAATATTATTAAGAGCGTTCATTCCACGCGGGCTGGCAACGGTGCATTTATGGCAGTTTTTCATGATTAGTTCATAATAAACAAACAAATGTACATTTTTTTTTTTAGCCAAGCACTAGATCGTTGGTATTTATAATTATTTTTAACATTTACTCATTAATAAAAACGTTTAATATGCAATTAGAAAATAATTGACGATATCTCGATTTTCATAAGCAAATACCAAAATAACTGTAATAAATAGCATACAAACTTCAAAATACCAATGATCTAGTGCATGGCTGAAAAAATGTTTACTTTTGTTTGTATTTAATGGAATAATAACGAAAAACTGCTGCCATAAATTCACCGTTGCCAGCCCGCGTGGGGATAATCCTCTTAAGGATAATTACCTAAGGACACCTTATTTATTCATAATATTTTATTCATGCTCATCATCATATATTAGCAAAATATTATCTAAGAAAGGTGCAGAGGGAGACAGGCTATCTTGATGCCGTGCCCATGCCAAGTACCAGATGATTGAAATGATATGGGCACAGCATCCTACTGTTCTTCGTCCAACAATGCAATTGCAACAGTATTGCTTTATAGCTTCCCGGCCACTGAGAGAGCTGTCAATCAAAATATAAACAAAGTATATCTTTCTTCCTACATGTCTAGACTTAATTCTTCCCCGTAAAATCCACAATGTGTTTGATGTTGACAGCTCTTCCAGTAGACTGCTGTCAACCTCCCTGCATACTTCTATTATACACGTTTATTTTTACATCGTTCTGGAGCCGAAACACAGTAACTCCAGACGAGTAACAGTCACTATTGGCATTGTTATTTTTGTTTTAAGACATTTAATAAAGAAGTTAGAAATTTATCACTTTTTTTCTGTCATTCGAGTTAAATTTTAGTAGCGCTTCCACTATTTCATTCATAAACGCAAGATCGTACGCGATCTGCTCGGTGATGACGTAGCGCGGCACAGCTGTGCGTGTGCGTCAGTTCAGCGCGCCCGCGGTGGGTCAACGGACGTCGGACGAATAATCCGGCTGCAACTAAGTACGCACGGCTACACATCAAGCTATTCAATTCCAGTTTACGCTGATCTTGCACTGTACGGAAATCCTATTCAATGTGAGATCAGCTTATACTGGAAATTTATAACTTGAGGTGTAGCCATGTGTACCTACAAGTAGGTATTTCATTTCAGGTACGATTTAGGTTGGTGTAAGTTCATTTGTTACCTCCATCATCTCGTATCGAAAGCACGGCACGGTGTTTACCACTATCACATCTCGTAAACGTGAGAAATTAATTGACATTTAATTCACCACTCTCGCATATCACCTAGTAGGTACTCGTACCTATTCAACTAGACACGACGAGTAGGCTTGGGAGTTGTATTTTACTGCTATCGTCCGGCTGCTACGATATCGTACCAGTAAGTCGAGCACCCTTCAAGCCCGGCTGGTACGATATCGTACCACCCAGAAGCAAGCGGGTTTTATCTTAATACTACATATAAATAAGGTTTAATCTCGTCTGCGATGATTTAACTCTATGAGCCGATAGCCACTCTTTCGTGAACTACATCATTCAAACGCGTATAAGTTCTGTGGCAAAATTTATAAAAATAGTTGACAGTGACGCTTCGAACGCGCGCGTCGACAGAGCGTTATCTTGTTAGGCTCTCTAGCTATTTAGTGTTTTTTCTTATTTTTTGTGCATATTCGACGTGAAGTGGATAAATATTCATTTATAAGTAGTTATTACATTGTTTTAGATAATATTTGCATCAAATAGCATCATAAAAACTGTTTTTTTCGATAATAAGTGTTACGTAAACAAACCGTTGCTCAGTGACGTCATTGTTATGTGAGGTTTGATTGTGTTGAGTGTTTCACAGTGATTTAAGTGTATCCTGGTGTATTTAGTGGTATGTACAGAAATCGTACTCATAATTAAAGAAAATTCTAGGTATATTCACGACAAAACTATTTTTAAAAGATCTTTGAATGTTCGAGTGCACAAAACGGCCTTTGACCTCCGCGCGATATGAAGTTTGAGTTTAAATATTATGCAAATGTTCAGTAGGATTCCCAAAAAAATACTGCTGTTAGATTAGGTAAGTACTTGTCTATTCAACAAGAAACGAGCAAAATATCGTGCAAATTAACATCGTAATTTTATCAGAAATCATCATAACACGGGAACCTTCCGCCTGACACAGGTCCTCACCGGACACGGCTGTTTCGGGAGGTTCCTGTTTCGCAAAAGGTGGGAGGAAACGCTCGGGTGTTTCCATTGCGAAGATGGCCCTGAGGACACGGTGGATCATACGATCGACGTCTGCCCGGCTTGGGCGGACCACCGCCTTGTCCTCGTGGAAGCGATCGGCGGCGGCGATCTCTCGCGTCCGGCCCTGGTCCAGGCCATGGTACGGAGCGAGAGTACATGGTTAGCCGTCACCTCCTTCAGCGAAGCAGTGATGCTCGCAAAGAGGGAGGCGGCGCACGTGAGGGAGAGGCAGTACATGTGCCCTCGTGGCTGCAGCCTTCGCTGGAGACACCCTGGGTGTTGGGAATCCCAAGCTGATTCCCGGCCACCGTAGGCGCGGGCTTGCGGACGGCGAGTAATGGGTAGCTCGCTGTCCGGTAAGGACCAAGTCCGGGTCGACGGCGCGTTGTGTTCCACGCGCACCTCAAAGAGATGACAGCAGCACCAGATGGGGCCCGCAAGTGCCGATGCCTGCCAGGGGTGCGGGTTATTCGAAAGAGATGCCGCGGCCCCTGGCACACAGACAACTGAGGGAACACGGGTGGGTTTTAGTCAGTAAAAGTCTGACATACCTACCTATGACAGCCCTACCGCTCCACCCAGAGCGGGAGAAGTCATTTGATGATTTCCCAACCCGAAAAAAAAACAACCATATGATAAATACTAAATATGCCTAAAATATTTTTTATGCGACAATGCTTGCGGCGGCTTCACAAAGGCAGGCAATTCAAACAGAAAAATGAATTGTTAAATCTGTTACATAGAGTTCATTATTAGTTGGAGGTGCCCTTTTCTATGAAAATATTGAACCGAATTAAGATCTTATTGTTATAATTTTAACCGCGAAATTCGGTTGTGCATTCTTGTAAAGGCCGGTCGAACACGAGACAATAGGTTTCTAAGAATAATTTTAGTAAACTGCGGACCTACTTACCTAGTTTGGTGTAATTTATATTTTTACCCTTTACTGTTAAGAAATAAAGTCTGAATTCGCTTTTCATATTTTTACACACATTACTCACGCATAAATTCATTGATGGCAAGGAAGCGTTACTTCGAGTTCTCATTATTTCACAAAAAAATCAATAAATTTAAGTTTTCGTGATATTTTTTATTGTTATTTATTGAAAAAAAATAGTCCCAATCGATTCGAGTTCGATGATTGAGTTCATGGCTTTCGGTTCCAGAACGACCTAAAATTAACCGTGTATAGGTGCCATTTGCCCTTACGTGCTCTCCACAATAGGAACGCGATTGCTTGATCTGATATGTTCCAAGATAAATTAAAATTAGTTCACTATATGATAGCCGCGGAAAATCTGTTACGTTATCATTTTCAACGGTAACGCTTACAAAATCAGCTCGTCTTCTGTTTAGTTGATTAATATTGACAAAATCAGATAAGTAATTGTTTACAAACATGTTCGCATTTGTTATACTTAAGATTTCCCCGGCATCATTTCTATTACTTATTGGAGGGTGAAAGCGATTAATTAATGCAGCAGCTATTTTAAAATCAATCACTACATGCTTTGAGGCTATGTTAAAGTATTCGTGCCTAAACAATTTAAAGTCTCTTTTAAACCTACCATTGACTGCTTCTACAACCCATCTGGAAATAGTAACCGACCTAGATTTGTTTGCTGCTAGTGTCGATAGTTGCGTTTCACCCCTCTGTGATGTAGCTGGAACATGGGTTTTATGACCACAAGCATTCAATAAGGGCAAGGCATCTCTGAAACCCCTATCCAGTACATAAGCATCACCTTCTTGAAAATGTCTGCGTAAATAACTTTTTTCATTTTCGAATTCCTTTAGCATTATAGCTGCATCTGATGTTGTAGCTGGATAGGGGCCCAGAACATCAGTGATATAACCATCAGAACATACTAACATAAATGGTTTCACTAGATTTCGATATTTATGTAAGCTGTAAGTGTTTTTTTGATAAAGATAATTAGAGCATTTTTGTACATAGCAGTATGTGCCATCAGCTATGACTATAGGGTTTTCCTGGCCGTCACTTTGAAGTCCAAACAATCCTCGGGTATCAATAGATTTCTTTGTATTATTTCTTCTCTTGTTAAATGTGCTACACCCAAGTGAGTTGGAACAAAATTATTATGTAATAGCTCTCGAACTTTTGACATCATCACCTCCAAAGTTCTCCTTGGAATTTGAAATAATGTTGCCAACTCTTCACTGGGTTCACCTGTCCTCAGTTTGATTAAGAATGCAGCGACAGCCGTTTTACCTCTTCGCATTTCATTTATGGCAGATATTTCATTGAATAACTGATTAAATTGATCTTTTGTGTAGCCAATCCAGTGACGTACAAGATGGTCTTCTATATTATTTATATTTGAAAAATCTAATGCGTTAACATTTGTGCTCTTTAAATTCAACATGTCTTGTATATGTGTTGCATTAAATGCATTTGAATAAGCACTAATACCAGCTTGAAAGTCCCACGTTTCTGTGTTTAAATGGTTACTGCACACACGACTGGTACATAATAATTATACTGTAAAAGCAACATTTTTCTTGTTGATAGTGGTAGCCTGAATCTTTCACTCCCCTGACAACCTTCAATAATGCATCTTGACCCACAGTCTACAGCTCGGATATAATCAGGCAACACAATTGTCTCTTATCTTCTTGATACGGGCTGAACAAGGTCAAGTGCAGACTGATCTTCAACATCAGAAGCAGGTTCACTATCTACATCAGGTTCAGGCAGATTTACAACGCTAGGTTGAGGGCGAGTTTCAAGGTCACGTTGAGGCAGAGTTTCAGGGTCATGTTGGGGCAAAGATTCATTATCAGGTGGACCTTCAGAAGTTTCAGACTCAAGATAAGAGCGCCCACTCGAGGATGTGGATGCCCTGGATACGAAATGGCCAGAAGCTTTGTCTGCTCTCACCCAGCAACGGTGACACACATTGTTTGTAGTCCGCAGCTGGAACAATAAAACATTTTTGTAAAATATACTTACACGTGGATTTTATATAAGTGTAAACATATTATATAAGAAAACTTATTAAGTACAATTATGTAACCCAAACCTGCAAGAACTTATGTTCATGTTTTGAAAATAAAAACAAATATATATTCAAGCTTAATCGCAGCAAAATAAAATGATCAATACTTAAATACATGAATATAGTTTTAAAAGAGATTAAAATAATGCAATAACATAAAAGTAAACCTTAGCCTTGTTCTAGTATGGTTCTGTAATATATTTTTTTGGATACTCCTAACCCTTAAATACGTTCATTGTCATCATAAACAAACCAACATAAGTGACAGGGTAACTATTTTCAACGTCAAAGGGAAAATAATGTATCAGGATCAGATAATGCATCAATATATCTATATATATAAGTTTATGCTACGCTGCCGAGACACACAATTGTTGTCAGTGATATCAGAATGTAAATGTTATGTAATGAATCTGAGCTTGTTTTGAAACCTCTTCTCAGCAAATGCAACCTACCGAACTAGTATTAGAGTCGGACTATTCATAAGTCTGTACGTCCTGAATCTGGGTGTAATTACGTATATTGTATGTATTTACAAACAAAATGTAACATGTGTAGTACATCAGTTATCTGGTTTCAATAGTACAAGCTCTGCCTAGTTTGGGATCAGATGACCGTGTGTGAGGAGTGTCCCACGATACTTATTTATTTAAGTGCCTGGCAATGTCTTTTGAATAAATAAGTTTGAAAATAATGTGTCATAATTAAATTACTTGTCGAGGCAGTATCTATTCTTGAATCATGTTATATATGTTTCGTTCTCTGTCTGAATCAGTCCGTAATTGGTGATTTCTTGCACGTGCTGTAGAAGATCCACAATTGACACACACCTGTCGGTGTCCAACAGTACAAGAAGGCGGATGTGGGTCAGGCATAGCATTTACTTGATTTAAATAATTGGTTACAAGTACCCAACAGGCATTACATATACGATCCTGATTGTTCACCTAAAAAAATAAAATCGAAATAAGGTTCAACTATAAAACAATCGAAATGTTTATCTCATAAAATGGGTACATTAAAGATGAACTTACAGGATCAGGAGCAATCCAGGAGCGAATGACCGATAGAATGGATTCATCTTCCATAGCATGTGTTGTTATCGTACTGCAACGATTTGTAGATATTCTACAGTTTACGCAGCGTTCCGTAGTTGACATTACGTTGACTGGTAATGTTAGACACACAAACAAATAATATAGATGATCATAAACTATCGTAAGCAATATCAGTGTCCAAGATAGAGCGCCAAGGTCGGTTGTATAAAAGTAGGAAACGTCGAGGTCCAAGTCTTGCAACGGTTCTTCAGAAAGGTAGGAGTCTTCGAAATCCAAAGGCAAGCCAGGTCCTTGTAAAAATCCACGTAAAACTTTAGGAGCACAAAACATTCACGCCAGTACTAAACAGTAGCGACCGAGCGAATGTGATGACTTGTGAAGTTGTGTGCGAGTAAAAATTCAAAATAAATAACACGTGACGTGAAATGTCATTTTATTTATGGGGGTTAGTGATGCCAACAAAAATAAAATCGGAACAACTATGTTGAACAAAAAATACGTTCGATTTCTTAGCTAGATCAAGTCCTCGGAAACTATACATATTTTGATTTTTTTATGATTTTATTTTATTAATTATGCACTAACAATCAAAACATTGTAGTATGATTATTATTTATTTGTCAGATAACATGATCCAAAATGGTTAGGAACAATAGGAGCTTATAAACTGTGTTAGTATGCAACAAATATCAATATTTATAAGTAATAATCAAAACATTTAACAGTAATCAAAATATAAGTAATAATCTAAACATTTTATTTTACCGTCCCAACCGCGATGCTTACCCAGAGCGAGTGTATCGGACACTGATATTAATTTTAGTAGTAACTATCTTCAGAATTTTGTTGCTGCTGCCACGTACCCTGCCCAACAGTGACGACACATGCTTGCGTCTTATTGCATAAAAGTCATCCGTACGCGCTTCGGCAAACATAGCGGACGCACCGGACGCACTGCAGAACCGCGGCAACCGCAACAACATCCTGAAGACGTTATTGTATTGTACCCGCAGAGCGCTGTAAGCCTTTTGAGTATAATTAACCCACAGGCTGCTCGTGTAATTGGCAATATGCTTTGAATAGCACTAACTTGACATGAGGTGAGCAACGAGCAAACCTGCGAGCCAACATATTACCTCGGACCGCCAGCGCTCTGCGTTCACGTTCAATGTCCTCGTTGTCCCTTAGATCATCCGTGATAATGTGGCCAAGATACTTAAACTTTTTTACTCTACTGAGAGGAGAACCGTTCAGAAAAATAGGAGGAGGTTCATGAAGGGTTTTCATCACCAAAATCAATGACTCTGGGCATACCGCTCACAAACTCTAATTAGATGACGAAGGGCTCTAATTGACGGGCACAGCAGCACCATGTCATCAGCATAATTTATATTATTGACAGCGACTCCATCAATATGACAACCTACATGCATGCTACTGAGCTCGCCAATCAGGCCATCCATATACACATTAAAAAGAGTAGGTAGGCGAGGAAATTTCGCCCTGCCTCACGCCACACTCTAGCTTGTACTCCTCAGACAAACAATCTGCCCACTTAACGACATTTAATTGATTGTCATACCAAAATTTCAGGATTTCCATTACTTCCGGGGATACATTTTGTTTACGCAGTTTATCCCACAGGATCTCATAACAAACTAGATCAAAGGCTCTGGATAAATCCAAATAACAGGCATAAACAGGTGTCTTACGATCCAAATAATACCTAACCGTGTGCATACAGAGAATAGCACTCTCAGTGGAAAGGTCAGGTTGGAAGCCAAATTGAGCGTGATGCAGGTTCAGGTTCTTTCTTAAATGCCTGTTAAGCAGACTATCCAACACTTAAGCCAGAATTGTTGCCAGGGAGATCGGACGATAGTTACTTTTGTCACAAATATCCGCTGTTTACGATTGGTATGACTATTGTTCTCATGAGATCCTGAGGGAGATACCTATGACTCATGCACAGGGAAAAAAGCATGGCCAACACTCTGGGCAAATGACAGCCCGCATGCTGTAAGTGTTCAACGCTGAAGCTGTCATGTCCAGGCGATCTACCCCGAGTCATATTGTCAATAACACTCTTAACATCTTTAAGTCTTATTTGTATACTAGAAGAAGTATCTGGCTGGAGACTGCAACACGACGCTACTGAAGACACAAGTGGACTTACCTTAAAATTAGATTTAAATATATTAGCAATATTACAAGGATCCCTTTCAGAGTTAATACATTCAGCCCGATTCTGCTTTATATTAAGTTTATTAGTACCTTGCCAAAAAAAATTTAAGTCATTTTTAGAACAATGAGATGCCAGTGTCCATTTTAATTTGTTCTGCTTGGTCTTGACACCACTTAAGTCGTGATTTGAAAATTTTCCTACTTTTACACATGGCGTCATAAATGCATCCAGATGAGGGTCTCCCATGCCAGACCCAATTGTTGAAATTATTTTTAGCCTCTTCATGTGCCTTCTTTACGAACTAATAACTTTACTAACTAAACTTCTTTATAAACTAATGTAATAATAATTTATTTGGTTTTGTATATTTTTCAATGACAACAATATAATACAGTATGACGAGGACCAAAAGTCTTGTAACCATGGCCTTAGAAACAAAGACTAGTCCGCTCTGTGTTAATCAATAAAGTTACTTTTATTTATCGAGATTTATTATCCCCATTGTCAATAATAAAATTAATCAATACATAAAAAATATGCGCTTTTTTTAAAATAGCTTTGAATTCTGTACCTTTTCAAAATTAGTAATGCCAAAAATGCCATATCCGTTGAGATTCACTATTATGAAAATGTTAAGTAGGATTCCCAAAAAAATACTGTTGTTCGATTGTTTTCACACACTTTCAGCCATTCTCTGTTATACCCGGCGACGTATTTCCCGTTGGACACTGGGGATGTCTTATCTCACCGCTGCCACCAAATGTTACAATGGAAAACTCCGGAATCTTTAAAAAAAAAGGTTTATTGTAACTTTCTAAACTAGGACAGAAGTTCCGGTACCTTTTATATGTAACAGAAATTATTTCGTTATCAGGTGCAAGTTTCAATTTTAGGTGAAGTTTGTCTCTATGTCTTATACAACGTACGAGACCGGGTGTGATCCAGGGTTTGATACAACTATATTTTCTAGGCAATGTCTTAGTAAATATGTTTTTGCTTATTGAAGATTGTAGAGAACCTGTGAAATACTTTAAAGAAATATTTGCATCGTTTGAATTATAAACAGGGTCAAAATTAATACCGCGTATGTCATTTTCGAGGTTTGTCATGTTGACTTTAGTATAGCAACGCATGCAGTGTTTTCTAGGTGAACTTATTTGTAATGTTAGTAAAACAGCTTGATGATCGGTAAGCGAGGATTTAGTAACCAATGTTTTGGATAGATTTTTGGATTTTAGAATGATGTGGTCTAAGCATGAACCGCTCTGATGCGTGGGGTGATAGTGAGCTGGTAGTAAGTAGTCCATGAAATGAGCAAATGTTCAGATAATTATGTACATGGGTATCTATTTTCTCAGAAGCAATGTTAATGTTAATATCACCCAAAAGTACTATGTTTTTAAAAGATGATAAGGACTTCAAGTTTGTGTCGAATGAGTCTAAAAATCTTTGGATGGATTTTTGGATTTTAGAATGATGTGGTCTAAGCATGAACCGCTCTGATGCGTGGGGTGATAGTGAGCTGGTAGTAAGTAGTCCATGAAATGAGCAAATGTTCAGATAATTATGTACATGGGTATCTAATTTCTCAGAAGCAATGTTAATGTTAATATCACCCAAAAGTACTATGTTTTTAAAAGATGATAAGGACTTCAAGTTTGTGTCGAATGAGTCTAAAAATCTGTCTATATTTTGTGAAGGAGGCCTATAAATAGCCATGAGTACTGTATCGGGACTGATTTCAATGATTAAGCAATTACTATCTTGAGATACCGGTTCTTCTTTGATTGCACGTAGATTATTTTTGATGAATACTACTAATCCATCGTTTTGCTTTATATTTCTCTCAGTTTTGTATGAATAATAACCGTCAAGAGACGGTAAGTTGACTGTTTGTTTTGACTACCAACATTCTGTTAGGACGATAACATCACAGCTTATATCAAGAATAACACTTCAAAGCCGTTCATGTTCCGATTAATGCTGCGAATATTCTGTGTGAGCAGGGTTAACGTTTTGACACCAGAAGGAAGAAGGTGTTTACAGTCCTCAACATTACACGTTTTAGATTCAGATACAGAAAAACTATCTAGATCACAAATTAGCTGATTTGCCATGATCGTTACAAACTAACTAAAAATACAAATAGAGGATAAGCTACCTGGTTGTGTGCTTACAAATACAAGAATCTGGCGGCGCTCTTAGGCGCCTTCATAGTCTATGGAGTTAATATAGTTCCTTTCAGCATATATGCGCGCCGGGCAACTTACGTCACCAGTTGGATGGTTACATTTCCTCTTGAAACGTTTGCACGTCGCACATTGAGGGGGAGAAGATTTGCTACTGCATTCCTTGAACGAGTGGCCAGTCTCACAACAGTGGTTGCAAGTAGGACTAGTTTTTCGGCAAAATTTGGCTGCATGTCCGAACTGCTGGCAATTGAAGCACCTGGTGACTATCGTGAAATCTCTCACATGGCATGATGTCCAATTAATAAAAACGCGGCTTTGATTTACTAACATATTTCTAACGCTAGCGGGTATTTCTAAGATGTAATTACAGGTAGGATGGTCTTTCTTACCCGATGTAAGGCTCAGTTTGATACTCTCAACGAAGGACTCACGAGTTAGATTCGGCAACTTATCTGAGAGGTTTTGCTCGAAAATACACTCAAATACCTCCTGCTCGGTAAGAGTAACGAGGACACCAATGACAGCAGCCCTCGGGCGGCGTTTAGAAGGCTCTTCTATTGTAAGGCCCGATGACACTAACTTTTCCGAATTCTTAAGTTTCACAATATCGCCTTTATTGTCTGTGCTAATTATAACGCCCCCATTTTTGACTTTTCTCAGGCCACGGACATGAAAGCTTTAGTTGCTCGGGGGAGATTATCTTTTGTACACACTTGTACAAATTGGCTTGGTGTCGTCACTTGTTTGGGTCTTATCGCTGGGGTAGATGGCAACTGTTCTCAAATTTGCAGGACGGACGAAGTTATCGGAACCTTTCTTCACCATGTTTGCATAAGAGGAATCTTCCGACTGATTCATCTTTGTTTCTACGACCTCTTTGAACTGCTGGAGAGAGTGCACAACGTTCTGGTGATCCTGTAGGTGCTGGATTGTGGTATGGGCTAGAATCGTTTTCTGCTTCAACGATTGGTATAAGACGGCCATCTGAGAAGTCCCACTCGAGACCTTCCTGCAAAGGGTGGAAACACGAAGCTTCTGGTCTGCGTTCATTTTCCTTTCACCGACAATACTGCAAACTTCGTTCAGAATGGCATCTATAGACCCCATCCATCTCTGGATCTCTGGCGTACTGATGACTTCACACGGCAGCTCATTCTCCGCGGGTGCTGGTGGATTTGGGTCGCTCGGGAGTTCCGGTTCAGTAGGCGTCGGTGGAGGACTACGCCGAAGTAATTGCCTTCGACCAAACGGGCTCGGACCTGGGTTACACATACTAACAGAACCACTTTTCCTATTGTTTATAAAAATATTTAGTTCATTTTGCACAATAATTTAAGTCAGTAAGAACTACAAGTCACACGCGACACACTTTATTCTTATACTGACGTCGCAAATAATTATATTTATTTGTAGAAATTGTTAATTTCATTATTATCAATATAAAACACAAATTGAGGCGTATAGAATCAAAGGCAGCTATATCCACCTAGGTATTTTTTTCGTAAAACAGAAAAAAACGTTTTATTTTATTTTTACTGTGGCAACACGATGGAAAAAAAAACGAAAAAAAGGATTTGGAAAGGTGGTACCACTGAACACACACACATCAGTCAATCCAATGATTAAATTACTTTTTAGCGGTAATTTTTAAACCACTTAGCTGCATTTGATACCAACCAAAGGATTTAGCTGTTTTTGATTCTGATTGTATTGGATATAGCTGTTTTGTTTGCATTTTTTTGGTGATGACGTCACAAGACTAGTGATGTATATTTTAACTTTGTCTAAAGATTTTGTCATATCATAGCGACAGTCAACGTTAAAAAGATATGTGTATAAAGTATATTCAAATGTATAACATAACCAAAATACGTGCATTTTGAAGTGTTTTGAAGACCCACATATAAATAATATAATATTTATGAAAAAGTATTATTTTTAATTAAATCTTAATTATTTAAATTGTTATACTCTCAAATTATCTTCTTCTTGAACCTCACAAAAATCTCGTACAGTATCGTTTTCTTCTTCAACTCCTCTTTCTTCTAATAGCCGAAGCTCATCTTCGTCTAGAGTATTCAACACGGCGTGGAAATATCTTAAATGTGCAAGATCTTTCCAAGAGTCACCATAGTGTTTTTGAAGAAGGTTTCTGACATCTCGCAACTTTAGTGGATTCACTTCTATGCCAGAAGGAATTATTGTTGGCCGTATAGCATCAGCTTTTTTGCTTGCTTTACACAAACTTTTGGGGTTACCCGTGTCAGAATTGTAATACAATTCACCACGTACCAACACACTTCCTTGAGTTTTGGATCTTCGAAGAATAAATCTTTTACACTGAGAAATTTTGAAGTGGATTTGAGCCGGTGTTTTTACGACACTATGTATAGCAGTTTTCCAGTCAAGCACGGGTATATCTCGTAGTTTCGTAACTGTAGAGTGTTGACTGATTACATCGACGTACTCTTCTGGAGAAGTGATGACCTCCATTTTTCGGATACTTTTTTCAATATTGCCGAAAACTCGATCAGGCGGCATGAAAGAATGGCCTGTCACGGGAAACACTAGTTCCATTTGCTTTATTTGTCTATTTTCCAAAATCCAACGCATGCACATGGAAATCATAATTAAATTTTTGTTTTGGCCTGCACATCCATCTGCCACTAAACGGACGTGGGTTACATGAGTCAGGTCAGTTTTGTTGAGCCTATCGTATACAGCGGAAGCTATTTGGTTTGAACCTTTAGCGTATTCATTTTCTGTCCAGATGTATGCAAATGTGGTGTTTTCATTCAAGGGATCTTTCGATGAACCCTGGACTACTGTAAAATTATATAGATACAGCTGTCTGCTGTAGTAACAACTCTGGTCGGGTACTTTTGGAAGAACCAAATTCTTTTGGCAATCGAATGAAAACGTAATCATTTGCTCTTTTTTATCTTTGAGTAATTTAAAAAATGCTTGTGCTCTTAGTTTGTGTATCCTTTTCTCTATCATCAGTTGGCTTTTCTTCGATGGATCATTTTCGTTTTTCAGTTTTTCTTGAAGTTCAATGCATTTCGAGCATACATCCGTCCTTGGACTCCCAAAACCAAGATTAAAGTCCTCGTTAAAGATAGATCTAAAGTAAGATGGTTTGACTGGGCTGTTTGGGTGCACTTGTTTAAAAAGTTTATATAATTTATTAACATTGAGTTCATTAGGTAGGTATTTACGCTGCTGCGATGATCCTCTGCAATAATGTGCTTCAACGCATTTTAAAGACTTTAAAAACCCATGAACTGATTGTCTTTGTGCTGCATACTTCTGTTTCTTGTGGTCACCGCCTCTTTTTTCTGTAGGAACCCGACCAGATTTAAAGAAGTTTTGCATGACGAACTGAACACGATACTTCGTTATCTTAAGTGTATTTAAAAATACTTTCTGGCAAACTGGAATTGCCTTCTTAAGTGATTTTGCGTAAATTGTGTATTTAATCGCAAAATCTCTACTTTTTCTCGTGTTTTTTACGGGCCGCTTTCTAACTGTTTTCTTCACTGAACAGCACTTTAATATTAACGCATCTTGAAAATGTTTGATGGGTTTTGAGTAAAACGATCTGTGAAAATGCACGAGATCTAGTATTTTTAATTGTTTACACGCAAATGATTTGGTGTTATGATTGCAAGTTATGTTTTCTGGCAAAGATTTCGCCGAGTACCTGTGAAACAAGTAAACGTGACCATTACTGTTATAGCCTATTTATTTTCATTGTTTGCATTATAATGTACCTAATTTAAAATAAGTACTTATAACAGAATAGGAATAATTCACACTGAACAACAAAAACATCGATCGATCGATCGAACTCCATCGGGTTAAGTACATCACTAGTCTAGTCTCACCTGTCAGTTTTCGCTTTGTTGGCCTTCCATTTCTCCGGCTGTCTTTTACGCTTTCTTCCTTTCCCTGGCAATGCTTCTACTACAGGCACTTCCATTGCACTTTTTATTTGTCGTTACACTCGTTTTTAATAAGAAATAGATGCGAAATCCTATTTAATTTCGATAAAAATCACACCCACGCAAACACTGTTTTGTATGAGATCCACCATCTTGTTATTTCGACAATGGAGACCTGTGATTGGCCAGCCGCAATTTTAGCTGTGTTTGTTTCCAAACAGTGTGGATTTAGCTACCTTTGGTTCTGAACCGCTTCTTTAACGTGAATTTTGGCTGGGATTTAGCTGATTTAGATGCCAAACAATTTTGTAAATTTATTCAAAATAGTATGATGATTAAGATGGCATTAACAGTTTAAAAACGACTTGTTCTGGATATAGCTGCCTTTGATTCTATACCCCTCACATGTCCGCTTTGTCTCGCGCCTCGTAAAGCGATGAAATACCAAATCTGTACATCTACTCTCCCCACTTCATGGACAAGAAGTCGTCATCAATATAAATGATTTTACCTCTTTGAGATATTTTCTCATCACTCAGCATTTTAATAATCATTGAAAAATCCCTGATTGTTGTCTCATCTGGTTTATTTGGCCACATCCATCCTCCATCAAAGTTCTTAGCTAGACAGCTTACCGAAATAGTAAAAGTTTCTTTAATATTCGTTATTCGACCAGGAAATAAGGTGCCTTCATCCTTGAATACACAAAACTTGTTTACCTTGAAGACTTCTTTTTGTTCATTTATCTGCACAAGTTTTCCAGCATCTGGGTGAACTAAAAAATCTCCTGTGATATTTTCAAAACCAATTAATTGTGCTAATGTCTCTTCTGGTTCTTTAGTGAGGTCATACAATGTAGCTCCAGGTTCATCATTAGACAGGTTATCATTAGGTTTTTCGCCTGGTGAACCTAAGCTCCGCTTCTTAGGAGCAGCATGTAAGGTCGCCACCACTGTAGAAACAATTGGAATCTCTTATGTGTCTGATTCAGGACTAGTAGTTCGTATTTCCTCCAGACCAATATCATTACTCATTTCGACAGTTTCTGGCACACCAAATTTGGTTTTTGAATTATGACACGTCAGTTCTACAATAGAATGACTTTCTTCGTTAACACCTGAGGCGCCATGTGTATCTTTTTGTCACACAGTGTCTAGAACACTGTGTATTCAAAAGTATACACATCTTTCTACTTAGTAAACGCGCTGTGTATCCTTTAGGAACACGTTTTCTATACATTTATTACGCGAAAACGAAAGCCCTGGCCTGTCGCATTTTTCAGATACAAATGGTCTGGGGATAGGTTATTTTTCAAGAAAATTATAGACTTTTTAATTTTAGGTTGCTATTTCTAGGATAGGAGGTAAGTAATCAATAAAACCATTTATATTTTTTGTGTTTTTATTTTATTATCTATCTTTATTATGGCACTGGAAAAGACGAAATAGTAAAAAAGTAATTATAACTGAACTTGAAATAAAAAATTAGTGACAATCATTGAAACAACTTTTACAAAAGGTCACTTCACAAACAGAACATTTGGTTACCACTTGGGAAGCTTTTCGTAGTTTTCCGTCGATGGTTTTTCCTTGTCGCCCGTATTTTTTATAACATTCAGAGCAACGACCTTTCTTTTTCACTCCATCTTTCATATTCGGGACCAGGTAATGTTTAGCAATGACTGAGCGAGGTGTAGCAGTCACTGATGTGTGACTGGATCTTTCAAGCATACCTGTAATAACTTGTTCACGAAACTCTGTGATTGTTAGTTTCTTTTTATGGGTATATTGGTTATACAAGAAAAGGGCGTTCACCAAGCTGGTGCCCCATATAATTTCAAACATCAGTTTCCGATACCATTTGGTGCATCTACGTAAAGCTGACCCATATGTCGCCATCTGGTCACTCACATCAATTGATGATTTGCCTAGATTATAATCTTCAATACATGCAGGTTTTCTTATACTTTCACCCCTTCTGTTTCTTTTGGTGACCGTGTTTAGACCAGATTGCTTTGTGGAAAGTATAAGCACATCTCGCTTGTCACGCCATTTCAAAGCCACGATTCCTTCACTTGATTGTTGAGCTGCTATTTCGCCTCTTTTTAGTTTCGTGTTGGTAACTTCCTTAGGCAAATATTTTCTGTTACTTCTCAATGTCCCTACTAAATGTGTCTTTCTTTTACGCAATCGCAGTGCAAGTGGAACACTTGTGTAATAGTTGTCTGTGTACATGGTCCTGCCCTCGTTGAAAAGACCATCTGCCAAAGATAGTACTACCTTTTCTGAGACTTCTGTGTCAGGTTCCTTTGATTTACCACAATATACAATCAGATTCCACGTATATCCTTTCTCAGTACACAATTTGAAAATTTTTATTCCATATTTGGCTCTTTTGTTTGGAATATATTGGCGGAAAATAAGTCTGCCGCGCCAAGCGACCAACGACTCATCGACACAAACTTCTTCCCCTGGTGTGTAGACATTTTGATAGTTTTTTATAAACATAATGAGAACGTCTTTTATTTTATACAGTCTGTCATCAGGATCAGCAGTTTGGTTGTTAGCAAAATGAACAAATTTCAGAATCAGCTCGAATTTATTCCGAGGCATAACAGTACGAGCTAGGGGTATACTATAGAGTTTGTGGTTTCTCCAGTAATCTTTGATGCTTGGTAATTTCGCCAAACCCATCCATCCAACAAGAGCCAAAAATTTCAACATATCGTCTGTGGTAACTGGAGTCCATAGATGGTTTCTTGATCCAGCAGAAGAATCAGAAGATAAGAGACACTGTGTTGCGTATAAGTTGGTTTGTACTGTGATATAGTCCAGAATATTAGGGGTCAGAAACAAGTCATAGTAGTCTATTGGATTCGCATTGGCTAAAATTCCGACATAAATATCCTTCATACCAGTACTTGGTGCAGTATAATCTATGGCAGGAGGATCATCATAACTTGGCATTTCCCATTGTATATTGGACAATTTTTCTTTCACCCACTCTTGTTCAGTAATTTGAGCATCAGTAGTACCAGAAGTACTAGGCACGTTTGGTGGCTGCAGTTCTAAATCGACTGGAGCTGTCCGTAATGATCTACGCCGTTTTATTTCAGGCAATGGAGGTATATCACTATCCGAAAACGTTGACAAACGCCTTGAAAACCTAGGAGGGTTCCAAATCTGACTGTCATTGTCGTCACTTGCACTTGTGTCACTAAAGTCTTCATCAGGCATAAAATTGGGGTCCTGAACGGAATCGTCACTTGAATACTCCATAGTCAATCACTTATTTGAACTTTTCAACACTTACACTGTAACAATAGATAAAAAATATAAGAAAAAACATGAGTCAAAATTCATGTTGTTTCTTATATTTTCTTCCAAAACGCGTTCTTGAGTCCTGAAACAAAAAAAAATACGTTTACGTGATTTTTATCTGTGTATCTTTTCGGATACACATGGCCTGGGAGGTAGGAATTTCAAATGAACTATTTCACAGGCCACGTGTATACAAATGTCACACGGATGAAAATCCAGGAAAAACAAGGGAAAAAGGGGGGTGTGAAAACAAAATATTATTATTATTATGTAGTTTTAAACACGTCCGAGCAAAGAAAAAAAAAACTTTTTTTTTTTAAACAGCCACTTAGGGTCTGGCGCTGAGGGTGTTAATGTTTATATTTTTTGAGACTGATAAATCTGCAAGCTTGTTATTTTCTTGTTATAGATCTAGGTTATGAAACCTAGATTATTGTCAGTGAACACCGGTATAAGTTTACTGATGGAATCCAAATAACGTTTGTCAAGATCTTTAAAATCATTCAATCCCACTGGAATACCAAAATCACTCAAAGTGAGTGAATTATCCCTAAACATGATTTTTTCTTCCACTGTAAGACAAATAGGTCGGCCAACACTTTGGTATGTTTCTTTTTTAGTTAAATGTGCAGTGTGGACCTTGGTATTTTATACTGCTATGCTGCTTGCCTTTGAGTTAAAGCACCACATTTAATTTGTGACATCCGATGACTCCAACTTGGACTTGATTTCTGATATGTCTGATTTATTGAGGTTTTTAAATCCGTCTCTGAAGGTTTAAAGTTTGAAAACAACCTTGCTGACGATTTTGACGACAACTGTTTATGTAAGGGATGTAATTTTGTTTCGAATAACTACAAGGTATTCGCAATCAGTCTTATTATGTATTTATTTATTTAGTACTAGCTGTGACTGCGACTTCGTCCGCGCGGAATAGTTTTTTTTATTATTATTTATATATCAATAAAAACAAACAAGAATTCTGGAATAAAAGTTCCTCCTTATTACACCAGCTACCTGCCAGTGAAAGTCCCGTCAAAAACGGTCCAGCCATTACACAGATTAGCGGGAACAAACAGACAGACAAAAATTGTAAAAAATGTTATTTTGGTATATGTACCGTATATATATTCATATGCACGTAGCAAAAAGGGGTTATTTTAATATTACAAACAGACACTCCAATTTTATGTATAGCTTTATTATTTTTTTGTTTTTTTGCCCACACCTTTTCCTTTAGGCGTGGGTAAGGGCGCCGGTCGGAAACACGGCCGTTTGGCGGGACGGTCGGTAACTATGACGGCTCCCTTTGCCGCCTGCAGCAAAGCCGCCATAGTTGTCCCGGCGGCGCCGCTACCCTCGGACCCGCCACTGCTCCCGATGCCGCTGACCTCGGGCCCGCTGCCGCTGTCCTGGGGTCCACCGCTGCCCTCGGCGCCACTACCCCCGCGCCCGCCACTGCTGCTGGGACCGCATCCCCTAGGCCCGCCGTAGTCAGCAGCGGTCTGCGGCAGTGACCCCGACGGGGACCCAGTCACTGGGAATTGTATCCTCGTCGTCCTGCCTAACAAAGTTTTAAATATGTAATAGGACTTATAGGTTAGATAATAATCTATGGCAATAATAACTTCAAAGAAAACCACTTAGATGTTAATAAGAAACATATTACTGCTAAACCTTTTTATTTGTAGTTATTAAAATTATGAATAGTTACAGTAATCCTTCAAAATCCATATTTTAACGCCTAAATTGAAAACCACTAAGTATGTAGTCTGTTGAAAACTGCAACATATCTTTTTATCATAGAATATCTGGCTATGGTCAATGAACCGTACTGCCTAGTTTTACGTGAATTGTTTTATTTGAAAATAATATTCATATCCTATGAATCTCAACGACGTAATTTTTTTTAAAATAATATAGTATAAAAGTAATATATATACGTATAAAGGTAGCCCTCCTGGACCAGCAAGGTAAAATTTTAACAATGCTTTCATGTAAGTAGGTTGGTTTACTTTTTTCAGCTTTCAACTCTCAGTTGTTTAGTGGCTTTTGTGGAAGATAACTAAATTTTTCCGATGTAAAAAGAAGAGTAGAATTTTAGAGACTTGAGTCTGGCGCTCACGCAAAATTTCACAGAGTTCTTTTTTTTAAATTCAATGTACACACGGCTACACATCAAGTTAGACACCCTATATAACCATAACTACGCTACCAGCAATACAGAGAATTGTAGGAAAGGGACTGCGCATCCTGGCATCGGCCAATCATAGCATTTGCTGCGTGCGGCTACGCAACTACACACACACAGATACACATTTTTTGCCAAAAAATTTCGCTTCAAATAATTTAATTTACATTCGTTTTGCTCGTGTTCATTGTTATGTTGCATGCCAGTCAGTTCCCCAGTATCGTCCGGGATTCACGTATAATTAAGAAATGCGTCAAGAGTTATTGTTCCGACTTAACAGTGATTTTTTAATTATTCCGTGGTTATAGATAAACAATCTTAGTTTGTGATTTCGTTTTTTTACTGTGCTAGTGCGTGGTGCACCAATTTTAATGGCACCACAATTAACTGCACAACAGCGGCAGCTGATAGTGGTGTTGCGAGACGGTGGTTATACCATCAAAGAAATTGAAAGGAGGACGGGGATAACGGTGAGTTATACCTTAAATATTATGTATTTGCGGCAATAGGTAATAATAAGTAATTACAGTACCCCAGAGACTCATGCATCCTAGACAATGGCTACCATTATGAACATCTTCTTTTACAAGCAGGCGGCGGCCGCATAACAATAGATAGGTAATTAGTTAGTAGTTGCTCATTAGTTAAAGCTTGAATCCCCGCCGTTCATGAGCCGGTTTGCACTCAAGGCCGCGCAGGATAACGATAATAACAAATATACCCATAACTCAACTGATGGTAAGCGATTATGAGGTTGAGGAGTTCACTGGTTCAGCAACAGCCTATTTACCTACTTGTGCGTTAAAGAGACCCTAGTTATATGTATGAGTTTTCTATTTATTATTACATAATTAATATTTAGAGAAAAATATGTCATAGTGCCGCCTTTTACGCAAACATAGGTGTTACCCATGTTTTCGTAGAACAATAGGTTTCTGTTGGTAAAAAATTCAAGTTAACTGTCTTTGTTTTAGAGGACCACAATCAACTTTTGGTTACGTCGGAATGAGGAGACCGGGGGTGACCTATCGTCTCACCACCGGCGCCTCTACCAGCGCGCTACCACCGCTGAGCAAGATGCTGCCATTGTTGCGGGGCATATTAACCAGCCATTTTTAAACACGCAGGTTACTGCCACACAATATAGCGTAAGTTGAATACTTTTTGATAATTTCATGAAATCTTTAAAATAATAGTCTCTTATAGGATAAAAGTCTTCCAACAGTAAACTGCTAATAAATCAATGTTTACACAACCAGACAGGTAGGACGTAATTAGTCAACCAGCCAGCAGGCGTTCGCGTATAGAATTCAAATGGCCCTACCTAATACCTACTTATTGTTTTTTGCATCCTACACGCGAACACCTGTCAGACACAACTAGAGCAAATATCGATGTTCTTTTCCGACACAATAAGTCGATATTCCATGGACGTAATAAAATCGCGGCGGGATTTTTCGCGCTCTGGATTTTCAACTATCTATGTTAAACCGAGCACTGAAAATCCAACAAAGAGCAGCGCGAGTGAGTCTCAGCGAGACGAAGAAACACAGTGTTCGATTTTCAACTCTCGGCGCTAAGCCGTGAGTTGAAAATCCAGTGCGCGAAAAAATCCCGCAGCTATTTTATTACGTTCATGGGAATGTGGGCTTGCTTATTGCTTTAAAACACTTTGTGTGTTTTTTTAATAAATGAAATAAAAATAACAGTCCGCTCTACACGCTCTACAGATTTATTATACAGGGTGGTAGAGACATCGAAACACAACCTGTAACCATAAATTCACTCCTTGATTCTGAACCCACCTGCGTTGGTTGAAATACTTCGTCGGTTACCTATTAAAAAAAAGCTATGCGATACATTTTGACCGCGTAGGTATTACACTTTTCAATGAAGCAGCAGATTATTTTTTGATAGCCGACGAAAGGTTTCAGTTTGCGCGTCGATGGGGATGCCACCCTGTATACGATTATATACCTACCTACATAGAATAATACTAACACACGCGTTCTCAAAATGCAAAGGTAAAGAATTCACCACTACATTCACACAGCTCAAACACACGCTCGGATAGCTTTCGGGAATAATGAGACGTTTGATAGTTTGGAAGTTTGAATGTTTTGTTTTCTCATAAAATGTTTGTGAGACATAGATTTTTTTGTGTAATAAAAGTCAGTATAATAACTGGAAAATAAAACGATTGTGCAATGTCCAATGTTCGCGCGTAAAATTAAAATTTGTAACAATAATAGATGTCACATCATTAACTGCTTGCTCGTGGTATTTTTACACGCTTTATATTAGCTTCACTTGTATGTTTGTTTGTTTGTTTGTTTGTATGTAACCGATTCCTTTGGACGCTATTTTGACCCACTCTAAACGGTCAGATTTCATTTAAACTTTGTAGACTTATCGAGGACCTATGACAATTCAATAATAAAAAAAAAATAGAAAAAAACACGGTTTTGTAGTTAGCAAAACTAAAACATAGAAAATAAATAATAGTTTAAAAAAACACGCTTTAAAAACCAAACTAAAAAGTAGAAAATAATTTAATTCTATTAAAAAGCGTGGGGTGCTTTTTGAGGTATTTTTATAATCAATTAAATATCAAGCACCACACGCTTTTTAATAGAATTAAATTATTTTCTACTTTTTAGTTTGGTTTTTAAAGCGTGTTTTTTTTAGTTTTAACTATTATTTTTAAGAGATAATATTGAGATATTGTTAGATGAAAAATGTTACGAAATTCAACGGAAAATCGTTTTTACGATTTTTCATATTTTTATTACTGAATGGGCTCTTGGCCTCTCTCTTAATATTGCTATTTTTAAAGTTATTAGTAGCCAATATATCTAATTATAATTAATATTAAAAAAAATACATTGTAGTCGTATCACCAGCGTATTGAAAAATGTAAGGTTGTTAGTAGCACTAGGTATCTTAATTTTGATTGTTTTTGAGGTGTTCTTTATCTATTGTTTCAGGTATCAACCCAAACAATCCGACGTAGATTGCAGACCGTTGGCATAAGAACAAGGATCCCGGCAAAAAAAATAGTATTTTCTCCGGCCCATGCAGAGGCTAGAGTTGGTTTCTGTTTAGAATATTATAACTTCGACTGGGAGAACAATGTTGTAATATTTGTTGACGAAAAAACTTTTAAATCTGACAGAGATGGGAGAAAAAATTTAAAGCGGCGGGACCATGAACGATACCACGTTGAAAATGTTATACCCAACAGGTCCAGTGGTCGGTTGAGCTTGGGATTCTGGGGTTGGATGAGTTCTGTTGGTCCTGGCGAACTTGTACAGATATCTGGCCGCATGACTTCAGAACAGTATGTGGATATTCTGAGAGACATTATGGTGCCGACTGTGCGATTGCACCATCCAACAGGCACTATTTATCTTTGCCAAGATAATAGTTCCATCCATAGCGCCAGAGTAGTTCAGGCGTGGCTCCAAGCCCAGCCAGATATTCAACTTATACCATGGCCTGCGAAGAGCCCCGACCTCAACCCAATTGAGCACCTCTGGGGACAGATGGTTCTCACTTAGGATGTATCAGAAGTGCGCAACGTGGAAAACTTGCAAGCGGCAAGCGGCAATCCAAACGTGGGAAATGATGAGAGGGGATCCTCGTGATATGTGTTGGAACATGGTTACAGGAATGAAAGCCAGGTTGGATGCAGTGCTAGATGCTAATGGTGGACCTACCACATATTAACGATTTAGCATTGCAACACCTTTGGCTTTCATTATTTTTACCTATTTCCACATACGCGTATTTTTCGGATTTCGTTTTAGAACACCAATGCCATTTACCATCTTGCATACTTCTGATATTTGGTAAGGTTCCTTTGTAGGCATAGTAATTAGGTTAGTTGTTTCCAAATTTTTGTTTTCGGGATATTTTAGCGCACTGGATCTTCAACGCTCTGCTTAGCGCCGACACTTGAAAATCGAACATTGTGCTTTTTCAACGCACTGAGACTCACTTGCGCTGACCTCTGCTGGATTCTCAATTCTCGGTTCAACATCGTGAGTTGAAAATCCAGTGCGCGAGAAATCCCGCCGCTGACGCAATACGTCCGTCCGTGTGGACGTCGACTAACTGTTCATTCGTATTACTCGTTTACGAGTATACATTTTAAATACATATTTGTTAACTATTTTTAAACTTTTATATTTGTTACTACTCCTGGTTATTTTTTGATAGAAGTTTCTGTATATTAAAACAATATTTGATTGTTAAGTAAATGTTTAATTACCTATTATAAACATAGATATTTGTCAAGATGATTATAGAGGGTTGTCACTGGTGAATATATCTTATTATAATGTCAGCATTTTAACCAACACAATAGGTATACTATTGTATTGGTTAAAATGCTGACATTAATTTCAACTATGATGTTTTTATGTTCATTATTGATTAGATTTTTAATTATTGTTGGCTCTTGATGAATCTTTTAGTATTTTTTTATAATATTGTCAGACTTAGATAGTTATTTAATATTAACTTTACAAGCGTAAAATAATTAATCATTGTCGACGAGAACTACCGTGCGTGGCTTTGTGAATTTAAGTTTTAAATTATTAATTCTTTGTAAGCTTTCCTCGGCTGATTTAGTTCCCTGTCCAGTCATTTCGGAGACACAGTAATGATCCATGCAAAGAGTAACTAAGGGCCTATAGCCGCGGGAGATCATACCCTTGGCCATACTAGTATGGCCAAGGGTATGATCACCCGCGGCTAGCGCGAAACCAGAATACGAAAACCTACACACCCGGCGGAATACTGCTAACATTACGTTACCCACAATGGTATCTAGCGAATATTGCTTAATAGTGTCATAATAGAATAATCCTCAAGCTAATGTTTTTAGTTTTTAAGTTTAATGTGCCACATAAAAATTAACGTTTTGGTTTCACTGAAAGAATAAATAGTTGATTTTTAAGCCGTTGTTTTAATATTGAACCTAACTATGAAAAATAATGCAAGTGTAGTATAGTGTTTTGCAGGCTGCCCCATTTGAAAAATATCGTATGGTTTATCCAATCCCAGATACCCCTAATTTATCCAGTAGTTTTACTGTAAAAATTAATCAAGGAGATATACTTGCAGGCAAAAAACATGCATTTTAATAAATATCAGTAACGTATTTTCCCTTGGCAATGAGAATTTCCAGGCTTCCAACATCGTCTGTGCAAAATCACGTCGATGTATTTATTGATTACTTGATTGAGTCGTAAAGAAGGGAAACACAGTTTAAAATATATGATAAATATTATGATTAGATAGAAATTTATTTTACATAGAATAGATAATTATTTTTGTTACATATGAAGTAGTAGATATGTGTTTTAGTGATTTTATAAAATCAATGGTGGTAAAAAAGGGATACTTAGTAAGTTTGTATGGAAATCCAATATGAAGTAGACTTCCGAATTACACGCTTGCTAACAGCGGGTAACGGGCTAGAAATTCATAATAATATATTTATATAGAAATCAATCCCTATTTCCCTTGCTCAAGGCACGTCACGGCATCACACGTGAACGGCGGGACCAGTTTTGCTAGTTTTTTTTGTTGTGTTTGTTATTGTTAGGAGATTAACAAACACTTTATTACTCATAGGAAATAAAAAAAATAAGAAAGTTACGCGTAACATTCGAATATTTAAGAAAACTTAACGACCATAATGATTAACTTTTCTAATATTATATCAATGCGAATTCAGCATTGATAGTTAAAACAGGACAACGTCTGTCGGGTCAGCTAGTTGTTAATAAATACCTAGTGGATACATAAGTGCAAACATACAAGTGCAACGCAAATTGAAAAATCAATAACCCATATTATTATAATTTATAAGTAAAAGATTACTTTTACTTATAATAATATGGGTTATTGATTTTTCGATTTGCATATCGTCTACATTATTTTGTAAACAAGCAAAGCTCATTAGAGCTTATCTTGTTTACAAAATAATGTAGATACATACGTAGGTATCTATAGTTAAAGTTTAGAAGAATAGAGCGCCGTTTGGTGGTGGCAGCGGCGCTCTCCCGCAGGTGACGTGCGTGAGTGGGACGAAATAACAAAAACATATCGTACCCTCTCGCACTATTCGCAGAGTTCAACTTCTAATAGTTCAAAGTCCAAACAGTCTAGGTAGATGTGTAGCCGTGTGTACTAATTTGCACTCTATAGGCACACTAAGTCATAGGACCTTACTCCCTAGTCTCACGTGTATTGTTTTTTTTAGTTCACGGTTAGTTTAGGAACCTACATAAATAAATTAGGTACTTAGTCATTTGTTAACAATATGTAGACATCATATATGATTTTCTTGGCGTAAGTGTTATTTTTAAATACCTAGGAAAACAAATGAAAATGTATAAAGAAAGAAGTGTAGTTAATTTCATTCAATAAAAAATGGGACGTTCGACAACCCTACTACCCGGCGCTGGTCAGTGGGCGTGGTGTAGTGAACTCGGCTTTGGGTGCTGGGGCATAGGGGTCCTGTTACGTAATCATCGCGTCGATGGACTCGACTAACGGGTTGCCATAGATTTGCAATGCACATTATATGGCATGCCAATTTTTATGTATTCTATGTACTAGGTGGTGAAAGTGATAAACATTATTCTTGGAATAAGTTATTTTATTTGTACATAACATCCTAAATACCTACTAGACTGTTACACATAACATCAAGCTTGTATTCCCTGAAGGCGTGAGCAGATGTGTATACACCCACATTTATGGTCTCTTTATAAGTACAGAGATTATTTGTACATAACATCCTAAATACCTACTAAACTGTTACACATAACATCAAGCTTGTATTGCCTGAAGGCGTGAGCAGATGTGTATACACCCACATTTATGGTATCTTTATAATTACACTACAAGTACAATATTTATAAAAATTGTGGCAGTAGAATGAACACTGTACTAAATATGACCTACTTATTTCAAATAAATGTTAATTTAGTACACATTGTACATAACATCCTAAATACCTACTAACCTTGTTACACATAAAATCAAGCTTGTATTCCCTGAAGGCGTGAGCAGATGTGTATACACCCACATTTATGGTTTCTTTATAAGTACAGAGATTATTTGTACAAATATACTACGTACTAATATGTGTGTGGGAATATAATAAATAAATATACATTAAATAACTGCTAAGGTCGTCTGTCGGTCTGTATACTGGAAATAAAAGATGCTCAAAATGTACTAAGTATGGTATAACTTGAAGCAGGGATCTAAACAAAGGGGGACCTCACAGACTGCGCACAAGTACGTCGTATGTTGTAGTTTTTTGTGCTGGCTGCACCAAACACAACGCCGACGTTTATGGCGGCGGTGTGGGAGTAGGTCTGTCCGTTTAGGGATATGCTGCCCCTGAGGCCACCAGTATCGGCACACCAGTAGGGAGACCGGGACCATAGGAAGTTCCAGCACCTAGGTAAACAAAGAAAGACCAAAGGTAGCCCGTGGAGGACTCGCAGAGTTCAAAAGTCTTAACTCCAAACCGGGCTGTCTTGGTCTTGATGTACTGGCGGAAGGAGAGATTACCTTTCCACAAAGTCAGAGATTCATCAATACAAATATTCTGGGATGGGATATAGGTTTTCTTGAACCGGGCATTCAAGTGGTCCAACACTGGGCCCAAATTAAACAAAAGGTCAGTCGAGTCTGTCGGTCTGCTACTGTTGACATTTAAATGAAAAACGCGGCAAAGATGTTCGTAGCGTGTCCTTGAGAACATCTTCCTGAAGATGTTCACCTGCAACAGAGGGTTGACAGTAAAACAGGACTTGATGGTGGGCATCCGGATGATTCCGATCATCATCCAGAAGGAAACAGGACAAAAAGTTCGTGAATGTTCATGTCATACCAATCTCGGGCGAACGACGCGGACGAACCAGCTACCCTTGCGGCGTAGCGGTTCGTCTGTCACGATGTGCGACATGATGCTGTCATCACAATACTGTCTAAACGCCTCATACGCGTTTTCAGGTTGGACAACCGCTTCCGTCTGCTGCGGAAGAAATTGCTCCCTCTCACCTTGAAAGTCACCCATGGGTGACCAATCAAACTGGTTGGGAGTTCCTTCGGCAGCAAAGAAGGCCTCCACCTCACCGTCATCCGCATCTGCCCATTCATTCACATTCTCTTCCCTCATTCTCCTTGCGCTATTCGTCACCCGCACTCTCGCTGCTTCTCTCATTCGGACAATATGCATAATCTTCTCCCGGACGTCCTCAGGCATATCATCGTCATCCACATGGACCTCTACTATTCTCTCACCTCTTACCCATTGGGGGTCACCACTAGGAGCCCCACGCGCCCCTCGTCGGTCACGTTGCGCGGGGTTGCCGCGCCGCGGTGCACCGCTGCCCCGCCGCGCCGTGTCCGACGCTGCTGCTGCGGCTGCTCTGCCGCCACGTCCGCTACCACTTCCTCTTGCTGGAACAGCTGGTGCTCATCAGCAAGAGAGAAGTGGTCGTGCTCCATCATGCTGTCTACAGGGGCCATGATGATGACATCACATCTAAGATACAAAATAGTCAAAATAAGAACGGGTAAATTACGAAGAAAAGGTATAAGACTAATGAATAAAGTTTTAATACTCACTGCACAAGGACGCCCGGCGAGCCTGAGCAGGCAGCACCAGTGGAAGATCCCGGTGCTGGTGACGGGGATCTTGGCCTATCAAACAAAGATGTCATTTATTATACAGACAACCATTATATGGTTTATAACCACACACTAATTATTACTTACTGCATGGGCAAGGGCATCTCGTTCTGGTCCCACATCGCCAAGATCCCGCCAAACTCCAGCAATACAGGAGCCGGCTAAAAAAATAAGAGCTTCAATAAAACAACTACTTTATACACGGTTAATTTTAGGTCGTTCTGGAACCGAAAGCCATGAACTCAATCATCGAACTCGAATCGATTGGGACTATTTTTTTCAATAAATAACAATAAAAAAAATCACAAAAACTTAAAGGACTTCGGGCACAAATGTATGGACTCTGGTCCTGGACCCAATAGGTATAAATAGTATATCATTAGAAAGGTATAATCTCATAGAACACGAATAGGTGTGGCGCTTGTCCTGATATGTTGTCCGATCGGAGTACAAGTACCTTGAATATTAAGTCATTTTGTGATTAAATCTCTAAGTATTTTTGATATATTTTTCAAACGGCTGAACCGATTTTAATGATTGAGATCTTAAATGAAAGGTATAAATCTTTTCAATATTATAGGGTACATAAAATGTGAAAAAAATCAAGGTGGCGACCGTGAGCTTTTAATGATGTGTTGGAATTTACCGTAATGTGTTACGGTTATTTAGTTTTTGCTCGAACGTGGAGAATAAGTACATTTTTATTACTTTCTTTACATACATCCATATGCATCACGCCTGTCTCTCAGAGGGGTAGACAGAAACTGTGGATCCTATACGCAACTTCCACTCCCATAAGTCAAAGTAGGAACCAACACAGCACTACATACAAACCACCTGCTCAACCCTTTCACCATCAATTCTACTTTCATTACATTTTGGTTAAAATAAAACAGCTCATTTTAGTAGGTATATTTTTATTTTACACATACTTCCTTCATTACAATAGGTACTTAAACAACTAAACATCGTCAATAATTACATTATTCAAAAAAATTGCAGGTTCCGTAAAACCTTGATGTCTAGCATATGTTAGGTACCATATAATGGAAATAATATGCGCACAAGAGCCCACAGTGCGCCGACCTGTCAAGCATGTACAATAATGTTGGATAATTGTATTATTTCCTGAGTTAATTAATACATAACAAAAGTATTGCTTTGCTCTAACGTGTCGAGACTGAATGCGGCCTCGCAAAAGCCACGTATTTTCTAGTATGCCATATTCTTCTATGTCATCTAAGGCACCTTCCCTATATGTTTCAATAGTATAGAGTCCATTATGTAAGTGCTCACTGGTATATGATTTTGCAAGTTTGAGCTGATAAGTTCCTAAGGACAGCAATATTACATCTTCTTCGCTTAATCGAGGAAATCCTTCGACATCATTGGCTTCTATTCTTTGGAAATCAGCTCTTCTGTGATTTAGACGTTTAGCTTCTACGTAATTATATAAAATGTTCGGTGTGTGCAATTTTTGTGTTATACGTTCAATAAAACCTTCTGCATGTGGACTGTCCGTGATTGGGATGTGGAAGTGGTTTGTTATGGCAGCTGCTATTTTTAAGTCACTTCAGAACATGTGAAGCAGTGCATTATTAAAATATTTTTGTCTGAACAGTTTGAATTCGACCTTGAATCGCCCATTTACCACCTCCACTACCCAACGACATATTGTTACAAGTCTTGAATCGTTTGCTTGATCGGTAGTGAGCTGCGTATCTTCTCGGTTTTTCGTTGGTGGTACATGATGGACATATCCACGACTTTCGATGTGACTTAAACTATCGCGGAAGCCGCGGTCTAAAATAAAAACGTCATTCGGCTGCAGTAATGTGTGAAGTGGGTGTTGATCATTATTCATGATTTCGCTCATTATATCAGCATCTGTTTTTGTGGCTGCGAATGGTCCTATCACATCAATTATGTAACCATCCGATGTTACAATCAGAAACGGCTCTAAAAGGTTTTGGAATTTATGTAAGCTATAAGATAGCCTTTGGAAAAGGAAGTTGCTGCTTTTATGGATGTAAATGTACGTTCCATCACAAATAATTATCGCTTTTGTATTTTCCTCATTCCCGAAAAGATGTTTTGGGATCCTGAGGTTTCTATTCAAAATGTCGTTTCTATTTAAATGTTGAAATCCCAAATGATGTTCCACATAATCATTGCTGAGACACTCTCGAGTGATGGCCAAAATGCGTTCCAGTTTTCTTCGCGACATAGAGAACAACGTTGCAAGTCTGTCGTCGGGTTCGCCTGTTCGTAGTTTAGTAAGAAGAATGCCCAAAGCCGTTCTGGGATCTGAACACCTTAGACTTAATGAAGGCGTCTGTGATAAAACAGTATTGAACTGCTCATGAGTACGTCCAGTCCAAAAATGCATTTCTTCCTCGTTCATACCTTGTAATTCATCAAATATCAATCGACGTCCATTTTTTAAAGCATTCCTAAGAATATCACATACATCACTGAAATGCGCGGCCGTAAAGTCATGAGAGGTGTTACAAAAATCAGGTAGATCTTCCCAATTATTCCCGTGCAGGTGTTCGTTACATACTCTAGCGCTCTCGGGAATATACAGTTTATGTTCCAATAAAACATGAACTTTCACAACTTCCGGGATTCGACAGCGAGTTGTATTGTGACAGCCTCGAAATACACAATGCGTTGCTGTGTTTGGCGCTCTCTTGTAGTCCGGTACATGAAGCACATCATTTTGTTGCGGTTGCTGTTGCGGTGGCAGTTCAGGTTGAGGCCGAGTCGCAATTTCGGCCCTTTGCCAGCAACGATGGCACACCTTCTGTCTACCATCGAACACAACCTGAAATAAATAATATTATAATAAGTAGGTATTTAAGGGAAGTAAACTGTAGTTTGTGAGGATCGACCTACCTATCTAGCTAGAGCGTTTAGAGAAAGCGCTGTGGCGAAAAAATCCCTTTTTATTCAACGATTAAAAAAAAAAAAAAAAAAAAAAAAAAAAACTCTTGGCTAAACTGAGCATTGACATTAATGGTACCCTGAATCAGATGATGATGTTGTTGATGACAGGTTAGAACAGGTAAGTAAAGAAACTTAACCTTTTGAAGGGATTTAAACTGTAAGATACACCCTTTTAAAAGGGTTTATAAACTAAAATATTTAACTTGTAGCAGGGCTTGAATTTTTACAGAAAGGTTAGCCTTTCAGGTAGATTTGGTAAGCAACTGGGCAAGGTATCCCAAAGACAATCAAAGATCTAGGAAGGGGCCGGTGAGCATAGCAGGTATAGTTCGGTTCAAACTTTATGGCGGCTCGGAAGTTAGCTGCGAGTGACAGTCAGCGCAGGTATAGCGGTTCAAACTTTATGCTGGCTCGGAACGTATAACGTAAAACTGCGCAGAACACAATTTTATCAGCGGGGCGCAGAGGACGCATCGTCTTGACTGTATAATGCGCAGACCGTCACTCGCAACTAACTTCCGAGCCGCCATAAAGTTTGAACCGTACTATAGAATAAAATACAATGCGAGGGAGAGCGGCATATATCTCTCTCACTCACTCGCACCCAAGGCGTAGGTATATTACGTCTGCCTCACTCTCGTGGCTATGCTGCGTAGACTGTTCCAGTCAATGTTTTTATGTGCAAATAAAAATAGATTCTAGATATGACAAAATAGAAAATAAGTAGATACCTATGAGATAATACTTTACATACGTACCTACATTCTCTATAAAAAAGTAGCGAGAGTCCAGACCAGTTTTAAAGATGAGTAAGCCTTTTAGTTTGTAAATCCTTTTGAAAGAGTAGGTCGTTCAAAGAGGAAACACTGACAAAAAGGCTTTTACTTACCTGTTTAAACCTGTTCACAAGTAACTATCGGTATCTTCTTATGGAACGTGTATTATAGTTCAAGAAAAATGGATTAGCAGACTTGACTGAGATCTTTTTGGCACTGAAAAGCAGACAACAGACGTCTAATCCATTTTTTTCCATACATAAGAAGTCCAATACTACTTAAGTACTAACCTCCAAAACAGCATTTTCTTGTATGAATGCTGCTAATTCTGGGCGCGTTCTCGGCAGATTTTCAGATAAAATATGTACTTGATATCTGCCTCGATGTAGTCCCCTTCGGCACATCACACAAGAACGGAAAGATTCCATTATGTTACGTAGTCCAATCGTAAAGCACTTCGGTAGCAATAGTTCAAGCCAGGGTCAACGTCAGATGCAGAAAACAGAGTCCAAAAAAATGCAGGGTCAAAATCGTTGTAAGTGGAATGAGAGACGAATAGTACGTAGTCACACACAGTCACACTCATAAACGACTGAAATGGCGGCGGCGCGTGTGCCGGCCGCTGCCAGGTAAAGGGCGGGGGCGGGAGTGGGGATAGCTGTGTTTTGCGTCTCCCATGACCGACATCCCCACCTATTCGCAGAATGAGGCTATTGTTAATACTTGCTTGGTACCTATTAATAACAACTTGTACTTGCTTGGTATTAATAACAACTATGCCTTTTCACCTAAATAATGATTCGTTTTAAAAAAAAACTAGGTACGTACCTATATAAATATTTTTGTGCAGTTTTCGCTGATGTGAAATGAGTTCCCATATTCATTCCAGCTTAGTAATCAATACACAATACGTACCGATATTTTATTGATTTTTGCATACTATCCGAGATACTGAAAACACATATTTTATAAGCCGATATCTCGAATCGGACAACAAATACAAATGTAACCCCATTATAACTTTTTTTTCTCTTGAAAAGACCTATCCATTGATGTACGATTCAAGTCTATTGGTCATAAGGACCAAAATGCCCGAACCCCTTTATTGATTTTTTTGTGAAATAATGAGAACTCGAAGTAACGCTTCCTTGCCATCAATGAATTTATGCGTGTGTAATGTGTGTAAAAATATGAAAAGCGAATTCAGACTTTATTCTTAACAATAAAGGGTAAAAATATAAATTACACCAAACTAGGTAAGTAGGTCCGCAGTTTACTAAAATTATTCTTAGAAACCTATTGTCTCGTGTTCGACCGGCCTTTACAAGAATGCACAACCGAATTTCGCGGTTAAAATTATATCAATAAGATCTTAATTCGGTTCAATATTTTCATGGACAAGGGCACCTCCAACTAATAATGAACTCTATGTAACAGATTTAACGATTCATTTTTCTGTTTGAATTGCCTGCCTTTGTGAAGCCGCCGCTAGCATTGTCGCATAAAAAATATTTTAGGCATAATTATTTAGTATTTATCATATGGTTGTTTTTTTTTCGGGTTGGGAAATCATCAAATGACTTCTCCCGCTCTGGGTGGAGCGGTAGGGCTGTCATAGGTAGGTATGTCAGACTTTTACTGACTAAAACCCACCCGTGTTCCGTCAGTTGTCTGTGTGCCAGGGGCCGCGGCATCTCTTTCGAACAACCCGCACCCCTGGCAGGCATCGGCACTTGCGGGCCCCATCTGGTGCTGCCGTCATCTCTTTGAGGCGCGCGTGGAACACAACGCGCCGTCGACCCGGGCTTGGTCCTTACCGGACAGCGAGCTACCCATTACTCGCCGTCCGCAAGCCCGTGCCTACGGTGGCCGGGAATCAGCCTGGGATTCCTAACACCCAGGGCGTCTCCAGCGAAGGCTGCAGCCACGAGGGCACATGTACTGCCTCTCCCTCACGTGCGCCGCCTCCCTCTTTGCGAGCATCACTGCTTCGCTGAAGGAGGTGACGGCTAACCATGTACTCTCGCTCCGTACCATGGCCTGGACCAGGGCCGGACGCGAGAGATCGCCGCCGCCGATCGCCTCCACGAGGACAAGGCGGTGGTCCGCCCAAGCCGGGCAGACCTCGATCGTATGCTCCACCGTGTCCTCAGGGCCATCTTCGCAATGGAAACACCCGAGCGTTTCCTCCCGCCTTATGCGAAACAGGAACCTCCCGAAATAGCCGTGTCCGGTGAGGACCTGTGTCAGGCGGAAGGTTCCCGTGTTATGATGATTTCTGATAAAATTACGATGTTAATTTGCACGATATTTTGCTTGTTTCTTGTTGAATAGACAAGTACTTAATCCAACAGCAGTATTTTTTTGGGAATCCTACTGAACATTTGCATAATATTTAAACTCAAACTTCATATCGCGCGGAGGTCAAAGGCCGTTTTGTGCACTCGAACATTGAAAGATCTTTTAAAAACAGTTTTGTTGTGAAATATACATAGAATTTTCTTTAATTATGAGTACGATTTCTGTACATACCATTAAATACACCAGGATACACTTAAATCACTGTGAAACACTCAACACAATTAAACTTCACATAACAATGACGTCACTGAGCAACGGTTTGTTTACGTAACACTTTTTATCGAAAAAACAGTTTTTATGATGCTATTTGATGCAAATATTATCTAAAACAATGTAATAACTACGTATAAATGAATATTTATCCACTTCACGTCGAATATGCACAAAAAATAAGAAAAAACACTAAATAACTAGAGAGCCTAATAAGATAACGCTCTGTCGACGCGCGCGTTCGAAGCGTCACTGTCAACTATTTTTATAAATTTTGCCACAGAACTTTTACGCGTTTGAATGATGTAGTTCACGAAAGAGTGGCTATCGGCTCATAGAGTTAAATCATCGCAGACGAGATTAAACCTTATTTATATGATGTATTAAGATAAAAACCGCTTGCTTCTGAGTGGTACGATATCTTACCAGCCGGGCTTGAAGGGTGCTCGACTTACTGGTACGATATCGTAGCAGCCGGACGATAGCGGTAAAATACAACTCCCAAGCCTATTCGTCGTGTCTAGTTGAATAGGTACGAGTACCTACTAGGTGATGCGAGAGTGGTGAATTAAATGTCAATTAATTTCTCACGTTTACGAGATGTGATAGTGGTAAACACCGTGCCGTGCTTTCGATACGAGATGATGGAGGTAAATGAACTTACACCAACCTAAATCGTACCTGAAATGAAATACCTACTTGTAGGTACACATGGCTACACCTCAAGTTATAAATTTTCAGTATAAGCTGTTCTCACATTGTATAGGATTTCCGTACAGTGCAAGATCAGCGTAAACTGGAACTGTATAGCTTGATGTGTAGCCGTGCGTACTTAGTTGCAGCCGGATTATTCGTCCGACGTCCGTTGACCCACCGCGGGCGCGCTGAACTGACGCACACGCACAGCTGTGCCGCGCTACGTCATCACCGAGCAGATCGTGTACGATCTTGCGTTTATGAATGAAATAGTGGAAGCGCTACTAAAATTTAACTCGAATGACAGAAAAAAAGTGATAAAGTTCTAACTTCTTTATTAAATGTCTTAAAACAAAAATAACAATGCCAATAGTGACTGTTACTCGTCTGGAGTTACTGTGTTTCGGCTCCAGAACGATGTAAAAATAAACGTGTATAACATTACATTAGATCTCACCTCACACAAAATAGCACCAACATAAACCAAAATCATATGGGATTCTTAGCCACCAACACCCCTTACTCGCTACATATAACTGTAATTATTATCTAAAGCCAAAACCACACCAAAAGAACAATATGTATTGCATGCCAAAATAAGAAATTTGTCTCCCTTTATTATATTTGTGAATAAATATAAAAAATGACATCCATTCAGATTGCTAAAATAAAAAACACTGATTATTACTGACATAGTAGTAATTTCACATTCATCAATTATTAGTACATATTTACCTCTAAGTCTTCCTCTAACTCATCCACCTCGACCTCGGTTGACTCGTCAAAGTCGGGGTCGAGGTACTCCTCCTCGAGGTACTCCTCCTCCAGGTCCTCCTCCAGCTCCTCAACAGGCTCCTCCAGCCCTTCCACGAAGTCCTCAAATTCCTCATCGATGAGGACGTCGTAGTAATTGGAAGGAGCCTGCCCAGAGGGGTTCCAGAAAGCCATCTAAAATCAAAATATAAAAAACAATTACATATATGAATAAAAAGGAAAAGGCATAAGGCAAGGTTATAAACTGGCGGAATTTGAATGTATTACACACCTCTGCCTGCCCTTCGGGAACACAGGCATGATATTATGTGTTTACAACGTAAGTATAAAATAATTTTATCATTTTACATTAGTACTAACAAACTCACATCATCATCATGGATCGGCCTAGCCTTTTCCCAGCTACGCTGGGGTCGGCTTCCAGTCTAACTGGATGCAGCTGAATACCAGTATTTTACATGGAGCGACTGCCTGACTGACCTCCACAACCCAGTAACTGCAGGGTAATATGATACCCCTTGGTAAGACTGGTTGTGAGACTTCCGGGCTTCTGACAACCCGTAACGACTATAAAAGATCCACAAATGACAACTGGGACCAACGGCTCGTGCTTACTGAGGCACGGAGAGGGTCTTGGTGTGTAAAGATGGTCACCCATCCACGGACCAACCGTGATCGATCGACCCGTGCGGCTGTTATTACTTAGCCACAGGCCCCCAAACTAAAAAACTCACATACGGAGGTCTAAATACATTCGAACGAAATAACAACCTCCTTTTTATAAGTGGTCGGTCAAATGTAAAATAAGAAAAATATTTTATTCACTAACACATCGTTTTCATCGATAAAATCTACCGATACGACTGGACAGCATATTTGAGCGAGTTGCGTCATATAACTGTCAAATAACTGTCAACGGTCCGAGGGCAAAGCCCCGTTTTTACAAATCATTGAAATGTAATAAAATTATTATGATTTCACCAAAGTAGAAAAGTTTTATTCTAAGGATAAAGCTATTACTTACTCTCAGATAACCATGTTTTCATTTCACCAACTACTTATCCTGAGAATAACAAAGTTATACGAGAGTAACTCTTATACCAGCAATTTTGAAGGAATAACGGGCTTATTCCTCGGATAAAATCAAAATGGCGTCTGATTTTTATGTCAGCCGAGCCGTGAGCATACAGAGTGCACTGAGCAACCGTTTATTGTGGACATTGAAATTGTAATTCAGAGAAAATATTAATAGAAATGCAGCGTTTGAGAAGAATGATATGGGACAGTGAAAGCGATAGTAAAACTGAAGATTACTATGTTATTTTGCGACGTCCAAGGTGGTTCAAAGAAAGAAATGAGCATTTTTACAACTACGACGAAAAGGATTTCATGATAAGATTTCGTTTATCTAAAGCAGCAGCATACAATTTACTATTAAAAATTGAACATCAACTGGAATTTGTATCTGAGAGGTTAGTACAAGATACTGTATAATATACCTATTGTGGACCTATGTAGTAAACTAATGTTGACTTGACATTTTATATAAATAAGATTATGTAAGTTTTGCTTAAAAGATGTTAAATGTTACTCTACCTACAATCAAGGTATGGATTTAACCTATCATAGTACAAACTATGGATTGTACAGTTTACTTTCATCTCATTATACCGTTTTATAATATGAGCCTGTTTTTTCTTCCAGAAACCAATCTATATTCCCCTATCAACCAACTTTTGGCCACCTTGAGATTTTATGCGACTAACAACACACAATTAACAACTGACGATTTCAGTGGGCTTAGTGTATCGACAGCACACAGAATAATACACAAAGTTAGTGCAGCTATAGCATCATTACACCATGAATATATAAAATTCCCTACTCCTAGACAAGAAATACGGCAAGAACAAAATATTTTTTATCGAATAGCCAGATTTCCTAGGGTAATAGGAGCTATGGACTGCACTCATGTTCGGAAAACATCACCAGGTGGAGATCAGGCCGAAATTTTCAGAAATAGAAAGGGGTATTTTTCTATTAATGTCCAGACTATTTGCAATGCAAATTTGGAGATTACGGATATTGTTGCAAGATGGCCGGGGTCAAGCCACGACAGTACCATTTCTAGCAATTGCTATCGAAAAGCCAAGTTTGAGAGTGGAGATTATGGTGATGCATTATTACTTGTCGATGGTGGATATGCTTCCACATCTTATGCAATGCCTCCGTTAGAAAATCCATGGACTCCATTAAAACAACTGTACAACGAGTCACAAATCAGGTCAAGAAACCCAGTTGAAAGATCTTATGGGATTTGGAAACGGAGATGCCCAGCATTATCACTAGGGTTACGCATTGAATTAGACAAGGCTTTAGTTGTAATTATATCAACTGCTCCATAACATCTTACAGCAACGAGGAGAAGAAGTTCCACCTGACGATCCGGAATTGTTGCTTCCAGCACCTTGGCAAGTACTCTTGCAAGACGGGCAGATGGAGAATGGTCCACCTAGAACGTCTCAGCGTCATACAGCTAGAGACTTACTTATAAACAATTATTTTAGAAATTTGATGTAAATAAAAAAATTCTTGACTAATTAGATATTTTAATAAAAAATTAATGAATTAATTATTATTTTCTTTATTTTCCCTCTTTGCATTTATTATTTGTATCCTTAACAATCTAGTCTTCATTTTCTCTTGTATGAGGATCTCTTTTTGTTTCTCATAATTTATTTCAAACATTTTTTTTGCCTCCTCTCGTTCAGCTTCTGCAAATTGCATTTGCATTTCCATTGCCTTGATTTTTTTCTTCTGCAATTCTTCCATTGCTGAAAAGCATGATGCTGGATGTGTTGGCCGACGTTTAGAGGTCCATGGTTTGGCCTTTAACTTTGGGGTTTTATTAACAATATCTTCTTCATCGGGTAACGGACAGACATTAGTTTCCTTGTTATGAAACCGGAGAGAAGAAGATACTAGTGTTTGCAGTATTTCGGTGGTGTAGTCTCCCCAATCCTGAAGTAAATTAGGTAATGAATACTTGATCAAATTAAATGATTTGCTGCAGGGGTATGTAAAACCTGACAATGTATGTGGTTAGATATTGCAGGATGTATAGGGAGTGTTAAGTGTAGTCTATAATAACTACATACCTGACTTATCATTGGCTTTAAGTCCATATTTTCTGATTCCACAGAAATACCAGGTGGGAGATGTGAAGATATGGTAGGAAGTAAGCTCGGAACATCGGGTACTGAAACTAAAATTTAAGAATTAGTACAGTGTTGTGTGTCACCCCTAAAATGTTTGTAAACTGTCTATAAGCATATAAAAGCCAAACTGACCCTTTCACTAACCGTTGTAAGAAGCTTCGGATTTTGTCCTGATTTTGCCGTTTGAAACTATGTGTTTTTATACGAATAACAGATTTAAGCAGAACTCTCTCTAGTCTGCTACAGCTATTATGTAAAACACATCTCCGCTTCATTCCTCTCTGTACAGCACCTCACTTTCTTTTCTAAACTTAAAAAATATGTGATAAGGTATAATATGAATTTCTGGCTCAATTACCTTTTGCTTGTGCAGGTTCACCTTGTGAAGGACCATTTTCACTGGTTTCTTCACCAATTGTAATAACTACATTGTCTTTGTCAAATTTATTAAATAAACCGACTGCTGAAGTCGATGTCAAATCCATAATTTTATTTTGAATGGGGTCATTGACCTGTGGTTTGGCAGGTCCTCCACCTATAAAAAAAACAAAATAAATAATAACTGTTGTGAAAAAAAGTAATAATATTTACTAATTATTTATCAAATCAAAGATTTATGAGCTCAGACAACAACATGTGGTTATAAAGATAAACCGGGTGGGATAATCTAGCTAAGTTGATAATACACCTAAAATCTTTCATGTTTGCATGCAGTCGAACTATATGCATGTTGTTTGGGAGCAGAAACGAATATAAATACAATTCACGGACCTGTTTGCAACAAACTTTGCCTTGCAGAAGACGCCGCTTTCTTGGTGTTTTTTTTTAGACTTTCCCACTGCGCTTTAAGATTCTCAGCCGTTCTATGAACCCCTGTGGTCTGAGAATTAAATTCGTCGGACATTTTGACCCATTCGGCATTTTTCTGTTTCACGGTTACTCCGTCTGTTTTTTATTTTCAATTATGCTGAAGTGGTCTGTTACCAGATCCAGCAATAACATTTTTTCTTTAGTCCAGTAAGGATACAATAATTTTTCCACATAACCTTCGATAATTCTAAAGTTTTTTATTTTCTCTGGGTGGATAACTTTAGTGAATCCAGTGCTATGTACAAAAATGCTAACAGTTTAGAGTTATGCAATAGGTATGAAGTAGGTATTTCCTATTATTTCGTGTTATAACAAGAATATAAAACTTAAATTAAAATGCTTTACTGATTCTTTATTAATACTATCTAAACTATATATTAGTGAAAATGCTAACAGATAGGTATTGTGGAACAATAGAAAACTGAAAATGTCCCGTAACTCATTCAATAAAAAATTTAAGTTTTTTAAATCATCTCCTTTACGGGCATAGGTATTAGTTACACCTTACAACAAAAGTTCTAACAACTAAGTAATATGCTGCAAAAGTAATCGTTTTTTTACGTTGCGATATGCGCAATATTGAATTTAAATTGATAATTTTGCGCCTACATATTGGTAATAATAAACTCAGCTTCCACACAAAAGTTTCAACAAATATGTGCTATGCCTTTTGTTTAATAAATAAAATACAACTTGGGTATTGCGGGGCGCGGTACAGGTACCTACGAAAATGCGTGCGCCGCCGCCGCCGCGCCTTGCGGCGAAGTGTGGTGATACTCCACTGCGGAAATGCAGACGTATTGAATGAGGCACGAAATCATTTAATTATCGTCTCTTCTCAGAAATCACTAGGTACTCTGTTCCGGTCCGTGATTTCGCCCGTGTGTAACTAATTAATCATCAACAATTATCAGAATCCCGTCACTCCCGTCTAAAAAAGACTGTTTTGAAAAATACGCTGTTGTTCTGTTCTTTATTTCAAACAACTTAATAGGTACCTACCGACCAAGATCGTAATAATTATGTACACTTTCACTATGTAGCTACTTGTTATAGTGATAGGGGAAGGGCACAGCGACAGAAAGTGGAGATTTCGTTACAATTTTTTTTTCGGGATAGTTTTCCTGGGAAAAATACATTTATATGTATTTAATATATTAAAATATATATATATATATTGAAGCGGTAAAATAATTGAATTCAATAAGTAGGTACCTGTTTTTGTTCCATCATTTTAAAAGTACCCTTAAGTGATCACCCGAAAACCGAAACAAGAAATTCCCGCAAAAAAAAAAAGATTGTCGTAAGGAAGTCTACACTTTTTGTCTCTGCTACTCGAAGTTTAGCTAAATACTGTCTTCCTATTGTGATGTTTGAAACATGGTGCTTTGCAATTTTCATAGAACACTAGTGCCTTTGGGTACAATTGTAACTAAATTACAGTTTGACTTTCTAGTATGGCGGCCATCACTTTGTTACGTTAGTATCTACTGCTCTGAAATATTACGTATCATAGTGTGGCATCTGCCAGCCTTCCTACGATATACTCCCAACACTAGTTGACGATAAATTTACTATGTGTAGTAGGAAAGTGTGATAACGGCAATGCTGCTATTATGAATCAAGCTCCTGAATAAGCAGCAATAAAATAATAATGCTATTATAATTTTTTATTATAATCAAAACTATAGAACCAAATCAGTCATACAGCTGCATTTTGTCAATAGCGAAAATAACTAAGACATAATGCACAACACCCGAATATAAATAGACTTACGTATACGAATTAAGAAGACCAACTTTAACTAATATGACAGTATACAATATGTAACAAAAACCCTGTTGTTCCTTCTACCCACGTTTTCAGAATCGGTATACATACGTAATAAAGCAAGTCATTTATAAAAACTGTAAAAAAAAAAATTTTAATAAATATTTAATTGTGAATATTTGTAATGTTTGACTGATGTCTTACCTCTGCAATACTGCATGAAGCGAAATCAGAAATAGGTACAACGTTCCCGCCACGCGCCGCTCTCTTTGATCGTGCCGCGGCGGCCGCTTGCACCGCGCCGCCGCTTATCTACCTATTTTTCTACACAAGTTCGTAACCTTGCCAGCTGTTGTTTATCACTTTAACGAATGAATCTTTGAAAATGTTGGTTTACATGGTATTTTTATGAACAGTTGATAATTTTTAAAGCTACATTTGACACTTCACTACATCAAACAAACACAAACACTACACAAAAACAAAGTCGCCGCGTCTGTCACATAACTGTGATCGAACACACGTGCTCATTGTGCGAATTAAAACCACCTGTTCTATCAAATGAGCATTCGTTGGTGAACAGTATCCAATTCCAGAAATCACTATCTTGTTCGATCTTGTCGAGTGGCACCTGTCTACTGTATTCTAGTCTTGACTCATAGTCGGAGGGAAGTAGTGATTGGACGCGACGATAATGAAAAGGGTGCTGGTCATCTTCTTTGAGAACTCTCCAAACGCGCATATGGTGTACTCCGAGTTCGTGTCGCACTGAGCGTCCAAGACTTGCTCCACGATGTCACTGTTTCAAGTCCTCGGTCTGCCTGCGTCAGGTCGATGTTGGTCTTGTCCGCGCACACTGCCGGTATTGAACGTACGTATGTGCAAACGTTGGAATGGTAATGGTAGACTCGTAAAACGTTCTTGGTAGAGTCTGCGTGCTTCTTCATAATTGCAGTCACATTTCTACGTTAAAATATTCTACGTTTGAATAGGCATGGTCAACGTAAACAAAACACAAGTCACTCACTACGTAGGTCAACAATCACATCCGCTCGGAAGTAAGCTACGCGGGAGACTAAGGAAGTGATTCGCAGGGCGGCGGGTGGCGGGGGTGTTAGGCACGTGGTACCGAAACGCCGCCGCGCCGCCGCGGCGCGAGCGCCTGTAGGTTTTTGGCGGCATCTTCTATCAGATCAAAGAAAGCCGCCGAGCTCGTAGGCTATTATGCGAAATAAAGATACATGTAAAGTCAGATACTGTAAACATTTTTTGAATGTGTCGATTTTAATAGTTATTTGATAATGAACTCTCAACTGGCCAATGCTTAATTTATTTTAAATTATAACTTCATCAATGTTGTGCTTGTAGGTGTATACGTCCCTAAAAGGAACAACAGGGTTTTTGTTACATATTGTATGTATAACCTATATGTCAACGACCTGATTGAAGAGTTGAGCAGCAAAAGAGTCGGATGCCATATTGGCGGTGAATGTTTAAATAAGCTCAGTTATGCAGATGACATGGTTCTGCTCAGCCCCTCGGTCAACAGCCTCAGAAAACTAATTTCCCTTACACCAATTAACCTATAATGTTAAAAAGACAGAAGTAATGATTTTCAAACACGACAATGGCCCTAATAAGGTCTTGCCAATTACTTTGTGTGGTTTAAAATTAAAAATAGTTAATCAGTTTAAGTATCTCGGACACATCATAACGGAAAATTTAAAAGATGACGATGACCTGGAGAGGCAAAGTCGTAACATCGCATATAGAAGTAACATGCTAAATAGACGTTTCTTCCATTGCTCGAAACAAGTAAAATAACTCTGTTCCAGGCTTACTGTCAGTCGTTCTACACCAATCAACTTTGGTACAAGTACACGAAGAGTGCATACAACACGCCTCGTGTACAATATAATAACGCATTTCGGGTCATGCTCAACCTGCCCTGGCGGTGCAGTGCGACTGAGATGTTTGCTGAGAGTAGAGTAACCGACTTCTTTGCGCTCATGGGGAAGCACAGGGCGTTGTTCTTTTCGCGTGTGGTGGCAAGTCAAAATAGTATTGTCAAAGCTGTTTTTCATACTGTGCATTTACTGATGGAGACAAAATAAATGTACTCACCATTGTTACATTTGTTTTGGCTTCCTTGGTGTGAAATGGTGGGTTGCTGTATTGTTATTTTTCTTTACTTTGTTATTATGTTCGTTTGTTTAGTTTATCTTTTGTTTAAATTATAATTGTATGGGTGCTAAAGCCTGAAATAAACGATTAATACAAAATAATCATAATAAATAAAAAAAATTACAAGTTTTACTATCATAATATAACGAAAAATATTTAAGAAGACTATAAGGGGGATTAGCATGGAAGCTATGGAAGGTTCAGCATCAGCTACAAATAATTGCTTAATGAACCTCTTTGTTATTGAGAAACAATATATATATACTTTATAAAAGCTTTCGTCTCTTAGTAGACGTTGTGTTTCATGTTGAACATTCCTGTTCTCCGAGGTTGCACCTGGTTTCATAATCTGTGCATTCGTTTAGTTAGATGACTAATTTGGACCTCGGTTGCCGAGTCCAAATCAGGGTCGCTTGTAATTATGTGTGCTGTGCTGCTTGGTTTATCTATGCAGTAGACACACATAGCAGAACATTTAATTTAATTTTCTTTGCAGGTTAACTTGCACTTGCAAGATTTAACTTTCAGTATATCGTCAGGTGCGGGTTGGTCGAGTGTTTTGATGGGAACTAAATAAGGTGCATCCTACATAAGGTGAGGAGATACTTCACAACTGGACAGCTTTTGAGCCTGTATAAATCTCAAGTGCGTTCTTGTGTGGAGTATTGCAGCCACTTATGGGATGGCTCAGCAAAATACCAGCTTGCTGCCCTTGACTCGGTGGAACGCAGAGCAAAAAAGGCTCATAGGTGACGAAACGTTGGTGGCTGGGCTTTATGATCCCACTATCGCCCTTTTACTACCGAACTACCAAAAACACTGCAGGGTACCATCCGCACTTGGTTGATATCCCGACCAGTCGTACTCAGCGCTACTTTTTATTGTTTTTTTTTTGTTTGGGAAATCATCAAATAACTTCTCCCGCTCTGGGCGGAGTGGGAGGGCGTGTCAGACTTTTACTGACTGAAACCCACCCGTGTTCTCTCAGTTGCCTGTGTGCCAGGGGCTGCGGATCTCTTTCGAACAACCCGCACCCCTGGCATGTATCGGCCCTTGCGGGCCCCATCAGTTGCTGCTGGCATCTCTTTGAGGCGCGCGTGGAACACAACGCGCCGTCGACCCGGGCTTGGTCCTTACCGGACAGCGAGCTACCCATTACTCGTCGTCCGCAAGCCCGTGCCTACGGTGGCCGGGAATCAGCCTGGGATTCCCGACGCCCAGGGCGTCTCCTGCGAAGGCCACGGCTGTGAGGGCGCATGTACTGCATCTCCCTCCCTCTTTGTGAGCATAACTGCTTCGCTGAAGGAGGCGACTGCTAGCCATGCACTCTCGCTCCGTACCATGGCCTGAACCAGGATCGGACGCGAGAGATCGCGGCCGCCGATCCCCTCCATGAGGACATGGCGGTGCTCCGCGGAAGCCGGGCAGACCTCCACCGTATGCTCTACCGTGTCCTCAGGGTGATCTTAGCAATGAAAACCCCCGGCGTTTCCTCCCGCCCTATCAATGATATTAGATGACTAATTTGGACCTCTCCAAATTAGTCATCTAACCAAACGAATGCACTGGGCACGCCATGATTGCGGCGGTAAATTAAAATTAAAATATTTTTTGCTCAACACAATACATAATCATACATTTTTAGATGTCAAGTGAATACGCAGTCCACTGTGTTGCACCAACTCAGGCATGCAAAATTATATTAAACCAATAAAATTATACTATTTCATAAATTCACCTTAATATGTTTCACAATTTCATTAATAACTCAATATAATACCATAGAAAATGTCTTAAATTCAAATCAATAAGTATGTAATGTCATAATTACTAAGTAATGTCTATTACAGATACGATAATTTTAATAAAACTAAAAACAAAACGAACTCAGGTATTCTCCCTAATTACACGTATTATTATTAGTATTACACACACAAATTTCTATCTATATATTCTATAGAGAGGTATTCATTAATTGTGTAGTAAGTCTTACTTATCAGTAGATTATTGAGTTGCTTCTTAAATAAATGGGTATCTTTAATACTTAACAAAGCATTAGGTAACTTATCATAAATATGTGGTGCCATTTCTAGGAAGTTTTTACGGAATACTGCTTTTTTGTGTTGCTTACTGCTTATTTTATTTCTATGTCGCGAATTGTGTAGTTTTTCAAAAAGGTGGAAGTTTGTTTTGACAAATTCGGCCACCTCATATATGTATAGGCAGGGTACTGTTAATATACGGAAATTCAGAAAGAACGGTTTGCAGCTTTCTTATATCGCCCTCACACATCTCTTTTGCGCTCTAAATATTGTCTCCTTGTTGGTGGAGTTACCCCAGTATATAATCCCGTATCGTAATGCAGACGTAACATATGCATGACACGCCGTAACCAAAACTTTTTGATTTATCTGCTTTGAGAGATTACGTAAAGCATAGGAATTCCCCTCTTTGAGGAGTGGCTTGAGAGGCGGCATGGCGTCCTTACCTTCCGCCTGACACAGTTCCTCACCGGACACGGCTGTTTCGGGAGGTTCCTGTTTCTAATAAGGCGGGAGGAAACGCCTGGGTGTTTCCCATTGCGAAGATCGCCCTGAGGATAAAGTGGAGCATACGATGGAGGTTTGTCTGGTTTGGGTGGAGCACCACCGTGTCCTCATGGAGGCGATCGGCGGTGGCAATCTCTCGCGTCCGGCCCTGGTCCAGGCCATGGTACGGAGCGAGAGTGCATGGCTAGCAGTCGCTTCCTTCAGCGAAGCAGTGATGCTCGCAAAGAGGGAGGCGGCGCACGTGAGGATGCAGTACATGCGCCCTCACGGCCGTGACCTTCGCAGGAGACGCCCTGGGCGTCGGGAATCCCAGGCTGATTCCCGGCCACCGTAGGCACTGGCTTGCGGACGACGAGTAATGGGTAGCTCGCTGTCCGGTAAGGACCAAGCCCGGGTCGGCGGCGCGCAGAGCGGGAGAAGTCATTTGATGATTTCCCACCCAGAAAAAATAAAAACCAAACGAATGCACAGATTATGAAGCGAACTGCAACCTCGGAGAACTGGAATCTTCAACATGAAACACAACGTCTACTAAGAGACGAAAGCTTTTTATAAAGTATATATTGTTTCTCAATAAAAAAGAGGTTTATTAAGAAATTATTTGTAGCATTTTTTTTTTGGGAATTTCTTGTTTCGGTTTTCGGGACATCACTTAAGGGTACTTTTAAAATGATGGAACAAAAATTGAATTCAATTATTTTACCGTTTCAATATATTTTTTTTTAAATATATTAAATACATATAAATGTATTTTTCCCGGGAAAACTATCCCGAAAAAAAATTGTAACGGAATCTCCACTTTCTGTCTCTGTGCCCTTCCCCTATCACTATAACAAGTAGCTACATATTGAAAGTGTACATAATTATTACGATCTTGGTCGGTAGGTACCTATTAAGTTGTTTGAAATTATGAACAGAACAACAGCGTATTTTTCAAAACAGTCTTTTTTAGACGGTAGTGACGGGATTATGACAATTGTTGATGAATAATTAGTTACACACGGGCGAAACCACGGACCGGAACAGAGTACCTATTCTCTATTTGAAATATAATTAGACATTTAAACAAACCTTTTTACAGTCCGACCAACCGATTTCGTCTTTTATTTCGTATGCATAAGGATGACATTAAAAGTGGTTACAATACCAACTGCTTACTGCAGATGCCGTTTATCATGCTACCAAAGCAATAGAAGTCAAAATCAGTTGAATGGACTGTACAAAAGGTTTATTTAAATGTCTAATCTTATTTCGAACGGAGTATAGTGATTTGTGAGAAGTGAGAATATTGAAATGATTTCGTGCCTCATTCAATACATCTGCACTTCCGCAGTGGAGTGTCGTCGTACCTCGCCGCACGCATTATCGTACCTACACCGCGCTGACCGCGCCCCGCAATACCCAAGTTGTATTTTATTTATTAAACAAAAGGCATAGCACATATTTGTTGAAACTTTTGTGTGGAAGCTGAGTTTATTATTACGAATATGTAGGCGCAAAATTATCAATTTAAATTCAATATTGCGCATATCGCAACGTTAAAAAACTATTACTTTTGCAGCATATTACTTAGTTGTTAGAACTTTTGTTGTAAGGTGTAACTAATACCTATGCCCGTAAAGGAGATGATTTAAAAAACTTAAATTTTTTATTGAATGAGTTACGGGACATTTTCAGTTTTCTATTGTTCCACAATACCTATCTGTTAGCATTTTCACTAATATATAGTTTAGATAGTATTAATAAAGAATCAGTAAAGCATTTTAATTTAAGTTTTATATTCTTGTTATAACACGAAATAATAGGAAATACCTACTTCATACCTATTGCATAACTCTAAACTGTTAGCATTTTTGTACATAGCATTGAATTCACTAAATTTATCCACCCAGAGAAAATAAAAAACTTTTGAATTATCGAAGGGCATGTTTTTCTGGCTACTGGACTACTTGTAGTAGCCAGTTAGCACTTTGTTTCCTTTCAGACATTTTTTAAAATCAGTAAACAACAGAAAGCAAATACAAATAGAAAGAAATTAAAACACAACGCAGCGCGACTTTAAAGACAGTTTGTTTGAAAAATAATACTGTGACACATTGACACAAGCTCAAAGAGACGACTAAATCAAAAAGGTCCTGATAAGCTACACTGTACTGAGAAAATGACAAGCCTATTTAATTTGTCTGCATTCACATTCATTCGTTCATCTCTTCACATTCAACGTGCCACAGATAAGAAAAAAAGCACTTATCAAAGAATAGTTCTACTAGGACTAACTTTTTGTCTTTACAAATTGGTGAAACGTGCTATGAATTATTCTGAGAGTAAAATCAGCGAATAATTTTATCCCTGGCATAGTTATTCTTAGATATCTATCTATCGCTAGGCGCTGTGTATGTGTTGATCTTAGTATTTTGCTCTCTGTAAACTTTAACTTGTAAAAATAGAAAAAACTGTTATTATTGTGTTTATTCACCATAATTGGTTGAATCAAGTCTTCTAAAGAGTCCAGAGTTGAAGTGAACTAACTCCATTGTGTGTGAACTGTGTTTGAGTACGTGATAAAAACAGCGCTGTTTGTGCCAATAATTAAATAATTGAACCTGTCAAGTGCCGGAAATTCATAAGTAAATACTTTCAAAAATCTTGAAATCAGTGTGTGTCATATAAAAACTTTAATTAATTATCTCTAAAAAGTTTTGAGATTTCAATCAGTGCTTTGAAAAACTTCGATTTTGCAATGTCATACTACACCACCCATACAAACTAACGCCATCTGTGACTAATCATTAGAACTGCTAAAATCCCTCATTAGTGCACTCATTATAGCCGTACTGCTAATTTGCTAATCTACGTACAAACGATACATCGACCGAAACTTGACGCCTTACTTCAATCTTTCACACGGCGTTAGGTGGCGCTGCTTGTTGTCTGGCCAATCTGTTGTTTGTAAACAAACACTGACCGATAACACAGTCATTATGAACTGTGCTGGCTGTAATACAGTTTTCGTAACCGGGGCTCGGCTTCTTAAATGTAAAACCTGCGAAAGCAGTTACCATTTTGAATGCCTAAATATAACGTCTCGTCAATTTGAAGCCCTCACAAACGAATTTAAGGCAGCCTGGAAATGCCCTTCATGCAACAATGTTACGCGCCGTATGCGGTCTAACTTACTTACACCTGTACAGGCAGCACTAGTTCCTACACACGAAGACAGCATGGACATGTCGTGCGACATCATAGAACAATGTCCTGGCTCACCATGCAACGCTAGTACCTCCACGATCCTAGCTAATGACTCCGTCGTTCAGGAAACAGCTGATACTTTCCAAGCATTTACAAATGAGCTGCACATTACGTTGCAGGGATGGAGAAGTGACATAAATAATACGCTTGCAAGTTTCAAGGACGATATAAAGAGTACATTAGACGGCTGGCGTGACGAAATGGAAACAAATTTAAATAAATTGAATAGCGAATTTAGATCTACCCTGGGAGAAATAAGAGATGATGTGAGTAATCTTCGTACTGAACATAATACTTTGAAAAACAATGTTTCCGATTTATCCCTTGAAGTAACACACTTGCAAACTTCTGTGGAATTTCACTCGGGTGAACAGGTTGAACTCAAGAAACGAATAGATGAAATTAGTCGACAAAGTTCTGAACAATCTAACCTTTCTATTAATCTCCTCGAGACCAAACTTGATAATCTTGAACAGCAAGCAAGACAGTGCAATGTGGAGATCTTAAACATGCCTGAAACGCGAAGTGAAAACTTGATTCACATAATGGAGTCGATTAGTTCGGCTATTAACTTCCCTGTTACTCAAAGAGATATCATATCGATTCACAGAGTTCCACACGCTCACCAACAAACAAACAGGCCAAAAATGTAGTTTTAAAATTGTCGTCGCGTATCCTGTGAGACAACTTACTAGCTGCTTTCCGCAAGGTCAAGAATTTAAAGTCTGACCAGTTGGGTTTCACATGTGCACCGGCGACTATTTACATGAATGAGCATCTGACACTCAAGAGGAAACATTTATTTCGGAAGGTTAAAGATGTTGCCACACTGCACAAATTTAAGTACGTCTGGATTCGAAACGCCACTATCCTCGTGCGCGAACGGGATGGCGATACTGCTTTTGAAATACATACAGCCGAGGATATTCGTAAGATTAAAAGCAGTCCACCAACTACAATTATTGATAGTGGTCCCAACCCCAACAAGCTGTAATTCTAATCCATTTTTATACCTGTATACTTCTCTTTCTTTTCATATTTTTAAATGGTTTGTATTTGCCGTAATAAGTTACTCTGTTGTGTGTAAAGGCTGTGTTTCAAATTGCTTGCAAACTTTTCGCAGGCTGCCTGATTTTCTAAATCTACACCAATGTAAATTACATGTGTTATATAAGCTTGATTTTTTGCGCGCTTCTTACTTGTTATTTGTTATACTTGTTGCTTGCTTGTTAGCGCATCGCCTTAGTGTGGATGTTAAATTATGTATCTATATATTTTTTAAACCATTTATGCCGCAACTTGCGAATATTTTACTAACTATTAGTAACCTTCTTACTGCGTTATATCTCAAATGCGTCTATTGCTGTATCGTCAGAGTTCAGTGGTGTCATTATTATGTTGATAATTACTATTGAAAAATATTATTCTTGCTTAACTGTTACATTGTATATTGGTTATTACACGTACAAGTACTTGTCGCTTGAACTAGTATCGCTGGTAATTTTCATGTTGATGCACCTATTATCTAGTGATGAGTAATAAGCATCTATCCATATACTACCAAAACTGTAGAGGCATCCGTACAAAATTACACATGCTTTACATGAACATTTTGAATGGTAACCACGATATCATCGTACTCACGGAAACTTGGTTGATCCCGGAAATTAGCAATAACGAATTTATTGATCAGCGCTATGTTGTGTACAGGTGTGATCGTGATCGTATTACCACTAAAAAACAAGATGGCGGCGGAGTCTTGGTTGCGTTTTTGCGAACACTTAAATCATCCGAACTTGATATTTCTCTTACTCTTACTAACTCACAATCTTGTAATCTTATTGAACACATCCTCATAGAAGTGCCGAGTTCACTACCGTCCAAGCGTCATGTTATCAGTGCCGCTTATATACCTCCTAGAACGGTTACCTCTGTATATGAGCAACATTTTGAATACTTACAGCAGATACTGGGTGACTCTCGTGTTGACAGTTTCTACATAATAGGCGACTATAATCTCCCAGAAATAACTTGGATTACACTGGGCCCAACTGGCTCTCATATCGGCAGTGGGCCGGGTACAGGTGCTTCTATAACTTGTGGCCATTTAAATAACTTAATGTCGTTACTAGATGCTTTACAATATAATGAAGAGGCAAATACTAGTGGCAAAATCCTTGACCTACTCATATCCAACCAACCATGTAAGGTATCGGCTGCGTTATTTCCTCTGCTTCCAATTGACACGTATCACCCACCTTTCATCTGTGACATAAGTCTAAATGTCGACGTCCAACCTATGAAAAAACGATCGCTACAAAAATACAACTTCTACAAATCTGATTATGAGCACATTAACCGCAAAATTCAGAATATTGACTGGACAGACCTTCTTGCCCCTTTGGGATCCGAAGAATCACTAAACAAATTTTACAGTAAGATTGATGATATTATTAAACAACACACACCACTATCAGCATCTAAGACCACTGGTTATCCGGTCTGGTTTTCTAAAACATTAATTAATACACTCAATAAGAAACAGAAGGCATGGGTTAAATGGAAGAAATACGGAAACATTGCAGACTACGAAAAATTTTCGCAGCATAGAGCCTTCTTTAAAGAAAATTGTGAGAAATGCTTCTCTAAATATATTCACTCAATTGAGGATAGCATACATAAAAACGTTAAGGATTTCTGGACCTACGTTTCCAACCGCAAAGACAAACCCGGTATACCGGCTAAAGTTACATATAAAAATAATGTATCCAACGACCTTCAATCTATTTGTAACATGTTCTCTGATTTCTTTTCTTCCGTGTATGAACCTGCTTCACCTGCTCTCTCTCAATGGCAGCTACCTTCTGAAACAGTGTCTAACGACATTGTTGTTTCTAACTTACACTTTGAAGAAGAATCGGTTTTGGCTGAACTGAAATCCCTTGATCCATCTAAGGGACCTGGTCCTGATGGACTGTCGGCTTTCTTTCTTAAACACACTGCTTCCTCTATCTGTAGGCCCCTAGCTATAATAAACAATAAATGTATAACAGAAGGTGTTATGCCAGCAGTGTGGAAGCAGGCTAATATCACGCCTGTACACAAAAGTGGATCTAAGCGTAGTGTTGAGCAGTACCGACCTATTTCTATTTTATCTACGTTGTCGAAACTTTTTGAAAGACTAGTACATAATGAAGTGTATCCTATCCTACATAACACTATAATTCAGCAACAGCACGGTTTTGTGAAAAAGAGATCTACAACAACTGATTTATTGGCTTTTTCTAGTGACCTGTTTGATAACATCGACAATCGTATACAGGTTGATGCAGTGTACACGGACTTTCAAAAAGCTTTTGACAAGGTGGATCATGAATTGTTGCTGAACCGTATAGCTTTCAATGGTATTCGTGGTAACTTGTTGCGATGGTTCATTTCGTACATCACTAACCGTTGTCAACGGGTTGTTATCAACGGATACCACTCTCATGCTACTCGGGTTACATCTGGTGTTCCGCAAGGCTCTATTCTCGGTCCTCTTTTATTCATTATCTTTATAAATAATATTAGTAACTGTTTTCATCATTCCAGATTTATGTTATATGCTGATGATCTTAAAGTATATAGACCTATTCGTAACATTCAAGATTGCTATCTTCTCCAAGAGGACCTGGATCGACTGACGGACTATTGCTGCACTAGTAAGCTCCATCTGAGCATTCCCAAGTGCAACTACCTAAATTTTACCAAAAATAAAAACATAATAAGGTTTTCATACACATTATGTAATGTTTTATTAAATAAAGTAAACGCGGTTCGCGATCTTGGCATATTGCTTGACTCGAAACTCTGCTTGGATTTGCATATCGAACAAATTGTAAATAAAGCGTATAAGATGTACGGATTTATAATGAGATCGACTCATGACTTTAAACGGACCTCTTCGTACCTATGCCTATATAAAACCCTAGTCCGTTCCCAGCTCGAATATGTTGTATCCATCTGGAACCCATTCTATGGCAAATATATTGACATGATAGAAAACGTCCAACGTAGATTTCTTCGTGCAATGCACTACAGGTGTCACAAAACTTATCTACCGTATAACCAATTGCTCAGTAAATACAGGCTTTTGACGCTCAGCTCTAGACGTAAACAATTAGAAGCAATGACATTGTATAACATTGTTAACGGCAATTTTGATTGTATTGATTTAAATAATTTATTATGCTATGTAGTCCCCAGAACTGTTCATAGACGGCGGCTGCGTGCAGGCAAACTTTTTGCAGTAGGTACCTGCCGATCTAACACTGGTGTACGTTCACCGATTCGGCGAATGACAGCAACCTACAATGAAGCATTTGAACACATAGATATATTCACATGCTCTTTGAAAAGGTTTCGTAGCCTTTTGTATGACACACTTGAACTCTTGGTCTAGTTCTTTACTTGTTTTATAATATTCGTATTTTTTCATACTTTTCTATTTTTTTTTTTTTATATATTTTTCATGTAACTGTCATGCATGTACAGTTCACCACCTAGTGAATTTAAAGTATTATTATTAATGGTAATCTGTGAACAGCGCGGTGGGCTACGTTATTATTTAAGTAACTTATGATTTATTTTTGTAACATTCCATAATGTAGCTGTTTGTTGTTCCTATTTAATAAAAATAAAAATAAAAATAAAAAATAACGACGCCATTGGTGAAATCGGACCTTAAGCGTCTAAATGCATTGGCAATGCTAACTCTTTATTTACCTGGTGAGTTGAATACTAGATTTTTTTTTTTTTTTTTAAAACGTTGCCGCACACTAGGAATTTCTCCTGTATTGCGGGTGCGTTTACAAACATTTAAACTCACATACACAAACACCCAGACCCAGAACAACTACTTGAGGTCATACAAGTATTTGTTCCGTGCGGGAATCGAACCCGCGACACGCAGCGCAGCAGCCAATCGCTTAACCACTGCGCCAACCGTGCCGTCACACGATTACTTAATACAAAACACAATGCAAGAAGATCTGCTTAAGTCAGATTTTACTAACACTAAAATGTAATTACCAGACAACAAATAATTTAAAAAAAATGTGGCTCCTCTATTCTAAACATGTTTATGATTTTGTAATTTATCAATAAACTCAGTGTTTAATTTTCCAATTTATTTTTTCAGTGCCTACATGATGATCTACATAGTTACATTTAATTTCATAATTCTTTCAGGTCATGCGGATCTTCTATGTCCTTCTCCAAGTTATGGTCTACCCATGTGCAAAATTTCATCCAAATCCATTCACCCATTTTGCGTGAAAGCGTAACGAACAAACTCACTCTCGCATTTATAATATTAGTTATGAATATTATGATGCTGAAGATAAATTACCTTTGACTAATCATTTTTGTTTAGGTCTGCTTAACGCGCTATAATTGTGCTCTAATTGCACTGAATTTGAACTCCTCCTTCACAAGGTGAACCTGCACAAGCAAAAGGTAATTGAGCCAGAAATTCATATTATACCTTATCACATATTTTTTTAAGTTTAGAAAAGAAAGTGAGGTGCTGTACAGAGAGGAATGAAGCAGAGATGTGTTTTACATAATAGCTGTAGCAGACTAGAGAGAGTTCTGCTTAAATCTGTTATTCGTATAAAAACACATAGTTTCAAACGGCAAAATCAGTACAAAATCCGAAGCTTCTTACAACGGTTAGTGAAAGGGTCAGTGTGGCTTAGATTCATTTTATATGCTTATAGACAGTTTACAAACATTTTAGGGGTGACACACAACACTGTCTAGAAATATTACCACAGGGCGCCAATACTCAAAGACATATTACGCAATAAATAAAATATTTTATCGCGGTCCTATTTCGTGATTGTGTACGCTTCGCCTTAATTAGTAAGATTTTTTATATTCATTATTTCATTTTTTTTTCCTAATATAAGAAATCAAAAACCTAATATGGTATGCGTTGTATTAAGTAAGAAACATTTTAGGGTCGTTTTTATTTTAGTTACTTATTGCAAATTTTATAAAAGTACAAACAATATTGTTCTTTCGAAGTATTGTTGAACTTAAGACTGAAATTCAGAAACAAGTGCCATTATACATAGTCATTTTTATATAATTACTTACCAAGTAAGTATTGTTGAATTTAAGACTGATATTTAGAAATAAGAGCCTTTAGATTTATAGGTATATACGGTCTATTTCAAAGCTGATTAGTTTATATTACAGTTATTTTTATAGAGTTAGTTACAAGATATTTTTTGAACTTAAGACTGGTATTCATTCAGAAATAAGTGCCATTACTTAGATGTTGATTAGCTTTTTTTTATAGATGTTTGTTGATAGATAGATAACGAAATACCAAACGGTGCGGTGTTTAATTTAAGGAATAAAGTGCCCATTAGAGTTTGAATGACGGTAACTTTACGTGTACGTTTCGCCTTACAAGATTCTTGTCTTCTTCTTCTACAGTACGAGTTCATGAACAATATTTGGTCTAATTTTTTTGGCTTAAGCTTGTTCCTCCTTTGGTTTGTAACCAAACCAGCCTTAGAAAAAAGTCGCTCTGATGGGACAGAGGAAGCCGGTATACACAAATACTTGAAGGCTATTCGATAAAGGGTTGGAAAAACATGTTTTCGCTGTTACAAAAGTTGTAGCGGATTTTGTTTTCTGTCTAGTAAGGCAAATCTAAATATTGTTGCAAAACCGTTGAAGCGGACGATATTGGTGTTTGTTGTGTTACAGTATCACTTAGTTTTTTGTCAAAAAAATCCCAGATTTCATCATCTGTAGCAGTTTGCGCCGTAGATACAGCAACCGATTTTCTTTTTCAACTGGTCGGTGTTGAGCCAGGTATTGAGCAAATTCCTCAAGGACAAATTTAACCGCATTTTCGGCATTGCTCTCTACACCAAAACCTTTTTTTTAAAGCGTGGATCCAATAAGGTGGTCTTTGCTGCTGTTCTGTTGGACTCATAGACACTTAATCTTCTATCAATGACTTTCACCGACCGCTGAACATGTCTTCCAGCTTCGGTTTTTGGGACTTATTGTGAACCGAATTTTGTAGTCCTCTACCTATTGGAATAATACACGATAGCGTCGGATACTATTCTCCAGATAACACGGACGTAACTTTTCCATTGGCTGTAAAAGAGCAACACAGTCTTCTATAATCAACCAGTCCTCTGCATTCAAGCTTGGTGGAGGTGACGTAAGCAGAGGTAATGTTGCAGATAGGGGAACTTTGGTTCTTAAGGCGAGGTGAGCCCGGAGCAGTAGGCATTTAAAGCTTACCTCAGCCCCCGAAACGAGTAGCGAGACGTAATACATAGACGCAATATAACTGGGGTTTATTTTTGACAATTTAATATTACTAATTAATTGGCTAATACTGGTACCGGGTGAACAATTATTGATTACATATTGTTGAGAACACCGATTAAATATTTTACCAAAACCTTGACCAAATTTGTCAGAAAAAACATGTTGTTGTGTTAACCAAATTATTCATACTATTATTACCGTCACAGCTACCTAATGGCTGAGTTGCTGAGGCTGTGGGTGTAACCAGTTGAGGATGTGGTACCTGGGAACAGGCACAGCTAAAAGAGAGGTTATTTGTTAGAGACTCGTACCTCTCTGCATTGTACTTGACTAAGTCAGCCAACTCACTAGTCTCCTGCATACGCTTACTCAGGTCTTGTTAAAATAGCGCTTTTGAAGCCTGTATTTCTATATTCTTCCAAGAAAGTGCAGCATTTTTTCAACAGTTCTGTGCATTTACCGAGATTTACTAACGATATTAATTTGAAAAAGTATGTCATACCAAACGACCAATGACACTATTATGCTAAAATCTTTTAGCTGTTCGGCTAGAGTAGTAGCCTCATGAGAGATTTGAACATCAGTTTTCTGAGTTTCAATAGCTAAAGTAATTAAAGCGTTATGGATGGCACTAATTTGATAACGGACTGCTTTAACACTGCTGATTATTGCTTCCCAACGTGTGTTACTGAGCTTTTTTATAGTATATAATCCCAAGTGATCGGTTAGAATTTTCCATCGATGAACAGAAGCTGAAAACAATGTGAACAACCTCTGAAGTACCCCAAACAAAGTGACTGATTTTACGGATGACTTAGCGGCATCACAGAGTACGAGATTGAAGCTGTGACAGCCACACGGTACGTAAACAGCTAAAGGATTTATATCCAGAATTCTCCTTTGAACCCCAATATTTTTTCCTTTTATGTTAGCCCCGTTGTCATAACCCTGATCCCTACAATTGTTCAATTCCAGTCCATACTTATTTAAAACATCAATGATAACTTCAGTCAGTCTTTCACCAGTCGACTAATTGACAGAGGTATAAATTCTATGAAATGCTCTTTTACTGATATTTTATCGTCATCTGATGATAAATCCACAAATCGTATTGTCAGTGAAAGTTGTTCTACATGACTAATGTCTGGAGTACAATCAGCTATAATGGAATAATATTTTGATTTCTTTGCGTGTGTTATGATTTTTGACTTCACTTTTTCACCCATCAGCTCTAATAATTCATTTTGAATGTCTTTTCCGCAGTAGTGATCTGAAACATCACCCTTCATAGCTAATCGTAAGTGCTCCTGCATAACTGGATCAAATTTGGCTAGCAGTTGTACTAAGCCTAAGAACTTTCCGTTATTTGGCGTATATAGTTTGTCGGAAGTACCTCTAAACGCCATATTGTTTTCAGCTAAATAAAGTGTAATATGCAGTAATCTACACAAAACATTATTCCATCTTGTAGTTTCCTTTCTAATCAAATGTTGCTCTTGGCAATCTATTGTTTTTACTGTTGTTAATCGTAGTTCAGTATCAATCCATGAAAGGTAAAACTTCTTATGAGAAGTGCTATTCTCATGAATTTTTAACATTTCAGACAAGTGTTTCCAGTAAAGTTGTTATATCCTTCAGATACTAAACTCGACGTTGAACTACTATCAAATAGCCGGCAACAAAAACAATATACTCGATCCTTAGTAACGGGGTATATTAACCAACGACGCTGAATTGTTTCATTGTTTGCAAGTTTTATTACGAAATGAGAATTAGAGAAATGTCGCCCTGTATCATTCTTCGGATAATTATCAATATGAGTTTGCACTGGGCCACTAGTTATTATATGATCAATCATTTTGTTATTTCGATTGAGTGGCCAAGTGGTTGGATCCGATGTATTCGGGACAACAGTACTAATGTCATCTAGAATTTGGTTTAGTTTGGTTTTGGTTTTGTAGCACAACTTGTCTCCTCACTTCGAGAAACTTCGACAGCAATGTCTTCAACAGCTATCTGATCAGACTTGTCAGACAGAGGCTCCACTACTGATGTATTCGTTTGTATTCCAGATGTAGATGCCACATTCAGGTCTTGATTTTTTATTGTAATATATTTATCTATATTCATAAACTTTTTTGTTTTTTGTAATTCCTTTTCTTTTTCTGCTTTCCGTTTTCTATATGTGATCCAAATTGTTTTCTTTTGATAGGATAACGTGTTCGGACATTTTGTACTAATCAATTTATTCAATCTATAAAATCTGCAACAAATTAAATATCTCTAAGTCCAAACATTTCTAAAAATAAATGAATTACAATAAGTATAGATAGTTCAAATAAATTGTTACTTACCTAATTAAATAATCCGTCAAAACAAATATCTACTTTTACACTATTTACATTTCAACTTTTTAGTCAAAATTAATGTCACTCGGTAGTCGGAACGAAGAATTACGAACATCAGTATCGTAACGTAGCATGAACCGTCTGATTACTGCGTCTCTTTGTTTTTAAATAATTGGAATAACTGTTTTAAGTGCGTGCACCGATGTAATGAATGAGAATGAGCTGAGTGTGTTCTGCTTCGTCAAAAATAACATCAATTCTCTCTAATTTACACGTAAAAAAGAGATAGATAATGTTTTTCTCGATGGTCGGGGATTCCCGGTAAAATTAAATGCATGCAGTGCAGTGCTCCGATTTGAACACTGCGTTCCATCCTAGTGTTGCCAACATAACGATTTTTTCGCCAAATTTACGAGTAAGTAGGCCTCGCTCAATGAACGAGAGTATATATATACCTACTGTATATATCATCTGAAAACCCTTGGTATGTATTTGTATTTTTTCTTTGTTTGTACATGTTTTGGTTCTTTGTTTTCATTGATATTTTGTTTATATTTGATTGAGCATCAGAACCCATTTCTTTTGTTTCAGCTTTGGAAGTCTCAATTGCCAGCGCAATCTTAATTAAGTCATCCAATTTTGTAGAAGATTCCTGTAATATTTTTTCTTTGATTTCAGAGTTATGCAACCCTCGTATGAACTGTACTCGCAGATGAGTCTCAAAAGTACTATGGTTGCAATTATTACAAATAAAATTACATTTACCGACTATTTCTTTTAATCCCGCCACATAATTAGCAATGCTTTCACACTCATGTTGCTGTCGAAGGCAGAACTTGTGTTGTTGTGCTACTTCCCCTGGTTCAGGGGCAATTTGATTCCTTAATAATTTTATAAGGTCATCATATGTTTTGGATTCTGGACACTCTGGTGCTGTTATGTTCTTTAGCACTTGGTAGTATTTAGGACCAATATAATTAAGAAAAATTTGCACTTTAACTGTAGCGTTGGTGACACCTTTCAATGTAATGTAATTTTGGAGTCTTTGTAAGTAGGACGAAAATGATTCGTTACTTTCATCGTACGGTTGCAGCGTAATACTACTAACCGATGTCTCATTATTTTGTAAGGCTTGTTGTAATTGAGTTTGTTGTAATTGCATACCTCGCATTGTTTCCATCGTTTGGAACAAAACTTGCTCTAGTTGTTCCATTTTAGTCGTATTTGTGTGCGAACCCTTTAAACAAAGGAAAAGGGTATATAGGAGCACGTGGGAGTTTTCACTGCCCGCGAGGTTAGGTATCCCGTCACTTACTCGTTTCCTTCCCGATATCCCCTCTTCGTCGCCAGTCTGTTGTGTTTGTACAGGGGATGTGAATAATAGCGATAGTTCAATGTAAACATATATTTATAAATGACACATGAAGTGGTGTTATAGTAGCAGATTAAGAGCGTATGAAAATGGTATGAAAAACGAACATGGCTTCTTTAATATAATGACATAACTCCTTCTTTTAGTTCACATAGAATCCTGTAGAGGCGCTGTTGAACTAGACGTTCTGAAACACTCGTACGATGAACCGGGGCCTAACAATAATTGTGTGTTTATCCAACGTGAACACAAAGTACTAGTCTTATTGATTAAAAAAAAATTACGAATTGCAATATTAGAAAGGCCTCCCTTTGTTCAGCAGTGGGACAGTGTAGGCTAATTGAAAAAAAAAATGTATTAGAAACACTAATCCTCCTCCTCACTATCATTGGAGACCGAGATGGAGTTTTCCAATGGCAGTAGATTTTTATAAGAACTTTGATAATGGTTTGGTATTGCTCCTGAATCACACAGACTTATCGAATCCTTAAATAACGGAAGTGGTATAGGTAACATTCCAGCTTACGCTAGTTTTAAGCTTTCAGCATCTTCTTTATGTTATCCACGCCGCCTTCTTGAGTAAGTCATTGTCACGATTTGCATCTCTCGTAATTCGTCTCCCTAACTATACCTAAAGTGAAATGTATGAGGATGATCATGAGAGAAGTTTACTTTTAAAAATAGAAGAAGTAAACATAATGGAGCAAAAGCTCCAATAGATTTTATTGCCGTTTCTGTCCTTTAACCAATTCTTCCCCTTTATTAACTCTTTAAAATCTGTAAAAGAATTTTGTGTCATTTGTTTTACTTGGTACTTGTGCCCAGTAACTTTAGCATTCCCTATCAAGTAATACATTAGATCAGGAGTGTATACATATAGTATGTCTTTTCTTTGAACGCTCGATGGCAGCATGCATAGAGTCACCCTCCGATTGGCTATGACCCTTCCCTAAAAATCGCCCAGTGCATGAATCGGAGTAAAAAGATATGTTTTTAATTCCTAACTCAACGTGAGCTTGGATAAATAACTACAGGCAACTCGCTATTTCCATGGCTCCCCCTCTTTGCAATCTGACTATGCCAAACGTAACAGTATCCTTTTTTCTCTAAAATATTATTATGAACTGTAAAATTATATACAGGATACTTATGTTTGTAATGAAATATTCCTACTTCACTTAGGGGGATACTTAACACTTTTTCAAGATCAAAACATGCTACAACACTGTCCTTTCTATATTTTTTTTCTTTTTCTTGTTCCTTTAACTGCCTTACCAATTCCTTTTCCCTCAAATGCTTTTCATAATCAGGTTTTAACTGTTCTTTTCTTGTACTATCAGACGTTTTGTAAATCGAACATCTTCACAAATATCTTTTTTAGGTTTATGGAAGGAAATATTAAATTTGGTGTTAAATATGATTTCGTACTGGTGTTTAGTTGCTTTGCATGTTATATTATACTGCGTGTTTTTCTCTATCCATTCTAAGTACAGTCGACGCATTTTTATATATTTAATGTTTCACAAAGGTATTCTTTCTGGCTGTCTTTCAGAACGTAGTGTGCTTCAACTCTTTCGAAGACGTTTATATGGTCAGTTATGCTTTTCTCAGTCTCCTCTGACATCTTCCTGGGCCTATTTTTATGATTTCGTCTATTATCTTTCATATTATTAGTACCCCCTAATTTCTCAATAGCTGTATAAACTACTTGCTGCGTAATAGACAAAGTATTGAATAACATAGTTTTACAAATTTTCATATTCAAATTAGTACCATCAGGAAGTTGGTATATTAATGTTTGACTACGATTATTTTTACGTTCTACTGTAATTTTTTAACGTGTTCAGGATCTTTACATAACAATTAATGAAATCGCATTGTCTTTCATGGTCGCCGATATCCCATAATTTCTTCAAGATGTTCTTCCTCATATCTTCATTTATCTTTTCCTAACATTTCAATTTTCAGTTACAAGGTGGTCCAATAGATTTTTTTGAGTTTTTTTTTATGTTACTTCTGACACTTTCATAGCTTTGACCAGAATTTTTAGTGCTTTGTTTTTGCGATCGTGCAATAAATCACGATTAATTTTTCTTTTTTTTGTAAGTATTTCGGTAGGAGTCATGATTCTTTTTTCCAGCTCTATGGGTACAATACCTGTTGTACAAGCGCTATTCTGGTTTTCAATATGACTTAAAATACCCTCTAAATCGGAAATACTTATCAAATCATAATCCTCATTTACGTTTAAAATACTTGGCGAAGCTATAAAATTATTTTTTTGCTGATTTGATGGCGTCATTAAGATTGGATTATCATTAGTCTGTACATCACTATAATACAAACATTGCGATGTCAGACATTCTATCGCCGGTATTAATTGTTCAATAACATGATTATGAGAAATATCTAAAAGTTCAATTGCTGGAACATTTGGTGGTGACATATTATTAGTTTCTTGTATCGATACACTAGTTATCATTTCATTGACTTCATTTCATTTATTTGCATACCATAATGTGTATAACAGGTGTTACATAAGGCTTAAAGCTAAAGTACAGTTATGGACCCTGTTAGAGCACAGCAACATAGTAATAACTTAATTAAAATTCAAAGAAAAAACAAAACAAAAAAAAAATGAAAATTACAGTTCTTATATTAGTCCTATTTGAACAACCCGTTCACTTTTCACCACTGAACACAGACACAGGCACTTACTGCAGCACTACTTACTCTCGCAATAAGGGTGATTTTACAGTGAAACAATATGATGTACTTTTAACATGTGTATTGATATCGAATAAGCTCACAATGGTTCGCAGACCTAGTTAAGCGGCGGAAAATCTTAACACCGCGATTCACATTTTGACCACAAATGAACAACGCCATCTATTGGCACAAGTAATAAACTTTTCCTCAAACATTCCGCCCACCAAGGACAAATTCAACAATTTGACCTTACATTATCACCCTTTTTTTTACCGCCCACCGTGAACTAGGTACATACTTATAATTTAAATACAGTTATAAAACTCAAAATAATTACAAACATATCTTAATTACTATAATTATTACTACGTTGTAGTGGACATTACAGGTAACATACAAACCTTAGAAATAGACCTTTTTATCACCGATGTCTTTGTGCGTAGAGATACAACTCTAGTTATACCATCGGCTCCAGGGTGTTTTGCAACCACACGACCAAGCAGCCAGCGAGAGGGTGGCAAATCATCCTCTTTAACTAAAACTAAATCGCCGGTCTTAGGTTCCGGAGTTTGTTGATTCCATTTGTACCGTTTTAAGAACATGGAATACTCCTGCGACCAGCGCCGCCAAAAGTTTTGCATCATTTTTTGAGTTAATTGCCATCGTCGTATAGAGCATACAGCGGAAGATTCGAAATTGTACTCCAGAACGGCGACCAAGGACTCATCAACAAGGAAATGACTCGGAGTCAAAGCATCCAATCCATCCAGACCGTCATCCATCCTTGACAGTGGTCGCGAGTTGACGCAGGCCTCAATTTGCGCCAAGACGGTTGACAACTCCTCGTACGTTAACGTTGAATCGCCAATAACCCGCCGGAGTTGAAATTTTATGGACTTGATTCCGGCTTCCCAAAGACCACCGAAATTTGGTGAGTACGGAGGAATAAAATGCCACTTCGTACCCTGAGACGCTAAACAGTCAGCCAGCTCTTTTGGTAAGTAAGATTTCTCCACTGCGAATAACCTTTTCAATTCCTTTGATGCCCCCACAAAGTTAGTTCCATTGTCCGACCAGATGTCAGAACAATAGCCTCTTCTCGATACAAATCTTCTATACGCCGCCAAAAAGCCTTGAGTTGTTAGATCACTAACAGCTTCAATATGGACGGCTTTTGTTGCCATACAGATAAATAAACAAATGTAGCCTTTATAGGCATGATGACCACGGCCTTTGGAGGTCCTAATGTTTATTGGACCCGCATAATCTACGCCGGTACATTTGAAAGGTCTGGTAGGTGTTACTCTTGCCGCTGGTAGTTGCCCCATCAACTGTTTTGATGTAGTTGCCGAATGCCTGACACATGTAACGCATTTATGTACGTGTGATTTTACTAATTCTTTGGCACCAAGAATCCAATATTTTGACCTCAGATACGCTAGCATAAGTTGAGGCCCCCCGTGCATAGTTTTATAATGCGAGTCTGCAACAATCATTTTAATTAAATTGGACTTTTTTGGTAATAAAATAGGGTGTTTTCTACTATCACTTAATTCTGACTTTTGTAACCTCCCTCCTACCCTTAAAATATTATTTCCGTCTATGAAATGGTTTAAATATTTTAAAGGTCCTTTCAATTTCACTAAGTTACCGTCCTTTGCTATCTTATCCATTTCTTCTCCAAAACTCTCCGCTTGACACTTCTTAATACAGACATCTAATGCTTCTTTTAACTCTTGAGCTGTTAAGAACCCTGCTATTTCATCGTTATCCTTCTTTCTTTTTATCCACATGCGTCGGCAATAAGCAATCACTCTCATTAATTTGGTTAAGTTTGAAAACCGGTCCCATAAATAAGTACTTTCCGTGCTCGAGAAATGTACTTTGATGATCTCTAAATTGGTCTCCATATCTTTAGGTTTGTTGTAAACTATATCTGTTGAACATAAAACGCTGGCCCTTCAAACCAAGATGTTTGTTTCTTGAGTTCTGAAGGGATGAGACCCCTAGACGCACAATCAGCTGGATTTACGCCCGACCGAACATGAGCCCATTGTTGTGCATCTAAATTGGTCAAGATCTCAGATACCCTGTTGGCTCCAAACGTGTGCCACCTATTTGGATGGCTATTGAGCTGGCTCAATAGCCATCCAAGTCCAGGCATGAATGTGTTCCTTCTGAATGTCCAATGTCTGAGCTACCTCAACCAACAATCTACTGAGAAGAACCGCTCCACAGAGTTCCAGTCTGGGAATCGATATTTGCTTGATAGGTGCTACTTTCGTCTTTGATGTCACCAATTTCACAGATACATGACCCTTATCATCGATTACCCGGATATAGACAACCGCGGCGTAAGCTGCCTTCGACGCATCGCAAAATCCATGAATTTCCACGACTGCATCGTTGCGTTTGGTGTTAATCCAGCGAGGTATTTGTAATTCAGACAATTGACACAAGTCTTCCCGGTAAGTACGCCATTCTTTTAGTATATTGCTAGGAACTTCATCATCCCAGCTTATGCCTGATAGCCATAGCTTTTGAATGATTATTTTTGCTACTATGACACTTGGTGAAACCCATCCGAGTGGATCAAATAAACGTGATATGTCTGCTATAATTATCCTTTTTGTTACAGGTTCTTTCGTCGGCGGAAGTGTCACCGTGTAACGGAACGCATCGATTATTCGATCCCAGGTAAGTCCAAGTAACTTCATAACTTCGTCTATTTTAAGCTTTCTTCCATCTTCTTTATTTTCTTCATCGCTTTTATTTATCCTTTTCAATAATTCCCCACTATTGCTTGACCACTTTTGTAAAGAAAACCCTCCTTTTTCTACTAACTTGTTAAATTCATGATATAAATTGATACCTTCTTCCACAGATTCGACGCCCGTTAGTAGGTCATCCATGTAGAAGTCTTCCTTTACCTTATTAGCAGCTTTAGGGTAGTTTTGCTTCTCGTCTACGGCCACTTGCTGAAGAACCTTAACTGCAAGATACGGGGCACATGCCGTACCAAAAGTTACCCTTAATAAACGATATTCATTCGTTTGATCATTAGGACTTTCTTTCCACAGAATCCTTTGAAAGTCAACGTCTTTTTCATCAACTTTGATTTGTCGATACATTTTAACAATGTCCGTGGATAAACAAATTGGATACATTCTCCATTTCATTAAAATATGCCTTAAGGTTGGCTGTAAAGTTGGGCCTATCATTAAAAGATCATTCAATCTAGACTATCCTCACTTGCGTGGTAACTTTGTCCTCCCTAACAACCGCAAAATGAGGCAAGTAAATTCCATTCGACTTATTTCTCTCTTTTTCAGAAACCTTCTCCATATGTTCCAGCCGTAAGTATTCTTCTAACACGTTTTGATACTTTACTTTCATGTCTTCATTTTTACCCAATCTTGTAACTAATGATGAAAGTCTCTTTTCAGCTATCTTTTTTGAATTATTTATTTTGAATTCTGGATCTGTAGTTTTAAACGGCAACCGTACGATATACCGCCCATCCTTGTATCTTTTTGTTGTTTCAGCAAAGAAACGTTCGCACTGTTTTTCTTCCTCGGTTAAGATATTTTTGTTGATTATTGTATCCGCCTCTAATTCCCAGAACTTTTTTAATAAGTCATTTTCCTCCACATAGGAATGCATAACTACTACATTCCCATTAGGTTGATGATATTTTTCTACTACACCCGAAAGAATCCACCCAAATAAAGTAGCTTGTGCTACTAAAGTTCCCTGAGGTCCCTTTTTAATTCCCTCTTGAATTATTTGACCATAAACCTCGGCACCAAGCAAAATATCAATCTTGTTTGGCGTGTTATATTGTGGATCTGCTAACGGTAAGTCACATACCCAATCCACTGATACTATTTTCTTGCAAGGAAGAAACGTGGTTATTGTTTTCAATACATAAGCAGCAACTGAGACTTTTACGTCATCATCATCGATCATGAATAGAGGTAAGTGTTATTTCTACCATAAACTTTGAAACAACATGAATATTTCTTTCCAGCCCTGAAATATGTCCCCTTATTGGCATCTTCTTAAGACCCAAGTATTGAGCAGTTGCTTCTGTCACAAAGGAAGCTTGAGACCCTTGATCAAGCAACGCCCTGATAGTGTGACTCATTCCATTCCTGGCTGTAGCGTTTACTAGCGCTGTGGCTAGCAACACCTGCTTTTGACGAGAAAAATGTAGACACCGTGTCGGGGTTTAACGGTTTGGATGATGTAGCCTGCTGTTCAGCAGATGTATCTGCGTCGCCGTTCCGAGGTACGTTACTACTTTTTGTATTTTCTGCATCGCTATTTACCTGATCAGCGGGATGAAGCAAAGAATGATGTTTAGGCTTGCAAACTCGACATACGGCTGAACTCAAACACTGCTTGGCCGAATGGTTACCCCCTAGGCAGTTAAAACATAAACCGTTTTGTCCTACAAACTCCCGTCTGGCATTTACATCAGTTTTTATAAATTTTTTACAACTTATTATTTTATGATTTTCTTTACAGAATTTACATTGCATAGTAGTCGTTTGAAAAACTCTAGGTTTTTCTATTTGTTTTGCTCTTCCTGTGTTGGATCCCGAATCCAAAAATTCAAACGCTCTATAACGACTGGTTAGAAAATTGTTAAATTGTTCATATGTTGGTAAAACATCGGCAGAATTATCGCTCGTAACGTGTAATTCCCACTGTCTTCGGGATTCAAGATCCAACTTTAAGGTAAGTATATGAATCACTATGAGGTCCCAGTTAACAATCATTAGTATTATCCATTAATTCCTTGAGACCCACAGCTGATTCGTTACATAGATTCTTTTGACTGAGTAACCTTTTCAAGATGAAATGTGATAAATATCTTTTATTATTATACCGCGCGTTTAGTTGTTCCCAGCATCGTTCATAATTTGTACCTGATATGGGTATTTGCGTTAGTAGCTGTTCCGCTTCCCCAGACAAATATCCTTTTAAATATTGCATCCGTTGTACATTATCTAATGATTTATTATTATGAATAAGCGATACGAATATATCTCGAAAGGTAACCCAGTCTGTGTATTTTCCGGAAAATACTGGAATAACAATTTTAGGTAGTTGGACTTGACACTGTTTAAAATTACTTGTTACATCTTTAGGATTTTGTATTAAACTTTCCTCTTTAACCTCATATGATTCCAGAATAGTTTCTATTTCAGTCTTATACTGAATGTAGACTTCTTGAGTTACATCATAAATATCTTTTTTAACATACGAACTTTGTTTTAAGTCATCTGGATCATATTCCTCGTATAATTTACTATGACTATTGTCTAACTGTTCCCATAATTTCTCTAAATTTTCTAATCTAACCTTAACATAAGGACGAGTTATTCTTTCTTTTGGAGACTTTTTAAAGTTCGTGTAAGCTTTATTAATTCTGGTACAAATATCGTCTAATTTATTAATAAAAGACTCCATTTTTTTTAACTACCCGCAAATATTTATTATTTATAAAATACGGAAACGAAGTATGAAATAACTATCAAAAAACGTTAATAACTGGTAGCGTTATTGAACGAGATTTGAGGAATATAATTTCAGAAATGTTAAAAATTCCAAATGTTAAAACACAACTTATTTTACAAATTCGGGCATAGGTTCCCCGTCTCAACCATTTTTCCTTAAAATTAAACTATGTCTAAAACACTTCAAATATTCCTAATTTCTACGTAAAAGTTTAAACTAAGTTCCGATCTTCAAAGCAATAAAGTTCAAAATTCTAGTAAATTTTCAACTGCTCTTCAATTGAGCCACTTTAACTAATACTTGCACTTAGTAATAAAAGTCACTCACAGTTGTTCCTCTTGATTGATACCACCTGATGAATCGTCCACTGCTTGATAATGAATGACAATGCGTCCTCGCACGTCACACCTCCTGGTCACCCAAGTTGCTGATTCCTGACGATGTCGTCACCCGGCACCGTCTGCAGTAGCTCGCTGACTGCGCTGCTACTGCTGCTGCTTCCTGAGTTGCTGCTGCCGTTGCTGCCGCTACTTGGCTAGTTAGCGCAAGCGATCCACTTGCCCAGCCAAGATGTGGTTGACACAAAAACTCTCGGACAATAATTCGGCTTCGAAGGACCATATGAACAACCCGTTCACTTTTCACCACTGAACACAGACACAGGCACTTACTGCAGCACTACTCACTCTCGCAATTAGGGTGATTTTACAGTGAAACAATATGATGTACTTTTAACATGTGTATTGATATCAAATAAGCTCACAATGGTTCGCAGACCTAGTTAAGCGGCGGAAAATCTTAACACCGCGTATCACATTTTGACCACAAATGAACAACGCCATCTATTGGCACAAGTAATAAACTTTCCTCAAACACTATTCTTATGTGAACTTATAAAATAGTTACCTTTTAATAGTTATAGCTATTTAGAGAAAGTTAATGTTAGATTACTATTTACTTACTACAACACTTTTCAACAATCTAATCCCTATAATGTATGAACAAGATGTAGCAAACTGATCTTCTCCTTACCGTACCTACTAATCGTGGAGTGGGAGATATTGAAAGTGCTAAAACGGGGGCCTTCCCGTAACACACCCTGAATAGTGGCGTCTTCCATTGTCAACGAGTTTGTAGCGGAAAACATAGTGTCCCCATATCCAACCTCGGGGCGAGACATACAAGTGCATGAAACTACAAATGCCCTGGAGAGGTCCACGGTATTTGTAGTCGTAAGTAGTTTTGGATTATATTTTTCCTGAATAATAGAATCCCGTGACTATTTTAGTACGGAACTCTAAAAAGAAAGTAGGTATCAACGAAACGTTTTTTGGTTGAAAAGATAAAAAAAAGATAAATTATTTGTCAAACATGCGTTTACATAAACTGACTAATCAGACATGCAGGGTATTAAATGAATATGTTGTGAGCGTCCATGTTTTGCCAATAACGACGTACAAATTTTGTAGGTATAAAAATTACATTTAATTGCATTTACTTATAAGTCATTTTAAATTTCATTAGAAAATACACAAGAAATAAATAATAATTGATGTCAAGATATTATAGTATAAGTGTATTATAGTCAAAAATAAATTAAATTATGTCCAGTATATTCATTATTATGCAGTCAAATAGTATCATTTAAAAGTAAATTGATTTAAAATTCACATTATTAAATTATTATTTTTAACCATTTAAATTAGAAGTCGGAATAGAAAAGTCCTTTTCATTCAAAAAATCTAAAACATTGTAATACACTTAATTAACTAAAAAAATGCTCAGCTTATTTTTGAAAAGTGACAAGGGCAGTTCTCTCCAACTTTTACGCAAATTATTAAATATCATAGGAGCCATACAGAAAACACTTTTCCGCATAAGGGATGTTCTCGCAGTATGAGAGCATATCCTACTGTTGTCGCGCCGGTTACGTGGGACTACTTCATCTAATCGTTTAAATCGGTGTGGATTTGTTTTGACAAATACGGCTACCTCTAAAATGTACAGACATGGCAAAGAAAGCATTTTATATTTTTTTTAAGTAAGGCACGCAACTATCAGTAGGTTCAATTTTAAATATTGAACGAACGCATCTCTTTTGAGCCTTGAACGCCGTGTCTTTTTCTGTTGAGTTGCCCCAAAAAATGACACCATAGCGTAGATGGGATTCTGTTAAACCATAGTAAGCTGTAAGTAATGCCTTCACACCTATTATAGACGACAATGTGTGCAGGGCATAGGCAGATTTACTGATTTTCTTGCATAAAATTTCGATATGGGTTTTCTATTTATCTATGGGTATCTACTTTGGTTAGATGCACCGTCAAATCCCCACTTTGATATTAATATCAATTGTTTATCTTGTATCGCATCAGTAGGCTTAGCCAAGTTAACAATCTACAATCGTCAACGCTATTAGAAAACTCATCAAATGTATGGGAATGACATCATCTCAACGTTAAGTCACGTGGCCATAACAAACGAATAGAAAATTCGTAGACAAGTTTACAACTTATCAGATCGTTCAAAATGTTAGAATGAAATTTAATCGTTTCTACAATGTTAATCGCTACATCCCATAGAAATGGTAGCCAAGTTACAGTTTTGACAAGCGCTAACGAAACGATGTCGATGTTTTTGAACGATAGCCCAGCGATCGCCGACACCCAAGAGTAAACGATAAAAAAATGGCGTCTTCAAGATACAGCTGTGTTGAGAGTGATAAGTGTTTTGTTTAATAACCATAATTTTGGACTATATTTACCATTTAGCATTTAAAATGCATACTTTAAATATGTTGTGGTGCGCTCATAATGAAGAAGTGTGGCTCAGGCGCCAAAAGAGAGACATGCATCGTCAGTGCATGGAGACAATACGTGAAATGCCGGAAACTTTATTTGTGCAGCAATTTCGGCTAGACAAAACGACTTTCCAAGCTCTTTGTCAAGAACTGCGACAAAATACTTCATTAAAAGGAACCAACGAGATTCCCCTAAAAGTCAAGGTAAGTGCTTATTAATCTGATTGTCTTTAAAGTATTAGCAATTATTTTATTACTTGGCTATCATTTCATTTCCTCAATGTTTTTGTTTTTGTAGGTGTTATGCGCTCTTAGTTTCCTAGCCACAGGATCCTATCAGCGAATTGTTGGCGTCACTCAGCATCTTCCACAACGCACGGCAAGTCGGTGCATCAGACAAGTTGTTGATGCTTTGAACCACCCCGCTGTCATGGCAAAATGGATTGTGTTTCCAAAAACACGACAAGACAGAGCATTAATAAAACAAGAGTGAGTACTTAACAAACGATTTAACAATATTTAAATTGCTATGTGCATGTAATGGACTTGGTATGAAATAAAAGTATTCTAAATTAACAATTATTGCTTCAGGTTCCAAAGAAGATTCGGCCTGCCTGGTGTAATTGAGTGCATAGATTGTACCCATGTAGCTTTGGTAAAGCCCAACGATGAAGAGCATCTTTTTTATAATAGAAAAGGGTATCATTCATTAAACGTTCAAATGGTAGATACAATATTTATTTAAACTGTAAGGCATGTTAAAACTAGATAAATCACTTCTTAATAATAGTTTTATTTTCAGATTTGTGATGGTAATCTTGAAATTTTAAGTGTGAATGCAAAATTTGGCGGAGCTACACATGATTCACATATATGGTCTTCCAGTAGAGTTGAATCATATATGCGTGAACTTCATCAAAATAATGAACAAGTATGGCTATTAGGTAGGTATGTTAAAAAAAAAAAATCTATACGAATTTTCCTGTGTTTTGTTAACAAAAAGTATGTTTGCAGGTGATTCTGGATATCCACAACGCCCTTGGCTTATGATACCTATCCTCAATGCAGTTCAAGGTTCTATTGAAGAACGATACACCCAAAAGCATGTGCAAGCCCGTAACTGCATTGAGCGCTGTTTTGGATTACTCAAAGCACGATGGAGATGTTTACTCAAAGACAGGGTTCTTCACTATCATCCTCATGTAGCTAGCAATATTACAATGGCATGTTGTGTGTTACACAATGTAGCTTTGAAAGCTGGCTTACCATCACCACAACCACTTCCTGCTGCACATGACGATGGGGATGATATAACCATGCAAGATCCCACACCCACTGCGAGTATGGGTAGCCAAAGTGAAGTAATCCAAGGCAGAGCCATGCTGAGCTGTTTATTAAATAGGTTAAGATAAAAGAAAAGTAAGTTTTAAAAATATTTTTTTAGTTCTTAACTATAAATTAAACTGTATAAGTACTTTTTATTGAATTTATCATATACATAATAAGTTATTGATAGTATTTTGAAAATTTCCAGTTAATTTTATTTTGAATGTAATTTACACATAATAAATTATTTACTTTACATTTCTATACTAAAAACAATGATATTCATTATATTAATACTAGAAATAAGGAAAAACTATGTGTTCCCTTTCACCGGCTTCACAAGGTTCATAACTCTTGTAGGTCTTGGTATAACTTTTTATAACAAGCTTCCCTCTTCTTTGCTAGATTTGCATCTTAATGCGTTTATAGCTAATAGTATCTAGAATATAGTAGCTAGAATAGTATGCCTTTGAACAGAGGGTGGATTTCATCCACCCTTCGTTTCTATCAACAACTACTTAAACGATAGGAGTTATTGGTCGCTGTGATTAACTCAAGACAATGTTTATGTTCTTTCACCAATATTAGTTTACCTACTGACAGGTTATATATTTATGTTAGTTCATTTAATTGTAATTTTATTTGCCTGTATAATTCAGTTTATTTCTACTTCAGTACTATGTTCTCAATGTTTTGTTGGTATATTGGCGTGTACTAGCTGATATATGGCAAATTTAATGTTTTTTGTGTTTCGTAATGTTAATTACTATTGTATAGAATCAAGTTCTTTTAACTTAACAGACAGCTGTGCTGCTGGGGAGTTTGTTGCGCCACTTCTTCTTCCCAGCTAAAGCACTAGGAAGTGGTGAAGGGCGGGCGTTTTGGGGGACTGTCTTATGTAATTTTGACGTTCAAAAAGAGCTGACTCTCAGCCTAGTTTGAAAAAATGACTTGATTTTGATTAATAAAACAGCTTTATCATTACAAACAAGTTTTTTATTGTTTTTCTTAAAACACTGACATTCATAGTCATTTTGGTGGTGGCATGCACTCATGCACGGTAGGTAAGAAGGATTTTGCAGTTACCCAATAGTTCTATTAACAATTCACTCAGTCAATACCTACATTTTAGGTATTATTGTTATAAAACAGTTTACATAAAAATCAATTACCTACTATTACTGTACATAAATATTGGTTTTATTTTTACATTACAAGTCTAAATTAAAATAGGTTTTGTAAAATACAAAAAAAAAGATAACTAACTAACAAACACGAAGAGACTAACGACTAACTAACCAACTAACTAATTAAAAGAAATAAACATGATACATACACTTTGTAAATAAAAATTTTAGAGAAGGAAAATGTAAACTGGATTAGAAAAAAATATTGAAACAAAAGTTAATTGTTACTCTGATATTGTAGGCAATTTGAAATGTTTATAGCCCACAGCTGAGACCACTATCACTACATTAGACATTTTAAGGGATAATATCTGTCGAAGGTAGTGATGATAATCTCAACTGTGGTAAAATTTCTACCAAATTGTCTACAGTACCAGCTAAACGACTTAAAATTACATTTTTACGGTCTTCCATATCAATTCTCCTAGATTCCAATCGCAGCCTTTCCATCTCCCTCTCGTGATAATTTTTTTCCCGGTCTGCCTCTAGTTGAAGCCGGTGATGCTCGACAGCCACAAACTCGCTCGTGGCCCGTTCAAAGGGAGTTTGTATTCGGCGTGTGCGCGCTGGAAAAAGCCCGCGGCGCCGCGGCGTGGATGTGGTGGGCGACGCCGCGGGCGACGGACTTGCACGTTGCCGCCGTCGCTGCTGAGCCCCCCGTGACGTAGACGTGTTAGGCGACGTCGCTGACGGCATCGGCACGGACGTAGTTCCGGGCGGCGGTGTTAGCACTGGTGGTGCAGAATGTCGTGGCAGTTCACCAGAGGGAGGTGGCAGTGAAGGAGGGGTGGTAGCTACTGGTGTTGCTGAGAATAAATAATGACAGTCATATATTATAATGTGCCCAAATGAATTTAGCTAAAACATTGTATCTTAAAAAAAAATATGAAAAGGTACCTTGTATGAAATCAGAAGGAATAAAATCCAACATAATTTCATCTGTGGCAGAAATTTGGGATGGACAGACAGTTGGCACAGAATCTCTGGTTGGTGGTGGTACAGAGTGTCTCTCTGATGGTGAGTCCTGAAAAATATGAAGAATATAAATTAGTAAAATTACACTAGTTTGGAAAAGAAAAAAAAGTGATAAGCAAAGAAAAACAACTAACATCAAAGCCTCTCTCCTCAATTCCAGCTTGACCAATGACAGCAGTCAAACCCATTATGCCCAAGACCCTCTCTTCTGAAGCAGTGAGAGTTTGCCTGCTGCTTGGACCACCACCAGTACCAGAAGCCTCACGACGTATTGCCAAAGCTTTTTTCTTTGTTTTAGTTTTCCAGTCTGCCCACACCTGAACATATTAATCATTTTATAGTCTATGAAGTCAGCTGATGTTGTATATACTTCATCTTGTAGAATACTAAATGTTAGTTACAGTCGTTTTTGTGAGATTCTTACTTTTTTCCATTTGTCCAATGGCTTTATTACTCCTCCACCAATGGAGTTAACTAATTCTGCCAGTTCCTGCCACAGACGGTCAGCTTTTATTCGGCCTTGAGGCCCTTGCTGGGGCCTCGTTATATCGCCATGGCTAGAACATAAGTTAAAACTATTTCAGAGAAACAAAGTGTCTATTGATTAAGTAAATGGTCAAACACAATAGTTTTGTTTGTTTCGTAAGTAGCAATATTAGTTCAAGTCGCGTATCACGTCATTGTTTATGTTTCAAACTTTCAAGTGCATGAGTATGAGTATGAGTATGATAGATTTTAAATGAACAAAAGAAGATATTTACGAAATAGCTAATAATTTACGAACCTTTCCATGAATTCCAATAAAGCTGCGAACTGTTCTGGGCTTGCTCGAGATCTAGATTCCATCCTATAAAAGTTAAGTTATCCTTCATTTATGGTATCTTGCATGATCATATCATAACATTTCGAGACACAATAGGTAATGTTTAAAATTACATCTCGCACGGTGATATTATAATAAACCAATTATGGTAAACTTTACCTTATTTCGCTTACTTTTTATCACTTAAAACAATAATTCCTTCCTAAACCGATTCAAAACAAAAGTTCAGCCCGCACAAAGCACACAACTGTGACTATGACGTTTGTTTTTTGACGTTTGTAGGAACGCTCACCATAGACTAAAGTATAGGTTTTTTCTAAATACATTGTAGAATGAGCGATCGACTCAGTCGTGTCAACTTGGCTACCCACTTATCGTTTTCTAAAATCGCTTACGCCGAGGCGTCAACGATTGTAGAAAACGATTCGATACGAAACGTTTGTAACTTGGCTAGGCCTGCAGGACTACGAATAGTTTCAAAAATTCTGTTCACTGTTAAATCTAGTAACGCTTGTAGTGCAATCTTAGCAGATGAATCCGTTACAGTCACAAATGTCTTCGGAGGGTAGCACTGCAGCTTAGCTTTTTGCACTTTATAGTAAGACGGATATATCTCCTTTGAACCTTCTCGAATAGTCGTTTCCCCTAATGTGATATATTGCCATTTCGATAGTTTTAATGAAAGTAGTGCTTTTTCTGGTGAAAATATTGTTGAAGGAGCTGGTTTGTTCAACATTACCTTGATTTTTCTGCTGCTTATGGATTTTGGAGCATATGTTCAATAACAGATGCAATATCCTCACGACCATCTCCTTTCAAAAGTGCTGCAGCTGAATAAGCTACTTCATTAGGGTCATCGCCTATATGTTCATCAGATCATCTCTTCTTCTGCTTGTTACTTAGATCTTCAAACGGTTTTCGAGATCTTTTTGTCATCGTTGAAGTTGATTTCATTGTTGAAGTTGATGGTACAGGTTCAGGTACAGGTTCAGTAGAAATATTTTCACTTGTTGATTCTTGAATGAGCAAATTGGTTTGCACGCAGTTTGGCCAGTCAATATTTGCCTCAAGTCAATTACTGTAATCACGTCTAAAAACTTCACTTTTCCTGTGGGATCGTAACCATCTCTTTTGAACTGCCCGTGTAAATCTTCAACAAAATTCTTACACGGTAACACTGTCTTCATCTGAAAGGCCCAGTCGAATAACAAGTGTGTTGAATATTTCATGATCGAAAGACGAAGCATCCTGATTGCTCAGAATAACAAACAAATCCATAATGCTTTCCATTATTCACGATCACTGAGTAAAAAGACACGGTAGGATAGATGTTAGTATTAGAAATGCTCTAAATGAACTGAAGTTGTGAATCCAATGTTTGACTATTTATTGTTATTGACTAATGATGGTATCACATTTATCTAATTACTTTCATTAAGTTAATCCTGCACTAATTGCTAAATTAGCGAGTACCCCAAATTATTTTGGTACGTATCCGTTTAACTAGGTATATAGGTATTAAGTTTTATTAATCATTAGCTAATGTGGACTTGAGGCATTAGACAAGATTACGTATTACGTAATTCATAATTACCATGTCATTTCAAATGAAAATCACAAAGTAGGTAATACGACTTTGTGATTTCTTAGAATGTTTTGGTCTAAGCATAAAAAATATTGTAAGTTACACTTGGTATAGCCATATTTAAGCATTAAAATGTACATATCATAATAATTTTTAATTTTTTAATTTTGACGATTTAAAAAAGAAATCGCAAGTGATGCCGCAATATTAAGTATGTCAAAAATTCACAAATAAATAGTACTATAACAATGTGCAAGGATATAACGACGAACCTTGCGATTCCAGAGATATCGCTACTTCGGGGAAGAAAGGGCGTAAAAGCCACTTTTGGCCAAAATGAGTTAATAATGCAACTTTGTTTAGTTTTCGACGTTCTATCGATCTGTATATTTAAAATTTCAATATTCCCAAAAAAATGGCTTTTACCCCCATGATTTTTTTCTCACCAAAACCATTTTTATTAAAAAAAATTGACGTATATGACATTATTTAATTATTTCAAATTAATAAGGGCGTATCACCATAGTATGAAAGAATATTTGGTCGTAAATACAATATTTATTACGTAATGACTTTTACGACATTTTTACTTGGCAATTTAAATATGATTTGGCTTTTACGCCCTTGCACAAAAATAAAAACTTGGAGTTACAGCATTCAAATCGTAACAATAACAATTTCTTTAGTCTAAAAATCGGAGAGATAATCATGTCATTTATCGTTGTCTCTTATGCGTACGTTAAACAGTCTTACAATGGAGTGAGATAGAAACATAATTTATTTAGCCAATAAAGCGCGCGCGCTGCCGACGACACACGCACAAACACAATCGCAACCTGCATGTACACGACTTACCACAAGTGAAGTCCACGTGTCCAATCTTGTCAGTCTGTCAATCGCAGTTTCTTTACCGGATTGTTATTGTTTACGTTCCGTTTGAATATTAATACAGTGCGAATAAGTTACTTGTTTAATTAAAAAAATGGATAATACGAAGCCGAAAGCCTTGGATTCCTTGCTAAAAAGAAGGAATATCGTTAATGCATTATTACAAAGCCGTCGTCGTTCATCACAAAGGTAAGTTTTAAGTAATAGTACAGTACCTATCTATTATTCTTGGCTCAAACTGTTTAGACGTGCTTACCTAATGTGATGTTTCTTTAGTTAGAGATATTCGTATTTATTTTATAATAAATATTAAGAGTGCATTCGTCGTAGTAATTTCTAGGAAGATAGGTACTTACCTATTTTTTTACTACTTAAAATATTAGGTACTCACGGTGTAAAAACGGTCGGGTTTATTATGGTTGTATGTATAGTTGTATAGATGGGTGCTTACGTACCTAAGTGCTAACTAACTTTACCACAAAGGTCATGTTACGTAGGTACCTATCTAATTATTCACAATATTTTTATTCAGTTATTTTGTTTAATCATTTTCTTTATTCAAATTACATGCATTTCTATTTATTCCGTTATAAACTCCATGAAACTGATTTGTTAGACTGGCTTTTACGCCCTAATGACTAATGTCTTCTGATTTTTCGATGCTGTGCGTGACTTTTACGACCCCAATATTACAGGGAACTAAAACTACAATGGCTTTTACGCCCTAACTCTTACTAGCATTAAAAATAAAGACGACTTTTTTGTATAATTTTTGTATAAGTAATTCTATTATCATCTTATTTCCAGATCTGACTACGAGCCGAGTCAGTCGACTAGGAGTTTTGATCAAAATAGTAGTTCGGATCAAAGCAATGATATAATCGAAAACAGCGACACAGAAATGCAACCAATAAAAATATCAAAAGCAACACACAAAAAAATCATAATTAATTCAAGCAGTGATGGCGATATCAATACCTCTATGATTTCTTTACCCCGAGCACATGCTTCATTCTTTGGAGACAACGTTGGTAGCCTTATACCACCAAAAAGCCCGTTTAAAAACAATAGTAACAAAATAAATATTATTTCTATGGAAGTCTTAAAACAGGCTGATAGTTCGTCGACTGTTGTATTACCACATCCAAATATTACTGCCCTCCCTGCAGATCCAGTAATTGCTGAAAATGAAATCTCATGTGCTGTGCCGACCGTTGAGTCGTTTTCTTCAAACCTTTTGCCAGCTGACTATGCTCCAGAAACCAAAGTTACATCAGTTCCGATCGCTAATTCGTCTCTAATTGTTAATACATTGTCTACCTACGACAATAGCACGCAGCTTGAATCTTCTTCCGTATTGACTGCTGAATTACCTACTTTATATGTTAATCTCGTGCCACAAGATGACTATGCCGCTGATGAACCCGAAGTTCCTTCTGTACCGATCCCTGAATCATCTGACTTGAAGACCAACCTTCTGCCGTTGGATAAATATATACCTCAATCTGATAGTTGTATACCTACCACCTCCAAGACGCCATTTTTAGAACTGAGTCCTTTACTGGCTGCATCTCACGATGAAACTCAGCTTGGACCTCCTAATCCATCTACAAGTACAGCACTGGCCAATTTAAATATTACACACACAGTTGAAAAAGATCGGACTAAAAGAACACGCAAAACTTCAACTTCAAAATACAAGATGTATTATATAGACTTCTTATCTGACGAGGAAGCTTTAGACTTTTCTGGTGGTAGTTCTGATGATTGGACTTGCAATGAATCTGAATCTAGTGGTTCACCTGAAAAGAAAAAGAAGAAAAAAGAAAAAAAGAAGAAAGCCCAAAAGGATGATACAAGTAAAAATATAACAAGGAAGAAACAGAAACTAATAAATAAACGGAAAGAACGAAAACAATTAAAAGATGACGGAAAATCCTACCAAACCAAGAAAGGGGACATAGTTAAAGAAAAATCTATGGGAGAAAACCCATGTAAGCAGGATAAATGTAAAAGAGGTTGTTTTAATATAACGGAAGAAAGGCGAAAGTCTCTGTTTGACTTCTTTTGGAGCATAAGTTCACAACGGAGGAAAGATTGGCTTATTAATTGTACTCGCCAGGTATCAATTTCTAGGAAAAGAACGGACTCTCCAAATAGTAGGAGAAATTTAACATACGAGTACTTTATCAATAATGGTGAAGATCGTCAAAAAGTTTGTCAAAAGTTCTTGCTTGAGACATTGAATGTGACCCAGAAATATTTATTATACAATCTGTCTCATTCTAAAGAATATAATATGTCTCAGGATGATCGGAGGACACGTACATTTCCGGATAAGTATTCTCCAGAAGCAAAAGCACATGCAAAGTCTTTTATTGAAAAATTGCCAGCAGTCCCTTCACACTATAACCGGAAACGAACCAGCAGGGTGTATCTTCCCCAAGAATTAAAAAATGTATCCAATTTGTATAGACTTTATGTGAAAGAATGTGAAGATAAAAATCAAGATGCAGTTGGAGATACTATATTTAGAAATATATTTAATAATGAATATAATATCAGCTTTCATTGTCCAAAAAAAGACAAATGTCTTCTGTGTACAAGAGCCGACCGAAAAGAAATAAGCAGCGAAGAAGATAAAACCATTTTAGAAAATCACATTAAAGAAAAAAAATCTACTTATAAAAGGTTTCTAGCACATCAAAATTTAAGTAATCATTATAATATTAATGGTACTTTGACAGCTAGCTTTGATTTACAAAAGGTATTGACAACACCCCACGGAGATAGCATGTTGTTAGGGTACTCAAGAAAGTATGCAGTTTTTAATTTCACCATTTATGAAAGTGGAACTCAAAATGTGAATTGCTACATTTGGGGAGAGTGTGACGGAAAACGAGGTAGCCAAGAAATAGCAACTTGTCTCTTTAAGTATTTACAAGAAGTTGACGAAAGAAAAATAAAAAATTTGATTTTATACTGCGATTCCTGTACAGGTCAAAATAAAAATAAAGTAGTTCTATCTGCCATAAACTATTACCTCAAAAAGTCCGTAAATTTAGAAACAATACAGCTTAACTTTTTGTTGCCTGGACATACATACATGCCTGTTGATTCAGTGCATGCAACAATAGAACGAGAAATAAAAAAACTCACCGTCTGGAGTCCTTCCCAGTGGATGCCTTACATTGCTTCTGCCCGAAAACGGCCACGACCTTATCGTGTTATTGTCATGGAGCATAGTGATTTTATTAGTTGGGACGAACTAGCTACAAAGACTTTCACTAAGGAAACGCTAAAAAACATGCAATTTAAAAATATTCGGATTGCTACATTTAAGAAGAAGAATGTTGATCAAGTTGAAATTAAGTACTCCATGCATGAAGACACATCAGTACAAAAAGTCATTCTATTTGAAGTACCTGAAAAAAGGCCAAATACAAAAGGGAAATCTAAAGCGAGAGGAAGACCTAAAAAAAATATTTGTTTAGATACAACTAATAATCACTGCCAAGCTGAAAAATCAAACGAATTTGTGTTGCGTAAGTTATATGACGCCAGATTACCAATTTCGACTGCAAAATATAACGATTTAAAACTTCTTTGTGACAATCACACAATACCTAGACCGTTCCAACAAGATTTTTTGTCGCTGCCTCATTTTAAAACAGTAGTAGACCAATTACTAGATACCGACGAAGAAGACGATGTAGTAGAGGAATTAGAATGAATGGGTACTTATCTACATTTTAATTTCATTAGAATAATGCATGAATGATTAATAAGTAGAAGAAAGATTTATTTTACAAATTATAATTTAAAAAAAAGGTTAAACAAATAAGAAAAAGAAAAAAATATATAAGAAGAGAAAGAAGATGAATAAAAAGAAAGTAAAAGATAAAAAAAATAAAGAAGAATACGATTACAAGCAATAAAATTAAAAAAGTAAGAAAACGAAACAAAAAACAGAAAAGGAAATAGAAAAAAAAGAAGATTACTAATTATTGTCAATTTGATTTGATTTATGAATGAATAAAACTGATTTGCATCTTAACTAAATTTATTTATTTAATACACCAATACCTACCTAGTAGAATAAATTACAAACATACCATTATTTTATACTATTTTATCAATTTTAGTTAATTTATTTCTTAATTAATTAATATTAGATGATAGTAATTATTTATCACAGTTAATTAACTTAAAATTTAAATTAATGAAAATAATCAAAGTTCAATTCAATTAAATCTTTTCTTTTGTTTCACTATTCATGAATCGTGTGCATTTAACTTAACAGGTAGGTAACCTAATTCGTTATAATAAATTTTGTAATATAGAACTATGATAAATCAGATAATAATAATTATTATGCTATTATTTTGAGCTTCTATGCACCTTAATTTCAATATTCACCACATTAAATCTTACAAAATTATAATAATTGTAGGTTTACTCACGATAATTGTTATAAGTGGTGCAGTCATTACGACCTTTTCACTGTCTAAAGATGGTTTATACGACACGATGTATGTTAGCATTATAGATATTTGTGGATTTACGTCCTATAGTACGTATTTATAGACGGTGTAAAAGCCATTTTTATTAAAATTTTGGGTCGTAAATCCATCCTATCTTCTAAACCATAAGGTCTACTTAAAATTAAGCTTCTTGATATTAAAGAGCACTTAAATGCAAGTAAATATCACCAATTCATTCGAATTTAACTCTATTGCAAAAAAAGTTATTTTCCAAAATTTAAAAAAAAAAACGTTTTTTCGCTCCCCTGTAAAGTTGCTATTTTGGCTTTTACGCCCTTTCTTCCCCGAAGTAGCGATATCCTCATTTTTCATGTCAGCTCCATACATTTTTTTCTTATAAATATTATAACTCTTCCATTTGTGCACACAATTACTTCATATGACATTTTATAGAACAGTAATGATCAGCAGAAGTCATTTCCAGCAAAAAAAATAACATTTAAGAAATCGAGATTCTATGTCTTCTACAGCCGATTTTCGATCCACCGTGCGCCGCTTATCTACCTATTTTTCTACACAAGTTCGTGACCTTGCCAGCTGTTGTTTGTCACTTTAACAAATGAATCTTTGAAAATGTTGGTTTACACGGTATTTTTATGAACAGTTGATAATTTTTGAAACTACATTTAACACTTCACTACATCAACAAAAACAAAGTCGCCGCGTCTGTCGCATAAAATAAATGTGATCGAAGACACGTGCTCATTGTGCGAATTAAAACCACCTGTTCTAACAAATGAGCATTCGTTGGTGAACAGTATCCAATTCAAGAAATCACTATCTTGTTCGATCTTGTCGAGTGGCACCTGTCTACTGTATTCTAGTCTTGACTCATAGTCGGAGGGAAGTAGTGATTGGACGCGACGATAGTGAAAAGGGTGCTGGCAATCTTCTTTGAGAACTCTCCAAACGTGCATATGGTTTACTCCGAGTTCGTGTCGCACTGAGCGTCCAAGACTTGCTCCACGATGTCACTGTTTCGAGTCCTCGGTCTGCCTGCGTCAGGTCGATGTTGGTCTTGTCCGCGCACACTGCCAGTATTGAACGTACGTATGTGCAAACGTTGGAATGGTAATGGTAGACTCGTAAAACGTTCTCGGTAGAGTCTGCGTGCTTCTGCATAATGCAGTCAAAGGGTCTAGCAGGATAAGGTAGGGTCAACGGCCCCAAAGAGATATTTCCAAAATAAATCATGGTATTACATCAGTGAGATGTATTATTATCATTGACGCGAATTCAGCCTTCCATCTCACTGCGATACGGAGATAACTGACTAACAGACACTATAGCAGGTATTTTTCGAAATTAATTTTTTCAAAAACTATTGTAGCTACACTAATAAAACCAAAGCGGTTTGTTAGAGGAGGAATTGATCCACACTATATATTTTTTGTATAATTTTTTCATCTTATTTACTATTAAAAAAAAATTGAAATATTTTTTTTTATTTTTTTATTCATAGTTCACAAAGAGGTACAATCACAGAAATAATATATAATATAGCTCACGACGTCTAGTATTACCACCATAAAGTGCATCAATATCAAATGGGTGCAACACTTCCAAAAAAAATTTAAACTTTCCATGACTATGTCAAAAGGTGGTAGTGTGTTTATTATTGATATACAAGTTTGTAAATGCTTTGAATTACATTTGACATTCACGGTAAAAAAAAAAGGGGGCTGATTGTACAGATATCAAGTGAAAAAAAAATATTATTCGTTGTAATACAATTGTTATTAAAGTATGATTAATCTTCGTCGCTGTTTTCATTAATAACTGTGTGAATATTTTTTGATGTAAATATATCAGATAATGCTTGTGCTGGACGTATCACGCGGGAAAGATATCGGGCATGAGACAAGTAATAAACAACAGCGGCTACATGTGAACAGCATCCTACAGTTCTTAGACCATTGGGACAGTTGCAGCAATATCGGCGTATGCTTTGAACTGTCTTTCCGTTTGGTACATAATCAATGTAAACATGGTAAGTTTTACTATTTATATGTCTTGATCTGACTTCCAGTTTTAATATATTGGGTGCGGTTTTTACAAACTGTAACGTAAGGTTTGATTGTTCGTCCATTATCTCCGCTAAATATGACACAGCCTGTGAGAGTTGATAGGAGCCAGTGAAAAGTATAACGAGTTGTTGACTGTTCAACTGTGGGAAATCTAGAATTTGAGATGATTTAAGCTGCTGGAAAGCCGACTTTTGACGATTCCATTTTTTTATTATGGCTTCTTCACTCAGAGTATTTACAACACTCATTCTGCTATCCATGTATGCAAGCACCTCATCATTTTTATCACCATCAGAATTAAATCTTTGGCCATATTTGTTCTGTAAAAATCCAACAATTTTACAAAGAACTTTCAACTTCGGTATAAACTTGTTATCCAAAGAATTATGTAAAAGATGATATTTTTGAGCTATTGCACCATGAACTGCTTCCACAACCCATCTCAATTTTGTGACTCTTCTTGATTCGTTAGCCTCTTTCGTTGTTAATTGCGACCTGCTTCCTTTTAAAGCAGGCATAAGTACTGTATAACCTTTACTTTCTAGGAGATCAATTGAATCACGAAAACCACGGTCTAAAATAAAAATATCATTTGGTGATAGTAGTGATTGTAAACCAGTAGAGTCTTCTAAAACAAGTTCCAGTATTGAAGCATCGTTTTGAGTGCCGTAAAAAGGTCCTGCAAAGTCTATGATATAACCGTTTGTCGTGCAGATGGTGAACGGTTTGCAAAGATGCATTTTTTTCTGCCCAGAGAAAGATTTTCTTTGATAAAAATTATTTTGACTCTTTTGATGTCGCACATAAGTACCATCGCAAATAATAACAAGTTGATCTCCAGATAGATTTAACAATTTTTTGGCTGTGCTGGAGGTATTAGATATAAGATCTTGACGTGTAATAGCGCTATAGCTAAAATATTTTGGTAAAATATCTCTCTCGAAACCTTTTACGACCTCATCAAAAAATTCTGATATGTATTGTTCATGTTGTAGACCCAAAACAGCAGCAATGGTTCTATTTGAATTTCCTGATCTCAATTTAAAAAGAAAAACAATTAAGGCTTGTGTCACACTCCGGTTTGTTGTACTTCTCATTGTAGGTAGCATTTGTCTAAGCTCAATAATATTTTTCCAAGTAAGGCCTGTTAAGGCTTTAAGTTGATATTCTGAAATTCCATTTTCTATTCGATCAAACAATGATAAATCAGACGTTTCGGCAAGTATGTTTAAAAAAGTAACTAATTCCGATTTGTTTATTCTACTAGTATTAGAAATTACACATAAGCGAGACAAGTCATCTTCGTAAATTCTATCACCAATTATATGTTCATCGCAGCAACGATCACCATTGGGTATAAAAATCTTTTTTCTTGCGAAAACATCACATCGTGTTTCAATAGATATTACCCGAAGATTTACTTCTTTTCGACATATTATACAAAACCTATGTGTTGATACTACTCGTGAAAAAGGCATTTCAATATAATCCTCCTCTTCGGGGTTAGTGATGCGACACATAAAATCATCATCATTATTTTCATCTACAGATTCCACTGTTATAAAATCACTATCACTATCAGTATCAACTACAACAGACTTCGTTGAGGCTGCCTGTTTGTAAAATCTGAGGCGACATTTGTTGCATATCACGTTACTTACTGAAATATTCTTATTAAAACAATCACTGTATGTTACTGCCTCATTTTCAGTTTTGATAACTTTCCGATACTTATTATCTTTGCGCAAAAACTTTCCACAATTTTGACATTTACCAGACATGTTCCAGGTTCAATTATTCACTTGGACACAATAAAATAGTTTATCTATGAAAAGATTGAAATATTCCTAAAAAATCTGCACACGGTGATTGAAATCAAGCGTCTATAGTTAGTAGTAGGAATATGGGAATGGTAGATAAACAAAACACTACACAATACATATACGTAATCAACAGAAATGCGACGGGTTACGTCTTGTTCTTTACAAAGACGTTAAAGTTCAATAAATAATTTTAAGGCTCCCTATGAGTAAAATTAATATTATATTTTTATTTTTGACCACTAACTAATATTTTTCTCAATAGTAAATATATTATGGTGGTGTATATATTTACAAGGACATTTATTCAAAAGACAGATGAAAATTCCTCACGAGCCAAGATGGTCATGGAAAGTTTAAATTTTTTTTGGAAGTGTTGCACCCATTTGATATTGATGCACTTTATGGTGGTAATACTAGACGTCGTGAGCTATATTATATATTATTTCTGTGATTGTACCTCTTTGTGAACTATGAATAAAAAAATAAAAATAAATATTTCAATTTTTTTTTAATAGTAAATAAGATGAAAAAATTATACAAAAAATATATAGTGTGGATCAATTCCTCCTCTAACAAACCGCTTTGGTTTTATTAGTGTAGCTACAATAGTTTTTGAAAAAAATAATTTCGAAAAATACCTGCTATAGTGTCTATTTAGTCAATTATCTCCGTATCGCAGTGAGATGGAAGGCTGAATTCGCGTCAATGATAATAATACATCTCACTGATGTAATACCATGATTTATTTTGGAAATATGTCTTTGGGGCCGTTGACCCTACCTTATCCTGCTAGACCCTTTCCCTAGACACATCAATATATTAAAATATTCTACGTTTGAATAAGGCATGGTCAACGTATACGTAAACAAAACACAAGTCACTCACTACGTAGGTCAACAATCACATCCGTTCGGAAGTAAGCTGCGCGGGAGACTAAGGAAGTGATTCGCAGGGCGGCGGGTGGCGGGGTAAAGGGGGTGTTAGGCACGTGGTACCGAAACGCCGCGGCGCGAGCGCCCGTAGGTTTTTGGCGGCATCTTCTATCAGATCAAATAAAGCCGCCGAGCTCGTAGGCTATTATGCGAAATAAAGATACTTGTAAAGTCAGATACTGTAAACATTTTTTGAATGTGTCGATTTTAATAGTTATTTGATAATTAACTCTCAACTGGCCAATGTTCAAGTTTTTTTTAATTATAACTTCATCAATGTTGTGCTTGTAGGTGAGTGTATACGTCCCTAAAAGGAACAACAGGGTTTTTGTTACATATTGTAGAAGTAAGCGGAGCTTGACTTTTTGCAGCATTAGGTACGAACCTTCTTTAAAAGTTTAGCATGCCTAGGAATCTCCGTAACTCCTTCACCGTGCGGGAAGTCTCTGGGGGGGAAGTCCTGTATTTCCAGGACCTTCATGCCAAGAGGTTGGGTACCAGCAGCAGATACCTGATATCCAAGGAAAGTCACCTCGGGCTGGCCCCACACACATTTTGATGCGTTGATGAGAACGCCGTATTCCTGCAAGCGTGTCAGCAGCTGGCGTAGGTGCTGTCAATGCTGATCTGGAGAAGAAGAATATTAAGATGTCATCCAGAAATCCAAAGCAGAAGTCATCAAACCCAGTAAGTACTTCATCTATGAAGCGTTGGAAGGTTTGAGCGGCATTCCTAAGGCCAAAAGTCATAAATGGGAATTTAAACAATCCAAATGGCGTTGTTATGGCAGTCTTTAGTATGTCAGCTTCATTTACCGGTATCTGGTTATATGCTTTAATTAAATATTTTTTTGTAAATATAGTGGAGCCAGAAAGCTGCTGTGAGAAATCCTGGATATGGCGTATGGGGTATCGGTCAGGTACAGTACGTGTATTTAATGCACGATAGTCTTCAAAGGGACGCCACCCGTCATCCTTCTTTTTCACCAGATGTAGAGCCGAAGACCATAGGCTTTCAGAACGCCTTGCAGTTCCATTGGCTCTCATGTCATCAAACTCTTTCTTTGCAATCTTTCATTTGTCCGGATCCAACCGCCTAGGTCTGTTTGCAACCGGTGGTCCTGAAGTGGTCTTAATAAAGTGCACTGTATTGAGTTTAGGTATTCTCTGATTTACAGTACCTGAAGGGCGTGTTACCTCAGGAAACTCACGCAGCATCAGATGAAATTCAGTCTCTCCAGTCACTGTTTTGACTGATGCCACATCGTCAGGAATCCGTTGTGTGGATGCTGCCACGAACAGTGAGTGGTGCCATCTATGAGTCTGTGGTTGCGGCAATCTATAAGCAAATTATAATAATTTAGAAAATCTACACCAATTATTGGCTTTGAAACGTCGGCTATGGTAAATTTCCAAGTAAATGAACGGCGAAGACCTAGGTTGAGGTTGAGTTGCACTGGTCCATAGGTATTAATGATACTTCCATTTGCTGCCGTTAAACTAAACTTTGTTATGTTGCAGATCGTCTTGATTGCTGACCGAGGGTAAACGCATAAGTCAGAGCCTGTATCGACAAGAAATAACATTTTAGAATAACGGTCAGTAACAAAAAGACGGCCTGATGCTAATTGGCAGTCGTAGGCCGTTAATTCGGGCGGCCTTTTGAGTTTTCCGACCTCCATGCACAAGGCTGCGTGCATTTCTTTGCACGGACACCGAATGTGAAATGGTACCAACAATGCGGGTGGTTTCCTGGTGGCTGACATGACCTGGATTTAGATCTACTCCGCCAGTTACCACTTTTTGACCTTGAGTGTGAACGACCACTTCGATTATCCACTCTGGAGGACAGCAAACTTGCTTGGTTAACTCTGCTATTTGGCCTGCCATCTCTTTCATAAGGGCCGCTGTACCTGACTCCGCTACGCTTGCTACTTGCATGGGCCCCGCCGGCGCGATTTCGTTGACTGTGTCCGCTAAATCCGCTAGTTTATCCAACGACAGGTCAGGTTGAGACGCTATTACCGTTTGCAGGTTAGTTGGTAACCTATTTGACCACAAGGTACGCAAGAAATCCTCAGGTACCGATGGGCCTGCAAGATGTCGTAAGTGTCGTAAAAACTGTGATGGCTTTCGGTCACCCAGCTCCTCGTGCATTAGTAGTTGCTTAACCATACGTTCACGCGACGCTGACAAACGCTTGATGAGTTCAGTCTTCAGTTTTTCGTACTTATTCGCTGCTGGCGGGTCGGTGATGATATCTTCGACCTCTGTGGCATAGCGGTGCTCCAGCGCGGACACGACCTGGTAGTATTTTGTAAGGACAACTGTAACGTTTGCCAACGCGAACTGGCATTCCATCTGCGCGAACCACATGGGCGGGTCGTCCGGCCAAAATGGCGGCGGTCGAACCCCTACACGCGACGTTTCCGCCGCTGAATTATCCAACTTAGGCGTTTCCATGTTCGGGGTCACCAATGTGTAGGGGATTGGTCCCCCAAATGATATCACTGGAAGAATCCAGTGATATAATACTAGAAAGTATTAGACTTATGTTACTGATACAACAAAGGTAGAAAGAACATGAAAAATAATTTTTATTAGCTTAGGATCGCGTGGCGTAATGATGAAAGATTATATAAAACGAGTGAGCGCGCGAGTGCCGTGCGCAACGGCGGACAATGGAGTGGCGCGCGGGTGACCGTTGAAAACGAACGGCGGCGAAGAGGTCACAGGAAATGCTAATTGCATCTTGGGACTTCTCCCAAGATTCCAAAATGTGACTGATGAGTTTTACTCCCGTGTCAGTCGTCGACCTACCTTTCGTGAAACCAAACTGTCGACTATGTAAAATCTCATTTGAGTTAAAATGTGACAACATCTGGTCTAGCATGTTTCTTTCATAAATTTTGCTCAATGTTGGAAGCACAGATATAGGTATATAATTAGAGGGATCACTCTTACTACCCGATTTGAAAATTGGTACTACTTTACTATGTTTCATTAAGTCAGGAAACGTACCGCTGTCTAAACATTAATTAAATATGCCTGTTAGAACAGGGGCCATTGTGTCAATGATATTTTCAAGAACCTTAACGGAAATGCCCCATAAGTCTTCAGTGTTTTTTATATTAAGACTTTTAAATGCTGTTTTAATTGTGGCAATAGAAATGGGTTTGAATTCAAAAATTTGGAATATACTTACTGAAATTTTCTTTAAGAAGAGATTCAGCTAATACAGATGATGAGGGTAGAGTTTTCGTAACCTCTATTGGGATGTTGGTAAAGAAATTTTTAGAGCTAACTCATTCTGATCTCGCTGTTGTGTGTTTCCAGTTTCTTTGTTGATTTTATCTTAGAATAGTTTCTTACATAATTATGAAGGGCCTGATCAGATGTCAATGATTTTTGTGGTACAAATTAGATAAGATAAGAGAGAGATTAAGATATCTCTGCTTTTTCTAACGCCAGCTATGGCCCATTCGCTAAATTTTGGTTTAGGAGTGATTGTAACTTCTTTTACAGGACAAGATTTATTGAATTCTTGGCATACAGTAGAAAAAAATGTGCCATAGTTTATATTGGGGTCTTGTAAAACAAACCTTGCTGTTGAGAGATTGCTAAGAACATTATTTTTAAACGTTTCCAATTTATTTTTAGCCAGACAGCCAGAGTCTCAATTCAATGAATCTCTTAGAAACAAATTCAATGAAATTGATATACTAACTCTGCCTTCTCTTTATATCCTAGAAAATATCTTGTATGTTCGCAAAAACTTAGGTCTTTTCAAAAAAAGATGCGACTTCCATAATCTAAATACACGTAGTAAAGATGAAATCGTGATTCCAAAATTTAGATTAACTAAAACTAGCAAGTCATTTCTAATAAACAGTATCCGCTTCTATAACAAGTTGCCAAAGTCGGTTACAGAACTTAGCGATGGAAAGTTTAAAACTCACATCAAACGTGTCCTTATCAAAAAAGCATATTATAAGATAAAAGACTACGTTGAAGACAGGGAAGTTTGGCATTAATTCCTTCTGCACATGTGGCTTCCCTGGTACCTCATTAACAGCATAACTTTGTGAGAGTCTATTAACTGCTTCCAAATTACAATGTAAATTTTTAATATTTTTATTTTTTACACTTTCTGACATATTCTCGTCATTTTTGACATTATACATCGCTTCAAATAGCACCTATTTATTAGTGATTCTCATGGAAATCATGTCACTTTGTTTAAATAGGTTGATCTTACTAATGTAGATTCTTTTACATATTGTGAATGGGAAAACATTGTAGGCCTTACATATTAGATTTATAGACGATTTTCTATTCTTTATTTTCATTCGTCTAAGTACTTGGTACTTATTGACAGGCCTGCACTGTCCTCCCATACCTATTATCACTGTAATTTGAAAACATTGTAAAACCCAATTATTTTTAAAAGAGTAACCGTGGAGTTTCTTGCCGGCTCTTCTCCATAGGAAGCGACAAATTGGAACCGTGCACCTAGCTTCTGACGTTTCATAAGTGCCCTTGCAGGTTTATGTGAAATAAAATATTTTGATTTTGATTTTGAATGGTTTTATCTAGGTATAACTTTTTATCTAAGTTAAACGATACAAGCTGACCAGTATGGTCTGACGTAACGCCACTAATTAAGGACGAGTTCTTTATTTTGCAATGAGTGAATACATTGTCTATGCATGAAGCGGTGGTTGCTGTTATTCTAGTCGCTTCATTCAATATACATTTTAAATTGAATGATTTAAACAATGAGATAAGCTTTCATTTTTCTGGTGAGTTAACCAATATATCAATATTTAGGTCACCACACACGAAAACTAATTTATTATTTTTAAAAAGTTTACCTAATATTTCTTCCATAATGATCAAAAATGATGACAAGTTCGAGGCTGGTGGTCTATCAACAGATAAGAAAGTATGGCCCTCAACCTCCGCACATGCTACCTCACATAAGCGATCAACAGAGCAAGCAGTGATATCCTTTCTCTCCTTATATCTAAAATAACTATTGCATAATATCAAAGAACCACCCCCTATTGAGGACCTGTTGTACGCACTGGCAACTGAAAAATTATTTACATTAAACAACATCCAATTCGGTTTTAACCAAGTTTCACAAAAACATAGGATATCCATATGATATTTATCTATTGACATTTCCACGTCTAGGATGTTGCCAGGGAAGCGATTTATATTTTGGTGATACGGTAAAATATTCTTATTATGCTTCTCTGTTGTCGTGTCTAAAAGTTTAAAGAATTAATTACTGTATTATTAGAAGAACTAGGTAATACTGTTTCGTCACTTAACCTAGTCTCAGTTAAATTATCAATAACTGCGTGTATATTGTAAGCTAACAAAGTAGCTAAATACATTTCGACTTTTCTTGGGAAGAAACAGATGTTCCCGAACTAGTACAAAATCTCAAACAAAATTGTTAGTATCGAAATACAATAAACGGTCATTATTACGACATGTCAAAATTTGCATTAGATTATTTATGCTAAAAATGTAATGATTTTCTTCCTAATTCAAATTTTTTGAATATGACAAAGCACATAATATGATTTTACCTAATTTTTATTGAAGTAGGGTGTCAATACCGTTAACTATGTCCCTTTTAGTTAAACTCAGACTGTTTCCAATTAAAAGAACTACAGTTTTCTGCTCATTCAATTTTGTTTGTTTTATTTCATGAACAAGCTCAATAAAGTGCAGGTTATGGTAACAACAATTAGTTATAATGTGTTTTGAGCGGTTATTTAACAATGATCCAAAACCTGCTCCTAATCTATCAGAATATACCAAAACATTACTTTGAGTGGGATAGTTACTTTCTAGTGTATGAGGTAAGATGGGTGAAGTGGCAGAAACAACATGCTGTGAGATGAGAGGTGGCGGAGTGGGAGCACAACTACAGGTGAGATTGTCAGTGACTCATACCTCTCTGCATTGTACTTCACCAGGTCCACCAACTCACAGGCCTCCTGGAGAAGGTCGCTTAACATTTGTTGACTGGACTCATACTTACAAGATATTTCTTTAAGGGGAACCTAGTCGCGAGCTCGAACTCACTGGTGGCCCTAGCTAAAAAGCACGCTGTCTCACCAGGCGTCGTGTCCGACAGAGGTAGTATCAGTGATGAGCAGTTAGACGCTAGTCTACACGCACAACATTACTGAGTGAGATGCAGGATCATTTATTGTACAACAGGCGCGTAAAAAATTAAGAACAGTCCTTTGGAAGATTGGGTTTTATGAAAAAACCACTCCATAAATCAATGACCAATAAAGTTTATTGAACTTTTCGATATTTGAGCGTTGTCGGTACCGACTTGGTTTTGGATATTTGACACTTCTTTTATTACTTAAACACGCCCAAAGTTAGGTTAAATTAGCAAGAAAAACGAATTTTTGTTGGCTCCTAACTTTTTAATGGCTTTTTATTTTAGTATTCTGTTTCCGTACAGACAATATTAATAATGAGACAAACCCATACTATGTTTAGTTTTTGATGTACATTGTCGAACAGTGGAGTAATACACTCCCGAAGTTTGTATGGGAAAAATGTGGACTAGGTTCACCTTAAGTGTATATTCCCTGCTCAGTAATTCCTTTTGAAGGTTTTGTATGTCAAATTTATGTGTTTATGTGTTTATTTATGTGTTTTTGTGTTTTTTTAATTTTTTTTTTTTTTATTATTATTTTTTTATTATTATTATTATTTTTTTTTTTATTTAATTTTTTTTTTTTTTTTACATAAATTTAGTTGGCTTTGTAAGTTGACACGTTCTTTCCTAAGATTTAGGTTAAATTTGTAAACTTCAAAAGTTTCTTGTTCTTTTTAATATTCTTACTAATTTTAATATATTTCTTAATTTTATTATGACTAGCTTCACAGACTCCAGTCCGGATACACTACCAACCAGCTCGTCGTAAAGGTGGTGGTGGTGTTGTTGGCAACCTGTTCGCTGGCTTTCAGAGAGTTGATGGTGGAAATTGTGTTGTTGGCTTTGCATAATTCTGCTTCAAGGCCTGATATCCGTTTCAGTGGGTGATCATGAGTGTCACTGCAATGTTGGAAGTCTCATGAAGATCATGAAAAATGGAGGTATAACAAAAAAGGAAGCTATTCAATTTATTCTGGGGCTTTATCACAATTTTAATTGTTTACAGGAAGATTTTTATCACTTTTATAATGTACATTGACATGAGATTAGTACCTAACAAAGTTTTATCATTATGCCCATTTAATTCGTTTTAAACAAAGTCAACCAATTAGGGACAAATATGTCGCTACTTCGGGGAAGAAAGGGCGTAAAAGCCAAAATAGCAACTTTACAGGGGAGCGAAAAAACGTTTTTTTTTTTAAATTTTGGAAAATAACTTTTTTTGCAATAGAGTTAAATTCGAATGAATTGGTGATATTTACTTGCATTTAAGTGCTCTTTAATATCAAGAAGCTTAATTTTAAGTAGACCTTATGGTTTAGAAGATAGGATGGATTTACGACCCAAAATTTTAATAAAAATGGCTTTTACACCGTCTATAAATACGTACTATAGGACGTAAATCCACAAATATCTATAATGCTAACATACATCGTGTCGTATAAACCATCTTTAGACAGTGAAAAGGTCGTAATGACTGCACCACTTATAACAATTATCGTGAGTAAACCTACAATTATTATAATTTTGTAAGATTTAATGTGGTGAATATTGAAATTAAGGTGCATAGAAGCTCAAAATAATAGCATAATAATTATTATTATCTGATTTATCATAGTTCTATATTACAAAATTTATTATAACGAATTAGGTTACCTACCTGTTAAGTTAAATGCACACGATTCATGAATAGTGAAACAAAAGAAAAGATTTAATTGAATTGAACTTTGATTATTTTCATTAATTTAAATTTTAAGTTAACTGTGATAAATAATTACTATCATCTAATATTAATTAATTAAGAAATAAATTAACTAAAATTGATAAAATAGTATAAAATAATGGTATGTTTGTAATTTATTCTACTAGGTAGGTATTGGTGTATTAAATAAATAAATTTAGTTAAGATGCAAATCAGTTTTATTCATTCATAAATCAAATCAAATTGACAATAATTAGTAATCTTCTTTTTTTTCTATTTCCTTTTCTGTTTTTTGTTTCGTTTTCTTACTTTTTTAATTTTATTGCTTGTAATCGTATTCTTCTTTATTTTTTTTATCTTTTACTTTCTTTTTATTCATCTTCTTTCTCTTCTTATATATTTTTTTCTTTTTCTTATTTGTTTAACCTTTTTTTTAAATTATAATTTGTAAAATAAATCTTTCTTCTACTTATTAATCATTCATGCATTATTCTAATGAAATTAAAATGTAGATAAGTACCCATTCATTCTAATTCCTCTACTACATCGTCTTCTTCGTCGGTATCTAGTAATTGGTCTACTACTGTTTTAAAATGAGGCAGCGACAAAAAATCTTGTTGGAACGGTCTAGGTATTGTGTGATTGTCACAAAGAAGTTTTAAATCGTTATATTTTGCAGTCGAAATTGGTAATCTGGCGTCATATAACTTACGCAACACAAATTCGTTTGATTTTTCAGCTTGGCAGTGATTATTAGTTGTATCTAAACAAATATTTTTTTTAGGTCTTCCTCTCGCTTTAGATTTCCCTTTTGTATTTGGCCTTTTTTCAGGTACTTCAAATAGAATGACTTTTTGTACTGATGTGTCTTCATGCATGGAGTACTTAATTTCAACTTGATCAACATTCTTCTTCTTAAATGTAGCAATCCGAATATTTTTAAATTGCATGTTTTTTAGCGTTTCCTTAGTGAAAGTCTTTGTAGCTAGTTCGTCCCAACTAATAAAATCACTATGCTCCATGACAATAACACGATAAGGTCGTGGCCGTTTTCGGGCAGAAGCAATGTAAGGCATCCACTGGGAAGGACTCCAGACGGTGAGTTTTTTTATTTCTCGTTCTATTGTTGCATGCACTGAATCAACAGGCATGTATGTATGTCCAGGCAACAAAAAGTTAAGCTGTATTGTTTCTAAATTTACGGACTTTTTGAGGTAATAGTTTATGGCAGATAGAACTACTTTATTTTTATTTTGACCTGTACAGGAATCGCAGTATAAAATCAAATTTTTTATTTTTCTTTCGTCAACTTCTTGTAAATACTTAAAGAGACAAGTTGCTATTTCTTGGCTACCTCGTTTTCCGTCACACTCTCCCCAAATGTAGCAATTCACATTTTGAGTTCCACTTTCATAAATGGTGAAATTAAAAACTGCATACTTTCTTGAGTACCCTAACAACATGCTATCTCCGTGGGGTGTTGTCAATACCTTTTGTAAATCAAAGCTAGCTGTCAAAGTACCATTAATATTATAATGATTACTTAAATTTTGATGTGCTAGAAACCTTTTATAAGTAGATTTTTTTTCTTTAATGTGATTTTCTAAAATGGTTTTATCTTCTTCGCTGCTTATTTCTTTTCGGTCGGCTCTTGTACACAGAAGACATTTGTCTTTTTTTGGACAATGAAAGCTGATATTATATTCATTATTAAATATATTTCTAAATATAGTATCTCCAACTGCATCTTGATTTTTATCTTCACATTCTTTCACATAAAGTCTATACAAATTGGATACATTTTTTAATTCTTGGGGAAGATACACCCTGCTGGTTCGTTTCCGGTTATAGTGTGAAGGGACTGCTGGCAATTTTTCAATAAAAGACTTTGCATGTGCTTTTGCTTCTGGAGAATACTTATCCGGAAATGTACGTGTCCTCCGATCATCCTGAGACATATTATATTCTTTAGAATGAGACAGATTGTATAATAAATATTTCTGGGTCACATTCAATGTCTCAAGCAAGAACTTTTGACAAACTTTTTGACGATCTTCACCATTATTGATAAAGTACTCGTATGTTAAATTTCTCCTACTATTTGGAGAGTCCGTTCTTTTCCTAGAAATTGATACCTGGCGAGTACAATTAATAAGCCAATCTTTCCTCCGTTGTGAACTTATGCTCCAAAAGAAGTCAAACAGAGACTTTCGCCTTTCTTCCGTTATATTAAAACAACCTCTTTTACATTTATCCTGCTTACATGGGTTTTCTCCCATAGATTTTTCTTTAACTATGTCCCCTTTCTTGGTTTGGTAGGATTTTCCGTCATCTTTTAATTGTTTTCGTTCTTTCCGTTTATTTATTAGTTTCTGTTTCTTCCTTGTTATATTTTTACTTGTATCATCCTTTTGGGCTTTCTTCTTTTTTTCTTTTTTCTTCTTTTTCTTTTCAGGTGAACCACTAGATTCAGATTCATTGCAAGTCCAATCATCAGAACTACCACCAGAAAAGTCTAAAGCTTCCTCGTCAGATAAGAAGTCTATATAATACATCTTGTATTTTGAAGTTGAAGTTTTGCGTGTTCTTTTAGTCCGATCTTTTTCAACTGTGTGTGTAATATTTAAATTGGCCAGTGCTGTACTTGTAGATGGATTAGGAGGTCCAAGCTGAGTTTCATCGTGAGATGCAGCCAGTAAAGGACTCAGTTCTAAAAATGGCGTCTTGGAGGTGGTAGGTATACAACTATCAGATTGAGGTATATATTTATCCAACGGCAGAAGGTTGGTCTTCAAGTCAGATGATTCAGGGATCGGTACAGAAGGAACTTCGGGTTCATCAGCGGCATAGTCATCTTGTGGCACGAGATTAACATATAAAGTAGGTAATTCAGCAGTCAATACGGAAGAAGATTCAAGCTGCGTGCTATTGTCGTAGGTAGACAATGTATTAACAATTAGAGACGAATTAGCGATCGGAACTGATGTAACTTTGGTTTCTGGAGCATAGTCAGCTGGCAAAAGGTTTGAAGAAAACGACTCAACGGTCGGCACAGCACATGAGATTTCATTTTCAGCAATTACTGGATCTGCAGGGAGGGCAGTAATATTTGGATGTGGTAATACAACAGTCGACGAACTATCAGCCTGTTTTAAGACTTCCATAGAAATAATATTTATTTTGTTACTATTGTTTTTAAACGGGCTTTTTGGTGGTATAAGGCTACCAACGTTGTCTCCAAAGAATGAAGCATGTGCTCGGGGTAAAGAAATCATAGAGGTATTGATATCGCCATCACTGCTTGAATTAATTATGATTTTTTTGTGTGTTGCTTTTGATATTTTTATTGGTTGCATTTCTGTGTCGCTGTTTTCGATTATATCATTGCTTTGATCCGAACTACTATTTTGATCAAAACTCCTAGTCGACTGACTCGGCTCGTAGTCAGATCTGGAAATAAGATGATAATAGAATTACTTATACAAAAATTATACAAAAAAGTCGTCTTTATTTTTAATGCTAGTAAGAGTTAGGGCGTAAAAGCCATTGTAGTTTTAGTTCCCTGTAATATTGGGGTCGTAAAAGTCACGCACAGCATCGAAAAATCAGAAGACATTAGTCATTAGGGCGTAAAAGCCAGTCTAACAAATCAGTTTCATGGAGTTTATAACGGAATAAATAGAAATGCATGTAATTTGAATAAAGAAAATGATTAAACAAAATAACTGAATAAAAATATTGTGAATAATTAGATAGGTACCTACGTAACATGACCTTTGTGGTAAAGTTAGTTAGCACTTAGGTACGTAAGCACCCATCTATACAACTATACATACAACCATAATAAACCCGACCGTTTTTACACCGTGAGTACCTAATATTTTAAGTAGTAAAAAAATAGGTAAGTACCTATCTTCCTAGAAATTACTACGACGAATGCACTCTTAATATTTATTATAAAATAAATACGAATATCTCTAACTAAAGAAACATCACATTAGGTAAGCACGTCTAAACAGTTTGAGCCAAGAATAATAGATAGGTACTGTACTATTACTTAAAACTTACCTTTGTGATGAACGACGACGGCTTTGTAATAATGCATTAACGATATTCCTTCTTTTTAGCAAGGAATCCAAGGCTTTCGGCTTCGTATTATCCATTTTTTTAATTAAACAAGTAACTTATTCGCACTGTATTAATATTCAAACGGAACGTAAACAATAACAATCCGGTAAAGAAACTGCGATTGACAGACTGACAAGATTGGACACGTGGACTTCACTTGTGGTAAGTCGTGTACATGCAGGTTGCGATTGTGTTTGTGCGTGTGTCGTCGGCAGCGCGCGCGCTTTATTGGCTAAATAAATTATGTTTCTATCTCACTCCATTGTAAGACTGTTTAACGTACGCATAAGAGACAACGATAAATGACATGATTATCTCTCCGATTTTTAGACTAAAGAAATTGTTATTGTTACGATTTGAATGCTGTAACTCCAAGTTTTTATTTTTGTGCAAGGGCGTAAAAGCCAAATCATATTTAAATTGCCAAGTAAAAATGTCGTAAAAGTCATTACGTAATAAATATTGTATTTACGACCAAATATTCTTTCATACTATGGTGATACGCCCTTATTAATTTGAAATAATTAAATAATGTCATATACGTCAATTTTTTTTAATAAAAATGGTTTTGGTGAGAAAAAAATCATGGGGGTAAAAGCCATTTTTTTGGGAATATTGAAATTTTAAATATACAGATCGATAGAGCGTCGAAAACTAAACAAAGTTGCATTATTAACTCATTTTGGCCAAAAGTGGCTTTTACGCCCTTTCTTCCCCGAAGTAGCGATGTGAGAAGTAAAGTTTGCAGTGTTGGTTTTATATCTGGGGCAAGTGTTTTCGTCTTAGATTTTGCTTCCACAATATTTGTCAAGCGAAAGGAGACATAAACGGTGCCGGTGTGTACTGGACATTGCTCATAACCCTGAGCAATGTTTTCAGATGTTGTATTGTGTGTAAATATTACTATAATAATGAATATTATAAAACAAAATACTCCCCGGGTTTGATGAATTCAAATCCGCAACCCAAAGTTTTAAAGGTTGACAGCCGGTAGATGTTTTTTCGACGTGTCGAATATTATCAATAATCACAACAAAAACACTGCACAAACACTGCGTGAGACACTTTATGCTTAGATTCTAAGATAAATAATAGTTTTAACATAAAATAAAAACAATTTTTAAATAATTTAGTAATTTTTAACTACGAGGTAATTTTTTCGCGACCTGTCACCAGTGTTACCAGTGCAAGGAAAATTTTCCATATACATACATGTACGAGTACCTGTTTTTAATTTAATATCATGAAATACAAGTTGAGAATCCTGTATAAATAATTCCCTCAAACAACCGTCATTCCCTCCTAAATGCAGTGAGGGAATGACAAATTTCAACGAAATCTACAAAAACAGCGGCACATAACCTCAATTTGCTTTTTAAATTTGGAATATGCATTTTACTCCCTAAAACGCATAAAATCATCAAATTATATACATGTATACAAAATGCCTAAAACATTCACCGTGAAATTTTAATGGTTGTTTTCCCGCAGCGAAATGGTTTTGTCTTGGTAATACAATCGTTTTATAAATAAATAAAATATTAGAAACAAAAAATGGCAGATTAACCATTGTGAAAATCACCACGTGCGAGAGTTTATTTTGCTTTGAACATTTATTCATCGCTGTTCCCTTTGGTCGAAGGTGCGTGCGTTTCGAGTAGTACCTACAAGTTACCTCTAGTGTTACTATTGAGTAGTGTTTTATCAAGTTGATGAATATTTTTAAAATTATTTTGAAACAAAAAAATCTTATTTTTTTAAATTTTACTCTATGCTTCGAAAGTACTCCTTATGGCAAGATGTTCGGCCGCGGGAAAACAACCATTTAAATTTCACGATGTATATGTAACGTGAGGTAATGATCGCCTTATATGTAACTCTTTAACTATTTTTTAAATAATACCTTTTTTGCACAAACTCACTTACAGTTGAGCAGAAATCGCCATCTTGAAAGATTTGAGAGTGTTACCAGGTACTAAAAACTTAAGGTTGCGTTCCTATATATCGTTCGATACGTTCAGTAATCGAATATTCGTAATACGGTGAGGGAATTATTTTATTTGGCGGGACATATTTAAAAACGAATTATCTTTTTTATAAATTCGCCGTTGTAAGATGAAAGATTTGAAAGACAATAACATACATCTTTCTGATATATTCGCAAAATTTTATAATTAAAAATATTGATTTACTTGAGGTGAACAGGCACTTGTTTTTTGAACTAAGGGACAAGGTGGGGAAATGAGTTTCACGGTAGCAAAATAGCCATATCTTCTTTTTCTTCAGCGGTAATACGTTTTCTTTTGAAACAAAAGTAGTATAGTCAGCGTGCATTGAAATAAAAAAAGACTTACATAGTTAATGCATATGACTTGGCACTAATGACTCAGGAATCAAATTTCGAAATTTGATGAGAAATACCCATTTATAAAAACTTGCTAATCACTGATTAGCCACTGTTCAGCTTATCAATCGGTTACCTCCTAATCAATGATATAACTTTTATTTATTTGTAAACGCTAGTTTGCAGGTGATTAGCAGGTGATGGGCCAACTTACAGTGCGACATAAAATAGTAGAAAGTAAATGAGGGCGCCACAATTGCTCAAGTAGCAACCCAGTTAGTACGACCCAGCTGATTTTGATACTTGAATAGTATTATTGATATATTAGCTTTAAATTATGAGTTAATCTTTTAAACTAGCTTCTGGCCGCGACTTCGTTCGCGTGGAAGTCGTAAGACAACACAATAATTATTATTGTGACTGCAACTGCATTATTATTGCACTGATCGACGGGACTGCGACATCTGGAAGTTTTCTCCCATCTTGTGACCCTTGGTGATGGCGATGGCTGCGTAATACAGATCGGGAAAATGAGCATGGTGCAGCTCCTGGTGGACGTTGGCGTCTCTTACCCTGCTGTAAGGCAATTTGTCATCGCTGGCGGCGGGAGCAGCCAACCTGGTTCTTAATTCAGGAGCCTGATCCAACACTGCTGGGTTTTCCAACGCTCTACAGTGGGATTTCCTGAAGGCATCCATGTATTGAACTGCTTTGAGGGATGCATACTCCTACACTAGCTTCACCTGTGCCGGTTTTAGCTAGGGTGAGAACCCTGTCTACTATCTCGATTCGGAGGTCCTCCCTCCTTGACACATTGCGCTGGAACCGAGAGGTAAGACTAGTGATCACTCTCCAAGATGTGCCTGGAATTCTGTCAACCACTGTTGTAATGCTTGAGCTGCCTGCCACCTCTTGAGTAAGCAGGCATATTCGGGGGTGTTACCGTTCGGCTACTCTGACTGTTCATTGCACATAGCGTTAAGCATATCAGTTCCAGTGTTTTTCTTTCATTTATTTTACAATTAAATTAACCTCTAAATTGTAACTTATCAGTTTGTCATATCAGCTTTGTTTTTTTGCTCTATTTTTTGATAAACCCTACACTGGGTTTATCAACTCCAGCTTAACCAAACTAAGTTTTTTCGTTTTTCTGTCTTTCAAGTCTCATCTCTGTGAGCATTAGAAATTCCAATCGAATACAACATAACATTTCATAATTATTTCCTTATTATAAAAAGCTCACTACCCCATATCAAATATCATAAAATAATACAAACGTCAAAAGGAAAAGAAAGAAAATTGCATTAAATATTTTTTTTTTGAAGCTGGGAAATCATCAAATGAATTCTCCCGCTCTGGGTGGAGCAGGAGAGCGTGTCAGACTTTTACTGAATAAAACCCACCTATGTTTCCTCAGCTGCCTGTGTGCCCTGGCACACGACACGAAAGAGATAACGTGGCCCCTGGGCCACGGTATCTCTTTCGAACAACCCGCACCCCTGGCAGGCATCGGCCTTTGCGGACCCCACCAGTTGTTGCTGACATCTCTGACGGTGCGCGCCAACGCAACAACGCGCGGTCGACCCGGGCATTTTTTTTTTTTTTGTTGACCGTGAAAAAATGCCTACTGCGCTACCACGGGGTGATAGCGCAGTTATGTGGGACTGTAACCCACTAAAACTCCACGTTGTCCTACAGTGCCGCTTGAGGCGGGAACACGGAAACGCGCAAACCATCCGCGAACCCGCCGCGGCTGTCCATTACCGGACCCTCCTCGGAGGGCAATAACGTCAATCACCGGCGCACCAAGACACATGCCACGCCATAACCACCCAACCAAATAGCGCCAACCAAACCACCATGACCAGTATCAATGTGAATGGTATGCAACACATCAAACAGGTCTGAATTTTTCACATAATACCAGATACTATTGCCTTGTCCTGCCACTGGTGCTGCACTGAGCTTTTCTACGCCGCCAATAGTGCAACCATCAAATCTTTTTAATCGTCGATACTGCAATGTTGAACGCTTAGCGGCGAGTTTTGCTGACCTGACTTCTTGAATTACATTATCGTACTGTTCGTCACTCAAATAAAAACTATTGTCAGTTCGTTTTGATGTTAGTAACTCACGAAACTTACTGTCAAACTTCGTTTTAAGCGTTTCGAGATTGTGCGACGCCGACATTGCAAGTAGTTGCAATCAACCGCAAGGAAAGATGACGCAATACTAAACAAAAACATTGCCACATGTGCGCGCATTGTCTCCCCACCGCCCCCTCAAGCCCTCCGCCGGCCCGGCGCGTCCAGCAAATACATTTTTAGCCGTTTCGTTTCGCTTAATGTGCACATTAGCCGGCTAAAGCTGGAATATCACGATGCAAACTAACATGATATCGAACTTTTGTTGGCAATTTAGATCAGCGATGCCATAGTTGTCGTGGAATTTCGTTCAGGTCCAGCAGGTACAGCTTGTTGCGACTCTTCGTTTCAACAGGTCACATTCTTCTTAGCAGGCGGCGCGTGTTTTTCGATTCGTCGACTATGACGTGTTGGAGTCTCGTCGGTACTATTACGCGTCTCGCCTTAGATATAAACAGCTTAATATTCTTGACGCAATATTGTGTGAGTGATTTGCAGTTTGAATTTGATGTATCTTCATAGTATTGGGGATAGCTATAAGCGATAGCAAAGATGCCTTATGATCTTCTTTGATATTGTTTATGTCCTCCTCATCAATACAGAGAAGTTTTAAGCTGGTTTATTTTTTTAAAACAGCATAATTATGCAAATTCTGCGTTGAGGACGTCATTGCCATGTGTCACTTTACTGTATATAAGCCTTTTAATAACACCACTCACGCCATGTGCTGTTCCTTTTCCATGGGTGGCTTCAGGTTCAGTTAAACCGAAATCTTTTATGATTGTATTAAATTAAAAAAGTTTTTCTTTTGCCAGTACTGTGTCATTGGCCTATCGAAAAAAAACGTGTAGTGTGTAAATTTCTGGGGATTTTTCACTTATATGGGTTCAAATGGGTTTAAAATGACAGCTTCTGGCGAATGGTCAGTTGCATGAGAAAAAGTAGAGTAGCTCTGTAGTTTTTTATTATTTTGATATATCACACTCGTATGCAAAGATATCTGATATTTAGAGGCCCCGAAATGACCTGCTTGGATCTCTTGAAACATTTTACAAGTAAAATTCTCTGAAAAATCACAATGTATAAGGATTTCATTAGTTTTAAGATTATCCTTCATATTTTTGTACATTTTGTACTGGTGGGCGATATTGTATATGTCGCATCATGATGGCCGAGATGCGAAACATCGGGTCTTCTTCACGATTCGATTTAGTTTAAGGAGGTGTGTGCACTGTAGTGGGTACTCGAACGAAAAGGTAATTTGAATTTAAAATCACTTTTATAAACTGGCGAGTAACAAATGAAATGAACATGTGCATCGAAAACAAACACGTTGCGGACTGTCCGAGCTCGACTGTCAACTGTAGACTGTCGCCGCCGGTCTCTCCGCCAGTCATCGCTGCATCCCCTCCACCGACGATAGTGTTCAATCGGCAGGGCTTGCTTGCACTTCCGGTTACACGATTATTCGTTTACTTGGTGCCATCAATCCACGACATTTAAATGAATATTTTAATTCTGTAGGTCTTGTTCCAATTTATTCAATATATCTTGTAAAGTGCCAGGTCTTAATTTCTATAATATTTCGTTTACATTATATAATGTAAAGTCATTTTTTTTATTCTACTTCTTTAATAGTCCACTCCAACCATGTAACGCTTTCATCTAGTGTAATTGAAAATAAATCACTTGTTATTCTTGTGACTTTACAGATTGTACATTGCCCATACAAACATTGTGAATAACCCTCGTTTCCTTGAGGGTTAGGGGACTGGGGTTTGATTGAAAGCAAATTTCAATGTTTTCTCAAGTTGGTTTTAATATTCGTAGATGTAGTGATTACACCTTAGAATAGTAGTTGTTAACAAAATTTCTTAATCATAAGACCTTATACTATCGGCGGATAATCTTAACATCGCGATGTAGAAATCGATCGAAATAGTTCAACGCCATCTAGTGACAAATCTTAAAACAAATATGACAACATTTGACTTTACGATCGCAGTTTGTTTACTCTGTCTCTGTGGGAGCACCGCCGTGTCCTCGTGGAGTTGATCGGCAGCGGCGATCTCTCGCGTCCGAACCTGGTCCAGGCCATGGTACGGAGCGAGAGTGCATGGCTAGCAGTCGCCTCCTTCAGCGAAGCAGTTATGCTCGCAAAGAGGGAGGCGGCGCACGTGAGGGAGATGCAGTACATGCGCCCTCACAGCCGTGGCCTTCGCAGGAGACGCCCTGGGCGTCGGGAATCCCAGGCTGATTCCCGGCCACCGTAGGCACGGGCTTGCGGACGGCGAGTAATGGGTAGCTCGTTGTCCGGTAAGGACCAAGCCCGGGTCGACGGCGCGTTGTGTTCCACACGCGCCTCAAAGAGATGTCAGCAGTAACAGATGGGGCCCGCAAGGGCCGATGCCTGCCAGGGGTGCGGGTTGTTCGAAAGAGATACCGCGGCCCCTGGCATACAGGCACCTGAGGGAACACGGGTGGGTTTTAGTCAGTAAAAGTCTGACACGCCCTCCCGCTCCACCCAGAGCGGGAGAAGTTATTTATGTACGTTTGCCCAGCACGGCCCCTCAGAATTTGCATTTATGGTGTACACCATTGCAATGTACTCGCCTCTAGCAGTATATGTACCGATTTCTTTTTCAATGTACCTCTATACTTTTGAAGAAATATGCAAAAAAAGGTGGCCGTGCCAGCCAAACGCTTTCAGCACGGCCCCCCATGTAACTTGAATAATACATACCGTATTAACAAATGTCTATAACTCAAGAAATGTACTCTATTAATACGTTATATGTGCCGCAACAGTTATTGTGAATTCATAATAACAAATAATATATAGATGTGGATAAGGGGCCGTGCTGGAAAAAATCATTTTAAGAAATATCTAAAAAAGACAAAACATACTTAGCCAAAAACTATTAAAAAATAATTGATGTTTAGCAAGTAACATATGTACCGCATTGATTTCTCATACAACTTGTTATATTGTGAAAAATAAATCTATTTTAGTTCATTCAGCACGGCCCTCTATAGTTGCCTATATCTTTTTAAATAAGCCGTGTATGTTTACAAAATTCGACTTCCTGAATAATATATAGGAGTACATTCCTTTCAACTAAATTGCAATTCTGCTGTATCAATACTTTAGAAGATAAATTCAATCTAAAATATACATACATTAAAACTGATGGGGTGACCATGATTTCATATATTTGGTAGGTAGGTACATAAATGTTCTATATTTATGTACTTATATTAATTAAATTATGTGACTACATTGAAATAAACATTCTTTTTACCCGACTGTACCAGAAGGACGGTAAGGTTTTTCGAGTGAATGAATGTAGATATGTAGCAACCTTCATTTCTTTGGCACGCTTTGTAGTCTAAACGGCTTTATTAATTTCAACTTGAGAGATGTCGTTAGATTCGTCTTAATTGTGAGAATGACACAGGGTAGGTATATAAAAATAAAAATAACTGATTCTTGGCGTCAAGTAGGTAATTAATCGTTTTCTTTTCCTCAAAGCCTATCTAGTGGGATAATATATTAAATAAACGAATTTCTAAGTGGACTAGCTTTAACTTACGGTTCGGCTCGCGTGGTAGAAATAAAAAATATATAAAGCGTGCTTATAACCTTCCCCTAGAAAAAACACAACTTATAATATGTTTAAATAAATGTTATTCAGAATGAGAAATGCTAAAAAAAAACAAAATATTCAATGTTTCTCAAAGTTTAAAATTTGTCCGCTATTGGGTAATTTATTTAAATAATTATGTGTTTATTCATTACATCTTAAAAAATAATCATTAAGTATAATAATATATTATCAGTTAATTTTGTCGTGTGCGATCGCTATTAGTTCACTGACGCTACCGTAATTTTTAATGTGGCGCTGGTGTCGCGGTTACTTCATGTTGCGCTTGAGTGTTTATTGACAGTCACATCTCTACGCGCATAACAGACAGTAGTAAATATAAATACTGCTCAAATAATATGAATATTCATGGGTCGTGTGTTTGTGCAGTGAATTCTATTTCAAGGACGAAAATGGATTGTTAAAATAAACGGGTAAGTAAGTTTTAAGTTATAATATAATTTATTTGTATTTAAAAAATAGATTTGATGTAAGTATATCTAGGTAAGTGCATGTAGGAATTGAACTTGACCCTAAAGAAGATTGCGTAAATATTAAAGTTACACATTGTATGCACATAAGATAATGCAAAGCACATTAAATCAGTATGCTAGATTTATTTAATGTTATTTAAAAATACCAAAATGTATGAAGCACCAGCTTACGACACAAATCTTTGCAAATTTTCTTTTTTTACAAATCTTTGCATGAGTAGTAGACATGCGCATAACAGTGCATCGAAAGTCAATGCCATATGATATGCACCGGTTCCAAAGTACATCAACTTTTGATATGCACTTTAGTACATATCAACCGGCCATGAGGGCGGTCGATAAATACGATTTATACACTATGCACTGCGGTTGATAATAGCAACCGCAGTATATAATATATACTGCGATTAATAGTACATAGGGCATACCCATGTCACTTACAGACATGTGTATACACTATGCAGAACATCACTTCTTGAGATATAAACTGTAACGCAATGGAATAGGGTTCATTTTAACTTGTTGTGGCTAAGCTATGCTTCGGTCTCATTCACTCTCATTATAATTTGTATTAGCTGTCGCGGGTAATGCGTTTCACGTCAGAGTTGGCGAGCCATACATATTACATGCACTCTTTCTCTCACTCATTGCCCGTGTGATACGAATGAATGCGATGCCATAGTCAATGCGGTGTATAGTACATATCTCGATATCTCGGGCAATGCGAGTGAATGTATACACTGCTCAGTGAATATGTACTTTGTGATATCAACCGCAGTGCATATCCATGTCTAATGAGTAGTTCTATTATTAATTATTTCTTACATTAAATTTATTTTGCTAACCATAATATATGATAGCAAACTGTGTAATGAGCCTACGATTATTATGTTACCTTACATAATTAATCATAGTTTTTGTTTAATTGTGTTCTGTTCATTTACAAGCAAAACCCAAGAGTGCTTCGTAGTTATATAAAAGAAAATACTTGTGTATCTAGTAGTATTAAGCCTTTACAATTATTAGGAGTTACATTTCTGTTGATTTTACGCCCAGAGTCCATAGAAATTTACCTACCATCTTTTAAAATTTTAAGGAACTCTTCAATATAGTGGAAATATACCTACTTTACCCACTATACATATATAGAGTACGTAAATGTGACACGCAAAAGTTGAGATATACAATTTTCGGACGCTATTTTAAACTTAAAGCGGCCCGTTGGCAGCATCGTTCATTCATTCAGCATTTTTCACTTAAGAATTGGTGTAATCATACTGAGCAGTAATTATAAAAAATGTTGAATAATTAGGGTATCAAAAATAATTATCACTTTATATTAACCGTTATTTATTAATATATTTAGTAAATAAATAGGTAGCAAAATTATATATAAATCTAAAAAGAAGTTACGTAATTCACTATAAATATTTGTACAGTTTTTTTTTTCTTCAGATTGATACAATTAATGGTGAGGATGGGCAAGAAAAGTGATGTAGCATTAGATGTACAGAAACAACTATTTATGAAAAATCGACATCAGCTCAAAGGACTGAAATATGATAGAAATGTGTACCAGAAACTAGCTGAAGAGCTTAATTATGCTATGTCTCCGAAAGCATTGTACCTAAGTTATAAAAGAAATTTTCTGGGCACTAATGACCTCACACCGGAGCCAACAAAAATTGATGACAAACTAGGAAACATTAGTGTTGGAACGACACCTTTGAATTCGTCTAAGAAATCGACACCTTTGCCTGAATCATCCGAACATAGTAAAAACGAAGATAGAAATAGAGTTATTTTTAAATTTCCTGTGGATATTCACGAGTGGAAAAAAATACAGCCAATACGCAGCACTTTTCGACGAAACGATAAAAAGAAGCCATACCTGAGATATGAAACATACAAAACCATTCCTAAGTATAAATGGTCCTGCCTTTTGAGGCAAAAGCTTTGGAAACATTTTAAATTGCCATGTACAATATCTTTTAAAAATTATAACATTAATAGCAATGGAATTACCTTCCACGGAGAATGTACTCAGTGCAACGCAAAAGTGCGTATTCATGACACCGAGAAGACAGACAAGGTCGTCGAATTTCTTTGTGAAATTATCAACTTAGATAATAACTTTAAGCATGACCCACGAAAGAAAGTTCGTTGTACTCCGTACTTGAGACGAAAATTATCAGATAATTTAAAAGAAAAGCCAGCAGCCATTGTTCATAAAGATCTGGCACGTCGCACAATGACATTCGGAGATACAGAACCACCTACATTGCCATCTCTTGGAGCACTCAGGATAATCCGTTATGAATCTAATAGTCAACATGGTATCACAAAAATGAATTAATGTCTTTGATAATTTTAGCTGAGAGCGTCGAGTTCTCTAATATAATTCAAGAAATACTTATAAAACCAACATTTCATGTACACTATTGGTTAGAAGAACAACTCAATTATTATAGACACTATTCTAAAGTAGTTGACAGAATAACTATTTCCCTAGATGCTACTGGTTCTATTTATAAAACTAACAACCTAACCAAGAAATTATTTTTATACGTAGTAATGTTAACTGCTAATAATAGCTTGAAATCTGTACCCGTCGCCCAAATGGTTAGCAATTCCCATACCAAAGAAACTATTGCGGATTGGTTATCTAAATGGGCAAAGAATATCACTTCGCCCGCAGAAGTTATAACTGACGACTCATCGGCTTTGATTGCGGCTGTAATTAATTGTTTTACAAAATTTAACTCAACCAAGGATTATTTAGAGGCTTCTTTTAAAGCATTAGAAGGCAACTTCATTGTACCTAATTTATATATGAGAATTGATACGAGCCATTTTATTAAATCTATTCGTAAAATTTCTTTAGAAAACGCACCAAAAAAAGTGAATTTCTTATTTGTTCAGTGTATTCTTTACATTAAAAAAGCAGAAAATATTAATGTCATCAAAAACATCATCGATAAACTGCTAGCTATAATCCTGTCTAAATATCATTCCAAGGATTGTACTGAAGCCCAATATTACCTGAGAAGTGTACTTCAAAATGTAAATATTAAGGAAATACATGATAATATAACTGAAGATGACTCTTTATCAAGTGATGACCGTTACTGTTTACATGATGACGTTCATGTTGATACAACGTTTAATGAGCTGAATTTCGCGAAGTGGTTTGAGGAAACTGTTACACATCATAAAGAAGAAGTTTGTGTAACTGGCCCTCTAAATGATTTTTATTATCCGCCCTTATTAACGACAATAAAACGACTACTGCGAAAATTGCCCCTGTGGTCGAATGTCATGATGCCATTATATAAATCAGATAATAAAAATCCTTCGTCGAGTGCATCAGAGGATCATTTTAAAACTTTAAAACACTTGCTGCTGAAATCTAAAATAACAAAACATAGAATTGACGTTTTCCTGCAAAGACATATTAATTATTTAAAAGGAGAGTTAAATATTGCAGCGAGTAAATTTCATATAGAACCTAGCACTGTAAAAAAAAACAAATCGCAGGACGACAAAACCCATAAGTAAAAAACAACAAAAACCGAAACGACAATTTGTTCAAGACTCAATATTTAGCGATCAACCAACATTTGTAGAAAATTGGGGAGGTCAAGCAGACAAGGCCGTTAATGTAAAGCCACATACCGGTATAAAATTTATAAAAAATGGTAACATGATTAAAAATTCAACAGTCGTTAACACATGCGGTTTTGATGCAATAATGTTTTTGATTGCATTTGGCTTTCAGTCGTTTTCTAATTTCAAAATGGAAATTGAGTCAAAAGATAATAAACTTCGAGACTATATAAATCTCATGTTAAATGAAAATGTTGACAAAGGTACTGTGTATGAAATGAGAAATTACGTTTGTCATGAATATTTTGACCGGCCAGCGCATGTAAAGATAATAACAGATTGTGAATGCAATGTCGCTAATTTGTATGAGCAAATGTTTACCAATTTATTTTACAGTGCTCAGTTTATAAAAGTTTGCACAAAAGAAGAATGTCAATATTATGTAGAAATCATAAGACCTTTTATAGCTTTGAATATTAACATAATTAACACGTTTGGTATTTTGGCATTAGAAGAATCACTTGCTATCGAAACTACTTCTCAAATTTGTAAAAATAATTGCGGTGGAACTGTCATTTCAAGTTATAAATTACAAAGGATTATAACCTTTGATTTAAATGGAACAGATGCAATAGTTTTGTGTAATATCCCGGTCACTATTAATATTCAAAATCAAATTTATGGTGTCGTTGGTGCCATTGAATATGTAGGGAATTCAGAGGGAACTCTGGGCCATTATAAGTGCCATACGCTTAGCCATGATCTGTGGCTATGTTATGATGATTTGGCCTTGAAAATTAACAACAGTACAGTGGAGTCAATATTTTTACACACTCTTACTTACGTTTTAGTGAGTGATATGTGATATTTTATACAACTAAAAATAATAACTTTTACGAATATTCCGCTTTCACGTCGGAGCGGAGCTCAGGGTTTGCTGAATATGATCCTATGAGTGACGGCTCTGGTAATTACAGTGAAACCAGAATATGTTTTTGAGCCATGGTTTTTAAATACATGTATTTTGTAATAATTTAAAGTTAATTTTACACTATTTAAGAATCTGGTAAAGACTAGTTGCTAAAAATATGCATATGAAACTGTGAACTGTTTAATAAGAAGTCAATACTGTTGTAATGTCATCTGTGATTACTTTTAATAAGTTAATTTATGTACTAGTTTTTCTATGATTATTCCATAGGTAACATAATATTAGTAACATAAACGAACAATATTCTAATTGTTATAGTCGTTGAAAAACATCTGTGATTACGTGGATTTAATTAATTGCCTGTGATTATACCAAATAATTAAAGCGATTCATGCAAATAAATATTAGTGTAATGTAAGGTTCAATCAATATGATTTATTGTAGTGTAGTGTTATTGAGACATAGGTTGTTATTCCATGTAAACGAACTAATCTGTGAAATGTAATGAATCTGTGATTTTATTGTAATGTATGATTTTTAAGACTTTGAGCTATGTAGTCTTAGCGACACTAACTTGACACTTGTACGATTATCGACCTATTATGTATAAGTACCTAGTTATCGTTTATATAGTTTACCATATTGTTGATTTGTTTATTTTATTAAAGATTTACTCAATTTAAGCAGTATTTTTTATCCTATTTTCATGTAGAATCATGGTCACCCCATCAGTTTTAATGTATGTATATTTTAGATTGAATTTATCTTCTAAAGTATTGATACAGCAGAATTGCAATTTAGTTGAAAGGAATGTACTCCTATATATTATTCAGGAAGTCGAATTTTGTAAACATACACGGCTTATTTAAAAAGATATAGGCAACTATAGAGGGCCGTGCTGAATGAACTAAAATAGATTTATTTTTCACAATATAACAAGTTGTATGAGAAATCAATGCGGTACATATGTTACTTGCTAAACATCAATTATTTTTTAATAGTTTTTGGCTAAGTATGTTTTGTCTTTTTTAGATATTTCTTAAAATGATTTTTTCCAGCACGGCCCCTTATCCACATCTATATATTATTTGTTATTATGAATTCACAATAACTGTTGCGGCACATATAACGTATTAATAGAGTACATTTCTTGAGTTATAGACATTTGTTAATACGGTATGTATTATTCAAGTTACATGGGGGGCCGTGCTGAAAGCGTTTGGCTGGCACGGCCACCTTTTTTTGCATATTTCTTCAAAAGTATAGAGGTACATTGAAAAAGAAATCGGTACATATACTGCTAGAGGCGAGTACATTGCAATGGTGTACACCATAAATGCAAATTCTGAGGGGCCGTGCTGGGCAAACGTACATAGTTATTTGATGATTTCCCTGCCAACAAAAAAAAAAAAAAAAGCTAAACATCCGCCTACCAAGGACATTTTGTGCAAAATTATGTCCTTCTTATATTAAAATTTCTTATGACACAGTTTGTATACATGATAACTATTGATAACCTACCCTTACAATATACATTTAAACTTAAACATTACTTACTTGTCTAAACATTGCTTAAAATTATTCCTTAAAACTATTGACAAATTCTTAGGAAATAGGCAAGATACACAGCTTTGACGTTGGTCGTTTAAATAAGGAACTATTACTGCGACGTGTGACTACTCGTGTAAGATTGTCTAACCCCGGATGTTTTTCAACCACCCTGCTAAGAAGCCACCGACAAGGAGGTAAGTTGTCTTCCTTTATCAAAACGATATCCCCTACATTTGGTTCTGGATTTTGTTTACACCATTTATAGCGATGTAGCAGTGTGGTCAAGTATTCATCGGACCAGCGACGCCAGAAATGTTCTGTCATCTGTTTTACTAAATGCCAACTCTTCAAGCTGGAAATGTTCGCCTCTTCATAATTATGATCAGGCGCGTTCACAATTGGTTCGCCCACAAGAAAATGCCCTGGCGTTAATGCGTCACACGTGCTTGAATCAGTCAGTTTACACAAGGGATAAGAATTCAAGCATGCTTCTACTTGGCTTAATAATGTGGACATCTCCTCAAAAGTCGAAGTAGAGCTACCTATTGCCCGATTTAAATGCCCGATGTTTCTTACATGACTTTATTCTAGCCTCCCATAATCCGCCAAAGTTCGGAGCATGTGGTGGAATAAAATGCCATGTCGTGTCGCCCTCAGTAGCTACGGCCGCAGCAAGCCTTAGCTATACCTGACCTTTCGGAGCGAAGTAATGTGTCTAGTTCCTTGGAAGCACCTTGAAAATTTGTTCCGTTATCACTCCATATATCTTTGCATTGGCCACGTCTTGCCACAAACCTTTTAAAAGCGACAAGAAACCCTTTTATTGTTAGGTCGCTTACTACCTCAATGTGAACAGCTTTAGGTCGCCATGCATACAAATAACCAAATATATCCCTTGTATGCATGTTGACCCCTACCTTTTGATGCCCTTAACTGATTAGGACCAGCGTAATCTACCCCACTACTCCTAAACGGCCTATTTGGGTCCTAAACTTCAATTAATGGGTCAGTTACCACCTGCACGGGTTACCACCCGTTTTGTAGAAGCGGCATAACGCAAACAAATTACACACTTTCGCACGTATGCCGTAACCAATCTCTTGGCTCCCTGAATAAAATACTTCGTGCTTAAGTAGTTAAGCATTAGTGGAGGACCGCCCTGAAGATTCTTATTATGTGCGTCGGCAATAAGATTTGTTAAATAAGTATTACAGTAGAATCCGGATAACGACCTTCAAGGGACCGGCGATACTATGTCGTACTAACCGGATGACGTACGAAACGGATTATTTCTTAAGTACATACAGAATACATATGTATGTATGTACTTAAGAAATATTCCATGTACTTAACTTACGAATACATATTTATTATAATTGGGAAAGTTTGATTTTCTTATTTAGGTAAATAAAACATTTTGTAGGAATCACATAAAGCTTCATTTTAATGGTTCTTAAACATTCCAAATTACAAAAATAGTTATGTACATTATGTACTGTAATACAAAGAGATAAAATACACATGCATACACACGTGTGTACATACACACGCACTACACGAAAACTCTGTTACTAACTAACGTACAAAGTCAGTTATTTGAGTTTGTTTTTGACTAACTTTTGTTCGGTAATAAGAACTTCGTACAGTATTGTGAATTCGTGACATCATTGTTTTCATAAGATCATCATCGAAGTTAGTTTGAACAAACTCATTGAGCGTTTCCGCAGCCTTCAGAGCTTCAGACACACTCACGGTAGGATGAATCTCCTCTGGTTCGTCATCATCACCGTCGCTATCTTTGCCATTCGCGTCGTTGGCGATGATATTTACCACAATGTTTTCATCAGACGGTTCTTCACAAGTGGCGACAGCATCATCGACATACGCATATTGTTCAAACTCCTTGTTTGTTATGGGTAACTGATGTTTATCAATAGCCCTCACCCAAGTGCTCAGCGGTACGTCGTCTTCTTCGTTAAAATCATCTGCGTTCGAAGTTACGCTACAGTCTACATTGCTTCGGACAAAACCAGCGTGTTTGTAACAGTTACAAATTGTGTCTTGCTTGAGTTGAGTCCAGGCATCTTGAATCATTAGAATAGCATCAAGAACAGTTATCTTTGAGTAATCAACACTACTGCTTCCGCGACCGTCTAGTAACTGGATCATTTTCAGGACAAGGTTTTTACGAAAATGTGATTTCAAAGCTCGAATAATCCCTTGATCCATGGGTTGCAACACTGATGTTGTGTTTGGAGGCAGAAATACCAGGGTTATGTTTTTCAAGTTTTCAATATGGGGATGTGCAGGACAGTTGTCAACTAACAGCAGAATTTTCTTGTTCTTTTTCATAAGTTCACGATCCCATGCGCGTATCCATTTGTTAAAAATGTCAGCAGTCATCCAGGCTCTTTGATTGCTCTCATAATCCACTGGCAAATGCCGTACCTTTTTAAATCATCTGGGACGTTGAGATTTTCCGATTACGAGAAGTTTTTTTTAACAGTGCCACTCATGTTGGCTGCTACCATCACAGTAATTCTCTCCTTTGATAATTTCCCTCCTGTACATTTTTTGCCTTTACATTTCAAAGTCTTGTCTGGGGTTAATTTATAAAACAGCCCGGTCTCATCTGCATTAAAAATTTCATCATCTCTAAATTGCACACGCAGAATAGGCCAAACCTTTTCTAACCAATTGACTACATCACCTTGTTGAACTGATAAAGACTCGCCAGCAATCTTACCACTGACGATGTTGTGTCTTACTTTAAAACGGTTTATCCAACTCATCGAACATGTGAAATTTTGCATGTCTAACTGTCTAGCAAAAAAGTTTGCTTTCTCTTGTAGCATAGGCCCATTAACGGGTATTCCCCGGTCGCGCTGAAGCTTAAACCACTGTAACAATGCCTTATCCACCTGCTCATGAGTAGAAGTCCTTACACGTTTGCATTTCAAAACATTAGCACTAAACAGCGGCTCGATCTTATATTTATTCTTCTTTATTGTTGAAATTGTAGAATGAGATACGCCAAACTCCTTTGCGATGGTTGCATTTGATTCACCGGCTTCTAATCGGAATAATATTGCACTTTTTTCTTCAATTGTAAAACACTTTCGCTTCACAGAACTCATTTTGTCGAGCTTTAAGAACTTGTCATAACAAGTGACAAACACTAACTATGATTTACGCACGCCACTAAGGATGCACGCGGGGCGGGGTGATAAATGATAAATGATAAATGATGATAAATGATTTTATTTCTGTAAGTAGGTTTGTACAAACACTTTTACACGTCAATCATATTTTTTTAAACTAGATGAAGTCGGCGTTTCCTATCTGACTACTCTGAGAAGAAAGGCCGAAACAAACTCAGAGGTCACAGTCTCTTTTAAAGTCCAGACATAATCTTGGTCAGATTATGTGAAGACCATGTGGATCGGTGTCTGAAATGGTCTTTTGAGGAAAGAACCACACAGATTGAGTGGACCTGTCCATTCAGTGCACGCATTTATCAGTAATCATGCAGCTCAACTCAGAACTTGAGGAGCTCAACGATTTGATGAACAATACCAAAGATAGGACATTTGGGTAGGCCGCATAAAGTACTCAAACTGCCAGATTAATACTAAAAACTAACTGAGAAAGAGATGAAAAAAAAAAAAAAAAACACAAAAAAACAATTATTAAAAAAAAAATGACCCATATAGTCCTCACATTCACAATAATTAAAATAATAATAATATTATACTTCTCAAAGTAAATATTCATGTCAATGTGTATATAATAATTATCAAATGTCAAAGAGTATACGTTTGCAAAAACAAAAACAACATTTAGTATGCAAAAATTGGAGCAGGTCAATCCCAAGCCTTTGTGTCTTCAATATAATTTTTAACGGTATAAAAGGCTTTCAGGCACAACTTACGTTTAATGAATGATTTAAATTTATTGATACTTAGATCTTGAACATGGCTTGGAAGTTTATTATAAAAGCGTATACATTGACATCTGAATGACCCACCTATTTTCTTGAGCCTTGTTGATGGTACAACAAATTTGTGTTTGTTCCTAGTATTTATACTATGGATATCACTGTATTTTTTAAACAATTTAATATTTTTATGGGCATACAAAAGATTTTCAAAAATATACTGTGAAGGCACAGTCATTACATTAATTTCCTTAAATTTCTCTCTGAGAGAATGTCTTGGACTTAATTTATAAATTGATCTAACAGCTCTTTTCTGCAAGACAAAGATAGTCTGAATGTCGGCGGCATTTCCCCACAACAGAATACCATACGACATTACACTATGAAAATAGCTGAAGTACACTAAACGGGCTGTCTCTATATCAGTTAAATTACGAATTTTTCTAACAGCGTATGCTGCAGAGCTTAGCTTTTTCGACAATTTATCTATATGTGGACCCCACTGAAGCTTGGCATCCAAAGTTAAGCCCAAGAATACAGTGCTATCTTCAGGATTCAATTCTTCGCCCTTCATCAACACACTAGTTTTCACCTGCCTAACGTGAGGTAGCGTAAACTTAATGCATTTGGTTTTTTTTTCATTGAGAAGTAAATTATTAACATTGAACCAATGAACTACTTTTGAGATTGCACTATTTACATCGTCACTAACCAGCTGCTGACGTTTAAGTTTAAACAAAAGTGAAGTGTCATCCGCAAACAACACTATTTCATGATTATCCTTTATGAGGTAAGGCAAGTCATTAATATAAATAAGAAACAAGAAAGGACCAAGAATTGAGCCCTGTGGGACTCCCATTGATACTATTGATCCGGGAGATCTTTTCCCATTTACATCAACACACTGAATCCTATTACACAAGTATGAAATAAGAAGATCCAGAGCGGTGTTCCGGATCCCATAATGGCGGAGTTTCCTGATTAAAGTTTCATGAAGCACGCAATCGAAAGCTTTAGATAAATCACAAAAAATCCCTAAGGCATCGTATTTATCTTCCCATGCATTGTAAATATGCCCTAAGAGTTCAACACCGGCATCGGTAGTTGAACGACCCCTTGTAAAACCGAACTGTTTGCTATGTAATAAATTATGTTTATTAAAAAATCTTTGCAATTGGTCTAAAATTAATTTCTCAAAAATTTTACTAAAGGTAGGTAGTACTGAAATAGGTCTATAATTAGAGGGGTCTACCTGATTTAAACAAAGGTACTATTTTACTATTCTTCATCAGGTCAGGAAACTCCCCACAGTCGATACAATTATTAAATATAAGAGCTAAAGTAGGTGCTACAATGTCAACAATGGACTTGGCGACTTCTACAGAATTGCCCCACAGATCTGCAGTCTTTTTTACGTTCAGAGTATGAAAGGTTTTAATTATATCTCTACTGCTAACATGTTCAAAATGAAATTCTGAATCACAAACATTAACATTTTCCTTAAGCAAAGACTCAGCAACAGAAGGTGATGAGTTTAGAAATTTTGTAGTTGAAACGGGAATATCTGTAAAGAAATTTTCAAAAGCCGCGGCGACTTGCGATTCTGATGTTATTATGTTGTCATTGATAGACAGGCTGTAGTCAGTATTTCGCTTACTAGACCTTCCCGTTTCATTATTAATAATATTCCAAGTCGTTTTAATTACATTACTACTGTTTTTAATCTTTGAACTCAAATAACGCGACTTGGCCATCCAACAAACTTTTTTAAATAATTTAGAATAATTTTTAACATATAAATTAAATTCAGCAGTGTTTACATACGTCCTTTCATTGTACAGCTCATAAAGTCGTGTTCTACTTTTATGAATACCAATGGTAGCCCAATCACTGAAAGAGACATTACTATTAATCGAAATAGTCCTGGGAATAAAAGTGGAATTAAATTGTTTACAATATATGTTAAAAAACTCATCATATAGATGATTAGGATCAGCATGTGCACACAAAACTGGTAATTTATTAAGGAGTTTAACTTTAAAGGCTTCTAGGCGAGATGCAGTTTTGGGGTTAACAATGATATCCTTCTTACCCATTTTGTTATTTTGATTTTGAATGGTAATCCGTTGCCCGCAATGATCTGAATCTAGTAAATTTATAATTTCTTTGTGGCTCGGTATAACATCTGTATAAATATTATCTAGGCATGTGGCACTACTAGGGGTTATTCTTGTGGGCTCCATAAATAGGTTTACAAGATTGTAGGACTGAAATAAACTTATTATTTTACTACAATAAACCGAGTTATCTAATAAATTAACATTAAAATCACCACAAACAATAATGGACTTGTTTGAGTTACAAATCTTGTGTAATACTTCATCCATTACCTTTTCAAAGCAGTCATACAATCCTGAAGGTGGTCTGTACACACTTAATACAACAGACCGCTCCAATTCTATACAGGCTATTTCAACTGTCCGCTCAACAGAGAGGCTCACAATATCCTTACGTTCTTTAAATTTTAACAGGTTACTTACTAAAATTAATGAGCCACCATGTATAGCATTTACTCTGCTGAACGAACTACCAACCTGGTGATTATTAAAATTAAACATGAATTGGTGGCTTTTAAGCCAATGTTCTGTCATACAAAGAATATCTATATTGTTACAGTTAAGGAATAAATCTACTTCTAAATCCTTGTTCAAAAACCCTTGAATGTTTTGATGCACCAGGTTGATACTATGGAAATCTTTTACACTGTCATTTGCCATCCTTACATTTTTGCAAGAGGTCGCCTCTGTTGTCTTATTTTCTAATTTAAATGAAGATCAATGTTATTGTTATTTGCCAAATTATTGGCAGAATACTTAAATATGTCATTGCATTGCTCAAAAGGAGCAAGTTGTTTAGCCAAATTCTTGGCTGTAATGGAAAAAAAATATGATAGCGACACAGCTTCTTCAGTCTTTTATGATAATTAGAAAGATAGTACATCACAATACTATATCTATCTTTTGTTAAATGCAAATTATTACCAACATAATTGTTAGTATCAATTAAATGAAACAAATTATTATTAAATGTCAAGTTATACAATGTCATATTAATTTCAAATCTTAACCTATTTTCTTCCTGTGGCAAACTGTTACTATACGGGAATGTAAATAACACAATTTTACTTAAACTAAGATTACATAATGTTCTATAATATTGGAGCAATTCTCCCTTGTTGACATTTCCCCTATTACCCATAAAAATTAACAATGTGGTGTTCTGGTTAAAATTACATTTGATAATTTCTTTCATAATATTAAATAAAGAACAACCAGGCATGCAGTAATTTATTATGGAATGTCCCGGATATTCATCTGTCAACAAGCTGCCTAACTCTTTTCCAATCTCATCGCAAAATAACACTATTTCATTTTTTTCAATTTGCTTACACTGTTTATTGGAACTATTAATAACAGGAAATGTCAAATCAACACAGGGCTGTGGTAAGGTGGATTTACATGTTGTCAATGAATGGTCTGGTGTAGGTACATTGGACGGGGTTTGACACTGCTCACAGTTGTTGGTTTGTGAGTTTACCAGCTCATTCATTGCCAACACATATTCCCTCATGAGATCTTCTGAGGTATTATATCTGTTAGTCATCGAACTTAGTTTCTCCTGTAAATGGTTAAGTTCGGATTGTAAGTGCTCTGTGTCAATATTGTACTTCCTAGTACTTTGCTCTAAATTAGATGAATATTTATCTAATAGTTTAAGCAAGTTTAGTCGTTCTCTGTTGAGTTTAACATTTTTAATGAAGAACTTATGTCTTTTAACCAACCTCTTTGTTTTAATAATGTATTTATTAATTTTTATGTATTTTTTAAGTTTGTTTCTACTAGTGACTACCCTCACTGAATGACATGATTTTGAATCACCATCACCTGTCAAATCAATAGTGTAACATGGTTTTATGGCGGAAACCATTGAGGGGGCAACCGGCATCAACTCATTGAACAGACTTTGATTCAGCGAGGCGGTGATGTTAGAATTTGTAGTCTGAAGTTCAGTTATTTGACTATGAGCCTCAAGTAGCTGCTGTTGTAGTACGTGTTTGTGACTAAGAGCTTGTTCATACTCTATGCTACACTGGCTGAATCCGTCCACAATGACCTGAAGTCTGTCGCGTTCCTCTATGGCATCAGTGTATTGAGTATATATCTGAGCCATTTCACTTTTCAGCTTCGTATTCTTTTCATGGGCATCAAAGAGCACCTTCTCATTGTCATCTATTTCCTTATTGAGTTGGTCACAGGACTTCTTTGACGCCTGTAATTCGCTCAAAGCCTGATTGAGTTTGGACTCTTCGAGGCGAGCACGGGCGCTGCGAGTCATAATCATGATTATAACTAATAAGGAAGCGACAAGAAGGTGAAAGAGAGAAGGTAGTTATGCCAGCAGTCTGAGAGATGATTATTTTTAATGGAAAAACGAAATTTAGTTGTAAAGAAGGAGTCCTGTCACCAAACCAAAGTAAGGTTATGTTTACGCTCAAAATCAATGGCTTAGGTAGCCGTATTAAAAAGTTTACAATGAAATAGCTGGTTAAAAAGGAGTACGCAAACAAACTAATAGCACGTAAAATACAAAGTATTGTACCTGATAACAAGATGACAATGCAAAAATTTTCTTGTGCCGACAACTGTCACTGATTCTCATTGAAGTATTTACACTTATTTTGCATTTGGTATGTGAATCTAAAGTACTATACTCTTTATTATCCTATTTACTTGAAGAGTAATTGGAAATAGGCCATAAAAACAAAGGAATTTAATTAATTAAGATTAAAATTACGAGAACAAAATAAATCAGCTGTTAGCTGGAGTGTTGCCACAGGAAAAAAAAAAAAAAAAAAAAAGGTGAAGTTGGGGCGCCGCACACTGGTCCCAAATTAAAAAAAGTGGACATTGATAGTAGACCGCTGATATTTTTTTTTATTGTTGATACAATGATAACAGATAAGGCAAAAAAATATTATTGTCCTACTTCAAATACTTTTCTGTAAAAAAAATATTTTTTTTTTTTTTGTATGGGAGCGATTACATTTTACTCAATTTCTCAAAAACTTTAAGCGATGTCGAGATGGCAATCACATATGTTAGAAAACTAATAATTCTGAGTATTTGGCTCGAAGAAACTTATTGCTTATCTCTGCGTACTTTCGAGATAATAGTGACAGAAAATAACATTTTTTTTTAATGTTAATTTTTTACTTTTTTTTAAATCATAGCCTTACTTTAGCACATAATTATAATGTATGCGTAATGTCAAATAAGTAAAAAGAGACTTCTCTGTAAAAGAGGTTATGGGGGCTCACTAATGACTGAAAAGCTATGACCTTTCTGAAGGAGTACTTTCATCAGTTCTAAAAAACAATCAAAATGAAGACATATTAAGCTGCAAACATAAAGTTGAATATGTTCACAAACGATTCTGAAAAAATATTATGGTGAAAGATTAATATTTGGGTCTATATTCTCTTGAGAAATCTCTATTTCCTCGTTTTCCAACGAAAGCAATTCATTGTTCAAGATCAAAGCACTAGCCTCTGGAAACAACTGTTTATGTAAACGAGCAAACTTTGGTTTGATATGGCTGATGTAAGGATCTGAGCTAATTAGAAAGCTGTGGATAATGTCTAAATTAGTCTGAACTCTACCGATTTTTCTTGTATGTGCCTTTCTAACATTCCGGAAATCTTTATTCCTCGCTTCGGAAGCTTCTTCGGAAAGCATGCCTATCGGAATAAAGGAGAAATTTTCACAAATATCAGCACCGTGTATCAACAATTTATGGACACTTGAAGGCATGTAATACCATGGATATAAGTTTACATATAGCATTGCTGTTTCTTTACAATATTCCCTAAACAAGTTGGTATTAATAAGTTGACCAGATGAAATTGTTTGTAAAATGACTGCAAATCTCTTGATTAAATCAGGGTGGATACCCGTTATTTCAGCAGATACTTCATAATTTTCAAAAAACCTTGCCGTGTTACCGTCATTGGTTGTACCAAATCCCTGTTTTACTATGTCAATTAACAAACCAGTTCTTTCCCGGAATTCTTCTTGTGTCAAATTCTTTTTAATTTCTTTTAACAATTTATCTTCTTTTCGTGCAGCCCACTTTTTGAAGTCTAAGTTGTACGAAATGTGTAAAATACATTCCATACATCTTATCCACATATGAAGCGAAGACAGACCATATTTATACATATCTTCTCTGATGAGTCTTTTGGATACAAAGTCCAAGTCATTCATTTTGCTAGGTGGGGTATTGCAAATATTACAAACAGCTGCAGAAGAAGTATTGGAAATCACAGTAGAGATTTTCCCATCAATCATAGTCATGTACAAATCATGTTTAATATCAAAATTATCTACAATTGTGGGAACAAGATTACGAATTTCTTCCTCTAAGGATGCACTTTCCTTCTTTATCAATTCATTTGTTTCTTTTGCAAATATAAAGCCAATTGGACGACAATAGTTTGTTGAAGAGGGAGCAGGATTTTGCCACAAGATAGTACCACTCTCTTCTTCCAAACGAAGCGGAACCAAACTAATCATGAAAACTGAAGAATCGTCAATTTTAGTGTCGGAGTGTGACTTTTGTTTATAATTACTTTGAAAAGATGACCCGTCAAAACCCCATTTGCTTATTAGTTTTAGCGATTTTTTGTCGGCAGAGTTGTGCTGAATTGTTTTTAATATCCTATTAGTTGTCAAATCTAGAAGCGATTGAAGTCTTATCTTAGCATCAGATTCAGTTACAGTTATGTCTGACTCTGGAGGATAACAAGTTTTTTTAGCTTCCAGGAGCTTTTGATAGGATGGAAAACCATACATTTTCTCTGAAGCAAGAATAGTTCTTAAATTTCGATATTGCCATTTTGACAAATTTGTTGAGGTGTAAAGCGCTAACGTTTTATCATCTGGTAAACACGGTTTGTCAGTCTTTTTAGCGAATAGTACATCATATACCATCTCACATTTTTCCTTGTTTTGGCTGAGTTCGTTTAATATAGCTGCTAATTTTGTTTTTTTAGACTCTTTTAATTTGGCACATAAAGCATAAACTAATTCCTCCTCTGTGTGATCTAGAAGTGTTAGAGAACGCCTTTTCTTCTGTTTATCAGATATATCAACAAATGGTTTTTTACTTGTACCATAACTTAATTGATGAATACTCATCAATTAAGTAGGAAGTAATTCCAAATTTCGAAACGCAAGTGGATACCCACTTGCGTTTCGAAATTTGGAATTACTTCCTCGGCAACTTTAAAAATGCTGCTTAAATCGATATTTTGACATTTTGGCCAAACTATTTGGGATTGTAACCAGTCTGAATTTTTGTTAAGAAAGGTCTTTTGAGCTCTACTGGAAGCAGACCATCTTTTTGAGATATTACTTGAAAAATTACGACAAAATAATTTAATATTACTCAAATCTTCGGAAGACAATTCAACACCAATACGTTCAATAAGGGCATTAAATAAAAATTCGACATTTTTAAAACCACCTCCTGATTTAAGAACAACGTATAAGTCTAAGTTGGTGACAAATGCGGACATATTATAATTTTAAGGAAAATTGAAAACAAATTAGAATCAAAGATATCAAAGACAAAGTGACTTTGATTTTAACAAAAAAAATTACGAAAACAAATTCGACGAAAGAAAGACAAACAAAAATTATTTGATTTTAAAATCCAAAGATTCAAAATACAACAATAACAAAACAAACAAACAACAAGCATTTCTTCAAGCGCACAGAAAAAATAAGGACACGTCTTATCGCAACCACATTTAGTTGTACACTGAGTGAGGTGTACGCGCGCGATTCGTGACCGTATTACGTTACGTCATGAGAGGCGGCCATCTTGTTATCCCGGCAAACTCGCGTCGAAGCTCCATTTTGCTGGCCAGCGGACCTATTGCGATATGAGTAAGGCTATGATTAAAAAAAAGCGAACAATTAACATTAAAAAAAATTGTTATTTTCTGTCACTATTATCTCGAAAGTACGCAGAGATAAGCAATAAGTTTCTTCGAGCCAATTACTCAGAATTATTAGTTTTCTAACATATGTGAATGCCATCTCGACATCGCTTAAGGTTTTTGAGAAATTGAGTAAAATGTAATCACTCCCATACAAAAAAAAAAAGAAATATTTTTTATAGAGAAAAGTATTTGAAGTAGGACAATAATATTTTTTTGCCTTATCTGTTATCATTATATCAACAATAAAAAAAAATATCAGCGGTCTACTATCAATGTCCACTTTTTTTTAATTTGGGACCAGTGTGCGCCGTGGTATTGGTGCGTAGGTTGTGTAAACAAAACATTGCGCGTCGTTTTAACCGGACGTATTATCATAAAAAATGGTCGCTATAAGCAGTTGGTCGCTTAAACCGGAGTCGCACTAAACGGTTACATTTTCTCAGTACTTAACTATGAAACCTAACTTGAGTAAACATTATCGTCGTTAAAAGCGGTTAGTCGTTATAAGCGAAGTCGTTATATGTGGATTCTATGTACTTGGAATTAACATTGGATTTTTACGATCCATGTCAAGACCAGAACGGTCCAATCTACCGCCCACCCTCAAGATTTTAATGGAATCGAGGTAAAGATTTAGAGACTTAAATATCTTTCTTTTAGGCCTTTCCTTTTGCAGTTCCAGAATCACTTCTTCGAAGCTTTGTCTTTGACATACCCTAACGCATGTCTCCAGCGTTAATCTCATTTCTTCCGCTGTTATAAATTTATGACTCCTTTCAGCTTTCGGTTTTTTTTAATCTAAAGGACTTCTTAAATATGCTACCATTCTGACTAATTGAGTAAGTGATGAGTATTTATGCCAAATAAAATTATCGTCTGTTACTACGTGTACCATTATTTCTTCTATATTAGTTGATACTACTTTGCGTTTGCCAAATAATTTATTTTTATCCTTCAGATATTCAGGACCTCCTACCCACAACTTAAAATTTACAAATTCCGACGCATATAAACCCCGTGATGCGCAATCAGCAGGATTGCTTTTCGACTTAACATGATTCCATTGCTGTGGTTCACTGATGCTCAAAATTTCAGAAACGCGATTTGCCACGAAAGTTTTCCATTTGTTAGGATGACTATTTAACCACGCTAGCACAATCTCTCAATCGGTCCAATAGTATAAATTAGATTTACCGATTCCCATCACTTCAGAGACTTCAGAAAGTAGCTTTGCTAGGGGGAGTGGTCTACACAACTCTAATCGAGGCACCGATACCGTCTTTATTGGTGCGACATTGGTTTTCACCGTGAGTAACGTTACATAAACGCTACCGTCAGTATCGACTACCCGTGCATAAATTACCGCAGCGTATGCTGATTTTGATGCGTCGCAAAATCCATGTAAGTCGACCTGCATGTCATTGGGTTTCATTTTCAACCATCGAGGTATTGAAAATTCCGTTAAACCTTCCAGCTCCTGCCGGTAAGTAAACCATTCCTTTTTTATTTCATGTGGAATTTCCTCGTCCCAGCCAATTCCAGAAATCCATAATTTTTGGATTAACATCTTTGCTAATACGATCGCAGGAGCGACCCATCCCAAAGGGTCAAACAGTCTTGCTATATCTGATAACAGTTTCCGTTTAGTTACAGGTTCCTGCAGCAGAGGCAACTGAACAGAATATTGGAAGGTGTCGCAGCTTCGATTCCAGGTAAGTCCCAATGTTTTAAATATCTCATCCTGTTTTATGTTGAGTTCCCTTTCTACACCATCCTGTCCTTAGTACAAGTGCTTTTCACCTATGATCTTCTCTAGCAATTCACTGCTGTTGCTTAACCATTTCTGTAAGGTGAATCCTGCTTTAGCTAATAACTTATTCATTTGGCTATAAATCTGCCTGCCTTCTTCTATCGAGTCACAACCAGTCATGAGATCATCCATGTAATAAATAGTCTTTAAGTACTCTTTTAGCCGCCAGTGGATATTTAACTCCTTCATCGTGCACTACTTGCTGCATCGATCGAACTGCCAAATAGGGCGCCGAAGAGGTACCAAAAGTAACCGTAAGTAATTTATAATCTTTAATAGCAGATTGTTTGTTGTCTCTCCACACGATGCGTTGAAAATCTGTATGATGATCAGCCACGCGCACCATTCGGTACATTTTAATAATGTCCGAAACTAGACAAATGCGGTGAGTTCTCCAACGAATCAGTAAATGTCGCAAATCTGGTTGCAGCCCTGGACTAATCATTAGGTCATCGTTGAGCGATACTCCATATTTTCCCTTGCAGGAAGCATCAAAGACCACCCTTACCTTGGTTGTATCCTTATCGTCCCGTATAACCGCATGATGAGGCAAGTACACTGCATTTTGATTTTTTTCTTCTGCTTTGGTTATTGGCCTCGTAGATTAATATACTAATATAGATAGGCAACTTCGGCTTCGCTCGAGGTCGCGAAAGTGCTGCCATGTAGTGGTTGCTTCATGAACTAAAGTCACTGCACTACAGACATACCTACATAAATAGGTATTAGTGCAGCCGTACTTACGGTACCCAGCTTCTAGAGATATCATTGATTGCAATTATTTTCATAAATTTGTGTTTTCAGGGTAACACAAATCTTGAAAAGAATGCGTGACATTTTTCATTTATAGAAAAAGAAACAATTAAGTATGTTAAGTTAATACTTTTTATTTCTGGTTTTATGCGTTACATAATAATTATGAGCTGCCACTTTCATTTCATCAGTTTCATCCCAAAACGTGGTTTTTCCAGATATCAACTGGTTCATATCCTTACACCAATTGTTCAAAAAGAACAAAATTATTTTTTTAGCCATATATTTTATCGATTTATTTCGATGATGGTCACATGTTATAAAATTGTAGTTAATATTTAATGTTAATACTAGTTCTAAATATGCGTTTATATTTTCGCTATGACATTTTGTTTTTAAAACTTCTGTCACAATATTTTTTTTAAGCCAAGTTTTTGTGCGATCATACTCTTTAATCTGAATATATTTTTGATAGTCTTGCATTTCTTCAGACTCGAAATCATGTCTGCAGGTTTGACAATCCTTATATATATATTTTTTTTTAAGATAGATGAGCCACCCGCTACAGTATGCTACTGCTGCACATTTTTCTTTGTTTTCGGGATTTACTAATAAATTTTCTACATCTGCGTCTCTTATGCACAAGTGCTCCTCAGCTATTTCAACGTTAATATTGCTTGTTTCTGGTTGGGGCTGGTTTTCAGTTAATTTTTTTTTTAATGAATGCAGTAACTCTAAACTGTCTTCTTCACAATTTGCCCCAACCGATTTGTATGATGTTATATTACATATCAGTAATGATTTGTAAGCGTTAATAAAAGCATGAGCACTTGGCATATTATTGCGGAGACCATGTGCTCTTATTGCCCCAAAGAAATTTTCTAAGGGGTTTTGATTAATATGGCGCAGCAGTATCGACTACAAACCTGCAGAATGCAAATCCTTTGTCAAAGCGAGAAAAGCTTCGATACTTTATACCCAACTCGTTAAAGACGGCACAGTTGCTCTTTTACCAGTTTTTGTGATGAATGTCATGGATTTCAATATTGGTAAACTTTTATACCACAATCTGTGATGTGGAGATTGCAGAGTTACAGCACATCTATACATTTTTCCTAAATCAGGTTTATGGAAATTGCCATTGACAGAATCAAACAATTTGTCGAAGAATAAGATGAGATCGGCCGTGTCCACACTTTTTTTCGGGAGTCTCCCTTCATCTGAAAAGAAAAAAAATATTACTTTCATCGTGATTTTATACATCGATAGTGAAAGATTCACTAACGACATGGCCTGACTGAGATTTAACGTCGTTACATAACGCGTTAATGAATATTAATCTCTAACGCAGAGCCTACTACTGGAGCTACAAATTAATATTGTTTTTTTTTACAAGTTTCTTTAATAACAAAGCAGCCAATAAAAAATATTTTTTGAAAATCTCTCTCCCAAAACCTGTTTGGTATTCCCAGCCGATAACGGCGATAAAGGTTAATCAAAGAATTTGTTAGTAAAATGTTCAATGAAAATACAAACATGCCATGTATCCCATAGTCAGACCAACGGTGTTGCTAAACACTTGTGTGCAGTGTTTGACTCTCATTTTTGGTATAAGTTGTGGATAGACATGCTCAGCTGTTAACTTTGTCATAAGCTTAACTCCTCTGTATTTTGGTCCTCGTTTATATAATGCTTCAATGTGTGACCAGGAAGCTAACTTTGTTTTACCATCTTCTTTGAAGTGTAAATCTTTCGTAAGTAGGTTATTTCTAACGCCCTTCATGAGATGAGGTGGGTCATAAATTGGGTATATTTTTTTAAATCTATCTCAAAAAAGCCTCCACAATAATTTTTGCCACATCTTAAATAATTGCCTTCAGTTGCCTTCATCAAAAGGTTAAGTGCTGCCATATTGGTTGCACCTTGGTCACATACTGTTGCAACCACGTTTAACCCAATGTCATTTAAAGAATTAATAATGTTTTTTAATTGCTTGCATAAATCTGCCGTTTTACTGCTTCCTTTACAAAATGAAAACGAGATAGGTTGTTTGTATTTCTTACAAATACCCCTTATCATAAAAACACACACATGGTCACAAAATATGTTCGATCTCTCTTCACCATTATTAATAAAACCGTGGATAATATCATTAGTCTTGTCATAAGATAAATTAGGTGCTATGGCCATTTCGTCAAAAATCAGACAGCAATACTTGTGACGGGCGGGCATTTTTTCTACTATTTTTAAATGTTGAAATATTATTTCGTTTATTCCTGGCTGTAGATTTATTTTGCAAAGCAATTTCTCTAAAGTGTTTCGCTTGGGAAGTATGCACATTCGCAGACCAAGTATTCGGTATGCTCTAGGGGAAGGCTTGTATAAAGATAAACAGAGAACTTTCTCATCTAGAGTAAAACGTCTCCCTGCTGGTTTCTTTGCAAACTGCTTGATCTGCATTGCAAAGAATGTCTGAGCTGCTGGTGTCATTTTTTCTTTCACCATTTGATAAGCAGAAGATTTCATAATTTTTTCTGCCATCATCATTTGCATTCTTAGCTTTTTGTTTGTATTGCGAGCTTTGCGGAATTTTGTTTTTACTTCATATATTATGTCTTTCAGCTTCTTTTCGGTTGCAGTCAAGGGCAAGGAAATCTTATAACAACCTGAAAAAATAAAAACAAAATTATGCATTGGGTGTTATTTAGAATTTATAATATAGAATATTTATTTTGAACATCACTAATTGTTTACTTATAAGTTTTACATCAATATTACACAGTATTTAGTTTATATATAGTATATTTGGGGAGCAGTGGTGGCCCAGTGGTAGCTACCCCGACTTACGAGTTGTAGGTCTTGGCTTCGAACCCAGGCAGGCGCTTTACTTTGTGTAATTTATTTCATCACCACTGCTCTTAAAACAGTGAAGGAAAACATCGTGACGAAACCGGCATGTCCTAGAACCAAAAAAATCGAAGACATGCAACATCTACCCACCTGCACTGGGCCCGCGTGGTGGATTATATATAGCCCACAGAGAGGAGGCCTGTGTCCCAGCAGTGGGAACGTTATAGGCTGACTATGAAGCAGGGCAGGGTTGCGATAAATAAGCAAACACAACAGCTCACGGAAACGAATAGATATAATTGTACACAGGTGTATAAGATTCACAAGACACAGATAATACTTTAGAAGGCGAAATAAGGAGCACAGAAAGAAAGCGATAGTCACAGTTAATAGCTTAACACTACAGAGCACGTCTAAGTACAAGACTCCCTAAAAGCCTGGATTAAAGCTTAATAACTTTTATGTCGAATGTTTACCGGGTACGAGCGAGAGCGGCATGCGCTTACGACCAGAGAAGTTTCTCGTCTAACACCTGCGAGCGCCGCGAGTGTGAAAGAGATAGATTGACAAGGCACAGGCGCCCGCTCAGGTAACCGGTCCGCACTCCATATTAGGTACATAAAAATATCTAATAACAAAGTTATGTGTTAGTACTGATGTCTTAGATTTTAATTGGTTAGTATAAGATTATATAATATAAATTAAGTGGAAATACTCGTAATACTACTTATAAACTAAATACATACTACGTCGGAAAAGTAGCTACGCTACAATTATACTTATGCAGTATTTAATAATTATGTTGTTTTTTATTTACCTGGATTCGAAGATATATCTGTGTCCATTTGAACTGGTCTGGTAGAGACGGCCGTCTCCATTTGAAGTAAACTATTCATTACTGTAATCACATAAGAAAAACAAAATTAAATATTGTATTGACTGTAGATTACCAACTGCTAAAAATCTATCAGCAAAATTGGTTGACACTGTTTTTGCCCGACTGCATAGTATTTACCTGGCCTGGAAGAAATATCTATGTCCATTTGAACTGGTCTGGTAGAGGAGGCTGTCTTTATTTGAACTGAAGTAGATGGCTGTTCAATATTCATGACTGTAAAAACATAATAAACACAAATTTAAACATTGGGTTATTTATTCATTATAAAAAAACTGGCCATGTGTGGATGAATTTATCCCAAGAAAGAAGATGGAAGGAGCAGAGGGAGGCTTTTGCTTAAATACATATAAAAAAAAACATGACAAAAACACATTTCGTGTCGCGCCTAGGAATCGAACTTTAACTCTTAAGCATGGCAGGCAGTCTTGAAACCTCTCCGTCTATGTAATAACTCTTCATAAAAAAATGTTAACCCTATTATTGCTTGTCGTAATACGAAATAATAAAAGAAACAATAAATAAACAGACTGATTTTTTTTTTTAACTTTTTAATTTATTAAAACAGTGCATTAAAGGGGAATGCTCACCGTCCATAGACAGTTCGGCCTCGAGTGCACACATTTTTAAGTATATGGATAGGATAATATGCAATTTAAATTTAATAATGAACTGGGAAAGGAATTGGTTAAAAAAAAGTCCGGGTTTTTGAGATAAAATAGTTTTTGGTTTTCACACATACAAGTGTTTTACAATCATTTTAATCTTATAATATATGATCTTATACATCGTTTGTATCATATACAATTAGTAAATCGTCCAAGAATTGAGCAGGAGGAAAAATATTACTCTGATGCCGTGCCCACCCCAGATACCATATAACTGTCATAACATGGGCACAGCATCCTACCGTTCGACGGCCGACGATACAGTTGCAACAATATTTTTTAATGGCACTTAGCCCAGAATCATTGCCACTAATTAGGATATATACAAAATACACTTTTCGACTGATATGTCGACTTGCGATTCTAGCCCTAAGTAAAGAGCAGTTAGGACTGAAGTTCATTCCTTCCATAATGCTGTCCCTCTGGTTATTGCAAACTTCAATCTGATAACAACCATTAAATCGAATATGTTCTCCATAATAGGAGCGTGCTTGCTTTAATTGGTATGTGCCACAAGCAATTAATATTAAATCGCTGTAAGCTAGGATTGGGAATTCTCTAACATTTTCTGAATTCACATTTACGTTTCTAAAGTCTGCCCTAGCTCTATTTAGATTGCGTTGCCTAACATAGTCAGATAGATCATTTGGTGTTTCCATATTTCTATTCACTATTTCAAGAATTTGAGCCGCATCGTCCCTATCCCTTACTCTTGTGTGGAATTTATTAATTAAAGCAGCAGCTACAGCTAAATCTACCATCACGTGTGTGGAAGCCCTGTTAAAATAATTTTGGCGAAATATTTTAAACGCAGTTTTAAAAATGCCATTTACCACCTCAACAACCCATCGACACATAGTGACGGCCCTGGATTTATTAGCATCCCTTGTTGTCAACTGAGATTCACCATTTTCTGGAGACAAAGGTACATGGACGTGATAACCACAATTTTCTAAAAGTGACAATGAGTCCCTAAAACCTCTATCCAGTATGAACACATCTCCAGCTTGGAAGTATTGTCTTAATGAACTGGATTCATGATCAAATTCGTTATTTATTATATCCGCATCTGAGGTAGTCGCAGGATAAGGGCCAAGAATATCTATGATGTAACCATCACTACACACAAAAAGGAAAGGCTTTACAAGATTACGATACTTGTGTAATGAGTAAGTTTTTTTTTGGTACAAATAATTGGAACTTTTTTCTATATAAATATATGTCCCATCTGCAATTATAATGGGTCTCCTCTCTTCTCCACCATAAAGACCATTTGGAATCAGTAGATTCCTTTGAGCTATTTCTGCTCTGGATATGTGATTTATGCCCAGATTCCTTGGAACAAAATCCTGGTTTAATAGTTCACGAGCCATTTTCATGAGGCGCTCTAAGGTGCTTCTTGGCACTTGAAATAATGCCGACATGCGCTCGTCACTATCTCCTGTTCTTAACTTCATTAGATATGCAGCAAGTGCAAAAGAACCTCTATGTTTACTTGACAGTCTAGGAACTTCAGACAGAATTTGTTGAAATTGTGACTTTGTTAATCCTATATAATAGTGTACAGTATGCTCAGGCATACTCTGAATATTTTCAAAATCTAAATGATTCTGCATATTATCTTTTAGCAACGTGGCAAAATCTTCAATTTGTGCTGCACTAAATGTTTTTATAGGAGTATATATTGATTCTAAAAGTAAATCCCAGGAGTTACTACTTAAATGGTAATAACAGATTCTACAATCCGGTGGTACATAATAATTGTACTCACAAAATAGATGTACCCGCAGTGCTGATGGGACAGTGAGCCGATTGGTCTCATTACAGCCAGGAAAGAAACATTGATTTTGAGTGTTTGGTGCTCTAACATAGTTAGGCAGTAGTATACTGTCAGATGTGTCCAAGCTTTGTTGCCCCGCTTGCGATGCGCTATCAGATACTTCAGATTGCACCGAAGGCAGACTGGATGGTTCAGATCCCCTTTCTGTAGTTGAACGTGATACTGCTCTATCAGTTCTTCGCCAGCAATTATGGCACAAACGAAATGATGATGGCAGCTGAAATAAAAATTAAGGCTCAGTGAATGATAGTGTGGTTTTGGTACAAGTAAATACTCAATCAAAAAATAGTTTTTGTGTCAATGACATTTTATATTAATTAATTTCTAAAAAAATGTATGTAAAATCTGAAGACAATCTGCACCTATGTGAAATATAACTCGTGCGGACGCAAAAGAAGTACAATATTTTGGATTGGTAAGCCATCAGACTCAGAAGTATGTATCAGTATCAAATATGAGAACCGCACCTGTATTAATTCAAAACTGTTGGTAACTTACCTCACGTGGTGCAATCTGACGGGCAATCACACTCCTTATGAGTTCTTCACGTGGAGAATCACACCTGAGTGTATGTGATCTTATTCTCAAAAGTGATCTGCCACAGCTGATACACACTTGTCCATGACCAGCAATCTGTGCATTTTGATGTTCGCCAGTTGGATGCCGTATTTGAGTCCAGGCTGCAGACCAACACGAATGGCACACCAAACTGTCACTGGACACTTGTACCTAATAAAGAAGTCATAATTATTAGATAATGCTAAAACAACACTGACCTTGGTATTGCTTTAATTCTACTTGTATAAAAAGCATTTCTAGGAGAAAGATACTGACCTGCTGCGGTCGAACCCATTGTTGTACAACATTTCGCACTTCTGCTATTTCCAACAAATGCCTTCTTATTCTGGTGACATTTAAACCACAATTTACACAGCGTAAATGTCCTTTTGAATTAATTACTGAAGGCTGGGAAGAACTCGGGCCAGTGAGAATGCCGGGGTCTTCATTATTTGAGGATATCGAGTCAAAGTTCGAGCTGGGGTTCTCGTTGGAAGCGGGATCGGGATCCATGTTCAGGCCGTGGTTGTCAGGGTTAAAAGAACCGTCGGAGTCCATTTAATAAGCTAATTCGTTGGTTAAAATAGTAAATTCGCAAGAAAATAAACAAAGTGAAACAAACGCAAACAAAGAATGCCGATTTCTGAGTTGACAGTCACTTGACAGCCGGCTGGCATAACTAAATGTTGCCAAACCACACAAATAATTGACAAATCGATATCGATTTTTTATTCGAATCATAATTTAACACAAAATTATAATCACCACTGAGACTCATATGAAGTTATGTACGTCTTTGTAAACATATTTTATGTAACGTATTCTGCCTTTTTTGTGCTGAACAAATAAATAAATTAATTAAAATGTGTAGCAGCGTTTTTGTTTCGATTCAGTATATTAAATATTATACCACTATTCATTCGCGTGTTCATTTAATATCAATTGTAAAAACATAACACCGCATTTATTTTAATTTATCGAATAAAAAGCATCACGGATCTCATATTCTATATAAAAAATCCATGAAAACATAATCGATTATTTCGTGAAAAAAAATCGATAATTATTGGCAACACTGCTGATTTTATCCACAAAAGGAAATGATTTTCACTTTTAAATTATCTTTTCAGTACTTTTTATTTGTGCAAAAATGTTGCAATCTTGTTCGGTGATACAAATAACCTGTTAAATAAACAAAAATTACTGTGTATTTTTTGCATTAACGTAAATTGTTGTGCCTTTAGGGCCATATATGGGCATCCCCCTTTGATAAAAATGTTTTTGCAAAATACAAAACCCACTTAGGCCTATCACGGATTTGAACGCACATGTATTTTAGGGGTTAACCAGTGAGCTGTGTGTACATGTACACAATAAACAGAAGAACTTGTTTAGTTGTCGGTGTTATCAAGATAGTGCTCGTTCATAAATGGTCTAAAAATGACAACTTTTGCGGACCCCTATTTCTTAATTTTTGAAGATAAAAAAAATAACATTGGCACTCTACTATATGAGTTCTAAATAATAAGACCTCACTCACCAGAGTGCAGAGTAAGAAAAAAAGTTAAATCAAAACTTTATTGTATGGGGCTAATTTTTTTACTTATTTTTATTATTTGTTGTTATAGTTGCAACAAAAATACACAGTATATGTGAAAATTTCAATTGTCTACTTATTACGGTTCATGAGATGCAGCCCGCTGACAGACAGACAGCAGAGGCTTAGTAATCGGATTCCGTATGGAACCCTAAAACTGCCGACAGAAGTGAAAGAACTTTGAAATAACAGTGTTTTTTTTAAGTAATTAATTATATTATAGGTACCTACCTATCTATACTTTCACTGCTTGCCAAGCGCAATATGTCATACTCACAGATACAGTTAACATTAGAATGTCGGTGACGGTCATGCAAACATGTAGGTTAGTTTTACACCTAACAAAAATCGCTCAACGTGCCTAAACCTTTACATTTTACAAATATTAACAAGTCTTCTATTAATATTATAAACACCCTGGCAATAACTTGACTTACTCGTAATGCTTTCTATTATTATACATTTCCATTATTATAAGTTTATGTAATGTCTCATGTACCTGGCCTCGAAGCTAAATCTGTGTCCATGGGATCAGGTCTGGTAGAGAAGGCTGTCGCCAGTTGAATTGGCGTAGATGGCAGTTTAATATGCCTGCGCTCACTAACATGCACACCTGAAATTTATAGGATGATTTTTAATAGGGATGTTACCTTAACCATTTGGGATAGAAGGATTTATTCTTAGGAAGAATCATCATCAATGAAGTTTTAAAGAACTTTTGACTACTTTTATGAAAATATAACAATTTAAGACACAATTTCTAATAGAAAGACTGAGTAAAATTAATATGCTCAAAAAACTTCTTCATGAAGTAAGTTTCTGTTTTTACATTGCTTAGTTCTGTATTTCACAAAACAAGACATAGTTAGATTATTTACCTTTACTTTTTCCATCAATAAACAGAGCACCAATAGTTTTTAAAATTAACAAATTTTACCTGGAATTTCAAGTGTTGGAGTTGCCAGTGCAGTTAGTTTCATATTTGGAAATATGTAAACATCTTCAAAATGTTTATGACACACTTTTCTGTTCTTATGTATGAATACATTATCTTCTCCAATAATATCACCTCCAATTTTCATAACCCAAGTGCGAAAACGTTCTATTTGAGCAGGATTGTTTGGATTTGGAAACCTGTGCAACGGCAATCCTAAAACATGATAATTAAAAACTTATTACAAGATGTTCACGAAAAATAAAAAATAAAAGAATCTGAGTATTCAACGTGTATCTTGGTTTGGTAAAAAACAATGAGTGTTCTGGAGTTGTACAATTTAATTCTCAAATTTAAAATAACTGACTTTTCTAGATAACATAATTTGTATTATGTGTATGTAGATATTTGTTGCTCAACCACACTTCAACAGCTGAATAGGTTTGGCTGAACACAGGTAGACCATGACCTGGATTAACTTAAAGGACACTTTTGTTTCTCAGTAACAGGTTTCCATGGAATAATCTCCAATCACTAAGAGGAGAAGAATAATAGGAGTAGGAATGTGAGAATTGGTTAAGTATTATGTATGTTTGTTGCTCAAATACATAGTTATACGTATATAAAAAATATAGGTACTCAGATTGAGACAACTTACCGCCTCCAAGTTTCGTGGAACAGCCGGGAACACAACAAGACCTTTGAGCCATCGTAGACTTATCGAGTGAAAGTTCACGATTAGTGTTTTATGGCAATCCAAACTTAAAGCCGGAGGAACAAAGTTCAACCAAACGTACCGACTGAAATAACACCAAAATACAAGAAAATTAACAGGCTGTGCGCCTAAGCATCAACCGAAAAGAATCTTGAGAAAAATTCAAAATATGAATATGTAATGCCAAATATGTGTCAAATGTCGACGTCACTTTACTGTCATCGTTATTTCATTAGGTTTTGGTTAAACTGCCATCTAGTACTAATCCTTTAATAAAAATTACAAACAGCATTTTGTTTCTTGAAGCAGCTAACAGATGGCAGTGCTTACAGCGTACCGTGCTGTTTGTTCTAAGATACCACAGCATGATTGGCCTCATGTGACCGAGCTGCAAGTATTCGTTGATAAGTTCGTCGTATTTTGTTTTTAAATCTGTGTTTCTACTAAGTTTAACTTCTAATGCGTAAAATCTATTAATTGCTACTTTTCTTGAATCTCCATATTTACAGCGAGGGTCAGGACTTCACTTCTAATTGGTAAGTTTATTACATAACGACCGTCATTGTCTCTTACAGTGGTAGCCTTTGGTAGCCTTAAATAGCTCTTCGCATCTTGTTGCTTTTTCGGTAAGTATACGTTTCTTATTTTGTGGTTCCCTTTCTAATTCCAAGAACTTTTACAGGACTTCATCTTCACCAAGGTGAGCATGCATCACTGTAATATTCGATGTACTTGTGATCAGCGGAAACTACAGTTCCCGATAAAATCCATCCAAATGAGGTACACTGAGCTACAGTGCTACCACCAGGAGCTTTCTTTAACACGTCTTGTAACACCTGCCTATAAATGTCTGCTCCTAACAACATATCCACTTTATCCGGTGTGTTATATCTAGGATCCGCTAAATGTATTTCGTTTGCTTGTGCCCAATCTAAATATACTGTTTCCCTACCAGGTAATAAAGACGTAATCGATTTGAGAACATATGCTTTGACTACAAGTTCAAACGATGGATCGACCCTGGACTGAATTTTAACCTCAACAACCGAATTTAGGAATAATTTGTTATTAGCATCAATACCAATTATTAAACCATTAGCTGGTTTTTTTCTGTAACCCTAAATTTGGGACAGTATGTTCTGTCACAAAAGATGCCTGTGAGCCTAGGTCTAACCAGGCCCTGAGTGTATACCTAGTCCCATTTGTCGAAACAGCCCTCATTAGCGCCGTGGCTAATAGGACTTGGTTATTTGCTGTACCTTTCGAAAAACAACTGACTACTTTATCTTCAGCTTCTACTCCAACTGTGTGTGTTTGTTCTTTCGTCTGTGAAACACTATCGCTAGACGAATTTCCTCTCTCTCCCTTAGACTCCTGCTCACCTTTAAGGTGCAACAAAGAGTGATGCACGCTTACTTACTTGACAAGAGGCTGTACACTTACAGACCCTGGCAGAGTGGTTGTGCCCCAAACAATTAAAACATAAATTGTGATCTTGCACAAACTTACGCCGAGTATCCACATCTTGGCTAACAAATTGCTTGTAATTTCATATTTTATGCTCATTATTCTCACAAAGCGGACAAGCTGCGACCGCATTGGTTGCCGTGTGAAAAACCTTTGCCGTACTAACATTAACATTATTTTTACAAGGCTTAGTTTCCAAGAATTCAAACGCCCTATACCGGCTTGTTAAAAATTCTTTGAACTGTTCAAATGTAAGCAGCTTATCTGAATCAATGTTGCTAGTTACCTTAAGTTGCCAATCCTTTCTACTGTCTAAATCTAGCTTCAACGTTATAATATGAATAATCAAAATATCCCATGATGCTGTATCTATATCTAAATTTGTTAGTGCATTTAGGCAGTCTGATGTTGTATCCATTAAGTCCTTTAAAACACTAGCTGACTCTTGAACTATGTTCTTTTGACTGAGCAATCTCTTCAAAATACAATGAGACAATTTTTTTATTGTTATATCTGGTCTCCAATTGAGTCCAGCATCTTTCATAATTTGACTCCGAAATTGGTAGATGACGTAAGAGGTGCTCGGCTTCCCCAGTCAAATAATTTTTGAAATAATGTAACTTTTGAACGTTATCAATTGTACTATTTTTATGAATTGCTGGTACAAATAAATCTCGGAAAGTCGGCCATTCAGTGTATTCCCACGAAAATGTTGGGATAGTGATTCTAGGCAACTTTATGTAAGTGCCTTTTCCTTCAGAAAAATTACTTGATAATGCCCTGGCAACCGGAGAAACATCACTACACTTAATTACATTGAATGCAGTTTTAAACTCGCATTTTAAATCTAAATATAGTTCTTCAATAGTAAAATAAACTTCATTTACAGTGTAGGGTACCGATTTAAATTCTTTAGGATCAAAATCCTTCACAATTTGTGTATGGGTTAAACTAAATTGCGCCCATAATTCTTCAACACTTTCTAACCTAAATACTGTTTGGTAATTCTATCCTTTGGCGACTTTTAATTATAAAAATGAGCATTCTATTGTACTGCTTGCGCTTTTTGATGCGTATTACAGATTTATTATGGTAGATGTAGGAGCGTATGGCCGAAATAGGGATATGGATTAATGGGAAAAATGTTTGAAAGCAGTCAATTAAATGTGCCACCGAATATACCAATAAACCAAAATACAGAACCTTTACCCTACACTATTGTGGCAGACGCGGCCTTCCCACTAAAAAGTATTTATGAAAACCGTACAGTAAAGCTAAATTAGTAAACATTAATCCTAATAAAATATTTAATTATCGTTTATCACGTGCTCGCCGTCCTGTAGAAAATGCATTTAGAATATTACGAGCTAGACTTAGAGTGTTTCAGGGACCTTTACAAGTACAACTAAACATGGCAGACAAGATTGTACTTGCTGCCTGCTGCCTTCATAACTTTTTGTCCCAAGACACACAGGAAACACAATAGAAACTTTGATTGAACCGTTAAATAGAAATCCATCTCAAGAAGCTATTCAAGTTCGTGCAGCATATTTTATAAGTCCCGAGGGACAAGTTCCATAGCAAATACAAGCTATTACACAAGGTAGAACCCGGTTTAATTAAATAAAGCAGTCAAGTACTTACGGGGTTGTTTCATTTTTTCTCCTATCTCCTCCCAAACATATGCTCTAATGAATTGGTCCCTATATTCCTTACATTTGGTGTCATAAATCGCTTTGTATTGTCGTACTATTTCTATCAGGTCGTCCATACTTTAAATTCTCTTCCAAACCTTTAAATTGAGTGAATAAACAAACGTAAATAAAAACGCACGCGGTTCTGACGCGTCACAACGCAATACTGGCGTGTGCACACTTGTCTGATGCGTCGTCAGGCGGCCGCTCCCCCGCCCTCCCACCTCCAACGCCTTGATGCGATCGGAATCTCGTCTGATGCGTCGTATCAGAAGCCATCACAACAGATCGCGCACACACTAATATAAATCTCACCATACTAACTGTATGAAACCGATACCGTTCTGATGCGTCACAACACAACACGTCAGACAAATGTAAATCCGGCTTAATGTTTGTTTGTCTGAAACTATGTACTTACTTATTTAATTTATTGTTGACCAAAAAATACAGTATACACAGTTACGATAACCACTGACTTTGTATTTATATAATTGAGACATAGGTGAGTAATTAGTATTGTGACGGGCCAACTTGCTGTTTCTAAAACCGCCTAAAGATAGGTACTTATACCTACTTACTTTTACTTTAAAATAAAATTGCGTATCTTGAATTATTATTACTATAACTACAATAAATTGCAATAACATACTAGAAATATTGCGATTTGAATTAATGTAATCTAGTTAAGATGGGCGTGCTTCAGGTTCAATTCTTGGCCCTTTTTTATTTCTAGTTTATATTAATGACCTTCCTTACCTGATGGCTAACTTCTCGGATATAATTTTATTCGCTGATGACACTTCTCTTATTTTTAGAATAGATAGAAAAGATACGGATGTCTTACATGTCAACGATAGTCTAGCTGTTCTCTCGAAATGGTTTGCGGCTAATAATCTTTTACTCAATGCGAACAAAACTAAATGTCTTAAGTTCTCATTACCAAATGTACCCCAAGTAGGGCTAAATTTAAAACTTGATGGCAAGAAACTAGATGCTATTTCGGAAACTGTATTTCTAGGAATTACTTTAGATTCAAAATTGCAATGGGGTGCCCACATTAGAGCTCTTTCAAGTAGCTCAGCTGCTTACGCAGTAAGCAAAATAAGGCAGTTGACTGATGTAGCCACAGCTAGGTTAGTATACTTTGCTTATTTTCACAGTATTATGTCTTATGGCGTTCTGCTGTGGGGGTCGGCAGCTGACGTAGATTCAGTTTTCATTCTACAAAAGAGGGCAATCCGCGCAATCTATAAAATGGGGCCTCGCGAGTCTCTTAGAAACAAATTCAACGAAGTTGACATACTAACTCTGCCTTCTCTTTATATCCTAGAAAATATCTTGTATGTTCGCAAAAATTTAGGTCTTTTCAAAAAAAGATGCGACTTCCATAATCTAAATACACGTAGTAAAGATCAGATTCCAAAATTTAGATTAACTAAAACTAGCAAGTCATTTCTAATAAACAGTATCCGCTTCTATAACAAGTTGCCAAAATCGGTTACAGAACTTAGCGATGGAAAGTTTAAAACTCACATCAAACGTGTCCTTATCAAAAAAGCATATTATAAGATAAAAGACTACGTTGAAGACAAGGAAGTTTGGCATTAATTCCTTCTGCACATGTGGCTTCCCTGGTAACTCATTAGCACCATAACTTTGTGAGCGTCTATTAACTGCTTCCAAATTACAATGTTAATTTTAATTATTTTATTTTCTACACTTTCTGACATATTCTCGTCATTATTTGACATTATACAACCCTTGTAATATCGAGTATTTATTAGTGATTCTCATGGAAATCATATCACTTGGTTTAAATAGGTTGATTTTACTTATGTAGATTCTTTTACATATTGTGATTGAGAGAACGTTGTAGGCCTACAGTTTCTATTCTTTATTTTCATTCCTCTAAGTACCTGGTACTTATTGACAGGCCTGCACTGTCCTCCCATACCTAATATCACTGTAATTTGAAAACATTATAAAATCCAATTATTTTTAAAAGAGTAACCGTGGAGTTTCTTGCCGGCTCTTCTCCATAGGAAGCGACAAATTGGAACCGTGCACCTAGCTTCTGACGTTTCATAAGTGCCCTTGCAGGTTTATGTGAAATAAAATATTTTGTTTTTGATTTTGAATGAAAATGCAAAGCATACAAAATAAAAATAACACGCGAGAAATTCCGCGGGCCAATACATATATACAAGCGAGCTTCAAAATTGTGTTATATTACATGTCGATCTACGAATAATGATAATGTTGCCATAGTACAATATTATGTAATTAAGTGGTTTACGTCAGTAAGTTGTTACGTCGTAATTATAAAGTTCTTTTTGGTGAACCTGTTCATGAAAGGTAGATAAGGAAATAAATCAATTTAATACTAAATTGATTTAAAAGAATTATAATAACGCCTGCACGCCATCTAGGTTTCTTATTTCTAAACTATCGCAACCATGGCGCGTCAAGTTGCTTGTCAAAACACACGCACACATTTAAGCAAATGTCAAAATTTGTTTGGATTTTACCATCGTTTTTCTCAGTAAATAATGTTAGTTATTTCCAAAAAAGGTCGATCGCGCCGACATTTCACCATGGAAAAGTGATAATATGATTCGTTTTCAACAAAGGGTGTCTATGTTTAGCGTATAATCCTAAAAAAATGTATGAACGGCCTATCAGAACATCCTCCTTAAGAAGCGGGTCATGGTCTAAATAGCGTGCCCAAGTTAATCCATAGCAATTGGAACACAGTCTATACAGTTTAAATTGTTAATGTATGTAATAGAAGAATGAAATAAAGCTCGTTTTTGTATGTAGTTACTACAAACTTATAGCTAATGTTATTGAAACTTATGTTTTCTTTTGTACGGTACCATTCTGTACGCCTGTTTTAAACATATTAAGATATGATGACAAAAAAATATGAACATTAACCGGTGTCCGAACTCCGAGCATCAAGTTGTTTATTCATGTCTAGTAAACATTTGATTGCATCTTTCCATCACACTTTTCAACTCTGAAGTATTTTGTTTATTGATTATGATACAATGCCAATAGGCAATATTCATTACAAAATGTTATGCTAATGATAATAATGAACTGCTAATAATAAGAGGCCATAGGACAACATCATTAAAAAACGGCGTGTTTAATTCACTTTCATTTTTGTTTTTCCTTTTTTTTTTCTTATGGATTTGTTTTTAATTTTTATTGGATTTATAAAAAAATGTGTAACTTATACCTAATTAACACAACGAAACAATTGAACTAATCAAGGAAGAGCGAGGTTTATCCCATCACAAGTATCTTCGGATTCCTTTCTGGGAAGCCCCGGCAACTTAATTGTATCTAGATTTAAGATAATAAACACATTTTTTTTTTGAAGGATGTGAATCAAGATATTTACAATAATTTAAAAAATCTAATACTTACTAATTGCCTAAACACTCATACGACGTTGTGTTTTTAATACACTTTCAAAATGTCACCACCTTATTCAATACATTTTAATGCCAGTTTTCTTAATTGATGTTTTAATTTAGAAAGCACGTCAGTGCCATTTTTCACTATTTCAAAAGCGTTCACTACCCTATTTTTAAGTCTTCGGCACTCGTTGTCTCACTAAAATAAACTAACGATTAAATACGTCCCCACAAAAAAAGTCAAGAGGTGCCAAATCAGCTAATCTGGGAGGCCACACTGGACAAGGCCGCCGCGACCGATCCAGCGCTCTCCAAACATCATCAAGGTGCTGTCGAACACTCCTAGTGAATTGAGCAGGGGCACCATCGTGTTGGTAGAATACCTCGACAAGAAGACGTCAAACCTACCACCCAGCAGCTGCTTACCGTTGGAAACTAATCAGAAGTCTGAGACCACTACTAGAAGTCAAATCCACATGTTATAACATGTGGGTTCGAAAGGTACGGGCCATATCGAATAGCCGTGACCAGCTGACTAATGAAGCCGTCAGGTCATCTACGTGACAATGAAAATGAATGAATACGCTTAATAACTAATGTTAATATAAACTTCTGACTATCTAAGAAGCCGTTTCTATAATAATAGGTTGGGGAAAAAGTTTCTTCGCATTTTTTAAGAAAATTCAAAACATTTTTTAATAAAGTTTATTTACATTTAACTAAAGTATGTAGGTACCATTTTGTTCGATAACTTTTTGTCATCTTGTAGGTAGGGACATGATCCCATTGCTATAGAAATTTTGGGACTTCTGGTCAAAATACCGCGACAAGTGGTTTTGGCAGTCCTCTCGTGATGTTAACCTGACACTGCCTAAAGAATTCTGAAGAGACCGAAACAGGTGGAAATCTGAAGGTGCAAGGTCAGGACTATACGGCGGATGCATTAACACCTCCCAGCCAAACTCTCTTAATTTTTGTTGGGTGGCGAAAGATGTGTGAGGTCTAGCGTTATCATGATGAAAAACCACACCCCTTCTGTTGCATTAATTCCGGCCGCTTTCTGTCAACTTCTTGCTTTAATCTCATCAGTTGTTCGCAGTAGAGTTCAGAATCGATGGTCCTGCCTGGTGGTAACAGCTCATAATGAATAATGCCCTTCCAATCCCACCACACACACAGCATCACCTTGTTGCGAGTTAACCCGGGTTTCGCCACAGTCTGTGAAGCCTGACCGGCCTTTGACCACGACCTTTTTCGCACGTTCTTGTCATACGTGATCCACTTTTCATCACCAGTTATCAGCTTCTTCAAAAATGGTTCGGTTTCATTACGTCGTAATAAAGAATCACAAATGAGTACACGGTTCATTAGGTTTCTTTCAGTGAGCTCGTGAGGTATCCAAATATCGAGCTTTTTTGTGTACCCAGTTTTTTTCAAATGCGCCAAAACTGTTTTGTGGTCAATTTCCAGTTCTTCAGCTCCGTCGTAACTACTGGTATGCCGATCTTGCTCCACTTTTTCAAAAATGGCATCCATTTATCCGTAATAGGGCGACCAGTGCGACGTACATCTTTGACATCAAAATTTCCAGATTGAAAACGCTTAAACCAAATTTGTGCTACTCTCACAGACACTACACTAGGTCCATAAACATCGCAAATTTTTTTCGCGGCTTGCGTTGCATTTTTACCTTTTTTGTAGTAAAATTTTAAAATGTATCGAATTTCTTCATTAGATTCACTCATCTTGACGGTACGAAAAACAAATGAAAATCACACATTTTCCTAATTTGAATTTGGAATTATGTTCTTTAAAATTTAAACTTTCAATGATACCAAAACCAGCCAGATACAAATAGTATAGCCAAAGAGATTTTATTACAAGTTCATACATACTATAATACGAAAAGACTTTTTCCCCAACCTAATATGTTAGCTACTTTAGATAAATATGTATCCAAATATCCGATCTCTTATGAGAAAATCGAAGTTTTCTTCAAGAACTTAATTTATAAAATACCCCATATGACTGCACTTTCGCAGACGACCATACATTTCCAAATATGTTGATATGTGTAGGTAGGTAGTAAACAAAACTTACCACTTGTGCTTAGTTTTCCGTGCAGATTTGTTTCTAAATTATTATTTTTCTCTTAGTGGCAAATATTTCTTCGCTCTCACTATCACTATCAATATCTGCAGGGCGAATAGCTCTTTTTTCCAAAATGTGTATTTTTCTTTTATTGCTTGCAATGGTTTTTTTTTTTTCTGGGTGGGAAATCATCAAATAACTTCTCCCGCTCTGGGTGGAGCGGGAGGGCGTGTCAGACTTTTACTGACTAAAACCCACCCGTGTTCCCTCAGTTGCCTGTGTGCCAGGGGCGGCGGTATCTCTTTCGAACAACCCGCACCCCTGGCAGGCATCGGCCCTTGCGGGCCCCATCTGTTGCTGCTGACATCTCTTTGAGGCGCGCGTGGAACACAACGCGCCGTCGACCCGGGCTTGGTCCTTACCGGACAGCGAGCTACCCATTACTCGCCGTCCGCAAGCCCGTGCCTACGGTGGCCGGGAATCAGCCTGGGATTCCCGATGCCCAGGGCGTCTCCTGCGAAGGCCACGGCTGTGAGGGCGCATGTACTGCATCTCCCTCACGTGCGCCGCCTCCCTCTTTGCGAGCATAACTGCTTCGCTGAAGAAGGCGACTGCCAGCCATGCCCTCTCGCTCCGTACCATGGCCTGGACCAGGGTCGGACGCGAGAGATCGCCGCCGCCGATCACCTCCACGAGGACACGGCGTTGCTCCGCCCAAGCTGGGCAGACCTCCACCGTATGCTCCACCGTGTCCTCTGGGCGATCTTCGCAATGGAAACACCCGGGCGTTTCCTCCCGCCCTGCAATGGTTTGCAATGGTTTTTTTTTTTTTTTTGTGGGTGGGAAATCATCAAATGACTTCTCCCGCTCTGGGTAGAGCAGGAGGGCGTGTCAGACTTTTACTGACTAAAACCCACCCATGTTCTCTCAGCTGCCCGTGTGCCAGGGGCCGCGGTATCTCTTTCGAACAACCCGCACCCCTAGCAGGCATCGGCCCTTGCGAGCCCCACCAGCTGCTGCTGACGTCTCCCTGCGACGGGTCAGCAGTGGCCCCGCCGCCTACCACTTTTCGGCCGTAGGGGATAGGGAGAGCGGCCAACGCTATACCGACACTCCTCTTCCCCTGCGGCCCCACCGCGTCCGCCATCAAACGGTGGCGGCCCCGTCCAGGCCACGGAAGGGAAGAGCGCTACTCAGAAGTACCGGCACTCCTCCTCCTCCGCAGCCTGTAACTCTCAGCCGCGATGCCTCCCATTCGACATCGCGGCCCGCCTCAGCTGCGATGCACCTCACCGCAACCTACTTTTTGGCCGCTACGTCGTCGGCTTGGAGGCACAAGCCCTGACGAGCGGCCCCACCTTGGGGTTCCTCTTCGCTTCACCGTGGGAGGGTGACCACGGTTACTGAGCCCCCCCGCAACGACAATGCGGGAACCCCACTGGGGGGGGTGGTTTGCAATGGTTGATTATATTTAACGAGCGCTACATCAGATCAGCTAGATAGCACAACACTTACTGGCGGGGCCCGCGCTCTGTGCGGTATCGGGTCGCCGGCTGCCTGTTGGGTCGGCGCGCCGAAATAGGCCCACTGCCGCACTCAATGGATGTTTTGTCACTGTCAGTGCGTGGTAGGCCTTATAAGGGCCTGTCGTGATGTTTTGATGGGGAATATCTACAATTTTGACAGCAAGTTGAAATAAATAATTGTCTCAGTTGAACTTTTACAAACACCTGAGATGATCGTTCCGCACAAGCGAGAGGGACATGGTTATGGTAGTATGATTAACGTTTTTTTTAAAAATAATTTAGAAAAAACTACACTTGGTGGGGATTTTAACCAGTGGGGATTTCTGGAAAAACAATAACAATCCCCACTGGTGGGGATTTGTCGGTGGGGATTTCTGGAATAAATCGAATATTTATATATGTGTACGTTTAAGTATATTTATTCTGTAATATCATCACCATCATATACAGGGTGTCCGGTGGCAGAATTAGGATTTCAAAATTAAATAATAAAAAAACTGCAAAATATTTTTTTTTATTTCAATGACTATAACAAAGAAGGGAAGTGCGGGTTTTATTTCTTAAAAATTATTTCGTCTAAATGTTGACCATCACGTCGGACACACTCTTGGAATCTGGCTTCAGTATTGCGCGCCAGTCGCTGGAGAAGGGACGTCGGGATGCCATTAACCTCGCGAACGATATTTTCTTTTAATGCTGAGATGGTCGGTGGGGCGGTTTCATAAACTTTACTTTTGAGGTACCCCCACAGAAAAAAGTCCATGGGGGTAAGATCCGGCGACCTGGGTGGCCAGGGGATGTCAGCAAAACGGCTTATCAATTTGTTAGGGAACAAATCACGAAGAAGCGCCATGGTCTCTCTAGCAGTGTGAGGCGTGGCGCCATCTTGCTGAAACCATGTCTGTGAACTGTAGGCAGGATGTTCTCTTAATATTGGCAGAAAAAAATCGTTAAGCATTTGCCGATAAGAAACGCCGGTCACAGTAATGGCTTGTCCTTGACGATTTTCAAAAAAATAGGGTCCGATTACTCCTCTGCTTGACAATGCACACCAAACCGTCACTTTGGGACTGTGAAGTGGCTGTTGATGTTTCAATCGTGGGTTCTGTCCTTTAGATGACCAATAACGGCAGTTCTGTTTATTTACACTTCCATTTAAATGAAAATGGGCTTCATCGCTCCAAAAGATTGTGTTCACTGTACGAAATCGCTGCAACATTGTTTCGCAGAAACTTTTGCGCAAATTATAATCATTAGGCTTAAGCGCTTGCACAATTTGAATTTTAAAGGCGTGAAGTTTAAGGTCCTTTTTCAATATTTCGTGTACAATCGTTTTTGGGAGCCCTAGAGCAGCCGCTCTCTTACGCACGGACTGTCGCGGGTTATCGCGTAAACTGTTTGCGACAAGTTCGATGTTGTCATCAGTCCTCGACGTTCGGCTGGGTCCCGGCCGCGGATTATTTGCTGCTGAACTTGTTTTTCTGAACCTCCGCACCCACAATCGAATCAAATCTTCGCTTGGCGCATCACGTAACCGTCGGATATTGTACCGCGAACAAAATCTTCGACGAGCAATAGCACAGGAATCGTTTGCTTTAAAATAAGCTTCGATTGCGAACGCACGTTGTTCACCCGTCCACTGCGACATCGTGACTAAGGAACCCGCACGAATGACGAATCGAACGTGACCCCCCCGCCCGCCCCTCCGCTAACGGTTCGAAAACAGTTCGAAATTTAAATCCTAATTCTGCCACCGGACACCCTGTACCAATAAGACACTGTCCAAAAACTGTGCTGGAGGAAATATATTAGTTTGATGCCGTGCCCACCCAAGATACCAGTCAACAGACATAACGTGGGCACATCATCCTACAGTCCTCCGGCTTAAAATATAATTACAGCAGTACTGATATATAGCTACTCTTCCAGTGGTGTTATTTCTTATTAAAATATCGACAAAGTATGTCTTCCTGCTTTGGATTCGGGCCCTTAATAATAAGCAATCATTTTGAAAAACTGAACCTTCCAAAATACTGGTTTTCCTATCATTAGAAACCTTAATACGATAACATCCATTTAATTGAAATATGTCCCACATGCAAACATAATTAAATCACTTTCAGTTAACTGTGGGAATACATTCACATCATACATTCTCTGTTATGACTTCAATACTTGAAAAATTTACTCTTACTCTATTTAAATTCCTTTCTTTAATAAAATCTGTCAGATCATTATTTCTATAGGTACCGATTTTCTTGAACTATCTGAAATATTTGTGCTGCGTCGTCCCTGTCCTTATACCAAAGATGAAACCTATTAATTAATGAAGCAGCTATAGAAAAGTCTACCATTAAATGGCTTGAAGCTGTATTGAAAAACGTTACCCGCCTGTTATTGGTAAAATCTTGTAATTGCGGAATTGGGTATCTGTCTGGCTTTGTAATTGCATTTAGTCGGCGGTAATCCCCACATGGCTTAATGTCGCCATTCTTTTTTAAACAACGTGTAAGGCTTGCCCAAGGACTTTTTGAAGGTCGACAGATACCTGACTCTTGCATTTTGTTGAATTCGGCTTTTACACGTTGGTATCGGGAGGGCGCTAGAGGCCGCTCCCGTGCAAAAACAGGTGGTCCGGTTGTTTCGATACTGTGCTGTATAGAACTCGGTTTAGTTTCCACGAATGACTTTGGTTTAGTTATGCTTGGAAATAAGAGGTCATGATCAGGGTGATCGATGCTGACAGAAAGTACAGAAGGTTCACTCAGGCTTACTATTGTTGCTATGACATTTAAATCAGTTACCTGGTCGATGAGTTTTCGGGCACTGACGTCTACCAAAAGTTTATGATGGCTTAAAAAGCCGGCACCCAATATTGGTTGTTTTACGTCAGCGATTACGAAATCCCATCGATAAGGCCTGCGTAACTTAAAATTTAAAACTAATGATTTTACCCCGTACGTTTTGATCTCTGTCCCGTTCGCTGCAAATAATTTGTATTCACTGCACTCGCGAGTGCTAGGTTTTTTGTTGACTGGTAGCACTGACACGCTTGCTTCTGTATCCACTAAGAAATAAAGTCCACTGTTACTGTCCATGATCCTGAGGCGGCGACTCGGTGAGATGGCGCAGAGCTCCGCCGTTGTCTGCGCCTTCCTTAGTTTTCCGGTTGAGTTTTCCACGGACAAGGTTTTTCGCACTTCTTTTCCCTGGTGCAAAAACGATAATGATAGTAACAAAGCCAATCTGAGCTCTCAGGTGTCCGTCATTGAGTAGAGGGATCACGGCTGTGATTTCAGGATGCAGAACGTGAACTATTATAGTTATCACTATTCCAACGCCTTTGGTATCTTGGTCTTGATCTTTCCAACTCCGGTGACCTTGCAGCTCAGTTTCGCTATTTCAGCCATGATTAACTCAGTATCTTTTGAAGTCGAAGGCTGCTGCTGAATTTGCTGCGTCACTTCGTTTACACCGTTTGTAGTCCACGTGAGTTTTTTTTCAATTCCGTTAGTTGTTTCAACTACCCAACGGCACATCGTTATTATTCTTGATTTATTGTCGGAACGCGAATTGTATTAGCTTTAGATGACAACTCCGATTCGAGGGCACTAGTAATTATTGCACTTCATTCACCCGGGTTTCCGTAGGAACCAATCCTATGTGTTAATACGGTCATGGTCTGTTTAAGTTCCAAGTTTCACTGAAATCTGTTTATCCGTTAGCGTAAAAAAGTAACAAAAATACCATCCATCCATTCTCACAAACTTTCACAATAAATACATAGTAGCACAGTTTTACAATCCTTATGTAGTAATTTAATATTGTAATTATTTTATTTATCATAATAAAGGTATTAAGCTATTTCCAACCATTGTTTCTCAAACGCTTATTCTTCCATTGCTCGATTTGGGAAAGACGCCAGACATGTCGTTCGCTAATGTTCTGTCATAATAAACTAAGTAGCTATTTTTACTTCTTTTCATATAATTGTTATATTCTTAAGATTTTTCCTTTGCTATTGTTGGTGATAATTTAAATTAGCGCCATCACCCACTCGCGGCATGAAACGACAAGGGATTTTAGTAAGCGCATATGATCTGAGACCTTATTTTGTCAACGTTAAGGTTCACAATTCGGGATGCCACGGCTGCCAGAACGTGCCGTAGTGCCAGTGAGTGTCGAGCCATAGACAACCCAGTCAAATTATAACAATCTATACTCCGTTTGAAATAAGATTAGACAAATAAATAAACCTTTTTTACAGTCCGTTCAACTGATTTTGAACTCTATTGCGTTGGCAGCATGATAAATGGTATCTGCAGAAACACAGTTGGTATTGTAACCACTTGTTTGCTTTTAATGCTATCCCTATGCCTACGGAATAGAAGCAGAATCGGTTGAATCGACCGTAAAAAAAGGTTTGTTTAAATGTCTAATCTTATTTTAAATGGAATAGGTATAGGTAACATTTTACAGTTGTTTCGCGCCAGCATTTAATGTTGCTTGGCGGTCATTAGAGACTGTTAGAGTTATTTAATCTGTTACAAATCAATAAAAATATAAGCTTGTAAAAAAAATATTATTAACTTGTTTTTATTCTATTGTATACCTACCTACTCGTATAGTTTGGTTTTATGAATTTTGTTGTAAGTATATTTTAATTTAAAGTAGGTGTAGGATTTGTTTTTAAAATTACATTAATGTTTAAAAATATTTTTTATTTTTTTTAAGATTGTTATTCCTCATATTATTTTTATACTTTTCCCGCGGTTTCACACGCGTTTCCGTAAGAACCTATCCTTTGTCGTTTTCTGATAGGTAGGTTGGATATCACCGAGAGATATGAACATTAAAGGCTGATTATGATGATTCATAATCAGCCTTTAATGTTCCCACTGCTGGGACACAGGCCTCCTCTCGGTGATAAAGCCTAACCTACCTATCAAGGTAGGTATGCAAAATTGCATGATGATCGGTGGTGTAGTTAAGGCGCCAGAAGCAGGGGGTAGCTCTAGCTACCGCCGCATCTATTATACGGGACCCCGACGGTATATTCATTTACTTAAAAAAACGTCTTCGGTTCTTTTTGCAAAAGACCCCGCCAAGATATTTTTATAATATGGGGGCCAATTTAATGTGGCTTCACCTGAGGTCTCATAGGAATAAGTATTCTCATGAGAATTTGGGTGTAGCCGAATAGGAACCTCCTATGGGAACCCATGTCCTTCATGATGATGCGTAACAAACAAAGAAACTCATATTCTCATTTACTTATAAAATATTTAGAATGTAATGAAGTGACGATAATAATACATAGATTCGAATTTTATTTGAAAATTCATAACCCTAGAAATCGTATCTTTTTCCTTGCGCAGTAAGTTTGAACTTGTATGTAAAAGCAAACTTCGTTAGGTAGGTATAGGTAATTCCGTTAAGTTAACTAAGTTCAACCTTATCGTTTTCGTAATAAGATCGTGTCACGGACTAAACGTTAATCTCAAACACAGCGGACTGACAAGAGGCTTTATGTAGGTATAATTGATAAAAACTTCACACTAGTATTATATTACCTATCTGTGGTGATGGGGTAGGTTCTCTAGGATCTATATTTTTTCGAAATTTCAAGCCGATCGTGTCATGGGTTTTCAGCATTCAATTTCGTAAAAAGTACTTGGAATTGAAGAGCGAGGCACGCACGAAAACAGGTGACCCCCAGCAGCGCCAGCCCGCCAGTAAGTAGGTAACAAAACCCGGAAAAGGTAATTAAAAACTGCGTGAAATAAAATTAAAAACTGTTTTTCTCACATCAGATTACCTACCTGTCTACTAAACATTATTCATCGAGAGCGTGAAATTTCGCTACCTACCTGTTTAAATATATGAGTAAGTAACACCTACTTAATATTTACCTACAGGTATTTCCAACAAATATGTAAAAATGAAGAAATTAAATAAAAAAACATGATTATAAACTTTCATAGATAGGTAGTTTGGGCATTGAGCCGGCCGCTTCTTTTTATTACCATGCCATTATTTAGATTCTATTCAAGTCAACCGCTACGCTAAATTTTCGTATCGCATAGTATCTTATTCTACACCACGACGCGCATACGCACACACCCTCATGTACGCCCTGCAGCAAGAAATATTACAAGTAAGAACGGACAAAAAGCTATATATCTCTTTCACACGATTCTCGCTGTTGTTGCTCATAACGCGTTCAAGGTCAAAGTGGGGTAACTTGATGTGCTGGCGACTACAGTTCACCACCTAGTGAATTTAAAATATTATTATTAATGGTAATCTGTGAACAGCGCGGTGGGCTACGTTATTATTTAAGTAACTTATGATTTATTTTTGTAACATTCCATAATGTAGCTGTTTGTTGTTCCTATTTAATAAAAAATAAATTTAAAAAAAAACCATACGATACGTGAGAAGGAATTTTGTTCCTGACGGGTCTCCCGACCGCACAGGTTTTTTTATTAGGTGCTGCAGCATGTTGTGTGCTCGTAATCGTAAACAATTATATACTTTATAAAAATAATTATTGTTTCTTTAATAGTGAAGTAACATTGGACTTTTTATAGAAAAATATGAGTACGGCTAAAAGCACAAAATACAAATGCTTTTTTGTCAGGCAGAAACGCGTGCATTGGAGTAAAAAACGAAAAAGGTGAGGAGTGTAAGAACCTACCTACATTTTTCTAAAAACAGTATCTTTGACTAACGAAGAGCGTTCCTACTAAATTTTCAGTAGCTGCCGGCCGGTTTTTTTTATAAATTGTTAGCTATTGTACTATATACCTACTTATATTTTTTGTCAGTAACGGGTATAAAATTGTATCTTATTTGTTTCAGGGCTGCATTTGGCGAAATCCAAAATGTTGATAATAATTGTAATACAGAAGTTAGCACCTATTTACGTTTACTTTGAAACAGTGAGCGAATGGGAAGGCGAGTAAGTGGACGAATGCTTGAGCGAGTGATACAAGTGAGTGGAGAAATAAATAAGAGAAAGAAATTAGTCTTGACTTTGTGTTTTAAAATCATAATATAACAGCTAATTGATACCTACATAGAAAACTGTGCAATAAACCACCCCCTCTCCCATCCTTCCTTACTAAGTATAAATGCAATGAAAAGAACAAAATAGTATCCACTTATATTTTAAATATTGTATTCACGCTTCCCGCCGTTCGAACCACTATGTAAGCATTTATGTGTGCGTAAGCGGGCGCACGCGTCTATTGCTGTGTGAGTAGTGCTTCAATACCTATTTTCTCTCGCGCTCGCGGTGTATACGGCCCTTAACTTTGTAAAATAAACGCTCGTAATAGAAGTTTTTTGAGACAAGATCACAATATTGCACATGCCAGAAATGGCATATTTTTGCAACTTGCTGCAACTTTATTATTATATTTCATTTCCATTAGGTATTAAATACAAAAAACGAAAGTCCTTTATTAGTAAAGTTAATGTCCACGTCAGGCCAGAGTACCCTAACAAACTGAGCAATTCTTAAAAGTTCCAAGAATGAGTTTTGGCCCATAATCTGCAATATTTTCGAAAATCCGTCTTTTAGGCCTTTTGTGACTGGCATTTATTTTGGACAAGGAAAACCGAAGAATGTAACTGAGTACTTGGAAGATTTTATTAATGAAATGAAGCAACTACTTGAAGACGGTATTTATGTTCCGAGTTGTGGAAGGAAATTTACAGTAAAGATAAGATGTTTTATTTGTGACTCACCTGCCAGAGCTTACATAAAAAGTATGTATTATAAATATTTTTATAACCTACACGTTTTCAGGACTAATATGGTTGCCGCAAAACTAAAATTGTTGTTTTTATGGTTTCTGCTACTTTCCCAAAAAGGCCATTCTAGGCGCTGTCCTGCATTTTTGTTTCACAAAGTTATAAATAGACAAATTAATTTCGGGACTTTGTAAGATGCGTTGACCCCAGAGTTTGTTTCGATATTTCTTCTCAGAGATAATCAGATAGCAAAATGCCGGCTCCAGCTAGGTTCTAAAAAAAAAGTGTAAAAGTGATTCTAATATAAATAATTTATGTTTATTTAATTTTCCCTTTTATTCATTAACAAAACTATCTTATTTTTCCAGGTGTTCGCAATTTTAATGGCAAACATGGCTGCTTAAAATGTGTGACAGTTGGAGAGTACTCTCACATTTCGCATACTGTTGTATTCTCCGACTCGAGATGTCCGGAAAGGACTAATGAAGGGTTCCGGAATAAATTATATGGTGCACACCATAAAAGTGACTCACCATTATTGTGTCTACCAATTGATATGGTCACCAATTTTCCAGTAGGCGATTCCCTTCATCTCATTGATATAGATATAATGAAAAGATTACTGATTGGTTGGCGTGACGGAAACTTTGGAAAGTACATCACGAAATGGCGTGCAAGTGATACTGAATTAGTTACCAATTTTTTAAACAAATGTAAATTACCCTCTGAGATACATCGTTCTGTGCGTGGGCTTGATTCCTTAGCATATTGGAAAGCGTCAGAATTTAGATCTTTTTTTTATTATCTTAGCATTATCATTCTACCTGACGTTTTGACTCCGAATGCGTTTTCGCACTTTTTGACACTGTACTGTGGAATAACAATTTGTTCCAATAAAGGTTATCAACATTTGTTACGACTGGCAGAACTACTTCTGAGGTATTTTGTAGAACATTATCCTCTTGTCTATCTAGAACAAATGTCAAATTGCACGTTAAATGTCAGCCATTTTTGATGCGTCTGCGCTTTTTCGGCCGCGTGGGCTTAAAACGACGATATCTCATAAGTTAACTATAGTAGCTGTTTAGAAGTTACGTCGTTGGAATTGTTATGAAATTAGCTAACAGATTGTGTATGGATTAGTTCAGTTTTGCCTTGAAATATATTAGTAATTCTAATTTGTAATCAGAGTGAGGGGACTTTTCCCAGTTTTATGTGTAAAGGTCATTATAATTAAAAAAAATAACCACAATTACAAAAAGATTTTATTTCGTTGGGTTCTATAAACATCATATTTTCACATTAATAAATAAAAAGAACACACCTCCCCTTACATTTTTTTCGTACCACAAGTGTTTACATTATCGTGACTCATTTCGTCGACCGTGCGGCGAACGATAACAAAGGGTCTATTCATTGTTCAATTCCTTTGTGCCTGAGTGCCAAGTGGATTGGGTTACTATTTTAATCTGTTGTTTGGTTCTTAAGAATAACACAGACGGAGTTCCGGCTGTTACAAGTGTTTATTTCGAACGTATCGGATACCCAACCCAGCCACTTGAAAAAGAGCGCAAAAAACAACCTCTCAAACTTTGGGTCACAGTTTACATTCTGTTCCATTCATATTAAATGTAAGTTAACATTCTACATTTTGAAGATATTTACGAATCGATAAGCACAATTAAAAGGCATGTTTCCAAACAAAAACATTACACAAATCAACAACAAATACGAACAATTTCCTACGAATTAACAAGTACATGACCAAGGACGAAATAAAATGGATAAGAAAAAAAGAATACAGCGAACATTGTCACATCTGAACTCCAAAAATCGAAACACAATAAAATATTTTATTTTTACATATTATTATTCTGAGACTTAGAATAATATATGTAAGTGTAAAAAAAATGAAATAAACATAGAAAAATGAAAACCTAGAAACCTAGAAACCAACCAACCAACCTAGAACCTAGAATCTTTTGGAAAAATAAAGCTGCAAGTAAGGCGTCACCGCCACCTCCGCATCAGAGAGAAGAACCACCAGATAACACGCTACACCGTCATTTACTTTGAATTTATAAAAAAATAACTGCATTTTTTTTATGAAACAAAATACAGATAAGCACTGAAAATGTCGTTAGATGCACACTAAAAATACAGATAAGCACTGAAAATGTATTTAGATGGACAATTAAAAAAAAAAGTATGAAGCAACAAAGAATACCATGGTGGGTGGACAATAATACAATTCGCCAAGTCATTGAAACGAACAAGCGTGTGGTCTAAAAAAATATTATATATATACAACATATAGATACATAAAAAGGAATATATATTTATAAATACAGTTTTATGAGTGGATCAGGACAAAGCAGGGTTCTTTACAGACAGCTTTCCCGCAACCAACACAGAACCACCGGGTGCGGTTTTTGCACATAACGTACGCCCGCCTCAACCGTTGGTGATTTTTACCAAGAGGTGTCTGGTCGAGGCGGTGTGTGACGTTAGTGCGGGTGGTCTGTAAGGTTACGGAAAGAAGCAAAGAGGAAGAAGGTGCGTTTTTTGAGAGAAGTTGTTTTATTAGTCTAATACGGAAATTACGATGAGTAAGAGTAGTATCATGATGATGATGAATGATGTAGGAGTTTAATACGGAGACGTTCAGTAGTTTTCGGAATAATTTTTTGTACCAGACACGTGTTCGTTTCCGCTCGACTGGATACATGGCAAGTAACTGGTCTTTTTTATCCACCCCACCCATCATAATATTATAATCTAATATCACGATGGGTTTGGTGGATCCCTGTAGTCTTGACTGGCCGATGCCATGGTATGTAGAGATCGTAGCCACCCTATTGTTATCTCTCCATATCATGACATCGACGTCACCCGAGGTAAGACCAACTACCTGCCCTTTCCTCATATCAACCCTGGTCACACTGTGCAGGGCCTGCGGAATGAACTGACGATCGGTCCGCAGGGTTCATACACAGTCAAAGCCTAGTGACTTAAGGCGCCGAGCGAGACATGGCGAATTATAGAAATTGTCCATCCACAATGTGTACCCTTTGTGCTCCAGACCTTTCACCAATTTTAACACGATTTACGGCGTAGATGCGTCCAGTGGATCTTCGTACTGCTGCGGTGGAGATCGGTTCTTACGAGCGTGAACCTCAAACCGCCACAGGTAGCCGGTTTGAGATTCACAGATCTCGTAAGTTTTGATGCCTTTACGTGCAACTTTATTTGGAATGAGCTGGCCGATGTTCAGCCAGCCCTTCCACATCAAAAGACTCTCGTCTAGCGCAATGGTAGCGGGATGTACAGTTCCTGAAATTTGGGGTTCAGATGTAACAATATTGGCTGTATTTTAAAAAGACGTGCCTCGGAGCTATCCAGTTCTAGCCCACACATGTCTTCATTGTTGTTAAAATGCAAACACTTGGCTAACAAAGAGAAACGGTTGTAAGACATGTCGCACCTTCGGTAGAACAAGGGCATAATTGCAGTTTTTGCTATTTTACAGGAGAGCTATTTTAAGATATTTATTGCATTCAGTGAGGTCTTGCTCTGTTAATATTGCTCGAAAGTTTTTCTTCTTTGCATGATATAAACTATATACTATATCCTTTTTAGGCGTATAGTTAACAAGAATTAAGAACTTTTAGTTTTTTTTCAATTAATTTTAATTTTAAGGAAGGGATACATTTGTGCCCTTGTTCTACCAAAATGTATATTATTTTGTAATTAGGACTAAATTTGAGCTTTAATTTAGGATGATTTTCGAATAAAAATACCTTGTTTTTCCGTATAAACTTTTTATTTTCTTATAAAGTAAAAAAAATGTAGTAACTTTCACGAAATATAATACTTAAACTATCATTATAGTCTTACTAATCAGTCGTCAATAATCTCACGTTTGTGTCTCTTTGGAATCACAATGAAAATAGAATTATAGAAGATAACAAAAATAACAGTGACATTATTTTTAACAAGATTCACTGTTATGCAAATGAAATTCTTTAGAATCACACTTCAAAAAATATTAATTAAAAAATATAAAAATATCTTTATAACAATTATTTTTTTCTTACTAACGAATCAGTTCTAGCTCTCTCTCCTTTTCTTAAAAAAGGTTGTTAAAATATTGTTCATAGAACTTAGGAACTATATTTGAGGATATCAATTGACGAATGTCTTCTTTTTTTCTGTGAGGGATTGGTAACTTTTCCTTATAGAGCTGGTTTAGTGTGACATCTTTCACACTTTTTCTATTACCGATACGACCTGTTCGAATTCTCGCTGCTGTCCAATCGTCGGTTTTGTAGCTGCACTTAAATTGGTATATCTCTGAATCTTTCATAAATTTGATCGCTTTCGTATCCAATATTTTAAAAGTATTTCCTTCAACATCCTTGTTTAAATTCAAATTAATATCTTCAGATAACAGCTTCATATCAATGAAAGAATCAAAATTCATTTCTTTAACGGTAAATTGAACACCCTTTTTCTTAGCATTTTTAATAAGACTGATGTATTCTGCTGGAGTGTATATAGGTCCAGCCTTTTTAGCTCGCTTAACGTTTTTTTCTATTACAGAATGGACGGCATCAGCTTTATTCTGGGTATGACCCCTAATAAGGAATTTGTGTGTTATTGACTTTATAGGCAATGTGTTGACAGCATAATAATACATTCCAAAAACGAATCTGAAACAAGTAGAAATAATTATTTACATTATAAGTACATTACCTACCTATATTGTTCAGTATGAATTATAACAACAATCACTCCTATTTATCTAAATCTACTGTAAATTAATTGTATTATAAAAGGCAACAAACTTACTTATTTTTTTGCTGCCCGCAGCAATTATCCGAATAAAATATTATGTCTTTATCTGGTTGTTTGTTAGAAAGATCCTCCAAAAACTTGTAAAGGCATGTTCCTATTTCATTGGCGCCGCGTTTGCCAAGACCCTCGTGCCAGAAAAAGCAAATTGTGGTATCGTCTTTTATATTGGATACCTAAAACAAAATATACATTAGGTACATTCGAACATAAATTGATTAATTTTAACACTATAATTAACTAATTAAAAAATGAGTCCTCACCGTAAAATTGTAACAATTTAACTTGGACTTATAAAAGAAAGCTGATGACTGGCCAATTGGACAAGGTAAGACTGCCTGTAGATCGAAAATGGCAACTATATTATTAGAATCACTATTTTTGCATTGTTCTGTGTCGTGTTTTAGTTCTAATCTGCTTAAACTTTTCTCTTCTAGGTGTTTTTTGTATTTTTCCATCAGTGGTTCCTTATCGTTAGAGTTTTTGTACGCCTCACATTCATCGCACTGATCTTTTCGGGGAATAAACAAACCAAGATTGAAATCAGTATTAAAAATTCGATAGTAGGCATCATAATTTGCAAATTCCTTTTCAGCGGTTTCTTGAATCTTTTTGTAATCACGATGAAGCTCCGCTATAGTTAAACTTCCATCTATATATTCCCTGGTTGTATTAGCCCTTAAGTAGTGACTTTCTGTTCTAGGAATGGAATTTATATGATTTCGGACCGATTTCACGACTTCATCGCTTAAATTACAATGGTTATTATGCTTTCCGCGATTATCGGCAGGACTCATTATAAACAAGGCTTGATCAGATATTTTGTCAATTACATTCCGCAATGTTTTTTCACCAATACATAAAGTATTCAGCAAAAAAGTCTTACAAATCCTGATTTCCTCACCATTTATCAGAAAATGATAGGTTGAGTTCGGTTTCCTCGGTGGTTTAAATGTGTTATTTGCTGTGATCTTGATTCTTCGGGTTGTAGGATTTTGTTTTTTAATACATGATGCAAGAAAATCTCTTTGCCTTTGGTGTGTTCCCAATTCCCAGTAGGATTTAAAAATCACACTCCTCGTTTCAAAAGAAACTTTAGTAGAACAAGACAGACGACACGAGGTTTTGCATGGAGGGCGCATGGATTTCGCTGGTGCGATCTTGCCTCTTTTGGTCGTGTATTCTTGGCCACTATTTTTTAAACGTTTTGAAACAGCTTGTTTCCATTGCTGTGTATTTTTTTGTCGCTTTCTTGACTGCTTTTTATTAATTACTTGCTCAGTGTGATCTTCACTCGTATCCACAAGGGGTCCTGGGTCGTTATAAACTTCAACACTTTCCGTATTACCATCAGCCTCATCAATATTACCCCTATTATCAGTGTCAGAAGAACTCGACGAACTAGATGAGCTGCTGCTGTTGGAACTAGACGAGCTACTGCTGGAACTTGAAGAACTGGACGAGGTGCTACGTTTGGGAGATCTAGTTTTAAATATACTCTTATGTTTCACAGTTCGTGGCGGTTTATAATCTGATCCTTCAGATGGTGAAAAATCTCCACTCTTTGAGGAGTTAAGCTCACTTGCAACCTCTAAAAAGGTGATGAAAGAATAATATCTCAGTTACTTTACACATGAAATAATCCAGATATTTGTATAGCAGTTTTATTATCTTACCTGTAGTATTTACCGCAGGAGAAATTTCTGTTCCAAAATTGTTATTTTCCATTTTTTCAACATCAGAATTCTCGAAATCTAGAAGAGGTGACGGTAATGATTCAATAGGTGTATCCGTTGTTTCTGAAATGATGCCTTCTATTGATTTAACAGGACCCTGGTTTTTTATATTCATATCTATCCATGTTTCAACCATGTTATTAGCTGTAAAAAAATATATATTTATATAAAAAACTTAAGTAACATACCAATATGAATTAAGAAATAGCAACAATATGCTTACACATTGACGAGTTTTCGATTGAATTTGCTGCTCTGTTAGAGCCCACATCTCCTTCGCGACAAGATCTATTAGAATTTGTGTCAGTTTCTTTGATTTGCAAATTATTTTCGTCATTAAGCATCATTAAAATTTTTTTACTACGAGATCCCATTTTAAATTCTGAAAATTTTATTAAAATTTAAATCATGCAAAGAAACTATTCATATCACAATTCACAAATAATGCATACCTACTAGTCGTAAATACATAAAAATACCAATACTAATAAATAAACAGAAAATTTATCACAAAATTTGTATTAAAAAATAATATAAATTTATTTCATTAACTTAAATAACAAACATTAATATTAAATCAAGTCAATTTGGAATGACAAAAAGGTAATTGTCATTAAGTCTAGCAAAATAGCATTGCAATTGGAATGACAAAAACACATTTACTTTTAAGACCAAGGAATAAAACAAATCTTGAACGGACAAGGGCATAACTGTCTGAACGACTTTGTCCTTCCAATTTTAAAATTATAAATTAGGCATAAGTGTAATAGATGTGGCATTGTCGCTCCAGAAACCAAAAAATTAAAAGGGCATATTTACCTTTACGACGTTAGCGGTCCAAGTGACGACTGCCTCTCTCCCCGCCGACGGCGCAACTGACCAATGAGACTATGTCCAGCCAAGAGAGCAGTAAAAAGGCACCAATAAGACAAAGTCACTATTTTCGCCTAGCGGATTTTTAAAGGAATTAAATGACTGTCTTTGTTCCTCCAGTTCAAATAGCATTTTTAAGGCATTTCTGTATACTTAACTCATTTTTGCAATTTTTGACAATTGTGCCCTTGTTCTACCGAAGGTGCGATGTGTGCGCTAAAAAAGGGGGTACAGAATACGTCAGGGGTGGAGTGCCAGTACTCCTCCAGCCTGGTCTTGACCACAACCCCCATCGCCAATAGCAGGCCAAAGTACACATACAGCTCCTCTGGCGTGGTGTCCTGCCAGGAGCTGATGCGGCTATTGGGATGGAGGCTGCTGGGTCACCACCTGCTGAGCGTACCTGTTAATCTCCGAGGCAATGTGCTCCATAATTTGCCGATCCCATATGTCAACAAAAATGTCATAGGGGCCGTCATGTGGAGTTGTCGGACCACCATTACTTTGGGAGAACGATTCCCTCCTCGATTCAGGTTGAATCGGAGAATTCGGAAAGTCTCTCCAGTCAAAATCAGTCCACCTCCGCGGCTGGTCCGTCGCCGTTAGAGGTACCTCGTCGGCGTCACGTCCGGGTGCAGCACCACCGGTGTCACCTGCCGGCGCAGCATTACCGGCGTCACCTTCGGGCGCAGCATCACCGGCCGGAGCAGGGTCAGGTACTGGGTCATCATCGGAGTCGACGTCGTAGGGCGTGTCTGCCCACATCGCCACCGCCCTTGCCGTTCGCGGAACCCTCTGTGCTTCGTCGCCACTCCCGTCAGACTCTACATCGCTTCCTGTAACAAATGATTGATTGATTTCAAATCTGGTGGAAACTAGAAGTTTGAACATAGCCCCAAACCAAAATAAAATTAGCAGGTATTTACCATAGTTAAGCATTTCCGCCAATTCAGTGTCTCGTAGAGCCCGACGAGGTGGTGGAGGACGAAGACCAAGGGTGGGCGACGACGCTGCCGACTCACTGACCCAGTCACAAACTTGAAACCTGAAACAAAAGCAGTATTTAGTACCTATTATAACTTCGGATATTTAGATAAATAAAAAAGTTCGTAAGCAACTTACGCTGCCGGTGATGGCACCATAGATTTTGCCGATGGTGCAGGCGACGGCACAGACGACGACGCTGGAGATGGCACAGGCTGTCAGCGCAGGCGACGGTGCGGCAATAGCTGGTGGTGCTGGTGGTCGCCGGGTAGCAGGATCCCAGTTGGATCTGGAGGGACATTTTAAAACAAAAGTTAAAACTTGCACAACCAGAATAATATCTACAACTAACCTATACAAGTAGAACTACTTACGGTGGCCACATGCGCTTCCTCGTGAGATGGAGGGGTGTCTCAAGGCCATGGCCCATGGGCAAGTCCTCTATGTTGTGGATGGTTATTCTAAAATAAAAACAATTCAAATGTAATACTCAATACAAAATGAAATAAGAAGAAAGCGTTAATTAAGCATTAAAGCTGACTTACTCGTCAATGGTCTCTGGGCCTGGGCGCCTGCGTCGTCGATTGCCGCGACCTACGCGACCTCTGCCACGCCCTCTGCTAGGCCCGGCAACCACGACAACCTGCTGAACCACGTTCCCGATGGTATGTGAGCTGGGCCTTGCAACCGGGACCACCTCCATCACCACGCCGTGCCTGCTGGCTTGCGAGCTGGGGCCAGCCACTGGAACCACCTCCTCCACCTGCACCCCGGCTACACCAAATCCGCGCCGCCCTCTGTCACGCTGGCCGGCGGGATGCAGCACCCGTACCGCAACCCTACCGCGTCGCGCACCACGCGTGCGGGGACATACTGACTCACTTAAAAAGCAACAAACAACAACATGCAACAAACTTGAACTAAGAAAGTCGGTTACAAACAGAAATCAAACATAAACCTCTTTTTTTAAAGTCGGTTAAAAACAGAAATCACCGTTTAAATTTAACATTGAAAGGATGGAAGTTAGTATATCCACACTTTTAGATTCCTTGGAAAAATACTACAAAATGTGCCATGTGACCTAAAAATTCCCTAGGTCAAACAGAGCTTTTTCCGTTAGCGTATTTTTCATTTCAATGTTACGCAAATTTCTTTCAGTAAAAGTTAAAATAAATGCATAATATCAATAATACGATACATAACAACTTATATAACATCGACGGTTTGCTAAAATAGTAGAATTATTAGTCGTAATACGGCGAAATGAGTCGCCGGCTGCCACAAAATGGCGCCAAAATGGCTGACGGTGTCTGTTAAATAACTAATTCCGCGCAAAATCTTTATCAAATACACATTCTTGGCAATAAAAACTGTTTATTATTTACCTGTCCATGGTATCCCCAAAAGATATTAGAAACTTACATCGAAAACACAATTAAAATCAATGAACAAAAGTTGTACGCAACCACCCGCGATGCTATCCGAAACGTACTGACGGGAACATTTTTTTATGGCTGTGCGCCGTCGTTACTTCATAGAGAAGGGATTTTAGTCGATATTATGCAGCGTTGGTTGACAGACTATAAAGATTTTTATGGAGCAGCTTATGTAACAAGTAATGTCCCCAATTTACTACATGTTACTGCTGAAGTTGAAATGTATGGCACTCTTGATACTATTAGTGCATATCTGTTTGAGAACAAATTGTACATGATCAAAAGAATGTTGAGAGACGGTAAAAATCCACTGTCTCAAGTGGCCAAAAGACTAACTGAAGACGCTCTCGTCTTCAAACAATGAAATCAATATTCACCTAGAAAACAAACAAAATATCCTTACATATCCAAGAGCAAGAATAATATTTGCACTCTAAATTTTCGGGATTTTATATTGTCATCCAAAACAAAAGACAGGTATTTATTTACAGTTCAAAATAATAGTTGAAATTGATTCAATTGAAGAACTTAATGATGTTGTGTCAATAAAAGGTTTCCAGTTGAACAACAAAGAAGTGTTTGAGTATCCAAAAAAATCATCCCGATTTGGAATATATAAATCAAGTAGCCTAAAAATTTGTGATACTAGTGTGATTATGCTAAATCCTAAAGACATAAAATGTAAATTTGTATGTATTCCTCATAAAGAATATCACTATTTCATACCGCTAGGACATAGGTACTGTTTGAAAATAATATACAACATGCACATTGAATATTTTAACTTTTATTTTCTTTCCTCATTGAAAAATGAACCTGCACATAGCAGTGCTTAGTCATTCGTGACACATAATCATATGAAATAAATTTAAAAATCTTCCGCAAATAGGTTCCAAAAATACTAGGCATAGATAAATTCGTGTAAATACTGCCTCAATAGAACTTGCTAAGTAGTAGGTGCTAATACATAATACTGGTCGGCAAATTTATATTACCCAGATACCAGACTATTAATTTCCGAGGTATTTTGATGCATTGAATCCGAATCTGACCGCAGAATTGCTCTATTACGTCACGATTTTGAGATATCCTAACCTGGAAGAGCAAAAACACCGTATTTGCTCATTTTTGAGGCTACGTAGACCGGTAGATCCTCTTTCCTCCAAAAATTCATCAATTGTATCTGAAAGTACTAGTCTTTTTCTTTAAAATCCACAAAATGAAAATCCACATACATGAAAATTTCAAAATACGATATTTCAGCGAAAGAAAAAAAGATATTCGAGTAAACTCAATGTAATTTTAAAGAGAAAGATTAGTACTTTTAGATACAATTTGATCTAGGATGTAGCGGGCTACGTAGCCTCAAAAATGAGCAAAAACGGTGCTTTTTGCTTTTGCAGGATATCTCAAAATCCTTACGTGGTAGCATAAATCTATATAAAGATTTGGACTCAGCAATCCAAAGCCGATAAGAATCACGTAACAAGCTTTTTGCTCCCGATTTTTTTTAACCGATCAGTGGACTTTGTTAATTAACACAAAAAAAATATTGTACAGGAACGGCAGGCAGGTGCTCTTCAATGATTGATTTATTGATTTTATTATATTTTAATTCGTCTTTTTACAAGCAGGGTGTATAGTTTATATTAAAAAATATGTTAAACAGATCCTATTTAAATAGATCGAATGAGAATAAACGCGTGCTGTGATTGGTCGCCGACGTTGGCGAGCCCTCATTCGTAGATAAAAGATGTGGTGTCCCGGTGCGTCGATAGATGGCGTTAGTAGTTGCGCCAACATGCCGGCCGCCTTGGAAGCTCCAGCTTCTAATAACATGATGTATCTACGTTGCCGCTTGATTGGAGACGCCGCAGGCTGCATTCATGTTGTCGTCCTCTGCTGATGATACAGGTAGAGGGCAGATTTTGGAGAACGCCCGTTGTACAGGTCCCGTAGCAGTCTGGATGGTGGCGACACGCGACACGCCATCCTTTCCTGGGAAAATATGGTTAACTCTGCCCATACGCCATTTTAGAGGTGGTAAGTTATCCTCCTTAATGACGACGACCGTGTTTAAAGCTATGTCTTGACTATTCGTCTTCCACTTCATCCTTGTCTGAAGTTCAGCAACATATTCTTGTGACCAGCGTTTCCAGAAGTGCTGTTTTATTTGTTCCACTCTTTGAAACCGTGTCAAGCTGTGAGTCCGTGCTTCGGTGAGGTCTCTGCAGGCTGGTGCAGTGAGTGGCCGGCCGATGAGGAAATGAGCTGGACTTAGTGGACGAAGATCATGTGGATCTGAGGACATAGGAGTCATAGGACGGGAGTTCAGGACTGCCTCGATCTGTGCCAACACAGTGCTGAACTCCTCGTACGTCAAATTAGCGGTACCCACGACACGCTTGAGGTGGAACTTGCAGGATTTTACTCCTGCTTCCCATAATCCCCCAAAATGAGGAGCATATGGGGGAATAAATTTAAATTCAATATTGTCAGTTGATAATTTATCAATTATTTGCTGTGAATTTTCTTCTAACATTTTATTAATTTCTTTCATGGCTCCAATGAAAGTTCTACCGTTGTCGGAGAAAATTTGAGCTGGTTTACCTCGTCGTGAAATAAACCTTTTAAGCGCTAATATATATTCTTGAGCAGCTAACGTACTGACAAGTTCTAGGTGAATGGCCCGAGTAACAAAACAAACGAATATGCAAATATAGCCCTTTTCGAGTTTGGCCCCCCTTCCTTTGCGATTTAGTACGGCTGTGGGTCCAGCATAATCCACTCCACATCGGATGAATGGGAAACCGGGTTCTATTCGTTCACACGGAAGGTCGCCCATGATTGGCGTTAGGGTTTTACCTTTCATTCGAGTGCAGCGGATACATTGGTGGACAACCCTTCTGGCTAGGTTTCTACCCCCTAACGGCCACCAATTCTCACGCACAGTAACCAATAATAACTGAGGACCAGCATGAAGAAGCTCTTTATGTTGATGTTGAAACAACAGTTGTGTGAAGTTATGTTTACTAGATAAAAGTATCGGGTGCTTCTTCTCGTAATCAAAATCAGGTGAGTTACTAAGGCGGCCACCCACTCTAATTATATCCCTTTCGTCCAGAAATATATTTAGCCTAGAAATCGAACCTGAAGTTTTTAATGGTAAGTTGCGTTTTAAACTATCATATTCCTTGGGAAACGATTCGCGTTGAGCGAGGCGCGCTAACGACTGTAATGAGTCATTCAATTCATCTACTGATAACGGCCCCCGTGTACGATCTTTCTTTGGTGTGCGTAAGTTATGTATGTATCGCAACAAGTAAGCGCCGGCTCGCACTATACGCTGATAACAACGAAACCTTTCAAAATTAATAACCTTATTCTGTGTTACATCACAAACCATAACGGTTGTCGTTTGTGATTTTAGTTCTGGAAGGTCGGAGTAAGTAGTCGCAGATTGCAGTGACCATGACGACTCAGAGTTTTTTAACTCCACCACATATTACTATCAATGAGTACATCAAGGCTAAGACCGCGCGAGACTAAATCCGCTGGGTTGTTTTTGGTGCCTACATGTAACCATAACGCCTTACTTGTTATTTCATTAATCTCAACTATTCTATTTTGGACGAATGTCTTTAACGAATGTGGTGACATTCGTAGCCAACCAAGGACAATAGTTGAATCTGTCCAAAAGTGAATTTTGTGAAAGTTAACACGCAGTGACTCGACAATTTTTCTATATAATCGTGCGCCTATCAACGCCCCACACAGCTCTAGTCGGGGTATACTGACGGGTTTAATTGGTGCAACTTTACTTTTTGCACATAATAATCTGATAGTCACCGGTGAGTCATCAGAGTAGGTGCAAACGTAGGCGCATGCACCATACGCACTCCGCGACGCGTCCGTCAACACGTGTAATTCCATGAACTGTGTGTATGCACTCATAACATGACGCGGTTTACGTAACTTATGTAAATATTGAAGTGTGTCAATAAATTTTTCCCAGGACAACGCGACATCACTAGGAACGGGATCGTCCCAATTTATCTTGCACAACCACAATTTCTGCATTAATATTTTAGCTACTACGACAGCCGGCGTTAAAATACCTAAAGGATCGTATATTTGTCCAATTATCGACAACATGGTACGTTTACTTAGTATAGTCGGTCTAACTACTTGTGTGGTGAAATGAAGTTCATCACTTTTACTATACCAACCCAATCGTAAAGTCTTACTTTGGCAATGTTCGCCCAATGCTAATCCTTTAGATATTTCGTGGGCACTGATATCAACGTTGAACAACCACTTACGCAAAGGTAAACAAGCTGAGTTTAAAGTATTTCACAGATATCTAGTAACCTATCTAAATCGTTGTCACCGAGGATGACGTCATCAACGAAAAAATCATCCCGGATCACTCTCTAAACCTGCTCATCCTCACATTCCAACGCGAGCTGACGCAAACATCTCATACTAAGGTATGGCGCAGACGCGGTGGCATACGTCACGATGTTAAGGCGATATACACCTATTGGGTCCGACGGAAGTTTACGCCATAATACCAATTGTAAATCTCTTTGGTCCGGTTGTACAAGAAAATTCCTAAACATTTTCTCAACGTCTGCACAACCGACGTATTTATATTGCCTAAAGCGTAGTAATATGCTAAATAATTATGTCATTCTGAAGTGGTGGACCAATATATTGAATATCGTTCAACGATTTACCGGACGACGTCACTGCGTTTGCATCGAAAACAGTACGCAGTTTTGTCGTACTGCTATTTTCATTAATAACGCCGTGATGCGGCAAAAAATAGTGAGGTGACTCATAAGTTTCAACGCGACTCATGTGACCGAGCCTTTCATATTCTTCCATAAAATCTACGTATTTTTCCCTAAATTGTGGCAAACGAGTGAATTTTCGTTCTAACGACAACAACCGGTTTTCAGCCGCCCTGTAACTGTCTCCGAGTACTTCAGCTGATTCCTTTAGAGGAATGCGTACGGAAAACCTACCATCTTCCATACGATTTGTCGTTTTAAGAAAAATATCTTCGCACGCACGTTCGTCAGCACTAAGGATATTTTGAACGTTATTGTTTATCTCTTCGAGTTCCCAAAACATTTTCAACTGTGTGTCAGTTGTTTGGGAGAAATTACATTGCACACTTTTAACGTGAAGCGTATTATTATGTAAAGGTCCCGATATTATCCAACCCAACTTTGTGTTTTGTAAATAAGGTCCTTTATTCAACTTAATATTGCCATCACACAATAATTCCCAGAACTTATCCGCGCCTATCAGTATATCGATGTCTGACGGTGAGTGAAAGTTCGGATCTGCGAGTTGAATATTGTCAGGTATACACATATTACTTACATCGACACTAAATGTTGGTAACTGATTTGTAATGCACAGCAACACTAAACAATCAATGTTCATACAATACGGATTTAACCTTGAACGTAATTTTATTTTACAAATGTGGGTGGACTGTGAAATTGTTTGACCTACCCCAGCAACGTGATAAGTGGACTGTAATAACGGTGCATTTAATATTTCACATAACGACTTCTTTATGAAACAATGTTGGCTACCATTATCAAGAAGTACGCGTGCAGTGTGATATTCGTTATTATAATCTGCTATGTCCACTAACGCTGTGGACAGCAAAACGTTGGGTAATAACGAATATTCCCGTTTACTGGTTTGCGAATCTGAATGATTAGCCGTAACGTGTAATGATGCCGAGACAGTGGAGACGTTAGCGGTGACCGGCTGTGCTGACGCACTTGGCCCGCTCACCTGTGATGCGCCGTCTACCTGCCTATCGACGTGAAGCAAACTGTTGTGCTTTTTGTCACACAACCTACACGGCCCATACTTGCATTCATCAAGTGGGTGGGTTGTGCGTAAACAATTGATACACAGCTTATGCGTTTTAACTATATTATTCCTGTCTTGGACAGACGAATTAAGGAACCTTGAACATGAATAAATCGCGTGATTACCACTACACATCGCACACATGCGGCTTTCCTTTGTTTTAGTGATCGTATTACCCTTATTGTTATTGTTACTAACGTGCGTTGCAACGTGAGTATGTGAATATTGCTTCTTAGCGTGTGTTTGTTCGCTGCCTTTGTTCTCGTAGGTTTTCTTATGATTCACTTTTATCATTTCTAACACGTCGGCCCTGTCTTTGAGAAATTTAAGCAAGTCATCGAGTTTCAAGGCTGACCTTGACTCATTTAACGAACTAGCTGTACCTTTAAAATCTTCCCATTCGCGTTCAGTGGCCTGATCTAATTTGGACACGACCACGTAAATGATTAAGGTGTCCCATGAATCCGTTGGTTCACCTAACGTCTTAAGGGCACGCAAATTTCTCAAAACAATATCTATTAAATTCCTAATCTGGGTAACAGATTCTTTATTTAACGATGGAATTTTAAATAATGCCTTCACATGATTATGAACCAATAGCCGCGGATTATTAAATCTATTCTCTAGTAGCTCCCATGCGTGAGTATAGTTGTTAGCCGTAAATTCCAATGCACCTATAACGTGTGCCGCATTACCGGACAAAGATGATTTTAAATAATGGAACTTTTGAACAAGATGTAAATCTTCGCGACCATGAATCATACTAACGTAAGAATTTTTAAATTCTAGCCAGCAATCGTACGAACCGTCAAAGGAAGGTATTTTAATATCAGGTAATTTTATGCCTATCGGCTTACATGTTGAAACACTAGACTTGTCAGCTACCTCCTTTTGCAACAAAAGTTTCGCGGAAGCTACAACACGATAAAATTGGTCTTCAAAACGATCTCTCTCCTCCAGCTGTTTTGCAAGATCGAGATCTCCTACTTCTTCTTCAATTTTAGTCTGTATTTCACTATACATGTCTATCAAACCCGAAATACTCTCAACACGTAAATGTAATTCTAATGATTGTTGATCGCTCAAGGGTACACTGAACTTTTTAACGTAATTTTCAAAGAGAGTTAATCTACCTTTTAAAACCCCTCTTTTCTTAATTACATCTGACAATTTTGCCTCACTCATTTTGGAAATTAAAGAAACCAGGAGTACTTACAATTGCCAATTGCAGATGCGCGCGAACCAATGTGGGTGCCGTCGTGTGGGTAGGTACCGCCACTTGAGCACTGGAAATGGCATAACAGCACGAAATTAACACAAGTCGAAGGATGAGATGGTGAAACGGACGGGAAGTTCAGACCTGCCACTCCTGTCGATGCCTTAACGTTGTAGTTCTTCGCTCGATACGTGAATCTCCTCTTCGTATTTTCATGCGACGAATCTTTGGAGATTTCAAGCTTGAACTCCTTATCCGGCTCGAAGGACCACTTTATGTACAGGAACGGCAGGCAGGTGCTCTTCAATGATTGATTTATTGATTTTATTATATTTTAATTCGTCTTTTTACAAGCAGGGTGTATCAGTTTATATTCAAAAATATGTTAAACAGATCCTATTTAAATGGATCGAATGAGAATAAACGCGTGCAGTGATTGGTCGCCGACGTTGGCGAGCCCTCATTCGTAGATAAAAGATGTGGTGTCCCGGTGCGTCGATAGATGGCGTTAGTAGTTGCGCCAACAAATATAATTGTTATTAAACTAAATGAAAAAAAAAATACCACATATTTTCAGTACAGTTAAAGTTATACATTGTTATAAACATAACATACAATAAATGAAAAAAAATATATAAACATAACACGTTCTTCTAAAAAATGCAAACACAATTTGAGAAATTAGCAGAGAAGCTCCAATCAAAAATAATAATACCAAATACCTACGCAGTTTAACAAACTTAAGTCGTCACAAAAACGTTAGGAAAGAACTACACAGTCTATCTACACTGTCTTAAACTCTAGGCTCTCCATCGTTATCGTCCCAAGCTGTTGGACTTTCGTCATTATCATCTTCAACTCTAGGCTTTTCGGCATTATTGTCATCAGTTCTAGGGTCTACCGTATTCTTGCTATTATAAGCTTCAAGCTGGTTACTATCCCCGTCTGTATTACCCTCAGCCACGATTGCTTCGTTGCCAACTTGTCCGCTTGAATTTTTAGATTTACGGACTCGTTTTGTTGAGTCTCGCAAGCCTTGTATAGCCTTAGGATCCCAGGTGTGTATAATTTAAAAAAACAATTTCCTAAAGTTCTTGAAATTTTTCATCGGTATTTTCGAATGTTCCGCCTTGCTTCCTCCGGACCATGAGCACTGACATAAAAAATCCTTGGTGAACAAAACATCTTTGAGCTTATAGATATTATTGTGTCTGAACTTGCTGAGCTTATTATTTGTACTGTCGCCTGTTGCTCCACCACTTGCATGGTCTCTTGCACTGGTTCATAATTTTTCATTGAAATCTCATATGGCTGAGTATATGTCTATAATAAAAAATTATGACTATTTATAAATGATAGACCAATGGTAAATAGCAAACCTAGAAATAATACGAAGTACGTGCGAGTACTTTTTAAGATAGCGATACAATATAAAACATAATTTACTACCTACAAAAAAAGGCAAAGTCCCGCGCCGTCGCGCTGCCCGTCACGCCACCTCGAGAAGAAGCGCAAAGCGTACCTCGCGAGCGTCGCGATGTATTTCGCTTAACCGCGCTGCGCAGCGTCAAACAACTAGCTTCTACGCGCATAGTCATGTCTCAGTACGAACTGATAGGCTCTGCTCAACTCGAAAGTGAAACGAAAAATGGGTATATAGTAGACACTTTAATTATATTTTGAGACTAATGTTTTGCTTTGCAGCTTCGCCCGTGGAGACTCTTACCCCGTGGGAACATTGTTTTTCTTTAATTAATACCGTGCCTTTCGAACATAAAACAAGGTATTTTATTAAAACAACTGCAGACAACAACAGAGAGACGGCTGTAAACAACTATAGATTCAAAAGTTGCACATTTTGAACTTGCGTCTACTTACTTACAACCTAGATGGTAACCTACCAACCTACCTACCTACAAACGACGCCTACAAAATAACAAGTAGGTATCTATACGAGATCTAGGTAACAATAAAAAAAAAACTCACCAAATATTCTGCCAGTGCTTCAAAGTTAATCTCGTTTCTCTTTGGTTGGCTTCCATAATAGATAGTTCGCTGTTAGCATCTTCATAGGTCCGAATGTTATTCCTTTTTAAAGAACATTTTAGGGTGTCCCACCCTGGTCCAGGTCTTGAATTTTCATCTTTTAATAACTTCAACGGGTATTTAGTACTTCTCGGAGGCCACCGTAGAAGTACCTTAGTTTTCCACAGTGCAGGAATGACTGACAGATTGGCAACACCTCTCTCTATAGTCTGAACTATTTTAAAAGGCATGTTCTGTAAAAAACAATAAAAACATACTTATAAGTAGGTATTATTCAAGAAACGAAAGATAGAAGTAGCAGGATCATAAAATCACGAAACTACCTATCCAGTTTTTGTGGAAAATAATGCTACATGAAACTATAACATATTAAATACCTAAACTTAACGTAACAATTATTCATACAAAAAACCTACAGACACAAAAACAGAGGTACCTACTACAATATTCAGCTCTTGGGGTGACTGTTACACACATAAATGCTAATATAATGTTGTTATAATTCAATTATTTGTTAATTGGAATTCTTATACAGCTATGTGCTGAATAGTTTGTGCCCAAATTAGAGTTATACCAGCAGAGGATGCGCTGTCTACGATGTTATTCAGCAAGTTTATACAGCCAATGTTTTCACTGTGCACTGTAAAAATACTGTCTTAGAGCACTTTTGTGCTACTCGGGAAGGATCCTTCAGTTCTTTACTTTCAACTACCTTTCTTTCCCTTTTTGTTCACGAATTCTTCGCCGCTGTTTGCACCTAGCTTCTGACGTTTCTTAATTGCCCTTGCAGGTTTATGTGAAATAAAATATTTTGATTTTGATTTTGTTTTTCTTGAGCTTTCTTAGGACCACAAGCTACCTTTCTTTATGCGCAAGGCGCTTCTTTCCCTTATCAGTCTTAAAAGCTTTTTTCTGAAACTGGTTGTAGAAGGTGGCGCATGAACGTGACTTACAGAAAAGATCCCGGATGGTGTACCCATATTTTCATAAACCTCGTGGGTGGAAAGCGCGTGATTCACAGAAGAGATCTGGGATTGTGTTCCTATATTTACATTTTCACCGTCGCTAGGAACCCAAGAAGCGGAACTCGGGGACGGAATTGGTGTTGTTACTTTGTAATCAAATTGTGTGAAAACTTCATCTTCATTGGTTTTCAGAACTTTTGGCGAGTTGCGAGTTGTTGCTAAGCTGTCAGGCGCAAGAACACTTGGAATTGTTGTTTTTGGTTGAGTTACTGGATTCATGTGGCTCTGAAAAGCATAATATAACTGTATTACGTTAAATGAGAAAAGTTGACAAGACGTACGTTATAACGTGTTACTAAAAAAGTTGGAAATCTGAAAAAGTTAAATGTTTAATATTTAAGTTTGTTAAAATAAATGTTTACTATGTTAGCAAACAAAGCAAGCAAGCCAAACCAAGTAAGTGCAGTTAGAAAGATAACTTGGAGCTTATAAAAAAAACAAATTGATTCCTCTTTAATAAGTATATAACATAAAACAAAAAAAAAATAACCAACAACAATATCAGTTGTACCATATTCAATAGTAGCTTGTTATCATGAAGCGAACAATAATGTCAAATGTCGTACATCCGACACCAAGAGATGAGAAATAAACAGTTAACAAAGTTAGTTATGCCTCATCCGACAAAATACAATCAAACACACAGCAGTCAATAATGTAGGAAGTGGTACATCCTACAATACTATTTATTGAAAAAATTAAAAGAAAAAACTTTTTTATTAACAAGTATTAATAAAAGCTTGTTTTAAAAAGTTTTTTTTAATAATTTTTTGAACTTTTTAGTATTTATGATGGGGGTTTTACTACCGCGTAGTTCGTAGCAGCGACGAGTGCGCTCCTCCCGCTAACATTGGCCGAAGTGACAGATACGCGCTGCGCGCTGCCGTCTGTTCCCCTCCCAAGCCCCGCAGCCACTGTCTCAATGTACTATACAATACTATTGTGCTATTAATCGTGCGCACTGAACGCGTACCTACTACTTTTTCCAGTTGAAAAAACAAAGATGGTTGATTTTAGATTTTTTTTTTTTGTAAGACCTTTAATGCAATAATTTTAAAATCGCAAAAATGGAGATACGACAATGTTAATTGCTATTACTGTAATCAAAATACAAGTAAGTATGTTTATTTTTGTTTTAAATAAAATTCCTTTGACATCAGCGGAACGAAAAAAGATATAGAGAACGTTTGAAGCAAAATAATCCTATGAAATGGAATGAAAAAAAGAAAAAAGATGCTGAGGAAAAATAAGAGACTTTATAAAGATATCTGCGATAACAGAGACCGAAAAAGCTATTGGACGTACAATTTGGCGGCAACTGAAACAAACACAGTTGAAACACAATGACAAACTAAACAAAAACTAGTCGTAAACTCTACGACATGTCCGGTTTCGGACTGTACAAACTTGAAAGGTGGTAGTTTGTTCTATTCTATCAATAAAATTAAACTACATATGGGGTCGGAACCCACCCTCCACGTGAATGGCAGCCGTTTTTGTTTTGATCGCCATTTATGGAGAGTGTACTAAAAGTAAACAGTAACTTTGAAATTTAAAGCCCAATTATCATAAAAGAAATACTTTTAGCAATGGAAAAGTATTAACAATGAGTTAAATAATTCAAATAACAACATTAAATGCTGCATCATATTGAAAATAAATGCTACAAGAACAATTTTACGTTAAAAATAACATCGTTTTTTTTTGTTAATCAAGGTTATTATTACAAAATTCACCCCGGGGGAACTACTTTTTTGTCTATTCGCCTAACAGCTGTTAAGTTCACCTAAATAATGATACCAAAAAATCGATTCTATGGTATTTCGTTTAAGAGATTTTGTTGGTTGAACGCAGCCCTTCCGTACGTGCTGTTAAGACACACTTTAGAAATCCCTTTAAAAAAAAAACGATTCAAAGAATATATTTAATTAAGGTCACAAAATACAGAAAAAGGGAAACTTGGTCAATATTCTGACTAGCGACCTATCCGGTAGGAGTCTCAACCCGAACTGGCGCTACTGCCTGACCGATGCATTGAGTTTAGACAGAAATGATGATGTGGTGGCTGACTAGGCACATAAGGGTGTATTCTAGGGATGTAACAACCCCCCCTTTAAGAGGAACTTTACGGTTTTCATGGAAAGTTACGAATTTATTCTTAACCTTGGAAGAGGAATTGTTTCGGGTTCCGGATCGTTATCTGAGGTGTCATCGTTTTGTAATTTAGGTTTTGTTTTGCAGCCAGAATATTTTCCAAACTTCTTACAAAGTAAAGTAACTAATAAAAATTAAAATTAGAATGAATATAAGGTAAGTCAAAAGTGGATAGTGAGAACTATATTCAATTAGGTTAGGACTACGACTATTTATAATTTTATCAACATCTGACAATATTTGATTGTTGATAACGCTAGGTAGTTTTTCTAAGTCTATATTTGACAATTTAGAGGGTAACAATTTGGGCTTTGATATGTTAAACTTTTCTAGATTACAACAGGCTTCAATAATTAGATTAAAATCAGAAACTATAGTTTTAACATTTATGTCAATGTTGTTTTTTCCAAACAGTTGTTTATTTCTACAATAAGCCGTACAATTAGGTCGAATATTAAGTACACCAGTACCTAATATTTTGAACTCTATTAAATCAGATTTACACTGAATAGAAAGTTTAGTAGGTTCAGATTGGACAAATATCCATCTGTTTCCTTGCAATTCTTGCCAAATATCTATTTGACCATACATTAATTTAGTTTGACAGTACTTAGGTATTTCTGTAACAATTTTTGTAAGTATATCAGTTTCACAGATTGGTGTTGCTTGAATTGAGTGTGTGTCCGTATCGTCACAAATATAAACTCTATTTGCGGGTTCAGTACAGGATTTTAGATTACTTATACAAGTGTATGTTAGTTTATCTTTACTAATGCCAACATAATTACAAGATGGTACAATCATAGCATAGGAATTTGGTTCTTCCATGTTGTGCGGTATAGGTACTGAAATGGCCTTAAATAGATCTAATTCAAAAGAGTGTACAAGTGGAATTTTGATTACAAAGACTAACTTATTGTTTACAAAATAACATGACAACTTTGACAAATCAATCAAAGCATGAATAGTATCTAAATCTAAATTTATAGGCAGTTCTTCATAATTAGATAATTTTCTAGTTTATTATACAACTGATTTGGTGTCATGACCGATGGGTGAAGAGTATTAGTTTTAGCGAATAGCATTGCATTTACAAGGTCGTCTAATTTAAACGACAGAGTAAGTAGACAAGATGATAGTTCAGTATAGACATCGTTCATCTTTGATTTTATGTACAGCTTGTCAGGTATAATTGACAGATTACTAAAAGTACTAGATAGATTAATAATAGCGTCATTCAAACGGACTTCGTTTGTGGTTATAGTTTCAAGAGTTTTGTTGTAACGGGAAAGAGCCGTGCTTGTTACAAGAATATTATCCTTTAAAATGGACGCAAGCTTAATATTATTATTATTTAGGGTTTGAATGGCGTTATTATATCTTATGGCATCGTCTTCATCCATTGTGCCAATGACTTGTTTGAAAAGAGAGCCAACTCCTGTTAACCAAGCGGATCTCTTTTCCCGCCCAGATGTTAAATGAGATATGGCATTGAAGTCTTTCAGAATATCGGTAAGTCGCAAAACCAGAGGCTGTAGTATATTTGTACATTCAGATTCTTTAAGTATTGTATTTTGTTGGCACAAAAGCGTAGAAGTTTTTAATGCATTGTTTATATTGTCTATATGAGGTTTTATATATGTAATATCTATAGGTACAAGTAAATGAATATGATCACTAGTCTGTTTCATGATTCCTATTGGCTCAAAGTATACGCCAGGGCTTTAGGCAGGGCAGATCAAATAAAATAAATTTCTATACCATCAGTAATTTTGAGTTTTTTTACTTAGATCAGTTTTATTTACGATTTTGATGTTAGTATAATTATGGTTGTTTTTTTTTTTTTCACTAAAGTGTGCTCATAATTCCAGATGGATTGCAACGAAAATGTATCTGGCAAACAAACTCCATTACATCGCCAAATAGTAACTGCACTGTTTATCGAGAGATCTCCTAGCGGAACATTGCGCGTGCCAACCAATGATCAAGTTCTTTTAGAACAACCTTCATCGGGTAACTTGCAGCCTTTGCAACTTAGTGAGCAGTTCGATATTACATGACATGAAGAAATTGCTAATCCTAGCCTGCCTATTGAAGAAAAATAGGCATGGGTATCTTGCCATTATCTCTTGTAAGTCGATTCAGGAAGCGAGATCGATGATAAAGATGATTACATGGAAGAGACTATCCGGCAAATTTTCTGAGGCTATAGTGTATTCACGGAGACGAGTTAGTAGAGCGCTATCTCACTCACACAATTTTTTAACTGCGATTGGTCAGTGATAAACGCTAAGGCGTTGTACAGAGTAAGAGTACTTTTTAGTCTTCTCATACTTCCCGTACTGTGCAGACGTGCTCTTACTTGTGACTGTATACTCAACTCGTGAACTGGTTTGTGTATTGGATTTTATGATTGATTGCTTTCTTGAGGACTTGACGGCTTGTAAAACGGACTTTTCATTATGAATTGAAATAGTTCGATAATGGCAGATAGCGAAACCCTGCTGAGAAAGGAAAACGGCGGGCTTTTTTGTCTACCGAGAAGACTATGATTTTAAATATGTACCACGCAATGAGAAATGCAGACGCTTCGGCCTCCAACGGTGACATTATGAAAGCTATTGCATCTTCTTTAGGTGTTCACTGGGCTTTTGTTCATAGAATTGTAAAAGATAAAAATCATAGTGATGAGCTAAAATCCCCGGAGAAAAAAGAAAAAGAAAAAGTATTTGTTGTGACTCGCACAGGAAGATCACATACTAAAATAAACACACAATGGTACAAAAATGATAAAAAAACAAATTACTTGGAATTAAAAAATAACTAAAAATAATAAAACAGAAGGTCCTGCACGAAGCCAAAAGGCCCCTACCTCAGCATGATGCTACGACATTTAAAAGAAAAATGTCGCAGCGCTGGTATTCTGATAGGGCCCGAGCGATGTGAAGTCACGGGCAGTTACAGTATATATAAATAATCAGTATTAAAGATAGATAAAATGTGGTATGTTAGAAAATAAAACAAAACACCGTCAGCGCCAAACGTAACCTCATTATTTGTCAATGCCATAAGTGTCTGAGGCACTCTGTGGCACAGAGTACATTTTTTACTCTGTGGCATCCGTCGGCCCGTGACACTGACAAGCAAAGGGTCGCAGGCGCCGACATTCAGCGAATATAAATACAAAAAAAAACAATTCGGAGCAGTGCAGTAGTGTAGTGAATTTACAATAAAAGTGGACTGTGGTAGTGAATCGGGAAACGGCATTGATTATGTAAATAGAAATAAACTAGTGATGCGAGTGCTATTAAATTATGAATTTTTTAAATTATGAATTATGAATTAAATTAAGAAATTGAAGCCACGTGTGTCAATTTTTGATACGATTGATAACTTTACAAAATGTGCCATCAGAAATATAGTCCACAATTTCTTCGCGCAGAATTAAATACCTACTCTAGACAAGATTTTAAAGAAAATCAGTGATGATGAAACTTTGGGCACTATAAAGAGAACGACGCTACATAAAATATTGAAAAAAAAAATGGTTTTAAATTCTGTAAGAGAAGCAGAAATAGCTTATTGCTGGATCGCGATGACATATTCTTTTGGAGAAGAAATTATCTGCGAGATATCTAAAATGCACAAGAAAATCATCAAAAAATTTACTATCTCAAAAGCATGGGTCGATACCACAATGAAAAGCAGGCGAGACACTTTTATTAAAGGATAACGACTGGCTTGAAAACACCTTCAGGTGTGTATATTTTTGATATTATTGTCAATGAAATTTTGAAGCCCAAGGTGACTAGGTGCTAATGACCCGTTTATAGTTCTTTTGTCATAAATGAGCATTATTTTAATAAAACTTTTTCCCATTTTTGTACAGTAAACTGTCCCAGGTGTGCACAGTGTATACAGAGAATAATAATGGATCTACCATTGTTATTCTCTGTTATTATCATTACGTTATTGTTATTTTTTTCATTGTTGAAACACGTGTTTTATTACATGTTTTATATTTTCGTTTCAGGAAAAAGCAAAAGACTGATTATTACTCACACTGGGAGTGAGGATGGATTTGTCGTAGGTGGTCTGAATATATTTGAGTCGACAAAACAAGGCAATTATCACAAGGAGCTGAATGCCGAAGAATTTGAAAATTGGGTCAGAGAAGTTTTAAATAAAGTAGATGATAATTCTGTAATAGTCATGGATAACGCCTCCTATCACCCTACAAAAATAGAGCGAATCCCAACGGCCAAATGTAAAAAAAAAACAGGCAATCATCAATTGGTTACGCGTAAAAAATATTAGCTGTAACGATGAAATATTAAAACGTGAATTATTAAAAATCGTTAAAAATCATAGACAGCAATACGACGCTTGCATTATAGATGAAATGGCAAAATTACAAAATAAAACTGTATTAAGACTGCCGTCGTATCATTGCGAATTAAATCCAATTGAGCTAGTGTGGGCTCGAGTTAAAGGAAATGTAGAAGTACCTATAAAAAATTCTTACCAAATAAATGGCTCTCAAATACGACAGATGAAGTCACAGGTATAAACTAAGCAAACTTTTAAGAAGCGCAGTGTGAACGCGCATTTACATTTCTAAGGTATTGTTAACGCCGACTGACCTTAAAAAAGTTTTTTTTGTCTTTGTCATTTGTATGACAATGTGTGATAGAGAAGGCGCTATTCTAACTCGTCTCCGTGAATACACCATAGTAACGAAGATGACGTGGTTGAAGGAGAAATTTCTCCAGCCCAATTAGTTGACTTCGTATGGTCTGATAATATAGAAAATTTCACTGGAGTAGAGGAGATTTATAGAAAACAACCAGGACCTAATATAATTTGGAAAGATCCTTTAGAGATATTTTGCACAATATGGGATCGTAGCAACATGGAAACGATTGTTATAGAAACGAATGAATATGCATGGCAAGCGATAATACGTCAAACCGAAAACTGTAATAATGTGCCTTTTCATTCCCGCTTATGTGACTGGGTCGCTGTAACTATGGAAGAAATCAGTGTTGCCAACTCCAAAAGTTTAAATTATCGAGTTCCCACGTCGAAATTATCGTATTGTGGGCTTTTTAAATCACGAATAAAATCCTAAACATTCATCAACATTGAAAACAAACGACAATAACTAGTCAAAGGAGGAGAATATGCCAAGTTACACCACTAGTAGCGCTAGCAGCACAAACCGCCAAACTTTACACACGACCATGGAGTGTATCACAGGTCACAAGAGTCTTTGTTTAATTTTTCAGTCTGTGTTCACGAAATATAAAGCTAGCTAGAAGAAAATATATAGTTTAACTAGCTTTTGCCAGCGGCTTCGCCCGCGTGGAGCACGAAAATGACCCCACAGGAACGTACTTCTGGGGTAAAAACTATCCAATGTGATAATTCTGGTTATAAACTATATGTGTGCCAAATTTGATTCAAATCCATTCAGCCGTTTTTGCGCGATTGACTAACAAACATCTAAACATCGAAATATCCAAACATCAAAACAGACATATAAACTTTCACATTTATAATAATGAGTAGGATCTGAGAAAACCATAAGGATGCCTACAGTATATAATGCGGAGTCGCGGCACGTCACGGTCGAATGGAAATTAGTGTTATTATTTTCATTCGAAAGAAATGTGATGGAAAGGGAGAGAGAGACATTGACATGTTGATGTTGACATACTTGACAGTTAACTTTGACCTTTTGTTGACATTTTGCGCTGTATTTTGTCTGACAAATACGTTTTATTCATGGAACTATTTTTTTTCAAAGCTCAAAATTATCATACATTTCACAATCACTATCGTACATCGTACCATTGGCCAAATTATCGTACGCCCCCATAATTATCGTACGGGTTGGCAACACTGGAAGAAATGTATAAGTTTTTTTCTATATTAGTGTATAAGGGGTTGTGTTACAGGGGTAGAATAGATGAATATTGGTCAACGGGTGTTTTAGGAATGCCTGAATTACGAAGAATTACGAGGAGAAATCGTTTTCTTTTGATTTTGAGTGCTTTACACTTTGTTAATGATTATGAAAGCTATGGAACCCTTCGTGTAAATGGACATAAAACTGCTAAAATTGTTGCATATTGCAACCAGAAATTTCAGGAAATGTATACTCCCAGAACACATTTAAGCCTGGACGAATCTCTCCTCCTTTGGAAAGGCAGGCTACGCTGGATACAATGTATCAGAACTAAGGCTGCAAGATTTGGAATTGGAAGTGATGAGTTGTGTGAAGTTGAGACGGGCTACGTGCTAAATTTAAGCATATATTCTGGCAAAAACACAATATCTTCTGAACCCGTTCATGGTTTTACATGCGCAACTTCAAAAATCGTGCTAACGCTAATGGATGGATACTTACATATCGGCCACTGCCTCGTCATGGATAACTTTTATAACAGTGTAATTTTAACACGATTTATGAAGAATCACCGCACTGATGTACTGGGCTCGCTTAATCGTAGAAGAGTCGATACTCATTTCGACGTCAAAAACCTAAAAGACAGGCGCTTGCAGAGGGGTACTATGCTGGCGCGTCACTGTGGAGACATTTGTGTATTGTCATGGAAAGATGTTAAACTGGTAAGAGACTGAGCCTGAGATACAATTCCATCCTCACTGCGGTGATCAATGGATGATATTGGTTGCACCTGTGACCGTGTACTGGTCTCATGAGACCCAATATTTGATGAGGACTGCTGCTCTTGGACACATAAGAGAGTATTATGATCTTTGGATCCACAGTGTTTGCACCAATTCTTATGAGTGCATTCGTTCGCATAATGCTTCCTCAAGCACTTAAAGCAATGTCCTGATTTGAATGCCCACGATTTCCTAGCCTTAGGATGAAGTGCATTGAATTTTCTACACTTGTATAGACTATGTAATGGCTTTTGACAATAGGAACATTCAGTTGAATTTGGAGTCACCTGATGTAAATGTCTCTGAAATGATGGTCCTGGATTTGCTTCAGACTGTTGATGAATTGCTCTCCTTCTTGATGGAATTGATCTGTGTTCAGCTTCAGCGATGGTCAGGTGCAGTCTGCACTGCTCATCCAGGAGTTCCATTAATTGATCAAGGGAAGGCAATTTGTCCTGATCCTTGCCATATCGTTCCTCAAACAAGGATCTGATCCTGACTGGTAACTTCTGCAAAATTTTAAAAAGTATTAAATATGACCACTCCTTGACAGGCATCTTTAATTTATCAAGCGCTTGAATAGACTCTCTAAGTGGATCATATATATCCTTCCTAAGGCTTGATGACTAGGTTGAATTGTGGGTAATTTGAGAATGCTATCAATATAGGTATCTAGCAATAGTCTAGTATTATGGTATCTACCTTCAAGTAGGTTAAGCGCTACCTCGTAATTGGCATCGTCCATAGGTAACTGTCTGACTAGTGACAGTGCCTTCCCTACCAGTGATGCACGAAGATAATAGTGCTTTTCTGCATCTGATAAATTTGCACGTTCATGAACTAATGATTGAAATAAATCATAGAATGGAATCCAATCCATAATACCACCTGAAAACCTGGGTAGCTCAATGAATGGCAGTTTGGCATGTAAATCTGAATTATTACCTTTGATTTTAGGTGTCTCATTACCTTCTAAATGGGCCTGCTCTACCCTTAGTAGGTACTCGTTGATTTGAGAGAAGTCCGCCTTAAAGGTGAACGGCAGGCTTGTATGGGAATTTCGTACCGCTAACAATATTTCGTGTTTTGGGATGTTTTTTAATTTAATTGGTAGTTAATATGATAGAGAAGCTCTTTTAAAATTCTTAGATTTTTAGAAGTTGGGACGCAAAAGTTATAACCAGTTTTATTTTTTAAGGTTATGTACAAGTGTAACAATTTAGTTTGTGATATATAGGTACATAAACATTGTTTTGGTGATAAAGTAAATATTCTAAATTGCTTGTCGCTATCTTTGTAGTGTTTTACTTATCAATAAGTAGGTATATTGAGATGAGGATTGTACCTACTCAGTGGGGTGCATTAGGAGATACCTATGTCCAGCAGCGGACCGCAACAGTTTGATAATGATGAAGTTCTGATGAGGTTTTGTGTGTAAATAAATACAACAATACTTTGGTTTTGTAAGTACATTTAGTTTATTGTACTTTTAATTAATTCATTCTTGCTAATTATATCTATTGTTATTTTTATTGCTAAATAACAACAATTGCAACATTCCAGAGCGAAATGTTGTTAGATTTTTTTTTTTTTTTTTTTTTTTTTTTTTTTTTTTTTTTTTTTTTTTTTTTTAAAGTTGCCCCACACTAGGAATTTCTTCCTGTATCGTGGGTGCGTTTACAAACATAGAAAACTCACAAGCACAAACACCCAGACCCGGAACAATTACTTGCAGATCATACAAATATTTGTTCCGTGCGGGGATCGAACCCGCGACACGCCGCGCAGCAGTCGATCGCTCAGCCATTACGCCAACCATGTCGTCAAGATGTTTAACATGTGATGTTATATGCCTTTCCTTATCTTTTCCGTATACTCTGTCTAAGTTAGAGCAGGCAAGGTATAGTTTAAACAGGCAATTTGGCGCGTTTTTTTCGGAATGTGCAGACGAGCACACAGTTTTTGATGGCTGGGCTGCATTACGAGTTACGATAAAATCGATTTGAGCGTGCTCACACCCGTTCCGATTTAACGTGACCGCGATAACGACGTCCCGTGAATCGTCATAGATGACGTCATGACATGTGCTATCTTACGATAACGCCAACCGTGCCTTAAACTAATATCACCGTGAGCGCTGTCATAAGTGATAGATGTGCTGTTTTGTTTTGAGTCGCATCATATCTTTAGCTAACTTAGATTCGTTAGACATTGGCTAGACTCGCCACCTAACCAAATAAAAAGAAGAAAATTGTGGTGTATATAGGTTTTGAGTGAGCACTGTTAGCGAGTTCACGGGCATTCCGTATTGTTGACAAAAATTACAGCTATTAGCTGTCATAATCGTGACATCTAAATCGGAAAACACCAAATGATTCATTTCATTTCATTTATTTGCATATCGTATATAATGTGAATTAAGTTGTTACAAATAGGCTTAAAGCTAAGATACAGTTATGGACCCTGTAAGGGCACAGCAACATAAGCATGGATAAATAACTAAAAATAAATAAAATAGGTTAGAATATGAAAATTCTTAATTCAATTCATGTGAGCGCTGTGTGCGATATTTTTCTCATTCGGAAAGCAGCCTCAATGAGTCGTCCCGACAATTATGAGGGCCAACTTCTAAAAACATAACTGCGTTTAGTTTACGCTTTAATTACTTTATTCATTCCAATCTTTTTATACATATTATTAATAAATCCCATCTTCTAAACTAGTACACTTACACGAAAATAAATGGCTTAGTTGCCTTAATAAGTGGTACAAATTCTATATCAGGAAAACATAAAAAGTATGCGGTACGAAATCTGCCGTTCACCTTTGCAGATTCTTCTTCCTGAACATCTTCCATTTGAAGTAATTTCTCATAGGCTGAAATGAACTCACCGTAATACTTATCAAATTGGCGCTTAGCAACATTAGCCGAAATCGATGACTATTTTGATCGATGGTATTATAAAAATTCGTTAACATTCGATGTTTAGATGTGAACTGTGCTTTGCACTTATTATATTCAGCTGACGGCATCGTTTTGATTTACTTAAACTACTATTAACTTAATAAATTACTTGTTTTAATCACTAAACAAACCGGTACCGGTACTACTTGACGTAGGTACGTAACTGGCGCCTGGCGGGCGGGCGATGTACTTGTTAGTTGGCGGCAAATTACCACCGACCGCGACCGCTCTCGAGCCGAATGATCCGACGAATCACGCAATTATCACCAACGATAAACTCCGATGAACTTGATGATGATTAATAATACCCGTTGATCCGATGATTGACGAAATGCACCGAGTTTTACTGAATGCTTTGGCACACAGCAATGGCGTCCCTCGTTGCGCTCGCGCTGAATGTCGTTCAAACCGATGAGATGACCATTGTAGCTATCGCGCAGACGTGATAACTCCTTTGTGCTTGATGACTTCTTCTTGATTCCCCTTATGGGCCACCAAATAATGTTCACTCCGGTTGGCGGGTTCGAATCGCAACCGGCTTGTATGATGAGGTAGTTGACTGATTCTCGTGAACATCGGTGGCAAAATGAAATAAAAGATATCACTTTAGTAATCGGTGTATTGAATTACCAGTATTAGCACACACACATGACCATAACTTGAACTTGATAATTGGTTAAATTTTACAGGAGATGCGTTGAATAGGACCGCTCTGCCCCGTGACCAGAGAGCGAGAAGAGAGAGAAAAACTATAAATTCACACAAGTAGTGAACTAGTGTTGCACGCAACGAAAATTAAAGTTTCGGTACAAATACATATAAAATATGATCAAGCTATGGAAGCCAAAACTTACAACTATCATTTATTAAAAATATGCAAACATGTTAATTTGAGTTAACATTCTTTTTTTTGCACCCAATTATGTATAGCACTAATCTCGTGCGTTGTTAAATCGGCAACGCAATCGTCACATATTATTTCAGAAAAAAAAACTCTTGTGACCCACCCTGCTGTATATGCTCTTGCATGTACATTGAGGCGTTCCTGAGCAGTAGATCGTGGCACCGTTCGTGACATATGGGGCGTATCTACATTACTTTCACCCAGATACTGCACATCTTTTTCGGAAGGTACAAACAGCTGTATCAGTTTAACCAGCTGGTCTGCCGAATCATCTTCACAATTAAAAGTATCTGAGTGACATGATATAAAGTAACTAGTAACGATCTAAAGGTGTTGATGAAGGTGGGTTATTATTTCTGAAATTATACGCCCGCACTTGTCCAAAAAAGTTTTCCATTGGATCTGAGGTAAAATAGCGCGGGTGCATTATTTTCAAGTTTTTCTTTTGGAAGAATTGCTACAGCCTTAAATAACTTTGAAGAGTTACAATCCAATTTTTTAATGAAGGCACAGTTGTATCCCTACCTTTAACATCCACAAAACGTATTTCTTTTAATTTTTTTACGGCTTTTTGCAAACATTTTTGGTGTGGTGACCCTGATGTACAGGCTGCGCGTAAGGGTTTCCTTCTTGACGTTTTACTTTTTATGCTAGCACCATTTACAGAGTCGAACAGATCGTCAAAAAATGAAACTGTTTCAGTAGTATTTTCGAGGGTGGAGCTAACTCCTCTTCCTCAGCATATTGAGCTGGAACAAATGACACTTAAATTTAACTTGGTAAGATAATTGTAATAAAAATTCACATGTCAGTTTATGACTGATCTAAATAAATAAATCAAAATTGTTTGATATTACTATACTATAGCAAACGCTAGTACTTAGAAGACAAAATTATCATTTCTATTAAGTTAACAGACAATTAAGGAGAAAAAATCTATTGGTATCACGGAAATACTTAGAAAATTGAGATATGTAATTCAGAGTAGCTGCAACTGTTTTGCTGAAAACTCGAGCACAATTCTTCACCTAGAAAGAAGTTTAACTATGATTAATTAAAAACACTTACAGCACAAAACTTTTTTTTAAACTCTATCAGCCGAATACTCGAACGCAAATTAATTTAAAATAGCCTGGTGTCTTTATCACCTCAATATAATATATTTATTTAGGTATATAAAGGTTTGTTTTATAGCTACGTATTATACGTACTATATTATGTTTTGTAGCAACGGGAATTCATGAGTATTATTATTTATTCATGAGGATAAGTGCCACATTAAAGGCCGCGTACTGTACTTATGTGGTTTAATCCATTCTTTCTAACTTGCCTTCATCTTTTTAATTTTATCTGGTATAACCAATTCGTCGTTTAATTTTGGCATCACCTTCATTTGCGGATGACTGCAGTCCGTTTGATAAATTTCGGTAATGTCGCTACATTTTGAAATTTTTCCTTTGTATTTAATATTATTGGTCAAAAAGTTGTTTCTTAACCCTTCAATTAAGTGAGGCGGATCAAATATGACACTTATTTTGTTTCTCTGAATTTCGATGACACCATCTAAAACAGAATTAATATTACCATTATTATACGTATAACTAGCTCCACCTGCCTGATACCCCCTGCATAAAAAGGATCAGTTATTTGTTATCTTACTAATATAAATTATAAATTTGAAAGTTTGAGACGATGGATCATGGATGGATGTGGGGAACCCCCAAAATGTATTGTTTTTTTTTTGGTTTTTTTGTGTGAAACACTTAATGCGGTTCACAGAATACATCTACTAACAACTACTACAACAACAACAACTTCTGTGACTTCTACCTCTAAAGCCATAGCTAGCACATCAGAAAAAAAAAACTAAAAACAGACCCAAGACCCCCGAGTTTAGTGATACAGAATCAGATCCACCTGCTAAAAAACAAAAATCAGCATATAATTTTAACGATAAATGGCTTTCTAATGCCATTTACAGTAGATGGTTATTGAAAAAAACAAATGAAGGTCAATCAGTGGCTTACTGTAAAATATGTGACACCAATGTTACTAATCATAAACCTGCCTTAGATAAACATATGGCAACGATAAAGCACCAAAACAACATGAAAACAATAGCATCTAATAAACCCATTCAAGAACTCTTCACATTCAAGCCCGAAGACCAGCTTGTTAAAAGGGCTGAATTAAAAATTAGCGCATTTATCGCAGAGCACAATTTACCGCTTTCATTAGTGGATGATTTAGTGCCTTTTATGGCAAATATATTCCCGGATTCGAACATTGCTAAAAAAGTGACTTTAGGTCGCACCAAAGCCACAAACATAATAACAAAATTAATAGCGCCGGCTTGCGCTGCTGATTTAGTCAATATAATAAAAGAGCCCGGAATTTTTTTCAGTCTCATCATGGACGAGACCACTGATAATACAGTAAAAAACAATGTGCACTTTCAAAAATATTTTATAACCCGCAAACAGAAAGTGTAGAGACTAAATTTCTCGATATGTTTGAAGCTGATTCTGGTAAAGCAGAAGACTTGAGTGCAGGTATACTAAACTGGCTGGAAGTACGTTCGATTCCACTTAAAAACTTTATAGGATTCGCGTCTGATACCACAAACAGTATGGTTGGCGAGCACAACTCTGTTTTTTCACACTTAAAAGAAGAGGTACCAGAAATTACTTGCATAAAATGCAGTTGCCATCTCATACATCTTGTGGCCTCAAAAGCATGTTTAAAGCTACCAAGATCAATAGAAGACATGTTAAGGAATGTTTCTGCACATTTCTCCAGGAGCTCAAAGAGACATTTAAAGTTACAAGAATTTCAAAAGTTTTTCGAGGTTGACTGTCATAAAATTTTGAGCCCATCGAATACCCGATGGCTTTCTCTTAAAGCCTGTTTTGACAGAACACTGGAACAACATGACGCTTTAAAGGAATATTTTCGCATGGAAGTTTTTGTGGATCCCAGCAAAACAACAGAAACCATTTTGGCAACCCTAAACAACCAAGTAGTTAAAATTTATCTAGAATTTATGTCTTACACCCTGGAACTTCTTAACGACTTCAATAAATTATTTCAATCAGAAAAACCACTACTTCACTGTCTACAACCGGAAGTCGAAACAATAATAAAAACAATAGGCTCCAATTACTTACAATTTAATTACATGAAAATCACACCTGCCTTCAAAATAGAATACGCTAATCCAAGAAATTACTTGCCCTTAGAAGCTATATATCTGGGGATTTCAGCACAGGCGTCTATAAAAGAATTAGAAGATGACAATCCTTCAACCTCCACTAGAGCTGATATAGCAAATCTTAGAAAAAACTGTCTGGCGTTCTATATTGAAGTCATCAATCAAATCAAGCAAAGGTTTGATTTTAGTGATCCAATATTTGAAACGATATCCGTCTTACATCCTAAAGAGGCACAATCATTTAATATTAAGGATTTGTCAAAAGTAATAAAGAGATATCCAGTTTTAAAAGAGTGTCTCAATGAACAAGATCTTCACACAGAATGGCGTCAACACGCTTTTCTGGAACACAAAGAACTGGATTTATCACCAAATTTAAATGCAGAAGATTATTTGAAAGCTGTGTTCCATTTAAAGAATGTCGGGCAGGAGCCTATGTTTCCAAATCTGCGAAAAGCATTCGCCCTCCTTCTTGTTCTTCCCTTCTCTAACGCTTGTGTTGAAAGAGTTTTCAGCCAGCTGAAACTTATTAAAACTGACCATCGCAACAGGCTAAATACAGACACAATAGCTGCTCTAATGACAGTCAAGCAGAATGTTAAAAGTGCTATTGATTATGCACCTCCTAAATCACTTCTAACAAGTCATATGGAGTTATATTAACAACTTAACTTTCAAAATTATTTCTGTTAACCTAAAGGTTTGTAGAACGCTGTTTTTCGCATTAATTTGCTTTGCTACTAACATTTTATTTCGTTGACAAACTGCATGTCTAAGTTTGCAACTTAAACTAATAAAAATAAAAATATCTTAAGCATAAATATTTTATTGCAGGTGCAAGCAAGTAAAATTTCTGTAGAAAGTGCGGAAACAAATCAAAGATTTTTAATTAGTGTGATTAAACCTCTAAAATTATTACATAACGATATTATAAAAAACTAATGCTGGGTTGGTGGATTTGATGTTATTTTTTTGTCTCCAATTCCCTAGATATTTAAATATTAGTTTTCGTCTTAATATAATAAGCCTGTCTAATTGTCACGTATTGTGATTTCAGAAAAAAAGAAAATTTTAAAAAGTATAGAACAAAATTTAATGAAAGCGATTCACAAGTACTCAATTTAATACACATTACAGAGAGATAACAATGTCAGAGAGGTAACAACGTCGATAATGTAAGTATTTTTTTTTTTTTTTTTGCATTGAGGCCATTTTGCCCTTAATTAACAGCCCTCTTAATTAAGAACATATGGTAAAAAAGTACCTTCTGAGGGTTCTATACATATCGAATATTAGTAGTTAGTTCAGTGTAAAACTAACAGATGCACCCTCTTGTGGATTTGGTTCAATCTAATAGAATAAGTTAGGTGCTCAACTAGAATATAGTAACAACTGTGAAGATGGCGCTGCGAACAAATGAAACTAGAGTCTGTTTATCATAAGATTAAATACACCATTAGACAACATAGATTCCTTTATATTCCGCCATTTTGCTGACATCAATTTGCCTCCGACCTCAAAAATAGGAAATTTAAAAAAAATGTAACTTTTGCAGCAAAAATGTAACATTTCAGAAAATGAAACGTAACTTTTGACTTAAGGGCCCTGGCAACACTGATAAAAATATTAATTCAAGTCCTGTTGAAGAAAACGACCCTCGTCCCAATATGGATGTAGGACATGACGTACATGCCAGTATTTTAAATTCCGTTGATCAGAATCGTAACAATATTGAAGACCCTGATTATACCCGAAACCCACGACGATGATTCTGGTGAGCCGTCATCAAAATACAATGGTAGACCTAAAAAAGGACGCAAGAGGAAATACACAGACCAGAACAGCATCATAAAAAAGAATTTGAAAAATTTTGGAGTTCTGGTTCTTATGAAGCAAGGTGTGCAATATTACAGGGCAGCGTTATTGAAGTCAAAAAGAAAAGAAGCTATTCTATTAATTCTAAGCTTGCTTTTAGTAGAAAATACAAATTGTGTAATAGTCCTGTATGTAAAAAAGCTTTTTTGTTTACACTTGGCATTAGTCAATCTAGAATCGACGTGGCACTTAACAAATTTAGGGAGCAAGCTTCTATTAGTGACAAAAGGGGTGTTAAATCTGGGGGCAGAAACGCGATAGATGGTGAAAAATTGCTACAAATAAAGCAATTCATAGAGAGTTTGCCTAAGTACTCCTCTCATTATTGCAGAGATAGCACATCAGCAATATTTTTGGCTCCAAATTTGAACTTGACCATCATTTATGATCTATATAAAGAAAAATACGAAAATTATGTAAGTTTTTCTAGATTCAGGCTTTCTTTCTACAAAGACTTTAATCTGAGATTTAAAAAACCACAAAAAGATACGTGCTTGCGCTGCGACTTGTACAAATCAAACAAAACTGTCGCCACTGGTGAACAATTAGCTTCATTAGAAAAAGAACACAAAGATCATTTGGATCAAGCCTACAAATTAAGAGATCAAATGAAAAAGGACTTGGCTGCTGCTAAAACCAATTCTTCAATAGAAACGCTGACCTTTGATCTAGAAAAGACGCACTGTCTAGCGAGATTACCGACAAGTATAGTTTATTATAAGCGCCAACTAAACCTTCACAACTTAGGCGTACATTGTGGTACTAATGGAAAAGGATATTTCTATATTTGGCTAGAGCATGAAGCTGGGCGTGGTACCCAAGAGGTGGGATCTTGTTTAAAAAAGTTTATTAGCGCGCATTTAAAACCTGACGTAACTCAGTTGATACTTTGGGCTGATTCATGTGGCGGACAAAGCAGAAGTATCAAAATGATGCTTATGCTTCTACACATTTTACACAGTCATGCAACGCTACAAAAAATAACAATGAGATTTCTTCAGCCGGGACAGACTTACCTTCCAAATGACTTGGAGTTCGGGGATGTTGAATGTGCTTTAAAATCACAGATTCGGTTATATACTCCAGAAGATTATATTTCTGTGATGGAAAACTGCCGCCGCAAGAATTAATTTGTAGCCGCCAGGCTTCAAAAAGAAGATTTTAAATTGGTAACACCTTTACAAAATTGTATCACTAACCGAAAATCTGATGTTATCAACATCAAACAACAAAAAATATCTTGGCTATCAACTTTTGAAATAGAAATACGTCGTGATGAACCATCGAAACTTTTCATGAAATCAAAACTCGAGGAGCAACCTCAGGTGGTCGACATATCAAAAAGTGGAAAGAGTCTGAAACAAAAACCAAATTTCGCACTTGATTTACCTATCCTATACCCAAATGGGCGTGAACTATCAGCTGCAAAAATTAAAGACCTAAAAGAATTGTTAAAGCTCATTCCAACAGATGCAAAAGACTTTTATAGTTTCTTGAGGAACGTTGCAACGGGTGATTTTATCGATGATGCTGATGGCTTGGGTAATTCTATTGATTTCGATATAGAAGAAAATTTGTTGGAAGATTAAACTCTTTTTGTTCACTTACATGTTAGCTGTTGTAATTTCTTGGTTATATTAGTTAAAGCGATGATCAGATAAGTTTTAGACACGATTAAGTCAAAGTGATTTTACAAAGAGACTGAATAAAAGCTATGGATAGAATACACACTTGCTAAAAATAAGTTAAAAAATAATTGGGCTAGTCAGTTAGATACCCTAAGTTTTGTAAAAGAAAGACTTTTATTTTTGTTAGTTCTGTTATAGTTGTATTGTTATATTGTTATTGTAAGTTACATTTAAAATTTTATTTGAATGGGTACTTAAAAATGAGGAGCATCTGTTCAAAAGGTCGTATTTCAATGATAAACAAACTTTACAAAAACAGACAAAAACATCTAGTTCCTATTATAAAAATGCTAAAATTTAATTAAATGTAAGCTCATCGTGAAGATTAAGACTACAATATTACATGCATTTAAAAAAAATAAAAAAATACATTATTCCTTTTTTTTAATTTAATTTTAGTTCAGAAATACGACTTATTGATCGGACAAATCAGAAATACGACCTTTTGATTTGTCACTTCTAGAAATATGCCCTTTTGATTTGACACTTTTAGAAAAAAGGCTTTCTGAACAGACTTTTTAGAAATACAAAATAATGAGAAATACTAGTTAAGTTTTTTGGCATTTTGTCAAAAGAAAAAATCTTATGAACAATACTCTACTTTGAGCTGAAATTAGTCTTTATAATGAGGAAAATACATAATTATTTTTCACATCATTTATTTTTTTATCATTAATCATTACAAAAGATTATTCAATCCCTTAAACTCTAATGTCCCCAATGTCAGGTTCCATGCAAATGCATTCACTGTCCTCGTTATGGTTATGATCACGATCCTCATCTTCATTCTCATTGAGTGTGTTATGCTCATTCAGAAGAATGTTTTTATACCATTGTAAATCTTCAATCAGGTCCCAATCTTCACCAAATTGTTTCACTAATAATAATGTGACATCTTTTTTTTTGTTTCCAGTAAGGCCTTTGCCTATTGGTTGTTCTTGCAGTTGTTTAGGATGTCTTTTACCACGTTTCAATAATGATTCAAATTCTTCTTGACCCGATTCAAAACGATAGTTTTGAAATGCACAAATTTTGACATCTTTGAAACGACCACCTGGACCTTTAACTTTTCTAATTTTAATTCTCTTAGCAGTTTGAATTTTTGTAAGCTTTTTGTAATTTAGCTCTAACTTTTTTATATCTTTGAGAGTCCAATCAAAGCCAATGTCATGAACTTTTCCATGTTTCTCTATGATTTCTATGTATCCTGTCCTGTGTGTAATAATAGGTGTTTTCCTAATATCTTTTTCTATTCTACCGAATATGCGGTCTGCCGGCAAGAAACTATGCCCACGCACAGGGAAAGTTATTGTGATTTCTTCAATTGTATTATTGTTATTAGCTAACCAGTAAATTAGTAAATGTAGGATGTGGCTGTTTTTATTTTGTCCGCCACATCCGTCACAGAACAACTTCAGTGATGTGACATTTTCAGGAATAGTTAAATTGGTCAAGTATGTCAGCAATGCTGATCCAATTTCTAGAGACCCACGAGAAGCCTGTGTCTCATCCCATACAAAAAAGTGAGGTTGGTTTTTGTCTACATCAGTTATACAAAAATTGTAAAAACTGATTTGCCTACTGTAAAATGCGTCTTGTATAGGTGTTCTTGGTAATGGTAATACCTTCTGCAAATCAAAACACAGCCTTATACTGTTGGCAACTGGTGTTCTCAATAGTTCATAGAAAACATTGGATCTTAGTTTGTGAACCCTCTTTTCAACCATCAATGTTTGCTTTCGTTGACTGTTTGTTTCATTTTTTATTTGATTCGTCCACAATATGCAAACACTGCATGCGTCAGTAGCTGGGGATTTGAACCCAATGTTGAATTCATTGCAAAATATATTGTGGAACATGGTGCGGGAAACCCATAAATTTCTAGGCACTGACAGGTTATAGATTTTGAGTAATCTAGCAGCGTTTAGTTCAGATGACAAATATATTCTTTTGCTTTTCTGTCTGTTATAGTGACTTTCCTGAGCAGGTAACTTTTTCAAGAATTCTCTTAACTTTTCTTTTTTCTCTCTTGACTTGGCTGATTTCCTGTCCCCACCTCGCTTCTCTGCAGGTGTTTCCCCTTGACTCAGCCTAACATTTAAGTTTCTTAGCCTTTTTTCTCCAATTGAAAATGTTTTTTGAAACACTTGTTTACACACTGTTGTCAGTTTTTTATTTATATATAGATGGTAGGTGCAACTAACCTTGCGATTTTTCGTTGTCGCTCTTGGATTTGAATTTCCTCGATTTAGTGGCTCATACGGTGCTAAGAGTCTAGAAAGATAAATATCTTGATCTACCTTCCCACGCCGCTTAAAAAATAACTTTCTGTTTTCTATGATATCTTGTAATGTCAACCTTTTACATTTGAAAGTTTTAAGCGACTTGTGATTACATGGACATCTATAATTTATGCACAAGGGATCTTTATCTGTGTAAGTCCTGAAAAAATACATAGAAAAAGTAAATTATTAGATAAAACCATAAATAAGAAAACAGGATATTGAACTAAGTAACTACATTAGAATGTCACTTACGTTTTACGATATTCCGAACGATCTTTACGCTTTTTTTTCCTTGAACCAGCATTCAGGGTCTCGACTAAACCTTGCTCATCCATTTTCAATATGATTTTTACTTTATAATAACTTCCAAACTTCAAAAGTTCACAAATTTCATCTAATCGCATCGAAAGATAGAACGTCAGGAATAACGTCTGTCAGTGTCATCTGTCGACGTCGCTATAGAGACGTAGAGTCATAATATTTTTATTTTTTTATTTTTATAGGGTTGCTATTGGCAATGACATTCAACGTACAGCCGTCATCTTTGGACTCGATACCGTTTTTTAGTCAAACGAATCGATTTTTATTAAAGTTGTTATGTATGGAAAAAAATATGACCTTTTGAACAGAACAATAAATAAAAGATGCTATTTGTAGAAGAAATATGCCTGTTCTGTTTAAAACAATCCAAGACAACATTTTAATGCAGAAATACATCCGTTTTGATTGGAATCCATTTTTTTTTAGATTTTATTACATGGGAAATACGCTCCTTTTGAACAAGTTTTTAGGCTCATTCAGTGAAGTTTTCTGCGATGAATTAAAAAAAAAATTAAAATAAAAAAAACTTGGAAAGTGAAATACGACCTTTTGAACAGACGCTCCTCAAATGTTCCTAAAGATCTCAAAATACAAAAATATTTTTAAAATAAACGCGACTTCTGTTAAAATATATTAGATATTTAAATTAAAGTGATATTAAAATAACTCACTTAAATAACTAACTTAAATTTAAGAAAATGATTACTAAATTAAGACTGATTTAAAGTTTTTGATGAAAAATAAGTAGGTAGGTACCTAAGATTATAATATTTTGTTAAGAAACGATGATTCTGAGGAATGGCAAATCTTAATTTTCACGAAAGAAGCATTTTAAGTGCGATCATGTTTTTATCAACATTCATTTACGCTCCTTAACATACATTTACTGTCATTTTATCCTGGAATTAGAATTTAGCAAAATAGTGTTAAGTTCCTTAATTTCCTCTTTCGAATACAATTACGTGTTCCATATTTTGCAATATGCAATAATATCATTTTTTGGAAAAACTTACCAGCTTTATCTCTTTTTATCATACTAATCTACTTTCAATCCATTATTCCTTTTATCAAATATATAAAAGAACCACTGTATAAATATTTTTTCAAACAAATTTATTAAGAATTGGTATGACATCTTTAGACGCCATTTTCTCAAAATAAAGTTCGTGTGGCTTGGCATTGTATTGCTTATCAGCGTCCCTTTGTATTCTTTCACTATTTTTTTTTTTTTGTTATTAGTTATGCCTAGTTTATAAAATGTAGTGTTAATATCTCTGCCATCATCACCGAATAGGTGTTTTTATTGGTTGAGTGTTTTTTGCACTTAAGTAGTGAATATTTGTTAGTATCATCTATATCTTGGTACTATTTTTATTCTTTAATTATTTTTTATTCGTACCTATATAATAAATAGGTATTTTTTTATATTTTTTATTTATTTATATGTATATTTTTATTATTTTTGCTTACCAACTATGATCGATGTCGATATTGATGATGATTTTCTCTCTTGTTCTTCCTCTTCTAGTAGTTTCCTTAGTGCGGCGAGTGGTACTTCTTCCCCTCTTTCTCTTGGCGATCAGATTTCCTCTTTGTTGTCCCACCTCCCTAACAATCTCAACATAACTCACATCAGTGCCCAGAGTATTCCTGGCCATTACTCTGATCTTCTGGCTTCCTTTAACTGTGCACATATAGATGCTTTGCTTATCTCCGAGTCCTTTCTCCAACCCTCTCTCTCAACTGTTCAGTTTGCCCTTCCTGGCTTTGTCCTTATCCGTAATGATAGAACTGGGAAGGGTGGTGGTGGTGTAGCCATTTACTTGCGTACTGATATTCTCTACAAGATTATCAGCACATCACCATCTTCCTACTCGGGGTCAGCGGAGCATCTTTTTCTTGAAATTACCTTGCATCACACTAAAATGCTCCTTGGAGTCATTTACAGTCCTAACCTCAGTATTGATTACTTCGGCTCGTTTGATACGCTGTTAAATGATTTCTGTCCCTCTTATGATCACGTAGTCTTAATGGGGGATTTTAATACTTGTTTACTTAAAAACGACAGTCGTACTCATAAACTTCAATCTCTTTTATCCTCTTTTAACCTTACTATTCTGCCTCTTTCTGCAACTCATCATTCCCCTAACTGCACCCCTTCTCTTCTGGACCTGATGATTGTGTCTAATTCTAATAATGTATCTGTCCACGGACAGCTCACTGCTTGTTTTTCTTATCATGACCTTATCTTCATGTCCTACAGGGTACGCCCTCCCAAGCGTAAGCCTAAATATATTTTCCTTCGGAACTACAAGGGCATAGACCTGGAGGCATTACTGCGGGATGCTGGTACCATCGACTGGACGGACGTCCTGGAGAGTTTATGTATCAACGATATGGTTGGCATTTTTAACAGCACTTTACTCAGCTTATATGACCGTCATGCCCCTATCCGTCGAGTTAAAGTCAAATATCTTCCAGCTCCTTGGCTTACTCCTGCCATTAAAGATGCGATGGCAAGTAGGGACAGAGCCAAAAGAAGATGTAAACGCTGTCCTTCTAAGCGTAACTTGAATGCGTATAAGGTGCTGCGTAATCGCTGCAGGCGTATGTGTAGAGATGCGAAGCGACGCTACTTTCATAATTCTCTTGACACCCGTAACTCCTCTGAAGTCTGGAAGTTTCTTAAAACTGTTGGTATTGGCAAGTCTCCAGGCGTTTCTAGTAATGAAATAGACGTGTGTGCTCTTAACAAACATTTCTCACATCCCCCTGTTACTTTTGATCCGCACATCAAATCAGCTACGTTATCCAAACTTTCTTGTTTGCCAATGCCACAGTGTTCTCCTTTTAAATTAAGCCCAGTAAGTGAAATTGAGGTCAAAAACTCCTTTAGTGCTCTCTCCTCTACTGCAGTTGGTAACGATAAACTTTGCTCAAGAATGATTTCTCCTATCCTCCCTCCACTACATCCCGTCTTGACCCACATCTTTAATTTCTCCTTGTTTTCGAGTACTTTTCCTGAGGCTTGGAAACAAGCTCATATCATCCCTTTACCCAAAATTGCTAAGCCGATCTCACCCACCGATTTCCGTCCTATTTCTATCCTCCCATATCTCTCCAAAGTTCTGGAGCATATCGTTCATCAACAACTTTCTGCCTTTCTATCTTCGAATAATCTACTCAATCCTGTTCAATCTGGTTTTCGTCCTGGTCATAGCACAGTAACGGCTCTTGTGAAGGTTACTGATGACATCCGCTGGGCTATGGACCACAAATCTCTCACTTTACTTGTACTTCTCGACTTTAGCAGTGCCTTTAACTCTGTTGATTTTGATATCCTTCTAGGGATCCTTAAATCTTTAAATTTCTCCTCTTCCGCTATTGGTTGGTTTGACTCTTATCTTAAGGGCCGCTCGCAACGGGTTCGTCTCGATGATTCGTCTTCTGATTGGCGCTATCTAATCGCGGGTGTGCCTCAGGGTGGCGTTCTCTCTCCCCTTCTCTTTTCCACTTTCATTAACTCTGTCACCAGAATCATCTCTTCCTACTTCCATCTCTATGCCGACAATCTGCAGCTCTACAACCATTTCTCAAGGGAGGATGCAGAAGCCGCCGTGTCGGCCATGAACAGTGACCTGGATTTGATTAGCGAGTGGTCGCGGTCTTTTGGACTGCAAATCAACCCTAGGAAATCCCAGGCCCTGGTTATTGGCGGCAGATATATGCGGAATAGGCTCGATGTTGTGTCGCTGTCTCCACTCTGTCTGAATGGAGTTCAGATTGAATACGCACGTACGGTTAAAAACCTGAGGGTGACGATGGATTCCTACTTATCGTGGTCTGCCCATGTCGCTCAAGTCAGTCGGAAAGTGCACTACACTTTTCATTCGCTGAAATGTCTCCAAGGCTTCTTGCCCTTATACACCAAAATTTCTCTCGCTCAAACTCTCATTCAGCCCATCATAGATTACGCCGATGCCTGTTATTTGGATGCTACGGAAGAACTTTTAAATAAACTTGAGCATTTGCAGAACATCTGTATTCGTTTTGTTTTTAATCTTAAAAAGTATGATCATGTTTCCTACTTTCGCAAGACACTCAAATGGCTCCCCGTTCGATTTCGCAGGAACTCTCGGATACTGTGTCTGCTGTTCAACCTTCTTCACAATCCTAAAACCCCTTCCTATCTGCGGGACCGTTTTGCCTACGCCCGTCCTTCAGATGCGCCTTGCAGGTCGCATCTTCGAAACCTCCTTAAGTCCCCTCCCCACTCCACTGACTTCTACTCCTACTCCATCACTGTGCACGCGGTGCGGTTGTGGAACGCACTTCCACCCGACATTAGGGACTGCCAAACTAGTGCAGTTTTTAAAAGAAGAGTAAAAGAACACTGAACACTGAACACAGAACACACACACAAAGGGCCCTCTGATGTCCGAATCGAGATGATGGGATGACGTTTCAAGAATGCTTTGAACAATACATCTCCAGGTTTATCATCCCGGAATGTGGGATGAGGTCTTGAATTTTTCTTCAAAAATTCTTGGACACAAACCTGTATATCCTCTTTTTTCTGGGAAATCCTCGCTTAGCTTGTTGTATACTGAAATTACACAACTCATTTTCTTCAGCTTCGGTAAGCACTGGATCAGGTCCAGACTTAAACTTTGTGTTAGGATTTCGTATTTTGAATTGTATACCACTTCTGGGCACTCCAATTTTTTTAGCCGCTTGACAAATCAATCCTTCATCGTTTTCAATAAATTTAATAGCCTTTTCTATTGCCTCTTAGGAGTATTGGCGTTTTTTAACGACATTATGGAATATCTGTGCAACAAAAAATATTCTGTCAGTAACTGGCCATACCATTATAATACAATTGGCCACCCATGCCAGTTACTGATAAATGTTTATATTTTTATTTGTCATTTTTTTTAAGGGATAGTAATCCTTATGCGCCTGCTTAATACGTTTATTTTTTATAAAATTCGAATATTAGGTTATAACCCAGTATACTAGCATGGGTGGCCAATAATTAAAAATATGCAAAAATGTCGATCGAAGTTATGTCTGGAAACTTTTGTAAGATGTGTAATATGACGAAAAGATACCGCTGTCCAGCTCATCGTAGAAAGCATCCCCAATGCCGCAAGATATCTTTATTTTCATATTATGGTGATTAATTACATTTTGTTATTTAACACAAATTATTTTATTTCAATTAAAAATTACTTATTTTTACAGATATTTTTACCGTCACAAAAGTAAAAAACCAAAATATGATGACTCATCAGTAGACTTAAATGCTGCGTTTGAAGAAGCTATGCCTAAAAGCAGTAACAAAGTCAAAATTACCTCAAATGTCCTATTGGAACCAATTACTGCTGCGAGAGAACCGAAAAATAATCCTCAGTAAATAGGGTATTACACTCTTTTCAAAAAGTGTCTTAATTAGATTCTAGGGTGCTAATAAACCACAAAAAACAACATTTTTATTTTTAAAAATGCATTTTAATTTTACATTTTCAAAGTTCGCGTGTACTTTGACGAAAACGCTGGACGCAGTGGACACCACATTGCTCTGTGGGTATGACGTCAGTTCGCTATATAAACAAATGCGCTGTTATTTTATAAGACATTTGTTTATAATTTTAAAAAATGAGTCATTTTTCTACTTATCGTTGGTTCCAAAAATCTACAGCCAAATAAAGACTGGGCCACTAAATATAGGTGCTCCCTATATTTAGTGGCCCAGTCTTTATTTGGCTTAACGATAGAGGTATCTCCAATGGAAGTACAGGAAAATATTGAAATAGTCACAATAGATAAACAGGATAATGTGCTGTCCTCAACGGAAACGCCAGATACTGTGGTAATAACCGATGCAAATGCAGAACATAATACAGAAATAGCCACCTTGAATAAAGTTAATACGTACTAGCATTCAATTATCGATAAAATATTTGTTCGCGACGATGCGTCACTACATAGTTATATAGTTTGTTTTTGACATTAACGTAGATTCATAGTTAACTGCGAACTTCGGTTGACGAGACCACGTCATCGTCTTTCAAACGAAAACGAAGAACTTCATAATATTATAAGGTTACTTATCCAAGGGAAGTGAGTAAAAATATTCAAGTCATATTTAAAATAATGTCTACAGTTACTGAAGATTTATAATAGTTGATAAAGCAGTATTGGTTTTGTAAAAATGATACACAAGTCATACTACTTTGTAAGAGTGATTAAACCTGTGTCACCCACGGGGTCCCAAGATTTCCTCAAGATGTTTTCCTACCTTGTTCGCAAATGATAATTTTAGTAAAATATTGATTAATTTGCTTATATTGACAGGCCATGCATTATTTACAAAAGAAACCGATTCCATGAGTGGATGTTTACGAAGATAAAAATTGCTAACGCTACTTAAGTCTCTAAATGGCTTAAATAGTTAAATACTTTGAGAAAGGGTTATACATATATTGCGGGAATCCGAAACACTTGGCAATGAAATCATGAAAGAGTAAGGGAATCTAATAATGCTAAACTTGTAGATACTTCAAACGAAGGAAATCAGAGCGATGATAACAATTTAGAGCCAATAAAGACAACTGATGTAATAGAAAAGTTATCAAATCTGACATTCTAACTCCCAAAAGTTACGTCTACTGAATATTTCACCAATATATATTAAACTACATACACAACGACAATTGAGAAACTATAATGACCGCTATAAAACAATTCAAAACCTGTGCAGCACCACGATTTGGTCCATTAGAGAACTGCATCGCGCATATGCTAGTGCTCGATCATTACTATGATTTGCGGCATTGCGCCGTGGTAATTGTGGTCTGATTGCTGACTTTACAAACTTACAGTTTCATTTCACATTCCTTTATATTCTACACTCTCTAATACTTTTTAGTCTGGGGAGAAAGGCTGGGGAATTTTGTCATCGACGGCATTTGATTGTCTTATTCTATTGTCATTATGGTATCACTTTCTTGATGAAATCTCTTGATCTGAAAGACGGTTGTGTAAACTATTTCTGTTAGTTCTGTTGTTTGTACTACGTTGGGAAAACTTGTGATTTGATCAAGTAATGTAAATCATCATCATCTGCCTAGCCTTTCCCAACTATGTTGTAACTGGATATTTTACAATAATTGTAAAGTTTTGTAATATTTATTTATTAATATATGCTTTATTGTACACCAGAAAATACATGACAAAAATAAAACATTTAACACTAAAAACATACAATGGGTGGCCTTATCGCTTTTTGCGATCTCTTCCAGGCAACCTTGGAATGGACAGTGATTGCGTGGACATTGAAATGGGGGGGGACATCGTTTTAACACGTAGTGTTCTTCTCTGTTGTATGTTAGAGGGTTTAGTTTTTGTACTTAGGTAGTACCTGGGTACTTCAGGTGGACCATTGTGCGAGGGCCATGGCGACCGTCGGTGGTTATTCCAACCAGCACGTCCCTCCAGAATTACGCGTAGGTACATGCACGTAGTGTTAACACAGTATTAATTTATGTAGGAACTTAAAATCATCATCATCATCATCATCATCATCATCTGCCTAGCCTTTTCCCAACTATGTTGGGGTCGGCTTCCAGTCTAACCGCTTGCAGCTGAATACAAGTATTTAAGATGGAGCGACTGCCTATCTGATCTCCACAATCCAATTACTGGGTAATACTATATACAGAGTTGATATGACAGAGGGGCATTAAATTACACGACGTATACTATACGTGTTTAGTATTAATTCGATACGGTACAAAAATAAAAAGCACCAAAAATGAGATTTTTTTTTTTTCAAACAGACTAAATAGCTTAAAAATCAGAGTAAAACGCAACCACCCTTTGTAAATAAATTTAGCTGACCTTAGATACTTAGGTAACAAAGCGGCAACGCCGCACGCGCGCCGGAGCGCGGCGCGTGTGTTCTCTCGTGTCAAAGCGGGCGGCCGGCGCGCGGCGGTGGCGCGGGCGGCGGCTTTTATGTTAGGTAAGGTTTTGAAACCGCGCAACAACAATCACAACAATAACACTAAATTTTTAAATTCTCGATGTGTCCTCCATTCACATTAATGCACAAATCATACCGACAGAGAATATTGCTATTTATTTTTCTAATTAAATCACTGTCTGTCTGTAAGCACTTTAATTTGTGAAATGCTTAATAATCCTATTTACCTCTGAGGCATACACTTCACCCTTAATGTTGCGGCACTATACCTACTTTTATTGTCCCGTATTCTTTGTACTGCCAATTGTATGGTGCGGGCGTTTTTAGGGAAATTGCGGCTATCAACATACCTCTCTCGGTATGTTCGCAGAACTAAAGCTGAGTTTCCACGGCATTTGCCGTAAATTAAAATCATGTCTGTGTATTCTGACGCCGTGTAAGTTACACGAGGCATTGTTGAATACTTTAATTACACGCACACACACACAACCAAAGTTTAATTACGTGTCGTATCACAATAAAAGCAGTGAAGCACAAAAAAAACACTAGGTAACACTAAATAATAACAATCCCAAGTTACGTGTCCTGTCACAATAAAAAAAAGAAATACTGTCTGTCTTAAACTTATTTAGTGTTCTATTACACTAACAAAACAAAATCACAATTGTCAGCGCGCGAGTTCGACAAAACAAAAGCGGCGCAAGACCTTCCGTGTTACGTCACATAAGTACGTTCTCAAAGGGTAGCGCCGGCGTACTGAAAGCTTTTAGATACCCCACTAACCGATCGCAAAGATCTAAGATGCAGTAGCAACACAGTGACCTATTTCTATTTCTTTTACGCGCGGGAAGTTTTGCTATGATTGTCACTCTCGTAAAGAAAGTGCAAGTGTGTGTATTTACTGCTTCCTTGTTTGCATTGCCATCTTTTGGCGAAAATATTTGGTTGTACTTGTGACTTGCCTTGACCTTGTGTCACAGCGGCAACAACGCATCGTAGTTTATACTCAGACTTATCGTTTTAAGGTGCATGACCTATGCGTTTAGACATAATCAGCTGTTAGGAAAGATACATCGTGTTCAAACGGGGCAAAATCTTCAAAAATCATTTGCGACTAAACTACTGCTGCTATTTAATTGATTTTTGGTACAGAGCTTGAAAATGATACCTAGTATAGGCAGTTTAAAGGAAAGCCCCTCTGTCGTATCAACTCCGTATACCCTTTGATAAGACTGGTCGTCAAACGTTCGGGCTTCTGACGACCCCTAACGACTGTCAAAGATTCACAAATGACAGCCGGGATCAACGGCTTAACGTGCTTTCCGAGGCACAGAGGAGTCTTGGCATGTAAAGATGTTCACCCATCTACGGACCAACCGCGGCAAGCATAGCTTTACCTGATCGATCGACCCGTGTGGCTTATATTATTTAGCCACAAGCCCCTCAAGTAATGTAAATAAGCCTACTTTTTAAATGTACTCTTTCGTTACTCTGAGTCACACAGATTTTGGTGACGTAAAAGAGAAATCAGTAATAAGACTTATTTCACACCTTCATGACATTAAACAGTGGGTTATTAATTACACATTTTCAAATTAATCCAGATCTGCATCAAAAATTTATTGATTATGAAAATAACGACGTACACATTGCCCTAGAAATCTCTCGATCAACATTACATCACTCACACCTCAATATTCTCAGAAAGATAACACACAACGATAATTAAGAAATTATACAAAACGGGACAATACCGCAATTGCCGTGAAACTTGAATTACGCACCAGGTGCAACGGATGGAGCTAATCTGATAACGTTTATACTTTATACCTTCACTGGCTTTAGATATCATATTATATCAATTACCCATAGACACGGTGGTAGCAGAGGAAATTAGAAGGGCCTTCATATTAGAGTTTTCATGGAATTATTATAAGCAGAAAAGGAAATGGCCAAATCTCTCATTTAAGGAAGGTCACGATCCACACATTAGGCAATGCTATGACGGGGGGTATTGGGGTGAAAAACTCAATGAGCCCTGGACCACTGCTATGTTTCGAGGCATCATTTTTGAGAATTCATTAGAGTTTGATTACCAAATCTACACCGCTGATCTCTTAGCTGATAAGGCCATAATACCCGGTCTCTCTCATTGGCCTTACGAATATGACGGACAAGCTCATAGGACCATTCATGGGAGATTCCCTACAGTACCCCCTCGCCAAAGTAATAACGTAATTATGCAATATATAGGTAGAGAAGAGGTAAACGTAAGAGACATAATAGCTACCGTATCTCGGGGAGAAGTCCCAAGGGAGTGGAAAATAACAGTAGGGGTGGCAAAAGAAAGGGAAATGAAGAAGCGGAAAGCTAGGTTTTTCGGTAAACTCACCTTAGAAATGAGACTATTTCAGGTTGCTACTGAGAATAACATAAAACATATATTTAAGTTTATACCGCATCAAACCATGACCAAGTCCGAAGACGACTTGTTTAAGCACTTGCTCAAAATATCCGAAACATCATCCACAGAAGATGGTGGGGCTGTGTTCATGTCCATGGATTTTTTGAGCTGGTGCACCAGCTTTAGATACGAGGGGGTAACTCCTTTGTTCGAGGAGCTTGACAGGCTGCTGGGTGTAGAGAATGTTTTGGCCTATACTCAAAAGTTCCCTTTGGAATCCATTCTTTTGTTCCAAGATAGGTTTTGTCCTCCTCGGCAAGGAGATGATGGTCTACCCGAGAACGGCCCCCGGTGTATTTATGGTCCCGAAGCATGGATGGAGGGTCTCCGCCAGAAGGGTTGGACCCTCGCCACATTATTGCTTATCCTAATTGCATCATGGAAGTGTGGCACTATAGCTACATTGACAGGTCAAGGGGATAATCAGGCCATGCATTATGATCTATTTTTCTATGACTAGATTTTCTCTACTAATTATATACCTAACTTACTAAAAAGTTTAATTGTTCATTCTATAAGAAGATGCTTTGTATGACTTCCACTGGGTATGACATAATATGTTTACTTTTTAAATTTTACTGTCATGACAACTGGACCTTTAAGTGAGTGGGTTGACGGGGCTATTCAGTGTTACAGAAGCTAACAGTTTTTTATTATTATGTTACTCGCAGACAACTGATACTGACTTCGTATTGGCTTGTTGGGAATTAACAAGTCATGCAACTAACCAAGTTGCACCTGAAAGACAAGTTGGACATCAAAATGTTTGTGTTGGATGTGGCCTTTCCATTCTAAGAAGCAGAAGTCGTTTAGTACTGAGAGAAAACAGTACTTATGAAGAACAACAACTTGCTGCAATCATTTTTCACAGTAATTACGTAAGCTACGGCCGGAGGAATAAAAAAAAACCGAATTTATTATATACTAATTTATTTTAATAAAAATTACAATTATTGAAAAATCAATTTGACTCGATCGATGGTGGATACGAAGTGCGCGGGTTCGGTCACGTAGACGGTGTCTTCGAACCTCGTGTTTTGTGTCAGCAGTTTCCCCTCGTCGTAACTGGGTCGATGATGCGCACACGTCGTGCCTCGTGCCTTTGTGTCAGCGCTTTCCTTAATAGTGATGCGCGTAACACCTCCCCCCTCAGATCGACGCCTATTTCAGATTTTGAGATGAAATATCGTCGAGAGTTTCGATTGATCTTGAGATGCCGGCTGGTTCTGGCGGGTTTCAGATATTTCAGGCTCGGCGTACGTGGCTTCGTCTGGAGTTGTTATATGCTTCCTTCGGCGGATGTGAACTCGGTATAGTAGTGCTGCTCCCAGTGAAAATAAGGCAAGTAATGTACCATAAAATGGGATTGTCGTATGGTAAATAGTTGAGGTTGGTTCAATGTGGATTGGCTTCTGTGAGTCTATTCTATCTTGAATATCGTGCAGCTTCTTTAGGTTAATAGCACTGATTTGAAGGGGTGGCATTGTTGATCCTTCGATGTCATCTGGCACGTTGCTCATCTTCATGGGTTGTCCCCTAATGTGGTCGTTAATATTGGCGACGGTGAACTCGTCTGTTCGTAGCTTGCAATTATGTGGAATAGTGACTAGGAAGCTTTCGACTAGGTTTATAGATTCCTCTTGTTCGCAGGTTAACTGAACTTGTGTTGGTTTCGGGAACACAAGAGCGTAGCGGCGGTCATCTAACTTTTCCATTGCGGCCTTCGTTAGACTAATAGTGATCGTGTTGCATGATTTGGGCGATGTTTGACTTCTAATGATATCGCAGATGCAGTCTGGATGGGTTCTCATTTGGTGGTTGAGTTTTTCTTCGCAGAGATACTCTGAAGCTACCTTCGGGCATTCTGCCTCTATGTACGCATGAATGTTTCCAGTGATTGCTAGGAATGGGTAGGACGGGATGATGGCTTGCTTATTTCTATTTGGTACGATGACTACAACAGGAATTTTAGTGGAGACGTTATGGGAAATTTAAATGCAAAAACTATTTGACTTCCACGATAATAGGTTAATGGTTTAATAATGTCATAATATTCTATAATTTCTAATTCTAGTAGTTGGTCTTTGTTATAGAGCGCGCCTAGTTTGCGTATCATATTGCTTTGTATTTCTGTACCTAACATGGAAGGATGAGTATGCAATTGACCGGAAAATGCTATCGCGTTCTCTAACCCAGTGTTCCGCAAACTTTTTGTCTTCAAGGTACACCTAGGAAAACGAAAAAAAATTGAGGTACACCACAAATTAAAAAACAGTTTTTAAGTAATATTAATCAACTTTTATTATTAATCAACAAACTTAAACTTTAAATTTCAGAAAAGGTATTTAATGCGAAACATGAGACTGTTTAATTGAGCATAGACGGTCTAAATTTGGAGTAATCGCTGACAAGGCTGCTCTCATTTCTTCGTCGATCGTCCTGAGGCGTTCCCTTTTTTTGGTTTTTATTGTGGTAAGAGTCGAAAATCCTAATTCACTCAAATAAGTCGTTGCAAACGGTAAAAGTATTGCAATAGCATGCTTAGAAAGCAGAGGATATTCATTTTTCACACATAGCCAAAAATGTTCTAAATCAGTTTCAGAAAATTTTAATTTTAATGTGCGATCCATTTTCATTTCCATCAGTTCTTCCTGCTCATTTATTGGCAAGTGGCCGAAAGGAATGTTCTCGGAGAATGGATTTCGAACCCAGTCCATAGGTTGCAGATCACGCTTAGGGAAATAAAAAATCATTTTCTCTGCAAGAAGCTTTAAGTGTTTGACAATCAAAGCCTGCACCCTTTTTTCTGGATCAGCTGCTATGACATTTGGGAACATTTCATTATTACCATTCGTAGCGAGACTGATCCATAGTTCCAATTTAGCGCGAAAGCTTTCAATTTTATCCAACGATGTCAAAATATTGGAATTTCTGCCTTGCATTTTTTTATTGAGCTCATTTAAGTGAGCAAATATATCCGTCAGATATGCAAGTTTTGCTAGCCATTCTTCTTTTTTTAAATAAATGTGCATAATCTGAACCCTGGGACTGCAAAAACATCTCAGTCTCATTTTTCAACTCATAAATTCGGGACAGTACTTTGCCGCGAGAAAGCCATCGTACCTCTGTATGAAACAAAAGCGACTGATGATCTGCCCCCATTTCTTGACACAGTGCATTAAAAAGACGAGAGTTCAGCGGTCGTGACTTGATGTAATTGACTATTTTGATAATTTCTTGAAGAACGCGCAATAGATCGTCAGGCAGAGACCTCGTCATAAGAGCTTCCCTATGTAAAAAACAATGCTGTTTTTGAACATTAGGATTTTTTTCAGCAACCTTAGCTATAAAGCCTTTAACCTTTGCTGTCATAGCCGCTGCGCCGTCTTAGCAAACACTTATACAGTTATGCCATTCCAAATTATGCTCATTGAAAAATTCGTCCGTTACTTTAAATATTTCTTCACCAGTTGTATGGTTAGGCAGTGGCAGACAAAATAAAAAGTCCTCTTTTAATTCACATCCATCAATGTATCTAACATTTGAGATGAGATGCGCGTGACCACTGATGTCAGTAGACTCATCAACTTGTAGCGCAAAAACTCCACTAACTCTCAATTTTTCAATCAACGTCGATTTAATGTCATTAGATATGTCATTGATTCGACGTGAAATCGTTTCTGCCGATGCAGGTATTTTTTCAATTTCTTTAGCAGCTTCTTGGCTAATCATTATCTTGACAATTTCTTTGCAGACAGGTAAAACTACAGTTTCAGCAAGAGAGTGCGGCTTTTTAGCTTTAACTAACATATTAGCGATTACGTAGCTTGCTTTTTGTGCTTTGTCTGAGGTTTTGAAAGACGAACTCATGAGATTTACCTGCTTCTTCGATTGGTCCTTCAAACGTTGAAAATACGTTTTGTCTTTTTGAGCTACTGATGGGTGTTTAGTAGTTAAATGTCGTATTAGTTTACTGGGTACCATCGAATTATTACCCAACGTTTCTCCGCAAACAAGACATTTTGGGGTAGGACAAGATTCGTCTCCGCAATATGTAAAACCGTAATTTATGTAGCTTTCGTCATATTTTCTATAAACAATTTTGGGTTTCTTCTTCATTGACTCGTTTTCTTCTTCATTACTTTCACCTGACAAACTTACACTACGTTTAATGAATTTATCCATTATTTTAATACTTATTTTACGCTTAGAGTAATAAGCATAACAATATGCGACGAAACAAAAGCGTGCGGTGAATTTAAACGGCGCACTCGTACTCGTACTGACAGACTGGTGAGCCAGAGAGTTCGGGTAGCGGGGCGGGGAGCCTCCATCCCCGCCTCCCGCGACGCGCCGGCCGCCGCCGCCCGCGCCTAACTAAACCACAGAATTAGATGAACGAAAGAAAACGCCTCGTTCTCGTGCGCTCGCGTGATTTGTGTAGTTATTTTACGTACCCTTACTTACTTTTTAAAATTAATTTTGTAAGATAACCTTATTTTTCCACGGCACACCAACTAATGATCACGGTACACCAGTGTGCCGCGGCACACACTTTGCGGAACACTGCTCTAACCTACTTAATTCACTTAATAAACTGTCTACGTTAGTGCTAATTATTTTATGAGGTTGTGTTGTTTATACTTATCGGCGTCAAGTAAATTATGCAGACTGTCATTTAATTGCACTTGGTTTTCTACTAATTTCGTAATAATTTTTGTATGCTCATTCATCAAACCTTTGCTCAGGCTTATATGATGATTTTGCTCAATGGCCAATTGTTGCTGATTATCATTGAGGGCCTTAAGGGCATTATCATATTTGATGGCATCTGTATGATCCAAGTTTCCTGTAATACTCTTAATTACGGAGCCAAGACCATGTACTAAACCTCTCTTGAACCGATTCGGCTTTAGACTTTGTAGATGAGATGAGGCTTTATGTAATTTCACGTTTAAACTATCTATTTGGAGCTCGTACAAAGTGCGAGTGTAATTGTCTAGTCTATCTGTGGCTTTAATAAGTTGGATTCGTATTTCGTTAATGTTGTTATCTATGTCTGTTAGTTCTATGTTCTGCAGGAATGTATAATAATGAGTAATGAGTTTCATGGGGCCTAGTTTGAAGGGCAATAGTCCAGGTCCATTCTCAAGTCGTTCTAGATTGATCTCCTGCGCCCATGTTAGGCTAAGTGACAGCATCAGGGGTATCCTGCAACAATTTCGCGGTTTTAAGGACGCGCTTTAGTTTAGATTTATCTATAGGTCCCTTTTTCTCGGAGGTATAAATGTGAATAGGTAAATTAGCTAGGACGGTGTCCTGGGTGTATCTGCGAGTTTAGATCTACTAGCGGAGGGATTACTGATGAATATTTGTTGATCGGGTTCATAATCGACTTCATCCTCATGGGTTTTATTACGACTCTCTATAAGCACTGTTCGATTAGCGAGAGACGTCTCATTGATTAGTTCGTATACTTTTTGCATGCGTTCCCTAAGTGTTTCAGTATATTGTTGCAGTAGGTGTCCGGTCAGATCTATATCAATCGGGTCTCGTGGATCAGTATGTCCTAATATAAGGTCGTATGGTTTACATCGTGTGAAAGAATGGATCGAACTATGTACGCTAAAATAGCATATGTCATCAGATGTACAACTGGCTCATCTTTGTGTTTTAGTTTCAAAATACGAAGATGTTCCAGTATAGTGGAGTGGAAGCGTCCAATATCCCCATTAGCGTTAGGTGAGTGTGCGAGTGTTTGGTGATGAATGATTTTGTGCACCTTGCAGAACTCGGAGAACATCTGGTTGGTGAATTCGGTCCCTTGATCTGTAGTAATGGTTAGTGGTAGGCCATGATGCGTGCTGAAAGTTAGTAAAGCTTGTATGATACTAACTGCAGTCCCATTTCGAAGGAGGTAAGCTTGACCATATTTTGAGAAGGCGTCTATGAATGTTACGTATTTTTCATTTTGTGCTGAAAAGCTATCCATATGTATTATTTCGAACGGTCTGGTGGCCGGTGGTGCTATATTAAACTTTTGTTTTATGGGGCTCATCATATTTTGCTTGCCCACATATTGTGCAGTCATTTATGAATTTAGTTATGTTTTCTCGCATCTTAGGCCAATAATATTTAACAGATAGAGCTAGAAAGCACTCGCTAATGCCACGGTGGTTGGTCTTACCTTCGTGGTAGCGACGAATAATTTCCTGCTGCCTCAGGTATTTTTTTACGTTTTCAAGTTCCTTTTTTGCCAATACCAATTTCATGGATGAACTTTTAAAATGTTTTTGTAACATGTTGTTATTATGTTGTACATTGCAAGGGGTGGATTTATTAACAGGGCAGTTTTGATCTTAGGGTTGACGTATTCTTTAATAACATTGATCAGATCCTCTGCCAGGTTAGATTCAGATAGCTGGATGGATGTTCGAGTGTGGGTGTCAAATGGCTTAGTCGCAGAAGTCCGTTTTTTAAAGTCACCTACAATGGTTAAGCACAACTGTCGGTGAAATTTATTAAGTGGTTCGTCGGTGATGGGTATTTCAAGTATAGGATTTTCCTCAGAGGTATGTGCTGTCAGGGTGTTGGAGTTAGCTAGGGATGGTGGTCTGTCAGTTGCGTTTGCAATCATCGAACTAACCTCTTCGTTATAGACCTCAACACGAGAAAGGGCGTCGGCATTGGTGTTGTGTTTGCCCTTTTTATAGATGACGGTAAAATCATATTCGCTTAATTTCAATCGCCACCTTGTTAATCGTGAATTAGGTTCCTTGAGGCTCATGACCCACTATAATGGTTTGTGGTCCGTTACTATTTTGAACTTACGTCCAAAGATGTAAGGCCGAAAGTATTTTGTTGCCCGTACAATGCCCAGTAATTCCTTTTCTATCGTACTGTAATTTACCTCACTTTCATTAAGCGTTCGTGACGCATAAGCTACGGGTTTATCTGAGCCTATGGCACCTTGTGAAAGTATCGCACCGATTGCAAAATTGGAAGCGTCTGTGGTTAAGATGAATTCTTTGTCAAAGTCGGGGGGTATTTAAGGATAGGATCGTTGATCAGTAGAGTCTTACACTTCTCGAAAGAGTTGATATAATCTGAGTCTAAAGTTACTTTTTTCCCTTTCTTTAAACATTGTGTCATGGGTTTGGTAATACGAGAAAAGTCTGGAATGAATTTTCGGTAATAGCCGACGAGTCCGAGAAACTGTTTAATTTCTTTAGGTGTTTTCGGTATGGGGTAATTTTGAATAGCTGTGATCTCGTCTGGGTTGGGCTTTATCCCTTCGGTACTGATGACATGACCTAGGTATGCGGTTTCGAGTTTTAAGAACTCTGATTTATGTAGCTGGATTTTGAAGTTAGATTCTCTTAACCTCTGGAATATTGGAAGAGGTCGCATATATGTATGCACTGGCCTGTTACACATGCCTGTCACCGATTCAAATTAATATTGTTACGGCATATGTTTTTTATGAGCCTTGTCACTTGTGTAAAAATATTGACCACAAAATATACGAATTATATTATCAGACCACTGCTCGTTGTTGTATTCTGTTTTCCATTAGGTTATGGGCCCAGGAGTGTGCTGGAGTTTTTTCTGATAGTGCGTATAATTTATATGAGTGGTTTGCTGTAAAACTTACGAAATTTTAATTATGTCAGCTGAAGTTGGTATAAGTGGTATCAAGAAGCTGAAAGGATCGTCCGACTACCCAAATTGGAAGTTCTTGGTGCGAAATTACTTGGAGAATAAAAACTGGTGGGGAGTAATTTCTACAGATGTAGCAAACGCTGACGTAGACCGGCAGGCACGAACGACAATATGTTTGTTGTTAGAACCAGAGTGCTTTACCCACGTCTACAATGCGAAGACTGCGAAAGAAGCCTGGAACAGCTTACAAAAAGCATATGAAGACAAAGGTTGGGGAAGATGTATACATATTCAGCGAGAGCTTTTCAGCTGTAAGTTAGAGAATTTCGATTCTATGGAAAGCTACATAAGCAAAACTACATTCCTGACACAACAATTGTCCGATATTGATGCTGATATTCCTGATGATTGGATCATATCGATTTTGCTGGGTGGACTAACCGCTGAGTACAGCCCTCTCATCATGGCTGTAGATAATAGTGGACAACAGATCACGTTGGAGCAAATCAAAACGAAATTGTTACAAGAAGGAAGTAGACAGAGTAAGTTAAATACAGAGTACGAACAAGCCTTAGTTACACGTAAAGTACAGAACGATGCAAGATCTAACACAAAAACTAACGATCGCAAGCAGAAATTCGTCTACAAGTGTTTTAAGTGCCACAAGCAAGGACACAAGGCGTCCGAATGCAAGGAGCGGATCAAAACCGCGAATATCTGCCTGAATACGAAGAAGGTGATACACAAAGATAAGTGGTATTTAGACAGTGGGTGCTCAAATCATATGACCCACGATAAAAACAAATTGTTGTCTTATAAACCTGAAAAAGGCAACATGAAGATTGCAGTAGCAAACGGCGAGAAATTGTTGGTGAAAGGACGAGGAAATGCTGAGCCACGAGTCAGCGAAAACGAAAAATTAATTTTAGAAAACGTTTTACATGTTCCTGATTTATCCATGAACCTTATTTCGGTGAGCGATTTGACCAAGAAGAATTATTGCATGAATTTTGACAATGGAGGTTGCATAATTCAAAATAAGAATCGAATTATTGCAAGATGTCAAGAGGTTGACGGAATTTATGAGTTGACAGAAAATAAAAATAACGTCGTGAATGTGACACTGTCAAAACAAAATGAAAATATTTCGAACATTTGGCATAAAAGATTAGCTCATTTATCGCGTAATTATATGAATAAAATGAAAGTTTTAGTAACCGGTATGGAATTTAAGAGTACCGATTTATGCGAGCCGTGTATTCCATGTATCGAAGGAAAGACCTGCAAAAGTCCCTTTAAACACCAAGGTACGAGAGCGAACGAGGTCTTACAGCTGGTTTTTAGCGACGTTTGCGGACCAATCGAGGAGCCGTCGTTCGGAGGTTCGAGGTATATTCTTCTATTTATCGACGATTTTACTCGGAAGACTCATGTTTACTTTTTGAAGAACAAAAGTGAAACTTTCGATAAGTTCCGTGAATACAAGGCGGAAGTTGAGAATGAGACCAGTAAATTCATTAAATGTCTGAGAACTGACAACGGCGCAGAGTACTGTAATAGTAAATTTAAATCATTTTTGAAGTCTGCAGGTATAAAACACCAGACGACTGTACCGTACACGCCGGAACAAAATTCTGTCGCAGAGAGAGCGAATCGGACTATAATAGAAAAGGCAAGAACATTACTCTCAGAATCGAACTTAAGCAAGAAGTATTGGGCCGAGGCTGTTGTTTACCTAAAGAACAGAAGCCCCACGAAAGCATTGAATAATGCGGTACCAGAGAAGCTTTGGACTGGAAAAGATGTGGATGTCAGTCATCTGAAAATCTTTGGTTGTTTGGCGTACAGATTGATATCAAAACAAAAGAGACGGAAACTAGACATGAAGACGGAACCGATGATTTTTATTGGATATCCAGATAATCAGAAAGGTTATCGTCTGATGAATCCTAAGACAGGTGAAGTGAAAACTGCAAGAGATGTAAAATTTCTCGAAAACGTCTTTTTCCAAAAAGAAAACGTGGAAAAGTCGGAAGTTATCATAAACCTAAATACAGATTCTGTTCATGCCAATTTACCCAACAGATCTACAAGCAGATCGGAACCCTTGGAGGCTCACGATGATGTGTACCGTAATGCTATAGACGAGAACGTAGAAGTATCGGAGGAGATACAACCTGAGCCTGTAGTACCAGAGCAAGAGATTGACGTATTGACTGAAGAGGAAGTCACAATACCTGAATCGGAAAGAAGGTATCCTGTAAGAGAACGCAGACAAGTCGATCGGTATGGATGCAATGTTATGTATGCCAAGAGCAATCTTGATGATGATCCATTGACTATTAATGAAGCGTTGGCGAGACCCGATGGTGACTTATGGCAAAAAGCGATCGATGAAGAACTTATGTCACTAAAGGAGAACCAGACTTGGACGTTGGTGGATCGTCCGATCGATAAGAAGCCTATCCAGTGCAAATGGGTGTTCAAAATCAAGAGAGATAGTGACGGCAAGGTAACAAAGTATAAGGCTAGATTAGTAGCAAAAGGTTTCACACAGGTACGTGGTGTAGACTATACTGAGACGTATTCTCCAGTAGTTAGAAGTTCTACTCTGCGAACGTTGTTCTCGCTAGCTGTTGAATACGGTTGGTTTATTGACCAATGGGATGTCACGACTGCCTTTTTATATGGCAAGATTAAAGAGGACATTTACATGCTCCAACCGAAAGGAGCAGTAGTCAAAGGTCAAGAAACCAAAGTATGTAAGCTGCAGCGTTCTTTGTATGGATTGAAACAAGCTTCGAATGCTTGGTTCAAGGAATTGGACAAAGAGATGTTGAACTCAGGCTTTGTACAATCAAAAATAGAACCGTGTTTGTATCAAAAGCAGCTTAAAAACAATAACAAGTTAATTGTTGTTATTTATGTAGATGACCTTTTTATCTTTGGAAATTGTGAACAAGAAAAGCAAAAATTAAAAACCGATTTGCTTGATAAGTTTAAAGTGAAAGATTTAGGCGCGGCTAGGCATGTTTTAGGCATGAGGCTGAGGAGAGATAAAGATGTTATTTGTCTAGATCAGCAACAGTTCATTTCGGAAATTTTGAATGACTTTAACATGACAGACGCTAAGCCAGTTTCAACCCCAATGGAAGTCGGCATGAAATTAGAAAGATCGACAAATTCCCATAGTAATCTGCCATATCAAAGCATAATAGGGTGTCTAAACTATTTAGCCTGTAATACGCGACCAGACATAGCACATGCGGTGAGTGTACTTTCACAATTTAATTCGTGTTATGACGAAATACACTTTAAATGTGCAAAACGGGTCTTAAGGTATTTGAAGGGTACGTCTAACCTTTGTCTTACTTTTAGGAAGTCGGGAGATTTGGACTTACGAGGCTATGTTGATGCAGATTGGGGAGGGGCACTTGATAGAAAATCTTTCACAGGATTAATTTTCAAGATAGGTAAAAATATAGTGTCATGGGAGAGTAGGAAGCAAGCGACAGTATCCTTGTCCTCCACAGAGGCAGAGTACGTAGGATTGAGTCTAGCTTCGAAGGAAGCTCTTTATTTACGTAGTTTACTTAACAGTTTGACAGCTGTGGATAGTAAAGCAGTAGTAATTTATAATGACAATCAGTCGGCGCATAAAATTGCAGCTAACAAAATGATGCATAATAGGACAAAGCATATAGATATCAAGTATCATTTTATTCGTGAATGTGTACTAGCTAACAAAGTTGAAATAAGGTACATGTCAACTGATATGATGATAGCGGACATCTTAACTAAAAGTGTTCACAGCCCGAAGCTTAGAGAATTTTTAAAGGATTTATCCCTGTCAAATTATTCTATTAAGGGGGCGATGAGTAGTTAGACGTTTTGACGTTTTATGTTCTTTTTTGTGCTTTGTGTAATAGATAATTTAGTTTCGTTATGCATACTTTATTTTGTTAGATTTCTTCTGTTTTTGTATTCTACTTTTGGGTACAGCGTAGTACAGTCGGACACAGAAGTGTTGGTGATTTATTTAATTTTATGTACCGAGTTCTGACAAGTACAGAAGTGATCATACGCAGCGTAACTATATTAAGGGGGCGTATTGGAAGAGGTCGCATATATGTATGCACTGGCCTGTTACACATGCCTGTCACCGATTCAAATTAATATTGTTACGGCATATGTTTTTTATGAGCCTTGTCACTTGTGTAAAAATATTGACCACAAAATATACGAATTATATTATCAGACCACTGCTCGTTGTTGTATTCTGTTTTCCATTATGGAACACTTTCTCTAAGTTGTTCATGTGCTCCTAGAGGGAGGTACTGAATACAATTATGTCATCAAGATAGACGAGACATATAACGTTTTGGAGTCCTTTGAGTACGTTTTCCATCACTCGTTGGAATGTGGAAGGGGAATTTTTAAGTCCCATGAGCATTCTTAAAAAATCAAAGTGCCCATGTTCAACATTAAAGGCAGTCTTGGGAATGTCACTGGGGTTCATCTTCACTTGGTGGAAACCTGATGCTAGGTCGAGAGTACTGAAATATTGGAACTTGCCTAATTTGTCCAGGACGTCTGTAATATTCGGGATAGGGTATTTGTCATCGATCGTTTTTTCGTTTAGCTTCCGAAAGTCAATGACTATACGCCATTTCTATTTACCAGAGGCGTCTTTTTTCTTTGGCACGACCCAAACTGGTGAACTCCATGCGGACTCAGATGGCCTAATGATTCCTTGGTCTAACATCTTCGCTATTTGATCACTAACTTCCTGACGGTGTATAAACGGATATCTGTAACTTTTAGTATAAATTGGAATTTCATCTGTGGTTTTAATACTTTGCTTTACTTTGTTGGTAAAGGTTAGTGCCTCACCTTCAATGTAAAAGACGTCGGCGTACTTTGAACACAGTGTCAATAAATTTGCCTTTTCTACCTCGTTTAGGTGATCGGTACGTATCCGGGATGTAACATCTTTAGCGCGAGGTGACAGTTGGTCAGTGCATTCGACATTGAATATCGTTGCCTGAGTAGCACGATCCAGTGAGAATATTATATCGTTGTGGGTTGGGTTGGTTACTTCGACTATACCACGGCTATTAGAAACGGTGGTCAGGCATTCGGATATAATACAATTGCAAATGATCTGTTCCTCTACAAAAACCTCACCACCAGGTGCATTAACAGGTAGCCGTGTTAATTTAGAACTTCCCGCCGGTATGATTTCCTCAAAGATATTTAAATTTCGAGAATTATAAATTTGGATGGGATTAATTGCGAACTTGGTTATGAATGTAAGATCTTTCTAGTCTAGCTTAGCCTCCCATTTGGTAAGTAAATCCATTCCTATCAAACCATCAAAGCGATCGTGGAATCTGTATACGAATAGCTTAATCGATTCCGTGTCACCGAATTCGGGAAAACAGGGTAAGTTAATGGAGTAGTCACTCCTGCTTATGGCATGAACGTTAGTAACCTCGAATGGATCATAGTTAAGAGGTATGTGCGGGAAATAATTCTGGACTGCTTCTGGACTGATGAATGATTGGTTTGCACCCGTATCTATTAGAAAATTAAGTGGAGGGTTATGAATACGAACAAACGGTAGCTGCTTTTGGGTTTGCAAATTTAATTCTATCCTGAGCTGTTTGACTTCGGAACTTTCTGAAAATCCTGACTGGTTGAGGGTTGCTGTTGGTCAGCAGTACCTGGCTTGTCTTTGTCATTGGTCCCGTCGGTCTGTTCCGGTGTGGCGTAGTCATATACACAGTCGTTATTATAATAAAAGTAGTCTTGGTTATAGGGGTCAATATAAAAGTAATCAGATAAGTCGGGATAATAACAGTCCTCCCCATAATTGGAACACTCGTTCACATTAACATCGCGGGTTTTAAGATAGAAGGTGGTGGATTGCCTTGTAGTGCCCAATTCCAGCTATTGGTAGCAGGCAAGGGCCTGGGGACAAAGTGGCTCACGCCGCTCATAGGCCTGGGACCGTTATACGGCGGGTACGGGTTTCTTGGGGGCATTCTGAATCCAGAACCACCCTGATTATTATTAGGCGGCGGTGCGCCGAATACTTGTTGCGTACGGGTCGGGCCACGTTGTTGCATGTTATTTGAATTAAACGGCATTTCCAACTGATGCTGAGATGGCCAAGGCCGTGATGTAAACTGCGGTCCTTGTGGTCTAAACGGACCGGGCATGTTAAAAGGATTGGGCTTAAATGGAACAAGCATATTATTTGGACGAACTGGCATTCTATGATTAATTTCGTTCTGTTGATTAAGTGGCATTCAAACTGAGGGATTTTTATCCGACAAGTTATCATTTCTGCTCTGCAAATACATAGTGTTAGTCTCCTCATGCACGAACTCTAGAGCCTTCTCAATAGTATCCGGTCTCATACATCTAATACGCGCGCCTAGAGGATCTTTCAAACCGCGGAGGTAGGCCTGCAATATTAGTTTGCGATATAAATCGCGTTTGGCCGTAATAGTTGAATCCAGGGTATCATGCAACGAAACATATGTCATGACGGTGCTGAAAAGACTCTGGCAACGCTCATAAAATTCCTGGGGCGTGCCGGAACCTTGTGTAAGTAAAGCCAAATCTTTGTAGAGAGCGGTCTCGTCCCGTTGGTCGGCAAAGTTATTAATAAGAGCACTACGTATGCCTGCCCAATCATTAGGGACACCATTAGCGTTAATAAGACGGGCGGCGGGGCCTGTAACTTTGTTCAATATGCCATTTAAAAGCGCTAATTTATTTAACGGTTGCCCCTCTTGGATGAACTCTAGTGCTAACTGGTCACACAATTTGACGAACCTGGTAAGTACGTTTGGGTTCTCATCAAAATCGGGAACTAAGCGGAGGGCTTTAAATATACTGTCTAAATCAGCCATCTCGGGTTCAATTTCAGGATGAATATCGCGTCTAGAATCTACACTTCTATTCCAACTACTAACTAACCTAGGTGTAATAGATTGCGAACCACCAGGTTTTTATCTGAAAGTCCAGAAAAAAATCCAGTGCAACAAAAAATACCACAGCAGCAATACATTACACTGCCAAATATTGGACGAGCCGCTGACACTAGAAGGCACTGCTTGTTTCCTGACTGCAAGAATCCTGAGCGATATCATATTCCGGACACAATACGTAGACGGGTGCTGAGTGACTGCAACTTTTATATACCTAGAGGTGCAAGGATATGCGGTTACCACATGGGCAGAAACATTTTTGGCGAACTGTACACATCTAAAAACACACTAGCCCATTTTAATTGTTTCCACATAGAAGATACGTGTTTTTAATTTTGAAGACATCCAGAGTCTGCCAGAATATTTGGCACATTATTTTCTGGGAATTTCCTTATCCCAACATCAACAAATAATGAACGAAACAAGAGGACTTCGTGGAATGCACAGAGGAAGTTTTGCATTAACTGCATTATTAAGCAAATTGAGGACGGGAGACTCAGTAGACAGGCACAGTGCGCCTTGGCGTTTGAAATAAACTTGATAAGTTTATTTCAAACGCCAAGGCGCACTGTGGAAACCCTGATGAACGAGAAAAGGCTAGGGACATATTAGCTCAGGAGTATGTGCCTCAGCATTTGGGTCTGCATCATATAAGCCGGAGTAATGTCATTAGTAAAAACTCATATATAGCAAATAGTTTATATGGCAGACCTGATCTCCCTCTGGAAAGACAAAATGCAATTGTTATCTCTGATAGCTGAATGGGCTCAACTGGGCTTAGTAATAAAAGAGAAGTGGACTGTATTAAAATAGGTGTAATACCATAATTTACATGTATAACGTTTAGAAGACGATACAAGGGAATGCCCGTAGTGGAGCGCGCCTGTGAGCTGAGTGGTGTGGAGCGCGCGCAGCGGTCATCTTCATCGAAGGCACGACGAATGGTGCCCCGCTTCGTCTTCAGTTCGGCCACTCTCGTGACTACGTCGACGCCGGGATAGGTCTTCGTGACCCGGCCCAGGGACCAGAGCAGAGGTGGCGTGGTTTTGTCCTTTATCAGGACTAAGGACCCCAGCTTTACTTCACCTCTGGAATGAAACCACTTGGATTTTGCCTGCAGCAGAGAAGTGTACTCATTATGGAACCGTCGCCAGAAATGCTGCCTTATGTGCTGGATTCTCTTCCAGCGATCCAGCTGCATAATTTTGGCTTCAGTCATCTGAGGATGTGGTACTGATAAGAATGGCCGTCTAATTAGGAAGTGAAAGGGAGTGAGTGCCGAATAATCGTTAGGGTCTGAAGAAAAAGGAGTAAGAGGGCGTGAGTTAAGAACCGCCTCTATGTGAGTCAGACATGTAGCCATCTCTTCGAAGGTGAAATGAGTATGATGCAGTAACCGTTTTAAATGATGCTTACATGATTTTACAGCAGCTTCAGCCAATGAATTAAAATGAGGGCTGTATGCAGGCGTGAAAACAAATTCGATACCTTGCTGAGCCATTTCAGATGCAACACTTGATGATTGCAAGAACCTATACATCTCGTAGCATCGCATCGTCGCATCTTTGTAGGCGCATCAGCGCCTACAAAGTTAGTCCCGTTATCGGACGTGATGCTTCGAGGCTTGCCACGACGCGCCACGAAACGATTTAGAGCGGCCATGTAGGCCTCAGTGGTGAGGTCGGTGACGAGCTCCAAATGTACAGCTTTCACTTCCGAGCAAACAAAGATGCACATATAGGACTTTGTAAGTTTGCATCCTCGGCCTTTACGATTGGCCACCAATACTGGCCCAGCATAGTCAACATAACTGTTTAAGAAAGGAAACTCAAGATTCGTTCTCGAAGAAGACATAAGCGCTGGCTTCCAGCGCGGTACGTTGACCGGTGCAGTATTCTTCGATATAGCGAAAGCCTTCGACAAAGTCTGGCACAACGGCTTATTATATAAGCTGTACAAACTCGGTGTGCCTGACCGTCTCGTGCTCATCCTACGAGACTTCCCGTCGAACCGCACCTTTCATTATCGAATAGAGGGAGTGATTTCATCCCCCCACCCCATACGCGCCGATGTCCCTCAGGGCGCCGTGCTGTCCCCTCTCATCTTCACGCTATTCACTAGCGATATCCCCAAACGTAGACTGGCAAAGTTGGCACTGTTCGCTGACGACACAGCCATTTACTACGCTGGGAAAAATCCCGCCGCGATAGCCTCCAGGCTCCAAACCGCAGTCAATGTTCTTGGCGCGTGGTTTAGAAAGTGGAGGATCGAAGTCAATCCCGATAAAAGTCAAGCGGTTCTCTTCTCGAAACCGAGACACAAACCCGACCCCCCCCCCGGCCCATCTCCATGTTTGGCAAACCTATCCCTTGGGAGAAGCAAGCTAAGTACCTAGGAGTGATTATGGATCAGCACATCACCTTCTCTGAGCACATCAAGAAGGCACGCTCACGCGCCGCCTTCGCTCTGGGAAGGTTGCACTCTGTTCTTAATGCACGCAGCAAGTTGTCACTAAGGTGCAAGTTGCGAATATACACGGCGTGCATAAGGCCAATCATGACCTACACTAGTGAAGTCTTTGCACACACAAAGCCCCGTTACATCCATAGGATGCAGACTTTACAAAACCGTTTCCTTCGCCAAGCTACGGGCTCGCCATGGTACGTTAGGAACGAGATCCTCCATCTCGACCTCAAAGTCCCCACAATAGCTCAGTTCCTAAAACGCAATTCAAAGCGTTTCTTCGAATCCACCGCGCAACACCGCAATCCACTGATTGCGAAGGCCGCTAGTTATGTCCCCAGTTGAATCAGTAGAATCCGCCGGCCGAGACATGTTCTTTCCGACCCTGATGACCCCATCACTATCCTTCAAGAAAGCAGTAGGGCCACCAGTACAGCACACAGACACAAACAACCGTCCTTCCGACCTCGCCGCCGAGGTCCTCGCGCCCCGCGAAGACCCCGAGTAAATGAAATCCCCCCCAACCGTCCCTTGCCCGCAGAAGTGCCAGCCCGCGCCGAAGCTGTGCAAGTAGAGTTAAAATCCCCATGATTTAATAATAAGAAAATTGTTTGATCCAGCCTGTCCCTACTTGCTGCCCTCCCTAAAAGTGACTCCCTGAGCCGAGGCTCGTACCCCGCAGGGGGTGCCCTCAGTGCGCAGTTGCTGTAGGTTTAATTATTAGTTTGTAAGCCCTGGCTGGAGGCTCTTAGCCTAAAAACTAAAAGTCACCGCAGGAAAGCCCGGTTAAGCAGTCACGGCCTCTCAAGGTCAACTGCGAGATGCCATACCCAAAAAAAAAAGATTCGTTCTCGAACTAGGTAGTTGACCCATTATAGGCTGTACACTCTGAGCCTTATGTCTGAAACATTTAAGACATTTATTCACGACAAACCTAGACAAGTTTCTGCCAACTAGAGGCCAATAAGTTTGTCGAATATGTGGTAATAACAACTGTGGACCAGCATGTACAAGCTTTAAATGTTGCATTTGAAATATAAGTTTTGTAAGTATGTGCTTACTGCATAAAACAATAGGATGTTTCACACTAAAATCGTAGGGGGAGTTATCGAGCCTCCCGCCCACGCGAATGAGGTTATGATTGTCAATGAACGGTGTCAAACGTAGAAATCTACTTTTGCGTGGTAATTTTTGTCCAGACTTTAACAAATTATACTCTTCTGGAAACATTTCATGCTGTGAATAATGTATAATTTTATTTAATGAATTTTGTAGTTCTGTCGTTGATAAATTACCATGCAATTTATTTTTGTTTTTTTACATTGTAAATAAAGCGCTGTACATATGTAAATATATTTTGAATTTTTGTTAAACTATATGAATGGTTACTTCTGAATGATTACTACTAAATGAATTATGGTCACTATCACTACCAATTAAATGAGTCACTACTTCCGGCAGACTATCTTTCCCGCTGTTTGGCATACTGGGCCACTCATGTTCACTATGCTGTAAAAATGAGGGTCCAGACCACCACAGGCTATGATCACCACATTGTCTATGATAATGTCAGCCCTGAGACCACGAGAAACAAGATCCGCCGGGTTGTCCTTCGACGGTACATAGCTCCAGGTATGACCACATGTGATTTCCTGTATCTCGTTGACTCTGTTTCTGACAAAAGGTTTTAATTGGTTAGAAAGAGTACAGAGCCAACCCAGGACTATGGTTGAGTCGCACCAGAATCTACATTTATGAATGGACATGATAAGCGATTCCTGAACCTTAGTACACAGCCTTGCACCTAACAAAGCTCCACAAAGTTCAAGCCTCGGTATCGTCGTTGGTTTGATGGGCGCTACATGATTTTTAGAGACTAAAAGTTGTACGCCTACAGATCCACTGCCATTACAAGACCGAATGTACACACATGCGCCATACGTCCTCTCAGACGCATCGGTAAAGACGTGTACTTCATGCGTAATAGAGTCCTCACGCAAAACCCAACGAGGAATTTTTAAATTATTTAAAGCTGTTATTGTGCCTTCAAATGTAGACCAAAGGTTTCTGACTTCGTGCGATACTTCGTCATCCCAGTCATACTGGTCCAGCCACAGACGCTGCATAATTATCTTTGCTCGACGACGCACGGACCAACGAGGCCCAGTGGGTCAAAGATTTGGCTGATAACAGAAAGAACATGACGTTTGGTGACTTTAGTAGTGGAGGTGATATTTATAGTATAAGTAAGTGAATCAGAATCACAAACCCAGTTAAGACCCAAAGTCTTAGATTGAGATGAGTTTGGACCTTGCTCAGAAAAGTGTAAAGTATTATGTAACTCGTTACGATTTGTAATTTCTTGAAGAATTTGAGAATTATTTGACCGCCATTTACGTAAATTTAATTTTGCAGATGATAAAACAGAATGTACCTTTTTAGAAATGTCAACAGTTTCAGATATGGTATCCCCTCCACTAAGAAAGTCATCGACGTAGAAGTCACGTCGAATGGCACATTGGGCACGCCTGTCCTCAATGTTATTAGCCGCTTAATGTTATGTTAGTTGTTGTTATTAATGGTGCGCCGACAATAGCACCTGTGTTTATGCCCAAAAAAGCTCAAATTATTTATTACAAAAAGAGACTTATTCCCTCCATAAGTATCGAAATCTCATAAAGCCATTCATGATTGTATGTTGCAATGGATACATCCTGGATGTTACAGGGCCATATCCTGCCACTACTAACGACGCGTCGATAATGATGGATTTATTAAACAAAGACAGTTTTTTGGATTTTTTTAGAGAAGGTGATGTTTTTATTCTCGATAGAGGCTTTAGGGATAGTGTAGACGCTATACATCAGCGTGGCTTCATCGCCTATCTACCAGAAACCCTGTCACCACGTCAATTCCAGTTAACTACGCTAGAAGGGAACAGGTCTCGCTGTGTGACAATAAATAGATGGATTGTGGAAGCCGTTAATGGCAGGATCAAAAGAGACTTTAAAATATTCAGGCATTCATATTTTAATCGTGCATGGCCCTCACATGATGGAGGACTTTTCCATTACAGCAGCTCTGCATAATGCATTTGCCAAAATGTTTGTGGATCCAAGTAATGCAGAACAAATAGTCAATATTATAAATGAAAGGCTTTTAGCAGACAACACTTTAGCAGAAATAGTACAAGAAGAGAATCTCAATAGAAGAAACTCTATATTTACAACTATAACCAGCTCAAATATTGTGTTCCCTAGCCTGTCTATAGAAGAATTGGTCCTCTTTGCTTGAGCACTTATCAAATTCGACAAGCTAGGTCATACATAGGTGAACAATTACGCTTTCATGGCCTTTACACAATAGAAGTTTACAGAGAGAACCATGTCAATTTAAGCAGGTTAGGAGGAATAAGTCCTTATTTGATTCGAGCAAAAGTATAGTCCCGGCATGTGTCGACGACGTAGCGGCCAATAAGTAGGTTGCGTTGAGGTGCATCGCAGCTAAGGCGGGCCGCGATGTCGAATGGGAGGCATCGCGGCTGAAGGTTACAGGCTGCGGCGGAGCAGGAGTGAGTTGTGAGTTCTGAGTAGCGATCTTCCCTTTTGTGGCCTGGACGGGGCCGCCACCGTTTGATGGCGGACGCGGTGGGGCCGCAGGGGAGGAGGAGTTTCGGTATAGCGTTGGCCGCTCTGGGATATCTCCTGCGGCCGAAAAGTGGTAGGCGGCGGGGCCACTGTGCTGACCCATCGCAGGGGAACCAAGGGTGCCAGACACGGGGTCGTCTGGGGCCCGTATGCTATTTGGTACCTGGGGTGGTTACGGCGTGCCATGTGTCCTGATGCACCGGTGATAGGGGTTATTCCCCTCCGAGGAGGGTCCAGTGGCAGACAGCCGCGGTGGGTTCGCGGATGGCTTGCGCTTTTCCGTGTTCCCGCCTCAAGCGGCACTGGAGGACACCGTGGAGTTTTAGGGGTTACAGTCTCGCTACTCCCTGACCGAGACTGCGCTATCTCCCCGTGGTAGCGCAGTAGGCATTTCTCCACGTTAAAAAAAAAGCCTGGGTCGACGGCGCGTTGTGTTCCACACGCGCCGTCAGAGATGTCAGCAACAACTGATAGGGCCCGCAAGGGCCAAAGCCTGCCGGGGGTGCGGGTTGTTCGAAAGAGATACCGCGGCTCCTGGCACACAGGCAAGTGAGGGATTACGGGTGGGTTTTAGTCAGCGGAAAATTCAAAGGACAGAGATAGTTTAAAAGGCGGAGGGAGCAATGCGAGTAACCACGATGATGACGAGGAAGACTTTTTCAATTCTGTCACGCAGTTTATAGAAAAACCAAAGAGCTCCAACTCTTTAAAGAGTAAAGTGCAAAGTCTCGTTAAAATGTGGATGAACATTGAATCAAAAGACTCATTCAACGATGCTGCATTTCTCGGGAAACAGATATTCATAAATCTATTAATTAAATACAATACTGCTAAACCCTCAAGTGCTGCAGTTGAACGTCTGTTTTCCACGGGTAAAGACATTTTAACACCAAAACGAGCCTCGCTTTCAGACGAGAACTTCAATATGTTAATGTTCATGAAGGGGAATATGAACCTTATGCTCGACGATTAAATTACACATTTGAATTAAACAAGTATTTTGTTTTGTTCCTAACCAGTTAACTTCCAGAACCTAAACCAACAGGTTTTATAAGTTCACTAACGCAACGATATGAAAATGCAATTATACACATATTAACGGATTAACGATTAACGTTAACTTGCGTTAATTCTTCCGAAATGTAACGCTTTAACGTTTGACGAAGCTAACTTTTTTTGTAGCGGAATAACGATTAACGAAGTTAACTATTTGATTAACGGTGCCCAGCTGTGATCGTAACTGACAATTTCGATGTTATTTTTGGTTTATAAAAATATTGAATCTACCACATTCGATGTTGTTTTACGTTTAAAGGTGAATTTGGTTAGTAGATTCGATTGGTAATGTGGTTTTTTTATTTACATATTTCAAATGTTATTGCTTTTTACAATGTTTTTTATTTGTTTTTATTTCAGAATCACCTGTGCCACCTAATGAAATTAATGATAAGGAATGGAGGGTTCTAAATAATTTATTAGCTGACGGTAACAAAGATACTGGTTCGCTTATCAAGGTATGTGAATCCAACTTAATAATTGAAATGTCAGAGGAGGAAAAAGAGAATGACTGTCTACCAAATGATGCAGCACAGTTATACTCGGTAGTGAGGAAGTTACGCCAGTCCCATCGCCTTCTTCTCAGAATGATTTTTGCACTGAAACAGGACAGTCTGAAGAACTTGGCAACATTTTGAGTGTAAACTCATTGATAACTGAATCTGAAAATGAGAATCCTATTTCTCCGAATGTATCTACGATACGTAAACGTAAATCTACTTACAAAACTGATCCTGGTAGAAAACGAAAGCGACACATTGAGCAATGGACAAATGTTCGAAGAAAGTTACTAACTAATTCCGGTAAGCGTTGTTTCTAAAAGAGGAAAGAATGTTGCAGCTAAGAACTTGAAACCAGCGTGTTAAAGTGCTAATCTAAGTAAGCTCAAATGTTCAGACAAATTTATAAATGATATCCGAACAACAATTTTGAATCAGTATTGGCAACTAGCCGATCACACAAAACAATGAGAGTTCATAAACAGATTTACTAAAAGAGTAGAAAAAAAAAACAGGAAAACCACCGAAGGACCGCCTAGTTGTAATGACACTACTAAATATTACCTACCTTTGCTTATGGATAGTTCCAAATCTGAAAATCACCAAGTTTGTTTTAAAATGTTTTGTGCTAATCTTTCCATAACAGACCAAATAATTCGCACCGCACATGATAAACTAGATGCTTGTGGTATTACTAGTAATGACAATAGAGGGAAACACTCAAACCACGTAAAAAAAGTTGATGAGGAAATGATTCGAAGTGTGTGCGACCATATTGTCAAATTTTTCCAACCAGTTGAGTCTCATTATACCAGAAAAAATACTAGCAAATTGTATTTGGACAACCCCTTGAGTTTTAATAAAATATTCTCAATGTATAAAGATTGGTCAGAGCTGCATAAATATAGCAACACAGCAGAAACCGAACGGCAATACCGAAATATATTAAATTATCAAATGAACATTGCCTTTTTATGCCCAAAAAAGACTTGTGCGATAAGTGCCATTCATTTTTGAATGAAAATAACCCTACTGAAGAACAAATTTTAACTCATAATAAACACATTTTGAATAAAGAAACTGCTCGTAAATATAAATCAAAAGATAAAGATGAAGCCACACAAAGTTCATCTAAGATCGTGTGTGCAATATATGATTCTCAAAAATTGCTCAATTGCCCTACCGTAGAAGTATCAGTATTTTATTATAAGCGAAAACTGTCACTTATGCATTTCACAGTTTTTGACTGTGGTAATAAAGAAGCATTTTGTTATTTGTGGCCAGAAAATGTAGCCAAGAGGGGTGCAAATGAGATGGGCAGTTGTTTACTAGATTTTATTGAAAAAAAAAAGTGGCGAATAATGCAGAGGAAATAAGGTTCTGGTCTGACAATTGCACTGGGCAAAATCGGAATAGAGTGGTATATAGTCTTTACATGTATGCTAGTAGGAAATACAATATCGATATTGTACACCGATTTTTAGAGTCTGGCCATACACAACAAGAAGCTGACAGTGTACACGCCCTAATAGTACGATCAGCTAAAGGGAAGATTATTTACGAGGTGCATTCAATAAGTACCTAGCCTCATCGCCAGAGGGCGCTGTAGTTTCAAAAGAGTTTTACCACAGTGTAGCACATTCTTTTTTAATTCTTTTTTCAAATTTTCATTCCAATCCCTTCATTTGTTTTAATTTGACAACTTATGGAAGCGAACGTGTCGATCGGTTTTACAAAAATGGAAAAAGAGCAATATCGTTCGGTGATTCGATTCCTATTTTTGGAAGGGAAAACGCGCATCGAAATCAAAGAGCGCTTGGATGCTGTGTACGGTGACTCTTCTCCATCGATGGCCACCGTCAAGAATTGGTTCAACGAGTTTGCACGTGGCCGTACGTCGGTTTTTGATGAACCACGTCCAGGTGCACCGAAAACAGCTGCTACGGAGGAAAACATTAAAAAAATCCATGATCTCGTATTGGCAGATCGCCGATTGAAGGTTCGGGAGCTAACTGAGACTGTAGGCATTTCAGAAGGAACAGTGCATCATATTCTTCACGAGGAATTCGGCATGAGAAAGCTGTCGGCGCGATGGGTGCCGCGTTTACTCACACCAGAAAACAAGCGCAACCGTGAGACCACATCGGAGACGTGTTTGGCGCTGTTTAAGCGGAATCCAGCGGAGTTTTTGCGTCGTTTTGTGACCGTCGATGAAACCTGGATCCACTGGTACACACCAGAGACTAAGGAGCAATCAAAACAATGGATCCAGACCGGGGAACGTGCTCCAAAGAAGGCGAAAACTGTAAAATCGGCCGGAAAAGTTATGGCCACCGTTTTCTGGGATTCACAAGGTGTGATCTACATCGATTACCTCGAGAAGGGTAAAACAATTACAGGGCTTTACTATGCCGATTTATTGGGCCGATTCGACGCCGAATTAAAGAAAAAACGACCCCATCTGGCGAAGAAAAAAGTGCTGTTTCACCACGACAACGCACCGGTTCACACGTCTGCCGTTGCCATGGCCAAATTGGTCGAATTACGCTACGAATTGCTGCCCCATCCACCGTATTCTCCAGATTTGGCCCCTTGTGACTTCTTTCTGTTTCCTAATCTGAAAAAATCACTCGCCGGGAATAGATATGGATCGAATGAGGTCATCGCCGCCACGGAGGCCTATTTTGCAGAGTTTGACAAAAACTATTTTTCGGACGGATTAAAAAAGTTGGAGCATCGCTGGGCTAAGTGTATCGAACTAAAAGGAGGCTATGTTGAAAAATAAATTCCCACTTTTCCAAAATTTTCGTTTACTTTTTGTAGGCTAAGTATTTATTGAATGACCCTCGTACACACCAGACCAATGGTACGCTTTGGTTCGCTGGGCTAAGACCAATGATATCCCATACAATATGACAGAAGTTTCACAAGATATGTTATATGATTAAAAAAACTTGTTAACTAACAGAAACTATAAGAAAAACATTTTAAATCAGGATGTAAAGTGGAATAATATTTAAAAAATCTGTATAAAAAATGTGATCCTAACGCTATTTTATACAAGTATGATTTGGATTCTGATTATTTAACATTGAATACGTTAGTTCAGACCCGGCGCAGCCGGCAATCTGTTTCTGATATTTCCAATTATGTGTTGAAACCACTTTATTCAAATATTTTACCACTTACAAAGGCAAAATACAATGATTTAGTATATTTGTGTGAAGCAGGACTTATACCAAAACAATATCATATTTTTTTAAGAACCTTAGCACAGTAATGGAAACCTTGCTAGAAACTGATGATGATGATTAGATAAATAAGATATCTTTATGTACCTAAGTCTGGCTTTTATTTCTGCTATTTTGTATGTGCTCAATTTCACCTAAAAGTTAAATACTTTTTAATTTTCAGTAGATTTTATTGTTATTATGGTCCAGAATGACTTTTATTTTGTCTGTATGTCAATATCAGATGTCATAGTATGTCTGAGTATGACTGATATGTTTTCAATATAACTATTATAAACAAGTTAAGCAGTTATGTTATTTTTACTGATCTCATTGGTTTAGTTATTATTTTGACTATGCAAATATATTTAAAGATCAAAAGACCCAATGGGCTGTGATTAGTTTTTAATACTCATTATAAGTACGATTGATCTTATTCCAATCAAACGCAATGAAGATGTCTGAAATGATTCGATTTTAAGTTTTTTGTTACATGATAATTTGTTTTTGTTTGAAATATATTTTATTAATTAATAAAAACGCATTTTTATTAGTTAAATCGGATGTGTGATGATAAGCGCGTGCCAAGCAAGATATCGAACGTGCACATTTTTTTTTCTCTGTAATAACTTTAATAGAACAGTAACGAAAGTACCTAGTCGTTATTCGCCTGAATTAGAAAACTATCGAATTTGGCACTTTCGATGAAATTCTGGCTACTATAAGCGTAAAACATTATCGAAAGTGAAATATTTAGAAAAGTATATGAAATTTTAAATTCTTTGTCAAGGAAAAGAAAACTGTGTAAAGTTTACTATTTATTCCATACAAAAATTTACTGAAGGAAATAATACTAATTATTTTATATCGAATTACAACTTTAAATTGCTCTCCTTTAAAGTGCGTGATTGGCAGTTTCGATAGTGTTTGTTGCGACAGTCGATATGTCACACTTAGTCAAGATATTCCTAATTTTACTGAAGAAAATAATACTAATTATTTTATATCGAATTACAACTTTAAATTGCTCTCCTTTAAAGTGCGTGATTGGCAGTTACGATAGTGTTTGTGCGACAGTTGATATGTCACACTTAGTCAAAATATTCCTAATATGGAAGCTTATCATGCCTTAATAAGGGACATTTAGGAAACAAAATGTGTAAAATTTGCCTTACCGAATGTTAGAAATCTAGGTCCCAACATCGTCTTAGATAAAGAGGTGCTTGAAACCGTAGACTCGGCAGTTTTTCTGGGCATAACAGTAGATGCCAAACTTCAGTGGGGATCACACATATCAAGCCTAGCGGGGAGGCTCAGTTCAGCCGCCTACGCCGTCAGAAAAGTAAGACAATACACTGACGTCGATACAGCTCGGTTAGTCTACTTTAGTTATTTTCACAGCGTTATATCCTACGGTATTCTGCTGTGGGGCAAAGCTGCTGATATAAAAAATATTTTTGTCCTTCCAAAACGTGCTGTTCGTGCAATTTACCAGCTAGGTGCCAGAGTTTCCTTGAGGGACTTTTTTAAAGATGTTGGTATTCTCACAGAGGCATCACAATTAATATTCGCTAACATCCTATATATTAGGCAAAATATACACTTGTACACTAAAAACAGTGATATTCACACCGTTAACACAAGAAATAAAGACAAACTACGTGCTATTTCACCGGCTTCATAAGGTTCATAACTCATTTGTTGGGCTTGGTATAACTTTTTATAACAAGCTTCCCTCTTCTTTGCTAGATTTGCCTTTTAATGCGTTTAAAGCTCAAGTAAAATCCATCCTTTGTTTAAAGGCTTACTATTCCATCAACGACTATTTAAATGACAAGAATAGTTGGTCGCTGTGATTAACTCAAGACAATGTTTATGTTCTTACTCCAGAATTGGCAATAATTGAATAATTACTTTTACGTTTCTGACGAAAACATTAAAGCATTAATAAAACAATTGGATGCAAGCTCAATAGATTTAATCCCAGTTCCTAACACGATGTCCATTCATCAAGTGATTTCGACTTCAAGGCCTGATATTATTAAATTTAGGAAATTAAGTTGCTTTTGTGGAATCATCCCTGGTTTTTGCGACTGTTATGACTTAAAAGAACATAATTTCAAAGAAAACAGAAAATGAATGACAGAAAAGAAAAATCAGGTAATAGAAGACGCGTGACATATTCGAAAACAAACTTACAAGCTGATGATAGCGATACTAGCACAGACAGTGAAATTAGTTAATCAGAATACAGTTTGTGGGCAAACGATTTTTTTTTTAAAACACGTTGCCCCACACTAGGAATTTCTCCTGTATTGTGGGTGCGTTCACAAACATTTAAACTCACATACACAAATAGGACAAATATACAATTAAGTTGTAGCCAGACAACGAGAGAAAAGACAGAAGAATCAAATAAACTACCCGAAGCAAAATTTACATACATACCTAACCATTAATGACAGTCTCTTAGTTAGGTATTTTGAAAAGAAATAATGGGTGATGATACACATAGGATTTATAGAGAGTTTAGAAATAAAAGAACAGGAACTTTATTATTATATAAGGTTTTTAAACTGGACTGTAATTGAAAAAGCTAAGTGCCTTTTATTTGATTCTGGTCTTAGTAAACAATTCTGGGCTGAGGCAACGAATACAGCCGTATTTTTACAAAATAGAATTGTGAAGTCATCCCTAAATGATAAAACACCATATGAGATGTGGATAGGCACTGTTCCAGACATAAATCATTTAAGGATATTTGGAAGCGTGGTAATGGTGTATGTAGCCAAAGAAAAAGACTAAAGTGGGATAAAAAATCAGAAAAGCATATTTTAGTTAGATGTCCAGAAGATGTCAAATATTATCGTCTTTTTAATCTCAGAACAAAGCAAGTGATAACTAGTAGGGATGTTATAATAATGGAAGAAGCAAAGAAACCTGAAATACCTATAACGGTGCAGGAAACCGTTAAGAATAATGAAGAGAGCTTGGACCCAGTGGTGGAAATACCTGTAAATGAGGATACTGTAGCAGATCATATTGATGATTCTGATAGCACATATGTCCCAAGTGACTATGAGAATGCAGATTCAATTGAAGAAGTACATGTGGAGAGACCAACTAGAGTAAGGAGAGAGCCAAATCGATATGGATGGTATGCATGTACTGGTGAAGCTGCATTTAATGTTGTTAATGGTTTATCTGTACAAGAAGCATTGAATGGAGCTGAAAAAGAACAATGGTTAGAAGCTATTCAAGAAGAACTTCAGTGTTTTGAAGATAATTGCGCTTGGAACTTAGTAGATACTCCAAAACACGGTACCATAGTAAAGTGTAAGTGGGTTCTAAAGAAGAAGTGCGATAATGAAAATAAAGTGAGGTTTCGTGCACGGCTAGTAGCAAAACGTTTCATGCAAAAGTATGGTATTGACTATGTAGAAACTCTCTCGCCCATTGTGAGACACACAACATTAAGAACATTGTTTGCATTGTCAGTACATTTAGACTTAGATATTACTCACTTGGATGTTACTACGGCTTTCCTGAACGGTGACCTTGACGAAACTGTTTATATGCAGTGTTTCTCAAGTCCAGATTGTGATGGAAAAGCGTGATAAAATTAAATAAAGCCATCTACGGGTTGAAACAGTCGTCAAGGGCGTGGCACATGAAAGTCGATAAAATCATTGTTAATATTGGTTATGTACGTTCTAAAATTGAATGATTACAGTTTGGCAAGAAAGTCCTGAAACGGAACTAAAATATTTAACCATTGGCAACACTCGCTCTGCCTCGTCGAGTAAGGTACATAATCTGTCATTTCTTGTAATCGGTGTCTGTTTCTCGTGTTTATTTTTATTTATTTGCGTAATTGTGGTGATACTGGTGACCCATTGTGTTCATAATGAACAGATCTGTTATTCGCAGCTCCGCAAGAGCGATAATTTAAAAGTGTGCGTGAGATGTTTGGTGAAACTCGAGACCGGACAAATTTTATCCGATCTCAACGATTTGTATAAAAGAACCGCTGAAATGACAGGTAAAATTATATATTTTACATGTAACCGCATGTAAAGTGTGTATATTTCAAGGTGCAATATCTAGTATAAACCTTTCAAACAATTATTGAAATGTGCATTCACGAATTTGAGGTTATGTTTACGAAACACATTCGGAATGCAGCGCGTTCGTATAATATTGATACTTTTTGTTAATATTGCATAAATCACTGAACAAAAATAAAATAACTGTGGTATTTTTTAGGTAAATCCATCAGTACTATATGGCGAATTGCAATAGAAGGACAAAGAAACAAAGGTGTTTTCTCCACGCCAGGGAAACACAGACTGACTGGAAAAATTCTTGTCAACATGTCATGAAAATAGAAAAAGGTTATTTTCGAAGGGGGCAAACTCAGTGTAGTGACATTGAAAGAAATATCATAAACGTACAAGATGAAAGCAGCAGTAATGACACATCTGAAGACAGCCAGCAGAGTTTTGGTGAAAGCTCACAACAAGACGTGGATGAAGACTTTTCGGGCGTGGAATACTTAGAGAAAAACATTTTTGATTCTGATTAAAATTTTTGATTCTGATTATTTTCTTAGTTTTTGTTTAGAACACCAACTATGGAACATTTTGCCTGGGGTTAGAGGAGAACTTGGATTTGTGGGACACAGTCACACAATAGTCAGGCTTCCAATTTGTCACTGTGATCTAAACCCTATTGAATTGATTTGGGGTCTCGTAAAACAGAAAATTGTCTGACATAATGTGGGATTAGTTGACATCAAGGTATTTATAAATACCTAATAATTTTATTTTAAATCATTAAAATAAATAACTGCAAATGTTATCGTTCTAGGCAGTGGCTGAACAAGCGTTTCAGAGTTTTTCTTTTTTTCATAAAACCCGCCAATATTCACATTAATTGTCAAAAAAACTAAGTATCAAAACCGTTTTCGTTGTACTATATAGGGTTACAACATGCACGATAGTGGCGCCACCATTATTTTCACGACTTTTTGGCCAAGCTGTAGTTAGTAAAGGTCTATATTCTAAGCTAGCACGTTGTTTTATTAAAACTCAATAATAAATCAATTTATTTTTATTTTTCTGTTAAATATTTCGTCCAAATCTTAAATTTAACAGTTTTTACCCTATTGGCGAACATACAGGTAAAGTTTTACATGTAGGAATTCGAAACAAATATTGTGTTATTTGCGCACGCGCTAATACGAAAAAAGAAGAACCTCGAGCACATAAGTGCACTAAAAATCATGCTGGTTTGTCGACTTCTGTGGAACAAGCTATACTGGTAGAAGGGTTTTAAGTAGACTGTGGAAAAAGGGGTCTGATATATTGATTGCTGATAGGGGAGCTAGTACCAGATATACCCGTTCAGAAAACAGAATGCACAAACCATCTCTTAAGAAATTATAATGGCAGGAATTTGCAGCTACAGAAGGATACATCTTTTCCATTATCTGAAGGTAAACTATTGACGGGAGAGCGCCTGACCACACTACGAACTGCTATAAAATACGGAAAATCTGAAGATGCACTATATCAGATTGAATATAAAAATTACAAGAAGACATTTTAAACAGCCCACGGCACGTGTTTGGAGATCACAATCTTTGTAAGAGCTACTGCTATAAAGAAGAGTGAAAACTGGAGCTCAATCATGTCTCGACGGCAGCTACTTTGATGTTAAAGTTGCAAAAAATGTCTCTCAACTTGCCTTCCACTCAAGAAGCCTTTTGTACACCTTCACAAACAATCGTGCCTAACTGTTTAACAGTAACGTGGTCAAAATGGTGGGTGGCAAAAGAGTAAATTTTTCTCTTAAAGACTCGCAAAAGAGTAGATTTTTCTTTATAGTGTGAGATGTTATGCAGCAGTAGTAGCCTTCAACACTGGAAAACCACAGTACACCTTATATAAGTCTGTCTGTGAAGAGAAGTGGTAGATATCCTCCAGGTGGTACGAGGACTAAAACACGGTAACTTGATCAATAGTGGACTGTATTATATGAATCTATTCTAGGGATGACAAACGGTCAACTATATTTGAACCGGCGAGAAAAGGGAATTTATATAATAACTATGTCGTGTATGCTGTCGCTCGGACGATGATGCAGTGCCGAGCCGTCCAGTGCGCGCCCGCTGCTCGAGGGCCCCCTCTGCGACCGCAGCTTCCCCGCGGTCGCCCGGCGCGGCGTGATATTCTCGACATGATCCCGGCGTTGAAGACTTGTCTTCAAAGATTAAGCTGGAAGAGGACAGATGGTGTTGTAAGCACGTCGGACTATTCCCCTCTTGGTCTGTACGTCTGTGACTCTGCTTATTCCGTCCCTCCCAGGTATGAGACGTATGATACGACCCAGTGGCCACATCAGTGGTGGTGACTGCAGCTCTTTGAGTACCACCATGGCTCCCTCTTCAAGCATCCCATCGGAGTCCGTCCACTTGGTTCTCTGTTGGAGGTAAAAGATATACTCGTTAGAGAATCTATTCCAGAACTGTTGCTTGAGATGCTCAATACGCTGGAAACGTTTTAGGCTGGAGATATTCTGGTTGATGACTTCCGGATGCGGCAGGGATGTGAGAGATCTCCCAATAAGGAAATGTGCAGGAGTTAATGGGTATAGGTCTGATGGATCAGTGGATAGAGGAGTGAGAGGACGAGAGTTTAGTATTGCCTCAACCTGAATCAGACACGTAGACATCTCTTCGTAAGTCAGATGTGCGAAGCCTAATATACGCCTGAGGTGGTGTTTAATAGATTTGACGGCAGACTCCCATAAGACTCCCATAGTGTGGGGTGTATGCCGGAATAAATTGGAAATTGATACCTGTATTTGCCATTTCTGAAGAGTAATCTTGGTTCAGTATGCCAGCTATTTCATTACAGGTGCCGATAAAAGTTGTACCGTTGTCGGAGTAGATAGTATTTGGTTTACCACGACGAGCAATGAACCTATTCAGTGCTGCAATGAAGGCATGTTTTGTTAGGTCTGAGACAAGCTCCAGATGAACCGCCCTTGTGGCCAGACAAATAAAAACACATATGTATGATTTAACTAATCTACATCCTCTACCTTTGCGGTCAGCTAAGAGGATTGGTCCAGCATAGTCTGTGCCTGTCTCTAAGAACGGAAACTCTAATTCAACTCGTTCCTTAGGCAAATTACCCATGATGGGTTGAACTGTCCTACCTTTAAATCGCTGACACTTAACGCACTTATGGACAGTTGCCTTGGCAAGGTTTCTACCACCCAAAGGCCAGTACTCATGTCTAATTGTAGCTAAGAGTAGCTGTGGACCAGCATGGAATAGCCGTATGTGATAAGTATTAAAAATAAGTTTAGCAAAGTTATGTTTGCTACAGATGATGATAGGGTGCCTGATATTATAATCGTAGCAAGCATTATCTAATCTGCCTCCGACTCGTATAATACCAGACTCGAGAAAGGGTGATAATTTTTTAAGGCGATTTTTATTTGGTAACGGTTTACCTGATAAAAGTAACTCGTACTCTTCAGGGAACATTTCCTTCTGAACTGTTTTAATTATGAAATTAGCGCTGTAGGACAACTCTGAGTTAGTGAGAGTAAGACTATGACTATATATTCGTTTAGAACGATTAATAAATCTAAATACGTATGCTAATAGACGTTGTAAGTGTAAATAGTTGGATGAATTATTAATTGAAGTTTGAAATGTATTATTGTGCATATTAGGATTAGTGATAGGTAACCTACCTAACTGCATACGGTTGCGACCGATCACACTCCAAAAGATATCGGCTCCAACAAGTATGTCGACGGAGGAAGGGACATTGAAAGACGGATCAGCCAGACTTACACCTGCTGGTAGCTGCCAGTCAGTTATGTCTATGTATGTATGAGGTATATGAGTGGTTATATCGGGCAAGACAAAACAATCAATGTCAATGTTATAAGATCCATCACAGGATTGTATATGTAAAGCACAAGATTGCGTAATGGTAGACACTTGACTGTTTATGCCTGCAACGTGTGAGCTTACACTACTAATAGGTAAATGTAGCTTACCACAAAGGTCCTTAGCCCTTAGCCAGGCAGTGATCACATAGCGACCACATGGATTTTTATTTTTTTGTGACGAGCCGATGTCGTATAGGAACCACAAAATGTCATTATTATATTGTCTATGAAACGCAGTCAATTTCTGAACGAAAAAAAGAACGTCTAAAGCAACATTTTTTTTGACGTTTTGAATGTCAAATACTAATTTTGCTAAAAACGGTTGTTTTCTTGGGTTTGTGTTAATTATAAATGTGAATATGCCGAAAACAAATAAGGTAAGTGCTATTTATGACTACTTTATGATAGTATACAAGTTTATTCATCTGTAATATTATTTGATTTATCACAATATTTGTTTTTTTTTGTGAAATATTTACTCCCAAAGTTTGTGGCCCACATATAACCTCTGCCCATATAGAACAAAGAAATGTGGTCTTTATATGGCCACTGTCCTGTAAATTGTCTACATAATTATTAAGGGTTGTACTCTCTGGCTCAGGGCCAGCCCCATAAGAAGATAAGATAAGATAAGAAGGGTTACACTAGTAGATCACGGTAAATTAATCATTCATATGCTAAAACCATACAAAAATCTCCTAACAAACACTGTTTGATTATTTCAGAACACGCAAAAACCACATAAAAATCGAATTGTTCGCGAACATGAAATCGAAAGAGCTTTGGAAGAAATGTATGCATCATCAGAGGATGAAATATCTGAGGAGGAAGAGGTTTCAGGTACTTTATGTTATCCACCTTATGATATCAACAGGGCATTGGACAGCTTACAAAATGTAATGGACGCTGACCTTTTGGAGGTCTTAGCAGGAGATCCTTCACATACCCTTCGGCCTATATCTCCATCAGTAACAGTGGAAGCCTTACCCTCAGAAGTTATTTATCAGCCCTGGCAACCAGTTGCAACCTTACCATTCACTCCCCCAGCAGTAGTGGTGGATACCTTATCTTCAGCTGTCATACATGAGCCCTCATATCTAGCTGAGGCCTTACAGATTACACCGCCAGTTGCTAAGAAGCCTAGTCTTTCAGCCCGTCAGCCCTCACCTTTAGCAGCAGGTCATAAGCCCTCATCTTCAGTAGCAGCTCAACCGCCCTCACCTTTAGCGGTAGACCAACAGTCCTCATCTTCAGCAGCCGAACAGGCAGTACCTTCAATGACAGCCCAACAACCCTCAACTGCAGCGGCAGCCCGACAACCCTCAACTCCAACAGCAGCCCAACAACCCTCAACTCCAGCAGCAGCCCAACAGCTCTCATCTGTAATGGCAGCCCATCAGCTCTCACCTTCAATGGCACACCAACAGCCTTTATCTCCTGTGGCAGTCCATCCTCCCTCACCTTCAATGACAGCCCAACCGCCTGCATTTCCAGCGACAGCCCATGTCACATTGCAAGGATTAATAGATAAGGTTAGGGACTGGTCTGAAAACACAACTGGATTTGCTGCTCCCAATTTCACACGAATATTGAAGTCTAAAAAATCTTATAATAACAGGAGTCTTCCAATACTCTACTTTTTAGATATGGTTCCTAGTGAAATATTTGATATTATAGTAGCAAATACGAACATATATGCATCATTCAAACACTCATTGAACGGGACTCCAACAAATGCCACTGAAATAAGAGCATATTTGGGTATGATCATAATGATGGGCCTACATCCTCTGTCGGAACTAGAATTATATTGGTCTTCTGATCCCTTCTATCACAACCCCATCATCGCTGCAGTAATGCCTTGCAAACGCTTTAAAAAACTCACAGAAAACTTGCATTTGAGTGACAGGGCCACTGAAGCATCACGGACCCAACCAGGGTATGATAAGTTGTGCAAAATTCGACCAATTATGGATATTTTGAACAAAAGCTTTCAAAAAAATTGCATTGGAAGCCATACACAGTCTATAGATGAGAGTATGGTCAAATTTAAAGGAAGAAGCACATTAAAGCAATACATGCCACAAAAGCCAATTAAACGGGGATACAAAGTCTGGGCCAGGTGTGATTCAGAAACTGGATATTTGTATCAATTTAATGTATACATTGGAAAAAGTGAAACTCAAGAAGATGGTGACGGAGGACTTGGCTATAAAGTAGTTATGGAATTATGTAGAACAGTTGAAAGTGGTACCTTAGTAGCATTCGATAACTTTTTTACAAGCCTGCCTCTATTAGAGATGTTGTATCAGAAAAGCATATTTTCTGTAGGCACTGTAAGACAAAATAGAAAAGGCTTACCACCACGCCTTTTACCTCAAAAGGGTGACAAAAATGAAAACAAATTAAAAGCTGGAGAGTTTATGGTGCAATATGCTGCCCCTATTACTGTTATAAAGTGGCGTGATACCAAAGACGTGTACATCTGCACAACAGCTTTTGAACCTAAAGCAGTAGTGACCATTCAACGTACTCAGAAAGATGGTTCCAAAGCCCCAATAACATGCCCATTGGCAATCGCACAATATACCAAATGTATGGGCGGGGTTGACAGACTCGACCACTTCAGATCTTCTTACTCCATTGGTAGAAAGTCAACTAAGAAAAATTGGATACTTCTTTTCTGGTTCATGTTAGAAGTAGCCTGCATAAATGCGTATATCGTTTACAATATAACCCATAATAAAACGAGCAGCAGCCATCGAGATGTCAGGCTAAAGTTAGCCAGAGGCCTAATTGACAATTTCACCATTAGACTTAGAGTACCAACAATATTCAAAAATAAAAAAGGTGGTCAGTTCGGAGTGTCGGATGATATAAGGCTGAATAATGTTGGGGTTCACATGCCTTGTGAGGGAACCAGGAAGCGATGTCGCTACTGCAGCACAAGACAAAAACCCCAAAGGTCGAAAATAATGTGCAAGATCTGCCAAGTACCGTTGTGTGCAGCACCTTGTTTTGATGATTTTCACCATTAAAACTAATAAACATTATTTTTCTTAGTTAAAGTGTGGTTTTATTTATTTTTGGGATTCATTTACAGTGAGTAGTCTAACCCTTAAAAGCTGCGTAGATAACATGTAGGACAGTGGCCACATACAGACCACATGTCTGCATGGGCAGCAGGCAGTGGTCATATAGAGACCATAGGGGTTTTTTTTTTTCAGGAACAGAAAAAAAAAATCAAGAAATTATATTTTTTATAACCCTGTAATCTACCAAAATCAGTATTCAAAAGAAAAAAAATGGCTAGGCCTGGTTAAGGGTTAGTAACAAAGTTTGCCATGCTTCCATTGTCAAGTAAGACTCTGGCGCTGTGCGGCATCCCGGAATAGTCCGTTACTCTTACCAAGGCTGTGGAAAGTAATACATGACGAGATGAATAATCATGATTAGTACCTGCTAAAGTTATATGCTCCTTACTTGAGCTAGATTCGTCGTCATGAGAATGCAACATTGTATTATGCCGTTTTTTGCAATACTTGCAGTGACTAAGTGGACAAGTAGCCGCCAAATGACCTGGGCGTAAACAATTCAAACAAAGTTTAAATTCCTTCGCTTTGGATGAGCGTTCAGCTACTGAAAGCGCCTTAAATTGGTCACAAGTAAATATGTAGTGACTTTGTTTACACAGGGGACATGAAATATTAAATTTTCCCTTACTTGTTGATGCTGACAAGCTTTTAGGCTTACTGTGCGATATCTCTGACTTAGATTTTAAATTCTTAGCCTCTTCAAGCGTTTCCAGAAGGTTGCAGCGGTTAGAAATAAATTTGGTGAACATGTCTAAGGATGGATACTCGGTCAGAGTGTTCCTATGTTCTTCCCACTGTCTGCTAGTAACTGGGTCTAACTTCGACGCCATTAAATGTATAACCATTTCACCCCAATGCTGTACGTGCAGCCCTAGCGTTGCCAGTGACCGTAGGTTTTTGCTGGTTACATCTACAATCAGGCGTAAACCCTGACTACTCTCCCTCTGGAGTGGCTCCACACTAAACAAAGCCTGAATGTGATTATTTATTAATAATTGCTTGTTATCGTACCTCTCACACAATAATTGCCATGCGTTGTCGTAGTTGTCCCCTCTGAAATCCAAACTTTTAATAACCAGTGCTGCGCTGCCATTAAGTGACGAACGTAGGTAGTGAAATTTATTAATGTTATCTATACTTTTCTCCTCATGAATCAACGAAATATAAATATCTTTAAATTCCAACCAATCCTTATAACCGCCGCTAAAGTGAGGTAAATTTATTTTAGGCAGTCTAACATTATTATGTCTAGAAACCACTGAAAGTTGCTCATTGGAACTTACCTTAGACGCCAATTGAGCGCGATGCTGTGACAGAAGCGCACGAGCAGATGCTAGCTGCCTGTAGTAGTTGATCTCGAATTACTCACGTTCAGAAAATTGCTCGTCGGGCTTGGCTGAAAAGTACTCCAATTGACCCTGAAACTGATCATAGGTGGCATATAAGGTAACCATTTTTTCAACTCTTATCTCTAACTCGAAAAGCTGTTCCTCACTAAGCTGTTCGCAAGACTTAGTGGTAGTTACAAAAGTTGTGAATTGAGTAAGCTGTGATTTAACTGAGGCACGCTTTTTTGTAAGCTCTTTCATCTTCATTTCTTCTGCCATGGCTCAATAGCAAGGTAGCCGTAAGCGCTGAAGGAAAAAGGAAAAAGGTATAAGAAATACGTATTCAAGAAGAAACGCTAAAGCACTGAAAGATGTTATGCGCCTTTAAAACAACAAAGAGCAAACAGCCGATCGATGAAACGTTGCTATTCAAAACTAGTAGGCGGTTAGGAAAAAATGTTTGAATTCAAATGTCAAACGGTGAAGAGAAAAAATAAAAAAATAAAAAATAATGAGGGTACTTATGGCACTATATTAAAAATGTTATTACTAGATTAATAAGCACTTATTACTAACTAGCTTTTGCCCGCGGCTCCCCCGCGTGGATGTCGGTTATCGCGTAAAAAAGTAGCCTATGTCCTTCTCCATATCCCAGGCTATATCTCTGCCAAATTTCATGACGATCGGTTCAGCGGTGTAGGCGTGAAAGCGTAACAGACAGACAGACAGACAGACAGAGTTACTTTCGCATTTATAATATTAGTAAGGAAGTAAGGATTATTATTGGGTGAGTATCTACTTAGACGGGACAAAACTACTTGAATGAGTTGACACTGAACAAAAATGACAAGGACAATACGAACCGAAAGTTTATGATTAATTCTACTGGATTAAGAAGCCAATAGCTGATCTTGTGCGATTAGGTAGTAATCACTAAAACGAATATGTTGCTACTGATGTATGATTCACTGGTCTAATGCACTATCTAATACTCTAGTGGAATGAAAATTAGTAAACGAATAATGTACAAATGTTAGTAAGAATATGGAAAGATCTCACAAAATCCTTTGACTGCGAGTCCAAACTGAACGTCTTCTTGCTTGAAATGGATGGCAATGTTCTCGGGCACTGCTTGGGCTGCTACGTTGCGATGACCCAGCTACGATGACCACTGAAGAACTGCTTGCTCCAACAAATACGCCTCTTCACAAAGGCGCTGAAGATGATGACCGAGGACTGGAACCAAATTCACACGAAGGGCGAAAAGTCGTCTTGATCTTGAAGTCCTTTCTTCTAACGGCCGTTTTCAAATTTTGAAAAAAAAAAACCGCTTGTCACTCCCAGTAACTGGTCATTTACTCGTCGAAGGACCATGAAGAGAAATGGTAGATATCCTCCAGGTGGTACGAGGACTAAAACACGGTAACTTGATCGATAGTGGACTGTATTATACGAATGTATTCTAGGGATGACAAACGGTCAACTATATTTGAACCGGCGAGAAAAAGGAGTTAATATAATAACTATGTCGTGTATGCTGTCGCTCGGACGATGATGCAGTGCCGAGCCGTCCAGTGCGCGCCCGCTGCTCGAGGGCCCCCTCTGCGACCGCAGCTTCCCCGCGGTAGCCCGGCGCGGCGTGATATTCTCGACAGTCTGCGACAAAAGTCCAGGGAAGTCTCTGAAATGCGTTGAAGATGCAAGACATGCTCAAAATTTAAAACACCTGACAAAGTCCCAACAGTACGTTACGTTTTCTGCGACAACGTTGGTACGTTGTCGCAGAAAACGTAATTTTGCTAGTACAGACTCAAACTCCGGTCAAAACTGTGAACGTCCAGATATGGAAAGTGACCAGACTAATACGAACAAGCAAAAAAGATTTTCTTAGATCATTTGAAACAACAAGCTCTAAACCGACAAGAAATATAAAGGAGCACTATTTTGCAGACTGAAAGTGCTTTATGACTAGAGTTACAAAGATGTATTGTAACTGCGTCAATTTTTTGCAAAATTTGGAAAAGACGGTCACACCAGAACTCTGCACCTCTTGTGAAGAATGTTTTATACAGTTATATAGCCTTGATCGTGTACCTGCAGTGAAACATGGAAAAGAAAATGAATCCAAAGCTTTGGCAAAACTGAGCATTCAAGAGAACATTATTATTGACAAGTGCGGATTGTTCATCGACAAGGATTTTTTTTCTTAGGAGCCACTCCGGATGGATTGTTTGAGGATGGTTTAATGGAAATAAAGTGCAGGCACTACCAAGTTCAAGGCCAGCTCCATATTGCTACTAAAAATCTGTTTGTTCGCAGTGTGGACTGCGGATGATTACTCGATGAAAGTCATTAAAGTTTGTAAAGATGTATTTTGGCGTGAAAAAATGTTACCGAAGTTGAAGACGTTTTACTTTAATTGTATACTTCCCGAGTTAATTGATCCTCGTAAAGCAAGATCAGTGTCATTACGAAATCTTTCTGTAATTTTTTTTTTCAAAGTTTATAATTTTTTTTTTGTTGATATGAGATTGAAGCACAAGCTTGCGAAGAAAGATGGCGCCAGCAAAAACAGTCGGCGAACATGTCGTAAGTGCTACAAAGAGAATACAAAAGTAAGGGGATGAGTATTAGCCAAAAACAAGACGAAAAAAAGTTGTAACTTTTTGTGAAACCTGCCCTAACAAACCATTTCTTTGTTTCAATAGTTTCCATAAAATTCATTAAAAATAAGTTATAGGTGTAGAAACGTTGATATTAGTCTCAATATAAAGTGATTTAATTTTGTTTCATTTAAATAATTATATTTCTGATTTACAAACATGTAGTTTAATTCATCAAACTATCCCCGAAAAACGTAGTTGAACTTTACCCAGATTCTAACTAGTTGAGTAAATTGTAACAGTATACAGTATTTCACAACACATAAATAGTAATTTCATGGAAAAATATAAAATAAGACATTATCTTTTACACTTTTTCCTTTAGAACTTTCATTAAAAAGTCTTGTCCCGACATTATTTGTCATATTTTGCTAAGTCATATTTTTTACTAAAAACCAAATACAATCGAACTGTCTGCAGGGCCGTGGGGGTCACGTCAAATACATATTAACTTCATATCTGTGCCCGATGGCCCAATAGAGGTGCTCGAAACCGCCTCTGACTCGCAATCATATGGTGCCCCCTGCGGCCCCAACGGAACTATTGTTTGTCGACCACATGGTGTCCCCCACGGCTCGAACATAAAGACTGAAAAATTAAAGCGGCGTTCAACATGTTAATAGGTCAAGCTCGAGATATAATAGAGCGAGTATTTGTCCCAAATAACTAAGGGATCACTAATATAAGTAGAACACAAATCTCTGAAAGGAATTTATTAATATCTACGGTATATTTGGTGGTGAAAATAGGCAACCAATAATTATAAGCGATGGAACATTTTTATATGTACAAAAATCATCTAATTATACGTACCAAAAAGATACATATTCTTTGCACAAGTGTAGGAACTTGATGAAGCCTTTACTTATGGTTTGTTGTGATGGATACATTATATGAAATGAAATGTTTATTTATGTAAGTAGATCTTAAAAGACACTTTTACACGTCAATATTTTGTTGGTCAATATTTTTAAAAACTAGATGGCGCCGGCATTTCCTAGCTGACTGTTCCCTGAGAAGAAAAGCCGAAACAAACTCAGAGGTCATGGTCTCTTTTAAAGCACAAACATTATAATATTTAAATTTTATGTGAGTCTAACAATGCAGGGTAATGTCTGGAAAGGACTTTTGAAGAAAGAGCCATTGCAGCTTTGAGCTGACCTGTCTCAACAGACGGCATGTATGTAGCAGTCACCGTGTAGCTCAACCCTATTTTAGGGAGCTCAACGACCCGTCACAAGACGCTACCAGATTTGCAGGACATTTGCGTAGGCCATTTACAAAATGCTCAAAACCACCAGACGAGTTATGAAGTAATGTGTTCAATCTAGCCTGCATAGTACTCATATTCACAATAAGTAAATATAAAATGTCAACAGTATCTATTAACACTTAGCTTATATAACAGTTTGTTGCTTGAGGGTACATTGGAGCAACTTAACTAGTCCCAAGCTTTTTTGTCATCCAAGTAATCTTTAACTTTATAGAAACCTTTTTGACAGAGTTTCTGTTTAACAAATGATTTAAATTTATTGAAACTTAGTTCTTTAACATCATTTGGGAGTTTGTTGTAAAAACTAATACTTTGGCACTTAAATAAATTGCTAATTTTTTGACCCTAGTCGTGGGCACAATAAGTAAATCTTTATTTCTAGTATTTATGCTATGAACGTCGCTGTGTTTAGAATATAGATTAATGTTCTTTTTAACATAAATTAGGTTCTCATATACATATTGAGATGCGACTGTCATTATATTTATTTCCTTAAATTTATCCCTCAGTGAATGTCTACAACTTAGGTTGTAAATTGCTCGAATGGCTCGTTTCTGCAGCACAAATAGCTTGAATGTCGGCTGCATTTCCCCACAGCAAAATGCCGTACGACATTACACTATGGAAATAACTAAAATATACTAATCGAGCTGTTTCTACATCAGTCAAATGACGGATTTTATAGACCGCGTAGGCTGCAGAGCTTAGCCGCTTCGACAATTTAGTTACGTGTGGGCCCCACTGTAGCTTCGAGTCCAAAGTAATACCTAAGAACACAGTGGTGTCCACAAGATCCAATTCCGCCCCATTTACTAATACATTGGTTTTCACCTGCTTAACGTTAGGTGTCAGAAATCGAATGCATTTAGTCTTTTTCTCGTTTAATAGTAAATTATTAACACTAAATCAATGCACTATACTAGCAAGAGCATTATTTACATCGTCAGTTACTGTCTGTTGTCGTTTAAGCTTAAATAAAAGTGATGTGTCATCTGCAAATAACACTATTTCATGACTGTTCTTTAAAAGACAAGGTAGGTCGTTTATATATATGAGAAATAAAAAAGGGCCAAGAATTGAGCCCTGCGGATCTCCCATAGTGACAATAGAGCCTGGGGATCGCTTGCCGTTAACGTCCACTCTTTGGATCCTATTATCCAAATAGGAAATAAGAAGATCCAAGGCAGTGTTTCTAACACCATAGTGATGCAATTTCCTGACCAACGTTTCATGTGAAACACAATCGAAAGCCTTAGACAAGTCACAAAAAATACCTAGGGCATCGTGTGACTTCTCCCAGGCCTCATAAATATGCGTAAGAAGCTCAACACCAGCGTCGGTAGTCGAGCGACCCCTTGTGAAACCGAATTGTTTACTGTTTAATAACTTATGTTTATTTAAATGTCTTTGCAACTGATTTAGCATCAATTTTTCAAATATTTTACTGAAGGTGGGAAGCACAGAAATTGGTCCAAAATTTGGTATTATTTTACTATTTTTCATTAGGTCAGGAATTACACCACAGTCAATACATTTATTAAAAATAATTGCCAATTCAGGCGCTACACTGTTGATTATGCATATTGTAACCTCTACGGAATTTCCCCATAGATCAGCAGTTTTTTTAACATTAAGCGTATTGAAAATTTTTATAATATCTCTAGCGCTAACATATTCGAAATTAAACTCATGGTTACAAATATCAACATTTTCCCTCAATAGGGACTCGGCTACAGTGGGTGAAGAATTTAAAGTTTTAGTGGTTGAGACTGGAATATCAGAAAAGAAATTTTCAAAAACTGTGGCAACTTCTAAATCTTTTTTAATAACTGTATTGTTAATATTAAGGCTGTAGTTACTACTACGCTGCCTATCTCTTTCAGTCTCCTTATTTATAATTTCCCAAGTCGTTTTTATTTTATTTTGACTATTTTTAATTTTTGAGCTTAAATATCGACACTTAGCTTCACTACAAACTTGTTTGAATAGTTTGGAATAGGTCTTAACATATTTATAAAATTCTTTGCTCTTATTATAATTTCTTTCTTCATACAGTTCAAAAAGTTTTATTCTACTAGTAAATATCCCTTTATTTGCCCATTCACTGAAGGTTGCAGAACCATTAACTGAGATCTGCTTGGGTATAAAAGTTGAGTTAAATTCTGTACAATACATAGCAAAAAAAGAATTGTACAGTTCATTAGGATCATCACTAAAAGGCAAGTAACAATTTACTATTGAGTGTATTTTTAAAGCTCTCCAAGCGACCTGCAGTTTTTGGCACTACAGTGATAAGTCTCTTAGCCACTTTTTTATCTTGCTTATTAAATGTAATCAGTTACCCACAGTGGTCAGAATCTAGTTGACTTATAATCTTTTTATTAATAGGTGAAATTTCAGTAAAAATATAATCTGTTTCAGTAAATATACATGTAGCTGACGTGGCAGTTATTCTAGTAGGCTCTAAAAATATATAATTTAGGTTATATGACTGAAATAAATTTTTAATTTATAGGCACATTGACGAGTCCTCTAATAAATTGACATTAAAATCACCACATACAATTTTTTTTTTCCCAATTTACCAAGTTTTTGTAACACATCATCCATGATACTCTCAAAGCAATCATAAATCGATGATGGAGGCCGGTATACACTCAATACAACAAGCTGCTCCAACTCCACACAAGCTATTTCTATAGTCCGCTTTACAGAGCTATTTGTCTTTTTAAACAGCGTGGTAAATAAAATTTGTATTTTGTCACATATAAATATTTACTAACATACTTGTTAGTGTCAATTACATGCAAATTATTATCATTTAATGTCATATTATTTAACATTATATTTTATTTGTGCCTAAAATGATTTTCTTTCTGTGGCAAACACCCTTTAGCTCGCAAAGATAAGCCGGCTCAACGTTCACTTTAAAAAAATATTGTTAAAAAATTAGTTACTTTTTATATGTTTTTATTTAATGCCTACAACGAATAACTAAACGCAATTGTAAAAAATCAAAGTTTGACATATCGGAACGCATTTTACGTCAGTGTTGTGCAAAATGGCGTCACGGTCGCAGCGACTCTGTGGATTGCAGGTAAATTATTCTATAAAAAATATTTTTAAGGGTTTTTCCTGATAGTGGACACCGGTATTTTATTTTTAGAAAGTCATTTTAGTATTATGAGTACAAATAACTTTATTGTATTGACTGACTTACGAGCACAGAGTTCATAAAGTGATACGTTGAACATTCTCAACGTTGCGACGTAATCAGTAAAGTACTTCGTAAATGTATGTTGAGCATGTTCAACATTGTGGCTTTGGTAACTATTTATTTAGCATGTATTTATATTAACATTTGATTTTATAAATTGGTGTTTTGTCATGCTATGGGTGCGGTTTGCATGTTTTTTTTTGTGCTTGCTTCAGACTAAGCCAAAATGGCAAAGAACGCGCAAAATTATGGCACTAGTTCCTCCAGAGAATGCTCCATCAGATAGTAGCAGTACTAGTACCGACGATGAAGTAATAATTGAAGACAGGACGAAAGAACGCGAGAACTCTTATTCTAGCTCCGAACCCAGGTCATACCCTTCTTCACTAAACGACTTGGACCTTGATAGTTCTAGAAATGAGTCACCCACGCCTTTCTTATCCGATGAAGAAACTGTTCCGTTGACACCCGTCATGAATAACATGTTCCCTTCAGACAAAACATCACATCAACTTCCAGTTCTACAGTCAGTTTCGTCTATTTTATCACCTCAAGTTTCGTCTATTTTATCACTTCAAGGTTCATCTGTCTTATCCCCACAAGTTTCTTCAAATATATCCTCACTCCAAGCGACACGTTCCAAGAGGCGAGCTAATACAACACCTAAAATTGTTGCTAAGAAAATAAAAAAGTATGTGAGAAAACCGTTGTTATTCAAATGGAAAACTGGTAAATTTAGATACACAGCACATATCGAACCAACTATACTTGATGTTCCGACTGATTCAAGTACGATGTCTCCTTTAGACCACTTTTACAATTTTTTTTCAGAAGATGTTATTAATTTAATTACAGATCATACAAACTTATATTCAGTACAAAATGATGCTGCCAAATGCGTAAATGTCTCTAATGATAATATACGGGACTTTTTAGCCATTACTCTTATGATGGGCGTGGTACAAATGCCATCATACAAGGATTATTGGAGTCGCGAATTAAGATATCCCCCAATCGCAGATATCATGCCGGTCAAAATGTACGAAAAAATCAGAAAATATCTTCATTTTGTGGACAACTTGGACATGAATGACGATCGCTATTTTAAAGTTCGACCACTTTTAGAAATGGTGAGACGTAATTGCCTAAAACTTAAAGAAGAAGGTAGATACAGTATTGACGAAATGATGGTACCCTATAAAGGTACAAGGGCAGGCAGTAGACGTCAATACTTACCGAAAAAACCCAAAAAATGGGGGTTTAAAATATTTGTGAGAGCTGGCGTATCTGGGCTAGTATACGATTTTATTCCTTACGCTGGGGAGGACACCTTTCGGAATAACACTTTCACGGACTATGAAAATAGTCTAGGTCTTGGGGCGAAAGTTGTTTTGGCGCTCTGTAAGACAATAGAAGCGAAGCCGGCAACAGTATATTTTGACAACTTTTTTACCTCTTTAGAGTTAATTCACCATTTACGGGAAGAGTACGGTATTTTCAGCCTTGGAACGATAAAAGCTAATCGCTTGCGAGGATGTCAAAATAAAATGTTGACTGACAAGCAATTGTCTAAGAAAGGTAGAGGTGCAAGTAAACAGGTCGTCTGCAATAACAATAAAATAGCTGTTGTAAAATGGTTGGATAACAAGGTGGTCACACTAGCAAGTTCGTTTGTTGACTCTTATCCGTTGGGGAAAATTCAAAGATACTGCAAAGAGAGTAAAGCTAAGATTGAAGTGAACTGTCCTCGAATAGTAAAGGAATATAACGCTCACATGGGCGGTGTAGACTTAGCAGATATGTTGATTGCATTGTACAGATCTGCTTTCAAAACCAAAAGATGGTACATGGCGATTTTTTCCCAAACGCTTGATATATGCGTAAATAATGCCTGGTTGTTATACAGACGGGAAAGCCCAGATGCAAAAAAATGTATTAGCTTGAAAAAGTTTAGAGTTCAAATTGTAAATGAACTGTTACACAAAAACCGAATCAAACAAACTAAACAAAAAGTGGACAACGCCAAGCAGCACGTACAAACTCCTAGTGCTCCAAGACCTGATTCGGTTAGGTATGACAATACGGGACACTGGCCTACATTTTTATCCTATGGGCGTTGCAAATTCTGTAAAACGGGTTATACGAATGTGAATTGTACAAAATGTAACTTACGGCTATGTTCTGTATCTAAAAGGAACTGTTTTTATAACTATCATGTTTTACAGTAGGTACCTTTTAGGTGATTTATCGTTCATTTTTATAATATTTATGACTGATTGTCCTTTTTATGTTTTTTTTTTCAAATATATTTTTGATAATAAATGCATGATAATTGTGAATAAGTGTTTATTTTATAAAAGTCTCAAAAACCTACATATATCGCGACGTTGAAAATACTCAACGTTTATTTCAGCACCTAATTTTCTCAATACATCGCAACGTTGAGTATTTTTAACGTATATTTTTCCAAAAGTTACACAATCAAGATTTATTTATTTATTTTTTTGTACAAGTATACACTATTTACATACATATAAACTAAAAAAAACACAAAAATACAGATTTTGTTTCCTTGCGAACTAAAGGGTTAAGGAAATGTAAACATCACAATCTGTCTTAAGTTGAGTTCAAATAGTTTGTTAATGTAAAGAAGCAGACTGTCCTGATTCACACTTCCTCTGTCACTAATTAATAAAATCAAAATAGTGTCCTGGTGGAAATTTAAAGTAATAATCTTTGTCACTATATCAACATAACTTAAGCCAGGCATACAATAATTGGTAACGGACTGTCCCTTGCAAATGTTTGATAATAACTGCCCCATGTGTTTTCCAATTTCATCACTAAATATCACAATATCACTATTTATTTGGGTTTTTACACTGTTAATAGATTTTATATTAACTTTAGATATTTTGGGGGAACTAACAGAGATGAACCCTTGTTGCAATGAAGTATCACATGCCGGAGTCAAACAAGCCGGTGAGGATTGACTATTAGACAAGCTGTTGTTGGTCAATGATTGTGTGCGCTCACAGGAACATGAACTAGCAGTAATCAACTCATTCATAGCCAGCATGTATTCTCTCGTTTGTATTTCTGAGATTTTATATTTATTTGTCATGGAAATTAATTTTTTATTAAGATTTTCAATTTCAAAATTTAGATTTTGAGTGTCATTTTCATATTTTAAAGAATTGTTTTTACATTTTTCGGAATAAAAATCTAGTTTATCTAATAATGAAAAGCGTTCCCTATTTAGTTTGACATGTTTTATAAAGAATTTCTGTCTATGAACTAGTTTTTGAGTTTTTCTAATAAACTTGTTGATTCTTACATATTTTTTCAATTTGTTTCTGCTACATTTGACTACCCTTGTTGAGTTATTGGACTTAGTGTTCTTCTCTCGGTCGCATGTCAGATCTATAGTGACTGCGGGTTGAATATCAATTGCAGCAGAAACCATATTTGGGGCAATGACCACCAGCTCATCGAACAGATTTTGGTTCAACGAGGCAGTGATGTTATGTTGAGTGCATTGTAATTGTGAAACTTTATCGTTTGCCTCATGAAGCTGTTTTTCTAAATTCCGTATGCGGTTAAGAGCAAACTCATATTCGGAACTGCACTGGTTGAACCCATCCACAATGAGCTGAAGCCTATCATGAGCATCAGTGGCTTCAGTGTATTGTATATGTAACTGAGCCATTTCTGATTTCATGTTTTGGTTCCTTTTTAACAAATCCATTACTTCCCTTTCATTGTCATCAGCTTCTCTCAACAATCGGTCACACAACTCCTTAGAAACCTGGAGTTCGCTCAAAGCCTGGGTGAGTTTAGCTTCTTCCTGGCGAGCATAGGCTTTACGGGTCATAATCATGATTAGAAAAGGGAGAGGAAACAGAGATCAAAAGAGAAAATAGTAACAAAACTATAGCAAGATTAAAGGATGAACGAATAACAGCGATAAAGTTGAGAGTTAGTCAATAAAATAAAATAAAATAAAAAGTTGTGTCACCTTTGAATAAGGTTATGTTTACGTTTATAAAATTGTGAATAAATTATAACTTTTACTTGTTCAAATATGTTTAAATTAGTAACAAGTGGGATAATTGTATGAAAACGTTCCTTAATAAACAATTTCAATAGTTTGTACCTGTTTACGCGATGAAAATGCAAGTTTCACAAGTTGCCGGTAACTGTCACCGAACCACATTTGCTAATTACACTTTAATTCCACATAAAACGTTGTTTTTGTAATACACTTTAGTTACCCTTTCTATTTAGTGATTAATTGGAATTACGGCTTAAATATACTAATAATCTAATATTTATGATAAAAAATTATGGGACCAAATTTAAGACAGCTGTTAGCTTTAGAGTTGCCACAGAAACCTATATATATAACCATAATAACCTATAGATGTATTGGGCCCTTATCCAGCTACAACATCTGATGCTAATATAATAATAAATGAATTTAATAAAGAAACAAAACCGCTGAGGAGATATTTCCAAGCAGGTGATGTATTTATTCTGGATTGAGGCTTTAGAGATTCTGTGTCATTACTGAGAGAATGTAATTATTCAATTCATACGCCTGCATCCTTACAACAAGGTGAAACTCAATTGTCAACCCTTGCTGCTAATAAGTCGAGAGCTGTCACGGTTTGTGGTGGGTGGTTGAAGCCATATATGGCATATTTAAACAATCAATTAAGTTGCTTAGGCACGATTTTTTTAATCGTGCATCAAGACATGCAATAACAGACTTTCGGATAACAGCAGCTCTGATAAATGGGTTTCACCAAAGAATCAGAGACAGAGAGGATACACAAAAATAATTATCTTGCTGATTTCGTCAATCAAAATAATTTAAATAGACGTCGGACAGATTTCCTCTCAATTAATGTATCCTTTCCGAGGCTGGAATATAGTGATTTATTCTAGTTGCATGTGGAACATATCAATTGAAACAAGCACGTTCTTACTATGGAAAAGACATAAGAGGTGATGGTTTCTATACTATTGAGTTGTGCAAAAATACTGCTAGCAACCTACTGGAAAGTTTCCCCCGCTCCCTTCTGTCAACTGCAGTTTATTGCGTGGGAAAATACAAATCAGACACATTAGTCGGAAAACATATTTCGTTTATACACGGTTAATTTTAGGTCGTTCTAGAACCGAAAGTCATGAACTCAATCATTGAACTCGAATCGATTGGGACTATTTTTTTTTTTCAATAAATAACAATTAAAAAAATCAAGAAAAATTAAATTTATTGATTTTTTTGTGAAATTATGAGAACTCGAAGTAACGCTTCCTTGCGATCAATGCATTTATGCGTGTGTAATGTCTGTAAAAATATGAAAAGTGAATTCAGACTTTATTTCTTAACAGTAAACGGTAAAAATAGAAATTTCACCAAACTAGGTAAGTCTGACTAGGTCCGCAGTTAACTAAAATTATTCTTAGAAACCTATTGTCTCGTATTCGACCGGACTTTACAAGAATGCACAACCGAATTTCGCAGTTACACTTGGAAAAATAAGGTCTTAATTCGGTTCAATAATTTCATAGAAAAGGGCACCTCCATCTAATAATTAACTTTATGTGACAGATTAAACGATTCATTTTTCTGTTTGAATTGCCTGCCTAGAAGCCGTCGCAAGCATTGTCGCATAAAAATTGTTTTAGGCATATTTAGTATTTATCATGTGGTAGGTAGGTACTTATGCTTATTAAGTACCTATTAGCGCGATTGGTCGTCACTCGATTCAAGGCCTTAAATACTACTCCCAGTATCCCAACGCCAACTCGTCGTGTCTAGTTGAATAGGTACGAGTACCTACTAGGTGATACGTGATACGAGAGTGGTGAATTAAATGTCAGTTAATTTCTCTCGTTTATGAAGGTATACATAAGCTAATTGAAAGATCTGAAAAATGTATAAGGGTAGCAGGTGAATATATTGAAAAAGAAAAATAATTTAGTATTTTTATTTTCACTTCTCACCCTCCATTCCGCGAACTTAAAAACAGTTCTCGAACATAAACCTTTATTAACAATTCTTCTCGCGCATACCTCTGTTTGAGCTCCTCTAGGCACTTTTTGTATGTGTTCCCTGATGGAGGGTAGCTCATTACTAATGAGTAGACGTCCGTTCCAATTTCAATACTCTACTTTAGATAGTACATTTTATCATCATCATCCAACCCTGAGTCCCTGTCTATTTTTGAAAACTGATCCCTGAAACATAACCAATTAGGAATGTCACCATCGAATTTTTGAAATTTTATCTATGGCAGCTTGAAATATCTATTTTGTGTGTGTTCTCCGCTTGTGCTCGTCTTAGCAGATTTATTTCCAATTATCTTGTATTTAGTTTTTATAACAATAAATCTGTTGCTATATTCTTCCGCTGTCAAGATTTCATTTTCAATTTGTGCCTCCGTACTTTCGTTATCTAACATGTCATCTTTTATCTTTGAATTTAAATGTGAAATTCGTTTATTCATGTCATATAATTTGTTAAAATCACATTTTAATTCGGTCATCTTCCTTTCGCCGATTTTGAAAATTTCTTCGATGGTGTTGGCCGCGATTGTGAAAAGCCTTCGCAGAATGCCTCTCTCTTTGTTGTATTTTATAAATTCTTTTGTGCGAGGATGTCGAAGGGCATTTCGCAGCGGCGTCCATCTTGTGTCGGTGTCGCGTGTGACCGGCCGTTAAATTTTTCAAAGACAAATCCTAATTTTCACGGTCGCCAGATGTCCAGCAAGCTCACGTACGCCCAGCGTCCGTCGCCTAATTTATGGATGATTTTATTATATTTAATTAGTCATCTTTAGGAATGGTCAAATAAAAAACATGGCGTTTCTTTGGGATCATTTCTAGAACTGAGCCACCACCTCCCCCCGTTTATTCACCTCAATTTTACAAGTGACATTTAATATATGACGTTTCGTTCACAAACTTCAACAAGGGGTTAAGAATTCGTTGCTCTCGCATTGACGGACTCCATTGTGCAACGAGAACTTGTAAGTTTTTGTAGATGTAGGTTTCGCTTGCTTTACCATTATAATGCAATTAATCTATAGGTAATATTGATTAAAACATTACAGAACTACCGCTAAATACTGGAAGCGCAGCGTGACTTATTTGAATTGGATGGATGGATCGAAGAGATGCTGAAGTCGAAATTCTAAATAAATTAGGATGTACTACAGAGGTAAATCTGAGTAACTATGTACTACTTAATACTTACCTACTGCATATAATGAACATAGGAAAAAGATTTTATTATTTAAATGTCTCATTTATGTGTTTTTATTGTAATACAGGAACATATTGAAATTGTTCAAAAGTGCAACAAGGAAAATGTTCAACCAGATATTAATATAACGTCAGTCAGTCAATTTTTTGATCCAAAAGAACTTAATAATGAATATGTAAGTACCTACACTTAGCATACCTTTATTAATCAATTATTTTTTCACTGATCGGAGTTTTGTAGCCGGTCTCGCTGCCGTTACCCGCTGGTCTTACCTTTTAGTTTTTATCTTTGTAACATGTGATTCGCATTTCAACAGGTTGTAACAAAGAACAGTGTTATGGAGTATGACCATAATAATGTTTCCAACACAGAAATTGTCCCAATGGAGTCCGAAGTTAAAGCCTCAATTATTTCAGAAAGTAGGACTACTGAAAATGTTAGTATTTGAAGTTTTATTATTACATTTTCCTGTTATACTTTTCTACTTCAATTTGCAATATATCGGGCTTAGCGCAAATGATCAACAATGACTTATTTTTTACACACTTAAAGTATGTGGTTGTCGTGGCATCTAAACGTAGACGAAAAGAAAGATCAAGTGAGTATCGTACTTTATCGAGAATCGTAACTCAACAAAATGAAAGTTAAATTCGCCTCACAAATATTCAGCTGTGCTGTGGCATCTAACATGGTATATCTAGCAGGTAAAGTTTGGCTTATTTTATACTAGCTGTGCCTGCGACTAAGTTCGCGTGGATTTTTCTAAAATAAAAGTAGCCTAAGTTATTCCTTATTACATCAACTACCTGCCAGTGAAGGTCCCATCAAAAACGGTCCAACAATTTCAGAGATTAGCGGGAACAAACAGACAGACAGACAAAAATAGTAAAAAATGTTATTTTGGTATATGTACCGTATTTTTATTATATTCTTATGTGTGTAGCAAAAAGTGGTTATTTTAATATTATAAACAGACACTGCAATTTGATTTATATGTATAGAAGATTATGTCTATCATCTTCTGCCTAGCCTTTTCCCGACCTAGCCTTTTAACTATGTTGGGGTTGGCTGGAGCAAAACCGGATGCAGCTGAGTACCAGTAATTTACTTGGAGCAACTGCCTATCTGACCTACATAATCTAGTTATTGGGTAATACAATACGATACCCCTTGGTAAGACTGCTTGTCAGACTTTCGAGCTTCCGACGACCCGTAACGACCACAGACTACAATATAGTATAGGGTAGTAACGACTGTCAAAGATCCACGAATGACAGCCGGGACCAACAGCTCAATATGCTTACCTAGGTACGGGGTCTTGGTACATAAATATGCTCAACCAACCGTGGCAAGCGAAGCTTAACATTTAGATCAAATGGTATAACAGTTAGTTTCCCTATAATATTACATTCCTGAATGCCATTGCCCGCGGTTATGTCTAAGTTCGTGAAACAGATAAATGTCACGTCACTGCGATCCTTAAATAATACTTTTGTTACATTTCTTGTTTGTTTACTTTTTTATTGGGGTAGGTACTATAACTAAAAAGTGAAAAATAAAAACTTTTTCCAAAAAAAACAACCGATTTCCGAAAAAACACTACAAAGTGAAAAATAACTTTAATTTCGGAAGGCGGTGACAATTTCTATATTGATAGTGACCAATTAAACATGAACTTTGCTATATTATACTTTATACCATTGAGAGTTATCACTGCCCCAAAATTTGTTCATTATTTTTTTATACTGGGCTTGATGATCCTTTAAAGGTTAAATACAACAAAACCCATCCTGGTTAATTAGTTTGCTGGGATTATTTTACTGAGTACTGATCTTTAATCATTTTTTTTTCTTTTTGTTTCAGAAAAGAACATTCTTCCTACAGAGTGTAAGGAACTGCGGACCTGCTGCTTTTTATGGATAGAATATTTGATTCAGTGCATGGAAGCCAAATGAAAAATAAACCGCCAAACCCGTACTTGGCCCAGCTACTTCAACCACTGTCCACTATAAAAAGTGGGTGGAGGGCATAAAAATATTTAATTCAATGAAATTTATAACTTCGGCTGGTAAAAAAGAAACTGATCCCTCTGTAACTAATTGGGTGTGGACACTGAATGGCATACAAATTTTGTAAAAAAAAAAAAAAGACGATTTTAATGTGTCGTCAGTATGGTTTCGGCACCTTCATCAGGACCCCTTGGAAAATTTCTTTGGCACAGTGAGAAGCCAGGGGTGTCGCAACACTAACCCTACCCCACCTGTGATCAATTTGAGTCGGCTTTCGCCACACTGTTAATAAATAATTTAAGCAGTATCCACACCCGCGGTAACTGCAAAGGAGACTTTTGTGATGCATTGCACTCGCTAATCATTAACGAAAATGCGAAAGCAACATCGACCTGCTCTTCATTCGATTTTAATTTTACCCCACTAGAGGGAAAAGAAGGGGATCCCGGTATTATTGCCCCAATAAAATATATGACTGGATATTTCTTAAAAAAAAAACGAAATCCAAAATTTTTAAATATTGCACAAATTATTTATCATCACAAAATTAAATCGAATATATTTAATATAGGGAATATGCAGGTCGACGAAGGCTTTGCACTCCCAGCAAAGAATTAGTCCAATTAATTTCAAATATGCAAGACATAATAAATGAAATTATGAAAGAGAACATTGAAAAATGTAATTTAAAAGTTTAGATATTCCTTTATAATGCTTGATGTATATTATTATGTGTATGTGCTCTACTTGTTTTGTGTTGAGGGTGTAGGTTTAATAGAAACGACTAATTACGACTGCAGTTTATTTGCGACTAAACTTCTCTGTCTCACGGGCGCAGCCGTGCGTTACCTATCATTTATTCGTTGAGTAAGCTTGTACATACAATGTGTCCCTACAATAGCCCCCTTCTTTAAAAATAAAGGTACTTACACTAAGCATATTATACAACAACATTATAAAAATTATATCTAATTACATGGTTTTTTTTAATACATTTACACAATCCTATTTCATCCTGAAGAAGAAAATGATACATATGACACAAAACTATGTTTCTAATCAGTCAACCATAATACAAATCTGAGTTACGGGGTACATACAGTCGGCGGCGGCACTGTTTGCACTTTTACGACTGGCAGACTCCAACCGGCCGCGTCTGCTTCTTTCTGAAACCAGGCTCGTACCCGTTTCTTGCATTGACCTCTGATTAAATACAGAATCAATGCTCCCATGAGCACAGCGCACACAATCACAATAATTTCCAAAACACCAAGTCTTTGTTCCATCATCTCGTTTGACACCGATTGTGCTATAGCGACATTGTTCTGTTGGGGTTTACTTTGGCCCCAACCCATTTTTAATTACAGAGATATTTTATTCTGACTAACCGTTATGGTTCGTATGGTCTTATTCCAAGAATTAATAAATTACGTTTAGTGTTAAAATACTTTTTGTATAAACTACCAGTACTTCTGTCATAATTATAATTTAATCTTAGTCAGCACTTCTTTATGAACTTTGCATTTGGCTGGCCTAAATAAACATCCTTTAAAATACTAGAATTGCATTTATTCAACAATTTAAGTGGTACCTACTTATTAAATATAAACCTGAAACTTTAGCGAGTCCGGTCGGCGGAGCGAGCCCGGGGGGAGCAGCGGCGGCAACAGCGCGCGGGCGGCGCATTGTGGTGCGCCTGGCGCGGCGCGCACTGCGCGACGAGCTGCTGCAGGGCGCGCGCGTGCGGCGCGGAGCCACCACCGCGGATCTAGGCCTATCCGCGCCCCCGCTTCGCTTCTTTCTAAATGAGAGGCTTACCAAAATTAACAAGCGTTTGTTTTACCGGGTACGTGAAGCTGGCAGCCGACTTGGGTGGAGGTACACCTGGACAAAATTTGGCCGTATTCTGGCTAAGCAGGGTGATGGCAAGCCCACCCACTGTATCCGTTCAGAGGAGGACCTTGCGCGGGTTTTTGGCTGCGAGGTGTCTACTACAAAGGATGTCTGATTTCTTGACCCCTGAAAATGACTTTACTGTGTGTAATAATGTTATTGATAACCAGTACCTACTTTCTTTATCTGTCGTGTTTACAATTAGTTTTTTAAGTTTTTCTCGTGCGAGGCCAGATGATCTCTTGTCTCAGTATACTTTGGTTTCTTTTAGTGGCCCAGCTGCTCGACAGATTTATGCACATTTTATGCGTATAACACTTCCGCTCAACACTGTCACGTCTTCAGTATGTATTATGATATCTTTATTTTTACGGACTTTCTATAATATTATTACATTTTTATTGACTGGGTTTTTTTTGGAAATATATTCACTACTTGAATCACAAACTACACCTGACACTATTTATTACAGTATATCTACACATCGCATTATTATGCAAAACTCTATACTACATTATACTACTTTCGGTACTATCTACAATAAACATTTTATTATTATATACTCCATTATTTACAAAAATGAATAAAACGAGAAATGTAACAGTTGGATTACTTAATGCAGGGTCGCTAGGTTCGCGCCATGAGGAGTTCCTAGTTGCTATGGATATCCTCTCAGTAGATATCATAGCGATAAATGAGACCTGGCTCAAGCAGGGAGAGGAGGGCCGGGCGCCCACAGTGCCGGGCTACCGGCTGCGGCACGTACCGCGCGCGCGCACCGTGCGCGGCGGCCGCGGGGGCGGCGTGGGCTTCTACGTGCGCCGCGGGGTGCGCGTGCGCGCCGCGCCGCACCCGCCGGCGCCACAGGTCGAACAGATGTGGCTCAGGCTTAACATTAACTCGCACTCGGTGGCTTGATGTTAATGTTTTCTTGGATGCGATTACCGAGTCTCTCTCCTCTTTTGCTAATGCGGACAAGGTTATCTTGCTTGGCGACTTCAATATTAACGTCCTTTGCCACACTGACAGCAAATCTAAGCTGCTGAACAATTTTATACATTGCTGCAAGCTTAATCAAGTTGTTACTGAGCCAACCCATTTCACAGACCATAGTGAAACTCTCATTGACATAGTGTGCACTGACGCCCGTGTGTGTAGGGTTTCAGTATCACACATACCGGAGCTAGGGCACCACGCAATTATTTGTGTCGAATTTAATTTTAAAATAGAGAAGCCTGCTCCATATTGGACTACCTATAGGCCACTTAAAGACATCCTTCCTGATTTGTTTAATGAAGACTTAAATAAAATGGACTGGACAGGGATCATATTATAAGTCTGAAAGATGTGAACTGCATGGTTGCAATGTTTAATCAATACATCTTAACACTATTTGATTTGCATGCTCCCCTTAAAAAAATCTTAATTAAAGAGAAATCTTATCCCTGGATAACTGACACTATCAAGGAAATGATGTGGCTGCGTGACAAGTGCCATTTGAAGTCAAAAACTACTAAATCCGATCATCACATTAAATCCTACAAAGAATTAAAATACCTTGTCAGAGCTGCTTTTGACAGTGAGAAGTGCGCATATTTTAAAACGTATATCAATAATAATATTAAACAACCAAAGAAGTTATGGACACATGTAAAATCAACTATAGCCACCTCAAAAAAACCAGAGCATAGTCTACCACATTTCTGTAACAACCCAGAACATATCAACCAACACTTTCTGGACGTGCCTGGCAGTGGTAAGGTCACAACTGCTGAATTAACATATTTTGAGCACCATAGACATAGTAACAGTCATTTCCACCTTGAGCCCGTCCAACAGGATGTGGTGCTGAGGATTTTGCGCAGTCTTAAGTCCAATGCACAGGGTTCTGATCACATTTCTCTGGAGATGCTGATGTTGACACTTCCTCGAACACTGGCAGTTATCACAGCTATCATCAACAAGTCGATAGTCACCTCTTCTTTCCCTGATCTGTGGAAAATGGCGATAGTTAGACCAATCCCAAAAGTACCCAACCCCACTAGCGTGAAAGACCTCCGTCCAATAAGCCTACTGCCATGTCTGTCCAAGATTTTAGAAAGAGTTGTCTCGGACCAGTTTAGGGCATATCTTGAGCACCACAGTATTTTGCCTCTGGCTCAATCCGGATTTCGTCGGGGACATAGCACAGCTACAGCACTCCTGGATGTAGTTGGTAACATTCTCGAAGCCAGAGACCAGGGCATGGGGTCCCTTCTTGTCTTACTGGATTTCTCGCGTGCTATTGACTCTATTAATACTTCGCTTCTTCTCTCCAAGCTGGCATACTATGGATGTGATGTTGAAACGGTCAAATGGTTTGTAAGTTACCTTAGTGATCGAGCGCAATTCGTCCAGGTGACATGTGACAGTAACGGAGATACCATGTCCTCTGGTCCGAGGCGGGTGTACAGGGGCGTACCGCAGGGATCGATCCTAGGTCCGCTTCTCTTCATCCTTTACAGTGCTGACATCATCAACTGTCTGATCAACACTAAGTTCCACCTGTACGCTGATGATCTGCAGTTGTACCTCTCCTTCCGCCCCGAGGATACTGCTGAAACTGTTAAAAAAATCAATGAGGATTTGGAGAGGATCTCTGGTTGGTCCAGAAGAAACTCCTTGGTCCTGAACCCAAGTAAATCCAAGTACATTGTTATGGGATCTAGGGATTTCCTGAACAAAATGCTTGCATGCAACCTGGGCCTCAGGATTGATGATTGTGATGTGGAAAGGGTTCTAGAGGCTCGTAATCTTGGGCTGATATTTGATGGGCAGCTGCACTTCGAAACTCACATCTTGGAAGCCGTGCGCAACTGCTTCTACCGACTCAAGCTCTTGTATCGTGTCCGACCTTACATAAGTGTGGACATGCGTGTCATGCTGTGTGAGTCACTTGTTCTATCCAAGCTGAACTACGCTGACACTGTGTATGGGGCGTGCATTCTCGGTAGAAGCGAAAAACTGATCCAGCGGGTGCAGAATGCTTGTGCAAGATTCTGCTACAATGTCCCACCCCGATCCCACATCACTCCATTTTTAAATAAGGGTAATTTGATGAGAATGTCAGCACGCAGAAAGCTTCATCTGGCTACCCTACTCTTTGGCACTATTCTCACAAAGAGACCAGACTATTTATACAAAAAATTGTCTTGGTCGCGCGATATTAACAAGATTAAAACTAGAGCATCTTCATACCTCTTGTTAGCCTTATCGCACAGAACTGCTGCATTCCGTGGTTGTTTCAAATTTGCTGCCTCTCGGTGCTGGAACGACTTGCTACCTCCTTTTCGTGCTATAAAGACAGTTGGCACATTTAGAACCAAATTTAAACATCACTTACTACAACTCCAAAAAGATACCACACTTTGAACTTACCCTTGATCTTCACGCAGCTGGCAATGGTGACGAGCGTTTGGCAGCGATTATACAGGCACAGCAACATTGGTTTCGCATTTTGTTTTTGTTTTTATTTTGTTTGTTGTTTGTCATTTTTGTACATCGGAATTCTTACTTTTCCTTATTGTCTCAAAACCTTAGTTATTATTATTATCTTTATTTCACTAATTGCCGTAAATTTTCTAACTTGCAAGACAGCCGTAATACTATTACATATAAATTGTGATTTTCTATTGTTTTTACCGTAATGTCAGCGCCTGCGTCTCATTACTTGTCACAGTGATGCCATAGTGTCACAGACGATAAAGGCACAGACAAGTAATAGATGTTACGTGGGGTGCAGACACGCGGATTACTTTAATTACTATTTATGTACATTATTTTATACATGTTATCTATTTTTTAATTTATTTTTTATTTCTGTATCTGTCCGTGACATTCACAGTGGGCCCCATCAGAATACCAGCGCTGCGACAATTTTTTTTTTTAAATGTTGCAGCATCATGCTGAGATAGGGGCCTTTTGGCCTCGTACGGGACTTTGTTTTTATTTTTAATTTTTGTTTTTCTCTAATTTTAATTTATATTTTATTAAGTATGTTATTTAGTTAAGTTTGTGTTATTCCTGTGCGAGTCTAATAAATACTTTTTCTTTCTTTCTTTCTTTCTATATTATTTACCTTATTGCATTACTAAAATGATAGTATGGTTTTTAAACAGGAATCGAACCCATTTTTCCGTAACGCTGGCTTACTGTACCATAAGTTATAACATACATAGTTTCCTTATGCAAACCTTATCGGTTTGCCTAACCGTTCTACCAGTGTGTGTGGTATAAGTTACACGCTTAGTACTGCTAGTCTTCGATACCGTCTTTTTCCTGCTGTTTTAGTGGAATGGTTCCATCGTTAACTACGTACGCCGGTTTTAATCTATCGATTGATATCTTCACACGCTTATCTGCTATTTGTAACAAGAAATACTTTTATTTTCTCTCTATTACCTGATATGGACCGTCATAGGGAGGTTATAAGGATCTTTTAACCAGATCTACTCTCACAAAAACGTGTGAACAAGTCTTTAATTCGGAATGAACAAATACATTCCTCGCATTTCTCTGTTTAGTCGGCTTTGGCCTAAGGTTTTCGATAATATTTCTAATTTTGTTTACATATTCGTTTGAATCACTAACGCTTATGCTATTGCCACCGTAAAAATCCTCGGGTAACCGTTATGTTTTTCTAAATGCTAATTCCGCGGCACTGACACCAGTATCGCTCCGCGGTGTTGCGCGTAACCCAAACAGAACCGTCTGCAATTCATGAACCCACGCGCCACGGTCCCTTCTGGCCATCAGTGCCGCTTTTAACACGCGATGAAACCTTTCTACAGCGCCGTTCGCTTGCGGGTGATACGCTGTAGTTCTTAATTTATTTATTCCTACACATTTCATTAATTCATTGAACAAGCTGCTCTCAAATTGTCTGCCCTAATCTGTAGTAACCCTTACCGGACATCTTTACCTCGAAATCCAGCCTTCTTACAACGTCTTGGCTACCGTACTAGCATAAATGTTTCTGATTGCAAAAGCTTCCGGCCATCCTGTCGCCCTATCCACCACCGTAAGGCAATATCTATAATCATCAGGTAACGTAGGTAATGGACGTACTAGATCAACATGTATACCGTCGAAGCGGCCACTACTTTCGTATTGTCCTAGTTCCGATACAGTATGCCGTATGACCTTCGACTTTTGGTATTCGTCACTGGCAACACTGCCCGAATGACATGTATGAATTTTGTTCCGTATTTTAAAATTAGTTTTATTAAATTTTTAAGTGTATTTATGGTGTAATATTATAACTAAATCCAAAATAACTAGGTAAATATTGAGGATTATTGTTTTCCTGCAAAAATACAAAGTAAAACACAGTGATTTTTTTAACACAGTGGAGTGTTTGGTTACACACCGTTACCGGTAACCTATTACGAACAGCTGATGCTCGACCTGCGGATTTTAAGGGGGAGTATTGTTTGTTTTTATTATTTAATTAGCACAATCGTAACTGAGACTCATTAACATACTCAGTGAAACCTAGTATCACAAATTTTGGTTAAATTGGCACCCTGCAGGGGTCTTAGTCATTTTGTTTACATAGATTATCAAAACTTTTTGTCGTGAAATATCAAAATACTGCAATTCTAGTAGTGTTTTATTGTAGATAACAACAGTAACGTTGCCCATAATTTTTTTTGAATGGCAATCTTTAAGCAATCAGTAAATGTTTTTTAATTTTATTCTAGGTAACCCTACCCACATAAGAATTAGTAAAATTATAAGACTATAGAATCAATTAAACTTTGTTCTTAATAGTATAATTTCAGTTGCATTTCAATTAGATTCAGCACCCTACCTCATTTACCTAAAAGCAACACTAAATTCTCTCATTTTTCCTTTCATTTCTAGCTTACCCTTTTGTTTGGCTGTCTAATTCGTTCTCACCGTTTCTTTCATTCTACTTTCAGTACTTATTCCTGAAACCATGCCTGTGATGACCAGTAAGGCTGCGGCTCAGGAGTTGGAGCTTAAATTAAAAACGACCCTTCAAGATCTTAAGGCTTCAAACAGTAAATGTGATCAACTGCTACAGGAAATTGATGATAGTGAGAAGGAAGTCGAGAAGATCGTTTTTAAAAATACAAGCTTGAAACAGGAGCTAGACTTACATCAAAAATACCTGGATGTTGTTGATGAACGGGACAAACTGCAATTGGTCACGGATGGTTTCCATAACTGCAGTAACTTATATGAGGAGGCATTGTGTAAGGTTAGGGACCTAGAGGAAGAATTAATTCATGCAAATGTTCGAATGAATAAGTTACAGCAGCAGAAAGAATGTACTCAGGCTAAGGAAACCAATAACTTATATTATGAACTATTTAAAACTAACTGTAACCCTCACTCCTTAGTAACAATAGACCTTACTGAAGATTCTATATTGAAACATAATAACAGTTGCTATAAAGTAAGTCAAAATAAAATAAAGAAATATGCAGAACTAAATAAAATCATAAACAGATGCAATAAATTCAGGAAACAACAAAAACACAGTTCCAATAATATTAAAGTAAGGAAAGAACGTGTTTTTCTAGTAAATAAATTGAAAAACTATGAAATGAAATTAGAAGATAGTAAAAACATTTATCAATTTGACACTCAAAGATTACAGTCTGAAATTGAGGTACTTGAAGAGTCACTACATTCACTTTATATTAAATATGTGAGCTCTCAAAAACAAATAAATGAACACATCCTTGCTGCAAATGAGTTAGTGCAAATGTGTAAAGATGACCCAGCTAGAGTGGACCTGATGACTCTGGGCTCTACTCAGTGTTCTTGTCAGGGGGAATCCAACCTTGAGAATCTCCAACCTGTGGCAACGGAGGATCCGTCCCGGTCTGGGGAGGCTCGAGATTGTTTTACCGTTCAGGATACACCACAGATCATACAAGGTTCATCTCAAGTAGCACAGACAGAGGCTTGTCGCCTCACTTGTTCTAATAAAGTTTGTTATTATTCTATTATGTTTTCAGATAGTTTAGGGAGAGGGTTAGGTAAATTATTGAATAACAACCTTAGTCTATCTGCTGTTAATAATTGTATGCCAGGGAAATCCTACAAAGAGATAATCTCATCGTTAATTGGGAATAAATATGATCAAAAGGCCATTATTTCTGTGTTAGTAGGTAAAACAAGATGACATCACCGATAGCGTCACTGAAATCTTGAAGATTAATTGTAAGAAAATAATATTGTGTGCTTTTCCTTACTTTGAGCACTTGTCAAGTAGGCAAAATCATAATATACATACGCTAAATAACCATATGCATTTATTAGCTAATTGCTATAGTGACAAAATTATATTTTTTGACACCAACACTTTTGTTGAGAAATTAAAATCGACTAGGGATACTGCGTATCTGCCCATTAGTTTTAGACGTCAAATAGCATGGCCATTCGCTTTTAATATAAACTCAGACATAAGTAGTATGTCGAAGTCTACTGTAATTACAAACATTAGTGATAATACTAATATTAAGGTAGTTAGTGATACTAATTTAAACTAGTCGGTAAGACAACAGTTGGTACCAATAAAAATGTGTTTAATCGCACTGTCAACAAGGTATTATCTAGCTTTCAATTATTTAATTGTAAAAAAGCGGCTAAACTGAATTCCTTGAAATTGTTTCATCAAAACATTCAAGGGTTTTCTTCCAAACAATTAGAAATTGAATTGTTTTTAGAAAAAACAATGTTTGATATTATTTGTATAACTGAACACTGGTTGAAAGATTAAGAAATGTTAATTAATTATGAGAACTATAGTGTGGGCAGTTGTTTTAACCGGAAATCCATGCTTCGTGGAGGTTCACTAATATTAATTACAAATTGTATAAAATCTAAGAATCGTACAGACATAGGTAACCTATCAGTGGAACATACCATTGAACTGTCCTGTGTTGAGCTATATAAGCATTGTATGGTGTGCGTTTACAGACCTCCTACCTATCAAAACTACTCTATTTTTGAGTCAGTAAAGGAAGATGTTTTGGCAAAACTTGCAACTGGTAATAAATCAGTAATTATTTGTGGGGACTTTAATATTAATATTTTGGAAAATAATTCAAATAGTAGCAGATTGTTAAGCCTCTTTAAATCATTCAATCTTTCAAATGTGTTTTTGGAACCAACGCGAATAACTACGGCTACTGCTACATGTATTGATAATGTTTTTTGCGACTGCGACTATTTAGGTAAAGCCATTGTAAATTATCTCCCTTCTGATCACAGCGGTCAAACCGTTACTTTTGAGTCCAACACTCCAAATAAAAACAAAAAGTACAGATACAAACTAGACCTATAACATCGGGTAATTTAAATAAGTTTAATAGCACTTTAATCAGCAAGTTAAGTGTTCAGTTCAGGGCCCAAATTTTAATAATGGTAATATTATGTACAAAGAATTGTTTTCATTAGTCCAAACTGAGTTCAATCATTTCTTTAAGCAGAAATCTAAAACTATTTGCCCTAAATTCTTATTCAGTTACTGGGCAACTAAAGGAATCAGGAAAAGTAGAGAAAGATTATTTGAACTGTATGACCTTAAGCCGTTTATTAACACAAACTTTTACTAAGTATGTTGCTACTTACTGTAAAACTTTTAAAAATATCTGCAAAGTAGCTAAAGCTTCATTCTTTAGCCACAAGGTTAAATCAGCAGATAATAAAATTAAGGCAGTTCGGAAAATTATTAACAATGAAACGAACAGAAGCAAAAGGCATAATACTGATTACACACTGGACACTTCCCGCGGTCTCATTAGTGATAACATCGATGTTGCTCAGGAATTTGCAACTTTTCTTACCAATATTCCTATTAAAACTACAGAAACTTTAAATTCTTCGCCCGCACTTGCTATTGATTTATTAAGAGCGAATGTCTCAGCCTGTCCCATGGAATTCAAATTTAATCATATAAACCCTGTGGTCGTTGTAAAGTCATTTAAGCAACTTAAAATATGGTCTTCGTTCTGTAGTTGGCCCGCTAAACATGCAGCAACATAAAACTGCAGCTTTCAGAGGTAGCTTCAGGTTTGCGGCCACTCGCTGCTGGAATGACCTTCCACCACCACTGCGAGGCCTAAAAACAATACAGTCATTTAAATTTCAACTTAAGAAGTTATTGTTGCATAAACAGCTCTCTGAACAATAAGTTTAATTTTTCTCATAAAAAGTTTCTTTGCTTACCTCATGGGTCATGGCCTGCAGTACTTGGTTTTGGGTCTCCAGCAGCGCTGCGGCATGGCATTCGATCCCCGGTCTGCCGGGACTGCTGGCAGCGTTTCCCCTGTCCACATTCATTCAACGTTGACAACCTATACCAACATTAAAATACATTTTTATCATATGTTACTTGTCCGTGTTTATTGCTAAATATTTATACATTTAAACTTATTTATATTATCGTCCGTTTACAATCTAATTTCAAATTGAATTCCAGTAATCGTATTATTTATTTTGTATTTCTATTTTATAACTCATAACTTCCATACCTTCCTGTTTTTGCTGTTGGAAGTCGCGACGCCCCCGTCAGGTGGCGTGGCGAGTGGCACCAGGGCTTCGTCCCCTGGCCGCAGTTTGCCGTACGGCGGCCCACTAACTCGGACCTCTTAAATACGCATCAATGGCAACTTCCTGTTTTTGGAGCTCCAACGCCATATAAATAGTGCTTGGCATGTCGGGTCACCCCGCAGATTCCAAGATTTTGTTTCGTCTTTTATTGGGCCCATCTCATCTTTCACATTCACTCATAAACACTTAAAACACTGACCTACGGCACTGACACACAACTATTACATAATATTATCACATTAGATCATTGGCCATTTTGTAATTTCTTACATCATTTTTATGTCGCACACGCACATTTTGTCTATGGATGACGCTTCGAAATGTTGCCACTACATAAAGAGTAAAATGTTTATTGAGGATGATATTCTCGTAGCACTTTTGTCTATTTCCTTTTCATATTTTTTTATTTATTTTTTAATTTTAATATTCTTGTATAATTTCTATCACATTCACATTAGTTATATTAATTTTCTATAAGTCCGATGTTAATTGTTTGATGCACCGGGCGACGTCATTACGTCAAAGCCGGTTGTCGCTGAAAACCAGCGCTGGGGCTCTGTCTTGCATAGAGTTGCAGCAAAATGCTGAGCGATAGCCGTTTTGTGTGGATGTGGCGCATGTTTCCCTCAACCTTTTTTTTTATTATTTTTTGTGTTCCTGGTTTTTGCGTCATGTTTACCGCAAATAAACGTTTTTTCTTTCTTTTCTTTCTTTCTTTCTAAGATCAAAATTACCGAAGATTTGTGGGCATGTCTACTGAAGTTTGTCAATCCATTATTGAGACAGTTGCACCCTATTTGGCATTAATATTTAATTTGTGTGTTGATCAAGGGTTTTTCCCGGATTAAATGAAGTACAGTAAAGTTATTCCACTCTTCAAATCTGGAGACAGCAAAGATACTAACAATTATAGACCCGTATCGATTTTGCCGGTTTTCAGCAAAGTGTTTTAAAAAGTTATGTTAAACCAAATGCTCAATCATTTTAATCGTAATAACATCCTACACGATCAACAGTATGGTTTCACCAAAGGACGTTGCACAACCGACGCTATGTGTGGTTTCAATAAGGTGTCACCTTATTGAAACACATCTTTACCGCATGGGAAGAGGCGCAAGATGCAATAGATGTCTTTTGCGACCTATCCATTAAAACAGAATCTTTATTATCATACATCGCTTGACATAAAAAACAACACATGAATACATACACACATACTTACACACACATACATTCACACTCCCTCCCCCTTCTCACGCACACGCATACACACACCTCAATACTCTCACTTATTGGATTATTTGATTAATACTAGTTAATTAATATACATTATAATGGTGAATCGTCACACTTTCACTCTTTGAACATCAGTTTAAATAAATTCAAGTATCGGCCGATCACTGTCTCTTAAGATACAGGTCTCCTAGTTTAAGAGGCAGGGTTCATTGTTGTTTTGTATGCATAGACTGTAGATTTAAATGCTGTTGTATTTCTAGCACATTATTTTTGAACTGTGTCTGTGTGTATTATTTGGATAAATAAACAATTTTATTATTATTATATTATATCCAAGGCGTTTGATTGCGTGAATCATGAAACACTTCTCTTGTAACTTCGGCATTACGGACTGGGTGAACTTGCGCTTAACTTAGTAAAATCGTACTTGAATGAAAGACTGCAGCAAGTTCAAATAAACGGTGTGAATTCCTTGGGCTTAAAAGTAAAAATGGGTGTACCGCAGGGCTCAATATTGGGTCCGTTCCTCTTTTTAGTATATATAAATGATTTACCTTTTTTACTAAAAAACCGACCTCAATTTGCTGATGATACATCACTGATTTTTAAAGTTAAGAGACGTGCACAGGAGCTTGACGACGTAAATAATGCTATAGTTAAGGTCCATAATTGGTTTACTGTAAATAATTTGGTATTAAATGGAAAGAAAACGAAATGCATAAGATTTGCGTTACCGAATGTTAGAAACAGTGAATGTCATGTTGTATTGAATAAGGAGATACTAGAATTCATCGAACAGACGGTTTTCCTGGGGATCACGCTTGACTCAAAGCTACAGTGGGGTCCTCATTTAACATCACTTGCAGGGCGGCTAAGTTCTGCCTCTTACGCTGTTTGGAAGATCCGCCAATTAACAGACGTGGATACCGCGAGACTGGTCTATTTTAGTTACTTTAATAGCATCATGTCTTACGGTATCTTGCTATGGGGACGGGCTGCGGATATTGAGTCGATCTTTATTCTGCAAAAGAGGGCCGTCAGAGCCATCTATAACCTCCGCAGACGCGAATCTCTAAGGGAACTGTTCAAAACAATTAACATCATGACGGTACCTTGTCAATATATCTATGAAAACATTATGTATGTTCGGAAAAATCTACATCTTTTTAGTAAGATAAGTGATAGGCACAATAGTAAAACTAGAAATAGGAACAAATTAGATCAACCACGTTTCAGATTGTCTAAAGTACACACTTATTTTATGGGGTACTGTGTCAGCGTTGTTCCTGTCAAATTTAGGGTTGCCGTATTCCAATTCTAAAATTGCCGGATTTTTTGGGAATACTGAGAAAAATGCCGTATTATACAAAATATTTATTTCGAAAGTTTAAATGATAAAAAAATACAACTTATGTATGTAGTATGCGTGTTCTACTTTTATAGTGACTTGTTTTAATCTTCACCGTATAGGTTTTGAATAGTTTCTAGTAGTTCTGATTCTTTCTCATGTAGGTGTTTTTTATTTTTCATTTTACCAATCATTTCGTTTGGTACTTGAAATTTTGTACAATTACCATGATTACGAATTGCTTGTCTGGCTAAAAGAGTTCCATTAATAGTTTGAGTTATTAATTTATTTCTAAGTCTGGTTTTCATATTATTTACTTCGCTGAAGATACGCTCGCAGTCTGCGTTCGAATGTGGTAAACATAATACATTTAAAGCAAAAGATGCTAATGTTTTTAGTTGTGTTCCATCACGGATTTTAATCCAAAACTCATCAGTTTTCTGCGAGCTAATTTCAAATAATGATAATTTATTTACCATTGGTAGCATTCTCCACTCATCATCAATTGTTTGGAAATCGTCGGCATTATTGATGATTCGTGGCAACTTTTGCAGAAGGGGTAAAATGGATGGGCAAACGTCTCTTGTTTGATTACTAGCTGCTTCTTCAGGTGATAAATATTTAAAAAGTTGAAGTAAATCGTCAGAGAAGTCATACCTTTTTTTTATTTCTTTGCAGCCTGTGATGAGGAAATCTCTGCAGCGAGTATAAAACTCTTTTAACTGTTCTTTTTTTGCTGATATATCTGGTTTTTGTGTTTCCATCATAATTTTTACCCCCAAATATATTTGTGGAAGGAAATATCGCGCATCTTCAGGAACAATCGAGCTTATATCGTTTTGTTGAACATGATCCCTTTGCATGTAACACATTAATAATTCTTTGTACGATACTCTTATATGTTCATCCAGTTCCACCAATTTTGAGTCTGCACTTTGAAAATATTCGTTGAGTTTAACAAATTTTGGTAATATCCATTGCAGAAATAAGAAGTAAAGCTTTATAAAATCGTTATGCAGCTCATGGTAAACTAATTCTGCAGCTGCAGTTTTTTCTTCAAGCCATTTCTGCGTAAAAAACAATTTAAGGCTGTTCCACTGTTCAAGCAGTCTGTTCACAACCGATAGCAGGGAAAGCCACCTAGTTTGTGAAGGATGTAAAATCTTGTGAATTTTAGTAGAAGTAAATACTTGAAATTCCAAATACTGGGCTTGCCGTTTTGAACGCAGTTTAAAAAAACCATAAATGTTTCGCGCCAAATCTTCGCATCGTCTTGGCAGTTTTTTGCATGCCTCACTGGCACACAAGTGCATAGAATGGCTTATACATTTAAAAATAAAAATTCCCGGCAAATTTTCTCGCAAACGGCTGACTACTGAATTTTGTGATCCCATGATTACATTGCAGCCATCTGAAGCGAATCCTATTATATTTTCTAAGGGGATCCCTCTATCAGTAAATTTATTTATAATGAGATCATACATGGCTTCTGCTGTAGCTCCCTCTGCTGCCATTGTAAAATCACCTGCCTCAAATAAAGGTGCTAGTTCCCATAAAGAGGACATGACTTTTTTTTGCTGCTCATCAAAATAACGGATAATAATGCACATGGTTTTTGTGGCTGAAATATCTGTCGACTCATCGACCAATACGCTAAATTTATTACATTTAATAATGTTTTCTAGATAGTCTTTTTGGAATTCACCAATAACATTTTTTACCGTAGATGTGCATTTTTTTCGTTTTATGGCAATCTCGGCAGCAATTCTGGAGTCAGGAAAACAAGATTTTAGCACCTCTGACAAATGGACCGATTTATGCAAAAATGATCCAACCCACAATCTCGACAATTTCGAGTTTTTGTGACTTATGTACTCTAAATAAGGTATATTTTAACATATCAAAGACTCGGAACTCTATGTTAATAATTGACGAAAATCCGTATGGTCCAAACCACAACTGTCATAGCGAACATCATTTTTTCATAATGCATAAATGTTTCAAGCTATTAGAATCATTTTTGCATTTTCTTGGTTGCCCTGATATAGGTTTTTTGTTTTTTGCTATAATGATTCAAACTACTTGGAACAATAATGCTTTTTATACAATATGGAAAATATTATAAAAATCATTCTGCTTAAATGTTCCAATAACCTTGAATCATTTTAACTCAATTCCAAATAACATTCGACTACAGAAGTATACTGATTCAGACCACATGACTATTCTATTTAATTAAAGAAAAACGAAAAATTCAATTCTTAAAAAACGATTCACGGTTAAATATAAAATTATCATTAATATCTCGGCTAAAAAGTAAACAAAATATTATTTTTATACCGAAAACTTTAATGAAATACGTATATAACTATTTAAACCTTCTATCTTTTATTGCATTTTTTTGTACCTGCAATAAAATTGTATGTTTTGCATGAAATTTATTCTATTTTTTTAGAATAATGTGGTCATGTAGACAAACTTATTGAAGATCATTTTTGCATATTTCTAAACCAACCATTTCAAATGCGCTAAAGTTTTGCAAAAAAGATTCAAGTGAGGTGGATCGTTTTTGTAAAACTTTAAGCGCAGTGAAAAATTACTGTTAAAGTTTTACAAAAACGATCCACCTCACTTGAATCTTTTTTGCAAATAATGCTGCTGCGTGTTTTCTTCATTTAAATTTTAACACAAAATGAACTTCAGAGCTTGAAACGTTTTTGCAATTTTGAAATGAAAACTATATTATACTTTAATTGAATAAACAAAAAGGATCCACTTCGCAATTTATGGCAAATTTGTTTATTAAGTAATTGTTGAGTAAATACTATTGTGTCATTAAATATTTTTCAAAACAAAAAACTGCACTCATTGCAAACATTATTACTTTATTAGGTTGTGGGTAGGTACTTTAAATAAACTTACCTACTCGCGCCGCTGCAAACGCGTAATATGTGCGGCTGCAGCGGGCGGAGTGGGGAGCGGGCGTCGTCATTTCGTACTGATCTCGTCTATTGAAACGTTGTGTGAAATTTATTGCTGCGTAGTAAAAATAAAGAAAAGTGCATGAGTAACATCTCATTGTAATTGAATTTGTTAAATTGTGTTTTGTAAAGTTGGTGATTCGAGTTTTTATCAAAAGTTTAGTCTTAAACCTAGAAATGAATAGAAAAGATTCAATATTAAAAAGTGTACGTAAAAGAACAGATGCAGGGCAAAAAGATGATGGTAAGTAATTTTATTATTGTAGATAGCTACTGGTAATAATTATTAATATGTCTCGTAGATATTTTACGATCGCGTTGTGTTTATGTACCTACTCATATTCTTTTAAATTGTTTTCATTGCAGTAACTTCTGTGGTTTATGTATTTTATAATCATATTTTGTTACAATAATTACTATTACGTGCAGGTGACATTATCTACTTAATCTACGGATGAACTTTTAGGTATATTTAGCCGCTAAATAACCTTTATGCCCGGCTTGCTACCTATACATTTTACTCAGAATAAGTTGGTAGGTACCTAGAAACACAGCTATAGGTGAGCTCCAAATTATTTGGAACTAACCTACCTACTATCTAACTACAGCCGACCGTACGTACCTACTTACTTATTATTTACCTATTTGCATTTTTTTTGTTTTGCCGTAGAAGGTGGCGGTTCGCTTCTTAATTATTCACATCTCTCAAAGAAATGTAAGAGGAGTGATAACATTATAAGGATGGTTCAGAAAGACTATTGCAATAAAAACTCTCGTCAAACCGCTCAAAGTAAGCTAGGTAAGAACACATAATACTAGGTATCTACTTATTTCCACATTGTTTTTAAAGTGTTTTTTAGAAAAAAAAACAGCTGTTTTATACAAAATGTTTATACCTACTTAACCAAAATGTGTGAAACAGCTGATTTGCTTTTTCGCGCTTTGTTTGAGACCCTATATTGAACGTGGCCCGACGTAATTTTAAATAGGTGGAACGTAAAGAGTTAAAGTACTTATCAGGGATACAAAAATATACACGACGGCTCCATATTGTTTCAGATGACGAAAATCAACAATCTTGTACGTCATCGCCAATCAGAGAAATGTCTCCAGAAACGGAAAAAATTTTCAACATTTTGACAAATGAGATGCTTGAAGAACCTTGTGAAGACTCTTTTGTTGAACGGTGCTCTGAAAATCCACTTCAGGGGATTGTTAGTATTAAAGATAGTTCACATTTTAATGAAAGGCAAACATATGTAGAAGCAAGCGACAGTAATGATGAGGAAACGGTATGCCCTTTTAAGCCAAAAGATGTCATAAACTCTATGTCGGGGTCAGAATGCACAGTAGTTCAGCGCATTGACAATACTCAAAGTCGACAAGAAACATATATCGAGGCAAGTGATGACGAGGAATTAGCCTCTTGTTTACAGCGAGATTGCACGAATGAAGTACGTAACTTGAAAGATCGGGAAAGATCTTTTATTTTAGAGAATGCTATTGAAGAAACCGAAGTTAACAAATCGCCAATCAATGTTAGCCAAATGGCTTCTGGTGAAGTTTTCCAAAAACGAATATCTGAAGGTAAGGTACTATTTAATACCAGGACAGTAAAATGTTCGTTAGACTAAAGTTCAAAATACAATAATCAACATCTTAATTTTATTGCAATTAATCTTTCAGATAATGATGATGTCAGTAGTCCAACGCTACTATCCAATTTGTCAATTCCTCCGCCGTCATATTCACCTCTGACTCCACATATAACAAAGAGTGTTCCTAATGATGCGCACATTGCATTTGACCAAATAGTTGAAGAACCAACATCACCGAGATTAGAAGGTACTATTATTTACATTAAAATTCCTAAATGATGACTGTTTTATGTATGTATGTATGTATGTAAAATTATTATTATAAAAACAAAAAACCCGACTGCTTAAAAATAATGAACTGAAAAGGGAAAAACAAGTCTCACAATGTATATTCAAATTAGTTAAACTAAATACTTTAAGGCGCTGCAGGCGGGGACAAACAATACTTTGTTACCTACTGGCACAGAAGGATCTAGCAAAACTACGTTTAAAGCAATCCCGATTAATATCATATTATTGTTAAGAAAATTAAATTGGATTGTCAGAACCACTTATTTTTCATGTTTCAGATAATGATGGCGTTACTAGTCCAACGCTACTTTTCAATTTGTCAATTCCTCCGCCGTCATATTCACCTCTGACTCCTTATACACGGTTAATTTTAGGTCGTTCTGGAACCGAAAGCCATGAACTCAATCATCGAACTCGAATCGATTGGGACTATTTTTTTCAATAAATAACAATAAAAAAAATCACGAAAACTTAAATTTATTGATTTTTTTGTGAAATAATGAGAACTCGAAGTAACGCTTCCTTGCCATCAATGAATTTATGCGTGTGTAATGTGTGTAAAAATATGAAAAGCGAATTCAGACTTTATTTCTTAACAGTAAAGGGTAAAAATATAAATTACACCAAACTAGGTAAGTAGGTCCGCAGTTTACTAAAATTATTCTTAGAAATCTATTGTCTCGTGTTCGACCGGCCTTTACAAGAATGCAAAACCGAATTTCGCGGTTAAAATTTTAGCAATAAGATCTTAATTCGGTTCAATATTTTCATAGAAAAGGGCACCTCCAACTAATAATGAACTCTATGTAACAGATTTAACGATTCATTTTTCTGTTTGAATTGCCTGCCTTTGTGAAGCCGCTGCAAGCAATGTCGCATAAAAAATATTTTAGGCATATTTAGTATTTATCATATGGTTGTTTTTTTTTCGGGTTGGGAAATCATCAAATGACTTCTCCCGCTCTGGGTGGAGCGGTAGGGCTGTCATAGGTAGGTATGTCAGACTTTTACTGACTAAAACCCACCCGTGTTCCCTCAGTTGTCTGTGTGCCAGGGGCCGCGGCATCTCTTTCGAACAACCCGCACCCCTGGCAGGCATCGGCACTTGCGGGCCCCATCTGGTGCTGCTGTCATCTCTTTAAGGTGCGCGTGGAACACAACGCGCCGTCGACCCGGGCTTGGTCCTTACCGGACAGCGAGCTACCCATTACTCGCCGTCCGCAAGCCCGTGCCTACGGTGGCCGGGAATCAGCCTGGGATTCCCAACACCCAGGGCGTCTCCAGCGAAGGCTGCAGCCACGAGGACACATGTACTGCCTCTCCCTCACGTGCGCCGCCTCCCTCTTTGCGAGCATCACTGCTTCGCTGAAGGAGGTGACGGCTAACCATGTACTCTCGCTCCGTACCATGGCCTGGACCAGGGCCGGACGCGAGAGATCGCCGCCGCCGATCGCCTCCACGAGGACAAGGCGGTGGTCCGCCCAAGCCGGGCAGACCTCGATCGTATGCTCCACCGTGTCCTCAGGGCCATCTTCGCAATGGAAACACCCGAGCGTTTCCTCCCGCCTTATGCGAAACAGGAACCTCCCGAAACAGCCGTGTCCGGTGAGGACCTGTATCAGGCGGAAGGTTCCCGTGTTATGATGATTTCTGATAAAATTACGATGTTAATTTGCACGATATTTTGCTCGTTTCTTGTTGAATAGACAAGTACTTACCTAATCTAACAGCAGTATTTTTTTGGGAATCCTACTGAACATTTGCATAATATTTAAACTCAAACTTCATATCGCGCGGAGGTCAAAGGCCGTTTTGTGCACTCGAACATTCAAAGATCTTTTAAAAATAGTTTTGTTGTGAAATATACCTAGAATTTTCTTTAATTATGAGTACGATTTCTGTACATACCATTAAATACACCAGGATACACTTAAATCACTGTGAAACACTCAACACAATCAAACTTTGTTTACGTAACACTTTTTATCGAAAAAACAGTTTTTATGATGCTATTTGATGCAAATATTATCTAAAACAATGTAATAACTACTTATAAATGAATATTTATCCACTTCACGTCGAATATGCACAAAAAATAAGAAAAAACACTAAATAACTAGAGAGCCTAACAAGATAACGCTCTGTCGACGCGCGCGTTCGAAGCGTCACTGTCAACTATTTTTATAAATGCCACAGAACTTTTACGCGTTTGAATGATGTAGTTCACGAAAGAGTGGCTATCGGCTCATAGAGTTAAATCGTCGCAGACGAGATTAAACCTTATTTACGTGACGTATTAAGATAAAAACCGCTTGCTTCTGGGTGGTACGATATCGTACCAGCCGGGCTTGAAGGGTGCTCGACTTACTGTTACGATATCGTAGCAGCCGGACGATAGCGGTAAAATACAACTCCCAAGCCTACTCGTCGTGTCTAGTTGAATAGGTACGAGTACCTACTAGGTGATGCGAGAGTGGTGAATTAAATGTTAATTAATTTCTCACGTTTACGAGATGTGATAGTGGTAAACACCGTGCCGTGCTTTCGATACGAGATTATGGAGGTAAATGAACTTACACCAACCTAAATCGTACCTGAAATGAAATACCTACTTGTAGGTACACATGGCTACACCTCAAGTTATAAATTTCCAGTATAAGCTGTTCTCACATTGAATAGGATTTCCGTACAGTGCAAGATCAGCGTAAACTGGAACTGAATAGCTTGATGTGTAGCCGTGCGTACCTACTTACTTGCAGCCGATTATTCGTCCGACGTCCGTTGACCCACCGCGGGCGCGCTGAACTGACGCACACGCACAGCTGTGCCGCGCTACGTCATCACCGAGCAGATCGCGTACGATCTTGCGTTTATGAATGAAATAGTGGAAGCGCTACTAAAATTTAACTCGCATGACAGAAAAAAAGTGATAAATTTCTAACTTCTTTATTAAATGTCTTAAAACAAAAATAAAAATGCCAATAGTGACTGTTACTCGTCTGGAGTTACTGTGTTTCGGCTCCAGAACGATGTAAAAATAAACGTGTATAATGAAGAGTGTTCCTAATGATACGCACATTGCATTAGACCAAATAGTTGAAGAACCAACATCACTAAGATTAGAAGATAATGATAACCTAACATATAACAGTGACGATAGCGTAAGAGATCCAGATTTTATAGCACAAGATACCACAGATTCAGAAAGTGACACTGATTGTGATGAAGTAAGAATCAAAACCACACAGGCATTAATCCATTCTCCGAGTACGGCAACTGAAAAAAGAAAATCAACGGAGAGACAATGTTGAAGATGTTATGGAAGAAATAGAACGTGAAACAGAAAATAACACCGAAGGAAGTGAAGAAGCGGAAAAACAAATTAATTACCGACAAGAAATTGCTAACGATATCGTATGCAGTTTAGAGAATGCACCAGAAAACGAAAATGAAGGTCGTAAAAAAAGAGGAAGGAAACTCAAACAAAAATACAGTCGTCAGGAAATTAAAGAAAGGAAATACAAAAATTTACCTTACCAAACTAAAAAGAAGGAAGTATCATCTAAAAAATTCATAGATTTTAAATGTTCATGCAAAAAAGATTGTGCTAATTTAGTTTCAAAAGAAGATAGGGAACGAGAATTTCATAGATTCGTACATCTTGAATCGTACGCAGCTCAAGTTTTGTACATAACATCTAACATTACAGAAAGCAAAAAGAAACGAAGTTACGTTACATTATGCTCCCCGTCGAAGAGGAAACCTCGCGAATTTATTCGCACGTATACACTTGGCAATATACCTGTTTGTCGAGACATGTTTTGTAGAACTCTGCAAATAACACCTCAAAAAGTTACTGTCAGTCTTCGAAAAAAACGCAATGACAGAGAAATAAAAGATAAAAGAGGAGAAACAGCAGGCGGATGGAATAAAACGCCACAAAGACATATTGAGCTTATTATCGATGTTATCAAAAGGTTGCCAAAATACGAGTCACATTATCGTAGAGAAAAGAACAGCGATGCTTTATATCTGCAGCCAGGAATGACGGTACCAAAAATCTACGAATTGTTCAAAATAGAATTCGAAAAAGAATTTGGAAAAGATGAAAAATGTCCATCCTTCAATGTTGTTAGACATATTTTTGTACAAAAATTCAATTTGAGGTGCAAGAGCCTTAAGAAAGACACGTGTAACAAATGTGATCTTTATGAAATGACATTGAAAAATTCTACTACCTCAGCTGAAAGAGCAAATGCCCAAAGAGAAAAAGAAGAACACCAAAAAATTGCCGAAGATTTAAGGAAGAAGCTGAAGGAAGATTTTGAACAGGCTAAAACTTGTGAAGAAACTGAATGTCTGACTTACGATTTGGAGAAAACCTTGCCTTTACCTAGAATACCGACCAATATAGTTTTCTACAAAAGGCAGTTATGGATATACAACTGCGGTATACACTCGGCTTCCAACGGTGTTGGGAATTGTTTTGTTTGGGCTGAAGGCGAGGCAGGCAGAGGGGCCCAAGAAGTGGGTTCATGTTTGAGGAAATATATTAAGTGCGTGCTACCTCCTACAGTAAAAAAATTGATTTTGTGGAGTGACTGTTGCGGAGGGCAAAACAGGAATATCAAAATCGTTTTGATTTTAAAGGCTTTATTAAATAGACACCCCACTCTCGAGACAATCAGCTTCCGTTACCTAGAATCAGGACACACTTTCCTACCAAATGACAACGACTTCGCTAAAATTGAGACTCGACTCAAGCAATATGAAAGGATATACTCCGTGGATGATTATATTGCCATTATGAAACAATGCAAAAACAAAAATCCTTTACAGGTCCATAAAATGGAAAGTTGTGATTTTGTTGGATCTCAAATTCTAGAAAAGAAAATAGTTAATAGAAAAATATTTAATGATAAGAGCAAAGTAAACTGGCTCAAAACAAAAGAAATTTTAATCACAAAAAAGACTCAACATTCTTTGTTCATGAGAACTTCCTTTAATGAGGACTACAAAGAACTGAATATTAAAAAGAAATTAAAAGGTGTTGATTTGGGTGTCATAGAAGAAGATTTGCAAGAATTATGGCCTTCAGGAAAACTGATTAACAAAAAGAAGTTAAACGATTTGAAATCGTTATTCCATCTCATACCAAATGATTGCATTGGTTATTATAAAAAACTGAAGGGAGACGATGCAATAATAGACGATATAGATGGTTATTGTGATGAACCCGACTTTGATTTGGATGAGGAGTAGGGTAACATTTGTGTTTTTTTAAATAAAATAAAAATAATAAACATTTTTAAGCTTTTATTTTTGTCATAGTTTGGAACATTTTTGCATTTTTCTTTCCGCAGCCTACACAGCTAATTCCATACAAAATGTATTATGTAATAATGATCCACGCGCAAGTTTTCTTGAATATCTACGAAACTATTAAAATTTATTTACTAAATACATGCATGTAAATTAGTTTAGAACACTTAGAATAACATAAAATTAAAAACATAACATTTAGAACTACAAAGCCAGAGAAATACCGAAATAAACTTTAAACTCTATTATCTCGAAATGAGGTTAGTGTGGACTGAATCATTTTTGCTTAAATCGGTCCAAATGATCCATGGCCAAAAATGATATATTGTGCTCTGCGACGAATGCACTAAGTTTTATTTCAGCTTCCATTATTTTTCTATTGTGGTCAGTTTCTCGATTCGGAAAATAAGTGCTAACGTCTCTTGTAGAAGAGCTCGCTGATGCTTTTCTTGCGTGTTGGCTATTTAAAACATGGCGTTTTAAAGTTGAAATTTCGCAAGAAAGTTTGACGTCGCACATTGTACATTTCGCCTTGTAGGGGTCATTATTGACTGGGGCTATCCAATTTTTAAAAGTTTCGTCACTTTCCCATTGCTTTCTATATTTCTGTTTAATATGTTTAGTTTTTACCTTTTTCTTCGGCGTAGGAGGACCGTCGTAATTGTCACATTCATTATCACTCATTTTGAACAGAAACTTACAAGAAATCTTCGTAAAATAGCTTTCACATTCACGTTATATTGTAAGTGACCATAATTATGGCAAAACAAAACAGCAATGAGAGAATGACAATAGGTACACTATCGTACAACAAGAATAACTCGGGGGATTCCCACACATCCTAGAAAACGTTCTTTAAAATGGACGTAGTTATGCGACAACGTTCCAATCCACAAGGTGGTCAAAATTGAGTTTCTGAGCCCAAGCTAGGTATTTTGGATCGTTCTATCTAGCGCTGAAGACACTGACTCTCTTACGACAATAACTATTGAAATAAATTAAGCGGTCTAAATGATAAAACGAACCAAAAGATCTAAATATAATCTTATAAAGTGACATTACATTTGGATCGTACTATTTTAATTCATTTTGGACTGAATGCAATTAAAATTAGGATCCAATCATCTTGAAACGTTTTAAAAATAACTAATTTTAAATCTTAAAACGTGACTTTCCATTTGGATCGTACTATTTTATTTCGATTCGGACTGAATAAAATAAAAATAATGATCCATTCAACTTGGAACGTTTTAAAAATAACAATTTTAAATCTTAAAAAGAGACAATTCATTTGGATCGTTATGTTTCATTTCGTTTTGGACTGAATAACATAAAAATAATGATCCATTCATCTTGTTATATTATTTTTTTTATTATCTATTTCTTCAAAACATTCCATGTACTTACTTTATAATGTGCACTATAATAAAATTATTATTCATAATGGTAAAAATAACCTCTATCTGTGACCACGAACGCTGTAAAGTGTTCGAAACGTCAGGTTAAATAAAATGTTAATAAATCGCGAAATAATCCGTAAAAGTAGTTTCATTTAAATGTATCGTGTTCGCGTAAATAAAAGACAACAATAAAAGTAAACGATTTAAAACGTGTATACTGGTAGGAACATACCTACAGTTATCTAATAATTAAACAATCCATCACTTTTGTATTTTTTATAATAAGGCCTAGTCTAAAATAGAAATTATACAACTAGGTAGCGAAATATTGTGGCAACTTGAACAAAAAAAATGTGTTATGGAGTCTGGAACGTTATCACTAAAATAATAAAGCTAAACAGTAAAACGTTCCATTTTCATTTGAAACGTTTTATGAATAATCATTACACGGCTTACAGTGTGACTCAGGACCCTTATCTTCCTGATTTGTAAATAAAATATGAAAATTAACAATGTTTCAAACTACATGAATGTACTGGGAAATTTGATTTCGTTATAAAATAAAACTTAAACTCACGCAACGGACGACGGCGCGGCGCTTACCTACATTTACCATCCTACTCACACGCCTTGGTGTGTTGTATGTTTTCTCTCTCCGCTCTGGTGAGATGCGCGGAAGATAGTTATTGTTATTTGTTGTGACTTTGTGACACAGTGACAGTTGCTCTTGACCTATATTAATGTAAACAAGTGCGTGCGGCTAATTGTTCTCAATTGATATTTGAATAAAAGCGTGTTTTAGATTAATACAACGTGTAGTTTGTGTTCGCGATGAACGAGGAAGAAGTAAGTAACTAATTTGTGTATTGATCAGACTGTTTTTTGTTAATTATTGGTGCTGTTTTGATTTACTTAAAATGTGGTTTATTTAAGTAAATGTGGTTTAAGTAAGTCGTTAATTTTTCGCAGAATGACAACAACAATGAGAATAACAAGGATTTAATGTTCTTGTTGTCAAAAAGACGAAAATTATTAAGCTTGCGAGATACGATAAAATGTCGCGGCCAAAAAGATGACGACGGTAAATACCTAGGTACTAATTAATATTTAAAACATATTATCGAAAATGAGATATTAGTTAACCAATTTAAGCAATGTTGAGTAGGTACCTAGTCGTAGGTAATGCTGGCCCGATTGCTCAGGGGTGTCCGATTTGATTCGGGGATCGGCCCAAGTTATCCTAACGTTGCAGCCGGGCTAGCATGGGCAGGGGATAAAACTTTTATCCACCGGTTATTTCCACTGACAAGGGACAAGACAGTGGAAATGACAGGTGGAGAAAATTTTATCCCCTGCCCATGCTAGCCCGGCTGAAGGAGCTTAATTAGAATACAGGGTTATTTTTTGTTTATACTAAACCCGAAAAGGGGTCATTGTACTCATCATTTTGAACAACTTTTTCTATGGGACGAACCCTGAAATCGCGAAAAAAAAATCAGCTGTTCCCTACATTTTGACGAGTTATGCGAACATAAATGTAGGGAACAGCTGATTTTTTTTTCGCGATTTCAGGGTTCGTCCCATAGAAAAAGTTTTTTACATCAAATTATTTCTTTCTCTCAATTTATTTCTGTCAACATATTTTTTTTTTAACTATCCAGGAAATGATGATATCGCATCGGAGAAGCCTAACACTCCATTATCATCAACTACAGAGATTTCAATTACTCCACCACCATTTTCACCACTTACTCCTCGAATGTACGTAAAAAGTAACCAAGAAAACAAAGAACGTAAGTAGTTTTATGAAAATTGGTAGGTAGTTATGTGGCATTCAGTATAGTTTTACGCAATCACAAAATTTCTGTGTAGATGGTTCTAAATTCATCTTGTTATTTGCAGATGTACCTTATACTGAGAGTCCATTGACTTACGAGTGTACAATTACTTCGCCAACAAAAAATCAGCTGAGTACGTACATATCTATATTTTTCAAACTTAATTTACGTGGACAAATTAGGTATTTAGGTTTCCGTACCCGAAGAGGAAAGATGGGACCCTGTTACTAAGACTTCGCTGTCAGTCTGGTGACAGCACCAGCCTGTATATCATGAACCGTGATAGGTAGACAGTTGACAATTTGAGGCAGATGATGTATTTCTTTTGCCGCTAATAGACTTAATAAAATACATATTTGGGGGGGCTCTCAAACAACAAAACATAATTTTTAACTTGTTATTTGGTCGATATTCGTAAGGGCTTGGCATTATGGTACGGAACCTTGCGTGCGCGAGTCTGACTCGCACTTGGTCGGTGTTTTACTATAAAGCAGTTGTTTAAGTACCTATTAATTTGAAATTACATAGTTTCAGATGGATGCACTCCAGATACACCACTGCCACTCACTCTTGCTGATGTAACTTCTATGAATAGTACAGAATTAACTACGATTACTTTAGAACCAAATTCATCGTTTATCCCATGTATGGCTCCAGAAATTACAACAGCTCTCAATGATGTAGAACAGGATGCATCGCCTCTTCCATGTATGTCTCCTGAAACTCAGAAGCTTTTTAATGTCCTTAATGAACCAGAAATGTGTCTTGATAATGATTCACCCGACTTTATTGAAAATAGTGATGATAGTGTTGCTGATCCAAACTTTGAGATTCGTAATTTAACGGACTCTGAAACAGACTGTGAATCAAATGTAGAAAACATTAATGAAAGCAATGACCAAGTAATAATAACATCTAGTTCCCAGGCTGGAAGACCGAAAAAAGGCCGCAAACGTAAGCATCCTGAATCCAATTCGGAAAGGCAGTTTAAAAGTATAATAATTTATCATATACTACTGTACGCTCACAGAAAAAAATTGAACCAAAAGTATTTCAGGATTATCAATGCAAATGTCTTAAGATATGTGCCAATGCAATTTCGTTGGAAGATCGAAAACAAATATTTGAGACTTATGTAACTCTTGGATCTTACAATGCTCAGTTAATGTACATTAAGTCATGTGTCACAGAGGAACCAAAAAAACGAAGCTACACCATGACTTCTGTCCCTGTTAACAAAAAAAAGCCTAAACAATTTCATCGCACCTATAAATTAAACGATGTCAAAGTCTGTCGCGATATGTTCCTGCACACTCTACAAATTACAACACAAAAAGTTACCATAGCATTATACAAGATTCGTAATAATGAAATAAATGACTGTCGAGGTAAGAAAGGCAAAAGCTGGAATAAATTGACTGAACAGAACTTAAACTTTATTAAGGAAGTTATTTCAAAATTACCTAAATATGAATCGCATTATCGTAGGGAGAATAACAATGAAATCCAATATTTAGAGCCTGGCATGACAATATCGAAACTTTATGATATTTACAAGAAACTTTTTGTTGAAAAATTTGGCACCGAGTTGAAATGTGCCTCTCTTGAAACTGTAAAGAAAATTTTCTTGACTAATTTTAATTTGAGGTGTAAACCATTAAAAAAAGACACGTGCAATAAGTGTGATTTGTTTGCGGTGCAATTACAAAACACTAGTGGATCAGAAAACACAAAAGTAGAGGCTGAGAAATCGTTACACTTAGAGAAAGCACAAACAATGAGGGAACAGATGAAATGCGACTTTGAAACTGCACAAAATACCCCAAACATAGAATGCTTATCATTTGATCTCGAAAAAACTTTGCCCTTGCCTCGTATACCGACAAACGTAATTTTTTATAAACGTCAGCTTTGGCTATATAATAGCGGTATACATTCAGCATCAGATGATGTAGGGCACTGTTATGTTTGGGTGGAAGGTGAAGCCGGAAGAGGCGCTCAGGAAGTAGGATCATGCCTTGCCAATTATATAGAAAACAAACTACCTCCTACTATAGAACATCTCATACTATGGAGTGATTGTTGCGGTGGACAGAACCGAAACATAAAAATTGTTTTAATGTTAAAGGTTATCTTAGACTCCCATTCTACATTAAAAACGATAACTTTTCGGTATCTTGAGTCAGGGCATAGTTTTTTACCTAACGATACCGATTTTTCAAAAATTGAAACAGCGCTTAAAAAGCAACAACGTGTTTATACAGCTGAAGAATATATAGAAATTATGAAAAATGCTAGAAAAAAAAACCATTTCAAGTATATAGAATGGACAAAAATGACTTTTATAGCACTGAAGATATCGAGAAAAAAATAGTAAATCGTAAGAAATTCACAGATAAAAGTAAACTGAACTGGCTGCTGGCAAAGGAGATAAAAATTGAAAAAGCTAAATTATATTCTATTTTTATGAAAACGTCCCTTGATGAGGATTATAATGAACTAAACATTAAAAAAACGACAAAAGGTGAGATTTCGACTATTCATAGATCTGATCTGAAACAGTTATGGGCTAACGGGAAACCCATTGCTCCAGCTAAATTGGCTGATTTACGATCTGTATACAAGTTTATTCCAGCTGATTGCCTTAGTTTTTATAAAACATTGAAAGCGTCTAATGACGCCATTGACGATGTCGATGGATTTGGTAAGGAGCTGGATTTCGATCTAGATGATGAATAAATTGTGATGATTTTCCATGCTTTGATTCCATCAACCTCAAAAACGTATTTTATTTTGTCTTAACACGAGATAGCGCGCGGTGTACGCAGGCGTCTTAATAAATATTTTTTTAATAATGTTGTTTCATTGTTATACTTATGTTTTAGAAAAAATATATAATAACTACCAAAATATACCAGTTTTCAGATATTGGATCGTTTTTGCAAATTAAGCTATAAGCTACTTCCATACAAAAAGCCTTTTTTTAAAAACGTTCCAAGTGCATTTTCTTCATCATTTGTATGAGAAATATTAATACATTTTAATGACAAGTATATAGTAAAATAATGTTTATTTATTTAGTTGATGTATTACATACTACTTAGTTGTACTCGCTACCAAAAAAAAGCGTACCACAAAATTACAAAAACGCGATTTACTCAGTTCGACCTGCGTGTGGATTGGAACATTGTCGCATAACTACGTCCAAATGTAAGAACCTCAAGTAAGTTAAAGTTGCAGAACTGAAGACTTTAGACATTAAATACTTGTAGATAAGGTTGCATTTAGCTCAACCAATTTGGTTCTATTGACGTTCCGTTTCGTGGCACTTCTAATCTATCTATGGTTTACGGTCTTCATGTTAGCCAACATAATTGTGGCGAACGGTGTGACGCAATTACATGATAGAGTGAGATGGAAATACCTCGTAAAAGTGCTGGCATTACAAATCAGTGCGTTCCATTATACGAAATATTTTTTAATGTTTCCTTTTTTTTGTCAATTACCGTATATTTTTATACGGTAATTAAAGAGCTGCCGTATACCGTTTTTATGATGCCTAAGATGCCTGAATGCCGTATATTACGGCAATTGCCGTATCAAGAACAACGCTGTACTGTGTAAAATGTTATAATAAAATACCCGTCGACATTCTTGAACTAAATGAAAAGAAATTTAAATCATGCATTAAACGCACACTATGTAGACAAGCATATTATAAGTTAGATGATTATATCGTCGATAAAAATGCTTGGCTTAATGCTGGTCCTGCTCCACAGCCACCTGGAGCATACTAGTTAAAATTTTAATATTTGAAAGAGAAGCTTCCCTTTTTTATTTTTTCTGACATTACGAACATTTTTGTTCATAATATTATAATTTTTGTGACATTACGAATGTTTTATTTTTGCTGAACCAAGTGTTAGTCACTATATACGTCAATATACAGAGTTGATACGACAGAGGGGCTTTCCTTTAAACTGCCTATACTAGGTACCATTTTCAAGCTCTGTACCAAAAATCAATTAAATAGGAGCCTACTGCTCCTATTTAATTGATTTTAGTCGCAAATGATTTTTTAAGTTTTTGCCCCGTTTGAACACGATGTATCTTTCCTAACAGCTGATTATGTCTAAACGCATAGGTCATGCACCTTAAAACGATAAATCTGAGTATAAACTACGATGCGTTGTTGCCGCTGTGACACAAGGTCAAGGCAAGTCACAAGTACAACCAAATATGTTCGCCAAAAGATGGCAATGCAAACAAGGAAGCAACAAATACATACACTTGCACTTTCTTTACGAGAGTGACAATCATAGCAAAACATCCCGCGCGTAAAAGAAATAGAAATAGGTCACTGTGTTGCTACTGCATCTTAGATCTTAGCGATCGGTTAGTGGGGTATCTAAAAACTTTCAGTACGCCGGCGCTACCCTTTGAGAAAGTACTTATGTGACGTAACACGGAAGGTCTTGCGCCGCTTTTGTTTTGTCGAACTCGCGCGCTGACAATTGTGATTTTGTTTTGTTAGTGTAATAGGACACTAAATAAGTTTAAGACAGACAGTATTTCTTTTTTTATTGTGACAGGACACGTAACTTGGGATTGTTATTATTTAGTGTTACCTAGTGTTTTTTTTGTGCTTCACTGCTTTTATTGTGATACGACACGTAATTAAACTTTGGTTGTGTGTGTGTGTGTGTGTGTGTGTGTTAGTGTGTGTGTGTGTAATTAAAGCATTCAACAATGCCTCGTGTAACTTACACGGCATCAGAATACACAGACATGATTTTAATTTACGGCAAATGCCGTGGAAACTCAGCTTTAGTTCTGCTAACATACCGAGGGAGGTATGTTGATAGCCGCAATTTCCCTAAAAACGCCCGCACCATACAATTGGCAGTACAAAGAATACGGGACAATAAAAGTAGGTATAGTGCCGCAACATTAAGGGTGAAGTGTATGCCTCAGAGGTAAATACAATTGTTGAACTAAAAAATAGGATTATTAAGCATTTCACAAATTAAAGTGCTTAGCGACAGACAGTGATTTAATTAGAAAAATAAATAGCAATATTCTCCGTCGGTATGATTTGTGCATTCATGTGAATGGAGGACACATCGAGAATTTAAAAATTTAGTATTATTGTTGTGATTGTTGTTGAGCGCGTATTTCAAAACCTTACCTAACATAAAAGCCACCGCCCGCGCCACCGCCGGCCGCCCGCTTTGACACGAGAGAACACACGCGCCGCGCTCCGGCGCGCGTGCGACGTTGCCGCTTTGTTACCTAAGTAACTAAGTCAGCTAAATTTATTTACAAAGGGTGCTTGCGTTTTACTCTGATTTGTAAGCTATTCAGTTTTTGTTTAAAAAAAAAAAAAACTCATTTTTGGTGCTTTTTATTTTTGTACCGTATCGAATTAATACTAAAAATGTATAGTATACGTCGTGTAATTTAATGCCCCTCTGTCATATCAACTCGGTATATTAAATGTTTTTTCTTTCTTTTAGGAAATCAAATTTTATTAATATTTCAAATAGATTGCAAACTATAGTTTTGTATAATTTAGAAGCATTTTGTTTACATTTTGTAAATGTGAATACCATGCATCCGTTTACTGTGTTGTTATGATGTACATTGACTTGAAAAAGCATGGCAGTTGAGAGTATGTCATGCTCACATAAATGTCTCACTGATGGTGGCGCGTGTGTTGGATCATTCGGTTCCCTACAAAATGGTTGAGCTGGATGGTGATCCACGCGTCAAGTTCGTGAACGGGCGCTGTCGGTTGAGACTGGTCATCAACTTCCAGGGCTTAATTTATCTTGTATTTAGAATTGCTTATATTATTTTATTTTTTTACATTGTTCTCACATACAGAAGCAACAAGAATAATGTTCTCAAGATTTTGTAATATTCCAACTTGATTTTAAAAGAGTGTCCGTGGAGTTTCTTGCCCGTTCTTCTCCATAGAGATCTAGGTTTTGGAATGGGCAACTAGCTTCAACTTTCCAACCGATCGACTTTTTTACAATTCAAAAGTGCCTGTAAATGGTTTAATTGAAATAAATGCTTTGAGTTTGAATTTGAGTTTATTGAACTCAGGTTTTAGCCCACTGTCCTACGTCTGTGTTCATATTTGGCCAAAAATACTTAGCCGTCACTAATTTCCGAGTAGTACGAACTCCAGGATGGCTCAAACTGTGTACCGCCTGAAATGCCCTTTTCTTAAAAACCACTGGTAGATATGCACATCACCTCACTTTGACAATCGGATAAAATAATTCGCATGCATTGCATCACTTTGTTTTCTTTTGCTAAAAACAACGTCAGCTCGACATCCGTCCATTATGCCGATGCTACTTCGCTGAAATCGAGCGTTGTTGGACGATGGCGCTGTTGGTTGATAGTTTCAACCCGAGACAGTGCATCCGCTGCCGTATTATCACTCAAAAACAAAATCAAAATCAAACGTCATTTATTCAAATTAGGCTGAGAATCAGCACTTGTCGCATGTCAAAATTACATAAGACAGTCCCCCAAAACGCCCGCCCTTCACCACTTCCTAGTGCTTTAGCTGTGAAGAAGTGGCGCAACAAACTCCCCAGCAGCACAGCTGTCTGTTTAGTTAGATAGACTTGATTCTATACATAGGTAGGCAAAGTAATCAACATTACGAGACACAGAGCTTAAAAATTTGTCATAATGTCAGCTAGCCATGCCAATATACCAACAAATAAAATGAAAACTTAACTCAAGCACAAAAAAAAAAGTAAACAAAACATACTACCAAAATAAAAGCCTCCTGGTATAAATGGCGTGATAGCTTACATATGCAATGCTGGATTATGTTTACAAATGATAACCTAGGACCATCGACGTAAAATAAATAAACAGGTAGGTAATTATTAGCAAACAATAACAAAATCATGGTCAGCAAGACGACCAGTCACCACAAGCAGCACCCGTTCACGAGCATAACGCAAAGATCAGCCATTACCCCCCTCGCCATATTTGAGGGAAAGAGGTAACCCGATCCCAACGCTACTGCAAGCAGTGACATCTGCGGGAGTATGACGAACTTGCTGCCGGTTGCTCAGGCAAGAATAGAATGATCAATTGTCGAGGTCGCTAGCTAACCATAATGCCATACAACTCATCATAAAAAATATTGTTATGAATGTGGTCATGACAATATACATGTATCTCCTTTAATTTTTCTGTAATTCATTGATTTAATAGTAATAAAAAGTGTTCTGCCCAACTCTCGTTTGCCTTTTATCCACTGCGCCGTGAACGAGTACATAGAAGGAGTAATGACATTGGTGCAACAACTGGCGGCATTGGGCGCGTGATTGAAGACAGTGAAGTCGCTGAAATTCTACTAAGTGGACTACCACAGTAGTATGACGTCCTTGTATCCGGTCTGGAATCGTTGTCATCGTTAGAAAAACTAACAAGTGAGATGGTTCGGGCAAGGCTTTTGCAGGAACATTTTCGTCGCCATAACAATGGAAATAACAATGAAACCAAAAATGATATGGCTTTTATAAGTACAAAACGTAACATGGTGTGCAGTTACTGCAAGAAAACTGGCCATGTCAAGGCGAAGTGTTTCAAACTGAAACGTGAGAAAGCCGCTTCTAAAACGCAACAGAAAACAAAGACAAGTACTCTGTTTGTGTCAGCCTCTGCTTTTGCTACGTGTCTCAGCTCACATTATTGGATTGTGGATAGTGGGTGTACATCACATATGTGTAAGGATAAGGAACTGTTTTTAAATTTGGACACTAAGTTTACTACTTTAGTTACTGTAGCAAATAATGACCAACTTAAATGTTTGGGTATAGGTGATGTCAAACTCAAATTAAAAAATTATACCAAAACTATTGAGAATGTGTTGTATGTCCCTGGTCTGTCCGCCAACTTATTATCTGCGAGTTGTTTAACTAAAAATAATCGCAGGGTTGTGTTTGATAATTTTAAATGTTATATTTATGACAAAGCAGGAAATTTGATAATAGATGGAATTTTCATAAATGGAGTTTATAGGTTAGAGTGTGTGCCTAATGTCTTATGTTCCCAGGTCTCTTCCAATGTTCTTCAGATGAACAAGGAGCAATGTTCTCATGTTGACAGTAGCCAAATGGAATTATGGCACAAGCGAATCGGTCACTTTAGCTTGCAAGGTATGTATGCATTGCGTGATGGTCTTGCTGTAGGAATTGATTTCCAGCGTGACTCTGGTCATTTGCAAGACTGTATCCCATGCATTGAGGGGAAGCAAACTGTGAAGTCTTTCCCCAAAGGTCAAGCTAAGCGTGCAAAGCAGCTGTTGGAGTTAATACACTCGGATGTTTGTGGGCCAATGTCGCAGAGCAGCTGGGGAGGAGCACGTTATTTGGTGACGTTCACCGATGATTTTTCGAGGAAGACTTATGGCTATTTGATGACACAGAAGAATGAGGTAATGAAATGTTTTATTTATTTCAAAAATTTAGTGGAGAAACAAACTGGTTTTATGATAAAATGCTTGAGATCTGACAATGGTACAGAGTATGTCAATAAAAGTTTTGACAATTATTTATCTCAACATGGGATTGTACATCAAACCACTATACCTTATAGTCCGCAGCAGAATGGTGTTTCTGAGCGGCTTAATAGAACCTTGATCGAGAAAGCTAGATGTATGTTAGCTGAAGCTGGCCTAGACAAGCGCTATTGGGGTGAGGCTGTAATGACAGCTATATATCTTAAGAATAGGTCCCCACAATTCCTGAACAAGTGTGGACAGGGTACAAAGTTAACTTGAGCTACTTAAGGGTGTTTGGCTGCAAGGCTTTTTCTTTAATACCTAACTGTCATAGACAGAAATTGGATTTTAAATCAAAACGATATATTTTTGTTGGATATTGTCAGGATTCAAAAGGGTATAGGTTAGTCGATCCACTATTTCCTAAAAAGATAGTAAAATCTAGAAATGTGCATTTTATTGAAATGAATAATAATATTTCTAAAATGAATAATAATAATATTTTGAATAATAAAAATGATAGTGACATTTCTAAAATAAATAATAATGGTATTTTAAAACTTTGCAATGACAATAACGTTGTATCTAATATGAACAAAGACATTTTAAATTATAACAGTTTTAATAATAATATACCAAATGATAATTTTACAAATGTAACTGATAATCTTTCTGTTATTTCCGATGATGCAGCCACTGTTGAGCCCTCTACTAGTTTTGAGGCACCCAGTCAGAGTGAGGCACCCGGTGAGACACTTGCATCAGAAAATGAACAAGTGGTAAGTTCTGAAGAAACTTTGAGGCAGGGGAAGCAATGTCTTTCACCTCCGAGCCCTGATTTTGAGTACCAGTCATGCAGTGACATGATGACAGCGAATCTCCGGAGGAGCTAACTGCTCCACAGCGATCGGTGAGGAGCACCAGAGGTGTTCCACCTACGCTTTGGTGATTATGAGGTAGATTTTTCCTTATTATGTCAATCTTTTGTCCTAAATGAACCTCAGTCTTATGAGGATGCAATAGCTAGTCCACAAAAAGATGAATGGGTAGAAGCCATGAAATGTGAGTATAACTCACTGATAGAAAATGGTGTCTGGACATTAGTGGATAGACCTTTACATAAAAAATTTACAAAAACTAAATGGGTATTTAAGGTAAAACAGGATACATCAGGAAACTTTGACAAATACAAGGTACGTTTAGTTGCACGTGGATTTACTCAAAGGCCTGGTGTTGACTATAACAAAACTTTTTCTCCTGTTGTCAGGCATTCGACTATGCGTATTTTATTTAATCTTGTTAATGAAATGGACATGGACATAGACCACATAGATGTCACGACTGCATTTTTAAATGGTAAACTAAATGAAGAAATTTATATGGAACAGCCATAATGGTTACAGACATAATAATAAAGTGTGTTTATTGCAGAAAAGTATCTATGGCCTTAAGCAGGCCAGTAAAGTCTGGAATGAAACTGTCCATAATTTATTGACTAAACATGGTTATACACAGAACAAATGTGAGCCATGTGTTTATATTAAGAGGATTAATGACAATTTGACAATTCTAGCCCTTTATGTTGATGATATTTTTATTTTTAGTAATTGTTGTAAAGAAAAATCTGATATCATTGACATTTTAAACAATAATTTTAATATTAAGAATTTAGGGCCAATAAAGAATTGTTTGGGCATGAGTGTACACAGAGATAGAATTAAAGGTAGAATACTGTTAAGACAATCTGAGTACATCAAGAAATTGTTATCTACTTTTGGAATGTTAGATGCTAATAGTGTTTCTACACCAATGCAAATTAATGAGAAGTTTGAAAACTGTGATAATAATAACTCTGAATGTGATTTGAAATATCGAGAACTTGTTGGTAGTTTAATGTATTTAAATGTATGCACGAGACCTAATATTTCTTATTGTTGTAGTTTATTAAGTCAATTTAACAATAACTTCAACAAAAGTCATTGGTTAGCTGCCAAGAGGGTCCTTCGTTATCTGAAGGGTACAATTGATCATGGTTTGTTATTTATGAGAAATAATAAAAAGATAGATCTAGAAATTGCAGATGCAGATTGGGCGAATGACCCAATTGACAGAAAGTCATTTTCTGGTTTTGTAATTAAATTGGGAGCCTATGGTGCGTGTGTTTATGTGAGAACGGTAGCAGTCGACGGGACAGTTTGCATTCGCCTTCTAGCTTCTAAAAACAAGGTTGCCCCTATAAAACCCACAACCATCCCGAGGTTGGAGTTATGTGGTGCTTTTACTGGGTACGAGACTCTTTCTGAAGGTACGTAAATCACTCACTCTCAAGTTTAATCACTGTTATTTTTGGTGTGACTCGACGATCGTGCTTGCATGGCTGTCTACATTGCAAAGTCGGCTTGATCAATTTGTCCATAATAGAGTGAGTGAAATCCAAGAAGCTACGACCGGACAGATGTGGAGCTATGTGCCTTCTAAGAGCAACCCCGCCGATCTCGCATCTCGGGGGTTGAAGGCTGATTGCATCAGCTCGTCCACTCTTTGGTGGTCGGGTCCTGATTTTCTCAATAATAGGGAAATACAATTTCCTACCTCACCTAATACACAAATTAACATTTTACCAGAAACATCTTTATACACAACTGCTGACACACACAAACAAAATAATGAAAATAATATTTCAAATTTAATTTATAAAAAGTCATCATTTACATCACTCATAAGAACCATTGCCTTTATACAAAGATTTATACATAATTGTCGAAAAAAGAATAATAAAAAATCATCTTACATAACATTTGCAGAATTACAATTATCACAGAATCTTATATTACAGATTTCTCAACAAAAAATGTTTCCTGAGGAATATTTACGTCTTACAACTAATCAGGCCTTACATAAAAAGAATCGATTAATAAGTCTTTCTCCATTCATTGATTCAGATAACTTAATGTCCTATCTAACCTATCTATCACCAAAGACACCGTACTTAAAGCCTTGCGCGCGTTAGATACAACAAAAGGAGCCGGTAACGATGGATTACCTCATATCTTCTTGCACAATTGCGCTGATTGTTTAGCACATCCTATAGCTTTATTATTTCAAAAGTGTTCAGCCGAGTGCGTCTGTCCCTCCCTGTGGAGAACAGCTCATATAGTGCCAGTGTATAAGAAGGGGCTCAAGATGGATATAAAAAACTATCGTCCAATATCTATTCTTAACACACTTAGCAAAGTTTTGGAGAAAATCATCTATAATAATATATATCCAACCATCTCAAACGGTATAGGCCAGAGCCAACACGGATTCGTCAGAAAACGGTCTACAGCATCTAACTTGGCCACGTTTTGTAACTATGTCTTGCATAATTTGGAAGCCGGTGGCCAGGTTGACGTGATCTACACGGATTTCTAAAAAGCATTCGATCGTGTGGATCACGTGATCTTGCTGGCAAAGCTACAAAAGCTTGGGATCTATGGAGATTTACTGAGATGGGTTAAGTCATACTTATCGAGCTGTGGTTCTGAGCGGTTTTAAATCTGACTTCGTAAACATCCCTTCCGGTGTTCCCCAAGGATCTTTACTGGGTCCTCTTTTTTACTGCGCATACCTGTGTGATATTCAGTCTTGTTTCAAAGCCGCAAAACATCTCATGTACGCCGATGACATGAAAATATACATGTCTGTAAAATCCAGAACTGATTCAGCGTGATCTTGATGCATTATCCGAGTATTATCAGCAAAATAATATCATTGTCAATGTCTCGAAATGTCTATGCATTATCTTTAGCCGTTCCAAATGCCCAACTAAGTATCCTTATGGATTTAATAATATTGCGACCGAAAGGGTTGATGTAGTCAGAGATCTTGGTATAATATTAGACTCCAATTTGCTCTTTGACCAACATATTGATACCATTACCAATAGAGCCTCTCGTAATCTTGGTTTTGTAATGCGTACTTGTAAGCCTTTTAGAAATTGTCATAGTCTAAAGATTATATACTTTGCATATGTGCGTAGTATTTTGGAGTACTGTAGCCCAATTTGGTCACCCCAATTCGAGGTATATAAAAGAATCGAAAATCTACAGAAAAAGTTCGTAAAATTCCTAAACTACAAATCGCGGAAACGTCATGATTCCTATGCCCGAGACTGCAAACCCAGCATATGCTTTTCCTTGTGGATAGGCGTAAGATGTTGGATATGCTTTTGCTCTTTGATATCCTGCGAGGTCGCTTGGACAGCAGTGATTTGCTATCATGTATAGATTTCTGTACCCCTAAAACACGTACCAGACACACTAAATTGTTCAGTATCCCTGGCTGCCGTACAAAATACAGGAGAAATGCTGTTCTGACCCGACTGCCTCGCATCTATTCTGAGGGTTTTGAAAATGTCGATATATTTCATTCATCCAAGCAATCATACCGGAAACAAGTCAGGCATATATTGTCTAGTAAACAATTTGTGCCATAACTCACTTAAAAAAAAATAACTCACTTAAATAGAATTCTTTTATTTTATCTATGCACGTTTTTAACTATGCACGTTGCGCATTACTACGTGGAAATTTATTCAAAATGTTTAACAAATATTTTAAACAACTCTTTTATTTATATTTTTCCGTTGTTTTTCCTTTTGTTCATTAGTATAATCATAGTATCTAGGTAAGTGCATACTTGTAACTTTCATTTAATGTGAGCAATGTGTCAACAATCGCACATTACCTATTATTGATACCTGCTTTTTCATAAGTTTTTTCTTTTTTTCTTTCGCTACTTCTAGTTAACCCAGCCCTATCAATGCCGTGAAACTCGGTTATTGGCTTAAGAGACAATTGTTTTTTCATAACATTAATTATAAGCTGTTGAGTTTCCAAATAAATAAATAAATAAACACATGTAATAATTTGTTTGTAGGCCATTATCAATGTTTTATTAAAACACAATCTAAGATATTTTATTTACAGATACCAAGGGATAGTGTTGTGTGTCATGCTTGTTGGTTGCTACTACATCAGTTAATTGAAACACCAGGATCAAGTACTCATACTATAGGGCATAGGAACTTTTATGTACACTGTGAAAGATCTTTGTATCGGTCAAGATTCCATACATTATTAAACAATACGGAAAGAGAAGCACGTATAATAGCTGTCGTTGCAGAGAGGATTTTGCCACGCTCAGTACGTATTTATGTTAATCTTTTATCAAAATGCACTAAAGTTATAAGCAAATCTTTCATTGTATAATACAATAACAAGATTTTTAATTACACTCTATTTTTATTAACATACTTTATATTTTTTGCAGCCACGGACATCTTGTATTCCCTGAAGGATAAGGCATAGGTGTTTATTTTTTTAATAACATAGGGTAAAATCCCCGATAGTCAGCCGTGCACTAGTACTCAGCCTTTACAGACTTTATTTCCTTACAAACAGTGTTGAAATTAGTGTACACCACTAAAATATCGTTTGAATGAATCCTTGCCTCTTGATTGGCTGATACGCACACATACGAACCAATATTCTATCAAATAGACGAACTATGCTCTCTCACTTGCACCGCCGTCACGGACATGACGAGACACGCCATTGTTACTGTTTTTTTCTTCAGGAAACCCGTCCAAGTTTTCGGTAAGTTTTTGTGTTTATACACCTTGAAATTTTAATGGTTGTTTTCCCGCAGCGAAATGGTTTTGTCTCGGTAATACAATCGTTTTATAAATAAATAAAATATTAGAAACAAAAAATGGCAGATTAACCATTGTGAAAAATCACCACGTGCGAGAGTTTATTTTGCTTTTAACGGAGGAGGTACGTGCGTTTCGAGTAGTACCTACAAGTTACCTCTAGTGTTAATGTTGAGTAGTGTTTTATCGAAATGATGAATATTTTTTAAATTATTTTGAAACAAAAAAAACTCAATTTTATTATTTTTACTCTATGCTTCGAAAGTACTCCCCCTATAGCAAGTTGCTCTGCCGCAGGAAAACAACTATTTAAATTTCACGGTGTACATTGTTATTTGCGGTGGATGATTATACCAGGGTCTGTCAGGTTTGTTCTACGAACATAATGTAGGTGGGCTTGGAAATCAGAGAGAGGTAACGACATCAGAGTAAAAGAGATGAATATATATACATGTTGCCACCAAAAAATATAACTGCACACTCTTCATAATAATGGGCTTAATAAATGATTTTTACAGTAAATTGTCTTTGTAAATACCTTTTGTTATTATTCTGATGCCGAACAAACATTTTATGTAACTTAAATATAACATATTATTTGATTATTACATATTTAAAAATAAAATTTAAATGTTGGAAAAGGTGTGGCAACACTAACATCTCCACGTCATTGTCACAAGAAATATGTCTGCCCCTGCTTGCGCCCTATTTTATCTTGTACAGTTTATTTGTTATAAATAAACTAGTTCCATTTATTGTTACATACATTGTTAACGTTGAGTCGAGCTTGCTCCTCCGTGGCTGTGTTTTGGTGAAATTAAGTGTATATTTGTGAGATATAGACTCGATGTTGACACAGTGACTCTTGTTAAATTTTGTGTTAAATATCGCGATGAGTTCTCAGAAAGAAAACACTGGAATCTGTTGTATGTGTGGATCTTCACCTTCTAAAGATCCCAGCGTCACTTTGCATCGGTTTCCTAAGCCTGGCTCCAAAAATGCTCTGCGGTATTTACCCACATAAGTACTTTCCATGCTATTCGTTTTATACGACATAGAATACCACAATGATTGCTATTCCAGCTTCTAACCACCACAAAGTAACGTAACATGTATTGTATACATACCTAATGTTTTCGAGCTTTGGGGCCATTCAAGTATTACGAGAGCAGATTTTTTGCAATTAGGAACCCCCGTCCCCTTTGTCAGCAAAAGTAAGCAAAGCTCCATGCTCACATAAACATTGGTACATGCATTTTTCAACCTATTCTGGTTTATTTATTGATTCATGGGCAACAGTTATAAGTCTAGAAATAAGGAATAGGCTTGGAATAGAGGACTTTAACATTTATTAACATTGATATTTATTTAAACACATCTTATTAAGATGGTATTCAGTTATTAATAATCTTTATACATTAACTAACAAAACAAACTTCTTTTAAAATTTTGGTATACCAATTCAAATTAACAGTCTTCAGTACATGACACACGAAACCATGACTCTAAGTCTTCGATGACATTGGATGTTTGCTGATTAATGTTGTGTGTCTGCTCACTTTCGTATGCTTTTAGAATATCGTTATCGTTTTCTTCAAGCCATTCATAGACTAGCAGGGTTGCCATATGTCATCATCATTATCATTTCTGCCGAAAGAAGTCCACTACTGGATATAGGCCTCCCCCAGGCTCCTCCAATTCGACCGGTCTTGCGCTTCCCACATCCAGCGGATTCCCGCGGCCTTCACAAGGTTATCGGTCCACCTTGTGGTAGGCCTTCCCACTCTACGTCTGGTACGCGGTCTCCACTCGAGAACCTTTCGGGGCCATCGGCTTAAAGTCACACAAAGAGCAATGGAGAGGGCTATGCTCAGAGTTTCCCTACGCGATCGAATCAGGAATGAAGAGATCCGCAGGAGAAACAAGGTAACCGACACAGCCCGAATAATTGCCAAACTTAAGTGGCAGTGGGCAGGGCACATTGCTTGCCATATGTGTTCAAACCAAAATCGACAAAATTTTGTAGAAAATCCAAAACAGTAAAAAAAATACTGCTGACGTAATCACCATCCAGACCCCCCATCCCCCATGTTATCAAAAATAAGCAAAGCAAAGACCCCCCCGCCTCCCTGTATGTAGTGCTTACGTAATACTTGAATGGCCCCTTTTGCTAAAGTCCTAACTTTCGTTGCCAAGATCATTAGGTATTTACTATAAAAACTTTTCTTGCCTGGCGTATTCCCGTATTTTTAATATTACATCTCTTTCAATCAAAGCGAATACAGAAAGTTTAGATTTTGATTTAGATATATTTGATGTTAATTAGGAATATGATAATTATGGTATGTAATTTTAATATTTTGAATTTCCAGTTGTGAATTATGGGCAAAGTATTGCTTCCCAAATGAAGCCTGGTCTTCACCAAAATTTCAGGATGGACCCCATTCAAAGCATAAGATGCTTTGTAGCAAACATTTTATAAGCTCAAAAAATTACTTTACAGGAATCGCCAAGTGGAGCCACATTAGGTAATTTTATGAATTGGACAACAACAATCCCAATTTTGTATTTGCACCATTATTGACTACAGTACATCTTGACCCTAATTCAAAGCAAAAATGAGGGTAAAACTTGCAGCACAAGTTTAAATCACTCAGTTGCAGCGGGAATATATGCCAAAATAGCTAAAGGTGAGAAACCTTGTATGGTCAAAAGTCAAACTCAAGGATTGCACATTAAACACATTTATTACATTACAGATTTGTTCCAACAGTATGTTAATATGGAGTCGTCTAATTTATAAAGGGTAAAATCAAATCTAGTAATTATATGGTATTATTCATACTAATATTAAAAATGCGAAAGTAACTCTATCTATTACCTTTTCAAAGGCATACGGATAGCCCGTGACCTGGGTTAAGGCAAAATATACTTTTCGTGTACTGGCAGTCCGTTCCCGTGGGAGCTGCGGAGCAAAAGATAGTTATGTATATGCCAGCAAAGTCGCAGGTGGACAGCTAGTTAGTAATATGCTCGCTCATATTGATTTGGCAATGGCTGATTTAATCACAATTATGGACGAACTGTTTCATGGTGTAAACGCATCGACGCCAGACCTAAGAAGAGGAAAAAAAAATTCAACAAATTTAAAACATTCTTCAAAACATCTGCAAATGTTTAATAAAATGATTACTTTTTTTTAACTCTTGAATTTGTGGGATGCAGGGGTAATCCCCCATCAAGAGATGGATGGATTTGGACCTTAAACGGTATAGAAATGGTTTGGAGAATCCTCAGTGCCAAACACAAATTAATAAAAAGTCTGTCCACAAGAAGGCTTCAGCAGGACCCGCTTGAAAATTTATTTGGATGTATTCGCTCTAACTGTGGATCAAATAGCAACCCGACCGCTTGATAATTCATTGCTGGATTAAAAACTGCCGTGATAAGTAATATGGCACGTATTAGCTCAGGCAACTGTGAGCTGGATAGCAACAGTGCCATAATAAAAAAAATTTAAACATTCCTGAGATCAGCCACAGACACGTGTACTGACATGGAGCAATCCGAACATATTATATCATATGAGATAGAAAAAGAAATTCAAGAAGACATTACTTGCTCCCTGGAACAAAACTTGGAGGAAGGAAGTAGCGAACTACAAGCATGTGCATATGTCTGTGCCTTCATTATTAAAAAAAAAAACTAAAAATAATTGTAATCATTGTCAAAAAATTATTGAAGAGGAAGTGCATAATTTTTATTAAGTTTAAAAATTATGACTCAGTAAAAAAATCTCTTACATACGCCTCAAAGAATTTAATAGATTGTGTAGAAAAAAGTGCAAGCATAATTAATATATTTTTAGAAAAAGAGAATATCAAAAAGAAAATAACACAATTACTAAAGGACTCTGTAAATTATGACTACCTTCAAAATTGCGTGGAGCACCAAGAATTAAATATAAGTAATATAATAAATAGTGTCTTCCACATTTGTATTTAGAGATACTGTATGTTAAAAAATAGAATGTATTCAGAAGAAGCGTCTAAATCGGCACTGAAAAAAATGAATATAATTAGGCATAAATAAATTTATGCGTAAGTAGTACTTTGTCCACGACTTTACCCGCGTGAATTTCGGACTTTTTCACCCAATATTAGAAAAATAACACCTATTTATTTATTCGTGTAAAATAATTTAACTACTCTTTTTCTTAAATCTAATCTGATCTTAAAAAAAAGAGTTTTCTTATACAAATTTTTAATGCTTATAAGTGACCCACTTAAGTTAAAAGTTTTCAAAATCGCTGAAATCCATGTTTGACTGTTTTTAACCAAAAGTCCAAATACCAATTTTCATAAATTTTACTTAAGTGATGGACTTTCATACTAACTTCTTTTCTATCCCCTAGTTTATTCCTTATGGGTAGAATTTCTAAAATCCTTTCGTAGTAGGACCGTAAGTCACAAAAGAAACGTATAGTCCGAATTTCATGTTTTCAGCTTCAGTGGTTTAGGCTCTGCGTTGATGAATCAGTCAGTCAGCCAGGACAAGTAATTTATCTATGTAGTACTCTATAGATTATGTTCATTTTTATTTTATTCTGTTATTGACGATATTTTGCATGGTGCCTCAGTCAATGCTGAAGATATTGTAGGCATCAATAATGGATCATCAATATTGTTAGAACATGAAACAAAAATTTCGGGTCTCGTTTGCCTGCAACCAACTTATTTATTGCATACAATTTAAACATCATTATTTTGGGTGAAGGCACACAAACCCAAAATTTTTATTTCATGTCTGTGTCCATACCTGTGGTTAACGATGTAATAATGTCGGTTATGTATAAAGTATCTTAACAATTAAAATAGAGCAGTTGTTTATTGCCTGAACTAGGTTGAACCTGTGCTTCAGGCTATCAAGTGCATAAATACTCAATGTAATAAATTAACAATGTGTATAAAGTAAAAACTATGTTAAAATTAGGAAAGTAAAAGTAAAATACCATGTTAGTCGTTCTATTTGTAGACAACAAATACGAGTAGATCTTCTGTTTGTGGATAAGCGATGGTTATTAAATATTTAAGTATAATTTTCTTACAGCTAAAGTAATTTAATTTATAGATACTTAACTTAGTATTCTAATTAACCTACTGTACAGAAATGGGCCTAAGAATGTAAAAAATCTTTCTACAAAGACGTTTTGAGGTTGCATTAGATGAGCATACTATATATATCATTCCGTCTTTTGTTAGTATTGTCAGTTTGTTAAATTCTTTAGTAGATTGTTGCAGAAGTTCCTGTATCTTTTATGTGTGAAACCACACAATGAATTATTAGATTATCAGGGTACCGTGGAATGGGGTTAGTTTGATTCACGGGGTAAGATTGATAAAAACTTTATATTTTTTTTAAACAGGAATTGTTTAATTTCTGAACGCAACCGAAAAATTTCGTCTTTTGCGTTGGCAGCACTGAATGTCACTCTTTGACATTGCCCAAGCGCTGCACGTACAAACAGATCGCTACCGGAGATTTTCATAAAAAACTGTGAGTATTGTGTTTAAAGTATTTTAGGGGTTAAAATAACTTCCAGGGTACCAGATTGGATATGAAAGTTGCTAGAAAAAAAAAAATGATAGTTTATGTTGTTATGTGTTTAATTAGCTTGAGAAAGAAGTTGTTTTTGTATTCTAACCTCAAAAATTTCATTCAGTGGCGGTTTATTTTGTATACGGCGCACAGTGGGCCCATACTGAAAATTAGTGGACTTAGGCAACAAAGTTCCTATATCGAGGCGATTTTTTTTTATATGACGTGTTATATTATTCCTGACAACTTTTATTCTTATAAAATTTCTTCTAAAGTTGATAGTTTGTCTTGAAAAAAATTAATTAGATTTTTTTGTATGGAGCGAATCACGTTTAATTTTTTTTCTTCAATTGTACTAATATGTTGAGTGTGTGGCGTAAGTATATGATAGCTAGGGTCATTCTCTATCCATGAAAAAAAAAATCAGCGCCGGCCATCTGCGGCAGCGCGAGTAATCATTCGGTAAAAAAAAAATGATTTGGAAGAATTTTTTGTCATTTAAAATAAATTCAAAGCATATTTTTTGTCTCATTTGGCTGTTTTCACCTTCTTTTTAGTTAAATAAATAGTTTTAATAGCGCATACGTACTTATAACTAGTAATTCTGGTAGAGATTTAGTTATTATTGCATGTTATTGGTAGCACCTGCATTGTGATTGATGACTCATTTGTTTGTGCACTCGGCTAAGCGCATAACTAATGAGTCATCGAAAAATGCTCGTCTCTGATTGGCTGAATAATTTTCACTCACTGTTATGTCCACTACTTGAGTAATTAACACTAACTATAAATATAAAGACATTCATTAAGTCCATCTTTGTTTCCGACCTCGCCGCCGAGGTCCTCGCGCCTCGCGAAGACCCCGAGTAAACGATTCCTCCCCCAACCGTCCCTTGCCCGCAGAAGTGCCAGCCCGCGCCGAAGCTGAGCAAGTAGAGTTAAAATCCCCATGATTAATAATAAAGAAATTATTGATCCAGCCTGTCCCCACTTGCTGCCCTCCCTAAAAGTGACTCCCTGAGCCGAGGCTCGTACCCCGCAGGGGGTGCCCTCAGTGCGCAGTTGCTGTAGGTTTTAGTAAATTAGTTTGTAAGCCCTGGCTGGAGGCTCTTAGCCTAAAAACTAAAAGTCCCCGCAGGAAAGCCCGGTTAAGTAGTTACGGCCTCTCAAGGTCAACTACGAGATGCCCTTACCAAAAAAAAAAAAAAAAAAATAAGTCCATCTAATCACTCTGCGCGCGACGCTCGCCCCGAACGGACGTGTGTGAAGTGCTCCTGCCTGCTGCGTGACTAGTGCTCGCCGCTCTCCTGATTCGCTGCGCCCCGCTGCGAACATTGTAGCCGCCCCGGCTACGGACGATTTAATTAGTTGGTGAAATTTATTTCACTGATTAATATAATCAAAAACTGTCTTTTTCAAGACATACTATTTCTTTGTCGGAGAAAGCTTCGTGTAAATTCACTTGGCCCTCTCCGGGTAAAATCCACTGTTTTTGTGGTCCTCGGTTGAAACCTCACGGTGTCAACGAATCCGAGGGGGTGTTGACCCGACTCACCCGCCGAACCCCTTCAGGGCTAGGCATCAATCGGACGGGTCCCAGACCACCGGCCTTGGGGGATCTCCTAGTCGGTACTGGTGACAGTTTTGCCTCCCCAGCTACTCACCCAGTGTCTTTGGGGTGTGTCTACACCCCTCGCATTGGACGTCAGGGCCCTGTTGCACAATAAGATTGGCAACAGGTTTACAAGCTTAGGGCTCACCATTAGGTACACACCCCCCTGCCTACACCCGGCAGGGAGGGCCACACATCCCCGGGCTATCCTCCCGGGGAAGTAGACGTTAGGATTGATTGGAGTTATAGGGAATTAGGCCGCTCCCTATGAGCAAAAAGTAGGCTCCCAAACGCGATCATGGTAACCTCAAAATCGGCCTTTTTGGCCGAAATGAGGTTACTCCTGTCCACGCATCCCGAGTTGCCCAATGACATCGAGCGAACCATCCAGGCGTTCCGCGCAATGCCTCCCGCGCCCGCTTTACTCGTCTCCGCGATTCCCGCGACCTCCGCGAACTCGCCCGCGAATCCTCCCGCGATCACTCTCGCGACCGCCATCCCGACCGCGCCCACGTTTGCGCCCGCGACCTACTCTAGGTCTCCATCTCCAGCCGCCCCGGCTTGCCCTCCCTCTCCGGCCTTCTCGGAAGAGCCCGCCGAAGAAATGGACGCCGAAGACGCGCCCTCTGATACCGACACCCTCACGGGTGATTCGGATTCTAACTCCAACTCGGACAAAGCAGCCGCTTCTGCTTCCGATTCTTCCCCATCGTCCACAGAAGAGAGTGGCTTCACCACTGTCGAGGGCAAGGGGAAGAAACGCAAGAAGAAGACTTGCGGTAATACCCAAGCTGCAAAGATCGCGTTGACGGACGTCTCGGCGTCCCTTCTCTCGCGCCCCCCCACCCCGCCGTCGCCGACCCCCGCCGCGGCCCCCACCCCGATCGCATCCCCACCCGCGTCTGCACCCACCGTCGCGCCCCGCACCGCTGCGGGGAAAAAGGTGCCCCCGCCGCCCCCGGTGTTTATTCAAGACAAGGGGAAGTGGACCGATGTGTCCAAATGGTGTTCGGAGGCTCGCATAGCCTACACCAGCGCTCGATCGACCCTTCAGGGAATTAAAGTGACGGTCCCTACGTCGCGCCATTACAGGGACCTCACAAAAATGTTAAGGTATAGAGGTGTGTCCTTTCACACCTACGCATTACCAGAGGACAGGCAATTGCGGGTTGTCATTAAACGCATTCCAACCGAAATTGCGACCGAGGAGATCAAGGCCGACCTTGAGCTCCAAGGAGTCCCTATATTAGAGGTGCACCGCATGCACCGAGCCCGTCGCGGAGTGCCCTTCGACATGGTGCTCGTAGTGTGCCCTCCTTCTGAGGGACACAACCCGATCTTCCAGATCAAGACGGTTTGCCACTTGTCTGGACTTAAAATCGAAAAACCGCGTAAATCCGGGATAATCGGGCAATGTCACCGTTGCCAGTTGTACGGTCACGCACAGTCACACTGTAACGCGAAACCCAGGTGCGTCAAGTGCCTAGGGGATCACGGCACAGCCGACTGTGCCCGGCCAAAGGACCGTGCCCTCTGCACGGAACCTCCGGCGTGCGTTCTTTGTGGTGAATCCGGTCACCCCGCGAACTACAGAGGGTGCTCGAAAGCACCCAAATCCTCTTCTCCCAAACTGGCGAAGCGTGCCGACGCCCGCCAGCAGAGGGAAGCCCCTTCGTCCAAACTCCCGGACAGGCTCAGCCCTCAGAGGCCGAGTCCCTGGAACCAGCTTAACCATCAGCAGGCATTCCCTGCGATGGCATCCGCTAGGCCCACTCCCGCCCCCATCCCTCCGCTCAGGGACCCGCGTACCGGCGCCCCCGCGCCCTCTACCTCGCCCCCCCGCGTTTCCGTACCCGCCGCCGTCGCGACCCCCGCGACGCTCCCAGCCGCGCTCCCCGCAGCCGCAGTTGGGCAAACCGCTGGCCCCGCGACCAGCATAAACGGCGCCTCAGTGTTCAACACACTGAACAGCATTTTTCTCCGTTTCTGTACCCCCCGTGCCTACCGCATGGCACAGGAGGTACAAGCAGCCGTTAACGAAAAAGACATCGCGAAGGTCTTTTTCATCTACGAAGCGTATCCCGATGTTACGCAAGCCCTCGTCCAATTTAATAACGCAAAATGAATAATACGGCCCCCGCGAGACTAAAACCCCGATCCCTAAAGCTAGGAACTTTTAACGCCAACGGTTTACTAACCCAACGTGATGAGATCGCCCAGTTCCTCCGCGACCATCAAATTGACATATTATTAGTACAAGAGTCATTCTTAAAACCCTACAACCGCGACCCGAAAATTGCAAACTATCGTATAGTGCGCAACGACAGGTCGCGTTGTCATAAGGGTGGAACACTCATCTACTATAAAAGGTCATTACACTGCATCCCTATGGATCCCCCCACCCTCAACCGATTAGAAGTTTCAGTCTGTCGACTGGGCCTGACGGGTCATCAACCCGTCACGATAGTCTCAGCCTACCTTCCTCCCACTCCCCAACCGGAAGATTTCAGTCAAATCTCCGATGACATTTCCGCCCTGTTAGGCATGAGTGACTCTGTTATCATAGCAGGCGATCTCAATGCAAAACACCCCGCTTGGAATAGTTCCAGACAAACGACTAGAGGAAAACGCCTGTTTGACCTCTGTTCCTTCTTAGTCTTTGATGTCGTCGCCCCGATGACTCCAACTCACTTTCCCCACGATGTAAATCACAGGCCCGATGTACTCGACATTGCCATTCTGAAGCGAATCAACTTAAGGTTGGATTCCATAGAAGCAATAAACGAGCTCACCTCTGACCATCGTCCGGTTGTCTTGCATCTGGCCCCGCGAACGGGTCTCCCAGATACAGACCAACCCCCCCGCACCAAAGTGGTAACGGACTGGAGGCGAGTAAGCGATTCGCTGAAAACCAACACATCCCCCCACTTGAATTCCATACCCGACCATTTCGACTCTGTCGCCGACACAACGGCTGCGATCGACTCATTCACGGGTCACGTACAATCTGTCCTGAACGAGTGTTCAAGGGAAATTCCTGAGGTGGAAGACCACCGATGGAAGTTGCCGGACGATGTACGCGAACTGCTAAATGAGAAGAACGCAGCTGTTCGTGCCTACAGCAACTTTCCTTGCGATGCGAACAAGGCTCACATGCGCTATTTGCAGAGGTCTGTGAAGACGCGCATGAAAGAGCTTCGTGACGCTGGCTGGGACAAGATGCTGAGCGAGTTAGAGCCGACTCATCTAGCCTTCTGGCAACTTCAGAGGAATCTCAAATCCCGAGAAGTCTCCTCCATGCCCCCCCTGACCAGGCCCGACGGCACAGTCGCATTCGACGACATCGACAAGGCTGAATGCCTTGCCGAGAGCCTCGAAGCCCAGTGCACGCCCAGTTCTCTGCCAGTAGACCAGACCAGGCACACCTCGATGAGGTGGACGCCGAAGTTGAACGCAGAGCCTCCCTCCCGCCCGTCGAAGACCCTGATGATCCAATACCTCTCGTCACCCCGGACGAAGTTCACGAGATCATCAAAGGTCTGAAACCCCGCAAGGCCCCCGGCGCTGACGGAATCACCAATAGGGTGCTCCAGATGCTGCCCGCCCACATGATCATGCTCTTGACCACCATCTTCAATGGTGCCCTGAGCAACAACATCTTCCCGCAGGCGTGGAAGCAAGCCACGGTCATCGGCATTCCAAAACTAGGCAAGCCCAAGTCCGAGCCCACGAGCTACCGCCCCATCAGTTTACTGAATTCGCTCGGTAAAATCTACGAGAGACTTATTTGTAAGCGACTCAGAAATTTTGCCGAGACGAAAGGCCTCATTCCCGACGAGCAGTTTGGTTTTAGAACCCAACACTCGTGCGTGCAACAGGTCCACCGCATCGTAGAAGACATAAGCGCTGGTTTCCAGCGCGGCTCTATGACCGGTGCAGTATTCTTCGATATAGCGAAAGCTTTCGACAAAGTCTGGCACAACGGCTTATTATATAAGCTGTACAAACTCGGCGTGCCTGACCGTCTCGTACTCATCCTTCGAGACTTTTTGTCGAACCGCACCTTTCGCTATCGCATAGAGGGAGCGATTTCCTCCCCCCACCCCATACGCGCCGGCGTCCCTCAAGGCGCCGTGCTTTCCCCTCTCATTTTCACGCTATTTACTAGCGATATCCCCAAGCGTAGACTGGCAAAGTTGGCACTGTTCGCAAACGACACAGCCATTTACTACGCTGGGGTCAGTCAGGATGCGATATCCACCAGACTCCAGACCGCAGTCAATGTTCTTGGCGCGTGGTTTAGAAAATGGAGGATTGAAGTAAACCCAGACAAAAGTCAAGCGGTTCTCTTCTCGAAACCGCGACACAGACCCGACCCCCCCCGGCCCATCTCCATGTTTGGCAAGCCTATCCCTTGGGAGAAGCAAGCCAAATATCTAGGAGTGATCATGGATCAGCACCTCTCCTTCTATAAGCACATTATGAAGGCGCGCTCACGCGCCGCCTTCGCTCTTGGAAGGCTGCATTCTGTTCTGAACGCACGTAGCAAGTTGTCACTCAAGTGCAAGTTGCGAATATACACGACGTGCATAAGGCCAATCATGACTTACGCTAGTGCTGTCTTTGCACACACGAAGCCCCGATACATCCATAGGATGCAGACACTACAAAACCGTTTCCTCCGTCAAGCCACAGGCTCGCCCTGGTATGTTAGGAACGAGATCCTCCATCTCGACCTTAAAATCCCCACTGTAGCCCAATTCTTAAAACGAAATTCAAAGCGTTTCTTTGAATCCGCCGCGCAACACCGCAATCCATTGATTGCGAAGGCCGCTAGTTATGTCCCCAGTAAAATCAGTCGTATTCGCCGGCCGCGACATGTCCTCTCCGACCCTGATGACCCCATCACTCTTCTTCAAGAAAGCAGTAGGGCCACCAGCACAGCACACAAAAACAGACCGTGTTTCCGACCTCGCCGCCGAGGTCCTCGCGCCTCGCGAAGACCCCGAGTAAACGATTCCTCCCCCAACCGTCCCTTGCCCGCAGAAGTGCCAGCCCGCGCCGAAGCTGAGCAAGTAGAGTTAAAATCCCCATGATTAATAATAAAGAAATTATTGATCCAGCCTGTCCCCACTTGCTGCCCTCCCTAAAAGTGACTCCCTGAGCCGAGGCTCGTACCCCGCAGGGGGTGCCCTCAGTGCGCAGTTGCTGTAGGTTTTAGTAAATTAGTTTGTAAGCCCTGGCTGGAGGCTCTTCGCCTAAAAACTAAAAGTCCCCGCAGGAAAGCCCGGTTAAGTAGTTACGGCCTCTCAAGGTCAACTACGAGATGCCCTTACCAAAAAAAAAAAAAAATAATAATAAGTCCATCTAGCCACTCTGCGCGCGACGCTCGCCCCGAACGGACGTGTGTGAAGTGCTCCTGCCTGCTGCGTGACTCACCTCTCGCCGCTATCAAGACTCGCTGCGCCCCGCTGCGAACATTGTAGCCGCCCCGGCTACAGACGATTTAATTAATTGGTGAATTTATTTTCACTGATTAATTCAGTCAAAACTGTCTTTTTCAAGACATACTATTTCTTTGTCGGAGAAAGCTTCGTGTAAATTCACTTGGCCCTCTCCGGGTAAAATCCACTGTTTTTGTGGTCCTCGGTTGAAACCTCACGGTGTCAACGAATCCGAAGGGGTGTTGACCCGACTCACCCGCCGAACCCCTTCAGGGCTAGGCATCAATCGGACGGGTCCCAGACCACCGGCCTTGGGGGATCTCCTAGTCGGTACTGGTGACAGTTTTGCCTCCACAGCAACTCACCCAGTGTCTTTGGGGTGTCTCTACACCCCTCGCATTGGACGTCAGGGCCCTGTTGCACATTAAGATTGGCAACAGGTTTACAAGCTTAGGGCACACCAATAGGTACACACCCCCCTGCCTACACCCGGCAGGGAGGACCACACATCCCCGGGCTATCCTCCCGGGGAAGTAGCCGTTAGGATTGTTAGGAGTTTTTATAGGGACTTAGGCCACTCCCTATGAGTGAATATTAGGCCCCCCACCATGGCCAGTAACATGGCACCCCCTCCGTCCAAGTCAGATTGGCTGACTGGACTACGGCACGGGACCCAAGTTTCGCGCGTGAGCTCGGAATTGTCCTCCGCCCAATAGCGCACCTTATGTTCCCCGCGAACATCTCAAAGCCCATTCCCGAGACCATCACTTTCCCCGATGCTCCGGAATCCCCGGCATGCCCGCCCTCCCCGGCTTTTTCCGAAGAGCCTCCGGAAGAGATGGACGCTGAAGACGTACCGTCAGACACGGACACCCTTACCGGTGATTCCGAATTAGTAGTTGAAGCTAACGCCCCGCCCGCTTCTGAATCTTCTCCCTCATCCACCGAGGAGGTGTTTACCACCGTCGAGGGAAAAGGGAAGAAGAGGAAGAAGAAGCCTTGCGGTAACTCGCAAGCCGCGAAGATCCCTCTAACGGACGTCTCAGCGTCCCTCCTCGCGCGCCCCCCCACCCCGCCGCCGTCGACCTCCGCCGCGGCCCCCACTCCGACCGCGACCGCACCCACCGCCGCGCCCCGCACCGATGCGGGGAAAAAGGTGCCCCCTCCACCCCCTGTGTTCATTCAGGACAAGGGAAAATGGACCGACGTGTCCAAATGGTGTGCCGAGGCTCGCATAGCCTACACCAATGCCAGGACCACGACCCAAGGCATAAAGGTGACCGTCCCGACGTCCCGCGACTACAGGGACCTCACCAAGCTTCTCCGCTACAGAGGCGTATCGTTCCATACGTACGCCCTGCAGGAAGACCGACAAACAAGAGTAGTCATAAAGAAGCTACCAAAAGAGATTGAGACCGCGGACATCAAGGCCGACCTTGAGTACCAAGGCGTCCCCGTATTAGAGGTGCACCGCATGCACCGAGCCCGTCACGGTATGCCATTTGATATGGTGTTAGTCGTCTGCCCTCCCTCAGAGGGACATAATCCGATTTTTAAAATTAAAACAGTCTGCAATCTCTCGGGCATAAAAATCGAAAAACCGCGCAAAACTGGCATTATCGGTCAATGCCATCGTTGTCAGCTATACGGCCACGCGCAGTCGCACTGCAACGCCAAACCTAGGTGCGTAAAGTGCCTAGGCGACCACGGCACAGCCGACTGTGCCCGTCCTAAGGACCGTGCCCTCTGCACGGAACCACCCAGTTGCGTCCTCTGCGGCGAGTCAGGCCATCCGGCCAACTATAGGGGGTGCTCGAAAGCACCCAAATCCTCATCTCCCAAGCTAGCGAAGCGTGCAGACGCCCGCCAGCAAAGGGAAGCCCCGACCGCGAGACTTCCAGATCGTCTCAGCCCCCAAAGGCCGAGTCCCTGGAACTATCTGAACCATCAGCAGGCGTTCCCTGCGTTGGCTTCAGCTAGGCCCACGCTCGCTCCAATCCCACCGCTCGTAGACCCGCGTACCGGCGCCCCCGCGCTAGCTACTCGGTTCCCCTACCCCCACGCGCCCGTCTCCATCGCGTCCGCCGTCGCCGCGCCCGCCGCCGCCGCACCCGCCGCCGTCGCACCCGCCGTCGTCGCGCCCGCCGCCGTCGCGCCCGCCGCCGCCGCCGCCGCCGTACCACCCGCAGCGCGCTCCGCAGCGCGTCAAGCCGCCCGCCCACCAGTCGCAGTAAACCAGCACCCTGGTCCCGCGACCATGAACCCTATGGACGTGTTCAACAAAATCAACAGCACGTTCTTAAGGTTCTTCTCCCCTCGTGCCCTCCGCATGGCACAGGAGCTCGATGCAGCCACTAGGGCTGGAGATTTCAATCAGGTTTACGCGATCTACAACGCGTACCCGGACATTACGCAGTCCGTGTTCGATACCCAACAAAAACTAGGTACCCACTATGTCTAACAAAATAGTCGCGCGTATCAAACCCCGATCCCTAAAGCTAGGAACATTCAACGCAAACGGTATCCAATCCCAACGTGATGAGATCGCCCAATTCCTCCGCGACCATCAACTAGACGTACTCCTAGTACAAGAGTCATTCTTAAAACCCTACAATCGCGACCCGAAAATTGCAAACTATCGTTTAGTGCGCAACGACAGTTGTCATCACAACATCGTGTTGTCACATGGGTGGAACACTCATTTACTATAAAAGGTCACTACACTGCATCCCTATGGATCCCCCCACCCTTACCCGATTAGAAGTTTCGGTCTGCCGACTAGGCTTGACGGGCCACCAACCTGTCACAATAGTCTCAGCCTATATCCCGCCCACTTCTCAAGCAGAAGATTTTCAACCAATCGCCGATGACCTCGCCGTGCTTTTAGAATTGAGTGACTCTGTTATCATAGCAGGCGATCTCAATGCTAAACATCCCGCATGGAATAGTAACACTTCATCGACTAGAGGAAGACGATTGTTCGACCTCTGTTCCTCACTAGTCTTTGACGTCGTCGCCCCGATGACTCCAACTCACTTTCCCCACAACGTAAATCGTAGGCCCGATGTACTCGACATTGCCATTCTGAAGCGAATCAACTTAAGGTTGGATTCCATAGAAGCAATAAACGAGCTCACCTCCGATCACCGTCCGGTAGTCATGCACCTGGCCCCTCGCACGGGTCTCCCAGGATCTGACCATCCCCCCCTCACCAAAGTGGTAACGGACTGGAGGCGAGTAGGCGATTCGCTGAAAACCAACACATCCCCCCACTTGAATGCCATCCCCGATCACTTTGACTCTATCGCCGACACAACGGCCGCGATCGACTCATTCACGGGTCACGTACAATCTGTCCTGAACGACTGTTCAAGGGAAATTCCTGAGGTGGAAGACCACCGATGGAAGTTGCCGGACGATGTACGCGAACTGCTAAATGAGAAGAACGCAGCTGTTCGTGCCTACAGTAACTTTCCCTGCGATGCGAACAAGGCTCACATGCGCTATTTACAGAGATCTGTAAAGACACGCATGCAAGAGCTTCGTGACGCTAACTGGGACAAGATGCTGAGCGAATTAGAGCCAACGCATCTAGCCTTCTGGCAACTTCAGAGGAATCTCAAATCCCGAGAAGTCGCCACCATGCCTCCCCCCTGACCCGGCCCGACGGCACAGTCGCGTTCGACGACATCGAAAAGGCCGAGTGCCTTGCCGAGAGCCTCGAAGCCCAATGCACGCCCAGTTCGCTACCAGTAGACCAGGCACACCTCGCTGAGGTGGACGCCGAAGTCGAACGTAGAGCCTCCCTCCCGCCCGTCGAGGACCCTGATGATCCATTACCTCTCGTCACCCCGGACGAAGTTCACGAGATCATCAAAGGTCTGAAACCCCGAAAGGCCCCCGGCGCTGACGGAATCACCAATAGGGTGCTCCAGATGCTGCCCGCTAACCTGATCATGCTCTTGGCCACCATCTTCAATGGAGCCTTGAGCAATAATATCTTCCCGCAAGCATGGAAGGAAGCCACGGTCATCGGCATCCCAAAACTTGGCAAGCCCAAGACCGAGCCCACGAGCTACCGCCCCATCAGTTTACTGAATTCGCTCGGTAAAATCTACGAGAGACTTATTTATAAGCGACTCAGAAATTTTGCCGAGACGAAAGGCCTCATTCCCGACGAGCAGTTCGGCTTTAGAACCCAACACTCGTGCGTGCAACAGGTTCACCGCATCGTAGAAGACATAAGCGCTGGCTTCCAGCGCGGTACGTTGACCGGTGCAGTATTCTTCGACATAGCGAAAGCCTTCGACAAAGTCTGGCACAACGGCTTATTATATAAGCTGTACAAACTCGGTGTGCCCGACCGTCTCGTGCTCATCCTACGAGACTTTTTGTCGAACCGCACCTTTCGGTATCAAATAGAGGGAGCGATTTCATCCCCTCACCCCATACGCGCCGGCGTCCCTCAGGGCGCCGTGCTGTCCCCTCTCATATTTACGCTATTCACTAGCGATATCCCCAAACGTAGACTGGCAAAGTTGGCGCTTTTCGCCGACGACACAGCCATTTACTACGCTGGGAAGAATCCCGACGCGATAGCCTCCAGGCTCCAAACCGCAGTCAACGTTCTTGGCGCGTGGTTTAGAAAGTGGAGGATCGAAGTCAATCCCGATAAAAGTCAAGCGGTTCTCTTCTCGAAACCGAGACACAAACCCGACCCCCCCCGGCCCATCTCCATGTTTGGCAAGCCTATCCCTTGGGAGAAGCAAGCCAAGTATCTAGGAGTGATTATGGATCAGCACATCACCTTCTCAGAGCACATCAAGAAGGCGCGCTCGCGCGCCGCCTTCGCACTGGGAAGGTTGCACTCTGTTCTTAATGCACGCAGCAAGTTGTCACTAAGGTGCAAGTTGCGAATATACACGGCGTGCATAAGGCCAATCATGACCTATGCTAGTGCAGTCTTTGCACATACAAAGCCCCGTTACATCCATAGGATGCAGACGCTTCAAAACCGTTTCCTTCGCCAAGCTACGGGCTCGCCATGGTACGTTAGGAACGAGATCCTCCATCTCGACCTCAAAGTCCCCACGATAGCTCAGTTCCTTAAACGCAATTCAAAGCGTTTCTTCGAATCCGCCGCGCAACACCGCAATCCTCTGATTGCGAAGGCCGCTAGTTATGTCCCCAGCAGAATCAGTCGTATTCGCCGGCCGCGACATGTCCTCTCCGACCCTGATGACCCCATCACTATTCTCCAAGAAAGCAGTAGGGCCGCAAACACAAACAACCGTCCTTCCGACCTCGCCGCCGAGGTCCTCGCGTCCCGCGAAGACCCCGAGTAAATGAAACCCCCCCCAACCGTCCCTTGCCCGCAGAAGTGCCAGCCCGCGCCGAAGCTGTGCAAGTAGAGTTAAAATCCCCATGATCTAATAATAAGAAAAATTATTTGATCCAGCCTGTCCCCACTTGCTGCCCTCCCGTAAAAGTGACTCCCTGAGCCGAGGCTCGTACCCCGCAGGGGGTGCCCTCAGTGCGCAGTTGCTGTAGGTTTAGTAATTAGTTTGTAAGCCCTGGCTGGAGGCTCTTAGCTTAAAAACTAAAAGTCACCGCAGGAAAGCCCGGTTAAGCAGTCACGGCCTCTCAAGGTCAACTGCGAGATGCCATACCCTAAAAAAAAAATAAAAAAAAAATAAGTCCATCTAGTTTCGCTCTTGTCGCTTGTTTGTGAACACAGTGAAATACTTGTATTTTATATTTACATTAGAACTATGGCTGGATTTTGTACCAACCTAGATCTTTTTGTGAAATTAAGAAGTGGCGGTGATCTGAAAAATCATATGTTTCTGTATGAAAGCATCATTTCTGTCTTGACTACCGAAGTTTCTGAAGAAGACAAGAACCGAATCAAGGAGTTCTGTCGACTTTTTTGTGTAAATTTAAATAAAAAGTGGATAGAGTCAAGTAGAAATCAAAAAACTTTTATGAATCGTGTAATTAATCGCAAGTGGTTGGAAAAAAAACATCAACTGGCCTGTTTGTGACAGTGTTGATCTGAGAAGTGTGATGGGCTTTTCGGACGCAGCCTTATCTGAGATTGTGGATATAGATTGCCATGTTCCTACTCTTGCAGTATGTACTGCGGAAGCGGGAACATCTACAGAAAAGGAGCACAGAAAACCGTTCGAAGAGTTAAGTAATAAGCAAAAGAAAAGACGTTCTACTTCCATAGTAGAAGAAAATTCCGAGGAAGAGTTGCAGCACTGGTACATAACAAAATTGAAAGACAACGGCAAAACGAATCTGGCAAAAGTGGTCGAATACCTTTCCAGTAATCCAGATGCGCTATCCGAAGTAGAAGAGAGACTTCAAAAAGCAGAGCTTAAGTACTGTCTCTGAAGATAAGTGTTTAGCTCTTCGACAATTTCTGAAAGAAGAAAACTGTGCTGCCTTTCCATCTTATCCAAAGCTTGTAAATGCCAAGAAAAGATGTTACCCACCACAAGAGAGTATGGAGATTACCGAAAACGGAGCTCACATTAAATTGCAAGCGCTCTTGGACCACACTGTGGAGAGGATATTACTTGATATAAATACTGTTGATAGGTCTCAAAATGAAGAACTCAAGTTGACCTGGAAATGGGGACTTGATGGTTCTTCGTCGCAGAGTAACTATAAACAGAAAACGTCAAACACAGCTACAGAGTTCGATGATTCATCAGTAGTCATGATAAGCATCGTCCCTCTTCGGCTAGTGTCTACTAGGCCATCATCTGGGAATGAAAATCTAGTTTGGGAGAACCCCAAACCTTGCTCAACTCTGTACTGTCGACCAGTGAAGTTCACTTTCACTTCGGAGACAGCTGACTTTATAAAGTCGGAAGAGTCTGAGATGAAAAAACAAATTGATGAACGAATATCTACACAGTGTGGAAATATTATTGTATCACATGAATTGCATATGACCATGATTGATGGAAAAGTGGCCAATATTATTGCTGGAGTACCATCATATGCAACGTGTCCCATTTGCTTGGCAAAACCGAGTGAGATGAATAATTTAGACGCTTTGACTTCTAAACCACTTCGTGAAGAAATTTACAAACAAGGAATTTCTTCACTGCATATGAAGATTCGGTGTATGGAATGTCTTCTCCATATATCTTATAATCTGGATTTTCAACGATGGACTGCTCGCGGCGAACATAAGGCTTTGAAACAAGCTAAAAAAAATACCACACAGCAAGAGTTTCGTGAGCAAACCGGAATGCTGATTGATATAGTCAAACAGGTATGTATTTAATTTTCGCTCTCTTTATGTTGTTTGTGAATTATATCTCTATGTATTGTATATTACAGTATTGTTTTCCCATTTTAGGGTTTTGGAACTACAAACGACGGGAATACAGCGAGGCGCTTTTTCCAAGATTACGAAAGATCTTCCAGAATAACGGGAATTGACGAAAATCTGATTTTCAGATTTTCTGTTATTCTACAAGCCATATCATCAGGCAAAAACATTGACTGTGAAAAATTTAGAAGATACTGTAGAGAAACAGCTGATGTGTACGTGCAACACTATTCGTGGTACTACATGCCAGTTAGTGTACATAAACTTCTAATGCACGGTGCAGACATCTGTAACCACTTTGGTGTTTTGCCAATCGGTAAGTAAAAAATAAATATAGTTTGATGTATTATTTGACTCGATTGCGTTTTGAAATTAAAATGTATGTACTTATTCGTTTTAGGTACCTTATCTGAAGAAGCTTCGGAAGCCCGTAATAAGGACTTCAGAAACGTCAGGGAGAGGCACACTCGGAAAACGGGGAGAATAGCAACAAACGAAGACATCCTCCATGGACTTCTAATAAGCTCTGATCCCCACATATCCTACATAAGGCCTAAAATAATGAAACAGGTTCATAATGAGTTGTTGCCTGAAGCAACTCAGTTGTTACAGACTACTGAGCCTCCCTGTGACAGTGAAATTATGGAGGAAGAAGAATGCCTCATAGCAGAGTCCGAAAATTTGCCGGACCCACTAGCACTTCTGGAACAAGAAATAATGTGATCCGGCTCTAAATTATTCCCACAAAAGCCCATCAGGGTTAGGAATATGACAAACAGCCCTTTTCAGGGCTACAATTACTTCACCGTTTCATATTGATCATACGTACGATAACTTATACTATAATAATATACATACAGTTGATTATGTAGATAATTATCAACGACTTGCCCGTACAAATTTAAATTATTTCACCTATCATTAACAAAATTAGTATAACCTGAAACATTACGATATATTTATTCAACAATAGATAATGTTCAGTTCAAAAATAACACAGCCAATCAGAGACGAGCATTTTTCGATGACTCATTAGTTATGCGCGCACAAACAAATGAGTCATCAATCACAATGCAGAGCACCTGCATTGTGATTGATGACTCATTTGTACCGATAACATGCAATAATAACTAAATCTCTACCAGAATTACTAGTTCTAAGTACGTATGCGCTATTAAAACTATTTATTTAACTAAAAAGAAGGTGAAAACAGCCAAATGAGACAAAAAATATGCTTTGAATTTATTTTAAATGACAAAAAAATTCCTCCAAATTATTATTTTTTTACCGAATGATTACTCGCGCTGCCGCAGATGGCCGGCGCTGATTTTTTTTTAGTGGATAGAGAATGACCCTAGCTATCATATACTCACGCCACACACCCAACATATTAGTACAATTGAAGAAAAAAAATTAAACGTGATTCGCTCCATACAAAAAATCTAATACATTTTTTTCAAGACAAACTATCAAGTTTAGAAGAAATTTTATAAGAATAAAAGTTGTCAGGAATATTATAACACGTCATATAAAAAAAATCGCATCGATATGGTAACTTTGTTGCCTAAGTCCACTAATTTTCAGTATAGGCCCACTGTGCGGCGGTTCTTTTGGACTGGAAGGTCTAAACAAGATGTTTTCACCCTTATTAATGAAATTCCTCGCATACGAGGAATGCACAAAGGCCTTTTGGGATTAGCTGCTTTATTAATAAAAATAAGGACCGGTGAATCAGATGTTCGATTGTCTACATTATTAGATGTACTGCGTAGTACATTAGAGAGGCTAATGAACAAAGCAGGGAAATCCTGGTTCAAGATTTTGTACCTATGCACCTGGGTATTACTCACATATCGAGAGAAAGTCTAATGGATCATATATCGAGAGAAAGTCTAATGGATCATAATCTGACTATACCAAATGGTATATACAATGAAAACTTCACAAATGCTGTTATTATTTGTGACGGTACATACATAAATATAAATAAAAGTTCCAATTACTCTTTCCAAAAGGATACATATTCCGCAGGTATCTAATTTAGATTCGTCTTCCGAGGAGACACAAGATTCTTTCTTGGATTCTCTTCAATCACGGCCACAATCACAAATGTCACATTCAGATTCACAAAACTCGCGTCCTCGATCACAAAACATAACCACAGCTGAGATATTAAAAAATTATATAGATTCTAAAAATAACGAAGATGAATATCCTATAGATATATTTTTTAAATCAATGTCTGCTACAGTAAAATCTTTACCGAAAAAGTTGCAACTTCAAGTGAAAAGCGATGTATTTCTTATTGTTAATAAGGCAGAAATCGAATATTCAGAAATGTTAGAAGCACCACAGCATATTGAAATAACAAGATCTATTTGTGAACCATCCACATCGAAACAAAAACCTCCTGTGAATCAATCAAACTACACCATGGACGATTTTTCTTATTACACACCCCAAGCAACATCCGTAAATAACGAGGACAACATACATTCAACATTGACATATACACCGACACCCATACCTAGATGCCAAGACTAAAACATTGAAATCAGTGATTACCAGAATACTGAAACCAATGATTACCAGAATTCGTAATTTCTTTAACATATTATTACCTGCAGCAAAGCTAATGTGATTAAAAATAAAGATATGACTCCAATGTCAACAACAATCGCTCCACGGCGACAGTTTTATGACCGGCGCAGCATGAAATATAGATTCAGACGAAATAGTGATGTAGTCTGCGATCTGAAGTCACCATTCGAATCATACTGTACTGTACGAGTATATGTGAATTAAAAAATAATAAATATGATTATTAAAGTATTGTTTATTACTCACCTCAAGCACACAGACAATCTTTCTTCAACAGGTATAGGTGAGCGAAAACTTGATTGTTTTTTCTCCATGAAAGGTCGAAGCAAATGAACCAGACTTTCAAAATTTTCATAACTCATTCTATAGTAGTCATAAAATTTTCGCACGTCATAACGCAAATCATTGAATAAATTGTTGAATTCACCGGACGTATATCGTTGTTTCCAAAGGTTGTTCACCCAAAATATTCTTGATTGATTAGATTTCTCTTCTTCTTCAGCAAGAGCTGCTATGAGCACTAGATCCCAGTCCACCATATTAAATACAACTCCGACAGCTAGCTTGTAACAACTCTGAGACTGTTTTGACGAGAAATACGATATTGAGACGCTTCGGCAAGCTACAGGACGGTGCGGCATGCTAAAGGACGGCTCGTCATCCCTAAGAACGTTGCAGCATGCCAAAGCATAGTTTCCGACAGTGTGCGCTTGCATGTAGGATGCCGAAGGATCCTGTTCCTTGCCGATGCCGATAATGGGCGCCGGGCCTTAGTGTGTGGTTATAAACCACATAATGGTTGCCTGAATAATGAATGAAATCTCTTTGTTTAATAGGCCAAGATCCCCATCACCAGTACCGGGTCCTTCCACTGCTGCTGCTGGCTCAGGCTCGCTGCGCGTCCTTATGCCCTAAGTGTTGAAACTTATATTCATTAATCTTATACCTTTTCTTCGTAATTTACACGTAATTAATTTGACTATCTTTTTTCATAGATAATGATGTCGTCGTCATGACCCCTTGGACGACGATATCGCGATGGAGCAGGACCAACTTCTCTTTTGCTGACCAACACCAGCTAGCTGTTCCAGCAAGAGTAAGTGGTAGAGGATGTGCCAGTAGAGCAACCGCAGCAGCACCGCCGCGCTGCACCGCCAAGCTGCGCGCCGCCGCACTATGTGGAGATTGAGTCTGTTTCGGGTCTTAAATCCATAACTTCCATGTTTTGATAGTTAAACAGCAGATTTTTTTTCAGATAATCTATATTAAATATACTTTAAAATAATATACAGTTTATGGATATAGATAAATATTTAATAGTCATAAAAAATATATATATATATGTAACGGCGCGTGACATTATTAAATAATGAAAATCAGTTAATTTCGAGAGTTGTAATTTATTTTGTTATTTTTTAAATCGTTGGTCATTATTCTGTTATTTTAATGATTAATCGATTTGAATTCAACTAAATGGTCATTTTAATTAAGAGCGGGTAACACCGAATGGAGTTGCGTTTGTCATGGCGGGCGAGGTGGTGTCAGTTCATTAAGTTGTTGACAGCCGTTGCACGTGATGGTCACTTGCAAACCCATTGGCTCTAAATCGTTAATTATTGCTGCCATCCTTAATTGTTTAAGTCATTTAAGTGTCTGTAAAATTAAAATAGTGAACAGTCAACGCTACAGCGTATTTATTTCAACGTTTCCTGAAGTTTAACGCCCACTATGGATTCCCGTGCTGACGAAGTCACGAATCAGCAATCAGATGCAACAGCCCGGCCTTCCCGATATCCCGTTATATATGAAATATTGAAAAATGATCAGAAATTTACGACTATCTTTTAATATTGTGACCTAAAATGTTATAATTAATACAAAATAAACTCTTAAAATTACTGTTATTAATGAATAAAATAAGAAAAACCACATTTCAGTGTATTATTCTACTAACTCCAAAGCTTCATCTATAAGTCCCATAGACTTTTTATTGGTAGGTTTTCTTAAACTTGTTATGTAAGGGTCCGAAGTGTACAAAAGTGTATGTAGAACATCTTCATTTGTAGCTACTCTAGAGCATTTTCTAGCATGATGAAGTCTGAATCGTTTATAGTCTTTGTTCCTTGATTCCTGAGCATCTTCGGAGAGCTGTCCAAGAGGTAACACTGAATAATGCCGAATGACGCTTTCGCCGTGAATTAGGACTTTATGGACAGATGATGGCATATAATAAATACCACATATATTTATTAGCATATCGTTGTGCTGTATCGAAAGCATACTGTCCGAATTTCGTAGCATTAATTACTTTTCCGCTTGACATAACTTGAAGTAAAACATAAAGTCGTTTTATCAATTCCTCATCCACACCAGTAATTTCTGCACTGCACTGATAATTTTGAAAAAATCGTCTAACTGTATTCCCGTCATTGCTATTACCAGTTGTTCCTTTTAGGGACGTATACACTTACCTACAAGCACAACATTTACGAAGTTATAATTTAAAAAATAAGCATTGGCTGGTCGAGAGTTCAGTATCAAATAACTATTAAAATCGACATATTCGAAAAAAATGTTTACAATATGTGATTTTACAAGTATCCTTATTTCGCACAATAGACTACGAACTCGGCGGCTTTCTTTGATCTAATCAAAATCAGTTAAACTTTACAAATATTCATAATTAAATATTTATTTTAAATAATTTTGTTGAACAGTTTTTATAAATGACTTGCTTTATTACGTATGTATACCGATTCTGAAAACGTGGGTAGAGGGAACAACAGGGTTTTTGTTACATATTGTATGTCTTCTTTTATTTTTTCAAGTCTTTATTTTCTGTTGTTGTAGCAGACCACTTTTCGACGTCTAGATTATAAGATATATATAAAATTTGTTCCATAAATCTAATCCAGCAATGCAAAGTTGAAAGTCCATATTGATAAGTATTTTCATCAACCGGTTTATTTTGCACTTTTTCTAAATCGTTCATTTCTGTAGGTCTTGCACCACAAATAGTGCATACAGCACCCAATGAAGTTTCTGACAAAACTTGAGCCACTTTCCCGTATAACCATTGTTAAAAATAATATATGTTTGATTTCAATACCTTCACCATTTATATTAATTAAGCTTGGTGTAAGAGCGTCTTTTTGAGCTTTAATTTCACTAACTACACTTGTAGTCTTCTCAGGTGTCTCTTTTGAAAATTCTATTAAAATGGGTCTACAAAATCTTACTGATCCATCATCAGTAAGATTTTGTAGGCCCATTTTAATAGAATTTTTAGCAGGGTTTTCCCACACAGTTTCATTTGTATTAATATTTACTTGTTTCAGAGGCACTAATGAAGATATTAACAAATTTGTGTCAGAAATTAACTCACTCTCTTCAGCTAAGGCTTGCTTGTATTCACTTTGTCCACTTGAGCCATCACAGCCCCACTTAGAATACAGCATTAAATGTGTTATACCAACTTTTTATACACCATCGATTTGTAAAATTCTTGCAATAGTGTGATCCAGCAGATCTTGAAGTTTTACTTTTGCTTTAATATTATTAATTTCTATGCTTGATCTTGGTGGGTAGCACTTTCCTATAGCTTCCTGAATTGACTTATATGATGGAAATAATAAGCAATTCTTCGCGTATATAATAATAATAATAATAAGTAACTCCTCATGTTTTCATACTGTGCCATATTAAGGTCCAACTCTATGAAAATACTGAGAGCTTCATCTTTAGAGTACGCTGTTAAATGTCCCGGTTCATTTAAAAGATTTTGACGTATTTCCCTTTTTTTTCTGGGCAATGCTCGTAAAATTTCGACAGTGAATGCTTCTTCTGTTTCTCCTTCAGATCTCAATCCCTGAAGATATGAATTCAGTATAAAATCAAGGCCACATGTTTCAAGCAACTCCTTGTTTTCTCGTCTTTGTGTTCAATCAGAACTGTCTTCGTAGGTTTTAGAAGGGCGTCCTCGCTTCCCCGTCGATGTCGAAGGTTCAGATTCACAAGTAGGATCTTCCAGATTTACAGTGAATATGACGTTCAACTACACGCTATTCTGATTATTTTTGAAATCCTTGTTTCTGCCAGATTTAGCGTAGCGTTGACGAAAGGTATTAATATGATTTATTTGTACACTTGCGACAATTTTAGCGTTGTTTGCCTCGGAAACGTTGATAAAATTATTCCGTATATAACGTGTTAAAGCAACAACATAATTTCCGTCACTTTCAATTAAAAAAAGACACAGGTCGCGTCTGGTACAGTTGAATTCACTCATTGCGAGAAGGTAGTTGGTTAGGTACACTTTTAGTAACGACAATGACGAACGAAAAACAGTATGTAATTATTGAGTATGCAGAGACCCTATTTTATACAAAAATTGATTTGAAACGTGTGCAAAATGTGGTAGAAAGAACGAATTATCATTAGGTGGCGGTTTCCGATATGTTTTATTGATAAGTCATTGTGCGTGAGAACTAAAATATGGTTAGAAATACTCGATACTCACAAGTATAACCTATATCAACTAATAAATCAAATAGCATCATCTCCGTATTTATAAGAAATTTTTACTATTTCATGTTATAATAGATTAACTTATGTTGTGCAATGAAATTGCAACTTTTTTTTCTTCCTGAATAATTATATTAAATTTCCTATCAAATAACATTATTTACAGACCTTCGGCAAATTTCGGCAACTGTCAAAACTCTAATTGAAAGTTTCAGATACGCAAAAATGATATGTCATGAAATAAATATTTCTAGTTAATATATTAACAAATATATAGCATATGTATGCATACCAGACGAAAGTATATATTATAAGCTTTCTGAAATGTTATAATACTTGTATAGTTTTCATTGCTAGCTCACTAGAAAATAATTTAGAAAAAATATAAAATTAAGATGTTCTTGTGATAATTTTTGAATCATCGTATTTAGATGCTCTTTAATATAAACCAGTACCCTGTACCAGCCACATACATAATTTATGTATAATATAGTATATTAACTTCTTAGCTACAGTTTGAGGTATAATACAAGTACATACGCCAATTTTTACAAAATGTGTTTATGCCCAGGCTCTCTTAGGCGCTTCCACATAGCGCGCCGCGCAGCGCGGCCGACGAACAGGGGTGAAGAACACAGTAGTGACCCGCAATGGGTAAGAGGTGAGAGGTTGGTAGAGGTCCACATGGATGATGATGATGTGCCTGAGGACGTTCGGAAGAGGATCATGGATATTGTCCGAAAGAGAGAAGCAGCAAGAGTGCTGGTGACGAATAGCGCAAGGAGAATAAGAGACGAGAATGAGGATGAATGGGCAGAGGCAGATGACGGTGAGGTGGAGGCGTTCTTCGCTGCTGAAGGAACTTCGAACCATTTTGATTGGTCACCCATGGGTGATTTTCAAGGTGAGAAGGAAGAATTTCTTCCTCAGGGAACGGGGACGGTAGTCCAATCTGAAAACGCGTATGAGACGCTTAGGCAGTATTGGGATGACGGCATCATGTCGCACATCGTGACTGAGACGAACCGGTACGCCGCAAGGGTTGCTGATTCGTCCGTGTCGTTTGACCGAGATTGGTATGACACGGACATTCACGAACTTTTTATCCTGTTTTCCTTCTGGATGATGCTCGGAATCATCTGGATGCCCACCATCAAGTCCTGCTTTACTGTAAACCTTCTGTTGCAGGTGTATATCTTTAGGAAGATGTTCTCAAGGACACGCTACGAAAATCTTTGCCGCTGTTTTCATCTCAATGACACAAGTAGCAGACCGACAGAAGACTCGACTGACCTTTTGTTTAGTTTGGGCCCAGTCTTGGACCACTTAAATGCCCGGTTCAAGAAAACCTATATCCCATCCCAGAATATTTGTATTGATGAATCTCTGACTTTGTGGAAAGGTAACCTCTCCTTCCGCCAGTACATCAAGACCAAGGCAACCCGGTTCGGAGTTAAGACCTTTGAACTCTGCGAGTCCTCCACGGGCTACCTATGGTCATTCTTTGTTTACCTCGGTGCTGAAACTTCCTACGGCCCCAGGCTCCCTTCCGGTGTGCTGAAAAGCACATCCTGCGTGATCCGTCTCATCTGTCCTCTCCTTGACCAAGGCTATACTATATTTATGGATAACTGGTTCAATACTACCTGTTCATTACTGGCCAGATTTCAGAAGTCATGCAAAACCGATTGAGTAGGTTTCTTGCGTGCTAACCGCAGCAATGTACCTCATCTCATATCGCTGTGTTCTCTGAAAGATAGCCAGTTTGTAGCACGTCTTTCCGGCGATGTGGTGGTCTTGGCCTTCCAGGACAAGAAGCGTAAGATAGCCACCATCACTACCTACTACGGCAATTCACAAGGCATATTGCCCGTCCCAGAAAAAGAGGCTCAAAATGGAACGTCAAGTTCTTCAAACACATGCTCAACTGCTGTATTTTGAATGCCCGCATTCTTCTGCAGAGTTCATCGGCTGCTCTGAAAGAGCACTTAGTGTATCATTTGGAGTTAGTCGATCAAATTCTGCAGCACCGCCTCGCAGATGCCCTAAAACGAATCCCAGCCATACCGTGTCTAGCGGTTCGAGCCATCTACAGCCTCAGGTGCACACTCCCTAAGCGGAAACTTCACTCGCAGAAAGCCGTTGTAGCCGTAGGCTTTGTACTTTGTGCAGCCGGCACGAAAATTTCCAACGAGCTACGTACGTGTGCTCCGTCTGTGAGGTCCCCCGTTGCCTTGTGCTTCAATTTATACCATACTTAGTAATTCCATTTTGAGCATCTTTTATTTCCAGTGTACCGACAGACAGACGACCTAGTAGTTATTTAGTGTATATTTATTTATTTAATATATACACACACGTATTTATTTATACGTAGTATATTTGCTGGACATTCAGACTGACTGACTTATGTATTTCCAGTTTTCATAGACTTGGTCTAACTGACAGACAGACGCACTTAGTAAAATCACTCCTTCTTCTCGGTTATACAATCTATTTCGTCTTAGCGCCGTGTTTGTGTATGTGACGTGTGCTAGACTGGGGTCATCAAAACGTAAACATAACTGCAGCTAACCGCTTGAGGCTTGTCAGAAGTTCGCAAGTTGTCAGAAGAATTTATAAAATAATGTAAATGAACTTGTATTACTTTCCAAATAAGCAGCACCTTTGAACTTTATATTGTTGTAGCCTGTTTCCATATATTTCTCTGTGTGTATAATCATCTTGCAGTTCTGCTGGCAGTTATTTTTTTATTTATAATACTGAATATGAGATTGTGGGATGTAAAGTTGTTATAATGTGAATGTGTAATAGATCAACTTTTTAGTATTTTAGACATAACCAGCATCTTTGTACTTCACCTTCTAGTTTGATACATGTGAATGTGTGTTATGAGATGTAAGACTTTTAAATGTGAATGTGTAATTAATTAAAATGTTATTACTTCAGAAATAAGCAACACCTTTGTACTTCACCTTTTTATTTTTATCAAGATTTGTAAATGTGAATGTGTAATAAATTAACATTTATTTGAAATAAAAAGCTTATATTTAGTACAGTGCTCATTCTACTGCCACAATTTTTATAAAATATTGTACTTGTAGTGTACTTATAAATAGACCATAAATATGGGTGTATACACATCTGCTTACGCCTTCAGGGAATAAAAGCTTGATGTTACTTGTAAAAGGTTAGCAGGTATTTAGGATGTTATGTACAAATAAAATAAAATAACTTATTCCAAGAATAATGATTATTATTTTTCTTCCCTACGTAACATACACACATACACACACCCTTGTTTGTGTAGACGTCCATGCGAGGACTATAGTTTTTTATGAACAATCCGAGGACGCTCTGAAATACTGTCTTAACGGCCTCGTACGATATTTTTGATAAGATATAAAGCATCAGAATTCGAAATATTATTTAATGAACCTATTCGTGTAGTGCTGTCAAAACTTTTTTTCCGCCGTTTTTTTTATGAACAGTGTGAGGACTTCAAATACACTGCTCATTCTTCAAGCCACATCCTTTCGAGGACGTTTGTGTGAGCCTTCCGAGGACCTACTCACCCGCCTGGACATGACAATCCGAGGACTCGTTTTCACACACTCTTCCTTGAGTTATGTACAATGCGAGGACCTTGTGTTATACTTTTCAGAAACAATCTGAGGACTTTTTGAAGAGCCCTATAAATACAAAACGAGGACTTCTACCTAAGTATTTCGTACCTTGACCTAAATATTTTACAAAGTTTTGCAGTATTTTTCACACATTTCTTAGATTAAGTACTATCCGAGAACATTTCTTTTGCCGCCAACCAAATTTACCAATCGACAAGCGTCGCTGACACCCCGCACCCCGTGAGTGATTCACTTTTCTGGAGACTTTTATCCGGTGTAGACATGTGCATAACTGTCATGGACTAAGGTAGGTATATATGGAATAAGGTAGATCTTTGAATTATATATATAATAATAATTTATTCTAAAATATTTGCAGTTTGTCATTAAAATTGTAATTTTGAAATAGGCTGAATGGCTATGTATGTCAGTCATATTACTTTTGGTGCGTTAAAAAAAAACCTGTGTTTGACGTTACCTAGGGTACGTTTAGACTACGCATCCTGGATAAAATTTGAACTGACTAAATGTTAAACTGAATTGAATAAGAGTTAAACTAAAAATTAACCTGACTAAAATTTTATCTAATTTCGTTTTCCGCCTCGTGGTGTGTATGTTTGAACGGGCTGCGTTACTTTTAGTCAGTTGAAATTTTATCCAGGATTAGTAGCTTAAACATACCCCAGTCCCCATAGTGTTCAACATTTTGTTTGTAACGCATTTATTGTTGTGTGGTAAATGATTGTTTTTTCCTCGCAAGTGTGTAGAAAAAGTTCGTATGAAACTCGTGAGCAGCTTGCTCACTATACACTCGGCTGAATTACGCCCTCGCCTACGGCTCGGGCTGCAACTCACAGCCTCGTGTATAATGGGCAACATTGCTCACTTGTATCATAATATACTAATGTAGTGGAGGCACTTTAGACACCCAAAACAGTCAAGCAAGTAAACCCCGTTTAGTGGAACTGGGTCCCGATTTATAAACCTAAAGAGACTAATGACAAAGATTGCGTAAAAACATTAAGGTTTAAGTTTTTATTTTACAATTAATAATTATACTAAAATGTATAACAAAAATAAAACGTCAATAAATATACCAATAAATGTTAATATAAAAACTATGCAAGAATTTTAAGAATTAGATTTCAGTTTTGATTTTAATTCATTGAATACTTAAATAATTTATAAAATACATTCCTTAAAAAATAAGAATCAAAAGAATAATTGATTATTTTTTCTCATTCAATATTGTTAATATATTTATGTCGCAGCCAACTGGTTAAAATAGCCGTTCAATCAAACAGACTGAACCCCTTTGACTGAACAACGCCATTCAATCACACGGCTGTACGTCGCTTAGCTGACTTGTTGACTGCAACGTTCAACACTACAGCTTAACGACGCTTAGCCAACTGGTTCAATGGTAAATTAACTAGAGTGACCATTAGTTTAGCATGTGATTTGAAAGAATAGGAAAACTTTTTGTAATTTCTTGGGAGATTATTCTTGGGATAAGTTTAAGGATGGTTTAAGGGGTGACCAAAAGTTTGAACAAATTAGTACTAGCCCTTTGACTGAACAACGCCATTCAATCACACGTTTGTACGTCGCTTAGCCGACTTGTTGACTGCAACGTTCAACGCTACAGCTTGATTTCTCTTCGAATAACTGCTTAAATTTTGATTCACTCATATATGCCACCATAATTTCTGGCTCTTTAACACTAATAATGTCTATTTACTACTTTCTTTCCAAAAAATATCTTGAAACAATCAAAAAAACATGTTTAGTTGCCGCCATATTGAAAAAAAAACGCACCTAGCGCCGTCGCGGTGGTAAGCTGAACTAATTCAATTAGAAGGCGGCTTTTGAGTCAGCTGTAATGTTGAACGTTTTGAGCGTCTTTAATATTCAATTAGGAAGCTAGACGTTTGATTGAACGGCTATTTTAACCAGTTGGCTGCGACATATATAAAAAGTCTAAAGTCCTGTCAAAATTGTATTGATGATTACAAAAAAAATATATAGTGTTTGTTGTTTTAAAAATATATATTATAGTATGTATTATATTTAATGTTAGTATTGTATAGTATCATAATACTTTACTTTAAATAAATGTTTATTATGTTTGAAACACCTTTTTTATGAATGTAAAAGATATTTATATACGAGGAATTTATACTTATTTTTTTACTTTGCTCTTTTGTTTACTGTATAAAACCTATGAATCCGCAAAAATACTCATACTAGGGTACACACTATCTGGTCCGCTTACCATTCCGAGGATCTGAATACACACTGTCTGATATAGATATATATATCTACTCATCCGAGGACAGGTGTGTTAAATTCACACATTAGTCCTCGGATTATACTACAAAATTTAACTCGTGTGTAAGGCGAGTGTGTAAAAATCGATGCTGGCGCCGCGTAGCGGTCACACACTGTCGGTGTGTAGATATGAATTCTCTTAATCAAAACGAGGTCTGGGTGACTTTTTCTTATTACTTATACATAAAGGTTCAGAATCGCACGACAAATACGATGCAGTGGATAAGTCAATCCGAGGACCCCCGAAAATGTCCTCGGTTTGAAAATGTCCTCGGTTTGAAAATGTCCTCGGAAGTTCCTCGTGTATTCAGGTGCATGTCCTCGGATAGTACTTAAAACAAACACACAGTACACACAATTACACATACACAGTACACACACATACACAGTAAATTACATTTTTTGAATAAATCAAATAAATAACATCAACATGAACTGAAATTTGTTATTATTTCCTACGATGAGCTTCTATTCCTAAGCCAAACTTACCTATATTTTCGTAGAGTGAGTGAGTCCCGTCACTACGGAATTTCTCGATCTCCATAGATTTTTATAGGTCATTCAGAGCTTGATATCTATACTTTTTTCCACGACAATTAATAAGTTTTACAGTCATTTGAAAGTATGAACTTCATTCTTGTGCAGTTTAAACTAATTTTTCAAATTCTGAAGCCTAAATTACCACTTGCATTATTACCATGTAAAATTAGCTATTACAAAAACATGGCCGATTAGTTCTCTCTACCAGAAAATCTTATCAGATTACAATCAATCTGGCATATTTTTACAATATAAAGGTAAATATCGGTAGATAAAGGTTTATGTAGTATTCTTGTAACATGTTTTTATTAGAAATACTCAATATAACTAGGATTTATAACTAGCGTTTACAAAGTCATGCGTTGTAATATGCGAATTAATAAAAAAGACTCCGCGTAGTATGAAGTTTGAGTTTCAATAATATACACCCGGTCTGGAACAGATATCTGTAGGCCATACATATATTTATACTGCTGCAACTAATAAAGCAACAGCCGATCGCTGGACCACTGCACCAATTGTGTTTAGTAAATGTTTGTATAAAATGGTGTACTACTCTCAGGTTCGTGCATCTCATTATATTTGCCACCCTTGCTGGCAAAGGGCTGATCATGCTGCCAAGCATTTTTCAACACCGTCAACTTCTTCGTCAGCTACTCCACCTACCAGCAATCCATTAAGATGTGCAAATTGCCGCATAGATATAACAAGGTTGAGGCAACACATTTTAAATAATGATACAATTCTATCTCAAATACAACAACGTGTTGCACCACAAGTGGTGAGTTTTTTCTTATAATTTTATGTTGATTTTCTCGTATTTATTAGTACATTATATTATAACATATAAAGTAATGCTTATCATTCCTCAAATACAACTAAATAATTAATTGTATTACAGGTGAGCGCCACTGACTACATATGTGATGCATGTCACACAATATTTGAAAATGATACATCAATGGCCTTAGAAGATTCTGCAACATTTGTAGGTCATCAAAATGTGTGCATAAAATGTGGTCGTTCTGTGGCACAACTGCGATACTACATTATACAAGCCGACCAGAACCAGCATATCTTAAATGTTGTGCAAAACTGGATTCACCCACGAGAGGTAAGAGACTTATCCTTATAAACATAATTATGCAATCCGATTGACTTTCTGTGTAATATCAGTGTGTAACTATTTTTGGTAGGTCCCTTTTGTTCTATGGAACATGACGTAATAGAACAAATTGAGAAAATACTGTCCCTATTTGTACTATGGAACAGTTTGTACTTTTTGTCTCAAATTCTTCCATAGAACCAACTAAGTATATAAACTTCTTGAAGTTGATATGTAAACTGGCCACTCGACAATGAATTGCTACCACTTGTCTTAGTGACATTGATGATTAGATGGTTACTCACCGAAATAAATTTTAACGGATTTTGAGAGAGCTGCAGTCGCAGGGTACTCACTTCTTTATTGTTGTTTGTTTACAATGATTGGGTTTGATCTTTGCTAATCTTAATGGAAATAAACGTAAATTTTGACAGTTTGAATTTTCTGCAACGGGGTCGTGGAAAAGTTTTACAGCATGGTGATAAAGAATATTACCTACAGACAAATTATACTAGAGGAATGTTTTTATGGCGATGTATAAATTACCGGAAACTGAAATGTGTCGGAAGTATGAAGATTTCTATGGTTAAAAAAATAATTATGTAAATAATATATTTTTTTTCAATTTTTGGCTTTCAAAAGTTTTTTTTTTTAATTAATATTTATTTTATTTGTAGACGGAGAAATTAATAATAAAAAGAAACCACACCACATAAATTGTGTGAAGGAGGAAACAAAAGAAATTACAAAAAACGTGATAACAACGTGTGTCGAAGAAGCGGCTCTAGGGCAAGATACTGTGCCGAATGTGTACAAAAAAGTGGTGTCAACATTTCACGACAAAGGTATACATTTTATACAAAATATACCTTCTTATAAACAAGTCAAATCTACGATTTATCGTAAGAGGAATGAACACTTTCAAGTTCCTTTGCTGTCTTGTAATGATGCATGTGAGTTAGAAATTCCCACTCAGTATACAGATATGCTACGTGCCGATTTTAACGATGGAGACAACCGCATTTTACTGTTTTGTTCAAAAGAAGCCAGACGAATAATACCAAATATTAAAATAATACTGCTTGAAGTTTGTCCTGCACCATTTATAGAACTTTACACCATGCATGGAGATTTAGGTAGTTCTGATGAGTTTTCTAATATAATTCCGCTAGTATATGTTCTGATTACCAAAACAAACGAAAGAAATGTATGTACGTATGCTAGAATTGATAAAATCTACTATTCCGGAATTTTCACCGACAGAAATGTTAACCGATTTTGAGAGGGCTGCAATCGCTGCTGTTCAAGAAGTTTTCCCAAATGCGGATTACCGTGGCTGTTACTTTCATTTTACGCGAGCTTTACGACGAAAGGTAAAAAATCTGCAATTATCAAATGATATATTCTTGCAAAGAATTGTGTCACTTTGTACAGTATTGTCGCTTTTACCTCTATCAGAGCTAGACAATGGTTGGGTATATATAAAAGCGAAAGTTGCTTTTATTTCAAACGATAATTTAATAAAATTTGTGAAAAAGTCTTGGTGCTGTTTTGGAGTTAAATATAGGACCACTTACAGTGTAGAGAGTTGGCATCACGATTTTGTGGCCCATTTTAAAAGAACTGCGCCATCGTTTATAATATTTTTGACAAAAATGGCTGACGATGCAATTTTGAAGAAAATTAAAGCAATAAAAGTGTTAAACAAATCTAAATCGTTAACTAAATGTGAAAAAAAAACATTAACAGGGACAGGTACAAATTAGAAAACCAACTACAGTGAACTGTTGGAGAAATTACCGTAGAAATGATTTTCAACAAAATCATTTACTTGTCGACTCATTAAAGAGCACACTGACCGTTCACAAAATAATTCACAAAAAATAAGTGAAAATATCAATACTTGTTTTGAACAAAACTAAAAGAATCCAAATTAAAATGAACAGGCTTGAAGTAATCCGTAAATTGTTCTCAAAACAACCAAAGACTTTATATGAAATGGCTTTGACAAGTTTGTTTAGGTACATGAAATCAAATATTGATTGTTGTCTCAATAACCCGGCGCCAAGATTTGAAAATATTGAAAATATGTATTTTATGTTAAAACAGTAGCAGTTACCAAAAACAATCTTGATAGACTAATTTTTTGACTTTCTGCAAGATTACAGTGCAATTACGAGTGAAGAGGGTATGTCATCCACGGGCCGTTGCCAGAACTGCCTACATCTTCGGTACCCGACGCATAATGACTATGAACCCATCAAAATTTATGACTTATATTGTAAATTTTGTGCTGGAGAACTCTTTCTACAAAATAAGTATTTTCCGGGGACTATTAAATATAAGAATTTTTTAGTTAAAAGAAGGAATGGTTTTAGTTTGTTTTTATCGCGGACTGTTTAATATCAGAATACATTAGCGGTAAGAAGAATTGTTTTTAGATTGTTGTTACAGAAACACGTATTGTGAAACTGCTGTTTTTCTTTTATTTTTCAAAATAAAAATATTATGTAGCGAGTAGTTTAACTTTTTTGATGGTGAACTGTACCTGGTATTAACGTCAGTGATTAATGTCATTCACGTCTTATATATCTCATCATGGAAGAATTTGGGGAAAGCGATACCCATTTAGTTCTGTGCATTCACAGACAGCTAAAAACAGAAGCAAAAGCTAGTATGTAGGTCTACAGTACAAATAGGGAAAACATTTTCTCAATTTGTTCTCAAAAAAAAAAAAAAGCCTGGGAGGATATCGTGGACGCATTGTTCGAAAATATTTCAGGAGAAGAAAAACAACAACTTGGTTTGTTTACTTTCTTATTTTATTATCTGAATACCTACACTACAGGACAAAGCCTTTTCAAGTTAAAATATACACGAATCTTGCCAGGGCACGCTTCCAATAGGGCTCACAAAAAACTTAGCAAAATGTTCTCGCAGAGCGTGTCCAGACCTGTTTGTAGGTATAGTTGGCAAGTCTACCATACCCTCACTTGTAAGTGTGTCTTTAATACGATAACCATCGCGAATTCTTATAAAGTTATGCAATACGCAGCATGCTTTAACTATATTCTTTGTAACATCAAAACTCACATTAATAGGTGTATGAAACACTCTGAACTTGTTTGACATTATACCAAATGTCGATTCTATGTATCGTCTACTGCGGCTCAGTCTATAATTTTTTTTTTTTCTTGTGGGTCATATTGGATCGTGCATATGGCTTCAGAATTTTATTTGATATTCCAAAAGCACCATCACCCACAATTACATGTTCAACTGGAGTATTTGTTCCAGGCAGTGGCTTCGGTCCTGGAATATAGTCGAGTCCGAGTTTTTCCCATATGCTCCAATGTTTAGATATGTAAAACAATAATCTGCATCGCACATAGCTAGCAGAACTATGGAGTATTTTTTTTTTGTTGTAGAATATTGATCCACCACCGGTTGGATTTACGATTCGGATGTGCTTGCCGTCAATAGCTCTGATGCAATTTGGAAAGTTGGTATTTTGTAGAAAACCGTTAGCAATGTTTTGCCACGTAGCAGGTGTATTTGATGGTATGCATTCATCGTGTAGCGTTTCCCTTATTACTTTACACACTTCGTCCATGATCTTACTGATTGTTGCGATTCCCATCCTAAATGAATACTGCAAATCTGTATATGTTCGACCCGTAGCAAGAAATTTGAAAATACAAAGTTTTTATTACTTCAGGAAAACTGGTTCAACAAAGGTGGAAAACAGCCCCGGATGCGTTTTTTAGAACAAAGAACGCAATTAAAAAAACGCCTTCTGGATGTGCTGCACCAAAATAAAAAAGTACATCTATTATGACGAATTAAGCTTCCTAGCTCCAACAGTTGAGAATGAAGTTGATGAATCACTGAATGGCCCTTCCCTTCCCTCACCCTCAGTAAATATAGATAATACATTGGATAGTATGGTATCTTCAGAAAATACTCAAGATGCTTATATAACGCAGCAAGTTTATTCAAACACTCAACAGGGTGAGCAGAATGACCGTGGTGTTCAGCATCATCACAAAAACATTGGCTGGAAAAGAGAAAAAGAAGGGTTCCGAAAACAAATCCAGAAAGTTCTCCATTTGAAAAAGAATTATTAACTTTATTAATCAACCAAACCCCAGATTGGGCACGCCACGATTGCGGCGGTAAGTCCCCCTTCTTTGAGGAGTGGCTTAAGAGGCTGCATGGCGTCCTCACCTTCCGCCTGACACAGGTCCTCGCCGGACATGGCTGTTTCGGGAGGTTCCTGTTTCGGATAGGGCGGGAGGAAACGCCCGGGTGTTTCCATTTCGAAGATCGCCCGGAGGACACGGTGGAGCATACGGTCGAGGTCTGCCCGGCTTGGGCGGAGCACCGCCGTGTCCTCGTGGAGGTGATCGGCGGCGGCGATCTCTCGCGTCCGACCCTGGTCCAAGCCATGATACAGAGCGAGAGTGCATGGCTAGCAGTCGCCTCCTTCAGCGAAGCAGTTATGCTCGCAAAGAGGGAGGCGGCGCACGTGAGGGAGATGGAGTACATGCGCCCTCACAGCCGTGGCCTTCGCAGGAGACGCCCTGGGCGTCGGGAATCCCAGGCTGATTCCCGGCCACCGTAGGCACGGGCTTGCGGACGGTGAGTAATGGGTAGCTCGCTGTCCGGTAAGGACCAAGCCCGGGTCGACGGCGCGTTGTGTTCCACGCGCGCCTCAAAGAGATGTCAGGAGCAACTGATGGGGCCCGCAAAGGCCTGACAGGGGTGCGGGTTGTTCGAAAGAGATACCGCGGCCCCTGGCACACAGGCAACTGAGGGAACACGGGTGGGTTTTAGTCAGTAAAAGTCTGACACGCCCTCCCGCTCCGCCCAGAGCGGGAGAAGTTATTTGATGATGTGGGATTTGTGTGGTGGGAAACCCAAAAAATACCAAACCCCAGATCTTGCCGCTGACGACCTGGGTTTTTTCGCTTCTTTAGGTCCAATTTGAAAAAGTTTTGATGTAGGATAAAAGCTGGAGTTTAGATCGAGAGTGCTGCGCGAGGACACAGATATTCGAAATTGCAACAGATTAAATAGCTCAAATAGCTCTTACTCCAATGACGCAGGGTCTACACTCGACACGTATGCATCATCATACAATTATCAGACTCCAGCTTACCCAGGGTACGAAACCAATGATGCGAATCCAGGTTACTCTGTTTATCAAACAGCGAGACGTAATGATGAATAACTACATTATGTTTAATTACTAATAAAATATAAGGTTTTTTTTTTGTCTTACCTGTAATATCAAACATTATTATAATAAATTTGTTGTTTTCTTACCTATACTTTACTATGATTAAAAATAATAATAAAACGAGTAAATATGTTTTCTTTCTTACCTTAAAGTCACCACGACGTGTTGCAGATTCGAAAGTTCTTAAAACAGTTTACTTTGCACTTGGACAATCTATACTAAACTATTGCATCTCTGTTTGGGGTGGCGCCCCTAAATCATTTATGATTAAAATCGAGCGAGCTCAAAGAGCAGTGCTCAAAGTGGCCTATGCTTTACCGTTTTTTTACCCTACCTCTGAACTCTACGATAAGTGCAAGGTTCTTACAGTTCGACAACTGTTTATCGTTCAAACAATCTTGCGTAAACATTCTTCATTATACTACAACTCATCCTTGCATGCTCATAAACGCATTAAGACAAATGTTTGTTCTACGCAATTATGTAAAAGTAGTCTTTCGCACCGCAACTTTTGTTTCCTTGGCAGTTATTTATACAACAAAATAAACTCGACATTAAAAATATACGCCCTTACTAAATCAAAGTGCAAGCAAGTTCTCACCAAGTATCTACAGCACCTTGATTACGTTAGCACTGAAAGCCTCTTAATTGTTTTAAGATGAATGTGTTTTCAGCCTGTCCATCACAACACCACACTGCAACCCATCACACCAACCGCACCACACTACACTGCACTACACCACCACACCACACCACACCACACCACACCGCACCACACCACACCACACCACACCACACTACACCACGCCACACCACACCACGCTACATTACACTATACTACACCACACTACACAAACACACAAATAACTAATTATTATTTATTTATTTCTTCTCTTGTTTGTATCTTTTTTACTTCTTTGTTTTAGTTTTGCTAATGTTTCCTACCAAAGGTTAAAAATATATAATATCTTTAAGATTTAAGTTATACTCATACACAGTTTTTGGGGGGGGCCTGGTAATCTGTATGACAGGTTTTCCTAGTGCAGATACCAGTCTCTCACAAAGGATTTATTTAGATATTGTAATCTTCATATATTTAAGGCGCCTTTGTGAAAGAGAAAAAAAAATAAAAAATGTTTATTTTATTAGTCGTTCAATCGGTGGTATAGGCACGATTCGTAAGCTGCAATGGACCAGTTTATCCTGTATCTTTGCCAGTAATTCGTCAAAAGTTCTAGTTGCCCTCAAAGTGGCATATAACAAGACAAAGTCTCCTGCAACGGCTCTCTGCTCAATTAATGGATGAACATGGAGTCTTCGTCGTCGACGGTTTTTATTTTTTTGGGACAGATAGTACAAAGCAGCAATAATTAATACACTCCGAATTTTGGTCGTCGTCTGTACAGTAAGGCGGTCAGTACGATACTAAAACGAGCCACGATGAGCTTCAGCGCTGACATATTACGCGCTGAGCTATGAGCGCTGACGGTGAGCGTGAGACTAAAATCAGCCTTAGATTCAACCATCAGATGTCATCTGCCACAGATGCTTCCAAAGAGCAGAAGCAGCCGTTCGTGTAGATGCAGTTACAGCAAGTAACGAAGTACCACAAGGACCTGAAAGAATCAGTTTACCAAACTATTCAAGGGCACCTGATACACATTCTCGGTGCTTATTTCCAGCTTGTAACAGTACCTCACAACAATCGGTTCCATTTACAGTCAGGGTGAGACTCTTTAGTGAGCACAAATACCTACTACATACCACCAAACTGTAGGATATGTAGTTTTCATCTAGAAAGCCAATTGTGGTCACTTTTATTTGAGGCTGAAAATACCCTGCTATTAGTTTTACAGCTGCTCACATAGTGGATTTTTGTGAGCTGTTCAAAAAAGATAAACTCTTTAGACTTTGAAAACATTGACCAAATGGAAGACAATATGGTGTGGTATTGGCTAGGACGCACAAAACTACAATTTAGAGAACTAGAAACCGAATTGCCTGATTTTCATAAGCGTGCCATTGCACTTGGAGCATATTTAATAAAACTTCGTACAGGAGACTCCGATGACAGGATTTCGACATTATTAAATATAACCAGAAGCACACTGACCAAATATATTAATAAAGCAAGAGATGTAATGGTGGCACACTTTGTGCCACAACATCTGGGCTTGGACCACATTCTAAACTCGTTGTTCGGAAACCCTGGAAGCAACGTTCAAGATAGACAAGCCATTACAATAATGGATGGAACATATCGATACCTCCTAAGTATACTGAGTCAACTAACAAATTTAGGTATTTTTATATTTTTATATAAACGTACATGATAAATTGTGATCTTAACGTTTGTGTTAAAAAAAAATTAAAAAGAACAATAATTACCGAGATAATTTCACGTATACTAAATCAATTTCAACATCAGTTAAAATCGTACATTGTAAACTGATCTAAATAACATCGTACCAGTGTACGCGGGGCGTGAGGGGGGACGCATCGATACAAGTTTATTGCGGCTCAGTATACGATGAATGGCGGCGAGTGCGCACGCAATTTTAGGTAATAATTCTGTTTCGTAAAGTTACTATTATTCGTATATAATATATCGTGGATGTATGTGTCTGATATACATCTGTACATCTTAAATTAATATTAGTAACAGAATGCAGTCAAACAGGGCGCGAAAAATTTTAAATTTACTCAATGAAAATGTGAATAATACCATTGATACAATAAACAATAACACAGGAATCGATGAAATGATTCAAACAAGGGATGAAGATGGTAAGTTATCTTTATTTATGTGTATAAGTATGATTTTGTTATTTTTGTTTAATAATTCTTGTTCACGTCGCTTAGTACGCCGTATACTCAAACTCAAACTCAAAGCATTTATTTCAAATAAACCAATTACAGGCACTTTTGAATTGTCAAGGTCGGTGAGTTAGAAAGATGAAGCTAATTGCCCATTCCAAAGCGTAGGTACCTATGGAGAAGAACGGGCAAGAAACTCCATGGACACTCTTTTAAAATCATGGTATTGTTACAAAAAGTTGGTTACATCATTATGTTGAACTTATCAATGTGAGAACGATGTAAAAAGACGTGCACATTAAAGCGTCCGTAATTAAAACAAAAATAAAATAACAATTCAGAAATTAAAATAAGCCGTGGGAGCTAGGAGATGACCAGTCCCTACTGGCGGCGCCCGTTCACGAACATGACGTGTGGATCAGCACCATTCAGCTCAACCATTTTGAAGGGAACTTAATGATCCAACACACACGCCACCACCAGCGAGACATTTGAGTGAGCATGACATACTCTTAGCTGCCAGGGCACATTCAAGTCAATGAAAGACGTACCCTGTAAATGGTAGCTTTATAGTAGGAACATAGTGCTCACACATATGCTATGCAATTATACAATACTAAAAGTTTGAATTTATACAATGCAAAGATATCTAGTCTTTTACAGTCTTCAGCAGCTCCAACGTTTTCAAATGCTAATCAATTTGGTTTAACCTACCTTGTGGAGCTGGACAAGCAGCGTTTAGCCAAGCATTTTTATCAGCGATGTAATCTCCCAACTTATAATAAGCATGGCTGCATAGTGTGCGTTTTATACAAGATTTAAATTTCATTTCATTCAGTTGGAGAATGTGGGGAGGTATTTTATTGTAACATTTTAAACAGTACCCCATGAAGGATGAGTCTACTTTAGCCAGTCTGAAGCCTGGTTGAACTAATTGGTCCCTATTTCTAGTCCCAACGGTGTGTCTTTCACCTCTTTTACTGAAAAGATTTAAATTTTTCCTGACGTACATAATGTTCTCATAGATATATTGACAAGGTACCGTCATGATATTAATATTTTTGAAAAGTTCCCTTAGAGAATCTCGCCTACGGAGGCCATATATTGCTCTGATGGCTCTTTTCTGCAGAATAAAAATAGACTCAATATCTGCAGCCCGTCCCCATAGTAAAATACCGTAAGACATGATACTATGAAAGTAACTGAAATAGACTAACCTCGCGGTTTCTACATTAGTGAATTGGCGGATTTTTCTTACAGCATATGCTGCTGAACTTAGCCGTCCTGCAAGAGCTGTTAAATGAGGACTCCACTGTAGCTTTGAGTCGAGCGTGATCCCTAGGAAAACCGTTTTATCGACGAATTCTAGTTTCTCTTTATTCAATACTATGTCACAATCAGTACTTTTAACATTTGGTAAAGCAAATCTTATGCATTTAGTTTTTTTCCCATTTAATACTAAATTATTAGCAGTGAACCAATTTTGCACCAGCAGTAGGGCGTTATTTACGTCGTCAAGATTTGATGCACGTCTATTTATTTTAAAAATTAAGGATGTATCGTCAGCAAATAACACCATTTGTGGTTGTTTTTTTAATAAATGGGGTAGATCATTAATATATACTAAAAAGAGGAAAGGACCTAATATTGAGCCTTGTGGAACACCCATTTTTATTTTTAAACCAAGTGAATTGACTCCATTTATATGAACTTTTTGCTGTCTATCATTTAAATAAGATTTTACTAGACTGAGCGCAAGTTTACCTAGTCCGTAATGCTCAAGTTTTAAGAGCAAGGTTTCGTGATTAACGCAATCAAATGCCTTGGAGAGGTCACAAAAGATTCCAATGGCATCCTGGGCCTCCTCCCAAGCATTAAATATGTGTTTTAATAAGGTAACACCGGCGTCAGTCGTACAACGTCCTTTGGTGAAACCATATTGCTGATCGTGTAAGATTTTGTTGGTGTTAAAATGATTAAGCATTTGATTGAGCATTATCTTTTCGAACACCTTGCTGAATACCGGCAGCACGGATACTGGTCTATAATTGTTGGCGTCATTGCTGTCTCCAGATTTGAATAGAGGTATAACCTTACTATATTTCATTAAATCCGGGAAGACTCCTTGATCTACACACAAATTAAATATCAAAGCTAAGTATGGTGCTATGGTCTCGATTATAGATGTACAAACTTTTATAGACATTCCCCATAGATCTTCGGTCAGTTTGATTTTGATTTGCCGAAAACATTTTAAAACTATCATAGGGTTTATGTGTTACAACACTGATACGACTACAGTTACACCAGTATACGGCGAACAACCTATAAAAAGAAGACACTTGACTCATCTGGCTATAATAATGTATTAGTTAATTTTTTATAGTTTTGTGTTAATTGTGTTATTATATTTGTTTTTATTAGTTAAATAAATAATGTATTAGTTATTATTGTAATGTTTAATACAAACATATGATTTCTTATGTTTTTAATTTTATATTTTGTTTGTTTTAGGGTCTCCATTACCACCTGATGCAAATTTTACGGAAGAGGAGCTATCAATACTTGATGATGTTGATTTGAATGACAGCAAGGATGTATTGCAAAATATTCCTTCTAACGCTTCCATGTTATTCCCGGATGATATTCCTTGCTCGTCGCCTTGGGTATCAAATGGAGATCATAATAGAACTCAAAACGGAGATCGATCGCCATCAGTAATAGAAAACACACCGGGCAATTGGCCAATCCAGAGTAACTTTATTATTGAAAATTATTGTGATATCACTCCAGTACCGTCGCCGTATAATTCTTTTGCCCCATCACCTGTTAATTTCGAGTTATTTGACAGTCCTGCGGTCGCCACCCCTGCATCTGACATTAATGATATCACATACTCACCGTGCAATAATGACAAACGTCGTCGTAAACGGATTTCCATAGCTAAAAAAGATAAAGGAAGGCTAAGAGAACGTTTTCAGAAAAAATGGAAAGATCAAGAGCGGAAATATAATGTTAATAGAGGTTTGGAATATGTCAGTAGAAACGGAAGAGTGCATGGTAAGAGAAATATGAAAACTTCTTGCCCCGTAACTTGTCGGAAAAAATGCAGTGAGAAATTAACAGAAGATATTCGACAAAGAATTTTTGATATGTTTTGGAGTATTGGAGACCACTCAAGACAATGGGATTTTTTGGCAAGGTATGCTGTAAGAGCTGAAAAAAAAAGAATTACTGTGGATAAAGAAAATTCAAAACGTCTTCATACTATTTCTTATTACCTTCCAAGCAGTCAAGGAGATAATATTGAAACTACAAAAATACCGGTTTGCAAGACCATGTTCTTAAGAACCCTTTCTATCAGTTTTAATTTTGTTTATACAGCTTTAGAAAAGTCCGATAAAGGAAATGGATTTATTGAAACAGATCAGCGTGGTAGACATATTAATCATCCAAAGATTATCAATGAAGATATCATTCGTAGTGTTATAGATCACGTTGAAGCATTTTCCCCTGTAGAATCACACTACACTCGCCAAAAATCAAGTAAAAAATATCTTGAGGCCTCTTTATCCTTCCCAAAAATGTTCAAGTTATATAACGAATGGTTAGATTTTAATAAATACTCTTCAAAAGCGACTACGGTGAGACAATACCGAGATATCATTAATAAAAATATCAATATTGGTTTTCATAAACCCAAAAAAGATGTTTGTGAACAATGTCACATTTATGAAAATAACAAGGAAGTTACACAGACAGATAAAGAGAAGCATGAAGAGCATTTAAAAGAAAAAGAGAAAGCTAGGAAAATGAAAATACAAGATAAAGAATTAGCGTTACAAAATAATGAAATCCTTACAGCAGCATTTGATCTTCAAAAGTGCCTCAATGTACCTCACGGTAACGTTAGTACTTTTTATTATAAACGGAAACTTTCTTTGTATAATTTCACAATATTCAATCTGGGTTCTCGTCAGGGTTATTGTTTTTCATGGCATCAACAGACAGCAAAGAGAGGCGCTAATGAAATTTCCAGCTGTGTTTTCAAGTTTATAGAGGATACGGTGGGTAATGGCGTCAAAGATTACCGGTTCTGGTCAGACAACTGTGGAGGCCAAAATAGAAACAGAATTGTATTCTTAATGTATATGTTGGCTAGTTCGAAGTTTGTTATAGATATTACTCATCGCTTTCTAGTAGTGGGTCATACTCAAAATGAAGGCGACAGTATGCACGCTTTAATTGAAAGACAGACGAAAGATAAGATGCTTTATACGCCTGATCAATGGTATACAGCTTTTAGATTTGCCAAATCCGATGACAAGCCATACAAAGTTATTGAAGTGTCTCAGGATTTAATTAAAGATTTTAAATCAAAGCTAAAACTTATAAACAACTGGACAACTACCAACGATGGATCAAAAATGCCTTGGAATAAAGTAACGGAAGTACAAGTTAAAGCGAAATATCCATTTAGGCTGTTTTATAAAACGAGTTACCAAGATGATGCTTACAAGTGGATAGATTGTGTAAAGAAACCTAAAGCTACACGAAATCGAAGAGAATTAAATATTGATACAGATAATATTCCTTTAGCTTATCAGACACCCATTCCTATTGACCAAAATAAGCACAAAGACTTGATGGATCTTTGTAAGACACTGGTAATTCCTAAGGAGTATCATTTATTTTTTAATAATTTGATTTCAACTAACTCTAATGCAGCTAACGACAGCGATTCTGACTGATCTCTAATTTGTTAAACCTTATATTTTTTGAGCATTAGAAATGCCTAGACTGTTGTGTTATTAATTTCTATTATTTTTATTAATATTGTTTTACGTAAGTTACCATTTTTAGTTCTTATTATTTTTATTGACGTACTAGAGAAGTACCTGTTTTAGTTTTTTATTTTGATTGATTGTTTATTGTTTTTTATGAAACTTTGATGATGGAACATTGATAATTTGTTAAATGTTGATTTGTTTTTACTTGTAGCTTTTAGTAAGACTACTATGTTAAAAAGAAATTCGTACTTAATTATAGCGAAAAATAGGAATTTCATTTACTTTTTAATAAATTAATTGATTTCAACTAATTCTAATGGATCTAACGACAGCGATTCTGACTGATTTCTAATTTGTTAAACCTTATAACTATTTTTTGAGCATTAGAAATGCCTAGACTGTTACGTTATTAATTTCTATAATTTTTATTATTGTTTAACGTAAGTTACCATTTTTAGTTCTTATTATTTTTATTGACCTACTAAAGAAGTATCTGTTTTAGTTTTTATTTTGATTGATTGTTTGTTGTTTTTTATGAAACTTTAATGATGGAACATTGATATATTTTTTTTTTAATAGTGATTTGTTTACGTTGTAGCTTTTAGTAAAACTATTATGTTAAAAGATATTCCTACTTAATTATGACGAAAAATACATTCTTCAAAATGAGTTGTTTTTGGTTTATGATTCTTGTTCTTCTTCCTAGCTTTTATTTATCCCACATTAAGCAAGCTAAGTAAGCTATTACAAAAAAAAAAAATACGAATAAAAAAGCTCGTTAAATTACATTGTTCCAGTATACGTTGATATTCAAATGTTAACATTGCTAAGTACTTTCCTAGTATAATGAGTCAAGTGATATAATTTTAACATTTTATTATTAAGTGAGACAGAAAACCCCTAAAACAAACAAAAGTAAAATTATATTAATAAAATGACATTCATATTTCATGTGATTTTGGTGTAAACGATGGATTTTGATGGACAACGTATATGAATATAACTGGTAGTTAAACCATTTCACTATTGTGTCCCGCCGGCGTATACCCAGTCATGTACATAAAATGTCATTTAAAAACAAAAATCAGCAAAATCATTTTATACCAAAGGAAGAGCTTACAATTTTTATTAAAAAAACATTTACTTTATTTCGAATTAATTTGATTTCATTAAAATATAAACGATTTGCCTTCAAATCACTCTCCTATAAAATAACTATAATGTCAGTTGACTCATTATACTTAGGAGGTATCGATATATTTATGTGCAAAAAAGCAGCAACTACTCTTATCAGAAGAAAACTTATTCACTTCATAAATATAGAAATCTGGTCAAACCATTCATGATAGCATGTTACGACGGCCACATTATCACTGTACTGGGCCCGTATTCTGCCACAAAATCAGATCCGATATTTTAAGACCAATTTAGTCTTATCCTTTAAGACAATATTTTAGAGGTGATACATTTATTTTGGATAAAGGCTTTCGGGACAGTATTTCCCTATTGTAAAATCTTTATTACTCAGTGCATTACCCTCTGTCAATCGAACAAGGCGATTTTCAATTATCGACAAAAAATGCTAATGAATCCCCGCACAGTAACATTGTATCGCCAACGACACAATGTTATTTAGCGGGTTACCAACTGCCCAAGTAGTAGAGGTTGTTAATGGGCGTTTCAAGCGGTATTTTAAGTTGCTGCGACAGGAATATTTTAACAAAGCCTCAAGGCATTTAATGACTGATTTTAAGGTCGCAGCGGCCTTAATAAACAGATTTCACCCTGTTTTAGTGACAGAGAGGATGCAAGGGAAATTATTTCAATAATTCAAGAAAAAATGTTTACAAATAACTCTTTGGCAGATTTTGTGGAACTAAACAATTTAAACAGGAGACGGGCACAATTTCACAGGATAACTGTAGAAAGAGATTGAAGGCTTTCCACAAATGGAATATAATGATTTAGTTTTAATACCACTAGGAATATATCAAATAAAACAGGCTCGCTCATACTATGGTGAACAAGTGAGACAAGACGGTTCATATATTACTGAAGCATGCAGGGAGGTCGACGACGAGTTACTACGCGAATTGCAAATAACAGTTGCAGAAAATACATGGCTACTTAGAGGAAAAATACATAGCCGTCATATAAGCCATAAAACATACTTTGTTTATGTGTTAGAAGACGCTACCCGAATTGGCAGACATACCATTAAACAGTAATGTTGCAACTGTATTGTTGGGCGCAGAACTATATAGGTTGTTGCGCCCATGTTAATGTATAAAAAATAATAGAAAATTTAGTTAGTAATAGAACATATAGACGATCCTCCTGATGTGATGTAACCAGAGAAATGTAATGTCGGGAATATAATGTCAATAAACATGTTTTGAAGCAAAACATTTTTGTTTTATTTTATGATGTATTTAGAGCTCGATTGGTCCTGTATTATTTTGTTTCGGGCTGCCGGTGTTAACGTTTAATAGTCTTAAACGCGGTTGTTAATCATCCTAGGTTCGATCCCTGGGTCGAATAGTGTTATTGGGATTTTCGAAATTTCCAGTTGCACCCTGGAGTCTAGATGTGCACCCGGAATATGGTTATTAGACCCTACCCTATTACATGGTATCGAAACTAAACATCAGGCAAACTGGGTGTATTACAGCCTGTGGTGTTCTGCTTTACCCCTTTTAAGTAAATAAGCGAGATTTTACGTGTGGTGGCATTCGTAGTAAAATGCAATACCTACTTACTCCTAAGTCACACAAAACGAAACAGTCCAGTCCATAGCCCTAAACTAGCCTTATCTACAAATAAATTAGTAAAGAATACCTACTTTTGACTACCTAAATACTTAGTTTATTTTTACATTATGCTATGAATATTTTAAGGTTTACGCAATGTATTGTTGCGAATATCTCTTTGATGTAAGTATTTCAGAAGCATTCGATTTCTTTGTATGGTCTGTATCTTAATGCCACCCCTACTAACCACGTTTTGCTTTTTTTACAGCCTAAAAAGAATTTGAAAAATTATTATCAACATAAGCTAATGTACAAGAGCCACGCCTTAAACCTACAGCTTCTCTTTGCTATATTGCACCTAATAAAAGTGAAGACTCAACAGAATTAACTAAGCTGTTAATGAAACATGCTACTACCGGCAAACCAGTAAAAAGGAAATATGAGGATACTATAATGCCCAGTACATCTTCATATTCCACAATACCAGTGACGGTTGGTTTATAATTAACTTGGCCATAACAGTAATAAAAAAGATTACCTATATAAATACACACTCGCCCTGAGACTTCTCCCACTATTGTTGACATGCGCTCCCTACTCACTGAGCCTAGCGGCTTTGCTGCCGGCACACGTCATCACCCCTGAATGTGTTGTGTAGATACTATGATCCACAACGACCTCAGGGAAATGGAGACTTGTAGAGGAGGCAGAAAATTCTTTGATTTTTTCAGTCTCATCTCGGCTTGTTTCTTTGTTCCCACTAGTTTTATTTTTCTCATAACCTCATTCTTATTTATAGTTCATTAACATAACTAGCATCATCCTGGAAGTTCAGCTATACATTGTAAACAAGTTAGAAATCAATTATTTCTCCAAATCCTGAATATAAACTATGTAATAAGAAGATAGCATGTACAGTGAAAAAATCTATGATTGTATTATACTTCTTATACCCAACAACCAGTTACAAGGTTTACTATATTATGTTGTTGGTTACTGGAAAAGAAAAATAATTACTCATACTTTTTGTTTTTAGATTGATACTTTAACCCAGAGTGAAGTAAAGATAGTAGACAAGAGTACAAACTACAATGTAAGAAAAAGTATTAGTCTTGTTACACTGGAATTGCCATCATCACAAGAAACTTCTGCGGCAACTCCATCTCTATTTGGATGTACATCGGAAACAGAAGAAACATCAATACTTGAACCAAATAAGAAAGAGTTGCAGCGTAGAAAAAATATGTTAGACATTATATCAGCTAAACCAAGAATGTATTTAGGATTGCCAAAACAGTACCTATGGCTTATAGATTACATTGCAAAAAAAAGCCTAATAAAGTTGACTCTATTTATCTTACTATAACTTTACTCAAAATTAAGCAAAATGATGCCATAGAAAGAATAAGTTATCAGTTTCAAATATCAAGAACTAAGTCCTAGACTTTTTTCAAAATTGTATTTATTATCCACAGCCAAAACAGATCAAACAAAATCTACCTTTAGTTTTTAAAATTAGGTATTCAGATGTACAAATGATTATAGACTGTTTTGAAATAGACATTGCAAAACCTTCAAATCCAGTAAAGCGAGCACAGACATGGTCTTAATACAAAAGTTGCCGTACTGTAAAGTATTTGATAGGCTGTACCTCTACTGGTTTTGTAAGCTTCATTTCAAAAGGTTATGGAGGAAGAATATCTGATAAAGCCATAGTTAATAAAAGTAACTTGTAAAATGTTTTGCAACCAAATGCTGTTGTTTTAGCTGACAGAGGATTCAAAGAAATTGAATCTGTGTTAAGTTCACATGGAATCAAACTATTAAGGCCACCTAGAGTACCAAACAAACTGCTACCGAAGTTATACAAAGTAAAGTAACAGCAAGCTCAAGAGTCCACGTTGAAAGAGATATCAGGCGTGTAAGAGTATTTTCCATACTCAAACCACACTCTGTTGCAAATTATAAATATCTTTCATGTTTAGATGAACTTGTTGTCATAGCCTGTGGCCTAATTAATTTACAAGGAGAAATAATAAAAAGTAATTAAGAATATAAACTGATTTATAATTTTTTGACACTTTTAAGTAATTTTGGAAATATAAATAGACTAAGTTCTGCTTTGTTGATCATTTCATTAATTTACAGGGTGTTCCGTCACCGTACAAAACTAAACGTAATTTATTCTTATTCTACAAATTCTAGTAACCGATGTTCAACTCTCCATCAGTTTGCGATAACAAAACGCAGACCTACCTTAGTGTGTGGTGCATACCGTGACTCGTTAAGAGTTGGAGCGAAGACACTTTAAAAAAGCCCGTGTGTGTGAGAACATCTCCTTTCGCGCTCAATGTTCTCTTGCCCCAACACTGGGCAAGCCATCGTTTTCTCTCTTCTACGCGCGTGAATCTCAGACTCGCATCCCAGTACTCCTGTATTTTTGCCCTTGGAACCATCGGAGGTGGAAGGCTCAGCGTGTGTCGTAGCAGTCCAAGGTACGTGTATGCACTGTATTTGCTATTGACATTCTGTGGAGTTTTTGAACATCGTGCTTTAACTGTCATCGTTGTGTTCCCTAGTAGCAAAAGGCCACCCCTGCTATTTCGGCTTTGGTGCGCATGCTATGCTACACAGAGTGTTTGGCAGAACGTTGAACATACGAAAATGGTGGATAGGTGGGGTCATCTGCTACTTACTCAGCTCTAATTTATGTGGCCCTGGCCCCCTGGACATTCAAAATTATTTTTTTGCTTTCTTCTAGTTTCACCACTTTCTTAACTTTATAGTGTAATTTTTATTAAAAATGGGTAAAACAGGCAATATTTTTGTTAGATGTTAGCTGGAAAAAAGTTATGAGTCCTCAAAACTTACAGAAAGAAGTAAAAAATACTTAAATCTTAATTTCAACTTGCATTTAAAAAAAAACAAAAATGATTGAGGAGTTCCAATTATAGCAAAACATCTCTAGCGTCACCTTTCCAATTATATGTAATTTACTTTTATAAAAGAAAAACCTTTAAGAATTATTTCATTTCATAAATTAATTTGGCCAAATAAATTAGGGCTGAGTAAGTAGCAGATGACCCCACCTATCCACCATATTCGTATGGTCAACGTTCTGCCAAACACCCTGTATACTTCGTCAAAATCAACCCAGACTACATGAATACTTTTGGTAGTCTCAAATAAAGGATCTGCAACACAGAATAATCCTTTAGATTTCTTATAAGCTAGCATTTGACATATTATTTGTGTTTTATATTTGTTGTTAACAATTTCATTATTAATAAATGATTGAACAGCTTTCTCCGAGGCTGGACATTTTATTTCCACTACAAAATCCTCACCTACTCTATCCGGAGATGGTCCCAATATACCATCAATAAGCAAAAAGCCTGATTTTTCTATTTTAACACCTAATTTCTCTTGAATAACTTGCAGAACTCTTTTTCTAACCTCCTTCCTCTTAGTATGGCTTTTGTTTCTGGCACTTTATAACCTCCTAATATATGTTCTACTAACGATCCATCTGTCTTAAAAATGTGCAGCTTCATACAATTTAGAAGCTGTCAATCTTCCTTGGCGTATACTATACCAGTAGTTAGGGGTGACTTCAGATTTATCTGATTGATCTTACTGAAAAAATCAGCTGAAAACTATGTTTACTATGCATGATCGACTTACATCACGAATGGCTGGCATTTGTTAATATTGTATCTATTAATAGGGGATTTGACGCATTCTCAGATTACAGTACCTAATCCCAGAAACCTAACATTAAGATTAAAAAAAAACAACATTATGATAAATGGTTTCATTAATCACCTGCTTCATGAGGATTATCATAATATAACAATACAGTATCCAGAAATTGTGCAGGAGGCAATAGACTACCGTGGTGAACCTATGGTTGGGCATGTCACCATGATACCATATTATGCTCATGATGTCGGCACAAAAGAATGTTAGTACATTATTTTGCCAACGATACAGGGCCAATAATATTGTATTATAGCATCCCTTCCACTTAGAAAACTGTCGACTTATACACCGTGAAATTGGAATGGTTGATTTCCCGCGGCAGAACAAATTGCCATAATGAGTACTTTCGAAGCACAGAGTAAAAGTTAAAAAAAATAAGATTTTTTTTGTTTTAAAATATTTTTTTTTAATTCATCAACTCTATAAAACATTACTCAATAGTAACACTAGAGGTAACTTGGTAGATACTACTCGAATCGCACGCACCGCTGACAAAGGGAACAGCGATGCATAATTGATTAAAGCAAAATAAACTCTCGCATGTGGTGATTTTTCACAATGGTTAATTTGCCATTTTTTATTTCTAATATGTATTTTATTTGTTTATAAACTATTGTATGAACAAGATTAAACCATTTCGCTGCGGGAAAACAACCATTAAAATTTCACGGTGTATATAAACGAAATACACATTTACATCCTTTTACTAATGTCTGGATTTTATTCTTCCTCTTAAAATCCATGTTGAGTCCGATGTCGACAGCTTTACTCTTATGTGCTTCTCATAGTAAGAACGGGCCTGTTTAACTTGGTATGTGCCCAAGGATACAAGAATAAGCTCGCTGCATGGTAGGTAATTTAGAAAATTCGCTAAAATTATTTCTTCCTACATCTTGCTTGGAGCTGTACCCTACGTCGATTTATGTTACTAATCTCATAATTACTTCATTTATTTTCCACATTCATGTCGAAATCCAAAAATAATACAATCAGACTATTTTTAATGAAAACATCTTGAATTTGATTTGCACTAAATGTGTTGATAATATTATCACTGATGAGGTGCATGTTAAATGGATATCACAAAGGAAATTTTTTTGGAGGTACATAATAGTTTTATAACTAACTGTATTCTCATTGATTGTTATTCGGTTTCTTTCATGATCCTTCCACAAAACATCTACTTTTGGTTTCAACAGTAGGTGCCCTGGATGCAGAATGTTTCTTGCCTTGTTGAAGGCTATTTGGGTCATTAACAGCTGATAAAGATGTACCAGACGTTAAGGGGCCCGAATGAATATGCCACGAAGCTCTATTTGCTCGCACCGACAAGACTGATAAATAACACATGAAGCAACCCCCTGAACATGTCAATATATTCGCATCCAGGTGACGCATTTTGACGCTGTTTTCAGCTAAGTAATTCCTAGTTAGGCTACCTGAGACTATCTGGCGGATAAGAATTGACGAAAACGCGAAAAAATGTTGCCCGTCCACCCACCCTGTTAGTAGTGGCCAGGAGGATTCTGATTTCTGGTGAAGGTTTGGAATTTTTATTGGTTTTTTTTTTTACTTTTATTCTCTAGTTTAAATTGTGGTGACGTCATTTGGCGTGCATCTGACGGTGTTTTTATATTTTTATTAGTCTTACTGACCTGGTGGTCCTCGACCGCAGGACGACTTATTTATTTTATTACTTTTGTTTAATTTATTGCTTCTGTGCATCCCCCCTTTACAGGGATACAAAAGCAACCCCAGTGTCCTCTGACGGTTCTTGTATGAACCTCACTTTCACAAAGGCTACCGCCATGTACTGCACACCGGCCAAAAAGTCCGCGACCTCGCCGGTCTCTGGGGCTCGCCCCGATCCGCAGAGAAAGCTGGGACCTCGCAGCCGAGCGTCAAACGCAGCATTGGGGAATGGGAGGCTGGGAAAACAGAGCCCAAGGCAAAGTCCCAAGCCAACCCAAAACCTGGTGCAAGTCCGCTTGTCACACAAAAAATCCCCTGCTCTCTGGGGACGCGGCGGGCCTCCGCAGATGCCGCGGGACCCATCAGTAATTCCGGGTTAAGGTACCCGAATTTGACAGCGGAGGCGAGAGCTTGCCTGAATAAGGCTAAACTTCACTTGGGCAACTCTCGCAACCTTAAACAGAAATTAAGACAGAGTTCGTCAACGCGATAAACAGGCTCTGCGAATTAGTGAAGGAGTCGGAGAGACCCAGACTTCCTGCCACAGCTGCTGCTCCTGTCACACCTGCAACCACACCGATAGCTTCACCATTGGGGCCCGCCGCTGGTGAACCGACGGAGCTCATGAAGGCCCTTATGGCTGACCTCATGGAGCATAAGCAGGCGTTGGAGGAATACCACCACCACACTCGGACTCGGGCTCTAACGGAGCAACTCAAACAAGCCCCTCGCTACGTAGCAGGCCAAGGTCTGAGTTTCGCGGAAATGGCTGCCGGCTTAAAGTAGAACACCCAGGAGCCTCTTCACTCGGTAGTCGTCTCATCTGTCAATGAGCAGGACACCGGTGAGGAGGTAATTGAGAAGCTTAGGACGGCGGTCGACGCCTGAAACAAAGGTACAAGGGTCGAACGGCTGCGCAAGGCGAGGGACCAAAAGGTGGTAGTCGGGTTTAAGACCAGGGATGAGCAGAGCAGGGTCACCTAAATAATAAGAAAAGCGGGTAACTTAGTCGTGGAAGAAGTAACAAACAAAGATCCACACATCATCATTAAGGACGTCCTCTCTTGCCACACGTATGAGGTGACCCAAGCACTGCAACGGCAAAATAACCTCCTGATCGGGGACATACCTGTGGCTGATGTGAGGTTTGTGGTGAAGTACCGTCGCAAGACGAGGAACCCCCACAGCTGTCACGTCGTCCTGCAGGTGTCCCCAATTGTGTGGCAGAGGCTGACCATGGCGGGTCGCGTACATGTAGACCTCCAAAGAGTACGCGTTGAAGACCAAACGCCACTGGTACAGTGCACCCGCTGCCTGGGATACGGCCACGGGAAACGCTTTTGTAGAGAACCGGCGGATCTATGTAGCCACTGCGGCGGTCCGCATCTCAGGGCGAATTGCCCAGACAAACAGCTAGGCGAAGCAGCAAGGTGTATCAACTGTGCCAGAGCAAAGACAGGAAACCACGTGCACAATGCGTTTAGCATCGAATGCCCTTGTGCGAAGAAAATGGGACGCATTGGCCCGAGCCTCAGTAGCATATTGCTAAAGTTGTCTCTGCGACCACCACCAGGTACAAAATTATCCAAGACAACCTGCAACGGAGCCAGCTAGCAACAACCAAGCTGTTGCTCGAAGGTGACTAGCGAAAAGCCGCCGTAGCAATGCTCCAGGAGCCCTACGTGGGTGGAGTGAGAAGGATGAAGAGTTACCGGGGCGTAAGGGTCTTCCAGACCTCTGAGGGAGGGGAAGGGACTGTAAAGGCGGCAATAGTTGTCTTTGACAAAGATCTGAACATCTTACAGTACCCACAACTCACCACAAACAACATCGTTGTGGTGGGAGTCCGAATTAGAGCCTGGACGATCACGCTGGTGACCTTCTACTTCGAGCCGGACAAGCCCATGAAGCCGTACCTGGAGCATCTCAAACGGATAGAGCAAGAGTTGGGTCCCAACAGGTTGGTTATGGGAGGAGATGCAAATGCAAAAAGTACTTGGTGGGGTAGCAATAAAGAAGACCCGAGAGGCGAGCAGATGTGCGGAACACTGGGGGAATTGGGGCTGCAGATACTCCCCACTTTCGACACCGTGAGAGGTGAGGTCCTGACCTCACCTCTCACGGTGTCGAAAGTGGGGACTACTGTACCTGTACAGTAGTCACGTGGACGTGACGGCCTGTACTGCGGACACCCTCAACCTGGTCGACGACTGGCGAGGTTCTCACGCGCATTATACACCTACAAAAATCAAAAGGCATGGCAATAGAGCGAACCACTAGGGGGGTATACAACACTAGAAAAGCCAACTGGGGGCAGTTTCATGAGAAACTGTCTCAGGTTATGCTAGACAAAAAGTTAACCGTAGTGGACCTGTCAAATACACACAATGTGGATCAATTAGAACTCATCATACACACATACACCCAAGCTATTACGGACATATGCAGAGACACAATACCACAAAAAATAACACAGAAACACTCACCATGCCGTGGTGGTCCAAGGAACTCAAGGAGATGAAGAGGCTAGTCGCTACCAGGAAAGTGAGAGCAAGAAACGCAGCGCCGGTCCGAAGAGCGATGGTCGTTAACTTGTACCTGCAAGCAAAAGAGGAGTATGAGGCAGCGGCGATGAAGGCCCAAACGGAGAGCTGGAAGGAATTCTGCGGGAAACAGGACAGAGAGGTCTGGGAAGGGATTTATATGGTTATAGGAAGGGTTGCTAATAGACAGGACGATCTTCCACTGGAGAGAGAAAGAGAGCCACTGGATGCAAAAGGCTCAGTGAGGTTGTTGGCTGAGACTTTCTATCCCGAAGACCGAGAGGAAGACGATAACATGGATCATCGCCAAACTCGACAACTGGCAGAGTCGGTAAACGCGTGGAGTCATGATGAACGACATAACCATACACAGATGTAACCAAAAGGAATGTTGCCTCTAGAGATAATCATAGGCTCTGCTTGCCACAATGCAAGCTCGATTTATATAAAAGAAACTCGTTTATAATGGCTATTAAGGTGTACAATAAATTTCACAACTAATTTAATATTAATAATTATAAGTTAATATCACATGCAAGAAAATCATTAAAAAAAATCTTTTTGGGCGGCTTCCAAAAATTAAATTTTGTTTTTGCTATTAATTTTTTGTGCTTTTTTAAAAAAATCACACATATGCCATATCTCAAAAACTAAAGCTGATAGATGAAAACGATTTTTATTTTCAGAGTCAGGATGCCACATGTCTACATAAAAGCTAATTAATCGCCTGGAAAAAAATCTTTGTAACTATGTGTTATTATTGGTCTACAGACAAATAGAAAAAATAATTCAAATTCTGACACGTCTCAATTCGATCACTGCCATGTTCGAGACGTTAGAGTGTATCTCAATTCAATTTATTTTCCGTATGAAAACCTAAATGTGAGTTTTGCTAATAACAAAATCGCTATACTATACGAGCAATACGTCAGATTTCAACAGTCGTCTTACGGACGTCGGTCGGAGCCCATAGTAAGCGAGAAACAATTTAGATATTTAGCACCGCTGTTTGTAATCGATTGCTCTAGACAAGCGGATAATCTAAAGACAGGTCCGGTTGTGGATGTGAGAGTAGAAATGGAGAGTGATTCAGAGTAGTGTTGAGTAGGACATACAAAAGGCGGTACATTTGTCCCGTACATGACGTCAAAATGTATGAGCGGCTCGGCATTAAATCTTGTATTACTTCAAATTTTATGTCGCGGCAGTCGCGAAGTCAACGCGCGAGACGAGCGCTACAAAGTACGTCATTCTACAATGTACATTACGTGACTGCGTTTCAAGTCTCAAGCGAAAGGGAAACATCAAATGTCACATTTGTACTGGTGACTTCAAACGTATCGCAGAGCTTCAGTGTGCGTTGCCCAAGTTCCAAACCTCATTGGCCTCACCTCATTTGAAATAGGACATTGTACTGGCTCAGTACAAAAAAAGAAGCTACTCTTACCTTAACTCTTTTTCATGTCGTGTCCTACCCAACACTAATTCAGAGATACCAGATCAAACTTCAGCATACTGTCTCATTCTGAACGATTGCTTTGTTGAATACAAACCATTAAGTAACATTGTTAAGAAGATATTATGAAGGCGGATACCATTATAGTGGTAGTCCAAGGATTTAAAGATTCTGTAAATCCTTTTATTGTCAAAGAATTGACCATAGCGAGTCAGGATCATTCACAGACGTTCTTGGTAAAACGACCATATTCATTCCATTACCTAACACAAGAAGAAAAAAGTAGGTGAGATGGTTAGAAAGACATCGAGGAATTTACTGGAGTGAGAGGTACATTAGACTACAAAGAGTTTCAACGCGTTATTTTACCTTAGAAAATGAACAAAAATATCACAAAGGGTTTGGAAAAGATTAAGTGGATTAAAGAGTTATGTGCAAATTGTGATGTGATCGATATAGGTGAGAAGCAGCGACCATATAGCCCATAGACGCCTAATGCTTGATCTAACGCACCAAAACAATTCTGTCAACTAGCTGGGGTATGAGGAAGCGGGATACTGCGTTCTGATTGGTCCTACCAAGGTCATTACGTCTCACGAGAGATGGGACAAGTTTAAATAAAACACGAAGGTATCGATATTTTTGTTAAAATTGTACATAATAAAATGTTTAGTAATACCTATATTTAATTGGCTTTCTTACTTCCTATTTCTTAATATTTTTTTTACATGTACTTAATGTAATTAATATACTTAAAGTAATTAACATAAAATAAAATAGAACATTTATCTACCTTTTTTGGCTTCTATCTACCTTCTAAGTCAAGGTGTTAAACGGAATACTCACCAAAAGAGGCAAATACATTGTTGGTACTGCTGAACTTAGTAGCCGACGACGGTTTTTCATAGGCATAAAACTATCTTCAGTAAAATGCCGTGAACATATTATACTGTGTTGATGGGAACCAGTTCTCTCGCTTGGTTGCAATAATCCACTTATTTTTTACATTAGGATCTTGTGGGTACCTAAAATCAATCGTCGTTTCACAATTAATTTAATGTCTATTGTAATTAGTGATTCAAAAGATCTTCGTATATATAGTAGGTGTAGGTTTTTGCTTTATCGAACAATTTTATTTGTGTCATAGGATTTGGTGCATCACTAGTTATGTTTACCAAATAATAGAGGAAAAGAGATAGCTAAAAAATTGCATTCAGAAGAAAGGGACGCAAACATAAAAGACATCAACGAGAGTCCTTGCACCTTTTTTCACCTACAAGTATGACCAGTATAAGATGAACTCCGATAAATAATATCAGAAAATAATTCTAATTATACTATTATCCTTGTCCGAGATGTTTTACGTGTAGTAGGCCTTATGGCCCAGCGCCAAATCACTAAGTTTCAAAGTTTCTGAAAAAAAAAAAACTTTAAATCTCTCTCGCTGGCAACCTCGCTTGTTATGTCATTACGCTTTTTGTGCACAGTGCCGGTCACTGTATCTCTTGCGAAAATGTTTGCAAATATTAAAAATTAAACTGAATATAACTTTAGTTTGTACAAAATGAAATTACATTGGTTATGTTTAGTGTAACGAACAACGAAGTAAGAAAACGAAGCGAAAAGGATTAAAGGAAGATCAACGTTCATGGAAAACAACAAAATGAAGGTTTGTTTACAAGGGCAAGGTATGGTTAATTCTCTCTGTATTATTTCAATCCAGATTATCAACTTGTCCGTTTCGAATGATATTACACCCGCTGAGTAATTATGCTCAGTCGAATTATTTTTTTTTTATAGGTTAAGAAAGTTTTATTAGGTACCTACCATTTGAGGCTTCATTCATTTCCGGATCCTTTGCATCCATAGATTCATTTATTAGAATCATAGAGTTTTTTCCTTTTTCGTTCAGAATCATAGAGTTCATAGTGATCTGTGAAAAAACCGTTTTTTCTTTCTGCTTTGAAAATTTTACAAGTGCGTGCGCCCAGATTTATGTTTGTGAAAATTAGTGGAAGTGAAAATATTAAATACGTCCAAACAAAATGGGAAAACGGAAATTACACGACGAAAGTTATTATAAAAAGAAGATAAGGAAATTAGAGAAAAAATTAAGAAAAGTATCGTCGTCGTCAAGATCTCCATCGCACTCAGCATCGTCACAAGTAGCTCCAGCGCATACGCTGACGACGCCTCCGGATGTGACGCCGGAGCATGAGCCGGGCCAGTCATCACCGGCTCAAGTGCTGTCGCCCTTGACACCGCAAGCCTGCGATGCACTGGATTGCGGACCCTCAACGTCAGGCTCCAACCTTCAACAGACCCCAATCAATACAGGTGTGTGATCATAAAATATCTTATAACTAGGTACCATATTAAATATATGATGTATCTTTAGATCACTTCAAACGCTTGGGTAGTATTTGTGATAATCAGTGTAAGTGACAATACAACAGATGCGATTGTACAATGCCCTTATCACATACATTGACAAACCATTGTCTCTATGCGGGTAAACATGTCAACAGCGACTTAATGAATTTTATGTATATATTCCTTATACTTTTTATTTTCAAATGAAGAGAAAATCCCTCTTAAAGTATCCGGGCAAGCGACAATACAACAGATGCGATTGTACAATGCCCTTATTACATACATTGACAAAGCGTTATCACTGAGCGGATAAACATGTCAATAGTCACAGAATAAATTCTAAAAAATGCGTTATGCTATTTTTCAGATGAGGATGAAATTCCTCAGGAATATATACTTGCTCTAGGAGAAGAAGGAGCTGAAAAAGAAGAGGCAGGGGATCCTCTTCAAACCGAGTTGGCCCTTCGCTGGACAAGGTTACTACAAAATGGACTGGGTAAAGATGCAAAGGGAGCGATAATAAAAAAATACCCAACACCAAGCAACTTTGCACAATCCTTGGCCCCAAAAATGAACCCTGAAATGAAGTCTATCATGTCAGATCTCATGCTGAAAAGAGATGCTAGAATAATAAATAGACAGAACTTAACTGGAAAACTGCTTTGCTGTTTGGGGAAGTCACTGACAAAGATTTTAAAAGGACACATAAACTCTAAGAAACTAATAGAGGAAATCAATGATGGGGCAAAAATGGCCTCAGAAATTTTTTATCAAGACTCATCATCCCGCAAATTCTTTGTTTTAGCAGGAGTAAATAAGAATATTAGAGAAAGCATAAAAAACTCAAAATCTGATGATTTCTTATTTGGATCCGATTGTGCTGAAAACATAAAAAGTGCACAGACACTTAAAAAAACTGGGGATCTTATAAAAAATGACACACAAGCTCCTAAGAAACAAAATCCTATTATTAGGAAACAGGGAAACTGGAAAGGCCCGCTGCAACAGCAACAACAACAACAACACCATGTGCGCAGTGGGCCTCGACAGCAACTACAGCAACAACATCCAGCCAAAACCCACCAGAGAGGACGGAAACAACCAGCCAAAACACGACCCAGACACCGCTACTAGAAAATCAGGTTTGTCATGCAGGTAGATTAAAATACTGTAGAAGTAATTGGTTAAAAATCACAGATGATGCTGTGCTATTGAGCTGGATCCAAGGATTCGAAATTCCTTTTTCTGTGCCACCACCACCCTATGATGTGGGGCCACAACATTGGTCTCATGAAGAAAAACAAAAAATTGAAGTAGAAATGAACAAACTCATAAAATTGGGTGCAATTTCAAAATGCTCTCACCACCCAAACCAGTTCATTTCACCAATCTTCTTAGTACCTAAGCCAAATGGCTCATTTAGGTTCATTTTAAACTTGAAAAAGTTAAATGAGTATGTGGATACAGAACATTTTAAGTTAGAAGACATTCGAACTGCTTCAAAACTCATGACAGAAGATTGTTATATGGCGTCAATTGACTTAAAGGAGGCATATTTGTCCGTACCAATAGGGGAGAATAGTAAAAAATTCCTGAGATTTCAATTCAATAATGTATTGTATCAATTTAATGCCCTGCCCTATGGTCTCTGTGTGGCCCCTTTTGTGTTCACAAAACTTTTGAAACCTGTATGTACTTACCTGAGAAACAATAATATTGTGTTGACCTCTTATTTGGATGATAGTTTATATTTTAACAAATCAAAGAACTCCTGTATAAGAGATATTAATTTTGCCTGTGAGTTGTTTGTCAACTTAGGGTTTGTTATAAATTTTGAAAAAAGTAACTGTATTCCCAGCCAGTTTTGCAAATATTTAGGTTTCATGTTAAATTCAAAAAACCTTTCCTTGTCTGTCCCTCTTGAGAAACAGACAAAAGTAATAGAAACTATTAGAATTATAAAGGAAAAAAGTTTTTGTAAAATAAGAGAATTTTCTCAGCTCATTGGAACACTTAATTCAACATGTCCTGCTGTTCCCTATGGATGGGTGTATACTAAATTGTTAGAACGCGAAAAATACATAGCCTTACTTAATTCAAATGATAATTATGAGGCAATTATGACAATTTCTGATGTCACTAGATCAGAACTACAATGGTGGTGTAACAATATTAACAAGTTTAATCTAATTAAGCAATATAATTTTCAATCAGAAATACACTCAGATGCTAGTACTACTGGCTGGGGCTGTGTTTGTGCCAACAGAAAAGCTTCTGGATCATGGTCAATAAGTGAAAAACGTTATCATATTAACTACCTAGAATTGAAAGCTGCCTACTTGGCTCTTCAATGCTTCACAAAAAATATGACTAATTGTGAAGTATTGTTAAGGATAGACAATACTACAGCTGTAGCATACATAAATAAGATGGGTGGCATACAATTTCCACACCTCAATAGTATAACAAGAGACATATGGCAGTGGTGTGAACAAAGAAACTTATGGATCTTTGCTTCATATATCAACACAAAAGATAACTTTGAAGCAGATAGGGAATCTAGAAAAATTAATATAGAATGGGAACTCTCTATGACAGCATATAATAAATTAATTAGTTGTTTTGGTATTCCAGACATAGATTTATTTGCATCTAGGATAAATAAGAAATGTGAAAAGTTTGTGTCATGGATGTGTGACCCAGAGTCATTTGCCGTGGATGCCTTTACGCTAAATTGGAAAAACTTTTTTTTCTATGCTTTTCCACCATTCTCATTAATTTTAAAATGTTTACACAAAATTCGTTCAGATAAGGCTACAGGTATTTTAGTTTTCCCCTATTGGCCAACACAACCTTGGTTTCCACTTATTAAGTCAATGGCTGTTAATGACCTTATATTATTTAATCCTCATAAAGATTTATTATCATCACCTTTTAGAACACACCACCCTCTGCATCAACATCTTACCCTGGCTGCAGGACTGCTATCAGCCAAGCATATATGAGAAGAGGAACTCCTCCTTCCGCGCTTCCGGTGATGATGAACTCAATTTCTAGTAACACAATGAAGCAATATGATACATACTTAAAACAATGGTGGTGTTTTTGTAAAAAACACAATGTAAATGTTTATGAGGCATCAGTCCCATTCATCTTACAGTTCCTGAATGAATGTTTTCAAAATGGAGCATCATATGGAACCCTAAACACCACTAGGACGGCGTTGTCCTTAATAATTGGGCCTAGAATAGGATCTGATGATAGATTAAAAAGATTCATGAAAGGGGTATTTCGATCTAAACCACCAAGGCCTAAATATAATGTAACTTGGGATCCGGTAGTGGTTCTTAATTATTTGTCTGGTCTTTATCCTAATGAAGAATTATCTCTTGAAATGTTGACCAAAAAATTAGTTACATTACTAGCACTTACTACTGGACATAGAGTACAGACGTTATCTCTTATTAAGGTAAACAGTATAAAATTTGAAAATGATGGAGCATTAATACACATCCCAGATTTTATTAAAACTTCCAGAATAAGAAGCATCCAACCAACATTCCACCTCAAAAAATTTCATGACAAAATAGAGATTTGCCCAATCAATACTTTAAAGTCTTATATAAACACAACAGAACGTATTCGGAGTGACATAGATAAGTTATTTATTACATTTAAAAAACCATATCATTGTGCCTCCACACAATCAATAAGTAGATGGATCAAGTTAACACTAGAAGCAGCTGGAATTGATGTTACAATTTTTTCTGCTCACAGCACACGACACGCGTCCACGTCTGCGGCAGCTAGATCTGGCATAAATATAGATTTAATTAGAAGTGCTGCAGGATGGTCTCAAAATTCCGCTACTTTTGCAAACCACTATAATAGACCATTAAGCTTAGACCCAGCTTTGTTCAGCAGCACTATATGCGGACTAACTAATAGTTCCTAAGATATTAGGAATTATTAGTTGGTGTGCACTATGTTGTATGTATAATATATTACTGTACCAACATCTTTAATTATTAATTGTTATTACTTATTTTTATTTTTTTAATTATAACAATGTAAGTGGTTAATTAAACCAAATGTGATTGATTTGTTCCTACTAGTTTAAATTAAGTAGCTTACAGAATAAATATTTTTTGTTGAATTTTTAACACTTGTAATAATTATTCACAACCCTATCTTTAAACATCTACACGTAAAACATCTCGGACAAGGATAATAGTATAATTACATGATTAAACGAACTTACCTTAAGTGAAGTTCGATCGTAATTATACGTAGATCCTTGTCCGAGATGGCAGTCCCAGAAAACCCACCCACTAATACTTTGTATTATCCCTTTAGAGGGTTGTTCATACATCTAAATTATGCTTTAAACGAAATGACATAACAAGCGAGGTTGCCAGCGAGAGAGATTTAAAGTTTTTTTTTTTTCAGAAACTTTGAAACTTAGTGATTTGGCGCTGGGCCATAAGGCCTACTACACGTAAAACATCTCGGACAAGGATCTACGTATAATTACGATCGAACTTCACTTAAGGTAAGTTCGTTTAATCATGTAATTATGATTATGTAACTATTAACTTACCGATGAAATGTTATGCCATCCTTACGGAAACTCGAAGTTTGGCTATTATTACCACACCAACGTATTGTGCAAAGGGCCATTATAATATTTATTTTCACCAATTTTTATTTAGTAACGCGGAACTGTTTACGGCTCACAGAAGTGGTCGCAACTGAATCGAATTTTTTGAGTGGTGACCTGTATCAGATCTATAAGTCTGATGTGTTGACAGACATCGGTCGCCTGTTATTAGGCGTCTATGGGTTATATGGTCGCTGGTGAGAAGGGATGTTCTAATTTTGAGGCATTCAAAAAAGGTTCTGTAAAAATAAAACTGATTTTAATTGTGTGAACCATAAAATGAATTGTACACTAAATAATGCGGTGTGTATTAGAAAATGGTATGCTGATAATAATATGTCTGTATTTAATTTACTTTAATCATTATTATTTGAACAGTTAATAAAAAATGTCTATCTACTTATGAGTGTTTTATTGAATATATAATTTAAAATGTCTCCCCAATGTAAAAAAATCACGCATACTGTTTTGATTTTCACAAGCAACATCATCAAATACAATCACAAAATTCGGTTTTACGGTCTGAACACTTAGTACTTGCTCATTATCATGGTATTTCTGAAACGAAATATCTGGTACTCGTTGCAAAACTTTTTCTAAAAATACGTACTACTTGGGTTGTTGCAAGGTTTTCCAATAAACATAAAACATTTTGAAAACTTAATCCATTCTCATGTATAAGAATACTAACTAATAAATTGGTTTTTCCACAATTTGACGGCCTGCAAACGATGCATCGTATGGATTTAGGTAAATATTCTCCATGACAAAAACCAGTGTCCTGAGACTGAACGCAGTTTGTTTACATGTAACGATTGCGGTTGTTTTACAAATTTCATGGTGTCTCATTAAAATGGTTATAACAATAATGGGTCAATTAATCAATTACATCGAGATTTATACGTCGTTATGATTTTTATGAACGTTTAGTTTACTATTTAGTATGCAAGTACCTATGCACGGATCAACTCAAATCTAGGTCCCAAAATCGTCTTAAATAAAGAGGTGCTTAAGACTGTAGACTTGGCAGTTTTTCTGGGCATAACAATAGATGCCAAACTTCAGTGGTGATTAAATACTTTAGTTATTTTCACAGCGTTACGTCCTACGGTATTCTGCTGTGGAGCAAAGCTGCTGTTATTCAAATAATATTTGTGCTTCAAATACGTGCTGTTCGAGCAATTTACCAGCTAGGTGCCAGAGTTTCGTTGAGGGACTTTTTTAAAGATATTGGTATTCTCACAGTGGCATCACAATTTGTTCGCGACGATGCGTCACTACATAGTTAATTAGTTTGTTTTTGACATTAACGTAGATTCATAGTGATAAGAGTGATAGTGAAACCAATAAACAGTAGTGACTAAGCGGCTAGTATAAGATAACCGTAAGTACCACCCCTGCAAACCTCATTTGAGTGGGCTATATAGCAGTAACTTATAGTTTTAGTTGCGTCCAGGTAACCTAGTACCGAGACCTAGCCCTGGACGTAACTTTCAATAATGTAAACCTAAGATAAAGCCCACTTAATTGAGTTTGTATGTCGTGTTACTTTAGTTAAGTAATTCTTAAGATTTGTGTTTTTGCTAACCCTCTTTCAGGGCGCGTCACGCCCTGAAAGCCATAGTTGTATAGTTTTAAATATCAGATTGTTTTAGGTCTACAGACCAGCCTGAGATATCTATAATTGGATTTGAAATCCGTTCAGTAGTTTTCGAGGAAATCAACTTATAAAATAAATTTATTAACATTTTTCAGAATTTTTTCGGGTTTCCTCGAAACATTCTTTCAGTATGGAAAGATATAGTTGATGTGGATATCTCAGGAGACGGGGAATTTCATGGGGAATGCAACCATATGTAACATGCCTTGTATATTTTAATAAATTGAGATGTTATATGCATAATTCCGTCATAAATGTAATGAAATCTAGAACAAATAAAACTTAAAAACAGGAAGCAATTTGCGGCTCTCGTTACGGTAAAGATTCATAGTACGATAGTAAACGTGTAATTTCTAGCAACTTGTAGTCATCGGCAAGATTTTTATTTAATTCTTAAATTAATTAATAGATATAGTTCAAGTAGTGTTCTGAAATTGCTTCCTGTAAAACATAAAAAAACGTGTGTTATTAATCAGGTAAGGCACCCACCCCTTTACGGAGTCAAAAAACACCCCCTTTTCTAGACGAAAGTCTGGAAACTATTTCTTTGAGACGAGTCGTAACACTGGTACATATGGTAACGTCATGAAGCCCGGAAGACAGTAGCCGCCCTGAAGATATCTGGAATCTATAGGTGCAGGACGTCAGCGCCGCGCGGACCGGGAGCCCTACACACACAGTGGGACAGGCATACACCCTCACCACACACCCCTCGCGTCCAAGCGATCACGCCCGTCCGGCACACAATTCATCTTTGCCAATATCTTATACACGGTTAAATTTAGGTCGTTCTGGAACCGAAAGCCATGAACTCAATTATTGAACTCGAATCGATTGGGACTATTTTTTTTCCATAATTTTTTTTTGTGAAATAATGAGAACTCGAAGTAACGCTTCCTTGCAATCAATGCATTTATGCGTGTGTAATGTGTGTAAAAATATGAAACGCGAATTCAGACTTTATTTCTTAACAGTAAACGGTAAAAATAGAAATTTCACGAAACTAGATAAGTAGGTCCGCAGTTTACTAAAATTATTCTTAGAAACCTATTGTCTCGCGTTCGACCGGACTTTACAAGAATGCACAACCGAATTTTGCGGTTAAACTTATAAATATAAGGTCTTAACTCGGTTCAATATTTTCATAGAAAAGGGCACCTCCAACTAATAATGAACTCTATGTAACAGATTAAACGATTAATGTTTCTGTTTGAATTGCCTGCCTTTGTGAAGCCGCCGCAAGCATTGTCACATAAAAATTATTTTAGGCATATTTAGTTTTTATCATGGGTCCGTGGCTTAGGCCCCCAGTGGTCGACGCACCTGTGGCCGACGCCCCCGATACGATTAATTTAATATCTTTTTTTTTGTGCTTTTTCACTTAGTACAGTAAATGAGAAAAGTGTTTCACCCTATTAATAAAGTATTTTTCCTTGCTAAACAAAAGTCATCTATCAAATAGCAGAGAGAATAGATCGCCACTTAACCTTATACACACCTGTTTCCCCATTAGAAGCATATTTATTATGTACAAACATCCAAAACATCAAAAAGACTTCATATAAAATGTTAGTGAATGTTTATAATATACATTTATAATAAATTACCTTATGGAAATTTTATCTTTCAACTTCAACTAACTCGTCAACTAACTGAGCCAAACCAGTTATTGGTAACAATAAAAAGTCCGTCTTTTTGTCTACAAAATTGAAAACAATAAGGAAGTATGGATAGATATTATGTCTATCTCTTTCACACCTGAGTCAAGTTATTGAATATTGCAATATGCAACTGATAAGAAAGTTTAGTGTGTCATCTCACAATGACGAGCGAAGGTCCCTCGCAAGGGCTCGTGCGAAATAATTACGATATAGTTAAAAATAGACTTAATGGAAAACCATTGTTGCACGCTGGATTTGCGTATAATATTCGTAGAAAAAATCAAAACTCTAGTGTGTGGGTGTGTGTGAATTAAAGACATGGCAAGTGTGGTGGTGCAGTTAAATTGATAAATGAAAGTGACAACGTTCAAATGATAAAAGGACATAAGCCTGAGTGTCGGCCGAATTTAATAAAAAACGACATCAAAATTCTTACGAATGACTTAAAGAGAGAAGTCACAACTAATTTTGGCTCCATTCAAAAAATGTATGAAACGAAAATTGCAGAATTACAGAGGGAAAAGTATAGTAATGAAATTCCAATCTACAACAATATTAAAAAAGCGATTTACAGAAGCCGATATACAGCCCTAAAGGTAAAAAAATACGATCAGGATCCAGCTCAAGTTACTGTACCTGAAATTTTTCAAATACATTTGTTACTTGATTATAATGAGGACGGCAACAGGATCATCGTATTTGCATCAGACATAGCTTCGGATCAAATTAAAAATGTGCACCACTTCTTTTGTGACGGTACATTTGATTTCTGCCCGTCCCTTCAAACAGATTTATACTATCCACGGAGATATTGGGAATAATTCAGATAATTCAGATGAAACCAATATTGTGCCCATATTTTACGCGCTGCTGGTTAATAAAGAAAAAGAGACATATAAAATGATGTTCAAAAAAATCAAAGAAGCTTTGCCAGATTTCAAACCGTTAAAATTCACATTGGATTTTGAAGTGTCAGCAATAGTCGCAATAAATAACGAATTTCCGACTTGCCATAATGGAAATCAGGTAGTTTAAGTATTTTTTACTGCTTTATTAAAGCTTGTCTATTCCTTATATTTTTACTTTTGCACAATCATTCGATCGATTATTTTCTTTTCAGTATTCCAGACGATCAAATAACTAAGTTCAATGATTATTTTGTTGAACAATGGCTTGAGCCTGCGGATATGATCGCAAAGTGGTGTTGATATAAGGAAAAACATAGAACCACTAATTTAGTAGAAGCCTGGAATCACCGTTTAAAAAACCACCTGGGAACGAACCCGTCTTTATTGTCGTTTTTAGAAATGGTTAGGATTGACATTTCTACCTACGGCACGGCACAAGCGAGGTAATATTATTTATTTTACTTATATATAAAACAATTTAAAATATTACAAAAAAATTGTAGTTTAAAAGAAATTTATTAAGATATTTACCTAGTGTTTTCTTTCAGACTGAAAAACAAAAACATTCCTGTGAGCAGAAGAAAGAACAACACAAGAAAGAAAGAAAAAATGATGGCCAATTTAATTGAACAGTATGAAAACAAAAAAAATTAGCACAATCATGTTTTTAGAACAAATCCGCCCATATGTGGCAGTTCGACCTAAAAAGTAATAATTTAACTTAAAAGAGATGATTTCGCTTGTAACTATTTTTAAGTTTTAAATTTTGAAATTTTAATTTTTATATTTGTTTAAGTTTTGATTATTTCAGTTGATTATTTCTATGCTAGCAAAATATCATAATATTTCACATGTAAAAAATTTGTTACTTTACGAATACGTTTGTTTTTTAAGCCTGATTATTTTGTTGTGTTATTGCTATTGAAACTGACTGATATAATTAGGTAAAATTATTCTCATTTCTTTCACAGTTGAATATGTTTAATAATTATTGTTACAAAGATAAAAGAACATTTCATTATGTAAAAAGTTAGTTGCTCTGCAGTATTTTTTAAGACTGATTATTTAAAACTACTAACTTATTTTATTACATTTGAGACTGATTATTATAATTAAGTTAAATGATTCTCTTGATTATAGGTGATGAAAACTGTGATTTATATAAAAAAAATACTAGATTTCTTATCGAGATATATAAATAAATAATGAAAAATAACTAAGACTTTAATTTTTAAAAACATACCTCTAATATAAAAGCATTTCTATGTTATAAATATATTTACGATTTAATGTTATGCATATACTTACAATCAATATAAGTACATTTAATATTTTTGTAAAACAATTTTTGTGCCTTCGTACATTTGATCAAAAATTACTTTGAATTAAATTAATCGAATCGGGGGCGTCGGCCACAGGTGCGTCGACCACTGGGGGCCTAAGCCACGGACCCTTTATCACATGGTATGTAGGTACTTATGCTTATTAAGTACCTATTAGCGCGATTGGTCGTCACTCGATTCAAGGCAACCGGTGGCGTACGTCTAACGTCCTACGTCACAATTCTCGGGACTCGCCGAACGCCTCGTGGCGACATCCGACACCGACATACTTATGACCGCGCTCATAAAAAAGGTCCGCTCGAGTTTTTATTACTCTTTGGTACTTCAAGTGGCGTTTGTCGGGTTCTTGAATAAACAAAGCATACTATAAGTTGTAAACAGTTCTCTTGTTACGTTGTTATTTAATGATATACAATGGAGATAACAGACAATGGCTGAAAGTGTGTTTGTTCCCGTGTTATGATGATTTCTGATAAAATTACGATGTTAATTTGCACGATATTTTGCTTGTTTCTTGTTGAATAGACAAGTAATCTAACAACAGTATTTTTTTGGGACTCCTACTGAGCATTTGTATAATATTTAAACTAAAACTTCATATCGCGCCGAGGTCAAAGGCCGTTTTGTGCACTCGAACATTCAAAGAAATTAAAAATAGTTTTGTTATGAAATGTACCAAGAATGTTATTTAACTATGAGTATGATTTGTGTACATACCATTAAATACACCAGGATACACTTAATTTACTGTGAAACACTCAACACAATCAAACTTCACATAACAATGACGTCACTGAGCAACGGTTTGTTTACGTAACACTTTTGTCGAAAAAACAGTTTTTATGATGCTATTTGATGCAAATATTATCTAAAACGATGTAATAACTACTTATAAATCAATATTTATCCACTTCACGTCGAATATGCACAAAAAATAAGAAACAACACTAAACAACTAGATAGCCTAACAAGATAACGCCCTGTAGACGCGCGCGTTCAAAGCGTCACTGTCCACTACAACTATTTAAAAAAAAATTGCCACAGAACTTTTATGCGTTTGAATGATGTAGTTTACGAAAGACTGGCTATCGGCCCATAGAGTTAAATCATTGTAGACGAGATTAAACCTTATTTATATGACGGCACGGTTGGCGCAGTGGTTAAGCGATTGGCTGCTGCGCTGCGTATCGTGGGTTCGATTCCCGCACGGAACAAATATTTGTATGCCCTACAAGTAGTTGTTCTGGGTCTGGGTGTTTGTGTATGTGAGTTTAAATGTTTGTAAAAGCACCCACAATACAGGAGCAATTCCTAGCGTGGGGCAACGTTTAAAAAAAAATACATATATTAACGTAGTGACTGCTCTGGAACTGGAACTTGATTTAATTGAAAAGAAGTTTGCAGTTTTCTCGCAGTAACATTCAGGCTTAATGCCAAATCATTCATTTATATTACGTATTAAGATAAAAACCGCTTGCTTCTGGGTGGTACGATATCGTACCAGCCGGGCTTGAAGGGTACTCGACTTACTGGTACGATATCGTACCAGCCGGACGATAGCGGTTAAATACAACTCCCAAGCCTACTCGTCGTGTCTAGTTGAATAGGTAAGAGTACCTACTAGGTGATTCGTGATGCGAGCGTGGTGAATTAAATGTCAATTAATTTCTCTCGTTTACGATGTGATAGTGGTAAACACCGAGCCGTGCTTTCGATACAACGAGACGATGAGCACCAGTTATGAGTGAACAATTTCGATCAGAATTTGGTGAATTAATTAATTAATTCATTTGATATGTAATGACTACTTTTTCTGAATTAATTATTAATTGATTTTATACTGCCACACAGAGAAAATAACGAGACTTTTTTTTAATTTTCGAATCCTATACAACGACACGACACTGAAAACACTTCTGATACAATAATTACGGACATTGATATTGTTGAATCACCTCCCCCACCTGCTGAATGTTCACTCTCAACAACATCTACAATTCAATCTGGGAAGGCGAACAGCAAGCAACTGGAAATTACTGAGATTTTTCAGTGTCAAGAGAAAAATCAAGAGCAAAGACGAACTGAAAGAGATGAAATAAGAAAGCATATTACTGATGCTAATCGACCACAAGATGCATTATCTCATTTATTTGAAAGTCTCTGTCAAAAGACACGTGATCTACCAAAGCATTTACAACTACGAGTCCAAAGAGATTTTTTTGACACAATTACTCGTGCTGAAGAAGAAGCATTGTCCTATGACTCAATGAATACTTACTACTCCACGCCTTCCAATTCGTCTTCTTATGGCTATAGAAGTGCCACAAATTATCAACCAGCCCTTTGCTTGACACCAGCCCCTTGCCTGATTGAGGCCCCCTGCCTGATGTGAGACCCGTGCTTGACGCCAGCTCCTTGCCTGATTGCAGCCCCCTGCCTGATGTGAGACCCATGTCTGACGCCAACCTCTTGCCTCAACCTCAAGATACTTTACCAGCTGTTTGAATCTCGAACCATTAAAAAATAATTAATAAAAAAACATACCTAATGGCGATGGCGAGTCTTTCAGCAGAACTTATAGCTTCCCGATAAGTAGTATTCCTTTTTTCTATTTTACTTTTAATCATTTCATGAATAATCTGGAAGTCTTGTCGTGATAGTCGATAGTAATTTTCAAACTTTTCATCACTTAATGTCATAAATAATGTTTTGTATTCTCCATGTTTATTTCTGAATTTAATATGATTTTCAATCCAGAACCGGTGTTTTCTTTTCTTTTGCAATCCACCCAAGATTAGATCACCAATCTCACTTTCGGATTCATCGTCAGAAGAACAATATAATAAAGAGGTCCTTGAGACTGTAGACTCAGCAGTTTTTCTGGGCATAACAGTAGATGCCAAACTTCAGAGGGGATTACACATATCAAGCCTAGCAGGAAGGCTCAGTTCAGCTGCCTACGCCGTCAGAAAAATAAGACAATACACTGACGTCGATACAGCTCGGTTAGTCTACTTTAGTTATTTTCACAGCGTTATGTCCTACTGTATTCTGCTGTGGGGCAAAGCTGCTGATATTCATAAAATATTTGTGCTTCAAAAACGTGCTGTTCGAGCAATTTACCCAGCCAGGTGCCAGAGTTTCGTTGAGGGACTTTTTTAAAGAAATTGGTATTCTCACGGTAGCATCACAATTCATTTTTGCCAATATCTTATATATTAGACAAAATATACACTTGTACACTAAAAACATATATTCACAACGTAAACACTAGAAATAAGGACAAACTACGTGCTTCTTCTCACCGGCATCATAAGGTTCATAATTCATTTGTTGGGCTTGGTATAAACTTTTGTAACAAGCGTCCCTCTGCTTTGCTAGATTTGCCTTTTGATGCGTTTAAAGCTCAAATAAAATCCAACCTGTGTTTAAAGGCTTACTATTTTATCAACGACTATTTAAATGACAAGAATAGTTGGTCGCTATGATGAACTCAAGACAATGTTTATGTTCTTTCTCCAGAATCGTACCTAGAGACAGGTTACATGGGTTCATATAATTATTTAAAATTATAATCTATTTTTTTCATTAGTTATTGACATGATCACTCATAACAATACTTTTTTATGATGAGTTGTATGGCATTATGGTTAGCTAGCGACCTCGACAATTGATAATTCTATTCTTGCCTGAGTAACCGGCAGCAAGTTCGTCATGCTCCCGTAGATGTCACTGCTTGCGGTAGCGTTGGGGATCGGGTTACCTCTTTCCCTCAAATATGGCGAGGGGGGTAATGGCTGATCTTTGCGTTATACTCGTGAACGGGTGCTGCTTGTGGTGACTGGTCGTCTTGCTGACCATGATTTTGTTATTATTGCTAATAATTACCTACCTGTTTATTTATTTTACGTCGATGGTCTTAGGTTATCATTTGTAAACATAATCCAGCATTGCATATGTAAGCTATCACGCCATTTATACCAGGAGGCTTTTATTTTGGCATATGCTTTGTTTACTTTTATTTTTTGTGCTTAAGTTTAGTAGTTGAAAATTAAGGCATCCAGATCAAAAAAGATCTGGATACCCTAATTTCCACCATTCGAAATGAGACTTCTAATCATTAACGTGAATAGTATCTTCTAGAACTAAGTATCTATTCAAAACACCTCTTACTCGAAACTTATGTTCAGAATCCACTAATTGAATAGTATTTATCTATTCTATTCAGACATATGTATCTATTCAGTATAATGTACTATTCACAGTGACCAATCAAGTTATATGTGACCAGTATAAGCTGACTTCTCATTGCACGAAAAACCATATACAATGCGAGGCCCACTAAAACGGGAAATCTATAGCTTCATATGTAGCCGTGTGTACCTATGTTATACGAATGTTAATATTATATTCAATGCATTGTCATTTATAGCATCACAAACTTGCGAACGCTACTAAGAGCGCAAAATGTTTACATAATTCCCGTAAAGGAAACCGAATGCATTCCAACCTAAGTCTGCCTCTGTAACTATGCAGATATATCTATCACTATGTTTGTATTAAACTCACTACTATAGAATGTAATTCAATCGTGTCCATGTGTATTTATAAAAATATTAATAGATTCCTACCTACTCATTTATGTAACTATACCATCTTTAATGTGAAGAATGTATAACATCGAATGACGAATTTAAATTACCTACTTATATGAGTTTTCTCTGGTAGGTATAATACCTACTTTCCTATAGATAAAAAAAAGTTAATTGAAAGTTAGACATTAGTTTAACTGTTTATTTTTCATGTAAATACATTTAATTAATTACATTATCCTTTAGCTTACTATTTACTTGATTACAACTTTAAACTAAGCTAACAAAAAATAAAACATTTATTATTTTAATATAAACTTAACTATACTGTATTTTACTAATCAAATCTTTAGCACACCTGTAAAGATTATCACTAAATACATTTTCAACAATATGCTGAGCACACACATCAGCCTTACAGTCGCATAATAGGCATGTTGACACATGTTACAAATTCATGTAAAGTTATGTTTTATACATTAAAGGTAGGTTTTCAAAACCTAAAATGAAATTTTAAGAAATTAATTATTCGTCTTAAATTAATTAAAATTAATTTAAATTGCATTATTTAGTACTCATTATCACGTGACTGTGAACACCAATCGGAGCGCGATGACGTCACTATCCGGGAAACAAGCAGAGTTCAGCTGTCATAACATAACATATCCAAGATAAAGTTCCACCGATGAATTATTTCCCTCGTTAATTTGTTACTATAGCGTTAATATTTTACGATTTTTATCACAATGGAGACTGGATTCATCAAAGGAAGTAGTAGTAACTTACCGAAAGTTGATTATTTGATGGCGGCAAGTTTCTTTGCTAGAAACAACGATTTTTGTGCAGCGGAGCTTAGAAACGTAAAAATGTCTTTGTAAGTACCTATTATTTTACACTGATACACTTTGTTCCAAATGAAAGAGACACCTTATTCTTTTTTTTTTATATTACTATTTTATCATAATTAGAACTACTTAACATCCATCATCAACTAAATAAAAAGTTTATAGGTTATTTATGGTTATGTACAAAGTTTTAGTAGAATATTTACGGTCCTATTTTGTCTATTCCAGATCTTCAAGAGAATCTTATAGCGATGATGCCGTAGGATACGTTCAGTTGAAAAGAGAATCAAATATTTGTACTGTGAAGTGCCGCTTGTGCCCTGAACACAAAGTTCGTACTAAACCATACACAGTCACTATCATTGTGGATGAAATAAACAGTGTTGTGATCAGTTCACAATGCCACGATTGTGCTGCGTCAGCGGGTGGGTGCAAACATGCAGCAGCTTTTTTGATGTGGCTACATCGCAGAAGTGAAGAGCCGTCTTGTACTCAGGTAGAATGCTACTGGAAAAAGTCTGAACTATCTAAGGTGGGAACAACATTGAAATTCATAACCACTACAGAATTAGCTAAAGGACATGCTTCAACTTCTTCAGATGCCAGTGTTTTTGAAAAATTTGTGGAACAGACTACAGCGAAGGGTATCAGAAACTGTGAATTGTTAAGGTATGTGCAAAACATCACTAATGAGCTAGAAGGGCTCTCTATGTACCAGTTAGTGCAGAACTATAGAGAACAATGTAGTGAAGAGTTCATCAAGCATATATCTGGGTTATTTACTACTGAGCTATTAAAAAATGTTGAACAAAACACAAGAAACCAGACCCGCAGCAACTTGTGGCACGAGTTAAGGTTTGGCAGAATAACGGCATCCAAAGCTTATGATGTTAAAAAATGTAAAACAAGTGATGGTGCCTTAGTATCCTTGATTATGGGTGGCAACATTCCTGATACTCCAGCAATGAAACATGGCAGGGTTATGGAATGTAAAGTACTACAAATAGTACAAACCATGCTAAAAAAACGAATACAAAAATGTGGTCTTTTTATTAGCAAACACTTTCCCATGATTGCTGGTTCACCAGATGGAATAGGTGAGCAGTTTCTCATAGAAATCAAATGCCCCTTTAATGAAAACACTATTAAAAATTACATACAGAATGGGAGACCTTCAAACAAGTGTTATGACCAGATGCAAATCCAAATGTATGTTTGTGGGTACAAAAAGTGCTACTTTTGTGTTGCAGATGTTCACTTTCAAAATAATAATAAAGTTAATATTATACTAGTGGAGTTTGATGAAGATTATGTAAATTCTTTATTACAATCTTTATTGTTATTTTGGAAAAGAAATATCTACCCATTGTTGTATAAAACAACAGAAATATAGGTAAAATATAGTAAATAAAAATACTGATTATTTGTATTTTAGTCTTTTATTTTTAGTTTCACATTGTTAGTAACATATTCACTTAATAATTAATGAGTTTTGTAAATTTATTAGACCACAAGCTATAACTATGACATCATCAAGTTTCCCTAAAAGATAATTGTTTACGCAAGCATGGGGCTTCAAAAAAGAAAACTCCCTGATGCGTCTAATGACTCTTTCTATATGAATCCGCAGACTTGCAATTTTTTTTGTCTCTTTAACTTCCTCTTTAGATAATTTATTGCCTGATACTACGCTGGGTGGCCTTGTTAGTTTACATCCAACCGCAAGTAATAGTGGTTCAATATGTTTAAAGCCTCTGTCAGCCATTACATGCGATCCACTAGGTAAGCAGTTAAGAAAAACACAATTTTCTACCAGACATACATCACTAATTCTCCCTCCATAGCCCTGTGAAATATAATTCATCAGTCCATTCGGTGTACTAGAAATAAGGTATTTTATGGTGTTAGCCTTTTTATATTCTGACCAAGTTAGAGCTTGATGTAAGGCTTTACCAGGTTTTTGAACTTCAATTTCCAGACAATCTATTATGCAAGTTACATTATAATAATTTTTTCTAAATGCTATGGGCAAACATCTTTTGATAGAAGACTTGTCTAAGTTCACAATAAAAGGCCTCATGACTTTAGCAATTTTATGTATATTTTCTGTAAATATTTTAGATGCATATGATGTACTTATTTCAAACTCATCAGAAAGTTCAGAAAACTTGGTGTCTAAACGAATTTTCTTCAAACACAACAAAATGTGATGTTTATGAATACCAGTATGCTCATGTATAAATTTAATTAAATCATAACAATCTTTAGGTACACCAATATAGAACTGTGGCCTTTTTTCTATTTTATCCACAGTATGATCTACCATACATTTTAAATTAGCTTCTTTTTTCAACTCTGGTTCATTAAAACTACTTGTGTCAGAAGAAGTTTTTGACATGAGTGCAACTGATGTAGTGTATATTGATATATCACTGTCAGATTTGTCATCATTACCTAAGTTGTATACACTTGGTCGAAATGGTTGTGGTTTTATAAATGGCTTCAATTCCGACATTTTGAATGGAGAAGTAGATACAGATGTGCTAGCAAACTTCATTGGCGAGGTTTGCTTTGTATGTGATTTGGTTTCAGTCTGAGTAGTTTTACTTCGATGTTTGGCTGTAATATATATCTGGACCGCTTTATCAATTTTTTGTTCATGGAGTTGATCTGCAAAAATTATAATTAATTAAGTGCTTTATATGTAGAATTTTTATTTAGTTCATACTTATAAAGGTCATAAATAACCGAAGCTTGTTTGGTATGGAAAGGAAGAATGGAAAAAGATACAATAGACATAATATATGAAAGAACAGGTACATAAATTAGGCCATTAAGATGTGAAATTAGGCCTGTGGTTTGGCTTTCATGGTGCGTAATACAAAGGTGCCTACATCCATCTCCAGATTTTAAACTACATACAGAGGTACCGAATATTATGAAAATTGGTTCAAGGGGTAGCAATGTAACAATGATACAGTGACAGACAGATGGTGCATTCTTTTACATTTACTATTTAATGGAAGTCAATGAGTACTGACCTTCATCTTGACTTGGCACATCAATATGTAAATTTTCACTTTGTTGAAATGAAGCTGCTCTCATCTCTTCTTCACATTCATTTATCATTGCGAGTCTTTGCCTTTTTACCGCTGCTGGTCGACAGACATCAGGAGAATTAGAAGTACTGACTCTCATTGGTTGGCAAGCAAACTTTGTAGGTAAACAACCAGGTCTTATTCTTATTCGAGATACCACACCCATTGTAGTATATTCAACATAATTTTCTATGTCATTTTGCAGCTGAAATTTGATTTATGTTTAGCAATTAGTTACTTAGAAGTAGCAAAGTAAACAAACAACAACAACAAACAATTAATTAATATTTGACGCTTTATTTTGCCTCATATTCAAAAATAAAACAATCTAAAACAATTTTTATTTGTATTTCTACTAGTTAAACGAACTTACATCAAAGTGATCTTCACAAAAATGACTGGTACTTGTTGTTGTCAATGATGCTGGATGTCTTCTAGCAAGTGTTAACCACTTTCTCCTTATTTGTGCACTTTTTGGAACGTTAATGAAAAGTTTTTGGGGCGAACTGATTGACGTACTTTTGCACATCGGCACTGCACAGCATTAGTAAAACGATGGATTCATTTTTAGGGCTTATAATCAACTTATTTCTAAAAACTCAGACAAGATCAGTTAACTTTGACAGAACGCGAGATTTGTTTATCGGTCTGTGACGTAGATCATAGTCACGTGACAGTTTGGAGCGTTTTAGCGGGAATTTTGAAAACGATGTTTAGTTATGTATTTTTTTTATTGAAATGTGTCATATTTTTTCATGAAATAGTGTTTTTCGTGTTCGTATAGGGTCAATCTATAAAATAAAAGCAATCGCAAAAATTAGTCAACATCCCTATTGAGGACCATAGAATTCTTTGGCATCAAAGATTTGAATTCGTAATACTTTACGCTGCGGACCCTTTACAGATTTAAAAAAAAAATACGTAATTTCATTTCCTCTTCTTTTATTGCCGTTGTTGTTACTGGTACTGCAGTGCGGTCCATCTTCAAATTGGAATGGTCTTTCCATCTGTATATTTTGACACAATGATAATGGCGGTGAAATGTGGGAGTATGTCGAGTTCGGTCTTTCTCTCTCCTAATAGTTCATTACATTTTGACGTAATGTTTGTGCAGCTGGGATTGGTGAGTATGATGGGGTACAGATGAAAAGATCACCGGATTCCTGAAACATAATACATTAAAATAAGTAAACATCGATTGTATAACTTATTATAAAAACGACAATTGCAATAAAAAGAGTTATCAGAGTTACCTACATTGTAATTGAAATAAATAAAACTAAATAAAAGTTTTTGATTTACTTACCGACCTTATAGACGTAGAAAGATAACAACAATGTGATTTTTCTAGGTTTTGTACTGCTTTTTATACTTGTTCAGGTAACATTTATTTTGTTATTAAGGTTCAAAATTATCAAATTAAATTGAGCTTCTTTTCTAAACACAGAAATGTGAGATTTGCTGATTTGCTATACCTCCACATGCCTAGGAGTTACACACGAGCGTCCAAACCGCGACGTTTGTGTCGCCGACAACATTGAATCTGGTATCGGTTCTAATTTATGTTGATAAATTATAGAATTTCCCATTTTTTTATTCAGGTATATAAGACTTAAAATTGATTATCATTTGTCTGTTAAGAAACACTGTAAAACATAAAACCGCACATAAACCGTTGTGATTTCTACCGAACATAAACTGCTGTGTTTTGGTCGCTCGTGTAGATAATTGTCAATTTTTGCATGCATGCAATTTTTCAAATTTGGATTGAATGACGTGATTTTAGACCTATATAAACAGGTTGTAAATTAGTCCCAGACACATAAAACAAGGAGACGAACGAAGGAACAAATCAAAGCTCCGAGTCTAATTTTTAACAAGTGTCTATCTACATTAGCGGATCATCAACAATGTAAGTACGACTTATGATTTATATTTAACTATTAAATAATTTATTGTTTTTTTTATTGTTGCTATTTATTGAAGTATTGAAGCGTTCAACCGCCGTTATCCAGCACGTTTAGCTTGGAGACTGGATGATGGGCTTTCAGTATTGTGCATTGTGGGTTCGATTCCTGCACGAATCAAATACTTGCTAATTATTCATCTATTTCAATAGTCGACACAGTTAGCGCAGTGACCGAGCGATCGGTTTTCTTTTAGCAGGTACAGCATGTCATGGATTCGATTCCTACACTAATCAATACTATTATTATTATTATCATTTTAAAAATGTTTTCACCATATCTCGGGACCCTGTAATCTCGAACCTTTGAAAGGCGTACGAGTGAGGTCAAAGCCGAGTCGCTGAGACTCCTTAGACAATTTTGAATGATGAGGAGGAATTTAGTATCATTATTATTACTGACTACATGTTTAGTACAGTTACTAAGCAATCGATTTCCTATACTAAGTGTCACAGGTTCGATTTCTGTAGAGATAAAACATTGGTACTTATAACCTAAATATAGTTCTTTCGAGATCTAGACGTTTGGGCATTCATGATACAGAACTTATCCTACTGTGAATTAGCGAAAGAGATACATAATATTTTACCTATTCCAGTTTTTTAATCTATTCATCTTCTTATAAACTCACCTTCTGAAATGTAATTGAATTAATGAAGAAACGATTTAACGAATCGATTACAGTGTAGCAATAACATTTTATTTATTTTTTGCAGGTCCAAGCTACTCGCCCACGATCTTTTTCTCTCCAGTGACGACACTGATGAAGAGTTGAAGCTGAAGAGAAAGTCGGAGGAAAGAAAAACGAAACGGGAAAGATCTGGCAAGTCGGGTGAAGGGTCAAGTGCAAAGAGGTCGAAACCGGTTACGCTACCAGCTCGAGTTACAGCTGGTGAATTATTCGGTGAAGAAAGTGATAACGAGGGAACTGTCATCCGAACACAGAGCTCCAAAACTGGTAATATACCACCTCTTTATTCTTATTTATATTCTAATGTACTCTGTGTTCTTATTTAACAAGAAGGTTGGGTAAGGGTTATTCCCGACAGATAAGCGAGACTAAAGAAGGAAAATATTACGTGGAGGTGAAAATATATAACACAGAAGAAATTAAAAAAAATATGCCGATTAATAGATGGCGCTCCGCCATTACTACCATAAAAACTAAATTGGATAAAAATAAGGAGTCCTGGTACCATATAAAGGATTTCATCAAATCAACTCAAAAAGATTTTAAGAATTGCCAGCTCACTCATAGGAGCTTACGATAGTTAAGCGGATTTGTAATTACTATAACAATGTTTAAACTACTTACCTTTAATAACATTTATACTTACATAACCTAATATCATAAACATAGAAATAATTATTGTAGTGTACCCACTTATTGCAATGATTTGTTTATTTTATTTTTATTAGTAAATTTTTCTACGTAATATTGGTCTTATTTTCTTTTTTTTTTCACAGCAACACACCTCAACAACAATAAATCAAGATCTAGAAAGTCAATAAACTGTGACAAATGTAAAATTTTAATACCAGAAAATCAGTATTCCTATCACATGAGAACGAATATACATAAGCAAATTGTTTATTGAATACCAAGTTCACAAATATCCATATAATTGCAACAGCATTCAAAAACAGATTAATGACTTATAGATTGAATGTCACTCAGGAAGACGAGTACCTCGGTCTAGAGGCGTTCTTGGGTGATCATCAAATAAATCTAACAGAATTAATAAATTTGTCTCTGAATGAACACAATTGTATAAAAATTGAATTTTGAATTGTTTGCCTATTTTATGCTACCAAAAATATATGAAAAACAATTAAAGTCGTTTAACACTAAGTACGAAATTGTTTTTAAGAACACTGATTTGAATGAATTATTAACTAAAGTAAAGAATACACTAAACAATAAATTAACTGAGTTCCAGAACTGTCAATCTGGTTGGACATTTGTTTCTATGAGTCATCTGGAAATTAATATAAATTAATATTCTCCTATAAGAGGTGGGTCTTATATAGAACTCCCCTCAGCTATTAAACATTCTAGGAGTTGTATAAATATAAAAAACAAAGATAATTGTTGTTTTCAATGGAGTATCATTGCTGGATTATACCCAGCTAATAATAATGTATGCAGAACAAGTTCATATCCTCATTATTCCTCTGTTTTAAATATTGAGGGAATGTCTTTCCCACCTACGATAAATGATATTAAAAAGTTTGAGAAAAACAATCCCAACATTAGTTTAAATATATATGGTATACAAAATAATATTGTGACTGGACCTCTTTATGTATCGAAAAATAGAAGAAAATGTCATTTTCACTTACTTTATATTGAAAACAATACCATTGGACACTATTGTTTAATCAAAGATTTGACACGTTTAGTGCGACGTCAAGTAACTCATTGCAAAGGTAAAGTTTATTTGTGCGATACGTGTTTACAACTATTTAATAGTGATAAAAGATATAATTCTCATAACTGCTCTAAAATTTTGTCTAGTTTACCTGAACAGAATTCTATAGTTAAATTTAAACACTATGAGAGACAGCAAAAAATTAACTTCATAATTTACGCTGATTTTGAATGTATTTTAATGGACTATAATGAAAGTAACTCTTTGAATACACAGAAACTAAAAATACATAGCCCTTCTTGTTTTGCATATTATATTTGCTGTGCAAATAATGATCAATTAATCAAATATGTCACATATCGAGGTGCAGATTGTGTAGAAGTATTCGTTAAATGTTTAATAAAAGACGTCAAACTTATACTGATTTTGAATGTATTTTAATGGACTATAATGAAAGTAACTCTTTGAATACACAGAAACTAAAAATACATAGCCCTTCTTGTTTTGCATATTATATTTGCTGTGCAAATAATGATCAATTAAACAAATATGTCACATATCGAGGTGCAGATTGTGTAGAAGTATTCGTTAAATGTTTAATAAAAGACGTCAAACTTATACATACGCTTTTAATTAGTAAAAAGCCGATGAATCCTCTAACGACAGAACAAGATATGGATTATCAAAATTCAACTACATGTCATATATGTAAACGTTTATTATTTAATGATACAGTCCCGAGATCATGATCATTTAACATCCGAGTATCGTGGAGCAGCGCACTCGCGCATTGTAACTTAATGTATAGAGTTTGTTCATTTATTCCTGTTGTTTTTCATAATTTGTCCGGATATGACTCACATTTATTCATTACAGAGCTAGCTAAATATGATGGCTCTATTAACATAATACCGAAAACTAAAGAAAAATACCTTTCAATAACAAAAGTAATAACTACAGGTTTCTCAGTTCTAGTCTAGATGCATTAAGTAAAAGTTTATCAGAAGTGGACTTTTTACATTTATCAAGAGAGTTTACAGATAAAAGAAAATTTGATTTAATGCGTAAAAAAGGCATTTACCCATATGATTATATGGATTTTTTTTCCAAATTTGATGAAACAGAACTTCCAGCAAAGCCTAATTTTTATAACAGTTTGTGTAACCAGCATATAACTAATGAGGAATATTTACACGCACAAACAGTCTGGAATATTTTTGAAGTTAAATCCCTTGGCGAATATACAGATTTATACATAAAATGTGATGTGCTTTTATTATGTGACATATTTGAACATTTCGAAAAACGAGCTTACAATACTATACGTTGGATCCCGTTTAGAAATTGGGATTTGTATGAATATCCATTATTACCAAGAACAACAAAACATTCCTGGTCGGTGAAGACCACTTCCCAGCTAGAAAAACCAAGATTTGTTATATGTGGATTGCAAACAGCCCGGAAAGCTAATAAAACAAAAAGTTCTTCCATTTTTGATCATTGCAATGTAAGCAATATTAAATTATTTTTAAATTCGCAATACTATCCGTATGACTCACTTAATCTAAAATTTAACGAAGGTAAATATAGTATATTACATGAAATGTATGCTAATTTCCGTCAGTTGCATTACAACTTAGGTATTGATCCGTTGCTTAGCATAGATCAGTTCAAAACAATTGCACCACTTTTTGTGATTGACTGCTCAAGGCAAAACGATTCGCTTAAAACTGAACCGGTTGACGTGCGATTAGAAATCGAATGTTCTGAAGATATTCCAGATAATACATCTGCTTATTGTTTAGTAATAAACGATCGACTGTTTGAATACAAACCTTTGAGCAATATTGTGAGAAAATTATCATGAATGTCATCGTAGATGTTCAAGGTTTTAAGAGTGAAAAAAAACGGGTTTATTCCCAAAGAAATAGCAATAATATGTGAAGGACGCATACAAATATTGTTGATAAAACCACCGCGACCGTTTTATGACTTGACGAAGAAAGAACGATTACAAGTAACTTGGATTGAAAGAAATAGAGGAATATACTGGGACGAAGGCTTTGTACCATATTTTAACTTTAAAGCTATAAAGCTAGCTTGGGTAATTTAAAAAAAAATAAAACTTTGTTTACAAAAGGAAACGAAAAAGTGTTATGGTTAAAAGATATATTCCAAATTAATAATGTACATAACTTAGAAAGTAAAAACTGTCCTAGTTTAGTAACATTGTATAAAAACTATTCAACTTCATCTGACATCATAAGTTGTATGCATCATACCAATATATGCGCCTTAAAAATGTATTTTGTCTAAATAAGTGGTGTGAAGAAAATAATGTTCTCGTCTAATAAGATCTGATTATCACATCAATATTTACAGTATAAGAGCTCTAAAGTGTATTTTGTTAAAATAAGTGATGTATAGAAAATTATGTTTTTATTTCATAAGTAGAAATAAATATTTAAAATTAAGCTACTTTGTGGTCTTATTTCTCGAATACGAGTACCTATGATATCAATCCAATATAAAAATTAAGTTAAACTTTCTCAACTACATTGTGTAGTTCAACATACATAAATCCATGAGCAGTTACTATATAACTGTGTATTTTACTATAGTAAAAACTTCGATAGATCATTCTACTCCATTGTGACTCAGAGCGCCACATCTTATAAACTGAGATCATCAGATACAAGTTATCATTATTCTTTTATACATACTCGTATCGAGACCTTAAAATGATTCAAAATTATTTCAGCCCACGATATGAGATATATAGAATAATGAACATAAAATTCGATTATGTTCTTTTCGACATTATTTGGCTACAGTAGATTCAAAACGAACATTGGTGATGAAAATGAGTGATGCAGGTTTTTTTTACTGTGGAAGTGGTTTAAACGATAAACTTATGTGTTTTTCATGTGGGGTTGCCATCAAAGATTGGGAGTATTACGATGATCCTTGAATGCAACATGCTATATTTTTTCCTGATTGCTTTTATTTAAATGCTGTAAAAGGAGCAGATTATGTTCACAAGTCAACACGTCTATTTTTTAAAGAAACGAAAATATAAAATTATTCTTATGTGGAGGAGAATAGATTGACTGTCTGCTGAATAAGCGACTAAATTCTATCAACTAAATTACTTGCAGTCATTACAAGTCGTCGTTGCGGCTTTAAGACCTCTTATGTGTCACTTTTGGCAAAATCACTTTTTTACGCCAGCCGATTCTACATTTTGAAGCTCTATCCAATGCAAAAACTCTCATGTGTATACGACGTCTAAATCGTAATTTATTTACCAACTTCAAGGTCTCCAATGTGCTTGCTAATCAAAAGTTGGTGCTTAAAATATCTTATGTGTCAATGTACACATACGAGTTTTTAGTTGTATTTCATACTCGTTGTCTTTAAACAATTATTAGAACAAAATATCTTATGTGTAACAGGATGAAAAAGGCGGGTATTTTTTAACATTATTGATGTGACTTTAGACCAACAATATCACGGGATCGAGTGAGACAGATACATCGTGTGATTATTCTCCAATCGTAGATTATAGATGTCGCTCATTGTGGGTAATGATTTATTTCGTCAGTACGTTGCAGGTAGTTACTTGTTCCGCGTTGTGTAAAACGAAAGTTTATTAGATTTATGAGTGTAAAACCATAAAAAATGAGTAAACCGCTCTGTCCAAGTGAGATTGAGTTATTAGTTAATCAGCAAAATACAGGTGACTCCGAATCAAGTACGTTTTAAGATTTTGGGGAACCTCCAACGGTGGAGAGATGTTCTAGCGGTTCCCTTATTACGCCAGAAGACTTGGGCTTAATGTCTTCAGGATTGAATTATCAAGATGACGTTACGGAAGCTTTATTTGATCAAAGCATCAGCATGCTCCATGTCACTGAAGACCAGGGTATTGCGTCCAAAGATGACATTACGGAAACTTTATCTGATCATAGCATCAGCATACTCCATGCCACTGAAGACCCGGGTATTGCATCTGAATCAAGGCAAGTTCTATCACCAACACCTATCTTTGAAAATTTGAGCGATAACAGTGATGATGATCCCGATTGGATTCCAGTGATTTCACGGAGAAAGCGGATTCTTTATCCATTGTGGAGCCAGATTAAAGAACATTTGGATACCGATGAAAATATCAGGTCGTTGACGGTGCAAGATTTACGAAGAAACAGGAACTTATTTTTAAGAAGACGGAGGATCTTGCCTTCTTTGGATAGTGAGAATGGTGATAGTGATGGTGATTACAATGCTCGTGGAGAATCATTGTCCGAGGATATTGATGATAATACCTCTGTCTCTGTACAAAGACACCTTCCGTGCACCGTTAAACTGAATAATTGTAAATTTGACGTCTTATTCAAAGATGGATTATACCACAGTAGGTAAATATTACAAGTCATATAGATAATACAAGGCACCTGTAATATCTATAACTTATCAATGAAAAGTGGATACAAGGTGATTTTCTTATTAATTGTATACTTTTAATTCAACAGGTGCAAGTAACAAGTGACAACTTGGTGTGCCATTCCTGTTGGAGGGAAATAAGACAGGCTACTCCTACGGGTCAACAAAGTACACCAATAGTTGGTCATTCACATGTATGCATCAACTGTGGGCACTCGCTTTTACGTACAAGATCTCACACATTAAGGACAGACACACCTCGTGAGGATCGTATTAGAAGTGAAGTTGCTCGTCAAATTGCACCACGTGAGGTAAGATATTCCCTTTGGAATCGTAACTCTAGACTCCCAACAGAATATAGTATGATGCTGTCATTGGCAGTAATTAGTAGTTATCAAAAAAAATTAAACCCAAAAAAATACTTTTATTCCATTATTAAATACTCTTCTTTGTTACAGTTGCCAATATCAGCATCTGTCTGTCATACTTGTTCGCGAAGAATTGACAGAGCAGCATCGAGAATAATTTTATAACAAGATACTCCGGCTCAACCATCTTCAATTCAATCGGAAAGCACTGCCTCTGTATCGACAACGGAAGAGGAAAGTGTAGCCACTGATAACTGCATATTGCTGCCTAATTATATTCGGGCACCAGGTACACAAAGTCGCTGCTTTTTTCCAAACTGTGTTAGCTCTGAGCGGCTTACAGTCCCAAATGACTTAAGGATTAGGCTATTTTGCGACTATAATTATTATGTACCTCCAGAATGCAGAATTTGCCTCTAACATTTAAGGAACAATACATGGGACTCACTTGAGAATCCGATTAGAACTTTTAGTGCAGAACAAGTAGAAGAATTTGCTTCCTTACTAAAAAACAGTATGTTCAAGCATTTAGATTTTAATAACATAAATGATATGCCTGATCATATAGTTCACTACTATCTAGGCTTTAATAAGGAACAATTTTTGGACATTCTATCCAATGTTCCCAGGCTTTCCAATAAGCATAGGGGTTCATTTGCACTTGCTGCTTATTTAATTAAATTAAGAACAGGTGATAGCGATGAACGCATTGCAACATTATTGCAAGTACCTAGAAGTACCCTAGAACGTCATATGAATGTAGCACGCGAATTATTAACACAGGATTTTGTTTCTAGAAATCTGGGGATAAACCATATTACCCGAGCAGAAATATCTGCGAGAAACCTGATTATTCCAGGTGGATTATATCAAGGTGAAGATAGGAGCCCCATAATAATTGCTGATGGTACATACATTTACATTGAGAAAAGCTCAAATTATTTATATCAAAAGAAAACTTACTCGTTGCATAAGTATCGAAATCTAGTAAAGCCTTTTTTACTTGTGTGTACAGATGGGTACATAATAGATATCCTTGGCCCTTATCCTGCAACAACCTCTGACGCAACTATAATGGTTAATGAATTTCAGGACGAAAACTGCTCCTATCGTCAGTATTTTCAAGCGGGGGATGTTTTTATTTTGGATCGGGGATTTAGGGACTCTTTACATTTATTAGCGTCTTGCGGGTATCATGTGCATGTGCCCCTGTCCCCAGAAGATGGAGATACACAGCTTACAACAGCGAATGCCAACAAATCGAGGGCTGTCATATTATGTCGCTGGGTGGTTGAGGTGGTGAATGGAATCTTTAAATCATCTTTTAAAATCTTTCGACAAAACTTTTTTAACAGAGCGTCAAGGCACCTCATGCAAGACTTTGCTGTGGCGGCTAGCTTAATAAATAAATACCATACGAAAATAAGGGACAGGGAAGATGCAACACAAATACTAGAAATTGTTGCCCAAAATATGAATGTTAATAATGACCTATCGGATTATGTGGGGGAACATAATTTAAACCGGGTTAGGGCACATTTTACTAATATTAATGTGAATATTGAAAACATAAGACAATTCCCAATCCTCAGTTACAGTGATTTGGTCTTAATTGCTTGTGGGACATATCAAATAAAACAAGCACGGTCGTATTATGGGGAGCACATCAGGTTTAACGGTAGTTACCGCATTGAAGTGTGCAGTGATCGTAGGAGAAGTATTATGGAAGCATCGGCTTTCGGCAGTAGTTGTTACTTGCTCAGGACAAAAATATCTAGCCGACATATAACAAGAAAAATATACTTCGTTTACATTTTGTTAAATACAACGAATACTGGTCGTGCAGCAATAAAACAATACTGTTGTAATTGTATTGTAAGCCGTCGAACAGTTGGATGCTGTGCCCACGTCATGTCAGTTATCTGGTATTTAGGGTGGGCACGGCATCAAAATAACATTGAAGCACCTGCTCAATTTTTGGATGAGGTTTTAATAGTTTACGATACTAATGACGAGTAAGGTATCTATAAACCATTTAAACCTCACCACCAAAGTCATTTATGTAGCATTAAATGTAATGTATTTAATTAAATAAAAATATTTTTTACCATAAAATCCGAAGTTTTATTTAACGGATTCTTTTTTCTTTTACTTATTGACAATGTAAACTACATGTAACACGTCATATCATAAGTGTGCACTCTAGGCCAAAATCACTATGGATCTTGGGCATTTCCCTTTCAAAACGCAGAGCACAGGTAATGAATCCTGCACGTGCGCAAAAACTGAATAAATTTGTTGTTGGCAAACATTTTGAAGCTATAAAAACGATTTATGACAACATGGATATCCAAACATCCTTAACGGCTTTACAAAGTAGACGAAAAAGGATGTCGTTTGACTCTACATCATCAGCAGCAGGTGCTTGCCCAAAAAGGAGCACGAAGGGTTCGTTTGGTAGCCCAAGACCATGTAGCAAAATGTGACGATAGTAGCATGTGGCAACGCAACCGGTATCGCCATACCTCCAATTATACTTTTTAAGGGAAAGTGATTACGTAACAACTTTACAGAGAACCTGCCACCTGGAAGCTTAGTCAAAATGTGCGCCAAAGGGCAGTATGACAACCGCATTATTTATAGAATGTATTATTCATTTGGCTAAATTTTAGTTCCCTGGTAAATGTTTTTTAGTTTTCGACGGCATCCTCACATCTATATTACCAAATTGTTGATGTCGCAGAATAAAATGAGGAAGTTCATCTATACACATACCAACATCCTGACAAGAAAATAACTTGGCTCGCTATAATAAAATATTAACAAAAGTCTGGCCAACTCCAAATTTCGCTGTTATCAAATCAAAGCCAACGCGCAAGGCTCTAAACTATATTGGGCAACGAGTAATTATTTATGGACAAAATAAATCTGACAAAGGAAAAGCAAAAGAAACAAAAAGAAGTTAAACAGATGCCAAAGAAACTTTAAGAACAACAAGAAAAAGAGTAAGGTGCAAGCCAAAATTAAACAAAAAGATAGAAAGGAAGGAAAGGGTGATACATGGTATTGTCATCCATGCAATGCTGACAAAATCGCTGTTATGCGATTGTGTAAAAACTGCCGCATATGTTTCCACAAATAATGTGTTGGCTTGACGAAAGAAGATACTGATGATTTCGTGTGTTCTTTTTGCGTATAATATTTTTAACTAGTGTTTTTCGACAATTGTTTAATTTGAATATTTTCATTTTATTTTATTTGATTATATTGATTTTGTTTTACTGTTTAATTTGTTAAGTTGGATTTCGAATTATTCATTTTGATTTTGTTTTATTGTCGTGTTTCGATTTCACATGATTAATAACAAAAACGTACTAATATATTTTAGTACTCCTAATAAGGCTCATCACGGTGTCGTATAAAAAAATAAGACTGATTTTCCTTAAAATACTGTAATTAATTACTGAAGAAAGAGTAATTATTTACTAAAAAAATAAACATATGTTGATTACTGAAATAAAATTAGTTTTATTCTTAATTTTCTCTTCGACATACATAATAAGGCCCAACTTAAAATTTTTGGTCAATGTAATAATTAATTAGTTCATACAATTGAATACATTAAATTAAAAGTAATATTATTACAAAATAATCTGTAGGCGAAGCCCAATAAAACGAGTTATTTCAATGTTTTTATGATTCCTTTACTGTAGTCGTTACCTATATAAAAAATACCTGTACAAATTACTTGTAACACCTTATACCTATTTACTGTACCTATTCATGAACATATGGTGCAAGTAGTTTAACTTAACCTAAAATAATGTTATGTAGTTCGAACTCCATGGTACAAGTAGCATACATTACGCCCAGCTAATGATGTCGCTAAAACAGTAAGGTTTACAAAACCTTGAATTTCCTTACACCTGACGACCGGAGATCGACAAATCGAAACCTGCGCCCCGAGAAGGCCATGGTGTCTCGTTCCGGATTGGTTGGATTAGCCGGGAACAGTTGATTACACATGCTACTTGCACTACGGAAGAAGAGTGATATAAGGACCGAATATTCGGTATTTCATCAGAGTGTTACAAAGAGTTTTATATAAATTAACTTAACATAAGCGTTGTTTGTGAAGTAGTGGCTCCGCTGTTCACTACTAGTCGCGATGTACCCTATACCTAGCTAGCCAGTCTTCCAGTATTTTAGCATAGGATTCTTTTAAACCTAACAATTGTGTAAAACTATATTCTTGTGAGTATTTATGCAATTACTGACTGTTTCCTATTGTTGTTTTGTGTGATTTGTGACCAATATAACTCATTATTCTTAACATCTGACTGGTTTACTTTCATTCCTTCGTCACGGGAACACCGTCACCCCCGCCTACAACATCTGAGTCACGCTGTAATTAATATTTTGGTGCTGTCGAGCCGGATCAGGTTCAACTAGAAGCAGTAAACCAGTCAGATCATGAGTCACAGAAGTGAATTAACCACACGCAGCAAGCAAAGAAGACTGGCTGAAGAAATGAGCACATCGTCTCTGACTCAGGCTTACCATCCGAGAGGTCACCAGGGTCTCCGTCCATCGCACCGACAATGGCGTCGACATCTGCTCGAAATATCCCTCTGACAGGCGGTCGGTTAAACGACCACAGTAAAGAAACGTCAGAAGGGCCACAAGGAGGGCAGACAGTCGCTAAGGGTCGTCATACCTCGCTGCGAAGCAAAGCCTAATCAAGAAATAGCCGCAGGAGCGTTGATTACTTGAGAAAAAGGATCGAGTACGAAGCTGAGCGAGAGTTGGTGCATCTTAAAGGAACCTCATGAAAGACAAGAAAAACCTTGTTAAGAAACGGATGGAAGCAGAGATAGCTGAGATAGAGGCGGCCGCTGTAAGTGATGACTCTCACTTAGATGTGAGTACGACACAGCGCGTCGAAGAATGGGTCAAGAAAACGCCCCAAGTGTCCCAAATGAATGCTGTATTGGGTACACCGGCTGTGTCAGGTGCACCTATTGTAGTGGCTGCGCCCGTGAAACATCTGAGATCCACGTAAGTACAGTGAATCGTGACTGTGATAATAACCGTGTGTCGTCAGTGCCGCGTGAAATAAATGTGTCGCAGGTACCTAGGTCATCTGCGTCTTTACCGTTACCTAAAATATCGGTACCAAATACGCCAAGGTACCTGCCAGTGTCGTCAGAAGGAGTAAGATTCCGTCTGCCCAATTATTATCCCGTCTTTACCACTCCGGCCGCAAGTGTACCTCGAGTATCAACACTCGAGTCGGATACACGGCGGCAGATGCAATACGGAGCGGATGAAAGAGAAAGACGGCGAGAAACCTCTGGGGCAGAGACCGGAAAATTGACCAACTGGCAGAAGCAATCACAAGCCTGGCACGACCACGACTGGTACTAAGACAGGCATATGAATTGCCGTATTTTAATGGTGACCCAGCCGACTGGATATCCTATTGGAATATGTACTGGGAATCATCACAGTTATACAGTTTCAAGGCACATGAGAACCTAGCACAGTTAAAAACCTCACTACAGGGCGACGCAAAGACATCAGTAGAGGATTTGCTACGAACTGACCCCGCAGACATAATGCGTGCGCTCGAGGAAGAGTTCGGTCATCCGACCCTAGGGCTACAGGCATGTGCTACATGCCATACAGAAGGTGAGAGATTTACCCAGAGTGACGGAGAGTTGCCGGGAGCTGAGGAAATTGTCATCAACGGTTAGAAACTGTGTTTCATTACTTAAAAACATCCATGCAGAGGGCTATATAAATATCGCACAGCCGGTGAGTGACCCGCTGAGCAAGCTGACACCAGTACAACGTGCGCAATACGGTGACTTCGCGATGGGACTGGATAACGCACAGGGGGTGGACTTAAGAGTGTCTCCGAACCTAGAAATATTATCGCATTTTCTGACACGCTCAACATCATACTACATTCAAGCGAGCATGTTCGAGTCTGGTCCATCAAAACCCCCTGCCAAGCAGCAACAGAAGTACGGCGGCGCAAGTCAGTCCCGACCAATGAACAGTTCGTTGACTCAGCGAGTAAACACGCAGAGCGATGAATCTACCGCACCTGAAGAATGCGTGATATGTCAACAGAAACACAACACTGAAGAATGCGAGCAGTTCGTTCCAGTCCTTGTAGCCCTCCGGGTGGTTACCTCTATGTTTCTTTCCGTCAAGGCCCGCTGGCCCTCCCGGTAGTTACCCCCGACTCACGATTTTTATCTATAATCTAGTTGAAAATAAGATTTAATATCGTCTGCGACGATTTAACTATGTAGCCATTTAAATATTCTCGTCGCCTAAATCATTCAAAACCAAAAAAGTGACGCCATTGTGAAGCTTCAAATAACGCTACGAGGAAAACGGCGTGCTTTGTTGAAATCGTTTTCATTTGGTGGGATTTTGGCTGATTTGGAAAGGTAAGTGGATGAATATTCATTTATTAGTAGGGGCAAGTGCTGTACCTATGGACGCTTGTACCTGTGGACACAATCGGTTCCGACGAAACTAGTAACCCTAAAATTCTAATTTGAACGCGACCGTAAAGCTTTGTCTATGGTTGATAGTTTTGACGTGTTGCCATGTTTGTTTTTTGTGAGGTTCTCTAAATGCCGGCTAGGAAAGTTTTTGGCACCAAAAAGTAAGTTATTTTGCTTAATTTAAACGAGTTTTACCGTCATAATTCTTATAATATCGGTTTGATCGTGTTTGCACTATGATCTGTGTTGTTTTTTGTTTAATTTGTGTTTTTTCCCCGTCTGTAAGTCTGTTTTATCCACAAATTTAGATCAGTTTTATTTTTTATGTCTGAATTTGTACAGACGCCAGCACATCAAGCTACCTCAATCTGTCAACTTTCTTTGATAGATTTTCAACTTTATGATAAATGCCTAAGGCTCATGTTCAATTGGTAAAATTTGACAGTTTGGGGTAGCTTGATGTGCTGGCGTCTGTACATGTGGACAAAAATATGAGTGTACCTATGGACTGTCCACAGGTACAGAAGTGTCATAATGTTTACTTGCGAATCTGATCAGTCGTTTTATTTAACTTTTTCAGTGCCTCGCAGTAAAACTGGTTTAAAAAGAAAGGTAATATGCCCCGATACACTCACAGCAGCCGTAAAAGAAGCAAAAAGTGGCAATTCATTAAGAAAAGTAGCTGAAAAGTATAAGGTACCAAAATCAACCATTTTTAAGTATTTAAAGTTACACAAAAACTGTGATTTGAGAAATAACATTCAACTATTGAAGAATGATATAAGAAAGATATTTGACCCGGAAGAAGAAATATTGCCGTGCAAATATGTAAGAAAAGCTGCATTTCTACACATGGGTTTAAATACAAGACAATGTAAAGAGCTAGCTTACCAATACGCCGTTTCTAAACAGAAACCAAATCTGCCTGCTAACTGGAAAAAGCACAAAATGGCAGGAATCGGGTGGCTCCGTAATTTTCGACTTCGTTTCCCGGAGTTATCTCTTCGCAAACCCGAACCAACGAGCATAGCGAGAGCAACTAGCTTTAACAGGGCAAACGTCGATGATTTCTTCAATAACTTAGAATCGGTCATGACACGATACAACTTTCCACCAGGATCGATTAATAATGTTGATGAAACTGGAATCTCCACTGTTCACAAGCCAGGCAAAGTATTGGCTCCTAAAGAGATTCGTCAACTAGGGAAGATGACTTCAGGAGAACGAGAAGTGAATACAACAATGATAGGTTGCATAAATGCTGTTGGAAACGCCGTACCTCCTGTATTCATATACCCACGGATTTTCTACAAAGATAATATGTTGAAAAGAGCTCCACCTGGTTCTTTGGGCGTGGCTAATCAATCAGGGTGGTCAACGGAACCAATTTTTAAAAAGTTTTTGGATCATTTTATTAAATCCGTTAAACCAACAAAAGAAAATCCAGTTCTCTTCACAATGGACAACCACGAGACATATCTCCATTGAGATAATTTACAAAGCCAGAGAGAATGGAATTGTATTATTGACTTTGCCTCCACATACATCCAATAATTTGCAACCACTAGATCGCACGGTTTTTGGACCATTTAAAAGTCAATACAGCCAAGCAGCCGACTGATGGGTGCTCAATAATCCTGGTAAACCTATTACTATTTATGACGTAGCAGAAATAGCTGGCGAAGCATATGTAGTCTCTTTTACACCAAAAAATATCATAAAAGGCTTCGAGGTTTCAGGCATTTATCCATACAATAGAAAAGTATTTTCAGACGAAGATTTCTTATGCTCATATGTAACAGATCGTCCAGACCCAAGCCAAAATTTTACTGGAAACCTGTCTGAAAATCAAGAACAGCCTGATATTGAAGTCGTCGAAACTGATCAAGAAAAGCCGATACTTAATTTGGACTTACAACAATCCGTTGACCAGATCTCTAGCCAAACCTATCCAGATAACTTTGATCAAAACGAACTATTTGGAAATTTTGTTATTCAGGCCATCCCAGAACCAGTTCCGCCATTCCAGAAAGTTGATCAGTTGATACCAGACCCACCTGTATTCCGAACTCTGCTTAAGAGTATTGATCCACAAATAACACCCGAAACCGTCCGCCCATTCGAAAAAGCTGGTCCTCGAAAAGGTGCTCAACGTGGAAGAAAACCCGGAAGAACCAGGATTTTAACTGACACGCCAGAAAAAGATGAAATTCTAGGTGAAGCATTTAAAAAAGCTGAAAAGAAGAAAATCGCAGTCCAGAAAACGAAGAAGAAAAAAAACGCAAAAGCTGCTCTAAAAACAATAATTGCTGCCACCGCTCTTTCATAATCTGGTTCCTCAGAAGTTGACGCTAGCTGCACTAAACATTATCCAACTCCTCTGCTGGCTAATATTTTTTCTGAACCTGGTCCTTCCAACGCACTTTCGAATGAAAACACTGAGAAATCTGGCGAAAAAAAAATTTAAATAATTCAACAAGAGAAGTTATCGTTCGTTAGATGTATTAAGTGTAAAACTTATTCCAAAGACAAAAACCAAATGCTCAAATGTAGTTTTTGCAATCATAGCTATCATATTTGTTGTGTTCCGAAGTCACACAGAGAAAACTTTGAGTCTGATGTTGAAGGTGAAGGTTTCGTTTGCGTGGCATGCTTCGTATTAACACTTTCGATGCCAAGCACCGAAATATGGGTCGAAATATAATTCGTTCGTGTGCCCACAACCCGAATCCGAGTCGTCGCTATAAGTAGCTATTTATGACTTCTGTTCATGCCCAGGACCCGACTAGCGAGACCGAAAATCTAAGTATGATAAGGGTTGTCGAAAATAAAGTATGTGAATGGTATTTCTTTTATAAATTGTCATTAGAAACACCTCTTCCGTTTAAAATAGGGTAATTGAGCGTGTCTTGGGAACATTCCAGTAAGTATTATTACAAAAATGGCAAGTTTACAGATGCCGTGCAAAGTTACTTGTAAAATATTCGTTGTTACACACGCCATCTATTGAGACATGACCGAACTAAAATTTATCGTGCAAATACTACTCATTTTGTGAAGTTACATCTTCATGGTGATGATTAAATATTTTTTATAATCTTATTTAAATATTATTGTTTCGTGTCAATATCATTCGTAAAGATCACTCATTCAATTTCTACAGGTATAAAGTAATGCAATTTTTTACAATCTCTTTAGTGGTTTACTCGAGTTGAGGTAACTAGCAGACATAATTATTTTCGCATTTTTATAAGACCTAGGTAGGTAGTGTGAGGTTATGTAGTTTACTGTGTACATTAAAAATGACGTCATTTGTTTTAGAAATAAAACTGCGAAGTATGTATTAAATCTTTTATATTAAAAAAAACAACGTAAAATTACACTACTTACTAAGAACACATCACGGTGAATGAATACGCAAGGTAACCCGTAAAATGGGTTAGGTATTCTTGCGTATTCACCCTAAAATTACTAAACCTATTTTTATAGCTTAGGCTTAGGGTATATCACAAATATTAGTATTTGTGATATACCCGAAAGCATTCTAGGTTGGTTGTGGCACGTGGGACAATAACATAAAGTGTTAACTCTTTTTTTTGTTGTATCCCAGCAGTGTTTACACCTTCTTCTTTTCGTGTTTCCACTAGAGTCTCTGGGCAAGTGCACAGGTAAATGAATTACTGTTTCACTTGCCTGTCCACTTGCATGGGCCTGTTCGCTGCCATTTTGAGGAGGTGGTAGCAAATTCATTATAACCTCCTCTCTAAATTTATAATATTCCATTTTTTTTATTTTTTTTGGTACAAGTAGTAGGCATTTAGCATCATCATTTGGAAGACGTGAATGCCTACTTTCTTGTACCAACGCATGGATTTGTGTTCGCAAGTGTAGTAAGCCAACATTTGGTCTTGCCTATCAACACCACTCATGAATTGGTTATATTTTAAAACTATTTCGGGTTTTAAAATAAGTTGACCTCTTTTATTGGTCACTGGCTTTAGTTCTGGAGAATGAGTGGTGCTGATAGTCAAGACGTCACGTTGGTCACGCCATTTAAACACAAATACCGCTGCGATTGTACCTGAAGATGCTACCACCTTTTGACAATTTTGTTTTAATCACTGCTGGGTTTCCTTTGCGGTTGGCTCTTAAAGTTCCAGTAACATTCGTGCCATTACGCAACAGGAACTCTGAGAGTCTGACACTATTATAGAAATTGTCCATGTACACGTGGTGCCCTGATCCAAAATAATTTTGTAAAAGTTTTGCCACCACCTTATCTGTGTGGCCTTTCCCTCCTACATCTTGGTCACGTTTTCCTTTGTATATGTGAATTTTGAGGGAAAGGCCAGTAGGTGTGGCCAGCATGTACAGCTTGATGCCGAATTTGTGGCGCTTGCCTTTCATATATTGGCGGATTCCGCAACGTCCACGGCTTGAAATTATTGATTCGTCTATAGACAATTCTTCGCCGGGATTATATAATTCCGCCATTCTACTATTAAAATACTCAATCAAGCTGTCCAAATTATGCTGGCCAAACCGTAAACATCTAAATATTAACAAAAATACATTTTTTGACGTAAATTTATTTGCAAATAAATTATATAAATAATTTTTCCTCCAGGAGTCTGAGTATCGGTTAACTTTAACAGTTCCCTTATGGAATAAAATACCTAAAAAGATTAAAATCTTTTCCACAGTTAATGGTGTCCATCTGCGGATTCTTGCTTGTGGTGCGGTGCATTCCGACAATATCTGACTTGCACACTCGTTTGTGGAACTCACAATTTGCTCCAAATATTGCGTAGAAAATAATAATTTAAAAAAGTCAAAGGGCGTGGTAACATTATTTTCAACCCGTACCTCCTCTCGAGAGGTGAAAACTGGAGGAGGGGATTCGCGTTGATGCAGGGTCCAGTCTTCGCCCTCCGGTTCTTGCGCCGAATTTTCTAGATCCGATTCTTGGTCGCTATCATCGCTACCGCTGCTACTCTCTTCGAAGTCGCTGAAAAAATACAGTCTAATTAGGTCTTGTGCCTTGGACCTTCCATTTGAGGACTCAAAAAGACCTAATCGGTTCGTTTTTAATGAGCTTATGGGTTTCTAATCCCTTGCTGATGATTTTTACGACTGTTTATGTAAGGAATGTAATTTTGTTTCAAATAACAGGGTATTCGCAATCAGTCTTATTATGTATTTTTATTTTTGGTTCTTTTACCCACGCCTTTCCCTTTCGGCGTGGGTAAATCCGGTCGGAGGCACGGCCGTTTGGCGGTCTGGTCGGTGAGTATGTTCGTCCTTTTCGCCGCTTGCAGCAAAGCCGTCATATCAATCCGTCATATCAATTGATATGACGGCTGCTCCCGGCGCCGCCACTGCTCCCGGCGCCGCCACCCCTGGACCCGCCGCTGGCTTCGGGCCCGCCGCGTCTGTCCTGGGCTCCGCCGCTGCCCTCGGCGCCTCCACCCCCGCCGAGGCCGCATCCCCCAGGCCTGCCGTAGTCAGCGGCGGTCTGAGGCAGTGACCCCGACGGGACCCAGTCACTCGGATTTGTATCCTCGTCTTGCCTAACAAAAAGTTTTAAATATGTAATAGGACTTATAGGTTAGATAATTATCGATGGCAATAATAACTTCAAAGAAAACCACTTAAATACTCATAATAAACATTACAGCTAAAAATTTTTACTTGTAGTTATAAAAATTATGAATACTTACAGTAATCCGACAAACTCCATTGTTAATTATAATCCACGCGCTAACGTCTTAATTGAAAACTGCAACATATCTTTTTACCATTCAATATCAGGCTATGGTCATCGGACCTTATTGCCTAGTCTCACGTATATTGCTTTATTTAGTTCAGGGTTAGTTTAGGAATCTAAAAAAAATATGGACTAGGAGAGCGCAAAATAGAACAGAGTGGAAAGAGATGGAGGAGGCCTTTGCCAAAGTTGGGCAAACAGACCGGGTTGTCGGTGTAACCGACTCGCCAGAGTCGTTAGGTTAAGATTCAAACTATGTAAAAATTGTTGTGTCTGAATAAAGGCTTATATTATTATTATTATTATTCCTTTATTTCCACTTAAACACATATAAATTATATTTTTAAATATTAGAATATAAAACATATAAAAACATTTAAAAATATAAAAAATAGTAGCCCACCGGTATCGGGAACAGGGTCCAAGCTACCGGCGGTCAGGGCTCCAGAGAGAGGAACCTCCTAACAATGCGAGCCGTGTCCAGGAGTACCGCTTTCTGGATCAAGCCCTTGACCCAGCTGCCCAACGAGAGCCTCCTCAGGTGTTGGTCGAGGCTCTTGGCTATCAAGCCATTGGCTGTGACGACTATCGGTACAATGATCGCTGAGTCCACATCCCACATGTCGACAACCTCGCGAGCCAAGTCAAGATACTTGATTTGTTTATCTTTCTCGGCTTTCACGAGAAAGATAAACATTTCCTTTTTTTTGTAGGAACGGACAGCGGCCTCCACCAGCAGCACAAGTGCACCGTGCAGCTTGCGTGTGGCAAATATGGCTCCAAGAGCGTGTTGATTATGGGGAGCCCTGGTGATCGTTCTTGTCCCAGCGGCTCATCAGGGCTCCCCCAATAAACTATGAACTTTTCCTCAAGTTTTTTTTTATTTTACTGTCATCAGCATTACATTACCCTTTGTATCTAATTTCCATCACACACAAACATGAAGTGAAGACTGAACAGGTAAGGCTGATAATAGGCGAGTATGAACTAGATAGGTACTAGACTTCATTGTACTACGACAAAAAATGATCCTATTTGTTGGTTGAGGTGTGTACCTAGGAGTTAGGGTGTTTTTTTTAAATAAGTATATTTTTGGCATGGCTACATAGATCTGTAAATATTTTGTTAGTACTTTTCATAAACAGATCAGACTCGATTCATACCACAAATCTCGGTTCGACGTTTTACGTCGATTAAAATTTTAAATTACGTCGTTAAGAATATAGGATAATTATACCTAATATCAATTCACCTAAAAATAGGCAGTACGGTCTGATGACTATAGTCGGATATTTAATGGCCATAAACTAGAAAGATTATTGTATGCTCACAAAACAATGTTAAAAATATGTAGGCATATCCTTTTTATAGGTTCTCTTGGCGTAAATGTTATGATTTAATTACGAAAACAAATAAAAATATAGGTAAACAAAGAACAAAATACTTTATTTTGATCTTTATCAAATTTTGTAGGTGACGGTCACAGGCGTTTGACAACCCTGTACCCACCCAGCTGGCGCTGAGTGGGCGTGGCTTAGTGAACTCGGCTACCGAGTGCTTGGGCATAGGGGTCCCGTTACGTAATCATCGCGCCGATGGACTCGACTGACGGGTTGTTATGTATTTGCGAGACACATTTTAGGGCCTGCGGATTAGCATGAAGTCTAGAGACTAGGCAGTGAAAGTGTATGAACACCCGGATGCTGTATACCTGAAAATAAAATTAATTGTTTTATTACTTGTTTTAGGAAAACTTGTTATGAAAAAGTGGAGACGGATAAGAGATGCCTGGTTGAGAAAACTAAAAGATAAAAAGAATTGCAAGACGTCTGGTTCCGCTGTCTCAAACACGAAGCCCTACAAATACCATAATCAGATGCTATTTTTGAAAAAAGTAGTTGCTGCTGGTGAAACGCACGAAAGCGTCTCTGCTAAACAAACTGAAGACCACACGGAAGAGACACCACGACATCGAATGAACCTACAAACGAAGATGACAGTGTGACTACAATGACAAACTTGACAATGACAGTCAAAAGGACAAACAAAATCTACCCCCCCCCTCAAAACGCAGAGCACCAGCCAAAAGAAGTTTTAATGAAATTGATGCCAAAATGATGTCCATTGACTATTAGATAAAACCGAAGAAAATTGAGCAGGATGATCGCAATTTATCGTTCTTCAAAGGTATTTTGCCGTCCTTGGCTTTGCTTGATGATGACCAAACTTTGGAATTCCAATCAGGGGTGATAAACCTATTACAAAATATTAAACATAGGAGAATTGGCCAGTCAACTTATGAATGGTCAGCCTATACACAAACATCTGGTGCTAGTCACTATCAATCCCAGGGCTATTTTAGCAGACCACAGCCTACTGATAGTGCACTATCGCCAGTACAACCTGTATACAGTGATGCTAGCAGACCACAGTCTACTGATAGTGCACTATCGCCATTACAATCTGTATACAGTGATGCTACGTTAGATCTGTCTGAGTTTTAAAAATAAAAGTGAGTACCTTAAAAATATCGCTAGTTTTTTTTCTGGGCAGATACTTTTCCTCCAACGAGTATCTTGCTTTTTTAAATCCTTTTCCAATAGTTTAAGAAGTTCATCAAAAGTAGACATTGACATACGAAAGTAATTGAAAAATTTCGATTCATCACCTCGTAACTGACTCATAAGTAAACTGTAAGCACCCTCTCTAGATCTTTGGGCTATAAGTGGATGCTGCCAATAACGTCGAATCTTCCTTCTTCGACGATAGTACCAATACAACACGACAGCGTCCATCCTTGTAGAATAGCGGCGGTATACTGCGAGTTTTCTGTTCACAGATCGCATCCAGTAATGACGGATCCGTTGAACGTTATACGGTGTCGATGTGTGAACAGAGCATGACGTATCCGTTAAAAACGTACCAGTAAAACGGACTCCCATGTGTGAACGGGCCGTAACAATCAGTGACGAAATAGGTGACGACTAACAGTGCTACGCGTTATTGGACGATGGTGCGACCGTATCACTCATTGATAGTTCGCTCGCCACCAAACTAGCGGGTCCGTGTGTTCCTCTATCGTTAAAAACCGCGGGTGGCTACGGAGTAACAGACTCAGTCTCGCGAGTAGTACAAGTGCGCGTGAAAGGTCCTAATGGACAGTGCCATAACATTAAATGTCGTACAATGGTATACGTAAACCTACCAACGCAATCAGTGTCCGCCTCAGCAATAAATGACAACGCGCACCTAAGCGATTTGGGTTGCGTGAAAATGCCAAGCCGATGCTGTTTCTCGAACAGGACAACTGGGAGCTGCTAGTCAGTCAGGACATCCGCCAAGGAAGTTCCGGTAAGCTAGTTGCCTCACTTACTAAGCTAGGTTGAGTCATCCATGGACCATTAAATAATAATAAAGACAGTATCAATTGTATGACCGTTTCCCTTCCAGATTTGCATGGCCTTCCTTTTTTCGTTCCTGATTTGGATGACCTAGTAAAGTCACAATTTGAACTAGAATCGATAGGCATTTCAGAGAACTTTCGTAAACATAAGGATGTCGAAAGGGCTTTTTGGGTGGGAAATCATCAAATAACTTCTCCCGCTCTGGGTGGAGCGGGAGGGCGTGTCAGACTTTTACTGACTAAAACCCACCCGTGTTCCCTCAGTTGCCTGTGTGCCAGGGGCCGTGGTATCTCTTTCGAAAAACCCGCACCCCCACCGAGAATCAGCCTGGGATTCCCGACACCCAGGGCGTCTCCTGCGAAGGCCACGGCTGTGAGGGCGCATGTCCTGCATCTCCCTCCCGTGCGCCGCCTCCCTCTTTGCGAGCATAACTGCTTCGCTGAAGGAGGCGACTGCTAGCCATGCACTCTCGCTCCGTACCATGGCCTGGACCAGGGGGTCTACTCTCTAAGTCCATCAACGACAATACGGGACCATCCGAAGGTTGTTCGAAACTAAGGTGTGAACCCTACTCCCGATTGATTTCGGATTCATATGTTTAGAACGGAACCATAGACAATATTCGTGAACGAATGACGCATGACGATAGAGTTGAGCTATTTTACCGGTCGATTACCGGTTTATTTAACTCGTGGTTTTCAAGCTTTTAAACAAAAATTATTATTGCTATTGATAGCAAATTACCACATTTGAAACGCTATACTTTTTATTATATCTTTAAAAATTGATTACAACTATTTTTGCCATTTTTGTTCGGATCTTAGCCTCTATCCCGTTAATACCTTTGCCTTCCTTTTTTTGACGGCAATTTTCAAGTGAAATGCCGGTATCATTGTAAACATAGTAAATAACACAAGATAATACGCCGCGCGAACTTTCCGTGTTTAATTAGTTGTAAAATGGCCCCAACCGCTCCAGTCCAGCAGCAACTCACGCGCGAATAGAGGCACTCCTCAATTTTATGAGTGAGAACAGCGAATTAGCTCGTGGACTATTGAGGGGTGCTGACGGGAGACTCCGTTCAAAACGGCTGTGGGACAGCCTGTGCAACTCTCTTAATTCAATGGGAAGTTGCACAAAGTCCGTGGAGCAGTGGCAAAGGGTGAGTTTAATACATTATTCGTCGATATTATTATTATTGTAAGGCCTTTACTGATGACAAGTAAAGTGCATACATTGATAATCAGACATCCTCCCAATACTTATCTGTAGGAGGACCAACGAGAATACCGGCTTTTATGTAAAATTAACTATTTTAGGTGTGGGCTGATAAAAAACATTTGACCAAAAAAGCTGCTGGAGCTGCCAGACGGTCAGCATCTGCTACAGGTGGAGGCCCATCAGTAGCACCAACCCAAGTGGAATTAAGGATACTGTCAATTATGGGAGAAGGTTTTGGAGAGCCACAAACAGAAGCAAGCGTATCAGCTTTTCCATTGGTAATAATAAAATTTATAATTTATGATAGAGTCTGTCTAATGAAAGCTGACAGTGATTTTTTCATGTTTTCAGAAATTGACAACACTGCTGCAAATGTCACTGTTGTTGTTCATATAACCTCTTACGAAAACAATTTGTGTTTATTGTGCCATATTTCAAGTAAAACGATGCCTAAAACTTTAAGAAGCAGTGCGAGAAAGTTGCTATACGCTATGATAAATAATTATAACCGAGTGAAAAGCGATCGCAAGGCCGCGTTTCAAGAAAAAGTACAATTGTTTACAATAATTTCGAAAATTAGTGGTAAGCTATTGAATTGGTTTTGATACTATGTAAACAGGATGTTTATTTATTAGACCTGTTCTATCAATATAACAGTTTTAAATGTGGAATCATAATTGATAAAGCGATGAGACATCGCGTGGCAACAATAAAATGTTTGTAACATTCATCATGTGTCTTTTGCAGACGAATGCATTAATGATCCGAAGAAGCTTTACGCAATCCGTACTTCAATTGATAAATTGAAAGCCTTGCAAGAAACTGATTTATTAAATCTGAAACACAATACCTTGAAAAAATCTCTTCCATGACTGGTCAGTATCCTTAAAGTGTATTTGTTACTACCTATTTCTGATTGTATGAATGTTGTATATTATACATTTTGGGCAAAGGCACAGTCTATGTCATCTTTTGTATGATGGTTTGTTGATCTAGTAGCACAAGTTAAGTTATAATGTGCAGACAGACAAGAAAGATTTGCATTATTGTATCTTCTTTGGTTGCAGGTGTTAGTATGAGCACTCTGTGGCGTGTGAAAAAAGAAGGATCATTAAATAATGAAGTATGGCACACTCCAGGAAAAAAAAACGCCCACACAAGCCTACTGTTTCCAATTGCCATAAGAAACAAAGTCAATGAGTTTTACATAGTTAAAAAACAAGTACCCACTCTGAGAACATTATTAGTAGACCTCCGGGAACCAATTCAATTTTCTGGTTGTATGGAAACACTGAGGCAGATATTATTTAGAAATGGGTTTGAATTTAAGAAAAATAGAAACGAGAGATCTCTTCTTATAGAACGCCATGATATAGCAGCTTGGAGACACAAATATTTGAGAACAATTGCTCTGAAGCGAAATGAAAACAGGCCACTTATATTTTTAGATGAAACCTATGTCCATCAAATTTATAAAGTCAACAAATCGTGGCAAGGGCCTTCGGTGAGTGGTGTTACAGACAAGATTTCCATGGGAAAAAGGTTTATAGTGGTCCATGCAGGTTCTGAACATGGTTTCATACCAAATGCATTCTTGACATTTAGTACAAAATCTAAGCTGGCTGATTACTATCAGGACATGAACGCCTCAAATTTTATGAAATGGCTGCAAGAAAAGCTGATACCAAATTTGCCACAAAATAGTGTGGTAATAATGGATAATGCTAGTTACCACGTCAAGCAAATCAACAAGCCACCCTCGATTCAAAACCGAAAAATTGAAATTTGAAACTGGTTGGCAATTAATAGAATTCCTTATGAAGACTGTTACTCAAAGGCTGAGCTCCTTTGCCTGGTAAATGAAAACAAACCCATACCCCAGTATGAAGCAGAAGAGCTTCTTAAACAACATGGCCATGTTGTTTTAAAACTACCTCCATATCATTGTGATCTGAACCCGATTGAGATGATATGGAGTTTAGCTAAACGCAGAATCGCAAGCAAAAATATAGGAGTACCAGCTAAAAAAATGGAAAAACTAATTACAGAATCATTTTCTAGTATTTCTCCAAATGAGTGGAAAAAATGTACAGACCATGTCGTTCGTGTTGAAAATGAGTATAAAAAGAAAGACAGAATACTAGAAAATGAAATAGAACCGTTTATTATTAACCTAGACGATGATAGTGACAGTGATGATGACAGTGACGGTTCCTTTGGTGACATTGAATTCCTCGAATCAGACTTCGATTATGATTCGTAACTTTTTGAATATTGTTCTGTATTAAACGTCATATTTGTATAAAAATCTGTTTTATTATTTTTGTAATCCATTTTCCTAGATTTTCTGCTATGGAAATCTTCATAGAAGAAAATATAGTACCTATTAATGCATAGAATTAGGATACGTACCTAATCAAATGTTTAAAAAAAATATGACCTACTTATCAATATTGTGTAATATTAATTTCTATGCGACTTGTAACAACCAAAAGATCATAAACGCTTATCTACATAGTTTTTTGCATTATGACGTCCTATTGTTCTGTAATAAAAAATAAATAAATATTCTGTACGTATAAAAATATTCAAGTATCAAATACGTTTTATCCTAGTTGATCTGGGGATACACGACCTAATTTTTTAAAATTTGCCGCCCTTTTTCACTCTCAGCTTTCAATAGACAGACTCTAGTACGTAAGTTTATTCCAATTATAAAAAATAACAAACAACAGCAATATTTATTTAAAGATGCCTGTAATTGATTTAATTGTAATTAATGCTTTGAATTTATAATAACATAATTATGTTGTATGGAGTCCTTGCTGTGACTTTATAAATTATAATTACAGTATTTAACAGATACTTAAATAGAATATTTGTTGTATCCAACAATGATATTTAGTAATTGTTGTACAGGGTCCACCTGTTAGTCAAGACCCAGTACCCGGGACACCCACCCTAACATCTGCTGATACACCTGCCAACCCACTTTCTCATGAGCGAGGTTCTCTGTCCACTGAGGCACTGGAGCAGGAGTTGCGAATGCAAAATCGGCAAAGTAAGTATTATTGTTCAGTAAAAAAAAGACGTAAACTATGTTTCAGAATTTTTTTTAAATGACTAAAATTTATTTCATTTGTTTACAGCATTAAATGCTCGTCGTGTACGTCCACGACTTCGACGACACCTCGCTGCCGACTCAGCAAGAAGCAGAATTATTGAGGTGGAAGAACAGAGGCTTCTAGTTGAAATAAGGAGAAATGAGGTGCTTGATGAAATAAAGGTTGCCATTCTGGACCTCTTTCGCTTGGTACGAGAACACATTCATAGAAATATTTAAATTGCCAGCTAACTCTTGTAAACGGCAGCAACATGTTTTTTATATTTTTTTTATTTTTTATTAATGTTATTCTAATTTATCTTATTGTATTAACTTTTATTTCCTGAGCCCCTCATTTCTTTTGTCGCTTGGAGTCTCTGATCTTTCAACTCAATAATTAAATAGAAGTCTGTTAATAGGAATGATTCAAGACTGATATAGAAGACAAAGAAATTGGTTTCTGTTGATTGGCAAAAAAAATCTGTTGATTGTATGTTTATTTTTTTATTTGGGATTAGTCTAGAATAAAAGACTATGTTTTGATTGTTAATTTTATTCAGGTTAGTCTAGAATAAGAAAAATCTTTGTATTGATTGTTATAGTGTATCGTTGATTGTTAATTTTATTCAGATTGGTCTAGAATAAAAGAAATCTATGTTTTGGTTGTTATTGTGTATCGTTGATTGTTCATTTTATTTAGATTATTAGCTATATGAGACTGAAGTAGACAAAACTAAGTACCTAGCAATAATTTAGGACTACAATACATAAATAAAAGGAAATCTATGTTTTGATTGTTTGATTGTTCTAGTGTTTTGTTGACTGTGAATTTTATTCAGATTATGTATTAGATATTTGAGACTGAAGTAGAAAACTAAGAGAAACTAAGTGCGTAGCAATAACTGAAGACTATAATAAAGAAAATATTTTTTGATTGTTATAGTGTATTGTTGATTGTATATTTACTCTTTATTCACTTGATTGGTGCCAATAAAAAAAAAACTATTTTGTTCATAAAATATAATGCTTTTATTGTATACATCTTTTTAAATTAAAATCTTCCGCCAGTCCCAACACCCATTATGTCCTGTAAAAAAAATAAACAGTTTGTAAAATATTTATTTTACCCTAATCAATAATATTAATACCCTATGTATTTATTGACATGTAAGTATTATTAGGAGAGTAGTTTTCTTATGAGACTGCATACATACCTATTTCTCTCCAGCAATTGCACTAATCTGTCCCTCGCTCTTTGCCCTTGCTGAAGAGCTTGATGAGCGGACGTAGACTCATCGCGCTGCCCTCCCTGTCTACTACGCTCTAACGTCAGGTCTTCTTCAGTAAGAGTTGGTGCTTCTAAGCCTGCCCGATTACACATATTGTGTAAAACACAGCAGGCAATAACAATTTTACCTAAAAAAAAATTACTGTTCACTAGTTCAATGCATTATAAGATAGTTACAATGTAAATTGTAACAAATACCTGCTGTGACGGGTGCATAATGCAGCTCTCTTGCTGCTAAGAGGTATCTCCATCGGCCTTTTAAAATTCCAAATGTGCGCTCTATGGTGGAGCGAGCACGTTTTTGAATGTTATTGTATCTCCCTTCTGGAGAATCTTCGACAGCATTGTCTATTGGAGTCATCATGAATTCCCGAAGTGGGTACCCAGAATCCCCTGTAACAAACATGGCATGGTAAACAATTGCTGCATAATAAATCTGCCACATGGAACACATTGAACTCATAATATACTAATAAATAAAGAAAATATTTTAGACTGTAAAAAACCAAATAACAGCCAGTTGAAAAAAATAAGGATTAGAAATGTTTATAACGAACCACATACCCAATAGATATGGTGCCTCCTGTTGTAGACTCTCCAGGTGCGCTTTAACTTCATGGTGTGACCAAATGAAGGAGTCATGGGTTGCTCCACCATAGGATGCATCAACATTTAAAATAGTGCATTCTGCATCACATATCTGTTACATACAGAAAATAAATTGTTTTTTTTGAGAACTCGCGACTACGATCACAAACTCAAATATAGTTATGACAGACCTATTCTCATGTAAAAGTTAAGCCACTAAGTAGCCGTCATTAGTTAGATATTTACTAAGTTTTTATGTTTTAAAACTTAATGCATTCTCTTTTATTTTAAGGTAAGTAAATCTTTTTACATAAAAAATTGGTACTTACAACTTGGACATTTAAAGAGTGAAAATGTTTCCTGTTAAAGAAACGCTCTTCATATTCACTGGGTTTCACCAATGCTACATGTGTACAGTCAATGCAGCCAACTACTCCTGGCAGGCCATATTTTTCATAAAATCTGTAAACATATCGCTTATTAAAATTAAAAAGGCTAATCTATTTAAGTGCACACTCTTTAAGTGTATAAACACTCTTCAATAGATAGGTAGCCATTGTTCAAACGACATGTTTCAGTCTTAAGCAGTTTTGGCAAAATTTTATAAAATGCCTGGGTTTGTTTTAAAACAAAGGTACAAGTTTTTATACTTACTGTCTTTGAATAAAGTTCCTCTCGGCCAAATTCTGTGGAAACTTCATGTATTTTTGAGTGATTGAGGGGCTACTTAATACATTTGTAACATCCCGCAGACAGCGTGACACTGTCTGTTGTGCCATTGGGACGTCACTGCTAAGGCCCACTGCACCTTGATAGCTCCCCCGGGCATAAAAATTAAGAGCAGCAAGGATCTAAAAGTAAACAAAACAACAGTAAATTGTTGGGACATATTGGTACCTAACACAACTCAATACTTTGCAGAATCTACAATATGTATATATTTCTTGCATCATTCAATATTCTTAGTATAACGGCACGCAAACTTAGAACAAAAAATGTACACCGTATGAGTATACGGTGTACATTTTTTGTTCTAAGTTTGCGTGCCGTAACCATAGAGTTATGGTTGGAAGAAACGAACAAGACAGGCCTCCTCACCCCCTTCTATCATTCTTCACCCCTCTTTCGCCAGGTGCCAAAACCATAGACTATTTACAAATGTCACTGTCAAATTTAGGCGGTTTTCGAATATGTTATCAGTTTTCCGCTTCTGCTATTTATATACCGCCATTACAGTTTTGTTGTTGATCGAGTGAAGTTTGCGTTAATTAATTTCCGTACTGTCTTATCCTCTCAGTGATTAAACTGTAATATTTTGCATTGGTGGCAAATGAGTACATATAACACTGTCCAGCTAAAAATAACATTTCCAAAATAATAAAAAGCCAAATTAAGTCTAACCACTCAAACGTCCGAGTTTGACAGCTGCCACCGCCTAGTACGTCCACGCGCGCGCGGGAGTACTAAGCGGTCAAGCGCCCCATGCCGTCACCGATTTAGAGCCTATTTTCTAACAAACGCCTACTGTTATGGCAAATTAAAAAATAACTGTATGTAGCTGACATTATAAGGAATCAAAATATGTGAAAACTAAATTATAACTCTTATCGTATAAAACAGAGTTGAAATATATACAAAAACTTAGCGAAAAACCGGCACACCTCGGCAAAATTTTTGCTTGTCGACTTTAACTCATTTAAAAACATCGTAACAGACTTTGGATGCTTAGAATTTGTAGATATTCTGAAAGAATGAATCTTCAGGATTATTTCAATATATAACACGAATGCAATCGGATAATAAATACATTACTACTTACATTTTAAAGGGGGCAGCCTTTAAAATGTAAGTAGTAATGTATTTTTTTTTTTCACAGACACTTCAAAACAATTCAATACACTTGACACAAAGTTTGTAAACAATTCTTTTTTTTTTTAATCTTGCTGTCGCCCAGAGTGTTGTTGTAGTGACCAAAAGACGCGTTATTTAATAAAGAACCATCTAGTGGAACACTCGTGAACCTCTTGAACGTTGTCAAAGATAAAAACACGTTTAAAGTGGGTTAGTCATCTGGGCTACTATAGTCGCCCTAACGTTTAACGCTAAAAATTTTTGGGCGGCCATAGTCGCCCGGACGTTCCAGTGGCTATGTACTCATTTGGCTTGCTTTCTTGTGAAACACTTAAAAAATAAATTAAAAAGGCCTTCCTTGACCATGTGTTAAAATTAGTAATTTTCAACTCGTGTTGTATAGCAAATAAAATAATAAAAGGCACAGATATATCCCGATTAATAGGAAAATCTCTTCCGAGAATGCAACCTAAGGCATATTTATTTTATTTATTATAAATACATATACTAAATATAAAACTAAATTAAAAAATAAAAATCTTTATAAGTATTTGTTGTTTCATTTACATATTTCTCAGTAGTTCTCTGTAACTTAGAAGTTTTACATTGTTGGATTTGAGCTACGAACAAAAAAAAAGATCTGAAAACAGTACCTACAATAGGGTAAGTGAGGCTTTCTGTGTGAGCTTTTGCCTAAAACTCAACAACTAAATTTAAAAAAAAACGAACTGTCATGTTTTAAACTTCCAACTTTTGACATCTCTACTGACCATTTTTTCTCTATGGGAGTGGGTCGTCTGATACGTAGTATCTCTATGTAGTCTGTGGATTATACCATTACCTACCTTCATTCTTGGATGAACACCATTTCGTCGCATTTGTTGAGGCAAAAGATGTAATAGATCCTCACACAAATTCTCAAATAATTCCCGTGTGAGCCTATAGTTCCCTATAAACTCAACGTCGGGAATACTCGCCAACCGAAAGTTTTGGCGTAAGTATAGTCGGCGTCACCTCCGCTCTTCTTGTAAAAGTTCTTCGAGCATTAAAAAAGCAGCCATAATAAAAAAAAAAATTGTAGAACTCTAACTTTCGTCAACAACGCGAGAACTATTTTGTTGTCGCATCAACTGACATAACGATCCGTCAAAACAAGTGTCAAAATAAACTTTTCGGACGGGCAAAAACACATCGGGAGTAAGGACAACTGTCAAATCGTGTTGTCATTCATTCTTAGTTCGGGCTGCTAACTAATCATATGTCCGGACGTGATGCGGAGTAGGAAACGCCCGTAACAAAGGCCGTATCTACGGATTTCGTGCTTAGAGAGTAGACCCCCCAGGGTCGGACGCGAGAGATCGCGCTGCCGATCACCTCCACGAGGACACGGCGGTGCTCCGCTTAAGCCGGGCAGACCTCCACCGTATGCTCCACCGTGTCCTCAGGGCGATCTTCGCAATGGAAACACCCGGGCGTTTCCTCCCGCCCTATCCGAAACCTCTCGAAACAGCCATGTCCGGTGAGGACCTGTGTCAGGCGGAAGGTGAGGACGCCATGCCGCCTCTCAAGCCACTCTTCAAAGAGGGGACTTACCGCCGCAATCGTGGCGTGCCCAATGTCGAAAGGGCTTCAGCTGTGTTAGACAGCACTAGCCATCGTACTCCTGACCAATCACAGTGGGAGGTAGATTTGTTATGGAAACATGACAATATTCAGTTGCCTGATAATTATCATCAGGCACGGCAAAGGTTGTACGGGATAGAGAAGCGTATGCGCAAGGACGCTAGTTTCGCCGAGGCATATTCGGCCCAAATAGGTAGGTTGGTAGACGAAGGTTACGCCCGCAAAGTAACAGGCAACATAGACGGCTTGCCGGTTTGGTATTTACGGCACTTCGGGGTCGTTAACTCGAACAAACCGGGCAAGCTGCGTCTAGTGTTTAACGCGGTCACCAAGTCCCATGGGTCGTGTCTAAATGACAACCTACTAACCGGACGTGACCTGCTGAATTCGTTGCTCGGCATATTATTAAAATTCAGGATAGACCCCATAGCATTTTCAGGGGATATCGCGGACATGTTCCTAAGAACAAGAATAAGGGCGCAAGAACAAAGCGCGCAATTATTTTTATGGAGAGGCGCGGATCACCATAAGGAACCAGATACATACGCGATGAATTCCATGATATTCAGTGCAGCCTGATCGCCTACCACGGCAATATACAGGGTTATTTTGCAACCACCATCCAAATTTTCAGAAATGATTTAGAATCGATAACCTTATCAATTAATGAAATAAAAAAAGTAAAAAATTACATGATTTTCACCATTGTCCGCTACTAAAATCACGTTTGGAATAAATACAGTTCAACAATAGGTTGTTGAACTTGACTGCACACGCGCTTACCTCAAAATTCGGGAATGCACACAAACAGCACGAACTACGCCCCCCTCCCTCACACGTCGCGCCCCGCACAGACCCCGGTCGGCCATGCGCCGGCGGTTTTTTTTTTAGTTGACCGTGACCTAGTTTTTTTTTGTGTCTTGTTTTTTGTTTCACTTTTTGGGTTTTGTTTTGTTGTAGATTGAGTATGTTTGTGTTTTATTTTTAAACAGTGTCTGCGATTGGATACGGACACTGTCTTTTTGTTGAGGTTTTTCGCATAAAGGGGTTACCTTTCCTTGTTAGCCGCATAAGTTTTTGTACAGTTGTACAGTACGCGTGTCCGCCCCCCACGTAGCCAGGTGTTCAGCTTGGACGTAAGGTAGGATTTTAGGGGGCACCGTGACCTAGTTACGTGCGAAAGTGTGCCATTTTTTATTGTCACTCTCGAGCGCAATACACACTGAGCCCGCCGGGCCGCGGAAAAAGCCCGGCGACACAACCCGGCGGCCTGTATGAAAAGAATCACGTCGGCAACATGCGCCCGCGCGTGTTTCCCGCCGACGTGTTGACGGCTTGGGTACGCCTGCGCTCAGTTGCCCGGCGACCAGGCCCAGTCGACAGTGTATGGGTGACCTTGGACTCGACGGGGGGCATAAAATGTGACAAGAACAGCGAATGTTTATAGTTGCCGACTCTATCTAACAGGCTGTCATGTACAGCAATGTTACCATGTAGAATAGAGTAAATTATCGATGTGTTTTACAAGCGTTTTCTTCAATATATGTAGCTTCAAAATAGCATTTAATGATTTTTCGTTGATTTAATTGAATTAGACAGTTATTCACTCCATTTAGAAAAAAAAAAATATTTTAATCAGTTTCAAAAATATTAAAATCTCGTTGGTAGTTTGGCATGGCAACACCACAAGATCAATGTCTTCCGTTGAGGTTGGTCGTTTTTTCTTGTGTTTATTTAAAATTTAAATAAACAAATAATCCTATTGTGCCATTAAAACGTTGAGTCTAGCATCTAGTTCCTCCGTTCCATTATCAGGTGTTAGAAATTCTAACGAGATAGTGACTCTTGGTGAGTTAGTGACTCTTAGTGAGATAGTGACTCTGATAAAGAATCGTGTTTCACGATGAAGGAAAACTTAAGAAAATGCATTAAGTGCGGATCCTCATCTTCACAAGATGCCAGCATCACATTACACCGTTTTCCAAAACCAGGCAGAACAAACAGTCTTCGGTATGTGATGGTATTACTTAGTTACCTACTTGTTGCTTTTCGAGTGCCTACTGCCTATATGGTTGTAAACTCAATGTAATTTTTTGTGTGAATCTAATTGTTTTTCACCTTCTTACATTCCTTTCAGTTGTGAATTATGGGCGAAATACTGCTTCCTGAATGAACCATGGTCATCTCCCGAATTCCAAAGAAAATTGTTTTCTCAACATAAAATGCTGTGCAGTAAACATTTCAAAAAGACATGTTTCATCGGTCAGAAGCTCTTTAGAACTGCAGTTCCATCTGAAGAATTGGATGAGGTTAGTCAATAAACATTTTTATGATAGGTAGGTAATATGGTGGTATTTTAACGTGGAGTTGCGGACACCAGTGTCCGCAACTCCACGTTAAAATACGTATTTTGCGTATGGGTGGGAAAATCGGTAATTGGATCCACCCCAGCTCCTCGAGGAAGAGAAACATTATTGTGACTGTATCTTATTAATAGATAGTGAATGTGTTGTCATCCTTAAGATAAGCCAATTGGGTGAAACAGTCCCAAATGGTATGAGGCTGATAACCCATACAATATTCTAAGTTGTTCAGTTTGAAGTTAACTGCTCCGAAAGTTTTCCCATGTACAGTCACTTAGACCCCATCACCCCGCACCTCCTTTCACCATTTAGTCCCTGAAAACTTTAGTCAGGCCTACCAATTTAACATGCGAGGATTGTACTGTCTCAAAAAGTTTCCACCTCACTCTCTTTAACCAATTTTTATTTTTAGGTTACGTATCCTGTTGATCCTTTGGAACCAACCAGCGTTTTTGTACCAATAGCAGGCCCATCAAGAATAATTGAACCATTGACTGAAAATATGAATGTGTTTAATACAACAAATGTCTCTGCACAGCAATTAAAACCAGTGGCAATGTCTTTAAAGCAACCCGAAAGTGACAGAGAAAGAAAATTGTACACAAAGATGATAAGAAATATGAAGAAAGTCAATAGACTTCAAAGAAGTATCAAAGACCTTAAAAATGTGTCATTTGTCAATGTTCTTTGCAAAAACAATGCAGTTAATGATATTTTGAGGTCAAAAGTGTCATCAACCTTTGCACTTTTACTTCAAGGGGAATTACAAAACTTTAAAAGAAAAGGAAGAGCCCGCAGATGGAACACAGAGGCAAAAATAACAGCATTAAGGCTCTACAAAAGATCCCCAACATGTTATAAGCTATTAAGAAGAATGATTTGTCTACCAGCTCCTAGCACATTAAAGTCCCCCTTAAATAAATTTCACTTGTATGTTGGTATCAATAAAAATATTTTTAATGTTTTAAAAAAAAACAATTAAAACCTGGATACCAGCTGACAGAGAATTTGTATTGATGTTCGATGAGATGTCCATAAAAAAGAATTTATGGTACAATGCAAAAGAGGATTTAATAGAAGGTTACCAAGATCATGATTCTCAGGGTAGATTCGCACAAATTGCATCATATGCACTTGTTTTTATGGTGGCTGGTATAAGAAAGCTAGTTAAACAACCAGTCGCCTACTATCTTTCTGGTGGAACTGCTGATAGACTGACAGTTCTCCTAAAAGAGGTGAGCATAATATTTTTTAAAATTAATTCCTAACATTTAAAATGATCATCCTGTGCACTATGAAAGAGTCAGCTACACTACCAACCTAGTGTCTGGCTTTTGTACAGCTGATGTTGACACAGGAGGTGAAGATTATGTTTATTATAATAATTTGTTATATCATTACAGGTTTTGCAGTGCTGTTTTGATTCCGGGCTTAACATAGCTGCCACAGTATGTGATTTAGACTCGGTGAACAAAAGGGCCGTAACCATCTTGGGAGCTACTGTAGAGCAGCCTTATATTAAATTAGGCAATAATGAAATTGTCACTATTTTTGACACACCGCATTTGATAAAATGTTTTAGAAATTTATTTCTGAAATATGACATAAAATGTCAAACTAATATAACATCCAGCGACAAATGTGGAATTGGTAAGGAACTTGCAAATAACTTACTTTTCAATATTTCATGATCATCATCATATATTATGATATTATCAGCCTTTGTAGGGCTCTATACCCAATAGAGTGCCATGTGTCAGATATATAATAGTACAGGTAGAATAATTAAGCTATTATGTCAGCTGTCTGTTACAAGGCTATCCCTACTAATATAGTACTAGTTATATTGAGTGTTTCTAATAAGAAAATGTTACAAGAATACTACATAAACCTTTACCAGAAATATAAGAAATATATAAACTTTTTATCTTCTTCAAAAAACTGAATGTTGGCACGTTACAGTTATTACAAAACGCGAGTCAATTTAGCCGGTTTTGATGTCTTTTTAATCATTTTGTCACACACACTTATCGTAATAAATGAGTTCAAAAAATCTGACCTTATTTATTAAAAATATAGGTTATTATAAAAATTTAAAATGAAACAGGAAATCAATAGTGGATTATTTTTACTGATTGTTGGCACCACTAACTTCAAGAAGTTCTGCCTGTCAAAAAGTTTCGAAAAGCACAGCACATTCAACTGGTACGTGGAAACGTAAGTTTATGTTCTTCATCTCAGAATTTTTATTTCATTAGTGCTAATGTTATTATAAGAATTGTTACTATTTTTTTAGAGAAAGCTACCTACGATGGGCGATCTTTTCACTCGGTAAGTTCATTGGCAATCTTTGCGACCTACAAGTATCTACCTAAAATATCTTTTATAATGTGGAATAGCAAATTCAAAAAAATAATCACAATTCAAAGTTTTATTTACTTACTGGCGACAGATTCAAGTGACTTTTGTTTTACAGACATGTCCATACGTGCGCATCTGATGATAGCGACTATCTGGTATGATGGTAATGACGATGATGCAATGATTGAAAGCTTCTCTGAATGTTTATCTTATTGAGGGGACTGTGGAAGTGTTTTGCTAACATGGTGTGGCAGCTACTGGAATGTTTCTGAGGCTTTGGGCATACTAATAAAAATGTTTATGGATACTAAGTTGTGCAGTCTGCCTGTAATATGCTAATTGATTTTGTTCTTGCATGGTTAGAGTGTTCTTTCATTTATTTAGATGCTGCCGTAGCGAGGGTGAGGATGAAAAGTAAGTATGATTGGTTCATTAGTAATTATTTGTGGGCTAAAGATTCAATTACTTTCATACCTGTTTAACAATTGGAGGCCTGTGAATAACCTATCTACATACACATAATGATGTTATAGTGACTAGTTTAACTCGCTTGGTGTATCCGCTTCACTGTAATGTGTCTAAGCTTTGGGCATTTTTGCAAACTACCTGACAAAAAATCACTGATGAAGAAATCTGTTCCCCGGGGTAGTTATGAAGAGCAAATGACTAGTTTTGAAGGTGTTGATTTGACAGCTGTATGTTGGAAAGACAATAAACCTGTCACTTTCCTATCTTCGTATGTTGGTGCAGAACCTGTTTCTCTAGTAGAAAGATTTGACAAAGCTAATAAGACCAGGATCAAGATTACATACCCACGTGTAATAAAAGAGTATAATGCCCATATGGGCGGGGTGGATCTTCTGGATAGCTTCATTGGTAGGTATCGTATATCAATGAGAAGCCGTAAGTGGTATCTACGTATATTTTACCATCTGTTGGATATGACAGTAATAAATGCCTGGCTTGTTTATAACGACTTGAAAGGTACTGAAGCAGCTTCATCAGTTCTGAATTTGTGTCAATATAGACTGGAACTAGGAGAGGTTCTAGCTAATATAAATAATAAATCTGAACTCTGTAACAAACGAGGAAGGCCCAGCACCAGTAACAGCATTGAAATGGCAATACGAGCCAAGAAAAGTAGAGAACCAGTTCAGCATGTTCCACCCACCTAAAGATATCAGGACAGATAATGTTGGTCACTGGCCTGACGATAGCGCCCGCAGTAGATGCAAAATGCCTGGGTGCAAGGGATATACACAAACAAAGTGTGAGAAGTGTGGAGTAACCCTTTGCCTTACTAAATCTAGGAATTGTTTTAAAAACTTTCACATGTAATTATTTCTAGTAAACGCATAGTGTTGTATTTATGCAACAGTTGTTTTTTTTTATAAAACCCTATAAAAAATGATTTTTTATTTTTAATATTATTTTTCCCTGCCTAGGCATGTATACATGTCTACTACATATATTTTTCCTACGTAATAAGAACAAATCATGCATTTAGGGTTAAAAGAATATTTAAATATCAGCAGTAGCAAATTTGTCCAACTGTTCCTCCTGGTCATCAAAGGATTTGTGAAAATAGTTTGAACAAAACTGAACCCAGTCCCAGCCAGCATGCGTGGTTGCCGTGCAATGATGAAGAGCGTTCCGTCCCCCAATAAAGTCAAACAGCATTGCTATTCACGCAAGAAGAGAGTCCATCTGATGGCAGCTGTACAAATATCGAAGAAGAACAATGTTATATATGTAATGATATTTTGAGAAAAAATTAGAAAGTAAGCTGTTGAAAAAAACATAACACAAGTAGCACTAAAGGATTTGGCTAAGGATTTTCTTTAATTCTTTAATAGATTTTCATATACAGGGTGTGGCGTAAGTAGTGGTCCACCATTCAGGATTCGATGAACCAGATAATTAACTATAACAATTAAAAATTTTAACCATTTTTACCCAAGGGTTCCGAAAATATTTCCTTTTTGTTTTTTATTTACGAAATTTCTACCTTTTATTACAAATTTGTTTGTAGTTTCAACAAAAACCATTATTTTTTCATTTTGATTTCTGTTAATTACTGCTGAATACTAGAGCTATTATGATAAATTATGATTTTTTATGTAAATTCACCTCTTTTGAAGAAAAAGTTAGTTCTTCTCTAATTTTAACCCGAATTTTTAACATACCATCCAAGTTCAAGGGCGATTTTTGTAAAAAAAACGTACTACACTGTCAGTGCCCATTTATTTAATAATATGCTTACTAAATACCGATTTCAAAATGGTATCACTCTATCAAATCCTATAATTTAACAAAAAGATATTCAATTTTAATTGAAGCACAGAAGATTTTCATTAAACTACTTTTTTAAACTTTATTGCGTAAATACTATTACAAAACGTATTAAAACTTAAAAAACTGATACAATGTAACTTTTTACATTTCAAATGTGATTTGTTTTTAAGCACAAACATGTCAGGTAAAAAACCCTGACCCTTTTTTTTACCTGAGACATGTTTGTTAACAAAAACCCGTTGAAGCTCTCGCAGTCGAGTTACGCACAATAGGAGTGATAAGGAAAAGATATGGTAGGGTATTGCTATCTCCTTCATTACTAACGTTGAAATCTCCAGATATCTCGAAATGATTTAGTACGATCTCGTCACTCGTGTCGTGCGTCGTATGCGTTTTGTTTTTATTCTGCCTGTGTTTACCTCCGCTATTTTTTTACCCCTGCCTGACCACGGACTCTGTTTAATTTGCCTACTGATTGGACTTGTTGTTTTGGTGATCTCTGCGATATTGGCTACGTGTACTGGTGACTTAGGCTTGCTCAACGATTTGGACAAACGTGCAGTGCAGTGACAATTAAAAAATGTCTCGGTACACACCGCGTGAATATGCTGACATGCATTTTATTTATGGCGAATGCAGAGGTGTCGGCAGAGAAGCAGCTCGACTTTATCGGGAGAGATATCCCGATCGAAGACATCCAGACCACCGAGTTTTTGTAAGAGTGCATAACGCATACACCGAGGGAAGGATACCCGGCACAGGCGTAGGCGGTGCAGGTGAAGGACGACCGCGACGACACAACGATGAAGAGGTTATGAATTTAGTTGCAGAAGATCCTTCAACATCGGTCCGTATCTTAAGTCGCAGAACTGGCATATCAACTAGATCTGTACATCGGATACTCAAAAGACATGAACTGTACCCATACCACTATCAAAGGGTCGCAGTCATTGCTACCAAGAGATTATCAATTGAGAGTAACATTTTGTAGAGTAATGCTACGCAGAATAAGAGAAGACCCGCAGTTTTTTAATAAAATATTATGGAGCGACGAGTCATCCTGCAAAAAAGATGGATATTTAAATCTACACAATTTGCATTACTGGCAGCTAGAAAACCCGCATCTCATAAGGCAAGACAGATCACAGTACCAATTTAAAATAAACCTTTGGACCGGAATCATTAACGGACACATAATCGGTCCACACGAGCTGCCAGAAACATGAAATGCAGAAAGATATTTAAGTTTTTTGCGAATCGACTTGCCCTTGCTTCTGGAAGGTGTCGTTCCTGAAGTCCAAGAAGACATGTGGCTGCAGAACGATGGCTGTCCCGCTCACTACGCTGTTAGAGTACGAGAGCACCTTGATACAGCGTATCCAAATAGGTGGACTGGGCGCTTAGGTCCAATATTGTGGCCACCACGCTCGCCAGATCTAAATCCCCTAGATTTCTTTTATTGGGGTTATCTAAAAGAAAAAGTCTATAGTAAAGAAATAACAAGTATTGACCAATTGAGGACTAGAATCCAGGCAGCAGCTAGAGAAATCAGCGAAAGCGGGTTTGCCCGACGATTAAAACGGTCGTTTATTAGACGTTGCAGAGCGTGTATAGCTGCGAATGGGGGCCATTTTGAACATTTCGTTTAATTTTAATGATTGTAATCATGACAAAGATTAATAATAAATGATAAATGTCATTTGTTTTTTTTGTAATTCTTTGTTCAAATACCTAAAGTAACAAGTTAGGTCTAGATAACTCTGCAATAGTAGTTTCTTTTTAACAAATTGGCACTGACACTGTAGTGCATTTTTTTGCAAATATCGTAAGTATTAACGCAATAAAGTTTAAAAAAGTAGTTTAATGAAAATCTTCTTTGCTTCAATTAAAATTGAATATATTTTAGTTAAATAATGGTATCTGTTATAGTGATACCATTTTGAAATCGGTATTTAGTAAGCATATTATTAAATAAATGGGCACTGACAGTGTAGTAAGTTTTTTTTACAAAAATCACCCTTGAACTTGGACGGTATGTTAAAAATTCGGGTTAAAATTAGAGAAGAACTAACTTTTTCTTCGAAATAGGTGAATTTACATAAAAAATCATAATTTATCGTGATAGCTCTAGTATTCAGCAGTAATTAACAGAAATCAAAATGAAAAAATAATGGTTTTTGTTGAAACTACAAACAAATTTGTAATAAAAGGTAGAAATTTCGTAAATAAAAGACAAAAAGGAAATATTTTCGGAACCCTTGGGTAAAAATGGTTAAAGTACAAGGTTGATTGGGAAAAATTGACAGTTTCGGGTGGCTTGATGTACTGGCTGTACCTAAAAGAAATAATAAAACATGTGTAAGAATAAACTAGACCCCAGTGCACACAACACACGAAATCTGCAATTTGTAAAACGGAAATCAGATTTTTTTTCACGAAGGAAATTCAAACAAAGAAGCTATGACTTTAAATGTAATCGATATAGTGAAAGCCGGGCGGGAAAATTCCACTTTATAAAAGGTTTTTGTTCGTTCGATTAGAGAACCCTAAAAATCTGAGTAATGTACAAACTATATACTTGTTATTCAGAAGTTAGTGTAATGAAACTACTCTTTTTCAAGTTATAGCTTAGTAACAAGACATGTGTGCAGTTTTATTTGGCATTATAAAACAAAACAATCGATCGCCATGAAACATCTTTTTAATTTATACTTAAAAGGAATTTACGAGATCACCAAAATGCTTAATCTTACAACGAGAACATTTTCAACCCTATTCATGTTATTTTGTTAGATTAAAATTGCTAGTACTAGCTATTTCGTCACAAGTACATTTGTCAGACCTAGTATGTATGTATGAAAATACTATTTACTATCTGTTATCTTGATTATTCACGCGTCATATGTAATGAAAAAAACATACGATTCACGACAAAATTACTTGCGCACTAACAATTAACATATAGCCATCGAGATATAAGTACTAACGTACTAGAGAAGACACCGTAAATTCCTACTTTGTCTCGTTCAACTGCGGCGATCGCGCCGCACCGTCGCACGGTGGATCGAAAATCGGCTGTAGAAGACATAGGATCTCGATTTCTTAAATGTTATGTATGTTGTGTTTTTTTGCTGGAAATGACTTCTGCTGATTATTACTGTTCTATAAAATGTCATATGAAGTAATTGTGTGCACAAATGGAAGAGTTATAATTTTTATAAGAAAAAAATGTATGGAGCTGACATGAAAAATGAGGATATCTCTGGAATCACAAGGTTCGCCGTTATTCCTTGCACATTGTTATAGTACTATTTATTTGTGAATTTTTGACATACTTAATATTGCGGCATCACTTGCGATTTTTTTTTAATCGTCAAAATAAAAAAATAAAAAATGTTTATGATATGTACATTTTAATGCTTAAATATGGCTATACCAAGTGTAACTTACAATATTTTTTATGGTTAGACCAAAACATTCTAAGAAATCACAAAGTCGTATTACCTACTTTGTGATTTTCATTTGAAATGACATGGTAATTATGAATTACGTAATACGTAATCTTGTCTAATGCCTCAAGTCCACATTAGCTAATGATTAATAAAACTTAATACCTATATACCTAGTTAAAAGGATACGTACCAAAATAATTTGGGGTACTCGCTAATTTAGCAATTAGTGCAGGATTAACTTAATGAAAGTAATTAGATAAATGTGATACCATCATTAGTCAATAATAATAAATAGTCAAACATTGGATTCACAACTTCAGTTCATTTAGAGCATTTCTAATACTAACATCTATCCTACCGTGTCTTTTTACTCAGTGATCGTGAATAATGGAAAGCATTATTACAAATTTGAATTTGTTTGTTATTCTGAGCAATCAGGATGCTTCGTCTTTCGATCATGAAATATTGTTCAACACACTTGTTATTCGACTGGGCCTTTCAGATGAAGACAGTGTTACCGTGAAAGAATTTTGTCGAAGATTTACACGGGCAGTTCAAAAGCAAATATTGACTGGCCAAACTGCGTGCAAACCAATTTGCTCATTCAAGAATCAACAAGTGAAAATATTTCTACTGAACCTGTACCTGAACCTGTACCATCAACTTCAACAATGAAATCAACTTCAACGATGACAAAAAGATCTCGAAAGCCGTTTGAAGATCTAAGTAACAAGCAGAAGAAGAGACGATCTGATGAACATATTGGCGATGACCCTAATGAAGTAGCTTATTCAGCTGCAGCACTTTTGAAAGGAGATGGTCGTGAGGATATTGCATCTGTTATTGAACATATGCTCCAAAATCCAGAAGCAGCAGCAAAAATCAAGGAAATGTTGAACAAACCAGCTCCTTCAACAATATTTTCACCAGAAAAAGCACTGGGTTTGCTACTTTCATTAAAACTATCGAAATGGCAATATATCACATTAAGGGAAACGACTATTCGAGAAGGTTCAAAGGAGATGTATCCGTCTTACTATAAAGTGCAAAAAGCTAAGCTACAGTGCTACCCTCCGAAGACATTTCGTCGCCAACACTGCAAAGGGGGCGAACCTCATACAAACGGTCAAAAATTAGTTAAGTATACAAAAATGCTCCATTTGTCGAGATCTATGTCGTCACAAAAGGGCGAAGCTCTAAGACTAATAGAAACGAAAAAAGGATTGACGGCGTAACTCAAAATCAATTCTAGGGAAATTTAACGAAAAGACGAAATTCGAAGTTCGCCTTATAGCGGTGACATCTCGCGAGTAATGCAGAAAGCCCTAGTTCAGTTTCGCCCTTTCGTCGCGGCCCGCTTCATTTGCTTACGTCGGTGTTTCGCCCCCGGCTAAGAGGCTGCGCGAGAGTTACGATTGTTTTTATTACGTTTATTAAGTCATTACGCGTTGAATTACTAATAACAGTGTGTTTGTGTTTGTGACATAATGTAAGTATATTGGTTTTACTATATTTTTGATATGAAACAACAGAAATCTTAGTAATCATAATTATCCGAACTTGAGGTTAGATAACTTTTAAAAACTTTATTCAATTATTGATAATAGATAAATTACCAGAATCGACACCACCTTGTTTCAGTTGTTTCATTCTGAGTATTATGACTTAATTATATTATCTTATTTCGGCGCACTTATTTTTTTAGGTAGGTTTTAAAACTATGGTGACAAAAATAATTTTAATGTATAGTCCTTAGCTAAAACTTCTAGAGGTAGTAATTAGAATCTGAAGATTTCTAGTAGTTTGAAAATATGAGGTAGGTACCTAGGTGGGTACAGTCAGTAGCTAAACTATCTAATCGGTAATATAAATATTTCAACCCCTATGATAATAAGGGGTAGTAATATATACAAAGTAAATTGTCATTATCAGTACCTACTCTAAATTGGAAACAAAATTTAGAGTAGGTAGGTACTGATAACCCAGGTTCGCACAGGCGATTTTTTCCCGCGGCCATTTTTTCCGCGGACTCGATTTTCAACGCTCTGCTAAGCGACGAGAGTTGAAAATCCAACTGTGTGTCTTTTCGACGCGCTGGGATGCACTCCGTTGGATTCTCAACGCTCGGATCAAAACTGAGAGTTTAAATTCCAGTGCGCAATAAAATACCGCCGCGATATTTTTACGTCCGTGCAAACGTGAGCTCAGGTGTCTGTCTGCTTTAGAAGATTTTTTCAATATTCATAGCTTAGGTACCTACTGCAGTAATATTGCCGGTGTAGCCTATATTAGTAGTCTGTTTTATAGTAGGTATTTATATATTATATAAATCCGTGTTCTCTTAGCTAATTCTCACGACGTGCATAAGGCCAATCATGACTTACGCTAGTGCAGTCTTTGCACACACGAAGCCCCGATACATCCATAGGATGCAGACACTACAAAACCGTTTCCTCCGTCAAGCCACAGGCTCGCCCTGGTATGTTAGGAACGAGATCCTCCATCTCGACCTTAAAATCCCCACTGTAGCCCAATTCTTAAAACGAAATTCAAAGCGTTTCTTTGAATCCGCCGCGCAACACCGCAATCCATTGATTGCGAAGGCCGCTAGTTATGTCCCCAGTAAAATCAGTCGTATTTGCCGGCCGCGACATGTCCTCTCCGACCCTGATGACCCCATCACTCTTCTTCAAGAAAGCAGTAGGGCCACCAGCACAGCACACAAAAACAGACCGTGTTTCCGACCTCGCCGCCGAGGTCCTCGCGCCTCGCGAAGACCCCGAGTAAACGATTCCTCCCCCAACCGTCCCTTGCCCGCAGAAGTGCCAGCCCGCGCCGAAGCTGAGCAAGTAGAGTTAAAATCCCCATGATTAATAATAAAGAAATTATTGATCCAGCCTGTCCCCACTTGCTGCCCTCCCTAAAAGTGACTCCCTGAGCCGAGGCTCGTACCCCGCAGGGGGTGCCCTCAGTGCGCAGTTGCTGTAGGTTTTTAATTTTAGTTTGTAAGCCCTGGCTGGAGGCTCTTAGCCTAAAAACTAAAAGTCCCCGCAGGAAAGCCCGGTTAAGTAGTTACGGCCTCTCAAGGTCAACTACGAGATGCCCATATCAAAAAAAAAAAAAAAAAAAAGCTAATTCTCACAGTACAAGCTCTACCTAGTTTGAGCCTTGGTGTCTGTCTTGTGATATTTATTAACATTGTACGTTTACCAAAACTTTTGGTTTGTTATAGCATGGACGTCATAGTGACGTGGGAAGACCAAACATATAATTGCGTTTGCATATCTGAACTGAAACCCATGATAAAAAATGAGCCTATAACTTTGGGAACCAAAGTTAAAATGCGTTTCAAATCAAAATGGTATTATGGAACTGTCACAACTATAGAAGATGATGAAACTGGTGAAATAAAAACTATGCCACCACTTGAGAGAAGACAATCAAATGGGTCAGAATGCTCTGATGATAATGTTCCTATTTCTATGCTCAATATCAGAAGTGACAATAAAAAAAAAGTACCTGAAGTTGAAATGGAAATTCAGACGAACGACAATAGTAATATTACCAAAAGTGACCATAAAAAAGCACCTGAATCTGAAATAGAAATTCAAACGAATGACGATAGTAATATTACCAACTGTCCTTCTGATCAAAGTAATATTACTTACTGTCTTTCTGATCAAAATAACTCGGGACTGTTTGAAAATATGGATATAGCTGACGTTGATGATCCGGATTACCACCCTGAAAGTGATTTATCACCTACGGTTTTACAAGACTACCAGCAAATAACTGTGGATCATCCTATGTTACTGTCATGTGAAGTACCTCATTGTGGAAATGATACATATTTTCAATTCCTGCAATTCGTGTTTCCTATTTTTGTGTTCTGAACATTTCTCAGAGAAGGTTTCCTGCACTATGCATGGACATATTGTTGAAAATAATGGCTCAATACCACACCATGATATTCTTCCTGATCAAAGAAAACAGGTCTTACAGGTACATTCAGCTAGAATAAGTCCCATATCTGTTTTAGATGATATAGATACACATAGGAATACTGACGAATTCAGATCACAAACTTGTGAAGTTCCTAACTGTTTCAGCGAAGTTTTTAGCTCATGTTTTAGATGCAATATACTTTTATGCTGGACTCATTTTGACGGAGATATTTCGTGTGAAATACACAAAAAAAAGGAACCGGCCAAAAACACAATAGGTGCTATAGTTAACAAGAATAATTCCACTGAAAGCTCTAATATTGAAAAACTTTATCCCATTGAAGGTTCCAGACGCGAATTTAAAATAGCCAAGGAAGAAAAATTTGACAAACGGAAATTAGCTTAAATGTTACGAAATACTGGCCAGGAATATATTTCACCTATAACAAAAAAAACTGTACCTGCAAAATTTGTCGGTGCATACTGTAATGTAGCAAATTGTAAGGATAACAACCGATGTTGTTATCGCTTCACAGAGATTGATAGAAAAGTTATTTTCGCCGATTTTTATAGCATAGGTGAAACCTCGCTAAGAAGGGATTTTATTCTACGACACATTACTGAATGTGAGCCGAAACAACGAACGCTAATACCCGGAGGTAGACTTTCAAGACGAAAGAGATCACTTAAGTATTATTTATCTGTTGAAGGGAAAAAATACCCAGTGTGTAGAACATTATTTTTGAATACACTTGCGGTTTCGGAAAAATTTGTTCGAAATTCTTTGGCTAAGCCTAATCAGTCGGGAATTCTTTTTCAAGAGTCTCGTGGTGGTCGTGTGGAAAGACTTAAACAAAGAGACAGCAAAATTAATAACAGGATACGTGAACACATAAATCGTTTTCCTAGAGTTGAATCGCATTACTGTCGGGCCAATTCAACGAAAGAATATTTGCATACTGATTTAAGCGTCAAAAAAATGCACCGTATGCTACTTAACGAACTTGAAATACCATTCCAAGAGGCTCCAGGTTTGACAACCTATAAAAAGATGTTCAAATCCATGAATTTGGCTTTTCATCGACCAAAAAAAAACCAATGTAGTCTTTGTGCTGCTTATCACGATGGATCACCTGAGACTAAATCGAATTTAAAAGAAAAGTATGATAAACATACTGCGGAAAAGCAAACTGTTCGCCAACTTAAGGACACAGACAAGCAAGAAGCTTCTGCCGAAAACCCCCAACTACACTCGAGAGCAATGAATCCGGGTCACTTAAAGAATCCTAAAAATCTCGGAAACTAAAAATGCTAGGTTAATGCAATAAATTGTATTTAATAGACAATGTAATACTCCTTAAATGAAGGTATTAAAACTTCTTAGTTATTGTAAAGTTATATCATAAAAAAATCAAATTTGAAAAAGGGCCACTTTCGAAGATGGAACTACGAAATTACAGCATTTGGTTTTGCTTTTGTTTGTAATCTGTCATTTATGTGGGTACATAAACCATGTTGATAGTGCTCTATATTCATTATTCAAGCTGAAATTATGTCGCTTACGCCTGAAGAATGCACCAGAATACTTACAATGCTGGAAACCGGCCGGAGTCAGCGCGATACAGCCTGGACTGTCGGTGTGTCGCTGTCAACAGTACAAAGAGTTCTCCGACGTTACGAAGAAACTGGTTCTAACCTACGCAGACCAGGAACGGGCAGAACCAGGTGTACCACAGCACGAGAAGACCGATACTTGGTGAACACCATGCTTCGAAATCGCTTTCTCACAGGAACTGAACTCACAAATCAGTTTCGACGCCTCGGAGGAAGTAACCCAAGTGCATGGACAGTAAGACGTCGGCTTGCTGAATCTAACTTAAAACCCCTTAGACCTGCAAACGGCCCTAAACTGGAGCGTGGGCATCGTATTTCAAGACTAAGATATGCCCAGAGCCACGTAAATTGGAGTATTGAAGATTGGTCAAAAGTTATGTTCTCCGACGAATCAAAATTTATGCTCTACAAGCACGATGGAAGACACAGAGTGTATCGAAGACCAGGGGAAAGATTCAAGCAAGCATGCATCGAAGAAAAAGTAGCCTACGGTGGTGGGTCTGTACTTGTGTGGGCCGGAATTTCTTCTGAAAGTCGCACAGAGCTGGTGATCATAGAAAACGGCTCTTTAACTAGCGTAAGATATGTGGAAGAAATCCTCAATGATCACGTTGGTCCATTTATGGTCAATTTAGGTGAGGATGCTATATTTATGCATGACAATGCCCGACCTCATACAGGTAGGATTGTGAATGACTACCTTCAAGAGATGAACATTACTCGTATGGAGTGGCCAGCGCGCAGCCCGGATATCAACCCGATCGAGCATGCTTGGGACGAGCTAGGCAGATGCGTAAAACAACGAAACCCTCCCCCAATCACGCTTCGTGAGCTCAAAATTGCTCTCACAGAGGAATGGGAGAATATTCCCCAAAATCGTATAAGGAACTTGGTGTACAGCATGCCAAACCGCGTAAACGCAGTAATGGAAGCACGAGGAGGCAATACGAAGTATTAAAATTCAAGAAAATCGTAATAAAGTTCAAAAATTTCATGTTTCCTATTTTTGTTTTAAGGAGAGATCAGCAGTTTTTTTCTTTATGTAATTTTGTGTTAATAAAATGTATGGTGACTCATATTTTTTTTACTTTCATTTAAGGAGTATTACATTGTCTATTAAATACAATTTATTGCATTAACCTATCATTTTTAGTTTCCGAGATTTTTAACATTCTTTAAGTGACCCGGATTCATTGCTCTCGAGTGTAGTTTGTGCATCTTTTGATTTGCAACAAGTCATGTTCTTACCCATTACAAAAGAAGGAGCAATATTTTATAAAAGACAGCTTTCAGTGTATAACTTCACAATTTACAATATAGCAAATCGAGATTGTTATTGCTTCACGTGGCCTGAAACAGAAAGTAGACGCGGGTCTTCAGAAATTGCTACCGCTGTATCTATGTTCCTTCATGAACATGACGTTGCAGGTTATAAGTCAATAAGCTTGTATGCGGATGGATGTGCAGGGCAAAATAAAAACTCGATAGTCGCTTCTGCTCTGCTGTACTGCATTAATAACGTTACACATCTGCAAACTATAACTTTAAGATTCTTTGCTCCAAGCCACGGACAGAATGAGGGAGACTCTGCACATAGTGCCATAAGTTACGCCGTGCAAAAAGCTGGAGATATATTCCTACCATCCCAATTGTATCCTATTATTCAAATGGCTAGATCTTCACAACCGTACATTCTTCGACCCTTGCAATACTCTGATTTTAAAGACTATAAAGAGCTATCACAAAACATAAAGATGCTCAGTCTACGCAAAGACAATGAATCTGGTGCTTCAATAAACTGGACTGAAGTAGTGGAGTTTAAGGTAGTTAAAGAAACGCCGACGACATTGTATTTTAAAACAAGTCACACTGACGTTGTTTACAGGTCCATTACTGTCAGAAGATCGCAAGTCAAATTCTTAAAGGAACCTATAAGGCCACTAAATGATTCACAAATAAAGATTTCGAAGCCTAAATTTGACGATTTGCTGAGCCTTTGTTCTGGAGACTGCCCTATTATTAGGTTCCATGAATATCAAATCGATCTAACAGTCGATTTAACAGTGAACAGAATTTTTGAAACTATTCGTAGTCCTGATGCGATACAAGATAAACAATTGATATTAATATCAAAGTGGGGATTTGACGGTGCATCTAACCAAAGTAGATATAAGCAAAACATAGAGAGTGGTCAAAATGATTCCAGCATATTTATGACCTCTTTGGTTCCATTAAAGTTGACAGCTGACGGTGATACCGTATGGGTGAATCCAAAACCCTGCTCACCTAGGTATTTCCGTCCAGTCCAGTTTAGTTTTGTGAAAGAAACCAAAGACGTTGTCCTAAATGAAAAAACTGCAATGGATAACGAAATTGAAGCTCTCGTTCCCTCAAAATGTCAAGGACATGAAATTAGTCACAAATTAATGATGACGATGATTGACGGCAAAATTTGTACATATCTGTCTGAAGCTAAGTCAAATGCGGCCTGCTACCTGTGTTTGGCTAAGCCTACAGAAATGAATAAGTTAGATGTCATTGCGTCAAAAACCATTTCATCTGGTGTGTATGAGTTCGGATTATCATCACTTCATACCCGCATTAATGTGATGGAATGTCTTCTACACATAGCGTATCGTCTCGACTTCAAAAAATGGTCTGCAAGAGGAGAAGGTCATCAAGAGTTATTGCATTCACGAAAAAAACTCATTCAAGATCGATTCAAAGATGATCTCAACCTTTTGATTGACATCGTTAAGCAAGGATCAGGCACAACAGTGAGGCGTCTAATTTCAAAACCCGCTATAACAATATTTAAAAAAAAATGTCTTTTTGTTGTCTTCTGAAAGCTCTTTCAATTCTCTACAAAGTGAGCAACTCATTTCCGACCATAAACCTCTATAACAGTATTAAATTGAGCCTTCAACCTATGCTTGGAAACAAAACCCGCTAAAATGGTATGGGTGAAATTCAAATTCCTCTATAACGGAATTGACCAATCACAGCGCTTGGTTCACACGACGCTACCTGTCAAACAGTATGGCGGACTTATGGCGTCTTGTGTTTTGCAGTGAAGGAGTGTGATTATGTTTTATTGATTTAATAAAATAATAATGGATGAATTGATGCAGTTTGTAACAAAATGTGATCCTAAACACTCGAGAAAACGAACAGTTAATAAAGCTTTGTGGAAACGTGAAGTGGCTCGTGAGAAACGGTGAGTAAATAGTTAACCTAATCTTAGTATAAAAACCGTTGAAATAAGTTTTATGCAACATGCTGCAAGAAGAAATAAAATGGGATGAAAGTCAAACGCTTAAAACTATTTTTGTTTTCTTTGATGGCTCAACTTTTTTAGAAGCTGTTTGACTAAGATAATTATTTTTTTAAGATAATTATTTTTTTAAACTTACATTTGATTATTTTATTTTTGTAGGTAATTATTGTTTTCTTCGTTTTTCTTGTTGAGATACTGTATTATTATACTGAAACAATTCGTGTTCAGACAATTAACATTCAGGATATCTGACTACTTCATTTAGATATCTGTAAGCACCTGAGTACTAGGATCTGACAGGATGTCTACCGTGCATAGATACAGTCGTGAATCAATTTTTCTAATCTCTGTATTTTTTCTAGGTACAAGCCTTCCGGATTACCTGCATTTCCAAAGTGCAATCATGACCAAAAGGCATTCCGATGTAGTACACTGTCATGTCAAGATATCCGGAAGTTCCATAAAATTTTTTACCTATGCTTGAGCAAATTGACGCAAGACAATTTTCTATTGAAATACTGCTACTACTAAGGCTAATCAGCCAAAACTAACAGCAAAAGACAAAAATCAATAAAATGCAGCATTCTCGGAAAAGACCTTTACTGGAGCACTTTTAATTAAAAAAGACCGTATTCAAGGTGTCTTGAGTAGATTCTACAGTAGCGGTGGTTTAATGCCAGCAGAAAATAGAGGAGGTGACCGAAAGAGTGAGAAATTTTAAGCCAAAAAACTTTCAGTACAATGGTTTATAGAATCATTCAAAGGTCAGGAAAGCTATGTAGAGCTATTACTATTGTAGAGCGAAAAATATTCAAAGATTGTATCTTTCTCCGGAATTGAACATCCGTAAGATGTGGCGCCTGTACACCCAGGCTCGCGAGCCCGACCTTCATGTGAAGCAAAGTTTCTTTAGAAAAATCTTCAACACACATTATAATATAGGTTTTGGGTCACCTAGAACTGATGTGTGCTCGACGTGCATTGCAATAGATGAGCGTTTAAAATCTGAGTCTGACACATCTAAAAGAAGTGAGTTGATGATTGAGAAAAGAATTCATCGCCTAAAGTACAAAGCATTTTACAAACTTCTCCTGGATGACAGCGAACACATTCAAATCATCACATTTGACTGTCAAAAAAACCAGGCTTTGCCGAAATTACCTGACCAATCGGCATATTATAGCCGGCAATTCAGCTTTTATCATTTTACTATAGTATTGGGGAATTCGAAAGGAAATCTTACAAAACAAAACGTTCACTCATACTACTGGGATGAAACAACGCATGCTAAGGGAAGTAATGAAATAATAAGCGCAGTCTATAACTTTTTACAGCAACTGAAAGTAAGTGAAGAAGTTAAAATTTTGAGAATAATATCTGATGGGTGTTCAGGTCAGAATAAAAACACTGGGATGGTTGCTTTGCTCGGAAAGTGGCTTTATACGGAGGCTCCAAGACATGTAAAAAAGTGGAATTAATATTCCCTGTCGTCGGCCACTCGTTTATTCCTCCTGATCGGGTATTTGCGAAAATTGAGAAAACTCTTAAGACTAAGGAGGTTATTACATCGCCTTTAGATTATGTATCTGTATTGAAAGAAAACGCGACATGCAGAAGTCTGGCATCAATTCCAGTATACGACTGGAAAAAGAGCTACGAAACAATAATAAAACCAACAACCAGTTGGCATTTTCCATTCATGAAAAGCAAACGTTTTTTTATGACCCGGACAAAGACAAATAATATTTTAGTGCAAGGTAAGATACATTATAATAGTGAATTAAACGTAAAAAGAATTATTACGAAGAAGAATAAAAAAATTACCATGATACAACCTGGGCTGATTCAACCCAACACAATTATACCAAAACGGGCAAAACTACAAGATGTTGTCAGGCTTTTGACGACCCACTTTGGCAACAACTGGAAGGACATTTAAATTTTAGAATTTTATAAAGAAATTCAAGAAAGAGCGCAGACTCAGGACATTAACAATTTGTATGACGATGATGGAGATTCTGAAGATGCATGTGATCTGTGTGAAGACGGATTTGAAGAATTAAGTTTGCAAGTGTAAATAGTCTAATGATACGACGTTAAATTCTAGAAGTTAATTGCATTTAGGCATTCTTTTTGAAATAAATTACTTATCTCATCAATACATTTATTTTTTATTTCATGTACTAAATCATAATTTCAAAGAAACAAAAACAAGATGTAGTTGCATAACACCATCCACACTTCAAAGTTGGTTTCAATAATGTTCATTGCAAAACCCGCAAAAAAGTCACTTGTCAGAATCATAACCCTCTCAAACTACGTGTTGGTTTCAAATCACTCTATAATGATTTTATTTTAGTCTATAACTTTTTATTCAAGATAGTATTGTCTATAGATATGTTCCTTTCTGTTTTCCTATCCTTTAACGATGATTTTAATACCTGATATGAATGCGTTTGTTTAGTCAGAAATGCGTCACAAGTTTTTTGATTGTTTACGGGTTTAAAAAAAAATCGTTTTAGCGGCTTTTGAAATTAGACGCCTCTAACGACGGGAACACAGCAAGGTGGTTTTTTGAATTTCCTGATAAAACTGCAGCGATCACTGGATTACATGAAGACCTAATACGCAGATTTGCTGTGATTCTGCAAGCTATCACATCTGGAGAGATTGTAGACGTGCCGAAATTTAAAGAATACGCTAGAACAACCGCAGGAAAATACGTGGAACTGTACGATTGGTACTACATGTCATCAACCGTCCACAAATTGTTGATTCACGGAGGGGACATAATTGCAGAAAATGCTATTGTACCAATTGGAAGTCTTTCGGAAGAAGCTTCAGAGGCCCGAAACAAAGACTTTAGGGGGTTCAGAGAACACCATTCGAGGAAAAAGAGTAGACAAGCATCAAACGAGGATATCCTCAATATGCTTATCGTCTCTTCTGATCCTCTAATTTCTTCCACAAGACCAAAATTAAATGCCCACAAGAGGCAGACATACTTTAAGGAAACAGTAGAACTACTGAAACTTCAGGATCAGGAAGCTCCGACGGAGTTCTTAGAAGTTATATCTATTGTAGAGCCTGATTCTGAAGTGGATTCTGATGGTGACGAAGTATAAAATAAGTTAACTTTTATTGTTTATGTTAGGTTAGGTTAAGTTAACATTTTTTTTTATAATTTGCTTTTATTTTTAATCATACAGTAGTTTACCATTTATTGTTATTGACTAATGATCACGTCTATCTAATTACCCTCATTATGGTACGTATCCTTTTAACGGGTATATAGGTATTAAGTTTTATTAATCATTAGCTAATGTGGACTTGAGGCATTAGACAAGATTACATTTTACGTAATTCATAATTACCATGTCATTTCAAATAAGTAGGTAATACGACTTTTCGATTTCTTAGAATGTTTTCGTCTAAGCATAAAAAATATTGTAAGTTACACTTGGTATAGCCATATTTAAGCATTAAAATGTACATATCATAAACATTTTTAATTTTTTAATTTTGACGATTAAAAAAAAAATCGCAAGTGATGCCGCATTATTAAGTATGTCAAAAATTCACAAATAAATAGTACTATAACAGTGTGCAAGGATATAACGGCGAACCTTGCGATTTCAGAGATATCCTCATTTTTCATGTCAGCTCCATACATTTTTTTCTTATAAAAATTATAACTCTTCCATTTGTGCACACAATTACTTCATATGACATTTTATAGAACAGTAATGATCAGCAGAAGTCATTTCCAGCAAAAAAAATAACATTTAAGATATCGAGATCCTATGTCTTCTACAGCCGATTTTCGATCCACCGTGCGTCGCCGCACCTCACTCAGTCGCTCTCTAGCTCTTTCGCGCCTAGTACTTCCGACAATAATAAATTAATTCATAGAAAAAATCGACGAAAAATGCCTTGGTGTGTGTTGAGATATTGTACTAATAATTCAAAGAACACGGCAAAGTGCAAAGGAACTACTTTTCATCGGTAAGTAAACTAATTTCCTTGTTTTACAAATTAAATAACTACCACGCGCCATATTGTATTGTTTGTCATAGACTAATCAAACAGAGTGCAATGTAGGTAGATTAGACTGACGTTACGGTGAAAATATCGTATGTTGTTTTTAATGTTGATATTAATATTTAGTTTTTTAAACCATCGCACTTTAAACAGATAATTATTAGTCTTAACGGGACCTTAGCACGAACCTTTCATTTATATTTTTTTTTCTAGTCTTGCGCAACCACAGTGGATGTAACTACATCGAAACGTCAGCACATATAAATAAATGAAAGGTTCGTGCTCAGTCCTGTTAAAACTAATAATTATATATATTTAGGTAGAAAAAGATTTAATAAATTTTCCTTTAGTATATATCATAATTAACCAGACAGTTTTTACATTAATGTTAAATTAGTTTTGGATGTAATTAATTATTTTAAATTCTTATCCAGATTTCCACGTCCAAGTCATAAAAATAGAGAAAAATGGATCCGATTTGTTCAAAACAATCGCTGTGAAGAGGACCTGGCTACCATCCGATCATAGTTACATATGTTCGTTGCATTTTCGTGAGGATGATAAGTATGTTACGAAAGGGGGAAGGCATTTTCTAAAGAAGTCTGGTGTGCCCTATGATGATGTGAGTATCAATATAATTTTAAATATTTGATGCTCCGTTTGTATTAATTCCGAGTATGGTGACAACATTTCATTTAGCCGCCACTAACATTGTGTTGTTTGTTTTAGCAAGACACTGTCATGGAGCCATTGAGCCGATTTCAGAACCTGTCAGTGAGTCCGAATCGGTTTTTGATACCCCAAGAAAAATCATCCTGAGACGTCAAATTCGGACCTTGACGTCGGCTAAAAAAAAATATCAGAAAAATTTAAGAAAGTTCAACGCCAAAATAGAAATCTTACGAAAAAATGTGAGTCATTGAAGCTTCTTGTAAAATCATTAAAAACAAAATTTCTACTCGGTGAGGTAGCTGAGAATAATTTACTAGCAAAGGCAGAATAGGCTTATGTCCACTAATAACAAATTGCTTGGTTTATAGTTTCTAACTATAAATGAAGAGACGTAGATAAGAAAAAACCAGTCTATTCCCCATAAAAGTTAAAGATTATTAATATTTTTAGAAAATAAATTCGAAAAAATAGGCATTAAGTCACGTGACAGCGAACACCAATCAGTAAGTATTACGTCACGCCACGCAAAACGTCATTGCTGACATTGATGTTGTTGACATTTTCATACAACAGACAGAGCAGGTTACTCCGTATTGTTTTTCGTTTTTAGCATTATTTTCTCACCTTAATACAGTTTCTTCGACATAATTATTGAAAAACAGCATACCAGGATCATGGAAACAGGATTTACTAAAGCAAATAGCAATAACTTGCCCAAAATTGACGCTGTTATGCTTGGCTCATTTTTCGCGTCGAACAGCGATTTTTGCTCATCAGAATTTCGCAATGGTAAAACTTCGAAGTAAGTATACAATCTTTATTAAAAGCTTTTACAGCAATATTTCAGTTTTATAAGCTATTTTCTATTGTGTACATATAGTTTTTAGACCTATTGTTTTAACAAATTTTGAGGTTATAATTACGAAGCATGCGTAAACAAAAAGCGATTAATTTATAAACTTAATTTCAGGTCCTCACGAGCTTCATATGGTGACGACGCCGTAAGCTATGTGCAGCTTAAGCGTGACATAAAACTTTGTACTATAAAGTGCAAAATATGTCCAGAGCACAAAATTCATGCCAAATTATATGGATGCACACTGGTTGTTGACGAAAAAAATGATGCTATTATCTCTGTCCAATGTCAAGACTGTGTGGCTTCACAGGGTGGCTGTAAGCATGCAATAGCTTTTCTTATGTGGCTTCATCGCCGAAGTGAGGAACCATCATGCACTTCTGTGGAGTGCTATTGGAAGAAATCAAAACTGTCTAGAGCAGGTAATAGCCTAAAATATATGACAGCAAAGGAATTATCCAAAGGCAATCCCATATTACCACCAAATTCATCGGTATTCAAGAAATTTTTAGAAGAGGCCAAAAAGAGAAAACTTGAAGACTGTGAACTATTAAAATACCAACCCACCTATCATGTAAGTGAACCACAGGCTGTCTCAATGCATCAACTTGTATGTAAGTTTAAAGAGAAACATGTTGAAGAATTTTTGAAGAAAATTGAAATATCAGAATCTTTGATAACAAAAGTGGAAGAAGAAACAAGAGAACAATCCAATTGTGATCTTTGGTTTCAACTAAGGTATGGTCGAATAACTGCTTCCAGAGCATTTGAAGTAAGCCGATGCAACACCAGTGATGGAACACTCATATCCCTTATACTAGGTGGTAAAATCCCAGATACACCATCCATGAAATGTGGACGTGTCTTAGAAGATGAAGTAAGAAGAACAGTGGAGAGGAAATTGAAAAAAAAATTAATAAGTGTGGCCTACTTTTAAACTCCAAATATCCAATGATTGCTGGTTCCCCGGATGGAATTTTTGAAGATGGAATAATTGAAATTAAATGTCCTATTAGCAAAAAAACACATAAAAATTATACAGGGTGTCCCGTAAATAATGGATCAAACGTAACGGGTACGTAGCTTAATTCATTTCCAACAACTAATTTGAACAGTAAAAAATAAACCGATAAGGTAACCAAGATATTTTTTTTTAGATTTTTACTATTTTCTGTACCAGCATTCAGTGTTTTTAATGCTGTTGCTGAAGGGTGACCAAGATTTACGGAGCTTAGTAGAGGTCCCATTCTTTTTGCTAACCACTGATACGATTTCGAAGAAAATGTAGATAATATGAATAAAGTCCTCATATTTAGACTTCACGACCTACAGAACTTAAATGCTATGGCCGCGCGGTTGAAACACGGAGAACCGCGCGGCCACACAGTTCTCTAAAACGGAGCTTAGTAGAGGTCCCTTACTTTTTGCTAATCACTGATACGATTTCGAAGAAAACGTAGACAATATGAATAAAGGCCTCATGTTTACACTTCACGATCTACAGAACTTAAATGCTATGGCCGCGCGGTTGAAACACGGAGAACCGCGCGGCCACGCAGTTCTCTAAAACGGAGCTTAGTAGAGGTCCCATTCTTTTTGCTAACGACTGATACGATTTCGAAGAAAATGTAGACAGTATGGATATAGTCCTCATGTTAAGACTTCACGACCTACAGAACTTATAACCTATAATGCATATTAGAAGAAGGGTGACCAAGATTTATGGTGCGTAAAGAGACATTTCCAAAAGCGTCGTTTTTATATCAGGTAATTACCTATTATTAAAATGAGGGAATAGGTGTGGTTGATTGGGTGAAGTGCTTTTATTAAAATGAGGGAATAGGTGTGGTTGATTGGGTGAAGTGCTTATACGAAATAATTAACACCGTATTCGTAAATACGAATTTTAACATTTTGCTTAAGAAAACACTTATGTAATCATACACTCTTTTATATTAATGTGAATTAAGAACATATGCAGCGACATAAGATTTGTATACAATTATTTTGTTATATGTATTTAAATTATTAAGTACATATAGTGTAGGTATCAGAGTTGAAGTGAAAGTTGAATTTTAATAGAATATTTTTTTCTGATTTCAGAATGCTTTCACATTGCGATACTGTAGGCGATATCGTTATCACTGATCTCAGCTCTGGCACCGATACGTACGTAAACTAAAAAAAGGTGATAGGGAAAATATAAATAAGCCAAATAAATGTCGCTTCTTTCAAAGCTAAAACCTAAAATTAAACAAAATCAACAAAACACTTAATTTAAAACTAAACAACGACAACAACACCAACATTTTTAAACATAAAATTACGTATTAATAGACAGAGATTTTTATTAAAATATTTTTTTAAATCACATATTTTAACAATCACAGTTCGTTTTCATAATTGTGACCACAATTATAATTTAACTAGCATAAGGTACCTACCTACGTTGTATTGATTGAAATCATAATACAAGCTTAGATATTTTTTCACAGACATCTATAATCACGAGTTTCGTTGGTTATTCAAAAAATATCAGCTGTTCCTTACATTTTAACCGCGTAAGTATTGCACTTTTCTATGAAACAGCTGATTTTTTTTTGTATAACCGTTGAAAAATTTCTGCGCTGGGGGTCTAGAATGATATGCTGAGTTCATGGTTACAGTTTGCGCACTGAATAAAACCTTATCCTGTAAATAAGTAAATGAATACTAAAAAGATAATGCAATATTTATTCTAAATGAATAACAAATCCTTATATAATAAATAAATAAACATGATACCTACATGCAAAAAAACATACACAACCCTTCCTTGGCTGTTGGGTAAAAATAAATTAAGTATCGAAAAAGCATTTAATAAAACACAAATAACAATAAATAAATAAATAATTTTATGAACAAGGTATTAACAACATATTGAATCGCATTCAAATACCTAGCGCACTTCGTCCTCTCCCCTACTAAACTGTGCTTTGCCTGACCTACATAATTAATGTCATCTTAAGACCACCAATTTGTAACACGTTATGGAATGCAATAAACAATTGAGAATCGGTTGCACATTACTTTTTCATGAGATCGCTCGGTCGGTCTCGAAAAATTGACAGGGCAAAGATTGTTTTTTCTTAATTGAAATAAAAAAAGATTCTCAAGAGGATCGAATACTATTTAGGCAGCATAGAAAATAAATCAACAAATTAATGTTACAATCTAATGAAAATATATATATGAATGTATCTATGTATATAATAGTATAGTGTATCTATTTTTTGCACCAATGACAACCCCATTTTTATGTCCACGCAATCACTGTCCATTCCAAGGTTGCCTGGAAGAGATCGCAGAAAGCGATAAGGCCGCCCATTGTATGTTTTTAGTGTTAATTTTGTTTTTGTCATGTATTTTCTGGTGTACAATAAAGCATATATAAATAAATAAATAAATAAAATAAAAACTTTTGAGAAAAAAATACATTACATTACAAACAGCAGCACAGATAATATCTGTTTAAATGACGCAACCCGCGCCCCACTAGGCACGCCACGGTTGCGGCGGTACGTCCCCTCTTTGAGGAGTGGTTTGAGAGGCGGCATGGCGTCCTCACCTTCCGCCTGACACAGGTTCTCACCGGACACGGTTGTTTCGGGAGGTTCCTGTTTCGGATAGGGCGGGAGGAAACGCCCGGGTGTTTCCATTGCGAAGATCGCCCAGAGGACACGGTGGAGCATACGGTGGAGGTCTGCCCGGCTCGGGCGGAGCACCGCCGTGTCCTCGTGGAGGTGATCGGTGGCAGCGATCTCTCGCGTCCGACCCTGGTCCAGGCCATGGTACGGAGCGAGAGTGCATGGCTAGCAGTCGCCTCCTTCAGTGAAGCAGTTATGCTCGCAAAGAGGGAGGCGGCGCACGTGAGGGAGATGCAGTACATGCGCCCTCACAGCCGTGGCCTTCGCAGGAGACGCCCTGGGCGTCGGGAATCCCAGGCTGATTCCCGGCCACCGTAGGTACGGGCTTGCGGACGGCGAGTAATGGGTAGCTCGCTGTCCGATAAGGACCAAGCCCGGGTCGACGGCGCGTTGTGTTCCACGCGCGACTCAAAGAGATGTCATCAGCAACTGATGGGGCCCGCAAGGGCCGATGCCTGCCAGGGGTGCGGGTTGTTCGAAAGAGATACCGCGGCCCCTGGCACACAGGCAACTGTAAAAGTCTGACACGCCCTCCCGCTCCACCCAGAGCGGGTAAAGTTATTTGATGATTTCCCACCCAAAAAAAAAACCCGCGCCCCACTCCAGTCTTTTGCTTTGTTTTGGGTGTCGATACGTCTGACTCAGAGTGCAAGAATGGAGACAAACAAACACACGCGCACAATGACATTATTGGGAGGTAATTTAAAACGGCTTACCCCATGGATATCGATCGGATATCTATGGCTTACCCGCAAAGCAAGCACACTGACATACAAATGCGTATTGAATTTGCAAAAACGTGTGTAATTTTTTGTAATACTAAAAATGCCTGCTCTTGACCTCGATCACGCCTAATGAAAAACGATTGATGAGGTCCATTGCACTACTGCAATATTGCAGTACCGCAAAACGGGGTGAATAGAATTCACGGGGTGAATAGAAATATTCTTGGGAAAAAGTCTAAAAGCCTGATATTCGAAAACTACTATAAAAATCGCAATAGTGTTTTTTGTTTTTACAATGGCAACATTTTTTTGTTGGTCTGACACCATTTGAATAGTATGAAGTTAGCAACTTATATCAAAAAAGTGAGTTCAAAGTGCAACGGTTGTGTGTGTCTTTTGTGCTCTTATTAACTTCTCTCTAGTTATTATTTAAATTGTGTTTTTGATAGTAAAATAACTTTATTTGACGGTGAAGTGTATCCAGAATAAATTGAAAAGGTAAGTTTTACTGATTAGTTTGATTTTTATTGGTAAATTAGTAAAATGACTGCACCCATAAATATTTCTCGATTAAGAGGTGAATAGAGACGACTGAGGGGTGAATAGAAACGCCATATGAGGTGAATAGAAACGGGAAAGTGGTAAATAGGAACGAGAAAGGGTTTAATAGAAACGCCAAAGGGGTTTTTAAAAACGCTTTTGATAGGGTTGGCACTTTATGCAGGTTGTTGAGTTTTAACTTTATTCCCTACCTACATTTTTAAAAAGTTGATTTTTTTATATTTAATTATTGATTTTGTGTACGCAGGTATAGTTGCGAGCAATATGCCACGCAACTACAAACCAGACCCTCGGGGTAAGAAATATATAAAATATGACTTCAACTTAATACAACAGGCTGTTAATAAATATTCTGCGAGTTCTCTTGATACTATCTCAAAGAAATATAATATACACAGATCTGTTTTATACAGACACTGCACAAAAAATATGAAAAGTCAAGGAGGTCAAACTGTTTTATCCAAAGAAACTGAAGAAGAATTTATTAAATACATAAATATATGTGCTGACTGGGGCTATCCTTTGGAGGCGTATGATTTAAGAGTACTTGTTAAGGTCTATCTTGATAAATTAGGTGTGAATGAAAAGAGATTTAATAATAATATGCCTGGACCAGATTTTGTCTCCTCTTTTATGAAAAGGCACAAAGATGCAATTTCTCAGAGATTATCGCAAAATATAAAGCGAAATCGGGCTGCTGTTTCCCCTGAAATAATAAAAAAATACTTTGAAGAATTAGAAATTTCATTATCAGGCGTATCTATGTGCAATATTATAAATTACGACGAGACGAATCTTTCGGATGATCTTGGGCGGAAGAAAATAATTACAAAAAAAGGCGTGAAATATCCAGAGCGGGTGATGAACCACTCGAAGTCTGCCGTTTCTATTATGATTGCGTGCACAGCTGAGGGAGAATTACTGCCTCCTTTTGTTGTCTATAAAGCACAACATTTGTATGACACTTGGACCGTTAAGGGGCCAAAAGGGACTCGTTACAATAGATCACAGTCAGGTTGGTTTGATAGAACCATTTTTGAAGACTGGATTAAATCGGTAAACATACCCTATTTTCAAGGAGTATCCGGAAGAAAAATATTGATCGGTGATAATTTATCGTCGCACCTTTCATTAGATCTAATTAAACTGTGCCATGAAGAAAACATAAGTTTCGTATTCTTGCCAGCTAATTCTACCCACATCACACAGCCATTGGATGTGGCCTTTTTCAGGCCCATGAAAATAGCTTGGCGAAATATTTTGTATCAATGGAAAAAGCCGATGATCGCCAACAAGCATCGGTTCCAAAAGGATGTTTTCCACGTCTACTATCCATGCTTTTAGACGCCCTAAAACACAATGCTAAAGAAAATATTTTATCAGGATTTAAAAAAGCTGGAATAAATCCACTGGACCCTACACAAGTACTGAAAAGATTACCTGGATATGACAGAGTTAGCCATCAAACAGAAACTATCAATGAATCTGTTCTAACAATACTAAAAGAAATGAGATATGGAACCATAAATGTCGCTGAACCTAAAAGAAAAAGAAAAATTGAAGTAGAACCTGGAAAGAGCGTTAGTCTTGAAGAAAGTTATGCTGAAACAGAAATCGAGAACCAAGAGCCAAAGAAAAAAAATAAGAAGACAAATAAAGAAAGTAAAGGCAATAACAAGCAAAACGAACCAATAACAAAGAAAGGAAAGGGAATTGGAAAGAAATCAAAAACACAACCACAAACAAATGTAACAGATGAAACGAAATCTCTCGCCGCTAACTTTTTACAAGATGATCTTGAAGCTGGAACGTCTCAGATGTTTTACGATCATGAAAGTCAGTTAACCTCTGAACCAAGCACAAGCTTCTGTAAAGAAGAAACAGCCTTATTACCACAGTCTTTGAGTACATGTGAGGCTAATGATTACTTAGATATAGAAAAGGTACCAATTATTTTTGGTGATGATGTTGTTATTGATCATTTTGAAACGATTGACAATTTAAATGTCAGTTCTGATGCCATGATTTCAAGTAATGAAATAAAAAGCAATAACAAAATTGAAATTTTATCTGATATTTCAGTTACAGATCCTAAACAATTAGCAAAAATATTATATGATAATAAAATGAAAAGACAACAACAAAAACATCGAAATTATTACAGAAATGACGAGGAAATATTATTCGATTTAATGTCTGATACTGATTTAAAAAAATATTCGTATTAAAAAAAGTGAGTTTGTGATAAGAGCCATTTAAGTATAACATTCCAGAATTAGCACTTTATGTTGACATCCTAAAATTTTTAATAAATACTCATTTTGTGTACTTAATTATTTTAACACCTTAATTATTTTGAACTGATTATTGCACTGTTTTGTTGATTATTGTCAGAAGATTATTATGTTTCAGACTATGTTGTAACATAGTTTTCATACGCTTAATAAATTTAATTCGCAGTGTACTCTTGGCATCTACGGAGTTTGATCAGTCTATTTACAGAGAAGACCTAGATCTATTCTATAAGTTAAGTATGGCAATTCCCTTAGCCTACAATACCAACACTCATACATTATCGGTCGCTATAGCTATCCCCATGGTAACTCATGGAGATGCATCCTCTACCTATACCATCAAAAATATCGGCTGGGTCTCAGGCACAAGGTTATATAAAGTCCAGCTCCCTGATACAGTAGCAATTGTGAGTGAAGAAAGAGATCAGCCAGATCACTCCACAGGCAGGAACATGCTTAAACAGGTTATCCCAATTGACCTTCAGAGCTGTGACAATAGAGGGAGAATCCATTTATGTACTCATAAGAATCTCGAATTAACTCATACAACCTCATGTGCCAATGCTGTGTTTACAAATAAAGAGCAGGATATATCAACATCTTGTATAATATCATCGAAACTCCTAACAGACAATAATGTTAAACAGATCTGCCCGATGGATAATTATATAGTCTTTCGAGGATATCCATCTTATATGCTTCAGAATATAATGAAAAATAGGATCTCACAACCGCGTACTGTATATGTAAATAAAAATAATATCACCATGGTGAAGTATGGGACCTTTGATTTTATCCAAATAGGATCAAGCTCGATTTCAGGGAAAAGAGACAGTTTAAGCGCAACTGTAAAGTCTGGATATAAGATAAATACTACTGAAATAGATGATACAGACCTAGACCATCTCCTGGATGATAACATCTGGAAAGATTTAGACAAAGATATGGAGGTCCTGAAACGGAAAGAGAAAGAGATGGAAAGGTTCGCTAACTTCGATGATAGAAGAATGAATTATGACAAATCCATTTCATTGATTATCATTATTGTAGTAATCCTCCTCATTTGCATAGTCATCTATTTATACAGGAAATACCAACGCCAAAAAATTGTACAGATAGAGATGCAAGATCTTCTAACCAGGAGTATGACTAGACAAAAGAGAGCAATCATGCAGTTAGCTTCTCAGGCTGGAACAGAGCTCCAGTAGGAGTCTATTTTATTTATACATGTAGTAAGGGCTCATAATAATCCGAATTTCATCGCAAATTACTTCTAAGAAATCCCATGTCGGGAATTTAACTATTATAGATATAACTATACAACTTATAGAATTAAGCCAAGTAACTTTAAGCGTAAGTAGGGAAGATTTCCTCTAGAATGAATGCAAAGGGAGGATATCCCCGTAGCTATATGGATAGCACTGATATATTGCTGGGAAAGATCCAAAGAAATCAAAGATTTTCATAAAGGTGCTAGTATTAATCATAAGTGACTTAGCCCTAAGAAGACCATAATAATTATTAAAGACTAGGATAGGCTTATACACTATATCCTCTCCCCCTCTCGTGACAGGATGAGGTCGGAGATCTCTTATCATCTCTCAGGAGTCAGACCAAACCCATGGCTCCTGAACAAGAGATGAGGAATCAAATAACAATTAATAATTATTAATTAAGCTTAATTGTTTTGTAGTCTTAATTCTGAGGCTAAAATTATTTTTGAACTGATTATTATGTTTCAGATTGAGTAGGTAATAAAATTTTATTACGTTTAATAATTATTAAGTAAGCTTTTTTTTTTTGGTGATCTCAATTTTAAGGTTAAGTACCATTATTTTTGAACTGATTTTTTACCAAGCATTGTTATAGGTTGGGATTATTTTATTTTTAATATTAATAAAAAGGTTTTCTAATATATTATGTACACTCTTTTATTTAATTATCTCTGTGACGTCATACTACCTAATATAAAATATTTTGACAACCCTATCACTTTTCTCTATTAACCCCATACGTCGTATCTATTGACCCCGTATTCCGGGAAAATAGAATTGACCAGGTTTTTGTCTTTTTCTCCTAAGTAGATAATAATTTGGCATTAAAATTGTAATTAGCTTGTAAAATAACATAAGACTCCCATAATGAAAGCAGCTTTATTACCCGAAACTTACAATTTATATTATTAAAGTCGGTTTGAAATTCTAGATTGTTTCTATTAACCCCGTTTTACGGTAGGTAATAAAGTTAAAACTCAACAACCTGCATAAAGTGCCAACCCTATCAAAAGCGTTTCTAAAAACCCCTTTGGCGTTTCTATTAAACCCTTTCTCGTTCCTATTTACCCCTTTCCCGTTTCTATTCACCTCATATGGCGTTTCTATTCACCCCTCAGTCGTCTCTATTCACCTCTTAATCGAGAAATATTTATGGGTGCAGTTATTTCACTAATTTACCAATAAAAATCAAACTAATCAGTAAAACTTACCTTTTCAATTTATTCTGGATACACTTCACCGTCGAATAAAGTTATTTTACTATCAAAAACACAATTTAAATAATAACTAGAGAGAAGTTAATAAGAGCACAAAAGACACACACACAACCGTTGCACTTTGAAGTCACTTTTTTGATATAAGTTGCTAACTTCATACTATTCAAATGTTGTCAGACCAACAAAAAAATGTTGCCATTGTAAAAACAAAAAACACTATTGCGATTTTTATAGTAGTTTTCGAATATCAGGCTTTTAGACTTTTTCCCAAGAATATTTCTATTCACCCCGTGAATTCTATTCACCCCGTTTTACTACCCGAAACTTACAATTTATGTTATTAAAGTCGGTTTGAAAGTCTAGATTGTTTCTATTAACCCCGTTTTACGGTAGGTAATTTGAGCGTAATCATTAATGGGTCAAATCATAGGTGGGTAAATCGTGTCCGTTTCGATTGCTCGGCCACAAAGTCGTAGAAGATAAACGACTACGTCAACATTACGAAGGAATTTGTAAAACACTAAAAGTGAAAACCGCAAATTCGTAGATCCAATATTCAGAAAGTTGTAAAGGTTTAACCATGGCCGCGCGGTCGAAACATGGAGAACCGCGCGGCCACGCAGTTCTCTAAAACGGAGCTTAGTAGAGGTCCCATTCTTTTTGCTAACCACTGATACGATTTCGAAGAAAATGTAGATAATATGAATAAACTCCTCATATTTAGACTTCACGATCTACAGAACTTAAATGCTATGGCCGCGCGGTTGAAACACGGAGAACCGCGCGGCCACGCAGTTCTCTAAAACGGAGCTTAGTAGAGGTCCCATTCTTTTTGCTAACGACTGATACGATTTCGAAGAAAATGTAGACAGTATGGTAGTCCTCATGTTAAGACTTCACGACCTACAGAACTTATAACCTGTAATGCATTTTAGAAGAACACAACAATAAGGAGATAATGCGAGCAATAAACAAGTTGATCATAGTTAATAAGAGGCTGAATGGTGTAAAATTAGCGGAGAAAACTTGATTTAACATTTAATGATGATCGATGATTGATTGATTAGATGAGTATAATGTATAAGTGTATACTTAAAACGTAGACCTTACTCCATGTTTGATTCAGAAAAATTAATTATCGCGGTTGAATCGCGACCGTGTTTATGGAACAATGGAGATGCAAGTTATAGTGATCGACCAAGGAACAAAATAGCTTGGCAACAAATAGGTGAAGAATTTTACGAAGATTGGAGTACTTATAGTGCCAAAAAGAAAAATGAAACAAGTAAGTTTATTGATTTTATTAAATATTTTTATTATTTATCACAAGCGATCATTGTACAATGCGGTCCTGCCAAGCTACCCTCCCCTCATTGTTAAAATATTCCATGAATTTTTGCCTTGCAGTAGTGGCATTTGTGATATTCTGATGTGACGATTCTGATGATATAGATTCTAAGTTGTGTTCAAAAAATTGATCCTTAAAGTTGTATCCATCACGTTTTCTGATGAAGTTGTGAAGAACGGAAACTGCTTTTACAATATGAGTTGCATAATCAGGAGAAGTCAAAATTGGAGTATGTAGGATTCTCCATTTATTACACAAAACACCAAATGTACATTCTACACACCTTCGTGCCCTGCTGAGACGATAGTTAAATGTACGTTTTTCTCTGGTTAAATGATTACCTGGAAATGGTCTCATTAACCCTTTAAACGCCGACACCGTAATATTACGTGTTCTGAAAACAGTACACGAATCGCCACACACGTACGAGGTGCATTCAATAAGTACCTAGCCTCATCGCCAGAGGGCGCTGTAGTTTCAAAAGAGTTTTACCACAGTGTAGCACATTCTTTTTTAATTCTTTTTTCAAATTTTCATTCCAATCCCTTCATTTGTTTTAATTTGACAACTTATGGAAGCGAACGTGTCGATCGGTTTTACAAAAATGGAAAAAGAGCAATATCGTTCGGTGATTCGATTCCTATTTTTGGAAGGGAAAACGCGCATCGAAATCAAAGAGCGCTTGGCTGCTGTGTACGGTGACTCTTCTCCATCGATGGCCACCGTCAAGAATTGGTTCAACGAGTTTGCACGTGGCCGTACGTCGGTTTTTGATGAACCACGTCCAGGTGCACCAAAAACAGCTGCTACGGAGGAAAACATTAAAAAAATCCAAGATCTCGTATTGGCAGATCGCCGATTGAAGGTTCGGGAGCTAGCTGAGACTGTAGGCATTTCAGAAGGAACAGTGCATCATATTCTTCACGAGGAACTCGGCATGAGAAAGCTGTCGGCGCGATGGGTGCCGCGTTTACTCACACCAGAAAACAAGCGCAACCGTGAGACCACATCGGAGACGTGTTTGGCGCTGTTTAAGCGGAATCCAGCGGAGTTTTTGCGTCGTTTTGTGACCGTCGATGAAACCTGGATCCACTGGTACACACCAGAGACCAAGGAGCAATCAAAACAATGGATCCAGAACGGGGAACGTGCTCCAAAGAAGGCGAAAACTGTAAAATCGGCCGGAAAAGTTATGGCCACCGTTTTCTGGGATTCACAAGGTGTGATCTACATCGATTACCTCGAGAAGGGTAAAACAATTACAGGGCTTTACTATGCCGATTTATTGGGCCGATTCGACGCCGAATTAAATTCACACGTCTGCCGTTGCCATGGCCAAATTGGTCGAATTACGCTACGAATTGCTGCCCCATCCACCGTATTCTCCAGATTTGGCCCCTTGTGACTTCTTTCTGTTTCCTAATCTGAAAAAATCACTCGCCGGGAATAGATATGGATCGAATGAGGAGGTCATCGCCGCCACGGAGGCCTATTTTGCAGAGTTTGACAAAAACTATTTTTCGGACGGATTAAAAAAGTTGGAGCATCGCTGGGCTAAGTGTATCGAACTAAAAGGAGACTATGTTGAAAAATAAATTCCCACTTTTCCAAAATTTTCGTTTACTTTTTGTAGGCTAAGTATTTATTGAATGATCCTCGTATAATTACGTTATTTTATTGGAAAAGTTCTCATAGTGCACAAACTCCTTAGAAAATATGTCAGTTTTAAGGTGTAGGGTATAATCTTTATTGTTATGGAACTTTTTTAATGTTTTGAATGATAAATACTGTGAATTTTGGGATTTAAATACGTTGTGATCACTAATCTCCTTGCTTGTATCGCCAATCACGTAATTTTACGAATACTTGGGATGGGGCAAATTCGTAAAATACTTTATAGGTTGGCTAAGAATAAACAAGGCTCTTTAGAAATTACTGTCACTATTTGCAATGAAAGTGGGTACTTTCATTACAAAATAACCATAGTGTTACTCTGATATACAAGTATCTGTACACAATAAAATGTATTTAAGTTTAAAATTATTTAATTTTTACGACAAAAATATAGAAATCTCATTACGCGGAACCTCACTAGTGCAGACAGTCGCCGGTCGCCGTCACCGTAATATTACGTGCGGCCAAGGAGCTTCAAGGTTATATCGCACTGTATTGTCAGTTGCCTCAGCGCCATCCCCGTAAAATCACGTGAAAGCTGTATCGCTCTGTGCAACTAGTGTTGTAGGGGTTTTTCGTGTTATCGTGTAGAACTTTAAATGCAAAAGAAATGCTGGAAGACGAAGAGTTATTAAATATTTTGCAATCGAATCATGAATTGCCAAGCGACGACAGTTCTAACACTGGGCACGCCGCGATTGCGGCGGTAAGTCCCCTCTTTGAGGAGTGGCTTGAGAGGCGGCATGGCGTCCTCACCTTCCGCCTGACACAGGTCCTCACCGGACATGGCTGTTTCGGGAGGTTCCTGTTTCGGATAGGGCGGGAGGAAACGCCCGGGTGTTTCCATTTGCGAAGATCGCCCAGAGGACACGGTGGAGCATACGGTGGAGGTCTGCCCAGCTTGGGCGGAGCAACGCCGTGTCCTCGTGGAGGTGATCGGCGGCGGCGATCTCTCGCGTCCGACCCTGGTCCAGGCCATGGTACGGAGCGAGAGGGCATGGCTGGCAGTCGCCTCCTTCAGCGAAGCAGTTATGCTCGTAAAGAGGGAGGCGGCGCACGTGAGGGAGATGCAATACATGCGCCCTCACAGCCGTGGCCTTCGCAGGAGACGCCCTGGGCGTCGGGAATCCCAGGCTGATTCCCGGCCACCGTAGGCACGGGCTTGCGGACGGCGAGTAATGGGTAGCTCGCTGTCCGGTAAGGACCAAGACCGGGTCGACGGCGCGTTGTGTTCCACGCGCGCCTCAAAGAGATGTCAGCAGCAACAGATGGGGCCCGCAAGCGCCGATGCCTGCCGGGGGTGCGGGTTGTTCGAAAGAGATACCGCCGCCCCTGGCACACAGGCAACTGAGGGAACACGGGTGGGTTTTAGTCAGTAAAAGTCTGACACGCTCTCCCGCTCCACCCAGAGCGGGAGAAGTTATTTGATGATTCCCCACCCAGAAAAAAAAAAAAAAAAACGACAGTTCTAACACAGAAAGTGATGTTAATTTGGTAAGTTTAATTTATTGGTTAATTCGATAATTTAATTTGATTAGAAATTTTGTTGGTGTTTAATATAGGTAAGTACCTACTAGGGTTCATCATGAATATCAACCAAAATTTAAATTGTAATACATTTATAGGCTGAGATTATTTTATTTAATATTAAAAAGGTACCTAGGTAGGTACTTATTGTTTAGATAAATTACCTTTAGTATAATTAATAACAGCAGATCTCGTACTGTATTTTTATAATAATACCTCTGTGTAGTGTATGTGTGTGTGTGAGAGGGGCTTGTGGCTAAGTAACAATAGCTGCACGGGTCGATCGATCAGGTTAAGCTACGCTTGCCGCGGTTGGTCCGTGGATGGGTGACCATCTTTACATACCAAGACCCCTCCGTGCCTCGGAAAGCACGTTAAGCCGTTGGTCCCGGCTGTCATTTGTGGATCTTTGACAGTCGTTACGGGTCGTCAGAAGCCCGAAAGTATGACAACCAGTCTTACCAAGGGGTATCGTATTACCCCAGTTACTGGGTTGTGGAGGTCAGATAGGCAGTCGCTCCATGTAAAATACCGGTATTCAGCTGCATCCGGTTAGACTGGAAGCCGACCCCAACATAGTTGGGAAAAGGCTAGGCAGATGATGATGACCTCTGTGTAGTATAAAAGTTTTTACCAGTAAAATGATTCCAGGTACAATGCATTTCTTGTTAAGAAATATTCTCCTACTACCTACTTGCCATTCGCAATTTTTAAACTTTTCTTTAACTTGGTTAACTTATTAAAACATGTAATTTGGCCTAAAATAACATGCCTACTTCAGTTAAAAATATTTTTTTGTATTTATTGTTTTAGGAAGAGGAGGAATTAAATAACAGATGGAGTTCGACAGCGTTCGTACCCGAAATTCATGGATTCGATGATTTTGCTTCTGAAATTCTAACAGAGAATATAAATCTTAGTACCGAATCAACAGAAGTGGATTTTTTTAAGCATTATTTTGGCGAAGAATTTGTATTGAAGTTGCTTGAATTTACAAATGCTCGGCATCAAATCTTTATTCGGAATTGTGACATAAGGCTCCATTCAAGGTTTGCAAGTTGGCGAGAAATTACTATTGCGGAAATGTATGTATTTCTAGCCGTAACTTTTTTATTTACCAGAAATAAACATTTAAAAATCGAAGAGCATTGGTCAACTGACCCTTTGCTACAATCGCCAATATTTTCTAAAACTATGTCGCGTAACCGCTATACGACCATTTTGGGTTTATTGAAGTTTTCGTCGCCAAATACAGAATCTTCCCACATTTTGAAAAACGTCTTGCCATTGGTAAAACACACCAAAAAACTTTTAGAAATTCATATGTACCTCACCAAGACCTTTGTATAGATGAGAGTATAATGCCATTTAAAGGGTATGTTGCCATCAAGCAATACATACCTAACAAAAGGAACAGGTTTGGTATCAAACTATTCATTTTGTGCGACGTGAAAACAGGACTTATTATGGATTATATTATTTATTGTGGATCTAGAACCGAGATAGAGGATTCAGCTAACTTAGGTATAACAGGCGCTGTGGTAACAACCCTGTTACAAGACCTAATGCATGCGCATAGACGCTTGTACACAGATAACTAGTACTCGAGTCCAAAATTGTTCGAATACTTGTACCAACAACAGACATATATATGCATGCGGTACGGCTAGAATTGATCGTTTAAAGAAAGCCGGTGTCACAAATTTTAAATCTTTGAAAAAGGGTGAAATTGATGTAAGATACAAAAAACCACTTATGCCATTAAAATATAAAGATAAAAGAGATATACACATGTTGTCTACCTTTCACACAGCTGAATTCGGGCCTACCACTAAGTATGATAGAGAAACTGGACTGCCTAAAATGAAGCCCGAAGTTATAGTTGACTATAACTTAAAGAAAGGAGCAGTTGACAATACAGACATGGTATTACATTCGGTTCAGTGCATACGGAAAAATAGACAATGGGACAAAAAACTAGGCTTGCATTTAATTGATTTAAGCATGTTAAATGCTCATGCATTATATAAAATACTGCATACTAATAATAATTCCATCGCCGATTTTCAGTTGGTCGTTATTAGACAATTAATCGCAAAATATAAAGCACAAAAATTAGAGTATTCTATACCGACGACGTCTAGATCAGCGTCTGCCTTGCGTTTAACTGCATCACACTTGGCTAATCACATGCCCCAATACACAGAAAACAAAAAGCCAAGATCATGTTTTGTGTGTCACCATACGACATTAAAGAAAAAATGCCGCAAGGAATCTCGCTTTATGTGCGAAGTATGTCAGGTAACATTATGTGTAACTCCATGTTTTAAAATTTATCATACAAGTGAAACATTTTGAAAAATATCGATATAATTATTATTATGCCACGCATCCCTGGCACCAAATTTGAGTAGTTCAATTGTCCACGTTCAGTTGTTGTTTTCGCTTCTGAAGGAGAGGACGTGCGTCATGTCGAGTAATGAAGAATCGCGGTCTACGTCGCCTTCGATTTTGTGTCCACGTAAAATTATTTCAAATAATACTTCAAATAAATCGACGCAGACTAAACCAAATTTTGTCCGTTACGCCCATTAAAAGATGGTGATGCGACTGCTTTTATAAACTTGCCAGACGCAAACTTTTTTGATCAAAGACCAAGTGATCCACGCAATGAATACTTCGCGTCATTAATAGCTTTTGAGCTGGAAGCTGTACGGCCTGAAAAACGTTCAGAAGTTTACATGAAAATATTAAATTTAATACGGCAAGCTCGTGGAGAATCGTCACCAATAGAAAAACGAACGTGCCCATCTCCCGAGTACTGATTTGTGTTAACGTAGTTAATGACTGAAGACTGAATAATGTTAGATTATTAATTAAGCAGGTAAATAAAACATTGATTTTATTTCTGGCTTTTTATTCATGAAACCTCAAGAGAACACCAGTGTCCGCACACCTATTGTCTTTCTATTGTGTCTCTAATTACGATAATCGAATGGTTAATATTGTTAATAAATAAAGAATTAATGCATCGATATTAAGTATTCCCAACACTATTCCAACTTATGCCTAAAGTGACTTGGCGCTGGAGGTAAGTCAAAGGTATCAAAATCTTGGCGGTTAAAGGGTTAAATGTTTGTCAAGAGCAAATGCCTCATCGCCTACTATTACAAATGGAAGCCTTGGTTCATTTGTGTTAGGTAGTTCTCTATTAACTGGTAAATTTAATGTTTCTCTTCTCAATCGGATTCCTAATATTGATCTTTTGAAAATGGCACTGTCCCCCTCCCTGCCGTAAGCACCTACATCAATCATAATGAAATTTAAATTGGCATCAGCAAGAGCCAACAATACAACTGAGGATTTTTTTTTATAATTAAAAAAACGAGAACCGGATAGTGCTGGGCACACAATCCGCACGTGCTTGCCGTCTAGGGCGCCAATGCAATTTGGAAAATTTGTTGTAGAAAAAAAAGTTTCTGCAATATCGAGCCACATTTCTTCTGTAGGTTCTGGCATTTCAATTGGTTGTAATATCTTCCAAATTACAACACATGTTTCTTTAACTATACGAGCAATTGTTGATCGGCCTATTAAAAAATCCTCTTATAAACTTTGGAAGGTCATTCCAGTTGACAAGTACCTGTGAACAACAATAATATTCTGTTAGTGTAAGTTGGTTATTACTAAATATATATATTTCTTTATTTCAGTTGATGACTTGCAAAAAAAATGGAAACATTTAAGGGATTACTACGTAAGAGAAAAGAAAAAAGACAGTTTAAAGAGTGGTAGTGCCGCGCCAGCCAAGAAGAGAAACACTTCATATTTTCGGATTTTATCTTTTTTGGATATCACTATAGAACATCGAAATACTGATAGCAATCTCAGTTTACCCGAAGATGAAAATAGTACCAGTTGTGATTCGCTACCACCAACTACTAGTCCACCGCGACTAACTACTCCACCATTGCTACCGTCGAACACACTAACCAATTCCGAGCGTAATAACAAGAAGTTAACACCATTTCAAAAATCTGTATTAAATAGAATGTCTGTCAATGAAGAAAATGATCCCGACAAAAATTTTTTGCTATCCATTATTACCCGATATGAAAAAAATGTCAGACAGTGAAAAATTCGACTTCAAATTTGAAATTATGAGTGCAATAAAAAGGATGAAGTATAGCAAACCTATACCATCAGCTCCATCTACCAGTACATATGAATATCTACCAAGATCATCAACGGTGCAATATAATCAATACAGGTATAATCCTTCAAGCATTGGCTCCAACAACAATTCAGATAACAATTATGGTTATAGGACTCGTACTCAAGATTACGATAATGTCGACACACCCGCACATACCCATTATTCAAGTGACGACCTTGAAGAGATATTACAAACTCAGAATATTGGCACCCAGTCAGGCTTATTGCCTAATAACAACCCTGAAGCCCGGTTTCCACCGCGAGCGGAACGGACCCATTAATGACTTCGTTAAACTCGCAAACGCAAACTGCATACTTGTATTTCCACCAACAAATAGTCGGACGGAAAGAGCCGAGCGTGTAGAAAGAGTAGAAATGAGCTCGCTCAGTTCTAGGGAGCGGAGCGGAGTACTTACGGACTCCGCTCAACTCGCAATTACAATTTACATAGTAGCGTTTCCACACAGAAAGTGGTGAGCGGGGCGGATTGAGCGAGTAAAAAGAAATTGAAAAGAGTCCGCTGCGCAAGGCCTGCACCGACTAGTTCAGAACGGACTCGCTCGCTGTCTGCCCCCCGCGCTTCTCGCCTCCCGCAGAAGCGGCATGGAAATCTATAGTTGATGATGTAAATTTGGCTGAAATAAAAAACAGTAAGTGTCTTTTTAATTGAATTTATTTTATAAAACAAGTGAATCTTGACTGGCTATTTTACCGGAATTGTTAAAATAATCGCAATATATGTTACGTACATTAAAAGCTTCTCGTGTAGCTCGCAGTTTATCAAAGGTCATGTTGTTGGGTCGTGGATTATTATAATTGTCATTTTGATAATCTGCAGCCGATGTGGGTAGTGACGATAATTGTACAGATAAATAATTATGCAACACGCAAGTTGCTTTTATTATATGATTGACCGTCTCAAGTTTACATTCTAGTGGTCGCCGATAAAGACGCCATCTAGCGGATAAAATACCGAATGCATTCTCTACAACATTTCGAGCTCTGCTGAGTCGATAGTTAAATATTCTTTTCGGTCTATCATTTATTACGTTTGAATATGGTCTCAGTAAATTTTTACGTAAAGCAAAGGCCTTGTCACCTATAAATACATAAGGTACTCTGACTGAACTACTTTCATCTAAATGACGGTCGTCCGGTAAATTTAATTGGTTATTAATTTTTTTTTTTCCAAACACGCTATCATTAAAAATACCACCGTCACTGAAACGCCCCATCGATCCAACATCAATGATTATGAAACGTTTGTGTGCATCAACAACCCCTAGTAATACTACGGAATAATATTTTTTGTAGTTGTAAAATTGACTTCCTGAATGTGGAGGACATTTAATCGCTACGTGTTTACCATCAATGGCACCAAGGCAATTTTTAAAGTGCCATATATTTTCAAAAGCTTCTGCTATATTTTCCCAATCTTGCCTTTTGGGTTCTTTCAAATAAATAGGCTGTAATTTTTTCCAAATTGTAATACAAGTTTCGTGTACTATCCTTGAAACAGTTGGTGTGCTCATGCGATAATTGTAGGCTATTGTTTTGAATGCGTCGCCTGTTGCTAGAAATCTGAAACAAAATATAATATATTAATAAATAATAAAAATTTTGGAACGAAGTTCCTTATCGCGCGTTGCGAAAGGGAGCTAGACGGAAAAAATTAAGACCAAAAGTTGTCACGACACTTTTTACCCGACTGCGCGACGCAAAGGAGGGTAATGTGTTTATTACCATGGAATGGAATGGAATGGACGACTGGAATGGAATGGAATGGACGACTGGAGTGGGGTGGAGGGTCGAAAATCGCTTGAAGCTTTTTTTTAACTTGCTATCGTTAAGCAAGTCAAAAAAAACAGGTTCGGTTTTCGACCTTATTGACATTTAAAATTTAGTTTGTTTTTTCTCACATTCTCGTTGGCTAACATTGCTCCTTCAATAAAATCCGATGTTTGCGTAAATATCAATAAGGTCGAAAATCGCTTGAACCTGTTTTTTTAACTTACTTAACGATAGCAAGTTAAGAAAAAGTCAGTCGCTACAGCGTCATTCGAAACTAAGTACCGGAACCTAATTATCTTTATTGTTTCAGTCCAGGATGCGAAATCCGAGTGGAAAAAGTTAAGGGATAACCATAGAGACAGTTTAAAGAGAATGAAAGCCATCAGATCTGGGCAGGCAGCTACAAACCTCAATACTTGGAGATATGCGGAATTGATGGAATTTTTACTTCCATATATGAAAAATCGTAGTAGGTCTACCAATTTAAATTCTTCAGATATACGATCATCGGCAACTCCTGAAACCTCCATAGCGCAAGATGACGAAGATACTAATAATTCAGAAATATCTGTAGTTCCAACAAACGATACAATCAATAATACGGAAGCTAGTGCACCACAAGGAGGTAAAACTCAGACAAGGAAGCGGACCGCAGATGGAGATTTTATAGAATTACTGAAAGAAATGGAGGAAAATCACCAAAAAAGACAAGAAGAAAGATATTTAAGACGCACAACGACAAAAACACAAGAAAAAGGTGTCATTGATTTGTTTTTAGAAAGTATGGCGATAACCATAAAAACGATGCCTATGTGGATGCAAAATCGCGTTAAGAAAAAAATATTTCTAATCGTTAGTGACGCCGAGGAAGAACTAGAAAATTATAGTACTTGTGTTACACCAGAATCAGTAAACAATACCTTACCGGCAGCAGCAGCATCATCACGTTCTGCTAATTACGGATACACTACGTCGAGAGACCCTGTAAATAATAACTTGCCGGCAGCAGTAGCAGGATCATCACGTTCTGCCAATTACGTATACACACTACCGGAAGCAGCAGCGTCACGTTCTAATAATACGACATACCACGGCTACAGTAGCTCGGGAAGATTTGAGCCATTCCCGTTACATGATTATGATAACTAAGCATAATGTTCTTTTTCATTATTTTACTGATTTGTTTTATTTCTGAGTAAAGTCTAAAATAATTACCTATTAACAATGTTTTATTTCTTACCTGAGGCACACAGCTAGCTTTTCTTGAGGTGAAATAGCTTTCCTGAAGTTGGTGTTTTGTTTCAAAATATCGACCTCCACAAATGACAAAAGTTCTTGAAATTGTTCTCTATTAACCCTGTAATAATTCTTAAATTTTTCGTCGTCTAAATCATAAAACAGCCTAAATTCCCCTTTTAATTTACGATCTTGAATATGCTGGCACAGCCAAAATCTACGTTTAGCGCGTTTTTTTTTCTTTGCATAAGATACAACAATGCGTGCTTCTTTTTTCTGTATACATAATCACTGTTATCGCTCGATTCCGTGTCACTCGATAACATCGCAACAACACGACCACACGCAACCAGCTCAAAACTTCAACTGAACTCGTTCTCTGTGGAAATTATCTATTCGTTTTTCATTTCTCATTTTCCGTTCAGCTCAGTCCGCTCATTTCTCTATCTCAGTTTCATTTTGCAGCGGAAATCAAATGACCAACTCTTCGTTGGTGGAAACGCAAACCTCTTTCATTAAAAAGGAGTCCGTTCCGCCTAACCATTTTCCTCGTTGTCCACCACTGGGGGACAGCGTCACAACTTTGTAAATTATTTCCATTCGTCACCACTGGTGGACAGCGACACGGATTTTTTAACATTCCCTATGGCCGCCGTAGGGGGCAAAGGCACAATTCTTTTGATCCGATTCCCACTGGCCATCAATTTAAATTATTTTATCTAGAGACCATTTGGTTTTATGCTGAAATTACTTTTATCCAATTCTAATGCTTACGTAATAATAATGACATAATATTTCTTTCCTTGTATAATATAGTTAATTTAATTAATTATAGGTAATTCATTAAAATTAAATTTTATTTTCTTGCTAATGCTTATTATTATTATCTATTGATACTATTCACTTCATCAAGATATTTACAAAAAGTATTGCTATGAGGGAAAGTACAGACGCCAGCACATCAAGTTACTACAAACTGTAAAATTTTCTTATTTGATTTTGAACGAGTTACTTTCAACGTTTTAAGGTTTAAAATCATTTGGATAAAGGAAACGGGCGAAACTGGGCTTGAACGTTACACAAATGAATTGTTTATCAATATATATTTTTTTTTTTCAATCATTTATTACCAAGCCATTTTAATATGGGATAAATAAAATATTATTTAATCAAAATGATACTGACCTTCGTTACTTTCACTTTTTAACAATGTTGCCAAATGAAATAAGGATCACTAATCGATAACAATCGATAAATCGAATTATTATAAAAATAATAAAGAAAATAATGAAAATGAATCAATCATTCTTCTATAGGTTAGGTTTCAAAAACTTTTAAAATGAGGACTTAATCATATTATCTATCATCATTTCTAAGAACGTCATAAAACGAATTGATCAACGAATCGATTTGACAGTCATTATACTTTTTTACTATACAGGCAACAACGTAAAACTCGTGTCAATGTGACATCCAAAGACTACAATTGTTGGTGACATCAAACGTCAAACAAAAACCATCGCTTCGTTTGGCTTTGAACGTGCGATAGTGGATATTCTATTTTGTTTGTTGTTTTCGTGTGCTTTTGTCTACAATAAAGTCTAAATATTTCTTTAAATAGACCATAAGAGCACTGACAGCTTGTAAGAATAACTTATAATGAAGCAGAAAGGATAGTTTTGTGCAAACTAATAACGTGTATTCCCGTTCGTCCCCTCGACTTCGTCCCCCGAGGGGGACGAACGGGAATTTACAAAAATAATATTTAATTTGTTCCCGATCGTCCCAATCCTAATTCAAGAGAGGACGAATGGGAATATGTTCTTCGATTAGTGCCATTCGTCCCACTAAAAAGATTTGTGCAGAAAATATGTTTATTCGATGTTTCGTAGTTTACTTTTAAATTAGTTTCTTCGTTAGATTTAATCATTATTTTACAAAATTCTTCTCTATTTTTTTATGAATTATAAAACGTATCCTAAGTTTATCATTGTTTCATTATGTTTACCTACACTAAATATAGCAACTCTGACGGGAAGCGCCGGCGATTCTGGTAGTTAACAAAAGAGTGCCGATAACATTGTGTTATTTGCGTAAATCCTATTGGTTTACCTGACATTCTCTCCCTTTCCTATCCTTAAATTAGACCGGTCGGGTTAGTGTTGACAAAACAATGAAAGTGCACGGGTGTTAATGTAATAATATATATTCGACACGAGTTCTGCGGAAAACTACTGATGTAAGTACCTACATTTTTGTAAGTTACAAATATTATTAGATTGTTTATAGTCAATACTATATTGTCTCATGTCTTATTAATTTATGCTAATAATGTACGGTATCAATATTTGTATTCAATTTTAGTATTTAATTTTATATATTAAATATCATTCTAAATTATATTAATAAGTGTGTAATTGTTGTCTCCTGTTTTTTAGAGCTTAACAATGTCACAAGAAGCGCATCCTGGTCCCTCTGGTAGTACAGGAAGCTGTTTGCAGTATATACAAAGGAAAGGTGGAATCGTGCTTCTGCGTGCTGGATACCAATTTTTAAGGAAAAGGCAAAACAAAAGTGGAGCTGTTGTATGGGAATGTCATCTTAGAAGAAAGAATAAGTGCAGTGGGACCTTAACCATAAAAGTAAGTACCTACTTTTTTGACTTCTTTTTTCATGCAAAACCAGACAATGGGTAAATAAATTATGCACGTTTATTGCAGAATGATCAAATTTTGAAAGAAACCACACACACATCCTGTACACCGGACTTCAATAAAAACATAATAGACATTCATATTGATGAATGCAAGAAAAATATAACTTCTGATGATGTACCTTGCGTACCAGCCGCCTTTAATTCAACAATTTCGAAAATTTTGGACGAAGGACTTGATAAAGTAACTTTACCCAAAGATATTCCTAAGTTTGCAAACATCAAAAGCACTTTGTATCGCCATCGAAATAGCACTTATAATATGAGTAAAATCACTTTCAATGACGTTAAAACGGTTGAGGTTCCTCAAAAATTTCAATCATTTTTGTTAGCAGATTACTGTTACGGTAACACACGCTTACTCATTTTTTGTTCCCAAGAAGCTAAAGAAAAATTGATAGTTTTAAAAAATATATTTGGTGACGGTACATTTAAGAGTTGTCCACCTCCATTCCAACAGCTCTACACCGTTCATGGTGATTTAGGAAGTAATAATCAAAGCACAGCTATGACGCCATTATTTTACGCTTTAATGTCAAACCGTAAAAAAGAAACATACGAGATACTTTTCAGACTTGTTAAATCTCAAATCAACGATTGGAATCCTACATCATTTACCAGTGATTTTGAAGAAGCAGCTATGTCTGCTATGCGTACAATTTTTCCAGAGATAAGTATCCACGGCTGTTATTACCATTTTAATAATGCTATTTGGAGGAAAGGCCGTGAATTAAATCTAACAAAAAATAAAACTTTAAGACGTCAAGTAGCCCTAAGTGCGGTGCTTCCATTATTACCAGAGGAACGTATTTTTGAAGGCTGGTTTTATATCGCTAGCGAAAGCCCCGGTGATAGCCAAAGTGAAAAATTTCGGCAATACATGCTATCGCAGTGGCTTCAATCGAATTTCGTAAAAGTGTGGTGCAGTTTTGGAAAACGACACCGTACTAATTACTTTGCCGAAGGGTGGCATTTTAAATTAAATAGTGCCATAGGCAAAAAAAAACCTAATATTTTAAAATTGCTTACGGTGTTACATCAAGACTCTAACTTATACAGCGTGAAAGCAAAACAAAATCCAAAACGGCGTAAGCTACATTCAATCTTGACAGACCAATATATTATGGATTGCCAAATGCAACTTCTTAATTCAGAAATAACTGTAGGACATTTTTTAGAAAAACTTACGTAGGTATTAATCATAATAAGTAAAGTGCTCGATGGTTGTGTACGTTGATGTAATCTCTAGGCTTTGTGTGCAATAATTATTACTGCCTACTGTTATGACCTCGACTACTTTCTTCAATACTTGTGAATTTTTTATTGTTGTTACCCTCTATGATGTTTTGTGTTCATGTTTTTTCACTTTGATTTTGTATATGTTTTTTATTTTGATTTTGAAATTGTGCTAATTTATTGACGCTATTTATATGTAAAATTAATGTGTAACCTGTTCTGATTCCTTATACAATATGTAACACAAAAATGTGACACCGTATACCTATACATATAAGCAAAATGTGACTTTTTAAAAATTAGTACGATAAGTTTTTTTTTGTTATTTTTATCTTGATTTCGTGATATTTTAGGTATTTTATTTAATTTTGCTTTTGAAAGTGTGATAATTTACTGACCCTATTTATGTGTTAAAATAATGAGTAAACTTTTCTAATCACTTACATAACGTAAAACGTAAAATCTTGCCACCATACATATAAGCAACTCTACGAAAAATAGTGACTTATATTTCAAAAGGAAACAACCTGAATGGTAAAAAGTCTGTTTGTAGTGTTTAATTGTAATATAATACAGACTTTTTTTATTGTAATCTGTATACACAGATTTTTAAATCATAATTTTTAGTTATAAGGAGAATTTTATTCATAATTAAAAAAATATTATATATAAAAATATTGCGAGTTATCGCAAAGTTGATTCTGTGATTTTTACTGTGATTTTTATTCCTTAATAAATGACTGATTTTTATTTCAATTTTGTTTTTTTACCAATTAAAACCACCAGTCTTATATTATTTAGTGGGAGCAATAGACCCAAAAAAGAATTAATAAATTATTCCCATTCGTCCCCCCAAAAAATTTTGGAGGGACCATCGGGAAAATAAATAACGAATTCCCGTTCGTCCCCCTCGGGGGACGAAGTCGAGGGGACGAACGGGAATACACGACTAATAATACCCTATTTTTTTTCTCCCATATTGCAGTTCTATATATAGTTTTTTATTTTAAATAGTAATAATATTGAAATGATATAATGCAATAATCGTTGCTGTGCGGTGAGGCCCAACTTTGTATGAACATTCGCCCATCTCCTTTGACAGTTTGGTATAACTTGATGTGCTGGCGTCTGTGCATAACGTTAAAAAGAGACAAAAAATATATCTATTCTACTCTGCTCCTTCTACTTGCGCAAACGCAGCATGCGTCATTATAACTACGTCATTAGTGCACTCGTCGCTCCCATAACCAGCCATGTCCGATTTAAATACTAGTGGTTCCAGTTCATCAGGAAAAGTGCATTTAACATATATAAATAGAAAAGGCGGGACAATTTTATTACACGGAGGATATGAATATATAATAAAACGAAAACATAAAAGTGGTTTAATAATCTGGGAGTGTACTAACAGGAAGAAGAACAAATGTAAAGGACTTATCAAAATCAAGGCAAGTTCATAATAATAATACAATAGTAGGTATATCACACCTTATTTAGTACTCATTTTGGAATTGTTTATTGTTTTATAAGTAGGCATGTTCGAAATTTTAAATTCGATGACATCGTTATTAAGGCCGCCATTTTGTTTACACGTAGGGCCCCCATTTTGTTTACCAATCCCAATATGACGGTAATGTGAGATGAATGTGAATAAAAAACAACTTTTTGTGTATGGTGATGATTTGATATGTCTTTTTTTGTAAAAAAAAAATATTCATTAATATTTTTTGTTGACCTAGGATACCAATATAATTGAAGAAAAGCCACATCTATGCCAACCTGATTTTGCAAGAAATTTTGTACAAGAAAAAATACAGCAATGTAAAGATAAATTGGTTTCTCCTCAATTTCCACCAGTGCCAGAAACCTTCAACGCTATGGTGAGTGAATTCAAAGTCATACCAAGTTTGATTCAAAACATACCGTCATTTCAAAGCATCAAGTCAAGTTTATACAGACATAGAAATACAATCGCTGGAATATAAAGGCTTAAATGCAAAAATGTGGAAGAATTCCAAGTTCCAGAAGATTATAAGGCCTTTCTTTTAGCAGACTATTCATATAACTGCAACCGAATTGTAGTGTTTTGTATTGAAGAAGCCAAAAATGTATTCTGTGAGATTGATCATTTCTTATGTGATGGTACCTTTAAAAGCTGCACAGAGCCATTCACTCAACTTTACTCGATACATGGAGACTTCAGAAGTACTGAAAATAGTACTAACATAATTCCGCTAATTTATGCATACATGAGTCGCCGTGATGAGGAATCCTATACAATTCTTTTCAATTTAATCAAAAGTCAAGTTCCTGGATGGCAACCTTCAAAGTTTTCAATTGATTTTGAGAAAGCTGCTATGAAGGCCATAAAAGCGACATTTCCGTTAGCTACACTTAAAGGATGTCACACACACTTTAAAAAAGCAATATGGAACAAGGGCCATTCAAATTTCGAGAGGTAGCATTGACTACAGTACTTCCATTACTGTCCGAGACAGAAATAAGAAACGGATGGCTCTATATAACGCACAGGGATACTACGGATCCTGATATTTTAAAGTTCAGGAAATACGTTGAAGTACAATGGCTAAAAGATGATTTTATACCAGTTTGGTGCGTTTTTGGGGAAAGGCATCGAACGACAAACGCTGTCGAAGGGTGGCACCACAAACTAAATTCAGCGATGAGCAAGAAAAACCCAAACATAATGCACGCTTTAAGCGTTCTTCGAGAAGATGCATGTTTTTTCTTTGTGAAAAAAATGCAAATAAGTCAAAAAAAAGAACCGTCCAACAAACGAAAAAAAAAAGTATGTTTACAGCGATCAGTTTATTCAAGAAACCCAAATGGAACTTGTAAACGGCCAAATATCTGTAGGCCAATTTTTAGAAATTATGAGAAACTAATAAGTACTTATTGTATTTTGTTTAACTATGTGGTGTTTAAGACTTTTGAGTAGTACCTACATTATGTTTAATTCAAGAAACCCAAATGGGTCTTGTAAAGGCCAATTTCTAGATATTGTGAGAAATTATTATTGCTTTTTGTTTAACTACTTAAGTGATTTTTAAAACTGTTGATTAGTACATATCTGTAGGCCAATTTTTAGATATTGTGATAAATTATTATTGTCTTTTTGTTTAACTACATATGTGATTTTTAAAACTGTTGATTAATTTATAATATTTAATTCTATCTATTTAATTCTAGATTAAACAATTTAAATTGATGGCCAGTGGGAATCGGATCAAAAGAATTGTGCCTTTGTCCCCCTACGGCGGCCATAGGGAATGTTAAAAAATCCGTGTCGCTGTCCACCAGTGGTGACGAATGGAAATAATTTACAAAGTTGTGACGCTGTCCCCCAGTGGTGGACAACGAGAATAATGTTTTAAAGTTGTCTCGCTGTCCCCCAGTGGTGGCCAGACAAGTGGTGGACATCGGGAATAATCGATTTTCCGCACATTACCCTTTCGCAGTGGAAACCGGGCTCTATCGTAATCTTGGGTTTATCCTCAGACAGTGCAAGGACTTTCAGAATACGGCAGTGGTTAAAATCATGTACAATGCACTGGTACGGAGCCGACTTGAAACGAGTGCTATAATTTGGAGCCCCCATGAGGCTAAATATAGGTGAGAGTCAAAATGGCGGGTGTACCATAGCGAATTAAATTATACCAATTACCAAAAAAATGTACCTAAAATGTACTATTTAGTACCTAGGTCTAAAAAATCTGTACCTCTTTCACAACGAAATTATTTAGAAAGTAAGGTACACCCGCCATATTGACATCAAGATGGCGGGTGTTCTATAATATTTTATTATTTAACCATTACTCATAAAACATAATTACACCAAAAAATTGTACCTAAAAAGTACCTCTATTAAAAGAAAACGTACACTTGAACATTTGGATAGATCCTGAGAAATAAAACAACCGTGTCGTGTGTAAAACTAAACACGATACTTAATTATAATGATATTATTGATATAGTTACATATATTATACATTTATATTTTTATTTATTTTATTGCCCGAAGTCTGACAACCAGTCTTACCATGGGGGTATCTACATGTACACGTGTTTTCCAATAACTGGTTTTTGAAGGTCAGACAGGCAGGCGCTCCATGTAAAATACTGGTGTTCAGCTGCATCAAGTTAGACTGGAAGCCGACCCTAATATAGTTGGGAAAAGGCTAGGCAGATGATGACATTTATATTTAAAGGATATTTTTAAATTATGTATTATATGCACGATAATAATTATTAATAGTTACTAGCAATAAAATATATAGTGTTATCTATATATTTTAGTTATCAGCAATTTTCCGCAACTAACAACTAGCTTCGTAAATGCACATTTATGATCAAGTATGATGCGGGTAGTTGATAAAAAGGAGATGGCTAAATGAATACCCTCAGAATGTATTGGAATCTCACATTAACTCGTAATATTTAAATATTCATTTATGAATTATTTAGTGTTTATTAATTTCCAAGAACTTTCGTGAACTGTTTAGCATAAAAAAAGTATCTGAATTGCTTTTCAAGCTTTTTGATTGACATATCAAGGGGAAATAATACAGTACTGCAAGCTAGGGAGGAGTCATAGCGCTTTTCCAGAATGTCAAATTGAAACTGTACTTATATCGATTTTTGAAAATAGGTCTCAAAACGATTTAATATCTGAACCTAAAAAGTGACAATCAGAGTTTTTATCGTGAATCGATTACGTTATTCAGTGTCATGTTTAGTTGCGTTAGAGTTTTCGCAAGGTTTTGATTTGGAAAATGCGGTTGTTTTTAAAGTGACCATTGACTCTACTCATCATTCATCATTTCAGCCGAAAGACGTCCACTGCTGGACATAGGCCTCCTCCAAGCACCGCCACCTCAACCTGTTCTGTGCCTCTCGCATCCAACGTATTCCTGCGGCCTTCACCAGGTCATCGGTCCATCTTGTGGGAGGCCTTCCAACGCTACGTCTTCCAGTACGCGGTCGCCACTCCAGAACCTTCCGACCCCATCGGCCATCTGTTCTGCGAGCAATGTGCCCTGCCCACTGCCACTTAAGTATGGCAATTCTTCGGGCTATGTCGGTAACCTTGATTTTCCTACGGATCTCATCATTTCTGATTCGATCACGTAGGGAAACTCCAAGCATAGCCCTCCCCATTGCTCTTTGGGTGACTCACTGACGACTTATATACTTTATTGTACACCATAAAAATACATCTAAAAAAACATTACAATTATTACAAAATATACAATGGGCGGCCTTATCGCTTTATGCGATCTCTTTCAGGCAACCATGGAATGGACAGTGAAAAGCGTGGACATAAAATGGGTATATCAATGGTGTAAACTCAACTAAACAGTTATTTATATCCTAAATAATATACACATAAATACATACATACTAAATATCCATATAAGACACAAAAAATAATGACGACAGTACATAGAAAATTAAAGTTCGGTTAGGAGAAGAAGATCACAACGACAAGTAGTGTTCCTTCACGAGTCTTTTAAAAACATGTAACGTCTGCGCGCGTTTTATTTCAACAGGCAATGCATTCCACAACCGAGCGGCTTGGACAGTAAAGGAATGGTCGAGGAAAGTTGTGGAGTGCATAGGCATTTTAAGCTTCAAGTTATCTGATGACCTTAAGAATTTCGTGTGTGAGTCACAAAGAAACTGAAAACGCTTCTTGAGATAGAGAGGAGTGGAGGGAGAAAATAGCACTTTATACAAAAGAGAAAGAATATGAGCATTCCGGCGAAGGTGAATTGGTAACCACTTGAGCTTCACTCGACATTCGGAAAAATGTTCATATTTGCGCAAACCAAATATGAACCTTATGCAAAAGTTTTGAAGGCGCTCAACTTTGTCCAGTTGGTCTTGGGTAAGGTCAAGATAGCTGGCATCGGCATAGTCAAGGATGGGTAGAAGAAGTGATTGTGCAAGCGCAATCTTGGTGGCAGTCGGGAGAAAGTTACGCAATCTCTTCAAAGACGCACCAGATGCAAATAGCTTACGGCTAACTTCCTGTAGCTGGGCAGTCCAAGAAAAGTTCTTATCAATAAATATTCCCAAGTTTTCGACTACATATTATGTGTCGATAAATATTAACTGAATAGTGGTCGACAAAACACAAATTATTTTTATTCTTTCAGCCCTTTCCATTATTTAATCGATTTAGTTCACTTGAAGTTCAATCTCATCTCTATGAAAAAAAACGTCACATGTCAGACGTCGTTTGAATGCTCTGCCGTTTGCTTGTTCGTTGTGCTTTTTATTTCGGAATTTCACTGACCCCTGCTTGCTTATTGGAGTTATTGTGTTTGCACGCCTACGTACTGACCTGTTGCTACTCGACCCGGATTTGATTTCCAATCAATTCACCATGCGATGCATAAACTGTGGTGTAGCCACGCAAAGACTGCGGCGGCATATCACCTCTTCATTGCCTGCTGTTCTTCTCACTATCTTAGCACGATGGTTAACAATTGAGGTAAGCCATCTATAGCTAGAATCATTCTAGAACTAATATCACGACTACAACAGACTGGTTGCCTTATATATCATTATATTAAAATGTGTTGGTATTATAGTTGATTCATGTGGGTATTTTAAGGTAATTAAGTTTGTTCTAGATTCCAAGTGATGCCAACATTTGCCATCCTTGTTATGAATTGCTGAATTCAGAAGCTAGTCATGTGCGTTTATTTGGCCATACATTAGTGTGCATAACTTGTGGCCGTTCTGTGAGAAATATACAACGTCATGCAGTGGAGATAAACAATCCAATGTTACAGAATTTACCAACGTCTCATCCAGCTTTCAATCAGGTAAATAAAATGATATCTAAGCAAAGTGTGTTCTTTTATATTTACATGCCCATCCGGTAGCTTGAATCATCTTCGTCTTCAGATATTCAGTTTCTTAGCCTATAAATAGTCAAGCTGATCTCTCTCTCTGTTTGCGTTACTGACCGAACATCCAATCAGATTGATTTTATCAGAATTTGAGAGTGAAGGAAGACAGAGTACAGTGGCTATGTCAGTCAGAGAACAAACAATATGTCCTCTTATATTTTTTCAATGCACGCTTCATAATATTAGTGTCGGTTTTTTGTCTGTTCATTTCTTGCGCTTACATTACTTAATCCCTTCGATTGCTTCTGAATGTAGGTAGACATTCAGTTATTCTTAGATATTTAGTATAATTATGACACCATAAATAGACTAAATTATTTTTTTAGGCTTTGAACTATGCGTGCCATCCCTGTTGGATAAGACATCAACGACAGACAAACCAAGACCAAAATAGGGGAAATCTGCCTGGACCTGAACCACGAGCTGGACCTGAACCAGGACCTAGGCCTGTTTCAGAACCGGAATTACACCTGCCAAATTATAAACGGGCTGCGAACACCTCCGGGCACTGTGTGTTTAATGGATGTATCTTTGAACAACAGTTACATGTGGTTCCGGCATTTATAAAAAAAATGCTTATTGAAAAACATAATTATTATATTCCCCGCAAAACCAGGGTTTGTGAGACACATTGTAATTTGGATGTTTGGCACTTGTTGCTTCAAAATAACAATATGTACTCGAATTTCACTGCAAACCAAATTGAAGATATAATAACAATAGCAAAATCTGACGAACCAACGTTTAATTTTGAAAAGGTTGCTGAAATGCAAAATGTGATATGTCACTATTGGACAGGTTTAACAACTGCCAATTTTTTGAACCTTTTTAATATTTTGCCTGCCCTCACTTTCAAAAGGCCTAAGAATGCTTTGGCTATTTATTTAGCAAAATTAAGAACAGGTGAATCTGACCGGCGACTTGCGACACTTTTTACAGTATCACGTCCCACATTAACTGCCATACTAAAAAAAATTAGAGAGTGTTTAACGCAACATTTAGTACCCAACTATATAGGCCAAAACCATATGACCCATATCGATATTGTAAACAGGAATTTAAGCATACCCAATGCTCTTTTTGGTAATGAAAATAGACCTGCTATTGCCATATTTGATGGCACATATGTATATTTACAAAAAAGTTCAAATTATCTATTCCAAAAAATAACCTACAGCCTGCATAAATATGACAATTTAGTCAAACCATTTATGATTGTTTCATGTGATGGGCATATTATTGATGTTGTTGGACCATATGCTGCTACTCAAACTGATGCTGAGATTATGAATCATTTGTTTCAAGCAGAAGATAGTCCATATCGACAGCTTTTTCAACGTAATGATGTTTTTATTTTAGATAGGGGTTTCAGGGATGCTTTACCACTATTAGAAAGTTTAGGCTTTCAAACTCATAAACCTGAGTCAATGAGCCCTGGTCAAACACAATTGACATATGAACAAGCTAATAAAAGCAGGAAAGTAACATTATGCAGATGGGTAGTAGAAGTGGTTAACGGGCGCTTCAAACGCGATTTTAAATTATTTCGGCAACGATTTTTCAATTTAGCTTCACCCCACCTTATGGAAGATTTTAAAATAGCTGCAGCATTAATTAATAAATATCATATTTTAATAGAGGATAGTCCAAATTCTGGTGAAATTATACAAAGAGTGGCACGGTATATGGATCAGCCTAATCATTTAGGAACCTTTGTAAGGGAAAATAATTTGAACAGGCAAAGATCAATGTTTTTGAGAGTGGATTTAGGGGGATCAAGTCCTCAACTTTTAAGAGGCCGAATAAGATCAAGACATATCAGCCAAAGAATATATTACGTGTATATTTTATATGAAAGTCAAACAAATAATTCTTTAGAAGACATTCTGTCATATTACTGCAGCTGTATTGTGGGGAACAGAACTCTGGGCTGTTGCTGTCATGTCATGACAGTGATCTGGTATCTAGGATGGGCGAGACACCAGAACACATTATTAGCTCCGGCTTCATTTTTAGATAATGTACTTGTACGATTTACAGAATAACAAATAAATCGCATTTTGGTTGTTTTATTTCAAACAATTATATGTCCTTGGTTACTCACTGCGTTCGTTATCTAGTTTGGCAGGTTTTATTCACTACCACGCAGCAACGCGCGCAAGAAAAGCACTCAGGCGGCAGGATTTTTCTGAATTGATTTACATTGATACACAACAACTAATACCTAAAGGTATAAAAGTTTTCCGGAAGAACCAACTTACCTACTAGTACTAGTGACAACCCCATCAAATCTATTTGTTGATACATCCGTACAGACAGATTGAATAAAAACGCACCAGGGAGACTTAGTTAGATTTAAGTAATGTATAATACCTAGCAGAATTACCTACCTCAAATACAAAAATTCTACACTTGTTTGGGTCAGTTCATATCAATCCTTATTTTCAAACATGTTCATCATTTCAGCCATTTATTTATATTTTCTGTGAAAACTGTCTTGTTTCAACTCGGGATAAGAAGTTTCGTTTTTACAAGAGTATAATATGTAATTAAATACGCGGTGGAAGTGATTTTTGCGCAGACTGTAGAAAGCATGTTATATTACGTTTCTTGGTGCAATTACCTCTTTATTGTTATTAACTCAAGTACCACCGTGCACAATCAGAATGGGACGCTATTCAAAAATACAATTATCAATATAATCCAGATACAGCAGATGCAGACACCCCTACGTAAAAGTTCATAGCAATGTCATCTGTTTGCAGTTTCTATACCTATTGACGTAGGAGTTACACGATAGCGATTTTATTTTTATGATTTTAAAGATATGAAAAGTTCCTGAAACAGTTTTTATATGAAATACTAATATTCATCTATTCAGCTTTACATATTGCTAGGTACCATATTTATTCATTGCCAGGATCTCGTCCATACTTCAATTTAGCCATGTCCTTTGCGATTTACACTTTGTTTCCTGATTAATCATACGAGCTTCATAGCTTGCAATACGGAGATAACTTTATTATCATTCTTATAATTTTCACTGCGATCATATTGAATAAATTAATATGAAACGCGGAAAAAAAAATGTTGTTGATTTAAACGAACAGAAAAAAGTGTTTTGTAAATACAAACGACATTTCCCATCGATTCATGATTTACCTTCACCGTGTAGTGAAATATTTTCAAAAATTTCTAGTGAACTTCAACAAAAAATATCGCCTAAAGCATTTTATTTATCGATTAAAAGAAATTTCGAATACTTTTTTTCCGGGGAGGATGTAAACAGTGAAGATAAAAATTATGTGGTATTGGAGAATAAAACGGAAGACGAAGATATGTTAATTACGAAAGATGTCGATACTGCGAAAGAGATACAAGAACAAAATAACGAAGAAAATTTATACGTCATGGATAAAACTACATGTAGTGAAGAAGGTAAATCTTTTAATTTTTCTCTTGATTTATATCAATGGAGGGGAATTCGGCCAATCTCAAAATGCTCTGTACGTATGAGAGCCAATAATCCAGTAAAACAAAAAAAGTGGATATTACCTAAATATGAGTGGGCAGACTTGTTAAGGGAAAAAATTTGGGAAAAAACAAAATCTCCTTGCAGTTGGTGCTTTAAAACCTATTTTGTTAAATGCAATGAAAGAGTGATATTTCTCGGAGCATGTAAAGAATGCAATGCTAAAATAAAAATAGTGATTACATATCCTACCGAAAATATTGCTTCTTGCGCCAGTTTGATTACAGATTTTGATAAAAATGTTAAACATTATTTAAGAAAAAAAACCAAATTGTCACCCATAAAGCGCAAAGAATTGATGGAAAAAATGAAACATGAGGCTCCGATAACAGTTCATAAACAATTAATTAGTAACGCAATGGAAATTGGGGATCCTCAGCCACCCCATCTACCTTCACATGGAAACGACAGATAAAACATGAAAGTAATTTTAGTGAGTATTACCATCAAGATCCAATTTTGGCTTTATTATACATGGCTCAAAATGTAAAACCCTGTAACGATTATATTAAACACATAACAATTCATCCACATTTTAATATTTACTATTGGTCTACGTCACAAGAAATATACTACAATCAATATCATAAAAACCATAGAGTTATACTGAGCATCGACGCAACTGGTAGTATTTTTAAGGAAACTGATTTAATTGTGAAAAATTACTCTTTGTTGTACGTTGCTGTAATGTACAGCGAAGAAAATAAAAGAAGTGTTCCGGTTGCTCAAATGAATTCTAGCTCTCAGACGATGGATACTATATCAAACTGGTTAAAATCTTGGAAAGGTCAGAAATCCATTCCTAACGAAGTGATTTTGGACCAATCTTCAGCGCTAATAGGAGCCACGATCAAAGCTTTTACTGAACATTCATGTACTAATGATTATCTTGTAGAATCGTTCAGGAAACTTGACACTGATGAGACATCACCCAACACCTTATATGTTCGCATCGACACAAGCCACTTTGTAAAAACGATATACAACCTTAGCTGTTTTCGGAATGTGGACCAAAGAACTAAAGCGTTTTATTGTAAGTGTATTTTGTATCTTAAAAATCTAAATGACTATGGAACTGCAAAACAAACAATTTTAGATATAATAACCGTAGCTCTCAATAAATACGATAGTATTGGATCTTCATGTGATGCAGCTAAAACAAGGTTAAAAACATTCTGTAAAACCATGAATCTTCCAGATTATAAAGACTTGGAATATGATAGTTTGCCGGAACGACTAATATCGAAAGAAATTAAAGACGTTAAAGAGGAACTTACATTTCCCAAATGGTATCAGGACAAATTAGATCGTGAAAATCTGTTAGTAACATTAACAGATAATGACAGTGACTTCTTAACACACGAAAACTTATTTTACATGCCTACTTTTATACCGACACCTACCCGGTTAGTACAGCAACTACCACTGTGGTCAAATGTAATGATTCCAATATATCGTTCAGAAAACCAAACTGCGTCTTCATCCAACGTGGAAAGTTACTTTAAAACGCTCAAAAGATACTTATGTCATATTGATGTGAAATCCAATAGATTGAGATTGGACCAATTTATCGTCAAACATACGGATTTTATAGATGGGGAATTAAAAGAAGCTATAGGTAAAGTAGAAACTACAGAGAGAAAAAGAAAAGAAAAGGGTGACTTGAAAAAAAGAGAAAATACGAAAGTAAAGGTGAATAAAACAGAAGATGATTTCCCAACAGACTCAATTTTTTCTAAAGGTGCTCCCACACAGCAGTTATATAACGTTAGAGACTGACTTTTTTAAACAAATTATAACAAAAGTTATAAATTGTTACAAATTATAATAAATTGTTATTGATGTTATACAACTTTATTTAACAAAATGTTTTACAACTGATTACAATATGATATAACAAAATATAACTTTTGTTGTATAACATCATCAGAGCCTCAGCGGGACGTTGGCGGAAGGGCGCGGGGGAGTTGCGCGAGCGTTCGTCTCCGTCACGTACACAGCTTTAGTCGGTTCATTCGGTGCAATGGTGAAGCACGTGTTATATGTGATTTGTCAAAATGTCTCGTTCTACTTGGAGTAATGAAAACGTGATCAAATTGATTGAATTATTTCAAGAGAAACAAGTCTTGTGGAATACGCAGATGGATGAATACAAGGATCGAAATAAAAAACATGACGCATGGATGCAAATTGCGGCTGAATTTAATTTAGATAAACAGTCGATTGAAAAAAAATGCGGTCACTTATAGGTCAATTTCAGAGAGAGTAAGAAGCCTAAATCAGGTGCGGGGGCTGACGATATACCAAATGGTTTGCGTATAAAAATCTTTTATTTTTAAAGGATCGAAACAAGCCAGAAGAAACTGTTTATGGTGGATTGTCGGTGAGTAATCATTTTAACTATGGTTAATAATAGCTAGATGCCCAATCCAGTAAACCTTCATGTGAAAAATAATCAGCAAACTCATTTCTTATCACTTTCCCATCTTCTGTCTGTGTTTCAATTGGTTCTAGAGATGTTAACTGCTGCGTTTCTGATCTCCATTCTCCAGAAGTATGCGCAGCACCTGAATTTTCCCTATCATAATATTGAGGTGGGGCGTAAATAGTGCTTGATTTGGTTTTCCTCAAAAAATTATGTAGAAGCACACATGTCATAATTAAAGTAGTCGTTTTTTGTGGATCTAATAAAATTATACTTCGTAATGCTCTAAATCTGGCTGACAAAATTCCAAATGCATTCTCTACCGTTCTTCTTGCGCGGCTCGTTCTATAATTAAATGTTCTCTCGTTAGTATTGTTATCCATGCGTCATCTGTTACAAATACATAAGGAACAGGTGTGGTTCTTCCTGGAAGTGGACAATCTCTTGGTAAATTCAAATTACGTTCAATTATATTTTTTCGAAAGGGTGTGTTTGCAAATACTCCGCCATCACTTATAAGTCCTTGGCACCCAATGTTTACGTATAAAAAATTATATTCTGCGTCAACCAATGCGAAAAGAACAACACTATAAAATCCTTTGTAATTGTAATATTCGCTTCCGCTTCCTATTGGTTTTTGTATGGCTACGTGTTTTCCGTCGATACTTCCCAGGCAATGGGGAAAATTCCACTGCCTAAAAAAACTTATTTGCAACCTGTAACCATTCTTGAGCAGAATTTGGCATCTGAAATAAAATAAAACATGTAATATAAGTTTAAGTTGTTTCATAGTAAACATTCCACACTAGCTTTATTTATTAAATTAGCCACTGAATAATGCAGCAGTACCTGCAGTAAAAGGTACGAATTGTAGCGCCAACGCATGTGAGATAATATTTTTTGGAATTGAAAGCGATAACTGCCAGGTAGGGTAGTACTAGTTACAGAATAAATTATAATCTCAATTTCGTTGCCACTACAATTTGAACCTTCTATTGTAGGTAGTAAAGTTGCTATTCCTGTAAATTCTTTTAATTATTATTCATTTCAGGTCAACGAAACTCAAAGCGGAAATCAAATGAGTGACACAAATACTGAATCCGACATACCAAATGAGAAGACATTCACTGTCCCGAAAACATTTCGTAAAAGATTCAGGCCACAAGTTACACAAGACAGAACATCAGAGGAAGCTTTGAAACTCTTGAAAGACATGTATGAGAGTCGACGCGACAGAAATGAAACTGATATTTTTGGAGAATATGTCGCAAGCAAACTTAAAGAAATCAAAAATACTTATGCCAGAAATACCGCGCAATATCAAATTAATAATATTTTATTCAATGCTTCCATGGGAGAATATGATTGGCCAACCAATACGATAGAAACACCCAGTAATGCTGCTTTCAAAGGATACAACAGTGCACCAAGTCCATCCACTTCCGCGGTTAATATTAGCACTGGTGGCAGAGAACACATCAATACACCAAGTCCATCCACTTCATCGGATAATTGTTCAATTACTAACGCCACACAATTCAGTGAAGATTCTACGCAATCATTAGATGATTTGTTGCAATCAATCCAAAACAAATGATAACTTTGGATCAATATTGATTTTTAGTTTGCTTGCTGTATTTGTCATTAAAAATACTGCAAAAATTAATTTATAGCTTACTGTATTTTCATTGAACATTTCTGAAAAAATATTATTAATGTTAACATTGAAATAAAAGAACTGATTTGTACTTACGTGTAAATATTCTTTTAATCCCTCGTTGAGAGCCTCGCACACTTCTGGTATGATCATACTTATAAGTTGGTGTGATATTTTGAACACATCTCCAAGACTACGATAACTGCTACCGGTTGCTAAAAACCTTAATGTAACTGCTAATATTTCTGTATAATTTATTGCTTTTCTCCAATTAGCATCCTGCTTAGCAATATTCTTTCCGACTAAATTCAGGAGAAATTCGAATTCTGAACTGTTCATTCTTAAAAAATCGTTCAAACAGCCGTCAAGGCCCAAATCCTCCAAATATTCTGTAGCACTGTACTGTTCTCTCGCTTTCAGAGTTCGACGCATCCAGTAAGAGCGCCTTTTCTTCTTTTTTTTCAAACAAAAAATAAACGCCAAACCTATCAGCACTTCCTCCATTGTTGGGTCACTACTACCTTCCTCGAAAGACAAACCCAAACTGATTGAACATAATGTTATACGATGTTATACAACGAGATCAACCAATGTGGGAGCGTTTATAACATATAACATTTCTTAACATGTTGTAGAGTATTGTTACACGCTATTATAAATTTATGTTATCGTGTTACACATTGCTGTATAACGTTATATAACTGCTGTGTGGGAGCACCTTTAAACTCCCTCGCTTTCTGAAAATTGGAAGGGCAAAGGTGACGCTCGAAAGGCCCCGAAGAAAAAAAGAATAAACATGCCTAAACCTGTGCCACTATTGTTAAATGGAACAAGGCTACGAACTGGCATAAAGGATTTACACGTGTCTAATACTTGCGCATTCGCGTCGGTTGCACAAGTAATTGCAGTAGGGTGTGGTGAAGGGTTTTATTTAAATACTCATGTACTCAATCATCAAAATGAATTCTGTCAGTCATAAAAAAAATGATTGACGTTAAAACTACCAGAATAGATTTATATAAGTACCGTGCACACCTTCTCCAGCCATATTTTAAAAGAACTAATATTAATCACAAAGTTTTCATCTCTTGCGAACGCAATATAGCTTATATTTTTGATAATATTTTGATCGATGCAATTTATAGTGCCTCTGCAAAAGAATCATGTACGAATACTGAATGTGTGATTAACAAAGTCGAAAGAAAAATTGCTTTATTGCCACTTAATTTTAACATGTCAAATACACTCGGCGTCACAAAAATCGCACCTCTTCGAAAATAAGTTTAAAACATGTCCCGCCAGTAACGAATACATTAAACCTTATTAATATTGGTATCAATTGAAAGTATGTTTAACGACCTTTAAATTAACAACAGTTAGAATTCCTAAACACAACAGATCTCATTAGCACGTAACGTTAAAAAAAATGTTGTCAAAATACGCATTACAACGGCCACTAATTGCACCTCCCTACAAGGGTATAAAACGGGCGACCCGGGTTAAATGTGAGTCATTCGCTATTCAACCTTTAAAGTGAACACACGTGAACAGCTACAGCAAGAAAAATACCCCAGAAGATGGATACCACTGCAGATGAAGCCGCTCAAGTCATTGCACTACTGCAATCAGGGATGCGGCAATGTGATGTTGCTCGGCAACTGAACTTGAGTCGTTTTGCCGTTCGACGAGTGTTCCAACGCTTCCAAGAGACTGGTGGCTATATCCGAAGACGTGGATCTGGAAGACAACGGTGCACATCCGAAAGAGACGATCGCTTCATTGTTTCGACGTCTTTACGTAATCGGTTCTCCAATGCTGTTGAGCTGCAACAACAACTGCGATCAGCTCGCAGAACTTCTGTAAGCGTCTCCACGATTAGAAGAAGAATGCGGGAGAAGAAAATTGCAGCTCATAGGGCTGCTACAGGGCCAAAATTAACTGCACAGCATAGGAGAGACCGGTTGCAATTTGCCCGTGACCATGTGGATTGGACAATAGACCAATGGAGGGCTGTGCTCTTCTCGGATGAGACGAGGGTGTGTCTTTTCTGCAACGACAGGCGTCGAAGAGTGTATAGGAGGCAAGGGGAACGATTCGTGCAAGCCTGTATTCAAGAGACAGTGGAATACGGGGGTGGCTCGTGCATGTTCTGGGGCGACATGTCAATCGAGGGTAAAACGAACCTTGTGTGCGTTTCTCGGGCTGGAAGTGCTCGCGGGCAAGGGTCGCTGACTGCTGCTCGGTACATAACAGAGATCTTAGAGGAGCTGGTTGTCCCTTATGCTGGTTTTGTTGGCAGTGGGTTCACGTTAATGCACGATAACGCCCGCTGTCACACCGCTTTAATTGTAAGAGACTACCTGCAAGAAGTTGGAATCCCTGTTATGCGCTGGCCGGCGCGAAGTCCAGACCTGAACCCTATTGAGCATCTTTGGGATGAACTGAAACGGCGAGTACGGGCACGTGATCCTGCCCCTACCACTCTCCAAGACCTCCAAGATGCCGTCGTTGCAGAATGGGACAACATTCCTCAAGAGACTGTTGTCACATTAATTCGGTCCATGAGAGGACGCATGGAAGCAGTCATCAGGGCTAGAGGGGGTAACACTAGGTTTTAAGTTGTTTTTAAGGACTTCTTTGTAATTTTTGCTGATAAAATAAAATTTAACTTTTTAATCATTTGCATTTGCTTGCTTTTTTTTATTCCCTGGTAAACAAAAAACCAAATCCATTGATTTATTCTGAAATTTAAATGAATTGCCTTTCCAATGATACCTTACAGTCATATGTCTACCATTGATTAATAGGGTTAAAATGACTTTGAAGGGAATTCTTAAAGAGGTGCGATTTTTGTGACGCCGAGTGTATATTAATGCTCAATCAATCGGCACAGTCTATGTTATGTGAAAATAATAACATTGTACAATGTAGACGTAATGACTGCAACGGCATACGAACATTAAATTACGAACTAAGTAATACAATAGCTTTTGAGCTGAATCAAACAGATGTAATTTGTCTTAAAGACATACCTATGGAAATAACATTAAATAATAGAAAATACGAAATTCTTGGATTAATTGAGTTTTTACCATCCGGCGGCGATGTTACAGACATCCACGATATTGGCCACTATCGAGCTCATTGTCGTCGTAATGCTGAATGGAAATGTTTTGATGATCTTAATAATGTTATAACCAAAACTCCGAATTCACTTATCGCTAATTGCATTATGTATGGACAAAAATAAAGAGGTATCTAATAATTATGACGCGTAATTTTCATTCATGATTTATACTTTAATAATTATCCCTAGAATATATAAAAATATGCACCTAGATCAATAATTAATTATAATAATAAACATAGTAAACGAGATACGGTTGTTTTATGAGTCCTTCCCCGTAGTCAAACTATTTTGTCCAACTGATTTGACTACAAGGAATAATTTTCCCAGTGGTCAAACTTTATTGATATTGCAACTTTTTAGCACGCTGTATATGCATGCAGTTTAATGTACAGTCAAAGATAAAATTAATGTCAAATGTCAAGCGTCGCGTCATTCACAATAAAATTGTTATCTTTTGTTGAATTTCAAATTATTCATAATCAAAAATGGATATGAAATATGTGAAACGTAAGCGTGGTATAGTTTTACTCCACGATGGGCGGCAGTATTACAGATGGCGTACCTACAAAAATGGGAACGTTTTTTGGGCATGCAGTCATCTGAGAAAATATAAGTGTCGAGGGTCTATCACTGTGAAGGTAGTGTACAAAATTATTGGCTCCGTTTTCTCATGAACTTACCATAAGGCTCGGCGCAAACGAGTCATCTATTACTGCCGCTGTTGCAAATGTGGCAGTGGCGTGCGACAGCTACTGGTGTTCGGAAGCCTAGTTTGAGGGAGGATTTTTCCTAAGTGTTCTATTGGTAGAAGTAGAACAAACAATAGAACAGATGGTAACGACTCAGGAGAGGGCCCTCTCTCTCCCTCCCTAGGGGCGCGACGGTGGTGGCGAGTCCCGGACGCTGCTGTAGCGTGTGGCCACCATCGGCCACACGTGTACGGCGAGTCTACAAACAAAATCGTGTGAGCTGCTTGTTGCTGGCCATCGGTGGCTGTGTACGGTGGCTCATTTGCGCAGTTTATTTTTTCTAGAGGCGTTTTTTTTATTTGTATTTTTTATTTTATTTTAATCTTTTTAATTTATAGAGGGTTTGATCATATTATTTTTTCTTTTATTTAGAATGACAACATAGTAAAAAGGACTGAACAAATCTGTATTGCTGATTATCCCTTTATAAGGCTCTGTCCATATTTTGGACACCATACTTTTTAAATTTTTGCGGCTGAATGAAACGTCAGTCAAATTCAGTTTTTATACTCTGTGATTTGACAGTTTGTTAGCAATAACAAAACGAAAAAAAAGAAACAATATCTATGGACGTTATTTCACGGTGTTCGGATAACATAAAAAATTTGGTGATTTTTGAGTGCTGTGTGTTTATCCAACTTCATCTTCGTGACAAAATGAATAGAAAGGTAAGTTTTATTTTACGAGATGTTCAAAATATTGTAAATATGGGTCTTTATTTTAGTAATAACTTTCATTTTACAAAGTAATCTTCGAAAACTTATGACGTCCATATATTGGACAGAGCCCGTTGGCCTGTCCGGCAAGTGCGCTCTTGAATAAACTGCTTTTATGTTTTTTTTCCTGTTTCAGGTAATACAATTAGACAATCTTGAGGCAACTCTAGAGGAACTTTTTGGCTTATCGGATGGTGAGCAATCGGAAGATGGTTATGAAAGCGACGAACGGGAAAATGAGGCGATTTTCACGGAAATAAGTCAAGAAGACCTCGAAAATATTTTGGATTCTCCGTCGTCTTCTAGAAGCCAAGTTGCTATCAATTCACCTATACCTTCTGTAAGTGGAGTTTCTGCAATTCAAGATATCAACGAATCGGCACCAGATGATGCCAATAGTCCGGAGCCTGAAACTATTTCAGACACTGAAGACGACGATGATGATGATGATGATGATGAGTGGAAGAAAGTGTTTTTCCCTCATACGGGGTGCGTGTATTGAAAAGTTTGATGATATTCCAGTAAAACCAAAACAAAATTTTCCAAACAGAAGTAGTCCTCATACATATTTTAGAGTATTTTTCTCTGAGGAAATCTTGTCTGTAATAGTTGAGCAAACGAATCTTTATGCAGCTCAAAACAAGCAGAAGAATTGGGTTGATGTTTCTGTTGTGGAAATCCAGGCGTTTCTTGGAACATTAGTACTAATGGGTGTACATCCTCTTCCAAATTTAGATCTATACTGGGCAACAGATCCACTGTTTTGCGTCCGGGAAATTGCGGATGTTATGACATCCAAAAGATTCAAAATGATCCTAAGGAACTTGCATCTAAATGATAATACGAAAATGCCTAAAAGGGGTGAACCAGCATTCGATAAACTGTATAAGATTAAGCCTTTAGTCGATTTTATGAATACGGCTTTTCAAAATGGGACAAGGAACTCTTCATCACAAAGCATAGATGAGTGTATGGTGAAGTTCAAAGGGCGCAGTACTTTGAAGCAATATATGCCCAATAAGCCCGTAAAGAGGGGCTTCAAAATATGGGCGCGGTGTGATAGCAACACAGGCTATCTTTATGAATACGAAATATATACTGGCAAAAAGGACAATGAAACAGAGTTTGGATTGGGAGCTAGTGTAGTAAAAAGTCTCTGCAAAGCACTAGTGGAAGAAAAGATGGATACTGTTCACGTTGCATTTGACAATTTCTTTTCTTCCACTGAGCTTATGCAGAGTCTATTTGAACAGAACATATATTCGACAGCGACAGTCCGGTCTAACAGAACAAATTTACCCCGGCGATTGAAAAAGCAGACTGCCAAAAAAAGTGGACCAAAACTAACTAAGGGGCAATATAAGTGGAGGGTCAATAAAAATGTTAGTTTTTTTTGTTGGATGGATACTAAGATCGTAAAGATTCTTAGTACTGCCTACCATCCAAACCAAAAAGTGTCATGCAAGAGGACACAAAAAGATGGCAGTAAGCAGGAAGTGCCATGTCCACTGGGCGTACTTGAATATACGAAGAGGATGGGTGGTGTGGACCGCTTCGACCAAAAGCGTGGCACATATCAAGTGGCTAGGCGAAGTCTAAGATGGTGGATGAGGATATTTTATTTTCTAATAGATGCTGCCATCACCAACGCATCTATTTTATATGCTCAAAAAATGCGATACCCCATGAACAGTTTGCAGTTCCGCACAATGCTGGGAAGGAATTTGATTGGTTCTTTCAGCAGCATGAAAAAGAGGGTGTCTAACTTACCATCATTTGTTTGCAAAAAACCAAAACTTGATAGCCGACAGAAAGCCAAGTATGGTCTCCCAGACGATCTGCGGCTTACAGATGTAGGATCTCATCTACCTGGTCCACTGGAAAGTTACCGAAGATGCAGAGCTTGCAGCAGCAAGGAAAACAGCAAAAAATCCAAAATACAGTGCATCCGCTGTGAAGTTGCCTTGTGTGTGGTTCCATGCTTTGCCGAATTCCATAAGCCCTAGTAAGGCTCTGGCCAAATAATGGACACCATGTTTAAAAAAAAAAAACAGAAAAAAAAACTCATATTCTTAATAAAGAGGTCCTAGTTATCATATTTATCAATTTTTTATTTCCATACCCTTAGCAGTTTTCTGTGCCTTATAAAGGGTTATAGGAAAAATGAGATCAATATTGTGATTGATGAGTTAAGACAAGAAGTGGTTAACAATGATGTCCCTATTCCAACAGCATATAAAGAAAAGAAGAAGTTTACCAAAAATTTACCACCCTTTGGCAGTGTGAAATCGGTTTTATACAATAATCGTAAAAAAACATGCTTCATTGATTCTAAAGAGGCAACAGTTCCCGATAATTTGTATTCATTTCTCTTGGCTGATTATGTTACCTAAACAAGACGAATTAGGGTGTTACCACACCAATCGATCGATGCCATCGATCGATGGTAGAATGGATTAGTCGACGTCGATCGATAGTTTTTACCACACCAATCGATCGATAGCCGATAGATGCCATCAGTCGATGGTAGAATGGATTGGTCGACGTCGATCGATAGTTTGTGGCCTTCTTGTATTTATGTGTTCAGTTGTGTGACGCTCGCGGTCATTAACCCCTCAAGCGTCAACGGAACACCAAGTGTGCATAAGAAAAAGTGCTCGAAATGTCGACGGAACACCATGTGTACATAGTGTCACAGCTGCCATTGGACGATGGTGTTTTACGTTTATTTGCACTTGCAACACGATTTGGCTGTATCATTCGACTAATCGATTCATAATTGACCGGTTTTAGTAACATTTTAAAGGGAACACCACCAAAATGAACGAAAAAAACCTTTTACATTAAGCATCTGTGGTTTTTGACGCGAGACGCCATTGTGGCGCCATTCGTGTCAAGATTCTGCCGTGTTGTTTTCGTTTGTAAAATGAACGTAAGACGAAAGCAATAAGTAAATCTTATACAGAATTACTGAGAATTAAATTTAGATTTCGAATTGATTTAAGGTTTATCGAAAAGTGATAAAAAATTCAGTAAAAAACGCTACGAATGTTTTGTAACGCACAAATTTTGACGATGATGGATGCCGTATTGAGTCAATTTGAGTCATGTTTTTATGATAAATATTGTTGTATATTGTTTGAAATACACATAAGTGGCTAGCTTATTAATCTACGAACATAATTTGATTAATAGCTACTAATATTATTGCGTATTGTCATTGGAAACGTATTTCAAAGAGTAAAATTCGGCGATATTGCCGGTACCATGAGATAACGAGATAGCGGTCATGGTACGGGGGACATTCGTCAGTGCAAAGTACTAACTGCAAAAAAAAATACTGATTATATTTGTTATAGTTTTGTGATAGCATTTTTATTATTTTATGTAGTTTTCTAATCTATCATGTCTATGAATAATAAATGTCGAGATATTTTTTTTTTCTATTGATACATCGCGAAGTATAAGTTCAGGCAAATTTTATCATGATGAATAACCATAGCAGTTACCTCCACATACTTAGTTTTTGTTGTTTGGCATAATTGGACTATTATGTTCCCGCTGCTGGGACACAGGCTTCCTCTCTGAGAATGTGTGGGTTGATAGGTGGATTTAGGTATAAGGAAAGATAGATATAATAATTTAGTAATGTACTGTCCAACATAATTGTTACATAGCTGTTAGAAAATTAGTGTACAAAATAATGATGGCTCATTATTTTCAAAGAACAATATCGAAATAATGATTGGTATATCTCAAAACAAAAAGTCTGACGTTTCATTGAATAGGTTGTTATTAAAATCTAAAAGTAACAGAATATAATAAAAATAATAGTATTTAATAAAATAATAACAAAAAATGTTACTTGAAAATTATAAACATACAAATATTTCGTTCGCAGCGTTTTTGCGCCAACGGTACTTTCTGGCCGCTGCCCGCCATGTCAGATTGCCAGCGAGCGGTAGTTTAGCGACCGAATGCGCGGAGTTGCCGCCATATTTTTTCGTTGTGTTATCAAATAGTTTTTATTCGTTTTTACAGTGTAGGACATTATATCTAAGCGGAATAATTTGTGTAAACATTGCCTACACATTATTGTGTTATCCTGTAAGTGTTTTTTGGTGAATATATGTGTGAATTCGTTGTAATGTGATAAAGTTTTACGGCTATGTCAGTGAAAATGATAAAAGTGAAAACATATGACATCACTGCGAGATAAGGTCAGATTTATTTGCATATTGAATGGTATAAATAGTTAGATAAACTCATAACGAAGCCAGGAAGGTATAATATATACCATGATAATGGCTATAAATTGGCGATATCTCAGTTTTTCTGAAGGTCTACCCAAAAATCAAAAAGTACGTTCAACTACACCGACACTTGGGGCGTTTCGGCAAGCGGGCGGCCAGACGTGTGAGGGGTTAATGCTGGTTTTTGTCTCGTGGCGTGCAAAATGGCGGCAACCGCGTGGACGAATGAAAGAACTTTGGAATTTATAGAGCAATACAAAAACAAACCTTTACTATGGGATATTGTCCACACTGATTATCGAAACAGAATAGAACGTCATGATGCACTTCTCGAAATAGCCAACTCATTTGAAATTACTAAGGAGGAAGTGGAAAAAAAGATAAAAAATTTACAATCAACATTTTCGAAAGAAAATAAAAAAGTTAAAGATAGTTTGAGAAGCGGTGCGGGACGAGACGAAATATACGTTTCTAAATGGTATGCATTTCAAGCTATGATGTTCATACAAGAAAGGAATCGCCCACGATCTACCGTGTCTACAGAGGATCGGCCTCATTCAAGCATGTCTCTGTCTGCTAATGTAAGTACCTACATATATATTTATCTTTTTATCCATACTATACTATATATTACTATATATAATATTAATATATAAATCTGAAAGTGTGTTTTTGAGTTTGTATGTTTGTTTGTCCGTCTTTCACGTCAACAAGGAGCAACGGATTTATGTGATTTTTTGTATGGAGATAGTTGAAGGACTGGAGAGTGACATAGGCTACTTTTTGTCTCCTACTTTTCCCCCATCTTCCTAAAATAGGGGGTGGAAGTTTCTTAAACACGTGATAACCGACATCCACGCAGGCGGAGCCGCGGGCGACCGCTAGTAATATTATATTTCTTGCATAATATTGGAAGTTAAAATTATTAGAAGCTGGTTTTTTTATTGAATCAGACCGTTTATAATAAATTCGTTTAACGTATGATAATATGATAGTTTTTAGAGGATTTGTAAGTTTCCTACGTGTTTCATACATGTTGGATAATTACGAGAAGAACTTGAAAATGTGTTTTTTTGTTTGTTGAGATAATTTACCGATTTTGGTGTCAAATGAAAGAGGAGAGCAGATAACTAAGAATAAGAATGGTGAAAATGTCGTCCGAAAGTCGTTTATTTAACAATACTTGTATTGCCATGTAATCCTCCCATCTTTTGAACAAAAATATTCAGCGAACTCTTCTCTCACTAGTTCAGCTGGAGTTGGTAAACTGTAGAACTGTACAGATGACCGAATTTCTGGCGGTTGTATTATTTCGGAATCTGCACTTTGATTTATGTTATTTGAATAGCGCAATTCTAAATTTCTATAAGTCTCACAATTCCTTCTTAAATAGTTATGAAGATAAGTCGTAGCTAACACTATCTTTTCCACATTTTTCGGCTGAAGATGAAAAGGCTTTCGAAGACAGCGAAATACTGCACTTAAAATGCCGAACGTACTTTCTACTATTCGGCGAGCCCTGCTCAACCTATAGTTAAAAATTCGCACTTTTGATTCCTTTTTGACCTAATTCTAGGAATGGCTTAATTACATTTTCTGAAATAGGAAAGGCATTGTCACCTATAAAAACATATGGTGTCAGACAATTTCTTCCAGGTAACACACTTTCTTTTGGGATTCCTCGTAGATTCATGGAATTCAAAATAGTATTTCCAAATACACCACCGTCAGAAATACGACCTTGGCACCCAATATCGCAGTACATAAAATTGTAATTCGCATCCACTGCAGCCATTAGGACAATACTGTGAACTCCCTTGTAGTTAAAGTATGTGCTCCCACTGTTATTTGGAGCACGCATATTTATGTTTCCCATCTATTGCACCCAGACAGTGGGGAAAATTCCACAACAGTTCAAAATCTCTTGCAGTGTTGAACCATCCTTCTTCCGTGCTTGGCACCTGTAAAATAAAAAAATTGTTAATATATTGAATACGAGCTTCAACCCGCGACTTTACTCCCGTAACTTAAGTCAGTTTATACAATATTGCTTTTAAATTACAGCCTACTAGTTTTCCGCCCGCGGCTTCGCCCGCGTCGAGTTCGGTTATATCGCGTTTCCAAGAGAACTCTTCTAAAGTCCGGGATAAAAACTATCCTATGTTCTTTCACAAGGTCAACTCTATCTCTGTACCAAATTTCATTAAAATCAGTACAGTGGTTTAGACGTGAAAGCGTAACAGACAGACAGACAAGAGTTACTTTCGCATTTATAATATTAGTAGGGATGTGTTATTCTACTGTATGCTGTAAAGTTCCATCAAATTCAGTTTAGTATTTTTGGGTGAAAATGAAACAAACATTCATATATACATCCTCACAAATTTTCTCAATCCTCCCAAACTTTCACAAAATCCTCACAAACTTTTATAATATTGAAAGGATGTGTTTCAGGTAAATTCACAAACATCTGAGTCAGGGATGGACAGTTCCATTGATAGTGAAGGACCTCGTAAAAAGCGCCTCAAACCAAATGATGCCGCTATAGAAAAAACGTTGGAGATGGTTGATTCTTTGATTCGCAATAGAAAAGATGTTGATGAGTATGCATTATTTGGAGAACAAATAGCATTTAAATTGAGGTCACTAAAAACAGACTACGCGCGGATTACCGTGCACCATCATATAAATAACATAATTTACGAAGCTCAACTTGGTAAATATGACTATCCAGAAACTCAAAATCAAGGTTACTTCACCACGCTATATTCTACAGATGTACAATCTTCAAATCAATCCAACCTTCCATCCACTTCTCAATACGCAAGAGATTCAATTGGAAATAACTTTTCGCCGGATAATACAACAGTACAGTCGTTGGATAATTTCGAAGATCTTTCATCTGACATGCATGAAAATTAAACAATGTTTTTATATGGTTACTGTTGTTCTGAAAGATTTTTAATAAACCTGAAATACTATGTATATTTTTTATTTCCTCTAGCTTGTGTTAGAGATACATGACTGAAGGTAGTACTATTATTTATTCTGTGACTGAAGCCGAGTATCTTCTTCAGATCTCTATTCATTGTAATAAAAACTTGTCCAAGAATACTTACTTTTATGTAATCCCTGAGAGAACATATAAGCGCATTACATACTTCTGGAACTACACGAGAAATACTTTGTTGTGAAACTTTAAACGTTAACACTAGACTTTGATATGAATCACCACTGGCCAGAAATCGGAGTGTTATAAGTAACCGATTTTTAGGTGAAATTGATTGTCTGTAATTGGTATCAAATTTTGCAATAGAAGGAGCCACCATATTTAAGAGATTTTCAATATCACTGTTACTCATTCGAAAAGCATCCAAAAAACCACTGTTTAAAATGTAATTTGCAGAATGTAAGCGATCTTTGGCTTTAAAAAACGGCCGCATCCAAAGTGTTCTGCGTTTGCGTCTCCGTAATAATAGTACGAGCAACATCGTACTGGCCAACAACAACGCGTCCTCTTGTGAATACATTTCGAAAGAAACTGATGGTATATAGCCAGGGTTAATCGATCTACGTCGACCGATGCCATTGACCGGCAATCGATCGATTGGTTAGTCGACCGGTATCCGTCGACCGATGCCATCGACCGGCAATCGATCGGTTGGTTAGCCGACCGGTATCCGTCGATCAATTAAAGCTACCACACCAATCGATCAACGTCGACCGATGTCGATTGATGCCATCGACCGGCAATCGATCGATTGGTTAGCCGACCGGTATCCGTCGATCAATTAACCCATTCCATGCCAGCAACGCACTCGCGTGCGTTTTAGTTTTTTTTACTTGTGTGCCTCCAACGCACCCGTATGCGTGTAGTGTATGTTTTAATAAAGTATCATTTATTCACTGTGCGTTGCATTATTGTTGCCATTTTTTAATTTACCTCAATCTAGATTATATTTCTGATATAGCAACACCGTTACAGTAGTAAAAGAAATGTCACATTTGAATTGACGCCGGTTTTTGTGCTTGTGATTTTTGCTAGTATTAGAATCAAGTTTTTACAGTGATTTAGGTGTTAAAAGGTAAGTAAATGGTTATGTTGTAATTTTATGTTTTCCCTTGTACTGTTATTACACGCGTTGTCTACATCTCTGTTATCTTCTCTCCTATCGCAGGTGTGCTGGAAGAGATTTCTGTAGAAATAAGCATTACCTATGTACGTATTTTTCTGTTCCTTTCTTCTTGTCTGTTTATATGTGTGTGCATAAATGGTTAAATAAATAAATAAATAAATAAATAAATATCATTTTTAAATCAAATTTAGTCATTTATTTATTACAACAACATAATTTTAAGTCTACTGATAATATTTTGGATAAATTTTGAAGTCCAAAACATACCAACGCTAATGGTGCGTTCAATGGCATTTATGAATGACTTTGTAGTACCTATCATTCCATACTTTTCATATGTTGGTTTGATATTTTCAACTTATTTCTTAAGATTAATAAGCTAATAATAAATAACTTTTAGGTTTTATGAAAAATTTAGAATACCTGCAGTCACAGGATGTATTGATGGTTGTTGAGTCCACCATCTCAACATCGCCGCGCGCCAGCGGCAGTGAAAGAGGGGTGCGGGGACAGCGGCTCGTCTGCCGGCCGACGGCCGAGCGCGGGCCACCGCGACACACCAGTCAGCTGTTGCACGCCTCCACGCACGGCTGCGCTTACGATTCTTAACGATCATATCTTATTTCTATCTTAAACCGACCATTTTAAACCGTTTGTAATTCAATTCTATTTCATATCATCATTATACATGTTATACAGTCCACTCAATCTTTCATTTTGTTCTACCACGATCTATCGTCGCGACCATTGGTCCTTCGAGCCGGATAACGTTTTGAACCGAACAAAGAAAATAACGGAATCTTCAAATTTCAAAATTCAACGGTTCGTCGGTTGAAGAACAAAGGACTTCATCTTCGGGTTCAAGTTCTACAAGAGGTCTTCATTTTTTCGCGTGTCATCGTCTGCATTTGGTCATCGTGAACGTCGATACGGCATCAGCCGTCTTCATCGAGTTCAAACCAACGGGCGGTGCAAGAAAAAATCGTCGAGACTTCGGGACTGGAAGAGTTTTCAAGAACCCAGGATCTACTGACTCATCGGAGCCACGATCGTCAGCTCATCATCAGAGGTTGACAGCATAAAACCGTGAGAACGTTCCAATTCCTTTGTTCCTACATTTTTGCCTAATCATTTCACCTTATTTGAACTTATTTATTAGTTAAGTTTCGATTAATAGTACCACAAATCCACAATCTTCAGCCTATCAGCTTGTTTAAACAGTTTCCTTTGTGTTTCACACTACCAAGACTTAATTAAGAATTTACAAAAGTGATTTTATTATTTCATTCATTGTACCTACCAATCACAATAATTCCGTTACTTCTGACGTTATATTTTTTCTAAATCATAATTATTACAATTTCTCTCGTTATAATTTGCATTATTATATTGAATTGAATTTATTTTGTTTTTTTTTTGTGTGTAACGAAAACATTGCGTCATTCGCCTAGCATTACTCAGCAAATTTGATCGTAAACGCCTAGCACTTTTTAATAGCAATCTCATTTCTTACTGCTTATAGCTCTCGTGCCCACTTAACAACTTATTGCTAATCATTTAGTATTAGTAATTTTCGCTTGTCGTTGAACAATTTCTTACTTTTTTATCTTCTCTCTTTTACTGTAACTGCCAAAGTTTCATAGTAATGCCTGACATGAAAAGCCTTATTAAGAAGCGAGCTTCAATTAAAGCGAAGCTTACGCAATTTACTTCATATTTAAATATTTCTAGGTCTTGCGAAAAGTTGAGTGAGGTGCAACTCATCGAAATCGAATATCGACTTAATATATTTGAAAGTTTATATGAGAAATATGATGCATTGCAGGATGAATTGGAGGCGTTCGTGGATGACCCCAGCGAGCAATTTGCGGAACGCGAAGAATTTGAAAAGCTGTACTACGGCTTGGTAGCTTCTGCTCGACAGCTGATCAGCGGCGCAAGAAAGCTTCTTGAGGGGAACTCCGCAACTGAGGTGGATTCTGGTATTACTAGTACACACAAACACAATTCAATTCGCTTACCCAAAATTGACTTGACACCAAATTGACACCAAACATCATTTACGACGCATTTTGGGTTGAACAAACCTAACCTTCGAGGAAATGGCCACCTGTTTAATTCAAGTTGAGGCTACCTTAAACTCAAGGCCCTTAACTCCACTGTCCAACGACCCTTCCGACCTTGCTCCTTTAACCCCAGTTCACTTCCTTATTGGTCGTTCTTTAATCATGCTGCCTCATCCACAGATCCAGATCGCAAACGTACACAGCCTAAAAAGATTTCGCCGCATTGAGTATTTGAAGCAACACTTCTGGGCTCGCTTCTCTCACGAATATGTTCTGTGGCTACAGGAGAGAACGAAATGGTGCCGATCGTCTGACGAGCTGAAGGAAGGACAAATGGTCGTCATAAAGGAAAAAAAACTTACCACCTCTTATGTGGCTTCTAGGACGCATCACACATATTCTCCCAGGCAGAGATGGCGTCGCGAGGGTCGCCGACATCCTCACAAGAAAGGGTGTCATCCGGCGCGCCTTCAACACCATCTGCCCGCTACCAGTTACGACTGTTGAAGACTCTTCAACGGGGGGAGTATGTTGAGTCCACCATCTCAACATCGCCGCGCGCCAGCGGCAGTGAAAGAGGGGTGCGGGGACAGCGGCTCGTCTGCCGGCCGACGGCCGAGCGTGGGCCACCGCGACACACCAGTCAGCTGTTGCACGCCTCCACGCACGGCTGCGCTTACGATTCTTAACGATCATATCTTATTTCTATCTTAAACCGACCATTTTAAACCGTTTGTAATTCAATTCTATTTCATATCATCATTATACATGTGGCTATTGTAAGACCATCACAAAATGAAGAGCGGTTTTACAACAGAAAAGGTTACCATTCAAGAAATGTTTTAATTGTGAGTTAGGTTGAATATTTTCTAGTTATTCCATATAAGTAACTGTAACTTTCTATAAAAAGTATTTCTTTGACAGATTAGTGACGCAGATCTCAATATACTGAGTGTAGACTCATCATTTGGTGGAGCCTCACATGCTACTTTTGTTTGGAACCAACATCCTGTTAAAAATCACATTACAAATTTAATAAATGCAGGAGAAAGAGTTTTTTTACTTGGTAAGCATTTCATACAGTTGTTCATATTGGTTTATATAGGTATAATAATTACTAAGTGATTTTAATATGATTGCAGGTGATTCTGGTTATCCTCAAAGGGAATATATGATGACCCCAATACTGGATGCACCGCCAGGCTCAGCTGAAGAGTATTACACTAATCTGCATTGTGTGGCTCGCAATACTGTTGAGCGGACAATTGGGGTTTAAAAAAATAGATGGAGATGTCTTCTGGGCCATAGAGTTCTTCATTATCATCCTGACAAAGCATCTAAAATTATAAATGCATGCTGTGTTTTACACAACATTTGTAACCGAGCACGATTGGGTCTGGATGATATTGAGGATGCCGCACCACCCATGGGAGAAATGCAATTGGCACAGAGTGAGTTAGAGGTAGATCGGGGTTCTGCTTCTGTTGAGCTGCGCAGAGGCCTCGAGGCTCGTGCACAACTTGTTCAAGAACTGTGGATAGGTCGGCGTCTCCATTAAAATTATTATTTTAATTATTTTAAGAACTTAGAGTCATTATCACCTTTTATTTTGGTATTATGCTTTATTTACATTTTTTTATTTTATTCTTTGTGCTTGAGTTAAGTTTTCATTTTATTTATTGGTATATTGGCATGGCTAGCTGACATGATAAATTGTTTAATTAATGTTCTGTATCTTGTTATATTTATTACTTTGCCTATCTTTGTATAGAATCAAGTCTATCTAACTAAACAGACAGCTGTGCTGTTGGGGAGTTTGTTGCGCCACTTCTTCTTCACAGCTAAAGCACTAGGAAGTGGTGAAGGGTGGGCGTTTTGGGGACTGTCTTATGTATTTTGACATTCAAAAAGTGCTGTTTGTCAGCCTAATTTGAATACATGACTTTTGATTTTGATTTCATTGTGTGCAATTAAAATCTTTATTGAATGAAACTTCTTTTGTCTTATTTTACTCTCTTATAATATTTATTGAACAATAATAAAATACAATTTAACTTCTAAGTCTAAACTAGTACCTACTTAAAACTCTAAAGTACCTAATAATAGCTTAAATTACTGCCTATTTTGTCTCAGGGCATCAGCAATGTTATTGAGAGCATTTGCCACAGTTTGAGAGCTTTCTGATATGGCTCTTGAGAGTCCCTCCATCTGTTCTATAGCATGAGATAAGGCCCTTGCTGTGACAGTTTCTGCTTCAACCCTCCGTCTCTCTATCTCTGCGAATCTCTCCCGGTCTTGATCCAACATAGTCCTTGATCGGATAGACGGTGCTGGGAGCAGGCTGCTCCTTTTAGGACTATGTTGTCTTGGTGTTGGAACTGACAAATAAAATAACATTTATTTAAGTTTTATCATCATGAAAGATGGCACACATAGTTTGAAAGAAATTACCTCTCTCAGTCTCTACATTTTGCACAGGAGAAGCACGAGACTCCAATTCAGTTGCATCCATATCAAAATCTTCGGTTGGAATGATAATTTCTAGTTGGATGTCATTCTGGCTTTGGCTCTGCAATTATTTAACAAATTGCAGTTTAAGTACTTCATTGTGAAAGTGTTATTTTTCAAGTTTTTGAAAGTTTACCATTTATGTATGAATATTTATAACTCAACTGACTTACTGTGGATGGAAACGGATTGGCAGCAACATGGCTGTCTCCTGTAGCAAACTGAAGGCCCCCCATCACTGCTAATAGGCGTTGGTCCATGGGTGTTAATGCAGGCAAATTGTCTGCAGTTCCACCACCTGTACGCCTCATCGACTGTGCGTGCTGGGCACAAGTCCTCTTCAGGGTAAACTTTTTGTCAGCCCAATACTAAAAAGGAAATAAATGTACCGATTATTGTAACTGTTGCCATAAATTAAGTGAAAAAATGATAATTAGTGTGTAGACAGTACCTTAGCCCAGCCTTTGCCATCTTTCTGCGCACCGCCTAGTGCATTTAAAGATACTGCTATCTCATTCCATTTTCGCTTTGCCTGCTGCTTAGCTTGAGCAGTGCGCAAAAGCCCCTTGGCAATTCCGGGGTTCTGCACCAGGAAATCCACAAGGGTCTCCAGCTGTTGTTGTGATGGCCTACTCATACTGTAAGAACAATAAATGTTTGTAATAAGCAAATGTTTCATTAATTACAATTTAAAAGAATTACAATAATTATATTTAATAGAATTATGGCCTTACCTGGATATTTTCGTCTTCCTCGGTTGAATACTTACAGTACAAATAACTTGAACTTGTGCATAAAAATGTTCTATATTACGTTCCACACTAACCACTCGACATTTTTTAGATAACATCGCTTTGAAACTTTATACTTATATCGTTCCTAACACTAATAATTCACAGCTTTTATCAAGTAGGAACTTTCAAGTGGATGACAAATGCGCGGGAAGTTTATTTTTAATGTAGCAAAACGTAAACGTAGGCAATGACATTCACAATGAGCCATTCCTACCTAAGGGCCGGTTTTTTGATCCGTAGTCAAATACAATATAACCATTTGTTAGATTAACTATAGTCAACTTCTAAACTAATGGTTACAGGGCTATTATGTTTTTCAATTTCAATTTCATCTAAAGTCAAACTTAACCATTGGTTATAATATTGCCAATGTAATGAGAAATGGTTTCCTAAAAATTGCTATGGTTTTTTGGGGGTAATATTTTTCTATGTGACAACACTAGGTTAGTGAATGAATGAAACCAAAACGAAATGTCTTTTTTGACAGTCTAAATGTCAAACTGCATTCAAAATAAAATAACACGAGATTGTTTAAAAGTTGTTTTTAGTTATACTCCGTCGATTTTGTACTTGAATTTTCACCGTGACCGCCAAGGATCTTCATTAAAATGTCAGGAAACAGGCAACAATCATACAAGTAAGTAATACGATGTTTCCGTGTGTTTACTTTGAGTATATTACCAAGAGCATCAAACGTTATCTCGTGTTTTATTTACATAATTAGACGCATGTTACTTATTGTTTTTTTTATTCAAGGGACCGCAGCTCTAACTTCTGTAAGGAAGAAACAAACAAACTTATGTTGTTGCTAAAGGATTACCCAGTAATAATGAGTAAAAAGACTGATCACGCCAGCAACCATCAAAAAGACGCTGCTTGGAAATTGCTCACTGAGAAATTTAATTCCGATGCGACAAAATACCGTTGCTCAAAGCAGTTGCAGCAGAAATACAATAACATGAAAAAAACTGCAAGAAAGGTACCTTTTCCCCGATGAATGTATAGTTTCATGCTGTAATGCAGAGTATTTCAGAGTTGAATTTTGATTTTAATTTAGGAAATGGCAGCAGAGAAGTATGGACGGCGGCAAACTGGCGGGGGACCCGCCCCTCCGCCACCATCTGAAACCACCGAATGGCTCAATTCCATTATGGGAGAGTCCATATCTGGTCTTCCAGCATTATATGACAGTGATGCTATGGGTATGGATCTACACCAACTATTAAAAAAAAGTATTTAGCATATTAATTTAATTATTTTCTTTGAAGCGCTTCTAATGCTGTTATTTTTTTACAGAAAACGTGCTAGTATCTGATGTGGTGCCAGTGCCAGACAGTTTTGAAACCGCAGCAAATGGCAATTTGAATTTATTGGACGATAAATTTGATGAAGAGTGTGAGTATTCCGGTGTGGCACATCTATCAACTCGGGCATTGTACAAACAATGTCTTGCCTCATTTCCTCATAGTTCAGTATCCCGAGGTAAGGTGATCATGTTACACTGTTTATAAATGTGCTTTGCCATATAGAGTTTTATACAAAGAATTCTGTATGACTTGACTTGATGCCGAGATGATAGATGTGTGAAAATTCTTAACCAACTATTATTATTTAACTTATTGCATAAATAACTATTGCATCTTGGTGCAATGATGAAAATTATAAATTTATAACATATTATTAAAATTATTACAGGTATACCCAAAATAACTTCTGTTGAGGTTGATCAAAATATTGTGTTAGAATCCGAGGATCTCTTGAAGGAAAATGTACCCAACAATGTTGGTAAGTATTATTATTTAATTGATGCATATTATTTTGGTTCAAGAAAATGGTTTTACAACTTTAAACTTGTTCCAGGAATATCAAAATTAAATGAATTTGACTCGTCTACACCAAAGTCTATGCTGCGAAAACCAGTGTCAAAAGAGCTGTGTAAGTTAAATGTAATGCATGCATGATTATGAAAAATGTACATAGCTTTATGTTTCAGCTTTCAACGAAAAGAAAAGAAACACTGCCTTCACTCCCTTGGAAACCAGAAAACGCATCATTATGCATACTGATCGCAAAATTGAGTTTTTGACATAAAAGCAACAGCGAGAGAAAGAACTGTCCCAGTATGCCAAGGAAGAACATGAACGAAACATGAAACACAAGGATGAATTACACGAACTGGAGTTACAATTTAAGAAAAAAATGTATGAGATAGTATTAGAAAAATGTAAATATGAGACTGAAAAGGCCAAAATAGATTTTAATAAAGCAAATACTTCTTATAAAAACTAAACTAAGTTTTATTTAGTCAGTAGGAAAATAAAATCCAGCATTATTAATAAAATTATAATTATGGTTACTGAGCACCTTCAGAGTTCAGTAATGAGGAAAAGTATGTTGTTTTGAGATCTCTTCTGTATTGCTGATCATTTGCTGTCGCTGGGAAGGTAATATTTTCTTGCTCATACTCTATTAAAACACTTCCACCGCTGGGTAAATCTTCTCTATTTCTAATGCATAGATTATGCAGTATTGCAGTGCTGACAATAATAGCCTGCACATTATCTAATTTCACTCTTAATTGAGAGCCTATACATGGAAATCTCCTCTTCCAAACACCAAATGTTCTTTCCACTACATTCCTAGTTCTGATTTGGCTTTCACTGTAGAGCTTTTCAGCTGCGTTTTGGGGATCTGCCAGTGGTGTCAATAAGTATGTCTTTAAGGCATAGCCACGATCTCCCAAAAGACAGCACTTGCCTAGTTGTTGGGAGTTCATTAGATATTGAACTCTACTATTGTTGAAGATAGTGCTGTCGTGTACAGAGCCTGGCCATCTTGCAACTATATCCCTTATTTTTAGGTCAGCATCTGCTACTACCTGGGTGTTTATAGAAAATACATCCTTTCTATTTCTATAAAGCTCCGCATTATCACCCCCTGAAATAAAATTAAGTTTAGTATGTTTTAGTTTTAAAATAATACATGAGCAGTTACATTTTTTTATTTGATGGTAGATATATAGGTACTTGGCTGGGCTTAAAATACGTATATGAGTGCAGTCTATCGCTCCAATTACACTTGGAAATTTGGCAATTGAGTAGAACTTCGCCACTACTTCTCTTATTTCCTCTGTGGTGTGCGGCATTTCAATAAAATGATTTAATTTAGTGCAAATAGTTCTAGAGACCGCATGGATAACTTTACATGCGGATGATTTCGATATCCCAAAGAAATCTCCAGAGCATCTTTGCATGGTGCCGGTGGCGTAGAATCGCAATGTAAGCAATATTTGCTCAAGAGGCGTTATGGCTTGATTCCTAAAACGCAAGAAATAATTTCATGTAGGCATGTTGTTGTGAAGATGAGTTTGCCAATAAAGATGCAATCATTTAAACTTAAATAGGTACCTAGGTATATTACCTACCTTGTGGTGGGAGTTTTTAGATCGTTCCCAATTTCACCTACTAACCACATAACTGTTTCCTTTGATAACCGATACCGTTGACAAAAGTCTACACTATCCCAGGCTTCCAAGGGTGGGTTGCATGGTCTTAAAATTTTCGGCCTTCTCATTAACACGTAATCCGCAAAAATATCATCGTCTGATGAACTTTCCGACATAACATCATAATATCTAACTATGTTTAAATCCATGATCGACAATACTAAGAATATTACAAAATTACGACGTTGACAACATGAAATCTTCAAGTACAAAACATCTGTTATGCTTGAGTTAACCATCCGCCATATTGTTTAACCCTCCAACATTGGGTGGTTAAATATTGTAACTAATAGTTACTTATTTGACCATTGGTTCAACTAACAATTGATTGCAAAACATATTTTGCCGAAATATAACCATTAGTTACTATTTTTAACCATTGGTAGAGTTAACTACGGATCAAAAAACCGGCCCTAAGTAATTTCTGTTAAAATACATATCAATGCAAGCAAAGAACACTTTGATGATATTTTATGTTAAAATCAATATAAGTGCAATTTTACTTATAGATTTACTGAGTTATTCAATATTTTTAAATTTGGTAACTAACGTTTTTATTTCTATGGCCACCCTATGTCAATCAGTGTAGTCGAACATGCAGTCGATTCCAATCTCAATCTCGACTTCGTTCAAGAGTGCCAATTTTCTAGAGATTGGAATTGAAACTGGATTCGGATTGGCATACGATCGAGATTAGGATTTATTTCAAGAGTAAGCCTCCTGATGACAATTTCGATGATGACGTTCTAGATGAAAACTTTCTTAACAATTTTGATGATTCTGATTCAGATGAAGATAATATGATACCAACTGAAACCTTCGCACCTCCAATTAGTGATGGTGAGTGTTTAAATTGGTCGGACCAAACATCCCACATAAAAGATATTGCTTTTATAGGAAACCCAATGGGGTTAAATGTACAACTAGAAGCAATTGAACCTATCAACTTTTTTAATTTAATTATGACAGATTACGTAATTCAGGACATCATTGATAAAACCAATCGGAATGCAGCAATATCCTTGCAAAAAGTTTACCCGGAAGTCGAATACACTACTGGAAAAATGTAACAGTTTCAGAATTCAAAATATTTTTGGGGCTACTTTTCCATATGGGTACAATAAAATTAAATAGAATACAAGATTACTGGAAGAAGCACAGACTATTTAACCTGACCTGTTTTCGTGAGCACATGAGTCGAAATCGTTTTTTACTAATTCTAAGAGCAATGCACTTTGAAAATTTAGAATCAGACGATAACAGATTAGCGAAAATTTCACCTTTGGTTATGTTTTTCAATAATAGGATGACAGAAATATACAACCCTGTACAGAATTTATGTATTGATGAGTCCCTTGTATTGTGGCGCGGTCGACTAATATTCAGACAATACATAAAGAATAAAAGCCATAAATATGGTATAAAATTATTTATTTTGACTGATGCAAACGGAATTATACTAAAACAAATAGTGTATGCCGGGCGCAGGAGACCCAATTGTAGGTGGCGTGAATCATTCCTCAAAAGTAGTTTTACAGCTATTACATGATTTTTTGAATAATGGCTACTCTGTTTTTATGGACAACTTTTATAATTCTGTTGATCTGACAGAAAAAATATTATCTGAAAATACTTACTGCACGGGAACATTACGATTAAATCGAAAAAATAACCCAAAGGACATTACTACTAAAAAGTTAAAGAAAGGCGAATGTGTCTCGCAGTACAACCAAAATGGTGTTTGTGTCATGAAATGGCGGGATAACAGAGACGTCACTATGATATCATCACAATTTAATTCGCAAATGATTACTACCACTACAAGAAGAAATACAGAGGTCTCAAAGCCTAAAATGGTTGTAGAATATAATCGTAACATGGGTGGTATTGATCACCAAGATCAAATGATAGCGTACTATTGCTGCGAACACAAGTCTATCAGGTGGTACATAAAATTGGGAATCCACCTGTTCCAACAAATGATGTACAATTCATTTACCTTATCTAATTTGTTTTCTGGCAAAAAACTAAGTTACTACGAATTCAGGCAATCAGTTATAGAAAATTTACTTCCCGAGTCTAAGGTCCAAAATACGGGAGAGGTCTCAGAAGAAGGGGTTAAACTTAGTACTGTTCATATAATTCAGCCTTGCCCACGGAAAGGAAAATCAATGCGCAGAAGATGCAAATATTGCTGGGAAGTCAATAAAATACGTAAAGATACACCATTCTTCTGTCCAAATTGCCCTCAGCAGCCTGGATTTTGTATTGTTGATTGTTTTAGGTTATACCACAAATATACATAGTGCACGCACACACACACAAGCACACATCCCCCACACACGCAAGCACATACACACACACACACAAACACGCTATGGTTGAAGTCGTGATATATTACTAGATGGTGCTCGTATCAAGTTATATTCCTAGTAAGAGTGTTATGAGCCGAGTTCATATGACTGTATTACGGTATATAGCTATATCATAAGGGATATAACTATATCACGGCTTCAACCATCTTACTACGACATATATATTTACACACACACATAATTATGACAATATTATATAAGTAGGTATACGGGCATTACAGAAATACATAACATATATTTCGCAATATGATAGATAAACCGGTAATACAGTTATATCCTTAGGGATATAATTATACATATATCGTAACATAGTTATACGAAAGCAATTCATTACTACCTTATGCTCGCAATCTGGTAATACATTTAACTGACTAAACTAATCTGGATAAATAGTTATAAATCTCCCATAGAATCAAATAAAACAATATATTGGTTTTTGTTTTTATTACTAAATCAACTTATTGTAACCTGCAATCAGTTACAATACTTTGTTGCAATAAAACGTATTAAAGTAATTACAATTAGCAATAAAAACGATTGTATTTTGTATATAAGCATTAACGATACAATTGGGAAAAGTTATTATTTGTGAAAAACGTGGTACTTGTTGCGTGAAATTTCTTTAATCCCATATTTCTCAGATTTTTTTTTTTTAATTCTAACTACACTCCTACAATTATTTCACTAAACTTAATTAAGTAATATAATTATATCAGTAAACTTGAACCGTATTATAATTATATTCCTAGTGAGATAGTAATGAATCGCTTTCGTATAACTATTATATCCCTAGGGATATAACTATATTACGACTTTATCTATCATATTGCGACATATACATATTTTTGTCTTTATTTAATTATAACAAATCATTTACTAAAATCTTGTATAATGTATTCTGCTAGAATACCTACAGTACTTAATCTTTTAGCTTTTTTTTACATACTGTTTTACATAACTATGTTGAAGCTCTTGGCATAAATATTTTCTGTATTTGCTAAATAAATATTTTTCATTTTACTATAATAATAATTATTATGAAAATACGTACTTATAATATAATTATGAAAAAGGAGAATTAAAGACTGCTTTGATCTTATAATTATGAGTATTTTTATTTCTGTCACCTACCCTACACGTGTCCATTACCCAGGCCAGATGTTGTCGAAAATGGTCATTTGAATCTTATAGATAATTAGTTTTGCGGCTTCTGTAATTGTTGCGCACATTTTTAAATTTGTTGCGCTTATAGTTTTTTAATTATTTCACAAAAACATTTCCTGCTGGGGTAACGTTACCCCAGCCAGACCTTTTTCTTTCTAATGGGAATATTTAAATAATTACTAGCTATAAAATTAGTTGTCTAGATGAAGTAAATGTTGTGCCTTGTTTTGTATTTGTTCTTTCATCGGTTGCGAAGTTATTCGAGATTTTGCTGGGGTAACGTTTTTGGTTTTGCTAGATCTTTGAAATGGTTAAGCGGATTCTTATCATATTTTGTACATGGCTTCTTAGGAATTAGTTTAAATTTGTTCTGCAATAAAAAAACCAAAATAATACATAGCTTAAAGGTTATTTCATTAAATAGAAAAACACTTCAATTGGTCCCAGCACTCTCAATAAGAGCTCTAAAGACTTACTTTAAACGTTATTTTAAAGCTTGTAACTGCCTTCAAATGTATGTGAAGTTTCATTAGTATCCTGTAAGTATTTAACAAGTTATGATGATATTGAGTTCTTCACGAGCACGGCCTTGATGCGCGCGGTGTTATTTGGCCACTGGATTGGATATATGAACTGAATGTTATGTCAATTATTAGTTTTTTTGTTCAGTTGTATATCAGTAAAATTTCAGCTCAGTACATTGGATAATTAATGAGATAATACGATTAAAGTCATCAGGAAGTGAATGACCGTGGTAACCCGACCAAGTTTAGGTGGTTACGAAAAAGTGAAAACGCAGAACATTATACTATCTTTTGAAATGTTTAGTATAATACACCTCACAATTTCGGTACAGACGCGTACACTGTTAAATAGGTACATTAATAATATAATAATATCTGTACTATGAAAACATTATAATTATCTTCCAGTTGCACAAACTTATCAAAAATCACTGATATAACATGTCGTTCGGTGGGACGCGGAAGGGGTGGGGTGAAGGGGCGCATTGTTTGCATATCGCACTAAACATGCTCCGTAATCACATAATTCATCGTGTAGAGTGCGCATGCGTTTCGGCAGTTCCGTTTCCTGTTTTTGCAAATATTTATAGAGTGCGTGAGAGCTAATGTAAAATAATAAGTGTAGCGAATTACTGCTAATGTGGAGTGCTTCTATTGATGATCATAGTTATGGTGCAGGCTGCTTGATGAATTCACGAACAAGGTAAGCTTGTATAATGTAACTACAGAAATAGTAGCAAAATTATTATTAATATGTACATGTTGTTAGGTACTTATCTAAAACTGTATTTTTTAAGGCTTAAATATTTAAATTTAGGAACTTATTATTTTCTTTTCTTTCGTACTTAATTATTACCTAGACTGGAATTCTCAACAATGATAACGACATATTTATCCTTCGCTACATAGTACCTATAAAACAAAGTCGCTTCCCGTTTGTCTGTCCCTGTTTGCTTAGATCTTTAAAACTACGCAACGGATTCTGAAGCAGTTTTTTTTAATAGATAGATTGATTCAAGTGGAAGGTTTTTGTGTATAGGTATATTGTCAAAATATGACTTGAAACTTGATTAATGAAATTCATGACTTAGCGACCGATTTTTATTGTTATCAATGTCGGGAGTCGGGACTACCGCAACAGGTAGGTATTTATTTATTTCCACAAACTCCTTGGACACGTAGACTTTAAGAAATCCATAATTACCTTGTTGCGACACTCGCGTTGATATAAACTCGCAAATAGATGACGATTCGAGTTTCAAATATGTAGGTAGCAAAACTACAATTGAAACCCCATTAAGGATTTAGACAAAAAAAATGTACTCTTTGTTTTTATTGTAGGCATAAACAGAATGGCAACATAGCAATAGCCGTGGGCCGCGATGATGGACGCGGTGATGGCGACATAATACCTACGTATGAGTGTGGTGGCGACTATGGCTGCGTGGTGAAGTTATAAAAAATATCGTTTGACGTTCTCCTCTACGTCTGTAAAACTCTCAATCTACGGTGAGTACACACTTATATCTAGCTAGGTATATATATATAAATAACATGACCACACTATGAAAAATGTTATATAACATGTTATGTTATATAGTTTGTACGCACCGTAAGTTTAGTGTTAACTGAAAAAAACCATTGTATATTATTTATTGTCTGTGATCATTACACAGTCCAATATGTGTATATTTGAATAAAAACTGTAACTGTGTACTGTGTATACTGAAATCTATAATTTAATTAAAAAATAATAGAAAATTTCAAAAAAGCAAAATTACTATCTGTAATTTTAATCTGTGATTGTTTTTAAGTATAAGTTTAATAATACTTTAAAAGTTCAATTGAAATGATTATATTACCTGTCAAAAAAAAATATTTAATCATCACGTAGTTTTTTTTAAACTCGTGTTAACTAAATTTGTAACACTATCCTACATATTTTAGAAGGTACCAAAGGTAGCAAAACTACAATTGAAACCCCATTAAGGATTTAGACAAAAAAAATGTACTCTTTGTTTTTATTGTAGGCATAAACAGAATGGCAACATAGCAATAGCCGTGGGCCGCGATGATGGACGCGGTGATGGCGATATAATACCTATGTATGAGTGTGGTGGCGACTATGGCTGCGTGGTGAAGTTATAAAAAATATCGTTTGACGTTCTCCTCTACGTCTGTAAAACTCTCAATCTACGGTGAGTACATACTTATATCTAGCTAGGTATATATTACTACGATTTAGGTAGGTTGACCTGCTGGCCACTGTTCAATCTTTATTACTATGGATCATGACTTAAATAGATTATTACAAATTATACAATGTGTTTTTCGCTTTTAGAAGGGCTAAATGTGTGTGTGCCGGTTTGTTACATTCAGTTAGACAAATCGCATTTTTTTTTTAAACTGCCTAAACAAAGTAGTTTTGACAAAGCGTCAGAAAAATCCAAATATTTTTATATTAACTGTATTAAGAAAATTCATACACTACATTGCTTGGGCACGCCACGATCGCGGCGGTAAGTCCCCTCTTTGAGGAGTGGTTTGAGAGGCGGCATGGCGTCCTCACCTTCCGCCTGACACAGGTCCTCACCGGACACGGTTGTTTCGGGAGGTTCCTGTTTCGGATAGGGCGGGAGGAAACGCCCGGGTGTTTCCATTGCGAAGATCGCCCTGAGGACACGGTGGAGCATACGGTGGAGGTCTGCCCGGCTTGGGCGGAGCATCGCCGTGTCCTCGTGGACGTGATCGGCGGCGGCGATCTCTCGCGTCCGACCCTGGTCCAGGCCATGGTACGGAGCGAGAGGGCATGGCTAGCAGTCGCCTCCTTCAGCGAAGCAGTTATGCTCGCAAAGAGGGAGGCGGCGCACGTGAGGGAGATGCAATACATGCGCCCTCACAGCCGTGGCCTTCGCAGGAGACGCCCTGGGCGTCGGGAATCCCAGGCTGATTCCCGGCCACCGTAGGCGCGGGCTTGCGGACGGCGAGTAATGGGTAGCTCGCTGTCCGGTAAGGACCAAGCCCGGGTCGACGACGCGTTGTGTTCCACGCGCGCCTCAAAGAGATGTCATCACCAACTGATGGGGCCCGCAAGGGCCGATGCCTGCCAGGGGTGCGGGTTGTTCGAAACAGATACCGCGGCCCCTGGCACACAGGCAAGTGAGGGAACACGGGTGGGTTTTAGTCAGTAAAAGTCTGACACGCCCTCCCGCTCCACCCAGAGCGGGAGAAGTTATTTGATGATTTCCCACCCAGAAAAAAAAAAAAAAAAAACACTACATTGCTATAAGGAAATAAAATCTGTTATCAATGATATAGTAACAGTATCATTACACAAATATGTTAGTCCTGGTTTAGATGGTCAGCTATGTGGTAAATATGAGCAAGCTCTACAGCGTTTGACTGATTATAAGGATGATACTAATGTGATTGATGTCGATAGCGATGATCAAACAGATAAACATTTTCTAGATGAAAATGATGAGGTAACTATGAATACTGGTACTGTTTGTCCTCTTATCAATTATTACAACAAAATAATGGAAACGGAAAAGTTATATTTGCTATTACTTGACCCAAAGCATGAACAAATAAATGAGTATTATTTGCCGTCTATAAACGATACTTTAAAAAGGCTGTTGCGAAAATTACCTATGTGGGGTAATGTTATGACCAAATATTTTGTCAATGCAAAAGAAGTAGCTAGTAGTTCAAATACTGAAAATCACTTTAAGGACCTAAAGACCATATATTATAATACCAAAGATGAGCGAATACGACTTGATGAGTTCATAGTACAACACTATAGTTTTATAAATGGGTCTGTCAAATTAAACATTTCTGAAAATTTAGTAAAAACAAAATTAAATAAAGACATTTTACAAAAACGAAATATGACTAATGATTTTGACTTGACACATGAAACAAAAAGTAAAATTGTAGTTTTACAAAATGCGCCTATTCCGCAGACATCTACATATAACTTAGAAAATTCAAATGTTCAAAACTTACTAGTAAATAGAAATACAGCAGTTCATACACGAAACGTGAAGTACAATGAGGACTTTGAATTAGAGTCTATATTTCAGGACGAACCTGTTGAAGTAGAAAACTGGCGAGGTCTTGCTGTTTCTCGTCAAAAAACAAGTTTCATTTAATTATCATTTGAACCATTTAATAATATTTGAGCTTCATGATATTAATATACAGCTAAATGATATCCCAATTAATATTGAAATTAATAATAGATTATATGTGATCTTGGCAGTCATTGAATTTAATCCACCTCTCAGCTTCGAAGGAGTTGGCCACTACAAAGCTCATTGCTATCGAACACAAACTAGAACTTTTCAATGTTATGACGATATGTATAGCAAAATTCAGAAGAGTCAGATTAATTTATTGCCCCACGCGATTATTTATACATTACAATCTGATAATATCTTATTATAATAATTATCTAATTTATCTAAAATGCAAAACTATATTATAGATTTTGTATTGTCACTTGACGTGTATTTACTTTAAAATTGTGAATTTTAATGCTAGTCACATTTTTTTTATAGATGTGATAATAGTAATAATAAAAAAATCGTCTCCAATCTTATGCAGTCGAAAGCAATATGTTTTTTATTAAATTAAAGATCGCGAACAGGTATTTCACACTTTTTAATATAGAACCTAAATCATGACCATTTCATCGACTGACGTAAGAATCAACAAAATCTGCCTACGCTTATGGTCTCTCTAGAGCGCCAACTAGATCTCTGTTTATGACAACTTTTGTTTCACAAAGTTACTTACGTATTTGGATACTCATTTTACAAAATGATCTGTGATATTTTTATACAAAAACCAACAAAGTTTTAGAATGTACCTTTACACGTCGACTTTTTGAGATTGTAATTCGTTAAAAGTAATACTTACGTAATTATTTGACTGCAGTTTAATATTACTTAATTTTATTATTTTTGATCTGTGATTTTAAACTTAGGAAAAAAATGTGATATTTGAAATGAGACAACAAAACAGTAGGACTAACTGTGAGCATTTTACTACATTGTGATGTCATTTAATATTACCATTGATCTGTGATTTTAATTGATATAAGTAGGTATTAGTAGACATACGTAAAGGTGCGTACAGACCATGTAACATGTTATATAACACTACAACTCTATGTAAAATGTTATACAACAATGTTAAATAACATGACCACACTATGAAAAATGTTATATAACATGTTATGTTATATAGTTTGTACGCACCGTAAGTTTAGTGTTAACTGAAAAAAACCATTGTATATTATTTATTGTCTGTGATCATTACACAGTCCAATATGTGTATATTTGAATAAAAACTGTAACTGTGTAATGTGTATACTGAAATCTATAATTTAATTAAAAAATAATAGAAAATTTCAAAAAAGCAAAATTACTATCTGTAATTTTAATCTGTGATTGTTTTTAAGTATAAGTTTAATAATACTTTAAAAGTTCAATTGAAATGATTATATTACCTGTCAAAAAAAATATTTAATCATCACGTAGTTTTTTTTAAACTTGTGTTAACTAAATTTGTAACACTATCCTACATATTTTAGAAGGTACCATAATGTTTTGCGTTTTCGCTTTTTCGTAACCACCTAAACTTGGTCGGGTTACCACGGTCATTCACTTCCTAATGACTTTAATCGTATTATCTCATTAATTATCCAATGTACTGAGCTGAAATTTTACTGATATACAACTGAACAAAAAAACTAATAATTGACATAACATTCAGTTCATATATCCAATCCAGTGGCCAAATAACACCGCGCGCATCAAGACCGTGCTCGTGAAGAACTCAATATCATCATAACTTGTTAAATACTTACAGGATACTAATGAAACTTCACGTACATTTGAAGGCAGTTACAAGCTTAAAAATAACGTTTAAAGTAAGTCTTTAGAAGCTCTTATTGAGAGTGCTGGGACCAATTGAAGTGTTTTTCTATTTAATGAAATAACCCTTAAGCTATGTATTATTTTGGTTTTTTTATTGCAGAACAAATTTAAACTAATTCCCAAGAAGCCATGTACAAAATATGATAAGAATCCGCTTAACCATTTCAAAGATCTAGCAAAACCAAAAACGTTACCCCAGCAAAATCTCGAATAACTTCGCAACCGATGAAAGAACAAATACAAAATAAGGCACAACATTTACTTCATCTAGACGACTAATTTTATAGCTAGTAATTATTTAAATATTCCTATTAGAAAGAAAAAGGTCTCGCTGGGGTAACGTTACCCCAGCAGGAAATGTTTTTGTGAAATAATTAAAAAACTATAAGCGCAACAAATTTAAAAATGTGCGCAACAATTACAGAAGCCGCAAAACTAATTATCTATAAGATTCAAATGACCATTTTCGACAACATCTGGCCTGGGTAACGCACACACCCTACACCCATAACAATTTAATTATTGGTTCATGTTTCCCAGTCGTGCATAAAGCCATCCACTATATACTCTCAAAAGTGCGTTCTCGGATCTCTCGAAAAACTTTTTTCACCATGTGCCACCCACGCACCATATGCGTTTGGTGTTTTTTTTTTCGTATTTATCAACAATATTAATTTTTAAAAAATCTAAATACATCATTAGTAATGCATTTCCTACCATAAAACATAATAAAAACTGGTGACACCTGGTCAACAACTTTAAAAAAAAGGTGGCATCGAATGGGTTAAAGCTACCACACCAATCGATCAACGTCGACCGATGTCGATCGATGCCATCGACCGGCAATCGATCGATTGGTTAGCCGACCGGTATCCGTCGAACAATTAAAGCTACCACACCAATCGATCAACGTCGACCGATGTCGATCGATGGCATGGATCGACTATCGATCGATTGGTGTGGTAACACCCTTAGAGAACTGCGTGGCCGCGCGGTTCTCCGTGTTTCAATCGCGCGGCCATAGCATTTAAGTTCTGTAGATCGTGAAGTCTAAATATGAGGACTTTATTCATATTATCTACATTTTCTTCGAAATCGTATCAGTGGTTAGCAAAAAGAATGGGACCTCTACTAAGCTCCGTTTTAGAGAACTGCGTGGCCGCGTGGTTCTCCATATTTCGACCGCGCGGCCATGGTTAAACCTTTACAACTTTCTAAATATTGGATCTACGAATTTGCGATGTTCACTTTTAGTGTTTTACAAATTCCTTCGTAATGTTGACGTAGTCGTTTATCTTCTACGACTTTGTGGCCGAGCAATCGAAACGACACGGATATTTTGGTCAAGCATGAGCCTAAGTCTGCGGGTACGAAAGTTGCGACGGCCGGAGCGACAGCGGGGCGGCGTGACGGCGATTTAATCAAATGCATTAAAACATTAAGCGCTGTGTACGAAACGGGCGACGGCGGAGCGGCGCGATCGAGCGATGCACGGGCGGCGGTAGAGCGGTGGCGCACACTGGTCCCAAATTAAAAAAAAGTGGACATTGATAGTAGACCGCTGATATTTTTTTTTATTGTTGATATAATGATAACAGATAAGGCAAAAAAATATTATTGTCCCACTTCAAATACTTTTCTCTATAAAAAATATTTCTTTTTTTTTTGTATGGGAGTGATTACATTTTACTCATAAAGCATTCAAGATCTCATCAAAATCTGAATTTTTTTAAAACGCCCTGTTTAGAAGAAACTGGAGTTATTATAATTTAAAATTAGTAGTTGCAAAATGCCAAATAATGTTATTTTTATAAGTTAATTTACGTCAAAGTTGAAATGGCTAATTATTATAATAGTTTATTTAAGTTTAAATTGCTAATTATTATAAAAGTTTATTTTTGTTAAAATTCAAGTTGATTATTTGTTAAGTAAGTAAGCATACCAGTAAGTAAAAATGTTATGCCTTGAAATTAAGGTACGATAATGATCTCAGTACGTTTTACTTGGTTTGTCACTAATGCACAGATTGGTGAAACGTAACATGAAACTCAACACACACTGAAACAAATTCGCATAGTTATTGTGTTATATTTCAGATTGCATTGCATAAATTTGGACGGCTCATTTATGTAAAATTTAATGTTACGTTGCACCAATCTGTACCGGGCATAAGGGTCAACCTATTTCCATTTTAGCGCATTTATAAGAAGAAAAACAACAAAATCAGAGAATTATGTTCTTCATTAAAAGTATTTTGAAAATAAACCTTTGATTAATTCAAGTTAAAGGAGATTGGGCATTTTGGTACTCGCTCCAATAGCAATCATTGTGGCGTCATTGGATAGATCTTTTAATCAGGAAAAATATTTACTATGGCGACTTGTCCCAAATCCTTGTCCGAAAACCTCGGGAAGCCCCCAACGTTAGTTAATATCATAATTGCAAATACAGTAATATTACATACCTATCATGGTTGAAAATACGAAAAATAACAATGTAAAATAACATTATTTAAAACGAGAAATATATTGTGTTACTATTCATGCATAATATTTCGTGATATGATATGATAATGGTGATGACTTTTGAAAATATGTATTTTTACATAAAAAAGTATATTATAAAAGTAAAGTAAAGTAAAGTGTATTTCTGTTTTTTGAAACTACGGTGACTCGGGGATAGGGAACCAGCCGAGGGGTGGGGTGGGCGGTGCGCGGTGCCAGTGGACAACCTTTTGTGCCGCATCCTTCATTAGTCGTCGTATCGTTCTGTGCGTGAGACGACGTTCCGCTGCTGTTTATTACATATCCAGTACTTTCTTATACCGTTTTCATCACTGACCCCGGCTACCCCTTTTGGACATTGTTACCCGCTATAAACGTTTATCTTGGCTAGTGTTGTGGACTATTGTTGTGTTTTTCGATTTGGAACATCGTTATGGAGGAACATCGCAACTGTGTGATGTGTCGGCGAGGCCTACATCGTGCTAGATACCAACAGCACGTGTTGACTGATGATCTTCCAAGAATGCGCCCCGAGTTTGTGGCATATATACGAGAACACGCCGTTCTGGAGGTTAGTACTTCATTAAACTATATCGCTCTTCACCAGCTTCAATTTTTCTTTTTAGAAGAGGTTTGTTTATAATATTATTGTATGTTATATTGTTATACTTGAGCCATTAGAAACGTGCGAACTGAGTCATAAATCATTTTAAGTGGACCTTTTACTCGCACTTACAGGTCTTATTGAACTGTCCTAGTGTTGTGTGTAAAAATGCGTTTCCGAAACGAGCTGTAGACTACCAACTGCACGTATTTATTTTAGCTGTGGGTGTTTTTTTAGAATAGAATAGTGTTCGCGCTTCATAGAAAAAAAAACACGTGTAATCCCAGATACCTGCGTCTGAGCGGCATTCCTTTATATCAATAATGACTTGTGCAGCTTTTTCACAATCCTTTTATGACTTAGTTCGCACGTTTATAGTTCTTATTATTGAAACACTTTTCTGACCACTTATTGTGCGTTTGATATTGTTATCTATTCTATTCACTAAGCCGTCGCTTCGGCTATACATAAGATATTTTTTTACTTGCATTACTTAAAATGTGAAAACAATACAAGTATGCTATGACTTTAGCCCTGAATTTTTAGCCTACAACCCGCATTGTTTTAAATATTTTCATAAAAATACAACATTACATCAACAAGATCGTATTTTACTATTTTCAGGTGGAGTTCAACAACACACGACGTGTGTGTCACCGATGTTGGCAGAGAATTGACAACGTTGTAGGAAGACCACCTGCAGAAGTAGAACAGAATGTACGAGAACTTCAGGTTCCAGACTACACTCGAGCTCCAAACACTCCAGGGCATTGTATCTTTAACACCTGCCAAAACACAACCCGCCATCGAATACCAGAGACGATCAAGATTCACATTTTCTGTGAATATAAGTTATATATTCCAGACGGTGCTAGAGTATGTGGACAACACCTTGAGAGCAATTCTTGGGAAGAGCTGCCTCAATTCTGCAATGTCACACATAACTTCAATGCACAACAGTTTAGTGACGTTTGTGACATGTTGAGAATGGCTTTAAATCGTGGACCTAGGCTAGATTTCAACACGAGAGGTGCTTTAAGCAACGAGGATATGCACTTTTGGACAGGACGCAACTGCGAACAGTTTGATTCCATACTACAACAAACACCGTCACTAAGTGAGAGGTGCAAGGAACCTCGAACTGCGTTAGGCATATATCTTACGAAACTACGTACCGGAGACTCAGATGAAAGACTAGCGACGTTATTTAATATGTCACGAAGAAAACTGGAACGTTTATTAACTATTGTGCGCGAATGCCTCATAAATGAATATGTAATATTACACTTGGGAGTGGACCATATGAACAGAAACGACGTTTTAGAAAAGAACCTTACTATACCAAGAGGATTATTTGGCAATGAAGAAAACAATAAAGCTATCGTGATATGCGATGGGACTTATATATATATCAATAAAAGCTCGAACTTCTTGTTCCAGCGTCTATCTTATAGCCTGCATAAGTTCCAGAATTTGCTAAAGCCGTTTTTACTTGTGTGTTCCAATGGCTATATAATCGATGTTTTGGGACCATACGCTGCCACTAAGACCGATGCGAACATCATGAGCGACATAATGAATGATGGAGAAAACCCATTACATTGCTTTCTTCAACCGAACGATGTCTTCATATTAGATCGCGGCTTCCGGGACAGTTTAGAGGCTATCGAAGCATGTGGATATGAATCCTACGTTCCACCATCTAAAGACAGATGGGAGACACAGTTAACTACAGAGCAAGGTAATGAAGCTCGATCAGTTACAATATGCCGGTGGGTAGTGGAAGTGGTGAACGGGAGGTTCAAACGAGATTTCAAGCTTTTGCGGCATAAATATTTTAATAAAACACTACCAAAAATGTTCATTGATTTTAAAATCGCCGCAGCTATGTTAAATAACTTCCACATACCCATCGATGATAACATTCATGCAGAGGCCTTCCTAAACATAATTAGGGAGAGAATAGATTCCCCGAATCTACTTTATGATTATGTAGAAAGAAAACGTTTGAATAGCCGAAGAGCAGATTTTCAAAGAATAGAAAGTCAAGAAATACAGAACTTCCCACTACTGACGGAAGAACAGATTATTTTACTTTCTTTGGGCACCTATCAACTAAAGCTAGCCCGATCCTACTGCAACGAGCATTTGTCAAATGGACTATACATTTTAGAAATATATAGAGAAAGTGCACTTCAAGATTTAATTGAATATGGCATAAACGAAGATACTTGGCTTTTACGCGGACGCATACAGTCGCGTCACGTACGGTCAAAAACGTATTATTGTTATGTATTGGTAAAAAACAATGTTAATGAAAACGAAACCAATATCCATAACATTTTATGCAATTATTACTGCACATGTTTGACCGGACGACGAACAGTCGGCACTTGTGCTCATATAGTTTCAATCGTGTGGTATCTAGGATATGCCAGACATGAAGGCTTCACTGCTCCTGCAGCGTTCCTCAATGATATCATTATTGATAATAATGTTTAAAAAAATAAATAACGTTTCTTACTTTTCTTTTCTTTTTCTTTTTTTATTCTTGAGTGTTTATTCATTTTAGTACCTATTAATCAACACACACATGATTCTATACAAGACAACGATATAATATCACCATTATCTTAACAAAATCAACAAAAACAAAAAAAAATACTAAAAAAAAAATTAAATACTTAACACAAAATAACTCCGTTCCGACAGCAAATGGAGACAAGCGACTTGGTTATCATTAATCCTTGTAAAAAGACCTTCCCAATGATATATATATTATGACTATTGGGCCGAGTACCAGGCTTCATACATTTTTGCCCATTCTCCTTTGTAGTTTCACTTTGCTTCACAATATTAAGGACGCAACGACAAAGTTATTGTCCCTGCAATAAAATTAGCTTATTATATAATTGTCTTTTTGTTACAGCAGATCTCAAAAATTTTGTTAAATAGTGAAAACTCACATCCATATATGTACTCGCGACTGTCTTAATTAAATTGACTAAATGGTTCTCTGTTGGCGATTGATCGAATTGATGAATGGCAATGCTACTGAAGATGTTACTATTAACAAAATAACGTAAAATCTTATTAATCAGAAGGAGTTTACTTAATGACGGCCTCATGTTGAATTTTTGTGATTTGTTAATTATATCCCGAATCTCTATCTCTGCAACTTTGCATATTTGAATTACATCTTTTGTGGGATAAACGAGACCACCTTTATCCTTGAAATTAACAAATTCATACGTATGATCAATGTCCGTTTTTTCATGTAAAGACAACGCACTGATACATTCGTCGCATTTGATACTATTTTGTATTGCTCTTACTACATATCCGGCAATGTATGTGATAATTTGCCCACTAAATTCTGTAATTCGTGGCAACGTGTTGCAAAAATCATCAAAATCTCGGAGACTACTTATATTAAGTTCCGTACAATCTGTTTCATCATCTGCTAGTGGTCCGCGTGTTGTGGTAGCATTAATTGTTTGTATCGCCGAAGAACAATTTAGTATTGAAATTTGCTCCAATTCCACACAGTTACCAGCATTACTATTTTTTATTTCAACGTGACTCAACAGTTTCTTGTAAAAAGATTGGAACTGTCTTGAAGTAGGATTATTGTTACTTCCACCATGAGCCCGAATATTGCAAAAGAACAACTCTAGGTGATCCTGGCTGAATCTGTACATCGACATAAATTTGATTCTGTTTTCTTCAATCAAATGTTGAAACAGTGCTTTTGTACTTTTGATGCAAACTAAAAGACCAACGAATCCTGTTTTTCTGCGACTTTGAGTCAATAAATCTCCTTCTGAAGTTCGCAATCCTATAATGTAATTTTCGGCATTATCCAAAAAATCTAATATTCTTGATTTGTTATTTAAGTTAAGTGGCTGTTTATAATCAATTTTTTTTAAATTTCTGGAATTAAGTACATCGAATAAGTCGTTGAAAATACGTATGAATTCTGCTGTAGCTAATGAATCTTTAAAATCAGAAATTCTTGATTTTTCTCTACAAAAATCGAGAGAATCAGCAACGCTTTTGCTTAGAAGTTGGGTAGCCAACTTAACTTTCATTTTCTGATTGTGAAAATTAATGTGGTGGTTCCGTAATTTGTTGGCTAAATGGAAATATTCCGTAGTTTGAAGTCTGTTCAGATGTTCAAAATACTCCCATGAAATATATTTGCCATTACCATCAACAAGGTTTTTACATGATTGAAGACAATTTCTCACTAATTTAATATGACAAGCATCTAAAAAAATTGCAATTGGTTGTTTAGTAACAGGGTGTTCAAACGTTGTTTTCATATTATTTGGTTCAAATTTGCCACCCAATATTTTTGCCATTGTTATGTTAGATGGACATCCATCAAAAGTAAGACCGACTATGTTTAAATTTGACTCGTTTAAATGTCTTAGACATTGTAGCACTAAATCGGCTTTTTGCTGACCAGTTGCTCCATCTATTAAAAAATATCCAACAGGTACCTGTAAATAAAAGCAAATTAATCAAATATCATCATAAACAATAAAAATACATTATTAATAAAAATTTCAATATCACCTTCCAGTTAGCATTTATTCCAGTGACTAAAAATACCAGTGCTTCTTTAGCTTCAGGAACCTCTTCGGTATCTGATACGCTACCAAAATCTACATAACCATGGAATTTATTTCCGTCCCATTCAATTTCCCTTCTAATTGCCATTTCATCAATCATAAGACAGCAATATAAAGGGCGTTTTGTTTTATTCGCTATCAACTTCAACGCCTCTAAAGATTCAGTGGTAAAGCCAGGACTACCATTTATACATTTATACCACTTATGAATAGTGTGAGGATGTGGTAAGCTCAAATTAAAAACCTTTCTGACATAATTGTAAGCTTTTGTTGAATAATAGTGCAACGTCAGAGCAAAAGTCCGTAATGCTGGTGAATACTTCGACGTACTAACTACGTTTTTGTTCTTCAACTGTCTAAAATAAAGTGCTTGAGTTGTAACGTTGGTTGTTTTAAGCACATTAGCTTGCTCATCATTAATTAAGGTTTTTTTTTTAAGCATTCTAATAACGTTACCAAGGTGTGTATTTTTTGGACTTTGCGACGGTTTCGTTCCCTTAAAATTTTTATTTGTTTTCTTTGCTGTTTAACTTTTTCGTTTCATTGATTTAATTTTTTTAATATCTTTTTTTTCTTTGGAGTGTTTTCGTTTGATTTATGTAATTCGTTGACATCCTGAAACATAAATCATATTATAAACAAAACAATTACTATTATCATGTCAGCTGTTAAAAGACCTTAATTGCTGAACAGAGATCTCCCTCAAACGTTTACAGACCAGCTAGCTTGTATTATATGGCGTGTTTATAATAATAAAAAGATAAACAGCACAAGAAAACATACATTAGTAGGTACTACTAGTAGGTACTTGTACACTACTATAAATTTTGTTATTTTGATTATTATCCGGTCTTGTATGTAATAAAAAAGCACCTATAAAAATATGTATAAAGCAATAAAGTACCTTTTCTAATTTCCTCTTTTTCGGCGATAATGTAGCTTTTTCTGGCGTCACTTTTGGATCTATATTCTGTAATACAAGTACAAGTAAAATTCAACATTTAAACCGTTATACACTCCTAAAAGCTCGAAGGTATGTACCTTCGAGCTTTTAGGAGTGTATATACTTATCAATTAACTAACTTCATCAGTTGTGATCTTCAGTACATCAACAGTCGGATATGCTGCTTTTGTCAATATTCGTTGCTTTTTCCCTTCAACAAACCTTGCTTCCTCAAAATGTATTGAACAAATAGTGCTATGCTTTGTTGGGAACCAATCTTTGTTTCCCGTCGCCTCAATCCATTTTTGTTTTAAATTGGGTTCATGTGGAAAACTAAAAAAAATCACGAAACGTTACGATTATTTATTAAAATTGTCTGCATAATAAGTACTTATATAATACAAAATCATTCCTCTGTTTCCGAAATCGATTCTTGAGAATCGATTTGTGTTGTATATGATGAACAGCACTAATCGCTAAAATTGACAGAAAAATGATAAAAGTCCCTGTACTACAAAACCGAAACGATATACGATAGTATCGCTTGTTCCGATATTCATTACTTGTTAAAACAAAACGTCTCATCGACCGCTCCAAGTAAAAGCTACAATGTAATAGGAATGTTTTGTTTTTCTCAAATTTGGTATTACCAGGTATTACTGAGGGTATTAGATTAAAAATAATTGTTTTTTAATTTAATTACGCATAATATTAATCATAAAATGACTTACCGATGGAAGGAAACGTTTACTTTATTTTTTCTCCTCGCATTTGTACAGTTTTTACAATTTATAACAGCACAATTAACCATTTTAATATTTTTAACTGACGTCCGACTAGCGCTATGCTCCGATGCAGACTGAGCGCGAAATTGGCCACTTACGATTTTTGTACGTAAGCTAGGCACGCGAAGTAGTTGCTCTCGCGTTATCTAGGTCTATCTATATCTGTGCGTACGATCTTGCGTTTATGAACGAAATAGTGGAAGCGCTACTAAAATTTAACTCGAATGACAGACAAAAAGTGATAAATTTCTAACTTCTTTATTAGATGTCTTAAAACAAAAATAACAATGCCAATAGTGACTGTTACTCGTCTGGAGTTACTGTGTTTCGGCTCCAGAACCATGTAAAAATAAACGTGTATAATATTTATGTTTTGTCATAATTTCAACCTATTTAGCCACTAAAATATTGTTTACTTACCTGCAATCCATTAAAATCGTCGATTCTGCATGACCTTTGGAAATTCGTCCAGACGTTCTTCATGCATAAACGGCTGGACGAATTTGGATGAAATTTGGCACACATTTAACATGTAAAATATTATCAAGCGGCGGCTTAGCGGATGGCCAAGTGCACTTGTTAGAAACTGTAAATGTTTCGGTAGTGCAAACGTACGGTAAAAACACACGCAATGTTTTGCATTTATAATATTAGTAGGAGTAGTAGGAAATATTAATGCTAAATTATAAATAAACATAGATTATTTGAATAAATCGAATCGGACACAAGAAAACAACGACAAGTATATTGACAAATCGGGCCTCAGCAGTCTCCCAGAACATGTTGCATAATACTATCCAAACGTCAACGCAAACGGTGTGTTGAATGGCACTTAAGGTCATGGCACATTATACCGGCACCGCAACAGCACCGCTCCAAACCAGCAATTAACTTGTCATTCAATTTAGAGCATTAAATCGTGTGTAGTATAATATATTTCATAATGTCAATATGAAAAAGCCAACGGCGGGCAGTCAGCGCGCTTGCCGCTACCACACAACTCGACTCGCAGCCCGCGTGCTGCAAGCGAGCGGACCTTGTGCGCACAGCGCGCCGACGGCATGCTTATTACGCGCCGACTCCGAGTCGGCAGCGAAACGTCATTGCGTCGTCGCACGTCGCCGGCGCACCACCGTCGCCTCTCGCGCCTCGCTGCACTGCATTGCTCCCTCCAGTCTCGAATCAGATTTAAGACAGTGGATACGCTTTGCTACGGCTCTATCATGAATAAAGAAAAACTAATAGAGGAAGTACGAAGATACCCGTTTCTTTACGATCCTGGTGATGCAAAGTATAGCGACACAATAAAAAAAGATCAAGCATGGAAGAATATTGCTGGCGTTCTATCTGCAACAGGTAGATACATCTACTTACTTTCCTAATCATACTTTTATGTAGGCCTGTACTTCCATAATTTAAATTTAGAATGCCATTTGTAACTTATAAACTAAGCTTTATGTTAATTTTATATTTGAATATTGTGGGTAGATAAATAATAAAATCTGAAATGTGTAATAATAATTTAATATATGTATTTATAGTGTTTTTTTAGTCATTAAGGAAAAGACGTTGGTACACTTGACTTCATGTTTTTGTATTAAATATTTTGATACTGCCACGGAACTTGACCTTGAGGAGACAGAAAATATGATGTAAACTCATCTCGGGTATTAAAAGCATTGTTTGAACTGTTTTCTTCGATGTTTGATAGTGCTTGCAATCTCGGCTCGTCGTGGATGATCTGTTGTTCAAATAGTCGTTGATTTCTGTCCTCGTTCATTTCGATAACATCATTTCGCATTACATTGTGTAAAATACATGATGCAAATCCTAAATTGTCAACATATTTTGGCATCAAATCAATATTTTTATTATATATCCCAAACTTTTGATATAATATTCCGAACGCATTTTCCACTACTCTGCGTGCCCGCGATAACCGGTAGTTAAATATTTTTTGTGCATCAGATGGGGATTGTGAACGAGGATATGGCCTCAATAAGTGTTTTCCTAAAGGGAAAGCCTCGTCACCTAGGATAACATGAGGCATTTCTCTGTCAGTTCCAGGTAATGGTTTATCGTTCGGAATATTTAACGTATTTTTTTCAATAGCCCTTCCAAATTTTGTGGACGCAAAAATACCACCGTCGCTATTTCTACCGAAAGCGCCTATATCAACAACTCTGAACCTACATTTATCATCGACTACAGCCAAAAGAACTATGGAAAAATGTTTTTTATAATTAAAGTATTTGGAACCACTGTTAGCAGGTGCTATTATGTTAATATGCTTTCCGTCTATAGCGCCGATACAGTTTGGGAAATTCCATTTATTATTAAATCCTCTTACAATATTTTCCCATTCTTCAGTACCGTAAAACGGGGTGAATAAGGACTCAGGGGTAAATAGGGTCAAATCGAGGAATCTAGTTTCGAAGCCACAAAATAAAAAAACAAGAACTTCCAATTGCTACCTTTTTTTTCTTCTAAAAGTAGAATATATTATCTTCAAACTGGCAACACCGAAGCGTTGTGAAGTTAGTAAAAGGTGTCAAAAATCTTCTTTCAAATAAGACTGACAGACGATAGATGTGAGGTTGCGGTATTGTCCCTTAAGTTGACCGTTTTTGGAAATTCTAGTGTTTTTTTGACAACGTGTGGAGTTAGCCAACGATATAATATCTTTAAGAAGCTACCCAAAATAGGTAAGTCTAGATTTTACATAGTTTTTGTTTGAAATCGTTTTCTTTAAAACCTCTGGGATATTTTATTTTTTCGAGGTGAATAAATACGGTAACGGGGTGACAAGGGACGGCTAAAGTACAAATCGAGTCGCCTATACTTGGTAAATAGGGACATATGAAAGTAGATTAGGAACGGTAAAGTTTGAATAGGGTCAGGGCTGCTACAACATGAATTGAACATTTTATCGCATTGTTTTGCAGGATTTCACTTTTTATTAAAATAAGGCATTTTCATTTTATTTATTTTAAACTTATATACAAGCATGCGTACAAGGCGAACTAATGAGAAGTAATAAGAGATACATAGGTACGAACTTGTTTGATTTAAAAAACAAGCCTACAAACAAATAATAAAAATACGTAGTGTGTTGAACTAACAATGTATGGGTCTTCGTTGTTTTATGCATTTTAATATTTTACATTTATAGGTTTCTATATTCTTTAAATTTCTTTACGCTTTTATTTTCAACTTAAAAAAAAAACCTGGAGGTTCTAAATTCGACTGTATGTTTTTTGTTTGGTTTTTATGTGGCGCTATTACTCCGTCATTATCGTGAATTGATTTTGATGATTTTTTTTTTTTGTATGATAGGATATAACATCAGAGCAGGCCTCATAATAAATTTTATCAAAATTGGTTCATCATTTTTTTTAGAAAATTGACGAAAAAGATAAACATGTATGCACATTTTTACAGAGATTTAATAATATTATAACGCTAAGTAGCTTTCTGCAAGATATCGAAGTCGATCGGTTTTAACGTTTTTAGCGTACAAAATTTTGTCTTATGTGATTGTTAAAAATGGGTATGTGGATACGTGATTTCTATAAAATAGATGGGTACTCATCTACTACAGTAAATAAATAGCGACGTAGGTACTTACCTAACCTTGATTGTTGTTATTTTCAGAAATGCCTCGTGTATATAAACCGGGTGGTACAAAACACTACAAAAAATATGATGAGTTGACTATGCAAGTTGCGCTTAATGAATATAATAATTCAAATTTATCACTGGGAAATATTAGTGCAAAATATGATATTCCTAAATCGGTCTTACAAAGACATAACACCAGGTTTATGAAAAAGCCAGGAGGTCAACCAGTTTTAAGTGCAGAAGCCGAGGAATACATAGTCGAAAATCTTAATCATTGTGCTGAGTGGGGATACCCTTCAGATACTTACGACCTGAGGGTATTGGTTAAAGGTTATTTAGATAGATCTGGCATAACTGAGAAAAGATTTCGAGATAATTTACCTGGTCCAGATTTTGTGAAAAGTTTTTTACAAAGAAACAAAAACAAAATTTCATTACGAATTAGCCAAAACATAAAAAGATGCCGAGCGTCCGTTTCACCACAAATTATAGAAGAATATTTTATTGAATTGGAGAAATCCTTAGAAGGAGTGCCAATGTGTAACGTTGTAAACTATGACGAAACAAATTTATCAGACGATCCCGGAAGAAGAAAAGTTATAACAAAAAGAGGCGCAAAATACCCGGAGAGAGTCTTAAACCATAGTAAAGCGTCTACATCAATTATGATGGCAGCTGCTAGTGGTGGAACTTTACTACCTTGTTATGTCGTCTACAAAGCTAAAAATTTATACGAATCTTGGGTTCAAAATGGGCCGAAAGGTTGCAGGTATAACTGTACTACTTCTGGGTGGTTCGACAGTATCACGTTTGAGGACTGGGTCCGTACTGTCGCGTTGCCATATTTCAATAACAAAGATGGATAAAAAATACTCATCGGAGATAATCTTTCATCCCATTTGTCTCTAGACTTGATTAATGAATGCAAAGAACAAAACGTGCATTTTATTTTTCTTCCTCCAAATTCGACACATCTAACGCAACCGCTGGATGTAGCTTTCTTTAGAGCAATAAAAGGTGCCTGGAGGGACATTTTATTTCAGTGGAAAAAGACCGATGGCCGTACTTTACCTACTATTCCTAAAAGTGTCTTCCCTAGTCTTTTGAAAAAATTATTAAATCGCATGGTAAACCAAACAAAATCAAACATACTCTCAGCATTCATGAAATCTGGCATAAGCCCTTTAAATAAAATTAAAGTTTTGGAAAGATTACCAGGAAACGCCTGTGGTGAACAATCCTTTGATAGATGCTCTTGATGAGACAGTAGTAACCATGTTAAAAGAAATGCGATATGGCACTGGAAATAACAAACCATGCAACAAGAGAAAGAAAATTGAAATAAAACCAGGTCAAAGCGTGTGCACTGATACAGAAGTAAGTGATACAGAAGTAATCCTAAGTACTGCTAACAATAGCGACCAGGAAGAAAGTAGCTTTTTGAGCAATGAATCTGATTTAAAACCTACAATTATCAGAGAGAATATCTGCATCCAGTACTAATAATGAATCTGAATGTCACGAAGACAGTGAAATTCAACCAAAGTCTACACTTAAGCAAAATTATAAACCTCAACACAAAATTGCAAAACTGATTCCAGAAGATAGAAAGAGGAAATTCGAAGAAAAAGCTTCAATGGCAATGACTAACATGACTAAACCTAAATTGGAATCTGCCATCGTTTCAAACACTTCAAATCAACCTAACCAAAAACTAGAAAAACAGAAGAACTATGTCAAAAGGGATCAAAACCAGGGTGTACGGATAAATTTGAAACGGAACCTATAAATAAAAAAGCGAAATCAAATTTAAAAAAGATTGTGACACAAGAAACACATAAAGAAGTTAAACAAGGACAACTTTGTAACGAAGCGATTAAACTAAAACAAGAGTCATGTCATATGGTTGAAAATCAGGAAAATCGCAATGACGAGTACATTTTTAAAAAGCCAACGACTCTAAGAGAGTATAAAAAAAAAAAACGAAGGAATAAATAAGCCAAATCAGGAAACAAAGGGAAGAGTAGTAAGAATGGACACCGATAATAATACAGAAGAAGTGACTATTTTTAACGATGTAAGCAACTATGAGCTACTAAATGATCTCGACAAATTCGATATTGAAAATATGCCTTTAATTTTCGACAGTGATTTTGATGTCGTAAAAGAAATAGAAGTAGTGACTCCTCAAATAGAAAAAGAATATACAAAAAGAGAAATTATTAACACAAAGGAGAAACTAGATGTTGTAGACATACGTCTTAAAAATACCACAAGCAATATAAAAGTCACTTCAATTGAAAACTTTAATAACAAAAATGTTAAAATAGATTTAAGTCAATACAGGAAGATATCTTTGAGTGATCCACTTAAACCCAAGACAAAAGGGAATAATAAAAAATATTATACCAAAGATGAAGACATATTACGTGATCTCATGGACAGTACCTAAACTTGGATAGGTTCGTAAGAATAATATAAATAGAAATACTCTTTGTTTAAAACTTTGAAGATTAAGAAAGTGTTAATTTGTGAGATAATTATTTTTATAATACTGATTGTTCCTAATTTTTATTTTTATACGAGTGATGGTTCCTAATTTTGTTATTTTTATGTCTAGATAAAAAATATGTTAAATTGGTTATAGGGATAGGTTTTAATTAGGTACCCAAATTCTACAGGTATAATATAAGGTACTATAATAAAAATACGTGATTTCTGTCATAAATACCTAGATAACAGACAAAATATTTTTTTATATAGATACCTAAACCTAGTCTTTGCTTAAAATGATGAGTAGATTTTAAAAGTGTTAATTTTTGAGATGTTTATTTTATAAGGTGGTTCATAATTTGCTATTTTTCTATACAGGTAGTACAGAGTATTAAGGCGCGTTTCCATTATGCAAGTGATTTGCATACTAGTTGCAAGTTGCATGCAAATTGTGTAGTGGTAACAACAACTTGCAAACAAGTTGCAACTTGTATGCAATTAGGTTTAAACTTGTACGCACAATAATCAAGTCGGCACATTTGCACGCAAGTTGCAAGCGCATGCGGTCGTGCATAGAGGATTACTTTGTTTATGACTTTATTACTTTGTAAAAATGACTGCTAAATGGGATACGGAGAAAACAATAATGTTTATTGAGGAATATCATAGACATGATTGTCTTTGGGAACCAAAAAACAATCTTTACAAAAATCGAGACGCACGCGAATCAGCATATAGAAAACTAATCGAAGTGATGAACCTTAATGGTATTGTTATGACCGTAAAAGAAGTGAAAAATAATATACGATCACTGCGTACCACATTTTTTGCTGAATTAGCAAAAATCGAAAAATCCAAAACAACCGGTAGTGGAACAAGTAACATATACACACCAAAATTAAGCTGGTTTAACACAATGAATTTTTTGCTGACGTCAACCGAATTAAGAAGGAATGAAGAAAGCACCACTGTAAGTATCAATTCTTTTATTTTTTTTCAAAATCATTCTTTGTTGCCATGTTACAGCACCATCTGTAGCAAAGTAGTTAGCAAAGTCATCTCTCATTTCGACCGCTGTTTTGGGACTGCTTGACGGTTGTGCCGGGCGTAATTGCTGAAATGCTCTCATATTCACGTCATTGAACATGCCTTCACTATGTCCTGTTATTGAATTTTCTCGATTAACAAAATTAGGTGTAATATATGTACTAGAAGTATGTCTCAACCAATTGTGCAGTGCACAGCATGCTTTTATTATTTTATCAACTGTATTCACCTCAACAGCAATAGGTCGCTCAAAATTCTCCACTTCGATACCAATAAACCAAACGCATTTTCAACCACTCGTCTTGCTCTCGACAGTCGGTAGTTAAATATTTTCTTTTCTTTAGTTAATCCTTGAGTTCGAGGATATGGCTTCATTAAATATTTTTTAAGTGGAAATGCTTCATCTCCTAATACCACTGAATTAGGCGGTATATTTGAGCTATCATTTTCTAATATTGACTGAAGAGTTGAATGAGAGAATATAGTTCCGTCTGATGTTTTCCCATAATGTCCAACATTAATGTATCGAAAGTTTAAGTAACTATCGCATAATGCAAACAAGACTGCTAAAATGTCCTTTATAGTCATAATATAAAGAACCACTCCCATTTGGGCATCTCAAGATGACATGCTTTCCATCAATTGCGCCAATGCATCGTGGAAAATTGCAACGTTCTTCGAATCCTTTACAAATTTCATTCCACTCTTCACTAGTATTCGGAAACTGAAAGAAATAAAAAACATTAAAGAAATGTTTTATTTTATTTATTTTTAAATTTATTGAATGAATTATGTTTTAGGTTGAATCAGAAAATACTTCAACAGATAGCAGAGAAAATACGCCAGCCAGAGCCAGTGGTTGTCGAAGCTCATCTCAAACAGAGTCAATCCTCATCCAATTTTCGACAATCGATTCGAAATGCAAGATATGATCCCATAGATACCGCACTTCAAGAATTGAGAAAAATAAATAAGAGCGTAGAATCGGAAAATGAATTTGATGTTTTTGGTCAAAACGTTAGTCTTCAACTGCAAAAACTGCCGTTAGAGTACGCTCTAGAAACTCAAGAACTTATTATGAAAGTTTTAAAAGAGCAGCGAATAAAATCCTTAAAAGAAAAGGCACAACAAGAAGCACTTGTAATTTCTATACCTGATGATATAAATCTTGATTTAGTGGATTACATTGACACCGAGAGTAAGCGTGATGAACCAGGACCATCGGACAGTAGCAAAGAAGATTTATTAGGTCGTGCTGTTCGCGCTATGGGTTCATTGGAATCTGATGACGATGATTAGGATTTGAGTTTTCGACCCACTAACTTTCGTGATTTCGTGATTCGTGAGTTTAAAGTTGTTTCACAGATTGAAAATAGCCGCCGATCAGTCCTCTTTAATGTTAAGATTAATTATAATAAAAATATGTTGAACTTGCGTCGCAGACATGGGGCAGGAATTTAGAAATACTACATTTAGGCACACGATACAATTCTTCCAATGTTCCAAGACTAGTACCCGATGCCAGATATTTAAGCGTCACTTGCAATTTCAATTTTGCAGGCAGAGCGGGTCTAAAAATAGTGTCTTGCTTAGATATTCTGGACGAAATCTTATCCAATAACTTTAAAAATAGTTCTTCGTTCATTCTGAGATGAGTGTGGTAACGTTTAGGATCTTCTGTAGCCAATTCTGTTAACAGATTATTCGACGTACCGTAAGCATCTCTTCTGTGAATCCATTTTCTAACCCACTGAACTGGTCGACGTCGATGCTTTTTTTTGTTATTTAATACGTGTATAATTATTGCGTATACAACTCTGCATACAGCGACAAGTACAGCACGTCTTCTACCCATGATAAACACTGTACAACTAGAACTAACTTGTATACCACTAAAATCTTGTATGCAAGCTGCAAGTTGAACAAAATCGTGTTTCCAATTCAAATCACTTGCACACAAGTCTGACGTCATACATGTATGCAAACACTTGCATAATGGAAACGCGCCTTTACTAAAAGTTATCCATAAGAGATCAATCAAGTGTAATTCGAACCTTTGAGTGTAACAACCTGTTAAGTAAAATATTTATGTTCTTTTATTTCAATAAAAGATTTTGGATTTATTGTATTATTTTTATTTCCAAAAATTTTAAATTTAGTGAAGAAAATTAATCTTTTAGCAGAAGGTAATTAGTTCTTTTTTTAAATAGTAAAGAGACAACCCTACTAGTTTTTCCCAATTTACCCATGTCTCGTTCCAGGTCACCCCACTTCAAGCATGAATAGGGACAGCCTATATTTTTGTTAAAATATCTAAATTTTAACTAATTCTGGGGATATTTTTAACATTTACGAAAATTATTAACTGCCAGAAACCCTTGGAAAGAGTTATCAATATTGCATTCGTCCTACAACATCGATTAATTTCAGTGACAAGTTCGATTTTGTCCCTATTCACCCCATTTTACGGTACATTTTCTTCAGCGGTCTACACACCAAAGCCGCTGACCCGGCGGCACGGATCGCCGGCCCAACCCGCCGGCCTTATTTTGTACAATCATGCCGCCGGCTTGCGCCCGCGGGCAAGCCGGCGGGGCAGCATGCCGATGCCGACGGCATCCCTCTCCACTCACTCAGTCAGTTGCCCGCCGGCTTTCATAGAGTAGTGACGTATCACTTATTCATTCTCTGTTGTTGTGAAGTGTCGGCACTTTTATTTTTTATCAACTAACCAATATGGAGTGGGACGATGCAACAGTTATAAAACTAATAGACCTCTATCATTTAAAAGAAATATTATGGAACCCAAAAAACCGTGACTACAAAAGCCGGCCAAAGCGTTACGACGCATTTAATGAAATTGCCAGTGAATTTGGTACTGATGTTCCGGAAATCGAGAGAAAGATAAAAAATTTAACTAGTCATTATTACCGAGAGAAAAAAAAGAAGATAATTCAAATAAGTCTGGTGCGGGTACTGATGATATTTATCATAGTAAATGGTTTGCCTACAAATCACTAAATTTTCTGCAGAACAAAAATGTGCCTACTGGAACCACCGATACTGTAAGTAAAGATTAAATTTTTTTTTATTTATAATCAGGCAACTAGGGCCCCATAGACATATAATTATTATTAGTTTATTTATTAGTGTATCTTTGTATTTACATTTTAACCCTTACCCGGGCATTGGCTGGGCACGCCACGATTGCGGCGGTAAGTCCCCTCTTTGAGGAGTGGTTTGAGAGGCGGCATGGCGTCCTCACCTTCCGCCTGACACAGGTCCTCACCGGACATGGCTGTTTCGGGAGGTTCCTGTTTCGGATAGGGCGGGAGGAAACGCCCGGGTGTTTCCATTGCGAAGATCGCCCAGAGGACACGGTGGAGCATACGGTGGAGGTCTGCCCGGCTTGGGCGGAGCACCGCCGTGTCCTCGTGGAGGTGATCGGCGACGGCGATCTCTCGCGTCCGACCCTGGTCCAGGCCATGGTACGGAGCGAGAGGGCATGGCTGGCAGTCGCCTCCTTCAGCGAAGCAGTTATGCTCGCAAAGAGGGAGGCGGCGCACGTGAGGGAGATGCAGTACATGCGCCCTCACAGCCGTGGCCTTCGCAGGAGACGCCCTGGGCGTCGGGAATCCCAGGCTGATTCCCGGCCACCGTAGGCACGGGCTTGCGGACGGCGAGTAATGGGTAGCTCGCTGTCCGGTAAGGACTAAGCCCGGGTCGACGGCGCGTTGTGTTCCACGCGCGCCTCAAAGAGATGTCAGCAGCAACAGAGGGGCCCGCAAGGGCCGATGCCTGCCAGGGGTGCGGGTTGTTCGAAAGAGATACCGCCGCCCCTGGCACACAGGCAACTGAGGGAACACGGGTGGGTTTTAGTCAGTAAAAGTCTGACACGCCCTCCCGCTCCACCCAGAGCGGGAGAAGTTATTTGATGATTTCCCACCCAGAAAAAAAAAAAAAAAACCCGGGCATTGGCAAAATAGTTGCCACTCAGGTAAAAAAAAATTTGTTTGAAAAAAAAATAATTGAAATGTTGAAGACAAATTTGTTTGAAAAAATACACAATAAATGTTGATTTTGACTAGATATACTTATTTATTTTTTATTAAATAAAAGTAAAACGGCTAAACGGGCAGTCTTTTTCGTCTTTTTTCGCAGGACACACCGTCGACGAGCCACGATTCACAACGAGATTCACAATCAAATCAAAATGATTTACCACAGATGTCGCCAGAAAATACAACTTGGCAACGAAATAAACGTCCTAAAATCAACCCTAATAAAGAGTTGATATCCGAAGCATTGAATATTATGAAGAATGTCTCCCAACAACCAAATGTGACAAAAGATGAGGATGGTTTATTTGGAGATATTGCGGGTCAGTTAAGACAAATGGATCGACAAATGAAAGCTATTGTGAGACATCGGATCAACAATACAGGGTGTAAGGGACAGCCCTCCACAAACTGATAGGGTGCATTCAGCTCCTTATTTTGAATCATATTCCACCGAAATTTTTCTCAGGATTTTTTTTTTATTTTTTTACGTTTTTTCAGCTTTTTCAGTTTTATTTCAATGTAAAATTACATTCTCTGAAAGCAGCACTCCATTTATGTAAACAATACTGCTAAAATAAAAAAGCAGCAATGGATGTTGAAATACTCCAATGAACGACGCGTAAAATCAGCTGTTCACTTCGTGTCTAACTACAGAGTTCACCGAACTCGTCGTCGGCGATTGCACAAAGGTGGCATTCCGAATTGGTCCGAGTTAAATTTAAAGGATGCAACTCAAAACAAAACACGCACTGACACATCCTCACACACACACTGTAATTTTTGACAGCGCTCACGGTGATATTATTATAAGGCATGGTCGCTGTTATTACAAAATGGCGCATGTCATGACGTCATCCATGACGATTCACGGGACGTCGTCATCGCGCTCACGCTAATTCGGTACGGGTTTAAGCATGCTCAAATCGATTACATGCCAACTCGGAACGCACCCAAAATTACATTGTGTTTTGTGCAAATCGCCGACGACGAGTTCGCAAGTATTGCCAACTTATTAAACTCAATTTAAATTGTGCAATGTAAATTGTTACTGAATAAATAAATTGAATTGGATTTCCGAACAAAAATGTTAGAACTTACTTGAACTGTACACACCATCCTGATTTTTGTATTTCCCGACAATGCGTCAGGTTCCACTGAGACAACGTGATCCTGGCCGTCCGGCGCCAATTTAGCCTTATTATGCTGCAGTTTACGGCTTAGATCTAAGAACTCCTTTATGATAAAATTAAATGCGAATCATTTCGGACAATTAATTTCTGTAGGAAAATCATTTCTCCACAAAAAATAACATAACTTTTAGTCCATTTAGTAAAGCTTACAAATGTAGTGGTAAATAATTATTATTATGTTGAACACTTGAACAACATTATTGCACGAAATTTCATGTAATTGGCAACACAATTTCGTGCAATTGTGCAAAGCGCGAGACACGTCCCGCTGGCCCGGCGTCGGGCTGTCCGTTACTCTGTTCTGTTCTGTGCCATAAGCGCTGGCGGTACGAATCGCACGCGCAGTCACGTTGTCACGTTACGACACGTCTTTGTTACGTACGCTTTTGGACTTATTTTTGTTGTGGCGTTATTGTTATTGTTTATTGTATTGTATTGTGATAGTGTTTGTGAGAAATGGCTACATTTAGTGCTCGTGAGTATGGAGAAATGATGTGTTATAGGGAAGCTCGGGGAAATGCTAGGGCAGCGCTGAGAATTTACGTTGATAGGTATCCTGACCGGCGGCATCCATCAAACTGCCGGATAATTACCAATGCCTATCAATGTGTGCTGGAAAACCAGCCCATAGTTCCCCACCACGAAGGCGCCGGAAGACCACTTCGTGGCGAAACTGAAGTCAGAATTTTGGACTTGTTCCGTCAAAATCCACGCCTAGGCACACGCACGGTAGCTCGATTATTGCGGCGGAATCATGGGGCCCGCGTCTCATACTGGTCCGTGCACAAAACGCTGCGAAGGGATCGGCAACGTCCATATGTTATTCACAAGGTCCAAGCCCTCGAAGGCTCGAAGTGGGAGCCACTTCGAGCCCTATCTCATACGACCAGAGCGATTCTGAGGTAGGATTCATTTTCTTAATTTTTTTTTTACTGTGGACGTGTTGTTAAGTGATAGGTATGTGTGTCCTTTACGCGTCGGATTAGAGAAGGTACCTACGTCTTTATTTACGCGACCGGGTTTTTACACCTGGTATTTGCTTCCAAGTACGCACACCAGGTACCGACCCGAAATACTTGCAAGACTTCAAAGTTTTTATACGGATACTCGCTCATAGGTAATCAACCGCGTTAGTTTTCGATCATGCTCCATATCAGTACGAATCTACGAAACAATTTCGTATGCGACTATTTTTAGTTTAATGGTTTGTAAAAGTATTTATTTGTAAACGCAATTTTGCTCCTTATTTATAGGCATTCACGGATCAATTTCCTATGCAAGTATTTTTACTTTCAATAGGGCTTTTGAATACGCGATTGTGCTTCTTATTTGTATGACATCAGGGATCAATTTTCGATGCAGATAGAAAATACTTGAAAGTATCTCAAGCCCTGGTTTCTTAAGGTGGACGTACTTGGAAGCCCTGGTACTCGATTTTGCAAGTACGACCCATGTCGGCTATCTGCTCAAATGTTCGCTCTTGCTCGCTTCAATGTGACGTAATAAATCACGTGGCGCGAGCGCGCTTCACTTAGCGGGACGGCGGCCGAAGGCTCGCTGCGTGTGTTTTGCCACGGTAGCGATACATTGCGTGTGAGGAAATAAAACAAATCAGGTTTATTGGATTCCCATAACGTTCCTGAAATAATTTCTTGTACCGGTCATCTTAGTATGATATACTGAATTCACCCCATCAGTCTGCGGAGGGCTGTCCCTTACACCCTGTATAATATTTGAAGCCGAAACTGGATATAGATCCGATACATTTACGGATTTTGCAAGACCAAGTAGTGTTTCTAGTTCACACAGTAATCCAGGATACTATACAGCATCTTCACTTCAACAGACGGTTGTAAGCCCTTCTACAAATAACTTAACTTCTTCTGAATACTCTGCCCAAACAAACCCAGATCCACAAACAATTCAACCTTCGTCACTAGAAACATTTGCTGAAGAATACCTAGCTCTAAATCCTGATAGTGTTATAAAACTTATAAAGAAATCTTCAAAATATGTTATAAATATTTAATTTTCTTTTTGGTATAATATATAAGGTAGCTATAGGTAGCCCCATTAAAGTTAAATTTAAAATTAGTTTTGACTATTCCCTTCACACGAGTAGAGCTTGACATATGTGCGAAAGGAATAGCAAGGTTTTAATTTTAGTTTAGTGACACTTCTACTGTTAATATCATGTTATTGGTTTACAAAAACATATTTCTTATTTTGTTTAAAACTTTATTATACGAATCACAATAAAAGTGTATCTCACTATGTGTAATTTACGATTTTAGATTTAATGGATAATACATGGAACTACTTAATGATTAAAAATAATATTGATTATATGAGTTTTAATTTTATTCGACTAATGGGCGTTTATTGGTTATATTGCCATTCTAATCCTCCGACACTAGAAAGAAAATAATGAGTCAACTCCACTCTTGTATCCTCAGCGGTCACTGTAGTATCCGAGGTTTGATTGTCTTCCCCTGACATATTATCTAAGCAACTGTCGTTTTCAAGATGTCAGCCATTCACCGGGAAAGACTTCTCCTTGATTATTTTCAGTATCGTATTCGTTTTCCTGAGTTGCAGCGGTTCGTTTGATATAATTAAATAAATGTATACACGCCAAAGTTACAGTAGTAGCTTTTTCTGGGATTAGCTGAATAGGTCTATGAAAAATCTTAAATTTGTGTGTCAACTGCCCAAACACGTTTTCAACTACTCTTCGCCCTCGACATACGCGATAGTTAAAAACCCTCTTAGATGCTCCCATTGTGTGATTACCATCATAAGCCTTTATAATATGGGGTTGCAGCGGAAACGCGTCATCACCCAAAAAAAAATACGGTACTGGTAGATTCCTTCCGGGTAAAGGGGTTTTATGTGGTATATTCAATTCATTATCATTTAACAATCGACATAATGCTGATTATTAAAAACCCCACCATCTGAAATCCGACCCTGACATCCCACATTAGCGTACAAAAAGTTGTAATCAGCATCTACTAAAGCAAAGAGCACAATACTGAAATATTTTTTATAGTTTATATAATCACTTCCACTTTTTGGGGGACATTGAAGTTTTATGTGTTTCCCATCCATTGACCCAAGACAATTGGGTATTTGCCACCTTTTTAAATATTCATCTGCAATTTCTCTCCATCCTTCCTGACTCCTTGGAATTTTCACATAATCTGAAAGTCCTTCAACTAAAGCATCACATACTTCAGGAATAATGCTTGAAATTAGTTGAGGAGATACTTTAAAGACGTCGCACAGGCTACTAAAAGAATTTCCTGAGCTTAGGTATTTTAACGTTATTGACAATCTTTCCACTGGTGAAATTGCTTTTCTGTAATTTGTGTCTTGTTTAGCTATTTTGTGTCCAACAATATTCAGTAAATATTCAAAGTCGGTACTGGTTAATGACAGGAAAGTCTTAAACGAAATGGGTTTGTATAGAACCAAGTCGTCTTCCTTTAAATCACTTAATCTTTGACAAGTACTGTATTTATTGCGACTCATTAAACTTGGCCTAACCCAACACTTTCGTGTGTTGAGGGATCCACCGATAATAACTCCACAAACTGCTATTATTAAATCACTGTTATCGTCCTCCTCCATGTCAATTAGGTACTGAAAATACTACTTCTGAATTATTCGAAACACACACGTCCAATCTCTACGACTTTGGCAATTACTAGAACACCACATGCCGCGGCTGTCGTGCCGCCGGCATTGCCGCCGGGAAAGTCGTTCGGCTTGGACATTCTGAAGCCGCCGGGTTAACCCGCCGGCACTAAACCAGCGGCTGTGCCGCCGGGTCAGCGGCTTTGGTGTGTAGACCGCTTTCGAAATCGTATCAGTGAATAGCAAAAAGAAAACCACGAACCTCGATAAATGGACTACCCAATACTGAAAGAATCATTCAAATCGGACCAGTAGTTCCAGAGATTAGCGCGTTCAAACAAACAAACACTGCAGCTTTATAATATTATAATATAGTATAGATTTCAAATGATCTATTTTATATATATATTTTTTTTTTTTTTTTTTCATTTTTTTTTACAGTTCCAACTGCAAAAAAACTATGGAAAAATCTGAGAGACAGCCACAGACACTCACTAAATAAAGCTAAGTCTTCCCGCAGCGGTCAAGCAGCTAGTACCGAAAACACATGGAAGTATGCTCAATTAATGGAATTTCTTCTACCGCACATGAAAAACCGTCCAACTAGTGGAAATTACAATCAATCGACTGGTCTACCGAATACCGAGAGTAGTTCGAATAGACAAACAAGTGAAAATCGAACCATTATTGATTTAAATGCGGATGACTCAACGCAATCAAGTAATGAAAATATTAACAATTTGGGATCAGATTCAAATCAGAATATAAATGTTGAACAAGATGCTAATGTCAGCAGGACTAAGAGAAAATCACAAGTAGATGATTACGATATACAAATATTAATAGACGATATTGACAAAAGCTACAAGGAACGCACTGAAGAAAGGAATAAAAGAAGACAGGCTGAGCTTGAAAAAGAAAAGGATAAACACCCTTTAAATTTATTTTTTGAGAGCATGTGTGAAACCACGAAACGATTACCAGAATGGCTACAAAGAAGCATCAAGAAACAAATATTCAATATAGTTTTACAAGCTGAAGATACCTATGAAAATTGCCAATTACGAGATGAACACTATCCACACATGAATAGTGTGGATAGTGTTCATCTCGTAATTGGCAATTTTCCCTAGAACACATACCACAAAACATACAACCTCATACTTCTCAAAACGCACCACAAAAATACATACCACAAAACATACAACCTCATACTTCACAAAACGCACCACAAGAATACATACCACAAAAACCTCATACTTCACAAAACGCACCACAAGAATGCATACCACAAAACATACAACCTCATACTTCACAAAACGCACCACAAGAATGCATACCACAAAAACCTCATACTTCACAAAACGCACCACAAGAATGCATACCACAAAACATACAACCTCATACTTCACAAAACGCACCACAAGAATACATACCACAAAAACCTCATACTTCACAAAACGCACCACAAGAATACATACCACAAAACATACAACCTCATACTTCACAAAACGCACCACAAGAATACATTCCACAGAACATACAACCTCATACTTCACAAAACGCACCACAAGAATACATACCACAGAACATACAACCTCATACTTCACAAAACGCATCACAAGAATACATACCACAAAACACATTATAACCAATTGATGAAACACCCACAGATATTAGTTAAGGAAGAAAAAACATCTAAAACTGTTGTTGATTGATAATTTTAACTATTATAATTTTAACTATTATAATTTTATTTAGTATTGAAAGTAAGAATTGTTGATTTAATTTGTTTGAAGATAAAAGAACCCTAAAAATGTTATCGGTCTTTAATTAAAGCAAATGCAAAATTATACTTAGGTATTTGGTTTTACTAGTTGGTAAGTACCTATCGCTAAAAATTGTTGTTGATTTATTTTATTCTAAAAAAGTTAAAAATGTTGTTCGTTAATATGCCTGGCTGGGTATGTGTGGCTGTTCGTGTATGTGAGTTTAAATGTTTGTAAACGCACCCACAATACAGGAGTAATTCCTAGTGTGGAGCAAAGTTTAAAAAATAAAAAGAAAAAAAAAAAAAAGAAAAAAAAAAAATATTAAGAATGATTGTGATGAAGCAGGGCAGATGATGATGATGTTTATTGTTCAAATTGTGATATGAAAAATAATAAAAGTATATTTTCTAAACTGTTTTTGGAATTATGTAAATCCCAGCAGATAAAAATGATTTCTTATTATAAGCAGGTAGGATGATCATTCAATCGAATCATAATCACTGCTGGACGAACTCCTCCAAGAATTTCTACTATGGACGATCTCCTCGCGGATTTAAAAAAAAAAAAAAATCTACTAGAGGCACCTGCCAGCTTCGTTCCGATGGGCAATATTTTCGTAATATGCAGTATCTAAGCAATAACAAAGTATAAGTAGATAGATTCTTACCTTAAGCACACTGCCAGTTTCTCCGATGGGGTAATAGCTTTCCGGTAATTAGTATCAGTTTTGGTAAGTTTGTCAGATATAATACTTAATATTTCTTTGAATTGTACTCTTGTGAGTCTATAAAAATCTGGAAAATCTTCGTCATTCAACTCCCGAAACAAAGTATAAAATTCTCCAGATTGTTGCCTGAATTGAATATGTCTACGCAACCAAAATCTACGCTTTCTCTTCTTCTTCTTAATTCGAAGAGAATTTAACAGTAATATCTTTTTTTTAACATTTGTAGTTAAATCATCATCAGAACTTTCGTCGATATATGACATATTCGTTCACAAACTAAACACTACACTGCTATTCGAAAGACGAGCGTCGACTAGTCTACTAGAAACGGGGAGGACGGGCGAACGAACCGGGCTTGCGGGCGTGTCCGTTTCGATTGCTCGGCCACAAAGTCGTAGAAGATAAACGAACGAACGAAACGTGAAAGTCGCAAATTCGTAGATCCAATATTCAGAAAGTTGTAAAGGTTTAACCATGGCCGCGCGGTCGAAACATGGAGAACCGCGCGGCCACCCAGTTCTCTATAACGGAGCTTAGTAGAGGTCCCATTCTTTTTGCTAACCACTGATACGATTTCGAAGAAAATGTAGATAATATGAATAAAGTCCTCATATTTAGACTTCACGACCTACAGAACTTAAATGCTATGGCCGCGCGGTCGAAACACGGGGAACCGCACGTCCACGCAGTTCTCTAAAACGGAGCTTAGTAGAGGTCCCTTTCTTTTTGCTAATCACTGATACGATTTCGAAGAAAACGTAGACAATATGAATAAAGGCCTCATGTTTAGACTTCACGATCTACAGAAATTAAATGCTATGGCCGCGCAGTTGAAACACGGAGAACCGCGCGGCCACGTAGTTCTCTAAAACGGAGCTTAGTAGAGGTCCCATTCTTTTTGCTAACGACTGATACGATTTCGAAGAAAATGTAGACAGTATGGATATAGTCCTCATGTTAAGACTTCACGACCTACAGAACTTATAACCTGTAATGCATATTAGAAGAAGGGTGACCAAGATTTATGGTGCGTCTAGAGACATTTCCAAAAGCGTCGTTTTTATATCACGTAATTACCTATTATTAAAATGAGGGTATAGGTGTGGTTGATTGGGTGAAGTGCTTATACGAAATAATTTACATCGTATTCGTAAATACGAATTTTAAAATTTTGCTTAAGAAAACACATAAATAATCACACACTCTTATAAATTAATGTGAATTAAGTACATATGCAGGGACATAAGATTTGTATACAATTATTTTGTTATATGTATCAGTATATATATTATTAAGTACATATAGTGTAGGTATCAGAGTTGAAGTGAAACTTGAATTTTAATGGAATATTTTTATCTGATTTCAGAATGCTTTCGCATTGCAATACTGTATGCGATATCTTTATCACTGATCTCAACTCTGGCACCGAAATGTACTTAAACTAAAAAAAGGTGATAGGGAAAATATAAATAAGCCAAATAAATGTTGCTTCTTTCAAAGCTAAATCCTAAAATTAAACAAAAACAACAAAACACATAATTTAAAACTAAACAACACCAAAATTTTTAAACATAAAATTACGTATTAATAGACAGAGTTTTATTAAAATATTTCTTTTTATCATTTAACAATCACAGTTCGTTTTCATATTTGTAACTACAATTATAATTTAACAAGCATAAGGTACCTACCTACGTTGTATTGATTGAAATCATAATGCAAGCTTAGATATTTTTTCACAGACATCTAAAATCACGAGTTTCGTCGGTTATACAAAAAATATCAGCTGTTCCTTACATTTTAACCGCGTAAGTATTGATTTTTTTTATGAAACAGCTGATTTTTTTTGTATAACCGTCGAAAAATTTCTGCGCTGGGGGTCTAGAATGATATGCTGAGTTCATGGTTACAGTTTGCGCACTGGATAAAAACTTATCCTGTATATGTAAGTAAATGAATACTAAAAAGAGAATGCAATATTTTTTATTCTAAATGAGTAACAAATCCTTTTATAATAAATAAATAAACATGATACCTACATGTAAAAAAACATACACAACCCATCCTTGGCAATTGGGTAAAAATAAATTAAGTATCGAAAAAGCATTTAATAAAATACAATTAACAATAAATAAATAATTTTATGAACTAACGTATTATCAACATATTGAATCGCATTCAAATACCTAGCGCACTTCGTCCTCTCTCCTACTAAACTGTGCTTTGCCCGACAGTACCTACACAATTAATGCCATCTTAAGACCACCAATTTGCAATACGTTATGGAATGCAATAAAGAATTGAGAATTGGTTGCACATTACTTTTTCATGAGGTCGCTCGGTCGGTCGCGAAAAATTGACAGGAAAAATATTGTTTTTTCTTAAATGAAATAAAAAAGAGATTCAGAGGATCGAATACTATTTAGACAGCATAGAAAAATAAATAAACGAATTAATGTCACAATCTAATGAAAATAAAAACTTTTTGAGAAAAAAATACATTTATTAAAGGAGTTAATAACACCATAAAGTGATAAATAGCCTTTTTGCTATAACTGACGCTTCACAATTTTAAAGAATTTGTATTGATATAACATCTTAAACCTTAGTGTGCATAGTGTGAGAAGGAACCAAAATTGATCTTTGATAAACATTTTGAGACATTTTAAATACTTACAGTTTGGTTTGTTTCCTTCTTTGATAATGACCAGCAGCACAGATAATATATGTTTAAATGACGCAACCACCGCCCCACTCCAGTGTTTTGTTTTGTTTTGGGTGTCGATACGTCTGGCTCAGAGTGCAAGAATGGAGACAAACAGACGCAGTGTCCGTTTCGATTGCTCGGCCACAAAGTCGTAGAAGATAAACGACTACATCAACATTACGAAGGAATTTGTAAAACACTAAAAGTGAAAGTCGCAAATTCGTAGATCCAATATTCAGAAAGTTATAAAGGTTTAACCATGGCCGCGCGGTCGAAACATGGAGAACCGCGCGGCCACGCAGTTCTCTATAACGGAGCTTAGTAGAGGTCCCATTCTTTTTGCTAACCACTGATACGATTTCAAAGAAAATGTAGATAATATGAATAAAGTCCTCATATTTAGACTTCACGATCTACAGAACTTAAATGCTATGGCCGCGCGGTCGAAATACGGAGAACCGCGCGGCCACGCAGTTCTCTAAAACGGAGCTTATTACAGGTCCCATTCTTTTTGCTAACCACTGATACGATTTCGAAGAAAATGTAGACAGTATGGATATAGTCTTCAAGTTAGGACTTCACGACCTACAGAACTTAAAACCTGTAATGCATGTTAGAAGAAGGGTGACCAAGATTTATGGAGCGTCAATCAGGAATTTTCAATTTTATTAAGATAGATAGGTAAGCACTTTTTATTGTAAAAAGGATTAATGATTGTCTATTTGATTAGTACCTATACAAAAAACTATACCTCCTTTCAACGTAGACACTGCTATTTTAATAAATTAAGCGCTCGTTTAAAAAACTGATTTACCCAACTATGATTTTTAATGATTACACTTAAATTACCTACTGCAATATTGCAGTAGTGCAATGGACCTCATCAATCGTTTTTCATTAGGCATGATCGAGGTCAAGAGCAGGCACTTTTAGTATTAAAAAAAATTACACACGTTTTTGCAAATGCAATACGCATTTGTATGTCAGTGTGCTTGCTTTGCGGGTAAGCCATAGATATCCGATCGATATCCGTGGGGTAAGCCGTTTTAAATAACCTCCCAAAAATGTAATTGTGCGCGTGCGTTTGTTTGTCTCCATTCTTGCACTCTGAGTCAAACGTATCGACACCCAAAACAAAACAAAAGACTGGAGTGGGGCGGCGGTTGCGTCATTTGAACACATATTATCTGTGCTGCTGGTCATTATCAAAGAAGGAAACATTCCAAACTGTAAGTATTTAAAATGTCTCAAAATGTTTATCAAAGATCAATTTTGGTTCCTTCTCACACTATGCACACTAAGGTTTAAGATGTCATATCAATACAAACTCTTTAAAATTGTAAAGCGTCAATTATAGCAAAAAGGCTATTTACCACTTTTTGGTGTTTTTAACTCCTTTAATAAATGTATTTTTTTTCTCAAAAAGTTTTTATTTTCATTAGATTGTGACATTAATTCGTTGATTTATTTTTCTATGCTGCCTAAATAGTATTCGATCCTCTTGAGAATCTCTTTTTTATTTCAATTAAGAAAAAACAATATTTTTCCTGTCAATTTTTCGCAACCGACCGAGCGACCTCATGAAAAAGTAATGTGCAACCAATTCTCAATTCTTAAATCTCAATAAAACTCTGTCTATTAATACGTAATTTTATGTTTGAAAATGTTGGTGTTGTTGTCGTTGTTTAGTTTTAAATTATGTGTTTTGTTGTTTTTGTTTAATTTTAGGTTTTAGCTTTGAAAGAAGCTACATTTATTTGGCTTATTTATATTTTCCCTATCACCTTTTGTTAGTTTTTTTTTTTTTTTTTTTTTCTGGGTGGGAAATCATCAAATAACTTCTCCCGCTCTGGGTGGAGCGGGAGGGCGTGTCAGACTTTTACTGACTAAAACCCACCCGTGTTCCCTCAGTTGCCTGTGTGCCAGGGGCGGCGGTATCTCTTTCGAACAACCCACACCCCCGGCAGGCACCGGCCCTTGCGGGCCCCTCTGTTGCTGCTGACAACTCTTTGAGGCGCGCGTGGAACACAACGCGCCGTCGACCCGGGCTTGGTCCTTACCGGACAGCGAGGTACCCATTACTCGCCGTCCGCAAGCCCGTGCCTACGGTGGCCGGGAATCAGCCTGGGATTCCCGACGCCCAGGGCGTCTCCTGCGAAGGCCACGGCTGTGAGGGCGCATGTACTGCATCTCCCTCACGTGCGCCGCCTCCCTCTTTGCGAGCATAACTGCTTCGCTGAAGGAGGCGACTGCCAGCCATGCCCTCTCGCTCCGTACCATGGCCTGGACCAGGGTCGGACGCGAGAGATCGCCGCCGCCGATCACCTCCACGAGGACACGGCGTTGCTCCGCCCAAGCTGGGCAGACCCCCACCGTATGCTCCACCGTGTCCTCTGGGCGATCTTCGCAATGGAAACACCCGGGCGTTTCCTCCCGCCCTATCCGAAACAGGAACCTCCCGAAACAGCCATGTCCGGTGAGGACCTGTGTCAGGCGGAAGGTGAGGACGCCATGCCGCCTCTCAAGCCACTCCTCAAAGAGGGGACTTACCGCCGCAATCGCGGCGTGCCCAACCTTTTGTTAGTTTAACCCCTCAAGCGTCAACGGAACACCAAGTGTGCATAAGAAAAAGTGCTCGAAATGTCGACGGACCACCATGTGTACATAGTGTCAGGGCTGCCATTGGACGATGGTGTTTTACGTTTATTTGCACTTGCAACACGATTTGGCTGTATCATTCGACTAATCGATTCATAATTGACCGGTTTTAGTAACATTTTAAAGGGAACACCACCAAAATGAACGAAAAAAACCTTTTACAATATGCATCTGTGGTTTTTGACGCGAGACGCCATTGTGACGCCATTCGTGTCAAGATTCTGCCGTGTTGTTTTCGTTTGTAAAATGAACGTAAGACGAAAGCAATGAGTAAATTTTATACAGAATTACTGAGAATTAAGTTTAGATTTCGAATTGATTTAAGGTTTATCGAAAAGTGATAAAAAATTCAGTAAAAAACGCAACGAATGTTTTGTAACGCACATATTTTGACGATGATGGATGCCGTATTGAGTCAATTTGAGTCATGTTTTTGTGATAAATATTGTTGTATATTTTTTGAAATACACATAAGTGGCTAGCTTATTAATCTACGAACATAATTTGATTAATAGCTACTAATATAATTGCGTATTGTCATTGGAAACGTATTTCAAAGAGTAAAATTCGGCGATATTGCCGGTACCATGAGATAACGAGATAGCGGTCATGGTACGGGGGACATTCGTCAGTGCAAAGTACTAACTGCAAAAAAAAATACTGATTATATTTATTATAGTTTTGTGATAGCATTTTTATTATTTTATGTAGTTTTCTAATCTATCATGTCTATGAATAATAAATGTCGAGAATTTTTTTTTCTATTGATACATCGCGAAGTATAAGTTCAGGCAAATTTTATCATGATGAACAACCATAGCAGTTACCTCCACATACTTAGTTTTTGTTGTTTGGCATAATTGGACTATTATGTTCCCGCTGCTGGGACACAGGCTTCCTCTGAGAATGTGTGGGTTGATAGATGGATTTAGGTATAAGGAAAGATAGATATAATAATTTAGTAATGTACTGTCCAACATAATTGTTACATAGCTGTTAGAAAATTAGTGTACAAAATAATGATGACTCATTATTTTCAAAGAACAATATCGAAATAATGATTGGTATATCTCAAAACAAAAAGTCTGACGTTTCATTGAACAGGTTGTTATTTAAATCTAAAAGTAACAGAATATAATAAAAATAATAGTTTTTAATAAAATAATAACAAAAAATCTTACTTGAAAATTATAACATACAAATATTTCGTTCGCAGCGTTTTTGCGCCAACGGTACTTGCTGGCCGCTGCCCGCCATGTCAGATTGCCAGCGAGCGGTAGTATTGCGACCGAACGCGCGAATTTGCCGCCATATTTTTTCGTTGTGTTATCAAATAGTTTTTATTACTTTTTACAGTGTAGGACCTTATATCTAAGCGGAATAATTTGTGTGAACGTTGCCTACACATTATTGTGTTATCCTGTAAGTGTTTTTTGGTGAATATATGTGTGAATTCGTTGTAATGTGATAAAGTTTTACGGCTATGTCAGTGAAAATGATAAAAGTGAAAACATATGACATCACTGCGAGATAAGGTCAGATTTATTTGCTTATTGAATGGTATAAATAGTTAGATAAACTCATAACAAAGCCAGGAAGGTATAATATATACCATGATAATGGCTATAAATTGCCGATTTCTCAGTTTTTCTGAAGGTCTACCCAAAAATCAAAAAGTACGTTCAACTACACCGACACTTGGGGCGTTTCGGCAAGCGGGCGGCCAGACGTGTGAGGGGTTAAGTACGTTTCGGTGCCAGAGTTGAGATCAGTGATAAAGATATCGCATACAGTATCGCAATGCGAAAGCATTCTGAAATCAGAAAAAATATTCTATTAAAATTCAACTTTCACTTCAACTCTGATACCTACACTATATGTACTTAATAATATATATACATATAACAAAATAATTGTATACAAATCTTATGTCGCTGCATATGTACTTAATTCACATTAATATAAAAGAGTGTATGATTATATTATGTGTTTTCTTAAGCAAAATTTTAAAATTCGTATTTACGAATACGGTGTTAATTATTTCGTATAAACACTTCACCCAATCAACCACACCTATTCCCTCATTTCAATAATAGGTAATTACGTGATATAAAAACGAAGCTTTTGGAAATGTCTCTTGACGCACCATAAATCTTGTCACCCTTCTTCTAATATGCATTACAGGTTATAAGTTCTGTAGGTCGTGAAGTCTTAACATGAGGACTATATCCATACTGTCTACATTTTCTTCGAAATCGTATCCATCATCAATCCATTCGTCCTGTCAATTTTTCGCGACCGACCGAGCGAAATTATGAAAAAGTAATGTGCAACCAATTCTCAATTCTTTATTGCATTCCATAACGTGTTATAAATTGGTGGTCTTAAGATGGCATTAATTATGTAGGTACCCTGTCGGGCAAAGCATAGTTTAGTAGGAGAGAGGACGAAGTGCGCTAGGTATTTGAATGCGATTCAATATGTTGATAATACGTTAGTTCATAAAATTATTTATTTATTGTTAATTGTATTTTATTAAATGCTTTTTCGATACTTAATTTATTTTTACCCAACTGCCAAGGAAGGGTTGAGTATGTTTTTTTAGCATGTAGGTATCATGTTTATTTATTTATTATACAAGGATTTGTTATTCATTTAGAACAAATATTGCATTATCTTTTTAGTATTCATTTACTTACATAAATAGGATAAGTTTTTATCCAGTGCGCAAACTGTAACCATGAATTCAGCATATCATTCTAGACCCCCTAGCGCAGAAATTTTTCGACGGTTATACAAAAAAAATCAGCTGTTTCATAGAAAAGTGCAATACACACGCGGTTAAAATGTAAGGAACAGCTGATATCTTTTTGTATAACCGACAAAAAATTTCTTGGCTGTAGTGTCTAAAATGATATGCTGGAGACATGGCTACAGTTTGCGCTCTGGTTAAAAACTTATCCTGTAATGTAATAGCTTTTGCTTAATATAATGACAATGCAATTATAGAGTTCAGGGTGGTAAATATTTTTAAGTCTTTGACTGTATGTATCTATGTATGTATTGTATGTACCTACTTGCTGGTCTTAGGTAGATAATTTTCACTTGAAATGTTCAATTCTTGTTTCCAGAATGATTAAAAGGAAAGGACGAAAACTAAGAGTCAACGAGGCCCAGCTATATTTTTTTTTTAGAAAATATTCCTCAATATGCAAAAACGGCAAGATTAAATACAATGATCCAATATTCAGTACTATCTCAGAAAAAATTCATCACGTCATGTCACCGCTTGCGTTATACTCATGGCTAAAGAGAAATTACTGCAACATTTTTGATTTTCCATCTAACTATTATAACGATGACAATATAATAACCGAAAGTTCCTTATCTTCTCCATCCTGTCGTAGCACTGCATCTTCAACGACCAAATTTGAATTGAATAAAAACCAAACAATCCAATTTTGTTTCTTACTGGATAATCATGAGTGGAAAAAAGTAGAACCACTTTCTGTTCGTTATCTAAGACGAGATCTAAAAACCACATCTACATACAAGAAGTACAAGACATTGCCGAAATTCAAGTGGTCCAGTCTGCTCAAAGAAAAAATATGGCAATACTCGAGGCGCCCTTGCACGTGGACATTCAAGAATAAATCAATCGATTCGGAAAATAATGTGAAAATAAAAGGGAAATGTACACAATGTAGCTGCACTGTAGAAATATCCAGTGAAAAGGCAACGGACAAAACAGCAAATATACAATGTACCATTTTAAATGCAGATAATTTAGTTCCACATAATCCAAAACTCAAATCTAAAATGACGCCATACAAAAGAAATCAATTAGCAAAGAAATTGCAATATAAGCCTGCCGCGGTTGTTCATAAAGAAATAGCTTCAAAAGTTATTAAAGATGAAAATAATTTGATCCCTCCGATACTTCCTACAGTGGAAGCTCTTCGAAAAGTAAAGTATGAGAAGAGACAAAGTAATCGTTTGCATTCCAATTCAATTTTAAGCATTCTTATGATGTCAATGTTGTCAATTTATCAAAGTTTTATTCGCGAGATTACACTTGTCCCGGCTTTCTACGTCTATTATTGGACTGAGCAACAAATTCAATTTTACAAACGTTATTTAGAGAAATTTCCGCAAGAAGTAACGATCACTATAGATGCCACGGGATCCTTTTTTCGACCAATAAAACTTCCTGACGGATCGATATTAACAAAACGACTCTTTCTTTACGTTGGTATGCTTACATCAAGAACCATAAAATCGCAAGCAATTTTTCAAGTGATAGCGGATACTCATACTGCAGATTCCATATCGTCATGGTTAAAAAGATGGTTTAGAGAGGTACATATCACACCTAAGGAAATTATAACTGACGACTCATCTGCTTTGATTGCTGCGAATGTAGATGCATTTACAATATATAAAACAGTGAAAAACTATTTGAGACAATCCTTTTTAGTACTAAGAAAGCTTAGTTCAAATTTGCCGGAAGTTTTTCTTAGATTAGACACCAGCCATTTTGTTAAAAATGTTTACAATTTACCCTGTTTTCAAAATGTCGATATTCCAATCAAATTTTTTTTTATTCGCTGTATTTTATTTATAAAAAGATCTGAAAACTTTGATGAAATCAAAAATATGCTTTCGGACGTGGTGAAAATATGCACTTACAAATACGATTACGTCTCTAATAAAGCTTGTGAATTAGCACTGAACAACATTAAAAAAAGATTGTTTGAAACGGAAGATCCGGTTTTAGAAAATGACGACGAAAAATAAATTTTCGATCATTATACCTCAATAATTGACGAAGACAATGTACTCGATTGGTTTGATGAGATTGTAGAGCAACAAAAAGACTTATGTCAGACGGCAACTAAAAATCTCAACCAATATTATCTCCCTAGCCTAATATCAACTTTGAGAAGGTTGCTAATAAAGCTTCCTTTGTGGAGCAATGTAATGTGTCCTTTGTATGATACACAAAATAAGTCACCTTCATCCTCATCTGTAGAGAGTTACTTTAAAACATTGAAGCATTTGTTATTTGAAACTCGTATACACAAATACAACATTGATGAGTTTTTGAATATTCATTACAATTTTCTACAAGGAGAAACAAAAGTTAATATCAACAGTCTGGATGATACACACAACATTAATTGTAAAGGGCGAAAACGAAGATCAAAGCGAGTCAAAACAAGTATTATCAACAAAAAAAAAAGTATGCCGAGGTCTTTACTTCTGACTCGATATTTGCAGAGGAGCCCTCGTATACCGAAAACTGGAAGGGTGAGGGTTATGAAGCTCAAAATATAACATCACTTTCAATCTTATTTTTGAAAAACGGAAATGCAGTTGATTCAAGAAAAAATGTTTTAAATACTTGTGCTTTTGATTCCGTGTTTTTTATGTTGGCTTATGGATACCAAACAAACATTTACATTCGGGAACTTTTCAACACGTGCAAAAATAATTTAATTCTTGATTTTATTAAAATTTTAGCTAAAAACAAAAATGAAAACGAAGCATACAAACTAAGAGAAGAAATAATTTCGCACTTTTACGAGAAAAAAAACAATTATTTCGAATGCAATAGTAATATGGCTTTTGTGTTTGAGCATATTCTTTTTGATTTCTTGTATAGTGTTAAACGAACTAAAGAATGTATAACGTCTTTATGTGGCGATTATGGAAAAAATATATGCAGATTCATTGTGTTTTTATCCCTCAATTTAGATATTATTAACATGTTTGGAATCAAAAGCCTGGAAGACGCCATCGTCGTCGATAATTCTGAATTAAAACCATGTTCAGAATGCAACAACAAAAGCATTCAATACAAATATGAACTAACTAATATTGCTTTATTTGATTTAAATGGAACTCAAAATATAATACTCACTGAAATACCACGGTACATAAGAACGGGATGTAAAATATTTAAGTTAATAGGCGCGTTAGAATATGTTCCTCCGTGTGTCGGTAATATCGGTCATTACAAGAGTCACTGCTTGATCGACGTTAATTGGGTTTGTTATGATGACAATAAAAACAAAGCTCATGAAAGCTCAGTGCAGCCTATAACACTGCACAACATAATTTATGGTCTTATTGATAATTAAGTTCTTTGTTAATAGGTGAGAGTTGACTACTGTAAAGCCAGAAGTACATTCTTATTGCATAGAGACTGCCTATTAATAATAATACATGTTATATAGATAATATTAATTTTAAATAAATAATCGGTGTTAATATAAGGATAATATCGAAACTTACTGTGAAGTATATAGTATGAAAAGTTTTTGTTGTGACTTAATGGAATATTCGTTATGTTTTCCCTTCAAATAATTATAACTCTGTGATTTTAGATGTTTGTGAAAAAATATCTAAGCTTGCATTATGATTTCAATCAATACAACAACGTAGGTAGGTTATTACTTGTTAAAAACTCTCTGTCTATTAATACGTAATTTTATGTTTAAAAATGTTGGTGTTGTTGTCGCTGTTTAGTTTTAAATTATGTGTTTTGTTGTTTTTGTTTAATTTTAGGTTAGGTTAGAAAGAAGCTACATTTATTTTGCTTATTTATATTTTCCCTATCAGCTTTTTTTAGTTTAAGTACGTATCGGTGCCAGAGCTGAGATCAGTGATAACGATATCGCACACAGTACCGCAGTGCGAAAGCATTCTGAAATCAGACAAATTTATTCTATTAAAATTCAATTTTCATTTCAACTGATACCTACACTATAGGTACCTAATAATATATATACATGTAACAAAATAATTGTATACAAATCTTATGTCGCTGCATATGTACTTAATTCACATGAATATAAATGATTGTATGATTACATAAGTGTTTTCTTTAGCAAAGTTTTAAAATTCGTATTTACGAATACGGTGTTAATTATTTCGTATAAGCACTTCTCCACCCAATTAACCACACCTATTCCCTCATTTTAATAATAGGTAACTACGTGATATAAAAACGACGCTTTTGGAAATGTCTCATTGACGCACCATAAATCTTGGTCACCCTTCTTCTAACATGCATTACAGGTTGTAAGTTCTGTAGGTCGTGAAGTCCTAACATGAGGACTATATCCATACTGTCTACATTTTCTTCGAAATCGTATCAGTAGTTAGCAAAAAGAATGGGACCTCTACTAAGCTCCGTTTTAGAGAACTGCGTGGCCGCGCGGTTCTCCGTGTTTCGACCGCGCGGCCATAGCATTTAAGTCCTGTAGGTCGTGAAGTCTAAATATAAAGACTTTATTCATATTATCTACATTTTCTTCGAAATCGTATCAGTGATTAGCAAAAAGAATGGGACCTCTACTAAGCTCCGTTTTAGAGAACTGCGTGGCCGCGCGGTTCTCCGTGTTTCGACCGCGCGGCCATGGTTAAACCTTTACAACTTTCTGAATATTGGATCTACGAATTTGGGACTTTCACTATTAGTGTTTTACAAATTCCTTCATAATATTGACGTTGTCGTTTATCTTCTACGACTTTGTGGCCGAGCAATCGAAACGGACACAAAAGAATGGGACCTCTACTAAGCTCCGTTTTAAAGAACTTCGTGGCCGCGCGATTCTCCGTGTTTCAACCGCGCGGCCATAGTATTTAAGTTCTGTAGATTGTGAAGTCTAAACATGAGACCTTTATTCATATTGTCTACGTTTTCTTCGAAATCGTATCAGTGATTAGCAAAAAGAAAGGGACCTCTACTAAGCTCCGTTTTAGAGAACTGCGTGGCCGCGCGGTTCTCCGTGTTTCGACCGCGCGGCCATAGCATTTAAGTTCTGTAGGTCGTGAAGTCTAAATATGAGGACTTTATTCATATTATCTACATTTTCTTCGAAATCGTATCAGTGGTTAGCAAAAAGAATGGGACCTCTTCTAAGCTCCGTTATAGAGAACTGCGTGGCCGCGCGGTTCTCCATGTTTCGACCGCGCGGCCATGGTTAAACCTTTATAACTTTCTGAATATTGGATCTACGAATTTGCGACTTTCACTTTTAGTGTTTTACAAATTCCTTCGTAATGTTGATGTAGTCGTTTATCTTCTACGACTTTGTGGCCGAGCAATCGAAACGGACACACAGACGCACGCGCACAATGACATTTTTGGGAGGTTATTTAAAACGGCTTACCCCACGGATATCGATCGGATATCTATGGCTTACCCGCCAAGCAAGCACACTGACATACAAATGCGTATTGCATTTGCAAAAACGTGTGTAATTTTTTTTAATACTAAAAGTGCCTGCTCTTGACCTCGATCATGCCTAATGAAAAACGATTGATGAGGTCCATTGCACTACTGCAATATTGCAGTAGGTAATTTAAGTGTAATCATTAAAAATCATAGTTGGGTAAATCAGTTTTTTAAACGAGCGCTTAATTTATTAAAATAGCAGTGTCTACGTTGAAAGGAGGTATAGTTTTTTGTATAGGTACTAATCAAATAGACAATCATTAATCCTTTTTACAATAAAAAGTGCTTACCTATCTATCTTAATAAAATTGAAAATTCCTGATTGACGCTCCATAAATCTTGGTCACCCTTCTTCTAACATGCATTACAGGTTTTAAGTTCTGTAGGTCGTGAAGTCCTAACATGAAGACTATATCCATACTGTCTACATTTTGTTAGCGTCAGAATGGCTGGTTGTCTATGGCAATCAGCTCTGAAAGTATATTCAAGAATTGCTACACAATTGCTTATATTTGCTATATGTGTTCGATAATTGCTACATATGATACATTCAGAGAAATACGAATATTTTTTTGACCAGCCGTTCTGACGTCAGGATGGATGGTCGCCTCCGTGATCAGCATGAAAAACGCAGAATTTCTAAAAGTATGTAGTATCAATAATTGCTTACTAATTGCTACTTTCACGAATTTAAGTTTGAGCTTCGTACATACATTAGGTAAAAAAATATAGCTTGTATTAAAATTTGTACGAAAAAGCGCCTAATAATTTAGAAAGGCAACAAATTCTTTTTACCAGAGGTGTCTTGTTCAAATCTTGCAGGCGTTCACTTCGACTTTAATGACGTTTGGTGAGTATTTAATAAACGTAGGTACCTACCCTCCATAACATAATATTTACTAGTATCAGTTAAACGTTGAAACTGTTCTGACTTTTTTGATAAGTACATCAAAAGAAAAATGTAACAATAGTGAAACTTAGTGCTTACGTCTGTGTTTTGTGATTTACGTTTGGTGACAATGAAAAGAGGAAGAAAGTTTACTGTGCCACTAAATGATCAAAAAAATGCGTTCCTGCAATACAAAAAGTATTTTTCCAATAAATCTCATTTACCATCATCTACCGATCCATTATTCAGTGAAATAAGTGCCTTTTTATCAAATAAAATTACGAAGCAAGCACTGTTCCTTTCTGTAAAGAAAAATTTTGACTATTTCTTTGGTGACTCTGATGATCTTGAGGTTTGTGATAACCAAGAACCAAAACAAATTCTTTCGAATAGTGATGAATTAAAAAAAAAATACAAAGGTAAAAAAACAGTATGTTACGATTTTATGATTGACACGTATCAATGGGAACGAATGCAACCAATAAGTAAACGCATTAAATTAAATAAGGGTGCAGAAACTGTATTTAGAATGAAAAATCTTTTGCCTAAGCATCAGTGGGCGCATCTAATGCGTGAAAAAATTTGGGAGGTTCATCCCATTGCACACAATTGGATATTTAAACAGTATTCTATTAATAAGAATAATAACATAACGTGCGTTGGATTTTGTAAACAATGTGAGGCTAAAGTGAAGGTTATAATTAGCTGGCCTTCTAATAAAATTGCTCAATGCAAATGCATTATAGCAAATTATGATGAAAATTTTGTTCATACTTTTGCTAGAAAAACAAAACTATCGCCTACGAAGCGAACAGAAATATCTGATGATCTCAAACATGTTGCTGCTATAACATACCGTAACACAATGGCTAATAAAATTATGGATTCCGATGATCCTGAGCCTGCTCATCTGCCGACAGTTGGTTGCCTACGTCAAATAAAACACGAAGTAAACAAGAGTTCATATTTAGATAAAAATCAAATTCTTGCATTATGGTTAATGACACTAATATCGCCTTATAAAGAAGCCATTAAGCATATTTCAGTTTATCCTTTTTATGTGTATTATTGGGATCCTTGCCAAGATAATTATTATAAACTGTTTAAGAAAACTGGCAAGTTAATCCTTAGTCTGGATGCCACCGGTAGTATTTTTAAACCATTTGGTCCAACACATAAAGTCGTAATTACTAAACACATTTTCATTTATGTATGTGTCATGAAGACAATCGAAAATGAAAGTAGCGTCCCGCTTACACAGATGTTGTCGGAAAGTCAATCTTTGGAGACAATATATAAATGGTTAGAAGCTTGGCAAGAATGCAATCCAAAACCAGATGAGGTCAATGTCGACGATTCATCGGCACTAATTGGCGCTTGCGTGAAAGCATTTACGAAACATAACTCGACAAAAGATTATGTCGAAGAATCGTACAGAAAACTGGAACACGAGAAAAGTAGTGATGATTGTTACATAAGAATAGACACCAGTCATTTTGTAAAAATATTATTTAATCTGTCATGTTTTAAACATGTCGACAGCAGAGTAAAATTTTTTTATATTAAATGTTTATTAGAGTTAAAAAAATGCGAATCTTATGAAAAAGCTAAAGATATTTTGGCAGATATAATTACAGTTTGCTTAAATGAATATGATGGATTAGACAAAAATAACACTCGTTCTAGATGTGCTACAGCTAAAAATCGATCAAAGTCACTGGATCAATTTCAGACTTCGGACAATGAAATAGAAATTGTGGATAATGATAAATTACTTGATACGCCTAAAGTTGACCTAAAGTCGGTTTTTGAAGATGTATCGGAACATCCCATCAAATTAGAAAAACAAAATACAGAAAGTAATTTCTATAAATGGTTTAGAAACAAAATTGATACAGAAAAATTATTGGTGACACTGGATACTGAGAGTTTTGGCGACCATGAGAACCTTTACTATTTTCCCGCTATTATTGGAACTTTATCGCGTTTACTGACACAGTTTCCGTTATGGTCTAACATAATGAAAAATATTTATGATTCCAACATCACCACACCATCTTCCTCAAATGTAGAGGCCTATTTTAAAAACATTAAAAGGCTTTTATTACAAATGAGCACAAAATCTCATAGACTGCGGACAGACGAATTCATATCCAAACATTTAGAATTCCTAAAAGGAGAAATAAAAGTTGCTGCTAATAAATTAGCTCACCAAAGAAAGGTCGAGGTCAATAATTCAAAAAACACGCTGAAAAAGGTCTCAAAAACTTTGGTTCAGAAAAAAAAGCTACAAACAAACGAAGAGTTTACAGATGATTCGATTTTTGCTGAGAATCCGACCTTTATTGAAAACTGGAGAGGAAAAGGAAAAGACGTTAAAAAAAGAAAAAGAAAGTTAAAATCTATTGTACTTTTGTCTAACGGAAGCAGATTACAGATTGGTGATAAAAAATATATTTTGAGGAACACATGCGCTATGGATTCTATATGTCAAGCTTTGGCTATAGCATACGTCGACGATTACCGTATAAGTAGAACAATACAGGACAGCAAACATTTGTTTTGTAAACTTATTAGGCTAATGACAGAGAAAAATACAGAAGAATTGTACAAAGTTAGATCAGAAATGGCTCAAGTATATTTTAACAAAGTTGAACAGGCTAATACTGTGGAGATTAGTTGCGAGTGTAATGTCAATAATGTGTTTGAACGCATATTAAGCGCTCGTTCAGACACGGCGGGAACCGCGCGATTATAGAATCGCATGGAAATCGCGCGGGTCTTATTTATATGAGTTAGTTAGTAATCGTTCAGACATAACCGCGCGGTTAATCAAGCCGCGCGGTTACCGCAACCCAACCGCCAGAAAATAGAATCGCGCTGCTCCCGCGCGTTTCTATTACTATGGAGTCTTTACTTCGCGTTCAGTTGCGTTGCGGATACCGCGCGGTGAGCACGTCACTGTTCGTGAGTTCGCCATGGATCGTTTCGACCCTGAACTATTTATTGATGAGGTGGAGAAGAGACCTGCAATATGGGACATTCAGTGTGATGATTACTCAAATAAAATTATCAAGAATCGAGCTTGGCAAGAGTTGGTGGAGATATTTGGAAATTGCGAAGACACGGTGGAAAAAAAGAATATTTTAAGTAAGTAGGTTTATTCCCCAAAAAATAATTGACAGAATTATGTTATAATTATTGTTATGAAGCGTATATTATACTCTCCGTATACTTTAGGTACTTAAATAAATATAAACAAACTTCGGCTGCTTTATGCAGACATTTCGAGCATTTTTCAAATGAAGGTCACAACGGTATTACCATATTTCGTTTGTTTACATTTAGTTATGTACCTAAACATTACAAGTACGGTATGTTAGTTGCAGCTATATCTTTGTGTCTTGCCATGGAACACGCCCATCATTCACAAAGTAATGAGCGAATTTATCTCTGATATTCAAAGATGACGGTGTCCCTCTTCCCGCATGCAAGGTATTGAGATTAGTCATGGGTGCATTATATAAAGTATCTTTAAATTTTAGACCATCTCTAGTCCGCACATAGTTATGTAGAACACAAGAAGCTTTTATTATATCTTCGGCAAAATCTATGTTTACATTTATAGGCCTATGAAAGATGCGCCATTTGTTCGCCAAAATACCAAAAGTGCACTCAATATTACGTCGGGCTCTCGATAACCTATAGTTAAAAATCCTTTTTTCATATGGTAAACATTTGCCTGAATATGGGCGCATTACATTTTCTGCTAAGCCGAAGGCTTCATCTCCAACTATAACATAAGGCATTGGTGTTAGGTCTACATTAGATATTGGTTTAGGTGTTGGTATGTTTAATGATTTTTCTGTCAGGCGTTTATAAAAAACCGAATTTTTAAATATAGCAGAATCACTGCTTTTGCCATAAGCCCCAATATCAACATAAGTAAAGCAATAGTTGGCGTCGCAAAGTGCTAAGAGCACTATGGAAAAGTAATGTTTATAGTTATGATACAAAGAACCCGAATCAACAGGCTTTATAACTCGGATATGCTTGCCGTCTATAGCACCAATGCAATTTGGAAAATTTGCATATCTCTCAAAGTCTCGTGCTAGTGCTTCCAGATATCTTCAGTCGCTTCGGGCATGACTATGTTTACCAACTTATTCCACAATGATTTACATACTTCGCGGACAATTCCAGTAATCGTCGATTTTCCTAGGCGGTAATTGTAGCTTAGTTCTCCAAATGAACAACCCGTACCAAGATATCTGAAACAAGAATATTATTAATAATGTTATTATTTTTAGGTACACAACTCCAAAAAAAATGGAAAAACATACGAGATTGCTACAATAAAGAATACAAAAAAGAAAAAACAACTCCTTCTGGTTCAGGTGCTCGTAAAGGAGCCCGATATATGTATTTTTCAAGATTATCTTTCCTGCAGAATAGTGTAAGTAATAAAGACACTACAACTAATATTGAAGAACAGAATGAAAGGCAAAGTGAGGAGACAAGTGAACTAAACGCCAATGCAACCGAAGCCACTGAAATACGTCCCCCTAAACGTAAGAAAACACAAGTGCCAGAAGAAAAAATAGCGGTTTTAATAGAAAACAGTATCGAGTCACGAAAACATTTTCAGAATGAACTTCAAGAAAATAGTATTACCAAGCAAGATGACGACAAACTCTTTTGTTTGTCGTTGTATAAAGAACTCAGAAAAGTACCAGAAAATAGGCGTTTAGCAACCAAAATTGAATTACTTCAAGTGATACAAAAAGGACAAAGCTTACCACCCCCTCTTCGCTACAATACTCAGCAGATCACACCTACGTATTGGCAAGGACAACAGTATACAAGCCCGCAAGGATATTTTACTACATCTGGATCATCTCCTCCTGTTCCGGCACCGTCACCGTCACCATCGCAATTTAGTTCTGGCTCTCAGTCCTCTACAGTTATAGAAAATATTTATGCTGATTTTGAAGAACAATAAATAAATCTTACCTTAAAGTTATTACGAGTTTCTCTTCCGGTGACACGCTTGGCCTCAAATGCGTTTCAGAGCATGAAATATCTTGCCTGATCAGTTCAATTAGTTCATCAAAAGATTTTATTGACATTCTCAAATAGTCAAAAAATTTGTTATCATACATTCTTAATTTGGGAAATAATGTTACGAACTGACCATGTACTAGTCGGTCACGTAATATTGGATGCACCCAATACCGCCTTTTTCTTTTCTTTTTTTTAAGGAGCAACCACAGTAAACACACTTCTTCGTCGACCTCCATTTTGAAACTGACGCTAACCCGCACGAAATCGCATACTAACCGCGCGTGTCTGAATAGCATCACAATTTTGCGGTTTGAAACCGCGCGATTCGTAAACGCACGATTCCCGCATGTCTGAACGCACGCTAATTGATTGCATATATAGTGCGGACGAAAGAGAACATTGCACAGAATTAGAATGCCCGATCAATAATGTTCAGCGGAAAATACCTGTTCTACATATAGACGTTAATAAAACTGTTAAGGAGTTACAAGAAGCCGCAAATACACTTATTAATTGTGAAGAAATTACACAATGCCGTCGACATAACTGTCATGGTATTAAATCGTTTACTATAGCCTTACGAGACCTAATTGCATTTGAATTTAATTCAAATGATTTTATTTCAGTAGATGATCCACCGATCCACCTGTTATTGCACAACACTGAATTTCGTTTATTGTCAATAATAGAATTTATTCCTCCGTCACCTGGAATACAAATTGGTCACTAAGCAGGCAGCAGGCGAAATTTACAGTGGAATTGTTACGATGATCAATCTACAAAGATAACAAAAAGTCCAAAGAAGATGATCCCTCATTGTATTTTATATGTTAAAAAATAGTAATTTGTTGATTTTGTGTACACGTAGAAATAATATTATATAAAGATTTAACGAAGTATTACGATTGTTTTCTTTCATACATTTCCCGTGTTTCATATTTATGCTTTTGTAGGTAGGTATGTACTGCTTGATTAAGCATAAGTTGTGTAGCTGACAATGGCTTATCCACCAATGAACCCTGATGGTGGTCAAACCATTGTCAGCTACACGCATAATATGTTGTCTTTTTGTTTGTCATTAATAATTTCAATTAACTAATTCGATTCCGCGTCAACAGATGGGGTAGGTGACCCATAATTGTGAACGCCTGTACGATTTGAACAAGACGCTGCTGTAGTAAAACATTGCCTTTCCAAATTATTAGGCGCTCTTTCATACAAAATTTAATAAAAGCTATATTTTTTTACCTAATGTATGTACGAAGCTCAAACTTAAATTCGTGAAAGCAATTAGTAAGCAATTATTGATACTACCGTAAAACGGGGTGAATAGAAATCGCGGGGTGAATGGAGACAAAACCGAGAAAGTTTTTTTGTCCCAACCTCCAGTGTTTTGAAATAAAACTGTTACTATGTTTAAGTTTTTTTTTTAAACGGCAACATTATTTTTATAATATGGCAATTCCAGTCCACCGTGAAGTTAGGCGAAAGTTAAAAAAAATACGTTTAAATATCAACCGGCCTTCGGTGACAATTTAGCCTCCCATAAAGTTGGTGATTTTGTATAGGAAATACTAAACATTGTGTGATATAAGTTATATAAAGTGTACACTAGTTTGTCAGGATCAAGTTTTATATAAGTAAGTACAATTTTGATTTGAATTCATTGATATATTGGCGAAAATTTTATTATTGTTTAATTTTACTTAAGTTTGAGGTTAATAGAAACGGGAAAGGGGTGAAAAGATACGTAGTACGGGTTCAATAGATACGACGAATGGGGTTAATAGACACGGGAAAGGGTTTAATGAAAACAAAAAAGGGGTGATTAGAAAAAGTCTGACCAGGGTTGTCAAATTGCTTAATTCCTACTATCAATGAAGGTACCTACTTATCTATTATACTTATAAGTTGCACAATTAACATTAAATCTTTTTTGTTATAGGTAGGTACAAAATGCCTCGTTTGTATAAGCCAGACCCAAGAGGAAAAATATACAAAAAGTATGATGAATCTATAATACAACAAGCTGTTGAAGAATATAGAAAATCGAAAGTTTCATTAAAGATTGTAGCTGAAAAGTACAATATAGATAAGTCAGTCTTATATAGGCATAGTACAAGGACAATGCGAAAACAAGGTGGACAAACAATTTTTTCGGAAGAGGAAGAAAAGAATATGATAAAACATATAAATGTATGTGCAGAATGGGGCTATCCTCTAGATTCTGTAGATTTAAGATACCTGGTTAAAAGTTATTTGGATAAACAAGGAAGGACTGTACTGAAATTTAAAAATAATTTTCCGGGTCCAGATTTTGTTGCGAGCTTTCTTAAAAGACATAAGGATATAATCTCACAAAGAAATTGCCAGAATATTAAAAAAAACAGGGCAGCTGTCTCACCGGACTCGATTAGAGCTTACTTTCGGGAGTTAGAAGTTTCATTGGCAAATATTGAGCCCTGTAATATTGTTAATTACGACGAGACCAATTTAACCGACGATCCGGGTCGTAAGAAAATTCTAACAAAACGGGGTACAAAGTACCCAGAGAGGGTGATGAATCATTCAAAGGTATCAACTTCTGTGATGATAGCTGCTAGCGCCGCCGGTGAATTGTTGCCACCATATGTAGTCTACAAGGCTCAAAACCTTTATGATACTTGGACCGAAAATGGGCCACCAGGAACACGATATAATCGGTCGGCAAGCGGATGGTTTGACGCAAATATTTTCGAGGATTGGATTAAATCAACCGCATTGCCTTATTTTAGAGGTAAAGAGGGGAAGAAGTGCCTCATAGGTGATAACCTATCCTCGCATCTGTCATTAGATGTGATTAAGTTGTGTCACGAAGAAAACATTACATTTGTTTTTTTACCTGCAAATAGTACGCATCTCACACAACCATTAGATGTGGCTTTTTTCCGTCCGATGAAGATTGCGTGGCGCAATATTCTTTTAAAATGGAAGAAAACCGATGGAAAGACACAAGCATCGGTTCCAAAAGGATGCTTTCCAAAACTTTTGAAAAAACTTATAATTGATCTCAACCAAAATGCCAAAGATAATATTTTGGCTGGTTTCAGAAAAACAGGCATATGGCCCATTGATGAAAATCAGGTTTTGGGTAGATTACCTGAGGAAAATAATAATGAAAACAAAGAAGATGCTGTAGAAAAATCTGTCCTTGATATTCTCAAGGAAATGAGATATGGTACCGGTACTATGAATGTAACTGAATCAAAAAGAAAAAGAAAATTAGATGTGATTCCAGGAAGAAGTGTTGGCACTGAAACTGAAGAGTATGTGGAAACAGAGGAGGATAATTTGGAAAATACTAAGAAAATAAAAACTTCTGAAACCACTACAATAACATGCGTAGAGACTAAGAAAGGCAAGGGGAGAGGAAAAAAAACTAAAAGACGAGACCGAGAAGTTGCAGATGCAGAAACAATGCCTAGAATAGAAGTTGCAGATACAGAAACAATGCCTCGAATAGAAGTTGCAGATATAGAAACGATGCCCGTAGTGTTTGAAGATATTACGTTATTCGGGGAAGAAGTTCAGATTCCGCGAGACGACAATTCACAATTTGGCGATTTATATTTCAGTGAGAACTTGGAATTGAACCAATTGATTGATAATACCATACATGAAGAGGCTTTGTCTAAACCTAAAGCTTTATGCCCTGAAGATAAGAGAGAGAAAATAAAAATTATCGCCAACGAAAAATTATCGCATGAGTATTTTATTACCATGAAAAATAAAATACCATTACGTTTGAAACCTGTTTCTAAAAATACTCGTTTAAACGTTTTGAAGACTGCAATTGACCAACCAAGCACAAGTGGTTTGCAAATGCAAACGAAGTCGCGGAGACCATCCTATTACAAAAACGATTCAGAAATACTTAAGGATTTAATGAGTGATTCAGACTAACTACATAAAAGGGCTCTTCTTCTATAATTATTTATAGACATCCATCCAATCCAGTTTGGAAGTCAGACCCTTACCAAAATATATATTTTGCCAATTTAGTTATTTACACATTACAGTAAGAGTCTGAAACTGAACAATTCAGTGGATTTCTATTACTTATAATTCTCATGTGCAATTAAAAGGCTGATTAGAAAGTAAAATTTGTTTTTATTTTCCGTCTTAAAACGCTTAAGTACATATTTTAAGCGCCTTCAAAAAAACTATTCAACTATCTACACTACTTAGAGCATACCTACCTACTGTAATAATTCTTTAAAATGAGACAACCCTACAGATTTTTTCTATTAACCCCATATATCGTATCTATTGACCCCGACTTCTGGGTAAATAGAGATGGCTAACATTTATGCGTTTTATGGTCAAAATACGTATTAAAAATAGCTTTGGAGCATTATAAAGTTTAAAACCGAGTCCTTCCCCGTAGTCAAACTATTTTGTCCAACTGATTTGACTACAAGGAATAATTTTCCCAGTGGTCAAACTTTATTGATATTGCAACTTTTTAGCACGCTGTTTATGCATGCAGTTTAATGTACAGTCAAAGATAAAATTAATGTCAAATGTCAAGCGTCGCGTCGTTCACAATAAAATTGTTATCTTTTGTTGAATTTCAAATTATTCATAATCAAAAATGGATATGAAATATGTGAAACGTAAACGTGGTAAAGTTTTACTCCACGATGGGCGGCGGTATTACAGATGGCGTACCTACAAAAATGGGAACGTTTTTTGGGCATGCAGTCATCTGAGAAAAGATAAGTGTCGAGGGTCTATCACTGTGAAGGTAGTGTACAAAATTATTGGCTCCGTTTTCTCATGAACTTACCATAAGGCTCGGCGCAAACGAGTCATCTATTACTGCCGCTGTTGCAAATGTGGCAGTGGCGTGCGACAGCTACTGGTGTTCGGAAGCCTAGTTTGAGGGAGGATTTTTCCTAAGTGTTCTATTGGTAGAAGTAGAACAAACAATAGAACAGATGGTAACGACTCAGGAGAGGGCCCTCTCTCTCCCTCCCTAGGGGCGCGACGGTGGTGGCGAGTCGCGGACGCTGCTGTAGCGTGTGGCCACCATCGGCCACACGTGTACGGCGAGTCTACAAACAAAATCGTGTGAGCTGCTTGTTGCTGGCCATCGGTGGCTGTGTACGGTGGCTCATTTGCGCAGTTTATTTTTTGTAGAGGCGTTTTTTTTAATTTGTATTTTTTTTTTTATTGTTTTTTATTTTAATCTTTTTAATTTATAGAGGGTTTGATCATATTATTTTTTCTTTTATTTAGAATGACAACATAGTAAAAAGGACTGAACACATCTGTATTGTTGATTATAGGAAAAATGAGATCGATATTGTGATTGATGAGTTAAGACAAGAAGTGGTTAACAATGATGTCCCTATTCCAACAGCGTATAAAGAAAAGAAGAAGTTTACCAAAAATTTACCATCCTTTGGCAGTGTGAAATCGGTTTTATACAATAATCGTAAAAAAACATGCTTCATTGATTCTAAAGAGGCAACAGTTCCCGATAATTTGTATTCATTTCTCTTGGCTGATTATGTTACCGAAACAAGACGAATTATGATTTTTTGTTCAGAAAAAAATAAGACAAGAATGGTTCAATTGAAAGAATTTTTTGGGGATGGCACTTAATAAATTTATGAAGAGACATAATCCAATAACAGTTTCTCGTTTGCTCAAAACATTATTAGACAAAGAAAGCAATTCCTCCGAAGAACGTGTGAATTAATATGTAGAGACGAATTCATTCAAAAATGCCAAATGGAGTTAATACACGATGAAATAGATGTCGGCTATTTTTTAAATAAATTGAGATAGATTTTTTTTTAATGATATAAGAACGGCAACAAGATTATTTAGTTCGGTGCCGTACCCCATACACGCACCATTCCACGATGAAAGTTTTAGTTATGAGCAAGGTTTTCTCTACATTTTTAGGTTATTGGTATTGAAACTGTAAACTTCCCAACATTTTTTGGGAAGAAGTGGCCGAGAAGTAAAAAATCCCAATACGCGTTTCTCTTTTTTTCTTTGTTTTTTTTTTTGCGAGAGGAGTGGCGATAGAAGCGCAACGGTGCCTCCGTTGTTTTTCCACTAAGATTTTACCATTGAGTTTGGCCTTTTTCCATTGAGGATTTGTGAAATGATAGCCGAAGCCGATGATAGAAACCAAATTGGAATTAATATAATTTGCAGCTGCAGTTCTTTACAAAATCCAAATGAACTTTCTTAATGGACCATTCTGGTAACTGCGATTTAATAATTTGAAACATTATTATTATAACTTCGAAAAAATTATATTACGGTTTTAATTTTTGTCATAACTGTACACTACAGCAGTCAAACTTTATACACAGGTAGGATCATTGGAGTAGTTTGACCACAGGGAAAGATCCATCGTCAAATTTCCTTGTGGTCAAATCAGTTGGACAAAATAGTTTGACTACGGGGAAGGACTCTTAAAACCAACCTTGACTCATAATATGATTGCATTAAATACAAAGAAACGAATCGTAAACAGTATGAATGTCAGGGCGCGTACACATAGAACATCCGTTTTACAGGTCCGTTTAAACGTATATGTTATTAGCGTATGTAGTTGTATGAGCGAGTTCATACAGAATACAGTATTCCGGATCCAGTAAAAAATACTGATCCGACAAAATAAGCAGCAATCCGTTTTACAGGTCCGTTTAAACGTATATGTTATTAGCGTATGTAGTTGTATGAGCCAGTTCACACAGTATTCCGGATCCAGTAATACTATACTAATCCGTTTTATCGGATTGAAACCGCACGAGGCTTTGCACGGGGGTGCGCGGGGTGCGATGTGCTACACACAGCCGCCATTTGCCGGTTTCATTCCTAGAGTAGTGCACGTGTCCAGTGCTATCATAATCATGGCAAGCAAGGCGTTTGAAAAATATGTTGAGCAAGAAGTTTTGATAAATTGTGTTGAAAGTAGACCAGTTCTTTGGGACAAAACACTGGAGATTTATAAAGATAAAATTGCAAAAACCGCAGCTTGGCGCGAAATATGCGGTATTCTAAAGGAGGATTTTGAAGCTATGGAACAAAAAGAAAGACAAGAATTTGGTAAGTATTTATTTTATATTGTAATGGAGACATTGTTTTTTATTTTAAATAGCTTCATTCTGCCAAGAAACTGACCCAGATTCGGACACGAAATAGTTTTCGAATTCCGTTCGAACTGAATTTGCAGTTCGACCACCTCGTAGCGTTTCATCATCAGGTAGGCTATTGAAATGAAATGCTTCAGATTCGGATGTGTTGCCATCCTTTAAGCCCTCTTTTTCCCTTACAAAGTTGTGTAGAACGGTACATGCCTTAACTATCCATATAGCTGTTGTTTTGTTGACGTCTAGAGGCCGGTGGAATACTCTCCACTTATTAGCAAGAATACCAAATGCACATTCAACGTATCGTCTAGCTCTGGTCAAACGATAGTTATATATTCGCTTATTTACGTCTAAATGCGTCCCGCTAAATGGCCTCATTAAATTTTCGTGTAAACCGAAACCTTCATCGCCGATTATGACGTAGGGAACTCTCGTTTCTGAGCCTGTTATTAATGGGCAAGGTTCTGGTATTTGTAAACTGCCATCTAGCATCATTTTCCAAAATGTCGACTCCTTGAATATTGATGAATCGCATTCTTTTCCATACGACCCAATACTAACATATAGAAAACGATAGTCAGAGTCTACGATCGCTAATAATATGATGGAAAAAAAGTCTTTGTAATTTAGGTACATTGAGCCACTTTTTGCTGGTTTTCGAAGTCTGATGTGTTTACCGTCCACTGCTCCTAAACAGTGGGGAAAATATGTACGTCAGGCTGGCCCGGCCCCATGGAATTTAATAATGAGATTGTTATCAATCCAATGTACCCGGGTATACTAATATATGTAACACCTTCATTTTCAATGTAACTCTTTTTAAAAGAAATTACGTGCACTTCTTAGTGGCCGGGCCAGCCTGACGTTTTCAGCCCGGCCACCTTGTTTCCCACTAATCTACAAAAAATACTGGCAATATTGTGCTACAGATGAAATGTACCCTATAATTTATGCATATGTAACACAAAATCGAATCCTAAAATGCAATAGCATACGAAATATTAGCGGTTGCAGGTGGCCGGGCTGAAATTATTTCGTTAATATAAAACAGTAAAACTGCAACACCTACCAAAAACTAATACCAGTACATAATGAGATATAGAGATATAGAATACATGTAACGCTTTCATTTTAAATTATAATACATATTTAGAAAGAATAATCACTTGAAATTATATTTCAGCCCGGCCACCTAAAAGCGGTAATATTCCCTAAAATCTTATGCCAATTTGTACAGTAAAACCTGATACAGCTATGAAATGAAAGTTACATTCGTTTCGTTTTAGTCGTATACCTTTAAGCCTTCTGTTTGACTAGATTATCAAAATCTGAGAAACTTTCCGAAGAGTGACTATCATTTATTAACTAATTTCAGGACATTTGGTTTGTTGAGTGAAACAAAATGCGTTACTATGATATTTTTATTAATAAACTAAGTAGTATAAATCACACATAATAATTGTTGGATACATAATACCTAAACCTATATATATTTTCTCCGTTTTTGGCTTCACAACATAACCATACAAAGATAATAGTTCACAGACGCTACCACCGATTTTTAGACGGCGCCTGTGTCGCGTCCCAACCTAAGTCGTAAGATATTTTCCCCGAGTAGACAGAATAGATGCGCAAGAGCCGTGTAGTTATCAACACTTCTGACATAATATTTTACGTTTTAATATTACTGTGAGTGTAAAATTTGATCAGTTGTTGCAGTGTAGTTGTTTGTGATGTGATGTTTTTAAGGTAAGTCATAGTTTTGATAAATTAAAATATATCGACAAACAATGTTAATGGGTAGCTAAGTAATTATTTAAAAAAATATACAGGTAAAGTAAAGTAAATCTAAACACTCATTTACTTAATAATAAAACTCCATACAATGCCATCAACTAAATATATTTTATCCTTTCGTTTATAGTCAATAGGTAATAATTTTGGTGATTTACTAACAGTAAGTGTTTAGTTTTTGTGAATCTTATTGTTGTGTACCTACCCTATGTATTTACTTATTATTATTGTGTACTTATTTATTTCGTGAAATCAATAATTAATCAGTTTCTTATTAATTACTGTAAGATTTATATATTGGATTTTAGTGAATTATTCATTGTAATCAGGCAACCGTCGACGGTGTTCGTCTGTACCCGCGCTTCTTGTAACTCCCCCTTGTACGGCCTGCCACAGCGATCCACGTCCCTCGCTCACCGCATTCTTTTCCTCGTCCCGCGACACGCGCCCCTCTCCCCATCTCTATTCTATCTTATATATTTCTAATGTCCCAAAAGTTATAAGTTTTGTGAAAGTAAATTTGATTCTTATGAACATTCTTTGCTTTCTTTCTTTCTTTCTTTCCTTAGGTGCTAAAATATTTTTTAATAGATTTATGTATATACTTGATAATGCATGCAAATGTTACTGCATACACTTATCTTTTTAGGGAATTTGTATTTAAATAAATATTAATGTAGTTATTTAGCCTACATGAATACCTATTACGAAACCATAGTTAAAATGAATATATTTTATTTCAGTTGAGCGTGCCTACACCATGGGAAAACGTAGTGCGTTAGATATTGTGGCTCAAAAACAAATATTTGAGAAACATAAACGCTTGATCACCACGACAAGATATAGTTCTATTATATACAATACCATAGCAAAAGATATAAACTATGTGATGTCACCAAAAGCACTATATCTCAGCTTTAGAAGAAACTTTTTAAACAACCAGAACTCACCTCGGGCAAAAGATGAGTGCTTCATTAAAAGAAATGAAGATAATACCAATAGTATTATAATTTCGTCAACATCATCATCAGGGTCTTCTCCAGTTATTCAACAAGCAAGCTTACTTCATCAAATTAGTTTTAAATTTCCAATTGATGTTCATGAATGGAAGAAAATTGAACCCTTAAGTTATACGTATAAACGACACGATAAAAATAAACCTAGTGCAAGATATCAGACGTACAGAGCTATTCCCAAATTTAAGTGGTCCGGTCTTTTAAGAAAAAAACTCTGGGAGTTTTATAAGTTACCTTGTACTGTAGCATTTAAAAGACATGTTATTCAAAGCGCTAACATTACATTCTACGGACGTTGCACTCAGTGTCAAGCAACAGTGAAAATTCAAAATAAAGATAAGACTGATCATATTATTGATTTTTTAGTTGAAATTGATCAACTTCAACCAAATTTTAAGCATAATCCTTTAAAAAAAATACGACTCACTCCGTACTCAAGACGAACATTATCTAAGAAATTAAAATTTGATTCAGCAACAATAGTTAGAAAACAAATAGCGAGTCATGATATGATATTTCAAGATAAGGAACCACCTGTATTGCCATCAGTCGGAGCATTACGCCAAATACGTCATGAAACAAGGAAGCAGAAATGGTACCATACCAATCAAATATTATCTGTTGTCATTATGGCAAATACTTCAACATACTCTTCCGTAATTCAGGAAATTTTAATGAAACCAACTTTTCATATTTACTACTGGTTAGAAGAACAAATAAAATATTACAAACAATATGTTCAAGAGTATGGTCGACCAACCATATCATTAGATGCCACAGGCTCTATAATTAAACCAATTGTGTTACCTAATGGGACTAAATTTACTAAAAGATTATTCTTATATGTTATATTAATAACTGCTGATAGCTTTTTAAAATCTATTCCAATTTCACAAATGCTTAGTGATTCTCACACTAAAAATAGCATTGCGGATTGGTTGGGTAAATGGGCCAGTAATGGAATTATCCCTCCTGCAGAAATAATCACGGACGATTCCTCAGCTTTGATTGCTGCTACAATCCAATGCTTTACTTCATATAAATCTACAAAAGATTACTTAGAAGCTTCTTACAGTGCATTGGAGGGACATACAAATAGTTTGCCTGTAGTATATATGCGAATAGATACAAGTCACTTTGTCAAAACTATTCATAATCTTTCGTGCTTCAATAATACAACAGAAAATGTAAAATTTTTCTTTGTTCGTTGTATTCTTTACATTAAAACAGCAGAGTGTATCGTAGTCATAAGAGAGATAATTGAAAATATGTTAACTGTTATTTTAACTAAATTTTATTCAAAAATTTGCTTTGATGCCCACTGTAATTTGAAAAGAAGAATTCAAGGTATTACAATTGATAAAAAAGATTCTAACAACGCACACAATTACGTAGATGAAGAAAGATTCCTAAATGAGGAGAATGTTTTAGATGTAAGCAATTTTATGGTATGGTTTGATAATATTGTTGCTTGTAAAAATAAACAAGAAGAGGAATCTTGTGAACGCCCCAACAAATTATATTATCCGCCTCTAATATCTACTCTAAAACGTTTATTGGGAAAATTGCCCATGTGGTCAAACGTTATGGCTCCATTATACAATTCAAAAAACAAAAATCCATCGTCTAGTGCATCAGAGGATTATTTTAAAACAATAAAACATTTATTACTCAAAACTAAAGTAAGAAAATACAGGATTGACGAATTTCTAAACATACATATTAATCATTTAAATGGAGAGCTTAATATCGCTGCTAGTGAACTACAAAATAATGAGGCACCGCCCCTTCAAGAGCGAAAGATTAAAATCAAAAAGAATCGTCAAAAAAGAACACACCAAAAACGGTTATTTCCTCAAGATTCTATTTTCAGTGATATGCCAAGTTTTGTAGAAAATTGGAAAGAACAAGCTGAAGAGCCAGTTACCGTACCGATTTATAAAATGTTAAAATTTATAAAAAATGGAAATATTGTAACTGGTTCCACTTTAACAAATACATGTGGTTTTGATGCTGTTACATATTTAATAGCTTATGGTTATATTGCATTTAATAACTTTAAATTAGAAATAGATCAGACTGAAAATAATAATAATATGTTATGTAATTATATACAATTTATAGGTAACAAAAACATATCTGAAGCCGCAGTATACGAACTAAGAAATACCATATGTAAAAAGTACTACAAACTATCCTCGAAAAATACAATAGATATAAATTGTGAATGCAATGTCGCAAATTTGTTTGAACAAATGATTTTAGAATTATTTTATAGCGCTCTATTTACAAAAATATGTACCGAAGAAAAATGTGCATTTCAACTTCAAAGAACAGTACCATTTTTACCCATTAATATGAACGTAATTAAAACATTTGGAATATCAGCCCTAGAAGACTCAATTTGTATAGACGTTATTTCGAAGGATTGTGAACACGATTGCCCGGGCACTGTTTTGTCCAGCTATAATGTAAAGAATATTATATCTTTTGATTTAAATGGAACAGATCAAATAATATTGAACGATATACCTTTATCTATCAAAGTTAGAACTAATATTTATGTGATTGTAGGTGCTATTGAATATGTAGTATTGGGGGAAAATCTAGGACATTATAAATGCCATTTATTTAATCAAGATCTGTGGATGTGTTATGACGATTTACAGTCTAGTGTTAAAAAAAGTAATTTGGATTTAATATTTTTACATTCCTTGACGTACATTTTAGCTTGATTAAATAACATAATCAAGTGATTAGTACGTTTTTATCGATTCTAATAAGCAATATATTTAAATTTGAATTAGTCAAAATACTTATAGTACAAATGCCAGATATAGGCTAGCAATGATTATTATATTAGCATACGTTTAATTATACAAGTTAACATTGTGATTTTTAGCTGTGATTTTAATATTATGTTAAATTATATATACTACATAGCTATATTTCCATTAGCTGCCACTGAAAGAACTATGGTTCTCTCTTTATTTAAGAATTGTTGTAATAATTATATTAGCATAATTTTAATTGAAAGTTTTCAAAACTTTAAATTCAAAGTTGATGTAAAAATCATTATGAAAATCTGTGATTTTTTACCAAGGTATAATAAGTATTTAACCAAAAATTATCTTCTAATATTCTGAATGAATGAATGTTCGATGTTAAGGTAATATTGATATTACTATAATTTTTTGATAACTGTGTTATTATCAATGTGTAACCTTTTTTTACATTATTTATAATTAACAATTGTTATAGTACCTAATTAATATAAGTACAAATGTTGTCTAACTAATTTCAAAAATGATTATTAAAAAAATATGACAATTACCAATTTTGTTTCACTCAACAAACCAAATGTCCTGAAATTAGTTAATAAATGATAGTCACTCTTCGGAAAGTTTCTCAGATTTTGATAATCTAGTCAAACAGAAGGCTTAAAGGTATACGACTAAAACAAAACGAATGTAACTTTCATTTCATAGCTGTATCAGGTTTGACTGTACAAATTAGCATAAGATTTTAGGGAATATTACCGCTTTTAGGTGGCCGGGCTGAAATATAATTTCAAGTGATTATTCTTTCTAAATATGTATTATAATTTAAAATGAAAGCGTTACATGTATTCTATATCTCTATATCTCATTATGTACTGGTATTATTTTTTGGTAGGTGTTGCAGTTTTACTGTTTTATAGTAACGAAATAATTTCAGCCCGGCCACCTGCAACCGCTAATATTTCGTATGCTATTGCATTTTAGGATTCGATTTTGTGTTACATATGCATAAATTATAGGGTATATTTCATCTGTAGCACAATATTGCCAGTATTTTTTGTAGATTAGTGGGAAACAAGGTGGCCGGGCTGAAAACGTCAGGCTGGCCCGGCCACTAAGAAGTGCACGTAATTTCTTTTAAAAAGAGTTACATTGAAAATGAAGGTGTTACATATATTAGTATACCCGGGTACATTGGATTGATAACAATCTCATTGTCCAAGCGCAACAGCGAATGATGTTAGTGTTAGTAGCCTATACATAGCTATTGATATGTACCTATGCATGTATTACAGTCCACATTACTTCAAATTAGTTAGTGAGAAATAAACCGTCAAATAGTCCACACCTAGTTTTATTCCGAGAAATTGTTACAAGCAATAATCAACCTTATCGCGTGAACATTTGGTCCTAATTCGAGCGGATAATTGCCACTAACCGGCTGTGGATGAGCGCGTCGCGAGAACAATAGAAAGCGATAAGGATTCTCTAGAAGTTTTTTATTGCCCATACTAGTGAATGCAAAACTGTTGTGAACTCGTGATTTATATGAACAGTATTAAAACACGAACATAACTAAGTACTTATATTATTCTGTGAGTGATCGGATTACGATTTAAACGACAAATAAGTGCCTAGTTACTAAAAAGTGCGACATACCCTCTACATGTGGACATTGTGAACATTATTTTTCTTTTTGACGAAATCCGTTGACTATTATTGTTTTATTATTGTTTGCAGCTTATTATTGTGAATATTATCATGGAAGATCTTCTGGTTTATCAATATGAGCTATTAGAAAATTTAAAGACTGCAGAAAAGAACTTTAAAAAGTCACCCAAAGAGAGGATTAGAAAACCATACTTGGAAACGAGGCTAGAATTGCTAGGAGAGCTTTGGAAGAACTTTAAAGACGGACACAAAGGCATTATTTTGAGTATAACTAAAGATGAAGAAAGAAAAGATCCGTACTTTAAAGACAAGACATACGATATATTTCAAGAACAGTATGTACTATATAAATCAGCTATAAAGGAAGCTCTTCAGCCGTTTCTCGATTCAACGGTTCAACCTGCAATGCTTAGTGCTGCTGAAGGTCAAAGGTCATCAGACAGTAACGAAATTAAATTACCAAAAATTAAAATACCCACCTTCAGCGGCAAATATGAAGAATGGCAGACATTTTTCGACCTGTTTTCTTCCTTGATTCATAAAAATATGAAATTGTCACCAGTAGAGAAGCTACATTATTTGAAAAGCAGCTTATCAGGAGAACCAGAAGCAATATTACGCCATTTTACTACGACAGATGCGAATTATGATGACGCCTGGAATGAATTAGTGAAGCGTTATAACAACAAGAGGTTCAATTGTAACGCAATTTTGAGAGTTCTTTTTACTCAAAAATCAGTACATACTGAGTCTGAGGGTTCGATTAAACACCTGGTAGATACTACTTCAACCTGTTTGAAAGCCTTGAAAAATTTAGGTGTTGAGTCTGACAAATGGGATATGATCGTCAACTACTTAGTTGTGTCCAAGCTGGATCCAGAATCAATGAAGCAGTGGGAACAACACCTTAGTAAGAACAATTGCGACCTGCCCACTTGGCAAGATTTGAGAGAATTTCTGGAGTCAAGGTTTAGATCGCTGGAGATGATCGAAAGTAACAATATAAAATCTTCACAACCGAAACCACCCGTTAAACCTAGGGCTTTTCATTCTAATGTCAACAAGGATGGAAAAGAACGCGAAATTAAGTGTGGAATTTGTAACAGCGAGCATTATATCTACCATTGCAAAACATTCGCCGATATGTCCACCAAAGAAAGACAGGAATACGTTCAGAAAAATAAACTGTGCTTCAACTGTCTGGCGCCATCACACTCGGTGAAGAAATGTCGACAGTCAGCGTGCTGCAAGAGGTGTGGAAGGCGACATCACTCCCTTCTCCACTTCGAGAGAGACCAAAACACGGAAAAGTCAAAAGAAGAAGGAAACACGGCTACAGGTACCGTTAGTGAAGAGTTTAGAGGTAAGTCCACTCCTTCTAGTGATGCTGTTGTTTCTTGTCATTGTGAGCATATACAAACAAATTCTGTGTTATTAGCTACGGCTAGAGTATTAGTAAGTAGCAAGAATGGTCACGAACATATCATAAGGGCATTGTTAGACCAGGGGTCGCAAGCGTCATTTGTAACAGAGGCGGCCGTTCAGTTATTAAACCTTAAACGTAAATCAGTGAGTGGTTGGGTGTCCGGTGTGGGAGAGGGGCAAACGAGGATCAGACACATGGTTTCACTTTGCGTGAAGTCACGCCACAATCCCAGAGAGTCAGTTCGAGTAAATGCGTATGTACTGCATACACTAACAACACTGCTACCAACTATTAATCTTAAATTGCCTGATTGGTCCAAACTTAAGGAACTGGAGTTGGCTGATCCAGGGTTTACAACTCCCGGTAGAATAGATATTCTACTTGGAGCTGAGGTTTATAGCGACGTTTTGTTAGACAGCATTATTAAGCACCCCCAGGGAAATCTATTGGCCCAAAACACAATCCTAGGGTGGGTGATATCGGGGAGGATGTTACAAGCATCCGCCTCAGCAAAGAGACACGTCACAACCCTACACACTCAAGTTAGGGAAGACGAGCTACTACGACAATTTTGGGAGATAGAAAAGGAACCAAATAGCATACGAAAGATATTTTCAAAGGAAGAAGAAAGGTGCGAAGAATATTATGAAGCCACAACATTTAGAGACGAAGAAGGAAGATTCGTGGTAAGGTTACCGTTTCAAACTGTAGATCCAAAATGTCAATATGGTGGGTCGAGGGAAATAGCAGCTAAAAGATTTAAATTCTTAGAGAAAAGGTTGTCAAAAGATCCTAAGCTTCGGGAAGAATACCATAAAGTTATGGAGGAATATATAAACCTTAATCATATGGTACAAGTTAATTCTTCAGAGATTGATAACCCAAAGGCTGTCTATCTTCCTCACCACGCCGTAGTTCGAGAAGATAAGACTACCACAAAGCTTCGTATAGTCTTCGACGCTTCGTGCAAGGGTTCCAATAACTTTTCTTTAAATGACGACTTATGTGTTGGTCCTCAGCTACAACAAGAATTACGTCATACGTTAATGAGATGGAGAACACACAAAATCTGTATTACAGCAGACATCATTAAAATGTACAGAATGGTTCGTGTAGCGTGTTAAGATATTAATTATCTGTGAACATGATGTCTGTCACATCTTTAGTTTTGTTCACTCTCTGGGATTTTGGATTTTGCCTAAGATGGCTGTTTATAAGAGTGTAACAATAAAAGATAATTGTATTAGATTAGATGTCTTGTTTTATTATAGTAACCACTAAAGTTTTCATAGGTTATGGGCCCAGACGCCAAATAGTGTCGAGTAGGAAGTAGATTGTCGAGATTTTCAAAGATTTAATTTTATGCAACAAAAGCGTAACGAAGAAAAGAAAATGGCCGGGCAGCAAACTAAGTTGTTTTACAATTTTCCCCAACTAAATCCAGAAGCTTTCGACAATTGGATGTTCAGGGTGAATTGTATTTTAGAAGAAAAGGGATTAAGTGAAGTTGTGTCGTTACCAAAAATCGAAGACTGTAATAAACAAGACGATGCAAAAGCAAGAAACATTATTGTTCAATGTCTAACGGATCAGCATCTAAATCTGATAAAAGAATGCGTTAACGCAAAGGATATGATATCCACTTTGAAAAGTACATTCCAAAGAAAAAGTGTAATCTCCAAATTAAGTTTGCGAAGAAAACTTCTAAACTTGAAACAGCAAGGAAATCTTCAAGAGTATTTTTCAAACTTTGATAACTTAATCAGAGATCTAGAGGTATCAGGAGACAAGATTAATGATACAGACAAAGTATGCTATCTATTAACAGGACTGAGTGAAGAATACAACCACATAATTACAGCTTTGGATGCGGTGAACACTGAAATAAAAATAGATTTTGTAAAAACTAAATTACTTGATCATGAAATAAGAAAAGAAACAGTTACAAACGAGCCACATACATCTTTTATATCGAATATAACCTGCTATAAATGTAAAAAGAGGGGACATAAGTCCTATGAGTGCTACAGTAGAGGACGAGGCAGAGGAAGAGGATATCGAGGACCAAGAACTCGTGGAGGAACTGCTCATCCTGCTGAAAGTCAACCAATTTTTATTGCCTCAAATGAAGCACTTGTATGTAATAGTAATGATGGAATATTAACATTTGTTGTGGATTCAGGAGCTACTCAGCATTTCATAAAAGAATCTTATGAGAAATACCTCACAGATGTCAAGCAACTGTCACAGAAATTAGATATCAAAATTGCTAATGGCCAAATACTGACAGCACATAAATCAGGATATCTTGATGGATATTACAAAAATGAACCATTAAGACTGGAAGTCATACTTGTACCGGGAATCAGTAACAATTTAATGTCGGTCAATAAATTAGCAGAACGAGAAAAGCAAGTAATGTTCAAAAAGGATAAGTTAATAATAACTGCAGGTAAAAAGAAATATTTTGGAGAAAAGAGGAATATGTTATATACCTTCTCAATAAAAATAAAAGATAAAGATGAATGTAATGTGATACAAGAAGATAATGACTTATGGCACAAAAGAATGGGTCATATGTGTAGAAAACATCTAGCTATATTAGGATTGCCATACAGTAAGGAAGTGTGTGAAGCATGCATGAGGTCAAAATCAACCAGACTACCATTTAACAGATTACAAAGTCCAAGGTCAAGTAAGATAGGAGATTTAATACACACTGATATTGCTGGACCAGCAAGAGAAGCAACTAAACAAGGATATAAATATTTCCAAACAATAACAGATGACTATTCTCATTATACTCAGACGTATTTGTTAAAAAGCAAAAATGAAGCCACAGATAAATTAATCAATTATATAATAGAACAAGAGAGGCAAGATGGGATAAAAGTGAAAAGGATCAGATGTGATAATGGAGGGGAATTCACAGCGGAAAGTCTCAAAAAGTTTTGTTATGAAAAAGGTATCAAAATTGAATACACACAGCCATATAGCCCACAGCAAAATGGGAAAGCTGAACGTATGAACAGGACAATATATGATAAAGCGAGAACCATGTTAGATGAATCAAATCTACCAAGACACCTATGGGGTCAAGCAATCTTAACGGCTACTTTTCTTATCAACCGATCGCCATGTTCTTCAATAAATTATCAAGTACCTGCGAGGATCAAGAACAAGGAATTAATTTTAAATAAAATCAAAGTTTTTGGATGCAAAGCATGGGCACATATTATGCCCAAACAGGATAAATGGTCAAGACGAGCAGTGCCAGCTCGAATGATAGGATATTCTTTGAATGGATATACCTTATGGAACCCAAAAACTGATGAGATATTTGTCTCAAGAGATGTAAGATTTGATGAAACAAACATAAAATATCAACATGAAGAACAAAACAAAAATATAAAAGGATACTTAGAAGAAAATGAAATTCAGAAAGAAATGTGTGTGAAACCAAAAGAAAAACAAATAATAAAAGAAACAAAGTATTCAGAATCAATACAAGAAGAAGAAAGTTTTTATGATCCAGAAGAGAATAATTACTCCACTCCAGAAAAACTAAACGAAGAAATCAAGCGAACAAGAAGTGGAAGAGAAGTAAAAAAGCCTAAACAATTTGATTTAAATACATATGAAGATTATTGTTTACTTTCAAGTGAAAGCGATCCTGTCACATACACAGAAGCCATTCAACAAGATAAAGAATGGAAAACAGCAATAGATAAAGAGATTAAGTCATTAAAGGAACAAAACACATGGATAGAAAGGAAAAAGGAATTGCCAAAAGGAAAAAGTGCTATTGACACAAAATGGATTTTCAAAACAAAATCGGATGGAACTAAAAAGGCAAGATTAGTTGCACGCGGATTTCAACAGTACACAGAAGATTATGTTTATTCCCCTGTAGCCAACATAACTACCATAAGAATGGGATTATCAGAAGTAATAAATAATAACTGGGAAACAAAGCAGTTGGACATACCTACAGCATTTCTAAATGGAAATTTGAGCACAGAAGTTTACATCAAAGTTCCAGAGGGAATAAGTTTGGAAAATAAACAAGAAGGAACTGTTCTGAAACTTAAAAAAGCTTTATATGGATTGAAAGAGTCACCAAAATGTTGGAATATAAGATTTGATAATTTCTGTCAAACAATAAACATGAAAAGATCAAAATATGATATATGTTTATACATAGGAAAAGATATATGGCTCATATTATTTGTAGATGATATTTTACTGATGGGAAAGAGTAGTGAAATAAATAAAATATCAAGAAAATTGCAAGAAGAATTTAAAGCTAAAGATATGGGAAGAGTATCTAACTTCATAGGAATTGAAATTATGAGAAATGATAATACATTGAAATTATCACAAAAACTGTTTATTAAAAATTTATTACTAAAGTATAAGATGCAAGATTGTAAAGAAGTGAAGACGCCGATGGAAAACAATTTTCAAGTACCTGAAACAGAAGAAATAATTAGTGATATACCTTACAGAGAATTAATTGGAAGTTTAACTTACCTGGCTACAATAAGCAGACCGGACATCACTTTTGCAACTTCATTCCTCAGTCGATATCTTGATAAACCCACGAGAAGCTTATGGACAGCTGCAAAACGTGTATTACGCTATCTGAAGGGCACAATTAATAAAGAGTTGACATACTATTGTCAAGAGAAAGAAGAAAACACTAATAAATGTTCTAATATTTCAGCATTTTCAGATGCCGATTGGGCAGGTGATAAGATCACAAGAAAAAGTGTTAGTGGAGCACTAATATATCACCAAGGGAACCTAATTGCATGGTCATCACGAAAGCAGAGGACTGTATCTCTCTCCAGTGCTGAAAGTGAATACATAGCTGCTGCAAGTTGTGTCAGTGATTTGTTATTTGTGAAAGGATTATCAGTTGACTTTAATGAAAAGTGTAATATTGTGCTTTATGTGGACAATCAGAGTGCAATAAAAATGATACATAATTGTGAAAATACAAAACATTCCAAGCACATAGACATTAAATATCATTTCATAAAAGACATTGTAAACCAAAATTTTTTGATTGTTAAATACGTAAGTACCAGTGAAAATACTTCGGACATTATGACGAAACCACTGTGTAGTGTTAAGTTTTGCTATTTTCGTGACAAGCTGTTAGTTTTGTAACATTGTTTTTCATAGAATGTTTGCATTGTTTATATTTTAAGGTTATGTTGTCACTTGTCACTAGCTTGTCAAAATTATCTGTCAAAACTTATATATGTCAGTTTTAGTGTTGCAATTTCAAGAATTTAAATATTACTAATTTTGTGTTGCCATGTTAAAGTTAAAGTTTGGTAGAATTTATTTTCATTTATTTATAGAAGCAATTTGTAAGTTTTCACAAACATAAAATTGAGGGGGAGTGTTAAGATATTAATTATCTGTGAACATGATGTCTGTCACATCTTTAGTTTTGTTCACTCTCTGGGATTTTGGATTTTGCCTAAGATGGCTGTTTATAAGAGTGTAACAATAAAAGATAATTGTATTAGATTAGATGTCTTGTTTTATTATAGTAACCACTAAAGTTTTCATATAGCGGAAGAGGATACGGACTACCAGAGATTATTATGGAGGTCGGCACCTCATGAGCCAATAAAGCACTTTAAACTTTTGAGATTGACCTTCGGTACAGCATGTGCACCGTACCTTGCTGTAAAATCACTTCAGACACTTGCCAACAACGAGAAATTAAAGTATCCTATTGCTGCAAATATTACTGAAACGGATTACTATATGGACGATCTCCTCACAGGGTGCGATACAGAGAAAGAAGCGGTCAATATTTATAACGAAATGAATAATCTTATAAACTCCGGAGGATTTCAACTACAAAAATGGAGCAGTAATAGTAGAGCTTTGTTACAGTACATTGGAGAAAATAAGCAAGTTGAAAATGAGTTGCCCTTTAAGATCAATAGTGTTGTTAAAGTATTGGGTTTGAGCTGGAATAGGGAAGCCGACACCTTTGAATATACTGTCAACCTGCCGGAACCTAAGCAGCCCATAACCAAACGCCATATTCTTTCCGAAATAGCCAAACTTTATGATCCTTTAGGATGGATAGCTCCAGTTGTGGTAATAGCAAAGATGATCATGCAGAAATTGTGGAAGACAGGTCTAGATTGGGATGAGCCTATTGATGGTGCTTTACAAGCAGAGTGGTTAAGATATCGAGAGAACTTAATGCACATCAAAGGCCTAAGTATACCACGATGGTTGTATTACACACGTATATCAAGGATTGAGTTGCATGTCTTCGCAGATGCATCACAAGCCGCATATGGAGCAGCAGTGTACATGCGAGTCATCAGTGAAGAACGAGTCTACGTAAGCCTAATATCTTCCAAAACAAAAGTGGCTCCAATCGAAAAGCAAGTTTCCATCCCTAGATTGGAACTTTGTGGTGCCGTATTGGCAGCCAAACTAATGTCGGAGACGTCTCAAGTGTTAGGTATACCTAAAGATAGCTTATTTGCGTGGACTGATTCCACCATTGTGTTGGCTTGGTTGAGAGGGGGACCAAGCCGATGGAGCACATTCGTGAGCAACCGTGTGTCAGACATACTAAATATTGTAGATTACGAGCATTGGGGGCACGTGTCTACAGATACGAACCCAGCTGACTGTGCGTCACGGGGCTTACAGGGCCCAGAGTTGTTAAACCATTTAGTATGGTGGAGTGGACCGGTTTGGTTGTCTAGCTTAGACATAAGTATTAGTGCTCCTAATATCGGTGAAACACACGAAGAAGAACGTGTTAGATCTTTGGCTGCTATAAGTAATATTAATGAGGAATTTATTTGGACTAGGTATTCTACTTTATCAAAAATGTTGAGAGTCATTTCATATTGCAGACGATTTATTAATTTTAAATTACCTAAAGAAAAACGTGAACGTTTTACTAAATTAATCACGCAAAGAGAAATAAAGGAATCTTTAAACAATTGTATTAAACAAGTCCAAGCTATTGATTTCAAAGAGGAGTTAAAGCAGTTAAATTCGCAAGGCTATGTACCTAAAATGAGTAAGCTTCGCAATCTTTGCCCCATTATTGATAATAACGGGATTATAAGAGTTGGCGGGCGCATTCAAAAATCTCAAACAGCCTACGATATTCAGCATCCTATAATTTTACCCGCTACGAGTCATCTTAGCCGTCTAATAATTCAGGATGCTCATCATAGGACATTGCATGGTGGTCCTCAAGTGATGCTTAATTATTTGAGGACAAAATACTGGATTTTACGAGCCAAAGATCTAACTAAGAAAACCTATCGAGAATGTGTTACGTGTATTAGGTATTCAAAACAGAATACCAGGCAACTGATGGGGCAGCTGCCAGAAGTGCGAGTAAAACCCGACCGAGCTTTTAAATCAGCTGGTGTGGATTACGCAGGTCCCATCAACATCCGTTTCTCACCGGGGAGAGGAGCTAAATCGTACAAGGGCTACATATGTTTGTTTATCTGCATGATAACGCGTGCCATACATCTGGAAGCTGTCACCGACATGACTGCGAAGGGGTTCATCGCAGCCTTCCGGCGATTCACCTCGAGACGAGGTCATTGTTGCGATATTTATAGTGACAATGGCACAAACTTTGTGGGAGCAGATAAGCAACTCAGAGACATGTTCAACAGTGCCAAATCTTCGATTCCTGGTGAAGTAGCAAAGTTGTTAGTCCTGGAACATACTACGTGGCATTTCATACCCCCTCATGCACCCAATTTCGGGGGTTTATGGGAGGCTGGAGTGCGCAGCACAAAAACTCACCTAAAAAAAGTAATTGGCGATGCTACCCTCACTTACGAGGAACTAGCCACAGTTTTGGCACAAGTCGAAGCGTGTTTGAATTCGCGACCCATAACTGTGCTAAGTGATGACCCTAACGACCCTCTTCCACTAACACCGGGCCACTTTCTGATTGGCGAGCCTTTATTAAACCTAACTGACGAAAACTATACAAATTGTAATATTTCTAGTTTAGATAGATGGCGGCTAACACAAAAAATGGTCAACGATTTCTGGAACAGATGGTACAAAGAATACCTCGTAAATCTGAACCAAAGATATAAGTGGAATACCAAAACCACTGAGCCAGAAATCGATGACGTAGTAATTTTAAAGGAAGACAATATTCCTCCAAGTAAATGGATATTGGGCAAAATTATTGAAAAACATGTGGGCCCTGATGGCATAACTCGTGTGGTGTCAGTTAAATTTAAAAACAATGTTTATAAACGACCTACGAGTAAATTATGTATCCTACCTAAACAAAAGTCTCATTAACAAGCCTAATTATTAATTTTAAACTATTCTTGTATGCCTATTCACCTATTTAGTTAAGTTATAGCGTTATATACTTACTATTTAGTTTTTTCCTATGTACTCTTACCTAATGTATACCTACGTAATTTAAGAACTCACATGTTGGGACTAACTCACATGTTGGGAAACTGGGATGGGCATTGCTAATTTCTTACGACCTACCTACCTGTATGTGTGCATATAGTTACTTATTTTAGTTACAAATGGATAAATTAAACTAAATTGGAACGGTGGGCGGTCAGAAGTTAGAAATGCAAGAACCTAAAACTTACCTACTTATTTGTAAATAAAAAAAAATAAAAAAAAATATTATCTTAAGTGTTTATGTTAAGATATGTCGTACTTACTTAGATACCTACTATTTCTAGTTGTGTAGCATATAGGTGACGTATGTACCTACCTAGAGCTAAGAAATTATCCACAATGATACTTGCCTAAATGAGACTTGTAGTGATGAAAGTTATTTTGTTTCTGATTTTTTCGTGGTTTAATTAACATTATGTAGTATTTTATTTTTATTGTTTTGATTTTTTTTAAATTAAAAGGATATATCCTTTGGTGGGCGGCATGTCCAAGCGCAACAGCGAATGATGTTAGTGTTAGTAGCCTATACATAGCTATTGATATGTACCTATGCATGTATTACAGTCCACATTACTTCAAATTAGTTAGTGAGAAATAAACCGTCAAATAGTCCACACCTAGTTTTATACCGAGAAATTGTTACAAGCAATAATCAACCTTATCGCGTGAACACTCATTATTAAATTCCATGGGGCCGGGCCAGCCTGACGTACATGGGAAAATTTGCTTTTGTGTCGAATCCATTTGATATATGCTCCCATTCACTCACTGTTGTAGGAAGTCGCATAAACTCGTCATTCAAGTTGTTCCATATGCATCGTGTAACTTCCTTAATAATGTTGCTTATAGTTGACACACCGACACGAAAGACGTAATAAAGTTCTTGAAATGTACACCCAGACGCTGCATACCTAAAAAAAAAAAATTAATCAATTACTATATTATTACACATATATTGACTTCCCATACAAAGTAACGTTAGTGACTGTAAGGGTTTAGTTTTAGTTAATTTTGTCTATTACTGATTATGTATATGTCTATGTTTCGTAGAGGTACTTCTCTATGGTCAGACTATTAAAGATGGCTTGATGAATAAGTCTTGTTTTATTATAAAACTATAAAATATTATAGTGACCAACAAATTTTGTATGAAAAGTCGAAATTTTTATGAGAGTTTTTAGCAAAGTCGTAAATCAAAACTCATACTTATATATATAGTACATAAATAAAATAAAATTAAACTGAACTGAACTAAATTATAAAATTACCTAATTAAAATAAATTGATTTAAACATTAGTAATACTTTTTTGCTTCCCATTATTTACTGACCGATTAGTTCTTGCACTGTCAATTTGACTTATCCACTGACCAATATGGTAATTAATTACTGACAAGTCTATTCTACCTTCTTATTCGCCTTTCACTTACTAAGCTATTGACAACCATCTTATATTATTATTTACTTGCTTCAGGAAAATATGTTATAAAAAAATGGAATTCGACTAGAGATGCCTGGACACGAACATTGAGTGAGAAAAAGAAATTGAAGAAATCTGCAGCTGCTGCCTCAAATACCAAGCCTTACAAATATCACAATCAAATGTTATTTTTGAAAAAAGTTGTCACCCCAGGTGATACACACGAGAACGTCCCTGCTAATGACAACATCACGGAAACAGTAGAAAGTAATAAAGACAACGAAGATGAACCTGATCAGATTACGGAACAAAGTGGTAGTGACAGACAAAAGGAAAGACAAAATTTAGCCCCGCCGCAACGCAAGGCAATCAAAAGAAATGTGAATGAAGTAGACGCCAAAATGATTGAATACATGAATGATCAGTTAAAAAAAAGTAAAAATGAGTTTGAAGATCCCAATTTATCGTTCTTCAAAGGTATTTTGCCGCAACTGGCTTCACTTAATGGCGATCAAATTTTAGAATTTCAGTCTGGAGTGATAAACCTTTTACAAAATATTAAAAGTAGAAGATATGGTCAGTCAAACTACGAGTGGCCTCCATATTCACAAAGTTCTAGCACTCCTCACTACCACACCCAAGGTTATTTTAGTAGGCCACATCATCTTGACTCTACACCATCAGTAGAAGGTTCGCCATCAGTAGAATCTACATTCAGCCAGGAGTCAGACTTGCCAGATCTGTCTATGTTTTGAAATAAATCTTCATTTTTGTAAACCTTTTTGTCATTTTAAATTTTAATTGATAATAACAAAAATTAAAGTTCTTACCTTAAAAATATCGCTAGTTTTACTTCAGGGCACAAGCTTTTCCTCCAGTTTGTGTCTTTCTTTTTTAAATCCTTTTCTAATCGTTTAAGAAGGTCATCAAAAGTAGACGTCGTCATTCGGAAATAAGTAAAAAATTTAGATTCGTCTTCTTTCAGCTGACGCACAACAGCACCACGACAAAATCTTTGCCTTAATAGTGGATGTATCCAATAACGCCGGGGCTTCCTCCGCCGCAGACGACGATAGTACCAATACAACACGACAACGTCCATTCTCGTAGAAAGTAGGCGATACACTGAAGAACGAAAGTCCAGTAGCGTCGGATCTGTTAAAATCGGTCCTGTAAATGCTGTGTGAATATTACCTCCAGTAGCGTCGGATCTGTTAAAATCGGTCCTGTAAATGCTGGGGCATAAACTGCGTTAAGCGTGCCTCTCGCGTGTCCACACAAAACCGACCCGCGCGTGCCCATGCGCGTGCACACGCTCGTGAGCCCGTCGGGCGCCCGTCGCGTGATACTTCCGTGCAACGGGGCACGCATGCACGCGACGTGATCACGCATCACGTTGGACGGGTCCACGCGCGAAGCCCGCTAGCGGGTGCACGCGCGTGCTTGTTCAGTTGACAGCGCTATCTCGAACCGACCGCACGCGCGTGCCCGGCCCATAACAAAAAATGACAAATTTTGATACAGAAAGGGTAATTGTTGAAGTTCAGTGTCGTCCTGCCATATGGGACCAATCTAGCGAAATATTTAAAGACCGGGACGCTAAATCAAAAGCATGGCTAGACATTTGTACAGTACTGTTTCAAAATTTTGATGACTGGAGTGAAGCAGAAAAAAAAATACAAGGTAAGTACCTACACTCTTTATTTATTTTATAATAACGTAGGTTAGGTAAACTATTCTTTGCGCCAAATTTTTATTTTTAATAATCTATGCAATTAGTTATATATAATTAGTTATTTCAATTGTATTTGTGTCAATTAAATGTTTTCAACAATTAATCCAACTATAAAATTAAAACTCGGAATATTTACAATAATTTACCTATGTAAATATAAAATCATGCTTATATTCAAAACTAGTGCAGAGATACTGCGTATTTCTGAACATTGTGAAATTCGTGTGAACAATGTCCCATAATATTGGTATGGTTTTATATTGCTCGATAAATTCCAAAGTTCTTTCTTTCGGCCACGCGGTCGCCGCCATTTTGCGCGTCACGAGACAACCAGTACCTATGTTCACGACTGCGAGCTTCACACTACTTCACACTATCGGTGTATTTAGGGTTCAAAATCATTTTAGGGCAGAAACAGTGGATCGGTAGGTAAATAAATAAAACAATTATCAACTAAAATATTTATTATATTGGTTTTAGAATTGGGCTAGTAACTTTGTAAAATAAGCGTGCGTTTTGTAGTTTTGTAGGTTTTTCTTTGACATCTCTCAACTTTAGTTTACAACAATCTAAGTTATTTGGTTACATCCGATGAATTTAACAAATAAAATCATTAGGTATATTATTAAAATATGCCTGCTATGTTAATAAAAAATGTGTGGTAACAAACCGTGAAAAATCAATTATTGAATGTACATAAATTATAAAAAAGCCAACTATCTTCAATAAATACTGCGATCTTGCCATGACAGCTGTCCGTCTGCAACGAAATAATCTGCGAAGTTATCGCGTAATGTATACGAATCTCTGTGGGTATTTCCAATTAACCCCCGAACTGAACGTATATGGTCTGGTATAATGACAATATCATGAAAGTCATTAATTTGACTTCTTGATCTTATAAAATTATGCAAAATACAAATTGTTTTAAGAAAACAAATTGCTTTGTCTTTTCCAACGTTCAATGGACGATGGAGTATGCGAAATTTATTAGCCATGATACCAAATGTACACTCAATATAACGTCGCGCCCTCGTTAACCTATAATTGATTTTTTTTTTTTTGTAGTTTAAATCGAGAGCTCGAGCATATGGCCGCATGACATGGCTAGATAACCCGAATGCTTCATCTCCTACAATAATATAGGGCAAAGCTGCGGTTGCAGCAGTGTTGGTTGGTTTATCATTGTGTATTACGGGCAATGCTTTGGCAGGAGGAATATCTATTAAGTCATTGTTGATTTGTTCGTACAATCGGCTTTGTGTGAAAATTGCGGAGTCAGATTCTTTACCCTGCACTCCCACATTTATATAGGTAAACTCATAGTTGGCGTTACACATTGCAAGCAGTACAATAGAATAGTAATGCTTATAGTTGTAATAGAGGGAACCACTATGTGGAGGTCTTATAATGCGTATATGTTTTCCGTCTATTGCACCTATGCAGTTAGGAAACTGGGCTTGCGTTAAAAAACCTTTTTCAGTCTCTACCCATAGCGCACGGGAAAATTTTGGTATACATTCTTCCTTTAACCTTTCAATTATAATTTGACAAACTTCTGTTACTATTTTTCTGACCGTGGTTAGTCCTGTCTGATACGCCAGATGAATATCGACGAAGGTATGTCCACTAACTAAATATCTGTAATAAAATAAAATACCTGTGTTATTGTTTCAGTGAAAAAGCTGCAGCAAAGATGGAAAACTGCAAGAGACACTTATATAAGAGTGAGGTCTACTAAAAAAAAACTTAAATCAGGTTCCGGTTCCAGGGCAAATAAAACATACATTTACTATGACATGCTGTCATTTTTAGATTCAAACTCGAATACTCAAGGAGAAGAATCGGCAGACGATTTTAATCAGTCAGTAGAGCAAAACGCGTCACCGAGAACTTCACAAAATAATACGATTATTGAAGAAGATTTGATTAATGTACCTAGCACCAGCTCCAGCGTTACCAAAGAAACACGATCTTCCAAGAAACGTAAGTGCGAATCGCCAACTGATTTCGAATTAGAGTTGTTAAATTGCGTGAAGAATAACACTGCAGATAATATGGACGAAGACTTGAATTTTTTTAAGTCATTATTACCAACTGTGAAAAAATTGAGTTGCTTTAAAAAATTATTATTTCGTACAAAAGTATTAGAAGCTTTAATTGATATAGAAAAAGAAATTATTATTACCATTGATGACCTTTCATTAACGCAAAATACGGTAACGAATGATTTAGAATCCTTAAATATAAGATCAGACACGAACAATGAATAAATAGGTAACAAGAAAGACTGAAGATTTGATTAAGACTGTTTAATTATTAAGAACAAAAGAAAGAGAAGAACATGAAGAACTATTTAAGTTAGTAAAAAGCGCAATTTTATATTTATATTTTTCTGGTCTCATGTGCAATTATTATGATATACAAGGGCATTCGCCAAAAGTTTACAAGCCTTGAGTGTAATGTTCATAAGGAAAGAAACGGGGTCGATTCGGACACTTTTATCTTAAACCCTATTTAGGGTCAAATAAAAAAGTGTATCAATAGACCCCTTTTTTTACTTAATGGACCTTTTTTTTGAACCTACTCATAACATTGCTCCTTCATATATCCTCTTCTTAAATTTAATCTTTTATGTAGTAAACTGTGATTATGATTGTGATGATAAATAAGAATTTAAAATAATATTAGTACCCGATCTAGTAATAGAAGGGAATAATTAATAAGGGAAATATTCGTATGTAAAAACTTGCAATCAATATGCGTCATTATAATTAATACTTTGTAAGGTAGGTATATTATTATAATTAAGACATTTAGACTTATTGTACTGTTTTAACTGTTATTGTGTTTTTTTATTTTAAACTTGAACCTGTGATTTTATTAGTGTATTTCAAATGAATAATCAAAAACTAATTGTAACGTAACGTTTATGCAAGACACTGTGATGACTGTTGTGATTATATAAAAAAATAAGTAAATAAGTAGGTATAGATAAAAAAAACGAAAACGATAAAACTGTGTAATTTAGAAATAACAAAATATAATTAATAAATGTAAGAAACTGTGATTAATATGATGATTAATAAGTGTGCGGTTATGTGTTTCGGCCCTAAGAACAGAGTGCACCACATCAAGAAAAACATTTTAAGCCATATTCAGGTGTCACTGCCGAAACAATAAGAACTTCTTCTTCTTTCTGGCTTGATGTGGCTAAACAGTAGTGTGACTTACATAAATTGGCAAAAAAATATGAATGTTCTAAACTTTTGTTAAATAATGACTGTTTTTTTTACATGAATAAAGATGATTATTAATATCGAAATGTCTTTACTTACCGCAATGTCATTGCAAATCGTTCCATTGGTGATACGATTGACGTAGATTTCAATCGTAGATTGTTAGTCTTCAAATAGGGCTCCAGTTTTGAATATAATTCATCATAGACTTGTAATGAAACTTTAAAATATTTGAAAAAAAACCTTTCATTTTCTCTTAATATACCAAACTTCACCACGAATTCCCCGCACAGTAACCTAGATTCAACGTACGGGCTTACTGGCTGGCGTCTTTTTTTGGCAATTCGTCGTCGCCGTCGTCTTGATAAATAATACAACATTAATTTATCCATAATTACTCGACTGTACACCTCCAACGTCAAAATTGTACTGAGAAAACTGACGCGCCGATGCCCGCGCATAAGCACGCGAACGTGCTCACGTGCGTGCACCAGAAGCGTGGCCCGCGACGTGCTCACGTGCGTGCACCAGAAGCGTGGCCCGCGACGTGCTCACGTGCGTGCAAACGCGTAAGGCCTCTTTTCCATTACACGGTTTCTCGCCGTGAAAATCTACGGTTAATTCGCCGCGTGTAGGCACGGTCGTCAGTGTGGTATGGATCACTATATGAGCTTGTCGACATGCACGGTGGCGCCAAGGCACGGCGCCGCGGCCGCGTGCGCCGTGACTGCCCCTCGGCGCGCCGCGTCTACGCACGGCGTGATTTTCACCAGTGTTGTATGGCAGTCTATCGGGGTGTGTCGACGGTGCCGGACGTACGCACGGATTCGTGACCGCTTATATACGCTGTTTCGCGATTTTATTATAAAATGAACATAAATCAAGAATTATTAATTACGTTGATTCAAGAAAGGCCTGTAATATGGGATAAGACCATCGACGATTATAAAAATAAGCGGCTTAAATATGATTCCTGGAAAGAAATATTTATTCATTTCCAGCCCACATTTGAAGATTTAAGTGGTGATGAGAAAAACAAGTTTGGTAAGTTACAGATATTTAATTATTAACTTTTTACTTATGCATAGTTGTTTTGATAGGAGAGGCGACCTTCGTTAGATACAAAATATTGTGCAAATCTGTTGCGAACTTCATTAGCCGCCAAACTTCCGCGAACTGCATTCGTGATAGGTAACTGGATTAGTTCCGATTCTGAATCAAGGGTGGACTCATTTTCACTCGCATTGTGAAACTGAAAGTTTTCCTGCTTATGTATAAAATTTTGCAAAACACAACATGTTTTCACAATATCAACTGCCAAATCGATGGACACATTCATTGGCCGGTGAAAAATTCGCCATTTATTGGATAAAATGCCAAACGCACATTCAACAAATCTTCGCGCTCTGGTGAGTCTGTAGTTAAATGTACGTTTTAATTGATCAAGCTGATGACCACCAAATGGACGAAGCAAGTGATAATGCAAAGCAAAGGCTTCGTCCGCAACGAACACATATGGCAAATCGTAGTCAATTCCAGGCAAACGTGTTGCATCGGGTAGATTTAATCCGTTGTTTGTTAAATTTTTCCAAAATGGGGTCTCTTTAAACACACTGGAATCACACTCCTTTCCGTAGGCGCCAACGTCAACAAATATAAAGTTGTAATCGCTATCTACTACTGCCATCAAAACTATAGAAAAAAAATGTTTGTAATTTAAAAACATCGAGCCACTATCAATTGGCTTAATAAGTCTGATGTGTTTTCCATCGACCGCTCCTAAGCACAGCGGGAAGTTGGAAGATTCTTGAAATTTGCTTGCAATGTGTAGCCAGTCTTCTTTAGATGGCATTTTCATATATTCTTTATACAGTTCTAACCAAATGTAGTGGCATACTTCACGTACGATGCAACTTATGGTTTTTATTCCAATTCTATAGCTGTAGTATAGGTCAGTAAAGGTATCTCCTGTTGCTAGATACCTGAAATATAAAACAAAACGGTTCAGGTTCAAATACTAAAACCCCATTTTAGGTCGGGGTCGATTCAGTTTAGGTCGGGGGTTTTTATAAATTTTGAATTTAATAATTATTATTTATTTATTTTCAGGGCAAATGGTGATGAAGAAGTGGACCAATATGAAAGATAGCTGGATAAAATATGACAAAAAAATTAATGAATGTAAGTCTGGTTCTTCAGCAAAAAAAATAAGAAAATATATGTTCTATGATGAAATGATGTTCCTAAAAAAAAATGTTGAGCATCGCAAGACCGATTCTAACATGACTGAACATGTTCATGATTCTAGCCTCAGTAATGAAAATTTTGATAGTGCAGTCCCGAATCAATCAAGCTCGGGATACACTGAACGGAGTGAGACGCAAAGGGCTAAAAAAAAAAGAAAAAATGAACTAAGTGAAGTTGACATTAGGTTTATGAAGTTTATGGATTCAGCAGAACGAGATGAGAAAAAGAAAAGCCGTAGTATGAACTTTTTTATGGGAATCGCTGATACAGTTGACAAGTTCAGTGATGAAAATATGATAGACTTTCAGTTTCAAGTAATTTCAATAATTAAAAATATTCAACAAAGACTGTACTCAGTATATACCTACATCAAGAAACCAATGGGATCAAGGCCATCAAGGATATTTAAGTGGTACAGCATCCTCAAATGCGCAATCGTCAACATATGGATATTCTACAGCTGCTAGATCGGGCTATGGAATAAGTCGTCCACAGACGTCTTCTCATGATTTTGGACACGGTTCTGGTTTAGAGCCAATCCACTACCGACCCGAATCACAATTATCTGTACATAGTGTAAATGCGGAAAGTATCTCGGCAGATTCTCAAGTTTCTATTGAAGACGAATTCGATTTTAGTACCGCACTTGAGTAGCATTTTCAGCGTAGTGTATTTTTTGATTTACTTGTTCTTAAATTAATAATTATTAAAATTCAATTACATGTAATAATTTTGTTTGTGTGCAATAAACAATTTTAAACTAAAATATGTCATTTAATTTTGTACCTACTTACCTCAGAGTTACAGCCAATCTTTCTGCGGGCGATATACTCTCTCGCATAAAAGTATCTTGATGTTTTAGTTCCTGGGATAATTTTTGGAGCAAGTTGTCGAATGTAGTTTTCTGCATTCTAAAATAATTGTAAAACTTGTCTTCATCTTCTCTCAATTGATTCTTGACAAGTGTATGAAACGCGCCATATTCCTCCCTTTTTTCTAAAATCGGATGTATCCAAAACCTTACTTCCCTTTTTTTGTGTCCCTTCGTCCAGCATACTCACCATGGAATCCTGATATTTCATGAATGTCAAAAAACTGTTCTGAAATAGTGCTAAATAGTGCCCAAAGGAAAAAAATAGTGCTCTTGTACTTGCGAAGTTATAGCCATAGTTCGATGAGTATGCTGGACGAAGGTTTCGCCCAGCATACTCACCTCCGTCCGGAGAATCTGTATACGCTTCAAACATAATTCATACTTCAAAAAATAGTTCCCAAATAGTGCCAAACGGTGCCCAAAAAGAAAAAACAGTGCTCGAATAACTTCGGAGTTATAGGCTTCGTTCAGTGAGTATGCTGGGCGTAGGTTCTACGCCCAGCATACTCACCTCAGTGCGCGAATATCGAACGAGCTATAGGTACAATTTACGTCTCAAAAAATTGTGCTTGAAATAGTGCCCAATATCAGTCCAATTTTTGCTTGACTTTTGACTTAGAAAACCATTAAATTTTAATGTAAACTTCTACATACTAACGTAAAATGGGGTACAGTCGTCGACACATGTTTTTGGACAAAAATATTAAACTTTCTAATTGTAGACTTCATGTTATTGGAAATAATTATGGTATTTTCTCACATGTCAAAAACTTTCGATTAAATGCATTATTATATATTTTATAAATAATAATAAATGAATGAAACTTTAAGCGTAAATGAAGTCTATTACTTCATTGCATTGTGTGTTTGTCTGAATAAAAACAGTCATTTGCAGCCAATAAAATTAATATCTTGAAAAATTGTAAAAAGGAAATTATACAGTTTCTTTTTGTATATATGTTGCAGGCAAAACTTATAACCAGTCAAAACTAGTACTGTGACATAGTTATACAAATTTTTAAAACTCTTTCCAATAGTTTCATCAATGAAAGGTTTAGCAATAAAAAACATTTTTAATTACTTACGTTATTTATTACTATTTAAAGGGCCAAAGTAATCAGAATTCTAGTTAACTAGTTCACAGCTTTTGTTAACATTCATAATATAATCAATGTAAATAGAAAAAATTGTAGTTTTAATATTGTATATAATATACATATAAAAAAATGTTTAGCCAAATATTGGTAAAACTTTCTAAAATATAACACGTAGGTACTTGTACTTTGTTTTACTGCTACAACGTTTTAATCACAATAAAATTATCTTACAAATAAGTATAAATTGAGCAATCACAGTTTATAATCACGTTTTTTTTATTAATATTAAATACCCTATAGTAATTACAAATTAACAATCACAGTTTATAATCACATTTCTGTAAGTTATTAATAAAATAACTTTTACAAGAACAAAAAAAAAACAAACAAACAATAACAAAATAGGAACTAACAAGTTAGGACCGATCTTCATCTTACATTCGCGTATAAATAATGCAGTGTGGTACAGTATATTGGGAATTACTACAAACTTTTTTACTAAGGTCATCATAGCAGTTCCAAGTTCTCTTTAGCAATCGATAGCACTTTGACTTGTAATGCCCCATGCGTCCTGATTCACCATTTGTAAAATCTATTACCGACAGAATTTTAAAGGTGTCACCGTTTATTATGATCTCTTTAGGAATTTCATCAATTTCTATTTCAATTGAAGTATTAATTTCAATAAATACGAAGTCTAGTACTTCATATTTGTATGCGTTTTTACCGTTACATAATTGGTATTTACATTTCCTTTCAGTATCATTTACTAATAGAGCTTCATTAAGGGCTCCAATACCTTGAGTCGTCAATATGTTTACATTTATTGGAATCCAACTACATTTTGTGCCAGAACCTTTATTGATTTCACAGTTCTGGTTTGTACAATTTAAGTATCTATTAGCACTATAAAAACCATAACTTTGTATGTTATCTATTATAAAAGTTACATTACACTCACAATTTTTGCAACTACTAAAATCGGATTCCACAGTATCATATATTTTAGCCAATACCTTAGAACGAGTAGTGTAAATATCTTTTGGTTTTCTAGCCTTCTTAGTGATTTTCTTTAGATTGTCATACGTGATCAAACTTCTGGTCAGTTGTGAAAGATCGTTTTTTTTATCATTGATATATTTTCTAATATTAGGTCTATCTAAATATGCAATTGAAAAACTTTGGACCACGGAATCAAAAGCACACGTATTAATAAACGTGAATCTGTATGTTCCTGAAGTAGAAACACTGCCGTTTTGTAAAATATGTAATTTTGTACGACGATTGATTCGTTTTTTATTTTTCTTCTGTTTAGACACCAGTCCCCGCCAGTCTTCAATATAATTTGGTTCGCTCCTAAAAATTGAGTTTTCATAAAATGATTCATCATTGACGAGAGTATTTATTTGTGGTGTGTTATGGTCACTTATTTCATTTTTTTCATCGACAATATTTTCAGTTCCTTCTTGAACATCAATCAAGTCACTTTTGGCTAAGCGTATGGAACCGGTTATCAAAGGCTCGTGTTTAATAATAAACTCATCTACGCGGTACTTATTTGAATTTGTTTTAAAAAATAACTTTTTTACGTCTTTCATATAACTTTCTACATTTGAACTGGTTGGAGTACAATAATTACTGTTAAAATAAGTCATCATTATATTTCCCCATAGTGGAAGTTTTTTAAGAATCCTAATCAAAGTGTCCTTTATTTCCGGCAAGTAATAAATATTTTCGATTTCAGTTTCTTGATCACACAATTGTTTAATTAAATCTTCTTTCTCCTCAAGATCTTTATACATTTTCAGAAGCGGGTTTTCTTCTTTATCTAATCCCTCCCATAAAGAATGTTTAATTGGAACGTGATTTTCCGAATCTACATTTTGTATTTCACATTCCTGCAAATTAGTTTTGATCCGGTTTTTTAATTCTAAAATCGCCGTTTCACACCGTGTTAAATTTCCATTTCTACTGCCGCGGTGTTTATTATTTGCTATAATATAAACATTTTCTATAATATTCTTTACCTCTCCGTATGAAACACATTTTTTAATCAGAATCATACAATCAACAAAAAATTTTGTTACTCTAGTGTCTATATTTTTGAAAATACTTTGATTGTACAATGTTTTTATGAAATGCGAAGTATCAAGGCGAACATAACAGGTTGGAATTTTTTTGGTTCTATTTTCTAAAATATTAAAACATGTATTTAAGTAGTCAGAGGTGGATTTATAACCACAAAATACTTTTACCACCGCACCTACTAAAGCTGCGGAATCATCAGTTACTACTTCATTTGGAGGTTTTCCATTAGCCAACCAAGATTGTAACCAGCTAGCAATAGTATCTAAAGAGTGACTTTCTGATATACACTGTGAAATTGGCACGCTACTTTTAACGGTTGTATCTGTCATCATAACATACAAAAATATAGGACTTTGCGACTCTTGAGATAGTTGTGTGTGTTCATTGACGACAGGCCGAAGATTTTTATTAAATATAGAACCTGTTGCGTCTATAGAAACTCTAATATAATTAAACTCTTTTTGGCATTTTTTATAATAATTCTTTTGATCGTCCGTCCAGTAAAATGTATAAAATGGAAAAGCAGAAACATATCTAACACATTTATCAAAAGGTGGTGAAACACACATACAAGTAAGTGACAATATTGGGTTGGGATGGAAAACATCAACTTTTTTATTTTCATGTTTAATTCGATGTAGTGTTTGTAATTTTGGCAATACTGGAGGTTCCTTGTCATTTTTCTTCATTAAAGTTGAGGCTAATTTATATCTTATAGAAGCTGCTGCTTCGTGTTGTAATTTTTCACCTAATTCCCTTATTTGGTAATACCGTAATCGGTTTTTTTTACTGGTGTTATGAGAGTACTTTTTATTTTCATTAATTATGCAACATTCTAGTTTAATTAAATTTTCCGTTTCTAAGTTAGTTGTTATAATTATTTTTGCGTGACATTGATTACAATATCCTGTGCATTTGATTTCGTAATTGTCTTTCACAATATTATTTTTAAAACACCAAGTGCATAAAGATCTTATTTCTTTCCATAGATGCATTTGAATTACATTAGTCCATTGGTTTGGTTTTAATTTACGTCTGACATTATACAGACTACCAGGGGCGATTTTGCTATTTCGGTGATAAAAATACCTTTGAGGCTTAATACTATCCCAAGTTATTGTATCCATATAAAATGTATGCGTACTGGTGTTCTCCGAAACACTATTAATGCTTTCGTTTGATGACGATGTAGACTTTTGATTTATCAAATTAGAATCATTATTACGAATTATTTCTTTTTTATCAACACCAAAAAAGTATTCGTAATTTCGTTTTATGCTTAATATGATTGATTTAATACTCATTTTGTAATTTAACCGTGTTTGAATTTGTTTATAAATTGAGTCATTTGCGGAAGGAATATTTTTAAAAAAGTCATCTTTGAATTCTGAAATTACTAATTTTTGCGTTTCTAATGAAACCTTTGGTTTAGGCCCTCGTTTTCCTTGCTGATCCATGTCGTTAGATTCACAAGAATTATCACAAATTATTATGCCATTTGTTTTCAATATTAACATAATATGAAATAACAACTAACTAACTAACATATAAATCAACATCAATAACATTATGAACACTTGTGTACTTATACTACCTATATTACCTGAAAATACCAACTATAGATGTAAAAAACATAACGGGCCCCACCGCTCACGCAGTACGAGTCAGAAAAAGTTGTCTTCTAACGTGGTAAACATTGTGTCTTCAAGATAATCTGAAAATAACACGTATTTAAATAATTTAATATAGGTATGACAGGCTCCAGCCTTCCTCTAAAGGTACTTAAGCACTTACGTGTTTTCCATTATTTTAGCGTGATTTCTATTATAAATAGCGAAGGGGCAAAACACGAGGCTGAAGACGATTTCCCGAAGTCACAACTCCCATAGAAAATGTGATGAATAGGTTGACGACACTTAAAAGTTTAAGTGCATTCGCCGGATGACAATCGGTAATAGTCTTCACTTCACGTCATATTATCTAAAAAATACATCTGTGTTAATTCTATAGTTACGTTTATACTTACTACCGACGCTCGCGCTGACTGATTCTACCTATTTCGATATTGAAATGTAACTAACGTGAACTTAAGACGAGAACAGATCCTGACTGGTAACGAGGACAAGCTTGTAATAAAAAAATTGAAGAAAAGTAAATTATATCCTAGCAAATAAGACAGTGTTTCATTTCCAGTAGAATTGGAGGATAAAACCAGGCCTCCGCAGAAGTAGGTATATAAATAGGTATTTGAGATCCAATTAGATAAACAAACAAGTTACATTACGTTATTATGTGTGTACCTACCTACATCAAACCTTTAAAAAAGTAACTAAGTAGGTACCCATTTTTAAAACTTCTTAAGCATGTCCTTAATTTTAAGTGTACAGTGTCATATTCAACGAAAAAATGAACGTGTTTTTGTAAAAAACAACTCGCTTGCTACCTAGTTTTACAGTGTAATTAATGAATGAGTGTAAAATCAATTTAGTTAAATGCCACTATTATAAATTGAAATATACTTACTGATTTGGGTGCAGCTCCTATATTGATTACGTACTAGATACACAATTTTATATAGGTAAATAATGACATCACCAACACATTGTTTGGTTTTGCAACCCACTATGTAGTCAAACTCAAAAGCCGGCGTTATTATAATGATGTGCGACGAAGTAAACAAACAAACTGAGAAGCGCTTGTTCGTTTCGATTGCTTTGTGACACAAAATGGACCCTTATCACCTTCAAAATACAGATCAGTCTTGTCTAATAATCGTAAGATGTTAGGGCAGCGCCATCTAGTATTTAAACATAAACATATTCATTTGCGTCGCGGGCGCCGCGCGTCGCTTTGTGACACAAAATGGACCCTTATCACCTTCAAAATACAGATCAGTCTTGTCTAATAATCGTAAGATGTTAGGGCAGCGCCATCTAGTATTTAAACATAAACATATTCATTTGCGTCGCGGGCGCCGCGCGTCGTAAGCCCCATACCTATTGACCGTACGTGCATCCATTACTGCCACACTATATTGAACTTTATCACATGAGGAATACAGGTCAATTCCGTAAACGTTGTGGTACCGTCCTTGATCCGGAAAATGATTATTTTGAATAATTTTGTCAGTTGTAATGTAAGCATTAATAACAGCAACTTTATTTTTCATGCATGATTTACTTCATTTGATATCTTAATCCTTCAAGCGCCGTGATCTAGACAAAATATATAAAATCATTGTTCCTAGCTACCGGGGTCCCATGCGACGCGCGAAGGCTTAATCATATTATTATAAAGTATTATTAAAATAATGTGTAATTAATAATATTGCGATTCTAAAGTAAATACTCCCTTACATAGACAATTAATAATTTACACAAGACAAAAATTGTTAGAAAGAAAGTTAATAATATTGTATTCGACTGTACTCAATGTAATGTATGTAGAAGTTTACAATCAAATTTAATGGTTTTCTAGGTCAAAAGTCAAGCAAAAATTGGACTGATATTGGGCACTATTTCAAGCACAATTTTTTGAGACGTAAATTGTACCTATAGCTCGTTCGATATTCGCGCACTGAGGTGAGTATGCTGGGCGTAGAACCTACGCCCAGCATACTCACTGAACGAAGCCTATAACTCCGAAGTTATTCGAGCACTGTTTTTTCTTTTTGGGCACCGTTTGGCACTATTTGGGAACTATTTTTTGAAGTATGAATTATGTTTGAAGCGTATACAGATTCTCCGGACGGAGGTGAGTATGCTGGGCGAAACCTTCGTCCAGCATACTCATCGAACTATGGCTATAACTTCGCAAGTACAAGAGCACTATTTTTTTCCTTTGGGCACTATTTAGCACTATTTCAGAACAGTTTTTTGACATTCATGAAATATCAGGATTCCATGGTGAGTATGCTGGACGAAGGGACACCTTTTTTTTTCTATTTTCTTTTTCCTATATATGTAATAAGCAACTATAATCTTTTTTTTCGTAAGAAAATTCATGACGCAGCACGTCCTACACAGCCCGAGTAAGGCTGCCTGTCCACCGGAGCGGAGCGAGGCAGCGGAGCGGAGAAACGGAGAAATATTAACCAATAGGACTGCACAAAATCTCCGCTCCTCTTTAGTGGACAGGGAGTTGCGAACTAGTTTAAAAATTCATACAAAACCGGTAAGCGGAGCGGGGATGCAAGGCAGCGGAGCGGAGAAACGGAGCGGGGAAGCGGAGCGGGGAAGCGAGTGCAGGCGCGGGCGCCAGTTGCGCCCGCAGTGTGCCGCCGTAGTCCGACCAGTGCGTATGTGACCGACGCAGTGAACACAATGGATGAAAAACTTATTGAAAGTGTGAAAAAGTTTCCGTGCATTTGGAACACATCTTCAGAATTTTACAAATGCAACGAAACAAAAGATGCTGCGTGGGACCAAATAATCATTGAAACAAACATATCGGATGGTAAATAATATTATGTATCTTTATTCTATAATACCCTCTAGTAGGTACATATTGATATCTTTTTTTTATTTAACAAAATAATACCTAAATAATGTCCGCGGCTGGCCAAACTATCCAAATCTGTCACACATCACTGACTATAGATTCTTTTCAAAATTCGAGTATCTTGCCATGGAACCTTCCCCTGATTATTGAAGTATGAACAATACATTTCGCGAACTTGAAAACCATCATTAATAGAATGTTGTGTTTGTGTAATATCACCAACTGATAATAATGTTTGCTCCATGTTATTTTCAATATTGTTTATATAATCAGGTTGTCTTTGAATTAAATAATTGTGCAAAACACATGTTGCTTTTATTACCTTGTCAACTGTTTCTATTTTGCATTCGAAATCTTTATGATACACGTACCACTTTCTCGTCAATACACCGAAAGTTGCCTCAACAATGCGACGTGCTCTTGATAATCGGTAATTAAATATTTTTCTTTCTGCGTTTAGTCCATCACGTGGGTATGGCCTCATAAAATTTTCCATTAATGGAAAAGCTTCGTCTCCTATAAATACGAACGGCATTTTTGCACCACCTTGATACAATGGTACCGGCTCAGGTAAATTCAATCTCTTCTCTTTTAGACTCTTTCCGAAAATGCTGTTATCAAAAATTCCTGCATCAGAAAATCTTCCCATAGATCCCACATCAACCATTCTGATTTTCCTTCTGGCATCAGCTAAACACATCAATACTACAGAAAATCTCTTTTTGTAGTTGAAAAACGAGGACCCAGTTTTCGAGGGAGCCTTGATATATACGTGCTTGCCATCAAGAGCACCTGTACAATTTTTAAATTGCCATAGTTCATCAAAATCTTTTGCTATTTCTTTCCAGTCGTTTTCTGTTGGTTGCGGCATGACAAGAGGTTGCAATACATTCCATAAAGCATCACAAACCTCATCAATAATTCTTGATACACTTTTTAATCCAATTCTAAAATTTTCTCCCATCGTTGTAAATGAGTGGCCGGTTGCTAAATACCTGAAAAATAAAAGTAATTTTTTTTTATAAATAGACCATGGAATAATTTTTTGTGTTTGTTGATTGTTTCAGTTAAAACTGCCAAGTCGCGATGGAAACAACTGAGAGATAATCATCGAGATGCCTTAAAAAGACAAAATGCAACAAGGAGTGGACAGGCTAGAAAACAACGAAAAGAATGGAAATATCAGAAAGCCATGTCATTCTTATTGCCTTACATGTGTAACAGAGACCGGTCATCAAATTTTGCGCCCTTGGATGACTCAGTAAGCGAAACTTCAAATCCGCCAAATACCATTGATGAGAGTTCACGGGAATCATGCAATTTGTTGCCATCAAATTCAAATAATCTTCCTTCTGTCGATGTTCCTAATGATTCAACAGCTTCTGGGCCTCTCCCATCCACATCCAAAAAAAGAAAGACCGATGAAATTCTAGATCTTTTGAAAAAAAATCAAAAACGCCGCGAACTGTTGGAACAAGAACGGATAGAAGTTAAAAACATGATGTCAGCTAGTGATAAGTACGATGAAATAGACTTATTTTTTTTAAATTTGGCTGCATCGGCGAAAAAGCTGCCGTATTATTTACAACTACAAATTAAAAAAACCTGCTTTAATGCGGTAATATCAGCTGAAGAAAGTAATCTTCAACATAGTTGGTATTCTCCGAATAATTATGGTTATTCTACAGCCTCATCAACACCTACAACAGATAATATCAATACTAGTATCGATATCGATACTCCTAGTGCTCCAAATGATATTAACACTAGTATTAATACTCCTAGCGCTTCACAAATTCAAACAACCCAGGATATTGAAACATCTGCAGCAGAGCAAACAGGACCCAATGAAAATGCGGACAACTTTGAGACAGATTATGATTTTTAAATTAATATAACATGGCATCGACTGTATGCAAAAATAAAAGTTACTTTGATTTCAAAATGTGTACTTACTTTAAACACACTGCTAATCTTTCACAGCTACTGATTGAATTTCTGTAATTTGTGTCTTGTTTCCGAATATATGGTTCAATCAGGGAGTGAAGTTCATGAAAAGTACATCTTGAAACTCTATAAGATTTTTCGAAAGTTTCTTCATCAGCAGTTTGGAAAAAAGTAAAATATTCACTGTGTTCTGAACGATGTTTGATATGATTTCTTAACCAAAATCTATGTTTCCTTATAGAATTGTTCAAATAGTATACGGTAAGTAATTCGGTTTCTTCTGACTCCAACTCTTCTTCCTCAAGCAATGTAAGGTAATAACGTATTAACTTTTTCGATAACATGTCTGCTGTCACTGACATTTCGCGTAGAACTAAACCAATCGCCCGCCGCCGGGAGCTCGAAATGACTCGTCGCGTACTCGCGGCCTAGCTCCGCATATTGAAAAACACAGTGGCAACTCCGCTCCGCATTAGGCCGGGACTCCACCAAAGCGGAGACGAGACGAGCGGAGAGGAGATGTTTTTTAAACAACCAATAGAATTGAGTTATTGACACGTCTCCTCTCCGCTCAGCTTCAGTGGAGATCGCTGTGCGGAGATGTGTAATATTTGTATGTCGCGATGGAAGCGGAGATGTGAGCTGTGCGCGGACGACGCGCAGTGGAGACGAGAGATGTGAGCGGCGTGCAGTGAGCGATGTCACCCTCCCCCCTCTCGCCCGCTAGCAACCCGCAGAACCCCGCGCGCGCGCCGGCCGGCCGGCCATCTTGCTAGTACCGTGCACGCGAGCACACGCTTTTATCGTGAATAATTCGTGCAGTTTGTATTTTTCAACGTAAACAATTAGTTAATTTAAATAAAACGTAATGGATGAACAATTTATTGAATCAGTAAAAAAATATCCATGTCTATGGAACACATCAATAGATACCTATAAACTTACTGACGTCAAAGATGCAGCTTGGGAGAACGTTTTGAAAGAAACTCAATTATCTGACGGTAAGTGCAATTTATTATACTAAGTATTTCGTTCAAGTAATATTGTAATACGAGTGTCTTGCCATGGAACGGCGCCCTCGTTGTTGAAATAACTACAGAATTTTTCTCGAACTTGATAGGCATCCATATTGTCATTCGATAATAGATTTTCCACGTTTGTGTCGTTAAACATAGTCGTGGCCAAACCCGTTTCATTATTATCTAGATAGCCAGGCATCTTGTCAATTAAAAAGTTGTGTAGAACACACGTTGCTTTTATCACTTTTTCCACTGTTTCTATTTTACATTCAAATTCTTTACGGTATACGTACCATTTCCGTGATAATACACCAAATGTAGCTTCCACAATACGACGAGCTCTTGAAAGTCTATAATTGTATGTTCGTTTTTCGTTATTTAAATTATCGCGTGGATATGGTCTCATTAAGTTAGGCATCAAAGGGAATGCTTCGTCTCCAATAAAAACAAACGGTACAGGTTCTCCATTTTGGTACAAGGGTTGTGGCTGTGGTAGATTTAGTCTGTTTTCTCTCAAACGAATTCCGAATATACTATCAGCAAAAATACCACCATCGCTGAACCTTCCCATTGAACCTATATCTACCATAATTATTCTTCGGGTAGCGTCGGCTACGCACATCATTACAGTTGAAAACCTGTGTTTATAACAGTAATATGAGGACCCAGATTTTGGGGGTGCAAACATGTACACATGCTTGCCATCAATGGCCCCGACGCAGTTTTTGAATTGCCAGATTTCTTCAAATTGCTTTGAAATTTTTTTCCAATCATTTTCATTAAGTTCTGGCATAACCAAAGGTTGTAATACTGTCCACAAGGCATCGCAGACATCTTCTATAATTCTTGGAACAGTCGATTTTCCAATCCTAAAATTTTCAGCTATTTGTGAAAATTTTGAACCAGTCGCCAAATACCTGTGATAATTATAATATAGATTTATATTTGTGTCGTGGTTTCAGTTAGAATAGAAGGGTCATTTCAAAATAATATCTTAATCAGTGTCGTGTTGTTTCCGGAACTATAAAAGATTAGGCATTACTGAAATTATGTATTTACAGAATTTTCACTCGTTCAAAAGTTATAGCCATTTTTAAATAATAGAAAATAAACAATTAAAAGTCTAAGATTCACACGAGCACAACACATTGAAATCAAACAAATAAAATGGATTTATCACTCGTTATTTATTAACATTTCAAATTTCGACGCCGCCGTCTGCCGCGACCACGTACGAGAGATACAATCCGTTTTGTATGTTTGATTTCAGATATTTTTATTTATAAATTGGTTTCCCTTGAAACTCTGGTATTTTTTAAATATTTATAATGGTTATAAATTCTGCATGAGTGATAATGCGGTAAGTATATTTTGACTATGGCAATGTCAACATTTAATATTTATAATGATTTCAATTATTTTTATTTCAGTAAAAACGGCTAAATCTAAGTGGAAAAAGTTGAGAGACAGCCACCGGGACGCATTAAAAAGGAAGAATGCCACTAGAAGTGGACAGAGTGGTAAACAAATTCGTGAATGGAAATATGAGAAGGTAATGGAATTTTTGATACCATATATGACGAATAGAAACAGGACTACAAATTATACCTCACAAACAAATATAAATGAACAGGAAACAAATTCATTGGAAAGTAATGTAACCGATGAGTTTTTTGAAACATCAAGCAATCATACAAGAAGCACTCCAGAAGATCGTCCATCTGTACAACATTCGCCGTCACCGACATCAAGCGTCTCAGCCTCGACATGCAGAAATGCAACAAGAAAATCGGATGAAATAAGTAATTTACTTATACAGCACCATGCAAACCGTGAAAGAATACGCCAAGAAAAACTAGAAATACAATCATTGATAGAGAAAAATAATACCCTTGACGAAATGGACACTTTTTTTCTGTCGATATCAAAAAGTGTAAAAAAACTTTCTCAATATATGCAGCTTCAGGCTAAACGTAAAATTTTCAATGTTCTTTTAGAATTGGAAGAACTTGAGCTACAAAACACATGGTATAACACAAATGAAAATAATTGGTATTCCCCCGGTTACACTTCAGCACCGGGTCCAAGTTCGACACCGGGTCCTAGCTCAACACAGGCACCGGTTCTTACATCAACACAGGCCGGTGGTCCTAACTCAACACAGGCACCGGTTCCTAGCTCAACACAAACACCGGGTCCAAGTTCGACACAGGCACCTGTTCCAAGCTTGGAAGATACGCACATGACCGATGAACAGATAGAAGAAGCATTCAGAAACGAAGAAGACACATATGATAATTTGTAACTATATGGAAAAGAAAGCAATATGGCTCATGTGATTTACTGTTATAATTTTTTTGTACGTTATGTTTCTAATATAACCTTACGTTTTTTTTGCTACTCCCAGAACGGCAGTTGATTTTTTTGTTTTCTTTATGAATAAATAAGATAATATAAAAATATATTTGGTTTTTACATAATATGCATCACTCCAGTCTCCCGGAGGGGTAGAAAGAGACAACGGATCTCGATTTCTCGTAATCCTTACATACCTCAGTTTACATAATATTTTTCATGTATTCTCGTACTTCTTGATTCTCGTTTTGAGTACTTCTCACTTAGCCCTTTTACACAAAAAAAAACAAACACTCAAAAAAGACTGATCACATTCAAACGCAGATAACACACATAAACACAAACACACATTAACAAAAAAATAATTAGGTAGGTACTTACTTCAAACATACTGCTAGCCGCTCTTGGGTGCAGATAGATCTCCTGTAGTTAGTATCTTGCTTAAATATATGCGGTTTAATTAAGTTATGTAGTTCATAGAATATATTCCTCGGTAGTCTGTAGGACTTGGTAAAACCGCTCCAGAGCATAATACCAGATTCTCAAAATACCAGATTCGCAAAACACCAGATTCGCAAAATACCAGATTCGCAAAATAACAGAAGTACAGTCTTCTACACAATAGGCACCTATGACTATAAAAAAATAAAAATACTTTAAAAAAAGATCCATTAATCCATTAAAGATAAAAAAATATGCAGAAAGATGAAAAATAAAGAAATTTATTAATGATAGCGTTAACAATTTAATTTCAGTAGTTTAGAACCTTTAAGGTGAATCTAGTCCACATTTTTCCCATAAAAAATTTCGGGAGTGTATTACTCCACTGTCCGACAATGTGCATCAAAAATTAAACATGGTATGGTTTTAGCTCATTATTAATATTGTCTGTATGGAAACAGAATACTAAAATAAAAAGTCATTAATAAGTTAGGAGCCAACAAAGATTCGTTTTTCTTGCTAATTTAACCTAACTTTGGGCTTATTTAAGTAATAAAAGAAGTGTGAAATCTGGAAAACCAAGTCGGTACCAACAAAGCTCAAATATCGAGAAGTTCAATAACCTTTATTGGTCATTGATTTATGCAGTGGTTTTTTCATAAAATCCGATCTTCCGAAGGACAGTTCTTAACTTTTTACGCGCCTGTTGTACTATAAATTATCCTGCATCTCACTCAATGATATTGTGCGTGTAAACTAGCTTTTAATATCTGCTCATTACTGATACTACCTCTGTTGGACACGATGCCTGGTGAGATAGCGTGCTTTTTAGCCAGGCCCATCAGTGAGTTCGAACCCGCGACTAGGTTCCCCTTAAATGCTTTGAGCTCAAACACAGAGAAGTAACTTTTTGTTTTAACTATTATTGTTGACTAGCTTCTGCTCGCGACTTCGTTCCCGTCAAATTTCTTGTTACCCCGACCCACCCCGTCGCTTCGAATCGACTGCCCTTGCGAGTACTTCGTATTCGTGACTTTTTTCTCTTTGTTCAGCTCCTGAGGGTTTTAGCGTGATGTTATATCCTCGATAATTGGATAGCCCCCAACACTAAAAGAATATTTCAATTCGAACCAGTAGTTCCTGAGTGCGTTCATCCAAACAAACAAATAAACAAACTCTTCAACTTTATAATATATAATATATACAGTATAGATTAGGTAAATATCGAGACGAAACTGTTGGTTTCGTAAATTAAATTTTGTTGGTTACTGTACAAAATCTGTTATTTTGCGAATCTGGTATTTTGCGAATCTGGTGTTTTGCGAATCTGGTATTTTGAGAATCTGGTATTGTGCTCTGGAGCGGGTAAAACTTTCATCATCTAACTCATTAAACAGAGTAAAAAATTCTCCATGACTGGTATGGTAATACAAGTGACTTCTTTTCCAAAACCGATGTTTTCTTTTGTTTAGGTAGTATAAAGCTATCAATTCTGCCTCTACAGACTGTAGTTCTTCTTCAAGTAAAAGAAGATACTTTTTTTGTAATAATAGCGACATCGTCTACCTTTCGTGTCAGAATGCGTACTGAGCACTCAACGCCTCGCACCCGAGCTGAAAAACATCTCTTCTCGCACAGCACACAGCACACCGCACACATCTCCGCTTTGGTGGAGTCCCGCGAGCTGAAAAACATCTCTTCTCGCACAGCACACAGCACACCGCACACATCTCCGCTTTGGTGGAGTCCCGGCCTTACTTTCTCGCTCTGCTCCGCAGCCTCGCTCCTCTCCGGTGGACAGACACAGTACACAACTCCGCTCCGCATTACTCCGTTTCTCCGCTCCGCTGCCTCGCTCCGCTCCGGTGGACAGGCAGCCTAAAAAGCGCTACTAGCCAGTACTTACCAATGTCTCGCGCGGTGATTTTGCCGTATCATGTACAAGCTAGCACGTTTTTTCAACCGTACGGCTTACACACCGTACGTTTGAACAACCGTGTAATGGAAAAGAGGCCTAACGCAGTTTATGCCCTGAATATTACCTCCAGTAGCGACGGATCAGTTAAAAAGGATCCTGTAAAACGGATGTTCTATGTGTACGCGCCGTCAATTGTAAAGTTCCAAACTGTATCTATTCACCCCGTTTTACGGTACATACTTTTAGAAATTCTGCGTTTTTCATGCTGATCACGGAGGCGACCATCCATCCTGACGTCAGAACGGCTGGTCAAAAAAATATTCGTATTTCTCTGAATGTATCATATGTAGCAATTATCGAACACATATAGCAAATATAAGCAATTGTGTAGCAATTCTTGAATATACTTTCAGAGCTGATTGCCATAGACAACCAGCCATTCTGACGCTAACTACATTTTCTTCGAAATCGTATCAGTGGTTAGCAAAAAGAATGGGACCTGTAATAAGCTCCGTTTTAGACAACTGCGTGGCCGCGCGGTTCTCCGTTTTTCAACCGCGCGGCCATAGCATTTAAGTTCTGTAGATCGTGAAGTCTAAATATGAGGACTTTATTCATATTATCTACATTTTCTTCGAAATCGTATCAGTGGTTAGCAAAAAGAATGGGACCTCTACTAAGCTCCGTTATAGAGAACTGCGTGGCCGCGCGGTTCTCCATGTTTCGACCGCGCGGTCATGGTTAACCTTTTGAACGCCAGAGCAAAAACGCATGAACTTGCCCTCAACGCCAGGCCACAAATTCACCGCAAATACCTACGAAAAAAATAGGGATTCCAAAACTTCATCGATAATCAATTTTATTTTCATTTTCGTCTTTAATTTCGAAATATAATGTCCTTATAACATTGAAATTTAATTCAACATTACATTTCTTCCTATTAAAGTAATAGTTATACACTATTTACAGACTTGTATAATACCGTAATAACAGATATGAGACTACAATATATTTAAATATAATAACTGTAGGTACAACACTATTCTTGATCTGCTGTCTTCATATTGTGACCATGGCGTGGACGGCCCGCCATTTTAATAACTACTTCGCTTCCGAAATAAGGATGTGGCAACGTAATATCTCGTTTATCGATGTTCTAGTACAATATTATTTTATAATAAATGAAACACGTTTTTTAAATCAGATTTATAATTCCGAATGTAACAGGTACTTAAAAATATATGATTGAAATAGGTTAAGAAGGTAAATAAAAACTATGAAAAAATAGAAAATTTTAATAAAATGTTATACAGTATGTACTATGTATACATGTTTTTAAATATTAAGTTCTATAAACCTGGCATAAAAAGTAACAAATTAAAACAATTAACGATTATATATAATTATCACAATTACCAATCAGTCTTATACTAATAAATCTTTTGAATAATAGAACAAAATTATACAAAATCTACAATGCAACCTGCATTCTGATCATCTAATTCGCTGGGTGCAAAGTGGGTGGTGGGGACAGTGAAATCGATCTCAGCGCGCACCGTGGCTAAAAAAGGAACTTTTGGCAGACTTTATTCCACGAAGTTATAGGTAAATATGGAGCCCACACTTAGAATAAAAGTTTCGAGTCAAATACTCTCGCTCCTATTCTCTGAGGCAAACTGAGGTCTGATCTCTTTTTCTAGTGTACTACAGAAATTGAAACAAACTGACCTCAGACAGTAGAAGAGAAATAAAAATTCAAGTAGGTATTTCAAGTGTGTACTGTGTACTCCATCTTTACCTACACCTTCATGCTTTATTCACTGCTTACTCCTCGTAAAGACAATGACAGTCAACTATTTGACGTACCAAGGTCCGCCGAGTCCGCCGACCGCTAGTTGGCGCTGTCATCGCGCACCCAGCGAATAGTAAGCCATGTGTTATCAGGCATAAAAAAGTAACGAATTAAAACAATTAACCATTATATATAATTATCACAGTTACCAATCAGTCTTATACTAATAAATCTTTAGAATAATAGAACAACATTATACAAAATCTGCATTGTATTATCTTATCATCTAATAGTAAGCCATATGTAAATAAAATCTAATAAAAAACTTCAAGTTACAATAGAAAAATCAGTATCACAGAGACATTAAAATCAATATAAATCTAAATATATTACACAGAGTGGTACTTTTGGAAACACGGCGCAGCACATAAATATACGTTACAAACGTTACATTTAAAACGTGTATTTTTTCTTTGTTTTAAAAGTGCGCATTGCTTGCATCTTTGATATTTTCCCATACGACTCGGCATATGATCCTTTGCATTACTGGGTAATATACGAAGAGGATTACTACTGCTAGTTGTAGCTAACGTGGAGCCTTCTATAATACTACCACTGTGGTACCTCTCTATCAATTGCCGAATCACGCTCAATTGAAAATCGGCAAATTTCAATTTTGGCATATCTTTTAAATGCCGGTAACAATAAAATGCATTTAATAGGTGCATATCTAATAAATGGAAAAATAATTTTTTATACCATTTGACTGTTTTGCGGATACACTGCATTGATGATAATAGCATATCTGCGGTATCAACACTGCCCATGTTTTTTGAGTAGTCCACTACAGCTTTTGGCTTAATTACAGGCAATCCCGTATTTCGATGTATTCGCGATGATAATTCCATAGAATTATCATGGATGGTGGATAACATAAAAATATATTTTTTGTCTTTCCATTTAATGGCCATCAGTGGACCAGAATATTGCACTTCCGTTTCATTCAATTCTAGAATCGTGTTTAATTTTGGCATATACTTTCTATTTTTTTTTACCGTACCGCAAGCGTAAATATTATGTTCGTGTAAATATTTAAATAACAATGGGCTCGTGTACCAATTATCCACATATAAATGGCGATTGGATCCTAAAAATGGTTTGACCAACGTGGCAACAACAGCCCCGCCAACACCTAGATTACAGGGATCAACTATCTCTGTGGTTGCTCCACAGTAAACAATAAAATCAACAATAACACCCGTATTTACATCACATAAAACAAATAATTTGACACCGAATCTGTTTCTTTTATTCGGTAAGTATTGTTTTATGGACAAGCGACCCTTAAATGGAACAATGCTTTCGTCAATACAAATAGTTTTATATGGCGTAATAATATTTCTAAACTTTTGTCGTGTATGAGATACACATTTCTGGATTTTCGATAAAATTGTATTTTCTTCTCTTTGCTCAGAAAAATGGAGCATGCCAAGTATCATAGAAAACCTGTTGCGTGTCATTACTTTCGAAAATATCGGAGAATTCAATAAAATATCTGTGGACCAATGTTCTTCTATAGATAAATGTTTATTTCTGGTCATTAACATTATGACTGCAAAAAACATGTACATCTCTGGGACTGTTACGTCGTACCAAGCATGTAAACGAGAATGCATACGCAAGTCTACATTCAGCACAAAGTATCGATGAAATTTATTGGTCATATTGACAATCATCGACACAAAATCTGTGTCCATAAAATATTGAAATATGTCGCATTCAGAAGCAATTTCCGACGGCTCTAAATGGATTCCAGATTGAAAATCATTGAAGTCAGCTACTTCGGGTGTACGTCGTTCCGAGGTCCATTGGAAGGACGGTTCCGGCTCATGACCTCGATGGTGGCCATCTCGAGACGTCGAAGGTGTATCATTTGATGGTTCTTGATGGGCAACAGTTGCTGGCTGTAAAATAAAAACAATAATTCATTGTGGGAAGTTAATTAGCCAGTGCGTGAGAAACAAGTATTTTTCTTTGTTCTAAATTCTGCCCGAAAACAATAGATCTTTACGGCCGACAGATCCGAAGATATTATTGTACTCCAACTCGAGTTATCGGCTTATATTGTGTCTAATTCATCATGAAATTTGAAATTACTACTTGCGCTGTTGCAGATGGGTTATTGCTATACAACAAAACAAAAGCTACAGATTTATGACAGTTAGTTTAAGTTTATTGTTCCATTAGTTAATATTTTTAAGGTAAAACTTTTAAGAATCTCGTTATTGTTAGAATGTTTTACTTTGATCAACAAAACAAAATCTTTAGGTTTATGGCAGAAGCTCAAGCTTTATTGTACTACTGCAAAATATTTTTAGAGCATAATATTTGAAGACTGGTCAATAGCACAATTAGTTTAAAGTTCGATAATAAAAAACAGACATAAACATTAGCGATCTTAGAATTTCGTATATTTGGTAATTTGTAAGCCAAGATATCATTTTACAAAAAGAAACTTAATTTGCATTAAATTAAATTCTCATTAATTACGCTACGCTTTACCTATTTGTAAAGAAAATAGAATATAATTAAAATAAGCTAAAGATTAAAAAAACGTCTATGGTTTTTATGTTTCTTCCCAAGCATTATTGGTATTTGCAATTTTTTTAGGTTGGTAATACTGACATGTTGACTAAAAAAGTACGTTTTATTAGACATTCGTACATCGGTTTCGAACATTCGAAATTCTATCATTCATCACCATTCTTCATTCTATCTGAAATATTTTATTTACATAATTAACCGATTCGTTGCGGATGGCACGTTTCAGTGCCATCACTTCTTTTTAAGTGTGGCGTCAGGCACGGATATGTGTCATTTTGAAATCGATGATAACTCCTTCAATTAAGTTTTATGGAAGTTTTACCTGAAACCAAACTATCTTCATTTTTCACGTATATTAAGCTCGTAGCCTTCGTTTCTGGATACTGTAATATTTTTAAAAAAATAGGGGGCACCAACCTTTTTGGAAGTTGAAGTATTTGATATTAAATCATCATATGATAATAAATTATAAATGTATTACAGTAAAGCAGCTAAATCACTTTGCTGCGGTTGTCTTTAGCTTGTCTTCTATAAAATTTTACACCCGCTCTAAATAAAGATAAAATTTAAACAATAAAAGTATTTATATAGAGATGTTTCTTCTCCTCTTTTAATTACAACTCTCTAATCCTTATCTATAAAGAAATATGCATATACGTCGTAATCACATTTGGGTATCGATAGTGGGTAAATTTTATGTCTCGAAATATGGTAGGTACCTACTTACATAAAAAATATCACCGTGCGTCGTACCACGCTATTTTAAACTACGCGTATCAATATGGTTGTGGCTAATATGAGTCATGTCATGCTCATGCATGATGCTACGACACAAAATTGCATTTGCCAAAAGCGCTTCGAAAAAGGACTGTATTCACTCTAAATTAAAGGTTTATTTTGGATAAAATTGTATAGACTTACAAAAAAATGGAAACAGACAATGGACGGTCGGTCTAGGAGCGGCCGGGACCGTCCATTGTTTATTGTAACAACACGTGGTATAAATTTTTTTCTTTCGCGCATCTTGTTTTTTGAATTACTTCTGGTTTACTATCCTTAGTTATCAGACGTGCTTACTTTTCTTGTTATTTACCTTACCGATGACTTTCGCTTGTTTACTGGACTCTCGTGTTTTTATCGATTTTGGTTTTGCATTTGTGACGATTTTGGCTGTGTAAAGTGGACTCTGATTTTGCGTTGTGACAATTGTGGCTTTGAACTGGACTCCGTGCGACTTCAGCCTGTGCACACATCTCTACTTGCCGTGAACTTCAAGTAAGATTCTTTTTTATACATAAGTTATTGTTGCTAATTGACGGGCCTGTTGGTCTAGTAGTTAGTGAGGTGGGTTCGATTCCCATGCAGGTCAAACTTTGTATGATGAGCACAATTGTTTATTCTGTGTCTGGCTGTCATTATCTATAATATATATACAGCCTTGGCCAAAAGTATTGAGCACCCATGATATCTTTCAGTTTTATGCGGAGTATCAAATAGAAATAAAACAAAACGTTTTATATGGGTTTATTTTACTATTTATTAATAGAAAATTAATATTTTGTGGGTCCACCCTTTGCCTTAATTACGGCAGAAATTCTTTTTGGCTTCTTAATTTGTTCCGACAACTCAGCAGCGAGCTCTGAAGATGTTTTTTTCCTATTTCTTAACGACTCTCTCAGTAACTGACGATCTTGACGGTCTGTGGTGATGCGTTTGCGCCCGGTTCTCGGTCTATTTTCATGTGATCCGGTAGTAGAGAATCGCTGAATAGCATATTGCACGGATCGGCGCGAACATTTCACAGTTTTAGAAATCTCTACTTGTGATTTCCCTTGCTCATACAGAAGCTGTATCTGCACACGTTTTTCTAAAGAAAGTTCGTTTTGTTTTGGCATATTGCAACAATAACACTTAAAACTTCTGAAATAAAATACAAAAGGCGCACTAGATCACTGGATGTGTTCACAACGAGCGATGGTAGCGAACTGATAAATAAATACAAAAATTGTAAAAAACACATTTTATTGCACCCAGGTGTTTTATTGCTAGCTGTGCGGCGTGGGTCATTGTTTAAACCTTTGTAGATGGCCGACAAAAGAATTCTTCAACAATAGATTTGATTTACTCCCATACTTTCCGTGAACGAGCGAAATTTGTAAGGTGCTCAATACTTTTGGCCAAGGCTGTATATTTATAAAAGAAAATAGTAAATATGTATATTTATCGGTTGTCTAGATCCCATAACATAAGCTTATCGTACTAGTCATAAAATGATGAGTTTTTTCAAATCAAATCATTTTATTGTAGATCTACTGATAAATATTATGTAACTAAATAAGTATTATTACTAAATATAATCTATACGTCTATTACTCTATACAAATAAATAACATTGGAGTGTCTGTCTGTAATATTAAAATAACTGTTAAAACCTCCATAAACCTCTTTTGGTGTACTTTTTACAAATTAAAATAGACAACACAATGAAAAACACGACTAAAAATACGTGTCTCTTTTATTTTCGTTTCCAATAGAATTTTCATTCTTTTGCAGTTTGAAGAAAATGGAATACCATTCTTCGAGTTCTCCGGAACCTGAACCATTATTTAGCGTAGATCCTTTTCTAAGTGCGCCAGTTCCTGGACCATCATCTGGCATGTACCATCAGAATCCATATATGGATATTCCAAGTTCGCCAATTCCGGGTACATCATCGGCCATAGATCCCGTAAGCGTGGAATTGGAACGAATGATGTCTCCTCAAGAAAGTGAGCAGTTATATGACATTCCAGGCTTACAGTTATATGAAGACGAAGAACTGTATGGAATTCTAACCGGGAATAACGAAGAACTCTTAAATGAGTTAAGCGATGCAAGTGCGAACGAGGATGCAAACATTGTCGATTCTCACGCCAATGAACAGAACGAAGATCCAGAGGAAGAGTCTTTAGAAGAAACAACTGGCTGGTTTCCGGGTAATCCCAGTCAGATGTTACAGATACCATTTACGGGGACAAGTAGTATATTGCAGCCACATGACGCAGAGGTCCAAAGTCCTTTGGATTATTTTTTTTTATTTATGAATGCCCGCTTTTTAAATTTAATATTAAAATGTACAAACAAGTACGGTAACAAATTGAAAGTAGAAGCGACAACTGCACGTTCTCGCTTTAGCAAGTGGACCGATCTAAGTGTCGCCGAATTAAAAACTTTTATTGGCATAATATTACTAATGGGCACCATAAAGCTGAACAGAATGGTGGACTATTGGTCCACTCATTATTTTTTCCGTCTTAGTCCACGCCTATTTATGTCTAGGGATAGGTTTTTTTTAATTTTAAGAGCTTTGAACGTACAAGATATCGAAAGGACGGAGAGTATATTTAAAATAAAATCTTTGATCGATTTGTTCAATGAGACAGTTGACGCCGTATATTACCCATTGAGAGAGTTGACAATTGACGAATCTCTTATTTTGTGGAAAGGGAGACTATATTTTCGTCAATATATCAAAGGCAAAGCCCATAGATACGGCATTAAGCTGTACATTTTAGCCGACGCCAACGGTATAATTTTAAAAATTCACATGTATGCAGGATACCAAGACGTACAAGTAGGAGGTAGAAACCACGTTAAAAAAGTGGTGCATCTGCTCATGCAAAAATATTTTGACAAAGGGCATGCTTTGTATTTGGACAATTTTTATACCAGCGTAGGGTTGGCTGATGAGTTAATAGGCAAAAACACGTATGTGACTGGTACCCTAAGACCAAACCGTATAGGAAATCCAAGAGAATTAAAAATGTGCAAATTAAAGCCTGGTGAATCGTGTATATTACAAAACAATAAAAAAATTGTCGTCACCAAATGGCAAGATAAACGGGAAGTATTATTTATAAGTACTGAACACAAAAGTAATTATAAAGGGACTACTAGTCGCCGTGTACGCACAATAAAATATAAGCCGGCCGTACAAATAAAGTATAATAAATATATGCGGGCAATAGATCGACATGATCAGATGCTAAGCTATTATTGCTGTGAGCACAAGACCCTGCGCTGGTACAAAAAAGTCATAATACACATAATCCAAATATGTTTGGTGAATGGTTATTTACTTTTCAACGCAAAAAACACTACAAATAAAACTTCATTATATAAATTTATAAAGAGTGTAATGCAAGAATTGTTACCAATGCCCAATGTATCAGAACTTTCTCGTCCTCTATCACAGTCAAAAATACATTTACCCGCCAATTTACCAAAGAGAAGTAATAATACCCTAAGAAAAAGATGCAGAGTTTGTTACACAAAAACTAAAAAAAGGGTATCTGTTATAACTGGCTGTCCCGATTGCCCTGGATTCCCAGGCCTGTGCCTTAATGATTGTTTCAGAGAATTTCACAAATATTGAAATTCTATGTTAGTTAATCGGATCTGATGTAATGATTTTTAATAAATATTATCATCTAAGTCAAAATTTGGTTAAAATTAAAATTGTAATTGAATTAAAATTTGGTTTTATTTAACTTTTGTCCGGTCTTTATTTGATATTAAAATTACTTTTTTATTATATCTAATATTTTCTGCATCTTTATATTTCTTTCATATGGTTTAAAGCGCAATAATTCATTTGAAACCAACTGGCCAAAATATTTACATCCATGGACGTCCAATATAGTCGGGCCATCATCTCTTTCTGTGCATGTTGCACTGTCCACCATTTCTTTTTTTGTGTACGTTGAAGTATCCTTACATGTTTTTTGGTTTGGTATAAATTCCTGTTCCCAGTTTTCTGAGTCTTCCCAGCGTTGTGAATTCTGTACTATCTCTTCGTCATCGTCGCATTGAGTTTCATTTTCTGTATCGGGAATGTACTTTCTTTTTCGCTGTAATTCTTAAACAATAAATAAACATTATCAGTATCTTGCCAAATATTATTTTTTTCTGACAATAATAATTTTCACATTTGTTGTGTATCCGTGAGAATGTTTGGATGTTTTTGTTTTTTCACACAAAAACTACTGAATGGATTTCAATGAAATTTAGCACAGGTGATAAGTCTTGGTCTGGAATAGCACATAGGCTACCTTTTATTCCGATTATAGGTTCCTGTGGGACAACGGGAAACAAATTCTACGCGGGTGGAACCGCGGGCATCGGCTAGTATCAAATAATCATATAAAATAATTATATATTAGTACTACTATCATTATTATTACTATTTAATCTAACTTAGCAGTTTTTATTTGCGTAGTTTAATTATAAACAATTGAAATTTGTTATGCAAAAATTTTTAGACCCAATTTAATACCTCATAATCAATCAAATTACTAGGAAATGCAAAATAAGTTGAAAAGGTTGAGCACATCTGTATTAAATAAGTCACTTACCTTCCATTTCCACAAATACACTTGTTTCGCCACTTTTTATCGCTTAAAACAACGTGCCTGACCGTTCACGTTAGATTTCACATGTAAACTAAAAGTATTCGAGCTTTGAATACGTAAAAAAATGTCAAAACACTGTTTTCTTTTCCGCATGGCTGAAGACACAGATGAGTGTCATTTAATCGTATGGCGTTGGGCACTGATCAGTGTCACGTTATTTTTGTTCGACGCCACGGCTAGAAGTTAGTGAAATTAGGCATCGCAACGAATCGGTTAATATGTCTTCTGGTGACGAGAGCAGACCTTCATCACCAAGTTTATTACAAAATATACACCGTGCCAAGAGAATTAAGTTCTCAGTTGAACCTGTGAAAGTGACCTGTGTGTGTGAAGGAGTGAAAACAGAAATGATATCAAAGCAAACACAGGTAACGACTGAGGATATTGCAACCTCAAATATGTACCAGCGCAGTATATGGGACAAAGACGAATTAAAATGTGAAGTTTCACATTTACCTAATGTGGGTTTTGAAGAAGAGCCAAAGGACCCGTGGGTCCTTTGGCTCTTGTGCGACCAATCTTGCGAATGCCTTATTGCGTGCAATAAGGCATTCGCAAGATTGGTCGCACATGAATTAGATAGTGTACCAGCGGAGAAGCGTTCGGTAACTTACACCAATATAATTAATATTATACGTAAAGTACGACACCAAAAAGACTTAGATGACATTAGTTTACCGAGCTACCAGGATTCCGATTAAGAAATAATAAATGATTGAAAAGGTTATAAGTTTGATTATTGTCTAATTAATAAATATCCCAAAATAAATCATAAAATCTGTAAATTCGTTCATTTATTTATTTCAAATACTTTTCAGACGTGGCTTAATTCTTTCTTAACCCTGTGCTCTACATAAATTATATCTTAAAAACATTTTCGGAGGGATCATATAGCTTGACGAACACTATAGGAACTATATACCGAATTACCGAAACAAAACAGAAAAGTCGAGTTCTCTGCACACATATATACATAATAATTAATTGAAATAATAGTATACATATATTAGAAACCTATGAGTGCAGGCTTAGGTATAAGGCGCAATTAATATTTCATAAATATATGTAATATTTAAACATATTATATCGCTTAAACATATACACAAGTAAAAATATCAAAATCATTCTTGATTTTTACTTATTTATGTTAGCGATCAATAGGTTAAATAATACAACAAGCATTTAGTAGGTAACTGTATGCTGATTCATATCTTAATTAAATCGTATGTAAACAAACAACGATCGATATATCAACTTAATAACTCTGTATAACGGCTGTATCTATTTTTTTACAACAATAATATTCTCAAAAGTAACTTATTTCTGTAAAAAATATGTTTCTTTCGGTCTACAAACACCAATACCAGGCCACACTTACAGATTTCATCGTGATTTTTAATAAGATTAATATTTGCTCAAAATTTTTAAAATAAAAGCAGATAAAAATAACTTACCTCTAAATCAAATTCGTCCAAAGATTCTGTTTCCGAAAATTCTTCGTCATCTGAGACTCCTTCTAATATGCGAAGAAGTTCTTCCGTAGTCATTAAATTCCCACTCATTATAATAGTCACTTAATATAAATCTTGAACTCGATATCACAAGTAAATTAATCATAAATATTATTCATTCACTTCACTAATTTCTGGTCGCCGCGCTTGTGACGTCACGATATTGTCGTCTAGTCGTGACCATGGCGTACAGGGTACTGATAATTCGGGTTGCGTTAGGGATGCGCTTGAGTTGGGATTAGTGAATATCGAAATTCGACCCAACCAAATTTTATTTTTGACTATGTAGCTTATTGAATGATTTTTAAGACTGGTTTTATAAAATTAATGCTGCTTTATCCTAGTACCAAATTATACCTAAAATAATATATTCCAGAGGAAAGTTTCGAATCGATCTTTGATTTGAAATAATGATATTATCCAACATGCGCTACATCACTAGCGGTCACGCAGTTATGACTCTGGCGTGTGAGGACATTCTTTTTTCAGAGTTTATTTCTTTCTTTTTAACGTAAAATTTCTCAATATTTGTAATGCAATTTAATTAGTTTTATGGAAATAAATAAATTTTGGACCTTCTATTTTACAGGTATATAAATAAATAGGCATTAAAGTAATGTTTAAATAGTTTATTTCGTGTTTTAATGTACCGCTGTTTTTGTCACATATTTGTGTCGTTGGCGCTCAGGGACAGTTTTCGCTTGTCACGTATTTGTGACTCTGGCGCTCAAAAGGTTAAACCTTTACAACTTTCTGAATATTAGATCTACGAATTTGCGACTTTCACTTTTAGTGTTTTACAAATTCCTTCGTAATGTTGACGTAGTCGTTTATCTTCTACGACTTTGTGGCCGAGCAATCGAAACGGACACCTTGCGGGCTGGTGGGCGAGCTAAGCTAGCGAAGCGCGGGCGCGCCAACGAGGTGAACGAGTAGCTTCGCTGGAATCGTCGGATATTTCGTTAGCTTAGCTCGTTAGGTTCGTCGGTAGCTCGCGGTGTGAACCGAAGTATGTAAAGAGGTGAAACGATGTTCGCCCGCCTAGCCCGCCCGCCCGCTAGCTGGCGGTGTGGCCTGCGCTTTCTCGACAGGTTTAGACCTGTTCGGACAAGTTTTTGCTTGCTCGTGGACGATACCATTTGTTGCGTATGTGTGTGTAGGTGCCTGTTAATGTTTTACCTGTGTGTTTTTGTCGAGTTAGAACCTGTTTTATGGGTGATACCATTAGTTTACGTATTTACCTTTTGAGGATATGCAGGGTGCTAACTACGTTTCTTATTGATTGGTTTATGGTTTCATTAGGTATTGATAAAACTTATTAACTATGGGAGATGGAAACTATCCCTATGCTTAAGAATGTAACAACGAATTACCTATCTATTTTGCCTAGAAGAAAATGGTTTTTATTGTTTAATCAAACTCTTAATTATCAATCAATTCTTCTTGTAGTCGCCAACAGTCTCCCCCTCAGTGCGTTACACTCCATCTCGTTGGGGCGACGTTGCTGGTACGATCAGGATTAGGCGCGATGCTGGCCGCCGCAGGACACCCGCTGCAGTTCGCACGTCTACAATCCTGGTTCTTCCGTCTGGTCCGGGATGAGTGGCGACTATCTCGCCGCGTGGCCACGAGTACCGTGGCAGGGTGTGGTCGACGATCAGGACTATGTCGCCCAATGTAGGGTCCTGATAGTGAGGACCTTGGTTGTAGCGTGGCGAGAGAGTTGGTAGGTACTCTTTCAACCACCTTGATCAGAAATGATCGGTCAAGCGTTGGGATGTCTTCCAATTGGGAGAACCGATGAGTTCTGTGTCGTCGAAGGAGCCAAAGAGGGTAGCTCCGCATGAGCGCCCGATGAGAAAATGGTTCGGGGTCAAGGCTTCTTCTTCTTCTGGGTCGGTGCTGACGGAGAAGAGGGGTCTGGAGTTCACGATGTGCTCGGCCTCCAGAAGCAATGTGTTGAGTATTTCTTCCTTAGGTTGCCGCTCGTGTAGTGTTGCTGAGAGAGCGACTTTTAAGGATCGCACCATTCTTTCCCAGGCTCCGCCCATATGGGGGGCTCCAGGAGGGATGAACTTCCAAACGATGCCCATTTTGTTTACTTCTTTTCCCAGAGTCGCGATGGCTGCAGTGATTTCTCTGTTGGCACCGATGAAGTTGGTTCCGTTGTCGCTCAGGATAATCTTCGGTGTTCCTCTTCTGGCGATCATTCTTCGTAGCGCGAGGATCATGGAGTCGGTTGATAGGGAGTTAGCCAATTCTAGATGAATCGCTCTTGTGGTGAGGCACGTGAACAGCGCTCCCCAACGTTTCTCTGTACGTCTTCCAATGGTAACAAACATAGGTCCGAAGTAGTCTACTCCTAGGCAGGTGAAGGGAGGGCTGGCCTTTGTTAGACGTTCAGGTGGCAGATCCCCTTGAGGTGTGATCTGTGGAGTCTTCCTCCGAATTCTACACCATCCGCAGTCTCGTGCTACTTTTTTTACCAAGTATCGAAGCGATGGTATCCAATATTTCTGCCGGACCTCATTCATCACGGTGTTGTGGTTCCCGTGATTGAAAGCTTCATGGAGGTATTTCACTAGCAGCTGGGTTATTCGGTGACGTTTCTCCATCAGGATCGGATTCTTGTATGAAGCTATGAAGTACTTGGCGGCTCCGATGCGGGTGGATAGTCTGATGAGCCCGTCTTCTAATTTGATCGTGAAGTTCCTCAGGTTGGATGTCGAATTGAGGTCTTCTTTCTTACGCAGGGCAGCTAGTTCGTCTGGGAAGCTGTCTTCTTGCACTCTTTTTATCAGCAGTTGTTCCGCCTTTTCTATGTAGAGTGCAGATTTTGGAAGAAAGGCCGCTTCTTTTCTGCTCGGTCTCTTTTCCGACGGATGGATCTTCTGTTTTTGTGTCTTCCTCCAGGCTGGGTCTTGGGTTCTTCTGGTGATGAGTTTTGTGATGTTCACCTTTTTCTTTATTTTTCGCTTGAAAACGTCTATGGCTTGTAGGTACCTTGCTGTTGCGTGAAGTAGGCGTATCCAACTGGAAAATCTCTCTGGATCGGGCACGATGACAGGTATGACTTTCCTGACGCTTAACGTGATGGCGTTAGGCTTTTCCTCGCCCGTATCGGTGATAGAAACTTTTTCTCTTCTGTAGGCCAATTTCTGGGATCTTCACGCAAGAAGGCTGGGCCATTAAACCATCGATGTATTACATCGAATTTAGACGGGGTTTCTCTGGTAGCGTCGTCGGCTACGTTGTGTTTCGTCGGAACCCAATGCCATTCTTTATGCTTTGTCAGCTCTTCTATCTCGGCGAGACTGTGCGCGACGAAGGGCTTGAAACGCCTAGGGTCTGATTTGATCCAGGTCAGTGCTGTTCTGGAGTCGGTCCAGAAGTATCTTCGGGTCGTAGTCAAATCCATTTCTTGGCTTGTACTGTTGGCCAAGCGGCTCCCCAGTAGACACGCTTCGTAGTTCGAGTCGAGGTATTGAAGTTGGCTTGAGAGGTGACACTCTAGCTTTCGCCGTTAGCAGCTTTACTTCCACGCGATTGTCCGGATGTTGAGAGCGCCAGTACACCGCGCAAGCGTATGCCTTCTCACTTGCATCGCAGAATGTGTGCAGCTCCCCCTCGGTCGCGTCGTATGTGAAACAGCGAGGAATTCGAAGGTCTTCAAGTTTCCTTAAATCTTCAAGCCACTTTCTCCACTCCTCTTCTCTTGGTGGAGGTAATATCTCGTCCCATTCTAGGCCAGACCTCCACAAGTTTTGAAGCATCACTTTTCCCTGTACGGTTATGGGTGACGCCAATCCTAAAGGGTCGAAAACCGACATCACTGCGCTTGTCGCTTCTCTCTTCGTCGGTGCGCGTTTTTCTTCCTTGGCTTCGTCGGGGGTGTTCCGTAGACTCAGAGTGAAATGAAGACTGTCTTCTTGGACGTTCCAATTGAGTCCCAAGGTTTTCTCGACTTGATCCTTAGGTTCTCCTAGCACGATGGAGTTCGTCTTGGTGTCTGCGTCGGTGAACTCTTCAACCGTCGAAGGGTCGTTGCTCGCCCAGCCTCTCAAGAGGAATCCCCCTTTCTGGTGGATCTCATTCACATCTCTTGACACTTTGGTAGCTGTCGCTATGTCGGGAAAGCTTGCTATGTAATCGTCCATGTAATGGTTTCGGTTTATCGCTCTGACGGCTTCTGGACAGCAATTGGTGATCTTGGTGGTCTTCTGCATTTCTGTTCTTTACATATATAGCGGTACACGGCGAGCAGGCGGCTCCGAATATTAATGCCATTCTGTATTCCTTATTTTTCCAAAGAAATCGGAGGCTGTCTCTATCTTCTTCATTGATTTTTATTCTCAGGAACATCTCTTTGATGTCTGCGACGACACGATCTACTGGCACGATTTTCAAGTAGGCTCTTGATATTGTCCGCGTTGCATTCACTGTCGATGCTACAGCTTGGGTATCTTGCGTGGCTGGCTTCGTCCTTTCTTCTGAATGTAAAATCACATGGTGGCTTCTCTTGCATTTTCCACACGGCTTTGCTTTGCAGCTGAATCTTCTGTCGCCCCAATAGGCATTTGAAACATATGAAAGCTCGCTTGGCTTGTTCCCATCTTTCTTCTATGGAAGCGTTGACGAACTTATTGCATTTCAAAAGTGCGTGTTCCCCAGCATATTCAGGACAGGCGATCTTTTCTGGTTTCTTGGTGTCGTCCTTGCATGAACAGACTGTCGCTGTTTGTGGTTCATCTTCTTCTTCTTCATCCGAATCTTCCTCGTTCGATGAATGTTCTTCTTCATTGTGCCGTGTGACTCGAGTGGCGTTCACGCCGCGGGAACCGGGAGGTCGCATGCGGTTTCCTAGTCCTTCCTTCTTCACCTTGGTACCCATGAACTCGTGCATTTCGAACTGATCCACCATTTGGTTGAAGAAGTTCATAAGGCTGATGAGGATTGGTTCATCATCTTCTTCTTTGGATGCTCTGTAATCGTACCACCTGAATCGCACCAGGATGCACATCTTCTCAATTATACGATTCGCTATATCACTTGAGTGCAGATAACTTTGCTTCTTCATTTGTTTCACAACGCTGACTGTATTGGCCACTGCTCCAGCGTATCTCACCAACTCTCGCGTCTTCAGACATGGGGGTCAGCTTCTCTATGTTTTCTATCTCGCTTCTTATCAGATAAGTGGGTCTTCCGAATCAGCGTTCTAATGCAGTTATTACCTCTTCTGGATCCACTTGTGTATAGAGAAGGGACTTCACTGCTTCTTTGGCTTTCCCTTTTATTGCTCTTCTTAATCTTCCCATTTTCTCGATTCCACTGAAGAGAGCCTGCGAGTCCTTGTATGTTGCTTTAAAGGCCATCCAATCTCTTGCGTCGCCGTCAAATTGGTGTAGCTCGCTGACATACTTCGGCGCGCGTTGCATAACCGCTGTTGCCTTGCTGTCTGATGCTGATTTGACTACTTCCAATATTGCTTCGGCCAGCTGACTGGCAGGGGTCGTCGTGGGTGGCGTCGTTTCTGCTGTGTGCGGCGCTTCCTTTGCCTTTGACACCCATGCTTCAGTAGCCTTTTCAGCAGCGGCTTTGGTCGCGGTATCTTCTTCATTATCACTCAAGTCCGTATCGTCTTCGCAGACACGCGTTAATTCCAACTTGGTGTTCGCCAGCTTAGCTTTCATCTTGACTTCTTCCAATTGTAATTTCTCTAATTCTAATCTGGCTTCTATTTCTTTCTTCTTATTGCTTGCTTTGTTTGAAGTCGGCTTTGCCTTCTTTTTATTTTCTACCAAGGTAGCATCGGCTTCCTCGACCATGGTTGTGTCTTCGGTAAGAGCGCTGCTGTCTGTCACCTCTTCGGAGGTGATAGCTGACGTTTTCGTAGTTTCTTCTTCCGAGGTCGAGCGCGTGCTATCTCCTTTACGGCTTCACGTCATCATTATTTATTCACTTTCACAGCACTTATTGTCAATATTGTTCAGTAACTTACCGGTGTTTATATGTTAGTCCTTTAGCAGAAGACGCGTTGAAGCGAAGGCGTACACACACACTTCGACTTATACAGTACATACACACATTAAAGCTTTAGTTCCGTGTCCTTTATGTACTCACTAAACACCGTTCACGTAACGCTTATGCACTCACTAAACACCGTTCACGTAATGCTTATGTACTCACTAAACACCGTTCACATAACACATATACTCATTACGCACGTTAACATAACACTAGCAAAGAATTAAAATAGATGAATACATCAGTGATGAAAATACAGTTTCCTATGGCGTTCCACAAGGGAGCATTCTGGGCCCCACTCTCTTTCTGTTGTATATAAATGACCTCTGCTCAATGTCTCTGCCATATACAAAAATATTCACTTATGCAGATGACACTGCTCTGTTTGTCTGGGGTCCGAATTGGCACACTGTTAAGGAAAGAGCAGAATACTCCTTATCTCAGGTCATGAGCTGGCTAACAACAAATCTGTTAACGCTTAACCTATCTAAAACCAACTATGTGCCCTTTTCCATCACCAAAAATAAAAAACCATCACCTGATTTCTCTATTCGAGCTCATATCTGTAGTTCTCAGGGTAATTGCACATGCCAAGTACTCAACCGTGCGGAATTTGTTAAATATCTTGGTGTACATATTGATAGTGGACTGAGGTGGGACAAGCAGATAGATGTTGTAACCTCGAGAACGAGGCGTTTGATCCACATATTTAAATCGCTGAGGGAGTCTGCACCCCCCGACAAACTTAAACTGGTCTACTTAGCCCTATGTCAGTCCGTTATCCAATATTGCGCCACCGTGTGGGGAGGAGCTGCCAAAACGCACCTGCTTGGTCTGGAAAGAGCACAGAGAGCGGTCCTGAAAGTGATAACAATGAAACCATACAGGTACTCTACAGCACAACTGTACTCGGACTGTCAAGTACTAACAGTTCGTTAGCTCTTTGTGCTCAAATCCATACTAAGGAAACATCCATCTGTGCCCCTACCCGACCCAAACAGACGTAAAAAAAAAAATGCCTGTTTGTCCTCGTGCCCCTTGTAAAACAGCTTTTGCTAGTAGACAGTTCAGCAGCCTGAGTAGTAGACTATACGACAGAATCAACCAAAAGCTGAGCATTGTGGGACTTTCCAGACACAGCGTTAAAAACATTGCAGCTGGCTGGCTCCAGCAATTAGACTACCAAAAAACAGAAGACTTACTTGCTCGCATTGAATAATACCATATAACACACTTCCACATTTATACTGACACTCCCCACCCTGTACCTCACCACACCACGCACGCACACACACACACACACACACACACACCCTCACACACACACACACACACACACACTCACAAGTGCTTATTATGCTAAAATAATAATTTACGTCACGCCATTCACATTCACGCTGACACGATCTCCATTAAATGCTCCACGTTTGAGTGAGGACTGACTCCCAAAATACAAGCCCTGGCTTAGTTTGGGTATCAGTTTCAGTACCTTATGTAATAATTATTATGAATATTGCAGCTATGTACCAAACTCTTGTGAATGCTTTCTGTGAAATAAACTTTTTTACTTTTTTTTTTTTTTTTTTTTTTTTTTTTTTTTTTTTTTTTTTTTTTTTTTTTTTTTACTTATGTACTCACTACGCACATTCACAAAACACTGGAACAAGCAGGGCTTCGAGTGACACTGGGCTTCGAGAGGGCGCGGCGTGGCTCGTAGTCGACCCTCCCAGCTATAATCTTCACTCAGCAGGTCGTGTGCCCGCCAACAGGTCTTCCGTGGAGGGCCTAGCTTCGAGAATAAGCGATCTTCCTAGTCGTTTATTCCCAGCAATAATCTTCGGCGGCACACGTAGGGCTTCGAGTGATACGGGGGCTTCGAGAGGGCGCGGCGTGGCTCGTAGTCGACCCTCCCAGCTAAAATCTTCACTCAGCAGGTCGTGTGCCCGCCAACAGGTCTTCCGTGGAGGGCCTAGCTTCGAGAATAAGCGATCTTCCTAGTCGTTTATTCCCAGCAATAATCTTCGGCGGCACACGTAGGGCTTCGAGAGGGCGCGGCTCGTAGAACTAATCTTCACATAACTTACCAAGATACGTAAGCTTCTTGTAAAACGTTGCTTATCTTCATATAGCGATATATCTTCAAGTAGCTTCTGTATTCTTCGTGTATCTTCAGACTCAGGCTTCAGTTCTTCAATCCGGCTGCAGAAGGACCAATTCTTGTAGGGGATTCTTATTGAAACACCTTATTACTTACACTTTTCATTTATTAACCCTTTTTGGGATAAAGGGAATATTTTTACCACCATGTTTGTTGGAGTAAAAAGTTCAGTGAATGTTTTCGAACGGTCTATTTTTTCACATTGGGAACACTAATAGTTAAGTGTCAATAATTTGACATCAGACAATGACAGCCCGCTATTTAAAACTAACTGTAACCCTCACTCCTTAGTAACAATAGACCTAACTGAAGATTCTATATTGAAACATAATAACAGTTGCTATAAAGTAAGTCAAAATAAAATAAAGAAATATGCAAAACTAAATAAAATCATAAATAGATGCAATAAATTCAGGAAACAACAAAAACACAGTTTCAATAATATTAAACTAAGGAAAGAACGTGTTTTTCTAGTAAATAAACTGAAAAATTATGAAATGAAATTAGAAGATAGTAAAAACATTTATCAATTTGACACTCAAAGATACCAGTCTGAAATTGAGGTACTTGAAGAGTCACTCCATTCACTTTATATTAAATATGTGAGCTCTCAAAAACAAATAAATGAACACATCCTTGCTGCAAATGAGTTAGTGCAAATGTGTAAGGATGACCCAGCTAGAGTGGACCTGATGACTCTGGGCTCTACTCAGTGTTCTTGTCAGGGGGAATCCAACCTTGAGAATCTCCAACCTGTGGCAACGGAGAATCCGTCCCGGTCTGGGGAGGCTCGAGATTGTTTTACTGCTCAGGATACACCTCAGATCATACAAGGTTCATCTCAAGTAGCACAGACAGAGGCTTGTGGCCTCACTTGTTCTAATAAAGTTTGTTATAATTCTATTATGTTCTCAGATAGTTTAGGGAGAGGGTTAGGTAAATTATTGAATAACAACCTTAGTCTATCTGCTGTTAATAATTGTATGCCAGGGAAATCCTACAAAGAGATAATGGCATCGTTAATTGGGAATAAATATGATCAAAAGGCCATTATTTCTGTGTTAGTAGGTAATAGTACTAATGTAAAACAAGATGACATCACTGATAGCGTCACTGAAATCTTGAAGTTTAATTGTCAGAAAATAATATTGTGTGCTTTTCCTTACTTTGAGCACTTGTCAAGTAGGCAAAATCATAATATACATATGCTAAATAACCATATGCATTTATTAGCTAATTGCTATAGTGACAAACTTATATTTTTTGACACCAACACTTTTGTTGAGAAATTAAAATCGACTAGGGATACTGCGTATCTGCCCATTAGTTTTAGACGTCAAATAGCATGGCTATTAGCTTTTAATATAAACTCAGACATAAGTAGTATGTCGAAGTCTACTGTAATTACAAACATTAGTAATAATACTAATATTAAGGTAGTTAGTGATACTAATTTAAACTAGTAGGTAAGACAACAGATGGTACCAATAAAAATGTTTTTAATCGCACTGTCACCAAGGTATCATCTAGCTTTCAATTATTTAATTGTAAAAAAGGGGCTAAGCAGAATTCCTTGAAATTGTTTCATCAAAACATTCAAGGGTTTTCTTCCAAACAATTGGAAATTGAATTGTTTTTAGAAAAAACAATGTTTGATATTATTTGTATAACTGAACACTGGTTGAAAGATTATGAAATGATGATGCAAGATGAATGCAAGAAAAATATAACTTCTGATGATGTACCTTGCGTACCAGCCGCCTTTAATTCAACAATTTCGAAAATTTTGGACGAAGGACTTGATAAAGTAACTTTACCCAAAGATATTCCTAAGTTTGCAAACATCAAAAGCACTTTGTATCGCCATCGAAATAGCACTTATAATATGAGTAAAATCACTTTCAATGACGTTAAAACGGTTGAGGTTCCTCAAAAATTTCAATCATTTTTGTTAGCAGATTACTGTTACGGTAACACACGCTTACTCATTTTTTGTTCCCAAGAAGCTAAAGAAAAATTGATAGTTTTAAAAAATATATTTGGTGACGGTACATTTAAGAGTTGTCCACCTCCATTCCAACAGCTCTACACCGTTCATGGTGATTTAGGAAGTAATAATCAAAGCACAGCTATGACGCCATTATTTTACGCTTTAATGTCAAACCGTAAAAAAGAAACATACGAGATACTTTTCAGACTTGTTAAATCTCAAATCAACGATTGGAATCCTACATCATTTACCAGTGATTTTGAAGAAGCAGCTATGTCTGCTATGCGTACAATTTTTCCAGAGATAAGTATCCACGGCTGTTATTACCATTTTAATAATGCTATTTGGAGGAAAGGCCGTGAATTAAATCTAACAAAAAATAAAACTTTAAGACGTCAAGTAGCCCTAAGTGCGGTGCTTCCATTATTACCAGAGGAACGTATTTTTGAAGGCTGGTTTTATATCGCTAGCGAAAGCCCCGGTGATAGCCAAAGTGAAAAATTTCGGCAATACATGCTATCGCAGTGGCTTCAATCGAATTTCGTAAAAGTGTGGTGCAGTTTTGGAAAACGACACCGTACTAATAACTTTGCCGAAGGGTGGCATTTTAAATTAAATAGTGCCATAGGCAAAAAAAAACCTAATATTTTAAAATTGCTTACGGTGATACATCAAGACTCTAACTTATACAGCGTGAAAGCAAAACAAAATCCAAAACGGCGGAAGCTACATTCAATCTTGACAGACCAATATATTATGGATTGCCAAATGCAACTTCTTAATTCAGAAATAACTGTAGGACATTTTTTAGAAAAACTTACGTAGGTATTAATCATAATAAGTAAAGTGCTCGATGGTTGTGTACGTTGATGTAATCTCTAGGCTTTGTGTGCAATAATTATTACTGCCTACTGTTATGACCTCGACTACTTTCTTCAATACTTGTGAATTTTTTATTGTTGTTACCCTCTATGATGTTTTGTGTTCATGTTTTTTCACTTTGATTTTGTATATGTTTTTTATTTTGATTTTGAAATTGTGCTAATTTATTGACGCTATTTATATGTAAAATTAATGTGTAACCTGTTCTGATTCCTTATACAATATGTAACACAAAAATGTGACACCGTATACCTATACATATAAGCAAATGTGACTTTTTAAAAATTAGTACGATAAGTTTTTTTTTGTTATTTTTATCTTGATTTCGTGATATTTTAGGTATTTTATTTAATTTTGCTCTTGAAAGTGTGATAATTTACTGACCCTATTTATGTGTTAAAATAATGAGTAAACTTTTCTAATCACTTACATAACGTAAAACGTAAAATCTTGCCACCATACATATAAGCAACTCTACGAAAAATAGTGACTTATATTTCAAAAGGAAACAACCTGAAAGTCTGTTTGTAGTGTTTAATTGTAATATAATACAGACTTTTTTTATTGTAATCTGTATACACAGATTTTCAAATCATAATTTTTAGTTATAAGGAGAATTTTATTCATAATTAAAAAAATATTATATATAAAAATATTGCGAGTTATCGCAAAGTTGATTCTGTGATTTTTACTGTGATTTTTATTCCTTAATAAATGACTGATTTTTATTTCAATTTTGTTTTTTTACCAATTAAAACCACCAGTCTTATATTATTTAGTGGGAGCAATAGACCCAAAAAAGAATTAATAAATTATTCCCATTCGTCCCACCAAAAAATTTTGAGGGACCATCGGGAAAATAAATAACGAATTCCCGTTCGTCCCCCTCGGGGGACGAAGTCGAGGGGACGAACGGGATACACGAATTAATTATGAGAACTATAGTGTGGGCAGTTGTTTTAACCGGAAATCCATGCTTCGTGGAGGTTCACTAATATTAATTAAAAAATGTATAAAATCTAAGACTCGCACAGACATAGTTAAACTATCAGTGGAACATAGCATTGAACTGTCCTGTGTTGAGCTAGATAAGCATTGTATAGTGTGCGTTTACAGACCTCCTAACTATCAAAACTACTCTATATTTGAGTCAGTAATGGAAGATGTTGTGGCAAAACTTGCAACTGGTAATAAATCAGTAATTATTTGTGGGGACTTTAATATTAATATTTTGGAAAATAATTCAAATAGTAGCAGATTGTTAAGCCTCTTTAAATCATTCAATCTTTCAAATGTGTTTTTGGAACCAACGCGAATAACTACGGCTACTGCTACATGTATTGATAATGTTTTTTGCGACTGCGACTATTTAGATAAAGCCATTGTAAATTATCTCCCGTCTGATCACAGCGGTCAAACCGTTACTTTTGAGTCCAACGCACCAATTCAAAAAGTACTGATACAAACTAGACCTATAACATCGGGTAATTTAAATAAGTTTAATAGCACTTTAATCAGCAAGTTAAGTGTTGAGGGCCTAAATTTGAATAATGGTAATATTATGTACAAAGAATTATTTTCATTAGTCCAAACTGAGTTCAGTCATTTTTTTAAGCAGAAATCTAAAACTATTTGCCCTAAATTCTTATTCAGTGACTGGGCAACTAAAGGAATCAGGAAAAGTAGAGAAAGATTATTTGAACTGTATGGCCTTAAGCCGTTTATTAACACAGAAACTTTTACTAAGTATGTTGCTACTTACTCTAAAACTTTTAAAAATATCTGCAAAGTAGCTAAAGCTTCATTCCTTAGCCACAAGGTTAAATCAGCAGATAATAAAATTAAGGCAGTTTGGAAAATTATTAACAATGAAACGAACAGAAGCAAAAGGCATAATAATGATTACACGCTGGACACTTCCCGCGGTCTCATTAGTGATAACATCGATGTTGCTCAGGAATTTGCAACTTTCTTTACCAATATTCCTATTAAAACTACAGAAACTTTAAATTCTTCGCCCGCACTTGCTATTGATTTATTAAGAGCGAATGTCTCAGCCTGTCCCGTGGAATTCAAATTTAATCATATAAGCCCGGTGGTCGTTTTAAAGGCATTTAAGCAACTTAAGATCAAAATTACCGAAGATTTGTGGGGCATGTCTACTAAAGTTTGTCAATCCATTATTGAGACAGTTGCACCCTATTTGGCATTAATATTTAATTTGTGTGTTGATCAAGGGGTTTTCCCGGATTTAATGAAGTACAGTAAAGTTATTCCACTCTTCAAATCTGGAGACAGCAAAGATACTAATAATTATAGACCCGTATCGATTTTGCCGGTTTTCAGCAAGGTGTTTGAAATTAACTTAAAATGAAATAACTGAAAATTTTTAATATGTTTGATAGTTCTGTGTTGTTGCTTTTCCGTTCTTCTGTCTTCTTGACATTCAAATTTACTTGGAGTGCAACCTGGTATCATGCGCACTTGTGATACTTTTCCCATAATATTATACTCGGTATAATTAAGCATGTCGTTCGGCAACTAGAAAAAAAAAACTGTTTATTTCAATTAATATAGCACTTGCAAAGATTCTAAATCATAAACCTAAAACAAAATACCTAACCTCAAATTAGTAAGTTAATATTCTTGAACAAAATACTAATAGTTTTATTTTACATTTACATTACCTAGGTAGATTATATTGTGTGTAGTACTTACATCGAAATGATCTTCACAAAAATACATTCTTCTATTTGTTGATATTGATAAACAATGAGCATCACTCCTGCTAGCAAGTGTTAACCATTTTTCCCGTGTAGGTTGATTGTTTGGAACGTATATAAATAATTTGTCTGGCGTTTTTATGGTTGTGCTTTTACACTGCACTATACAGTACTTGTAATACGAAGAATTCATTTTTAGAAAACGGTTGACACTCGACACATGTTAACAGTTTTGTTTTGCAGACTGTGACGTCATTCAAGACGCCATGACACTATTCAGCGTTTTCAGGGAAATCTAAATAGTTTTTTAAAAACACAAAATACGTAATGTAAATATTGCTATTTCTTTAAAATATAGGTTTTTTGAGATAAAATAGATATTAAAGTATTTAATTAACTAAGTTTTCAAATTTTGTCAACTAGCCTATTACTCGAAATCTATAAAAGAATGTCACAATGTAAAAAGAATAGTGAAATCTCTTTAAAATATCCTCCATTATTACGTAAACATGCATTAACCCTCCATTACTACTCGTCAGCTGCATACAAATATGTGAGAGACATGTACGGCAATCTTCTACCACACACAAGAACTCTCTGTCGCTGGTATGGAACAATTAATGCTGAGCCAGGATTTACAAATGAATCGTTTGAAGCTCTAAAAAAGAAAAGAACTTCAAGTCAGCAACCTCTTATATGCAATCTAGAATTCGACGAGATGGCTATTAGACGCCAAAAGCTTTTTCACAATCAACAGTAGCTTGGTGCTGGTCCTCAAGAAGGTGATGGAGATGATCATGTTGCGTCACAGGTGTTAGTATTTATGTTGGTGTCAGTGACTGAAAATTGGAAACTTCCTGTAGGCTATTTTTTAATATCAGGTATAACTGCAGAAACAAAAGCTAATTTAATCACTACATGCTTGCATAAATGTCATGACGCCGGAGTTACAGTCGTAAGCATGACATTTGATGGATGCCCTGCAAATTTGTCAGCTGCAGAAATTTTAGGGTGTAAACTGACGAACCCAAATGATTTGGTGACCCATTCTCCACATCCATCTACACAGGAGAAAGTGTGTATATTTCTTGATTCATGTCACGTCATCAAACTTATAAGAAACTCATTTGAGAAAAAAGTGGCAGCTATTGATTAATCTAAATAAACTGCAAATGAAAGATGGTCTTAGGTTTGCCAACAAACTTACACCACGGCATGTGTACTTCCGTAACCAAATTATGAAGGTCCGTCTTGCTACTCAACTCTTAAGTAAGAGTGTAGCCAAGGCATTGCAGCTATGTGACGAGGATTTGAAGTATACACAAATCGCGGACTCGTCGGCTACAACACAATTTTTGGAAACGTTTAATGATTTTTTTGACACAATGAATTCAAGAAAGTGTTATTTTTATGGGTTCAAGCGACCAATTGACGCCATAAATAAGTCAGAAGTACTGAATTTTTTGTCAAAAGTAAAAAGATACATATTAAATTTAGAATTTCAAATAAAATGCAGAAGAGTCGTAAAAAGAAAAGATTTAGATCCACGTATTACTTTGTCGATTTCAAAAAAGAAAATTGTTGAATCGGCTAATAAAACAGGATTTATAGGATCTTTGATTTGTATAGAATCTCTAAAAACTTTATATCAACATGTAGTAGAAGAAAAAAAAAATATGACATATATTTCTACATACCGTCTAAGTCAAGATCATCTAGAGCTTTTCTTTGGGGTCATAAGAAAGCACGGCGGGTACAATAATAACCCCAACGTCTTACAATTTCGAGCTGCCTACAAAAAAACCCTGAACCATTTGGAACTTCGTTCATCATTCACGGGTAATTGTATACCTTTAGATAATATAAACATTCTATGTAATTCTTCAACAAATGTTATTAATAGTACGACGCCCTTAACCCTTAATTCGACACTGGGAAGCACATCGACTTTGAAAAAATCTGCAGCATTTTTTTTAACAATATTAGTTTTTTTATATATGGAATAACTTGGTTATGTCCTACATTATAACATAAAAAATAACTGTCAATGAGCACCTGCCCTCGGCCGGTCAGTCGACGCCGCAACGTCAGGGAGGATGAACGCGTCACGACCGCTCTCGGTAAGTCTCGATTTTTTTTTTTTTGTTCTAAAATAAATAATTATTTCTTTTCTGTTTATTTCGTAACGTATTTTTATATGTACGTGTATACTAAAATCATAATATTACTTATAGATTTTTCGTTATTCTCTGCGAAACTTGTGTGTCCAGTTCTATGTTCTATGTTATTGGGTTTGGTTTCCGCACTTAGTCCTTTAACCCTTTGAATGACAATGGCAATTTATATGCCATCATGTTCTCATTTTCACATTTTCGACAGTACAGACGAACAGATTGTGGTTATTTGACTTTTGCAACAGAGAACGAAGCACTAAATATAAAAAAATATGACATGCGACCTCATTGACATCTGTCACTAGTCAGAGAAAGACTCGTGACGAAGTACGTATTTTGTGGTTTTCAGTTACATCTCGATTTATCTCGAAATCTGGAGTACCTTTTTGTAAGTAATTACGAGGTGCATTCAATAAGTACCTAGCCTCATCGCCAGAGGGCGCTGTAGTTTCAAAAGAGTTTTACCACAGTGTAGCACATTCTTTTTTAATTCTTTTTTCAAATTTTCATTCCAATCCCTTCACTTGTTTTAATTTGACAACTTATGGAAGCGAACGTGTCGATCGGTTTTACAAAAATGGAAAAAGAGCAATATCGTTCGGTGATTCGATTCCTATTTTTGGAAGGGAAAACGCGCATCGAAATCAAAGAGCGCTTGGATGCTGTGTACGGTGACTCTTCTCCATCGATGGCCACCGTCAAGAATTGGTTCAACGAGTTTGCACGTGGCCGTACGTCGGTTTTTGATGAACCACGTCCAGGTGCACCGAAAACAGCTGCTACGGAGGAAAACATTAAAAAAATCTATGATCTCGTATTGGCAGATCGCCGATTGAAGGTTCGGGAGCTAGCTGAGACTGTAGGCATTTCAGAAGGAACAGTGCATCATATTCTTCACGAGGAACTCGGCATGAGAAAGCTGTCGGCGCGATGGGTGCCGCGTTTACTCACACCAGAAAACAAGCGCAACCGTGAGACCACATCTGAGACGTGTTTGGCGCTGTTTAAGCGGAATCCAGCGGAGTTTTTGCGTCGTTTTGTGACCGTCGATGAAACCTGGATCCACTGGTACACACCAGAGACCAAGGAGCAATCAAAACAATGGATCCAGACCGGGGAACGTGCTCCAAAGAAGGCGAAAACTGTAAAATCGGCCGGAAAAGTTATGGCCACCGTTTTCTGGGATTCACAAGGTGTGATCTACATCGATTACCTCGAGAAGGGTAAAACAATTACAGGGTTTTACTATGCCGATTTATTGGGCCGATTCGACGCCGAATTAAAGAAAAAACGACCCCATCTGGCGAAGAAAAGTGCTGTTTCACCACGACAACGCACCGGTTCACACGTCTGCCGTTGCCATGGCCAAATTGGTCAAATTACGCTACGAATTGCTGCCCCATCCACCGTATTCTCCAGATTTGGCCCCTTGTGACTTCTTTCTGTTTACTAATCTGAAAAAATCACTCGCCGGGAATAGATATGGATCGAATGAGGAGGTCATCGCCGCCACGGAGGCCTATTTTGCAGAGTTTGACAAAAACTATTTTTCGGACGGATTAAAAAAGTTGGAGCATCGCTGGGCTAAGTGTATCGAACTAAAAGGAGACTATGTTGAAAAATAAATTCCCACTTTTCCAAAATTTTCGTTTACTTTTTGTAGGCTAAGTATTTATTGAATGACCCTCGTACATTTATTCTATGAGTTGTTTATTATTCTTGACGAATCATTGAATATTTTTGGAAAACAATAAATATTATTTACGTAATTTTCAAAAATCATGTCGGCAATATATATGCCACTGTCTGTATACCGTAAGGGTACGACGGCAACATGTTTGCCAATACCAGTTTAGTACTTACCTATTGTTTTACATATTTATATTTTTTTTGTGTATTTTATAGGAATATGGATCGTCGTGGGGTGAATCTGAGACCTGATGAAGTAGAAAGTGCGTTATAAGAATTATTTGGTTTCAGTGATGGAGCGAGATCTGAAGATGAAGCGGAGGATTCCGATGTGGAAGATTTATCTGGTATGTTGTCGTCAAATAACTATGACCCAATCAACACTACGATCTTCCCAGAACTAAGCCCTCGACCAACATCATCACCTCAACCAGGGCCCTCAAATGAAAATGTTATGCAGCCACCCCCACCAAGAAGTTCACGACACAGTCCTTCACATATAGAACTTGAACTTCAAGAAGATTTTGATCCATCAGAAATTGAGGACTCAGACGGATCTGATGCAGATGAAGACGAATGAAAAAAAGTGGCCTGGTCACAGAATCCCGTAGTTTCTCTTTTTGATTCTTTTCAATTACAACCAGTTTGGAACATAGCCAATAGGACTAGGCCACTCGTATTTTTTTAAATGTTTTTTGACTCTGAAGCTATCGATATGATTGTAACCCAATCTAACCTATATGCATCACAATGCAATGACCAAAATTGGGAACAGACGTCAGTAACAGAGATCAAAGCTTTACTGGGCATAATGATTCAAATGGGCATTCACAAATTACCCTGTATAGAAGATTATTGGTCCAGTGACCCATTACTGCATGTTGTTGAAATTGCTGAGACAATGACATTGAAGCGGTTTCAAAAACTTATGAAATATTTACATCTCAATGACAATGCCAATATGCCGAACAGGAACGATGATAACTACGACAAACTGTATAAAATAAGGCCGCTGCTAGATTACATCAACATAAAATGTCAGACAAATGCCAAAAACACATATTCTCAGTCAATTGACGAGTGTATGATAAAGTTCAAGGGGCGATCTACTCTAAAGCAATACATGCCCATGAAGCCCATAAAACGGGGCTTCAAGGTTTGGGCTAGAGCTGACAGCCACACAGGATACTTGTATCAGTTTCAAGTGTATGTTGGAAAGACCGAAAACGTCGAAACAGGATTAGGCAGTAAAGTTGTCATGACATTATGCCAGTCACTCATAAATGACACCTATATGGGTCATACAGCATTTGATAACTTTTTTTCTAGTCCAGCTTTACTACAAACATTATACAATAATGGTATATATGCAACTGCTACAGTCAGAAATGACCGCCAAGATATGCCACTAATTGTAAAAAAGCCCAAAGCGACTGGTAATAAAGAAATTGATGAAAAGATAGCAAAGGCTGTAAAAAATGCAAACCAAAAAACAAAAAAGCTGAAAAGAGGAGAATGGAAATGGAGGGTAAAAAATAATGTTGGCTTTATTATCTGGAAAGATAACAAATTAGTAAGCGTTTTGAGCACTGCATTTCATCCAAAGCAGAAAACATCTTGTGAAAGAACTCAAAATGATGGATCTAAAAAATCATTCCGCTGTCCGCTGACAATTACAGAATACACAAAGCGTATGGGAGGAGTGGACCGGTTTGACCAAAAGAGAACCCCGTACGCAGTCGGAAGAAAAAGCTCGAAGTGGTGGAAACGCATCTTCTATTTCCTTATTGATGCTGCTATAACAAACGCGTATATATTGTATGCTTCTAACAGACGTAACCACACCGTATTGTCTCAAAAGGAATTTAGGCTGACATTGTCTCGAGAATTAATAGCAAAAGCAACATTCCGAAAGAGACCCTTTGCCACCATGCCAAAAATCGCGTCCAAAAAAAGTAAGTCTGTACAATCGGAAGAAAGTGAATCAAGGCAAAAGAAACTATTTGGAGTGCCTCGAGAAATTCGTTTTTCTGAGCTTGGAGCTCATTGGCCTGTAGAATTACCCACCTATAGAAGGTGTCGCTTGTGTAGTAGTGCACACAATAATCAACGATCCAGGATACAATGTGATAGGTGTCAAGTGCCATTGTGTGCAGTGCCTTGCTTCAAAAATTACCATCAAACAGATACATAAATTGGTAAGGCTAGACTGATGGTGGTTTATATGTTGCCATTATGTTTTTTTCTATCTAATAAATAAATAAAAAATAAAATAAAAAGTTTAAAAAAAGTAAAAAAATATATGATTCAAAGTAGTGAAGTTTTATTTCATTATCTAGGCTCATTCCCTCTACCAGTTAAAGGGTTAAGTGGCCCATTGTGCGTGAGCCATGGCGGCCATCGGTGGTTATTCCAGCCAGCCCACCTCCCTCCAGAAGTTAGCTATTTCTCCTGGTCTATTGAGAACATCCGTGTAAAATTTGGGCGCTCCGAGGGTTTCTGTTCTGGTCTGGGCTACGCCTGTGCATTCGAAAATCACATGCGCAACGGTTTCTTCAGCCTTCATGCAGGCCCTGCACAGGAGGCTGTCCGTTATGCCTATTGTGTGGAAGTGTTTGTTTAGTGAGCAATGTCCCGTGATGGTCCCAGTCACCAGACGCAGATCCTTTCTGTCCAGGCGTAACAGACGTCTGGTTAGCCTGCCATTTAAATACGGCATTGCTTCCCTAGACTGCCTGCAGCCTGGTGTCGAGGTCCACCAGCTCTCCGCTTGTGTGTGGGTGTGGTCCTGAAGCCACCTGCGTATCTGGTTGAATGGGATGGGCACGATGGGCTCGGGTCCATAGGCCGGCGCGCTGGATGCCCTTCTGGCCAGTTCGTCAGCAGCATCGTTACCTATTGATCCGCTGTGTCCTTTTATCCATTGCAGTGTCACAGTGTTGCGGTTAGAAACTGTTATTCGTTCTAATGCATTGTGACATTCTAGTATTAAGCTCGATGTTATGTATTTTTTCCCTAGGGATTGGAGAACTGAAGCACTGTCGGAGAGTATACGTATGTGGGTGTCTGTGACTCTCCTGGCTTCTGTCGCGCATGCCGCTTGGATAATGCCCACACATTCCGCCTGATAGACTGTGTTAAACATTCCCTGTGTGTCCAGTATACTTCCCATTGCCGGATTCTCGAGGGTTTAGTATGGTTTTGTGATGTGCAGTGTACTGGACATTGCCAATGAGACAGAAAACTAACAATTAGTTTATACTAATTGTTAGTTTAGATAATAGTTTAGGTAATATAGATATTAGTTCATAATATTATTATTATGAACTAATATCTATATTATGTATGATAAATGTTATTTATGATACCTAACAATATTATTATTTACAGGTCTTCAAAAAAAACATCACGTGCCTCAAAATTATTAGCTTTAGTGCCACCAATTAACGCTCTATCGGACGTAGAAGGCCAGACCAGTTCAGATGAAGAACCAGATTTGCCCCATGGCCAGGAAATTGATGATGTCCCATCAGATGCACCATCCATACCATCGTCATTGGAAAACCTGAATATTTTGGACAGCAACAATGGCAGTGACGATTCTTCTAACGACGAAATACCCAACAGCGAGCCAGAAGTCGAAGAAGAACTACCAGTGCCTCTCACATCAATTATGGGGGAAGTGTTGCCATCAACCAGCCAGGTAAACTATGATGTTATTCCGACCTTATCATCAATCAGTCTGTTGTGGACATGTCACCGGCTCCTAATATTGTCAATACCAGGTCAAAACGAAAAAAACCCGTCTATACCAACACTCGCATTAGACACGTCAAATCAAAAAAGCGTAAGACAACCAATTACAATTGGAAAAAAGGCAAGTTCCTGCACAAGGCTGAAATTATGGATTGTGAATTCGTTTTTGACATGCTTAACGACGACTCACCTATAGTTTATTTTCATAAATATTTTTCTGTGGATATAATCAAAGATATAGTCCATAACACAAACCTCTACGCAGTGCAAAGAACTGGACGGTCAATAAATGTTACCGAAGACGAATTTAATGATTTCCTGTCCATACTTCTACTTATGGGTGTTGTTAATTTGCCATCTTACGTGGATTATTGGGCCAAAGAACTGCGATACCCAGCAATAGCAGACATTATGCCTCTGAAAAAGTTTGAGTGCATACGCAGGAATATCCTTTTCGTAGACAATTCCTGTCCCGATTTGGATCGATACTTCAAGGTGAGGCCGTTTGTAGAGAAGGTGAGGATGAACTGCCTAGCTACTGAAGAGGAAATGAGGTATAGCATTGACGAAATGACAATACCGTATAAAGGGACAAAGGCGGGAAATAGAAGACAATATAACCCCATGAAACCCAATAAGTGGGGTTTTAAAAATTTTGTCCGGGCAGGTATTTCGGGTATTGTTTACGACTTCCTGCTATATGGGGGTGAAGATACATTTAAAAATATTCAGTTTTCTCAAGACGAAGAGACCTTAACCTTAGGAGCCAAAGTAGTAGTCGCCCTTTGCAAAACCATACAGACGCGCGCATGTGTCGTATATTTTGATAATTATTTTTCTACATTAGATTTGGCAATTTAGAGAAAATTACGGCATTTTCAGTCTTGGGACCATACGCCAAAACGTGTGCGTTACCCAGGCCAGATGTTGTCGAAATTGGTCATTTGAATCTTATAGATAATTAGTTTTGCGGCTTCTGTAATTGTTGCGCACATTTTTAAATTTGTTGCGCTTATAGTTTTTTAATTATTTCACAAAAACATTTCCTGCTGGGGTAACGTTACCCCAGCCAGACCTTTTTCTTTCTAATGGGAATATTTAAATAATTACTAGCTATAAAATTAGTTGTCTAGATGAAGTAAATGTTGTGCCTTATTTTGCATTTGTTCTTTCATCGGTTGCGAAGTTATTCGAGATTTTGCTGGGGTAACGTTTTTGGTTTTGCTAGATCTTTGAAATGGTTAAGCGGATTCTTATCATATTTTGTACATGGCTTCTTGGGAATTAGTTTAAATTTGTTCTGCAATAAAAAAACCAAAATAATACATAGCTTAAAGGTTATTTCATTAAATAGAAAAACACTTCAATTGGTCCCAGCACTCTCAATAAGAGCTCTAAAGACTTACTTTAAACGTTATTTTAAAGCTTGTAACTGCCTTCAAATGTACGTGAAGTTTCATTAGTATCCTGTAAGTATTTAACAAGTTATGATGATATTGAGTTCTTCACGAGCACGGTCTTGATGCGCGCGGTGTTATTTGGCCACTGGATTGGATATATGAACTGAATGTTATGTCAATTATTAGTTTTTTAGTTCAGTTGTATATCAGTAAAATTTCAGCTCAGTACATTGGATAATTAATGAGATAATACGATTAAAGTCATTAGGAAGTGAATGACCGTGGTAACCCGACCAAGTTTAGGTGGTTACGAAAAAGCGAAAACGCAAAACATTATGGTACCTTCCAAAATATGTAGGATAGTGTTACAAATTTAGTACAGACATGTACACAAGTTTTAAAAAAACTACGTGATTATTAAATAATTTTTATTGACCGGTAATATAATCATTTCAATTGAACTTTTAAAGTATTATTAAACTTATACTTAAAAACAATCACAGATTAAAATTACAGATAGTAATTTTGCTTTTTTGAAATTTTCTATTATTTTTTAATTAAATTATAGATTTCAGTATACACAGTACACAGTTACAGTTTTTATTTAAATATACACATATTGGACTGTGTAATGATCACAGACAATAAATAATATACAATGGTTTTTTTTAGTTAACACTAAACTTACGGTGCGTACAAACTATATAACATAACATGTTCTATAACATTTTTCATAGTGTGGTCATGTTATTTAACATTGTTGTATAACATTTTACATAGAGTTGTAGTGTTATATAACATGTTACATGGTCTGCACGCACCTTTACGTATGTCTACTAATACCTACTTATATCAATTAAAATCACAGATCAATGGTCAGAATGGAAGATAATAATAATATTTTCATAGTACAGATATTATTATATTATTAATGTATTTAACAGTGTACGCGTCTGTACCGAAATTGTAAGGTGTATTATACGAAACATTTCAAAAGATAGTATAATGTTCTGCGTTTTCGCTTTTTCGTAACCACCTAAACTTGGTCGGGTTACCACGGTCATTCACTTCCTGATGATTTTAATCGTATTATCTCATTAATTATCCAATGTACTGAGCTGAAATTTTACTGATATACAACTGAACTAAAAAACTAATAATTGACATAACATTCAGTTCATATATCCAATCCAGTGGCCAAATAACACCGCGCGCATCAAGACCGTGCTCGTGAAGAACTCAATATCATCATAACTTGTTAAATACTTACAGGATACTAATGAAACTTCACATACATTTGAAGGCAGTTACAAGCTTTAAAATAACGTTTAAAGTAAGTCTTTAGAGTTCTTATTGAGAGTGCTGGGACCAATTGAAGTGTTTTTATATTTAATGAAATAACCTTTAAGCTATGTATTATTTTGGTTTTTTTATTGCAGAACAAATTTTAACTAATTCCTAAGAAGCCATGTACAAAATATGATAAGAATCCGCTTAACCATTTCAAAGATCTAGCAAAACCAAAAACGTTACCCCAGCAAAATCTCGAATAACTTCGCAACCGATGAAAGAACAAATACAAAATAAGGCACAACATTTACTTCATCTAGACAACTAATTTTATAGCTAGTAATTATTTAAATATTCCCATTAGAAAGAAAAAGGTCTGGCTGGGGTAACGCTACCCCAGCAGGAAATGTTTTTGTGAAATAATTAAAAAACTATAAGCGCAACAAATTTAAAAATGTGCGTAACAATTACAGAAGCCGCAAAACTAATTATCTATAAGATTCAAATGACCATTTTCGACAACATCTGGCCTGGGTAACGGACACCGCCAAAACAGGCTAAAGGGATGTGAGAAACTACTCGTGGACGACAAAACCTTGAAGAAAAAAGGTAGAGGATCTTATTGCCAACTAGTTGACAATAGTAATAAGCTCGCAGTGGTCAAATGGTTCGACAATAAGGTAGTCACTTTAATCAATACCTATGCCGATGCCTACCCAGTGGGAAAGATAAAACGCTATAGTAAGGAAGTGAAGGCTCGCGTTGACGTGGACTGTCCTGAGCTTATAAAACATTACAATAACCACATGGGGGGCGTCGACCTTGCCGACATGCTCATGGCACTATACCGGACTACTTACAAAAGTCGACGCTGGTACACTGCCATTTTTGCTCAAATGATCGACATTTGTATAAATAACGCTTGGTTATTATACCGAAGAAATTGTAATCGGCTGGCAGTAAGGTATATGCCATTAAAGTTGTTTCGCTGTCAAGTAGCCAGAGAGCTGCAAAATAAAGGGAGATCTAGATTACCTATAAGAAAATATATGAACAGTAGAACTGATGATAGCGTCCGTTTTGACGGAGTAGGACATTGGCCGCGCTTTGGAGAATCCTATGGTCGGTGTAAATACTGCACCAAAAATAAGACTGATGTATATTGCGCTAAGTGCAATCAAAGGTTGTGTTTAGTACGTAAGAGAAATTGTTTTTATGATTACCATAGCAAGTAAGTGAAACTATTAATTGTTTTAGAAAAGTTTGACTGATTAGATAACTATTGATTTTTGAATAATATTGATCTCAAGACGGGTTGTCATGTTATAATAATTAAGAAGATTTGGACTTTTTACGTTTTATACAATTTTATAGAAGCCAAATAAGTAACAATAATGTCATTTTAAATTTTAAAATTGTACAAGAATACATATTTTCATTATACACATGCATTTTATTTTTTTCATTTCATAATTGCATAAATAAAGTTTTTATAAAAATTCTCGAACGATTCCTTAATTCGGCCATGTCCAATATACTGGACATCGATATTTACAGTTACTCTATGGAGAACCTGGCAATGTCCTGTATACTGGACATGCATTTTCTCAAAATCGAGATATACTAGATTTTTTAATTATTTTTCCCGGTTTTAGGAACATCTTACGATGACAAAAATATATTAAAAAAAAATTTCAAGAGTTTTTTCTCTTGCCAGATTAAGGGTTAAACAGACACGACGATACGAAACGATACGAGGAAAACGAAATATTGTCAGCAACTAGATGTTTAGAATCTGATATAGAAGCTGAACACAACTGTTATATTTTTTCCGATACTCTCAGTTCCCAACAAATACCATTAGGTTCTCAATTGACAGTCGGTTACATATCTGGCTACATTGCTCGAAATCTCACAAAATCATTAAAATGTGAAGAATGCGTGGACGCATTAAGAACAGCAGAAAGGCTGCCACACCATCAACTTATAAGTATTAAAGACATGGGCGGATTGTTATATTCTTCAGAAGACGTATACAAAATATGTGTCATCACGGAAACTATCATACGAAAACTTATAAACCAAAGTGGTGGAATTAGCCTCTCCACGAAATACTATTACAGTTACATTACTGTAAATACTTTGGAGCATTTTATTCACACGGAGGTATTTACATCTTTGGTTCAGCATTCATTTTGCCAACCAAGTACACTGACTCATAGAATTCATTTGATTCGGGCGATAATTAATAAATATACTACTATTCGTTTAAAACATGATCAGATCAAAGCGTTGATTATTCCACAAAAAGGCAAAAGATGACTAAACTCATATTATTTAACCCTTTTTGGGATAAAGGGAATATTTTTACCACCATGTTTGTTGGAGTAAAAAGTTCAGTGAATGTTTCCGAACGGTCTATTTTTTCACATTGGGAACACTAATACTTAAGTGTCAATAATTTGACATCAGACAATGACAGCCCGCTATTTGATTTTTTTTCTGTGAATTGCATTCGTAACTGAAAAGTGGAGTATTTTTGAATGGTGGAAGAAATCGAAGAAAATCTCCGTAATCTGCTATTGTCGGAAGGTATTATTTTCACTTATTCGTTTTATTTGGGTTTTGTGACCATAATGTGTTGGATATTTTTCAAATTCTATGCTTCGTTTTTTCCTAGTGTAACTTTTTCAAGGTGGGTTGCATGTTCCCCCTGCCCGTCGGCTACTTTGGTGTTGTCGTAACTGGTTTTTTGGTTTGATTTGTTTATTTCATATTTCACAATAAATAATCTATCTAAAGGGGTGCTAAGGTGTACAACCAAAAATACTAAAATGTTTGTGTAGGGGCTTTGGCATGGGTTATGGATTTTTGCATGGGTTATGGATTTTTGCATTTTTATTGCAGATGAGTCGAAAAATATTGAACGATTTAGAGATTGAAGAAGCTTTAGATGAAATATTTGGCTTGCCAGGAAATCCAGAAGAATCAGACGATGACAACGAATCGGAGGGTGAAGAACAATATAGTACAGCTAGACTCGAAAGTATATTGCAAGGATTAGATGATGAAGTTACAATACCTAACAACCCAGAATCGGCTGCACTACAAGATAAACCACAAAATGAGAATTGTAGCCCATGTCCTAGTATCTCTAGGAATACCGAAACTAATCCCGACCCTCAACCTCCGGTATTACCCAGGTGTTCTGGTACAAGACCTTTATCTCCCGATAGAGGACTATCGGGAGATAAAGGGAATCAGAGCTCGAGCTCAAGTTGTCAATCACAGGAGTGATTGACAACTTGAGCTCGAGCTCTGATTCCGACTCTGAATCTGATGCTGATGAGATGGTCTGGAAAAAAGAAAAGTGGACATCCCGGCCTGAACCGCAATTTTTTGATGAGCAGCCTATATCGGCAAAGCGACGATTCACGAATAAAACAAAACCAATTCGTTTTTTTGAAAGCTTTTTCAGTGACAAAGTTTACGAGCTCATTGTTCTGCAAACCAATTTGTATGCTGAGCAGCGAAATATTGAAACATGGACTCCACTGACTCAGCAAGAACTAAAAGCTTTTTTGGGCATATTAATAATAATGGGTTATCATGTTCTGCCGTCTATAGACCTATACTGGTCTTCTGACCCCGGTTTCAGACTGGATGAGGTGGCTAATGTGATGCCCATAAAAAGATTCAAAAAAATTTTACGCTGCCTACATTTGAATGATAATGAACATCAACCAGCAAAAAATATGCCCGGATATGACAAATTATATAAACTTCGTCCTTTGATTGATCTCATAAACGAAAGTTGCCAAAATAATTGCACGGATTCAGGTTCTCAGAGCATAGATGAGTCTATGATTTTATTCAAGGGGAGGTCATCATTGAAACAGTACATGCCGATGAAGCCGATCAAGCGTGGGTACAAAGTCTGGTGTCGGTGTGATAGCCAAAGTGGGTACCTATTTGAATTTCAAATATATACCGGTAAGACCGATAATACTGTTGAAGAAGGGTTAGGCGCAAAAGTTGTCAAAAGCCTAACAGAGAAACTCATAGCAGCAAAAATGCAGAATGTTCACGTAACCTTTGACAACTTTTTTTGCGACTACAAGATTTTGGCGTACTTGTACGACAATGGTATACACGCGACCGGCACGGTACGAAGGCTAAGAGCAGACCTGCCTAAACTCATAAAAGGGCCTGGTGGAAAGAATCTGAAGTTACCCAAAGGAAGTTTCAAGTGGAGGGTGAAAGAGAACGTAGCATTCGTTGTTTGGCAAGACAACAAGGAAGTGTTATTAATGTCAAATGTCTTCCATCCTACGGTCGGGATAACCACGGTGGCAAGGACACAAAAAGATGGGTCCAAAGTAGATATTCGGTGCCCCCTTATCATCAAGGAATACACAAAGAGAATGGGTGGAGTAGATCGGTTTGATCGTCTAAAATCTACTTACACAGTTGGACGAAGGAGCAAGAGATGGTGGCTACGAATTTTTTACTTCTTGCTAGATGTCAGCATTACTAACGCTTTTGTTTTGAGTCAGAGTTGCAAAGTTAATCTCACGCACTTTGAATTTCGCGTTGCTCTAGCTAGAGGACTGATAAGTGGATTTACGAGTCGTAAAAGGCGTTCAGCCATGGCAAACTACATAATACGCAAAAAAGTTGCACAGGCTGATACTCGCCAAAAAGTTGTCGGTAATATTGCCGACGAGATACGTTATACCAATGTTGGTGATCATATGCCTTGCTCATTACCAAACTATAAACGTTGCCGTCTCTGCAGCACTAAAACCCACGACAAGAGGTCGAAGATAATGTGCGAGAAATGTGAAGTGCCTCTATGTATAGTGCCATGTTTTTATGCTTATCATAGGAAGTAATATTATTTCTTATAGTTTTTTTGTACTTTTTAAATAAAACGTTTAATTATATATTTGTTTTTTCTTATATTATGTCCTATTAGTACATACCTTATCATATTTTACATGAACAACTAGTTCTAACAACCATCCCTTAGCAAACATACAGGTGTCGCCATAGGCAGAGGGGAAAAAATTCCCACCATAAAAATAATAATAATAATATTTTTTTCTTTACATATTTTGATTTTTGACATAAAATGATAGGTAAACCCACTGACAGAATTACTTTAACTCTGCCAGTTCCCTATGCCCTATACCTTTATAGTTAAGGGTAACTAAATAAAATATATCAATTTTTTTATTTTTTTTATATATATTTAGTAGGCAAAATACCTACGTTGTCCATTCTGTAGTACTCCTGTCATAGTCTATAGGGAAGACATGTTGTTGCACTTTGTCGAAGAAAACGCGTAAGTGCCGTGATTTACATGGCGCTGAAGACCTTTTTGCCGAGAATAAATACACTTCCGCAGCAAATCTAGCGCTGTGGTAAATTAGTTACAGTTTAGACGAATTGTTATTATTTTAGCGCTGCAGCGATCTAAAGATTCAAATTACGAAGAATAGGACAATTCAGTTATTTGACGTAGCTTCTCTAGTACGTTAGTACTTATATCTCTATGCATATAGCAGACCTCTAACTTGTAGATTAAAATTTACTTATTACCGATTTCGTAAGTTCACCATGTCAAATCAACATTTTTTGATATCGACATTAAAATATTTAATCCAATTGAATCCTTTTCACAATTTATATGAACATTGTTTGCAAAACTGTGAACCATAATTTAAATGCTTAATAAATTCTGAATACAATAACTAATTCGACTAAGCTGAATAAATCAGTTGTACGAGCTTAATAAAAACAATGCGAGCTGTTATTCAAAATTTATTAAGCTAATTGAAACATTATTAAGCTCCTACTCAGATGTTCCTCAGATGTTATTCAGCGTTAAGCATTTACAATTGGGGCCCGCTTTTTGCTTGAATAACAGCTGAATAGACGGTACTCAGACGTTATTCAGCTTAGAATTCAGCTTATACTCTTCATGATTGCTCTTACTCAATCTTTATTTAGCTCGTCTGTGTTACTTGAGATCTCTTTGAGGCGCGCGTGGAACACAACGCGCCGTCGACCCGAGCTTGGTCCTTACCGGACAGCGAGCTACCCATTACTCGCCGTCCGCAAGCCCGCGCCTTCGGTGGCCGGGTATCGGCCTGGGATTCCCGACGTCCAGGTCTCCTGCGACAAATAAGGCCGTGAGGGCGCATGTAGGGGAGCGGCGGGACATTCCGTACAGCGGACGATACCGTACATTGTATTTGACAGGGACCGAATCATGAGAAATTAGGTCTATCCTTGTCTAACGGTCGCAACACGGCACTGCTGCGTTCTCCCCTCCCGCCCGCTCCAGTGACTCGTCAGGTTCCGCGTGTAAAGCATGTGTCACGTTTTCGCGCCAATTTGTATAAAAATTGCCGTGAAAGATTTACGCTGTAAGTACTATATTTTTTATTGAATTGTGTTATTTGTTTATGTAAGTTGTACGATATTGATTTAGGATTCGATTGATTGTAATTTTTCATTGAAATCACGAATAATTTTCGTTTGTTAAAACATTTCTCCCAAAATGGCGGCTTCGGGTGGGTTCGTACATTTTTGTACGGTATCACCCGCAAGTACGGTATCACCCGCAGGTCTTGATTCGATTTAGTTATTTACTGTTCTATCTTTATTTTCAGATGCCTCGAGGAAAGAAGCTTACCTGGTCTCCCCGCAAAATGAGACTCGCTATAGAAGAGGTAAACGCGGGCTCCAAATTACGTAAAACAGCAGAGAAATTTGGAGTACCAGTAATGACCCTCCACGATCACGTAAAAAAAGGTCCTGAATATAAACCCAGACTAGGGGGCAAAAGCCTGTTTTTACTACCGAGCAAGAAGTAGAGATCCGGGATGAGCTGATCAAGTTGTCTAAAATGTTTTATGGGATAACACCGCAAGCATTACGAAGAGGTGTTTATCAGTATGCTGAAAGAAATAAAATTAAGCACCCATTTAACAGAGAAAAAGAAGAAGCCGGAAAGGATTGGTTTTATGGTTTCCTAAAACGCAACCCAGAAATCAGCGTCCGAGTACCTGAAGCTACCAGCGTAAGCAGGATCACTGCTTACGCTGGTAGTTATTTTTCAAGAACTTAATTCACTTACTTGAAAATCATACCATACTTCCACATAGAATGTTTAATGTCGACGAATCAGGTGTAACAACTGTGCATAAGCCAGGAAAAATACTTGCACCAAAGGGTCAAAAACAAGTCGGTGCTGCTACAAGTTGGGAAAGGGGGAAGAACATCACAACAGATTGTTGCATGAGCGCCACAGGCCAATTCATTCCACCGTTATTCATTTTCCCGCGCATTCGAATGACACCAGCATTCGAAAGAGGTGGTCCTCCAGGTTCAATATACAGGTGCTCAAAATCAGGATGGATGATTGAGGAACTGTTCTTGGATTGGCTGAAGCACTTCGTTGAACACACCAAGCCAACTTTGGAGGATGTCGTGCTCCTGATTCTAGACAATCATGTGAGCCACATATCATTAGAAATTTACGAATTTTGTCGTCAAAATGGCGTGTTGATGCTTTCACTACCGCCTCATACATCACACCGTACTCAACCACTTGACCTTACATTTTTTGGACCTCTAAAGCTCCAATATCACAAAGAATGTGATCTGCACATGAAAACTAATAACTATGAGAAGCTGACACCTTATGACATTGCGCCTCTTTTCAACAAGGCATATTTGAAGGCTGACACTCCAGAAAAAGCAGTCAATGGATTTGCAGCAGCTGGGATTTGGCCTGTGAATCCTGACAAATTCTCTGATCAGTACGCTGCACCTATAGAGATTCTTCACACGGATCAGTGCGCTGCACCTATAGAGATTCTTCACACTGATCAGTGCCCTGCACCTATAGAGATTCTTCACACCGATCAGTTCGTGTCAGAAATAACCAGCAGAGAAGATATTGAGCCAATACCCTCAACTAGTGGAACCTCAAAGCAAACAACGCAGGAAGAAACAGAATCAGATGATCCCGGAAAAGACAAAGAGGATGTCCATGTTTCTTTTGGTGAATGTTCAATGGCTCTGCCGCAGAAAAAAGGCTCTGAGAGAGATACAAATTTGGAAAAAGGGAAAGGGAAAGGAAAAGGCCAAGGAAAAGCAAGAAAGCAGCATTCTGAAATTCTTACTTCAACTCCTATCAAAGAAGCCTTAGAAATGAAAAAGACTAAAAACTATCAAGACAGAAAAAGCTAAAGATAAACTGAAAAGAAAAACAAATCTAAAGAAAACGAAAACATCAAAAGTAGAGAAAAAGAAAGAAGATGGAAAGCAGTCGCACAAGAGAAAAATTTTAAACAGCTCGAGCTCTGACGATGAGTCTTTGATGCTAGGCGAAAGTGATGACAACGACAACGTCTTTTATGCAGAAGGAGAAACAGCTGTTACAAACGAGCTTTGTCTAATTTGTGGTGAATTTGGAAAAGATCGAGAGCTCTGGTATCGATGTATAGTGTGTGGGCAACGGGTTCATGCATTGTGCAGCAATAAAGATGTGCCAGATGGTTATATTTGTGGATTTTGTCATGCTAAATAGGTAAACCAACACTGTACGCAATCATCCGAAGGTGTCGGATGATTCCGTACTTTTGTATTTTATTTAAACTTAATAAATCTAATATTTGAATTTATCTGGTTTTATTTTTCGTTCGAGCATTTAGTAGTCAAATATTTTCCCTACAGATAATGCTTAAGATAAACCAAACAAGGCTTTTAATTATTGAGTAATAAGAGATCTACCTTAAGTGTAAGGTAACCCCCGCTCCTCCCCTACTGCCTCTCCCTCACGTGCACCGCCTTCCTCTTTGCGAGCATTACTGCTTCGCAGAAGGAGGTGACGGCTATCCATGCAGTCTCGCTCCGTACCATGGCATGGACCAGGGCCGGACGCGAGAGATCGCCGCCGCCGATCACCTCCACGAGGACACGGCGATGCTCCGCCCAAGCCGGGCAGACCTCCACCGTATGCTCCACCGTGTCCTCAGGGCGATCTTCGCAGTGGATACACCCGGGCGTTTCCTCCCGCCTTATGCAAAACCTCCCGGACCAGCCATGTCCGGTGAAGACCTGCGTCAGGCGGAAGGTGAAGACGCCGTGCCGCCTCTCAAGCCACTCCTCCAAGAGGGGACTTACCGCCGCAATCGTGGCGTGCCCAAACGGGCAGTTGCTTCAAACTGGCGTCAAACAATGTCGTGCGAACATGTATCCACGAATTTAGATTATAATTATTTTAATTGACGAACTGAGACTTATTTTACGGAAGGAAACATTAAGAAAAATAACGCAGATTTTGGGTAAGGGCTTGGATCTCAAGAAGGAATCAATTAGGAGCCTCACAAGCGCTTCTGCTGCTGTTATAAGTCCAGAAACTTAATTGTCGTAGCATCACTCCACGTTATAACCTTCTTTGTAGTCATTTTGGCAGCACGCACTCACTTTTGACAGCAAACAATACTGCCACCACAGATAAAAATCGTTTTTAACTTGAACGGATCGTTCTCATGTTCGATAAGTTGTTGCTTGCACGGTGACGTCATCAAAATGAACCGACTCGGACACCAAAAGTTGAGAGGGAATCAACTTTTAGTTGTTCAATAAAAGTTGATCAACTTTCATTGAAAACATGTTCTCATTTAGCGTGTTATTCAATTCGTGAATCGATATATCATAAAATATGTTCTGAAAAACCAGTTCATAAACTAAAATCCTCGTGAGAACCCCGCTTTACCAACAAACAGCATTTCAATTTTATTTCTAGCTTTTGCCAGCGGCTTCGCCAGCGTGGAGGTGGAAAATGATCCCACGGAAACATATTACCCGAATGAAAAGTATCCTGTGTTAACCCAGGTTAGAATCTATCTGTGTTCCAAGTTTCATCCAAATGCGTTCAGCCGGTGTTGCGAGATTGAGTAATAAACATCCAAACTTTCACATTAATAAATTTAGTAGGATAGTAATGATGTTTTTGAAGACAAAATTCTATAAGAATGGCAAGACCATCCACAAACCGCATTTTGTGACTGACAACAATATTTTATTTTAGCCAGACTTCAATAACCTGTTTTTTTTGTAAACCAAAACCGTCTGACAATCATTTTATCTTAAAAGCTCTGTCATCTCATCGAGTTATTTAATATTACCGAACGTTATGACTGTTGGCTAACAAAGCTGATGGAAAATAAAAAACAGATAATGGATGACAGACTTCCAATAGTTACTGGAAGTCTGTCATCCATTATCGTTCGCAGTAAGTTATTCTATGTCTAAAATGTATAATTAGGTATATTATGTGTGCGTTACCCAGGCCAGATGTTGTCGAAAATGGTCATTTGAATCTTATAGATAATTAGTTTTGCGGCTTCTGTAATTGTTGCGCACATTTTTAAATTTGTTGCGCTTATAGTTTTTTAATTATTTCACAAAAACATTTCCTGCTGGCGTAACGTTACCCCAGCCAGACCTTTTTCTTTCTAATGGGAATATTTAAATAATTACTAGCTATAAAATTAGTTGTCTAGATGAAGTAAATGTTGTGCCTTATTTTGTATTTGTTCTTTCATCGGTTGCGAAGTTATTCGAGATTTTGCTGGGGTAACGTTTTTGGTTTTGCTAGATCTTTGAAACGGTTAAGCGGATTCTTATCATATTTTGTACATGGCTTCTTGGGAATTAGTTTAAATTTGTTCTGCAATAAAAAAACCAAAATAATACATAGCTTAAAGGTTATTTCATTAAATAGAAAAACACTTCAATTGGTCCCAGCACTCTCAATAAGAGCTCTAAAGACTTACTTTAAACGTTATTTTAAAGCTTGTAACTGCCTTCAAATGTTTAGATCCTTCAAATCTTAGATCTTTAAAACTACGCAACGGATTCTGAAGCAGTTTTTTTAAATAGATAGATTGATTCAAGTGGAAGGTTTTTGTGTATAGGTATATTGTCAAAATATGACTTGAAACTTGATTAATGAAATTCATGACTTAGCGACCGATTTTTATTGTTATCAATGTCGGGAGTCGGGACTACCGCAACAGGTAGGTATTTATTTATTTCCACAAACTCCTTGGACACGTAGACTTTAAGAAATCCATAATTACCTTGTTGCGACACTCGCGTTGATATAAACTCGCAAATAGATGACGATTCGAGTTTCAAATATGTAGGTAGCAAAACTACAATTGAAACCCCATTAAGGATTTAGACAAAAAAAATGTACTCTTTGTTTTTATTGTAGGCATAAACAGAATGGCAACATAGCAATAGCCGTGGGCCGCGATGATGGACGCGGTGATGGCGACATAATACCTACGTATGAGTGTGGTGGCGACTATGGCTGCGTGGTGAAGTTATAAAAAATATCGTTTGACGTTCTCCTCTACGTCTGTATATCTATACAAGTTTAATAATACTTTAAAAATTCAATTGAAATGATTATATTACCTGTCAATAAAAATTATTTAATAATCACGTAGTTTTTTTTAAACTTGTGTACATGTCTGTACTAAATTTGTAACACTATCCTACATATTTTAGAAGGTACCATAATGTTTTGCGTTTTCGCTTTTTCGTAACCACCTAAACTTGGTCGGGTTACCACGGTCATTCACTTCCTAATGACTTTAATCGTATTATCTCATTAATTATCCAATGTACTGAGCTGAAATTTTACTGATATACAACTGAACTAAAAAACTAATAATTGACATAACATTCAATTCATATATCCAATCCAGTGGCCAAATAACACCGCGCGCATCAAGACCGTGCTCGTGAAGAACTCAATATCATCATAACTTGTTAAATACTTACAGGATACTAATGAAACTTCACGTACATTTGAAGGCAGTTACAAGCTTTAAAATAACGTTTAAAGTAAGTCTTTAGAGCTCTTATTGAGAGTGCTGGGACCAATTGAAGTGTTTTTCTATTTAATGAAATAACCTTTAAGCTATGTATTATTTTGGTTTTTTTATTGCAGAACAAATTTAAACTAATTCCCAAGAAGCCATGTACAAAATATGATAGGAATCCGCTTAACCGTTTCAAAGATCTAGCAAAACCAAAAACGTTACCCCAGCAAAATCTCGAATAACTTCGCAACCGATGAAAGAACAAATACAAAATAAGGCACAACATTTACTTCATCTAGACAACTAATTTTATAGCTAGTAATTATTTAAATATTCCCATTAGAAAGAAAAAGGTCTGGCTGGGGTAACGTTACGCCAGCAGGAAATGTTTTTGTGAAATAATTAAAAAACTATAAGCGCAACAAATTTAAAAATGTGCGCAACAATTACAGAAGCCGCAAAACTAATTATCTATAAGATTCAAATGACCATTTTCGACAACATCTGGCCTGGGTAACGCACACGTATATTATTGCAAAAATTTAGGTCTTTTCAAAAAAAGATGCGACTTCCATAATCTAAATACACGTAGTAAAGATGAAATTGTGATTCCAAAATTTAGATTAACTAAAACTAGCAAGTCATTTCTAATAAACAGTATCCGCTTCTATAACAAGTTGCCAAAATCGGTTACAGAACTTAGCGATGGAAAGTTTAAAACTCACATCAAACGTGTCCTTATCAAAAAAGCATATTATAAGATAAAAGACTACGTTGAAGACAAGGAAGTTTGGCATTAATTCCTTCTGCACATGTGGCTTCCCTGGTAACTCATTAGCACCATAACTTTGTGAGCGTCTATTAACTGCTTCCAAATTACAATGTTAATTTTAATTATTTTATTTTTTACACTTTCTGACATATTCTCGTCATTATTTGACATTATACAACCCTTGTAATATCGAGTATTTATTAGTGATTCTCATGGAAATCATATCACTTGGTTTAAATAGGTTGATTTTACTTATGTAGATTCTTTTACATATTGTGAATGAGAGAACGTTGTAGGCCTACAGTTTCTGTTCTTTATTTTCATTCCTCTAAGTACCTGGTACTTATTGACAGGCCTGCACTGTCCTCCCATACCTAATATCACTGTAATTTGAAAACATTATAAAATCCAATTATTTTTAAAAGAGTAACCGTGGAGTTTCTTGCCGGCTCTTCTCCATAGGAAGCGACAAATTGGAACCGTGCACCTAGCTTCTGACGTTTCATAAGTGCCCTTGCAGGTTTATGTGAAATAAAAAATATTTTGATTTTGATTTTGATTTTGATTTTGATTGCGGTACATAAATAACTAATTGCTGACCCAACAAACGTTGTCCTGTTCTTTCAATCAGTCATAGAAAAATCCATTTTCAGTTTAGCCCGAATTTCCAATTTTTCCGGGCAACTTTTCGATATTTTTACGTCGAATAAAAACCTTATTTAAACTACAATTACGAACTTTATAAACCAAAACTTAGCCACATCAGTCCGGCCGTTCTCAAGTGATTACCAACAAAAAGCATTTCAAACACATATACCTAGGTATAGACGATGACAACATTTAACAAGAATAACAAGACTATCCAGAGACCGCATTTTCGATAAAAGCAACACTATTTTAGTAAGACTTAAAAACCACTTTTTTCTAAACCAAAACAGACTACGTAAATCTTTTTATTTTGCAAAATCTCTCATCAAATTATTTTATATTATCGACGACGGTAGAGAAAGCAAATTGTACATGAACAGTAAAACCAGATAATGGCTGGAGACTTCAATAACTTACCGAGGGTTGAAGCTAATTTGTATACTTAACTAACGGATCAAACAGACGTCCTTTTCTTTCAATAATTCGTAAAAAGATCCCCAAACAAAAAAATAAATTTCAAGTTTTCACGAAATTTCTCATTTTCTATGCAAATTTTTCAATTTTTCTTTCCCAAAAAACTTGTTTACCTTGGCTCAAACTGTACAGCAATAACAAAACAACGAGGAAGAGTACCATCGACACGAAAAGAAGAAAAATTCGGGCTAAAACGTTCGTTCGTTCTCAAGCGAAGCCCATACCAACAAACGGCATTTCATTTTTCAAAGACACTTCCCAAAACACGCTTTTTTATGAAAGGCACTGTAGGCAGAATACAGAAACCTCCCAATTTTTTTAAACCCAAACAGACAACAACACTACAACATACAACTTATGGACTTCCAAAATATTTTTCCCATTTTGCTTAAATTTGTGATTCAAGCTTCGTCGTCGTCGAAGTCGTCGAAGTCGTCGTCGTCGTTTACATTTCGACGTCTCAACTCAGCAACATTTACAAAAAAAAAAATTTGAGATAGATAGGCGAAAATTCTCGTAACAATCTAGCAAATTTTCACAAAAATGAATACTATTTTGCAGAACATTTTTGTGAAACAAGACCAAATTACAGATAGCCATTTTGCTATCTTTTCTCAAGCAATACTCTCTACTAACAAGATTTAAAGTATTTCTTCAACATTTTTTTTTTAGAAACGAAATCAAACCAACTCTAAGAATTCATCAACAATCTATCCAACTAAGAATAGTTCCGACAAATACATCTTCATTCCAGATTCCAGACAGCTAAGTGCCGATAAGATTATTGCGTACCGTAAAACGGGGTCAATAAAAACGCAGGGGTCAATAGACACAAAACAAAAAATGTTTTTCTACAGAAAATAGCCAAACATTTCGGAAGAAAAAAGTACTGAAATTTATATTTTTTCTAAACTGTAGTTTTTTTTTTTGAAATAGCAATACTGAATTGACGTAAGGTTTGGCCAACATAATAAAAAAAGATCTTGAAGTTAGCTCCTTGAACGTAGGTTGAACGAGGTCCTGTTTATTTTACTGTTTTCACTGTGAAAGAAAGTGTTTTGTGCTATCAGAACTTGATAATATATTCGTTGGTTTCTTGTGACCTAGATTAATAAAAGCTAAGTGCAATTGTGATGTAAATTTGGAAATATTAGTAAAATTGTAAAGCAAGTCATTTTTTATTTTTGATTGAGGTTAATAGACACGGGGAAGGGGCGAATAGATACGTAGTATGGGGTGAATAGATACGTATTATGGGTTCAATAGACATGTGAAAGGGTTCAATAGAAACGAGTAAGGGGTGATTAGAAAGATGTGTGTTAGGGCTGCTACCTATTGAAAGAATTTTGTATTTGTTAGAAAATTTTAGAATTCTTTGGAGTTTTATGATTTGAAGACGATATTGATGATCTAAAAGTAATGTTTAAACATTTAGGTCTAGGTCCCTGTCATATGTACCTAGGTCAATGTTCGAGATAGTAGGTATTATTAAATTTCAAACTTCAAAATCAGGATTATATTGCAATTTTACGTACAGTGTTACTAATTATTTGGGTATAATATTAAATATTTTCATCGCCTACATATTTTTTTTTGTTATAGGTACCTACAATTCATTATGCCGCGTATATACAAACCTAATCCTAGGGGGAAAACGTATAGAAAGTACGATGAAAACATTATAAATGAAGCTGTGGCCGCATATGCGAATGGCAAGTTCTCTTTAAAGGAGATAGCTGAGAAATAGGATATCGATAAATCTGTACTTTATAGACACAGTGTCAAAACTATGAAAAAACAAGGAGGGCAAACTATTTTAACAAACGAAACTGAAGAGTGCATGATAAAGTATATTAATATATGTGCGGAATGGGGATGCCCTTTAGATGCATTGGATTTGAGGTATATTGTTAAGGCTTATCTTGACCAAGTGGGCCGGACAGTGCTAAAATTTAAAAATAACTGTCATAAAAACCAAATTTCCCAAAAATATAGTCAAAACATTAAGAAAAAAAGGGCAGAAGTTTCACCAAATACGATCAAAGAGTATTTCAAGGAGTTAGGAGTCATTGGCAGGCATAAATCCGAGCAATATAATAAACTACGATGAAACGAATTTGACCGACGACTCAGGACGCAAAAAAATCACAACTAAACGAGGATCGAAGTATCCAGAGAGGTTAATGAATAGTTCAAAGTCTTCAATTTCATTGATGATAGCCGCTACAGCCGACGGCGTTTTACTGCCACCGTATGTGGTGTACAAGGCTCAGAATTTGTATGACACATGGACTCAAAACGGACCACCAGGAGCAAGATATAATCGCACGCAATCCGGTTGGTTTGATGCAACTATATTTGAAAATTGGATTAAGACGATCATTATAACTCATTTCAAAGATAAAGTTGGAAAAAAAGTCCTAATAGGCGATAACCTCTCATCGCATTTATCTATGGAGACAATAAAACTGTGCCACGAGCAAAATATATCGTTCGTTTTTTTACCGGCGAATAGCACACATCTGACGCAGCCTCTCGATGTGGCTTTCTTCAGACCTATGAAGATAGCATGGCGAAACGTAGTATTAAAATGGAAAAAACCGACGGAAAAAACCAAGCGACGATTCCAAAGGGATGTTTCCCTAAACTTTTATCTAAATTAATGAAAGAGCTTAGTGACAACAGTAAGACTAATATAATGGCAGGATTCAAGAAAACAGGAATATATCCGATTAATGAAGAAGAGGTTTTAAGCAGACTACCTGAAGTGCAAAACAATGAAAATAAATCTATAATAGAAAAATCCGTTCTAGATATGCTAAAGGAGATCAGATATGGAACCATGAACATAACCGAACCAAAAAGGAAAAAGAAATTGGAAATAATACCTGGACGAAGCGTTGGTACTGAGAGTGAAGACTACATAGAAACAGAAGAAGAGGAAAGCCAACAGAAAACAAAAAAGAGAAGACTACTGTCATCCAAAATAACACAAAACAACAAAGAAAATACTACAACTAATACGAGTACTTACGATGGCAAACAAAAGAATAAATATAAGGGAAAAGGTAAAGGGAAAAAAACTAAAACACAAGATCAGAATATTGCTGAAAAGGAAAATATACAGGAAAACGGACAAGACACTGAAAAAATATTACTTAACACAACAAATGACTTTGATTTTATAGCAAACAATTCCATAGAAAGAATGCCTATTGTATTTGAAGACATGTTAGTTTGTGGAAATGAAATTGTTATAGATAACATACAAACAAAAGAGTTGCAGAATAATACCGGAATAGAAATGATTGCTTTAAATGACATACAAATAAACGAGATGCAGAATGATACCGAAGAAGAAATGATTACTATAAATGACATACAACTAAACGAGATGCAGAATGATACCGAAGAAGAAATGATTGCTATGACATACAACTAAACGAGATGCAGAATGATACCGAAGAAGAAATGATTGCTATAAATGACATACAACTACCGATACCGGAGTAGAAATGACTTATAAACAAAATAATGCAACCGAAAAAAATAAAAGAAAACTGAAAATTATATCGAATGAAAGCGTATCAGATATTACTACGATGAAAAAAGTTTCTTTGAATAAGTGCAAATAAAATAAGTAAAAATTCGCGTCTTAAAATTTTAAAAGATAAAATTGATAACATAACTCGTCCTGGTCCAAGCGGTTTACAAACTCGGCGAACATCGTATTACAAAAACGATAATGATATTCTGAAAGATTTAATGGACAGCGAAGATGAATAATATAACTTTTTATCTTATAAATTATATAAATTTATCTGACTGATACCTAACTGACTTACTTTTACGGACAGTTTTAGATAGGTAGTGGCTAAGCGTCTACCTGTGCTATTGTTAAAAAGTGTAACTGATTGAGTTATTACCTAGTCTTAAAGGCTCGTGCAGACCGGATGCGTAGACGTGCACGTGCACGTATACTCATCGGGTCTGCACGAGCCTTTAATGTTGATTATCAAAAAGTTTATTATTTTAAATGTTAACTACGTACGGTACCTACCTAATAATAAGACTGTTTCTTAGAATTATAACTTGTTTTTTTGTGTAATTAATAAACGATGCAACTGATTGATCTCGTATCTGATAAGAATAAATGATTAAAAAATTCTCATTTTTTACTTAAATGCTTCATTTGGTTAGGTACCTAACGTTTAATACTTAAATACCTTCTTTACATACCTACTTACGTTACCAACTTAGATATGTCTTTGGAAACTTAAGCTTTGGAATTTGCCAGCCCTAGCTTTTTTTCTATTCACCTCATATCTTGTGTCTATTGAACCTATGTGCGGGTGCAATAGAAACGACACATATTTTTGCATTTTGTGCTGTAATTAAAGAATAAATATCAATTTAGATGACTGAAAACTGTTAAAAAAGCTAAGAGACATGGTCTAAGCACAATATACTGTTCTCTTGACTATTCAAAACATATAAAAATGAATTCAAAGTTCAAAACTGTGTCTATTCACCCCGTTTTACTATTGTACATATGTCTGGTACATATGCCACATTACAACAAGGATGTAGATTATGACATGGCGGTACTGCCGATGCTTCAAAATGTAACAAATTCATTGTTTTGGATATGTAATCTTCATTTACAGTGAATATTCTTTTCCCGTTACTTAACTTTTAACATTGTCCTGAAACAAACAGAAAAGTAATTTTAATACCTAGTAGTAGTTATCAACATGACTCTGGAGGAATATGAAAAAGAGAAAGACAATTGGTTTATTGGCAAACATCTTGACCCCCCCCCCCCCCCTAGACTATGAGCAGATTTGTTGTTGGATTTGGTACTGCTTTCTCCAACGAGATTTTCCTTTTACATTTAATGAAAGCATGTTTTAATAGGCAATGTCCATTTCAACGTATTTAAAAGTACCTAAGTAAATAGTTAAGTCAAAAGGGGCCCAGCTCAGCATTATATTCATCCCATATTTGCCTTCCATAATGTTCAACAGAGTAATATAAATAATAGCTGATTGGCTAATCTCACTTGGTTGCTAAGGAACAGAATACTCTTTATTTAACATGTATACCATAATATGAATTACAGATATAAAAATATAAATTTATATAAGACATGTACAACATATAGGACATTGGGAGGTCTTATCACAAAAAGCAATCTTTGAAAGACAACATTTGAATGGATTGATGGTAGAAAGAAAGAGAAGGATTTAGTAATTTGCATTATAATTGGTCACCCTCTGCAATGCCATTCTAGAGACAATGGTGACATGATATCTAGTGCATTTAATTACACCAACACCCTGGGAATGGAACACGGCAACACTGCTTGGTGACAAAAATAGGTATGGTTTCCGTGATCACCACTCAATTAGATAGTAGTTTGCTGTTTCACTGCAGCGCATAGGCCTCCTCTTACTTGTTCTACCTGTTATATTTAAACAAGCTCAAATAGCAAGATTCTAACGGGAAAGAGCAAAAAGAAGTACCTGAATCTTTGTGTATCTGATATCACCACACTTTTCTTTCTTCTTGCAACTGCCCAAGGACTTAACTGAAATTTAAAGTATACTTAAGGACAAAGTTAAAGAACATTCAACACGTAGGTTTTCACTAGACTATTACAATATTTTAGGCCTGAAAAGATTTTTTTTAATATAATCTACCATACATATAAATAATTTTATTATTCACAACCATTTTAAATAATCGTGAATTCAAATTCGGAACAATAATGACTCCAAAATGATGGCCATCAAGTTGGTTTCAAAGCAGCATGAAAGCGTTATCTATGTCTCACAATTATTTTGATATTTTGGTCAGTGGGTCATCTTAGGATATGCTGGTGGCTGGTGTATGGTGTCTCGATGAAGGAATCCTGGAGTGTAATATCAGGATATATTATGATTAAGGTGGCTAAGAAAGCCAAAATATATAAATAGAACAATAAACTAAAATATAATAGTATTATTATAATAAACTTGTTAAATCATACTATGCCATCAATGCCACATCTAGTAAAAATCAAATTCACACATCCATGTTGTGCTTGGTTAACTTACAATTGAGTTTATTTTATCTGTTTACCCACAATTTTTCTATTTTATTTTGTTATTTCATATATACGTACATCTGTGCGCTTTAATATTATTAATCTTAGTTTTAGATATTGTTTCTCAGTAACATTGGATGCAATTCTTTATGAGAAATAAAGTTGTTCGTAAACCTAAACCAATTACAGATAACGAAAGAAAAATTTAAATCTTGAAAGTTATCAATGTAACATGTAATTGCACCAAAAGTATTTAGTACAAAAATGAAAAGATAAAAATACATTACTTGCGTTAAATCATGACGCAAAGAAAGAACACAAACATTAAAAATGTTGTCACACAATACATACTTACCTGAATCTTAGGCCTGAAACTGCGTTAGGCGGACGTTCGAACGGTTTCATACAAATGTGCTCCGTCACAGGGACCCGCGCAGGCGTCCGTCGCAGGGTAGGCTACTTTTGGTCGCGGTTGCAAGCTCCGTGGGATAATTTCCGATATCCACGGGTCAGAGCCGCAGTTACCAGCTAGTAGTAAATAAAATGGCCTCGCGATGGGGATCGTCACGATCCCACGGAGCCCACTCGCGTAGACACGCGACGAGTGACCGTCGCGGGCGCCCGCTTATCGTAGTTTCAGACATGAGGAGTGTGTATGTTACCACAGTTGTCTTCTTGCTTGCAATTGCAACCGCTCAAGTAGGTAGCAACTGAAATTATAAATAACACATAAGTACCTATGTCAGCGTTACTTGCACGATTTTTTTCGGACATGGCGGATTTTAAAACTTTTTATCGGGATTAATTCTTCGAAAGCGAGACTTATTATTAAATGATCAGTCGTTTTTTTTTTAAAAAAAAGGCCATAAAACGACCCAGGACCTAATTCCGAAAATTAACGAAGGAGCAAATGTTTGTAATAACAATGATGATGTAAATTGATTATGTTGATTGTATTTTTAACAGTATTTTGTACCATTAATCATGTCAACGGATGCACCTGCTATCTAATTTCTTCAACATCCTTGGTTGACTGTTAAAGAATGCCTAAGGAATTAAGTCCGCTTCCCATTAGACGACCCACTGACCAAAAGTTTAAATAAATAAACGATAAAACAGATTTATATGCACTTACCTATTAATAATTACCGGATTATAGACCCAAACGAAAATGGATGTCGGAAAAAAACAATAAAACAAGTCGAACATTTTGAGACATTTTGAGTCAGAAGTAATTTTTTTCATTAGTTTTTTTCTTAACTCGCATACAAGTCTTTTGGAACACCACATATTTTTACCGGACGCCATGTTCTTGATGTCACGTTGAGAAAAGACCGCCTAGAGAGCATGGTAGAGGATAATTTATAGGTAAACTCTGTTTCATTTTAGAAGATAAATTACTTTTATAAAATATATATTTTAATTATAGAATTAGATTTCATACATTTTTACTTTTCACGTAGTCATATTTTATCTGAAAAGAATAGCTGCCTCGATCTATACTATCCCTCAAATATTTAATTAAGAACCATTTTTCATTACAATCCGCCTATCTCGAGAATGCGCTTATTGACACCTTTCAGTGCGGCAATTCTAGTGCCTAACTAATATAGATCAAATTCGCAAAACTCGTATTTGTTACATGAAATTGACGAGTGTCAAGAACGAAGAGATGATTTTTTAAAGTCTGAAAAATGAATGAGAATGGAAAACTGAATGACTGTTGGGACAGTTGGGAGCGAGTGTTGTACAGGAAGACCCAGGGTGGCGCTAGTTGTAGCATGCTCGATGCCCATAACAATCCCTAACTAATATTATAAATGCGAAAGTAACTCTCTGTCTGTTACGCTACTGTTAAATTGACACCTCGTCGCTGGGCTATAGCCAGACCCAGTGGCGAGCTGTCAATTTTTCTAAGAGAGAAACCGAAGCGAAGTGGTATTATACCCTCGGGCTTCGTGATGGTTTCGGAGGGTGCTCGCTCACCTTGCGAGCTGGTATATGCTGATACCTGATAGGTCATGCGAACCCTCGGACTTTGTGAGGGTCACAATAACACTACCTGAAGGGTTCCCTACGTTTCTCGAGCTGACTTCAAAAACAAAACTGACTGATTTGATATTTTGATTTGATTTGATTTGAAACATCGGGAACTATATTATCCAATGATTATTCTACCTTTATACCTTAGCCCAGTCACATTATTAAAATGTACAGTCTGGACGTTGTAGACGTCGAGGCGAGCAGCTTCGGGGCTAAGCCCACCGGCCGCAGATGCAGCACGGTGGCCCATCAATACGGGCCCCTCATTGTGTTTGCCATAAGAAGGCTGTTGGATGTTTGTAGGCACGCGATTGCAAAAACGCGTGCCTATGTGCGTGATTGCTATTGTGTCTGCTGTAGGCGCGCCACGACGTCGGAACTCAACGCCGCTTTCTTCGCGACATTCGCTAGGTGGTCTGTCATCGCCAGGTGAGACCCCCTGTTCCCTGGAGGAGACCCGGTGGGTGACGAAAAGCAACTAGATCCCCTTCGGCGCTCAAATCCAACGTAATTTTGGTGGTATGAATGTTGACGATCTCTGCAAGGATGCCAACAACATAGATAGGTCTGCTCTATTTGCCTCTACATCTGTCGATGAGCAAGTCAACATTTTTGCGGCTAAACTTATAGAGCTGTATGATCATCACGCACCTATTCGAGCAGTTAAGGTTGAACAATTGCCTGCGCCGTGTCTCACAGAGGAGATTAAAACAATAATGAACAAAAAAGTGACGGTAAAGTCCAAGTTTAAGCGCCTAGGTACGCTTAAACTTGGACTTTAAATTTATATGTTATTGCAGTGACTACGGAATGAGACATCATTTTGCCTGTTAGCATCATTATGTAGGCGTATTAGGTAGGGCACTGCAATAAGGTGTGTAGGAATGCTAATTACCATCACATTCATGCTTCTGTCCAAAATGGGGACGCATCCAAAGTTCGGAAATTTCTTAGATCATTGGGGGTCGGTAAAATCCGTCATGAGACTATCCCAAAAGATTTAGATATTGATGCAATGAATAATCATTTGACTGTTTCGTCTGATTTTGACAGGATAATAAAACTGCATACACTGCAAGATGCTGAAAAATTAAGGATATGACAAATAACGGGAAGGAGTACATCCAGCAAAGGGACTTACATATTTTGGCTGATGCAGTCACTTCCTATCGCATTCAAAGTAATTGATAGAATGCTCTTCTTAACATCACATACGGAAAATTGACCAAAACAAATGGAGAAAAACTGGGAGTCGGAAGAAAATAAAGGTTATGTCTTTCCATATTCATGGAAAGATGTTCAAATAATTCCATTAAGTAAAAAGTGTAATCCCAGATCCTTTTATGAATATCGCCCAATATCCGTCTTACCATCTATCTCTGTACAAATTCCAGGAGCGGTTAATCCACGATCGATTAAGCACTTTCCTCTCCAAAAATAATCTCCTCAGCCCTTTCCAGTCTGGTTTCCGTCCTGGTCATAGCACCACCACAGCGCTACTGAATACTACAGATGATATAAGGTCAGCCATGGAAAATGGTAATCTAATCTCAGTTTGCTTGATTTCAGCAATGCTTGCTTTTAATACTGATGTTTTCGATGTATTGATTGGCATTCTATGCTCTCTTAATGTATCTCCATCGGTAATTGAATGGTTTCATAGTTACCTGTTCGGTCGTCGGCAACGTATTTGCATCGGAGAGACTTTGTCTTCCTAGAGTAGGTAATACTTCTGCCAGTGTGCCACATGGTGGCGTTCTATCTTCTTTACTTTTCGCAGTTTTCATGAACTCTATCTCCGACAGACTTATTTCTTCCTACCACCTTTATGCAGATGATTTACAAATCTACTCTCGAGCTCCTCTTCGAAATCTGTTCGAGTCTATATTGGTGATTAATTGTGATCTAGCCCGGATATGTGGCAGGAGCAAGAGGAATGGACTTACGGTCAACCCCGTTAAGACGCAGGTTGTTGTTCTGGTTGGCAATTCTAGGACGGCCTCAAGAATTGATTCGACGACTCTTCCCAAAGTTTCCTTTGACCCCTTCAGTGAAAAAGTAAAAAACTTGGATAGATTCATCGACAAGAACTTCTCTTGGACTGCCCAGCTGCAGGAAGTTAGCCACAAGCAATTTGCATCCACTGCATCTTTGAAAAGACTGCGTAATTTTCTGCTGATGCCAACAAAATTGCACTTGCACAATCACTTATTTTACCCCTCCTTGATTATGCTGATGCCAGCTATCTTGACCTTCATCATCATCATCATCATTTCAGCCGAAGACGTCCATTGCTGCACATTGGTGTCCTACAAACGGGGAGAGGATTGCTAAAATCGCCACGCTTGGCAGGCGGGTTGGCGATCGCAGTATGGTGGTAAAATGCATAGTTTCCAGTATCTTTGCGACTCCCACTCGTAATTTTAGAGGTCATCAGACAACTTAAAGCATAAAATGCCAAAGCATTCCATACCTTTCTTAGACAAATCCTTTTTTGTTCAGGCTGCTCGTTTGAGGAGTGCATTGCCATCAAGACATTCCTGAAGGAGCGTTACTTGTTGTTGTGATTTTGATGTAGCTGTAAAATAATCTGTAGTCGTCATTTATTTTCTTTGCTTTTATATTTAGTATATATGTATATAAGCATCAAAGTCAAAGCGTTTATTTCAAATAGGCACTTATAAGGCACTTTTGAACGTTAACATTTACAATAAAGTAGAATTGACACTAGTCACCCCTTTCAAAATGTAGTTTCTCTGTATGTAAAAACTCCACCGTTACTCTTTTAACGTAGTACATTCATTATATTATGTGTGAAAACGATGCACCCAGAATAAAATTATCATACCAAAATAGGTAAAAAGAATGAAATTGAAGGAATACAGATAAATTAATTTTATGATAGATACATGGTGCTCACATATTTACAAACATTGTAAAAGTAAGTATATGATTAGCCTCAGCAATGCTCCTCCTCATTAATATTATATGCCATCAACATAGCAATCATTTGTCTACATTTCCAAGACAGAGATAAAGTTATCTGAGTTAGCTTTAACGTTATCCATTATAAAGCAAATGTATTATGTATCTATCAGGGACTGAAAGCGGTTACGGTAAGAGGTTAAGATACCTCAAAAATATATCGGTACCGATTTGAAATAAAGGTTGAGCTATACCGAAACCTTTATAAATAAAGGTTGGGCCAAATAACGGTTTTAACCTTTATACGATTTCGGTACTGAAAAACATGCGAGACGGCGGTCGAACACGTTAGAACTTGTATTTTGTACATTTTGCTGTAGGTACTCTTTTACTTATTTCTTTGTATCTTGCCGACTGTGCGCCGGGTAATACCTATTTTTTTATTTTGTCGACCGCTGATCGTTCATCAACGTAATAAATGAACGAGAAACAATGACAATAATGCTACCTACTTTAATTTGGTGATTTATGATAATCTTAGGAATCATGAACTTATCTTTGTAATGTCTGTAAGTTATGTTTGAGGGCAAATGTCATGTTTTTATGCAATAGTTATATTTTACGAAAAATATTATTATACATATATAATATTTTAACCAATATTAAATTCAATTTAGTTTATTTCTGATATAGACCATACAAATTATATACACATTATTATTTCATTTATTGTTTTCCTTACATATTAAATATATTTTTAAATATTTTAATAAAACTCATACAAAAACATTAAAAATTTTAAAAATTGGCTACAATAGTCCTGTCAGTGTTATATCGATCCCAGTACAATATGGCGTGACCATTCTCGAGAACTGGGTCTGAAGAAACTGGGTCTGGGAAAGTCTGAAGTACCATACGGTACTTCAGACTCCACAAGGTTGTACTGCAAAGCAAGTTGCTGGTGAATATCCTAGCTACTAGATTGTGTCTGTGCAAGTACTCGCCGTTAGCAAGACGAGAACAACCGGAAACAATATGTCGGATTGATCCACCGGGACAGTGGCATGCCCGACAGATGTCAACCGTATCGTCCTTGACAATGTATTTCCGATAATTATTCGTCATGATAAATTCATCTATAATCACACAGACAAAACCTTCGGTATCCCCGAAGAGGTCGACCAAAACGCAGCCAGGAAACCGACGCTAAAAGTCTACATCAGGCTCATGGAGAGCCAGGAAAAAGCGTCCGTGAAGCTCTTTGCCTTGCCGTACTTCCTTATGATCATTAGTATCTAGTACTGCAGGTTTGCGTCAGTTCTCTTTCGCCAAAGAGAAAGGTTCAGAGTGACGCCCTTGTCCACTGCGACTACATCTCGATGCATCCCCACGTTAGTTTAATAGAAATATTATCTGAGACTGCAAATCTTGCGGTTGTGGAGGTTTCTAGCATTTAAAAAGCCTCCAAACTTCCGCGGGATGTACAGTCTCATCACTGATGATCGTGGGTGATGCATCCGATATGTCGTCAGCAATGTACGGACCTTCCTATCCAGAGCGTCAAGTTGCATCTGAGTTGCATTTGAGTATGCCGAAAGAATACATCAAACCGGCATGACCCAACCGTTGAAGGCACGCACCTTGCTTCCGCCTAATAAAAGACTATTTGACACTTTATTCAGGCGGCCAAAGAAGCGACGATACGATTGTTTCATATCGGCAGCATTGATGCCTAATGCTTCCGACATACCCAAATACTTGTAGGTTTCGGTTGAGGAGAGGACTCTAAGGTATTTAGAATCCGTAAGTTGGGTTCCCATGGATTCTATAATCCCGCCTTTTTTTTTGGGTGGGAAATCATCAAATCACTTCTACCGCTCTGGGTGGAGCGGGAGGGCGTGTCAGACTTTTACTGACTAAAATCACCTGTGTTCCTTCAGTTGCCTACGTGGCAGGAGCCACGGTATCACTTTGGAACAACCCGCACCCCCGGCAGGCATTGGCTCATGCGGACCCCACCGGTTATCCCCCTCGCTTTCCATGCATGACTACACCTTTGTCCACAAAAATCCTGATAACTGAGCTACTGAACTGTTTCTGTTACCTTCAGTAGCTCCATCAGTCGCAAATTGAGGGGGCAAAGAGTTTCAAATCATCCATGTAAAGGAGGTGTGATATCACCTGACCACCTCTTCTCAACCGATAGCCTAGAGTTGAATTCTCCCGAAGTGTGCTTAGAGGATTCAAGGCTAAGCAAAACCAAAGGGGACTCAAACTGTCGCCCTGAAATATTCCGCGTTCAATGCTGATCGGTTCATCAATCGTCTGGATCTGTGGACATCCTGGATAGAGAAGGACCATCTTCTACTGCCCCATACACCACTTTATGAAGGTGCGTAGAGTTGCGTCTATTTTTTACTCCAGCACCCTCATGAGCCATGTATGTGGCACTGAGTCATAGGCCTTCTTATAATCTATCCAACATGTCGAAAAATCCTTCCAAGATCTACGAACCTGTTGGACTATGGCCATGTTTATAAGGAGCAGCTCCTTAGTACTGCGGGACGCATTCTTATATCTATTCAGAGATTCAGACATAAGTGGCATCAGTATTCGGTGGATGCGCGTCAGTCACACTTTGAGTGGATATGGGCTGCTCCCAAGCTCTGTATACCCACCGTTAATCGTTCTGAAACATGCGGTCTGAGTCTGAGTGTGCCGATCCACTCTTCGCCTATACCTACAGATACGGTGTGCCCATGTACAAACTTTCTGCTTCAGAAAGTCGATGCGCTCTGTGACGCGGGATGCATATTCTTGAAAACGAATAGTAGTTCCCGAGAACGCCCGCTTCACAAAACGCATCACCCTTGGGCGTGTATTGCCCTTCCTGAACCAGATCAGCTTCCCGATGAGTACCCTGGTCTCATTAATACGACGGTCAATCCTGCATTGCCAGGCTAGTGCGGCGGGTTTCCGTCGTGCAGCTCGGTCAGAGTTTGGAAATTTGACACGAACTATACGAGATGCCGCAACAGCTATGCAATACACGAGTGTGTATCACAAAAGTCTGCGCTGCTTTCAATAATATTTGGTAACACCGCATCCAGGGCGTGTGCCCTGAAAAACAGAGCACTGGTGTGTGCTCTATAAACAGTAGATTATACCATAGAAAAATAGATAATGCATTGCATAGAAACGAAACTCCCGCTCTAGACGCATTCAAAATCGCATTAATAGTCTAGTTTTGGGGCGATTCAATCGCACGTCCAGCCACGTACTTGCCGTCGTTGGAGCTGGATGTTTCGTTCCGCGTTGAGAATTTTCGCTGCCTACTTATTGCGGAATTGCATGGTGAAATGATAAATGATAAATGATGTTATTTCTGTAAGTAGGTTTGTACAAACACTTTTACACGTCAATCATATTTTTTTTAAACTAGGTGAGCCCGGCGTTTCCTATCTGACTACTCTGAGAAGAAAAATTCCATTTCCTTCATCGTCATCAGCCTATTACTATCTCACTGTTGGGCATGGGCATATGAAACAAATATTAAACGTAATAATCAATAATAAAAAAAAATGAATTTTAATATTTTTTCCATCAACCCAGCGGCGGCGTTAGGGACGAGATGACATAGTACCTAATAACAACGTGCAATTTAACATGCCTATGTGATGTTAGATATTTTGTAGGGTATTACAAAAATTGACTTCGCCGGTCTCAAATACATCCGGTGAACTTGGGGAATCCAGCGCCATCGGAGTCTACTTCATAATTATAATATTTATCTCTTTTATGAGACTGAGAGACTAGGTCTAATTTTGTGTCATCTATATAGATAGTCATCTGAATCTGAGCTTTCAGATGACTGATCTATGATGAATGACATATGCACTTGTAATTTTAGTTACATTAAATGTAAATAATGTAACTGTATCTACCTAATAAAACTTCACTGACTTCTAGTAACTTACGTTTACGTATCTGCTCTATACGTTTATGAGAAAACATTTTTCCACAACATCATCATCAGATAAAAAGAACGAAAAAAAAACCTTAAAGAAGAAAGATAAGAAAACCTTAGGTAGGCACTCGGCTTAGTCCGGTTTACACTCCCAGCCGTGTCTTTCCGATCGAAAATAAAAACCATAACTGAGTCATAATAAAGTGCAATTAGCCAATCAGGGCTTCTCAAGTGAGCGTCAAAGAAAACCCCTATTTATTAAGGTTTAGGTACTGCTCTACCGATACGTTTATTATAGGTTAAGGTACTGCTACCGAAAAATACCGGAATGCATTTCCAACCTCAAAATTCCGCTACTGCAAATAAAAACGGTATCGAAATATTTCGGTAACCCTTATTTAACGGTATGACGTCATACCGAAATTTAAAGGTACCTTAATTTTTGGGTAATTCAGTCCCTGGTATCTATCATAGTAAATTGTACCTATATTAGGAACCAATGACAATCCCATATTTAACCGATTTAAAAAAAAAGAAGGAGGTTCTCAATTCGTCTGTATGTTTTTTTTAATGTTTGTTACCTCATAACTTTCGACTGAGTGAACCGATTTTGATGATTCTTTTTTTATTTGAAAGCTCGTGCTTCCTGTGTGGTTCCGTTTCATGTGTTTTGGAGACAGACAACGGAACGCAAGTTCAAATAAACGGTGTGAATTCCTTGGGCTTAAAAGTCAAAATGGGTGTACCGCAGGGCTCAATATTGGGTCCGTTCCTCTTTTTAGTATATATAAATGATTTACGTTTTTAACTAAAAAACCGACCTCAAATGGTGTTATTTGCTGATGATACATCATTGATTTTTAAAGTTAAAAGATGTGAACAGGAGCTTGACGACGTAAATAATGCTATAGTTAAGGTCTATAATTGGTTTACTGTAAATAATTTGGTATTAAATGGAAAGAAAACGAAATGCATAAGATTTGCGTTACCGAATGTTAGAAGTAGTGAATGTCATGTTGTATTGAATAAGGAGATACTAGAATTCTATATAATAGTGAATCTGCGGTAACTGCGACTAAGCCTGTGGTAAAGTGAAAACCAGGCCTGGCAACACTGGTTTCGGCTCGCCTTGCTATAGTACTGACTTACTGAGTACTCCTCCTTCCTAGTCCTAGTATTCATTGCAAAGAAGAAAAAACTACAATAATGGGAGACTCATTGGCAAAGAGTAAAGTAATTTATAGGGCTAATAATAAAGAAAAGTAATATTTATGCATATTCGCACATTGGGGTCGTCCGTGCTCTGTCTGCCCGTGGCTGGTCCGTTACGCGAATTGATGGGTAAGTAGAAACCATAATTATTAATTCAAGGCTAATTTGGGTCAGTGGGTCGCTAATTTGCGACGGTCTTCACAAGGTGCGAGAATCGAGAGATGGCTATGTCCAGCAGTGGACCCGCTGTAGGCTGATAACAATAGGAATACCTATCTGATTATCAATATTTGATTGGATGAAGAGCAACGCGTTCGGAGTAGTCTAGAGGCTCTAGTAGGTGTTGATGATTTCCATAGGCACCGGTGATCATTTACCATCAGTTGGGCCAGTTTCTCTTTTCAGCCAATAACACTAAACAATCTTGAGTAAAATTGCCATCATTGTGACTTTTTTAATTCATGTATGCACTTTTTGAGTTAATTTTGGACATTACTAACATCAATGAAAGAAAAATATTCTGTGGATAACTAGAGCATTAATTCAAATAGGCACATATAAGGCACTTTTGAACGTAAACTTTTACATTAAAGTAGAATTGATTCTAGTCGCCCTTCCAAAATGGAGAAAAACGGGCAAGAAACTCCATTGTTACTCTTTTAAAATGTTTTAATTACATTAAATAACCTACATTCACTGTATAATTATGTGTGAAAATGATGTACCCAGAATAAAATAACCTTACAAAAAATAGGTAAAAACAATGAAATTGAAGCATTACAGGTAAATTAATTTTATGATAGATACAAGGTTGTTAATATATTTACTAACATTGTAAAAGTAAGTATACAATTTTCCTAGAATATTAACAAGCAGGTAATCAGTCAGTGTGTGATTTAAAGTAATCACTGAGTGTAAATCAATGTAATAAATATAATTAATTATATAATTCAATTAGCAACCAGTTTGATTTTGTCTAGACTCTAGATTGTCCTATGGAGCAGGGCCAGCATGTTTCCAAGCATTCTTATCTTGGATATAATCCTCTAATTTGTAATATGCTTGTTTACAAAGTGTACTTTTCATGAGTTTTAAATTTCCTTTCATTTAATTGCAATATATCACAAGGTATTTTGTTATAACATTTAACACAGTACCCCATAAAAGATGTATGTACTTTAGCTAATCTGAAAAATGGTTGATCTAATTTGTCTTTGTTTCTAGTATTTAAAATTATGTCTATTAGTTATTTTATTAAAAAGATGTAGATTTTTCCTTACATACATGATATTTTCATAAATGAATTGGCAAGGTACCGTCATAATATTAATCCTTTGAAATAGTTCCCTGAGAGATTATCTCTAGTCTCTGACAGTTAATTTATGGAAATCACCAACATATCCTGAGCAAGCATGGTGATCAATGTTCAGTATAAATGGAAAAGCCTTTGCTATGCAGGGAGACCATTATAGATTTGTTTTATATTCTTGGAGCGATGGACACGATGAAAAGACTAGATAATTATATAATTATATTTCTTGCTCCCGATTAATCTTTACCAACAATCATTTGTTAGTTTTAACAAAACCCATAGGTAGTGCTGAACAGGCCAATACCTCCACCAAAATACTGATATATATTACTAGATATCAATATCTGCTTTCTTTTTCAGGCAAATTGAATCCACCATGAAGAAACAAAGAGAATGATCACTGTAAATGAAGAATACAGGAAAAATGGCTTGAATTAATGACAAAGCTTGGAGTAAAGTTCTATTCAAGTTTTGCCTGAAGCCAGATGATGGATTAAAGTGTGGAGAACCCCAGGGGACAGCCAGCAGTGTAAAATAATTGGAAAAGATTTATATGGCAGAGAAGTTAATTATATTTGGAAGTAGTAGCAGTTTAAGTCACTGGGTCATTAATTCAACATTCTGTGAACCTGAAGATTTAAGCTATTTGCGAGCTGTACTGATCACAGGCTGCCCACAATCATGATTTTGTTGGCTGTTTGCATAGTGCTGTCCAACAATGAAGATTGAAAACAAAATTTTGAATGAAGATAATTTTTTGGATTACCGGAGTTACATGTACGACCAATGGCTTAGCAAGCGAAAGGGCTGTCAAAATCGAGTGATTGTTCCATGAATGGCACTGTGACAGCCACAGTTTACGCTCAGAAACTTACAATATGTGTGCAGCATTGTCTAGATTTCGGAAGATCCAGAGTTTTTCACATAAATGTTTCTTGGTAGATTGTCTTAAAGGTTGTTTTTTGGTGAGATTTTCTTGAAAAAGTCATTGGTTGGTTCTATCGTAAATGGTCAATACAAAGTGCTTAAGTAATCAATCAAGTGTTGTCTTTAAAAAAATCAAAGAAATCAAAAATAACATATTAGTCAGTCCTGACGAAGTTGTCTTTCGAGGTTCAAATGAATTCTATGAATTACTGAAGTTGTTTCTTGTTGAAATGGTCAAAAATATTTGTATCTATCTCTGGTAATATGCTGTTCACAATTGTCATTTTGTTGCCACTTTGTCTACATAGTGCTCTGTGCCATGGAAAGAAGATTTAATCCAACATTCTGAATGAAGAAGAGAAAGACAAGAAAACAGCAGTGTCAAAATCAAAGGATTGTTCAGTGATTGACGCATTGACTGCTATAGTTTACGTTCAGAAACTTGCAATATGTGTGCAGCCTTATCTGGATTATTTTGAAGTGTATCACTTAAACACTTCTTGGTTGATTGTCTGAACCCTTATTTCAACGGAGTTCTCAATATGCTCATTTTACAAATTTATTTCAAAAGCTAGGTTTCTATAGCCTATTAGAGTCTCGGAAAAAAGATGAAAAAAATATGAAACTTACCATTTTTGAGAAAAAGGGGGTCCGTCACAACGGACTCCGTCGAAGACATGGAGATTTACAAGCAAAATAACTTGTCCGCCCTGGTGGACTATACCACTTAAGAATACAAATAAAATTACGAAAGTGAAAAAGTGGAAAGGAATTAAAATTACCTTTATTATTTGAAATCTAATATTAGCCTTTTACTTGAAAATTAAAAAAAAAAAACAGTTGCGTGGAGCTTTTCCCGTCACAAAACATAGCCGTGTATTACATTTTAAACAATATACAGTTGTTTTCTTATTGCAATTCATACAACGGCCTTCCTGCTTCGAAGATGGGTAGTGCCCCACATTATCAAATCGGGTAACATCAGGTGGTCTCGGCTTGCACATATGGCGGACACTAGTACCTTCAGCCCGTTGGTAGGTAGCAGCTCTGTTGTTATTCAATAAACCGTCGTATATTTCGTATCTGAAATCTTTTGAGTCTCATATAGTTGACATGACCAGCTGCAGCTTGTGCTTTTTGCATTCTATAAAAAATCCAGGCATTGTTCACACAAATATCAATCATTCGAGAAAATATCGCTATATACCAGGGTTAGTTCTGTACGATGTCTTATATAACGATATTAACATGTCACACAGTGGAACGAATGTATGGGAGCGGTTGGACGTAGACATGTCCGAAAAATAAGAGTAAAATTATGACAAACTAATGATGCCATCTTATTCGATTACTTAATGCCTTCATAAATTGTGGTGATGAATTTCTTCATAACTCCCATATTTCGGGAGTAATTTGAGAAAATGTGAAATTTTACTATGAAAATGAGTGTATCGAGCTCTCTCCCTCCTGATTCCGGGCTTGTTTCAAGTAGCGGTCTCTAATATCGTAATGCTATTACTAAGAGCTATATTTAATACTAAGACACATAGTGCGCCAAATGTGCACTTTCTGGGATAAAAGGAAATGAAAATTAAAAAAAAAAAACGTTTTTTCCCCATTTGTATTTACTTTAAACCGCAGACAGACTTATTAAGAGGTCTATAAATATATTATATATATATACAGAAATATATATTAACAAAAATATTCACAAGAACTAGTGGTGGGTCGTTGTCGAATTTTTGACGAACGAAACGCAACCGTTTTCCTGACGACGAAAACGGTTGCAGAAAACGGTCGTCGTTGCAACTGGTTTCGAGACGGACGACTGACGGACGACGAAACTTATCCAACATGGAATAGAATTCCGTTTTCGAGGTTTTCGTCGAGTGAAATAGTTGCAGTTTGTTAGTTCTTACAACTATCAACGATTTAAAGTCTATGAAATGGTTAGCTAAATACATAATTCGTTTTATCGATCGACTTTACTAAGTGTACGATGAAGTGAACTTTCCTTCATACTTTTCCAGGTTTAGGACTGGCTGGGACAGACTTTTATCTTTTTACCAGGCGTATTTAAATTTACAACTATTTGCAAACAAAACAACAACAAAAAACAATTACTAAATTTCTCTGCGCGTGCTCAATAATAGTAATAGTTAACTGGCCCAAAAAAATGTAAACAAATGTTATGAAATAATAACCACGCGACGCGCTCACCGGCGCGAATTCCAGGAAATTTAGCGATTATCCCAATTCATCGTTCATGTGAATCGACTTTGAACTTTAAGTCAACTCACATAAGGTTGCACGGGTTTAACCGTCTCATGACGAACGACAGCATTGACAACTGGTAATAGATTATCGACTGTATTTCGTTGACGAAAAGTTCATTTTTTATTGTAAGGACTGCTTTGCGATGACGCGACGCGACGAACGAGTCTGATAGAATTGAACCATTGCGTTCTCGACTGTATTTTCATAGGCGTAAAATAAAAAATCGCATCAAGTGATTCGAGGACTGGTTTGTGCGACGAAGACTGTTTGAACCCAGGACGTAAAACAGTTTTATCGTCGCAGAACACAAAACGGTCTTTGGAAACAGTTCGTCGCCGCAACGCCCACTCCTAACAAGAACTGATGAGAGTATGACTTTTAAGTAAGTTGATAATAAATTACCTAGTTTCATTAAAAGTACAATAAATAATTAAGATGTAAGCTCTAATTTACTAAGTTACACATTTTAAAACAATAACATCATTTAATTATCTTCGTCATCATCATCATCATCAATTAATTCAAATTCAGAATCGATGTCCGCTAAATCATTTATGTTAACAAATTCGATATCACTTTTCTCAGAATCCGTAAGCTCATAAAATTCCTTAAAAGAAGATTTTTTTACAAACTTATTTCCTTTTGGACGGATACTTGTAACAAGTGGATCAGAAGACAGTAAAAGATTGTGCATAATATCTTCATTGCATGAGATACTGCTATGCTTTCGAGAATGCCCCTCTCTATATTTTCTAAAATCTTTATTTCTAGCCTCAGATGCCTCTTCGGATAGAAAACCAATGGGCACAATTGACATGTTCTGAACTATGTCTGGCCCATGCATTAAAATTTTATGAAGTGAAGAAGGCATATAATACCATGGGTATAACTCCACGTAAAGCTTAGCAGTATCAAAGCAGAACTCTCGGAATTTAGTTACGTTGATCTTCTCTCCTGATGAAATACACTGCAAGATCACACAGATTTTTCTTAAAAGCATAGCATCTATTCCGGTCAGTTCAGCAGATTTAGTGTAGTTTTCAAAAAATCTCCTTGCCGAGTTGCCATTGTTGGTGGATCCACTGCCTTGTTTCACAACATCGAGAAGTAAGCCCGTTTCTCTTCTTACAGCCTCTTGAACTCTTTTCTTCCTGTCATCAACTTGCCTTTTTGCTATATCACCCCTTACTTGCCATGATTTTATGTCTAATTTGTAGGAAATGTGTAATAAGCATTCCATTGAGCGAATCCAAGCGTGAAGGGTGCTTAAGCTATATTTATACATGTCCTCGTTTGCGTGTTTATCTTTGATTAACTCTAAATTATTCATTTCTTTAGGACAAGCCTTGCATATGTCACACACTGAAGCTGCTGTATTGGATATAATGGAATGAATTTTACCATCAATCATTGTCAACAGCAGTTGGTGTTTGACACTAATTCCATCAGTGATGGTGGATGGAGTTAAGGCTTCAATCTCTGCTTCGATTTCAGCCATCTCTCTCTGCACATTTTCTTTGGTTTCCTTTATAAACTTAAACAATATTGGCCGGCAAAATGAAGTGGAAGATGGTCGCTCGTTTTCCCAAATTGTTACACCTTTTGAGACGAGCCGCAGTGGTACAAGACTAATCATAAAATTACTAGCAAGATCGATTTGCTCATCTTCACTCGTCCTTTGATGATAAATGCTTTGGCTAGATGATCCGTCAAAACCCCATTTGCTGGTCAATACGAGCTGTTGATTGGGATCAACAGGGGTTTCTAACGACCTAATAAGTCTTCTTGAGGTTAAATCCATCAAGGCTTGTAATTTGATTTTTGCAGAGCTCTCTGTAACTGTGAGATCTTCTTTGGCCGGATAGCACTTAATTTTTTCTTTAACCAACATGTAGTAACTCGGGTATTGAAGAGCTCCTTCTTGAGTGTTGAAATCCCGAAGAGTGTTATAGCGCCATTTCGATAAGTTCATCGATACATAAAGAGCCAATGCCTTCAAAGGGGATATTTCCCGTACCTGAATTGATTTACCTTCAATGAAGGCTTTGATTTTTGAGGCCTCTTCTGGATTCTCCGTCAAGTATTTCATAACATAAGCTGTATCGCTTTGTCCTGCCTTTTGAAGCGCCCTTTCGGCCGAAAACATAATTTCAGCGCTGCTACTGCTGCATGAAAGACTATCTTCAGTGCGTCTTCTTTTTTGCCGGTTACTAAGGTCCTCAAAAGATTTACGAGGACTAGGATGTGTACAAGTTGAAGCATCAGATTTAGCAGGAGAAATTATGGGCTCGATGACGTCACTTATATTTTCTGTAGAAGGTTCCATATTTTCATTCTGTAATTCCGGCCATTGAATTGCAGCCTGTAGCCAAATCTCATGTTTCTTCCGAAACTTATCTGTGCTTCTTCCAGACTGTGTCCATTTTGCATAAATGCGGTAGCAAAATCGACGACACCAGTCTTTTAAACTTGTTTCAGCACTTTCACATAACTGAACACAACTGTTATCTTTTAAAACACTGAACAAATAGTTAAAGTCGCGTAAATCTTTATGTGCGCGTGCGCATAAAGCAACGTGAATATCAAGATTTGTATTAAAATTTGGAAAATACATTGCGAGATTAGCTTGGATACAACGAGGTGTAAATCAACACTGATTTTAAAGTTACTAATAGTGACCTATTTATATAAAATCCAGGTATCCCAGGTATCCTTTGTTAAATATTGCAAGGTAATTAGTTATTGTGATAATTAGTAAATGATGCATGCTAAATTAGTGTATTAAGAGCCATTTAGTAATTAAATAATAGCAATGTTCTTATCAGTAATCATTAGTGCATCAGTTTTATATGTAAACCTTAAGTCCCTAATTATATATCCTAATTAGCTTATATCTTCTCTAATTGGCTGCTCAGAAATGTTATTGTAATAAGGTAAACCTTTAGAAAAACGGTTTTAATCAACAAAATAAACAAAAAATAAAAAAATTGTGTTATAAAATAAACATCACTCTTTATCCCAGAAAGTGCACATTTGGCGCACTATGTGTCTTAGTATTAAATATAGCTCTTAGTATTAGCATTATGATATTAGAGACCGCTACTTGAAACAAGCCCGGAATCAGGAGGGAGAGAGCTCGATACACTCATTTTCATAGTAAAATTTCACATTTTCTCAAATTACTCCCGAAATATGGGAGTTATGAAGAAATTCATCACCACAAGTTATGAAGGCATTAAGTAATCGAATAAGATGGCATCATTAGTTTGGCATAATTTTACTCTTTTTTTTCGGACATGTCTACGTCCAACCGCTCCCATACATTCGTTCCACTGTGTGTCAGCTAAGTCAACACCGCCCATATTTTGATTGTTATCCTTGAACATATTAGAACAATCAACTTCCACTCTTTGCTTAGCGTCCTTGCAGTATCTCTTCACTTTATGGATGGGATCAGCATCTGTGTATGAACTTATTAGTGTGGTACATTTATTGTCATTCCATATTACAACAGCTAATTTTTTTTTGTTGCAGACACACTGACTATAACTTCCTCGTTTCTTCATCTTGAGAGCCTTTTCACAGATCAATTTCTCTTCTGCTCCTCTCAGTCGGTTGCTTCGTATAGTCTCTAAAGAAAATAAGCTATAGTTTTCTCGTAATAGATATACTAATTCAGGTGAAGAGAAGAAGTTATCAAAATATATCATAGAAGGCTTATTTCGTATGGTTTGACATAGAGCAATAACAACTTGTGCACCAAAACCCAACGATTGCTCTTCATCTGTAAACTTATGATCCCTAAAGGTATCATCTCCTTCATACAGTATGAAGTTGTAAATCATGCCAGTTCAAATCCCCATTTTATCGGATTATCTTTCATGTATTGTCTCCTTTTACCGGTTTTACGCCCTTTGTATGCAATCATCTTCTCGTCAATGCTGAACCTATTTTCATCTTCATGAGCGACACAATCCCTACGTATCTTCTCTATAATGCGTCTAATCTTATAATTTGAAAATAGCGATAGATATTAATCTATCGCTATTTTTAAAATTGTTATCAACAGAATGGATAAATCGTCGAATTTGCTCGTACCTTTTCAATGGCATAACTTTTGCTATTATATCATATTTGAACTTTATACTCCAGTAATCTAAATAAGAGCTCAGGGGTACAATACCCATCAGAATGTGTATTGCCAGAAAGTCACTCAACTCATTCTCTGTTTCGGCCAGTTCTTTGGACTGAATAAGCGTTTGTTTCATTGACTATATCTGTTATGATATTTGGTGAGAAGAAAACGAAATTGTTTTTTGTTGGACAGGATAAAAAGGATAGTGATCCTGTTTATCCCGTTGAATTTTCCTCAGCAATAATTCTTCAAATGAGACTGTTCGATCGCGTAGTGATTGGGTTTGAAGTGGTACTTGCGATGCTTTCTTTATGACTATGTTTGATATTATATTTACTATGGATTGTGTTGCACTTTGTGATGGCTTCTAATTCTGCAAATATGCTGGTACTTGGCTTGGATGTCTGGCTTCAAAGGGCAACATTTGGGCATCAGTTCTTGATTGTTCAGATAGCAGCGCAACGTTATTATTATTTGTTATTTCAATCGTTTCATTAGTTGTTGCAAACTGATTGTTGAATGATTTAATGCAGATTTCTTTGAGTTACTTTGGCTGTTTGAGTGTGTTGGCAAGTAAAGTTTTCTTGTATCTTTGGTATGCATCTGGATCATATTTGTCAATAGGTATGACATGGGCATTGTAAGGATATATTCCAGCCTTTTTAAATCAGCTTTTGATAACTTCGGGGTTCATTTGTTGCCAAGTATCTGCCATAGTTTGTGCGAAAATATTTTTGGGCATTTTTGAACCAACGTTTCTTCGCTGCCACTCTACCAATTTTGCATCCCATATTGTTTTGATTGACTTAAATACTGAAATATCAAGCGGCTGCAACAAATGTGATTGCGTGGGGGTAATTTGAGGATAGTGACGTTGTTTCGGACAGCAAGCTCCACAACCCTGGTATCGACGTGAGTTGAACGCCCGTCATAAATTATAAGGGCTGGTCGCTCTTCGCCGAGATTTGGGATGAGTACTTTTTCGAAATAATTATAAAATATTTCCGTTTCCATCCACGGGTTTTAGTGCTTGCAGCATATGTCAATTCAAAATCGTAATCATCACCGTTAAGATTAGCCATCCATTGGTCCCAAACGAATTTTCCTTTAAAAACAATTAAAGGCGGCAACTTTTTGCCATTGACGCTCGCTCCGGCTAAAACAGTGATGTTTTCTTTTCCATTTCCGTATGTGGTCCTCGCACAAGGTTTATTTTTTTGTCCGACCACTTTTGTTTTCGTTGGATCCATACATGTTTCGTCAAAATTCCATATGGATTCTGGATTTTCTAAGAGATTTAAATCTTTTTAAGTCTTGTTCAGCAAATTAAAATATTCAGCAATGACGAATGGATCCGTCATTTTTTTTCGCACATATTCTACGGGTTGTGCTCTTTTGATGGACAAACCGTGTCTTTTTCAGAAGTTAATAAACCAATCTGGTCCAGGCCTGTTATGCCTAAATGATGTCTGAATATTATTTAAGCGCAAGTATTCAGCAACAATTTCCAGAATTTCGAATCTTGACAGTCCGAATCCCCATTTTTCTATAACTATGATTGTGCTTGCAAATTTTTGTTCATCATCAAAGGTAGAACAGTTGGTCTACCTGTTTTTGGTCTAATAGTCTCTTTGCAGCCTGTTTTGTTGACATGGTCATGAAGAGTGGTCATAGCAATCTTGTACTCCTGCGCAGCAACATACGCGGTAAGCTCTCCATTTTCCACCTTCCGAATGGCATCGGCTAAATCTTGTGCAGTGTATGCTTTATTTTTCTTATTAATGTAAGTTCGAGGCATGATGACTCTGAAAAAAAGAAATAACTTTTGTCAACACAACAAATGTAATAACTGAGCAATACCATAGAGACATGCAACACCAGACTATAATCAAGCAGTATGCACTGTATTAGAGATAAAACAAAAAAGAAAACGTTACAATTTGAGAGCCACTGTCAATTACAGTAGAAAAACTTAAGTGGGTATTGCGAAATATCGAATATCGAAATAAACCCGATGGAGTAAATCAGAAAGAAATAAAAAAACGCAGTTGGAGGGTCCAACTTACAACAACAAGTTTAATCTTATTACAATTAAGCACAAAACTAAAACCTATCATAAAAACAAACAACCATTGAAATAATTTACCAGAATTCCGAGAAAAATCTCATGGGGTTATTACGAATCACCAAAAATCGGCGCGAAATCACTTGTTGTGAAAAATTTGACGACACTCGCGTAATATTGATGTGGGTGACTCGCGACGACTGGCGCAACAAGTAAACTAAAGATGGCGCCTTGACTAGTTTTGCTAGCAGGAAAACATCGCTGTGTTTGGTAGCTTTATGGCATTTTCGAAATATACCCATTTTCGAAATAGCCCCAATGCACCGTATACACGGTGGAATTTTAATGATTGTTTTCCCGCGGCAGAACAACTTGCTATAAGGAGTCCCTTCGAACCATAGAGTAAAAGTGAAAAAATAAAGATATTTTTGTTTTAAAAAAATAAAAAAAATATTCATCAACTCGAAAACGTGAGAACCAATAGTAACACTGGAGGTAACTTGTAGCTATTACTCGAAACGCACGCGCCTTCGCGCCGATAAAGGGATCAGTGATGCATAAATGTTCAAAACAATATAAACTCTCGCACGTGGTGATACGGCATAAACTAGTTTGCACGCAACAACACAACACAGCCGCGAAGCCGACAAAGAAAAGATCGCTTTATAAATGTTCAAAGCAAAATAAGCTCTCGCATGCAGTGATACGGCATAAACTACAATCCAACAACAATTACAAACCAAGCAGCGCGCCATCTTCCTATTGGGTGGGCCGGCTGCGGCGCACTTAGTTTTCCCGCAAATGTCGTACGCGCAGCACGCGTTATCAGTGCAATGGATCGTCATTACAATTATTGCAATTTGGTGTACGTCGCTATGGAGCAGAGCGGTGCTCGGCTCACTATCATCGCGCCGTGCGAGAGCACCTGGACTCGGTGTTTTCACAGCTCTGAGTCGGACGCGGCGGGCCAGTGCCTTGGCCAGTAAGAAGCCCGGACCTAACTCGGTTAGACTTTTACTTGTGGTCTGAGCTCAAGCACCTGGTGTATCGTGAGGAACACGAAACTCGTTAATAACTGCAATAGTGGACGCTTTCAATATCGGAAGAAGTGACAGAGATACCTTATTAAAATTAAAACGTGCTCGATTGTGCATTTAACCCTTTGCAACCGGGAGCTACAAAACTCGCATAGATCGGCAAAAACTTAGTAAACGTTTTAAAACTGCTTAAGAGGTTCTGGAAAAATACTGAAAAAAATCTCATGAAAGCTGGTCTTCAGCAATCAGACCCTCACGTTCGTGAGGTTCAGGAATAATTTGCTAGTCGCACGATCGTGAGTATGTGTAAACAATCAAATGATTTAGTTCGATAATTCACATAAATTAAAATAAAATATCAATATTTATGTTCTGTAATTACTTTAATCAGTCAGTATTATAAGAAAACTATAATTATTTAATAAAATCAGGTATACAAATGAGATCTTCTTAATTTCTACAATCAGAACAAAAATAAAACACAAATATAAACTATAATCACTTTAACAATCAATGAGATCAACAATCAATTAAATCAATATTTGTATTATTGTGTATGATAAGTCTTAAAACAATTTTTATCGCGAGATAAACATAAATACACGTTACATTTTTCACACCTAATTTTAGAACGACTGCTGCAGGTTTCCAACCTACAGGTCCTCGGCGCTTTTATGTCGTCGCTGGTGGGAAAATGCTCGTACCCATCATATCGTTTCTCTGCTGACGGTCTATTCGCTGGTCTATATATTTTATAGTCGGGACGAGGGACTAACAAGTGGTCATCATCTTCACTGTCCCTTCGAGCTCTATCTGGAGTGCAAGATAAGGCATCGGCCACATCCAGCGGAAATCGAGTAAAGGCATCGTGTCTTTTCTGGGATAATTGTTACTCTTGCAGTCGTTTCTATACAGCCTCCAAGAGTTCACCAATGCGAGGTCTAAAAAGTGCGTTAACACTTTTAGGGTCCATTTTGGTGTTGAAGCAGATCTACCTCGACTACATGGTGTTGAAGTCGATCTTTGTCCTCGAGTACTTGTGGTTGATATCGGTCGCTCAGACGATACATGTACTGACCTTTGTCGATGTGATGACCGACGTGACGTGGATGATAACGATGGGCAAGGCGGCTGCATAGTTGACGGAGACTGCGTCCTCGACGGAGTAGGTTGTTGCGCCATCAATGAAGCAGGAGGTTGCGGTGCCGATGAAGATGGAGGTTGCGTCGCTGGCGGACATGTCAATGGTATCGTATGGTTAATTATTTCTTCATCTTCGTTAGGATTGTCACCATCGGAGAGATCTTCACTAGCCAATTGACCAAACAGGGTATTTGGTTCAAAATCCAATTCGTACTCGTCATCCTCAAAATCTTCAATCTCCGATAGATTTCCGTCCATCAATTGATCTAATATTGCATCATCCGTAATTCGAACCCCTAATAAAGAAGAAAAGGCCATTTTAACACACTATGGAACCAAAACAACAAATAAAACACAAAATAACAAAATGTAAAAACTTCACGTGTTACAACCGATGTTGCATGATCGTGCGTGTTCAATTTTGACAGAAAATTATTACGAAACTGATGGTCCAATTAGCAAAAATCTGATGACTATGTATGAAGAAGCACATATTTAACCAAATATTATCAAATAATATCAAATATTCTAATAGAATTACTAAAAATCGATCTACTTACGTGCGGTGGCGCGGGAATCTAAAAACGCAGCCATCCCTCACTCGGTTTTCGACGAACTGGCAGGACAAAACGTGCGCGCACAATGCAAAACTATTTTTTTACTCATTCTTACATAGACTCACGAACGATCGCGGTCGGTTGCGTTCGCAAAAGTTGTTTCAAATTTTGCCCAGAATTTAGTTAAGTCAAAACTCACGGTCATTTCAACTCGGGTGGAAAGGGTTAACGCAGTGGCTTGCACTTCGAACAATTACTCCGTAACCGGGAAGTGTGTAAGTACCTACTCTACTCGTAAATTTGTAAATTGTGAACATTTAAAAGTAGTTAAATTCATTAAAATGAATGCAAATAAGTTGATAACATTTTTTGAAATACGCCTCAAACACATTTTAGGTATCCAATTCTAAAAATTATGATAAACTTGTTTTTATTTAATTTCTTGTTCAATAACTTGCAGCTAAAAAAGTATTTATGACGGTCCTAAGCTCGTAAAAGTATGAATGGAAAATTTGAATAACTTGTTGGGTAAACCTTATTATTATCAAGAATAAGTTATCAGCTGATTGAAAAGCACGCGGGTCAACGGCCGCGCGGCCACTCGACGGCGGCGGCGCACACTGGTCCCAAATTAAAAAAAAGTGGACATTGATAGTAGACCGCTGATATTTTTTTTTATTGTTGATACAATGATAACAGATAAGGCAAAAAAATATTATTGTCCTACTTCAAATACTTTTCTGTAAAAAAAAATATTTCTTTTTTTTTTTGTATGGGAGCGATTACATTTTACTCAATTTCTCAAAAACTTTAAGCGATGTCGAGATGGCAATCACATATGTTAGAAAACTAATAATTCTGAGTATTTGGCTCGAAGAAACTTATTGCTTATCTCTGCGTACTTTCGAGATAATAGTGACAGAAAATAACATTTTTTTTTAATGTTAATTTTTTGCTTTTTTTTAATCATAGCCTTACTTTAGCACATAATTATAATGTATGCGTAATGTCAAATAAGTAAAAAGAGACTTCTCTGTAAAAGAGGTTATGGGGGCTCACTAATGACTGAAAAGCTATGACCTTTCTGAAGGAGTACTTTCATCAGTTCTAAAAAACAATCAAAATGAAGACATATTAAGCTGCAAACATAAAGTTGAATATGTTCACAAACGATTCTGAAAAAATATTATGGTGAAAGATTAATATTTGGGTCTATATTCTCTTGAGAAATCTCTATTTCCTCGTTTTCCAACGAAAGCAATTCATTGTTCAAGATCAAAGCACTAGCCTCTGGAAACAACTGTTTATGTAAACGAGCAAACTTTGGTTTGATATGGCTGATGTAAGGATCTGAGCTAATTAGAAAGCTGTGGATAATGTCTAAATTAGTCTGAACTCTACCGATTTTTCTTGTATGTGCCATTCTAACATTCCGGAAATCTTTATTCCTCGCTTCGGAAGCTTCTTCGGAAAGCATGCCTATCGGAATAAAGGAGAAATTTTCACAAATATCAGCACCGTGTATCAACAATTTATGGACACTTGAAGGCATGTAATACCATGGATATAAGTTTACATATAGCATTGCTGTTTCTTTACAATATTCCCTAAACAAGTTGGTATTAATAAGTTGACCAGATGAAATTGTTTGTAAAATGACTGCAAATCTCTTGATTAAATCAGGGTGGATACCCGTTATTTCAGCAGATACTTCATAATTTTCAAAAAACCTTCTTGCCGTGTTACCGTCATTGGTTGTACCAAATCCCTGTTTTACTATGTCAATTAACAAACCAGTTCTTTCCCGGAATTCTTCTTGTGTCAAATTCTTTTTAATTTCTTTTAACAATTGATCTTCTTTTCGTGCAGCCCACTTTTTGAAGTCTAAGTTGTACGAAATGTGTAAAATACATTCCATACATCTTATCCACATATGAAGCGAAGACAGACCATATTTATACATATCTTCTCTGATGAGTCTTTTGGATACAAAGTCCAAGTCATTCATTTTGCTAGGTGGGGTATTGCAAATATTACAAACAGCTGCAGAAGAAGTATTGGAAATCACAGTAGAAATTTTCCCATCAATCATAGTCATGTACAAATCATGTTTAATATCAAAATTATCTACAATTGTGGGAACAAGATTACGAATTTCTTCCTCTAAGGATGCACTTTCCTTCTTTATCAATTCATTTGTTTCTTTTGCAAATATAAAGCCAATTGGACGACAATAGTTTGTTGAAGAGGGAGCAGGATTTTGCCACAAGATAGTACCACTCTCTTCTTCCAAACGAAGCGGAACCAAACTAATCATGAAAACTGAAGAATCGTCAATTTTAGTGTCGGAGTGTGACTTTTGTTTATAATTACTTTGAGAAGATGACCCGTCAAAACCCCATTTGCTTATTAGTTTTAGCGATTTTTTGTCGGCAGAGTTGTGCTGAATTGTTTTTAATATCCTATTAGTTGTCAAATCTAGAAGCGATTGAAGTCTTATCTTAGCATCAGATTCAGTTACAGTTATGTCTGACTCTGGAGGATAACAAGTTTTTTTAGCTTCCAGGAGCTTTTGATAGGATGGAAGACCATACATTTTCTCTGAAGCAAGAATAGTTCTTAAATTTCGATATTGCCATTTTGACAAATTTGTTGAGGTGTAAAGCGCTAACGTTTTATCATCTGGTAAACACGGTTTGTCAGTCTTTTTAGCGAATAGTACATCATATACCATCTCACATTTTTCCTTGTTTTGGCTGAGTTCGTTTAATATAGCTGCTAATTTTGTTTTTTTAGACTCTTTTAATTTGGCACATAAAGCATAAACTAATTCCTCCTCTGTGTGATCTAGAAGTGTTAGAGAACGCCTTTTCTTCTGTTTATCAGATATATCAACAAATGGTTTTTTACTTGTACCATAACTTAATTGATGAGTATCCACTTGCGTTTCGAAATTTGGAATTACTTCCTCGGCAACTTTAAAAATGCTGCTTAAATCGATATTTTGACATTTTGGCCAAACTATTTGGGATTGTAACCAGTCTGAATTTTTGTTAAGAAAGGTCTTTTGAGCTCTACTGGAAGCAGACCATCTTTTTGAGATATTACTTGAAAAATTACGACAAAATAATTTAATATTACTCAAATCTTCGGAAGACAATTCAACACCAATACGTTCAATAAGGGCATTAAATAAAAATTCGACATTTTTAAAACCACCTCCTGATTTAAGAACAACGTATAAGTCTAAGTTGGTGACAAATGCGGACATATTATAATTTTAAGGAAAATTGAAAACAAATTAGAATCAAAGATATCAAAGACAAAGTGACTTTGATTTTAACAAAAAAAATTACGAAAACAAATTCGACGAAAGAAAGACAAACAAAAATTATTTGATTTTAAAATCCAAAGATTCAAAATACAACAATAACAAAACAAACAAACAACAAGCATTTCTTCAAGCGCACAGAAAAAATAAGGACACGTCTTATCGCAACCACGTTTAGTTGTACACTGAGTGAGGTGTACGCGCGCGATTCGTGACCGTATTACGTTACGTCATGAGAGGCGGCCATCTTGTTATCCCGGCAAACTCGCGTCGAAGCTCCATTTTGCTGGCCAGCGGACCTATTGCGATATGAGTAAGGCTATGATTAAAAAAAAGCGAACAATTAACATTAAAAAAAATTGTTATTTTCTGTCACTATTATCTCGAAAGTACGCAGAGATAAGCAATAAGTTTCTTCGAGCCAAATACTCAGAATTATTAGTTTTCTAACATATGTGAATGCCATCTCGACATCGCTTAAGGTTTTTGAGAAATTGAGTAAAATGTAATCACTCCCATACAAAAAAAAAAGAAATATTTTTTATAGAGAAAAGTATTTGAAGTAGGACAATAATATTTTTTTGCCTTATCTGTTATCATTATATCAACAATAAAAAAAAATATCAGCGGTCTACTATCAATGTCCACTTTTTTTTTAATTTGGGACCAGGCTGCGGCGTCCGGCTTGCGCCGAGCGTAGGTATCGGTACTATTGGTTTGTGCTCGCTTTCGAGTTTTGTTTTTCACAATAGTTAATCTGCCATTTTTTGTTTCTAATATTTTATTTGCTTATAAAACGATTGTATTACCAAGACAAAACCATTTCGCTGCGGGAAAACAACCATTACAATTTCACCGTGTATAACTTTATAAATTGAACTTCCCTTCATACAATGAATTTTTGCAGCCAGTCCTAAGCCTGGAAGCTTAGGATTGGCTGCAAAATTTCATTTTAAAGTTATTTTCGTGACTTTTTCTATAGACAGAACATTTAAATGCCTAAGTCTCCTTCATAATTTTATGATAATTCACGTATTCCACAAAAATCTATCAAAAACTTAATCTATTCCTACTTATCTCAAATTATTTATTTACACTACGGAAATGTTTATTTATGCACACTAAATGTTTATTTACACTATTAATGTTTATTCACAAAGAAAACAGTACCTACATGTAATATTATTATTAAACCGCAAACAGAACCCAGTTCACAGGATCAAGACAATAAGAATAACAATAACGATCGTCAATCATCCCATGGTATAATAATATAGACCATGAATCATCCCTTGCAATAAATAAAATTCTTAAAAAAAAGACGCGGTCAACAAATAACGGTCGCAAGTTCTTAAAAAAAGCAATACCATAATGAATTTTAACTCTTTCTAATTGCATATAAATTCGCATGGGCAATAAAAAAAGGCGCACCGATTACTATATTGCCGTCTCTTTTTATCTTGCGTATAAGCCATACCTATTCCGAAGGGACTCTTAACTCTCGTTGTGCGAGTCGTAGTAATAATCTGTTGAACGAAACGCTTACGCGTAGGTACGCCGTTTATTGTGGGAGTGTCATGTCTTTTAAGAACTACGCACGTAAAATAATCGTTACATTTTTGTCCACGAAACTAGTTACACGATTATCAGCCTGGTAAGCAGTTTCTGAAACCGATTACGTTAAATAACGCACACGTCTACGAACAAGTGACTCGCTGCTCTATCGAGAAAGGTAGACCTAAGTTGTCGAAAATGATTTTTCAACCGTCCGTTTATTGTTTCTACGACCCATCTACATAATGTTACTCTTCTCGTTTGATTCGCCTGTTGCGTTGTCAGCTGTACCGTGCCAGCATTTTTTGTCACCGGTATGCAAGCGTGATAGTTCATGGCAATGAAACGGGTTATCTACATCATGAAGGCCGCGTCCCCATCATGCATGGCGCGGCGCCGTCACCGTGCAACGTCACGACGATGCCGCCGTGCCACGGCACGGTGCCGCAAACGGGGCGCCGTCCATTGCCCCTATTCAGTCGATATTTCGTTGTTGATGTGCTCGAACGTGCTGGAGCGTGGATATGGATCGCGAAAGAATTATTCTCTTGTTATTACTAAGACGACGAATTAAAAAGAAACGGGAAATTTTTGGGTAAATCCGTATATTTTTACAATGAACCCAGACGGAGGTCATTTCAAAAGGAAATATGTAGCGCTAAGATTAAGTGCTAATGGGATTTTTTTTTAATATTTTTGAATATTGTTTAACTTACTAGTCTTTGTCACAAAAGCTTCATGAAATTTTAATTTCGGTTTATAAATTCCGACACAGACAAACTTTGCTATTCGATTAAGAAAAATCGTATTCGGACTCCTGTGTGTTTGATAAGACATCGCTTAAATGATGTGATATGTCTTCTATGGACGGATGTGGCGAGGTCTGGCCATGGATGCTTGCAGATGATGGATTGCGAGTTGTTTGATAAGTCGCTGTAGTTTGTTGTGGTCTGTAGCTACTTTGAAATGCTGTTTGCTAGCCGCTGTATGACGGTTGATTGTATTGATATGTGGGTTGATTGAAATCTGGCAATATTTGCATTACGCGACTTTGATAAGTCAGTGTTAGTAGGTCGTCTAGTTTTTCCAGAAACGGTAAAATTGATTCAAAAAATGAAACGTGTCTATTTTCTGCATTTTTCAAACCTCATCTTCATCTTCACAGTATTTTCTTTTACGCAAAGTTGTAGTATGATGTTGGTAACTGTTGTGTTCGTGGTTCGGGCATGAATCTTATTATGTGTGATGCTCCAGGATTTATTGGATTCTATCCGACTCAATAAAACAACCTTATCTTGTCTTCGCCAAGTTCTTTTATTTTCCTTGACCAACAACAGCCACTCTATGTCGTAGGGGTATGTCACAACCATAGTGCTTGACTAAGTAACAGTAACTAATTATTAATCTATGGACACTACATCCTCCCTCACAGATTTAGTTTAGTTGGTGGGTGGATGATTCTCTAAGATCTCCTGGGTTGAGGCGCTGACACTGGATTACTCTGGGCTGGACTGGGACATACTGGACTGGGCTGGACAGGACGGGGACGTACTGGACTGGGCTTGACAGGACTGGCTAGGACGTAAGGGACTTGGTCGGACTAGGCCAGGATGCATTGGAATGGACGGTCGAAAACTACTGAACTTGGCCTAAAGGAGTAGAGACTGGAGTACTGGCTACTAGGGGTGCATGAGACATTTGGTTTAAATGGACTTTCTTAACCACACCATCTACAGACACAAGAAACATAACTGGGCTAAGGCATTTTACAACTATACCCTTATTAATAACACCATTCCTCCCTCCTAAACATTATCATTCTCACTAAATACATGAGAACTAGGATATTTCTTAACAGACTTAGATTTAAAATTAGGATTTAACATGGACTAAGGAACAGACATAAGGTTCTTTGCTGGTACAAAAATAAGGAATTAGGACATTTCTCTGTAGTTGTAGTCTGAGTGTTCCTATAATTTAAAGAAATGTATTCACCTTAAGTCTTAAGGACTCAGACCCATTTTTATCTAAAATAAGTTTACTTAATGCTCTCTTGGCTATTTGAACATTTCTTTCAGCCAAACCGTTACTTTCAGGATGGTAAGGAGGACTTTTTGTGACTTTGTTATTGAACTTAGTACAAACATTTATAAAAGCATATGAATGAAATGGTGGACCATTATCCGACACAATTTCAATTGGTAATCCAACAAATGAAAATATACCACATAACTGACGTGTAAATCCAGAACACTGTATTTCAAAAGTACCTATTTCGTGAAAAGGGCTTTTAAAACTTTTTTTGGTTTTTGCTTCGTTTTGGAAATATATTTAAAATAAAGTATATAGTGGTATATACCAAATGATAGGTAATTTAACGTCTTATCTAACCATCTAAATTTTATAGCCATGTGATGCATGCAAAAAGACTTAACTTAGTAAACGTGTATTGCCCAACAAAACTTTTAGACAATTTCTCCGATTGTTTGAGCAAAACACTGTACATTTAGTTACAGTGTATTGGTTTTATAAGAATAGAGCCGATGAATCATACAAAAACACTGTATTTTCAAATACAGTTTATTGCCTTAACAATAATAGGTATGTGTCCGAATGAATTTGATAATTTTAAATTTAGGAATAACAAAGTGTTATAGGCGTGTTAAATTTTGTTTGGGTACCTATTTATGTCAAAGATAATAAAACATAATGTATATTAAAAAAAAATATTTATTAAAATAAAGTAATTTTTCTCAATAAACTTTGTTATATAATTCTTCTTCGAATCAAACCTTACAATGAATAGTAATCAAATCTAAACAAAGAATTACAAATAAAATCAAACATTTAAAAAATAAAATCAATAATACTTTAATAACAAAAGCTCAAATTAGGAATGACTTCTCCACATACAATATCATTTCTTCATCAAAGAAAAATTAAAAATTAACATTCAACGAGTTATAAAACTAAAACTGCAAACTAAATATGGAAAATTTAATAACGAGATCAACTTTTTATTAGTAACTAATCAGTTTGTAAATTACCTAGAGGTTATAAATCAGTGTCAATGTGTTCGTCAAGATCGGGTGATTCCGAGACAACAAGATTTTCATAAAAAAATGTTCTAGTTCGAGGTATTGACTTACACGGTGCTAATAACTCTTTTTTTTATCTCGCTAATACCTCTAGGTTCAGTCTCCTTAGGTATCTCTTCCAAAAGATCAGGTACACCGTTCTTTTTCAAAAAACATATCTCCTTAAATTCAGCGTTGTAATCATTCTTAACAAATATTGATAATTCATTTCTTCTGAATTCTATTACTTTAAGATTATGTATGTTGTACTCTTTGGGAAATGCTACTTTGGAATCATTACTGAATATTATCATATTTGTGTGACTTAATAAGTCGACTTGCATGTTTTTTCGTGAACTTTTAATTGTTGATATAAAATCATCAATATCGTAGACTTGGCCCTTAGATTTCAATTTCTTTGTAATTGCGGCGTGTACAGCATCAGCGGCCATAAAGGTGTGTCCTGGCTCAAAGTATTCCAGAGTAATTTTATCTATATTTGTCATTTTATCATTAATTACTCTTATCAGAGCAGACAAAAGAATCTTGTTTTTGTTTTGCGCATTACAGTTATCTAAGAAAAATGTTACCGACTTCAGGTCTCTGCAATATTTTCTAAGAAAATGGGTATACGTAGAAGCAACATTATGAGCTTTTCTACCACTTTCTCCCTCATGCCAAACGGCACAGACAGCCTGTTTGTTTTTTCCCGGGGGCACAAATGATTCGATGAAAAGCACGAGTTTTCTTGAAAAAAAGTATTCTTTTGTAGTCAACAGTGGCATACAAATAGCTTTTTGCATATCTACAGTATACAACATGTCTCTTCCTTCAGAATTTTCACACTTTTCTTCTGTTGCTTTCATATCTCTTCTTGAATTTCTTTTGTTTTCTAGATTTTTGCTTAAGTCTATACAGTCATTACAATTACACGGTAGAGGTAATATTTTATGCTTTAATTCATGGTTTCTACATTTTGTACAAATATCTTGAGCCGGCTCTGCTGTAGAAAGATTCAGCTGTTTGATCATCGCGTGAAAATGTGCCCAACTACAAACTTTCAGGTTTTTTTCTTGACAGTATACTTGAAATTCTTTGAATATGGATGTAAAATTCACGCCTACTGGCAGATATTTTCTGTTAGGCGCATGTTTTACATTATAGTGTGATGGCATAGGATTATACTTTAATATAAAATTTTTCATTTCTTCTTCGTACTCAGCAGAAAAAGCATTATAAGGTGTGTGACGACCTCTAGGATCAGGAGCAGCACTAATTTTAGGATTTTTATTTCCAGTCAAGTGATTTTGTTTTAGAACAGCCTGTACTGCTTCATCGTTACTGTACCCTAAGGTATTTTAAAAAAATGTTTTGCATACCTTGAACTCATTAAGAGTCCATGTCAAAGTGTTGTGTCGCCTTGAGTTAGGACCAGCCGTTTTGGTTGCCGTGGACATTTTATGTACCTGCCTTGACAAGTAATCCCGTCGTCTCTGTCTGTCCAGACTCCAAAACTGATTGTGAATGATCTCTCTGTTGGTTTCGGAGATGTTAACGGAACAGTTTTTTTTGCAGTTTTGGCAAGGAGGTCTCATGGGATGCTTTTTTGCTTGATCTACCAAAATGACGTTAGGATCTCGGCTTCTTTTGACTGGTGGAGAATAAGTTTCTTCTAGTGTTTCACACGCGAATACAGCACTTGACGTATCGAGACATTCTACGTTGGAAGTAGAAGAGGACGGCGGTCTACATTAATTACCGGTCCAGTATCAGAATGCAATAATGGACTCTCTGGGCAGGGTTGGCTTCTTAAATCCTTACATAATTCTTGATTGGTACTAGAAGCAGGTACGGGTAATAAATCAGCGTAGTTGACGTCGCCACCAAGATTGTCAGCAATACACTCATTTATTTGAGATTCACTAAGGGGTTTCAAGGGGCTGATATTACGTGAATCGAAGACATACGTGGAACAATCATATTCAATGTTATCACATTCTTATGATGTATTGATACCAGGACGCTCCTTATTAATGCCGGTGATATTCTCTTTTTCATTCAATACACTGTTTAATTCTGAAGCCATTGTGGTACATGATGAGTTGTTGTGATGTTGTATATTGCTTTGTGACAATTTCACTAATAATCTATTTCGGTATCCACTCATTGTTATTATATTTATAAACTCGTTTAAAAACACAACGTAAACCGATCGAACGTAGGTACGCGCTATCGAAGAAAACACCGCCCGAGCAAGAGCAATGATTCACGACTACTAACTGTAACGTTGAGCTCTCGCTCCGCCCCCCGCGCGTCTTGAAAGTATTACGCGTAAGGAAGTCTCGCCGCGCTCGACATATCAAGATTGTTTGGTTATCGAAAACACTGTATCTCAAAGTTTCGACTATTCGCGCGTAAACTGTTTCGCCGACACACTGTAACTTTAATTACAGTGATATGCCAAACTAAACCATAAATGTAACTAAAATACAGTGTTTTTTAGGTGCTCCTATCTCGTTCTACGTACTTTAAAATGAAAAAGTAATACTATAGGTATATGTAACTGCCTCGAAAAAATCAAATGAGCGCTATTAAGGCAAAATACTGTAACTCGAGTTGCAGTGTTTTGGATATACACGACAGATAACTCTTTTCACTCTTTGCATTACAAGACTTTGACTTGTGTTTAATATCTAACCACTTAGAATCAACCGACCCACTATCGCAATATATTAAGAAATGTTGTTTTTTAAATTCAAAGAAATCAATATGAACTCTTTCAAATGGCATAGAAGTTCTAGGCCATGACAATTTATCATTACTAGGCTTAAAGGAGAATGGGCAAAAATGTATGAAGCCTGGTACTCGGCCCAATAGTCATAATATATACCGGCTGACATTTTTTAGCGTCTGGACAACAATATGACGTTTTGTGTAAGTAGAATAGAACTCATATACCCTAATATTTACCTGGTACCATTTATTTAATAAAAGTTCCGAATATCCTTAAAATACATGAAAAAGAATACATCCTACGGCACTCGCGTAAAACTAATATTATCCAAAATAGGTAATAGTAAACGGCGTCAGCTGCGATTGCACATGAATGAAGCATGATGGAAGTGTGAGCGAGACGCTAGCATTAACTTCGCTCTCCTGCGCACAGGACGATACCGCCTGATCCCTACACACTCACGCACACATTTGCGCGTGTACCTACATACGTCACCGTGCTGTATGTAGTTGTAGTAGGCTTATAATTTGATACACTGAGTGACGCGTGTCTTGAAACCGTAAACCAAATAAATTACGTCTCGTAAGATCGGTAAAGCTTTGATAGAAATGTAAACAAACCGCTGATGTTAAATACTTATAACAATCACTCACATTCATATGTATTTCGAAGGTTTTAACGTGATGTGTAATAAAAAAGGATTCCAACAAGGTTGTTTAATCCAAATCGGATACTACAACTTACTAGGCGTATTTAAAGATCGTAATCAACTTATTTACAAATAATAATACTGATTAATTTTTACAAAATTACAGAAAATGAGTTATTATTTACAAGAAAAAGTACCTTTTCAACGATATTGCAATATTTGTTCTAAATGTCCACCGTTTCTTTCTAAACACAAACTCCCACGTTTTTGCAAATTGGTTGTTAGACTCCTAAGCGTGTCTCTGTCACTTTTCAGAATATTAAAAACGTCTATTATTCGCTGTTTTAACTCATTTACACTACGAGCTTCTTCGGTGTACACTAAGCGTTTTAGTTCAACCCACAAATAAAAGTCTAATGGCGTTAGGTCTGGTGATCTCGCCGGCCAGTTCACAGGTCCACCGGGACCTATCCACTTATCACGGAATTCACTATCTAAATACGCGAGCACAGATCGCTCGTAGTGAGCTGGACACCCGTCGTGCTGAAAGTACATGTCCGGCAGATAGTCCAGAGGAACGTCTTCCAACATTGTGTCGATAACGGACTGTATAATTTCACGATACATTATCCCTGTCAATCGACCTTCGATACAAACTGGACCCATTATGCCAACGTGTATTATCCCGGCCCAAACATTGACACTGAATAGAACTTGATGAGCGTGTTCGTTTATTTTAAGTGAGTTTTGAAACTCCACCATTGCTCGTTGTGTAGGTACGTTGTAGATACCAGTGCGGGTAAATATGGACTCGTCGCTCCATAGAATGTTCGCCTGCGGGTGGAGTTGGAGTATGCGTACGTCATTATGAAAACAATCACTGGCCGGTCGAAGCACACACGGTTCAAACGTAAAAAAACAGCGATCGACGTCACGCTATGGCTAATCGCAGGTGACTAGAGAGAGAGCACGAGACGCGGTACTCGGTTTGAAGGGCGCGCGGGCGGGAGGGGATGCGCATGCGGTGACACGTGAGCGGTACGCCTAAGGAAAGATATTTTGCGATAGTAGTTACCTATCCCCGGCCGGCTTCAATCAAAGGATTGAATGTCGCTACGAATTCATTGATAATTTCTGCGCGTAGAGTAGGGTGCCTATAAGTTGGGTTTTGATATTATTTGCCGATATTTTTACTCTTTTCTATTTTTATTATTTTTTAAATTTTAGTATGAAAAGTTTACTACAAATAAGTAATAGTATTTATTGATAGGTTCATTTCATGTTAGGATTTAAAAAAAAAAGAAGTGAAATTTCTATGCCATAGGCTTCTACTCCGTTCACCTATTATGCCCTATTTTTTTCCAGACGGTAAAAAAAATCATACGGTATATCATTAGGAAGGTCTTTTTACAAGGATTAATGATAACCAAGTCGCTTGTCTCCATTTGCTGTCGGAACGGAGTTATTTTGTGTTAAGTATTTAATTTTTTTTTTAGTATTTTTTTTTGTTTTTGTTGATTTTGTTAAGATAATGGTGATATTATATCGTTGTCTTGTATAGAATCATGTGTGTGTTGATTAATAGGTACTAAAATGAATAAACACTCAAGAATAAAAAAAGAAAAAGAAAAGAAAAGTAAGAAACGTTATTTATTTTTTTAAACATTATTATCAATAATGATATCATTGAGGAACGCTGCAGGAGCAGTGAAGCCTTCATGTCTGGCATATCCTAGATACCACACGATTGAAACTATATGAGCACAAGTGCCGACTGTTCGTCGTCCGGTCAAACATGTGCAGTAATAATGGCATAAAATGTTATGGATATTGGTTTCGTTTTCATTAACATTGTTTTTTACCAATACATAACAATAATACGTTTTTGACCGTACGTGACGCGACTGTATGCGTCCGCGTAAAAGCCAAGTATCTTCGTTTATGCCATATTCAATTAAATCTTGAAGTGCACTTTCTCTATATATTTCTAAAATGTATAGTCCATTTGACAAATGCTCGTTGCAGTAGGATCGGGCTAGCTTTAGTTGATAGGTGCCCAAAGAAAGTAAAATAATCTGTTCTTCCGTCAGTAGTGGGAAGTTCTGTATTTCTTGACTTTCTATTCTTTGAAAATCTGCTCTTCGGCTATTCAAACGTTTTCTTTCTACATAATCATAAAGTAGATTCGGGGAATCTATTCTCTCCCTAATTATGTTTAGGAAGGCCTCTGCATGAATGTTATCATCGATGGGTATGTGGAAGTTATTTAACATAGCTGCGGCGATTTTAAAATCAATGAACATTTTTGGTAGTGTTTTATTAAAATATTTATGCCGCAAAAGCTTGAAATCTCGTTTGAACCTCCCGTTCACCCATCCACTACCCACCGGCATATTGTAACTGATCGAGCTTCATTACCTTGCTCTGTAGTTAACTGTGTCTCCCATCTGTCTTTAGATGGTGGAACGTAGGATTCATATCCACATGCTTCGATAGCCTCTAAACTGTCCCGGAAGCCGCGATCTAATATGAAGACATCGTTCGGTTGAAGAAAGCAATGTAATGGGTTTTCTCCATCATTCATTATGTCGCTCATGATGTTCGCATCGGTCTTAGTGGCAGCGTATGGTCCCAAAACATCGATTATATAGCCATTGGAACACACAAGTAAAAACGGCTTTAGCAAATTCTGGAACTTATGCAGGCTATAAGATAGACGCTGGAACAAGAAGTTCGAGCTTTTATTGATATATATATAAGTCCCATCGCATATCACGATAGCTTTATTGTTTTCTTCATTGCCAAATAATCCTCTTGGTATAGTAAGGTTCTTTTCTAAAACGTCGTTTCTGTTCATATGGTCCACTCCCAAGTGTAATATTACATATTCATTTATGAGGCATTCGCGCACAATAGTTAATAAACGTTCCAGTTTTCTTCGTGACATATTAAATAACGTCGCTAGTCTTTCATCTGAGTCTCCGGTACGTAGTTTCGTAAGATATATGCCTAACGCAGTTCGAGGCTCCTTGCACCTCTCACTTAGTGACGGTGTTTGTTGTAGTATGGAATCAAACTGTTCGCAGTTGCGTCCTGTCCAAAAGTGCATATCCTCGTTGCTTAAAGCACCTCTCGTGTTGAAATCTAGCCTAGGTCCACGATTTAAAGCCATTCTCAACATGTCACAAACGTCACTAAACTGTTGTGCATTGAAGTTATGTGTGACATTGCAGAATTGAGGCAGCTCTTCCCAAGAATTGCTCTCAAGGTGTTGTCTACATACTCTAGCACCGTCTGGAATATATAACTTATATTCACAGAAAATGTGAATCTTGATCGTCTCTGGTATTCGATGGCGGGTTGTGTTTTGGCAGGTGTTAAAGATACAATGCCCTGGAGTGTTTGGAGCTCGAGTGTAGTCTGGAACCTGAAGTTCTCGTACATTCTGTTCTACTTCTGCAGGTGGTCTTCCTACAACGTTGTCAATTCTCTGCCAACATCGGTGACACACAACGTCGTGTGTTGTTGAACTCCACCTGAAAATAGTAAAATACGATCTTGTTGATGTAATGTTGTATTTTTATGAAAATATTTAAAACAATGCGGGTTGTAGGCTAAAAATTCAGGGCTAAAGTCATAGCATACTTGTATTGTTTTCACATTTTAAGTAATGCAAGTAAAAAAATATCTTATGTATAGCCGAAGCGACGGCTTAGTGAATAGAATAGATAACAATATCAAACGCACAATAAGTGGTCAGAAAAGTGTTTCAATAATAAGAACTATAAACGTGCGAACTAAGTCATAAAAGGATTGTGAAAAAGCTGCACAAGTCATTATTGATATAAAGGAATGCCGCTCAGACGCAGGTATCTGGGATTACACGTGTTTTTTTTTCTATGAAGCGCGAACACTATTCTATTCTAAAAAAACACCCACAGCTAAAATAAATACGTGCAGTTGGTAGTCTACAGCTCGTTTCGGAAACGCATTTTTACACACAACACTAGGACAGTTCAATAAGACCTGTAAGTGCGAGTAAAAGGTCCACTTAAAATGATTTATGACTCAGTTCGCACGTTTCTAATGGCTCAAGTATAAAAATATAACATACAATAATATTATAAACAAACCTCTTCTAAAAAGAAAAATTGAAGCTGGTGAAGAGCGATATAGTTTAATGAAGTACTAACCTCCAGAACGGCGTGTTCTCGTATATATGCCACAAACTCGGGGCGCATTCTTGGAAGATCATCAGTCAACACGTGCTGTTGGTATCTAGCACGATGTAGGCCTCGCCGACACATCACACAGTTGCGATGTTCCTCCATAACGATGTTCCAAATCGAAAAACACAACAATAGTCCACAACACTAGCCAAGATAAACGTTTATAGCGGGTAACAATGTCCAAAAGGGGTAGCCGGGGTCAGTGATGAAAACGGTATAAGAAAGTACTAGATATGTAATAAACAGCAGCGGAACGTCGTCTCACGCACAGAACGATACGACGACTAATGAAGGATGCGGCACAAAAGGTTGTCCACTGGCACCGCGCACCGCCCACCCCACCCCTCGGCTGGTTCCCTATCCCCGAGTCACCGTAGTTTCAAAAAACAGAAATACACTTTACTTTACTTTACTTTTATAATATACTTTTTTATGTAAAAATACATATTTTCAAAAGTCATCACCATTATCATATCATATCACGAAATATTATGCATGAATAGTAACACAATATATTTCTCGTTTTAAATAATGTTATTTTACATTGTTATTTTTCGTATTTTCAACCATGATATACTATGTAATATTACTGTATTTGCAATTATGATATTAACTAACTTTGGGGGCTTCCCGAGGTTTTCGGACAAGGATTTGGGACAAGTCGCCATAGTAAATATTTTTCCTGATTAAAAGATCTATCCAATGACGCCACAATGATTGCTATTGGAGCGAGTACCAAAATGCCCAATCTCCTTTAACAACAGAACAAGGTTCACAAGACTGACATTTTGTTTCTATATCTACAGACATTGATGGCCACCAGAACAATGATCTAGCTAACATTTTAGAATGTACAATACCCGGATGACATTTTTGTGGTACAATTAATCTTGAACCAAACATTAGACAATCTTCATTAATTGAAATTAAGCGTCTTATCTAGAAATAAGGACTAGTTGCAGGATCTTTACAATAGTGAGGCCATCCCTCTTTAGTGAACTTGACAACTTTCACTAACACAGGATCTTCCAAAGTTTGTTTTGCAATATCAATTATATTAATAGGAAAGTCACTTGGAAATGCATTACTATTGACATCTAAAGGTGGCGGTTCGCGCCGCGACAGAGACGGGAGACCGAGACAGGAGACTGAGACCAGAGACAGCGACAAATGTCTCGGTCTCTTTAGGTCGAGACTGAGACCGAAGATCGCGACAAGTGTCGTGGAGCGACCGCTCAGTTCAAGAGAGTCTGTCGATGAAGTCAGTAGTGTTTTGTGTCGTGATGGAAAACCAAGTAACGAAACTGCTATTGGAGGAAGAAGAAGACGATGATTTGCTCTTATATTATTATTACAAATACAAAACTGAAAGACGATTACCTATTAAGGATTTATATTTAACTAGAGGTCAAGAAGGATCATTTTCGCTATTAGTAAAGAAGCACCTGATGTTTGATGACAATATATTCAGGAAGTATTTTCGGCTGAATAAAACACAGTTTGATTACGTATTAAATTTACTGAAAAAATCAATGCAAGAAAAGGGAAGAATATCAGTGAAAGAAAAATTAGCACTAACTTTAAGGTAAGTTTGCCAATTCATCGAAATTATTCTGGTCGATTTCACCGTAATTGCTTTGAAATGGTTCACCGGAAATATTTGGTAATTGGCGAGATGTTAAATCAATCAATCCAGTCTGTGTTTGGTGTTCTGATGAAGCTGCACTTATCGGAGAATATGAATTGTATGATGAATTTGAATTATATGATAACTGGCGTGATGAATCACTCTGTGCTTGAGGTCCTGATAAAGCCGCTATTGTTGGAAAATGTGAATTGTAAGGTGAACTTGTATAGGGGCGTTCAGTTTGACTCTCGATATCTGTGATCTCATACTTCGAGACAATATTAAAAATTTCAGTTTTTGCCATTGCTCTTGAACGTGCGCTCAATTTTCTTAACATCATTTCAATATGTTTTGTAAATGTCGATATATCATCAACTGATTCTTGAGATTTTAATGACTCCAGCTGTCTATTTCGGTTTTCCTGTCTGTCCTTCATAAATTTTATAAATTCATCTTCTTTTGGTCTCTTTCTCTTTGTATTCTTGGCAGAACTGTTACTTGGTATATTAGATTTCTCTTGTGTAGATTTAGAAGTGCCTGGTAACTCCTTTGAAGGAGTGTTATGTACTGACGTGTCTGCAGCTTCGTGAGGAGTATCTGCATGTTCTACTCCTGGGAAGGTATTAGTAACTTCTTTTTCTACACTGGCGGAGCTTTGCTGTTCTTGTTCTACTCTGGTGCAGCTTTGCCGTTCTGATGGTGTGTTTTCTAAAAATCTTAAGCGTTCATAAAACTGCCACTTTGAATTTTTAGCTGGTGCTGCAGATCCCGTCGATTGTTTTTGTTTGCGCTTATATCTGTTGTAAGAGTCCCTGATCAGTTTCCATTTTTTATGGCATTCCGAATCTGTAATAAATAATAATATTTTTATTTTTTATTTTCAGATTCCTGGCGACTGGAGAAACATATGCTTCGCTATCATTCTAATTTCGTATATCACCTTCTTATACAGGGTGTCCGGTGGCAGAATTAGGATTTCAAAATTAAATAATCAAAAAACTGCAAAATATTTTTTTTTATTTCAATGACTATAACAAAGAAGGGAAGTGCGGGTTTTATTTCTTAAAAATTATTTCGTCTAAATGTTGACCATCACGTCGGACACACTCTTGGAATCTGGCTTCAGTATTGCGCGCCACTCGCTGGAGAAGGGACGTCGGGATGCCATTAACCTCGCGAACGATATTTTCTTTTAATGCTGAGATGGTCGGTGGGGCGGTTTCATAAACTTTACTTTTGAGGTACCCCCACAGAAAAAAGTCCATGGGGGTAAGATCCGGCGACCTGGGTGGCCAGGGGATGTCAGCAAAACGGCTTATCAATTTGTTAGGGAACAAATCACGAAGAAGCGCCATGGTCTCTCTAGCAGTGTGAGGCGTGGCGCCATCTTGCTGAAACCATGTCTGTGAACTGTAGGCAGGATGTTCTCTTAATATTGGCAGAAAAAAATCGTTAAGCATTTGCCGATAAGAAACGCCGGTCACAGTAATGGCTTGTCCTTGACGATTTTCAAAAAAATAGGGTCCGATTACTCCTCTGCTTGACAATGCACACCAAACCGTCACTTTGGGACTGTGAAGTGGCTGTTGATGTTTCAATCGTGGGTTCTGTCCTTTAGATGACCAATAACGGCAGTTCTGTTTATTTACACTTCCATTTAAATGAAAATGGGCTTCATCGCTCCAAAAGATTGTGTTCACTGTACGAAATCGCTGCAACATTGTTTCGCAGAAACTTTTGCGCAAATTATAATCATTAGGCTTAAGCGCTTGCACAATTTGAATTTTAAAGGGGTGAAGTTTAAGGTCCTTTTTCAATATTTCGTGTACAATCGTTTTTGGGAGCCCTAGAGCAGCCGCTCTCTTACGCACGGACTGTCGCGGGTTATCGCGTAAACTGTTTGCGACAAGTTCGATGTTGTCATCAATCCTCGACGTTCGGCTGGGTCCCGGCCGCGGATTATTTGCTGCTGAACTTGTTTTTCTGAACCTCCGCACCCACAATCGAATCAAATCTTCGCTTGGCGCATCACGTAACCGTCGGATATTGTACCGCGAACAAAATCTTCGACGAGCAATAGCACAGGAATCGTTTGCTTTAAAATAAGCTTCGATTGCGAACGCACGTTGTTCACCCGTCCACTGCGACATCGTGACTAAGGAACCCGCACGAATGACGAATCGAACGTGACCACCCAGCCCGCCCCTCCGCTAACGGTTCGAAAACAGTTCGAAATTTAAATCCTAATTCTGCCACCGGACACCCTGTATTTCACAAATAGTCAAAGAGATGTTAAAACATTTAAAGACTGTTTTGGTGCCAATTTTTATGCCAGTTCCAAAAGAAAGTGATTTTAGGCTTGTATCTGAAGGATTTTAGGATAAATGGCAATTTCCCAATTGCACAGGTGCTATTGATGGGAAGCACGTAAGAATAAGAGCCCCTGAAAATAGTGGGTCGTTGTATTTTAATTATAAGGAGTATTACTCAATTGTTCTTTTGGCTATTGTAGACCATAATCACAAGTTCATTGCAGTAGACGTCGGCTCTTATGGCAAAGAAGGAGATAGTGGAATATTCCAAAAGTCTACAATGGGAAAACAAATCATGAGAAATGAATTTAATTTTCCAGAACCAAAAAATCTACCAAATTCGAACATAATATTACCACATTTTTTAGTTGGAGATGAAGCATTTAGTCTTGATACTTTTATGATGAAACCTTACGCTAGAAGAGTTGCAAAAAACGATTTAAGCAAACAAATATTTAACTACCGACTTTGTCGTGCGAGACGAGTATCGGAAAACGCGTTCGGTTTGCTGTCTCAGGTGTTTAGAGTATTTTACACTCCTATTGGAATAGCGCCAGAAACATGCACTGACATGATTTTGGTTGTCTGTTGCATGCATAACCTATTAAGAGATGGATTTTTGGAATCTGCTCAAATGCCCGTACACCAATGGAACCGAGAAGAAGAAAATTTGCCTTCAAATTTTGTTTCATTACGTGGAACAGGAGGGTTTTCGAACAGCAACGGACTCGATATTAGAGTAAAATTAACCAATTACTTCACGTCACAGCAAGGAGCAGTAGACTGGCAAGAACAACATGTCACACGGCTTGTTTGAGCTGATTCCACTCCACCTTTTCTTTCTTATATGTTTCCTTCCAAATATTAATTTTATGCAAAATAAATAAAATAAGAATAACTCACCTGTTTTATTTATGCTTTCAGCTATGCTTTTCCAAATATTATCCTTCAAATTTTCATCTCTGTAGGAGTCTAACTGTGCATTGTATAGCGGAGGATGCTGTCTGATTAGTTCAATCAGAGTCTCACAGTCTTCATCACAAAAACTCATTTTTAAACCTAAACACGTGTGCTTTCACAAGCGCGACACGAGACACTACTGGTCCGGAATAGCGACCGTCTCGCTGTCTCCTGTCTCGCGTCTCGGACTCCTGTCTGTCTCACTCGCGAACTGTCGCGTATATATTGCCTAACGTCAAGTGTCTTTGGTCTCAGTCTCCTGTCTCGGTCTCCCGTCTCTGTCGTGGCGCGAACCGCCACCTTAACACAATTTTATTAATTGGCAGTCTAGACAAAGCATCTGCTGGCTGGTAAAAACTCACTTTTTCTATGTTCTAAGTTATAATCATAACTCTCAAGAATTAATGGCGGATGTTGCAAGCGTTGAGCTGCTAACGTTGGTATTCCTTTACTAGGGTGCAAAATATATTTGATTGGAGCATTATCTGTAATAAGGGTGAAATGACAACCCCATAAATATTTGTGAAATTTAGTGACTACATATACAATACCTAAGGCTTCTCTATCTAACTGAGAGTTGTTACACTGGACTTTAGGTAATGAACATGATGCATAAGCTATTGGCTTCTCTACAGATTTACCGTTTATATTAATTACATGACACAACACTTCGCCTACACCTACTGGACTTGCATCTGAATATACAACTAAAGGTAAGGACGGATTATAATGGACTAAAATATCACTACTAATTACCATTTGTTTACTTACGGTGAAAGCAGACTGACATTCGGGTGTCCAGTCCCATTTAACATTATTTTCTGTTAAACGACGCAAAGGTTTAACTAATGTACTTAAATTCCCTATGAAATTTAACATACCTAAATATGATCTCAACTCTTTAATATTTTGTGGACACTTTGCATTGACAATACGAGTAGCTTCTACTAAGGATGGACTAGGCTTTCTACCTTCCTTTGAAATTATATAACCTAAGTTCTCTAGAGACTGAAAACCATTTACACTTTTCATGATTAATTCTGACATTATGTTTATTTAATTTTTCTAAAACTTTGACAACTGTATTATAATAATCTGCATAATCCTTCCCTTTTATCAAAATATCATCGATTAACACACAGTATTAGGTATACCAGATAATAATTGATCCATTACTTTTTGGAAAACTGCTGGAGCTGATGCTACACCATAAATTAAACGTTTGTATCTATATAACCTGTTAGCGCCTTGAGCTAACTGTAAAACTTTTAGACGTTAATATGAGGGGGTGTAGGAAATTTACCAAGAAATAGATAGAACCGTCTAAACAGCTCTTTCCAGGCTACTAAAAGCCTGGAGCGGTAATTCAAAACCTTGCTATGAGAATCGGCGGTTTTGTGGACTGTAATAAACTTTATGTGGCGGCATACATTGATTTGGAATGAGGTTATTTTTTGGTATGGAGAAACAGGAATAAGAGAAGGACACAGGATGCAGCGCCTTACCTTTCTAGATGTCTGGAGTCGCCTTCCTGCTGCTAGGACTTTGTATGTCCTCGACGTGTAGGTTAAAACCACGCGGCCAGCCAGCGTGGTTTCACGGATAAACGATTCCTATTTCTTACACAGCACTTCAAAATCAGTGTAACTTGATAAGTAGGTAGGTCTAGTTTCATATATAGACCGGAAAACCTGGATTTATCACTAAATCCAGCTATATTATCGGTAAAAGCTCTGGAGAGATGCTTTCGCGGCAGCGGATTAGAACGAACTTACTTCCGTTCAAAAAATGGCGTCCGTTAAGGTCAATCTTCTTCCAGCCTTGTGTTGCTGTTTCGCTCTGGCCTATGGTAGACGCTGCAGGAATGAATAGGAAGGAAGGTGATTGATGGGAAACGTACCTACTACCGCCACATTCCAATGTAACTAAAATCGAAAAGATTTGAAGTAGGTAGATTTGGACATCAGCGATGTATATGGCGGTAACATAACCCTTTGTGTGTCAATACTCAATCGATGAATTGTTGACAGTCAATACTGTTCAACAATTCTTGACTCTGCTCATCTACTAATAACTGTGTATATGCATCTGACAGATCTAAAACAACAGATACTTCACCCTCTGACATCGTAGCGAACACATCTTCCGCCTTGGGAAGCGGGTAAGAATCAACTTTAATATTATAATTCACTGAACGCTTAAAATCAACACAAATTCTGTAATCCCCATTGGTTTTTCTCACTGGTACCAATGGTGATGCCCTCTCTGAATAACTGACTTTATAAATCTTTCCATCTTTTTCCAACCTATCTAAGTGTGAAATTAACAGTGGCAGCGGGCGGGGCGGATGAGCGGGTGACGCGTCGAGCGGAAAACGCTCATTTCAATAGATGAACACAGTAGCAACGGAGCGTTTGAGCGGTTTGGACGTTTCTCTATGTTTCGTGTACAATTAATATTTGCTTAAATTAAAATGTCCGATTATTTGGAAGCTAGCGCCTATATAAAGTGGGACCTTTTTTTTTCTAAAAGCAATCGTCACGATATTAATAGTGATCGGTATAGACATGGTGAATTTCATACTTTATACGAAAGGCTACGAAACCATGAAGATAAATTTTATGAATACACTCGAATGACCGTAACAACTTTTGACTACATATTAAATGCTGTACAAACACAGTTATCGAAACCCGAAACTAACTTCATTGCCTTAACAATATCTCCTGCGCAGAAACTTTTGTTGACTCTGAGGTAAGAAATCAAAACTATAATAATCATCAATGAATTTTTATTATTAATCAACAATGCCAGACATAAAAAGTAATCAATAATTATCTATATTATCTGGAGGTGCACTGTGATAACCATATTGTGTCATAATATATGGATCTGAAATACTTCATGCTTGCATCTCGGCCATTATAATTGAATTTATTTTGTTTCGCACTCGCATCTTTTGGATTCCTTTGAACTGTTCCATTTGTGGGAGTAAACTCATCAAATAATGATAATCATCTGATTTTGGAGGTTCTTGTGCAGGCGTCCTTTCTTTGTTCTGAAGTAGTAAAAGTCTTTTTTTTTCTATTTCCAAGAATTCAGAGCGCAGTTCGTTAGCTGATTTCCTCTTTTTTCCTCGACTGGATGTTGATGGAGCCGATGTTGATGGTGTTGGTGAAGATACTGACATGCTCGATAAAGGCGATGCCACATTTATATCACTTATAATGGAGTCTTGCGTGTCGTAATTTTCGTCACTGTCACTAGTTAGATGAGTAGTGATATTAGATTCACTTCGGCTAGGCTGTATTTGATCTTTCATAAAAGACATTTGGCGGAAATGTTTCCAAGTAGATACACAATCAGTAGCTGCATCCCCAGATCGAGTTGGTGGAATTTTTTTTAGTTCCTTTCTGTAGTGGTCCTTAATGTTCTTCCATTTACTCTTCAACACATTAACTGTAAAAATAATGGTAAAATGAATATGATTTAGTCTGTAACTAACTGTACGTTTTATTTGCAGGTACTTGTCTACAGGGATGTCATTCAAATCACTAGCTTTTTCCTTCCGACTAGGAGCTACTACTGTTGGAAATATTATCTACATGTGAAGCAATCTGGGATCAGTTAGTACATATACACATGCCTCAACCTACAATGGAACATTTGAAGAAAATTGCAAATGACTATTATGAAAAATGGCAATTTCCTAACTGCATTGGGTCAATTGACGGGAAGCACTGTCGTATAAAGAAACCTAAACATTCAGGATCTGAATACTTTAACTACCGAAAGTTTTTTTCTTTAGTGCTTCAAGCAGTTGCTGATGCTGATAAAAAATTCATCGTTATTGAGGTTGGTGGTCGAGGCAAACAAAGTGATGGTGGCACGTTTCACTACTCGAGATTAAATAGACAACTAGAAAACAAAACGTTCAATATGCCACCTCCTAAAGTGCTTCCAAGCACCGACAAGCAGCTACCCATGGTCTTAATTGGCGATGAAGCTTACCCATTAAAAGAATATCTCATGCGCCCATATCCCCAACGAAATATTGACCAGAACAAAGACACATTTAACAAGAGGCTGTCAAGGGCCAGAAAGTGCATTGAATGTGCATTCGGAGTTCTATGTGCTAAATGGCGAATACTTAATAAATCTATAGAAACAAATGTCAAACATGCACGTTTAATAATAAAAACTGCTTGTCTGCTTCATAACATTACTATGGCCAAAGATGTTTACGCCGATCGCCATTTGCATTTAATCAATCAAATAGCTTCACAAAACTTAGAATCAAGTACAAGACAAAACAATAGTTCCACGGTGAGAGCTAGAGCAATACGAAATGACTTTAAAGATTACTTTAATAAGGTAATTATTAAATTATTATCAAGATAACCAATAAATTTTATTTACCATCAGAATCTCCGCTTATTACTTGTATTTCTTCCGATAGTTTTTTAATTATTTGACGATTCGAATGATTTGAATCGCTACTATTCCACAAAGGTGGCCGAGCCAATACGGCACTTATTAAATCTTCTGTCGACAACGGCATGACGTCTGAACAAACCGAGCGGAAAACGCAAACTGACTTGCGTCCACCCGCCCCGCCCGCGACACACGCTTCTCCCGCCGCGATACCCGCTTGCCCGCCCCGCCCGTACTTGGTGCACCTTGGTACACAAGTATGTGCTTGTCTTACACGCCAGCGGATTCCGCTACCCGCGCCGCTCCCACTGTAATTTCACACTAAAGTATCACTGACAACTTGGACAATATTATAAGGTAATGGGTAAGGTTTTAACAATACCGGGGTACTATTTTCTTTCAAAACTAGTTTTGCTTCAAAACCTTCTATATGTTAATCAACATTTTTGCTGAACACATTTGGACAAGTTTTCATGAACTGTTGTACAAGATGAGACTCACTATTTGACTTCACTTTGACTGAATAGACTTTACATAATTCTTATTGTTAACACTACTTGACAAAATATCAATTTTCCACTCTGTGTTTAAAATATCTAACCAATCACGCCCAAGTATTTTTTTTAGTTTTCTTTTATACCTTATAAAAGGCTTTTTATTTGCTGTTACAACAAGTGGTAACAACTTGGGAACTACTGGCTTACTAAAGGACGCTTTAACTTCTATTATACCAGCTACTTCTAGAGGACCTGACTCAGTATTTAATTTTAAATTATATGACTTCAAGGTATGACTTATAAACGCATTTAAATAACATGATAAGGAGTAAATGAAAAATTATAACAGCAGCCTGCAGAGAGATCAACAAATAGTTTTACATAAAATCAACAAAGAGTTTTACATTAGTGAGATCAACAAATAGTTTTCCATAAACACGTGAAAACATCTTAGTACCTATGTAAGTTCTAAGAAAACAATTTTATGAAGAAACTTCTTCAAAACAATATTGTATGTAAACTGTAAAAAAATCTAATTATTTTGAAATAAATTTATCAGAAAAGTAGGAACTTGTATAAGTACTTAGCAAAAAAATCAACAAAATTAAATAGTTTTACTTACACACGTAGGTGATAAAAATATTAGGAACTAACTACACTTACCTACTCAGCTCAATTCAACTTATTCCATAAAAAAATAACAGTTTTGTATGGTGATGCAGCAACGTTAAGTTGAACGGCACATTCGTTCATTTTAACGCTGCTGTTGCATCTCCATACAAAACTGTTATATTTTTTTTCTATGTAAAAAGCTGAATTGAGCAAAGTAAGTGTAGTTAGTTCGAAAGCAATATAAGGAAAAAAATTACTTCAAAAAATAAACTTGATCATGGTCTTCCATTAAAACGTAAGAATGGGGTTTTCAGATATCTGCAACATTTCTATTGCTTTCACAATACTATCTTCTGGAACAATATCTTTATCTGTGTTACGTTTAGGCATAATAAATTTTAAAGTACCTGTTTTTATGCCAATAGTTTTATAAAATGAAATGGTATAAAATTTTGTATCTGGACTGATACTCTCTATCTCACCGATATAATACTTCCATGATTTTGTTTTGTAATATCTTATCAAAACTGTTTCTCCTGTATTATATGAGTCTTTTACACAACTTTCATTGTTAACTTCAAAATCAGTCTTTTTCTTCAGTAAGTCTTTTTCTGTTACGTCAAACTTTGTATTACAAGCCTCATGATCATGCTGCACTTCTCTATCACGAGTATTAAGTAAAATTTGATCGTTTATTTGGCCAGCCTCCGTCCATTCTGATTTTTGTACGTCGTTATTTTTTATCTTCTCAACCTCATTATCATTCTCATTCATTATTGTTTCGTCGTCATCAGCGATGGGAAATAACTGTGATTTTTCTATTGTTGCTTCAATCCTCTCGTCGTTTTCATCATCGCATTCTAACATTGGTATTACGTCGATATCCATTAAATCGGAATCACTATGTATGCTCATTTCTATTTCACTGTCAGAAGTTCACAAAAGCATGTTCGACCATGAATTCCTTTTTTGCTTTACTTTCGAATGATGGCTTTCTTTCTTGGCAACTTTCTTTATTCTTTTAACTAATTTCTTCTTCTTTTGAGGCTTAACTATATTACCCGTATTTATATTATTTTCTTCATCAGTGCTACTTAAAGTACCATGAACGTTTACAAGAGTAACAATTTTATTTGGTAAGTTACACTCACTATTCTCATCTATCAAAGATTTTGTGTCTGAAGGTTGATTTAGCGTTGAAGTATGAAACAAGTCAGTATTTTTATCGATTTCAGTAAGCTGTAAAGGTGTGTTTTCTAAGCACCTAAATGGGGTATTGAGTGTACTAAATTTGATATCTGACAAAAGAGTTACCTTTGACTTTTTCATTTTAGAGTTGTTTTCTGAAATTTGTGTAATAGAATCAGTTTCACTGAGTGGTGCTGCTAATATGTTATTGTGGTTAAAACTCAAAACTGTACGAGTCAATGATTTGCGAGAAGCTGCCATTGCCTGATCAGGGGAGCCACTATGTGGTTTTAATAGACCAATCCCATATGTGTTAGTGGGTGACGAAGCTTTTGGATTAAGCAAACATGTTATGCGTCCTTATGGTGGTAAAAATCTCGATGTAAAACAAAAGGTATTCAATTATTGTCTTAGCAGGGCAAGAAGATATGTCGAATGTGCTTTTGGAATCATGGCAAACAAATGGCGCATTTTTCACAGACCGATAAACGTATCCTATGATTTTGCTACTGCCATTGTAAAAGCATGTTGTGTCCTACACAATTTTGTGGCCGATCGGGAAGGTGTTCGTCAAAAAGATAAATTGGCGATAATTTGTGATGAGTTTCACTCTCTCCAACCCCAAAATGAAGAATTGACAGCAGCTAATGGTATTAGAGATGAATTTGGAAACTATTTTATGAGCATCACAGGATCTTTGAAGTGGCAATTAAAGAAAATTTAGTCATGTTACTAGTATGAAGAAAAATAAGGACTCACCAATTTTGTTCTTTCGATCGGGAGCGTAGCTATCATATTCTGGAAATAATTTTTTTGTAACTTCTGCCCATGCCTTCGCTTTTAAATTATTGTTTTTAAAATCCACATGAAACTTATCCCACAGTACTTCCCGTTCTTGAACTAAAGAAATGAGGTAGTCCATGTCAATATTTTCCTCACTGGTACTCATTTTGATAGGTACAGGTTACGTGATCGTACTTAATCCAGCATGCGTCCTTCCCTATCTGCGCAAACAAACAACTGCGAGCGGCGCCGCTCCGGCTCCGCTCTGCTTACACCCCTCCCCGCCTCGTCTCGATTCCGATACGCGCGCGGCGCGGCGCCGGAGCACACCGCACGGCGCCATGTGGCTACAATGCATTTTTGTATGTAGAAAACCGCAGCGGCGCCGCTCAGGCGCCGCGCCGCAGCCGCGCCGCCCGTGTGGTTACACTCTCAGTGGGCACGCGAGCGGTGCGGCGCCGTAACGTTGTTATGTCGCAGCGGCGCCGTAGCAGCGTTGGACAGTCTGTTAATGAAAATGTATCGTAAAAGACGTCTGTTGTTGGCCCTACTATTACGCCACCGCCGAAATCGACGTAGAAGCGTACGACGATACTGGATCTGTCCTTTTATTGCACTAAGGAACAGTGGACAGTTTTTTCTCCAAGAATATAATGAGTTGCTGTTATGGCGGCCACACACGCTAGGGTTTGCATGATGGTTATAACTTTGCATGCAAAACCGACAAGCATAACCGAGTTTCATACTACACATACACGTTAGGTTTTGCATGCACCATCTTGCCATGAACTCTCAGTTGAGCTACGTAGTACGTGACGGTGTGTGTACGACGCCAATACCAAACTACAATGGACGACGACGATGTGATAGCTGTACTTGGCCTAACACTTGTTCTGCAGAACAGAAAAAGAAAAAGAGATCGCACTGAATGGTCTAAACCACAGATATATAAATACAGGAGATATGCTTTGTAAACAAATGTATTCGTGTTCAGATGTCGCCGTGTTCTCCCCACTTAATTCACTAACACAAAAGCAAAAACTATAAGAACGGCACACGAGCTCATATTTCTCCCGCACACAAAGAAACTTACAGCAACACTAATAAACTTAGTAATAGAACACATGCATACAGGGGGCGGGGCTTCTACCTGTAGCTACAGACTCAGAATAAACACACATCGCAACTAGTGATGTGAAGAGGTAATCGTAGAAAAAATAGTATCGATGAAATTCAGTTACCTTTAATCTGCTCTTTTTATATATAAAAATACAGTAAGTACTATTTTTTTCACCTGAAGTCGAGGTGTTGGTGTGAATTTTAGTTCATGACAATTAATTTTATTCCACACCTTTTTAATCGTGATTAAAACTAGCTTGCACCCTAATTACGTAAGTCACTAACGATCGGAATTCGAATCATTCTGAAACGAATTGCTAATCCATTGCTTCATATGTTGGAATTTTTTGTCTTCTCAACACCGAAAATAACGTAATGAATGTTGTTGAGTTGTCAAAATGAAACAAACTACGATTGATAGTGTGTTACGCAATTAGGGTGCAGGGTTTAGTTTGACAATCCAAATTTTAGGTGAAAAAACGTCAAATTCAGAATAGCAAAAATGCCCTTTTCACTAAATTAATAACACGGTGCTGTCAAATAAAATATAGTTAAGTTGTGTCAATTTCAGAATAGGAAATCGTCGTTTGACGGGAATAAACTAAATTTTGGTGATTTTTGTCTAGTTTAGGGGCATTTGTGACTAGAGAAGAGAAGGAAGGGATATCAACTTTTCGAATCTAGACTAGGAGAACACAAGTAAAACTTCAAGATTTTATTGATATGGATTTTACTGACCAGTAAAATGTAAATATTTATTTAAAACTTGCCGCTTAGACAGTTTAGGTGTTGCATTCTTAGTTAAATAGTGTAATCTTACTTTTACATATTTTTCCATTACGGCTTTAATTAGTATTATTAAATGGTTATTCATTGGCGATTGGTTGTATTGGTGAACATTTATTTTTTCAAAAAGATTCATGCCTATAAAATGCGATAAGGATTTTGACATGAGCTCCTGTCTAGTATTTTTCGATGTAATTTTTGTGTTATCAGATGAAAGAATACAAGTTTTTATTATTACTTCCATCCGTTTACATATGGTTATTACGTCATTGGATGGAAATATAAGGCCGCCTTTATCCTTCAATTTTATAAACCTGTGGTGCTTGTCGTCAACTTTATCTGCAATCAAACCGCTACAGCATGTATCACACTTCAATAATTTTAGTAAGCGATGAATTATAAATCCTGCTATGTATGACACTACCTGGCTACTAAATTCTGTGATGTCTTGTAGAAGTATACTAATTTTCTCATCAAATATGGCTTGTTCATACAGCAAACTCATCTCGTCTTCATCATTACTTTCGTCTAACTTGCATGGTTCGATTGTCAGATTTATATTTTTGACAGCAGAGGAACACACCAAAAATGAAACCTCTTCTAGAGCTGTGCAGTTTCCCTGATCTACATCCCTAAGCTCCGACTTTACCAAGAGCTTTTTATATATCGCTTGAAACTGTCGTGCTGTGGGGTTAGTGCTGCATCCACCATGAGACCTTATATGTCCAAACATAAGCTCCAAATGATCTTGGCTGATCTTGTAAACTGGAATGTACTTAAGTTTTTGGTCCTTTTCAACTAGTTGTACATACAATGCCTTAAGGCTTTCTATGCACACTAAAAAACCAATAAATCCGGTTTTTCTTGGTGTACTAATGGCCTTTGTACCATCTTGAAGCTTTATAGATGTTAGATACCGTTTTGCCTTTTCTAAAGTTTCAAATACCTTGTCTTTGTTGCCTTGGTAAACTGGTTTTTTATAATGAAGTTGGGCCATATGCCTTGAATTTAACACATCGAACAAGTTGTTGACAGTTTTTAAATATTCGACGGTGCCTTCTACGTCATGAAAACCAGTCATTTGAAGTTCACAACAGAAATTCAGGGCATCTGCAACACTGTTGCTAAATAATTGTGACGCCAAGCGAACTTTCATTTTCTTGAAATAGATGTGATTTTTTCTTATTTTGTTTGCTAAGTGCAGTTTTTCTTTATCTTGAATGTCATACAGGTTTTTTAAATGACTCCATTTTATGTACCTATTGGAAGCATCCATAAAGCATCCATATGCTTCGAAAGCATTTCTCAATAACTTCAGCATGTGGCATGGATCGAGAAAAATATGTACAGGTTGACGAGTAACGGGGTGTTCAAAATAAGATTTTATGTTTTCAACTTCAAAACAACATCCGAGTTTCTTAGCCATAGTGATGTTGGCTGGACAGCCGTCGAGAGTCATTGAGGTTACTTGAATACCTGTATCTTCTAGTAATTCCAAACATTGTATGACAAGATTGGACCGCTGTTCCCCTGTGACACCATCAACGAGAAAATATCCGACTGGTATTTTCCAAGCCCCATTAATTGCAGTAATTAGAAACACAAGAACTTCTTTGGCTTCGGGTAAACAATCACCTTGTTCTGCTGAATTCGATATGTCGACATACCCATGCATTTGTTTTCCGTCCCACTCCACACGCTGTTTGATTGCCATTTCGTCTAAAACTAAATTACACAACAATTTGTGATTAGTGCAGGCAGTTTTAAGTTTTATTGCTTTTAATGATTCTTGCGTAAATCCAGGCTGAGCATCGATGGATTGGTACCACTTTTTTATTGTTCGAACATGAGGCAGAGCTGTTTGGAATTTTTTCCTTACATACGCGTACGCCTTTGGCGAGTAAAAGTGAAGAGTAGTTGAAAAAATTCTTAAAGCAGGAGAATACTTCTAGGTAGTGCATTGCCCCGATGAAACATTTCTCTCATAACGCTGGATAAGGTCGGTTATCCCAATATTTTCTAATTGCGTAACGTGATCAGCGCTAATATAGTTTTTTTCATTGAGATTATTCAAAATTTCTTTTAAATTAGCTATTTTTTTCTGATACCGGCTGGTTTTCTTTTGAAGCCTTTTAATTTGTATTTTTTGTGTTTTTATTAAATTTTGTTGTGCGGAAATCATTTGGCGTAATTTACGCTTTCGAGGTGTTTCAATGAGATCGTTTTTACCCGGATTTGCTTGATTCTCCAAAATACTATTTTGTCGAGTGTTCAAGTTGGTACCGATACCATCTGTTGTAGACATTGGAGCATTAATATTCGAATCATCGATTGGGGGTTTTGAAGCAACGTTCTGTAATTTAAAATAAAAATTAAGTTAATTTAGTTAAGAGTTAAGGTTTGAGTTGAAATAAAACTTAGGTAGGTACTTAGTTTTATTATGTCAGGAAAAAAAATAGGTGTTGTAGAATAGTTTAACTTACTAAATTAGGATCCTTTTTATCCAATTCTTTGGACGTGGAGGGTTCCATATAATTCGTCAACACCATACGCAACTTCAATGTTGGGACCGACCATTCGAAGAGCCGACGAACTTTCTTCAATGGTTGAAAGCACTTAGGCTCAAAGTGAGACGGACATATCGTGTTATTTTTTGTGGGAAACCAGTTTGGACCTTTTCCTGTCGCATTTATCCACTTTTCTTTTATTTTTGGATCCTTCGGATATCTAAAATATTAAAATAAAACCAAGGTGTGAATGGTGATGATGATATCAATGATACATGTGTAAGAGTACCGCAATAAATTAAAAACCCATACTTGATTCAATAAAAGATAAGTCGAGTAATCAAGAAATAGTAATGAATTGTGTTTTTCAATAATTAATTATATAATTTTTATCATTACCTCACATTAGTAAACAACAGCTATAAAGTTCCATGCAGCAAAAAAAGTCTAATTTTGTTCCCTTGTGTAATCATTCGAACTAAGTAGGATCGTATAAAATATCGACAACCACAAAAGTGACATCACATCTCTCGGCAGCACCCGCTTCACGAAACTATCGTGTGAGTGAGAGTATCAGTAAAACACTTATCCATTGCGCTATTAGACCAGCCGATTCATTGATCGATGTGTATTAAGCAAACAATGGTTTTAGTTCCTAATGAAAATAATTGCTTTTGGTACTTTATCGTGGTTCTAGTATCACGAAGTAATGTTTTAATGAATTAAAAAAAAAAAACAATCATATTTTAGTACTTACGTGTGGAATGAGATGCCATATTTCGTATAATTCACAATAGAGGTGTTATTTTTGCAAACAACCACTGTACAACGCGGCATTTTGTAAAAAATCACAAGCAGTGAAGACGTCGCAAGTTGACATTCAACTAATGGCCGAAACTGGCAACAAGCCGCTTTGCGGCTAGATGCGTTCGCAAGCGCCACGCCTCCTTGCCATATCTCCTGTATTTATATATCTGTGGTCTAAACGCTGGCTATTGAAAAGAAAGCAATTCTCCCACGTAAAAGACATGGCCGGAATTTGTGAAGAGCTTTGCCCTCAAAAAAATTATGCATGTACATTTAAATTTAGTACATCATATTAAAGCTTGCAGGTATGTCTTTAACATCGTTTAAGTTTTGTGATGAGAAGAAGCGAGAGATACTATAAATTGGATTTTTTATAAAGCGCCTAGATATTTTGAATAGCAATGATACGATCATTAAAACGTTGTTACTATTCAAAATGTCGGAGTTATATATGAATTCGGAGTTATATAGACGAAGCAAAACGAGTTATACAATATTATCAATGGACATAAAGTCCGTTTAATTAATTAATTACGCGTCAAGTCAGCTAGTGAGAAAAGAGCCAGAAATCAAAATACCACTACAACGTATTGGTAATTATATTGATAATAGTCTCTGGCTAGACCTTTCAATCGTCGTCTTAGGCTAGCCATGATAGCGAAGAACTCGCCGTGTACAGGTATTTCTGGATATTATGAATTCCACATAGCGTCTTGGCAAAAATATAGACAATTGGATAGGCAATAAAACACTAAATAGCTCTTGAATTTTTATTTAAGGATCTAATTCATTTGCAATTACTCAGACAAGACACATGCAATATTTACTCTATCACTGTAAGTCCTGTCCAATGGTGACAAATGTGATGTGGCATTTGATCCACATTATTAAAGTCAAGGATCTCTTTTTAGAAGTCCTATTAATACTTCTGACCATTGAAGAGTAAAATAAAATGAGATATTTGTGTCCTTAGGTAACAAATGCCACTCATCAGCAAATAAATGTATCTGGCATATTCGGCAACTGATGGGAACATAATAATTGCGTTCTTTAAACAACATTATCTGATTGATTATTACACTCCCTAAAAATACAATGGCTAGAAGTATTTGGAGCATGTTTGTAACTAGGCAGCAATAGTTCATTTGGTCCATCTTTCGTGCTTGGTGGTTCGGGCAATTCAGGTTCATTTTCCTCCAGTTCTTCCACCTGTCTATATGTATTCAATACTAAGTGGCGCTTAGCTCGCATCAAACAGGGATGCCATACTTGCAGATTTGTCCTCCGATCCTGTAACAACGTTTGTCTTTTTTTTCACACATAAAATCTTCATCTTTAACTAAAGCAAATGGTAGAAATGTTACAGCCACTGTAGTCAAATGTGGTTAGTATTAATAAATAATAACCGGTAGTTATTAGGGCGCAGTCCACTCAGTTTATAGTTTGCAACTGACTGTTTGTCTGAGTTAGCGACCAAAAATACTATTTTCATTAGAATGGCTTCACTCCGCACACTATTTGTCTGTGTGCAGTGGTTTGGACTATTTGCTAAGTGAGACTGCATCCTAACACATTAATTATAAGGAATTTGCTTCATCATGGGAACAACAGAATAACAATTTATAGCAGCCAGGGCAAGATAATAGACAAAAAAATAAGTTCAACAGCACACACTAACCTGGTTGTGGTTATTCCATGAGAAGAAAATATCGATTAATGGACTGTTTTCTTCAAGGGTGTGATGTTGCACTGAGTAACCCCTCGCCATAACAGAGCATCCACAACCAATACACACCATTGGGTAGCCCAGTACTCTACAATGTCTACTTTCTTCACTGCGTTGGTTGACGTAACATGCATTGCAAATCAATTCATCTAAACGAAGACAAAAACATGATATATTGTAGGTACGTAGTAAAGCCTTGCGGATTATAGAACTAAACTGTTTATAAGGCAGGTGAAGTTATTAAAATATGTAAATAATTACTAAGTGGGTATATATCTTTTGTACAGATAACCATTCAGTCAATATGTTTTGTATCTGCGGTGTTAAAGTTGTTACGATATGCCTTCGCTTTCAATTAGTGGCCACACTACAATTCAGGCACCTTGATATCCTGAGCGTCAGAACAGAATCCAAATCGTGAACAAATAAGTCCAATATGCACAGCAGATTATTAACAGAAGAAGCGTAAACGAAAGTCCGGTAATCGATAGCTGGGATCAAGTTTAAAATATCCATCAGATGAGCTTCAACACAGTAATAAATGATATGACCACAGATATGACCAAAACAAGACTGCACAGATCACAGGGCATTGAGTGACAGGTGACAGACAGTAGAGGTGAGACGTAATACTGGAATATGTTTTTGGTATAGGTTTTAGGCTGGACACGTAAAGACTTATTCCGAGCGCACCACATCAACGCATCTCGAGTATTTAGCGTATGGCGTTTGACACGTAGTAGACCATACCCGCGTCTAGTTGCAAGTTTTGCGACCCACAACCTCGGTCAGTTCCGGTGGCATTGGGAGACGTTCGGTTCAGCACTCGAAGTTTGCGAGCCGATTATTTGTTTTGCGTTTCTAAATCTAATATCCATAGGTACCAACAAAAAACAAAATCTCTGTGTCTATTAATATCATGTATAAAAAATACGCTGGCAGTTCTAAGCCTGTTGGTAAAGTATGAAGGCAAGTTTTCAATAAGATTTAATTTTAAGTGCATATTTTAAAATGTAGAAAAGATACGAACACCAAAGCGTCGTATATACGGTAATAGTCCATAAACTGAAAATTACTCTACTCCGATTACTTGATCTCGATTTTATGAAGACTCGGTACCTATGGAAAGAAATGGCCTAAATACTCGTGAACCTAGTTTTTGGTATAAGTATTTAGGCGGACTCATACTTCTAAGACTCAGTATGCATTTTACCTAGTACATCTCACCTCTAACAAACAAAGCAACGTGAGCGCGCGGCGCGCGCACAGTTCAAACATCAAAATAAATGGGAAGTTTGAGAAATATCTACACAAAATCAATTAACACACATATTTATTTGGTATTTTTTGTCGCCTGATCTAGAGAAATGTAGTTGTTGCGATTCATTTTAATATATTTAAGAAGTAATTTTCATATATTAATAATTACTGTACATTTATTTATTCTGAATTGATTCTGAGGGCAAAATCCGGCCATGTCATTTGATAAATGAATTGAGATTTACACCAACAGATTACAAAAATTATTTACGAACGGATGAAAAAAAATATTTGAAACTTATCATTGATTACTCCGTTAATACAAAGACAAGATACTGTTTTGAGGAAAGCAATATCAGCACATGAGAGACTAGCAGTAACATTAAGATTTCTTGCAACAGGAAGAACATACGAGTGTCTTAAATATTCTGCTATTATATCACCTCAGGCTTTGGGCCGAATAATACGAGTACCAGAAACATGCGATGCTATTTATAAAGCACTGAAAGACGACTATTTACAGGTGAGTAAATGATTAAAACCAAATTCAAATCGTTAGACAAGTTTAATAGGTAGGTACATATTTTAATTAACCAATTACATATGTTATTTAAATCATTTGTGAATTAAAATTTGAATAAAATGTTGCTGTTGTCAGTTGTGTGTCAAATTCTTCTTGTAGTGCTGGTGACGTTGTGGTGCAGGAGAAGTAGTTTGTTGTCGAGTGTTATATTGTTGAATTGGAGATGCGCAGGGCTGACATTGCGTTGCAGGAGAAATCGTGTACCTTTGTTGTTGGGTGTGGTACTGTTGTATCGGAGATACGCAGGGTTGTATTTGAGGCGCAACAGAAGCGGTATGAGTATACGGTTGTGTATAATATTGTTGAACTATTGAGGGCGAAGGACTTGGAGTCCGTGAGAGACTAGGAGTTGGTGAAGAAACAAAAGTTAAACTTCGACGATTCTGTATTGCTTCGGTATTCAGATTGCCCATCTCGGCAACGAACAGGGTGTCGTTAATTATCTTCTCCGCAATCAAGCGTTGACGCTTGTCTAATGATCTTAATTTCATTGCGATAGATCTTCCCAAAAGATCGTAACGATCTTCTGTTGCTGAAGCAGAAGCAGGACGCTTAGAATGGTCTTTCACGGATAAAAATATGTCAGTAGTTAAGTGATCTTGCTCTGTCATTTTCTTTCTTCCCGGTCTAGTAGCAGGTAATGGAGTATTCTTAGGTGTCGTAATATCGTCTGTATTCCCCGTACTAACATTTGCAGCAGCATTTTCCGTAGTATCTATTGTATTTTCAGTCGAGTTGTCAGCATCCTATAACACAACAAAATAATATTTATTTTAGTTTCCAGATTCATCGGATAAATGGAAGGAAACCGCACAACTTTTTGAAGAGAGATGGAATTTTCCTCACTGCTTGGGTGCCATAGATGGAAAACACATATGACATAGTGCCACCTGCTGATAGTGGATCTTATTTCTACAACTACAAAGGACGACATATCATGGTTCTTATGGCAATAGTTGATGCCAAATACCGATTTCTATTAGCAGATTTTGGTACAAATGGAAGAGTTTCCGACGGAGGTGTTTTGCAGAATACAACGTTTTTTTGAAAAGTTACAAATGAAACATTTAAATCTTCCAAACTCCGAACCGATTCAACACAGTTCAAGGTGTTTGCCATATGTATTTGTTGCTGATGACGCATTCCCTTTGAGACCTGACATGTTGAAACCATATCGTCAAGCAGATTTGAGCAGCTACGAAAAAAAAAAAATTTAATTATAGATTATCTCGCGCAAGAAGAATAGTTGAAAACGCTTTTGGCATACTAGCATCAAGATTTCGCATTTACCATACTCAGATCAATTTAGAACCAAACAATATAGAAAAAGTGGTGATGGCTACATGTGTTTTGCACAACTTTCTAATAGAGCACACTCCTAATTCATATGCACCTCCAAGATGTTTTTATCGAGAAAATGTGGATAATGGAACTGTTGTTACCACGGGCTACGATGCCACACGTTCAAACGTAGAAAATTTACAAGTACAAAATCGAGGAAATGTCCTGAATGATGCAAAAAAAAGTCAGATTAGAATATCAGACTTACTTTGTCAATGAAGGCAAAGTACCTTGGCAGGATAGTTTCATTGAAATGTGACATATTTCTTTGTAATAATATTGTTTTATTAATAAATGAGCAACCACACCGCTTAAGAGTTTATACTGTAACAATCTATGTAGGTAGGTACCTACATTTTGTAAAGCTATAAACGACGTTACAAAAAACTTAGGTACAGACGACCACACATCACGCGTTACAAGTTGTCGAGAGTACCTACCTAGTAAACGATATGAAAAAATGTACTAAATTGTTTGTGGTCGGCCGTACCTAATCTATAAATTCCAAAATAAATAATTCACTAATTTATACTTACATTCGAATCATTCTCGTCAAAGTCCGAAATGTTAGATCGCGACCTGCGAGGAACATCTTGATCTCCAATAAAATCGAATAATTCAATGTACCACAGTGTTGGTTTATAAATGTCATCAGATGATGCTCCAGACTTCACAGATTCATCGTATTTTTTTTCTCTCTTCTGACGTTACTGCGTAACGTATTAATTTTTTTAATCACATCATCTTTTGTAGCAGTTGGCTCCAATTCCTTGAGCTTAGTTATCAATTTCTCGTATGCTGTCGATCGTTTGTCTCTGTCGTGATATTCTTTGCACTTTTTTTTTTTTTTTTTTTGGGTGGGAAATCATCAAATGACTTCTCCCGCTCTGGTTGGAGCAGGAGGGCGTGTCAGACTTTTACTGACTAAAACCCACCCATGTTCCTTCAGCTGCCCGTATGCCAGGGGCCGCGGTATCTCTTTCGAACAACCCGCACCCCTAGCAGGCATCGGCCCTTGCGGGCCCCACCAGCTGCTGCTGACGTCCTCCTGCGACGGGTCAGTACAGTGGCCCCGCCGCCAACCACTTTTCGGCCGCAGGGGATAGGGAGAGCGGTCAACGCTATACCGACACTCCTCTTCGCCTGCGGCCCCACCGCATCCGCCATCAAACGGTGGCGGCCCCGTCCAGGCTACGGAAGGGCAGAGCGCTACTCAGAAGTACCGGCACTCCTCCTCCGCCGCAGCCCGTAACCCTCAGCCGCGATGCCTCTCATTCGATATCGCGGCCCGCCTCAGTTGCGATGCACCTCACCGCAACCTACATTTTGGCCGCTACGTCGTTGGCTTGGAGGCACAAGCCCTGACGAGCGGCCCCACCTTGGGGTTCCTCTTCGCTTCACCGTGGGAGGTGGGACCACGGTTACTGAGCCCCCCCGCAACGACAATGCGGGAACCCCACTGGGGGGGGATATTCTTTGCACTTTACGCGCCAAAGACAAGGTTCCGACTTATAAATTTCTATGAATTCTTAATAATTAATGTGATAATAATTAATTATTAATGTGGCATTGCGCTTGCAACTCGCCATTTTCGCGATGATGCGCGCGCGCGACCTTCCGCCGTCGCAAACAATTAAAAACTGAGAACTGTGGCAGGCAAGCTCGCTGGACGCCACACACGCTCGGTTATGCTCGCGTGCAAACATAACCGAGCGGCATAAAATATCAATTTTGATATTTGCTCGGTTGCATGTACATGCACCGATAACTGTACAGTTTAATCACATAAACGCTAGGGCTTGCCTGTCGGTTATGCATGCACGGCTAAAACCATCATGCAAAACCTAGCGTGTATGGGCCTCTATTAGACGAAAAGAAGTTTTACAATTTCTTTCGAATGAGTGTGTTAAGTTTCGAATGTTTATTGAAATCTTTATAACCACATATACGGAAACAGTACACTAACATGAGGAATCCAGTGGAGCCAATAGAAATGCTGGGCATCACTTTGAGGTAAGTAATGAAAATTTTTTTTTTGAATAATAATACTTTTTAATTTTCAAAACGATCAAAAAAGGAAATATTAATAATCATAATCAATCTTATTAATCTTCTTAATAGTAATCTTGAGAAATCTTAATTACAAATTTCCAAAATCGTACTCTACGCTGAGATCTTGAGATGTTTCACCTGGAGATGTCAATAAATTATAATTTGAGCTCAAGTCTGTTGGAGTGTATGTACTTCTGTAACTTCTTGTATGATACCCGTGTGATGAAGGCTGTTGAGACGTTTGTTCAAACCTAAATGATGATTATTGTTGGGACATTGAGCCATACCGTATTTCAGTGATAATTTGTAACACCTTGCTTTGGAAGGTGAGAGTTTGAAGGTCTGTGAAATCTTGAAGTGATGGCAAAATACCCTTAAAAATGACAAGTGGCGATCTTCGGGCTCCTTAAGGGCTTTTAATGCTCCCTTTTCGAAATCATCAGCTTGCATTGTTCTTTTGCGGGTGATAGGAACATAACGTGAAGACTCCGGTGCAATATCACTTGTAGAATCGGTGTTGGTTTCTCTAGCTACGTCTAAGCTACTGTCTGTCTCATTTTGTGCCACTTTTGTTAAAAATAAAAGTTGATTGTAAAAATGATATTTTTTCAGTTTTTTAGCGGCTGAGCCAGATTTAGAAGCTTCTTTTAACTTTTTTAAATATTTATAGAAGTTATCTTTGACACTTCTCCATTTCTTCACTATATCATTACGTAAAAATAAAATATTAACATTAAGATTACATGAGATTTTATTATTTGAATAAACATTTTCGTTACAGGTATATCTAGGAAGTAGAAATTCACTACAAGATTTGGGGTACAAATTCAAACGGGGAAATCTACGATTAGATATACAGGCTTATTTGTAAAACACCGGTAACCTCTCAGGACTATATTACTAACATCATAAACAACAACTTTTGTTCTACGACTTTTTACAAAACATAATACATTTACCAAAAACAAACCTTAAATATTTCGTTGTCCTATGTAACACATTTCAACTCTGTATTTTGCTGTACCTGCATACATTGCCGCGCACTGTCCTCGTAGTAATACTTTTGGGTTAGTAACTCGCTACGCTACGGTTCCCGCCTTTTTACGCAAAAGCCAAATTATACCTACAATCGAACATTTGACATGGAAATAACCTTGATATTTCACGGTACCTATGCACTAAACACCGTAATGAAAACAAACTAACAATGACATCTCACATTTTCTGTAAAGTTACAACGGTATAGCACTTGATAAAAGTATTTTGTATACGTACGTTTGGGAATCGTATGGCGTATTGGCGACACGCTTCCGAAATATTGTAATCACACCTAGCTAGCATTCGCACCATTTCCGTGTACTCGACATTGGAATATTGATACGCCATCATGTAAAGATAATTACGTATACGTCTGCACTGCCGAATTTCACTACACGGACCCGTAATGACGCGACGCAAGCGCATCAAAGCAAACGAATGACTGAAGGCCGCCCGTAAATAGGTCAAGTTCAAGCGCCCCCGCCGCCCCCTACCCCGCTCCCCTCGCTATTGTCGGTACTACCTATCGCTTTCTTTTGCTTCGCATAGACTTCGTAACATTTAGAGCGTTGAATTTAAATATTTTTATTTTTGTATGTAAATCTGATGAATTAAAATATGATGAATTTTTAAAAGTCATAGAACAAAAGTTGTTGATTATGATGTTAGTAACGTAGTCCTGAGAGGTTACCGGTGTTTTACAAATAACCCTGTATAATTAGGAGAGTTTGTCGTGCTATATGGAAAAATCTTCTTCAAGACAACATTCCTGAACTAACAACAGAAAGACTCAAAAATATTGCATCTAGTTTCAATTTAAAGGCGAATTTTCCTCACTGCATCGGTGCCCTCGATGGGAAGCATATTCGCATGCTTAATCCTGCTAATAGTGGCTCGCTTTTTTTAAATTACAAAGCCTTTATCTCTATAGTCCTTTTAGCTGTTGTGCACTCAAACTACAAATTTATTTTTATCGACATTGGCGCATACGTTAAAGAATGCGATTCAACTGTTTTTCAAAATTCAAAACTATATGAGAAACTCATTAACAATGACCTACCATTGCCTGATCCCCAGCCACTGTGTGGTTCCAATAGACGACCCCCGTATGTGTTTGTGGGTGACGAAGCTTTTGGATTGAGCAACCACATTATGCGCCCATATGGAGGTAACAATCTCATACAATTATCGTCTCAGCAGAGCCAGAAGATATGTCGAATGCGCTTTTGGGATTATGGCGAATAAATGGCGCATTTTTCACAGAACGGTAGACGTGTCCTATAATTTTGCTACTGGCATTTTACAATGTCAGTAGCAAAATTATAGGACACGTCTACCGTTCTGTGCAGCACAACATGCCTCTACAGGCATGTTGTGTCCTACACAATTTTGTCGCAGATCGGGATGGTTTTCGGCAAAAGGATAAATTGGCAATAACTGATGATGAATTTCACTCATTACAACCTCAAGATGAAGAGATGACAGCAGCAAATGTCATTAGAGATGAAACTGCAAGCTACTTTATGAGCAACAGAGGGTCTCTACAATGGCAGTTACAGAAGATTTGATCATCATAAAAACATTAAATAATTACTTACCTATCTGGTTCTTTATATCAGCCAAATTATCATAGTCTGGAAATAAAATTTTGGCAATTTGCTCCGATGCTTTTATTTTCATTGTTTTATTTTTAAAGTCTTCATTGCACTTATCCCAAAGGATTTCCCGTTCTTGGACTAATGTAATTAGGTAATCTATATCAATAACATCTAGGTTGACACTCATTTTTTAAAACCTCAATCACAATAAACAAAATTACTTAAAAAAAAATCGAAACAAGCGAGCGATTTGTGCCTCTGTCGTCCCACTATCTTGTCCCACATTCCAAAGAATTCCTCGTTCGTCCCACTTGAGTTTTAAAGTCACCACTCGTCCCACATTCCTGGCAAATTCAAAGTACAGTTGACAAAAAATATTGTACTATATCTTCCAATAAATTGAAATAATACTTTTGTCTAATAACATAAAGATATTAAATACTTCCAGTTCTAGGTATGCATCCGCGATGCATGTTTTTAATTTTAATAATTAAAAGATCTATTGCAATTTAGGAAAATCTTTATTATTTAGTATCACAATCAAATCCAAATCACAGTACTATTAGTTACACCTATCAATATACACATTTGTATTTATCTTATAGAAGTACCACGTTAAGATATATATATGTATTACACATGTAATATTTATCTGAGATACTTCAACATAATTAGAACTACTTATTTAAAAAAACCTTTATTACGTGACTAATATCACAATCAAATCACAATCACAGTATTTTAATTAACCTCCTATTTATGAAAAAGTGGTATTTTAACAATTAAATTTCCAAAAAATCAACATTTGTATATAAGTAACAGTCAAATAATTATAGACCGTATACACATTTGTATTTACCTATATGTACCTTATAGAAGTACCACGTTATGTTATTTATGTTAATGTGGTATTTCAACATAAATTGAAATATTTATATTTAAAAATCTTTATTACGTAACTAATATCACAATCAAATTACAATCACAGTATTTTAATCAACCTACTATTTATGAGAAAGTAGTATTTTAACAATTAAATCTCCAAAAAATCAACATTTTTAAACTTATCATTAATATAGACACATTAATATCATTAATAAACAAAAGGGCTGATTTTTTCCAGGCAATGGCCCAGTGATATAGTGCCATTCAACATTGCCGTTACAGAATCAAATATATATTTGTCATGAGCTATATCATCAGCACGCCGAGGTTTACCTTGGCGAGCTAAAGAAAGAACAGCGTCGTTTTTGATCACATTCAAAAAGCTAATGATGTTCAGCTTTCCCGAATATGTTCTGTTTAATTTAGCGTTACTGCCTTCCACTGGGTTATTTGTTCTGTAGATATCCCCCCAAAAATCCCATTTGCCTCGATAATATTCGTTGTCAAGCCATGCCGATACAAAATAGTCATTGAATTTCTCAATATTGAGAGTTTTCGGACAATCCTCCATTATATATAGCCATCCATCGCATTTAAGTTCAGGTGGTAGCAAAGCTAACGCTGTGCATAGAGCTGTATGCTTTTTGAACATTCTCTTTTTATTTAACTTTAACGCCTTTGCTCTCTTCCAAAGTGCTTGACTAAAATGGAAGTAACAGCCTTTGCATATTACATCCGGAAAGATGTTACGGATTGCGTTCATGGCTGCTTTCTCATAATCTGTTCTGAATGAAATCGGATGCCATTCTGGAATTTGCGATTTGATAAGAGCAAACGCAGTCTCATATGTGAACTCTTTTTTGTCCATTAATAAGATGTATATTAAGGGCACGACGTGAATTTTCTCACTTGTGCTGCCAAGGTCACCGTAAATCACATATAATTGTCTGAATGGTTTCACTACACACTTAAATGTACCATCTGCAAGGTAATGTTTCACGTGTTGATGAAGTCCTTTACTATTTACATCAGCGAAAGCTAATATCCTTGTTTTTCTGTACTCATAATCAAATAAAACAAAACTCATGTAACTTACTGGAATTTTTACTTCAAACGGCGTTTTAAATGTAGCTTTCTTTATTTGCTGGGCTTTGTTTCGAGCACTATACAAGCTGTTCTTAACATTCGATAATTCAGGTAATTTTTCTATCTTGTCAGTACCTTTGTCCAATAATTTTTTTATGCTTGAATTGAAGACAGAAGGAATCGATTTTCCTTCAGAAGATTTTGCTTCTTGCTTGCAGCGATGTATTTCTTCTTTGATGTCATTTCTTGCTATGCTGGGCGTACAAATGTCATGACGAAGAATTTTCGTCACATTATTATTTGAAGTCACCATTCCTCCATGACACCTTCTGTTCACACATCTCCAGACGATTGAGCTATTTTTGTTCTCTCGCTTTTTCGTATATTCGTAACCGGCATGCAAAATAATAGGCACACCTCTTTGTGATTCAATAAAGGTTATCTCTTGGGATGTAGAAGCCAGACTGCAGCCAGTCTGAAGATCAGCTCGGGATGATGAAGCCACTGGCTCCATGTTTCATGATGAAGAAGCCACGGCTCTATATCTGATCACCTGCAAATACAACGTGAATTAGTTCTGTGCCTCCCGTAAAAAGGGGTACCAAGTCCAATATACCCTTTTCGTTTTTAAATGAATATAAGAGAGCAAAAAATTAGCTTTCATCTGTCTAAGAAAGGTATTCCGAACGAAACTATGTACAATAGTTTCGTTTCGTAGATACGAATCGTGAATAGCTATAATGATTAAAAATCATAGCTGAAAACCGACTTCAACGTGTTGAATATGGTTTTATCATACATGCTATTGTCAGAACTGAGCCAAATTGAAATGAGACTACACGGGAAGCACCAGCTTTCGAATCAAAGGAGTCATCAAAACTGATTCACCCAGAAAACACTTTGTAGTTGAGAACATCCTCATTTTATGAAGGAGGTTAACTAAATTAAAATGCGACCATATGGGAAGCACCAGCTTTTACATAAAAGAAGATTTATCAAAATTGGTTAACCTAAAAAATACAGTATAACCGAGAACATCCTCTTTTTTTGAAGTTTGTTAAAATGGGTAAACAAAATTAATGTGAATTAGGGCTCAAATCAAATTATTATTTGTTCAAATTTCTAGTTAATGTGAAAAAGGGTTACTCATTTAAAAAAAAAATACTAGACGATTTCGTGAAACAGGGCCATAGATAAAGAACTCCATGACAGGACCTAGGAAACAGGAAAAAAAATATTTTTCAAAATTTTATTTGCGTCTCCTAAAAAGTAGCGATGTACTCTTTTTCACAGGAGGCACAGAGTTAAGTATGCATATAATAAAAGACCATAATCCTTAGACAGCAACTAATATAAAAGTAAATAATTACCACAATAGTGATATAAGTCAAAACATTTATCATGACTTCACAAAATATGAAAAAATCGACAAAATTATAATTATTACTTACCCTTTAAAACTTCACAAATATTGAACCTCACTCTATGAATACACCACGCTTAATGTAAACACCTCATATTTAAAATTAGCAGATGCACTTTGTAACCGCATTTGCTCCGATTGCGCTGATAACGCAAAGCCACGTCATTGGTCAATTGATTAATACAAAGAAAGCAGAGCGAGAGAGCAAGCAAAAACTTGTTCTAGGTTAATAATAATAGTAGTGGTCTAAGCAGTGGGGTGCACAGGGTTTGTACTTAGGGTCGGCTATGTGTACTTTATTAATGCCTTCAATCTAAACCTAAAGTTTGATCAGAAAAAAACTGTCATGGTGGCGTAACTTGTAATTTTATAATTTATATTATAGTGGAGTCTCGGATTGAATTAGTTCATCAAATTTTCCGCAACATGAGGTTATTTATCTTTCTGGTCAGTCAGGTTTTTAGGCTGACTGTACAATTAAATCAAATTTAACTCATATGAAAAAAATGTGGGACGAGCCAGGCATACGAATTGGGACGAGCGGGGAATAAAATATTGAAAATTAAGTTTTGGGACGAGCGAGGCATACAAATTGGGACAAGTGGGGAATTTTTTATGTGGGACGAGACTCTGTGGGACGACCGAGGCACAAATCAAGCGAGCGTGTGTCCTTCCTTGTAACGCAAAACAACCGAGCGGTGCCGCTCCGACGTCGCAACGCATTCACCCCTCCCCGCCTCGTCTTGGTGGTTGCAAGTCCGGTGCGGCGCCGCACACTGGTCCCAAATTAAAAAAAAGTGGACATTGATAGTAGACCGCTGATATTTTTTTTTATTGTTGATACAATGATAACAGATAAGGCAAAAAAATATTATTGTCCTACTTCAAATACTTTTCTGTAAAAAAAATATTTCTTTTTTTTTTGTATGGGAGCGATTACATTTTACTCAATTTCTCAAAAACTTTAAGCGATGTCGAGATGGCAATCACATATGTTAGAAAACTAATAATTCTGAGTATTTGGCTCGAAGAAACTTATTGCTTATCTCTGCGTACTTTCGAGATAATAGTGACAGAAAATGACATTTTTTTTAATGTTAATTTTTTGCTTTTTTTAAATCATAGCCTTACTTTAGCACATAATTATAATGTATGCGTAATGTCAAATAAGTAAAAAGAGACTTCTCTGTAAAAGAGGTTATGGGGGCTCACTAATGACTGACCTTTCTGAAGGAGTACTTTCATCAGTTCTAAAAAACAATCAAAATGAAGACATATTAAGCTGCAAACATAAAGTTGAATATGTTCACAAACGATTCTGAAAAAATATTATGGTGAAAGATTAATATTTGGGTCTATATTCTCTTGAGAAATCTCTATTTCCTCGTTTTCCAACGAAAGCAATTCATTGTTCAAGATCAAAGCACTAGCCTCTGGAAACAACTGTTTATGTAAACGAGCAAACTTTGGTTTGATATGGCTGATGTAAGGATCTGAGCTAATTAGAAAGCTGTGGATAATGTCTAAATTAGTCTGAACTCTACCGATTTTTCTTGTATGTGCCATTCTAACATTCCGGAAATCTTTATTCCTCGCTTCGGAAGCTTCTTCGGAAAGCATGCCTATCGGAATAAAGGAGAAATTTTCACAAATATCAGCACCGTGTATCAACAATTTATGGACACTTGAAGGCATGTAATACCATGGATATAAGTTTACATATAGCATTGCTGTTTCTTTACAATATTCCCTAAACAAGTTGGTATTAATAAGTTGACCAGATGAAATTGTTTGTAAAATGACTGCAATTCTCTTGATTAAATCAGGGTGGATACCCGTTATTTCAGCAGATACTTCATAATTTTCAAAAAACCTTCTTGCCGTGTTACCGTTATTGGTTGTACCAAATCCCTGTTTTACTATGTCAATTAACAAACCAGTTCTTTCCCGGAATTCTTCTTGTGTCAAATTATTTTTAATTTCTTTTAACAATTTATCTTCTTTTCGTGCAGCCCACTTTTTGAAGTCTAAGTTGTACGAAATGTGTAAAATACATTCCATACATCTTATCCACATATGAAGCGAAGACAGACCATATTTATACATATCTTCTCTGATGAGTCTTTTGGATACAAAGTCCAAGTCATTCATTTTGCTAGGTGGGGTGTTGCAAATATTACAAACAGCTGCAGAAGAAGTATTGGAAATCACAGTAGAAATTTTCCCATCAATCATAGTCATGTACAAATCATGTTTAATATCAAAATTATCTACAATTGTGGGAACAAGATTACGAATTTCTTCCTCTAAGGATGCACTTTCCTTCTTTATCAATTCATTTGTTTCTTTTGCAAATATAAAGCCAATTGGACGACAATAGTTTGTTGAAGAGGGAGCAGGATTTTGCCACAAGATAGTACCACTCTCTTCTTCCAAACGAAGCGGAACCAAACTAATCATGAAAACTGAAGAATCGTCAATTTTAGTGTCGGAGTGTGACTTTTGTTTATAATTACTTTGAGAAGATGACCCGTCAAAACCCCATTTGCTTATTAGTTTTAGCGATTTTTTGTCGGCAGAGTTGTGCTGAATTGTTTTTAATATCCTATTAGTTGTCAAATCTAGAAGCGATTGAAGTCTTATCTTAGCATCAGATTCAGTTACAGTTATGTCTGACTCTGGAGGATAACAAGTTTTTTTAGCTTCCAGGAGCTTTTGATAGGATGGAAGACCATACATTTTCTCTGAAGCAAGAATAGTTCTTAAATTTCGATATTGCCATTTTGACAAATTTGTTGAGGTGTAAAGCGCTAACGTTTTATCATCTGGTAAACACGGTTTGTCAGTCTTTTTAGCGAATAGTACATCATATACCATCTCACATTTTTCCTTGTTTTGGCTGAGTTCGTTTAATATAGCTGCTAATTTTGTTTTTTTAGACTCTTTTAATTTGGCACATAAAGCATAAACTAATTCCTCCTCTGTGTGATCTAGAAGTGTTAGAGAACGCCTTTTCTTCTGTTTATCAGATATATCAACAAATGGTTTTTTACTTGTACCATAACTTAATTGATGAGTATCCACTTGCGTTTCGAAATTTGGAATTACTTCCTCGGCAACTTTAAAAATGCTGCTTAAATCGATATTTTGACATTTTGGCCAAACTATTTGGGATTGTAACCAGTCTGAATTTTTGTTAAGAAAGGTCTTTTGAGCTCTACTGGAAGCAGACCATCTTTTTGAGATATTACTTGAAAAATTACGACAAAATAATTTAATATTACTCAAATCTTCGGAAGACAATTCAACACCAATACGTTCAATAAGGGCATTAAATAAAAATTCGACATTTTTAAAACCACCTCCTGATTTAAGAACAACGTATAAGTCTAAGTTGGTGACAAATGCGGACATATTATAATTTTAAGGAAAATTGAAAACAAATTAGAATCAAAGATATCAAAGACAAAGTGACTTTGATTTTAACAAAAAAAATTACGAAAACAAATTCGACGAAAGAAAGACAAACAAAAATTATTTGATTTTAAAATCCAAAGATTCAAAATACAACAATAACAAAACAAACAAACAACAAGCATTTCTTCAAGCGCACAGAAAAAATAAGGACACGTCTTATCGCAACCACATTTAGTTGTACACTGAGTGAGGTGTACGCGCGCGATTCGTGACCGTATTACGTTACGTCATGAGAGGCGGCCATCTTGTTATCCCGGCAAACTCGCGTCGAAGCTCCATTTTGCTGGCCAGCGGACCTATTGCGATGAGTAAGGCTATGATTAAAAAAAAGCGAACAATTAACATTAAAAAAAATTGTTATTTTCTGTCACTATTATCTCGAAAGTACGCAGAGATAAGCAATAAGTTTCTTCGAGCCAAATACTCAGAATTATTAGTTTTCTAACATATGTGAATGCCATCTCGACATCGCTTAAGGTTTTTGAGAAATTGAGTAAAATGTAATCACTCCCATACAAAAAAAAAAAAAATATTTTTTATAGAGAAAAGTATTTGAAGTAGGACAATAATATTTTTTTGCCTTATCTGTTATCATTATATCAACAATAAAAAAAAATATCAGCGGTCTACTATCAATGTCCACTTTTTTTTAATTTGGGACCAGTGTGCTCCGGAGCGCATCGTGTGACATGCCACAGATATTTCTATGTAAGACGACGCAGCGACACCGCTCCGGCGCCGCACCGCTGCCGCAACGCATAGTGTTACTCCGCCCTTAGGACACTCAAATAGGTTTCATATGTTTTAGTACGTCGCGCCGCGTCCTCCCCGCGTCCGCGCTTTTAGTCTGGCCAAGCAATATATCGCTTCCTGTAACAAATGATTGATTGATATCAAATCTGGTGGAAACCAGAAGTTTGACCATAGCCCCAAACTAAAATAAAATCATCCGGTACTTACGATAGTTGAGCATTTCTTCTACCTCAGTGTCTCGTAGAGCCCGACGGGGTGGTGGAGGACGAAAACAAAGGGTGGACGACGACGCTGCCAACTCACTGACCCAGTTACAAACCTGAAACAAAAGCAGTGTTTTAGTTATTGGCACATGGGTAGACCATGACGTAGGTTAGGACATAGGACTTTTAACCTTGATAGAAACGAAACAGCGAAACGGTTGTAAGACATGTGTGCGCTAAAAAAGGGGGTGTAGAATACGTCAGGGATGGTGTATCACTACTCCTCCAGCTTGATCTTGACCACAACCTCCATCGCCAATAGCAGACCAAAGTACACATACAGCTCCTCTGGCGTGGTGTCCTGCCAAGAGCTAATGTGGCTATTGGGATGGAGGCTGTTGGACTGAAGCATCTGGGTCGTCACCTGCTGAGCGTACCTGTTAGTTTCCGAAGCAATGTGCTCCATAATTTGCCAATCCCATATGTCAACGAAAATATTATAAGGGTCATCACGTGGAGTTGTCGGACCAACATTACTTTGAGAGAACGGTTCCCTCCTCGATTCAGGTTGAATCGGAAAATTCGGAAAGTCCCTCCAGTGTCAAAATCAGTCCACCTCCACGGCTGGTCCGTCGCCGTTAGAGGTACCTCGTCGACATCATGTCCGGGTGCAGCATTACTGGCGTTACCTGTCGGCGCAGCATCACCGGCGTCATCTGTCTGTGCGGCATTACCGGCGTCACCTGTCTGCGCGGTATCACCGGCGTCACCTGTCTGCGCGGCATCACCGGCGCCACCTGTCTGCGCGGCATCACCGGCGACACCTTTGGGTGCAGCATCATCGGCAGGAGCAGGGTCAGGTACTGGGTCTTCGTCGGAGTCGACGTCTTAGGGCGTGTCTGCCCACATCGCTAGCGCCCTTGCCATTGGCAGAACCCTCTCGGCATCGTCGCCGCTCTCGTCAGACTCTATATCGCTTCCTGTAACAAATAATAGATTGATTTCAAATCTGGTGGAAACCAGAAGTTTGACCATAGCCCCAAACTAAAATAAAATCACCAAGTACTTACGATAGTTGAGCATTTCTTCTAACTCAGTGTATCGTAGAGCTCGACGGGGTGGTGGAGGACGAAAACAAAGGGTGGACGACGACGCTGCCAACTCACTGACCCAGTCACAAACCTGAAACAAAAGCAGTGTTTTAGTTATTGGCACATGGGTAGACCATGACGTAGGTTAGGACATAGGACTTTTAACCTTGATAGCAACAAAACAGCGAAACGGTTGTAAGACATGTGTGCGCTAAAAAAGGGGGTGTAGAATACGTCAGGGGTGGTGTACCACTACTCCTCCAGCTTGATCTTGACCACAACCTCCATCGCCAATAGCAGGCCAAAGTACACATACAGCTCCTCTGGCGTGGTGTCCTGCCAAGAGCTAATGTGGCTATTGGGATGGAGGCTGTTGGACTGAAGCATCTGGGTCGTCACCTGCTGAGCGTACCTGTTAGTTTCCGAAGCAATGTGCTCCATAATTTGCCAATCCCATATGTCAACGAAAATATTATAAGGGTCATCACATGGAGTTGTCGGACCAACATTACTTTGAGAGAACGGTTCCCTCCTCGATTCAGGATGAATCGGAAAATTCGGAAAGTCCCTTCAGTGTCAAAATCAGTCCACCTCCACGGCTGGTCCGTCGCCGTTAGAGGTACCTCGTCGACATCATGTCCGGATGCAGCATTACTGGCGTTACCTGTCGGCGCAGCATCACCGGCGTCATCTGTCTGTGCGGCATTACCGGCGTCACCTGTCTGCGCGGCATCACCGGCGTCACCTGTCTGCGCGGCATCATCGGCGCCACCTGTCTGCGCGGCATCACCGGCGACACCTTCGGGCGCAGCATCATCGGCAGGAGCAGGGTTAGGTACTGGGTCTTCGTCGGAGTCGACGTCTTAGGGCGTATCTGCCCACATCGCTAGCGCCCTTGCCATTGGCAGAACCCTCTCGGCATCATCGCCGCTCTCGTCAGACTCTATATCGCTTCCTGTAACAAATAATAGATTGATTTCAAATCTGGTGGAAACCAGAAGTTTGACCATAGCCCCAAACTAAAATAAAATCACCAAGTACTTACGAAAGTTGAGCATTTCTTCTAACTCAGTGTCTCGTAGAGCCCGACGGGGTGGTGGAGGACGAAAACAAAGGGTGGACGGCGACGCTGCCAACTCACTGACCCAGTCACAAACCTGAAATAAAAGCAGTGTTTTAGTTATTGGCACATGGGTAGACCATGACGTAGGTTAGGACATAGGACTTTTAACCTTGATAGAAACGAAACAGTGAAACGGTTGTAAGACATGTGTGCGCTAAAAAAGGGGGTGTAGAATACGTCAAGGTTGGTGTACCACTATTCCTCCAGCTTGATCTTGACCACAACTCCATCGCCAATAGCAGGCCAAAGTACACATACAGCTCGTCTGGCGTGGTGTCCTGCCAAGAGCTAATGTTTCTATTGGGATGGAGGCTGTTGGACTGAAGCATCTGGGTCGTCACCTGCAGATTGTACCTGTTAGTCTCCGAAGCAATGTGCTCCATAATTTGCCAATCCCACATGTCAACGAAAATGTTATAAGGGTCATCACGTGGAGTTGTCGGACCAACATTACTTTGAGAGAACGGTTCCCTCCTCGATTCAGGTTGAATCGGAAAATTCGGAAAGTCCCTCCAATGTCAAAATCAGTCCACCTCCACGGCTCGTCCGTCGCCGTTAGAGGTACCTCGTCGACGTCATGTCCGGGTGCATCATTACTGGCGTTACCTGTCGGCGCAGCATCACCGGCGTCACCTGTCTGTGCGGCATTACCGGCGTCACTTGTCTGCGCGGCATCACCGGCGTCACCTGTCTGCGCGGCATCACCGGCGTCACCTGTCTGCGCGGCATCACCGGCGCCACCTGTCTGCGCGGCATCACCGGTGACACCTTCGGGCGCAGCATCATCAGCAGGAGCAGGGTCAGGTACTGGGTCTTCGTCGGAGTCGACGTCTTAGGGCGTGTCTGCCCACATCGCTAGCGCCCTTGCCATTGGCAGAACCCTCTCGGCATCGTCGTCGCTCTCGTCAGACTCTATATCGCTTCCTGTAACAAATAATTGATTGATTTCAAATCTGGTGGAAACCAGAAGTTTGACCATAGCCCCAAACTAAAATACAATCACCAGGTACTTACGATAGTTGAGCATTTCTTCTAACTCAGTGTCTCGTAGAGCCCGACGGGGTGGTGGAGGACGAAAACAAAGGGTGGACGGCGACGCTGCCAACTCACTGACCCAGTCACAAACCTGAAACAAAAGCAGTGTTTTAGTTATTGGCACATGGGTAGACCATGACGTAGGTTAGGACATAGGACTTTTAACCTTGATAGAAAGGAAACAGCGAACCGGTTGTAAGACATGTGTGCGCTAAAAAAGGGGGTGTAGAATACGTCAAGGGTGGTGTACCACTACTCCTCCAGCTTGATCTTGACCACAACCTCCATCGCCAATAGCAGGCCAAAGTACACATACAGCTCGTCTGGCGTGGTGTCCTGCCAAGAGCTAATGTTTCTATTGGGATGGAGGCTGTTGGACTGAAGCATCTGGGTCGTCACCTGCTGATTGTACCTGTTAGTCTCCGAAGCAATGTGCTCCATAATTTGCCAATCCCACATGTCAACGAAAATGTTATAAGGGTCATCACGTGGAGTTGTCGGACCAACATTACTTTGAGAGAACGGTTCCCTCCTCGATTCAGGTTGAATCGGAAAATTCGGAAAGTCCCTCCAGTGTCAAAATCAGTCCACCTCCACGGCTGGTCCGTCGCCGTTAGAGGTACCTCGTCGACATCATGTCCGGGTGCAGCATTACTGGCGTTACCTGTCGGCGCAGCATCACCGGCGTCATCTGTCTGTGCGGCATTACCGGCGTCACCTGTCTGCGCGGTATCACCGGCGTCACCTGTCTGCGCGGCATCACCGGCGCCACCTGTCTGCGCGGCATCACCGGCGACACCTTTGGGTGCAGCATCATCGGCAGGAGCAGGGTCAGGTACTGGGTCTTCGTCGGAGTCGACGTCTTAGGGCGTGTCTGCCCACATCGCTAGCGCCCTTGCCATTGGCAGAACCCTCTCGGCATCGTCGCCGCTCTCGTCAGACTCTATATCGCTTCCTGTAACAAATAATAGATTGATTTCAAATCTGGTGGAAACCAGAAGTTTGACCATAGCCCCAAACTAAAATAAAATCACCAAGTACTTACGATACTTGAGCATTTCTTCTAACTCAGTGTATCGTAGAGCTCGACGGGGTGGTGGAGGACGAAAACAAAGGGTGGACGACGACGCTGCCAACTCACTGACCCAGTCACAAACCTGAAACAAAAGCAGTGTTTTAGTTATTGGCACATGGGTAGACCATGACGTAGGTTAGGACATAGGACTTTTAACCTTGATAGCAACAAAACAGCGAAACGGTTGTAAGACATGTGTGCGCTAAAAAAGGGGGTGTAGAATACGTCAGGGGTGGTGTACCACTACTCCTCCAGCTTGATCTTGACCACAACCTCCATCGCCAATAGCAGGCCAAAGTACACATACAGCTCCTCTGGCGTGGTGTCCTGCCAAGAGCTAATGTGGCTATTGGGATGGAGGCTGTTGGACTGAAGCATCTGGGTCGTCACCTGCTGAGCGTACCTGTTAGTTTCCGAAGCAATGTGCTCCATAATTTGCCAATCCCATATGTCAACGAAAATATTATAAGGGTCATCACATGGAGTTGTCGGACCAACATTACTTTGAGAGAACGGTTCCCTCCTCGATTCAGGATGAATCGGAAAATTCGGAAAGTCCCTTCAGTGTCAAAATCAGTCCACCTCCACGGCTGGTCCGTCGCCGTTAGAGGTACCTCGTCGACATCATGTCCGGATGCAGCATTACTGGCGTTACCTGTCGGCGCAGCATCACCGGCGTCATCTGTCTGTGCGGCATTACCGGCGTCACCTGTCTGCGCGGCATCACCGGCGTCACCTGTCTGCGCGGCATCATCGGCGCCACCTGTCTGCGCGGCATCACCGGCGACACCTTCGGGCGCAGCATCATCGGCAGGAGCAGGGTTAGGTACTGGGTCTTCGTCGGAGTCGACGTCTTAGGGCGTATCTGCCCACATCGCTAGCGCCCTTGCCATTGGCAGAACCCTCTCGGCATCATCGCCGCTCTCGTCAGACTCTATATCGCTTCCTGTAACAAATAATAGATTGATTTCAAATCTGGTGGAAACCAGAAGTTTGACCATAGCCCCAAACTAAAATAAAATCACCAAGTACTTACGAAAGTTGAGCATTTCTTCTAACTCAGTGTCTCGTAGAGCCCGACGGGGTGGTGGAGGACGAAAACAAAGGGTGGACGGCGACGCTGCCAACTCACTGACCCAGTCACAAACCTGAAATAAAAGCAGTGTTTTAGTTATTGGCACATGGGTAGACCATGACGTAGGTTAGGACATAGGACTTTTAACCTTGATAGAAACGAAACAGTGAAACGGTTGTAAGACATGTGTGCGCTAAAAAAGGGGGTGTAGAATACGTCAAGGTTGGTGTACCACTATTCCTCCAGCTTGATCTTGACCACAACTCCATCGCCAATAGCAGGCCAAAGTACACATACAGCTCGTCTGGCGTGGTGTCCTGCCAAGAGCTAATGTTTCTATTGGGATGGAGGCTGTTGGACTGAAGCATCTGGGTCGTCACCTGCAGATTGTACCTGTTAGTCTCCGAAGCAATGTGCTCCATAATTTGCCAATCCCACATGTCAACGAAAATGTTATAAGGGTCATCACGTGGAGTTGTCGGACCAACATTACTTTGAGAGAACGGTTCCCTCCTCGATTCAGGTTGAATCGGAAAATTCGGAAAGTCCCTCCAATGTCAAAATCAGTCCACCTCCACGGCTCGTCCGTCGCCGTTAGAGGTACCTCGTCGACGTCATGTCCGGGTGCATCATTACTGGCGTTACCTGTCGGCGCAGCATCACCGGCGTCACCTGTCTGTGCGGCATTACCGGCGTCACTTGTCTGCGCGGCATCACCGGCGTCACCTGTCTGCGCGGCATCACCGGCGTCACCTGTCTGCGCGGCATCACCGGCGCCACCTGTCTGCGCGGCATCACCGGTGACACCTTCGGGCGCAGCATCATCAGCAGGAGCAGGGTCAGGTACTGGGTCTTCGTCGGAGTCGACGTCTTAGGGCGTGTCTGCCCACATCGCTAGCGCCCTTGCCATTGGCAGAACCCTCTCGGCATCGTCGCCGCTCTCGTCAGACTCTATATCGCTTCCTGTAACAAATAATTGATTGATTTCAAATCTGGTGGAAACCAGAAGTTTGACCATAGCCCCAAACTAAAATACAATCACCAGGTACTTACGATAGTTGAGCATTTCTTCTAACTCAGTGTCTCGTAGAGCCCGACGGGGTGGTGGAGGACGAAAACAAAGGGTGGACGGCGACGCTGCCAACTCACTGACCCAGTCACAAACCTGAAACAAAAGCAGTGTTTTAGTTATTGGCACATGGGTAGACCATGACGTAGGTTAGGACATAGGACTTTTAACCTTGATAGAAAGGAAACAGCGAACCGGTTGTAAGACATGTGTGCGCTAAAAAAGGGGGTGTAGAATACGTCAAGGGTGGTGTACCACTACTCCTCCAGCTTGATCTTGACCACAACCTCCATCGCCAATAGCAGGCCAAAGTACACATACAGCTCGTCTGGCGTGGTGTCCTGCCAAGAGCTAATGTTTCTATTGGGATGGAGGCTGTTGGACTGAAGCATCTGGGTCGTCACCTGCTGATTGTACCTGTTAGTCTCCGAAGCAATGTGCTCCATAATTTGCCAATCCCACATGTCAACGAAAATGTTATAAGGGTCATCACGTGGAGTTGTCGGACCAACATTACTTTGAGAGAACGGTTCCCTCCTCGATTCAGGTTGAATCGGAAAATTCGGAAAGTCCCTCCAATGTCAAAATCAGTCCACCTCCACGGCTGGTCCGTCGCCGTTAGAGGTACCTCGTCGACGTCATGTCCGGGTACAGCATTACTGGCGTCACCTGTCTGTACGGCATTACCGGCGTCACCTGTCTGCGCGGCATCACCGGCGTCACCTGTCTGCGCGGTATCACCGGCGTCACCTGTCTGCGCGGCATCACCGGCGACACCTTCGAGCGCAGCATCATCGGCAGGAGCAGGGTCTGGTACTGGGTCTTCGTCGGAGTCGACGTCTTAGGGCGTGTCTGCCCACATCGCTAGCGCCCTTGCCATTGGCAGAACCCTCTTGGCATCGTCGCCGCTTTCGTCAGACTCTATATCGCTTCCTGTAACAAATAATTGATTGGTTTCAAATCTGGTGGAAACCAGAAGTTTGACCATAGCCCCAATCTAAAATAAAATCACCAGGTACTTACGATAGTTGAGCATTTCTTCTAACTCAGTGTCTCGTAGTGCCCAACGGTGGTGGAGAACGATAACCAAGATTAGGCGCCGACTCTGCCGACTCTTTGACCCAGTGACAAACCTGAAACCTGGAACAAAAGCAGTGTTTTAGTACTTATTTATATCTTCGGATATTTAGATGAATAAAAACTTCCGTAAGCAACTTATGCTGCCGGCGATGGCACCATAGATGATGACGACGGCGCAGGCGACGGCGCGGCAACAGCTGGTGGTGCTGGTGGTCGCCGGGAAGCAGGATCCCAGTTGGATCTGGATGGACAATTTAAAACAAAAGCTAAAACTTGCACAACCAGAACAATATCTACAACTAACTTAGACAAGTAGAACTACTTACGGAGGCCATCTGCAAAAAACAATTCAACTGTTATTCTCAATACAAAAAGAAATAAAAAGAAAGCGTTAATTGAGTGTCTACAGACATTGAGCGTGCCAGACACGTGCCGGGGCATACACCCGCAGACACCGTTTATTTACATCTGAGCGTGCCAGACACGTGCCAGAGCATCCCTGCCCTGGCACGTGCCCAATCTGCCCGTTCAGATATAAATAAACAGTGTCTGTCGGTGTCCCGACTGACACCATTTATTTACATCTGAGCGTGCCGTGTCCAGACATCGACAGACACCGTTGTCCCGTCGGGGCCGCTCTATAAGCAGTTTATAAACAGCTTTCACAATGTTAAGACACTTCTCTGTAAAAGATTTATTCATTATTGCGTTGTTGCTAGAAGAGGAAGAGCAGGGTAAAACAAAAAAAAGAGCAAAACGCATGGCCGTACATACTATGCTCAAGAAAAGAAAATTAGAAAGAGAATATTTGACACGGTTTAAAGAACTTCTTGATGATGAAGATTTTTTTTTAAATATTTTCGTATGAGTCGGTATCAGTTTGACATTTTGCTAAACAAAATAGAATTGCTGATAACCAAACAAAATACAGTTTTTAAGGAAGCATTGTCACCAAAAGAAAAACTAGCAGTATGCATCAGGTAAGATTTAATACAGAATTTCTTAGTAACATAATAACAGAATCATCATGATTCCACTTTGCTGTAACATATTTTTTTTATTTTTTTTTACATGTGCTCGTATGATCGTAACTCTGAATCTGCATCTGAATCTGGTATAAAATAGTTTTGGTAGAAGTCTTGCATTCAAAAAAAATCAAAATCAAAATCAAAAGTCATTTATTCAAATTAGGCTGAGAATCAGCACTTTTCGAACGTCAAAGTACATGAGACAGTCCCCCAAAACGCCCACCCTTCACCACTTCCTAGTGCTTTAGCTGGGAAGAAGAAGTAGCGGAACAAACTCCCCAGCATTGTATCTGGCATAGGAGTATTTTCTGAATAGTTCGTGGATGATGGCGTGGATACCATAGAATTACTTGTGGATGGTCTACTTGTGCGGGATTGATCCAGGTAAAATTAGGGGATAATGAAAAAATACGTTGCTTGATGTGAACGTGCAAATTTATTCTAATTAAAATCACAGATGTAGGTAGACGGTCGACAATAGTTAAGAAACAAAAACGATTAGCCATAATCACGTAGCCTCAGCATGGTATGTGAATATCTGTAGGCGCTTGCGGGAACATACCCCCGGGCGTTGAAAGCCTGCCTTTCAACCACTAAGAATCTTCAGACTCCGGATAGATAGGTAGCGGACAAATCTTACTGAATGATCTGCGTAACAGACCACTAGAAGTCTTGACGTCTGCAACTCTGACCACGCCGTCTGTCCCTGGATACGTAGCAACGATCCGACCCATTTTCCACTTAAGTGGGGGGAGGTTGTCTTCTTTTAACAGGACCAAAGAGTTCAGCTTCAAGGTGCCCTTACATGCTCGCCATTTCATGCGAAGTTGGAGCTCCGATATGTATTCTCTACTCCATCTGCTCCAAAAATGCTGTCGGAGAAGCTCAATACGCTCAAATCGAGTCAGAGAATTGATGGATTGGTCTCGATAATCAGGTGACGGCAGTGACGTTATAGGACGTCCAATCAAAAAATGTCCGGGTGTGAGCGGCGTCAGATCCTCGGGGTTCGATGATAACGGCGTCAGTGGTCTGGAGTTCAAAATGGCTTCAACCTGAACCATCATGGTGTATAGCTCCTCGTAGGTAAGGTTACAAAGTCCCAGCACTCTGACTAAGTGATGCTTGGTTGATTTAACACCAGCTTCCGCAAGGCCAGCGAAATGAGGAGAATATGCAGGAATAAAGTGAAAGGTAATTCCTTCCTTAGCCATCTCCTCGGACAGCAGATTGCAATTCGCCTTAAGAAACTTAGAAAGGTCATTATATGCACCAACAAATGAGGTGCCATTATCCGAGTAGATATTTCTCGGCTTTCCTCTACGTGAGATGAACCTCTTTAACGCCAGAATGAAAGTATTGCTTGTTAAATCACCGACTAGTTCAAGATGAATTGATTTCGTTGAAAAACAAACGAAAATAGCGATATAAACTTTTACTAATTTACAGCCACGACCTTGACGAACAGCTGACTGAATTGGACCCGCATAATCCAAACCTATATTTTCGAAAGGAAAACCTGCCAGAAGTCGCTGCTGTGGTAAATCTCCCATTATAGGACTCACAGTTTCACCTCTAAATCGGCAACACCGAACACATTGTTTACAGCACATCCTAGCTAAATTGCGACCTCGAATGGGCCAGTACGTATCTCGTATAGACGCTAACAACAACTGGGGTCCAGCGTGAAACAATCTTTTATGCTCATATTTAAAAAGTAATTTAGAAAAATGATGACTAGATTGAATAAGAATCGGGTGTTTTTTATTATAAGGAAAATCTGAGTGTTGTAATCTACCTCGAATCCGCATTATCTTATTATCGTCTAGAAAAACGTTAAACCTACTTAATTCACTTTTCTTGGGTAATGATTTATTATTAAGCAGTAATTTATAGTCTTTGAAAGATTGAGTTTGAGTTAAACATATAATAAAGTTTAAAGCCCTTTCCAGTTCATGCACCGAAAGAGGACCGCGAATAGGTTGTTTTCTACATGCGTCAATAAAACGTAAAACATATTCGACTGTTCGCTGAAGTCTTAAAAGGCTTGAAAACCGTGTGAAATTAATCAATTCATCAAATTCATTATTAGTCAATAAAACATGAAAGGTAACATCTAATTTCATTTCAGGCAAAAGTTCGTTATTAAAGTTCATTAATTTAGAAGGCCAATCAGACATTTCATTCATTAACAAGCTAGGACCGGACCACCAAACATTTAAACTAGGTAATAAATTAATGTCTAACCCACGAGACAAATGATCAGCAGGGTTTTGATCAGTTGGGACATGTCTCCACTCACAGCCACCAGTCTTATCTAAAATCTCGGCAACCCTGTTACGAACAAACGGTTGTAATTTATTCGGTAACATTTTTAGCCACCCTAAAACAATAGTGGAGTCAGTCCAAAAGAAAGTGCGCCGCGAGCTGACTCGTAATGCTGCCACAACCTTTTCGAAGATGCGAACACCTACAAGAGCACCGCATAGCTCAAGTCTGGGTATGGTTGTCGGCTTAAGTGGCGCAACTCTGCTTTTATCTAATAATAAACGGACTAAAACCTGTCCCTGTTTATCAACGCTTCGTACATACAAACAAGCGCCGTAGGCGCGTTCAGACGCATCAGTAAAAATGTGAAATTCTAAAAACTCATAACAATCAATTAAAACTCGACGTGGAATATGAATTTCATTTAGTTTAGGCAAATTAATAATCAGTTCATTCCAAAGCTTACTAATGTCCGGTGATAGCTGTTCATCCCAAGACAGTTTCTGTAACCATAATTTCTGAAGTAACATTTTCATAACAATTACACATGGAGCTAATAATCCAAGCGGGTCAAAAACTTGCGAAACAATTGAAAGCATGACACGTTTTGTGTTATTAAAATTAACTGGCTGACATATTGGAAAACAAAGGTAATCTGACAGTGGCTGCCAACCTAGGCCTAAAGTTTTGGTTGACTCAAATCCACCAACATTTAAATCCAGTGAACACTGGGGAAAGTCAGAACCACTTACCAATTGCATGTCATTCGACTTCCACTTTCTTAGATTCATCTGCGCTGAAGCGAGAGTAGATGTAACTTTACGACGCAACTCTTTGACCTCATTGATGTCATCTCCTCCGGTGAGCAAGTCATCCACGTAAAAGTCGTGGAGGATGATGTCACCCATCTCCTTATCAACACACTCTAGCCCTAACTGCCGAAGACACCGGGTTGCTAGGTAAGGAGCGCTGGCCGTGCCGTAGGTCACGGTATTAAGTTGATAAGCGTGTAATGGAGTTGACGGATTATCACGCCAAATAATTTGTTGAAGATACCTATCATTTGGATGAACAACTATCTGCCGGTACATTTTCTCAACATCAGCAGCTAGGATGTACTTATGTTGTCTAAAACGCAACAGGATCGACAAAAGATCGTCCTGTACCACGGGTCCAATCATCTGGATATTATTAATAGAAATACCAGTACTAGTTAAACTACTTGCATTAAAAACCACCCTTAACTTAGTAGTGGCGCTGCTTTCGCGCAGAACTCCGTGATGCGGAATGTAAAATGCTTGTTCATCAATAGTTTTATATTTAGACATATGACCTAAAGTTTCATATTCCATTAAGAATTCTTTGTACATAGTACAAAATTGAGTTTTACATTTAAATCTACGTTCCAGAGAAGCATAACAATGTCTGGCTCTTGACAAAGATTCGCCTAAATTGTCCGGAGAACATTTTAATGGAATCCTAACACAAAATTGACCATTTTCTAAACGAGTAGTGTTTTTCATAAAATGTTCCTCGCATAGCTTCTCCTCTGAGGAATACGGAGACGAAGTACATACTTCTTCAAGTTGCCAAATTTTTGTGAGTTGTTGATCAACATTAAAATTTAATTCATCGTCACAGTCTGAACGCACCTTCATCAAATTACATTTTAAACCTTTAGAAGAAATACTACTGTTGATTGGGCCGGAGACCAACCAACCCAATTTAGTATCACAAAGAATTGGCTGCCCATCACCCAACTTAATTCGTTGAGACTCCAATAAATCCCAAAAAATGTGAGCACCCAGTAACAAATCGACAGGCGCCGGTGAGTTAAAATTGGGATCTGCGAGACAAATATCAGAAGGAATTTTAATTTTTACCAAGTTGACACGTTTACTTGGAATGTTATCTGTGATGGATGGGAGAATGAAACAATTGATATCCATACTAAAATTATTATTTAAAGATTTGATTGATACCGAACACATTTTATTTATGAAAGATGACGAGTTGTTGATACCTATAATAGAATTGTTTACAGTCTTGGCAGTCAAACCTAGCTTGTGGTATAATCTCTCAGTCATGAGACATGACGTGCTGCCACTGTCAAGCACAGCACGAGCCACATGCTGCTGACCATTACTACTCATGACCTTGACGAGAGCAGTGGACAATAACACGTCACCGTGTTCAACACTCGCGGACAGCGACACACCGGTACCTATACCTATAGTAGTAGGCTGGGTGGAGACAGTCGCACTGCCGTTCGTGTCAACAACAACACTGCTAGCAGAAGCCCCACTTGCGTCTGACTTCAAGGGTTTATCAACGTGAACAATGGTGTTGTGTTTACGACGGCATATTTTACAACCTGGCTTTTTGCAGTTGTTTGCATAATGTCCTAGATTAAAACAGTTGTAACAAACTTTGTATTTAGGTAATAACTGCAAACGAGCTTCGTTGCTCAACGATAAAAACTGAGGACAACTACTTAGCTTATGATCACCGTTACACAAAACACAATTCTTAGGCTTATTTAAAACACCATCATCCTGTTTACTTGTACTTTCACCTGAATAATTTTTATTAGAATCTTGTACCAACATTGACCTAACCTTGTTTGAATTTTTACCTGTGTGCGAGTGTTTAGTATTCGTAGAAGCTTCCAATTCGAACGTTTCTAATATCTCAGCACGGTTTTTTACAAAAGTAATAAATAATTCAAACGTAACTTTAGAATTCTTTTCCAGGCGGCCCTTATACTCACCCCATTCACGATAAGTTTTGCTATCTAATTTGTGTGTGACAATATAAATGAGTAAAGTATCCCAATGATTTACCGGTTCATCTAAGGATTCTAGGGCACGTATGTTTTTGTTAAGAACATCAAGTAAACCTTTTAAATTAACTGACGACTCCTTTTGAAGGGTATCGATTTGAAATAATGCAGTAACATGATGTTGGATAAGCGGGTGTTTGTTATCAAACCGCTCGCAGAGAAGATTCCACGCTACCGAATAATTTGCAGAAGAAAACTGAATTGAGTTGATCACCACAGCAGCTGACCCTTCCAGGGATGACCTCAGATAGTGAAATTTATTTATTTCGTCCATATCATCGTTTGAATGGATGAGACTAACAAATGTGTCGTGAAACTCTAACCAGTTTGTATAAGAACCACTGAATTTCGGCAACTGGATAGTCGGTAATTTAACAAACTTATGATTGCTAGAACGCGACATTACGTCACAGGTATCATTCGAATCTCTTTTCCTATTATCATGCAACATTTGTTGAGCTTTAGATAGGGTTTTGTAATATAGAGATTCAAACTCTGCGCGTTCCGACATCTGACCATCCAAGTCATCAGTAGAACACTCCAGCAATAATTGCACCTCATCATATTGGGCATACAACGCCTCGACTCTAGTAAAACGTAATTGTAACTCGCTTACCTCAGTAGGGCTCAAAGAAGAGGGATTTAAAGAATTTAAATGGTTTGAGAAAATTGTCACCTTTCCTTTGCAACTCGCTCGTTTCCTAACGAGATCTTTACTGTCCTTATTTAATTCCTTATCCTCTGGCATTGCGCAAGCTGGTGTGATCAACCTGGAATGTATATAAATAAAGTTATAGCAACGTTTAAATGACAATTACATATGATGCAGCCGAAAATACGTACAAGATTAAAATACACTAACTTTAGAGTGAATTTACATAAATAATAGGAATTTATAATAAACTATACGTATTGATGGTTATATTGTACTAAACTTTTACCATAACACTGCAGTTGCAACGATTTCTATTGTCTATTTGTGCTAACTAATGTGAATACGTAACTGTCTCAATAATTGTAAAATTATTACACCGTAAAGCAAATAATGCAGTTACTACAAAGAACTACTCTTTAACAATGTGTAAATAACAAAAATGAACAATGAATACTGATCAGTTAATAATTATAATAATAGGTATTATAATTTGTAACCACTCACAGAACAAAGAAAAATGGCAATAGTTATTTTGTACTAACCTGGCTATTAACGGCTGACTTACACTAATTTTACCTGTTAAATAGAGTGTTGGGTACACAAATTTAATAATAAATACGCCTTTTCTCAGCTATTAAGTATCCAGACCACGTAAATTCCAATAATCTTCTGAATGACGTAGCAGAATTCACCGGCCACACTGGGCGTCGACTATGATTTTTGATGTCCACCAATTCTCTTCAATCCCTTTGTAACAATTCGCTGATCGGAGTAAATATTCTTCAAATCTCCAAATCCAGGCTCGAAGGACCATGTGCGGGGGATTGATCCAGGTAAAATTACGGGATAATGAAAAAATACGTTGCTTGATGTGAACGTGCAAATTTATTCTAATTAAAATCACAGATGTAGGTAGACGGTCGACAATAGTTAAGAAACAAAAACGATTAGCCATAATCACGTAGCCTCAGCATGGTATGTGAATATCTGTAGGCGCTTGCGGGAACACTACTCAATGTGTCAATTTCCACCCAAGAGACTATTTCAAATATTTTGGCTTTTGCAATAGCCTTGTCTCTTGCTGGAAAAGATCGCAAGGTAGTTGTAATTCCAGCCATGAATTGCAACTTCGGGAAGAACTGAGTTACAAAAGAGAACAGATAAAAAATAACATAATAAAACATTTATAAGTAATGTCAAACAATAGAAAGGTCTTTGGGCGTCTTACAAAGGGCTTGTGTTGGGAAAGGCAACGAACAATATAGGTAATAAGTATCGTAAACTGCAGCTCTGCGTCGGATCTCAATTTGGTGTCATTTCCTAGAATAACGTATAGCTGTATCCTTTTTTTAAGTCATTCTTAGTGTTATGTAGGTAGGTACGTAATCTGTGCTTTCTTTAAGTTAAAGATGTTTAAAATATTAGTTAAGTAGATAAGGCGGTAATGTCTATGTAACTATCATTAAGGCCCCTCTTCATGTTTGCCAATATTGAATGAAACCTTTTCATAAGCCATTCGGCAAAAACTTAGGTAAGTTATTAAAAAAGTCGTTGCATAAATAAGTAAAAAACAATTACTAACCTCTGTGGAATTGTCGATGTATTCAATATAATCCAAAATAAAAATGTGTTCTCCGACAAAAGAAAGTGTAAGTAGAAATTACCTTTTAACGCTTCTGTCCCCAACGCGGTTTGTACTGCTCCGGCACATGGTTACGGCATGGCACAATGCATGGTCTATTAGACATTGTAGCCAGCACAAGTTACTTCACGTCACAACACAAACCAAGTCCCATAAACACAGCCAAGTCACAAGTTAAAACAAACGGTATCCAATGTATCAAAGCCAAGTTGTGGGGTAAAATCACTAACAGTAAGTACACGTAAACAACGCACACAATCCGAAGGCAGAAAGTTGAGTGAGCAAGCAGCAGCAGCAACACAAAGGGGCATGCAAGCTTGGGATAGAGAGGGACAACGATATGCTATTGTTAGCTGCAACTTCAGACTAGATGGAGTTACGAGTCACCAGCCCTATAAAAGCCATCGCAAACCGGCGCGCATCCTAAAATCCCCATGATTAATAATAAAGAAATTATTGATCCAGCCTGTCCCCACTTGCTGCCCTCCCTGAAAGTGACTCCCTGAGCCGAGGCTCGTACCCCGCAGGGGGTGCCCTCAGTGCGCAGTTGCTGTAGGTTTTTAATTTTAGTTTGTAAGCCCTGGCTGGAGGCTCTTAGCCTAAAAACTATTAGTCCCCACAGGAAAGCCCGGTTAAGTAGTTACGGCCTCTCAAGGTCAACTACGAGATGCCCTTCCCAAAAAAAAAAAAAAAAGCGCGCATCCTCTTTTGGTCGACAGACGTGCGCTCGTGAACATTGGTTTAGGATATCGTGTTGCTTAATTTAATTAAAAATTGTTTGTTGTATTTGTAAATGATTAAAAACTACTGTTGATCGTGTTCATTGTTCTTTTTTTTTAAAAAATCAATTGAAATTCCTAAAATCAGAAGTGGGATTGAATGTTATTATAGCCGCTTCGAATTCATTTCTGGTTCCATCATAATGTCTAACAGAAAACGTCCAACACCGCGAGAGCGCGCGTCTTCGCCTAATTTAGGTAACGCAGCAGCGACGATGGAAGCAATCCTCAACCGCCTGACAACGCTGGAGCAGCGCGCCGCAACACGTGCAAACGCGCCACCACCGCCGCCGTTGCCTGTTCTCGCCGAGCCAGCGCCAGCCCGCGTAACGAGCGTGCCACGTGGCGAGAGCGTGACCAGTACTCCGAGCGACGCCAGATTCTAAGCTATATCTACAACCGCTTCAACGGGCATCACGGAGCGTCTCATTGACGCGCTTAAATCCATTAACCCGGTGAGATCCACCCATTATTATGTGTTAGATTTCGACCCTAGCATTCATGACGCTAGTGCGTGGTGCGACGAGGTGGACCGAGCTCAATCGCAAAACCAGTGGGATGAAAAAGAGTGCCTAGCCCGCGTGGGACTATCTCTAAAGGGCGACGCACGGTCCTGGCTGCGCGAGTGGACCAGTAACAATCGTACTTGGTCAAATTTCAAACTAGAGCTCAAATCACTTTGTCCGCGACGCATTGACGTCGCAAATATTCTTTTTGATGTCATGTGTAAAGATTCCGATAAGTACTCCACGTATGCAGACTATGCACGAAAATCATTATTGCGACTACGTATTGTGAACGGTTTAAGTGTCGAATTATTGTGTGCCATCATTGTTCGCGGCATAAAAGATGCACAAATACGTGCAGCCGCCATAAACGCTAAATTAACACCAGAAACGATCGTGGAGTTCTTGTCTATTTATGTGAAATCAAATCGTTCAAGCGTAAATGTACCTCATAATGATAAGACACGCAATAGCCGATCCACCACTGATTCCTCCACCGAACGATTTCGCAAACATCCAACCACAAATACAGATGCACGTTCACGTTGCTATAATTGTAAACAAATCGGGCATAAAAGCAAATATTGTACAAAACGTAGTAAGATCGATGACGGTAACTTTAATACAAATAAGTCCGTGACTACCCCCGAATCTACCAACAAATCCGTTCCTAAAGTTGTGTGTTCATTCTGTAAGAGAGTAGGTCACACTGAGGATACTTGTTTTACGAAGGAACGTTCTGAAACGCGAAATAAATCGAATATTAACTTTTGTCGTGAAATAACGTGCGACCGTATTAAAAGAGATGTCATAACAGCCGTGATCAGCGGAGTACCCACCGATGTTCTAATTGATAGTGGCTCGAGTATTTCTTTAATATCGAATGATCTTGTTAAAAATTTCTCATGTCGCACAAAGCCGAGTGCACAGATACTGCGTGGTTTAGGTGGAATAGAAATGCGTTCAAATTGTTTCGTAACGCTGTCTATAGAATTTAGCGACGTCACCTTAGAGGTAGATCTTCATGTTGTGCCCCGTGATTACCTTATTGCGCCAGTGCTTATCGGTACAGACGTACTAAATAGGAAAGGCCTCGCATACATTCGAACTAGCGATTCGCAGCGAATAATTAGGAATAGCTCGCTAGTAAATAACTTGACACATAGTGAACCGACTATGCAACTTATTTCGATCAACACACAACTGTGTGGTGATGAGAAAGTGCGATTACTTCACGTGTTGAACCGATATTCAAAATATTTTCTCAGTGGAACAGCCACAACTACCGTAAATACCGGAGAAATGCACATTCGGCTTACTAGTGAGGAACCTGTCAATATCGACCATACAAACTTTCATATGACGAAAAACTGCGTGTTCGTGAAATTGTTAATGATTTGAAAGAACAGGGTATAATCCGTGAGTCCGAGTCTTCGTACGCGAGTCCGATTTTGTTGGTAAAAAAGAAAGACGGATCAGATAGAATGGTTGTTGATTGCCGAGCTCTAAACAACATAACGGTAAAGGACAGGTACCCTCTTCCTTTGATCGATGATCATAAATAGATACTCTTCCTTTGATCGATGGTCATAAATAGATAGGCTCGGAAACTGCAATTATTTCACTGTGCTGGATTTGGTGACAAGCTTCCACCAAATAAAAATTAACGAAGATTCTGCTCACCGAACGGCGTTTATGACACCGGAAGGGCACTTTGAATATCTCAAGATACTCTACGGTCTCGCTAACGCTGCTGTGGTCTATCAGCGAAAAATAGCAATAGGTAAACTAACGTTTTACAAGCTTTTACGATTGTTTACACAAAAATAAAAGGATTGTTATACCTACCACAATCACATTAATGAAGTTTTAACTAACTCCTTCATTTAGACGAAACACGTGTTTTATGACTTAATCCGTCGGGTAGTTTATTGTGTGCATTGTTTGTATTGGTGTGGTTTTATTGATAATATTTTGTGGTGTTCTTTAAATCTTGTTTGTATGTCCCTAAAAATATCACTTATCTACTAATAAAACCAAATTGGAAATGTGACCGCCAACCCCGTCATCGCGGCCGTAAGAAATATAGTGATGAGGGGGTTTGGCGATCCACGCCGCAATGTACAGCGATTTGAAGTGGGGGCAATAAGGTCCCAGTCGCCACCCGGTGGCAACTGGGATTTTTTTCTCCCAATTGCCACCTGGTGGCAATCCATGTGGGGGCGACTGGGACTATACGGTTGTCCGCAAGGTGCAAGCTCGCAGTCCGCGCGCCGGCCGCGACGTGAAAGCTCACAGTCCGCGCGGTGGCCGCGAGGTGCAAGCTTGCTGTCACCGCGAACTCAATATTGTTATATGGCATTTATGATTGAACACGCCTAGGACTTGCACGTTTTCATAATGTCTCGGTTTACGTTGCGCGAACTAGCAATAATCGCTATTGCTCTCGACGAAGAACAGGAAAATAAAAGAAGAAGAAGATATTGGGTGCATAATATGTTAAAAGAAAGACTAGCAGAAGGGGAATACTGGAAGAATATTAGACATTTGATTGACGATGATGAAAAATTCAACATATATTTTCATATGCCCAAATATTTATTTTATTATATACTATCGTTTATTCGAAAAGATATCACGAAGAAAAACACAACTTTCAGACAGGCGATACCAGCAGAGGAAAAATTGGCAGTAACATTGAGGTAAGTAATTTTAAAGTCACAATTAAATATTATATTTATTAGTGATAATTATTATTAAGGAAATTACAAATTAGTTAAAGTGTCTCCCTGAGCTTCCGACTCAGTAGCTTCAATTTGGTTTGAGCTGCGGCAGTTTCATTTAGAGTTTGCGTTTTTGATGTCTCTGTATTATAGGTAGAGGAATATAAACCTGTACTGTAGCCAGAGGGGCCAGCAGATCTACTATTGTAGTAATAGTTTTGCTGTTGAATTTCTTGGATTTCTGCCTCAGAAACTAAATTAAATATTTTCGTTTTCAAACTCGCCTGATTATAAGCAGACAATTTTTTTACAGTCGCTTTTATACTAGAGAAAAATTTATCAATGTCGTCTTCGTCTTCCGGCTTCTGTTTTTCTTCTAATAAATATTTTAGTAGTTGACCCGAAGCAGAACTAGTGTCATCTTTTCTGTCTTTTATTTGTTTTAATAATGTTCGAAAAGAACTTAGGATTTGACGCTTGTGGTCTGATTAATGTTGATGTAGGCACGCTTTCCAAACTCGAAGATTGTGGACGATTTTCTTCTGCAGAAGTGTTCCTTTCAGTTTGTGAATCATTATTATCATTGGACATAAATTCATTTATATCATCCAAACTAATGATGCTATCGTTGATTGTATCATTTTCTTCGTTATCCGATACTGACGTTACAGATGGCCTTTCTTTAAAATGTGGCTTTAAAAAACTCATTTCTTCTTCGAATATCCATTTCTTAGAAGAAGAGGCACCCTGACCACTTTTTGTTTTTTGTTTTTTTAAAGCTCTGCGATAAGCTTCCCTCAAGTTGATCCACGATTTCTTGCATTCTGATGCTGAAATAAAACATATTATTAAAAAAAAAAAACCTGAAAATATTACAAAAGCCGTGGTTTAAATAGACCAAGTTATGATCAATAATCTATAATCCTATAGATAAAATATAACTTGGATGATATAAAGCACTGCAGAAGATTATGTATTTGAAGCCGGCTATAAATATTGTTAATAACATATTTTATATTTGTTGCAGATATTTGATAACAGGAACCTCAGTAAGGACTTTATGGTCAAGTTTTCGAATAGGAGAGTCGACTATCCGATTGATTATACGAGATGTATGTAATGCAATCATTAATAATATGAAGAATGTTTACATGCGTACACCAACTACTGAAGAATGGGAAAATATTGCAAGAGGATTTAATAATAAATGGAATTTCCCAAACTGTATCGGCGCTATAGACGGAAGGCATATTAACATAATAGCACCTGCTAACAGTGGTTCCAAATACTTTAATTATAAAAAACATTTTTCCATAGTTCTTTTGGCTGTAGTCGATGATAAATGTAGGTTCAGAGTTGTCGATATAGGCGCTTTCGGTAGAAATAGCGACGGTGGTATTTTTGCGTCCTCAAAATTTGGAAGGGCTATTGAAAATAATACGTTAAATATTCCGAACGATAAACCATTACCTGGAACTGACAGAAAAATGCCTCATGTTATCCTAGGTGACGAGGCTTTCCCTTTAGGAAAACACTTATTGAGGCCATATCCTTGTTAACAATCCCCATCTGATGCACAAAAAATATTTAACTACCGTTTATCGCGGGCACGCAGAGTAGTGGAAAATGCGTTCGGAATATTATATCAAAAGTTTGGGATATATAATAAAAATATTGATTTGATGCCAAAATATGTTGACAATTTAGTATTTGCATCATGTATTTTACACAATGTAATGCGAAATGATGTTATCGAAATGAACGAGGACAGAAATCAACGACTATTTGAACAACAGATCATCCACGACGAGCCGAGATTGCAAGCACTATCAAACATCGAAGAAAACAGTTCAAACAATGCTTTTAATACCCGAGATGAGTTTACATCATATTTTCTGTCTCCTCAAGGTCAAGTTCCGTGGCAGTATCAAAATATTTAATACAAAAACATGAAGTCAAGTGTACCAACGTCTTTTCCTTAATGACTAAAAAAACACTATCAAAACATATATTAAATTATTATTACACATTACAGATTTTATTATTTATCTACCCACAATATTCAAATATAAAATTAACATAAAGCTTAGTTTATAAGTTACAATAGGCATTCTAAATTTAAATTATGGAAGTACAGGCCTACATAAAAGTATGATTAGGAAAGTAAGTAGATGTATCTACCTGTTGCAGATAGAACGCCAGCAATATTCTTCCATGCTTGATCTTTTTTTTTATTGTGTCGCTATACTTTGCATCACCAGGATCGTAAAGACACGGGTATCTTCGTACTTCCTCTATTCGTTTTTCTTTATTCATGATAGAGCCGTAGCAAAGCGTATCCACTGTCTTAAATCTGATTCGAGACTGGAGGGAGCAATGCAGTGCAGCGAGGCGCGAGAGGCGACGGTGGTGCGCCGGCGACGTGCGACGACGCAATGACGTTTCGCTGCCGACTCGGAGTCGGCGCGTAATAAGCATGCCGTCGGCGCGCTGTGCGCACAAGGTCCGCTCGCTTGCAGCACGCGGGCTGCGAGTCGAGTTGTGTGGTAGCGGCAAGCGCGCTGACTGCCCGCCGTTGGCTTTTTCATATTGACATTATGAAATATATTATACTACACACGATTTAATGCTCTAAATTGAATGACAAGTTAATTGCTGGTTTGGAACGGTGCTGTTGCGGTGCCGGTATAATGTGCCATGACCTTAAAGCTGCTTGCTGAAACACAGGCTATAAACCTAGTTCGGCAGCAGATGCTAACAACTAGACACAATTGTAACTGATTTACTCTTAAGTATAACTTTAAATAACTAAGGCAAATTGTGTAACATGTGTATTTGTTTTTTGGTCTTATAAATAAATAAATAAAAAAATAAAAAATAAGTAAAAAAAAGGTAAAGACTTCCGTGTCGGCGCCATCTTGCTCAATAAGTGGCAGATGACAAGTTGCCAGATCACATTATTTTTTCTCCCTTTCCTTTATTATATTTTCTAACGTTTATTTAAAATAAATTGAATGTAAACTAAATTAAAATTGCAACATATTTTTTGAAAGTACTTGTCCATCCTATCGCACAAATTCGAAATAAGGTAAGTCATTGGTTGGTTCTATCTTAAATTTTATAACCAAAATGTCCGAGTTATCAACCGTACAAGTGTTATCTAGCAAATTGAATTAGACATCACAGAAAACATTAGTTTCCCGTCATGATTTTTCTTTTGAGGTTCAAATGAATTCTATATATGTATTTACTGTTGAAATGGTTGTTGATGGTCATACGGCCAAAAATATTTTTATTTATTTGCTACTACTTGCTGGTCATCAAAAAAATCGGCCCACCTGCAGTTTTTCCGTAAAACACGTTTTGTCTTTAGCGATACCAAACAAAATGATTTAATTATGATATGTTTAATTTGACTTGTTTATTTACACTAATTGTAGCACAATATAAACATAAAGAAACTTCCGTGTGGTGCCGGACGTAAAAGAATAGCATCATCCCATTTCTTCCCATGGGTGTCGTAGAAGGTGACTAAGGGACTTACTATAATTATAGAGAATGGGCAGCAGCGTTCTGTATGCATTTGACCACCATACTGCAATCGTCAACCCGTCTGCCAAGCGTGGCGATTATGGCAAACCCCCCTTTTGGGGGAGGCTTATATGTCCAGCAGTGGACGTCTTTCGGCTGATATGATAAACGCAAAAATGAATTTAAAAAATGATTATAATTAAAATTGAAAATAACAATTTTACACTATTTTGGATTAATAATAAACACGCTCTAATTTTCAGTCTTAAGTGTTATAAACACAATTGTTGCACTTTAATATTGTGTATTCTCCCCTCTTGCTCGAATGACAGCCTGCATTCGCCGTTTAGTGACCTAATCAAGGTTTTGATGGTCTCTTGGGGGATTCGGTTCCATTCTTCCCTGATGACGGTTTCCAGGTCTCCTAAGGATGTAGAGGCTGGATTACGGCCTCTAACCTTTTGGTTAAGAGTGTCCCACATGTGCTCAATAGGGTTAAGATCAGGGCTTCTTGCTGACCACGACATAATCCTAATGCCGACCTCTTCAAGGTAATCGGTAACAATGCGCGCTACGTCTGACCGTGCATTATCATGCATAAGTTCAAAATTTTCCCCAATATAGCCAGCATATGTTACCACATGGTCTTCCAAAATCTCTGTGATGTAGCGTACGGCAGTTAAGGCACCACTTCTTATAAAAACCAGCTCCGTGCGTCCAGTTAAAGATATCCCAGCCCAAAACAATACAGAGCCCCCACCATAACTGACTATTTCTGTTATGCAACACTGAGCATAACGTTCACCTGGCCGTCGCGTGACATTACGGCGTCCATCAGAACCGCTTAAAGTCATCCGACTCTCATCACTAAAAAGAACTAACTCCATTTGGCCTACAGTCCAGTTGACGTGATTCTGCGCAAATTGAAGTCTGATTTGTCGATGAGCTGTGGTCAATTGTGGCCCCGTTGCTGGCTTGTGTGGTCTTAAATTCTGCTCACGTAGTCTCCTTCTTACAGTACTGTCACTTATAGCCACACCCTAAACTTCACATAAGCGTCGCTGGAGATCAACGCCAGAAAGGTGTCAATTTCGTAGAGCTGATACCACAATGAAGCGGTCATCCCTTTGAGTTGTCACCCTATGTCTCCCAGATCCAGATTTTTGATACTGCCCAGTCTCCAGAAACCTTTGGTAAACTCGCCGAACTGCAGAACGGTAGAGATTTAACCTTCTGGCCACGACACGTTGACTTAAGCCTTGTTGCAGCAAAGCCACAACTTGGGTCGCCTCAGCTTCAGTAGTGTCCATTATTTTTAAACAAAATTAATCAAAACTACAGCCTCAGCTATGAAATTTAACGAAATGCACATGAAATCCCTCGAAAACTCTGTTTCTGACTGGAAGAATGGGTCGATTTGTTCCGACGTAATGCCGTCAAATCAGCACTCAACAATGCTGTTGAGTGCTGATTTTTTATACAGATATACATCTGTATAAAAATTGTTAAGTACCTTCGAGTGCAATAAGGTTTATGACAAATAGGACGTCAATCATCATATCGACCTTCAAAATAAAAAACAAACGTGTAAAACAGCTTATCTCAGAAGCAATCGACAAATATTACACAAAAAGTGGGTGGGTCGATTTTTTTGATGACCAGGAAACCTTCCTTGTCCAGCCATTTACGAGGGTCATTCAATAAATACTTAGCCTACAAAAAGTAAACGAAAATTTTGGAAAAGTGGGAATTTATTTTTCAACATAGTCTCCTTTTAGTTCGATACACTTAGCCCAGCGATGCTCCAACTTTTTTAATCCGTCCGAAAAATAGTTTTTGTCAAACTCTGCAAAATAGGCCTCCGTGGCGGCGATGACCTCCTCATTCGATCCATATCTATTCCCGGCGAGTGATTTTTTCAGATTAGTAAACAGAAAGAAGTCACAAGGGGCCAAATCTGGAGAACACGGTGGATGGGGCAGCAATTCGTAGCGTAATTCGACCAATTTGGCCATGGCAACGGCAGACGTGTGAACCGGTGCGTTGTCGTGGTGAAACAGCACTTTTTTCTTCGCCAGATGGGGTCGTTTTTTCTTTAATTCGGCGTCGAATCGGCCCAATAAATCGGCATAGTAAAGCCCTGTAATTGTTTTACCCTTCTCGAGGTAATCGATGTAGATCACACCTTGTGAATCCCAGAAAACGGTGGCCATAACTTTTCCGGCCGATTTTACAGTTTTCGCCTTCTTTGGAGCACGTTCCCCGGTCTGGATCCATTGTTTTGATTGCTCCTTGGTCTCTGGTGTGTACCAGTGGATCCAAGTTTCATCGACGGTCACAAAACGACGCAAAAACTCCGCTGGATTCCGCTTAAACAGCGCCAAACACGTCTCCGATGTGGTCTCACGGTTGCGCTTGTTTTCTGGTGTGAGTAAACGCGGCACCCATCGTGCCGACAGCTTTCTCGTGCCGAGTTCCTCGTGAAGAATATGATGCACTGTTCCTTCTGAAATGCCTACAGTCTCAGCTAGCTCCCGAACCTTCAATCGGCGATCTGCCAATACGAGATCATGGATTTTTTTAATGTTTTCCTCCGTAGCAGCTGTTTTCGGTGCACCTGGACGTGGTTCATCAAAAACCGACGTACGGCCACGTGCAAACTCGTTGAACCAATTCTTGACGGTGGCCATCGATGGAGAAGAGTCACCGTACACAGCATCCAAGCGCTCTTTGATTTCGATGCGCGTTTTCCCTTCCAAAAATAGGAATCGAATCACTGAACGATATTGCTCTTTTTCCATTTTTGTAAAACCGATCGACACGTTCGCTTCCATAAGTTGTCAAATTAAAACAAATGAAGGAATTGGAATGAAAATTTGAAAAAAGAATTAAAAAAGAATGTGCTACACTGTGGTAAAACTCTTTTGAAACTACAGCGCCCTCTGGCGATGAGGCTAGGTACTTATTGAATGCACCTCGTAAAATATACTTAATAACTTTGGCCAGCTTAATATCGTTAAGAGTTTCCCCCGTAATAAGCAAAGTGTAATATGTAAACTAGAATCCACCACAAAATTAACACACGAGGCTCAATCCTCTATAAGCTCAGCCGTGCCGCTCACTTCACGACTTTCTGTTTCATCACTCAGGCTGGCACGAGATAGATAATTAGCACAGGTATTAGCACTACGAATGTATTCAATTTTAAAATTGTACCCACTCAAAAACATAGCATACCGTTGCAACCTATTCGCAGAAACTTCTGGTATGCCACGATTGGGACCAAATATTGAGATCAAAGGTTTATGATCTGTTCTGAGTATGCAAGGATTTGACCTGCCATATAGACCTGCCATTTTTAAGGCCATCTTTATGGATAGGATCCCATCGCTTCGATAGATCAGCTAAAATATCTGGACCCCAATCGGCAGTTTCAGCTTCGAAATCTCCTAGAGCCCTTAAGAGCTCATTATCTGCGATAGGAGGAACATTATCGCCATTCGTATTAGCGTCATCGGCCGGGGGTGTCACACCCTGGGGATCAGCTGGCTGTGATGCACTTCCTCCCGTTTTAGAAAGCTCGGGCTGCACGGATGACGCAGAGCGCGCAGAGGTGCCTGGCTCATCCACTGGCCTCCCTGAGTCAGCGGGTATGCCATCGTCGCCGCAGCCGTCGGCGTAAGCGAGCGGTCAGGAGACGAAGGCCTAGACGCACCGCTGTCCGATTCCAAATATTCTGGAACGATGTTTTTTGGTTAATATCTCTTATTAACTCTAGTAAGATACAATAGGTCAATATCTCGTATTGACTAAAAAAAAGAGTAAACAGTAGGTCAATATCTCGTATTGACTCGAAAGTTTGATGTACCGTCTAACATCTCGTGTTACGTCTAAGGTACCATTGGACAAAGAATTATAAATGTAGGCCTTTTATTTTTTACCATAACAATCACCACTAAAATTATGTAGGTATAAATCAGTAGGCCATACCTTCAGTTGACACACGCCTATGATGACGTCATTCCTTAGACAATTTTTGTTCATTTCTTTAATTTCTTTCGCCATTTACCTTCTTTAGTTTCTTCATGCTTCTTTTTTGGCATTTTTTAAGTTTGAAAAACTGAATAACACCAACAAAATCCGGAAAACGAAAAAACTTCTTTCACTATGTGCGGTAGCCGCGCGCGCATGGAAACGAATGACGAATGCTGTAGTGGTGTGATCGGGCGCCTGTGGAAATAGTGCTATCTCTTTCTTTCTTATGGCGCTAAACTATGTGCGAGTGAGTCGAAGCGTAGCGGGACTACTACAGGTGAATATTTAAATCTCGAAAGACGAAGACAGGATCATTTCCACTATGTCGGTCTCTTCTTTTGAATTCGTTTTAGTTTCGTTCTGTTCTCTTTCCATTTCTATAACAGCAGTTTGATGTTCCTTTTTTTTCAAGTGTTGTGATTTTCTCAAAACTTTACTGCCTTGTTTTTTTTTTTGACCGGACGTTCTTCTACTGTGCTACTTTTGTTAAACTTAAAATATTTTATTTAAATCTATTGTATTTTCTGCTTTAGTGGTCTGTTCTATTTCCATTTCCTTATCTGCATTTTCATTTTGTTTTTCTGAATTATTTTCTGTTATTGAACTTTTTCATTCATTACTTTTGCTAATTCCATCTCATTAGACGTAACGTAATCACTAATTTTGTCAACAAAACAAAATAACCATTTTAGACAACACATGAAACTGACAAAATGTTACGACTTAGATACTATGACTCTAAAGTCTTTTTTTAAATTTTGGTAATTTACATGTAGTATCCAGTTCGTTACCCTTAGATAATTCGTTACAGAGCCTTGGCAAAACGGCGAAGTGTCCGAGGTTTGTTTTGGATGCACATAAAAAGGTTGTAGTTACATTTACACAGCAAGCGAGATTGTGCGCTTATATGCAGCCTTCCACGAAGCTCGCTGCAGTCAACAACCCCATTGAACAGTTTTTGAAGAAATGTGAGATCTAGAACCCTTCTATCTTCCAACGAGAACATTTTATAATGTTGTAGTCTAAAATCGTAGCTCCTAATTTTCTTTGCCAGACGGTCTTGATAGCAAAGATGGTATATAAAACGTCTTTGGACACTTTCCAGACGTATAACGTAAATATCGTAGTGACGATTCCGTACGGTGCTGTTGTATTCAGGCAATGGACGAAGCAATGTGTTGAATAATTTAATTCTGGTCGAGGCTTTAAAGAACTCTTTGCTATTACGCAAAATAAATCCAAGGACCTGGAACCCTTTTGAGGTAATGTTTAATATATGTTGTAACATAAAAAATTTAAGTGAAAACACACACTGCTACTAACACGTTTAATTTTGTGATAAAATAAAAAATACAAAATGTACAAACACAACAGTCAAAAAAAATAAAAAAAGATGAAAATTGTAGAATAAAATTTCAGATTTGGGAGATTGATGCGGAGAGACTTGAGTAAAACTAAGAATTTAAAAGAGGTAAAAAAAACGTATATTATTTGGTACACGACCTATCAAGCGATTGCAATCGGTTACAACAAGGCCTATGTACGCAAAAGTACGTTTGTTATATGTTATAACATTAAGGGAAACCGGGTGTCTTTATAGAATCACCTATTATATTAACTATCTTAACCCTTTAAAAGAAAAACAAACAGTAATCTAATAAAAAAACAATATAAAGTAATGATTTTTGATACACTTATGTAGTCCTTAGAAACCAGGCCGGTGGTGGAGCGCGCTGGACGGGTGGATAGAAGGGTCTTTCGGGGTTACGTGGCTGCAGTGGAGCGACGCTTCAGCTCTTGAAGCGCGTCACGTGCCGAGATGCCTCAGGTTTTCGGGCTGGTGCGCGCCAACGTAGGTCGAGGGGAAACCACGCCGATATTAGGCCCGTGGGGAAGACCGAATCTCGGTCTGTAGCTTGTCCAGTACATGCGGAAGGAAACACTTATTTGCACACGGAAACAGCTTAAACTGGTTGGTTTAACCACACAACACAATAATGTTGCTTTTTAAAACTTTGTCACATTAAAAGGAGAATTTGCTTAAAAGGAATTCATACCGCCATCAATGGCTCCAAAAAGAAAACATTCGACGATATTTTTCCGATCCGAAATTTAAAATTTAATCAAAAGCTATGAAGAAAAAATAATTTTTATTGAATGGTTGGACTAGAAATCAAAAAGGTTCTTACCGTAGCGGATGCACGCTACAATGCCTATGAAATTTCAGTTTCTTGTCGAATACAATTCCCAGGTCACGAACTTCTACTTCATGTAGGGTTTTCTGATGCTATATATATTTGTTGTTTTGCACTGTTTTATTACGAGAGAATTGCATACAGTGACATTTAGAAACATTGAGCGACATTTTGTTTACGCTACACCAATCCGCCATTCTATCGAGATCAGCCTGTAAAAGTGCAGTATATAAGTTGGTCACTATTGGTTTCATAATTTTAACGTCATCTGCAAACAGGTAGAAACTTGAGTGCTTGAAACATGATGTAATGTCGTTAGTGAAAATGTTAAAGAGAATAGGACCCAGTTGCGAGCCTTGTGGTACTCCCGATGTTGCTGGAAAGGTATCAGAGTGGTGACCTTCAATTACCACTTTTGAATTCCTGTCAACAAGGTAAGAATGGAACTATTTAAGTAATGACCCTCCTATTCCCGATTGATTTAGTTTTTTCAGTAGTATAATAGGTTGGGGAAAAAGTTTCTTCGCATTTTTTAAGAAAATTCAAAACATTTTTTGATAAAGTTTATTTACATTTAACTAAAGTATGTAGGTACCATTTTGTTCGATAACTTTTTGCCATCTTGTAGGTAGGGACATGATCCCATTGCTGTAGAAATTTTGGGACTTCTGGTCAAAATACCGCGGCAAGTGGTTTTGGCAGTCCTCTCGTGATGTTAACTTGACACTGCCTAAAGAATTCTGAAGAGACCGAAACAGGTGGAAATCTGAAGGTGCAAGGTCAGGACTATACGGCGGATGCATTAACACCTCCCAGCCAAACTCTCTTAATTTTTGTTGGGTGGCTAAAGATGTGTGAGGTCTAGCGTTATCATGATGAAAAACCACACCCCTTCTGTTGATTAATTCCGGCCGCTTTCTCTCAACTACTTGCTTTAATCTCATCAGTTGTTCGCAGTAGAGTTCAGAATCGATGGTCCTGCCTGGTGGTAACAGCTCATAATGAATAATGCCCTTCCAATCCCACCACACACACAGCATCACCTTGTTGCGAGTTAACCCGGGTTTCGCCACAGTCTGTGAAGCCTGACCGGCCTTTGACCACGACCTTTTTCGCACGTTCTTGTCATACGTGATCCACTTTTCATCACCAGTTATCAGCTTCTTCAAAAATGGTTCGGTTTCATTACGTCGTAATAAAGAATCACAAATGAGTACACGGTTCATTAGGTTTCTTTCAGTGAGCTCGTGAGGTACCCAAATGTCGAGCTTTTTTGTGTACCCAGTTTTTTTCAAATGCGCCAAAACTGTTTTGTGGTCAATTTCCAGTTCTTCAGCTACGTCGTAACTACTGGTATGCCGATCTTGCTCCACTTTTTCAAAAATGGCATCCATTTTATCCGTAATAGGGCGACCAGAGCGACGTGCATTTTTGACATCAAAATTTCCGGATTGAAAACGCTTAAACCAAATTTGTGCTACTCTCACAGACACTACACTAGGTCCATAAACATCGCAAATTTTTTTCGCGGCTTGCGTTGCATTTTTACCTTTTTTGTAGTAAAATTTTAAAATGTATCGAATTTCTTCATTAGATTCACTCATCTTGACGGTACGAAAAACAAATGAAAATCACACATTTTCCTAATTTGAATTTGGAATTATGTTCTTTAAAATTTAAACTTTCAATGATACCAAAACCAGCCAGATATAAAATAGTATAGCCAAAGAGATTTTATTACAAGTTCATACATACTATAATGCGAAAAGACTTTTTCCCCAACCTAATATTATAGTCAACCTTGTCAAATGCCTTACTGAAGTCTGTGTATATCGTATCTACGGGTATTCTTTTATCAAGACATTCTGATATGGCTGTGACTTAACACATAAGGTTAGTAGAGGTTGACCTTGATTTAATAAAACCATGTTGATGGGTAGTTATGCATTTTTTTTTAATGTGCATTTAGGCGTCTAGTTACTAGCATTTTAAGTATTTTGCTGAATGTGTTTGAAAAATAAAGATGGGCCTATAATTAGATACTTATTGTTTTTCTCCAGATTTGAATATAGGAACTACCAAAGCTTCCTTCCACCTTTCAGGAAACACGCCGTCTGCCATTGACTTGTTGAAAATAATTTTAAGAGGTCTAGTTAGTCTTTTGCACATCTTTTTATAAATACAGGTGGAATACCGTCACAACCAGCACCTTTATGCTCATCCAAAGCTTTTCGCTATTGGCATATCGCACGCCCAGATCAACACTGCACTAAGTCGAAATGGCTCATTTTTCAGAATGGATGAAAAACCATTATCTCATGTTATGTCAAGGTTATTGCGAATGTTCTGAATATTGCATGTGAAGAATCCAATGCGTTTTAGCATTATAATTCAGTCGATCTATAACGCGTTAAGAAAGCAAAATAATGCATTTTTTGACTAAATTCACTGTTGTGGCATGACTGAACGAAATAAAAAATTATTATTTTGAGTTACGTGCTTGTTACTGAATGATTCTGAAATAATGCACTATTATTCTACTGTTTTTATTGAGACACTACATACAATAACGACTCATTTGTTAAGTTTTCAGGAAAAGACCTGTTATAAATGAAATAAAACACAAAATTAAAAAAACAAAACTAGTAGGTATAAGTAATATTTTTAACATAAACTAGTACTCGTTTTGGACCGGTAGTGTTAATTAAATTACGTAAAACACAAAAAAAAATCTAATAATCAAAATAAATTAAATGAAAATGGCAAACTTTGGATACAAAACAATTGTTACACAAAAACTGTTATGAATTAAAAACAACAAAGTTAAAGCACAATTACACAAAACAAAAACGATTTAAAATTTTGTAAACAAGACAGTAATGAAAAAAAAAAAACGTAATCATTTTAAACTTCTACCAACAGAATTTTCCTACTTTTGAACACAACACAAGAAGTAAGTAGTTATTTCAGACTGTAAGTACGATTAGGTAATGGCACATCACGAAATCTTAAATAAAATATATATAATTTAGACGTCAATTATCAACCACTAAACTGCTTATCTCAAGCAGTAGATTAATTCGCTTTAAAAACTAAAAACAAGACTTATTTTCAAAAAGTAACAAGGAAACGTTAATGATAGAACGTCCAAGCCCTGGTCCTGCTGAAAGGAGCTTCCGGAGCGACAATCCTACGGACTGCGTCCTGCCAGCAGTACGCAATATTTTGTGGACTTTTTATAGATATTCAGAAGCTGCCGTTCTAGCAGTACTTGACTTTCATGCATAATAAAAAAATACGCAGGGATGACAAACATTCTGTATTTTAGGTATGGGTATCTAGAAATAGACATGGGCGCTTCTTGAGATTACGGGGTAAAAAAATAAACAAGAATATGAAAGGAACTTTGTGAAAATTTTGTTTATTTAAAAAAAACACATTAGGCTGGAATTCCATTAGTGATGTGGTAGGTGAGGCAGTTTCTTCCTGTCTGCGGAGAGCACAAATCACATCGCGGACCACATGTCTTGCAAAAATAGCTCACTTTCTGCCGTTTCTTGTCGACTCTGGAACAAACTATACATTTGCGTTGAACTCTCCTTCTGTCATCTGATTTTGACAAGGCTTCAAGAATGTGTTCTCAGCTATGAACGATGTTCTCATGTGGTGGCGGCTCATTCTTTTGTAGGTTATTAGGGTCATTTTTAGTCAGAGCTAATACCAGGTTGGTAGTAAACCACCTATGAGACACCTGGTCATGTTCGGCGCGGAAGAAATTATCAAAAACCAAATACGCATTTGTTTCTATAATGCCCAGAACTGAGGCATGTATTCTATGTTCCCATTTATGTGTGCCCCAAGCTTTCTCTAATGCCAATCCGTACTGTCTGATGTGGTTGTGAATATCTATAGCTGCAGCACCATCAAAATATTGCTGGACTAATTTAGGCCTAGCGACTTTTCTGAAAACTAAATTTCCTTCATCGTCCTACCTTTTTTGCGTGATGGCAGGCCTGGCAGTGCCGTTTCACAAGTGGCAACAAATGTATGAATTTTTTTGTCTTTCCAGGCACAGGCAATGAGCTGCACTGAGTCTTTTTCCGCTGTACTTACAACCTTGTGCGTCAGGCACTTTGCAGCCATCTCCGGAAGGGTAAAGAAACTGTGCTGTCTTTACCAGTCCAATGAAATACAATCCAACTTTGAATAACTCCACAGCTGTTTTGACCGAAGCAAACCATGAGTCTCCAACTATAACTCTTCCAGAACCATGCCACGGCTCTGTCAATCTCAAAGTAGTTGCAGTTCCAGCGCCAAATACTCTTTTTGCCATTTCTTTGTACTCATTGCTTCCTTACCCTCATTAATTTCCAATCTGATCATAATGTTTGTGTTACTATCACACGCTGTGTTTACTTCACAACCCACTCCTTTTGATTTTCTTTTTATTTTCATAACTGCTGGCATCCCGTCTTTGAAGTACGCACCTCTTCCATACCAGGCGAACATGGATTCGTATACAGTTATTTTTGAACCAGGACGGATGGTATCTTGTAGTTTATCATTCACCATCGTAACTAGTATTCTGGTGTTACGCCATTTGTCAGAATCATCAAGGTCTGACGATTGTGAAGCGAAGTGATATTAGACTGATCTCAAATCTTTGGCGACTCATTCCAAATCAGACAACTGTATCACAGTTGTCTCGTCATCTTCACTCGAAGATGAAGACCCCGATTCAGATGATGCTGAAAAAATAAACCCGCACACAAACATATTGAAAACCGCCACTATTACGAGCGATATGGGCGATTTCAAGGTCAGAATGTAAACGTTACTAAGTTCTCGACTGTACATTTGAGGAAATTTTGTGGCGAACCAAAAATGTGCAGTCCAAAAAAAAATTGTCAACCCATGCAAATAACGGAAACGAACAGGCGACCGCTCTGAGTACCAACTATTTTTTCAATAGCAATGTAACGTAAAGCAATGAAAAAAATAATAATTAGTACTTACAATGTTCGTCATTGGTGTTTCCTTCCAATAAATTATCGTTTTCGATTTCGCAATTAGAACTCCGCACCGTTGAATTTTTTTTTGTCAATTTTCCAATATACCCTCGGATAGTTATTTTCTACCTTTCTTGCGGATAATATCTGTCGAAGGTAGTTTTGATACTCTCAACTGTGGTAAAATTTCTACCAAATTGTCTACAGTACCAGCTAAAAGACTTAAAATTAAATTTTGACGGTCTTCCATGTCAATTCTTCTAGATTCTAATCGCAGCCTTTCCATCTCCCTCTCGTGATAATGTTTTTCCCGGTCTGCCTCTAGTTGAAGCCGGTAATGCTCGACAGCCACAAACTCGCTCGTGGCCCGTTCGAAGGGCGTTTGTATTCGGCGTGTGCGCGCTCCTAAAAGCCCGCGGTGCCGCGGCGTGGATGTGTTGGGCGACGCCGCGGGCGACGGACTTGCACGATGCCGCCGTCGCTGCTGAGCCCCCCGTGACGTGGACGTGTTAGGCGACGTCGCTGACGGCATCGGCACGGACGTAGTACCGGGCGGCGGCGTTAGCACTGGTGGTGCAGAATGTCGTGGAAGTTCACCAGAGGGAGGTGGTAGTGAAGGAGGGGTGGTAGCTACCGGTGTTGCTGAGAATAAATAATGACAGTCATATATTATAATGTGTCCAAATGAATTATTTAGCTAAAACATTGTATCTTAAAAATAATACGAAAAGGTACCTTGTATAAAATCAGAAGGAATAAAATCCAACATAATTTCATCTGTGGCAGAAATTTGGGACGGACAGACAGTTTGCGCAGAATCTCTGGTTGGTGGTGGTAGAGAGTTTCTCTCTGATGGTGAGTCCTGAAAAATATGAAGACTATAAATTAGTAAAATTACACTAGTTTGGGAAAGAAAATATAGTGATAAGCAAAGAAAAACAACTAACATCAAAGCCTGTCTCCTCAATTCCAGCTTGACCAATGACAGCAGTCAAACCCATTATGCCCAAGACCCTCTCTTCTGAAGCAGTGAGAGTTTGCCTGCTGCTTGGACCACCACCCGTACTAGAAGCCTCACGACGTATTGCCAAAGCTTTCTTCTTTGTTTTAGTTTTCCAGTCTGCCCACACCTGAACATATGTATTAATAATTTTATAGTCTATGAAGTCAGCTGATTTTTGTATGTACTTCATCTTGTAGAATACTAAATGTTAGTTACAGTCGGTTTTGTGAGAATCTTACTTTTTTCCATTTGTCCAATGGCTTTATTACTCCTCCACCAATGGAGTTAAGTAATTCTGCCAGTTCCTGCCACGGACGGTCAGCTTTTATTCGGCCTTGAGGCCCTTGCTGGGGCCTCATTATATCACCGTGGCTAGAACATAAGTTAAAACCAACTATTCATGATATAGACGTGTGGTGTGAGGAACTTGATAGGGCTAGGTTTTTAATAACTGGGGCGATTCAGTGTCTGTCACGCGTATCAATATGCCTCAAAGGTGATTCGCGTACTTGGCTAAATGAGTGGGTATCTAGCGACCGAACATGGAGCAGTTTCGTTAAGGAATTCAAACCTTTGTGCCTACGAAAACTCGATTACGCGAATATCCTATATGAAACGATGCATGCTACCTCTGATAAATACAGCACGTACGCCGAATATGCTCGGAGGACATTACTGCGTCTTAAAATTGTTAAGGGACTAAGTGACGAACTGAGAACCCTGATAGTTATTCGCGGCATTACGGATCCTCAAGTCAGAGCTGCGGCTGCCGAAAAACGCTAACATACAAATTGATGACTTGGTTTCATTTTTATCTATTTACGTGAAACCTACCCGCACTAAACCCAAGGATTAAAATTCTATTTCTAAACCGACGCCTCTTAATCGTTCGTCGAATCTAAGATGTTTTATTTGCCGACAACATGGGCATAAATGTCACCATTGCCAAACTTCTAACGTTAATCCCCCTGCTAACGATACCAATAAATTAGTGTGTGATTTTTGTAAAAAACAAGGACATAGTGAAGATGTATGTTTTGCTAAGGAAAGGTCAGGGACTCGTAATAAGAAAAACATTAATTTATGTAGCACAACGTGGCTGGTTCCCCACAAAATAATGACCTTAAAACTGCAATTATACAGGGCATCCCTGTGGATGTTCTAATTGACAGTGGTGCCTTAAACATCTTATTGGTTTCCTCTGAAGAATTAAAACATTTTCAATGTGAACGGAAGCCCAAGCATTGTATTTTGAAGGGAATTAGCGACGTTGCCATACATGCCAATTCTTTTATAACATTAACGATTGAGTTCGATGATATCTCTTTTGAAGCCGACTTTGTAGTGGTACCAGGGTCTTGTATGACTACGCCCGTAATTATAGGAACTGATATCCTAAACCGTGATGGTATCACATACGTGCGGACCAAAGATAGCCAGTATCTAACTCGAGCCAGCGGGAAGGACGTTTATGCAGTATCCATTGATGAGGCCTCGCAGATCAATACGGGGTGTATTGTAATTAAGGGTGACGAACTTGTGAAGTTCTCAAATTATTTAATCTCGGGTACTGCATCGACTACCGTTACCACCGGCAAGATGTCTATCAAAGTTACGGACAATACACCCGTCGCTTACCGACCTTACAAGCTGTGACATGCAGAGAAACTTAAAGTCCGAGAAATCGTACGCGACCTGAAAGATAAGGGTATCATCCGAGAGTCTAATACCGAGTATGCGAGTCCCATAATACTAGTAAAGAAAAAGGACGGAAGCGATAGGATGTGTGTCGACTATAGGACACTTAACCGACTGACTGTTAGGGACCGGTACCACTCATAGACGATCACATAGACTGGTTAGGCAACTTTAAGTACTTCACCAGCCTTGATATGGCCACAAGCTTTCACCAAATTGCCATCGAAGAAGGTTCAGTTCATAAGGCGGCCTTCGTCACCCCGGAGGGACATTTTGAGTACCTCCGAATGCCCTATGGTTTGGCGAACTCGCCCATAGTTTCCCTTCGCAGTCACATTGAGGCTGGCAACGGCCGAAATTAATAACCAATCTAATCCAATATCTCTAGATTTAAGATCGAAAATTCAATCCAGATTTGTAGTAAAGTGTAGCTAAAACCGATCCGCGGATTGCACTTGCAATCTTTTCTACCAATCGATCTTTGAGAGGATGGATCATAGACTACAGATTGACCTCTGTTCGAAAATGACAGATTGAGTGTGTCAATATCCTATCCGTTGAATTTGACGTTTGTTTTGGTCGGTGGAAACAATCCAAATTTTAATCTTAGAATTTCCTGAGATGTAAGATTGACTTCACGGATTTTATTTGAAAAAATGGCACGTTCAATATTCTCCAGTGATAGTGACAGTGATATGGAAGTTCTGGCTCAATTATCGGATTGGGATAATACTGATAGTGACGCTGGTGAAGAAATAAGACGTCAACGTGCTTCTGCGCGGAGAATTAAAAGGGTGAACTACATGCAAAGTCTGGAGGATGCTGAGTTTACCTTTAGGTTTAGGCTATCAAAATTAGCAGTAAATTTACTGTTGACTGAAATTATGCCTCTCGTCCGTGTAACCTCATCAAGGTAAGTTGCAAAATAGTAAAAAAACAGCTACCCAATAAATAAAGAACTTTGTTTATAAAGTATAACATTTTTTTCAGAAATCATGGAGTGCCACCGCTTCATCAACTGTTGAGGACTTTAAGATTTTATGCATTAGGCACTGCTGATTTCTGTAGCTGATTTTGTGGGAGTATCAAAATCAACAGCAGGCAGAATAGTACGGGACATTTCATCAGCAATTGCCACATTGTATGATGAATACATTTTTATGAATCATGGAGGTGCAGAACTTTTTTATGAAATAGCTGAATTTCCTCGGGTTGTTGGAGCAATAGATTGCACACATATTCGCATACAATCTCCATGTAAATACATAATTTATATTTTTGCAATTTATATAAATAGATACTTACTATACCTAACATAAAACTTCTTTCAGGTCTAATAATAGGTGAAGAATTCAGGAACAGAAAGGGTTACTTTTCCCTCAATGTCCAAGGTGTCTGTAATGCTGATTTAAGACTCATGAATGTGGTTGCTCGCTGGCCGGGTTCTAGCCATGATGCAACAATTTTCAACAATTCCATCCTAAGAGGTTCCGGTTTTACGACATGTTTTATTATTAATACATATATCTAATTTAACTTTATAAATTATTATATTAGTTATAGGTAACATTAAATTTATATTTTTTATAGCCCTATGTGATGCAGGACAGTTAAATGGTCATTGGCTACTTGGAGACAGTGCCTATCCTAATAGAAGCTATTTACTGACACCTCTATTAAATCCAAGGACTGAAGCTGAACAAAGATACAATGAAGCACACATTCGGACTAGAAACACAATTGAAAGGTAATGCATCAATAGGCAAGTTGTAAAGAGTGATTACGACACAATTTATGACAAATACAATCGTTTCATTATGTACATGATTTATTTTTATTTGGACTAATTAAGTGTATGTTTTCAGAACATTTGGTGTTTGGAAACGAAGATTCCCTGTTGTGGCTCTCACAATGCGTGTTTCATTACCAGTTGTTCATGCAATAATTATCGCTACTGCAGTACTACACAATATTTGTAGGAATAATAATATTGAGGAAGTTCCCCCCGAGGTTGACTTGGAATCGGAAATAACAAATACCAGTTATGATGGAAATACTCAAATTATGGAAGATCAAGACATCCAAACAAGAGCTGATCTCATTAATAATTACTTCATTTAAGAAATAAAACAGAATTATGCACTATTCAAATGTTTATTTATTAAAATTATAGTAGTAACCTATTTCAAAACAAAAAAATAAATTTAGAAAATGAAAACCTAAGTAATGTTATAAGGTCTTACGATACCTTTAATTTAATATTATTTATTTTTTAAATGCTCAACTCTGCTTTTCGTTTTTCATTTTCTAATTTTAATTTTTCATTTTCTAATTTCAATTTTTCATTTTGTAATAAAAAACTTTGCAAAGTTTCTTGGCTGCATAATACTCAGCTAATGCAATATTTCTGGATGTTCTGCCATCATCTGCAGTTTTCAATTTCTTCTTACCTGAAAAACAAAAGTTAATTTTTACAATAATTACATTACATTCATCATTTTATTATATTCAGCTCACTATGAACCACTTGACTTCTTTATTTACAAGAGTTTACAAAGAAGTACTATATTAAAATACAACAAACATGCTAATAGTAGATATGAGATTTTTTTTAAAGTATAATTATGTCAATATTTCATAGACATGTAAGCAATCTTTTAAGACCATGTATCAACATGGGTATTTAAAAATAATCCTCAGTAAGTATTATTAAAAAATAACACGAGTGAAAATTGTAAATGATAAACATCTTTAATACCAGTATTGAAGATGTTTATCATTTGCAATTTCCATTCATGTTACTTTTGTGTTTGTTTTTCGTGTGACAAATGAATTGATATCAAAATTGTCCTATTTTTGTGTTCCTGTAAATGTGAGGAGGTCCACTAAACATTTACAGGAACACCAAAGAAAAACTCAAACAAAAAGATTGTCTACTGTTTCCATGAGGCAATGACTGTTACTATCACACAGAAACCATTTACTGGGTATTGCTATTTATTTTTCCTGATTCTAAGATATCTAAAACCTAACAAAATCTGTTTATACAGGGTGTCCAGTAAATAGCACGACATACTGCAGGGGGTGATAGCTAGGGTCACTACCTATCAATACAACACAATATATGTTCAGCAAAATCTTACGGATTTACAGTTTTACAAAATTTTCCGAAATACCGAAAAATCTCTACCTTGAAACAGATTTTTAAGCATCTCGTAATGAAAAAATCCTTTTCTAGTACTTTTTTTTACATCAAATTATTCGTGAATAGTTACTTTACTCGTTGATAAGTCTTTTTTCTATCAAAGACTAGAATGTTTTCAAGAAATACTATTTTTTGTTTAAATTTGCACAGAACTATTTTCTTATCACTTAAGTTTAACCTACAGTGGTGAAAAAAAAAAAATGTATGTGGCTGTTTTGTACAACAAACTTAAAAAATAGCTTGTTTAATGGTGATTTTGGAAAGATACAATACTAGTACATTTTCATTTTAAAAAATACGAAAAATAAGCTATTTTAGTTAATAAGAGCATTTTATTTTAAACGCAAGTAATGTGACTTTGAATTCGAATCGTTGTAAGGTCGTACTACGGTTCGAATTACATAATAATTAATCTACAGCCGACCGGCCGGCCGGTCTGTAAATGACATCTTGAAGGATAAGGTGATAGTAAAAAAAACAGAGGAGTTAACTTTAATAAACATTTATTTAAATAAATTACAATAAATGCTCAAATTGCTTCCCTTGTGCCCTAATACACGCTCGGCATCTTCTTAAAAATGAGCTTTTGAGTCTTCTCAGGCTTATTTCCGATATTTTTCTTGCTGCAATGTTAACCCTTGCTCTCAATTCATTGTCATTTTGGATCGGTTTTTCATAGACTTTGTCCTTCATGGCACCCCAATAAAAAAAATCCAGGAGGTTTAGGTCCGGAGACCTAGGTGGCCATAATATCGGTCCCAGTCGCCCAGTCCACCTGCCTGGATAAGCTTCATCTAAGTAGGCTCTTACTTCCCGGCCATAATGAGCAGGGCACCCATCATTTTGAAGCCACATCACCTCTCTTAGCTCACTCGGAACATTTTCAAAGAGCGTGGGTAGGGTTTCTCGTAAAAACTCCAAGTAATTATTGGCATTTAATGTAGGTGGAAGCTCGACGGGACCCACAATCTGGCCATTAAAAATCCCACACCATAAATTTATTTTGAATTGGTACTGGGACCTGTCTTCTCTTGACACATACGGATTTTCTATTTGCCAACTATGTAAATTATGCAAATTCAAGTAGCTGTCCTTTCTGCAGGCTGACTCATCACTCCATAACACCTTATTAAAAAAGTTTGGGTCCTCCCGATGCATTTCAAGCATGCGGCGGCAGAATTGAACTCTCGGCAGGTAGTATCTAGTTAAAAGAGTTTGCACGCGTCGTACGTGAAATGGATGGTATCCATACCTCTTAAGTACTGAATGAACAGTGGACTTCGGTATCCCTGTGCGCCGTTGTATCGCCCTAACCGAAGTTGTCGGGTCTTGTTCTCGTTCCTGAAGCACTATGTCTTCGTCAACAACTTGAGGCCGTCCACCGCCACGTTGACCAGGGAGTCTGCCTTCCATGTAGGAGTTATGCACTCTGGTAAACATTTCATGGTGTGGATGTCTCCTATCGGGAAACCTTTCCCTGTAGAGGGTGGCAGCAGCTCGGGAACTTTGGCCAGCTTCTCCGTAAATAAGGTGCATCTCAGCATACTCTCGCTGCGTATAACCAGGAAAAACGCGGCGGTTGGCCATGTTATAAAACACAATAGTCCAGGTGGTCGCCAAGTCGTCGTAGTGATCACAATAAAAAATCCAAATCGTAAGGCAAACAAAGTCCGGGGTCCAAGGCACAAAACAGTCGTTACTACGAAACAATAATTTGTGAACACAGAGATGCGTTGCGCACGGTTTAAGGTAGCGTACTGACAAGTGTCGCAAATAAGGTTGAGAGTGAGACACAAAATCACAATGCAAGAAAGAGCGGGATAGCACATGCGCTTCTTTTGTTAGACAGTAACCGGTCGGGTCGGGTTGGTCGGCGAGCAGGTAAAAACCTTTAGTCATTACGCGTGCATGTCGCATTTTACGTGTCACAACTAGTTTTATAAAGGCGCGTACGCACGTACGAACACGAACATAGCGAACACAAACACCAGACCCGAACATTTGGTTCGTACTGTTACATCCCTAGTCTGTATCAGTAGACGCTGACACTAGTGCTTAGTCAGCACCGGACCTCCTAGAACCAGATAGCTCACAGGCTACCTACCAGCCAGTTCGGGTTTGGCATCCAAAGAGTCGGGACGTATACCGAGTTTTCCCTAATATTAATCTGTCCTAGTTTATAAGGTTACAATAAACCTTTTTTAAAAAGATTCCGGAGTTTTCCATTCTAACATTTGGTGGCAGCGGTGGGATAAGACATCCCCAGTGTCCTTAAAACGGGAATTACGTCGCCGAAAATAAAAATAAAAAGTGATCAAAAGTCCGTGTGTGTCTGTGTGCCTAAAAAGTGCCCAGTGATTGTGTCGCCCAGTAAGCACCCCAACCCGAACTCATCACATCGAAGGTCGATACTATCCGACCTGGTTCCAAAGCTGCACATCGCCGCCCTGGGTCCACTGCGTAGTAAGTGGTATTACGTTGTTGGGTAGCACTTGCTGCACCCAACCATACTGTATCCAGCGCCGACCTGACGGCAACCGTCGGCTTCTCATCCATACGTCTAAGGTAGACGTAATCCAGCAGATCCAGAATGAAGAATTTCTACAAGCTGTTCCTGTAAGTCCAGATTATTCTACCCTGTGAAATTTGTGTGTGTTGTGCGTTAATTGTGCGTAACTATATCGTGTCATAATCCCGTGTGTTAATATAAGTTATTAATTATCATAAGATAAATGTTAAAACATCTATAATAATATTCAAGGTAACTTGTTAAGCTTACTCTTCGATCCCAGTCGTCCTTATCAGTTGCGCATAACTTAAACATCCGTAGCTCACATAATTCTTAGAACTAAATATCTTTTGTCCATACCAGTAATTTATCATCACGCCGATAATCCCCGAAGGGTTAAGCAGTCTTAGTATTCTTTATTGATTTACGAAACAAAAATGACGGCTAGATCCGAAGCTAAAAGAGACATTAAAGAATTCAAGGGTGATGAGGTAATCCCATTAAGTGTTGTGCTAAAATGTATTAAACCATTTAACGGTGATAGAGACAAACTTACAGCTTTCCTAAGAAACTGCGATAGCGCAATATCCTTGGCGTCTCCTGAACAGGAAGACGTCGTTTTCAAATATGTACTAAGTCAACTAGAAGGCAAAGCCGAGACCGCGTGCTCTATTAAAGATTTTGAAACATGGCCATCACTTAAAGAATTTTTGAAAAATCAGTTTGGTGAACGTAAACACTATGCTCACCTGCTCACTGACTTGCAAGACTGTAGGCAAGGAAACCGTTAGCCAATTTTCCCTGAGAGTAGAAACCTGTTTGCAAAAACTTCTTACAGAAGTTACTGTTTCCAATACGAGGAAGACCGAACTTCCTGGTAGACTAGCCGCGATGGAAGATCTCGCTCTCCATACATTTATAATAGGGTTAAACCCTAGAATCGCTAATATTGTGAGATGTAGAGACTACAAGACCTTAAATGATGCCATTAATGCTGCGATATCCGAAGAAAAAATACAGCAGTTCTCCTACCGCAATTTCAACAGGCAAAAAGGTACCGAATCCGTTAAAAGAAGTGAAACAAATAATACACCTCAAGCAAAAGTTTTCATTAGAGGTAACAATGGTCAACCCAGTATTTCTTTCAATGATTCTTCTTTCTGTAGATACTGTAAAAAGACAGGACATAATCTTGAAAATTGCAAACTGCGTGATTTCAATAATAAGAGATTTTCAAATGGCCCTCAGCCATTTAGTCCATTTAGACCTTCGTCTTTTAATTATAAACAAACAGATGTTAAGCCTGGATCTCGTGTAAACTTCACCGATAATTGTGAAGAGGAGGGTAGAGATGAAATAGACGAACCCATCAATGATACAAATTTAAACTAATTAATGTCCCGTTTAAGTATCGCACGGGGCAAACCCCTTTTAATCAAGCCGATACTACCCATATTAATATTAGGACCAATGGACAGGGTAACCAGCCCCAAACTCACGGTCTTTCCAAAAGTAGGACCACGCCGCAGGGTAACCAGCCCCATAAGGAAGGTCTGAACCAACAATCCAATTCTAATATTAGGACCAATGGACAGGGTAACCAGCCCCAAACTCACGGTCTTTCCAAAAGTAGGACCACGCCGCAGGGTAACCAGCCCCATAAGGAAGGTCTGAACCAACAATCCAATTGTAATATTAGGACCAATGGACAGGGTAATCAGCCCCAAACTCACGGTCTTTCCAAAATTAGGACCACGCCGCAGGGTAACCAGCCCCATAAGGAAGGTCTGAACCCACAATCCAATTGTAAACCTGAAAAAGAACTTAAAATATATGAAATCCTTACCAGGAAAAGATACTTACCTTTTATTAAATTACAAACATTTGTAAATAAAAACCCACTTACCTTCTTGATAGATTCAGGAGCGTCACTCTGTGTTCTGAAAAAGAAAAGTATAACAAGTACTTTACAATTAGAAAATAATGTCGTCATAATTAAGGGAATAGATTCCAAAAATGAAACTACGAAAAGTGTAGGAAGTTTTAAACTACAACTACAGTTCAATGAAAAACTAAGTATAATCCATCCTTTTCAAGTATTTGAAGATATAAACTTACCTTACGATGGTATAATAGGTACCGACCTGTTCACAGAATATAAGTGTCGCATTAATTACCAGACGGACTGTTTAGAAATAAATAACTGTAACATTAAATTATCCTTCGATGAACCATCATATGTCATTGAGCCCCGTGTCGAAACAGTAATAGAGTGTTCCGTGAAAAACCCTGAATTAAAAGAAGGAATGATATTAGATCAACATATTTCCGATTCCCTTCTTATATCAAATTGCCTTGTTAAGGTAAAGGACAATAACAGAATTAATTTGACAGTTGTCAATATATCCGAAAAACCAGTCCACTTAAACGCTAACCTTATGCTTACCTTAAGTTCACTTGACCTTACTCAGTGTAATACAATACAACATAATAGACTAATTAATAGCCTTGAAAGGTCCCAGCAATTATCTGAACTACTGCGAACATCTCATTTAAATCAGGAAGAACTACATTGTCTTAATGAAATCTGTTATCAGTACTCTGATATTTTTCACTTACCGGGTGACCAATTAACCTGTACGGATGTAGTTCAACATGAAATAAAAACTAATTCCTCACAGCCAATTAATGTAAAATCGTACCGATTTCCAGAAATACACAAAGGAGAGGTTAACTCTCAAATAACCAAAATGTTAAATCAGCAAATCATTAAACCATCAAAATCCCCATGGTCATCCCCTATTTGGATAGTGCCTAAAAAGGATGACTCCACCGGGCAAAAGAGGTGGAGAATAGTAATAGACTATAGGAAATTAAATGATATTACTATTGGGGAAAATTACCCAATTCCCCAAATTAATGAAATCTTAGACCAATTAGGTCAAAGTAAATACTTTACGACCCTAGACCTAGCTTCCGGTTTTCACCAAATTCAGATGTCTCCAGAAGACGCCCCAAAAACTGCATTCAGTGTACCTCAAGGTCACTTCGAATTCAAACGGATGCCGTTTGGTTTAAAAAACGCACCCGCAACTTTTCAGAGAACAATGAACACTGTCTTGTCTGGACTACAAGGTGTTCATTGCTTCGTGTATTTAGACGACATCGTCATATACTCACATGATTTATCTTCCCATATCAAAAAACTTATTCTTGTCTTTGAAAAATTAAGAAAATTCCGCCTTAAACTTCAACCGGACAAATGCGAGTTCCTGCGAAAAGAAGTCGCCTACTTAGGCCATGTAATAAGCGGCGAAGGCGTTAGACCTAACCCTGACAAAATAAAAGCTGTCATGAATTTTCCTATACCAAAATGCGTTAAAGACAAAATCATTCTTAGGTTTAGCGTCATACTATCGAAGATTCATCCCAGAATTCTCAAAATACGCAAAGTCCCTTACTGCCCTTCTAAAAAAGGATACCAATTTTAACTGGACCAATAATCAACAATTAGCATTTGAGCAATTAAAAGAGAAATTAGTAACGGCACCAGTCCTTATCTACCCTGATTTTACTAAACCTTTTATTTTAACTTGCGATGCGTCGAATTACGCCATTTCAGCTATATTATCCCAGGGCGTAATTGGAAAAGATCAACCAATCGCTTTCGCGTCAAGGACACTTAATAAAGCAGAATGTAATTATAGTGTCACTGAGAAAGAATGTCTAGCCATTGTGTATGGAACCAAAACATTTCGTCCTTACCTTTTCGGCCGTCAGTTTAAAATATTAACAGACCATAAACCCCTAAATTGGCTTTTTAATTGCAAGGACCCTGGATCTAGATTAATCCGTTGGCGCCTTAAACTAGAAGAATATAATTATGAAATTCAATATAGGAAAGGTAAGACAAACACAAATGCTGATGCTCTTTCGCGATATCCAATAAATCCCCTACAAAACATACAGGAAACTCAGACAAATAAAGCATTACCTGATAATCATCCAATACCTAATCCTGAAAATGTCCCCACTAGCCCCGATCAAATACTTACCGATGATGCACCTCCTTCACAGTCCTCGCCGCAATCAAATCCTGGAAGCTTAGACTTACCTGATGATTTTGTCCTCCCAGAAGACCTGGAACCCCCTGATGACTTTAATATACCTACACCACAATCCAGTGAAGTAGTAAATGATGACGATACTTATTCCAAATGCCTTAAAGCTTTAAATAACAGATTAGTGGCATTGGATACCAAAATCCTTGAACATAACGAAAACCTTTTAAAGACAAAATCAAAACATATAGTGATACCTACTTCAATTGACCTTGATGAGTCAAACCGTTATGTATCTGAAATTATCGGTAATATGACTGAAAGTAAAGAATTCCTGGCATTAGAAAGAACTCTATATTCATTCTTGATATCTGAAAAAGGGAATACCGTTTATTATTTACTATTCATTAAAGTGTATCATTATGAAACAACCACTTACGATGATATTTTTAAAAGCCTGAAAAATTTAAAGAATTACCTTGTATCTGCAAATATAAATGAGTTTAGTATCACAGATTTCAGAAATCCGTTTGATAGCCATAATTTCATAAAGATACACAATATAATCACGTACCTATTTCATAATACAAATATAACCATCAATATTTACAAAAATATTATAATGTATCCAAATATGAGCGAAATCGCTAGAATAATGCGTGAAAATCACGATATTCCTATTTCAGGCCACTTAGGCTCTAACAGAATGTTGAAAAGAATCCAAGAAAAATATTACTGGCGAAATATGCGCAGTGACATTGAAAATTATGTCCGTAAATGTGTACCATGTCAAGCTAATAAAGCGCTACGTCAAACTAACCGTGCACCGATGCAGATCACTACAACATCGACACAACCATTTGAACGCGTTGCATTAGACATCGTAGGCCCTCTTCCTGAAGTTGGCAATGCTAAATTAAGATTTATTCTAACACTGCAAGACGACTTGACGAAATACTCAGCTGCTTATCCTATCCCTAATGCTACTGCAGAAGAAACTTCTGAATGTCTGATTCACTTTATCGCTCAATTCGGCATACCAAAAACAATCCTAACTGATCAAGGCCCGAATTTTACAGCCGAGCTATTTAAGCAAACTTGTAGCTTTTTAAAAATTAAACAGCTTTGGTCTTCCCCTTATCACCCGCAAACACAGGGAGCCCTAGAAAGGAGCCACTCAACTTTAAAAGAATACCTTAAATCCTTTGTAGATGAAAATCAAACCAACTGGCCTCGGTATGTTTATACAGCCATGCTCACTTATAATACGACAGTTCATAGTACTACAAACTTCACCCCATATGATCTAGTATTCGGTCATAAGGCACTTATACCCTCATCCATTTACGACTCCGCGTTAGAATCTACATACAATAATTACGTAAGGATCTTACAACAACGTTTACGAATTTCCAGGGAGAAAGCTGTAGAAAATATATTAAAATCAAAAATAACTTCCAAAGCTTATTATGATAAGCATACTAAACCAGCAAAGTATAAAGCAGGTGATATGGTATACGTCAAAAATCACTTAAGACTTCGTAAAGCTTTATCACCCATTTGGAAAGGTCCCTATAAAGTTATTCGAATAAATGGAAATAACACACTTACCTTATTGATAAACCGTCGGCATGTTAAACATCACTATGATGAAGTTAAACTTGCCGAAATAAATGAGTAGTTTTAGTTTAGTTTATATTATTATAGTTACGTAGATTAGTTTTATAACTTAGCATATTATTTCAGGATCGCCTCGGCGTGTATCTCCGTTATATCAGCCGACGTTATAGAACCCATTAAAGAAAGTACTGGAATATATTTTGACCCTGTGGGAACCCTGAAAATATCTAATAATTATCTCCATATATTAGTCCCGATTGATGTTGGGTATATAGAACCTCATATAGAAAATATTAAGTCTGCCCTAGGAACTGCTAGATTTCTTTGCCAACAGAACGAACTAAGTGTCTCAAAATGCCATAACTTCTTACAACCCTTAACATCTCGCCTTGACAGTATTTTAAAAGATTATAGTGCTATATCTCATCTTATTCCCGATAGAGATAAGAGATCTGCGTGGTTTGCTGGTATCGGTTCCTTTTTCAAACAAGTAATTGGCACAATGGATGAGGACGACTCAATCAAGTATAATTCCGCAATAGAACACCTAGAAAACAATGATAAGAAACTTTCATCTCTCCTAAAAGATAATATTTTGATGACTAATACGGCATTAAATAATTATAATGAAACACTTAAAATAATCAAAACTAATGAAGCTCGATTAGGCAATGCTATTGAAAATTTATCAGCCGTATTAAACAATGTATCTAATATACCTAAAGACTTATATATAGAATCTAAAATGAACGAAATCTATAATGAATTGTTTTCTAGTTTATTAACTTTATCGTTTAGACTTGATGATATTATTAACGCTATAATGTTTACGAAAAGTCATTCTATACACCCCTCTGTCCTAACCCCTAAACAACTGTATGAAGAGGTGATGCGTAGTATTAAGGATTTAAATAAGAATAGTGAACTACCTGTTAGCTTAAGTTTAGATAGTATTCATGTGCTAACCGACTTAGCGCAACTTTCGTGTTATTTTATAAATAGTAAAGTAGTGTTTGTCATTAAGATTCCCTTAGTATATAAATCAGAATATGTGTTATATAAACCTATCTCAGTACCTATCCCACATGATGTGGACCAGCCTCATTCATATGCAATGATTATACCTTATTGTAATTATATAGCCATAAGTAAAGATAAATCAACATATGTATGCCTTCAGGATCTAAATAAATGTGTTAAAAGTATTAATCAGTTTTATGTATGTAATAATCTCGATGCATACTCAGTTCAAGATATGCCTACTTGCGAAACTGAAATGTTATGTAAAATTATTAACAAATTACCTCAACAATGCGAAACTAAATTGATTCATGGGAAGGTAGATATTTGGCAAGAATTAAAAAACAATAAATGGTTATTTGTTAAGTCAGAACCAACGAAACTCACCCTTGATTGTAATTCACAGATAACAGAGTACAAATTGTTAGGTACTGGTGTTATCAATCTAGAACCGGAATGTAAAGCTTATTGTAAGGACAGGGAACTTTCATCAAAACCTTATTATAATTCAGTTATTAAACCTGTAATTTCTGATTTTAATCTTATCAATGATCCTTGTTGTGACAAAGATAAATTCATGTTAATTAAATCTAAATTAAAACCTTTAAAGTTAAATGATGTACACCTAGAAAAACTTGTAACTGTTTCAAATCACCAATTAATGTCAGATATTGATAATATTATTAAGGAACCTAGCCCATTCATAAAATATGAATCTCATTATCCTATCATTACCTATTGTATAATTATCCTACTTTTAATTCTATAAACTTTGTAAAAAATTCGGTAAATGTCCAACTCCCAAAACTAAAATAGAACCTAACAGTATAATAGATGAAGTTCAGGAATTAGAAGAAATTCCAGTCCCAAGACTTCGCATATCATCCTGAAACTTATGTATAAAAAAATATAAGTTTCATCTTGTTGGGGGGGTTGTTACATCCCTAGTCTGTATCAGTAGACGCTGACACTAGTGCTTAGTCAGCACCGGACCTCCTAGAACCAGATAGCTCACAGGCTACCTACCAGCCAGTTCGGGTTTGGCATCCAAAGAGTCGGGACGTATACCGAGTTTTCCCTAATATTAATCTGTCCTAGTTTATAAGGTTACAATAAACCTTTTTTAAAAAGATTCCGGAGTTTTCCATTCTAACAGTACGTATGGACGGCATATTCGAACACGAACGCAAACATAGTTCGAGTCGAGTTCGCGAACAACAGTCGTGAACTCTATCTTAGTAGCCATGACGGCGCCGTTGGAAGTGGTCGATTGTGAAGTAGCGGAGAATTTTTTGATGTTCGCAGTGATTCACGAAATGTTGTTTCCTAAAGCGGATCCTAGATGGTGGGAAACAGTATTGTACAAAAAACGAAATGAAAATACATTACTTTTAGACTTAAAATCACAAGAAATAAGTGGACACTACAAAACTCTGCTAAAAATGTCAAGTACAGATTTTGAATGTCTATTAAACCTAGTTGGGCCAAGAATCGTTAAAAAGAATACGATAATGAGAGAATCCATATCTGTGCAAAATCGTTTGGCAGTGACCTTGCGCTTTCTGAATAGTGGTGATTCGTATACTAGTTTGCAATATTTATTTAAAATATCGAAACAAGCACTCAGTTCCATTATTCCGGAGGTGTGTGAAGCACTGGTAGCAGAATTGAAAAGCAACATAAAGGTAATCAAACATTTATTTCTATCACTTAGAGTAATTTAAGAATTCTTAAACGAGAAACTTATAATGGGAATAAATCATCAAACGAATCATTAGTATCAGTATCACTGTTGATATTTTGAATAGTTGAAACACTATCCTCGTCGGAACGTTGTTGGGGTGAATAATTTGAACTACCAACTCGTGTCGAAACTTCAGTCTGTACTTCACTTATTCGATTTTGTTCTTCAGTAGCGTGTGAATCGGTTACGTTATCGGTTACGTTCCTTGAGTTATATCCATAACTACGACCATAATTATTATTATAATATTCGTAATATCCACTGTCCGCTTTACGAAATAAATCAAAAATTTCGTACTGAAGCATATTTTGGGTATTTTTTGAGTATTTTTCTAACTTCGATGCGATAAATTTGCAAAAATGTTGTACTTCAGGGTCACCACTTCGCTCCTCCATATTTTTTTCAGATGATTTTTTTAATACACCCAACGCTTGTTTTAATAAACCCAGACGTGGAGATTCCTTCTTGGTTCGTTTAGCAGATGTCTCGCCTTGATCAGACAATTCCAATTGTTGCGATTCCTCGTTTTCCTGTAAAAATGTAATAAGTATGACTTTTTCCAGATACCATCAACCCAAAGCGAGTGGCTGAAAATATCGGAAGAATTTGAACAATCATTGAATTTTCCTCATTGTGTTGGATCACTGGATGGGAAACATGTTGTATTGGAATCGCCTATTAATTCTGGATCTGATTTCTATAACTATAAAGGAACGTACAGTATTGTATTAATGGCCGTCGTAGATGCAAGTAAAAGATTTATATTTGTTGATGTGGGATGTCAAGGGAGAATATCAGATGCAGGAGTATTCAGAGACTGCAAAATAAACTCTATGATGGAAGAAGGTACTTTGAATTTACCTTCACCGATACCATTGCCAGGCAGAAGAGTCAATTTGCCATATTTATTTGTAGGTGACAAAGCCTTTCCATTAAAAGAAAATTTAATGACGCCATACGTTGGTACACATCCCAGGGGCTCACAAAAAAGAATTTACAACTATCGTTTAAGCCGGGCTCGTATTACTGTCGAACATACATTTGGTATTATGGCATCTGTTTTTAGAGTTTTGAAGAAACCAATGCTGTTGCAGCCACACAAAGCGCAAATAGTTTTGATGGCCATTGCACATTTGCATAATTTTTTGAGAGAAAAATCTGAATTGTATCATACATTACGTCCGAACGAGACCGAAGAGTATACTCGTTCCTGGTTGCCACTTCGCCCTATGGCAACAAGAAATATTACAACACCCAAAGAAATAAGACATGAACTCTCCGATTACTTTATGAAAGAAGGCAAACTTCAGTGGCAAAATAAATACTGTTAATTTTACTTACAAAATCGAACTGTGTGCATTGCGCAGAATCTCGCCGATTTCGTGGTTTATCACGATCCATCAAAAAAGACATTGCTTCATAAGCATACCATTTACTTTTATAAACTTCAGATGCTCCTTTAAAAAAGAAAAATCAAAAATGAGTGTATTAATTACCTACTACTAATAGTAACATTATAATATAACTACCTACTTATGTGATAACTAATAAGTACAAAAAAAAATTACCTTTTCCAGTACCTTTGCCTTTCTTGGTTTTATTTTTCTCCCTTCTAAAAGCGCTGAGAAGTGAGGTCATTTTATGTTTGCAACTTTCCACATTTGTGTTCAAACATTTTGCTATTTCTGACCAGGCATCATTTTTCAAGTCATTTTTATAATAATTTATATCAGTCGGATCCCATAATATTGGCTTTTGTTTATAACAATCTATAAACAAAATTGTGTTCTCCACGTTCCACTGAAAATTTTCTTCGTCGGCCATGACTGGGAAACTTAGGGATGTTTTTAATAATAAACATAGCACGCGAATAACCTTGACGGCTACTCGTCGAGAACTGAGGTACGGGTAGGACCTCTGCCGCCCGCCCGCACCCCGCCCAGATCTAGGTATACGAACAGTTTTGTTGCGTAACATTTATTAAAGCTCTTCGAACACCGTCCATACAGAACACACTACAAGGATCGCCGCGAACATGTTTGACGAACAGAGTGTTCGATGTTCGATAGTGGTACGCACGTGCGAACCAAGTTGTTGCGTATCATGTAACGCAACAAATTTGTTCGTACGTGCGTACGCGGCTTTATAATTCGCGTAAATGAGCAGCTATTACTTATTCTCATAGTGGTTTTTGTCAAAATTACGTTAATTACATTTTCAACAAAATCAGCTTCTCTGGAACTAAAATAGCATTTTTTTGTATTTTTTTAATGAAAATGCACTAGTATTGTATCTTTCCTAAATCACCATTAAACAGGCTATCTTTTAAGTTTGTTGTACAAAACTGCCACATACATTTTTTTTTTCACCACTGTAGGTTAAAGTTATGCGAAAAGAAAATCGTTGTGTGAAAATTTTAACAAAAAAAACTATTTCTTCAAAACTTTCTTGTTTTTGATAAAAAAAAAACTTATAATGAGTAGAGTAACCTATTCACGAATAATTTGATGTAAAAAAAGTTCTAGAAAAGGATTTTTTCATTACGAGATGCTTAAAAATCTGTTTCAAGGTAGAGATTTTTCGATATTTCGGAAAATTTTGTAAAACTGTAAATCCGTAAGATTTTGCTGAATATATATTGTGTTGTATTGATAGGTATCACCCCCTGCAGTATGTCGTGCTATTTACTGGACACCCTGTATGTAAGAGTCGAGTGACAACATACACAATAATAATCTATATTCTATACATAAATATATAATGAGTGTCTTGATTATAAATCCATTATAATCAAGACACTCAAAAGTAACTCAAGTTGAAATTGTGAACTTACAATTTCACCATTTCCATTTCATGAACAATAAAATAAACATAAATACAATCATGTTAAAAAAAAAAATTACTTGTTCTAGGCGTGTTTAATGTGAGCCTCTTGGGTGTGGTTGTAGTACCAATTTGATTGGCTACACTTGGACCACTTGATGTCTCATACTCGGTCACATCAAAAACCCCATTATCTATAGACAATGGTATGGTAATTGTGCCTTCTACGCTGAGTCCACTGTCTAGAAGTAACACTCCAGCTTGTCCCCCAATAGGTTCATCACCACCCACATCAACGTCATCAGCAGAAATAATTTCTACCACCTCTGGTTCCTTGTCACCACTAAACGGCACAATAAAACCACTGGCTGTACTCCCTAATACAGCTGCTACTCTGTCCAGTATGTCATCTATTTAAAGGGTATTTGTGATGTTGTACTGTTTGCAGATGATACTTCTCTTATTTTTAAAGTAGACCGGAATAGACAAGATTTTGACGACGTAAACAGTGCTCTCTCAATGGTTACGGATTGGTTTACGGCAAATAACCTAGTTCTCAATGCCAAGAAAACAAAATGTGTAAAATTTGCCTTACCGAATGTTAGAAGTCTAGGTCCCAACATCGTCTTAGATAAAGAGGTGCTTGAAACCGTAGACTCGGCAGTTTTTCTGGGCATAACAGTAGATGCCAAACTTCAGTGGGGATCACACATATCAAGCCTAGCGGGGAGGCTCAGTTCAGCCGCCTACGCCGTCAGAAAAATAAGACAATACACTGACGTCGATACAGCTCGGTTAGTCTACTTTAGTTATTTTCACAGCGTTATGTCCTACGGTATTCTGCTGTGGGGCAAAGCTGCTGATATTCAAAATATTTTTGTCCTTCAAAAACGTGCTGTTCGTGCAATTTACCAGCTAGGTGCCAGAGTTTCCTTGAGGGACTTTTTTAAAGATGTTGGTATACTCACGGTGGCATCACAATTCATATTCGCTAACATCTTATATATTAGGCAAAATATACACTTGCACACTAAAAACAGTGATATTCACACCGTTAACACAAGAAATAAGGACAAACTACGTGCTCCCTTTCACCGGCTTCATAAGGTTCATAACTCATTTGTTGGGCTCGGTATAACTTTTTATAACAAGCTTCCCTCTTCTTTGCTAGATTTGCCTTTTAATGCGTTTAAAGCTCAAGTAAAATCCGTCCTTTGTTTAAAGGCTTACTATTCCATCAACGACTATTTAAATGACAAGAATAGTTGGTCGCTGTGATTAACTCAAGACAATGTTTATGTTCTTTCTCCAGAATCGGCGTATCTAGTGACAGGTTATATGCGTTCACATAATTATTATTTTATTTTTTATTGCCTGTCTAACAATTTTTTTTTTTTTATAACTATCTATTATGTCATTAGTTATTGACATGATCTACTCATAACAATATTTTCTATGATGAGTTGTTTTAGGCTTTATTTGGCCTCGACAGTTTTCATTTTATTTGTCGGTATATTGGTATGGCTAGCTGACATTTTGACTAATTATTTAATTAATATTTTGTGTCTCGTAATGTTTATTACTTTGCCTAAGTATGTATAGAATCAAGTCTATCCGACTAAACAGACAGCTGTGCTGCTGGGGAGTTTGTTCCACTACTTCTTCTTCCCAGCTAAAGCACTAGGAAGTGGTGAAGGGTGGGCGTTTTGGGGGACTGTCTCATGTACTTTGACGTTCGAAAAGTGCTGATTCTCAGCCTAATTTGAATAAATGACTTTTGATTTTGATTTTTTTGATTTTGATCTGGGGGTATGTATTCTGGAACCCCACCCCCAGTCTGTAAAAATAATATTAATTATATTATATATAATAACTAAATTAATATGTAAAACAAATATTGCAACAAAAACTTACTTGGATGCGGTTCATCCTTACTTTTGTACTGTGTTTGCGAGCATTCTTTTTTAAATTTTCCCATTTTAAGCGTAGCTGCTGTGGTGTTCGACGACAAATTGTGGTAGTGGCATGAAAATGGTTTGTAAGTCGAATCCATTCTTCCGTTTTCATTTTATTGTTGGTGGCGTTGGTTGTTTTTGACAGAATTATTTTATTATTTTCTACCAACCCCACCAAAAACTTGGTTTCGTCCTTTGTCAAAGGTTTGCCTCTTATCTATAACAGGGAGAAATATTATTTTAAAATGTTTACGAGTTATGAAAATCTTAGCAATCTTTAGTGCACTAAAAAAGGTTCACAGGAGTTGATACACCTCCATAATCATAAAATCACTTACCACTTCAGACTCCATAGCAATTTATGTATCACAATATATAATAATGTACTCTGCGATCACAAGTAATGAAGTAAATTGTATTGGTTTACAAAATTAAATGTTTCTTTGGCGATGAGCGGCAACTTTTCGCTTTTTGACAACAAATAATACCATGCCACAGATATCGTCCTGGTAGCCGTGTCGTGACATTCCTTTTTACCTAACACGTTTTGAATTTTATTATAAAGGTCATTGGGCGGAATCCGACCCGGTCGCGGACATGAATGAAAATGGTATAAAATGAAAGAGTATAAATTCAATTAACATTGTATAAGGTTACTTTATTTGGAATCCATGGGAGAACAAAGTTTGAACCAAAAATATATTTATAAAAAAATCTAATACTTTATTTAAGTAATATAAGTTGTCGTTCTATTCAATAGCTTGTGCTTTGGCGAGTGCATGTGCGTCCCGCGTGATCAAATCGGCAGGTATACGTTCGCTCCCTCTCTCTCACACATTAGGTCACGTCTCGCTCGTTGCGCTGGCGCATTGTTTCGACCGTATCATCGCAGTCCTTCGTTGTCTTTCGTTGTGATCTGTGCGCTTACTTGTTATCCATTGTTTTTATCGACTACCTCCGTACGTTTACTGGACCTGATTTTTTGCTGTTTGTTTGGAATTTATTTGATATGGATAGAAGTAATAATTGTGTAGTGTGTAACCCACAGAGTACATTGAATATACTGAGATAGAGTAATCAGTCGAGACTTTTTAGTTGCAGCGCCATCTCTTGTCAATTTAACGAGTAATAAATCTTCACAACATACCTCTATGTATAGATAGCAAATGTATAGGGGTATAGGTAGGTTCGTACCTAGCTATATTGTTGCTGTTTTCGTTGTCTATATGTTTTTTGGCTTCAGCCATTTTCGTTACACCATGGGTTATTTAGTGTAAATCACATGCAAAATATATAAAACATGGTGTAATGTAAACGGCTGTATTTCAAAGAAAACAATCATATTAATTTCAATCATTATTTTTTATTTCTCTTTTTATAATATTGGTGAGCCATTTCCTGCACTCTGTCTTTCACATCATAGTCTGCCCTAATTCCTTTTATAATTTTATTTGTGTCCTTACACCAATTAAATAAAAAAAATCTGCATAGCAAATCTTGCATCTCTGCTACTATTAAAGTTTTATGCTCGACACACTTAATAAACTTATAATCACAAACCGTGCTTAGAATAGTCTTAATATAATTCTTTATTTGACCAATATTCCCATGGTTTCTTATTATACAGGGTTATTTGTAAAACACCGGTAACCTCTCAGGACTATATTACTAACATCATAAACAACAACTTTTGTTCTACGACTTTTTACAAAACATAATACATTTACCAAAAACAAACCTTAAATATTTCGTTGTCCTATGTAACACATTTCAACTCTGTATTTTGCTGTACCTACATACATTGCCGCGCACTGTCCTCGTAGTAATACTTTTGGGTTAGTAACTCGCTACGCTACGGTTCCCGCCTTTTTACGCAAAAGCCAAATTATACCTACAATCGAACATTTGACATGGAAATAACCTTGATATTTCACAGTACCTATGCACTAAACACCGTAATGAAAACAAACTAACAATGACATCTCACATTTTCTGTAAAGTTACAACGGTATAGCACTTGATAAAAGTATTTTGTATACGTACGTTTGGGAATCGTATGGCGTATTGGCGACACACTTCCGAAACATTGTCATCACACCTAGCTAGCATTCGCACCATTTCCGTGTACTCGACATTGGAATATTGATACGCCATCATGTAAAGATAATTACGTATACGTCTGCACTGCCGAATTTCACTACAAGGACCCGGAATGACGCGACGCAAGCGCATCAAAGCAAACGAATGACTGAAGGCCGCCCGTAAATAGGTCAAGTTCAATCGCCCCCGCCGCCCCCTACCCCGCTCCCCTCGCTATTGTCGGTACTACCTATCGCTTTCTTTTGCTTCGCATAGACTTCGTAACATTTAGAGCGTTGAATTTAAATATTTTTATTTTTGTATGTAAATCTGGTGAATTAAAATATGATGAATTTTTAAAAGTCATAGAACAAAAGTTGTTGATTATGATGTTAGTAACGTAGTCCTGAGAGGTTACCGGTGTTTTACAAATAACCCTGTATATGTGATCATATCCTGCTGTTTTGAAAAACATTCCATGGCTTCTTCAGTAGGGTATGTCAAATATTTATTTTCTAGGGAGTAATCTCGGATTTGTACATAATCTAAATTATCTTTATTTTTTGTAAAAAAGCAAGCATTGCACTCCTTACAATTTTTAAATATAATTTTTAATTTTTTAAAGACATACCCTGTCACATAAGAAATTTGAGCCTTAACTTTAACATCTTTTATTTTGTTTTTAAAATCCAACATGATATGATCACTATTCATAATAAGATTAAAATCAATTTCAAGAGGATCACAACATGGTTTATAATTAAAAAATAATCGGCCTAAGGTATGAAACATACTGTCATTGCACATATCTTTTTCGCAATTAGAACCTGCAGAGTGCACGCTATTTAAATTATTTATTAATAAAGCAGCAAAGGAATTTTCAAAGCCTGCACTCGTGGGATTAGTGTTCCTTGCCCCATGGCTACGAACACAGCCAAAAAAATTTTCTAATGGGTCCTGATTGAAATGTCTGAGCCATATGGACTTACAATTGTGCTCCTGGAACAATTTATTGGTCAAATATTCTATATTTTCTAAACTAATAGTCCAGTTTGTGACTGATGGCACAACAGAAGTTTTGCCATCTTTTGTCTCAAATTTCATCGTTTTCATTAGCGACTTGGCTTCTTTCCAGACTTTGAAGTGACTCGAATTTGGTGTTGCTGAGTGCAATAATGGCTTCCCTGACCGCTTTTGTGAATTTTCATAGCTTCCATTAACGGAGTCGAATAGGTCATCAAAAAAGATAAGTACTTCAGCTGTAGCTTTAGCTTCTTCAGGCAAAATTCCTTTTTCTGAAAATTAATACTGTCTTATAGTACAACAATGATAGTCTTAACTTACATTGAATTTAAGTAATACAGTAATTAAATAGCAACAAAGTACACACGGTTACATATCAAGCTATATATTTCCAGTATAAGCTGATCTAGCATTGTACAGGATTTCCATACAGTGAGGTCAGCTTATATTGGATATGTATAGCTTGATATGTAGCCATGTGTTCAAAAGTAAAAACCATAAAAAATAGGTTAATCAAATAATCACACTGAAATAAAATAATTGAATAATGTTATACCACATTCTACAATAATTAGTAAATTATTATATTATATTTAATTAAAGTATATTATATTTAAAATAAGTATATTTAAAGCTCACCTGCTAGATACCCCATAGCTACAGCAACAGATTTGCTGAACACCTGGGTTGCGCATTTAACCTTCATTTTCTTAATCTTGTCAGGTAAAACATGCTGGTCTGTTAGTTTAGGCAACATTCTTAAGCCCATAAATGATGGATTTTCTTCATGTAATTTAATTACATAATCCCATTTTGCAGTTTTTTTCTCACCATTCTTAACATATAATAAGTCCTTGTTTAACAAATTATTTCTTATACTTTTTATGAGGTGTGGTGCATCATATAGGGGCACAATTTCTTTCTCATCTATTTCAAAAGTGTTTTTATTCCAATCTCTATTTATTCGTAGATATTTTTCTTTTGTCTCTTTTATTAAATAATTGATTGCACTTTTATTGGAAGCCCCTTGGTCACAAACTGTTGCTAGAACACTGAGTCCTGTTTCATTTATCTTTCGGATGACTTCCTTTAATTGGCGGACTAATTCTATTTTTTCTGTACTCCCTGCACAAAAACTATATGCCACTGTCTGTTTATAGTTTTTGGATATACCTCGTATCATAAAAACAATTGCATGGTCGGCTATTTTATTTTTCATGTTCTTGCCATTGTTGACAAATCCGACTATTTCGTCCTTCTTCCTATTGTAATCGAAATGAGGTGCAATAGATATTTCGTCAAACATTAACAGGCATAGTTTATCACAACTTTTCATTTTCTTCACTCTCATTTTTAAATTTTCAAAAATATTTTCATTGATACCTGCTTTTAGTGCAGCTGTTGAGAGCAATCTACTTAATGTCAAAGGCGATGGGAGTACAAAAATATTTCTTAACCAACGATATGCTTTAGGTCCTTGTTTGTAGAGAGCTAATGCCATAATTTTCTCCTTTTTTGTAAATCTGTGGCCCATCTTTTTCTTTTTAATTTCTCTGAATTGTAGCATTGTAAAAATAAGAGCAAATGCTGAAAACTTTTTTAACGCTGCTTGAAAACTTGAATTTTGTGATAGGTTTAGGGCCTTTTTGAGTCGGCTGCTGTATGTTTCATTTGATTTCTGCAATCTCTTTATTTTTCTTGTTAAAAGGCTAGTCTCAGAAGAGTGTATTAATGTTTGTTTCTGCCTTCGTTTGTGACCTAGAAAATAAACATAGAAAGTTCAATGATGATTAATATGATGATGATGTTCAGTGGTTTGTTATTAGACATCACTAATCTATCTATACAAATAAATGAAATTGGAGTGTCTGTTTGTAATATTAAAATAACCGCTTTTTACTAAGTGCATATACGATACATACATATACCAAAATATTTTTTTTTAATTTTTGTCTGTCTGTCCGTCTGTTTGTTCTGGTTAATCTCTAAAATGGCTAGACCGGTTTTGACGGGCATTTCACTGGCAGATAGCTGATGTAACAAGGAGTAACGTAGGCTACTTTTATTTTAGAAAAAAAAATTAAACTCACGGAAAAAAAATTAAAACCAATGAAAAATTTCTGATCTGGCTGATATTTGGTACAGGGATAGATTATAGCCTGGAAAAAGATATAGGCTACTTTTATCTATGGAATCGGTTCCCTTGGGTTGCGGGAACGGGATTAAAAGGTCATGATTACTTTTGGTCGCGATAATCGATATCCACGCGGGCGAAGCCACGGGCATCAGCTAGTAAAACAATACTAAACAAAAAGTTTACATATTTATACAGATTGATTGGAAACTTGATGTCGTTCTTGAAAGGGATTATACTAGTAATTTATAACAAATGCAGATGTCATTGGCTGTTTGGTTACTGTTTCCTCAATTTCATGGTTATTGTCACTTTGAGTACCCCTGGTATCTTTCTTACCAGCAGAAGTTGAAGGCTGGACTTTTGGATAGTTGCAGCTTTGATTAGTTATATCGCTCATTGGTATTCTTTTCCGGGATCCTGGAACAGAAGATTTTCTATAAAGAATCACAACAGGATTTGTAAAAAAAATTAAGATGTTTAGAGAAGTTGGAATTCTAATTCTTATACTCTTGGTTGCCATACTCTTTCAAAATATTTAAAAAATATGATAAGCATATCTCTTACTCCTGGTAATGTATTCTCAACATTAGAAAATATTTTGAACCCTCTAAATGAACTCTGTTTTTTTTTTTTTGTACAGATTGATGTAAGGATCTTGCCATGACTCTTTATGCTAAACATTTTTTTTTTAAAGCATCCTCACATTAAACTAAACAAAAGGTAATTCTAGTAAGTATTATGATAAAAATCTACAAAACACATCACAATGTACTGTTACAATGATGAACTTGCCAAATGTATGGATTTCATAGGAAAAACTACTCAATTCTCAAAATAAAGTTTATTTTGAAGGGTGAATTGGATCAAAGTGAACTCTCTGTGGAATACTTGGTATAATTATAGTACAAGTAGATATAATATTGCACATACCTGCAGAAGTCATTGGTTGCTGTATTTCTGCTTCATCAGTTAAAATAACATTGACATTTTGATCACAACTGATGTCTTTAGGATCAGATGTACATGAAGAAGTTGAAGGCACTTTGGGATTATAGTGGCTTTGATCAGTGATCGCTCTTATTGCTCGTCTATTAACAGAGAATCCTGCAACAGATTATATACCATAATTAAATTGTGGTATCCTAAAATAGAACATTCTTCATAGAAAACTAAACAAGTATTTAAAGATATGATTTGAATTTGTTATTGAACAATGTATTTGGTAGGATGCATGATGTTAATTAAATCTTTGTTTAATACAAAGATACACAACTTAGGTCTCCATAATCTACAACTATATGTGTTTAAAATAAAAATTGTCATGTTATTTTAGCTACAGTGGTGGATAAGGTTGGTGGACTTTTTATCAGGGTCTGGGCTGGCAGACATGTGCGTGCACATGTTCATATAGTCAATTAATATATAATTATTATATTTTAAATTATGGAGTTTACTAACATAGGCTAAGTTCATAATAATATTATTTGGATCCCGTGGTCTGTTTTTTTTTAAATGAATTTAATTAGTTAATTAATTAACATAAAGTCAAGTTAAAATGAACATATATTCGTGGATAGATGTTAGAGTAGGACTGCTAGCAATAGCTTTAGTGCAACCTTTATAGTTTGTAGATAAAATAAACAAACTAATTAGTAACTGACCTGGCACATAAAGAGTTGGAACAGCATTGGCACTAAGCCGCTTACTTTGAGTGCGATATATTTCTTCAAAGTGTCGATCACACACTTTACGATATTTCAATATTTTTTGGTTGTCTAGTTGCAAAATATCTCCTCCAATGGTATACAACCAAGTCCTGAATCTATCTGCATCATTATCAGGGTTAGGGAACATATGAAGAGCCACATTATAAGAACCTAAAAGGAAGATCAAAATATGAATTTATAGACTGTTTTGTATTATTGTTAAATACGAATTTCTATTGACGTTTTATAATTATTACAACATTAAGTACAAAAAATATTAAAGATAAGCACATTTGCTTATAATAGTTTGTATATTACAAACATTCGATTATAATTATAGAATTAACATAACATAACATCACGCCTTGTTTCCCGAAAGGTTGGGCAGAGGTGTACCTAGAGTACCTACACTCACATTTCGGCAGTGGAATGAATATAATACAAGAATAATACTTAAAAGATACTTACGTGACTGTCCACAGCCAGGAACACAACAGATTTTGTGAGCCATCTTACAATAATTCCGTATCGCAAGTAAGTAAATCAAGAGTCCAGTAAACAATGCCACAATCTAATAGAAATAACTCAATCGTCGTAGTCCAATAAACAAAGCCACAATCTTACAGAAATACTTGAGTCGTCGGAGTCCAAAAAAAAAGCCAAAACGTTAAGATATCACAAAATACAGCGGAAAACACAAAATCACAACAAGAGTATTTGAGTTTTGACAACTGTATGGCCATATTGGCCATCCCGCCATTGGCCGGCCGGGTAAATATGTTTCGTTCCAATTATCAAAATCATCGTCAGTTTACTTTTTTTTGCTTGAACTGTATTTTTTCCTAAAAATAACGTATAAAACTCATAGAAGTTTAATTATATCTAGTCAAGGGTTGCTTTAAAAAAAGTTGGCAGGGTAATTATTCAGATATTGCTCAGGGAAAGGCACTAATCGTGCTGCGTGAAATGGAACGCGTAAAAATTGACACTATAGTGTTGCCCTTACTAAATATTAAATTAGTGATACCATGTTTTGAAAATTAATATAGAACAGTGCCATCTATTGTTAATTTATCGAATATTAACGAGTTATGGTCACGTGACACTATATTGAATGTTTTATTGTGAGTGAAACCCCTGTGGTGTAACCGATCCGTGTTACGTCGCAGAAAACACATACTAACAGAACTGTTTTTAGAAAGATATCGGAATCACGCAGCGTTATTGTTACAAGAAATAATACCACACGAGGTAAGTTTTGTATTAGTATGCTTTATCAGTTTTGTCTGTCCCAATCGTTAGTCAGCGGATAGCCATATTGCAAAAATCAATGTCTCGTAATTGACAAACATTAACTGTTATATTTTAACTTATTTCAGATTCCTTTTGATGGTACTAGATCAATATGTCATCGTTGCTGGCAAAGATTTGATCGCGCTGTGCACAATCAGCATACACAAGGGCAGCCACATAATCAAGTTGATCAAGGAATAGCAGTCGAGGGTCAAGGTTTACTTACTATTCCTGGATATTTACGAGCATCAAATACTGCACGACGCTGCATATTTCAAAACTGCAGGAACATTGTTACACGAGGTGTGCCATTATATGCCAGATTGTATCTATTACATAATCACAATTTATATGTACCCGATCTAGCACGAGCTTGCCAGCCCCATATAATGGCAAATGATTGGGACATGCTTGCGAATGGTCAGATAACCCATGAAAACTTTAATAGTGCACACGTGCTAGACTTAATAAGTCTGTACAAATGGGGATATGAGCGTCGAAACCAAATGGACTTTGAACATATTGAGGAATTTGATGATGACGAGCTGCATTTTTGGACGTCTTTAACTAAAATTCAATTTAACACCATTTTACAACAAACTATCTCTTCGTGTCAGATCTGAATATCCTGCCACCGTTTTAGGGGTTTATTTGGTAAAAATAAGAACCGGCGATTCGGATGAGCGCTTAGCATCAAAATTCAATATGTCTAGAAGAACATTTGAGAGAAAGCTACAAATAGCTAGACAATGCTTAACTGAAGATTTTGTGCCGCGGTATATGGGCTTGGATCATTTAACTCGAGAAGATACAGTAGCCAGAAACCTTTCGATCCCGAGCCGTATTTTTGGTGGTAACCAAAATGAAAATGTAATTTTTGTGATGGACGGAACGTACTTGTATGTCCAAAAAAGTGCGATTTTTTTATTTCAAAGAAAAACTTATAGTCTTCACAAATTCAGAAACTTAGTGAAGCCTTTTCTGGTCGTTTGCACCGATGGCTATACAATAGACGTAGTGGGGCCATAACCAGCGACAACGTCAGATGCCTCAATCCTGCGTCATCTGTTACAAAGTGAAGAATCCCCTTGGCTTTGGTTTTTAAGACCTAATGACATTTTTATATTAGATCGTGGATTTCGAGATTCAATTCCTTTAATTGAAGAATGTGGTTATGTTCCACATATGCCACCATCCGCAGGAAGAGGAGAACAATTGACGACGGTAGATGCCAATAAGTCACGATTGATTACAATGTGTCGATGGGTAATCGAGGCCATAAATAGCCGTTTAAAAAAGATTATAAAATATTTCGACATACGTATTTCAATGTAGCTATGCGAAATATGATGGCGGACTTAAAAATCACGGCAGCAGTTATCAACGCTACCAGGCGTCCGTATGAAGATAGTGTATACGTCGAGCAGTTTATTAACATTATAAATGACAACATGAATAGAGAGAACGAACTGGCGCAATACGTAATTGAAAACAACATAAATCGACAAAGAGTTGCATTCATGCCATTAGATGGAAACAATCCAGATTTTAGAGATTTCCCACAGCTAACCTATGAAGAACTTATATTATTCACATTGGGCAGCTATCATTTAAGACTGGCCAGGTCGTACTGCCATGAACACATGAGACCAAATGGTGTCTACTTGATAGAGCTCTATCGTCACCAAGGCTTAATAAACAATAAAATATTGATAAGAGGACGAATTCAGTCGCGACATGTCAGAGCGCGACAATACTACACATATATTTTGATAAATCCAGCGAGACAAGGAAGACAAAGTGTTGAAGATTACTACTGCTCGTGTATACACGGCCGTACCGTCGGGAGCTGCGCGCATATTGCCAGTATAGTTTATTTTTTATCCTGGGCTAGGCACCAACAACAAATCGAAGCCCCTACCGTATTTTTAGATGAAATCACAGTGGATATTGATCATGCCGAATAAATAATGTGAAATGTAAAAAAAGTTTTTTTTTTTCAAAATTCCCACAACCCACAAGAAGATAGATAGATAGATAGATAGATAAATCGTTTATTTGGTGCATAAAAAAGACATAACACAACAAACAAAGCACGATGAGATTAAAATTAATTACATGAAAATGGGATGACATAAGTGTAGTAATGACACTTTAGGCTATGACACAAGTTAACATTCAAAATAAATAACGTGCGGTGGAGTGCAAAAGTGAGGTGTGCGTCTCAAAGTTGCACCAAATGGGAGTCCAGCTCAGCATGTGTCAGGCAAATGTACCTGACGCTGATATTCTGCTGGATCCCTGCAGTGACCTACGGACGTCGAGCAGATGAGGTTACTACGCGAGTAATTATTATTGGTGTTGTGAAAAGTGGAACGTGCGGAGTAAAATTATGTAAGTACCTAAGTACCCGCAATGTTTAAGTAATGTATTCTACAGTAAAGTTTAGTATTTGGAAGCATTCTTGTTGATATTTGTGTATTCGATTACTTGATGGGTTAAATATATAAATGTATAATGTATAAGAAAATGAATAATCGTAATGTTACTATATTTGCGTACCTTCGTGTGAGTAAAATAATGTTTGCAATAAATAAAAATAGGCATGTGTTAACTACTACCTATCCAACAGTAAACTCATAAATTATTCAATCATTATTGCATTTGTTTACAGATTTGTGACGATAAGTTGCGCGAAGAAAACGGAACAAATCGAGAAGAACACGACAGCCAGTTATATTATGGACGTATTCGAAATCGCCATACCCAGTTTTTTCTGCGAGGCGATAAGAAACTGTCGCAGTCGAATTCTGAAGGTGCCAATAGATTTAATAGAAGAAAGCGACCCTTACCATGATAAACTAGAGACATTTATCTATATATCTTCACAATTTCATTTCTGTCCGCCGTGGGTTTTTCCCATACTAATTGCCCATTGACCTTTGTTCGTATTAATAGAATTGTTACGTCTTCGGTAAATATGTGTATTAAAAATCCATAATATAAAATTATAAATACTGTTTATGCTTAGCTATTTAATATTACAAATAAACGAACCATGTCTATTTTACAAATTTTGCTTACAACGGAATGACGAAGAGGGAAAGGATTTCAAGATATCTGCGGATTGAGCGACTGCAGGATCGTCTTTTTTCGATATTAGGACGCGCGTTGGAGATCGATCCATAGATTGGTATATATCGGCGATCGATGTATGTCTTGGATCATGGATTCAATATTAATTTCGGCCGTTAGTGTACGTTGATGACCTCCGTGCATGAGTGACAGTGTAGATGAAGGTATTTGTTTATTAAAAAAGGTACTAGAAACGTTAACTGGGTCTTGTTTTTCGATAAACTTACGAAAATGTTCGTTTTTGTCAATGGAAGTCGAATACTTGGGGCGCGTAGTTAGCCAAGGTCATGTCAGGCCGAGCCCACATACGATTCAAGCCCTAGTCGATGCACCGGTACGTCATAATATCAAACAAATACGACAATTGCTGGGTTTGGCGGGATATTTTAGAAGGTATATTCGAGACTATGCAACCAAGACCGCTTACATAGCACGTTTGATGAAAAAGGACGTGACTTTTTGTTGGGGTATGGAACAAGAAAAAGCTAGGCAAGAGATAATAAGTTGCTTAACTAGTTCACCTATATTGTCCATTTTCGACCTGTCCTTGCTCACAGAAGTACACACCGACGCTAGCAGCATCGGCTATGGTGCTGTACTGATGCAAAAGAAGGCTGATGGTACAAAGCATGTGGTCGCCTACTTTAGTAAAGCAACACAGGGTGCCGAGGGTAGATACCACTCTTACGAGTTAGAAACTTTGGCGGTCGTGAGAGCATTGTAGAATTTCCGTCACTATCTAGTAGGGATAAACTTTAAAGTAGTCACCGATTGTAATGCTCTCAAGGCCACTGAAAAGAAAAAGGATCTGCTCCCACGCGTTGCCAGGTGGTTGATCTATTTGAAAACTCTTACGAGTTAGAAACTTTGGCGGTCGTGAGGGCATTGTAGAATTTCCGTCACTATCTAGTAGGGATAAACATTAAAGTAGTCACCGATTGTAATGCTCTCAAGGCCACTGAAAAGAAAAAGGATTTGCTCCCATGCGTTGCCAGGTGGTGGATCTATTTGAAAGATTTTAACTTTAGCATTTAATATAGAAAAGGCACCAAGATGACACATGCAGACTACCTAAGTCGAAACCCAGTCAAAATACATCAGATATCTAGGCCACGCAACTAGGCACAAATTGCTAAAACACTGCCTTGTGTGTGTATCCTATAAACGTGTACCTAGAGCCCCTCGTCAACTAATAACATCTTGGGAAAAACCCAGTCTCCCTTTCCAAACGTTGCATATGGATGCACTTGGTCCGTTGCCTGAATCAAAAGGCTATAAATTTGTTTTGCTAATAATAGACGCATTTACAAAGTTCTGTGTACTTTATCCAATTCGTAAGCAGGATGTAAGTGAGCTTAAACGCACGTTTACCAACGCAATTTCACTCTTTGGCGTTCCTAAGCTTTTAGTAACTGACCGCGGGCGAATGTTCGAATCCACCGAGTTCTCTACTCTGTTAACTGAGTTCGGTTGTGATATCCATTTTATAATGCCCGAAATGCACAATGCTTATGGACAGGTAGAAAGATACGTCAGAACCGTTCTGAATATGATCCGTATTGAAACTAATCATAGACATGCGGAATGGTCAGAAAAACTATGGAGACTTCAACTCCCCCGTAACATAACTAAGCAGAAGACAACACAAGCCTCAGCACTGAAGCTCCTAGTGGGCACTAAAGCCACGACACCTATCGTTCGAACACTAATTCGTGACATCGCCATCGAGAGGTCCGAAAACCACGAAGGCTGGCGAGAGCTGTGCAGAACAAGAGCTCATCAACTGTTGACACAAAATCAAAACAAACAAGATTCATACCTGAGTGCGAACGTACGCTGGCGCTGGTTCTTTTGTTTCCTTCCCCCCGCACATTCCTAGCACCTCGTTGGAATGCAATGCCCCTCGCGCTTCCCCTTTCACCTCGCCGCGCTCGCCCTGTCGCCATACATACATATTGTACTAGAGCGCTGATTTGACGTCATTGACAGCAGGTGCACGGTGTTTTTCCGGGTTGTAGCTAGGGCAAATAACATGACTCATGAGTTAACAAAAAGTTTACTGAAATTGCTTTTATTTTTTATTTAAACCTAAACCACATCAAACAGTAGTGTTCAGATAGGTAACAAATGCCTAGGGACTGAAATGAAATCATTAGTTAAGCTAAAAAAAAAAATGAAACAGAAAATTGTACAAATACAACCTCCTTGTTAATAAAATACTCTAATTTTTAAACTAAAAAGATTATACTAGTGATTCATACCTCCAAAGACTATGATTTGGGCAAGTTTTTATCATTTGTGGTCAACTTTCGCTAGTGTAACTTTTTCTCATAAAAATCGCTCGAAAATTGAGTAAAACTTTTGCCAGACCGAAGACTGCAGTAACTGTTTTTATTATTGAACACATGTTTTCTAGCTGCGTATAAGTATTACCAAAAGAAAGGCCCACTCTTCTATAGCGTTCTGAAAAAAATAATAATAATAGCTCTGATAGTTTTTTAAATGACGTTTTTCATTGAGCACTATGCGAAGCGATTGAAAAAAAAAAACAAAAATTGGTCATAACTTTTGAACCGTAAAATATTGTTCCAACATTCTCAGGGTATAGAATTTAGTTAAGTGCGCCCATGCTTCTGTGCCTACATCAGTTTGGTTTTTAACTGTTATAACAGAATGCTGCCATCTATTAATAGGCAACAGTTTATCTATATCGTCACATTTATACACCTTTACTTCGACGTAGTGCGAACCAGTTTTAGCAGTGTGCGCTTGCCAACGCGCCAGCGCACTTGCCAGCGCTTGCGAACGGCTATAGCAATAGCCGTTCGCAATCCTACTACTAATATATGAATATATAGGTGTTTTTTTACCCCTAAATGCTGATGAAGTGCTAGGCTGGTCTTTATTCTCGCTCTCGTCGCTCCCGAATAATTCAGCAGCTGCGGGCAGGTGCGGCAACTTAGCAAGGTTTATTCTTGTCTTCTTGTATTTAGATAGCCTGGTTGTTGAAGGAGCCGCAGTGGGCAGCCTGCTTCGCTTTTTCTTAGGTGGTATCTCAACCGAAACGGCCACAAAAATCGTCTCAGCCACGCTTGGCGAGTCGTCCTCTGACAGGAACAGGTCGTCCGCTAGCTGGGATATCTTGGACGTAAAATCATAGAAATATTCGATTAGAAATAATTTACATAACATATGTATAAACATATTGGTGGGTAAGAAGATAAATAATATGCAATGGAGTCAGGTTTGAGACAAAAAAGTGTGACAACTGCGATCTATGGCGTACAAAAGCATGCTTCTGCCTGCCCTTAATGGCGTAAAGGTACTGTAAAATAAACGAGGAAAAATACTTAAATTTTAAAAGATAAATCCGATGATTCCGCACAGTTTAGAACCTGCGTTGATCATCCTTCGAAGGATGAAGGCGCAATAGTACTCCACATTTTCTATCGATGATTTAAATACCTTTCCATTATGTATTGATTGAGCTGGTAGTAAAATGTTATCCTGATACCTTGCCCATCCCAAATACCGAACAACTGTCATTACATGAGCACAACAAACGAGCGTTCGGCGACCAACTATGCAATTACAGCAATCCTCTAGGATGCCACTTCGCCCAGGTAAATTAGTTCTAGTCAAAATATAAACATAGTACGTTTTTCTTCCCAGATGCGGTGAACGTATTTTGCCCCTTAATAATACAACACCCTCACTTTCACTGACATTCATTTGAGACAATTTGATGTAACTTGGCATTTTAGGACATACTTCAATTAAATAGTTGCCGATAATTTGAACATGCTCACTATAATAAGACTTAGCCTGCCGTGTTTGGTAAGTACCCAAAGAATAATATTATACCATCATAGGCTAATCGGGAGAAAAGAATAATACATTATCCCGATCAGCTGCGATACTTACAAAATCAGATGAGCGCCTATTAAGGTTCAATGAGACCACCACATCTGACAAGTTATTATGCAAATCAAAATATTTTATTTCACATAAACCTGCAAGGGCACTTATGAAACGTCAGAAGCTAGGTGCACTGTTCCATTTTGTCGCTTCCTATGGAGAAGAGCCGGCAAGAAACTCTACGGTTACTCTTTTAAAAATAATTGGCTTTTAAAATTACAGTGATAATAGGAATGGCAGGACAGTGCAGGCCTGTCAATAAGTACCAGGTACTTAGAGAATGAAAATAAAGAATAGAAAATTGTCTATAAATCTAGTGTAGATGGCCTACAACGTTCTCTCATTCACAACATGTAAAAGAATCTACATAAGTAAAATTAACCTATTTAAACCAAGTGACATGATTTCTATGAGAATTACTAATAAATAGTCGATATTAGAAGTGATGTATGATGTCAAATAATGACGAGAATATGTCAGAAATTGTAAAAAGAACAAAAGTTAACATTGTAATTTAATAGACTCTCACAGAAGGAATTAATGCCAAACTTCTTTCGATCGCTAAGTTCTCTAACCGACTTTGGCAACTTGTTATAGAAGCGGATACTGTTCAAATGACTTGATTGCGCGGATTGCCCTATTTTGTCAAATGAAAACTGAATCTACGTCAGCTGCCGATCCCCGCAGCAGAATGCCATAAGACATAATACTGTGAAAATAAGCAAAGTATACTAACCTAGCTGTGGCTACATCAGTCAACTGCCTTTTTTTCTTACCGCGTAAGCAGCTGAGCTTAATCAACTTGAAAGAGCTCTAATGTGGGCACCCCATGCAACTGAAATCGATCATTTATAACATTTAAAATATTTTGAGCATCACTACGATCTTTGAACCGCACAGCAAACTTATTGTTAAAAGCCGCTGCTGCATGCCGCAATCCTGCATGAGATGTGGCAGAGCTTTATATTAAATTCATGCCTGAATAATTGATAGTCTCTTTTCATGTGACTATTCACTACCCCTACCACCCAGCGACAAATAATGACGCAACGGTTTTGATTAGCTTGTTACGTGGTCAATTGATTGTTTCCTTGCATTAAGGAGTGTGGCATATGAGGCTCATAACCACGCTGTTCTAATAACTTTATTGAATCTCTTAAACCTCTATCCAAAATAGATACGTCATTTTCTCAGAAGCAGGATCTCACTGCATCATTTTCATCATTAAAAAGGGACAACATAATCTCGGCATCTGAGGTTGTAGCTTTGTATAGACCCAGGCAATCCAAAATCTATCCATCACATAAAACTACCATTATAGGCTTAAGTAGTTTCCTGTACTCGTGGAAAGAATAAGAGTCTTTTTGAAAGCTGTAATTACTACTTTTGTAAATAAAATAATAGGTGCCATCCCAAATAAAAATGTGTTTAACTTAATGGCCGTAAAGGCCATTAGGAATTAATAAATTGTGTGATAGCATCTGTTGTCTGGTAATAGACCTAAATGTCTAGGAACAAACTCCACTGACATGATTTTCCTGACCTTATTCATGTAGTCCTCAAGTGTACGCCTCGGAACATTCATCAGGCTTGCTATTCTTTCATCAGAATCACCACGTCTATATTTAATTAAAATGGCGGATAAACCAGTCTTCATATTTTCTTCAGAAAGCCTTGGAACCAGGTCAATCAACTTAAATAGTTTTGTCTTGTCAACCCCACCCAGTATAGCAACAAATTTTCATCTATGTTCAAAATTTCTTCGAAATTGTAAGTCTGGTTGCCATTTATATAAGAAAAGATGTGCTCAATTTGCGGAGAGTTAAAATATGAATGACTAGAATCAGTGCTTCCCACTCATTGATTTTAAGATGATTACTACAAATTTTAATATAAGTTGGAAGAAATAGTTTATATTAACGTTAGGGCTTCTTAATGAATAAAACTGAGAAGATCTACTTAATTTGTTTTAGTAACAAAACGATTGCACAGCAAGAACACAAATCATTGAGTGAGAGTGGCAGTGCTGCCATCTATACACTAATAGGCAAAACAGTGGGCAACGACCCCGTGGCTAATAAGCCAAGATCAACATTTTCACTTAACAAGTTAACACTCCCACTAAAATTTTACATCATAAGAGCAAAATACATATTGTATACTTAAACATTACACTATTACAGCTTATTCATTATTTGTGTCGTTAGATTTCAAATTAAAGTAAGTCCAAAATGATTTAATTCATAAAAAGCGGTTTTTTTTCTGTTCGAGTAAGGCTTTTTACTATCTCATTTTGAGGGTGGTGTGACTATCAAAAATCGGATTCTTTATCATCTTTTCTATCATTGTTTCTATGAAATGTTTCTAGATTACGAGAAAAATGAATTTCTTTTGTCAAAATGAACCAAGTCCTTCGGACTTAGCTTCATTTGATGTAACAGAATACTGGACTTAGTGCAGTTTGAATCAAAATATGATCAGGGGACGGACTAAGGAAAAAACAATGATAACAGGTATTATTTTTATTTAAGTATTTTTTATGAATAAAATTCAAACAAAAAAAAACGAGTCATGTGGACTTGTTATTTTTAGTATGCACAATAATATTAGTAATACCTATTTAAGTATGTTATGAATTAAAATTAAATAATAAAAGTCATGAGGACTTGTTATTTTTGCAGTATGCACAATAATAATAGTAATACACAACACTTAGTCTTCATCAACATTTTGCGACATCTTTTTTATACATTATAGTTTTGTTAAATCTTCACGTATTTTTCATAATATTTTTATTATTCTTATATTCACTTGAACACTTTAAGTACTTATTGTAATAATGGCACTATTTAGTCAGTCGATAATTAAACAGGGTACTTTATTAAATATTATGTTATAGTATAAAAATCAATCACTGTGTTAATCTGAAAGGTTGCCATATTGGCGGAGGTTAGTATATTGCTGATACTTAAATACTTTCCCTTAGGAACCCATAATGAATTCGCGAAAAAACCGTCAGTTTTTTTGCGAATTTATTATGTGTTCTTTGGTGAAAGTTGTTCAGTATCAGCAAAATAGTAAACTCCGTGAATAAGAAAAGTTTACAGTTGTACACCCTGTATATACTTATATGTAATATTTTTATACAATACAATACCATATCTTACTAAGCTCTATAAATAGCACTATTTAGAATATTAATTTCACAAAATACCTAATTTATACAAAGTTTAATACTTCCTCAATTTCCTGTTCACAGCAGACATCACTTTCTCGAGCTTCTAAATTTTCTGTGTTACTCTCCAAAACATTTTTATAAAAATTCAAAAACTCCAATTCAGACCAATCAGGTCCATAATGTTTCTTTAGTACATTTGTTACGTCTCTCAATTTTAAATGGTTCACAGCAATGCCTGTATTTAATTGCTCTGGTATCATATCTCTTAAGTTTTTGTTAGGGCGTTGCAAAACTTTACTGACGCCGGTATCGCTTTGGTATGACATTTCTCCTCGTGCTACGATTCTTCGTGTGGTTTTACCTGTTCTCAGTATCACGCGTTTAGTTTTACTTATTTAAAAATGCCATTGGTTGCAGTTTTTGAAAGTATCTCTAACAACTGAACGAAAGTCGTATACTGGTATTTCTGTGCCCAAATTGTAAACACGAGCATGGTTAGCTATAATCTCCTCGTATTCTCTTGGCTCAACAATTGATTCCAATTTTCTGATCTATTTCTCGGTCATAGCAAAAACTCGATCTGCAGGTAAAAACGAATGGCCCGTTACCGAAAATATTATTTCTATCGTTTTCAATGTTGATGGTGCCTCTGAAAGCCACTTACTGGCCATACCGATTAAAAAGTTATTTTTATTTTGTCCCCCACACCCGTCTGCCATTAATCTGATAGTTTTTATATTTCGAAGATCAAGAGAATTTAAGCAATGCTGTACTGCACTGCAAATTTCGTTCGCTGATTTCGAAGTGACATTTTCTGTCCACAGGTAAGACATTACATTGTCTTTGTTAAGACAACTATGAGAAGAACCTATGACTACCGTGAAATTATAAAGATGCAGCTGCCTGGAGTAATAAGTTGCCTGATCCGGCATTTTGGGAAGAGGAAGATTCTTTTGGCAATCAAGGTTTAGCGTAATCATATCATCCCTTTCTTCTCTTAATTTGGCAAAAAACGCCTTCGCACGTAATTTATGGATACGCAGTGTAGTCATCAGAGTTTGTTTTTTAGCTGCAATGTTTACATGTTTTATTTGTTCAGTCAATTGAAGGCAAGTTGAGCAGACATCCTGTCGAGGTGTACCCAAACCGATATTAAAAGATCTGGTAAAGATTTTTCTAAAAAACGCGTGTGTCACAGACATCCCTGGAGGAGCTTGATCATTATAGAGTTGGAATATTTTCGTAATATTTAAAGATGGATCTAAGTAAACACGTTTGCTATCCTTTCCTCGAGTGTAGTGAACTTCCAAAGGTCTGCATCCTTGAATAAATTTTTGAACCGCCTCCTTCCTAGCTCTGAATTCGAATTCTTTACGATCTCCACCCCTCCGCTCTTCAGCCATCAAACCAGATTCATGATGTCGTGCTAGTACTCCTCTCAGTCGAGTCGGTCTAATACGAAGAATGCATAGAAATGCTTTTTTGCAAACATTGACTAATGCACCTGTTTGATGTTTTCTGACATAATATTGTACTGACATCCGTTTCGTGACTGCTATTATCTCTTGGACGCTTTCTTTGAGTCTGTGAAGTTTTACAATATTTTAAGATAAAACTGTCTTGATCTATCTTGTTTTTGGTGTAATAGAAATTTCTATGAAAATTGAACATGTCATTGGATGATAATTTTCTGCATTGGTATTTTTGTTTACGATTGTGATTACATGCTGGCATGACTGGAAGACCAGGTGCCGTATACCTGAAATCAATAAAATTACGAGTAATATTATATGCACCCAAATAATGTTTTGAAAATAAAAGCTTATATTAGATTAGACGGTCCATATTATGAACCACAGCTTTAAAAAATTAAAAACTTTTAAGCACACAATGGTTTAAAATTCATCAAGTTTTCTATTTCAAAAAAAACCGATCAATATACTGAAAATCAATTTTTTTATCACACTCTAACAAAGGAATTAAAATCTATAAATGGTGATTAATTTGGTATCAGAGGGAACCGAGGCAATATGATTAGACATGCGCAAAACAGTGCGTCTTAAAGTCATGTCATATGACATGACAATTCGTCCCGAGTAATGTTTCATTACACCATGACTTCAAACATGACGCGAGATACGCGCCACGCGCGATGGTTTTTGTAATGAAATGCCGCGTTGTAAAAGACATACATCATTACATGAGATATCGCATCATATTGTGATGTGATGTAACATGGGTCAAACGCAATGCGCCGGAACGTACATTTGATTTTGTTTCATATTCATATAGTCGATTTTCTTTCATATTTAACCCCCAATATAAGGAATAATTGAATTAAAACGATAGACATGGATTGCAATAGTGATTATTGACCATGACTAGAACTGTCATAGTGTCATACAGTTCGAGTCATGATTGGATATATCACGTAGGCAGTCCGCCGTTTCAATAAAACGTAAACCTTATTTCAATAACAATATGGTTCTAAATAATAGTTCACTTATCTCGCAGCCAACCGACTGGAGCATGTTCCTTCTCGCTTGCACACACAGCAAAGATTACCGAGATATTACGAACAACGAACAGCGCGCGGAGTCATGTTTTAGTGTCATGTGCCATGGTTGATTGAGTCGAGTCATGTGTAATGCGTCACTCGCATTACTTACACAAGTCTAAATATGATAGTTTCGCTATCTTGTGAGAGTGTTTTCAATGTACCTACATCACCCTTCTATACAGCTTCTATCACAGTTTTGCAATAGTTGTTTCATGCTGATTATGTTGATAAATTCGCTAAGAAAATAAAATGATGATCGTAACACACAAACACTAATAATATATTATTATAATAAAATATCATATCTGCATACGAGCACCGCGTGTTCATTACGGCCCTGGAGAATGGCTGTTAGGAATGGTTGCGTACACAAAGAACTTACCGTTTTTGCTTCAGTTGCTCGCGTTTGGTTTGATTCTTTTGCACTATTCGCTTCCGTGCCTTATCAGGAGGCACGATTTGTATTTTCTCCATTGATTTTCTTGAAATATCTGAACAAATTTATTAAAAACACGACACGACTTCACACACGTGGCGACAATCAACACACAACTGGGCGCCATTTTGAACGATCGCGTCGCTCTGATTGGCTCAATGCTACTTGCTGCGTTTTGATATAACATGTCAAATGGACTTGGTTCAATTTGAAAAAAGGGATGTGTTTTAAACTTATTTTGCTTGAAAACTACAGGGACTTGGTTCAATTCGGTAAAATATTGTAAAAGATACTTCCCCCCCTGCCTTTTAAATAAGAATAAAAGCTAACTTTATGTCAAAAGTGGACTTGATGCGATATGAAATCTAACGACACATTTGTTCTCTTAGAAAAACAAAAAGTCCTTCTTTACCTAAGTAGTCTTTAAATGCATTATTAATGTATACAGATGTCAATGTACACGCTTTTATAATAAACTTCCAAGCCATGTTCAAGATCTAAGTATCAATAAACTTAAATAATTCATTAAACGTAAGTTGTGCCTGAAAGCCTTTTATACCGTTAAAGATTATATTGAGGGCAAAAAAGCTTGGGATTGACCTGCTCCAATTTTTTAACACACTGAATGTTATCTTTTTTTTTTGCAAACTTACTCATTGACATACCCTTTGACATTTCATAGTTATTATACAGGGTTATTTGTAAAAAGCTTATTATTTTCCGAGTGACTAATAACTTAAAAGTCGACTAAATGTTTGCAACAAATAAAATAACTTGCCAGCGATTAAATATTTTCGCGACTATTATATTATGTAAGGTTCAAAATTAAAGGTGTTATAAAAACTAAAAACTAGCAGCTGCGTTTAGGTAGCAAATAAACTATACCAGTCAAATAAAATATTAGGCGAGGAGCTATAAATAATGACTTGGCGCCTAATAATGTTAGTAGGGTGGCAAAAAACTAGGTTCTTCAGGTTGACAGAAACGAATCGCTATAAATCCGACTCCATGCAGTCTTGTCTGCCCTACCCCTAGAGTGTAATTTAGAATCGCGTAGGCACGGAGGGGCGAGGCGGCCCGCGAGCTGAGGAGCGGGTGGTTGTTACACTCGCCGCGGCGGCTGAGGCTGGCCGGCGAAGCCGGCCAGCAAGCCGAAGCCGCGGTGGTGAGTGTTAAACCATCTGCGACGATAAGTTCGCGAGGGACCGCCGTAGCCCCGCAGCGCCGGAGCCGTGACAGAAACTAAGCTAGAATATAAGCTAGTTTATATTTATTCTTCATACAAACAATTTTAAATAGAATCTGATTTATATTATTTATGAATGCCCATTTTCTATTTTTTTTTTGCCATTAAGTTTCCGCTTAGATATTAATTCAGTTCCCAAAAGAAAAACTTGATGCTAGTTTAAATTAAAACGGAGCTTATTACTGATATATTAATATGCTACCTATTACTTATTACGATACTCCTTATTAGCTGCCAACCCATTATATATGGTACCCACTCTATTTTTTTTTAAAACCTATATTCATTTTACTTAGTTGCCGCATTAAATACATGCCTTTGTAAAACACCGGTAACCTCTCAGGACTACGTTACTAACATCATAATCAACAACTTTTGTTCTATGACTTTTAAAAATTCATCATATTTTAATTCATCAGATTTACATACAAAAATAAAAATATTTAAATTCAACGCTCTAAATGTTACGAAGTCTATGCGAAGCAAAAGAAAGCGATAGGTAGTACCGACAATAGCGAGGGGAGCGGGGTAGGGGGCGGCGGGGGCGCTTGAACTTGACCTATTTACGGGCGGCCTTCAGTCGTTCGTTTGCTTTGATGCGCTTGCGTCGCGTCATTACGGGTCCTTGTAGTGAAATTCGGCAGTGCAGACGTATACGTAATTATCTTTACATGATGGCGTATCAATATTCCAATGTCGAGTACACGGAAATGGTGCGAATGCTAGCTAGGTGTGATGACAATGTTTCGGAAGCGTGTCGCCAATACGCCATACGATTCCCAAACGTACGTATACAAAATACTTTTATCAAGTGCTATACCGTTGTAACTTTACAGAAAATGTGAGATGTCAGTGTTAGTTTGTTTTCATTACGGTGTTTAGTGCATAGGTACCGTGAAATATCAAGGTTATTTCCATGTCAAATGTTCGATTGTAGGTATAATTTGGCTTTTGCGTAAAAAGGCGGGAACCGTAGCGTAGCGTACCCAAAAGTATTACTACGAGGACAGTGCGCGGCAATGTATGTAGGTACAGCAAAATACAGAGTTGAAATGTGTTACATAGGACAACGAAATATTTAAGGTTTGTTTTTGGTAAATGTATTATGTTTTGTAAAAACTCGTAGAACAAAAGTTGTTGTTTATGATGTTAGTAATATAGTCCTGAGAGGTTACCGGTGTTTTACAAATACACTTTGACATGAATATTTACTTTGAGAAGTATAATATTATTATTGTTTTAATTATTGTGATGCACGGCTTTTACACTGTGCATGTATTTTTTTTTCACTGTAGCATTATACTTTTTGAAATATTCAAGAGTATCGCTCTTATTTCTCATGAAGTACACATGTCTGTAGCTGGTTGCCGCATCCTTGAATAATAATAAATATCTCATACCTTGAACTGATGTATGACTCATTGGACCACAGACATCACTATATACTAACTAGGTCGCCAGATTGTAGTTCTACCCGAATTGATTTCTGGAATGGGAACCGAGATTGTTTCCCATAAGCACATACTTCACACACTAAGTCAGTTTCATTACTTTTCTCAATATTTAAACCTTCAATTATATTGTTCACGCTCATTTTTTATTTCATAATACATCGCAGACCTGTAATAAAGGTTATTTTGTTCTATTACAACCATAAATAAAAAAATATATACAGGCTGTCTCACGGCAGGGTTAGGATTTTGAAAATAAATACAAAGAAAACCTTAATGTTTACCAAAAATATTTTTTTTTTAAATGACGTCTTCGAGATGACATCCATCACGTCGCACGCAGTCGTGGAATCTCGTCATTGCATTTTGCGTAACACGCCAGAGTATGGCCGGATCGATGTTCATAATTTTGTGGTGGATATTTACTTTGAGCTCAGCGATATTTGTTAGATTACTGATGTAAACTTGCTCTTAAGATACCCACACAGGAAAAAATCCATCGGGGTCAAATCTGGTGATCGTGGATGCCATGCGATATCACTAAAGCGGGATATAAATTTTCGAGGAAACAACTCTCAAGGCTGGGCCAAGGTGGCTTTTGCAGTGCGTTCGTAAACTGTACGCAGGATGTCCTTGAAGCTAGAGTATAAAATAACTTCTTATCATTTGTCGACACGCATGGCCAGTAACAGTTTTCTTTCGACCTCTACCATCTTCAAAAAAATAAGGCCCGATGTTTCGTTCACTGACAGGGCACGCCATACCGTTACTTTTGGGCAATGTAGAGGTATCTGATGTTCTTGTCTTGGATTGTTTGGTAACCAGAAGCGACAATTCTGTTTATTTACATAACCATTTAAATGGAAATGTGCTTCATCGCTCCAGAACACCATTTTCAATGTACGAAATCTCTCAATGACTGTCTGGCAAAAGTTTGGTTATTTTCCGTCATCGCCTGCACAATTTGAATTTTTTAGGGATGCAACTTGAAATCCTTGTTAAAAATCCGCTCCACTGTTGATTTAGTCAGGTTTAACGCTGCTGCTCTTTTGCGTATCGATAGACGAGGATTGCGACGAACGCTAGCGACAACTTCGTTTATTGCTTCTTCAGTTCTTGAAGTCCTGCCCGGGCCCGGCCGCGGCTGATTGATGATTGATCCTGTACTACAGAACTTCTGTACCCATTTACGAATCAAGCTGTCGTTTGGTCCATCCTGTAAACGCCTTCTGTTGTCATGTTAACAAAACTTCCGCTGAGCCGTAACATACGATTTGCTACCCTCGAAAAACACCTCGATAGACGCACGGTCCGCGCCTGACCACTGCGACATGGTGATTGATCAATCCGCGCGAACGGTGAGTCTGCCGCGCACCTCCCCGCGCGTCCTTTTCCAATTAAAAAAAAAAACAATTTTAGAATCCTAACTTTGCCGTGTGACACTCTGTATAACGATTCAAAGGCGAGATTTTGGGTAATTCAAAGAAAACATCTCGATTACCATCACGCTTAGGACATGTGGTCTTTGGGTAAAACTTAGCAAATATCCACCCCAATACCCCAAAAAATTGTGCCGGTCCATGCGCCGAACAGTCTGTATAGCTACCATACATAAACTCACGCCTTTGCATGATGGTGAGCACAAGAATCAACAATAATATTTATAAATAATAAGGTAAGAACTGACCTGACAAGGTGCAATATTGTTTGAGATTAATAGTTATATTTGTCGTTGCCTTGCACTTGGGTTTGTACGCACTACAATTTCACTTGGAAACCTTAAAACAGAGGGCCCGTATGTAATGCACACTCTTGAGTGTCCAATGACCCTTTGAGGCTGGTTAATGTTGCTAGAGCTAGCTTCAGATGGATACTGGTAGATTCTACAGTATTCAACGATTCATTGATTGCTCTCATAGTTGCTTCCCAACAAAAAAAAAAAAAAAAATTAATTTCACATAAACCTGCAAGGGCAGTTATGAAACGCCAGAATCTAGGTGCACGGTTCCAATTTGTCGCTTCCTATGGAGAAGAGCCGGCAAGAAACTCCACGGGAGCAGTTACTAGACTCTCACAAAGTTATGCTGTTAATGAGGTACCAGGGAAGCCACATGTGCAGAAGGAATTAATGCCTAACTTCTCTGTCTTCAACGTAGTCTTTTATCTTATAATATGCTTTTTTGATAAAGACACGACTGATGTGAGTTTTAAACTTTCCATCGCTAAGTTCTGTAACCGACTTTAGCAACTTGCTATAGAAGCGGATACTGTTTATTAGAAATGACTTGCTAGTTATAGTTAATCTAAATTTTGGAATCACAATTTCATCTTTACTACGTGTATTTAGACTATGGAAGTCGCATCTTTTTTTGAAAAGATGTAAGTTTTTGCGAACATACAAGAGATTTTCTAGGATATAAAGAGAAGGCGGAGTTGGTATATCAATTTCGTTGAATTTGTTTCTGAGAGACTCGCGAGGCCGCATTTAATAGATTGCGCGGATTGCCCTATTTTGTCAAATGAAAACTGAATCTACGTCAGCTGTCGGATCCCCACAGCAGAACGCCATAAGACATAATACTGTGAAAATAAGCAAAGTATACTAACCAAGCTGTCGATACATCAGTCAACTGCCTTATTTTTCTTACTGCGTAAGCAGCTGAGCGTAATCAACTTGAAAGAGCTCTAATGTGGGTACCCCATGCAACTGAAATCGATCATTTATAACATTTAAAATATTTTGAGCATCACTACGATCTTTGAACCGCACAGCAAACTTATTGTTAAAAGCCGCTGCTGCATGCCGCAATCCTGCATGAGATGTGGCAGAGCTTTATATTAAATTCATGCCTGAATAATTGATAGTCTCTTTTCATGTGACTATTCACTACCTCTACCACCCAGCGACAAATAATGACGCAACGGTTTTGATTAGCTTGTTACGTGGTCAATTGATTGTTTCCTTGCATTAAGGAGTGTGGCATATGAGGCTCATAACCACGCTGTTCTAATAACTTTATTGAATCTCTAAAACCTCTATCCAAAATAGATACGTCATTTTCTCAGAAACAGGATCTCACTGCATCATTTCCGGTAGGTCCGGTAAGGACCAAGCCCGTGTCGACGGCGCGTTGTGGTCCACGCGCGCCTCAAAGAGATGTCAACAGCAACAGATGGGGCCTGCAAGGGCCGATGCCTGCCGAGGGTGCGGGTTGTTCGAAAGAGATACCGCCGCCCCTGGCACACAGGCAACTGAGGGAACACGGGTGGGTTTTAGTCAGTAAAAGTCTGACACGCCCTCCCGCTCCACCCAGAGCGGGAGAAGTTATTTGATAATTTCCCACCCAGAAAAAAAAAAAAAACTTAAATCCCTTCAAAATCTAAGTAATCTGAGTCTTGGGAATGTATGGAATGATCACTAGATGCTGATGGCGAAGCTGAAATCGGATTCGATGTCTGAGATGAAGTTGATGGTATAGATGTTGTTGCTTGTTGATTGCTACTATTATATTGCGTAGAGTATCCAGGGTGGTGTTGATCTTGCGTAGGTGTTGCCTGTTGATTGACGCTATTATGTGTGTAGTATCCAGAATACTGATCTGGTCCGGTCATCTGATTATATGAATCACGCCAATGTCCGTAATTTGGTCTCTCATAATTCCTACTTTTAATTTTTTGCAACATTGTCATGACGCTAGCTTGAAATTCTAAAGTCTCTTCGATAGTTAAAGTGTTCAAGATTGGTATAATGCCTTTGAAGAAAGACAGATGATGGTTTTCCTTTTCTGGGTTTATTCTGGAGTCCAAAAACTTTACCATCCTGTCATTTACCTCTTTATTATCAATTTTTCTTTTATCTTTAATTAAAGGTGAACGAAAATCTGATTCCATGCCTACTTCAGTCTCGGTTCTTGCTTTTTTTGAAACTGACTCATGTGGTGGTCGAGGTTCGGAGACTTTTTTCAAAAACATTAATTGCTCGTGATGTAAATAATTTCGTGTCTTTTTGGCCGAAGATCCAGAATTAGACTCATCTTTTTGTTTCTTTACTGTCTTAAACCACGAATCTCGTATATTATTCCATTTAGTTGAAACCTGTTTTCCTGAAATCAATAAAAAAATATCATAAAACAATGTAATTTGTTTCTTGGTGACGTATAAAGTAATAATGTATTAACAAAAAATACTTTTTTTCAGATATTTAGCTTCAGGATGTTCATTCAAAGAAATACATTACTCATAGAGAGTAGGCGTTTCGACAATAAGTAAACTAATAAAAGAAATGACCCACTTCATTTGGGAAAACCTAAAGACAGATTTCCTTAAGCTGCCTGATACTGAGAGAGAATGGGAGGACATCGCTTCAGGATTCGAAAGAAAAGCCAACTTTCCTCACTGTCTTGGAGCAGTAGATGGCAAACATATCAGAATTTTGAAACCAGCCAAGAGTGGTTCTATGTTCTTTAATTACAAGGAGTATTATTCTTTTGTATTAATGGCAGTTGTCGATTCAGAGTACCGATTTATTTTTATTAGTGTGGGCTCATATGGCAAGGAATGCGATTCTACTATATTAAAGTATAGTACATTTTGGCAAAAGATCAATGATGGTACTTTAAATGTACCAAAGCCTAGACCGCTTCATGAAAACTTGCACGAAGAATTACCGTTTATACTTGTTGGCGATGAAGGCTTTGCTTTAACACCTAATCTCCTACGTCCATATGGAGGTACACATGAATACTGATAAAAAGATTTTTAACTATAGACTAAGTCGAGCAAGAAGGTATGTTGAGTGTGCTTTTGGTATTCTGGCAAATAAGTGGCGAATAATCCATCGAGCTATAGATCTGAACGTAGACACAGCAATTCAAGTAATGAAAGCTTGTACAGTCTTACATAATTTTGTAAGAGAAAAAGATGGTATAAATTTTGAAAGTTACCAAAATATAGAACATAGACAAGAACAAGAAACGACACCCATGAATCGAAATGTGTCGAGTCGAGGTGGCCCTAATGCCAACGCTGTACGGACATCATTTACTAATTATTTTGTTTCGGATATTTATTTTATTTTATTTATTTGGGACAAAAAACAGTTATACATTACAGCATTTACAAAAAGTTTATACATCACAGTTGAAAAAACGTATAACCCACACTATTGTCCACGAAATGACATCACAGTTATGAAAACGAACGTATGATAAATGAAAAGATTAAAATTGAAAAGAAAATAAAAGAACATATTAAACAGAAAAAGACTATATAATGGTGAGTGGCAAGCCGTGATGAGTGCTGAATGTTAGTAGTGCTTGTATAACGCTTAGTGCGGTACCATCTTTAAGGTTATACGCCTGTCCGTACTTAGAAAATACATCTATAAGAGTTACATACTTTTCATTTTGTGCTGTAAATAAGTCCATGTGGACAATTTCTAACGGTTTTTTGGCTGGTGGAACTATGTTGAGCATGGGTCTAACGGGGTTCCTATCGTATTTTGCCTGGCCACATATGGTACAGTCGTTGATATATTTAGATATATGCTCTCTCATTTTTGGCCAGTAATACCTACATGATAAGGCCAAGTAACACTCGTTAATACCGCGATGGTTGGTTTTTCCATTGTGGTATTGACGGATTATTTCCTGTTGTTTAAGGTACTCCCTGACATTTTTAATTTCCGTTTTGGCTATTACTAAATTCATGGCTGAGTTCCTGAATTTTTCCTGTAGTATGGGCACTATTTTGTACATGCCTAAAGGCGGATTTATTAAGAGGGCTGTTGTGGTGGACTGTATGTTGGGATTGAATTAAAACTTCCTTCTTCTTTTTGCACTTTATTCTTCAGGAGCTGGAGACCGACTGTCTCGACCCATTTTTTTTTTTTTTTTTTTTTTTGATATGGGCATCTCGTAGTTGACCTTGAGAGGCCGTAACTACTTAACCGGGCTTTCCTGCGGGGACTTTTAGTTTTTAGGCTAAGAGCCTCCAGCCAGGGCTTACAACTAAAATTTAAAACCTACAGCAACTGCGCACTGAGGGCACCCCCTGCGGGGTACGAGCCTCGGCTCAGGGAGTCACTTTTAGGGAGGGCAGCAAGTGGGGACAGGCTGGATCAATAATTTCTTTATTATTAATCATGGGGATTTTAACTCTACTTGCTCAGCTTCGGCGCGGGCTGGCACTTCTGCGGGCAAGGGACGGTTGGGGGAGGAATCGTTTACTCGGGGTCTTCGCGAGGCGCGAGGACCTCGGCGGCGAGGTCGGAAACACGGTCTGTTTTTGTGTGCTGTGCTGGTGGCCCTACTGCTTTCTTGAAGAAGAGTGATGGGGTCATCAGGGTCGGAGAGGACATGTCGCGGCCGGCGAATGCGACTGATTTTACTGGGGACATAACTAGCGGCCTTCGCAATCAATGGATTGCGGTGTTGCGCGGCGGATTCAAAGAAACGCTTTGAATTTCGTTTTAAGAATTGGGCTACAGTGGGGATTTTAAGGTCGAGATGGAGGATCTCGTTCCTAACATACCAGGGCGAGCCTGTGGCTTGACGGAGGAAACGGTTTTGTAGTGTCTGCATCCTATGGATGTATCGGGGCTTCGTGTGTGCAAAGACTGCACTAGCGTAAGTCATGATTGGCCTTATGCACGTCGTGTATATTCGCAACTTGCACTTGAGTGACAACTTGCTACGTGCGTTCAGAACAGAATGCAGCCTTCCAAGAGCGAAGGCGGCGCGTGAGCGCGCCTTCATAATGTGCTTATAGAAGGAGAGGTGCTGATCCATGATCACTCCTAGATATTTGGCTTGCTTCTCCCAAGGGATAGGCTTGCCAAACATGGAGATGGGCCGGGGGGGGTCGGGTCTGTGTCGCGGTTTCGAGAAGAGAACCGCTTGACTTTTGTCTGGGTTTACTTCAATCCTCCATTTTCTAAACCATGCGCCAAGAACATTGACTGCGGTCTGGAGTCTGGTGGATATCGCATCCTGACTGACCCCAGCGTAGTAAATGGCTGTGTCGTCTGCGAACAGTGCCAACTTTGCCAGTCTACGCTTGGGGATATCGCTAGTAAATAGCGTGAAAATGAGAGGGGAAAGCACGGCGCCTTGAGGGACGCCGGCGCGTATGGGGTGGGGGGAGGAAATCGCTCCCTCTATGCGATAGCGAAAGGTGCGGTTCGACAAAAAGTCTCGAAGGATGAGTACGAGACGGTCAGGCACGCCGAGTTTGTACAGCTTATATAATAAGCCGTTGTGCCAGACTTTGTCGAAAGCTTTCGCTATATCGAAGAATACTGCACCGGTCATAGAGCCGCGCTGGAAACCAGCGCTTATGTCTTCTACGATGCGGTGGACCTGTTGCACGCACGAGTGTTGGGTTCTAAAACCAAACTGCTCGTCGGGAATGAGGCCTTTCGTCTCGGCAAAATTTCTGAGTCGCTTATAAATAAGTCTCTCGTAGATTTTACCGAGCGAATTCAGTAAACTGATGGGGCGGTAGCTCGTGGGCTCGGACTTGGGCTTGCCAAGTTTTGGAATGCCGATGACCGTGGCTTGCTTCCACGCCTGCGGGAAGATGTTGTTGCTCAGGGCACCATTGAAGATGGTGGTCAAGAGCATGATCATGTGGGCGGGCAGCATCTGGAGCACCCTATTGGTGATTCCGTCAGCGCCGGGGGCCTTGCGGGGTTTCAGACCTTTGATGATCTCGTGAACTTCGTCCGGGGTGACGAGAGGTATTGGATCATCAGGGTCTTCGACGGGCGGGAGGGAGGCTCTGCGTTCAACTTCGGTGTCCACCTCATCGAGGTGTGCCTGGTCTACTGGCAGAGAACTGGGCGTGCACTGGGCTTCGAGGCTCTCGGCAAGGCATTCAGCCTTGTCGATGTCGTCGAATGCGACTGTGCCGTCGGGCCTGGTCAGGGGGGGCATGGAGGAGACTTCTCGGGATTTGAGATTCCTCTGAAGTTGCCAGAAGGCTAGATGAGTCGGCTCTAACTCGCTCAGCATTTTGTCCCAGCCAGCGTCACGAAGCTCTTTCATGCGCGTCTTCACAGACCTCTGCAAATAGCGCATGTGAGCCTTGTTCGCATCGCAAGGAAAATTGCTGTAGGCACGAACAGCTGCGTTCTTCTCATTTAGCAGTTCGCGTACATCGTCCGGCAACTTCCATCGATGGTCTTCCACCTCAGGAATTTCCCTTGAACAATCGTTCAGGACAGATTGTACGTGACCCGTGAATGAGTCGATCGCAGCCGTTGTGTCGGCGACAGAGTCGAAATGGTCGGGTATGGAATTCAAGTGGGGGGATGTGTTGGTTTTCAGCGAATCGCTTACTCGCCTCCAGTCCGTTACCACTTTGGTGCGGGGGAGTTGGTCTGTATCTGGGAGACCCGTTCGCGGGGCCAGATGCAAGACGACCGGACGATGGTCAGAGGTGAGCTCGTTTATTGCTTCTATGGAATCCAACCTTAAGTTGATTCGCTTCAGAATGGCAATGTCGAGTACATCGGGCCTGTGATTTACATCGTGGGGAAAGTGAGTTGGAGTCATCGGGGCGACGACATCAAAGACTAAGGAGGAACAGAGGTCATACAGGCGTTTTCCTCTAGTCGTTTGTCTGGAACTATTCCAAGCGGGGTGTTTTGCATTGAGATCGCCTGCTATGATAACAGAGTCACTCATGCCTAACAGGGCGGAAATGTCATCGGAGATTTGACTGAAATCTTCCGGTTGGGGAGTGGGAGGAAGGTAGGCTGAGACTATCGTGACGGGTTGATGACCCGTCAGGCCCAGTCGACAGACTGAAACTTCTAATCGGTTGAGGGTGGGGGGATCCATAGGGATGCAGTGTAATGACCTTTTATAGTAGATGAGTGTTCCACCCTTATGACAACGCGACCTGTCGTTGCGCACTATACGATAGTTTGCAATTTTCGGGTCGCGGTTGTAGGGTTTTAAGAATGACTCTTGTACTAATAATATGTCAATTTGATGGTCGCGGAGGAACTGGGCGATCTCATCACGTTGGGTTAGTAAACCGTTGGCGTTAAAAGTTCCTAGCTTTAGGGATCGGGGTTTTAGTCTCGCGGGGGCCGTATTATTCATTTTGCGTTGTTAAATTGGACGAGGGCTTGCGTAACATCGGGATACGCTTCGTAGATGAAAAAGACCTTCGCGATGTCTTTTTCGTTAACGGCTGCTTGTACCTCCTGTGCCATGCGGTAGGCACGGGGGGTACAGAAACGGAGAAAAATACTGTTCAGTGTGTTGAACACTGAGGCGCCGTTTATGCTGGTCGCGGGGCCAGCGGTTTGCCCAACTGCGGCTGCGGGGAGCGCGGCTGGGAGCGTCGCGGGGGTCGCGACGGCGGCGGGTACGGAAACGCGGGGGGGCGAGGTAGAGGGCGCGGGGGCGCCGGTACGCGGGTCCCTGAGCGGAGGGATGGGGGCGGGAGTGGGCCTAGCGGATGCCATCGCAGGGAATGCCTGCTGATGGTTAAGCTGGTTCCAGGGACTCGGCCTCTGAGGGCTGAGCCTGTCCGGGAGTTTGGACGAAGGGGCTTCCCTCTGCTGGCGGGCGTCGGCACGCTTCGCCAGTTTGGGAGAAGAGGATTTGGGTGCTTTCGAGCACCCTCTGTAGTTCGCGGGGTGACCGGTTTCACCACAAAGAACGCACGCCGGAGGTTCCGTGCAGAGGGCACGGTCCTTTGGCCGGGCACAGTCGGCTGTGCCGTGATCCCCTAGGCACTTGACGCACCTGGGTTTCGCGTTACAGTGTGACTGTGCGTGACCGTATAGCTGGCAACGGTGACATTGCCCGATAATCCCGGATTTACGCGGTTTTTCGATTTTTAATCCAGACAAGTGGCAAACCGTCTTGATCTGGAATATAGGGTTGTGTCCCTCAGAAGGAGGGCACACTACGAGCACCATGTCGAAGGGCACTCCGCGACGGGCTCGGTGCATGCGGTGCACCTCTAATATAGGGACTCCTTGGAGCTCAAGGTCGGCCTTGATCTCCTCGGTCGCAATTTCGGTTGGTATGCGTTTAATGACAACCCGCAATTGCCTGTCCTCTGGTAGTGCGTAGGTGTGAAAGGACACACCTCTATACCTTAACATTTTTGTGAGGTCCCTGTAGTCGCGCGACGTAGGGACCGTCACTTTGATACCCTGAAGGGTCGATCGGGCGCTGGTGTAGGCTATGCGAGCCTCCGAACACCATTTGGACACATCGGTCCACTTCCCCTTGTCCTGGATGAACACCGGGGGCGGCGGGGGCACCTTTTTCCCCGCAGCGGTGCGGGGCGCGACGGTGGGTGCAGACGCGGGTGGGGATGCGATCGGGGTGGGGGCCGCGGCGGGGGTCGGCGACGGCGGGGTGGGGGGGCGCGAGAGAAGGGACGCCGAGACGTCCGTCAGCGCGATCTTCGCAGCTTGGGAATTTCCGCAAGTCTTCTTCTTGCGTTTCTTCCCCTTGCCCTCGACAGTGGTGAAGCCACTCTCTTCAGTGGACGAGGGGGAAGAAACGGAAGCAGAGACTGCTGCTTGGTCAGAATTGGAGTCCGAATCACCCGTGAGGGTGTCGGTATCAGAGGGCGCGTCTTCGGCGTCCATTTCTTCGGCAGGCTCTTCCGAGAAGGCCGGAGAGGGAGGGCAGGCCGGGGCGGCCGGAGAAGGAGACCTAGAATAGGTCATGGGCGCAAACGTGGGCGCGGTCGGGATAGCGGTCGCGAGAGTGATCGCTGGAGGATTCACGGGCGAGTTCGCGGAGGTCGCGGGGATCGCGGGAGCGAGTAAAACGGGCGCGGGAGGCATAGCGCGGAATGCCTGGATTGTACGTTCTATATCATCCGGCAATTCGGGATGAGTAGAGAGGAGTAACCTCATTTCGGCCAAAAAGGCCGATTTTGAGGTTACCATGATCGCGTTTGGGAGCCTACTTTTTGCTCATAGGGAGCGGCCTAATTCCCTATAACTCCTATCAATCCTAACGTCTACTTCCCCGGGAGGATAGCCCGGGGATGTGTGGCCCTCCCTGCCGGGTGTAGGCAGGGGGGTGTGTACCTAATGGTGAGCCCTAAGCTTGTAAACCTGTTGCCAATCTTATTGTGCAACAGGGCCCTGACGTCCAATGCGAGGGGTGTAGACACACCCCAAAGACACTGGGTGAGTAGCTGGGGAGGCAAAACTGTCACCAGTACCGACTAGGAGATCCCCCAAGGCCGGTGGTCTGGGACCCGTCCGATTGATGCCTAGCCCTGAAGGGGTTCGGCGGGTGAGTCGGGTCAACACCCCCTCGGATTCGTTGACACCGTGAGGTTTCAACCGAGGACCACAAAAACAGTGGATTTTACCCGGAGAGGGCCAAGTGAATTTACACGAAGCTTTCTCCGACAAAGAAATAGTATGTCTTGAAAAAGACAGTTTTTGATTATATTAATCAGTGAAATAAATTTCACCAACTAATTAAATCGTCCGTAGCCGGGGCGGCTACAATGTTCGCAGCGGGGCGCAGCGAATCAGGAGAGCGGCGAGAGGTGAGTCACGCAGCAGGCAGGAGCACTTCACAACACGTCCGTTCGGGGCGAGCGTCGCGCGCAGAGTGTGTCTCGACCCACAAAATGGCCCGCTTTATATACAATTTTCCCTAAGGGCTCCAGCCAATCACGAAACAGTAAAATTCCGGTACACAAAGCTTAAGTACGGCGAAACTATACCGTAGTGAGAACCGTTTTTACACTTCTCGCGCACATAGCTTAAGTGTGTCGAAACTTTACCGTAATGAGGACCTTATCACAAATTTAATTATTTACAGTGTTTTCCTGCTTATATCTTATTATTTCACACATATTCACTAACGATAATGTCTCTTATATGCTCTAGAACACTTTGCACATAGTTTTCCCACAGTTTAAATCACTTTCACATACACAAGGCTCGGCGTTCGTTACAGCTCTCCCCCCGGCGCAGCTCGCGTAGCCTCTTCTATCTTCACGACGACGACGAGCTTGCTCACGGGGCGTCGGAAAACGCCGGTTCTGGTGCGCACCTCGACGACCCTGATGCCGCCGTCCGGTCCACGATGCGTGCGCTCGACGATTCCCATAGGCCAGGTATTCCGGGGTAACGTGTTGTCGACTATGAGAACCACGTCACCGGCCTGTATCGGTCGCACATTGTTCAGTGGTTCGCCGCGGGGTACTAGAGTGGGTAGGTACTCGCGTACCCATCGTCGCCAGAAGTGATCAGCGAGTGCTTGACTAACCCGCCAAGTTCTTCGGTCAGCTTCGTCGCACGGTCCCGTCGCTGGCAGTCCTCCTGACGATCCCAGTAGGAAGTGGTTAGGGGTCAGGGCCTCTGGGTCGCTGGGGTCCACACTGACGTGGGTCAGAGGCCTTGCGTTGATAGAGAACTCGGCTTCGGTGAGTAGAGTTCTTAAGATTTCTTCGGTCGGTGCTTTCTCTCGTAGCGTGACGTCGAGGGCAGCTTTCACGGAGCGCACCAGCCTCTCCCACGCGCCGCCTTGGTTGGGCGCGCCAGGAGGTATAAAGCACCACTCCATGCGATGCTGTAGTCCTTCATCTCGTAGGGCAGGCATCCACTCGGCGTAGGCGCTGCGAAGCTCATGATCAGCTCCGCGAAAGTTGGTCGCGTTGTCGGAGTACATAACTTTCGGCCAGCCTCTACGGGCCGCCATTCGTCTCAGCGCCATGATGGCTGAGTCCGTGGAGAGCGATGGGACGAGCTCGATGTGCACGGCGCGGGAAGTGAGGCACGTGAAGAGTGCACCCCACCTCTTCTCTCGACGGCGCCCTATCTTGACCGTCATTGGCCCGAAGTAATCCACCCCGCAGTTAGTGAACGGGCGGTGGAAAGGGTCAAGGCGGGCGCGCGGTAGGTTCCCCGTAGCCGGTGTTTGCGGCGCGGCTCTACGCCTCTTGCAAAAGGCGCAGTCCTTCTCGACAGCGCGTACCGTGGGTCGCAAATGGATGACCCAGTATCGCTGTCGTAAGTCGTTTGTCACACGTTCTCGATTGGCGTGACCCGCAGCGCAGTACTCCCGCAGTACGAGGAGCTTCGTTAGCTGATGGCGACCATCTAGGATGATTGGTCGTTTCGTCTCGTTCGGTGCAGAGGAGGCCTCGATTCGGCCTCGCAGTTTTAGGATGCCGTCTTCTAGCACTGGATCCAGACGATACAGTCGGCTCCCCTTGGCGATTGGGCGGGCAGACCGGATTCTCTCTATATCTTCGCTGAAACTGTCTTCCTGGGCTCGACGGATCAGCTCGTTCTCGGCTCGCTGGATATGGCGATGCTCCATCGTCGTTGCCCTCCGTCGACAGATGTCGGTGAAGGCGATGGCTCGCGCGGTGGTTCTCATTAAAACTTCGTACTTCGAAAAGCGAGCTGGGTTCGGTAGCCAGTTGTCCTGTTCTGTCTTCTCGTTGACGTGGAGGACTTCTTCTTCCCCTGGCTCGTTCGTTGACGCCGTCGGCCACTGTTCTTCTGGTAGGAGCAGGAAGTCTGGCCCCTGGAACCATCGGTCCTGTGCGCTGATGGGTGCGTCGACTAATCGGGTGGCGTCGTCGGCTATGTTACAGGCAGTAGGTAACCAGCGCCATTCCTCCTTCCGGGTCAGCTCCGCTATCTCTCCCAGCCGGTGCGCGACGAATGGTGTGTAACGTCGCATGTCGTGATGGATCCAATGTACCACGGTGGATGAGTCGGTCCAGTAGGTTGTCTGGCCGATGTCGACTCGATGTTCCCTTCTTATGACGTCGGCGAGCCTTGCTCCGATGGTGGCGGCCTGTAGCTCCAGTCGTGGTATGGTCTGAACTCGACGAGGCGCCACCTTAGCTTTGGCGGCTACCAGCACTACGTTCAGACTCCCATCGGCGTTCTTCACTCTCCAGTAGGCTACGGCCGCGTAGGCTTGTTCACTCGCGTCGCACATGATATGTAGGTCGATGCGCTCGTACCTCTGAGTCACGTAGCACCTTGGTAGTCGAAGTTGAGCGAGGTCGGGGAGTCTCGCCAGCCAGGACGCGAAGAGATCGTTTTCTTCAGCTGGAATCTGCTCGTCCCACGTAGTCTGTAGTCGCCACAAGCTCTGCAGTATGATCTTCGACCGTATGGTATAATGGCTCAGCAGCCCAAGTGGGTCGTAAATAGACATCACCGCGCTTAGAGCTTCTCGTTTGGTCGGTGCACGAGCCCTCGTTCTTACTTCGGCTGGAACTCGATTCATCGATGTGTTGAATCCCAACTCGTCCTTTTCCGCATTCCAGTACAGCCCCAGGATTTTGTTCTCGGGCTGTTCTCCCCCCAGTTGGTTGGGAGAGGTAGCATGTAGCTCCGGGGGCACGTCACGCAGCACTGTCTGGTCGCTGGAGCTCCATCCTCGTAACGTGAAACCCGCGTGTGCGTGTACCGTTCTTGTTTCGTCAACTGCCCTCCGTGCTTCCTCTGCGTTTTCATAGCTCGCTACCAGATCATCCATGTAATGGCTCTCCTTTATGGCTTCTAGCGCTCGTGGGTACTGCTGTCCATATACGTCCGCGTTGTAGTTGCGGACATAGTGGGCCATGTACGGGGAGCTCGCGGCGCCGAAGATCATGCTGGTCATCTTGTACTTTCTTGGATCCTGTTCTCGTTCGTCGCCTCGCCACAGGAACTGTTGCGCCGGTTGATCTTCCGGCCTTATTCTGATCCTCAGAAACATCTCTTGCACGTCCGCTGTGATGGCCACCCCCTTTTCTCTGAATCTAAACAGGATCCCAGGCAGTGACAGCAGTAGGTCGGGTCCCTCCAGCAGTTCGTCGTTCAGGCACACACCGTTGCTCCTGGCTGCTGCGTCGAACACCAGCCTGTGCTTCCCGGGCTTGTTAGGGTTCTGCACGGCGAAGTGCGGCAGGTACCAGCAGACGGCGCTCGCTTCTTCCGTCCCGTCGCACGGTGCTGCGTACCCCTTGCTCAAGAGGTTGTCGATCTGTCGGGAATATTCCGCTGCGAACTCTGGGTCTGCGTCCATCTTCTGTTCAATCTTCTTCAATCGGCGTAGCGCTTGACCGTAGCTCGAGGGCATGGTGACGTCGTTTCGTCGCCATGGCAATCCGACTTCATACCCGGTACTGATCTTCTTCGTTGTTCGCCTGACTATGTCGATGGCGCGTTGATCTGCTTCCTTAACTCTCGGCTTTCCCTGTATGCAGAGTGCGTCGATCTTGAAGTGAGCTTCGACTAGGTCGTGGAGTTCTCTGCTGCTCGTTTCCGTCGCCCGTTCGGGCTCGTAGATGTGCAGCACGTTCCCTTCCTGATGAATGGTCTTGCGTGGTGCGGTTCCGTGCACCACCCATCCCAGCTGCGTTCTCGATGCGGCCGGTTGATCGGGACGGCCGACCCGAAGTTCGCGGGACACGATACATTCCCAGTGGTCTGTCCCTACCAGGAGTCCGGGTCGTACTAGCTCATAACACACTTCTTCTGGCATCAGGTCTTTCAGGTGCTCGTAGTCCAACAGGGTGTGTTGGATAGATTGTTGGTGCAGTCGAAGATTCTTCATGGTCCTCGCTCTGACCTTGTAGTTATCGCTGCTCTTCAGGCCTCTGACGCGAATGTCCACCAGTTGACTTTCCCTCTCTTGTTGCGACATGTTGACTCCGTTCAAATGGAGAGGCTGCGTTGGTCCCTCCGCTCCGATGCTCGCTGCCAACTCTTCATCTATGAGTGTGATAGTGGCTCCCTCATCCAGGAGAGCGTGGGTCTTCACCTCCCCCCGTGGTCCAGAGATAATGACAGGGCACATTTTCAGCAGAACGGTTCGTGGTCCGATAACCGGTCGGGTTGCTACGGACAGGACCGCTTCCTCCTTCGGTTCGGTTGTCTTTGGGTCTTCCGTCTTCGCTTCTTGTTCCTGATGGAGGGTAGCATGGTGCGGGCGGCGACACTGACCTACGCCGCACGCCTTTTCTTTGCAGTTCATGCGTCTGTGTTGTTTTCGGATACACCTGAAGCATATCTTCTTCTCCTTCACGAAACGCCACCGCTCGTCCACAGTAAGCGCCTTATATTTTGGGCATTGCGTCAGGACGTGAGCTTGCTCGCACTTGGGGCACCTGTCCTTTTCTTCTTCCGCTCCCTCGACCGTAGCGAAGACGCTCGCTTTCTTCTTTAGTATCACGGCGGGTCGGGTCTCCTTTTTCTGACTTGCGGCGCTCGCGGACGGGGCGTATGTATATCGTAATGCTCTGTCCGCTTCCCGCATCAAGAAGCGAGACATCACGACGATTTCCGGTTCTGCCGCCCCTTCGTGTTCGTAGGCGAAGTCACACCAGCGGGATCGAAGGTGCGGGCTGAGCTTGTCCAATACTTCTCGCGTCATCATGGGGTTGAACAGGTAGCCTCTTCGATCGATTGTGCTCAGCACGCAGGTAATATTCTGCAGCTTGATGGCGAAGTTGTTCAGTTCAGTTGCTGATGCACCGGGCTTCGGGAGTCTCTTGAGATCTTCCAGAGCGCGATCTATGATTACTTCTGGTCTTCCAAAGCACTGCTCTAGGGTCTTCATGATGACGTCCGGATCGGTGGCCGTATGCAGAAGGGCAGCCACGGCGTCTCTTGCTTCCCCTTTGAGGCAGCTTCTCAACCTCTGGATGTTCTCTGCCGCCGGTATCTGGTACATGCTGGTTGTGTCCCGTACCGCTGCTTTGAACGGCAACCACTCGTTGGCCGCTCCGGAGAAAGTCGGCAGGTCTGTATGTCGAGGTCTGGGTCTGGCCATCTTTTCTAACGTGGCGGCCAGGTGTTCGATGCTATTCTTTCTGGTTGGAGTCGGTGATCTTGCTCGCGGTACTTCGAAGCGTATCTGCTTGGGTTCTTCCCTTATGTCCCGGGTTCCTTCTTCCCCTCGTGGACTGACAGGGTTTGTTCTCAGCCATGCGTCCACCTTTTGATGGGGTTCTTCACGTGGAAGAGCGGGTTCATCTTGTACGCTTTCTTCGTCCTGGATCACAGACACTTGCGTTGCTAGGTCCGCTTCCAACTCCAGTTCCTTTTTTCTGATGGCGGCCAGCTTCTCTGCCGCCTCCAATTCCGCCATCCGTAGTCGCGTTGTTATGCTTGTCGTTGATCGTTGTGACCTTACCGACCGGGTCGGTGATCCCATTCTTCGTTGCATCGTAGCGTCTGTTGTCTGTAGCCCGGATGGTCCCGCCGTGCTGGTGTCCGCTAATCTCGAAAACGGCGACGCCGGAGGATCTAATGAAAGTCTTCTTATCCTTTCGCGCTCGATTAGATCCGCTTCTCTACGGCGCGCTTCCCGTTCTTCAATCTCAGCTGCATCTCCTTGGCTTCGTGTGACCACCATCTTCTATGTTCACGACGATGTTTCAACACGATGACACTACCACACGACGACCCTTCAACGCGACGACACTCCAACCCGATGACGCACGACGCGTTGTCACACGATGCGATGATTCTTTAACACGATGGCGTTTTAACAGGGCGACGTTATACGGCGTGATGATGCTTCGTTATTCCTCCGCCGGCACTGATTCGTTTCTGAACGGCGTTATTACTTGCGGCGTACACGTACGTACACGTACACGTACACGTACACGTACATACGGCGCGTTGTAATTAACGATTGGATTCCCTTGATACAGCCGATCTCCTTTTCTCGCTCCTTTGCAGGTTGCTTCTAGTATTCTGCAGTTCGGTGGACCAAAACGTGGCTGCGGGTTCTTTGTTCTTGAGTATCCGCCGCTCGAAGGACCAGAATGTGGTGGACTGTATGTTGGGATTGAATTAAAACTTCCTTCTTCTTTTTGCACTTTATTCTTCAGGAGCTGGAGACCGACTGTCTCGACCCATTTTTTTTTTTTTTTTTTTTGGGTATGGCATCTCGCAGTTGACCTTGAGAGGCCGTGACTGCTTAACCGGGCTTTCCTGCGGTGACTTTTAGTTTTTACGCTAAGAGCCTCCAGCCAGGGCTTACAAACTAATTACTAAACCTACAGCAACTGCGCACTGAGGGCACCCCCTGCGGGGTACGAGCCTCGGCTCAGGGAGTCACTTTTACGGGAGGGCAGCAAGTGGGGACAGGCTGGATCAAATAATTTTTCTTATTATTAGATCATGGGGGTTTTAACTCTACTTGCACAGCTTCGGCGCGGGCTGGCACTTCTGCGGGCAAGGGACGGTTGGGGGGGGTTTCATTTACTCGGGGTCTTCGCGGGACGCGAGGACCTCGGCGGCGAGGTCGGAAGGACGGTTGTTTTTGTTTGCGAGCTGTACTGGTGGCCCTACTGCTTTCTTGGAGAATAGTGATGGGGTCATCAGGGTCGGAGAGGACATGTCGCGGCCGGCGAATACGACTGATTCTACTGGGGACATAACTGGCGGCCTTCGCAATCAGAGGATTGCGGTGTTGCGCGGCGGATTCGAAGAAACGCTTTGAATTGCGTTTAAGGAACTGAGCTATCGTGGGGACTTTGAGGTCGAGATGGAGGATCTCGTTCCTAACGTACCATGGCGAGCCCGTAGCTTGGCGAAGGAAACGGTTTTGGAGCGTCTGCATCCTATGGATGTAACGGGGGTGTGTATGTGCAAAGACTGCACTAGCATAGGTCATGATTGGCCTTATGCACGCCGTGTATATTCGCAACTTGCACCTTAGTGACAACTTGCTGCGTGCATTAAGAACAGAGTGCAACCTTCCCAGTGCGAAGGCGGCGCGTGAGCGCGCCTTCTTGATGTGCTCTGAGAAGGTGATGTGCTGATCCATAATCACTCCTAGATACTTGGCTTGCTTCTCCCAAGGGATAGGCTTGCCAAACATGGAGATGGGCCGGGGGGGGTCGGGTTTGTGTCTCGGTTTCGAGAAGAGAACCGCTTGACTTTTATCGGGATTGACTTCGATCCTCCACTTTCTAAACCACGCGCCAAGAACGTTGACTGCGGTTTGGAGCCTGGAGGCTATCGCGTCGGGATTTTTCCCAGCGTAGTAAATGGCTGTGTCGTCGGCGAAAAGCGCCAACTTTGCCAGTCTACGTTTGGGGATATCGCTAGTGAATAGCGTAAATATGAGAGGGGACAGCACGGCGCCCTGAGGGACGCCGGCGCGTATGGGGTGAGGGGATGAAATCGCTCCCTCTATTCGATACCGAAAGGTGCGGTTCGACAAAAAGTCTCGTAGGATGAGCACGAGACGGTCGGGCACACCGAGTTTGTACAGCTTATATAATAAGCCGTTGTGCCAGACTTTGTCGAAGGCTTTCGCTATGTCGAAGAATACTGCACCGGTCAACGTACCGCGCTGGAAGCCAGCGCTTATGTCTTCTACGATGCGGTGGACCTGTTGTACGCACGAGTGTTGGGTTCTAAAACCGAACTGCTCGTCGGGAATGAGGCCTTTCGTCTCGGCAAAATTTCTGAGTCGCTTATAAATAAGTCTCTCGTAGATTTTGCCGAGCGAATTCAGTAAACTGATGGGGCGGTAGCTCGTGGGCTCGGTCTTGGGCTTGCCAAGTTTTGGGATGCCGATGACCGTGGCTTCCTTCCATGCTTGCGGGAAGATGTTATTGCTCAAGGCTCCATTGAAGATGGTGGCCAAGAGCATGATCAGGTGAGCGGGCAGCATCTGGAGCACCCTATTGGTGATTCCGTCAGCGCCGGGGGCCTTTCGGGGTTTCAGACCTTTGATGACCTCGTGAACTTCGTCCGGGGTGACGAGAGGTAATGGATCATCAGGGTCCTCGACGGGCGGGAGGGAGGCTCTACGTTCGACTTCGGCGTCCACCTCAACGAGGTGTGCCTGGTCTACTGGTAGCGAACTGGGCGTGCATTGGGCTTCGAGGCTCTCGGCAAGGCACTCGGCCTTTTCGATGTCGTCGAACGCGACTGTGCCGTCGGGCCGGGTCAGGGGAGGCATGGTGGCGACTTCTCGGGATTTGAGATTCCTCTGAAGTTGCCAGAAGGCTAGATGCGTTGGCTCTAAATCGCTCAGCATCTTGTCCCAGTTAGCGTCACGAAGCTCTTGCATGCGTGTCTTTACAGATCTCTGTAAATAGCGCATGTGAGCCTTGTTCGCATCGCAGGGAAAGTTGCTGTAGGCACGAACAGCTGCGTTCTTCTCATTTAGCAGTTCGCGTACATCGTCCGGCAACTTCCATCGGTGGTCTTCCACCTCAGGAATTTCCCTTGAACAGTCGTTCAGGACAGATTGTACGTGACCCGTGAATGAGTCGATCGCGGCCGTTGTGTCGGCGATAGAGTCAAAGTGATCGGGGATGGCATTCAAGTGGGGGGATGTGTTGGTTTTCAGCGAATCGCCTACTCGCCTCCAGTCCGTTACCACTTTGGTGAGGGGGGGATGGTCAGATCCTGGGAGACCCGTGCGAGGGGCCAGGTGCATGACTACCGGACGGTGATCGGAGGTGAGCTCGTTTATTGCTTCTATGGAATCCAACCTTAAGTTGATTCGCTTCAGAATGGCAATGTCGAGTACATCGGGACTACGATTTACGTTGTGGGGAAAGTGAGTTGGAGTCATCGGGGCGACGACGTCAAAGACTAGTGAGGAACAGAGGTCGAACAATCGTCTTCCTCTAGTCGATGAAGTGTTACTATTCCATGCGGGATGTTTAGCGTTGAGATCGCCTGCTATGATAACAGAGTCACTCAATTCTAAAAACACGGCTAGGTCATCGGCGATTGGTTGGAAATCTTCTGCTTGAGAAGTGGGCGGGATATAGGCTGAGACTATTGTGACAGGTTGGTGGCCCGTCAGGCCTAGTCGGCAGACCGAAACTTCTAATCGGGTAAGGGTGGGGGGATCCATAGGGATGCAGTGTAGTGACCTTTTATAGTAAATGAGTGTTCCACCCATGTGACAACGCGACCTGTCGTTGCGCACTACACGGTAGTTTGCAATTTTCGGGTCGCGGTTGTAGGGTTTTAAGAATGACTCTTGTACTAGGAGTACGTCTAGTTGATGGTCGCGGAGGAATTGGGCGATCTCATCACGTTGGGATTGGATACCGTTTGCGTTGAATGTTCCTAGCTTTAGGGATCGGGGTTTGATACGCGCGACTATTTTGTTAGACATAGTGGGTACCGGGTTTTGGTTGGGAATCGAACACGGACTGCGTAATGTCCGGGTACGCGTTGTAGATCGCGTAAACCTGATTAAAGTCTCCAGCCCTAGTGGCTGCACTGAGCTCCTGTGCCATACGGAGGGCACGAGGGGAGAAGAACTTTAGGAACGTGCTGTTGATTGTGTTAAACACGTCCATAGGGTTCATGGTCGCGGGACCAGGGTGCTGGTTTACTGCGACTGGTGGGCGGGCGGCTTGACGCGCTGCGGAGCGCGCTGCGGGTGGTACGGCGGCGGCGGCGGCGGGCGCGACGGCGGCGGGCGCGACGACGGCGGGTGCGACGGCGGCGGGTGCGGCGGCGGCGGGCGCGGCGACGGCGGACGCGATGGAGACGGGCGCGTGGGGGTAGGGGAACCGAGTAGTTAGCGCGGGGGCGCCGGTACGCGGGTCTACGAGCGGTGGGATTGGAGCGAGCGTGGGCCTAGCTGAAGCCAACGCAGGGAACGCCTGCTGATGGTTCAGATAGTTCCAGGGACTCGGCCTCTGGGGGCTGAGACGATCTGGTAATCTCGCGGTCGGGGCTTCCCTTTGCTGGCGGGCGTCTGCACGCTTCGCTAGCTTGGGAGATGAGGATTTGGGTGCTTTCGAGCACCCCCTATAGTTGGCCGGATGGCCTGACTCGCCGCAGAGGACGCAACTGGGTGGTTCCGTGCAGAGGGCACGGTCCTTAGGACGGGCACAGTCGGCTGTGCCGTGGTCGCCTAGGCACTTTACGCACCTAGGTTTGGCGTTGCAGTGCGACTGCGCGTGGCCGTAGAGCTGACAACGATGGCATTGACCGATAATGCCAGTTTTACGCGGTTTCTCGATTTTTATGCCCGAGAGATTGCAGACTGTTTTGATTTTAAAGATCGGATTATGTCCCTCTGAGGGAGGGCAGACTACTAACACCATATCAAATGGCATACCGTGCCGGGCTCGGTGCATGCGGTGCACCTCTAATACTGGGACGCCTTGGTACTCAAGGTCGGCCTTGATGTCCGCGGTCTCAATCTCTTTAGGTAGCTTCTTAATGACTACTCTTATTTGTCGGTCTTCCTGCAGGGCGTACGTATGGAACGATACGCCTCTGTAGCGGAGAAGCTTGGTGAGGTCCCTGTAGTCGCGGGACGTCGGGACGGTCACCTTTATGCCTTGGGTCGTGGTCCTGGCATTGGTGTAGGCTATGCGAGCCTCGGCACACCATTTGGACACGTCGGTCCATTTACCCTTGTCCTGAATGAACACAGGGGGTGGAGGGGGCTCCTTTTTCCCCGCAGCGGTGCGGGGCGCGGCGGTGGGAGCGGTCGCGGTCGGAGTGGGGGCCGCGGCGGAGGTCGACGGCGGCGGGGTGGGGGGGGCGCGCGAGGAGGGACGCTGAGACGTCGGTCAAAGGAATTTTCGCGGCTTGCGAGTTACCGCAAGACTTCTTCTTCCTCTTTTTCCCTTTTCCCTCGACGGTGGTAAACACCTCTTCGGTGGATGAGGGAGAAGATTCGGAAGCGGGCGGGGCGTTAGTTACTACTAATTCGGAATCACCGGTAAGGGTGTCCGTATCTGACGGGACGTCTTCAGCGTCCATCTCTTCCGGAGGCTCTTCGGAAAAAGCCGGGGAGGGCGGGCATGCCGGGGATTCCGGGGCATCGGTGAAAGCGATGATCGCGGGAACGGGCTTGGGAATGTTCGCGGGGAACATAAGATGCGCTATAGGGCGGAGGACAATTCCGAGCTCTTGCGCGAAATTAGGATCCGTAGCTATGAAATGCTTTAGTCCAGTCAGCCATTCTGACTTGGACGGGGGTGCCATGTTACTGGCCATGGTGGGGGGGCCTAATATTCACTCATAGGGAGTGGCCTAAGTCCCTATAAAAACTCCTTACAAATCCTAACGGCTACTTCCCCGGGAGGATAGCCCGGGGATGTGTGGCCCTCCCTGCCGGGTGTAGGCAGGGGGGTGTGTACCTATTGGTGAGCCCTAAGCTTGTAAACCTGTTGCCAATCTTAATGTGCAACAGGGCCCTGACGTCCAATGCGAGGGGTGTAGAGACACCCCAAAGACACTGGGTGAGTTGCTGTGGAGGCAAAACTGTCACCAGTACCGACTAGGAGATCCCCCAAGGCCGGTGGTCTGGGACCCGTCCGATTGATGCCTAGCCCTGAAGGGGTTCGGCGGGTGAGTCGGGTCAACACCCCCTCGGATTCGTTGACACCGTGAGGTTTCAACCGAGGACCACAAAAACAGTGGATTTTACCCGGAGAGGGCCAAGTGATTCTACACGAAGCTTTCTCCGACAAAGAAATAATATGTCTTGAAAAAGACAGTTTAGACTGAATTAATCAGTGAAATAAATTCACCAATTAATTAAATCGTCTGTAGCCGGGGCGGCTACAATGTTCGCAGCGGGGCGCAGCGAGTCTTGATTGCGGCGAGAGGTGAGTCACGCAGCGGGCAGGAGCACTTCACAACACGTCCGTTCGGGGCGAGCGTCGCGCGCAGAGAGTCTCGACCCATTTTTTTTTTTTTTTTTTTTTTTTTTTTTTTTTTGATATGGGCATCTCGTAGTTGACCTTGAGAGGCCGTAACTACTTAACCGGGCTTTCCTGCGGGGACTTTTAGTTTTTAGGCTAAGAGCCTCCAGCCAGGGCTTACAAACTAAAAATTAAAACCTACAGCAACTGCGCACTGAGGGCACCCCCTGCGGGGTACGAGCCTCGGCTCAGGGAGTCACTTTTAGGGAGGGCAGCAAGTGGGGACAGGCTGGATCAATAATTTCTTTATTATTAATCATGGGGATTTTAACTCTACTTGCTCAGCTTCGGCGCGGGCTGGCACTTCTGCGGGCAAGGGACGGTTGGGGAGTCTCGACCCACAAAATGGCCCGCTTTATATACAATTTTCCCTAAGGGCTCCAGCCAATCACGAAACAGTAAAATTCCGGTACACAAAGCTTAAATACGGCGAAACTATACCGTAGTGAGAACCGTTTTTACACTTCTCGCGCACATAGCTTAAGTGTGTCGAAACTTTACCGTAATGAGGACCTTATCACAAATTTAATTATTTACAGTGTTTTCCTGCTTATATCTTATTATTTCACACATATTCACTAACGATAATGTCTCTTATATGCTCTAGAACACTTTGCACATAGTTTTCCCACAGTTTAAATCACTTTCACATACACAAGGCTCGGCGTTCGTTACAGCTGTTTTAATTTTAGGGTTAATATATTCCTTTATTTCATTAATTAGGTCTTCCTCTAGGTTTGACTCGGATAGCTGCACAGAAGTTCGAAGGTGGGTGTCAAAGGGTTTAGTCACTGTCGGCCGTCCTTTAATGTCCCCTACAATGGTCAAACATAGTTGACTGTGGAATTTGTTAAGTGGATCGTCAACGATAGGTATCTCTAGTATAGGGTTTTCACTGTCGGTGTGTGCGGTGAGAGTATTTGAGTTATCTAAGGTGGGGGGTCTGTCCGTCGGGTTAGCTATCATTGAATTAGTCTCCTCATTGTTTAACTCAATGCGGGATAAAGCGTCGGCATTAGTGTTGTTTTTTTCGTGACGTGGGGGTGAAACTGTTGGATGCGCTGCTGTTGAAGTTGAGGCGGTTGTCGGGTTTGCTAACGTAGTACTTATTGTAGCCGATGTTGACACTGTTGCAGATGTATCTGCGGCAATAATCTGACCTGCTGAGGCAGTTTGGGAAGTCCTAATATCTTGCTGCCCGGTAGCAACTCTCGTATATGCATCTAAATGCTTTTTTTTTAATGTGCCTTTAGATTGCCTGTCGTACCTTTATAACTATAACTGTCACCACAAACACGACATTTGGCTTTTTTGTCGACTAAAGGTCAATACCCACATATTAGAACAACCGTGGCCTACAGTGAACACTGATAAATAGTTCATGGAATTATAGCTTAAGTAGCTATGAACACCTTCTAGTACTTATCAGTTAAGAAAATAAGTCGCCAGTTGGAAATAAAACAATTTATTTTTATTTTTATAACATTTATTTTTTCATAAGCACAGACTTATTCTATACACTTACAATCACTTTTGAATGATGAATACATAATTCTTAACACAGTAATAATTCATTTCAAAGTTATTTAATAATTTTAACCTTTTGAATAGTCACCTTTTAAGTTTAAACAGCTATGGGGTCCATTTCATGCAGTAAAAATTGGTATAGTTATATCTTATGGATAGCTCAAAAGATTTTAGAGTTATTTTAGTTATTAATGAATGCTTATCATTTGTCCCAAATATCACCGCCACCTCTAAAAATACCACTAATAATACAAAAGATATCTAATCAAAACATGCTGATGTCAGTACATATTGAAATGATGCTGATACCAGAACATAATAAATATCAGCTTGAAGCGGCAATAGCCACAGATGAAGGCGTCAGACTGACAAGCGAGAGATAATGAGTTCGAACGGGTGGAGTTGCGCTACTGACATAGACCTACTGCTACCAGCCAGGAGGTCAATAAGAATATCACAAGAATTTATTTATACATTGCTAGTAATCTTTTAAAAGAGTGAGAAAAATATGTCAAAACCAAAAGTCATTTATTCAAACTAGGCTGGTGTCACTACTTTTTGAACGTCAAAATTACATAAGGCAGTCCCCCAAAACGCCCGTCCTTCACCACTTTCTAGTGCTTTAGCTGGAAAGAAGTTGCGCAACAAACTCCCCAGCAGCACAGCATGCTTACTCTCGACACTCGATCTCAATTCGAATTTGAAATTGTGATCGAAAACTTGTCATTTCGCACTCTTGAATGTTACACTAGCGCTCGATTGGAATCGTATTAGGTGGATTTTTTTGGAACTAAATGAAATCGGCTTTACTCGAACGAATGCACCTTTTCGCTACTCTTGACGAAATTTTGACGTTGACATATCGAGTTTGAAATCGTGTTTTGATCAAAGTTGAACGATTACAAAAAGGTTATTTTTTTCGGGATCGAGTTTGCTGTTCTGACTGATTTGTGAAGTTTTTATTGTGAATAATGGCACGTTTAGAACTTATTTGTGATATTTTGGACAATGCTCATAAGTTAGACATGAGGCAAAGGCGGAATTTGAGACGAATGGCGCGTTATGCAGACAGCGCGTTTGCCATGACCGATGATGAATTTAGGAAAAATTACCGATTGTCTAAGACGCTTTTCGAAGCGATTTATAAGGATTTGGAACCTTTGATGCCCCAACCTACTCGGCGTAGCGACATACCAAGAAAATACAAGGTTCGTAAACTCGCATGTTCACATAGTATTTTACTGAGGTATTTTTGAAGTTAGTAATACTACATAATTTTATTTTTTAGGTCTTGGTGGCTCTTTCGTTTTACGCCACAGGCAGCTACCAAAGATTATTAGGTGGGACACAAGGCACAATGATGTCACAACAATCAGTTTCTAGAGCAATAAGAGAAGTTACAAATGCTCTTAATGCGAATGAGATTTTAAATAAATGGCTAAAGTTTCCACATACTCGCCGACAGCGAGACTTTATTAAACAAAGGTACATACTTCTTTTTACCTTAGTAATGTTAAACAGTACCTATCATTCCATACTTTTCACATGTTGGTTTGATATTTTCAACTTATTTCTTAAGATTAATAAGCTAATAATAAATAACTTTTAGGTTTTATGAAAAATTTAGAATACCTGCAGTCACAGGATGTATTGATGGTACTCATGTGGCTATTGTAAGACCATCACAAAATGAAGAGCGGTTTTACAACAGAAAAGGTTACCATTCAATAAATGTTTTAATTGTGAGTTAGGTTGAATATTTTCTAGTTATTCCATATAAGTAACTGTAACTTTCTATAAAAAGTATTTCTTTGACAGATTAGTGACGCAGATCTCAATATACTGAGTGTAGACTCATCATTTGGTGGAGCCTCACATGATACTTTTGTTTGGAACCAACATCCTGTTAAAAATCACATTACAAATTTAATAAATGCAGGAGAAAGAGTTTTTTTACTTGGTAAGCATTTCATACAGTTGTTCATATTGGTTTATATAGGTATAATAATTACTAAGTGATTTTAATATGATTGCAGGTGATTCTGGTTATCCTCAAAGGGAATATATGATGACCCCAATACTGGATGCACCGCCAGGCTCAGCTGAAGAGTGTAATACTCTTCAGCTGAGCCTGGCGGTGCATCCACTAATCTGCATTGTGTGGCTCGCAATACCGTTGAGCGGACAATTGGGGTTTTAAAAAATAGATGGAGATGTCTTCTGGGCCATAGAGTTCTTCATTATCATCCTGACAAAGCATCTAAAATTATAAATGCATGCTGTGTTTTACACAACATTTGTAACCGAGCACGATTGGGTCTGGATGATATTGAGGATGCCGCACCACCCATGGGAGAAATGCAATTGGCACAGAGTGAGTTAGAAGTAGATCGGGGTTCTGCTTCTGTTGAGCTGCGCAGAGGCCTCGAGGCTCGTGCACAACTTGTTCAAGAACTGTGGATAGGTCGGCGTCTCCATTAATATTATTATTTTGTTATGTAAGAACTTCTCACCTTTTATTTTGGTATTATGCTTTATTTACATTTTTTTATTTTATTCTTTGTGCTTGAGTTAAGTTTTCATTTTATTTATTGGTATATTGGCATGGCTAGCTGACATGATAAATTGTTTAATTAATGTTCTGTGTCTTGTTATGTTTATTACTTTGCCTATCTTTGTATAGAATCAAGTCTATCTAACTAAACAGACAGCTGTGCTGCTGGGGAGTTTGTTGCGCCACTTCTTCTTCACAGCTAAAGCACTAGGAAGTGGTGAAGGGCGGGCGTTTTGGGGGACTGTCTTATGTATTTTGACATTCAAAAAGTGCTGTTTGTCAGCCTAATTTGAATACATGACTTTTGATTTTGATTTCATTGTGTGCAATTAAAATCTTTATTGAATGAATCTTCTTTTGTCTTATTTTACTCTCTTATAATATTTATTGAACAATAATAAAATACAATTTAACTTCTAACTCTAAACTAGTACCTACTTAAAACCCTAAAGTACCTAATAATAGCTTAAATTACTGCCTATTTTGTCTCAGGGCATCAGCAATGTTATTGAGAGCATTTGCCACAGTTTGAGAGCTTTCTGATATGGCTCTTGAGAGTCCCTCCATCTGTTCTATAGCATGAGATAAGGCCCTTGCTGTGACAGTTTCTGCTTCAACCCTCCGTCTCTCTATCTCTGCGAATCTCTCCCGGTCTTGATCCAACATAGTCCTTGATCGGATAGACGGTGCTGGGGGCAGGCTGCTCCTTCTAGGACTATGTTGTCTTGGTGTTGGAACTGACAAATAAAATAACATTTATTTAAGTTTTATTACATAATTAAACGAACTTACCTGAAGTGAAGTTCTATTGTAATTATACGAAGGGCTTAGTCCGAGATATCTTCTATATTCACTGTGTAGTTTCACAATCCTCGCATTGTGTGTGCCGCGAAATTTAGAGGAAGCGAAAAGCTTCGTATCCAAACAGAAAAAGGCAGTCAGCTGTCAACACTATATCTGTAAGTCATTCTTTTCAGAGCATTAGATATAGATTATGATTTCCAACCTGACTCTCGGGACATACATAACATATGATTAGGTATGAAAAGGGTGGTTGGGAGATTGATATCTCGGACTAAGCCCTTCGTATAATTACAATAGAACTTCACTTCAGGTAAGTTCGTTTAATTATGTAATTATACTCGAGCTTAGTCCGAGATATCTTCTATATTCACTGTGTAGATGTTTAGAGAATTGTTGGAAATCATAAACTAATATGGTTTAGTATGCAATCAAAAACAGGATTCAATAATAATCAGTTTAATGTGATTTATCACATCGTTTCAATAATTAAAGTTTTAATTATACTTCTCACTAGTTAATTAAAAATTAAACCTTAACGTTACAGATGGCTTTCGAAAAATTATAATTGTCATTATCTGCACATAAGGGTCTATTATAATGATTTGCAAAAACACTTGATCCTGCCGACCAACCAGCAGCCTTAAATATGCAGTCCAACGTTACACCTTCTCTACTTGCCAGAGACGTCGACGCATGGCGTGTAGAGTGAGGGGTAAACTTTTTTACGTCAATCCCACACTCAGTCATAACTTGCCTGATCCAGCGACTTATGGTTTGATTACTGACACACTTATGTGGTTTTTTAAAAGAAATAAGTAGCTTGTCCGAGTCTACTTCTCTGAGTGCCCTAGTATGTTCTATATAATATTGGAGTGTCGATACGGGGCAAATTTCTGGATTCGTATCCAAGGAAGGAAGCTTTATAACGACTTGATCCTTACACGGGGTCGTTGTTTTTAAGAAATCGGTAATTGCTATTTTGACACCATTGTTTGTGAATTCTATGTTGCTCAACCGGATAACGGACAATGTTTGAATACGTTGAGCAGTTGTGAGAGCTAATAAAATAACCAATTTCTTGGTTAATTTTTCTAAGTTAAGGCTGCTGTTTGGTGACCAATTCTGGATATAACTCAAGACAACAGATGGATCCCATGTGTCGTTATACTTAGGTCGAGAAGGTTTCAGTTTGAAAACTCCCTTCAAAAATCGCTTAATTTGTGAATCTGTTCCTACCCTTGCATCTATGATAAGAGAAAGCGCTGAACGACAAGTATTAAGAGTAGCGTACGAAGCGCCTTGTGATAACATTTCTGTGAGAAATTTTAAAATTTTGGGTATTGACAACTCATATATGTTTTCTCCGTTACAAAATGACCACCATTTTTTAAGTGCTGTTGTATATTGTTTAATAGTGTTTTGTGATAAGGAAGCTACCATGACTTCTATTGTTTCATCAGGAGTTAGTTTTCTCTGGAATGCTTCCCTGATAAGATGCAGGCTCCCAGGGAAAGATTGTTGTACAGGGGGTGTAGTGTTCTGAAAGGTGATATTAACAAATCTTTTGATGGTTTGAATTGTAACACTTCTGACGTGGCTAGTTCAGCTATGAAGGGATACCAGGGTTGTGAGGTCCATAGAGGAAAAACTATGATACCTGTTGCCTTATCACAAATAATTTTTTGTATACATTTAGGAATTAAAGAAAACGGAGGAAAAGCATAAAATAAGTTAAATGTTGACCAGTCTACAGTAAAAGCATCGATATTCTCTGCATAAGGATCTCTATGCCAAGATATATATCTCTGGCATTTTTTATTTGCTCTGGTTGCAAACAAGTCTATATCGGGTTCTCCCAGTGACTTAGTAATTTTTAAAAAACAATTTCTGGCCAATTCCCATTCTGAATCTACATTTTTTATTCTGGATTCTTGGTCAGCTTCTTTATTTTCTTTTGACTTTATATAAGAGGCAAACAACCATATTCTACGGACCTCACACCACTGCCATATGTCCCTAGCCAGAGAATTAAGTTTTGGAAATTGAATACCTCCCATTCTATTAATGTATGCAATGGCGGTGGTATTATCTATTCTTAACAATATCTGACAAGAATGTAAATCTCTGGCAAAACATTGTAAGCCTAGAAAAGCAGCTAAGAGTTCCAGGAAGTTAATATGGTTTTCCTTATCATTCAAAGTCCAAAATCCATTGGCAACTTGACCATTACAGTATGCTCCCCAGCCTGTCGGTTTATTCCCATCTCGGCACCTTCCCATCTCGGCACCCATGAATTTATTTATCTTGTCTACGAAAAATTCCCATTTCGGCACCCTCTCATGAAACATTTTAAGGTACACAAAAAGAAACGGAAACACAGTATCAGTATAGTAAGTAAATCAACTTTATTATTCATTAAATCATTTTTGTTTCTTTTTAAATTACCATTTTCACAGACAAGCCCTTGAATCGCTTTTTGGAGGCTCCATTATCTCTGCCTTGGCAGTAACATAACAAATTTTAAAATATATGAAAAATTCACGGTTCGTAGGAATAATTGTTTTAAAATCTTTCCAGCAATTATGTAAAAACATATTACAAAAATCAACAGTTATTATGTACAATTAACGTTTAATCAGTATAACCGGGACGTAGGCAAAAGGGCGTCCATACTTTGGGGACTTCCATACTGGTACTAAATGCTAATTGCTATAACTCGCTGTACATTCATTTTCAGTCTTAATTATCACATAAATCGGAATTGTATATTTTCATACCTACATAATAGGTAAAAATTCTAAATATAAAAAAATATTAGTCTTAAAAATATCTGAAATAATAAAATCACCGCAAGTTGTTACTCTTCATACAAAAAACAAACTAATAAAAAAATATTACACTAATCAACAGTTGTAAATAGACTATTTTTTAATCTTCTATATCACAGAGAAATCAACATATAAAAAAATATTAGTCTTAAAAATATCTGAAATAATAAAATCACCGCAAGTTGTTACTCTTCATACAAAAAACAAACTAATAAAAAAATATTACACTAATCAACAGTTGTAAATAGACTATTTTTTAATCTTCTATATCACAGAGAAATCAACATTGTACATAATTTTCTTACAATAATAGCAATAATTTTAAACATTACTTATCAAAAATAAATAAAATCACAGTTACTTTGTCGTCGTCCACGAAACAAATATGGCAATTATTGCAGACAGTTGTTCTATGCAGCTTTTTAAATTTATCGAACCATTTTCATAATTTGCTACAATTTGGTTGATTTCGGCATGGGACTTTACGTATTTCTCTTTTTTCTTGGAAATAGGAATGTTACACTTGAAAAATTTGATCATTTTAAATGCAAACCACCTTGTATCATGTTTCACGACACTTAAATATTTGATTCAAGTAGGTCGTTTGCCGACACGCCTATTTAATCTCCCATTCCAACCTTCTACGCTATTGGTGGTACGGTGTCTCTCGCCGTAACAACACCATTTAGCCATCCATTCTCTTGCTTCGTTTGGAGGTCCATTTTCCAGCCATTGTTGAACCATGTAATCGTTGAATTTGGTGTAGTTAGGATCATCATAACTGAAAGGAAATAAAAGTAATAAATAAATAAAAAATACGAATGATGTACCTAGCATGTCAAAATTAATAGAGATAAGTGCCAAAATTAAGCATACCTGTCTTCCATAATCAGTATGAATCCCTCTGCTATTGCCGGCTGAGGAAGTAGCGCCAGCGCCACACATTTTTTAATGTGGTTTACGGATTCATCATGATTGGTTAAATAAAGGGATTGCGCTTTACGTAGTAAGCACCGTGTGTAGTGTACAAAGCATCCTTTTATAGTCGCCCTTGGAAAAACTTTTTCTGCAGCCTTGATCGCTGCAACTTCGTAATCAAATGTCATTTTATTCGGCTTCATCTTTGGAAAGACAGTACGAATCAACTCAAACATTATTTCGTAGGTTTTCATGTTTTTGCTGATTAATAGGCAATATAAAAGAGGCACTATATTCGTATGTCGCTCTGAACTGCCCAGATCACCCGATATGACATATAATTGTTTAAAAGGACTTGGACAACATTTGAAAGTGCCATCAAGAAAGAAATGTTTTACCCGGTAAATGCATTTCCGGGTTTGTCGACTTGAGAATATTAAAATTCTGTCTTCATCATCACTATAGTCAGCGGTCAAACATTCTTTATAGTCCGGTGGAATGACTACCTGACTCGCAATATCATATTGAGTTTTTGAAACTTTTAAATGTTTATTACGATGCCTGTACAGTCTTGATTTAATATTTTCAAGATCTGGTAACACTTTTGCAACACGAACGCTGCGGTTTTTTTTACAGGCGACTTTTTCGTATATTTGAGACACGGACGACATATCGTCGCACACTTGTTGTTCACACTGATATATGATATCTTTAACTTTATTTTTTTCAAAGTTTGGCACACACTCGGGTGAATGTCTGTTTTCATTTAGCACTATGTCACCTTGTACAGTCATACGCCCATAACACCCGTATTTTATTTTTGAGTTCACGCATCGCCACCTTGTAGAGTCCTTATTTTGCTTTTGTACATAGTATTGATGACCTGCGTGTAGAAGTACCTTTTGGCCACGTTGGGACTTCACATAATTTAGCACTGATCTCCCATTACTTGGTCCTGCACTCATTATTATTTCGTAACTCACTTGAACTTAAAACGTGACGATCCGTTTATCTCTAAAAAACTAGAAATACTGATAAAATGACTGAAGAGTAAACACATGCATAACGACTGTAATTGTACATTAAACTGGCTTGGCACCGGCCGCATTGCTAATTGTCTCTATCTCGCTCTTTCTTTTGTTAGTTTGCGCTATTGTCTTATTATACTATCTGGACTGAGCACTTCTAATTTAGTATTACACAAAAATGAACCATAATGAGCAGTCGTTAGGTTTACTTTGGTTTGACTGTCTTAACCGAGGCGAAAGAGATAGCCAGAAAATATGACACTTACTTACTTGCTTACTTATTACTTGCGTATTTTTTTTTAAGACCCATGAAAATATATTTTACTTTGTTCACTAAACACTAAAAATTTAAAATTAAACTTATTTTATAGGTATTTTTTTTTACATTTTTTAGTTTTGAGTCAATTTGATTTACTCACTATACTGATACAGTGTATCCATTTTTTGATGACTCTACATAACAACGACTAATGACGGAGTGCCGAGATGGGAATTTTTCGTAAAGATGATAAATTAATTCATGGGTGCCGAGATGGGAAGGTGCCGAGATGGGACTAAACCAGCCTGTCCTTGATGCATCTGAATTTATTTCTAAAGAAAAGTTGTACTGTCTTATTAGATTTTTTGATATCTTAATTTTATTTTGCCACCATTTCAAATCATTTTTACAATCATCATTAATGTTCATAATTGCATCAAAGTCATTGTTTTTTGCACTTAAGGCCTGATATTTTTGCTGTTCAAATGTTTTAGTGTATAAAAAACCATAAGACACAGCTGGGCAACATGCTACCAGGGTGCCAATCAGTTTTGCAAATTCTCTTATAGGACATTGGTCCATCTTTAAACATTTCTTAATCAATGAAGAAATTGCTTCTCTTTTCTTAGAAGTCACTGACAATGTCATTTCATTTGTATTTACTATAAAACCTAAAAATTCCGCAATCTTGGTTGGGACAATGACACTCTTTTCCTTATTTATAATAAAACCTAGGCATTCCAGTAACCTTATGGTCATCTGACAGTTCTCTAAACACTCTTGGTAAGAATTACCAATACATATAATGTCATCAAGATAAATAACTGATTTATAACCTTTTTTTCGTAGAAAATTTATAACTGGCTTCAGCAACTTAGTGAATGTGAAAGGAGCAGTACTTAGACCAAATGGCAAACAATTGAATTCATACATTATATTCTGAAACCAAAACCTTAGGTATTTTTTATCTGTACCCATTGGAACTAAGAAATATGATTCTTTTAGGTCAATGGTACACATAAAATTATTTTTTGAAATTTATTTACAAAGAGTTCTCATATCTTCAATTTTGAAATGTTCCTGTGTTATAAATCTATTTAAACATTTTAAATTTAAAATAAATCTAACTTCCCCATTTGATTTGGGTACAGTGAAAATCTTTGAAAAGTATTGTCCTTTCACTGCCATACATTTTGTAAGTACTCCAAGTTGTAGAAGTCTATTTATTTCTTTTAATATTATAATATTGTCTGTAGCAGAAAAACTTGAATTTTTAGGAACACAATTTTGGTAGGGAGCCTCTATAAAGGGTATTTTATAGCCTTTGAGCCAAGATAAGGCTACTTTATCCTGAGTTATTTTTAACCAGCAAGAATAGAAGGACTTAAGTCTACCAGCAAAAGTATTTACCTCTAGGATTGTCGGACAGGCGCCTTGACTGGAGGACGTTGTGGGGGTCTCGGCTTGTAGCTCTGTGTCTGGTGATACCTGCCCCCCCCCTCCCTGTTTGAACTGTGTCATATTGGCACGAGGAGGGCCCTTGTAGTTTCCCTGTTTCCTGGGAAAACTCTTGGGAGACTGAGTTGGCCTATAAGTTGTATTGTATGTATTTTTCCGATTGGAGTTATTTTGTTTTAAAATTGTACCAGCCGATTTCTTAATGGCTGTAGCCGATTTAACATTTTCATTGAATTTTTCTCCAAAGAGGAATTCGTCACGTTCTTGGTTTTCCAGTTTTTCCAATGTTTTTGTCCAAACTTGGAATCACCAGCTTCTTTCTAGTGATAGTGTCTTGATAATGGAGGTCCGTCAATATGCGTGTCACATCACTGATTGTTGAAATCAGATTTATTCTGTCGACATCACCTTTAATCAATTTGTCTGTTGCACACAACAAGGCCGCTGTTGCAATACCAATCTGTTGTTGTCGATCTTGAACTCGCTTGTCTCGGGCCTTCATAGCATCGTTTAATAGTCCTTCCAGCTCTTTGTTGAGCTTTGGAGCATCTAAAAGCTTCAGATTAGCAGGTACTAAATATTTCTTTAGTAACTCCTCCTTGATGTCTTGATTGAGGCCCTTAGTAATAATCCCTTCGACCCTCTTAATTAATTCTAAATGGATTTCTGGCCCATATTCCCTTTCAGAGGATAAAGTCTGCCCTAGGGCCCTTATTATGGAATCATCCAACACTTCTGTTGCGGGGTCTTCATTATCTATTGTGTTATCTACACATTCAGCACCTATAAATAGACCAAACAATGTTTGCTTTAACTAGTACTCAGCTACCAGCTGTACATTATTACATAAACAGTCCAAATAAATATAATTCCAACAGCTACTAGCTGTATGTAATAGGCTGCTGCGCGTATGCCTAATGCCACCCCGTGGCAGTTTAGTAAAGAAAACTTTCCTTTACCGAAAACTAATTAACACACAGCCACCGGCAATGAGTCATGAAATAACAACGTTCTAAAAGTTCTAATGTAGCAGCGCTGTACACGGTGGGATATCCCCGTGGCGATCTCACTCCACCGGAGTGCCTTTATAACATGTACCACATGTCATAGAAAACAAGGAGGATCACTAGACAAGTTATGTCTTGTAGAAAAAACTTGCCTGTAAGCTCCGTGACGGGCATTTCAATATCACCAGCATCACTTTCTGCCCCGCACAAAGATAATGGTGTTGGTGATGGCGACGAAGACTCGTCTGGTGATGGTGAACGATTTTCACTCGATTTGTTCTTATTTTTCTTTAATTTCCTTTTCAACTTCTTAATCTTCCTTTGGTACCTTTCTTCCTTACACTCACACTTTCTTTTCGGCATTTTTGCAGTTAAGAACTAATAAAAACGGAATTCAGTTTTTATTTTGTCAATCAAACACACACGGCGCGAAAATAATGAATGACTTACAGATATAGTGTTGACAGCTGACTGCCTTTTTCTGTTTGGATACGAAGCTTTTCGCTTCCTCTAAATTTCGCGGCACACAGAATGCGAGGATTGTGAAACTACACAGTGAATATAGAAGATATCTCGGACTAAGCTCGAGTATAATCATCATTAAAGATGGCACACATAGTTTGAAAGAAATTACCTCTCTCAGTCTCCACAATTTGCACAGGAGAAGCACGAGACTCCAATTCAGTTGCATCCATATCAAAATCTTCGGTTGGAATGATAATTTCTAGTTGGATGTCATTCTGGCTTTGGCTCTGCAATTATTTAACAAATTGCAGTTTAAGTACTTCATTGTGAAGGTGTTATTTTTCAAGTTTTTGAAAGTTTACCATTTATGTATGAATATTTATAACTCAACTGACTTACTGTGGATGGAAACGGATTGGCAGCAACATGGCTGTCTCCTGTAGCAAACTGAAGGCCCCCCATCACTGCTAATAGGCGTTGGTCCATGGGTGTTAATGCAGGCAAATTGTCTGCAGTTCCACCACCTGTACGCCTCATCGACTGTGCGTGCTGGGCACAAGTCCTCTTCAGGGTAAACTTTTTGTCAGCCCAATACTAAAAAGGAAATAAATGTACCGATTATTGTAACTGTTGCCATAAATTAAGTGAAAAAATGATAATTAGTGTGTAGACAGTACCTTAGCCCAGCCTTTGCCATCTTTCTGCGCACCGCCTAGTGCATTTAAAGATACTGCTATCTCATTCCATTTTCGCTTTGTCTGCTGCTTAGCTTGAGCAGTGCGCAAAAGCCCCTTGGCAATTCCGGGGTTCTGCACCAGGAAATCCACAAGGGTCTCCAGCTGTTGTTGTGATGGCCTACTCATACTGTAAGAACAATAAATGTTTGTAATAAGCAAATGTTTCATTAATTACAATTTAAAAGAATTACAATAATTATATTTAATAGAATTATGGCCTTACCTGGATATTTTCGTCTTCCTCGGTTGAATACTTCACAGTACAAATAACTTGAACTTGTGCATAAAAATGTTCTATATTACGTTCCACACTAACCACTCGACATTTTTTAGATAACATCGCTTTAAAACTTTATACTTATATCGTTCCTAACACTAATAATTCACAGCTTTTATCAAGTAGGAACTTTCAAGTGGTTGACAAATGCGCGGGAAGTTTATTTTTAATGTAACAAAACGTAAACGTAGGCAATGACATTCACAATGAGCCATTGCTGCCTAAGTAATTTGTGTTAAAATACATATCAATGCAAGCAAAGAACACTTTGATGATATTTTATGTTAAAATCAATATAAGTGCAATTTTATTTATAGATTTACTGAGTTATTCAATATTTTTAAATTTGGTAACTAACGTTTTTATTTCTATGGCCACCCTGTGTCAATCAGTGTAGTCGAACATGCAGTCGATTCCAATCTCAATCTCGACTTCGTTCAAGAGTGCCAATTTTCTTGAGATTGGAATTGAAACTGGATTCGGATTGGCATACGATCGAGATTAGGATTTATTTCAAGAGTAAGCCTCCAGCTGTCTGTAAAGTTAGAAGAACTTGATTCTATTCAATGGAAGGTACTTATATTTATATATATGTGCGTATATATATATTTATTTATGTGTACGTATAAGTATATTTATTCTGTACTATCATCAGCATCATATACCAATAAGACACTGTCCAAAAACTGTGCTGGAGGAACTATATTAGTTTGATGCCGTGCCCACCCAAGATACCAGACAACAGACATAACGTGGGCACAGCATCCTACAGTCCTCCGGCCTACAATACAATTACAGCAGTAATGACATATAGCTGCTCTTCCAGTGGTATTATTTCTTATTAAAATATAGACAAAGTATGTCTTTCGGCTAATATGCCTGCTTTGGATTCGGGCCCTTAATAATAAGCAATCATTTTGAAAAAGTGAACCTTCCAAAATACTGGTTCTCCTATCATTAGAAACCTCAATACGATAACATCCATTTAATCTAATGTGCTCTCCATAATAAGACCTGGCTTGTTTTAATTGATATGTCCCACATACAAACATAATTAAATCACTTTCAGTTAACTGTGGGAATTCTCTTACATTCTCTGTTATGACTTCAATACTTGAAAAATTAACTCTTACTCGATTTAAATTCCTTTCTTCAATGAAATCTGACAGATCATTATTTCTATACCGATTTTCTTGAACTGTCTGTAATATTTGTGCTGCGTCGTCCCTGTCCCTATACCGAAGATGAAACCTATTAATTAATGAAGCAGCTATAGAAAAGTCTACCATTAAATGGCTAGAAGCTCTATTGAAAAACGTTTGACGAAATAATTTAAACGATTTTAAAAAAAATCCGTTAGTTGTTTCAACTACCCACCGGCACATAGTTACCATTCTTGATTTATTGGCATTAATAGTAGATAGCTGTGTTTCACCCAGTCGTAGGGACAAGGGTATATGTACACTATAATTACATCTCTCTAATAATGGGATGGAATCTCTAAAGCCCCTATCCAGTATAAACACATCTCCACTTTGAAAAAACTGTCTATATGGACCATTTTCATTAGAAAATTCATTTTGTAGAATATCCGGGTCTGATGTTGTTGCTGGATAGGGGCCTAGAACATCTATAATATACCCATCTGAGCAAACAAGTAAAAATGGCTTTACCAAGTTTCGATATTTATGTAGAGAATAGGTGTTTTTTTGGTATAAATAATTAGAGCTTTTTTCGATATAAATGTAAGTCCCATCAGCAGTAACAACTGGATGACGTTCCTCTGTTCCAAATAGACCATTTGGTATTAATAAGTTTCTCTGAGAGATATCTGCCCTAGTCAAATGGTTTAATCCTAGGTTTTGGGGCACAAAAACTTGGTGTAATATCTCTCGGGCCATTTTCATTAAACGTTCTAATGTACTTCGCGGTACCCTTAACAAAGAAGCAATACGTTCGTCGCTTTCCCCAGTTCGTAATTTGATTAAATATGCCGGCTAGGGCAAACCTTCCGTTATACTTGGTTGAAAGGCTGGGGACTTCAGCAAGTAATTGGTTAAATTGTGCTTTTGATATCCCAAGATAATAATGCACTATATGTTCTGGGATTTCATCTATATTATGAAAATCTAAATGTGCATACATATTCTGCTGCAGCAGGGAAGCAAACTCTTCAATGTGGGATAAACTAAAAGTTTGTATTGGGTTTTGTGTAAATTCTCCCAATAGGTCCCATGAGTTGCTTGTTAAATGATAATTGCAAATTCTACATTGTGCGGGTACATAATATTTATAATCACAGAAAAGTGTTACTCTTAGTGATGTCGGAACGGTAAGGCGAGGACGATCAGTACCTGTACATCCAGGGAAGAAGCAGCAGCGCTGAGTATCAGGTGCTCTTACATAATTGGGTAAAAATATTGTGGATTCTATCCCTTGCTCTTGAGGTGTATTTTGTGTAGATTCACTTCTTACAGTACTGTCAAGGTCTACAGTCTCTTCATTTAAATTCACTGACTGGTTACTCGAACTGATAGAATGTGAACGTGAACGAATTGCTCTATCACTTCTCTGCCAGCAAGTCTGACAGATGCGAGACGACCTCAGCAACTGGAACAAAGTAATATATGTCTTTTAGGTACAATTACTAGCCAGTTTAAAATGTGTACCTACTTTTAATAATATTTTTTACGAATTAATGATAATGTTTATCCAGGTAGGGAATGAAGCTATACATCTTAGCGTAGTAAGTAAGAGCACTACGGCTACGGCTAGACCAATGAATTATTGAATATAATAATAACACCAAATATTTCACACCACAGACTGTAATATAAGAATTATTTATTTGAAACCTTACCTGACGTGGAGCAATTTGTCTAGAAATATTGTCCCTTATTTGATTTTCTCGTGGAGAATCCTGAGACAACAGGTGACTTCTTTGTCTACGTAGTGAGCGACCACAGCCAACAAAAATGAGGCGTGCAGCAGAAGGTGAGATGCGTCCTGCTGGATGTCTAATTTCATTCCATGCTGCAGTCCAACATGAATGACAAACAAAATCATTGCTTGAGATATTTACCTGAAAATTCTTTTTAGATTATTTATTAATATTAATAACACAGCAAACAATGAGACAGAATGAAATGGGTAGCATAAAATAGTACATTGTTGTAAGATTCCGTTAGTTTCTCATTTTTTTTTTTTTACTAAGTATGAAAATGTTTCATACTAAATGAAATTACTGAAAGGTTGCATAAGTAGGTACTGGTTGTTGTTATCATAGTTTTCTAAAGGTATTGTTTAATATATGCTGAATAAAGGCCTTACCTGTTGTGGAAGAACCCATTGCTGTACAATTGATCGTACTTCCACAATTTCTAATTGATGAGAACGCAAGCGCCTCATATCCACTCTACAATTCGCACAGCGAACGTTGCTTGCACCGGTTAATCCCCGCGACGACGTGCTCGGGAGAGCAGAACTGCGCAAGTCCTTATTCGCGCCGGAATAATCATTACCAAAAGCGGGACGAGAGTCCAAATGCGTGCGAGGGTCGTCATTAGATGCGGGGCCAGCAGTCAGGGTTGTCATTCAAAGAAGAGCCAGGGTCCACGTTCGCGCGAGGGTCGTCATTCGGGTAAGGTTGATCGGAGTCCATTGTCGTAAAAAAGGTCACAAAATAGCACAAACCACGGCAAAAGAAAACTACGATAGTGATACCTACACCAAACGCGAGCGCGCTAAGAGTAGGTACATTTAAATAATACGGTTTACTGCATGCTATGGCAACTAGGAGTAAAGTCAAAATCGCGTTTTTTATTGAAAACAGCGCCATCTATCATAACATTAAGGGAACAAAAATATTGAGAGATTGCGGTGTTGCTATGGTTAAATATATCATTCCTATACTGGGAGTTTTCTTACGAATGAAAAAACATAAATCAAGAAATAAAATTATGATCACATGTTATTCTTGTAGTAAATTTTGAAAAATAACAGAATATATCAATTTAAGCTTAAAGAAGTTTTTATTATCAGCACAATAATGCAGAAGGCATATTTTGGTATATAAAACGTGCGAAAATTTATTTTTATATGGGCACACTTCAATTGCAAATGGCTGGGTGCGTGCGAGTGTAGTGTAATTGCTTGCGTGCATTTAATTTCCTTTAATCCTTTTGCAATAAAGTTCTTGTTGTTTCGCAAGTGCATTTGCTATCCACGTTGAGTTGAGCTGCTGTTCCTCCGTGTTGCTGTGCCTCGTTACAATTCGTTCGTTCGTTCGTTGTCTTATTGCAAATAACGCGCGTTATTGTAAATAATATACTGAACTTGTGAAGTTACTGTGGACGCTGCGCATAGGCACTCTTTAGAGTTTGGACCTATAATTGCGAATAGTGAACAGTGTACTTCCACCATGTCACAAAATTCTTGCTGTGTACCAGGATGTGCTGTGGTTAGGAGAGACGGTAAGTTTTTTAACCTTTATTTTTGGCCAAACCGGCTTCACTCTTTTCGTTACTATGTCTCATACCCTATCCCTATTGTAATAGCTCCAGGGTACATTAAATATACCGTGTAGCCTAAGGAGATCAAAGTCAATACGTTTGCTATGAATTGCCTTGATTGTTGTTCACGTTCACCCGGCAAACCAACCTATAACCAATGGCCCAATGCCAGAGTACAACCTTTCATTTGATCTTACGCTGGCTAATCAGTAGTTTACAGAACTATTTGTACGATGTAAATAATATAAATACTTGAATTAAGACCCTTCTTGATAATTTATTATGTGAAATATAAATTTTCTTCTGTTCCAATCTCCCAAGTGAACTGCTATTTTTTGCCAATTTAATTACAGTAGTGGACAGATAATTAGAAACACTATGTGTGACTTTTAATTTAGCACAAATTAACTTAATAATAATGTTTCACGTATCATAGAGGGCTAATAGCTATTATCTATAATTTTGCATCACCTCATGAAGTATTATGTCAGTTTTGGAAATATCATACAACCGTTTATGTAAAAATTGGTACATTTTATAAAATATACCCCATTCTTCTTGGCTTGAGACAGCATAAGCAATCTTATTATGTCCTTTTGTGGTAAAATACGAAACTATCTAATGTAAAATTCAAAATATACTTTAGAAATAAGTGTTTTAAGTAGATTAGCAGTACATAATTTCTTTGCCAGAAATAAACTTTTATGAATGTTTAGAAAGTAATTAAATTTAATGTTGTTTATATACTTTGTCTGAAGCTCTGCTGAATGAGGTGTAGTTCCTTCAGTGATTGATTTAAGTTACACACCTAATTGTTTCATGTTTTCAGGTGTGCCTCTACACCGGTTCCCGAATCCAGACACAAGTGCAGAGAAATTTAAAACTTGGTTTTTAAGCATTGGTGGTGAAATAGCATTATTGGATCATCAGAAAATCTATCGCAACAAACGTGTTTGTCATAGACATTTTGAAGAAATTCATAAGTATCCAACTGGAAGACTGTCAAAATTGGCAGTTCCAACACTACATATGCCAGGTAATACTATTACTTGTTAACTATAAAAACATTCATCAATGCATTTATTTTGTTGAAACAAATCATAAATTAATATTTATTTAATTTGATTCTAGATTTTCAAGCTCAATCTTTTGGTGAAGCAGTGGTTATGTCAACCTCTGATATCTCCCAAGGAAATCAATTACAGGAATCTGATTTCAACACATCAGGTATGTCTGTAATTAAAATAAATAATTAATTCAGTCAATCAAATATATTTTTATTATATACCGTTATCAGGTACCTATGAATAGTCGAGAGTCTAGTTGCCTCGTTCCAAAGTGTTGATTTCCTATCGAGACAAACAGGCAAGAAACTCCATGGTTACTCTTTGAAACTCAAAATATTGTGTAACGATAATAAGTAAATTTATAGATTGGTCTCTAACAAAAATTATGTGAGACATCAAAACTGTGTTGGTTCAGGTTTCTTATCTTCTTTCTAAACTATTGCGTGTTTGCTTTTTGGGCCTGAACTATACTAGATATTTAAATATATTTCAGGAAAAGAACTCATTGAAGCTTTAATAAACAAGCCGGCACTATCTTCAACAAATGTTAAGCCTATTATAAGCAAGCTGGCCTTAGCTTCCACAGCAAATGTTTTAAGTACACCATCAAGCGATTTGATATCAGGTTTGTATTACTTCTATATAAATATACTAATATTATAAAGACGTAAAGTTCACTAGGAGCTAATCTCTGGCAGTACACCATGATATTTTTATGTTCAAATCTTTTTTTATTGAATAGATATTTAAAGATATTATATTATAAGCAATGTGATATTATCTATGAATATTGTATTTACAGAACATCAAAATGTCATACAACCTTACCAAACTCAATGCAGAGTGCGGAAAAGAATAAAGACAACTAAATCAAAAGGTACGTAGGTATAATTCATTTAACATAAGTAAAACAGTTAATTATTTAAATGCATGATTAAAATCGAATGGGGATTCAGGCCTCTAGGTTATAGATAGTAGTAGTAGACTAGTAGGTATAGTTGAAAGTCTTACTAATAAATTACTAATACAATTTTAAAATCTCGAATATGTTTATTTCTTTTTTAAAGGAAAATAACTTGTTTTTCAGGTCTTTGTGTAACTTTGGCACAACATAAGGAATTTAAATGTGTTTTAAAGAAATTAAGAAAATGTGAAAACGATAAGAAGTGTTTTAAAGCAAAATACATGATGGCAAAAAAAATGAAAAAAACCACTGCATTCAATTTGGTTTGTAAGAATATGTCGTCATCATCTGCCTAGCCTTTTCCCAACCATGTTGGGGTCGGCTTCCAGTCTAACCGGATGCAGCTGAATACCAGTATTTTACATGGAGCGACTGCCTATCTGACCTCCACAACCCAGTAACTGGGTAACACGATACCCCTTGGTAAGAGTGGTTGTCAGACTTTCGGGCTTCTGACGACCCGTAACGACTGTCAAAGATCCACAAATGACAGCCGGGACCAACGGCTTAACGTGCTTTCCGAGGCACGGAGGGGTCTTGGTATGTAAAGATGGTCACCCATCCACGGACCAACCGCGGCAAGCGTAGCTTAACCTGATCAATCGACCCGTGCAGCTATTGTTACTTAGCCACAAGCCCCTCTGTAAGTAAGAATATGTCGTATACTACGAAATTATTCTGCCAAATGCAAGCCTCCCAAAGTGGCAAGAAAAAGAAAGGTAGGCGATTCACGCTAGATGAAAAAATTTTGGCGTTGTCTCTATACAAGCCATCTAAAGCTTATCGGTTACTAAGCAACATATCGCACACCTAGATAAAGAGTAGCACAACTCAAAATACCTCTTTTTTCAGGAACAGCAAAAAACGTTTTACTCGTTTTCTATTTGACCGATTTAAATGATTGTTGGATGAGGTTGTATATTATTTTACTAAGATATTAATTTGATCAATTACTTACCTTCAAATACACGTAGACATTTTTAATTATTTTTTTTCGTGTTATATTAGTAATCGTGACTAAATCATTGTTCAATATTTTTATCAACTCAAATTGATTTCATATTAGTGATTTTTTTTAAATTAATCCTGTCTTAATGTGAATATATTTTTTTAAAATCTTTACATAAAGAGTAGTGTATCTAAATTATTATTTGTATAATTATTATAATAATGAAGTAAAACATTATATTTAATTAAGACACATCTTTATTTTGTATTAAGGTAACAAACAAATAAAGATAATCAAAAACACATCACTTGTTCGGAAAATAGAATGAACACCTTACATTATTCTAATTTGAGATCCATTAAACTTTGAACAGGTTAGTAAAACGTTTAACAAAGTAGACATTTTTCTTATAATTTAGGTATTAAGTTCTCTTTAATCAGTACTAGACCATTAAGTCTATAAACTACAGGAAAAGTAGTATATTTTTTTATAAATAGCACAGTCTTTGGAAGATATTTTAAGAATGACTTAGTTACAAAAACACGTACTTATTACTCAACATAACAGGCATGAGAAATGTGGGTACTAGGTACCAACAATTATCTGTTTTCACTTAACTTAAATAACCAAAAAAAACTACAACAAAAAGGTAACATTAATAAAGGCATCTAAAACACTTAACTATTCTATTATTATCAGTCTCATCGAGAGGATTAAACTTATTAGTTAAATCAGACTTTTATTTTCAACCTTTACCTAATATCTATTATAGGCATCTAAAACTATAATAGTATTGTTACAGGCTCACCGACAGAATTGTAAACTGTTTTACTTAATTAAATCAGACTTTTTAGTATTATCTATAGTTATCAAAAAACATAAAAACATAAGTATTCAGATTTTCTTCCAAACAATACCGACATACACCTATGTATGTAGGTATTGTTTGGAAGAAATTTCTTCGCGTAATTTTTATTCTATAAATCTAGTGCATTTTTGTAATAAGAATTGACGTAACTCTATGGAATAATATTCTTATCAATTAGTTCCGTAATGTCCCGCTTTTTATTGGCACCCAATGGTATTTTTTGCAAATACGCTTGTGTCAAAGTTGGAGAAAATTGGTGATCTTGTGTGCGTCTTTGATTTCTTACAAACGCTTTTTTAAAAACTGTCTCTTCATAAGAAGTTTTATAAAAAAATGACATTGGTTGTTGCTTTTCAACGCGAAGTTGTTTGATATCGTGCCATTTTATTTGTTCTCTGTCAACATTAACAGTGAAATTGTTTCCCCATTCTTCTTGAAGGGCTTTCAGATCATAGAACTTGTCATGTGTAAGTTCTTCCACATGATAAGGTTTCCCAGTCTTTTTAGCTGTTCTTATTAAAGTCGCGTATTGTTGTGGACAGTATATCGGGCCTGATTTAGTGTATCGTTTAACTTGTTTTTCGATAACGCTATGCACATTATCGCCTTCATTTTGCGAATGACCACGAATCAAAAATTTATGAGTAATTGAGTTTACTCTCATGGTTGCAACAGCAAATGCGTAGGCAGACAGCAGATATTTATTTTTTTGCTGACCACAGCAGTTGTCACTATAAAATATAAGGTCCAGTTCGGTACCCGATGTACTTTTCTCAACAACCATTTGTATATATTGCAGTACACAGGATCCAATTTCCACAGCACCACGTTTGCCTTCGATTTCGTCCCAAAAGAAGCATATTACATCTTTTGCATACAAGTCACTAATCGTGAAATTTAGGCAATTAATTCTAGATTTATAAAAAAACAAGGATACTTGCCCTTTTGGCAATTGCATCACGGCTTGGAGATCGTAAACTGCAACAACTACATCTGTCCTTTTCTTGTCAGCTTCCTTTTCTGATCTGGACAACACTTTCTCTTTCAAATGTTGGTCATAAGCCTCACGCAGTTTTTGTTGTTCTTCTCCGATAGCATTTTTGAATGTTTCACAAAGATCACACGCATCTTTTTTGGGGATGTGAAACGAAATATTAAACTGTGTATTAAAAATACGATTAAAAGTTGATGACGAAGCAAATGGTAAACATTCATTTTCGCGTAGATCTTTATAATCTCGGTATAGATCCGCAAGTGATCTTTCGCTTGGAATGAATTCTCTCGTTGTTTGTGCTCGAAGGTAATGAGATTCTATTCTGGGGATAGACTTAATGAAAGTGACGACACTTTCTTTTATTTCATTATCTATGGTGGAATGCTGTCCGTGCTTACCCCTCCGGTCATCTTCTATGAAACCGCCCTCCTGTCGTTTTGAAAGAGCTGTCCTAATGCATTGGTCGCTTATGTTTAGTGTAGCTTTAAAAAAAGTCTTGCAGACTCTAATACGAGTGTCTTCAACTTCAAAAATAAATGCAGAATTTAGTGCCCTAAAATTTTGGGTACTGCTGTATCTATATTTAGGCTTAATCTCTTGTGTGTGCCTTACAATGAACTCTCTTTGCCGTTGAAGTTCGCCTAGTCCCCAAAATTTGTCGAACAAAGATTTGCGTAATACTTCACTTATTTTAGATTTGCATTTCAATTTGCAATTATCGTGGCATGGAGGCTTAACCGCTCTTTTAGGGACTCTCTTATTAGTTGAACTTACATAAGCCTTTCCGGTATTTCGACGAGATTTCTTAAGATTTGTGAGCCAACCAGCTGGTTTTCTTGTTCTTTTCCTACCCCTTTGAAGGCTGTCAGGATCAACAGACTGGTCTATGATCGGTTGAGAAGTAGAAGCTTCAACAGGTGGATTTTCGTTTAAAAGATTGGGAGAATCCGGCATGGCAGACGGCACAGAGTTACTACCTATTTCTGTATTACTGCTGCTTGAAGAGCTGCTGGAACTACTAGAGGATGAGCTAGAACTAGAGGAGGAGCTGGAGGAACGAGATCTTTTTCTTGTCTTTTTTTTACCTCTTTGTAGGCTTTCAGGATCAGCAGACTGGTCTATGATCGGTTGAGAGGTGGATGGTTCAGTAACCGGATTGTCGTTTAAAAGATTGGCAGAATCCGGCATGGTAGATGGCACGGAGTTGCAGAGTTGAGTTGGTGGTGTAGTCTTGTTGGGACTATTAGAACTGGAAGACGAGGTAGTACTGGAGGATCGATACCTCTTTCTTGGAACGACGAGTGATGGACGGTAGCTCTCTTTGGGAGGTGGGTTGAAGGGCGGATCCGCATCTGAATCGTCTAAATCGCTACATTCGCTGTTAACCGGAGAAATATAGTACGATGGTTTCACCTGGGTGCTGGCTGATGGTGGTGCTAACGTTGCTGGATTCTTTTGTGACTCCATGGTGCCATTTTCAGAGATTTCTTCCATCACCATGGTGGTATTTGAAGGTGTTGTGGAATTCTCTTGGAGTTGTTTCTCCACATGACTGCGTTCAGGCTCATTTGAACTGGTCTCCATCACCTTCTGTAGAAGTAAAAGGCCACGGCCCCTCATCATCTGTAGCAAAAAAATACGAAGTTAATAAAATTCACGAATACCAAATTAACTCAAAAAAGTTTATAAATTGCAGTATTTTATTAAAGAATTAAAATTTATTAAATCAGTTTCAAAAATACAAAGGCAACTCTAAATATTCCTATAACAAAATAAACAATAGCATTTATTGTTTTAGAATAAGAGCGAATTTAAATTTAACCAGCAATAACAGACCAACTCAAATAGTTCCAAATAATTTCACCAACACTAAACTATTATTAGTTAGTAAAACAAAAATTACTTACATTCGTCAACAATACTGGTATAAGTGGAAATAGTTTGAAGAACACCCAAGAAACAAGACCGATTCAATCACGAATACAAAATCAACTCAAAATAATTCACGCTTTATTACTGCGGTTTGCCACGAATACAAAACTAAGTCGAAATAATTTAGTCTTTGTGCGAGTTGACAGCATATTCCCCTGCGGCTGACATGTCGTAACTGGTGATGCGTTACTGTTGTTGGTGGGGGGTGACCGTGGAGCTACTCAGAAAGACTGACTTACAGCGCCATCTAGTTTTTTAGGAATGAAGTTTGTACACAGGTGTCTTTGGAGTTTATGTAGTTTTCGGCGCTGATTCCGATAATTGCAATAACTCAATTTTGGATTATTTTGAGTTGTGCTACCCTTCATCTAGGTGTGCGATATGTGTTTTGCCAAGCAGAAGAACTCTGCAAAATTTACTGCACAAGATAGATCTAAAAGCCGGAATCAATGACTTAATATTTGAAAATTTGAAAAATAGAGTTGCTAAAATGCCTGATAACCATAAATACTGTTCTCTAATATTTGATGAGATGGCAATTGCAGCCGGCATTTCATATGACAGAAAAAATGACAAAATATCAGGATTTGTTGACAATGGTGATATAGTTGAAAAAGAATATTGCGATCATGTATTAGTATTTATGATAAGAGGCATTGTGAAAAAATACAAGCAGCCTTTGGCCTTTTATTATTGTAGTGGAAGCACTAAAACCGGTGAATTAAAAAAACATATAAAGACTATCATAAAAAAAGTGCAAGAATCAGGACTGAAAGTAGTGGCAACAGTATGTGACCAAGGCACCTCTAATGTGGCAGCTATAAACGCATTACTCAAAGAGACGCGAGCAACATTTTTACGCAGTGGACGAGAATATAAAGAGGGCTTTTTCTTAGTAAATAACGATAAGATTTTTCCAATTTATGATCCACCTCACCTAATAAAAGGAATTAGAAATAACCTGATCACAAAAGACCTTAAATTTACCATTAAAGGCAAAGAATGCGTTGCAAAATGGGACCACATTGTGAAGCTGTATAATAGGAGCCCAGGTTATAAAGGCGTAAAGATAGCGCGTAATCTAACCGCTCACCACGTGTTGCCTGAATTAATCCCGAAAATGAGAGTTAAACATTGTACTCAGGTATTCAGCCAATCAGTTGGAGTAGCCCTCGGACTTATGGCAGGTAAGCATTTTATTATTTTTTCATTCATTCGTTGTGAATGTTTGAAAGTTACAGTTTTTAGTTTGCTTTGTGTCTTTAATGTCAGGATCGTGACAAAATCAGTCAGTTTGTTATACTCTACACTTAGCAGGCATATTGCGATTGCAGTATCTTCTCAGCACAAACAAAGTCCATCTTCTTTACTCGATTCCTAAGGGCCGTATCTCACTGGGACGCCTTGGTCTCGCACCCAGTTCGCTAGTGAGATACTCTCTATAGAGCTGTATACATTTTGTTGGCGGCAGCTGCGCCGCCACGGTGTCCCGGTGTATAGCCCAAAGTCCTAAGTGGTGACACATTATTCATTGCCGCTAACCACATCGAGAGAATTGTGTTAATTTTTTTTTTCTCCTTTGCAGAATGTGGAGTGCTTGAAAAAGAAAGTACCGACACAGCAGATCTACTCATGTTCTTTGATAATTTATTCGACAGCGTAAATGGCAGTTACAGCGCAATAAGAGGAGGAAAAATTTACAGGACTGCAGTGACTCCAACCTCACCTCACCACATATTGTGGAATTATAGTCTACCTGTACTGAAAACTATGAAATTTAGTAACGCCAATAACCAAGGAGTTGTGCCTTCGTTGTCAAGCTGGATCAAAACCATAGAAGGTTTTAAGTTAATTGTAAAATACTTAAAATCCAAAGGCATTACCTCTGTACTGCTGCGCAATTTAAATCAAGACGCATTGGAAAACTTTTTTGGGGCGATTAGAGCTCATGGTTATAGCAACATTATGCCCACGTCCTCTGCATTTGAAGGAGCTTTCAAAACTTTGCTAGTTAATAATATTACATCTTCACATTCAGTTGGATCAAACTGTGAAAAAGATGATGGTGTTTGTCTCCAATCACTAAAATGTTTTTTAGAAAATCCAGCTGACACACGCACAACTGAATGTGGAGATGAAATTGACAGTGCACATTTAAATATTGAGATCCTAAATACAGACGACCTAATACAGAGTCAAACTCCAATGCTCATTGAAAGAAGCGCAGCAATAGGGTACTGCAGTGGGTGGATAGCACAACTTGCTAAAAAGCATATATACAAAAATTGTGTGGCCTGCAGAAATCATATGGAAGCAGAAGAGCTACAAAGTTTCCATAAATATATCCAAATGAAAGAATATAGTAACAAAAAGTGGTTGTGCTATCCTACAAGAACATTATTTGATTTCTTTGCCCAAGTGGAACATGTTTGTATAGAAATTTTAAAAGAGCACAGCAATAAAAAAAATATATCAGTGTATATAAAATTAATACTAAGTATAAATATAAATGTATCATTTATTAGTTGTCCAGAACATAAAGATAATTTACGTCATTATTTAATAAATAAAAGCACAATGTTTTTCATACAAAATTGGTGCAAAGATGTCAATAATGTTCTCACTGGCAAAATTACCTTTTGGGATGATAGTGATCCAATGAAAGAAAAGGCTAATCGACACTACCTAAAGCATAAAGGGAGAAAAAGAAGAACACAAAATCGTGTATTAAATGTGTAATTTTTTAAATAATAAATATAATGCTGTAGCCAGAATTATCCACCAGCAACTTGCTCTGAAGTACAGCCTTGTGGAATCAGAAGTGCCGTACTACAGGTATGCCCCCAACTCAGTTCTCGAAAATGGACATATCACACTGTACTGGGATCGATCCATCATCACTGACAGGACTATTGTCGCCAATAAGCCTGATATAGAAAGATAAGCAAATCAAGTATCTTGATTTGGCTCGCGAGGTAGTTGACATGGAATGTGGACTCGGCGATCATTGTACCGATAGTCATAACAGCCAATGGTTTGATAGCAAAGAGCCTCGACCAACACCTAAGGAAGCTCTCGTTGGACAGCTGGGTCAAGGGCTTGATCCAGAAAACGGTACTCCTGGACACGGCTGGCATTGTTAGGAGGTTCCTCTCTAGAGCCCTGACCTGACATAGTAGCTTGGACCATGTTTCCGATACCGGTGGGCTACTATTTATTATAATGTTTAAAAATGTAATACATATGGATTTATTGAAATAATATAATTTTATTACAACTATGTATTGTTTTTTCGAATACCTTTTCAATTCTTCCCATAAGCGCCACATGACATATAAGTACGTACCTACTATGCAGCGTACAGTACAGCAGCTATATATATATATTTATGTTCATTAGTTCCCTTAACGAAAAACTAGATGGCGCTGCGTTTAACACTTGCTAATATTAAAAAAAAAGTGGAGCTGCCTGTCTATTGCCAGTATACTATTGTAGTCTTTGGTTTACTGTCAAATCCATCATCTGTCAAAGGATAATGTTGCCATATTTTGAAATATAATTGATTAGTTGCATCGATTATTGGTCTTGATCAATTTTATTTTTGATCTAACTACGGCAAACCAATAAAGAATACAACGATTTTACCATTCCACGTTTATGTATGTGTGGATCACTGGTCTGATGTGTTTATGGATATAATTGTTTGGTCTTAAAGTCGAGTACCATAGAAATACATAAAATCAGTTTAAAAATAAACCCGACTAACGTATTTAGCAAAATTATAAGCTCGTCCCGAAGTCAAGAGGATAAATGTCCAAGTTTTAACTTAAATAATAGCCGACAACTTGCTTTGTTCTTTTTTTCGCTGTCAGGTTTTAGTTTTTAAGTCATCAACCTATTAGGACTCCACTGCTGGATTTCAGTCTGCTATTCGATTGCACGCCACCGAGCAAACCGGAAGATTTTTATAATTATTAATGAATTCGTAATCGATTAGATTATCTAAATTAAATGAATCAAAATTAAATTGACCATATAATGGCAACCCTAAACTTTCCCTGACAGTGAAATTCTCATTGATAATAAGTTAAATTACTTATTTATTTGATAAGATCACGGCGTCATATTTAGAGATAGAACATAAACGGATAATTCCTATTTAAAAAACTTATAATTTTTTATTATCATTCAAAATGTGTTCGCGGTGGGCCATAATCGGGCATTGTTCTTTGTTTTGTCAAAATAGTCCCATAAAATACTCGAATTTATACGTAGACATTTTTTAAAATAGTTTTTAACACGAGTCACAAAATGTTTCAATATAAGTACCTACTCTAATTTTTACACTTAAATTTTATTTACACCTTAATATCTACACACATTAATACACAAGTTAAGCAATTAAACTATTTTAAATACTAAACTAACACAAATTAACAGAAAATCAAATCAAATAAATTTCAAAACATTCGTAATTAAGTAATAATGAGGAACAACAATAATGCGCTCACTCAATAATTGCTAGCACGAAACTAAAAATAGAATTTTAAAATTTCTTCGCTCAAGTCTTCTAGTTCAAGGCCAGAGGACAACAAGCGTCATGCGCGAAGTTAATAAATCGTTGTATATTATGTAATGTAATATGCATCATTACTACTTTAGAATAAAGTTGAAAGTTGAAATTCCTTTCACAATCTTGCCAAAATACTAAAACAATTCTTCAAACAGACTTATTGCATTTGACATAAGGTTCAGAATAGTACCTACGGATTATTAAGCTACGTTGGTTTTATTAATCACGCGCTCCCTCTCTCGGCCGGCTGCTAAGTTATTTCGTCGGTAGAGATCGTGTCACATCGTGTATACTCGGTGTTTATTCGGTAAATCGGTTCAATACGATACGACTAGCATACGCGTACGCGACCGATACTCTCGGATACGCGTTATGGAGCAATATAGTGTTTCGCCCGATATATAGATTCAGATTAAGCCGATATCGGATTTTAGATATTGCACCAATATATAGATTCAATATCTATATACGTTTTGTATCACCCACTCCTACTTGGCAGGCGGGTTGGCGATCGCAGTATGGGGGTAAAATGCATAGAGAACGCTGCTGCCCATTGACGAGTAAGTCCCTTAGTCGCCTTCCACGGCACCCACGGTAAGAAATTGGATGTTGCCATTCTTTACGTCCGCCAACAAACGGAACAATATTTTTTTACGAATTCGTTGTCATCATTAAGCAATTGTCTTTTATTTAGATCTCTCTATGATGGGCGATGGCTCTTAAGGAGTCTAATATCGACATATTCTTCTAATTTCTACAAATTCCTGATATGTAATTATCCGTCGTCTTCCCTCTTTTGGCGGCGAAGGACCATCAATGCACGCTTCAACCGCTCTTTCAACCGTGTGATTGGTGGCTGTCTGGTCTTTAATCAACTCACGTAATGTTTTACAGAGGCCCATACGACTATTATCTACATTTATCTATTTTTACCTATTTTACATTCCTCTTCTTGAATATTTTATGCTTTCGATTTACTGGTACGTTGAGCCAATAGACATTCGATGGATAAGACTATCGTTGCAATGGCTTTTCGGTCAAACAGACGCTCGATCTAGTGGCTATTCGAAATTGTGGTACATCGATTCTATGGAATTTCGGCAATTCGGACTTTCGGTCTGATGACTTCGGGGAAGTAGCCATCGGGCATATGACATTCGAAATCAAGCAGTAAACCCGTTTCATGGCAATCACAATTTATAGAATATTGTTACCTATGTAAGTTAGACATTTATTCGACAGATTTGGATCGGATTTTATCGAGGTCTCTTCCTCCGCATGTGGCAAACGAAGGTTCACCTTCACGCTCTCGGCAGAGTATTGTGGCATTTCTAATCTACACATATTTGTAGTGGTGGCTTTTGGCGACATCCCGGGCTTTACGAAACAACTGTTTCTTCTTCAGGGCTAAGTGCTCATTAAGGTAAATGTAAGATGACGTTCCAGTTATGCCAATTTGTTCTGTCTTACGGAAGGCACTAAGTAGGTTATCTCTGTGGATACACGACGTGAATCCGACGGTGACATTTTTTGGTCTAGTGCTTTGTTGGTGCGCATGTGGCACTCTATGAACGGCGACGATGTTCTGCTGTGTCACCGGGGATTAAGTGCAAGACCAATTGCTTCAATCAGGGCCGGTAGGTTTTCATAGCGCCTTTCGGGCAAATTACCTATTTCAACATTGCATTGGCGAGCCTGTTGCTCCAAGGTATCAATTCAGGTCTCAAGAACGTCGACTATCAGCTCCACAGCAGCAGACTTAGTGCCATTTAGTTCACTGGTACGCTTCTCAAGGATATCATAATGCTGCATCAGATCTTGAGTAGTTACTTGGAGGCTTGTAACATCATTGCGCAGGTCATGCAAATTCTGCTTCAGAAGGGGACTGCTCGGTACGCAGCGAATTTATTTCATTTTGAATATCAGCCATAGTAGATTTGATACCGTCGCGAATTTGAAAAGTCTGAACTAGAGATGGTTTGAACAGGTTTTCCGTAATTTCGCTGGGATCACTGCATGTACAAAGACGCAGTCTGCGTTCCTCTACGATGTCACACGACATGCCGCCCATGGAGTTATCCACGATCGTAGGTTCCGTGTAGCTGCGTACCGGCGTATCAACATTCGACCTAAGACGCCTGGTTATATTACTGCATGGCAGACACTTCTATGAAGCCCTAAACACAGCGCTAAATTTTCAATGCGTGACATTGAGACACTCCTAGTGAAATTTTCCTTCACATGCACATCACTGAAGGATGTTGCCACAGGCAGCAGTCGGTTCGCCTTGGCAGGAATTCATTTTAAACTTGATGTAAATAAAGTTTGAGTGAACAACAGCGCCACCTAGTTTGTTTCGTTGAAAGTAGGTGGTATACGGCAGCAGTGTTATGATCGTAGTAGCGTGTCAATTCTTATGGTTCGATCACGATGGGCAAGACGTAGTAGTACTAAGAGAAATCAACAGATGTCGCCAGTTTCGATAGATGACTTGCGAATTTGATTTAACAGCAATTTAGTCAAGATTGTAAGCTTCACAAATGCTGTAGGGACACTGTACAAGCTTAGTTTGCCGGTTTGTGCAGTTTGCATGCGATTTCAATTGCTTTTTTAAAATAGATATGGTTAAGAATCTAGTAAGAATCACGTAAAGATTCCGTTTGGAAGTACAGCAAACCTCTTTGAATATTAATATGTATATAGGTATAAATAAGTGATATGATTGTGATGATTTCAAACATTTAATAATGTTTGAAATCATGGTTGGACGTCGCAGCGGCATCAAACACTAACGTAAGCTTCGCTGGCTTGTTGGGATTCTTTACCCCGAAGTGAGGTAGGTACCATAATGGATCGAACTTGACTCCTTCCTATAGTTTACTAGCGTAACCTTCCCCTATCAATCGATCAATCTGCGCTGCGTAAGCCTTAGCGTTGGTGGAACCCTTGAGCAGGCGTCGCTCAATACCCGCTAAGAATAATTTCATTTTAAATTTCAATTACAACCTTAACTGTATCCCTTTAAATAATGTATCTATAGTGAAAGACCTAGGTGTTCTCTTTGATGGCAAACTGTCCTTGAACGAGCATATCGAAGCCATAGTCAATGGTGCTTTTAAAGTGTATGGATTTGTAATGAGATCTTCAACAGAATTTAAGCGTACCTCAACTTATCTCTATCTGTATGAGACGCTCATTCGGTCTCAATTAGATTATGCGGTCCCTATTTGGAACCCCTTCTACAAAAAATACGTAGTTGGAATAGAAAGGGTCCAGGGCAAGTACCTCCGTGCTAACAGATGTTATAGGACTAAGACTTATCTATCATACTCCCAACTTCTTGATAAGATTTATTTCTAGATTATTGTGGACTTTTTCAATGCTCGTCTTGTGGCAACCACTGATCTCTAAATATGTCTTATCTGCGGATAATGCAGTGGGCTGCAACATTATTACTCAAGTTTTGTTAACCGTAATGTATTACATATACACGATTAATTTTAGGTCGTTCTGGAACCGAAAGCCATGAACTCGATCATCGAACACGAAACGATTGGGACTATTTTTTTAAATAAATAACAGTAAAAAAATCACGAAAAATTAAATTTATTGATTTTTTTTTAAATAATGAGAACTCATTGTAATGCTTCCTTGCGATCAATGCATTTATGCGTCTGTAATGTGTGTAAAAATATGAAAAGCGAATTCAGACTATTTCTTAACAGTAAACGATAAAAATTGAAATTTCACCAAACTAGGTAAGTAGGTCCGCAGTTTACTAAAATTATTCTTAGAAACCTATTGTCTCGTGTTCGACCGGACATTACAAGAATGTACAACCGAATTTCGCGGTTTAACTTTAAAAATAAGGTCTAAATTCGGTTCAATATTTTCATAGAAAAGAGCACCTCCAACTAATAATGAACTCTGAGTGACAGATTAAACGATTCATTTTTCTGTTTGAATTGCCTGCCTACGTAGAACCCGCCGCAAGCATTGTCGCATAAAAATTGTTTTAGGCAGTATTTAGTATTTATCATAAGGTAGGTAGGCTTATTAAGTACCTATTAGCGCGATTGGTCGTCACTCGATTCAAGGCCTTAAATACAACTCCCAAGCGTACTCGTCGTGTCTAGTTGAATAGGTACGAGTACCTACTAGGTGATTCGTGATGCGAGAGTGGTGAATAAAATGTCAATTAATTTCTCTCGTTTACGAGGAGATGTGATAGTGGTAAACACCGTGCCGTGCTTTCGATACAACGAGAGATGATGGAGGTAAATGAACTTACACCAACCTAAATCGTACCTGAAATGAAATACCTACTTGTAGGTACACATGGCTACACCTCAAGTTATACATTTCCAGTATAAGCTGATTTCGCATTGAATAGGATTTCCGTACAGTGCGAGATCAGCGTAAACTGGAAATGTATAGCTTGATGTTCAGCCGTGCGTACTTACTTGCAGCCGGTTAATCGTCCGACGTCTCTTGACCCACCGCGAGCGCGCTGAACTGACGCACACGCACAGCTGTGCCGCGCTACGTCATCACCGAGCGGATTGCGTACGATCTTGCGTTTATGAATGAAATAGTGGAAGCGTTACTAAAATTTAACTCGAATGACAGAAAAAAGTGATAAATTTCTAACTTCTTTATAAGATGTCTTAAAAAAAAATAACAATGCCAATAGTGACTGTTACTCGTTTTGAGTTACTGTGTTTCGGCTCCAGAACGATGTAAAATTAACCGTGTATGTTGTAGTTGTTTATTATCCCTTAATAAATAATTTAAAAAAAACTGCAATTCAGCGCCGTAAAGGGTTAACATTGTCCAGTTCAACTTCCATATTGTCTATGTTACGCGCAGTAGTTTTAAATAAGATTGGGTTTTAGTCGTATTTATTACAAGCTTATTCGCACTAAACCAAGCATTAAAGACCCTTAGTTGCATTCACTTAACAGTAAGGTTTTGGATGTCGTTAGCAACTATAGCATTTGTGTCATCTGCTAAGACTACAAGTTTCATGTCCGGTAAAAGTTTGTGTATGAAATTGATTAGGTCATTAGTAAATAACTGTACAATAAAGGGCCCAAAATTGATCCTTGGGGCACACCGGCTGTAATATTTCAAATAGATGACCTGTAGTTACTTTTATACCCGTTTGGTTTTGTAGAATCAAGTATAACAAATATTTTTCTATTTTTGAGTTACGAAGTGGTAAGGGCTTTACCTCTTACGCCATAGTGTTCCATTTTTGTGATGTCATTTTTGTCAATAGATATATTAACATTTCTATTTGGCAACTGTATCTTAAATACTTTTCCTTTTCTTTCGATGACGCGGTAGTGTCCATCATACGGTGGTGTTAAAGGTCGGCGAACTGCATAATTCCTAATAAATATGTGATCGCACTTATTTAGTTCGCTATTCACAAATAATGTTCGTGAGTCTCGTATTTGTTGCGAAACCGGTTTTATGATTTTAATGTTATTTTTTAAAATGTCTAATAACGCGTAATCCCCTGCCACTTCGTTATCAGAGGTGTCATAGAAATCCCCTGGTAACCGGATTGTTTGCCCGTAGGTGTATTCTGCTGAACTCACGCCGTTATCACTTCTGCCTACGCTACGTAACCCTAATAAGACTGTAGGTAGTTCATTTTACCAACTTGTGTTCTCTGTGGGACGTGCTGTTAGTGCCTGTTTCATACTCCTTTTTTTTTTTTTTTTTTTTGATCACGGGGGGAAATCCTCATGGATGTCCTCCGCCCTGGGGAGGGCGGAGGGGTCTGTCAGACTCCTACTGACTAAAACCACCCCGGTGTTCCGTCTCTCACTTGCACCGGGGATCACGGGAACTAGTGTGACTTCCGCGATCCCCGGCTAGTGCCGGCCCGCCTCTGCGGGCCACCTCGCGATAGGGGGGGAGTGAGGTGTTAAACTCCCCCCTTACGTCATAGAGAGGCGCGCGTGGAACACTACGCGCCGCCATCTCGGGTCCTAACAAGTAGGGGGCAACGAATTTCCCCAGATCCGTTGCCCCTGGACCCATTTAGGGGGGCTGGAAGAGGGCGTTATCCGCCCTCCGCCGACGCCCGCTGCGTCTGCTGCGGATCGGGTTAGCGGAAGCAATCTCCCGCTCCCTCTCCGCAGCCTCCTTCTGCGACATGACTGTTTCGCAGAAGGATACCACCGCGTCCCAGGACTCCTCGCTGCCGACCATCGAGTCGACAACGGCCGGCAGCGACAGGTCACTGCCTACTCCTGAGATGAGGGCACGGCGCGGCTCCTCCCAAGCGGCACACTCTGCCAGCGTGTGCCACGCCGTGTCCTCCCGACAGTCGACGCAGTGGTGACACCGAGCGTCCGGCTCCCTGTTTATGCGACACAGGTACTTCCCGAAGCAACCATGCCCCGAGAGCACCTGTGTCACCCGAAACGACAGGGAGCCGTGCCTCCTCCCGAGCCAGCGCTCGAGTACTGGCCGGACCGCCCCGATGGTAGCGGGGCCGGCGGTAGGGCGTGAAAGCCTGTCCCGCCATTCCGCCACCAGGGCTGCGCGAAGCTGTGACCGACGCAACTCCAAATGTCGCTGCGTCAGCCACTCGCCCCGCGCCCTCGAGTCCTCGCGCCACCGATACAGTGACGCTGTTTCATACTCCTATGCCAACGTTCTATTCCATTATTTTGTGGTCGATATGGAGTACTTCGACTTCTTTTGACACCTAAAGTTGTCAATAGTTCGTTAAATAGGTTACTTTCAAACTGACGACCCTGATTGCTTGTTAATCTCTCGGGTGCGCCTAAACGTGTTATGCAATTATTATAAAATACTTTTGCAACTGTTTCTGCAGTAATTTCGCTGACAGGAATAGCTTCTGGTTATCGTGTGAACCTATCTATCATTGCTATTATGTATCTGTACCCATTCTTTGTTATTCGTAACGGTCCTACAATGTTTATACGTACGTGCCAAAAATGCGTTGCTTCTGTGAATGGTTGCAGTTCTGATACTGTGTGTCTCCCTATTTTTGCCTTTCACATTGAATGCAGGTTTTTGTCCATTGCCCTTCATCACGATTTAACCCGGGCTAAAAGTAACGTTGTGCTATTAGTTTGCGAGTTGCTCAAACACCCGGGTGGCTATTCTCATGTACTGATTTGTATATTTCCTTTCTGTAACTTTCAGCGGGTCAGAAAGGCCACTTTGGCAGAATCATAATAGATCATATGCGTAATTCACATCACGTAATTCATCTTTTTGACAGTTTTGTATGGAGGTTCGTAAAATGGTCCACAAATGATGAACTGTTTTATTGAAGTTTAATGTCAAATACAGAATCTTATGAAGTTAGTCAAGAGCAACATCTAACAATTCATGTTAAGGATTTTGTGAATAAATACTAGAATAATGGCCGATTTAGCCCTTAATGAAAATTTCCTTGAGCATGCGCGGGTTATGGAGACACTTTTATATCGCCGCCGCAGCTTAGCACTTCGGAAAATGGACCTAGCCTTCGAAATGCCGGATCTCGAATTTGTTGGCTTATTTAGGCTAGTTAAAAGTGTGTGTCGCGACCTCATCCATGAGCTGGAGCCTTACTTAAGTACCCGCCGAGGTGGCATAAGTACTACCTCTATGGCGTAATATATGTTAGTTCTAGATAGACATTATCATCTATTATTGTATAAGGTTAGCCTATACTACCACTACAATGTTCTTTTCACATTTTAGGTGCTAAGTACGCTTAGTTTTTACGTGTCTGGGTCATACCAAAGGTTTATAGGAGCTAGTACACACCATAAGATGCACGAAGTGAGTGTATCCAACTGTGTGAGAGCTGTGATACTAGCTCTTAACAATAACCATTTCCAGAGGAAGTATATTCGTTTTCCGCAAACTCAGGCAGAACGGAATTCCATCAAAACTGGGCAAGGAAGAATAAATTTATTATACCATTACGATACCTACATTACGAATACTTGTTTGTAAGTTATTGTGGGGGTAAGCCGCTCTTTCGATGTCTACTATATGTAGAAAGAATAGCTTCCTTCTATAGTATGTACACGGCCCTTCCCTGTGTTTACAATAAACAAAGGGAACGTTCCATTATCAGTTGAATGTTTCCAGGTTTTACCAAAAGTTTGGAATGCCTGGTGTTGTGGGGTGTATTGATGGCACTCACATTGCAATTGTTAGGCCTGCAGAATACGAGGAGAGATTTTGTAACCGAAAACGATATCACTCCTTAAGGTGAACCTAGTCCACATTTTTTCCATACAAACTTCGGGAGTGTTTTACTCCTCTGTTTGACATGGCACATCCAAAGTAAAACATGATATCGTTTTGCCTCATTATTAATTTTGTCTGTACGGAACCGGAATGCTAAAATAAAAAGCCATTAAAAAGTTATAAGCCAACAAAGATTAATTTTTCTTGCTAATTTAACCGCATCTTTGGGCGTCTTTATGTAATAAAAGAAGTAAAAAATTTCCAAAACGAAGTCGGTACCGACAAAGCTCAAATATCGAAAAATTCAATTAATTTTATTAGTAGTAGATTTATGGAGTGGTTTTTTCATAAAACCCGATCTTCCAAAGGTCCTTACTCAATTTTTTACGCGCCCGTTTGACTATGAATTATCGTGTATCTCACTCAATCATGTTCCCCCCGGGTGCGGTGCGGGTGCAGGGACGTTCATGCACACATGCACAATATGTCACAGGCACTTTCGTTCGATTTACGACTTTTTTGAAACTGAAAGGACTCCGTATTTTCATTTGTAATTGGAATTGTCGGTTTGAGTGGACAGTGTCACTGAAGTTGTGTTGGTTGATGTGAACGACTACAAATAAACAATGGGTAAGTCGGTATTATTTTTTATACCTAATCTATGTAGATAGGCCTAATCGACTATATATTTTGTTATAATTATATATTTTAGGGCAAATTTTTCAATAGTCCTTTATCTGAAGAATAAATCTGATTGTTTGGCATATTTTCTATACAGAAGCTGTCAAACCGACATTTATTGTTATATGACTATTAAAAAAACAGCCCATAGCTCTGAGCCATGGCCAATACATTTTCTGGCTTAGGTGCCGCTCGGCCGCTAGTTGGGGCTAAGGCTACGGACACGAAGTCAGCGGGTGCGTGGCGGCGCTGGCAGCGGCGGCGCAGGAAGCGGCGCTTTTCAATGTTTAGATTTATATGGAACTTGCCTCGAAGGCAGCGGCGCCGCGCGCCGGCGCGGCGTGGGGAGCGGCGTACGAGCGATCCGCTCCGGTCTAGCGGTGCCCGCGCGTCTTTATTGACCTAGTGTTGTGCATTTTATTTTCGACCGACATTTCAAAATTCTCGCCGACGACGTGGTGGAGCAAATGATTTCGTAAGACATTTCGTTCGCCAACAAAGACACTCATTTCATATAACACGACACTACGCCGCTCTAGCACCGCGCGATCTGCTCGCTGGCTTTGAGACCGGCACCCTTATTGCGTAATACACGGTCAATCATAATCTGTTTCCTTTTGACAGTTCAACAATATTCATTGCGTTATTTACGTTGCACATTTACACATTTCTCGAACATATGAAGCAATGGATGAGCAATCTGTTTCAAAATGATTCAGATTATGATCGTGCGTTACGCAATTAGGGTGCGGGTCTGCGTTTGCCGCACCGCCACCGCCCCCGCCTCGCAATCGCTGACTTCCAGACCGAGGGCCTTAAGAGACGGCGACCAGCCGGCGTTGTGTAGGGTACACACGGCTACAGATTAAGCTATACATTTCCAGTTTACGCTGATCTCGCATCGTACGGAAATCCTATACAATGCGAGATCAGCTTATACTGGAAATGTATAGCTTGATGTGTAGCCGTGTGTACAAGCTTTTACCCGCGTTCCCATAGGAACAATCTACTGCTCCGCTCCCATGAGTAGCAGTGTGTTGTTTTATAGCCTATATCATTTATCCTTACTCAACAAATATGCAACCGCACAAAAAAAAACCTAGTTTGTGAGATTAGCGCGTTCTATCAAACAAACTCTTCCGCTTTATAATATTAGTACTTATAGATGTAATATAGTACCTATCTATAGATGACTAAATTAATGAATTAGCCGATCATATGAGGTACCTAGCAGAATACCTACGCCGCCACCGCGTCGCGTGCACGCATCGCTATTCGCCGTTGCCTTTGGTCACAGTTAGTGTGCTTCGCGCTCGCGTCCGAGGCTCGTTATTACGATTTCACTAAGTCGACGTTCGACGACATTTTTTGTGGACTGGATTTTGAACTCTAGTTGTGAACCAAGCATTGAGAATCCAACATAGTGCATCACAGCATGGCGAAACCCGAACAGTGTGTTTTACTTCGATAATCAGGTCTCGGCGCTAAGCAGTGCGTGGAAGATCTAGTGCGCGAAAAAAGCCCGCCGTAATTTTATTACGTCCGTGGGAACTTGGGCTACGAAAATCCGAGGGTTGTCACAAATTATAATTATGTTGACAGTTTTATTTTTTAACTGATTACATTACTGCTATGAAATATTACTAGTACTACTAGAATATACACATAAACCTATTTTTATACAATACAAACACTAAAGCCATATACTTACATCCTTAGAAGGCTGTCTATAAAAAGAAACCCCCACCCCTCCTCTCCTCTCCCCTCTCTCTCTTTTTGTTGTGGGAGAGGGAGGCCTTTGCTCTGCAGTGGAATAATACAGGCTAGTTAGATTAGATTGGATTATAATTTACGAGTAGCCAGCCTTTTTCATAGCAGTAAAAATAAATAATATGAATAAATACATTACTTTTATTAAATTTATTAATAATAGTGTACACACGGCTACACATCAAACTATACATTTCCAGTATAAGCTGATCTCGCATTGTATAGGATTTCCATACAGTGCGAGATCAGCACAAACTAAGAAATGTATAGATTGATGTGTAGCCGTGTGCACATAGGTATATAAATGTTGTTATTTTTATGGAACAGATTCAAAAGGTTGGCGAATGGGACAGAAGGGGCGCCTAAAACTTAGTGTCCCTCGCAAGAAGAAGTTAAAAAGAACAATGAGGGGATGGTTCACGAATAAAGAAAATATTCCTCCTGCAATGGATACGTCTCAACCGTATGAGTCTTGTTACTTATTGAACACATTATTTTGAGTTTATGATTATGATTACATTGGTCGTTACCCTTAGACGTACGTCATCACGTAGACAAAAATTAAGAATTTTTAGAAGTGGTTTTTTTAACTAGGTCAGTTTATTGTAAGGATTGGTTGCAATCTTCACATTACTAATCCATGTTTTTCCTTAGATCAACAAGAGAGCAATTCGAACAAAATATCTGTCAAGCAGAAATACATGAAGCAATCTCTGCTCAATGTAAGAATGTACCTTTAGTAAATGACCTTAGTGCAAAGATTAGTTGCGACATTCCTCATGTACAGATCACGCCCCAATCGTAAGTATTTTCAATGGTATATGTACCATAGTTATTACATTTCTAGGACGATTTGGCTGCTATCACTTTGCTCATGCACTCAAAATCAGAAAATCAGAAATTTTAGTTACAATAAATTTGTGTTAGAGGTGTTCATTCCCTATTTATTATATGATTTTCTTAGTTACCAATGTTGTTTTTAGATCACCTCGAGAGTCATTTAAACAAATTGTCGTTCAAGCACAAGTACATGAGACAACCACTTCACGGTGGAAAAATGTAATTGTAGAAAACGATCGTTGCGAACAGACTGGCTCTGGAGTCATTCCAACTAAAACTGATTGGGATGTCATCGAACCAGATGTTGATTTTGCTCGTTACACGCAGATTTTGTAAGTATAGAATCAGTCTTAGCAACTACAGTAAAATCCATTTTTGTTAGTTTTTACGTTTTCTGATCGGGTTATGCGGTTACAGGGCCACACAGGAAGAATCGACGTCAGCAACACATGAATATAACAAATCCAGTGACTGCGAATCCAATTCAAATATCTACAATTACTCTATTGAAACCGAGAATTGTGATATTAGTGATTGTGCAAGTTTAGAAGGAAATAGGATAGTGAATATTGCGTATCTATTTCAACAATTGAAAAATATTAGGCATGATCCTTTTGAATGTAATTTTCAGCATTTAGAATTTATAAAAGAAAAAAGAATTGGGTTTCACTCACAATTTGTGTTCAAATGCAAATTGTGCAACAAAATAGAAAAGATCGTATCTCAGGAGCCTAATAAAGGATCTAAAGAAATCCCTATTAATTTAAATGTTATAGAGGGTATTTCCCAAACTGGGAATGGGTGGAGTCAGCTTGATGAGGTATGTGCTAGTTTAAATATGCCTAACATGAGCGAAAGTTATTATTTAAAAAATAATAAAAAGTTAGGCATTATCCAAAAAGACATAGCGTTACAGCTTATGCTAGAAGCAGGTGCAGAAGAAAGGCGACTTGCTTTGTCACATAATGATGTTACACAAGGTATACCATGTGTGACCGTCGTGACAGACGGCTCATGGGCTAAACGTAGCTACGGTACAAATTTTAACTCACTTTCTGGTGTGGGTTGCATAATAGGACACAGGACAAAAAAAATACTGTACATTGGGGTAAAAAACTCCTATTGTAGCGTATGTGCTATAGCTCAAAATAAAAAATCATCAGTACCGGCACACACGTGTTTTAAAAACTGGTTTGGTCCATTTACCGAAATGGAGACATCGGCCATTGTAGATGGATTTAAAGTAAGCATGAAGATGCACGGACTCATGTACACAAAGATAATCAGTGATGGAGATAGCAGCGTAATGAACGCTCTAAGAGACGCAATGGTGTATGGTCCTAATGTACACGTACGAAAAATAGAATGCAGTAACCATTTACTGCGAAATTATTCTAATAAACTCAGGAAAATAGGAAAAAAAACTCAGAATAAAGTTGGCTTTGTACCTGTGACCTTACGTAAAGCTCTTTTAGACAAAATACGACGTCTAAATAATGCAGTTACCGGGGCAGTAGCACACGCTCAACAGCTTGAGGTAGCAACAGCAGACAAGCTTAGAGTCCTTCAAGAAGATTTACGTAATGGGCCATGTCACGTTTTCGGATTTCATGATTCATGTAAACAATACTATTTTAAAAGATTAGTAAACGAAGAAAACCTCGTTCCTCAACTCAAATCTTGCGGGATGTGGAACGATATTTTTGAAAATCTGGGGTGGCTGCTGCAAAATTCGAAAAACTTGCTACTCCAAGAAACAAACAATCCTACAGAACAATTTAATTGTGTTGTAGCTAAGTTCCTTGCAGGCAAACGAGTTAATTTCACGCGAAGAGGGACGTACGAAGCACGATGTTTTTCCGCAGTAGGGCACTACAATACAAAAGATTATAGTTTTTTAAGTAAAGTACAAAAGGTAGTATGCCCTGAAACGTCGTACTCGTATACAGAAAAATATATAAAAAAAATGAAAAATAAATTAGTACGGCAACAAAAAAGAAGTGCAGTAGACAAAGCACGAGGTGCTAAAAGAGCTAAGCGTTTTAAAATGGCCGATAGACATTACGGTGAGGTAACGGTGCAAGAGCCCGATATGCCACCCGATATTTTTGAGAAAGAGAAAAATGATTTTATACTTTCGATAAAATTAAATGCTGAAGAAATTGATGCATTAGAAAAGAAAACCGTCACACAATCCAACTGTGATTTGTGGATCGTGGAGCGCAAAAAGCGAATAACCGCATCTTTGTTTGGCCAAATATGTAAAATGAAAGTTTCTACGCCTTGTACTGCGACATTAAAAAATATGTTATATTCTACATTTACGGGAAACGATGCTACTCGATATGGCAAAGCACACGAGGCAACTGCAATTGCAGATTTAGAATTTAAAATAAAACAAAAAGTAACGCCATGTGGTTTATTTATATGTATAGATAAACCATACCTTGGCGCGAGTCCAGACGGTCTGTTAGGGGCAGACAGTCTAGTTGAAATAAAATGCCCATCGTCAGCAGCAAGTTTGACACCACTGGAGGCAGTCCGGCAAAAAAAAATTACATTTTGCGTGGAAACTTCTAGCGGGATTAAATTTAAAAAAACGCATAATTATTATTTCCAGGTCCAAGGCCAACTAATGATAACGAAACGAAAATTTTGTTATTTTGTTGTTTGGACGCCAAATGGCTTAGAAGTAGACGTTATAGAAAAAGATGATGCGTTTTGGACGGCATACAAAATGTCTAAATTAGATATCTTTTATCACAAATGTGTTTTGCCGGAGCTGATAGATCCACGTTACCCTCGTAAACTACAATTTAGAGATCGAATATAAATCAAATTGAGTCAAAATTAGCAACATAAAAAATTTGGGATTTTATTGAAACTTGTGGGCACTTGTCTAGTGGTTCATCCATCATCATTATCATATTCCCGGCAAACGATTCCTAGCGTCTCTTCCTCTTGTGTCTCAAGAAATAAAAATAACACTTAGAAGTTTAAAATTACTTTTTTCCTGTTTATTGTGGATAATTTATTTAGTGCTATTGGGGCGGAGTTACAAACTGCAGACGCCAAAAGACACAATGTCTATAATTTTGTTGTTTATTTAATTATTAAAGATTTATAAAATAACAGTTTGATTTTATTTCTTTTTCCATAAATAAAAATAAATGATGCACCATTTTTGAGTAAGCAACTGACAACCCTTGTAGCAGCAATCTATCGGTAAACACACGGACGTAAAAATATCGCGGCAAGATTTTATCGCGCACTGGATTTTCAACTTTCGGTGTAGAACCGAGCGATGGGAATCCAACGATTTTCAACTGGCGCCGCCAAGCAGTCCATGAAGATCCAGTGCGCGTAAAATCACGCTGCAATATTTCTACGTCCGAACGTGGAATAACTCGCTCTACTTTACGACTATAAGAGTTTCACATCGTACGCTCTCCATACGCTCTTGGATCATTATTGACTAATACCTACCAGGGGATTAGTCAATTTATATTAGTCAGTCATGGTAGGTACGAACAAGGGGACCAACCCTGAAATATGAAAAAAAAATCAGCTGATCCCATACATATATTTCACTTTGCTCGTCGATTTGCCTGCCACCCTGTATTAATTTAGTAAGTATCTATTTTCTACAAAAATATAATATTGCAAACAACAATTTCTATCTTTTCTATCTACTTTATGTTTTTTCCTCGCTCCGACACATGGCTATGTTTCTGAATGAACGGCTATACAAATACGGCCCTATCGGGGCTATACAAATCGCAGCGATAGCGCTAGGTGTGTACTGCAAAGGTATAAAATGTTTATAATTGTATTTTTTTGTGCTTTATTGGCGTAAGTAGGTATTGTGCAGTGCCATTGAAAAGTAAATAACTAAATTTCAGTACAAGTTTGAAGGTACTGGCTGACTTTTCGGCGACCGACACAGCGGCGATGCATGTGTGCATCGTCTATCGTCAATTGATCGATTCAGTTCGGAACGATGTTTGTGTGCGTGCAAACGATACGCTGTGTGTGTAGACTAGCGCCTGACTGCTCATCACTGATACTATCTTTGTCAAACACGATGCTTGGTGAAACAGTGCGCTTTTGGCCACGCCCACTGGTGAGTTCGAGCCTGTACACGGTTCATCCTTAAATACTCAAATTGTAAGGACCTACCCCGTGCAGTTAGTAACCGTTTTTGCTGTCATTAATATATTCTTAATGTTATCTTACAACCCTCATGGGACATGTGTCTTTTTACATGCGCCTTAAAACATAACAGGTGAGATGTGGGTGTAGCAACAGGTACACCTATGCGTAAGCCTTCGAGGATAATGTATAGGGGTGATGTTATGTTATCTTATTTTACTTTCCCTTCAATATTATTAGGTAGAAGGTATCTATGAACGTGGACAACTTACATTATACGTATTATTAAAATAGAACAATAGTGATAGGAAATATATTTGACTAAATTAAATTCTCATCTATTCATAGTAGTATTTAAACAAAATAATCAGTCTTTTTTTGTTTTAAGGTTTGCGACTCTGATTTGAATATTTTGAGTGTCGATGCTAGCCACGGAGGGGCAACGTTTATATGCAATCACCATCTTTCGCCACTTGGAACAACTCCATCAAACTGAAAACTAAAACGTGTGGTTTTTAGGTAAGTTAAATGATCAGTCAATAATATGAATGAGTATGATATAACCGCTGATGGACGCTACTGAAGGTGTCAAACTTGTAGCCAAATTGTGGGCAGATTCGTATACCTATGAATACTAATACTAAATATAAATATATATAAATACTAATACATGCCGAGAAGGAACATAATATTAACATAACTCTTAAATAAAAGGAACATGAAAACATCGTTGTTTAATTTGCGTGTTATAACAATAAAATATGTTTCAGGTGACTCAGGTTATCCCCTAAGGCCAACCCTGATGACGCCAATATTGAACACAGAGCCTCAACGAAACTACACTGAGCTGGTACGCAATACCGTGGAGCGCACTATTGGATTACTTAAGTCTCGTTGGCGGTGTTTGTAAGTAGATCGGAAGCTACATTACCACCCCACTATGGCTGGCTATATAACGAATGCTTGTGTGGTATTACATAATATCGCCAATGCTGCCAGGCTACCAGTAATGGCATTAACACCTCAGGATTACCAAAATGAAGCGAATATAGTAGTAGTAGTAGTACGAAATTCAGGAAAAATCAAATTCAACCATTGATATTATAAAAAGATGTCACAATTGTGCAAAAAAAAATCCAGTCAATATAATACGAAACAAAACCAATGTTAACCATTAAAATGGTGTTATTCATTATTAAAAAAATCTGTTTCAGTCAACAAATACACATACTGAAACTGCATCGCGAAGAAATCACCGCCTCGTTGCTGGTGAATCAGTACGAGATGTACTTGTACAACGGCTTTAGTCAGCGCGATGATAAACATAGAAAATTTAATTTTACCTTTATTTGTATGTTTTTGTGTTGGTTGAATGTAAAATATAGTTTATTTCCTCTTAGTGTATTTTTAAATATGATTTCAATGTAATAACATGTTGTTTATTGCATAAACAATCAATTTATAGTTTATCTCTATGGGACACCAATATGGGATAAATATCTTTTGACTGCATCAGCAAGCCTCCCGAGATTCTGCGCTATTTGCTGATTGGCATTAGCTGTAGCCTTATCAGCTGCGCCACGCTGAAGCTCCACTTGAGACAAAACTCTCCGAGCCTCATCCAGTGGAGCCAGAGGGCGACCTAAAATACGTAATAATTAATAACATCATTGTTTTCAATAGTCATCATAATTCTTAACCGCTAAATGAGTAAATAGCTGTAGGGTTAAGAAATCCCAGTCACTGCGGTATCTTGTCTGCCTAGTTCGAAAAGGCAGAGGCACTGTTATAGCATCGGCTGGGGTAGAGCTTTGTGCTGACGGAAGACTCTGGCCAGGACTTGAGGCTGCAATGATTTCAACGAGAGGCTCAACACCGATAGAGCTCCCACTTTCAGTGTTGAGCATATCCGCAGTCGCAAACACCACTGCCTCTCTAAAATACGCAGACCAAATTAGAAAGGGTACATACTAAGTGATAATCAAGAAAAAATACTCACTGTCCTTGTTCTGCACCCAAACCTGGCGTCTGATGATGGATGCCGGCTAGGGTTGACTGTTGGTTCTATAAAACATTTTGTAGTTTATATACTTTATACTTTACGAGGGGTGATCCAAAAGTAATGATAATGAAAATGAAACACGGTAATTAAAGTTAAATTAATAATTTGTTTTTCTACATAGTCTCCTAACAAATCAATACATTTAGTCCATCTTTTTTCTAAACCCAGGATTCCCTTTGAAAAAAATTCTTTTTCTTGACCCTTCCAAAACGCCTCAACAGCGGCCATCACTTCGCTATCGTCTTAATATTTATTGCATCGGAGGTGTTCCTTGAGCCGAGGAAAGAGGTAAAAGTCACTAGGAGCCAGATCTGGCGAATAGGAGGGTGTTCGACCAGTTCGAATCCCGTTTCTTGAATGGCAGCCATCGCAACTGCGGCTTTGTGAGCCGGTGCGTTGTCTTGGTGAAACAGCACTCCAGCTCGCAGTTTGCCGCGTCTTTTTTCCTTAATGGCCTCCCGTAATCTTCTTATTTGGTCTGCGTAGTAAGAGCCCGTAATAGTGGCTCCCTTTTCCAAATATTCCACCATAATTATTCCTTCAGCGTCTCAAAAAACAGACGCCATAACCTTTTCCGCCGAACTTGAAACTTTTAATTTCTTTGGCGTCGGTGAGGAGGCTCGCTTCCAAGTCATCGATTGTTGTTTTGTTTCAGGATCAAAATGGTGGATCCAGGTCTCGTCCATAGTCACAAAACGCAACAAAAAATTTTCTTTATCTGCTTGGAACTTTTCAAGATTGACCCTCGAAATGTCAACTCGTTTTTTCTTTTGCTCGTCGGTTAACATTCTGGGTACCCAACGCGCAGAGACCTTTTTCATATGCAACTCGTTCGAAATGATTCTTTGAACGCTGCCATATGAGATCCCTGTGACCTCAGCTACATGCCTGATGGCCACTCTTCGATCTGCCAACACAACATCTTCGACTTTTTTCACGTTGTCTTCAGTGAGGGACGTGGATGGGCGTCCTTCGCGATGTTCATCTTCAGTGGATGTTCCGCCCAGTTTAAACTCCTTGGCCCAGCGTGCAACTGTAGAATATGGAGGAGCAGAGTCCCCCAATGTTTCCACCAAGTCACAGTGTATGTCTTTTGTAGACATTTTTTTCAAACAGAGGTACTTGATCACAGCTCTAATTTCGTTTTTCTCCATGTTGATGTTATCTCTTCGACAGTTCGTATTCAAATGATTGTATCTCCCGGAAATCCTGATCTATTTATATGATTTTTTATGTGGACCTGAAGTAACCCATTATCATTACTTTTGGATCACCCCTCGTATTTGCAAGCCAAATTATTGCAAGGTTTTAATGTCATTTCAAACTATTACCATATTGCTGGGTACTCCAGGTAAAGGGTCAATGGCTACTTCCGGGTTATTCTGATCAAAACCCTGTCCCATCAATGATAAAAATCGTGCCTCCGTGTTAGATAAATATCCAACACTAGGAGGCCCTCCGCCTGTTGTGTTGGCATCGGCCAGCAACAATCTTTTTGTGCTTACTCTTGTTGTTACTGACATACTGCAAAACAATATAATAGGTTGGGGAAAAAGTTTCTTCGCATTTTTTAAGAAAATTCAAAACATTTTTTAATAAAGTTTATTTACATTTAACTAAAGTATGTAGGTACCATTTTGTTCGATAACTTTTTGCCATCTTGTAGGTAGGGACATGATCCCATTGCTATAGAAATTTTGGGACTTCTGGTCAAAATACCGCGACAAGTGGTTTTGGCAGTCCTCTCGTGATGTTAACCTGACACTGCCTAAAGAATTCTGAAGAGACCGAAACAGGTGGAAATCTGAAGGTGCAAGGTCAGGACTATACGGCGGATGCATTAACACCTCCCAGCCAAACTCTCTTAATTTTTGTTGGGTGGCTAAAGATGTGTGAGGTCTAGCGTTATCATGATGAAAAACCACACCCCTTCTGTTGATTAATTCCGGCCGCTTTCTCTCAACTTCTTGCTTTAATCTCATCAGTTGTTCGCAGTAGAGTTCAGAATCGATGGTCCTGCCTGGTGGTAACAGCTCATAATGAATAATGCCCTTCCAATCCCACCACACACACAGCATCACCTTGTTGCGAGTTAACCCGGGTTTCGCCACAGTCTGTGAAGCCTGACCGGCCTTTGACCACGACCTTTTTCGCACGTTCTTAATGACAAGAACGTGCGAAACTGGTGCGATAACTGGTGATGAAAAGTGGATCACGTATGAACGTGATCCACTTTTCATCACCAGTTATCAGCTTCTTCATAAATGGTTCGGTTTCATTACGTCGTAATAAAGAATCACAAATGAGTACACGGTTCATTAGGTTTCTTTCAGTGAGCTCGTGAAGTACCCAAATGTCGAGCTTTTTTGTGTACCCAGTTTTTTTCAAATGCGCCAAAACTGTTTTGTGGTCAATTTCCAGTTCTTCAGCTACGTCGTAACTACTGGTATGCCGATCTTGCTCCACTTTTTCAAAAATGGCATCCATTTTATCCGTAATAGGGCGACCAGAGCGACGTGCATCTTTGACATCAAAATTTCCGGATTGAAAACGCTTAAACCAAATTTGTGCTACTCTCACAGACACTACACTAGGTCCATAAACATCGCAAATTTTTTTCGCGGCTTGCGTTGCATTTTTACCTTTTTTGTAGTAAAATTTTAAAATGTATCAAATTTCTTCATTAGATTCACTCATCTTGACGGTACGAAAAACAAATGAAAATCACACATTTTCCTAATTTGAATTTGGAATTATGTTCTTTAAAATTTAAACTTTCAATGATACCAAAACCAGCCAGATACAAATAGTATAGCCAAAGAGAATTTATTACAAGTTCATACATACTATAATGCGAAAAGACTTTTTCCCCAACCTAATATATAACGGCGCGTGACATTATTAAATAATAAAAATCAGTTAATTTGGAGAGTTGTAATTTATTCTGTTATTTTAACGATTAATCGATTTGAATTTACCTAAATGGTAATAATTAAGAGCGGGTAACACCGAATGGAGTTGCGTCTGTCATGGCGGGCGACGTCGCACAGTGGGCCCATACTGAAAATTAGTGGACTTAGGCAACAAAGTTACCATATCGATGCGATTTTTTTTTATATGACGTGTTATAATATTCCTGACAACTTTTATTCTTATAAAATTTCTTCTAAACTTGATAGTTTGTCTTGAAAAAAATTTATTAGATTTTTTTGTATGGAGCGAATCACGTTTATTTTTTTTTCTTCAATTGTACTAATATGTTGGGTGTGTGGCGTTAGCTAGGGTCATTCTCTATCCACGAAAAAAAAATCAGCGCCGGCCATCTGCGGCAGCGCGAGTAATCATTCGGTAAAAAATAATAATTTGGAAGAATTTTTTTGTCATTTAAAATAAATTCAAAGCATATTTTTTGTCTCATTTGGCTGTTTTCACCTTCTTTTTAGTTAAATAAATAGTTTTAATAGCGCATACGTACTTAGAACTAGTAATTCTGGTAGAGATTTAGTTATTATTGCATGTTATCGGTACAAATGAGTCATCAATCACAATGCAGGTGCTCTGCATTGTGATTGATGACTCATTTGTTTGTGCGCGCATAACTAATGAGTCATCGAAAAATGCTCGTCTCTGATTGGCTGTGTTATTTTTTAACTGCACGTTATCTATTGTTGAATAAATATATCGTAATGTTTCAGGTTATACTAATTTTTTTAATGATAGGTGAAATAATTTAAATTTGTACGGGCAAGTCGTTGATAATTATCTACATAATCAACTGTATGTATATTATTATAGTATAAGTTATCGTACGTATGATCAATATGAAACGGTGAAGTAATTGTAGCCCTGAAAAGGGCTGTTTGTGTCCTAACCCTGATGGGCTTTTGTGGGAATAATTTAGAGCCGGATCACATTATTTCTTGTTCCAGAAGTGCTAGTGGGTCCGGCAAATTTTCGGACTCTGCTATGAGGCATTCTTCTTCCTCCATAATTTCACTGTCACAGGGAGGCTCAGTAGTCTGTAACAACTGAGTTGCTTCAGGCAACAACTCATTATGAACCTGTTTCATTATTTTAGGCCTTATGTAGGATATGTGGGGATCAGAGCTTATTAGAAGTCCATGGAGGATGTCTTCGTTTGTTGCTATTCTCCCCGTTTTCCGAGTGTGCCTCTCCCTGACGTTTCTGAAGTCCTTATTACGGGCTTCCGAAGCTTCTTCAGATAAGGTACCTAAAACGAAGTACATACATTTTAATTTCAAAACGCAATCGAGTCAAATAATACATCAAACTATATTTATTTTTTACTTACCGATTTTCAAAACACCAAAGTGGTTACAGATGTCTGCACCGTGCATTAGAAGTTTATGTACACTAACTGGCATGTAGTACCGCGAATAGTGTTGCACGTACACATCAGCTGTTTCTCTACAGTATCTTCTAAATTTTTCACAGTCAATGTTTTTGCCTGATGATATGGCTTGTAGAATAACGGAAAATCTGAAAATCAGATTTTCGTCAATTCCCGTTATTCAGGAAGATCTTTTGTAATCTTGGAAAAAGCGCCTCGCTGTATTCCCGTCGTTTGTAGTTCCAAAACCCTAAAATGGGAAAACAATACTGTAATATACAATACATAGAGATATAATTCACAAACAACATAAAGAGAGCGAAAATTAAATATATACCTGTTTGACTATATCAATCAGCATTCCAGTTTGCTCACGAAACTCTTGCTGTGTGGTATTTTTTTTAGCTTGTTTCAAAGCCTTATGTTCGCCGCGAGCAGTCCATCGTTGAAAATCCAGATTATAAGATATATGGAGAAGACATTCCATACACCGAATCTTCATATGCAGTGAAGAAATTCCTTGTTTGTAAATTTCTTCACGAAGTGGTTTAGAAGTCAAAGCGTCTAAATTATTCATCTCACTCGGTTTTGCCAAGCAAATGGGACACGTTGCATATGATGGCACTCCAGCAATAATATTGGCCACTTTTCCATCAATCATGGTCATATGCAATTCATGTGATACAATAATATTTCCACACTGTGTAGATATTCGTTCATCAATTTGTTTTTTCATCTTAGACTCTTCAGACTTTATAAAGTCAGCTGTCTCCGAAGTGAAAGTGAACTTCACTGGTCGACAGTACAGAGTTGAGCAAGGTGTGGGGTTCTCCCAAACTAGATTTTCATTCCCAGATGATGGCCTAGTAGACACTAGCCGAAGAGGGACGACGCTTATCATGACTACTGATGAATCATCGAACTCTGTAGCTGTGTTTGACGTTTTCTGTTTATAGTTACTCTGCGACCCCATTTCCAGGTCAACTTGAGTTCTTCATTTTGAGACCTATCAACAGTATTTATATCAAGTAATATCCTCTCCACAGTGTGGTCCAATAGCGCTTGCAATTTAATGTGAGCTCCGTTTTCGGTAATCTCCATACTCTCTTGTGGTGGGTAACATCTTTTCTTGGCATTTACAAGCTTTGGATAAGATGGAAAGGCAGCACAGTTTTCTTCTTTCAGAAATTGTCGAAGAGCTAAGTACTTCCATTTCGAGAGCGCAACTGATGTATAAAGAGCTAAACACTTATCTTCAGAGACAGTACTTAAGCTCTGCTTTTTGAATAGTCTCTCTTCTACTTCGGATAGCGCATCTGGATTACTGGAAAGGTATTCGACCACTTTTGCCAGATTCGTTTTGCCGTTGTCTTTCAATTTTGTTATGTACCAGTGCTGCAACTCTTCCTCGGAATTTTCTTCTACTATGGAAGTAGAACGTCTTTTCTTTTGCTTATTACTTAACTCTTCGAACGGTTTTCTGTGCTCCTTTTCTGTAGATGTTCCCGCTTCCGCAGTACATACTGCAAGAGTAGGAACATGGCAATCTATATCCACAAGCTCAGATAAGGCTGCGTCCGAAAAGCCTATCACACTTCTCAGATCAACACTGTCACAAACAGGCCAGTTGATGTTTTTTTCCAACCACTTGCGATTAATTACACGATTCATAAAAGTTTTTTGATTTCTACTTGACTCTATCCACTTTTTATTTAAATTTACACAAAAAAGTCGACAGAACTCCTTGATTCGGTTCTTGTCTTCTTCAGAAACTTCGGTAGTCAAGACAGAAATGATACTTTCATACAGAAACATATGATTTTTCAGATCACCGCCACTTCTTAATTTCACAAAAAGATCTAGGTTGGTACAAAATCCAGCCATAGTTCTAATGTAAATATAAAAATACAAGTATTTCACTGTGTTCACAAACAAGCGACAAGAGCGAAACTAGATGGACTTAATGAATGTCTTTATATTTATAGTTAGTGTTAATTACTCAAGTAGTGGACATAACAGTGAGTAAAAATTATTCAGCCAATCAGAGACGAGCATTTTTCGATGACTCATTAGTTATGCGCTTAGCCGAGTGCACAAACAAATGAGTCATCAATCACAATGCAGGTGCTACCGATAACATGCAATAATAACTAAATCTCTTCCAGAATTACTAGTTATAAGTACGTATGCGCTATTAAAACTATTTATTTAACTAAAAAGAAGGTGAAAACAGCCAAATGAGACAAAAAATATGCTTTGAATTTATTTTAAATGACAAAAAAATTCTTCCAAATCATTTTTTTTTTACCGAATGATTACTCGCGCTGCCGCAGATGGCCGGCGCTGATTTTTTTTTCATGGATAGAGAATGACCCTAGCTATCATATACTCACGCCACACACTCAACATATTAGTACAATTGAAGAAAAAAAAATAAACGTGATTCGCTCCATACAAAAAAATCGAATTAATTTTTTTCAAGACAAACTATCAACTTTAGAAGAAATTTTATAAGAATAAAAGTTGTCAGGAATAATATAAAACGTCATATAAAAAAAAATCGCATCGATATAGGAACTTTGTTGCCTAAGTCCACTAATTTTCAGTATGGGCCCACTGTGCGTCGTGTCAATTCAGGCAGTTGTTGACAGCCGTTGCACGTGATGGTCACTTGCGAACCTATTGGCTCTAAATCGTTAATTATTACTGCAATCCTTAATTGTTTAAGTCATTTAAGTGTCTGTAAAATTAACATAGTGAACAGTCAACGCTACATCGTATTTATTTCAACGTTTCATGAAGTTTAATGCCCACTATGGATTCCAGTGCTGACGAAGTCACGCATCAGCAATCAGATGCATCAGCCCGGCCTTCCCGATATCCCGTTATCAGAAGTGGGATTACCAGGGACTTCCCAGGAACGTAAAACAGGTCAGAGTATTGTTACTAACCTAAATAGTGAATCCGACCATTGAAAAAACGTTGTTTAAAATGCAACAACGTAGCATAATGGAATTAATTCGTGCTTTAAAGGACACAAACACGGTTGATACAAAGCTAGCATTCCCCGAATTCAATCCTGATTCTCGAGACGCCGATGCCAGAAAAGTCCAATACCAACAGTGACGCTAAGAAACCGCGATATGAACCAAAGAAATGTTACAATTGTGGCAGTCTAGGCCACATGGCAAACTAATGCCTCCAAAGATTCGCGTAATACCAGCACTAATCTCAAACCTCAGTTTTCAGCAACCAACGAACAGCAAGATACCCAGGACAGCAGTGTACCAAACAAAACATCGTCGCCAACGTGCTACTACTGCAACGAACCAGGTCACACCGCCCCTCGCTGCCTGAAAAGGGACAGTAAGATTTGCAGCGGCAACGTAGAGCAACGGGTGAATGCCTGCACAATGAGTCCAGCCACTGATCACCAACCAATTGAATCCGGTGAGAAGTTTTCATTTTGTTTTGATTACGTGCTCGTAACTCTGATAGGACGTATCAGTACGCGCACGATCGTGCGCGTGCTATGCCCGAATGTTACGTTCCATTAAGAGTTAAGTGGCGGACTACATATCCCAACGAATCCAATTGAGACAGAATGTGTTGATGACGGCCACGGTATGTAACACTGCAAGTAAGTGGCACTGACAAGCCTGTGTGGCACTGACAAGCTTGTGTGGCACTGACAAGCCTGTATGGCATTGACAAGCCTGTTTGGCACTGACAAGCCTGTGTGGCATTTGACTGGCCTGTGTGGTACTTGACTAGCCTGTGTGGCATTTGACTTGCTTGTGTGGCACTTGACTAGCCTGTGTGGCAGTTGACTAGCCTGTATGGCACTGACTGGCCTGTGTGGCATTGGACTAGCCTGTGTGGCATTTGACTAGCCTATGTGGCACTTGACTAGCCCGTGTAGCACTTGACTAGCCTGTATGGCATTGACTAGCCTGTGCGGCATGGGACTAGCCTGTGTGGCATTTGACTAGCCTGTTTGTCACTTGAGTAGCCTGTATGGCACTGACTAGCCTGTGTGGCATTGGACTGGCCTGTGTGGCACTGACTAGCCTGTGTGGCATTGGACTAGCCTGTGTGGCATTTGAGTAGCCTATGTGGCACTTGACGAGCCTGTGTGGCACTTGACTAGCCTGTATAGCACTGACTAGCCTCTGTGGATTTGGATTAGCCTGTGTGGCATTTGACTAGCCTGTGTGACACGTGTGGCACTTGACTGGCCTGTGTGGCACTTGACTGGCCTGTGTGGCACTTGACTAGCCTGTGTGGCACTAGCCTGTATGGCACCTGCCTGTATAGCACTAGCCTGTGTAGCATCAGCCTGTGTGGCACCAGCCTGTGTGGCAATACTGGCAATAGAATGTGTGGCAATAATCCGTGTGGCAATACCCTGTGTGGCAATAGTCCGTGTGGCAATAGCCTGTGTGGCAATATAGTGTGGCAATACCCTTTGCGGCACTAGCCTATGTGGCCCCAGTCTGTGTGGTAATCTGGTAATTGTTTTGTGTTATCCGATAACTGTGATCGTTCTTTGAGATATTGTGGTGTTTGACCACGGTCAGAATGACCGAACGTTAAGTTGTTTACTTGAGTTCTTTTACAATTGTCCACAGATGATGACTGATGAGATAAACTGTTCACCCGAGGACGTGCGAAGATGCAGGACGGCCGTAACGGCGTGTGACATTATTAAATAATGAAAATCAGTTAATTTGGAGAGTTGTAATTTATTCTGTTATTTTAACGATTAATCGATTTGAATTTAACTAAATGGTAATAATTAAGAGCAGGTAACACCGAATGGAGTTGCGTCTGTCATGGCGGGTGACGTCGTGTCAATTCAGGCAGTTGTTGACAGCCGTCGCACGTGGTGGTCACTCGCAAACCCATTAGCTCTAAATCGTTAATTATTACTGCAATCCTTAATTGTTTAAGTCATTTAAGTATCTGTAAAATTAATATAGTGAACAGTCAACGCTACAGCGTATTTATTTCAACGTTTCATGAAGTTTAACGCCCACTATGGATTCCAGTGCTGACGAAGTCACGAATCAGCAATTAGATGCAACAGCCCGGCCTTCCCGATATCCCGTTATATATATATATATATATATATAAAACCGGCCAAGTGCGAGGGGAAATAAGATGAAATTGTGATGTTGCACACTATGAGAAATATGGAATTCAAATAGTTACCAATCTTTGGGGCGTTTGGTTGTGCCACTTCCCTCAGCATCGAGCAATCCAGCCAGCTCAGACCACTGGCGAGAAGACTCTGCTCTACCTCGGGCAGTATTATTATAACTCCGAGCTCTAGCCAGGTTGGGGTTACGCTCCAAGAATGTTCCATTGGAACTCAGATACTCTACTTGCAGGCACGTCCCTCTATTCCTACAAAATATTACGTACATTTGAATGCATACAGCGATAAAATTGTGGCACTCTCTTCGAAAACGAGTAGCAGTTGTTCCTTCAATGTTTTATACTTGTCTGTTAGCGGAGGAGACAAGACAATGTCACTAACCTGCTGTAGTGCTTCCCGATCTAATCTTGCAACCACAAAGTCGTATTTTACATGATCACCTAGCTTCTGCGGCGCTAGCACACTCTCCGCTTGGGCTCTTGGCTCTGCGCTTGGTTCTTATGTAAATAAAAGGCGTCTTGTCCGTACGACGTATATTTTGAGACTAACTACATGTGTCCGCTAAGGCTACAACTAAACTATATCTATGTATCTATTCTAGGTACTTAAGGTTACACACTACATCATCCTCCTTAAAAGAAAAAAAAAATCTTACTTTGTAATATATTTTTTTTGTTTTTTTTTTGTATTTTGTTACTTTTTTTATTTTACAATTTATTTTTATTTTCTATCTTAAACTACATAAGGTTTTGTACAGTTTTTATGTACCGTTTCTATGTTACTATTTTTGATTATCTTAACATTAGGTCCATCTTCTTCAATCACAACATACGGTCCGTTAAACAATCTGTCCATTTTATTTGCTGTTTCATTCTTTATTAAAATTAAATCATCTTTCTTATAACTAATTGGATTTTTATTTTTATCATAAATGACCTTTCTTTTTATCTTACTATCTAATAACCTTTTTCTCGCATCCTTATGTGGTAACTGTAGTCGATATTTTAATTCTAAAGCATAATTTTCTGCATTATACAATGGCTCTAAATCATCTTTTAACCTACTTGGAATGTTACATGGCTTACCGAATACGAGTTCATACGGTGTGTAGTTAGTTGACGTGTGTATTGTTGTATTGTAAGAAAAACACCAAAAGGGAAGCCAATGGCTCCAAGTGTATGTATTTTCCTCACATTGGATACGTAAAAAGTTACGTAAGTTTTTATGTGTGTTTTCCAAAGCTCCAATGCTTTGGTGGTGGTAAGCAGTGGAATTTATTTTTTCTATTTCTAATAACTTACACACTTCCGTCATAGTTGAAGACATAAACTCAGTACCACGATCAGTTGCGATTACTCTCGGTACGCCATATCTTAAAATAAAATTACTTACTAAAGATCTCGCTACAACTACAGATTCCTTTGTTGGAAGAGGGTAAGCTTCCACATATTTTGAAAGCTCGCACTGAAGGGTTAATATGTATTGGTTACCTTCCTCATCTCTGTCTAGGGGTCCCACAAGATCTAGGAAGATCTTTTCAAACGCTGAATTCGCCGTGGTTGTTATCACCATAGGCTCCTTGTAGCTGGGTGAGTGTTTCATCACCTGACACTTAGTACACTTAGTAACGTAATTTCTGACGTCACTCTGTAGTCTTGGCCAGTAGTACTTACTTTTGATGTTGTTCACCATTCGACGAACGCCGGCGTGTCCGCTCGAAGGCAACAGATGATAATCATTTAATATGACTGTCATTTCGTCCTTATCGAAAATTCTCCTTACATTTTTTAAAATATGAATACGAGGTGGTCCGGACCACTCATTTCTACCATCTATTTCTTCACATAATTCTTTTATAAATTTATCGTTATTCTTTTCTTTAATTATACAAACTTCTTTTATATTTATTTTCTTACAAAACTCACTTAATATATTCACAAATACGTCTCGCGTGAATTGTGACATATTGTTAAGATTAATATAAATAATTAACTGCTTTTCTACGTAAGCTAAACATTCTTGCTCTTTACTTATTAATTTTTCCTCTCGAAGTCTATCTAACTCTTTATCTTCTATAAATTTCATTTCTACTGAGTCAATTGGTTTTTTTAATAGCTCCACGATTTTTGGTTGATCAGGCCTCAAATCAATGGGTTTACTTGAAAAATCCAGCGAACTCCCTTCCCCTTTTAATTCTTTTAATCTGTTTTGCTCTTCGATTTTCTTACTCTGAGCTCGCGTTGTCACAAATATTTATTCATTAATTCCTTTCAAGTCATCCGAAGTTAAGGTTATTCTACTTAGTGCGTCTGCTATTACGTTATCTTTCCCTTTTATATAAACAATCTTATAGTCATATTCTTCTAACTGTAACCTGAATTTTAATAATCTACTGGATGGGTCTTTTATACTAAATAAATATATCAATGGCTTGTGGTCTGTCATAATTGTGAATTTTCTTCCAAATAAATATGGTCTAAAATACTTCACGCTCCATAGTACTGATAATAATTCTTTTTGTATTGTTGGGTAATTTAATTCTGCTTTATTTAATGGTCTGCTCGCATAAGCGATTGGCCTCATGTCTTTATTGCATAAAACTGATCCTATAGATATACCTGATGCATCCGTTTGAAGTATGAATTCATTTTCTGTTGAAAAATCTGGGTACTGTAAAATAGGAGGAGTCATAAGTGCTCCTTTCAAAGTTTCAAAAGAAGTTTCACAGTTTTTTGTCCAATCAAATTTGTTGTTTTTTCTACATAGCTTATTTAACGGTATAGTAATATCTGCAAAGTGTGGTATAAATTTACGATAATAATTACACATAGCAACGAATCGTCGTACGTCGTCTGAATTTTGTGGTGTTGTGTAATTTTGAATTGCCTTTACCTTCTCAGGATCCGGAAAAACACCTTTAGCAGTTACAATATGACCTAGATATAATAATTCCTTTTTACAAAAATTACATTTTTTTGGGTTTATTTTTAAATTGACTTTTCTTAATCTTTCGAGTATTTTTATCAAATTTTGATTATGTATTTCTAGGTTTCTACCAATTATAATTAAGTCATCCATATATGTTATGCATTTTTCAAAATTTAGTCCAGACATTGCTATTGACATGATACGTGAGAATGCACCTGGGCTAATTTTTAATCCCATCGGTAAACGTGTCATCTGATACTGCCCAGAGCTAGTAGTGAAGGCGGTTACGTTCCTGCTATTTAATTCAAGGTCAACTTGATAATAACTTTGTGATAAGTCTAAATGACTGAAATAAGTGCAACCGGATAGTGAGTCTAATATTTCTGTAATGTTTGGTAGCGGAAACTTATCATCTTGTATTTTCTCATTTATTTTCTATAATCGACTACTAATCTCCACTTCTTATTATTATTTTCGCTTTTCTTTGGAACGAGTAGTATGGGGCTGTTCCATTCACTATTAGCTGGTTCTATTATTTCATCATCCAACATCTGCGTAATTTGTTTATCAATTTCCGATTTCGTAGATTGTAGTAATCTGTATGGTTTTGTATAAATAGGCGTTGTAGCTGGTTTTAAGTTAATAGATTGATTCATTATACTAGTAGTGGTCAGCTTATCACCTTCTAAATGAAAAACGTCAGCATATTTTGCACAAATCTGTTCAATAGTTTTTTGTTCCTCTGGTTGTAAATTGTTTAGATTTAAAGTAGATAAAAGTCTTTTTACGCCATGTGCATTTGTTTCTGTGCTGTTATATTGACAAATAATGTAATCTGTTAATTTTTCTAATTCGGGTTTGAAATACGGTAAGCTAATATCTTCTTCACCTGTGTTTAAAATTTTAATTGGAATCTTCCCATTTCTTGGTTGTACTATACTTCCTGCCAAAAATATGTTTTCCATTAATTGTGTTGGTATAACCACGTGATCACTTTGTGAATTTGATTGAATTGTTACAAAATGAATTGATTCACTTCTGCGTGGTAAATACATATTTTTATTGAAATCGCTATTCCGGTTCATTTCTATTAGATATTCTTTGTTATTACTTTGTAATTTTAAAACATTGTTTGATAAGTCAATGTTTGCGTTATACATTCTAAGAAAGTCTAAACCGATAATTCCATCCGCCTGGCATGGCATGTCATTTAATACATGGAACTTAAATGTAAACATCGCTGATTCTCTGTAAGTTGAATATGACTCGGTTTGTTGGCTGTAGTACAATAGTAATGTCAACTCAGCGATTTCATTGGAATAAATGTTCCCACCGACACCATTGATTGTTGTATCGCTACTTTGTAATGTAATATAATGTGGTATTTTATTTTTAGCTATGACTGATAATGTTGCCCCTGTATCTACCAAGAATGTACATAACTTTTTACCTATTTTTAATTTAACGCAATCTAGTCCCTGACATGTTAATATTTTATGCTCGAAAAAAAGTATTTGGGTTACTCAACTCACGATTTTCTGTCGTACTCTCTTGCTGGTTTGCTCGTTGGTCAGCAACATATGCAGCCTGTTGTTGGTTGTCTCGACCAGACAATTGTCGATTTTGACCTCTAGAACTACGTCCACGTCCGTAACCTGGTTGTGATTGGAATCGTGGGGTACTATTTCCTCGTCCTTGATTGTAGTAATTATTACTCCGTCCTCTGTAGTTTGAAGTATTGGCTCGTCCACGATAGGAAGAATTATTACAATAATAATTATTACCTTGATTGTAGTTACTTCGATAGTTGAACCTACGGCCGCGATTATTTTGCCATCTTCCTCTGCCCCTTGGCTTACCTCTTATGTGCATTACCGCTTGCTGGGCCGACTGGTCTGGCTCCTCATCTTGTGCTGCGCGAATGGCGTCCTTCAGCTGTTGGTAATCGCGAGCCGCAATGATTGTGCTGAGTCTTCTGTTGCGGAGACCATCTGAAAACCGTTTTATGGCATATTTTTCATTTATTGGTTGTAAAACGTCGCTAGTAGTTTCATTATCATTTGATTGAGAAACAGTTAAATTAATAAAAAGCTCTTCTAACTTACTGCCGAACTCTGCTATGCTCAATTCGTTTTGTGATAATTTATTCATTTGCATGAGTAAGGAATTTGCAGATTTTTTTGTTAAAAGAAATGATTTTATATCTGTAATTAAAAGATCAGTACTGGTATAATCTGACTTCAACTTTAGTTTTGCTAATTTTGTTAGTCTCGTTTTAAGCACAAAAGTAATTAGTAGTTTCCTTATCTGCTGCTACAGTTAAACAAGAATCATACATTTCTATACCTTGTATAATTTTTTCCGTGGTCTCCTCATTGCCATCCATCACAGGAATAAGTGAATTCGCCGTTCATAAATCGAAACTTGCCATGTTGTTTGATGATTTAGACTCACTGTAACTTAATATTTTTACATATGTGTCTTCTATAGATTTACACAAATTATCAATCAATAGCCCAGAATAATCAGTAGTTAAATGTTTTACTTCTAATTCCTTAATACATGTTTTATAAGAGTTATATATTTCTTTTGCTCTTCTAATTTTACTGAGACCTAATTCTCGTAATCTTTTCTCTGGTCCTAATTTCCTAAGACTTACTCTAATATAATCTAACTCTTTATATATACTGTATTTCCATAAACTACAATTTATTACTAATACTATCTAAAAATCAACACTTAAAGTTCTTAAAATGTTCATATCTTTGTAGACACGCTATAGTGAATTTTAGGGTTATTTTAGTTAATTTTTTGGGTAAGTTCTTATTATTTAATGTTATGTTTCACTTTTGACACTGAACGCACTTCACTTTTTATTTTCACTATTTTTTTTTTTTTTAATCACTTTAGGCAGATACTCGCTTTGGTACTCGTTCAGCCCGTTAAGAAATATCCTCCTCATTAGGGCGCCTTCGTCCTTGGCCTGACATCCGTTGTTGCATTCGTCTAATGAAATCCGTCTGCATACCGTTTTGTATTCCTGTACGCACCCAGTCACTATGACATTTCCTGTATTGGGCGTATAAGACGTATAAGACAGCTCCAGAGCAAACAGCTACCATCACCCCCAGTAGGATATTGCTCGTCCGAAAGTGTGAAGAGACATCAGCGCCGCCGTTATTTTCACTGCCGTGTTGTGTTATGATGGTTTCCTTGTTTTCACATAAACATTTACTGCACTCTTTTCCCATTTTGTTTTATTTAACAGTGTCTGAATTAAAAATTTTAGTAGTCTTTGACACAAGCCAAGTATAGTGTCCTATATAATTCACAGTCGCTCTCATAATGCACGGTGACGCGGTCCCACGGTTAGACGCTGACATCGTCACATTTTTCCCGTCGCGACGCAATCCGACACCGTGCCTCTGGCAGGGTCGCCATGTAGAGGAACGTGGTTCTTATGTAAATAAAAGGCGTCTTGTCCGTACGACGTATATTTTGAGACTAACTACATGTGTCCGCTAAGGCTACAACTAAACTATATCTATGTATCTATTCTAGGTACTTAAGGTTACACACTACAGCATATCGACCCACAACATCGGTACACGTGATGTTACCGAAATATTTGCTAATTCTGCTGTTGCCGCGCCACTTGCCGATTGTGGCTTATATTCTCCACCCTCCGGCATCTTCATTGGAGTTTGGGGCATCATACTAGTGCTGCCGGCTTTGTGTTGCCGTGACAAACCGCTAATTGGAAGGCACCTTCCTTATGCCTACTGGAATGCCACGTGAGTTACTACGACACTTTGATGTATGGAATAAGAAGCACTGATTTGATAACTGTAGAATACTTATTTATTTCCGAAATCCCAATCGCGACTAGGAGCACACCGATCGGCCAGCGCGCGGTAACTGGCGATCGCCCATCCATACTTCTCTTTCATACTACAAACCGCTGACGCATAACATTCGTACTTATATTGTCCCTACAAGTAGTTTATGGTCAATATGAAATGAAATGAAATGAAATGAAATGAAATGTTTATTTATGTAAGTAGATCTTAAAGACACTTTTACACGTCAATATTTTAAAAACTAGATGGCGCCGGCATTTCCTAGCTGACTGTTCCCTGAGAAGAAAAGCCGAAACAAACGATCAGAGGTCATGGTCTCTTTTAATGTCCAAACATTATATTATTTGAATTTTATGTGAGTCTAACAATGCAGAGCATTGTCTGGAAAGGCCTTTTGAAGAAAGAGCCATTGCAGCTTTGAGCTGACCTGTCTCAACAGACGGCATGTGTGTAGCAGTCACCGTGTAGCTCAACCCTAGTTTAGGGAGCTCAACGACTTGTCACAAGACGCTACCAGATTTGCAGGACATTTGCGTAGGCCATTTACAAAATGCTCAAAACCACCAGACGAGTTATAAAGTCATGTGTTCAATCTAGCCTGCATAGTACTCACATTCACAGTTAGTTTTTTCTTTAACCCTAGAAGCCCAATCATATTTAATTAGCTATAAAGCCCAATCATACGTAAAAATTACGTGTAAAAATAAAACTTCAGAGTTTTCCTATTTTTTTCTATTAATGAACTATATTTTTGCATGAGTTATCATAATTGAAGTTTTAATTAATAAATAAAATACATTTTAAGTTAAAAATACTCTTTATTAACACAATTATGGCACTTTAATCAAATCTTAGAAAAAAATCAACAAAAAAATCAAGCCTCTAACACTTTTTCTTAAAATTATGTAATTATAAAAAAATCAACTAGTTTTAAATGTTTTCATAAAATTAAATCAACTTGTAATAATACTTTATAAGTCTCTTAGAAAAAAACAGTCTTTATATACAGTCTTGACAAACATCAATATTGTGTTCTCCACATATAGCCTTTTTGCATTTGCAACACTGCGCTTTGGTCATTCGCCTTTTTTATATGAACAAAATCCACAATAGCGTCGTTTCTTTGGTTCTGGCTCATCACTAATATTTTCTGGAGATGGCGGTACCACATTTTTTAAAACATTTGTTATATTATCGCGTAGAGTCCTCTTCAAAGTAGGTGCTTGTAGTCGTTCTTGCATCCAAGGTGTCGTCAGATCTGTGCTTAATTTTTTCATAAATGCTTTGCGGCTCATTGGTTTTTCTTGTTTATTTATCTTATTGTGACAGTATATTATATAGGAGTTCACAAACGCCATATTCAACATCCCGTAAAAGACCGCCATCGGCCACCTATTAGTCTTCCTGTTAGCAGACATAGACTTACACATCTGATCAAAGGAATCAACGCCGCCTTTTGTTTGATTATAAAACAATATCATGTCCGGTGTTCCGTTACTTTCATTGATAGCGGCATTTTCATCACAGGAAGACAATAAAAATACCATTTTCGACGGCTTTGGTTTATAGGAAACCAAGGTCAAAGGGCCATCAAAGCAAAACATTGAGGATCCTACCGGCCCTGAGCGAGAATTCTTGATCTCTTCAGGTATTTCTCTTTTGTTAGACCTGATGGTTCCTACTATTGTTAGGTTGTATGGAGCCTGGAGCATGTTCTTGGCTAATGGGATAGACGTGAACCAGTTGTCGCAGGTAACATTTCTATTTGTGCCGTGTACTGTTTTAGTCAGCTCTTTTACATAAAACTCGCCCAGTGGTAAATCATTTGTTTTCGTACTTTTACCAAGGTAAGGTATGGCATCTATCATGAACTTTGTGGCAGCGTCACACATCATGGGGAATTTTATGCCATATTTATCCGGTTTATTAGGAATATACATCCGGAATGGACAACGGCCGCGAAAACCCAACAATTGCTCATCTACAGTCAAGTTACTGCCAGGAACGTAGTTTTGTCTGCATTGATTGATAAAAATCTCCCATATTTTTCTCACCGGTAAAAAAGCATCATCGCTACGAAGAGTTGGTCGCAGTGTTTTATCATCCATTCTCAAACATCTTATTAGGAATTCAAATCTCTCTCGGCTCATTACTGATACATATCTGGTGCCAGAGAATGTAGCGTCAAACAACTCATCAGTTGAGAGGTGGTTATCTTTCATAACAGCCGTCAGAGTGAGAATTCCGACTAACGCCCAGATCTCCATTGTATTTGTATCCCTGTAGCTTGCTGAAATGTCTTTCAAATTTTGTCGTTTTACTATCATCTCGACGTTTGTCCACTTGACTATTTCATGAATTATCTCGTCTGTTATAAAAAGTTGAAAACAGAGCAATGGGTCAACAATATTGCGACACATTCGCGTTGGTCCCCTATTTGTGCGTATAATATTGATAGCAGAAGTCCTGCCCGTCGTACGTCCCTTTGTAGTTGACCATACATGGTTGTTTTTTCCACGTATTGACCGCTGAGGCAATCTAATTATTCTGTGTGAAGTCAATGAAGTTACCTCAAGATTAGGCGATTCCCGAGAAGCAATATAGTTACCGGGGTCCTCTTGCCTGCTTGTATCTTCAACGAAGTCGACCATCGCGTCCTCGTTATCACTCCAGACATCATCTTCAACTACACGATCTTCTTCCTCGGAATCCGAATCCAGCGGAGAATAATCGTCATCATTTTCTAAAATTGTAGCTATTTCGTCCTGGTTTAGCCGTTGACGGGACTCCATTTTGTATTCAACCTGAAAATATTAATATTATATGAAAAATGTAACGAAACAATACGATTAACTCAAATAAATCACAAAAATAAAAAATTAAAACAATTTCAAAAGTTACACAAAGCCCAATTATACGTCAAAATGACGTGCAACCTCTCTATTACAACAAAATGGCGGCACTTACCGAGATGACGCAACTGTGTCCTGCGAGGTCTCAATGGCTACTGAGTTGGTTCAGAAGTTAGCGGCGATCCGACGGTAAACGTGAAAGAGACAGAGATATTTCGCCGCGGTATACGTCAAATTTACGTAGATTGGGCTTCTAGGGTTAAATGTCATCATAAATAATGTCACGTAGATCAATAGTTAAATATAAGATGTCAACAGTATTCTATTAACACTTAGCTTATATAACAGTTTGTTGCTTGAGGGTACATTGAAGCAACTTAACTAGTCCCAAGCTTTTTTGTCATCCAAGTAATCTTTAACTTTGTAGAAACCTTTTTGACAGAGTTTCTGTTTAATAAATGATTTAAATTTATTGAAGCTTAGTTCTTTAACATGGCTTGGGAGTTGGTTGTAAAAACGAATACTTTGGCACTTAAATGAATTACTATTTTTTTGGAGCCTAGTCGTGGTTACAATAAGTAAATCTTTATTTCTAGTATTTATGCTATGAACGTCGCTGTGTTTAGAATATAGATTAATGTTCTTTTTAACATAAATTAGATTCTCATATACATATTGAGATGCGACTGTCATTATATTTATTTCCTTAAATTTATCCCTCAGTGAATGTCTACAACTTAGGTTATAAATTGCTCGAATGGCTCGTTTCTGCAGCACTTTAGCCTGAATGTCGGCTGCATTTCCCCACAACAAAATGCCGTACGACATTACACTATAGAAATAACTAAAATGTACTAATCGAGCTGTTTCTACATCAGTCAAATGACGGATTTTATAGACCGCGTAGGCTGCAGAGCTTAGCCGCTTCGACAATTTAGTTACGTGTGGGCCCCACTGTAGCTTCGAGTCCAAAGTAATACCTAAGAACACAGTGGTGTCCACAAGATCCAATTCCGCCCCATTTACTAATACATTGGTTTCACCTGCTTAACGTTAGGTGTCAGAAATCGAATGCATTTAGTCTTTTTCTCGTTTAATAGTAAATTATTAACACTAAACCAATGCACTATTTTAGCAAGAGCATTATTTACAACTTCGGTAACTGTCTGTTGTCGTTTAAGCTTAAATAAAAGTGATGTGTCATCTGCAAATAACACTATTTCATGACAGTTCTTTAAAAGACAAGGTAGGTCGTTTATATATATGAGAAATAAAAAAGGGCCAAGAATTGAGCCTTACGGAACTCTCATAGTGACAATAGAGCCTAGGGATCGCTTGCCGTTAACGTCCACTCTTTGGATCCTATTATCCAAATAAGAAATAAGAAGATCCAAGGCAGTATTTCTAACACCATAGTGGTGCAATTTCCTGACCAACGTTACATGTGAAACAATCGAAAGCCTTAGACAAGTCTCAAAAAATACCTAGGCCATCGTGTGACTTCTCCCAGGCCTCATAAATATGCGTAAGAAGCTCAACACCAGCGTCGGTAGTCGAGCGACCCCTTGTGAAACCGAATTGTTTACTGTTTAATAACTTATGTTTATTAAAATGTCATTGCAACTGATCTAGCATCAATTTTTCAAATATTTTACTGAAGGTGGGAAGCACAGAAATTGGTCTAAAATTTGGGGGGTCTGATGTGCTGCCCGATTTAAACAAAGGTATTATTTTACTATTTTTCATTAGGTCAGGAATTACACCACAGTCAATACATTTATTAAAAATAATTGCCAATTCAGGCGCTACAGTGTTGATTATGCATTTTGTAACCTCTACGGAATTTCCCCATAGATCAGCAGTATTTTTTTAACATTAAGTGTATTGAAATTTTTATAATATCTCTAGCACTAACAAATTCGAAATTAAATTCATGGTTACAAATATCAACATTTTCCCTCAATAGGGACTCGGCTACAGTGGGTGAAGAATTTAAAGTTTTAGTGGTTGAAACTGAAATATCAGAAAAAAAAAATTCAAAAACTGTGGCAACTTCTAAATCTTCTCTTTTTTAATAACTATATTGTTAATATTGAGGCTGTAGTTACTACTACGCTGCCTATCTCTTCCAGTCTCCTTATTTTTAATTTCCCAAGTCGTTTTTATTTTATTTTGACTCTTTTAAAATTTTGAGCTTCAATATCGAAACTTAGCTTCACTACAAACTTGTTTGAATAGTTTGGAATAGTTCTTGACATATTTATAAAATTATTTATTAATTTTATAATTATTATTTATTATTATTCAGGCAACCATTGATCCATCAAATTAACGTAATCGTTAGTATGAACTTAAAAACTATGTTAGTACCTAATAACTAATAGAGACTTAGTCCGCTGTGTGAGGCTCCACACCAGTGGGCTGTCTATCTTATTGCCTATAACTTCCAGGATGCTGTTACTGCTCCCACGCAATCTGCTTAGCAGTGAGGCTGTCTTTTTGCGCCAGGTGGCATCAAAGCCGTCTGTGCGCGACTCGGCGAATATTGTTGACGCACTGCAGAAGCGCGGCAGACGTAACAGCGCCCTGTAGGCATTGTTAAACTGGATGCGCAGAGAATTGTAAGCCCTTTGGGTATATCTGAACCACAGGCTTGCTGAGTACAGAGATGTGCAATACGCTTTGAATAAAGTTACTTTCACCGCGTCTGTACATCGAGCGAACCTGCGGGCCAGCATGTTCGCCCGGACTGACAATGCCCTGCGCTCCCTCTCCATGTCTACATCATCTCCAAGACTTTCGGTAATCACATACCCAAGATACCTGAATTGGTATACTCGACTAAGAGGAATACCATTGAGTACCTTTGCTTTTATTATAATTTCTTTCTTCATACAGTTCAAAAAGTTTTATTCTACTAGTAAATATCCCTTTGGTTGCCCATTCACTGAAAGTTGCAGAACCATTAACTGAGATCTGCTTGGGTATAAAAGTCGAGTTAAATTTTGTACAATACACAGCAAAAAAAGATTTGTATAGTTCATTAGGATCATCACTTAAAGGCAAGTAGGGTAATTTACTATTGAGTTTATTTTTAAATCTCTCCAAGCGACCTGCAGTTTTTGGCACTACAGTGATAAGTCTCTTAGCCACTTTATTATCTTTCTTATTAAATGTAATCAGTTGTCCACAGTGCTCAGAATCTAGTTGACTTATAATCTTTTTATTAATATGTGAAATGTCATTATGGTGCTCCCACATTGCCGTTATAAAATGTTTGTAAACATTTTATAACACCAAAACATTTACTAACAAATGTTAACAATTGTTGCACTTTGTTAGAAACTGTTACATGTTATAAGTGCTCCTACATTGATGGAAAATGTTTAAACATTTTATAACATCTAGTATTGGCTCGCAGTTTGGTTTCGCCTTCTGAGGGCCGAGGACGTCTACACGAAAATGGAAGAAGATTTGCTCATTGGAATAGCTTTTATTTTTTGTTTAAAAAAGAAGAAAAAGCGCTCTTATTGGATGCGCCAAACGCTAAAAGCTAGAGGAAAATATAGTGCCACAGACTATCTCAAGGATTTGGGTATTGACGGTTGCTTAAAAGATTTTATAAGAATGAACAGTTCCGAATTTGAATATCTACAAAATTTAATTGGGGCAAAAATAGGCAAACGAGACACTACATTTAGAAAATCTGTAAGTGTGACGGAAAGACTTGCGGTAACGTTAAGATTTTTGGCAACTGGTAGCAGTTATAAAAGTCTTGGAAATGTGTTCAAGTTGTCAGACCAAGTGATATCTAGTATCGTACCAGAAGTGTGCGAGGCTCTCAATGAGGTTTTAAAGGAATACATACAGGTGAGTCAAACAACATTTTTAATTATTTTTTTATTTACTTTTAATATGATCTAATCTAATCATACTTTAGGTAGGTAACCTTACCTTACTAATAATTTTTTTAATAATTAACAAACCAAACATGTATTTTTTAATTTTTGATTGATTCCAACAAATCGTTTAATGATTGGGTCGAATCTTGGCTTGATTTCGATAAATTAGACGGACTCTGTGTTCTTGCGCTGGTACGAGTATGTGTCCTGGAGTTATCCGAAGAACTGGTTTCAAATGAAGCCGAGGGACTCGGTGCGGTGTAGTATCCTCTCGAGCTACAGTCAGCATTATTTTCCGAAAAAGTGGATAGATTTGGTTCAGAGTTGTATCCCCAGGAACTACTAGCGGTTGGGTCTGTAAAGGTTGTTGGAAAATCATATTGTCCCATTGTCGCATTGTACAAAATATTGTTAATGTGATGTTGAGCAGTATTCTTAGCATGACTGTTTTTTATTTGTTTCAGTTTCATCGAGACATACTCTCCAAATGCGTCATTTTCATCCCTGCTTTTTCTAGATTCGTACATTCTTTGTAAAATATTTACAGCTTCTTGTTGTGTTGGATCTTGTTCTACTTCAGGCCGTCTTCTTTTCCGAAATGGTTTTGGGGTGGCGAAAGGCGTGCCCGTAGTTTCATCAGTGACAGTATTTCCTGTTTCGTTCAAACTGAGAGTGTTTTCTGAAGCAATTCTGTTTTCTTCGTTACCCTGAAAGAATAGAATTAAACGATAATTTCAAGTTATAGGCGCGTCAAATTAGCTAAAATTGTAAAAAAATCTATAACCGCGATTTTCTTTTTCTATTACTTAACAACCCTTAACTGAAATCATATTTTTTTATAGTGTATTCTATTAATATTTCATACTTAATAAAAATATCCAATAAAATTTGTTAGAATAACGAGTTATAAATTTATTTTTCGCGCCTATTTCTTAATCTTCTATTTTTGTTCCAGATACCAACAACACCTCAAGAGTGGCTACACGTGGCAAATTCATTTGAAGAAAAATGGAATTTCCCAAATTGCTTAGGAAGTATCGATGGAAAGCACGTAGCCATACAAAAGCCAATTGATAGCGGCAGTGAATATTACAACTATAAAGGATTTTACAGCGTTGTACTTTTAGCGATAGTGGACGCAGAATACAACTTTCTGTACGTGAATATTGGCTGCCAAGGACGCATAAGTGATGGCGGAGTTTTCGCAAACACAAAATTTCGAAATAAAATTAACGACAATAGTTTGAAAATACCCAGTGACAGCTCACTACCAGGCAGAAACAAACCTGTTCCTTATGTGTTCGTAACAGATGATGCGTTCCCTTTAGAAAAACACTTATTAAAACCTTTTCCAGGACCACAGGATAGCAATTCTAAGGAAAGAATCTTCAGTTATAGACTGAGTCGTGCGAGGAGAACAGTAGAGAACGCATTTGGGATTTTGTCAGCCAGATTTAGAGTTTTACGAACTACAATATTATTAGATCCAGAAAAAACTACTACTTTAATTATGACATGCGTGCTACTGCATAATTTTATAAGAAAAACTGAATCGAGCATGATTTACGCTCCATCTCAATACTATGATGGAGATGACATAGTAACTGGTACACGTATCGATGGACAATGGAGATTAGAACAGCAGCAATTAACACCACTTGAAGCATGTGAATCCCTGACAGATGATGGGAAAGAAATAAGAAAAGAATTCGCAGAACATTTTTCAAATGAAGGGTTTTTGGACTGGGCATCTAAATATTATTAAAAGACGTTAAAATAAAACTCACCTGCAACCCTCCATCGACAGTTAAACTTGGAATATTTTTGCCTTTAAGGAACATGAGTTTTTTAAATGCAAACCATTTACTTGACTCATTAGCTCCTGCACCAGATTTATTAGATTTACATTCTCGGTTAAATTGACCTACAAGTGATCGAATCTTTTTTTCAATTACTTTTTTATCCATATTAAATTCACTGGCAATTTCCATCCAAGCATCGTGTTTTTTATTTCGGTCTTTGTAGCTCTCTGACATCGTGTTCCATAGTACTTCTCTTGCTTGAAACATTTCAATCAGTTTGTAAACATCATCGTTATTCCAATTACCGGACATATTTTATTGCTTGGCGCACGCGCAACCACTAATACACACGCACAGCGATGCACGCTGACACAAAGGGACTGACAAGCGAGACACCACGCGCAGCGACCTGCGTACTCTAACCCCCACCGCACCGCACCGCCTATCCCGCCATCACCCTTATAAAATGTTTACAAACAAAAGATAACACATGTTTTATTTTGTTATAATTTGTTTTGTTATAAAATGTTTACTAACATTACTAAACATTTTCTAACATGAAAATTTATTTGTGATTAAATGTTTGCTAACAAATGTTTACTAACGTTATTAAACATTTTCTAACGGCAATGTGTGAGCACCATAAATATATTATCTAAACATGTAGCTGACGTGGCAGTTATTCTAGTAGGCTCTAAAAATATATAATTTAGGTTATATGACTCAAATGTTTTTTTATTTTTAGGCACATTGAGGAGTCCTCTAAAAAATTGACATTAAAATCACCACATACAATTATTTTTTTGCTCAATTTACCGAGTTTTTGTAACACATCATCCATGATTAGAGATGGGCAATGTGTTTCTGCCCGGCAGGAAAATTTGGAAAAAACCAATTTTGGGCATAAATTTATAACTTTCCAATAAATGCCCAATCGCAGGGCATAAAAATATGGGGTCGTTAAATGTGATTTAATATAGTTCTTCATGTAAACTAGTACTTATTAAAGAAATAAAAGAAGAAATGTCAATGATTGAACACATTTTTAACCGACTTCAAAAAAAGGAGCAAGTTCTTAATTCGACTGTTTGTTTTTTTTTTTACATTTGTTACCTCATAACTTTCGACTGGGTGAGCCGATTTTGATGGTTCTTTTTTCATTTGAAAGCTGGTGCTTTCCGTGTGATTTTATATAGATGTGATGATGCGTTTCGGAGATAGACAACGGAACTCTTCAAAAAATAACAGTAAATAAACCGCGATTGCTGCTATCGCATAAATATGCATTGTTTTGACCCCAAAGATGATGAAATTTCGAATTAGTGGGGTAGGCACTATAACTAAAAAGCAAAAAATAAAAACATTTTCCAAAAAAATACAACCGACTTCCGAAAAACACTACAAAGTGAAAAATAACTTTAATTTCGGAAGGCGGCGACAAAAAATTGAAATACATATCCAAAGTCACCAACTTTCGAAATTAAAGTTATTTTTCACTTTGTAGTGTTTTTATTTTAAAATAATAACATTGATTGACTTTTTCATGTGAAAATTAACAACATAATTTTTATATCAAAAATAGTAAAATATGCGCAGTGTACTTTGTGCCTGTGTGTGTGTGTGTGTATGTTTTTATGAAATTAAACTACAAGGACTAAACAAACAATAAAACATAACTTTTGTCATTAATGGGAACAGCATTGTGAAAATTTTAATAATCAACATCATCCTAATTTTAATTATAATTACACAAGAGAACCATAGATGACACCAGAATGGCCTAATAATCAAACTAATATTGTTATTGTATTATAGGGCCAATTACCCTAATCACTATCGGTATCGAATAACTGTTCGCTTATACTTATGAATCGAATATCGTTTGTCGTGAAGTTGAAGCTACTGGTTTCATATCTTCCCATCTATCCTCGATAAGTGAAGATTGCATATCGTCCCGCATGTGACCTTCCGTGGCAGCATCATTGCATTTATATAATATCGTCATCTGTGTCTTCCATGTCAGAACTCTCCGGAACAGTATCTTTATTGGAAAGACAATGTACGCTTTGACCTTTATTGAATAAATTCCAATTATATGATAAGTGTTATTTTTGCCGCTCTTTCTGATGTGAGACAGTTTCTTTTTGCACTGTGTGTAAATATCTGTGTGCTAAACGATCGCTCAGTGGCTGCAGATATGCAGGGTGCCGTCAATATTGTTAGTGCTACTTTACTTAACTGACTTGAGCCACAAATCCCCTTCCACCACAAAATACGACTTACTTTCTCAGCGGCCTTCCAAGTGAATAGATACTCCAAAATCCTTCTTTAGCTTTATACTGGACCAGATTAGCAGGACAGTTAATGTGACAGTGCTCTGCGAGATTACAGATGAATTCCATTTATTTGGTATACGTGTTTTTTACCGGCGCTGCGTAATTTGTAACATTTATACCATTAATATGGTTCTTTTAGACATGTTTTACATAAAATTCTATTTAATTCATAAAATCATAAATGTAGGTACTTAAAACAACTAACCATTATAGTGCACGCATCCCTTGCCCCGCACCCTTCTCACGATGCAAGTATTTTTACGTGGCCACCAGGTAATTCGTAACATTTATGTTCGTAAACCTGGTTTTGCATAACATAAATTTAAACAGAATGGGCAAATTCATAAAAATACAGCTTTAAAGAATTTACTATAGCTAAACTCAACAAATTAAGCAAGCTTCCAAAGCTAATATCAATTTCGTAAATTAATTTTGAAACAAAAAATATATGCCCAGATAAATGCCCAAGGACAGAAATTGATGGGCACTTATTAGGAATTTTCCCAATTTGCCAAAAATGCCCGGGCATTTGCCCATCTCTATCCATGATACTCTCAAAGCAATCATAAATCGATGATGGAGGCCGGTATACACTCAATACAACAAGCTGCTCCAACTCCACACAAGCTATTTCTATAGTCCGCTCTACAGAGAGGCTCACAATATCTTTACGTTCTTTGAATTTAAGTTGTTTAGTTAACAGTATCAACGAGCCACCATGTATTGCATTTTCTCTGCTGAACGAACTACCAACCTGGTGATTACTGAAATTAAACATGAACTGATGGCTTGTTAACCAATGTTCTGTAATGCGTAAAATATCAATGTGGTTATAGTTCATGAATAATTCAATTTCTAGGTCTTTTCTCAACATGCCTTGAATAGTTTGGTGCACCAGGTTAACTCTGTTATAACTTATTCTGACATTTTGATGATTTGAATTTAATGTATTTAAATTAAAATTATCTCCATTAATTATGCAAGAGTTTTCCTCTATTGTCTCAACTTCTAATTTAAATTAATGGCAGCTTGTGTAGCCAAGTTATTGGCTGAATTAATTAAAAAGTCAGATATTTGCTCAATAGTAGCAACAGGTTTAGTAGCCAATCTCTTGGCTGGTAAATCAATATAGAAAAAATATAGCGATAAAGCTATTTGTCTTTTTAAACAGCGTGGTAAATACAATTTGTATTTTGTCACATATAAATATTTACTAACATACTTGTTAGTGTCAATTACATGCAAATTATTATCATTTAATGTCATATTATTTAACATAAACATCACAATCTGTTTTAAGTTGAGTTCTTCCTCTGTCACTAATGAATAAGATCAAAGTAGTGTCCTGGTGGAAATTTAAAGTAATAATCTTTGTCACTATGTCAACATAACTTAAGCCAGGCATACAATAATTAGTAACGGACTGTCCCTTGCAAATATTTGATTATAACTGCCCCATGTCTTTTCCAATTTCGTCACTAAATATCACAATATCACTATTTATTTGGGTTTTTACACTGTTAATAGATTTTATATTAACTTTAGATATTTTGTAGGAACCAACAGAGAAGATCCCTTGTTGCAATGAAGTATCACATGCCGGAGTCAAACAAGCCGGTGAGGATTGACTATCAGACAAGCTGTTGTTGGTCAATGATTGTGTGCGCTCACAGGAACGTGAACTAGCATTCACCAACTCATTCATAGCCAGCATGTATTCTCTCATTTGCATTTCTGAGATTTTATATTTATATGTCATTGATATTAATTATTTATTAAGATTTTCAATTTCAAAATTTAGATTTTGAGTGTCATTTTCATATTTTAAAGAATTGTTTTTACATTTTTCGGAATAAAATTCTAGTTCATCTGATAATGAAAGGCGTTCCCTATTTAATTTAACATTTTTTATAAAGAATTTCTGTCTATGAACTAGTTTTTGAGTTTTTCTAATAAACTTGTTGATTTTTACATATTTTTTCAATTTGTTTCTGCTCGTTTGACTACCCTTGTTGAGTTATTGGACTTAGTGTTCTTCTCTCGGTCGCATGTCAGATCTATAGTGACTGCGGGTTGAATATCAATTGCAGCAGAAACCATAGTTGGGGCAATGACCACCAGCTCATCGAACAGACTTTGTTTCAACGAGGCAGTGATGTTATGTTGAGTGCATTCTAATTGTGAAACTTTATCGTTTGCCTCATGAAGCTGTTTTTCTAAATTCCGTATGCGGTTAATAGCAAACTCATATTCGGAACTGCACTGGTTGAACCCGTCCACAATGAGCTGAAGCCTATCCTGAGCATCAGTGGCTTCAGTGTATTGTATATGTAACTGAGCCATTTCTGATTTCATGTTTTGGTTCCTTTTTAACAAATCCATTACTTCCCTTTCATTGTCGTCAGCTTCCCTCAACAGTCGGTCACACAACTCCTTAGAAACCTGGAGTTCGCTCAAAGCCTGGGTGAGTTTAGCCTCTTCCTGGCGAGCATAGGCTTTACGGGTCATAATCATGATTAGAAAAGGGAGAGGAAACAGAGATCAAAAGAGAAAATTGTAACAAAAACTGTAGCAAGATTAAAGGATGGACGAATAACAGCGCTAAAGTTGAGAGTTAGTCAATAAAATAAATTAAAGAAGTTGTTGTCCGCCTAAAAACAAATATGTTTAAACTAGTAACAAGTGTGATAATTGTATGAAAACGTTCTTTAATAAACAGTTTCAATAGTTTGTACCTATTTACGCGATGACAATGCAAGTTTCACAAGTTGCCGGTAACTGCCACCGAACCACATTTGCTAATTACACTTTAATTCCACATAAAACGTTGTTTTTGTTAGTAATACACTTTAGTTGCCCTTTCTATTTAGTGATTAATTGGAATTAGGGCTTAAATATACTAATAATCTAATATTTATGATAAAAAAATTATGGGACCAAATTTTAGACATCTGTTAGCTTTAGTGTTGCCACAGAAAAAAAAAATGTAATAGTGTCAAAAACCGCGCTTAAATCAAGTTAATACCACCTACCCTCATTTTACAATGTATTTTATTGACTACATCATTAAGTAACTTGTAAATAGCGTCTACTGTACCAAAATTCTTCTGGTATCCGAATTGTCTCAGATTCATTAATTAATTTACATTAATATGTCCACTTAAGCGATCTTTTAAAACATTCTCGAAAATGTTTGCTAAAGTAGGCAACAAAGAAATAGGTCTATAGTTCGTTGGATCAGATTTTGTACCCCTTTCATGAATTGGAGTGACCTTAGCAATTTTTACCTGTTTCGGGAAAATGCCTTCCATAATGCACTTATTATCAAAAGTCGAGAGCGGCTCAGATAAAATTGGTAAATTGTCTTTAATTACTGTGATTGGAACTTCATCATAGCCACAAGATTTCTTATTTTGCATACTACTCACGATTTTGGACATTTCATTCGGAGTAGTAAGCGAGACAACCATATAATTTTCCACCCTTTCTGTGCTTTGTTGAAGGAAAACGACAGCATCTTGACCAACGTTACCAGGCATTATGTACTTGTGATTGAATTCCTTAGCTAGAATTTCAGCTACTTCCTCTGGGTTTTTTATTATTTGGTTATTAATTTTAAGTTGGATATCCGCTCATAATGCCTTAACCCTATTTGTACTCTTATTTATAACTTCCCAAAGGACATCACCCAGATTGGGCTAATTTTTATTTTGCCGGCCAACAAATATAAACACATTATTTAAATAGAATTCAACATTATAATTTTTCTTTATTACTACACCAAAGTTCTGAGTCAATTCTCTGAGCTTATGTTTAGCTTTGAATGTTCAAAGCCTCAATTGCCTCAAAGTATCACTCAGTGTAGATGTAAAGCAGTTTTTTGTTTAGGCAAAAGTGAGTGGTGTTATAGAAGTCAGTTGCATTTTTAGTTTCACGTGCATTATAAAAAGTTCCGGAAAATAAACAAAAAAATAAAAATAATGCATATTAAATATTTTAATTATCTCTACTTAAAATTCTCCTGGTCTAACAAAAATGTTCTCTAAACCTTCAGCTGGAATATTTCTGATGGACAGTTTGGCCCTCATAAATTGCATGCCCAATATACCACACTATACATATCACATGGGAGCAGCAGCCGATAGTTCTTCTGCCATTATGGCAAGTGCAATAATAATGCGCAATAGCTTGCCTGTCTGTGAGAGCTGTGTCTATGCCTATGTAAACATGATATGTTCGTAAACGGATACGCCGGGACTGGATTCGCCCTCAAAGTAGGTAGAGATCCCTCCCTTGAACTTCTCGCATATTTCAGCAGGTATTTGTCCTCCGATTCAATGACAAACACCAATTGCCTGTATGTGCTCTGCATAATAACTACGTGCCTGTTTAAGTTGGTACAGGGTGTCCGGTGGCAGAATTAGGATTTCAAAATTAAATAATAAAAAAACTGCAAAATATTTTTTTTTATTTCAATGACTATAACAAAGAAGGGAAGTGCGGGTTTTATTTCTTAAAAATTATTTCGTCTAAATGTTGACCATCACGTCGGACACACTCTTGGAATCTGGCTTCAGTATTGCGCGCCACTCGCTGGAGAAGGGACGTCGGGATGCCATTAACCTCGCGAACGATATTTTCTTTTAATGCTGAGATGGTCGGTGGGGCGGTTTCATAAACTTTACTTTTGAGGTACCCCCACAGAAAAAAGTCCATGGGGGTAAGATCCGGCGACCTGGGTGGCCAGGGGATGTCAGCAAAACGGCTTATCAATTTGTTAGGGAACAAATCACGAAGAAGCGCCATGGTCTCTCTAGCAGTGTGAGGCGTGGCGCCATCTTGCTGAAACCATGTCTGTGAACTGTAGGCAGGATGTTCTCTTAATATTGGCAGAAAAAAATCGTTAAGCATTTGCCGATAAGAAACGCCGGTCACAGTAATGGCTTGTCCTTGACGATTTTCAAAAAAATAGGGTCCGATTACTCCTCTGCTTGACAATGCACACCAAACCGTCACTTTGGGACTGTGAAGTGGCTGTTGATGTTTCAATCGTGGGTTCTGTCCTTTAGATGACCAATAACGGCAGTTCTGTTTATTTACACTTCCATTTAAATGAAAATGGGCTTCATCGCTCCAAAAGATTGTGTTCACTGTACGAAATCGCTGCAACATTGTTTCGCAGAAACTTTTGCGCAAATTATAATCATTAGGCTTAAGCGCTTGCACAATTTGAATTTTAAAGGGGTGAAGTTTAAGGTCCTTTTTCAATATTTCGTGTACAATCGTTTTTGGGAGCCCTAGAGCAGCCGCTCTCTTACGCACGGACTGTCGCGGGTTATCGCGTAAACTGTTTGCGACAAGTTCGATGTTGTCATCAGTCCTCGACGTTCGGCTGGGTCCCGGCCGCGGATTAAATGCTGCTGAACTTGTTTTTCTGAACCTCCGCACCCACAATCGAATCAAATCTTCGCTTGGCGCATCACGTAACCGTCGGATATTGTACCGCGAACAAAATCTTCGACGAGCAATAGCACAGGAATCGTTTGCTTTAAAATAAGCTTCGATTGCGAACGCACGTTGTTCACCCGTCCACTGCGACATCGTGACTAAGGAACCCGCACGAATGACGAATCGAACGTGACCCCCCCGCCCGCCCCTCCGCTAACGGTTCGAAAACAGTTCGAAATTTAAATCCTAATTCTGCCACCGGACACCCTGTATATACCTAGGGCGAACAAAACAAGGTCTTCTTCCGTTAACATATGGAACGGGATTTCAGACAGATTCGTATTTATTTGCTGAAACTGTGCACGTTTTCGGTTATAATTGTATCTGGTTACCAGCAGCGTAATTGCGTAACGTATTAACTTTCTGATTGCGATTCTGAATCTAAGCAAACTCCATTCGGAATCTTTCCAGAATCGGAATTGTGTAACAATTTTTTTACCAATCCAGTAGAATTGTATAGAGGTGTACCTTACAATCGGTCACAATTTGTTTCGTTGAAGCGTTTTGTTTCATTAACCCTTAATCAAACGGAAAGCTTTTTAGGAGATAAATAAAAACTGAGACTTGTTTTTAGGTAAGTTTTGTCTGTAGATTTCATAAATTTTGATAAAATTTTGGAAAAGGGTGGGGAAAGGTGGTTTTTACGGTGGGAAATAATTTCCCGTTATTTGTTGCTGCATATCAAAATATTATCAAGTGGGAAAATAATTCCCATTATTCGGTACAGATTACGACTTTTTAAGACATTTCACTACAAATTTTAGAGCATCTTTATCAGCATCGCGGTACTCATCGTCAGAATCTTCATCATCAAGGCCATCTTCCGAGAGCCAAGCGCCTTCTAACTGACTCAAATAAGCTTGTCCCTGTCTTTCAAGTTTCCCTACAAAAATAACATAAAATAAACATTTACTAAAAAACATTTTCGCCATACATTACAAGTGAAGTTACTGCATAGTGATGTAAATTTCTGTCACATAGTTTTGGGAATTTTATTCAGGATATTTCGATATAAATTGCACATAAAATAACAGAAACACTAAAAACAAACCCTTTTTCACTAATTTTTACATTTATTAGCAGATAAATCTCAGATTCGTTTCCTAAAACGATTTATAAAATCGCTCGTTTCTTTCAACCACAACAAACAGCGGAATGGCAAGTTCAAGGCCCAATATTTGACAGTGACGTTTGTTTTTTTTTTGACAACTGCGTTTTGTTTTACATAATGGTCGTGAAAAAGTTGCCAGCAACAACCAATTTACAGTACACTGATTTTGGGTACCTTTTTTTCCACTAAATGTTATGATTGAAATTTCCATCATCATGCAAAGAAGGGATATGCTTGCCCGCAGGTTCGCTCGTTGTACTACAGATGTCAAAGTTACTCTTTTTAAGGCGTTCTGTCAATCATTTTGCACGAGTGGCCTGTGGGTGTCATACACGCGTCGAGCTTACCGCGTTCTGCGTGTGCAATTAAATCATGCTTTTAGGATGATGTTGGGACTGCCATGGCGTTGTAGCGCCTCGGGAATGTTCGCGGAGTCCCGCACGTTTCCATGCCATCATGAGAAAGAAAGCGGCCTCCATGCTACAGAGTTTGCATGGTAGTGACAACAGCATTCTAAAAATGGTCGCTGCTAGAGCGCTATAGCTATATTATATGTTACTTATGTGTTTTTATCGTTTTTTTTTATTCGCTCGTGACACAGTCTTATACTAGTACTAGGAGAGAGGGCGAATCAGTCCAAAGACTACTAAAATATCATTACAATCTACTATTTCACATTCTCCAACTGTTGACCTCTCTAGATTTTTATTGTCAAAGTAATCTTATACTATTTTTGTCTATCTTGTGTTTATTATTAAGTTACTCTGTATGGTTGTCTCTTATTCATGAATAAAGATTATTGTATTATACTAACTTCCTTTTCACAGCATCCTTCTCTTCCTGTGTCAAAGGAAATTTAATGTACTTTTTTAGGATTTCACTGCTGTTGAGAGCTTCTGTAACCTAACAAAAAGAAAATTATGTCATTAAAGAATTTCAATAATATTATAAAGGAAAAGTTTGTGGAAGCACTTACCTCGCACAGACAATCATGTACTGATGTCTGTGACAATCCCAGATGGTAGTATGCACCAATATTTTTCTGATATATCCCATTGGCATAAAAGGCTACTGCTGCTAAGACCTGAAATAAAATTATGTTATTTATCTAAGCATATTTTTAGAACACACTGTTTGCTTGGACTCTGTAATAACTTGATTTTAAGTTTGAGAGTCGAGAGTGCCCATGTAGTTTCTTGCGCATATTTTTGGATTAGGATCTATGTTCAGAAGCTAGTTGCCCGACTCCTTGCCATTTTAAAAGCGCCTGATAATTGTTTAATTTAAATATAATGCTTTGCATTGTAGTTCCCAACCTATATAGGCAGTGAAGGTATCTATAATATGTTAGAAAAGTTATCTTTAGTTTGGGGCGTATAGCACTATTACGACGTCGTTGCAAAAGTGGAAATACTTCCTCACAAAGCTTCAAGAATTGAAATTTTATTAGCCTAAAGTGGGCTCAGAAATGATTTGCTGGCAAATCAAGCGGGTTGCTGGCACTCCTTCAAAGCCTGCGGCTTATGATAAGCCCGTCTTTGAGACGTTGCTCTTCCGCAATAAGCAGCAAAAAACCTCGTGACATTCTGGAAGCTGAAACTAATAAAATTCAACTAAGAAATGTCCAAAAGTCCACAAATCCTCAGATTACAAACACTACGTTCATGCGGCAGCCGACGACATTGCCGGTATTTAAAATATCCGAAATATTGGTGGAGCTTTGCGTTTCTACACAAAACACATTTACAATTTATTAAAAAGATGTTCACTTATTTATTTTCGATATAATATATGAGATTTAATGAGTAAATCCCAATAAAATGTATGTAAAATAATGATAGCGGCGAGTACGTTGACTTCGCTTTCTGAAACAGACTGCTCGATGGTTTCAAACAAACTGGCAGCTGTCAAAATAGTTACACAATTCGGAAACTACACATATGCCCAGTTTTTCCTGACACATCTTTCACTCTAATAGATCAGTAATTGCTTTCACAGTTATTGGAGTTCCGCAATTCGAAATTCGTAAAATCAAGCAAACTTCGATAGAAACGAAGCAAATTAATCTGAATCTTTTTGATGAACTAAGTGGAATCAGGATCGGGCTTGGCGGGCGGTAAACGCTACTCTTGAGATTATTTGACAACTTTGTATTGCGTCAATATTACGGTGGGATTGTTTGTGATTTTTCCACTAACAAGTGTAACTTTTTAGAAATTGTTTTGCGTTTTAAGTGATTTTCAGTAAGTAATAGGAGCATAATATGGCACGATTAGCAGTAATATACAGTGTTTTATGTAATTCTTATAAAAAACAATGGAAACAAAGACGAGATGAGCGTCTGATGATGCGTTATACGGAAAAACAGTTTTCTGTGAATGAAGACGAATTTAATGCAAATTATACGGTGAACAAGGGTTTTTTTGAGGATATTTAGGAAAATATAAAACCCTTTATGCGACTCTTAAGAGAAGGAGAAATGTATCACCAAAGTATAAGGTTTTTTTTAGGTTTAAACTGTGGTATTAGTCAGAACATTTGATTTATTTCCCTATTTTACTTATTTTATTAAATTAACTTGATCTTATTACTAGTTTTCATATTAGAATCCAGCTATACTGATTTCAGTAAATTCATAATCAGGAATATTTGAAAACAATGTAAGGTAGTCGTATAATTACGTAAGTTGAAAATGAGATTTCTTGTTTATGTACGTTTTTTAATTAATTTGGTTTTAAACGATAGGTCTATGTATAAAACCATTTTTTCAGCTTGAATTATGTAAAACGTATCACGGATTCCACAGACATTCAAGATTTTACGTAAAGGCAAATGTACCACACTACATTTTCAATGTTTTACACATAATGTTCCTATTGCATTTCGATTTCAGTTCCTAAAACCACTTGACTATAATTTAGAAATTGGAGAACTTCTACGCCGTCTTTTTTATTAGTAGTGTAGGGCTAGGCAACGATCCTACTGCATGCAGCCTAAGTCATGGCAAATTTTATGATTTACTTGTGCCCAAATGAATTGAATACGTGAGAATTACTCAATTAAGGTGAATCTAGTCCACAGTTTTCCCATACAAACTTCGGGAGTGTATTACTCCACTGTTCGACAATGTACATCAAAAATTAAACATGGTACGGTTTTATTTTTGATGTACTAAGGAGTTTGTGTATTAAGGAGAGCCAACAAAGATTCGTTTTTCTTGCTAATTTAACCTAACTTTGGGAGTGTTTAAGTAATAAAAGAAGTGTAAAATCTGAAAAACCAAGTCGGTACCGCCAAACCTCAAATATCGAAAAGTTCAATACACTTTATTAGTCATTGATTTACGCTGTGGTTTTTTCATAAAACCTGATCTTCCGAGGCACTGTTCTTAATTTTTTACGCGCCTGTTGTACTATAAATGATCCTGCATCTCACTTGTTGTAATGATATCTACAATATAAGGCTAGTGCCGCCATCTATGTGGTGTATGTATCAAAAAATAGTTTATGAATATCTGTCTGTCTGTCTGTGTGTCTTTGGTCTGTCTTTGCAAGTGACGTTGTTTTATTATAGGTTATGGGCCGCTCGCTCAAAAATTAACCGTGATTTTTGTTTTTTAACCAGTATTTTGCAGTGTTAGCAAGTGTTAAAAGACGATTTCAAGACACGATTGAACTGTGTCGTGACGGATTGATATTAGAATCGCAGTGGACTAGTTTAGTTTATCGTAGTTTAAAATGTCTATGAACTGTCTAGTCAACGTTCCCAAGTTATCGGGACGTGACAATTACAGCGAATGGTGTTTCGCGGCAGAGAATTTCTTAATCCTGGAGGGCATGAAGCATTGCGTGAAACCAGAAGCCGGAAAGGAAATAAAAACAACTGACGACGAAAAAACCAAAGCGAAATTGATAATGACAATCGACCCGTCTTTATACGTACACGTGAAGAATGTTAAATCTTCAAAAGAATTATGGGATAAGCTAAAACAGTTATTCGACGACAACGGTTTTTCACGAAGGATAAGTCTACTGCGGAATTTGATTTCGATTCGCCGAGAGAATTGCAGTTCGATGACGTCGTATGTGACGCAGATTATCGATACAGCACAGAACAGTGGAACAGGGTTCGAAATTAATGATCAGTGGACAGGATCATTACTATTGGTGGGATTGCCTGATCGTTTCTCCCCTATGATCATGGCAATCGAGCATTCTGGGATTCCCATAACGGCAGATTCCGTTAAAACATAATTGCTGGATATGGATTTGCCAAGTCACGACGAGAGTGAAGTTAGCATTACCACGTTTGCATTTACCATTCGTTCAAAGTTCAAGGAAAAACAAAGTACTAATTTGTCTATGGCCCGGAAAAATGATGTTGGTAACACTGGTTTATCAAATTCAAACGTCAAGCAAATAAAGTGTTATCGATGCAAACAAATCGGCCATTACAAAAATAAGTGTACAAATAACGAAAACAACTCGTCAAATCAAAAAAATAAGGATAGAATGCAGTCTAATGCTTTTAGTGCAGTGTTCCTGAGTGGAACCTTTAGTAAAGATGAATCGATACGACTCGACGATATCGACTCGGGCGCAAGTGTACATCTTACAGCAAAAGAAAGTTGTGTTATGAATGCACAGTATGAACAAGACAAAAAAATTGTTGTTGCTAACAGTGAAAAGGTGTCAGTATTGTGTTCTGGCGATGTAAATATCACGACTATAACAGACAACTGCGAATATGATATCATAGTAAAAAATGTGTTTTGTGTACCAACCCTAACCACAAACTTATTATCTGTTAGCCAATTGATTTTGAAAGGCAACAGTGTCTCTTTCACGGAAGATGGCTGTTCAGTTTATAATCAGAAGAATGAGTTAGTTGCTAAGGCAGTGTTAGTCAACGGAGTATACAAAGTGCAAGAAAGAAGTACAAGTTTTTTTTTTTTTTTTTTTGTAATGTATTTTCTGGTGTACAATAAAGCATATATAAATAAATAAATAAATAAATAAAGTGAATCTGTCAAAACAAGAATGTTTAGCAGCATCGGTCGTGTCAGGACTAACATGGCATCGCAGACTAGGACACATTAATAAAGATTATTTGAATGACATGAAGAATGCTGTGCAGGGTATGTCACTTGATGAAAAAGTTGATACATTCGTAGTGCAGCAGCCAAAGATATTAGATGTCAGTTTGCGACTGCCAAGAAGGTCCGGTTTGAACCTGATAGTGATTTTAATTCTGAACCTCAACCTGGCACTAGTAGAGATTCTGATCCAGCCGCCGATCACGCAAGAACCTCCGGAGGAGCCTCCGTTTCCGATACTCCAACCCGTTCCGGCGAACCCGAAGTTGCAGAGGACATCGATGATAATTTTCTTGCTGCTATGGAAATTGACATTGGTAACATTGGCGGTCAGCCACAAGGAATGGCTAATAGATCTGGCGGACAAAGTATGGGTGTGGGTTCACATTCAGCGCAACCTGATACATCGATACGGATTCCTCGCAGTATTATGCCGAAGACAGATATTCACCTTTAAGAAGTCACGAATATGGAACAGTTATGGATATGCTATGAAGAATTTGAAGTATGGTGACACGGATGACGGCGTAACGACATCTTTTATGAATTGTTTGGTGGATTTCGTTCCGTCATATTTAACATCTGCGGAATGGGTAAATTTACCGAGATATTCAAAAGCTACAGAAGTGCGTTGTAAAGTAACATTGCTGGGATGTTGTACAACGTTTGGTGTTGGTGAAACATTGTCCGGTAATGCTAATACTGAACATGTACCAATAGGGTATGTGGCAACAAATTTGAATGTTAGCACATACGGTACGAATGTGGCTTACGACAGTGTTGCTGATAAGCCAATGATTCCGAGTAAAATTAAGGCACCTAATATGGAAAATGCTATAAAGAAAATGTATATCGATGTACTGTGTCAAGCTTTGGGAGTGCCACGTAAAAATTCTATATATTGGTGGTATAGAGACGATACTCATGCTGTACACGGGTAATATGACTTTAGATTGTACATGTAATCGTTTCTTAATTAATAGGATGATGGCAACACTGCCCGAGTGACATGTTAAATTTTTGAACCATATTTTAAAATTAATTTTGAATAGTAATTAAGTGAAATTAAGGTGTAATTTTATGTGTAAATGTAAAACAATTGCATAAATACTCAGGATTATTGTTTTCCTGTAAATATAAAAAGCAAAACACAGTATTTGGTTACATACCGGTAACCTAAAACCAACAGCTGACGTTCGAACTGCGGATTCTAACGGGGAGTATTTGTTTACTTTTATCGTCTTTATATGAACACACAATGGCCTCTGTAATTCTATTGCACACCCTCGTTAAGTATTACAATAAATAGTTGATTTACCACTCTGTATTGGGTCGTAATTTGCATTGTTTAACATAGTAGTATACGAAACTTAGCGAAAATTCTGTTATTCCCTATCTAATTATTAGTATAAAATACAACAATAAAAACGTTCATAATCGCTATTTTTGCCTTGGCGTTATACTTTACTAACAAATAAAAACTTTAACATATATGGACCCTACCCACTTATGAAAAAGAAAAGTTAAATCCTAAATATTAGAGGAATAATTTTACATTAAATCTGATAATTTAGCTTTCTTATAATAGCTCTTCATGCTAATTCAATAGCCAACCTCATTTCTCCACTGAACTGCGCTAACTTCTCCCATTTTCCCTTCCATTTCCGTGATTATTGATGGTTTTACAAAATTTGTCTTGTTAGAGCATACTTTGACCCTAAATGCATCTCATTCACATCCGATGCTATTAAATCACTTAAAAATGCAATGCAAACTTGTTTGGCGCCCCTAAAAGAATAATTGCAGACCGAGGTAGGTCATACGACAATACTGAATTTAAGAATTTTTGTAAAGGTAATCGTATCGATTTACATTTAACTGCCACTGGTTCCAATAGGGCTAATGGTCAGGTCGAGCGTGTCATTAGGACCTTGAAAAGTATGCTCACTATAGCTGAAACAGATTCGGATAGCTTATGGCAAGATCAAATAGGCGATATCCAATTAGCTCTCAATAGTACTCGTTGTAGAGTAACAGGGTTTACACCCTTGGAACTAATGTTTGGTATTAAGGGTCTACTAATCATCCTGATGAAGATAGGTTAAACCTCGAAACCATTCGATCCGATGCTTCAGCTAGTATAAAAAGGCTGCCCCAATATGACACAGGTCGATTTAACAAGGGTAAAGCTATAGTAAAACCTTTTTCAGTAGGTGATTTTGTCTTTTTTAAATGCGAAGAAAGACACCAAATGAAACTAGACCGTAAATACAAAGGCCCCTTTAAAATAATCGCTATTTTGGAAAATGATAGGTACGAATTAAAACACATGAATGGAAACAATCTATAAATACTCGCACGAAAACATGCAAGAAGTACCCCGTGGTCAGTAATTTATTTCGGAAATCGCAGAATATTATGATGAGGATGACGTATCGGCGAGTAATAACAACACAGAGATTGTTATTACTTATTACTCAACACAGGTCTTGTTCACGAGACTAGGCAACAGATTAACAATAATGATACTCTACGCCTACTAATAGTGATACTATCTCTGCCAATAGTGATACCGTGTCTGCCAATAGTGATACTATGTCTGTCAATAGTGATACCATATCTGCTAACAGTGACACTATGTCTACCAGCTCTCAAAATAATGCAAATTGTAGAAACCCTGGTTTACGTGCTGTTTCAGTAGAATCTAATGGCCCTGAAACAATTAACATTGTAACAGAAGCACTTGTACATCAACCAAAGTATTGAGCTATTTGTTAAAAAAGCTAAAGGAACGTTACTTGTTCAGCCTAGCTAGATCCGGTCCAGTTTAACTGAAGGGATACACCTGAAGGGCGAAACAATTGCCGGACCATGGGCTGATCTTGTAGGGTCAGAAGTTGACCGGACCAAGAAACAAGCCTTGTAGTCATAGCTGACTGGACCAAGTGGTTAAATATCTGAAGGGTCTTAGTAGACCGGACCAGAAATAATAGCAGGATGACCAAACGGTACTTATTCAATTTTACATGTTCTAGATGTAGGCTGAGCGTACGAGGACGTCCGCACGTCAGCATGGCCGTGTCGGCGTCACATTGTAAACAACACGTGCATCGGGCTGCGCGGTATGGCCGTAGCGCCGTAGCGCCGTAGCGCACTACGTGAGTCTCCCACCTAGTTGCTGCTGGGCGGAATTAGTGGGCGCTACGTCGTGGCGCGCTACGTCGTTACCTCACCTCCAAAACTACTGTATAAAACGGCCCGCACGGCGGCGAAATGGTTTTTCTGACTACAGACGTCGCCCGGTGCACAGGTTGTATTGCTGTCAATTATTGTTATTCTGCCTCTCTATACATTGTTGCTCTTTTGTGTGAACTAAGCTGTTACTACATTACTGGGCGTCAAGGCTGTTTTTGTAAGGTATTAAATTAATAATTTCTTGAAACTGATTAAGTGTAGTTCCGTGTACAATTAATTGATTAAATAATTTGTAATAAATTCTAATTTCTTACTATTGGAACAAAAACCTCTTTTATTTTACATTATATCTGATCCTGTGCCGTCAAACACATTATTTATTGGCGCTGTTGGAAATTTCCAAAAGAATTCCAATAATTGATCTCCTTTATTTCTTTTTGAACTCTATTTATTTTTGTAATGTCCTTCAGTACTTGATTCTGCAACTTGTTCAACTGTATCTGTATCGGATCGACATTTGAAGTCGTCAGGAAAAGCATTTTCGTTTCTGCGTGTTTCCACCAATTTTTCTTTTCCAAGTTCTGGAGTTTTGTGAACGGATAAAGTTCGAGTTTTATTACATTTTGTCCACATTCTCCCGGCTATTTCAAAATGTATTGCTTGCCGTTCATCTGTTTCGAAATAGACTGCGAGATTGAGCCAGTGTTCACTGGTACATTCTGCAGACCGAAGAAGTCGACGATTAAGTCGGGGCTGTCCACATTCAGCTCTGATTTCTTTGACTCGTTGACATCTACAGGAATTTCCGTTATGGGCGCAGTCGTGGACGACATGCAGATGGTCTCCTCCATGATTCGAGACCCAGAACATGGTCCCTTTGAAGCTACGAGCTGAACTTCCGCCTTGTTGACTTATTCGTGAAACACATTGATCGCTGTATCGGTCATTTTGAATTCCGAACACGTCATGTATAATTCGGAATCGTAAAGGATGGTTCTGAATGCACTCCAAGATAAATCCTCGCACTCGTTCACTCTCAGTTTGTGGACGATTAATTTTAATGTGGTCTTCCACAACGAGATCAAACTCGCAAACTCCCTCTTCAGTAACAAATTCTTCTCTTCCATAGCCTTCTGCTCGCCATACTTCAGCTTCTTCATCACTACTTGATAAACATTCGTGGTCCATATCAATTCTAAAACACCCAAAAAACAATCGGGTTGGGGATCCGGCATCTGAATCAAACTCTTCTTTGTTGTTGGCGATCCTTGCTTTTTGCCACAAGCCGGACGTTTCTTTGTTGGTTTCTTCATCTTCTTTGTGATGCTTTTTTCCGCTTCTATCTCCATTTCGTCCACCATCGCCTGAGTACAAGATCCTATATTCTGAAATTATTCTTTTTCGATCAAATCGATTGTCGACTGGAGTTGGTGCTGAGATGAATTCTTCATTTGTAGAAACTCTCCTAATTCGTTGTTCGGTTGCTGCAGGTCGTTGTTCTGATGTTCCAGGTCTGATTCCTCGCCGCTCGAAGTAACTGAAGATATTGTTTGAAAATGCACTGATAAATTCTTCCCGCGACTGCTGCCCTAACCCGATGCTAAAGGAGAAGTGATCTTCATGTTCACTAGCACAATTACTACTATCGTCACTGCCTAATGATGTTCTGCAGCAATGCACGCGCTTTTATAAGTCTCTAATACAATAAGTCATTACTAAGTGTTTATTGCGCCGGGTAAAATCCTAAGAACTGGCCGACGATGGCCAGTTTCCCCACCATGTGAACGACCACTGAGGGGAAGTGGGGAGACCCTAGCTCGGGCAATCGATCAATGGCGCGAAGCTCGTGATCATGACTCTCGCGAATTTGTTCAAGATTTCTCTAAAATAATGGCCCCATTGTACCGACTGAATTCACTGAAAGGCGAATTGACATGGAAACCAGAACACGAAGACATTTGTCAAAAAGTAATCCAGATCTCCCGGTAGAGCTGCACACAGACGCAAGTAGTTTAGGTTATGGAGCAATTTTGTTCCAAGTCAAGGCTGATGGTAAGCGTAGTGTGGTAGCATACTTTAGCAAGAGAACGTCTCCTGCAGAGAGCAAACCTCATCCTTACGAGCTCGAAACCCTCGCGGTTGTGAACTCTATCAAACACTTTCGGCAATATCTTCATGGCAGAAAGATTACCGTCGTTACGGACTTACCGTTGATATCTTCCCAAACGAAGCAGGATCTGAATCCCCAGGCGCACAGATGGTGGGTTTTTCTGCAGTCTTTCGATTTTGATGTAACGTATAGGGAGGGGAAACGTAATTCACATGTAGATTTCTTTTCACAAAATCCTGTACCACTCGAATCGAAATCAGTAGAGTCCCGTGTAAGTCCAAAACGCATTGACGTTACTGAAGTCTCTCCCAATTGGCTTCAAGCCGAACAACAACGCGATGTAGAGATTTCTAAAACCATTACCGATTTAGAAGACAATCAACTAGATGAGCAAATAGCCATGACTTACGTGCTACGTTCAGGCGTTCTTCACCGTAATATCCAACGCAATGGTAGGTCTAAATGCTTCCCGTAGTTACCTCGTGCTCTCCGATGGTCGGTAGTCAATAATTTCCACGACTCTATCGTTCATCTCGGTGCTGAATAGACGACTGAAAAGCTTTTCGATTATTACTGGTTTCCAGGAGTGTCTCAGTATGTTAGAAAATTCAGATAGCTGCGTTACGTGCAAAGTCGCGAAATCTCATTCCGGTAAACTTCAAGCCGAATTGCACTCAATACCTAAGGTGACAAGCCTGTGGCACACGGTGCATATAGACGCGACGGGTAAGCTTGACGGAAAGATCGATTAGAAGGAATACATTTTTGTGTTAATCGATGCGTTTACGAAGTACGTTCTGCTCTACCATACGGCGAACATTGACGGTAAGAGTATTCACGCGATGACTCAAAGTGTAGCGCTTTATTTATTTATATTATTTAAAACGAAGAACGAAATCAGACCAAGTTTGATCCAAAGTTTAAAGGTCCGTTTAGAGTGATCGAGATTTTGGACGGTGATCGTTATACACGGAAGGCTATAAATTCTAAGCGTACCTACAAATATTCACACGATAGGTTAAGGGAGATGCCAGTGGCTCACGTACCAGTCAATGTTGATGTTGATAAGGACTTTGTGGGATCCTATCGGCCGTATTGTGTCCGACCGTACCAGTGGTTATTACGTAGTCGTAGCCCGGTAGAAATCGGTGTCTCTTGAGGTAACTCAAGTAGTCCGTGGGTGCGCGATGCGCGTTTACTCTGGCGGAGGTCGTGGTCTGGAGAGACCGTACAGTGTAGGCAGTGGGTGTTGCACACGGGCGATCCACTTGATGAATATGCGTACAGATGTTTTGATCCATGCGCTGGATGTGTGAGAGCAATGCGATTGCTGGTCGGCTGGAGAGCCGCGGCGTTAGAGGTTTTACTCGGAAGGTTTCTGTAAGCTTGGTAGTTTTTGTTGCAGTAGAGTTTTAATGATTCGAACGACTATTTTACATGGCCCAGGGTAGTGTTTGTTGTATTTTCGATTATCTCCAATTTTATCATGTTTGATTTAATTAAAGAATAAGATTTGGGTTAAATAAAACTGTTGAGTTTTAAAATTTCTTTATTTTCGACTCGATGAATCTAAGAGTTTGTTCAGGAGTGACCGAGTGGAACAATATTCTCTCGTGGTCTATTTGTTCGCAGGGTAACCGTCACACGAGGACGTATGCAAGCAGGACGGCTGTGTTGCAATCGGGTCGTATCCTGTACGCCAGCGCCATCTGTGGCGCTCGATGGAGTTGGTGGAGCGCGCATCATCGATTCTGGATGTAGGAGGCACTTCTCGGTTGGCGGGCGGCGCGTGCGCCACTGAACCATCTCGCGTTCTGTGATACGTCCCTAGTACCAACTTTTGCTATACGTGCCTATCTGTCTACTGTGTTCTCCGAGTCTGTTTTCTTCATCCAACACATACCCACCGACGATCACAGTTAATAAGAGGACCAAAGATGAGTGTTAATGATGCCGGAGAAGGTCATCCTCCGTCATATATGTACCGTCGCATAAAGTAATAGAGTTTCAGTGTTCTATTGGGCTTTCTGGATTTCCATGTAACGTTTCTGGTAATAATAAGTTCCTTTGTGCTACATCTTGTCGATTTAAATGGTCAAATCCTATGTAAGGAACAAAATAACGAATTAACGCTTCACGATCTAAGGTCAATAATTGTTGAAAACGGGATTCGCTTGTTCTGAAAATCAAAGCGAGCCTCGCATTCGAATTTTTCGCTAATATTGCAGCCAGCATAGTTTTTTTGTGTCTGTTACTATTTAAATTGGAGGTATTGTCCAATAAATTGGAAAATTGTTCATTAGTAAGTCCAATCCAAGTGTGGAATTCGTTTGCATTTATAAGTTCATATTGTTTAAAGTTGAGTATATCCGTTGTTATTTGATTTCGCATAATAGAACGCTCACTATTTCAGAGGCCGTAAAATCTTCCACGAGATTATCCTGTGGAGGAAGTGTATGCCAGAGATTTTGCTCCAGATGTTCTTGACACACGCGAGCATTTTTTGGTATCAATAGATTGTAACGTCCGATCAGAAGAACAACCACACTATTTGGAATTCTAAGTCGGGTCACATTCTGACAATGTTGAAAAACACAATTCACAGTTGTGTTTGGAGTACGAACGAATCCTGGTAATGTAAAAAGCAACAAAGCCGTCATAGTTGTCGCGAGACCGCTGCTCGCAACGCCGCTGCCCTCGGTGCCGCTTCCCTCGGAGTAGCCGCTGCCTTCGGCGTCGCTACCCCCGGGCCCACCACTGCTTCCGGTGCCATTTCCCCCGGGCCCACCATTGCTTCCGGCACCACTTCCCTCGTGCTCTCCGCTGCCCTCGGCGCCGCTACCCCCGGACCCGCCACTGCCCCCGGGGCCGCTTTCCCCGGGCCCGCCATAATCAGCGGCAGTCTGAGGCAGTGACCCCAACGGGGCCCAGTCACTGGGATTTGTATCCTCGTCTTGCCTTACAATTTTTTTAAAATATCAGTATCAATTTAAAAATTCAAATGGCCGTATTTTCTAAAATACAAACGTACCGAAGACGAAAAAAAAATTGTAATATCGGTTTTTACAATACAATCAATACAATGAATTAGATTCTTTTTTAAATAAATAATATGTCGATGAAAAATATAAATGTGAGTGGTCAATGTTAAACCGTACGTGGGTTACTTTGATACCCCCTAATATTTTCACGGCAAATGAAAGTAACCCCTTTAAACGTTATTATTTCGAAAGAACAAAATAAATCGGAAGTGCAAAAAAGATATTAATTTTTTTAAAGTTTAGGGGTGACATTGATCAAGGCAATAAAAATACTTTTTGAAAAATCACCTTTATTTTAACGTTTCATTGATATATATTAATTGTAAAAACATAATTAGGAACATTAATCAGTCAACATCTTAAATGTTAAATAAAAATAGAAAAATAATCAAAAAAGTTTCCTTGAGATCAGAAATATTAATTGTATGAACATAATTAAGATGGTCAATCAGTCACCATCTTAAATTGATCTACATTTCTTGAACATTAATTTCAAATGGAAAAATAAAAATTCACCCTCCTCTACGGGTTTTGGTAAAAAAGATACAATATCGTCGTGATCTATTTCAGAAATATCATTCGGAATTCTTTTAAATTTCTTTTATGTCCAGCTGATTTAAACCCTTCTACAAGTAAAGGATCTATTTCAGTAATTTGGCAAACATATTTGTAGGTCTTTTTACCACGTCTCGAAAAGAATTTCACCAATAAGAATCTTCCTAAAGTGCACTCTGTCTGCTCGTCTTCGTATTCTACTATATCTTCGTCAGGGTAATTTTCAATCAGTTGTCTATCCGGGATTTCCTCACTGTGTACACCTGCAGCTCTGACTTAAGATGGACCCGATTCAACCAATGCTTGAATTTCCATTTCTTGATGATTGGAATCTGAGGCGTTCTGTTCATTACTTTGCTGATTTTCAGATTGGGACGCTTCCTCTCTCGTTGCAATACTTTTTCCAGGAGCTACATCCAAACGTCTCTTTCTTCTTGCAGGTTGGTTTGAAGTGCTCCCATATCTTGATTCCTTCAAGAAATCTGTCAAAGTGCTTTCAACTTCGTGTTCTTCAATGTGTTCTCTTGGAAGGCGATTAAGAACGTTTTGTTTGTTGAAAAGATAAATGCCAGTTGCACAAAATCCGCTTACGATATTACGTTTGATCCCGGAACTTATGTCTATATAAGGAGAATTCGGTTTTGGTTTAGCTTGATTCATTTTTTCGAGAGCTTTTGTCAGAAGATACGGGAATGTATCCTTAGGAACAGTTGCCAATTTAGCATTTTGCATTTTCCAATTGGTCAGCACTTGGCGCCAGGCTGTTTTCATTGGGCGGAAGAACGCCACATCCAGAGGTTGGCATAAGTGCGTCGAATGTGGCACTAAACATACAAAATCAATGTTATTTTCACCACAAAGCTTTATGACCTCTTCATCTAAATGAGAAGAAAGATTATCACCAATAAGAAATTTACGTCCAGGTAATATTTTTGCATGAGGCAAAAAACTACTTACAAACCAATCTCTGAATGTTGGGGCGTCCATCCAACCACTGACTGTACGGTTAAATTGTGATCCTGCTGAGCAACAAGGCTTATTACAATTTTTTGGACTGTAATACTAGAACTGGTTCTTTCAAAATGTCCTTCGTCGATACTCAACAACGTAAGGTCGTGCACTCGGCGGCCAGAGGCCTTTTGGCCTTTTGGTCTCTTTTGCTTTTGCGAAAGAATAGCGACGTGCCTCGAAACTTGAAAAATACTACTTTTATCTGGTAGGTTAGCCCTTAACCACTGCAACAAGTCTTGAATATTCCAGATCTGCGACTTTGATGCCAACGACGAGCATCTTTTAAGTTAAATAGGCTTAATCATGGCTGTGACTAACGGGTGAGATGCCACCTTTTTTTCCTGAGTTGGGTCAGCCAAAGTTAAGATTACTGACTTATGGACTAAAATTGTTGCAGCAGCTAATTTTCTGATACGAGTTAGGTAACCCAAATATCTAGCAACTTCCTGAGGTCGAGGACTACTAGGTCTTATCCCAGTTTGTCTGCACCACGAGACCCATTGTTTCCAGGCTGACTCATAGGTACGCCAAGTAGAGTCCCGCCATGCTGACTGAACAAGATCAATATCATCAGGATCCAAGTCTGCTACTAGACTACTCCACCCCGTACCTTCCAAACTCTAAAGCGAAGTCCTCCGTTTTCGGTGGTGGACGATTGGTGGACGATTGGTGGACAGATCGATCAGGTTCCCGACTATCTCTGGTATGTGAAATGGGGCTTCTATGGCCCGACGTTTTAGGTCGCCTCTCCAAAAGACTGTCTCCCATCGAGGAACCACTAAAAAAAATATTCCCTACGACTTGTTCAGGTGCCGAAGCACTCTGGGAATTAGGGGAGGCGGCGGCAAAACCCAGGCTAGTTGGAATCGTCAGAGTCGACTGAATGCGTTGATGAACGCTGCCTGTGAATCCTGCGCATCTATCAACACGTAAACTGGTACCACTTTTGACTGATACGTGGCAAACAGATCTATTTGAGGAATATTTTCTGAGTGATCTCCTCCTGAAGGTGCCAGTCTGGACGACTCTTTCCTCTCGACAGGCAGTCAGCTATTGAGTTGTACCGCCCGGGAAGATAAAAGGCATGAAGGGTTACTCCTAAGTGTTCTGCTAATAGCAATATATTCCTTGTCACTTCCAACAGCACTATAGACCTGCTTTTTCAAATATGAAACGACTGTCCTGTTGTCGGATTGCACCATGATTGACTGGCCTAACCTGTCCTTATTCTTTGTCAGAGCTATGAATATAGTGAAGAACTCTTTTGTGTTTATATGCCAAGCTGCCTGTTGGTCCGTCCATAGACCTGACAGATGACAATCGCCGAGCTGAATACCCCAGCCCTTGTCCGAGGCATCGGTCGTTACAAAAATCGTTGGCTCCTGGACAAAGATTTTCCCAGTCCCTACTCGCTGAATCCACCAATGACACTCGTCGACTGCTGGCGTCGGTAGTACCAACTTTCTACTGGGGTTGTCTTGCTGAATTTTTCGTCCGGCACGCTGAATAAGTAAAAGTAAAAAGTAAAAAATATAACCTGGTGTGTAAATTTCCTAGAGGAGTCACTAGAGCTGCAAAACCTAGACGTCCTATAAGGGAAGTTCCGGACCGCCATGACCATCGATTGTCTTTCAACACCTTCTCCAGGTCCCTCAGGAGTCGATCTATCTTTTGGTCTGGGAGCTTGCGCTCGTTTGCAGCTGTATCCCAAGTTATCCCAAAGAATTCTATGCTCTGCGTAGGTTTCAGGATAGACTTCTCCATGTTTACGCACCAGCCAAGACTTTGAAGAAAACTGACCGCATAGTCCATCTGAGTCTCCAACAAAACTGGATCCTGATTTGCCAACAAAAAATCGTCGAAGTAGACGAGAACCCGTAGCACTCTCGCTCTCAAGACGCTGGCGACCCATTTGCTGACTTGAGAGAAGGCTAACGGGGCACTGGATAGACCGAAGGGGAGTGACGTCATCTGAAAGAAAAAGTTTGTTTCTGTAAGCAAAAACTAGAAAACGACGGTGACTTTGTTTTATCGCGATGTGGAAGTAAGCTTGACTGATGTCCAGCTTCCCTAAGAAATCGCCCTCCTATACAAAGTCGGGGACATGACTCTGATTGATGAGGCGAAACTTTGAGGGGTTCAGGTAATAATTTAAATGACGGAGATCGAAGATCTGTCTCAGTTTCCCCGTTTCTTTTGGGATTAAAAACATCCGCGCGCACGCACCCGGTTGTGCAATCGCACTTCTCTACTACTCCTATCGCAAGGAGTGCTTTGAGCTCTTTGGACATCGTTTGTGAGGACGTGGTCGCGAATTTTTTCATTTTTCCATGAAGGGGAACAGGAGGTTTTGATACAAACGGTATTGTGTAACCTGAAATTATTTTAAAACGGGTTTTGGGGCACCAATCTCCTTCCACTGCTGCATGTAATCTCTCAACTGTCCCCCTCGAAAATTGTCAGTGTCTACTCTGGGTCTTTCCTGATTTGTTATCGCCTCCATTCTTTCTCTTGCGTTGGTTAAAAGAGGTTGCTTTAGAACTGAATGCATGGCACGTTGCTGAGTGCTGATATGATGAACTTGCCCTCACTGCCGACTGTTTACCTTTGGATTTGACGGGTGGTGCTGGCCTCCGAAAATTGAGTGTTTTCTTCTCTCTCTTCTCCGAAAACTTCGCAGAGGCAAAAACATGTGAAATTCCACCATTATCCTAAATAAATGTGGATAGTGTTTTCTCTTCAAACAAATGGGAAGACGATGGGGGAATACTATGAAATGCTACGTTCAGCACATCGTTCTTGGTTTAAAGGCTTTACGTCTCTGCTCTAGAGTCTCAGAGCGATGTGCGCAAACAAACTGTAGCAGCTGGTCTGATAACACTTTAATTTTCGAATCATCCGCCACCAATTCACGAAGATGTGTGCTGGCCTCCGGACACTTCTTTATAACTGAATTTAATCCCTCTGCAAGCGCCTTCCGTTGTTGCAGTAAGCCGTGAGTGATAATACCCAAGACTCCTTCGTACTTCGACAACCAGGGGAATGACTGCGAAGTGAGACTGGCCAGCTCGGTGTTGACCTTAAGAGCGCTGAATACCGAAGCTGCATGCAATGTTTTTCTACTTCCTTGTAAGGGATGCGATTCCAACCGTCTGTGCCTAGGCGTTGGCAATCAATGCCTTCCTTCTTTAACCGAGCCGAGGGCTCTAAGATTAACGGCTCCGCCTCTTTTGTTGTAGGCAAAAATTCTAGTTCGCTGTCATCAATCCGATCAGGTGAAAGAAAGAAAGAAAGAAAAAGTATTTATTAGTCTCGCACAGGAATATAACGAACAAACTACACAATATGCTTAACAAAACAAATAAAAATTTAAAATAAAAATAAAATAAAGTAAAATAATAAAAAAATATAAAAAGCCAAGTCCTGTACGAGGCCAAAAGGCCCCTACCTCAGCATGATGCTGTGACATTAAAAAAAAAAGTGTCGCAGCGCTGGTATTCTGATAGGGCCCACTGTGATGTCACGGACAGATACAGAAATAAAATATTATGTAAAAATAAGGTTTTTTAAGTATATGTAAAATACTTAAAAAAGAATGTAGGTACGTAAACAGTAATTTTTGTAATTCGCGTGTCTGCACCCCACGTAACATCTATTACTTGTCTATGCGTTTAGTGTCTGTGACACTGTGGCATCGAAGTCGCTGTGATACTGACAAGTAATGAGACGCAGGCGCCGACTTACGGCAAAAGCAAACAGTTTATTCACAGAGTACATAAATATGTGTATGTGTGTATTAATATGGGCAAAAGCAAATAGAAAGTTTAACGAATTTATATTATTACGGCAGTCTTGTAATTCAGAGAATTTACGGCAATTAGAGAAATAAAGAAAAAAAAAAGCTAACTATGGTTTTGAGAGGCGTAAGAATTCCTATTTACAAAAATGACAAACAGCAAACAAAAAAAGAAATAAATAAATGAAAACAAAGCGCAAAACCAGTGCTGCTATGCCTGTGCAATCGCTGCAAAACGCTCCCCATCATTGCCAGCTGCGTGCAGATCAAGGGTAAGTTCAATCAGGTAAATAGTGTGGTATCTTTTTGAAGCTGTAGTAAGTGCTGTTTTAATTTGGTTCTGAATGTGCCAACTTTTTTATAGCACGAAAAGGAGGTGGCAAGTCGTTCCAGCAACAGCAGCATGCAGCAGTTTTGTGCGATGAGGCAAACAAGAGGTACGAAGATGCTCTAGTTTTAATCTTGTTAATATCGCGCGACCAAGACAATTTTTTGTATAAATAGTCTGGTTTCTTTGTGAGAATAGTGCCAAAGAGTAGGTTAGCCAGATGAAGCTTTCTGCGTGCTGACATTCTCATCAAATTACCCTTATTCAAAAATGGAGTAATGTGGGATCGGGGTGGGACATTGTAGCAGAATCTTGCACAAGCATTCTGCACCTGCTGGATCAGTTTTTTGACATTATACATCGCTTCAAATATCAACTATTTATTAGTGATTCTCATGAAAATCATGTCACTTTGTTTAAATAGGTCGATCTTACTAATGTAGATTCTTTTACATATTGTGAATGGGAGAAAATTGTAGGCCTTACAGACTAGATTTATAGACGATTTTCTATTCTTTATTTTCATTCCTCTAAGTACCTGGTACTTATTGACAGGCCTGCACTGTCCTCCCATACCTATTATCACTGTAATTTGAAAACATTGTAAAACCCAATTATTTAAAAGAGTAACCGTGGAGTTTCTAGCCGGCTCTTCCTCCATAGGAAGCGACAAATTGGAACCGTGCACCTAGCTTCTGACGTTTCATAAGTGCCCTTGCAGGTTTATATGAAATAAAATATTTTGATTTTGATTTGAGTTTTTCGCTTCTACCGAGAATGCACGCCCCATACACAGTGTCAGAGTAATTCAGCTTAGATAGAACAAGTTACTCACACAGCATCACACGCATATCCACACTTATGTAGGGACGGACACAATACAATAGCTTGAGTCGGTAGAAGCAGTTGCGCACGGCTTCCAAGATGTGGTTTTCGAAGTAGAGCTGCCCATCAAATACTAGACCAAGATTACGAGCCTCCAGAACCCGTTCCACATCACAACCATCAATCCTGAGGCCCAAGTTGCAAGCAAGCATTTTGTTCAGGAAATCCCTAATCCCATAACAACATACTTGGACTTACTTGGGTTCAGGACCAAGGAGTTTCTTCTGGACCAATTAGAGATCCTCCAAATCCTCATTGATTTTTTTTACAGTTTCGGCAGTATCCTGGGAGCGAAAGGAGAGGTACAACTGCAGATCATCAGCGTACAGGTGGAACTTGGTGTTGACCAGACAGTTGATGATGTCAGCACTGTAAAGAATGAACAGAAGCGGGCCTAGCATCGATCCCTGCGGTACGCCCCTGTCCACCGGCTTCGGATTAGAAGATTTGGTATCTCCGTTACTGGTTTTTTTTTTTTTTTTTTTTTTTTTGTGGGTGGGAAATCATCAAATGACTTCTCCCGCTCTGGTTGGAGCAGGAGGGCGTGTCAGACTTTTACTGACTAAAACCCACCCATGTTCCTTCAGCTGCCCGTATGCCAGGGGCCGCGGTATCTCTTTCGAACAACCCGCACCCCTAGCAGGCATCGGCCCTTGCGGGCCCCACCAGCTGCTGCTGACGTCCTCCTGCGACGGGTCAGTACAGTGGCCCCGCCGCCAACCACTTTTCGGCCGCAGGGGATAGGGAGAGCGGCCAACGCTATACCGACACTCCTCTTCCCCTGCGGCCCCACCGCGTCCGCCATCAAACGGTGGCGGCCCCGTCCAGGCTACGGAAGGGAAGAGCGCTACTCAGAAGTACCGGCACTCCTCCTCCGCCGCAGCCTGTAACCCTCAGCTGCGATGCCTCCCATTCGACATCGCGGCCCGCCTCAGTTGCGATGCACCTCACCGCAACCTACTTTTTGGCCGCTACGTCGTCGGCTTGGAGGCACAAGCCCTGACGAGCGGCCCCACCTTGGGGTTCCTCTTCGCTTCACCGTGGGAGGTGGGACCACGGTTACTGAGCCCCCCCGCAACGACAATGCGGGAACCCCACTGGGGGGGATCTCCGTTACTGTCAGATGTCACCTGGACGAATTGTGCTCGATTACTGAGGTAACTTCCAAACTATTTCACTGTTTCAACATCACATCCATAGTAAGCCAGCTTAGAGAGAAGAAGCAAAGTATTAATAGAGTCAAAGGCGCGCGAGAAATCTAGTAAGACAAGAAGGGATTCCATGCCCTGGTCTCTGGCTTCGAGAATGTTACCAACTACATCCAGGAGCGCTGTAGCTGTGCTATGTCCCCTGCGAAATCCCGATTGAGCCAGAGGCAAAATACTGTGTTGCTCCAGATATGACCTAAGCTGGTCCGAGATAACTCTTTCTAAAATCTTGGACAGACATGGCAATAGGCTTATTGAACGGAGGTCTTTCACACTAGTGGGGTTAGGTACTTTTGGGATTGGTCTAACTATTGCCATTTTCCACAGATCAGGGAAAGAAGAGGTGACTATCGACTTGTTGACCATAGCTGTAATAACTGCAAGTGTTCGAGGAAGTGTCAACATCAGCATCTCCAGAGAAATATGGTCTGAGCCCTGCGCATTGGACTTAAGACCTCGCAAGATCCTCAGCACCACATCCTGTTGGACGGGCTCAAGTCGGAAATGACTGTTACTGTGTCTATGGTGTTCAAAATATTCAGCAGTTTTTTTTTTTAATTCAGCAGTTGTGACCTCACCACTGCCAGGCACATCCAGAAAGTGTTGGTTGATAGATTCTTGGTTGTTACAGAAATGTGGTAAACTATGCTCTGGTTTTTTTGAGGTGGCTATAGTTGATTTAATATGTGTCCATAACTTCTTTGGTTGTATAATATTATTATTAATATCTGTTTTAAAATATGCACACTACTCACTGTCAAAAGCTGCTCTAACAAGGTATTTTAATTCTTTGTAGGATTTAATGTGATGTTCAGATTTAGTTGTTTTTGACTTCAAATAGCACTTGTCACGCAGCCTCATCATTTCCTTGACAGTGTAGTTAATCTAGGGATAAGATTTCTCTTTAATTAAGATTTTTTAGGGGAGCATGCAACAAAAAGTGCCTTCCAGGATGAACATTCTGAGTCTGTACCGGTGTTTTCATCCCGATCGGAATCCTGCTCGGTTTAGTTCTCTTTGTCAGAGTCATAACGTCGACCTTGTTCTATCTTTTCCAATAGTATAGAAAACATGTTGTCCATTTTTTGGTTCAGTGCTTGAAACTCATCCGATTTTGAAGGAGGCGGTGTACCTGTCCTTCGTCTGTGAATTGGAAGCTCTGCGTGAGGGTGTAGATACGCTCCTCCGTTTCCGGCTTGTCTCTTCCGTTTGCGAGAGACAGCCTGAAAGGATCTTGTCTGCCTCCGCTCGTGTGTGTAGCATTGGGCGTAACGTTTCCACTGACTGCTTGAATAATTCGGTTCGTGTCGCTCGAATCTCTGATTCTGTTGCCAATTGCTGGCGGGCCCAGAATTAAAGCACGCGTAAATGCCCAGTCTAAAAGCTTATAACGAATCTCCCTGTAACACTTTTCTGAGAGGTGGTCTGCATCAGGGATAAAAGCGCGGACTAGGCCCACGGTCGGCAAATCGAATATAAGTTTATTTCAAATATTAGGTTCAATCTTTGAACCAAAAACGTCTTCCTTAGAGATTTTAGCGATTTCTCACTTGGTCCATCCATGCGGGATATTCTTGTGCTAGCTCCTTTAGTTTTTCCAGAATCTCCTCGTCTTGCTCCGATTCTGCATGCTCGTCCAAAAGCTCGCCCTAGGGTCGTCAAATCGCCGTTTTGAGTCATCTAGAGCAAAAGCAAGTTGCGTCTCAGTACAAAGTCACAGCGGAAACTGACATAAATACATAAGTCAATGAATACATTCCAATAATGCATTTGGGCCGCGCCGCTCAACTTCTGAGCCGCCTACCAGTTGTCTGAGCCGCGCTGCTCAATATCCGAGGCGCGCCGCTCAATGTTTAAGCCGCACCGCCCATAATCCGAGCCGCGCCGCTCAAAGTGAGTCTCACCGCTCGAAATCCGAGCCACATAAGTGCCCAAAGTTATTATTACCCTTACGGCAAACTTCGAAAAAGATAACGCTGTAGGCATGGACTGTGGCTGAGCGGCCGACAGGCATGCCGCAAGGCTTATCATGACCCTGGGTCAAATACACCGTTTCTGGATGGTATGTCCGACAACATCTGGCAATACAAGGCATTAGAGCTAGCATTAGGTTGCCAAATCAATTATATTCACACCCTGTACGCACTCGCTCCTAAAAACAAGTAAAAGTCACACAGAGACAAAAACAAAAAATAAATAACTTACCCTGTGTAGATACACTGAGTTGGTAAATCACAAAAACGTTACAACAACGTTAAAAACTTCACCACTTCTCGTAAATATCGAAACACGTGCGCATGCTAAGTAAACATAAGCGTACTGAGGAAAGCACGCGCTCGGGCCCCGCGCGCGCCAGCCGTCGCCCGCTGCGAGGGGAGGGGAGCGCGTGTCACCGCGCTCCGCCCCGCTTAAGTGTGTGTTAAGTAGGAAAAGTAATTTCCGAACGGTCAAGCCTAAGGCACAGAACTGAAATGATGAGTTTTTTTTTTAATATATTGTAAACATTTTAATTCCACTTTTATTCCAAAGACTAAGGGCGATTGTGCACTACAAGGAATTTTACTGTCCGAACATCCGATTTTTGACGGTCCGAAGTGGCATGAAAACAACGGATGATTGGCTTGTGCACTTGTCCGTCTTTACTCGGATGATACGCCTCAGTTTAGGGTAGCTCTATCTTTGAAACTACACGCCACGCACGCGAAATTACTCTGAACGATGAGTTTCTTGGAACGTCGGCAGTTGCTTGCTTTATTACTCTACGTGCGAAGGCGTAGAAGACAAAAAGAATTCTGGGTTCATCCCCTTATAAGTGAAAGGTACCTGACAGGGTCATTTTACGTAAACCACAATAAATTGAGACAGGACGAAATAATTTTTTTTAACTACTATCGGATGTCTACAAGTACTTATGATTTTTTGCTATACCGCTTAAGCGCGTGGATCAAGAAACAAGATACAAAATTAAGGCTGTGTGTACCACCAAATGAAATGCTTGCTGTAACATTAAGGTAAGTATGTACATGTACAGTATTTATACAGTGTGTTTATTGAGTTATTGAGCATAATAAAACCAGAACAGTAGGTCAACTCTCGCCCCGTTGGAGACTTAAATACCTACTGCTGCAGGGTTGTCCCTTCTTTTAGTTTCGTAGCTAATAATAAACACTTGCATACATATATTCTAGATAATAAGGTGACTTTGATTGATACAGCCAAATTCATACTGACATTCATCCTTTTTTCTGTTTACACTTATATCTCTTCAATCCAGGAATACGAGGTAGGCATTTATATTACAAAAAATATTTCAAATAATAGTCAGGTTACAATGCTAAACCGTTTAATAATAAAAATTAAAAGTTTTCAGTCTTGTTGCAACAACTCAGTTATTGTCAGAAGCGGCACTGATTCCGCAAGAGAGATTGGAGATGCTGTCATCTGATTTTCCATTTGTGGCTGAGAACTAGGCGACGGCAACGTAAAATGCGGTGGAGGTGGTGACATTGATGGTGCAGAGGGATAGTAGATCGATGGTGCTATGATCTGATGTTCTGTTTGTGGTAGATGGGGCGGCGACGGGGTAACTTCATTAGTTGGAGAGTTGACAAATGCATATAGCGGAGGCAGTGGCGATGATGATGCAGAGCTGAGCGAAGATGTTCGGATGCGATTCGTATATTTGCGAAGCAGTTGCATCACGTCGATTCTGAACTCTAGTCTATCATCTTCGCTTATGCGTTTAATAGGTTGCAAAATAGACATCAAAAATGCTTTATCATCATCTTTAAATTCATCCTGTCGTGGCCCATGACTTTGAATTGCCTTCAATATCTCCACATTTTCAGTCCTACCTCGCGCTCGTATGAGTCAGACAGCTGTTTCTTTGTATCCATGTTTTTAAATTCAAAAGTTGGTAAAATATGCATTAATTTGTGTGTGCTATATACGAACGTGTAGCCAAAGACCTGTTCTATTAAACTGTGTAGATTAACTTGAGTGTCAACCAGTGAATAAAGAGAAATCTCGAAATAATTAAGTTTGGACGAAGGAATAAAACGTGCCTACTCGTAGTGTTGGTGAGCCGTGTCATTGACAAACAATGCAAGGTCATTAGTTCCGAAGCTCCACAAACACCACTTAACTAGAGAACTAAGTTTACATCAAAGTTTCTTAAGCTCGCTTGGTCTAGCGGTATCGCACCGCGGTTACCGTGCAGAGGTGTGCACGTTCAAATCCAACGACATTTGGGATTGTTGTTTTGTTTTTTGTTCTTTTTGCATATTTTTATTGAATAATCTTGCAAGCTAAAGTAATACAAGGGATAGTATATTGTTTCTATTTGATATATATACCGACTTGAAATATGATGAGAAGATCTCCCCCGAATAAGCCAACAGAAATGCTTTATGAGTCGGAGCCAGAAACAAGCTCTGTTGCAACACCGCCACAGAATCTCTCTAACATCACACAGAGGTTCAAACGCAAGCATCAACATGATGATTACTTAAATGACTTCTTAGGGGAAATTCGAAGAATGATTAAGGATTTTACGGAAAGTCAGGATACAAAATATAATACATTGTTGAGTACAGTGAATGATATTAAGAGCCAAAACGCTGAGATAGAAAAAACCACCAAATTCTTATCAGCAAAATATGATGAATTACTACCAAAATTGGGTCAGCTGGAGAAAGAAAACCGAAAAAAATTAGCTTTTATACAGATATTGGAGGAGAAAATAGAAAGTTTAGAAACTTTTAATAAGTCATCTAGTTTGGAGATAAGAAACTTACCTCTGAGCAAAACTGAAACCAAAGTTACTCTTTCCGAAACTCTGATTAATACCAGTAAGGTTCTAAATGTCCACTTACAAAAATCAGATATTCGGGATATTTATCGCCTGAAGTCCAAATCTGAAAAGAGTAGTGGAACAGTGGTAGTTGACCTGACCACAGTTATTGCTAAAGACAGTCTCCTACAAGCCTACAAAAACTATAACAAGAACAACGGAAAAAACAAATTATCCTCAAAGGACATACTGTCAGATGGATCATCAAATCCAATCTATATGTCTGAAAACTTAACGGCTAAGAAGAGGCGTTTATTCTATCTTGCACGAGAAAAGGCAAAATCACTTGAATATAACTACTGTTGGGTCTCGTACGGCAAGATTTTTCTGAGGAAAAAGGAGGGTATACCCGCAATACGAATCGACTCCGAAAAAGACTTCTGCAAGCTACAACTAAACATAGAATGACTAAGCTCTAAGGCTGGACAAATCTATCTCCCTGTTACGATAGATTACTGCATGTTTTTTTGGTATAAAATCAACATGTTGATTGAATTCATAATTCATGGTATACTTTTGCACTGTAAACTTAATATTTACTACAGTATTTTTAATAACACAATAAACAATACATACAAATCACACACCTTTCTACACTACCAATTGTACACAATAAATATATACACACACACTCAATACATTCAATTATCAAACACACGTGACAAAATAATTTCAGTTAATATAAAGTATTTAGCAACTTTTCGAGCTCGACTACGATTGTCTAAGCAAAACATTCACAAGTTTCACAATATACGCATACATAATATCATAAATGATCTCTTACAGACTAACTGGCGAAATTACGCCGGCCAACAAATGGCATTTATAAATTATAATACCATATATATAAATATCATACCGAAAGTATTGGTACTATCTGAGTACTTGCTAAGTAAAACACCTCCCATCCCATCACTAGATGGTCTTGTGAGCCCTTACGTTGTCTCCTTTGAGAAATATAATTTTAAAATTCGATAAAGATTTAATAAAGGAAATTGACAACTATTCGATATCCGATACCGTGTCTTGTGAACCTGAGTGTTGTGCATCTATTCTGAAAGAACCGAATTGCTACTTAAAAATATTATCACAAAATATTCGTAGTAATGCTAACTTTGATAGTTTGAATATCCTGCTTCAGAGATTTCAATTTGAAAGTGACATTATAGTTCTTTCGGAGTGTTGGATGTCATGCATTCGGAATCTTCCTATCCTCGATGGATATTTAAGTTTGTCCACATCCTCGCACTATAACCAGAATGATGGGGTTGTAGTATACATAAAAAATAATATAAAAGCCTCTCTCGAAGAACCCGTCATACAAGAGGCAAACTGCATACTTATTAAAACTAATTACGATGTGGCTGTTATAGCACTATACCGTCCTTTCTGTTTCAAAAATATAAATAATTTCTTAATATCCTTACAAAAAATTATAGATGGTTTATCAGCTTACAAGAATATAATAATTGTAGGCGACATTAACATAAATATTGCTGCAAACAGCTCTGATCGTTTTTTGACTGATTACTTTGATTTTCTATCTCTAAATGGCTTTCTTCCTGCATTCAATAAACCTACACGTGCTAATAGTTGTCTGGATCATGTAATTTTGAAATCAAATATACAAGTAAGTACGTTTATAATTGAATCCCTTATTACCGATCATGCACCTATTCTGTGCTGTGCTAAAGTTAAAAACGTAAATAAACCAACAAAAAAACAAATAATGAAACTCGACTATGAAGCAATAAAGTTGGCATGTGATCATCTTGATTTCACATCAATTTTTGACGCGGTTAACCCGAATGAGGCTATGGACATATTTATATCTAAAATTACTTATATCATACAGATAAATACAAAAGTGCTAAATGTAACGAATAGAAACAGGATTCTGAAACCTTGGATGACAACTGGACTCATCAGGTGTACTCGAAACAGGGATCGGATGCACAAAAAATTGAAACAAAATCCGGATAACGTAGTGCTTGAAATCACATACAAACGATACAGAAATTTCTATAATAACCTTGTTAAGAAATTAAAGCGTGAATATGAAAAAAATCTAATTATAGAAGCCGGTAATAATAGTAAAAATATATGGAATGCTATAAATAATATAACAAATAGAAATATAAAAAAGATAACTCATTAGATCTGCTTTTAATAGACCCAACACCGCATGAATCTGTCAATGCCACAAATAAATTCTTTGCTACTATAGGCGAAAACTTAGCTAACAAAATCACTCCTCCAGCTGGATCACTTCACAGTGCCACGTCCAATGTTCGGCAACACTCTCACACGTCCACTTTATCTAGAAATTCCTTTGTTCTTCTTGACACTGACGAAACAGAAATTGAAAAACTGATCATTGGCCTGAAGTGTAATTGTGCTGCAGGTGATGATGGAATCTCATCTGATGTACTTAAATTGATAAAAAATAAAATAGTGCCTCCGCTTACGTATATCTTTAACATGTGCTTAAAACTGGGCACATTTCCAGACTCACTTAAACGGTCTATAGTACGACCCATCTTCAAGGGTGGAGATGGAAACCGTGTCACTAACTATCGACCTATTTCTATTCTTACATCTCTGTCAAAAGTTTTAGAAAGGATAATTAATACAAGACTAATAAAATATCTAGAAAAATATAAGCTGCTTTCAAATCATCAGTTTGGTTTCCGATCCGGAAAATCCACAGAAGATGCATTAAACATATTTACTGATCACATTGTTCGAACCATAGATAAAAAAAAGAAATATCTCACAATTTTTCTTGATCTGGCAAAAGCTTTTGACACGGTTTCTATTCCCACCCTAGTTAACAAGTTACATCAACTCGGTATTCGAGGAAAGCAACTGAAATTGCTTCAAGATTATTTATCTGGTAGAACACAAAGGGTGAAAATTTCAAATTATACGAGTGATAGTCTGCCTGTTACCCATGGAGTGCCTCAGGGTAGTATTCTTGGCCCAACGTTATTCATAATTTATATTAATGAGCTTACACAACTTAATATCGAAAACTGTAAAATTATTTCCTATGCGGACGATACGACCCTAACATTTCATGGTGACACTTGGGATGAAGTTTACCAAAAGGCCCAACATGGATTTAACATGGTCACTAAATGGCTTGCCATAAATCATCTCTCACTAAATACTCATAAAACTAAATTCATCCCTTTCTCAATTCGCAACTCCGGTAAATCGCTTCAACTAACTCATCGCCTAATCGCTCACACTTGTCATACTGAAACTGTAAATTGCTCGTGTCCGTCTTTATCTTCCGTTGAATCTATAAAATATTTAGGTCTTATATTTGACAACAATTTGAACTTTAGGAATCATATAATTAATCTTTCAAACAGAATTAGAAAACTTATCTATGTATTCAAAAAAATCAGACACTCAGCCAATACTAACTTAATAAAAAATATTTACTCTTCCTTGTGCCAAGCGGTTATAACTTATTGCATCACTATCTGGGGCGGTGCTGCCAAAACGCATAATTTAATTGCTGAACGCGCTCAAAGAGCTTTGCTTAAGGTTAGTTACTTTAAGCCCAGGTATTTTTCTACCAAGGACCTGTACAGGGTTAGTGAAGTACTAACGGTTCGCAAACTTTTTGTACTATTATTAGTTCTGAGACAACATTCCAGTGTCTGGCTAAACACCCTGACTGAAAAAGAAAATACTGGGAGAAGGCGGTTAGAATTATGTAAATCTGTGCCTTGTAGAACAACTTTTGCTCAAAGATTTAACTTGTTCCTGGGCCCAAAACTGTATAACATAGCTAACAAAAAAAATGAAATTTTCTCCATGACAAAGAGAGAGTGTAAACAGAAAATGATCAGCTGGCTTCTATCACTTACATACGACGAAACTGAAAAACTGTTTCATGTTCCTGCATAAATACTCCGTGAGTATCAAGTATTTTGTATTGTTAACACACTCATAGACACATCTCTTACATAGGCAAACCACACACACACACACACACAAACACACACACACACACACACACACCCAAACACACCCTCACCCCCACACACACCCCCCACACACACACGCCACACAACACACAATCATACCTAAATTATTTTCTTGCTCTTAAATAATGCCTTATTAGTGTTATGTAGGTACTTCAATTATTATTACTTTTTTCCTCTTGCATGGTAATTTTTTTTTTTAAACTAATTTTTTAATTTTTTAGTCTTTCAAATTATTTTTCAAAAACAAAAAAACTTTTTCACTTACCTGGCTTATTTTGTACCTAGAATGCTCCTATTTCTTGTCAAAATGTAAAACGGGAATTGAAATTATAAAACTATAAGTATAATATTAAGTTTTCTGGCTCTAATGTATATTTAGTATAATGTGAATGGAAATGAGGCTGGGTAGGCACTAATACCTATATCACAAGATATTAAGTTATCTTAGCTTAGGTATTAGTAGCAACTGTAACATGGACAATAATGTAACTACCTTTCGGCCTATTTCATTGTAAACCTGTTTCTTTACGTTAATTTTGAAGGTGCAAATAAACATTTTTATTATTTATTATTATTACATCAACTGAATTTAATCTTTTTTTACGGTTCTGGGTTAGTGACGCTGTAGGACGAATTATGGATGCAGATGAATCATCTTGAGAAGACCCTGGCGTAGAAATTGGTTCGGGGGTCGCTGATATACCCGGCCTGGATTCGTTGTCACTATCTTGGGACGGATTTAGTGACGATGATGTACCTGGTCTGGATTCGCTGTCACTATCTTGAGAGGATTTTACTATGTTTGAGGTTGTCGAATCCTCTTTGATAATTTTTAATAAAAATAGCAAGTGTTTATGGTAAATATATTGCTTTTTCTGAGATTGCCCAGATTTCATTTTCAGAGATTTGATGAAATAGTCTCTCGTGTTATTCCATTTATGGGTGAGAGTATTAACTGAAACAAAAAAGTAATAGAAGTATGTATTTGTTACAGGTACTTAGGCAGTGGAAATACTTTCACCGATATGTTTTATAGCCACCATTTGGGTATTAAAACGATAAGTGAAATTATCACTTTAGTATGCCGTACAATATTGGATGAATTAAGCAGTGAATTTCTTGAACCACCGAATACAGACAACTAGAAATCAGTGGCGAGTGAATTTCAAGCTAGAGCAAACTTCCCAAACCGCTTAGGTGCCGTGGATGGAAAACACAAGAGTTGAGAATTTTCCCTCTGCCGGGTCTATGAATTATAATTATAAAGGCTATTATCCCATAGTGCTTCTAGCAGTGACCGATTCTAACTATAAATTTGTGTTTGTCGATATAGGAGCTTATGGAAAAGACTGTGACTCGGCTATTTTGCAGCGTACAAGGTTTTATAAGCTATTGAGTGAGGGAAGATTACAAGTACCTAATCCAACTCCTCTGCATCCTTCTCTAAACAACAGAATGCCATACGTTTTAGTGGGCGATGAAGCTTTTCAACTTAATGACAATTTGTTACGACCCTATGGTGGAAAACATCTTGATATAAAAAACGGATATTTAACTATCGACTGTCTCGGGCACGCAGATATGTGGAATGTATTTTTGGTATATTGGCAAATAAGTGGCGCATACTTCATCAAATCCCTCAAATTCCGGTTCGAAGAATAAACAAATTTCTCGCCATGCATTGCTTCTAATAATTTTGTTTTTGTATGCATCAATAGTTTTATCCCATAAACATGGTTTGGATTCAACAAGTTCAATTAGCGTAAAAATGTCGTACATGATTGTGAAATCGATCAAGTTAAATTGTCAAACTTCGTAGTCGCTTTTATCCGAATGAAACGAAGGAGCCGTGCGTCGTGGGCGCAGGTCGCCGAGGAGGTGAGGGAAGGGCCAACGAAACGCATAGCGTCCTGTGTGTGCGACACGCGCACCCTCCTTCCCCGCGCCCGCCCCGCCCGCTCATGAAAACGGACGTAGTGCACAAGCATAAACACGTTTTTCATTGCTGTCATTTCGGACCGGAAAAAACCGTTCCGGTATGGGGAAAAGTTAAAGTCGGACGGTAAAATTACGTATAATGCACAAACTAGTATATACATTATATGGCGTGCCATGTCGGACCGTAAAAAATCGGACTGCCGGACAGTAAAATTCCTTGTAGTGCACAATCGCCCTATTTCGATTAATAGTAACGTCTCTTTCAGTGATTGGGCTACCATTGGTATTCATAAAAGTAGAACACGACTTTATGAGCTGTACAATGAAAGGACTTATGTAAACACTGCTGAATTTCATTTATATGTTGGAAATTATTCTAAATGATTTAAAAAAATTGTTGGATGGCCAAGTCGCGTTATTTGAGTTCAAAGATTAAAGACAGTAGTAATGTAATTAAAACGACTTGGAATATTATTAATAGTGAAACGGGAAGGTCTAGTAAGCGAAATACTGACTACAGCCTGTCTATCAATGACATCAGACTCGCAAGTCGCCAGTTTTTTGAAAATTTCTTTCGTTTCAAGTAAAAAAAATCTCTAAACTCATCACCTTCTGGATACGGACCCACTGCCTCAATGATGTAACCATCGCAGCAAACTCTAAGAAAAGGTTTAACCAAATTGTAATATTTGTGACAGGAATAAGTTTATTTTTGAAATAAATGATTACTACTCTTTCGAGTAAGCACTCGAAAGAGTAGTAATCATTTATTTGCATATATTTCATATATTTGGCAATCCTGAAGCACCCACTGAAGAAATACGTTTAATTAGTATTGCTGATGGCACATATTTAAGCAAATAAATAAGAAATATATGCAAATAAATGATTACTACTCTTTCGAGTGCTTACTCAAAAAATGATCAGGAAGCAAAGAATTTCTGGCAATAAATTCTTTCCTGGGCTTAAATGCCCATCCCAAGTGTGTGCACATAGTCCTGATAAAGAATTTCTCGTGCCTGCTGCATATATTCTTCAAGAGTTCGTCTGGGTATTTAAAATAATGCTGAGATTCTTTCATCACTATCACCAGTCCGTATTTTACACAGAAATGCACTAAAACCGCTTTTTATTTTATGGTTGTTTAATCGCGGTACTTCTATTAATCTCATTATATTCATCTTTTGTCCGTCCAAACCAGTACCTAAAAAGATGGTCATCAAAATTTTCAGGATTTTATTAAAATGATTACATTTTGTGAGCATTTTCTAGAGCTCCAATGGACTGATGGTGATAGGCTGTAGAAGATAATTTTTCAATATTAAGAATTTTACAAACCTGTTCCATAGTTGCAGAAATAAATTCTGTTCCTCGATCCGTAGCTATTGTTTCCGGAATACCAAATCTTAATATGAACTGCCTAACAAATGCATCTGCAATGGACACCGTTTCTTTGTTTGGCAAAGGAATAGCTTGAACAAATTTTGTTAACTCGCACTGCATAGTCAATATATAACAATTACCACTTTCGTCTCTATCTAAAGGACCCACAACATCTAAGTAAATCTTTTCAAATGCCGAGGCGGTTGTGGTAATTTCCATCGGTTCTTTAATGTAACGAAAATATTTAGTTTTTTGACATTTTGTACATTTTTTGACATATTCTTGGACGTCCTTGCTGATACTTGGCGAATAGTATCGTCTTTTGATGGTATTTACCATTCTGCGCACTCCAGCATGACCACTGGATGGCAGTAAATGAAAGTCATTCATAATTATAGTCTTTTCATTGTCAGCACTTATTCTTTTTACGCCTCGTAATATACATATTCGTGGTCCGGACCAATTCGTAAGTGTTGTTATTTCATCACAAACACTTTTAATAACTTCTATGTTATCATTATTTTTAATTATACAAACTTCACTGATACGTATCTGTTCACAGAAATTGCTTAATTTCTGCACAAATTCGGCTCGCGAGAAATGTGCCTTGAAATTAAGATTAATGTATAATGTCTTTTTATTCTCTACAAATGCAAAACATTCATATTCTTCAGTTATCATATCATTATCTCTATATCTTTTTAATGTATTGCCTTCTATCCAACACATTTCTACTGAATCACACGGTTTTCTTAATATATCCACTACTCTTGGTTGATCAGTCCAGTTGTTAATGGATTTATTAAGAGCCTTCTTTTCAGATTCGTTCTTACTCGTACTTAGCTCATTCATCTTTTTCTTTTGCGCCCTGGTCATTACAGCCATTACTTGCTCATTCATACTCTTTAGTTCATCAGTTGTTATACAAACTCTAGATAAAGCATCTGCCACAACATTGTTTTTTCCTTTCACATAGACTATTTTAAAGTTTTCTTCTAAAGTTAACCGAAATTTAAATAATCTACTTGATGGATCTTTCATACCAAAGAGATATATCAATGGCTTGTGATCCGTCATTATGGTAAATTTGTTTCCATACAAATATGGTCTGAAATACTTAACAGACCACACTATTGCCAAAAGTTCTTTTTGAATAGTCGGATAGTTCTTTTCTGCTTTATTCAACGGTCTACCCGCATATGCGCCTGGTCTAAGATCTTTATAACATAATACAGAACCAATAGCAGTACCCGAAGCATCTGTCTGTAAAATAAATTCATGATTCTCGGAAAAATCGGGATACTGTAGAATAGGTGGCGATATTAAAGCATTTTTCAACAAATCGAAAGCGTGTTGACATTCATAAGACCAAAGAAATGGTTCATTTTTCCTACTTAACTTATTCAAAGGCATCGCCGTATCCGAAAAATTTCTTACAAATTTACGGTAATAGTTGCAAAAAGCTACAAAACATTTTACTTCATCTGCATTTTTGGGAGTAGGATAATTTTGTAATACTTTAGTTTTTTCTGGATCTGGTAAAACACCATTTTCTGAAACCACATGTCCTAAATAAAGAATTTCTTTCTTCAAAAATTCACATTTTTGAGGATTTGGTATTAAATTTACTTTTCTCAACCTTTCCATTACACTTATTAAATTTCGATTATGGCTAGATAGATTTCTTCCGAATACAATGAGATTATCCTGATACACTAGACATTTATCATAAGTTAAACCAGCCATTGCTACAGCCATTATAGGACTAAAAGCATTAGGACTAATCTTTAAACCCATTGGTAACCGTTTCATGCAATATTGGCCAGTGTTTGTGGTGAAAGCCGTTAATTTACGACTACTAGGCTCTAAACTCACTTGATAATAGCCTTGGTAAATATCAAGATGAGTGAAATAAATGGCTCCAGTTAGCGTATCTAAAATTTCATTTATATTTGGTAAAGGAAATTTATCGTCACAAATAACTTCGTTTAATTTTCTATAATCTACAACTAAACGCCATTTTTTCTCATTATGTTTGCTACTTTTCTTGGGTACTAATAAAATTGGACTGGACCATTCACTATTTGACTCTTCTATGATATCACTTTCTAACATATTATCAACTTGCTTAGCTATTTCTGGTTTTTGTGCCTGTGGTAACCTATACGGCTTGACGTAGACTGCAGTAGAGCTTTGTTTTACAACTATAGATTGCTCATAAATATTAGTTGTTGTTAACTTATCTCCCATTAAATGAAAAACGTCTGAATACTTTGCACATATTGCTTCAATTGACTGTTTTTCTTCTCCGTCTAAATAAGTTAGATCTAATTCAGTCAATAAAGTTTTAACCCTAATAACGTCGCTATTGGTCTTATTAAATTGACAAATATCATAGTCTCTTAAGTTTTTCAAATCTGGTGTAAAAGATGGCAAACTAACTTCCTTGTCACTAACATTAATTATCTTGACCGGAATTCTATTATTACTAACCTTTGCTATTGCGTTTGCTATAAACACATCCTTCGCTAACTCCCTACTACACACTACAAATTCTCCATCTACATTCTCATTTATATAAATAAAATGTATGGATTCCGAACGAGCCGGAATAATTATAGCATTTTTCATCCTATCATGTTCATCTACAACATGTAGGCAATGTTGTTCATTATTGCTAAAGAGTGTTAAATTATTTGAATCTAGATCAATATTTGCTCGATATTTTTATAAAAAGTCCAAGCCTATGAATCCGTCAGCTCTTAGTGGTAGCGAATTAAAAACAAGAAAGTTATGCTGAAACGTGGCATTGTCGTGCTTTAATAATAAATTTACAGAACCTTGAGAACGTCGCTGACCACTTATTCCATTTATTAAAGTATTATCTCTATGAACAACGAAATCTTTTGGTAACATTTCATTTTTAATAATTGACAAAGTTGCACCCGTATCAATAAGCCAATAGTATTTAATATTTTTAATATAAAAAGTTATATACTTCGCATTACCCTGGAATGATAACATAAAATGCTTAAGATCGAAAAAACTGGTTTGATGTACCTGCATTATCATCTTTATCGCATTGACGTGTGTCATCTACTTGCTCTACTGTGAACGTATTTTGGCCTCGTCCACGGTGCCTAATATACCTCGAACCTCTACTACCTCTCTGATTATTGAATGATGAGCGATAGTTTGCTCTAAAATTTCCACGAGAACCTTGTTCTCGGTAGTAACTGTTATTAGATTGGTTATCACGAGGGTAATTGTTACTATTTTGACTACTGAAAGTACCTCTCTGATAACTTTGTGAGCGCCTATTACTATGTGAAACTCGTCCACTTTTAGATGCATATAAAATATTACCTAATGGTTGAAAAGACGTGCACTCTTCGTCTTTGCTGCTTGTATGGCATCTTTCAAGCTGCTGAAGCCACGTGCTGAGATGATGGTGCTCAGCTTCGAGCTACGTAGGCCATCTGAAAATCGTTTTATAGCAAAGCTTTCATTGATCGGCTTTAAGATAGAAAATGCTTCAGATTTTCCATCTGCCTGAGTAATTGTCAGCTCCGTAAATATTTTTTCTACCTCAGAACCATAATCCTCAATGGACCTCGAACCCTGTTGAATATTTTGTAGCTGCATCTGTATGGCCATAAATGATTTTTTGGGTAAAAGATATTTCCTCAAATCATCAATTAATTCTTGAACAGTTTTATAAGTTCCTGTAATTCTTAACTTTGCGTTCTCATTCAGCCTACTTTTTAGAACGAAAGTAATTAATAATGCTTTACCTGGGCCATCCAGCATGTCAGCATACACCTCCACGGAGTCTATTAGGCGTTTGGTGGAGGCCTCCACACCGTCCAGTACTGGAATCAAACTACACGCCACCTTAAGGTCAAAATCCATTTTTCCTAAATCCATTGCAACGGGAAAAATACACAATTTATTTATTTCCTCGTATTTTTGTTTTATTTTTTATAAAGATCTATTGTCGATGCCAACTTAATATCCTTACTTTTTTCTAATTCCAAAATTATTTTACAACATTTTTCATAAGCACTCTTTGCTTGCTCTAACTTTGTTGAAATAACATTACCCTTATATCTACCTTGTCCCTTTTTTACTAAAGAATTACGTAATTCTACTAACAAGACATAATTTTGCTCTAAAATATCAATCATATTCTTAATCTAATATTAGAATTGCATAAATGTAACACATTCCACGTAAATGCGATGATGCGAAGTAAAAAAAAGTCCGACGTTGCATTTTGTTTCCGTTTGGTGTCTTGTGGCTGAATGTCCGAGCATAATTTTAGCGCCTTTAAGTTTTTGCGTTATGAAATATGATACCACGTAACTAGTTCACTCACTGATATTTTTACGAAACGACGAGAAAACACAGCACTTTCATTATTTATTATTATTGCTGATTTTCGGTACCTTCTGTGCGTCCTCTGATGGATGACCTAATTCTCTGCATGGTACTCATCCAGATTCCCTGCTGGATCCATGTACGGTGGCAGCTCCTGTACATCCGCAGGCCAACATAAACTGCAATAATCCCAATAATGGCCAGAACAATGTAGGTGACAATGCTAAGCCGTTCCACGTGGCTTCCGATTTCTTTTAACGTGGCGTCATTGTTGCCTCCAGCCGCGTTTTGGCTGAGGAAAACCTCTTCCTTTTCCACAGTTGACCGACACATTATACCATTGAGGTAGTTATGCTGTAATTAATTGCTGAAAAACTGATACTCTATTTAAACTACTAACAATCCCCTTGGCAGAGTCCCGTGGCAGGGTCGTCATGTATTGTTGGGGTTCCTAAAGGGTGGTTTCAAGGAAACAACCACATCTGTTTAGTACTATTTAATGAGTGAATCCATAATAATAGAATGAGCGCACATGAGGTATTGTGCAGACTCAGCATGTATGATCAATTATAAAGGAGTGTGCCTACTTACATAAGTAAAGGAGCATACATATTATATTATTACACTTCACCATTCTTTAAATCTAAAGTGCTAAACACCCTGGCTGTACACAATTTATCTATGTGATCATTAATTACCGGCAAGGAATATTCATCCTTTACCATCCTCTGGTTTATCTTCCTGTAGTCCACACAGATTCTCGTACTTCCATCTTTCTTTTTCACCAAAACGAGGGGACTGGCATATTCTGAGTAGCTAGGACGTATGATGCCATTAGCCAACCAACCTTCTATTTGGTGTTTCTTCTTCTTGCACAGCAAGACGCCGTGGACGCTGTGCTATTGGAATGTCATCTTTTAATACTATTTTTAATTTTATTGGGGCTTCTTTTATCTTTATAAGTTTGTTATTAACTATTATACATAGTTTGAGCTTGAATTGGCGTATCACTTTCATCGGTGAAACTGGAAAGTAAACACTGTAAATACGAACTATCATAACTCTGAGGCCTTATCTCAATCATACCTTTGTTAATCAAAGTAATAGGAAAGTTTACCCAAGAATTACGGCATACGGAATTACACCTTCAGGCACTACATGGAAACAAACTTATAACAATGACGATCTATTATCAAATTAATGTTAAACTTACCCATTGAATACACCTTACTCGACCCAGGGCCGGTTAACAACATTGTTTCGGATTCACACTTGACTGACAACATCGTAAATACATGTAAGATATTAGGTTAAGATCACTACCCATATCTATTAAACACTTTACTGTGATACCGCCTACATTAACACTTTGATCAGATTTATTTACTGCTCTAATATTATTGTTTACATTAAGTACGCTACTATTGTGGTTATGATTTTGACATTGACAACTATGACACTGATGGATTATTTTCCCATTTGACATTAGCGCGCTATCTTGTTCGCTCTCCATTCTGTCATCTGGAGATTGATAATGAGCGAACATCGAACGTACAATCGAGTTAGCTCCACCTCCGCCGCTTCTGCCATCGCTTCGCATACTGCTAACATTCCGACTTGTGGATGGTTCACCTTTCCCGTTCCCGCTTCCGCCAGCTTGACACTCGGTACCAATATGGCCGTATTGGTTACATTTGAAAAACTTTGTATCTTTTTTGCATGAACTCGCTATATGACCTCTTTCCTTGAAACAACGATGAACTTTCTGATTAGTGTTTTCCTTGACGTTGGTGTCGTCTGTTTTAGCTGGCTTTCTGGATTCGCGACACTCACGCTGCTGCTTGCTAGCACCGCTTGAATTTCCTCGTTGTTTCAATATCGTTTGCTTCATAGCTTCGTACTGTAACAACTTTTCCTTAAGAACCGCATATGTAGTAATCCCATACAGACCAATTTTATTCTGCTAGTAATCGGTAATCCCATCTATTATGTATTGGATTGAAACGTAATCTGCAAACTTTGCTCTTTTGCCTAGCTCCTTCATGGTGAGCATGTATTGATAATAGCTCTCGGTGTTACGCGTTTTACGAGCCGCCATTATTTCATGCATTTGCTTGGTATTTACCGAATCTGGGAATTCCTTTACCAGGGCATTCCTCAATTCGTCGTACGATTTAGATGGTTTTTCCGTACGTATCCATAATTCAGCAGTTCCGGTAAGCGATCTTCTGACAATGATTAGTTTTTGTTGAGCCGTGACAACCCAAGATTTCGGCATTGTCTTCGAAGTCTTGTGACCACTCCACCGACGAGTATGTCATGTCTTCACCATCGAATTTAATAATGGTGTCCACCATACCATATTGCAAGGGTTGAATTTTTGATTCCATGGTATCGACTTTGTCCATGATGTCTTCGTACAACTTTATTTTCCACCGGCACGAGCACGCGGTTTTTCGTAATGGCCGTTGCCGATGCAACGGTGTTTTTTTTCTTCGTCTATTTTCTTCTTAACTACGCCTTTATGATTACGGTCAATCCCGGGCGAGGCTGTAGGGTGGTGTGTATGACCGAAATAAACACTTGACTTTTTAATAAATTTTATTAATTTTGTAACTTCTTAATTACAATTTGCAAAAACTCACCGCTGCGTTCATATTCTATTTATTTTTTCTAAAGTTATGATGCGTTCCGGATTAACATCCTACATGTATGTAGGTTTATTGCTTGCCTTACTGTGTAAACTTCAAAACGTAATTAATGATAGATTATTTTCATTTTTCTATTATATTTTTAGTAAAATAATTGTTTTGTAGTACGAAACATTTTAGCTAATATTATTGTGATTAATTATTCCACATAATTAATTCCAGCAATAACATTCATCAGGGATGTAGTGGTCATAAATAGACATAATACCGCAGCCCCGACACCATCACAAATCATGAAACTTAAAGATATGATATATTTTTTGCGCAAGATGAAGTGCCGTGGTAAAGATGAATTGGTATGTAAACCACAGTTAAACCCAGGTAGACCAAGCGAAGTAGGCATTTAGTGCTCCCATCCTTCCCGCAAAGCGAGCAGTGCGCTCGAGTTGCCGGCGTAAATTTACATGAACCCAAATCCGAGCGCGAAGTGTCACAGTATAGGTAAGCGTATCGTGTAGGCAGAAGGTTAACTTATTTTATTAATTTTCTGTACAAAAAATATAAAATACGACAGGTGATCCATTAACAGTTTGTTTTATTATAATAATATGAAAAAATATGGCTTGGATGGATAAGTTTCTAATGGACATACCACGGGCATTTCTGCTATTTATAATTTCAGGCAGCAAGCATTTCATGTAAAATGTTATTAATTTCGGTTTCATTTTAGTTTCCCAAAATATATTATCTTTTTCTATGAATGTTGTGTATATGTTTTTATTCTCGCCTGCCCATATAGCCAAAAGACACTTTTGTCATTTTGAGACATGTAGCTGGCCTTGTATCTGGTAGATTGATTTTTTATGTATTGTTGTAGTATCAGTGTTTTTATTATATTTTAAAATTTGTATTTTGTATACTTGTATAGAATTAAAAAGTCCTTTTTTAACCGACTTCCAGAAGGAGGAGGTTCTCAATTCGTCGGAACCTTTTTTTTTTTTAATTTTTTTTTTTTTATGTATGTTCCCCGATTACTCGAAGATGGCTGGACCGATTTGGATTTTTTTTTTTGTTTGAAAGGGTATACTTCCCAGGTGGTCCCATGATCATCAAGTCAGGATCTGATGATGGGATCCTGGAGAAAGAGAGAGAACTCTTCAAATTTTATAGCCACACTTGAAGCAATTTGTGTAGTTTTTGGAAGAGTACTTTCTCGGAGTGGTTCCATTTCAATTTGGTGAAGACCTGATGAAGAACTTCGGAGATAGGCAACGGAACTCCTCAATAAATGATAGCAAATGGACAGGGATTGCTGAAATCTCATGTCTGTCAATTGTTTAAACCAGTTAATAACATAACATCACGCCGGTACGCTGTGAAGGGGTAAGCACATGTGAACCACTAAAAAGTGAAAAATAAAAAACTTTTTTCAAAAAAATAAACAACCGACTTCCAATAAAACACTAAAAAGTGAAAAATAACTTTACTTTCGGAAGGCGGTGACAAAAAATTAAAATACATATCCAAAGTCACCGACTTCCGAAAGTAAAGTTATTTTTCACTTTTTAGTGTTTTTTTGGAAGTCGGCTGTTTTTTTTTTTTTTTAAGTTTTTGTGTACTGTAATTGGACACTTGACTTCTACAATTGCATCTCGTCCAATTAAGCCGTCAGGCGTTGCCCCTATAAAAGGGTAGTCTTTATCTATAAATAAACGGCAGGGTGCAATGACAACGTTTTTTTGTTGCTGCAATTACTGCAAAGCTTGCTGCTCATGCTCAACTTCATGTGCAATGGATGTGACGTGGGCCATTTTTTTTTGTATAAAAGGTTTTTAACGAGGGGAGCCGTATCTAATTTGACTTTCCTTTTACATATTGGTCCAAAGTTGGAAGCAGTTATTATGTTTTTTCTTATTTCGAGCTACTCACTGCTGTCTTTGTAATATTGTAGATCTTTCTACCTTGAGTATATCAGATGTAAGTGTTTTTAGACTTTTGATTTGAATTCTTCTTTTGATTTATCATACTCTTTTTGCGACATGTCGGGCGATGAACAGGCTGGACCATGGTCGTGTTGCTCTTTATGTACTTCTTTTAGAATTCTACGTTTCTGTACTAGGTGTTCACTATTTAGTTTTCGTTTTTTGTATTGAACATAACTTGTTAAAACTTTTTGGATGGTTAATATTGCAGATTTTGTGTTGAACGAAACAACGGCTACCGCGTATCTTCCTTGATAGCCCCCTTTTAGCGCAAAAATTATTATTTTACCGCCAGTGAATTTAGCTATTACACTGTTGAAGCACTACCGTATTTGTGTTCACGTCTTCAATCAAACTACGTGCTTTTGAAGCCACGTTGGACACAATTGAGTTTATTCTGAAGATAAAAGTTGAATTTTAAATTTTTTACACTTCGCCACCACTGTTTTTATCTTTGTCAGAAAAGTAATTTTGACACATTTGATGATTACCATAAGCGTGAGATACAGAGTTAATAATATCGTGCAAAACAGATATTGCTACATTTTTAGGACTCTGTGAAGTCTTGTGATGTTCAATAGATTTCACTATTGCCTTTCGTATTTTCATAATTTTTTTATTACTGAGAGTGTTTCAGTGCGCTAACATGTACTTAGTTTTGTGATGACCGTTCTTAACTTTTTACAAAATTTGCGCAATTTGTGATTGCGGTACTCAAGTTTCTCAACTGTCAAATGTTGGCTTTCATACGGATTTGCGTTAAGTTTTTTAGCGTAAGTCGAAGCATCGCCATCTACCATTCTGCCATATATAAGGCCATACGTCGCAATCGATGTTTTGAAACCTTCAACGATTATGTCGGCTTCCATTGAACAAGACGATCCCTGAAAAGTTTTGAAACAAGTGGTCTTGAGGTGCAGTTTTTTTTTATTTTCGGCTCGGGCACATACGAGGCAATATTTATTTTTGACACCGAAGAAAACCACCACAGAATAGAACAGTATAGAACTACCCCCGTATTTCTGCCAATACTGGCTGCTGTGCCCGATGAAGCTTTATAGTTCGAACCATATGACCTAGCACACCATCTCCCATCAACATAGACATCTATGACAGGATAGCCGTTTTTTGTCCGGCCTTATGCTAAAGCAATCTCTGTTTTTGGCAGCAGCTTCTATTGTCACACTTGCCGTTTCTTCCCATTTCTCATAAACTTTATTTTGCTGTTGATGAAAATATTTTGAAGAAAATATGGGGATGTTTATAGCCGAAAATAATTCTTCGATCTGAAGAAATCCTATACCAGAGGCTACAACTCCAGTGGTAGCAGCTATATTAGCATTTACATGCTCAATATCTTTGGTGATTTCGGATGGAATCAAACATACTTCTTTACACATATTGCACTTAAATTTAAAGATCGATATAAGTCCATGTCTTCCACCAGCTAAACAGAAGTCGCTTGATTTACATTCAAATAAATTATTGTGGCGTGCTTTTTCTTGAAGTTCTTGTAAAAAGTAATTGATATCAATTATTCGCCTGGTACTGAAATCGGTCGGAAATGGTTTTCCTTGTCATCTATTTCAATAATAAACGAGCCTTCACTTCCATCAGTTTCGCTACCTCAAAATAAAATAAGATGTATGAAGATAGTATTACTAAAAAGTAGTACTAAAAAAACTGATGTCGAAAACAATTTTAATAAAAGTGTTATGCACTTTTAGCACTCGGTCCTTATTCGTATTTAGAATAAAAAAGCCTAATTTTAAATGTACAAGTACTACAAGATAGAGGTTATACAGGCTGATAAGCCGTGACATCCGTGCTGCTCATATGTGTAAGTGTTATGTCAGTTCTGATAACTTACTGAGTTGTTACAGAATCAACAACTGGTTCTGATGCAGATAACGAAGACATCGGTGGTGGTACATCTTGTAAAGTATCATCATTCGGTGATGTCGATGTCCTGAAATAACACATAATAATTTATTTAATATGAATGTTTAAAAAAACAACTACAAAACTAATTTTAGATTTGTATGCCACTGATCTAAAACAAACAAAAAAGTTACTTAGTAGCAGAGGGTTGTAAATCAACAGGCTCTAATGTAATATAATAAGAAACGTGAGTCTTATCGGACGTATCGTCGCACGGTTTTCTGAAAAAAAATTATTTCTGCTTTATAAAAATGCAAAATTGACTAATTCTAGATAGTATTGCGGCACTAAGTGCAATGGGCGAGCCACACTAGATAGTACCCTTACATTTACCCAATATATTTTTATTATTCGCGCGGAGTGAATTTTCAGTGGTCATGCCGTTAGACTGGTATGGAGACAATAATAGGTACCCACTGGAATGTGAACGGTTGCTAGAATGAAATAGGTTTCATTTTCGCTTGCAAGCAATCGGCGATTGACAAATTTTTGTACCTAAACTGACTATTGTTCGGGAGTGATTTTTCTGTACGCCAGTATAGTAGGTACTACAACTATTTAAGGCTTCTTTAAACAGACTCGACAGGCGACGCGAATCGTACGTGATACTTAGGCACCGCCTGTCGCGCGACGAGCGGTGCCTTGGTGTCGCGTGCGATTCACGTCGCGTGTCACGTGTCGCGCTTGTTTGAAGGAGCCATTATTATGTAGTAAGAATTCCCACTATCAAGAAAACAAAGACAGTACTTACTGTCCTTCTGTGTTTTCGTTCCGGAAAAATAAGCCTTTTTATTTCAATTCATTTTTGAACTGAAACAAACAAAATAATTTATGGTATTAAAAAATTTAAATCTGAGCAGGAAATAATAAACTAAAACAATACAGGTAGGTAAGTGAAAGAAAAACAGTAACTCTTTACTTCTCTTTCAACCTACTGATATTATATTTAGTGTGTTTGTGTGTGTGTGTTTGTGTGTGTGTGTTTTACCATCCATATAGTTGTGAAAACGAACGAATGTAAAGACGCCAGCACATCAAGCTACCCCAAACTGTAAAATTTTCTCAATTGAACATGAACCTTATACATATGGAATAAAGATGAAAATTTATCACAGAAATTTGACAGATTGGGGTAGCTTGATGTGCTGGCGTCTGTACTTGTGTAGAGTAATGGCGGGGAACTCGCGCGGTCGGGCGAAATTTGCGTGTGACAGCGTAAAGTATACGCGGCTACATGTCAAGCTATATATTTCCAGTGTAAACTGACCTCTCATTGTACGAAATGCTATAAAATGCGAGATCAGCTTATACGGGAAATTTATTTTCACTACTGGCAGGGAAAAATATTGTAATAATATGACTGTGATCAATAAGGATCAAGCCTAAAAAAATATAACTTACCATATTTCTTTCGCGATTTTTTTTGCCTTCAACCGTGTTTTAGTCCTTTTCCGATTACTTTTATTTGCCATTTTCACAAAAATACTGTCTTAAAAGTTATAAACAAATATTTACACAATTTGAAATAAACAAACAAATAAATAAGTTCTATAAAACAATAATTATTTACAATTTATTGCAACAGAAAAATTTGGCATAGGCCCTTGTTGTTACTGTAGAAATCGGTGTTGATGGTGGCTATGATCTCTTGGTACTCCTTCTTAATGATACGACTGGCACCTACGAAATTCGTGCCATTGTCACTGTACATGTGACTAGGCGTTCCACGTCGGGCCGAAAACCTACGGAAGGCTGCTAAAAATGCTGGAGTACTTAGATCGGAAACTAGTTTCAGATGAACAGCCTTGGTAGACAAACAAACAAACACTGCAATATACCTCTTGACGGTTTTGATTCCACGTCCCTTATTGGCCTTCAACTCGACGTGTCCAGTAAAATCGACACCGGTGAGGTAAGAAAGGTCGTGACGGGGTGACTCGTGGCTGTGGTAGATCGGCCATGATCTGTTGATATTGTGTTTGACTGAAGCGCTGACACTTAACGCATGATCTCAACTTCCTCTTGACAGTACGGATTCCACTGATTATCCAATATCTGTCTCTGATGTATGAAAGTGTCAGTCGCGGGCCTCCATGTAACGTTGTAATGTGAGGCTGATCAATGATTAAATCGGTGAGACGACTATGACTTGATAATATGATAGGGTGCTTTGATGAATCGCTGATGCATGCGTTTTTCAGTCGTCCGCCTAATCTCAGGATACCGTGCTCGTCCATGTAAGGATTGAGATGATATTTTGTTTCTAGGGTGCACGTGACTCTTTTGCTTGATAAATAAGATGTCTTCATGAAATTGGTGTGATTGGTCATCTTTGATAATGATATTTAATTCATTGTCCATCTCTGATGACGTCAATACATCGTTCTTGATGAAACGCGATATGTAATTCTGTAATAACTCGTGTATTAATGTAATATGATTTTGATATAAAGCCGTGTTTACACTAAGCTTTTTGATCTCCAAATCTGGTGATTTATATGAAGCGATAGGAAGCGTACTATGTTCGAAATTGGTTATCCATTTCGGACCCTGTCAGCACAACGGATGGCTTAATAGCTTCCGTGACGTCAGACCCCGAGTAGCACAATCTGTACCATTCTTTTCTGACCTCACATGATGCCAACATGATGATGGAATTATACTAATGATTTTCATAATTCTGTTAGCTACAAACTGCTTCCACTTCTTCACGTCGCCTATGATCCATCCTAAAACTATCATGGAATCTGTCCAGGCATAAATCTCCAGATGCTGATTTGATAAGGATTCCATTACCTTCTTGATGAGTTGCGATAGTAGTAGCGCACCACATAGCTCTAGCCGTGGCAATGATACGTTTTGCCAGAGGTGCTAACTTTGTTTTTGCCACAGGTAGCGTTGATACACGCTCTTATTGTCTTTTGCTACCACATACACAACACATGCGTATGCTTTGGCAGAAGCGTCATTGATTTGATATGATTCATTTGTGTTACCGAGATAACATGGTTTGATAAATTGATCTATGATGTTGAAATCATTTTTAAGCTGAATCCAATCATCTTGAACTGATTGTGGAACTTCTTCGTCCCATAATAAATGAGATGACCATGCATTTTGAAAAAGCAGTTTTGCTCTGATTGATAATGGTGACCGCCAGCCTAAGGAGTTAAATAGCTTTGAAATTTCCGAAAGCAGACTCGTTTATTATGATGCTCTAACTGATTTTGAAAGCTAAAGCTATCCGTTGATGGGTTCCATCTCAATTCAAGTGTTTTTCTTGTTTTCGAACACTTGAAGTCTAATGGGTTATTGAGTTGGTCAGGTGATAAGATCTACCAGCAGGTCCGGTACGTTACTGGACCATTTCCGATGGTTCATACCAGCACCTTTCAGCATCTCAATGAGTTGATGATGAAGCTCCCTGGCTTGCGAAATGGTATTTGCTCCACTAAAAAAATTGTTCCTATAGAATGATTGATTTAATGCTGACGTAGCTAGTGGATACTTGTCAGCATCGTCTATTGCCAGCTGTTTAAGCGTTCTCATAGCTAAGTATGGAGCAGCCTTAGTACCGTACGTCACGGTAGTAAGAGGATATTCGTTGAGTAGGTACCTCTTGAGATGGTTGCCGCCAAATAATTGATTGAAGATGATGTTCTGATTGTCTGATAAAGATTTGCCGGAACATTTTCTCTATGTCTGCCGTGATGATATAACAGTAGGTTCTCCAGTTTAGGATGGGTGTCATGAGGTCTGTTTGAAGATTTGGTCCGCAACACAATGTCGGTTAAATAGAAAAGTGTCGTTATTCAAAAAGAAAAAAAAATTACAATACATGCATTTAAAGTTTTTAATTGAATACATTTATTTTTATTTATTTTAGTTTCATTTTAAAACATAAGTGTTATATATCGTTTTAAAGGTATTTAAATGAGGATTAAGACGGTGTGATTATTTGAATTAATTCATTAAAAAAGAAGGCATTTTTAGCAAGAAATGACACTTTTCTACATAAATAAAAAAAAATGCGGCACGGATTTTATAAAAACTAAAACACACTACAAGACAAAAATGGTGTTATTAAGTAAATTATTGTTTTTATAATTTGAGGTATTTATAGAATAGCACAACTACTGAGAATTATATGAGATAGCAATCTTTAAAAAACCTCTATCTTAAACGTAACCTCTACAAATTAGATAAATCAACGGTAACAATATTGAGATCAATGAATTTAAACTTAAATCTACCCATGATTATTAAATAAGAAAATAAAACTAAACAGAAATTGAAAACGTTTGTTCCTTTATCATGTTTTTAAATTATTTATAATTGTTTTAATAGGAAATGATGTACCGATTCTACCAATCAATAAAGAACTGAAATAAAATTAGCCTCTTCTATAAAAATTAAACATGAGTAAAATATTCCAAAAAAAATTCAAGTAGTTTTAAATGGTAAAATATTACAAAATCCAAACAACCTACAGTAATGTTTCAAACAAAATAAAAATGAGAGATAATTGAGTTATAGATTTTCATAAAAGTTTTTATAAAATCTAGGGATAATAATTTTTTTCTATAAGTGTAAGTATACCGGCTTTCTTACTATCAGACACAGCCAATTTTGTTGAGTAAAGCGGCTGTAATTCAGAACACAAGTCCCTTTTTCTTGGTAGCTCGAGTTTTGATTAAGACGGCTTTGAAGCTCTCTTGTTTAGACGAACACTTGTAAAAGAATCGATCGTTGAACTTTTTCTCCACTCTGACAATTTTAATATCACCCATCTTAACCTTTTCTCTATCTTCATTCATTCATTCAGACGTTGATTATTTAAATCTCCCATCTTCCAGTAATTCATAAAAATAATTTGCCGCTTTTCCTCACTAATCTTATTATAACATTTCAGTTTACATTTTTCAGTACATGTTGGTTTCATTTGTCTTTCTTGCATTTGTTTGCGTGACTTCGATGTCGATATATACGCTTTTCCAGAATTCCTTAATAGTTTAGCTTTAGTTTTTCTCCATTCTTCTGGCACAGCTTTTCTTTTTCTGCCTGTCTTTGCTTTCTCTTTTCAAATTTCAACTGTATCTTCTTGGCTTTTATTAATTGTAGCAGTTTCATCTTCTGAAGATGATGATGACATTGCAAGATCTTCGCGTAGTATAAAATCGGGGTCATTATTAGCGTCGTCAGACGAAAAGTCCTTTTGACTGTCAGGTATGGAGCTGGAAGAGCTATCGTCATCATCCTCAGAAGAAATATCCAATTCTGATATACTGCATATGTATATGTATATTCTGATATATGTACTGCAAGAAGTCTTGTTATGGTTAGAAAGTAGAACATTAGTACTTTTTTCTGATCCTGAATCACTTACAGAAGTTTCCACAATACTTCTACTTGGTCCAGGTTGATCATTCGGCATATTGTATGGAATAATTTGTGAATCCGAAAAATAATTGTTGCTAATAGGATTACGGACCGTAGTATTTAAACTAATCAGTGGAGTGCGTATGGATTTTAAATTATTTTGCGGTGGCTCGACGTTCATAATCTCACAGAATTTAGATGTAGTTACTTGGTTGCTGGACCTATATTCTCTTTGGCTGAGCTATGGTCTTGAAAACTTTGCTCTAGCTCTGAATTAACCGCTTTCATGGATTTAGACACATTCGATATTAACAGAACCGAATTAAAGGTTACTGGAACCTCATCAAAAAGTTCCTTAGACATAACCATTTTTATCATTTTTTCACCACGCTTCATCCTAAAAATAACCAAAAAAGATTGTCATCAAAATTTTTGTTCCAAAGGTTAAATCAAAATATTTTTAATAGTCGTCGTTTAATAATCGTCGTCTTTAAAATAATTTTGTACTTTTAACGTTAAAATGTTATAAAATGCATGTATATTATTAACAGATAAACGTCATCATAAAAAAATACATACCACAAATAATTATTCTAAACATTTACGGACACATTTGAAATGGAAACATTTTTCTAACTAACTTCATGCTACTAATTGTACAAAAACTATATAGAAAACTGACTTAAGTACAAAAATGACATGTCTAAACAACATAATTTCACAAAAAGCAGTCACTTATATAAAAATTCAATTTTCTATTTATGGTACAATCCCAATTAAAGTTCAATTTTAAAGAAAAAACGTAATTTCTCGAACAAAAACGTTTTTCTATAAATATTTCTTACCTTTTATAATCGTATCTAAACACTATTTTGAGAGATGTCACTTTTCTATAAAAACGCACATGTTCTCAGTTTTGTGGCCGGGTTTCACATGGCAGAGTGACGTTTTTCTACAATCAAAATGGTGGATGACCACAGAGTACAGAAATGACACTTGCGACATCTAGTGATCTTGGCGTGTAATTTTATAAAGTGTCTCTTATCCATATAAAATAATGTTGCTAGCCGACTCGTTTTAACTAATAACATTATTTTCCAAAGATTTTGAGAAATGTCACTTTTCCATTTAATTGACGACATGATGTCATTTAGGCTATTTCTTGATGTAGATTTCGCCGACGCATTGAAAACGACTCTGAGTTTTGTTGTTGTTGAATCTAATTTCATTACGCCGTGATGTGGTAAGTAGAAGGCACGTTTTGATTCGTCTACATTATTGGCAATACGCATGTGACCCAGTTGTTGATATTCAGACATAAATGATTTATAATTTTCTGAAAATGATGCGCTATTATCAGTGGCGTGCAGTCCATAAAGACAGAAAGACACTGCCTACCCTACCTACATCAGATAAATATGTAAAACTAATATTATTTTATCAATAAACAAAAATCTTTATTCACAAATCAGCACCACCTGTCGAGCGTCGGTCGTATCATTAGTATCATCGATATAATATCCCGTTCGTTCGTAAAATTTGACGCAACTTCGCATTGCGATGCAATAGCGCCGCTGAGTGCCTCGGGAGAGACACGAACTATTCGTGTCTCAATGTACACATATATGTGTGCTCTCGTGGTCATGCAGATTTATTCAGTGTGCGTTCCTATACATACGTGGTACACAATGTAACAAATAATGCACACAACTGTGCAGGGTAGTCACTGGCTTTTACGATTTTTAACAACGAGACGAATTACGAAACTTACCGAAGTTGTCCGAACAAAGTTGGTTATGCGACTATTTTAAAAACTGGCATTGTTACATTGAATTGTGACTACATAAACAACCATAATTTCGCTGTCGTATTATTTTCATATTCCGAGTAATTCTGACGCCATTGTTTGTTTTGATTTATTTTTTTTGGTTGTGAGCTATGATGGCATGTATTTCAGACTTTAACATTGATAAAATAATAGTGTGAAAAATAAATTAAATTCACTGTGAAAGTTGTTCAGGTGGTGTGTAAAGAGAAAAGAAAAATAGAACTGTTTTGCATTAAAACAAAACAGTTATTATGTGATGAAGAACCACATATCATTGGTTGAAGAAGCACCTAAGATTTTGCCGTATTTAAATTCAATACTCAAAGAAAAACATACCTTCCTTCCTCGATTACCTGACTTCACGCCATACTCAGCTCTTGCGGTGATCTATGGTACAGCAAGCTATCACCTGTCAACTGTCAGGTCATAGAAGTCTTCAAAACTCATCAGCAAGCACCTTGCAACCAAGCATTGGAGTGCTATGTGGTTCTTCATCACATAATAACTGTTTTGTTTTAATGCAAAACAGTTCTATTATGTTCTTACTAACCACATAGCATTGGTTGAAGACCTGTTTGTTATCTGCTGGTGACTACCCGAAGGATGTAGACGCTATGTGAATTATACATATTTGGGATTAACGAATATTTTGGTCTGTATTCATTAACTGTTAAAACCAAAAATTAAGAGTTTTCAATCTATTCATCCAAGAAAATGCAGAAATGAAAACATCTTCCATAAATTATTATAGATAAATGGCAAATCTATTTGCCTTATAAAACATGAACATTAAATTTTAATATAGTGATATAAAGGTAATTTAAAATCAATGAGATCTAAACTGAATTAAAATAATCATCTGATTACTAAAGGATAATTGGATCACTCATTCATATCCATAATTAATACAAGTTAGGTAATATACCTACTTGAAACTTCAGATCAACAGTACAAACATTTCTCAATCAAAGGTACAGAAACTCATAAATACTTCTATAAAGATGTTACAAACAAAGACAAGACAAAGTTAAAATTCCATTGTAACTGAAATTTATTTAAGACCTTTTTATTATCATGGTCAATACATTAAATCTTTGCATATGAATGATCAAAGGGGTATTCTAGTATAAGTCCCTTCATTTGTCAATTAAATTGACTTACAAAAAAGTACCCAAACATTTTCAAATACTTGCATAGGGAATTAAAAATTCTCATACATTAAATCCTCCTTCTCTCGCATAAAGAGCAGTCTTTCGTCCCACCAGTGGGAACATTATAGGCTTGAGACAACGTCTCTTGAGGTAGCCTTCTCCTTTACTACTTTTTAAAAGTAATAATTCGGTAAGTCTAGTGGCTCTTCCATTTTTATTTAGTAGTCAGCCTCCCGAAGGCTACCACAGCCGTTATACTTCTTGGAGGCACCTCTATCGTAGTTAGTTTAAAAATCTTCTGAGCAAGCTTAGCCATACCTGTCATTGTAAAACAAAGCCAGCAAATCCCTTGTTCTTGTACCAACCACTGCCTCTTACAAGCCGTCTGCCTTCCCCCCCCCCCTAAATTTCCAGGGTAGGAGTTGCAGCTTGTTAGGTCTAAGAGGTTCTTACATGGGTCTTTTATAGGTATTGGCTCTCCGAGACCTCTCGTCTCCAAGTACGGGGGCCAGGTACACTGGGTCCAGTATGGGCCATTGACCATAATAACCACCCGACCCACTTCCGAGTTCAGATGACTGAGCGCTCGGTTTTAAATTGGGCGAAGAGAGCAACCATACTAATCATTGCTGTCAACTCTAACTGAAAGCATCGCAGAAGCTTGCCAAGCCTTCATTTGAGTCCCATATGACGTACTGTCGTACAACGGCCGACTTATCTGACGCGAAAAGGTCGACGTCGGGAACGCCCCACTTTGAAAACATGGCCTCCGAGGCCTGGGGCCTGGAGCAACAGGAGCCCATCTGGCTGGCCTGTTCAAGGATAAGCGGTCGGCTAAGCCGTTATAACACTTTTAAACTCCCCGGGAGGTAAACCGCTGACAGAGTAATATCCAGCTAACCTGCTAACTTCGTAATTTTGCAAGTTAGGTTCAAGGACACTAGGGAAACGAATCCCTCACTCATCCCAAATGTGCGACAAATGTTGCTGTCGGATTGAACTAAAATATGTACTCTCAAGACTGGCTTTTTGGCTGCTTATTACTTACTGCGTTTATGGCAAACATCTCTCCAAGTTCGAGTGCCATTTTTTCTGGTTTGGTCAAGTTCCTGACAAGAGTAGGATAGAATACAATATTATTATAATGTCCACCTTATGAATTACAAATATGAAGTGATATTTTACAAAGGGTGGCACAATGAGTGAACTCATCACTGAAAGTGATCTTTTAAAGACATCCTTTGAATGTATAGGGTAGCCAGTTCATGTGAACTCCTTACCCTTCATCCACTGCATGTGTGAACAAGAAGTGGGTTTCCTTACCCATGTGTAGAGGAACTGAGCTGTGGTTTATCAATAGCCTCTAGCTACCACATTAATTATGGCCAACCAGTAGAGCAACCTTTTTCTATTTGTCTTGGCCTGCCCTTCTCAAATACTTTTGAGACTACAAGCATTCCCTTGCAAGGATTGCAACAATTATATATGGAACACTTAAATTTAATACGCTTTGAAATTTATTCAGTGTGTGAAGTGAAGTGTTGATATTATCATCTTCCTTTTCACCTTGCCTGCACACAGGGTCTTATTATAAGTATCAGTGTTCCAAAGAAGGCTTACATGTTCTTACTCCTGATGGAGATTCAGAATACACTTAGGAAATTAATTTGTCACCTAAGCTTTGTTAGGACTTACCGTCTCCGAGACAGAAATCATAAACTGAGTTTTCCTAGTGGGCCAGCTCATATCAACCTGAACTACATTAACAAGAATGCGGATACCATAGGCTCGCAAATTCTCTGCCACTCAGTTGGCTGATCGTCCAAAGAACCCAAGAAAAGCCAAAAGGGTGTGCTGTCAATTACCATATTTTTCTTGGTTCTAAAAGCTCTTCGGAGTCGTTGGTGTGTGACTATTTCATGCAAAGCTACCCTTAATTAACATATCAATACTTTTTTTTTTACTTTTTAGTAATATTGGTGTGTAAAGTAGGTATTCAAATAAAAAAATATCCACATTTTTTATAATGTGGGTTTAATAGAAATTTGTTAACTACAAATTACAACAATGTTTTGTTACAATTTGTTACTGTGTTTGATAACTTACTCTTATACTTATTCAAAATTGAATTGTTGTGAATATAAACATATTCAGTGTTGGACTTCCTGGTATTATCTCAGTATAAAAACAGTAAGGGAATAAGCCTTTCATTCTGAAGTTTTTACATGGTTCTTTAGGCAGTCTGATTTTTGTCAAAGGTATATTTGCAATGATCCCCTTTTATCAAGCTACGTTTTTTTTTAATAATACAAGTACTACTTATAATAATAGCTTTAATTATAATATTGTCAGTTTTAAATTGTGTGGTGGAAGTATTTCTTCCCTTTCATATTTTGATAGATCAATGATCCTGATCATAACTATAAGATTTCCTTAATTATTACAAAATACAGCAGTATAGCATAGTAAATTAAATGTTGTTCAAATATTTAGCATTTCTTATAACTTAGTTATGAAACTTAACATTTTTAATTAGCAATTTTAATGTTCTAAATGCTATTTATATCTGCTAGATTTCAGATTTCAAAAGAGATCAGCTCTTAGCTGAACCACTGTAATTTAACAGCAGCTTGCCACTAGACAGCAATAAATAATTAAAATTAAAATACACTTCCGGAAAAATGTTCCAACTACCTCCAAAGGTGACAGTAGGGTACAAGCCTTATTGGGTAGGTTGCTGCTTAATTAACAAGTCCTTGTAGACTCGCTTTAGCAACTACCTCCTTCAGCTACTGACACCCACCCACATTCAGCTACTGGCATCCAACCAAAACTCCCTCCGCGGGAACTAAATAATCTTTAGTTTGGTTTAGTGGCTTAAGTCTATACTCTTTGACTTCTAATGCAGTGTGTGAAACACATGGGGTAGATAACCATAAATTTGAGGTTTTCTTTAATTGGTATTTGGTTTATTTTGATATTCGTTGAAACAGGAATATCGGTCAGTGGATTGTCTTAGAAGCAGAGTTTTTCTACCTAATTATCATATTTTACACTGAAATCCTTCAGTTGTAATACTTCTGTCTCTTAAAACAAAACCGGATTGTGTATTATACCACAATGCACTTCCGAAGTGGATACTAACTAGAACCAGGTTAGAAGTTTGATGAGTGTTTTTGTAAAGTTAGTGATATGATGTGGAAATTGTGTCATGTTCATAGAAATTGAACACTTACTTGGCTACTTATTCCATTGTAAATGGCAGGTCCACTTACAGTAAACCGTGCCCATCAATTCGGTCTGTTGGTCAGCAGTGCGAAGAAGCTACCTTCTTCCTCCGAGGATGAAGAGAGGTTTTCGCCACTTACGCACGTATGAGAATTCGTCGCACAAGTTCGCTACAAACGGTTGCTTTACAACGGCACCGGCGAACACGTGTTTATTATATGAGCTTTTAATCTCGGATTTCGCTAACTAACGATCAGCGTAACACTATTTATGACTTACCAAAAGCTCTATTATTCACTTTCTATAAAGTTTTACCAGAAACCATTAACTTTCTAAGAAAATTAACGAGAGAAAAAATGTTACGTCCATGGCGGCAAAATTTTTAGACGCTATAACCTGACAGTTGACAGGTGACAGCTTGCTGTACCATAGATCACCGCAAGCGCTGAGTGTGGCGTGAAGTCAGGTAATCGAGGAAGGAAGGTATGTTTTTCTTTGAGTATTGAACTTAAATACTGCAAAATCTTACTTAGGTGCTTCTTCAACCAATGCTATGTGGTTAGTAAGAACATAATGATGCATTTTCAAAACTTCCTATCGGTGAGAAAAAAAACGAGTACCGTTAAAAGTAGTTGTACACCGGATTTGCAATTAATAGGTAGCTACAAACTATATAATTCAATACAAAATAAAACAATAATTATGATTCATTTAATTGCCTCACAGGTTACATGCTGTGTAGGTAGGTACAGCAATCGGTTGTTGTTTTTTTTGCCTTTTTTTAAAATTTCTGCCTACCCTGTCTAAAAACTCTGTTCACGCCACTGGCTATTATTGCACATTTTTCTTTCCAACTGTTTGAATTGTGCAATAGCCTTTAATTTCGATGATCCAAGCTGATTTTGATATTCGGGTTTCATGGGTATGCCAACCTCGTATCTTCCAGTGTCCAAACGACGAGTATCTTGCTGGTAAAACTCTTCACAATACTGCTCTTCACTGGTAAGCGATGATGATGATGTTTCATCGTCTTGAATCTCCCAATATTTTGATAGATGTGATAAGTCATTTGTTACGATATGACAGTTAAATATGCGAACGTTGCCAGACAGGATCCATCCGAGTGCCGTCTGTTGGGCAATTGGAGCCTGCGCTGGTCCTTTGATTAGGCCGTCCATGATGATCTGAGAATAGATACTGACATCCAAGACGATATCAATTGGCTTCGACACGTTATATTCTGGATCTGCTAATTAAAGATGCTGGATGTGAGACCATGATTGTTTTTTTAACAGTATACCAGGCAAGCAGTTAGCGACCTTTGACAGAACTAGTGCTTCTGTAGTAAAATGATAGTCGCCGTAGATAGATTGACAGTCGATTGATACCCGTCCTTTGCTTTGCCTAGCATCAGCACCTATTTCAGATACTGAAGCGTTGTATCGTCATGGCTGCAACCCTAACTGCTGTACCGCGTTTTCCGATATTAATGATATTTGTGATCCCTGGTCTAGAAGAGCCCTAAGGGTCACGTAGCTGCCATCAGCTCACCTGACATTGATAAATAGCGTGGTCAACAATAACTCTTCGTCATCCCCTGTGACATGATTTACATTAGGTTGCTTGTTTGATGATATTGATGATGAAGTTGCTCGAGGAGCTGATTTTGAGTTAGATGGTACGCACGCTTCATGAAGTATTGTATGATCACCTTCACAGGTTTTGCAACGTTTCGACGAAGTGCATTGACTTCCATCGTGACTGAATAGGCAATTTCGACAAATATTTGCTTTGATCACCGTCATCAATGGCACGTCTGGTGTCATATGCATGAATTTATGCACGAAAACAAATTGCGAGCATGATTTGAATTGCATACACAGTATTTTGAAGTTTGAGTAATAATGGCCTGATAATTCTTGTTAATATAACCTTTATGATAGTTTTGCTTATTAAAGTTATTTGTGTTCTTTGATTGATTAGGGTTTCGTTTGCTAGATGGTGAGGGTTCTTTATCGTTTTTATGAACGGGCTCAAGAGCGGTAAACTTACTCACGAGGACTGACATTAACTCGTCCAACCTTGGTAAATCACGAGGTGTTCTTCGTGCTTCCTTATACAGTCCCTGGCCAAATTATTAGACGCACTGTAGTTTTTTAATAATTTAATGTTTTTTTACGAGTTTATATGCAGAACTTTTATATTTATGCATGATATAATGTATTATTATTTAAGAGATTTGTTAAATACTCCCTATTTGTATTTATTTTTAACGTATGCTATTACAATGTTAACTAATTGACACACGAACGTAAACATGTACAAACCTGATTCAGTCGTGTTCGCGCGTGCGTCAGTTGCGGACGTGTTTGTGTGGCTTTATGCACTGTTTTTATTTGATTTGCAGTTTTATGCAACGCAGTTATTTGTTTATTTTATGTGCATTGTATAGAGATTCAATTGGAACATTTTCATCATGGGGAAAAAAGGTGATCTTTCACCACGTAAAAAAGCTGAAGTAAAGGCCCTCGTGAACGCTAAAATATTTTCAAACCGTGAAATATCACGAAGACTGAAGGTTTCTGAAGCCAGTGTACGACGCATAAAGAAGAAAATTGAGTCAGGAGACGAGTTGAGCCCGAAACGAAAGAAAAGATGCGGCAGAAAGCCTATTTTCACTTCAAGATCAGAAAGATGTTTTAAGAAAATTTGCCTGGAAAACAGATTTGCTACCACAAAACTCATAAAATCGCATCTCCAAGATGCTAATGTGAATGCTTCCGAGCGCACTATTCGAAGAAAATTAAAAGAATTAGATTTTAAGGCCTGCCGCCCCGCTAGGAAGCCCAAGTTAACAGCTGCAATGAAAGCAAAGCGTCTGAAGTGGGCCAAACAGTGGCGTGATAAAGATGTGACTTCTGGAGATCGGTAAGTCGTTATAATTTCATCACAAGGGATACATTTAATATCATTTTCTATGATATAAAGAAAGACCAGCACAGATATTATTTTTTTTTCTCTATTTTTCACAGGTCTGCTTCAGTGATGATGCGTCATGGAGAAAAGTTTCATCCTGATTGTGTCGTTCAGACTGTTAAGTACCCTACAAAAGTGATAATTTGGTCAGTCATCAGCGGCAAGGGTACTGGACGTCTGTACGTGGTAAAAGGCATAATGAAGCAAGACCAGTACAAAGAAGTTTTACAAAATCGATTGATTCCGCAGCTGAGAGAATGGTTTCCAAATGGGGAACCATTCATTTTTATGCAAGATGGAGCTCCCTGCCACACAGCACGGTCTGTTAAAACTTTTTTGAAGGAACAAAGTATCCCTCTGTTGGATTGGCCGGGTAATAGCCCTGATATGAACCCAATTGAAGACGTGTGGGAGCTTATGAAAAGAGAAGTGGCTAAAGATGTCATTACAAACAAAACGCAACTCTTAGAAAAAATCATTCACGTGTGGAATCATCATACTCAAATGCAGGAGACAGTACAGTCTTGCATTGATAGCATGCCACGCAGAATTGAAGCTCTTATAGCGGCTAAAGGTGGCTCAACAAAATATTAACGTTTAATTACACTATTTCTATTTTTTTTTCAAGTGTTAATAAATACATATTTTTTCTATAATAGTGATGTTTTATTTATGTTAAAGAATAGATAAATAAGTGGAAAATAGAAAAATATACATTGTATCTAGTAATAACAATAAAGCTGTATAAGTATCAACTGATAACTAACATTATACATAAAATCTTATAGTGCGTCTAATAATTTGGCCAGGGACTGTAGTCGGCATAAGTTTCTGGGTCCAGTTTTTTGTCCAATAAATGAACTAACAACGGATCCCACGAATTCGTATTGACGCCGAGATTGTTAATCGCGTGAATACATTCGGTTGAGGTATCATAAAACCTTTTGATTTCGAATGATGATTACTTTTGAATGATGGGTTGATTTAGGAACACTTCGATTTGTTTCGTGAAAAGAACTTGAGAATTGTTGTAGCAATGTAACAAGATCTCCCACGCAGTATCATAAGTCTCTGATGAAATATGGAGATGATAGATTAGACGTTCTGCTTCACCCTTAAGTTTTCCCTTAAGGTGAATTTGATTTGATTTGATTCGTGAAAAAATCTTGAGAATTGTTGTAGCAATGTAACAAGATCTCCCACGCAGTATCATAATTCTCTGATGAAATATGGAGATGATAGATTAGACGTTCTGCTTTACCCTTAAGTTTTCCCTTAAGGTGCTGCATCTTTTTAATAATAGAATTCTTATTATGAATGGTCTCCGTGAACAAGTTATAAAAGGTTGGCCACTGAGTGTAGTTCCCGCTGAACGATGGTATTTCAACGTGCGGAGTTAATTTTTCTAAGTGAGTCGTTGATGAGGTTTTCTTATTTAACTCACGTTTGATAGTTTTCTAGGCCAATTCATGATGATTAAACTCGTTGTCGTACGATATATCTCCACCAGCAAGTATATGATCGATTTGCAAATGTTGAGCATCAATAATTTGTCCACTTAGCTTGAACATTTTTGAGCTCATCTTCTAGTTCCCATTTATCTGTTATTTGATCAACTTTAATGCCTTTAATTAACCGATTAAATGCTCTAAAATTAGTGCGTTGCAGTGATAAAAAGTCTATCTTTCCATCTGGTTGAATAGACTTTGATGATTTGCCGTAAGATGAAGTAAGGCTACGAGTAGATTGATAAAGATTTTTACCCTTTTCGTAGGTGTTGTCAAGGAAATAATCAACCGCGACATTTTTATGCTCAGATATTTTTTGATGATTTTGCTCGAACTCTCCCCAGAAGTTGTCTAACGTCTCTAGCCGTTTCCTTAAGTATTCGGCATTTTTACGAGAATCCGAGTCTTTGTTAAAGGTAACCTTTATTGTGGTGAATGTGACGATGATTTCAGATTGTCGGGCAAAAAGAGCTTCCATGATGTAGGCAAAAGAACAGTCTTACTTGATTAAATGATGATCCACGATCTGCAACTGCTGCTACTCCGAACGGGGTTGATAGCGGACGCTGAACCCTTGCGCCGCCTGATGATAAGTTCCACTGAGCCCGATGATGATGATCTCACGTCATGATTTGCTTACCACGACCGAGCTGTTGACCTAAGCTATGTGTGCTCAAGTCGATGATGAGTGTATGATGAAGTGTGTATCTACTAAATGAGTCCACACTGGATTGATCACAGAACCTTAAGTCCACGTCACGTCTGCGAAAACGTGCCTGTGACCAGTATACGCGCTAGATCAAAGTACCGCGATGAGGTCCTGCTGTAATGCTCGAAGGACCAAAAATAAATGTAGGGGATCCCTGCACTTGGTGATATGATAACGGGGTGATTCTATTGGGATGATGAAATAAAATCGACCACCGTGAATGTTCGTTAAACACTGATTTATTTAAATATATTTTTTACATATTATTTACAATAATGGCTGCAAAGTACAAATGCTGTGTATGCAGTATGCACGGCGCGTAACTTTGTAAAGTAATGTAAGGTTCCATACAGTCTGCAATTCTAGTGTTTCATTTGGTAACTTGGAAGATCCCCGGAACCTCATCTGGTCTTAGTTCAGCTCTAAGTTTTTAGTTTTCCATATAGTATTTGTCTTAGGAACACGTGTGCTTCGTGGAATGGGTTCGGAACTAGTACCGGGTACTGGAACAGTAGGCGGTGTCTCACATGGATGAACCGTAGAGCTGGTATTGGTCTCAGAGATCGTTGGCAACATGTCATTGTCCTGATCTACTGGATTTGTTACTTTGGGTTCCTCATCTTGACGTGAATAAGGATCATTCAGTTCCAATATGTACGAGGGATCAACTATATCATCGTCGTCTGAATAGTCTAAGCCATCCTCACTATCTTTACATTGGCTTAAAAGATGTTTCAGTTCCTCAGTCGACAAATGCGGAAGCGTAGAACCTGAACGTGGAAGCCTCGAACTTATATTGAGCCTAGAATAAAAAAGATACGTATTAGAAAAAAGTAATAAAATATAACAGTTTAGCGCAGTGATACATTACTGCGTCAAAACAAAAGTCGAGCCGATCTCTATAAATACAATATAAAACATTTGAATTACATCTAATCAGTGAAAATCAATAATTATCTTACCGTTACTCCACAGCAATTTCACGTCGTTATTTTCAGTATACCTATTCAAAAAAAGCAATTGAAATCGCGTGCGAACTACACAAACCGGTTTTGACGGGTACGTCACATCGAGTGGCCATAAGATACAAATAACGCCATCTGGGGGTAAATGTGGTAACTAATTCGATAGAATGGTTTGCTGCAGATATGCATTGGTGCGTTAAAAGGTATTCTATTCATTTCTTTGAACGAATTTGTTAGTTCGAATGGTATGATGCAGAACTGCAAGTCAGCGCCGTAAAGGGTTAAAACTAATTACCTAACCTTTTCCTTTAGTGCCGCTGGGAAACCACCTTCCTCTCCCTATTCCCTGATTGCCCACTCCTGTAATTCATCTCACCCCACAGCTTGTAATTGTCCTTGCCTTTCTTGCATCAATTTAGTCAAATAGTACACCGAGAGGTGAACAAATCGATGATTGCCTGTCATTCTCTACACACATAAACATACTCACCTCACGACTGCGGAGGTTAATCTACATTTTTAAGTACCTACGTCACGCTGCGGACACTACAGTGCTAAGACTTGTATATCTTGCCCTCTGCCAATCACTTATATAATATTGCATGATTACTTGGGGTGGATCAGCAAAAACCCACATGCTGAAATTGGAACGTGCTCAAAGGGCACTTCTGAAAATTAGATGGCGGGTGCCCCACCGCTTTCCTACCATCGATCTCTTTAGAAGATGTACGGTTCTCTCTGTTCGCAAATCATTCATCCTTAACCTTTTTTTAACTACACACTGTCAAACTCCCTACGCTCCAGGCAAATTTGGCTCCCAACGACGTAAACATACTGTCTGTCCCTCTATCCGCACATATTGTCGTTCGGCCCAACGTAGTTTCCCTTTCCTCAGTAGCTACGTTTATATTAAGGTTAATAAGATTTTAAATATAAATCCTATATGCAGATCAAAATGTGAAAGCACTATTACGAAATGGCTACTTGAATTGGATTATGCAGAGACTGAAAATATAAGGTGTTCAAAAATTTGTTTAGAAATTTAAGGAGTTGTTTAAAATGACATTCAAAACATAATTTAAAAAAAATATACACAGCAATCCATTTCAAAGATATGCAATATTTTCCCCATGTACCAATTTTTATAAAAAAATGCACATGCGCACCGTACCACGAAAGCTGCGTGAGCGAGACGAGTGCGTTGACAAATACCTACAACAGCTAATTCTTATTTTCCCATCACATTTCTCAGACTTTGGACTGGCAATTTATCGAACTTATCTAAAATTTAAATCGCTCAATTTTTTTTTTTTTTGCTGTATGTTAGTTTTTTGATACCGAGCAAGTACGCGAAATTCGGAACATTCATTGTTTAACACCTTTTATACTAAATATTCTAAAATAAAATTCGCCGATAGCCGCATGTCCGCTCGAAATTTAAAAAAAGCCGCAGATCAAACTCGCCGAATTCGGTCCCTCGACCAGCAAATTCTCTGCATTCAAGAAAAAGCTAGTCGGAGTCTTTGCCACCGACAATACCGATCCCAACGACAAGTGTAAAAACCGCATCACCAATGCCGCCGATGTTTGTGCCGATCGAGTTTGGACTCGATCAACCCGATTGAGGCGTCCGAGTCTGATAAATAATTCTGAAATGTAACCGCAATGTACTTGAAGTACAGTGCGGTTACATTTCAGAAGTATTTGACGTCGATTGTACTGCCAATCATGAGTACGATGGTATGCAGACGTGCCCCTAGCATGGGCGTACCCACGGTGGGGCAGGCTGGGGCACTTGCGCCACCCTACTCTCTGACTCGAAGCTGAGAATTTTATGACTTTGCTAAAGACGTGCATTTAAAAAGAAAATTTAAGCATAGCTGGTTGGCGGAATATGCCCCTTGCCTGGCGTATTCTCAGAAATTAAAGGACGCGTTGTGCATTTACTGTGTGTTGTCTCCACCAACTTTAACTAATATGCAAGGTTCGTTTGTGATGAGACCTTTTACTCGCTTTAAAGATGTCCACGAATTTGCGAAAAATCACGCGTCATCACAATACCACAGATCATCCGGCTACAGCTGCAAAGTGTTTTGTTGAAAATATGCCTGTCGATGTCCAGCTGATTCCTGCCCATCAAAAAGAAATAGAAGCTAACAAGAAAGTCGTAGCCTCAATAGTTTCATCTTTGATGTTTTGAGGTACGGTGAGGGCAAAGAGCAACATGAAAGAGTGTTTGAAGTCCTTATAAAACTTGAAATTAGATCTGGTGACCAATTATTGAAAGAACACATAGAAAACGGCGCAAAAAAACGCCACATTTACTTCACAAAAAATTCAAAATGAAGTAATAGATCTATGTGGGGATGTCATTAGAGACGATATCACAGTTGACGCAAAAAACGCAAGCGCCTATAGTATCCTAGCAAACGACAGCTGCGACATATCAGGAAAAGAGCAACTTTCCATTGGTATTCGATTCTTTGATCAAGAAAAGATGCTTGTCCGTGAAGAGTTTTTAGGTTTTGTGGAATTGACGGCCATGGATGCACAAATTATAGCTTCTACTATCGATAATTTCGTAGCAAACATAGGTCTAGATCCAAAAAAGGGCGTAGGACAAGGGTATGATGGATGTTCCGCTATGTCAACAAAAAATGGTGGTGTTCAGAAAATTCTACAAGAAAAATATACAAAGGCGCAATATTTTCATTGCTCCAGCCACAAATTGAATTTAGTTGTGCACGACTTAACCAAGTAGTAGTAATACGAAATATAGTTACCACAATAAAATAAATAATAAGATTATTTCGAGAATCACCCCTTCGTCGAAAATGCGTACCATATATACCAATGTTCTGTGAAACCCGTTGGTCCCAGAAATATAAAAGTATTTCCATTTTCAAGGTGCATAATGTTCAGTTGGTCATGGCACTTTTAACACTGTCAAAAGAGGGTAACAGTGCAACCATAAAATTTGCGTTTCAATTGCATTGCGCAGCTACAAATTCCGAGTTTATTGTTAGTGTTTGCCTAAGAGCAAAATATTCCGCACTGCTGCAACCGGTGGTAAATGCTCTGCAGTCGAAAAGTTTAGAATTGTTTCAGTGTGCGAACCATTTAAGGCAACCGGTTAGATCGGCGTCGAAGCGGTTTAGTTACTGATTCCACATCAGGATACACAATTTTAAATGTTGGTTTGTAAGAATATCCCTTCAGTTTTGTTAGACAGAAATAACAGTCCGTAAAATTATCTTTCTGCTCACTATAAATTACGGGTTTAGCAAATGCCATGATTATTCCTTAAATTTTTATTTGGATTTTTTTTAAATTAATTCCGTTATTTTTTGCACTTCTGAAAATAAAATTTGTCACCTCTGTCGAGGGATATATAAGCCATTTCTTATCAGAATTACATTCTTTTGTTATTATTAACTGACAGACTTATTGACTTGACTGTCCAGAAAATCCTTTTTTACATGATTTACATATAAGTTTTAACACTTTGTGATGACCCCTCCACAAACATAACATCTTTGGCTAGCTCCTTCCATAGGTTGAACAGTTGCAGTATCCAACAACTCTTCATTTAAAACAATTTTATGATTTCAAAAATCTTCATCCTGATCTACATAATTTTTTTCGTCAATCATGAAATCTAGGTACTGAAAGTACGCTCCCAGGTCGTCCTCACAATTTGATTTTATGGAGTGTGAGGACAAAAAATTATTTAGCAAAACCTATTATTCTGGCTAAAAATTTCTTAATTAAAATTTCTGCAAAACATGATACAAAAACCATATTTTTGTTAAAAACCTTCCAAATAGCCTGCATATCCTAATCCTAATGTCCTCCTTATAAAGTTTTTAATTGATGGAATATTTCTTCTCTCAACCAATATCACCTTCTTGCCATCTGCTTTCGTTTAATTTTTTTTTATCTAATGGCTTCTGTCCAGTCTATGATGAGGAGAATTTTGTTTAAGCCGCTGGCAAAAATTATAGGGCAGGTGCCTATAATTTTTTCCAGCGGCTTCACAATTATTACAATTTAGGGAGTCAAAAATGTTGTCAACATTTTATGATGCAAATAAATAAATCTAAATCTAACATTTATACAAAAGGTATGACTTGGCGACAAGCAATCCAGTTGCCCAGTTCTAGTTAATTGATTTGCTGTCACGGCAACACTGTGGCTTAATAACTGCTTTTTTTTTGGAATGACATCTCGCAATTGGCCTTGAGAGGCCGTGACTGCTCAACCGGACTTTCCTGTGAATTCTTTTAGTAAACTAAAAGCCTCCAGCCAGGGCATAAAAACTTACTTAAAACTAAAGCAACTGCACGCTTAGGGCACCCCCTGTGGGGTACGACCCTCGGCTCAGGGCATCACTGGTGGGGGAGGGCAGCAAGTGGGAATAGGCTGGATCAAAATATTTTCATTGTTATTATCAATAGGGGATTTTAACTCTAATTGCTCAGCTTCGGCGTGGGCTGGCACTTTTACGAGCAAGGGACGGTCGGGGGTCACATCGTTAACTCGGGGTCTTCGCGGGACGCGAGGACCTCGGCGATGAGGTCGGAAGGACGGTTTGTATTTGTGTGCTGTACTGGTGGCCCTATTCTTTTCTTGGAGAAGAGTAATGGGGTCATCTGGGTCGGAAAGAACATGTCTCGGCCAACGGATTCTACTTATTCTGCTGGGGATATAACTAGCGGCCTTCACAATCAGAGGATTGCGGTGTTGCGCGGCTGTATCGAAGAAACGCTTTGAATTGCGTTTAAGAAACCGGGCGATAGTGAGGACTTTTAGATCGAGTTGGAGGATCTCGTTTCTAACGTACCATGAAGAGCCTGTGGCTTGGCGAAGGAAACGGTTTTGTAACGTCTGCATCCTATAGATGAATCGGGGCTTTGTGTGTGTGCGTGTGGCGGCCAACAATGCCACATACAAAAACTACAAATCAACAACTTGTGGAAAATACGAAAAGCGAAGTGGCGCCATCTGCAATGCCATATTCGAACTACTCAAGACTTGAAGTCACACCGCAACTACATCAGCTACATCGCGCAAGCAGGGTTTACCGCGCGATCTGCATATATACAAACATCCCGACAACAACCGTCGGGCAGTTGCCCACCAGAAACAACACCCGTCTGGTCGGAGGATCCTCCCTTTACTATAGAGTATGAGTGAACATTTCACTCTGTTCCACATATTCTATATGTGCAAAGACTGCACTCGCATAGGTCATGATTGGCCAAATGCACGCCGTTCATATTCGCAACTTGCACTTGAGTGACAATTTGCTACGTGCATTTAGAACAGAATGCAACCTTCCTAGAGCGAAGGCAGCGCGCAAGCGCACCTTCCTGATGTGCTCAGAGAAGGAGAGGTACTGATCCATAATCACTCCTAGATATTTAGCTCGCTTCTCCCAAGGGATAGGCTTGCCAAACATGAAGATAGGCCGGGGGGGTCAGGTCTAAGTCGCGGTTTCAAAACAGAACCGCTTGACTTATATCCGGATTTACCTCAATCCTCCATTTTCTAAACCACGCGCCAAGAACGTTGACTGTGATCTGGAGCCTGGAGGCTATCTCATCCTGACTTTTCCCTGAGTAGTAGATGGCTGTGTCATCTGCGAACAGTGCCTACTGTGCCTTTCTACTTTTTGGGATATCGCTAGTGAATAGCGTGAATATGAGAGGGGACAGCACGGCGCCCTCAGGGACGCCGGAGCGAATGGGGTGGGGAGACGAGATCACTCCCTCGATTCGATAGCGAAAGGTGATCCGACAAAAAGTTCGTCAAAAAGTCGACAACGCATCATACCATAATAAACAATGGGATCTCGCACCAACCTGGGAACGCACTAACTCTCGCACTAACAAGGAAAGATCTAAAACATTTTCCATAGACCGAATCCTAGCAGAAGAAAATCAACTAGTGCTAAGACTACCGCCATACCACCCAGACCTTAATCCCATCGAAATGGCATGGTCCGCTATTAAGCAATATTTCATCATCTGCCTACTGGCTGGCTGGCTGGCTGGCTGGCTGGCTGTTGGGTTCGGCTTCCAGTCTAACCGGATGCAGCTGTATACCAGTATTTTACATGGAGCGACTGCCTATCAGCAGGCCTAGCCAAGTTAGAAACGTTTCGTATCGATTTTTTTTCTACAATCGTTAACGCCTCGGCGTAAGCGATTTTAGAAAACGATAAGTTGGTAGCCAAGTTGACACGACTGAGTCGATCGCTCGTTCTACAATGTATTTAGAAAAAACCTATACTTTAGTCTATGGTGAGCGTTCCTTCAAACGTGAAAGTCACAGTTGTGTACTTTGTGCGGGCTGAACTTTTGTTTTGAATCGCTATAGGAAGGAATTATTGTTTTAAGTGACAAAAAAGTAAGCGAAATAAGATAAAGTTCACATTATAATTGGTTTATTAGAATATCACCGTGCGAGATGTAATTTTAAACATTACCTATTGTGTCTCGAAATGTTATGGTAAGATCAAAGATACCTTAGATAAAGGTTAACTTACCTTTTATAGGATGAAATCTAGATCTCGAGAATCGGAATTCATGGAAAGGTTCGTAAATTATTAGCTATTTCGTAAATATCTTCCTTTGTTATTTGAAAATCTATCATACGCACTTGAAATTTTGAAACATAAACAATGACGTGCTACGCGACTTGAACTAATATTGCTACTTACGAAACAAACAAAACAATTATGTTTGACCCTTTACTTAATCAATAGACACTTTGTTTCTCTGAAATAGTTTTAACTTATGAAACCGATTATGATTGATCATGTGTTAGCAATTAGGGTGCATATCTCTTTACTGCGGGTGTTTTGGACAAATTTTATCTATTTTTCCCTATCTTTATGGCCTTAACGTGGAAACCTTAAATAAACAAAATGTAACAAATTATGTCTTACAATATGCAATAATTATTTTCAATCTTTCATTTTTTATCTGCTTAATTTAATAATCACAGTCGGCTCTTTTTTATTTTCCACTATAAAAAGAAACGTCAGCTAATTCTACCTACACATGTTACACAAATTGTCGCATCTTCATTTTTAGTCTATTATGAATTTATGAAAAATGATGCAAACATGGCGTCCACCAAATATTTTATTCGAATTAAATTTAAAAAAGAATATCTCGTTACACACCAATGAAAAGTTATTTCTTTGTACTTCTCCGTATTAGTTGTATTACTAGTTCAATGTCGTAAAATACACGACGGCATATTTAATGCGTTTGAACGTTTTTTATTTTAAAAACAAACAATGACTTATGCGCTCAAGATCAAGGAAGCATCTGAGTGAAGTGCGGCCGGCAGGCCGCACTTGAATGGAACACAGTAGTGATGTGTAGCGTCTTCTCTAGTACGTTAGTACATATTACCTCAATGCATGGAACACACTTTTACATGTCCAAAACAAATAACGAAAGAAAATCATTTTCACTTTTCGGTGATCCAATCATCGTGTAAAATTCTTCAGAAATCAAGTTAACGTCACTGCCGGTGTCGATCAATGCACACGTCGCCTTCTCAAAAACTTTCACGATTTTCCGGGGTTTTCTTATCAATATATCTTTGTTTACATCATTGTCGTTGTCAAGCATGACGTCATATTCTTTTTTATTCGTGGCCGACAAATCAGTGCTATAACCTTTTTCGTTCATAGTTGACAACACAGCGCTGCCATCCGCGTACGTAAAATTAACGTTGTCGGCCTCCTTGCTAAACATTGTGCGTTTCGTGTCGCTCAGCGCACTCACACCACCTGGTGGTTTTTCACCAACAACTTGCCGGGTCGGGTGCTGCTGACGTCTTGTAAAAGTCGCACCTGCTTGGTCGCCGCCGCTTCGAAATTTGTTCGGTGCCTGTGCGGATGTTTCCGTCTTGTTACACTGTGGCGCAATATGGCCAAAATCATTGCATTTGAAGCATTTTAGCCCGAGATGTTTATTTGGCATTCCTTGGACTGATAACTTTTCCACCACAACTAAAACACCTGATCACTTTTTTCTACCACATCACTATATTTCGACTGACTTCGTCGTATCTTTGATTCCTTATCTTATCTTTCAGAGTTTCGTAAATTTTGATTATTTCTTTTAAATCTGGATACGTAGTAACTCCGTATAACATTATTTTATGTGTTTCGTCGTCTTCTATCCCATCAACGATATATTTAATCGCAACATAATCCCGCATTTTTTCCCTCTTCCCCAGCTCGCGCATTACTAATAAGTAGTCCATACAGCTTTCATTGTTTTGTTTTTTCCGGCTACTCATCATTTCATGGACTGTCTTTTGGTCTAAAACATCAGGAAACTCTTTGGCGATCGCAACCTTCAGCTGGTTCCACGACTTAAACGGACATTTAGACTGGAGCCACAGAGCCGCTGTTCCCACCAGGGATCTTCGAGCTATTATAAGCGGTTGTAAAGGCGTCCACATAAAAATTTCAGAATTGTCATCTAATTCCTGGATCCATTTCGATACCGTATAAGTTTTATCCTGGCCACTGAAGTTTTCGACCAGATTCGTCCGCAAAATAGGGCGCATCGGCTTGCATGATAAGGGTTTTGGCTTTTCTCCGCCCTCGCCATTTCGTCTTCTTGATAACTGTAATTCAAACCCGTTGCGTTTGTTGCCAAAAACAATGGCCGCCTTCAAAACTGAAAATTTTCTACATCGTCGGCACGTCGTTATTCTTTTTCCTGTTTTATCTTGTAGGCCCGTCTTTTCCACTTTTGTGGGCGTGCAATGTGGGAAAACAAAACACTTAACTAATAACTTTGAGCTATTTTATTTAAATATATAGTCTTTACAAATATCTTTACGTCTTTTCCGTCTTACGTCAAACTCTACTCCCTCACATTACTCAAGTAATACTCTTTCTCGCTCACACATTCTCGCTCTTAGTCACTCAATACTGTCATCCCCACATTACTGTATTTTCTTTTTTAAACAAGTTTAATTTTACTAATTTATGTTCTTCATATTTTTCAGGACTCACCATCAGAGAGAAACTCTGTACCACCATCGACCAGATATTCTGTGCATACTGTCTGTCCATCCCAAATTTCTGCCACAGATGAAATTATGTTGAATTTTATTCCTTCAGATTTTATACAAGGAACCTTGTAATATTTTTTTTAAGTTACAATGTGTTAACTAAATAATTCATTTGGGCACATTATAATATATGACTATCATTATTTATTCTCAGCCACACCCGTAGCTACCACCCCTCCTTCCCTGCCAACGCCGCCGCCCGGAACTGCGTCCGTGCCGATGCCGTCAACGACGTCGCCTATTACGTCTACGTAACGGGGGTCTCCGCAGCGGCGGCGGCACCATGCAAGCCCGTCGCCGCGACGTCGCCCACCACATCCACGCCGCGCCGCCGCGGGCTTTTTCAAGCGCGCACACGCCGGATACAAACGCCCTTCGAACGGGCCACGAGCGAGTTTGTGGCTGTCGAGCATCACCGGCTACAACTAGAGGCAGACCGGGAAAAATATACCACGAGGGAGATGGAAAGGCTGCGATTAGAATCGAGAAGAATTGAAATGGAAGAACGTCAAAATTTAATTTCAAGTCGTTTAGCTGGTACTGTAGATATTTTTTTAGAAATTTTACCACAGTTGAGACTATCATTAATACCTTCGACAGATATTATCCTTTAAAATGTCTAATGTAGTGATAGTGGTCTCAGCTGTGGGCTACGAACATTTCAAATTGCCTACAATATCAGAGTAACAATTAACTTTTATTTCAATTATTTGTTCTAATCCAGTTTACGTTTCTCTTCTCTAAAATGTTTATGTACAAAGTGTATGTATCATTTTTATTTCTTTTATTTAGTATATTAGATCTTTTTATAGTATTTTACAAAAACTAGTTTAATTTAGACTTGTAATGTAAGAATAAAACCAATATTTATGTACAGTAACAGTAGGTTATTGATTTTTATGTAACTTTTTCATAACAATAATACCAAAAATGTAGGTATTGATTGAGTGGATTGTTAATACCAAGTATTGGGTAACTGCAAAATCTTTCTTACCTACCGTGCATGCCACCACCAAATTACTATGAATGTCAGTGTTTTACGAAAAACAATAATGAACTTGTTTGTAATGATAAAGCTGTTTTATTCATAATTTATCTGTAAATTACATTCAAAATAAAATTTACTAGAAATTTTCAAAATACTATCAATAACTCATTATTTATATTTATGTAAGAAAACCTTGTCCCTTAATCGATAAAGCAAACCAGACGTCAAAGTTGACGGTGGTGACTTTTGAAGGATTCCTAAGATAATGTAAAAGAAACATTCGATAGATTTTATATTTTATATTATTTTTTCATAGTTGATATAAAAGACATAAAATAAAGGCATTAAATGTTGTTTCTTTTGTTCTACAGGTGAGTGAGTCTTTTGTAAGCAGATAAGTAATTTTCGTTTTAAATGTTGTAAATGTTAAAATATGTTTATTAATATAAAAATAATACTAGTTTACTTCATACTAACGCCATCTAGTGATTAAAATATATACTAGAATAATAGTGTACCATAACTATATAGAAACCAATAAATTAGTCTATTCTCAATCAGCAACTCATTAGTTTTATCAGGTTATGGGCCCAGTGCAAAAGTCTACTAAATAATTTTACAGTAAATTCATATCGTGTATCAGAAAATAAGTTATAATGTCGTCAGGAAGTTATTTAGTAAATTTGCCGAAGTTAAAGGGACGCGAAAACTATGATGACAGCATTCGCAACAAGAAATTTTCTCATCTTGGAAGGCATAGACATCGACTCCATTCCTGTCAAAACTCATCATGATGAGTTTCATGACAATCGTCAGGACTATTTATCTCAAGTTATATGGGCACATCAAAAATGAAACTAAAGTCAAGGACTTGTGGCAGAAACTCCAGAAGTTATTTGATGACAGCGGATTCACAAAAAAAATCAGTCTACTTCGAACACTGATATCCATTCGACATGATAATTGTGAATCCATGACAAGTTACGTGAGTCAGTTAGTGAAAAATGCACAAAGACTAAATGGTACAGAGTTTGAAATTGACGAGGAATGGATCGGATCATTGCTGTTGGCGGGGCTGCCAGAAAAGTTTGCCCCAATGATTATGGCAGTAGAACATTCTGGCATTGCCATACATTCTGATGTGATTAAAACAAAATCACTTGATATAAGTTCTAAGATCGATGACCACGACTCTGAAGTTGCATTATGGTCTAAGCAAAAAAGTAAGGTTGGTCAAAATTTCAATACAAAGACGCAAAACAAACGTCAAATGTATAAAAGGTTATAAAATGCTACGAGTGCAAGAAAATTGGCCACTTTAAGAACCAGTGTCCCGAAATTAAAGAAAAGCAAGTAAATTCACGGTTTGATAAAACCAGAAAGCAATAACAGTGACAGGTATAGAGCTAGACTTGTGGCGAAAGGTTACACTCAGCAGCATGGTGTAGATTTTAATGAGACTTGCCAGTTTTCAGGTACTCTACACTTAGACTTCTGTTTGCATTAAGTGTAAAATTTCATTTTGAAATAATTCATCTTGATATAGTTACAGCATTTTTAAATGGTTTTTTTAAAGAAAATGTGTATATACATGCACCTTCTAGTTTAAATTGTCCAAGTAATTGTGTTCTTAAACTTAATAAAGCAGTTTATCGTTTGAAGCAGTCTGCTAGGGCATGGAATGCCAGAATAAATGATTGTTTGATAGATATGGATTACGAAAAGTCAGTTTTAGAACCATGTTTGTATAGTAAAAATGTAAAAATGAGCAGACTATCATTGTGATATTTGTTGATGAGTTTTTATTTTTTTCTCATAGTAAGACTATGACAAATGATTTTGAATTTGAATTTGAAAAAGCTTATGTCAAAATTTAATTTTAATTTAATTGCTGAGGCATGTAAAGAGGCAAAGTAAAAAAAGTCTTCTATCAGATATTATTGATTGTAACTATACTGTAGTAATTTACATCGATAACTAGGGAGCTCAAAAGTTGACAGAAAACTCTTTATTTCACAAATGAACTAAGCACATAGATATGCGCAGTTTCCAATAAGCTTGTAAAATTGTTTATCTGTCAACATCTGAGGTGCCTGCTTATATATTAACGAAAAGTCTAAGTGGTGGCAAACATAACGATTTTGTTAAATTATTAGGAGTTCAAAATGTTTAAAAATGTCAAGGTCAAGGTGTTGTTCTTGATTTTGTTATTAATTGATATTAGATTATTTTGATAAGTGGTGCTGATATTAATAAACATATTTCGGTTCTTGCCGAAGCTTGACCTTTCGGAGATTAGCTATCATTCCTACAGCACACAAGACCGTCTTACCTACGTAGTCTCGTCTATGAGTGAGTGGAGCGGCGCGGGGAAAGCCTCCCGCGCTGTCGAGGCAGCAGCGAGCGAGCGGGCGTCACGCGCCACGCGCTTCCCGCGTCATTAGCTAGTACATGGTTCCGAAAGAGTCGGCAAGGCATTGCTCAGGTCAAGCCTCGGCAAGACCTGAAATAATAGTTTTCTTCCCTTCGGGATAGAAAACGGTAGTATTTCAGTTCTGTGCCTTCGGCTTGACCTTTCGGAGAAGTGTTTATCATCTGCCGGCTCCAAGAGACTAGCGTACTGTGACCTTAATTTTCCTGCTTATTGAAAATAAGTATTTGAAGTAGTTGAATATTTCTGTGTATTTGGGAGTATTCAAATAGAAGCCAATAATAATCTTCTAATACAGCAAGACTCAATTATTTATTATCCTTTTACCAGTGTCCATATTTTGTATCAATTAACAGTAATTAATTATTACTAATCACGCTTTTAAATAAATCTTTTAAACCCCATCAATTATAGAAAATGCACTAAATAGCTTCAAAAGTGTTACTTAGTGCATTTCCACTAGACCTCTTAGGCCTTTCAACTTCTTTACAGTAGTGTTTGAAGAAGTTTTTAGATCCTCTCCAGTTTCCCCGCCTTCAAATTTCATCCAAGGGCGTGTCGCTTGCGTAGTCGTATAAAGCAACCGCCTATCTTATTGAATCCGGTGTGCAATTGATGCCTATATCTTTAAAGGAGGTTTTTAACCGGGCCGCTACTACTGCTCTGGACGCAGCTTTCACTTTTCCTTTTGAGTAGTTAAAAAGAGATTATGTAAGTTCTCTCAAGACGTACGTCTCTCCGATGTGACATCAATAAGGCACCTAACCCAGCTTACTAAATCAAAACTTGAGTTATCTGATTTATTTAATAACCATCCTGATTGACGACCCTTTGTGCCATCCGTCTTGGAACCGAAGATAGGCCAAAACGTTATCAACATCTCTGTACTATCGTAATTATCTGTACCAATACTTAGAAGCGTCAAATCATGGATTTTTCGCCCTGATGCCAACAATAATAACAAAGACACAGAACGTGATACTTGGAAAATACTCTCTTTATCAGGTGGATGAGTCTCTAACCAGAATAAGAGGTCCTGAATATTCCATATTTGGGGCTTTGGAGTCATGGAGGCTTGCTTCTGTAAATTAATTGCCTTGATGTGATAAGCGGGTGTGAGGATAAGTTATTAACTTGTTCAGGATTTGAAAGAGTCACTATCACTGATTCATGTACCAAAATGTTTGCGTATGCCAATCTTTTAACCCTGAATAAAAAGCTTAGGTATGACGCAACCTCTTGTGGACGAGGCCTATCAGGTTTTGCCCCATACTGTTTACACCACGAAGTCCACTGTTTCCATAACGAACTGTTAGGTTTTCCACGTTGAGTTTCGCCAAACGGACTGGACAAGTGCATCATCTTCCGACTAAAGCCCTGCAGTTAGTTGGCTCCACCCCGTATCTCCCAGACCTCCAAAGATAGGCATTTCATTCCCGGAGGGGGCTAATTGGTCGACAGATCTATCAAATGCCAGTCAAGGTTCCAGATTCAAAACGGTGCTTGCATTGACCTCCTTTTGAGGTCTCCTCTCCAGAAAACATTCTCCCATCGTGGTACGAGGGGGCGTTTTTAAGTTTGCGGAATGGAGGGTGAGAAGTGAAAATAAAAATACTAAACTATTTTTCTTTTTCAATATATTCACCTGGTACCCTTATACATTCTTCAGATCTTTCAATTAGCTAAGTATACCTTCATAAAAAAATGTTTTGTCTTTGTCCGAAAAATAAGCTGAAACCGCGTCCTTCACTTCTTCATCAGTTGAAAATTTCTTCCCACGAAGTTCTTTTTTCAGTTTTGGGAAGAGGTAATAATCACTGGGAGCCAGGTCTGGGCTGTAGGGTGGATGGTCTAAAATATCGAAGCCCATCTTATGCAGGGCAGCCAACGCAACACGGCTCTTGTGGACAGACGCGTTGTCGTGAAGAAGAAGGACACCTTTGGTCAATTTACCCCTCCTTTTTTCTTTAATGCTTTCTTTCATCCTCTCGAGGATAGAAGCATAGTATTCTCCGGTTATAGAAACGCCTTTATCTTTATAATCGGTCAACAGGATCCCTTCTGAATCCCAAAACACTGTTGCCATGATTTTTCCAGCCGATTGTGACACTTTAAACTTCTTGGGTGGTGGTGTGCCTTTTTTGTGCCACTGCATAGAGTCCTGTTTCGACTCAGGTTCATAATGATGAACCCAAGTTTCATCTCCAGTAACAATTCGACTTAATAGTCTATCCTTATCTTCGTTACAGAGGTCCAAAAACGTGCGAGAACACTCCACGCGGTGTTGTTTTTGAGGCGGCGCACAGTGTGACGGTTCGAGAAACTAGCTTGACATAAGTCTTTTTATCGTTTTATCTTTCGTAAAACAGTTTGTAAAGTATATTTTTATAACCTAAACTAGTTGTGCCCCGCGGTTTCACTCGCGTAATTCCCGATTTCCCGATCCCATGGGAATTTCCGGATGTAAGGGATCTTATATGTCAATCCAGGTCTCCAGCTATCTGCATACCAATTTTCATCCAAAAAGGTCCAGCCGTACAAGGATTTTCTTTAGAAATTGGTTGTCTTTTTAATAAATAAAACACAATATGAAATAAAAAGACATCTCTGTATTTATTAAAATTAAAAATAAGTACACAGAAATATACTACTACAACAATAGTTTGAATTGTGTACTTTGGTTGATAGTATTCGGAAAAATGTGATAGAAAATACGAACGTAATAAATTGGAAATAAAAAGAATGATCAGAAAGAAAACCCGTTAAATGAACCTGATAATGTAGAAAACAGAAGTATACGAATCAGAAATGTTTAATTAAACACTTGCATGTGATTTTGTTGTGCTGGAAAGTCTTTAAAATTCCGTATTATCTGGGGTAGACAGTGATGAAATTAATCAGCATCAGAATCACTATAAATTCCATCACTCTCTTCACTGTCTACATCAGATTCATGAGAATGTCCAAAACTTTCTAATGAAGCACTATTTTCGGTATCTGAAATTCTCATTTCCAAAATTTCACATACTTCAGGAGGAATTTCTTTACGTTTTGTATTTGGTGCAGCTCGTAAACTAGCTAAATAAGGATCTGATGTTATCGATAGTCGATGCATCAAATCTTTGTTTGTATCTATTCTCGAAATTTTCCTCGTGAACAGCTCTCTGAATTTTTGTTGTGTTTATTTCTGGCCTCTTGGGCCTCTTCAGAGAACTAACCTACAGGAAGTAAACAATTTGAAATTATATCTTTGCCATGAAATAACATTTTGTGTAGACTAACAGGCATTGGATACCATGAATATTCTCTTATGTATAAATCTCTAGTTAGTTTGACGTACTCTTCAAACTTATCTACATTAATAGGAAACCCGCTATTAATGCACTGTAAAATCACATGCAAACGTTTAATTAAATTACAATTAACGCCTGTTATTTCTGACGACTTTTCAGCATTCCGAAAAAAAAATACGGGCTGTATTTCCGTCGTTCGTATTTCCTGCTTGTTGTTTAGGCATGTCTACCAAAATACCTAATTCACGCCTAAACTTCTCTTGCACTGGGCACGCCACGATTGCGGCGGTAAGTCCCCTCTTTGAGGAGTGGCTTGAGAGGCGGCATGGCGTCCTCACCTTGCGCCTGACACAGGTCCTCACCGGACATGGCTGTTTCGGGAGGTTCCTGTTTCGGATAGGGCGGGAGGAAACGCCCGGGTGTTTCCATTGCGAAGATCGCCCAGAGGACACGGTGGAGCATACGGTGGAGGTCTGCCCGGCTTGGGCGGAGCACCGCCGTGTCCTCGTGGAGGTGATCGGCGGCGGCGATCTCTCACGTCCGACCCTGGTCCAGGCCATGGTACGGAGCGAGAGGGCATGGCTGGCAGTCGCCTCCTTCAGCGAAGCAGTTATGCTCGCAAAGAGGGAGGCGGCGCACGCGAGGGAGATGCAGTACATGCGCCCTCACAGCCGTGGCCTTCGCAGGAGACGCCCTGGGCGTAGGGAATCCCAGGCTGATTCCCGGCCACCGTAGGCACGGGCTTGCGGACGGCGAGTAATGGGTAGCTCGCTGTCCGGTAAGGACCAAGCCCGGGTCGACGGCGCGTTGTGTTCCACGCGCGCCTTAAAGAGATGTCAGCAGCAACAGATGGGGCCCGCAAGGGCCGATGCCTGCCAGGGGTGCGGGTTGTTCGAAAGAGATACCGCGGCCCCTGGCACACAGGCAAGTGAGGGAACACGGGTGGGTTTTAGTCAGTAAAAGTCTGACACGCCCTCCCGCTCCACCCAGAGCGGGAGAATTTATTTGATGATTTCCCACCCAAAAAAAAAAAAAACTTTTCTTGCACATCTTTCTTTTTTAAACTTTATTTTTATTTTCAGTTCCCCGAACTTGCCACGTTTTCATGTCTAACCGATAATAAATATGCAACATACATTCGAATAGTCTAATCCACGAGTGTAATGGTGATAAACCAAGTGAAAAAACTCTTTTTTTTTAGATTTTTGTAAAATGATGGTTTCATTATTCATTTCTTTTGGTTTAGCACCACATATGTAACAGGTTTGAGTAGACGCACATGAAGCTACAGCATTACAAATTTTTCCGTCTATCATGCAAAATATCAACGTTGATTTTACCAATATTTCCATATTATTTATAAGAATTTTAGCCGGCAAAAGTGTTTCCGCTTGCTCTTTAACTTTGTCAACCTCGGTAACAATAAGGGCAGAGGTTTCTTTGGCAAAAAGAAATTTAATGGGACGACAATATTTTGTTGATGAAGTTGCCGGGTTTTGCCACAGAATTTGTTTAATTTCATTATTCAACGAATACAATTGTATAGGCACCATTGAAATACTAAATAAACTTTCATCACTCCTGTTTACATCACTGAATTTTTGTTTATATCGGACTTGTTCTGCTCCATCACAATCCCATTTCACAACAATTTTGAGGATTTTGAATTCACTAATTGTTTGAAATACTTCTTCTTGCGCTTTACATAACCTCTTAATCGTGTGGTCCATTAACGATTGTAGTTTTATTTCAGCAAGCGTTTCTGTAAAACTCATTTCTTCAGGGTAGCACAACTGTTTAGCTTGTTTAATCTTGTAATGTGATGGGTACATATTTTTATTAATGTGCTGTGTTCGTTGTCGTATCAAACGGTATTGGTGTGTCGACAGATTAGCATCAATGATTAATGCTAGAGCTTGGTCAACTGAAAGTCCATCTGTCCTTTGGGTTGCCACGATTTTCCGTGCTTTTTTGATGTTCGTACCTCTTCTGGGTGAAAAGAGACAAAGCTCTTTAACGATTGCTGCTGAATCTCTTTTTCCTGACTGGCGAAGATGTGTTTCAGTTGCCATCGATATCTCTTCTATGCTAGTTGTATCCAGAAGATGCTGAACTCGCCGTTTTTTAGTTCTTTCGCTAGTACTTGCGAAGTCTTTCCGAGGTCTTCCAGTTTGCCTACTAGTTCCAGGCAGTGACATGTCAATTGTAGAGTCACTCAATATATCAGCAAACGAAATACTTTCTTTCAACCACGAACAATTTGCGTTCAAGAAACGTTCCCGATGTCTCCCCGATTTCGTTCATTTATGTTGAATTTTCTGGTTGATATAACATATTCGTTTTTTTTATTTCTTTAAAACGTCTTCAGAAATAGGCGGGTCATCGTGTCGTTGCAAAATATAATGCAATAATGCATCGCTTCTTGATGTTTTGGGGTTGGAAAACCATATATCGAAAAACGTTCGGTACGTCGACATTCTGAAAATGAACAAAAAATGTATGAGTGTCGCAAACTTTCGCAAACAAATGAACATTATAATTGTAGCTTAGAAACCAAACTTTAAGAATAATATGGCCAAAGGACTCGGAAACGGGCTGCAGTAAACTAAAAGTTTAATATAAACTGAAAACTGTTTTTTTCTTTCAACATAAATCTCTCTGACTTTCATAAGTCAGTTTAAAAATATATCTCTATAAAAAGGTTTGTAAACTTACCTAAATACTTCAATAACACAACACCGAAACACAATCACAAATAGCACACAGCACAAGAGCGTATTCATCGAGCGAACTCAGACGAATGAAATGGTCTCTGAGAACGCTTGCTCGTGCAGGCGCAGGTAGTCGACACTTCGACCTTTTTCTACCTGCTATTGTTGGGCGTACCCTCCGCGTATATGAATCCTATTATAATGTAACTTGTTTACTTGCTATTTAGACCAAAATATTGCTTATTGTAACAAGTAGTGAAATAGGGTTTTGTCAAGCTAGATTCTCGAACCGTCACACTGTGGCAGCGTGAGCATTCTTGGCACCCATCTTGCACTGACCTTTGTCATACCAAGATGATCGTGTAGAATTTTGAAAATTGTCGTATCCGATACTCCAACCATTTCTGCAAGCTGTTTTTTCTTTAGTCTGGCATCTTCCAATATTATTTTTTCGACTTTTTTAATGATTTCCGGAGTAGTCACCTCGATCGACCGTCCGGGCCGTGTGTCGTCTTCAAGTGAGAGACTGTGCCACTTGTAAACCATGGTTTTACCCGGGCAAGAGTCCCCGTAAATGGATTCCATCTCTTCCAGTATATTTTGAACTGACTTTTCTTGCTTGGTAAGGAACTTTATTACGGCACGGTACTCGATTTTTTCCATAATTCACACTTTCTTCCCGATTGAGTTGTTTGCTTGACGATAGTTCAAAGACTAATGATCCAATTAAGATAAAAACCTGGTATTTATACTAATATTGAGTGGCTGAAGTTGTGGCCATCCCGATAAGGACCTATTGTTATCCCCTCACCCCAATTACGAAACGAAAAAGCACCCTCGTACAACCACTAGAAATGATCCCGAAGCCCTGTTCAGTTACTGCAGAACCTTGGGGATGAGAGGCGGAGGGGGAAAATCCATGCCAACTGGAAGTGTCATTCTTTGCTGAACGCGATCACAAATGACGCTTCGGGATCTTTGGCATCCAAAGTCACGTAATGGGGGACTACTTTGGACAGATTTGTCGCAAATAGATCTATTAGGGGCGTGCCCATTCTTTGAAATATTTTCGTCGTTATACTCTTGCTGAGATGCCAATCTGGGAGATTCGTGCCTCGAGAGAGAGAGAGAGTCCATAGTTTTGTATCGACCTGGGATGTAAAAAAGGAGAAGGTCCACCCTTAGACGATGAGCCAGCAGAAGTAATTCTTTCGTCGATTCCAGAAGTGTCAATGATCTCTTTCCACCTTGATTCCTTACATATGCTACAACAGTCCTATTGTCTGACTGAACCATTACAGCCTGAACCTTTACTTCTTCTGTGAATTTGATCAGCGCCATTGAAGCTGCACACAACTCTTTTCGATTTACATGCCAATCTAGTAGTTTCTTGGCCCATTGCTGTGAGAAGTGACGGTTCCGTACTTGTACTCCCCAGCCTATGTTGGAGGCGTCTGTGGTAATAAATATCTTTGGTTCGGGAACGAACATTCTTTCCGGTCGGCTTAGGTTCTTTATCCACCAGTTCAAGTCGTCCATGGCCGCCCTTGGCAGCAAGCACATCCTGTTGGGGCTCTTTTCTGGTAGGGCATGAGACGTCCTCTGCAGGTTTCTTGTAAATAGACGCCCCAAGGAGGTCACCAATGATGCAAACCCCAGTTTGCCTATCAACGACGTGCCTTGACTCCAGCTCCAATAACGGCCATTTACTAATCTTTTCAGATCTTTTGACAACTGATCGCATTTTTGTTTCGGTAGAATTTTTCTGTTTGCAAACGTGTTTCAAATTATGCCTAAGTACTATATCTCTGGTGTAGCTTTTACAATCGACTTTTCAAAGTTTAGGACCCAAACGAGACTTTGGAGGAGATGAATAGCGTGCTTCATTTGTAATTCCAGTATTTGGGGATCCTGGTGACCAAGTAAAAATCGTCCAGATAGACTAGTACGCGAATGCCTCGTGCTCTTAACATGCATTTGCTTACTCGGGAAAAGGCTAATGGAGTACTTGAAAGACCGAATGGCAGGCGATGACTCTCTCTTATTGGTATGTGGAAGTATGCTTGAGATATGACTATTTTTCCCATGTAATCGTACTTTTGGAGAAATTTGGGAACGTAGTTTTGATTTACTAGACGAAACTTTCTTGAACCTAAATACAGGTTTAGTCGGCGCAGGTCGAAAATTTGCCGTACCTTGCCATTCTGTTTGGGTATCAAGAACATTTTTGATATAAACCCAGTTTTGGCCCTTGATATTTCGATTACGCCTAGATTCAATAGAGTTGATATTTCCTTGATCATTAGTCTTGAGGGTTTTGTGGCAAATCGTGCTATCAACTTGGAGCTTAGTGGGATAGAAGGGGGTTTCATTGCGAATGGCAACGCATAGCTTGTCTTTAAGACAGAAACCGGGGCTCCCAACCTTCGCCACTGATGCTTGTAAGTCTTGTAATCATTAATTTGTCCCCCTCTGAAGTCCTTGTCAATATTTACCATGTTGTTGACGCAGCTCCTTCTTATCGGTTCTCTTTGGTTTGCCACTTGCTTGCTTTCGCTACTGAGTAGATGTTTGGGGTGGCCGAGTGTGCCAAACTGGGTTCTGGGACCTTTGTGTACGGGCCGTAACTGGTTGGCTGCTTTTACTAGACTGCTGAAAAGTCTGCCTCTCCTTACCCGGAACCTTCCCAAACCGAGAAGGAAAAATTCGCGACGCGCCACCATTGTCCCGTATAAAGCTAGAGAGCTTTTCTTCCTGAAACAGGTGTGTTTCTGATGGTGGTATTCTTTGCAACATAGACGTTAGAGCGTCACTTTTTGTCCTAAAGTTTTTGCGTCTCATACCAATCGTCTCAGGCCGATGCGCACAAACATACTGCAACCGATAGTCTGACTTTGCCCTAAAATCAAAGCTTCTTGAGCTCTTCGGCCAACGCCTTTCTCTGACAGAGGAGGCCATGGACAATGGTACCCAAGACTCCATCTTGTTTGCTAAGAAGTCCCGACGTTTGTATTCCGAGGCCACTCAACTCGGCGTTGATCTTTAAAGTGCTAAAGACTAGTAATGCGTGCAATCTCTTGACCACTTCCTTATACCTGATGCGGTTCTACGTCTCTGACCCAAACCTCTGACAGGCGATGCCTTCCGCTTATCTGTTTGGACGGTGTTGGAATCACGGGTTCCGCCGCCTTTACCGCAGGAAGAAACTCCAATTCATGGTTGAACAGAACCTACTTCTAAACCAGAGACCAAGGATGGTGCGGGCCAATCATTAGATGACTCTAACCTCGATGGAACGAAAGGAGCCTCTTCCCCCTCTGATGAAGTCTTTTCTTCGGAAGAGCTCTACCGCGTTAGATCATTTCTAATTGAAGCTAACAAATCAATTCTCTCCATCAGATTCGAAACATGTCATTCATCCGTTGTTCTAGAATGTACAGTCTAGAACGTTTTGATCTAGTAACCCATGCCTCGCTTGATTCGGGATCTAAAGAAATACATTTTCTTTTACTATTTGTAGGCTCGCCGTCCGCCTCTAGGGATAACCCACGATCGGTTTCCTTCCTTGATATGGACCTTTCTGGTCCCACTGCCTCATTGAATAGCTCAGTTGCGGCGGCTGACCCCCTAATCTTATTACAGACTGCAGGTGGGCACGTAATTAAAGCTCTTGTGAACGCCCAGCCCAGTCCAGCATTTTCATCTTGATGTCGTTTAAAACCCCTTCTCGGATAGATGAGTAGCTTCAGGAACGAATGCCTTAGCTAGCTAGTCTATAGGTAAGGCAAATCTCAGTTTGTTCAATACCTGAGGGTCGACACTATCACCAAAGATATCTTTTCTTGATAAACCAGTCACCTTCCAAGCAGTCCAATCATCGGGCAACAGCTCCTGTGCTAGGAATTTAAGACGTTCTAGGATGTCATTATCGTTTGTGGTCTCGCCAGTCTCCTCCAGCAGCTCCCCCAGTGAAACGAGATTCGCTTCCTGAAACATCTGAAGCAAAACGATAAAATTGCCATTAGATTCAGGTAATAATACTTTGCTAAAGGACGCAGTTGTAACTAACGATCAACCAGCCATACAGCAACTCAGCAAGGCAGTGTGACTGAGGCTGACGAGTCGTACGGCTACGGCTCAAGAGGCGTATGGCTGCAGCCTACGGGCCTGCCGTCACCGGCTCACGAGCCGACCGACTGTGGCTCACACGTCGATTGACTGCGGTTCTGAGTCATGAGACTACAAATGGCGAGTTAAATAACCACAGCCGAAATTAAATGGGCTGTTTGAGCCACTTTATGTCTGCAACTAGTGAGCTGTAAGGCTGCGCCTAGTAAAGACAAACTTTTCAGTATAATGCAAATACGACACAGGTAACAACGACGCGTCGTGGTGCCTATAAAGCTAATAAAAACACACATTCTCAACCAATATACGCACTATGTGGCCGAATCCTTGCCACTCATAAATCTCTTACACAAACCTAAAATATAAATTCACTTACCCCTTTCAGCGATATAATGTACTACGAAGTAAAATCACAATCACTTACAAACGTTACAACAACGTTAAGTAGGTTTCTAAGAAAATCGTGCGCACAGTATGGGGAATAACAGCGTACTAACTAATGACGTGGGAGGCGCGCGGCGCGCGCCGCCCGATCGCTCGCTACCAACTTGACCGCACGGGGGGCTTTCCCCGCGCCGCTCTACTCAGTCACAGAGGAGACTACGTAGATAAGAGGATCTTGGGTGCTGTAGGAATGATAGCTAATCTCCGAAAGGTCAAGCCGAAGGCACAGAATTGAAATATGGTTATTAGTATCAAAAAAATACTAGTTTATTAACGCCATCTAGTGATTAAAATATGTACTAGAATAATAGTTTACCACAGCTAAATAGAAACCAATAAACTAGTCTATTCTCAATCAGCAACTCATTCGTTTTATCTGTGAATACCTATTGTAAATAAATCTTTTGTTCTACAGAGAAACGCATACGTCTTTGTTTTATGATTGCCAAGTTCTCAAGAGTATAATAATATTATATTTATATGATAACGGGAATTGCTGTTTTTTAGGGTGCGATAATAAAGTTGCAGCACGTTGCAAAAATATGCCATTTCTGGCAAGTGCAATATTGTGATCTTGTCTCAAAAAACTTATATTATGAGCGTTTATTTTACAAAGTTAATAGTGAAAATAAGTATTTCTTTGTGTTACAGATGGAGGCGAAATAAAATGCAGTCTTGGTTTCAGAATCAAATTGGAAGGTGCGAGTGGTTTGAAAATAACAAGTTCCTTTTGAAAAATTGATATAAAAAAAATATGCAACCGAAAAGGTGCTTGGTTGACAGAGAGAGATCAAAAAAATTGCCAGCAACAAAAAATACTTTACGCCCACTTGCAACTTGCAACATCGTAATTTATTTTCAAATAAATGTTTACGCCGTTACCAACAGATGGCGCTTAAGTTAATATTATATATTTTACTACTTAAAGTACCTATTAGCTAATTATACTGATATTGAGGTGCGCGTCGTCTACAATCCGCCCCCATAGTGCTGAGCTGTCTAAAGCAAAATAAACAAATTATTTAGTAGCTAAATAGATCTACATACAAAAAACAATAATAAACAAACAACAGGTTCAGCTCAGCGCTAACATTCCGCTGGAGAGAGTAGGGCGACGCGCGTCACCGGACGCCGAACTACACCAGTACGTGTGCGCACATACTATACACATACAACCACTCTGATGCGACCGTCATCGCCGGCATGAGTCGCACTCACCACTCCGTGGCGCCAAGAACCTCGCTCTAAATTTTGTTCAATTAAAAGAACATAGTCTCCATTTCGCAACGCTCTCTGCTCTTTATTCCACTTATATCTAGGTAGCAAAGTAGGTAAATATTCTTTTATCCACCGCCCCCAGAAAGCATCAGTTAAACGTTGTGCAATGCGCCATTGCTTACGTAAACATAGGTCGTCATTGTTATAGATACCGAAAGCGGGACCGTTGGACGACGTACCTATCAAAAAATGATTGGGTGTTAGAGCTTCAGGAAAATCAGGGTCACAAGATACATAAGTTATAGGACGACTATTTACTAATGCTTCTACTTCCGCAAACAATGTAGCTAACGTCGCCTCACGTGGAGCGCGTTCCTTAAGTACGACCTTCAACGCTGTCTTCACTGTCCGTATCATTCGTTCCCAGGCGCCTCCCATTTCAGGCGCACCAGGAGGGATAAATCTCCACTCAATACCTCTTAAAGTGCCGTTTTCCTGAAGTTTACTGCGATTAAGTTCTAATAAACTACGTTTTAATTCTTTATCGGCACCTTTTAGGTTTGTCCCGTTATCAGAATAAATAACGCTGGGCGTACCGCGACGAGATATCATCCGCCTAAGTGCCATAATAGCCGAGTCAGTAGTTAAATTATCGGTTAACTCTAAATGAATTGCGCGTATCGTCAAACAAGTAAAAAGTACACCGTATCTTTTTTCTCTCCTTCGGCCTATTGTAACCTCCATGGGGCCAAAGAAGTCAACTCCCGTAAATGTAAAAGGTCTGCGGTGGTGCTGCAAGCGCGCGGCGGGTAGGTCAGCCATGCGCTGCGGCTGCGGCGCTGCGCGACGATACCGGCAGAATAAACAACGCGAAGCTACGGCGCGTACGGTCGGCCGTATTTGTATAATCCAGTATCGCTGCCGTAATTCATTTACGACCAGTTCGTGCGCTCCATGAAGCGCTTTCCTGTGGTAGTATTCTACCAACAGTCGTGTCAACTTGTGATGGCCATCAAGTATGGCGGGTCTCATTGTTGACCGTTCAATACCTTGAACTTTGTCAATTCGACCTTGAACTCGCAAAATACCTTCAGAGTCAATATAGGGCGTCAGACATAACAAGCGACTAGAAGACGTTAAGGGCTTGTTTTGTTTAAGTAGTTCAATGTCTTGCGTAAACGTGTCTTGTTGACACTTTTTAATTAAAAGCACTTCCGCTTCGTACAATAGTTCAACATTGAGTTGAGTGTCAATACGTTGACATCGTCTTATGAATAATAATACTCGAGCGGTAACTCGAACGAGTCGCGTTCAAGACGAGAAATCGTCTTCATTAGGTAATGAATGTTGAATGACCTGTGACGTCATCACGTTAATGCTCCTTATCTCACATACCGCGTCATCTGATGACTTGGTAGACCCGAGATCCTTAGGCCATGTATTCTCTGGCTGCCGTAAGAATCCAGGTCCTTGAAACCAAACATTGTCGTACGTAAGTGGTGGCGCTTCTTCTTTGGTAGCTATGTCAGCTACATTTAGTTTGGGCACGCCGCGATTGCGGCGGTAAGTCCCCTCTTTGAGGAGTGGCTTGAGAGGCGGCATGGCGTCCTCACCTTCCGCCTGACACAGGTCCTCACCGGACATGGCTGTTTCGGGAGGTTCCTGTTTCGGATAGGGCGGGAGGAAACGCCCGGGTGTTTCCATTGCGAAGATCGCCCAGAGGACACGGTGGAGCATACGGTGGAGGTCTGCCCGGCTTGGGCGGAGCACCGCCGTGTCCTCGTGGAGGTGATCGGCGGAGGCGATCTCTCGCGTCCGACCCTGGTCCAGGCCATGGTACGGAGCGAGAGGGCATGGCTGGCAGTCGCCTCCTTCAGCGAAGCAGTTATGCTCGCAAAGAGGGAGGCGGCGCACGTGAGGGAGATGCAGTACATGCGCCCTCACAGCCGTGGCCTTCGCAGGAGACGCCCTGGGCGTCGGGAATCCCAGGCTGATTCCCGGCCACCGTAGGCACGGGCTTGCGGACGGCGAGTAATGGGTAGCTCGCTGTCCGGTAAGGACCAAGCCCGGGTCGACGGCGCGTTGTGTTCCACGCGCGCCTCAAAGAGATGTCAGCAGCAACAGATGGGGCCCGCAAAGGCCGATGCCTGCCAGGGGTGCAGGTTGTTCGAAAGAGATACCGCCGCCCCTGGCACACAGGCAAATGAGGGAACACGGGTGGGTTTTAGTCAGTAAAAGTCTGACACGCCCTCCCGCTCCACCCAGAGCGGGAGAAGTTATTTGATGATTTCCCACCCAAAAAAAAAAAGCTACATTTAGTTTCGTCGGTACGTACCGCCATTCCGTTATTTTAGTTAGTTCGTCAATGTCACCCAAACGATGAGCAACGAAAGGTTTATAGTTCCGAGGGTCACTACGAATCCATTGAAGGACCGTGTGTGAATCAGTCCAAAAGAAGCGCTTGTTGGTCTTTAAGCTTGAATGTTCTCGCTGAACAACATCAGCAAGACGTGGAGTTATCAGTGCGCCTTGTAATTCTAGTCTAGGTATCGATATAGGGCGGAGTGGGGTCACTCTGCTCTTCGCGGCTGCAAACACACGAGTACGTTCCCGTCTATCCGGGTCAAACGCCAATAAATTACCGCGGCATAAGCTTTAATGGAAGCGTCACAAAATACATGCATCTGTATATCTACAATCGTGTTGATGTCTTGTGTATCTACAGTAGCTGAGCAATGCTGAGTCCATGTACCTGCATTAAAATACCAACGCGGTATTCGTAACAATTCTAATTGTTTTAATTCATCAAGCCATTTTACCCACTTGATCTGCTCGGCAGGTTAAATCTGGCACTTCCAATCGACACTGGATCTATGTACGTCTTGTAAAATAATTTTACTTTTTATCAGAAACGGTGATAAAAATCCGTGAATATCATAAACTGACATAATAATGCTAAGCATTTTTGCTTTCGTAGGTGGTACGGTTCCTTCTAAAATATGTTTAGGTATACGGGTCAAATTAATCCTAAAACCGAACGAATCATCCGCGTGATGCCATGTTAATCCTAAAGTGCGCTCAATTGTGTTGTTTACGCCATCTTTGAACTGTACGGCGCTATGGGCTAACGCATCCGTAGGTATAGAATCTAAAACACGTTTGCTATTACTCGACCAACCTCTTATCTCGAATCCACCTTTCCTATGAATAGAGGTTATATCGTTCACTAATGTAATCGCGTTACTCTCGTCGCTAGTTGAATATAAACAATCATCCATGTAGTGATTTCTTATTATTACGTCCGCGGCCTCCGGATTAACATTTTTGTATTTTAGCGCGTTCTTGTTCTTTATATGCTGCGCAATAAAAGGTGACATCGTTCCGCTAAAGATAAGGCTTTGCATCACACAATGCTTAATCGTACTACCTGTAGACTCTTGCCATAAGAATCTAAATACATGTTGATCTTCTGGCCGTATCTTGATTCGTAAAAACATATCGCGTATGTCGCCTACGATTACGAACTGATTTTCGCGAAATCTAAGCACTAACCTCAGTTTTCCTGGTTTGTTTACATTCTGCACACCGAAGTGCGGGAGGTACCAAACGTGATTAGTGGAGAGTAATTCATCGTTCTGTAGTTCTCGTGCATAACCACTGACAAATAATTTAGAAATTTCTTGTTTATACTTAACCGCGTGGTCACTATCTTTATGAAATTTACGTAACAACATTTGTTGACGTGACAGGGCATTACTGTACGAGTCAGGCATATCGAAATGATCTTTTTTAAAAGGTAGACCTACTTCCCACTGACTACCTACTTGTCGTGCACTTTTATCAACAATATCAATAGCTCTGACATGATCTTTATTCTCACGACATAAGGTCGATATTCCTACAGAGTCGAGATTAAATGAATTTTTGATAAGGTCATTAAGTTCACTTATTACATGCGTGTTATCACTATCAGAGGAGCGAGCGAGATGGAAGACATTAAGTTCACTCACCGAAGAGTGAGTACGACCTTTGTAATAGCCATGTATGGTCCATCCCAGCCTGCAGCGTGATCCATAGAGCGAGTTCCTTCCCCCGTCAACAATCTCGAGCGGAGCTATAATAAAATAATTATCCTGACCTAACAATATACGCGGCACTACACTTTGCGCGACAATTAATGGTTTTATATGAGCTAAGTGGGTACATTGAACTTTATTTACGAGTGACATATTTTGAGCACATAATTTTAACTTATCACATTTCCGTAAACTAATGTCATAGAAAGCATTGTCCTGTCCAGCAATTTGCGATTCATAAAGTTCCAAGCCGAACGCGTCAGTAAACTTTATAGCACAAGTATTTTCACTTATTAAGCCTAAATTGTCCGATAGTTCCGAGTCGATTATTGATACTGCTGCTCCCTCGTTCAACAAAGCGTAGGTACTCACTACACCTTTAGGGCCGCGCACTTTTACGGGAATTACTTTTAGCAGCACGAAGTCGTCCGTCGTCGAGCTCGTGGGTGCGTGAATGACGTCATCGTCGCGTGCGACGTGCGTTATCGATGCATCGTGTGTAGTAGGTTCATCTTGTTCCGAACTGTCTCGGGTTATCTGCGGCTGCGGCGCATCAGCTGATTGTGACGTCGTTGTAGGTTTTGTCCAGTGCAGAAGGCGGTGATGAGCCATACCGCAGCTGTTGACGTCACATACAGGCGCAGGGCACACTTTGCTATCGTGTTGTTTAGTTGATAAACAACAATAGGATAGTCTGTGCTTTTTGACGAATTTCCATCGGTCTCTTCTCATCGCACGTTTGTATATTGCAATATGCGACATTCTGTTATGGTGTGAATCCCTTTCTCACAAAACAAACATTTCGTGTTTTCCACAGCGACGGAAGTAAACACAGAGCGGTGTCGAATTTTATCATCAGCTGTTCTCGTGAGGCCTGTGTCAGTCGTTTTCTTTATTTCTCGTGGCAGAGTGCATCCGACGACTGATAACATCTCCGCTTCAGTTTTCAAAAATGTAGCTAGCAACTCCTGCTTCGATGTACCTTCTCCCTGACGATTATAAGCGAAATCTGTCCATTTACCTATCAGCGTGCTCGGCAATTTTGTTACAACGGCTGCAGCGAGCTCAGGGCTCCGTAGGTAGTCATGTTGGTCCAGGGCGCGTATTGTTGCCACGCAATTGTTGACCTTCACAGCAAAGTAGCTTATATCGTGCTGATAATAATTATGCAACGACGGTAACTTTTTCAATTGCGTCGTAATATTGTAAACAATGGTTTCACCTCGACCAAATCTCAGTTCCAGTGCATTTAGTACTGCCAATGGTGGTGTGTTGCCGATCAGCAGGTCAGTTACAGCTTTTTTGGCCTCACCTCGTAATGCTCGACGGAGTCTACACAAGTTTTCGGAGTCACTGAACCGACACACACGGGTTGAGTCTTCGTAAGCATTTTTAAAATGTAGCCACTCTATGCAATCACCACTAAAAATAGGCAGTTCGCGCGGTGTAGCGAGCCGGCTGAGCAGCCGATCCTCGTGCTGCGTAGCTGTCTGTTTCATCATGTTTGTTAAGGTGTGTGCCAGCTGTTGAATGCTGTCCTGAGGAGGCTGAACAGGAGGACAGTCATGGTCCAGCCACTTCTCCACATCAACATGTTTCTGTTTATCCGGCAGGGATTTAGAACAGTTCGTACCCTGGTCATCATCATGAGTTCCCTCGATGTCGGCGTGGTTTTCGTCATCGGCGTCGACAAGGGCAAGGTCCGCTTCTAATTTCTTATCAATTAGTTCCAATTGAATCTTCGCGTTTGCTTCAGCGGCCAGCAGTTCAAGCTGCTTACGTCGTGCTATAGCAGAAGCTGTTGATTTATTAGAACGCACTGTAGTTTTCGAAGCGCACGTAGATTGCGTTACGGTAGCACGCGGTGACTGTTTTAATGTCGCCGGCGTCATTGAATAATTAAGTTCCCGTGGCGTTATGGGACAATCGCTGCCATGGGGAAGAGTCCGTTCGTTATTCTTCATAGGTGCACTATCCAATTTAAGAGATTCTAATTGTTCTTTGCGCATACGACGCGTTTGCACTGTCGGAGTTTTCAACCGGTCCGCCATTTTTTTTCAACTCACGTGTTGAAGATATCACAATCACATCCGTGCTCGAAGACCAATTTGTTACAGATGGAGGCGAAATAAAATGCAGTCTTGGTTTCAGAATCAAATTGGAAGGTGCGAGTGGTGCATGGCCTCGAAAATAACAGGTTCCTTTTGAAAAATTGATATAAAAAAATATGCAACCGAAAAGGTGCTTGGTTCACATAGAGAGAGCTCAATAAAATTGCCAGCAACAAAAAATACTTTACGCCGGCCCACTCGCAACTTGCAACGTCGTAATTTATTTTCAAATAAATGTTTACGCCGTTACCAACAGATGGCGCTTAAGTTAATATTATATATTTTACTACTTAAAGTACCTATTAGCTAATTATACTGATATTGAGGTGCGCGTCGTCTACACATACAAACAAACAATCAAACTTTTCCTTTTATAATATTATTATTATTATAGTGTAAATATAATAAATGATATCTTGTATAAAAAAAAAATACTCACGACTGAACAGGTTTTTAAAATTTTGTCAAAACAATTTTGTACATTATGGTCACGTTTGACATTTTTTGACTTAATATTTTCAGGTTCATCGGACTCCGTGTCGCTTTTAGCACACATCTTCGCTAATTCATCCTCTGCACTTGCTATTGATACCAGTCCTGTTCTTTTTACTCTGCATTTTGAGGACGACCACGAAGCATCTGGTTGCGAATCCTCTATAGCCATTAACGTTTCCACTTTAAATTTTGGCCAATGTAAAATATTATTGTTCTCCCAATTATTTGGTACGTAAAATAATGCCCTCTTGCCTTTTTCTAGAGTTTCCACTATTTTGTACGGCATTTTGCAACTGAAAAAGTAGGCAGATATAAATTATGAAACCAGAAAAACAAACTCAACAATAATATAGGACACAATACTTAAACAACAACAACACATCACATTAACATAGGTACATGTACTTGTACCCTGTAATTCACTGACTGCACTGTGCGGTATAATGTTGTCATTGTTTTCTTTTAACACAATACACTTATTTAACAACTATTTGTTTTTTTTTTACCTCAATTTCAGCACCACAGAAGCGCAAGCGACCCGATTCATGCACGCGTTCGAAGTGCAGTAGCCGGCACGTAAGTTGGCAAGGTCTCTTTGGTCGTAATGCGGGACGCGGGGTGTGAAGTAGCGCCGATCCGAGCGCGCGATTGGTGCGTCACTTGACGTTTGCCCCCCGCACCCTGTCGACGTCCCGTGCACTGCCGATTACTCTTGCGCACACGAAAATTGTACCTTTTGTTATTGTTGAGGACGACCAAAGAGACCTAACCGTGCAGCCAAATGACTACTGTACACGGCAGCGCGAGCGCGAGGACAAACGCGAGTAGCAGTCGTCTGGCTACAGCATAAGAAACGCCTTCTGCGCATCTAACGACTCTTGCCAACTTACGTGCCGGCTACTGTATCTTACGGCCAGTCGCGTGAGTAGTGGCGCAAGCTGAGTGACTAGCGGGGTAGCCGGGTAACGGGAGAGGTGGGAGAGTAGTTTAATAACAACAACAGTTTGAAAGATAAGTACCTTAAGTCGGATATGTGGTCGCGAATGATATTTTAAGCAGATAAATGGTAGCAACAATGATTACACTCGTCTTCCGGAAAATGATCATATATACTGAATACTGAACAAGTTTGACACCAGAAAAAATTATAACTCAATAATTGCATAACTTTATCGCTACCAGTTACAACGAAATGAGCTGGTATTCGAGTATTAGTAGGAGTGGGACTGTGACAGTTAAAGCAATTGCTTGACAATTTAAAATGAGTTCTTCTCCAAGGCCACTTGCTCCTTTTGAGGTTTTTTAAATCATGCCGTGTTATAAATTTATCGACATCCAAAAACACTACCATAATTTACTGATGTCCACTATACTTCACCTGAAAAATTACAAAAAATGATCATTTTCTGTCATTTTATGAAACGTGGGTCCGAAGTAAGTATTAAAATAAAAGTCACATTAATACGCGTTACGCGTTTTTTATAAAATATTACACCGTGTGTAATGGTTTTATTTTGCAAAGTAGGTAAATGCAACACAAGCATAGTAACATAATTTTAATTAAGTCATTAAAATCAAGTACATTCAATAAAATTAATGTCATTTGTAATGTGATCGTCATTCTCTGTTCATAATGTTTATATCTCACGGAACTCTAAAATCATTTATAATGGCCGGCTATCTTGGTCGCAAGAAACCGCATTATGGACCTTTTCGTTCTATAAATTGTTATATAGAAGTCACTTCATAACTTTGACAAGATGGCTGGTATTTAGTATAAAAACAAATTTTAAATAATAATCAACAATAGTTAAATTTCAACGAATTCGAGGGGGGTGCAAAAAATTTCACAACAACACACCTATATTTAATCATAAAACTAAAGGTCCCATAAAAACAAGGTGTTACACACTCTGTTCGCGTATATTACAAACCTTATATAGTAAATGTCAATTTAGTTATGATAATTTCTAACTTACCTTTTAAATTCTATTTTTATAAAACACGATGCAGCAAATATCAGGAACGAATGAGAATGAATGGAATGGACTGAATGTATACTATAAACGTCGATGATAAACACTTGTGCGACATTTCAGTCATCTTCTAATGTCTATTTAACTTTTATGGGACACCAGTGGTTCCATAACAGTCGAGATATAACAATTATCTAACCAAAAAGTCGGTCGGAAACTTTTATTTAACATTTAAGCAACGTTAAAATAGTTCTCCACTAACTTTTATGTAACTTTTAAATAACAATAATGTTGTATAATTTGGGCCTATTTCGCGTTATATAAACGTCTACAACTACGTTTATACAACCCACCTTATAGAACCAACAGTAAATGAAAAACGTTTACTCATCTATTATACAACGTAAATTTGTTACTTGGGTACTTATAGACTTACAGTTCAACATGTTAAATCTTATTAAAACATTTTCTAGATACGTCTTCTGACATAATTCTGTTACCCCACTTATCAAATTTTGCTTTACATGTATCCCCAAAATTCCGAAATCAAACCCAAATATTTTATTTCAAATTCTCTATTTAATATTGATTTAAGCTCACATATTTGGTTTTGATTTGTTCCAAATATCAATAAATCATCGACATGAATTATCACATACATTTGTTGGTTACCATTACATTTTGAATACAAACATGAGTCACACTGTGATCTTTTAAAACCTTCTCTAATCATAACAGAGTTAAACTTATCGTTCCAATACTTTGGGGACTTCCTAAGTCCATACAAAGCCTTATTTAATTTTACAATATTTTTACCATCTTCATAAGCCCCTTCAGGTAACCTTATGTAAACAGTTTCTCCAATTTCCCCATAAAAAAAACGCCCCAGTAACGTCTATCTGGTACACAGGTAGTTTTAGTTTTGTTGCTACTGCTAAAAACAATCTAAAAGTTGCTAACTTAGCTACAGGTGCATAAATATCATTTAAACTTAACATATCATTCTGCTCAAATCCCCTTGCTACTAATCTAGCCTTAAACTGAATACCACCATTATTTTTCTTTATTTTAAATACCCATTTACTACTAATGACATTCGAATTACCTGGCAATTCACACACATTCCATGTGTTATTATCTTTAAGAGTCTGTAGTTCCTTCTTTATTGCTTCTTTCCATTTATATGAGTCTGGACTTTGCATCGCCTCTTCAAACGTCTTAGGCTCTTTTTCCATTACTGAAACATTATTACATTCATAAAAAAAAAAAAATGGAGTCTGCTTCCTCACACGAGTACCTCGCCTTGACTGTTCTTCATTGTTGCTTAATCCACTGGACTCATCATAGTCACTTGGCACATACAAGCTACCATCGGACTCTGACTGTAGTGTACTACTGTTTTCTTCGTCACTAGCTTCTCGAGGGTTTGGGTCATTTTCTCTGCTTTGCTCCTGTTCTTCCGTATCCTCACTAGTAGATAGCTGCACAGGTAGTGGATGATTAGATTCACAAATAGTCTTCATGGTCTCACACTGACTTTCTTGTAGAAAAACAATATCTCTTCTTATCTCAACATTATTTTTGTGTTGAAAATATATTCTATAACCCTTTGTTGCTTCTCCATAACCGACCATTATTCCTTTTTCCCCTTTTGGGTCCCACTTTCTCCTCTTTTCCTTAGGTATGTGAGTGAAAACAGTGGTCCCAAATATTTTGAGGTTATGTATGTCATATGTTGTGTTTGACCACAGTTCATAAGGGGTTTTTCCTTCAATGCTGCTTTTACCAGTTCTGTTCAACACATAAGCTGCTGTATTAATTGATTCTGCCCACAGTTTCTTGGGTAAATTTTTGGCAAACAGCATTGTCCTTGCAGCTTCTACTAAGGTTCGGTTTTCCCGTTCCGCATTTCCATTTTGTTCTGGGGTGTAGGGAACTGTCAATTGGTGTACAATACCCTTTGCTTGGAACATTTCACGAACTTCTTTATTGACAAATTCAGTTCCATTGTCACTTCGGAAAATTTTGACACTGTTTCCTGTTATATTCTCTGCCCTGGCAATGAAGTTTTTAATGCACTGTTTTACTTCAAATGTATTTTTTATGAAGTACACTTGCCTGTACTTGGAGTAATCCTTGAAGATAACAAAATATTTTGAGCCTCCAACTGACCATTCCTCCATTGGACCGCATGTATCGGCATGAATTATTTCACAAGTTTTCTGACTCGCTTTACCACTAACAGGGTAAGGCAGGCGGTGAATTTTCCCTTTCAAACAACTCTCACACTTGTTACAGTCGACCATGTGAGATTTGCTTACATCAATGTTGTTTTTCTTTAAGACATTCTTCACCTAAGCCATATTTTGATGCACTAACTTCTCATGCCATATAGGTAGGTCCACGCATGTAACTTCTGCTGTATTTACTGAACAGCCAGCATTGTAACGGAAGTCCAGAACGTACATATTGCTACTCCGCTCAGCAATTGCCACTAATTTCTTCTGTTTATTGTAAAATTCACATACATTTTATTTTGTTATCAAAACATAACCTCTACTCGTAACACGATTTACAGATAATAAGTTCATCTTCAATTCAGGCACATATAGAACGTTGTCTATGGTCGTATCAGTCCATTCATGACCATTCCATACTTTAACTGCCACCTGTCCGCAGCCATGGACACTAATTTGCGTTCCATTACCGACAGTCACCTTTTTATTCGTAACTATCGAATATAATGAAAAAAGTTTTCGATCACAACACATGTGTTCGCTTGCGCCCGAGTCCATTAACCACTGGGTTTTCTGAAAACTTTCGCCGATTGCACTTTCCACAACAAAAGCATTACTTTCTTTTGTTTCTTTATTTTTCTTATAGCGGCACTGACTTTTGAAGTGTCCAACTTTATTGCAATAAAAACACCTTTGTTCCGTTGGACTGTCTTTGTTGTTACGATTAGCTTGATTACTTGAACTTGCACTTGTATTAAATTTGCATTCACTTTGAAAATGTCCAAGTTTATTGCACTCGTAGCACTTTACAGATTTCTTGTTAAACGTTTTCTTAGCGACAAAGGCAGCTGATGATTGCGAATTTTCACCACCGCCTCTTTCCTTTAACCTTTCCTCTTCTATGAGCAATCTGGCGACCAAGTGATCATATCTCTGCTTGTCATCAGGCGCGGACTCCCAAGCAGACACGAAATGTTTGAATTCTTCCGGTAAAGACATTAAAACCTTAGTTATAACCAACTTGTCCGATATATTTTCCCCAGTTGCATTAGTTTATTTTGCAACTCTTGTATCTTTGATAAAAATACCGACATCTCTGAACCCTCTTCATATTTAAATTGAAAAAATCTTTGCTGCACAATATAAATGCTCGTTTCTGATTTCTGTTCGTAAATACTATTAAGTTTTTGCCACATTTCTGTCGATGTTTTGCATGAAATAATATGCACCATTACATTTTCTGAAATCCTCGTTACTAACAATGTTTGGGCCTTTGCATCCTGGTTTTCCCAACGAGTACTTTCTGCAACATTTTCTGGTTTTTTGTTTGTACCACTCACTATGCCGCACAAGCCTTGACCTCGCAACAATACTGTTGTCTGGAATTTCTATATGTTCCAATTTTTGGAACCTTCCAGGTTTTTTGCTCCTTGCCCGTACGTTATAGGATCCGTCATTTTGCTTTCCTGCCTTGTTCAATTCCCGAACAAGCGATTCCTTCCTGACGATGTTCTAACCTCAAAAACACGCGCCAACTTGCACACGTGCTGGTTTTATATCTATCCGCCAGTATCCACACAATCATTATTACTTCTTGCGTATTTTTACGTGTCCAGTTTAGTTATGTGTCTGGGCCCATAACCTGATGACTTTTGTAATGAATTATACGCAATGATATTTGAAAGTTATTTTATTAAATACGGAGCACATAGCATAGCAATCCTATTTGATAGTTGACACTTACGTAGTCTATATAAGAGAGAGATAGCAAGCAGTTACGTCACAATATTACTGTCTCTGTTTATTATATTGTATTCTCCGTTCCGTTTTACATAGGCTGATCTGAACTGCACTACATTTGGATTGTTATTGTAACCACCTTTTTGCCGGATGCAACCAAAGAACAATTCTAGATGGTCTTGTGACAGTCTATAGGTTGCGATGTATTTTATCACTTTTGTCTCAATTAGCCTTGAAAACAGTACTTTAAGGCTTTCTAGACAAACTAGAAAACCCAAAAAACCTGTTTTCTAATTCCAATCTAACACGTTCTTTATATTTTTTTATCATTATATTTTTTATTTGACCTCTTTTTTTTTTGTTATAACTTGTACTTTTAGATTGGTAATGTACTCTTTGTATTTTTCAATTAGTTCGTATATATTATTTTTCGTTTCTTGTTTTAAAGTTTTCTTAAAACCATAAATAAGCTTTGGGGTCTCCTTTAGAATATAAAACATCAAAAATATCATTGTGTATTTTAATAAATTCCGCAGTGGGTTAACTCTTTGAAAATTCTAAACACAAGTCTTTGGGGAAATGGAGTGACTGAGCAACACTATTACTCAGCGGCTGTGATAAAAACTTGACTTTCATAATTTCGTTGCGGAAATTAATATGGCGGTTAATTACTTTGTTTTCTGTTTTAAGCCCTTCAATTTCCTGAATTTCTTGTAAAGGGTTTACATACTTCCATTCTACCTTGTCGTTATTTTTGTAAAAAACGTTTTTTTTTATGCAAAACTGTTTCTCACTAATTTGAGCATGTGACAAGCGTCTAATAATAGCACCACATCGTGTCCTGTTGTAGGATGTTTAAAAGCGGTTTTCAAATTATTTGGGTCGTTTAGTTTGCATCCTAAAACTTTCATTGCAGCAATATTAGCCTGACTGCCATCACATGTTACTGACACCACTTTCACGTTCATTTCTGCGCATTTTGCAAGCGCCAAAGTTTATTATATTAGCAAGTTTACATGAAGTTAAGCCATGTGTAAAAAAATAGCCAATAGGTATCTTCCATGTTTGATTCAAACATGTGAGAAGTAAAACTAAAGCAGAGGATGCTAGATTTTGTTCTTCGTTTGAGTCATCTGATCCGAAATCGACATATCCGTAGTGCATCTTTCCATCAAAATATTTTTGTTGACGGATAGCCATCTCATCGATACCAAAATTGCAAATGATCGTGGACTCGGATGTGGTAATGAGTTATTCAATGCAGATCGAACATATTTATAGGTAGCAGGGGAGTAAAAGTTTAGTGTCAAAGCATTTTTTTTTTAGGATTTACGGAAATTTATTAAAAGTCCTTTTCTTTTTGAAGTTTTTTTTTTAATTCTTCCATCAATTGCACTCTTTCTTCATTTACATTTAGCTGCATTTCGTCTTCTTCGCTTAACATACTTTTTTTTTCAGTTCCTCCATAACATCTTTTAATTTTTTTTTAATTCCTAGCCTTTTATTTGTTTGTGACATTTTTTTATTTTGCTTAGTCTTCTAGCCGATACATTTTTCAAACGGTGAATTATTTTCCTCATTTTGTGCTTTCGCGGCGTTTCAGTTATTTTGTCTATCTCTTCGCCGGTTTCCACAGCATCCACATCCATATTTTCTTCTACTGAAAGCTCGACCTGCTCTTCAGAATAACGGTTGTCCTGATAAATGTACAATATATTGTAGTCAAAACAGCTCTTTACAATCTAAAAACCAAGTTGAAAAAACATCCAGTACACAATGTAGTTTGAGTTGATATAAACTAATTTGTTGCTGTGGGAGTTCAATGAAGAAGCATTTTTTGTTGACCATTACCACTACCTATAATTTGATAATAATAATTACGGTATCAAATTATTACTTACAGCAGCATAGGAATTGCTTCATTGGACAAATGAACGCGGCCACATTCGCTTTTTGGGCCTATTTTGTCTTGATCACGGAAGTGTTTCGAACACATGACAGTAGATTTAGTAGGTAGCCAGTCAGTCTCTTTTCTCAGAAATAGGATTATTTCCACCCATTTATCACGGCGTGCTGCATCTTTAGGTACCCTGCAACGTTGTTATTATTTTAAAAAATATTTAAAATCACTTATTCTATAAATTAAAAACTCCCACAAATGTGGGGAACTAAAACGAATTTTTTAGTGGTAACACTAAACTTAATTTATAAAATTCTACATTTTATTAATTTTATTACGTTTTTATGTTGATTTAAACATAGAAACAGTAAACTTACGTGTGGAAAGTAATTCCGGTTAATTTACTATGTTTTTGTGATCTTGAATCGCACTCTTTCACTACGCATTTACCCATTTTGGCGCTATTTTTTGTCGCGTGTCACTCGGTTCACTTCGGTTGGCGTCACACAGAGCACTGAACTGACGTTAGCTTCGCATATGGCTGTGGCCATATGTCCAGTGGCAACGCTTTGGCGCGGGAATTGCTAATCTAGTGTAACATATATATCAATGCACAAGGTATAAAACACCATCAAAATAAATTAAACATCAATCACTTTATTACACACATTTTAGAAGAATAAAAATCAAGAAACAACTGCCTTTTCATATTATCCGTCCATTTTTTATTTTTTTAGTAAAACGGAACGCGCTTTCAATCGTGGAACAGAACGGTTCATCGAGCGTTCGGAACGTTTGACATTTCTATCTATTAAATTTTCTGGGTCCTGTGCAAATAAAATTAATAATGTAAGCCATAATACACTTTACCGACACTGATGGTGGAACTCTTTCCATAGTAAACTCAGATTGGATGACGCCCCGAAAATGTGAGGTGCACTGGTCTCCAACAAAAGGATCAAAAGAATTTGATCGGCTACTCATAAAACCGGCAGCACCAGAAGATAAAATGGCATCTTCGTAGTGTCCAAAGAATGTTATATGAGACTGGTATGTACATTCTTTTCTAATTGAATTACGAACTAATGTGGTCTACACAGAATAGAGGTTATTTATTAAAAGCATTCTCCCCACGCGGGCTGGCAACGGCGCATTTATGGCGGTTTTTCGTGATCATTTCATTAAATCCAAACAAAAGTAAACATTTTTCTCCGCCATGCACTAGATCGTTGGTAAAAAATACAAATCTCAGTGTTAGTGCTTGCAAATAATTACTCCAGGAAAGAAAGTAATCTAAATATTTGCACTAAGGTAAGCTTTTACGTATAAGTGGTTTTAACTGAATGGAACACATTTGGCACAACATGCAGAAATATTCTTTCTTCCTTTGTACCTTATTTGTGCCAACATGCTCCCTTTTATTTTGTTTTTTATGTGGTTTTATGCTTGTTTAATCGAAAATCTATTAACAGGAAACTTGCGACATGGATCCACGTCAATTTTACGGAGGTATTCATACAATTATCGAGGATTTTCCTGAAAGTAGCAATGACGAAGATCTGTCCGAAGATGAACATCGGGTAAGGAGAGCTCAACATTTACCTCCTCGATATATTCCTGAATCTGACAAATCCGACTCAGAATCAGACGATAGTACTTCTTTGTCTCAATTGCCGTCTTCGTCAAATATCTAGCGCAAGAGCTGAAAAACCTCGATGAAGAGACGGATTTCTAGAAAAAGTTGAGACTGAAATAGCATTCAGCGGTAACTTAGATTTGCCTGCCGAAATAATCAGCTTAGAAACCCCAATTCAATTTTTCAAATATTTATTTAGTGACGAAATCTTCCAGTACATAGAACAAGAAACCATTAGATATGCGATTCTAAAACGTCCCGAAAAGATTTTTTGTACCACAGCAAAAGAAATTGAACAGTTTTTAGTTATGTGTCTACATGTCTATTATACAATTGCCATCAACAAGACATTACTGGAATGGAAGCTTAGGACACCCAAAAATAAATAATGTTATGGCGTGCAATAGGTTTGAGGAAATAAAAAGATTTATACATTTCAACACTAACTCGACGCAAGTACCGAAAGGTTAACTAGGAATAGAATAGAATAGAATAGAAAGCATTTATTCGACACAGACACAACACAACAGCAACAAACACATAAAAAAGAACAATAAACATGACAATAAAATTGCAGTAAAAAGTGCTGAGCGTGCCCAAACCGAAAGGGTTGCCATCTCAGCATTTGCTGGGCATCAGACACCCAGACACGATCCTCTTCACAAATTACGACCTTTTTGGAGCAACTCCGACAGGGACTTCTGACAGTACCTAAAGAAGAATACATGGCAGTAGACGAGCAAATAATACCTACGAAAAGCAGGTCAAGTATGCGACAGTACAACCCAAAAAAGCCCCACAAATAGGGGTATAAAATTTTTGTGCTGAGTGGTAGTTCGGGATTCAGCTCCGATTTCGAAATGTATACTGGAGCTCAAGGGCCTGTACAACCAGTCAGCAATTTGTCAAACATTCGTATTTCTAGTGATGTTGTTGATCGCCTTGCAAGAAGTATTCCTGAAGGAGTCAGCTATAAACTATCTTTTGATAACTGGTACACGTCTTTGCCGTTGCTGACCTATCTTACTACGAAGGTTATTTTACCGTTAGGCACAATAAAGGCCAATCGTATTCCGAGGTACAAAATTCCTGCAGAAAAAGATTTGAAAAAAAAGGGGAGAGGTGCTACTGTTGAGAAACTGGCCACTGTAGAAGATATAAGATGTTTCTGTGGTAACTTGGTATGACAACAGAGTCGTGAACTTAGCTTCGACCTACGTCGGAAGCAAACCGTCTTCTGAAGTTCGACGTTACAATAAAGAGAAAAAGAGTTACCAAACTGTACCATGTCCAAAGGCAGTGATGACTTATAATAGACACATGGGAAGAGTGCATCTATTAGACGCTCTTCTTGGTTATTATAGAATCCAAATTAGATCCAAAAAGTTTTATCACCGCATATTCTTCCATATGGTCGATATGACTGCAGTAAACGCATGGCTTTTATACAGGCGCAGATTTGAAAATGCTGAGTCGTGGCTGCCTTTAGCCGATTTCAAGTGCGCGGTATGTGAAGATTTATGCTATGCCAATAAGCCTGCAACAAGTAGTAAACGTGGTCGACCTTCTTCCAGTGTCATGGAAAATAATATTCAACAAAATAAAATGAGAGGGCCGATAGCAATAATGCGATCTCAGGACGTTCGTTTAGATAAGATAGATCATTTGCATGTCTGGTCCACTAGACAACGTTGTAACGTTCCCGAATGCAATGGTAGATCCCATGTGGAGTGCCGAAAATGCAAAGTCAACCTTTGCCTCAACGATAAAAGAAATTGTTTCGAATTATTCCATACTACATACATAATTTTTCTTCATATTACGTTCATTCTTCATTTTATGTTCATTTTTTGCTCTATGTAACAAATGTGATCCAAAGTGGAAAAGTGGAAAATTTTCGAAAAATATTCAATAAAAAGAAAAATTCTGAAACACGTGCCCATTTATTTGGTGTTTCCTACCACATATATTTTATCCTAACATAAAATAAAAAATCATGCAGTAAAGGGTTAAATAAGAGGTCGCTAGTACGCAACTCATTTCGTATAAAACTATAACCAAACAGGCCAGCAGCATACAACAATACTGTAGGTATAGCAGAGCGCCTTGAATTACTGGTTCATTGTTTTGTTATTGTGTTTGAAGCTCACTCGTGAAAGAGATGGAGTATACAGATAAGGTATAACAATTTACTAGAAAGAAAGAGATAGCAGATGTATATCTATTCGCGCCATTGTTATCTAGCTAGCGAAACTGTGATCAAACTAGGGATGTTCATGTAAAAAAAATATCGATATTTTTGTCGATATAATATATCGTAGTGTTCTATCGATACTTTGCGATATATCGTACAAATATATCGATATTTTGGATATATCGTAAGCGATTTGCATTTAACTAGTCTATAATATTGAATATTAGATAGGGTTTAGGTTAATATGAGTAAAACAGAGTGCAGAAACAAATCAACTTTATTTATTTATAAATCCCAATACTTTTTCTCTAGATTTTGGAAAAATAAAATTTTATTTCCTCTTTTGGCTTGCAGTCTGCTTCTCTGCTGAGTTAAAACCTGTGCGGTTTTTGAGAATAGACGCTCAGATGGAACAGAGCTAGCCACCATTGTTAAATATTTCAATGCTACATTATATAACTTTGGGAACTGTACTTTGTAATCTACCCACACTTCTAATGGGTTTTCGTTAAATCTACTAACCGGAGCCCTCAAATAAAGCGATAACTCATCAGATAGACTTTCATCTGTTTTATTTGTCTTCCAATTCCGCTGGACCAGTTTATGGTGATCGCTCCAGAGACTATAATCCGATGACAGACTAATTTTGTCGGAATTGTCCGAGTCAGATTCCGTAGTAGTACATAATTCATCCTGCTGAGTTTTTTTAATTATATCATTAATTTTACTAACGGCATTTGCGCAGGCCAATGGATCTTCAAAATGAAGTTTTTTGAACCTCGGGACCAATATTGTAGCAATAGCCAATGATGATACGTGTTCGATAGCGCCCATTCGTTTGTTAATCTCGCTAAGAGTGCGTTTATGTACCTCCTTGATTAAAGGTTCTTCAATTACTAGGATTTTCAGTTTTGATATCATGCAGTGCACTTATGGAATGACCTTGGAACTAGAACAATATTTATCACCAGATATTTCCTTAGTCGCTGCTTCCAGTGGACGTAAAATGTTAAGAAGCGATGTTAATATTGTCAAGTCCATACCAGTTACCATCGGCGGTGCTGTTTTATGACGAATCAAAATTTCGCTTACAGCACTTCGTAAATCAAGAAACCGTACCATCATATAGTACGTACTGTTCCAACGTGTAGGGACATCCTGAATCAATTTTGTGTCGGCCTTAACTGTCCGTATTTATGCAAAAAGGAACCACCCAGCAAACAGGCACTTTTGAGATATCAAACGATTTACAAAAACGTGTGCAGCTCAGTTAGATGAAGTAAAATTACTATTTATTTCGTTTAAATTTATTGATAAATTTCTTTTTTAAGTATGTGTATACAATTTTTTTGTGAATTCTTTTAAACTTTCTAGATAACTAAGAAAATGTGCATGTGGTTCCTTTTAACATTCACTAATTGATGGGTTTTCTCATACACAAAAAAGAACCACAACCCAGGGATGTGCTGATATAAATGAAATTATGTATTTATATTATCATTTTTAAGCTTTAATTCTCAAAAAATGACAAATAATACATGAAGACAATAATAATAATTCGACGTTATCATCAAATGCTTCTTCTTCTTCTACCTGCTGTAATAAAATAAAACTAAAACTTTAAAATCACAACAACAAAACCGCATGGTTTAATATGTATATGGCGACAGCAAAATATTATTAGTTCTCATAAAGTTGTATCCCCACTAGGCGACATTTGCCGAGCAACGAGTGTCCCCGGAGACATCGGGTGACGACGTTGCCAGACGAAGATGAGACATCGGACAACATGTGTCCAATCGTCAAATGTCGTCAAATGGGGCGTGGCTTTAAGTTACTTCAGAAAGTACTATGTACATGCGCCATGTACCAAAATCATGAGTGTGCGTTACCCAGGCCAGATGTTGTCGAAAATGGTCATTTGAATCTTATAGATAATTAGTTTTGCGGCTTCTGTAATTGTTGCGCACATTTTTAAATTTGTTGCGCTTATAGTTTTTTAATTATTTCACAAAAACATTTCCTGCTGGGGTAACGTTACCCCAGCCAGAACTTTTTCTTTCTAATGGGAATATTTAAATAATTACTAGCTATAAAATTAGTTGTCTAGATGAAGTAAATGTTGTGCCTTATTTTGTATTTGTTCTTTCATCGGTTGCGAAGTTATTCGAGATTTTGCTGGGGTAACGTTTTTGGTTTTGCTAGATCTTTGAAATGGTTAAGCAGATTCTTATCATATTTTGTACATGGCTTCTTGGGAATTAGTTTAAATTTGTTCTGCAATAAAAAACCAAAATAATACAAAGCTTAAAGGTTATTTCATTAAATAGAAAAACACTTCAATTGGTCCCAGCACTCTCAATAAGAACTCTAAAGACTTACTTTAAACGTTATTTTAAAGCTTGTAACTGCCTTCAAATGTACGTGAAGTTTCATTAGTATCTTGTAAGTATTTAACAAGTTATGATGATATTGAGTTCTTCACGAGCACGGTCTTGATGCGCGCGGTGTTATTTGGCCACTGGATTGGATATATGAACTGAATGTTATGTCAATTATTAGTTTTTTAGTTCAGTTGTATATCAGTAAAATTTCAGCTCAGTACATTGGACAATTAATGAGATAATACGATTAAAGTCATTAGGAAGTGAATGACCGTGGTAACCCGACCAAGTTTAGGTGGTTACGAAAAAGCGAAAACGCAAAACATTATGGTACCTTCTAAAATATGTAGGATAGTGTTACAAATTTAGTACAGACATGTACACAAGTTTAAAAAAAACTACGTGATTATTAAATAATTTTTATTGACAGGTAATATAATCATTTCAATTGAACTTTTAAAGTATTATTAAACTTATACTTACAAACAATCACAGATTAAAATTACAGATAGTAATTTTTGTTTTTTGAAATTTTCTATTATTTTTTATTTAAATTATAGATTTCAGTATACACAGTACACAGTTACAGTTTTTATTTAAATATACACATATTGGACTGTGTAATGATCACAGACAATAAATAATATACAATGGTTTTTTTCAATTAACACTAAACTTACGGTGCGTACAAACTATATAACATAACATGTTATTTTTATTTACCTAGGTACACATTACATTTGTAATAATCTATTTAAGTCATGATCCATAGTAATAAAGATTGAACAGTGGCCAGCAGGTCAACCTACCTAAATCGTAGTAATATATACCTAGCTAGATATAAGTATGTACTCACCGTAGATTGAGAGTTTTACAGACGTAGAGGAGAACGTCAAACGATATTTTTTATAACTTCACCACGCAGCCATAGTCGCCACCACACTCATACGTAGGTATTATGTCGCCATCACCGCGTCCATCATCGCGGCCCACGGCTATTGCTGTTTTTTTTTTTTTTTTTTTCTGTGTGGGAAATCATCAAATAACTTCTCCCGCTCTGGGTGGAGCGGGTGGGCGTGTCAGACTTTTACTGACTGAAACCCACCCGTGTTCCCTCAGTTGCCTGTGTGCCAGGGGCGGCGGTATCTCTTTCGAACAACCCGCACCCCCGGCAGGCATCGACCCTTGCGGGCCCCATCTGTTGCTGCTGACATCTCTTTGAGGCGCGCGTGGAACACAACGCGCCGTCGACCCGGGCTTGGTCCTTACCGGACAGCGAGCTACCCATCACTCGTCATCCGCAAGCCCGTGCCTACGGTGGCCGGGAATCAGCCTGGGATTCCCGACGCCCAGGGCGTCTCCTGCGAAGGCCACGGCTGTGAAGGCGCATGTACTGCATCTCCCTCACGTGCGCCGCCTCCCTCTTTGCGAGCATAACTGCTTCGCTGAAGGAGGCGACTGCCAGCCATGCCGTCTCGCTCCGTACCATGGCCTGGACCAGGGTCGGACGCGAGAGATCGCCGCCGCCGATCACCTCCACGAGGACACGGCGTTGCTCCGCCCAAGCTGGGCAGACCTCCACCGTATGCTCCACCGTGTCCTCAGGGCGATCTTCGCAATGGAAACACCCGGGCGTTTCCTCCCGCCCTATCCGAAACAGGAACCTCCCGAAACAACCGTGTCCGGTGAGGACCTGTGTCAGGCGGAAGGTGAGGACGCCATGCCGCCTCTCAAGCCACGCCTCAAAGAGGGGACTTACCGCCGCAATCGTGGCGTGCCCAGGCTATTGCTATGTTGCCATTCTGTTTATGCCTACAATAAAAACAAACAGTAATTTTTTTTTGTCTAAATCCTTAATGGGGTTTCAATTGTAGTTTTGCTACCTACATATTTGAAACTGGAATCGTCATCTATTTGCGAGTTTATATCAACGCGAGTGTCGCAACAAGGTAATTATGGATTTCTTAAAGTCTACGTGTCCAAGGAGTTTGTGGAAATAAATAAATACCTACCTGTTGCGGTAGTCCCGACTCCCGACATTGATAACGATAAAAATCGGTCGCTAAGTCATGAATTTCATTAATCAAGTCTCAAGTCATACACAAAAACCTTCCACTTGAATCAATCTATCTATTAAAAAAAACTGCTTCAGAATCCGTTGCGTAGTTTTAAAGATCTAAGCAAACAGGGACAGACAAACGGGAAGCGACTTTGTTTTATAGGTACTATGTAGCGAAGGATAAATATGTCGTTATCATTGTTGAGAATTCCAGTCTAGGTAATAATTAAGTACGAAAGAAAAGAAAATAATAAGTTCCTAAATTTAAATATTTAAGCCTTAAAAAAATACAGTTTTAGATAAGTACCTAACAACATGTACATATTAATAATAATTTTGCTACTATTTCTGTAGTTACAATATACAAGCTTACCTTGTTCGTGAATTCATCAAGCAGCCTGCACCATAACTATGATCATCAATAGAAGCACTCCACATTAGCAGTAATTCGCCACACTTATTATTTTACATTAGCTCTCACGCACTCTATAAATATTTGCAAAAACAGGAAACGGAACTGCCGAAACGCATGCGCACTCTACAAGATGAATTATGTGATTACGGAGCATGTCTAGTGCGATATGCAAACAATGCGCCCCTTCACCCCACCCCTTCCGCGTCCCACCGAACGACATGTTATATGCGTGATTTTTGATAGGTTTGTGCAACTGGAAGATAATAATAATGTTTTCATAGTACAGATATTATTATATTATTAATGTATTTAACAGTGTACGCGTCTGTACCCAAATTGTAAGGTGTATTATACTAAACATTTCAAAAGATAGTATAATGTTCTGCGTTTTCGCTTTTTCGTAACCACCTAAACTTGGTCGGGTTACCACGGTCATTCACTTCGTGATGACTTTAATCGTATTATCTCATTAATTATCTAATGTACTGAGCTGAAATTTTACTGATATACAACTGAACTAAAAAACTAATAATTGACATAACATTCAGTTCATGTATCCAATCCAGTGGCCAAATAACACCGCGCGCATCAAGACCGTGCTTGTGAAGAACTCAACATCATCATAACTTGTTAAATACTTACAGGATACTAATGAAACTTCACGTACATTTGAAGGCAGTTACAAGCTTTAAAATAACGTTTAACCCTAGATCACTAAACATTAGTCTCACAGGCGACACGGCCCCGACGTATTCGCTGTTTAGGTATGTTCCCGACACTCCCCCGCCCCACCGCGCTCAGTATCCTCCTAACTCAGTGTTTTAGTGCCCCGTGCGCATGCATTGCGTCCGTACGTCTTGTACTTCCGGAGTTTTGGCGAATTGTTAGTCTCACGGACTAATGTTTAGTGATAACGTGTGTATAGTGAGTCAAGGTAAGCTTTGAACAATTTTGTTTATTTATTGACTTCTTGTAAAAATAAAGTGTTTTTTTTTGATTTCTGAGATTTTTATTGCTTTTGTAATATACTAAAAAACAAGGTGTCATTCATTTAATTAGTGGATCAGGAAAAATGTGTGTTTCAAAATATGTAAGCGCGTTTATTCTGTTTTAGATGGATTTGATACGAGATCAAGATAAAATTCTGCAGTTTTTAAATGACTCTGACAATGAGAATGATGACCAAGAACTCGCACGACTACCTGGTGAGCTTTCAGACTCTGAACAAGGAGATAACTTAGAGGAAGACCTCTGCATAAACACCGACGCAAGTGACGAAGAATCTTTGGTATCTTCTGATGAGGAGCTAAACATAGTCAGAGGTAACCGAAACAGAAATATGATCTTTCACTCTGATGATGACTCTCCCGAGCGGTCGCAGCCACATCAACCCGAGACTTTAGTTCAAAACCCGGTAATACATCCAGGTAAAGCCTATATTTATGGAAAAAATAAATTTAAATGGGCAGCTACGCCACGCAGCTCAGGCACTCGTACATCAGCTCGAAACGTCATTAATTTTATACCTGGACCTGTAAATGAAGCGAGAGATATTGTAGATCCGATTCCATTATTTCATTTGTTTATTACTGATGAAATGATTGATCAGGTTGTAATCCACACGAATGCTGAAATTGATTTGAAAAAGGAGAAGTACAAAGAATTATCTCATACTAATTCATCTACCTCAGCGAATGAAATGAAAGCTTTGCTCGGTCTTCTCCTGCAATCAGCTGCTATAAAAAGTAACCATTTGCCTACGAGAATGTTATTTGACACTAAACGAAGCGGTAGCGTTTTCAAGGCGTGTATGAGTGCTGAGAGATTTGATTTCCTGCTAAGATGTTGTCGTTTCGACAATAGAGCTACCAGACAAGAAAGAAGACAATCAGATAAGTTCGCGCCAATAAGAGAACTCTGGGAAAAGTTCATTGAGAATTGTAAAAAATGGTACGTACCCAGTTCCTATCTCACAATAGATGAACAATTAGTTGGGTTTCGAGGTCGCTGCCCATTTAGAATGTATATACCAAACAAGCCTAATAAATATGGTATCAAGATTGTAATGGTCGCTGATTCTAACTCAAAATATGTTTATAATGCTACGCCATATTTGGGTAAAGGAACAAACTGCAGCGAAAACACGCCTCTGGCTACATATTTTGTAAAACAACTTTGTGAATCTGTTTACGGGACAAACAGAAACATAACTATGGACAACTGGTTCACGTCTGTGCCACTTGCTTCAGAACTACTGAAAACTCCTTACAAACTAACAATTGTTGGCACATTGCGCAGCAATAAACGAGAGATACCACAGGAGATGAAAAACACAAAAACAAGGAATATCGGCACTTCAATGTTTGGTTTCGATGCTGAGAAAACCTTGGTGTGCTATAAACCTAAGTCCAACAAAGTGGTTTTTCTTTTATCGACAATGCACGATCAGCCGGACATTAACTCCAGCACGAAGAAACCTGAAATAATACATTTCTACAACAGTACCAAAGGAGCCGTTGATACTGTCGATCAGATTTGTTCTGGCATGAGCTGCAATCGCAAAACAAATAGATGGCCTCTATGCATATTTTATAATATGCTGAACTTATCCATGATCAATGCGTATGTCATTTATGTATCTAACATGGTACGGCGACGACAAAAACCGCTGAAACGCAGAGCATTCGTGCAAAAATTGGCCGACGATCTCATTGAGCCGTGGTTGCGGGAACGGTACAACACTGTTACTTTGAGAAAGAATATCAAAGCCAGTATCAAAGATATCCTGCAAATTGAAGATGACGTGGCTAGTGCTTCTCAAGCACAGCCAAACAAACGAAAAATTTGCGCATTTTGCTCATATCAGAAGCACAGGATGACCAAAGTGGCATGCCACTCCTGCAGGAAGGCCATTTGTGGCGAACATACCATTCCTGTCTGCTCAGACTGCCAGGATTAATATTTTAAAAGAGTCTAATAGTTTTTAAGAAGTCTTACTAAATGTCCTCTCATGGTACCTACTTTTTAAATTAATAAATGTCATTTCAAGAAAAATATTGACGTTTCATTTTGTTAGTCAAAATGACTACTGTTTAGTGACTGTGTAACTCGAAAATATGTTTAGTGAGCTAGGGTTAAAGTAAGTCTTTAGAGCTCTTATTGAGAGTGCTGGGACCAATTGAAGTGTTTTTCTATTTAATGAAATAACCTTTAAGCTATGTATTATTTTGGTTTTTTTATTGCAGAACAAATTTAAACTAATTCCTAAGAAGCCATGTACAAAATATGATAAGAATCCGCTTAACCATTTCAAAGATCTAGCAAAACCAAAAACGTTACCCCAGCAAAATCTCGAATAACTTCGCAACCGATGAAAGAACAAATACAAAATAAGGCACAACATTTACTTCATCTAGACAACTAATTTTATAGCTAGTAATTATTTAAATATTCCCATTAGAAAGAAAAAGGTCTGGCTGGGGTAACGTTACCCCAGCAGGAAATGTTTTTGTGAAATAATTAAAAAACTATAAGCGCAACAAATTTAAAAATGTGCGCAACAATTACAGAAGCCGCAAAACTAATTATCTATAAGATTCAAATGACCATTTACGACAACATCTGGCCTGGGTAACGCACACAAATCATGAGCAACAGTGACTAAACCTAGCAAAAAAACTGAATGAGTTTGTTAAAATTTTTAATTTCGTGGGCTAGGGCGTAGCAATCCACCTTGTTCCGCACAAAACAGTGGCATCGCGAGTTTTAAAATCAAACAAATAATTAAATAGCTGTCCCACCACCGCAGGAAACCACGGATAATTAGCTGATCCACAACAGTACTGTTAAACCATCGACAGTTTAAAAAAAATGAAAATATCGATCGAACCGCGTCGGTAATTCCGACAGTCCAATATTTTAAAATACGGTATAGTAGTTTAATCCCACGAAGGCAGATGAATCGTAACAAAATTACTCTTATGTCAACTTCATAAAAGTCACGTAACCCGCCTTCGTGACATTAAACAACCATACTTACTGTATTTTAACGAATCTATAGCTCCAATTTTATCCATAAAATGTTTGCCTAATCCGCAGTGAACATCTCTTGTACCTATATACTTACTTGTTGCAAAATCTTTTTATCACTCTTTCTCAATCGGGAATAAATCAAATGTGGATAAAACGTACATCTCAGATTCATTATGTATTTAAATGCATTAAATAAAACTGCTTATCTGTTTTATTTTCATGTTCATCTCTTCGGTGTTCATCTCCAATGCTTTATTTACCAATTGCTTACCTCTACTCAACATTTACCCGCTTAATTTTAAAAGAAATTAAAAAAAAAAACAATAGAACTTTCTTCGCAGAGAAAAAAAACGGTCGTCACGCATTTGAACTACTTTGTTGAATGTCACCTATTTTGACTATTTTGGTCAGACTTTAAAACTTCGAGTTACTGTACTTTGAGCCATAAATTCAATTAAATAAAGCAAATATTTCGTTGTTTAAAGATGAGATGCATGTAACATTCATTTCATTTGGTACCTTTGAGCGATGATGGGTTTCAAAAAGTTATTTCACAGAGTACATTATTATATCGTTATTTGCATAATGGAATCACATACTAGGGGTTCTACTGTTTTACAATATTTATTTATAAATGATAGAACCGAATGGTCCCATTTTGCATAAAAATATTAGCAATGAAATTATGAATTTATTTTACGCATAACGGAACCACAGAAACTTGGTTCCATTTCGTGTCATAAAAATAATCGTTAGTAATAGAAACATGTGTAATGTATAATGGGACTAAGTATAGGGGGATCTGTTTTGTATAAAATGACATGGTAGTAATATCGTCTATTTATTTGAACAATCGAGTCCCGTTGTCCTGTGGTTCGGTTTTGCTTTATATGTAATGTTTGTTTTTGCTGTTGGTTCTTTTCTGCTTTTTGTAAACCTCGTTTCCAAAGGGAAAATCATGTGGTTCTTTTTTGTATTAGAATTTTAGACCACTTATAAATAAGATTCTTACAAAAACGGAAAAAACGAAATTAGTCGTGTGGTTCCATTTTGCATAAATACGGACCTGATTTACGCAACTCATCGCTTGCCACACAACTTTGTTTAAAAAAAGTAACAATATTTTTTACTTTCGTTATGACCAATTGTAATTCAGGAATCCCCAAAATATGTTGAGCAACTAAATTAAGTGTATGCGCAAAGCATGGGATATGCTTTTTTTTCCCAAATGCAATTTCGACAGCCTTCACCATATTTGCAGCATTATCTGTTACTACTGCTGTGACTTTATCCGTATTAAATCCCCACTCTTCACATGTTTTAGTGAGCATTTGTGTAATGTATTCCGACGAATGTCTTTCATCTAAGTGGTACACACCCAAAGTTACGGAACAAAATTCAATTCCAATGCCGAAATGAGCAGTTACACCTAGGTAACTTCTCATTTGTAGATCTGACCAAATGTCACTTGTTAAGGTAAGATTTTCTACACAGTATAAATTAGTTTTCATAACTGTTGATAGTAGTGTATAATTGGGGCATCTGGATCACTTCGCTTCGCTCAGATCGTGATCCAGATCGCCCCAATTATACTTACATCGGTAACTAGCTGCTCACCGTCTATTTAGATTGTAATCTGGTCTAGAGTATTATAATTAATAATGTAATTAGTACTTATTTGTCACATGCTGGAATCAAACCCGCGACGCTTGACACATTTATAAGTAGCAGCATCTGTTTAACCTACTTTGTGATGTAACGAAATGACCTCTTAACCAATTCGCCAAACGTGGCGTCAAATGTGTTTTAAAATATTGAACTACTTTATGAGCTTTACTCACATTACCAGTGAGTTAATTCCTCATTTTAATAATAGAGGTTGTGACTTGGGGAATAGCAAAAAAAAAGCGTAAATCTAGTTAAAAAATACCTTTATTCTCAATCCATTGCTTTAAACATGTAACATTTTTTAAAGCACATACATTAGAATGAAACACACAGCTTAATATATTACTAGACGCTCCATAATCATCAAATATTTTTTTTAAACTAGGACAGTTTTTATTTTCTAAATTATATATTTTGTCATGTTTTACAATATTTCTTAACCACAAAACTTTTTCACATCCCTTTACATAAATGTTTTTATCTTTTAAATAAGGCACAATGTATTGGTGTAAGTTTAAGTACGGTATAAAACCCTCTTTCCAGAAAATGTTTCTGTTTCTTTCTATCCAGCTTACTTGTAATCTTTCTTTTTTTGTAAGATTGTAAAATGGGTATGGTGGTTTGATTAACAACACAATAATTCGATTGTTGCATGCGATCGCTATTTCTTTGACAATAAACTCGTTATTTTCCATCTTAAACCCTTGCACATCGACTATAGCGTTCATGATAATTTCTTTACAATACTACTCAGGGGTTTATATTCAATCAAGCGATCGTTGATAATTAGACAATAAGCAGATGTATTTTCTGGAATGTCTTCAGAACTTTCTATTTCTAGTCTCACATCTATAGCTCCAGTCTTCAAAGCCTCATTCTGTCTTGAGCAATCAATTACAAATAAAGGAGCCTTTTTTTTTAATTCAAGCAGATCAAGCATTGGTTCACATCGAGTGTTATAATAAGACTGACGAAATTTAGTATACATTTCATATAATATACAATACTTATCTTCAGAAAATTTTGAATTAACGGATTCGTATGGATAATAGTGAGAATTCAAAAAAAGAGTAACATTAGTTAATTTACAATGGTCAAATATTGAACTGTCTTTTGATTTCGTGTTTTTTCTATTTGTTTGCAACCCAAAGATCACATACCTCGGTTTCTCGAGTTGTGAAGCAGTCTTAACAACCCATGAATGTTTTGTAGTTTTAGGTAATAAAGGGTATTCATACAAATCCCAATTTCTAAAAGCTATTTGAATAGGACGATCTTTTTCTAAATGTTTCAGTAAAGTAATCTTTCTCGATCTGAAACTTTTATGTGAGGCACTCGCCATTGCAATCTCTCTATATTTATTTCAATCGAGTCGTTATTATCAAGGGTAACACTATTAAGCTTGGAACTACTTCTGTTAAGTATAAGTTCATGTTTACAGTTAATGATAATTTTATCGTAATCTTCCGCAAATCCCAAAACTTTATTCAGGGATATAAGAAAGCTAAATATACCATCATTATCTTTAAGCCCATTTAAATCCCACCCCCAAACACCAGCAGTTTTGCTTTCCCCCTCACTCATAGATACATATGATTTTAGAGTTATAGTAATTCCTGCATTTTTTATTCGATCTATCTCAACACCGTTGATTTCATAACGAATGTCTTGAAATAGAAATGATACAGGATTATTAGTGAAATTAACACTCTTTCGAGTAATTTTTCCTAAAGCATCTTTAGAAGACGCAGTGGCTCGACCTTCAACGTAAATAAAGCTGGCTGAAGGTAATAAGTACATATCTTGCTGATTTATGGGTATTCGTATTTCATCATTTTCTTTAAAACTGTTGCTGTATGGATTATAAGTATGATATTCGTAACTCACTATAGAGTTATCGAAATGTGGTAAATCATTTATCTCAAGAATACTCATAATTTAAATCCCAAGGCTTGAAGAAATAATTTATTCTCTTTAGTGATTTTTTTAATACTTTGTGTATGTCTGCGTCTTCTGACGATACGTGAACGAGTAAAGTTTTTCACTTTGCCGCTTGATTTTATATTATACACTATCATTTTTTCGACTATAATCTGATTGACATTCGCCTCTTGTAACCGACAATGTTAAAGTGTTGACTTACGAGGAAGACATCATTTTTTAAAGTAATGATTTAAACAGACTGCTTTTTCCAAAACTCTTTAAGAAATTTTATACATAGATGTCCACAATTAAATAAGTTACTATTTTGAAAGTTAGTATAATTATAATGGATATCGTCAGAACCCACATAACGAATAAATTCTATTGGTGGTTTTAAGTTACCATAACTATCGAAATATTCAACATATTTATTTAAAATTATGTAGGCTACCCAATGTGTACCGGAATTTTTCGAAATATCTAAATTAATAATTCCACACTCTCGGGAAAATGGCGATCTTGGCAAGGTATCTCTCATATACACTCCACGAAAATATGGAATGTTTTCCGTAAAATGTATGATATCTATATTAGTAAGAGCACGGTTAGGTAGCCTGCAATTTAGTTTTTTTTCTTTAAATTGAGATATAATCGAAGTCCATTTTTGTAACGGTTCAACCGCAGTCCGTTTCCAATACATACACCTTCCACTTTCTTATTATGTCGTTCCATCTCTTCCAAACGCTTTTTTGCAACCTTAAATTCATTGATAGTTTTGACAATTCCAGCAATTCCACTCGCTATACTTCCAGCAGCAGATAAGCCAGCAAATATTGGAATTAAAGGTAAAACACCGCCCGTTTTAGGAATGGGTATGATGCGGGGGAGCTTCGCAAATGAATCACGAGTTAACTCCCTAGCAGCAGCGTATGCCAATTTTATCATTTTTTTCTTACACGTAGGCTTTAATTTTTTAATGCATTTTCTTGTATGGGAGACTATATTTTTAAAGTCTTTTTTCAGGCCACATCCAGAACTCACTTTCGATAGCATTACGTTGTTAACCAAATTAGCAGCAATTTTTTCTCCTGTGCTTGCATCTGAAGACTGAGCGCGCTTCTTTGCCATCCTCAGTAAAATTATATCTGCTTTGTGACGATCTTTCAAACTTTTAGAATTATTATACACGATATCGTGATGTTTACAACATTCATCTAATTTATTTACACCTTTATCACCACGACTCAATCTTTCACGTAATTTAGTACCTGGACCACAGTAATTATATCCCGGTAAATGGAGCTCAAATGGCAAATTATTAATTAAATTGTTCACAAGTCCTTCTCCCTTCATGTATGCATACAGAATAGAATCAATATCGTCGATCATAACATTATATTCATGAAGCTCTTATAAAACATTTGTATCATCAATCCAACTATTTTCTGATGGTGGTAACCCCAACCATTTCACGAAAACTTTTTTACCTTTTCGTTTCAAAACCTTTTCAACAAGGTAAATATCAGGGTGTATTGTAATTTGTAATTCTTGATCATAAAATGCTCCTAAAATAGGTTGCTGCTTAATGTCTTGTAACAAATATGTAACAGGAATTGTATTTTGAACTTTACTAATCTTGAATATCTCAGTTGACCAATTAGGAGTATAGCCTTTTTCAAAACAACCTTTATGTTTACTTATTCGAACAAAATCACCTTTCCTGAACTTATGACTTTTTGTTTTATTTTGTTCTCGATTAAAATATGTATTTAGTAGTTTAGTTTTATTGCTATGATTAACTTGAGCTGGTGGTAAACCAGTTGTTGTATGTGTTGTCTGATTATATCTATTAATTACTTTAGCAAGTGTTCCGTCAATCCATTTATAATTCCCTTTCATACTAAAAACCTTGTAAAGGTTACTTTTTATCGTCCTTATAAGACGTTCTACAATGGAGGCCTTTTTGGTTGAATAAGTACTGTAGTGATTGATACAATTATTTTTTACAATATTTTGAAAACTTTTATTGTAAAATTCTGTTCCTAGATCTGTTTGTAAGTTTTTTGGGATGCGTTTTTCAGTACTCAATATCGTATTGAAAGCCTTCGAAACAGATTCTTGATCTTTTCGTTTAAGTGGAACAGCCCAAGCATACTTAGAGAATCCATCGATAACCACTAAAATATATTTGCAGTTAGTGTTGTATTTGGATATACTTTGCATATCCATTAAGTCGGCTTGCCAAAGATCATCAATGTCTTTTAATATCACACGCCTTCGAGGAAAATTGATTCTCGCACTTCTATGAATTTCGTTTATAATATCTCTTTTTACTTTGCTCATTCTTAACAGTCACTTCTGAATTACAAAAGTATACTAAATAACAATTCACCCGATGACTCCTTTTATCCTTTTATTATGTCGGCTTCTTTTAATTCTTCAATAATTGATAAGATTTCGTTATCAACACTAGTATTACCTGCAGTTTTAGATGCAATTAAAAGTTTAAGCCTGTCTACTAATTCATTAGGATCATCCCAATAAACAAGTTCAGTATTTGTTTTATATTTTTTAAGGTATGGTAGACCAGCACCTTGTTTTTGCTTCGATTTATTGTCTGCAGATTCTTGTAAGCGTTTACTAAACTCCGAAAATAACGGTTTGATTACTTGAGAATATTTTAATCCTTTGTCTCCTCTAATTTGACCTGCAGAGTCGAAATCTCTTTTATGAGCATTCGTTGTGACGAGTATTTCCTTGTACACAAGTTTATCTTTTAAATTAACCACCGTTAGATCAGGCTTTTTACGCAGTAACAATTCTTTAAGACCTGGTGTTATTTTATACTGCTTATTGGCTATGCAAATATTGTATACTTTACCAGAGTTCTCATAAGTGGTAGAAAAATTAACTTCTGTATTTCCGATCATATGCTTATTATTCTCACTACGTACTCCAAATGGTATATTCATATCATCATAAATTTCATAGATATCTTCTTTTTTCAACGACATATAACATTTTCTAATTCAGATGTGTTGCCTTCTTCGTCTTCTGAATAAAATTTATCTAAAGAGTTTGATTCACCAGAAGATTCGTTTTTGTATGCATCATAAGATTGATCTTGTGAAAATATTTTTGAATCTATATTAGTCTTTTGAGTTTGGTCAGTTTGTTTGTTAGCTATTATCACATTGAGAGGGTCTGCGAGAGGCTTAAAAAAATACTTTGGATGACTGTTGGTATTAAACTCCTCATCTTTCATTTGTTTTATTTTATTTTTTATAGCGTCTGCAGACTTTATTAATTGATCTGTAATTTTGTGATCCATTATACGACTTACACTTAGCGCTATTTACGTGCAAATGATTTTTTTTAATAGTCATTATTTATATAATCGTCACTCAAAATATAAAAAGTTGTCAAAATATTGTCTATATCTGCCTTTATTTAATTCACAATCCTTATTAACAATTAAAAAATCATAGGAGTGCAACCAGATCTTTGAACACAGATCTTTAAACTTGGACCACTCCATATCAGAACTAACATGTTCATCGTATATATGCTTCAGGTTAACTTCATCTTGCTTGAAAATTATTAAAAAGTTGACGTTATCACGTAATAACTGCTTTGGTATCTTTGAATATGTTTGAGATAAATAAAAACAATCTATATCTCTATGTCTACCCATTGTATAATAATTTCGTATATTAATTTGCTTTTCACAAACCACATCATCAAAAATAATAACAGAATTTTGTAATGCATCGTTAGGATGAATGATATCATCGTTAGAATTTAATATAAAAAGTTTTACTTCCGGGACTCTTTCAAAGATCAGTTTCAGAAATCTATATTTTGGTTGAAAGCTAGTCTTGGAATACAAGTAAACATTTTTAAACTTTAAACCGTTTTCATGGAGTAACAAACTAATCATAACGTTCGTTTTTCCACAATTTGAAGGACCACATATTATACATCTTATATTATTCGGTAGTAGTACACTATGCTTAGTGTGTGGCTTATTTTCCGTTACTTCAATATTTTTTACTTCTAAAGATACTGGTTGCTTGACCCACTTCATGATTGTATCTGTTAGAAAAATCAAATGTATTTGTATTTATAATGCTTACCAGGGTGTCTCCTGAATTCAAAGTAATTATCTGAGTAATAACCTCATAATATTATGATTTAATAACTATACAATTAAATAAAACCATGTTACAATGGGTATAAGTATTATTTAACGTTGAGATGATGCATGATATCATCAAGGGTAATATATAAATCAAAACTTAATTGAGTTTCTCAGAAATATTTATTATATAACAATCATATTATAAGCGTCTCATATAGAATATCTTACAAAAAATAAACTTACGAAATAAAACATTTACAAGGATCAATCAATTGTTTCAAGCACATCATATTGCCTATTAGAACAGTGTATCACAATGCCCCCAAGGCAGTGTTTCAATCTGATTAGCAAGTATTTGTCTTTTATCATCATTACTATTTAAAACTATTTTATTAACTTGTTGTGAATATAAGAGATGTTTAATTGATTTTATCAAATTCATTTTGTGTTTGATAACTTTATTATCAACTAATGTTTCATAGTAGTCTAACATTTTAAGACGTTTGGTTATGGGCTTTGTTACACCTTTCCCTTTTTTTATTGTAGTTATTACGCTTTTTAGACAGTATAGCTTTGCTCTTAAACCAACAAACTCGGTAATAATTGATCCACCAAGTTCATCTTTAAACAATCCTGGAATACTGGCATTTATTTTCGGTATTCCGAACGGATTATCTTGTCTGAAGTTACTCGTATCAAAACGAGAAATATCATTCTTTAGATCTTTGTAAAAGTCATCTGTATTTATCAGGTACAAAAGACTATGAGTATCTGTGTAACAGAGATTTACATCGTTGCCATATTTATTTTTAATATAACTATAATGAAAATTATACAAATGTTGTTTAGCGAATTCAAGCACTGTGAATCCTATGTAAATTGGTTTATCTAATATAAGTTTTTCAGGACTTAATTGGGCAGCGACAAAATTTTCGGAAAATATGGAAATACTCTTCAAATTAGGTTTCGAAATTATTTTTTCCGCACCAATGTACTTGTTGGTTTTATTACTAAAATCTTTCCATTTTGTTAATAATTTAACATCTACTTGCTTTCGTTTATTTTCTATAGTTTTACCAAAAACGGAATTGTTTAGAAGTTTAAAAAAGTCTCTCTCAAAGGGTGACTTAGAAGCCTGTCGTAGACAAGTATTTAAATCAATGTATTTTCGAAGAAATGATTCTTGTCTAAATCTAAGTATACGATGAATTTTGTTTAAAATTAGACCATGATGTAAACATTCTTTTAAATTAACAAAATGAATTACATATTTGTATTTATCATATAAATTAGCTATTGATTTCACAGATTTTCCGTTTGGAGGAATAAACTTTTCACATGCGAAAGGCAAATCCTTATGAACATTATGCAGATAATCTGGATACTCTAAGTCGACTTCTAAAATGTATCCATATTCACCATCATTCGGAATTTTCATTACATCGAAATTTAAAAGATCACTATTACTTAAGAAAATAAATTCTGATATTGGCAGTTTTCTTGTCATTGCGTAACCATATAAATTATTGCAGTCTAAATAAATTATGTAGCTACATGGTTTTGTATCATCAAAATGTGGAACATACTTATTGTTAGCTTTAGCATGTCGAACAGAACATTGGGCTAATCCACCGCGTATGCCCTTCTCTAACAATTGATATATTTCCAAATCACTTATTAACTCTAGTCGTACACCAGTATATAATAGCATAGCATCCCAGCTTAAGCTAGGAGCAGATATATAATAGGCTGGATCAAGAGAGTAATGTTGTAAACTTGTATTTCTAAAATTTTCAAAAATATCGCACAATAATAACACATCATTTTTTAAGTACAAATCTGTGTATTCCCCAAGCGTATGTATATTAAATGCTTGCCAAACAGCTTGTGCATGTCTGTAATCATCATCGGAAATATGCTCTAATTTAATTGAATTATAAAAATATTCCTTAGGAGGCAGTTGCTCATCCTCATACTTTGACCATGAATCCATATAGTCATATGGATAAACACCTTTATGTTTCAATAAATGCAAAGCTTCCGTATCGGTTATTATACTTGATAGATTGATAAAATCATTAACATCCAAGCTTTTACTTAATTCATCCAGACTTGAACTTAGGAACTGATATGAATCAATAAACTTCATTTGAATAGGGCGTGCTGTGTTTCTTGGCTGAATAAATTTAGTTATAGATGTGTATTTTTCTTTAGATTTTGCTATTATCTCAATACGACCTTTATATTTTGCTAATTCTTCAATGAATAAATGGCTATCATAACCTGCTAAATTATGAAAAACAATGGGTACAAATTGACACATTTTGTATTTCAAATTACACAGGGAATGTGCTGCACCTCTGTATTCGGAAGTAACATGATCATGGTCTCGAACTTTATCTCCAAATAATAATTCTTTGCATATAAAACATTCAATAGCATTTTCAAAACTAGTTTTTTGTTCACGAGTTAATGGTTTCATAGGTTTAACTTCGGATAATATAGTATTTATCCAAGTTACATCTTTAATCAGCCAACTGATAAAAGTTTCAACGCAATCAGGACCTCTATAAGTAACGTATTTGTTTAAACTTGGATCGTATGAGCAACATATATAATAAGCAAAACATGCTGGAACATGTAATTTAAACTTTTGGGTGTTATGGTTCTCAGTGTTTTGTTCAGAATAGTTTTGCAACATACTTTCAAAGTCAGCATAGATTATAAAATTAATTTTTTGTTGTCGCTCATAATTTTTAAATTGTATCATGCTATTCATTTCAGGTAGTATAGTCAGTACATTAGTACAATGATGGGTACTATATTTCAATTCACTCGAGAAAAATTGCAAACAGGAATCACAAAAATGAATTTTACCTTTATGATAACTTATTTGATTTCGGACTAGTCGCACAAGATGTTTAATCAAACAATAATGTCCTTTATTATAACGCTCAATGAACAGTAAGTTAATGTGATGTTTTTTCTTAGTACTAGTTAAATATAGAGGTCCAGTTATGGTACATTTACTATCTAAACCATATATATTAATACTAATACTGGGATTGCATTTCTCAAATAACTTTATATCATTCATCGATGGTGGAAATGACATACCCTGTGTATTCAGAACTGTTGAATAGTGTGGGTAGGAAGAAATTCTACATGGATTATGTTTAACAGGGTATAAAGCAGCAATAATGCTCCACAAAAAACAATGATCATCATTATTCTGAATATTTAAACAGCATTTTTAATTTTTTATTACTGGTGGTAATTCTATAAAGGTACCTCCTCTCATCGGATTGTATTTATTTATATTAATTTCTAAATGGCTAAGTGTAAAAAATGACCAACCAGAGTCACGCTGTTCAAACTCGGTTAGTTTCCTTTTTAGCACTTCTAAAGAATTCTTGTGAAAATCATTTAGATCAGAGTTTTTATAAATTACTATCAATTTTGTATTAAAAGATTTCAATAACTGCTCATTTGTTTTTGCTAATAAGAAGTAAGCAAATAATTTCCAAATTGATTTTAATACAATTATGATTTTCCAACGATATTTCAATAACTTTTCTAATATCACTTTGTGAATCATTCAAGAACGCTTCAGGTGTAACATATTCTATTTCCTGAGCGGGACTTAAACGATAAGTAACAATTCTGTTTTTAAAAGCAGTCGCTATTATTTTAATATTATCAAATTCAGTTTTCAATAAACAGTTTGACTTGTGTAAGTTAGTTCTCATATGATATTTAAATTTATGTTTCGGTATTTCAAGAAGGCATTTATCACATCTCATTATTTCATAAGCTGATGCAATGTTCGATGGTTCAACTGAAAGAAAACAAGAAATAATATTGTTGACATTTTATTACCTTAGAAGAAATCTTAAAAACTATTTGAGTACAGTTAACGATTAATAAGATTGTCTACTATTATTTATTTTAATTAAAGGTATGATTACAATGGTTTAAAATAAATGCTTATGTAACTAAAAAATATGAGGAACAATTTCATTAATAATAAGTACTAATAAATGTTTTTGGAATCCCATTGAATTCCTTACGTGTAGCGCTAATGAATTTAGTTAAGTGCGCCCATGCTTCTGTGCCTACATCAGTTTGGTTTTTAACCGTAATAACAGAATGCTGCCATCTATTAATAGGCAACACTTTATCTATGTCATCGCATTTATACACCTTTACTTCAACGTAGTGCGAACCAGTTTTAGCAGTGTGCGCTTGCCTGCTATAGCCGTTCGCAATCCTACTGCTAATATATGAATATATCGGTGTTTTTTTACCCCTTGGTGCTGATGAAGTACTAGGCTGGTCTTCATCCTCGCTGTCGTCACTCCCGAATAATTCAGCAGCTGTGGGCAGGCTCGGCAACTTAGCGGGGTTTATTCTTGTCTTCTTAGACTGCCTGGATGTTGATGGAGCCGCAGTGGGCAGCCTGCTTCGCTTTTTCTTAGGTGGTATCTCAACCGAAACGGCCTCAGAAGTCGTCTCAGGAACCCCCACGCTTGGAGAGTCGTCCTCTGACAGGAACAGGTCGTCTGCTAGCTGAGATATCTTGGACCTGAAATAATAGAAATATTCGATTAAAAATAATTTACATAACATATAAACATATTGGTAGGTAATAAGACTACAATGGAGAATATACAATGGAGTCAGGTTTGATACAAAAAAGTGTGACAACTGCGATCTATGGCGTACAAAAACACGCTTCTGCCTGCCCTTAATGGCATACAGGTACTGTAAAATAAACGAGGAAAAAAATACTTACATTTTAAAAGATGATGATGAAGATGAAGATGATTCCTCACAGTTTAGAACGTGCGTTGATCTTCCTTCGAAGGATGAGGGCGCAATAGTGCTCCACAATTTCTATCGATGATTTAAATACCTTTCCATGATGTATTGATGCATGCCCAAAAATGGTAAACGCAAACACGAGAGCAAAATATTGCAAAGATAAACTAAATTAATATACTAACCGAACGACCCGGAGTTACCTCATTATTTTATTACTTCGTTACCTACAGTTTAATTTAGTTTTATGAATTGTACAAAAACTATGGGAATCTTTATAAAAATATATAATATATATTTTTATATACACATATGACGTTAAGCAAAGACTACTATTGACTAACTATTAAATTACATAAGTACTTTAAGTATTCGTTGCTCTATTAAATTGCTTAGGCTAGCAAATAACCCTATCCGTATGATAAACCGCATACCCCTCCCGACTTTACATGCCTTATATTTATTCGAGTTTTTATCATTAGGTAAATGTATTCGGTAGAACAAACAGACATTCCAACTTAAAGTATTATTAGAAATGTAACGTCAACAATGCAACTGTAGGTGTCAGATCATCGCAGGGGTTAGATTTCATCTAACCATTTTTGGATAGCAGAAGAAATCTCCACAACAAAGTTATTATTTTCAACCTTATGAACACAATTTTTTTACACAATTTTTATATAAATTGCTCACACTTATTCGAAACGACATTCGATTTTTAAAACTGCATTGTTCAGTACGTACCGCATCGTGCGCTCTACAATGTCGGTAAGTTATTTTTTTTTACGAATTTTGTTACATAAGTAGCAAATCATTCTTATATATTATTTTAATCACAATATTTTATCATTTCAGGATTCGGAGGAGCTGTTTAACTTCATACCTTTAGAAAAGGTTCCTGCTCAAACACACGCAGTAAATCAAAAATATCTGGGTCTTGCTGAAGCATCTCGCAAAATATCAAAGAATAAACGAATGGCATATTCCTACATAAAAAAACCTGTAACAAGGCCTTCGAAAATCATAAGAATACAAATTATTGATGCAGAAAATTTCGATCAGAAGGATGGTTCATTCTGTAATCATCATTGTGAAGCAGAAGTTTGTGCTCAACACGTCGTTAAAAGCATTTTAATGGATGACATATTGTCTAGCACCAAAGAATTAATCAATAAAATTCAGGAGAACATGGAGAACTCCTAGTTAATATAGCTAAGTAGATGTGTTTTAACGTGGTTAGTACCTAAGCCTCTCAAATGCTACACCTACTTATGTTAAAACCGGTTATATTATGGGGTTATCTGTTGAAGACTATTTAGTAAGTACAGTTTAATATGTTTAGTGTGTGTGTGGTTAGTTTATAAGCCCATCAAATGCTGTAATAAAAATGGTGTTATATCTATGTCTACTGTGCGGGACTACTGGCAATAGTATACTTAGTACTATCCTTACTTTTTATTGTAAGTAATTGAAATAATGGTGTAGTCTCCTAAAATACACAGACTTGTTAAATTGTATTTTTCTAGAAAGTATAAAAACTATGTAATTGTGTTTTATCCCTCAAACGTAATGAAATAATAAATGCATACTTATTTGAAACTTTTAAATTGGTTTTTATTTAAATTCCTTTTCATTTAAATTCATTTGGAAAGTACTCCAGTACTTAATAAACTCGTGCACATCTACACAACATAAACAAACAATCACAAACATTATACCCGTAGGTGTCATCTGAACTTCACCTTTCGTTTTTGCTAGCGCAAACCAATTCTAATTATGGGATCAACGGAGCGCCGAGTATTATAAATTGTTTACTATGACATTATGCACCATTCAATTCCTGCAACTGTATTGAGAAGGTGGTATCGTTTTATAATGAAACTTTATTTATCTTAATCATGCAATTTACCAAGTCACAACCTCTATTATTAAAATGAGGAATTAACTCACTGGTAATGTGAGTAAAGCTCATAAAGTAGTTCAATATTTTAAAACACATTTGACGCCACGTTTGGCGAATTGGTTAAGAGGTCATTTCGTTACATCACAAAGTAGGTTAAACAGATGCTGCTACTTATAAATGTGTCAAGCGTCGCGGGTTTGATTCCCGCATGTAACAAATAAGTATTAGTTTACGATGAGACCGTATTATTTTCTAAATAGACGGTGAGCAGCTAGTTACTGATGTAAGTATAATTGGGGCGATCTGGATCACGATCTGAGCGAAGCGAAGTGATCCAGATGCCCCAATTATACACTACTGTTGATAATGCATCATACTTTTCATCTAACCAGCGTGTCACAGTGGATCTGCTAGGAATCTTGTAGTGAGGTGCCGTAACTTTCAAAAGATTCTTGAAACCTTCATTTTCAACTAATAAAAAAGGCTGATTGTCTTTACAGATCATGAACATTATTGCATTATTAATTCTTTTAGTTTTGTCACCAGTAGAAGTATATGCGTATATTTCTCCAAAACTACTTTCGATTGACCTCTGGCGTTTAAAAGGCAATTCCCTAGTATAATCAATCTTTTGATCAGTTTGAGAATTGTTAGTACTTATCTCGCTAGTATCCATTGGCTGCGACGTTGAAGTTGAAGGCAACAGTTGATGTTCGTTAACGGTAGATTTCGACATCGTGATTGTTTGGGGTTCGGTCGGGATGGCTCGTAATTCAAAGAAACTGCGTTGGACTATCTTATTTAATTTATTTTATAAGACTTCCAGATTACATGACACAGGTTGACAAGGGAGAGACCGGATACCCTCGTGCCATAGATAATTAATATATTTTATTTAATCATAGACTACAACATGCCCCTTTTTAAAAGAAGGCTGTCAGACTGACATTGACATAGACATTGACAACTATTTGACAAGTGACATAATATAAACATAACCCTACTTTGCTAAACAAAGTTACGTTGTTACACAAACAATAACAATTTACATTGAAAAATTATAGTCAATCGTATTAAAATCATTATAAATATAGTTACACAATAATATCTTATTATGAATTAGTGAGTGCATGTCAACATTACAATAAAAGTTACAATTTACAATTGAATTACAGTATGTCAATATTCTTGTGAAATTATCTTATGTTCTATCTTCCCCTAGAACTATATTGTCTTTCAGCATTTACAGTTTCATCATTACATGGTAAAGGGGACTGTTCTCCACTACTTGGTATACTTAATTCACTTGGACTTTGAAGTAAGTTCTCAAAGTTTCTATATTGAGAAGACATTGGACTTTCGATATCAAATTCGTTATAATCATGTAGACTTCAGGTGAAACTATTGTTTCATCGACATTAACAAATATAGGTGACTTTATTATGTTTTCTGACTGACTAGGTGATTTTATTATGTTATCTGACTGAATTTCAGACTGAGAATAATCATCAACATTTATAGGTTTAAGTGACTTTGATTTTATTATATTTTGAGATTGTTTTTCAGACTGACCAGAGTGATTTGACTCTATTGATAAAAATGAATCTGAATCATAGCTCAGTTCATGACTTTGACTTGACTCTGGACTTGGTTCATGATAAGTGGAGATGAATATATAACTATCATCCTCCTCTTCTAAAACTTTTGACTTATTTAGTTTATTATTTAGTTGACTATTCCTACGGTAAGTAGTATTATTACAATCTTTGACATTATTTGGACTTGGCATTTTTAAAATTGCTTTTACCTTTGACTGATCAGGTGATACACCTTCATTGTTGAAAATATGACCTACATAGCGAATTTCAGACATACCAAATTGACATTTGGATTTATTGAACTTCAAATTGACTTCAGACGCTCGCCTGAGTAACAATTCTAGTCTTTCATTATGCTCTTCAATAGTAGAACCATAAACAAGTATATCATCTACAAATATAATTATACCTGGTAAATCTCCAAATGATTGTTGCATAGTCCTATGGAAAATTTCACCACTAGAGTTAATTCCATATGGCAGTCTTAGAAATTTGTATCGACCGTATGGACTGTTGAATGTACAGAGGTCACTACTTTCCTCGTCCAAACATATAGTCCAATAACCTGAGCTTGCATCCAATTTTGAAAAAATTGATGCACCTGCAACTTTAGACCTAAGATCATCGAATGTTGGGTACGGGTAATGAGGACGTTTTATAGCTGCGTTTAAGTTTCTAGGATCAAGACATATTCTCAATTTACCATTAGGTTTTTCAACTAAGACAATTGAGTTTACCCATTTAGTTGGCTTATCAACTTTTTCTATGACCTGTAATTTTTCCATATATTCTAATTCCTCTTTAAGACGTTTTTCTAATGAATAAGGTATTCTCCTGACTGGACAGACTTTAGGTGTAACACTACTATCAATATCTAGATGAGCTTTGTATGGTAGACAACCTAGACCCTCAAATGTTTTAGCATATTTAGAAACAATTTCTTGTACTGACCTTTGTTGAATTCCATATATTCTTTTCACAATACCCAATTTTTCACATGAATTCCATCCTAATATTGTTTTACATTCACACTCAACAACAACAAAATAAAGTTTTGCGGTTATTTCATTTTCAAATTTACAGTTAAGAATACATGTACCTAAATTTGGCACTAATTGTCCTGAAAAAGAAAAGATTTTATCATTTGTTCTTGAAATATTGATTTTTGAGTGGGAACTGGACGTAATTTTATCTAACATTTTCTTACTAATGACATTTGTATCTGCACCTGTATCAATTTGACATGTAAGTTTGAAATCATTACAATAAACATTTATTTGCCAATTTTTTGTGGATTCAGAATTTTGAATTGAATTAATAACAAAATTATTAGAAAAATCTTTTGACATTGACTGTTCATAAGAAATATTACCAACCTTATGGTCTGATTTCCTGAAAAAGCAAAATTTGGCAAAGTGACCTTGTTTTTTACAATTATTGCAAATTATGTCCTGTGCTGGGCATTTATATTTGTGAATTTGTCCACATCTAGTACAGTTCCTGTCTGATGATTTATTTCTGTTGATTGATTGATTTCTTCTCTGACTATTGTTTCTTCCATGACTATTGTTTCTATGTACCATATTACTTCGATGGGTTGATCGACTTCTATTTTTATAGTTTTGTTTTTGCTCTTTGATCCCTTGAACAACTTCCTTTTTAATTTCTTGGCTGTTTCATTTATTTGATCTCTCTTGAGACAATTCTCAACTTTTTGCTATTTTCATCACCTTTACAACTGTAAGATTTTCTTCCTGTAAGAGTCTTTCTTTTATGTGTGTGCTAATCATGCCTATTACGAGCATATCCTTGATCAATTCTTCTTTTAGATTACCAAATTCACATGTGGTAGCTAGGTTATTCAATGTGGTCAAGTATTCATCCAACGATTCATCAGTTTTTTGGTTTCTTGTGAAAAAATTATACCGTTCTACCGTTACATTTATGTGAGGACTGAATTTCTCGTCAAATTTCTTTAGGATGTCGTCTAACTTTGTTGTATTTCTATCTATATTAAAACTAGAGATGAAACGGATATCCGGCAACTATCCGTTATCCGGCCTATCCAGCGTAAAAATACTATCCGGCCGGATGCCGGATAGTAACCAACATCCGGCCAGATACCGGATACAATAAAAGACGAAAATATTAGGACATTATTTAATTATTACACCGAAACAAAACATAAAGGACCATGCAAAAAAATGTATGGGCAGTGTCCCATCCCATCAACAGACATGGGACAAGTTTCAATATCATTATTACGTCCCATGAAAAGTCAGTACCAATTTTTAGTTCGGAATTCGACGGGGTTTTTTTTTTAAAAAGACTTTTGACAAAAATAAAGTATTTTTATTTTAAAATAAAAAATTACATTTTAGACGATAATTACAAAAAGCAATTGTTCAACTAGACATTTTAAGTATTAATAACACAAAAACAATTGTGCAAGTAGACACTTAATAACAACAGAACTATTATCCAGACAAAAATAACGTTATATTATTCATCTATTATAATAGTCGATAACATTGCCGCTGGTAGATTAAAGTCGATATGTCGACCTTTGCCCATATACCATATAATTGATATTATATGGGCACAACTTCCAACCGTACGCGCCCCTGTTAGGCATGTGCAATACCACTGTTCAATAGCACGTCTGCCAGTTTCACTTCGGTTTATTAATATGTAACAATAATAAACGCGCGATCTAACGTGTCGAGATTGTATTCTTCCTCTAATTAACCAGACATTATCTTCTCGAATATTATACCTTGGCAAATCAGTTAGCTGGTTTTCTCGAAATAATTCAATATAATAAATTCCATTCCGAATATGTTCCGCACAGTAGGATTTTGCAAGTTTTATATGGTAGGTCCCCAAGGCGAATAAAATGATATCATCATCAGTCAGTTCTGGAAAGTCCTCAAGATGTGGCATGGTGGCCTCCATCGTCACAAAGTTAACTCTTTGTCTGTTAAGATTTTTGCCTTCGACATAATTTTTCAAAAGGTTAGGTTGATGAACCTTAGTTTGAATTATTTCAAAGAATTCCGGCGCAAGCCTGTGGTCTGTAGCAACACGGTAATTAGCATTTATTAATGATGCTGCTATGCGGAAATCGACAAACATGTTTGGCAAAGCTCGGTTAAAATAAGTTTGTTTTAATAACTTAAAACGGTTTTTGAATTTGCCGTTAACCGCCTCCACAATCCATCTACACACAGTCACCAACCGAGAATCATTTGCCTTTTCTGTTGATAGCTGGGTCGCGTTCCTGTCCTTGGTAGGTGGCATGTGAGGTTCATAGCCAAGGGACTCAATATCATTAATACTGTCCCTGAAGCCCCTGTCCAAAATAAAGACGTCCTCTCTGTGTAGTAACCAATGTAGTAAGTGCTCCTCGTCATTCATTATGTTCTGCATAATAGTTGCATCTGATGTTGTTGCAGGAAAAGGGCCTATGACATCTATGATATATCCATCGCTGCTTACTAAAATAAATGGTTTCAATAAATTGCGAAACTTGTGGAGGCTATAAGTTTTTCTTTGAAATAAATAATTAGTGCTTTTTTCAATATATACATATGTGCCATCTGCGATAATAATTAACTTGGTGTTGTTTTCATTTCCAAAAATATGTTTGGGCAAAAATAGATTTCTCTCTAGAAGCTCATCTCTAGAAATATGACCTATACCAAGATGTCTTGGTACATATTGACCTGTCAAGCATTGTCGCGCTATTTTTAGGCGATATTCAAACACTTGACGTGTTACGCCGAAAAGCGTAGCTAGTCGCTCGTTAGGTTCTCCAGTTCGTATTTTCGTTAAATAAGCTCCGAGAACTGATCGGGGATGTCTGCATTTTTCTGCGAGCGATGGCGTTTCTTCCAAAATGACGTTGAACTTCTCTAAAGTCAATCCAGTCCAAAACATAAGTTCACTATTATTCAGTGAAGATAATGTTTCAAAATCGAATCTTGTCCTATTGTTGATTGCTTCAATTAACATGTTTGTCATGTTACTAAAAAATGAAGCATTAAAATAATGTGTAACATTTACATTATCCAGTAACTCTTCAAAATCATAGTTATTTAAATGTTCTTCACATATTCGCGAACTCGGTGGAATATATAATCAATAATGACATACCAAATGTAGCTTGAAAGACACAGGAACTCGTCGTAGATTTTCATGTCTACATTGCCTATACATACAGAGCCGTGAAGTGTTCGGTGCACGTACGTAATCGCGAACATAGAAACGAGCATCATCCTCTGGATTGTCCTGAGGATCATTGGGGGCTTCAGCAACATTGGGGGCTTCAGCAACATTGGGGGCTTCAGCAACATTGGGAGCTTCAGCAACATTGGGGGCTTCAGCAACATTGCGGGCTTCAGCAACATTGGGGGGTTCTTGATTGTCAGCATCTAAAATTATTTATTTATTTATTACTAGCTGTCCCGGCGAAGCTAGACTGTACTTAGTGATGAAATAATTTATTTTGATAAGGATTAATAGCACAGATGTAATTACCTTCTACAATGGGAGCGTTCTCAAGACGTAGTTGTCCACCGTCATTATTATTGGCTCTCTGCCAGCATCTATGGCATACTGCCATTACGTTATTGAATACTACCTGAAAAGGGAAAAAATGAAGATATCAGCATATGTGTGTTTTTGTAATAAGCAGAAGTATTTTTTCTGTGTTATATTGATTATATCGGTGTTATATGTGTGCTTGTCAGTTGTCTAGAACTCGGAACACAATCTACACTCACTTTTGGACTAGACTATAAAAATATTAAGGTGAGATTAAATAATTATGCAGGTAAAAATATCTCATTCCTCATAGGAATTATGGCCGGACGATTGAGTCGTTCCTAACGTAAGCTATACTTTAAGTGCTATATTTCTATTCAAGCAATTCTAAAATGTATCATATAGTATCGTAGCAATGTTCTATCTGCTTATATATTCTAACTACATGACACTTATTCTTATTCATTATACGTATTCTACATAATATCTAAAAGTTATCGATATATGTATAATAAATCAGTAAATAAATACAATGACTGTGACTTACTTGTGTCAATCCATTTTGCAAAATGTAGGCCGCTAACTCAGGACTACTATGAAGCAATGTTTCTTGTAATATATGTCGTCTCTGTCTTAAAACAGATCTAGGACACATTACACATTGGCGTCCAGTCTCCATATTTATAAATCACAGTCCATTAAACGTGCCGGGGTCATCGAGTAGCAATCAAAAGGTCCAATAAACAAGCAGAGGTTAGTAATAGTCGCAAACAAGCCGATAACGCACAAATAAACAACGCGAACACAGCAGAACGTACTAGCCACGACTGAGGGAGGTGCGCGGGCGCAGGCGTCGAAAGGGTGCGGTCGGGGTAACGGAGCAAGGAGGGAGGGTAAAGTACGTCTTGCGGCTGTTCTCTCTCGAGTTTTTTTAGTTAAATAGTACATTTTTAATTCGATTCTTAATACTTAATAAAACTGTATAAGTATAACATATTTTTTTTTATTGCACGATAACCCCATATCCTACAGTGATGTCGCCATAGTAAAAAATAATCATAATGTCGAGATGTATTTAATGAGATATGTTTGGCATCTGTTGATGATATGGGACGATTTTTTGCATAGTCCTTTACCACCAAAACAATGTATGCGTGAAAATTATTCAAATAAGATTTAGTATTCAATATTCATAGTGCACTAGAGGCAGATTATGGTGAATGAACACCAACTTCTCTGCGTTAACAGGCAACAAACGGTTTCGCTTCTCCTCATAAATAAGTCCAGCTTCGGAAAAAAGTCTTTCGCTGTAAACACTGCTACATGGTGCTGAAAGATAAATTCTGACAAATTTGCTCAAGACTGGATACTGCCTCTTATTAGCTGACCACCACTTGTATGGATCTTGATTGCGATCAATGCGCACCGATTTTAAGTAAAAGTCAATCTCATTTGCTACTGAATTCTTTTTTTCTTGATCTTGTAACTGACTGCCGCTATTCTCATATGCGACCTCGTCAAAGCAATCCCAGAAAGTGTCGTGAGCTTCACGAGACACAGCTGACCCTGCATTGTCTTCTTCTCTACTTCTTTTAGCTGGTGTCGATGACGAGTCGCTACTGAGGGAAGACTCGTCACAAGACATTTTTATATATTCCAATAAAATCTTTTGGCGTGCTCTTTCAGCTTCAATCACCCCCAAGTAGTTTGTCTTAAATCGGGGATCTAAGAAAGTTGCGATCAAATAATTAGGATCTTGATTTAAAGAGCTGAAACGACTTTCTAATTCGGCTTTCAAGGTGGCTCTCATGTGTGGCAAATCAGGAGTTCTTTGCTCAGTTTCATTTTTATCTAAATATTTCTTTAAAGCAGCAACGTGTGGTATTACTTCCGATACGCAGGATAAACCAGAACTTGTTATTTTGGTTATTTCTTCGAAAGGCTTCAATAGTTTAACGCATTGTTCCATTAAACACCATTCTTGAGGCGTCAAACTGGCGAGTGTAACGTTATCCGCAACATATAATGACAAGGCTCGCTTCTGTTCTAGCAGGCGCTCTATCATATAATAAGTTGAGTTCCACCTGGTGCTAATGTCCTGCACCAATTGATGTTCGGGCAAATTAAATTCTTTTTGAATTTTGAGGAGCTTTTCTTGAGCTAAGCCTGAGTGGTTGAAGTGCGTTACAAGTCTTCTACCAGTAGCGATCATTGTTGTTACATCAGGCTGTGATTTGAGCGACTCACTTATAGCTCTCTGAAGAGTATGTTTAAAACAGCGAGCAGAATCATACTCGGCTACTCGAACACCTTTGACCATGTTAGCACCACTGTCATGAACAAGTAAATGTATTTTACTGTGGTCAATATCCCATCGGCCCGCGATAGCGTTAAGTTCCTTTGCTATATTTTCTCCGGTATGAGAACCAGAAAAAGGCAACATCGCAAGAACCCCGTGTTCCAAGTCAAAATCAGGAGACAGCCAATGAGCTGTGAAGCTCAAAAAGCTGGCATTGTTGTGTAAACAAGTCCAAATATCTGAAGTTACAGAAATACCAACAGCACTTGAAATATTCTCTTTAATTTTGTCATGTATTCTGTCATATATGTCAGGGATGATTTTCTGTGCAATGTATGTGCGGCTTGGCATTTTGTATCGGGGTAAAGCTTGTTGTAGGAGTCGGGTGAATCCTGTTCTTTCTACAACAGATAGCGGCTCATTGTCAAGAGCAATCATTTCTGCTATCAAATAGTGGTATTTCTTCGCTTTTGCGTCGTTTACGTCCCAAAGTAATTTCTTCTCGAATGATTCTGGCACAGTTAATTGCTTTGTAGTCGTAGCTGAAGATGAACTGGTTCCAGGAATGGGTACTATCTTTGACGGTGTAGCAGTTACATTAATATCTGCCTGGCCTTTGCTTATTGCTTTATATTCGTTTGGATGTTTTGATTTTAGGTGATTTTTCATAGCAGAAGTACCTAGAAAAAATAGAATGGCAATAAATAAAAATGGCAGCAGCGTTGTCTTTCATATAAATTTATTCACGACATCAATACGCGCATTCTCATCAGAATCAAACAAACAAGTACAAAATTGCAATTTACAATTAACAAACACTTGGGTTAACGAGTAATTGAAAACAAAAGTTGAGTTTTATTCGGTAATACATACCTGCCTTTTTACCTTCCCCACCACGAGAAATGTTAACATTACACAACGTACACACGGCAAACTTAATATTATCAGCACTTATTTCAAAATATTCCCATAACCGGGATCTTTTCTGTGACAAAGCCATTTTCGTATTTATGTGTCATACATAACCTCAAACAATACACTCGCTAGCTGCACTTCACAAGAGATAACTCGACCATTTCAAATTGAACATCACACTCTATTGATCCGCTATCGAATTTGACACCTTTAAACAAAATTGTGTTATACTTGTTTAACAATACCACAGGAATCGATCTAGATGGCGCTGTTTACTTACCAACACACTCGGATCGGACCGAGCCAACACAATTACTTGCAACGAGAATGACCAGGTGTGTCAAAAAGTACACTATAGGTGCACAAGATGGCTCTGCTGAAACAATATCGAACGGCCGGATATCCGGCGGCCGGTTATCCGGCCATCCGGCCAGAAGGGCAGCCGGATAACCGGCATCCGGTATCCGGCCAAACAGCTATCCGTTTCATCTCTATAAAACTATTAAAAATTTCAATTCCGTCATCACCAATTGCATTTAGGAAAATTGCTGTCTTTTTCGAATCCGTTACTTTAATTAAATCATTCGCTTCACTGAAAATTTCAAATCTAAGTCTCCATTTTTTCCATTTTTCTGCCGCATTGTCGCCATTTTGTATGAGAAGCGGTTTCAATTGTACAAGGAACGCTTTGTCCGCCATGTTGATGACTTGGGTGACTTGTAGTAAAAATTTTTACTTACGATTTGCTTGACTTTGACCTTTTCCTTTTAATTTTCTTTAGACACAACTTCTGACACCATGTTTGGGGTTCGGTCGGGATGGCTCGTAATTCAAAGAAACTGCGTTGGACTATCTTATTTAATTTATTTTATAAGACTTCCAGATTACATGACACAGGTTGACAAGGGAGAGACCGGATACCCTCGTGCCATAGATAATTAATATATTTTATTTAATCATAGACTACAACAGTGATATTATCTCGTTTTGAAGAACTTGGGATAGGATTTGACAAATCTGAATCTTTTGTAAGAGCAGCAGCAGCAGTATTTTTATTTTGGAAAACTTCCAGATAGACAGCTTTATTAATATTTTTTATATGAGCCATTGCATTGGAGGTATTGCCAGCCGTTTTAACATTTTTTTGACATAGCTTGCATCTGGCTGTTTTCTCGTCATTTTTTTCGTAATATTGCCAAACAATACTTTTTTTAGTTGGTGGCATGTTGAGAGAAATCGTAATTTCTGAAAAAAAGAGAACAGCATGAGAAAGACAAAGAGTAACAGTCACAAAAATAATGAAATAAAAAATAAATCCATCGAAATAATTAATCGACTATGCCCCATCCCTAACACTCTTGAAAATAAAAACAAAATGGTCAATTGACCACAAGATAATTAAAACTACATACTGGGGAATTTCATACAAATACTAAAGCATTCAATTATTTATTGTTTCATGCTAATAAATAGTAATCTTTGATAGCACTTTAAAATCACGTTATACTTACTGTATGAATCGTAAACTGTAGTAAACAAAACAGATAATAATTGTCACAGCTTGCTTCTTTTGTACAACTGAATAGTGACCGTTTTTATATATCTTTATGCACACTAACTGTATTTACACATTTTGTAAACTGTATTAAACAAAACAGACAACTTTTATTTATAGGTTATTTTGTACTGAGAACGAAGCGAGTAATCACAAACACAAACCACAGATTAATTAAAGATATAGTACGAAGCCACAGATCATAAACTAAGTAGGTAGTAATTTATTTTATTTTATTTTATTTATTATGGGACAATAAACAGCTACAATATATAATGTTTACATATAACAATAATACTTATAGTTTTAACAATATTGCAGCCCACGACATTATCCGCATGTAAACAACATTAGGATCAGGTAAAAAGTGCCACTAGAGTATCATTACTCAGATATATTACTTAAATAAAAATAAGAAAAATGATTATTAAAATACAATTTTAAAATACAGTACAATTAATTCATTAAGTATCTCAAAAGGGAAAAAATAAAACTATAAATATAAATTTATACAGATTATAAATTACTACTAGTGTAGAAGTAGAGACGGAGAGTAGAAGAATTTCGTGTCTTTGAGTTTTATTATTGTGAACAACTTCATTTACAGACAGATATAATCATTTTATAAAAAAAAAGAAATGGAATGTGCTTTTAATTTCTCCCGATAATTGATATATCGAATGAAATATATCGATTGTACGTACCGATACTAGATGATTCGATAATATCGGGTTGCATCGATATATCGCGTACATATATCGATATTTTACGAAATATCGATTTATATCGTGCACTCCTAGATCAAACCTACCCCGCGCGCAGTCGCTCGTAAGCTTTCGTTGCGACCGTGTTACTTGTGATTACCTCATTTTCACCACTGAATCTGCTTATTGTGACGAACTTGGCTTACGTTTATGGACACCGATTTGTGCTTTGTGGACTAAATATGGATAGAAACAACTATTGTGTGAGTTGTGACCGTTCACTGGCACGAAGACAGCATCATGTTCTCTCAGCTGAATTCCTTGAAACGCGTCGAGCGTTCGTGGAGTATATGTTCAGCACCATTGGGCCACAACAAGAGGTATGTACCACTTTGAATAGTTATAGTTACCTAAAAGGAAGTCAAAACAATAGGCAATTAAAAAAAAACTAAACATTCTCAGTTACTTATCTTTATGCCTTTTTATCCGATTAATATCAGTATTGGATAGATATAACTGTTTCCAGAAGATATACTTGTTATTGAAATTGCTTTAACTCCGACATGATCACATGAGCGAATTCAGAGGCTAATCGTCATCGATCATTTTTTTTAAACTTCTGTGGATTACAAGATTATTGTGTGCTGTACGCAACGCGGTGATTGGCTATTTCAAGGTTAAGCAACGAGATTTACTGGGGTGGTGTGTGTCATCTATTGTTTGTTCCCCGCAGCATCGTCATAACAGATAAACGATGGCCTATCTTTTGTAATATAATACAAAGCACTTCAACTGCTACAAATTTACTATTTGGATCCACAATTGCCAACAATACAATTGAAAAGTAATCTTTATAGTTAAAAAATAGCGATCCACTGTTCTTAGGTGCCTTAACACGCACATCACCATCATCGTCATATCAGCCAAAAAACGTCCACTGCTGGATATTAGCCTCCCCCAAGATTAGCCATAATCGCCACGTTTGGCAGGCGGGTTGGCGCACTATGGTGGTCAAATGCATAGAGAACGCTATGGCCCATTCTCTAGTAAATCCTTTAGTCGCCTTCTACGACACCCATGGGAAGAAATGGGATGGTGCTATTCTTTTACGTCTGGCACCACACGGAACACCCACATGTTTACCATCAATTCCACCAATGCAATTAGGTATATTCCATTTTTGCCAAAAATGTTGTTCAATGCATTTGAAATCGTCCTGTGTGGGCGTTTGCAATAAAATTGGCACTAATTTCTGCCTCATGATATTAAGTACACGTTTCACAATTCGGAATATGTAGGATACTGATATACAGAATGACGTTGCGCCATTTACAGGCCGCCGAGTCTAAATAAGAGTCTGTTTATAAGTGAACTATCGCGACTATTATCCTGTTTTCCAGTGAAAAAGAACTGTGTTTTAATTGGTGACATGAACATAAATATCGACAACTGTAACGATTTTATTGTCCAACATTATCTTAACTTGTTATATGAGCTGGGGCTAGAATGCTGCATTACTCAGTCTACTAGAATTGAAACAACATTTGAATTTAAATTATTTATTTTTCATGTTCAAAATGTCTGCCGTGATTCCTAATACAAGCACGGCTCCGCCTTCTCACTTCTGTTGTTGTTATTTTCAACATCATCATTCATTCATCACCATTCATTGGAAAACAAAAAACCTCGACAAATGAAAAACATCTTGAAAACCTACTTTACCGTTGAAAAGTTTAGGATGCGAGAGGTGCCTACGTGTGGGTCCATCAAACAAAGACCTGTGTAAGCGAGCTAACCCAAATTTGATCGATAACGCACATAATCTTGCCTCTAAAAGATTGAGCGTTATTTTTTAGTGTAAAAACCTTTGAATGCATGTGAAAATAAATAGATTGAAATTTAAATGTAGAAATTTACGTAGATAAGGATTCGTCGGTTTCACCGGTGGCTAAGAATTTGTAACAGTTTTTTTTGTTTATTACAGGTGACGAATGTAAAAAGAAGTGGAAGGCTATCCGCGATGGATATCATAGATTTAGGAAAAAACATCAACTAGGTACAGGTTCAGCTGCTCCAAAACACTCAAAAGATGAGACACCTGCTGCTATCATTTTTGGACAGTGTTCCTCAACATAGATCTGGTGCTTCAAATGTACCTTCGTCACCAAGTATACAAGGTAATCCGGAGGATAGTGTGGACGATCTACTGAGTTCAAACAAACAAGAAGTATCCAAAGATTGGGTGACGTTTCATGCTGAGCTAGATAGTGATAACGACGACATAACTAAAGCTGAAGTAGCAAATGTACAGAAGACAAATTTAGATGTCAAAAAAAAGGGACCAAAAGAAGATGCCATTTTAAAAATTGGAATGATTTAGACCAAAAAAGACAGAGTTTAATTAAATCAATCATGAAAAGGAAAGATGATGACATTGAATTATTTGTCCGTCACATTGGTGAAGTGTAACGAAAACCACAATTAGAAAAAGCACAAGCATAGAAGCATTTATATGCAGTCCTCTCGGATTATGAGATAATGGCTGCCAAAAATTGAAAAAAAATTGTCTAGCTCCTCATCCCTTTCAACTTATAATTCAGACCAATCTACATCACTTTTAGACCTTTCATCCTCACAAAATAAACCACGAGCCAATGACAGCGATCAATCAAGGCCAAGAAGCGCGACACACGTACTGCCGTCAGATCTTGCTTTTCAACCTGGGCCAAGCAGCGCACCTCATATATCACCGTCAGAAGCTACTATTCAAACTGGCCCAGGGAGCGAACCACGTGGAGTACGTGTACTGTCGTCAGATTTTGCTTTTCAACCTAGGCCACGCAGCGCGCAACATAATCAACAATATCAGTATCAATTACCAGGACCAGTTCATTGTATACAAACAGGCTCCTATTTTCCTATAAGTAGCGTAGCCAAATCACCAGGGTCCCCGGATTTGTCCACTCAGGAGAAACAAGGCCAAATGACGATCGAAGAAGGCTTTGATTATTTTAACTTACCTTAATGTTAGATATAATTTTTCCTCCGCGGTAATAGCGTGTCGATTTTTCGGTTGGATTTCTTCAACAATTAAACTGAGTACAAAATCAAATTGATTTTTATTTAGACGACAATACTTTCGAAACTTTTCTTCCGCACCAATTATATAATTTTTAATCAAAATAGAATAGCTTCCTTCTCTGCATCGACTTTTATAAAAAAGATTAGGTGCATATCTTTTTTTTTTCTGATATAAAGTAACAACAAGTCGTCATCATCTTCCTCTTCTAAAAGATACATTAGTAAACTGTCGGTAGTGTTGTCCGACATTCTGTCTCGCACAAAGGTATTGGAGTGATTGAGGCATCGTTCTATGCATTGTGCAGCCGCGGCATGCCGACACACATAGATCGTTTTTCAGGATTTAGGCGGCCAAAATTATTTTATGTGATATTTACATTACAAAATAGTTACATAAAAGAATTCTGTTTTTGGAATAACTTATCGAAATTTGTGGCCTATAGCCGCATTTGTGTGCTGGGTTGGCGGGGAATGAAACCACTGGAGACTTCTTGCTTCTATATTTGGAGTACTTTGTTCTAGGTAGTTCGCCGCTGAATGTGTTGAATGACAAAAATGTTCCTATTTTTATACAATTTTGCAAGGATTTAAAATATCGATTTGACCAATCATAATTACAAAAAAGCGCGGGTAAAGGCGTCAGCTAATTAGGGATAGGCACAATATTATAAAAAAACGCGCGCAAAACATCAACCAATCAGAGCGAGGCACTATATTGAACATTTTTAACTTAAATACCTCGACCCTTTACCGTAACGAGGACCGCGCTACATTATTTGCGTTTTTTGCTAACTTTATTAATTTTACATAGGTAAAACTATATATAATCGGACTCTATGTAATAAGAACTATCTAAGAAAAATATAAAATCAACTAAGACAATATAAAATATAACATAAACACTTGAACTACTGCTTACCCCTAGTACTCAATCACACAACTTATACGAATTATTAAATTATAGTAAACTTATTCACTTTGTACTGTCTTATGAGCGTCTATGTATCACTTTATATACACTATTCTATTATGTACACTGTTCTATCGCTTGTCCCGCACATCACTCCCGCCGTGCGACCGCGTCGTATCAACTTCCGGTGCGGGCTCGTTGCTTGTAGTCAGGGGCAGGATCACTAGCTTCCTTACTGGCCGGCGCAGAACACCTCCCTTGGTCTGCACGTCCACCGTCCGCACGACGTTGTCGGGGCCTGGGTACGTAGCGACGACTCTCTCACGGATCCACACGTTGCGGGGAAGGTTCGGGTCGACGATTTGCACGAGATCGTTGACCTGCACTGCTTGACCTCGTCCATGGGGCTCCCGCCGGTGTTGGAGCTCAGGGAGGTACTCCTTCACCCAGCGTAGCCAGAAGATGTCCGCTAGCCTCTGCGCGGCTCGCCAGCTGGATCGTGAAAGGGTGTCTTGTTCGGTGAAAGTGCCTGGTTGTGGCACGCGCCCTGGCCCTCCCAACAAGAAGTGATTGGGAGTTAGGGCTTCTGGATCTTCTGGGCTGACTGAGACATGAGTCAGCGGACGACTGTTAACTGTATTCTCTACTTCCGCTAGTAGAGTCGTGAGGACCTCTTCTGTCGGATGACGCTCATGTAACGTCGCGGTGAGAGCCGTTTTGACGGAGCGAACCATTCGCTCCCAGGCTCCGCCCATAAACGGAGCTCCAGGCGGTATGTAGCGCCAGGAGATGGTCCTCTTCGCTGATTCTTCTGCAGTCGCTGCGTCGATCGCCTGTCGTAGTTCCTTGTCGGCGGCCTTCAGGTTGGTGCCGTTATCCGACCATATTTCAGTTGGGCAACCTCTTCGTGCGATCATTCTTCTAACTGCCATCACCGCGGAGTCGGCGCTAAGCGAGCCGGCGACTTCCATATGTATGGCTCGCATCGTGAGACATGTGAAGATGGCCACATATCTTTTTTGTCGAGTTCGTCCGACGGTCACTGAGAGAGGTCCGAAGTAGTCGACCCCAGTGAAGGTGAAGGGTCGCTTGTGATGAGCTAAACGACACGCTGGTAGGTCCCCGGTTCTTGGATGCGGCGGTACTTGTGTCTTCATTCTACAGAATAGGCATGTTCGCAGTATTGTGCGTGTGATAGGGCGCAGTCGTAGTACCCAATACTGTTGCCTACACTCGTTTACTGTGGCTTCTACACCAGCGTGATGGAGTTGTCTATGTACAGCCTGTACCCAGAGCTTGACCGTAGGATGATCACCGTCGATTACCAGCGGGTTCTTGGATTCTTCCTTCACGTCCTGGACCGCTCGAATACGGCTTCTGAGTCTCAGTGCGCCGTTTATGGACTCGACGCTGAGCTGGTGAAGGCGGCTTTCTTTGTTGATCGTTTTCCCGTTGTTCAGACTATCTATTTCTTCTGCGAAGGATTCTTCTTGAGAGGACCGCATCAGGAGTTCTTCGGCTGTCTTGAGCTGCTCGGCTGTGACTGGTAGCCGCTTCTTTCCACCTTGTGATGACTTTGCCATCGTGGGCGCCTGTTGTTTAACTGTAGCCTTGTTCTTCTTCCAGGTGGGATCTGCTTCTTTGTTCTTCTTCGTTCTTCTGTAGTTGACTCTATGTTTGGTGGCTCTGCAGAGTTGAATAAACTGCAGAACACGTGCTGTTGAGTATCGAAGTCGATCCCAGTTGGAGAACGTAGTTGGATCAGGCAGACCCTCTGCGAGCTTCAGTCTTCCCTTGTCGCTCACGTAATGCGTCTTCTCTTCATCGGAAGGCTCTTCTGGTGTTGTCCTTGCGGTCTCTGTCGGCCAAGAATCTTCAGTTTGGTATAAGAAGCCGGCCCTTTGAACCATCGATGATGTCTGTCGAATGTTGATGGTACGTCTCGAGTGGCGTCGTCCGCCACGTTCAGCTTTGTCGGAACCCAGCGCCAGTCGTTGACCTTGGAACTCTCTTCTATTGCTGCTAGACGATGAGCCACGTAGGGTTTGTATGAACGTGACCCTGTTCTTATCCAGGTTAGTACAGTCTTGCTGTCTGTCCAGAACACTTTGCGGTCAGGCTTCCTCTCGAGCTCTTCGACCACTGTCTCTGCGAGTCTAGTTCCCATGACGGCTGCCTGTAGCTCCAATCTCGGGATCGACGTCAACTTCAAAGGTGCCACCTTTGCTTTGGCTATGATGAGGGATAGGCCGACCTCACCGTCTGTCATCACTGCTCTCCAGAAGAGGACTGCAGAGTAGGCTGACTCGCTGGCATCACTGAAGACGTGGAGTTCTAGGGAGGCGGCGTCGCTGTAGTGGAGATATTGCCGCGGGATTGCTATTTCTTGCAGGTTCTTCAGATGCCCCATCCACATTTCCCACTGCTCTGCCAGGTCTTCGTCGATCTTGTCATCCCAAGCTGTTCCTCTGCGCCAAACTTCCTGGAGGAGTTGCTTCGCCCTGATTGTGACAGGCGAAGCGAACCCGAGTGGGTCGAAGAGTGACATCACTATTCTTAGTGCTTCCCTTTTTGTCGGCTGTTTACCTTCTATGAGTGTGGAAGGTATTCTGGCTAAGTTGAGGTTGAAGGTGAGCTCGTCTGAGTTGATTTTCCAGATGACACCCAAGACTCGTTCAGTCTTTTCTTCTGTTCTGTAGAGTTCCATGTCTTCTGTCTGGTTGTCTTCTCCAAGTGATTCTAGGAGTGACGCTGAGTTCGATTTCCATTGTTTCAACTCGAAGCTGGCCTTCATGTGTACCTCTCGCACACTCTTCGTGATGCGTTTGGCTTCTTCGAGGTTTCTGAAGCTATCTAAATAGTCGTCGACGTAATGCTTCTGTATGATAGCAGCTGCGGCTTCTGGGTGAGTTTTCTCGTGCTGTTTGGCGTTCATGTTCTTGACGTAGATTGCTGTCGAAGGGGAACTCGATGCTCCGAAGATTAACGACGTCATTCTGTACTCTTCTGAAGGTTGGTCGTCTCGTCGATCCCCGCGCCATAAGTACCGCAGTGTATCTCTATCTTCTGTTCGCAGCTTGACTTGCATGAACATCTCTTTGATGTCCGCTGTAACTGCGACAATGTGTTGTCGAAACCGCATGACGACGCCTGGTAGTGACTGTAGTAGATCAGGGCCTTTGAGTAGCATGTCATTGAGTGCCACCCCTTTGGTCTTGGCCGCGGCATCGTGTACTACCCGGAGTTTCTCTGGTTTCATCGGGTTGACTACCGCAAAGTGAGGTAGGTACCAAGTCTTGTCAGCTGTCTTCTGTTTCGGGGCAGGTTCAGCGTACCCCTTTGCAATAAGAGCGTCCATCTGTTCGACGTACTTCTTCTTCAATGCGGGTTCACGATCAATCTTTTTCTCTATATTGAAGAGCCTCTTCAGTGAGTTTTCGTAGTTGTCTGGGAATTTGACATCTTCTTTACGCCAGAGAAGACCGGTCTGGAATCTTCTTTCTTCTATTTTCGTGGTGGTTTTCTCCAGAATACGAAGTGCTCGTTCTTCTGGGTCAGTCTTCGGTTTCTTGGGGTTTATGCAGAGCGCGTCCATCTCGAAATATTGCTTCACGAGGTTTTCTAAATTCTCTTCTGGATCTTCTGTGATGTGTGACACGAAATCGATCTGCTTCCCGAAGGTTCGTGTCTGGCTGCCGTGGAGTACCCAACCTAGCGGCGTGAGAGATGCCACTGGGTGGTTCTTGTCTCCTCTTCTTACTTCCGACGTCAGCAGAAGATGCCAGTTGTCTTGACCGATGAGAACTCGTGGCTTCGCATTAGCATATGTGAGATGTCCTCGGATGTCAGATAGGTGTTGACAGCCTTCCACTAGTTCTTGTGGAACCCGTTGAGACGAGACTTGCAGGTTCTTCACTGTACGTGCTTGTATTTGCTCTTCGTGATCGTTGAGCCCCTTCAGCTTGATGGTGACTCTTCTGGATGCTGACTCTGATGCCTTCATGTCATTGATGGTTTCAATCTTCAGTGGATCTATGGGTCCTGTTACTCCGACGCTCTTTACCACGCTGTCGTCGATGAGAGTGACTGTTGACCCGTCGTCCATCAATGCGAAGGTGTTGACATCTCCTTTCGGTCCCTTCACCTGGATTGGAAGGATCTTCAGGAACGATTGCTTCTTGACTGTCCAAGTTGAGTTGATGACTTCTGTGGGCTCTTCTTTTGCTTCTGCCTTCTCTGTCTTCTTTTCATAGTGCAGCATCTTGTTATGAGAGTACTTGCAGCCGTTGACACCACATGATTTGGGTTTGCAGTTGTGAGTCTTGTTTCTGTAGCGAAGACATCTGAAGCAGAGACGTTTGGATTTGGCCATGTCCCATCTTGCGTTTGCATCTAACTTCTTGAACTCTTCGCATTCTGTTGCATTGGTGTGCCCCTTATCTTCACATATGAAGCACTTCGTTGCTTGTGTCTTCTCAGTCACGTTGTTGACCCTTTGTGTCTTCTTTTGTGAAGCGGCCGTAGTAAGTGCTGCCATCTGTTCAGGCAGCGCGTAAGGTCCGCACAGCTCCGCTTCCCTTTTGAAGAACTTTTCTATCTTGATGAGGCAAGGATCTTCGCGTGGTTGCGTGGCTGAGAAATCGTAGTATCTGTATCGCAGAGTCGGCGTCAGTTTGTCCACTATTGTCTTCGCGAGTTCAGGGTTGTACATGTAGTTGAAACAACCCATAGTCTTCAATGTCGCCACTACGTTGGAGACCTTCGTGGCGAATATGCAGATGTCCCTTGGTGACTCAGTAAGGCGCGGCAGACCTCGAAGCGTCTCCATCTCCATCATGGCTATTGCTTCTGGTCTTCCGAATCTTGACTCCAAAGTCTTCATTACTTCAGCTGGTTGCGCGTTGGTTATCAGAAGACCTTCAACCGCTCCTTTGGCCTTTCCTTTCAGGTTTCTTCTGAGTCGATTCGTATTTTCAACTGTGCTGAACATTGCTTCTGTCTCGTAGTAGGCGGCGTGGAATGGTAGCCACTCCTGATGGGACCCACTGAAGATCGGTAACTCGACGAACTTGGGTCGTTGAGCGGCGCTGACAGCCCGGGTGATGGCTTCAGCTAGGAGGGCTAAGTCGGTTTGACCTCCCGCCGGTGACTGACGTGTTTCTTCATGCTTCGCTGGCATTGGTTCTTCTGTGCGGACGACCGTTGGTTCTTCTGGGGGGCAGTGTGGTTCGTTGGTGATCGCTAACACCGGACGATTCACTTGATTCTCCAACCAGTTGTCCACTCTTGCGTTAACTTCTGACTTCGAGTAGAGGGAGACGTCATCTTCTTCCTCTTCTGAGTCTTCTTTCTCCAATGTAGCTAGGCGTGCTGCGGCTAGTTTCACTTGAAGGCGTAGTAAATCTTCTCTCGCCTTCGCAAGCTTGAGTTGCTTTGTTCTGCTGTAGATAGATCCTCCCTCTCCTCCCTTGTTGCTAGGAGGGCGGAGATCCTGTAGTCCAGTCGGCTTCGATGGACCGGCGGTGTTCTTCATAACTCGCTTCACTGTAGAGGTTTCTGTTTCTTGACGAGTTTCACTATTGATGACAGTAGCGGGCGGCTTCATCAGCTGTTTGTCCTTCGCACCCGTAGTTAGTGTCGTCGCAGTGGACGGGGTTACGGAGGGGGCAGCGGCGCTGGCGGCTGTGGCGGAGGCGGTGGCGGTCGAGGAGGTTCTGGAGGTCGCGGAAGTCACGGTGGTTGGCTCGGTTGCCGCGGAGTTGTCTGTCTGTTCCGAAGTTTCCGTGGCGGTCGTCCCTGTAACTGTCGATTCCGTGCTGGCTTCCGCGCTGGTACCGGTCGCCGAGGTAGTGGTCTCGGACGACGACGGCTTCTGTTCTCCCGACGGCTTGCGGCCCCTACCCACGGAGCGCGTAACTGGCATGCTGTCAGCTGATTTTCTTCGAATCTTGAAAGTACTCTTCTATTCTCTTGAGAAATCTTCTCTGTGATGCTGTAGTAATCTTCAGGTAATTCTTCCCCGCAGTATCCGTGTTCGAAGGACCATTAAATGTGGCCTATAGCCGCATTTGTGTGCTGGGTTGGCGGGGAATGAAACCACTGGAGACTTCTTGCTTCTATATTTGGAGTACTTTGTTCTAGGTAGTTCGCCGCTGAATGTGTTGAATGACAAAAATGTTCCTATTTTTATACAATTTTGCAAGGATTTAAAATATCGATTTGACCAATCATAATTACAAAAAAGCGCGGGTAAAGGCGTCAGCTAATTAGGGATAGGCACAATATTATAAAAAAACGCGCGCAAAACATCAACCAATCAGAGCGAGGCACTATATTGAACATTTTTAACTTAAATACCTCGACCCTTTACCGTAACGAGGACCGCGCTACATTATTTGCGTTTTTTGCTAACTTTATTAATTTTACATAGGTAAAACTATATATAATCGGACTCTATGTAATAAGAACTATCTAAGAAAAATATAAAATCAACTAAGACAATATAAAATATAACATAAACACTTGAACTACTGCTTACCCCTAGTACTCAATCACACAACTTATACGAATTATTAAATTATAGTAAACTTATTCACTTTGTACTGTCTTATGAGCGTCTATGTATCACTTTATATACACTATTCTATTATGTACACTGTTCTATCGCTTGTCCCGCACAAAATTATTTGTTGGTGCACGGTGGTTAGGCGCACCTACTTGTGATTTTTTATCAAAAAATATTTTATTCGAGATCGTAGTTGATTTCAAAGTGTTTTTTAATATTATATTGAAAATACATATGACATACTCACGGCTTTCCCCAAGGAGGGACAGCTGTCTACGTTTTAGTAATACTTTCAGGTATGTATTATTAAATAAAACAAAGTTTATTTTGTTCTAATAAGTAAGTAAATATATTATATTATTAAAAGGATCTTTACATTCGCTATACAATATTAAAGTTACATAAGCTAAATAGATAATCACTAAAAATAATCAATCATACATTGGAGACTTATTCATCTACATTTAAATTTTCGCCGCTTTCAATTTCCATTGGTCGGTTTGGCCTCAGCAGGAATTAATAGCTGCATTGTCTCAGGCAAAAATAATTTTGAAGCGGTTTTTTTGGTCTTTCTCATGGAACTAATAAATGGGTCGGATGTTAATAGTAACCTATGATAAATATCTAAGTTGCATTCTTCCCTCGAAAACTTGCGAGCAAAGTTTGAGGCGATAAGACCTAAAATGTTTATTGCGGGCCTCAGCAGCTTCTTCCGAAAGTTGCCCTATCGGCAACAACGAATTTTCTATAATTGAAGCTCCATGAATTAAGACCTTATGCATCGTTGGAGTCATAGGATGCCAGCCATATAACTCAACATATAGTTTCGCAGTTTCCATGGCGTATTTATCATATTTTGCTACGTCGATCTTATGGCCGCTTGATATGGCTTCTAATATCACTTTTAATCTAATAATCAAGTCATACTTATCCCAGTGATTTCTGCAGCCAATTCAGGGTCCTCGAAGAATCTTCTGCTGGTATTTCCATCGTTTGTGTTTCCGAAGTTACTTTTTGGCATATCGACTAAAAGACCTGTCTCCTCTCTAAATCTTTGCTGAATATCAAGTTTCTTCTGCTTTTCTAGACTTTTTTCTTCTTCGGTTCGTCTCTCGCGATATTTTTTCACGGGCAATTTATATGCTAAATGCAGCACACTTTCGAATATCCGGATTCTTGCATGTAATACGGAAAGGCCAAATTCAAGAGCTTCAGGGCGTACATCATTTATTTTTGTTAAATCACTAAAATCTTTTGATGTAGCTCCACATATATAACATCTGCTGGTCGATTTGGTGTCTGTAGCTGCATTGCAGACCTTTCCGTCAACCATAGTCATTTTAAAACTATGTTGAAAGAAAAAATTCTCTCCATTGAGGTCAACTTTCGTCAAGTTTAATGAGTTTACACTATTCTTTACATAATTGATTTCTTCTTTTGTGATGTCCGTAGATTCTTTTACGAATCTAAATCTTATTGGACGGCAATATCTAGGTGAAGATGGAGTTGGATTTTGCCACACGATTTTACTTTTATCCTCACCACAAACAATTCGTAGAGGCACAAATGAGCTTATAAAAATATTAGCATCAGATTCACCTTCGTTTGAGAGTCTCTGTTTAAACCGGGCTTGTTGAGAGCCGTCACAACCCCATTTGCAGATGAACAGTAACGAGTTCCTTTCAACGGCATCAAATGTGAGTAAGACTTCTTCTAAGAAGAGGGATAATCTGGTTACAGTGTGATCCAACAAAGATTGTAAGTTTCCTTCTGCGCAGGTAGACGTCACTCGTAATACTCCTTGGGTGGGTAGCAATCTTCTTTGGCCTTCAATAATAATTCATAATGTGGATAGAATCTTTTGTTCGTTGCTCGAATAATTTCGTATTGTCTTCTGGTCAAATCGGCTTCAACAAACATTGTCAGTGCTTGCAGAGGAGTAAGGGGCTCTATTTCTTTAGACTTTGAATGTCTGTTTTTACAATCACTGGCAGACGCAGAAGAATTCGTAATGTCTTTTAAAACAGTAGACGCGTTTCTTTTTCCTTCTGTTTGTAAAATTACTTGTGCCGCGTGAACAATTACTTATTCGTCGTAAGATGCGCGGACTCCTTCAGTTTTTCTTCTCTTTGTTCTTTCGCTAGATTCGGTAAAAGATTTGGTAGGTCGTCCTGGCCTTTGATGCGTGTCTACGGGGATCTCAAATGTTCCTTCCAACCAAGAATTATTGGCCGCCAAAAAGTTTTTAAGTATTCTATGCGCCCGAGACCACCTCTTTATCAAATCACATTTAAAATAAGAAAACTTCTTTTTTATCAAATTTTTATGTTCTTCTGTGTCCCCGTAATACACGAGTAAATAATTTTCTAAATATTTAATTTTTTCATTTATCGATAATGAATGTTGCTCGTTCATTTTATCGAAGAGGTATTTACGAGTCAATATTTCCACCCCCGAGCAGCCAGGTGAACCTATAACAATAAAAAAAAATATTAACACAAAAACATAAAATCCGATATTTTCCTATTTTTGTCAAAAAAAATTCAAACTCGTTTATTTTTAAAACTAGCAAAAACTAGCAGCTGATTTTAAGCAGTTTTCTTTATAAGACTTTATACTATACAGCGTGTAACGGAAGGGGGGTATCAACCCTGAAGGAGGTGAATGTGCTCATGAAACTCAACAACTTTCCCCAAAGAACATAGGTCGAAATATGAAAAAAAAAATTTGGCCCTCCCATAGTAAATCAATCAGCTGGTAGTCAGTTTTGTAAGGGAAGGCCAATTTTTTTTTTCATATTTCGACCTATGTTCTTTGGGGAAAGTTGTTGAGTTTCATGAGCACATTCACCTCCTTCAGGGTTGATACCCCCCTTCCGTTACACGCTGTATAATGAAATCAAAAATGTAACTCGGAAAGGTGCGGAAGTAAAGTTTTTTTTCGATTGAAATTGAAAAATAAAGAAAAAACATTTCTAAAAAGGGTATTATAGACGGCTCATTAAGTCATTTATTGACAATATATTTAATACAATTTCATATTAATTTAATAAAGGCTTACCTGTATTATTGGTATCCATCACTTAAACAAGCAAATATGACACGACACAAAATATTCACCGAAGAAAATGATATACGAAAAGGGCGTCAAGAACTTTCACGTGCGACAAACAAGTTTCGACTAGTAATGCAGAGCGCGCTCGCGCAGTCTAGGGATGTGGGTGGGGTTGGCTATTGTTCGTCAGGTAGTCTACTATTCCAGGAAAAAAATTGTTTGTCATTAGTCGATTATTGGAATTTCGACTTATGGCCGCCTAATTCCTAGAAATCTACGTATGTGCGCCGTACTTGGAAATAGAAGCAACCGCTACCGCAGGCAGCACTGCGGTCAACCGCAGCCGTTAGCCGCATTATCGCCTGCGGTTGCAGTCTGCAGCCCATCTCGGACTTGTACCTATATGTTAAAAAATAAATACCGCACATCACTAACTGAGCAACATATTTGTGACTTGCTGTTACTGTCAACATCTGATTTGAAGCCTAATATTAAAACAGAAACAATGTCAAAAATCACATTAATTGTATCAATAACCATGGAATTAGTATGTACTATCAATGACCTACTTATTTAAAAAAAAAATTAAGATACCTATCATCTACCATTGCATACAGTTTAGTTTTTAATTTTGCAAAACGCTTTCTGTTTCGTATTCTTATTTTAAATAAACAACAATTACATTTATTAATACTGTTTTTTTGCACGAGTCCCAAAAGTAAAACAGGCGCGCCAAAAACGTCTTAATCGTCCGTTTGGCCCGACTGGTAAAAAAGTTAAGCAGCCTTGATCTAGAGAGTGGTTCGACTACACGAAAGCTAGGTCGGTCGGCTATATTGACTACAGAACAAAAAGCTGGACTTGTCAGAAGAATCATACGTTTGGCTGATGTTGGAGTGCCGATTACTTTAAAGATGTTGGCAGTACAGGCTTTTTCTTTCTGCAAAATTAAGAAAATTCCAAACAGTTTCAATGATGCCAAAAATGCCGCGGGGAAGAAATGGTTGAGGTTATTTCTCAAATGACACCCTGAGTTAGCACGCCGTAAAGCACAGATGATGAATCCAGCTCGTGCTCAAAAATTAAATAAAGATATTGTTGGCGATCATTTTTCCAAATACAAAAGTGTGCTGGATAGACGTGGAATTGAACATAAACCTGAAAGCATTTACAACATCGATGAATAAAATTGGCGCATATCTTTGCATCGTGAGCAGGAAGTTCTGACAGCCAAAGGGAGAAAGAGAGTTCATCAAATAGCGAATGAGCATGCTGAAAGTGTGGCTGTAGTAAGCTGCGGAAATGCTATGGGATCAGCTATTCCGCCAATGACACTGTTCAAAGCCAAGAGACTAAAGCCAGAATTCCAAGATAATTTACCTCCAGGCTTTCTGGTGAAGACGACGCCAAAAGGAAGTATGAAGACAGAAACTTTCATAGAGTTTATTAACCATTTGCATAAATACAGAACATCAGGGCCATTTCTCCTCATAATTGATGGTGCAAAATGCCACCTCGACTATGCTATTGTCGAGGAAGCTGAGAAATGCATAGCATATGTGTGAGCACTATGTTCCTACTATAAAGCTACCATTTACAAGGTACGTCTTTCATTAACTTGAATGTGCTCTGGCAGCTGAGAGTATGTCATGCTCACTCAAATGTCTCGCTGGTGGTGGCGTGTGTGTTGGATCATTAAGTTCCCTTCAAAATGGTTGAGCTGAATGGTGCTGATCCACATGTCATGTTCGTGAACGGGCGCCGCCAGTGGGGACTGGTCATCTCCTGGTTCCCACGGCTTATTTTAATTTCTGAATTGTTATTTTAATTTTGTTTTAATTACGGACGCTTTAATGTGCACGTCTTTTTACATCGTTCTCACATTGAAAATTTCAATATAATGATGTAACCAACTTTTTGTAACAACACCATGATTTTAAAAGAGTGTCCATGGAGTTTCTTGCCCGTTCTTCTCCATAGGTACCTACGCTTTGGAATGGGCAACTAGCTTCATTTTTCTAACTCACCGACCTTGACAATTCAAAAGTGCCTGTAATTGGTTTATTTGAAATAAATGCTTTGAGTTTGAGTTTGAGTTTGTGGTATTACTTTATATTGTCGTCCGTCAAATATCACGCATGAATTACAGCCCATGGTTAAATCTGTTTTTCGTTTTTTTGAACACCATTGGGACCAAGAGATGATTAAATACGTCAGTCAGCATCCCGAACGAACCCTTAACAAGACAAGCTTCAATGTCATTCTCTCACAAGTATGGCCGAAATGTATGACTGTTACCATTATCTCGAATGGGTTTCGCGCTACAGGGTTGTATATCCATATAACCCAGATGCTATTCCTGAAAAGGCGTTTGCGCCCTCTGCGTTGTCAGAACTTCCAAATCCTACAAACAGTGAGAATTTTGCTGTCTTATCTGATGAATCAGGGGAACAAGAGATTTCAACTGGAAATGTGGAAGATTCAAATGGCTTAGGCACAGATACTGAGAATTTGCCGCAATCCTTGCTGACAAAAAACAATCCCAATGCTGGAACTTCACATAAGATAGACAATCAATCGACCACGTGTGAGATTCATAATTTGTTACCAACTCCTAAGTTTAAAGTTAAAGCGACTGCTTCACGCAAGAAGTCTGTGAATTACAGGGCTCAAGAGGTAACAAAAGATTTGTTTGGTGACAATGCTATGAATTCCACATCACAGATCACTGTACCATCGTCAAAAGTAGACGATGTTCCTGGCACTTCTTCCATGATAAAGATTAAACACAAAGACACCAAAATCAGCGTCAGTTACTGACTGTACATCTGCACAACCTGCAGTTGCTGCAACGCGAAAGCGAACCTCAGTAAAGACTGCTTCTTTGACAGCAGATGGTGTGTTGGACTCACATCAGGCCGTAAGCGGGCGTGCAAGGCGTACACCGCACGCGGGCGGCACTTCCAGGGGGCGAAAAAACTAATTCGCGCCTAGGGATACATCACGTAATATTTAAATTCATTGTCATAATACCCACCCCACCTACAAACACTATTTTCCTTTATATCATATTGTTAACATCGCCATCTAATGACATCCGCTAAAACTAAAATGCAATGCCGAGTGTCTGTCGGTATGTTGAACCACCGCGCCTGGTCGCCGAGTGGGGCCGCGCGCGCCCCCACTGCAACATGATACAGAGCTCTACAATGAATAATCAAATCTGCATAGATTTGTTAAATAAGTTGATTGATAAGTTCACAAAATATCGCACGGATGAACGATTTGAAATGATTTTAGAAGAAGTTACTAATGTGGCTCACAAACTCAACGTTGAAGCAGATTTCCCACCAATAAATACAATTTCAATATGAACATAAAGTACATTCGCGTTAAGAATGCAGTGAGTCATCATTATCCGTCGGCCTAGCCCCGCCCCCTAACCAATCAAACCTTTTCAAATTACAAAGACAAGGTCACAATGACAGTTGAAGGCATTGCTTCGAACGCAACGGTTGTGTCCTGTCATTTGTGTTAACTGATTTAAATTTAAAAAAATGATACATCTCATATTCGTAAAAATAAAAGTGGTTCGATAATTCATAGTGGGGAAAGAAAAGTAATTTACAATGTTTTTAAGTATTTTAAACAGTGCGATTTAACTGGGACTGTGGACAGCATAGTACAAAAAACGGCAGCTGCATGCGGTGTGTCCGAGAGAACAGTTTATAGTATTCTTAGTGAAAAAAGGGAAATAATACATTGCAATCGCCAGTGAAAAAAAGGGCCCGGAAGTCTATGATTGATAAATTCGATGAATTAGACAAATGTGCTATAAGGAGAAAAGTACACTCAATATATTTAAATAACGACTACCCGACATTAAATAAAATTATGATAATTTGTGAAGCTGATGAAGATGTTCCAATGTTTAAACGTACCACACTTCATAAAATAATGCATGAGCTGGGATTTGACTTTAATAAACAGGATAATAGAACATTATTAATGGAAAGAGAAGACATTGTTTTATGGCGGCGTAAATAATATCTCGGGCAAATCAAAGAACACAGAAAAGCAAATAAAACCATATACTTCCTTGACGAAACGTGGGTAAACGCCGGACATGTTAAATCAAAAGTGTGGTTAGATACAACTATAAAAACAAGAGATATGCTTTTCAAAACGGCTTATCTACCGGTCCAAGAGTTCCTACTGGAAAGGGAAAAAGGTTAATTGTTTTACATATTGGTAGCGACAAAGGATTTGTGGAAGGAGGTTTGTTACTTTTTGAGTCAAAATCAACTAAAGATTATCATGAGGAGATGGACGGTGACAGGTTCCTAGAGTGGTTCAAAAACATAATGCCTAAGCTAGAACCAGGAAGCATTGTTGTCATAGACAACGCTATCATTCTGTCAAACTCGAGAAAATACCAACGACCGGAACAAACAACAAATAATAGACTGGCTAAAACGCAAAGGGACACTCATGGACATGAGTTATTTAAAAAAAGAATTGTTAAAGAAAGCCGCTGAAATCGCTCCACAATATCATAAATATTTAATCGATGAAACGGCTAGAAGTAACGGCATTGAAATTCCCCGTTTACCTCCGTACCACTGCAAACTGAACCCCATTGAGTTGGTGTGGGCCCAAAATAAATAAATATATTGCTGCCAACAATACAACTTTTAAGATGTCTAACGTGAAAAAAATATTTTATGACGCAATTCACTTAGTGCCTCAAAATAGTTACCTTAAAATCAACAACCTCAATACAAAGAAAACTTAGTTACGGAATAGATTCGAGGAGTTAAAAACATTTCCCGACGTATTTGGCTTTTTCAGCATTAACTTATTTAATTACTCCAATGATGAATGAATTAAACATTGTAAAGATTTGAATCTAAAGCTTAAAGATGATTCAAATAGTGAAATAGACATTGACAATATTGATTTGTTCAATTAACTCATTGCTTTGAAGTTACATTTTCCAGAAAATCAGTCTTCAGTTCTAATGATCCACAAACCCTATTGCAATATCTTTTTACTAATGATTTGATTTTTAACGTTTCCGAACACCGCAATAGCGCTTAGAATATTACTCACATTGCCGGTTTCAGTTACCTTATCTGGTGAAAGGACCTTTTCAAAGTTGAAAATAATCAAAAACTATTTAAGATCAACAATGCTCCAGCAAAGATTAAGCAATTTAAATTGAACACGATGTTTTAGACAGCTTGGGTAAAAGAAAATTGATAGCAGCAGGCTTAGCACGAGCACCGATTTGTCAACGGTAACTAAATGATGTACAATAGGAGAAGATAGCTATGTTCTTCTATTAATTATCACAGTTTTGCGTTCTAAACGAATCATGATTTTGTAGATAATCGTACCAACCTATATACTTTGTGGCCGTCGAGTAGAAAGTTTGTTGTCAGTGTGATTTTGACAGTTTGACAGATTGTAGAAAAATATCTACGGTGCAATGTCAAAAATGGAGAAACGAAATGTCACTTTCTATTGAAAAAGCACTGTCTATTCTTCGTAGAAATAGAAAGCGTCATGATACGCCTGCATATTTCTCAAATGTAAAGGCAAGAAGAGTTCGATTTCTATAGATAACAATTTATACGGTTTTACACTTAAGAGCCATTTCACAAAATTTTAACGCTCGAGTTTAGGTAAAAGACGGCAGCGCTGTGTATGTGAGCGTAACTATCCACACATACACAATACAAGCAGTGTAACGCGAGTGTCGACACGGACTAAACAATATTGAGCCGTTATAATCATAACGCGGCATTTAGAGATTTATGAAAAAAGTTATTTTATTTATTCAGTCTAATAAAGCTTTCTAGACTAATAAAAAAACACAAATATATGTTATTAAAAGTATATAATAAAAATGAACAGTAAAACAATCACATCGTACAAAACAAATGTGACGGTCATTATTACTTGACAATAAATCAAATAATAATAAAAAAAAAAACATTTATTTCAGGCCTTCACCCATATAAAATTAAAAAGGAATTTACAGTTGCCATGCTTGCACTATAATTGTTACAGATAGACATACAATATAATTAAAGGCAATTGCCCATTTTTGGCCAAGAAGGCACACGAAAAACATTTGTGTAAAAAAAATCGCCTTAATTCATGTTAAATTATCAACATACACATTTTATCATAAAAGATAGAAATATTTATCGTACTTTAAAAGTTTTGAAATGATTGAAATATAGGAATAACAAAATAGCAGCAGAGCGGCATAGCAGAGTTGCCATTTTAAAAAGAGAAGCCAATTTATTTCAGTTTTGAATATATTTATTTTAATTGGATGGCAGTAAGCCACAACAAAACAGGTGGTGCTTTGTACTTTAATAATAGTTTTAGAATATAAATGACGGTGTCAAAGTGCCATAAAATAAAATCACATCCGTAATTATTTTCGATCAAAATCGATTTTCGATTTTTATTTTATTGCACTGGCAACCGCAACCCGATTAAAAAAGTCATAGTTGTCAAGCAAACGTTACGTCAACTGTCAACTCTCATCTGAAACGATTCTGCTGCTTGTTTGTTAATTTTTTGTTTTTTAATTTTTTTAATTTGATTTTTTATAATACCAACGATTTTGCATTAAAATGGACTCCGATAATCCTTCTAAACTTACCGACCTTGGCGTGAATATGGATTCTGCTTCCGCTTCATCCGAAACTCCTCGCACGAACATGGACCCGATAACTAGTTATGATGATCACCCTGGCATTCACACTGGACAGTCGAGTTCTTCGCAAACAACAACAATGGATCCAAACATACATTTACGTTGTGTGAATTGTGGCATAAATATATCGAGAATGCGAAGACATCCATTGGTTATCGCAGAAGTGCGACGTCTTATTCAAAGATGGATTATACCACAGCAGGTAAATATTACAAGTCATATAGTTATACAAGGCACCTGTAATATCTATAACTAATCAATGAAAAGTGGATACAAGGTGATTTTCTTATTAATTGTATACTTTTAATTCAATAGGTGCAAGTAACAAGTGACAAATTGGTGTGCCATTCCTGTTGGATGTCTGTTTGGAGGGAAATAAGACAGGCTACTCCTACGGGTCAACAAAGTACACCAATAGTTGGTCATTCACATGTATGCATCACCTGTGGGCACTCGCTTTTACGTACAAGATCTCACACATTAAGGACAGACACACCTCGTGAGGATCGTATTAGAAGTGAAGTTGCTCGTCAAATTGCACCACGTGAGGTAAGATATTCCCTTTGGAATCGTAACTCTAGACTCCCAACAGAATATAGTATGATGCTGTCATTGGCAGTAATTAGTAGTTATCAAAAAAAATTAAACCCAAAAAAATACTTTTATTCCATTATTAAATACTCTTCTTTGTTACAGTTGCCAATATCAGCATCTGTCTGTCATACTTGTTGGCGAAGAATTGACAGAGCAGCATCGAGAATAATTTTACAACAAGATACTCCGGCTCAACCATCTTCAATTCAATCGGAAAGCACTGCCTCTGTATCGACAACGGAAGAGGAAAGTGTAGCCACTGATAACTGCATATTGCTGCCTAATTATATTCGGGCACCGGGTACACAAAGTCGCTGCTTTTTTCCAAACTGTGTTAGCTCTGAGCGGCTTACAGTCCCAAATGACTTAAGGATTAGGCTATTTTGCGACTATAATTATTATGTACCTCCAGAATGCAGAATTTGCCTCTATCATTTAAGGAACAATACATGGGACTCACTTTTGGACTCACTTGAGAATCTGATTAGAACTTTTAGTGCAGAACAAGTAGAAGAATTTGCTTCCTTACTAAAAAACAGTATGTTCAATCATTTAGATTTTAATAACATAAATGATATGCCTGATCATATAGTTCACTACTATCTAGGCTTTAATAAGGAACAATTTTTGGACATTCTATCCAATGTTCCCAGGCTTTCCAATAAGCATAGGGGTTCATTTGCACTTGCTGCTTATTTAATTAAATTAAGAACAGGTGATAGCGATGAACGCATTGCAACATTATTGCAAGTACCTAGAAGTACCCTAGAACGTCATATGAATGAAGCACGCGAATTATTAACACAGGATTTTGTTTCTAGAAATCTGGGGATAAACCATGTTACCCGAGCAGAAATAGCTGCGAGAAACCTGATTATTCCAGGTGGATTATATCAAGGTGAAGATAGGAGCCCCATAATAATTGCTGATGGTACATACATTTACATTGAGAAAAGCTCAAATTATTTATATCAAAAGAAAACTTTCTCGTTGCATAAGTATCGAAATCTAGTAAAGCCTTTTTTACTTGTGTGTACAGATGGGTACATAATAGATATCCTTGGCCCTTATCCTGCAACAACCTCTGACGCAACTATAATGGTTAATGAATTTCAGGACGAAAACTGCTCCTATCGTCAGTATTTTCAAGCGGGGGATGTTTTTATTTTGGATCGGGGATTTAGGGACTCTTTACATTTATTAGCGTCTTGCGGGTATCATGTGCATGTGCCCCTGTCCCCAGAAGATGGAGATACACAGCTTACAACAGCGAATTCCAACAAATCGAGGGCTGTCACATTATGTCGCTGGGTGGTTGAGGTGGTGAATGGAATTTTTAAATCATCTTTTAAAATCTTTCGACAAAACTTTTTTAACAGAGCGTCAAGGCACCTCATGCAAGACTTTGCTGTGGCGGCTAGCTTAATAAATAAATACCATACGAAAATAAGGGACAGGGAAGATGCAACACAAATACTAGAAATTGTTGCCCAAAATATGAATGTTAATAATGACCTATCGGATTATGTGAGGGAACATAATTTAAACCGGGTTAGGGCACATTTTACTAATATTAATGTGAATATTGAAAATATAAGAGAATTCCCAATCCTCAGTTACAGTGATTTGGTCTTAATTGCTTGTGGGACATATCAAATAAAACAAACACGGTCGTATTATGGGGAGCACATCAGGTTTAACGGTAGTTACCGCATTGAAGTGTGCAGTGATCGTAGGAGAAGTATTATGGAAGCATCGGCTTTCGGCAGTAGTTGTTACTTGCTCAGGACAAAAATATCTAGCCGACATATAACAAGAAAAATATACTTCGTTTACATTTTGTTAAATACAACGAATACTGGTCGTGCAGCAATAAAACAATACCGTTGTAATTGTATTGTAGGCCGTCGAACAGTTGGATGCTGTGCCCACGTCATGTCAATTATCTGGTATTTAGGGTGGGCACGGCATCAAAATAACATTGAAGCACCTGCTCAATTTTTGGATGAGGTTTTAATAGTTTACGATACTAATGACGAGTAAGGTATCTATAAACCATTTAAACCTCACCACCAAAGTCATTTATGTAGCATTAAATGTAATGTACTTAATTAAATAAAATAAAAAATTTACCATAAAATCCGAAGTTTTATTTAACGGATTCTTTTTTCTTTTACTTATTGACAATGTAAACTACATGTAACACGTCATATCATAAGTGTGCACTCTAGGCCAAAATCACTATGGATCTTGGGCATTTCCCTTTGAAATTGAATTTAGAATTATAAGTCAAATACAAAATGTTTAAAAATGTAAAAAAAAAAAAATATAAAATGTCACACTATGTCCAAAGAAAAGGCAATCACGTGCTATAACTATATATTTATACTACATAATAATGGCTATCACGTACGTTAAATAAATATTTGTCGTAAAGGCATTGATCTTGCCTTTCTAGGGTGTATAATTTCTGGCAATACGCAATCTTCGTAAAAACGAGTCAATTTCGGAAGCATTTTTTCCTACCAAAAAACGTCATCTTTTATTACCCTTACTTTCAATGGGAAATAAGGACTAGTCCACACAGCAAATAAACATACGTTTTTTTTTTCGCAATTTGCAACTGACCCTGTACCTGGTAGTACCAGTCATGATTTTGGTTCATTTCCAATTGAGATTGACTGTTCAATAAATAATAAAAAACTTTAATGTTTTAAAAAACATTAAAGTTTTTTTGCTTGTACCGCGGTATTAGGGTCGATTCCGAAAAGTGAGCTAGGGCATTTAACTTCCACTAATCCTTCACTGCACAATCCATCTGGTGTCGCACCTAAGTATCAATGCTCCTCGTCTATAAAAATACCACATTTTCCTACAATTGTCTTTTCTTGCACACTGAGTTGAGCTATAAAGCCTTTGGTTCGTTATCCCTACCATGTTGTATTGCGGTGATATGGTCCAAGCTATAGAAATAAAGAACGGACTTCACCAGAGGAGCAGAGTTTTGTTTCGCACGCTTTTTGCAAACCTTCCCAAAGGAGGACGCGGTCAGTATGCACCTTCTAAGTTCAAGCTACAAAGAGCTTTCGGCTTGTAAAACAGTAGCCTTTTCAATTTCATGGCGATTGGACGCCAGTTCTTGTAAATTTTTAAAAAATAATTGTTTTCCTTGTTCATAATCTGCAGCGTCTATATCCGGTCTTTGAAATTCCTTTCCGTAATGAGCATCTACAGGATTATAATTGATTTGTTTGCGGGCACTACCTCTACGAGCCATTACTTCTCGAGTATTTTTTGCACATCTCCGGGCTTCCAAAGATTTTAATGACTTTTCTAGACTAGCGTGACAAATCGACTTATAAAAGGTATATTGTGGCTTGCCGGTATTAAATAATACCACTGCTGCATAGCATCGTGTAGTGTAGGATTCTTTCAACGAAAAGTTGACCCGTTTCCCACCTACCATCTTGGCCACGATGCTATTGAATTGCTCTGCGCGATTATTAGTGTAGCAATGTAAAAGACTTCGGGAATTGTAGGCAAGTACCAACTCTACTTTTAAAATTAAAAAAGAACGCATCTCAGCGTTCTTTTTTAATTTTAAAAGTAGAGTTGGTATCAGTGGTACTGTTTTAGGCTCTTTTTTTCTGTCATCTGTACAGTAATAACTGTCACATTCTAAATCATCCCCAAAGATGTGTCGTGGGTTATTAATAATATCTTTTTGCAGATTTTCTATTTTATTTGAATCTGAACCATCGTCCTGTTGTCTATATCGAATAGCAGCACGAACAGCAGTACGTAACGTTTTCAGTCCATATTTAAAAGTTTACGTTCGTTTAAAGGTATAGATGCATCTTTTTGAAGTAACAAATTCTTTCCATTGCAATTCCTCAACAAATGGTTTGTGCATTCAATTTTTTGTATGGGTATATCCGGGTAAGGTCGACTCTCTAATATACTTTTGTAAGTACTAGAATCGCCATCTGCGATTAGTGTTTTATAAATTAAATTCCTTTCCCTAATGGGAATTTTTAAAACCTTCAACTAATATGGTTTGCTCCATGCTGGTAGATGATCCCGAATGATTCTTTGTGCATTTGTGGGCTTTTGCCGACTGGTCTTTTTTGTTAGCGCGGACGCAAATGACGCAATATTTGTTGCGAACACCAATGTATAGCACTTTACCAGTATGTTCACCGATTATGGCTGCGACACCAGAGAGTGCAGAATAATCATTTTTATAAGAGCGTTTGCCCCAACGCGCATCTGCTTCGACTGGTATCATTGCTATACCCGAAATTGCTAACATCGCCACGTGATTTCGCCGCTTCAATTTCCTGTTTAGCAGCATTTAACATTGTCACTTCGGCAGTAGTCTGCCATATGTCGGAAACAGTATCATGTTTTTTACTGTATAATCGAAATGGCAATGTTGGTAAATCCATCGATGCAGTGATCTCATTTAGGTTTGAGAGACCAATTCCAGTAATTATTGCACCTGATACCGCTCCTGCATTAAGGTCGAGTCTTGATTATCCAGTTGTGGCAGTGTCCAAAGTTCTTAGAATAAAGTTAGATCCACACATCGTACACTTCATGTCAAATTTAGATATGACACCTACCTGTTTCTCTTTTTCTATTTTCAAATAGTTCAATTTGCAGCCGAATTTCTCGCTGTGTTCGCTTATATTTACTAATTGACTCCAAAAGTATTGTAAATCAATTATACGCCTGCCATCAACGATGTATTCATTCTAAAAAATACAATTTCTATTATCGAATATGACTTTTCATTTGTACCCAGCACGTCAGTTGCACCTGGCGCGTCACTTGTACCCTGCGCATCACTTGTACCCGGCGCGGTGTCTCTCCTAATGTTACTATCCTCCTCTACTCGACTCACGCGATTTCTCATTCTAAAATGAAATCAAAATAGCTGTCAAGCTTCGACGCCCAGAATTTTTTATTTTTTAGCGTAGGCATCGAAACTTGATAAAATAAAATCATCAATATTTTTATAGAAGTGAACTGTATACAAATCTTTAAAATTGTAATTACGGTTAGAAAGAAAAGTACATTTATTTACACTTTATTAAAACAAAAAATTCGCATTATAGTTGCGAATAAATCATAAAAATTGTCTTAAGACTTTATTTTTTTACTAATTAATGTTATTAATAATCGAGATTCTAGTACATAATGTGTTGAGAAAACTATATGTCTGATGTTTTGTGTATTTTTTTCAATCAAATTTATAAACATTAATGATAGGTAAAGGAGTCTGAAATTGACTCTGCGATGATTTTTCAATATACTAGTTCTGGGAGATTAATCACTACAAAGTAAACAAATAAGTTTTTGTAAATGTGTTACATGAAGTATCAATACGAAAGATTATTTACATGTATTCACCAATGCCAGAGAATTAACCAAGATGGTAAATTAGGTGACTAAAATCTTAGATATTCGCGCGAAAACGTGAAATGGCACGTAAGTAAACAAAAAAAATATTATTCTTTTCTTTTATCACACCCTTATGAGACAACAATAAACAGCCTATCTAGCAAGCTCAGCTTGGGTAGTCGTAGATAAGCAGGGGCGGCATAATCGGTATTGCACACTGACGTTGAAATGGCGACGGGCCGGGGGGTCTACTCTCGAAGCACGAAATCCGTAGGTACGGCCTTTGTTACGGGCGTTTCCTACTCCGCATCACCTTCGGACATATGATTAGTTAGCAGCCCGAACTACTTAGATTATATACCTATAGATGTAACCATGGCGTGACCACACTTGAAACAGAAATAGATTTTTGTGGTGTTGCCTAATAAGTTGGCAATTCCCACATATTAGGTAAAATATATTATGAATTCTACTTGATCGCGAACAGACATTATAAGTACCTGTAAGTACTTCGCAAACTAAAAATTCTGAATTAGCACATTTTAAATGCTAGCTTCAATAATGTAACTCTTATGTCGTAGTCGTACGAAATAGGTACTTTTATAAAACCTCCTTGGTCTAATATTTCGTTTTTACAAGGGGGGGGGGGGGTAAGAGAATCGTATGGATATCCATCGACCGACACGACTTAAAACACACACGACACGTTCAATCTATACTAATATTATAAAGCTGCAGTGTTTGTTTGAACGCGCTAATCTCTGGAACTACTGCTCCTATTTGAATGATTCTTTCAGTGTTGGGTAGTTCATTTATCGAGGAAGGCTATAGGCTATGTAACATTACGCTTCGACCGATAGGAGTCGAGCATAAATGAAAAATGTTGCAAAAACGGGGTATTTTTTTTATTTCTTTTATGTGACGCAGACGAAGTTGCGTGGGTCAGCTAGTGGTGAAATAAAACCAGTCTTTATCATAAACATATTTATTACAAACCTTATGGAAATACCTAAATAAATACCTATGCTTAATTATTGACCCTTTTTTTTTTTCGGATGGGAAATCATCAAATGACTTCTCCCGCTCTGGGCGGAGCAGGAGGGAGTGTCAGACTTTTACTGACTAAAACCCATCCATGTTCCTTCATCGCCCTTTGTGTTCCGGGGCTACGGTATCTCTTTCGAACAGTCCCGCAACCCCGGCAGGCATCGGCCCTTACGGACCCCTTCCTTTTTGCTGACTCTCTTTGAGGCGCGCGTGGAACACGAACGCGCCGTCGACACGGTCTGTCGTCATGAGACGGACGGACGGCGAGCTAGCCCATAGCCCACCGTCCACAGGCCCGCGCCTACGGTGGCCGGGGGCCACGTGGTGGCCCCCGACGCCCGGGGCGTCTCCCGCGATAATTATTGACCCTTAAACAATATTAACTTAGTATGCATATTTCTGATTCTTTCATCTCGTTGAGATAATGACGTCATTATATAATGAATCCTGACTTCAAAATATCTAAAAGCGATAGCTTTAATTAATAATGCAAAATGATTTTCAAAAGGACTTTGTTCATTAATATGATTCTTTATTTCTGCAAAGACTTCTGTACCAATAAATTTTTTCAAAACACTGCAAGTCATTTTTGCTAAAGTGCCTTTTTGTGAAAAATATGAATTCCCGTGTAATGATGTGGTTTGTCTTAGAATTTTTTCGGCAAACACACAAATTTTGATAACATCTTGTGATGGATAATGTAATCCGCCAACATCCTTTTGAGCAATAAAACCCGGAAACTTTTCAATTGCAAATATTGCTCCTAAACATTCATCACATTTTATTATTTTTTTCAAATTGCGCACTAAATATCCAGCAATGTAAGCTATGGCTTCCTTTGAAAATTCTGATAATTCAAAGTTTCCTATATAGTCATGACCCTCGGGCAAATCAACAATTGAATCTTCATCGAGACTTTCGTCATTCATAGCCAATATTCTTTCTCTTCTACTTTTTATTTTACGACAAATCGAATTTGTATTGCACGTCAAAATATTAATATTATCTAATGGTATGCAATTACCTGTGGTAATATTTTTTAATTCACCATGGACCAGCAGTCGCTTATACGCCGATACGAATTGCAGAGCAGTAGGGTTATTGTTAAACCCACCTTTAGAGCGAATGGCACTAAAGAAAACCTCCAAATGGTCTTGGCTCATTTTATAAGTACATAAATATCGAAGAGGAGCATTTTCAATATGTATGTACTTGTAAAAAATAATTCTTAGCGCCTTAATAGAAATTAAAAACCCTAGAAACCCTGTTTTTCTTCCCGAATTAATGACTAAATCACCTTCTATGAACCTGAGCGTTTTGAGATATGTTTCTAACTCTTCTAATTTTGCATTCATCATATTTTCTTTACTGATAGGTTTTTTAAAACCATATGAATATAAACTTCGGCTATTTAGAATATCAAACAAATCATTGAAGTTTGTGATAAATTCAATAGTAGCACCTGAATGTACAAAGTCTTCTATGGCTAGATAACCCTTGCATAATATAAGAGCCTCGGCGACAGATTTGCTGAAAGTTTGCGCAGCGAGTCTAACTTTCATGATTTGTTTCTTGTAATTAATATGAGCAGCTCTGAGCTTATTCCCTAAATGCAGTTCGTCCTGTTTTTGTAAATTATGCAATTTTTCAATATAATTCCAGGATATTATTTCGCCATTAGCATTCAAAATCTCTTTTTTGTCGGCTAGTGTATTTCTAACAAGTTTTAACATGTGACATGCATCTGGTATTATTACTATGATTTGACCTTGATTTATATTGTTAATATCATTAAACTGAGCGCCTAGATTTTTTGTCATGGCGAAATTTGCAGGACATCCGTCAAATGTCACCGATACTATTTGTACCCCACATTCTATTAACAAATGTACACAATTTTTTAATAGTTCACTACGTTGGTCTCCGTTGACACCATTTGTCAGGAAGTACCCAACTGGTATTTTCCAACTGGAGTTTAACGCCGTAACCATAAAGACCAAAGCATCCTTAGCTAGCGGCATACTATCGGTGTCTAGATTATGTCCTACATTCACGTATCCGACGGTGCGTTTGCCATCCCACTGTAGGTGTTGTCGGATTGACATTTCGTCAAGACTAAGGCAGCATAATATTTTTTCATTAGACTTACTAACTAATAATTTGATAGCTTCAAAAGCTTCGCTTGTGAATCCTGGTTCACAATCCACACATTTATACCACCTATATAATGTTTTAGGATGGGGCAAGCATGTGTTAAATTGCTTTCTCACAAATGCATAGGCCTTAGGGCTTAAAAAATGCAAACACAATGCAAATTTTCGTAAGGATGGCGAATATTTTCGCGGACAGTTTGTTTTATCGAGGTATCTTTTAAGAAAATCTGCATTTTCAGATTCAACATTTGACAGTAAATCTAATTCTTCAGATTGCATTTGTAGTTTGCATTTTAATTCTGTTATAATATCTTGTAAATGTGCTGTCTTTTTAACTAATCGTCGTTTAGATTCACGTACAGCACGCAATTTTTTGCGACGATTATTAGATTTTGTCTTCTCTTTCTGCAGCAGATTTTCTAGTCGTTTTTCCTTCTTAAGAGTCGCTGGCTGGACAAGAGGTTCTACATCATCTTCATAGCTGGGACCTGCCTAAAATGAAATTAAGTAGTTTATTTTATAGTTCTTCTTTTAAATATTTGTAAGTTTTTTATATTTTTTAGGGTTCATTACAACCTGCACCGTGTGACATATCAAATGAAAGGGCTTGTTGAAGGAATCTTAAATGTTTTTTTTTTGTAATTTTAGAATCAATGGTTTCCAAGTTATTCAATAAAATAGACGAAAATTGACCATTACCCCACCCTTATTATCTCCGGAACTTCGGAGCCAACAATTTTGAAAAAAATACAGATAATAGTTCTTTGCCTATAGATTACAGGAAACCTATAAGAAGTAGTTTGAAAGTAACATGTAAAAAAAATGAGATTCGTTCGGAACCCTTTGCATGGGAGTCCATCTCGTAATAATTATATGGTAACTCTTATTTCCAAACGTAAGATTTTTTTAAATTAATTTTTACATTGACAATAGTTTTACAGAGAATCGGTACGTCAGGTAAATATTGTTTCTTTTTGCGCAGGTATGCTTACCACAGTTGACTTCTTTGGTTGAATATTTTGCACTTCTCGTAAAATAACCACCTTCCTTCGTTTATTAGGAGGTGATAAAGATGTATTAAAATTCTCTTTGCTCTCCTGGCTCGTAGATGGTAATGGAGTATTTTCCTGTTGTGAACACAGATTTGTTGAGGCTGGACTCTGTAACATTTAAAAATAATATTGCATTATTAGAATGAACCATAGTGTGGTCAGATATGCTTGTTGAGGGATGTATCAACGGCACATCGTCCTGATTACTGGACTGATCTTGGTTAGGATTAATCTGCAACAATTCATAATAAAATCTATACATATTATAAAGCAAAGTCCCCAAAAGCTGTCTGCTGTATGTAGTTCATGTTTCAAACCGCGAGCTTAAACTAGCAAGTAAAACTTTGATTGAGAAAAAATATATCCTAACTAATATTATAAATCCAAAGTGAGTTTGTTCATTTGTTTGTTTGGTTGTTACCTCTTCACGCTCCATCTATTGAACCACTCATCTTGAAATTTTGCACACTCATTCTTTGAAGGACATAAGGTACCTACCTTTCATACCAAAAAAACGCATTGTTCGTGAGGGTTTGCCATTCACGCGAGCGGAGCTGCGAGTAAAAGCTAGTAAGTAATATGTATAATAAAATTCACAGAATTTTTCTATTATTTTTGGTCCAAACACTATGTTTGTCACCTCAACATACGATTCATGTCCCGTGTTTTGGTCTGAAAGTAAATACATATACTAAATACTTACATGTATATATTTTGTTGGTACAGAGTGAAGTTTTAATTGTACTCGTTTATTTTTATATAGTAATGAATCATCATCAAAATGAATGGAACAAATTTTTGAATACTTTGTTGGCAGCCAATTTTCTCGTCCAGTGGCATCCAGCCATTTCTTTTTATCAAGATTTGATGGAAACCTGAAATTTAAAGAACATTTTATTCACTTGCTACGAAAGTTTATCTTTATTGAGTAATAAGTTAAACAAACTACATTATAGTACTTAAATACATGTAAGTAAATATAAAATTTACGTACAGAAGAATTAATTTCCTCTCAATAAAAATATTATACTACTAGCTTTTACCCGCGACTTCATCCGCGTGAAAAGTATCCTTTATGCTATCCAGGTAATAAACTACTCGTGTGCAAAATATCATTGAAATCCATCCAGACGTTATTGCGTGATTGAGTAACAAACAAACATCCAAACACACAAACCCTCGAATTTATAATATAAGTAGGTAGGATTTGAGTACCTACCATGATAAGCCAACCCAACAATCGTATGTATGTACTGACAAAAAAGAAATATGATTTATTTGGGTAAATTCAAGTAGCCATTATGGCAACCCTGAACCGTTCATAGTTTTAGGTTATTTTATTTTAAGATATTGAAAACACGTTTCACAACTCAATATTCTTGGCTCACATCACTGAATTCATTACAAAACATCATAATCGATGTTCATCTGGCGTTGTATTAACGAAAGAAATGATAATTTCGCCTACTTACGTGTGAAATGTTATTCCTTCAATTTTTCGCTCACTCCGGCTTTTACAGCCCAAAACACTGCAACCCACCATCGCACTTACACTAAATATTCTTTATTATCCAATTTTTATACGCATTAAACACTGTAAATTCACACAATCACAGAAATATCCAAAAGACGCCAAGCTTGTTTGTCACAATCTGTCAAACTCAGATCTTGCCAAACAACAAAACCGGCCATGTTGACAAAGACAAAAAATATATATTGTGTCCTGTTTCTTTGCATGGGTCTGACAATTAACGATCTCGCTCTATCAAGGAAGGTCATTTTAATGGTTACATCTATAGGTACTTAATCTAAGCCGAACTACGAATGAATGACAACACGATTTGACAGGTGTCCTTCCTTCCGACGTGTTTTTGCCCGTCCGAAAAGTTTATTTGACACTTTTTTTTGACGGATCGTTATGTCAGTTGATGCGACAACAAAATAGTTCTCGCGCTGTTGACGAAAGTTATTATGGCTACTTTTTAATGCTCGAAGAACTTCTACAAGAAGAGCGGAGGCGACGCCGATTATACTTGCGGCAAAACTTTCGGTTGGCTAGTATTCCCGACGTTGAGTTTATAGGAAACTATAGGCTCACACGGGAATTAATTGAATCTATTACCTCTTTTGCCTCAACAAATGCGACGAAATGGTGTTGATCCAAGAATGAAGGTAGAAAATGGTTTAATCTAGGAATATAAAATGATAAAAGAAATATATATCGTCGGTTTAGAGGTAAAATTCATTAAATGCAAAAAACTATTATGGAGTTATAAGCGATATTAATTATTTTTTGCAAAAGATTGCATTTTGCTCATAGTTCTTAAATGCAATCCTATTAAGTTTGATTTTGTTTTTATTAGATTATTAGGTTGCTGTTGTAACTGCTTTGTTTTTTTTAGAATTATAGTTGGTAGATTTTTATATTTAAAAAAAAAATATGTTTTAATGAGTTTTACCTCTTTTGAATTTCTGCTTATATTAGTCAGATAATGAACTGTCATTCTTAAATAAAACATCTGTAAGAAAATTAAAAGTCCTTTTATTAAAATTTTGCTTTGCATACAAATAAAAAAACATAAATCTCTCCTATAGCGAAAGTTTAGATGTTGGTCAAACCATGAATTAGACATAAAACGAATTATTAGGTAATTAGGGCAACTGTAATTATTTTTAAAAGTCATCATTTTCATCTTCTAGTTCGAAAATATCATTTTCTCTTAAACTGCTATTGACCGGTAAGTTCTTATACCAGTCATGTAACTCGTCAGGGATAAGCCCACTTCGGCACAGTTTTACAAGGTCATTTTTTTTCTGCATAGAGATAGGCAGAACGGCGTTATACGCCTGTTTTAGTTCAACATTCTGTGTAATGCGGTTTCGACGGCTACGCTGCTGTGTTATATCAATTTTTTTATATTCTGAAGAGTGGTCATACCGATAGAAAATTGCATTTGGGTGGGCTTTTTCAAATTTGTTAGCGTCAGAATGGCTGGTTGTCTATGGCAATCAGCTCTGAAAGTATATTCAAGAATTGCTACACAATTGCTTATATTTGCTATATGTGTTCGATAATTGCTACATATGATACATTCAGAGAAATACGAATATTTTTTTGACCAGCCGTTCTGACGTCAGGATGGATGGTCGCCTCCGTGATCAGCATGAAAAACGCAGAATTTCTAAAAGTATGTAGTATCAATAATTGCTTACTAATTGCTACTTTCACGAATTTAAGTTTGAGCTTCGTACATACATTAGGTAAAAAAATATAGCTTGTATTAAAATTTGTACGAAAAAGCGCCTAATAATTTAGAAAGGCAACAAATTCTTTTTACCAGAGGTGTCTTGTTCAAATCTTGCAGGCGTTCACTTCGACTTTAATGACGTTTGGTGAGTATTTAATAAACGTAGGTACCTACCCTCCATAACATAATATTTACTAGTATCAGTTAAACGTTGAAACTGTTCTGACTTTTTTGATAAGTACATCAAAAGAAAAATGTAACAATAGTGAAACTTAGTGCTTACGTCTGTGTTTTGTGATTTACGTTTGGTGACAATGAAAAGAGGAAGAAAGTTTACTGTGCCACTAAATGATCAAAAAAATGCGTTCCTGCAATACAAAAAGTATTTTTCCAATAAATCCCATTTACCATCATCTACCGATCCATTATTCAGTGAAATAAGTGCCTTTTTATCAAATAAAATTACGAAGCAAGCACTGTTCCTTTCTGTAAAGAAAAATTTTGACTATTTCTTTGGTGACTCTGATGATCTTGAGGTTTGTGATAACCAAGAACCAAAACAAATTCTTTCGAATAGTGATGAATTAAAAAAAAATACAAAGGTAAAAAAACAGTATGTTACGATTTTATGATTGACACGTATCAATGGGAACGAATGCAACCAATAAGTAAACGCATTAAATTAAATAAGGGTGCAGAAACTGTATTTAGAATGAAAAATCTTTTGCCTAAGCATCAGTGGGCGCATCTAATGCGTGAAAAAATTTGGGAGGTTCATCCCATTGCACACAATTGGATATTTAAACAGTATTCTATTAATAAGAATAATAACATAACGTGCGTTGGATTTTGTAAACAATGTGAGGCTAAAGTGAAGGTTATAATTAGCTGGCCTTCTAATAAAATTGCTCAATGCAAATGCATTATAGCAAATTATGATGAAAATTTTGTTCATACTTTTGCTAGAAAAACAAAACTATCGCCTACGAAGCGAACAGAAATATCTGATGATCTCAAACATGTTGCTGCTATAACATACCGTAACACAATGGCTAATAAAATTATGGATTCCGATGATCCTGAGCCTGCTCATCTGCCGACAGTTGGTTGCCTACGTCAAATAAAACACGAAGTAAACAAGAGTTCATATTTAGATAAAAATCAAATTCTTTCATTATGGTTAATGACACTAATATCGCCTTATAAAGAAGCCATTAAGCATATTTCAGTTTATCCTTTTTATGTGTATTATTGGGATCCTTGCCAAGATAATTATTATAAACTGTTTAAGAAAACTGGCAAGTTAATCCTTAGTCTGGATGCCACCGGTAGTATTTTTAAACCATTTGGTCCAACACATAAAGTCGTAATTACTAAACACATTTTCATTTATGTATGTGTCATGAAGACAATCGAAAATGAAAGTAGCGTCCCGCTTACACAGATGTTGTCGGAAAGTCAATCTTTGGAGACAATATATAAATGGTTAGAAGCTTGGCAAGAATGCAATCCAAAACCAGATGAGGTCAATGTCGACGATTCATCGGCACTAATTGGCGCTTGCGTGAAAGCATTTACGAAACATAACTCGACAAAAGATTATGTCGAAGAATCGTACAGAAAACTGGAACAAGAGAAAAGTAGTGATGATTGTTACATAAGAATAGACACCAGTCATTTTGTAAAAATATTATTTAATCTGTCATGTTTTAAACATGTCGACAGCAGAGTAAATTTTTTTTATATTAAATGTTTATTAGAGTTAAAAAAATGCGAATCTTATGAAAAAGCTAAAGATATTTTGGCAGATATAATTACAGTTTGCTTAAATGAATATGATGGATTAGACAAAAATAACACTCGTTCTAGATGTGCTACAGCTAAAAATCGATTAAAGTCACTGGATCAATTTCAGACTTCGGACAATGAAATAGAAATTGTGGATAGTGATAAATTACTTGATACGCCTAAAGTTGACCTAAAGTCGGTTTTTGAAGATGTATCGGAACATCCCATCAAATTAGAAAAACAAAATACAGAAAGTAATTTCTATAAATGGTTTAGAAACAAAATTGATACAGAAAAATTATTGGTGACACTGGATACTGAGAGTTTTGGCGACCATGAGAACCTTTACTATTTTCCCGCTATTATTGGAACTTTATCGCGTTTACTGACACAGTTTCCGTTATGGTCTAACATAATGAAAAATATTTATGATTCCAACATCACCACACCATCTTCCTCAAATGTAGAGGCCTATTTTAAAAACATTAAAAGGCTTTTATTACAAATGAGCACAAAATCTCATAGACTGCGGACAGACGAATTCATATCCAAACATTTAGAATTCCTAAAAGGAGAAATAAAAGTTGCTGCTAATAAATTAGCTCACCAAAGAAAGGTCGAGGTCAATAATTCAAAAAACACGCTGAAAAAGGTCTCAAAAACTTTGGTTCAGAAAAAAAAGCTACAAACAAACGAAGAGTTTACAGATGATTCGATTTTTGCTGAGAATCCGACCTTTATTGAAAACTGGACAGGAAAAGGAAAAGACGTTAAAAAAAGAAAAAGAAAGTTAAAATCTATTGTACTTTTGTCTAACGGAAGCAGATTACAGATTGGTGATAAAAAATATATTTTGAGGAACACATGCGCTATGGATTCTATATGTCAAGCTTTGGCTATAGCATACGTCGACGATTACCGTATAAGTAGAACAATACAGGACAGCAAACATTTGTTTTGTAAACTTATTAGGCTAATGACAGAGAAAAATACAGAAGAATTGTACAAAGTTAGATCAGAAATGGCTCAAGTATATTTTAACAAAGTTGAACAGGCTAATACTGTGGAGATTAGTTGCGAGTGTAATGTCAATAATGTGTTTGAACGCATATTAATTGATTGCATATATAGTGCGGACGAAAGAGAACATTGCACAGAATTAGAATGCCCGATCAATAATGTTCAGCGGAAAATACCTGTTCTACATATAGACGTTAATAAAACTGTTAAGGAGTTACAAGAAGCCGCAAATACACTTATTAATTGTGAAGAAATTACACAATGCCGTCGACATAACTGTCATGGTATTAAATCGTTTACTATAGCCTTACGAGACCTAATTGCATTTGAATTTAATTCAAATGATTTTATTTCAGTAGATGATCCACCGATCCACCTGTTATTGCACAACACTGAATTTCGTTTATTGTCAATAATAGAATTTATTCCTCCGTCACCTGGAATACAAATTGGTCACTAAGCAGGCAGCAGGCGAAATTTACAGTGGAATTGTTACGATGATCAATCTACAAAGATAACAAAAAGTCCAAAGAAGATGATCCCTCATTGTATTTTATATGTTAAAAAATAGTAATTTGTTGATTTTGTGTACACGTAGAAATAATATTATATAAAGATTTAACGAAGTATTACGATTGTTTTCTTTCATACATTTCCCGTGTTTCATATTTATGCTTTTGTAGGTAGGTATGTACTGCTTGATTAAGCATAAGTTGTGTAGCTGACAATGGCTTATCCACCAATGAACCCTGATGGTGGTCAAACCATTGTCAGCTACACGCATAATATGTTGTCTTTTTGTTTGTTATTAATAATTTCAATTAACTAATTCGATTCCGCGTCAACATATGGGGTAGGTGACCCATAATTGTGAACGCCTGTACGATTTGAACAAGACGCTGCTGTAGTAAAACATTGCCTTTCCAAATTATTAGGCGCTCTTTCATACAAATTTTAATAAAAGCTATATTTTTTTACCTAATGTATGTACGAAGCTCAAACTTAAATTCGTGAAAGTAGCAATTAGTAAGCAATTATTGATACTACATACTTTTAGAAATTCTGCGTTTTTCATGCTGATCACGGAGGCGACCATCCATCCTGACGTCAGAACGGCTGGTCAAAAAAATATTCGTATTTCTCTGAATGTATCATATGTAGCAATTATCGAACACATATAGCAAATATAAGCAATTGTGTAGCAATTCTTGAATATACTTTCAGAGCTGATTGCCATAGACAACCAGCCATTCTGACGCTAACTCAAATTTGAGGCACTTTATTTTAAGCCAATTTACTTTTTCGCCGTTTTCGTCAGTATTTTTATTTTTTAGTGTACTTGCGGCCAACGCCTGTAAGTCCCACACGTCTTTATATTTAAGCTCCGTCACTTGATAGGGCGGTTTATCTTTATTTTTCCCACGATTTGAACGCGCAGCTTTGAATACATTAAGCCAATCGTTCATCATAAAACAGGCCCTATTCTTTCGCGCATTTTCGATGCTGGAGTGCATTGAGTCACACTCCATGTGTGAATGACCGGATTCCAAAAATTTTTGCTCAATGACAGTCAAATGCGTATTTTGCACTGCATACAAGAGGGCTGCAGCAACTTGCTGGTTTCTGTTTTGGCCACTACAGGTGTCCGAAAACAATGATAGGTGTGTAATCTCTTCTTTTAATGTCTGGATGTATCTAAGTATACTACTACCTATCTCATTACTGCCTCGTTTACCATTTAATTCGTTCCATACATAGCAATAGGCATTTTTACCATCACCTTCGTAAAAAGTCAGATTGTAGACGCATAGCTTTCTACTATAGTAAAACTGTGAGACGGAAGAGAATGGCAACTGTAAGACACTCTGTAAATCAAAGGTAGCTGTTTGAAATGAAGGGTCTGTCAGAGATCTTTGTTTATCTGAATCTTTAGCTTCATTACATTCATTTTTCCTTATAATGTGCATTGAATATTCAAGCTCCATCTCTTTTTTCTGGTTTGCATCTGCTGATAAGTATTTATTGCATGAAGGACATTGATCTTTTTTTGGCTTATGGAAAGACAAATTGAAAGATGTGCTGAAAATGCGTCTGTATGTCGGTTCACTCACTGCATTGACTTGCTTTTCTGCACATAATTCTTTGTACATTGAATACATTTTTAAGATCGACAAATTGGGATCAAGATACTTTTTTTGACTAGATTGTCTAACGTAATGAGCTTCAATGCAAGGGAAACTCTGAATGTGTTCTTTAACTAAAGCCACTAGTTCATCATTTATTTTATTTCCTGGAGACTTCTTTCCTCGAAGGTCAACTCCTTCATAGCACCCAATATGAGACTTACCCTCTATAGCAGTGTGTATAGGTCCATTAGATATACATAAAGTTTTTTCGAAAAAGTTTGCACAGACTCTAAATCTCCCTTTACTGTTAGAAAGGTAGTAGCACTTTGCAACAGTTCTTCGATTTGAATTACTCTTGTTCACCTTCCTGCGTTTGGGTTCTAGTACTTGAACATGATTGATCAAAAAATCTTTTTGTCTTTTAAATTCTTTTAACGCCCAATAACTCTTGCAAATATTTATTCTATCTTCTTCATTAAAATTTTCAGAACAATTAAACCTACACCTAAAGCAGTTAACATCTTTAGGAGCCTTTGCTGGACAACTTTTTTTTTTATTATTGTATGGTAAGCACTTGCTACGATTCTCTTTTATAATATTAACTTTCCAATTTCGTTCATTTTTCAATCTCCAACGAGTTTTAAGCTTTTGGTTGTCTGTATTTTCTTCCATAAATTGATAATCCATCGATTCATCAGAATAAATATCTTGACCATCTTTATCTAATTGAAACGTTGGGTCATTATCTGAGTCGTCACATGAAAAATCTTCACTACTTGCACTATATTCTACTAAACCTTTTTTAATATTTTCGCCCTGCTCCTCAATACTCTTGTTGTCAACCTATAAAAATATAAATTAACAAAATATTAGCCACAATTATGACCATCTGCCATATGCCAAGATAACTTAACTTTGTTACTAAATACTAACAATCTCATTTAGGTTGCAACTTTCCAATTGTTTCTACATGGTCAACTTCAACCTCCCCAATCTGTAAAAAAATAACAACAATAAAGTATAAAATAAACAAGACAGACTTACCCCCCACAAACCCTCCCCTACCCCCAACTACCTTCCCCTACCCTAGCTGCTCTCCTCTACCCTACCTGCTCTCCCCTACCCTACCTGCTCTCCCCTATACCTAATTTCATCAGAATCGGTTGAGCCATTTGACCGTAAAGGTGTGACAAACAAACAGACTTTTACATTTATAATATTACTAGCGCCCCGGCTTTACACGGGTGCAAACTATAATATATAAAAACCTTCCTCTCGAAACACTCTATCTATTTAAAAAAAACCGCATTAAAATCCGGTGGGTAGTTTTAAAGATCTAAGCATACAAGTTTGTCTATGGATCACTGTGTAACCACCCTAGCTGACGATGAACATGAATCTTAAGCATTTGTACCAACATACCAGAATATTCAAGTTTTCAGTATCCTTGGGACATTCTTGTCCCTTATAACCTTTATTCTCATCATTTTGCTGGTAGAAATCAACATAGTCGTGAGCCTTTGCATATAGTTCTAAGTTTTCAATCTGTAACAAATTGAACTGTTTAGTATTGTACACTACAGGCCTGTAGGTAAACAAAAATGAAATGCTTCAGTCCTTAGCAGTCTGCTTAAGGGCCCGAATGAGGTACTTACATTGTCAACATTGTTATTATACGAAGTTAATTTTTTTGAACTATCGCCACTAGTCTCTTTCTGAATATCTTTCGAGTGATGAACCACAGGCTCCAAATCATTACCAAACAAGTTGCGTTGAGCTTCCCGGATAGAAATAGTGTTCTGTAGAAACACATAATAGAATAGCTTAATTGTATCACGACATTCACGACATACAATAAGTTTACAACAAAATAGTTAAAACAACTCAAAACTTACCAGTTCTTGAACCCTATTATTCGCTTTTGTCAAATCTACTAACTGTTTTCCTCTTGAATACTTATATTTACTCATTTTTTCGTGAAAACCTGTAATAACTTTCTATATTTTCTCGTAACAATAATCATAAAAACCGATGAATACAATTTTGGAGGCAAAGAACGTCAAAGTCACCGTTTGACAAGTGACAACTGTGACGGACAATGTTGCCAGGTAAAACTCACCAAGCACTTACTGAGAATTACTTGCCAGCAATTGTTTCATGTGTTCTTGTTAATCATGTCAGGTAAAAATCAGTATTTACAGACTGAGTTTTTCCTGCCACGAATATTTTAATGCGTCGCATTTGCGGATTTTTTTTCAACAGGATCTCCATTATGACTGACAATACACACATAATGATTTTTTCTTGGCGTAGATATTGCCCTGGTGAGACCGTTTCACGAATTTAATGAATTTGATCAATTATGTCACTTAATGAGTTTTACCTTTAAACCGACGATATGTCGCAGGTTTTTCATAAAATTAGGTTTTTGATCAAAAACCTAGGTTTTTGATGAAAAACCGGAGGATTGACACATTTTAAACTCAATTTCATCATAAACCTGTAACAATCCAGACTAGTTCAGATTTTTGATCAAAAACCTGAACTAGTTTGGGTTTATGATCAATCTGATATACAATTCCGTTGACCGAGGCTTAGGGTCTTCCACGGCTTTTGTTTCGCCTGCGCTCGCGCGCGCCCTGCCCTTTCCCCGCTTCGTCATTCACAAAACACAACTCAGACGGTCAAACCGCGTTCATTTTTGCGACATATGATTACGTAAAATATAATTAAGTGAATAAATCTCATTAATATTGTGCTAGTGCGTACTACAAATGGCATCTACAGGAAACCAAGTGGATAAGCAATTTGTATGTAAAGAAGATTTTGAAAGAGTGTTTACTAGTTTTTTTGAAGGCCGAAAAAATAAAGAGAATCCATTGTGGGCACAGAAGAGAATAGAAGAAGCTATTAAAAATATTTAAAAATATAAATCCAGATCTACATCATCAGGTGGACGAGGTCTACAAAACAAAGAAAGACTACTACTATGGACAAAAATATGATGTTTTGGAGGTAGGCACTCATAATTTTTGATCTTGAGACGGAAATCTGAATCGGAGATAGTTAGCAGAAGAATTTCATGGGATGTTATGTGAAATTCATCAATCTGTTGGCCACGGAGGAAGAAACAAATTGATGTATGCTTTAAAATCCAGGTATGTTATTCCGGTTTCTGTGGTCAAAGAATTTGTGAAGCCATGTACGGTGTGCCAGAACAAGAAGAAATTTCCCCAAAAGGGAATTGTTGTCCGCCCAATTGTGTCAAATGATTTCAACAACCGCGGTCAAGTGGACCTTATAGACTTGCAATCAACTCCAGACGGACAATGGCAATGGCTGTTGCATTATCAGGACTATACAACAAAATTTAGTTTCCTTCGCCCTTTGACATCAAAAATAGCCGCTGAAGTGGCTAAATGGCCGTGAATTCACAGCTACAATTATAAAAAAGTTGACGTCGATCTGGCCAACTTGCAAAATTGTAAATGGCAGACCCAGACATCCAGCAAGTCAAGGCTTTGTTAAACGCTCAAATCAAGACGTAGAAGCTATGCTTCTTGCTTTGTTAATTGATAATAACTGCAAGAAAAGGTCCATGGGACGTTACTTTGTCCAATTCCAAAAAAAATCTTCCTTTCAAACAAACTCTAAAATAAGACTGAAATCACACATTCCAGTAGACTTATTAGACAAACTTATTACGGAAGAAGACTTAGAGAATTTTTTGAACTCAAAAAATGATGATGAAATAATCGAATCCTCTTCGGAAATGGACTCAGATAAGGATTTAAATCCCCTAATCAGAATTGAATCAGACAAAGTAGGCCCTTCAACCTCTCAGCAAGAAATAGAAACAGCTGCAGAAGTTCTTATAGATCCTCCAGCATCCATACAAGAAAATATATTAACATTAGAAACTGTTGCTACTTGTGCTACTGTTACTGAGGCTGAGGTGATCAGTGATCAATCAGGAAGTAGAATAATTGAAACAGAAGAAATGCTTTTTGATGAAACACAAATTTTTTGTCTGTGGAAAGGAATCCACTGGAGCACATCGTTGTGGCGTTTGTAACAACACAGGGGGCCGATTCTACTAACAAAATTGTAAAAAAATCGCAATAGAACCGCAACCGAATCACAACTTTTAAGCGTTTTCTCATTCTACTAATTAAACAACGATCCAACTGCGGTTACGTTTCAGTTTACGCCAACGATCGATCGAAAAAATGTCAAAACCCTATTCTACTAACAAAGTCGAACATGAACGTAACCTGAGCGTGACGTTAGTCTCATTCTACTAATATTTTGACATTTGTTAGAATCGAAACAAAGCCAAACCGTTACCGTTCATCTGTCAAAATTCGCGGTTACACATAGGTTGGCAACTTTTGCCGGATCGCTCTAAGATTGCTCTCGTTTTCTTCCCTACAAAATGATGTTTTATATGGATTTCGTTCAACTTGCCCATGCGGTTGACATTGGAAGGGTAAGAAGAAGAAATTTTGCGTCAAAAGGTTCCAATAATGCTTTTGACCTTACGTATCGTCAGTTCATTAAGACGTATCGACTCTCCAAAGACCATGTAAGAGCTTTGATTGAGGAGATGAGTCCTCATATGCCCGTCAATCTTCGTTCTGACGGTATTGTTATGGAAACAAAGGTCGTGAGTATCGTTTTAATATGCGCCAGTATGAGTTACTTTGTGATATGTAAAGTATTCTTTCTCTATTCTCGTTTTAGATTATGGTTGCACTGGCTTTTTATGCAACTGGTTCGTACCAAACACTAGTACGTGAGTCGTAATGTCATGCCGTGTCACAACCGTCAGTTTCTCGAGCCACAAAACAAGTGACAGAGGTCCTTAATATGCCACATATTTTCAAGAAGTATGTCAAATTTCCAAGCTCCAGGCAAGAAGGTGATGAAATCAAAAGAGGGTGAGTATAGCAATACTTCCATTTCGATTTTTATGCAGACCTAGACTCAGAAATCCTAATTTACCTATTTGAATAATGTGTTATATTTTGCAGATTCTGTAGAAAAATTGGCATTTCTGGAGATCTGGGGTGCATTGATGGCACTCATGTTGCTATAGTCCCACCTACAATTCATGAGGAGCGGTACTTTAACCGAAAGGGATATCATTCTTCATTAACATGACCATACTTTCTTTCAACACGTGCTTATTAGTAGATAGAAAGCTGCACTATAAGCCAGAAATTGCAGCAAAGATAACAAATGCTTGTTGTGTACTGCACAACATCTCGCTACAATTAGGACTGGAGCTGAACAGTGAGGACCTTGAAATAATAACACAGGAGGGTGAGGAAACTCATGATGCAGACACATCAGAAAATCACGGTACAAGGCGGCATCCGAATTACCTTTTAGAGCAAGGACGGAATTATCAAGCAGCTTTGGTGCAACGCTTGTGGGCTTCAACGCAATAAATAAAGTGAATTTTCATAAAGGTAAATTACACAAAATGGTGAACATAATGTAGTATTGCATACGTAACCGGGCACGCCCTTAATTTCTGCTGAGTAGTTTTCAACGATTTTTTGATTTTATTGGCGTGTACTACCTGACATGCCAAATAATTTAATGTTTTGTGTTTCGTAATGTTAATTACTTACCTACTATTGTATAGAATCAAGTTCTTCTAACATAACAGACAGCTGTGCTGCTGGGGAGTTTGTTGCGCCACTTCTTCTTCCCAGCTAAAGCACTAGGAAGTGGTGAAGGGCGGGCGTTTTGGGGGACTGTCTTATGTAATTTTTAGGTTCAAAAACTGCTGACTCTCAGCCTATTTTTAACCGACTTCGAAAAGGAGTAGGTTCTCAATTAGTCAGAACCTTTTTTTTTAATAAATGTCTTTTGATTTAAATATTGATTTTGATTTAAAGTTGAAACCTTCTAAATACAGATCATGTAAAATCATATATTTTATAGTTAGTGGTTGGTTAAGAATTTAACCTGAACAGGGTTTGTTTACACTTTCATCAGATGGACTCTTGCTGCCCTTTCTTCTCTGTAGTTCATAGGAATCTAGGTACACACATTGGAAGAGGCAACAAGCTTCAATTTTCTGAGTTCAAGCATTTGGCAAGATTCCATTGAGTTTAATGCTTTTTTTGGGTTTAAATAAAACATACTTAATTTATCTTATTATTAAATGATTTAATAAAGAATAAGAATTTGGTATGTTATTTTGATTTCACTAGTCACAATTGATTTTTGTCCAGTGTGGGTGATATGGCAACAATCACTCATCAGGCTGAAACAAATAGAATATTTCCATTGTTATAAAATGGAATCACCAGTTTTAGATGCTATAGCATCTTAAACTGGTGATTACCTGTGAACCTATCAATTACTAATTACTCTAACAAAATATATAACTAACATTTACTCTTTGTGCTACGAAGGTATGCATACTTTCTGCTATGGTGGTTATAGCATTCGAGATGCTAGTCATAGACGAAGCGATGCCGGTCATTGCATTGGACATATTTAATGCTGCCGTAGCCAGCTCCTCCGTTCGCGTACGCATTTCTTCAATGCGGGCTATGGTTGCCCTTCCGTAATCAAGAGCTGCCGTGTTACCTATAATAAGTCATTAGTATTAGTTATCAATTATAAAAAAAAAAACCTAAAGAATTTGTTCTAACTGCCAAATGCCACTTACTCTGATGGACAAAGCGAGGGCGACCTCTTTCACGGGGGCGTGTTGGTCTTGGCTGTCGGAGTCTAGGTCTGCCTGAAAATTTAAAACAGTAGGTATAATTAGGAACCTATTTTTATAAATACAATGTAGTTAACATAATCGTCGATTAAATGGAAACATGACATTTCTCAAAAATTTTGGAAAATAATGTTATTAGTTAAAACGAGTCGGCTAGCAACACTATTTATACCGGCCACAAAACTGAGTACATGTGCGTTTTTATAGAAAAGTGACATCTCTCAAAATAGTGTTAAGATACGATTATAAAAGGTAAGAAATATTTATAGAAAAAAGTTTTTGTTCGAGAAATTACGTTTTTTCTTTAAAATTGAACTTTAATTGGGATTGTACCATAAATAGAAAATTGAATTTTTATATAAGTGACTGCTTTTTGTGAAATTATGTTGTTTAGACATGTCATTTTTGTACTTAAGTCAGTTTTCTATATAGTTTTTGTACAATTAGTAGCATGAAGTTAGTTAGAAAAATGTTTCCATTTCAAATGTGTCCGTAAATGTTTAGAATAATTATTTGTGGTATGTATTTTTTTATGATGACGTTTATCTGTTAATAATATACATGCATTTTATAACATTTTAACGTTAAAAGTACAAAATTATTTTAAAGACGAATCTATTAAAAATATTTTGATTTAACCTTTGGAACAAAAATTTTGATGACAATCTTTTTTGGTTATTTTTAGGATGAAGCGTGGTGAAAAAATGATAAAAATGGTTATGTCTAAGGAACTTTTTGATGAGATTCCAGTAACCTTTAATTCAGTTCTGTTAATATCGAATGTGTCTAAATCCATGAAAGCGGTTAATTCAGAGCTAGAGCAAAGTTTTCAAGACCATAGCTCAGCCAAAGAGAATATAGGTCCAGCAACCAAGTAACTACATGTAAATTCTGTGAGATTATGAACGTCGAGCCACCGCAAAATAATTTAAAATCCATACGCACTCCACTGATTAGTTTAAATACTACGGTCCGTAATCCTATTAGCAACAATTATTTTTCGGATTCACAAATTATTCCATACAATATGCCGAATGATCAACCTGGACCAAGTAGAAGTATTGTGGAATCTTCAGTAAGTGATTCAGGATCAGAAAAAAGTACTAATGTTCTACTTTCTAACCATAACAAGACTTCTTGCAGTACAATAATATCGGAATCGGATATTTCTTCTGAGGATGATGACGATAGCTCTTCCAGCTCCATACCTGACAGTCAAAAGGACTTTTCGTCTGACGACGCTAATAATGACCCCGATTTTATACTACGCGAAGATCTTGCAATGTCATCATCATCTTCAGAAGATGAAACTGCTACAATTAATAAAAGCCAAGAAGATACAGTTAAAGTTTGAAAAGAGAAAGCAAAGACAGGCAGAAAAAGAAAAGCTGTGCCAGAAGAATGGAGAAAAACTAAAGCTAAACTATTAAGGAATTCTGGAAAAGCGTATATATCGACATCGAAGTCACGCAAACAAATGCAAGAAAGACAAATGAAACCAACATGTACTGAAAAATGTAAACTGAAATGTTATAATAAGTTTAGTGAGGAAAAGCGGCAAATTATTTTTATGAATTACTGGAAGATGGGAGATTTAAATAATCAACGTCTGAATGAATGAATGAAGATAGAGAAAAGGTTAAGATGGGTGATATTAAAATTGTCAGAGTGGAGAAAAAGTTCAACGATCGATTCTTTTACAAGTGTTCGTATAAATAAGAGAGCTTCAAAGCCGTCTTAATCAAAACTCGAGCTACCAAGAAAAAGGTACCATACCACTTGTGTTCTGAATTACAGCCGCTTTACTCAACAAAATTGGCTGTGTCTGATAGTAAGAAAGCCGGTATACTTACACTTATAGAAAAAATATTATCCCTAGATTTTATAAAAACTTTTATGAAAATCTGTAACTCAATTATCTCTCATTTTTATTTTGTTGGAAACATTACTGTAGGTTGTTTGGATTTTGTAATATTTTACCATTTAAAACTACTTGATTTTTTTTTTGGAATATTTTACTCATGTTTAATTTTTATAGAAGAGGCTAATTTTATTTCAGTTCTTTATTGATTGGTAGAATCGGTACATCATTTCCTATTAAAACAATTATAAATAATTTAAAAACATGATAAAGGAACAAACGTTTTCAATTTCTATTTAGTTCTATTTTCTTATTTAATAATCATGGGTAGATTTAAGTTTAAATTCATTGATCTCAATATTGTTACCGTTGATTTATCTAATTTGTAGAGGTTACGTTTAAGATAGAGGTTTTTTAAAGATTGCTATCTCATATAATTCTCAGTAGTAGTGCTATTCTATAAATACCTCCAATTATAAAAACAATAATTTACTTAATAAAACCATTTTTATCTTGTAGTGTGTTTTAGTTTTAATAAAATCCGTGCCGTATTTTTTTTTATTTATGTAAAAAAGTGACATTTCTTGCTAAAAATGGCTTCTTTTTTAATGAATTAATTCAAATAATCACACGGGCTTAATCCTCATTTAAATACCTTGAAAATGATATATAACACTTATGTTTTAAAATGAAACTAAAAAAAATAAAAATAAATGTATTAAATTAAAAACTTTAAATGCATGTATTGTAAAATTTGTTCATTTGAATAACGCCACTTTTCTATTTAACCGACGATATGTACATACGTGATAATATCGTATGAGTATTTAAACAAACTTGAGTTTATTTTAAATTTAGTTTGTTATTCTATAGGTACCTACTTACTAAGATACTATACCTACTTAAAAAATAAAAAAGTATGTAGGCACGACTGTTTCAACTTTGTCCATATTACTGCTTTTTATTAATTATTTTATTATTTTAAATTATGATCTTGTTTTGAAGTGAATGATAATTTAATAAATAATGAGATCCTGTTTGTGGTGCTGTAGTGCCTTGATCAGCTGTCTGGATGGCTTGGCCTCGGCGCACTGTCTCTTTGCTCAGATACTAGAGACAATGTGCGGGTGAGGTCTTGTGTGGCTGGTGATGTAGCAGGACTCGGGTGGGTGAGAGATATGTTTCTGAAAGAAAAAAAATAATAAATTATTAATAAATGGCAAGTAAAATACCAACAGATCTTACAAAAAAACGACAAAATGTAAGTGCCCTGTTACTCAAAAATGGGTGAGTTAGCTGCTGGCGATTCTGCATCCTGTTTCACGGCCATCTCTTCAGCATCAACATACTATGTATAGGTATGTAAAAAACAACATGAGTAAGTCACATAATTGGAATAGGAACTAAAGTTAAACTATAACATGAATAATAAATATCTAATCACCAGAATTTCGATCTCCGGGTCTTGTCGGACTCCAGTAAGTGGGCCAGCATCCCTCTCTATAAGGGCAGCAACTCTGTCCTCTAGAGGGCTTAACTGAGGTGCCCTGTTAGGCCCACCCCAGTACCGCTATAGCCCCTGTTTATTTGGGCTAGTTTGGCCCGCACTCTGCATTTGTAATCATTCCAAACCTAAAATGGATAGAAAATGATTATTACTTATCATGCTGTTTTAAAAATATTGATAATATCAACATGTAAACAAATCTTCGACCAATCTTTTGGTGTCCTTCCGACGCCTTCCGAATTAATTATGTCGGCACATTGATCTCAAAGGCGTGTTGCCAAGGCTCGTCCTTCTTTGGACCGCAATCTTCCCGTGGCAAAATTCGTGTGTGCCTCTATAAAGGCAATAAGCACGTCCAGTTGTCGAACTGACGTGGATTTTCGTATATTAATATTTTCCATTATGCTTGAAATAATGTACGTATTAACCGAACAACATTTGCAACGAGATTAAAATATTTTACCAGAAAAGGAATGAGTGGTAACATAATTTAACCATTTTTTTATGTAGCTAATTCAAGTTCGACATAAGTGTAACACACTTAGTAAATACTTAAGACACACCTATGGGTTCCAACCCTCAAGTGTGTCATAAATACTCGCTTATTATTAAATACAAAATAACAGTAACAGTCTATGGGGCGATATTTGATTTGATGAATAAATAATAAGTAACATTTTAAAATGAATACTTACAGTAAATCAACCACTCGAATTCGACACTTAAAAGTTTTTGCTACCCGCCGTTTGTTACGTTTCATTTCACTGCTTTGGCCAGTACGTACAGACGTAAAATGAAACGTTCTTCTGAGTTTTTATTGTTTTAAAAGTTGAAATGTGGTATGTGTTATAATAAAAGAAAGAGAACATTATGTTTAATTATTGTCTAGATATCTATTTGTAGTAGAAAATACTTTTAGTGACACTTATTCGTATTTCGTAACATTTTTAGATTACATTTTTTTTCTGTGGTATTATTAAAACATACTATTTGGCATGTTGGTAACACAGTTAAGGCGCTGTTATGTTCCAGTTACAGTTCAGTTGCGATTCAGTTTAAGTTTTTTTTTTTTTTTCTGGGTGGGAAATCATCAAATAACTTCTCCCGCTCTGGGTGGAGCGGGAGGACGTGTCAGACTTTTACTGACTAAAACCCACCCGTGTTCCCTCAGTTGCCTGTGTGCCAGGGGCGGCGGTATCTCTTTCGAACAACCCGCACCCCCGGCAGGCATCGGCCCTTGCGGGCCCCTCTGTTGCTGCTGACATCTCTTTGAGGCGCGCGTGGAACACAACGCGCCGTCGACCCGGGCTTGGTCCTTACCGGACAGCGAGCTACCCATTACTCGCCGTCCGCAAGCCCGTGCCTACGGTGGCCGGGATTCAGCCTGGGATTCCCGACGCCCAGGGCGTCTCCTGCGAAGGCCACGGCTGTGAGGGCGCATGTACTGCATCTCCCTCACGTGCGCCGCCTCCCTCTTTGCGAGCATAACTGCTTCGCTGAAGGAGGCGACTGCCAGCCATGCCCTCTCGCTCCGTACCATGGCCTGGACCAGGGTCGGACGCGAGAGATCGCCGCCGCCGATCACCTCCACGAGGACACGGCGTTGCTCCGCCCAAGCTGGGCAGACCTCCACCGTATGCTCCACCGTGTCCTCTGGGCGATCTTCGCAATGGAAACACCCGGGCGTTTCCTCCCGCCCTATCCGAAACAGGATCCTCCCGAAACAGCCATGTCCGGTGAGGACCTGTGTCAGGCGGAAGGTGAGGACGCCATGCCGCCTCTCAAGCCACTCCTCAAAGAGGGGACTTACCGCCGCAATCGCGGCGTGCCCAATTCAGTTTAAGTTTAGTTTCCATTTTGCTTATGACATAGTAGAATCACTTTATAGGTATCTATCGAACGGCGATCGAAATCGAACTGTTGTGAAAACTCATTAGAATGTATAACGTTGGAAATTGCTAGAATCGGCCCCCAGTTCATCTTTGCGGGAAGATATTATGAGGAGAAAATGAAGGGTATGGATGAAAGATTCAGTGTGATTTATGTCAAAAAGAACAAAACATACTTATCGAAAGGGAACATGCCGTTGTAAATTTAAAAATATCAGCAAAAAAATGAAAGCATCTTCTTCGGAAATTTTGGAGAAATCGATATTGGTGCTACAATTTTAGTTGATGTGCCGAAAATAGGTAGAGGGCCACTGGATGCAAGTAACATTATAGGAAAGGTAATTGATAAGAAGAACGATTTATTCAAAATTGATACTTCAGCTGGGGTTCTAAAAGACTGGCTGCCTCGAAACTTGGTTCAAATATCAACTACTGCCTCTAACGAACCTGTATCGACAGATGAACTGAGTTTGCGTGTAATTGCTTCAAAGATGTCTTTATTTTGGAGTCCAAGGTTTTAAGAAATGCTCGTGCGAAAAATCTAAAGTGCGCTGCAAGACTAATCGATGTGCATGCAAAAAATATTGTTTTATGCAATTCTAGATGTCACAAGTCAACAAACTGTCATAATAAACAAAGCATACTAGCAGATTTATAAAAAAGCAAGCACGTGGTAAACGTTTCTTTATTACATGTTTATTCTTTTTTCATTTTGACTCGGTTTAGTCGTATTTAATAGTTACGAAATTTAATTTTCGCGGCTTATCAAAATCAGATTAATATAGGTACGTGAAATTGAAACATTTCTTTTCATAATTGGATTGAAGAAGGAGAATATTGATTGGATCATGGATGTAAAATTTTGATTAAAAAATAATTGTTTTCTTTCTACTAAGTTGCAAATGATGATGGATTGTTTTATTTATTTCATTTAAATTGATTTATTTGTCATAAAACAAAGCAAACCCGTGATTTTTTATCAAAAATCTAAACGAGTGTGGATTGTTACAGGTTTATGATGAAATTGAGTTTAAAATGTGTCATCTTCCGGTTTTTCATCGAAAACCTAATTTTATGAAAAACCTGCGACATATACATATTTAAGATTCTGCAAAGTATTGAGTTATGTTACCAATATGTCCCAACTATTTACTGTTGTTTTGTTTACTTTTAGATCCTTGCTGGTCTTAATTTTTATGCCCGGGGGAGCTACCAAGAAGCAGTGGGCCTTAGAAGTGACGTCCCGATGGCGCAACAGACAGTGTCACGCTGTCTGCGGGATGTTACAAATGTATTAAATACCCCCTCAACTACGCAAAAATATATGAAGTTTTCACAGAATTTGGCCGAGAGGAACTTTATTAAAAGACAGTATGTATAAAAACTTGTACCATTGTTTTAGAACGAACCCAGGTATTATATAAAATTTTGCCAAAACTGCTTAACCCATACGCTGCAGTGGACGCCTGTCGGCGTTTTTTTTTTTAATTTGTTTTTCTCGAATAAAACCGTTCCGCACTTGGATAATAAGCGTAGTTTTTATCACCGCAGCGAATGAGTTAAGACCGAAACATGTTTGAACGTTTGAACAATGACTACCTATCTATTGAAGGGTGTTTATACACTTATAGAGTGTGCACTTAAATAGATTAGCCTTTTTAATTTTAATAAGCGGTGTTTACAGATTTTATAAAAAATACGGCCTGCCAGGAGTAGTTGGCTGCATTGACTGTACGCATGTAGCATTGGTGAAACCCAGTGAATATGAAGAGCGTTTCTTTAACAGGAAAGATTTTCACTCATTAAATGTCCAATTTGTAAGTACCAATTTTTTTAAAACATAAAACTTAGTAAATATCTAACTAATGACGGCTACTTAGTGGCTTAACTTTTACATGAGAATAGGTCTGTCATAAATATTTTTGAGTTTGTGATAGTAGCCGCGATCTCTCAAAAAGTTAAATTTATTTTCTGTACGTGTAACAGATATGTGATGCAGAATGCACTATTTTAAATGTTGATGCATCCTATGGTGGAGCAACCCATGACTCCTTCATTTGGTCACACCATGAAGTTAAAGCTCACTTGGAGAGTCTACATCAGGAGGCACCATATCTATTGGGTATGTGGTTGGTTCGTTATAAAAAATTCTATCCCTTATTTTTTTCAGCTGGCTGTTATTTGGTTTTTTACAGTCAAGTATTTTCTTTATTTATTAGTATATTATGAGTTCAACATGTGGCAGATATATTATGCAGTAATTGTTTACCATGCCATGTTTGTTACAAGGGATTCTGGGTACCCACTTCGGGAATTCATGATGACTCCGATAGACAATGCTGTCGAAGATTCTCCAGAAGGGACATACAATAACATTCAAAGACGTGCTTGCTCCACTATAGAGCGCACATATGGAATTTTAAAAGGCCGATAGAGATGCCTCTTAGTAGCACGAGAGCTGCATTATGCGCCCGTCACTGCAGGTATTTGTTACAATTTACACTATAACTATCTTATAATGTATTGAACTAGTGAACAGTAATTTTTGCTTTTTTTTTAGGTAAAATTGTCATTGCCGGCTGTGTTTTACACAATATGTGTAATCGGGCAGGCTTACAAGCACTAACTCTCACCGAAGAAGACCTGACGTTAGAGCGCAGTACACAGGGAGGGCAGCGAGATGAGTCTACGTCCGCTCATCAAGCTCTTCAGCAAGGGCAAAGAGCGAGGGACAGATTAGTGCCATTGCTGGAGAGAAATAGGTATAAATGCAGTCTCATAAGTAGTTAGTAGCTAGTCTCCTAATAATACTTACATGTCAATGAATACATAGGGTATTTATATTAGGGTAAAATAAATATTTTACAAACTGTTTTTGTTTAAAGGACATAATGGGTGTTGGGACTGGCGGAAGATTTTAATTTAAAAAGATTTACACAATAAAAGCATTATATTTTATGAACAAAATAGTTTTTTACACGCTTTATATTAGCATCACTTGTATGTTTGTTTGTATTTATGTTTGTATGTTTGTTTGTAACCGACTCCTTAGGGCGCGATTTTGACCCACTTCAAACGTTCAGATTTCATTTAAACTATGTAGACTTACTGAGGACCGATGACAATTAAAAAAAAAAAAATACTTAAAAATTACGCTTTTTTAGTTAGCAGAACTAAAAAATTGTAAATAAATAATAGTAAAAAACACGCTTTAAAACCAAACTAAAAAAAATAGAAAATAATTTAATTCTAGTAAAAAGCGTGGGGTGCTTGACATTAATTGATTATAAAAATACCTCAAAAAGCACCCCACGCTTTTTAATAGAATTAAATTATTTTCTACTTTTAGTTTTTGAAGCGTGTTTTTTAGTTTTTTAAATTTATTTATTTTTAATTGGCACCAATCAAATAGAGTAAATATACAATCAACAATATACCACTATAACAATGAAAAAATATTTTCTTTATTACAATAAAGAAAGTCTTCAGTTATTGCTAGGAACTTAGTTTCTCTTCGTTTTCTACTTCATTCTCAAATACCTAATACATAATCTGAATAATATTCTAAAATGTACAATCAACAATATACTATAACAATTCTTCAATTATTGCTAAGAACTTAGTTTCTCTTACGGCCGGTTTTTTCATCAACAACTAAAGTAATCGGTAAAAGCATTGACTTTTACTTGACCTTTACTGATATCACGGCGAATGTGTTTCTTCATTCAAGTAACAGCTAAAGTAAAAGTCAAAAGAGTTGCCATTACACAAACGTCGTAATTCCCCCAAAAACTCATGGGGAGCTTTTTTTACATATGGCAGCAATACAATATTACTGTCAAATGGTGCCGACCAAATGTCAACGTGAAAGTTCTTCCTTGAAACGTCTGTACTGTTTTATTGACATTTGGTTTTAATACTGATAAACATTAAATATGGAGTTTATTGGAGTCCATGACGAAAATGTGGACATAAACTTGATTCCTAGGTATCTTGTTATTATTTATAATATTAATTTTTGGTGGCCGGTGTTATAGATACCTCATGTTATGTTTTGTAAAATTTCATGTGCGTTAAGTGCTTTTCATTTTACTATTTCTTACAAAAAATCCCTAAACTGCTTATTATCTTAACATTTAGACTTATTTACTATGAGTACCATGATATTCAATTCAAATGTTGTTTTATTATTTACAGTAAAAGATCTTCCAACTTCAGTAACACTGAAATTTAAAATTTTAAGAAACTGATAAATAAATATTCAAAGGTCATAATTAAACAAAAAAACTAATGGATTAACAATAAAGCAAAAGAATGAAACTTGGGAAGTTATAACAAAAGAGTTCAATGCCTCAAGTAACACATATCGAAGTGTCAAACAATTAAAATGTAAGTGGGAATACATGAAAAAAGTGCAAGAAAGGAAGCTGGGAAAGTTAACCGCATGCGTCGGCAGACTGGTGGAGGCCCGCCCCTACCTCCATTATCTAAAACTGATGAATGGGTCGCTGGAATCTTAAAAGAGTCAGCTTCTGGACTCGACTCTCAATATGATGGAGATGTCTGTAGCAACATAGTTGTTGAACCACCTCTAACATCAGTTTATGCCTCGGTCGATATGATAGATTTAAGTACTAATGTGGTTAAGGTACAAGATGTTCTTACAGAAAATGTAGAAACACCGTCTACCCCTGTAAGTGTTGCAAATAGATCTATAAGGAAGGTTTTAAATGCCACTCCACATAACACAAGGCAGTCATTTTTAGAATTGGCCAAAAAGAAAAAGGAATTGGTAAAGATCAAAACCAGATAAATCAAACGCAAGCAAGAGTTACATGACTTGCAAGTGCTGAAAAAGACATGGCCGGAATTTGTTAAGAGCTTTGCCCTAACAAAAAATATTCATATACATTAAAATGTAATACATCATATTAAAGGTTGCAGGTATGTCTTTAACATGGTTTAAGTTTTATGATAAGAGAAGAAGCGAGAGATACTATAAATAGGATTTTTTATAAAGTGCCTAGATATTTTGAATAGCAATGATACGATCATTACTATTCAAAATATCTGAGTTATATATAAATTCTGAGTTATATTGACGAAGCTAAACAGGTAATACAATATTATCAATGGATATAAAGTCCGTTTAATTAATGAATTACGCATCAAGTCAGCTAGTGAAAAAAGAGCCCGAAATCAAAATACCACGTAAAATTTATTGGTAATTACATTGATAATAGTATCTGGCTAGACCTTTCAATCGTCGTCTTAGGCTGGCCATAATAGCGAAGAACTCGTCGTGTACAGGTATTTCTGGATATTATGAATTCCTGATAGCGACTTGGCAAAAATATAGACAGTTGGATAGGCAATAAAACACTAAAATAGCTCTTGAATTTTTATTTAAGGATCTAATTCATTTGCAATTACTCAGACAAGACACATTCAATATTTACTCTATCACTCGAAGTCCCGTCCAATGGTGACAAATGTGATGCGGCATTTGATTCACATTATTAAAGTCAAAAGTCACTGGATCTCTTTTTAGAAGTCGTATTAGAACTTCTGACCGTTGAACAGTAAAATAAAATGAGATATTTATGTCCTTAGGTAACAAATGCCACTCATTAGCAAATAAATGTATCTGGCATACATATTCGGCAACTGATGGAAACATAATAATTGCGTTCTTTATACAACATTATCTGATTGATTATTACACTCCCTAAAAATACAATGGCTAGAAGTATTTGGAGCACGTTTGTAACTAGGCAGATAATTCATTTGGTCCATCCTTCGTGTTTCAGCAGGATTATCAGCTGGTGGAGGTGGTGATGGTGGTTCATGTCTGACAGTAGGATTAGCAACTGGTGGAAGTGGAGGTGGTTCGGGCAATTCAGGTTCATTTTCGTCTAGTCCTTCCACCTGTCTATGTGTATTCAGTACTAAGTGGGACTTAGCTCGCATCAAAGAAGGATGACATGCTTGCAGATTTGTCCTCCGATCCTGTAACAATGTTTGTAATTTTTTTTACACATAAAATCTTTAACTTTTAAAGCAAATGGTAGAAATGTTACAGTCAGTGTAGTCAAATGTTGTTAGTATTAAGAATAACCGGTAGTTATTAGGGCGCAGTCTCACTCAGTTTATAGTTTGCGGCTGACTGTTTGTCTGAGTTAGTGACCAATAAATAATATTTTCATATGAATGGCCTCACTATGCACACTATTTGTCTGTGTGCGGTGGTGTGGACTATATGCTAAGTGAGACTGCACCCTAATTTATTAATTATAAGGAATTTGCTTCATCATGAGAACAACACAATAACAATTTACAGCAGCCAGGGCAAGATAATAGACAATAAAATAAGTTCAAAGCACACACTAACCTGATTGTGGGTATTCCATGAGAAGAAAATATCGATTAATGGACTGTTTTCTTCAAGGGTGTGATGTCGCACTGAGTAACCCCTCGTCATAACAGAGCATCCACAACCAATACACACCATTGGGTAGCGCAGTACCTACTTTACAATGTCTACCTTCTTCACTGGGTTGCTTGACGTACCATGCATTGCAAATCAATCCATCTAAACGAAGACGAAAAACGTGAGATATTATACGCATTAAAGCCTTGCGGATTATAGAACTAAACTGTTTATAAGGCAGATGAAGTTAGTAAATTATGAAAATAATTACTAAGTGGGTATATACCTCTTGTACAGATAACCATTCAGTCGATATTTTTTGTATCTGCGGTGTTAAAGTTGTTACTATATGCCTTCGCATTCGATTAGTGGCCATACTACAATTCAGGCACCTTGATATCCTGAGCGTCAGAACAGAATCCAAATCGTAAACAAACAAGTCCAATATGCACAGCAGAATATTCAGATAATATAATATATCAGAAGAAGCGTAAACGAAAGTCCGTTAATCGATAGCTGGGGGAAAGTTTAAAATAGCCATCAGATGAGCTTAAACACAGTATTAAGTGATATGATCAACGCAAGACTGCACAGAGCACAGGGCATTGAGTGACAGGTGACAGACCGTAGAGGTGAAACGTAATACTGGAATAGGTTTTTGGCTAGACACGAAAAGGCTTATTCCGAGCGCACCACATAAACGCATCTCGAGTATTTAGATAAGCGTATGGCTTTTGACACGTAGTGGACCATAACCGCGTCTAGTTGCAAGTTTTGCGACCCACAACCTCGGTCAGTTCCGGTGGCATTGGGAGACGTTCGGTTCGGCACTCGAAGTTTGCAAGCCGATTATTAGTTTTGCGTTTCTAAATCTAATCATAGGTACCAACAGAAAACAAAATCTCTGTGTCTATTAATATCATGTTTATAAAATACGCTGGCAGTTCTAAGCCTGTTGGTAAAGTATGAAGGCAAGTTTTCAATAAGATTTCATTTTAAGTGCATATATTAAAACATAGAAAATATTGGAACACCAACTCGTAGTATATACGTTAATAGTCAATAAACCGAAAAATACTCTACTCCGATTACTCGATCTCGATTTTATGAAGACCTATGGAAAGAAATGGCCTGAATACTCGTAAACCTAGTTTTTGGAATAAGTATTTAGGCGGCCGCATACTTCTAAGACTCAGTATGCATTTTACCTAGTACGTCTCACCTCTAACAGACAAAGCAACGTGAGCGCGCGGCGCGCGCACAGGTCAAACGTCAAAATAAAAGGGACGTTTGAGAAATTAATATCTACACATAATCAATTAATATACATATGTTTTTGGTATTTTTTTTCGCCTGATCTAGAGAAATGTACTTGTTGCGATTTATTTTAATTTAATTAAGAAATAATTTTCATACATTAATAATTACTGTACATTTATTTATTCTTAATTGATTTCGAGGGCAGAACCCGGCCATGTCATTTAGTTAGAAATAAACATTTTAAGTAAGAAAACACAATAATGGTCAATTATTATATTTTAAATTATAATTGTCCGGTCTTTTATTTTACATGTATCAAACTTACAGCTAATTTAAGTAGTAGGATACCATAGAAAATACAAAATTATTGGGTAACTGTAATATTACATTCGGTTTATCTTCGCATCTTTAATTGGTAGCTAATCTGGAAATAATAGTTTGTGGTTAAAAGTAATATTGTAACGGCTTATTACAAGTATATAGGTACTAGGTACATAATAATATATTACAGCTGTTTGTTTATTATTTTGGGTTATAACATGCAAATGCAGAATAGATTTTGAACTGTAGGTTTTATTTGCCTATGAAAATGTATTCAACAAATGTATTACAATAATAGTTCACATACACTATGTACAGGACATAGTACATGGGAACTATTATTTAATTATTATAATAATAGCTAGATGTTGCAAAAATAAATGTAATAGATTATTTTACTAACCTATCGAAGTAGTTGTGAATTAAATTGCTGATAATAGTCTGCCCATTGCTGTTATCTATGGAGTTAGGGAAATTGCTATCATCATTCCTTATTTCGATCTGGATTGACAAATCTGGCTCTGGATCATGTCTGTCCCTACAGATATTATGCAGCACAGCTGTGGCTAGAACTACAGCTTCTATCCGGTTTTGTTTTAGTCTCAGTTTTGAGCCAATACATGGGAACCGTCGTTTCCACTTCCTTTTATTCCTTGTTTTGATGTGACTTTTACCATACAATATTTCTCCTGGGATTGTAGGATTTCTAAGAGGAGTCAACAAATATCTTTCTGCTGGATATCCTGAGTCTCCTCTAACAAAAAGAAGTCTCTAAACTAGCCACGCTGAAACAATTCTTTAACATTACTATTGTTAAAAATTGTGCTATCATGCGTTCCACCAGGCCAACGACAAACTATGTTTCTAATTTTTAATTTTGCATCGCATGTTGTTTGTACATTGTATGAAAATACACCTTTTCTATTTCTATACAACTCCGCCCTTTCGCCTCCTGAAACAGTTTTTTTTGTAATATTGCACAGGTATTTTTATGTACTTTTATAATTATTATATTATTTAAATGTTAAGATGTTTGTTTGGTAGACTGGTATCTTATGTGTTAATCCAAGACATGGTCTATACAATGTCCTGGAGTAACACATAAGGTACCTACTATTTATCCTGCGATTGCCTTACGATGCCAATAAATACTACTTACCAGGTGACATAATAGCTATATGAGTACAGTTAATAGCTCCAATTACTTTAGGAAATCTGGCTATGTCATAAAATTGGCAAGATATGCTTTCAAGTTCTTCATTTCGTGGCATTTGTATAAATATCCCTGACAGAGATGCTATAGCATGTGAAACTTTTGTTTTTTTTTTTCTGGGTGGGAAATCATCAAATAACTTCTCCCGCTTTGGGTGGAGCGGGAGGGCGTGTCAGACTTTTACTGACTAAAACCCACCCGTGTTCCCTCAGTTGCCTGTATGCCAGGGGCTGCGGTATCTCTTTCAAACAACCCGCACCCCTGGCAGGCATCGGCCCTTGCGGGCCCCATCAGTTGCTGCTGACATCTCTTTGAGGCGCGCGTGGAACACAACGCGCCGTCGACCCGGGCTTGGTCCTTACCGGACAGCGAGCTACCCATTACTCGCCGTCCGCAAGCCCGTGCCTACGGTGGCCGGGAATCAGCCTGGGATTCCCGACGCCCAGGGCGTCTCCTGCGAAGGCCACGGCTGTGAGGGCGCATGTACAGCATCTCCCTCACGTGCGCCGCCTCCCTCTTTGCGAGCATGACTGCTTCGCTGAAGGAGGCGAGGACACGGCGGTGCTCCGCCCAAGCCGGGAAGACCTCCACCGTATGCTCCACCGTGTCCTCAGGGCGATCTTCGCAATGGAAACACCCGGGCGTTTCCTCCCGCCTTATCCGAAACAGGAACCTCCCGAAACAACCGTGTCCGGTGAGGACCTGTGTCAGGCGGAAGGTGAGGACGCCATGCCGCCTCTCAAGCCACTCCTCAAAGAGGGGACTTACCGCCGCAATCGTGGCGTGCCCAAGCATGTGAAACTTTGAAAACACATTTACATACTGTACTTTTATGTACGGCAGCTATATCTCCACAAACTTGTTGCATTGATCCCGTTGCATAAAATCGTAAAGCCAGCAATAGTTGCTCTTTCACTGATAGAGCTTTATTTCTGCTAAAAAATATAGATAATTACGGCGGATATAAAAGCGGTAGGTAGGTACTTACATACATAACAGTTAGCCTACCTAACTGTACTGTAACTGACTTCATAAAAATGTAAGGTTTGTATTAAGACCTGTGTTAATTTTTGGCATGTATTTAATGCGGCAACTAAGTAAAATGAATATAGGTTTTAAAAAAAAATAGAGTGGGTACCATATATAATGGGTTGGCAGCTAATAAGGAGTATCGTAATAAGTAATAGGTAGCATATTAATATATCAGTAATAAGCTCCGTTTTAATTTAAACTAGCATCAAGTTTTTCTTTTGGGAACTGAATTAATATCTAAGCGGAAACTTAATGGCAAAAAAAAAATAGAAAATGGGCATTCATAAATAATATAAATCAGATTCTATTTAAAATTGTTTGTATGAAGAATAAATATAAACTAGCTTATATTCTAGCTTAGTTTCTGTCACGGCTCCGGCGCTGCGGGGCTACGGCGGTCCCTCGCGAACTTATCGTCGCAGATGGTTTAACACTCACCACCGCGGCTTCGGCTTGCTGGCCGGCTTCGCCGGCCAGCCTCAGCCGCCGCGGCGAGTGTAACAACCACCCGCTCCTCAGCTCGCGGGCCGCCTCGCCCCTCCGTGCCTACGCGATTCTAAATTACACTCTAGGGGTAGGGCAGACAAGACTGCATGGAGTCGGATTTATAGCGATTCGTTTCTGTCAACCTGAAGAACCTAGTTTTTTGCCACCCTACTAACATTATTAGTCGCCAAGTCATTATTTATAGCTCCTCGCCTAATATTTTATTTGACTGGTATAGTTTATTTGCTACCTAAACGCAGCTGCTAGTTTTTAGTTTTTATAACACCTTTAATTTTGAACCTTACATAATATAATAGTCGCGAAAATATTTAATCGCTGGCAAGTTATTTTATTTGTTGCAAACATTTAGTCGACTTTTAAGTTATTAGTCACTCGGAAAATAATAAGCTTTAATTTTTTATATAGGTACCTACTGGTAAAATACAAACTGAAGCATAAACTTACTTTAAAGTAGCTGAGGTATGTAACTGTTTCCTTTGGCATTCTGTATCGGAACAGAAAATCAGCGTCGTCCCATAAAAAATGATCCTTGCGAATATTCAATCTCTTATGCCTATACGTTAAATAAAGTGCTATAAGTTCATCATCTGATGAACTTGAACTTTCACTGGAGGATCTTGATGCCATTATAATATAAATAAATTTTAGGTTTCACAGTGGTTTGTGTGTAACGTAACCTAGCAGCCCAAACTGTTGTTTTACAATTACTTTAGCTTTCACATCTGCTTAATGAGCAGTAACAGTTAGAGGCAAAAGTAACAGCTAAAGCAATAGCTAAAATTGTGAAGAAACAAATTTAACCGTTACTTTGACTTTGTGCCGTTACTTTGGCTGTTATCTTTGATGAACAAACCGGCCGTTAGTTGTCTACTTCAGTCTTAAATACCTAATACATAATCTGAATAAAATTCACAGTCAACGAAACACTAGAACAATCAAAACATAGATTTCCTTTTATTTATGTATTGTAAGTCCTAAATTATTGCTAGGCACTTCGTTACTCTTAGTTGTCTACTTCAGTCTCTTAAAGCTAATAATCTAAATAAAATTAACAATCAACGATACACAATAACAATCTAAACATAGATTTCTTTTATTCTAGACCAATCTGAATAAAATTAACAATCAACGATACACAATAACAATCAAAACATAGATTTATTTTATTCTAGACCAAATCCAATGGTTCTATTTGCCGATGACAGCACAGCACTGATAAAATGTGCAAATATTAATAATTATGAACAGGATATTAACATTAGTCTTGGAAATATTATTGCTCGGCTTGATAAAAACAACCTGGTAGTAAACTTATCAAAGACTAATGTGATGCATTTTCGCCAACGTACAATTCCAGCGATCGTTAATGTACAGTACAACGGACAGGTGATCAGTCAAACAAAGGCCGCGAATCAAAATATATGAAATATTCTGCGGATGAGTAGTCACCTAAGTCTAAGCCTAAGACTTAGGTGACTGCTCATCCGCAAAATATTTCATCCGCGGATGAAACGTTACCCTTTTAAAATTGTAAGGCGACGAATCATCCGCAAGTTCGGATGAGTCGTCGCATAGTTAATATTGATGTGGTCATATCGGCCAAATAGACGAACAAACATATTTTGTGTATAGGAACATTGTCTGTTCTTTAGTTTCATCGGTTTCGCTAGCTGCTACGTGTAATAATATCGTGGTTAAATCGAACAAAAATACTTCTATGCATAAGAATCGTTTTTATTAAGAATATAATTTTTTATACTGGTAAATCAGAATAATAAGCAATTTCCCTAAACAAATGACAGGTAGTTACTGTTTTACTGCGAAAACTGAGTTAATGTTATAAAAATTAGTAAATCTAAATAGATTGTTATAAAGAATTATAAATTTTTACATATGTTAGAAAATATTAATTAATAACGAAAAATCTGAATAATTTAAACCTTCTTAGTATTTAGGTGCAAAAAAAAGATTTATAATCAAAAAATCAACCACCACGAAATTTTGTAAACGATCTGTATCACTAATATGATAATTTCTCTATACAATGTCCGAGGCTAATTTCATTATCAATAAACTCTCGCAAACTGTTATTAATTTTTTTTTTCCTTCACCATACTTTCTTCCGTTCTCTTTGAAATAAATCCTTGATTTTTCCACAGATTAGAATGATATTTGGCATCTTTTTTAAGAGTATTTAATAAAACGGCTATGTTAGGTTTGCTCTTTACTGTCCTATTCAGTCTCGAGTTCCACCATTCTATAGCGTTATTCGTTTTGTGCCGGATATTATAAAAACACCATTTATCAGACAAGATAGATTTCTTCTCTAGCCAGGTATTTTGAAAATAATGGTTAAATTGCGCTGTTTTATCATCCTTTTGTATACATTCACCCAATACATAAAGCCAACCATCTGAAACTTCAATATTTGGGAGATATGCCAACGCCATACAACGCCTCACGTGAGCCCTTGACATGTTTGATTTTTTTGTAATTCCAATCAGTTTAGCTTTTTTTTGGACAGCTTTTTTAAAATGAAATATACACCCTCGAGTAGTTACTTTATCAAATACAGCTTTAGCTGCTGTCATCGCACTGGTTTCAAAATCAGTAGTGATGGACTCAGGATCAAATTCGGGAATTTGGCTTTTTAAGAGATGGAAGAATATTTCATAACTTGATTGCTTTTTATTTGGCAATAAGGCATAAACTGCTGGTATAATATTTGTATGTGTATTAGTACTGCCCATGTCAACATGTAACGTATACAACTGCTTAAAGGGAGGTACAACGGCTTTAAATGTTCCATCGCAAAAAACATGTTTAGCTTTCTTGAGAATTTCTTTGGATTCTTCAGTGGCAAACAGTAATATCCTATCACTTTTTTCGCTATAATCAGCAAGTAAAAAGTCTTTGTGAACACCAGGAACTGTTACATCTTTCAATTTAAAAAATCGCACCTTTTTAGTTTGCAATTCTTTATTACGTAGTTTATACATTCTTTTCTTGAAATTGTTGTATTTTGGTAATTTTATGACTAAGTCTAATCCTGTACTCTAATTTTTCTACCGCCTCCTTATAAATTGTAGGCATAGGAGTACTTTCAGTTTTTGCTCTTTCTAAACATTCGTCAATTTTCTCCAATAATTGGTTATCTAAACTACTAGACTGACAACTGTGAAGTTTTTCTTTCAGTATAAGGTTACAATCATAGTTAGTAACCAAATTAGATTTACAATTTTGTGAAGCACAGTGCCAAACTATATGTCCGTTTTAATTTTCACGTTTTTTTATAATAACGATAGTTTCCTTCCATTAAAAGTTTTCCTCCTCGTTGCGATGAAATCATTTTAAATCGCGTATTTTCCTTGTCCATAACTGTGATTCTAAAATAGAAACTAAACAATGTTACAATGTTTTGAGTTTAATTTTTCTTGGATAAGTAATAATAAAATATCTGACCTCAAGGCAGCTCAATCACCCGCAATGGAATATGAAAACTCAGTTTATTCCCACGCACCAGAACATAAAAACTTTATGCAATTCTATTATTAATTAATTTACTATATGTGGTAATTAACTAGATGAACGTACACTCTGTCAACTTAACGTACACTGGCTAACAAAATATATTCATGACAAAACAACTTAGCTTGTCTCGATTATTTTCTAAATACCCTCAAACCTTTCGTTTTTTAAACCGCTGATACAAGTTGCACAAAACGTCGGTAGTCGTAAATATTTGGTTAGGTATTTAAGTATTATCAAACTATTGAAATGTAAATGTACTCATATTTATAACATTAACTCAGTTTTCGCAGTAAAACAGTAACTACCTGTCATTTGTTTAGGGAAATTGCTTATTATTCTGATTTACCAGTATAAAAAATTATATTCTTAATAAAAACGATTCTTATGCATAGAAGTATTTTTGTTCGATTTAACCACGATATTATTACACATAGCAGCTAGCGAAACCGATGAAACTAAAGAACAGACAATGTTCCTATACACAAAATATGTTTGTTCGTCTATTTGGCCGATATGACCACATCAATATTAACTATGCGACGACTCATCCGAACTTGCGGATGATTCGTCGCCTTACAATTTTAAAAGGGTAACGTTTCATCCGCGGATGAAATATTTTGCGGATGAGTAGTCACCTAAGTCACATAATCTACATCATACCGTGTACTGTTATATCGCCATAAATGTAAGCGACCATGCTCGCTTGATTGAAAGACTTCTCATCACTGAAAATTGTTGTTGTCCAATCGAAATAAAAAAATCGGTGTGCAAAATTTACGCGTGCGGATTTATGAGCGTCTGTCATATCTACTTTGTAGGCAGGAATCCTATGATGTAAATCCATTGAGTGAAGATGCCTTCGGATCGTTCTCGGATCCACATCAAAACGTTCCGCGTAACGCTGCGTTGGTATAAATCCATCAACTTCGTAATCGCGAAGCATTTCTCTTCTCTGGGCTTCGCTTAATGCAGCGGGGCGATGGTTGTTCTGTTGACGATCGCTAATATTCCCTTCTTCGGCGTATCGTCTTACCCACAGAGCAACAGTGTTTCGCTAAAAAAATATAACTTTCAAGTTCATTGGTTTTTGATATTTACCTTTTTTTTATATTTTTAAAAACATACAGAATGAGAGAACGAGCTCACCGTCAAAAGCAGATGTCTTGAAATTGCACGAATGCTCAGACGCTGCTGATGCATTGTTACAATTCTATAGCGAATTTCGTCGGAAATTGCAGCTGGCATTATCGCGTAAATAACTATGGTAACGTTTCACTAAAATTCGAAATTATCGTCTCTGCCTTTTAAACTGTCACTGTCTTCGGATAGGTTTACAGAAATAACGAGTATTTAATTAGCTCTAATTCAAAGGAGGTTAGTATCAAATAGATTGAATAAACTTATGCAACAGTGTATTGATTTATCATTGACAACTTATTAGTCAAACTACAACCTCTTTGGATAAGACTATTTCCGATTATAAGTAATTTGTCATCTTGTTTACGAGCATGCGGTTTAGGTTCGTGTTTAATCGTGTACTCTCGTGAATGTATAAAACTGCAAAATTGGAAAGTTTAAAAGTGGCTCATCAATTAAAGTCCGAGACTGTACAAATAGTTAGATAAATAGTTTGTATACCTAATATAAATATTTTAATTTATTCAATAAATGCCTAAGTTAAAAGTACCCCTCACTGTGATAATTTGGTGTCCGCTTGCATTTAGCTATAGTATATATAAGTATGCTTATATCTATCTGTCCATCTGTAGATGTATGTAATGTTTATCAGCCTCTCCTTTTGGGAGATGATTAGTCTCAATTGATTTTTTTTTTGTATTTATTTCAGATTTCTAAGGACCAGCAGCCGACCTTACAGATAGTGTCCTCAATTTCATTTTTAATCCAAACACTCTTGAATCCTCTGCAATAGCTTTGGATGATTCGGAACCCATAGCACTGGAAGTGGATAATACTGAAGGCACAAGTCCAAATACATCCTGTGTAAGTAATCCATTCCACATTTCTATTTTTTATGATCTTATAACAGTATTATACTAGTGGAACCACCTCCAAGTTTGTTTAAGTTAATTTTTTACCATGAAACTTCATCTTCACGCTGCACCCTCTTACGGGTTCACTGTCAGTAATTGTTTTCTTACTACACCACAAAGGGAATCATCATTATCGTGCTGGTTAAGGCTGTGCGCTGATTGTCAGTCAGTACTCAATCAGTCAGTCACAGAACTTTATATAACTATTTAGGTTATTAAGAACTTTATGTATTCTATAATTTTTATTGTTACCTGGAAAAAAAGTTTAAATTAATTCATAGTTTGGAAATGGCTAGAAAGATGATGACTACTAATACCTACTACTGGTGTCACAAATTCTTGAAAGGATTAAAGTGCTTATACACGGTTAATTTTAGGTCGTTCTGGAACCGAAAGCCATGAACTCAATCATCGAACTCGAATCGATTGGGACTATTTTTTTCAATAAATAACAATAAAAAAAATCACGAAAACTTAAATTTATTGATTTTTTTGTGAAATAATGAGAACTCGAAGTAACGCTTCCTTGCCATCAATGAATTTATGCGTGTGTACTGTGTGTAAAAATATGAAAAGCGAATTCAGACTTTATTTCTTAACAGCAAAGGGTAAAAATATAAATTACACCAAACTAGGTAAGTAGGTCCGCAGTTTACTAAAATTATTCTTAGAAACCTATTGTCTCGTGTTCGACCGGCCTTTACAAGAATGCACAACCGAATTTCGCGGTTAAAATTATAGCAATAAGATCTTAATTCGGTTCAATATTTTCATAGAAAAGGGCACCTCCAACTAATAATGAACTCTATGTAACAGATTTAACAATTCATTTTTCTGTTTGAATTGCCTGCCTTTGTGAAGCCGCCGCAAGCAATGTCGCATAAAAAATATTTTAGGCATATTTAGTATATCATATGGTTGTTTTTTTTTCGGGTTGGGAAATCATCAAATGACTTCTCCCGCTCTGGGTGGAGCGGTAGGGCTGTCATAGGTAGGTATGTCAGACTCTTACTGACTAAAACCCACCCGTGTTCCCTCAGTTGTCTGTGTGCCAGGGGCCGCGGCATATCTTTCGAACAACCCGCACCCCTGGCAGGCATCGGCACTTGCGGGCCCCATCTGGTGCTGCTGTCATCTCTTTGAGGTGAGCGTGGAACACAACGCGCCGTCGACCCGGGCTTGGTCCTTACCGGACAGCGAGCTACCCATTACTCGCCGTCCGCAAGCCCGCGCCTACGGTGGCCGGGAATCAGCCTGGGATTCCCAACACCCAGGGCGTCTCCAGCGAAGGTTGCAGCCACGAGGGCACATGTACTGCCTCTCCCTCACGTGCGCCGCCTCCCTCTTTGCGAGCATCACTGCTTCGCTGAAGGAGGTGACGGCTAACCATGTACTCTCGCTCCGTACCATGGCCTGGACCAGGGCCGGACGCGAGAGATCGCCGCCGCCGATCGCCTCCACGAGGACAAGGCGGTGGTCCGCCCAAGCCGGGCAGACCTCGATCGTATGCTCCACCGTGTCCTCAGGGCCATCTTCGCAATGGAAAAACCCGAGCGTTTCCTCCCGCCTTATGCGAAACAGGAACCTCCCGAAACAGCCGTGTCCGGTGAGGACCTGTATCAGGCGGAAGGTTCCCGTGTTATGATGATTTCTGATAAAATTACGATGTTAATTTGCACGATATTTTGCTCGTTTCTTGTTGAATAGACAAGTACTTACCTAATCTAACAGCAGTATTTTTTTGGGAATCCTACTGAACATTTGCATAATATTTAAACTCAAACTTCATATCGCGCGGAGGTCAAAGGCCGTTTTGTGCACTCGAACATTCAAAGATCTTTTAAAAATAGTTTTGTTGTGAAATATACCTAGAATTTTCTTTAATTATGAGTACGATTTCTGTACATACCATTAAATACACCAGGATACACTTAAATCACTGTGAAACACTCAATACAATCAAACTTCACATAACAATGACGTCACTGAGCAACGGTTTGTTTACGTAACACTTTTTATCGAAAAAACAGTTTTTATGATGCTATTTGATGAAAATATTATCTAAAACAATGTAATAACTACTTATAAATGAATATTTATCCACTTCACGTCGAATATGCACAAAAAATAAGAAAAAACACTAAATAACTAGAGAGCCTAACAAGATAACGCTCTGTCGACGCGCGCGTTCGAAGCGTCACTGTCAACTATTTTTATAAATGCCACAGAACTTTTACGCGTTTGAATGATGTAGTTCACGAAAGAGTGGCTATCGGCTCATAGAGTTAAATCATCGCAGACGAGATTAAACCTTATTTATGTGAAGTATTAAGATAAAAACCGCTTGCTTCTGGGTGGTACGATATCGTACCAGCCGGGCTTGAAGGGTGCTCGACTTACTGTTACGATATCGTAGCAGCCGGACGATAGCGGGAAAATACAACTCCCAAGCCTACTCGTCGTGTCTAGTTGAATAGGTATGAGTACCTACTAGGTGATGCGAGAGTGGTGAATTAAATGTTAATTAATTTCTCACGTTTACGAGATGTGATAGTGGTAAACACCGTGCCGTGCTTTCGATACGAGATTATGGAGGTAAATGAACTTACACCAACCTAAATCGTACCTGAAATGAAATACCTACTTGTAGGTACACATGGCTACACCTCAAGTTATAAATTTCCAGTATAAGCTGTTCTCACATTGAATAGGATTTCCGTACAGTGCAAGATCAGCGTAAACTGGAACTGAATAGCTTGATGTGTAGCCGTGCGTACCTACTTACTTGCAGCCGATTATTCGTCCGACGTCCGTTGACCCACCGCGGGCGCGCTGAACTGACGCACACGCACAGCTGTGCCGCGCTACGTCATCACCGAGCAGATCGCGTACGATCTTGCGTTTATGAATGAAATAGTGGAAGCGCTACTAAAATTTAACTCGAATGACAGAAAAAAAGTGATAAATTTCTAACTTCTTTATTAAATGTCTTAAAACAAAAATAACAATGCCAATAGTGACTGTTACTCGTCTGGAGTTACTGTGTTTCGGCTCCAGAACGATGTAAAAATAAACGTGTATACTATCTAATAATTTATTAATGTACAGAAAAGTACAATAATATTGTGTTCCATGTTATTTCAGAAATTATACATTCTCTTGAGTATTTTTAATGCGAATTTTTAAAGGGAATTATACAATAATGCATGTAACGAGGGAAAATCACTGCTGTTAAGATTCCATGAAAATGAAATGCTAAACAATGCCTCAAGACGAAAATTATGCAATATTGTTACTGATAACGAGTTGAAAAATGACCCAGACATAAAAATTAAGAGCAATAGGCTATACCAATTAGCATATGACGTGCCGAGAGTATTTAGAAAAGAAAACTCATCAGTATATTTCATACCGTTCATGAGCTTCAATCCAGGGCAAAAAACTTCAGCCAAAGGAAAACTACTTGACTGCTACAGACAACGCAGGAGAGAATTTATTAAGTCTAGAGTCTATGAAAGAATTTAATACTGGACACAACCGCTTTAAATATTTTGAACGTAAAGGCTCTTACATACCACCTAAAGAAATAGTTACAGGACAAAGAAGAACTACTATCACTAAACGCGGTATTGTAAAATCGGCATCAGTGGAATGTACGGAGCAATTTGTCTCTCTTAGAAACGTCTTCAAATCTTTTTCTCTCTTGACGGTGTTCTAAAAGAAACTTTGGACTATACTAAAGGTTTTAGTGCACACTTAAATAATCAAATGACTAATTTGATTCAGGGTAAATTTTGGACTCATTTCTCCAGGGATCACAAAGACAAGTTATGCCCGGTTCCTATATTGAACGGGTCTTCATAGTATAACAGCTACCACCCGTTTCCTAGTTACTAATAACGAGTCGTAATATGGTGTTCCACAACGATTTTATCTAGCCTACCAGCTACGAACATTCGTAGGTTACTTGATAACCGATGGTCCTCCATGCTCCTCTTTGCGTTTCGTTAATACAAAAATTATGTAATGTGTAGTTCAGAAACCACGACAAATATTCAAACATTACGAGATATTGAAACACTATTAATGTTAGCTTTTCTTTTATTGCGGTTCTTGAGCTGAAAAAAAAATGAAGTCCTGTATGACTTACATTTTAATCACAATTGCAATTGTTGCTAAAGTGTGAACAAAACACTGATAACTGTAACGTCAAGTCTATGGTAATCCCAGGGGTCAAGCAAAGCGTCTTTATCGTTAGGTTTGATTTTGGTTTTAATATTTAAAGTTAAAATTTTCACTAAATAAGTAATAAAATATTATAAATTTAGTTCAAAATTCTCATCAATTGTTCGATCAAAATATACACGTTTATTTTTACATCGTTCTGGAGCCGAAACACAGTAACTCCAGACGAGTAACAGTCACTATTGGCATTGTTATTTTTGTTTTAAGACATTTAATAAAGAAGTTAGAAATTTATCACTTTTTTTCTGTCATTCGAGTTAAATTTTAGTAGCGCTTCCACTATTTCATTCATAAACGCAAGATCGTACGCGATCTGCTCGGTGATGACGTAGCGCGGCACAGCTGTGCGTGTGCGTCAGTTCAGCGCGCCCGCGGTGGGTCAACGGACGTCGGACGAATAATCGGCTGCAAGTAAGTAGGTACGCACGGCTACACATCAAGCTATTCAGTTCCAGTTTACGCTGATCTTGCACTGTACGGAAATCCTATTCAATGTGAGAACAGCTTATACTGGAAATTTATAACTTGAGGTGTAGCCATGTGTACCTACAAGTAGGTATTTCATTTCAGGTACGATTAAGGTTGGTGTAAGTTCATTTACCTCCATAATCTCGTATCGAAAGCACGGCACGGTGTTTACCACTATCACATCTCGTAAACGTGAGAAATTAATTAACATTTAATTCACCACTCTCGCATCACCTAGTAGGTACTCGTACCTATTCAACTAGACACGACGAGTAGGCTTGGGAGTTGTATTTTACCGCTATCGTCCGGCTGCTACGATATCGTAACAGTAAGTCGAGCACCCTTCAAGCCCGGCTGGTACGATATCGTACCACCCAGAAGCAAGCGGTTTTTATCTTAATACGTCACATAAATAAGGTTTAATCTCGTCTGCGATGATTTAACTCTATGAGCCGATAGCCACTCTTTCGTGAACTACATCATTCAAACGTGTAAAAGTTCTGTGGCATTTATAAAAATAGTTGACAGTGACGCTTCGAACGCGCGCGTCGACAGAGCGTTATCTTGTTAGGCTCTCTAGTTATTTAGTGTTTTTTCTTATTTTTTGTGCATATTCGACGTGAAGTGGATAAATATTCATTTATAAGTAGTTATTACATTGTTTTAGATAATATTTGCATCAAATAGCATCATAAAAACTGTTTTTTCGATAAAAAGTGTTACGTAAACAAAGTTTGATTGTGTTGAGTGTTTCACAGTGATTTAAGTGTATCCTGGTGTATTTAATGGTATGTACAGAAATCGTACTCATAATTAAAGAAAATTCTAGGTATATTTCACAACAAAACTATTTTTAAAAGATCTTTGAATGTTCGAGTGCACAAAACGGCCTTTGACCTCCGCGCGATATGAAGTTTGAGTTTAAATATTATGCAAATGTTCAGTAGGATTCCCAAAAAAATACTGCTGTTAGATTAGGTAAGTACTTGTCTATTCAACAAGAAACGAGCAAAATATCGTGCAAATTAACATCGTAATTTTATCAGAAATCATCATAACACGGGAACCTTCCGCCTCCAGGTCCTCACCGGACACGGCTGTTTCGGGAGGTTCCTGTTTCGCATAAGGCGGGAGGAAACGCTCGGGTGTTTCCATTGCGAAGATGGCCCTGAGGACACGGTGGAGCATACGATCGAGGTCTGCCCGGCTTGGGCGGACCACCGCCTTGTCCTCGTGGAGGCGATCGGCGGCGGCGATCTCTCGCGTCCGGCCCTGGGGGCCTACTCCCTAAGCGAAATCCGTAGTATCGGCCGTCGTTACGAGCGCTTCGCTCTCTGTCTAACTTATGGAATGTCCGTAAGTTAGACGGAGAACGAAGCGCCCGTAACGATGGCCGATGCTACGGATTTCGCTTAGGGAGTAGGCCCCCAGGTCCAGGCCATGGTACGGAGCGAGAGTACATGGTTAGCCGTCACCTCCTTCAGCGAAGCAGTGATGCTCGCAAAGAGGGAGGCGGCGCACGTGAGGGAGAGGCAGTACATGTGCCCTCGTGGCTGCAGCCTTCGCTGGAGACGCCCTGGGTGTTGGGAATCCCAGGCTGATTCCCGGCCACCGTAGGCGCGGGCTTGCGGACGGCGAGTAATGGGTAGCTCGCTGTCCGGTAAGGACCAAGCCCGGGTCGACGGCGCGTTGTGTTCCACGCGCACCTCAAAGAGATGACAGCAGCACCAGATGGGGCCCGCAAGTGCCGATGCCTGCCAGGGGTGCGGGTTGTTCGAAAGAGATGCCGCGGCCCCTGGCACACAGACAACTGAGGGAACACGGGTGGGTTTTAGTCAGTAAAAGTCTGACATACCTACCTATGACAGCCCTACCGCTCCACCCAGAGCGGGAGAAGTAATTTGATGATTTCCCAACCCGAAAAAAAAACAACCATATGATAAATACTAAATATGCCTAAAATATTTTTTTGCGACATTGCTTGCGGCGGCTTCACAAAGGCAGGCAATTCAAACAGAAAAATGAATCGTTAAATCTGTTACATAGAGTTCATTATTAGTTGGAGGTGCCCTTTTCTATGAAAATATTGAACCGAATTAAGATCTTATTGCTATAATTTTAACCGCGAAATTCGGTTGTGCATTCTTGTAAAGGCCGGTCGAGGGTCAATATTTGAGAGGCTCCAAATTCATGTCTTTGAAAATTTCTCGAGAACGTGTGTACGTATATTTTTTTAAAGTGTTACTATTAATAGTAAAATAATCAACGAAAATGTTACTCTAAACCACGATTGTAAAAAATTAATAATAAAACAAATATTTAAAAAAAATACTATAAAATTGCCATTTTTTCACTTGTCGCCTCGGCTACACGCGGTATATATTTTGATGATATAAAAAATTGTGACTTCATGGAGCTATTTGCTGTTGAGGGCTGTAATTATACATAATCAATCTTCACATTCTTGATAAAACTACTAATACCCGCTAAGTTAATAAATAAAAAACTCAAGTTCAAAAAATGGCCGTCATTGTCCTGCGCTATGTTTGTTTTCAATATTACGTCGAGTAAGAGACGGGAGGGGGGGAAACTGGTGGCTGGGCAAACAGACCTCCCCGCACCACAGTTGGGCGACGCGCTTTGGTGAAGATACATGCGTTCGTTTTTTGAAGGTAAGGCTTTGAAATTCATTCTCCAAAAAGTTTCATTGCAAACGTCATTTACATTTTCATTTATATATCCATCAAATTCTATTGTTATTCTATTCATTTAGCAAAAAAGTATGAAGGTTTTGTGTACATACGCAATTATAAAACGTTATTTGAAATACCACGTGCGCAAAACTTATTAGAACAAGATTTTTTCCGATTCATCATTTTTCTCAACGTCATTGTCCTCAATTTGTTTTGCCAGGATAATGACACACGTTGAGAAGAATGACATTATGTGGAATAATAATGACAAATGTTGAGGATAGTGATGGGAGTTCGTAATAAGCATTTGTTGAAGGTCGAGTTTCTGCAATTGAATAATTAATACTATCATGGAGAGGATAAATTATTACAATGTAATACCTCAGTATTACATAAATCCTCATATTGTTGATGATAGACGATTTTTGTATATATTGAAAGATTTTAATGTTATATACGCTACATATGAAGGTCCCCATTGCAAGGCCTTATGTGAAGATAGTGCAGACTTAAAGATTTTTAATATACACTCACCGGCACGGAAACTTGGCCACTCGTGATTTTGCTGATTATTTGCATAAAAAAATTTGCATTTGCATTTATGACAATAAATTAAGGGTAAAGTAGCTTTAATACGTGTCTCTTATGCTTTAAGAACCTAGAAATTAAAAGATTACCTCACCAATAAATCAGTTTTTAAAATCACGCACTTTCACTGAAATTAGGAATTATTCACTATAAATTTAAAAACACTACAAAATAAAAAATAAGGTCTTTTTCGTTATTGTCTATACGTTTTAATATCGGGTGTTTCCTCCTCTAGCCCTGATAACTGCCTGCATTTGATCTGGCATACTTTGGATGATGTTTCGGACATCAACTTGCAGTATACTGCGCCAAGCGGCCAGCGCTGCAGTTTGGAGCTGGTTTAGAGTTTCCGGCGGGTTGGAGCTGGACTTAATCTTTCTTTTGAGCATGTCCCAGATATGCTCAATTGGGTTTAAGTCTGGACTACGAGCTGGCCATTGCAGTTTTTGTATGCCAACCTCTTCCAGATATTCTTCAACGCAATGTGCAACGTGTGGGCTTGCATTATCGTGCATTAGGAGGAATTGGTCGTGTCCAATGAACCACTAGTATGGCATTACGTGTTCCTGAAGAACTTCCTCGATGTATCGAACAGCTGTTAGCCGATTATCGACGATAACCAACTCTGTACGTGCGTCGGAACTTATACCTCCCCATACCATTATTGAGCCTCCATGGAAACTCACTGTTTGAGTGGTAGTAATGGGTAAAAACCGCTCTCCTCTTCTTCGCCACACTCGTTCTCGACCATCTGGTGAACGTAAAGCTATTCGACACTCGTCTGTGAACAGTACTCTAGCCTATTGCTCGTGGGTCCAGTTAACGTGTTCTCGTGCGAAGTGAAGTCGAGCTACTCGGTGCTGTCTGAGAAGTTCTGGACCTCGTGCTGGTCTACAAGCTTTTAAATTGACTTCCTCCATTCGTCTTCTCACCGTACGCTCACTAAAATTAACGCCTCTCACAATTTGAAGCCGCTGGCGTATTTCAACAGCGGTCAGGTAGCGGTTTCTCAAAATCTCCAGGACAATAAAGCGGTCGTCTCGGGCCGATGTGCACCTTACGCCTCCACTGCCTGGCCTGCGGGTGTACTGGCCTGTCTCCTGGTATCTTTTAAGGGCATACTGCATTGATGACCGTGGTACGTTAAGAGCAATAACAACTTCACGCTGTGTCACCCCTTGGTTAATTAACGCAACGGCTTGTGAAACCTGTGCTGGTGTTAGAGGCATTTTTATTGCTTTTAAAGCACCTTTACTTATTGAATTAAAAGCACAAAATCACAATAATTCAAAAACCGAACAGTAAACTTTTCACAACACACAAATTTAAAACGTGAACTTAGTCGCTCAAATGACCCGATTCAACTGTACATTAAAAGTTTCGGCGTAGTGCACTTAAACATAATGGATTACCCTTTTGAACTAAAAGTAAACATTTTTTGACATACCTGCACAACAAACATTCATCAGAAACACTTAAAACTTTTGCTATCGCGAGATAAGCGCTTGGCCAAGATTCCGTGCCGCTGAGTGTATATGACGCAAACAACAGCCTTAGATACGATGAAGTACATATTTCAAAGCAGGGGCAGCTGTTCAGTTTATTTGAGGAGTTTATAAATGATGATGGAATCATCCTTATGGATAACAGGCACAAATGGTCCCTGTAATCCCTTTTCCCTTTTCAAAATGTAATAAAGTATTTATAGGTACTTACTATTAAAAGCTCAGTGAAATATTTATGAACTGCATGACTTCCGTGTAGTCTGTAGTGTAGTAGTAGTAGTAGTAATGGCAGTAGTATCAAAGAGGTACATCGTTGTTATAGATTAGAAGCCTACTTACTTATGAAATAAGTTTCCTGCAAAATAATACTGCTCCTTTAAATTACAGGTTAAGTATATGTAATTGTCGTCAAATTATAATTATATTACGTTGGATCAAGAAATCTTGTTTTTAATACTGGTAAGTATTAATAACAAATAATAATAGTAATATTTTTCTACATTCATTAATAAACTCATAAGGTATAATAAATACAGAAATAACCTAGCAGTATTTCTGAAATGGACTTGGTTATATTTTAGACAAACTTTGAAAAAAGGGAGCACAATACAATCCGAGAATAATGGTATCAAGTGGGCCCACCACTTGATACCATTATTAGAAGAGGTATTTAATCTAAACCCCTTTATTGACACTATCCATTTTTTGTCAGACTCACCATCTGCACAATACAGAAACAAATATATATTTTATTTAATTACTCAACTTTATAAAGCCTTCTCACAGCTAAAAAGAGTAACGTGGAATTATTCAGAATCTGGACAAGGAAAAGGTGCTCCTGATGGTGTTGGAGCAACTCTAAAAAGGACTGCGGATCGTATGGTAACTTTTGGGAAGTATATGTATAGGGACTTTTTAACAATTTTACGATTTGATTAAAACTTACATGACAACTTTAATATAATTGTGAAAAAACTAGAAAGAGAGGATATCTTATTTAGAGACAGCTTAATTCCCAAAAAATTAAAACTATTTAGGGGCACATTTTCTGTACACCAAGTTCTTTGGGAGAAATCTACATCGAGAACAACTGTACGCAATATAAGTTGTTTTGATTGTGAAGCTTCAGAAATTTGCATTCATGGAAAACATATTGGTTTTAAAGAGAAAGTGATTGGCTTACAAGATGAAAATGCACCTTCCTTTGAGCCTGATAAAGCAAAGAAAAATCGTAGTGGTTCTTTCTGATATAACCTTTAACAAGTATAATTCCCCTGTACCATCTACTTCCTCACAACTAAAATTTTAAAAAGGTGTCTTTGTAATAAAACCTAATATAAGGTGGATCCGTCGACCTCATCCACAAAATTCTTTTTTTTACAAATGATTGCTCCATAGTAAATTATTATTCTTTTCTTAGATAGGTAGGTAGATACTTAAAGTTGTTTTGTTTTTCAACAGAAATATCTTTTTCCATTATCATATTCAAAGTGATTCTTTTCCAGGGTTTGAATTAGAATTCTTATGTTTTCATTTTGTTCTTAAATAATAAAAAGTAAAATAATATAAATATAATAAATGAAGCCGTTATTATTGTTCAAAAAAATAAAATAGTTAATAAGTAGGTAAGTATTAATATTGTGAAAATGAAAGATTAATCAATGACCATGTTTACTAAAATTTGTTTTTGTTTTTTGTTTGTTTGTTTCAGTCACCGTATGATTGTGAAAACCGTGAGTTTATATTTCGTTATAGTCGGTTTATGAACGATTTTTATGATTCTACGGCGATTAACTTTTAATATTTTGATATTCGACTGTTGATTTTGATACTTATAATTTACATAATCTTACTGAATAAAGCAATCAAGTTTATAAATATCTTAGATGTTAGTTTTTGTTGCACTTATTTTGATGTTCATTTATTATTTATATTATTTGCTGTTTACCAAATAAAAATATGATTTAGATACTTAATTATTTTTATTTTCATTTACCTTTGTCGTATACAGAAGTGCAAAACGAAATTCTTGAGCAATATCATTGTCCTCAACATATCGTCATTTTCCTAAGCTTGAAAATCATTTTTCTCACATTACATCATTATCCTCAACAATAGCTTTTTTATTTTTCTTAATATCTCTTTAAATTCTTGTTTGTCTGGAGTAAATCTAATATAAAACTTGTAATTTGAACATGTCTATTGATAATATTAAAAAATATGAGCAATGCACGTAGGTTTTCAAGAATCCACAAAATTTACTCAAAAATAATATTTTCTGAATATTCACCCTCGAACACGAGACAATAGGTTTCTAAGAATAATTTTAGTAAACTGCGGACCTACTTACCTAGTTTGGTGTAATTTATATTTTTACCCTTTACTGTTAAGAAATAAAGTCTGAATTCGCTTTTCATATTTTTACACACATTACACACGCATAAATTCATTGATGGCAAGGAAGCGTTACTTCGAGTTCTCATTATTTCACAAAAAAATCAATAAATTTAAGTTTTCGTGATTTTTTTTATTGTTATTTATTGAAAAAAATAGTCCCAATCGATTCGAGTTCGATGATTGAGTTCATGGCTTTCGGTTCCAGAACGACCTAAAATTAACCGTGTATATAGTATCATAAAATATGGATACTACACCGGTAAGTAGTATGTACCTTGTTACGATTTTATGTAACATAATGGTGAAATTGTAATGATTGTGTGATTTGTTTTACCTATTTACAGAAGAGCAAAAAGGCAATGACGAAAGATGAAGTAATTTATTTTGTGGAGTTAATACAAAATTGCTCTGTTTTAACCACAAAAGAAACAAACGCCAGCTCCAACAAGTTAAAAGACGAAGCATGGGTCACTTTGGCGGCTGCCTTTAATGCTTTCCAAAAATTAAAGAGCAACTCAAGCTAAAATGGGACAATTTGAAAAAGGCAGCCAGAAAAAGAACGCAACAAATTCGCATGCATAGGTTAAAGGTACCTTAAAATAATATACCGACTTACTATACATACTAGTCAATTTTGTAGCAAGTATCAGTAGTAAACATAATATTTATATATCGTCCCCGTATTTGGAAAATTAAATAAGTCCGGTTGTGGCGATATTGACTTTTCCCTATTTTCAAAGCACCTAAAACATGCCGCATATTTGAGCCTTACAGGCTTTTTCGTATCTTATTCAGTGTCAAAAATATAGCCATTTTTGTCGGACAGATGGAATAATAAATATCTTCAGACTAACACAATTTTTTTGAAGGAAAAGTAAATAATTCAGTAAATAAATCAATAACTGTGGTCAATGATAAGTTGAATGTCAAATAAATTAAATAACATGAGTTGTTGAATTTTTCCTCAACTTAAAAATTCATTTACAAAACTAACTAAGTTCTAGGAAAACTAAATAACTATATTTATTTAAGGCATGTATTTAATGCGGCAACTAAGTAAAATGAATATAGGTTTTAAAAAAAAATAGAGTGGGTACCATATATAATGGGTTGGCAGCTAATAAGGAGTATCGTAATAAGTAATAGGTAGCATATTAATATATCAGTAATAAGCTCCGTTTTAATTTAAACTAGCATCAAGTTTTTCTTTTGGGAACTGAATTAATATCTAAGCGGAAACTTAATGGCAAAAAAAAAATAGAAAATGGGCATTCATAAATAATATAAATCAGATTCTATTTAAAATTGTTTGTATGAAGAATAAATATAAACTAGCTTATATTCTAGCTTAGTTTCTGTCACGGCTCCGGCGCTGCGGGGCTACGGCGGTCCCTCGCGAACTTATCGTCGCAGATGGTTTAACACTCACCACCGCGGCTTCGGCTTGCTGGCCGGCTTCGCCGGCCAGCCTCAGCCGCCGCGGCGAGTGTAACAACCACCCGCTCCTCAGCTCGCGGGCCGCCTCGCCCCTCCGTGCCTACGCGATTCTAAATTACACTCTAGGGGTAGGGCAGACAAGACTGCATGGAGTCGGATTTATAGCGATTCGTTTCTGTCAACCTGAAGAACCTAGTTTTTTGCCACCCTACTAACATTATTAGTCGCCAAGTCATTATTTATAGCTCCTCGCCTAATATTTTATTTGACTGGTATAGTTTATTTGCTACCTAAACGCAGCTGCTAGTTTTTAGTTTTTATAACACCTTTAATTTTGAACCTTACATAATATAATAGTCGCGAAAATATTTAATCGCTGGCAAGTTATTTTATTTGTTGCAAACATTTAGTCGACTTTTAAGTTATTAGTCACTCGGAAAATAATAAGCTTTTATTTAATTCTTCTATTCAGAATTCTAATATAAAGTACATTCATTTATAAATAATTGGTGTTATCTATTTCTTCTACAACTAAATAATGATTAAATACAAGATGCTAGGCAAATAAAATTAAATAAATTAAGTTGTTTATAATTGCCATAAAACAAAATGTACGTGGGGAAAGTTATCTTTACATTTTTAAGAGAATTTGGCGCGAAATATTGTAAGTACCTATCTAGGTAAGCAATGACTGATCCGGAACGACGGAGAGCGCGGGGGTGAGCGCGTGCGGTTCGATGCATCGCTCGCGTCTCGTGCGTTTTAGCGGTTTTAGTGTAATACGAGATCTCCAATTGCGTTGACGTCAGAGTGACCAATTATGGATTCGCGAGGTAGATTTATGGTGAAAATGTGTCAAAAGGAAGATTCATCTGAGGTATGTACTTACGATGATTTAGAACAATTTTTTTACAAATTAAATTAAGAAATTAGAAATAACACGATTAGGTACGTAATTACGAGGTATTAAAAATTAGCTTATAATTCATACACATAAGTACGTTTTTCATAACCGTAAGAACATGTTTGAACAACATTTATGTCATAACTATGTACTGATATTAATTTTATTAAATTTTTCGTAAGTTATGCGAGTTTGAATATCAATCATTTTGAGTTGTGGGAGAAGTTGATAACTCTTCTGCTTTCATTTGAATTTTGACTCTTAAGTTGAAGAATTAAGGTTACTTTTAGCTTGTCACACAAATTGTTTTTTGTTAAGTATTTTCGATAAACATTTTTTTAATAGTGAAACTACGTAAGGTACCTATGTGGAAATCAATTAGCGAATAATTTGCAGCAGAAAATCATTAGTAGGGACTATAGCAAAAAAATTGAATTTTTAGTTAGCAAATTTGTTTTTTTTTGTTTTGTTTACTAGGCAGTTTTGTTTACTAGGTGCTCAAATAGTTCTTAGGGGTGGTCCCGTTTCACGTACCTAACTCTTGTTGTATGGCTGACATAATTACCTAAGTAACCTAACTGACCTAACCAACCTAGATACTTAATGTATCTAACCGTGTCAAAGTTGGCGAATTCCGAGGCTTCTGGTGCTTGATGACTAAACGTGTGCCTTGATTTGACTTGACAAACTTGACTGCATAAACTCATGGCACATGATTATTGTTTTACTTGTTTCCTAATTAAAGTTATTGTTTATTAGTTAAATTACATACAAATATAAAAGCTTCTTATTGTTTTAGGACAAAAATAAGACCATCAAACAACAGGACCAAAGTACCGTTATTATCAGCCCACAAAAACATAATGTTATAACATGCCAGAAATCACCATCCGGAATGAACAAAAATGATTGCAACGACATAAATTTTGCTGTTGATATTACGATAGAAAAAATTCCAGATGGCTTGTTGGTTTCTGATGTTCCTAAGCTTCCTAAACATAACGAATATAAGATTATTACATACGAATCGGCTCCAGCATCAATAATGGCTAGCGAAATGATTACTAATAACATTAACCCACCCCAATCAGCACCTTTGCCTGTAAATGTCAGTCCCATGTCTTTGTGTAGCAGTAAAATTAATTTCAATGAAGATGACAACATAATATTATACAACTATAAAGATCTCAGTTCGCCTATCAGAGGGTCAAGTCCCATTTCGGGTATCGAACCAATGCCACCTTCAACAGATGAAGAACCTTATTCTGATTCTGGATCTTCATGGATTCCAGACACAGAAGAAGAAAATAAAATAAAAAGGAAACGTAGTCCTATAATAAACATAAATATTTCAGCGGCTAAGAAGAAAAAAAGAGTTAAGAGATTTGAACGTATAAACCCCATTTTGTCGAGTGATTCTGAAGATGAAACAGGTAATATTATAACAACCCGCGCTATTATTGAAACTCTGATTGACCAAGTCTCACCAGTTAGCTCTGATAGAAGAATCATGGAACACAATATCACAATCGCTGAAACAACAGATTCAGAAATAGAGACAGGAAATAAGGGAAAGGAAATCTGCAGATGGAAAAAAACTAATCAAACAAACTGGAAAAGAAATAAAGAGTTGGAGCAGAAACGAAAATGTTTGCCATATAAGAGTAAAACTGGCAAGCTTCTTGCAGCTAAACTACCTAAAAGTCCTAAATGCAGCAAAAATTGTCGCCAGAAATGCACAGAAAAGTTTACACAAAACGAGCGAGAGAAAATTTGCAAATCCTATTGGTCAATACAAGATTTTAAGCTACAAAAAGAGTTTTTGCTTAAGCGCATCATCATTAAGCCAGTGCAGACTACAAGAAAATCTGTACCGATCGACAAACAAAGAAGTTCTAGCAGAGAATATGGTTTCTATAAAAATAAGACTGTATTTGAACGAGTATGCAAGAACTATTTTATGTCCACTCTTTGCATATCTACTGGTCCAATCGAAACTGCAGTAAAACACGTGGATGATCATGGTGTATTTACAAAAATGGATAATCGAGGCAGACAAGCGCCTGCAAACAAAACTCCTGAAGAACAGATAAAAGAGGTAAAAAATCACATTGAAAGTTTTCCTGTAATTGATTCCCATTACTGTAGAAAAAAATCAACCAGGAAATACTTAGAACCTAACTTATCAATATCAAAAATGTATGATTTGTATGTGCAGAAAATGAAAGAAAGCAATAAAGTGCCAGTAAAATTAAACATTTATAAGAAAGTGTTTGGTACAGAATACAATTTAGCGTTCTATCACCCCAAGAAGGATCAGTGTAGCATGTGTAACAATTACAAAAAAGATAAAACTAATATAAATATCCAAAATGAGTATATTCAACATATAGAGCGAAAAGAAGCATCTTATAGATCTAAAGAGCTGGATAAAAAGAAGTCGGAAGAAGATGAAACATATTTGTGTGTCACCATGGACTTGCAAAGTCTACTGCAGATTCCATCGACTGCGGATAGTCTAATGTATTATTCCAGAAAATTGAATTTATATAATTTATCTATTTATGAGTTTAAACCTCCACAGAACGACGCTCACTGTATGATCTGGACGGAAATAAATGGCAAAAGAGGCAGTGTTGAAATAGCATCTGCTATTTATTTATGGATTAAGAATCTCCCCGAGGTTTTAACGCACGTCACTATTTATTCCGACACGTGCTCGGGACAAAACCGAAATCAGTACATTGCAGCATTTTTATTGTACTTAGTACATACGCATGAGACCATCAAAGTATTAGAACAGAAGTATCTAGAAAGTGGTCATAGTTTTATGGAAGTAGATTCAATGCATAGTGCCATAGAAAAGGAAAAAAGGTACACAGAAACGTATTCTATAATAGATTGGAAGGGAATTATGCTACGGGCAAGATCAAAAAGACAAAATAAAAATGTAACTCCATATAATGTAACGGAATTGTCATATCAAGACATGATTGATGTAAAAGCACTTGCTTCTAAAATAATTAAAAACAAAACTATAGCGGAGAATGGGGAAAAAGTGTGCTGGTTAAAAATAAAATGTCTAAGATTTGAAAAGGAATTACCTGGTTTTATCAAATATAGATACGATTACGATGGGCCATATAATTTACTAAATACTCTTTGTAAACCAGGGAGACCAACTAGGAGAACTCCAAACTCTGAAATGCCAACTATAAATACTGAGGAGGTTCCCCGGGCATATAAACAATGTCTTCCCATAACAAAACAAAAAAAGAAAGACCTTTTACACCTCTGTAAGAAAAATATAATTCCTAAAGAGCTTCACGGCTGGTACGAAAGTTTACCATGTTTAAACGAAGACGGTACCCCACGCTCCACTGATGCATCTGAAGTCGATGAGTAGGCTTATTTTGGCCCCCTGCTCTACATATTGGTGATTTTTTAAAACCTAACAACATGAGTAACACGATTTCACAATAGGGCTTTTACATAGTAAAATTAACGTGATGTTGATTTTTCAAGTCGTTTTTTATTAAATATGTAATCTAATTTTAAATTATACTGACGCTGTATTTGAATTAATGAGTATGTTTATGTCTTTTTTACTTTACATTTAAGTATTGTTTAGGTACAGTCATTTCAATTGTCTTTAATTTTAAATTATGTTTTATTTTGTTAGATGAAGGTATTTATGTTCTAAGTAAATTGATATTAGACGTTGTTGATTGGTGTTCTCAATGTACCTGATTAGTGTCATATTATTTTTTGAGTTTTGAGTTTTATTTAAGTTGGGTTTTACATACCTAATTACGAAATATTTTTAGTTGAATTGAGTCGTTTTAAAGTTTTATAATGATTGCTGTACCTTTGTTTTGTTGTTAATTTTTTAGTTGAGTACCTATGGCTTAGGTGCAAACAATTTTAATTTTTTGAGTTTTAACACAGAATAGGTTAATAGTACTGTTTTAATTATGTTTTGTTTTGATAAAAACTTATATTTTTTGAGTTCTAATTGATGTTTGTCTTTTGTAATTAGGTATAATAATGTTATTTTTTGTGTTCAAATTATTTTGTTTTGATTTGAAATAATACTTTAAGTTAATTCGTTTCCACTTCTTACTTGGTGTACATTTGTTTATTTTTTTAAGTTTGTGGTAAGATAAGTATCTGATTACAATACACTTTTTCAAAATTTTGTTGTACTTTTACATTTCTTCCAAAATAAAACTTTATTAATATTATAATACAGCTTTTATTTTATATGAGACCAATAATAGTAAAAAAAAATCGAAGTAATAGCAAAGTCACTAAATTTTACATTTAAAAATATTTCGAGTTTGATAAATTCAATAACTGCATTTATTTCACCAAATTTTACTCTACCAATTGGATTTAGCTTGTGGGAAAACTAAATAAATAGCCGAAATAAGTAGCTAATTGTAGTTACGTTATAAATAATAGTTGCGGCAAAATTAAACAATTCGATTTTTTATTGTTTTGTTTAGTTATAGTTAAAGATAGAGTTGTTTGTTAAAGCATAATGTAAAAGGTAATCAGGTCCACAAAATATAAAATTACCGACAATAAAATTGTTTCACATTTTATAACAAATGTACATTAACTGAAAAAAAAAACAGTAAATTGCGTTTATCTCGGAACTACAAAATCAGAGTTATTTAATTTTCCATCTACGGGGACGATATTTAGGTTGCTACTCAAGAATACATAATTATCCTATGCCTAGATCCAATTATCTTTGATAATTTGTACTTAATGTAATAAATAGACCATCTATCATATTTGTATTTTATTGCAGACTGGTGGTGGGACAGCAGATTTAATTCCAACCGATGAAATCCTCGACAAAGTGGCAAATTTAATGGGATCTACCTGCACGGGCTTTGAAAGTCCCTTTGGTGGTGATGGATACTGTGGTGGTACTGTGCTTGTAGACCTGGAGGTGGGCACAGATGTAGAAAAAGAGATTGGTGAGAGTGCAAGAGTGCAAATACCCACAGATGAGAGAGATTTCCTTCCATATACAAATGGAGGTATTATAATGATTTCTAATTATATCAACTTTATCAGATTATCATCCATCCATCCAAAATTTTAGTGCTAGGCAAGTGGTTGGTGTAGTAATGATGCAAAATCTTGCAATCTATACATATAAATAAAATTGGAGTGTCTGTTTGTGATACTAAAATAACCACTTTTTGCTACATGCATATGAATATACAGGGTGATTGGAAGATGGGTGCAAAGCTTTAAGGTGAAGATAGTATAGACAATTTAGAACCATTTAAGCCATGGTTGTCTTAGACGAAGTCTTACCAAATTTTTTTAACCAAATTTTTAAGTTTTTTTTTCGGAAATTCTCAAAATTTAATGTAAACTGCATAATTATGGCCAAATTGAATGATAAATGAATTCATTTTTTATTTATTTAATTAAAGTAATGTGTAAGCAGCCAAGCAAAACATGTTTTAGGCTTCTGTGTCATTAGACATTTTTTTTACAGATATTGAAAGCTCAGAAAAAATAAAAAAATTGTACAATACGTCTTTTAAACCTTATTTAAAAAAAAAACGGAGGGTGCTTTTTTTGTTCAAACCTTTTTGAAGACATGCTTGATAATCGCTCTTTCTTTTGAGGTATCATTTATGCGGATATCTTACAAATTATTGAAATTAGGACCTACAAACCAATTCGAGGGAGAAATTTTAAATTTTAGGCAGTCTAACAAAACACAATATTTTTGCTTAAAAGAATACTTTATGTGCTCGAAATGATCACATTGTTCAATTCTAAGAATTTTTGGCACATGCAGGAACCAATTGAGGGGAACCCATTGGGGGATTCTCTAAACAATGGCCACCGAGCGCGGTGCGACGGCATTTCCAGGTAGAACGCCCAATGAATAGCAAAAAGCGATAAGAGTTGGTTTTTACAGCAAAATGGTCTTAGTTACTGAGGCAACAAAGTCGTTTTTCATTAGTCAGGGTCAGTCGGTCTGTGATGAAGCCGTTACATCTTTTACTTATTAGTCAAACTACTGCCCTTGTGAGTGGACGTTGTCGTGTTGATTCACAATTTACCGTGTTCAGTTGTAGCCCTTTGCGTTCCTGCACGTGTTGATTGCGTTAGTTTTGAACTTTTTTGTTTCACCGTGTCCAGTCGTAGCCTCGCGCTCCTGCATGTGTTGATTTTTGACTTAATTGTGTTGAGTTGACATTTAGTGCGCTCCTACGCCGTTTTTCTTAATTGTTAAGTGACTATGGCTACTTTTTCCAATCAAGAATATGCGGATATCGTATTTATGTACGGTAGAGCAGACGGCAATGGATCTTTGGCGCGACGGATGTATCAAGAGCGCTATCCGAATCGCAGGATACCGAATGTCCGAGTGTTTTACAACACGTTTCGTCGTCTTGCCCAAGATGGGTTTCACCGCGTGGAACCTGGAGTCAACCCGGGCAGACACGAAACTGCCGTCGACGAAGACATTTTAGCAGCATTTCAAGCGGATCCTACTACCAGTACTAGAGCAGTAGCTCGAAATTTAAACATTTCTCAATGGAAGGTGTTATGTTATGCGGAACGTAAATCAAACGACAAGCTCCAGTAATGACTGCTATCTTTAATCATTGTTCTATCACCCACCACCTACAATATTAATCTACCCACTTATGAATATCATCACATCTTCCTCCCTCATTAAAAAAAATGATATAAAAAAAACTATTTCCATTAACACACACAACAAAAATTTCAGTAACTAGGTATGTAATAACAAATATGGTACGGTACACAAATATGTAATTCACCATTAAAATTTAACAAGCAAAATCATCTGATGGAAGCCGACCCCAACATAGTTGGGAAAAGGCTAGGTTGATGATGAATCATCATAAGAGCACTCATAATATAAGCTTAACAACTAAGTAAACTCATTGCTTACAGTATATAGTAACATCGTTATTACTGTATCCTAAACTTGAGTAATTTTATTTAATCAAAGTATTTCACAATAATTCATGTATGCATTTCATATTTTGCTTAGTTTGATAGAAATAGGTACTGACACACTAATTCACAATTTTTTTTTTCTTCTAATCAATTTATTATACCTACCTACATTTAAATCTATTCTTAATATCAATATTGTGTTGCCGTTGATAGTAGGGATGATAATTACATAGTGCTGTATTGGTAATTTCACGGATACCCCCATCTATTCGGCGGTCGCACCGTCCTGCCAGAACGAGTAACATAATTATTATTAGATGACGGTTCACAATGTTCATTTCTATGATTCAATGTCTTCTCACAATCATTATCAAACTCATAGTCTCGGGGTGGGCTGTGTCTGTGCGAGTGATCTGCTATCATGTGCCTTCTATTCCGTACAACTACTTTCCCGTTATGTAAACGAACTGCATATGACCTATTTCTTAGAATTCGGTCAACTACGCCTGGTACCCAATAGTTTTTTATGGTATCGAAATATCTTACATTTTGATCGACTTGTAACGGAGTTAGGTTCTTACTACTTTTATCATAAAATTCTTTTTGTTTAGTTTGCCTGTTTATTAATTTCTCTTTTATGTTATGATGCACTTTTGGAGCCAGTAATTTTATAGGTGTCGGAACAATACTTCTTAATTTTCGGCTTTGTAAAATTTCGGCTGGTGATGCTAGCTCACTATCCAGCGGTGTATTTAAGCATTCTAACAATGCTAGACGGTAATCCGTGTTGTCTTCTGTTGATTTTCTAATAATATTTTTTACTGTTTGAACTGTGCGTTCTATTTGTCCATTCGATTGAGGATAGTAAGGCGATGACGTGATATGATTAAAATTCCAATCTAGTGCAAATTTTCTAAATTCAAATGATGAAAATTGTGGACCACAGTCTGACATTATCGTATTAGGTATTCCTTGACGGCTAAATATATTTTTTAAATGATTAATTACACTCCCAGAAGTTGTACTTCGTAATTTGATTAACTCAAAATATTTACTAAAATAATCTACTAGCAACAAATAGTCCGTACCTTTATATTGGAATAAATCTACACCAACCTTAGCCCATGGTCTGTCAGGAACCTCGTGACAATTAAGCTCTTCTTTCTGATTATTTTTTCTGTGCATTAAACAAGTATTACAACTAGTAATCATATTTTCTATGTCATTGTTAATACCGGGCCAAAATATTATTTCTCTAGCTCGTAATTTGCATTTTTCAATTCCCATATGTCCTATATGAATCTTTTTTAACATATCTTTTCTCATTACTTTAGGTATAATAATTTTATCCGACTTCCAGATTAACCCGTTAGCTACAGTTATATCCTCCCTAAATTTCCAGTATGGTTTTATATTATCTTTTAATCGATCTTTATTTTCAGGCCAACCTTGTAAAACATGTTTACTTAATTCAGTCATCTCCTCATCCATTTCTAGATGTTTTTGAATGTCTATGAATTGAGCGTCCGTAAGATATTCGCATTTGTTTTTCACACTGTCGGTCAATACGCATACCTCATCCTTGCCGCTATCTATACCGGTTTGTGACGTTCCTTCGCTCACATGCGGCATTATTTCATAAGCACGAGATAACGCGTCAGCAATGTACAAGTGTTTTCCCGGTCTATAAACTAACGTAAATGTATAGCGCTGTAGTCTCAACAACATCCTCTGTAAGCGGGACGGAGCATCTACAATTGGTTTTTTAATAATGCTGATTAAAGGCTTATGGTCCGTTTCGATTGTTACATCCGAACGTCCAAAAATGTATGCATAAAATCGCTCACAGGCGAATACGGAAGCATACAATTCTTTTTCAATCTGTGCATATCTTTGTTCTGTGTTAGTTAAAGCTTTAGAAGCATAACATACAGGAAGCCCATTTTGCATTAAGCACGCACCTAACCCTGTGGAACTAGCATCAACGGATATGACTATTGGCTTTTCCATACTATAATATTGAAGCACAGGCCGTTTTGTTAAACACATTTTTAAATATGAAAAACATTGCTCATGTCGGTCATCCCAATGCCATTCTATTTCTTTTTTAAGTAACTCTCTTAGTGGAAATGTCTTATCTGAAAGATTCGGAATAAATGAGCCAACGTACGTAATCAATCCTAAAAATCGTTCTACATCTTTCTTATTCTTTGGTATTTGCATGTTTTTTATTGCTGACAAATGAGAATCATCTGGGCTCAATCCATCTTTTGTAATACGATGACCTAAATATTTTATGTCCTGTAATCCAAATTTGCACTTATTTATATTTAATTTTAAATTTATTTTTCTACATCTTTCTAGTACTTTCTTCAAAATCTCATCATGTTTGTTTTCATCTGTAGCATATATTAGTAAGTCGTCAATATACATACACACCCCTTCTATATCATCAAAGTGTTCGTATATTTTCTTATGAAAGACCTCTGAGGCCGAACATATGCCATACGGCATTCGTAAAAATTTAAATCTACCAAAAGGTGTATTAAATGTACAAAATTTACTACTTTCTCCTAATTTCACATTCCAAAACCCGGAAGAAGCATCTAATGTGCTGAAATACCTAGCCCCAGCTAATTTAGATACAATTTCATCTATAGTTGGTAGCTTGAAATGTTCCCTCCTAATAGCCTGATTTAATTCTTTCGGATCCAAGCAAATTCTTAAATCACCGTTCGATTTTTTGACCACAGTTATACTGCTAACCCAATCAGATGGACCCTCTACTTTTGCGATAATACCCTGTGACTCCATTTCCAACAACTTTTTCTTAACGTCCTCACTAATCGCAAATGGCAATTTACGAGGCGCATGCACTACGGGTATGACGTCATCCCTCAGTTGTAAATTATATTCTCCCGGTAGACAACCTATTCCTTCAAAAACATCTTTATACTCTTTATTTATTTTGGATTTGATATCAGACCTCTGCACAGACATAACCCTCTTTATTAAATTCATTTCTGCACACGCATAACGTCCCAATATAGGAGCGCTATTTACATCTGCAATTTTAAACTCCAATAAATACAACTTATTCTTATGATACACTTTTAAATGTGTTTTTCCCAAGACAGTAATTAGATCACCTGAATATCCGCTCAATTTAGTATTAGTTTGCAATAATTTATCAATGGATATTCCTAATCTTGACAAGAAACGCATCGGTAGCACATTAACATCTGCGCCCGTATCTAACTTGAAGTTTATGCTATGTTCATAAATTTTTAAATCTATCGTCCAATCATTCAAGTCTTTATTTAATGCAAATATTACCTTTTCATCTGATGCCTCCACAAAGTACACACCACACACTTTCGCAAAATGATTCATTTTCGAGCAGCGTAGACATCTCTTACCATACGCCGGACAAGCATTCCTTCCGTGCATGTTACCACATCTGCCACACTGGGGCGTCGTGCGCGGTCTGTTGATCGGCGGCGGCTGCATCGGACGAGCGGCGTCTGCGGCGCCCGCGCGCCCGCCGCGCCAAGCTGCGCCTCCTCGCTCGTGTCCACCGCGTGATCGCATTGTTCCTTTTATATTACCGTCGAATGTTCTAGATGACGATGACACTCCATATCCTACTTTATTACTACGCCGTAATGCCCATATCTCGTTTTTTTCTTCTTGTATATTACTGTCCTGTTTAATACTGTGAACTACTTCATTCTCTTTCTTTATGTTTTCTGAATACATTCTTGACACCACTGCTGCTCGACATAACTCCAATGCTTTACTCAATGTTAGGTCCCCTTCTCGCAATAATCTTTCTCTAATTGCTGGGCTTATCACTCCACACACAAGTCGGTCCTTTATGAGGTCGTCATTCAAATTTGCAAACTCACAAGTCTTGGACAATTTCCTCAAGTCAAACACATATTGATCTATTGACTCATTTTGCTGCTGATCTCGCGTGAAAAACTTGTGCCGTTCCACCGTTAAGTTTTTCTTCGTTTTAAAATGTTCATCTAACTTTTTACACGCACCGTCTAAAGTTGTTTCCTTACTTTGTTCTAATATTTCGCGGCATTGCTCACCTACTACGTGCAGAAAAATATTGAGTTGTACCACTGGTGTTTTTGTCGATAACTCACACGCTTTAAAATATATCGTGAAGCCCTTCTTCCATCTTTCCCAACTATCACTCAGCTTGCCCGATGCCACATCAATCGAATTTTCATCAAATTGGAACGGTGACGGCGGTGTTAACACTGTTTCCATTGTTGCACTTTATTTATTTTTCTATTTTATCGTCTACTTTACTGTTATTTCACTCACTGTTAATTAGGTTCTATCATACTTTATTAATCACCGGCTGCGCCATGTTATGTTATGTGGAACGTAAATCAAACGACAAGCTCCAGTAATGACTGCTATCTTTAATCATTGTTCTATCACCCACCACCTACAATATTAATCTACCCACTTATGAATATCATCACAGAAGGTGTGGCATACAATGCACCAAAATGATAAGTATCCGTTCCATGGCAGGAGTGTGCAAGGTCTAGTAGAGCAAGATCCTCAAAGAAGAATTCAGTTCTGCCGTTTCCTCCTCAACAGAGACATCGAAGATGCGTGGTTTCTGCAATCAATCTTGTGGACGGATGAAAGTAAATTTTCAAGGGAAGGTATTACAAACTTTCACAACATCCATGAATGGGCCGACGCAGACAACAATCCACATTTTAAGAAGCAGGTGTCATTTCAGATGAAATTCTCTGTGAATGTATGGGCTGGAATAATTGGCAGAACATTGATTGGGCCCCACTTTTTGCCTGATCCATTGAATGGCGAAAATTATTTGCAATTTCTGCAAATTGATTTACCACTGCTGGTAGAGGAATCAGGTGTCCCGATCTTCGAAAGAGACCGAACAGTCATCTTTCAGCAAGACGGCTGTCCAGCGCATTGGACTTTAAATGTAAGGGAACACCTCAACAATTGCTTTCCTGATAGCTGGATCGGCAGGGATGGACCCATCTCTTGGCCCGGTCGCTCCCCAGATCTGACCCCGTTGGACTTTTTCGTGTGGGGCCGGGCCAAGGAACTGGTGTATAACAACATAGAAATAAACACTAGAGAAGAATTGATACAAAGAATAAATTCAGCGTTTGAGACAATGAAGCAGGAGATGATGTTGAAAATAACGACTACAGAAGTTAGAAGACGGGGGCCGTGCTTGTATTAGGAATCACGGCCGTCATTTTGAACATGAAAAATAAATAATTTTAATTCAAATGTTGTTTTAATTAGTCTGCCTAAAATAAAAAATTTCTCCCTCAAATTGGTTTGTAGGCCCTAATTTCAATAATTTGTAAGATATCCGCATAAATGATACCACAAAAGAAAGAGCGATTATCAAGCATGTCTTCAAAAAGGTTTGAACAAAAAAAGCACCCTCCGTTTTTTTTTAATAAGGTTAAAAAGACGTATTGTACAATTTTTTTATTTTTTCTGAGCTTTAAATGTCTGTAAAAAAAAATGTCTAATGACACAGAAGCCTAAAACATGTTTTGCTTGATTGCTTACACATTACTTTAATTAAATAAATAAAAAATGAATTCATTTATCATTCAATTTGGCCATAATTATGCAGTTTACATTAAATTTTGAGAATTTCCGAAAAAAAAAACTAAGAAATTTGGTTAAAAAAATTTGGTAAGACTTCGTCTAAGACAACCATGGCTTAAATGGTTCTAAATTGTCTGTACTATCTTCGCCTTAAAGCTTTGCACCCATCTTCCAATCACCCTGTATATAGGGTACATATACCATAACATTTTTTACAACTTTTGTCTGTCTGTCTCTTTGTTCCCGCTAATCTCTGAAATGGCTGGACCGTTTTTGACGGGACTTTCACTGGCAGGTAGCTGATATAAGGAGTACCTAAAGCTACTTTTATTTTAGAATTTTTATTTGTTTTTATTGATATATAAATAATAGTTAAAAAAATGTTTTTCTTCCTTTTCAGTTAAAAAGAGGAAGTTAAATGTTTTGACCCCAGAAGAAAGGGGTTGTAGAGGGCAATGCAGGAGCAAAATCTTTATATGGAATGACTACAATGACAAAATCTCTTCAAAACAAGGGTAAGTATCATGAATTATTTTATCTCTTATATTTCGTCTTTTTGAACATTGAATACCAAGTACAGCTATTATTGTAAGTGTTATGTATAAACACAGTTTATATTTTTGTTACAGGCAAGAAGAAAAGAATTGAAGATGGAAAACTGGAAAAAAATTTAGCTATAGCAAATTATTATAATAAGACAGAAAAGTTCGATTTAGAGATAAGACTGCTAAAGTTAGCTGATAAGGAAAATATTAATTATATTTAAGATCTGTCAGTCATCCTCATCACCTTTTCCTTTTTGTATTTGTATATTTATTTAGTTTTTAATTTAGTTATTCTTTAGTAAAGTTGTAAGTGTGGAAAAATTAAATAATGACAAATGAATGATTTTAATCAACATTTGTTTGTTTTTATTTACAAAGTATTTCGAAAAATAAAAATCCATTTACATGTAGTTTACATAATTTATGACACTATTTTGGCTTCTTTTTAATATTCATGATCTTGTTTCCCAAAAATATAAAGATGCAATCTTTGTTACTCCAGACTGAAAAAAAAGAAAATACTAAAGTACACATCACTTGTTAGGTTAGGTTACACCTGCTGTCTTGGTATGGGTCAGAATGAGGGATGAATGAAAGGCATGTAGCTGAGATCAGAATGTTAAGAGGGATGTGTGGTGTTACACGAATGGATAGAATAAGAATGACATATTTATGGCTTAACTAAAAGAGTATTTACAATTAGTATTAATATGATTTGCATAACTCACTTATTGAAATATTCTGTGATCAAAGTTTCTCTTAACATCTGATTATTATTTGCCTCAGCATTATTAGGTGTAGGCACTGCTTCCACATCTGGAATCTCAACCTCTGGTGGAAACTCATCTAGGCTTTTTAATCTACAAATGTTGTGTAGTACTGCTGTAGCAATAATTACTGCATTGGCTCTTAAAAGACTCAGACGTAAGGTTAAAGCCACAACTGAAAATTTTCGTTTCCAAACTCCAAAACACCTATAAGAAAATAAAGTAATATATAAATATAAAACATAAATAAATGTCAATCAATCTGTAAGAATAGCTATTCCTTAACCTCTACATACCTTTCAATGACATTTCTAGTTCGAATATCATTATAAAGTTGTTCACCTCGTGTTACTGGATTTAACAAAGGAGTTAAGAGATATGGCTTCAAAGGATATGCACTATCCCCAAGCAGCCACTTATTTCCATAATGTCCATTTTCACATTGTGCTGAAAATTAGGACTATAATTTAGAACAGTTTTAAATTACCCATTTCCTTTGTTTAAAAATGTGTGTGTGTCTTAAAAATGTAATGAAATATAACAACATTAATGTGTACCTCGCAGTTCTGAAGTGTTAAATATAGTGGCATCATGAGCAGATCCTGGCCAACGAGCCACTACATTCATAAACTGCAAATTGGAGTTGCAAGCTGCTTGCACATTAATGGAAAAGTATCCTTTACGGTTTCTAAATTCTTCTCCAATCTAAGTACCTGATATAAAAATATATTGTGATTAAATGTTTATTTGTAATTCAAGTTAGTAGTAAAGTTAGCTGGTAAAGGTCTAATACAATGCACTCATATGGTGATTGTATCCTGATGTGTGTTCCATCAAGTGCACCAAGTACTCGAGGAAATCGAGATACAGAATAAAAGTCTTGCTCGGTATCGGTATGCATGTATACATATCTGCTATACAGCTGTGCTATTTGCATTTCTGACATCACATACAATACGGCATGCTGATGTTTTCGAAACTCCTATAAAATCTGCCACTGATATTAACATTGTTCCCAATGCATAGAACTTAATAGCTGATGTATTGGAGATATTCCATGATTCCTTAAACAAACCAAGTAAAACATTAGGTAGGTATTAGGTATAATTCGTTCAACGTATCTAGAGTTCAATGTACCATTTCGGTTGAAATAAAAACAATGTAAGTATAGCTACCAATTTTTCTTAAGGTAGGTATCGACATACCCAAGCACTTGGGTAGATTTAATAACCTGGCTCCAGTTACTTTTAAATATGGATATATTTCAAACAGTAACTCTTGAACTGATGTTTTATCAAGCCGAAATCTCAGCTGGAACTCAAAATCATCCAACGTATTAGGTTGGGGATAAAGTCTTTTCGCATTATAGTATGTATGAACTTGTAATAAAATCTCTTTGGCTATACTATTTGTATCTGGCTGGTTTTGGTATCATTGAAAGTTTAAATTTAAAAGAACATAATTCCAAATTCAAATTAGGAAAATGTGTGATTTTCATTTGTTTTTCGTACCGTCAAGATGAGTGAATCTAATGAAGAAATTCGATACATTTTAAAATTTTACTACAAAAAAGGTACAAATGCAACGCAAGCCGCGAAAAAAATTTGCGATGTTTATGGACCTAGTGTAGTGTCTGTGAGAGTAGCACAAATTTGGTTTAAGCGTTTTCTATCCGGAAATTTTGATGTCAAAGATGCACGTCGCTCTGGTCGCCCTATTACGGATAAAATAGATGCCATTTTTGAAAAAGTGGAGCAAGATCGGCATACCAGTAGTTACGACGTAGCTGAAGAACTGGAAATTGACCACAAAACAGTTTTGGCGCATTTGAAAAAAACTGGGTACACAAAAAAGCTCGACATTTGGGTACCTCACGAGCTCACTGAAAGAAAAGTAATGAACCGTGTACTCCTTTGTGATTCTTTATTACGACGTAATGAAACCGAACCATTTTTGAAGAAGCTGATAACTGGTGATGAAAAGTGGATCACGTATGACAAGAACGTGCGAAAAAGGTGGTGGTCAAAGGCCGGTCAGGCTTCACAGACTGTGGCGAAACCCGGGTTAACTCGCAACAAGGTGATGCTGTGTGTGTGGTGGGATTGGAAGGGCATTATTCATTATGAGCTGTTACCACCAGGCAGGACCATCGATTCTGAACTCTACTGCGAACAACTGATGAGATTAAAGCAAGAAGTTGAGAGAAAGCGGCCGGAATTAATCAACAGAAGGGGTGTGGTTTTTCATCATGATAACGCTAGACCTCACACATCTTTAGCCACCCAACAAAAATTAAGAGAGTTTGGCTGGGAGGTGTTAATGCATCCGCCGTATAGTCCTGACCTTGCACCTTCAGATTTCCACCTGTTTCGGTCTCTTCAGAATTCTTTAGGCAGTGTCAGGTTAACATCACGAGAGGACTGCCAAAACCACTTGTCGCGGTATTTTGACCAGAAGTCCCAAAATTTCTATAGCAATGGGATCATGTCCCTACCTACAAGATGGCAAAAAGTTATCGAACAAAATGGTACCTACATACTTTAGTTAAATGTAAATAAACTTTATTAAAAAATGTTTTGAATTTTCTTAAAAAATGCGAAGAAACTTTTTCCCCAACCTATTATAAAAATAGTTGACTCTTTGTTTGTAAACTCTAATAGCTGTGTTTTACCTAAAACTAGAACACATATTAAATACTTACCTTATTTGAAGCTTACTAGATTGAGAGTGGCACTACTGGTTTCCGCTATATTTCCCTCTCTCTTGCTCTTTCCTTTGTTTGTATCTATCTCGCGTCTCTTTCGCACATTCAGTTTCTTCACCAGGTGGCGCTGCCAACTATGAGCTTAGCTGTGGCAGTGAATCGCCAATCATTGTGTCGAAAATATTCACCAGGTAGGAATTAAATGTAAGCTTCAAATAAGGTAAGTATTTAATATGTGTTTTAGTTTTAGGTAAAACACTGCTATTAAACACTTGACCGTTATCTGAAGCTTACTAGATTGAGACGTGTTTGTTATCACCTGGTGGGAAATGACGCCAATGTGAATGTGGATTTATGCTATTAATTAATAAAACTTGATGTGCATAGAGAAAATACACTTTAATAATCTCATGAATGTGAAAACCGTGAAACCGGCCATCATTGCCCGCATTTTTACTTATTTTTGAGATTATGCAAAAAATGTTCACCGGAAACGCGTAATAAAGTCGACTATGGTAGCAATTACTATTAAGGCTTTAAATCGCAAAATGTGGTGCTTCTAGCTTTAACAGAATCCTAGAAAATGGCGCTTAAATAGCCGGGCAAAATTATATGCACAACCGTCCAACATTGCGCACCCTTATTTTCTCTAAAACTATTAGTTCTAAGGCTTTGGCAATAAGGTATGTTTTAGTGAATTATGCGAAGTTGCCATCCGTCATGATTAATATGTCAAACACACTTATTTTTTTTTTTTTCTTAGGTGGGCAATGTTACACTACACACCAGCTACTTTTTCATACAAACTAAAACGGTGGGTTAGGGAACTCTTTTATTATTACTAATCAGTCAAGTACAATAGTTATAATTGCAGGTATGAGACTATGAGTATTATGAGCTTTTATAAAATAAAGGGTTCTAAAACAAAATAAATCTTACAAAGAAATCTCTCAAAAAAGGTAAAACAAATCTTACAAAAAAAATAAGCATTGCAACGCATGCCAGCCACCTTGTAACGAAACGATATAATATTTACTTATAACAACATTCCTAAAGGAACTATAGAAAAATACATTTGGTTTTTCAAACAACACGTGTTTCAAAATTAAAGTTACTCTTATGAGGTAGGTAGGTACACAAACAATAGGAACTTAATAAGTAAGTAGGAACTTTCAATACGTACGGTCAACGACAGAAGTCGCTGAGCATAGGGGAATTTTAATTATTTAATATCATAAAATGGAATTGTTCTTTATAAATATATCTTAATCAGTCTTTAAAGTATTCCTTACTATTCAAAGTGTTAACCTACTACAGTCGCTGACTGTACGGTAGGTAGTTATTATTAATACCTAATCAAAGTAAATGTAATCATCGTCATCAGCAAGAACAAAATCAGTTTCGGCTTCATTAATTGTTAGTAATTCAACAGTCTTGACAATATTCTTACAGTCAATTAGTTCGATATCTTGAGATTTTACTTTTATAAATTTAGTGTTGTCATTTTTGCCAACTTTTCTTAAAAATATATTTTCACCTTGCCATTTCTTGGCTTTTCTAAAATGATCCCTACGTAATAATCAACTTTTTTTGCAAAAAAAGTACCTGACCTAAACATACTCACCCACTTTGTAGTCTACGGTAACTTCTTCGTATTTTAAACTAGTCGACGGCCCTGGTACTGAACAATGACCCACGGCTGGTGGTTCAATTGTGATAGTCTCCACTTTTCCAAGTCTTACTTTGTTCTTGCTACCTGCAGATAGTTTAGAATCGTCAGCTCCTAATAGAAAACCTGGCTCATCTTGATCGGAAGCAATCCCGCATATATCTGAATCACTGTGGATACTCATGTTGACATCACTGCTGCTTGATTCACTGTATTTTCGTATTAACCTCTTCTTTACTCCTTTATTTATTTATTTATTTAAACTTCTCGCACATAAAAAGGTACAAAGGCGGACTTAATGCCTTAGGCATTCTCTACCAGTCAACCAAGGGTGGTGAAGAAATTAGATGGCAGGTGCTTAGGTTGAGAGGAACAACGACTACAAAGTATATCATAATGAATAATAAATAAGATTGGTTCATAAATAGGTTATAAACTAATAATACACATACAAGCATACATATCTACTATAATAAATACTTGTAATATATATATATATATATATATACATATAAATACATATATATTCTCAAGGGAATGAGGAGTTTAGATGATTCTACCCTATTCGTTATAAAAATACCTCTGCAATTTCCGCTTAAATGCATACCGACTGGTGGCCGTCCTGATATCGAGAGGAAGCGCATTCCAAAGAAGAATGGACTGAATATGAAAGGAAGAATGAACAAAGTCAGAAGTATGAGAAGGACAGCGTAGAAGAAGATTGTTAGAGGAACGTAGATTCTTAGTGTGAGAAGAACATAGATATTGGAAATGAGACACAAGATACGATGGAGGTGTGGGAGAGTTGAGAAAGGAGAAAAGCGTAGTCAAAGCGCGCAAACTTCTTCTTTGGCGAATAGACATCCATTTGAGCTCAGACCTATAGCTCGACACATGGTCATATTTCCTAAGATTAAAAATGAACCGGATACAATTATTGAGCTGTCTGTCGAGCTTATCCAGCAAAACCGCATTCAAATCGAAGTAGCACACGTCACCATAGTCGATCACAGGGAAAATCAAAGTCTGCACAAGCATGGTCTTCGTCTTAGCGGGCAAAAAGTTCCTCAGACGATACAGGGATCGCAGAGTACCGTTGACTCTTTGACTAACACCAGAAACCTGGCGTTGCCAGCTCAGTGTCGAGTCAAGATGCAAACCGAGATCTTTAACAGTAGGGGTAATGGGTATGACGGTACCATTGAAAATAAGTGGAGGAAGAGAGCTAAGCGTCACCCTACCGATCATGCGTAAGCTTCCAATTACAATGGCCTGACACTTTGAGGGGTTTACTGACACCCCAAAACTATCAGACCACTTTTTGATTGCTTCCAAGTCTCGGTTTACATCTGCTATAGCGTCTGATAATCCTTCTACCCGCTCAGATGTATAAAGTTGAAGATCATCAGCATAAAGATGATACGAACACCGAAGACAGTGAGTTATAAAATTAATGAAGATGGAGAATAACAATGGAGAAAGAATACCGCCTTGCGGAACACCAGCATCCAGATCACGCCAACTCGACGAATTCTCATCAACGCGAACCGACTGCTGACGTCCCCGAAGATAAGAAGAGAACCATTCCAGAGCCTCGGGCGAAACCATAAGATGAGAGAGGATAGTTAGAAGAATATCGTGGCTGACGGCGTTAAAGGCATTAGAGAAATCAATTAATACCAAAACGGTAACCTTGGTATCCTCCATGGCCTCTCTAATGTCACCAGTCACTTTAAGGAGAGCGGAGGATGTACTGTGCCCAGGCCTGAAACCAGACTGATAAGTGCTAACAAGGTTGTTCCGGTGAACAAACCTCGTAAACTGCTCGTGAACGCAGGCCTCAAGCACTTTAGACAGGAACGGGAGAATGGAAATGGGGCGGAAGTGACTGGGTAGGGAGGGATTTGAAATTTTAGGGAGTGGGCGGACATAGGCCATACGCCACAGGGATGGGAATTGTCCGGAATCAAGAGAAAAGTTGATAATGTGGGTAATTGGAGGGAGAAGGCTATCCAGGATCCAAACGACCATACTACGACTGATGTCGTCACAGCCCACAGCCTTGGACTTTATGGAAAGGATGATCTTTTTGATTTCGTCCAAGGTGACTGGAACGAAGTGAAATGGTTCTATGATGGGACTACCTAGGCCAGTAATGAAATCAACCGTCTGGGATAACATTCGGGAATCCAAATGACACGTGGTTGTGAAGTGACGGTTGATATCATCAAGGCCAATGGTATTAGGAAAATCCACATGACGTGGCCTGCCAATACCAAGAGTACCAAGGAACTTCCAGATATCAGCAGGTGAAGAAGAAGATATGTTCTCGAGAATATGGCGGCGTTTAGCGTTGCGTATCATCTGATTACACCGATTTCTAGCCACTTTTAAAAAGGTCCGATTTTCTTCCCTGCGATCCCTCTTAAATTTACGAAAGGCCCGATCCCTGCGCCTCATCGCCATACGAACCCCTGTCGTCATCAAAGGAGCAGGCGGTCGCCGAAGTTTAATCTTCTTAACAGGAGCGTGTTTGTCGAAGAGTGCAAGAACCGTCCGATTAAAAATGTGCAGTTTTTCGTCTACAGCTGTCGCCACTGCCAGGTGCTCCCAACAGAGGTCTGACGCATCTTGACGAAGCTTTTCAATGTCCATGCGAGCAAAACACCGCATGTGCAGAACTTTAGGGATAGGTTTAGGCGGTTTTAAGACACACGAGAGGTAAATGAGGTCATGATGGGAAAATCCAGGAGCGGGGCACTGACCATGAGAGGAAACAAGTGAGGGTGTGGATGTAAGGATTAAGTCGAGCCAAGTGTCTTCACCCGAGATATTAAAATGGGTAGGTTGCAGTGAAAGAATATGGAGACTCACGGACTGAATGATGTGATGGAGTTTACGGGATCGAGGAGAGGGGTGAGCAAGGTCAGTGTTGAAATCGCCCATGATGACGCTATGTGCATACTCCGACCCTACAGATTCCAGCACCAATTCGAGGTTGGAGAAATAGTCAACGGCAGGTGGACAATAGACAACCCCAAGTAGGGTCTTGACGCCTTTGATGTGGACCTCCAAGAAGAGGTACTCAGCGGAAGCATGATATTGCGAGGGAGATGATGCAATGATTTTAAATGGGAAATCGCTACGGAGATAGATAGCTACACCACCCCCTCCCTTTCCAACTCGATCATTGCGGACGAGAGTGAAACCTGGGAGAGAGTAAGTGGTGGAGAGAAGATGAGGTTTGAGCCAACTCTCAGAAACCAGAACGGCATGGGTATTGGCGTCGGTAAAGGAGTCCAACAGATCACTGTAGTGACTTGGGACATTTTGCGCGTTTATATGGCAGACATTAAACAAATTACCTTTCTGTTGGCTGAAACACCGACGCACAAAGTCACCAAGGGTATCAGTCAAAGAGCTGAAACTAGCATTCAGCCTTCCTTTAATTTTAAGTCCTTTCATATTTTTTTCTTTGGAAACCTTGTAATCATTGCTATTTTTTTTTCGCTCTCTGCTTTCCATTGGGTGCCTTTATTTCTTTAATTTTTCCCACTTTTGTTAATTTTTCATGATCATTTTGTGTCTCTATCGTTTGTCTAGTTTGAGGTAACATCATGTTTTCTTTATTGTGATCGCTGTCGTAAGTGATGTTTTTTAAAGAACTTTTTGTGGCCGGTATATGAAAACAAGATAAAATCTTTGGTTTTTCTATCTTCAATGGATAAGTGTTTTCTTTACATGAATTAGGACTCTTAGGCTTCAAAATAATATTTGTCCGAGCGGATTCACGAATGGTGATACCACTTGAAACATTTATTTCACGTGATGTAGGTTTAATTTGTGAGTGAAATGTTCCAGTTTTATCGTCTAATATGTCCATTTTAATAAAAGGTGGTAAAACCTCATCTTCAGTTTCATGTGTGTTCATGTCGTATTTTTCATTACTTCCCGTCATATCCTCAATTTCATAATTTTCGTCGACGCTATAGCTGTGTGGCAACAATGGTAAGGAGAGGTGATCAGAGAAGTCTAGTTCGTTTTCAAAATTATCTAAAACCTGGTCCTCTTCGTTGACACTTGCCGTTGAAGGTGTAATGTGCAACATCTGACTTTTAGTGCTTCTAACAGTGGTACTTGTTGTTAAAGCAGATTTTTTCTTAGCGGTAGGTTTTTCAATGTCTTTAGTCTGGTTTTGAAAATCATCAATTGTCACTGATTTCCCGGGTTCCACCACAACTTTCTTATTTCTATTCGATGTCAATGGTTTAGGTTTTCTATTGGTTTTCAGATATTCTAATAAAGTGTTGTCAATGCTATAAGTATCGCCCATTTCTTCGGCACATTCTGGAACCTTTTTTAAAACTTCACGTGGATTATAAGGGTATATCCCAGTGGCTCTAAAGCCACTTTTTATGTTTTTCGCCTCGTTCATTTCAATTGCTTTAATCAATTGCGTAAGCAACTTTGGGAAGTGGTTTTTGTTGAGTGCCGTTTGATTTGGGTTTTCCATTTTGTACTGTAATAAGATCTTACGCCAGGCTTTTTTAAGAGGTGCAAAAAAGCCACGTCAAGTGGCTGGGTAAGATGTGTGGAATTAGGAGGGATAAACACAAATGAAATGTTGTGACCCTGACATAGGTTAATGACACCTAAACTTAAGTGACTGGACAAGTTATCACATATGACCACTTTTCTTCCGGTTAAACTGTCCGCCCATGTCAATACAACAGTTTTAAAATAATCTTCAAATATTGTCGAATCAAACCATCCGGATGACGTTCTGTTGTATCTTGCACCACGAGGACCACCTTGAATCCATTCCGAATATAAATTGTCTGCCTTATATACCACATATGGAGATAGGCTAGTACCGTTTGCTACCGCAGAAAACATCAACGAAATGGCGCCTTTTGAAGAATTAAGGACCCGTTCAGGATATTTCACACCCCTGCGAAATATGCACTTAGAATTACCTGGGTCGTCACTTAGATTAGTTTCATCTAGATTTAAAATGTTAGACGGAGGAACATCTCTTACAGTTTCTTCCAAGTTCTGAAAATATTCTAAAAAATCATTTGCACTTTTCTGAGCCCGCGCTGTTTTGATATTTTGCGTACTTCTAACAGAAAGTTCATCTGCATATCGGTCGAGAAAACTTGTAACCCAGTGCTTACCAGGTGGTTTTCCATTAAATAAATTTTCACGATTATTTTTCTTTACATAATCAAAAACAGTCAAACGTAAATCAAGTTTCGTTAGTGGGCAACCATATTCACCAGCCGCAATTAATGCTTGAACAATACTCTTTTCCTCTTCCAAAGAGAGCCGAGTAGGAGTTCCAACATTTTTGTTATGGTACTCTTTCACTTTGTTAAGGATGGTGCGCCTAGGTATACCAAATGTTTTTTCTGCTGATCTTGAGGACATCCTATTTTCTTTAACATTTTCTACCGCGAGGTGCAACATCTCCTCTGAATAATTTTTATAGGGCCGAGACCCGAGGACTCTCCGATTTCTTCTTTTCACGGGCTTTACCATACTGCAAACAAACAGACTAAATGTATCTAAGTATCTAAATGTAGTTTCTGCTTGTCAACTAAGTGACTACTTGTCTAGACTAAAATACAGGAATATTATCATTTTTCTGCCCTTATCCCAATTTATTTAGGGTTGGCGCAGCACGTCCTCTTCTAAAACTCGGTATCAGCCATCATCTTAGTATTTACTCCCTTTCTATTCTAGTCATATAATCATTTGCACAATCCCTCCATTGGTTATTTGGTATTATCCTACCTAGAAACTCATTTAGTAGATAGAAATTTAAAATTCGTAAATACTATAATGGGTGCCAACCCTAACACTGTTTTTGCAGTGGGCAATGTTGTCATTCCTATGTTCACGCAACTTCGGAAATCATTGCCCACTTCATTATCTTGAAGATTTGATGTTCTAATGGTCTCAAAATCTCAAAATAGCATAGAAATGAAGCGTGATACCTATTATTACTCCAATATTGAAATAACTTACCTGATGTCGTACGCTGACAATGTGTAAAAACGTAAAACAAGATTTTGGCACCCTCTCACACTAGTCCTACTTCCAACATGTCTCGCCGACAACTGAGTGAACTTAGCAACGTAATTAATATTTAGTGTTATCAGAAAAATATTCAAATTTACCCTAAAGTTTAATAATGTTGTTAGCTTACATAAATTTATTTACAATTCAAGATTTTAGTTATTTTTCGTGTTCGGGCAAAGATATCCGCTAAGGGCAATGTTGGCCGGTTTCACAACTTTATAAGGAAAAAGAAAATTATCGTTATAATATGTACTTTTATAGAACTTTGAGAATTAACATAATAATAAGTTTGAACATATAGAACATATTGATATACAAATTTTTGAGATAATTTTGAGAATCATTGATAACTTAGAATAATCATAAATGCTGTCTAACAGAAAGGACTTTCTAAAAATCACCTTATTAGATAGACGGATTAAATCTACTTTAATTTATCTTGTGGACATTATGCACTTAAAAACATTTCTACCACTTCTTGAGAAAAATTACATACTCAGGACCATGATACCTCTATGTAACTTAACTAATAGGATTGAACGTTCTAGATACATTACAACTAGAATTGGTTGGCATACAAGGCATCACTTCCCTGCAGTAATAGCGGGTGAAGGTATTCTGCGATCGCCAATTACCCCTAGACAGTATTTCATCTAAGGAGTAATTGTTAAACCAGTTCCTAGACGCTACCGCAGACCTAAGACTGACAGGCGAAGCAGTTACTCCTGCTTCTAACAACAGAGACTTAACCCACCCCGCGATAACTGTACAAGAAGCGATCCTTGATTGTCCTCTAAAATTAAGAAACAGATTATTAAGATATCCTGACTGGCGTCTTTCTTTTAGTACAGCTATAGTTCGCTTCACCCAAAGTACAGGGTCTAAATTCTCGTTAGTAGGATGAGGAGATAGTCTCCAACCCGACTGTCTACAATATGTAACAAAAACCCTGTTGTGCCTTTTAGGGACGTATACACTCACCTACAAGCACAACATTGATGAAGTTATAATTTAAAAAAAACTTAAGCATTGGCCAGTTGAGAGTTAATTATCAAATAACTATTAAAATCGACACATTCAAAAAATGTTTACAGTATCTGACTTTACAAGTAACTTTATTTCACATAATAGCCTACGAGTTCGGCGGCTTTCTTTGATCTAATAGAAGATGCCGCCAAAAACCTACGGGCGCTCGCGCCGCGGCGGCGGCGTTTCGGTACCACGTGCCTAACACCCCCTTAACCCCGCCACCCGCCGCCCTGCGAATCACTTCCTTAGTCTCCCGCGCAGCTTACTTCCGAGCGGATGTGATTGTTGACCTACGTAGTGAGTGACTTGTGTTTTGTTTACGTATACGTTGACCATGCCTATTCAAACGTAGAATATTTTAATATGTTAAAGCACATCGATGACTTCGACCTATGTGCCATTCGTCAGAAAGTTCAGTTTTTCTACACAGTGCAGAAAGAAGTTCCAACATTAAGAAAACTATTGGCAGTGGTGAAGGAAGATTTAAATTTTGATGGCAGCCATGAAGTCCTTTGAAAATTTTTAATTTCAATTGGCTTTAAATATAAGAAATGCCAATCAAATAGACTAGCTCTCATAGAAAAACCAGCAATTGCTTCAAAACGTGAGTATTATTTAAGGCACATCCTTGAAAACAGAAGACTACCTGAAGAGCTCCAAAAAAACATTATTTATTTAGATGAGAGCTACATACACGAGTCCTACAAAGTAACTAAATGTTGGCAGTCTATTAATATTGCTGGTGCCCAACAAAATGTGTCTAAAGGGAAAAGGTGGATAATTGTGCATGCTGGAAGTGAGAAAGGTTTTGTGCCTAATGCACTTTTAATATTTTCTGGTAAAAACAAGCAAGAAGATTACCATTCCGAAATGAATGCTCAAAATTTTATAAAATGGGTAACTGAAAAGTTAATACCCAATATATGTGAACCATCAATAATTGTGATGGATAACGCACCATATCACTCCATTATAAGGTTAAAGAGATTTATTTCTCAATAAGAAATTACAAATATTTCACTTACTTGAGAACATTTTTAAAACTTAAAGTGTAGTAAGTAATAAGAATAACTTTGACACACAAACTAAACAGCTATTTTTTTTTCTATAAAGTAAATCATGTATCCGTATAACATTTCACTTCGTACTATTATAACATTAGCAAAACCACAAAACTTAAAGTTTCTCGATACACCCACAAAAGAAATAATCACCGCGGTCGCAAATATTCTTTAGAGATAAGGAATGCGAACCTAGTGCCACAATAAAGCAAAGCAGCAATAGGGCAAGTCTGTTTATGGTAGTAGCGCTTGATCATTTAGAATTAGATTTTTTAATTTATTTTTGAAAATAGCAAACGAGTTCGCATTCTTTATCTCCTTAGGAAGCTTATTATACTGTTCCACTCCTGCGAAAATAATTGTTCTCTTGCCATTAGCTGTTCGCACTCGTGGTAGCAAAATGTGATCCTTCCTACGACTGCTCCGATTATGTACTTGATGTACTTTAGTGAAGTGTATTTGTGTGTGAATGGACTTGTTCAAAATTTTTCTTATGAGTATGCTTGTACAGTATGCGTGGAGTTGTTTAATAGTCATGAGTTTAGTTTCCCTGTAAATTTTAATTGTAGGTGTAAGGTAATCATAGTGGAATAATAGTTTAATAATTTTATTTTGAGCAATCTGTAGGTCCTTTAGGTTCGTTTTTGGCGCGTTGCCCCATATTTCAATTAGATACATTAGATGTGGCTTCACTAACGAGTTGTATATGCTTTGTCGCACTTGATGAGGAAGGCAATAGACAATACTGCGCAATGAGCCCAACAGTGAGGAAAGCTTGGATCTGATGTGACCAATTTGTATTTTCCAGTTGAACTGACAATCTACTCTTAGCCCAAGGTATTTTTCACAATGTTTTTGCTGAATTATTTGCTTATCAATGGTCAAGGGGGGATGAGCTGGTATTTTTTTATTTTTGGGTTTAAAGATAACATAACTAGTTTTTGCCGCATTTATTGTAAGTAGGTTTTCTTGGAACCAATTAGATAACGTGTTTAAATCTTGCTGCGCTTGGTTGATCATGTCGTCAATCGAAGTGCCATAGTAAAAAAGACAGGTGTCGTCAGCGTAGAGGGAAACGTGACCATGTAATGAAAGATCGTGCACGGAATTGATGTAAATGAGAAAGAATAGCGGTCCAAGAACCGATCCCTGGGGCACGCCAAATGAGCCTGTGCTGTGTGGTTTACTTTGGTATTCCCCGACTTTTACTATTTGATACCTATTATCTAGATATGACTCAATCATTTTGAGTGCCGTCCCTGAAACACCTATTTTACGGAGCTTTTGTAGTAGTATTGAGTGGCTAACGGTGTCGAAAGCTTTCTTAAGGTCAATAAAAAGACCCAGTGCTATCTTTTTTCGGTCTATATTAGTTTGTGTTGCTGTGATTAGGTCTGCTGTGGCTGATAAAGTGTTGGACAGAGAACGAAACCCATACTGTCTTTTGTAAAGGAAGTTAATAGAGGTGAGGTATTTGTCTAATATCGAATAAATAACTTTTTCAAAGATTTTCGACACGACAGGAAGGACGGAGATAGGCCGGTAATTGTTCGGGTCAGTTTTTGTGCCAGATTTATGGATAGGGGTAACTTTTGCGATTTTAAGAGCATCTGGAAACGTTCCTTCAGCAAGGTGTTCATTAATGCAAGTTGTCAGTTTGTCTGATATTAGGGTTCTTACACATTTGATCAGTTTTGTGGTTATCCCGTCAATCCCTACACTACAGTTTGGATCAAGATTAACGATTATCTTTGAAATTTCATCCGTTTGACATGGTGTGAAAGTAGTTAGTTCATTAGTATAGTCTATTGTCTGTGTTGTGGTGTCTACGTTGCGTTTTTGCTGCGTCGTTGGGATAGCATTAGCGAGTGTGGAACCGATCGTTGAGAAGAAGACGTTAAAAGTCTCACAAATTTTACTACCATCGGTTACAGGCCCATCTTTGGTTAAGAGATTCGGAGGAGAACAACATGTTTTAACCTTGTTGTTAGACAGTGTGTTAATTAGTTTCCACATCTTCTTTGGGTTTCCTGAGTATTTCTTGAATGTTTCACAATAGTATTTCTTTTTGGTATTTTGTATTATTCCTGTAGTTTTGTTCCTTTCTATTATGAATTGTTTATTTAATTCTTCGTCTTCTGGATCTTGCTTCAATTTATGCCAAACTACATTTCTTTCATGAATCTTTGTTATTACATCTCTGCATATCCAGTCTTGTTGGGGTGGATTTAGGACTTTAGTTTTAGTAACTGTACTTTCAAGTATTGCACACTTTATATAATTTTCGAGGTGGACGTAGTAGTTATCATTTGACTGAAAGTTTGTGTTTTTGATGTATTCGAAAAATTTATCGTAGTTTACTGCATCATATTTGACACGTTTTCTAGGTGGCGATTTAAACTTCTTCATTGATAAGTAAATCTGCTTATGATCGGACATGGGTGACTCCATAATTGCCATGTGGAAACCCTTATGTTTCAAGTTTGAGCATACGTGATCGAGAATAGTCTTTGTAGAAGTGGTTTCACGTGTGCAGTAGTTTTCGCTGATACAGTTAATAATTTCGTAGCCAGATTCTTGTACAGCAGTTCTATATCGTTTGCTATTGCTATTTTTTTTTAGTAGATCGATATTAAAATCACCAAAGACAATAGCTCGCTTTTTGCTAACCAGTTGTAATGAATACACTTCAAGAAATTCTTTTATGTTGGTAGTTCCAGGATTATAGACTAAACCTATGTTTAGTGCATATTTTTCTAGACCTACCCACAGGTAGTTAATTCCTCCAGTATAGGTTTCCTCGTTCACGCTATGTTTTATATTATTATGTACATACATAGAAACTCCACCGCCTCTAGAGTCTGTTCTGAGATTATAATAGTGTGTGTAGTTGGGTAGTTGAAATGATTCAGCGTCCTCTTTAGATCTAAACCATGTTTCGGTGAGCAGAATAACATGGGTTGTATTTTCAATCGATTTTAAGGAACATTTCAGTTCGTCAAATTTTCCTCGCCTACGTATACTTCGCGCATTTGCGTAAAATAAATTTAAGGTGGATTTTGATGTAGATAGATCCTGATAGGTGTGACATAGCTGATAGGTAATAGTTTCGTTGGTTTGGTTTTGCAAGATAGGTAAAATTAGGGGTTGAGGTTTTTTGAACGCATTTCTACGATCTTTGGAGTGCCGCTAATATACTTGATAATTAAGTCCTTTTCTCCGTTTTCTTTACGTCGAGCCAACTCTTGGCTTAATTCTTTCATAATATTCTTCTGAGTAGGAGTCTGATCAGAGTATAGTTTGATGTTGCTTGGTACTTTATTTTTATTCTGGAATATTTCCTTTGCCTCCTGAGAGCTGTTAAAGCATATCTTCAGCGGACGATTCTTGCCAAGGGCATATTTACCAAGTCGCATAGCCTTAACTACCTTAGGATTTTCCAAAACAACATTTTGCAGGATAGCCTGAGCAGCGTTGACATCTGCAGTTTGACGCGCAGATTTATCCGGCAGAGTCTGCTCTGGCAGGCCTATCATTATTACATTTTTACTTCTGTTATTCCTTTCTTGGAGTTCAGAAATAATTTTTTCACCAGCAAAAATATCAGATACGCTTGGTTTGGGAGTGGTAGATTTGATATTTTCAATTTCTAGTTCAAGCGTAGATATTTTCAAATCAGCGTTGGCACAGTTTTCCTGAAGTACTGAAACCTTTTCTTTCAAGTTTCTGTGTTCTGTTAGCAATGTGTTGGTTGAGCTTTTAATATCATTTATCTGATCTTTCATTGTAGATATATCATCACGCATCGGTTTCAAGTTTGTTTGGAGTATTGAGACCATCTCCGCCCGAAAGTCTTTGAGAGCAGTTAGCACATCGCAACATTCTCTCTCTTTCCTTTTTCGGCAGTTAACATTGTTTTTCGCATCATAATCACAAATTGTTGATAAGTCCGGTTGAGATTGCGAGCAAGATTGACCTTCTGGTACGTTTCTTGCTTGCGGCGAACGATGAACACTCATAGTTAAAAGTTTGGTAGTATATGTCGGCGCTTCATAGCCGTCGTTGTTGGAGTCAGACATATTGGTTTGCACCAATATATTTCACACAGGCACAGTAAAAGAAAATGACAGTAAAATGTTAAGAGAGTGCAAAGAAAATACCTTACGCCAACCCAAGATGTTTATTCCATCAGCAGTGAACAAATAATGATGATTTCAGTAGCATTACAATCATTTTTATACATAAAATTACCGCCAAAGTTAACCCGCCAAAGTTAACCCGCCAAACATGACGCAAAACTTTGCCGCCAAGTAGAAATTTATATAAATCAAGCGGATGTGTCAAAATAATTCCTTAATAATATAAACTCAAAGGAAGTTACATTTTAAATCATTCCAGCGGATGTGTCAAAATAAATCCTTATTATATAGAATAGAATCTTAAAATAAAGTCATCCGGAAACGCACAATATTATAAATAAATCAAAAGGAAGTATCAGAATAAATACTTTTAAATTCAACCGGAAACTACAATATTTTAAACAAGTCAAAAGGAAGTAAGCAACTAAATAGAATTTTAATATAAATTAAACCGGAAACCATCATTTTAAATACATCAAAATAAAACCTTATTACATACTTAACCGGAAATACAAGTATTCATTTATTAAATAACATGAAAGTCAAATGAGGAACAAAACAATCAGACAAGCTTAAAATTAAAATCAAATAATGATTTGGCGCCCATACGGCCATTCTGATCCAGCGCGCTCTCTGCGCTGTTATAAACATTTTACATAAAATCAGCACCACCCAAAAACCCACGGCACGGGCTTAGCCAAAAAATACGACATCGCCTGCCTTGGATTTAGCCATATCAAGGCAATTTCCGCCTGGGATATAGCCCCCTAACACGGCATCACCCGCCTTGGATCTAGCCATATCTTATGGCAATCACCCGCCTGGGATATAGCCCCTTAACACGGCATCACCCGCCTTGGATCTAGCCATATCTCATGGCAATCACCCGCCTGGGATATAGCCCCTTAACACGGCATCACCCGCCTTGGATCTAGCCATATCTCATGGCAATCACCCGCCTGGGATATAGCCCCTTAACACGGCATCACCCGCCTTGAATCTAGCCATATCTCATGGCAATCACCCGCCTGGGATATAGCCCTAAGACCAGGAAAAAGGATACGCATGGTGGCCAGCCAGCGTAATAGGGAGGAAGGTGGAGTAGCTAAAATAATTTACAAATTATCCGCCCATACGGTCGGTTCGTTATCATCGTCATCCATAAATGGATCATTTTGAGCCAGAGGTGCTGGTCTCAAAAAATCATGACTAGCAATCTTTTCGGAACATCCCTTTAAATTGACATGTTTTAGTTTATAGCGATTATTAGGCAATACTTCTAGAATTTCCATAGGCCCTTCATATTTAGGACCAAGTTTAGTCGTATGCCTTTCATGCTTATGCATTAGGACAAAATCCCCCTTTTCAAAGGGCTTGATTTGAGCTTTGCCCTTGTCAAATCTTAACTTGTCCCGAAATGATCGCTCGTCCATCCTTAATTTACATAATGATCTAACAGTGTTAAGATCATCAATTGGTTCATCATCATCGATTTGCAAGAGCTTAATACCCGGTGGCGAACATTTTTTCCCAAACAATATCTCCATGGGAGATCTTCCCGTACTTTTAGAAACGGTAGAATTAATAGCCAACTGTAAATCTCGAATAGCACTGTGCCACTGTTTATTAAGCTCCACAACAGACATATTATCTTTAATGATCTTCATAATACGTTCAACCTGACCGTTTGCCCGACTAGCGCCTTTAGCTACTACGTGATGTTCAATACCGAAACGATGACAAAAATTCTTGAAATCGGACGATGTCATACTTTTATCTTGATCTGTTATGAGCCTACTTGGAGTGCCGAAAATAGAAATTACTTCTTGCAAACAAGTTATGGCTGTATTAGACGTTCGATCATTGGTATAAATTAAATGAGTATATTTGGTAAAAGCATCAATAAATACAAATGCATATTCAACATTATTACGTTTACCGTTCATACGCCCAGTTATGTCAGCATGTACAGTGTGAAAGGGAATTGCAATTTTATCTATAGGATGAAGGGTAACTTGTTTAGCACCAGACAAACCTTTGCGGATTCTACAACTGACACAATTTTCTGTAAACCTTCGAACTATCTTTGACATATTGGGAAACCAATATTGCTCTCTTAATTTAGCTAGAACCTTTTCCCAACTGAAGTGTTGGAGGTTATCATGATAATGGGAAATCAGATTCCATCTGTAATTACGTGGCACAATGATGAGTTTACGAGTTTTATTTTCTATTTGAACTTTACGTCTAAGCAATTTATCTTGCGATATGACATAAGTGTCAGCAATGTCTTTTGGGATTGTATCAGAACTAAGTTGCTCAACTATGTTTTTAAGAAATGGATCACGTTTTTGTTCTATTAGGAGCCAGTTATGATCAAGTGTAGAAGAGTTTACTGAAAATTGCAACGACTTATTTTCGATAGGAATTTTACAGGGGCTCACTACGGGATTTCGACTAAAAAAATCGGCATGAGAAAGTCTGTCACCTTTTCTATACTCAATATCGAACTCGAATGTTTGCAAAAACGCCCACCACCGGTGTACTCTTGGCGTTAGTTCTTTTTTTGTTCTGGATGCTTTTAGCGAATTGCAATCTGTTACAACTTTAAAGCATTTACCATACAAAAAGTGACGGAAATGTTTAATAGCTTTCACGACAGCCAGTGTTTCGAGCTCATATGAATGATATTTGCTCTCAGCATTGGTCGTTCGCAAACTAAAATAACCAACGACATGGGGATTCTTATTAAGTCTCTGAATTAAAACTGCACCGTAACCTTGAGAACTAGCGTCTGTATGGAGTTCACATGGTAAATCAGGGTCAAAAATTGTCAAGAGTGGGGAAGATGTTAATTTACTAATTATTTCATTTCGGGCATTTTCCTGCCTTTCAGTCCACCTCCAAGGTACGCCAGATTTAGTTAATTCATACAAAGGGGCCATAATTTTGGAAAAATTTGGTACGAATTTCCTAAAATAACCAGCTAGGCCGTTAAATTGCCGTAGTTGTTTAATGTTTTTTGGTGCAGCAGACTTAGAGAGGGCATCTAATTTTCTGGGACTAGGCTTAACAGTTCCGTTTTCTATTATATTTCCTAAATATTCAACAGACTTTTTTAGAAATGAGCATTTCTTTATGTTTAATGAAAAACCTGCATTGGTTAGCCTTTCCAAAACTAATTTCAAGTTAGTTAACCCTTCTTCTATAGTTGCAGAAACTACAAGGACATCGTCAATATAAACTAGAGCAATCTTATCCTTATAGTCACCCAAAGCTTTATTAATAGCACGCTGATAAACAGACGGCGCATTACATAACCCAAAAGGCATGCGTAAAAATTCGAATTGACCATCAGGTGTAACGAACGCGGTTTTTTCTATAGAATCTTCTGAAATCGGTATTTGATAAAACCCTGCAGTCATATCTAAACAAGTGAAATAACGCGCCTTACCTAACCTATCAATCTGATCGGCAATCAATGGTAATGGAAAATTATCCCTAGCTGTGTTTGCATTTAACTCCCGAAAGTCGACACATAATCGGTCAGTCCCATCTTTTTTTTTTTACTAGTAAAATCGGGCTGCTAAAAGGGGATGAGCTGTCTCGGATTATACCATTTTTTTTTAGGTCGTTTATGATGTCTTTAACTTTTTCGCGTTCCATTGGCGACAATCTGTAGGGTCTACGTTGAACTATTTTATCTTCATTCTTCAATCTAATAGTCAATTGACCAGTTTTTACCTCAGAAACTTTATTACCAGAAGTGAAATAGTCTTTAAAATTGTTTAAAATTGAAAGTAATTTTTCTGACATGGTAGGATCAGCAAGGTCAGTATTTAGTTTAGTTTCTGACTTTGCTAAAGAGCTTTCAGAAATAATCATATTTCTCGTGACACTCATATTTTTATCCTTTAATGTGATAGTAAGACCCGGAATTTGCACTAAATCATAGCCAATCAAAATGTTAAACTGGGTTTGATGATCTTCTACAACAAACAGTTCTAATTCTACACTAACTTCATCGATCTGGACAACCGCTAAGATACTCTGGGAACACGTTACGTTCACACCACCTATTCCCTTGAAAACTGTATTGACAGTGTTTCTTTTGCCCGGAATTGAACCAGAAATGCTTTTACGTACCAACGAACAATCTGCGCCGGAATCAAATAGGCAAGGATATGAAGTAGCTCCAATTTTGACGGTAGTCGTGCAACGATTTATAGGACCACAAAAATTAACGGATTTTTGATCTATTAGATTCTTCGTCTTAGATTTTTCGTCATTTTGCTTGCGAAAACAAGCTTTCTCTAAATGCCCTTTTTTATGGCAATAGTTACACTCGATAAACTTGCGGTTATCCGGCGTGACCTGCGAGGCTGGTTTTACAGATACATTAGAGTCCTTACAGTCACGAACTTTGTGACCAGGTTTTTTACATTTGAAACAAATTGGCGACTGACCGTCGATTAATGAGTCAGGGGTTTCCGAAAATCGGGGTTTTTTGTTAAGATGATTTTTGTCTGCACTGTCTGTTTTCGGTCGGTCACGTTTACGAAAAGTTTTCAGAACGGAGACTAGTTTGGGCAAAGAGTCAGGCGTATTACGTAACAATTCACATTTCACAAAATCAGGATAGATACCAGTGATAAGAGCATCAATTACCTCGGTGTCTGCGGCTTCGGGCCGCACTCTTTTGAACAGCGTCCATCCCGTGGTTGCGTAGTCCGCGTAGCTGCTTGCCTGCTCCGACGTGTAGCTGCGCCACCGCTGGACGTCGTCAGCATACCGGAACTCTTCGCCAAACGTCTGGATCAGGTCTTGCTTAACTTGCTCCCACGTGGTAGATTGTAGGGACCACGTATCAGCCCACGTCTTCGCTCTTCCTTTCAGCTGCAGTATTGCCTTCATGCGAGCTTCATGCGGTGATATGCCAATAGTTGCAATGGTTTGGTCAATATTGGCACACCAGTCTCTGATATCGTGTGAGCGCACATCGGGATCGAATGGCGGTAGGTAGAAACTAGCACGATCCCGTGAAGGCGCTGGAGCAGAGGATAGCGCTGCGGCTACGGCACTTGATGTGGCTTGCTTCGTGATTGATGTCACCAGGCTCATTACCTGCTCCATCGAGAAAGTTGGGTCTGGCTGGGCGGTCGGCACTGGTTTACGGACCCGGAATCCAGAAGGCCTCAGTAGGGGCGAGGTGGATCCCACCGCTGCTGTCGGCGCTTCATAGCCGTCGTTGTTGGAGTCAGACATATTGGTTTGCACCAATATATTTCACACAGGCACAGTAAAAGAAAATGACAGTAAAATGTTAAGAGAGTGCAAAGAAAATACCTTACGCCAACCCAAGATGTTTATTCCATCAGCAGTGAACAAATAATGATGATTTCAGTAGCATTACAATCATTTTTATACATAAAATTACCGCCAAAGTTAACCCGCCAAAGTTAACCCGCCAAACATGACGCAAAACTTTGCCGCCAAGTAGAAATTTATATAAATCAAGCGGATGTGTCAAAATAATTCCTTAATAATATAAACTCAAAGGAAGTTACATTTTAAATCATTCCAGCGGATGTGTCAAAATAAATCCTTATTATATAGAATAGAATCTTAAAATAAAGTCATCCGGAAACGCACAATATTATAAATAAATCAAAAGGAAGTATCAGAATAAATACTTTTAAATTCAACCGGAAACTACAATATTTTAAACAAGTCAAAAGGAAGTAAGCAACTAAATAGAATTTTAATATAAATTAAACCGGAAACCATCATTTTTAAATACATCAAAATAAAACCTTATTACATACTTAACCGGAAATACAAGTATTCATTTATTAAATAACATGAAAGTCAAATGAGGAACAAAACAATCAGACAAGCTTAAAATTAAAATCAAATAATGATTTGGCGCCCATATATACCTGCGTGCAATGAGTAGGCGCGTGTGCGCGAAGGAGATGAAAAATGCAGATGTCTCTTTTACTCGAGGTGCGCGCGGGGGGTTCTCGCGCCGCCGGTGCGTTGAAGTGTAGAGGCACTTTATCACAATTTCGGTATTTAACACAATTACTATATGGGTTCTTATTGCGTACAGTGAAATTAACTTTTCGGGAGTAAATTAGTAACACGTCTGCTCTGTTTGACTGTCGAAGCTAGCTTTTTTTCATAACAAACAAGGTATAGTATTTTTTATTTGTATTACATTATTATTACCCATCCTTTTTTAATTTGAAATTGAAATTCAACTACTAAACTAAGGGTTTTTTCCCCAAGCTCCTACATCTGCATCAAGAGTTGATGAAATCAAATTATGCCTTCTGGAAAATAATATTCCATTTGATGAAACATTGCGGAAACCTTCCTTATTGATGCTTGTAAAAAAACACAAACCTGAACCGATTTACTACATTGATGAACTTTTAGGTGAACATGGTCATACAGTGGTAAGACTGCCTCCTTACCATTGTGATTTAAACCCAATTGAATTGGTTTGGGCAATAGTAAAAAGGCGAATTGCACAAAAAAATGTTTGTGGTCAAAATGTTGCAAAGTTGGCTGAAGAAGCATTCCAGTCAATGACTCCACAAGAATGGAAAAACTGTGTTGACCATGTCATCAAAATTGAAAAGGAATATTTTGCCCGTGGAGGAACTCTCTATGATGCTATAGACAGATTTGTCATCTCAGTGAGCGATGATAGTTCTAATGAATCGGAAGAGTCAGAAGTGGACGAATTTAATTATGCAGGAGTTTCAGGCCACATTTCGGGAGTCGAATACCTGGACTCTGATTATGTGAACTCGGATTAATAAAGAAGTATTTAATAAACTCTTAACATATTTTTTTTGCAATTGCTCTGATATCGATATTCATTTATTTATTCATTAATCACAAAATTCCACCAGCGTCATATTGAGACGGCAGCGCAGAGAGGCGCATCATCGAACTATGCACTTTGTCGTAGATAAATGTTAGCAAATTAAAGGACGAAAACAAGTGTTGGGCAAAACAAATGTTCTTATTACACACATCTATTATTTTCTAATTTACATATTTATATAAAATCAGGTAATAAGGATCACAAACAAACTACAGAATTGATAAATATTAGGCACCAGTTAAAATTTAATGTCATTTGAATGGAACTTAGTTGGAAGAGGAATGTTATTCACCACTACCAATGAAAGTCAAAAGTCTTTTTTTACACTCTGAGCGTTAGATAGTTAGATAGACGAGTGTCAGATAAGACATCTGCCAGGTTATCTACTTGACAATAAAGAGACCATAATAATAAATCAGTAATTACTATTTTATAAAAAGAAAAGTACTAAAACCGAAATTTCGGTCGAAATTTATAGGGATACCATACAATTGATGGTGGCGCCCTCCCTTTTTTTCATGACTTTCTTGACAGACTGTACCTATAACTATCTACAGCCATTATTGACGTGGCAAATCCAAGTAGCAACGCATGCCAGAAAGTACGTTGCCTTCTCGATTCTGGCAGTGCGGCCAACTTTTTAACTAGAGATTTAAAAGAGAAGTTGGGCCTACCTGTCATACCGACAAATACTACGAGGATAACCGGGATGGGCAATACATCCTGTAGATTAATCGCAGAGAGAAGGGTCGTTCGCATACATTCTCGCCATACAGACTACAATACCACACTGGCATGCTGTTCTACCATTGATTTAAGCTACTTCAAGATTCCGCCGAAAACTCCACTCGCCTGAAGTGTTGAAGGAATCAACATTTCAGGCCCAATAGACATGGTGATTGGCGCGGACTTATTCTGGCAAATTATAGGAACAGAGCAGCAATCGCTTGGAGCAAATTTGCCATTTTTGAGAAATACCCAGTTGGGCTGGCTAATTTCAGGCGCCATATCTTTACCTCCCAACATGTACCTAGAAATATTCAGTGCAATTCGTCAAGAAATGAGAATCATTTAAACAATAATTTCGCAGCAATTTCAACAGCTTGACCGATTTTGGGAGCTAGAACAGCTACCAAACAGGCCTCTCCTGAGTGACAGTGAGAAGATGTGTGAGCAGCATTTTTCGACACACACTACCCGCCACGAAAATGGACATTTCTCTGTGAAGCTTCTACTTAAAGAGTCTACTGATGTTCTCGGTGACTCCTATCATAGAGCAAGACAAGGATTATTTTCTTTAGAGCGAAAATTCCGCAAAAATCCGAATCTCAAGCAAGCCTATTGTGAATTTATAGCTCAATACCTGTCACTGGGCCACTGCAATCCACTGGAGCAGCCACCGCCGCCACCGCGCCGGCGCCGCTACCTGTGCCACCACGCTGTGCTGCGCGAGCAGAGCGATTCCACCAAGCTGCGCGTCATGTTCCACGGCTCCGCCGCGACATCTACTGGCGTTTCCATGAACGACATCCAAATGATTGGCCCCAAGGTACAAGACTCCATGTTTTCGATTCTGCTGCGATTTCGCCTATACAAGTACGTATTAGCTGGAGATATCGATAAATTCTTTCGTCAAGTCGATGTCCACGAAGAAGACAGAGCCTTGCAGCTTATTCTTTGGCGTGAAGATGATAAAAACACCTAGGCTCAACACTGACCTATGGCTTCGCCAGCGCAAGCTACTTGAGCACGAAATACTTGTGGCAACTTGGAGAAGACTGCGACGACGATAAGGTCAAGGAAATATTTCAGAAGGATTTTATTGCGATGATCTACTAACAGGAGCTAACACTAAAGAAGAGCTACTACACATACTGAATGCAGTCACCACTATGTTGAAATCCGGCTGCTTCATCTCCGAAAATTCAAGTCTTTCTCCATTGCGTCACGTGCCCACCGCTGACAACCCGGCTGGGTGGATAAAAACCATTGGCCATCACAAGCAAAACCAAGTAAAACCAACTTACCTGAGATGAAGGTAAGTTGCTACTCGTAACGATCGAAAGCAAGTCACCAGTTATACGATCTGAAGATTTCTCCGCTCTCAACAGAATCATGAGAATATTTGCATATGTACTAAGGTACATTCAATTTCTGAAAGATAAAAATATTATAAGGTCCTCTATCAGTTCAAGAGATGAACACTTCATTAACATTATTAGCCAGGGCTCAAAAACAATCATTCCCTGAAGAGTACAATAAATTAATTAAAGGTAAATCCATACTTAAGGGTAAAATATCAGCTCTTAGCCCATTTCTCGACGAGGAAGGCGTTATGAGAGTAGGCGGTAGGCTTGATCGTTCCAGCTATAGCCACGATAAAAACATCCTATAATTTTAGACTCCAAACACCATATGACCATTTTAATCTTTCGCCAAGAACACAAACGCCTATTGCACGCAGGTCCACAGCAACTGCTGTACTCTGTCCGAGAGTCCTTCTGGCCGATCAACGGCAGGCAGCTCTCCCGCAACACCGTGCGCTCTTGCGTCGTGTGCCGCCGCCACAAAGGGCAAACTCTTACACCTATGATGGGCAATCTACCTCCTGAGCGAGTCACTCCCGCTCCACCCTTCCAGTCTATAGGGATGGATTTCGCAGGGCCCTTTCACATACTAAATAAAAAGGTGGTGGGGCTCGCGTGTCCAAATGTTATTTATGTCTCTTCATCTGCTTTAGGTTCAAGTGTGTGCACTTGGAGGCCGTTAGCGACCTCTCCAAAGATGCATTTATTTCATGTTTAAAACGCTTCATTTCACGTAGAGGAAAACCTTTAGAGATATTTTCAGACAACGGGCGTAATTTCGTGGCAGCGTCCAAGAAAGTCGGTCAATTTCTAAAAGCAAACGCGAAAGGAATCGGTGATCTTGCAGCAAACATGCAAATTAACTTCAATTTTTTCTTTTCTCAAACAATATTATCTAACATCGAAAGATTTGAGCATTTCTTCAATTTTTTTTAGAAACGAATTAAAACAAACTGTAAGAATTCATCAACAATCTATCCAACTAAGAATGGTTCCAATAAATACATTTTCATTCCAGATCACAAAGTGCCGCTAAGATCATTGTGTAGTAATCTACGTGTCCGGTACATGTCACATTACAATACATTCATTTCAACAAGGATGTATATTATGACATAGAGGTACTGTCGATGCTTCAAAATGTAACAAATTCTTTGTTTTGGATGTGTAATCTTCATTTACAGTGAATATTCCTTTCCTGTTGCTTTACTTTTAACATTGTCCTGAAACAGACAAAAAAGTAATTTTAATTCCTATTAGTAGGTATCAACAAGATTCTCGAGGAATATGAAAAGAAAGAAAATTGGTTTATTGGTAAACATCTTGAAGATATTCAGTCCCTAGACTATGGGCAGATTTGTTGTTGGATTTGGTACTGCTTTCTCCAGCGAGATTTTCCTTAAATATTAATGGAAGCATGTTTTAGCAGGCAATGTCCATTTCAAGGTATTTAACCCGGCGAGCATGAGCCAGGGTATCTGCCACCCTGGTAAAATTTAAAAGTAGTGTATATTGTAAAATCCTCAGCTAGCGACACTGGCTCACTCCGTAGCTGGAGGCAGGAGCGTGTGGGACGACGTAGTGGCGTGATCGCAGTGTATATCCCGGCACCAGCTGGTATATACGTGCGCAAACTTGTCTCGGGTATGTCATACCCTGCCTCATTTTTGACGTTTTTTTACGTAATGTTGTAATCTTGAATTTTAACTGTTTTATTAGTTTTTTTTTGTTATTTTTAGCTCATAGTTTGTTTGTTGCTCTTTGTTTGTTGTCTTTGTTGTTTGTTGTTTTTAACTTTTTGTTCTTTCTTTTTTTATTATGTTACATGGATCTGTTTTTAGTTCATTTATTGAACATTTTTATTATCATTTTTAGCTTTCGACCAAAATGGTTATTGAAAGTCAAGAGGAACTGATCCGTGCCATGTTACCCGGACGATATGTCAGATGCCAGGATTTTCCATATAATAAGGATAGAAAAACCAAACATTCCTGCAATGCCACATTCTTGAAGTAACTTTTTTTCACCTCATGCTCTCCGGGTTAAAAATGCCTTAGTAAATAGTTAAGTTAAAAGTGGCCCAGCTCAGCATTATATTCATATCGTATTTGCCTTCCATAATGTTTAATGGTGTAATGTTAATAATAGCTGATTAGCTAATCCCACTTGGTTGCTAAGGAATAGAATACTCTTTATTTAGGGGAGGTAGGGAGGGATGGGCAGTCGGGAGACATGGGCACCCCCTGGTAATTCCTATTTAATTGTAGTTTTCATTTTATCTTCAGGTTTGTAGGTTACTTGGCTCAATGACAACTCAGTTTATCCATAGACCACCTGTCATTTCGTTCAGTAGGTCAATGTAAATTGACGTAATGTAATTTTGTTGTGGTTTCGCAGTAAATAAACGAAGAACCAGCGAAAGGTAAGTGTTTTTTAATGTTCATTTTGTTGTCTATTTGCTAAAGTATAAATTAACCTGTAAGTCACGCCAAAATATCCAACCAAAAACTTCACAAGAAACTCATGTTAAAAAAGTATGCAGAGGGTGCGATGGGCAATTATTTTAAGGGCGGTTTGGGCGTGCCCAATGCTCTACATATCAGGTAGTGTATATGGTGAGACAGTTTGTTTAATTACCTGACTTAATAAAAAATATTTTATTGCAGAAGGATGCCGTTCATGTTTAAAAAGAAGCGAACGCGACGCGAATATTAAAAAAGTGCTTTTTTAATAAGTCTAAAGTGCAAAAGTACCCATCCCTCCCCTACCTCCCCTAACATGTACAGCATAATATGAATTACAGAAATAAATATACAAATTTTTAGTATAGGACATATTGTCGTATTAATGGGAAAACCGACTGCGCACGATGCCCTGAGGTCACTTCGCTCATAAGTACAACTAGCGCACCGAGCGCCATCGAATGTAAGAAAATTTCATGATAAAATTCACATGTTTTTTTTACATGATCTGTTTCTATCGTTATTTTCGTTTCCATATTAATATATACGGCTAATAGGAGTTATAGTTGTTGTGTAGAATAACGAATTAGAACGTTTTATTGTGTAACTTACCTTTAAATAGTAAATTATGTTTCATCAGTAGGAAATAAGTTAGCAGAAATTATAACAAATTAAGTGCCGCAGATTTTTTTATTTTTTTGTTCCGCAGAACAAAAAAAAATAAAAAATCTGCGGCACTTAATTTGTTAATGGTTTTTGTAAACACTTGTATTCGACATACTCAGTATGTATTTACTTTTTTAGATTGATTCTGGTTCTTGAGATAAACGAAAGACAAGAAATAAACGAAAAAATTACAATTACCCTCCTAAAATTAAATATATTTTTTTACACACTACTAAGTTCTATGATTCTTCTTACGTATTTAATTACAACGATTCTACTAATCAATTATTAGACCCTGAAATAAAATTATCAGTTCCTGTCTTATTTCAAGTTTACTAGTGCTTTTTGTCTGGAAGAATATGAGTTCTTTACGAAAACCTTGTCTAAATAACCCCAACAGTTTTTGTTAAATATGTGGAAAATTTTGTACACAAAAACAAAGTAAAAAGATCACTGAGTTTGTGATAAAAACCTACGAAGCATACTTTGGGATAAAACTTGTCCAAAAGAATAAATATTGGGTGCCTAATATCGTATGTAAGTCTTGTGTAGAATCTTTGAGATACTGGAGTCAAGGAGGACGTAAAGGGCTTAAATTTGGAGTGCCGATGTTATGGACTGAGCCTACTAATCACGTCAATGATTGTTACTTTTGTGCAGTGAATATAAAAGGTATCATCCGAGACAAAAATATAAAAAAACGCACTTGGGTTTATCCTAATGTAGAATCGGCTAAACCCCCAGTACTGCACAGTGATGATTTGCCGATTCCAGTGTTCTCAGGCCCATCTACTTCAAACTGTGAGATATTGAAATGTTAGAGGGATCAGACAATCAGAAGTGCAGCAATGAAAGAGTTCGAATAAAGTAGTTCTACTAAACTGGGATTTTCTCAAGAGGAGCTCAATGACTTGGTCAGGGATTTAAATTTATCAAAAAAATCAGCCGAAATTCTTGCTTCAAGACTTAAAGAAAAGCACTGTCTTCAACCTGGTGTTACCATTACATCCTTTAGGACCAGAGAGCAAGACCTTCTTCCTTACTTTACCAAAGAAGATAAACTTGTATTTTGTAACAATGTTCCTGGACTAATGTATGGGCCTTGTCGAATATAAGCCTGAAGATTGGAGGCTTTTTATAGATAGCTCAAAAAGAAGTCTGAAATGTGTATTGCTACACAATGGAAATAAATATGCTTCAGTTCCAATCGGTTATAGTACTGAACTAAAAGAGGAATACGAAAATATTAAAATTGTTTTAGAGAAGATTTCGTACGCAGCACATCTGTGGTCAGTATGCGTCGATTTAAAGATGGTGAATTTTTTGTTAGGCCTACAAGGTGGTTATACTAGATATCCTTGTTTCAATGTCTATGGGATAATCGCGCAAAAAAAGAACATTGGATTAGAAAGGACTGGCCTTTGAGAGAAAATATGGTGGTAGGAAAAGCAAACGTGATTCGAGAAATACGCCGAGAAAATATCCTTCTTCCATGTGTAGGGGACACATCAAGCTTGGGTTAATGAAACAGTTCATCAAAGCCCTTGATAAGACTGGTGACTGTTTTAAATATGTGTGCCAAAAATTTACAGCCCTAAGCATGGAAAAATTAAAAGCAGGCATCTTCGATGAACCGCAGATTCGTACTCTTATAAAAGATACTGAATTCGTACAACATATGACACCAATTGAATCTGAAACATGGCTAAGCTTTGTTTTAGTAGTAAAAATTTTTTAGGGAATCATAAAGCACCAGACTATTCAGAATTGGTTGCAAAAATGCTTCAAAATTTTCGAACATTGGGAGCTAATATGAGCATTAAAGTGCATTTTTTACATAGTCATTTGGACAGATTCCCGGATAATCTGGGCGATTATAGCGAGGAACAAGGAGAACGGTTCCACCAGGTCATCAGGACAATGGAAGAAAGATACCAAGGTCAGTGGGCCCGCCACAGGATGGCAGACTACTGTTGGACTTTATTATGATTTTGCTAGAAAACCGTACAGAAAAAGTTTTTTGTATTATTTTTTAATATTTCATGAACAGAACAATATACAGGGTTATTTGTAAAACACCGGTAACCTCTCAGGACTATATTACTAACATCATAAACAACAACTTTTGTCCTACGACTTTTTACAAAACATAATACATTTACCAAAAACAAACCTTAAATATTTCGTTGTCCTATGTAACACATTTCAACTCTGTATTTTGCTGTACCTACATACATTGCAGCGCACTGTCCTCGTAGTAATACTTTTGGGTTAGTAACTAGCTACGCTACGGTTCCCGCCTTTTTACGCAAAAGCCAAATTATACCTACAATCGAACATTTGACATGGAAATAACCTTGATATTTCACGGTACGAGGGTCATTCAATAAATACTTAGCCTACAAAAAGTAAACGAAAATTTTGGAAAAGTGGGAATTTATTTTTCAACATAGTCTCCTTTTAGTTCGATACACTTAGCCCAGCGATGCTCCAACTTTTTTAATCCGTCCGAAAAATAGTTTTTGTCAAACTCTGCAAAATAGGCCTCCGTGGCGGTGATGACCTCCTCATTCGATCCATATCTATTCCCGGCGAGTGATTTTTTCAGATTAGAAAACAGAAAGAAGTCACAAGGGGCCAAATCTGGAGAATACGGTGGATGAGGCAGCAATTCGTAGCGTAATTCGACCAATTTGGCCATGGCAACGGCAGACGTGTGAACCGGTGCGTTGTCGTGGTGAAACAGCACTTTTTTCTTCGCCAGATGGGGTCGTTTTTTCTTTAATTCGGCGTCGAATCGGCCCAATAAATCGGCATAGTAAAGCCCTGTAATTGTTTTACCCTTCTCGAGGTAATCGATGTAGATCACACCTTGTGAATCCCAGAAAACGGTGGCCATAACTTTTCCGGCCGATTTTACAGTTTTCGCCTTCTTTGGAGCACGTTCCCCGGTCTGGATCCATTGTTTTGATTGCTCCTTGGTCTCTGGTGTGTACCAGTGGATCCAGGTTTCATCGACGGTCACAAAACGACGCAAAAACTCCGCTGGATTCCGCTTAAACAGCGCCAAACACGTCTCCGATGTGGTCTCACCGTTGCGCTTGTTTTCTGGTGTGAGTAAACGCGGCACCCATCGCGCCGACAGCTTTCTCATGCCGAGTTCCTCGTGAAGAATATGATGCACTGTTCCTTCTAAAATGCCTACAGTCTCAGCTAGCTCCCGAACCTTCAATCGGCGATCTGCCAATACGAGATCATAGATTTTTTAAATGTTTTCCTCCGTAGCAGCTGTTTTCGGTGCACCTGGACGTGGTTCATCAAAAACCGACGTACGGCCACGTGCAAACTCGTTGAACCAATTCTTGACGGTGGCCATCGATGGAGAAGAGTCACCGTACACAGCATCCAAGCGCTCTTTGATTTCGATGCGCGTTTTCCCTTCCAAAAATAGGAATCGAATCACCGAACGATATTGCTCTTTTTCCATTTTTGTAAAACCGATCGACACGTTCGCTTCCATAAGTTGTCAAATTAAAACAAATGAAGGGATTGGAATGAAAATTTGAAAAAAGAATTAAAAAAGAATGTGCTACACTGTGGTAAAACTCTTTTGAAACTACAGCGTCCTCTGGCGATGAGGCTAGGTACTTATTGAATGCACCTCGTACCTATGCACTAAACACCGTAATGAAAACAAACTAACAATGACATCTCACATTTACTGTAAAGTTACAACGGTATAGCACTTGATAAAAGTATTTGTTCGTAGATGAACTGAATCCACTCTCCCTTCATACTTAACCAGGCTCAGGACTGGCTACATTAAAGAATAAAATTAAATTAAATCACATGTAGGTACTTAAATTATCTACCTACGTAATGTGACGAAAGTTACGTTAACCGGTTCAGGTGCGGCCATATTGTTTATTAAGGACGCATTTCCAAATCTGACGTAAATAAGCTGTTTTTCGGTACATTTTGCGCACAAACGAAAACAAATAAAACAATAAGGTAATTATTGTTATTCGCGGGAATGTCACATCAGGATACCGCGGCCCTGGAACGCAAAGGGCAAATGAAGGAACAGGGTGAATGTTTAGTCAGTAAAAGTCTGACAGTCCCTTTAACCCAACCAGGGCAAAAAAAAGGGTGCAATTGAACTCTTTGGCATAATTTTAAACTTAAGCACTACTTACGATACTAATTGCATTACGCAAGTCAAAATTATTTATGAAATTATTAAGTCATACATAGTATCAAATAGTTGCGTCATTGAGCATGAACTCTTTGACCCCGCCCGATTGACATGACAGGTAAGTTGCTAACGATTTGATTCTAATCAATTCCAACTTGCCATTCATACTTGCCGCCCTCGTAAGAGGTTGATATTCTTATTTTTGCGAGTGAAGGAGCAGGACAAAGATTGTTCAGGGCGGCCGGCGGCGTCATCCCTTTGAGCCTATTGTTATTGCTACTTGAAAGAAACTGCCGCACTCGTGCCGGCCAACCGCAATGACTAGTTACTAATATTATTTGATATGTTTGTTTACTTTTCGTTCCGCGTTGCAATATCTCATGGAAGCAGAGATAATCATCTCAAAATGGAAGTAAAAATAATAACAAAAATTGGTATTACAAATAGCCTCAGAAAAAAATAAGTTCTCGTTTAATTTTTTCTCATATTTTGCCATAAGACATGAGCCTTAATGGGTGGTATTAAGGTTTATTTTATTTGGTCACTGTCTAGATTTATTGCACAGAAAATGTTTTGTGAAATGTTAATCTAATAAAATACGTTTTATGGTTTTATAATAGACAGACATTTATTGTCGTATATAATACCTACATTTGTACATTAGATGGCGTTAGCAGTTACATATTTTTGTTATTTACTAACACCTCCGCTTAACAAAAATAATACAGAAAACAACTATGAAACAGGTAAAATACCAAGTTTTTTCGTAAAGTAATGGTGTTTAACAGACCCTAAGCTCTTGGTCAAAATGTCTGCTGGCATTTCAGCTGTCTCCAAATAAGCAATTTTTACAAAATTATTGTTTACTGCCTCTCTGACAAAATGATATCTAATATCAATATGTTTAGATCTGCGATGAAAAATTGGGTTCGAAATCAATTTCTGCGCACTCTGACTATCATTAAATAGTACAATTGGCTCTGACTTTCCAACAATCTCACACAGTAAATTTTTTAAATAAATTGTCTCTTTACTTGCTTCTGACATAGAAATGTATTCTGCTTCCGTTGACGATAAAGCTACATGTCTCTGCTTTCTGCATTCAAAAGAAATCACGGTATTTGATAACTTGAAACAAAATCCGGAAAAGGATTTTCTATCATTTACATCAGAACCCCAGTCTGCGTCAACAAAACCTTCGATACAAAAATTATCTTTACAAAACACAAGACCATAGTTTTTGGTTTTTTTTAAATATCTTAACACCCTTTTTGCATGCTTCCAGTGAATCTCATCATAAGAGTTGTTGAACTGACTAAGAAAACTTACACTGTAAGCAATATCAGGTCTGGTTAAAACCGCTAAATACATTAAACTTCCTATGAGTTGTCTAAATGGATAATCGTTACAAACATTCGGAGACTTTTCTAATTTTAAATTCATCTCCATAGGAGTTTCTGCAGTTTTGCAATGTGTCATGTTGAACTTCTTTAGTAAATTGTCTACATATTCAGCTTGGTCAGCTGTTATTACATTTTCATTAATATTTACTCTTAAGCCCAAGCATTGTTTTAACTGACCTAAGTTCTTGATCTTGAATTTACAGCTCAGTTCATTTACTAACTGATCAGATGCTGTCACACAATTTGAAAAAACAAAAAAATCATCAACAAAAAGTGCTATTATAATCTTAACTTTTCCTTCATATTTCGTAAACAGACATGGTTCATACTTTGACTTTTTATAACCAAGATTTAGCAAGTAATCATTAACCCGCTGGTACCAAGCCCTGGAAGACTGTTTAAGACCGTATATAGCACGCTTCAATTTTAACACTTTGTTATCATCCATAGTAGATTCGTACATAACAGGTTTTTTCATATACAGTTTCTTTCAAAAAACCATTTAAAAAGGCAGTGGTAACATCTAGATGACTTATATCTAAATTCAACTTGGCTGCCAGAGCAAATAACAATCTTAAGGTAGAATATCTAACAACTGGCGAAAAGGTTTCATGGAAATCTACACCAGCTTTTTGACTAAAGCCTTTTGCTACTAATCTTGCCCGGTAGCGCACATTTTTAGAACTGTCATTTTTTTTTTTAAAAACCCACTTGCACTGTACCACTGTACAATCTTTAGGACGATCAACTAGCTCCCAAGCGTCATTCTCCTTAAACGAGTCCAACTCCTCGTTCATGCCTGCTCGCCAAAATTTATTTTCTGGTCCATTTAAGGCCTCTTCGAGAGTGATCTCTTTGTTATTATCATCATAGTCTGAGATGCATAAATTATTATAACCAAGCCGATCAGGCTTCTTTCTCTCTCGTTTTAGTAGAGTTTCTGATGTACCTAACTCCACTAAGGGTTCTGGGTCTGAAGTAGCATTTAAAAAACTATCATCTGAGGTACTTGCTGAAGAAGTTTCGGTATCCATGACATACGTGGTGTCAACCTTCTCTTCTACTGAATCTACACTGTCTGTGTCAGTACTCCCAGTATCTTCAATGCATCCTTCCTCCGCTGAAGACTTGCGATCCAAGGATATGTCCACTGTAGTCTCAGATGATTTCTCCATAATAACTATATCTCTACTTGTACTTACAGACTTCGCTACTGGGTCATACACCCTATAACCCTTCACATGGTCGGAATAGCCGATAAAGATAAGTTTATTAGCCTTTTTATCCCATTTCAAGCGCTTTTGCTTTGGCACATGCACCATGACTGCACTCCCAAATATACGCAAATGACTTAAATCTGGCTTTGACCCGGTCCAGACTTCATACGGAGTCTTGTTATTCAGTCCTGCGACAACAGATCTATTTCGCAAGTAAACTGAAGTATTAACCGCCTCTGCCCAGAATTTCTTATCTAAGCCAGCATCAAAGATTAAACATCTAGCCTTTTCAACTACTGACCTGTTCATTCTTTCACATAAGCCATTCTGCTGCGGCGTATAAGCATTAGTCCTTTGATGAACTATCCCTTGCTCCTTCAGATACTTTCCAAATTCTCGACTACAGAACTCACCTCCGTTATCTGTCCTTAGAATTTTGGTCTTCCTGTCTTTCTGTTTTTCTGACATGGACTTAAAATCTTTAAAATTGGTAAAAACTTCATTCTTCGTCTTCATAAAATAAACAAATGCCATCTTGCTGTAGTCATCCACGAACAAAACATAGTACCTAGATCCTCCGATTGATAGAGTTTCCATCGGACCACATACGTCTGCATGAATCACCTCTAGAACATTCGCCGTTTTAGATGAACTCTGCTGAAACGGCAGTCTAGCTTGCTTGCCTTCACAGCAAACAGTACACGATGACTTATCTATGTTCACCACTTCTGGGTATGAAATTCCTACTACAGCACCATTTTTCATTTTCGTTAAACTAGTACTGTTGATGTGTCCCAAACGTCGGTGCCAAATTTCACTCGATGCTATCGCAGTTGCTGCTAATAACTGTTCTGTTTTCGTGTATAATCTATACACACCTTCAACTAATTCTGCCTTACCAACAAGTTCATTCTGTTGATTATAGATGTGGCAACCATTTTCATTGAAAATTACTCTGTTGCCATTCTTGATCAACTGACTCACCGAAAGCAAATTCGTAGTTAAGTTCGGTATGCATAATACGTCCGAAACTGTAACATCATACTCCACACCGTTCACAAATGTGATGATGTTGACGTCACCAGAACAGAGAACTGGAACACTTGTCTGGTTTGCTATAATAATTTTCTTCATAACATGTTGATTGGATGGATTGACGATATTTTCTTTTCTCGCCGTCATGTGTTTACTAGCCCCACTATCAATATACCAGTTATTGGAATTGAAATTACCATTCAGAAAAAAAGCACTGAATGCATTTGTTGGTTTTCTTTTGCTTGATTCTGAGTTGGGACACTGATTTTTATAATGTCCAGTTTCTTTGCATTTATAACATCTAATAACCTTGACTGGGTTTGACGTTTGGTGCATTTGGTTTTGGCCGCTCTTAGGATTGCTATTTTTCATACGCTGCTTTCCTTTAGCTACAAATGCACTTTCCGAGCTGGAACCTGAATTAACATCAGCACACATATCCATCAACTTTGTTTTTATGACGTCGGCACTTATCTCGATTCCCGAGTGTTCTATGCCCATTATCATAGGCGCATACCTTTCGGGTAATTCTGCTAACATTAATGCACCAATCCATTCGTCTGTTAACTTGAAACCTGTTCCTTGAAGTCGCTGCCCTGTTTCAATTATCTGGGTCACATACTGCGTCATGGAATCACACTTTTCAAGACGAATATTGATGAGATTTCTGAGCAAACTTATTTTTCTAGTGTAGCCAGAATCATCAAACATGGTTTTCAATTTGTCCCATAAATCATAAGTTGTCGCCGCTTGCTTGATGTGAGCATATAGCGATGGATCGATTGTCAATACGAGTTTCGCCTTCGCTTTGGCGTCTTCTGCTTTTTCCGCCTTACTTGCCGTTGCTGATAATTTTTCTTCAATGGCTGACGCCATGCCTTCCAATACCAACACATTTTGGGCTGCAAAACACCAATCCTCATAATTCTCACGACCGCGCAACTTAGGAACGCTAGCAATATAATTCGCCGTCATTATTAGCTTAAAACCACACAGTACTTAACGTTTCGTCTATTAAATATTATTTTTCATTGTGTCTGGGCTCATAACCTAATAAAATACGTTTTATGGTTTTATAATAGACAGACATTTATTGTCGTATATAATACCTACATTTGTACATTAGATGGCGTTAGCAGTTACATATTTTTGTTATTTACTAACACGCGCGTCAAAGTTTATTTCCTCCTTATTCCCGCACAGGTATCCGTGCGTATGTTTATGTTAGAGCCGTTTCAATGTAGATTTGCGATTCGATACCTATCATATTTTGGAAACGCGTCCCTAAAATAACTTATTGTATACATATTTGGTGCGGATAACAATGTCGGCACAAAACTAGGTACAATACCTCTTTTTAATTTTTAATGCAGGCGTATTTAAAAAGTGGAATCAGCATATTTACAACAATTGAATGAATAAGTATTAAAATCAGTATTTATAAATTATTGCCTCTCAAGTTTAAGTCTCGTGGATGTCGGTGAGTATCGCGCACATAGCGTTCAAAATAATCACCTTCACAACCAACACAAAGTCCATACCTAAAAAGTAACTGTTCATTCACTCGCGAAAGCACAGCAGAGTTTGTTTTTATTTGATTAAACGCCCAATTAATCTTTTCAATCAACATGTCGCGGTTTGTGATTACGCGACCCGTGTACACCAACGTCTTTACATGTCCCCACAAATAAAAGTCTAAAGGTGTGATATCTGGCGATCTAGGAGGCCAAGCACGACGTCCGCCACGACCTATCCATCGACCAGGATATTTACTGTCTAACGAGTCTCTGACTCGGCGAGCATAATGCGCCGGCGCCCCGTCTTGTTGGAAGTACATACCACGTAAATCGGCGAGTGGTATTTCTTCTTCTAATACCGGTAGCGTTTCGGTAAGAAATTGGTGGTAACTTTCACCGTTCAGTCTATCCAAAAAGATAGGACCCACTCTGCTAAATGTAGCCTCGTCAGTCCATAAAATTGTAGGCTGTTCAGCTAAGTAGCAGTTGCAAAAAGCGATTCGTGCTGGTTTGTCCGGTTCAGTCAGCTCCTGCGCACGATGAAGGTGGTAAGGATATCTTCCTTCAGCGTGAATGACACTCCAAGCGAAGTATTGACTGACATTGAACCGCCGGGCTGCGTCGTTGGTACTAGCTGCTGGATTTGCTTCGAAGAATTCTACAATACCCTCTTCATCTCGTACTGTGTGCCTCGGTGGACGACCACTATCCCTAATGGGATTCCGGAATTGCCCGTGATCTCGTAACCGCTGTGTGGCGGCTAGCATTGTTTCCCGGTTAGGTATACGTACGTTTGGGAATCGTATGGCGTATTGGCGACACGCTTCCGAAACATTGTCATCACACCTACCTAGCATTCGCACCATTTCCGTGTACTCGACATTGGAATATTGATACGCCATCATGTAAAGATAATTACGTATACGTCTGCACTGCCGAATTTCACTACAAGGACCCGTAATGACGCGACGCAAGCGCATCAAAGCAAACGAATGACTGAAGGCCGCCCGTAAATAGGTCAAGTTCAAGCGCCCCCGCCGCCCCCTGCCCCGCTTCCCTCGCTATTGTCGGTACTACCTATCGCTTTCTTTTGCTTCGCATAGACTTCGTAACATTTAGAGCGTTGAATTTTAATATTTTTATTTTTGTACGTAAATCTGATGAATTAAAATATGATGAATTTTTAAAAGTCATAGAACAAAAGTTGTTGATTATGATGTTAGTAACGTAGTCCTGAGAGGTTACCGGTGTTTTACAAATAACCCTGTATATCTTCGTTTTTAATATATTTTTTATTAAGGTTCTTTATTAAAATATTTATTCCATTAATGTTTGTATTTTTCTTTAGATTTTTCCTTTGAAATAGCTAATAGTCTTTATCTCAAAAACAAGAGCCAATTTGACAAATCTAATATTTTTCTAGTATTCAACACACAAGTCTAATACATAATTGACTTTAATCTACCACGCCGCAAAATGACTGTTCCCCAGTGTAATTGTTTGCTTTATTAGACTAATTAAGATTAAGAAAATATGTGTATTTAACATTATAAAGCATCGTAACATCATGTGTTGAAGTCTTACCTCTGCGACGCCCAAAATCAGAATAAAGAGGGGCCACTTTTTTTTTGGAAATGACATCTCACAGTTGACCTTGAGAGCCCGTACCAGCTCAACCGGGGAGGGGCCACACGCTACCGCATAATGTCGTTGAAGCGTTACCAACTCATAAGAAGATATTTACACTTCGCTGACAACAATATGGCGGACTCGGATAGATATTATAAAATAAGGCCTGTCGTTGATATAATAAGAAGAAACTGCTTAAAACATGAACACGAAAACAAATACAGCATAGACGAAATGATGATACCATAAAATCAAAAACCAAAATCAAAATCAAAAGTCATTTATTCAAATTAGGCTGAGAATCAGCAGTTTTCGAACGTCAAAGTACATGAGACAGTCCCCCAAAACGCCCGCCCTTCACCACTTTCTAGTGCTTTAGCTGGGAAGAAGTGGCGGAACAAACTCCCCAGCAGCACAGCTGTCTGTTTAGTCGGATAGACTTGATTCTATACATACATAGGCAAAGTAATCAACATTACGAGACACAGAACTTAAGAAAATTGTCATTTATGTCAACTAGCCATGCTAATATACCAACAAATAAAATGAAAAATTAACTCAAGCACAAAAAATAAAAGGTAAATAAACAAAGCATATACCAAAATAGTAGTCTCCAGGTATAAAGGTAAAACAGCAGGAAACAGAAAACAATACATGAAGGACAAACCGAGCAAGTGGGGATTCAAAAATTATGTGCGAGCTGCGGTTTCGGGAATCATATATGATTTTATTCTATACGGTGGTGAAGACACATTCCGGTATCATGAATTTACGGATGAAGAAGCTTCTATAGGACTTGGAGCTACAATAGTACTTGCCTTGTGCCAGACTATTCCCAAGAAACCTGCGACAATTTTTTGCGACAATTGCTTTTCGTCGCCAGAACTGTTCCACATATTGCAGGAAAATTATGGTGTTTTTGCCCTCGGCACTATACGAAACAATCGGATCAGAGGTGCTGAAAAATTACTACCAACTGAAAAAGTTATGAAAAAGAAGGAAAGGGGTCATTACGTCCAAGTAGTGTGCAACAAGAACAAACTCGCTGCCGTTCGTTGGAACGACAACAAGCCTGTTACTTTAGTAAGTAATTTTGTTGGTGCCGAGCCTCATCAAAAAATAAAGAGATTCTGTAAAGAAAAAAAAGAAAAAGTGGATGTGAAGTATCCAAAAATTGTCATAGAGTACAATAAACACATGGGGGGAGTGGACCTGGCTGACATGCTGATATCTCTATATAAAACACCGCTCAGGACAAAAAAATGGTACATGGGAATTTTTGCTCAACTGATAGATATTTGCATGAATAATGCCTGGATTATGTACAAGAATAACTGTTCAAAAAAACAGCTGAACTCTAGTAAACCCCTGAAAGTGTTCCGATATGACATTAATGAGAATTTGACTATGCTAGGCAGAACTAACAAAAACGGAACGAAAACAGAAGAATGCACAATAAAAAAACCACGGGCAGTCAGGCCCGCGAGTCCCGTAAGATATGACAATGTTGGACACTTGGACCGTGTTGTGCAGAAATGATCCAATCCACAAACTAAGCGAAACCAAGGTTTTGATGCCAAACAATCGAAAATGATCTCTATTTTCATGTCACAAAGACACATTCTATTCTGTCAACTATAAATATTATTTTATGATGGGTTATACCAACCCACACCTACGAAGGAAACTTAAAAAATAAAGCAAATATGGTTCAAAACTCTTGAAACATTATAGCAAATAATAGTTAGGATATAATATTTTTTCATAAATGTTCCATGCGTCTTGATCTTACAGCTTAAAGGAAATGTTATTTCCTAAAATGATTCAAAAGCATTTGATACATTTCTGCAAAATGCACCAAGAAATTCCATTTCGCAATAATGATCCAAAAGCGTTTGAAACATTTGTACAGAATTTTAGGAAGAAGTTGACTTAGACTACCAAACAGATTTTATTAATAATCAATGTAATGATGGGTCTGAAACTAACCAGTTACCCAGAGTTATAACTGTTGAAGCTCAAATTCATAGATCTCATGATTATTCTCAGCAGACTTCTGATAAAAACAATAGTCAAAAGCACAACAACAAACCGATCTTGATATCATAGAAAGTATTGTAGAAGAAATACATGAAAATATTACTACGGATAATGAACATAGTTACAGAAATATGACTGAAGGAAGACCAAAAAGGGGAAGAAAACGTAAAGGAAGCTGTACAAGGGAAGAAATTAAACAAAAAAAATACTAATAATTTACCATACACTAACAAGAAAGAAATAAGAATTGAATCTAAAGTATTCATTGACTTTAATGCACATGTATGCGTAACTGTTCGGAATCTGTATCAAAAGAGTTAAGAGAAAAAGAATTCAACAAGTATGTACATCTGGGATCATATACTGCGAAGCTATTATACATAAATTCATTAGTTAAAGAACATGCTAAAAAAAGAACATACACGACTAATACTTCTAAAATGAGTAAACCGAGACAATTTAGCCGAATTTACACTTTGGCAGGTGTACAGGTCTGTAGAGACATGTTCACTAAGACTTTACAGATAACTCCGCAAAAAGTTAATGTGTGTTTAAAGAAAATGCGTACTGATACCCTAACTGATAAAAGAGGCATTGCTCAAGGAGGTTGGAACCGGTCGTCTCCAGATGATATAGCATTGGCAGTAGATGTAATTAAAAAATTACCTAAATATACTTCTCATTATAGAAGGGAAAATACAGAGGCTTTGTATTTGTAACAGGGACTGAAAGTGCGAAAAATTTATGAGGAATATTATCTGAAGGAATTCAATTTCTTGCTTCAAACAGAAAATCGTAAATGCTTAAAATATGGAACATTCAAAGAGATATTTTACAAAAAGTTTAATTTAAAATGTAAGTCATTAAAAAAAGACACATGTAATAAGTGTGATACCTATGCTATAGAGAAACAAAACGGTTCGAATGACGAAAATAAACATCAGGAACATCTAAAAAGAGCAGAAGATTTAAGAACACAGATGAAGAAAGATTTTGAAAGAGCAAAGACAGAAGAGAATGTTGAGTGTTTAACTTTTGATCTGGAGAAAACTCTGCCACTTCCTAGAATACCTACGAATGTGGTATTTTATAAATGCCAGTTGTGGGTCTACAATAGTGGCATACACTCAGCTTCTGATGACAAAGGTCACTGCTATGTATGGGTTGAGGGAGAAGCCGGTAGAGGGGCCCAAGAAGTTGGCTCGTGTTTACTTCGTCATATTGATAATGAGTTGCGTCCACACACAGAGCACCTTATTTTGTGGAGTGATTCTTGCGGAGGACAAAATCGCAACATCAAGCTAACTTTAATGCTGAAGACAGCTCTACATTCACACAGCAATTTGAAAAGTATTTCTTTAAGATTTTTAGAGCCAGGGCACACGTTCCTGCCTAATGATACGGATTTTTCAAAAATAGAGTCAAAGCTGAAAGAATATGAAAGGATATACACAGTAGATGATTACATGAATATAATGAGGAAATGTAAAACACGAAATCCTTTGAAGGTCATTAAAATGAAAAATGAAAACTTTTTGAGCTGCAAAACCATCGAAGAAAATATTATAAACAGAAAAATGTACACAAGTAAGAAGAAAGTGAACTGGCTACGTACTAAAGAAATTCTTTTGAAGAAAGAGTTTCCTTTTTCTATTTTCATGCGAAGTGACATCAAAAAAGAATCGGAATTCGAAGAACTGGATATTAAAAAGCGGGCAGGAAAAAGAATTATTAGAGTTAACATCCAAAGGAATGAATTGGTCCCTTTATGGCCCGATGGCAAGGCAATAGCCCAACCTAAACTTGATGATTTGAAGTCAATATTTGAGTTAATACCAGCTGACTGTCGCCCATTTTATGAAAATTTAAAAGGAAGTAACCAAATTATTGATGATGTAGATGGGTTTGGTACAGTCCCAGACTTTGATTTTGAACCTTGAGCTCTTTTTTATTTTTGGAAGCAAATAAATGTTGAAAATTAAAATATCTGCATTTTATTTTTGAGTAGTGATATACCTGAAAAATGTTAGAATGGTTGGTGGCAAAATAAGGAATTTCAATGTATATTTGATGTTGGATCATTATAGCAAAACTGTTACTCTACTGTCCACTCAAAACGACATGGGGCGATGCAAATTTTGTCAAAAATTGACAACTGTGTCTATATCAGTATACAATACCAAATAGGCATACCACTTCGCTTACTTGGCATTGTATACTGTGATATACATCGGTTTTCAGGAAAACTGAAAACATCCGATTTTTTTTAAGATTTTTTCCTAACATATTAACCCCCTAAATCTTAGAACAGTTGTCAGATTATAAAATTTACACGATTTTTAAATACAAATCGTGTAAAATAGTTTTAATAATGTAAATACATGTTTTGCCAGTTTATTAATAAATATATGGTAGCGGGGGTGGGGAACGGGAGGGGCCGACAGAGGGGGAAATTTGGTGTATAAAAGACGGGCCATTTTGCGAAACGAGACTAGCGAGACACTTCAGTCCCAGCGCTCAAGAAGAACACTACTAATAAGAAGAAGTCTGCCAGCTCATTGTTCCTTGCCGTCGTTTACCTCCAGAAAAATACCTGCTCGTGTTTTATTCAACAAGGTTTAAGCTATCCCGAACCCCGACTAAATACCCAAATTATCAAAACGAGATATTTCATTTACAAAGTTAGATAACGAAAATCTCTGATGAAATAAATTATAATGTAAGTTGCATCAAAAATTATATTTAGTACAATTAATTAACATTTCAAATCACTCAATCTTGTGTTCCACAAATCTATAATAAAATCAGAAAACGGGAAAAATATCGGTTAACCCCCCAGTTAATTGGCTTTACCTGTATAACCTAAAAACATGAATATTTAATTAAATAAGGCTACTGTCAAGTGTTATCTATTTTTTTAATTGGCTTAAAATTATTATTTATTGGCTCATATTGGGTTACAACTGTAAAACCGTTATAAATCTAAATAATTGTGTTCGCTACGATGCGTCACTACATAGTTATATAGTTTGTTATTGACATTAACTTAAGAGGACTACAAGACCTAAGTGGCCTTGAAAAACGCACGCACACATTTACACAATCGACGTGAACGCCATTTTACGACGACGGCCGTACCAAATAGCAAACAAAACAAATACGAAGTTGAACACTAACGGTTTAGCGAGATTACGCTCGAGTATTCTAATAGATGGCGCGGTAACGGCGCGCAAGTAAGATAATAGACCTAAATAAAAAATAGATAACACAATAAATTATTTTTATTTGTTTTAATTAAGATCTTTTCGGGTTACGATTATGTGACATTAAGTTTAAGCATTTCCAGGTTTACGTTGTATACGTTTATATTTCTTAAGTCCTGGGATTTGAACCCGAGCACTCTTCAATGCAAGTTTACACCTCTACCTAATACACTACTATAACAGTCGAATTGACTTGAAAAAACGGAAAATATGCGAACTGGATACCTATGCAGTCAATTTGTACGTAGACATACTAAAAAATTGTTAAGCTTAAAGTTTCTATAAGATTAGATACCTAACTTTCATACATGATTATAATTTCTTTATATTATAAAGTAAATCAATAAAATTAAAGTCTTACGCATTGGAATTAACTTCCGTGTTGGTATTTTCAACTTTCTTTCTCCTATAAAAAATAATTACATTTTTAACGTTTTTTCTAGTTATTTATAAAAGTATTTAATAAATATATCTAAATATAGTAAGTACAACTTTAAACAAAAGAAAAATGAAACCTGATTTCCGGGATTTGAACCCGAGCACTTTCAAATCCAAGGCAACACCTTCACCTATTACGCTATTGTAACAGTCGAGTGCTACTTTGAAAAAACGGAAAGTATGCAAACTGGCTGTGCAGTCAGTTTGTACACGGTTACTTACATATTCTAAAAAATTGTTAAGCTAAAAGTTTCTAAAAGATTAGATACCTAACTTTCATACATGATTATAATAACTTCCGTGTTGGTATTTTCAAATTTTTGCTCCTATAAAAAATAATTACATTTCTAACGTTTTTTCTAGCTATTTATAAAAGTATTTAATAAATATATCTAAATATAGTAGTCCTACTCTATATAAAAGAAAAATGAAGCCTTATGATAATATCCCGGGATTTGAACCCGAGCACTTTCTAATGCATGGCGACACCTTTACCTATTACGCTACTGTAACAGTCAGGCACCTCACTGAAAAAATAGAAAGTATGCGAACTGGCTGTGCAGTCAGTTCGTTCACGGTTACTAGACATTTCCAAATTCATAATTATAATGATATAAAAATAAATATTTAATGATCATAAAATGCTCTCATCTTTTAATATTGTTCATATGATTTGATTTATATGAACGTTTTTTACTCCTCGTAACTGATTTAATTTTATTTCCCTTAGCCGCTCGATCGCTTCTCGCAACCACAGTTGCAAAGAAAAAGTTGTCAGTTTTGCTTCGTGCAACCGTGGTTGCAAGGCAACGAAGTCTTTTTAATTTAATTTAGTCTCTATACCAAACGCATAGAGTCGTAGTAGTATGTATTTAAACCAAAGACAGATATATTTCTCATTGACGTGTGCCCATATTACCAACATCACGGTAGAAAAATAACGAAATATCATCAGTTGTGTTTACGTGAGTGAAGTGATGCCATAGTGTTTTCAAGGAGGTGATAAAATATGTCGTAAGTTTATTATTTTACTGATTTCTGCTGATGTTTATATACTAAATTAATCTCTAACGTGTGTGTTTTTATATTAAAGTAATATTTTTAGGTACATTGTACGACAACATTTAAAAAATCGTCATTTAAAAACATACTCGCAGTGTCGTAGTCCTAAACTTAATTTTGTACTGCTATATTATCGTAAATACGATGTTTTTCTTAAACATACAATATTATTAATGATATTTTACTATATTTATTCAATTTAAGGTATTAAGTTGTGTAAATTGATCTTTAGATTGCAACAGATTGCGAAAATTAAACCGCCCGGTAAGTTTTTACCTACTCAATTTGATATTGCCGCTTTGGTTGCGCGAAGCAATATACGTGTTTTGGCTTAGGGTTGGCGGTCGGTGTTTTTTGTTGGCTTATTTTTATTTTATTTGTTGGTGAAAGGTGACGAGTAATTTTTTTCAAATCTAAGTTAATTATGTTTTTTTTAATAATTTTTAAATAGTGCTAAGATGTAAAAATTAATTATTTGTCCTGCATAAAATTGATAGTTTAAAATTAGGTGATGGTGATTTTTGTTTTGTTTTTTCACTTTTGGTTCAATAATGTTTTTGTTGTGTTTATTTTTACGTTTTTTTTTAATAGTGGAAAAGGTAAAAGTAATAATGAAAGAGGACGAGGTAGAGGACGCGGCAAAGGAAAAGGCTGTGAAAGTAAAGATTTTGCAGTCGCAGGTCCAAGTTCAAGGTATTTTAATTATTTCATCAGCTGTTATTCTTTTTAATGAAAAAGACAATATAATTAATTCTATTAAAACTTTTATTTATATGTTGTAGGAGTTTTGAAGAAGAGCATGCAGCGTTAAAAAAATCTTTACTTCTGACTAAGAAAACATTAAAAAAAATGGATCCGTCGGTAAAAGAGGAGTTGATAGCCCGCAAGCGGCTCAAGGAAATTTCGTGGACCCTCCTTCCAGATGCACTACCGCGTAAAAGGGCGCGGTAAGGAAATCGATGTCAATACAATATTGATAAGGGGTGTGTTGTCTTTTTATTTTTATATGTATTTTAATGAATATATTTTGTTTTAGGAAACAGTCATCCCCGGAGCGAACTGAGTGTCACTTGGTTCCAGGCACACCTACTGTCCCACCATCGCCTAAGTTGCAACCGTGGCAGATGCGGTAAAATCTTATTGTGCATTTTTTATATTTTTGTGCGTAATTAAACGATGTGAGTACGTTACAGATAATAGAAATCTACTTTTTTTTAGAATGCAATCCCCAATTCAGATGCAAGATCAGATGCAAGGGATACAAGATCGCTTAACACCTGTAAGGTAAAAACTACATTACGACTTGTTTATTAATGTACTCAAAATTATCTATTCTATAGTTATTATATGACCTATTCTATACTATTCTACTATATACTATTCTTTCACTAATTCGTTGTTTTTTTTTTTAGCTCTGTAGTGGATCTCCAAGTTGATTGGACGACGGGACTTTTGAGTAAGATAATATAATTAATATTTATGTAACTTAACAACAGCTGCTAATTTATATTATGATATACAATTGTTCTTTTTTATATATTTAGAAGACCTTGAAGGGAATACAGCTTCAGCTTTGCTGCTAGCAGATGCCCCTACGTCACCAAATCATAAGATGACCGATGTTCCGGTTGCTGTGTTGCCCACCATAAAGCCAATGGTTAAACTTATAAATGAGGCAGTAAAAGGAAAAGGTTTGTATTGCTATTTTTTTCTATAGTGATCATTCACTTTGAAAGTAATGATTATTTTAGTAAAAATTTAATTATAATTATTGTTTTAGACTCCAACGAACTTGACGAGAACTTAGCTAGGTGGCTGGAAGTGCAGTCAGACGAAGAAGAGGATGTGGATTTGGACGTGCACACGGAGTTCGACGATAAATTAACTCCAGCTCACATTTTGGACGAGTGTGATGCGGAGACACGGGCATTCGTGTCAGCCGAGGATAAAAGCTCTGACCAACTATTGGCGGAGTTACTACCAAAGGACCATTTGACGTTTGACTGGAGCCACGACCGACAGACATTTACCGGTACCCGAGAGACGTTTACAGGTCAAACAGGACCAACTTTTACGGTATGTGCCGAAACAAAACCTGTAGATGTATTTTTAAAATTTTTTGATGACGAACTTTTGGACTTAATTACTAGACAGACTAACAAATATGCCTCAGTACTGATTGACAGACACTTGACTGAACATTCACGATTGAATTTTTTCAAAAATGTTGACAGGGAAGAGATGTACATTTTCCTTGCCATATTAATTTTACAGGGCTTGGCACCTATGCCAGTTGAAAAAAATTATTGGGAGGAAAATGGCCATCTCACCTTTAAATACTTTAAAACCATAATGACATACAATAGGTTCATTTTACTCAAAAGAGTTTTACATTTCACCGACTCTTTTGATTCTACAGGAAAAACACAAGACGAAATTAAGCTCAGGAAGATACAGCCTGAACTTGATTTCTTGAAAAATAAATTTAGCACACTATATCTTCCCGGACAAAATATCGCTATAGACGAATCCCTTCTGAAGTGGAAGGGACGGTTGTCATTTGCACAAAAAATTGCTTCTAAAGCCGCCAAAGTTGGTGTAAAATCGTATGAGTTGTGCGAATCGGCAACCGGTTACTTGTGGAATTTTTTTGTCTATACCGGAAAACAGACTGACAACACTGACGAGACTGACAAGCTTGATGAAAATGACGATATTGATAAGGCTGACAATCCTGACAGGGCTGATGATAGGATTGACAAAACTGACCAGACAGGTACGATTCCGCCAATACCTGACAATGCCACTGCAAAAATTGTCCATGTCCTGGCAAGACCCTTATTTAATAGGGGCCATACTATTATCATGGACAATTTTTACAATTCTCCGTTACTGGCACGATATTTGAAGTCTCAACGCACAGATTGCTATGGGACTCTACGAATAAATCGTGAATTTGTCCCTGAAGCTGTCAAATCAGTATCAAAGACTGAGTTGAGGCAAGGGGAAATGGTGCAGAGCTTTTGTTCTGACTTGCACGTAATGATGTGGCGTGATGCCAATGTTGTGTCCATGCTGTCTACGTACCACAAAAGTACTGTGGGCGGTAAAGAAAAATATGGGATTTTTAAATATAAGCCCCAAATGGTCCTTGATTACAATCTTGCCATGGGAGGTGTCGATAAGAAAGACCAACTACTTTCGGCATTTCCCATGGAAAGATCACGTAATCAAATATGGTATAAAAAAGTATTCAGACGTCTCCTTAATATAACACTTTTAAACGCTTACATTATTTATAAATCAAAACACAAACATGTGACACATCGTTGGTTCAGGGCTGAAGTAGCGGAAGAATTGCTGAAAATTATGAAACCTCCAGTCATAGAACACCCTTTAAAAGTTTCAGTTAACAAATACTTGGTTGGCCCAAAATCTAAAAACGTCCGTCCAATTTTGGAAGGGAACCACTTTTTAGGTACTGGGCCATCCAAGTACTCATCATGTGTATGGTGCAAAAAAATCCGTACAAAATATGTTTGCAAGCAATGCCAAGTCTCACTCTGCTTAGATATTTGTTTTGAGCAATATCACACAGTTCCTGAGCCACGTCAGATATAATCACGCGCACATTAACCTACCATACACCCTACACACATATTACAAATAAACACAACTCATACATACAACGTGTAACAGATTAAACGCAACACCTTAAAATTTTACTAATCATTATGACAATTTTATTTTTTCTATAAATTCATAACCTTCATTTTTCGAAGTCGGTTAAAAACTATTTAAAATGTATACAAAAATAAATAACATAAATAAAATTTGATTTTAAGAAAAAACATTGATATATTTACACAATGTTGTTCTCTTAATTTAAGCAGGAAGTCGTAGTAATTGACAACCCTAGCTAAGAATGGCCGCCATCTTTGCGGTTCGGGCGTCAAGTGCTTGATCTCAAGTCCCAGTCAGGTTACGTATGTAGCCGTTTTTATTTAATTTTTTATTAATGTTAATAATACTTTATTTTTGAGATTTATGACGCTTTCGAAACGTCAGGATTTGGCCTATTTATTGTATGAGTAAATATGATTGCTTGGCGGTCTATATTTACAAATTTAAAGATTTAGGTAGGCAATGCAAATTGGCAAAAATATGTGCCGCTTATTTTAATTTATAAATTTGACAAACATTAAAAAAAACCCCATTCAAACTATTATATTCATCTAAGAGTGAAGAAAATGACCTCTATAGAGGTGGTAATATTTTTGTTCTATGTACTTTAGTTTTAATGTAAAGTGGCCTAAATTATACCTAAAAAAAGTTACGATCTTTTACGCATCCGCGAATTCTGCACCTGGTTTTACATAATATTTTTACTACATTCTTATATGTAAATTGTTTTCAAATACTGTTAAATATGTACAGTAATAAACCTTGTTTAAGAATAAAATAAATAACTATTTACTTATTGATCTTGTTTTTTTTTAAACCCCTATGTTTTACAAAAGTCGCTAAAATGGGTGGTACTCTTAATTTAAACACTTGTAAAATATTATTGTAATAATATTTTTAAAATAAAGCGATCACACATTATTTCTTATCTCATGGACTACTCATAACAGTAAAAACATTTAAAGTACTCCACTCGAGCAAGTCATAAATTAAGTTTTAGTAACAGCGGGCAGAACGCGCAGTAAGCGGTCCAAAGTAACTGGCAAAGTAAGGTACCCATTTTTTTTCGCGCAAGCGATCGAGCGGATATTTACAAATGGTAATTATTAAAAACTAAGTACCTTATTTATTACGCTATTTGTATTAAAAGTATTTTATGTTTACAAGAAAGAAGATTTTGTACGGAAAGAATATATGAAATAAACAATTTACAAAATGGAGTACGAAAACAGTAAACAATCTTAGCGGAAATAATGCGGCGAAAAGAGCGACACGTCCTACTAGCATCAGGCGTCGGCCGGCACTGTCGGTACACGGGCGTTTACGCACACATGCATACGTATTATGTTTGGAAATAAGAATATACGATTTATGAAAAATCTATTGATTGGACTAAAAAATTAAAACACTATGCTAGTATTTTGCTTGTAGAATAATCTGACAAAAAATCAGAATGATTGCATGTATATTATATGTTTATTTATTATATATTAGTATGGTTTTTAATCGTTAAAAGATTTTTTAGACGTAACTTCGTGATTTTTTCTATCGTATCAAACTTATTGTATTATGTTTTCAACACACTATCTAACTAGCATTTATCCTGAAGATTATCATATATTTTTCTGATTTTGTTAACTGCAGTGGATCATAAACTTTTAGGCATTATAAAACTTGCGTTTAGCTCCTCTAAGCCCCTTAAATTCATAATGATAAGAGTGATAGTTAAACCAATAAACAGTAGTGAATAAGCGCCTAGTATAAGAAAACCGTAAGTACCACCCCTACAACCCTCATTTAAGTGGGCTGTAATTTATAGTTTTTAGTGCGTCCAGGTAACCTAGTACCGAGACCTAGCCCTGGACCGAACTTTCAATAATGTAAACCTAAGATAAAGCCCACTTAACGATGGTGCTTAATTGAGTTTGTATATAGTGTTGTTTTAGTTGTCATTCTTAAGATTTGTGTTTTTGCTAACCCTCTTTCACGGCGCGTCACGCCCTGAAAATCATAGTTGTACAGTTTTAAATATCAAATTGTTTTAGGTATATGTATGTTTAGGTTATATGTAACAAAAACCCTGTTGTTCCTTTTGCGGACGTATACACTCACCTACAAGCACAACATTGATGAAGTTATAATTTAAAAAAAATTAAGCATTGGCCAGTTGAGAGTTCATTTTCAAATAACTATTAAAATCGACACATTCAAAAAATGTTTACAGTATCTGACTTTACAAGTATCTTTATTTCGCATAATTGCCTACGAGCTCGGTGGCTTTCTTTGATCTAGTAGAAGATGCCGCCAAAAACCTACGGGCGCTCGCGCCGCGGCGGCGGCGTTTCGGTACCACGTGCCTAACACCCCCTTAACCCCGCCACCCGCCGCCCTGCGAATCACTTCCTTAGTCTCCCGCGCAGCTTACTTCCGAGCGGATGTGATTGTTGACCTACGTAGTGAGCACGGAGTGACTTGTGTTTTGTTTACGTATACGTCGACCATGCCTTATTCAAACGTAGAATATTTTAATATGTTGATGTGTCTAGGGAAATGTGACTGCAATTATGCAGAAGCACGCAGACTCTACCAAGAACGTTTTACGAGTCTACCATTACTATTCCAACGTTTCACATACGTAAGTTCAATACCGGCAGTGTTCGCGGACAAGACCAACATCGACCTGACGCAGGCAGACCGAGGACTCGAAACAGTGACATCGTGGAGCAAGTCTTAGACGCTCAGTGCGACACGAACTCGAAGTAAACCATATGCGCGTTTGGAGAGTTCTCAAAGAAGATGGCCAGCACCCTTTTCATTATCGTCGCGTCCAATCACTACTTCCCTCCGACTATGAGTCAAGACTAGAATACAGTAGACAGGTGCCACTCGACAAGATCGAACAATATAGTGATTTCTTGAATTGGATACTGTTCACCAACGAATGCTCATTTGTTAGAACAGGTGGTTTTAATTCGCACAATGAGTACGTGTGTTCGATCACATTTATGTGACAGACGCGGCGACTTTGTTTTTGTTGATGTAGTGAAATGTTAAATGTAGTTTTAAAAATTATCAACTGTTCATAAAAATACCTAGTAAACCAACATTTTCAAAGATTTATTCGTTAAAGTGATAAACAACAGCTGGCAAGGTCACGAACTTGTGTAGAAAAATAGGTAGATAAGCGGCGGCGCGGTGCATCGGCCGTAGCGGCACGATCAAAGAGAGCAACGCGTGGCGGGAACGTTCTACCTATTTCTGATTTCGCTTCATGCAGAATTGCAGAGGTAAGAAATCAGTCAAACATTGCAAATATTCACAATTTCTTTATTTTTTTTACAGTTTTTATAAATGACTTGCTTTATTACGTATGTATAATACCAGATTCTCAAAATACCAGATTCGCAAAACACCAGATTCGCAAAATACCAGATTCGCAAAATAACAGAAGTACAGTCTTTTACACAATATTATATATGGTAGCTATGACTATAAAAATAAATGTGTTTTAATTAAAGATCCATTAATCCATTATTTTTAATAATGTGGATATTTACCCAAATGCTGAACAGTGTCCAGCCTGTCTGCTATAACAGCCAAGATACTGTTGATGCTGCGACGCACGCTGGTTGCGCTAACCAGCTGATTTCAATACTTAATATTACTTCTTTTATTTATTTTCATACATATTAAGGATATTTTTAAATATTTTTATTGATTCAGTATGAATATATACGGCCTTTGTAATAAACCTCTTCGATCTTTCTGCTGAATTGTGCATAGTTACACTATGATGCATGACATTTGACACTTTTCATTAGATTCTCTTGGTTTCTACGTCGTATTGCTTTCAAATAATATATTATAAAGCTGATTACAAGAACTATAATTTAAAATGGATATAAGTGAACTGAAATTCATAAAAAGTCAAACAGGGAAACCTGTCTTATTACATTGTGGATACAGATATAATTTTGTTTTAAGAAATAAATCAGGTACTACTAATTGGCGTTGTCATATGCAGAAACTATGTAATACATCCTTAGCATTAAATTCCGATAATGTAATAATTAAAACCCCAAGACATCTGTGTGCCCCTGATAATGTTCGAAACTTGATAGATACTACTATGGAATCTTGTAAAAAAGAGGTATGCTTGAACTATGAGTCTGTAACTAAAATATTTGAAAACCTATTTTTAAATGTTACAACAGCAACAAAATTTGAAATGATTGGAGCAAAACACGAAATCCCTACCTAGTCTTTGAAAAAGGATACGCTGTATAGAACCCGAAACACGTTTTTGAGTTTAAGTAATTCTTTTAAAACACCTGCAGATGTAAAATTACCAGAGTACATTGTAAATTATTATATTCGGGACTCAAAATTGCAAAAAGCTCATTAAAAAAATCGAAGTATGCTACGGCGACGGCACATTTAAAGTTACTCCAAAACCATTTTATGAGGTTTACACCATTCATGTCGATATTTCTCATAACGAGGATATAGTCACTTTCGTGCCAATACTGTATGCATTATTACCAAACAAAAGTAAAAATACATATCAGCGTTTATTTATGATATTGAAGAATCAATTTAAACTGAACCTAAAAATGTATAGATGCGATTACGAAATTGCAGTTATTCATGCAGTACGAGAAGTATTTCCAAATGTGAGCATCAAAGGCTGTTATTACCATTTTATGAATGCGATCTGGCGAATGAGTAAAAAATTAAATTTCAGTCAAACTAAAGAAGGTCAACGCATTACACGGCTTTGTACGCTCCTGGCACTGATTCCCAAAAATCTTATTCCCGAAGCTTATTTATATATCTGCGATATAGCCACCACAAACAGATATTTTCGAAAAAAATTATCAATATTTTGATAAGCAGTGGCTGCAAAATATAACATCCGATATATTTTCCTGCTATGGAGAAAAAAACAGAACAACCAACGCAATAGAAGGATGGCACAGGCGGATCAATACGAAGATACCAGCTAAACCAACATTATTTCAATTCATCATCCTTTTAAAGAAAGAAGCTCTTGTACAAGATTTCAAAATCCACCAAAACCAATTTGACTGTCCCGAACAAAAACGCCAAAAAAAATTTATGCAGAAAGATGAAAAAATAAAGAACATTATTAATGATAGCGTTAACAATTTAATTTCAGTAGAGGAGTGCTTAGAACGTTTAAATGCTTTGTGCTCAAATACGGAGAAGTAACTGTTTTTGTTGTTTTAACTATTATTGTTGATTAGGTAAATATCGAGAAGAAACTGTTGTTTTTCTAAATTAAATTTTGTTTGTTACTGTACGAAATCTGTTATTTTGCGAATCTGGTATTTTGCGGATCTGGTGTTTTGCGAATCTGATATTTTGAGAATCTGGTATTATGCTCTGGAGCGATTCTGCAAAAAGTGGGTAGAAGGAACAACAGGGTTTTTGTTACATATTGTATAGACCAGCCTGAGATATCTATAATTGGATTTGAAATTCTTTCAGTAGTTTTCGAGGAAATCAACTTAAATAATTTTATTAACAATTTTCGGGTTCCCTCGAAATTTTCTTTCAGTATGGAAATATACAGTTAATATAGATATCTCAGGAGATGGGGAATTTCATGGGGAATGCAACGATATGCAACATGCCTTATGTATTTTAATAAATTGATGTGTTATATGCATAACTCCGACATAACTGTAATATAATATAGAACAAATAAAACTTAAAAACAGGAAGCAATTTGCGGCACTCGTTACGGCAAAGATTCATAGTACCTGAGTAAACGTGTAATTTTGAGTAATTTGTAGTCATCGGCAAGGATTCACAGAATACATTTTTATATAGCAAGGTTCTTATTTATATCTTAAAGTAATTAATACATAGATATAGTTCAAGTAGTGTTCTCAAATTGCTTCCTGAAGACTTTCGTCGGAAGTCGTTACAAACACCCCCTTTCTAAACGAAAGTCTGGACACTGTTTCCTTGAGAGACGTCAAAAACATTGGTACATATGGTAACGACACGAAAACCGGAAGATAGTAGCCGTCCTGAAGATATCTGGAATCTATAGGTGCAGGATGTCAGCGCCGCGTGGACTGGGAGACCTACACACACACCGATATAAAATCTGGATACGCATAGACCCTCCCTACACACCCTTCGCGTCCCAGCGATCACGCCCGTCCGGCAGAACTTGTAAAAAAAAACAAAACTGTTAGTTAGTTTTACCCGTCTATTAAGGCCAGGCTATTCCAGTGCAGTAGACATTTAGCGTTACCTCCCTCCCCGCGTGGAAAGTCGCGCGAGCGTGTAGTTTAAATGAACTCGCTGACCCCGGTGTGCAAAACGTTTGCGTCACAGTAAAAAATATATCAGAAGGCACAGTTAACTTTGTTTTACGGAATTCGTGTTAATATTTCTGGGGGTTTAGTTTTTAGAGAAATATTAGTAAAGCAACATAATTTATATTATAATCTACCTACAACCTAAAATAATCTCCTTTTCTTTCATGACTATTACAGCGCTTCCGCGCATCCGCACTCCGCTTACGATTCGGATTTTGGAATTTCTGTGCGATTAGTAAACTACTGGAGTGATTTTGATTGGAGTTACGGTATACTGTAGGTTTGGTTTTCACCAATCACATAGGGTATGTTTTTTAACTAAGTTATAGTCTACGCGTACGAAGTTTTATTATTCTTTATTACTATAAACTTTTGACTAAATACATTTGGATGAAACCTGGATAATCATATTTTATTAGAAATAAAAACTACTAAATTATTCAATAATAGCTATATTTTATCATGGTAATTATAAGCAAATGCTATACAAACAGACATTTGACAGATTGTCAAATTTTAGAAGAATATTGTCGAATTTTCTACCATGGGTGACGTTTCTGGATTTTTGGGTATGCTAAAGCCGATGGTGGGGACAAAATGAAAAACCAAGATGGCGGCCAAGGAAAAGGCAATAGCCAATTTCGGCCTGACGTGGACAAGCTGCTCAGTAAAAAGTATTTTAACGAATAAATATTATTAATTCTAAAATAAATAGTGTTGCAAATCTCGATGCAGGAAAGTTTTATCTAAAAAAAGTTATATCAATAAGTATTCATGTCGATTTCACGCCCAAAGCAGCGCTATTTTTTAGTTATAGACTCGATTCGGGGTTACCATACCGCAAAAATAATAATGCACTTATTTTTTTCCATATCGATTGCACGTAACTAGTAAAAAATAATGTTTTTATTTTCTTGAGAACGTTTACTGATCAAGTGATTTGGTACCATTGGCACAAAGCCGGGCGCGGGGTGTGTGGAGTTGCACTGAGCGTAAAGAGCGAAGTTGCAGTCGATGGAGTGTAAGCGTATCGCATAACGACATGTTCGCGGTGGTCGCTCTATGCGCAGTTATAATAGCTCAATGTTCGATACACATTTTTATTTCTTACATTGTACATTTAAATAAACAAAATACCAATATTGAACTTTGTTGCATCTTAATATCGAATCCATAAATCGATTCTAAACAAAAATCTCATTTTTATTATTTGGCAACACCGAATGCTTTATCTGTCAACGATGAGAAAACAAACACAGCTTTGCTTTCATTCGCTCTCCATCCTTGCGTTGTGAATACTGTTATTTCGTTTGTTTCTATAATTATGGAGTCCGACACCGCTCCCTACGACGACCCGGCCTTACTCATGGACACGGAATCTTCTTCCAACGTTGACCCTGGCGCTATTTTGGACATCGAACTCGTTTTAAACGACGACCCTGGCGCGAACTTGGACGCTCCTACACACCATCTTGTTCTCTCGAGTGGCATAGAGAAAGGATCTATGCAATGTATCAATTGTGGCATCGATGTTGTAGCGCGTAGGCATATTAAATATCTTTAGTCTTAGGCAATGTATGACGTAGCTCGTAAGTTAATTCTAAGTCTTCTCAACTCTTGTTTATAACGCCAGTCGTTCAGTAAACCTTCAAACAGAGAACACGCTCTTTCATTTGTCAAACCTTCTGATTACTCTCACACAACCAAACACATTATCGGCAAAGTGGTGACACTCGTACGTGTCCGCGCGTGTATCCCGAGTTATCGTAACGAAGAGACTATTATAAACGCTACCGCGCGTAAAAATGAACGACCCACATTACCAGGCCGCAGCTCCCCAACAACCCGCAGCCATGTCAACCCCAGAGGAGCCTCAACCGCAACAAATGTCTGCAGTTTCCATCACACCGAGGATACCGGGCTTTTGGCGATACCGACCAAGGCTCTGGTTTCACCAATTCAACGCCATCGTGGATCCCCAAAAGGCAAGTGAAGTGACCTGCACAAAAGTCAACTTTTAATAGCTAGGCTGAAACCTGACGAATTACCTGATATAAGTGACATTCTTGAAAACATGCCTGAGAATAATAAATTCGAAACTCTTAAAAATAGGTTGATTTCGGTTTACGAAGAGTCGGAAACAAAACAAATGAACCAACTCTTAAACGAAATCGAACTCGGAGACCAAAAGCCTTCACAATTATTACGGCGTATGCGTGATTTAGGGAAAAATAGAGTGCTAGACGAGACTTTAAAATTATTGTGGTCAGGTTGTCTTCCACACTCAATCAGGGCCGTCATAACCGCATGCGACACTGGCGAGGTAAAACTCGACAGTTTGGCTAAAATTGCAGATAAAATCCTGGAAAATACACCAGACCATCAGAAATAGCTCCGGTTACTAAAACAACTCCGGGCGCAGACCAAACAATCCCCGAAACCATTATTAGCGAACTGAAACAAATGAAACTAGAAATTTCAGAATTACGCAATGAACTAAACGGTTCCAATAATCATCAAAACCGTGAGTCGCGAAGACGACACCGTTATGGGCCCTAGTACATCCCGGACATGCTCTAAAAGTCGCGAAAACACTTTAAAAAATGGGGAAAAGTACCTGAGCCAAAAAGCGAAACCAGGTGATGCGGATTACTTTAATATCGCGTGCCACGAACATTACAAATTGCCACGAACCGAGTATTCGATCAATCGATGTAAACGACGAATACCATCTCATATTTCAAAAATTTCCCGACATGACCAAATTGGAAAACTTTTAAACAAATCCTAAACATGATGTACAACACCACATTTATACTACTGGACCTGCGGTTCACATAGAGCGGGAGGAAACGCCCGGGTGACCCCATTGCGAAGATCTCACTGAGGACACGGTGGAGCATACGGTGGAGGTCTGCCCGGCTTGGGCGGAACACCGCCGTGTCCTCGTGGAGGTGATCGGCGGCGGCAATCTCTCGCGTCCGACCCTGGTCCAGGCCATGGTACGGAGCGAGAGTGCATGGCTAGCAGTCGCCTCCTTCAGCGAAGCAGTTATGCTCGCAAAGATGGAGGCGGCGCACGTGAGGGAGATGCAGTACATGCGCCCTCACAGCCTTGGCCTTCGCAGGAGACGCCCTGGGCGTCGGGAATCCCAGGGTGATTGCCGGCCACCGTAGGGACGGGCTTGCGGACGGCGAGTAATGGGTAGGTCGCTGTCCGGTAAGGACCAAGCCCGGGTCGACGGCGTGTTGTGTTCCACGCGCGCCTCAAAGAGATGTCAGCAGCAACTGATGGGACCCGCAAGCGCCGATGCCTGCCAGGGCTGCGGGTTGTTCGAAAGAGATACCGCGGTCCCTGGCACACAGGCAACTGAGGGAACACGGGTGGGTTTTAGTCAGTAAAAGTCTGACACGCCCTCTCGCTCCACTCAGAGCGGGAGAAGTTATTTGATGATTTCCCACCTAAAAAAAAACCTAATCTGGAGAAATACAAAGTAGCCAAAGCGGAATTCGAGAGACTGATGCAATTAGGTATTCGTAGACTTTCGAATAGCCCTTGGGCTAACCCACTTGTATGCGTAAGTAAAAAAAAACGGAGAAATAAGACCATGCTGAGATTATCGTAGACTTAACGCACAAACTACTCCCGACCGTTACCCACTACCAAGACTACTTGATTTCACATACGTACTCAAAGACAAATCTATATTTTCGAAAATTGACGTTCGGAAAGCCTACCATAATATACCAATGGCTCCCGAAGACATTCCAAAAACCGCAGTCATAACTCAATTCGGTTTATTCGAGTTTACAAGAATGAACTTTGGGTTACGCAACACAGCACAAGGTTTTCAAAGACTAGTCAATAATGCATTAAAATGTCTAGATTTTGCTTTTCCTTATCTAGATGACGTAATTATAGCGTCAGAATCAAAAGAAATGCATGTTAAACATTTAGAGATCGTTTTGGAACGTTTAAATAATTACGGTTTAACGATCAACACAGATAAATGTGAATTCGGTAAACCCGAATTAAACTTCTTCGGTTACCATATCAACTCAAAGGGCATAAAACCCAGCGCACAAAAAATGCAACTTATAAATGACTATCCACAACCCAAAACAATTGAGGAACTCCGACCTTTTCTCGGAATGATGAATTTCTCCAGACTAAACATTCCAAAAGCTGCAGAAATTCAAGCACCACTAAACGCGTATTTACACAACTCTAAAAAACGCGACAAAACCGAAATCACGTGGACCGAAAGTGCATTAGAAGCATTCAGTCGATGTAAACAAATGATTAATAATAATACAGTCATGTTATCACATCCCGACGCAACTGTGCCACTAGTGTTGATGACAGATGCTTCCGGTACTTCCGTAGGTGCAGCTTTAAATCAGAAAGTTAGTGGTAAATTAGAACCTCTAGGATTTTACTCAAAAAAGCTCACTGACACTCAAACAAAATACAGTACTTATGATAGGGAACTTTTAGCAATATACATGGCAATAAAACACTTCCGCCATCTAGTAGAAGGCAGAAAGCTAACAGTCCTAACAGACCACAAGCCATTAACATTCGCTCTATCTAAAAAGGTGTAGCCTTCAGACTCACCTAGGCGATTAAGACAATTAGACTTTATTTCTCAATTTTGTGATAACATCGTGTACATAGAAGGTGACAAAAATACAGTCGCCGACGCATTATCCCGCGGGTCGAGGAGATTATCGTGCCATCATTATTCGATTATCAAAAGTTAGCCGAACTACAAAAAAGCGATTCGGAATTAGAAAATCTACACAAACACGATAAACTTCAATTCAAATTAATCACCATGCCCAATTCGGAGACAAAGATAGCCTGCGAAACATCAACAAATGACATACGTCCTTATCTACCTATACAATTCCGGGAACTCGCCATCAAAACTTTACACAATGTGAGTCATCCTGGCGTCGCAGCTACCCAACGCTTAGTTAACCCTTAAGTGCATAGTTTATCAAAAATGATAACTGACTTTTTCATACGCATAACTTCCGAATAAAATATATTTAAGTAACGAAACGTTTCTGGACGACTGTTTACGTGTCATTCTTATAATCTGTCAACATGACAAAATACTATCTGGGCTGTGATTGGTTGAATTTGACATTACAAGCTGCAAGGTCGTAATACTTACATGGGTACGAATTAGAATATTTATATCGGTTCATATCTAGTATAAAATAACGGTTATTTACAAAAAAAAAACTTTCTGAAAGGTAACAATCTATATTTTGTTTTGATATGTTTATTTTACAACTGAATACTGTGGCATGGTACTAAATTTGCTTTGGAATATTGTTATCAAAAATGATAATCTATGCATTACCGGTGTAAGTTTTTCTTACTATGGATGTACATAATTATTCTTACATTGCTATGTTTTTGGAGCAATTTTTATGTCTTTTGGTGTTGGGTTGCATGGTTTTATTATGGTTTTAGATCTCTATTGATACGACATAGAATATGAATGACAGAGATATTGAAACACTATTATCTCAACTGGAAAACGGCGACATCTCTGAGGATGAAGCAAACATCGATGAAGATGCTCTGGATTACTATGACAATCTAAATGAATTGCTCGAAGACCTTGAAGATGTGGAACAGGAAGTAGAAGAAGAACAAACAGAATACTAATCAAGACTGTGATCCCCCATTAGTGTCTGATGATATGTCAGAAATTGAATCAAGGTCCACTAATTATACTCAAGTAAAAAATTTAGTTTGGAAAAAGAAAAACATGCCTTTGGTTGATCAAGCTCTTACCTTTCTTGGGGTCACAGCCTATCCTCAACATATTTTAGATTTATCCACTCCATACCAATTTTTTTCTTACTTTTTTGATCAAAAGCTACTGGAATTGATCATTGCTGAGACGAACAAATATGCTGTACAAGTGAATCCAAATTTTTCCGACCCCATCAACTTATTAGAACTTCGTAAATACCTTGGCATCTTGATATACACTTCAGTATATCATTATCCTAGCATCAGATCTTATTGGGCACGAGCTGTACAATTCCATCCAATTTCAGAGACAATGACGGTAAACAGATTCGAAAAGATTCGCCAAATAATTCATTTCAACGACAACAGTAACCACCTACCTGCTGACCATACTGAGCACGCTCGATTACATAAAATACGTACAGTAGTAGACCATCTCAATAACCGATTCATATCAGTTCCGTTTGAACATCGCCTGTCATTAGATGAACAGATGTGCTCCACTAAAATTGGCCATTTTATGAAGCAGTATTTGCCGAAGAAACCACACAAATGGGGATTTAAATTATACGTGCTTTGTTGCCCAATGGGCTATGCCTATAATTTTGAAATTTATTCAGGGGCTACTAATACCCAAAGACTACCAAATGAACCCGACTTAGGAGTAGTTTCGAATACAGTCATACGTTTGCTTCGACCAGTACCGAGGAATGCAAATCATATAATATATTTTGACAATTTCTACACAAGTTTGTCACTATTCCATTACTTATTCAAAGAAGGTATTTATTGCTTTGGGACAGTACAGAAAAATAGACTGGGAAAAACATGTAAACTGTCTGATAAAAAAGATCTTCTCAAACCATCAGTGCCGAGAGGATCGTATGATGAAAATGTTACTACCTTTGATGGGGTTGAATTTTCGGCCACTAGCTGGAAGGATAATAAATAGGTTTTACTGCTCTCCACGTATGTGGGTTCAGAACCTGTAAACACGGTAAAAAGATATGACAAAAAGCAGAAGAAAAGCATTGCCATACCTATCCTGCCCAAATGCTATCCGCGAATACAACGCGAGTATGGGCGGTGTCGACACTATGGATAGCTATTTGGGTCGATACAGAATTAGAATGAAATCCAAAAAATGGACAAATAGACTCTTTTATCACCTACTAGACATGTCTGTGATAAATAGTTGGATTCTGTATAAAAACGTTTTGTTGAAGAAGGGTGCGAATCCTAAGAATATTTTAAAACTTGCTGACTTCAGGACCGAACTAGCGGAAACTTTGTGTAAATATGGCAGCACATCGGAAAATAAAAGAGGTCGCCCAAGTTTGAATACTGCTGCAGGCCCTGTAAACAAGCAAAAGAGACCAAAGATAGGTGCTCAAACATTACCTCCTGATGACGTACGTTTTGACGGTGTCGGGCATGAAAAATCTTATGGTTCCAAAAGGAACCAGTGTAAATATGCCCAATGTAAAAAACTTACGTCAGTAATGTGTGAGAAATGTCATGTGTCACTCTGTGACATTAGAAATATTAACTATTTCAGGGTTTTCCACACTAATTAATTTTTGTTCTTTTTTATGATCTTGCTGCATAATTTATCAAAAAGAATGATTTTTTTTTTTTTCCTGTTTTTTAGGGACCTCATTTCGTAATAATTATGTGTATTTTTTCACGAAAATATAAAAAATCATGCATCTAAGGGTTAAATCAAGGTATTTTTGGAGCAGCATGAATACCGATATAAAAAATTACGTCAAAATGTGTGCTCGCCGTCAAAAATGTAAAATTCACCGCCAAACAGTAACACCGATAGGCGAATTTGACAACACAGGAAACCGTTTCGAACACGTACACGTCGACATAATAGGACCACTGCCACCGGCAGAGGATTTGAAATATTGCGTCACCATCATTGACAGGGTGACGAAATGGCCTCAAGTTATACCCGTTAAAGAGATAACGGCTAAAACGATTGCTAAGGTGTTCGTAGAGCATTGGATTGCTCGTTTCGGTTGTCCAATACGTATAACCTCAGATCAAGGTCGTCAATTCGAATCAGACCTATTTCGGCAGTTATTAAAAAGACTCGGCATCGAATGAGTTCGTACAACTGCATACAACCCAAAGGCGAACGGCATGATAGAAAGACTGCACCGTACCTTAAAAGCCGCTATTATGGCCAAATGTTCAAATAGTACACAATGGTTACGCGAATTACCTCTAGTACTCCTAGGGTTGCGCTCGGCAGTTAAATTAGATCTAGGATACAGTCCATCATAATTTTTATACGGCAGTAGTCTCATACTCCCAGGTAACCTATTTCATTCAAAGCCTACAAACAATATCAACAAGAGCGACTACATCAAACAGTTAACTAATTCACTGTCATCCGTTCCCAGCCTGTCATATTCAAGTTCACATAGCAACAACAATAGTGTTTTTGTTCATAAAGACTTATCCATTAACACTCATGTGTTTGTTAGGAATGAAGCACGGCGATCTTTGGTACCACCTTTACAAAGGTTCATATAAAGCAATAAAGCGACATCCAAAATTTTATACTTAGACTGTAACGGCAGGCAAGTCACAGTATCACTTGATCGTCTAAAACCAGCTTATTTATTAGACTTTGATAATGTGCCGGTCCCACGCCAAGAGACCCAAACAACGCCACCCGACATAGTCCCACATCCGGCGAACGTTACGACGTCATACGACACTTCAAGCACTACAACACCGCCGGTTATAACGACATCGGGCCGCATTGTTAAGAAGACCGTGAGATTCGACATGTGAGCCGCCGCCGTCAACATCGTTATCAGCTGTTTACATAACCGTCTAATAACCCTTACCACCACCCATGATGTCACCAGCCGCAGTCATCCTAGTCAGCACAACGGTAACCCTATGTGTACTCTACGTGGGGTGTACCTATTGCAGACGCCGCCGCATCGAAGCCGCCGTCGAAACAACAATCAGCTACGCGATCACTCAATGTGCTAATGGTGTACCACCAGGGACGCCCAACCTATAAACAATCATCGCGAGGGCAAACCATAAACAAACTTATAGTGTAGTGTAAACAATTTCCGTCGAAAACCCGTAAACGCTCTAATATAAGTTAAACAATTGTTCGTAACTCTATTTGTTTATAAATTTATAATTAATGTTTGTAGCTTTTAGTTAGTTCATAATTTTTTATTCTTTTGGGGAGTAACAAATTCAAACTTAATTGTTTAATCTAAGGGGGGAGGATTGTAGCGCGTATTAAATATCTAGAAGGTTTACCCTTGTCAGGCAATTGCACATTATTAAGGGGCAAAATTCAAAGCAAGCACATAAGCCGAAAAATATATTTTGTTTATATTTTATATCATAATTGTGAACAGGGCAGAGAAGCAATTACACAATATTGTTGCAATTGCCTTGTAGGCCGAGGAACAGTGGGTTGCAAGCGTATGACGTAAAACCCGGATGAAAGGACGACGAAAAGACGGTTTGTTGGAGTTGATCAGAAAAAATGCCATTCCCAGATATTACGCTCTTTTTTATAACTCTCTTTAAAGTCGTAGTATAAGCATTAAGTTGATTTTTTTTAAAATTAGATACGTAAGTAAAAAGTTCCTCATCTTAAGACAAGTCCAAAAATTAGATACGAACAATGTTAAAGTAATTTAAGTTTAACTGAATGTTGTTGTTGATTATTTTATTTCTTAAGTACCTAGTTAAGCTACCTACAGTAAATGTTGTGTCTATTTAACTATAAATTAAAAGGCTGATGATAAACTTAAATGTGGCCTATAGCCGCATTTGTGTGCTGGGTTGGCGGGGAATGAAACCACTGGAGACTTCTTGCTTCTATATTTGGAGTACTTTATTCTAGGTAGCTCGCCGCTAAAATGTGTCGAATGACAAAAATGTTCCTATTTTTATACAATTTTGCAAGGATTTTAAAATATCGATTTGACCAATCATAATTATAAAAAAGCGCGAGTAAAAGCGTCAGCTAATTAGAGATAGGCACAATATCATAAAAAACGCGCGTAAAGCATCAGCCAATCAGAGCGAGGCACTATATTGAACATTTTTACCTTAAAATACCTCGACCCTTTACCGTAACGAGGACCGCGCTACATTATTTGCGTTTTTTGCTAACTTTATTACATTTACATAGGTTAAACTATATATAATCGGACTCAATGCAATAAGAACTATCTAAGAAAAATATAAAATTAACTAAGACAATATTAAATATAACATAAACACTTGGACTACTGGTTACCCCTAGTACTCAATTACACAACTAATACGAATTATTAAACTATAGTAAACTTATTCACTTTGTACTGTCTTATGAGTGTCTATGTATCAGTTTATATACACTATTCTATGATGTACACTGTTCTATCACTTGTCCCGCACAATAAAAAAAATATTTTCAATAATGACTTAATTTCATTAAAAACTCATCTGAATAAAATACTTATTAGCAACATAGACTTACGTTTAAATAATGCAAAAAATAAATAATTCGTTATCTGGAATAACGCCACAAGTGATACCCTATTGTTGAAAACTTGAAATTATTACAAATAACAAAAGTTCTTGCATTTTAGTCTTGTATTTTAGTTTTACATTTAAACTGATAAATCAGAAGAAGATTTAACATATACGAGGTGCATTCAATAAGTACCTAGCCTCATCGCCAGAGGACGCTGTAGTTTCAAAAGAGTTTTACCACAGTGTAGCACATTCTTTTTTAATTCTTTTTTCAAATTTTCATTCCAATCCCTTCATTTTTTTTAATTTGACAACTTATGGAAGCGAACGTGTCGATCGGTTTTACAAAAATGGAAAAAGAGCAATATCGTTCGGTGATTCGATTCCTATTTTTGGAAGGGAAAACGCGCATCGAAATCAAAGAGCGCTTGGATGCTGTGTACGGTGACTCTTCTCCATCGATGGCCACCGTCAAGAATTGGTTCAACGAGTTTGCACGTGGCCGTACGTCGGTTTTTGATGAACCACGTCCAGGTGCACCGAAAACAGCTGCTACGGAGGAAAACATTAAAAAAATCCATGATCTCGTATTGGCAGATCGCCGATTGAAGGTTCGGGAGCTAGCTGAGACTGTAGGCATTTTAGAAGGAACAGTGCATCATATTCTTCACGAGGAACTCGGCATGAGAAAGCTGTCGGCGCGATGGGTGCCGCGTTTACTCACACCAGAAAACAAGCGCAACCGTGAGACCACATCGGAGACGTGTTTGGCGCTGTTTAAGCGGAATCCAGCGGAGTTTTTGCGTCGTTTTGTGACCGTCGATGAAACCTGGATCCACTGGTACACACCAGAGACCAAGGAGCAATCAAAACAATGGATCCAGACCGGGGAACGTGCTCCGAAGAAGGCGAAAACTGTAAAATCGGCCGGAAAAGTTATGGCCACCGTTTTCTGGGATTCACAAGGTGTGATCTACATCGATTACCTCGAGAAGGGTAAAACAATTACAGGGCTTTACTATGCCGATTTATTGGGCCGATTCGACGCCGAATTAAAGAAAAAACGACCCCATCTGGCGAAGAAAAAAGTGCTGTTTCACCACGACAACGCACCGGTTCACACGTCTGCCGTTGCCATGGCCAAATTGGTCGAATTACGCTACGAATTGCTGCCCCATCCACCGTATTCTCCAGATTTAATAATAATATAATAATAATAATAATAAATCTTTTATTACTCCCAGAAATGCACGAATATTACAATGAACAAGAAACAAATAAACAAAATGGCTTAAGCTAAGTGATTCACAGTAAAAAAAGACCCTGACCTCTAAACTAGGTAAAAACCTGTATCTTAGAAGTCAGTGTACCTTCAAATTATACATGGATATAATAAGCTTATAATTTACCTAGATAGGACACGATGATATACAAAGTAAAATATTAAGAAACAAACATAAAAGATACATTGCAGAGTTAGGCTGGTGTATAGGGAAATATAATAAAAAGCAGGGACATAATAAAAGAAAGAAAAATAAAACTGATTTTGATTAACTAATTGGAGAAGTGTGTGTTTGTTATTTAGTGAGTGAGAGTATTTGTGAGTAAGTGTAGTGTGTGAGTAGGTGTTTGTAAAAGTGTGTTTTGAGCGAGATGTATGTATATTAAATTCGACTTAGGGATGTATTTAATTTTCAGCTATAAAATCCTATATGTTGAGGTTGGAATAGTTTCCAATCAAAAGAGCCTCAGTCATACGGTAGGTAAGTTTTTGGAGATATTGTTGTAACTCAGATTTACACTGGTATTTAGTTTTAGGGAAAATTTTTAATAATTTATTTAACTGGTTGTAAAGTTTCGTACTGTTGACGTTATAATGCCTTTTAGCGAAGGAAGTCTTACACGACTCTAACGGGAAAACTGTGTTTGACCCTACCTTTTGGCTCTGATAACGGACGAGTTGAGTGCTTACGAAGCATGGACTGGAGGATATACAGTTGCCTGACTGAAAGCACTTTGGATTCTGCATATAACTGTGCTGTAGAGTATCTCAACGGCCGAGATAGTAGGACTTTCAGTACGGCTCTCTGAGCTCGTTCTAGTCGTACAAAATTATTTTCACTGGCTCCACCCCAGGCTGGAATACAGTACACTAAAATGGATTGGCACAACGCGTAATATACGACTTTAAGGGTGTCTGTATCGGCAGAATTGCGTAATTTTTTAAAGACGTATATGAGTTTGCGAGTTCTACTCGCCAGTGAGTGCAGGTGTTTATGCCAATTCAGATGTTGATCGATGTGTACACCTAAATACTTAACAGTAGGTGTCTTGGTAATTTCAGAGCAGTCACAAGAGGTGGAAGACGAACATGTGTGCATTTTAAGAGATAAAGATGTAGGTGGACTTAAATTTGATCTGATGGCGAAAGGCATGCAGAGCGTTTTACTTACGTTTACTGTTAAAGAGTTATTACATAACCATTTCATTACACAAGCAAGTGCCATTTCGGCGTTACGATAGCATTGAGCCCAGTCTCTTCCATCAATCAACAGAGAAGTGTCATCGGCGTATGAAATAATTTTACAGTTATGGATCGGCAACTGACACAGCTCATTGATGTATATCAGGAAGAGGGTAGGGCCCAAAATGCTTCCTTGTGGTACACCGTATTCGATCGGGAGCTCATCACCAACATTTTGCCCAATTTTGACCACCTGTGTACGACTCCGTAAATAATCCCTGAAGATTTCCAATACCACTCCCCGGATTCCAATGGCTTCCATTTTACTCAACAATACTGGCGCGGAAACGGTATCAAAGGCCTTAGATAAGTCGATAAAGATACCTAAGCATTTTTGCTTATTGTCAAGAGTCCTTACAGCATGGTCAGACAGTGCCATAATGGCATCTTCGGTACTCATTCCCTTGCGGAAGCCGAATTGGTTGGGAGCTATAATATGATTGGCATTAAGGAAGGAGACTAGGCTCTTGTTTAAGACTCGTTCCAAGATCTTTGACATTGAGGAGAGAACCGAGATAGGTCTGTAATTGTTAACCTCGTCTTTGCGTCCAGCTTTATGAACAGGGTGAACTATGGCCCTTTTAAAGACTACTGGGAATACGCCAGATGAAATGGCAAGATTGCATACATGTGTAATGATGGGAACCAAGACGTTGCGTGTAGCTTTAATTACGTTAATGGGGATGCCATCCCAACCAGTAGCGGAATCGGGCTTGAGGCTCATTATAATGCCTTCCACATCAATATCTGTAGTTTCAAGAAGAACCATAGATCGACCAGACTTGGACAGTGTTGCACTAGGTGCGGAGGATATTGGTCTTACTTTGGATGCGAGATTTTTACCAATACTAGCAAAATATTCATTAACTAGATTTAGTGAGGACCGTGGACATACGGAAAGGCTTAACAATTCGACGGGGGGAGGAGTGCATGAATTAAAATCGGCCACTTTTTTAACCACATCCCATGTTGCCTTCATATTATTTTTTGCTTTGGAGAATTCTTCTTTTTCATACGCGCGTTTGAGTTTTCTTAACAAAGTGTTGCAGTAGTTGCGATAACGAGTATATGTAATACGCAAACTTTCATTATCGCTACATGTTTTTAATTTTCTGTGCATGCGGTCGCGGTGTCGGATACACCGTAGTAAGCCAGGTGTAATCCAAGGCTTAAGAGTTCTATTTTTCCTGGGGACTTTAAGTTCGTGTGTATTTTCCTTTATGATGGTAGACAGACCACATATCAACTCCTCCGCGGCTATGTTTGCATCTTGCATCTGTAGGATAGGAGTCCAGTCATTTCCATTAATAGCCTCTATAACTGAATTTCTATTTATCTTACATTTGGTACGAGGCAAGTTACTATATCTATTGTTGGTTTGCAGAAATAGTAGAAGAGGTTCATGGTCGGTAATAGACGATTCAATGACAAATGCTGTGGCGGAAAGGTTAGTTTTTAAGAGGATATGATCCAAACAACTAGAAACACGCGTGGGATACAGATGTGCGGCGAGAAGTCCATGCGCAGCAGCACAGGATAGATACTCGTCGGAGTTAGTATCATTGTTACTGTCACTGATGTCGATATTAATATCACCGATCAGGACAACAGACTGTGTGGGAAGCGTGAGCACTTTGTCTAGACTATCGATGAAATTGTTTATGTTTCTATAAGAGGGAGAACGATATACAGCAACTATTGAGACGGTCTCCATAGTACAGATAAGGCAGTTGGCATCAGCGAAAACGGGTTCTTTTATTTCATGCTTTATAAAAGATTTAATGTAAATTGCGCATCCGTCGTTTTGGTTATAAGTGTTTTTGGTATAATAGGAGGTATAACCGTCTAGAGTAGGTAAGTGAGATATTTTGCTTAACCAACATTCAGATAGTACAATGACATCACAATGAAAACCTAGGAGTTTCATTAACACGGCTATTTCGTCAAAGTTTTTATTAATGCTCCGAATGTTAAGATGTAGTATTTTCAGTCCCTTTTTTGGATCTGTGATATACCGCGCGCACATTTCAGGTATACATTTATACGACTTGGCAACACTCAGTGAGTCTAATTCGTGATCTATATTACTATTTTGACTAGCCATTTGTTATATAAAGTATCCAAAACCAACGCAACATGTGGCACACAAAAAGAAGCGGCAATGAAAACTTCAAAGTCAGGCAACTGAATGAGTATGATATGAGAGCTATAAAAATACGGCAGAGAAATAGGCGTGGGCAGAACCTACAATCAATATAAACTAAAAGTGTATATACTACATGGCGCTCCTGTGCAAAGAAAAGGAAAAACTTACGTGAGTAGTTGTGAGTGTGAGATGCTGAACTTAAACTAAGAAATACACTAAAGAAGTCGAATGAAATGATTATTCTTATGATTATAAAGAGTCATTGTTGCACTTCCAATTCACGCAGTGTCTGCTCCGATTTTATGAGAATCTGTTTATCGCCTTCAGTTTTCCGTAGAAATACATTCTCGTTATTGGTCCAGCAGAACTGATATTGTTTCAGCTTAGCAAATTGCCTTGCGACAAAGAACAGCTTCCTAGAGCTTGGGGGGAGATACTCCGCAACATATATTGGGTTTCGGTTCCCATCGATACCTATGTTATGAGTACTCAAACGATCTTCCTTATTAAGTTTCCTATTGAAATCACGAACTGCAGAGAGCATCTGAGTTTTTTTCTGGACACTGGTAAATTCAGTTACGATCGGCCTAGTTGAACCCTTTTTCCCAGGGAGCCTGTATATGTCCCGTATTTGCATGGTGTCAATAGGTACATTCACTGCTGCTCCCACTTTAGTAACGATGACGGCCAGTTCCGTAATAGATTCTTTTTCTTTCAACGACGGTACATTTCGAATCTCGATAGTGGATGAACGCGTTGACAGCTGGAGATCTTGTAGTTTAATTTCTAACATTTGAATACTGTGTCTATAAGCTTGCTTTTCACCTTGTAATGTCTCAATTTGTTTCATCATGTCGTCATATTGTGAGCTGATAAAACCGACTGTCTTCTCAATCTCCATATTTGATTTCTGGATAGCGTTATTTTGAGATTTTAATTCTGCTATTTCGGATACAAGCCGCGTCATAGATAGGCTCTGGTCATCCAGAAATTTCTTGAGATGAGCTTCCTGATCGTTTTTCCACTTCGTAAGCATTTGGAGAATCTCGTGTTTAAACTCCAGCAGCTCGTTGGTAGGTGATAACTCCGCTCGAGGACGTTTGTGACGTGTAGAAGTATTTACATTTTCAAATGGGCTGCTGGAAAGTGATTGCGGTATGTCCGAATCCGAGGATACTTGCACTAACTTATTGTTATCTGCGGGCGTCGCCGGTGGGGACCTCGGCAAGCGGGGCATCACGCAGCGCAAGCCAACGCCAAACGTATATTTTACTCGGTAATAGTACGAGTCTTCTTGAGTAAAGGAGCTGCGTGTACGTCATGAGATCACGGTCAGTGCGGTCACTAGCGCGTAAGCGGGACAGCAATTATGACCACTATCTCTGTCCAGCACGGGGGCGTGGTCAGCTAGGCAAGCACGGCGCGGCGCAGTTCGGAAGTAAGAATGAATAAAAATAAATTACTAATTTGTCGGTAAACTATACCCTAAGACTTGGCCCTAACGGCTTAAAGTTGCGATTGCACTATTAACAACTATTTATAAGAACTGATAACACGTCCACTCTCGGCAAAGGTCACGGGCGAAGGGGAAGAATTTGGCCCCTTGTGACTTCTTTCTGTTTCCTAATCTGAAAAAATCACTCGCCGGGAATAGATATGGATCGAATGAGGAGGTCATCGCCGCCACGGAGGCCTATTTTGCAGAGTTTGACAAAAACTATTTTTCGGACGGATTAAAAAAGTTGGAGCATCGCTGGGCTAAGTGTATCGAACTAAAAGGAGACTATGTTGAAAAATAAATTCCCACTTTTCCAAAATTTTCGTTTACTTTTTGTAGGCTAAGTATTTATTGAATGACCCTCGTATAGTCAATGTTTCAATGTATACTGTAACATACATTTTTTAATTTTTTAAACTTTAAAATCATCGTACCCAAAAATTGGTCTTTTTAATTACGTCAAACTTCTGGCAAACAATCAATATTTTGTTTTATTTGTGTCCATGTTGGGCCAACCTTGTATGGGAGCGTTATCCTACTTCTTTACCTACAGCAGCATTCGCAAAAACATACAATTGACTAAATCAATGTTCTGACTTAAAATTTAAAAAAAGAAAGAACAAAACAATCTTAATCAACATTCTTGCAAAATTTATATTATCATCCTTCTTCTTGAACATTTTATTCTTACTCTTCATCTGTGGTATCTTCATCAAACACAGTAGCATCTGGTAAACGATCGACAATACCATCTTCGGTCTCAATTTTCACATAACAGTCATGGTACTCCTCTGGGATTGCTCCTTTGGAACATAGTTTTAACAGATCCGCTTTTTTCGATTTTAATGGTAAAATCTGCTATTACAAGTTAATACGAATTGCCATTCTATTATATTTTATAGCATTATGTAAATTATCGTAGAGTAAAAACTACTATTTTGGTTAAGTAGGTACGATTTTATTCTATATTTAAATTCTGCTTAGAAATTTTCACTAAAGTTAAAAACCATTAACTCCTTCTAGTACATTTTGCACGTAGATCGTCAAAACATGTACCAAAGAAACGTTCAGAATGAAAAGATATATTAAGTTAACACGTTGCGGGACGCACTGAATAAGCAGTAGATTTTTTGAAGTTGAAAAATGACAGTACGGGCACCGCCGTACAATTTTAAACTCTTCTAAAGTGAGGTACGGGCATTACAGCGAAATTTCGTATATAGGAACAAGGAAAACCGTTTTTACTGTCGTATCACATCAATCCCTCATACGTATAGAAGCATTAGAACGCACAAAGTCACACATTGAAAATATATGTGTTAGTGCGTTTTCTATGAAGTCTTCGCACGCACACTACGGTTATGCCCGTAATCGGTCTATAAAGATTCTATGCGACGGCTCGAGTAGTGTCACGCCACGCGCGGTTGAATAAAGTTGTGTTCGTCGACTTTCGCGCCATTTTTTGTTCACCATATTTATGGACTAACGTGAGTATTTTGACTGATATTTGTATTTACAATAGTTTGTTATACACTTAGGCTAGCAAACAAGGTTATGTAGACAGATAAATCTATTTCAAAGGCGAGTATTCGGATGTGTATGTGAATGATCATTTGTTTTGTTTTAGATGGATTCAAATAAAGATTCGAACCGCATTAGTCGTCTTCTGGAAGTAGTTTCAACGCCGGAATCCAGCAACAATAATGAAGACCCGTACCACGACGATGGAGGAGAGTATGATTCTGACGACGACTATCGTCCATCTGCTGAATCAGATTCTACCGACGATGAAATTGGCTTCAATGGAATCTCAGCGCGCCACCGCCGCCGTTATCATTCGTCGTCAAGTAGCGATAACAATGCGCCGGTAAGTCCATCCCTGCAGTATCCAGCCCTTCAGTCAGAACAGCCCGTTGCCCAAGGAGCCAGTGATTTATTGCAGCCTACCGACATGGACCTCTCCTTTCAGTCTCCAGAGATGGAACAGCCTGGCGCACAACCTGCCAATGATAATTTTCACGATATGGATATTTTCGTTCCGTCTCCAGAGGCTACCGATTCAGAGCAGCTCCAAAACAATGAAGAGTGGTCGCAAACAACTATACCTATCGCTGATTTCCACTTTGAGGAGTCCTCATCGGGACCAAGATTTGATGTAAATAGTATTCAAACGCCACTAGATATGTTCAAATTGGTTTTTCCGGAAAGCCTAATTGATTACATAGTTGAATGTACTAATAAATATGGTGAAAACCTAACTGGTCAAGGTGGGCCACGCACTAGGAACAGTCGTCACTATAAATTCCGACCTGTGGATAGGCAGGAAATATTACCTGTTTTCGGCCTATGCCTTCTACAAGGGCAATTGAAATTCCCCCTTAGACGGAATTTTTTTTCTAATGATCTGCTGTACTACCATCCGTTTTTTTCAACTTGTAACATCTGGTAGAAGGTTTGAACAAGACATAAGATCTGTGTGTAGCGGATGCTCAAGCAAAGGGAGAACACAAAGTACTTGATTTTATAAAAGCTCTGAATAATAACTTCCAGCTTATCTACGGTCCTTCGAAAGAATTATCCATAGATGAATCACTTATTCTATTTCGGGGTAGAATAATCTTTCGTCAATACATAAAGTCTAAGAAAGCGAGGTATGGTATCAAATTCTACGTCCTCACAACTGCGAGCGGTTATGTCCTTGATATGATTATGTACCATGGTAAAGATGCATCTGCAGAGACAGGAAAGAAAACTCAAAATATCGTGCTGAAATTATTGGAACCATAATTATGTGCTCAAAGGTCACCATGTTTTCATGGATAATTTTTATAATTCAGTGGAGTTGTCGCAAAAGTTACTTGATTTGCGGACACACTCTTGTGGGACATTGAGAAAAAACCGTAAAGGCAACCCAAGGGCACTAACATGTCTAAAACTAAAAAAGGGAGATTATTACTGGTAACACAAAGGCCAAATTTATGTTTCGATGTGGAGAGATAAAAGACCGGTTTATACAATTTCTACTCGGGATCACCCAAAGCTAGAACAAGTACCAAATCGACATGGTAAATTAGCAACTAAACCCGCCGAAGTAGCTGCTTACAACACTTTTATAGGGGGAGTAGATAGGGTCGATCAGATGACTTCATATTACTCATCCCCCCGCAAAAGCATAAGATGGTATAAGAGGGTTATCTTTCACTGCCTCGATCTAGCCGTCTGGAATGCATTTTATCTGTATAAGACTTATGTGAAAAAGCATCGAAAATATAAGTCTATTGAGTTCAGAGACCAATTGATAAAGGAAATGTGTCAGATTTCTGGTGATATAAAAGGTCCCGATGTGGTAAGAAAAGATGATGTTTACAGCAGCCGAAGATTTAGGCAAAATGTTGTTGAAGAGTGTAGCGTCGCTGTTATGAAAGGTCACTGGCCAGTCATGATGCCACCTCCAACCTCAGATGGCAACAAAAGAAAATTGAAATATTTAAATTGCAAATTGTGCACTAAGGTAAACAAGCGAAAGGAAACTAAATATATCTGCAAGGGATGTGTGAAAAGAACACCTTTGTGTCCTGAGTGTTTTGAAGATTGGCACATTTTGCATATTCAGCAAGATGCAAATAATCGGGAAGACTAGATTTATGGTCAATTTAATTGTTCTGATTACATGGCACTGATTAGAAGTTTCTTTAATTACTGTTTTTGAGTATTAGATATTAGATACTACATTATGTGATTCAATAAATGCTAAGTATTCTTTTAAATTTTGGTTTTATTTTGAAAACAACTTAAATTCCTATAATACTGCAATAGCCGTAGCATCATATTTTGAGACCGTAAAATATTTATAAAATACGGTACGGCTATAGCCGATTACGGGAATAGCCATAGTGTAATTTTAACATGTCATTTATGCATAATTAAATGACAGTACGGCTATAACCGGCATACGGCTATGAAAGTACTATCGTTGTATTATTATTCTTTAGTATTGCTCTAAGTAAGTACGGATATAGCAGTGCTCGTAACTTGTATGGGCAATTTTACTGTCATATCGCAAAATTTCAAAAAGTCATTACCGTCCCGCAACATGTTAATACCTTTTAATCTAAGATATAAATTTAAAACAAGAATTATGTTTTAATACTTGCTTGTAAGTCTCAATTTAAAGGAAAAGTCCTACTTTAGTGGTTGTTCCCATTCAATATCTTTTTAACTATGCACTATATTGTAAAGTAGGTTTTACCATTAGATAGCTCTTGTTTTTTAAGGTAAACTGTATTTTTATCTCAGTATTACAAAAATTTATACTTAGTCGGTTTTTCCATTAACATGACGATATACAACATAAGGACATTGGGTGATCTTATCACAAAAAGCAATCTTAAGACAACATTTGTATGGATTGACAGTAGACAAAAAGAGAAGGATTTAGATTTTATAATTGGTACCCTCTGCAATGCCATCCTAGAGACAACGGTGACATGATATCTAGTGTATTTAATTACACCAACACCATGGGAATGGAACACGGCAACACGGCTTGGTGGCAAAAATAGGTATGGTTTCCGTGATCACCCCTCAACTAGGTAGTCGTTTGTTGTTTTACTGCAGCGCATAGTCCTCCTCTTACTTGTTCTACCTGATATATTTAAACGAGGTCAAATAGCAAGGTTCTAACGCGAAATAGCAAAAAAAGTATCAGTAAGTACCTGAATCCATGCCTGAATCTTTGTATATCTGATGTCACCATAGTTTTCTTTCTTCTTGCAATTGCCCAGGGACTTACATATTGCTACTCCAGCAGGCTTAGCACGAGCACCAATTTGTCAACGGAAAAATAGACATGATGTACAATAGGAGAAAATAGCTATGTTTTTCTATTAATTATCACAGTTATGCGTTCTAAACGAAGAAGAAATATTCTTCATAAAAAGTCTACGTATAAATGGACCTAGACAAAGATCGTTAAAAACAGACAGAAACGAACGACAAGATTGACAATTTGACAGCTCGTAGAAGGACATCTAGGTTACATTCCGAATTCGAAAATTAACGCTGGGAGACTGTGAGCGCTGACAGGTTGCGTTGCGAGTTTAAATTACGGGACAATTTCCTTTAAGTACATGACTAAGACAACTAAGAGTTGTCAACAATTCGGAACGCTTGGGAGCACGTTCTGAAAGTTTCAAACCTCAGAAGCGTTAGGGTATTTATGTTCTGTGCTCACAAGTTTGCGATGTGGATAACTCGCCTTATACAATAAAGACTGATTGATTATCCAATAAACACTTTCAACCAATATTCACATCTCTAATAACCGGACCAAATCACCAAAGAACCAAAACAGACAAAAACAAATCGAACATTAGGTGTAGCCACAACTTATCGCGATTAATTTTACAACGGCATTCACATTACCATTTGACTTTAGGCGATAACTCGGTTGGTGGTCAAGTGTGGCCACTGAATTAATCACTTTACTATCTTTGGACTGACTAACGCGTTGTATTTCGCGATGTTTGGCATTGACATTGACCATAGTGTGTCCCCAGCATTAGAAGTACTTTTTTCTTTGGTTTTTTTCTTAACTCACATACAAGCAAAGACTACAATTGTATACTGGCAACATACAAGTCTTTTGAAAAGCCACATATTTTTACCGGACGGTATATTCTTGTCTTGACGTTGAGAAAACACCACCTAGAGGGTAATTTATAGGTAAACACTGTTTCATTTTAGAAGATACATTACTTTTATAAAATACATTTTATGAGGGAGGTTATCTGACGAACGGAAACCACCTTTCTAGTTTAAAAGTATATTTGGAATACAAACATTGGGAACGAAAACCCTAAATATCATTATCTTTCGCGTAACAATAATGGCGGCACGGCGTAGGCACGTGGCGACTTGCGCGGGATAATAACACACGCGTCTACGCAGTAAGCGTGCGGGCGGCGGACTGGTGCGCAGTGACATGCGCGTTTGACGCAACGGTCCAGCGAGGGAAAGAGACAACATTTAGTCCCTGTACCGTGGCGGCATGCGACCGCGGGTCGCTCGCATCGGACGCGATTGTGATTGGTTTGCTACATACTCCCCCTCCAGTCCTGGAGAACGCCCTCGGTCCTGGACTGGTACATTTACAGCAGCATTAGCTGGACGTCCGCGATTTCGTTTAGGAATAACGGGTTTTGGTAAGGAGTCGTAGCTACCTCGGTAACGTGTAAGGTCTTCGGAATGATACTTCCCTATATCTACATTTGGTTGTTCAGTGCTCGCGATGGTGTACGTTGTTGGACTTACCTGTTTAGTGATTTGGTAAGGGCCATCTCGGCGAGGGTAGAATTTAGAAGTGAGGTCTTTTGACCCTTTGCTCAATAAATGAGATTTAAGCATCACTAAATCACCTACCTCGAAGGCGTCAGATGGTCGGCGTGAAGCGTCGGCGTACTGCTTTGTCTTGTCCTGCTGGATCTCGACGCGTTCTCGAACAGCTGACAGTGAATGCAGGAAGTTTTCAAGGTAGGGAGTCACTTGTGGAACAAAGTTTTCTTTGAACTTGATGGCACGAAGGTCGTGAACGACCTCTGTGGGTGACCGCATCTCTCTGCCAAAAGTCAAATAAGCCGGTGACTTACCTGTTGTGCGACATTTCGCGCTATTGAGGGCAAAACGGATCACTGGTAACTTCTTGGGCCATGAGGTGTGGTCATCAGCCACGAGGTGGGCCAGCATAACTTTAAGGTCGCGGTTTTTTCGCTCTGCAGGATTAGCTTGTGGATGATACAACGGTACAAAATTTTGTTTGATATCTAGGACTGACATACATTGTTGCATCACTGCGGAAACGAACTGAACACCGTTGTCCGAAATAATCCTGCGAGGTAGACCGAACCGCATGAAATATTCCTCGATGAGGACCTGAGCGCAGGCTTCTGCTGTCGCTTCTTTTAGAGCAAACAGCTCTGTCCATCGGGTAGCAGTGTCTTCAATGAGAAAGACCCACCGCTCCCCCTGGTCTCCTTCCGGAAGTGGGCCGAACAGGTCCATGGCCAACACTTCGTTTCGCTGGCTCATTCCAGGTGTCTGGAGTAGGCCTGGGGGTTTGGCGTTGTTGGCCTTATATCGCTGGCAGTGGATGCAGGCTAAGACATAATCAGTGATTATTCTCCGCATCCCTGTGAAATAATACAGCTGTGCTACCTTCTGGTATGTTCTATCGATACCTGGGTGGCCAGCTGTTTGAGAGTCATGTAACTCCTTCAAAATAGCGGCAACTTGATCAGCAGGCACGACTAACTGAGGGGATTCACTCTCGGAATCCGGATTGAATCGATACAGGACTCCTTGATCCATGAGGTAACCTCTTTCTAACCATCTTTGAGATGCAACATCACCAGGTTCTTCTAGTTCCTTAATGATCTTGTTCACTTCAGGGTCCGAGGTCTGTTCCAGGCGAAGCTGACTAGGTGTCTTCGTGGGAAGATCGCAGATGACTGTGCAAATACCGCAACAGTCGCTTGTATCACTGGAACATATCGGTCTACTCAGCGTGTCTGCTACGACATTCGCCTTCCCTGGAGTATATTCGAATTGAATATCAAATGATTGTAGCTTCAGAGCCCAACGGACTAATCTGCCTGCTGGTGATTTAAGTGATAACAACCAGCGTAGAGGCTGATGATCACTTCCAATCACGACTGGTTGACCGTCTAGGTAAGGCCGAAAACGCTCCACCGCCCACACTACAGCGAGTGCTTCACGCTCCGTGGTGGAGTAGTTGCGTTCCGCTGCGTTGAGGAGTCGGCTGGCATATTCAATTGGCCTTTCCTGATTGCCATCGCCCTGCAATAAAACTGCGCCCAAGGCGTAGTTACTTGCGTCAGTACGCAGAATGAAGGGACGACTGAAATCGGCTTGCACCAGTATTGGAGCTGTGGTCAGTAGACTTTTCAGCTCATTAAATGCTTGGGTCTGTTCTGAGCCCCAAGACCATACTTGACTTTTCTTAGTCAAGCGTGTCAATGGTTCAGCAACTTTTGAGAAGTTGGGTATGAATTTTCTGAACCAAGAACATGTTTGTAAAAAGGTTCTCAGGTGCTTTAGGTTTCCTGGTACCTTCATCTCGAGAACAGCACTCACCTTCCCTGGGTCGGTGGAAACACCGTTTTGTGTAATAACGTGACCGAGATATTTAACACTTTCGCGAGCAAAAGCGCACTTCTCCCTATTCACATGGAGGTTAAACTCGGCCAAACGTTTAAAAACTGCCTCGAGGTCTTGCAGATGTTGTTGGTATCCCTGAGATATAACCAACAGATCGTCTAAATAAGCTAATACAGTTACATCTTGTAACACAGAGCAGGATCGGAGACGATCGATGAGACGCTGAAAGGTAGCGGGCGCGTTGCGGAGACCAAACGGCATTCTTTTAAAACGATAAGTACCTAGAGGACAGACAAAAGCTGTTTTGTCTCTATCAGCTTCCCTTACACTAACCTGCCAATATGAAGATCGAAGGTCTAGCGTACTCATGTAGCAGTCCCGTTTTGTGCTCTGAAGTAGCTCGTCGATGCGTGGCATCGGATATGTGTCAGCTTTGGTGACTGCATTCAAACGCCTGTAGTCAACGCAGAAGCGGATACCACCGTTGGACTTCGGCACCATCAGTGCCGGTGAACACCAAGCCGATTCACACTCTTCTATTATGTCATCCTGTAACATCTTACCTATTTCAGCCTTCATCAGCTCTTTCTTCGAAGGGTTTAGGCGGTAAGGAGGAACAGCAATTGGAGGATGCTCACCTGTATCAATGCGGTGTTCCGCATACGGTGTTGGACCTCCCCCTGCTTTAAAGACGCGTGCGTGCCTGGTGAGGACGCCAGCGAGCGCTTGACGCTCAGCTGGTTTAAGGTGAGTACCTTCATCATCCCTAAGTATATCTGTAGCGGCGCAGGACACGTCACGCGAGGTAGGTTCGAAGCATAAGTTATATTTTACATTTTCACATTTACTAAAATACCAAGCTGCTTTACAAAAATCAATAACTACTCCCGCAGCGGTTATAAAATCGATCCCTAATAACGTCTCGTTATTAGTCGAGTCGGGAAAAATTAAGAATGGAATCATAATAACTGCCGTTTCTAAGCACACCTCTAAGGTGGTGGTAAGTACATCCATCGTACGGATTACACCGTCGGCAAGCTTAACTTCGCGTGTCGAAGAGCTGAGGGGATGACCTTGACGTAGAAGGAGAGTATATAGCGTATGACCCGCAATGCAATGTTTGGCGGCCGTATCAATCAACGCGGTGCCCGAGAACCCCAAAATTTTTATATTAAAAATGGATCGCAACTCGCGACCAATGGAGGGTCCCGTACGGTCGTTACACAAACATATCTCGTTTAAACATATATGGGCATTATCCTTTTGATTTTTTAAATCACTATACAAAACATCATTATCATAAAAATGGACATTCTCCTTTTGATTTTTAAAATTCTTACACAAAACATAATTATTATGAAAATGCACATTCTCCTTTTTATTTTTAAAATCGGTACACAGAAATTCGTTTTGATGTGCAAGGCTTTTACCCTTTTTTATATCAAAATTACTACACACATTTTTCGGAATTTGCGAAATATTAACATTATCAGACTTACACATAATATTAGTTACACATTGTGGGATAGCATCACTCTGTTGTTTACTAAAATTGTTACGCACATTTTCATGTGGAATAAAATCGTTTTTGTCACAAATATAGTCTGACGCGAAATTTTTAGCAACTAAATGAGATTTTACGGAATAAAAACTTTGATCACTACTTTTACTTTGTTCACTCTCACCTTGATTCTGCAACTTACGACAATGTTCTTTGGTGTGGCCAAACCGTCTGCAGTATGTGCAGGACGGCCGTGGCCTCTTTGCCTTGTCGTGCTTCGATGGAAGAGGCGCGGGCGGCGCCGCTGGAACAGGGATGGGGAGCGCGGGCGGAGCGGGCGCATGCTGCGCCACGGCGGCGGGCGCGACATGCGCCGGCGCCCGGACGGGAGCGAGATCGCGCGCGGGGGCGCGGGCGCTATCGCGAGCGGCAGGTTGCGTGGACGTCGGTAATGTTGCCGGCGTTTGTGTTCGACGCTCACTCGCAGTTGGCGTTATATTGTTTATCTCGTCGAATGAATCCTCGATATTCCGTGCGAGACGGAGTAATTCGTGGAAACTGCGGCAATCCTCTCTTCGTAGCCTCTTTCTTATTCTGCTGTGGAGAAGGCCGTAGGTCATGTCTATTTGAGCCGACTCCTTTATATCGCCTTGAGGTAATCGTGCCAACAGGGCGCGGATGCGCGCTACGAAAATATCTGTGTTTTCATTGCCCTGCGGCGTCGCAAACATTTCTAAGTAGATCCGATGAGGCGGCCGGCGATCACCATAGGCACTTATCAGGTTTTCTTTGGCTTCGCGCCATGACGACACAGAGTATTTTATTCCTTGCCACCACGTGGCTGCTTCATCCTTGAATAGGTAGGCTAAGCCGCGCAGAATGTTTGAATCCGTCACCTGCGCACAATCAGCATACGCCTCGATAGCGTCGATAAATGCTTCAATCGACTCCTTCGGTCGGCCGGAGAACGTGGCTTTGCAGCGGGCTAGGGTGTTTTGGCCTAGCAGTGCGAGTGATTCCGGGGTCGATGCACTCGCCCGCGGCATCGAGTTGAGCAACTCCCTAAATGCTTCTGTTTGAGAGCGTTGGAGAGAGGCGATAATAGTCGCCACGTTTTCGTTGGAGAACGTAGCGTTAGCATCGATGCGCGGCGAGGAAGAAAACGCGTCGTCGCCATCTTGGTTGGCGGGCTCTGCGGTCGGCGTGTTTGGTCGCGAGAGGACGGGGAATGCGTCGTTTGCATCTTCCCTCCGAGACAAACTAGCCGCTCTACTCCTGGTCACTGGCATTTTAATTCGTCACTGCACAACTGTCACAACTTTGCACTATTGTCACACGAAAAACTAACGTTGGAGCGCCACATATGAGGGAGGTTATCTGACGAACGGAAACCACCTTTCTAGTTTAAAAGTATATTTGGAATACAAACATTGGGAACGAAAACCCTAAATATCATTATCTTTCGCGTAACAATAATGGCGGCACGGCGTAGGCACGTGGCGACTTGCGCGGGATAATAACACACGCGTCTACGCAGTAAGCGTGCGGGCGGCGGACTGGTGCGCAGTGACATGCGCGTTTGACGCAACGGTCCAGCGAGGGAAAGAGACAACATTTAGTCCCTGTACCGTGGCGGCATGCGACCGCGGGTCGCTCGCATCGGACGCGATTGTGATTGGTTTGCTACAATTTTGAATATAGAATTAGATTTCACACATTCTTACTTTTCACAACACTTTATCTGAAATTACTATCTGCCTCACTCTGTGCTATCTTTCAGGTATTTAATTAAACATCACTGGTGATATGTGGGTGATGTCTACTCATAAGGACTAGGGGGCGACGGATGCAACCAGATCCGTCTCTCCTGGACCCATCTAGGGGGCTGGAAGAGGGCGTTATCCGCCCTCCGCCGACACTCTGTGCGTCTGCTGTGGATGGGGTTAGCGGAAGCAATCTCCAGCTTCTTTTCCGCAGCCTGTGGTATTTGGTCCCTGGGGTGGTCATGGCGTGCCATGTGTTCTGGTGCGCCGGTGATGGCAGTTTTTCCCCTCCGGTAGGGTCCGGTGACGAAAAGCCGCGGCGGATTCGCGGATGGCTTGCGCGTTCCCGTGTTCCCGCCACAAGCGGCACTGGAGGACACCATGGGTAGAGTTTTAGTGAGTTAGAGTCCCACATAACTGCACTATTTCCTCGTGGTAGTGCAGCATGCGTGAGCATTTCACCAAGTAAAATTAAAAAAGGATAACCCAACCTCTTAAACCAAAAGTTTCTTGTTTCCGTAATTCACTTTATACGCAGTCGGGTATTTTTTTAAACATTTTAATTTAATTATTATTGACGTTAATAACACCTTTTTATGAAACCCTTTATTTAATACCCCACGAAACCCCACTCGACGCGTTTTGAGAAAAAAAAAATAAGAATGGCGCCAAAAATCGGCCATTTTAATTTTCACAATTTTAACCGGTAAGAAAAAGCAACACGCTTCCGAAAAAACATTACAAATTAAAAAATAACTTTAATTTAGGAAGTCGGTGTCTTTGGATATATGTAGTAATTTTTTGTCATCGCCTTCTGAAATTAATTAAAGTAATTTTTCAGTTTGTAGTATTTTATCGGAAGTCAGTGTTTTTTATTTACAGAATTATACAAAAAAAAAAAAAATATTATTTCTGAATGGCCATTACCTCTACCATGAACCATTTCAAGGTTATCCATTAATTACCGGAGACCCTGTGTACTATGCTATACAGCAAGTATCAAAATCTCTGTCCGATCCTTAAGAGTATTATGCGGTATTGTTATATCTTTAGGGATATACTGGTGCTAATCAAAGTCCCAATAAAAGCAAATTACAAAATATTTCTTAAAATCGATGTTAAATAGACGGGTGATAGATAGGAGGTTCTAAGGAAAGTGGAAATGACTGTTGGTTTTTTTTTTCTGGGTGGGAAATCATCAAATAACTTCTCCCGCTCTGGGTGGAGCGGGAGGGCGTGTCAGACTTTTACAGGGGCGGCGGTATCTCTTTCGAACAACCCACACCCCCGGCAGGCATCGGCCCTTGCGGGCCCCTCTGTTGCTGCTGACATCTCTTTGAGGCGCGCGTGGAACACAACGCGCCGTCGACCCGGGCTTGGTCCTTACCGGACAGCGAGGTACCCATTACTCGCCGTCCGCAAGCCCGTGCCTACGGTGGCCGTGAGGGCGCATGTACTGCATCTCCCTCACGTGCGCCGCCTCCCTCTTTGCGAGCATAACTGCTTCGCTGAAGGAGGCGACTGCTAGCCATGCCCTCTCGCTCCGTACCATGGCCTGGACCAGGGTCGGACGCGAGAGATCGCCGCCGCCGAACCAAGGGCAACGTGCGACATTCCTTAGTCCGGCTCTGCAAACTTCCCACAACCGAAGAACTTAAAGATTGTTGAAACTGACATTTCAACGGCCGGGAAAATGTTCAAGCGTTCCGTACCGCAAGTTCCGTACCTACATAAACAATACTCAGCTCATAGTATATCCGTTGCTAACCTAACTACGTAGGCGCTTTGCTTTGCATACAAGCAAAGCGTAATACCCATATACGTAACTTTTTAATGGATTTGAGATTATTATTTTTCCCTAGTGAATATAATTAAATAAAAAATAGAAAAAAACTGATCAAAGGCAACACTGATTGCTCGACAAAGTTCACATGTATTACCTACAGTTTTGTTTCAAATAAGCCATCTGAGCGTGACAGTTTTTAAGATCCTTTGTCATGAACCCTGCATTATCACCAAACAAACTTAACGAAGGAAACCTACGCTACGCCATACCTTATGCCTACTCATAGGTATCAGCTGATATTGTTTTGTATGCATACTGATGGGTTGGATCTAGTAGGTATCCTTTGGCAGGAGTTGAGGGTAAAAATGGTGAAAACTGGTAGGGCTTGTGTCTCCGATTATAACACTACCACTCTTATTAAAAGGTAATGCATATTTTTCGAGAAAATTACAAAATAAGTTTCTAACCTCAAATCAGCTAAAAGCGAAAACGGAACGTTAAAATGAGTGATTGACAACACAAATCTGACTGACACAATAAATTGTTTGTAGTGTAAATATCGTGCAAAAACGATAAAACGGAACGTACAAAACAGTTTTTATTAATCATCCTAAAAATCCTGCTTATATGAAAGTTAGTGCACTCCCACTGATCGTATGTGTGTTTATAAGGCAGTTACAACTGTTAAAAGACTTAGGATGCACTAGAGAGCGAAGCAAGATTAGGACTTGGGGCACCCCGACTCGGGGTTTTTAAACCATTGAGCCTCGCGAAGCGGGGCTCCAACTAGCTACTAGGAGAACTTTGGATGCAAGAGCGAGCGAAGCGAGCTCGGGACTTGGGACACCCCGACTCGGACAGGTTAGGTTAGAAGGGGATGGCGGGGTCTAGTGCGTGAGCGAAGCGAGCTTACACAGACCCCGCCATCCCCTTCGTGGTAATTTTTTTTTAGACCATGGAGCCCCGCGGACCGGGGCTCCGACTACGCCTTTTAGGCAACTTTTGAGTGTTTTGAAGTTAGGTTACAAAAAGTAATTTTTCTCGGAAACGGTGTGTTACCTTTTCATGGGAGTGGTGCCAGGGAGGACGGGGGCACCCCTTCCCCCTCCCCCACTCCCACTCACCCCCTCCTGCCAAACGATACTAAATTTTTACCGTTTTATTAAATGTGATGTGCTTTTGGCAATGTACTTACCGACTGTAGGTATCTGTTCATTATTACATTCACTTGTAGTTGTTGCATACCTTGGCGATCGTGCTCCACATGTCCACCTCCAACACTAATACACATTCGACATCTTTTCACACACGTGGGGTCTGCGGCAAACATAGCCAGCACTTGTTCCTTGATTTCCACGTTGCGCTCTCGTGGTCTTTCAGAATCAGCGGTCTGCGGCTCGTGTCCATGAACACTGCCTGTGCTGTACACACAGATAAACGCTCCGACGGTACTGTCACACCTGAGCCCTGAGACAAAACACATTTCTGTTAGCGTTCACGCCAAAAGCTACGCCAAAATGTATGGGAATGACATTACCTGCGGAAAGGATACGACGTAATCTTTCCGCAGGTATTGTTAGCTTTGTAATAATAGCTTTGCAAGAGGAATGTAAAAAGCAATTAAAACGTCGGCGTCGGTATGCGTGACAAATGTAATTGTTTTGTACAGAAAATATGAATGAAAGGATAGTTTTGAAAAAGCATTCGCAGCGGCGCGACTGAGACAATTTTTTTTTTTTCACATCCATACGGTCGAGTGATCATTCGAGATATCTCTCCTACTATCAGTGTGCAGAAAGGAAAGAAAATACATTTTTTTGCGAATTGCGGTTTACTGTGCTGATCTTCAGCGAATTTTACACAGCATTTTCACTTTACAGTGCACTGTCGTCGGGTATCAAGAACTTTTTGCAAAAGGCTAGTATCCGAGCCAGCATCTGCAAAAAAAACAATTTATTTGTTTTGGCTCGCTCGGTTAGACGGTTACCAAAGACTATAATACAATAAAAAACAACAATATATTGGCGGCTACAGACTTACAGTATTCATTGGCAAAGAGTTGAGTGTTTTACAGGGCTAATAATAAAGTAAAGTAATTTTTATGCTCATTGGGCTCGGCCGTGCGCTGTCTGCCCTTGGTTGGTTCGTTACGCGAATTGATGGGTAAGTAAAAAACCATAATTGTTAAGTCCGCCTAAAAACATTATTTTTTTTGTAACATATAATGCACGTACTACAACTACATATTTAATTTATTTTTTTGTTAAAATACAGTTGTTTGGCTAGTCGGAACCATAACGAGCCGATCACGAGATCAGATTTTCATAAAGTAATCCAGAAACAATTGAGTGTGCTAACTACATTGAGGTAATATGACGACGCTGGAACCAGAGTGATCTAGGGCACAATAGTATGTTTCTGAGAAAAATCAGTCTGGCATGTCTACATTTTGCAAATCGCACCGATTCTATAGTGAGATGTGATTTCTCAAGGAAAAAAATGCTGGGAAGCACTTAGATCAGTATGGCCTGAAAGAATTATGATTTTTTCCTTGCAATTGTGTAAAAGAACCATTTTTGCCAAAAATGTCACTTAGATCACTCTGGTTCTAGCATCCTCATATGTACTGTACATATTACCTCAATGGCTAACTATTGACTGTTTGTACTGTATGATCAGTTAAAATCTGTGAGAAGTACGCTACACTTACTGTTTTCTTAAATTTTCTAGAAATTTCTGGTCAGTGGGCCCTCTTAGGGGTTCCACTAGGTCTTGAAGGTACCTATGTACAAACAAATCGTACAAATAATTAGTAATAGTTACCAGTACTAAGTACTAGAACGAAAAATTCAAGGACATCTGAGATCTACAAACCTGTATTCGGCCCACATGGGTTACGGTCCGAGTGGTGAATTACTGCCCACTCCCTCTCACCGAGAGGCCGCCTGTTTCACAGCAGTGGGAACTTTGTAGGCTGATCATAATGACCGGGTCAAAGTTATTTTAATGTGATCTTCCCTAGGATGTCGGTGTTTGCCATTAGATTCAACAGTTTTTTTTTTTTCAGTTTTGCCAATAATTGTGCCACCATCATCACTGCATGCTGACAATGGTGGCAGTAGAGATTCAAATAAACTGGTATGTATCACATAAATAATATCTGAACATAGGAATATGGAACAACGGTCTTCACAAGGTGCGAGAATCAAGAGAGGGCTACGTCCAGCAGGGGACCACTGAAGGCTGATTATAATAGGAATACCTATCTGGTAATCAATATTTGATTGGATGAATAGCAATGCATCTACAAGCTCTAGTAGGTGTTGAAGGTGTCCATAGGCAGCGGTGATGATTTACCATCAGTTGGGCCGCTTTCCCATGTCAGCCAATAACACTAAATAAATAATCTTGAGTAAAATTGCCATCAATGTGACTTTTTCAATTCATATGAATGTTTCTTTGGAGTTAATTTTGGATGTTACTTACATGGATGAAAGAAAAACATTTTGTAGCTAATTTAAGGAAATCACCAACCTATCCTGAGCAAGCATAGTGATCAATGCTCATGCCTTCTCTGTAAATGGAAAACCCTATGCCCTGCAGGGAGACCATTTATATTCTTGGAGCGATGGACACAATGAAAAGACAAGATAATTGTATTTCTTGCTCCTGATTATAAGTAGTGCTGCACAGACCACCAAAATATTGATATATATTACTAGATATTAATGTCTGCTTTCTTTTTCAGGCAAATTGTATCCACCATGAAGAAACAGAAAGAGAATGATCGCTGTAATTGAAGAATACAGGAAAAATGGCTTGAATTAATGACAACGCTTGGAGTTAAGTTCTATTCACATGTTGCCTGAAGCCAGATGATGGATTAAAGTGTGGAGAACCCCAGGAGACAGCAAGCAGTGTAAAATCATTGGAAAAGAGTTACATGGCAAAGAACTTATTATATTTGGAAGGGTATAGGGTCATTTATTCAACATTCTGTGAACCTGAGAATTTAAGCTATTTGCTGCTATTAGCTGTACTGATCACAGGCTGCCCACAATAGTGATTTTGTTTGCTGTTTGCATAGTGCTGTCAACAATGAAGATAGAAAACAAAATTTTGAATGAAGGTTATTTTGTTGGATTACCACGGAATTACATGTACAAGCCATGGCTTAGTGACAGAAAGTGCTGTCAAAATCGTGTGATTGTTCCATGAATGGCACCGTGACAGCCACAGTTTACGCTCGGAAACATACAATATGTGTGCAGTGTTGTCTAGATTTTGGAAGATTCAAAGTTTATCACTTAAATGTTCCTTGGTTGATTGTCTGTCTTAAAGGTCGTTTTTTGGTGAGATTTTCATGCTAAAGTCATTGGTTGGTTCTATCTTAAATGGTCAATATAAAATGGTTAAGTAATCAATCAAGTGTTGTCTTAAAAAAAAAACAATGAAATCACAAATAACATAATAATCTGTTCCGTCAAATTTGTCTTTCGACGTTCAAATGAATTCTATGAAAATAGTGAAGTTGTTTCTTGTTGAAATTGTTGTTGAAATGGTCAAAAATATTTTTATCTATCTCTGGTCTTAAGCTGTTCACAATGGCGATTTTGTTGGCACTTTGGCTACATAGTGCTCTGTGCCATGGAAAGATTTAATCCAACATTCTGAATGAAGATGATTCAGAAAAGAGCGGTGTCAAAATCAAAGAATTGTTCAATGATTGACACATTGACAGGTATAGTTTACGTTCAGAAACTTACAATATGTGTGTGGTCTTGTCTGGTTTGTGGAAGGTTCGAAGCATATCACTTAAACACTTCTTGGTCGTTTGTCTGTCTTAAAGGATCTGTATTTATTTATTAACTTTGCATAAGTTGTTGGTTGGTTCTATCTTAAATGTTATAAACAAAATGCCTAAGTAATCAACCGTACAAGTGTTGTCCAACAAATTAAATTAGACATCACACAAAACGAATTCGTTTTCCGTCAGGGTTGTCTTTTGAGGTTCAAATGCATTCTTTATACATATTTTTGAAATGGTTGTTGCTGGTCATACGTAACGTGACCATTTATTCTTTGACTCAAAACGGGACACCGTAAAACGGGGTGAATAGATACAGTTTGGAACTTTACAATTGACATTCATACTGTTTACGATTCGTTTCTTTGTATTTAATGCAATCATATTATGAGTCAAGGTTGGTTTTAAACTTTATAATGCTCCAAAGCTATTTTTAATACGTATTTTGACCTTAAAACGCATAAATGTTAGCCATCTCTATTTACCCAGAAGTCGGGGTCAATAGATACGATATATGGGGTTAATAGAAAAAATCTGTAGGGTTGTCTCATTTTAAAGAATTATTACAGTAGGTAGGTATGCTCTAAGTAGTGTAGATAGTTGAATAGTTTTTTTGAAGGCGCTTAAAATATGTACTTAAGCGTTTTAAGACGGAAAATAAAAACAAATTTTACTTTCTAATCAGCCTTTTAATTGCACATGAGAATTATAAGTAATAGAAATCCACTGAATTGTTCAGTTTCAGACCCTTACTGTAATGTGTAAATAACTAAATTGGCAAAATATATATTTTGGTAAGGGTCTGACTTCCAAACTGGATTGGATGGATGTCTATAAATAATTATAGAAGAAGAGCCCTTTTATGTAGTTAGTCTGAATCACTCATTAAATCCTTAAGTATTTCTGAATCGTTTTTGTAATAGGATGGTCTCCGCGACTTCGTTTGCATTTGCAAACCACTTGTGCTTGGTTGGTCAATTGCAGTCTTCAAAACGTTTAAACGAGTATTTTTAGAAACAGGTTTCAAACGTAATGGTATTTTATTTTTCATGGTAATAAAATACTCCTGCGATAATTTTTCGTTGGCGATAATTTTTATTTTCTCTCTCTTATCTTCAGGGCATAAAGCTTTAGGTTTAGACAAAGCCTCTTCATGTATGGTATTATCAATCAATTGGTTCAATTCCAAGTTCTCACTGAAATATAAATCGCCAAATTGTGAATTGTCGTCTCGCGGAATCTGAACTTCTTCCCCGAATAACGTAATATCTTCAAACACTACGGGCATCGTTTCTATATCTGCAACTTCTATTCGAGGCATTGTTTCTGTATCTGCAACTTCTATTCTAGGCATTGTTTCTGCATCTGCAACTTCTCGGTCTCGTCTTTTAGTTTTTTTTCCTCTCCCCTTGCCTTTCTTAGTCTCTACGCATGTTATTGTAGTGGTTTCAGAAGTTTTTATTTTCTTAGTATTTTCCAAATCATCCTCCTCTGTTTCCACATACTCTTCAGTTTCAGTGCCAACACTTCTTCCTGGAATCACATCTAATTTTCTTTTTCTTTTTGATTCAGTTACATTCATAGTACCGGTACCATATCTCATTTCCTTGAGAATATCAAGGACAGATTTTTCTACAGCATCTTCTTTGTTTTCATTATTATTTTCCTCAGGTAATCTACCCAAAACCTGATTTTCATCAATGGGCCATATGCCTGTTTTTCTGAAACCAGCCAAAATATTATCTTTGGCATTTTGGTTGAGATCAATTATAAGTTTTTTCAAAAGTTTTGGAAAGCATCCTTTTGGAACCGATGCTTGTGTCTTTCCATCGGTTTTCTTCCATTTTAAAAGAATATTGCGCCACGCAATCTTCATCGGACGGAAAAAAGCCACATCTAATGGTTGTGTGAGATGCGTACTATTTGCAGGTAAAAAAACAAATGTAATGTTTTCTTCGTGACACAACTTAATCACATCTAATGACAGATGCGAGGATAGGTTATCACCGATGAGGCACTTCTTCCCCTCTTTACCTCTAAAATAAGGCAATGCGGTTGATTTAATCCAATCCTCGAAAATATTTGCGTCAAACCATCCGCTTGCCGACCGATTATATCGTGTTCCTGGTGGCCCATTTTCGGTCCAAGTATCATAAAGGTTTTGAGCCTTGTAGACTACATATGGTGGCAACAATTCACCGGCGGCGCTAGCAGCTATCATCACAGAAGTTGATACCTTTGAATGATTCATCACCCTCTCTGGGTACTTTGTACCCCGTTTTGTTAGAATTTTCTTACGACCCGGATCGTCGGTTAAATTAGTCTCGTCGTAATTAACAATATTACAGGGCTCAATATTTGCCAATGAAACTTCTAACTCCCGAAAGTAAGCTCTAATCGAGTCCGGTGAGACAGCTGCCCTGTTTTTTTTTAATATTCTGGCAATTTCTTTGTGAGATTATATCCTTATGTCTTTTAAGAAAGCTCGCAACAAAATCTGGACCCGGAAAATTATTTTTAAATTTCAGTACAGTCCTTCCTTGTTTATCCAAATAACTTTTAACCAGGTATCTTAAATCTACAGAATCTAGAGGATAGCCCCATTCTGCACATACATTTATATGTTTTATCATATTCTTTTCTTCCTCTTCCGAAAAAATTGTTTGTCCACCTTGTTTTCGCATTGTCCTTGTACTATGCCTATATAAGACTGACTTATCTATATTGTACTTTTCAGCTACAATCTTTAATGAAACTTTCGATTTTCTATATTCTTCAACAGCTTGTTGTATTATAGATTCATCATACTTTTTGTATCTTTTTCCTCTTGGGTCTGGCTTATACAAACGAGGCATTTTGTACCTACCTATAACAAAAAAGATTTAATGTTAATTGTGCAACTTATAAGTATAATAGATAAGTAGGTACCTTCATTGATAGTAGGAATTAAGCAATTTGACAACCCTGGTCAGACTTTTTCTAATCACCCCTTTTTTGTTTTCATTAAACCCTTTCCCGTGTCTATTAACCCCATTCGTCGTATCTATTGAACCCGTACTACGTATCTTTTCACCCCTTTCCCGTTTCTATTAACCTCAAACTTAAGTAAAATTAAACAATAATAAAATTTTCGCCAATATATCAATGAATTCAAATCAAAATTGTACTTACTTATATAAAACTTGATCCTGACAAACTAGTGTACACTTTATATAACTATATCACACAATGTTTAGTATTTCCTATACAAAATCACCAACTTTATGGGAGGCTAAATTGTCACCGAAGGCCGGTTGATATTTAAACGTATTTTTTTTAACTTTCGCCTAACTTCACGGTGGACTGGAATTGCCATCTTATAAAAATAATGTTGCCGTTTAAAAAAAAACTTAAACATAGTAACAGTTTTATTTCAAAACACTGGAGGTTGGGACAAAAAAACTTTCTCGGTTTTGTCTCCATTCACCCCGCGATTTCTATTCACCCCGTTTTACGGCATTGATTTATTTAGGTGAATAAACAGGTAGTCAATGAAAAAAAAAACACTTTTTTAAAGTTATTTATTCAGTAAAAGTCAGTTAGCTTAAATGTTACGAATTAAAAAATATATATACCCGAAACATTTAGTTATATTTATATTTATCAGAGGAACAAATTTGCTTTATGATTTTAAAGTAAGAATGTTTTTTTTATATTCACCGTAATTATCAACATAGCCTTTAGAACTGAAATTTGTAACTGGGTTTTCTCAGATGTCTTTCAAAATACTCTTTCTACTGGAGCATTTGTAGCAGGCAAACATAATATATATTCTACTAAAATAGAAAAGTTTTCATGCTGAAGATTGTTGGCTTGAAAGTGTTTGAATACTTCCACCCATCGAGTTTCCGTGGAAAGATTTAGATTATTCCATTCGCTTACTTTCTGCCATGTAATGTGGTTACAAATTAATGAAAATTCGTCAAAAACTTCTGTATCTTTGTTACAGTCAATAAAATCGTTTTCAATTAATACATCCAGAGATTTTTGAATGTCTCCCCATGTGGGGACCTTTTTTTAAATCTGCCCAATAAAAGTATCTCTCTAAAAGTATCTTTGGTAAGACAGCAAGTCCACTGCTCCAGATATTCGCGGCTTGTTTTATGAAATTCTGTAGCCGTCCTTTTCACAAACTCTTCATCTATATCAGTAACATTATCTTTCGATTTCACCATTAATTGACGGACCGTGATTGGAAGAAACTGATTGGTCTGAGTCAAATTGTCTTTTAATTGATTGATTTCTTTCAATACAGCTTGATGAAAACTTGCTGACTGAGCGTGCACTTGGTTTAAACAATTGACAATGATGTCAGAAGTCTCACCTGGTTGGTCTTGTAGATCTAAAATTTTTACTTGCACACCTACTCGTACGTAAGTAAGGTTGAAAAAAGCGCACTACAATAGGGTATATTTTATTGTTACCGTAGTTTGAAGCGTCTTTTAGTATTGTAATACAATTGGACTTACCAAGATCATCTTTTAATTCTTTCATCGCTGTAGGCGTCAAAACATTTACTACAATAGCTTCTGATTTCATACGCGCGCATGTAAATTTGGGATCAAAACATGATTGAATTAATTTTGATGCACAATCATTAGACCGAAAACTGTGGTTTTCTTGTATCGTGTGATAAGCCCAGACGCCTTCTGCCCTGGCGATATCCAAATCCTTTGAAGTTGGCGCGTCCGATTTCTTGAAAAAGGTTAACATCGAAGAACTCTAAGCGGCGGCATACTTATGTTTTTCAGACTTTAAATGCTGTTCAATATCCCTGGCACCACTGTGGGAAACACTAAATTCTGTACGACACTTTTTGCATCTGACATCTGAGGGAGTGTTTATTTGCTTGATAAACGGATATTTTGCTTGTAAGTTAACATTGAACGAACACTTGCGTTTCGGCATTTTAACTTATGATTCCAAAACAAAAGAAGTTTAAGGGCGATTTTCACCAAACTTTTATACCTAGAATAAGTCTTATCCTGAGAATAAATTTTGAATTTTTGACAGATTTTCCATAGTAGAACTGTCGGACGTAAATTTTATTCTAAGAATAAGCGTGCGTTCAGACATGCGGGAATCGTGCGTTTACGAATCGCGCGGTTTCAAACCGCAAAATTGTGATGCTATTCAGACACGCGCGGTTAGTATGCGATTTCGTGCGGGTTAGCGTCAGTTTCAAAATGGAGGTCGACGAAGAAGTGTGTTTACTGTGGTTGCTCCTTAAAAAAAAGAAAAGAAAAAGGCGGTATTGGGTGCATCCAATATTACGTGACCGACTAGTACATGGTCAGTTCGTAACATTATTTCCCAAATTAAGAATGTATGATAACAAATTTTTTGACTATTTGAGAATGTCAATAAAATCTTTTGATGAACTAATTGAACTGATCAGGCAAGATATTTCATGCTCTGAAACGCATTTGAGGCCAAGCGTGTCACCGGAAGAGAAACTCGTAATAACTTTAAGGTAAGATTTATTTATTGTTCTTCAAAATCAGCATAAATATTTTCTATAACTGTAGAGGACTGAGAGCCAGAACTAAATTGCGATGGTGACGGTGACGGTGCCGGAACAGGAGGAGATGATCCAGATGTAGTAAAATATCCTTGCGGGCTTGTATACTGTTGTCCTTGCCAATACGTAGGTGTGATCTGCTGAGTATTGTAGCGAAGAGGGGGTGGTAAGCTTTGTCCTTTTTGTATCACTTGAAGTAATTCAATTTTGGTTGCTAAACGCCTATTTTCTGGTACTTTTCTGAGTTCTTTATACAACGACAAACAAAAGAGTTTGTCGTCATCTTGCTTGGTAATACTATTTTCTTGAAGTTCATTCTGAAAATGTTTTCGTGACTCGATACTTTTTTCTATTAAAACCGCTATTTTTTCTTCTGGCACTTGTGTTTTCTTACGTTTAGGGGGACGTATTTCAGTGGCTTCGGTTGCATTGGCGTTTAGTTCACTTGTCTCCTCACTTTGCCTTTCATTCTGTTCTTCAATATTAGTTGTAGTGTCTTTATTACTTACACTATTCTGCAGGAAAGATAATCTTGAAAAATACATATATCGGGCTCCTTTACGAGCACCTGAACCAGAAGGAGTTGTTTTTTCTTTTTTGTATTCTTTATTGTAGCAATCTCGTATGTTTTTCCATTTTTTTTGGAGTTGTGTACCTAAAAATAATAACATTATTAATAATATTCTTGTTTCAGATATCTTGGTACGGGTTGTTCATTTGGAGAACTAAGCTACAATTACCGCCTAGGAAAATCGACGATTACTGGAATTGTCCGCGAAGTATGTAAATCATTGTGGAATAAGTTGGTAAACATAGTCATGCCCGAAGCGACTGAAGATATCTGGAAGCACTAGCACGAGACTTTGAGAGATATGCAAATTTTCCAAATTGCATTGGTGCTATAGACGGCAAGCATATCCGAGTTATAAAGCCTGTTGATTCGGGTTCTTTGTATCATAACTATAAACATTACTTTTCCATAGTGCTCTTAGCACTTTGCGACGCCAACTATTGCTTTACTTATGTTGATATTGGGGCTTATGGCAAAAGCAGTGATTCTGCTATATTTAAAAATTCGGTTTTTTATAAACGCCTGACAGAAAAATCATTAAACATACCAACACCTAAACCAATATCTAATGTAGACCTAACACCAATGCCTTATGTTATAGTTGGAGATGAAGCCTTCGGCTTAGCAGAAAATGTAATGCGCCCATATTCAGGCAAATGTTTACCATATGAAAAAAGGATTTTTAACTATAGGTTATCGAGAGCCCGACGTAATATTGAGTGCACTTTTGGTATTTTGGCGAACAAATGGCGCATCTTTCATAGGCCTATAAATGTAAACATAGATTTTGCCGAAGATATAATAAAAGCTTCTTGTGTTCTACATAACTATGTGCGGACTAGAGATGGTCTAAAATTTAAAGATACTTTATATAATGCACCCATGACTAATCTCAATACCTTGCATGCGGGAAGAGGGACACCGTCATCTTTGAATATCAGAGATAAATTCGCTCATTACTTTGTGAATGATGGGCGTGTTCCATGGCAAGACACAAAGATATAGCTGCAACTAACATACCGTACTTGTAATGTTTAGGTACATAACTAAATGTAAACAAACGAAATATGGTAATACCGTTGTGACCTTCATTTGAAAAATGCTCGAAATGTCTGCATAAAGCAGCCGAAGTTTGTTTATATTTATTTAAGTACCTAAAGTATACGGAGAGTATAATATACGCTTCATAACAATAATTATAACATAATTCTGTCAATTATTTTTTGGTGAATAAACCTACTTACTTAAAATATTCTTTTTTTCCACCGTGTCTTCGCAATTTCCAAATATCTCCACCAACTCTTGCCAAGCTCGGTTCTTGATAATTTTATTTGAGTAATCATCACACTGAATGTCCCATATTGCAGGTCTCTTCTCCACCTCATCAATAAATAGTTCAGTGTCGAAACGATCCATGGCGAACTCACGAACAGTGACGTGCTCACCGCGCGGTATCCGCAACGCAACTGAACGCGAAGTAAAGACTCCATAGTAATAGAAACGCGCGGGAGCAGCGCGATTCTATTTTCTGGCGGTTGGGTTGCGGTAACCGCGCGGCTTGATTAACCGCGCGGTTATGTCTGAACGATTACTAACTAACTCATATAAATAAGACCCGCGCGATTTCCATGCGATTCTATAATCGCGCGGTTCCCGCCGTGTCTGAACGAGCGCTTAAAGATATCTGACTTTGGTAAAATCAACATCAAAAAATCTGTCAAACAAATAGTCAAAAAAGCGCGAGCGATGACGTCTTGGCCACTCTCGGCTATCGTCGCGTCCCGGCGGCGCACACTGGTCCCAAATTAAAAAAAAGTGGACATTGATAGTAGACTGCTGATATTTTTTTTTATTGTTGATATAATGATAACAGATAAGGCAAAAAAATATTATTGTCCTACTTCAAATACTTTTCTCTATAAAAAATATTTCTTTGTTTTTTGTATGGGAGTGATTACATTTTACTCAATTTCTCAAAAACCTTAAGCGATGTCGAGATGGCATTCACATATGTTAGAAAACTAATAATTCTGAGTATTTGGCTCGAAGAAACTCATTGCTTATCTCTGCGTACTTTCGAGATAATAGTGACAGAAAATAACAATTTTTTTTAATGTTAATTGTTCGCTTTTTTTTAATCATAGCCTTACTCATATCGCAATAGGTCCGCTGGCCAGCAAAATGGAGCTTCGACGCGAGTTTGCCGGGATAACAAGATGGCCGCCTCTCATGACGTAACGTAATACGGTCACGAATCGCGCGCGTACACCTCACTCAGTGTACAACTAAATGTGGTTGCGATAAGACGTGTCCTTATTTTTTCTGTGCGCTTGAAGAAATGCTTGTTGTTTGTTTGTTTTGTTATTGTTGTATTTTGAATCTTTGGATTTTAAAATCAAATAATTTTTGTTTGTCTTTCTTTCGTCGAATTTGTTTTCGTAATTTTTTTTGTTAAAATCAAAGTCACTTTGTCTTTGATATCTTTGATTCTAATTTGTTTTCAATTTTCCTTAAAATTATAATATGTCCGCATTTGTCACCAACTTAGACTTATACGTTGTTCTTAAATCAGGAGGTGGTTTTAAAAATGTCGAATTTTTATTTAATGCCCTTATTGAACGTATTGGTGTTGAATTGTCTTCCGAAGATTTGAGTAATATTAAATTATTTTGTCGTAATTTTTCAAGTAATATCTCAAAAAGATGGTCTGCTTCCAGTAGAGCTCAAAAGACCTTTCTTAACAAAAATTCAGACTGGTTACAATCCCAAATAGTTTGGCCAAAATGTCAAAATATCGATTTAAGCAGCATTTTTAAAGTTGCCGAGGAAGTAATTCCAAATTTCGAAACGCAAGTGGATACTCATCAATTAAGTTATGGTACAAGTAAAAAACCATTTGTTGATATATCTGATAAACAGAAGAAAAGGCGTTCTCTAACACTTCTAGATCACACAGAGGAGGAATTAGTTTATGCTTTATGTGCCAAATTAAAAGAGTCTAAAAAAACAAAATTAGCAGCTATATTAAACGAACTCAGCCAAAACAAGGAAAAATGTGAGATGGTATATGATGTACTATTCGCTAAAAAGACTGACAAACCGTGTTTACCAGATGATAAAACGTTAGCGCTTTACACCTCAACAAATTTGTCAAAATGGCAATATCGAAATTTAAGAACTATTCTTGCTTCAGAGAAAATGTATGGTCTTCCATCCTATCAAAAGCTCCTGGAAGCTAAAAAAACTTGTTATCCTCCAGACTCAGACATAACTGTAACTGAATCTGATGCTAAGATAAGACTTCAATCGCTTCTAGATTTGACAACTAATAGGATATTAAAAACAATTCAGCACAACTCTGCCGACAAAAAATCGCTAAAACTAATAAGCAAATGGGGTTTTGACGGGTCATCTTCTCAAAGTAATTATAAACAAAAGTCACACTCCGACACTAAAATTGACGATTCTTCAGTTTTCATGATTAGTTTGGTTCCGCTTCGTTTGGAAGAAGAGAGTGGTACTATCTTGTGGCAAAATCCTGCTCCCTCTTCAACAAACTATTGTCGTCCAATTGGCTTTATATTTGCAAAAGAAACAAATGAATTGATAAAGAAGGAAAGTGCATCCTTAGAGGAAGAAATTCGTAATCTTGTTCCCACAATTGTAGATAATTTTGATATTAAACATGATTTGTACATGACTATGATTGATGGGAAAATTTCTACTGTGATTTCCAATACTTCTTCTGCAGCTGTTTGTAATATTTGCAATACCCCACCTAGCAAAATGAATGACTTGGACTTTGTATCCAAAAGACTCATCAGAGAAGATATGTATAAATATGGTCTGTCTTCGCTTCATATGTGGATAAGATGTATGGAATGTATTTTACACATTTCGTACAACTTAGACTTCAAAAAGTGGGCTGCACGAAAAGAAGATAAATTGTTAAAAGAAATTAAAAAGAATTTGACACAAGAAGAATTCCGGGAAAGAACTGGTTTGTTAATTGACATAGTAAAACAGGGATTTGGTACAACCAATGACGGTAACACGGCAAGAAGGTTTTTTGAAAATTATGAAGTATCTGCTGAAATAACGGGTATCCACCCTGATTTAATCAAGAGATTTGCAGTCATTTTACAAACAATTTCATCTGGTCAACTTATTAATACCAACTTGTTTAGGGAATATTGTAAAGAAACAGCAATGCTATATGTAAACTTATATCCATGGTATTACATGCCTTCAAGTGTCCATAAATTGTTGATACACGGTGCTGATATTTGTGAAAATTTCTCCTTTATTCCGATAGGCATGCTTTCCGAAGAAGCTTCCGAAGCGAGGAATAAAGATTTCCGGAATGTTAGAATGGCACATACAAGAAAAATCGGTAGAGTTCAGACTAATTTAGACATTATCCACAGCTTTCTAATTAGCTCAGATCCTTACATCAGCCATATCAAACCAAAGTTTGCTCGTTTACATAAACAGTTGTTTCCAGAGGCTAGTGCTTTGATCTTGAACAATGAATTGCTTTCGTTGGAAAACGAGGAAATAGAGATTTCTCAAGAGAATATAGACCCAAATATTAATCTTTCACCATAATATTTTTTCAGAATCGTTTGTGAACATATTCAACTTTATGTTTGCAGCTTAATATGTCTTCATTTTGATTGTTTTTTAGAACTGATGAAAGTACTCCTTCAGAAAGGTCATAGCTTTTCAGTCATTAGTGAGCCCCCATAACCTCTTTTACAGAGAAGTCTCTTTTTACTTATTTGACATTACGCATACATTATAATTATGTGGTAAAGTAAGGCTATGATTAAAAAAAAGCAAAAAATTAACATTAAAAAAAAATGTTATTTTCTGTCACTATTATCTCGAAAGTACGCAGAGATAAGCAATAAGTTTCTTCGAGCCAAATACTCAGAATTATTAGTTTTCTAACATATGTGATTGCCATCTCGACATCGCTTAAAGTTTTTGAGAAATTGATTAAAATGTAATCGCTCACATACAAAAAAAAAGAAATATTTTTTTTACAGAAAAGTATTTGAAGTAGGACAATAATATTTTTTTGCCTTATCTGTTATCATTGTATCAACAATTAAAAAAAATATCAGCGGTCTACTATCAATGTCCACTTTTTTTTAATTTGGGACCAGTGTGCGGCGTGGCGGCGCAGCGGCCGGCTCGACTACTCAAATTTTCGCGCGGTTTCAGAAAACGGAACAATTTTGCGTCCCAGAGTTCATTTCGGGGACACCGGGACTCGTAATTATAAAAAGGGACAGTCCCGTTCAAAACGGGACGTCTGTTCACGTTAGTCATATGGTCAAAAATATTTTTATTTAGTTACTACTAGAACCCTTTTCTTGGCAAAAAATAAATCTTAAATTACCGTAACCTGGTCCTACTTTGCACCAAAATTTGCGCCAACTGTTTTATTTATTACAATATTTTTTTTATTTTGCGTAAATTCGTTCTGTGATGTATTAAATATACAAAAGTATTATTGAATTTTAACGTAACATTAAAACATTATTGTATTTAGTGACCATTTTTTTATTTCTTTTGGAGCAAAGTAGTTCTTTTGCAGATGGTAACTTTGCTCCTCAATTTCTTTGCACAAGGTGTGCGTTACCCCAACAAGAAAGTATCTCCTAGAGTTATATGAGTAGAACGTATAGTTGGTGCCTTATCTGCTGTAAATGTGCCCCCACATAAAAAATGTGTGCCCCCTGTCGTTTCGAAAAAAAATCGAAAAAACGATTCTTGCTGGGGTAACGTTTTTCTAGCAGGAAAATTCTAAACGAATGATCGGAGAGAGAAAAACTGTGCATGGCCAGATAGCTTATATGTGTGCCAAAATGTGCCCCCAAAAATAAAATCTGTGCCCCTTCAGATTTTCGAGATATTGCATTTCCTGCTGGAGTAACGTTTTGATGAATAGTATATCTCTAAAACCATTGCATGTGCCCCTGTAGAATAAACATACGCGAGTAGCTCTTAATGTGTGCCCCTTTGTGCCCCAATTAGATTTTAGAAAATATTTATAGTTTTCAAGTTATCGCGGTTTTATGAAAACCCGAAAAAACATCGCAGCGCCTAAATGAGACAAGGCATAACTTCGCTGAAAACTGTATTCGGTCTTTCTTGACGCTAATAATAACCATACAAAGTTTCAAAAATGTTCATGCATGCGTTTTTGAATAATCTTGCTAAAAGTAAGAACGATGGTGTCATAACTTTGACGGCAAAATACAAGGAACTGGCACAATCCCAGATGTGTAGGTGTAAACCAAAATCTTGTGCCTTTAGTCAAAAATATATGGTGAAAATATTGAGCTTCAAATGTTACGCATTAAGTAAATATAAACAAAAAACCAAAATATGTAAACAACGGCTGGTTATCCGACCAAATCTGAATGACTACTAAAAAGCGACGGATTCATACTTAACGAGGACCTTCTTTATTGGACGTATTATACCTAAGCTGTTGTCCTTACAGTCGCGTTCAAAAGTTTTGAGGGCTAATTAAAAAATATATTAAATGCACCTTGTGACTATATAAATGAAACAGCTTGTTGATGTGGAAATTATTATTTTTATTCCCTTAATTTTAATTCTTAAAGTAATTATTGCATCAAATCACAGATCAAATTTCCTACCTATAAATATTATAAATTATTTGCACGTTGTGTAGTCATTATTATTTAAATCACAGATCAGTTTTTCATAGCCTAACATAATTATAATTAGTAAACATCACAAAAAATCACAGATCAATATTAAGTATAAGAATAATATTGTGTAAAAAAATATTAAATTTGAAATTACAGATAAATAATATTCTTACGAGTAATTTGCATATACACTCACCGGCACGGAAACTTGGCCACTCGTGATTTTGCTGATTATTTGCATTAAAAAAATTGCATTTGCATTTATGACAATAAATTAAGGGTAAAGTGGCTTTAATACGTGTCTCTTATGCTTTAAGAACTTAGAAATTAAAAGATTACCTCACCAATAAATCAGTTTTTAAAATCACGCACTTTCACTGAAATTAGGAATTTTTCACTATAAATTTAAAAACACTACAAAATAAAAAATAAGGTCTTTTTCGTTATTGTCTATACGTTTTAATATCGGGTGTTTCCTCCTCTAGCCCTGATAACTGCCTGCATTCGATCTGGCATACTTTGGATGATGTTTCGGACATCAACTAGCAGTATACTGCGCCAAGCGGCCAGCGCTGCAGTTTGGTGCTGGTTTAGAGTTTCCGGCGGGTTGGAGCTGGACTTAATCTTTCTTTTGAGCATGTCCCAGATATGCTCAATTGGGTTTAAGTCTGGGCTACGAGCTGGCCATTGCAGTTTTTGTATGCCAACCTCTTCCAGATATTCTTCAATGCAATGTGCAACGTGTAGGCGTGCATTATCGTGCATTAGGAGGAATTGGTCTGTCCAATGAACCCCGAATATGGCATTACGTGTTCCTGAAGAACTTCCTCGATGTATCGAACAGCTGTTAGCCGATTATCGACGATAACCAACTCTGTGCGTGCGTCGGAACTTATACCTCTCCATACCATTGTTGAGCCTCCATGGAAACTCACTGTTTGAGTGGTAGTAATGGGTAAAAACCGCTCTCATCTTCTTCGCCACACTCGTTCTCGACCATCTGGTGAACGTAAAGCTATTCGACACTCGTCTGTGAACAGTACTCTAGCCCATTGCTCGTGGGTCCAGTTAACGTGTTCTCGTGCGAAGTGAAGTCGAGCTACTCGGTGCTGTCTGAGAAGTTCTGGACCTCGTGCTGGTCTACAAGCTTTTAAATTGACTTCCTCCATTCGTCTTCTCACCGTACGCTCACTAACATTAACGCCTCTCACAATTTGAAGCCGCTGGCGTATTTCAACAGCGGTCAGGTAGCGGTTTCTCAAAATCTCCAGGACAATAAAGCGGTCGTCTCGGGCCGATGTGCACCTTACGCCTCCACTGCCTGGCCTGCGGGTGTACTGGCCTGTCTCCTGGTATCTTTTAAGGGCATACTGCATTGATGACCGTGGTACGTTAAGAGCAATAGCAACTTCACGCTGTGTCAGCCCTTGGTTAATTAACGCAACGGCTTGTGAAACCTGTGCTGGTGTTAGAGGCATTTTTATTGCTTTTAAAGCACCTTTACTTATTGAATTAAAAGCACAAAATCACAATAATTCAAAAACCGAACAGTAAACTTTTCACAACACACAAATTTAAAACGTGAACTTAGTCGCTCAAATGACCCGATTCAACTGTAAATTAAAGGTTTCGTCGTGGTGCACTTAAACATAATGGATTACCCTCTTGAACTAAAAGTAAACATTTTTTGACATACCTGCACAACAAACATTCATCAGAAACACATAAAACGTTTGCTATCGCGAGATAAGCGCTTGGCCAAGATTCCGTGCCGCTGAGTGTACATACAACATTATCACATGACTGTGGAATGACACTTAGATATCTAAAACGCCATCAAATCAAAATTATGTGACAATACATAATCAGCATTAATATAATCGTTGGTTAATAATTATAAATCCCTCATAGGTACGTAATACGACATACAAAATGGAAACACGTTGTTGCATCACAGATCATTGTGCGGTTGACTATAGGTATACACTAAATACAACTCTCAAAACTGTAGGTACCAACATTTATTTGGTTAAGGTGAATGCTCCAACCAACCCGCGTAATTCAAATTTTCTTACGTTTTTTGCAATTTGCACACCAGTGCTATGAGTGCTAGGTTGTATGTTGATTAAAATATTATTAAGAAGTATAATCATCAATATGAACTTGGAGGGTTGCTCCAAGTTCATAAATGTGTAGGAATGACTTTTTCTGTTTTTCTTGGTTCTTACACCTTTATGAACTTTGAAGGTTGTATTGATGATTTTGATGATTATAATTCTGTAACTACATGCGTCTTACAGCCGCGAATAATATTTTAATCATCATACAACCTAGCACTGGCTTGCAAATTGCAAAAAAACGTAAGAGAATTTTATTTCGCGGGCTACCCTGGAGCATTTATCTGACCCTGTACAATTTTGTCTATTCTACTATGTAGACTATTACATGTGGCATAATATTATATTTCCCAGGTCGTTGGATTTTACTATATAAGTCATCATAGCATTCAAATAAATTACTATTTTTTCTGTAGCAGTGAGCCCTGTAATGACCAACACTTTTGGGTTTCGAAGTGGGTTCATATTCTATTACAGACAGAATTGTGTACTCCTTATTATTTACTTCAATGTTACGAGGCAGATCATCCAAGTTAGCGCACACGTCATGAAGTTCATAAATGATAATATCTTTAACATTGTATATGAATGATATATTTCCAGCGCAACAAATATGACACTCTGGAGTAAATTCTGTTCTTAAACATGATTCGCAAGCTTCTTGTAGGTGGTTGATACCTTTAGTATTTATTATATCCAAGTTCAACGGCAAATACTTGCAATTGTACAATTTGTTTTCATCTGCATGACTTGTGCACATACTATTAGAGCAAACTCTTTGTCTTATAGCGGAAACGAATAAGCTACTTGTACATATTTCATCTAATATTTTGGTCGTATTACATGAACAGTCAACTACGTATTGGGTTTTTGATTGTTTAAAAAGTTGAAGGAGCAATTTCGCTCTCAGGTCATATAATTTTTTACCACAATTCTTGGCATTCGATAATTCTTTAATTAATGATAAGAAATCATGAAATTCTCCTTTATTAATCTGTGCATCTACAGAGTCTCTAAATTTTTGTCTATCTTTGTAAGCTATCGCAAACGTTTGTGAAACAGAATCGAAAGCACATGTGTTTGTTATTATAGTCCTGTTCTCAGCGGTTTTAGAATTTGCCACGTTGCCGTTTTGTAAAATATAAATTGGTTTGGGTTTTAAACTTCTGGGTGTGGATACGGCTAGCCCTCTCCAATTTTCAATTTTTATCGGGTTATCTTGAAAAACTGACTGTGCCTCAAAATCATTATTTTCGCACTTCAAGAGGTTAGGTTTTGGTCTTTTTGTCCTTTGTGTTCGCACAGTTTGTTGAGCTCGTTTACTTGAATCTATTCTGTGCAAAACGTCACTGGAACTAAGTTTTACAGCTCCATTTATAAAACCATGGTGCTGTACTAAAAACTCGTCTAATCGCACGCGTTGGTTTTTCGTATCAAAGTATATAGTTTTTAAATCATTGAAATGATTTTCAACATTAGAGCTTGATGCATAGTGTTTGGCATTTTTGAAATGTATGTTCATAACGCAACCCCACAGTGGAATTTTTTTCAGAAGTCGTTTTAATGTACTGTTCTATTCCGGTAAGAAATATTCATTTTTGTTATCTGATGGTTCAACTAACTGCAGATACAATTTTTCGGTTTGTATTAAGTCATCATAAAAGTTTATTAAAGGTAAAGAAACATCTTTGTCATTTTCGTTGTGAAGTATTTCGATTTTTGGTTGTATGTCATTTTCAGTATGAATATCTTCTAAATTTTCGTGATTCGTGTGATTTATAATTTGGACCTTTAGGTTTTCAAAAGCTTTATTGCATTTGGGCTGCAAATCATTCAAGTCCGTACTCCTGAACTCATGGAGCGATAACGTGATTATGTCTCTTAAAACTGTTTTAAGTTCTTCATAGCACCGGATCTGCTGAATATGTTTCAAGCAGCGAACGTAAAATAACTTAACTTTTTCGGAAGTTTTATCAAAACAGGATTGTTTATAAAGATTTTTAATAAAATGGGATTTATCCATGCGAACATAACAGAGAGGTATTGCTGCGGTATTTCCTTCAAGCACATCAAAACACTGTTTTAAATAATCATTGAATTCAATTTTTAAAAATACTTTAGTAATTGCTCCTAACAGGGCAGAACTGTCGTCACTAATTATTTCATCTGGCAAAACTTTTCCGATTTGCCACGTATTTAACCATGTGGTTATCGTCTCCATTGTATGGGATTCGGAGGCCATGTAGCACATTGGTACACTGGTATCCAGAGTGTAGGCAACCACTGCATATAAAAATAAATGTTTAGGAGTGCGATATTTTAATAAATCATTAGAAGGTGGTGGCTCAATTGGCTGAAATAAGGAGCCAGTAGCATCAATAGAAAGTATTTTCGACCTATTTTTTAAAGTTTCATTGTAATATTGGTTTTGTTCATTCGTCCAAAAATATGTGAAGAAGGGAACAAGACTGATTTTACGGATAAAATTATCGTAAGGAATGCAGTGCGCCATAGCATACAAAGATAGTATTGTATTTTTGTCAAACTGTAGCGCACTTCTGGCTTCATGACGCATTTTTCTTAAATTGGGTAATTTAGGGAAAGTTGTTGGCTTTTTTGGATTATCTATAGTCATTACCTCGTTTGCCATCGTGTGTTGAACTTTTAAAGCTTTTTCGTATATTAACTTTTCTTTGATTCGGTTTACTCTATCAGAAGTAAGTCTGTTTTTAATTAGTGGGTCATGAGGATAATTTTTGTTGTAATTATTTAATTTACAAGTAACCTTTACGTAAGTTTTAGATGGGGGGGAGATATTCAATGACAGTAGCGCGTCACATTGGGTACACCTGCCAGTACATTTGATTTCATTAAAGTTAAGATCAGCAGGTACATAACTATTACTGAAAGCAAATGTACACTCTATATTAGTTCTAAAAAAGATTTGGTCTTGAATTTCGTTAGTCCACTTTTTTGGTAGGAGACGGTAAATTGAATTTTGGGGTACGATGTTCGAATATTCTGCAAGGCTCATTTGAAATGTTATAATGTCGGAGTCAGTATCTTTTTTTTCTTCAAATAGGTTTATACAATCATCGAAATCAAAAAAATATGTTTTATTTCTTCTAATACATATTTGTATGGCTTTAATGGCCATATTGTGGTTAAATTTTTCACGCAATTCCTGCTGTATGCAAATATAAACATTATTGCTTTTAGGAGGAATTGCTGCTTGGAATTTGTCTTTATATTTACTAATCACTCTCTTTAAATATTCTTTAGAAAAATTTCCTTTTCGAGTTGACATTATTGTATAGTAAAATTGTCAAAATTGTACGTATGTGAATGAAAGAACGGGTGTGTTAAAAAAAAAAGAAGAAAATAAAAGTAACTTAAAAATAACTCTTGAGAGACTTGTGAAGCGGCTTACATTTCTCTACCGTATCTTTTTTGGGGCAGACTACCCGCCCGTTGGTGGGACGACATTGTGAAGGAGGGCCTGTATCATATTGGGTGAGGTTGGTGCAGGACCGTAGTATGCTGAGAAGAGGCATATACCATATGAACTTTCTTGAAGGTGGGTATTACACTGAAAAATAATGGAAATATTTCTATTTGACTTTTTTTTCTTCAGACAATTTAATTCGGCAGTATATATTTCTTGAAGGAACCACGAGCAAAAAAATACTCGTACCTACTAAGGGACCAGGACCACGGGCAATAAACGAGAAACTTGATTTATGTAGGTACGTCTCAGGTCTGAGATGTACGTTCAGCCTTCAGCGTTTAAAATGACGACATAGGTTTTGTACTTGGCCCAAACCAAGTATTGTAATTGGCCCAAAACTCCTGAATCTATTTACCCATTTCCTGACTCTACACTATTTTTATAGGTTGTAAGTTTGTGTATATCCAAAGACTAATAAATTCTCTATGTGTATATCCGTGGATATAAGATGTTGTGCTCAATTTTTTCCAGAAGTACTCCAGCAATTAAGTTTATAATACAGTTCTGATAAAATTTAACCCTGAATAACATACATTTAGCCTGATCGGTCCGCCAGAACTTTTTGAAATATATATATTCTATAGATCAACAAAATTATTACTTACATCATCTAGATAAACAATGGGAACCCCTCCCTGCTTGGTTTATATTATTGTTGTTATGGCTGCCATAGAACATTCTGTAAAAATCAAATCAATTATTTAGTTATTTCGGCTAAAAAGATACAGCCCTGTGACTGTGACATGTTGAGTGTTGACGGATTGTGGTCGAGTCTTAGTTTTGGAGACATGAATTCTTGTCATGAATTATTTTTTTACATAGTAACTAGAAGTTATTAAGGGATTATATGTCATCAACCTACCACAAGAAGAGAATTAAATACGTATTATACAAAAAAGTAAACAAATTACTGAATCGCTTTTGACGAAATTTCTATTGGACCAATCGGAAAGTATGTATATCCTTTCAGATGAAAACAAAACAAACATGATTTAGAACATATTAGTTAAAAAATAAATAAATAGGTACAGTAATGAAAAAAAAATCCCAAGTGCTTGATAAGGTACAAGTATTTTTAAATAAGTCAAAACAATGCCATTAAATACTTACCACTGCAGATCGTGCCATAAAATTCACCACCCCTACAACCACATAATTGTTATAAAATGCTTATACGCCACTTTCAACCAACTTAAAAAAACGTAAACAAACAGTATCAGTGCAACTGCATGACTCAACGTAACAGTGTCCTTGGCGTCATAACATAACTGCAACTGTTTAGCAATACCAAGTAATAATCCAAACGCACTTCCTAGTCAATAAACACTTTGTATCCATTATTCATAATAGAGCGACGTTACACGTAACTGTCTCTGTCACACTAACACCGTACGCGTACTAGCTGTCTCACTTTCTCTAAGCTACACAAAGCGATTCCTTGCGTGACGACGTCAGCGGACGCCGCGGGGCCAGAGATGTATGTAGCGGTGTGGGGAGGCGAAAAAAGGGAATCTTCTGGTAAATGCTCCAACCAGCCTGCGAAATTCGAATTTTCCTACGTTTTTTTGCAATTTGCAGGCCAGTGCTTGGTTGTATGTTGATTAAAATATTATTCGCGGCTGTAAGACATATGTAGATACAAAATTATAATCATCAATATCATCAATACAATGCTCTAAGTTCATAAAGATGTAGGAATGAGTTTTCCTGTTTTTTCTTTTTTCCTACGCCTTTATTTAGTACGAAAATATTTAGTGTCAGTTTATTTGTTGTCACGAAACGTCGCTGCAATTTGTACAAAAAAAATACGTGTGAATAACAGTGCATTTCCAAATAAAGAAGCGAGTATTATTTTCATAGCATTAGCCTATTAATACAATTCATGTATGTATCGTCTTTATCTGTATATTACAAGTTATTCTGATATTGTGGCTAATTGAGGTTGTTTCTCACGAAAATGCTACACATATGAGTCACATTTCGTCACTCATATGACGTAACTCACATCTACGTGTAAAGTTAAAACATGTTTACACTGCGGCTGAAAATTTTAACAAATTATATGCCGGCGGCGTCCGGTGTTATCTCCATACAAAACGTTTCACTAATAAATAAATCCGACATTTACGGAAAATAGATATAAAAGAGTTTTAGTGTAATTTTTTTAAATAATAATTTGGAGGTTTCGAATAAATGCTAAATTTGATCATTAAACCTGCATTTTAGCTCCCTGCCGGACCCTGCTCAATTTGAGCAGTAGGACATAGTTTTAACTCTGCTTTACAATAAATGTGACTTACATCAGTATAAAAATACAGGTATGTCACAAAACAGTTTGGTCACGATTTTGAGCATGTTAGTCACATGTACATTTTATTTGAAAATGGCTCTTATAAATGTACTTAATCATGTGTAAGGTCATAGAAACAGCTATTAAAATATAATCCAATAACAACTTTATTTTATTAGTTATTACTTTTCTACTTCAGTGTACTCAGGCACAACACGTGTGAACCGGTTAGTGAGTAAAGTAAAGAAGGTCATCGATATGTATGAATCCGTCGCTTTTTAGTAGTCATTCAGATTTGGTCGGATAACCAGCCGTTGTTTACATATTTTGGTTTTTTGTTTATATTTACTTAATGCGTAACATTTGAAGCTCAATATTTTCACCATATATTTTTGACTAAAGGCACAAGATTTTGGTTTACACCTACACATCTGGGATTGTGCCAGTTCCTTGTATTTTGCCGTCAAAGTTATGACACCATCGTTTTTACTTTTAGCAAGATTATTCAAAAACGCATGCATGAACATTTTTGAAACTTTGTATGGTTATTATTAGCGTCAAGAAAGACCGAATACAGTTTTCAGCGAAGTTATGCCTTGTCTCATTTAGGCGCTGCGATGTTTTTTCGGGTTTTCATAAAACCGCGATAACTTGAAAACTATAAATATTTTCTAAAATCTAATTGGGGCACAAAGGGGCACACATTAAGAGCTACTCGCGTATGTTTATTCTACAGGGGCACATGCAATGGTTTTAGAGATATACTATTCATCAAAACGTTACTCCAGCAGGAAATGCAATATCTCGAAAATCTGAAGGGGCACAGATTTTATTTTTGGGGGCACATTTTGGCACACATATAAGCTATCTGGCCATGCACAGTTTTTCTCTCTCCGATCATTCGTTTAGAATTTTCCTGCTAGAAAAACGTTACCCCAGCAAGAATCGTTTTTTCGATTTTTTTTCGAAACGACAGGGGGCACACATTTTTTATGTGGGGGACATTTACAGCAGATAAGGCACCAACTATACGTTCTACTCATATAACTCTAGGAGATACTTTCTTGTTGGGGTAACGCACACTTGCACAAGTCGTATTATTTATTCTTATCGCATATTTTTCAATGGAGTATAGTTTTAATTTGAACTTTTTAATTTGTTCCGATAGAAGAGGATAATAAAAATGTTAGAAAATAACCTTTACATACGAGAGATCAATTGAAAAATCAGTTTGGTTTGCAACAGGAACATTTTTTCTTAATTATTAACGTAATTAGCTGACCTGGCGAGCTTCGTACCGCCTAACAGTCGATTCTTTTTTTTTAATACTTATTCTGCTATTCGGGACACCGCGTCAGCTAGTAGGATAAAAAAAGAAAGTTGAAAAGTCAAGTACATTAAGTATGTCAAAAAATAAAAATGATAAAACACTTAAAATTCTTTTAATAGTCACTAAAAAATCACACTGAAAATTACAATTTTTGATTTCTTACTAAGATCCCTACTTATTATATTTCATTTTATTTTTATTTATTCTAAATTAAGTTTCATTTTTATTGTAGTACTTTATGGTACACGATATTTTTTGTTTGATTACCTGGCGCGTAAACAAACAGAGCAGATGGTTTTCCAACACGGAAACAGGCAACATACATTTGATCATGCGAGAAACACGGGTTTTCTAGATTAGTACCACAAACACTTAATGACTGCCCCGTAGATTTGTCAATAGTCATAGCGAAAGCAAGCCGTACTGGAAACTGTAGTCGTTTAAACACGAATGGTACGAAAGTCGGAATCATTGGGATGCGGGGTATCAAAACGTCTTCTCCTTTATACTTTCCTTTCAATATGATTGCTTCTATTAGATTATTCAGTAATGTTTTATCGCTAATCGTGTGCCGTTGCAAAGTTGCGGTTGGTTAATATTTCGCAACATTATAACTACAGATCCAACCTTTAATTGAAGATTGTGAGGCGGCAATCCTGGTAAATCAAGTGAGTTTAAAAATTTCGGTGGATAGTTCACGACATCATCTTCATTAGTTGCCGTATCAACTGATTTATATGTCCTCATTTCGCCAGGAATGTCATCTTGAATTTTTAATTTAATTCATTTACATCAGTGTTTTTGGCAGCCAGTATAGCTCGTTCGCTCAACCAATCATGGAATAAGTAATTTTGAGCAACATTTGGAAACACTTTTTGAATTGAGTTCAGCTTTTGATTGCGTTAACTGACAAAAACTCTCAGGAAAAGTGATGCAGCCAGTCAGCACATCTATAGGAAATTTGCCATTACCAATATCAATAAGTTGTTTAGAGAATATGTCTCCAGATTGATCATGTTGCAACATGACACGCATATTCTTGCTTAAATGTAATTCATTGACATGTTTCTGATTCAACCTGATTTCTCCGTTTCAATCTTTACATACATGTCAACAACGTGTCTGTGACATAATCGCCGGCATTTCAAGATGTGATTGTCTTCATTTTCTCTGATCATTAGGCGGTATGAATAATAGTTAATTGAACTAACTTTTTTGTTGATTGCAGAACCTGCAAATATTTTTTAAATTATAATGATGATGACAGTTGAATAACAAATTAAACTATTTAGTAGGTGATATAGTAGATAACGTAACATCTCATAAACCAATATTTCAATTACCTGTAATGGGATTTATCATCTTGATTGAGAAATCATAGCCATCTTCACCTTGCCAAAATATAATGGGATATTGCAGTGCATCATATGAGCGATGTGTTTCCTTAATACGTTGTAATTGATTATTTCTACGATGTAAAACAATATCACGTGACTCCAAATTTTATCCAACTACATCAATGGCAACTTCGTTGATAGTAGGTGCATTTAAACGTCCTGCATGTTGGCCCACAGGAGTTTTATCTGCTCTGATAACAATTTTGTCATCATCAGATAACATCATATCCATTGCACTTTTAAATAATATAATCAATTGATTGTGTTCGTGAAATATCGTTGTATTGTGTTGTTCAACTATTAACCTTTTCACTGAATAGTTATGTGCACGACGTAGATTGATTTGTTGTGGAGAATTGCCCATAAAATAAATTTACACTTGTAGTCGCTATCTGGCACTGGTAACAAAGAACCTGCTCTGTGATATAATTGACCTTGTATCTGTAAAGGGAAAAAATGTATTGTAAATATGTATATGGGCTATAATAGTTATGATTAATAAACATACAACTGCAAATACTAGGTATTACAAACCTTAAAAGTTGGCATGAAATTTTCCCGAACTACTTTTGGTGCTCCAAATGAAGTCATTTGAAAGCAGTCGTTGTATTGTTGAATATTTTTTTAAAAGTGTATGGAATCTGTTCCTACTCCTAAAACCAATAAGGCACAGTGGCTCTGGAGGTGGAAGCAATGGTGTCAATTTCACTTTTCCATTTGCGCAACACAATCCATTGGCTTCATTGTTGTATTTCAATGCCTTGCAATATTGGCAAACTGATTCATAGGTCCAATAGCAACACTCCTGTAGGCACTGTAATCAATTCACATGTCGTAACAGAAAGCAGCTCGATTCAAACGCTTCACGGGTCTGTCTTAACCGAATTCTTCCACGTTCATTGCGATCTTCACGTTCCTGGGCCTTACGATTAGATTGATAATTAATTCGATTCGTTAAATTTCGGGTTCTTCTGCCTAAATTTGTCCGCCGCTTTATAGGAGGCATATTTAGTAAGTTACAAACACACAACACTTTTTTAATTTTTTAGAAATTTGTGGCTTTTAAGGTGGGTACTGACCAACGTTACGAAGTGTAATGTAACATTCGCATCGAGCGTGTTACGCATCGAGCATGTTACGCTGTGTTTAAAAATTGGCGTAACATGCTCGTCAAAACTCTGTGCTCCGTTTTCGCCGCCAGTTCACTCAAGATGGCTGACAGCGAGGACGTGTTGGTATCTTTGATTCTACATATATATAAATCTGGCGTACTATCAGAACTTCTTAAATGGGACTGACCCTCATTTAAATAAACCATATACTCGTCGTTGGTCAGCGTTGATGGAAGGTTAACATCTTGGCTACAGTCTATGTCTACTTCCTCTTGGCTATAGTCAAAGGGAGCCAAAATTGACTGGCTCTTTTCAAACTTTCCTATAAAACAAATCAAACATGAGTTTTTGTAATTATATCACCATTTACATTAGATGCAATACGTTTCGAAGACCACTTACTTTTGGACACTTGGACTTTTGAAAATTTCACATTTTTTTAATATCAAGATGGTGATATTAAAAAAATGTGAAATTTTCACTTGATTTTACAAACGTCGTGCCTCAAACAGTCGTCACTGTCGAATACGGAATAATGGATATTGTCGAGTGTCGACTACGTTTAGCCGACCATAGACATAATAGACTAAACGCAAAAATAGTGATGTGTGATTACGATGCCGATTGTTTTGTAGAATTGTGGTACTCAACAGCACATGGATCTATGCACGGATAAACTTTGCATTTTTGGCACATAAAACCAGTCTCAAACCGTTTTCTTTTTGCTGCGCACATTTTGCATCGCTGACTTTTGCCGGTTAGTATTCTAACAGGAAAATGCTCTAAGGCACTATCATTACATAGTATAAAAAAGTCGCTTTCTCTATCCCTATATCCCTATGTATGCTTAAATCTTTAAACATACGCAACGGATTTTGATGCGGGTTTTTTTAATAGATAGAGTGATTCAAGAGGCAGGTTTATATGTATAATACACCGACCTCCATGCGGGCGAAGCCGCTGGCAAAAGCTAGTTATGTAATAAACGGTTAGGGTCAAGGACGCCGCGCGAAGTTGACTGTTGAGTTAAAGAACATTGTTTGTATTTTTCTATTATTTGCCTGATAACGTTTCATTGGAAATCAGCTAAACTATAATTTTGTTTATTTTTTATCACTTTAATCAAATATAATGCATTAAGTAAAAACATGTCAAATATGTGAAACCCAAGCTTTTTATGCCATTTTTTTTTTATGCAGCCCAATGTGCTAGTCATCTTATCAGAAGTGTCAACCGACCCCATATTTTTTGTGTAGGTCTACTACACACTTTGGTTTCATTTTGGGTAGCCCAGTTAAGTAGTCTACATTGTCTGATGGTATTATTTTGTCATCGTGTATTGTAGACAACATTAAGACCGGTTTCTTATCTTGTCGTTTTAGGGCTAAGAGGGGAGGAGACGAGTAAACGGCTATTTGTCCACGTTTCAGTTTTTGGAATTTCGGCATCCCTTTTCTACTTGATCTTACGGTATCACATGCATAAGTCGCCCTTTCTTTTAAATATATAAAAAGCTGAGGACTGGAATACCAGTTATCTACATACAATTCTCGGTTGCAAAAATAATAGGCTTTTAAAAGTTCAGTTACAACTGATCCAGTTAAGCCTAAATTTTGGTACGGTCTCTATTTTTGTTTCCGATCCACAGTACACGATAAAATCCACGATATAACCGGTTTCGACATCACATAAAACAAATAGCTTAATGCCAAATCGATTAAGTTTTTTAGGTAAATATTGTTTTATAATTAGGCGACCTTTAAAAGGCAGAATATTTCCATCAATGCACATTTTTTTACCCGGGATAAATGTTGTTTTGAAAGTTTCATGAGCGTCAATCATCATTTTTATTTTGTGCCATCTCGGTACACTACTTGTCCCTGTAGGTGCTTCGTAAAGATAACATTGCTAGAATTGAGCAATATCTATTTCGAAACGTAGTATTATGGAACACCGTACTATGTAATAACGGGTCTGTAGACCAGTGTTCTTCAATTGTTATTCTTTTGTTTCTAGTGAAAAGTATTGTTACTGCTAGGAAAATGTAAAGGTCGTCAATAGTCACGTCGCGCCATTCTTGCAGTCTTGAATATATTCTGAGATCAGGATGTCTTACGAAGTGTTGATGATATTTATTCGTACAATTGGCTATTTTCTGTAAAGACTTGTTCTTTGCTACAAAAATGTTCGAAAAATTCGAATTCCGTGGAGGTACCATCTAATTTGACAGCAGGCGACAGTCCACAAACAAAGTCGTCGAATTCTTCTATCATTTGGGTAGCAATTTGCGTTGTCCAATTAGTGGTTGTTACATTGTTTCCTTGAATCTGAAATAATACAAAAAAAATAATGTAGAGTAATGAATTATGTGAATGGAAAACACACACATCGGTCTCCAAGGTACAAAATTTGAATAGCCTACAAAAGCAAAATTAGCAGTGCGATTCAGTGCGGTGTGTGGCAGCGCGGCTGCACGCACAAAATAAACTATCTACGTATCTACGAGCGAGTCAGCGAGCACACACGTGACTCGCGCTCCAACCAATCAGAATCCGCACGCGCATTCTCATCGCACGGCGCGCATTCTCATCGCACGGCGCGCTCTCGTCATCTCAACTCTAATTAAGTTTAAAATTTCCATTCAGACATCACCACCATACTACACAATAAATTATAATATAACTAGGTATGTAATAAAAAAAAGAATCACCTCTACATCAATGTCAAACTCTTCGTCTGATAAAAATTCTTCATTTTCATCGCCTTCTAGAATTCGTAATAACTCTTCAGTAGTCGTCATGATAAATTTCTGTCATGTACATTTATCGACATACGAACGTAAAACTACATGCACAAGCACAACACTGATGGAAAATTCCAGAAGTCGGCACTCATTTATGACGTAAGAAGCGGTCGTCTTTATCCGACCGTGGCGCAGGGCGTACTAACAAAGTAAGTTTCAGAACATGTAGGCTAGGGATGGGAACCATCAATTCAGTCGCTGACATTTCACAAGTAAATTTACTTAATTTTTAAGGAATTAAATGAAATACTCACAAATATTTGTAAAAAAATGTTTTATTAACAATAGCTGTATTTGTTTTAAAGTTAATTAGTCATTATAACGAGAAATATTTAAATTTTTGTATCGGTAAATCTTGGTATATGTCCCGTCCCTCATGTCGGATTTTGTCGTCATGGGCGTTGCACATCAATACAATTTTCTAAAAATTCATCTAACTTTGAACATTATTTTTAGGACTTCTAATTAAGAGACTAAAGTGTATTACCTAATATAAACATATTTTTGATAGAATACAGCGTAATTAAATAAAAAAGCTGATTAAACGAGCAGTGATATTTTGGTCGTAAATATACGACTCTGGCGAAATGGGGCCGAAAATATTTGTCGGATTAATCCGACGTAGGCGGTTAAAAGGTTAATTATTGTTTCATCCAAATTAAGAAGAAGAAAAAACGTTACTGGACATGAAACTTATTTAAAAACGGAGGCGTATGTGGTGGTTTGTCATTGATAGCAATATTAAAAAAAAACAAATTATTACTGGACAGTATAAAAACTTTGTATGCAAGTCTCCGATCGATTTTGAAGAACTCTTGAATTTAATTGGACCAAAAGTACATAAAAAAGATACAAAATATAGAAAAGCAATCAGTGTCACGGAACGATTAGCACTAACCCTTCGTTTTTATGCTACAGGAGATTCTTTTACTAGTATGCAATATCTTTTCAAGATATCAAGGCAACGAATAGGATTTATAGTAAAAGAGGTCAGCGAAGCCCTTGTTGGAGCATTAAAAGATTATGTAAAGGTATGTACTGTTTTACTGTATTCAGAAAAAGAAGTCATTACATATCAAATTAATTAATTAATTAAATCACCAAATTCTGATAGAAATGGGTCACTCATAGCTGGTGTTTCAGGGCTTTGCTATGGCATCGATGAGGCTCTTGAATTTGTTGGTCGTGTCTAGTATCCTTGTGAAGAATTGTAGATATTCATGCCAACATAGTCATACTCCGCGATCAGCACTAAACAATATATTTGATATATAATGCTGCACTTGTATTTTTGTTGTCTTTGAATAAGATCTTAATTTATTTGCCAAATAAAATGCTATAGGCTTCACATTCGTCAAGTTTGTGCGAAGTTGACTCCGTTTGCTCGGTTTTCTTTTTTAAAATATTGAAAGTAGATGCCATTATCTCTTCCGGGCTTGGGGACTACTGCTTTCTTCCTTTTTGGAGGCGGAGGGCAATCATTGTCGCCTTTATTGGCAAGAGCAGGGCAATCATTGTCGCTTTTATTGGCAAGAGGAGGGCAATCATTGTCGCTTTTATTGGCAGGCGAAGGGCAATCATCAGGCAGTTGTTCTGAAGCACCTTCATGTTCACGTAGCTGAAAATAAATATAAATCATTATTTCAGATGCCAGAAACACCGGAGCAATGGCAGGTTGTAGCAAATGAGTTATGATACTTTGTGGAATTTTCCACATTGCTTAGGCGCAATCGACGGTAAACATATTGTACTGCAGTCACCGATCAACTGTGGAAGTGAATTTTATCATTACGAGGGTTTCTTTAGCATCGTAGTAATGGCAGTTGTTGACGCTAAATATAACTTTTTGTATGTAAACATTGGATGTCAAGGAAGAATATCTGATGGAGGGGTTTTCAACAACTGTGTATTAAACGAAAAACTAAAAAATAATGCACTAAACATCCCTCAACCCCCACTGCGTTGCCAGCAAGAACAGAAGAAACTCCATTTTACTTTGTTGACGATGAAGCTTTCGCTCTTTCCGAAAATATGGTAAAAGTATATGCAGGATATCATGAACGTGGTTCTAAAGAAATAATATAATATATAACTACCAACTTTGCAGAGCTCGTAGAGTGGTGGAATATGTGTTCGGCATATTGTCTGCAGTGTTTAGAGTTTTGCGGAAACCAATGTTGTTAGAACCGAAAACCGCGACATCTGTCGTAAGGTAATAATGCTCATGTATACACCCCTGCAGGTAGCTTTGACGAAGAATCGAACGGCCAGGTCAGATTAGGAAACTGGAGAGAATGTAACAATGATATGACTAGTATGTTACCCTTGCAAATAAGACCGCGAAGGGCTACAAAAGCTGCTCACAATATTCGTAATGAAGTTGCTGAATACTGTATTCAGCAAGGGTCTGTAAGCTGGCAAGAAAATATGCTTAAAATGAACTTACAGTATCTGTTGTGCCACGAGGTGTATTTCTATCCGGTAGAAATCTCATAGCTTTCTATGCAAACCAAGTACTTACGATACACTTCTTCTGCACCAGAAATTTAAGTTGAAATTAACAAACGTCGAGCCAAACTAGTATATTTCGTGAATATCGTAATCTATGCTAGCAAAATAATTGTGAAATTATATTTAAATAAAAAACCAAATTGTATCTGTCACTTGTACCACCCGCACTAACCCGGGATTAAACGTTAATACAGAGTGTAGGAGAATTTCTCAGGGTGTCTTGGGTATTAAATTATTGGAACGCGTTTAAATGTGTAAAGTGTATATTAATTAGAATAAAACTTATTATAGAGCACAAACAGGTAAAAATGGAAAAAACAATCAAAACTTATCAGAGCGGGTCGCGAGCGTGGCATACTAACTCGCGAGCTGTCGTCCACTGTCCGTTAGCGCGGGAGTGCGGGCGGGGGATGTATGCTGCCTGTCGCCGCGCTTAAGGCACATTCACACGGAGTTGCAAAAAGCCGTGCTACATCCTCCCCCTCTGACCCAAACATGCGCCCACGCGTCTGAGTCAGTCAAGATAACGCTTAGGTCTACCGCGCCTACGCTTTTCGTTAATCGGGGCTGGCGGTATGTCACCTACGAATGGGGTCAACTGGGAGACGTGGTATCTACCTAACGTTTCACCGCTACTTACCTTCTCCAACACGTAAGTGGTGGAGCTAGCGGGTTCCTTAACACGGTAAGGTCCATCCCGTCGTGGTATGAACTTTGGCGTTTGTCCGCGGGTCGTGTCGTTACTCCCTTGGGTCTTCAAAAGGACCAAATCACCAATTGAGTAATCAGGCGCAGGGCTGCGCACCTCGTCAGCATAACGTTTTCGATCCGCTTGCACCTTTTCATGCACTTCCCTAGCTTCAAATATCACATTTGTCATTCTCTGGAGGTAAGGAGTAAGACTCGTTACGAAGTTGTCACTCTTGACAATGTTGCGTATATCAGACATTACATCGGCCGGCGCACGCGTTTCACGTCCAAACGTCAAGTAAGCCGGTGAAAATCCGGTGCTGCTGGTCACTGCAGAGTTCATCGCGAAACGTATCGCGGGTAGATGAACGTCCCATGTGTTGTGATCTTTCCCTACCAGAATGGCAAGTTGTGGTTTTAAATCACGGTTCTTCCTTTCCACAGGGTTCGCTTGTGGATGGTATACAGGCGACAGTGACTGAGTAATACCAAATGAATGGCGAGCCTGCATTTCACATATGAACTGTACACCATTATCACTCAAGATCCGTCTTGGAACTCCGTATCTCAGGAAAATCTCTGAGATCAAGATCTTGGAACAGTTTAAGCTAATGGCCTTCTGTAGAGCAAATAACTCTATCCATCGAGAGCACGTGCCTTCTATGATAAGGATCCACTTGTTCTTATCTGCGGTCTCCGGCAATGGGCCGAAAAGGTCCACGGTGACGACTTCAAAGGGGCGATTAGAGGCGGGTGTCTGCAGTAGTCCGGCCGGTTTCCTGTTACCGGCTTTGTACCTCTGACATTCTACGCACTTCTTCAGGTATCCAACTATGTATTGCCGCATACCAGGCCAATAATACTTCGACTTCAGTCGATCCAGGGTACGCTCTACTCCACAATGCCCAGCTGTCGGTGCGTCGTGATATTCTGCCATGACTTTATCACGCTCGTGCTCTGGTACAACCGGACATCCTGTCTCTTCATCACGCTCGTCAGGTCCATATCTGTACAAAACGCTATCCGACATAATGAAACCGCGGTCGGACCAACTTCTCCCCCTAAACGGGTCGTCGGCTGACTCGAGGTCATTAACGATCTTTTGCACGTCAGGGTCGTTGAGTTGGTTCTCACGGACATCCTTGGGGCTCCTTGACGGGAAATCGACCTCGGCGAAGCAGACATCACAATTCGTTTCTTCTGCGCTAGGGGGTCGTGAAAGAGTATCAGCGATGACGTTCGATCTGCCGGGTGTATATTCTATACGGAGATTGTACTCTTGGAGTGTAAGAGCCCACCTAGCTAGCCGTCCGCTCGGTGATTTTACAGTCATCAGCCATCGCAGAGGGTGGTGGTCGCTCTTTGTCACAACCTCTGATCCTTCGATGTATGCGCGGAACTTGGTAACAGCTCATATAACTGCTAGCGCTTCTCTTTCCGTTGTGTTATAGTTTCTCTCTGCACTATTCAGCAAATGGCTGGCGTATTCTACTGGTCTTTCCTCGGGACCCTCCCCCTGTATCAATACTGCTCCGAGACAATAACCGCTGCTGTCGGTCCTCAATGTAAACGGCATTGATTCGTCAGCTTGGCGCAGTATCGGGGCAGTGATTAACTTTTCCTTAATGCAGTCGAAGGCGTCTTGTTGCTTCGAGGTCTAAGTCCATTTGCTGTCCCTTTTGAGAAGATCTGTCAGAGGTTTGGCAACGTCGGTGTAATTTTGGATGAAGCGCCGGAACCAACTTGACGTTTGTAAAAAGGTCTTCACGTGTTCCGCGTTCTCAGGACCCACATATCTGCGATCGCCGCTGTCTTATCGGGGTCTGTCTTCACCCCGCCTGGTACGATCACGTGGCCCAGAAACTTAACTGACTCGCGAGCAAAGCAACTCTTCGCGGTTCACTCGCAGACTGTACATCTCGAGCCGGTCAAAAACAGCGTTTAAGTCTTCCAAGTGCTTGGGGAACGACTCCGATAAGACAATGATGTCATCTAAATATGTTAGCATGCAAACATCGGCCAGTTCCTTGCCGGATCTGAATCGTTCCATAAGCCGCTGGAAAGTCCCTCCTGAATTCCTCACCATTGGCATTCTTGTAAACCTAAAACAACCGACTGAGCACACGAACGCAGTCTTGTCGCGGTCAGCCGGTTCCACGGCAATTTGAAAATATCTGGAACGGAGATCACAGGTTGTCATAAAACTAGTATTCTTAGCGGCGTGGAGAACGTCTTCGATGCGTGGAAGTGGGTAGCGATCAGGCTCGGTTACAGCATTTAGCTTCCTGTAATCTATACATAGCTTTACCCTTCCATCCTTCTTCGTCACGAGGACCACGTTAGCGGCCCACGGAGATTCGCATTCTTCGATCACCTCAGTGTCCAATGACTTACGCAACTCTTGTTCTAGCATCTCTCTCTTGCTGAGAGACATACGGTAAGGCGGCGAGGCGATGGGTTCCTGATGCGGGTCGATCCTCAGCCGGTGTGTGGCGTATTCCGTTGGTGGCCCGCCCTTTGCAAAGCGGTCGGCCCTTTTTAGCAGAAACGTGTTCAGTTGCATCCTCTGATCCCCTGTCAACTTGGTGCCTTCATCGTCCCTCAGCACAAGGTTTGATGTTTCTACTTTCATCAGCTCCATCCGGCCGCCAGTAGGTAAGTTGAAGCAAGTGATAAACGGGTGCCAGTGTTCTAGCTCATCGTTAAAACGCCAGCTGCTTTGTGGTAAGTCCAACAAGATACTTGCTTTCATGATAAAGTCTCTACCTAGCAAAGTCCGAGTTTGTGCGTCCGGCAAAATTATAAACGTGGTAGGTATATTATGGTTTTCCAAAATAACGTCAGTATCGCACTCGAGTACAGTACCTACTTGTTGTGATCCATCAGCAAGCCCTATATAGTACGTAATGTTTTCTTAAATACAACGCCGGCCCTGAAAAGTAAGTCGTGTAACATGGGGCCCGCGATGGAATGTGTGGCCCCCGTGTCTAAAATAGCTACCCCCTCGTGATTCACGACCTGGATTTCCACAAGCGGCCGCGAATCGTCAATATCGGCTACCTGAGCGCTACAAAAATCCGACTTGCTTGAAGTCGATGCGCCTCTGCAGTTACTGCATTTTGAACGGACCACTCCCAGCTGACCACATCCGTAACAACGTAACTCGGTACTTTTGCTCGAATTATTAGAAGGGTCCATGGCCTTTCCATCCTTCTTCTCCTTATTACGGCACTCGTCTACCGTATGACCGAAAATCTTGCAATAAGTACACTTCGGCCTAACACGCCTTTGCCCATCACTATTGTTATTCATTTTCACATTTGGTGCATGTGTATCAGAAGGCCTAACGATAGGTTGATTAATATTCGACTTGCGCGGGTCACCTACGGCATTCGGAGGGTTAGCGTTTATGTTCGAAAGCACGGCGACAGGAAGGTTATCGTTTACATTGCTGCTATAACAATGGGTAGAAGCACTCACCTCCGCCAACGACTCCTCCACTAACCTGGCCTTCGCTATCAGCTGATCCAGCTCGTACACCGCGTCGCGAGACACTCGTTTTCTTATTCTACGATCTAACAATCCGTAAACCATATCTATTATCATCACTTCCGGCACATCATATGGTAACTTCGACATTGAAGCGCGCACTTTGCTTATAAATACGTCGGCCCGTTCACTGTTTTGTTCGGTACCGAAAATATCCCGAAAGATTTTAGAACTGGGTCGCGGCACTCCGTACATTCCTCGAAGACGTTGCAGCGCGTCGGACCACGACGTTATTGATGCCTTTACGCTGCCACCAGACGGCCTCACCGATTAGCAGCATAGGCAGCCCCCGCAGCGCGTGCTCGTCGCTGATGTTGGTGCAGTCGCGGTAAACTTCAATAGCGTCGATAAATGCCTCGAGCTCTTCTGCGTTCTTCGATGACCCGTCAAAGCGCGCTGTACACTTCGCAAAGTTGCCCGATCGCCGCGCGGCATCACGCGTATCGGGTATCTCTGGTGATGATGGACTTGATTCTTCCCTGTTCGCCAGTATGCTTTCAATGAGAATGCAATTTGCTTCAGCCTGGTTTCGTGTTATATTGCACACAAGGGTCTGAAGCATCTGCTCAGACATGGTGATGTTCGGTGATGCTGATGATGCAACCACTGTCCTATTCTGCTCCGTGTCCGTGTCGGATTCCGACCCACCATCTCTTCCGGTACGTTTTTTGGTTGGCTTCGGCGGCATGGTAACAGGGCAATACCGCTGCTGTTACTCGCTCGATCAACACGGGTGATGGTTATATGGGTGGTAGGTAACGAACTGCGTATTCGTCACTAAATCCGTAGCACGATACGAAACGTTAATCGTAATTTTAGTTGGCGTCCAAAAACACCACGCTGTAAACTCGCGCCAAAAAACCACGCGGCAAGCCCGCGCGCGTCTCGGTTCGCGTCGGTTACAATTTTGGCGGGAAGAGTGGAGTCGCCCGAAGTTTCTCTTATTGTTTGGTAATGTTTCATGTGAAATGCACTATCGGAAAGGGTTTACAGTATGTGTTAGCGCGATAGGATTTATCACTGATTCTAATTTACGACTTTTTCACTAAAACTTGGCCCCCACGTTGGGCGCCACTTGTAGGAGAATTTCTCAGGGTGTCTTGGGTATTAAATTATTGGAATGCGTTTAAATGTGTAAAGTGTATATAGAATAAAACTTATTATAGAGCACAAACAGGTAAAAATGGAAAAAACAATCAAAACTTATCAGAGCGGGTCGCGAGCGTGGCGTACTAACTCGCGAGCCGTCGTCCACTGTCCGTAAGCGCGGGAGTGCGGGCGAAGATGTATGCTGCCTGTCGCCGCGCCTAAGGCACATTCGCACACAGTTGCAAAAAGCCGTACTACAAGAGTTAATATTGTAGTTAACGGCAAAATAGTCACGCCACCACAAAACCATCTCACGCCCGGTCTGGAGGCCGGCGTCACTATTCGGTTAACCCGTGTTAGTGCGGGTGGTGCAAGTGGGCCTAAGTACTTAAAAACTTACTAAATAATTACATACCTTTTCCTGTACCAGTTGATTGTTTAGTTTTTTGTTTTTCCCTCATCGATGATGCCTGTAAACTTGTCATTTTCTTTTTACACGTTTCTCTTTCGCTGTCGATTAACGAAGCCAATCTATCCCAAGCATCTTTTTTCTTTAATTTGTTATAATGCTCTGGATGAGCTGGTTTCCACAACACTGGTTCTTCTCTGTATTTTTCTATAAAATACAGAGTTTTTTCTTTGTTCCGTTCCATGTTTTAAGAAATAAATGAAATAATTACGAGAGGAACGACGTGTGATCACTCGTGACGGCTTGCAACAGCGTACTGACCATAGACTAATATATATATATATATATATATTGAGATAGACTGGCAGCCGATAACGTCTATCGGCTTTAGTTAGCGACCAACGCCCTCTGAACGTCAGGCAATGAACTAAATAACTATCTATATAGGTAGGTGTATATGTCGATATGTATATGAAACTTATATTGTGTGTCTAAAAACATAGATATAAATATGCTTAACGTCATTAAGCATATTTTTATTGATGTTTTTAGATACACAAGTTAAATACTTTGGGTGATGGGGTAAAAAAAATAAGATTAATAATACAAAAATATATTATTGAATGAATTTATTAATTAAACATTTATTTCGACTCCTGTTTGCTTCTGTCGTTTCGCACCCTTTGTTTTGTTATAATGTTCTCGAGCCCGTAGGAAGATGGGGTCAGTTTCGGCACTTTCATTGCAAAAATTATAATAGCTCTTGCCAGTGAGGACATTGCTGACTTCTTTGCACCAGCTCATAGTGAAGAACACAGCACTTTTATGGAGCAAATAATGATTTAATTTTTCATTGTGTTTTTTACATTTCATAAAATTTAAGTCTACATGGACTGTTGCAATTAGCACTATATATTGGACAGTTTTTTCTAAATGTCCACATTATTTAAAATATCCAATGTGATGTGTTCTACTTGGGCAAAAAAGTCGAACAATGCCCGGGATAGCATAACCATCTTTTGCTACAATATTCTTTTTTTATTATAAAACTGTGAAAATCTTCTATATTTGGAGAAATTAAATTATTACAACATGTTTTACATTTTTTTAAAACAAACTCTTTTGCTTTGGTTGCCATCCACCACTACAATATGCTATGACCGCGCACTCTACATGAACTCGAGAACGACTTTCCAGAATTTCTTGTGTAATTATTATATTCATAAATAAATGTTCATCCATAATTTCCATAATGCCATTAACATCCTGGTTTATTAAAGAATTACAATTCTGGTTTATTAAAGATTTTAATGAATTTAAACAAGTACTGTCGTCTTTTTCACAATTTCCCTCTAGGGAGTGTCGTGATGTTATATTATTTATTAATAATGTTTTAAATGCAGTTTCGAAAGCTGCCGAGTAGGGCATTACGTTACTATAGCCATGAGCTCTTATAGCCCCAAAAAAGTTTTCCAAAGGGTCTTGGTTTATATTGCGTAATAACAATGAATTTAGGCCTTCTGACCTTAACCTATTAGCGATTAATTTAAATCCTTCTATGGTTTTTACCCAACTGGTAAGAGATGGTACAGTTACCTCTTTGCACTTGTAATTCACATATTTCATCGACTTTAAAATCGGTAACGTTTTGTTCCAAAATTTTAAACAGGGTGAATTTGGTGTGACAGCTGATCGATATATTTTTCCTTCTTCTTTATGGAAATTTGCATTGACGGAGTCGAACAGGTCGTCGAACAGGTCGTCGAACAGCATTATAAGTTCTGCGGTGTCCACACTTTCCTCTGGCAAGCACCCACTTTCTATAAATGAGAATTTAATGTTAAATACGTCATTAGAATGGTGGTTTTTTAACTGGTTCATCCTAAACTACTGGATCTACTCGAAAATATACTACACCCCAAGTTTACATTACTTATCAATTGCTTTTTTAATGTACTAGTAGCAAATATTAAAATTTGTAGACTTATTAGATAATGTGAGTTAGAGATTCACATTATAACTGTGGTGATGATGATAGTTGATGTATTACCAGATATCTTAAGGTGATTGAGAAACTTGCGCCAAAAAGTAGTATTTTTTGTTTTGAGACTACAAAATTGATAGGGACTCTTTATGGTTAAGGGAGACATACCTGCCAGACATACAAGTGTCACACCAACAGACTTGCTGAACTCTTGTGTGCAATACTTCACCCTCATCTTCGGTATCATTGAAGGCACCACATGTTGAGCTGTCAGCTTATGGGCTAACTTTGCACCCCGGAAAGAAGGGCTTCTTTGGAATAGGTTTTCTATATGACGCCATTTAGCCATGCGTACCTTGCCATCCATGACATATTTTAAGTTTTTATTCAACAAATTGTTGCGTACACCACTAATTAGATGAGGTGGATCATATATAGGCACAATTTTGACACTGCCCACTTCAAAAAATCCACCTCTGTAATTCTCATTTTTTCTCATGTATTTTTCTTTTGTTTCTTGCATCAACTGATTGATTGCAGCAAAGTTTGTGGCTCCGTGGTCACATACTGTAGTCACAACTTGTAAGACCTGTGCTTTCGACTTTTTCTATAATATTCCTCAGCTCAGATTTCAGATCTGTTGTCTTTGTTATGCCTGAGCAAAAACTATAGGCTATTGGCTGCTTATATTTTTTCATTATGCCTCTCACCATAAAAACAAGCACATGATCAGCGAATATTTGGTCTCTTTTGCTGCCATTGTCGACAAAACCATTTATATTGTCGTGTGCCTTGTCATAACTTAAGTTTGTAGCAATTGACATTTCGTCAAACAGTATGCAACAAAACTTATGTTTGTCTGGCATTTTGGACACTTTTTTCCTTAGGTGATCAAATATTTTTTCGTTAATGCCAGGCTTTAGATCTACTTTCTGTATCATATTTTGAAGTGTTCTACGGCTTGGCAAAACACAAAGCTGGCTTAGGAAACGATATGCTTTAAGTGATGGTTTATAAAGTGATAATGCTAAGATTTTTTCGTCAAGCGTGAAACGGCTTCCTCTAGGTTTTTTACCACTTCCTTTTACTTGCATGTAAAATAATGACATCTTTTTGGTCACAATTTCGAAAGCATTCGATTTTCTTATTTTCTTTGCTAGCAGATATCTTTTGCGAAAGGTCTGCTTGTCTCTAAGAACCCGATGAAGTGTTTGCTCCAATTTTTGCACCTTATTTTCTTCATACTTCCGTTTCAAAAAGGTTACTGAAAATATAAAAATGTGGTTTAAATTGTGCACAACATAATTTATGGAAAATGCATCGAAAAGTGAATGTCAGCTTAAGTGAATGTCGTGCTAGACCTTGAACTTTAAAGGTTTAGCATTTGTAAATAGACTTAGATAAGTGATCATAAAGAAATAGATAACATACCTGAACTAGAAGGCTTGAAGTACTCAACAGTTCTGGTGGTCATGGGTTGCATAACATTACGACACATTCTAGCTTCTTGAGATGTAGATGGTTCACAATCCGAAATTTATGAACCTATGGTTGGTGCTGAGAAGGAAAGAGAATAAAATCAGTATTCCTGCAATATTTCAAAACTATAATATTTCTAGCATACCAAGGGGTACACTAGAAATATTTTATTTTTATTAGGTTTGCACAGTACTTGATAGTCTAAGATCCCAGCCCTGATTTGCAGGTCGCTTTAAATCCTCCTTAATGGCACTCGACTTAATGTTTTATAATTATGTAATATATTACTAGGTCGCCCAGGGAAAATTTGCTGCAAGAACCTTTAATTATACTTCCCGAAATCAGTAGTGGAGGCTTGTACTATGAACTACTACAAACTAGGACTTTGAATTTTATGCATCCCATTATAGACTCTATTTCTACCTATCATTAGATACAAAATAGATAGATAACATTTGTTAACATACCTACGATTTTCGCGACGCGTCAGTATAACACTCAATCAACTTATATCACTACATAGTATAAAACAAAGTCGTTTTCTCTGTCCCTATATCCCTATGTATGCTTAAATCTTTAAAACTACGCAACGGATTTTGATGCGGGTTTTCTAATAGATAGAGTGATTCAAGAGTAAGGTTTATATGTATAATACACCGACCTCCACGCGGGCGAAGCCGCTGGCAAAAGCTAGTTTATAATAAATTAAACCTTAAATTGAAATTTACCCCATGTTGCTGTACAAATGTAAAAATACACTAACAAAATGGTTAAAATCACAATCATACAATGAAATTGAACTTATATTAACCAGTATATTCTAATGAAGAACCTGTACCCAATCATAACATACATTTTAAGTTAATCAATCATTAACACACACACCTTCTCACACACACTCCGTACATCTATCCACATATACATACATCTATCCACATATACATACACACAAACACCATACCTGCCATGCTACAACATCTAGTAACATCCTAGAAACTAAACGTTTTCTTTGCTTTTTTAATTATGTCTCAACATTGTAGCTAGTAGTAACCCATGGGAAGTTGCAAGGTAACACCAGCACAATAACTATCCTTATAACTTACTAGGGCTGGCTCAATTTTGTGCTGTAGAACAATTGTGCGAGAACCAATAAAAACTTTATTTACCTGAACTGCAAGCCTTGTATTCATCAGTTCTTATGGAGTCCTGAACCACATTAGAATTCAATAAAATACCTTCTTGAGAAGTAGTTGGCTGGCAGTCTAGAATCATTTGACTTGGTGCTGTTAAGTACAGAATAAAAGAGATTAATATTTCCACTTAAAAAAAAAACTATTGTATGACACATTGAAAACATGATTGTATTGTATTGGAATAGTATAAGTAGCTCATCCTTTGTGTCTGTATATTCGCTTAAAACTTCTAAACTACTTGATGAAACACCATTTTCATCTTCAGATAGAGATTTTCAAGAGGAAGGTCCACTGCGGTTGCTAGTATTAAATCAATTTAATCAAAAATAGATTTACCTGATACATCTGTAGAGGGTAAAAGCAAATATGGTACAGCCAATTTACAAAGTGAAAGTGCCGACGACAGATTCTTTGAGTTTTGCAAAGAGTGGTGCTGTCCAGACTCGCAATATCACCGCCAACAATCAAATGAGTTTGACTCAAAGCATTTATTTCAAATAAACCAATTACAGGCACTTTTGAATTGTCAAGGTCGGTGAGTTAGAAAGATTAAGCTATTTGCCCATTCCAAAGCGTAGATACCTATGGAGAAGAACGGGCAAGAAACTCCATGGACACTCTTTTAAAATCATGGTATTGTTACAACAAGTTGGTTACATCATTATTGAAATTATCGATGTGAGAACGATGTAAAAAGACGTGCACATTCAAGCGTCCGTAAAACCGCTCAAGTACCGCTATCGCATGACGTCAGCCCTCCGTCAAGCCCCGCCCCGATTTCTGACAGATGAGATGATAACGACCGCGCTCACAAAAAAAGGTCCACTCAAGTTTCTATTGTGTTTAGCCGCCTACTGTAAACTGTTTTGGGTTCTTGAATCAGCAGGCCATAATTTATATTGTGAAGCGTACTCAAATTACGTCATTTTGTATTCATAAACAAATGTTGATAACGGACAAGTGGTTGAAAGTGTGTTTGTTCCCGTGTTATGATGATTTCTGATAATATTACAGTGTTAATTTGCACGAAATTTTGTTTGTTTTTTGTTGAATAGACAAGTAATCTAACAGCAGTGTTTTTTTGAAAGTTGCACGTAACATTTTCATAATATTGAAACTCAAACTTCATCCTACGCGGAGCCATTTTTGATGAATTCGCGTATTACAACGTATGACTTTGTAAACACTCATCCTAGTTATATTGAGTGTTTCTAATAAAAAAAATGTTACAAAAATACTACATAGACCTTTATCTACCAATATCTACCTCTATATTGTAAAAATATGCCAGTATAATTGTAATATTTTATGTCGCACACGCACATTTTGTCTATGGATGACGCTTCGAAATGTTGCCACTACATAAAGAGTAAAATGTTTATTGAGGATGATATTCTCGTAGCACTTTTGTCTATTTCCTTTTCATATTTTTTTATTTATTTTTTAATTTTAATATTCTTGTATAATTTCTATCACATTCACATTAGTTATATTAATTTTCTATAAGTCCGATGTTAATTGTTTGATGCACCGGGCGACGTCATTACGTCAAAGCCGGTTGTCGCTGAAAACCAGCGCTGGGGCTCTGTCTTGCATAGAGTTGCAGCAAAATGCTGAGCGATAGCCGTTTTGTGTGGATGTGGCGCATGTTTCCCTCAACCTTTTTTTTATTATTTTTTGTGTTCCTGGTTTTTGCGTCATGTTTACCGCAAATAAACGTTTTTTCTTTCTTTCTTTCTTTCTATATGATAAGATTTTCTGGTAGAGAGAACTAATCGGCCATGTTTTTGTAATAGCTAATTTTACATGGTAATTTCGGTTTCAGAATTTAAAAAAAATGTCTAAACTGCACAAGAATGAACTATACTTTCTAATTACTGTAAAAATTTACTCATTGTCATGGAAAAAACATAGATATCAAGCTCTGAATTACCTACAAAAATGTATGGAGTTCGAGAAATTTCGTAGTGATGTGACTCACTCACTCACCCTACGAAAATATCGATAAGTTTGGTTTAGGAATAGAAGTTCATTGTAGGAAATAATAACAAATTTCAGTTACATGATTTTATTTGATTTATTTGAAAAATGTATTTTACTATGTATGTGTATGTACTGTGTGTGTGTATAATATAGGGAAGAAAAATAATAAACATTACTCTTGGAATAAGTTACTTTATTTTATTTGTACATAACCTCATAAATACCTGCTAACCTGTTACAGGTAACATCAAGCTTGTATTCCCTGAAGGCGTAAGCAGATGTGTATACACCCACATTTATGGTCTCTTTTGTACACTACAAGTACAATATTTATACAAATTGTGGCAGTAGAATGATCAGTACTAAATATAAGCTACTTATTTCAAATAAATGTTCATTTATTACATATTCACATTTTCAAATCTTGATAAAAATAAAAAGGTGAAGTACAAAGGTGTTGCTTATTTCTGAAGTCATTTTCATTTATTACATTTTCACATTTATAAGTCTTACATCTCACATTGACATGTATCAAAATAGAAGGTCAAGTACAAAGATGCTGCGTATTTCTAACGCAAAACATTTACATACAGTGATAAAAATAGAAAGGCGAAGTACAAAAGTGCTGCTTATGTCTAAAATAGTAAAAAGTTCATCTATTACACATTCACATTCACACAATTTTACATCTCACAATCTCACAATCTCACATTCAGTTTTATAAACAAAAAAATAACTGCCAGCAGAACTGCAAGAGGATTATACACACAGAGAAATATATGGAAACAGGCTACAAAAATATAAAGTACAAAGGTGCTGCTTATTTGGAAAGTAATACAAGTTCATTTACATTATTTTATAAATCTTGATAAAAATATAAAGAAAAAAGGAGTTGCTTCTTCTGACAAGTTACGAGCTTCTGACAAGCCTCAAGCAGCTGCAGTTATTTTTATGTTTTGATGACCCCCAGTCTAGCACACGTCACACACAAACACGGCGCTTAGACAGCATAGATTGTATGACCGAGAAAAGGGAGTGATTTTACTACGTGCGTCAGTCAGACTTTGTGGCAAAGCTATACTCTTATATGGAAACTAGAACTGGAAATAGATACGTCAGTCAGTCTGAATGTCCACCAAATATACTACGTATAAATAAATATGTGAGTGGGTATATAAAATAAATAAATATACACTAAATAACTGCTAAAGTCGTCTGTCTGTCTGTCCACTGGAAATAAAAGATGCTCAAAATGGAATTACTAAGCATGGTATAACTTGAAGCAGGGATCAAAGCAAAGGGGGACCTCACAGACGGAGCACATGTACGTAGTGCGTTGGAATTTTTTGTGCCGGCTGCACAAAATACAACGCCTACGGCTACGACGGCCTTCTGTGAGTAGTGTGTCTATCCGCTTAGGGAGATGTTGCACCTGAGGCTGTAGATGGCTCGAACTGCTAGACACGGGATGGGTGGGATTGGTAGTTTTAGGGACATGTGCGAGGTGGTGCTGCAGAATTTGATCAACTAACTCCAAACGATACACTAAGTGCTCTTTTGGAGCAGCCGACGAACTCTGCAGAAGTATGCGAGCCTTTAAAATTGAACAGTTGAGCAAGTGTTTGAAGAACTTGACGTTCCACTTTGAGCCTCTTTTTCTTTCCAGCAGGTATGGTTCCAGCATTTGATCTTTACGATCAACGCCTCCCATACCCAGGTTATAGTCTAAAACAACTTGTGGTTTGAAAAGGGACGGGCGATATGGTTTCGCCACCATCTGGCCTTGTGAATTACCGTGGTAGGTACTGATGGTGGCTATCTTACGCTTCTTGTCCTGGAAGGCTAAGACCACCACATCGCCGGAATGTCGAGCCACAAACTGGCCATCTTTCAGCGAACACAGCGATATGAGTGGAGGTACATTGCTGCGGTTGGCCCGCAAGGTACCTACACAGTCGGTTTTGCGTGACTTCAGAAATCTGGCCAGTAGTGGGCTATTGAACCAGTTATCCATAAAAAGAGTATAGCCTTTGTTAAGGAGAGGACGGATGAGACGGATAACACAGGATGTGCTTTTCAGCACACCGGAAGGGAGACCAGGACCGTAGGAAGTTCCAGCACCAAGGTAAACAAAGAATGACCAAAGGTAGCCCGTGGAGGACTCGCAGAGTTCAAAAGTCTTAACTCCGAACCGGGCTGCCTTGGTCTTGATGTACTGGCGGAAGGAGAGATTACCTTTCCACAAAGTCAGGGATTCGTCAATACAAATATTTTGGGATGGGACATAGGTTTCCATGAATCGGGCATTTAAGTGGTCCAAGACTGGGCCCAAACTAAACAAAAGGTCAGTCGAGTCTGTCGGTCTGTTATTTGCGTCATTGAGGTGAAAAGCGTGGCAAAGATTTTCATAACGTGTCTTGGAGAACATCTTCCTAAAGATGTTCACCTGCAACAGAGGGTTTACAGTAAAGCAGCACTTGATGGAGGGCATCCGAATGATTCCGAGCATCATCCAGAAGGAAAATAGGATAAAGATTTCGTGAATATTCGTGTCATACCAATCTCGGGCGAACGACACCGACGAACCAGCAATCCTTGCGGCGTACCGGTTCGTCTCAGTCACGATGTGCGACATGATGCCGTCATCCCAATATTGCCTAAACGCCTCATACGCATCTCCAGATTGGACAACCGCCCCCGTTCGCTGAGGAAGAAATTGCTCCCTCTCACCTTGATAATCACCCATGGGTGACCGATCAAAATGGTTGGAAGTTCCTTCGGCAGCGAAGAAGGCCTCCACCTCATCGTCATCCGCATCTGCCCATTCATCCTCATGCTCGTCCCTTATTCTCCTTGCGCTATTCGTCACCCGTACTCTTGCTGCTTCTCTCTTTCGGACAATAGCCATAATCTTCTGCCGAACGTCCTCAGGCACATCATCATCATCCACATGGACCTCTACCAACCTCTCGCCTCTCACCCATTGGGGGTCACCACTGGGTGCTCCACCCCCTGTTTGTCGGCCACGCTGCGCTGCAGAACCACGCCGCGTTGCACCGCCGCGCCACGCTGCACCGCCGCGCCGTGGTCGACGCTGCTGCTGCGGCTGCTCTGCCGGCACGTCCTCTACCACTTCCTCTTGCTGGAACAGCTGGTGCTGGTCAGCAAGAGAGAAGTGGTCCTGCTCCACCACGATGTCGTCGTCCGAGGGGGCCACGACGACGACATCACATCTAAGATAGAAAATAGTCAAATTAATTACGTGTAAATTACGAAGAAAAGGTATAAGACTAATGAATATAAGTTTTAACACTTACGGCATAAGGACGCGCGGCAAGCCTGAGCCAGCAGCAGCAGTGGAGGGGCCCGGAACTGGTGATGGGAATCTTGGCCTATCAAACAAAGAGATTTCATTTATTATACAGACAACCATTATGTGCTTTATAACCACACACTAATTATTACTCACGGCATGGACAAGGGCACCAGGTTCTCGTCCCACATCGCCAAGACCCCACCACGTTCCGGAGCCACCGGAGCCGGCTAAAAAAATAAGAGCTTCAATAAAACAACTACTTTATATAACATTACGTTAGACCTCACCTTACACAAAGCACCGACATAAAATGATATGGGATTCTTGGCCGCCGACACCCCTTACTCGCTACATGCCACTGTAATTATTATGTAAAGCCAAAACATAAACCACAACAAACAGAAACAAACACCCAAACAATATACATTGCACGACAAAAAAGAAACACTTTTCTCCTGTTATTATATTTGTGAATAAATATAAAAGATGTCGTAGTAGTAATTTCCCATTCATCAATTATTAGTATACATTTACCTCAGCTTCGAGCACCTCGGCCTCCTCCTTGTCGACGGAGTTGTCGAGGAACTCCTCGTCGAGGAATTCCTCCTCCATCTCCTCCTCCCCGTCCATCTCCTCCTCCCCGTCCATCTCTTCCTCCCTCTCGATCTCCTCCAGCTCCACCATGGGCTCCTCCAGCCCATCTACGATATCCTCAACGTCATCATCGTTGAGGATATCGTAAAAGTCTGCAGGAGCGTCACCGGATACGTTCCAATATGCCATCTAAAATCAAAACATATAAAAATATGAATATATAAAGGAATAGGCTTAAGGCAAGGTTATAGAACTAAAACCTGTGCAAACAAAAATCACAACAATATTACCGGTGAAATATGGATGTATTACACACCTCTGCCTGCCCTCCGGGGAACACAGGCGAGATATTATGTGTTTACAAAGTAAATGCAAAATAGTTTTATAATTTTACATTAGTACTAACAAATTTCACATACGGAGGTCTAAATACAATCGAACGAAATAACAACCTCCTTTTTATGTGAAGTTGGTCAAACGCAAAATAAGAAAAATATTTTATCTTTTGAAACACGATAATTCACTAACACACTGATTTCATCGATAAAATTTATCGACATGACTGGACAGCATATTTGCGCGAGTTACGTCATACAACTGTCAAATAACTGTCAACGGTCCGAGGGCAAAGCCCCGATATGGCACTCAACTAACAAATCATTGAAATGTAAAAAGAATAGTATGAAATACGCCTCGAATGACCAAAACATATTGTTATTATTAAATTTAGAGCATTTCAAATCATACAGATACTCTCAATTCATTGTAAAACAGTCAAAATTCATCAAAGTAATGACGCCATGAGCCCAACGGTTTTTTACGTAAAAATTCATTGGCCAAAAGAAAAGTATTTATGATGTTATTTAGTGCAAATATTATTTACAACGATGTAATAACTAATAATAAATGAATATTCATCCACTTACCGTAGCAAAACCGCCAAAAACCCACAAAATAACTTTGAAGAATAGAGAGCTCCGAGTTCCCGCTCGCCGTGTTGAAAGCGTCACAATGGCGTCGTTTACAACATTTTTTCTTATGTTGCCAGACAATATTTTTGTTATGGAAGTAGTAAGTTCACGAGAATATTTATCTGGCCACAGATTAAAATAATCGCAGACGATTTATAACTTTATTTGTATTAGTAAAAAGGGAAAATTCGCTTGAAGTCGGCCGAACCCAAAATGGGTTCGGCGGGACTTTACGGAATGGGCGATTGGGCGAACCCAAAACGGGTTCGGCCGGGCTTTAGCGGTACCGCTCACGTACCGCTATCATATGACGTCAACACCCACTCAGTCGCGCGCCGCTATCTGACAGATGAGATTTAACGACCTCGCTCACAAAAAAAGGTCCACTCAAGTTTCTATTGTGTTTAGCCGCCTACTGTAAACAGTTTTGGGTTCTTGAAAGAGCAGGCCATAATTTAAATTGTGAAGCGTACTCAAATTACGTCATTTTGTTTTCATAAACGAATGTTGAAAACGGACAAGTGGTTGAAAGTGTGTTTGTTCCCGTGTTATGATGATTTCTGATAAAATTACAATGTGAATTTGCACGAAATTTTGCTTGTCTTGTTGATTAAACAAGTAATCTAACAGCGGCGTTTTCTTGAAAGTTGAACCTAACATTTTCATATTATTGAAACTCAAACTTCATACTACGCGGAGCCATTTTTATGAATTCGCGTATTACAACGCATGACTTTGTAAACGCTCATCCTAGTTGTATTGAGTGTTTCTAGTAAGAAAATGTTACAATAACACTACATAAACCTTTATCTACCGATACCTACCTTTATATTGTAATAATATGCCAGTATAATTGTGATATGATAGGATTTTCTGGAAAAGAGAACTAATCGGCTATGTTTATGTAATAGCTAATTTTACATGGTACTTTAGGTTTCAGAATTGGAAAATTAGTCTAAACTGCACCAGAAGGAACTATACTTTCTAATTACTCTAAAAACTTACTCATTATTATGGAAAAAAACAAAGATATCAAGCTCCGAAATACCTGTAAAAATGTATGGAGTTCGAGAAATTTCGTAGTGATGGAACTCGCTAACTCTACGAAAATATCGAAAAGTTTGGTTTAGGAATAGAATTTCATCGTAGGAATTATCAACAAATTTCAGTTACATGATTTTATTTGATAATGTATTTTACAATGTATGTCTGTGTACGTGTGTGTGTATGTTATATAGGGAAGAAAAATAATAACACTTTCGATGCCAAGCACCGAGCATATGGGTCCAAAAATAATTCGTTTGTGTGCCCACAAGTCGCATCCGAGTCGTCGCTATAGATAGGTAGCTGTTAATGACTTCTGTTCATACCCAGGATCCGACTAGCGACACCAAAAATCTAAGTATGCTAACCGCTCGTGCGACCTCGATTACGTCATCAGACACGTAACGCCGTGGGTGGTCGGCTCTTATCGCAAAGTCGTAAAAACAACGAATGTTTATAAGTGGCTTGTTTGGAGTGTCGGGTGTTTTGTATAGCTAATGAATGGGGCTAGATCACTCATTCGGTTTCCACAGGTATAGAGACTTTTTATCTTCTTCAAAAAACTGAATGTTGGCACGTTACAGTTATTACAAAACGCGAGTCAATTTAGCCGGTTTTGATGTCTTTTTAATCATTTTGTCACACACACTTATCGTAATAAATGAGTTCACAAAAAATATTACCTTATCGGTATCGGGATTCGTAATAAGATAATAATTCAATTATAAAAATTGAAAATGAAACAGGAAATCAACAGTGGATTATTTTTACTGATTGTTGGCACCACTAACTTCAAGAAGTTCTGCCTGTCAAAAAGTTTCGAAAAGCACATCAGTTATAGCCCGGCCCCGAACCTAAAGACGTAAGTTTATGTTCTTCATTTGAGAATTTTTATTTTATTAGTGCTAATGTTATATTATAAGAATTGTTATTATTTTTTATAGAAAGCTGCAATGGGCGCCTTCTCCAGCACGTAAGTTCATTGGCAATCTTTGCGACCTACAAGTATCTACCTAAAATATCTTTTATAATGTGGAATAGCAAATTCAAAAAAATAATCGCAATTCAGTTGTATTTACTTACTGGCGACAGATTCAAGTGATTTTTGTTTTACAGACGTGTCCATACATGCGCATCTGATGATCGCGACTATCTGGTATGATGGTAATGACGATGATGCAATGATTGAAAGCTTCTCTGAATGTTTATCTTATTGAGGGGACTGTGGAAGTGTTTTGCTAACATGGTGTGGCAGCTACTGGAATTTTTCTGAGGCTTTGGGCATACTAATAAAAATGTTTATGAGTACTAAGTTGTGCAGTCTGCCTGTAATATGCTAATTGATTTTGTTCTTGCATGGTTATAGTGTTCTTTCATTTTTTTAGATGCTGCCGGTGGGGTGGTGAAAAGTAAGTATGATTGGTTCATTAGTAATTAGTTGTGGGCTAAAGATTCAATTACTTTCATACCTGTTCAACAATTGGAGGCCTGTGAATAACCTACCTACATACACATAATGATGTTATAGTGACTAGTTTTACTCTCTTGGTGTATCCGCTTCACTGTGATGTGTCTAAGCTTTGGGCATTTTTAACCAAATAATAGGAAAAATCAAAGTTAATTTTATAATTAATCTAATTACAGTCCTGGTAGTGTCATGTTATTAACAATTTGTTTTTTTTATTTTAGCCTGGAGCCACGACCAGGGAATGTTAGGTGGTCAGCGTGCCACTTCGGCACGTAAGTAATGTTTTATTTGCAATTAGTTTCAGTTCTAGGTTTTTCTGTCTTGCCAAGGGTAACTGCTTGTTTTCAATTAACTTTTACTATTTGTTGTTATTAATAAATTGTTTTTTTTTTTAAATGAATTGTTGTTTTTAATTACTATCTCCTTATTTTCCTACTTCTTTCGTGTGGATGTCGGTTTGCATACACAAAAGAATACAATCATGTTTAAATGTTTTCCCATGTATGAAAAGAAACCCCAATAAAACACGTGCAGATGTGCACCTGTTTTACTGAGGTTTTTAAATCCCTCTCCGAAGGTTTGAAAACAACCTTGCTGACGATTTTGACGACGACTGTATATGTAAGGGATGTAATTTTGTTTCGAATAACTACAAGGTATTCGCAATCAGTCTTATTATGTATTTATTTATTTAGTACTAGCTGTGACCGCGACTTCGTCCGCACGGAATAGTTTTTTTACTATTATTTATATATCAATAATAACAAACAAGATTTCTAGAATAAAAGTAGCCCAAATTACTCATTATTACACCAGCTACCTGCCAGTGAAAGTCCCGTCAAAAACGGTCCAGCCATTACACAGATTAGCGGGAACAAACAGACAGACAAAAATTGTAAAAAATGTTATTTTGGTATATGTACCGTATATACCGGCTGAAATTTTTTAGCGTCTGGACAACAATATGACGTTTTGTGTAAGTAGAATAGAACTCATATACCCTAATATTTACCTGGTACCATTTATTTTATAAAAGTTCCGAATATCCTTAAAATACATGAAAAAGAATACATCCTACGGCACTCGCGTAAAACTAATATTATCCAATATATAATAGGTAATAGTAAACGGCGTCAGCTGCGATTGCACATGAATGAAGCATGATGGAAGTGTGAGCGAGACGCTAGCACTAACTTCGCTCTCCTGCGCACAGGACGATACCGCCTGATCCCTACACACTCACGCACACATTTGCGCGTGTACCTACATACGTCACCGTGCTGTATGTAGTTGTAGTAGGCAAATAATTTGATACACTGAGTGACACGTGTCTTGAAACCGTAAACCAAATAAATTACGTCTCGTAAGATCGGTAAAACTTTGATAGAAATGTAAACAAACCGCTGATGTTAAATACTTATAACAATCACTCACATTCATATGTATTTCGAAGGTTTTAACGTGATGTGTAATAAAAAAGGATTCCAACAAGGTTGTTTAATCCAAATCGGATAGTACAACTTACTAGGCGTATTTAAAGATCGTAATCAACTTACAAATAATTACACTGATTAATTTTTACAAAATTACAGAAAATGAGTTATTATTTACAAGAAAAAGTACCTTTTCAACGCTACTGCAATATTTGTTCTAAATGTCCACCGTTTCTTTCTAAACACAAACTAGCACGTTTTTGCAAATTGGTTGTTAGACTCCTAAGCGTGTCTCTGTCACTTTTCAGAATATTAAAAACGTCTATTATTCGCTGTTTTAACTCATTTACACTACGAGCTTCTTCGGTGTACACTAAGCGTTTTAGTTCAACCCACAAATAAAAGTCTAATGGCGTTAGGTCTGGTGATCTCGCCGGCCAGTTCACAGGTCCACCGCGACCTATCCACTAATCACGGAATTCACTATCTAAATACGCGAGCACAGATCGCTCGTAGTGAGCTGGACACCCGTCGTGCTGAAAGTACATGTCCGGCAGATAGTCCAGAGGAACGTCTTCCATTCCAGTCCATTGTGTCGATAACGGACTGTATAATTTCACGATACATTATCCCTGTCAATCGACCTTCGATACAAACTGGACCCATTATGCCAACGTGTATTATCCCGGCCCAAACATTGACACTGAATAGAACTTGATGAGCGTGTTCGTTTATTTTAAGTGAGTTTTGAAACTCCACCATTGCTCGTTGTGTAGGTACGTTGTAGATACCAGTGCGGGTAAATATGGACTCGTCACTCCATAGAATGTTCGCCTGCGGGTGGAGTTGGAGTATGCGTACGTCATTATGAAAACAATCACTGGGCGGTCGAAGCACACACGGTTCAAACGTAAAAAAACAGCGATCGACGTCACGCTATGGCTAATCGCAGGTGACTAGAGAGAGAGAGAGCACGAGACGCGGTACTCGGTTCGAAGGGCGCGCGGGCGGGAGGGGATGCGCATGCGGTGACACGTGAGCGGTACGCCTAAGGAAAGATATTTTGCGATAGTAGTTACCTATCCCCGGCCGGCTTCAATCAAAGGATTGAATGTCGCTACGAATTCATTGATAATTTCTGCGCGTAGAGTAGGGTGCCTATAAGTTGGGTTTTGATATTATTTGCCGATATTTTTACTCTTTTCTATTTTTATTATTTTTTGAATTTTAGTATGAAAAGTTTACTACAAATAAGTAATAGTATTTATTGATAGGTTCATTTCATGTTAAGATTTTAAAAAAAAGAAGTGAAATTTCTATGCCATAGGCTTCTACTCCGTTCACCTATTATGCCCTATTTTTTTCCAGACTTTAAAAAAAAAAAGTCATACGGTATATTCACATGCACGTAGCAAAAAGAGGTTATTTTAATATTACAAACAGACACTCCAATTTTATGTATGGCTTTATTATTTTTTTGTTTTTTTCCCCACACTTCTTTTTGTTTTTTTCCTTTAGGCGTGGGTAAGGGCGCCGGTCGTTTGGCGGGACGGTCGGAAACTATGACGGCTCTCTTTGCCGCCTGCAGCAAAGCCGTCATAGTGGACCCGGCGCCGCTACCCCCGGCCCCGCCGCCGCTGCCCTGGGGTCCGCCGCTGCCCTCGGGCCCGCCGCCGCTGCCCTGGGGTCCGCCGCTGCCCTCGGCGCCACTGTTGCTGGGACCGCATCCCCCAGGCCCGCCGAAGTCAGCAGCGGTCTGCGGCAGTGACCCCGACGGGACCCAGTCGCTCGGATTTGTATCCTCATCTTGCCTAACAAAGTTTTAAATATGTAATAAGACTTATAGGTTAGATAATTATCTATGGCAATAATAACTTCAAAGAAAACCACTTACATAGAAACATATTACTGCTAAACCTTTTTATTTGTAGTTATAAAATTTATGAATACTTACAGTAATCCTTCAAAATCCATATTACGCCTAAATAGAAAACCAATATGTGTAGATGTAGTCTTTGTTGACAACTGCCAACATATCTTTTTACCATTCAATATCTGGCTATGGTCAATGAACTGTACTGCCTAGTTTTACGTGAATTGTTTTATTTGAAAATAATATTCATATCTTATGAATCTCAACGACGTAATTTTTTTTAATAATATAGTATAATAGTAATATATACGTATAAAGGTAGCCCCCCTGGACCAGCAGGGAAAAATTTTAACAATGCTTTCATGTAAGTAGGTTGGTTTACTTTTTTCAGCTTTCAACTCTCAGTTGTTTAGTGGCTTTTGTGGAAGATAAATATTTTTTTCCGATGTAAAAAGAAGAGTAGAATTTTAGAGACTTGAGTCCTGGCGCTCACGCAAAATTTCACAGAGTACTTGTTTTTTTTAATAAATGTACTAATTTGCCCTCTACAGGCAGGGTAAGTCATCGAACCTTACTCCCTAGTCTCACGTGTATTGTTTTTTTTTAGTTCAGGGTTAGTTTAGGAACCTACAAAAATAAACTAGGTACTTAGTCATTTGTTAAAAATATGTAAACATCAAATATGGTTTTCTTGGCGTAAGTGTTATTTTTGAATATCTAGGAAAACAAATGAAAATGTATAAAGAAGTGTAGTTAATTTCATTCAATAAAAAATTGGACGTTCGACAACCCTACTACCCGGCGCTGGTCAGTGGGCGTGGTTTAGTGAACTCGGTGGTAACCACCTTATTGTAAATACCTACATTCTGAGCAAATAAAATTCTATTCTATTCGGCTTTGGGTGCTGGGCATAGGGGTCCTGTTACATAACCATCGCGGCGATGGACTCGACTGACGGGTTGTTATAGATTTGCAATACACATTATATGGCATGCCAATTTTTATGTATTCTATGGTAAAGGTGAAAGTAATAAACATTATTCTTGGAATAAGTTATTTTATTTGTACATAACATCCTAAATACCTACTAACCTTGTTACACATAACATCAAGCTTGTATTCCCTGAAGGTGTAAGTAGATGTGTATACACCCACATTTATGGTATCTTTATAATTACAATACAAGTACAATATTTATAAAAATTGTGGCAGTAGAATGAACACAGTACTAAATATGACCTACTTATTTCAAATAAATGTTAATTTAGTACACATTGTACACAACATTCTAAATACCTACTAAACTGTTACACATAATAACATCAACTTGTATTCCCTGAAGACGTGAGCAGATGTGTATACACCCACATTTATGGTATCTTTATAATTACAATACAAAAACAATATTTATAAAAATTGTGGCAGTAGAATGAACACAGTACTAAATATGACCTACTTATTTCAAATAAATGTTAATTTAGTACACATTGTACATAACATCCTAAATACCTACTAAACTGTTACACATAACATCAACTTGTATTCCCTGAAGGCGTGAGCAGATGTGTATACACCCACATTTATGGTCTCTTTATAAGTACAGAGATTATTTGTACATAACATCCTAAATACCTACTAAACTGTTACACATAACATCAACTTGTATTCCCTGAAGGCGTGAGCAGATGTGTATACACCCACATTTATGGTCTCTTTATAAGAACACTACAAGTACAATATTGTTGGCGATTGCCGTGCTTTCTTTACAAAGTAAAGAGTGACATCAGCAGAGCGGCCTGGTGGCCTCCAACAGACGAGGTGCTTGCGCTGCAGTATCCCGAGCCGGACGTAAACATCCATAAGACAGGGTCAAAATTCAGCATGGGAACATAAACAAGAGCAGCATTCCCACCAGTGTTTTATAGAGACTAGGAGGGACTTCTTGGCAGACCGCTGTAAGAGGCAGTCGTTTCCGTTTCATGTATTAAATATTTCCCTTGTCATCCTGTATCTTTATTATATAGTTCGAAGTTATTATATTGTTAACAGTACAAAGTGGTTTCAATTAATAGTTGGTGATCTAAATACCTATATAGTTAACATCAGAAGTGACACGCGATACCCACCCACAGCTATGGGTAAATAATGTAAACATAATAAACTCCTAAAAAAAATACGCACACGTTCAAGCTCAAGTTCTAGCAGCAGTAGTAGTGCCAGGACCCCGGCACCCCCGCCAAAACAAAGGAAACAGGTATCATGTAAGGCTGATACCTCAACAGTGAGTACAAATCATACTTTGAATAACATTAGACCCGAGTTCGATCCGGTGACAGACGATGGGAACGTTTGGCTTATTCGTTGTCAACCTCTTAACAAACTAAAGGGTTCACAAATGTGTACTTGTGTAGTATGACTCAATGTTACGATTGGATAGTTATTGGCCTACGTGGAAGTGGATGGACTGGTCACGTAAGTTGGCTTCCAGTTTTCAAATCCGTCGGAATATGTACGATCTATTAAATGATATGATTAAAAAAGCCGTTAGAAAATCAGTCGCTTTACGAGTTCTATTTTGAACAAAAATGTGAAATAGAACGTTTAAGGTGAATCTAGTCAACCTTTTTTCATATAAACTTCGGGAGTGTATTACTCCACTGTTCGACAATGTACATCAATAATTAAACATGATATAGTTTTATCTCATTATTATTAATTATTGTCTTTACGGAAACAGAATACTAAGATAAAAAGCCATTAAAAAGTTAGGAGCCAACAAAGATTACTTTTAAGTAATAAAAGAAGTGTAAAATCTTCAAAACCAACGCGGTACCTACAAAGATCAATTATTGAAAAATTTAATAAACTGTATTGATAGTGAATTTATGCAGTGGTTTTCTCAAAAAACCCGATCTTCCGAAGGACTTTTCTTAATTTTTTACGCAACTAGGTTTCGGAACAAGATATATTATGTTTCTATTAACGTCGGCAATATAGGAGACAGTTTGGTATTGGCGCAGCAATTAAAGCGAATAATTTTGTGACATGCGACGGTTTAACTAGTTTCCTACCTGGTCGAACGTTTACATGAAAAATTGCGAACCGGATAGGCGCAAACACACGCGATGGCCAGAAAAACTGATGAGGCAGAATCAGATGTCAGCGACTACGACATCAGCGACTGGTGTCCTCAGCCAATTTAGTGGATCCAACTACTTCTGCCAGCGAGGACTAAGACGATTAAGGCGGAGATTTATGGAAAACGCTCAAAAAGGTGGTTTTTTTTAAAAGCTGTGTATCTCTTTAACCGTAAACAATTTTGAAAGCAAAAAAATATATGATATATTCAAGTCTTTTTTGCATCCAGTGATGGATTATTTATTTTTAAATAGTTAATATCTAAATTTATACGATTTTATTTGCATTTTTACGACATACGTTTGCTCATTTGTTATTCGAATTTGTTACAACAGATTTTAATCCGTAACAGATTGCAATAAGAACTATTATCGCTCATAATGACAATATTTAAAGTTACCAGGGCTTTAAGACGAGGATTAAGACGTGGACCAGGCCCAGGGTTGAAAACAGATTAAGTGTTATTTATGCGACGGTAACCTTATACGAAATCAGTGTGACACAAATAAATGTGATTATTGTGGACAGCGAGGTCATTTAGAATCGACATGTTACCATAAAAGAATGCGGTAAAATCAAATTAAAAAATAACAAAAAATGTTTCAACCCCTGACCTGCGAAATAAATTTGTGAAAATATTATGTAAGATATTGAATGGAAAGCATTATGCTGGCTGCGCTAGTTTTGTTTTAAGGTTTCTCAAAAGAAAGTTCTAAGTTTACAAACTGTTGTACAAAGGTTACAACCTACAAGATTATCAGCTGATCTGAAAGTCGATTCGATGTCTGACTCAGGTTGATTGACTGATATACTCGCGAGTGGGTGACAGATTTTAATTTGACTATGCGAATACATTTACAGAGTTTTGTAACACAATTAGTAATTTCGAGTTCGGTAGCAATTCCCATCAGAATGAATTATGAACACTTTAAAATATATATATATATATGATGACGTTGTGGCGTCAAATATCGAAAAACTAGGAAAGTTAAACGGCCACGAAATGATAGTTAACATATAGTTCTCCAAATCTTTAGGGAGGGAAAACGGGCTTACATAGAATTTTCAAAAAAATCATTTTTTTTCAAAAATGAAGCCGCTCGTTTGAACTGGAGTTATTGACGATTGTTAGTTCACTTAGGAAGTTCCGATTATACCTAACCTGATCATCTTTTAAAATAGTGCCCGATTGCACAATAACGGAAGCGGATTGGTTACTTTTGGTACAACAACTACAAGATTCCAAGTCACAACGTAATAGAACAATTATAGAATCAGGAGAGGCCGAAGCTAATCACATCTTTTTAGAATATGGAAGTCAATAAATAAATGAATAAATGAAGATGTTTAAAAAAAAAAAAAATTGTAGTCTTCGGTTGCAAAGTTTACACAAAAGAACAACCCGAGGTTGGTGGAGTTAAATGTAACCATGATGACCTCGGACGGTTGATAAAACTGTAGAACGAGTAAGCCATCCGTAATGTTTTCCTAGAACGCGACATATCATCTAGAAATACAGTTTAAACTCTATATAACGACACTGAAGGCACTGAACATTATTTGGCGTTATTGAGAGTTGTCGTTAAATGGAGAGAAGAGAAATTTGTATTAGAAAAATAAAAAGTTTATTTCAGACTAGTGTTAGTAATTACATTAAAAGTTTGTGAGCAACTTAGAATATGATAACGTATAGTTAATCCATGACTCCTATCAACAACAATCTACACGTGGAAGCAATTCCAATTTGTAAACAAAAGAACGATTTCTTAGAAAGTTCGACAAGTATGATGGCACAGTCGAGTTTATTACGGGCTAGGATAGTAAAGTGACAAAGAACGTACACAGCTATTTAATTGTTGTCGGTAATGAGAGTGGGTGTAATGCTATACAGATTGTATCATTGTATGGAAGACAAACGAAATCATCCAAAGTCGAGTGATTTCGACGCTTTATAGTTTGTCGTCAAATCGAGTGACGGTACATGGCATTTACATTGTATATTTAAAATTGCATCTATTTTAATAGCCAGATAGAGCGTTTAAAAAACAAAGACTACTCTAGAAGCACTAAAAACAGTAGGTGCTAATATATGGGAGATAGTGATAGTTTGGATCTGGAGATTGGCAACGGGTATAGGTTGGATGTAACTGAATTACGTGAGAGGACAGAGATAAATAATAAGTCCAGTGCAAAATCACCAAAACAGCGATTTGATAGAAACCGTACAAAAGCACGAGTTACGTCGAAGAAGATCTGGTACTTATTAAAATACTAAACCAGAACAATGACGGGCAAAGTAGGAAGTTGTTACCGGTTAACATTGCCCCTTTCATGTGAATAAGGTATTGGGGAATGATATATATGAGGTAACGGGTGTAAAAGGCAGTGAAAGGAGCACTAAAAGTGCACAGGCTTAACCACTGCCGAGACTATGAAACCATTGATAATATAATTGACGATTGGGACATGAAATATACATACGTTCTAACTTAAAGCATTTCTGCCCGTGTTGGCGACGGTAATTTAAAATGTATCGTAGGCGTATGTGCGAGTCAAGATAAAATGTTTCAAGGAATTATAAATGTTCCATTTCGTAAATTACATATTAAAGGCCGAGTGGTAGGTTCAAATGGAGAACTAATTTGGAACGCTCAAGTGGGGAAGGCGCTTTGAGTGCAAGTGGTTCTGGGACGAACTTGGTACGCTTAAGTGAGGCTAAAGGCCCTTTGAGTGCAAGTGGTTCTGGGATGAACTTGGTACGCTTAAATGCCGCTAGAGGCCCTCTGAGTGCAAGTGGTTCCGGGACGAACTTGGTACGCTTAAGTGAGGCTAAAGGCCCTTTGAGGTGCAAGTGGTTCTGGGACGAATTTGGTATGCTTAAGTGTGGCTACATGCCCTTTAAGCGCAAGTGACAATAAGACGAACTTGGTACTCTTAAGTGAGGCTATAGTGCTATAGGCTTAAGTGCAAGTGGTCTTATCGATCTTTGAATGTGTGTTGCTTTAAGTACTCATGACTTGTTGTAATTGAAGCCTACCCTCGGATAGACTGATGAAATAATGTGTAATGAAATATGGCAGTTATAATCCTGAACATTCGATAGACACCAATTCATGTGTAACAGGCAAACTTATAAATGATCAATAATTTGTGTTTCAGCACTTTATCTGAACTCGTGGGGTACCTGGTGGGACAGGCACCTGGCAGGACGGCCGTGTTGGCGATTGCCGTGCTTTCTTTACAAAGTAAAGAGTGACATCAGCAGAGCGGCCTGGTGGCCTCCAACAGACGAGGTGCTTGCGCTGCAGTATCCCGAGCCGGACGTAAACATCCATAAGACAGGGTCAAAATTCAGCATGGGAACATAAACAAGAGCAGCATTCCCACCAGTGTTTTATAGAGACTAGGAGGGACTTCTTGGCAGACCGCTGTAAGAGGCAGTCGTTTCCGTTTCATGTATTAAATATTTCCCTTGTCATCCTGTATCTTTATTATATAGTTCGAAGTTATTATATTGTTAACAGTACAAAGTGGTTTCAATTAATAGTTGGTGATCTAAATACCTATATAGTTAACAATATTTATAAAAACATTTACAAACAGTGATAAAAATAGAAAGGTGAAGTACAAAAGTGCTGCGTATGTCTAAAATACTAAAAAGTTCATCTTATACACATTCACATTCACACAATTTTACATCCCACAATCTCACAACCTCACATTCAGTTTTATAAATTAAAAAAAATAACTGTCAGCAGAACTGCAAGAGGATTATACACACAGAGAAATATATGGAAACAGGCTACAAAAATATAAAGTACAAAGGTGCTGCTTATTTGGAAAGTAATACAAGTTCATTTACATTATTTTATAAATCTTGATAAAAATATAAAGAAAAAAGGTGTTGCTTCTTCTGACAAGTTACGAGCTTCTGACAAGCCTCAAGCAGCTGCAGTTATTTTTATGTTTTGATGACCCCCAGTCTAGCACACGTCACACACAAACACGGCGCTTAGACAGCATAGATTGTATGACCGAGAAAAGGGAGTGATTTTACTACGTGCGTCAGTCAGACTTTGTGGCAAAGCTATACTCTTATATGGAAACTAGAACTGGAAATAGATACGTCAGTCAGTCTGAATGTCCACCAAATATACTACGTATAAATAAATATGTGAGTGGGTATATAAAATAAATAAATATACACTAAATAACTGCTAAAGTCGTCTGTCTGTCTGTCCACTGGAAATAAAAGATGCTCAAAATGGAATTACTAAGCATGGTATAACTTGAAGCAGGGATCTAAGCAAAGGGGGTCCCCCTTCTAAGCAAAGGGGGTCACAGACTGCGCACAAGTACGTCGTATGTTGGAGTTTTTTGTGCTTGCTGCACCAAACACAACGCCGACGTTTATGGCGGCGGTCTGGGAGTAGGTCTGTCCGTTTAGGGATATGCTGCACCTGAGGCCGTCGATGAAGGCCCAAACTGCTAGACACAGGAAGGGTGGGAGTGCGTTTAGGGACAAGTGCGAGGTGGTGCTGCAGAATTTCATCGACTAACTGCAAACGATACACTAAGTGTGCCTTTGGAGCAGCCGACGAACTCTGCAGAAGGATTCGGGCATTTAAAATAGAGCAGTTGAGCAGGTGTTTGAAGAACTTGATGTTCCATTTTGAGCCGCTTTTTCTTTCCAGCAGGTATGGTTCCAGCATTTGATCTTTACGATCAACGCCTCCCATACCCTTGTTGTAGTCCAAAACCACTTGTGGTTTGTAAAGGGACGGGCGATATGGTTTAGCCACCATCTGACCTTGTGAATTACCGTGGTAGGTACTGATAGTGGCTATCTTACGCTTCTGGTCCTGGAAGGCCAAGACCACCACATCGCCGGAATGTCGTGCCACAAACTGGCCATCTTTTAAAGTACACAGCGATATGAGTGCAAGTACATTGCTGCGGTTAGCACGCAAGGTACCTACATAATCGGTTTTGCGTGACTTCAGAAATCTGGCCAGTAGGGGGCTATTGAACCAGTTATCCATATACAGAGTATAGCCTTGGTCAAGGAGAGGACGGATCAGATGGATCACGGAGGATGTACTTTTCAGCACACCAGTAGGGAGACCGGGACCGTAGGAAGTTCCAGCACCTAGGTAAACAAAGAAAGACCAAAGGTAGCCCGTGGAGGACTCGCAGAGTTCAAAAGTCTTAACTCCGAACCGGGCTGCCTTGGTCTTGATGTACTGGCGGAAGGAGAGATTACCTTTCCACAAAGTCAGGGATTCGTCAATGCAAATATTTTGGGATGGGATATAGGTTTCCTTGAACCGGGCATTCAAGTGGTCCAAGACTGGGCCCAAACTAAACAAAAGGTCAGTCGAGTCTGTCGGTCTGCTACTGTTGTCATTTAAATGAAAAACGCGGCAAAGATGTTCGTAGCGTGTCCTTGAGAACATCTTCCTGAAGATGTTCACCTGCAACAGAGGGTTGACAGTAAAACAGGACTTGATGGTGGGCATCCGGATGATTCCGATCATCATCCAGAAGGAAAACAGGACAAAAAGTTCGTGTATGTTCGTGTCATACCAATCTCGGGCGAACGACGCGGACGAACCAGCTACCCTTGCGGCGGAGCGGTTCGTCTCAGTCACGATGTGTGACATGATGCTGTCGTCCCAATACTGCCTAAACGCCTCATACGCGTTTTCAGATTGGACAACCGCCCCCGTCTGCTGCGGAAGAAATTGCTCCCTCTCACCTTGAAAGTCACCCATGGGTGACCAATCAAACTGGTTGGGAGTTCCTTCGGCAGCAAAGAAGGCCTCCACCTCACCGTCATCCGCATCTGCCCATTCATCCACATTCTCTTCCCTCATTCTCCTTGCGCTATTCGTCACCCGCACTCTCGCTGCTTCTCTCATTCGGACAATATGCATAATCTTCTCCCGAACGTCCTCAGGCACATCATCGTCATCCACATGGACCTCTACCATTCTCTCGCCTCTTACCCATTGGGGGTCACCAGTAGTAGCCCCACGCGCCCCTCGTCGGTCACGGCGCGCTGCCCCGCCGCGCCGCGCTGCACCGCTGCGCCGCGCTGCCCCGCCGCGCCACGCTGCACCGCTGCGCCGCGCGCCGCCGCGCCGCGGCGACGCTGCTGCTGCGGCTGCTCTGCCGCCACGTCCGCTACCACTTCCTCTTGCTGGAAGAGCTGGTGCTCATCAGCAAGAGAGAAGTGGTCTTGCTCCATCATGCTGTCGTCAACAGGTGCCATGATGACGACATCACATCTAAGATACAAAATAGTCAAAATAAGTACGGGTAAATTACGAAGAAAAGGTATAAGACTAATTAATGAACAAAGTTTTAACACTTACGGCATACGGACGCGCGGCGAGCCTGAGCCAGCAGCAGCAGTGGACGAGCCCGGTGCTGGTGACGGGGATCTTGGCCTATCAAACAAAGATTTCATTTATTATACAGACAACCGGTATGTGCTTTATAACCACACACTAATTATTACTTACTGCATGGGCAAGGGCACCTCGTTGTGATCCCACATCGCCAAGATCCCGCCAAACTCGAGGGACACAGGAGCCGGCTAAAAAAAATAAGAGCTTCAATAAAACAACTACTTTATATAACATTACATTAGACCTCACCTCACACAAAATAGCACCAACATAAACCAAAATCATATGGGATTCTTAGCCACCAACACCCCTTACTCGCTACATGTAACTGTAATTATTATCTAAAGCCAAAACATAAACCACACCAAATGAACAATATGCATTGCATGCCAAAATAAGAAATTTGTCTCCCGTTATTATATTTGTGAATAAATATAAAAAATGACATCCATCCAGATTGTTAAAATAAAAAACACTTTGATTATTACTGACATAGTAGTAATTTCACATTCATCAATTATTAGTACATATTTACCTCTAAGTCTTCCTCTAAATCGTCCACCTCGACCTCGGTTGACTCGTCAAAGTCCGAGTCGAGGTGCTCCTCCTCGAGGTACTCCTCCTCCAGCTCCTCCAGCCCTTCGCCGACGTCCTCGAACTCCTCATCTATGAGGATGTCATTGTAGTTGGGAGCCTGCCCAGACGGGTTCCAGAAAGCCATCTAAAATCAAAATATAAAAAAACAATTATATGAATAAAAAGGAAAAGGCATAAGGCAATGTTATAAACTGGCGGAATTTGAATGTATTACACACCTCTGCCTGCCCTTCGGGAACACAGGCATGATATTATGTGTTTACAACGTAATTATAAAATAATTTTATCATTTTACATTAGTACTAACAAACTCACATCATCATCATCATCATCGGCCTCACCTTTTCCCAGCAACGCTGGAGTCGGCTTCCAGTCTAATGGATCGGATGCAGCTGAATACCAGTATTTTACATGGAGCGACTGCCTATCTGACCTCCACAACCCAGTAACTGCAGGGTAATATGATACCCCTTGGTAAGACTGGTTGTGAGACTTCCGGGCTTCTGACAACCCGTAACGACTATAAAAGATCCACAAATGACAACCGGGACCAACGGCTCGTGCTTACCGAGGCACGGAGGGGGTCTTGGTATGTAAAGATGGTCACCCATCCACGGACCAACCGTGATCGATCGACCCGTGCGGCTGTTATTACTTAGCCACAGGCCCCCAAACTAAAAAACTCGCATATGGAGGTCTAAATACATTCGAACGAAATAACAACCTCCTTTTTATAAGTAGTCGGTCAAATGTATAATAAGAAAAATATTTTATTCACTAACGCATCGTTTTCATCGATAAAATCTACCGATACGACTGGACAGCATATTTGAGCGAGTTGCGTCATATAACTGTCAAATAACTGTCAACGGTCCGAGGGCAAAGCCCCGTTTTTACAAATCATTGAAATGTAAAAAAATTAGCGTGAAATACACCTCGATTGACCAGAACATATTGTTATTATTAGATTTGGACCATCTCAAACCTTACAGATACACTCAATTCATTGTAAAACAGACAAAATTCATCAAAGTAATGACGCCATGCGCCGACCGGTTTTTACGTAAATTTTCTTTGGCCAATAAAAAGTATTTATGATGTTATTTTTAGTGCAAATATTATCTACAACGATGTAATATATACTAATAAATGAATATATTCATCCACTTACCGTTGAAAATCAGCCAAACCTCACTAAAACTCACTTAGTCGCGGAGTACGACGTTCCACGCTGACCCGTCGAAACGTCAGTAATGGCGTCGCATGAAAGTATATATTATTATGTTGGCAGACAATATTTCTGCTACGGAAATAGTAAGTTTACGATAATATAAATTAAGACAAAAACCACGTGCATCGGGATTATCTAATTTATGGCTTGGCGGGCTTTACGAAACGTCACGTGACGACCCACAATGTGTGTCCTCGGTGCGCTACCGGAGAAAAATATTAAACAAAATTAAACAGGTATTTAAAAATATAACATAATAATATTTAAAAGTTTAAATTGCTACAGTTTTAATTAATGGACGAATTAACTCACAAGAAACAGGGTTTACACATAAAACTATATATAAACTAAAAATTAATAATAAGTAACATAATAAAACAATCTTTTTAAATTCTTACAATTTAGCAGTCTCGATCTATGAGATCAAATCTAATCACAGTCGTTGTTAGACTTAAATATTTGGCAAACTTTGAGATCACTTTGTAATTAAGCAAAGAGTAGGTACTAAATAAGCATAGTAAACAAAACAAGTTTTAAATTAATTAATAATCTAAATTGTCATAAAAAAAGTGATTATCTCGATGCATGAAACACTTCAAGGACTGTAAACAATCAAATTTAGTTTTATCAATTTTTCTCGGCGTAGTAAACAAACACGGAGCTTCCTCGTACAGATCAGCGTTTCTTCTTTGTGGCAACAAGGTCCATTCGGTTTCATCATGCCTTAATTTATAATAAGAATCACCGTTCTTATATAACAGTGATCTTATATCGGCAACCGTGGGATCACCTGCTTTTTTACCGGGACGAATCGATTAAAAATTGCTAGGCACAGCTTCAAAGTTTTTAAAAAAGGTATAGTGTACATGTCTAATAATGTAGGGTTGACTTGGCCTCGCTTTGCGCATGCATGTTACGTAATCTGCAGGCGTGTACAACGGCGGAGTACAGCATTTCTCTAGAGTCGAATGGACACTGTCAACTTCCATCATGGTGTGTCCTTTTTCCAAGATGATTTGTTGAATTTCCACTGAGTTCAGCTTTGAAACGTCTGCCAAAGCACTAGACAGAACCTTATTCCGGTTTTGGTAACCACAACCATCTGATATTAGACTAATTTTTTATAGCCTTTGGTGGCATAAAGCTTCACAAATGTTATAATGCATGAAACAAATTCATTAGATGTAACACCACCGTCACCTTCGTGCCAAACAAACACAAATACATCTTTTGTGTTATTAATATAAATTGTGAAAACATGAAGCTGGAGTTTTTGTTTATAATACTGGGAGGATACTAACAACTTGGGGCACAATTGGACACTTTGTAAACCCATTGTACGAGTACATACAAAATGCTTGTTATACTTGTGTGTATAATATAGGGTTGTCTAGGAGAGTAATGAAAGGCGCGAGAGTCTAATGCCAACTGGTTATATATATTTTTTTTTTTTTTTTTGATATGGGCATCTCGTAGTTGACCTTGAGAGGCCGTAACTACTTAACCGGGCTTTCCTGCGGGGACTTTTAGTTTTTAGGTTAAGAGCCTCCAGCCAGGGCTTACAAACTAAAATTAAAAACCTACAGCAACTGCGCACTGAGAGCACCCCCTGCGGGGTACGACCTCGGCTCAGGGAGTCACTTTTAGGGAGGGCAGCAAGTGGGGACAGGCTGGATCAATAATTTCTTTATTATTAATCATGGGGATTTTAACTCTACTTGCTCAGCTTCGGCGCGGGCTGGCACTTCTGCGGGCAAGGGACGGTTGGGGGAGGAATCGTTTACTCGGGGTCTTCGCGAGGCGCGAGGACCTCGGCGGCGAGGTCGGAAACACGGTCTGTTTTTGTGTGCTGTGCTGGTGGCCCTACTGCTTTCTTGAAGAAGAGTGATGGGGTCATCAGGGTCGGAGAGGACATGTCGCGGCCGGCGAATACGACTGATTTTACTGGGGACATAACTAGCGGCCTTCGCAATCAATGGATTGCGGTGTTGCGCGGCGGATTCAAAGAAACGCTTTGAATTTCGTTTTAAGAATTGGGCTACAGTGGGGATTTTAAGGTCGAGATGGAGGATCTCGTTCCTAACATACCAGGGCGAGCCTGTGGCTTGACGGAGGAAACGGTTTTGTAGTGTCTGCATCCTATGGATGTATCGGGGCTTCGTGTGTGCAAAGACTGCACTAGCGTAAGTCATGATTGGCCTTATGCACGTCGTGTATATTCGCAACTTGCACTTGAGTGACAACTTGCTACGTGCGTTCAGAACAGAATGCAGCCTTCCAAGAGCGAAGGCGGCGCGTGAGCGCGCCTTCATAATGTGCTTATAGAAGGAGAGGTGCTGATCCATGATCACTCCTAGATATTTGGCTTGCTTCTCCCAAGGGATAGGCTTGCCAAACATGGAGATGGGCCGGGGGGGGTCGGGTCTGTGTCGCGGTTTCGAGAAGAGAACCGCTTGACTTTTGTCTGGGTTTACTTCAATCCTCCATTTTCTAAACCACGCGCCAAGAACATTGACTGCGGTCTGGAGTCTGGTGGATATCGCATCCTGACTGACCCCAGCGTAGTAAATGGCTGTGTCGTCTGCGAACAGTGCCAACTTTGCCAGTCTACGCTTGGGGATATCGCTAGTAAATAGCGTGAAAATGAGAGGGGAAAGCACGGCGCCTTGAGGGACGCCGGCGCGTATGGGGTGGGGGGAGGAAATCGCTCCCTCTATGCGATAGCGAAAGGTGCGGTTCGACAAAAAGTCTCGAAGGATGAGTACGAGACGGTCAGGCACGCCGAGTTTGTACAGCTTATATAATAAGCCGTTGTGCCAGACTTTGTCGAAAGCTTTCGCTATATCGAAGAATACTGCACCGGTCATAGAGCCGCGCTGGAAACCAGCGCTTATGTCTTCTACGATGCGGTGGACCTGTTGCACGCACGAGTGTTGGGTTCTAAAACCAAACTGCTCGTCGGGAATGAGGCCTTTCGTCTCGGCAAAATTTCTGAGTCGCTTATAAATAAGTCTCTCGTAGATTTTACCGAGCGAATTCAGTAAACTGATGGGGCGGTAGCTCGTGGGCTCGGACTTGGGCTTGCCAAGTTTTGGAATGCCGATGACCGTGGCTTGCTTCCACGCCTGCGGGAAGATGTTGTTGCTCAGGGCACCATTGAAGATGGTGGTCAAGAGCATGATCATGTGGGCGGGCAGCATCTGGAGCACCCTATTGGTGATTCCGTCAGCGCCGGGGGCCTTGCGGGGTTTCAGACCTTTGATGATCTCGTGAACTTCGTCCGGGGTGACGAGAGGTATTGGATCATCAGGGTCTTCGATGGGCGGGAGGGAGGCTCTGCGTTCAACTTCGGCGTCCACCTCATCGAGGTGCGCCTGGTCTACTGGCAGAGAACTGGGCGTGCACTGGGCTTCGAGGCTCTCGGCAAGGCATTCGGCCTTGTCGATGTCGTCGAACGCGACTGTGCCGTCGGGCCTGGTCAGGGGGGGCATGGAGGAGACTTCTCGGGATTTGAGATTCCTCTGAAGTTGCCAGAAGGCTAGATGAGTCGGCTCTAACTCGCTCAGCATCTTGTCCCAGCCAGCGTCACGAAGCTCTTTCATGCGCGTCTTCACAGACCTCTGCAAATAGCGCATGTGAGCCTTGTTCGCATCGCAAGGAAAGTTGCTGTAGGCACGAACAGCTGCGTTCTTCTCATTTAGCAGTTCGCGTACATCGTCCGGCAACTTCCATCGGTGGTCTTCCACCTCAGGAATTTCCCTTGAACACTCGTTCAGGACAGATTGTACGTGACCCGTGAATGAGTCGATCGCAGCCGTTGTGTCGGCGACAGAGTCGAAATGGTCGGGTATGGAATTCAAGTGGGGGGATGTGTTGGTTTTCAGCGAATCGCTTACTCGCCTCCAGTCCGTTACCACTTTGGTGCGGGGGGGTTGGTCTGTATCTGGGAGACCCGTTCGCGGGGCCAGATGCATGACAACCGGACGATGGTCAGAGGTGAGCTCGTTTATTGCTTCTATGGAATCCAACCTTAAGTTGATTCGCTTCAGAATGGCAATGTCGAGTACATCGGGCCTGTGATTTACATCGTGGGGAAAGTGAGTTGGAGTCATCGGGGCGACGACATCAAAGACTAAGGAGGAACAGAGGTCAAACAGGCGTTTTCCTCTAGTCGTTTGTCTGGAACTATTCCAAGCGGGGTGTTTTGCATTGAGATCGCCTGCTATGATAACAGAGTCACTCATGCCTAACAGGGCGGAAATGTCATCGGAGATTTGACTGAAATCTTCCGGTTGGGGAGTGGGAGGAAGGTAGGCTGAGACTATCGTGACGGGTTGATGACCCGTCAGGCCCAGTCGATAGACTGAAACTTCTAATCGGTTGAGGGTTATATTTTCAAGTAACTTAAGTTTATATATTTTGTATGGTGTGTGCGTATGCGTGTGCATGTGTGTGTATGTGTGTGTGTGTTCCTACAGTACTCCCCTCCTTTTTTTAAATTTTATATAATACAATTTTTACTTGGTCTCTATGTTTCTGTTCTGTGTACATTACGTTACAATAATTGCTTATATGTTACATAATGCTTATCTAAAATAGGTAGATATTTTTACAACCAATGTATTGTGTTTCATTTTAATACAGGATGTTCTTATTTTTAATCAGATTTACACTACGTATTATTTAAGTCTCTCTTGTCTTGTTGTCATAGTTCACTGGATTAAAGTTTTTTATTATACTATTTATCAATTGTTTTTTTATTTCACTACACCTTTTTATCACACATTTATTTACGCACTTTTTACTGTTTACATTAAACCATATTATGTCGTGGTTGTGCTTGCTGGGCCACTGGTAAACTATTGGTGCTGTGCCATACTGCCATTTCCTTTCGTAACATTTTCTGGGTACCTAGCTTGCATCTTTTAAACACCATGTATAGTGTGTATATGCTAAGTACTGCTGCTATCAATATTATCACTATGCCATATTTTTCAATAGTTTGCTCGAAATGCGAATTGGTCGCACTATTCGCTCCGTTTTGGGCGATGATTACTTCTTCTGTCTTTTTCTCAATACTATATGTTTTACCCATTTTTGTGAGTAACGAACTATTCACTAATATGTTTGCTGTAAGTGTTACACTGAAATATTGAATGCTATTTGTGAGTTATACAGTGGCATTCCAATGACGTTTCCGTTGGCTCAACAAAACACATTAATGCACAGTACACAATATTATTTCATACGCTGCTAAGTCTAGTCGACACTTTTTATATACAAGTTATATCACCCATGTTTGCTTACATTTTAGTTTCTAATTCTACTTAATGCAATATCTTAACTAATTACATATTTATAAGAATCTGACAGGTGTTCTAATCAGTCTACCACTTTTGGTTTTTCTGACACTTTGTTCATTATTTGGTTCATTTACATTTTCTTGTAATAAATAGGCTGGTTTTAACCTATCTATTGAGACTGTTAGTATTCTGTCGGGTAATTGAATTTTATACACCTTTTCTGTCCTTTCTAACACTTTGTATGGGCCTTCGTATGGACATGTTAATGATTTTTTTATCTTGTCAGTTCTTAGAAATACATGAGAACATTCTTTAAGATCGGGATGTACAAAAAATGCTTTGGATTCATTAGATTTCACATTACTTGGCTTATATTGTTTTATAGTATCACTTATATTTTGCACAATAGTATGTGGTTCATAGTTCTGATTACTTAATTCTACGAAAAATTCTCCTGGCAAACGTAAAGCTCGGCCGTAAACCATTTGTGCGGCACTTACGCCTCTGTCAGATTTGATGGCTGCACGAAGTCCTAACATTGCAGTAGGGAGTTCATGAGTCCAATTTTTATTGTTATCTAACCTGGCCATTAACGATGCCTTTACACTTCTATGCCACCGCTCAATTGCTCCGTTGCTTTGCGGGTGGTACGGGGTTGTCCTTATCTTTTGTACACCTATGTATGACATCAATTTTTGAAATAGTCTGCTTTCAAATTGCCTGCCCTGGTCACTCGTGAGTTGGACCGGACAGCCGAATCTACATACCCATTCTGTATACACTATTTTCGCTACCGTCTCTGCTGATATGTCTTTTATTGGATAAGCCTCTGGCCAACCTGTACCTCTGTCTATTATTGTTAAACAGTATCTGTATTCCTCTGAGGTTATAGGCAGTGGTCCTACTATATCAATATGTATATGATCAAATCTGTCTACCGGAGGATATTATCCATATTCTGAATTAGTGTGTCTATTTACTTTTGACTTTTGACAATTGATACATGTTTTTGCCCATAGGCCAATATCTCTGTTCATATTTGGCCACCAAAATTTCTCTTTAATCATCTGGCGCGTTGTACGTATGCCTGGATGACTAAGATTGTGTATCGCATAAAATATATCTTTCCTACAACTTTCAGTTAAATAAGGTCTTGCGTTTTCTGTTGATATTTCGCAGTATATGTATTGATTGGTATTTGGTACTATTATTTTTTTAAACTGGTATCTAGAGTCGTTTATATAGTTTTTAATTTGTAGATCTTTGTTTTGCTCTGTTGCTAGTTTTTCATAATCAATAACGCTTGATGTACATTCTATGCTTTCTATACGTGATAGTGCGTCTGCGACAACATTATCTTGCCCACTCACATGGCGTATGTCTGTTGTAAATTCTCTTACGAAACGTAAAATAATAATTTACGTCACGCCATTCACATTCACGCTGACACGATCTCCATGAAATGCTCCACGTTTGAGTGAGGACTGACTCCCAAAATACAAGCCCTGGCTTAGTTTGGGTATCAGTTTCAGTACCTTATGTAATAATTATTATGAATATTGCAGCTATGTACCAAACTCTTGTGAATGCTTTCTGTGAAATAAACTTTTTTACTTTTTTTTTTTACTTTTTACTTTTACTTACTGCTTATAAAGAGTAACTGCCTAAAACGTCTTGGACTTTCTTTATTACTGTTTTTACATAACTTTGTAAATGGAAATGTTAAAGGTTTGTGATCCGTGAAGATGATTAGTTCACCTCCCTCAAATAAACATCTGAAATGTTCTATAGCTAAAAATATAGCAAGTAACTCTCTGTCATAAGTGCTATAGTTTTTTTGTGCTTCATTTAATTTCCTTGAAAAATACCCTAATGGATTCCATTGACCGTTGACGTATTGTTGCAACACGGCACCTACGCAATTATTTGACGCGTCTGCAAAAAGCGCATACGGCACGTTGGTTACAGGAAACGATAACGTGACCGCATTCGTGAGACTCGCTTTACATTTTGAGAATGCTTGCTCAGCTTCCGTTGACCATTGAATAGGTGTTTTGTCATTCTTTTTAGCCTTGTGAATATATTTATTCAACGTATCTAAATATTCGATTGCCCTTGGTAGATGATTTCTATAAAAATTAACCATGCCCAAAAATTTTCTTAGCTGAGATACATTTTGGGGCTTTGGGTATTCTATGATAGCTTGTATTTTGTTTCCTATTGGTTTAATACCAGAAGTCGTAACTTCATATCCTAGGAATTCTACTGTAGTGGCTAGGAAAGTACATTTTTCTAGGTTTATGGATATGCCGTATTCGTTTAGGCGTTGGAAAACCTGTTCTAAATGCTCACGGTGTTGCGCGGTATTTTTTGAGCTAATTAAAATGTCATCAGAGTAACAGTATAAGAAATCTAGACCTGATAAGACGGTGTTTGTCATGAACCGCTGGAATGTTTGCGCTGCATTTCTTAAACCGAAGGTCATGCGCTCAAATTCGTATAGACCAAACGGTGTTGTTATCGCAGTTTTGGCGATATCTTCTGGGTTTATTAATATGTTATGGTAGGCTTTCTTAATGTAAATTTTTGAGAATATTGTTTTTCCAGTTAGTAAATACGTGAAGTCTTGTACACGGGGTATAGGGTACCTATCTGGTTTTGTAATTGCATTTAATGCTCTGTAGTCACCACATGGACGTACTTGTCCGTCTTTTTTTGGGACTAGATGTAAAGGACTTGCCCAAGTTGATTTGGACGGCCTACATATACCTATCTCTAACATGTTTTTAAACTCGTCCTTTGCTAATTTGTATCTCTCTGGCGCTAAGGGTCTAGGTTTACAAAATACTGGAGCACCTGTAGTTTCTATGTAATGGTAAACGGTGTGCTTTGGTGTTTCTTTGAACGACATGGGATTGAGTATATCCGGATATTTCTTCAATATGTCATGAATGGGATGATCATTTCGTAATGTTGTTGTAGATTTCGCATCACCACGCGCTACCTCATGGACTTGCACGGACTGGTTAGTCTCCATGATTTTGTCTGCTATTATTGCCATTTCTTCTAGATCCTTCGTAGACGTGACGGTGAGTACTGCCTGGACTGCTGATGGTAAGTGACCTTGCCATAATATTTTTAATGTATCATCCTTTATTTTGTCTGTTGCTAATTCTTTCATCCTGCGCAATAGCTGACTAGGTTTTTGTTCCCCTAATTCCATCTCTGACACTAATTTTTGCACTTGCCTGGTCTCCGATTCTTCGTATATTTGTAGAAGGCGTTTTTTCAATGTTTCGAATTTTCCTGTCTCCGGGGGATTTGCTAAGATGTCCGCTATCTGCTGCACAACATCTTTGCTTAATTTCCCAACTATCATATAGTATTTGTTTAGGTCGGATGTTTTCTGCGGTCCTAAGATTGCTTCTACTTGCAGGAACCATAGCCGTGGGTTGTCCGGCCAGAAGTTTGGTATCTTGTCTGACACTGAGACTGCGAATATCTCTGCGGGTTCTTCATATTTTACAGCACTAGATTGAGCTGGCGGATACTGCGGATTCATTTTTTTTCGGATGCGCGTCGTGTGCACAGCGATACGAGCGTGCGTGCACTTGTTTCGCGATCGGGGTCACCACTGTTATACTTGTGTGTATAATATAGGGTTGTCTGGGAGAGTAATGAAAGGCGCGAGAGTCTAATGCCAATTGGTTATATTTTCAAGTAACTTAAGTTTATATATTTTGTATGGTGTGTGCGTATGCATGTGCATGTGTGTGTATGTGTGTGTGTGTTCCTACATGCTCATCGGATATGGAAGCTATGGCTCTTTTCTTCGCTTCTCGAGCCTCATTCTTTTTTGTCAAATGTATTTGGTATGCTTCTTCACTTAGGTTTCCTTCTTTGAAAGATACGCAAGTATCGCATTGGTCCTTCCGCGGCTTATATATAGAAATTTTCTTATTTTCTAAAATCTCACAAAATTTTTTTCTTTAGACGAATCTCAATGAGTTTTCTTTGCACCAGGAAACGTAAACTTCGTGCATTTTTGTTTTTGAATGCAATGCATCGTCTACGTAAGTTCTAGAAGAAGACGAGCGGCAATAATGACTAGGTACCTTAGCCAGTTGGTCTAACCATTGGACAACCGAGTCTGTCTTTAAAATTCTTTTATTTGAGGTACTAAGCTCATCAAGAATGGCAGGTGCACGTTGCGTTGAATTGTCTGTATGACACGAATTATAACCAGCTTTGGTCCAATCTGTGAAGGTATCTTTCGTTATGTCTAAAGTGGCCAAAAATAAATCTCTACAGACTCTTACCTTAACGCCATTTTCTCTAGGCAAAAAACAATCGGCACCAGTATTTTTTCTTTTTGATGTACCATTTTCAGTTGTGGTTACGGTTCTTCTTTTTATTATATCTCGAACTGCAGTGGAACCCAGTACGTAGGCTTTTTTAGCTTGCCAAGATGTCAACGACCAGAAATAATCAAAAATATCTTTACGGGCTTGATCGGTTACAGACCCGCATAGAAAGGACCTGTCAGAAATGCCTACAGTACCATGATTACAAGGTACAGGCTTTAGTTGTCTTTTAGACTTCGAGTCTCGATCAAATTTCCCCCTGTTCTTCGAAGACCTTTGTAGTTTTTGCCATGTAATCGAAGAACCTGGTTGTTCTTTCTCTTGTTCTTAATAGATGTTAGGTCATTGCTCTGATTGTCGTTAGATTCTTCTACCTGCAAGTCTTCTTCTAACCGACCTGTCTCAGGATTAATCAATAAACTACAGGAGCTTGAAGTACCAGGGTTCTGAATATCTTCAACATTCAAGGATCGCTCGTTAGAAAGGGGAAGTACTGGTGGTGAGGTATGGAGTGGATAAACTAGTATATTCTGATCTGTAGAACAATCACCCGAATCAACCATCATTGGCATCTGAACACTATTTAGCTGATGTTGGTTCGAACCATGAAATTCACTGAACGTTGAGTTATGTGCTATAAATGCTTCTTCTTGTACAGGGTCAATAATATTGAAATTCGAAATAATAGTAGTTGGTTCGAACCATGAAATTCACTGAACGTTGAGTCATGTGCTATAAATGCTTCTTCTTGTACAAGGTCAATAATATTGAAATTCGAAATACTAGTACGTATTTCAAAGTCAAAAATCTCCAGGTTTTGAGGCTGTTCTAAATTAGTCAGTATCGTCTCTACATGGTTTAATTCACCTAAAGACTCGGTAGCTACAACAACAACGTTGGGTAAAATGCTAGGTTGTTCCATCACAAATGAGTTTTGAAATAGTATTTCGGTGAAATTACTGGGTTGTTCCATCATTGAGTTTCCTGTATCCTGCAGCGGTATGCGTCTGGAATTATTACAAGACTCATTTGGAAAAATACTTCTGGGTTCACCTTGAACATTTTCTTTATTTGCCATCGAGACTAGTAACTGCGCTCTGCTATTACGCTTCATTTTTTATTTGTATCGGGGAACCTGTGTAATGAAATTAAATGGAATAAATTAATATGTTTACGAGTACATTATTGTTAACAAAACACTCACAAAGTCCTCAAACCAATTGTAGGTTTAATTGTAAGCACATTTATAAAGGAATAACACAAATAACTACACACAACTAGCTTGACATATCGTCGCTCATTAGCCTAATATTTAGGTAGTTAAGTATCTAGTACAATGTAGTTCTTATCCTTTTAAGCGCCAATAATGAGATACAAATAACTACCTACTTTTATCGTGCCCAAGTGGCTAAGAGACGCTCGTACGTTTAATTAAAAAACTTAATCCGTACGAGAAAGTAAATAAGTAAAGTCAATACTAAATCACTTTATACCTAATTAATGATCTTGAAGATACTTTATAGTTAAAATAGCTATTTTGAATAAGCGCTTCTCAAATTATAGGTTAGAATTGTGAAATTAAGTGATCAACTTATTAATAAGTAATACAAATAGGATACTTACATTAATTATGCCAAACCAGGTATCTATAATGAAATTTGTAACACCGTCTAACATCTAAACTACTTAATTAAAACCAAATACACTCGTAAACATTGCACCACGTGCCACATGGCACGTCTCCTGTTTGATAAACCCGCTATGTGTCATTGCAAAGCGCAATTCTAAGAGACTCGCTTTAAACCGAAAATACGCTATGTGTCTCCTGCACACATAGGGGGTTTTTTAAATCCGTTTTTGACCAAAATTACATAGCTGATTTTGTTATCTTCTTAACCCAATGAGTTATTACAAAACGGATTTTACAGGCGCACGTGTCTTGAGAAATACTATAAATAAGCATCAAAAACCGATTTAAAAAAAAATACATAGCGGATTTTGCAGGCGCAGCGACGATATGCTCCTTCACAATCTTCACCCAATGTTGAAATCTTTCTACATCTTTCTCAGGACAAGGAAAGTAATGAAGAGATACACCTGAAAATAAAATAAAGTATTAAATGTAGGGACTGACTGACATTTGATTTTTAATCTAGTTACTATAAATTATTTCACAAAACATATAATAATACAGTTTAAATATAGAAAAAATAACTAAGAAGTCGTTTTTTTTTACTATATTTACATTGTATTATTGTTTTGTTGTTAATTATCATAAAAAATAGATCAAAATTTACATAAAGGAAACAGCCTTAACAAATCTTATCACATCACCTAAACTTGCATTTTAAATGTCTGAAAATCTTTATATAATTATATAAAAATGAATTGATGTTTGTTAGTCTCAGACAAACTTTACTGGCGGTGCGAAGTGCGCCAGGTCAGCTAGTGTACAAATAAAATACAAATAAACGTCTTATGAACTCAAAAAATCTGCAAACTTGATGACTTTAATCAATTTTATTAGTAAGTTTGTTGATATTTTAAGTGCAGTTTACCAGTTTATAATGCTTTAGTCGTTCTTCTAAGGTTTACAATAAACTAAGCCAACAGAATATGTGTATTACCATGATTACGAAGTATTATGATTTCTAAATACGACTTCTAATCGTCAAACCTCTAAACCACTTCCTACTGCTAATCACTCAAACTCAAAACTCAAACTCAAAGCATTCATTTCAATTAAACCATTTACAGGCACTTTTGAATTGTCAAAAAGTCGATCAGTTGGAAAGTTGAAGCTAGTTGCCCATTCCAAAACGTAGATCTCTATGGAGAAGAACGGGCAAGAAACTCCACGGACACTCTTTTAAAATCAAGTTGAAATATTACAAAATCTTGGGAACATTATTCTTGTTGCTTCTGTATGTGAGAACAATGTAAAAAAAAAAACTCTGCTTTGTAAAGTTGTCGAAACATGGATTAACCAGGTTAACTTATATACTAGGCCGACGATATGGTGTGTAATACCCTTATCTGTCGAGCGACCTTCTCGAGGTCGGTAAGAATAGAAAAGTTTTGGTCAGAAGATAATCAGAAGAGCACTTGCTTATAACACCATTCAGTTCCGAATACAAAAACACACTTCACTTACCATCATCTGCTACTACTGGGCACCCAGGAACACAGCAGACGTTTCGAGGCATTGTGTAAAATGTAAAATATCACTACACGGGATATATGGTCCAAACTCCATAAGGAGGGCCTATCTACACATGTATGTCACAAACACTTTCACAAAGTACAGCCTATGCTGGAATTTCAGTATTTCTGAAATATACGGAGGAACTGAAGCTCAACTCAACGTAATAATACAAAAACACCAAAAAATTATAAGAAAAATGCGCACGAGCATGTAAACACACCGGTGGAAAAATTCTTGTGGCGTTAAGACTTAGTGTTGCTAACGTTTGGTATCAGTAAACTACCTACTCTGATTCTATCATCATAAAAGTATCACAGAACATACAATTTTTTAATCAATTATTTTGAAAATAAATTACACTAGGTTGTCAAATAATTTTTATTTGTGCACCTGGACTAATTAATGAAAAATAGAAAAAATTATAATCCGAGTACAGTACCAAATCTTTTAAGAGGAAAAAAGTGGTAACACTGCAATAAAAAATCCCCGGTATTCAGGATAGATGGCACTGTTCACCATTTTAAAATAATGTTCTAAGTTACCAGGGCATGGTACTGACTGAACCGCGTAACAGTCAAAGGATTCGCCAAAAAACCGACAGCCGGTTGGAGCAAAGGCTACAATAGTATACTGGGTTGGAGCACTCAAAGCGACCAACGAGCGTTTCGTTGCTCGCTGGTTTCCCCGTAACACGACGTACTGACTGCACGAATGCTCGCTGTGTAACACGTTACATTACGCCCCGTAAAGCCGGTCAGCTTTAGATTTAGTAATATTATAGATGCACAGTAGACGTGGGTCGTAACGTGTTTTGGGCGTAATCGGTTATACGTAGTTTCGTGGATATGAGTAACTAGTTTCAAAACCGATTATTTTTGTAACTAGTTACTTTTGTATACAGTAGGGCGTTGGTTGGTTTTGCGTTTGTATTACTTGTTATGATTGCGAAACTGTTACAGGTTATACGTATTATAATAATAGTTTTACTAATGTGTGTTAAGTTATTAATATGTTACAGTTTATAGGTATTATAATATGTATGCTACGCATGTTTTATGAGTATATAATTTTAAAAATTGAACTTCCCTTCATACTTTTCCAGGGTTAGGACTGGCTGCAAAATTTCATTTTAAAGTTGTTTTTGAGAATTTTTCTTTAAACAGAACATTTAAATGCCTAAGTGTTATTGTCCATCATAATTTTATGATTATCCACGTATTCCACAAAAAACCTATCAAAAACTTAATCTGTACCTACTTATATCAAATTTATTTACACTACAGAAATGTTTATTTATGCACACTAAATGTTTATTTACACTATTAATGTTTGTTCACAAAGAAAGCAGTACCTACATGTAATAATATTAATAAACCGCAAAAAGTTTTAAAGAACACAGTTCACAGGATCAAGACAATAACAATAACAATCGTCAATCATCCCATGGTATAATAATATAGACCATGAATCATCCCTTGCAATAAATAAAATTCTCAAAAAAAAAGACGCGGTCAACAAATAACAGTTCGATTCAGTGTGAATGTTTGGGCCGCGATAATACACGATCGCATAATTGGTCCAGTTTGGATCGAAGTTCGATTGACAGGAATAACTTATCGAGAAATGGTACAGTCCGTTATCGACACAATGATGGAAGACGTTCCTCTGCACTATCTGCGGGACATGTACTTCCAGCACGATGGGTGTCCAGCTCACTACGAGCGATCAGTGCGCACGTATTTTGATAGTGAATTTCGTGATAAGTGGATAGGTCGCGGTGGACCTGTGAACTTGCCGGCAAGATCACCAGACCTAACGCCATTAGACTTTTATTTGTGGGCCGAATTAAAACGCTTAGTGTACACCGAAGAAGCTCGCAGTGTAAATGAATTAAAACAGCGAATAATAGACGCTTTTAATATGCCGAAAAGTGACAGAGACACGCTTAGAAGTCTAGCAAACAATTTGCATAAACGTGCTAGTTTGTGTTTAGAAAGAAACGGTGGACATTTTGAACAATTACTGCGGTATCGTTGAAAAGGTAGTTTTCTTTGTTGTTAATAATAATAATTTGTTGTAATTTTGTAAATATTAATCAGTGTAATTATTTGTAAATAAGTTGATTACGATCTTTTAAATACGCCTAGTAAGTTGTAGTATCCGATTTGGATTAAACAACCTTGTTAGAAACCTTTTTTATTAATTTGTTACAGCAAATGTTAAAATTTGACATGTACCTCTCCATCCAACTACAGCATATTAGATGGTCCTAAGCCCGTAAAAGTATGAAGGAAAGATCGAAATCACAAAAAACGAGTCTGACTTTGAACGTGGTTTATTGAATATTAATTTAAAATACTACATAATTCTTACACACTAGTTTGCTTATCCTGTCTGTCAACGCTACTCAAGTGGAGACCTCATAAATTATTTAGATTTCTGTGTGCAGACCATGGGAACGTATTCTTATCGCTATGGCGTTAACGAGAACGGCACTTGGTATAAGAAAGCCCTTAGTTAGATCTTTAAAAACTAAATATTTCCTAATGAAAGGAGACCAAGGATAACTAGGGCACGTATTAATAAACGTTCCTCAGCCCAGGTATCGGACGGCATTTACAAACACAAATCTCACATACGAATACATACATAAATAATCAGAACAAAAACAACTATCTGTTCGAAACAAAAATCTTTCCGTGCGGGAATCGAACCCGCGGCACTCCGTGCCACAGCTAATCGCTCAACCACTTCACCAAAGGAGCCGTCTTATTCTTAACGTATTTTTAGGCAATTCACTTAATCAACTACGCATTTGTTTCAATGGTTTTAGATTTAAATAATAATTGCTAGTATTCTTTTTTTATTACACATTAAGTTAAAACCGTTGAAATACAGATGAATGTGAGTGATTGTTATAATAATTTAACATCAACAGGTTTGTTTACATTTCTATCAAAGCTTTACCGATCTTACGAGACTTAATTTATTTGGTTTACGGTTTCAAGACGCGCGTCACTCAGTGTATCAAATTATTTGCCTACTACAACTACATACAGCACGGTTTTTATTTTTTTTTATTTTTTTTCTGGGTGGGAAATCATCAAATAACTTCTCCCGCTCTGGGTGGAGCGGGACATACAGCACGGTGACGTATGTAGATACACGCGCAAATGTATGCGTGAGTGTGTAGGGATCAGCCTCAAAAATGTAGAGCGAAATTAATGCTAGCGTCTCGCTCACACTTCCATCATGCTCCATTCATGGGCGATCGCAGCTTACGCCCGTTTACTATTACCTATTTTGGCTATTATTCGTTTTACGCGAGTGCCGTAGGATGTATAATTTTTCATGTGTTTTAAGGATATTCGGAACTTTTATTATAGCAATGGTATCAGGCAAAGATTAGCGTATATGAGTTCTATTCTACTGACACAACACGTTATATTGTTGTCCAGACGCTAAAAAAAATCATCCGGTATATAGCTATATTTGTACACACGGCTACACATCAAGCTATAAATTTCCAGTAAAAGCTGATCTTCCGTGCATAATAATATAAAAAAAGATTACTTGAAAATTCTGTTGGAGTCAAATTATTTTTTTTAATTCAAAACTAGATTACAGAATCTAGATTTGAAATTTTTAAGTTAAATTTTACTACAGCAGAATTTACAACCAATCTACATTATTCTCCTCGGTAAAGCTAATTCGTTAGTACACTAAACTTGTTGTTTCGGAGGATATTAGAACAAATATCAAAATCAAAAGTCATTTATTCAAATTAGGCTGAGAATCAGCACTTTTCGAACGTCAAAATACATAAGACAGTCCCTCAAAACGCCCACCCTTTACCTAGTACTTTAGCTGGGAAGAAAAAGTGGCGCAACAAACTCCCCAGCAGCGCAGCTGTCTGTTTAGTGGGATAGACTTGATTCAATACATACATAGGCAAAGTAATAAACATTACGAAACACAGAACATTAATTAAATAATTGGTCATATGTCAGCTAGCCATGCCAATATACCAAAAAATTATATGAAACTTGACACAAGCACAAAAAATTAAATTTAAAAAAATGTAGATAAAGTATGATGATACCAAAATAAAAGCCTTCTGGTATAAAGGGCGTGATAGCTTACAATTTTGGATACTCAAATTTATTGGGTAAAATAAAACTTATAGCTTAGGGCCGATTTTTCAATCCTCAGATAAAAGTACCAATAATTACCTGAAGAATAAAGTTATTAGACTCTTTATTCGTCGGATAAGTGGTTGTCAATTTTTCAAAACAACCACTTATCCGGAACTACAGTGTATTCACAGAGACGAGTTAGTATAGCGCCTTCTCTATCGCACATTATCATACAAATGACAAAGACAAAAAAAACTTTTTATGGTCAGTGGGCGTTAACAATACCTTAGAAATGTAAATGTGCGTTCACACTGCGCTTCTTAAAAGTTCGCTTAGTTTATTCCTGCGGCTTCGTCTGTCGTATAAATTGAGACATTTATTTGATAGATTTTTTTTATGGGTACCTACTTTTTATATATCTGATGGATATGAAGGAAAGAAATAAAATTGAGAGTTAATTATTAAATTTTCTTTATTATATTATAATATCTACCTATACAAGTTTACACCATATCATCATCATCATCCCTCTCCCTACTATCACTACTGTCGTCGTTTCCTACATTTATTATGAATCTTTCAGTCATTGCTTCCACATTTCTGTCCATGCCATCCATTTTGGGCTCAACTATTTCTATGACATGCTTTATACATTTTTTCCATTTCTCTGCGTCAATATTTTGAATTGATTCGTTTAATACAATTTTTGACTCTGCCATTTTGTGTGTTTTCATGTGTGAAGCTACATTTCCTTTAACTTGAGCCCACACTAGCTCAATTGGATTTAATTCGCAATGATACGGCGGCAGTCTCAATACAGTTTTGTTTTGTGATTTTGCCATTTCGTCTATAATGCAAGCGTCGTATCGCTGTCTATGATTTTTAACGATGTTTAATAATTCACGTTTCAACATTTCAGCGTTACAGCTAATATTTTTTTCGCGTAACCAATTAAATATTTCCTGTTTTTTACATTTGGCCGTTGGGAGTCGCTCTATTCTCCTAGAGTGATAAGAAGCGTTATCCATGACTATCACAGAATTATCATCTAGCTTATTTAAAACTTCTCTAAACCAATTTTCAAATTCCTCGGCATTCATCTCCTTGTGATAATCACCTTGTTTCTTCGACTCAAACATATTTAGACCACCTTCGACGAATCCATCCTCACTCCCGATGTGAGTAATAATTAGTCTTTTGCCTTTTCCTGTAACGAGAATATAAAACACGTGTTTTAACAATGAGAATATAACAATAACTTAATGATAATAATAACAATGGATCTAGCGCACCTGGGCCAGTTTACTATACAAAAATTGGGAAAAAGTATTTTATTATGATAATGCTCATTTATGACAAAAGAACAATAAACGGGTCATTAGCACACCTGCGCCACATTGGGCTTAAAAATTTTCATTGACCATTAAATAAATAAAAATACACACCTGAAGGGGTTTTCAAGCCAGTCGTTAGTCCATTAATAAAAGCGTCTCGCCTGCTTTTCACTGTGGTATCGACCCAAGCTTTTGAGGTAGTGTGACCTTCATTCACCCAAGTTTCATCTAAATAGTAGATTTTTTGATGATTATCTCGTGCATTTTTATAGCCCGCAGATAATTTCTTCTCCAAAAGAATATGTCATCGCGGTCCAGCAATAAGCTATTTCTGCTTCTCTTACAGAATTTAACACCAATTTTTTTCAATATTTTATGTAGCGTCGTTCTCTTTATAATGCCCAAAGTGCCATCATCACTGATTTTCTTTAAAATCTTATCTAGAGTAGGTATTTCATTCTGCGCGAAGAAATTGTGGACTATATTTCTGATGGCACATTTTGTAAAGTTATCAATCGTATCAACAATTGACAAACGTTGCTTCAATTTCTTCGGAGATTTTAGCTCACCACTATCATTCTTCTCTTTTACAATTCTATGAACAGAAGCCCAGTGAACACCTAATGAAGACGCAACAGCTTTCAGAATGTCACCCTTGGAGGCCGAAGAGTCTGCATTTCTCATTGCGTGGTACATATTTAAAATCATAGTGTTCTCGGTAGACAAAAAAGCTCGCCGTTTTCTTTTCTCAGCAGGTTGTTCGATATTCGCCATTATCGCACTATTTCAGCTCACAATGAAAAGTCCTTTTCACAAGCCGCCAAGTCGTCAAGAAAGCAATCAATCATAAAATCCAATACACAAGCCGGTTCACAAGTTAAGCATATAGTCACAAGTAAGAGCACGTCTGCACAGTACGGGAAGTATGAGTAGACTAAAAAGTACTCGTACTGTGTACACCGCCTTAGCGTTTATCACTGACCAATCGCAGTTAAAAAATTGTGTGAATGAGATAGCGCTCTACTAACTCGTCTCCGTGAATATACTATTTATTATAGGAATAACTATCCGACCGAATATCTCATCGGTGAAAACGCTAACTTCAGGGAGGTGAAACAAATATATGGAATAGACGAATGTTAGAACGGGACGGACTATTACTTTGATTGTTGTCAATGTCATTCAAACAAATGACAGCGTCTTGTCACTTATAATACGTTACGAGGTTGTAAGTTTGGTTTCTTGGTGTTTTTATTTGTGATTTTTTAATTCTTAATAATGGAAAACAAAGAGGGAGCGTTCAGCAAACTTTAATAATGCTGAGGTTCAAACCGGTCACGCCCCGGACACGTCACCGACACCGACATATTTATGACCGCTCATAAAAAAAGGGTCCACTCGAGTTTTTATCGATGTTTGGGACTCAAGTGACTTTTTGTTTGGGTTTTTGTATAAACAAAGCATACTAGAAGTTGTAAACAGTTCTCTTGTTACGTTGTTATTTAATTACAATGGAGATAACAGAGAATGGCTGACAGTGTGTTTGTTCCCGTGTTATGATGATTTCTGATAAAATTACGATGTTAATTTGCATGAAATTTTGCTTGTTTCTTATTGAATAGACAAGTAATCTAACAGCAGTATTTTTTTGGGAATCCTACTTAACATTTTCATAATATTTGATCTCAAACTTCTTATCGCGCGAAGGTCAACGACCGTTTTGTGCCACTCGAACATTCAAAGAACTTATGAAAATAGTTTTGTTATGAAATATACCTAGATTTTTTCGTTAATTACGGGTATGATTTGTGTACATACCATTAAATACACCAGGATACACTTAATTCACTGTGAAACACTCAAAACAAACAAAATTCACAAAACAGTCACGACCTTGAGCAACGGTTTGTTTACGTAACACTTTTTGTCGAAAAAACAGTTTTTGTGATGCTATTTGATGCAAATATTATCTAAAACGATGTAATAACTACTTATAAATGAATATTTATCCACTTAACGTCCAATATGCACAAAAAATAAGAAAATCACTAAAAAAGTTAGCGGGTACGTCACGTTATTACCCCGTTCGCGCGCGAGTTCGAAGCGTCACTGTCAACATTTTTATTCAATTTTACCACAGAATATTTATGAATTTGAATGATTTAGTCGACGAGAATATCTATCTGGCCACAGAATAAAATAATCGCACACGACTTACAACTCTAGAGTCTGGCCAACGAAAGCGTGATCTGAAAACCGCGGCAAATTCAAAAAATCTTAATGTGGTATCACCAACTATACCTTTAGCTAAATGTTTTGATACTAGAGTATTCTTTATATTTATTCTAATTTATTTTTTGTTTTAATGGCTCCGTTTGGTGTAGTGTAACGGGGGCCTTGACTGTCATGGATGTCAGTTAAAAAACGAGTGTGTAAATTTATTTATTACTATGTACATAAATATTAACCTACTTAACATTTAATTTATTAATTATTTAATCATCATTCTCAAAATCAGAGTCCAATAATTCAACCTCCATGGATTCATCTGTATCAGTAGTGGAGTCATCATCACCTACACTTATTATAAATTTTTCCAATACTTCTTCTGTTATGTGATCTCTTTGTTTATATTTATTTTCCACATTTATTACATGGTTCGTCATTTTTTTCCAATCTTCTGCAGTTATTCGGCCAAATGAGGTTTTTATGAGTGCTTCCGTTTCTTTTGCTGGCAGATTAATGTTTTTTTTTGCCACCATACGCTTAGCTAAGCTCCATATCAGCTCGATCGGGTTGAGATCACAATGGTAAGGTGGCAGTCTCAATACTTCATGGCCGTATTGTTTCAAAAGCTCGTCAGCTACATACAGGGGTTCGGGTTTATGCTTGTTAACTAAACATAACAATTCAGGTTTTGTTAAGTAATCTTCATAATTTATTCCGTTGGAATCGAGCCATTCTTGTATTTCAGCTTTTCTTATTTGTGTCGTAGGAACTTTGTTCTGTTGTACAGTGTGGTAGCTCGCATTATCCATCACAATAACACTGGGTTTGTTCAAATTGGGTATTAATTTTTCCTTTAACCATTTATCAAAGTTTTCAGCATTCATGTCATGGTGGTAGTCCGCCAACCTTGATTTTGTACTAAAAACTAACAGTGCATTTGGTACAAACCCTGTGTCAGAGCCAGCATGTACAATGATGTATCTTTTCCCTGAAGAGATATGTTCCAGTGGGCTTGGTTGTGAGGCACCACTTGTTGTTGGACCTTGCCATGACATTTTAGGCTTATAATTTTTGTGTACATATGTTTCATCTAAATAGATGATTGGTTTTCCTTCTGCTCGTTTTGCAGCAATTTCTCGCAGATAACGATGTCTCCAAGCAGCAATATCAAAACGTTCGACAAGGACCATTCGTTCATTTTTATTTTTCTTGAACTCATATCCATTGGCAAACAATATTTTACGCAGAGTTTCTCTGCATCCATTAAAGCCAATACTAGAACGTAATTCTTCTAGCAATGTACGTAATGTCGGTACCTCCTTTCTCACAACATAAAATTCATTGATTTTATTTCTTATTGCATCAGTATCAAAGCTGTCTAAATTCGACACCGTACTTTTGTGGGGGCGTTTCTTTCCTGGAGTACTCCACACCCCTTCATTTAAGGATGCTTCTTTTTTAATTTTTCTTAGTGTCGTTACACCAACACCTGGAAAACAAAGTATCAAATAAATATTTTAATGGTGTAGATACTCAAACAGTTTGATTACATCAAAATAACACAGATTTGGGAAATGGAACAAACACTATCAAATGCAAGTACATACCAGTTAGTGAAGATATTTCTTCTAAGAACATTGTCTCATTTTCTATTAAAGATTTCTTTTCTAAGCTCCTTAACTTTTCAAGAATGACTTTAATTTCGTAGACTCCTTGAATATCTTTCAGCTTATCTATAAATATAAGAAAAGATATCATTAAATCGTAAATATATACTAATCAGCCAACATGTATCAAGAGTACCAAGCCATACTAACCCAAAAAATCCGACATCGCACCTAAACATTGTTGTTTTTCTTGGTAAACAACTTCTTCCTCCTTTTGTTTAGGTTTGAACTTACTGATCATAACATGTAGCAGCTTTCGCACGTTACTTTTGATTGTTTTACCCATAATAAAGCAGATATTTTTGAAAAATAAATGTCTTTACAAAATAATAACAAACACAATCACAGACTTTGAAGTACCTTTGACAGCTTAATAATGTTGCCATATTAAAACTTTGAAAATACCCCAGATCACGCTTTCGTTAGCCAGACTCTATTCATATTATGAAAAAAAGTAAAAATCCCTTGAAGTCCCGCCGAACCCAGCCGAACCCAAAACGGGTTCGCCGGGGCTTTAGCGGTATGTATAAGCAAATAATAGAAAATAAAAAGACTGAGAAACTTCGTTCAACTCATGTGGCGTCTCAACAACTGAGCGCTCTTGGAAGACTTTAAAGTTAAAATATGAGGGAATTAAAAAAAGTACGAAGAAGAAATCCTCTGTCCAAAGACAGGAGATGTACAGAACAGGAGGGGGTTCTTCGAATACTCCTGAATTCACCGACGTCGAAGAAAAAGTCATAAGCATATGCTCTAATATAAAAGGGCTTGAAGCTCGTTATGATGGTGATAAAATTCAAAGTGGTAGGTACCTACTAAAATCTATGATGTGTTTTTATCGTTTAACATAAAAAACTCATGTTTTCAAACATTATTCAGTACCACTATCTATCACCGACATCGTTTTGTTGGACGTAGAGGAAATAAAATGCAACAATACTGAAGAACATAATGGAGCAAAGGACCCAAGATATCAGTGTCAATATACCTGGTAGGTACCTGTCTTGTAAATCTAACCAATATTTTTACCTTTACATCTACATACTTACATTGTAATGAAATTGATTGTTTCAGATAAGGACGAGTCATTTATTTTTGATATTGATAACAACAATGAACCATAAAAAGGTAATCTGAAGCTTTACTCTACATGTTTCTAACCTACTCTGTTTGCTACATTAGAAAAATAATGTTGCAATAATTATTAGTTATACTACTACTATTGTTTTACAGTTGAAACTATTGCATTCTAGTGGTTAAGTACCTACTCATAGACTAAAGAGTAGTATAGTATATTTATAAAAATATGTGTTAAAGCTAAAGTCCATTTCACGAAAGAAGTCCCGCAGACACAGCGCTGTATTCGCGCGACATAATGTTGCCAGAGTTATATATGGGGAAATCAGAGAAAATAATTTATCGTTCATTTAGTTTCATAAAATGAAAGAAAATTAACTAATACGACACGAATATTTATATAAGAAAAAAAATTGAGATTTTAACGTAATGTATTTTTAATATAGGTTGATAGGTAGATTTGATGTCCATACTGCTAAGGTCAGATTAGTGAAAAATAAATCTTCCTGTAATTTCTAAAACATAAAATGGAGATTTTCGACCAACTTTAAATTAGAAAAATAAAATAACATTTAAAAGTTAAAAGTTTTATTCAAAGTTTTATTGAATAATTATGATCAGTCATACTACGATCGCTGTCAGAAGAGTGAATAGAAATAGAATCAGATTCCGTTTCACTATCACTAGCCGTGGATATAATAAATCGATCCATTTCTTCATCCATAAGACCATCATTTTTTAAATACTGTTCCTCCAAATGCTGTACATGTTTACATTGAGCTGCCCAATCTTCCGCTGTAACAGTCTCAAAAGCCTCTTCTGTTAGGCGTACAATTTCTTTTAGATCTTGACCCACGTTTTTATTCGCTACCCGTCTCTTTACAAGGCTCCACATTTTTTCAATCGGATTGAGATCGCAGTGGTAAGGCGGCAATTTTAACAATTCGTAGTTGTGAGATTTTAATAATTCATCCACAGCATATGTAGGTGGACCTTTGTTTTGTTTTATTAATGCAAATAATACAGCTTTTGTCCAAGTCTCTTCAAAATATAGTCCTTTTTCTCGCAGGCATTCCTGCATGTCGCGTTTAAGACTTGACATTGTAGGCGCTTTATTTATTTGAGTGCAGTGATACGGAGCGTTGTCCATTACCACAAGTGACCTTTCAGGTAGGTTAGGAATGACTTTTTCACTCACCCATTTCAAAAAATTAGTGGAGTTCATGTCATCTTGGTAATCTGAGGATTTGGATTGTGATTTTAACATTAACAATGCACCATTAACAAAACCTTTTTAGTTCCCGCATGAGCAATTATCCAACGACTCCCTGCTGACTCTGACACGAACATCCCAGGCTCCTCCTCACTTTGCCAGCAACTTTTGGCGTGATAAGTGTTGTGTATATAAGTCTCGTCTAAATATACTACAGGTTTTTTCTCCACAGTGCGATTTCTTCGGATTCTCTCCAAATATCTTGAACGCCATGCGGTAATATCATAACGTTCCATAAGTAATTTACGTTTCGATTGGCATCGCTTGTACTTGAAACCGATACTTTGCAATATACGGTGCAATGTGGTGATGCTTCCTTGAAAATTTATGTCTTCTCTCAAAGCTGCACGTAATTTAGCCAATGTTGGTAATTCTTTCCTGACAACATAAAAACTGTGATTTTTTTGCCGTATAGCGCACAAATCAAATCCATCCAAGTTGAAGTTTTTAAGATGCGGGCGATTCTTCCCTGGGGTGACGATAACTTTCGAAGTACTCGCCGCTGTTGCTCCTTCTTTTGTAACTCTCTTTACAGTTTTCTCTGACACACCTGAAATTAAATGAACAAGTTTGAATGATTGTTTTCGTATTTAATTACATTATTGGTGAATATAACTTTACGTTGTTTTGTTTTGTTGTGTTAATTCCTTATAAAATTTTCCTTAATAAAAATCATGCATAAAAAAAACTTAATTTCAATCTATAAGAAATCAATCTGGGAAAAAATCTGTATATTAGGGATGGCGATTCTTTCCGAAAAAGATCGATTTTTAAATCGATTCGAATCGTGACCTAAAGAATCGATTCACAAAAAAATCGAGGTCTATAAGATCGATTTCCGAAAAATCGATCTTTTTTTCAAATTTTCGTTTATAATGTAATATAAATCTATTTTATTAAAAACAAGATACATATTATAATTTAACGATCTCTTATCAGTAAAACCAGGTAATTCTATAATAAAATATATTTTTATTACCATACCTATCAAACTAACAGATCAAGTATAAAACAAGACATTTATTTTCTACATTTAGAAGTTTTACAAAGTTAAGAAAATGGTTAAGAAAGATGGTTTACAAAGTTAATAGATAATGTAGCTTATAGTTCCCAATGCTTAATATCTAAACTTTTTAAAAACAACAGTCTGTCAAGTCTACTGGGATCCAAGCGGTTTCGCTCATCTGTTGCGATGTTTCCGGCAATTGAGAAAAGGCGCTCACAAGGAACAGCTGGTCCTACGATACTCATATACATCATGGCTATTGAGTAAACTAGGTGATATATCGAGTTTTGTTTGTTCTTGCCAGTAGAGTATAGGATCATACTTTAGGTGCACAACTGCCTGCGATAAATAGTGTTTAAATTCTTCGTTGAAGCCTTGACTTTCCTGTGCATGTGCATTATATATAGAGAGTTGCTTTTTCACAAACAACTGGTGAAAATCCCAAATTCCTTTTTTCATATCATTACTAGTCTCTTCAATGGCGTCGACTTCTTCGCTATTATTTTGTGGAAGTTGTTGCCGCGTAATATCTAAAATTGAAGTGTTAATTCTATTTATTGCTCGAGAACAGGCGACATGGTCAGTAAAATGATTTTTTTAAAATCTTGGATCTAAAATGGTCGCAGCAGCTAACAAATGAACTTGTTCGACACTTCCAAATCTTTTCTTAAGGCCGTCCACTATTAAAGTTTTTGTTTTAGCACCAATATCGGTTGAATTTTTCATTGTATTACCTATATGTTTCAGTCAGACAAGATAAAAAAAAATCAAACGTCGATTTTCAAGGGTAAAAAATCGATTCACCGAATCGATTCAATACTACATATCGATTTAAAAAATCGATCTTTTTGGCTCCAAAAATCGATTATTCGATTAATCGATTTCAGATCGCCATCCCTACTGTATATGGCAGCCCCAAAATTTACCTGTCATGGCGGCGACTCTCCTGCGAACATTGTTTATTGGTATTAAAACACCGTGATTCTTATGTTCCGCTTCACAGAACTCCTTCACCTTTAATATCATTTCTCGTCCTGCACTTTTTACAACTTTTGGCATCGTAAATAATCCTTGTAACGCACTAATCCAATAATAAAATCACAAAATATCTACCACAACAAACGCACCTTGATAACACCTAACGATAAAATGGCCGATCTCCCCAATCCCCATCTGTCAAATTTAGTTCCACTATTGTCCGCGGGACTTCTTTCATGAAATGTACTTTATTTGTGAATATTTGTACTTCAACTAACTTTTTTATGTTTTCAGAAAACAAATGGGTCAAATGGCACCCTAAAGCTTTGAAAACAAGGGTGTCAAATGTGTTGAAACCAGACACAATAAATAAAACCAGCGTCAGTTCCAAACTTGATAAATTAAGTTCTGCTCGTTTGGAACTTGTACAGCTTCAAATGGAGACGCCAGAAAAGAACAAAAATTTAAAGATGAAGAACACATGATTAAAATGGAACATCTTGCTAATGACGAGAAAAGGAAGCAAGAAATACATGTATCATTGCTACAAAAGTTAAAAAGTGCACCGGTTGCAAATCATAATGATGTGATATAGGAGTAGACTCTTATATAAAATAATTATCATTCCAGCCTAGGAGTAATTTTGGTTTTGAAGTGGCAATAAATGTTTCTCTTTCATTTTTTGTTTTTAATTATGGCCAACTGGCCAACTTTCCTAACAACGTTTTTTCATTCCTCCATTTCACATGCCCATAACATGACAGTCGATTTCCACATAACTTTTAGCAGTTTAGTTTTAACAGTTATTGGTGCAGACTTCCTATTATGTACTCATTTTTATTATATCTTTAACATAACATACATTTTATAGCATAAATGTTACAGTATTTTACTGATGTGAAAATCGATCCACTGATATCTTGAGTTTATTTATTACAAAGAAAAACACAAATCTTTTCTCTTAATATTATTAGTGTAGATTAACATAATTAGAAACTTATTCTAAAATTAAAGACTGAAAATATTGTAAAATAATATCCCTAGTTTGGTGGCTTTCCACATCAGTGGCATTAGCAACGGTGGGAGGGAACACTGGTTGAGGAGGAATTGTAACATCTGGATCTTCAGGTGGTTCTTCTTCATTTTTCATTCTCGCCAAGTTGTGTAAAACAGCACATGCTACAATTATATCTTGCGCAAGTGGTAGTCTACATCTCAAACCAATGCTCAAAACTGGGAACGCCTCTTCCACACACCAAAACATCTCTCTATAACGTTTCTTGTCCGAATTTGTGACTCATTGTGAATATAGACTTTGAGCTTGTGAATTCGGGTCTTGAAAAGGGGTCACTAAGTAATTATTTTTCTCATAGCCGCTATCTCCAAGTACAACTCCATTTCCAAATACACCATTCTCAAAGTGAAACTTAGCTGATGAGTTAGCAAATATCATGCTATCATGGGAGGAGCCTGGCCAACATGCTACAATATCTTGGAAAATTAACTCAGCTGAGCACATTGCCTGCACATTAAATGAGAAAAATCCTTTTCTGTTTCTGAATTCCTCGGCAGTGTTTCCACCAGGTGATTAAATTCTTATATATGTGCAATCTATAGCTGATACCACACGAGGAAACCTAGCTATTTTATAAAATCCATCTTGAGTTTTTCTTTTAAGGTATGCCTCAAAGATGCGATGGCATCAGCACATTTTTTTATGATACGGCATGTAGTGGAATTATGTATGCCTCCAAAATCACCAATAGTGATGTAAAATCTCCCAGTGGCCAAGAATCTTAAGGTAATCAGTAGTTATAACATGGATGGAGTACATTGGTTTCTGAAACATAGGTACCTAACGTGCTTATTAATTACGCTGTGCAACTCAATACCAATAGGTAAAATATGTTTGTTTAAGCTTATAAAAACTCACCTTTGTGTCTTGCTCTCGATTTTATCTTCGACCAACAACAGCAAATATTGCACTGTTTCTTTGGTAAGTCTGAATCGACGATGAAATTCTGTTGAATCCCACGCGTTAAACTGTTCGACCCTCGGTCTTACAATTATTTCTTTTCTTTCACTTGGATAACGTATTCATTTATTATGGCTTCTTCCTCAATTGCCATGTCGTCAATACTATCGAAAATATCCATTTCTTGTTATTTAAACTTGTAAAGCACGAAGACTAACCTCAAATTTAGTAACGTCAAAGTCATTTATCGACGATAGACGAGCAATTTGGCATGATATTCGCATATCAACGAGCTCTTTCGGCTCCAAAGAAATTTTCGAGGGCATCTTGATTTAATCTGCGCAACAATATGGCTTTCATACGTTTTTCATGAAGGAATTGGACCAAGTTTCTAATATTTTCTATGGTTTTTACCCAGCCCATCAATGATAGCACATTTCTTGGAGTATCAAATTTCATTGATTTTAAGACAGGCAAACTGGCATTCCAGAGCTCATGATGTGCGGAATTAGTCTTGACAGCGGATTTAAACGGTTTTCCCGGCACAACTTCGTAACTCCCACAATTCAAACTATCAAATAATTTGTCAAAGAATAATAAGATATCTGCAGTTTGCGTGCATTCTTCTGGCATTGCTCCCATCTCTGAAAATTAAGAAAAAAAATGCATTTGTAGTCATTATCATTAGGTTTGTTGTTCACAATCGTTATTAGATTACAGATTTAAAAAAAATATTATAAGGAAAGTGGATGGACATCAATTTTTTTTTTATATTAGACTATCTCTAAAAAGTCATGTAATGAGAAATTCACTTTCAAAATTATGGTAAGGATACATACCTGCCATAAGTCTTAACGCTGATCCAACAGAATGGCTGAACACTTGTGCACAGCGCTTAACCCTCATTTTAGGTATGTGATTGGGCATTACTTGCTGAGATGTTAGTTTTGGCAGTATTTTAGCGTCTTTGTAGTTTGGTGGCCTCTCAAAGATTTTTTGGATATGGCTCCATTTTGCTGTTTGTGCTTTGCCGTCCATAACATAATTTAAGTTTTTGCAAAGCAAATTATTCCTGATTCACTTCAACAGATATGGAGGATCATGCTAGAAATAATTTTTTTCTTCATTAACTTTGAAGAACCCTTCTCTATACTCTGTATCTTTTCTTACAATGTGTATTTGGTGTCTGCAACTAGACTGTTAATTGCAGCAACGTTTGTTGTACCTTGGTCACAAATAGTGGCTACAGCTTTAAGACCAGCTTCTTGTAGTTTTGTGATGACATCTATAATTTGTTTTTTCAAAGCCAATGTCTTAGTTGTACCGGCTGAATAGCTGTAATAAACAGGTTGCTTGTATGCTTTGACAATACCTCTTATCATGAACACCAACACATGGTCACAAAACTTATCTACCTTTTGGTCACCATCATCCACAAAGCCTTCAATAGAGTCTCTCGTTTTGTTGTAAGAACATGATGGGATGCCATTTCATCAAACACCAATCTGTGGCATTCTTTTTTCTACTATCTCCTTCAAGTGTTTAAAAATCCTTTGATTGTAACCAGGACTCAGTTTCACTTTATACAACGTGGTGAAGATAATATGACTTTAACTGAAAACACTGGCATTGCTGGTTCATAGAAACATTTATAAACTAACAAATATATCCTAACATTGAAATTCAAAAAACAATTTTTTCAAACAAACTTAATAGCATAAAACTGTACACAAAATAGAATACCGTTTAGAAATATTGGTTTTCTGACCTGCGGTAAGAATGGCAACGCAGCGCAGTTTCATTATAAAGCACGCGCCTAGTTCGCGTCAGCTGGCGACGACACCGCGTAGACGTAATGTTTTGGCGACATTAATATTATTATTAATACTCAATTACATTACATCAAATCACAGATTATTAACGAAATAGTCAGGTACCATTCACCCGCGATTTATTTACTTATCAATTTATTAATCACAATCACTTTCGATCACTTAGCTAAGAAGTCAGTATATTTTTTTTAATTTTCAACACGTCCGTCGTGTTATTGAATACACATTGTACACCGACGTATAATGTTATTTTTCACTCTTGATAATAGGTCACCAATAGCAGCCATGTCTTTCAAATTATTAAAACATATCATAATCCTATTTTTTAAATCATCAACGGGATCAACTTCTGTCGAGTATACTCATTTTGTGTCACACTGGATTTCTTCTCATGTGACCCCATAAGAAGAAATCCAGTGGCGTGAGATCTGGTGACCTCGCTGAACACCGCACTGGTCCATAACGGCCAGTCTACTGCAGTCCGAACATTTGAGACAAACGCTCTCTTGCAGACACCACTGAATGAGCTGGTGCTCCAACTGGTGGTACCAGTTGGAGCACCAGCTCCAATCTATCTGCTAGCTGTACATGTCCAGCGAAAGTTCGTCCGTGTACTCGGAAACGGGTCCATTAAGGAATTCTAAGAACTTTACAGTATTTAAATTGCCATCAATAAATATTGGACCAATTATGGTATTTCTGTGTATTGCCAGCCCACACATTGACAGCAAATCTGTACTGGTGCGAAGTCTCCCGTACGAGATGCGAATTCTCGCGGCTCCAGTGCCGATGGTTCTGTCGGTTCCATAAACCATTCCTTGTGAATGTACTTTCGTCAGTCCACATCACATTGTACAGGAACTCAGAATTCTCGAGATGTTTGGTTTCCATCCAGCGACAGAAAGTTTCTCTTACTGAATTGTCTCTCCCTAGTAACGGTTGAACTTTCTTGTACTTGTATGGCCTGAGTTTGTCTCGTTTTAAAACTTTTTGAATAGGTCTGTTATTTAGATGAAAATGTCGACCTGCTCTACACAGACTGGACGTCGGGTTGTGATCAAAATAATTTTAAAACCTTTCTTCGTCTGGGATCACAATTGCACGCGGAGGAGCACCATCTACATGCGGGATTAAGGCGAAATGGTATCGTGGTTTTTTTTTTGGGTGGGAAATCATCAAAGAACTTCTCCCGCTCTGGGTGGAGCGGGAGGGCGTGTCAGACTTTTACTGACTAAAACCCACCCGTGTTCCCTCAGTTTCCTGTGTGCCAGGGGCCGCAGTATCTCTTTCGAACAACCCGCACCCCTGGCAGGCATTTTGGCTCTTGCGGGCCCCGTCAGTTGCTGCTGACATCTCTTTAAGGCGCGCGTGGAACACAACGCGCCCTCGACCCGGGCTTGGTCCTTACCGGACAGCGAGCTACCCATTATTCGCCGTCTGCAAGCCCGTGCCTACGGTGGCCGGGAATCAGCCTGGGATTCCCGATGCCCAGGGCGTCTTCTGCGAAGGCCACGGCTCTGAGGGCGCATGTACTACATCTCCCTCACGTGCGCCGCCTCCCTCTTTGCGAGCATAACTGCTTCGCTGAAGGACGCGACTGCTAGCCATGCACTGTTGCTCCGTACCATGGCCTGGACCAGGGTCAGACGCGAGAGATCGCCGCCGCCGATCACCTCCACGAGCACACGGCGGTGCTCCGCCCAAGCCGGGCAGACCTCCACCGTATGCTCCACCGTGTCCTCAGGGCGATCTTCGCAATGGAAACACCCAAAATAATGTCCTGTGGCTAAACTACTGGATATATTCGATTAACTTTTTGTGTGCGGGTTGGGAATATAATAACTTATTCGAAATTTAATTTAAGGTCATATAGTCCTCTCCACGCTGTATAGTATATTCTGCAAAGTTCTTCTGCTGGGTAAAATGCAAAACTTGCTCATAAGCTTGCTCGTAGGCTTTAGGTGAAGGCTTATACACGGTGACATTTGAATGACAGTTTTGCTAGAACAAACGTTGTTCAGACCATAGTCTACTACCATTCTATAAAAACCAATTAAAAAGCTGAAACCAATTCTAGCTGAAGTTAATTATTAAGTTTAGTTATTTTGGTGAGTAAAGTAGGTACCTACCTACTTAGTTACTTTTTTACATCACAGTTCAGAATGCAGGTACCTACAAAATTGACAGCGAGTATTTCAGGCGTATTTAGAAAATTGGAATCAGATTATTTACAGCGATTAATTAGAATCAACTAGCTATTTACAGAATTAAATAACAGTATTTACTCTTCCTACGTGTAATGCAGTAATTGCTCAAAATGTTGTCCATTGACTTAATATACAGACGGGCACGTTTTTGCAAGTTGTCTTTTAGTTTTCGCAAAATGTTTGTATCACACCTCACTGTTTCGAACGCACTTTAAATTTTTTGCAGAAGCTGGTCCTACTTGTGGCTTCATCAGTGTAGACCAGCCTTTTTAACTCCGACCACAAATAAAAGTCCAGTGGAGTTAAATCGGGACTACTGGCTGGCCATGGCACAGGGCCACCTCTCCCGATCCACCGTTGACCAAATTCATTATTTAAGTACGTGCGTACTTTAATCGCATAGTGAGCGGGGCAGCCATCATGTTGGTAGTACAATTCCCGACAGTAAGCTAAGGGAACATCCTCCATTAAGTTTAGTATCATACTTGTGAGCATGTCCAAGTAGGTGGCACCATTTAAATTTCCATCGGTAAACACTGGCCCAATTAACACGTCATTAATAATCCCGGCCCACACATTGACACTGAACCGAATTTGGTGAGAGTGTTGTTTAATTGCGTGTGGATTGTTAAACGCCCAATAATGTTCACTATGAATATTAAACATTCCTACGCGCGTGAAGGTAGACTCGTCCGTCCACAGAATGTTCGCTTCTGGATTATCCAGCAGCCACGTACACAGCTATGCGTTCTTGGGGATCAGCGTCATAAAGTGCTTGCGTGCGACGGAAATGGTATGGATGTTTCCCTAATCGGTCCAGCAGGTTCCATACGTAAAACTGACTGACATTAAATCGCCTTGCTGCATCTCTGGTACTATTACGTGGGTTGCGTGCGAAGTACTCGAGTATTCGCTCTTCGAATGCGGCTGAGTACTGAGGACCAATACCACGTCCTAGGGCATGATTCGGTCCTGTGAATTGGCCGTGATCCAGTAGCCGCTGTGTAGCTGCCAGTATTGTAGCAGGTGTGGGAATCTGCGGGTTCAAGATCCCTTGCCTGCGCAGCGCCGCTAAATGATCTGGTTGAGAGTACATGCGCCTAGCTTCTGCCAGATCGTCACCAGCAATTGCGTAAAAACGCACCATATCCAACCTCTCCACATTCAAATACGAACTCATTTTCAAAAAAAACGCGCGATGCGTATTCACTCGCTCGAGAGATTAGACTGGCTACCGACCGGGCGGCTCGGGCGGCAGACAACAAAAGAAATGGGTGGAGCGATTCTTCGCGCGATTGCATGTCATTGGCTAATGATTTATATGCATTTCGGCCCGCATTGGCCGGACATCCTTGTAGTCCACGTGGACTCCTCATAACTCTTTTGAATGCCCTAGCGCGATGAGTACTTTGATGTTACGATTAATGTTTGAACACGTTTGAGCAACATAAGACTAATTTGAGAACGCCTACTTTAGTTTTAATAACATATTTGATGTCATAGAACGGTAGTAGACCATGGTCTGAACAACGTTTGTTCTAGCGAAACTGTGATTCAAATGTCACCGTGTATAAAGATAAAGACATAACTTTCTTGTGCGAGACAAGTGATAGAACAGTGTACATAATAGAATAGTGTATATAAAGTGATACATAGACACTCATAACACTCATAAGACAGTACAAAAGTGAATAGTATACCATCTGTATATATAAAAGGAGAACTGACTGACTGACATATCAACGTACAGCCGAAACTACTGGGGCTAGGAATGTGAAATTTTGCACACGGCTTCCTATTATAATGTAGGGGAGCACTAAGAAGGGGTTTTTGGAAATTTAACCTTTAAGGGGGTGAAAAGGGGGAATTTTGTTTGTATGGAAAATCTTATTACTTGTGTTAATAAACATGAAACTTGGCACGAACATCTATCTAAGTAAATTATGAAGTTTGGCATTTTTGTTTTTCCAAATTACCTCCTGAGAGGGGTTGAGGGGGTGTGAAAATTTGTATAGAATAATTTAGATACATGCAACGACATCTATTGGGCCAGAATGGTACTAACGACTACATATCTACATAAAATTACAGTCATAATAAAACACAATGTAACATTTGGTTTTCCAATCAAAAGATATGCGAATTAAAAGTTTTCAAAGTGCATCGTTTATAAGTTGAGGAGTGGTCATTTTGATGGCGCTACCTGCCATCACGATTAGTACTGCCGTCCTCCTTCACCGGTGGGCCGAGATACATGCACGAGCGAACCCAAGACGCTATGACTTATGTACGTCACTATGGTCGCCCAGACTTATTCGTCACCTTCACGTGCAACCCGCGGTGGGAAGATATTAAAGAACAATTGTTTCTAGGGCAAAAATCACACGATCGCCACGATATCATCGCAAGGATATTTCGTATCAAGGTAAAAAAGATTATGGACCTGATAACCAAGGGGAAAATATTCGGTGAAGTCCGGTGCTACATGTATTCAGTAGAATACCAAAAGCGCGGTCTTACACATATTCATATTTTGGTGTGGCTAACAAATCACATTTCTCCTGACATAATTGACAATTTTATTTGTGCAGAAATACCCGATCCTGATCTTGATCCAAAGCTGTATGAGATAGTTAAATCTAATATGATACATGGCCCGTGTGGAAATTTCAACTACAACTCACCGTGCATGAAAGACAAGCTTTGCTCTAAACGGTTTCCTCGAACTTTACTTCGGGAAACACAGACTGGTGATGACGGCTATCCAAATTACAGGAGACGTGCTCCAAATGAAGGCGGATTTACTGATTATTTTTGATTGATTATTTTTTTTCCAATGTGTAACATTTCAAAGCAAAGCAATCTTGCCGAAGTATTGCGTAAAGCAAAAATAATAGTCTGGGATGAAAGCACTATGGCGCACAAAAGAGCTATTGAAGCGTTAAATAGGACTCTACAGGACATAAGAAACAACAATTCTTTAATGGGTGGTATGACAGTGTTGCTAGCTGGCGATTTTCGTCAAACTTTACCGGTAATACCAAAAGGAACGCGCGCTGATGAAATTAAGGCATGCTTTAAAAGATCGTATTTATGGCCCTTTACGAAAATTCTAAAAGTGACTAAAAATATGAGAGTGCATCTGAGAGGGGACGTCTCTGCTGGCCATTTTTCAGACCTTCTACTTAAAATAGGAGACGGCATGTATCCAGAAACAGACGGGTTGATAGCTATAACAGATGAATTATGTAGTGTAGTAACTACAGTCGAAGACCTTATAGAAAAAATTTATCCAGATGTAGCTCAAATAAAGGACAAGCCTTTAGAATGGCTACGTGAAAGAGCTATAGTGACACCTAAAAATGACCAAGCAGCAGTAATTAATGATATTTTGCTGAAATAATTTGACGGCACAGAAATGGTATATAGTTCAATAGACACGGTGGTAAATACAGACGAAGCAGTCCATTACCCGGTTGAGTTTCTGAACACTATTAATCCAGCCGGACTTCCATATCATAAACTAACACTGCGCGTGGGCACACCTGTGATGTTACTGAGAAATTTGAAACCCCCAAAACTATGCAACGGTACTAGGCTACAAGTAAAAGCTTTGCATCGTAATATTGTTGAAGCTACCATTTTAACTGGGTCTTCCCAGGGAGAAACAGTCTTCATTCCACGTATTCAATTAATCCCGAACGATCTCCCTTTCGAATTCAAAAGACTTCAGTTCCCTTTAAAAGTTTGCTTTGCGATGACAATAAATAAATCACAGGGTCAAACTCTTAAATTTGCAGGAGTTGACTTGCGACAGCCCTGTTTCTCCCATGGTCAGTTCTACGTAGCATGCTCTCGTGTGAGCTCATCTTGCAGCCTGGTCATATTGGTAACACCCTCCAGAACGACCAAGAATGTAGTCTGTAAAGAAATATTATAAAAACTTAATTGTTTTGTTATAGCCATTAACCCGCATATTTCTGGATACATACTGTTTAGTGCGACTAAACACCTGAGATGCAAATTTAACTTTCATTTTGTTTAATTTGTCAGGCTTTATGTGGTATTCTGTTAGCTTTGGTATTAGCCTTATGCCTTTATAGCCTGGGTTTTCTTTTAAAAGTTCTAATAAATGAGACCATTTGGCAGTTTTGGTCACGCCATCTTTTTTAAAAGTTAATATTTTTGTCACCAAGTTATTCCTCATACCCTTGAGAAGGTGTGGTGGGTCATAAAAGGGAATGATTTCTTTATCATTTATTAATATGACATTTTCTTTTGGAGATTCCCCTCTTCGTAAGTAGACCCCCCTGGTCTCATTTATTAACAAACGTATCGCCTGACGATTGTTTGTCCCTTGGTCACTGACTGATGCTATTACTATAGACCCTGCTTGTTGCAACTCAGTAATTACATTTTTAATCTGTTTAGCCAATTCTGGCCCTTTTGTGGCACTTGCAGAAAATGTGTAAAAAATGGCTTGTTTAAAATTTTTAATTAGACCACGCACCATGAAGACTTGGGCGTGGTCAGCAAATTCTGGTTGCCTTTGCTGGCCATTATCTACTACCCCTGTTATTTTATCTTTTCTTTCGTTATATGTAATTTGTGCTTTTAATGTTACTTCATCAAATAGCACAATCTTTCTGAGATTTTTTTGTTTTTCAGCCTTCTTTTTTAATTGAACAAATATATTTTTATTTAGCCCAGGTAGAAGATTGCATTTTTGTGTCACTTTTGCGAGTGTCTGATTTGCGGGCAATATAAATATTTTTCTTAAAAATCTATATGCCTTTGGACTCTGTTTGAATATGGATAATGCTGCAATTTTTGCTTGTAGCGTGAATCGTCGTCCTTTATCCTTTTTTTTTGTCTTCTCGCCACTGTACCCGCATTAATAGTTTCGCAGTGCTTGTTGCAATTCTGAAGTACATCTAGTACTGCAGGATTGGCAACAATTTTTTTTGCCGCCTTTATTTCTGCTGTCTGCTTTTTAACTTTATTTTTTAATTTATTTATTTTTCTTTTGGCAGCCATAATTTTCAATTGTAGATTTATTTCTGTCCTGGAGAGCTTAATCGTCCTAGCAGACATTTTCCTGCCTGAAAAGTAAAAAATGAAATGATTTTGTATGAGTACAAAAGTAAATCTATTTAAAGTAAGTTTTGCTTAAGAATTGACACAGTGTACACAGTACATAGATATGTGTACCAAATTTCAACTTAATTGGACTATTAGATTCGGAGCAAATTGGCTATGAGAGACGGATGGACAGACACACAAGTGATCCGTATGGGTTCCGTTTATAGTCGAACGTACGGAACCCTAAAAAGAAACAGTAAGTGTTTTCAAATCTTTTCTCATATTCTTCTGAGAATTTTTTGTTTATCCCATCGTTGTTTATTTGTTTATCAATACTTTCTATTTTCTAAAAAGGTAAAAGGATAAAAAGATCACCTAAATCCGATGTGAACGTTGATGTGCACGCTTTTAGCAATGGAATCATAAACAATGTAAATACAATATTCTGTAAATGAGCAGTGCAGCAGAGCAGAGCAGCCAACAATACAATAAAACTTATAGTTTAAGTGTGCACTGCGCTATGATCTGTCATAGAATAGTGCACACTCAAACAATAAGTTTGAAGGTGAAAAATAAATGGCGATTATCAGTACTTCAGACAAGAGACAAGAGTATGGAACTTAAAATCCTCCTGTTTTCCAATTACCTACAACTATTTACAATCACCAACCTTTATGCCAAGCATGTAGCTTTAGCAATAGTCATTTATAATCAAAGATACATATTTAATAATAGGTTCTGATTGTGACTTCGTCTGGGTGAAAGTCACAAGTACCATAAAACATATCCTTCCTATGGCACACAACGAGAAGTAGTTTCGGAAATCACCCATTGCATTCAAACTTACAAATTTTACCTCTTTATAATATTAGTAAGTATAGATAAAGACATTATAAAGAGTTGAAGTTGTTTGTATGTTTGTTTGTACAAGTGATCTCCGGAAATACTGCAATTATGAAAATTCTGTCACTGTCAGAAGGCTGCACTACTATGGAGTGACAATACTTTTTAAGAGAGCAAAATGAAGATTCTGGGAATCTCAGCTGTCTCAGAATCGCAGCTAATCAAAGATAATTGTGAAGATCATGTATCATGAAACTAATTTTGTTTATACACTAGCTTTTGCCCGCAGCTTCGCCCGCGTGGAGGTCGGAAATTTTCCCACGGGAACGTACTATCGGGATTAAAGTATCCTATGTGTTAATCAATCATTCCATAATACATTGTTTTCACGTAACTATATTGGTTTACGCGGCCCACGCCAGTAAAGTCTAGCCGGCAGGATTTTAACCGACATATTCTACAATTATCGTCGTATTTCAACCAATTTACACAAAACCTTAATAAATTATATACTAAAACCTTCCTCGAGAACCACTCTATCCATTGGTGAAAACAGCATGAAAATCGGTGCAGTAGTTTTTGTGTTTATCGCGAACAGACAGACAGACAGACGCGGCGGAGGACTTTGTTTTATAATATGTAGTGATGATAACAAAACTTACCTAAATTTTGTTCAGTACTTTGAGAAGTAGAAGGTGGCACTTGCTCACATACCACTGTTTCGGGATCTGAAATATGAATAAATCATTATCACTCAAGTCCGGTCAAGTGTGTGTAGGTTATGCAATACCTAACATTTAGTATAACTTTTCATAGTATAATGTATTTAAATTACTGACTATCGGCTTTAATTGAATTCGCTTTTAGTGATAGTGCCAGCTATGACACCCGAAAAATATAGACAGAAACACAAAGTAGTTATTATATTTAATGCCAAATAATACTTACCAATATTTTCTTTTTGCATTATATTTTCTACAATGCTTGTAGAAATGTTGATCAACTGCTGATGTGATTCAGGAGCTAAAATAAAATGTATACAAACAAAAGTAATGCCTCATGGTAAGAAAATTCAATATGTAATCAGTAGGATTACTGGGTGTTTCTTTGAGTTTACATTTATTTTGCACTTTTTTCTATAATTTTATAATTTTGTCTAATTTAAAAGTAAGAGTAGTCGGATATAAATCTACATTGGAGGCAGTGAGGATGTGTGTCTAGGGCATTGAAGATTCCGCAGTACAAATTGAGAAAAATAGCATCGAAGAAATCTTTTGGGGATGGTAATGACATTATGTTACTGGTAATGAAATTTGTGTTGCTGGTAATGATTTTATGTTCCTGGGAATGACGATAAAAAAGAAAAGCATTTAACAAATCTTTGTTTTTATTGTAGAACCAAAATATATTAAAGTATTAAATCAACATAGTATTACCTAATCAGTTTTCAGTAACCACCCAAAGTAAAATAGGCAAAATAACATATTTTTTTCTTAGGCATAATTGAAAATTTTAATAATCATCAATGAAATCAACACAAACATTTTGTTAACATCACTATTTATTCATTATTTCAGTCTCTTATATTCTCTTCTTTCTACGCTAATCCTTAACTTTTATTATTTCTTAAAATTTCTTAACTAAACTCTGTCTTTTTATATTTGGCTGCTTTGATTTAATCACTCTACTTCTCTTCATTTTCAAGTCATCTTATTTAGCCGATGACCGATACACCCTTGATTGTTGTTTTCATGAATCATTCTTGTTTTTATTCTCTAAATCTTGGTCTTCTTCTTCTTCTTAATTAGCTGATTTGCATCTTTCATTGTTGTTTGAAATTATTCTAGTTTTTATTTATTCTTTAAACTTCTTCTTCTTATTTAGCTGATTGACATCCTTGATTGTTATATCTGATAAAATGTGTATTCTTTTTCTAGGTGGTATTGTTTTTCCTTCATTCGAATCAACGATACTTTTGGAGCACGATGGCTGCTGGTTTTCTGCGTTTGCATGTCTATCCAATTTCTTTTCCAAGAGTTTATGGGTACCAGTTGTAGTTTGTGTTATAGTTTTTGGTACACTCGGTTTGGTTTGTGACAAAGGAATGACAACATCATAATCTTCAATATGACTTGGATCTGGGACTATTTTCTTATTTTCTATAAATCCTAAATGTTTGTTGTGGTGACAAATCTCGCCAGCATCGCACAAAAAACAACTGATAGACCGCATCGTTGTAAATCTTTGAAATTTGTCCCAAATAACTTGGTGCACAGAAAAAGTTCCTTTAAATGGTTGTAAATCTTTGGGTATTTTCTTTTCTCTTTCTATTACGTCTGCCTCTTCAACTGCTTTTATAACTATGTTTTCTATGCGATCGTTTATAGCATTGCAAAATTGGCTAAAACTTCCAACATCTTCACCAAAACGAACCATGGAGTTGGCGCAGTTTTGAAAAGAACAGCCGACCAGCGGCTGTTCTTTTCAAAACTGCGCCAACTCCATCTGGGGCACCCTTGCCGTGCCCAGATTCCGAGTAGTTCCATGAAACCCTTTTTATTTGTGGAAAAATCTTGTGACATCCGAGAAATTACATAAAACATGTATTTATTCCTGTACTGGGAGGATGGTGTGTCAGACAGAAAGTGTATAGTTTCAATGAAGGGGTTTAGTTTGTATGCTTCTTGCAGTAACGGTATCAAATGCGCCCATATTGCTGGCACATCGTGGCGCGTACATTTACTTATAGTACAAACACACGTCGCTTTCACGGTTCCTGTAGAGAAATCATAGGTGTAAATCACAGCTGTATGCAAGGACACTTGACTGCGACTGCCAGCAAAGTGAAAGCTTTGAACTTCTTCTGCGTACTTAAGCGCATAATTCTCTGAGATGTCCACATGTATCATTGCTTCATCAAATCGCAATAGATTTTCTCTCATATTTTTCATCACCGTATACTTTAAAATCTTATAAGAGTGCAAAAAGAATTTCGGCAATGCTGTTTCCAACTTTTGGATCAACTTTAAAGGTTCTCCTGTTTCTTTCTCCTTGGATGTCATCTGCTGTTTTTTCACAATTCCTTTGTTTGTAGTAATTTCTTTATTTACCCTTTTCCATTCATAATAGGTTACAAGAACGTTGTTTGAAAACTCCATGTATTCAGGCACTCTTCCAGCACAAGCTGCACATGTTCTCTCCAAACATTCGGGATTTTTAGGGTCACAACATACGGATTTTAGAAGTTCCGCAGAATTTCTGGATTTTAACAATTTGGCCTTATTTAAGGCATTAATCAGAAGATCCATATGGGTGTGGACGATGCATAAACAAGTGTCTCTATTTTGTGGCTTTGGAAATAAGACCATAGAGCAAAAAACTATTTTTTATTCATGCTTAATTTCTGCTATACTAATGGCTGGGTCCCCGATCAGTGGAAAACTCAAATCATCATACCAATTTTAAAACCTGGCAAGCACGCTGATGACCCAAACAGCTTTAGACCAATCGCTTTGTCATCAGTTCTCGCAAAAATATTGGAACACTTAGTAAAGAACCGACTAGAATTTATAGTAGAATCCAGAAATTTACTACCTAGGTCCCAATTCGGTTTTAGGAAGGGACTCAGTACTATGGATAGTGTCGGGGTTTTGGTTTCAGACATACGCTCTTCGTTTTCGAAGAATGAATCCGTAGTCGCTGCCTTTCTAGACATTTCCTCTGCATATGATAATGTTCTTCTTCCCATTCTCAGGCAAAAATTGCAACAGCTGAGAATACCGAAGAGAATGGTACAATGCATCTGTAGTTTACTCATGTCTAGATCTTTGGTTTTGAGAGTACCAGGGGAGGAATTTGACGTCAGGATGTCATGGAAGGGCTTACCACAAGGCTCTGTTCTCAGTCCCTTACTGTACAATTTATATACAGCTGACATCGGTTCATGCCTCAATAACGACTGTCAAATTCTTCAGTATGCTGACGACTTGGCTTTATACGTCACCAACGAGTCGGTTAGCGACGCTGCATCATCACTTTGTGTCTCCATGGACTCTCTAAACCAATGGCTAAATTCTCACGGACTGAGTTTATCTGCCACCAAAAGTGCTGTAGTTGTGTTTTCCCGCAGGAGGCTGATCCCACAAATTTCAGTGAGCATCCAAGGACATTGTATACCGGTGTCCTCAAAAGCAAAATTTTTAGGCGTATTTTTAGATTCGAAATTGAGTGGTTTACATCACCTAAATTACTTAGTTAATAGATGCGAGAGAACTATCCCCATTTTAAAAGTGCTTGCTGGTGCCTGGTGGGGTGCACATCCCTACACCATGAAACTGGTATACAACGCGTTAATCCGGAGTGTACTAGACTACGGATCTTTCCTTTTAATTCCCTGCAACAAAGGTGCTCTGGCAAGATTGGACAGAATCCAGGCTAAGTGTCTACGGATCATATCGGGATGTATGAAGTCTTCACCAATTAACGCATTGCAAGTAGAGTGTGCAGAACCTCCGTTGACTTTGAGAAGACAGTACTTAGCATCGAGATTTTGGGCTCGGGTCATGACCAAATCTTCCCACCCTCTTGTACAAAAAGTGGACGACTTGGATGTTGAATGCCAAAGTTCCAATTATTGGAACCATAAAGAAGTCCCTTTGTTTTTAAAATCTTTCCGTTGCTATCAAAATTTAGATTCCTCCATTATTCAGTTCCCAAAACTCCCTATTTTCAGTTTTGAATATGAAATTATATGTTTTAAGCCAGATATTTTCTACGATATTGGCATATCCAAAAAGTCTCCTTCTGCGGACTCTATTTTCAATGCGGCGGTTGGTGAGCGGTGGTACAATTTTGAAAGATTTTTCACGGACGCCTCTAAATTACCAGATGCAAGTTGCACTGGTGCTGCAGTATACTACCAAAACTCCAAAATTGTTTTAAAATTTAGATGCCCTCCTCAATCATCAGTGTTCACGGGTGAATGCGTGGCTGTGTTAGAAGCGTGTTTATTTATAGAGGCTCATAGCATAAGTTTTGGTGTAATTTTTACAGACTCACTTAGTTGCTTGCAAGCTTTGGAGCAGAATCCTTTCAAGAGTAAACTACACAGTCCAATCCTGCTTCAAATAAAAAAGTCTCTTTTCTCTTGTGCCAAGAATCAGAAAACAGTGCACTTGGTTTGGATCCCAAGCCATTGTGGCATAAGAGGAAACGAATATGTGGATGCTCTCGCTAAGGATGCTGTAACGTCACAAGCCGTTGACCTTAAACATTTTCAATGTCAGGGCTACGATTTGCTGAACCTACCCAAAAAGGGCTTGCTAACTTCATGGCAGACACAGTGGCAAAACTCATCATGCAATACAGCCTAATGTTACACCCAAGCCTTGGTTTTACCCATACAAAAAAATATCAAAGAAGGTGATATCCATTCTTTGCCGTCTCCATAGAGGCCATTGTTGTTCTCCGGTTTTTCTGCACAAAATCCGGGTCAGAGATTCATCGCTCTGTGAATGTGGATTGGATGAAGGTACTTTGGAGCACATCTTTTTTAACTGCTCCAGAAATAACCCAACCCATGACTTATATAGTCATCTCCCTAAATTAAAGATCCCTGTCCCAACTAACTTCCCATCCCTACTAACACATTTTCCCCCAAAGCTCTTGGAGGCTTTGATGTTTTTTATCCGCGTCAATGACATTAAATTATGATGTTTTTTGTGTAGTTTACGCTCAATTATGTAAATATTTATTCATATATTAACAATACTTTTATTTGTTTGTTTCAGTGTACCTACTAACAACAAGTTCACTTTAAACCGTTTAAAATACAGTATCGGAATTGTTTTTTTTTTTTACTTTTTTCTTTCCTTCGCACGTTTTCTCAACACATCGGCACCATTGCCATGAACAAAAATAGAATAGAATAGAATATATTCGGTTTTTTAAATCGGCACTTATTTATGCATAAAATAAGAACATATATTACTATTATAAAACTTACGTACATTAAATTGGTTATTGAGGCACCATTATTAAATTATTTTTGATAAACTAAGAATGTGCGTGATTTGAACGTTGTGGGCGATGACGTTTGGTAAATATTTTATAAAATAGAATCAGAATTAAACTACTTAAGTTCACAAAGAGGAAGTGCCTCTTTTTTTAATTATAATAGGAAGCTAAGTTATGCCTTTTTTCTAAAAAAATTATAGCCTACATTTTTTTATTATACTTGAACATAGTTTTTCGCTCATTTGAGGAAACACCCTATTACACTTATTCAAATATTCAATTGCAAACCTGCAAAGTGCATTGCACCAAAACTTTTACACTTTACCTTCATTTTATGTGCTATGATAGAGGCGATATGATAGTGACATATTCTGATATAATCCTAGAAGAATAATTTAAAAATTATAAGACAATAAATACCTGTAGAAGTTGATGGAATTGGCTGGTTGCAAGTCCTTGCAATGGTTTTCTTCCAACACATGATACATTTGGTTGTGATACTAGATTGAAACCTGAAAAAATTATAACGGAGTAACTGCATTAATAATTTTGCTAAGATGCTTTATAGTATTTTTAATTAGTAAAAGCAACAATGGCCACTCATATAACTATGATATGAAACTAATTTCATATCATTTTATTTTATTAGGTCTACGCTAAATATCGGTAGTGATTGGTAATTGTAATTTTATTCTCATTTAATGTATGAAATTAATGTAATGAATAATAGATTAAATAATTTATGTAATGAACAAACCTGGTAAATATAACGTTGGAACAGCAATATTGCTTATTCTGTTATTGCGACATACATATTTCTCTTGAAAGTGTTTGTGACACACACGGCAGTACTTAAATATGTGTGCATTTTCTAGTCCCAAAATATCACTTCCAATCGAATATAGCCAGGTATTGACTCGTAATCTGTCTTTAATAGGGTTCGGAAATCCATGAAGAACTGCATGCATGCCTGAAACAAATTGCATAGAATAATTAATTTATGTCTCTATCAGTTTCCATTGATAATAGGTTATTCAATTAAAAATAAATTGTAATAATGATAGACAGATTGACCAAGAAAAATTGAGATACTAGTAACGTAATTGTTGAAACGAAAAAAATTGAATTTATTATTAAAGAGAAAACCAAAACAGTACCTAAAATGACAAAAACTGATTTCGAATTGCGTTCAAGGCAATGTTAGCTATGAAAACATGTCATACCTCCACTGGACTTGCAACCAGGAACGCAGCAGTTCTTGCCCGATTGCATGATGCACTAAAAGAATCCTATTTCAAACTTAACACTACACTGGAGTCCTATCTCAGTTTTGACACAACCACTCACAAAATTACTTTCTGGTCACAAATATGGATTAGTCGGAGGAACTTTCGCTCAACTCAACGACAAACGCACAATATAACAGAAAGATCACAAAAATAAACAAAATATCGCAAAACACCGGCGCAAGCGTCAGACATTTGTATTGGGGTTACCAGCAGTGTTGCCACCTCCGATTATTATTTTTACCCTAACGCTCTGCGAAATTACCCTAAATCAGGCACTTTGTTTTTTATTTTACCCTAATTTTTTTTAATAAAAACAAATCAATTTACGTGTAAATGCAATTTATTAATAAACGAATAGTTAAACTATTACACCGTTTCGAAACATTCTTGGAATGCATCCATAGTAGTCTGAGCTTCTATGTCATCTGCAGTCATTTTTTTCTTGAAATCGTACATTTCATTCGAAAACTTTTTCAACATAGCGTCTGTCGGAGTAAATGTAACGCAAGAATTATAATTTATTTTTAAGCTGTACCTCACCAGCATCAAATATTGTAACATCTCAACAGATAATCGGTTCCGAAGCTTATTTTTGATAGTCGAATAAATGGAGAAAGCTCTTTCCACTGTAGCATTTGATAGCGGCATTGACAATACAGCCAAAGCAAATTTAGAGATGGCAGCGAACCTTTTATTTCCTCCTGCATCTAAATCGTTATTAACCTCGGCCCAAAATGATACGCTGGACGACGTATTCCTCCATTCTTTGTGATGCAAATTGTGCCATTTAGATTCTGCTTCAGTCTTATTACCATAGGAACATTTGCAGAAAAAGTGTAAGAGCAGGTTTCACTTGCGAGGTGGCAATTTGTGGGGTCAGCAATGATACTGACTTCAATATATGAATGTGCTCAGGAGTTCTACTTTGCACCTCTGAGCACAAAGTGACCATAAAGTTTTTGCAGCGGTCACGAAGTTCGCACGCTTCATTCTCATTTATTCCACGCAATAAAACTTCAGTGTCATGTCCAAGGTTAATAGCACTTGTATGCATTAAATATTGTTTGAAGTCAAATGTTATTAAATCTTTGTCACTCACTTTCTCAAGTTGTGCAGGTACATCCAGTTTTTGTAGCAACCCTCTCAATAACAAATAAACGTCCTCCAGTAATTTAACAGATTCTACATTTTCACTCTGAAATAACATGTTGAGACTGGTAATGGGTTTCAGTCGTTCTTTCAAAAAATTAAGATAGCATTTGAATACAGGACATTTCATTACATCGTGTATTTTTTCTGCCATGTAACATTTGTCTTCTCTCTTTGAGAGTAAAAACAAAAGTTTCAATTCTTCCCATTGATCAAGGATTGTAGTAATGGCGTTGTATCGCGCTAACTAACGAGTTCCGCAGAGACATGCAATTTTCTTCGGATTCCTACTATTATTCATTACTTCGTATAGATCCCTATATGCATCCAGACGTTTGGAACTGTAGGCAAACCAGTTATGTGTTTCACGTATCAGAAACTCAAGTTGACGTGGTAGATTTTCCGCCGCCTTTTCTGCACATAAATGCAAGGAGTGACTTGTACATTTTATCACGATCATCAGGTAACTTTTGCTTCAAAAGAGCGGCAAGGGAATGATTTCTTCCTATCATGACATTGGTTCCATCTATACCAATGACAACTAACATTTCGACACGAAGTCCATCTTCTTGCAGAGTGGAGCAAACTAAATTGTAAAGAGATGTAGCATAGCAATCTGTAACTTTGACTATTCTATAAAACGTTGTAACCAAATCATTCTTCTTCTTTGAAAAAAAGCGAATCATCATACATAACACCTTTGTGGTAGTTATGTCGGTAGTCTCATCTAAAATTATGGAATAAGGAGAGTTTCCAATTTCTTCCAGTAGATCTAGAAACATACATGGACCCAGAACATTTTTTATTAACATAGTGCATTTAGTTCTATGCAGTTTAATATTATTTAAGATTTCGGACTTGGAGTCAAGTTTAGGGAGCATTTCACCCAAATGGTCAACATTTGCTATTGAAGGATGTTCAACAATGTATGCGGCTATCTTCAATTCGGCAATTTTCCTTTCATCTGGTATTAGCTTTTTAATGTGATTTGTTTGCATGATTTTGCTGTTTTATTAAAAGAAACAATTTTTTCATGATTTTTACTCTGAGCGTGATATAGTAGGCTCTTTTTATGCGGGACTAAGGATACATGACAGTATTTGCAGTATGCACTATTTTCTCCAGCAGGATCCGGAGCAATCCAATCTAAAAAAAAACAGGCTTAACAGCAAATTTTCTCCATATTTGGGTAAATGTTATTTACTTGGTAACACTGAGCTGAGACCGAATGTGACTGACAGAAGTCAGAATGACGCTTATGCGATGTATTTGTGTGTGCGTCTGAGCGAGCTGATTAAGATTCTCTGTTAAATAAGTGATTAATGTTCAGTTGACAGATTCGTAGAACCACCATAGATAAACGTAAACTGCCTGCCATTGAGGTAATATGTACTAACGTACCTCAATGCTGCCTGCACGTTCTTTTAGTTCTTGTTTAACATCGTACTTGCCTTAATGCAAAACGACACTTATTGGAGTCCGATACACGATTACTACTTATCGGATGCTATTATGAAAGAATACTAGAATATTTTTATTATAACATAAATAGCACTTACCTTTCAGTAAAGGGTCCGTTTCCCATTGGTGGCTATATTTAGCGGGTTCAGGAGGCATCTTTTCGAGACAAAACGTTTGTTTCGGTTTCTAAACAAAACAAAAAGACACAAAATACGACGACACGTGCAATACAAAGATGGTGTGGTGGCATGCATGAATAAACCGGTTTCTCTCTCTCCGCACACGTTATCTCTCTTCCGTGTACACAAACCTTCGAGTGTGAAAGAGAAAAATAGATTCTTGTCTATTGCTAGCGGAACAGAACGGTACAATCGTCACAACAAGCTAGGTACGTTCGGAAACACGGATTAAATCAATCCCCAATTTGCTTGCAAGGAGTTTTAAACATTCTATAAAAAAATCCTATACATTTATTTTACCCTGAAAAATACCCTAAATAATTTTCTACCCTAAAAAATACCCTAAACGCGTAAAAATGCCCTAAATTTAGGGTAAATTACCCTAAGGTGTGGACACTGGTTACCAGTTTATTGTCATTAAAACCACTAAGGCAATTCTACCATCACCCCAATGAATGTTTGCAAAATGTCTGCGTAAATTAAAATACTGTGTGTAATAATTGATCAAAAAATAATAAATTGTTATACTGTGCGATCAATGTAATTAAATTCTTTAACAATTATTATTTTCTTTGTAAACAATAGAACTGAAGACAGTTAAAAATATACTATTTTAGTAGTAATGAGCTATCGGAGCTTCGCAATGTTGACAAATTGCGATTTTGTTTAGCGCCATCTATTCGAATTAAAATGAACATTGCTACAGAGCTGCCATCTCAATTCTTTAGTTGGAATACAGCTCATCGAAGATAATCCAACTAAATTTAAAAACACATTTTAACTTATTTTGTACAGGGACGGGACTACATATACTCCGTGATTTTGTATCATTATACCCGTTGCTGTCCCCAGTTTTTTGTACTAAGATTGAGCACCCTGGAGGAACAGAAATGGAATGATGACAATATAGATAACAACAAATAACAACTAATAAAAAAAATGATAATTATAGGCCTTGGAGCACAGTCTTTTGGCCTTCAGAAAGCTAACCAAACGCATACAATAATCTCAAAAAATAAATGTACCTATTTTTTAACTTCTTATTCACATAATGTTTCATAAAAAGTAAAAATACCTTTTTTTCATACAAAAATAAGATAAAAATCAAAATGTTTTTAAGATAATTTCTTTATAGTTACATTTTTAAAATGAAGTAACGAAACGCATCATCGGAAGAATGTATCATGAGATTGCCAAATTAATTTATGGGTTGCAAGTTATTAACATCTTTGAACGATGATTTCATGTGGTACAAATGTATAAATAAATCCAATATTTTTTTTTTCAGAATCTGCATTTTTTTTCCTGAAATTCAGTACTTTTGTTCATAAGGTACATTGTTTGGCCACAGTTGTATGAAAAAAAAAACACCTCCTTTGAAATGTTGGCACAATCTTTCGTATGATTCAATGAAGCAGTCGTGATAGAAAAAAACTGACCTGATGTCAAATCTACAGAGGTAGAAGCTACCTCATTATTAGTTACAAGATCGGGTGAAGATACGTCAACAATCGAAATACTAGCAGAGGTGAGGTGTGGAGAAGTAGGAATTATGGCACAATCAGTAATCAGATCAGATGAAGGCAAATCTATTTGAGAATCACTGTCTGAAAGCGGGTCGGAAGAGGCAAATATCGTTGGCCAATCAGGTACAGTATCCACCGGAAGTTGTTCAACTTCCGATGGATACTGTACCTGATTGACCGAAGAGATAGACGAAGTCTTAGCACAGTCTAACGAGTGAGCTGAAGATAAGTTTTGACCTTTATCATAAGAGGTAGCTGAGATTGGGTCAGATGGTACAGATTTTGTTTCAGCTCTAACAAATGTATGTTTTAATAAATAAATAGCAATCACACACTTTGAGTGTATCTTAGCAGCAAAAACAACTTAATGATTCAATAATTCTCTATGATTCAAAAAACAAATAATAATTAAAAAAAACAACAAAAAAAAACAAATAAAAAACAAACAAACAATTAACAACAAACAACAAATAAACAACAAACAACAAACAATAATAAACAAATAATTAAAACAAACAATTAACAAACTACAAAAAACAAATAATTTAATTTTCTATGATTTAATATAGCGCCTGAGCGTGACATATTACTTGATGAATAAGCAATGCCAGGAACGGATTTCAAATTATTAGGAATTTTATGCGCAATGTGATCAATTTCCGGATTCTCAACATAAAAATATTTGATATTAGACTTCACTAATGATGTTAATATCTGAAATGTTTTTGTACCATCTGTAACATCCTGGCCATACGCAACTTGCTTAACTAGCTTTATTTTAACAGCACCACCAGTGCCGTCAGCTACACCTTTGCCATGACCGCTTTCTGAGAAATTCCAAGTGCAAAATTCAAAACCCAGCTCTTTAGTAAAAACATTTAGCGCATAAAAGTTTTTTTCGCCGATATTGGATACTAGGCCCATCTGAGAAAAAAATAATAGTTTTCTCTCCCATTGTTGCCACACTACAATTCCATTGAAATCGTGATGTGGCAGCAAATTACCCTGTAACTCAAAACTTAAACTAGACTCAGTTACAATTAGCACAACGCCCATACATGCAGTCAAACGCATTCAAATCACAAGATAATTTTGATAGTACATCCGTAACAGTTTTAATTGTAGTTGGAATCAATTTATACTTAACCAAAGCTGAAAACAACAAATTCATATTACTGTGTTTTATGCATTGGCAAGAATCTCGATTTTTAACATTATCTATATTCTATCTCCTAGAACGTAAAATGGTTTGTACCTGTAAAAATTCATAAAACTGTACCTCTCTCCTTCCGCCTCATAAATGTTGTATAAATTTTGCAATGTGTCTGTGAGGTAACGAATTTGTTGCTTCTCTTTTTTGTGTGTCCTACACTCTTTTTTTCCACTGGTACTATGGCTGATGTCATCTCTTAAAATAAAATTGTTGAGTTTTTTTTTGTGCTTGTATTCAGTTGATTCGGATCTATGTAATGTATCTACCCTTTTTTGCAAAATCTTATTTTTAGCAGCCAGTGACAAACATATTTTTTTCAGCTTTTTAATTTTTAAACAGTATTTTGTTGAACATAAATTATTTATTGAGATAGATTGAGCAGCATTCGTTTCATTGTCTGTTACAATTTTATTTTCCTGATTTACTTTCTTGAGCTTTTTTTTTCTTTTTTTGTTCTCTCCATTTTTTTCTTGTCTCTTCTTTTTCTATTTCAGTCATTTAGGATATCTTTTTAGTTTTTATTTTCATTCGCTGTAAATCTTTGTTTTTTATATTCGTCATATCGAATGGGATCTTTTTTATTTTTTTCTCTTTACCTTTTCATTTTTTCTGCTGGTGTCATAGGCATCTACAAATAAAAACGTAGAATTATATAACACAAGCAGCAAGATATTTACTCTCTTTGACAGAAAAAGGAAGATAGAAGGTTTTAGCTTTAGGTGATAGAATTTCTAGTACTTTAGGGAATAATTCAGGTAGTTATTAGAGAACTGTCAATCGAATTTAAAATGAATTTTCATGCGCAACAATATCTGTAAAGCTCTATTGTTTTTTTATCTATCAATCATATCCGCTTTCAATGTACCAAACAATATTCACACTCGTCTTCGGTAAAATGATTGTATATAGCATATACTTGACAGCATTGACACCAGAAGAAATCATAATTCAATAAAGCTTTAACTTTTTCATTAGTACTTATTATGAAATGCTGGGGTTTTGTAGAGTACAAAGCAGTAGAAAAATCGCATCCAAAACATGTTTGTGCTAGACAAAAGTGAGTTACTAGCCATGGCCATTTTACATGATCATCGACCATTATTAGAAAATCATTTTTTCTTAAAAATCATCAATGTCAAGAATAACTACCATTTTGTATATGACCTGCAAATAAAAATGCCTTTGTATTTATATATCCACAGTCACACAAATAAAAAAAATTATGTCCGATATGAAAAACGCTTTATACTTCCATTCCGAAATTTTTTCCAGTCTTCTTATACGTTACCAGTGTAAATGTCACGGAATGGAAGTAACGGAATCGTTCCTTGCTCTAGTAATATATTTATTGTTTTTTAAATTAAACACATGGAAATTATAAGTTTGAAATCAGCTTTTCAAAAAACGTATGCTCCTAATAACAATTTCAACGTAATTAAATTGTAATCCTTACCCTTGTCTTTGGTTTCGGTTTATGGAACACCCAAAGTAATTTAACATCACTGTACGCCGACAAAATGGACGATTTCTAGCATGTAACGCCCCACCAATGTAGTCTGTGCGCCAAATGACTCTTTTTAGTGTTGCTATTTAATGGAATATTTTTTTGAAATGGTAAATTTATCGTAAGCTCAAAACTACCGTTTCGGAATGGAATTTTCCACTTAATCCTATTTTAATACCCAACGGTTATTTTATCATTTAAAAATATCTACTTACTTAAAAAAAAAATAAGTTGCTGGTATAAATTAGGTTTGCTGGTTTCAAGGAATAATAAAAAATTATGACACTTACTTTAAGCAGATAAAAATACGAGACGTGTTACAATCTGAGTAACTGTATGGGACATGTTAAAATCACGGTTTCTTAATACATAATTTAACAATTATATTAAATTCTTTAGTAGTATTACAGTTTCAATCATTGTTATTTATCAAGTATGAATAGGAGAATTTGAAAAAATAATTCTACCGTTACATTGTTATAAAATAAATAAATATAACATTGCAAAGTCATGGGACAGCTCCAAAACGCTTTGTACATTTAAGCTTTACATTAAAAAATGTTACTGTGTACTTTCATCGAAAATTTTACAGGTGTTTAACTGAAAGTCATCTTGGTCGCATTTGGCGATTTTCTAAGGTCATACCCGTTACACGATTCATGACGTTGTATAAGTTTTTCATAACAAGTTTATCCAGATCTTGTTTGAGTTAAATATCTAATTTTTCATACTATTTTCTTCATAAACGTTATTTGATATATCTGAACAAACACTTCATTGTCTTGACAAAACGCAGTGTCAGTGTCGCACCCGTTACAATGGAAATACCCAATAGCAATAAATGAAAAATCTACAGGATATTTTTATAAGAAAATCTATAAATTTTTGGTTATGTATTATTATTTTCATAGTTTATATTTATTTCTTTCTTTTGAAACACTTCTTAGTCAGTTTTTTGGCTTTAACATCATCTTCACAGTCGCTCTTATTAAGATCTTTACAATAGTTATAAATGAAAAATCTATAGGATATTTTATAAGAATATGCATTAATTTTTCATTATGTAGTGAGCATTTTATGAAAGAAAAATCTGCAATAAAAATCATAGTAGTTATTAATTCTCTTAAATGTTGTTTGTTTAAATTTTCTTTTAATATTACGTAGTTTATATCCTGCAGATTTGAGATACAATTTAAGAGGGAGTCGCTGGGATTGCAAAGGCATTTTTTATTTGCGTATTCCCGATATCTTAAATATTCGTGCTCACTGTTTGATATTAAATCTTTTTAACATTCAACACAGCCCTTGAATACCTTTTTCTTGGCGCTTTTTACAAATCCACTTACGTACTGTAGGCCTTCAATTACGCTTGGGTCACTTTTTCTGCAAGGGGTGTGAATGTTATATCGGGAATATTACTAAGTTCGCAATTAGTTTCCTGTTTGACGACCTCGCCTGTGAGGAGTACTTCATGTAAAGTTTCACAATTGTCTATTTCACAATTAGCTCCAGGAGCATGGACGCTAAAGAGACTGTTTACGAGTAACGTTGTAAATGCTGCTTCAAATCGTTCTGGAGTAGGGTTTACGTTGCGGTACCCGTGGCTTCTTATGGACCCAAAAAAGTTTTTTATCGGGTCTTGATTCAGATGCCGCAGCCAAACTGATGATACACCATATTTTGTGTGCATTTTTTTTAACAATAATTCAATTCCTTCTTATTTCAACCCAATTGTTCAATGTGGGAACATGTTCATTGTTACATGTTATAGGATGAATAAATTTCATATCTTTCATAACAACTTCACTATCCTTCCATGTTTTGTGATGGATAGAAGTAGGTGTCGCAGGTCCTAGAAGAGGTTTTCCATATTTCCTTCTTTTGCCAAAGCTTCCGTTGAGGGAATCGAAAAGGTTGTCGAAGTTCAACAGGATGTCTGCAGTGTCTTTGGCTTCTTTAGGAAGTATACCCTTATCTGTGAAAAAATATAGTTTGTTAAATAATGTGTTTTATAATCTGCGTAAAGTAAAACTATCATTTAATATTTCCATTTCATTGTAATTATCAGAAAAGAACTAGTAATAAAACAATATAAAGACATTAGGTATTGATGACTTTTACCTGCTAGATAGCCCATATTCGTTTTCACAGTTTGACTGAAAACTTGTGTAGCATTTTTGACCTTCATCCGGGGTATTTTGCTCGGGTCACAGTGGGCGTCTGTCAATTTGGGCACCAATCAGATTACTTTGTACTCCGGGTTTTTTTGTGTAAGCCATGATGTGAGACCATTTTGCCATTTTTACTTCGTCGTTTTTTTATGTATTTCAAATTTTTTGAAATCAATTTGTTTCGTAAGCATTTTATCAGATGGGGTGGGTCATATAGCGGTATGATTGCTAGGTTGTTAATCAAAAAACTGTTATCTCGGGGCTCTTCTCCCTTTCTCAACAGGTTACCCCTTGTCTCTTGCAAAAGATATATAATGCAGTTTACATTATTTGTGCCTTGCCTTGGTCGCACACAGTTGCGACCACAATAAGCTCGGCATTTTGTAGCTCAGTAATTACGGTTTTAACTGCTTCGCAAGTTCAGGCTCCTTTGTTGCAGCTTGTGAAAAAGTGTATGCAACGGGTTGCTTATAGTTTTTTATTAAACCTTTTACCATAAACACCTGCGCATGATCAGCATATTCAGGTTGTGTCTCTAGGCCATTTGTGACAAACACATACTTTGTCCTTCCGTTCATTATATGTCACATTTGGTTCCGCTCACGTACCGCTATCGTATGACGTCAACACCCCCTCAAGCCCCGCGCCGATTTCTGACAGATGAGATGTTAACGACTTCGCTCGCAAAAATAGGTCCACTCAAGTTTCTATTGTGTTTAGCCGCCTACTGTAAACTGTTTTGGGTTCTTGAAAGAGCAGCAGTGTGATTCTGTAAGATCTCACTCTAAACTTCGAATCTGAATCCGCTGTGAGTTTCATGATTGGTATTCTAAAAACTCGGTTGATAACTCGAATTTACACTAGCGCCACCCTTGCGAGCGTGTCAGCGAGTTGAACTACCTTGACCGTGAGATTTTGACAGATAAAGTATGAGATGACGTAAGAAGTGGCATTCTGTAAGGTAATTCCCCCATCACTTCGACGCTCACTTCGATCTCGAACCCGATTCAAAGTGTCAAATAAAAAGCATCTATTTTACGAGTGAAAATAGAAGAAATCCTATTTGTATAGTGTTAAAATAATATTTTTATGTCACAGTGTTAAAAATTAGTACAATAACTATATAACTTGTATTATAAACTACTTTTTGGGCGTTTGTGTAAAGTGAATACTTAAGCGATAACGATGGCAAGAATGTTTTTGTTTAAATCTTTATTAGAAGAGGCTCATGCTTTGGATAAACTAGAAAAGCGTCGACAATCTAACCAAATACGAAGTTTATCTTTATTAACCCGAGATGACGACTATGTGAGCGTATTTAGATTGTCAAAGGAACTAATTGACCAACTAGAGTATGAGTTAGTGCCTCTGATAAAGCCCACAAAACGTCGAGGCAAAGGACTTTCAACTCGTGTAAAAGTAAGTGCTTCATTTTACTAAGTATAAAGTTACTTTTGTAAGTATTTACACAGTTTCTAGCTGATAGATTTGTAACCAAGCACACCAAATTAATTTATTGCTTAAAACTCATAAAAACACTTCATATTAAGGAGTATTCCCTTTAGGTTGTTTCACTGCTAGCTGTTTTCATGTTAGTCTAAGGACCCTATATGTATAGTTATAATATAGGTGCTTGGTATTATTACTATGCATGTAAATAACCAAATTGGTCCCTATTTTGTTTTGACTAGATCTAGATTACATTTTTTTTTAATTGATTTACCTATTGTTTCACAGTTATTATGCACCTTGTCATTCTTGGCTAATGGCAGTTATCAGAAAATAATAAAAGAAAATATAAGAACATATTTATCGCAACCCTCAACATCTCGTTGCATAAATGAAGTAGTGGAAGCTCTCAATAATCCGGCAATAGTAAAAAAATATATAAGGTTCCCTCAAAATATGCAAGAAAGACAAATGCTAAAAGAAAGGTTAGTAGGTATATTATAATTAAAGTGACCCTTCTTTGATTTTTACATTTTTGTGATAGATATTCATGTTAGTGGTTACTTTAAATTACAGGTTCTACAAAAAGTTTGGCTTTCCAGCAGCTCTTGGGTGTGTTGATGGCACTCTGGTGGCATTGCAAAAACCAGTAGAGAATGAAGAACGTTTCTACTGCCGCAAAGGTTACCATGCAAGAAATGTGCAATTGGTAAAATGGATTTCATTGTTGTGATCTATTACTATTAAGTATTCAATTCGTCTTCTTAATATTTTTTTTTTTTTCAGATAACAGATGCAGATCTAAATATTTTAAATGTGGATCCAACATATGGTGGAGCTACTCATGATAGCTTCATATTTAACTATGGTGTTATAAAAGCCCACTTAGAGGCATTAACAAATGCTGGTGAAGAAGTTGTTTTGCTTGGTTAGTTAATCCCACCCTACCCTATTTCAGAATATAAGTCTATTTAGGTATAAAACTATATAATTATTTGATACTTATTAATTTTTTCAGGTGATTCAGGATATGCTCAGCGCGCCTACCTTATGACGCCAATTAGTGGTGCTGAAGATAATTCCCCAGAAGCTTTCTACAACAACCATCACTTAACTTCTCGCAATTCAGTAGAGAGAACAATTGGTCTCCTAAAAGGACGATTTAGGTGCTTGTTAGTACACAGAGTGCTCAATTATCATCCAGACGTAGTTGCAAAAATAGTTATTGCATGTTGTGTTTTGCACAACATGTGCAATCGCGCAGGAATGCCGGCATTCACAATTTCAGAAGAAGAGAGACTAGAAGAGCTCCAAACAATTGCTGAAGTTCAAAGGAGACAAACTAGGGATTTGCCATCTAACGCCGATTTAGCTCTAGGGCAGTTACGTAGGCGAAACATAGTAAATAGGCTATGGCGTTCACGTCATAATTAATTTATCGTTACTTTACAAGTACCATTTCTGTGACTGCCCCTAATAATTTGACAACCCACTGTAGGTGCGATAATAAGTCTGCAGTGTCAAATTAAACCAAATCCAAACATATCACCAATGGACTTTCAATAAAACTGCACTAGTATTCGTTATAAGTGATAAATTCAAAAATTAAAGCCCCACACACTGCAGGATCTAACTCTAATGATAGGTAGTTTGGGCACGCCACGATTGCAGCGGTAAGTCCCCTCTTTGAGTAGTGGCTTGAGAGGCGGCATGGCCTCCTCACCTTCCGCCTGACACATGTCCTCACCGGACATGGCTGTTTCGGGAGATTCCTGTTTCGGATAGTATAGTATCTGTTTATTAATTATTGATACTGTACTTACGCTTCTTATTCATTCATCCACATCATCATTGTTTTATTATCCTTTTACGACTTTCTTACATTATTATATTTCTCTTTGTTTTCTGTGTTAGCACTCTGCGAATTGGTCTTAAACGATTCGTCTTTATAGAATTAGTGATTTTACATTAGAATTTTCCATCTTTTTACATATTAATATTCTTGTTATGACATTTAAGTCAAACGTGTCAAACTGATGTCTACTTATTCTTTTCTTATCTATGCAATCTATTCAAGGAAGGTTGATTGTACTTACTAAAAATATTTTTTTATCGTTTTGGATAGCCTAAATTTGGTTTTTCTATGTAACTACGTTGTCTACTAAATAAGGAAATTCTAAATTATTATTATGAGATTCTTAAATGCACTCTCGGATTGTATGAAGGAGGTTTTATAAGTCTTGGCCGACTAGACTGGCATATATGAGTATATATGGCTAAAGAAGAAAAAGAGGAAGGAATTTGGAATGAAAAAAAAAGAAGAATTATTAAGAAAAGGAAGAGCTGAAGAGCTGAAGGTTCTTCGGAGGAGAATCGATGATTTTGGGAAGCGAACTGACTGACGGTGCGCTTAATAACTAAAGCCAGGAGACCCATTCTTGTTTATTTCTTCTGCTGCACGAAACTAAAGCAGTGCAAGCAATTACTGAGTCAACGTCTGGAACCATAAAGCCATCATAGACGCCTATACGTCGCCGCATCTCCCGACGCCTACACGTCTCCGCATCCCTGGACGTCTACACGTCGCCGCATCCCTGGACGCCTACACGTCGCCGCATGCCTGACGTCATATCAAGTGATCCTCTCTGTCCTCCTTATCATTCAATAGAGTGCGTTTCTCTTTAGACAGGTACCCTTTTTATAACTTATCTTTTGTATTTCAATTCAATTTAATTGTCTGGTCTATTTCTACCCTTTCATTTGTTAGGGATAGGTAGACACGACAATAAGGCGGGAGGAAAGGAGACGCCCTGGGCGTCGGGAATCCCAGGCTGATTCCCGGCCACCGTAGGCACGGGCTTGCGGACGGCGAGTAATGGGTAGCTCGCTGTCCGGTAAGGACCAAGCCCGGGTCGACGGCGCTTTGTGTTCCACGCGCGCCTCAAAGAGATGTCAGCAACAACTGATGGGGCCCGCAAGGGCCAATGCCTGCCAGGGGGCGGGTTGTTCGAAAGATATACCGCGGCCCCTGGCACACAGGCAACTGAGGGAACACGGGTGGGTTTTAGTCAGAATCAAATTCATATTACTGTGTTTTATGCATTGGCAAGAATCTCGATTTTTAACATTATCTATATTCTATCTCCTAGAACGTAAAATGGTTTGTACCTGTAAAAATTCATAAAACTGTACCTCTCTCCTTCCGCCTCATAAATGTTGTATAAATTTTGCAATGTGTCTGTGAGGTAACGAATTTGTTGCTTCTCTTTTTTGTGTGTCCTACACTCTTTTTTTCCACTGGTACTATGGCTGATGTCATCTCTTAAAATAAAATTGTTGAGTTTTTTTTTGTGCTTGTATTCAGTTGATTCGGATCTATGTAATGTATCTACCCTTTTTTGCAAAATCTTATTTTTAGCAGCCAGTGACAAACATATTTTTTTCAGCTTTTTAATTTTTAAACAGTATTTTGTTGAACATAAATTATTTATTGAGATAGATTGAGCAGCATTCGTTTCATTGTCTGTTACAATTTTATTTTCCTGATTTACTTTCTTGAGCTTTTTTTTTCTTTTTTTGTTCTCTCCATTTTTTTCTTGTCTCTTCTTTTTCTATTTCAGTCATTTAGGATATCTTTTTAGTTTTTATTTTCATTCGCTGTAAATCTTTGTTTTTTATATTCGTCATATCGAATGGGATCTTTTTTATTTTTTTCTCTTTACCTTTTCATTTTTTCTGCTGGTGTCATAGGCATCTACAAATAAAAACGTAGAATTATATAACACAAGCAGCAAGATATTTACTCTCTTTGACAGAAAAAGGAAGATAGAAGGTTTTAGCTTTAGGTGATAGAATTTCTAGTACTTTAGGGAATAATTCAGGTAGTTATTAGAGAACTGTCAATCGAATTTAAAATGAATTTTCATGCGCAACAATATCTGTAAAGCTCTATTGTTTTTTTATCTATCAATCATATCCGCTTTCAATGTACCAAACAATATTCACACTCGTCTTCGGTAAAATGATTGTATATAGCATATACTTGACAGCATTGACACCAGAAGAAATCATAATTCAATAAAGCTTTAACTTTTTCATTAGTACTTATTATGAAATGCTGGGGTTTTGTAGAGTACAAAGCAGTAGAAAAATCGCATCCAAAACATGTTTGTGCTAGACAAAAGTGAGTTACTAGCCATGGCCATTTTACATGATCATCGACCATTATTAGAAAATCATTTTTTCTTAAAAATCATCAATGTCAAGAATAACTACCATTTTGTATATGACCTGCAAATAAAAATGCCTTTGTATTTATATATCCACAGTCACACAAATAAAAAAAATTATGTCCGATATGAAAAACGCTTTATACTTCCATTCCGAAATTTTTTCCAGTCTTCTTATACGTTACCAGTGTAAATGTCACGGAATGGAAGTAACGGAATCGTTCCTTGCTCTAGTAATATATTTATTGTTTTTTAAATTAAACACATGGAAATTATAAGTTTGAAATCAGCTTTTCAAAAAACGTATGCTCCTAATAACAATTTCAACGTAATTAAATTGTAATCCTTACCCTTGTCTTTGGTTTCGGTTTATGGAACACCCAAAGTAATTTAACATCACTGTACGCCGACAAAATGGACGATTTCTAGCATGTAACGCCCCACCAATGTAGTCTGTGCGCCAAATGACTCTTTTTAGTGTTGCTATTTAATGGAATATTTTTTTGAAATGGTAAATTTATCGTAAGCTCAAAACTACCGTTTCGGAATGGAATTTTCCACTTAATCCTATTTTAATACCCAACGGTTATTTTATCATTTAAAAATATCTACTTACTTAAAAAAAAAATAAGTTGCTGGTATAAATTAGGTTTGCTGGTTTCAAGGAATAATAAAAAATTATGACACTTACTTTAAGCAGATAAAAATACGAGACGTGTTACAATCTGAGTAACTGTATGGGACATGTTAAAATCACGGTTTCTTAATACATAATTTAACAATTATATTAAATTCTTTAGTAGTATTACAGTTTCAATCATTGTTATTTATCAAGTATGAATAGGAGAATTTGAAAAAATAATTCTACCGTTACATTGTTATAAAATAAATAAATATAACATTGCAAAGTCATGGGACAGCTCCAAAACGCTTTGTACATTTAAGCTTTACATTAAAAAATGTTACTGTGTACTTTCATCGAAAATTTTACAGGTGTTTAACTGAAAGTCATCTTGGTCGCATTTGGCGATTTTCTAAGGTCATACCCGTTACACGATTCATGACGTTGTATAAGTTTTTCATAACAAGTTTATCCAGATCTTGTTTGAGTTAAATATCTAATTTTTCATACTATTTTCTTCATAAACGTTATTTGATATATCTGAACAAACACTTCATTGTCTTGACAAAACGCAGTGTCAGTGTCGCACCCGTTACAATGGAAATACCCAATAGCAATAAATGAAAAATCTACAGGATATTTTTATAAGAAAATCTATAAATTTTTGGTTATGTATTATTATTTTCATAGTTTATATTTATTTCTTTCTTTTGAAACACTTCTTAGTCAGTTTTTTGGCTTTAACATCATCTTCACAGTCGCTCTTATTAAGATCTTTACAATAGTTATAAATGAAAAATCTACAGGATATTTTATAAGAATATGCATTAATTTTTCATTATGTAGTGAGCATTTTATGAAAGAAAAATCTGCAATAAAAATCATAGTAGTTATTAATTCTCTTAAATGTTGTTTGTTTAAATTTTCTTTTAATATTACGTAGTTTATATCCTGCAGATTTGAGATACAATTTAAGAGGGAGTCGCTGGGATTGCAAAGGCATTTTTTATTTGCGTATTCCCGATATCTTAAATATTCGTGCTCACTGTTTGATATTAAATCTTTTTAACATTCAACACAGCCCTTGAATACCTTTTTCTTGGCGCTTTTTACAAATCCACTTACGTACTGTAGGCCTTCAATTACGCTTGGGTCACTTTTTCTGCAAGGGGTGTGAATGTTATATCGGGAATATTACTAAGTTCGCAATTAGTTTCCTGTTTGACGACCTCGCCTGTGAGGAGTACTTCATGTAAAGTTTCACAATTGTCTATTTCACAATTAGCTCCAGGAGCATGGACGCTAAAGAGACTGTTTACGAGTAACGTTGTAAATGCTGCTTCAAATCGTTCTGGAGTAGGGTTTACGTTGCGGTACCCGTGGCTTCTTATGGACCCAAAAAAGTTTTTTATCGGGTCTTGATTCAGATGCCGCAGCCAAACTGATGATACACCATATTTTGTGTGCATTTTTTTTAACAATAATTCAATTCCTTCTTATTTCAACCCAATTGTTCAATGTGGGAACATGTTCATTGTTACATGTTATAGGATGAATAAATTTCATATCTTTCATAACAACTTCACTATCCTTCCATGTTTTGTGATGGATAGAAGTAGGTGTCGCAGGTCCTAGAAGAGGTTTTCCATATTTCCTTCTTTTGCCAAAGCTTCCGTTGAGGGAATCGAAAAGGTTGTCGAAGTTCAACAGGATGTCTGCAGTGTCTTTGGCTTCTTTAGGAAGTATACCCTTATCTGTGAAAAAATATAGTTTGTTAAATAATGTGTTTTATAATCTGCGTAAAGTAAAACTATCATTTAATATTTCCATTTCATTGTAATTATCAGAAAAGAACTAGTAATAAAACAATATAAAGACATTAGGTATTGATGACTTTTACCTGCTAGATAGCCCATATTCGTTTTCACAGTTTGACTGAAAACTTGTGTAGCATTTTTGACCTTCATCCGGGGTATTTTGCTCGGGTCACAGTGGGCGTCTGTCAATTTGGGCACCAATCAGATTACTTTGTACTCCGGGTTTTTTTGTGTAAGCCATGATGTGAGACCATTTTGCCATTTTTACTTCGTCGTTTTTTTATGTATTTCAAATTTTTTGAAATCAATTTGTTTCGTAAGCATTTTATCAGATGGGGTGGGTCATATAGCGGTATGATTGCTAGGTTGTTAATCAAAAAACTGTTATCTCGGGGCTCTTCTCCCTTTCTCAACAGGTTACCCCTTGTCTCTTGCAAAAGATATATAATGCAGTTTACATTATTTGTGCCTTGCCTTGGTCGCACACAGTTGCGACCACAATAAGCTCGGCATTTTGTAGCTCAGTAATTACGGTTTTAACTGCTTCGCAAGTTCAGGCTCCTTTGTTGCAGCTTGTGAAAAAGTGTATGCAACGGGTTGCTTATAGTTTTTTATTAAACCTTTTACCATAAACACCTGCGCATGATCAGCATATTCAGGTTGTGTCTCTAGGCCATTTGTGACAAACACATACTTTGTCCTTCCGTTCATTATATGTCACATTTGGTTCCGCTCACGTACCGCTATCGTATGACGTCAACACCCCCTCAAGCCCCGCGCCGATTTCTGACAGATGAGATGTTAACGACTTCGCTCGCAAAAATAGGTCCACTCAAGTTTCTATTGTGTTTAGCCGCCTACTGTAAACTGTTTTGGGTTCTTGAAAGAGCAGCAGTGTGATTCTGTAAGATCTCACTCTAAACTTCGAATCTGAATCCGCTGTGAGTTTCATGATTGGTATTCTAAAAACTCGGTTGATAACTCGAATTTACACTAGCGCCACCCTTGCGAGCGTGTCAGCGAGTTGAACTACCTTGACCGTGAGATTTTGACAGATAAAGTATGAGATGACGTAAGAAGTGGCATTCTGTAAGGTAATTCCCCCATCACTTCGACGCTCACTTCGATCTCGAACCCGATTCAAAGTGTCAAATAAAAAGCATCTATTTTACGAGTGAAAATAGAAGAAATCCTATTTGTATAGTGTTAAAATAATATTTTTATGTCACAGTGTTAAAAATTAGTACAATAACTATATAACTTGTATTATAAACTACTTTTTGGGCGTTTGTGTAAAGTGAATACTTAAGCGATAACGATGGCAAGAATGTTTTTGTTTAAATCTTTATTAGAAGAGGCTCATGCTTTGGATAAACTAGAAAAGCGTCGACAATCTAACCAAATACGAAGTTTATCTTTATTAACCCGAGATGACGACTATGTGAGCGTATTTAGATTGTCAAAGGAACTAATTGACCAACTAGAGTATGAGTTAGTGCCTCTGATAAAGCCCACAAAACGTCGAGGCAAAGGACTTTCAACTCGTGTAAAAGTAAGTGCTTCATTTTACTAAGTATAAAGTTACTTTTGTAAGTATTTACACAGTTTCTAGCTGATAGATTTGTAACCAAGCACACCAAATTAATTTATTGCTTAAAACTCATAAAAACACTTCATATTAAGGAGTATTCCCTTTAGGTTGTTTCACTGCTAGCTGTTTTCATGTTAGTCTAAGGACCCTATATGTATAGTTATAATATAGGTGCTTGGTATTATTACTATGCATGTAAATAACCAAATTGGTCCCTATTTTGTTTTGACTAGATCTAGATTACATTTTTTTTTAATTGATTTACCTATTGTTTCACAGTTATTATGCACCTTGTCATTCTTGGCTAATGGCAGTTATCAGAAAATAATAAAAGAAAATATAAGAACATATTTATCGCAACCCTCAACATCTCGTTGCATAAATGAAGTAGTGGAAGCTCTCAATAATCCGGCAATAGTAAAAAAATATATAAGGTTCCCTCAAAATATGCAAGAAAGACAAATGCTAAAAGAAAGGTTAGTAGGTATATTATAATTAAAGTGACCCTTCTTTGATTTTTACATTTTTGTGATAGATATTCATGTTAGTGGTTACTTTAAATTACAGGTTCTACAAAAAGTTTGGCTTTCCAGCAGCTCTTGGGTGTGTTGATGGCACTCTGGTGGCATTGCAAAAACCAGTAGAGAATGAAGAACGTTTCTACTGCCGCAAAGGTTACCATGCAAGAAATGTGCAATTGGTAAAATGGATTTCATTGTTGTGATCTATTACTATTAAGTATTCAATTCGTCTTCTTAATATTTTTTTTTTTTTCAGATAACAGATGCAGATCTAAATATTTTAAATGTGGATCCAACATATGGTGGAGCTACTCATGATAGCTTCATATTTAACTATGGTGTTATAAAAGCCCACTTAGAGGCATTAACAAATGCTGGTGAAGAAGTTGTTTTGCTTGGTTAGTTAATCCCACCCTACCCTATTTCAGAATATAAGTCTATTTAGGTATAAAACTATATAATTATTTGATACTTATTAATTTTTTCAGGTGATTCAGGATATGCTCAGCGCGCCTACCTTATGACGCCAATTAGTGGTGCTGAAGATAATTCCCCAGAAGCTTTCTACAACAACCATCACTTAACTTCTCGCAATTCAGTAGAGAGAACAATTGGTCTCCTAAAAGGACGATTTAGGTGCTTGTTAGTACACAGAGTGCTCAATTATCATCCAGACGTAGTTGCAAAAATAGTTATTGCATGTTGTGTTTTGCACAACATGTGCAATCGCGCAGGAATGCCGGCATTCACAATTTCAGAAGAAGAGAGACTAGAAGAGCTCCAAACAATTGCTGAAGTTCAAAGGAGACAAACTAGGGATTTGCCATCTAACGCCGATTTAGCTCTAGGGCAGTTACGTAGGCGAAACATAGTAAATAGGCTATGGCGTTCACGTCATAATTAATTTATCGTTACTTTACAAGTACCATTTCTGTGACTGCCCCTAATAATTTGACAACCCACTGTAGGTGCGATAATAAGTCTGCAGTGTCAAATTAAACCAAATCCAAACATATCACCAATGGACTTTCAATAAAACTGCACTAGTATTCGTTATAAGTGATAAATTCAAAAATTAAAGCCCCACACACTGCAGGATCTAACTCTAATGATAGGTAGTTTGGGCACGCCACGATTGCAGCGGTAAGTCCCCTCTTTGAGTAGTGGCTTGAGAGGCGGCATGGCCTCCTCACCTTCCGCCTGACACATGTCCTCACCGGACATGGCTGTTTCGGGAGATTCCTGTTTCGGATAGTATAGTATCTGTTTATTAATTATTGATACTGTACTTACGCTTCTTATTCATTCATCCACATCATCATTGTTTTATTATCCTTTTACGACTTTCTTACATTATTATATTTCTCTTTGTTTTCTGTGTTAGCACTCTGCGAATTGGTCTTAAACGATTCGTCTTTATAGAATTAGTGATTTTACATTAGAATTTTCCATCTTTTTACATATTAATATTCTTGTTATGACATTTAAGTCAAACGTGTCAAACTGATGTCTACTTATTCTTTTCTTATCTATGCAATCTATTCAAGGAAGGTTGATTGTACTTACTAAAAATATTTTTTTATCGTTTTGGATAGCCTAAATTTGGTTTTTCTATGTAACTACGTTGTCTACTAAATAAGGAAATTCTAAATTATTATTATGAGATTCTTAAATGCACTCTCGGATTGTATGAAGGAGGTTTTATAAGTCTTGGCCGACTAGACTGGCATATATGAGTATATATGGCTAAAGAAGAAAAAGAGGAAGGAATTTGGAATGAAAAAAAAAGAAGAATTATTAAGAAAAGGAAGAGCTGAAGAGCTGAAGGTTCTTCGGAGGAGAATCGATGATTTTGGGAAGCGAACTGACTGACGGTGCGCTTAATAACTAAAGCCAGGAGACCCATTCTTGTTTATTTCTTCTGCTGCACGAAACTAAAGCAGTGCAAGCAATTACTGAGTCAACGTCTGGAACCATAAAGCCATCATAGACGCCTATACGTCGCCGCATCTCCCGACGCCTACACGTCTCCGCATCCCTGGACGTCTACACGTCGCCGCATCCCTGGACGCCTACACGTCGCCGCATGCCTGACGTCATATCAAGTGATCCTCTCTGTCCTCCTTATCATTCAATAGAGTGCGTTTCTCTTTAGACAGGTACCCTTTTTATAACTTATCTTTTGTATTTCAATTCAATTTAATTGTCTGGTCTATTTCTACCCTTTCATTTGTTAGGGATAGGTAGACACGACAATAAGGCGGGAGGAAAGGAGACGCCCTGGGCGTCGGGAATCCCAGGCTGATTCCCGGCCACCGTAGGCACGGGCTTGCGGACGGCGAGTAATGGGTAGCTCGCTGTCCGGTAAGGACCAAGCCCGGGTCGACGGCGCTTTGTGTTCCACGCGCGCCTCAAAGAGATGTCAGCAACAACTGATGGGGCCCGCAAGGGCCAATGCCTGCCAGGGGGCGGGTTGTTCGAAAGATATACCGCGGCCCCTGGCACACAGGCAACTGAGGGAACACGGGTGGGTTTTAGTCAGAATCAAATTCATATTACTGTGTTTTATGCATTGGCAAGAATCTCGATTTTTAACATTATCTATATTCTATCTCCTAGAACGTAAAATGGTTTGTACCTGTAAAAATTCATAAAACTGTACCTCTCTCCTTCCGCCTCATAAATGTTGTATAAATTTTGCAATGTGTCTGTGAGGTAACGAATTTGTTGCTTCTCTTTTTTGTGTGTCCTACACTCTTTTTTTCCACTGGTACTATGGCTGATGTCATCTCTTAAAATAAAATTGTTGAGTTTTTTTTTGTGCTTGTATTCAGTTGATTCGGATCTATGTAATGTATCTACCCTTTTTTGCAAAATCTTATTTTTAGCAGCCAGTGACAAACATATTTTTTTCAGCTTTTTAATTTTTAAACAGTATTTTGTTGAACATAAATTATTTATTGAGATAGATTGAGCAGCATTCGTTTCATTGTCTGTTACAATTTTATTTTCCTGATTTACTTTCTTGAGCTTTTTTTTTCTTTTTTTGTTCTCTCCATTTTTTTCTTGTCTCTTCTTTTTCTATTTCAGTCATTTAGGATATCTTTTTAGTTTTTATTTTCATTCGCTGTAAATCTTTGTTTTTTATATTCGTCATATCGAATGGGATCTTTTTTATTTTTTTCTCTTTACCTTTTCATTTTTTCTGCTGGTGTCATAGGCATCTACAAATAAAAACGTAGAATTATATAACACAAGCAGCAAGATATTTACTCTCTTTGACAGAAAAAGGAAGATAGAAGGTTTTAGCTTTAGGTGATAGAATTTCTAGTACTTTAGGGAATAATTCAGGTAGTTATTAGAGAACTGTCAATCGAATTTAAAATGAATTTTCATGCGCAACAATATCTGTAAAGCTCTATTGTTTTTTTATCTATCAATCATATCCGCTTTCAATGTACCAAACAATATTCACACTCGTCTTCGGTAAAATGATTGTATATAGCATATACTTGACAGCATTGACACCAGAAGAAATCATAATTCAATAAAGCTTTAACTTTTTCATTAGTACTTATTATGAAATGCTGGGGTTTTGTAGAGTACAAAGCAGTAGAAAAATCGCATCCAAAACATGTTTGTGCTAGACAAAAGTGAGTTACTAGCCATGGCCATTTTACATGATCATCGACCATTATTAGAAAATCATTTTTTCTTAAAAATCATCAATGTCAAGAATAACTACCATTTTGTATATGACCTGCAAATAAAAATGCCTTTGTATTTATATATCCACAGTCACACAAATAAAAAAAATTATGTCCGATATGAAAAACGCTTTATACTTCCATTCCGAAATTTTTTCCAGTCTTCTTATACGTTACCAGTGTAAATGTCACGGAATGGAAGTAACGGAATCGTTCCTTGCTCTAGTAATATATTTATTGTTTTTTAAATTAAACACATGGAAATTATAAGTTTGAAATCAGCTTTTCAAAAAACGTATGCTCCTAATAACAATTTCAACGTAATTAAATTGTAATCCTTACCCTTGTCTTTGGTTTCGGTTTATGGAACACCCAAAGTAATTTAACATCACTGTACGCCGACAAAATGGACGATTTCTAGCATGTAACGCCCCACCAATGTAGTCTGTGCGCCAAATGACTCTTTTTAGTGTTGCTATTTAATGGAATATTTTTTTGAAATGGTAAATTTATCGTAAGCTCAAAACTACCGTTTCGGAATGGAATTTTCCACTTAATCCTATTTTAATACCCAACGGTTATTTTATCATTTAAAAATATCTACTTACTTAAAAAAAAAATAAGTTGCTGGTATAAATTAGGTTTGCTGGTTTCAAGGAATAATAAAAAATTATGACACTTACTTTAAGCAGATAAAAATACGAGACGTGTTACAATCTGAGTAACTGTATGGGACATGTTAAAATCACGGTTTCTTAATACATAATTTAACAATTATATTAAATTCTTTAGTAGTATTACAGTTTCAATCATTGTTATTTATCAAGTATGAATAGGAGAATTTGAAAAAATAATTCTACCGTTACATTGTTATAAAATAAATAAATATAACATTGCAAAGTCATGGGACAGCTCCAAAACGCTTTGTACATTTAAGCTTTACATTAAAAAATGTTACTGTGTACTTTCATCGAAAATTTTACAGGTGTTTAACTGAAAGTCATCTTGGTCGCATTTGGCGATTTTCTAAGGTCATACCCGTTACACGATTCATGACGTTGTATAAGTTTTTCATAACAAGTTTATCCAGATCTTGTTTGAGTTAAATATCTAATTTTTCATACTATTTTCTTCATAAACGTTATTTGATATATCTGAACAAACACTTCATTGTCTTGACAAAACGCAGTGTCAGTGTCGCACCCGTTACAATGGAAATACCCAATAGCAATAAATGAAAAATCTACAGGATATTTTTATAAGAAAATCTATAAATTTTTGGTTATGTATTATTATTTTCATAGTTTATATTTATTTCTTTCTTTTGAAACACTTCTTAGTCAGTTTTTTGGCTTTAACATCATCTTCACAGTCGCTCTTATTAAGATCTTTACAATAGTTATAAATGAAAAATCTACAGGATATTTTATAAGAATATGCATTAATTTTTCATTATGTAGTGAGCATTTTATGAAAGAAAAATCTGCAATAAAAATCATAGTAGTTATTAATTCTCTTAAATGTTGTTTGTTTAAATTTTCTTTTAATATTACGTAGTTTATATCCTGCAGATTTGAGATACAATTTAAGAGGGAGTCGCTGGGATTGCAAAGGCATTTTTTATTTGCGTATTCCCGATATCTTAAATATTCGTGCTCACTGTTTGATATTAAATCTTTTTAACATTCAACACAGCCCTTGAATACCTTTTTCTTGGCGCTTTTTACAAATCCACTTACGTACTGTAGGCCTTCAATTACGCTTGGGTCACTTTTTCTGCAAGGGGTGTGAATGTTATATCGGGAATATTACTAAGTTCGCAATTAGTTTCCTGTTTGACGACCTCGCCTGTGAGGAGTACTTCATGTAAAGTTTCACAATTGTCTATTTCACAATTAGCTCCAGGAGCATGGACGCTAAAGAGACTGTTTACGAGTAACGTTGTAAATGCTGCTTCAAATCGTTCTGGAGTAGGGTTTACGTTGCGGTACCCGTGGCTTCTTATGGACCCAAAAAAGTTTTTTATCGGGTCTTGATTCAGATGCCGCAGCCAAACTGATGATACACCATATTTTGTGTGCATTTTTTTTAACAATAATTCAATTCCTTCTTATTTCAACCCAATTGTTCAATGTGGGAACATGTTCATTGTTACATGTTATAGGATGAATAAATTTCATATCTTTCATAACAACTTCACTATCCTTCCATGTTTTGTGATGGATAGAAGTAGGTGTCGCAGGTCCTAGAAGAGGTTTTCCATATTTCCTTCTTTTGCCAAAGCTTCCGTTGAGGGAATCGAAAAGGTTGTCGAAGTTCAACAGGATGTCTGCAGTGTCTTTGGCTTCTTTAGGAAGTATACCCTTATCTGTGAAAAAATATAGTTTGTTAAATAATGTGTTTTATAATCTGCGTAAAGTAAAACTATCATTTAATATTTCCATTTCATTGTAATTATCAGAAAAGAACTAGTAATAAAACAATATAAAGACATTAGGTATTGATGACTTTTACCTGCTAGATAGCCCATATTCGTTTTCACAGTTTGACTGAAAACTTGTGTAGCATTTTTGACCTTCATCCGGGGTATTTTGCTCGGGTCACAGTGGGCGTCTGTCAATTTGGGCACCAATCAGATTACTTTGTACTCCGGGTTTTTTTGTGTAAGCCATGATGTGAGACCATTTTGCCATTTTTACTTCGTCGTTTTTTTATGTATTTCAAATTTTTTGAAATCAATTTGTTTCGTAAGCATTTTATCAGATGGGGTGGGTCATATAGCGGTATGATTGCTAGGTTGTTAATCAAAAAACTGTTATCTCGGGGCTCTTCTCCCTTTCTCAACAGGTTACCCCTTGTCTCTTGCAAAAGATATATAATGCAGTTTACATTATTTGTGCCTTGCCTTGGTCGCACACAGTTGCGACCACAATAAGCTCGGCATTTTGTAGCTCAGTAATTACGGTTTTAACTGCTTCGCAAGTTCAGGCTCCTTTGTTGCAGCTTGTGAAAAAGTGTATGCAACGGGTTGCTTATAGTTTTTTATTAAACCTTTTACCATAAACACCTGCGCATGATCAGCATATTCAGGTTGTGTCTCTAGGCCATTTGTGACAAACACATACTTTGTCCTTCCGTTCATTATATGTCACATTTGGTTCCGCTCACGTACCGCTATCGTATGACGTCAACACCCCCTCAAGCCCCGCGCCGATTTCTGACAGATGAGATGTTAACGACTTCGCTCGCAAAAATAGGTCCACTCAAGTTTCTATTGTGTTTAGCCGCCTACTGTAAACTGTTTTGGGTTCTTGAAAGAGCAGCAGTGTGATTCTGTAAGATCTCACTCTAAACTTCGAATCTGAATCCGCTGTGAGTTTCATGATTGGTATTCTAAAAACTCGGTTGATAACTCGAATTTACACTAGCGCCACCCTTGCGAGCGTGTCAGCGAGTTGAACTACCTTGACCGTGAGATTTTGACAGATAAAGTATGAGATGACGTAAGAAGTGGCATTCTGTAAGGTAATTCCCCCATCACTTCGACGCTCACTTCGATCTCGAACCCGATTCAAAGTGTCAAATAAAAAGCATCTATTTTACGAGTGAAAATAGAAGAAATCCTATTTGTATAGTGTTAAAATAATATTTTTATGTCACAGTGTTAAAAATTAGTACAATAACTATATAACTTGTATTATAAACTACTTTTTGGGCGTTTGTGTAAAGTGAATACTTAAGCGATAACGATGGCAAGAATGTTTTTGTTTAAATCTTTATTAGAAGAGGCTCATGCTTTGGATAAACTAGAAAAGCGTCGACAATCTAACCAAATACGAAGTTTATCTTTATTAACCCGAGATGACGACTATGTGAGCGTATTTAGATTGTCAAAGGAACTAATTGACCAACTAGAGTATGAGTTAGTGCCTCTGATAAAGCCCACAAAACGTCGAGGCAAAGGACTTTCAACTCGTGTAAAAGTAAGTGCTTCATTTTACTAAGTATAAAGTTACTTTTGTAAGTATTTACACAGTTTCTAGCTGATAGATTTGTAACCAAGCACACCAAATTAATTTATTGCTTAAAACTCATAAAAACACTTCATATTAAGGAGTATTCCCTTTAGGTTGTTTCACTGCTAGCTGTTTTCATGTTAGTCTAAGGACCCTATATGTATAGTTATAATATAGGTGCTTGGTATTATTACTATGCATGTAAATAACCAAATTGGTCCCTATTTTGTTTTGACTAGATCTAGATTACATTTTTTTTTAATTGATTTACCTATTGTTTCACAGTTATTATGCACCTTGTCATTCTTGGCTAATGGCAGTTATCAGAAAATAATAAAAGAAAATATAAGAACATATTTATCGCAACCCTCAACATCTCGTTGCATAAATGAAGTAGTGGAAGCTCTCAATAATCCGGCAATAGTAAAAAAATATATAAGGTTCCCTCAAAATATGCAAGAAAGACAAATGCTAAAAGAAAGGTTAGTAGGTATATTATAATTAAAGTGACCCTTCTTTGATTTTTACATTTTTGTGATAGATATTCATGTTAGTGGTTACTTTAAATTACAGGTTCTACAAAAAGTTTGGCTTTCCAGCAGCTCTTGGGTGTGTTGATGGCACTCTGGTGGCATTGCAAAAACCAGTAGAGAATGAAGAACGTTTCTACTGCCGCAAAGGTTACCATGCAAGAAATGTGCAATTGGTAAAATGGATTTCATTGTTGTGATCTATTACTATTAAGTATTCAATTCGTCTTCTTAATATTTTTTTTTTTTTCAGATAACAGATGCAGATCTAAATATTTTAAATGTGGATCCAACATATGGTGGAGCTACTCATGATAGCTTCATATTTAACTATGGTGTTATAAAAGCCCACTTAGAGGCATTAACAAATGCTGGTGAAGAAGTTGTTTTGCTTGGTTAGTTAATCCCACCCTACCCTATTTCAGAATATAAGTCTATTTAGGTATAAAACTATATAATTATTTGATACTTATTAATTTTTTCAGGTGATTCAGGATATGCTCAGCGCGCCTACCTTATGACGCCAATTAGTGGTGCTGAAGATAATTCCCCAGAAGCTTTCTACAACAACCATCACTTAACTTCTCGCAATTCAGTAGAGAGAACAATTGGTCTCCTAAAAGGACGATTTAGGTGCTTGTTAGTACACAGAGTGCTCAATTATCATCCAGACGTAGTTGCAAAAATAGTTATTGCATGTTGTGTTTTGCACAACATGTGCAATCGCGCAGGAATGCCGGCATTCACAATTTCAGAAGAAGAGAGACTAGAAGAGCTCCAAACAATTGCTGAAGTTCAAAGGAGACAAACTAGGGATTTGCCATCTAACGCCGATTTAGCTCTAGGGCAGTTACGTAGGCGAAACATAGTAAATAGGCTATGGCGTTCACGTCATAATTAATTTATCGTTACTTTACAAGTACCATTTCTGTGACTGCCCCTAATAATTTGACAACCCACTGTAGGTGCGATAATAAGTCTGCAGTGTCAAATTAAACCAAATCCAAACATATCACCAATGGACTTTCAATAAAACTGCACTAGTATTCGTTATAAGTGATAAATTCAAAAATTAAAGACCCACACACTGCAGGATCTAACTCTAATGATAGGTAGTTTGGGCACGCCACGATTGCAGCGGTAAGTCCCCTCTTTGAGTAGTGGCTTGAGAGGCGGCATGGCCTCCTCACCTTCCGCCTGACACATGTCCTCACCGGACATGGCTGTTTCGGGAGATTCCTGTTTCGGATAGTATAGTATCTGTTTATTAATTATTGATACTGTACTTACGCTTCTTATTCATTCATCCACATCATCATTGTTTTATTATCCTTTTATGACTTTCTTACATTATTATATTTCTCTTTGTTTTCTGTGTTAGCACTCTGCGAATTGGTCTTAAACGATTCGTCTTTATAGAATTAGTGATTTTACATTAGAATTTTCCATCTTTTTACATATTAATATTCTTGTTATGACATTTAAGTCAAACGTGTCAAACTGATGTCTACTTATTCTTTTCTTATCTATGCAATCTATTCAAGGAAGGTTGATTGTACTTACTAAAAATATTTTTTTATCGTTTTGGATAGCCTAAATTTGGTTTTTCTATGTAACTACGTTGTCTACTAAATAAGGAAATTCTAAATTATTATTATGAGATTCTTAAATGCACTCTCGGATTGTATGAAGGAGGTTTTATAAGTCTTGGCCGACTAGACTGGCATATATGAGTATATATGGCTAAAGAAGAAAAAGAGGAAGGAATTTGGAATGAAAAAAAAAGAAGAATTATTAAGAAAAGGAAGAGCTGAAGAGCTGAAGGTTCTTCGGAGGAGAATCGATGATTTTGGGAAGCGAACTGACTGACGGTGCGCTTAATAACTAAAGCCAGGAGACCCATTCTTGTTTATTTCTTCTGCTGCACGAAACTAAAGCAGTGCAAGCAATTACTGAGTCAACGTCTGGAACCATAAAGCCATCATAGACGCCTATACGTCGCCGCATCTCCCGACGCCTACACGTCTCCGCATCCCTGGACGTCTACACGTCGCCGCATCCCTGGACGCCTACACGTCGCCGCATGCCTGACGTCATATCAAGTGATCCTCTCTGTCCTCCTTATCATTCAATAGAGTGCGTTTCTCTTTAGACAGGTACCCTTTTTATAACTTATCTTTTGTATTTCAATTCAATTTAATTGTCTGGTCTATTTCTACCCTTTCATTTGTTAGGGATAGGTAGACACGACAATAGGGCGGGAGGAAAGGAGACGCCCTGGGCGTCGGGAATCCCAGGCTGATTCCCGGCCACCGTAGGCACGGGCTTGCGGACGGCGAGTAATGGGTAGCTCGCTGTCCGGTAAGGACCAAGCCCGGGTCGACGGCGCTTTGTGTTCCACGCGCGCCTCAAAGAGATGTCAGCAACAACTGATGGGGCCCGCAAGGGCCAATGCCTGCCAGGGGGCGGGTTGTTCGAAAGATATACCGCGGCCCCTGGCACACAGGCAACTGAGGGAACACGGGTGGGTTTTAGTCAGTAAAAGTCTGACACGCCCTCCGGCTCCACCCAGAGCGGGAGAAGTTATTTGATGATTTCCCACCCAAAAAAAAAAAAGGACCAAGCCCGGGTCGACGGCGCGTTGCGTTCCACGCGCGCCTCAGAGAGATGTCAGCAGCAACAGATGGGGCCCACAAGGGCCGATGCCTGCCAGGGGTGCGGGTTGTTGGAAAGAGATACCGCCGCCCCTGGCACACAGGCAACTGAGGGAACACGGGTGGGTTTTAGTCAGTAAAAGTCTGACACGCCCTCCCGCTCCACCCAGAGCGGGAGAAGTTATTTGATTTCCCACCAAAAAAAAATAAAAAAAATGATAGGTAGTTGTTTTTGTAAATAGATAAATATAAAAGATGGAGGTCAACAACCCTTTCTAAGTTTTCTTTCGCCATTTCTTTCTTAGAGAGGCCTCCCAATTTGTGAAATGGTGGTAAATTCAATAGATTTCTATTTTTAGCACATCGGGAAATCTATAAAATCAAACCAAATTCAAACTAATCACCAATGGACTTTCAATAAAACCACTCTAGTATCCGTTTAAAAGTGTTTCATTTATTATATATTATATTAACTTATATTACTACACCCTATCTCTATTCTTAGCTTCTGCCAATGCTTGCAGCCCTTTCCCCACTGCAGCCACAGCTTCAGCTAAAATTCTGTCTCTTTCCGCACTCCTCTCCAGAAAGGACTGCAGGATTTGTGCATTTAGACGTTGTATCTCTAGCTGCTGTTCTTCCACCCTCAGGAATCTCTCAGTAGTGGTGGAAAATTCCGTTCGCCGTTGAGATGGTGGAGGAGCAGCAACTGAAGACGTGTGACGTGATGCTGAAAAAAGAACATCGATTACTATGATGCCTAAATCAAAAATCTTAAATAGCAGCTTCTCGTTGTCATTCGTTTGAAAAATTAGGTGTTGATAGTTGTTTATTTAGTACTTACGCACAGAACCAGCACCTCGACTAGCACGGACCATATTTGTCCTAGGGCGGCGAGAAGGGGAAGCAATTAGCGTTTCGTGCCGTGCAGCTAAAAATATAAATATTTACATAATTTTATGAAGGTTCTATAATCTCAAGTTTTTTCCTAGATCAAATAGGTATAAAATAAAAGTACAAATCAACTCAGATACCTATATATGTTTATGAACTGAGTTCATCATTGAGAATGAGCAAACCACATCATTTTGGGTTCCCACCTATGAAATTGGCGTTTTTTTTCTCGCAAATAGAGAACCTCGTCACTTCTATGATTTAAAATATTCATCAATTGCTTGACAAACTTATTGTTGTCGCTTAATCTACGTGGCGTACGTTATCTTAGGTTGTTAAATAAATTAAGAAAATGTTAGTATGAAAAATGAAATTTCTTTAAAATTCTCCATACAAAACGCTAATTTCATAGGTCCTAATAGATACCTGGGGACCTAATAGTAGTGAAAGTTGTTTAACATTATTGGTCACTCACATGACGAAGCAGCAGTTCGACGACGAATCACTGGGGAGGCTACATGGGTGGAACCGCGGCGTGAAGGAGAAGGTGTGGGTGTGTGTGAAAGTGTTACTGGTGGAGGGGATAGGCTAGGATGATATATATGAGGATTTGGAGGAGGAGTGTGTTCTAACTGGTTATTCTGAAACAACAGAAACAATCCTAAAAAGGAAACCCACTTATGTTATAATTAAATATTGACGATTCCAAGGAAAGTTGCTAGTGCCGCAGTAAATAATATTAAAGCACTAAAAATTACAAAAAGAAATTTAAAAATAAAATCTCGTATGTATAATCCTTAGGCTAAACCTAAGGATTATACATACGAGATTTTACTATATTTTATTTTATTTTTGTAGTTAAATACAGGTAAATAGAAAAACACGTGATGTGTTTAACCGACTAAAGCCATGTAGAGAGTGCAGTGGATCTGTTCTCAAGATATGGTTTCAGTAGTCACAGTCACAGTATTCACCTCAAATCTCTACCCAGACACATACCCGCAAAATGCTTTGGCTTATTCCAACAGTTGAGCTGGATGAGGAAGCAAACAGTCTTCTCGCAATAGCAGGACGAGGAAGTCTGTAATTATGAGTGAGTTCTTGGCTATCCTCAATCAGTTCGGAACCCTGAAAAGTAAATTGGATAAAATGTTACTCCCATATCTTCCTTGTGGAATAAAATTAGACACAAATATCTTGACTGCACATAGTACCCTACAGATAAATTCGTATTTGAATTTTAACATTGATAGGTACTACATTTAGATCTAATAGAAAAGAAACTAGACACATCAGATTTATAATAGTGAGTATGTACCTAGTAGTTAGTAGGATAATATAACTTACAAATATCACAACAGCTGGTGATTCCTCTGTAGGTGCCTGACTCTGTTCTTGTTGTGGTACATGAATCTATAATAAGTAAATATAAACAGATAAATGCTAGATATGAGTATGTAATTAATTAATCACATACAATTAAGAATTAAATTTATATATCATACAATGTCAGTATCAGCATCTTGTATTTGTTGCACTTCATGTGATGGAGATGGTGTATCATTTTCCTGAAACAGTTAATAATAATATTAATAAATTTGCCAAATAATTCAAATACATACACTTTATGTTACATGTATTTTTAACAGACAGATTGCACAATTCTACGCCACTACCAGCCACACAGGATTGATGCAAAAAAGCTAGTACCTATTGCATTTCTAAATTTCTTACCGGAAATGACTGTATGCCTAAATGTGCATCTCCTGTTGCAAACCTTTCACCACCACAGAAAGCAACAACTCTTTCTTCAAGCTCTGATAGATCCACTTCATCCTCCACCCCACCACCAGTCCTACGCCTAGCAGCAGAGCGCGCTGCAACTTTCTTTTTTATGGCGCTTTTTTTGTCAGACCAATACTACAATCACACATTTAGTTATTTATACAAATTGTAAAAAATTACTGTTATTAATACACATGTATTTTTGATCCTATATTAAAAAGCTCCTTGAGTAAAATTAGCAATAAGATAAAATTTATGAAACCAAGGAACACACTTTAAACCAAGATTCGTCGCACATTTTAAGTGGTTTGCTTTGAGGAATGTTAAGTGGTTCTAACTAACATGTAGTAAAAAAAAGCGATGCTAACCTTGGTCCACTGTTTGTAATTTTTTATTGTGCTACCTATACTATTTAGGCGCACGGCTAGTTCCTCCCACTGGCGTCGACTTCGCTCTCTGGCATTTTGAGTTCTTAAGAAACCCTTCGCCATGCCAGGGTTTCTTTCCATAAACTCTACCAGAGTTTCAACCTGAGCCGACGATGGGTGAGAGGAGCGTATCTCATTTGGACTGGAACGTTAATGTTGGATTAGAAAACAAAATAAACACTATTTTAATCAATATCATTTTTAAACTTTACAACCACTTACTTCATGATTAATTCACAATTATTTTCGGCACTGAACGATCAAATCAAACAAACAAAACAACACAACGCAATATCAAAATATTGTCCACAGATCACTAATGATATTGTCTGTCTGACATATCGTTTTTCGTAAGGTAACCACAGATTATATCATGTCACGAATTTAGAGTTTTCTGTTTTTTTTACTTATTAGCTGCCTTAAATTCCTTAAAATACGAAACGTTCATTTAAACATCATATTAGCTAACATTCTGTGCCAAATACTCAACAATTGTGTCAAAAAACTGGAATCGATATATCTCGACTTACATTTTGTTGAGTGTGGCAATCACTAGTACAATATTGGTTAGGAGTGGGTCGTTCACGTATTTACCGTCGACGAAACGAAACTGGTTTACCGCATACAATAAACTAGTTGATAAAACAGTTTAATTTTCGACTAGTTTACATAATAGACTGAACAGCTTATAAACGAATTTATGTTCACGGAGTTTATCCACCGTTTATTGTACGATCAGATTAGGTCGTTTAGTTGAAACTAGTTTACTAATCGACGGATAGATGAACTGTACTTGGGAATCGAAATGAACTTCTCTTCATACTTTTTCCAGGGTTAGGACTGGCAGGCTGACTAATAAACTTGTATGTATGATAAACTAATTCAACGAAATAAATAGAGATCGGTATCTATCGTTTTGTTATAGAGTCTATTTTCATTTAACAGCGTTCGCTCAGTGAGATGGACGTTCGTTTCTGCATGAGAGAGAGAGAGAATCAATAACAAACGGCCTTCGGCAGTATTCGTGTTCACTCGTTCCGTTCCGTCGAGCGTCGACTACGTGTACGCCTGTACGGCGAAATCAAGTTGTCGCCGCCGCCGCGCCAGTCGCATGCGTAAAATGTCGTTCACGAATAAACTGGTTTATCTGTGGACAGTAAACTAGTCGAACAGTTCAGGTCGAATAAACAGTCTAAAAAACCAGTTCGTTCATTCAACGCTCACCACTAATATTGGTCGCTTCGGAGATCACTTCACTTCGCAAGTGACTAGGTGATGCTTACAGAATGCAAAATCAAGGTCATTTTGAACCTTATGCGAAGTGAGAGTGAATTGCGATGTGAGATGCGAGTTGTTGTTCGAATTTTACAGAATCGACGTACAGGCCATAATTTAAATTGTGAAGCGTACTCAAATTACGTCATTTTGTTTTCACCGAAGTATTCCCTTCTCTGTGGTGCAAAGCCGATGTTCGTCCACTACTTAAAGTTTCTAATCCATCTCTTCTTACCCATTTCCGCCCCATTTCTATTCTTCCTTTCTTATCCAAAGTACTGGTGGCCTGCGTTAATAAACAATTCTCTAAGTTCGTTCACTGTAATTCTCTTATTAGCCCTCTTCAATCTGAGTTCAGACCCGGGCACAGTACTGTTTCCGCCCTCCTTAAAGTGACTGGCGATATAAGGGCAGGACTAGAAGAGACCAAAGCACCTGTACTTGTGTTGGTTGATTTCTCAAATGCCTTTAATACCGTCAGTCACGACATCCTGTTGGCTATTTTGTGTTATGCTACGGTCTCTCCCGAGGCACTGGAATGGTTCTCCTCTTACCTTCAGGAACGTCAGCAGTCCATTCGTGTTGGGGATTCTTCGTCATGCTGGCTGGAAACTGGCTTTCCTCAAGGCGGTATTCTTTCCCCTTTTCTGTTTTCTATTTTCATTAATCTCATAACTTCCGAACTTCAGTGTGCGTATCATCTGTGTACAGATGATTTGCAATTATACTGTCATAGGAGGGTTGAAGAAATACCGGAAGCTATCGACAGGCTGAACAGGGACTTGATAGCCGTAAAAGCCTGGTCTGAACGATTTGGGGTAGCAGTAAACCCTAACAAGTGTCAGGCAATCAAATCAAATCAAATCAAAATATTTTATTTCACATAAACCTGCAAGGGCACTTATGAAACGTCAGAAGTTAGGTGCACGGTTCCAATTTGTCGCTTCCTATGGAGAAGAGCCGGCAAGAAACTCCACGGTTACTCTTTTAAAAATAATTGGATTTTAGAATGTTTCCAAATTACAATGATATTAGGTATGGGAGGACAGTGCAGGCCTGTCAATAAGTACCAGGTACTCTAAAGGAATGAAAATAAAGAATAGAAACTGTAGGCCTACAACGTTCTCTCATTCACAATATGTAAAAGAATCTACATAAGTAAAATCAACCTATTTAAACCAAGTGATATGATTTCCATGAGAATCACTAATAAATACTCGATATTACAAGTGTTGTATAATGTCAAATAATGACGAGAATATGTCAGAAAGCGTAAAAAATAAAATTAATAAAATTAACATTGTAATTTGGAAGAAGTTAATAGACGCTCACATAGTTATGGTGCTAATGAGTTACCAGGGAAGCCACATGTGCAGAAGGAATTAACGCCAAACTTCCTTGTCTTCAACGTAGTCTTTTATCTTATAATATGCTTTTTTGATAAGGACACATTTGATATGAGTTTTAAACTTTCCATCGCTAAGTTCTGTAACCGATTTTGGCAACTTGTTATAGAAGCGGATACTGTTTATTAGAAATGACTTACTAGTTTTAGTTAATCTAAATTTTGGAATCACAATTTCATCTTTACTATGTGTATTTAGATTATAGAAGTCGCATCTTTTTTTGAAAAGACCTAAATTTTTGCGAACATACAAGATATTTTCTAGGATATAAAGAGAAGGCAGAGTTAGTATGTCAACTTCGTTGAATTTGTTTCTAAGAGACTCGCGAGGCCCCATTTTATAGATTGCGCGGATTGCCCTCTTTTGTAGAATGAAAACTGAATCTACGTCAGCTGCCGACCCCCACAGCAGAACGCCATAAGACATAATACTGTGAAAATAAGCAAAGTATACTAACCTAGCTGTGGCTATATCAGTCAACTGCCTTATTTTTCTTACTGCGTAAGCAGCTGAGCTTAATCTACTTGAAAGAGCTCTAATGTGGGCACCCCATTGCAATTTTGAATCTAAAGTAATTCCTAGAAATAGTTTCCGAAATAGCATCTAGTTTCTTGCCATCAAGTTTTAAATTTAGCCCTACTTGGGGTACATTTGGTAATGAGAACTTAAGACATTTAGTTTTGTTCGCATTGAGTAAAAGATTATTAGCCGCAAACCATTTCTAGAGAACAGCTAGACTATCGTTGACATGTAAGACATCCATATCGCCCCTCGGCAAAAAAAGAGTCGTAACATAAAACACACTGTTTCGAGAAAAATGCTTTTTTTGGATTATCAAGCCTTTTGCAAGTTTATTATTATGAAAATTGACTACGTTTATAAGTAAAAATTTGTTCATTTTGTAATTTATCTATATATATTTCAGAATAAATAAAATTTACCAGCATTTAGATATTTTTTCTAATTAATAATCAAGAAATTCTTAATTAGTCATATATTATGACACTTTTTCGGAGTAAATTATTGGTATTTAAAAAAAATACACAATTTTTCTTTTTAATCAACTTTATTTTGTAAACAAAAGACAAAATCACAAACTTTCTTTAATCATATTTGCCTAAAATCACAGTTGGCTTGTAAGATTAATGATATACTACTGGTACTAATCAATAAATACCAGGGAACTAAAACAGGAACTTTTTGCATAATCGCTAAATTTAACCAACAAAAATATTTTTTTTTAAACTGGAACAAAATTATAAAAAATAAACCATAGCCGTATCAAACTTGCTAGTAAACAATAAGAAAAAAATCTTAACCTAGCATAAACTTATTATTTCAAAGATTTATAAAAAGATTCGTAAAAATGAGGAATATGACTATTCCGTAACAGCTCTAGGAGATCCTTTATTTTATTCTCTTTAAGTTTTGGTTTGGATCTATAAGCGAGTTTGAGGGTAATCTGAGCCAGGTTTTTTTTTCGAGTAATAATTGTTTCAGAAAATTCGTCATCTTTATAGGAAGTTTTAAATAATAACTTGGTAGGATCATCTTGCGTTAATTTGAAAACCTTGACTTCTGTAATTTTAAATGCCTTTGAAGTGGTAAATCCAATATCCTCAGATAATCGCTTTAGTGAGTAGAAATCATCAGAAGACATTTCTGTTACGACGTAGGGTCTTCCTTTTTTCTTGGCACATTTAATGGCCTCAACATACTGACTAGGCACATAAATCGGACCCGATTTCAGTCTTTTTTGGATTTGCTTTTCGATAGTAGAATGAGCTGAGTCTCCCTCATTTTGCGTGTGTCCGGTTATTAGGTACTTGTGAGTTATGGTTTTGATTTTAGGGAAATTTAATAATGAAAACATGTAAATAGAAACAATAAATCGATTTTTGTTCTGGCCACAGCGATTGTCCGAGTAGAATGTGATATCTTATCCAGGTCCGTCGTAATTTCGCATTTGGTTTTCAATGAACTTAAATACACAAAATCCTATTTCATCCGCGCCGCGGTTCGCTTCCCCTTCATGCCAAAAGAAACAATCTGTATTATTGTTATTAATGTGTGAAACGGTTAAATTGAAATTGTTGAGTTTAGATTTGTAGTAAAAAATAGAAGTGTTCCCTCGTGGAAGCTGAAGGACAGCTTGCAGATCATAAACTGCAACGATATTATTTGGTCCAGCATTATTTTTATCAGTCTCCTTTTCTGCTCGAGATAGTTCTTTCTCTTCAATATGTCTTAAATACTCTGCTTCTAAATTTTGCTGTACATTATCTTGGGCATTTTCGTATCGTACGCATAATTCGCACCGATCTTTCTTGGGCTTAAAGAAACTAATATTAAATTCCCCGTTAAATATTCTTGAGTACAAAGTTTCGTTAGCATAGGGTGCGTTATTAGTCTCACAAAGAGCTTTATAATCTCTGTATAGATCACTGAGTGATTTTCCTCCATCGATATATTCCCTCGACGAGGTTTTTCTTACGTAGTGGCTTTCGATTCGCGGTATCGAGTTAATATGATCTCTTACGCCTTGTCGAATAGATTCTGCAACTTTTTTATGGTTTGTATGCCTACCTCTCATATCTTGTTTTAAGAATCCATCGTCAGACTTTTCTATTACAGTCCTTATAACACGATCATTGATATCTAGTGTTGCTCTGAAAAAACTTTTACAAACTCTAACAGTTTGTCCATCAACTTGAAAATAAAAACTATGGTTAAGTTTTCTAGGTTTTTCTTTACCGGAAAATCTAAATGCAGGAATTATTGGTTTTATGTGTTTGTGGATGAAATTTCTTTGTAACGCTATGTCTCCTAATTTCCAGTAATTTTCAAATATTGTTGCTCTCGTAACGTCTGGTATTTTCTTAGCACACTGTAATTTACATTTTTCTGTGCAAGGAGGTTTCAAACATTTCGCCGGGACAATTTTTTTGGATTTGGCACGAGAAATGTAAGACTTTCCAGTATTTCTCTGCGTTTTTGCCTTATTTGTCAACCATTCTTCAACTCGAGCTACGCGTTTCTTAGGCTTTCTGATTGGACTCTTTTCTATCTCAGCAGCATTGTTTTCAATTGTATGTACATCTTGGTGACATGATAGAGAAGCTATTACTGGTACAGTTGCATTATTTTTACTAGAAGAGTTGGTGCTGGAGGAACTAGAACTATTTGAGTCACTGTTGCTACTCGTGGACACTGAGCTCGATGAAGATGAATCAGAGGATGTCGATAGTGTCCGATGTGGAGTGATTTTAGATGTAGAAGGCATTGCCAGTATACTTTCTGTCATGCTGTCGGATGGCCCAGTTTGTGTTTGTTGTTTTGGTTTTATAGCTAATGAATGTGCACGTCTGAAACGTTTGATTGAAGTGGGACATCCCGAGCTTGAGCTACTACTTAAAATACACTCAGATTCGAAATTTGGATCTCTTACACTGTCATCACTATCTTCGTAAAATATATTTTCTTTATCTGACATTTGGGTCGTTAAGTCAGCATCTAAAATAAAAAAATAACAAAGTCATAAAAAAGATAACTTATTACTTGCTTAAAATTGTTTTTTTGATACGTGCAATTAATATTAACCTACCTGTATGAGAATATTCATCAATATTCGAGGTGCATGGACGGGTTCTGCTAGTATTTTTCTTTAAGTTAAATTCGTATTCTGAACCGACTGCAGTGCAAACTGTAAAAAAAATAAAAATAAAACAAACATACCTAACAATTACGTAACAGCTATTAACTTACCTAATACTAAAACACTTACTTTTTTCAGAATAATCATTATTTATTGTTTCGTTAGTATTTAAATCGCAGCAAATCTCTCCAGTGCTGCATTTGTTACGAGCTAATTGAATTAAAAACGCCCCTCGACTGTTTTTATTCATTATTAGTTGATCTAAAAAAGACAAAGTCATCAGTTTTCCTCACACTTTCAAAACGCATAACTCATAAGACTAAATTTCCCTAAAAATAACAGGGATGGGACTCGAAAGGTTGCTCAAATTATTAAACATTAATATTGATACTAAGTACAATGACCTTCAATCTATACTACAATGAATTTATTACCATACATAAACTTTTTCTGTCACGATAACAGACATCATACAAATTATGCCATGTTTAAGCAAAAACAAATTCAACTTTACGCAAAAAAGGAAACACAACACATTATAAAACATAGAACATTTCACTGTTTTAAAAATAATAAAGTCATTACATGTCTTATGCCGTCTTAACATTTAAAATAAGATTTATTCCGTCCACAATCAGACCGAAAAACCGTCACTACACTAAGTTAATACTCTGTTTTAGTAAAATGTTTAGCATTTTGCATATTTATTCGCCGTGAAAACTATCACAATACAAGATGTGACAGTTTTGTTGATGTTAATCATTAATTTACTCTTATAACTTACCAATGTAAAGTCACAACACACGTAAATACGCTTTTCACGTCACTGAACACACGTTCGATGAGCACCAACACAATTGTGACACTGTTCTTGCCGACGCACACAAGCGAAAAATCGATAAAAGCTGGTATAAACTAAAAAAATAAAAATGTCATAAAACCTTTTCTAATTGTTGTATCTTACGACTCAATGAACGGGCCTAGATACCTGCGCCTGCGCCGGCCGGCTATGAGTCACCGAACGGACGCCATCTTAGTCCAAAGTTTGACTTGTTAAGCGGCGGATGTGTTTTAAGCAATTTTTGTGACATTTCAATCTAAAATATTGTAAGTTATAGTGAAATTATTGGTGTTTCAACAATGGATGCCCTTCCAGGAAGTAATAATTGTTTATTTTTATAGTGATCCAAATTTATAAATCACATCTTTCATTTGTTATGATTGTTTTACGAAATCAGTATTTTTTTTTTTCAAACAGAGATTTCTCATAGCGTAAAAGTTTAATTTCCTGCCATTTCATTCCTTAAAATAACCTTCACTGCACTCTTTATTTACTGTTTAATTAATAAAAGTAACTTTTAAAGCCGACCAATTTAGACGCTTTAACAAAATATGCGTTTGAATGAGAATTAATATTGAGTCTCCTGTGTAACTCAACTAAGTATTATAACTACACGTCTCGGCTTAGCACGGGTTTGTCTTTGTAGATATACATAGAATGTGAAAGACTTTTTTTAGATTTAATAGAAAGGAATAATTATTCAATTAGTCACTTCCATGTAACTAGAACGATTTAAACAATGCACGTCTAGTAAGCGTTCCAGGGGGGATTTTGTTTCATCTGGGTCGAGAGGCAGCGTGATACCTGAGCTAATTTATACAAAAGATATATAAAATGTATACTAAAATCTCCCTTATCAATTAGCCTACCTATTAGTGAAAACTACTTTTTTTTTAATTTTACTTCTTCTTTCTAGGATCCAACAATGAAGAAATTTGTATTAACAGAATAACTCTTGTGAGTTACTACCGAGAGTGTCTGTCTAAGAGAGATGTTGATAGAATGCATTATTTGTGTAACAAAGTTGCAAATGCCCTAAGAGTGCCGGAATTGTCAAGTGACATAAAAAGTGTCTTAAGCAAACTGGTTTACACATGCAAACAAAAGCTAGAAACATCACATAAAAACTTTGACCGATGTAAAAACTCTAATAAAAATTGGTTTGAAACGTATGTTACATTTCCTGTACCGAGCAGAGGACATAAAAGAAGTAGTGGTTCGGGTGGTCGTCCTGTTAAAGACTTTGAAGACTGTTCTGAACGTACGAAACGCAAAAAGACCGAAGACGTTCGGAAGAATTTGACACCTGCTGAATTAGCTTTTGCTGCAAAAATGGAATACCGCGCAGCAGGAGAAGTTAATAAATCTAAATTGATAAAAGATATTTCTGCAGGTACAACTTTAAAATCAGTTGATGAACCACATGCACGCTATACGCCAGACAAAGCTTTGTCTTTAGTTATTGAAAGCCACCTAACAAAACACCAATACAATTTATTGCGTAAGTCTGCATTAGAGTTAAATTGCAATCTTTACTCTAATTACGAGTCTGTAACAGAAGCTAAAAAGAAGTGTTACCCCGAGGGTATTATGTGTACTGAAATAAAAGCTGAAGTATCTCTCCAAAATCTTTTAAACCACACTGCTGAAAGACTGTTGCTTTCTCTAAAAGAAGTGATTTTACATTTGCATCCCAATCAGAAGCAAGACCTGTGCCTTCTTTCAAAGTGGGGGTGTGACGGATCTGGAAGCCATTCCCAATACAAACAAAACTTTCAAGGCCAAGAATCATCGGACGAGCACATGATGGTTACGACAATAGTGCCAATACGTGTAATAACTACGAATAATGTACTTGTCTGGCAAAATCCCCGGCCTTCTTCACCACGATACTGCCGGCCTTTGAGGCTTCAGATGGCTCCTGAAACATCTGAACTCTCAAGACAAGAAGCTGCAAATTTACAAATAGAGAGAGCAGACCTCTTGCCAACAAAAAATGAGGAATGGTGCATTAAACACGACCTAAAATTAACAATGGTAGACGGAAAAATGATAAACGCTCTAACTGACACCAGCTCAGCGATGCGTTGTTACCTTTGTGGAGCCACAAGCAAGGATTTTAACAAAATAAACGTTTGTTTAAAAAAACCAGTGAAGACCGAAAATTTAGAATATGGCATTTCTTCCCTCCATGCCTGGATAAGATTAGCTGAATGCGTGTTACATCTGGCATATAAATTAAAACTTGCCAAGTGGCAAGCAAGAGGCGAAAGAGATAAAGAGATCGTTGCTTCAGAAAAGAAACGAATTCAGAAAGAATTCTTAGAAAAACTTGGACTACATGTGGACAAACCGAGACAGGGAGGAGGGACGTCAACAGACGGCAATACAGCACGCATAATGTTCCAGCACGCAGAAGAAGTATCTCAAATCACTGGCATCAATTTAAATATTATTAATCGATTGCATACAATATTAAAACTTTTATCGTGTGGTTATAGAATACACACAGAAAAATTTAAACACTTTTGCCTTCAAACCGCGTCCGCATTTGTCTTAAACTATCCGTGGTTTAACATGCCAACTATATTGCACAAAATATTGGTCCACGGTCATCAAATTGTTGAAAATATGGGTATTGCTATAGGACTTCTAAGTGAAGATGCGCAAGAAAGTCGCAACAAGGATATTAGAAAGTACAGAGAGCAATTCTCAAGAAAATTTTCAAGGAAAATGACTATGGAAGACACATACCATAGACTCATGGTATCTTCAGACCCTTATATAACCGGATTAAGGACATTAATCTCGAAAAAAAAATCGTCTTTCTCTCCTTTAGACCTAAGTCTAATAGATGAAATTTTTGCATAAAACAATATTCTCATAATATACTTTGTGTTCTCACAACGATGTTTTATTTAATACATATCCCGTTATAATTACAATCTGTTACTCTTGAACATGTTATTTCCCAGTTAAACTAATTAAATTAGGATTGATTCATGAAAATATTAACAAACACAGCAAATTAAATGAACATTAGGTTTATGCCAACTTTTATCGATTTTTCGCCTCTGTGCGACGGCTTGAGCAAGTTGCCACCGTGAAAAAGTGAACTATGCGCCATCTCTCCGCAACCAAACGCAACACAATAATGACGACTTTACAGCCGAGGGCGTCTAAAAAAGTGCTATCAGCTGATATTAAGATGTCAAAACGTAGTTAATACATGTTATGACACTTTTTTTGCCGGGGGGCGATATCTTTTCTATCTATTCTAAAAATAAGAGAAGTGTCATCAGCGAATAAAATTATATCCGAGAAGTTAGCCATCAGGTAAGGAAGGTCATTAATATAAACTAGAAATAAAAAAGGGCCAAGAATTTAACCTTGAGGCACGCCCATCTTGACTAGAGACCCCGAGGACGTTGCCCCGTTAACATTTACTTTTTGCTGCCTGTTTGATAAATAGGAAAGCACAAGATCAGCAGCTCGTCCACGAACTCCGTAGTGGTGTAATTTACAGATAAGTGTATTGTGGTCAACGCAGTCAAACGCTTTTGAGAGGTCACAGAAAATGCCAATTGCATCCTGGGACTTCTCCCAGGATTCCAAAATGTGACTGATGAGTTGTACTCCCGCGTCAGTCGTTGACCTACCTTTCGTGAAACCAAACTGTCGACTATGTAAAATCCCATTTGAGTTAAAATGTGACAACATCTGGTCTAGCATGATTTTTTCATAAATTTTGCTCAATGCTGGAAGCACAGATATAGGTCTATAATTAGAGGGATCACTCCTACTACCCGATTTGAAAATTGGTACTACTTTACTATGTTTCATTAAGTCAGGAAACGTACCAGTGTCTAAACATTGATTAAATATGCCTGTTAGGACAGGGGCAATTGTGTCAATGATATCTTCAAGAACCTTAACGGAAATGCCCCATAAGTCTTCAGTGTTTTTTATGTTAAGACTTTTAAATGCTGTTTTAATTGTGGCAATAGAAATGGGTTTGAATGCAAAATTTGGAATGTCCTTACTGAAGTTTTCTTTAAGAAGAGATTCAGCTAACACAGATGATGACGGGAGAGATTTCGTAACCTCTATTGGGATGTTGGTAAAGAAATGTTCTAAAGTCTCAGCAACTTTTAACCTATCTGAAATGGTTTCATCATAAATTTTTAGAGCTAACTCAATCTGATCTCGCTGTTGTGTGTTTCCAGTTTCTTTGTTAATTACCTGCCACACAGCTTTTATTTTATTTTTAGAAATACAAATTTTGTTACTTATTAATTTCGATTTAGCTTGAGCGCAGACTCTTTTAAATATCTTAGAATAGTTTCTTACATAATTATGAAGAGCCTGATCAGAAGTCAATGATTTTTCGTGATACAAATAATATAAGATATCTCTGCTTTTTCGAATGCCAGCTGTGGCCCATTCGCTAAATTTTGGTTTAGCAGTGATTGTGACTTTTTTTACAGGACATGCTTTATTGAATTCTTGGCATACTGTAGAAAAAAATGTGTCATAGTTTATATTGGGATCTTGTGAATCAAAACTTGCTGTTGAGAGATTGCTAAGAACATTATTTTGAAACTTTTTCAATTTATTTTTAGTCATCAATCATCTTCGGTAGTTCTCGAAGTATGAGTAAAGTGGATAGTTCAACTTTGCCACCAGTACTATTCGATGGTACGATCGTTCCATTTAGAGCTGATGTGAAGGACCTAGGCTTGCACATTGATAGTACCCTAAACTGGCGTATTCAAGTTGCTAGGGTCAGCCAGAAAATTACTGGAACGCTGCGTGCTCTGCACCGACTAAAAAAAATATTGCCAACGAGTACGAAGACAAAGCTTGTGCAGGCCTTAATTTTCCCTATCATCGATTATGGTGATGTGTGCTATTACGATCTGAATGCTGATCTCCTCGACAAACTTGACCGTCTTCTCAATTACTGCATTCGATTCGTCTTCATTCAATCTGCGTAAGTACGACCATGTCTCTGCGCAACGGTCGCATCTGAAGTGGTTGCCCATTCGCCAGCGCAGAGAGTAAACGGCGTTGACCACCTTGTTTTCTTTTCTTTTCTTGACTCTCCCACTTCCCCTAGTTATCTAGCCCCCCACTTTCAATACATTTGTGTCAACCACAACAAAAATCTTCGTTCCTCTAACAATCGCCTTCTTCAATGTCCCACTCACCGCACAGACTATGCACTCTTCCTTCTTCGTTCAGTCTATCTCTCTGTGGAATGCGCTCCCCCTTGACATATCAGGATGGCAACCAACCGGTTATCCTTTAAAGTCAAAGTTCGCGAGCACATTCAAAAGAACCTGGCAGTATCTTCACAACGATAATGTTTTCCCATTGTTTGTCTTATTTGTTTTATTATATTTATGTATGTTTATTTGTGCATATATTTAATTATGTATATAGCATATTTATTGTTTAAACATATATATTTTTAAAGGTATAATATGAGTATATTTACTTATATTTGATTAAAATTAATTACACAACTTGTGTGATAGCACCTACCACTGTTTGTCTCTGCATCGCCCAAAAGTCGACTGGTAGAAAATGCTTATGGCATTAAGTCAGCCTCTGTACATTTCTGTGCGTGAAGTATTAAATAAATAAATTGTATTGTTTATTATAAAATTTTAGTTTATTTTTGATAAGTACAAAAAAAAATCTTAAAGGCTCATCTTCGGAATAATCAGCTTCTATGATTTCTGTTGGGTAATATGTAGTTATTGCAGCATTTTCCTTCGCGTTTTAAACCAGCACGGACTGTGAGAATTGAAGATAGCAAGTTTTAACTTCATTCGGCTTCTGTGTTTTCTCTTGACAACGTTCATCATGCTAAATAATCGCTCAACGTCAGCGTTAGAATGAGGTAAAACTAATAAAGATAAAGCAAATGTGTAACATTTCTTAACAACAAAATCTTGAATATTTTGCGTCAAAATATCTAACTTCTGGTTAGGCAATATTATTTTCGGAACAAGTGTATCAATCAAATTTGTCAATTCGTCATAAAGTTTTGAATGATCTGCATCTTTTGATTCAAATAATTTATTAACTCTGTCAACTTCAGTGAGAAATGGATACATAAATGCAATGTACGCATAATTCACGTCATCTGAATACATTCCATGCAACAATTCTGCTGTGTAACATCTTTCTTTTAATTTGGCCAAATTAAAGTGTGTTTTCAGTTCCAACCATTGTGTATAAATACGTGCAACTGCAGACTCTATAGATAGCCACCTAGTTTGACAAGATTGTGCAATTTTCAAAGGATCATGACCGTCATTGATAAGTTTGTGTAGTTCTTTGCAGGTAGCTTGCCTCGACAAAGAACGGCTGAACCAGTCATATGTTTCTTTAATAATGAATTCGAGATTTCTGGGTAAAAACTGCTTTGTTACTGCTGATACTGCCAATTGCAGAGAATGGCATATGCAGCGCACCAAAACCAGATTCGGCAATTCTCTTTTCAATTTAGCATGTACACCGTTATTAACTCCGGTCATTACCGAAGCACTATCTGTTCCGATGCCCATTAAATTTTGTAGAGGTATATTGAATTTAGCAAGTGTCGCTTTTATGGTGCCAATAATCCCGTCTGCATCACACTCATTCAACACTGGAAAATCTAAAAATGTAGATTTTTTTTTTTTTGTAATTGCAGCTAATAAATAACAATTATTCCCAAATATTTATGAACGGAAACATCGGTTGATTCGTCTGTCAATAAACTATAGGGTTATTCTTTCAAATATTTTTTTAAGTTTTCTGAGAAATAGAGAGATAGAACATTTTTCATAATTTGGGAACATTTTGTCCTATGTAAGTGAATTTTTTCATCCTCCTTGTGCATGTGATTAATCACTTCTCCCATATGGTCCACTACACGTAAGCTGGTGTGTGCCGCTGTAAATAATGCTAGCCTAGCTTCTTCTTTCTTTTTACCCACGCTGTCTGGTTTGAAAGGCAACTTTGGTTGCGTAGCTACAATCTATAAAAAAAACGGAATCTTTTTAAAATGATCATAAAGTAAAAGGAAACCTACCTACTAACTCTTTGAAAGTTGATTTTGACTGTATATACAACATATAGATACATAAAAAGAAATATATGTAGGATCAGGAGTGCCGAGCGGTATATCGTTAGGATTTGGAGTACCCATTATATTGGGATAAACAAGACGGTATGAATAATTACAGGATCTTTTATTATAAGAATAATTACACTTAAAAATAACACAAGAAAATAACACAGTAAATATGGTAATAAGTAGAGAAATAAAAGAAGTTTAAAAGGTATAGTAACAATACAGTTACACGAACAAACCCTTTCGGGTTCCCAGTTCGTATAGCGGCGTAAGCCACCCAAACACAAAGTGTATCGCTCACTATGGGCAAGCCAATACAGCTAAGTAAATATACAGCAGCGCTGTACCAGGTAAACCGACAGTTTTGTCGGGAGCAGGTGCTCTGTATTGAGTCGAATCCGAAGATCGACTGGCTCGAGCATCGAGTGCTCGCTCTTTTATAGGGCGATGCCCCCACCTTGCAATCCCTCCATGACAACTCTGTCCGTTGACGTACCGAAGTAGGTCACGCGTTTACTTGATACAAAACATTCAAATATTATGCTAAATCTAATAAGACTTACATTATAAAGTAATCAAATAATACAAGGATAATTATCGTAAATAAACAATGTTGATTTAACAAAGTAAAACATTTGAAAATCAAAGTAACTGTCATCAGTTGTTTTGAACAAAACTATCGGTCACAAATATCGAAATAAGTTGCCAAAAATCAATTAGTGCGAATACCAAGTACTCCATAAATTATGTACCGATTTATGAAATAATAATTGATAACAAAAACCATGTTAATTAATAATTAGGAAAACAAAACATAACAAATTCTCTGATTACCCACAATTGTGATTGACAACCAACTCCGACACGGCCAGAACTGACGTTCTACACGGCCTCGTGTGATCCTTTAGCAAAAATCTCTTTGTGAATATCGATCGGCCTTTCTGACAAACAAAAGCCTTAACAATAGGTATGTTGAAAAGAAAAATCCTGAATTAGTCAGATAAAATATTATTGTTACTGACTGACAATACATAGCTCAAAAAAGTAGAGACATAGTCTCCCAGCCAAACTCACACCATGGGAGTTGACAAGTAATTTGGAGTTAAATAGACAACCCGCATAGGCGTCAACATAGACAACCCGCATAAGCGTCAAGTTCAACGTCCAAATCCAGGAGTCAACATAGACATCCGATTAAGCGTCAAGATAGACATTACAAACAAGAGTCAACATAGACATCTTGTCAATTCAGCTATAGTATGTCAGCAGTAGATGAATCATCATCAGAGTCAACATTGACATCATCACTAACAGTGACTGGACATTCAGGCATTTTTCGTACACGATCATGGGCATATTTGTAAATTCTATTGGTACTCAAAGATTTTAACAAATACCTGTCACCATCCAATAGTTCTAAAATTCTAAAGGGACCTTTAAATTTAGGATCTAATTTAGTTTGATTTCGTTCCTCATTAGCAATAAGTACAAAGTCTCCAACTTGAAACTTTTTCAAAATAGCTTTAGTCTTATCATATCGTACTTTATCATATTCGGCATTTTTAGTTATACCCAGGGCTGCTTGTTCTCTTACACGGGACAGATTCACTTCTATCTCCCCACTTTCAACAGTCATCAAACCTAGAGGTCTAGCAACCCTTCCAATCAATAATTCTAAAGGACTAGATTTAGTAACCCGATTAGCCGTGCAATTAAGAGCAATTTGAACGTCTTCAATGGCATCTTGCCATGATCGTTCACTGGTTTCAACGGCGGTAAGCATACTTTTTAATGTTCTCATTATGCGTTCAACCTGCCCATTAGCCCTACATGCACCGGTAGCTATTAAATGCAAAGCAATATTATGGGAATCACAAAAATCTTTAAAGTTTTTGCTAGCAAAACAACGACCTTGGTCAGCTATAACCCGAGAAGGTGCTCCAAATAAAGAGATGCTGGACTTAAGAGTTTTAATGCAATTTGCTGCGTCAATCTGGTTAGTATGGTACAGTAAAACATACTTTGTAAAAGAATCGATTAAAACAATGATGTATTCCTTGAGATCACTCTTTCCACTAAGTTTTCCCGTAACATCTATGTGCACTGTGTGCCAAGGTATACTGACTTTAGGTATAGGGTGTAACTCTGCTTGAATTTTACCCGAGTTAGATTTCGAGACTTTACACGTGATACAGTTATCTACAAATTTTCTAACATATCTGGCCATTTTATCAAACCAGTAATGCTCATAAACTTTTTGAAGCGTTTTATCCCAACCTAAATGCATGATTGCTTCATGGATATGATTTATAACAGACCATCTAAAAGCTCTTGGGACAATAGGTAAACAACGAGTTTGTCCATTGCGTTGTATTTTACGGTACAAGGTTCCTGATCGTAATTCGTAACTTTGGGCAAGATCAGAGGAGAGAGAATTATTTTTTAAATTAGAAACGATTGCTAAAATCTCAGAATCACGCTGTTGTTCAGCTAAAAGCCAACTATCAGACAGAGTCGTAATATCGACACGTTTTTGTTCTGCTTTGTCGATTGATTGTGGAAGGGGGTTTCTTGAAAGAAAATCTACGTGGTTCATATATCTGCCTTCTCTATACAAAATTTCAAAATCATAAGCTTGTAGAAAAGCCCACCATCTATGTACTCGGGGCTTTGAGGGAATTACAGTCAGTAACAATAGTAAATCTATGTCCTTGCAGATAATGGTGAAAATGTTTAACCGCGTTAACAACGGCCAAAGTTTCTAATTCATAGGAATGATATTTACTTTTAGTTGCAGTCGTCCTTTTACTATAATATTCTACAACATGCATTTTTTTCTCAACTTTTTGAAAAAGAATGGCACCGTAACCATCAGCGCTAGCGTCAGTGTGTAATTCGATGAGATATTCAGGGTTATAAATCATTAAAACTGGCTCATTAGTAAGAATGGAAATTACTGTTTGCCTAATTTTCTCATGTTCATCAGTCCACTTAAATGTCTGTTTACTGGTAGTTAAGAAGAACAAAGGTTTCATAATCTGTGAGAAGTTCTCCACAAATTTTCTAAAATAAGATGCAAGACCAACGAACTGTCTCAACTGGTGAATTGTTTTGGGTGACTTTAAGTTAACTAAAGCTTCTATTTTACGAGGATTGGGGCGAAGTTCCCCAGAAGTAATTTCGTACCCAAGATATTCTACTCTACGCTTAAGGAAAGAGCACTTGCTAAGGTTTAAAGAAAATCCTGATTTGGACAATGATTCAAGGACTTCTTGTAATCGATGTAAACCTTCACAGGGGTCTCTACTAGGCACCATGATGTCATCGATGTAGATGATCACGTAAGAATAAGCTAACTTACCTAATGCATTAGTTACAGCACGTTGGAAAACACTAGGAGCATTTCGTAAACCAAATGGCATAGCCAAATATTCAAATTGGCCATCTGGTGTTGCAAAGGCAGTGGCCTCAATGCTATCAGAATGAATAGGTATCTGATGAAACCCAGAAGTACAATCAAGGCAAGTGTAAAAGTCTGCTACAGTATTACTAATGAGCTCACGGTAGTAAATGCTAGTCGATGAGGACGGGAATCAAATTTGGAGACAGGGCTAGTATAGTAGAAACAGCAATGTGTTTGACACTCACGCCATTCCATTTAGATGTCAGTGAAGTGACCTGCCGACTGGCATATGCGGCTAGAGATTCTCCTTCTTTAGGTTGGCTATTATGAAGGTTAATGAGGGTAGCGGCAACTGTTTCCGAAACGTCATATCGTGAGAGGAAGAGACTCTTAAAGTCTGTCCAGGTCATGCCTGCATACGATACTTGGGAGAGCCATGCGTTTGCACTACCCTTTAAGGCTTTAGTAAGGGTAATAATAAGAGCGCCACCTTGAAGAAGCTTTTCCGATAGGCAAATATCAACCGTAGTACTCCAAGATTGTGCATTGGAATCTGGTAGGTCTGGGTCAAAATCGGGCAAGCGAATTACAGTAGATGGAGTGTGAGTCTTAATTGCTTCAATTAACTGAGCCATATTTTGGTTCTGAAGCTCTAACATTACTCGCCATGGATCACCAACACCTTGCGATTCCTGGGCTAAACCTAATCCCACTTCTGATGTAGGATCAGGAGTGCCGAGCGGTATATCGTTAGGATTTGGAGTACCCATTATATTGGGATAAACAAGACGGTATGAATAATTACAGGATCTTTTATTATAAGAATAATTACACTTAAAAATAACACAAGAAAATAACACAGTAAATATGGTAATAAGTAGAGAAATAAAAGAAGTTTAAAAGGTATAGTAACAATACAGTTACACGAACAAACCCTTTCGGGTTCCCAGTTCGTATAGCGGCGTAAGCCACCCAAACACAAAGTGTATCGCTCACTATGGGCAAGCCAATACAGCTAAGTAAATATACAGCAGCGCTGTACCAGGTAAACCGACAGTTTTGTCGGGAGCAGGTGCTCTGTATTGAGTCGAATCCGAAGATCGACTGGCTCGAGCATCGAGTGCTCGCTCTTTTATAGGGCGATGCCCCCACCTTGCAATCCCTCCATGACAACTCTGTCCGTTGACGTACCGAAGTAGGTCACGCGTTTACTTGATACAAAACATTCAAATATTATGCTAAATCTAATAAGACTTACATTATAAAGTAATCAAATAATACAAGGATAATTATCGTAAATAAACAATGTTGATTTAACAAAGTAAAACATTTGAAAATCAAAGTAACTGTCATCAGTTGTTTTGAACAAAACTATCGGTCACAAATATCGAAATAAGTTGCCAAAAATCAATTAGTGCGAATACCAAGTACTCCATAAATTATGTACCGATTTATGAAATAATAATTGATAACAAAAACCATGTTAATTAATAATTAGGAAAACAAAACATAACAAATTCTCTGATTACCCACAATTGTGATTGACAACCAACTCCGACATATATATATTTATAAATACAGGTTTAAGAGTGGAGCTGGACAAAGCACGTTTCTTTACAGACACTTTTCCCGCAACCAACACAGAGCCACTGGGTGAGTTGTTGACACATAACGCACGCCCGCCTCAACCGTTGGGCATTTTTGCCAAAAGGTCTCTGGTTGAGGCGGTGTGTGACGTTAATGCGGGTGGCCTGTGTGGTTACGGGAAGAAGCGGAAGGGAAGGTGAGTTAATGGAAAGAAGTTTTTTTACTAGTTGCATACGGAAATTTCGATGAGGAAGAGTAGGGTGATGATAGTGATCAATTATGTAAGAGATCAATACGGAGACGTTCAATAGTCTCCGGAATAATTTTTTGTACCAGATACGTGTTCGTTTCCGCTCGACTGGATACATGGCAAGTAGCTGGTCTTTTTTATCCACCCCACCCATCATAATATTATAGTCTAATATTACGATGGGTTTGGTGGTTTCCTCGAGTGTTGACTGGCCGATGCCATGGTATGTCGAGATCGTAGCAACCCTATTGTTGTCTTTCCATACCAAGACATCGACATCACCCGAGGTAAGACCAACTACTTGCCCTTTCTGCATATTGCCCCTGTCCATCCACAGCGTGTACCCTTTGTGTTCCAGACCTTTAATTAAATTTAGTACAATTGACGGCGTAGATGCCTCCAGTGGATCTTCGTACTGCTGCGGTGGAGATTGGTTCTTCTTATGAGCGTGAACCTCAAACCGCCATAGGTAGCCGGTTTGAGATTCACAGATCTCATAAGTTTTGACGCCTTTACGTGCAACTTTATTTGGAATGAGCTGGCCGATGCTCAGCCAGCCCTTCCACAGCAAAAGACTCTCGTCTAGTGCAAGGTTCTGCGCCGGGGTATACAATTCCTGAAATTTGGAGTTTAAATGTGACAATATTGGCTGTATTTTAAAAAGGCGTGCCTCGGAGCTACCCAATTCTAGCGTACATATGTCCTCGTTATTATTAAAATGTAAACACTTTGATAGTAATATAAAACGGTTGTAGGACATATATACGCTAAAATTGGGGGTGCTGAATACGTCAGGGGCGGCGCACCAGTACTCCTCCAGTCTGGTCTTGACCACTACCCCCATCGCCAATATCAGGCCAAAATAAATATACAGTTCTTCTGGCGTGGTGTCTTGCCAGGAACCGATGCGGCTATTGGGATGGAGGCTGTGGGACTGGAGCATCTGGGTTGCCACCTGCTGAGCGTTCCTGTTAGACTCCGAGGCAATGTGCTCCATAATTTGCCGATCCCATATGTCAACGAAAATGTCATATGGGTCGTCACGTGGAGTTGTCGGACCGACATTAGTTTGGGAGAACGGTTCCCTCCTCGATTCAGGTCGAATCGGGGAATTCGGAAAGTCTCTCCAGTCAAAATTCGTCCATCCCCACGGGTGGTTTGTCGCCGTTAAAGGAACGTCGTCACCTTCGGGCGCAGCGTCATCTCCGGGCGCAGCGTCACCTTCGGGCGCAGCATCACCGGCAGGAGCAGGGTTATGATCTGGGTCAAGTTCGTGGTCGTAGGGTGTGTTATCCAACATCGCTATCACCCTTGGCGTTGGTGGATACTTCCCATAGGTATTGTCGTCGCTCTCATCAGACTCTGGTTCGCTTCCTGTAACAAACGATTTATTGATTTCAAATCTAGTGGAAGACAGAAGTTTGACCATAGCCCCAAACCAAAATAAAATCTGCAGGTACTTACCATAGTTGAGTATTTTTTCCAACTCAGAGTCTTGTAGAGCCTGATGAGGGCGACGAGGTGGGGGAGGGAGAACACCAAGGGCGGTCGACGACGATGGCGACTCAGTAGCCCAGTCACAATCCTCAAACCTGGAACAAAAGCAGTGTTGTAGTACCTATATCTACGGATATTTAGATAAACGAAAAAGTCCGTAAGCAACTTACACTGCCGGCGATGGCACCATTAAAGGTGACTGAGGCGCCGATATTGACAGCGCAGGTGCAGGCGACGGCGCAGTGGACGACGCAGGTGACGACGCAGGCAACGGCGCAGGCGACGGCTCGGCAACAGATGATGCTGCTACTCTGGTAGATGTAGCTGGTAGGTTGCAGGATTCCAGTTACATCTGGATGGACATTTTAAAACAAAAGCTAAAACTTGCACAACCAGGATAATATCTACAACTAACTTATACCAGTAGAACTGTAGTAGTACTGACGGTGGCCACATGCGCTTCTTCTTGGGATGGAGGGGGTCTCAAGGCCATGAGCCATTGGCAAATCTTCGATCTTATGTATCGTGATTCTAAAATAAAAACAATTCAATTGTAATACTCAATACAAAATGAAATAAAAAGAAAGCATTAATTAAGCATTAAACTACCTAACTCTAACTAACTAACTCTGCAATGGTCTCCGGCCCTGGGCGTTTGTGTCGTGGATTGCCGCGACCTCCGCGACCTCTGCCACGCCCTCTGCTAGGCCCGGCAACCACGACGACCTGCTCCACCACCACCCCGCGCCCACTCCCGCTGGCCTGCGAGCTGGGCCCGGCAACAGGGACCACCTCCTCAACCTGCACCCCGGCTATACTATCCCCGCGACCTCTGCCACGCCTGTTACGGCTGGCATGCAACACGCGTACCGCACCCCTACCGCGTCACGCACCACGCGTGCGGGGACGTTCTGACTCACTAAAAAAAGCAACAAAAAAAAATGCAAATAAAACATAGTCGGTTAAAAACATAAATCAAACATAAACCTCTTTTTTAAAGTCGATTAAAAACAGAAATCACCAATTTAAATTTAACATTGAAATCTATGGACGTATATCCATACATTTCGATTATCCGTGCAAAACACTAGAAAATAGCGGTTTTTTGTACCACGTGACCTCAAATTCCCTGTCTGTCAAGCGAGCTTATTTCCGTAAGCGTATTTTTCATTTCAATGTTACGCAAATTTCTTACGGTAAAAGTTAAAATAAATGCATACTAACAATAATACGATACATTACAACTAATGTAGCATCTACAGTTTGCTATCAATTGTAGAATTATTAGTCGTAATACGGCAAAATGCGTCGCCGACCGCGGCAAAATGGCGGCGAACTTGCTGACGATGTTTGTTAAAATAACTGTTTCCGCGTAAAATCTTTATCAAATACACATTCTTGGCAATAAAAACTGTTTATTACTTACCTGTCCATGTTGTATTCACTCAGAATTACAATTAAAGCACAATTAACGAAAATATACGAACTTAAAAAAACACCACGCAACCACTCACTATGCTCTCCGAAACGAACTGCGGGGGGCACTTAAAAATGTGTGTGAACCTTTGTTTAATGTCGTAGGGAAGGGAATTAGTCGATTTATGGCAACGTTGGTTCACAGACTATACATTCGTCCGTGTGTAACCAGTTTAAACATAGATTTTTAGTGATAAAAATGACAAAAACAAACTACTGTCGCAAATAAGCTTTTTCAGCCGATCTGACAGATAATCGTCGAACGTAAATAAGCTTTAAAAGCTTATTGTGACAGATGAAGGCAGCATAAATGGTAATACATTTTATTTCGTAAGCAAAAAGCACTTGCAAAATTCAAAGAAACGCTTTGAATTTTGCAAGTGCTTTTTGGATAATCCATTACTCTTTAAATCTCCATAATGGTTCCTTAAAATTGAACCACATAATTTTCACTTAGCAACTGGACCACAATTAATACAACGTAGTTGATGGGACATTGTCACAAAATGTGTGATATAATGGTATAGATAAAACACAAAAGGCTATAACGCAAACGCAGCGGAATTCGAGAAAGAAACAAAAAACACTGACATCAACCGTCAACTCACTGTCAGTTTAAGCGCGCGCGATCTTGACAGAACTGCAGAGACGCTACCTAACAGGGTTGCCATTACAATGCAATTAATTTATCGAACACAGATCAGGAAAATCGATTTCTTTAATTTCGTTTTTATATTCATTAAAAAATACTGAATGTATTTATAATTAACACGATGAACGTATTATTTAGGTATAATAATAATAAAAGTCAATTGTGAGATGGTAAAAAAGTAAAGAGTAAGTCCCTTTAATTGTATAAAATAATCGATTACATTGGCAGAACAGCTAACTACCTGACACATTTTTATTTAATAAAAGAAAAACCTGGAATTCAAAACATGATTATTAAAAGGATTACTTATTAAAATTATTTTCTTTTCGAAAAGTTTACGAAAGAACTAAGAAGTATTTTTTTTATAAGTTGGAATTTTAAATCTAAAGTGTTGTAGGTAAAAACTTTGTGTCCGTGTAAATTTAGTTTTAAAAGTTGTGTAGGCCGAAACCTGACATTGTTCTTTCAATACAAACATGTTCCACTTGGGCAAAGAAATCAAATAATGCTTTTGTAGGATAGCAGAACTTTTTTTTGTTATTATATTCGTTCATTTGGATATATTTATGGGAACTTTGTAGCTCTTCTGCTTCCAAATGGTTTCTGCAGACCACACAATTTTTGTAAATATGCTTTTTTAGCAAGTTGTGCTATTCACCCACTGCAATACCCTATTGCTGCGCTCCTTTTGAGCATTGGAGTTTGACCCTGTATTGGATCGTCTGTATTTAGGATTTCAATATTTAAATGAACACTGTCAATTTCCTCTCCACATTCAGTTGTGTCAGCTGGATTTTCTAAAAAAAATTTTAGTGATGAAACTATGATAAAAATGACGGTATTTGTCTCCAGCAAAAACCGTAATTTTTTTCACAGTTTGATCCAACTGAATGTGAAGATGAAATATTATTAACTAGCAAAGTTTTGAAAGCTCCTTCAAATGCAGACGACGTGGGCACAATGTTGCTGTAACCATGAGCTCTAATTGCCCCAAAAAAGTTTTCCAATGCGTCTTGATTTTAATTCCACAGCAGTACAGAGTTAATGCCTTTGGATTTTAAATAGTTTACAATTAACTTCAAACCTTCTATGGTTTTGATCCAGCTCGACAACGAAGGCACTACTCCTTGGTTATTGGCGTTACTAACCTTCATAGTTTTAAGTATAGGTAGACTATAATTCTACAATTCGTGGTGAGGTGAGGTTGGGGTCCTGTAAATTTTTCCTCCTCTTATCGCGCTGAAACTGCCATTTACGCTGTCGAATATTTTATCGAAGAACATGAGTAGATCTGCTGTACTTTCTTTTTCAAGGACTCCACATCCTGCAAAGGAGAAAAAATATATTAACACAACTATCACGATGTGGTTAGCGGCAATGAATAATGTGTCACCACTTAGAACTTTGGGCTATATTTCACCGGGACACCATGGCGGCGCCGCCGCCGCCAACAAAATGTATACAAAACTATACAGAGTATCTCACCAGGAGCCCCCTTGGTTGCACAATCATACATATACGAGTATTTTGTTGGCAGCGCGAACTGGCTGCGAGACCAAGACGTCCCAGTGAGATACGGCCCTTAGAAATCGAGTAAAGAAGTTTCGGGATTAACGCAGGCAACACTTGGTGAGCGGTTAGATTACGCACTATCTTTACGCTTTTATTACCTTGGCTCCTATGATACAGCTTCACAGTGTGGTCCGATTTTGCAATGCATTCTTTGCCTTTAATGGTAAACTTAAGGTATTTTGTGATGAGGTTATTTATAGTCACCTAATAAAAGATTAGGTGAGGTGGATCATAAATTGGAAAAATCTTATCCTTATTCACTAAGGATAAGATGTGGCACGTTGTTGCCACGAATTTCAGTCCTGTTTCCTGGTTTTTTTTTATGATAGTCTTCATTTGTTATTTTAATTCACCTATTTTAATGCTTCCATTACAATAATAAAAGGCCAAAGGCTGCTTGTATTTTGTCACAATGCCTCTTATCATAAATACTAATACATGATCGCAATATTATTTTTCAAATATATCACCATTGTCCACAAATTTTGATATTTTGTCATTTTTGCTGTCATATGAAATGCCGGCTCCAATTGCTACCTCATCAAATGTTAAAGAACTGTATTTATGGTTGTTAGGCATTTTAGCAACTCTATTTTTCAAATATTCAAATATTATATCATTGATTCCAACTTTTAGATCTATCTTGTGTAGTAAATTTTGCAGAGTTCTTCTGCTTAGCAAAACACATATGTTGCATAGTAACCGATATGCCTTAGGAGATGGCTTGTATAGAGACAACGCCAAAATTTTCTCATCAAGCGTGAATCGCCTTCCTTTCTTTTTCTTGCCACTTTGAGAGGCTTGCATTTGGCAGAATAACTTCGTTGTATATGACATACTCTTACAAACCAAATTGGATGCAGTTGTTCTTTTCATTTTCTTTGCCATCATGTATTTTGCTTTAAAACACATTTAAATTCCTTATGTTGTGCCAAAGTTACACAAGACCTGAAAAACAAGTTATTTTCTTTAAAAAAATAACAATTAAACTTTAAAGAAGAGATGTAACATATTCAAGATTTTAAAATTATATTAGTAATTAATTAGTAAGACTTATGACTATACCTACTAGTCTACTTCTACTATGTTTAACCTAGAGGCCTGGATCTCCATTCGATTTTAATCATGCAATTCAGTAAATAACTGTTTGACTTATGTCAAATAAATTATACCTACGTATCTTTTGATTTAGTTGTCTTTATTATTTTTCCCTCTCTACATTCAGTTTGGTCAGGTTGTATAACATTTTGATGTTCTGTAAGTACAATATTCATAGTTATCAAATTGCTTATAATGTAAACATGTTTAAATATCTATGGAATAAAAAAAAGATTTGAACATAAAAATATCATGGTGTACTGCCAGCGATTAGCTCCTACAATCAACTTTACCTCTACAATATTAGTATATTTTAGAAGTAATACAAACCTGATGTCAAATCGCTTGATGATGATCGTCCTTAAAACATTTGATGTGGACAGCTTGCTTATAATAGCCTTCATGTTTGTTGAAGCTAGAGCCGACTTATTTATTAAAGCTTCAATGAGTTCTTTTCCTGAAATTTATTTAAATATCTGATTCATCCTGCATTCAAATAATCAACATACAACCTGGTACTTAAAATAGCTAAATTACTAACTAAATATACAAATAAATACAAAAACAAAAGGACACTTAGGCGTCGAAGTATTCGCCCGCATCGCTGTCATCAGGAAACGTGCCCAGAAGACTAGCAGCATTGCCACGTTGATTGGCAACACTTTCGAACGAGGCAACTATATTCTGACTATTCATAAGTGCCTGATATCGGTTTAATAATAAAAATATATTCAATAAATTTTTTGTTTGTAATAACAGACATACCTGATATGTTGAAATCAGATTATTGTAATTGATTTCCTTGGAAGATGTCAAGGGTTGACATAACCATTGCTTCACCAAATGATTGAGCTTGAAAATCTAGAATAATATTAAAATATTAATTTATGATTTGTTACAACAAAATAAATGCATCAATGAATATGTTTATAGTTAACAATTACTAGAATTACCTGGCATATGTAGTGTTGGAATTGCAAAATTAGACAGTCTTCCAGTTGGATACTTATTAATTTCTTCAAAATGTCTATGACAAACACGCTTGTTGCTATAGATAGATAGTCCGATGATCCGATATAGCTACTTCACCACCAATACTTAAAATCCAAGTTTTAACTATCTCTGTTTACGTCTCTGGATTCGGGTATCGGTATAGAGGCACACCTGAAAACATGAAACAATTAGGTGTGTAACTTAAATCAATCACTGGAGGAACTTTATCTCATTCAGCATAGCTTCAGACAAAGTACATATAAACAACATTAAATTTCATTACTTTCTAAACGTTCATAAAAAATATTTCTGACAAAGAAATTATGTACTGCTAATCTACTTGAAACACTTATTTCTAAAGTATATTTTGAATTTTACATTAGACAGTTTCGTATTTTACCACGAAAGGACATAGTAAGATTGCTTACACTGTCTCAAGGCAAGAATAATGGGGTATATTTTATAAAATGTACCATTTTTTTACATAAACGGTTGTATTATTTTTATTTTTTTATTTATTTATTGGATCTCCAACAGGGGCTACCCAATTACATGCAAGTTTACATTGAGCCGAGTAAAATACAGTGTGCGCTTCCAATTATAGGAGAACATATCATTTACTTGTAATCCAGATAAGTACTTTAAGTTTGACTATTTTAAAATATAAAAAAATTAAAAAATAACAACATGAAAATCAGACTAACAGGAAACAAAGTTAATGACATAAGAGATCAATATTAAAAGTAATGTAAATTAAAAGTTAGGAAAGAAAAAAATACCATTTTAGACAACACATAAAACTAACAAAATATTACGACTTAGATACTATGACTAATGTCTTTTTTAAACTTTGGTAATTTACATGTAACATCCAGTTCGTTACGCTTAGATAATTCGTTATAGCTTTGGCAAAACGGCGAGGTTTGTTTTAGATCCCGGTACATAAAAAAGATTGTAGTGTGGAGGCTCAGATGAGCCTCCAGGTACCAGCAGACAGCACACAGCACACCAGACAAGCATGCCAGACAGCCGGCATGTCAGACTTTTACTGACTAAAACCCACCCGTGTTCCCTCAGTTGCCTGTATGCCAGGGGCCGCGGTAACTCTTTCGAACAACCCGCACCCCTGGCAGGCATCGGCCCTTGCGGGCCCCATCTGTTGCTGCTGACATCTTTTTGAGGCGCGCGTGGAACACAACGCGCCGTCGACCCGGGCTTGGTCGTTACCGGACAGCGAGCCACCCATTACTCGCCGTCCGCAAGCCCGTGCCTACGGTGGTCGGGAATCAGCCTGTATCCTCCATTCACATTAATGCACAAGTTATACCGACGAAGAATATTGTTATTTATTTTTCTACTTAAATCGCTGTCCGTCGCTAAGCACTTTAATTTGCGAAATGCTAAATAATCCTATTTTTTATTGTCCCGTATTCGTAATCGTTGTATTATACTTTTATTGTCCCGTATTCTTTGTACTGCCAATTGTATGGTGCGGGCGTTTTTAGGGCAATTGCGGCTGTCACCAAACCTCTCTCGGTATGTTCGCAGAGCTAAAGCTGAGATTCCACGGCATTCGCCGTAAATTAAAATCATGTCTGTGTATTCGCCGTGTACGTTACACGAGGCATTGTTGAACACTTTACACAAACATAGCAAAGTGCCTATGTTCGACGACGGTAGTGCATGAAGCCACAGACCTGACTCCCACTTACCCACAGCCAGCAAGCGCGCACGCTCCGCAGTAGTAGCAGACTTGTTAAGTAGATTGTCTTGTACTACTCTGCAGAGCGGCTGATTCCACCGTCTCTGGGAAAATGGATTATCAGGTAGATCATAGTTCGGGCAAGCGAGTCTCCAGGCATCCATAGCCTCGGTGAAGCACGGCACGTCAAAATTCATCAGTGTGGAGGCTAGGATTTTCCTGATTAATTTCTCAATGCCGTGGACCGAGGATATGAAAGCCGGTAAACGAATACTAGACATTTTGCGGACGCTGAGGCCTCCCATACAAATGGGAAAAGTAGCTTGTGCCCATGCTCGGTCGTCCATGACCACATTTTAGATCGAAGTTAGTGTGTGCCGGATAATTTGGTCCATTCTGTCTAATAGGTGAGTGTGCTTCCATAAATGGGAAGCGCGAAGGAAGTATGTTAATTTGGGACCGAAACAGCAATAGCAAATTAAGGTGATGGCCGAATGCATATTAATTTGGAACAATCTTTCCGAAACGTCGATGAAATTTTGATTTTTTTCCTCAATAAAAACGGGATAAGAATTCTCAAAGATTGGAGACCCAAGGAGACGAAGAGAGCATTTTCAATTATTTCAATATCTGCAGCTATTGCGTTAAATTTGGAAAGTGTCAGATATCTGTCAGTACTGTCTATTATGTAAAGTTCACATTTCGAAAGGTCAAATCAAGGCCAATCGAATGAAGTTCAGTTTTTAATAATTTTCAGTCATTTAAGACCGTTTCTACATCGCCTCCCTAATTTCCATCGCCAAGATAGCAAACATTAAATTTGGAATTTAGCTGTCGAATCAAAATCAAAATCAAAGTCATTTATTCAAATTAGGCTGAGAATCAGCACTTTTCGAACGTCAAAGTACATGAGACAGTCCCCCAAAACGCCCACCCTTCACCACTTCCTAGTGCTTTAGCTGGGAAGAAGAAGTGGCGGAACAAACTCCCCAGCAGCACAGCTGTCTGTTTAGTCGGATAGACTTGATTCTATACATACATAGGCAAAGTAATCAACATTACGAGACACAGAACTTAAAAATTTGTCATTTATGTCAGCTAGCCATGCCAATATACCAACAAATAAAATGAAAAATTAACTCAAGCACAAAAATTAAAAAGTAAACAAAGCATATACCAAAATAAAAGTCTCTTGGTATAAATGGCGTGATAGCTTACATAAGCAGTGCTAGATTATGTTTACAAATGATAACCTTGGACCATCGACGTAAAATAAATAAACAAGTAGGTAATTATTAGCAACAATAACAAAATCATGGTCAGCAAGACGACCAGTCACCACAAGCAGCACCCGTTCACGAGCATAACGCAAAGATCAGCCATTACCCCCCTCGCCATATTTGAGGGAAAGAGGTAACTCGATCCCCAACGCTACCGCAAGCAGTGACATCTACGGGAGCATGACGAACTTGCTGCCGGTTACTCAGGCAAGAATAGAATTATCAATTGTCGAGGTCGCTAGCTAACCATAATGCCATACAACTCTTCATAAAAAATAAAAAATTGTTATGAGTAGAACATGTCAATAACTAATGAAAAAACAGATTATAATTTAAAAAAATACTTAGTCAATAAAAATATATATATCAATAATTATATGAACCCATATAACCTGTCTCTAGGGACGATTCTGGAGAAAGAACATAAACATTGTCTTGAGTTAATCACAGCGACCAACTATTTTTGTCATTTAAATAGTCGTTGATGGAATAGTAAGCCTTATTAAGCCTTTAAACACAGGTTGGACTTTATTTGAGCTTTGAACGCATCAAAAGGCAAATCTAGCAAAGCAGAGGGAAGCTTGTTATAAAAGTTTATACCAAGCCCAACAAATGAATTATGAACCTTATGAAGCCGGTGAAAAGGAGCACGTAGTTTGTCCTTATTTCTAGTGTTTACGGTGTGAATATCACTGTTTTTAGTGTACAAGTGTATATTTTGTCTAATATATAAGATATTGGTAAAAATGAATTGTGATGCTACCGTGAGAATACCAATTTCTTTAAAAAAGTCCCTCAACGAAACTCTGGCACCTAGCTGGTAAATTGCTCGAACAGCACGTTTTTGAAGCACAAATATATTTTGAATATCAGCAGCTTTGCCCCATAGCAAAATACCGTAGGACATAACGCTGTGAAAATAACTAAAGTAGACTAACCGAGCTGTATCGACGTCAGTGTATTGTCTTATTTTTCTGACGGCGTAGGCAGCTGAACTGAGCCTTCCTGCTAGGTGAATAATTGGATGAATGGCTAAACTTAAAATCACTGGCCCGAGGGGGTCACCTTGTTGGCAGCCAACAGCAGATTCCAAAAGGTTGTCCCGATACAGTAATTTAGATTGGTGTCTGTAACATTGCCAAAGGAAACTATAGATTCGGGGTATTTCTTTTTTAGTTTCTGCGAGCAAGGTGTCCCTATTAACTGAATTAAAGGCATTCTTTATGTCAAACTTCAGGATGACCTCTCCATTACCGGAATTTAGGTAGGTGGACAAGGCATGTACGGCAGCCTCACAGCCCCCTTTGGAGCCGTTACCTAGCTGGAGGAGCTGAAATTTTTCCGAAACCACCTCACCATAAATTTTGCAACAAATTTTGGCTGCCATACGCCGTAGGTAGTTCCCACGGCAATAGGACGAATGCCGCCATCCTTCTTACGCAGGGCGCATAGATTGGCCCCGTACAGAACGTCGATGACGGCCTCGTTCACCTTGCCGGAGAGCTTTAGGTTAATTAGAGCCGTGAGATCCTTCAAGAGCAACTCACCAGCTTCCCCGGAGCCTGAACAGATAAGATCCTTTAGGTGCTGAGGACTCAGACCATCGAGGCCGCCAGCGGAGCCGCTCCGGAAGGAACATACGGCTAACTCGCGACCTGAAATGGTGAGAGAGTGATTATCCGGGTCAGGGGGTTCGGGAAAAGAAAGACCACCCGCTGGGGCAGGGTATTTGCGCTACAAAGCTTTCTGGACAACACGGTGCCACCACATCACTACTGCTCCGCTAATGTCACCTTCTACAAGATGGGATATACCTCTTGAAGAGGTATATCGATGTGTCGGTAATTTTAAATCCAAATTATGAGCCGAAACATTACAGTTTTCTTTCATTTGTGCAGTTAATGTCTTTTTGGTTGCCAAATTCTTTTGTACATGTAGGATTCTGTAAGGGAAGCTGAGAAGCTGTTCCCAAGCACTTTGTGAGTTCTCCCGGGCAGCAAGACGAACGCAGCCTCCTAGGTGTTGTGCCACAAGAGGTCTAGCCCCGCGGGGAACTCGCTTTAAAACAGGAACAGAGTTTTGGATTTTGAGAGGGTTTTCCAAAACGGGTCAACAGTGGATATAGCTGGTTTTGTAGGACTAGAAGTTAAGACAGGGTCCGAAGTGAGAGCATTTTGTGGCCTGTGTATTTTTCCAATATGGACATTCAGACCCCGCTTACCTTTGAAAAAACGTGCCTGGGTACACAGTGGACATCTCTCCAGGATGGTCAGCGATGTTGAAGGTTTACAAGCACTATTATCCACCACATCGCTGCTGCCACTAAGCATTTAGATTTTAATTAAATGTTATACCTTAATAAAAATAGTGTAAAAAACAAACTAAACGAATACAAAACTCAACAAACTTGAGCGCCTTCAAAATTTTTGCATAAGGTTTATATTTGGCTTGCGCAAATATTACTGTTTCCGAATTTCGAGTGAAGCTCAAGTGGTTACCATTTCGCCTTCGCCGGAATGCTCACATTCTTTCCCTTTTGTATAATGTGCTTTTCTCCCCTTCCAACCCTCTCTATCTCAAAAATACTTTTCAGTTTCTTTGTGACTCCCACACGAAATTCTTAAGGTCATCAGATAACTTGAAACTTAAAATGCCTATGCATTCCATAACTTTCCTCGACCATTCACTGCCCAGGCCGCTCGTTTGTGGAATGCATTGCCAGTTGTAATTAAACGCGCCAGTCGTTATATGTGTTTAAAAGACTCGTAAAGGATCGTTACCTGTTATTGTGATCTGGTTCTCATATCTAACTGTAATTTTCTACGTAAAGTCATCATTTATTTTCTTTCCTTATATATTTAGTAAGTATGTATTTATGTATCTATTATATAGGATATGTATATATCTGTGTATCTATTTTAATATATTGTATGTTTATTATTTGTGCCAACAACATCCCCATTTTATGTCCAGACCAATCACTGTCCATGCCAAGGCTGCCTGGAACAGAACGCGGAAAGCGATAAGGCCGCCTATTGTATATTTTGTAGCGTACTTTGTTTTTTGTTATGTATTTTTGTGGTGTATAAGTTAATAAAATAAATCATTAAAAACACTAAAATGTCTATGTGACACCGATCACAACGACGGTTGACAGAACGACGCAGTCGCGCTGGCGACCTAAGGCGCTGCGCCACCGATGCATTTTGGCGTAGCCTCGGCAATAGTTGCCTGGAGACATGAACTGGCGTCGCATCCTGGGCGTAGCGTTGAGAGATTACGTCATATTTTTAGTAAGTTGCCAGGTTTTTTCCGTGTTGTACTTCATAAGTATGTAATTTTATTGTTCGACAACAGCAATATTTATTAAGATTTTGTATTAATAAAAAGGTATTCTTTTGACCCCCGCATCAAATTAAATGATTTGCTTTGTTGTAATTCTAATATGAGAAGAAATTATTAAAATTATTCTCTTGACATTTAGGTCAGTCGTTCTTTTTTATTTAAATTATTACATAATATCGCGGTGTATGAGTCAGATAAACGTATCTATATTTTCTCAATTTTACAGGAAAGCAAAAATACTGTGAATATTCGGCTCTTTAAAGTTTACCAGCTTTTTAATAAAGATAAAATACTAGTGCGGAAAAAAAATTCTATGTATATACTCTTAGAGCTTTGAAAAAATTAGAAACTCTTTATTTATATATGCTTACATAGACGCAATATAGATATTTTTTAAATGCCCGATATAATACCCTATTTCAACAGCCCCTTTTTTTCCAATACCTTCGCCTACCAGCAATAACAGAAAACGTTACGCTTTTCTGTCTCAAAATCCAGCATGGTAAAGTTGTAAATTGCAATTCGCCGTTTGTAATAAATTACCTTAGATGATGATGAAGGGCAATTACAAATGGCTTTTTTTTTTTTTTTTTTTTCTGGGTGGGAAATCATCAAATAACTTCTCCCGCTCTGGGTGGAGCGGGAGGGCGTGTCAGACTTTTACTGACTAAAACCCACCCGTGTTCCCTCAGTTGCCTGTGTGCCAGGGGCGGCGGTATCTCTTTCGAACAACCCGCACCCCCGGCAGGCATCGGCCCTTGCGGGCCCCTCTGTTGCTGCTGACATCTCTTTGAGGCGCGCGTGGAACACAACGCGCCGTCGACCCGGGCTTGGTCCTTACCGGACAGCGAGCTACCCATTACTCGCCGTCCGCAAGCCCGTGCCTACGGTGGCCGGGAATCAGCCTGGGATTCCCGACGCCCAGGGCGTCTCCTGCGAAGGCCACGGCTGTGAGGGCGCATGTACTGCATCTCCCTCACGTGCGCCGCCTCCCTCTTTGCGAGCATAACTGCTTCGCTGAAGGAGGCGACTGCCAGCCATGCCCTCTCGCTCCGTACCATGGCCTGGACCAGGGTCGGACGCGAGAGATCGCCGCCGCCGATCACCTCCACGAGGACACGGCGTTGCTCCGCCCAAGCTGGGCAGACCTCCACCGTATGCTCCACCGTGTCCTCTGGGCGATCTTCGCAATGGAAACACCCGGGCGTTTCCTCCCGCCCTATCCGAAACAGGAACCTCCCGAAACAGCCATGTCCGGTGAGGACCTGTGTCAGGCGGAAGGTGAGGACGCCATGCCGCCTCTCAAGCCACTCCTCAAAGAGGGGACTTACCGCCGCAATCGCGGCGTACCCAGCACTTGGTTGCGACAATCGCACTTTCCACGTCGCCATGAGATCCTGCCGGAGCTCTGTCCGCCGTGCCGCGACTTCCCGCGGCAGCGGAGTTACGCCCCGGCGTTTGGCCTCCTCGCGCCACTCCCAAGTGAGCGCGAGGACGTTTGCCTCCAGATCCCATGGCGGTAATCCGGCAAGGAGGCCCGCCGCCTCACCGGAGATCGTGCGGTATCCCCGGATCATCCGGATGGCCATGACCCTATGGGCCGCCTTCAACCGGCGTGCTGGTTGGCGCCTCAATGTAGGCGCCCACACCGGCGCCCCGTATAGGGCCATGGCCCGCACGACCCCCGCGTAGAGCCTCCGGCAGGAGGCGTTTGGCCCCCCTAGATTGGGCAGGAGCCGCTTCAAGGCAGCCCCGGCCCGCTCCAGTCTGGGAGCCAAACGTCGGAAATGTTCCCCGAAGTTCCACCGGCTGTCGAGGACGAGTCCTAGGTACTTCATCGTCGACTCGACGCCGATGTGAACCCCTCCCACCGTTATCTGGGAACCCGTCAGTGGCGCATTCCGAAGACCATGAAACCACATGGCCTCGGACTTGTGCAAGGCCACCTCGAGTCCCAGTTGCCGGATCCTATCTACGATTGTCGCAACCCCGTGTGTCCCTAAGTCGGCCGCCGCCTGGTACGACCTCCCTTGCGCCAGGACTAGCGTGTCGTCAGCGTAGCAAACTACGCTGACGCCGCTAGGGAGGTCGGCGCGCAGCACCCAGTCGTATCCGATGTCCCACAGATGCGGCCCCAGGACCGATCCCTGTGGGACACCGCACGACATCTCTCGCCGGTTCCACTCTCCTTGGTGACCGGGGTAGATGACGGCCCTGTCTGTCAAATAGGCCTCGACCACTCGACAGAGGTAGGTCGGCATCCGGTAGTACCGGAGTGCCTCCCTTATGCAACTCCAGGGCAGGGTGTTGAAGGCATTGGCGATGTCCAGAGACACCGCCAAGACGACCCCACCCCGGGCCACAGCATCCCCCGTCGTGAGGGCTCGCACGCGCATGATTGCGTCCACCGTAGAGCGCCCCCTGCGGAAACCGAACTGGCTCTCCGCCAAATCCGGCCCCACCCGCACCAGCCGCCCGACGAGGCGGTCTGCAATTACTCTTTCAAAGAGCTTGCCCACCTCGTCGAGCAGCACGATGGGCCGGTAAGCGGACGGAGAGTCCGCGGGGCGCCCCTGCTTCTTGATGAGGACCAGTTTCCCCGTCTTCCAGTGACGTGGGAACTGGCCCTCCTCCAAGCATGCGCTTAGGAGCCCTCTTAATTACAAATGGCTTCCAAGTCATATTCAACGAAATGTATATCACCAGAGTGTGCTGACATTTTCGCTTCATCACGATGTCGTCGTGCAGTAACTTTCCTTTTTAAATGTTTTTCGTACTCTTCTTTCTGCTTCTTTTTTTTCTGCGTTCAAATGTTGGAAAGTAAAACATTTGTCACACAAATCTTTCCGTTGTCTATAGTAACCAATATTAAATTCTTTATTAAAAACCATACGGTAATAAGCTATGTCAACAGGTTCTCTTTGCTCTTCACAACATTTACTTCTATAAAGCTCGTACATCTTGACTACATTCAGATCTTGGTCTAAGAACTCTTTTATTGTATCTTTTCGGGAATAGTGTGCTGGCATTCGGGGAAATGATTTAATATGATCTCGTTTATACTACCTACTATCTTCAGATTTTTTATTATGAGGCACGTGTTTGCCCCGTTTATCAGCTTCAACAACATTAGTTTCAGTCAGTTTTTTTAAACAAAACCTCACAAATGTTTCTGAGACACTTAATGTTGCTAAAAAGAATTTTTGACATACCTTTTCCTTTTCTGTGGCTCCTTTTTTTTAAAGAAAATATTTGTTCGTTTAGTTTGTGTAGGTACTCGATTTACTAAGCCTACAATATATTGCCTTTTCTGATTTATATTATCAATGTTCCAAAAAGATGAAAAGATTTCCAGCCGCTCTTCTTCACTAAATCTGGTCGTACATTTTTCTCGACACATCCCCATACACTTCGATTCACCCAAAAATTTTCCTGCTTTTAAAACACCTTTACTGGAGAGGTAAGGTTCACCTTTTTGTCTTCTCTTTTTTCTCAAATTCTTCTTCCATTCCTTGGGCTCCGCTTGACCTCTGCGCTTGCGTTTCCGATTTTGAAGACCAAGTATGATAAACTCAACCCCAGCAATATCGGTAGTATTAGTTTCTATGTTTGTATCAAGAATATTACTAGAATGAGGAATGTTTTGGGTCATAACATCATTTATTTGAACATTATTTCTTGTTTCCGAAATTTAAAAATCACTTGATGATCATCTGGTGCGGGCTCGCCATCATTGCTCGAATGTGATAAATACAAATCCTCATTTAAATCAATAGTGCCACATTTTCCAATGTCAATAATTTTGTGGGTGACGGTCCAGGTTCACCAAAAACAGAGAGAGATTCATTTTCTAAAATTGTCGTTAATCTACTTAAGGATGGTTGAGGACAAGGGCTTAAGCAATTGTTGATTTCTTCAACGGCAGCATTACAGATGGTCTCGATTGGATGAGTAGGTTCCTGAGACAAAACTAAATTATTTAACTATAAAGTAAATAATATCATTGCTGTAGGTATAGGTACTTAATATTGACCCTAATGAGTAAAAAGGGTTTGGTTTTATAACATTAGTAAATTTAAATCGTAAATTCCACACATTTTATAATACAAATCACACAATATTATTATTACTATTAGTATTATCCGAGCTCAAACTCTGTTACACGTAACCTTACCTGGGAATCGAACCCTGAACAGCACGTTTAATGCAAATTAATAACAGTCAAGACTAAAACATAGGTATTAAAGATAACTCACCTGTTCAAAAATGTGATGGAATTCGTCGTGAACCTGAGATGGATCTCTTCGTTCCAACGATTCCAAAATCTTCCAATTTCTAGTGTTTTTCTTTTTTCTATTGAATCACTGTATTATTGTCACTTAAAATCACTATTACGAAGTAAAAGCAAAAAAAAAGTATTCTCCTAACTTCAAATTAGGGGGCTCCCCGCACTGCGTGTTTCAACTCGTTGAGACCTTACATCAACTTTTAGGTGCCAAACTAACGTAAGTTTATGTTTTGTCAATGGACTATAATACTAATCAAACAAAATAGTACTGCCACAAAAACGTAAATCGTAATACATCGTTTTGGCCATTGACTTGTATTATTTATCTAACAAAAATGTTTGTGCCAATAAAACGTAAATACACAAAACGTTACACTGGGTCTTTAAACTAAGCATCAAAACAAATATTTGTAACGACCAAAACAACGTATAAGCTTTTACGTTCTTATGGTTCGTATAATTTTGCCAAACAAAATACATTCTAAGAATAAAAAGATTGTTTTTAGAAATACGTTCCTGTAGCTCTAAAGAGGTAGGTAGATAATTAGAACTATTTAAACGGTATTCATAATACGTTTTGCTGGTTCCATTGAAAATGATTCTTAAGCTATTTCGTTTTTTTGGAATTTGATAAATATTGACTTTACCGTTACGTCGTTTTGGCAATTCATAAAGAACTATATTGTAAACCGTTTTATGAAAAAACAACTTTTTTTGATTTTTTTTTGTAAATACGTTCATCTGGTTCTCATACCGCGATATTGTATTAATAATATCTTGCATGTTACATACACATTTAAAAAAAATCGGTTGTCTGTAAAGTCGGTTTACTGACGATAGTTGAACGTGACAACGTCATAAGAAAATACTGATGGAATAGTTGCATTTTTCAAAATAAAAAAAATATTTGTTTGATAGATATTTTGTATGGATATACACGGTTATTTTTAGGTCGTTCTGGAACCGAAAGTCATAAACTCAATCATCGAACTTGAATCGATTGGGACTATTTTTTTCAATAAATGACAAAAAAAAAAATCACGAAAAATTAAATTTATTGTTTTTTGTGTGAAATAATGAGAACTCGAAGTAACGCTTCCTTGCGATCAATGGATTTATGCGTGTGTAATGTGTGTAAAAATATGAAAAGCGAATTCAGACTTTATTTCTTATCACTAAACGATAAAAATAGAAATTTCACCAAACTAGGTAAGTATTTCCGCAGTTTACTAAAATTATTCTTAGAAACCTATTGTCTCGTGTTCGACTGGACTTTACAAGAATGCACAACCGAATTTCGCGGTTAAACTTAGAAAAATAAGGTCTTAATTCGGTTCAATATTTTCATAGAAAAGGGCACCTCCAACTAATAATGAACTCTGTGTAACAGAGCAAACGATTCATTTTTCTGTTTGAATTGCCTGCCTTTGTGAAGCCGCCGCAAGCATTGTCGCATAAAAATTGTTATAGGCATATTTATTATTTATCATATGGTAGGTAGGTACTTATGCTTATTAAGTACCTATTAGCGCGATTGGTCGGCCCTCGATTCAAGGCAACCGTTGACGTACGTCTAACGTCCTACGTCACAATTCTCAGAATTCGCCGAAAACCTCGTGGCGACATCCGACACCGACATACTTATGACCGCGCTCATAAAAATAGGTCCGTTCGAGTTTTTATTAACTCTTTGGTACTTCAAGTGGTGTTTGTCGGGTTCTTGATTAAACAAAGCATACTATTAGTTGTAAACAGTTTTCTCCTGTTACGTTGTTATGTAATGATATACAATGGAGATAACAGACAATGGCTGAAAGTGTGTTTGTTCCCGTGTTATGATGATTTCTGATAAAATTACGATTTTAATTTGCACGATATTTTGCTTGTTTCTTATTGAATAGACAAGTAATCTAACAACACTATTTTTTTTGGGAATCCTACTGAACATTTGCATAATATTTAAACTCAAACTTCATATCGCGCGGAGGTCAAAGGCCGTTTTGTGCACTCGAACATTCAAAGAACTCTTAAAAATAGTTTTGTTATGTAATATACCTAGAATTTTCTTTAATTATGAGTATGATTTGTGTACATACCATTAAATACACCAGGATACACTTAATTCACTGTGAAACACTCAACACCATCAAACTTCACATAACAATGACGTCACTGAGCAACGGTTTGTTTACGTAACACTTTTTGTCGAAAAAACAGTTTTTATGATGCTATTTGATGCAAATATTATCTAAAACGATGTAATAACTACTTATAAATGAATATTTATCCACTTCACGTCGAATATGCACAAAAAATAAGAAAAAACACTAAATAACTAGAGCCCAACAAGATAACGCCCTATCGAGCGCACGTTCGAAGCGTTACTGTCAACTATTTTTTAAAATTTTGCCACAGAACTTTTATGCGTTTGAATGATGTAGTTTACGAAAGACTGGCTATCGGCCCAAAGAGTTAAATCATCGCAGACGAGATTAAACCTTATTTATATTATGTATTAAGATAAAAACCGCTTGCTTCTGGGTGGTACGATATCGTACCAGCCGGCCTTGAAGGGTGCTCGACTTACTGCCAGCCGGACGATAGCGGTTAAATACAACTCCCAAGCCTACTCGTCGTGTCTAGTTGAATAGGTACGCGTACCTACTAGGTGATTCGTGAATTAAATGTCAAATAATTTCTCTCGTTTACGAGATGCGATAGTGGTAAACACCGTGCCGTGCTTTCGATACAACGAGATGATGGAGGTAAATGAACTTACACCAACCTAAATCGTACATGAAATGAAATACCTACTTGTAGGTACACATGGCTACACCTCAAGTTATACATTTCCAGTATAAGCTGATCTCACATTGAATAGGATTTCCGTACAGTGCAAGATCAGCGTAAACTGTAAATGTATAGCTTGGTGTGTCGATCGATAGCCGTGCATACTTACTTGCAGCCGGTTAATTGTCCGACGTCCGTTGACCCACCGCGGGCGCGCTGAACTAACGCACACGCACAGCTGTGCCGCGCTACGTCATCACCGAGCGGATTGCGTACGATCTTGCGTTTATGAATGAAATAGTGGAAGCGCTACTAAAATTTAACTCGAATGACAGAAAAAAAGTGATAAATTTCTAACTTCTATAATAGATTCCTTAAAAAAAAAAAATAACAATGCCAATAGTGACTGTTACTCGTCTGGAGTTACTGTGTTTCGGCTCCAGAACGATGTAAAAATAACCGTGTAGAGAAGGAGGTAAATGGAAATCACAATTGAATTGATCAAGTTACATTGTTTGATATAGGAGAAAATAGTTCTCTTTGACGGCTGGCTGGTCCAACCTGTCATTTCAGACACGTTGTTATGATATGTCGAAGATTTAACATTCATGTTTTAATTTTTTGAAATCATAGCTACGCTCGATAATTATTTCGATTGAATAGTAAAGCCATTGATTTTTTACTCATCGTGAAATAGTTCTGTTAACTTATTGTTATAGTTTTGTCAATTATAGCATAACCTACAATCGCTGCACTAGCGGACCGATGCTATTTATTTTAATGATGAAAGCACGAATATTCGACAATACCGAACATATATTTAATATCGAAAGAATCATTACCTTTATCGCCACAATTATCGTTGCTATAAACAATTGACACCACATTCACTTGTCACTGCACTTCATACTTGACGAAAACATGTAAATGTATTATTGTATAGCAGTTGTCCACGCGGACGCACAGTGGAACGAATGTATGGGAGCGGTTGGACGTAGACATGTCCGAAAAAAAAGAGTAAAATTATGCCAAACTAATGATGCCATCTTATTCGATTACTTAATGCCTTCATAACTTGTGGTGATGAATTTCTTCATAACTCCCATATTTCGGGAGTAATTTGAGAAAATGTGAAATTTTACTATGAAAATGAGTGTATCGAGCTCTCTCCCTCCTGATTCCGGGCTTGTTTCAAGTAGCGGTCTCTAATATCATAATGCTAATACTAAGAGCTATATTTAATACTAAGACACATAGTGCGCCAAATGTGCACTTTCTGGGATAAAGAGTGATGTTTATTTTATAACACAATTTTTTTATTTTTTGTTTATTTTGTTGATTAAAACCGTTTTTCTAAAGGTTTACCTTATTACAATAACATTTCTGAGCAGCCAATTAGAGAAGATATAAGCTAATTAGGATATATAATTAGGGACTTAAGGTTTACATATAAAACTGATGCACTAATGATTACTGATAAGAACATTGCTATTATTTAATTACTAAATGGCTCTTAATACACTAATTTAGCATGCATCATTTACTAATTATCACAATAACTAATTACCTTGCAATATTTAACAAAGGATACCTGGGATACCTGGATTTTATATAAATAGGTCACTATTAGTAACTTTAAAATCAGTGTTGATTTACACCTCGTTGTATCCAAGCTAATCTCGCAATGTATTTTCCAAATTTTAATACAAATCTTGATATTCACGTTGCTTTATGCGCACGCGCACATAAAGATTTACGCGACTTTAACTATTTGTTCAGTGTTTTAAAAGATAACAGTTGTGTTCAGTTATGTGAAAGTGCTGAAACAAGTTTAAAAGACTGGTGTCGTCGATTTTGCTACCGCATTTATGCAAAATGGACACAGTCTGGAAGAAGCACAGATAAGTTTCGGAAGAAACATGAGATTTGGCTACAGGCTGCAATTCAATGGCCGGAATTACAGAATGAAAATATGGAACCTTCTACAGAAAATATAAGTGACGTCATCGAGCCCATAATTTCTCCTGCTAAATCTGATGCTTCAACTTGTACACATCCTAGTCCTCGTAAATCTTTTGAGGACCTTAGTAACCGGCAAAAAAGAAGACGCACTGAAGATAGTCTTTCATGCAGCAGTAGCAGCGCTGAAATTATGTTTTCGGCCGAAAGGGCGCTTCAAAAGGCAGGACAAAGCGATACAGCTTATGTTATGAAATACTTGACGGAGAATCCAGAAGAGGCCTCAAAAATCAAAGCCTTCATTGAAGGTAAATCAATTCAGGTACGGGAAATATCCCCTTTGAAGGCATTGGCTCTTTATGTATCGATGAACTTATCGAAATGGCGCTATAACACTCTTCGGGATTTCAACACTCAAGAAGGAGCTCTTCAATACCCGAGTTACTACATGTTGGTTAAAGAAAAAATTAAGTGCTATCCGGCCAAAGAAGATCTCACAGTTACAGAGAGCTCTGCAAAAATCAAATTACAAGCCTTGATGGATTTAACCTCAAGAAGACTTATTAGGTCGTTAGAAACCCCTGTTGATCCCAATCAACAGCTCGTATTGACCAGCAAATGGGGTTTTGACGGATCATCTAGCCAAAGCATTTATCATCAAAGGACGAGTGAAGATGAGCAAATCGATCTTGCTAGTAATTTTATGATTAGTCTTGTACCACTGCGGCTCGTCTCAAAAGGTGTAACAATTTGGGAAAACGAGCGACCATCTTCCACTTCATTTTGCCGGCCAATATTGTTTAAGTTTATAAAGGAAACCAAAGAAAATGTGCAGAGAGAGATGGCTGAAATCGAAGCAGAGATTGAAGCCTTAACTCCATCCACCATCACTGATGGAATTAGTGTCAAACACCAACTGCTGTTGACAATGATTGATGGTAAAATTCATTCCATTATATCCAATACAGCAGCTTCAGTGTGTGACATATGCAAGGCTTGTCCTAAAGAAATGAATAATTTAGAGTTAATCAAAGATAAACACGCAAACGAGGACATGTATAAATATAGCTTAAGCACCCTTCACGCTTGGATTCGCTCAATGGAATGCTTATTACACATTTCCTACAAATTAGACATAAAATCATGGCAAGTAAGGGGTGATATAGCAAAAAGGCAAGTTGATGACAGGAAGAAAAGAGTTCAAGAGGCTGTAAGAAGAGAAACGGGCTTACTTCTCGATGTTGTGAAACAAGGCAGTGGATCCACCAACAATGGCAACTCGGCAAGGAGATTTTTTGAAAACTACACTAAATCTGCTGAACTGACCGGAATAGATGCTATGCTTTTAAGAAAAATCTGTGTGATCTTGCAGTGTATTTCATCAGGAGAGAAGATCAACGTAACTAAATTCCGAGAGTTCTGCTTTGATACTGCTAAGCTTTACGTGGAGTTATACCCATGGTATTATATGCCTTCTTCACTTCATAAAATTTTAATGCATGGGCCAGACATAGTTCAGAACATGTCAATTGTGCCCATTGGTTTTCTATCCGAAGAGGCATCTGAGGCTAGAAATAAAGATTTTAGAAAATATAGAGAGGGGCATTCTCGAAAGCATAGCAGTATCTCATGCAATGAAGATATTATGCACAATCTTTTACTGTCTTCTGATCCACTTGTTACAAGTATCCGTCCAAAAGGAAATAAGTTTGTAAAAAAATCTTCTTTTAAGGAATTTTATGAGCTTACGGATTCTGAGAAAAGTGATATCGAATTTGTTAACATAAATGATTTAGCGGACATCGATTCTGAATTTGAATTAATTGATGATGATGATGATGACGAAGATAATTAAATGATGTTATTGTTTTAAAATGTGTAACTTAGTAAATTAGAGCTTACATCTTAATTATTTATTGTACTTTTAATGAAACTAGGTAATTTATTATCAACTTACTTAAAAGTCATACTCTCATCAGTTCTTGTGAATATTTTTGTTAATATATATTTCTGTATATATATATAATATATTTATAGACCTCTTAATAAGTCTGTCTGCGGTTTAAAGTAAATACAAATGGGGAAAAAACGTTTTTTTTTTTAAATTTTCATTTCCTTTTATCCCAGAAAGTGCACATTTGGCGCACTATGTGTCTTAGTATTAAATATAGCTCTTAGTAATAGCATTACGATATTAGAGACCGCTACTTGAAACAAGCCCGGAATCAGGAGGGAGAGAGCTCGATACACTCATTTTCATAGTAAAATTTCACATTTTCTCAAATTACTCCCGAAATATGGGAGTTATGAAGAAATTCATCACCACAATTTATGAAGGCATTAAGTAATCGAATAAGATGGCATCATTAGTTTGTCATAATTTTACTCTTATTTTTCGGACATGTCTACGTCCAACCGCTCCCATACATTCGTTCCACTGTGGGACGCATCGCTCACTCAAGTGAGCGAGTGAGGAGAGAGACAGATGTCGAACGCTGCCGAACGCGGAGGCCGATTGTGCCTCTTTGTCGCTCGTTCCGCGCTCTCGCTTGCACTTCAAGCCTTAAGGCGACATTAAATGACAGCGACCTACAGTGAGTGGGAGGAGCTTGCGTCACCCCCTGCGACCCCACAACTGCAACCGCGTAATTTCATAGGATAACCATACGTTTCAGAAGGTGAGACAATCCTGCGTGATTTTTGATCAGCATCAATATTTTTTATGTATTGATAAATAAGGTAATATTCTGATAAATTAAGATTGTAATCATAGTATTTTATAGCTTGCTTTGATTAAATTGGTTTATATTTTTACGTAAGTAATCATTTCATAAATAAGAAATAGTAATTAAATATAGACCTACTTAAAATATTAACAAAACATGACAAAAACATAAAACAAAGATGTGTCATCTGTGTCCGTCTATGACCATAAATGAACTAAAGAGAATAGGTATGTAAGGATTATAGCAGTTGATGTTGTTGTTTGTTTAGGTACAAAGATATAAAATGGTGAAATCAAATAAAAATATGTGATTATTAGCATGGATTTATTTAAATCACTTTAAAAATCCTCAAAATTGAGTACATATACAGAATCATTCATGCAATGTTTGTGATTGTTTATATCACAAAGTGTCTCTTGACTGTTTATATTGCCTTCCGTTGTCATTGCACGTTTTTTTATTTGTTTCTTTTTATTCTCTTTTTCCTGTTTCCGTTTTCTTTTGCGTTCCTGTATGGCACTAACTATGTAAGAGGGGTCCCTCATTATCATGTTCCTTGTATGTCTTGGATCGACCAGTTCAGGAAGCATGCAATCTGTGTAAAATTTAATCAATTTATCTTTCATTTTAGTGTCCCAAAATGTGTCATCCTTGTAAATCACTTCAGTTTTCACAGGAAAATTTTCCCCAGACCAAATACCAAGGATACATTTTGATTTGCCTGTTATATGTAGTTGGCCTTGTATTTGGTACCACCAATTATGTTCTTTATTTATTTTGTTATTACTATTTGGTAGATTTTTATAAAACAATATTTTTTTTTCATCAATCGTTTTTTGTAACCTTAGTTTGTAAGCTGTAATTGGACATTTTATTTCCACAATAGTATTTTCATCAATAATACCGTCCGGCGATGCGCCTAGAAATGGTATTTCTTGATCCAGAAAAAGTCCACATGGTTCTATTGTAACATTCTCTTGTTTTGCGAGCTGTACTTTTGCGATATCTTCGTTATCTTGTCCATGTTTGATAGAATGGACATGTCCTAGCGACTCTTTGTACAAAATATCTTTTACTAAATTGCAGCAATTTACGTCAGTGTCTTTTTATAACACGTCCAAAATTGGAAGCGGTCAAAATTCGTCTCCTTAATTCTAACCGCTCACTAGAACCACTTTGTAAAATAGTATTCCTTGCTATTCAATTTCCATTTTTCGAACTTTCCACCAAATTATTTAAAAATATTTTTTTGATGCTTCTAACATCTCATCAGGTTTCGAACATTGGTCTCCATAATTTCTTGAACTATCAGTATTGTGGTCATACAACCTTCTCTTTACTCTGTGATACTTTTGTGCTAGTTGCAAGCGTTTTTGTTTGCGCATTTCCAACTTTTTTAATTCACCCCTCGTACTCCTGCCTATAATTGCTGTGCCGGACGGGCGTGATCGCTTGGACGCGAGGGGTGTGTGGTGAGGGTGTATGCCTGTCCCACTGTGTGTGTAGGGCTCCCGGTCCGCGCGGCGCTGACGTCCTGCACCTATAGATTCCAGATATCTTCAGGGCGGCTACTATCTTCCGGGCTTCATGACGTTACCATATGTACCAGTGTTACGACTCGTCTCAAAGAAATTGTTTCCAGACTTTCGTCTAGCAAGGGGGTGTTTTTTGACTCCGTTAAGGGGGGGGTGCCTTACCTGATTAATAACACACGTTTTTTTATGTTTTACAGGAAGCAATTTCAGAACACTACTTGAACTATATCTATTAATTAATTTAAGAATTAAATAAAAAATCTTGCCGATGACTACAAATTGCTAGAAATTACACGTTTACTATCGTACTATGAATCTTTACCGTAACGAGAGCCGCAAATTGCTTCCTGTTTTTAAGTTTTATTTGTTCTAGATTTCATTACATTTATGACGGAATTATGCATATAACATCTCAATTTATTAAAATATACAAGGCATGTTACATATGGTTGCATTCCCCATGAAATTCCCCGTCTCCTGAGATATCCACATCAACTATATCTTTCCATACTGAAAGAATGTTTCGAGGAAACCCGAAAAAAATTCTGAAAAATGTTAATAAATTTATTTTATAAGTTGATTTCCTCGAAAACTACTGAACGGATTTCAAATCCAATTATAGATATCTCAGGCTGGTCTGTAGACCTAAAACAATCTGATATTTAAAACTATACAACTATGGCTTTCAGGGCGTGACGCGCCCTGAAAGAGGGTTAGCAAAAACACAAATCTTAAGAATTACTTAACTAAAGTAACACGACATACAAACTCAATTAAGTGGGCTTTATCTTAGGTTTACATTATTGAAAGTTACGTCCAGGGCTAGGTCTCGGTACTAGGTTACCTGGACGCAACTAAAACTATAAGTTACTGCTATATAGCCCACTCAAATGAGGTTTGCAGGGGTGGTACTTACGGTTATCTTATACTAGCCGCTTAGTCACTACTGTTTATTGGTTTCACTATCACTCTTATCACTATGAATCTACGTTAATGTCAAAAACAAACTATTTAACTATGTAGTGACGCATCGTCGCGAACATCTCTCCCGCCGTGCAGTGCAGTGACGACTCGTAGCGATGCCGGTGCGGCGCTGCATCGCACCGGTGAGCGATGACTGGAGTCGCGGCGCTCGCCGCCGCGACGCCTGCTGCCACGACGCTCGCCGTCTCAGCGCACGCTTTCGCGGCGCTCGCCGCCTGAGTGCTCGCCGTCACGGCGCTCGCCTCAAGGCGCCCGCCACGGCGCTCGTCGCGCCTAGGCGCTCGCCGCCTCAGCGCTCGCCGTCGCGGCGCTCGCCTCAAGGCGCTCGCCTCAAGGCGCCCGCCACGGCGCTCGTCGCGCCAAGGCGCTCGCCGTCACGGCGCTCGCCTCAAGGCACTTGCCTCGGGGCGCTCGCCGTCTCACTTGGGTAGTGGGACGAGTTTCTTCACCGGACGCTTCAAGGTGCCGCCGGCAGTGCGCACCTCAGCGGTCCGGACTTCTCCGTCGGCCCCGGGAAACAGGGCAACTATACGGCCTCGCGGCCATGTGTTGCGAGGCAGCTGGCCGTCTGCGATGAGGATGGGATCGCCCACCTGCAGTTCGGGCCCGCGGGTGTGCGGCTCCCGCCGGTTTTGAAGCTCCGGCAGGTACTCTCTGACCCAGCGACGCCAGAACATATCGGCGAGTACCTGGGATCGTCGCCAGAGTCTCTTGCTGTCCACGTCTCGCTCGGTGAACACGCCGGGTGATGGTAGTCTCGCCGATCCACCGAGCAAGAAGTGGTTCGGTGTGATCGACTCGTCGTCTTCGCTGTCTACGGAAACATGTGTTAGTGGTCGGCTGTTTACAGTGTACTCTGCCTCACACAACAGTGTGGACAACACCTCTTCGTGCGGGTGTTTTTCCAGGAGCACAGTGCACAGCGCGGACTTCACGCAGCGAACAAGGCGCTCCCAGGCGCCTCCCATGAAAGGCGCTGAGGGCGTTATGAAGCGCCATACGACGCCTCGGCGACTGGCCTCCTCTCGAGAGGCCTCTCGGAGCTCCTTGTCGGCACCGTGCATGTTGGTGCCGTTGTCGGAGTGTATCTCGGCGGGGCAGCCCCGACGAGCAGCGAAGCGGCGCAGCGCCAGTATGGCGGCGTCTGCGCTGAGGCTGGCGGCGATCTCGAGGTGGACGGCTCTGGTGGTGAGACACGTGAATAGGGCTACGTACCTCTTCTGATGTTGCCGTCCGACTGTGACGGACAGTGGGCCGAAGTAGTCTAGCCCGGTGTACGTGAACGGCCTCTGGTGATGTGCCAGGCGCGTTCTCGGATGGTCGCCGGTCGCAGGCACGGTTGGTTGTGCCTTGCGAATGCGACACTGCAGACATCGTGACAGCACCCTCTTCGCTGTTGGTCGCATCTTCACGACCCAATAATGCTGTCGTACCTCGTTGATAGTGAGTTCTGTCCCACTATACTGCAGGCTACGGTGTGTCCAGTCTATGTATAACTGGGTAATGTGATGGTCGCCGTGTAGTATCGGCGGACGCTTTACATCGTCTGCTATTTGTTCGGTAGCGGCTATACGGCTCCTCAGTCGTATGACGCCATCTATGATTTCAATTTGCAGCGGCCGCAGTCGACTATCTTTGTCTAACGTCTTCTGCTCTCGCAGTCTCGCCATTTCTAGAGCGAAAGATTGCTGCTGCACGACCTGTACTAGTAGTTTCTCCGCTTCGTGGAGGAACTCTGCTTCTATTATTTGCCCTTTTGGTCGAGAGTTGGATGTTTTTTCGGTTCGCTTCGGAAGAGGGGGCGCCGCTTTCTTCTGTTGTCGCCAGTCAGGATCTCGATCAGCGTTCTTTCTAGTTCTTTTATAGAACGTTTTCTCCCTTGATACTCTGCACAGAGATACGAAACGTAGAACGCTCGCCGTCGCACGGAGAAGTCTTTCCCACCTGGAGAACCTTGTCGGGTCTGGTATGGCTTCTGTTAGCTTTCGATCGTCTGTTTCTTCGACGGCGGTGAGTGCTCTCTCTTCTCCCGTCTCTTCTGCGACCGGAGGATTCTCTGACGGCCATGCTGATGGCTCCTCATACAGGAAATTGGGGCCACGATACCACTCATGTTGCGAGTCGAAGTGGTGTGGCACGTCACGAGTAGCTACGTCTGCGATATTCAATTTCGTAGGTACCCATCGCCAGTCTTCGACTCTACTATTCTCCTCTATGGCGGCTATACGATGAGCTACGAACGGCTTGTAGACTCGCGCTCCTCTTCTGATCCACGTCAAAATGGTCTTGCTATCTGACCAGTAGGTCACCGATGCGGGCTTGATGTCGTGTTCACGTATGACAGCTGCGGCCACGCGGGTTCCCATCACCGCTGCCTGCAGCTCGAGGCGGGGTATTGATTGCAGCTTCAAGGGAGCTACCTTCGCCTTTGCCATGACGAGGCTGACTCGTTGCTTGCCGTCTGTTGCTGTAGTTCGCCAATACACCGCTGTCGCATATGCCATCTCACTCGCGTCGGTAAACACGTGGACTTGTGTCTCTACCGCGTCGCTGTACCCCGGATAGCATCTTGGTAAGTTGACGTTTCCGAGCTGTAGTAGGTGTTGTACCCAACTTTTCCATTGAGTCGCTAGGTCTTGGTCTAACGGCTGATCCCAGTCGACTCCTCGCCTCCATGCCTCTTGCAATATTTGCTTGGCGCGAATGGTTACTGGTGAAGCGAGTCCGAGCGGGTCGTATAGAGACATCACTATTTTCAGCGCCTCCCTTTTTGTGGGCGCCTCTTTATCTAATATGCCTCTTGGTAGGCGTGCGAGCGTGAGGTTGAAGCCCAACGTATCTTCATTCGGTCTCCATATTAGGCCGAGTATCTTCTCTGTGTCATCAGTGTTTCCGATGCTGACGACTTCTGTTCGGATCTGTTTCGGATCTATATTTTCCGTTAACTGTGTGCTGTTTGACACCCACTTTCTGAGTTCAAACTTCGCCTGTAGGTGAATATTTTTCACCGTAGTTGCAATGCGCGTCGCTTCTTCGATGGTCTTGTAACTATCGAGGTAATCATCCATATAATGATTCCGAATTATGGCTTCCACGGCATCTGGATGCTCATCTATATGCCTTTTCGCGTTCCAATTCTTCGCGAAAATGGCTGTGCACGGCGAGCTCGCCGCACCGAAAATGATGGACGTCATACGGTATTCTTCCGGCGCCCCCTCTCTTCTATTGCCTCTCCATAGGTATCGGAGCGCGTCTCTATCCTGACTTCGCACCTTCACCTGCATAAACATCTCCGCTATGTCACCAGAAATGACTATGCAGTGTCTTCGGAACCTCATCATGACGCCGGGCAGGGACTGTAGCAAGTCCGGTCCAGTGAGAAGGAAGTCGTTGAGTGACAGCCCTCTTGATTTGGCAGCTGCGTCATGCACGATGCGGAGCTTTTCAGGTTTCATGGGGTTGAATACGTCGAAATGGGGTAGATACCACGTTCTACCCGGTGTGCTCGTCTTGGGCGCCTTTTCTGCGTAACCCTTCTGGATGAGAGAGTCCATCTGTTCTGTGTATCTATCTCGAAGGGCGGGTTTGCCATCGAGTTTTTTCTCTATTGAGACGAGCCTCTTGAGGGCTGTCCCGTAACTATCGGGCATTTCTATGCTTTCATTTTTCCACAGCATGGCTGTTTCTATGTGACCATCTTCTAACTGTTGAGTGTGACGACTCAAAATATCTTCCGCTTTCTTCTCGGGATCGGAGTCTGGTCGTCTCGGGTTGATGACCAGTGATTCTAAGGCGAAGAATTTGCGAAGCTGTTCATCTATGTCTTCATTGCCCGCGGTGAGACGGTTGACGTAATGCACCTGCTGACCCAGGATTCTGGTGTGTGCGCCGTGTAGAGTCCATCCCATCGTCGTGAGTGACGCAACGGGTTGGTTCTTCGGACCTCTGCGGATCTCACTGGCCAATAATAGGTGCCAGTTATCTTGACCGATGAGTATTTTCGGCGCGCCAGTGTCGTATATCAGCTGCTGCCTCAGGTCATCCAGATGTTTGCAGTGCGCGACGTCCACTTCACTGACTGTTTGCGGGGCGAGGTTTAGCTTCGGTATGGTGCGCGCTCTGAACGGCACCCTATTCTTCAGCTGGCTCGCAAGAGTGACTGTGATTCTTCGCGAACATGGAGTGTCGATCGTGGTATTGCCGATCGCGCCTATTTTCAGAGGGTCTATTTGGCCTTCTGCCCCGACTTGCTTCGCTATGTCCTCGTCGATCAAGGAAACGGTTGATCCATCATCGAGAAGTGCGAATGTCGATACTTCTCCCGCCGGTCCAATTACTCGAACCGGAACCATCTTGAGGTAGGCGTGGCTTGAAGTCGTTCGTGAGCTGGCCACTGTCTCCTTTGACTCCACGTTGTTAGACTGCTCCTGAGTAACGGGCTTTTTGCTCTCTGCAGCGGGCTTCTTATTATAATGAAGAAGCTGATGATGCGTGGCTGTACACCCCTTTACGTCACACTTCTTCGGTTTGCATTTGTGATCGGGACGACGGCTTCGCAGGCAACGGAAACACAGGCTAAACTTCTTAGCGAGCTCCCATCTCTTGTCACTGGATCCCTCTTTGAACCTCTTGCAATCAGGAGCTTGATGTCCCTCCTTCTCGCAAATACGGCATTTTTGGGCCGACTTGTCTACAGCTGTATGGGTCCTTTGTGTGACACGCTTGCTCGTTGTTGCCTCAGCAGGGCCGATGTTCTCAGGTGGAGCGAAAGCACTGCAGAAACGAGCTTGCTCTGTGATGAATTCGCTGAATAGCGTAAGGTCCGGCAGCGACTGGTACTTTTCGGTGTACGTCCTATACCACTGTACACGTAGGGAGTTCGGCAGCTTCTCGGTGAGCGACCGCATCAGCTCAGCGTTGATCAGGTAGTGATCCTTCTTCAGCGCGCGCAGAGTGACCACACCGCTTCTGACTCTACTTGCGAAGTTGCAGATATCTTTAGGTGCTTCGCCACAGCGCGGCAATCCGCGCAGTCTGTCTGTTTCCGCTTGCGCGATCGAATCTGGACGGCCGAACTGCAGCTCGAGTTCCCTCATGATGTCATCTGGTTTGGCATGTCCGATGAGTTCTGAGCTCACTGTCTCTAGCGCTCGTCCCCGTAGGCTTCTTCTAAGTCTTGCTGTGTTTTCAACGTCGTTGAAGTATCTTCGAGTTGTCTCGTAGATGGCACGAAATGAAAGCCATTCTGTATGGGCCCCATTGAAGTTCGGTAAGGTCATGATGACCTTCGACGCCGAGGGGTGGTTCGGTGTCCCCTGTTCTGTTTTCCTGTCGGCTAGCGACGCTATAGCGGACGTCAACTCCGTTATGAACGGACGGAGTGAGTCTTCCCCCTTGGCTTCTATTTCCCTTGGTGGGATTCGATTCTTCACTTCATTCGCTGTAGGATGCGGCAGTGGTACTTGCTTATCGAGGTCCACTATAGTTTCGAAGTCCACAGGGGGGGGCTGTTGCTCATGGCCTATATCACTATTGTCCCCCTCGGCGGCGTTGTCCCTCTTCTCCGGCTCAGGCTCAGGTGCCTCTTCAAGCCAGGAGCGCACGTACTCATTGTTTGAGTTTCTATCATCCATGTAACCGTCGGAATCTTCTTCCTCGGCTCTCTGAAGTGCTAATTGAGCAAGTTCCAACTTAATCTTCAATAAGTCTTCACGTGCTCTTGAAATTTTTCTATGTGACCGCGTCGTTCTATTCGTAGTCGACTGCGGCCTGCTATGTTCGGTACGGGCGTCACCCCGGGTAGTCATCGGTAAGGTTCGGCTGTAAGTTTCATCTAGTGTTCTTTCTATTCTGTCTGCAGGCCTCAGTGCTCTGTCTGCAGGCCTCAGTGTTCTGTCTCCAGGCCTCAGTGTTCTGTCTGAAGACTGCAATGTTCTATCTGAAGACTGCAATGTTTTATCTGCAGGCTTCAATATTCTATCTGAAGTTCCTTCCTTTCTGGTTCCCTTCCTGACCGTGGATAGCCGTTCGGCTTCTTCAGACCGCGCCCGTGCAGGTAAGTCTTTACTTGTCCGCGGAACTAGGGGGCACTGCGGCGGTGGCTCGGCCCCTTCAGTGGTGGATGGTGAATTCGGTGGCCGCTCATGGCAGATGGCCGACCTGCTGCGGCCTCTGCTCACCTCCACTGTCCAGGCTTCAGGGGCCTTGCCTTGCGATCTCGTTACCGGCATGTTGAATTCGGGTCTTCAAAACGGATCTTCGAAACGGATCTTCAAAACGGATCTTCAAAACGGATCTTCAAAACCGGATCTTCAACGGAATCTTCAAACCAGATCTTGAACGGAATCTTCAAACCGGATCTCGAAAACGGATCTTCGAAACGGATCTTCAAAACGGATCTTGAAAACAGATCTTCAAAACGGATCTTCGAAACGGATCTTCAAAACCGGATCTTCAACGGAATCTTCAGACCAGATCTTGAACGGAATCTTCAGACCGGATCTTGAAAACGGATCTTCGAAACGGATCTTCAAAACGGATCTTCAAAACCGGATCTTCAACGGAATCTTCAGACCAGATCTTGAACGGAATCTTCAAACCGGATCTTCAACGGAATCTTCAAAACAGATCTTCAAAACCGGATCTTCAACGGAATCTTCAAAACAGATCTTCAAAACGGATCTTCAAAAACGGATCTTCAAAACGGATCTTCAAAACCGGATCTTCAACGGAATCTTCAAAACAGATCTTCAAAACGGATCTTCAAAACGGATCTTCAAACGGATCTTCGAAACGGATCTTCAAACAAAATCAGTCTTCTGTACTTCAAAGTATTCTTCAGGGATAAGTCTTCAGGAATAAGGCTTCAGGCTCTGACGTAACTCTTCAGTGATAAAACTTCAGAAATAAGTCTTCAGGAATAATCCTTCAGGAATAAGGCTTCAGGCTCTGACGTAACTCTTCAGTGATAAAACTTCAAATTAAGTCTTCAGGAATCCGATAACTCTTCAGGAATAAAGCTTCAGGAATAAGGCTTCAGGCTCTGACGTAACTCTTCAGTGATAAAACTTCAAAATTAAGTCTTCAGGAATCCGATAACTCTTCAGGAATAAAGCTTCAGGAATAAGTCTTCAGGAATAATCCTTCAGGAATAAGGTTTCAGGCATGTCCCGGACGGGTCTTCATGTATCTCTCCTGAAGAAATCCGGCTCGCAAGGACCAGCAGATGTGCCGGACGGGCGTGATCGCTTGGACGCGAGGGGTGTGTGGTGAGGGTGTATGCCTGTCCCACTGTGTGTGTAGGGCTCCCGGTCCGCGCGGCGCTGACGTCCTGCACCTATAGATTCCAGATATCTTCAGGGCGGCTACTATCTTCCGGGCTTCATGACGTTACCATATGTACCAGTGTTACGACTCGTCTCAAAGAAATAGTTTCCAGACTTTCGTCTAGCAAGGGGGTGTTTTTTGATTTCGTTAAGGGGGGGGTGCCTTACCTGATTAATAACACACGTTTTTTTATGTTTTACAGGAAGCAATTTCAGAACACTACTTGAACTATATCTATTAATTAATTTAAGAATTAAATAAAAAATCTTGCCGATGACTACAAATTGCTAGAAATTACACGTTTACTATCGTACTATGAATCTTTACCGTAACGAGAGCCGCAAATTGCTTCCTGTTTTTAAGTTTTATTTGTTCTAGATTTCATTACATTTATGACGGAATTATGCATATAACATCTCAATTTATTAAAATATACAAGGCATGTTACATATGGTTGCATTCCCCATGAAATTCCCCGTCTCCTGAGATATCCACATCAACTATATCTTTCCATACTGAAAGAATGTTTCGAGGAAACCCGAAAAAAATTCTGAAAAATGTTAATAAATTTATTTTATAAGTTGATTTCCTCGAAACTACTGAACGGATTTCAAATCCAATTATAGATATCTCAGGCTGGTCTGTAGACCTAAAACAATCTGATATTTAAAACTATACAACTATGGCTTTCAGGGCGTGACGCGCCCTGAAAGAGGGTTAGCAAAAACACAAATCTTAAGAATTACTTAACTAAAGTAACACGACATACAAACTCAATTAAGTGGACTTTATCTTAGGTTTACATTATTGAAAGTTACGTCCAGGGCTAGGTCTCGGTACTAGGTTACCTGGACGCAACTAAAACTATAAGTTACTGCTATATAGCCCACTCAAATGAGGTTTGCAGGGGTGGTACTTACGGTTATCTTATACTAGCCGCTTAGTCACTACTGTTTATTGGTTTCACTATCACTCTTATCACTATCAATCTACGTTAATGTCAAAAACAAACTATTTAACTATGTAGTGACGCATCGTCGCGAACAATTGCTTTTTGCAACAACGACAGGTTTATGGGTATTAAATTATAAGGCTGCTGCATTACAACGCATATGATACTGGTACTTCTGGGAAAAATTTACACGTTTACCCCCTTCAAACTTTGCAAGAATACTGTGGTATCTCTCTACCATATTGCTATCAACGTCTTCAATTAAGCTTCTTGAGTGAGCAGCTATATGTGATAACAAACTTAATTCTGTGCCACAAACAGTTTGTGAAAAGGTCCTTGTCTATTTTTTCATCTAGTCCTACCTTCGAACAAAAATAAGCCTTGCACGTAGTGTGAATTCCAAAGGCATGTTCTGCAGCCAACATAATATCATTATGTAAACTAGTCACATTGCCAGAATTTTTATAATTTCTTATGGCAGTTACGATTACCTTTCTTAAAGACAAAATTCTCTGTTTTGTTATGTATTTTCTGTATTTAATTAAATATTTTGTATCGGAAGAAAGAGCCTGTAACTTATTACATAGGTTTCTTAATAAATGGTTCCGACATTCGATTTTTTCTATGGTTATGTTTTCATATGGTCTTGACTGTAATAATTTTGCAAATGTATTCGCGTCACCGTCTGATATCAATCTTGCATATATTAAATTGTGCATTTGGATGCTAATTTTGAAGCCTTCTACTAATATTGTTGACTCCATTCCAGTCGAAGAACCTGAAAATATTGTTATTATTACATCCTTCATATATATTTCTGGTATAAAAATTATTCTGGTAAATATTAAATTATGTTACAAAACAGAAGTTTTGCAACATAATTTAATATTTACCAGAATTATTTTTACAACACTCGTGCTCCTTAGGTGGGACGTATTTTTCTCAGCTTGGGCGCATATGCAGCAGTATTTATTTTTCACAGACATGAAAATAATTTTTCCTGTTCTTTTCCTAATTATTGCAGCTGCGCCTGATAGGTGGGAGTAATTTTTTTTTGTATGATCTCTTCCCCCAACAGCCATCTGCAATGCCGTCAATAACTGGGATGCCGTCTGCACCCACTTTGCCATCTTCAATAGCTAATCGACGTTCTTCATTAGCAGCGTCACTCATAGAAATGGCAAGTTCTTTTTCCCATACCTTGTTTATTGTGTCCATTCTTTTACTAAATATTTTGTGTGATTATTGGGGTAAATCCATTGCGGCTAACAATTCATTTAACTGTGTATTTCCACACCCTATCGCCACAGCACCCGCAACTGTTTTGATATTAATATCAATTTCTGGGTCATTGCAACAAATTATAAGAGTTTCGTTACACATTTTGCACTTTAGTTTTAAATTAGAAACTAGCCCTGATTTACGTTCAGCTATAATGTGTACTGATTTCAAACCACAGTCAATATTTCCATGTGAGGATACTTCTTGGAGGTCTTTAAAAAAAAATGCTATATTTATTATTCGCGTCCCTTGTACACATTCGTTTTTACTGAAAAAAAAAATACTTCATAAGAATTTACACTATAATCAGATTTTCATTACAGGTACCTTAGGTTATATTTTGTATATTGGCAAATCATTGTTAGCCAAAACCAGTTTTATCGTGAAACAACACACGCAACTTCGTGGAAAAATCAAAATGACTAGGCCAGCTTCTGTGGGAAAAGTCTTAGCCCTACATAACTACGAAACTAAAACGTAGTTATGCTTAGAAATTCATCATATAAATATTTACATGGGCAAATTGCCATGAAATTATAATAAAAGGTAACTGTTTACCTGGCAGACACTGAGTCCTCGTTTTCTGTCTTCATGACAACGAATTCCTCCTCAGTAAATGTTGTTTCAATTACTTCAGAACTGAAACATAATTAAAATGATAAATAAATGAGTGAATTTATGCATTATCCGTAGCAAAAACAACAACATAACTGATAAAAGTAATCAACTTTATAACGTTAATAAGTTGCTAATTACTAAACCATTCAACTTTTTTTCTTCAAAACTATTTGAAAATCTACATGAAAAAATCTTTACATTAAAAAATATTTGAGCGCCAATGAAGCGGGCGTCATTTAAAAAACGAGTGGAGCTAAATATAAAAATAATACTATTCCAAAAAGTAACTAAAAAATTAAATGACATTATAATTATGTTTAAACAACACTATAATCGGAATAATAAAGTGGGTATGTATTTACTTGTCAGCATTAATATCCTCATTTCCAATATTCGGAGTTGCTTTTTTCTCTTGTTCTACACAGTCCAAGCTACTACATAAATATTAGGTTGGGGAAAAAGTCTTTTCGCATTATAGTATGTATAAACTTGTAATAAAATCTCTTTGGCTATACTATTTGTATCTGGCTGGTTTTGGTATCATTGAAAGTTTAAATTTTAAGGAACATAATTCCAAATTCAAATTAGGAAAATGTGTGATTTTCATCTGTTTTTCGTACCGTCAAGATGAGTGAATCTAATGAAGAAATTCGATACATTTTAAAATTTTACTACAAAAAAGGTAAAAATGCAACGCAAGCCGCGAAAAAAATTTGCAATGTTTATGGACCTAGTGTAGTGTCTGTGAGAGTAGCACAAATTTGGTTTAAGCGTTTTCAATCCGGAAATTTTGATGTCAAAGATGCACGTCGCTCTGGTCGCCCTATTACGGATAAAATGGATGCCATTTTTGAAAAAGTGGAGCAAGATCGGCATACCAGTAGTTACGGCGTAGCTGAAGAACTGGAAATTGACCACAAAACAGTTTTGGCGCATTTGAAAAAAACTGGGTACACAAAAAAGCTCGACATTTGGGTACCTCACGAGCTCACTGAAAGAAACCTAATGAACCGTGTACTCATTTGTGATTCTTTATTACGACGTAATGAAACCGAAACATTTTTGAAAAAGCTGATAACTGGTGATGAAAAGTGGATCACGTATGACAAGAACGTGCGAAAAAGGTCGTGGTCAAAGGCCGGTCAGGCTTCACAGACTGTGGCAAAACCCGGGTTAACTCGCAACAAGGTGATGCTGTGTGTGTGGTGGGATTGGAAGGGCATTATTCATTATGAGCTGTTACCACCAGGCAGGACCATCGATTCTGAACTCTACTGCGAACAACTGATGAGATTAAAGCAAGAAGTTGAGAGAAAGCGGCCGGAATTAATCAACAGAAGGGGTGTGGTTTTTCATCATGATAACGCTAGACCTCACACATCTTTAGCCACCCAACAAAAATCAAGAGAGTTTGACTGGGAGGTGTTAATGCATCCGCCGTATAGTCCTGACCTTGCACCTTCAGATTTCCACCTGTTTCGGTCTCTTCAGAATTCTTTAGGCAGTGTCAGGTTAACGTCACGAGAGGACTGCCAAAACCACTTGTCGCGGTATTTTGACCAGAAGTCCCAAAATTTCTGTAGCAATGGGATCATGTCCCTACCTACAAGATGGCAAAAAGTTATCGAACAAAATGGTACCTACATACTTTAGTTAAATGTAAATAAACTTTATTAAAAAATGTTTTGAATTTTCTTAAAAAATGCGAAGAAACTTTTTCCCCAACCTATTATGTATTTAAAGGACATTGCTCTGCGTCCATACATTGTTGGCCCTGGAGCCAAGAGCATCGGATAATTATGTATTGTATTCTCTATCATTTGGAGACTCCTAGAAGATCTTGTTTTTATAGCGGACTAGCTGCAGAAAAGATATATTTCAAAAAACGTATCAGATTTTGAGGTTATAATCTAACCATAACAACGAATATTAAATGTAGGTACCTACCATGATTTTTCATAGCTCTGAGTAATTTTTAAGAAACTGAAAAGTGATATCATAATACCTACCTAGATAATTAGGTACCTATGCAGTTATTTTTCTAAAAAATGGATGCAAGTGCAAAATTAATATACATTAAACTAATCAACATAGGTAGGTAACTGAATTCGTAGCATTCGTTTTGGAATGAGATGAGTAGAAACAGCGTCCCTATGCCTGAACGGTGTGCATAGGATACCAGCTTTACCAATTAGATGGTAATAAGTGATTTTTTAAAACCTAGTCCTACAAAATTTTCTATTTGAATAAGAAATAAAACACAGATTTTAATTTCACGTCTATTGTTCTTCGTCTAAATTACGAACTAAAATAGTGTCTAAAAACTGTGCAGGGGGGTTGACATTATTTTGATACCTCGCATAACTTAGGTACCAAATAATGGTCATAACATGGGCGCAGCAACCGATAGTTCTGCGCCCAACGATACAATTACAGCAATATTCGACTATTGCCTGTCGACCTATTTGTGATGAGTCAATTAAAATATATACAAAATACACTTTAGTACTTATATGACGGCTGTGAATTGTTCCCCGTAATAACCATACGGTCTCAGAATTTAATTCTAATTCTGTGATCAATTGTTGATCAACCTCCCTGCACACCTCAACAACATAGGATCCATCTTGCCTAACATGTTCACCGTAGTATGAGCGGGCTTGTTTCAGTTGATACACACCCAACGGTATAAAAATTAAATCATTCAACTCCATCTGTGGAAAATCATGGAGAATTTCACTATTAATAGTTATACTTTCAAACTGAGCCCGCCTTCTATTTAAATTGTTTTGTTCTACAACATCCGCCAATAAATTATTTCTGAACATATTTTCTTGGATTATCGAGATTATTATTCTAGAATCCTCTCTGTCTTCTAGAACTGGGTGAAACTTATTAATTAATGCTGTTGCCACCTTAAAATCTTGCATCAAATGTTTAGACGCTCTATTAAAATATTCTTGGCGCAGCAGCTTAAAATCTCGTATAAAGCGTCCATTGACCACTTCTACTATCCGTCGACATGGGGTCACTTTACGGGATTCGTTAGCATTTGCTCTATTTAATTGATGTTCACCTGGTTGTAATGAGAAAGGATAATGAACCGAGTAGTTCAAGCTTTGTAGTAGCGAAATGCTATCACGAAAGCCTCGGTCTAAAATCATAACGTCACCTTCTCTAAAATAATTAGGCATAGGTTTTGTAGAATCATAAAATTCATCTTTTAAAATGTCAGCGTCTGATTTTGTGGCTGCGTAAGGGCCCAGTACATCAAGTATATAGCCATCACAACATACTACAAGGAACGGTTTGACAAGATTCCTATATTTGTGGAGGGAATATGTTTTTTTTTTGTATGCATAATTGCTACTCTTCTGAACATAAATATACGTTCCATCCATAATAACAATTGCCTTTCTATCCTCCAAGTTAGCCCCAGGGTTTCCAAACAAAGACTCAGGAATATAGAGGTTTCTTGCAGCAACTTCTTCTCTACTCAAATGTTGTAACCCTAAATGTGCTGGCACAAAGCTTTCTGTCATAACCTCTCGTGCTTTAAGCGACAAGTCTTGAAAGAGTACTTTTTCCAATTTTTAATAATGAAGACATTCTTTCGTCTGAATCTCCTGTTCGGAGCTTCATTAAATAAGCGCCCAGTGAAGTAGCACGTTTTTGAAAAACGGGAAGTTCTGCTTCAAGTTCTCTGAATTGCTCTTTCGTGCGTCCCAGCCAATACCACACAAGATGATCATCCATTTGCTCAATATTTTCAAAATCTAATGTGTTGTTTTCATTATTCAATAACTCACAAAAGTCTTCTATTTGAGCGGCTGTGAAACTTCTGATAACATTTTCAGTATCAAAGAGATCTGACCATGACTGCCTTGCTAAATGCAATTCACATATACGACATCGTGGTGGTATATAAAACTTGTGATCTTTAAAGAGCCTCACCCTTAACACAAAAGGAACTAGTCGCTGTGAACTACAATGCAGAAATATACATCTGTTATGTGTATCTGCTGCTCTTGAGTAGTTTGGTAAGGTTATTCTTTCCGTATGCTGTGCAACTGGATTAACTTCTGATGCAGGTAATATATCATTGACAGACGTGGTGTTTGCTCTTTGAAAGCATCTGTTGCAAAGCATATCTGATGGCTGAACCTAAAACAATAAAAATAAGTTTGTTTGTTAGTCATTGCACTCATTAAAGGGTTAGGATCCTTCATAGATCTTGAGTTCCTCTCTATTGCCCTAATGTTTGCGATGGTGCTGTCCTGTAGTATTTTTACAACATCATGTTTGGCTTTATTTATTTTCTTACATGCCCAAAGAATCCTCTCAACAGTATTTGAGTGTGCTTCATCCATTTTTGCGTTTCCTGAGTTTTATAAATTATTTATGTCTATCTGTTCTTGCTGTTGGTTACACATATCATTCATATTATAATAAATAAAACAATTTACACTTCAAATGTTGTACTAATTTTATTCATAACAATAATACATAATTGTGTTGAATATTGATTGGTAATTAATAATTATATTCTATTTTAAATCTAGATTCATTTAAAATTCCAATAATAAAGCAATCATTACAATAATTTAAGCTTTAAGCATACTAGATTAACCAGTCACTCACCTCTCGCGGTTGAATCCAATTTCGTACAATATCTAAAATGTGGCTATTACTTTCCGCTTGTAAATGGTGAGCTTGGATTCGTGCCACTGAACAGCCACATACCACACACACATGTTGATGACCAACCATTGTTCTTGTCACATCCTGCAAATCTTGCGACGTTGTGGTATCTTGATTACCAAATAATGTGTGACAAGCATCACAAATGTAATCACTTGCAGTCACCTGTAATATAAAAAACATGTTTTAATTGGTTATTTTATACTTTCTCTTCTATACAGAGTCATTATAATGTAAATAGTCCCAAATCGAAGTAAAACTTACTATTTGAGGTGCAACTCGCTGCTGTACTTGCACAAGAATGGCATCATCATGAAGAATATGTCGTCTCTGTCTATTGAAATTAATACCACAATTGGCACATCTCGATTGATTGCTTGTAGTAGGAGTATTCCTTGACGTAGATGGTACTGAATAATGCCTTGCGGCACGGTCACATCTTTGCCAACACGGGTGACAAATATAATGTGATGGACGTATCTAAAAAAATAATAATAACATTAACACCCACTGCAATTCCAATATTAATAATGACCCAAAAATAATATTGTTTTGTTATCATACACACCTGCAATGGCATAAGTCTTTCTATGATGATATTTCTGATATTCACATTATGTTGAGTGTCAGTTCTCAGAGCAATCAGTTGATGTGAACGTACTCGAGGTGCCAATGTTCTATTGCAGAGTGCACAGTTTCTACCAATATTGCTTGTTACTGAAATGTTTATCATCTGTTGAGCAGATGTCCAACATGTTGTGCATACAAGATCATGAGCTTCAACCTAAAAAAAAACATGCTCACTTGTTGTGTTACAAACTTAGATAACAGGGGCCTGAAGCTATGCAATACTGTCAGAATGGTCGATCATTATCTATACAACCTACATAGCCTGAATTAAATGAATAAATAAATAGCTCTGTCCCTCCCGCACCAAAAAAATGGTTGACCATTCTGACACAATTGTAATAGCAGACCAAAGGTAAGCATCCACAGGTCCGCATCGTACGTATCGGACGCATAGCACGTCTCGGATTTTAGTTTGCCTTGTATAAAAACTCATACAATTGCGTCCACTGATCCGCATCGTACGGACTGCCTATCAGCAATGCCTACATGCGATGCGTACCAATGACGTCATACGAAATGCCGATCAGTGGAAGCAAACGCTTTCCGCACGTACGGTCATTACAAAAATCCCAATGAAAGTGGTATCGGCAAACCGATCACTGCTGACGCAGTAATCCGTTTTATGCGATGCGTCCGACGCGTGCGATGCGGACGCTTAACATAAGTTTATTTCATAACATAATGGTTAAACATAAAAACGTTTAAGCAGTTAATAGAAATCTGAGAGACCGTAAACACGATTAACAAAACACGGTCTAAGCTAAAAAAAAAAACAAGTAGTAATTACCAAACGAGGTGCAGTCCATTGTTGTACACAGTGACGAATCTGTTCATCTTCCAATAACATGGAACCACCCGCAGAGCCACAATTTACACAAAATACACATTCCATTGCGTATGCGTATTTAAGTCCGTTTTAAAGTGCCAAGTTATCGTTCGAGCGGTACACAGTTCCGAAAATCACAGCCAGGTCAATCGTTTTTTAAACCAATCCAAGTCCGTTAAAATAGCCAAGTCGTAAAAAAGTCCCGAAAGTCACCAAAACACCGAACACAAGAAAAGAACACAGGAAAAAGCACAGCGCAGAAACTGTAACTCTCAATTGTGGTAACAATGACTTTTTTTTTAATAATTTTATGGCATGGCTTTTTGGCCTTTGTGCCATTGGTAACAATGACACGTTCACCGGCAAAACTAGGGATGTAATACGACACCATTAATCGATTTTTCGATTATGATTTACTGTGGTCTTAAATTATTACAGTCTGTTACATCTACTTTGTCATATAAACATTACAAGTATGTATGACAATGGTTTATTTTATATATAACAACACTCTTCTATACTGGTAATAATAATATATAATAACGTCTGTATCTAGTTTGCAATATTGTTTTTTAAATAAAACATTAGGTAATTGTGATGTGTTTAGTAAAAATAAGTATTTTTTTCGTTTAATGAACCGCAAAAGGAGCGTTATTTTTGTATTAATTGTCGTAAATAATGAATTAGTTTGAATGATTGTATAGAAATAAAGAAGTTTTGATTATTGTATAATATTATTCTTCCTACCTATTTAAATTGGAGTATGACTGCATTCATAAAGTATTTTATTAGGTTTTTAAAACTACACTTTAGAAAAAAAAACATAATCGATCGATTAATAATTCAATCGATCGATTATAATTGATCGGACATCCCTATTTCACTTTTGACACGACATAACAGATGGCGATGTAATGTTATTAGTCGCATTAAATTCTATTAAAAATACATTTTGGAATACAGCTAGTCCGTGATACAGAAGTATTTGCAACTTATATAATAAAATAGGCGATTAATTATCGTATATTCTCAAACTCTTCATTGCACAGGGCCATTTTGAACATTGTCTTTTAGATATATATTACAGCATGAAAGTAAGGGCATGGGCGAAAGTAGGAAGATAGTAGACGCAAAAAATTAGATCTTCACCGTCAAGGTCATACTACTTACGTACCAAGAACAATACTCCACAATCATGTCAATAATAGCATAAAAGCCTTTAAAAAAAATCTAACCCGGACTGTCATCATAATACATTACAATAGGTACTCACCTCTTCTCTGCATTTACGTCTCGAGAATCTTTGTTATTTGGTATTCTCCTAAAACAGAAATAACAACATTATTGAAATAAAATAAAAGTATTACAGTTAAACAATATATTTGTTTGAATATTTTATTTAGAAACACTAATTTAAACTTTCGACAGAGATTAATGATAATTTTATTTCGATTAAAATACGTTAGGTACTTACCTCAGTAATCTATTTTTTTCCAGTATTAGGCGTTTCTTCTGAAGTAATTTTGATTTACCGGCCATTTTACGAACGAAATTTAAAGCGAATAAAATGATGTAGTTTTGCTCAATGCCTTAGCGTCTATCCGTGACAGTGGTCAGCGATGCACTGCCGCTCGTCGCCCGCAAGAGCCTCAACGCGCATCAAGTTTTTTCGAAAAACTACCCATCTTGATTTATCAAACACAATTCAAATAAATGCCGTATATTAAAATTTGGGTTATTAAATTGTCTTTTAGATTGTGAAAGTTTCATGGAAATACGCCCGATAGTTTTTGCGTGATTATAATTTTTTGTCCGCGATAGACATTACTTTACCAATTATGTTATTAATAACTATTACATTATGTTATCAAAATGGGATTTAAGATATTCATATATCAAATGACGAAGAAAATTGTCTAGTTTAAATATAATTTTTCCAAATACATGAAACAAGCCGTTTAGACGTGATCTTCAATCTAAAGTCCTTAAAAGTCATCTGCGCCTTAAATGGAACGCCTCAGAGCGAGGTAACGCCGCATGAGTCATGTTTTTTCGTGCGTGCAGCCGGCTCCATCGAATTATAAGACGTTGTCACGTCAAAAATATGGGCTAGGGCTGGAAAGCCAACTAGGGTGGGCAAATTCTCTTCTTTTAATAAAATCCTTTTCAATTTCGCTATAGAGAAACCCTTACCAATTTCGTAGGACCTAAATATTTAATTTTTCGTTTGTTTTAATAAAATATCCTGAAACATATTGTAGGTGCCCATTATTTGAGGCTAGTTTTTTTCCTCCAAAGGTTAAGGGTAATCTCATTAACAATATCTAAAAAGATATCACCAGTCGTCGCAGTTTCCCTATTCTTTGTAACAATGAGGGCATGTAGTGCATTGCATTGGTCTTCTTCACAATTTGCTCCAGGGGCATGGACACTGGACAGAGACCTATAAGGTTGTTAAGGCTGATTCAAATCTTTCTGGCGTTGGATTTGTGTTATGGCCCCCATGATTTCTTATGGCCCCAAAGAAATTCTCGATTGGGTCTTCTTGGTTTAGGTGCCGCATCCATATAGATGTAATATTGTGGTCAATAGCTAATATTTTAACTAATGTTTCTATATATCGTAACATAGTTATACGAAAGCAATTCATTACTACCTTATGCTCGCAATCTGGTAATACATTTAACTGACTAAACTAATCTGGATAAATAGTTATAAATCTCCCATAGGATCAAATAAAACAATATATTGGTTTTTGTTTTTATTACTAAATCAACTTATTGTAACCTGCAATCAGTTACAATACTTTGTTGCAATAAAACTTATTAAAGTAATTACAATTAGTAATAAAAACGATTGTATTTTGTATATAAGCATTAACGATACAATTGGGAAAAGTTATTATTTGTGAAAAACGTGGTACTTGTTGCGTGAAATTTCTTTAATCCCATATTTCTCAGATTTTTTTTTTAAATTCTAACTACACTCCTACAATTATTTCACTAAACTTAATTAAGTAATATAATTATATCAGTAAACTTGAACCGTATTATAATTATATTCCTAGTGAGATAGTAATGAATCGCTTTCGTATAACTATTATATCCCTAGGGATATAACTATATTACGACTTTATCTATCATATTGCGACGTAAACATATTTTTGTCTTTATTTAATTATAACAAATCATTTACTAAAATCTTGTATAATGTATTCTGCTAGAATACCTACAGTACTTAATCTTTTAGCTTTTTTTTACATACTGTTTTACATAACTATGTTGAAGCTCTTGGCATAAATATTTTCTGTATTTGCTAAATAAATATTTTTCATTTTACTATAATAATTATTATGAAAATACGTACTTATAATATAATTATGAAAAAGGAGAATTAAAGACTGCTTTGATCTTATAATTATGAGTATTTTTATTTCTGTCACCTACCCTACACCCCTAACAATTTAATTATTGGTTCATGTTTCCCAGTCGTGCATAAAGCCATCCACTATATACTCTCAAAAGTGCGTTCTCGGATCTCTCGAAAAACTTTTTTCACCATGTGCCACCCACGCACCATATGCGTTTGGTGTTTTTTTTCGTATTTATCAACAATATTAATTAAAAAAAAATCTAAATACATCATTAGTAATCCATTTCCTACCATAAAACATAATAAAAACTGGTGGCACCTGGTCAACAACTTTTAAAAAAAGGTGGCATCGAATGGGTTAACACTATGGGCCGATAGCCAGTCTTTCGTAAACTACATCATTCAAACGCATAAAAGTTCTGTAGCAAAATTTAAAAAAATAGTTGACAGTAACGCTTCGAACGCGCGCGCGACAGGGCGTTATCTTGTTGGGCTCTAGTTATTTAGTGTTTTTTCTTATTTTTTGTGCATATTCGACGTGAAGTGGATAAATATTCATTTATAAGTAGTTATTACATCGTTTTAGATAATATTTGCATCAAATAGCATCATAAAAACTGTTTTTTCGACAAAAAGTGTTACATAAACAAACCGTTGCTCAGTGACGTCATTGTTATGTGAAGTTTGATTGTGTTGAGTGTTTCACAGTGAATTAAGTGTATCCTGGTGTATTTAATGGTATGTACACAAATCATACTCATAATTAAAGAAAATTCTAGGTATATTTCATAACAAAACTATTTTTAAAAGTTCTTTGAATGTTCGAGTGCACAAAACGGCCTTTGACCTCCGCGCGATATGAAGTTTGAGTTTAAATATTATGCAAATGTTCAGTAGGATTCCCAAAAAAATAGTGTTGTTAGATTACTTGTCTATTCAACAAGAAACAAGCAAAATATCGTGCAAATTAAAATAGTAATTTTATCAGAAATCATCATAACACGGGAACAAACACACTTTCAGCCACTGTCTGTTATCTCCATTGTATATCATTACATAACAACGTAACAGGAGAACTGTTTACAACTAATAGTATGCTTTGTTTAATCAAGAACCCGACAAACACCACTTGAAGTACCAAAGAGTTAATAAAAACTCGAACGGACCTGTTTTTATGAGCGCGGTCATAAGTAGGGAGAGGGGGGTAAGACGGGGTGGCGGGCAAGAAGGGGTACCCGTCTTATATCGGAAACCGTTTGACCGATCACGATCGTTCCTGCGCGTGACGCAGCGCCGCCATATTAGCTTTTAGTCAGCGCAGCGACAGAGCGACAACGCCACTGTTTTTGTTTATTATGTGGAAAAAATAGTATTTGGCGATTTTCTTAGCGTTTTTTCACTTTGGTTGCACCGTGATTATTCTATAAATAACAGCATTTCGAAGTACAAATAAAGTTATTCACATGGGTCAAGGATTACTCATGCAGGTAAGGACTCGTTTATTTGTGTGTGATGGCATTGTTTTTAGAGGTTATTTTGTTAATTTATTTGGACATGAGAGGGCAAGACGGGGTATGGGGTACCCCATCTTGCCCGCACTAAAATAGTTCTAAATGTTTATTTTGCTTTATCAGTAAAATATTAATGATTTGTAATATACATATCTAATATTGGTGTTTTTTTATCATTGCAGAATGGTAAAAAATTATAAAAGAACAACAAATAGAGGAGATTGGTCAGAAGAGACCATGAGAAATGCGGTGGACTGTGTGGTACAAGGCAAAATGGGTTACTATCTAGCAGCGAAGACTTTTGGTGTCCCCCAAACCACTTTAGAAAGAAAAGTGAAGATGGTTCGTGAAAGCTCTAATGAAAATGCTTTAGCTACAATGAAAGTCAAGGTTCAGTTAGGCCTTAAAGACACAGTTTTTTCTTATGATGAAGAGAAAGAGTTCTGCAATCATATATTAGATATGGAGAGCAGGCTATACGGGCTAACTACTAAAGATCTTAGAGGCTTAGCCTACAGGCTAGCAATTAAAAATAATAAACCACATCCATTTAATGATCTAAAACAAGAAGCTGGTAAAGACTGGGTACAAAGCTTTTTAAAGAGGAATCCAGATTTGTCTATAAGACAACCTGAAAGCACCTCAGCTGCGCGTGCTGCCGGATTCAACAAACAGGCAGTTGATAAGTTTTTCACTTTCTTAGGAAATGTTTTTGATGAACATCAATTGACACCTGACAGAATCTATAATTGTGACGAAACAGGAATTTCCGTTGTGCCCAAGACAAAGTCAAAAGTTATAGCTAAAAGAGGTCGAAAGCAAGTTGGGGCCATAACTTCCGCAGAAAGAGGTACGACCATCACATTCGAAATATGTTTCAGTGCAAGTGGCCAATATATGCCACCCATGATGGTATTTCCTAGAAAAAGGATGGATCCACAGCTAATGCTAAATACTGCACCTGGAGCTTGGGGAGTTTGCAGTGATTCTGGCTGGATGACAGAGTTATTTCTGAAATGGTTTAAAAAGTTTGTCGAGTTTAGTGGAGCCACAACCGAACGACCTGTTCTGTTACTGTTGGATGGGCATAGTACCCACACTCAAAATATTGATCTCATAAATGAAGCTCGATCCCACGGAGTTATCATTTTATATTTTCCCCCACATACCACTCACCGCCTTCAGGTCGCTGATGTTGCTTACATGAGACCATTGAGCACATATTATGATCAACAAATAACAGCTTGGCTTCGCAGCAATCCAGGAATGGTCGTTACAGTTCGGCAAGTTGCTGAAATTTTTGGAAAAGCTTTCATACAGGCGTCTTCTATGTCAACGGCTGTAAATGGGTTAAAAAAATGCGGTATTTGGCCATATGATTCATCAGTTTTCTCGGAAAGTGACTTTGCTGCTTCGTTGATGACGGATATTCCGCAGATCGAGAGAGAGCCGACTACTGAAGTAACAACTGCAACTACAACGACTGCAACTACAACATCTAATATTGGATTAGCAGCTGCAGCAGCACCGTTATTTAATTCCCAGATTTCACCTCCAACTGTCACAGAAGCACAGCCAAATATTGAAACAGAACCAAACTGTCCTGAAGTCATTCCTCTTGCGACCTCCACTACAACAATATCATCCTCTAAGCCTGGTTGCTCTAGTTGGCTTGATGACCCTGAAATAAACAAGAAACCAAGTACTCCACAAAAATCAGCATTTTCCGTAATCAGTCCCTAGCAAATAATGCCCTTTCCAATAACACGTAAAGCTTCTCGCGTTGTTAGAAAACGAGGAAAAACCGCAATTATAACTTCATCGCCGTATAAAAATGATTTGGAAGAGACGATTAAAAAAAAGAAGTTGGTAGAGGAAGAAAAGCAAAAGAAAAAAGCAATAAGAGAACTAACGAAAATTGAAAAAAAATCTGCGGCTAATAAAAGAAAAGTGGCCAAAAAGAAAAAAGTATCTAAGTATGTCCCATCAATAGAGAACAGCGATAGTGAAGTTGAAAATCCACCATGTTTGTATTGTAATGGTTATTATTTGGACTCAAATGAAGACTGGGCTGCCTGTTCTGCATGCGGCAAATGGGCTCACTGTAACTGTGCTGGTATAGATGATGAAGATGAAGATGCAACGTTTACTTGCGAATTTTGACAGTAAAAATAAATTGGATTTCTTCAAACCCCATCTTGCCCCTCACGGTACCCCATCTTACCCGACGGAGGGGGCATGATGGGGAGATCTGACCTTTTCTACTTTTTGTCAATTTTCTATTTAATTATTAACATTATGTTCCTAATTAGAATTAGTTATGGAAGACTGATTACCAAAGATGATTACTGAAATAAAAAAGATAATATAGACACGAAAATGTTGGTTTTATTGAGATTCAAACGTTAAGTACCCCATCTTACCCCCCTCTCCCCTATGTCGGTGTCGGATGTCGCCACGAGGTTTTCGGCGAGTTCTGAGAATTGTGACGTAGGACGTTAGACGTATGTCAACGGTTGCCTTGAATCGAGTGACGACCAGTCGCGCTAATAGGTACTTAATAAGCATAAGTACCTACCTACCATATGATAAATAATAAATATGCCTAAAACAATTTTTATGCGACAATGCTTGCGGCGGCTTCACAAAGGCAGGTAATTCAAACAGAAAAATGAATCGTTTGCTCTGTTACACAGAGTTCATTATTAGTTGGAGGTGCCCTTTTCTATGAAAATATTGAACCGAATTAAGACCTTATTTTTATAAGTTTAACCGCGAAATTCGGTTGTGCATTCTTGTAAAGTCCAGTCGAACACGAGACAATAGGTTTCTAAGAATAATTTTGGTAAACTGCGGACATACTATAAACTATAAAAATAGAAATTTCGCCAAACTAGGTAAGTTTGGTGAAATTTCTATTTTTATCGTTTACTGATAAGAAATAAAGTCTGAATTCGCTTTTCATATTTTTACACACATTACACACGCATAAATCCATTGATCGCAAGGAAGCGTTACTTCGAGTTCTCATTATTTCACATAAAAACAATAAATTTAATTTTTCGTGATTTTTTTTTTTGTTATTTATTGAAAAAAATGGTCCCAATCGATTCGAGTTTGATGATTGAGTTCATGACTTTCGATTCCAGAACGATCTAAAAATAACCGTGTATAATTTCATGTTCATAAAATGACGTTAGTATTAACTTTAAATTATGATTGATAATTTTATTACTGAGTACTCGTCAGATAAATAGGTAATAGTGTAGTTTATTTAGTCTAACAAAATCGCTTCGACCTCGTGTGCCCGCGTGACCGCGAGCAGTAGTGTGCGAGCGAAATAAAGAGTGAGGTGGCGCACACTGGTCCCAAATTAAAAAAAAGTGGACATTGATAGTAGACCGCTGATATTTTTTTTTATTGTTGATATAATGATAACAGATAAGGCAAAAAAATATTATTGTCCTACTTCAAACACTTTTCTCTATAAAAAATATTTCTTTTTTTTTTGTATGGGAGTGATTACATTTTACTCAATTTCTCAAAAACCTTAAGCGATGTCGAGATGGCATTCACATATGTTAGAAAACTAATAATTCTGAGTATTTGGCTCGAAGAAACTTATTGCTTATCTCTGCGTACTTTCGAGATAATAGTGACAGAAAATAACAATTTTTTTTAATGTTAATTGTTCGCTTTTTTTTAATCATAGCCTTACTCATATCGCAATAGGTCCGCTGGCCAGCAAAATGGAGCTTCGACGCGAGTTTGCCGGGATAACAAGATGGCCGCCTCTCATGACGTAACGTAATACGGTCACGAATCGCGCGCGTACACCTCACTCAGTGTACAACTAAATGTGGTTGCGATAAGACGTGTCCTTATTTTTTCTGTGCGCTTGAAGAAATGCTTGTTGTTTGTTTGTTTTGTTATTGTTGTATTTTGAATCTTTGGATTTTAAAATCAAATAATTTTTGTTTGTCTTTCTTTCGTCGAATTTGTTTTCGTAATTTTTTTTGTTAAAATCAAAGTCACTTTGTCTTTGATATCTTTGATTCTAATTTGTTTTCAATTTTCCTTAAAATTATAATATGTCCGCATTTGTCACCAACTTAGACTTATACGTTGTTCTTAAATCAGGAGGTGGTTTTAAAAATGTCGAATTTTTATTTAATGCCCTTATTGAACGTATTGGTGTTGAATTGTCTTCCGAAGATTTGAGTAATATTAAATTATTTTGTCGTAATTTTTCAAGTAATATCTCAAAAAGATGGTCTGCTTCCAGTAGAGCTCAAAAGACCTTTCTTAACAAAAATTCAGACTGGTTACAATCCCAAATAGTTTGGCCAAAATGTCAAAATATCGATTTAAGCAGCATTTTTAAAGTTGCCGAGGAAGTAATTCCAAATTTCGAAACGCAAGTGGATACTCATCAATTAAGTTATGGTACAAGTAAAAAACCATTTGTTGATATATCTGATAAACAGAAGAAAAGGCGTTCTCTAACACTTCTAGATCACACAGAGGAGGAATTAGTTTATGCTTTATGTGCCAAATTAAAAGAGTCTAAAAAAACAAAATTAGCAGCTATATTAAACGAACTCAGCCAAAACAAGGAAAAATGTGAGATGGTATATGATGTACTATTCGCTAAAAAGACTGACAAACCGTGTTTACCAGATGATAAAACGTTAGCGCTTTACACCTCAACAAATTTGTCAAAATGGCAATATCGAAATTTAAGAACTATTCTTGCTTCAGAGAAAATGTATGGTCTTCCATCCTATCAAAAGCTCCCGGAAGCTAAAAAAACTTGTTATCCTCCAGAGTCAGACATAACTGTAACTGAATCTGATGCTAAGATAAGACTTCAATCGCTTCTAGATTTGACAACTAATAGGATATTAAAAACAATTCAGCACAACTCTGCCGACAAAAAATCGCTAAAACTAATAAGCAAATGGGGTTTTGACGGGTCATCTTCTCAAAGTAATTATAAACAAAAGTCACACTCCGACACTAAAATTGACGATTCTTCAGTTTTCATGATTAGTTTGGTTCCGCTTCGTTTGGAAGAAGAGAGTGGTACTATCTTGTGGCAAAATCCTGCTCCCTCTTCAACAAACTATTGTCGTCCAATTGGCTTTATATTTGCAAAAGAAACAAATGAATTGATAAAGAAGGAAAGTGCATCCTTAGAGGAAGAAATTCGTAATCTTGTTCCCACAATTGTAGATAGTTTTGATATTAAACATGATTTGTACATGACTATGATTGATGGGAAAATTTCTACTGTGATTTCCAATACTTCTTCTGCAGCTGTTTGTAATATTTGCAATACCCCACCTAGCAAAATGAATGACTTGGACTTTGTATCCAAAAGACTCATCAGAGAAGATATGTATAAATATGGTCTGTCTTCGCTTCATATGTGGATAAGATGTATGGAATGTATTTTACACATTTCGTACAACTTAGACTTCAAAAAGTGGGCTGCACGAAAAGAAGATAAATTGTTAAAAGAAATTAAAAAGAATTTGACACAAGAAGAATTCCGGGAAAGAACTGGTTTGTTAATTGACATAGTAAAACAGGGATTTGGTACAACCAATGACGGTAACACGGCAAGAAGGTTTTTTGAAAATTATGAAGTATCTGCTGAAATAACGGGTATCCACCCTGATTTAATCAAGAGATTTGCAGTCATTTTACAAACAATTTCATCTGGTCAACTTATTAATACCAACTTGTTTAGGGAATATTGTAAAGAAACAGCAATGCTATATGTAAACTTATATCCATGGTATTACATGCCTTCAAGTGTCCATAAATTGTTGATACACGGTGCTGATATTTGTGAAAATTTCTCCTTTATTCCGATAGGCATGCTTTCCGAAGAAGCTTCCGAAGCGAGGAATAAAGATTTCCGGAATGTTAGAATGGCACATACAAGAAAAATCGGTAGAGTTCAGACTAATTTAGACATTCAGCTTTCTAATTAGCTCAGATCCTTACATCAGCCATATCAAACCAAAGTTTGCTCGTTTACATAAACAGTTGTTTCCAGAGGCTAGTGCTTTGATCTTGAACAATGAATTGCTTTCGTTGGAAAACGAGGAAATAGAGATTTCTCAAGAGAATATAGACCCAAATATTAATCTTTCACCATAATATTTTTTCAGAATCGTTTGTGAACATATTCAACTTGATGTTTGCAGCTTAATATGTCTTCATTTTGATTGTTTTTTAGAACTGATGAAAGTACTCCTTCAGAAAGGTCATAGCTTTTCAGTCATTAGTGAGCCCCCATAACCTCTTTTACAGAGAAGTCTCTTTTTACTTATTTGACATTACGCATACATTATAATTATGTGCTAAAGTAAGGCTATGATTAAAAAAAAGCAAAAAATTAACATTAAAAAAAAATGTTATTTTCTGTCACTATTATCTCGAAAGTACGCAGAGATAAGCAATAAGTTTCTTCGAGCCAAATACTCAGAATTATTAGTTTTCTAACATATGTGATTGCCATCTCGACATCGCTTAAAGTTTTTGAGAAATTGAGTAAAATGTAATCGCTCCCATACAAAAAAAAAAAGAAATATTTTTTTTACAGAAAAGTATTTGAAGTAGGACAATAATATTTTTTTGCCTTATCTGTTATCATTGTATCAACAATAAAAAAAAATATCAGCGGTCTACTATCAATGTCCACTTTTTTTTAATTTGGGACCAGTGTGTGGCGCGGGGAAGTGGGGGCGAAATTAGAATTTGACCTGAGGTTGTATAGTCTCTTAAAATGTAAAATATCCCCATCTTTTGCATTTCTGCAGGGAGAATTGCAAAATTTTAAACGAAGACCTAAAGGTCGAAGATGGAATATAAACTCAAAAATAATAGCGTTTATAGCTAAGGCTCTATAAAAGGTTACCTAGGTGCTACAAATGATTAAGAAGAGTGATTTGCCTGCCAACACCTAGTTCACTAAAGTCATTATTAAACAAGTTTAACATGAGTGTCGGTATTAATGAGACATTTTTCATTGTTGTGAAAAAAACAACAAAGGAACAGAATTCATCAACAAACCAGTATATCCTGATGATTGACGAGAAGTCAATAAAAAAAATTGTTTTATAACAAGAAGGAAGACTTGATTGAGGGGTATCAAGACCATGCATTGCAGGGCAGGTCACCACCAATGGCAACACATGCCCTTGTCTTTATGATTGGTGGAATTCGGAAAAAGCTGAAGCAACCAATTGCTTACTATTTCTCTAGCGGATCTGTGACTGCAGATAGACTGTCTGTTCTTATAAAGGAGGTGAGCATTATGATCTTTTAATTGCTATTTTTTCATGATATGTAATCGTTATTTTTGCACCATATTGATTTACCTTAATCATTTCAGGTTCTGCAACACTGTTTTGACGCTGGAATCAATATTTCAGCTTCAGTGTGCGATATGGATGGTGGTAATAAGAGAGCTCTAAGTATCTTGGGAGCATCTGTAGAGCAGCCATATTTTCTGTTTCATAATCGAGAAGCGGAGTAACGAAGATGGTAACTATACCATCTTCGTTACTCCGCATTTGCTCAAATGCTTTAGAAATATGTTTTTAAAGTATGATATTAAATGTTCTACAAATATAACATCGAAAGATCGAATTGGATTTGGTAAGATATTTTGTTTTATAACAGTCTTAATATTATACATATTTGCAATTTACTGGAAATTATGACTCAGATATTTTACAGGTGTTGCTAAATGAAGCCATGTAAAAGAGTTTCATGAGGCAGACAACAGCAACCCCAATTTCGTTTTTGCACCTTTTTTGAAAAAGAACATTTAAACCCAAATACGAAGCAGAAGATGAAGGTAGAGCTAGCTGCACAAGTTATAAGCCATTCAGTTGCTGCAAGGAATTTCACAAGGTAAATAAAACTTATAAAGGTTGTATTCACACACATCAGTCACGTCAACGTCACGTCGCTGATCAGTCACGTCTAAAAATTATAATTACGTAGAAGTTGTAGGACGTTAGCTACACACATCTAGACCGTCACTATCGGTGCGTCTCAGTCGACGGCGCGTCACCGGCAAGTCATAACTGGTATTGCTATGAACGAATCAGGAACAAAATCTGACTGATGACTGACTATCTGTTCACACACGTCCCTGAAATTGACGTTGTAAAAGGAATGTGGGTCGACACTGCTGGAAATAGGCCAAGGCCCAAGTCAAAATATTATCTAATGTGTGTGATAGGTGATAAATTTTTCTGGATTCAAAAATTGAAACGAGTATGCTTAGATGGTTTGGTCATGTTGAGAGGATGATTGAAAGGAGATTAACAAAAAGGTATTTACAAGATGTGACGTGATGGGACGCCTTAGCTAGGAGGAAATAATAGTGGCTTTATTAGTGATGATCCTTCAGAAAGGTCGGGTGTGTAGTACTCGCAATCGGCGTCCGTGTATGTCCAGATTTATGAACGTAAACGAGGCAAAAGGAGTATGTAAGGAACGTAGCAGGTAGCGTTCTGTAGTTTCTGCCTACCCCCATGGGAAGAAGGCGTGAGTTTATGTATGTGCATATGTATGTATAACTTGTAACATACATTAAATCCTATTAGTGATATCTTCAATTATTTTTTATGTTTACAGGGCAACTTTCTTCATTTCACTCTCATGAACAAATTTTTTAAAGATTTGATATTTTTTTAATGCAGACGAACCCCTCCATCCGAAGAAGGATGGATTTGGTCCATCAATGGAATAGAACGAATCTGGAGAAATCTTAGTAACACACATATATCAGTTAAGTTTGGAAACAAGGAGGCTACAGCAAGACCCTTTGGAAAACCTTTTTGGTTGCATTCGGGCCAACTGTTGCTGCAATTCAAATCCTACTGCTGGACAATTTGTTGCTGGTCTTAAAAGGGCTGTCCTCAGCAATTTATCTTTTATTGGGACCGGAAATTGTGAAGATGACGAAAATGAGGTTGTAATGAGAAATTTTAAATCTTTATTGTCCCCACCCACAGATACATATACACACTGCTTATTTTAAACCCGACTGTGGAATGGCTATGTAAATGTAAATATTAGCAATAAAAAAAATATGTATTTCAAAAACCACTTTTTTATTTTAAATAAGTTAATACCGGCAAAACGGAATGAGTAGAGATGCAGGGGTGAATCGCGTATTACCACACGATTCAAAATTCCCGCACAAAAAGTTTGAAATGATTCAAAATTCCCGCTCAAAAATGTTTTAGATGGCACGACAGAGATGGCGCGCATAGTGGGTGCTATTGCCTTTGTTCGAAGTTGACATTCACATTGACAGTATTTATGTTCTGTGAATAGAAGTTGAAGATCAAATATGTCTCGTGGTTTTTATTTCAAAATCCTGTAAGAAGCCCTAACATAATGGTCCTTCCGAGCCAAATTATTAAGAATTAAGAAAAGGAGTTTGTATCTGGATTGAATTCAAGAAATCGTCGCACGAACACGTACTAACGAGGTTTTCAAGACGTCGAGTGGATTCGAGGAGTGGCAGGTCTGAGTGTCCCATCCATTTCCCCATCTTATCTCTCGGTCTGTGCTAATATTCGTGCGAATTATACACAGTCGCAGCCGTAACCACTAACGTTCCTACTGTCGCAACTTCGTTGCATTCGTCAGCTGAGAGTACCGATTCCCTTTATAAACAAACATCATATTCCGTGTTACCTACGGTCCTGCTGTCCACGGCGTTAGTGGATATTGCAGATAATGAAATTAAATATCACACTGCACGCGTGCTTCTCGGTAATGGTAGCCAACAGTATTTTAATAGGAAATCTATATGCGATAAGCTAAATGCACTTTTATTACAGTTCACTTGTCAAGTTACCAGTGTGGGTCATTCGATCGCGAAGTCTACACACTTGTAAAATATTATTACGCTTGAAAGTTAAGAATTATCGTACTAACATTGAAGGTTTAGTGTTGCCGTGTATTACGAATAGGTTACCGACATTTAATATAAATTTAAATAGTGTTAGTAGCCCAGACAATATTCAACTGGCTGACCCGAACTTCTATTCGCCGTTGGATATTGATAACCTGATAGGTGCGGATAAGTTATGGGATTTGTTGATTGACGGTAAACTTAGGTTAAAAAATGGACCATTTTTACAAAATACTCAGCTAGAGTGGATAATGTCTGGACCTTTATATAATAATAATGACCTGCGCATTAATCAGGTTCAGTGCAATTATTCACAAACTTTAGATGCTCAATTAAAACAATTTTCGGAACTCGAAGAGATTCCCAACATTAGGAACATACTTAGTGCCGACGAGCACAAATGCGAGAATATTTTCGTTGAAACGAGAACACGTATTCGTCAAGGTCAATTCTCAGTGCGTATCCCGCTTAAGGAATCGCCTACGGTTCTCGGATAAAGTTACAGTGCAGCTAAAAAACGTTTGTTTTCGCTTAAACGAAAGTTTACTCGGTTGCCGGAATTTAAGGAAAAATATGTTCATTTCATGAATGAATACGAAAATCTCGGTCACATGAGTCGCATAGATACTACGGGTCACCTCACTATTTCTTACCACATCACGGTGAAATTAATGAAAACAGTAGTACAACTAAACTGCGCACAGTGTTCGATGCTAACGCAGCGACATCTATAGGTAAGTCGTTGAACAGTTTTCAGTTTATTGGGCCACCACTTCAAAACGACATTTTTTCCATGTCATTACGATTTAGGCAGTATAAACACGTAGCATGTGCCACCGACGTGGAAGAAATGTACCGTCAAATATTAATACAACCAGATCAACGTGAATTACAATTAATCTTGTGGTGAAAAAATCCATCGAACCCAATAGGTATATATCGCCTTAACACCGTGACGTACGGCACGGCGTCAGCACCTTATCTGAGTATGAGGTGTCTGTCTCTAACTCACACGTGAATATGAGGATATACAGGTAGCTAAAGTGATTAGGGATGACTTTTACGTAGATGATGTGTTATTAGGTAATGATGATTTAAATAGTTAATTATGTTCGTAATCTCGTCCTCATTTAGTACTATGTAGTTTGCACTTTGCACAACTCGCTGTATCACAATTTTTAAAGATGAATGCAATCATCAAAAATATTTGGTACTCTGTGGTCCGTCGTCTTATGTGTGCTCTGTGGATAACTGTCATGTTCATTAGTTCAAAGTAATACACACACATAGCCATACATTTTTATACACAACTTCCGAACGGGGTAGAGATGAGAATCTGGGAAGGGTTGGGATACAATGAGGACGAGATTACTTCACATAATTGAGGATCGGATGTCACTAGGTAAGTTAATCCGATCTATTTAATTATGTTCGTAATCTCGTCCTCATTTAGTACTATGTAGATGTTTAAAGAAGGAAGTTGTGTTAATAAATCAACATGTTTATTTGATAAACAGAAAAGGAGGTAGCTTCGTCCTCTCATCATTATAGAGTAATCAGTCTCAATGGTTACTTATTATTATTACTTCCCCAATAGTGACTTATTGTCTAGGTATTAATGTAGGTACTTAACCAAAACACTTTAGAGTAACGTACAAAGAAATATCTGTTGAACACACCGCTTTAGCGAAGACGTTTGGATCACTCACGATTTGTTTGTTATACAAACGAGCAAAGTAACGTTTTAGACGGACAGATGATCATATTATCTTTGAAAAAATGGTAATATTAAAAGGTTGAAGTTGGTTTGGTCCAGATGTTTTAGTCAATTCTGGGATTTTAATATCAATATTATCTTCGTTGATAGTAATCTACATTAATAAGCGATAAAGTTTGGATTCTATGCGCAGTTACTAGAGCTAGCAATGTTACTAATTTTTTAGTAAGCAATTCCAAACTAAGGTCAAGACCTTAGTTTGGAAGTTAATCAAGATTAGGAAATACATTTGATGGGTATCTTAAGACAATTTTGGGTTCCCATACTGTCGTAAGTTTGTAAATATCTCTAAAAAAACCTTGTCACTCTCTTATCTGTTCCCAAGTGAAAGCCTTAGATTAAGGAGATTATGTGCGATAAGGTCACTACTACTTTCAAATCGGCGTATATTCCATTACTGCTCATGACATAACAAAAAGATTGGCATTACCAACAAACCTGACCTGACGTTGCTGTGTCGCAAGCTAAACGACACACAAAAAAACCAAACAGGGGAAAGCAGAGTCACTCAGCAACGAGCGCGACGAAAACTGTCGTGATGGACTATGAACAGCAGGTTCCACCAAAGAACTCATGCGATGAGGATGGCTTCATCAAGGTGAAAAGAAAGAAGAGGAAGCCTAGTTATCGCAACCAGTGTGGGACGGACGTTACTTTCATTAGGTTAATCCTGCACTAATTGCTAAATTAGCGAGTACCCCAAATTATTTTGGTACGTATCCTTTTAACAGGTATATAGGTATTAAGTTTTATTAATCATTAGCTAATGTGGACTTGAGGCATTAGACAAGATTACGTATTACGTAATTCATAATTACCATGTCATTTCAAATAAGTAGGTAATACGACTTTTCGATTTCTTAGAATGTTTTCGTCTAAGCATAAAAAATATTGTAAGTTACACTTGGTATAGCCATATTTAAGCATTAAAATGTACATATCATAAACATTTTTAATTTTTTAATTTTGACGATTTAAAAAAAAATCGCAAGTGATGCCGCAATTTTAAGTATGTCAAAAATTCACAAATAAATAGTACTATAACAGTGTGCAAGGATATAACGGCGAACCTTGCCATTTCAGAGATATCCTCATTTTTCATGTCAGCTCCATACATTTTTTTCTTATAAAAATTATAACTCTTCCATTTGTGCACACAATTACTTCATATGATATTTTATAGAACAGTAATGATCAGCAGAAGTCATTTCCAGCAAAAAAAAAATAACATTTAAGAAATCGAGATCCTATGTCTTCTACAGCCGATTTTCGATCCACCGTGCGACGCTGCTATACGTGTCCCGTTTACACCACTCGACGAAGAAAGAGGACATCATAGAGTACATACGGGTGAAGACCAACTGGACCTTGAGGGTGGAGAAGTTGGAGCCGCGTCATAACACCAACTTCAAGTCGTTCGTGGTTCGCGTTCCGACTCACCATTTGATGACCTTCCTCAAGAAAGAGCCTGAAAGGTGCCGAAAAGCCGAAAGGTGTGCTGTATCGGCGTTTCCGCGGCCAGCTACGCGACACCTCGCAGCGTAACACGACGCCGTCACTTCGTGTGCAATAATTTTATAATTTGTTTAAAAATATATATTAGTTTATAGTTATTGTTTTCTATACTCATAATATACTAGCTGCGCTCCGCAGTTTCACCCGCGTAGTTCCCGTTCCCGTAGGAATACGGGGATAAAATATAGCCTATGTTACTCAGTGATAATGTTTTTCTAACAGCAAAAGAATTTGAAATGGTGCGATGACGTAATCGAGTGGCCGGTCAACGGTTTATTAATTATATTCGCAGGTCGCTCAAGCAAGGAATTAATTAGAACGATATTTGTGTGTATTAATAACTAAATAAAGTAGCACTGGCTAATAACATCATAGCGTATTAATGCCCGTGATATGTAAACATGAAATAAGTAATATTAAATACGCTACTTACCGACCAAACCGGCTCGCACGTGCGTGCGATCATCCGACTCGATGTAAGCGAGCGCCGCGACTGACGTTCGCACAAAATATTTTACTCCCCTCGTACCCCCTCACCCCCTGGTGCTAGTTATAAACGCAATAAATGGTGAATTTATGGCAATTTATTTAGCTTAGATATACTGTATTCGTTTAATCTTCCTACAAATAAATGCGATATATCTACTTACTACATCAATTTTATTATTCTTCCCACAATTAGTAATAAGGTACCTTAACATCAGCGGCGGTGTTAGGGGGTGGCGAACAGGGCAATCGACCGGGGCCTTGCTCTTGCAAGGGCCTCGCGCAACAACCCAAGCGAATTAAAAAATATATACATTTTTATAACTATTTTTTTAAATAAAACTTGTGATTTTGGTCCTTAATTACTTATTAAGATTATAACATAACGGTAAATTCAAATAAAGTCAGTTAACTAATTCATACATTCAAAACATAATTGAAATATTCATTATCTACTTAGCACTGGAATATCGCGCCTCGAAACACTTGAAGATCGGTTCTTTAATCGCATAGCACTCGGGTAGGCTCTACAGTCGGGACATAATGTTCTGCTCCTGTATCGCTCGGGGAATCCACGTGTTTCATTTTGTTCGTCAACTCTTGTCACCTTGGAATTATTTTGCCTGCAGTATGAGTTACAAAATTGTTACTGTACCGTATATATCTTGGGGTGCTTGGACAGGAAACCTCCTCGTGTGCCCGTGGGCTGGAGTTTCCCTTGGATGCGTCCGGGGGAAAGGCCAGTCTCCGGGACGGTGCACCCTGGGGTGCGGGCAACGTCCCCCATTAGGTACGTGTGCCTAAGGGGTGTCGTTGCCCGTATGCCAATATCCTGTCGGAGGAACGCTCCAACGCGTGTCTCTCTGCGCTTATGCAGAGACGCACAGCGGCGGAGTAAGAGCGGGCTCGGTGTGCACTTACCCTGCCACCGGGCAGGCAAGAAGGAGTCCTCTCCTTCTGCCACCGTTAATCTCGTAGCCCCGAAGATTGTCACGGTCATGTCTCTGACTTTTGACGGGGGTCGAGGGTCTTAGCTTAATCGCCCGGGCCGCGAGGAAGAACACCTCTATAAAAAATTACCCCAAACCTCCAAGCGGCGGCGCACCGTTAGGGAGGTTGATAGCTTGACTAATGGGTAGCTAAATTAGTCCCTAGTGCGGACCACTATTTTTGAGATAATAAAAAGTTTTTTACTCGTGGGAACTAAATGGAAAAATCAAACGAAACACAAAAATGCGTAGAGGAAGGGAGCGATGCGGGGTCGGAGTCCGACGCCGCATCGAGCGCGAAGGGCTCTTTTAAGAGCCCGGAGCGCGTAGTGGGGGGCGCTTCGAAGAGGACTAAAGAGTTCCTCAAGAAGCGCTCCAAACCGATGGATGGCCAGGGGTCATCCTCGGACGGCGGCATGTCCTCGGCTCGTAAGTTCGGGAAGGTCTGTCGGCGGGGTGGAATCCGGTTGGGCAAGGGGCTGACCACCCAGGAGACCGGCGAGTCGAGCCAAGCCGCCCCAGCCCAGGCGGACCAGCGAGCCGAGGCGCTGGCCACGGAGGGGCAGCTCTCGGGAGGGACCAGCAGCAGGGCTCTCTCAGTCGTCTGGCGGAGAGCCGGACACCGCCGGCGGCTCCATTTCGGAGCAAATGGCAAGGTTCGCAGAGGCTGTGGCTGCTGCAGTCAAGGGTTTGGCCTTGAAGAGGACTCACGCCTCTAAGGACAAGGCCGTGCCCGCAGCCATAGCCTCCATTATGGCGGCAGCGGAGGGCATCCGCACCGGACCGCCGTCGGACAACATGTCCGAGATGCGGGCGGAGGTCGCCCGCTTAGCAGCCGCCACGGAGCTTCTCCGAAAGGAGAACGAGGAGCTCCGAGCGGACCTAGCAGCACTCCGAGGAGCTGGCCCCAAAGTGGTGCCTCAGAAGGGGGCGCGGCATGGGCAGGGTGGACCCGTGCCGGAGGAGGACCGGCTGCTGAACCTAGTGCGGCAGGAGCTGGCTTCCTTCAGCAGCCGGTTTTCCGTCCTGGAGGCCATCGTCTTGCGGCCCCCGCTGGCAGCGAGTCGGCCGGCCTCGGGACAGCAGCAGAGGGGGGCCTCGTATGCCGTCACCACGGCTGCTACGGCCAAATCGGCACCGCAGTCGGGGCAGACCCCGGCGAAACCGGTGCCGCCCAAGCCCAAGACGGGCAGGGTGGCTGCGCAGGCAGCGTCGGCCCCAGCCGTGGTAGTGGTACCAGGACGGACGGCCCCGCCTTCCAAATCTCCTCCGGCCGACGCCGAATGGCAAGTGGCTGGGGAGAAGAGGAAGGCGGGCAAGGCTGCAAGGGCGGCTAAAAGGAGGGAGAGGCGGCAGCGAGCCAAGAAGCGGAGCGCCGCGGCTAGGCTACGCGCCCCGAAGTCCGCAGCTGTAGTGATCACACTACAGCCGGAAGCGGTACAGAAGGGCGTGTCCTACCGCGACGTGATCGCGAAGGCGAAGGCGGCGGTGGACCTGGCGGACCTAGGAGTCGCCAACGGCCTCCGCATAAGGGTCACTGCGACTGGGGCCCGAATGCTGCAGGTCCCTGGTGCGGCCAGTGGCCCGACCGCAGACGCTCTGGCCGAAAGGCTAAGGGCGTCCTTAAGTGCGGACGAGGCCCGAGTGTCCAGGCCCACCAAGTGCGCTGACATGCGCATCTTGGGCCTGGACGACTCCGTGACGGAGGACGAGGTGCTGGCCGCCATAGTCAGGACTGGGGGGTGCTCTGCCGAGCAGGTGAAGGCAGGCACCATTCGTCCTGACAACACGGGCATGCGAACCGTCACGGTGAGCTGCCCCGTGTCGGCGGCCCAAAAAATCACAGGAGAAGGCCGAAGGCTCCTGGTGGGCTGGGTATCCGCGCAGGTCAAGCTGCTGGAGCCCAGACCTCTGAGGTGCTTCCGCTGCCAGGTGGGTCACCACGTGGGAGTGCAATGCACCTCGGAGGTGGATCGCAGCGATCACTGCTTCCGCTGCGGTCAGCCCGGTCACAAGGCCGGCTCGTGCAATGCCGCGCCGCACTGCTATTTATGTGCGGCAGCTGGCAAGCCGGCCGAACACCGGGCTGGGAGCAAGGCCTGCGCCCCACCCGCCAAAACTGAGGGCCGAGGCAGGGGTAAGCCCTCCGCCACCTCCGTTACCACCGTAGACGCCGCTACTGCCGCCGCCGCTGCCGCCTCCACCGTCGTAGTCACCGCCGTTACCACCGCGGCAGGGCCCTCTCAAGGGGCTCCAGAGGAGGCTGAAATGGAATGCCAATAACGGCCCCATTTCGCCTCCTCCAGGCGAACATCAACCACATGGCGCAGTGGTCGATTAACATCGCCGTGGTCGCTGAGCCGTACTTTGTCCCGCCCAGGGATTACTGGGTGGAGGACCTGAGCGGCTCAGTGACCCTAATTTCGTCGGCCGCCGCCGGTACCCCGGCTCTCGAGGGTGTCCAGAGGGGAAGGGGTTGCGTAGCAGCACGGTTCGGGGAGATTGCAGTGGTAGGGGTGTACTTCTCCCCGAGCCGAACTCTCGCCGAGTTCCACAACTCCCTTGCGGAGTTGAGAGACGTCGTCGTCGGGTTTCGTTCCCTCCCCGTACTCGTCCTCGGGGACTTCAATGCCAAGAACTTGGCTTGGGGCTCCCGGTTGACGGATGTGCGGGGTCGGATGGTGGAGGACTGGGCTCTAGAGGTGGGCCTGGTCGTCCTAAATCGGGGTTCTGTCGCCACGTGTGTGCGGATGCGGGGTGAGTCAGTGGTGGACATTTCGTTCGCCAGCCCCGCTCTGTCGCCGCGTGTCGTGGACTGGCGCGTCATGGAGGGGGTGGAGACGTATTCCGACCATCGGTATATCCGGTTTGACGTCTCCGCCCAGGCCTCGAGCGCGCCGGTCCAACAGGCCCCGTGTGGTCCGCGGTGGGCGCTGAAGCGGCTGGACCGGGAGCTCCTCCTGGAAGCCTCGATCGTGCAGGCCTGGGTGTCACCACCGAACAGGCCTGCCGACATCAACGACGAGGCGGAGTGGTTCCGGGAGGCCATGTCCGAGGTATGCGACGTGGCAATGCCCCGGGTTCAGCCAGGACGTGCTTCACGCCAGGTGTACTGGTGGTTGCCGGAGCTCACAGCTCTGCGCGAGGCGTGCGTTGCGACGCGGCATCGGTACACCAGGCACCGCAGGCTCCGTATCCGCCCTCCGGATACGGAAGCCATTCAGGCGGAGCTATACGAGGGGTACAGAGTGGCGAAGACCGCCCTCCGAGCGGAGATCCTGCGGGCCAGGTCACTGGCCCGCGAGGAGTCGCTGGAGACTCTGAACAGAGACCCGTGGGGACGCCCCTACAAAACGGTGCGGGAGAAAATCCGCCCGTGGGCTCCCCCGCTGACCCAGAGTCTCCGGCCTCAGCTCGTGCAGGACGTGGTGAGCGCTCTGTTTCCCTCGCGAGGGGAGCATCATTCATGGTCCTCGGAATGCGCCACTGACGGGTTCCCAGATAACGGTGGGAGGGGTTCACATCGGCGTCGAGTCGACGATGAAGTACCTAGGACTCGTCCTCGACAGCCGGTGGAACTTCGCGGAGCACTTCCGACGTTTGGCTCCCAGACTGGAGCGGGCCGGGGCTGCCTTGAAGCGGCTCCTGCCCAATCTGGGGGGGCCAAACGCCTCCTGCCGGAGGCTCTACGCGGGGGTCGTGTGGGCCATGGCCCTATACGGGGCGCCGGTGTGGGCGCCTACATTGAGGCGCCAACCAGCACGCCGGTTGAAGGCGGCCCATAGGGTCATGGCCATCCGGATGATCCGGGGATACCGCACGATCTCCGGTGAGGCGGCGGGCCTCCTTGCCGGATTACCGCCATGGGATCTGGAGGCAAACGTCCTCGCGCTCACTTGGGAGTGGCGCGAGGAGGCCAAACGCCGGGGCGTAACTCCGCTGCCGCGGGAAATCGTGGCACGGCGGACAGAGCTCCGGCAGGATCTCATGGCGACGTGGAAAGTGCGATTGTCGCAACCCAGTGCTGGGCACGCCGCGATTGCGGCGGTAAGTCCCCTCTTTGAGGAGTGGCTTGAGAGGCGGCATGGCGTCCTCACCTTCCGCCTGACACAGGTCCTCACCGGACATGGCTGTTTCGGGAGGTTCCTGTTTCGGATAGGGCGGGAGGAAACGCCCGGGTGTTTCCATTGCGAAGATCGCCCAGAGGACACGGTGGAACATACGGTGGAGGTCTGCCCAGCTTGGGCGGAGCAACGCCGTGTCCTCGTGGAGGTGATCGGCGGCGGCGATCTCTCGCGTCCGACCCTGGTCCAGGCCATGGTACGGAGCGAGAGGGCATGGCTAGCAGTCGCCTCCTTCAGCGAAGCAGTTATGCTCGCAAAGAGGGAGGCGGCGCACGTGAGGGAGATGCAGTACATGCGCCCTCACAGCCGTGGCCTTCGCAGGAGACGCCCTGGGCGTCGGGAATCCCAGGCTGATTCCCGGCCACCGTAGGCACGGGCTTGCGGACGGCGAGTAATGGGTAGCTCGCTGTTCGGTAAGGACCAAGCCCGGGTCGACGGCGCGTTGTGTTCCACGCGCGCCTCAAAGAGATGTCAGCAGCAACAGAGGGGCCCGCAAGGGCCGATGCCTGCCAGGGGTGCGGGTTGTTCGAAAGAGATACCGCCGCCCCTGGCACACAGGCAACTGAGGGAACACGGGTGGGTTTTAGTCAGTAAAAGTCTGACACGCCCTCCCGCTCCACCCAGAGCGGGAGAAGTTATTTGATGATTTGGGAACCCAAAAAAAAAAACACCGTATATATCTTCCAATTTTATTGAATATTACGTTCTTATAGTATTTACAGTATTGAGTCAGCTGGAAAAGTGTAAATTATAGTATTTGAAGTATTGAGTAAGTGGAAAAAGTGTACAAAAACTGTGTGATACTTAAAAAATATTTCTGACTGTTTGTGCGAAACAAAACAAGATTTACGAAATGAGTTCGCGTGATCGTGATGCCGGTAGAAAATTTGAGTCAGGTAGTTCAAAAAGGAAACGAGCTATCAAAAGAAAGCAGGTAAAAGAAAATCTACGTGGATGTTTATATAAATATATAAAAAGTGATGATCAAGAAACCTCTACAAAACATTTATTGACTAACAGTGACTCTAATCCTGATCCAGTTGAAAACATTCCTTCCACATCATCATGGATGCCCGCCGTCATTAAGTAAAAACAGCGAGGATGATGATGAATTAACTATGTGGCGGACGGACTCCCGTCGCCAGCACAACACTAGCGCTAGCTACAAGCATCCCTACGCTGAACCGGTCCAGGCGTCAGCGGGTGGTTCCACGACGCGCGGGGAACAGAGGCGAAGGACCTGCTCCCAGTCGCCGAGCGGCCGCGCCAGTGCGCAACCAACCTTCCCTGCGCACGCCCACGTCGCTTTACGCTCTGCTCATGCCTATGCATTCTACCATATTCAAGTGTTTAAATTATTACCTCTCGGTCTTTCTGCCTTGCCTAAATTATTGCATTAACTTCGCATTGTATCGACAATCATTTCAAGATTGTGTTCGCGCTTATATCAAATAAACAAATTGTGTGAAGCTACTGCGTTTACATTGAAGACACCCCGCAGCATAGCGCCCATAACTACATCATTGTCTCTTAGGTCACCGGTGCCGCCGTCAACGCTATCCAGTCAAGAACGCGAATCTGAGCCCGAGTCTGTCTACATCCATGACTGCTGGAATAGAAAATCTGAATCCTCAAAATGACCCCGGTTTGTGGCCCATAACAATTACGGATGTAGACCGACTGAGATTGTATTAAAAGGTCCAATCCGGGTTAAAGTTGATTTATTTCCCGTAAATGATAATGGACGGCAATTCAGCGAATATCATTATAATAAGATATTAGTTAAGGTGAAAAGCTTGACAGACGCTGGATGATTTATTCACAAACAAAAGATGCAGTTTATTGCTTTCCGTGTCGAATATTCGGGCTAGAAAATACAAAGATTCGATTAAGTGAAGGAGTGTGTGATTAGAAACACTTGGGTGATTACCTAAAGTCTCACGAATCTAGTCGTCAGCACAAAGATTGTATGTTGAAATGGATTAATTTAGAGAATGGTTTAAAAAGCTGTTCCACTATTGACTCCTTGGCCCAGTCATAAATTGAACAAGAAAGGCAACGTTGGAGAGGTATTTTACTATCTCAAGTGTATTTGTATTTTTTAATACAAATACACTTGAGATAGAAGAACATTTTATTGGTTTCTTAGCCGTCGAAAAAGCCACAGCTGACAGTTTGACTAATTATGTAATCACAGAATTAGAATAGTTAAGTATATCATTGCAAAACTGCAGAGGCCAAGGATATGATAATGGTGCCAATATGTGTGGTGAAAAAAGTGGTGTTCTAAAACGTATTCTTGAAGTTAATCCACTTGATTATTTTTTACCTTGTGGGAGTCATAGCTGGAATTTCATCCTAGGAGATGCAGCATCGTCTTGTGTCCACGTAAAATGTTATTTTGGTTTGCTACAAAGGTTGTACACTCTGTTTGCCGGCACAAGTAAGAGGTGGGCTATTTTAAATGCTCATATAAAATCGTTATCACTAAAACCACTTTCTGAAACTAGATGGGAGTGCAGGGTAGCATCGATGAAGGCCGTTAAATACCAGCTAAGCGAAATATCTGATGCTTTAAAGGATTTAGCAGAAAATACAACAGATTGCCATGTCAGTTGGTCAGAGAATGCCATTCTATAGAAAAGGAAATAACTACCTACGAATTTGTAGTTTCACTTGTCATATGGTATGACATTCTTACAAAGATAAATGTGAAAACATGCACTTAGATGTGGCTATACAACACCTACACGCATTCACAAATTGGCTCGATGGTTATCGAGAAAATGGTTTTCAGTCATCCCTTGTAACAGCGAGAGAAATAGCCGAGGAAAATGATATTGACAGACAGTTCAAAGAAGTCAGAAGACGACGTAAAAAAAGGGTATTTTGATTAAGAAGGGGAAGATGAAGCTCATGAATTGAATGCGGAAGAGATTTTCAAAATAAACTATTACTATTTCATTGTCGACAATGTGCGCGCAAGCTGCCATCCTAGGTTTGAGGCTCTTAAACATCGTTAGAGCATATTCGGTTTCATGTATAATAACCTTTTTAGGTTAAAGGAAATTAGTGATAATGAACTTTTGAAGCAATGCAGCGACTTGCAAATATCTATGACAGTAGGAGAATCATGTGATAGTGATGGACATGAATTGTACGAAGAACTGAATATGTTCATCCGTGTGTAAGAAGGAAGCGACGACATTATCTGGTACTAAAATACATAATAGAAAAAAAAATAAGTGAAGTTTACCCCACTATCGTCCTAAGAATTATTGCCACCACACCTGTTACAGTTGCGTCTGCTGAAACGAGTTTTACGAGGCTTAAAATTGTTAAAACATATTTGAGGAATTCGATGACACAAGATCGGCTTTCAGCCCTTGCTATTCTTTCAATCGAAAATGACGTAGCTCATTCGTTAGATTATTGTGCTTTCATTAAAGATTTTAGTATTAGGAAAATCCGCAAACATCAATTTTAAAATTTATCATCTCTGTATTTGTTAACTTTGTAAATCTGTAAAATGTAAAATATTTTAAAACTAAAATTTTATTTATTTGTGTAACTTAAGCATTTCTCCTCAAACATGACAAATAACTAAACCAAACAACCAGACCTACTTTCGCATCACATACTTTTCACGAAGGATAAAGGGCTTTTTTTCGAGGGTAGGTGTAGAAAAAGTTAAGACGCAACTTCGTAACTCTATTTTAATTAAAATTATTATTAAGTATTCTACTTGCTTTGTACTTAATTATTTGGTGCATAAACTGCTAAATAAGCAACACTTACATTGGTGAAACAATCCATGTAACACAAGCATTTAAAACTATACCACCTGCCAGCGTCTCACTAGTACTCATAGTCACTGTCAGTTCTACACACTTCACCATGTCATCTCAACTGGATGATATCCAATCGGCACAGAAGAACCTCGACGAGTGCTTCCTTAAAAAGATGGGCGAGCTTGAGGCACATATCCAATGTGCAGGACCCGCAAAGGACACCGTTGCAAAGATTGCTGAAGAGTTCCGGTCATTTCGTGAGCTTATGTTTGGCGTCTTGGGACTCCTCAGGAAGCAGATCATGGAGTGCTCTAGAGTGGTTGATGGATTGGAGACCAGATCTCGTCGAAAAGCTCTCATCTTCACTGGGTTTGCTGAAGCCGACGAGGAGGATTGCAAGGCCCTTGTATTAGAAGTTCTGAAGAAAAAACTAGCACTGCCTGACATCACAGCATCGTTCATCAAAGTGTGTCACTGACTTGGAACATCCAGCAAAGGACCAACAACTAGCAGACCAATATTGGTAAGGTTCTCCAATGTTAATCTGAAATCTACTGTTTGAAAGGCAAAGTCTGCATTCAAGGGCTCCCCGGTCACAGTCAAGGAATTCTTGACCAGGTCTCGGCAAACAGTATTCAGCAGGGCGCGCCTTCACTTCAGGATGCCGGCATGCTGGACTCAGGACGGGGTCATTGTCATCAGATCCCCTGATGGAACACGGCACAAGATTTGTTTCTTAGAGGAACTCAACCCATTGTTGGTTAAGTATCCTATAAAGACTGGAGAATCTTCTGCTGGAAGTGGAGGCAAGCCTGATAGTGGAGTGCGTGCGTAAAATCTGAGTGTTTGCAGCTTAGCGATGTTTATCACACTTTTCGTTCTTTTTTTGTGTTTGGGACGTCTAATCAGGTAAATATTTTAGTTATAGTACACGTCTACCTGCTTACTATTTATTATTTTCACCTCAAACGCACTTAAAACACATTTTGTTGATAATTTATATATATATATTTTTTTTTTTCTCCTTTTGGCAATTGAGCCGATGTCGACTATTCTGCCAATGTCGCGTTTAGACAGCAGCGTAGCGGCAGGCCGGCTGCGGCGACTTTGTACTTTGTAGTAGGTCTACAGGTTCTGTTAGTCGCAGTTACAATTTTATGTCATTTTCTTTTAAGAAAGTTGCTAAAATTTTAACAATTTTGGGAGAGAAGTGGTATAAGAGGGAATGGAAATTAGTTGGGAGAGGAATGTTACATTTAGAAATTTTGTTATAGAGGTCGAAAGATTTTGTATTCAAGGAGCAGGAGAAAAATATATGGTCCAAAGTACCGTCCGCAAGACCGCATTCGCAAAGGGAACTGTCCCTAACATGGATCTTATTCAGAAACTTATAAAAAAAATTATATTTTGTTTGTGTTGGTAAAAAATTGTTTCGATATTAGTTGTTACTGTCATCTGTCAATCTGATAGTTTTTCGACGTCCCTTCCATGTTTGTAATGTGTTTCTTAAATTGTGTTCCGTTTCGGCTCATGTAATTTTGTCATGTTTCGTTTTGTTCTTTGTCTGTTTCTCTTTTTTAATGTCTATTTTTGTTTTTTTTTGTATTGCTGCTACTGTACAGTACTACATGGATCTTTTGATGCTTGTATAAATATGTCAATTTGGAAAACAAAACGCCTTAGTTCCGATCTTGGACATGCTCCAAAGGATCCTTGTACAGCTATAATGCTGGTGCGACTGGTGGGTGGTGCACAGATAGTGGTGTTGCACCTATAGCGAAAGGAATTTTAGCTGTTAGTTTATTTGCATATTTAGTAGTTATTTATATTATTTTTATTTTATGATTTCTGATGATGATTCTTTTTACTCTGCCAATGATTCCTCTAGCTCATCCGCCAATGCTAGTTTCAGCTCTTTGACTGATACCCTTGGTGACTTTGTGCGTCGGTGTTTCAGCCAACAGAAAGTTCATTTGTTTAATGTCTGCCATATAAACGCGCAAAGTGTCCCAAGTCACTACAGTGATCTGTTGGACTCCTTTACTGACGCTAATACCCATGCTGTTCTGGTTTCTGAGAGTTGGCTCAAACCTCATTTTCTCTCCACAACTTACTCTCTTCTAGGTTTCACTATCGTCCGCAATGATCGAGTTGGAAAGGGAGGGTGTGGTGTAACTATCTATCTCCGTAGCGATTTCCCATTTAAAATCATTGCATCATCTTCCTCGCAATGTCATGCTTCCGCTGAATACCTCTTCTTGGAGGTCTACATCAAAGGAAAGAAAAAAGAAAGAAAAAGTATTTATTAGACTCGCACAGGAATAACTCAAACTTAACTAAATAACATACTTAAGGCGCATACTTAAAGGCGTCAAGACCCTACTTGGGGTTGTCAATTGTCCACCTGCCGTTGACTATTTCTCCAACCTCGAACTGGCGCTGGTATCCGTAGGGTCAGAGTATGCACATAGCGTCATCATGGGCGATTTCAACACTGACTTTGCTCACCCCTCTCCTCGATCCCGTAAACTCCATCACATCATTGAGTCCGTCAGTCTCCATATTCTTGCACTGCAACCTACCCATTTTAATATCTCGGGTGAAGACACTTAACTCGACTTAATCCTTACATCCACACTCTCTCTTGTTTCCTCTCATGGTCAGTGCTCCGCTCCTGGATTTTCCCATCATGACCTCATTTACTTCTCTTATGTCATAAAACCGCCTAAACCTGTCCCTAAAGTTCTGCACATGCGGTGTTTTGTACGCATGGACGTTGAAAAGCTTCGTCAAGATGCGTCAGACCTCTGTTGGGATCACCTGGCAGCGGCGACAGCTGTAGACGAAAAACTGCACATTTTTAATCGGACGGTCCTTGCTCTCTACGACAAACACGCTCCTGTTAAGAAGATTAAACTTTGGCGACCGCCTGCTCCTTGGATGACGACAGGGGTTCGTATGGCGATGAGGCGCAGGAATCGGGCCTTTCGTAAATTTAAGAAGGATCGCAGTGAAGAAAATCGGACATTTTTCAAAGCGGCTAGAAATCGGTGTAATCAGATGACACGCAACGCTAAACGCCGCCATATTCTCGAGAACATATCTTCTTCTTCACCTGCTGATATCTGGAAGTTCCTTGGTACTCTTGGTATTGGTAGGCCACGTCAAGTGGATTTTCCTAATACCATTGGCCTTGATGATATGAACCGTCACTTCACAACCACGTGTCATTTGGATTCCCAAATGTTATCCCAGACGGTTGATTTCATTACTGGCCTAGGTAGTCCCATCATAGAACCATTTCACTTCGCTCCAGTCACCTTGAACCAAATTAAAAAGATCATCCTTTCCATAAAATCCAAGGCTGTGGGCTATGACGACATCAGTCGTAGTATGGTTGTTTGGATCCTGGATAGCCTTCTCCCTCCAATTACCCACATTATCAACTTTTCTCTTGATTTCGGACAATTCCCATCCCTGTGGCGTATGGCCTATGTCTGCCCACTCCCTAAAATTTCAAATCCCTCCTTACCCAGTCACTTTCGCCCCATTTCCATTCTCCCATTCCTGTCTAAAGTGCTTGAGGCCTGCGTACACAAGCAGTTTACGAGGTTTGTTCACCGGAACAACCTTGTTAGCACTTATCAGTCTGGTTTCAGGCCTGGGCACATTACTCCCTTGCTCTCCTTAAAGTTACTGGTGACATTAGAGAAGCCATGGAGGATACCAAGGTTACCGTTTTGGTATTAATTGATTTCTCTAATGCCTTTAACGCCGTCAGCTACGATATTCTTCTTACTATCCTCTCTCATCTTATGGTTTCGCCCGAGGCTCTGGAATGGTTCTCTTCTTATCTTCGGGGACGTCAGCCGTCGGTTCGCGTTGATGAGAGTTCCTCGAGTTGGCTTGATCTGGATGCTGGTGTTCCGCAAGGCGGTATTCTTTCTCCATTGTTATTCTCCATCTTCATTAATTTTATAACTCACTGTCTTCGGTGTTCGTATCATCTTTATGCTAATGATCTTCAACTTAATACACCTGAGCGGGTAGAAGGTTTATCAGACGCTATAGCAGATGTAAACCGATACTTGGATGCAATCAAAAAGTGGTCTGATAGTTTTGGGGTGTCAGTAAACCCCTCAAAGTGTCAGGCCATTGTAATTGGAAGCTTGCGCATGATGGTAGGGTGACGCTTAGCTCTCTTCCTCCACTTATTTTCAATGGTACCGTCATACCCATTACCCCTACTGTTAAAGATCTCGGTTTGCATCTTGACTCGACACTGAGCTAGCAACGCCAGGTTTCTGGTGTAAGTCAAAGAGTCAACGGTACCCTGCGATCTCTGTATCGTCTAAGGAACTTTTTGCCCGCTAAGACGAAGACCCAATGTTGCCGTTTTAGCGCATTTGGCGCTAGATCTAGTGCAATTGTAGGGTCTATAGCGTTTTTTTTTCACAACTAAGCGCTAAAAAATATGTAGTGGAATCTGGCGGAAAATTGAATATTAGTTGGCAACCCAATACGTGATTTTAAAAAAGTAACTGATAAGCTGATTTGTTTATTTTTTCGTCTCCCGCTCTTACTTATGTTAACTTCGGTCAGTTGTGTTGTTTCTTGTTTCGTTACGTGAAAATTTTAAATGGAGGTGCCCCTGAGGAAGAAGGCTTACAGCCAGAAATATAGATCTGAGTGGGAGCAAATGGAAGAATTTAAAAACTGGCTAAGACCCGTGAGTAACGCTTTAAATAAAGCCTTTTGTTCACTATGTGAAGCTGTATCAAAAAATCAGCAAATATGTTTTGATAATGTACCGAAGGAAAAATTTTGTAAATCCAGAAAAGCAGAAGGAAAACTGGCATTTTTTGTTACGGAACACAGTTCCATTTCTATAATTGATCATTTGACAGATCTATGTAAAGATATATTCGCTGATTCAAAAGCAGTAATGGATCTAAAAATGCACAGAACTAAATGCACTCAAGTAATTAATCAAGTATTGGCGCCACATTTTAAAGAAATCCTGTTGAAAGATATCGGCACTCAAAAATACAGCGTTATTCTTGATGAATCCACCGATGTCAGCGTGCTAAAGTTTATGGGGATTATAGTGAGATATTTTAGCCTGACATTAAAAGAAGTTGTATCTGGTTTTCTATCAATAGAGCGTGTGGAGAGAGCTGACGCAAACGGACTTGTGACAAGTTTAGTAAAATGCCTCAATTCCAATAACTTGCCAATAGAAAATTTGGTCGGTATTGGCACCGATAATACTTCTGTCATGACAGGACGGCACTACAGCGTACATGAAATTCTGCGCACACAATATAATCTGCCAAACTTAATACTGATTAGATGCATTTGTCATTCACTTCAACTGGCTGTTAGTCATGCATCCGAACAAACAATTCCGAAACATATTGAATTTCTTGTAAGAGAGACTTATAAGTTGTTCGCAGTATCCATGAAGCGCCAGCAAGAGTATAAAGAAATATACAATCTCATCAATTGTGGAGAACAGCCCGTAAAAATCTTAAAGCTGTGTGAGACACGCTGGTTATCAATAGAACCAGCTGTTTCACGGATTTTAACACAATGGGAAGAGTTAAAACTCCATTTCCAAGTCACTAAGGACAAGTGCCATACTTCAGATTTGCTAAGCTCTATGTATGCAGATGAAGCTAACCGCTTACATTTGTTATACCTAAAAACTGTTTTGAATGATGTTCAAACAGGAATTAAAATATTTGAAGGAGAAAAACAGCCCGTAAAAATCTTAAAGCTGTGTGAGACACGCTGGTTATCAATAGAACCAGCTGTTTCACGGATTTTAACACAATGGGAAGAGTTAAAACTCCATTTCCAAGTCACTAAGGACAAGTGCCATACTTCAGATTTGCTAAGCTCTATGTATGCAGATGAAGCTAACCGTTTACATTTGTTATACCTAAAAACTGTTTTGAATGATGTTCAAACAGGAATTAAAATATTTGAAGGAGAAAACACGGACCCCGTCAAATTACTGACGTCTTTGATGAATCTATTACGATCTGTGTCTAACAGAATCTTAATACCAAATGCTGCTATTACGGATAAAGACTTTTTAAATGTAAACATCAAGAACCACCTGAACCCGGTCCCCTATCTTGGCTATCTGTCGAGAACCATATTCGAAAAGCTAATTTGACACCGCAAAGTCTAGCCACAGTTAGAAAAAGCTGTATCGAATTCACGGTTCAGTTGTCGATGCAAATTCAAAATAGACTACCGACTAATTACACTGCTCTAGAAAAAATGACTCAGCTATCAAAAGAAAATACATTGAAACAAATCAAGGATAATTAGATTACTATTCTAGCTAAAGAATTGGGATTTGACGATGAAAAGATTGATAAAATATTGACACAGTGGCATGGAATTCAATTTGTCAAATGGGAAGATGATGGTAATGATACAGTGAAGTTTTGGGCTCAAGTCTCCAGACACAAAAATGCGGCTGGGATGAATGCCTTTCAAGAATTAGTGGATTTGGCTATCACCGTGCTGTCGCTTCCACACTCAAATGCCGAAGTAGAGCGAATCTTTAGCGTTATGAACATAGTCAAAAGTAAGCTTCGTAACCGGATGTCAGCTGAAACAATGAACTCAATTATAATGATACGTCATCAATTGAAAATTGTTAAGCAAAGCTGCCACACTTATGACTTACCTGAAAATGTCCTCGACAAAATTACCAAAACTGTGAAGAAAGGAACAGCAGCTGGTGCAGGCTCATCGTCTGGGGGTGATGATGACCATGAAGACGTAGTGGAATTGTTTAATTTAGTTGACTTTAGTACCTAAAATGATAGTTAAATAAACGAAGAAGTCTTTAAATTATCGTATATTTTTTTCTTATTTCCTTTAAAACACGGAACAAAACTTAGTGGAATTTGGTGGATTTTAGAAACAGGATTTTCGTAAAATATAGCGCAATTTTGATAAGAGTTTAGTGCATATTTTTTTCTTCATACGGCACCACTGCGAAGACCATGCTTGTGCAGACTTTGATTTTCCCTGTGATCGATTATGGTGACGTGTGCTACTTCGATTTGAATGCGGTTTTGCTGGATAAGCTCGACAGACTGCTCAATAATTGTATCCGGTTTATTTTCAACATTAGGAAATATGACCATGTGTCGAGCTATAGGTTTGAGCTCAAATGGATGTCCATTCGCCAAAGAAGAAGTTTGTGCGCTTTGACTACGCTTTTCTCCTTTCTCAACTCTCCCAAACCTCCATCTTATCTTGTGTCTCATTTCCAATATCTATGTTCTTCTCACACTAAGAATCTGCGTTCTTCTAACAATCTTTTTCTAATCTGTCCTTCTCATACTTCTGACTTTGTTCATTCTTCCTTTCACATTCAGTCCATTCTTCTTTGGAATGCGCTTCCTCTCGATATCAGGACGGCCACCAGTCGGTATGCATTTAAGCGGAAATTGCAGAGGTATTTTTATAACGAATAGCGTAGAATCATCTAAACTCCTCTTTCCCTTGAGAATATATATATATTATAAGTATATATTATAGTAGATATGTATGCTTGTATGTGTATTATTAGTTTATAACTTTATGAACCAATCTTACTTATTATTCATTATGATATAATTTGTAGTCGTTGTTTCGTTCAACCTAAGCACCTGCCACCTAATCTCTTCACCACCCTTGGTTGACTGGTAGAGAATGCCTGAGGCATTAAATCCGCCTTTGTACCTTTTTGTGTGCGAAAAGCTTAAATAAATAAATAAACAAATAAAGGGCCTCGTAGACCTGCCGCCCGGAGCCTTGCAATGGGTAAGGCTGCCTCTGCTTAACACAACTTTCGCAACTATAAAATAAATGGACAGTAATTGGCCATAATTTTGTAAAAGCTAAAGACAAATAGATAAATACATTATGGCATAGAATAAAGTGCTAGTATCCTTAGTTTGGGACTAAAACAATGTGTTTTTTTTTACAGATAATCTTCACCAGCAGGAGTTGCCGTCATTCTGCTTGAACCAACTTAAAACAACACGAAGAAAAATTTAAATTTTGCAATCACATTTGATCAGATCACAAAAGAAAAACAACACCCTTCAATCTAAACTAGCCAGTGCTGAAAAAATGTCCAAGAAGTTACCCTCTTTTGGAAAATATTTTACATTGCCATTTCCTAAGTCATTAAAAAGACTTTTGACCAAAATAGAAGTGGAGCTAGTGCTGAATAAAAGCATCGTTATAAAAATGTATAATACCGCCAAGGAGTTATGTCCAGAAGATCGGTTATGCAGTTTCATTTTCGACGAAATGTCAATTTCACCCCGAGTCCACTATAACGCTGCAAAAGACCAGCTTAGGGGGTTCACATTTGATGGCAAGAAAATTGCAGACCACGTAATAGTCTTCATGGTGAAGGGATCAAGAAAGAAATTCAAGTAATCCGTCGCGTATTATTTCACCAACTCGTTGAATATAGCTCAGTTAAAAGAAATTTTGCAAACTATCATTAAGTATGTTCGTAGTACGGGATTGAAGGTCATATCTGTTAGTGATCAAAGTAGTCAATTTTAGTGTAATAAATGAATTGGTCGAAGATACAAGATTTTTTTTTAAGAAGTGAAGAATGGAAGAATGAAATAGGGAAAACAAAAATAAGCTAACTATTTGATGTTCCACATTTATTAAAAGGAGTCCGAAACAATCTACTGACGAAAGATTTAAAATATTATGATTTTAAAGACAAGTACGTAAAAACCATTAAATGGGAATACTGTAAACAAACTTATGAAGCTAATAAATCGTATGAGGTGAATGAAAACGCGAAATGCCTTCTGAGTCACTGATGAGCACATATATATCGACAAAATAAGAAAAATTAAGGTGAGACCAGCAGCCCAAATTTTCAGTCACACTGTAGCTTCAACTGCAGGACATCTCGTGGCAAGAGGAGACATTCAGGGAGGATGCCAAAATTTGGTAAAATTTACAACGCTAATAGACAATTTTTTTGACTCGTTAAATTCTAATACATTTCATGTGCCCGATGGAAAATTTATAAAGAATGTGTATGCATGATTTGTGGAAGATGGCCATAAAAGTATTAAAAAATGTAACATTTATTTTTTAAAAATCAAGGACAAAAAAATACAAAATCCGTGTGATTGAAACGAAAGCTATACCATCTTTATAGAAATACACACGTGTTAGGTGGTACAACACTACCACCCATTAATATAGTGTAGCAACACTGTCGTCGGTCTTCGACCGCAGACGCAATGGCGGACACTCGCTTGTACTAAGTTATCTAAATAAAGTATTACAAATAATTAACAACTGGCGGACTTTATATTTTTATCAAGATCTCCCCGAAGACGGCTCATCCACAGTCGCTCCACGTGGCATAGCTTCTCTTATATGGCTAGAGTCAAATTTACCCCAGTGTGACCTGACGTTAGGGTAATGATAAACGGACCATAATAATAAGTATTCCCACGTATTTGCCCAAATCCTGTATTGTAAAACATTAGATGACAAGCGTTCAGAACATAAACATTCAATTTTGTGTTCTAAAAACGTCTTATTTCTTTTTCTCCACAACAAATTCCTACCAGCTGGTATGTAACTTGCCTGAGAACTGAAATTGAGATTATTTTCATCGACATTGGCCACTAATAGAGGGTCAGGAGCTTCAATATGTCTAACCTCTTCATTACCATCATCACCAAGATCATCTTCCTCAAGGCTGTGTAATGGGCAATCTTCCAATTCGTCTATAAGTTCTTGGCGACTTAGATAATAATCTTCTAAGTCCTCACCATCAGACTCCATCTCGTCGGACAAGATTTCGCCATTTTAAAGCATGCACAGCATGTGCTCTGTTTTACTGAAATTCATAGCTGTAAGCCAATACAAAGCATGTTGCAAAGCAAACCAAAACTGCAAAGTCATAGAAAACCGAGGGAAAAATTACACCCGTAAGCATGTAGGGTAGTTTTTCGGTACAAACATATTTATTCGATTTTAGGGGCATGTAGTAGAAAAAGATAAAAATAATTATATGAATACGAAATTAAAACACATACCTGCAATTTTTTTATTTATCTTTGTAATTAAATATTAAAATAACTTAGATTGCTTCAGATTGAATAAAGCTAAGTTCACTTCTTGCTAAAGACATCCACCATTTGACAATTTTGACAGTTTAGGAAAAAAAAATTGACGTTTGGGTATAGACAAAACTCTCTTTTTGAAATTCAATAACTAAGGAATAATTTTCTATGGATTCATACCAAGACTGACAAATATCTTGAGTAATATCTGAAAGCAAAGTCATTGTTCCGTTTTCAGCACAAGTTGCATTTAAGGGTTAAATGCCTGTACAGAAAGAACATTAGTGTCTGCACCTGTGTCTAGAACGAATTCTACATTTTGACTGTTTATCGAGAGTACTGCCTTCCATGACTGTATATTGACCGAAGTTACTCTAATTGTGCTTAGAAAATTATCGTTTGTGTTACAATCATCGCTATTTTGAGACTTATTAACATTAATGTTGTTAACACTTTTACATACTTGTGCAACATGATTATACTTCCCGCACTTCTGACATTTAACACTTTTTGCTGGACATCTGAACCTGTGGATCTAACCACACCTCGAGCAATTGCTTATCTTAGCTGACGACTGCGACTGAAAGCGTTTTAATCCTGACTTTGGATTTTCTTGATTACGACGTGCAGATTTGAGACCTGGCCTATGATTGTAAGCTGAAGATGTCACGTAAGATGCTGTCTTCTAGTGTTTTGAATTCACATTATTTGGCGATATTTTTCAAGTCTGTAGTATAAGTATCAATGGATTCGTTGAAGCCCTGTCGTACATTTATTTGCGGCAAGAAATGCAAGTTAAACTTCTCTGTCAGTGCTGAAAAACGTACGGTGTCGATATCTAAGTTGAATAAATAAAATGTTGTGAGTGCATCTGACCCGATGAAATGTGCGACTTTTCTCTCGTCATTTTCGCTTTCTATGTTATTAGCCCGCAGATAAATCTTGAACTGTCTGAGCCAATTTTTCCACACCAATGGCATATTTGAACTATTTATGTTCAATGGTGGAATGTGACTACTGATGTTTTTCGGAATCGACATTGGTGGCTTTTTGTCGTCCCCGGCCATTTTGTTACCTTGAGCTGTAGCGGCGTCTGTCGAATGTGAAGCGTGCGTGCTACGCGATGGTCACTTCTGACACCATGTTGCGTGGTCGTGTTCGGGGTGAATACCACGTGGAGCGACTGTGGATGAGCCGTCTTCGGGGAGATCTTGATAAAAATATAAAGTCCGCCAGTTGTTAATTATTTGTAATACTTTATTTAGATAACTTAGTACAAGCGAGTGTCCACCATTAGTTTTAAGAAACGAATAGGATTACATTAATCACTTACAGAGAAAATATATTGTATTTTCTCTGTAAGTACAAAAAATATTTTCTCTGTACGTGATTAATGTAATCTTTGAGAAATAAATGTCTAAAACCATAAATAGTAGGGAGAGGATTAGGAAAATTATTGAGTAACAACCTGAATCAATCTACTGTTAATTATTGTATGCCAGGGAAATCTTAAAGAGATAATGTCATCAATAATAGGCAATAACTATGATCCAAAGGCCATTATTTCTGTATTAGTTGGTAATAGTACTAATGTAAAACAAGATGACATCACTGATAGTGTCACTGAAATCTTGAAGATTAATTGTCAGAAAATAATATTGTGTGATTTTCCTTACTTTGAGCACTTGTCAAGTAGGCAAAGTCACAATATACATATGCTAAATAACCATATGCATTTATTAGTTAATTACTATAGTGACAAACTTATATTTTGTTGACACCTATTTATTTATTTATACCTATCTATTTCAATTTTTTGAATTAATACACATGGATCTCTTCACAGCTCAAAATGAACAGTATTTGACAGTAGATGTTTTCTCAAAGTATGGACAAGCATACTACTTGAGAGATGGTACAGCAATAAGCATACTTCAAGCAGTTTTAAATTATTGTACACATCATGGTTTACCGCTAACAATAGTGACCGATAACGGCACAGAATTCACAAACCAGCTATTTTCCGAATTTACAAGATTTACATTACACAAAATTAGCCACCATAGAATATTAGCACACTCCTCTAACGATAACGGAAGCATCGAACGATTTCACGCTACGTTACTAGAACACTTACGTATTTTACGATTACGTCAAAAGGACGAACGTGTAATTAATTAACCTCATGCCTTATTAGCATATATTAGTTCAGTTCACAGCTTTACCAAGCGTAGACCACATAACATAGTTAGAGGACATTTTGACCCAAGTCAGTCATGTTAACGTCAAGGGGTCTATCGGGTTTTTGTCGTGCACACTAGCAGCGTTCAGACGAGCCCGTCAGCAATATTTGAAAAAAAAAAAAGGTATTTAATAATATTGACCTCCTTAGTGCATTACTGTCGTAATGCTTGTGTAAAATTGTGCTTAGTGTGTTAGGTTAGTTTTGTTAATGATTGACACGAAATAGTGAACCTTTTAATAAAACAAAATGGATAACAGCCTCTTTCATCCAAGGGACCAAGTGCAACCCTCCGCCTCACCGTCGAAGACGATGACGCAAAATCCATCCCTCGAGTTGGTTGCCGCTCATATTGTTTCAACGCCCGAAATTCACAAAGGGATGTCAGCCATCGAACACCACCTAAATGAAGTTTGCTCTATCGGCGCGTATGGCAAATTCAACTCAGAGCAAAAAATTAAAATTTCTACCCTATGCCGCAAAGTAGGATCTGGGACGTCACAAATGGCAGTTCTATATCAGTCGCTCAGGCAGAAGGTCATTCAGGCGTATAACGCGGTTGATGCCCTTTAAGAAAAGCGCGACCTTACGGAACATATTTTAGAGCTCAAGCAGACGATAAAGGACTCTGGTTCTGCAAGAAATGCTTCTTTTGCCGATATGGTGAAAAAGGGATCAAATGATTTCATCCGACCCAATAACCTAAGCTCCGTTGCCACTTATCCGAATAGACTAAACATGACGTTGATAAACTGAAGCATGCAGTCCAGCTGTCTACATCTGGCCTTTTTGCGAACGAACCCAGCAAGCGCAAACCTCGGATCGTGGTTGTAGGAGTGCCGACTTTCCTGGATGAAAATGAGGTATTCAGGAGCATTTTCGAACACGTATCCGACAAGTTACCAGATATGTCTTTGGAATACTTGTTGACCATCATAAAATAAAGTCACAAATCGGGGAAGAGAGATACTACGACCTGTAACTACGTTGTTGAAGTTTTAGCCGATATACGTAAAGCCCTAATCTCTCAAGAAGAGTTTTTATAAATTGTATGTCCTGTCCTGTCAGGGACTTTATATTGGTAACAAGGTGTTATAAATGCCAACAATATGGCCATAAAGCTAAAACTTGCCAATAGATTGTCATTACGTGTGGTCACTGTGGTGACGCTGGCCATCCAAGGTCCGAATGCGCGAAAAAAGCTGACATTCCAAAATGCGCAACTTGTTTACGCTTTAACCCTTTATAAGGCTCTGGCCATATATTGGACATCATACATTTGACGAAATATCTTAAAAAATTCTTTGGCAACACAGTTTGTCGTTAGCAGTGATTTATTCTTGAATGTTTTGAGAAACGGAACGTAGCAAAAAAAAAATTTGGCGCCATGTTAGTTCAAACAGATGTTTGATGTCATCTTTCAAAATTGTGTCGATTTTAATAGTGCTACGTAAATCTACAAAAATCTTCGAAAAAAATGAGTGGACAGGTAAGATTTGAATTGAAATTTGTTAGTTATATTCTAAATTTGATGTAATACAGTATATTTTTGCTGATACGAATCTTTTTGATACTAATTTGGAGTTTTGTTATGACGTCCATATATTGCCCGGAGCCCGTCTGAGTCAAACATTTTTTTTTTTGGTTACAGAGAAAAGTGATTCCTTTAGACAAAATTGAGGAAACTTTAGAGAGTCTTTTTGCGTTATCGGATGGCGAGGAATCTGAAGATGGTCACGAAAGTGATGAAAGGGAAAGTGAGGCCATATTCTTGCCACCAAATTCATTGGACCTTGAGGATATATTAGCTTCTCCGTCATCTTCAAATTACGGGAATGCCGCCAATTTTGAACCAGAGGATTCCGTAGTCCCTTCAGTAAGCGGAATTTCTATAGGACGAAATCAATCGGAAACAGCTGATGGTCCAAACATCAATGTGCTGATAAACAATAGTCCTGTGTCGTTATCCATTTCTGATTCTGAAGATGGTTCTTCTGAAGATGAAGATTGGAAGAAAGTACTTTTCCCTCACGATGTACCAAGAAACAAGTTTGATGATATTCCTCTAAAGTCTCACCAAAATATTCCCAACAAAAGTGGACCTCATATTTATTTTCGTTTTTTTTTCACTGACGAAGTTTTATCTCTAATTGCAGAGCAGACAAATTTATATGCTGCCCAAAATAAACAAAAAAACTGGGTAGATGTCTCAAATGAGGAAATACAAGCTTTTTTAGGAATGTTAGTTTTGATGGGGGTGCACCCTCTACCCAATATTGACTTGTATTGGTCAACAGATCCATTTTTTTGTGTGAGAGAAATAGCAGATGTAATGACTGCAAAAAAATTTAAAATGATAATGAGAAATCTACATCTAAACGACAACACGAAAATGCCTCAAAGAGGAGAGCCTGAATATGATAAACTATATAAGATTCGACCACTAATAACCTCAATGAACACTGCTTTTCAAAAGGGAGCTAGGAATTCGTCATCCCAAAGTATTGACGAATGTATGGTAAAATTCAAAGGGCGCAGTACATTGAAGCAATATTTACCAAACAAGCCGATAAAAAGAGGCTTCAAGATATGGGCGAGATGTGACAGTAGCACGGGTTATTTATTTGAATTTGAGGTGTATACGGGAAAAAAAGACAACGATACTGAATTCGGTTTAGGACCAGCTGTGGTAAATAGTCTTTGCAAAGTACTTATTGAAGAAAAGATAGAAAACGCACATGTAACATTTGATAATTTCTTTGCTTCGACCCAACTAATGCAAAGCTTGTATGATAATAATATATATTCTACAGCAACCGTTAGATCCAATAGAACTAACTTACCCCGGACACTAAAACATCTGATGGCCAAGAAAGGTAAACCTAAACTTTCTAGGGGTCAATATAAGTGGCGGGTTAACCGAAATGTAGCATGCTTTACATGGATGGACACAAAATTAGTCAGCATTCTTAGTACCGCCTTTCATCCTAAGGAAAAAGTAACATGCATGAGAACGCAAAAAGACAGAAGGAAACAAGAAGTGCCTTGCCCTCTGGGTGTTGTGGAGTATACCAAAAGGATGGGGGGTGTCGATCGCTTTGATCAAAAGCGAGGCACCTATCCTGTAGCTAGGAGGAGCAGGAGGTGGTGGATGAGACTATTTTATTTTATGGTGGATGCAGCAATTACGAATGCATACATTTTGTATGCGCAAAAAGTGCGTTACCCAATGTCTACTTTACAGTTTCGTACACTTCTCGGAAGAAACTTGATTGGCACTTTTACGAGCAGAAGGAAGAGGGTATCGAACTTGCCATCTTTTGTATGCAAAAGACCAAAAGTTGATAGCCGGCAGAAGGCAAAGTATGGCCTTCCAGATGATCTACGGCTTTCAGACGTTGGATCCCACCTCCCCGGTCCACTAGACTCTTACAGACGATGCAGGGCTTGCAGCAGCAATGCTAACAGCAAAAAATCGAAGATACAATGCATACGATGCGAGGTAGCCCTATGTATTGTTCCATGTTTTGCCAACTTCCACAAGCCGTAGTACGGCTCTGTCCAAATAATGGACACCATGTATATATATATATACTTTTTTTCCGAGATTTCAATAAAGTGCTCATATATGATGTATACCACTAAGTTTCATTTCTGTATCTTCAGCCGTTTGTTCTGCCTTATAAAGGGTTAAAAAGCCTCGTGATCACAAAACTGGAGACACTAATTGCCCTGCTGGGAAAATAGCAGAATATAGATATATTAACTCCATCGATTATGAGGGCACCTAGTGCGTCATACTCAAGGCCGGACTTCCGTTTCGCTTGTTGCTGACTCAAAAATATACCTGACCACTGCGCTGTCCTACTTACCATCAATTTGCCGATGTCTAAGCACTATCAGCCAATCGCTTCAAAAAGGAATGTTGCCTAGAAGGTGATTCATGCAATATTTGTTTTCAACCTAGTTAATAATACTGCTAACTCAAACATATTCTTGTAACTAAGTGCTATAACCTATTTCCCGTACCTAAATATTATAGAAACTATCTACATGTTCCAGACCTTAATTATTAGTGATTAAGTAAATTCTAACATAATAAATGAACTAACTATGACACTATTCATAAAACTTCAGTTAAATATTGTTAAGAAATCAGTTGTCCAACGCAACTGAACAAAGCCAATTTAGCCAACAACATTGATATTTGTGGGGTAGCTGAAACAAAAGACGTAGATAATGTCATGGAAAACTTATGTACTAAATTAAACCTAAACTCCAATGCGTCGTCAACACACACAGATAAATAATTAACCGACCTGATGCCAAAACAGGAAAAGTCCCCCCCCATAATCATCGTGACCCTTAGGGGGGCTGTCGCGATAAATGGCTGCAAGTCGCGAAGGCTAAAATTATTACTGGGAAAGACCTAGGCTGTGGTGAGGACAACAAAATATATCTCAGATAAATTTTATCACCCACAACGACCTACCTACTTTGGGCAACGAAGACTGCTCTAAAAGGAATAAATATATGTAAATTTGTATGGTGTAAGAGCGTTCAAATACTAGTAAGAAGGTACGAAAAGGGAAAAACCTACAATATTCGATCCGAGAAGGATATACAGAAGGTCGTCTCTGAATTTAAAAATAATCAAGACACATGAAGCCCTTCACATTTACATTAATTAGTTTCCCCTTTATCAATCAAAATGAACACCAAAAATGGATAATACATTTTATGATAACATAATTGAGAATACATACAAACATTAGAATGAATACACAGATGAGGTACCAGACAAATATAACTCAATAATAATGCTTCACGTAAATATCAGATCAATGCTGAAGAATTTCGCTTAACTCGAATACGTCATCATGAACTGCCCTTAAACTATTCACCTGGTCATCATCACCGAGGCAAACATATCTGACAGGACTAAATCATTGTTCCAGCTTGCGGATTACGACATGAATAGTCAGTCGCGTGATTCTAAGGGAGGCGGTGTCATCGTATATGTGCACAAGAGCATTTACTTCACCAGACTACGTTCGCGTACACATAATTTCGAGTGTATAACCGGCGAGCTAAAAACGGACTATGGTTTAACGACTGGTTTGTGTGCCGTGTATAGACCCACCTGATACGAATAATTTCCTGTTCATCGAGGAGTTGCGTAGCCTTATTAATAAAACTTTACCGAGAAACAATGTTGTTCTGCTAGGCGATATGAATATAGATTTGAAACAAAAATAATCGTTAAGAAAACTTTATTTAAAAACGCTCAGTGAAATAGGTCTTGATTCCGGAATAAACCAGTTTACTCGAATAGATAAGCAAGGTGAGTGCATAACAAAGTCATGTATAGATCATATATTTATATGTGGTGTCGACTGTCGCGCCGTTCAAACAGCTGTTATAAAGAATGCGTTAGCCAACCACTTCATAACCGGTTACGCGCTAGTTGACAATACGTATGTAAACAAAGCTAGTATTTAAAATCGTAAGCAAATTAGATAATAGCAAGTTGTAAAGTGAATTGAGTAATATTAACTGGACTTTGGCCTTGGATTACGACCACATGTTTTGTGTTTTATATTGGATAGTTTTTCCTATGTATATGAAAACTGTAAGTACAATGTAAAAGTTAAACTCGGAAAAACACAAATGTGTAAATAGAAAAGTAGCAGAATAGATAAAATGTGTATAAAAAGAGATCAACTATTGGATATCTGGCTTAAAGATCAAAGCAATTTGGCTAATAGATTATTATACAATAAAATACAGAAATAAAACAAATAAGCATATTAATAATGTAAAGAATAATATTTTTTTTAAGGAGGTGAAATCCAATTTTCATAATACTAACAAGTCTGGGAAACCATAAACAACTTATTTGGGAAAATCAATAAATCTATAGATGACATAATTATAAACCATTTTAACCTATTACCAAACATTGGGGAGGGTTGTGCGTTTAAAAATTTATGTTTTGGCTTCCAACAACATGCTTCGCTTGCTTACCTGCTTGGCTTGGTTTTGTAGATGCAGACCTACCTTGCCTCCTCCCTCAGAGGCGGTAAGGTGGCGTGGTCTTGAGGGAGAGCGCAACGGTCGTGCAGATCCTCAAGGCAAGTCTGGTGATGTTCCTTCTCGAGGTTGCCGCCCGTTTTTGGCCTAATTCCATATGAACTAGACGTAACAGAAATCACGGCGATTTACCTCAGGGGTGGCGAGGTCATGCCCCTGGGTGTCCACCGTCAAATAAGAACAGATGATGGACAGCAATGACCTCCCGCGTGTTTGTGCCGTGCGCGGGGACCCGTACGGAGGGATGAAGGAATCCTGGTGGTTGAGTGGAGCAGGTTGCACACAACACACTACTTTGGCCCGGATTTCCTCCTACACGGGAGGTCGTGGGGTAGCTACCCACGATCAACCGGCTGAGGCATCCCATAAGCGGGATGTCAAGCGAGGGTCGGCTTAGTGGGGGAGGACAGCCGGCGCGGCGTGGGGTCTCAAGATGGGTTGCGGCATAGTCTCATGTCGTATACAGTCCCGTGATCTACCGTCACGTGCGGGCTCGTCAATTTCCTACTAGGTAGATCCTATACCAAAGGAGTAGCTCTGGCGTTCGCTCGTTGAACGAGCGACGTCCCCGACTGAGGGCTCCGTGGTGGTTGGAGAGCTCCAACGGTGAATCTTCAACATCCAAACCCATGGATAATGAGCCGTCGACATCAAAACCACAAGCTGCGTCCCGCTCGTCGGATGCGCTTACAAAAACCAACACACCAAAGGCCGCGTCTTCAGATGCGCCTTCCTTAACATACACAAGGGTTGCGTCTCAAGATGCGCTTAAGCGGCAACCGCCTAAAGCTGCGTCCACAGATGCACCCGACACTGGCAAACGCTCGGCTGCGTCCAAGGATGCGATGAGGAAGGCAACCGCAAGGGATGCGCCACAAAAGGCTGCGTCACGAGCGATCCCAATCTCATCTGCGTCCATGGATGCGCCCCCTTTTTTTTTATTACGGGGGGAAATCCTCATGGATGTGCTCCGCCCCGGGGAGGGCGGAGGGGTCTGTCAGACTCTTACTGACTAAAACCACCCCGGTGTTCCGTCTCTCACTTGCACCGGGGATCACGGAAACTAGTGTGACTTCCGCGATTCCCGGCTAGTGCCGGCCCGCCTCTGCGGGCCACCTCGCGATAGGGGGGGTGTAAGGTATTAAACTCCCCCCTTACGTCATAGAGAGGCGCACGTGGAACACTACGCGCCGAAATCTCGCGTCCTAAGAAGTAGGGGGCGACAGATTTATGGATGCGCCCCCTAACCCAATCCTGACCGAAAGGCCAAGGATAGTTCTCGCTCATGGCGACTCGAGGAGCACTGCAAATGTGGATGCACCCAAAACACGGGTTGCGTCAACGGCTGCGGTCTCTGAGAGGGACCCGACGAGTCTGGCCAAAGCCCCCTCTGGCAGGAAGGTCGAACTGGCAAACAGTGTCAAACTATAAGACGTCCCACAAGGCGGTGTTGGCAACGGCCGAGACGCCAAAAGGCGGGGCTGCCACCGACACTAAGCGCAAGCGCAGCGCGAGGCCAAGGGAACGTAAAAAACAGAAAAACATTAACACGGTACCACCGGCAGGGCGCAGAAGCGTACGCCTCCCGAAGATTCCGTCACACGAACGGAGATTAGCAAGAAGAGCGAGCCTGCCCACTCCCGTATGGTTGACGGAACTTTGGTGAGCTACGCCGAAGCGGCCGCGTCGTTCAAGAGTAACGAGCTGTGTGTCGCCGTCATGACTGAGCCTTTCTCGGACATGACGCAGGAGCAAGCGGAGAGGATCCGTCAGCAAATTGAGAACCAGCTCCGGGCTCTGCTGATGGCAGCTCCTGAACAAACGGACAAGAACTGCTCAGGAGGCCAAATCGCAAATTATCGCTTTATTCAAACGTGGTCAATTTCATTTTCGAAAGTGGGTTAGTAATCCATCCTCAACTTCTATCGGATCTTCCTAGAGAAGATTGCTTGGCTGGTGCATTGTCATGCGACACCACGGAAACGTCAACCCTGAAAGTGTTAGGTCTTCAGTGGGATCCATCTTCAGATACTTTTAATTTCGCAATAGATTCTTCTGACAGGCCTAGTACGAAACGCTCGATTTTAAGCGAAACAGCTCGGATCTTCGATCCATTGGGTTTTCTTTCACCAATCACCATCCAAGCAAAATGTCTGATACAAAAACTATGGGTTCTCGGCATAGGCTGGGATCAAACTCCACCTGATGACGTCATTCGAACGTGGGACACTTACCGTGACCAACTACCGGAGCTAGCAAGATTCAGAATTCCTCGTAGGTTGACTTGCACAGATGCTAAGTCATACGAAATCCATGGCTTCTGTGACAGTTCTGAGCTCGCATACGGAGCAGCAGTGTATCTGCGAGTAGTCCAGGCTGATCAAGTAAACGTTTCCCTCGTAAGGCTCTAAAGCTCGCGTGGTTCCGTTAAAACGCATATCACTGCCACGACTCGAATTGTGCGCTGCAGTTCTCTTTTCCGACCTATATAAATTCGTACGTGACATCTATCTTTCTCAAATTATAATCGATAACGTTTTTCTCTGGTCAGACTCAACCATCGTTCTATCATGGTTACGCCCTCCTCGCGCTGGGTTACGGTTGTTCCTAATCGCGTCAGTCATATCCAGGATATAACACCCATGGAGTGCTGGCATCATATGTCCTCCGGCGATAATCCCGCAGATATCTGCTCGCGCGGTCAATGTTGTATTGTTACTATATTTGTTGCAAAACGACCGTTGACGTTCAAAGAGTTAGCACCGAATTTGTTTTGTCTCCGTAAAATTTGTGGATAAAGTGGTTAAAAGTTGCTCAATCATGCTGTGCTGTCTATCATTTTAAAGCTTGTGAAACGGACAAAAGAGTGATATATATATAACACACCTGGACTCCATCGGTACCGTGAGTAATAAGTTAAAAACTATTAGAAAAAAATTGCAATGACTTGCGACCCTGACCTAGGGCACCGCGCAGATCAGCCGCTTCTACGCACACATGCTCAACGCTTACACTAGGCGCTTGGTTCAAAATCTTGAGCTTACGCTACGCGTTTACAACAGACTTAGCTTACACCACGCTTGCTACGACTCTTAGGAACTGAGGTCAGGTAAAACCGCGTTTACACTTCGTATGATGTAAGGTAATAGTAAGCAAATTTCAAGGAAGTTGTATTAAGGGCGCGTTTACAAATCTGACAAAAATAAGCAGTTTTTCGGTGCATTTTGCGGCAAAATTATACTAAACCAAATGTAAATAATAATTGCCAAAGATAGATTATTTCTTCATCTTCAAAAGTGGTAAATTTTGTACTCGAAAATTTTGGTTTTTACTATTGTAAAAAATAATTTCCGTTACCTCTTCACACAACATTGACTATAAAGTGTCGAGTTTAGGAAGATTTTTCTCCTATTTAATAACTTAAATTCAATTATTTAAAAATATTTTATATAAGTAGACATATTCAACTCAAAATAAGATAAAAAAGAACTATCAAAATGTAATAAATAGTCTCAGAAAAAAATAAAAATCGCATCATTATTTTCGCATATTTAGCTTCTACGCGTGAATCTTATTGAATTGAAATAAGGGTTATTTTATTGGTCGTTGTCTTGATTTATTGCACAAAAATTCGTAACGAAATATTAGTCTGCGCTCGGCCGCCGTCGTGAATGGACAATGTGTCGGTTGTAAGTAGCAGCCCGTAGTGAAAAAGATCGCTGTACGAATACAAAATAATTGACGTAATAAAGTTGATATTTCACGTATTTTATACCGACTACGGACAACTAAGGTAAGATTTTATTCAAAATTTCTTATACTTTTGCTAGAAGTAAGTAGATCCCTACTTACTTCTAGCAAAAGTATAAGAAATTTTCATTAAAGGATCATAAATTCATTTTATCATTTTGTTTTGGATTAGATGGAGTGACCTGAAAGTATACTTCGAAATCTGCTACTGGAACTAATAGAAGAGTAGAGCTAGTTGCGCCGAGTTTGGGGTCGTTTTGTTAGTTACGTTGAGATCTTACGTCCGGACGACGGTAGACCTGAAGGTGTACTTTGAAGACTGCTACCGGAACTAATAAACTAATAGAGCTACCTGATAAGAATCTTTATAGTTTATCTTAGGGGCCATCTATAAATTACGTCAGACAAATTTTATCGTTTTTTGACCCCCCCGTCTTTGTCGCAGGTGGTCACACTTGTAAAACCCCCTCCCTCTTGTGTGACATCACATATTTTGCAATTTTATATTCAGAAGTAAGAGTAGGCAAGTAGAGTTTTAGTATTTTAGGTTTTAACATGTGACGTCCCAAAGCTTTTGACGCCTCCTGGCCCTTGTCACACAATGTCACATTTCGTTGACCCCTCATCCATAAATTACGTCACACGTTAAGGTTAACGTGACGTAATTTATGGATGGCCTCTTATAACGCAATTCTTGTTTTAGATGCCAAAGCCTAAGACGTTTGGGAATAAATCTCGTAAGTAACTTCGTGCCTGTAGAAGAGAAGAACTGCCTCTTTTCAGAATTTGTCGATCCAGGATTCAAAAGAAATATGGAACCACGGGAACATTCTTCACATTGTCATAATAATATGATGAAAACAAAGAATTGATTTAAAAAAGGTTTTTTCGTTAGTTTTATTCATTTTTATCATTTACTAGCTTCTAGCCCGGCTTCCTAAATGCGTAACACACTTGGAATGGCAATCCATTCCAATTTGGTAGTCCAACAATATCTATTGCATTGTTTTTGTTGGCTTGCAAACTATTATTTTAAACATTTATGACGCAATGAATATTGTATAAGTATATTGGCCCAGTGTGTGTGACAAATAAACGCATTTTCTTTCTTCTTTCTTTGCTCTCTTGTTTTCGAGAACCCACTTGCATTTGATATACTAAATAAAACAAATAACATATTATAAGCTTATGATTTAATTATTTATTTTCAAACAGCTTGTCGCGCAAATTGTAAATACATAGGTACTTTTGCAAGTACTTGCTTACCATTCAATCAGTGTGCAATTAAATTAAATACTTTTATACTTTTATGAACACACCACATTACAAACTTTTTGGAAAAAATCAACGCAAGCATAAAAAACATAGCTAAAAATTAAATAAAAGTAGGCTCAAGTATCAAGCCGTGTCAGTTTACTCATAATTTCGCCGCTTCGCGCAAATCGCTGTATGTGTGAGCCGTGCATATGTAGTAGTAAGACTTAATACCTAAAATTGCAGCGCGTCAATTCGTAAACACGTCCTTAATACACTCATATTAAAATCTACAAGTTTTTTTTTTCTCATCACATAATTATCTAAAAATGCAGTTTTTGTTGTGTTTTGTTCTAGTCAGAATCGAGGGTACGGCTCCTAGACAACTTTCCCTATTTCTCATAGGTTTTGGCCCTTAACAAAAGTTTTATCATTTTTAATAATGATATTTGATCATGTACAGCATGGGCACGCCGCGATTGCGGCGGTAAGTCCCCTCTTTGAGGAGTGGCTTGAGAGGCGGCATGGCGTCCTCACCTTCCGCCTGACACAGGTCCTCACCGGACATGGCTGTTTCGGGAATTTCCTGTTTCGGATAGGGCGGGAGGAAACGCCCGGTATCATGTACAGCATGGGCACGCCGCGATTGCGGCGGTAAGTCCCCTCTTTGAGGAGTGGCTTGAGAGGCGGCATGGCGTCCTCACCTTCCGCCTGACACAGGTCCTCACCGGACATGGCTGTTTCGGGAATTTCCTGTTTCGGATAGGGCGGGAGGAAACGCCCGGGTGTTTCCATTGCGAAGATCGCCCAGAGGACACGGTGGAGCATACGGTGGAGGTCTGCCCAGCTTGGGCGGAGCAACGCCGTGTCCTCGTGGAGGTGATCGGCGGCGGCGATCTCTCGCGTCCGACCCTGGTCCAGGCCATGGTACGGAGCGAGAGGGCATGGCTGGCAGTCGCCTCCTTCAGCGAAGCAGTTATGCTCGCAAAGAGGGAGGCGGCGCACGTGAGGGAGATGCAGTACATGCGCCCTCACAGCCGTGGCCTTCGCAGGAGACACCCTGGGCGTCGGGAATCCCAGGCTGATTCCCGGCCACCGTAGGCACGGGCTTGCGGACGGCGAGTAATGGGTACCTCGCTGTCCGGTAAGGACCAAGCCCGGGTCGACGGCGCGTTGTGTTCCACGCGCGCCTCAAAGAGATGTCAGCAGCAACAGAGGGGCCCGCAAGGGCCGGTGCCTGCCGGGGGTGCGGGTTGTTCGAAAGAGATACCGCCGCCCCTGGCACACAGGCAACTGAGGGAACACGGGTGGGTTTTAGTCAGTAAAAGTCTGACACGCCCTCCCACTCCACCCAGAGCGGGAGAAGTTATTTGATGATTTCCCACCCAGAAAAAAAAAAAAAAAAATCATGTACAGCAACGGTCGGCAACCTTTTAGCAGGCACGGGCCACATAGTGGCAAAATGAAATAAAGGGAGGCCGCACTTGTTTTCATATGGGAGCATACCCTACCGTCGCAATTTTTTTTATCGATTTATAATTGCGCCGGAGATATCGCGTAACATACATACAAAAATAATGTCGTTTACTTACATTTTTACCAGTAATTTTGGTTTAATAAAAACCAAACTACTGAACCAATTTTCATAAAACTTCTTTTGGAAAGAAGTTCTATTTTTCTTTAAAATAAAAATTGCAAATCGGTTTCATACTAACGGAGCTCGGTGGTAACAAACATTACATTATATATTAGGCAAAATATACACTTGTACACTAAAAACAGTGATATTCACACCGTTAACACAAGAAATAAGGACAAACTACGTGCTCCCTTTCACCGGCTTCATAAGGTTCATAACTCATTTGTTGGGCTTGGTATAACTTTTTATAACAAGCTTCCCTCTTCTTTGCTAGATTTGCCTTTTAATGCGTTTAAAGCTCAAGTAAAATCCGTCCTTTGTTTAAAGGCTTACTATTCCATCAACGACTATTTAAATGACAAGAATAGTTGGTCGCTGTGATTAACTCAAGACAATGTTTGTGTTCTTTCTCCAGAATCGGCGTATCTAGTGACAGGTTATATGCGTTCATATAATTATTATTTTATTTTTTATTGCCTGTCTAACAATTTTTTTTTTATAACTATCTATTAAGTCATTAGTTATTGACATGATCTACTCATAACAATATTTTCTATGATGAGTTCTTTTAGGCTTTATTTGGCCTCGACAGTTTTCATTTTATTTGTCGGTATATTGGTATGGCTAGCTGACATTTTGACTAATTATTTAATTAATATTTTGTGTCTCGTAATGTTTATTACTTTGCCTAAGTATGTATAGAATCAAGTCTATCCGACTAAACAGACAGCTGTGCTGCTGGGGAGTTTGTTCCACTACTTCTTCTTCCCAGCTAAAGCACTAGGAAGTGGTGAAGGGTGGGCGTTTTGGGGGACTGTCTCATGTACTTTGACGTTCGAAAAGTGCTGATTCTCAGCCTAATTTGAATAAATGACTTTTGATTTTGATTTTGATTTTGATTTTACAAAAAAAAACAATCGAATTGATAACCTCCTTCTTTTTTTGAAGCCGGTTAAAAAAATACAACCACAAATATTTACTTTTACATCATTTTATTAATAACTGGCTGTGCCCGCGACTTCGTCCGCGTAGATTTTTCTAAAATAAAAGTAGCCTAAGTTACTCCTTATTACACCAGCTACCTGCCAGTGAAAGTCCCGTCAAAAACGGTCCAGCCATTTCAGAGATTAGCGGGAACAGACAGAGAGACAAAACTAGTAAAAAAATGTTTATTTTGGTATATGTACCGTATATTTATATTCATATGCATGTAGCAAATAGCGGTTATTTTAAGATGTATAGATATAGAAGATAGGTTATGAAATGTTACAAAGAAAATGAAATAAAAAACAAACTAATTGAGATCTTCGAAATAATGATGCATGCTAGTCGAATTAAAATTTAATGTGATTTTTGATGCTGTATTTGACTCGCTATTTGAAAAATGTTTGCTTTCATGTCTGTCGTAGAAATTCGTAGAATGGCACTCAAATGCTCATCTGGGAGATGACAACAATTTTTTTTTCCGTAATTGAGAATTGAAACAGTTTGTTCGCCTAAATAAGTGCTGCCAATTTTTTTTATTAATTGCTGAGCGAACTTTCTCAATTCATTAAAATTAGATTTTAGATAGAATTAGCGGCCCCCGGGCCGCGGGTTGTCCACCTCTGATGTACAGTATTGTACAGGTACATGACATTATTTATGATCAAATAATATGAATTGTTGGAAAGTACTTCATACACAATGTTTAAATAATATTATTAACATAATAATAACAATGCCTAACTTAGCTTGTTTTCTAATAGCTTAACTTTTTATTTGCAGGTCCAAACACTACTAAAAAAGTAGTGAATCATATAAATATAACAAAAAATTAGCATAATTTATGCCAACAAATTGGTAAAAATGCGAATTTAATTGTCAATATGCCGAAACAGAGCGCATAAGCAATCATTGCAATTAAAAGCAGCCAAAAATGTTATGAAGAGTAGCAACTTTAAAGCTACGTTTAACAATTTGCCAAGCGCTGAAAAAGTTTTAACCATGTTACAGTTCAGAGAACAAAGAAACAAAAAGGTAGAAGATATTCTACTGATGATTTTTTTTTTAGCTTTGGCAATGCTGAAGCAAAGCCCCAAAGGCTATCGCTTTCTGCAAAGAATGTTAATTTTGCCTTCTCAGCAAATACTAACAACATTTTTGAACCAGGCCAATATAAAGCCTGGTATTAACAATAATGTATTTCCCAACTTAAAGCAAGAGCAAATAAAATGAAGTCAGCAGACAAATTCTGCATATTAATGTTTGACGAAATGTTGCTAAAAGCTAACATTAGTTATAATGAAAGAAAAGATTTGGTTAAAGGTTTTGTTAATAATGGACGCGAGACAAAACCAGAATTTGCAGTCCATGCACAGGTTTTTATGATCAGGGGTCTCATAAGGAAATATAAGCAACCTGTTGCCTACTCATTTGCAGAGGCAGACACTGAAGGCCCAGAGCTAGCTGTGCAAATTAAAACAATCATACAAAATCTGCAAGAAACAGGCTTCAATGTAGTGGCTACAGTATGTGACCAAGGCACTAATAAGAGACATGCCTTAAATCTTCTCCTAAATGAAACCAGGGGGGACATATGCTGAGAAGTGGACAAGAAGTCAGAGAAGACACAAAATTAATAATAATTTATGACAAGAAAATTGTTCCACTACATGATCCCCCACATTTGGTAAAAGGTATACGAAATAATTTTTTAGAGAAGAATTTAAGGTATACAACCGATAATAAAGAAAAGACTGCTAAGTGGGATCACATTAAACAATTACACGAAGAAAATCCTGCACATAAAGGAATCCGATTAGTGCTTAAGTTGTCAAATAGTCATGTTGATCCGACGAGAACGAAAATAAAAGTGAAATTTGCCAGCCAAATGTTCAGTAGAACTGTGTCTTCTACAGTGGGATACCCCTTGCAGGTAAGATCAAGAATGTGATGTTTTTGTGTTAAGATTCAGCTGTATTTAGCTCAGCAACATTAGGTTGTCCTCAAATTAAATAGCTCACTTATATCATAATGATATATTAATTGTAGAAGAATCTAAATTATAATTTTCTATATGTATTTTTGCCACCATGGAATTTTAATAATTCAATTCTAATTCGTTATTATGAATTAAAATCACCTGGCTTCCATTATCAGTATTTTTTTTATTGCTAAATAGACTCTTGACCCCGATCACGCCTGTTAAATGTATATTGATACACCATATATGCAAGCATGTATTCCAAAGCATAGGTACATTTATAATTTTATACACATAAAGTGTGCAAATAGCACAGAAATCTTAAACATAATCTAAAATTGAATTATTATTGTTTTACAGATAACGGTATCCTCCCAGCTGAACACAGGGAGACTGCAGATATCCTGCTCTTTTTTGACAATATTTTAGATTCTGTAAATGGCAGCTTAACAAAAAACGGATTTTCAAAACCTCTCCTAGGACCCGTAACACCAAATTCAACAAAACACCATGACTTTTGGGCAGAATCAAAAATAGTTTTAAAGTCCATGAAATTTATCACAGAAAAAAACAAATTGCATGTGTACCTACTATCAATAATTGGGGTGTGGACACTGGAAAGCATAATTATATCCCTAAGGATATAATTATATTACCGGTTTATCTATCGTATTGCGAAATATATGTTATGTATTTCTGTAATGCCCGTATACCTACTTATATAATATTATCATAATTATGTGTGTGTGTGTAAATATATATGTCGTAGTAAGATGGTTGAAGCCGTGATATAGTTATATCCCTTATGATATAGCTATATACCGTAATACAGTCATATGAACTCGGCTCATAACTGTCTTACTAGGAATATAACTTGATACGAGCACCATCTAGTAATATATCACGACTTCAACCATAGCGTGTGTGTGTGTGTGTGTTTTTTGTGTGTGTGTGTGTGTGTGTGTGTGTGTGTGTGTGTGTTTTTTGTGTGTGTGTGTGTGTGTGTGTGTGTGTGTGTGTATGTGCTTGCGTGTGTGGGGGATGTGTGCTTGTGTGTGTGTGCGTGCACTATGTATATTTGTGGTATAACCTAAAACAATCAACAATACAAAATCCAGGCTGCTGAGGGCAATTTGGACAGAAGAATGGTGTATCTTTACGTATTTTATTGACTTCCCAGCAATATTTGCATCTTCTGCGCATTGATTTTCCTTTCCGTGGGCAAGGCTGAATTATATGAACAGTACTAAGTTTAACCCCTTCTTCTGAGACCTCTCCCGTATTTTGGACCTTAGACTCGGGAAGTAAATTTTCTATAACTGATTGCCTGAATTCGTAGTAACTTAGTTTTTTGCCAGAAAACAAATTAGATAAGGTAAATGAATTGTACATCATTTGTTGGAACAGGTGGATTCCCAATTTTATGTACCACCTGATAGACTTATGTTCGCAGCAATAGTACGCTATCATTTGATCTTGGTGATCAATACCACCCATGTTACGATTATATTCTACAACCATTTTAGGCTTTGAGACCTCTGTATTTCTTCTTGTAGTGGTAGTAATCATTTGCGAATTAAATTGTGATGATATCATAGTGACGTCTCTGTTATCCCGCCATTTCATGACACAAACACCATTTTGGTTGTACTGCGAGACACATTCGCCTTTCTTTAACTTTTTAGTAGTAATGTCCTTTGGGTTATTTTTTCGATTTAATCGTAATGTTCCCGTGCAGTAAGTATTTTCAGATAATAATTTTTCTGTCAGATCAACAGAATTATAAAAGTTGTCCATAAAAACAGAGTAGCCTTTATTCAAAAAATCATGTAATAGCTGTAAAACTACTTTTGAGGAATGATTCACGCCACCTACAATTGGGTCTCCTGCGCCGGCATACACTATTTGTTTTAGTATAATTCCGTTTGCATCAGTCAAAATATATAATTTTATACCATATTTATGGCTTTTATTCTTTATGTATTGTCTGAATATTAGTCGACCGCGCCACAATACAAGGGACTCATCAATACATAAATTCTGTACAGGGTTGTATATTTCTGTCATCCTATTATTGAAAAACATAACCAAAGGTGAAATTTTCGCTAATCTGTTATCGTCTGATTCTAAATTTTCAAAGTGCATTGCTCTTAGAATTAGTAAAAAACGATTTCGACTCATGTGCTCACGAAAACAGGTCAGGTTAAATAGTCTGTGCTTCTTCCAGTAATCTTGTATTCTATTTAATTTTATTGTACCCATATGGAAAAGTAGCCCCAAAAATATTTTGAATTCTGAAACTGTTACATTTTTCCAGTAGTGTATTCGACTTCCGGGTAAACTTTTTGCAAGGATATTGCTTGCATTCCGATTGGTTTTATCAATGATGTCCTGAATTACGTAATCTGTCATAATTAAATTAAAAAAGTTGATAGGTTCAATTGCTTCTAGTTGTACATTTAACCCCATTGGGTTTCCTATAAAAGCAATATCTTTTATGTGGGATGTTTGGTCCGACCAATTTAAACACTCACCATCACTAATTGGAGGTGCGAAGGTTTCAGTTGGTATCATATTATCTTCATCTGAATCAGAATCATCAAAATTGTTAAGAAAGTTTTCATCTAGAACCTCATCATCGAAATTGTCATCAGAAGCTTCAAGTATGTCCAGAAGTTGTTTATCTGAAAGTTCTTGCGCCTGAAAGTGGGCTCTTGCGCAATTTTCTCGTTCATCATTGTCATTTAATATTGCCGAAAGCTCCTCCTCAATAGGCACTTGTACACTATGTATTTGACACAAGTCACGACCAGTTCTTAACTGGTGATTGATAGAAGATGCAGAACCTCCTCTAGTTCTAACTCTTCCTCTTTTCCCTTGGCCAGCTACATCTGTTTCTGTTTCTGAGTTTCGTTTCAATATTTTTCCGGTCCTGGAACTTTTTCCAACATGTCCACCTCTTGTTCTTACACATCGTTTATTGCTTTCTCCGATAGGCAATGAAATCTCAATATTTTTGAACGATGTCGTGGGTTCATTATATGCGGCGGAAGGTTCATTACATGAGGTGGAAGGTTCATTATATGAGGTCGAAGGTTCATTATATGAGTTCGAAGGTTCATTACACGAAGTCGAAGGTTCATTACGCAAGGTCGAAGGTTCATTACACGAGTTTGAATAATTTATTTCAGTTGGTGAAGTCTTGTCATCACAGTCTGCTTGGGCAACCATATCGATTACAATGGCCTTCGAAGTTGAATGTAATTCTGACACATTTTCGACAGACCAAGTTTTAACTACACCACTAGAAGATGTGCAAAGTACTGGAGACTGATTGAATAGTTGTTGTTTACTGAAACAACAATTTTCTATTGAAAATCGAAACTTAGAAATACTCTCAAAACTAAAGAAAAGAAATGTGTAGGTTACCTACCTTTGAACAGAATGTAGGAATGGCAATATTGGGCATCGTGTTTCAATAGAATTTCGCCGAATATTCTTAGCTTCCACTTCTACTGCCGTATATAAAGAGCTCGCCCTTTTCCGCTTTAAACCCGATGTGCTACTTTTATCTCTGAAACATTTTTATTATCCGATTTGTTGAATTTTAAAAAATAACAACAATCAATATATTGATTTTAAATAGATAAAATCATTCTAAACATTCATTTTAATAGATAAAGATCAACTGTCTGTATTATTAACTCACCTATCTTGTGAATAACTTTCTTTTCTAGCTTGTAAATTAGTACCTTCGGCAGTATTAAGTGACAATTCAACCAAACGACGACCTCTATTATTATTTGCCATAATGCTTGAGGAGAAAACAAAAGACCTATAAATGACAAAAATACTAGTTACTTTACACAATTCATCCCATTCAAATTTAAAAATAAAAGCGTTTTTTCACAAACGGTTTTATTTTGTACCATGTAGGGTATGTAATACGAACACTGCAGTAAAATATCTAAAGTTATAAAATAACATTATAAAGTTACAATAGCAGTAGTAGATAACATTGAACGACTGATTATTGTCGATGTGTAACACCATCCATGAACAAAGTCATTCATAAATGCCATTGAACGCACCATTAGCGTTGGTATGTTTTGGACTTCAAAATTTATCCAAAATATTATCAGTAGACTTAAAATTATGTTGTTGTAATAAATAAATGACTAAATTTGATTTAAAAATGATATTTACTTACCTTTTAACACCTAAATCACTGTAAAAACTTGATTTATAATACTAACAAAAATCACAAGCACAAAAACCGGCGTCAATTCAAATGTGACATTTCTTTTACTACTGTAACGGTGTTGCTATATCAGAAATATAATCTAGATTGAGGTAAATTAAAAAATGGCAACAATAATGCAACGCACAGTGAATAAATGATACTTTATTAAAACATACACTACACGCATACGGGTGCGTTGCAGGCACACAAGTAAAAAAAACTAAAACGCATGCGAGTGCGTTGCTGGCATGGAATGGGTTAAATCATCGCAGACGAGATTAAACCTTATTTATATTATGTATTAAGATAAAAACCGCTTGCTTCTGGGTGGTACGATATCGTACCAGCCGGCCTTGACGGGTGCTCGACTTACTGCCAGCCGGACGATAGCGGTTAAATACAACTCCCAAGCCTACTCGTCGTGTCTAGTTGAATAGGTACGCGTACCTACTAGGTGATTCGTGAATTAAATGTCAATTAATTTCTCTCGTTTACGAGATGCGATTGTGGTAAACACCGTGCCGTGCTTTCGATACAACGAGATGATGGAGGTAAATGAACTTACACCAACCTAAATCGTACATGAAATGAAATACCTACTTGTAGGTACACATGGCTACACCTCAAGTTATACATTTCCAGTATAAGCTGATCTCACATTTAATAGGATTTCCATACAGTGCAAGATCAGCGTAAACTGTAAATGTATAGCTTGGTGTGTCGATCGATAGCCGTGCATACTTATTTGCAGCCGGTTAATTGTCCGACGTCCGTTGACCCACCGCGGGTGCGCTGAACTGACGCACACGCACAGCTGTGCCGCGCTACGTCATCACCGAGCGGATCGCGTACGATCTTGCGTTTATGAATGAAATAGTGGAAGCGCTACTAAAATTTAACTCGAATGACAGAAAAAAAGTGATAAATTTCTAACTTCTATAATAGATGCCTTAAAAAAAAAATAACAATGCCAATAGTGACTGTTACTCGTCTGGAGTTACTGTGTTTCGGCTCCAGAACGATGTAGAAATAACCGTGTATATCGAAAATTTAATTTCAATTTACACATACTAACGGATACTCTTCAAGCTGTATTTTCCAGTATACGCTGACCTCTGATTATACGGGAAGCCTGTATAATGCGAGGTCAGCTTATACTGGAAAATTATAGCTTGATGTGTAGCCGTACGAAAATAGTGCATTTTACCTACTGCTACAAAATACTAGTCAAGTGCAAGCCAACTTTTCGCTGAGGTTCCGCCCATTGGTTTAGTAGTAAGTTTGCATTTTATAGTTTTCGCCGTGTACGAGTATGTATGTAATGTGACAGCCGTTTGCGTATGTATTTATGTCGGTAGTAGGTCTATGCAAGTACCTACCTACATATACATACCTATATGTTACAAATTTTGCAAACCTATTCTAAACCACTGCATAGATTCTACTGCTATTAAAAACTAGTCAAGTGCGAGTCACCATTGCACTGAGGGTTCTGTAGGTGGATTGGCTTGGTAGTAAGTTTTCGCTTTGTCATTTTACATAATGTAATTTTCACCTTGTTTTACTAATTTCTTGGTTATTATGCATTATGCACATACTCGTATATCTATCTATCTATCTATATAAATAAAAATAAATCGCCGAAATGTATGTACGCGCATAACTTCCGAATGACTGCAGCAAATTGGATTTTTTTTTTTTTGTGTTCCTGATTGTCAGGACAAAGTTTGTATATAAATATAAGACAGGTAGGTATAGTGTCGGGTAGGTAGTTAGGTAGGTAAGTATGTAGGTAGGTAGGTAGGTACGTACGTAGGTAGATAGTTAGGTTGGTATGTAGGGTAGGTAGTTATGGTATATACCATAGTTTTTGGAAAGTAATTAAAAATACTCGAAATTACTCAAAAATTATTTTAATTCGCTTAAATCTGTAATTGGCATATTTCGAACATGTCTAGGATCACATAGCTCAGGCAACATGCATGTTTTATAAAAATGTTCTAATTTTGGTTCCATTTCTTCCCAATATTGGTCATTTCTCTCTATAATTTCAATTTTGATGTCTTTTTCGCATCCAGACCAGACTCCGAAAATACATTTTCGCCTACCAGTGATATGTAATTGTCCCTGCACTTGTATATACCAAGGATGTTTTTTATTTATGAGAAGTCCATTTTTAGTTTTCCTCCAAATATTCACTTTCTTCTTATCTATAGCTTCGTCTAAAGATGTTTTAAATGCTATAATTGGACATTTGATTTCAATGATTGTGTCTTCTCCCACTATTCCGTCTGGAGTTACACCTAGAAGAGGCAACTTTTTACCTATGAAGAGACCACAAGGCTCTATTTTAATGTTTAATTGTGATGCTATCTGTTCTGTAGCTGTTGCTACATGCTCTATACCATGTTTCAAAGATGGCAAATGGCTTAGATTCTTTGGATATATAAGATTCTTTACCAAATTTCTCACACTCGTATTTTGACGCCTGTTCACTACTTTGGCGAAATTAGACGTTGTTAGAAGTTTCCTTCTAAGTTCCAACCACTCACTCGAATCTCCTTGCAGAATAGTCGATTTTTCGATTTGTCTTCTGTCTAGGTCTGTACACGGTAAATTTTTCAAAAAGTCTTCTTTACACCGATTGTACTCCAAAGTTGGCATATCTTGCTTTTGGCAATTTTCACCATAATCTTTATCGTTTTTTTTGGTTTTCAAAAAAAGTTTCCTACGTTTTCTTAAGTATTTAGATGCTCGTTCTCTTTGTTTTAATCGCTTCTCCTCCAATTTCTTCACTACTGACCTGGGGCTTTCTCCCAAAATAGCTCTATGTAAAGTGGTAAGTAGGCGCTTTGTATTAAATGATACCACAGCAGCGTTGCATCTTGAATCATAGCCCCGACGTAAGGAAAAGTTTATGCGTTTCCCGCCAACAAATTTGGCAATAATGCTGTTAAATGATTCTACTTTATTGCTATGACTATTATGCATCAGGCTTCGAGCTTTAGCTGCTACAGTGTTTACTATGAACTTAATTCTGTACCATATAGCACACGTCTTCAAAATTAAAGTAAGATCTTCACTGTCGTTTCGGCTAGTACAATAATATGGTTGGCAGGTTTCGTGGTTTACGAATGCATGATTGTAAGAATTTAGGATATCCGTGAATAGGCTATTTACTTTAGTGTCGAAGTTTGCGTCTTTAGAAATGTGTTCCGTTATCGATGAGCAAATGACTTTACGGATAGCTAGGATTCTTTGAGTAGTAATTTTTTTTCTTAAATTTGAAGGATATTTAGTTTCCGTAGTTATGTTCTTTAGCTTTTTGCACATATTTCTGAAAATGTGGTTTTTGCATTCTACTTTTTCTACGGTGCAATTGGGATATGGACTACTTTCCAATATTTTTTTATATGTGCTTGAGTCACTGTCCGCCACCATATGTTCATACATAAGGTTATGCATTGAAATGGACTGTTTAAAACCTTCTAACAATACTTCAGACTCCATACCCGTAGAAGAACCGCTATAATTTTTATAGCATATATGGTCGCCTGGACTGATACCTTTACTTTCAGCTCGCGCACATATACAGCAATATTTGTTCTTCACCCCGATGAATAAAACCTCGCCGAAAAAAAAAAAAAAAAACCTTTTTCCAATTATCGCAGCAGCTCCAGACAGGGCTGAAAAATTTGTGTTAAAGAAACGTTTACTCCAGACTAGACATGGGCGCCGCCCCCGAATATTATAGTAATAGTAATAGTAATAGTATATTTATTTCTGAGTATATGGTACATTACGATCTTAATATTATTAAAAAGCTTCAAATATACTACCGTTGCCGGTGTAGAAATATTAAAATTAAAGTACAATTAAGGTCCCCATTAAAAAAGCTTTTATGTAAATTAGTTTGAAATGACAATGGGTAACTATTTTTTTTTTAAATGCAATGTCAAATTTTATTAATTAGGAAAACAAAAACAAAATATTTATGAATTAAATGTCAAATGCCTTAAAATTAAAAGTAAAAAGTCAATCCACACACACTAAGTACCTACTGATAACATGTAATGTCAAAATTTATAATGAAAAAATTCATTAACTGAATAAAAACAGTTGTCTAAAAGCCAGGCAAATATTGTTTTCTTAAATTTATTAGTAGGCAGCACTCTGATGCGTGAAGGTAAATTGTTGAAAATTTTGATTGCCATGCAATTGGAATTCCTGCTATACAAATGCAGTCTCTGGCTAGGTGCAAGTACTTTATTTGGGCTTCTGCTATTGACTCTTTTAGAAATGTGTTCATACAATGGGAACATGTACGAATACCTTTTTATAAACACACAAATTTCAAAAATGTAAAGACAAGGAAGTGGAAGAATTTTTAGTGCTTTAAATAATGGCTTACAATGATCTAAATATTCTGCTTCATACACGGCTCTGACACATTTTTTCTGTGCAATAAATGCTTTGTTCACGTCCACTGAATTACCCCATATCACGAGGCCGTAACGCAGTACAGATGAAACATAGCCGTGATATGCATTTAGGGCTGCTTCTTTACTCGCTATTCGTCTCAGTTTTCGAAGGGCGAAAACAAATTTGTCAAGTCGAGTACAGACTTTTTTGACATGTTGTTTCCAATTTAATTTTTCGTCAATGACTATTCCCAAGAATAAGGTTGATGGTACTGGTTCCAAAATTGAATGATCGTAGTGTATTTGAGGTGGGTTTACTAAAGAGTTGTATGTTTGGAATTGTACTAACTTTGTTTTTTCAATATTTACACGTAAATTATTATATTCCAGCCATTTCATTGCCTTCAGTATTTCATTGTTAGTGTCAGTTTCTAGGTCATTCCTATTTAAAGATTTTATTGTCAGAGTAGTGTCGTCAGCAAATAGTGTACAATTATGTTTTAAGCTCTTGCAAAGGTCATTAATATATAGTATAAATAATGGAGGCCCTAATACGCTCCCCTGTGGAACACCACAACTATTTATTTTTAATTCTGAACTGTATGTTTTTTTGTGTTATTGACAATTTTTGATACAACTGTCCTTTGCTGGCGACTCGATAAATAACTTTTAAGCCAGTCATGCGCCTTGCCTCTTATGCCGTATTTTTCCATTTTGCAGAGCAAGCGAGTATGTGGGACAAAATCAAATGCTTTGCTCATATCTAAAAATACTGATAATACAGACATTTTGTTGTTGAGTGCTTCAGATATCAGTTTCACCAAAGTAAAACAAGCAAGTGATGTCGAACTATTCTTCCTAAAACCAAATTGGTTCTCAGTAAGTATGTTGTTTTTATTTAAAAAGCTGATGATTTTTCCGTACATTGCCTTTTCAAAAATCTTAGCTATGATAGGTATCAATGTAATGGGTCTATAATTGGAAATATCCATGCAGTTACCTTTTTTGTATAGTGGTTTAACTATGGATTGTTTTAATCTAGTAGGAAATGTTCCCGTCTCAAATGACAGATTAATTATATAACTTAGTGGTGCTGCTATGTTTTTACTGCTTAATTTTATTATATTTGTGGTAATTTCATCGTATCCAGTAGCATTAGTATCGTTTAAAGAATTGATAATTTTATAATGTCTTCTTCATTTACTGGGGTCAAAAAGATACTGTCAGTGTTAGTGGTAATGTCAATGTTATTCACGTTTTTATTATTACTAGAGTTAAACTTTTGAGTCATTTCTATAAAATAGTTATTGAATTCATTGCATATGTCATAAGGATCCTTAATTATCTTATCATTTATTATTAACTCTTTGATATCATTTTTAGAATTATCGTCATTATTTATATTATTTTTAATAACAGACCATGTCGCTTTGCATTTATTTTTAGAATTATTTATGTATTTTTTGTTATTTATTAACTGTGATTTTGATATACATGTTTTTAAAATTCTTGAATAGGTCAGGTATCTTCTTTTATGATACTTTTTGCTTAAGGCATCGTGCTGGTAATTATAATATAAAGTTCTCTTTTTTATGCACGATATTTTTATGCCTTTACTAATCCATTTATTTTTTATTGGTTTATTATATTTTTTTATTGTTATTTCGGGGAAACACAGTTTGAAGAACAGAATGTATAGGTCATGAAATATGTTAAATGCATTGTTGCAATCTGTTTCTTCATACGAGGTGCATTCAATAAGTACCTAGCCTCATCGCCAGAGGGCGCTGTAGTTTCAAAAGAGTTTTACCACAGTGTAGCACATTCTTTTTTAATTCTTTTTTCAAATTTTCATTCCAATCCCTTCATTTGTTTTAATTTGACAACTTATGGAAGCGAACGTGTCGATCGGTTTTACAAAAATGGAAAAAGAGCAATATCGTTCGGTGATTCGATTCCTATTTTTGGAAGGGAAAACGCGCATCGAAATCAAAGAGCGCTTGGATGCTGTGTACGGTGACTCTTCTCCATTGATGGCCACCGTCAAGAATTGGTTCAACGAGTTTGCACGTGGCCGTACGTCGGTTTTTGATGAACCACGTCCAGGTGCACCGAAAACAGCTGCTACGGAGGAAAACGTTAAAAAAATCCATGATCTCGTATTGGCAGATCGCCGATTGAAGGTTCGGGAGCTAGCTGAGACTGTAGGCATTTCAGAAGGAACAGTGCATCATATTCTTCACGAGGAACTCGGCATGAGAAAGCTGTCGGCGCGATGGGTGCCGCGTTTACTCACACCAGAAAACAAGCGCAACCGTGAGACCACATCGGAGACGTGTTTGGCGCTGTTTAAGCGGAATCCAGCGGAGTTCTTGCGTCGTTTTGTGACCGTCAATGAAACCTGGATCCACTGGTGCACACCAGAGACCAAGGAGCAATCAAAACAATGGATCCAGACCGGGGAACGTGCTCCAAAGAAGGCGAAAACTGTAAAATCGGCCGGAAAAGTTATGGCCACCGTTTTCTGGGATTCACAAGGTGTGATCTACATCGATTACCTCGAAAAGGGTAAAACAATTACAGGGCTTTACTATGCCGATTTATTGGGCCGATTCGACGCCGAATTAAAGAAAAAACGACCCCATCTGGCGAAGAAAAAAGTGCTGTTTCACCACGACAACGCACCGGTTCACACGTCTGCCGTTGCCATGGCCAAATTGGTCGAATTACGCTACGAACTGCTGCCCCATCCACCGTATTCTCCAGATTTGGCCCCTTGTGACTTCTTTCTGTTTCCTAATCTGAAAAAATCACTCGCCGGGAATAGATATGGATCGAATGAGGAGGTCATCGCCGCCACGGAGGCCTATTTTGCAGAGTTTGACAAAAACTATTTTTCGGACGGATTAAAAAAGTTGGAGCATCGCTGGGCTAAGTGTATCGAACTAAAAGGAGACTATGTTGAAAAATAAATTCCCACTTTTCCAAAATTTTCGTTTACTTTTTGTAGGCTAAGTATTTATTGAATGACCCTCGTACATTTCATTAAAACTTAAAGCCGAAATACAATCAAGAAATTTTTAAGTGTTGTTTTTGTTGTAATCTCTTTTCACCTCATAGAAGAACATAGTTTTCATCGGCGTGTTATTAACAATAGGAAGAAAGAACCGTAATGACTGCCCCGTATCATGATCTGAGAGGGCTAGGTTATGTAAACTGCTTTTAGTGTCTAGGGTCGAGATATTACTGGCTATTTGATCTAGGCAGCTTTTTTTCCTTGTAGGCATTTTAATATGCGTCAAGAAGTTAAAATTATTTAGAATAGATTTTAATTCTCTTGATTGTGTAGTGTCTTTTAGCACATCAATATTCCAGTCTCCGCATATTATGACACGATTCCTACTCTTATGAGTTAATTTGTGTAACAAACGTTCCATTTTCTTGAAAAACATCCCTGGATCTGAATCCGGGACTCTATAAACACACACTATTAATAAGTTATGACTCTGAACTTCTATGCCGCAGCATTCAAAACAATAGTCGCTAGACATTTCGTTTGTTATTTGTAACGGGCTAAAAATTAAATCTTTTTTCACCAATATGCACGTACCGCCCCGTTTTTTATTGGATCTGGAGTAATTTGCAGCTAACTTATAGTTTGTAAGCCTAAGATTACATTCATGACCGGATTGTATAAAAGTTTCGCTAAGACATATAAAGTCTATAACACCTATTTCTTTTGTCAGCTCAGTAACTGTTATTTCAAAGAAATCTAATTTATTCAGTATTCCGGCTATATTTTGATGAAACAATGTCAATTGTTGTTTATCATTGCTGGTATTGTGGATAGATGGTGGGGCGAAAAAACTTATCTTTTACATGAGCATTACTCGTCAGCGATATTGCTGAACTTTCATAGTCATAATCCAATGGGTAATTTTTTATGTCAACTAATATGCGACTAAAAATACTTCCAAATATACATTTTATGCCTAGATTATTAAGTTTGCCTGTTTTACATGAGAACATTTCCAAGGAGAGGTCACGATTCGTGTCAAAAAAATATGCATAATTATAGTTTTGTATGTCCATGTAAAGCAAATTATTAAACAATTCTACTCGATAATTATGAATAAGGGCTCCCCTTACATATGACGGAGAGCATACAATCACATTAGTATGAGTTATTTGATCCAAGGATTCCCTAATTAGTCTAACAAGTTTGATGGAGTCTACATTATCTTTAAAGTCTTTTTCACCAATCGTTACTATACAATAGTCATCCATATTAAAGTCTTGAACCTTTTCCGTAATATTTGTGAGTATATCGTTCATTCTACTATTAGGTGACACATAATGGCAATACTCAAATTGTTCGCTAAACGTATCTTCTATAATTTCCACCGGCCGATGGTAGTTGCAGTTACTTAGAACACAAAGTTTTCGTTTTCTTTGCTTTTCTTTTATTATGTAATGTTCTCTTTGGTTTTCCCTTTGCGTGATTTCTGCTTCATTTGTAATTGAAATTGGTCCCTTGGATTTTTTGTCTCTTCAGTTTCAGTGATTTTGTTCTCTTTTGGTTCCTTATTATAAGTTATAGAAACTTTTGTTTTTTTAGTCGTTACTGGACTATTATTTTTATTTAATAGGTCCTCATTTATTCTCTTAAGATTCTTGTTTTCTAGGGCAAGTGATTTGATTTCACGATGAGCATTGTTTAGATCGATTACCAGTTTATCGATTCTTTCTTGTAATTTGAGTACGTGTTGTTCGTCATTGTTATCAGACAGACTGTTTGATTCGTCAAGTGTCTCATTCAATATTCCACTACAATTGGAGTCAGATTTTGTCCGCGTACGACGGAATGTAATGTTGTCCAGGAAGTTCATGGTAACAAGTTTTGTGGGGTTTAGTGACTGTCTTATAATTTATAATAAGTTATCGTCTTTGTAATGTTTGTATTGATCTTTGCTTCAAGATAATGCTTAAGATGTTTCAAGATTATATATTATAAGATATTGCGCGGCGCGCTGGTGAATCTAGCTCGGCGCCGGCGGCGTGACTTTTTTATTTGCTTTATCAAAAAGATCTTTAAAAAATAAGCAACAGTGCAATTACTCGCTTTATTTATTACAAATTACAAGAAAACAACTTTTCAAATTAGGTGGAAAATTATTTTTCTAGATTTTTTTTGCATTCCATAAAATTATCGTGAATAAAAATTATTTTATTCACCCTTTGTGGACCCAACCGGTATCTTTTTGCAGACAGTACCATTCCAGCTACAAAAAATACCCTCTCACTCGGAGTAATTGTAGCGGGTACACACAGTAAAGCCCTGGCAAAGGTGGACAGCCAAGGAAAATCTTTCTTCTTTTCATTCCAGAACGATAAAAGATCCTCATTTTCGATATCAGTTGATCCAACAGCAGAAGCGAGATATCGCCAACATTCTTGGTCTAGTGGATCATCATCTTCAATTCCATGGCCAGCACTATGTTTTTTAGAGAGTTTACTCAAAACTGATGAGGAACTGCTAGTTTTTAAAGAAACTGAAGTGTCCGGTTCGTTTCTTTTATATTCCGGGCAAATCATGCAAATTTATTTAACTTCCTTTATATAAGAGGCAAGGAAGGAAGCCTTTGTCATATTTTGTGACTCTTAATATAAATCTAACTCTTTAAGACCGTTTTCTTCTTTTCCTCTTTTGGATAAGCGGTTCGTCCGCTTATCCGAGAGAGATAGAGCTGCAGCTACTACTGGTTTACTAATCGGAAATCTTTTATCAATATTCGCCAGCATGTTACGTTTTAAACGAAATATAATCAATGATTCGTCATCAGCAAGTGATTTTAAAACGTCAATTATTTCAGAGCGAAATACAAGTGCAACATTCATAGTGCCACTTTGAGGAGTGGCTTGAGAGGCGGCAAGGCGTCCTCACCTTCCGCCTGACACAGGTCCTCACCGGACACGGCTGTTTCGGAAGGTTCCTGTTTCGGATAGGGCGGGAGGAAAAGCCCGGGTGTTTCCATTGCGAAGATCGCCCTGAGGATACGGTGGAAGTCTGCCCGGCTTGGGCGGAGCACCGCCGTGTCCTCGTGGAGGTGATCGGCGGCGGCGATCTCTCGCGTCCAACCCTGGTCCAGGCCATGGTACGGAGCGAGAGTGCATGGCTAGCAGTCGCCTCCTTCAGCGAAGCAGTTATGCTCGCTAAAAGGGAGGCGGCGCACGTGAGGGAGATGCAGTACATGTGCCCTCACAGCCGTGGCCTTCGCAGGAGACGCCCTGGGCGTCGGGAATCCCAGGCTGATTCCCGGCCACCGTAAGCACGGGCTTGCGGACGGCGAGTAATGGGTAGCTCGCTGTCCGATAAGGACCAAGCCCGGGTCGACGGCGCGTTGTGTTCCACGCGCGCCTCAAAGAGATATCAGCAGCAACTGATGGGGCCCGCAAGGGCCGATGCCTGCCAGGGGTCCGGGTTGTTCGAAAGAGATACCGCGGCCCCTGGCACACAGGCAAGTTTTAGTCAGTAAAAGTCTGACACGCCCTCCCGCTCCACCCAGAGCGGGAGAAGTTATTTGATGATTTCCCACCCAAAAGAAAAAACCCAAAATGGCACGTGTTAGCCAAACTCACGCCGAGCAGCAAGTGGCAGCGGCGGCGGCGGCGCGGGGGTGTAACACGGCGTGGCGGCGCCAGCATAATGCTTTTGAGAGAAAGACGGACAATCCATGGATGCATATAATTCGCTAAATTGAGAAAAGCCAATTCCAGAAGATATTATACCAGATGTTGCAGATTTGTTTAAGTCTAGGTTCGATTTAGGCTCAGAATCAAGATAAAATGTCAGGTTACACATATTGCAGGCTAATTTATATTTGGGAAGTAGACCTTTTCTTTTTTCTGATACAATATGAACGTTGCTCAATGTACATCCGAATGCCTTATTATGATCGCATATTTCTTGAAGTCTTCTATAGAAATATTCAAGATCAATTATTCGTCGTCCTTCTGTACAAAAACAGCTTTTCCCTTCTACAGGATTATTATAACTCACTTCGTACCTGAAATGACCAAAATATTTTTTTTATTTATTTATTTATTTATTAAAATCTCCCTTACAACTATCATTACAGGTGTATACCTAATGCGATAGCGCGGTCTTAAAGTTAACTTACAATTAAAAACTATGAAAAACGTAACAACACAATATTAAAAATATAAGAAAAAAGCAAAAATAACAACATAAAGACTGCGGTCTTAAAGTTAACTTACAATTAAAAACTATGAAAAACGTAACAAACACAAAATTAAAAATGTAAGAAATAAGCAAAAATAACAACATAAAGACTAATCTACACTATAACATAAAATAAACAACAGAATTTTTGCGAATTCACTCAAATGGCATGTGAATACATCGACCTTCAAATGAAGTTCGTTAATAACCCGAATTGCGCGGGTGAGTGGTGTTTTGGCGAGAAGGTTGGTCCTGGCAACCGGTACGGCCAGCAGCGGCGGGCGGCGCCGCCTCCACACGTAGCGGTATGGTACACATAAATTCAGGTGCTGCAGTACTCCTGGGTTATGCTCAATGCCACGAAGTAACCTCACCAGATACGAGACAAGCGTGAAATCCCGTCTTACCCTCAGTTGGTTGTACCCGACCATACCGAGCACAAACAGAGTGGGTTACATCAACGGGTAAAACGGATATACCCCATATAGTTTCCTATACGACAGCAACCCCCAAATCCCGCACCTCAGAGACTCGTAGCATAGGCGCGGCACCCACCACGTACTCGTGCAGTAGTGGAGCACGCGCGCGCGTAAAACTCATCACCGAGCATTTCGAAACATTAAAGCAAAGCTTGTTGTTCCGACTCCATTCCACTACCCTATCTATATCCTCCTGCAATCGTTCGCAATCCGCTTCACTATGAACCTCGAGCAGCAACTTGAGGTCATCCGCAAATAATAAACAAGAACCATGTTTGACGACTTCCGGCAAATCGTTTATCATTATAATGAATTCGAAAGGCTCACACCGGACCAGGTGTGATATGGGTTGGATTCACACCCATTATAATCTACGTACTGCTGTCTATCTTGCAAATAGCTGGCAAAGAAGCGTAGTAGATGTGGTGTGCAGCCGACTTTCGCGAGCTTCGTCAATAAGATGTCATTGTCGACGGTGTCGAAAGCTTTTTTAAAATCAAAATAAGCAGCATCTACCGCCGGCACCACCTGCGCCATAAAGTTCAACAGATTGGTGGCAGTGCTGCGCGCCGGCCGGAATCCATGCTGCGCATCAGCCAGTTAGTCCAGTAGCCAGAAAAATATGCCCTTCGATAATTCAAAAGTTTCTTATTTTCTCTGGGTGGATAAATTTAGTGAATTCAATGCTATGTACAAAAATGCTAACAGTTTAGACTTATGCAATAGGTATGAGGTAGGTATTTCCTATTATTTCGTGTTTTAACAAGAATATAAAACTTAAATTAAAATGCTTTACTGATTGTTTATTAATACTATCTAAACTATATATTAGTGAAAATGCTAACAGATAGGTATTGTGGAACAATGGAAAACTGAAAATGTCCCGTAACTCATTCAATAAAAAATTTAAGTTTTTTAAATCATCTCCTTTACGGGCATAGGTATTAGTTACACCTTACAACAAAAGTTCTAACAACTAAATAATATGCTGCAAAAGTAATCGTTTTTTTACGTTGCGATATGCGCAATATTGAATTTAAATTGATAATTTTGCGCCTACATATTCGTAATAATAAACTCAGCTTCCACACAAAAGTTTCAACAAATATGTGCTATGCCTTTTGTTTAATAAATAAAATACAACTTGGGTTTTGCGGGGCGCGGTCAGCGCGGTGTAGGTACGATAATGCGTGCGGCGAGGTACGACGACACTCCACTGCGAAAGTGCAGATGTATTGAATGAGGCACGAAATCATTTCAATATTCTCACTTCCCACAAATCACTAACTCCGTTCGAAATAAGATTAGACATTTAAATAAACCTTTTGTACAGTCCATTCAACTGATTTTGACTTCTATTGCTTTGGTAGCATGATAAATGGCATCTGCAGTAAGCAGTTGGTATTGTAACCACTTTTAATGTCATCCTTATGCATACGAAATAAAAAACGAAATCGGTTGGTCGGACTGTAAAAAGGTTTGTTTAAATGTCTAATTATATTTCAAATAGAGAATAGGTACTCTGTTCCGGTCCGTGATTTCACCCGTGTGTAACTAATTATTCATCAACAATTGTCAGAATCCCGTCACTACCGTCTAAAAAAGACTGTTTTGAAAAATACGCTGTTGTTCTGTTCTTTATTTCAAACAATTTAATAGGTACCTACCGACCAAGATCGTAATAATTATGTACACTTTCACTATGCACAGAGACAGAAAGTGGAGATTTCGTTACAATTTTTTTTCGGGATAGTTTTCCCGGGAAAAATACATTTATATGTATTTAATATATTTAAAAAATAATTATATTGAAGCGGTAAAATAATTGAATTCAATAAGTAGGTACCTGTTTTTGTTCCATCATTTTAAAAGTGCCCTTAAGTGATGTCCCGAAAACCGAAACAAGAAATTTCCAAAAAAAAAAATGCTACAAATAATTTCTTAATAAACCTCTTTGTTATTGAGAAACAATAGATCCTTTATAAAAAGCTTTCGTCTCTTAGTAGACGTTGTGTTTCATGTTGAAGATTCCAGTTCTCCGAGGTTGCAGTTCGCTTCATAATCTGTGCATTCGTTTGGTTTTTATTTTTTTTGGGTGGGAAATCATCAAATGACTTCTCCCACTCTGCGCGCCGTCGACCCGGGCTTGGTCCTTACCGGACAGCGAGCTACCCATTACTCGTCGTCCGCAAGCCCGTGCTTACGGTGGCCGGGAATCAGCCTGGGATTCCCGACGCCCAGGGCGTCTCCTGTGAAGGTCACGGCCATGAGGGCGCATGTACTGCATCCTCACGTGCGCCGCCTCCCTCTTTGCGAGCATCACTGCTTCGCTGAAGGAAGCGACTGCTAGCCATGCACTCTCGCTCCGTACCATGGCCTGGACCAGGGCCGGACGCGAGAGATTGCCACCGCTGATCGCCTCCATGAGGACACGGTGGTGCTCCACCCAAACCAGACAGACCTCCACCGTATGCTCCACTGTATCCTCAGGGCGATCTTCGCAATGGGAAACACCCAGGCGTTTCCTCCCGCCTTATTAGAAACAGGAACCTTCCGAAACAGCCGTGTCCGGTGAGGAACTGTGTCAGGTGGAAGGTAAGGACGCCATGCCGCCTCTCAAGCCACTCCTCAAAGAGGGGAATTCCTATGCTTTACGTAATCTCTCAAAGGAGGTAAATCAAAAAGTTTTGGTTACGGCGTGTCATGCATATGTTACGTCTGCATTACGATACGGGATTATATACTGGGGTAACTCCACCAACAAGGAGACAGTATTTAGAGCGCAAAAGAGATGTGTGAGGGCTATATACGGTATTCAAAGCACGGAAAGCTGCAAACCGTTCTTTCTGAATTTCCGTATATTAACAGTACCCTGCCTATACATATATGAGGTGGCCGAATTTGTTAAAACAAACTTCCACCTTTTTGAAAAACTACACAATTCGCGACATAGAAATAAAATAAGCAGTAAGCAACACAAAAAAGCAGTATTCCGTAAAAACTTCCTAGAAATGGCACCACATATTTATGATAAGTTACCTAATGCTTTGTTAAGTATTAAAGATACCCATTAATTTAAGAAGCAACTCAATAATCTACTGATAAGTAAGACATACTACACTATTAATGAATACCTCTCTGATAGAAATTTGTGTGTGTAATACTAATAATAATACGTGTAATTAGGGAGAATACCTGAGTTCGTTTTGTTTTTACTTTTATTAAAATTATCATATTTGTAATAGACATTACATAGTAATTATGACATTATATATTCTGACATTACATACTTATTGATTTGAATTTATGACATTTTCTATGGTATTATTTTGAGTTATTAATGAAATTTTAAAACATATTAAGGTGAATTTATGAAATAGTATGATTTTATTGGTTTAATATAATTTTGCATGCCTGAGTTGGTGCAACACAGTGGACTGCGTATTCACTTGACATCTAGAAATGTATGATTATGTACTGTGTTGAGCAAAAAATATTTTAATTTTAATTTACCGCCGCAATCATGGCGTGCCCAGTGCATTCGTTTGGTTAGATGACTAATTTGGAGAGGTCCAAATTAGTCATCTAATATCATTGATAGGGCGGGAGGAAACGCCGGGTGTTTTCATTGCCAAGATCGCCCTGAGGACACGGTAGAGCATACGGTGGAGGTCTGCCCGGCTTCCGCGGAGCACCGCCATATCCACATGGAGGGGATCGGCGGCCGCGATCTCTCGCGTCCGATCCTGGTTCAGGCCATGGTACGGAGCGAGAGTGCATGGCTAGTAGTCGCCTCCTTCAGCGAAGCAGTTATGCTCTCAAAGAGGGAGGCGGCGCACGTGAGGGAGATGCAGTACACGCGCCCTCACAGCCGTGGCGTGGCCTTCGCAGGAGACGCCCTGGGCGTCGGGAATCCCAGGCTGATTCCCGGCCACCGTAGGCACGGGCTTGCGGACGACGAGTAATGGGTAGCTCGCTGTCCGGTAAGGACCAAGCCCGGGTCAACGGCGCGTTGTGTTTCACTCGCGCCTCAAAGAGATGCCAGCAGCAACTGATGGGGCCCGCAAGGGCCGATACATGCCAGGGGTGCGGGTTGTTCGAAAGAGATACCGCAGCCCCTGGAACACAGGCAACTGAGGGAACACGGGTGGGTTTTAGTCAGTAAAAGTCTGACATGCCCTCCCACTCCTCCCAGAGCGGGAGAAGTTATTCGATGATTTCCCAAACAAAAAAAAAAAAAAAACAAAAAAAGTAGCGCTGAGTACGACTGGTCGGGATATCAACCAAGTGCGGATGGTACCCTGCAGTGTGTTTGGTAGTCCGGTAGTAAAAGGGCGATAGTGGGATTATGAAGCCCAGCCACCAACGTTTCGTCACCTATGAGCCTTTTTTGCTCTGCGTTCCACCGAGTCAAGGGCAGCAAGCTGGTATTTTGCTGAGCCATCCCATAAGTGGCTGCAATACTCCACACAAGAACGCACTTGAGATTTATACAGGCTCAAAAGCTGTCCAGGTCTGAAGTATCGCCTCACCTTATGTAGGATGCACCCGCACCTGACGATATACTGAAAGTTATATCTTGCAAGTGCAAGTTAACCTGCAAAGGCACTTGTACGTGTATGAAGGCCGGATTGAAATGTTCTGCTATGTGCGTCTACTGCATTGATAAACCATGCAGCACAGCACACATAATTACAAGCGAGCCTGATTTGGACTCGGCAACCGAGGTCCAAATTAGTCATCTAACTAAAGGAATGCACAGATTATGAAACCAGGTGCAACCTCGGAGAACAGGAATATTCAACATGAAACACAACGTCTACTATGAGACGAAAGCTTTTATAAAGTATATATTGTTTCTCAATAACAAAGAGGTTCATTAAGCAATTATTTGTAGCTGATGCTGAACCTTCCATAGCTTCCATGCTAATCCCCCTCATAGTCTTCTTAAATATTTTTCGTTATATTATGATAGTAAAACTTGTAATTTTTTTTATTTGTTATGATTATTTTTTATTAATCGTTTATTTCAGGCTTTAGCACCCATAAAATTATAATTTAAACAAAAGATAAACTAAACAAACGAACATAAAAACAAAGTAAAGAAAAATAACAATACAGCTTGCAGCTTGATCTCAATCCCAAAAAATGTTCAGTTGTAACGTATTCCCGTGGAAGGTCAGTCCTAACCACAACATATACCCTTGGTGGCCATATATTACCTAGATGTAGTACTATTCGTGATCTGGGGGTTCATCACGATTCCAAACTTATATTTGATAAGCATGTTGATGCCATCGTCGCTAAAGCCTCGAAATCCCTTGGTTTCATAATGCGGTTATCCAGGTGCTTCACGCAAGCTAAAACGTTAAAAATTCTATACTGTGCTTTTGTTAGAAGCCACTTGGAATACGCATCTGAAATATGGAGTCCATGCTATCACAAGTATATTGACCGTATTGAGCGCGTTCAAAAAAGGTTTATAAAATTTTTATGCTTCCATCAGAGGGTACCGTATCAGTTCGATAACTATCTCAGTCTCTGTAAAAAATATCATCTCTTACCATTGATTAATCGTCGTGAGATCTCTGACTGTATATTTTTGTTGAAGACGGTTCGAAATGACATAAATTGTTCAGATATTCTGTCAACTTTATACTTTAACGTTCCAAGCAAATCCAAACGGTTCAATTCACCATTACGGGTGCCATTTGCAACTACTAACTACAGACAAAATTCGTACGTTGTGCGTGTAAGTAGGTATTTTAATAATGTGTGCAAGCAGTTCGACTTTGATCTTTTTGTGACAGGTGTGACCTCGGCAAAGAAGTGTTTAGCAACGAATTTCTTTAAAGCTTCAATTCCTTAGACTTTTCTTTTTCTTTTTAATTGATGTTTTAACATCTTGGTAGGTACACAAGGGAAATAACCTGTCACAATTATATTAGTGTTTATTTAGTTTAGGTGATGGTCTATCTGCTAATTTTTATTTTTCAAATTTATTTTTGTTTTTGTTTTTTGGCAATTTTTGGCAACTTGTATAGTTTGTTCCACAGTACTTTTATACCAGATAAGCTCTAAACGTGAAGACCTGTAATTGGCTGTCAGATTATCATACTGTTATATATTACCATTGTATTTAGCTGTAAGTCTTCCATAGTCTTTAAATAAATAAATAAATAAATACAGCAACCCACCATTTCACACCAAGGAAGCCAAAACAAATGTAACAATGGTGAGTACATTTATTTTGTCTCCCTCAGTAAATGCACAGTATGAAAAACAGCTTTGACAATATTATTTTGACTTGCCACCACACGCGAAAAGAACAACGCCCTGAGCTTCCCCATGAGTGCAAAAAAAGTCGGTTACTCTACTCTCAGCAAATATCTCAGTCGCACTGCACCGCCAGGGCAGGTTGAGCATGACCCGAAATGCGTTATTATATTGTACACGAGGCGTGTTGTATGCACTGTTCGTGTACTTGTACCAAAGTTGATTGGTGTAGAAACGACTGACAGTAAGCCTGGAACAGAGTTATTTTACTTGTATCGAGCAATGGAAGAAACGTCTATTTAGCATGTTAATTCTATATGCGATGCTACGTCTTTGCCTCTCCAGGTCATCGTCATCTTTTAAATTTTCCGTTATGATGTGTCCGAGATACTTAAACTGACTCAAGTATTTTTAATTTTAAACCACACAAAGTAATTGGCAAGACCTTATTAGGGCCATTGTCGTGTTTGAAAATAATTACTTCTGTCTTTTTAACATTATAGGTTAATTGGTGTAAGGGAAATTAGTTTTCTGAGGCCGTTGACCGAGGGGCTGAGCAGAACCATGTCATCTGCATAACTGAGCTTATTTAAACATTCACCGCCAATATGGCATCCGACTCTTGTGCTGCTCAACTCTTCAATCAGGTCGTTGACATATAGGTTATACATTACTGTCATATTAGTTAAAGTTGGTCTTCTTAATTCGTATACGTAAGTCTATTCGTATAGCAGCATTGCCGTTATCACACTTTCCTACTACACATAGTAAATTTATCGTCAACTAGTGTTGGGAGTATATCGTAGGAAGGCTGGCAGATGCCACACTATGATACGTAATATTTCAGAGCAGTAGATACTAACGTAACAAAGTGATGGCCGCCATACTAGAAAGTGAAACTGTAATTTAGTTACAATTGTACCCAAAGGCACTAGTGTTCTATGAAAATTGCAAAGCACCATGTTTCAAACATCACAATAGGAAGACAGTATTTAGCTAAACTTCGAGTAGCAGAGACAAAAAGTGTAGACTTCCTTACGACAATCTTTTTTTTTTGCGGGAATTTCTTGTTTCGGTTTTCGGGAGATCACTTATGGGTACTTTTAAAATGATGGAACAAAAACAGGTACCTACTTATTGAATTCAATTATTTTACCGCTTCAATATAATAATTTTTTAAATATATTAAATACATATAAATGTATTTTACCCGGGAAAACTATCCCGAAAAAAAATTGTAACGAAATCTCCACTTTCTGTCTCTGTGCATAGTGAAAGTGTACATAATTATTACGATCTTGGTCGGTAGGTACCTATTAAGTTGTTTGAAATAAAGAACAGAACAACAGCGTATTTTTCAAAACAGTATTTTTTAGACGGGTGTGACGGGATTCTGATAATTGTTGATGATTAATTAGTTACACACGGGCGAAATCACGGACCGGAACAGAGTACCTAGTGATTTCTGAGAAGAGACGATAATTAAATGATTTCGTGCCTCATTCAATACGTCTGCATTTCCGCAGTGGAGTGTCATCACACTTCGCCGCAAGGCGCGGCGGCGCGGCGGCGGCGCACGCATTATCGTAGGTACCTGTACCGCGCCCCGCAATACCCAAGTTGTATTTTATTTATTAAACAAAAGGCATAGCACGTATTTGTTGAAACTTTTGTTTGGTAGTAGAGTTTATTATTACGAATATGTAGGCGCAAAATTATCAATTTAAATTCAATATTGCGCATATCGCAACGTAAAAAAACGATTACTTTTGCAGCATATTACTTAGTTGTTAGAACTTTTGTTGTAAGGTGTAACTAACACCTATGCCCGTAAAGGAGATGATTTAAAAAACTTAAATTTTTTATTGAATGAGTTACGGGACATTTTCAGTTTTCCATTGTTCCACAATACCTATTTGTTAGCATTTTCACTAATATATAGTTTAGATAGTATTAATAAACAATCAGTAAAGCATTTTAATTTAAGTTTTATATTATTGTTCTAACGCGAAATAATAGGAAATACCTACCTCATACCTATTGCATAAGTCTAAACTGTTAGCATTTTTGTACATAGCACTGGATTCACTAAAGTTATCCACCCAGAGAAAATAAAAAACTTTAGAATTATCGAAGGTTATGTGGAAAAATTATTGTATCCTTACTGGACTAAGTTGTCCACGCACCTGCTCCAGCATGCAGCGCTGGATAGCAGACTCGAACACCTTGCCCGGCGTCGACAGCACGGCCACCGGTCTATAACCAGTTATGTCCGATCCCGCCTTGCCTTTGGGTATAGGAATGACCCGCGTAATCTTCCATTGAGTGGGGAACGTCGTCGAATGAAGACACATATTAAAAATATACCGTATGATTTTTTTTACCGTCTGGAAAAAAATAGGGCATAATAGGTGAACGGAGTAGAAGCCTATGGCATAGAAATTCCACTTCTTTTTTTTTTAAATCCTAACATGAAATGAACCTATCAATAAATACTATTACTTATTTGTAGTAAACTTTTCATACTAAAAATTAAAAAATAATAAAAATAGAAAAGAGTAAAAATATCGGCAAATAATATCAAAACCCAACTTATAGGCACCCTACTCTACGCGCAGAAATTATCAATGAATTCGTAGCGACATTCAATCCTTTGATTGAAGCCGGCCGGGGATAGGTAACTACTATCGCAAAATATCTTTCCTTAGGCGTACCGCTCACGTGTCACCGCATGCGCATCCCCTCCCGCCCGCGCGCCCTTCAAACCGAGTACCGCGTCTCGTGCTCTCTCTCTCTCTAGTCACCTGCGATTAGCCATAGCGTGACGTCGATCGCTGTTTTTTTACGTTTGAACCGTGTGTGCTTCGACCGGCCAGTGATTGTTTTCATAATGACGTACGCATACTCCAACTCCACCCGCAGGCGAACATTCTATGGAGCGACGAGTCCATATTTACCCGCACTGGTATCTACAACGTACCTACACAACGAGCAATGGTGGAGTTTCAAAACTCACTTAAAATAAACGAACACGCTCATCAAGTTCTATTCAGTGTCAATGTTTGGGCCGGGATAATACACGTTGGCATAATGGGTCCAGTTTGTATCGAAGGTCGATTGACAGGGATAATGTATCGTGAAATTATACAGTCCGTTATCGACACAATGTTGGAAGACGTTCCTCTGGACTAGCTGCCGGACATGTACTTTCAGCACGACGGGTGTCCAGCTCACTACGAGCGATCTGTGCTCGCGTATTTAGATAGTGAATTCCGTGATAAGTGGATAGGTCCCGGTGGACCTGTGAACTGGCCGGCGAGATCACCAGACCTAACGCCATTAGACTTTTATTTGTGGGTTGAACTAAAACGCTTAGTGTACACCGAAGAAGCTCGTAGTGTAAATGAGTTAAAACAGCGAATAATAGACGTTTTTAATATTCTGAAAAGTGACAGAGACACGCTTAGGAGTCTAACAACCAATTTGCAAAAAACGTGGGAGTTTGTGTTTAGAAAGAAACGGTGGACATTTAGAACAAATATTGCAATATCGTTGAAAAGGTACTTTTTCTTGTAAATAATAACTCATTTTCTGTAATTTTGTAAAAATTAATCAGTATAATTATTTGTAAATAAGTTGATTACGATCTACGCCTAGTAAGTTGTAGTATCCGATTTGGATTAAACAACCTTGTTGGAATCCTTTTTTATTACACATCACGTTAAAACCTTCGAAATACATATGAATGTGAGTGATTGTTATAAGTATTTAACATCAGCGGTTTGCTTACATTTCTATCAAAGCTTTACCGATCTTACGAGACGTAATTTATTTGGTTTACGGTTTCAAGACACGCGTCACTCAGTGTATCAAATTATAAGCCTACTACAACTACATACAGCACGGTGACGTATGTAGGTACACGCGCAAATGTGTGCGTGAGTGTGTAGGGATCAGGCGGTATCGTCCTGTGCGCAGGAGAGCGAAGTTAATGCTAGCGTCTCGCTCACACTTCCATCATGCTTCATTCATGTGCAATCGCAGCTGACGCCGTTTACTATTACCTATTTTGGATAATATTAGTTTTACGCGAGTGCCGTAGGATGTATTCTTTTTCATGTATTTTAAGGATATTCGGAACTTTTATTAAATAAATGGTACCAGGTAAATATTAGGGTATATGAGTTCTATTCTACTTACACAAAACGTCATATTGTTGTCCAGACGCTAAAAAATGTCAGCCGGTATAGTAGCGGTTCCGCGAGCACCCTACCACAATCTCTAAAAAGAAATGCCGGTACACCGTCCGGGGTTGCTGAGCGCTTCGGTTTCAGGCGCTCAAGTGCACCTCTGACGTTCTCCAGACTCAGCGCATCGAGTTGTACCCGCGCACCGCCCGCCGCTCCCGCCGCCGCCGCCGCCTGAGCGTCTAGCCGCGGCGGCTGATCGCTGTAAACCGATTCGAAAAACTTTGCGAACTGTTCACACTCCTTATCCGATAATTGCTCACCATCTTTTATAATAGTTTTCTTGCATACTGCACTTCTCTTTGATCGAATGTATTGCCAGAATGACTTAGGATCTTTAGCAAACTGACACTGGATTTTAAGTTGATGCAGTTTGTGAGCAGTTTCTATAGATTTTTTTATAAACGCTCTGTATTTAGAATATTCTTCATAATCCCTACTAAGTTTAGTTGTTTTACATTTCTTGTGAAGTCTAGCTTTTGTACTTAAATCTTTTATTATTTCGCTCGTGTACCATTCCGGATAAATGTACCGCGACTTTAGACTAGCTTTTTTCCTGGGAACACAGTCATCCAAAATCTTATACAGAGTACTGTAAAATAAATCCAAAATTGCTTCTAAATCGCTCATCTCGTACATGCTTCTCCAATCAATCAAAACTAACTTTGAATACAGCAAATGATAATTCGCTTTGTAAAAGTTCCACTGCGGTCTAATATTACGTGCACATGAACCGGGCGCGCGAGCGGGGGAAGCAGCGGGGGCGGCGGGGACAGCCGCGCTCGCCGGCGGCACGCGGATCGCAAGCGGCGGGTGATGCGCGTCGACCGGCACGAGTGGCTCATCCGCCGCTACTACCAACACTTCACCGTAAAAACCTGAACTTAGAACCAAATCCAGTTGCCTATTTAAACAATTGGGAACATTATTACTTTGAGTGAATTCGTAAAATGACACGAAACATTCATAATAATTAGTTACATTCACAGGACACGAATGTAAATTAAAATCACCTATTATTACAATTTCCTTATAATTATCTTGTGCCGGACGGGCGTGATCGCTTGGACGCGAGGGGTGTGTGGTGAGGGTGTATGCCTGTCCCACTGTGTGTGTAGGGCTCCCGGTCCGCGCGGCGCTGACGTCCTGCACCTATAGATTCCAGATATCTTCAGGGCGGCTACTATCTTCCGGGCTTCATGACGTTACCATATGTACCAGTGTTACGACTCGTCTCAAAGAAATAGTTTCCAGACTTTCGTCTAGAAAGGGGGTGTTTTTTGACTCCGTAAAGGGGTGGGTGCCTTACCTGATTAATAACACACGTTTTTATGTTTTTACAGGAAGCAATTTCAGAACACTACTTGAACTATATCTATTAATTAGTTTAAGAATTAAATAAAATCTTGCCGATGACTACAAATTGCTAGAAATTACACGTTTACTATCGTACTATGAATCTTTACCGTAACGAGAGCCGCAAATTGCTTCCTGTTTTTAAGTTTTATTTGTTCTAGATTTCATTACATTTATGACGGAATTATGCATATAACATCTCAATTTATTAAAATATACAAGGCATGTTACATATGGTTGCATTCCCCATGAAATTCCCCGTCTCCTGAGATATCCACATCAACTATATCTTCCCATACTGAAAGAATGTTTCGAGGAAACCCGAAAAAATTCTGAAAAATGTTAATAAATTTATTTTATAAGTTGATTTCCTCGAAAACTACTGAACGGATTTTAAATCCAATTATAGATATCTCAGGCTGGTCTGTAGACCTAAAACAATCTGATATTTAAAACTATACAACTATGGCTTTCAGGGCGTGACGCGCCCTGAAAGAGGGTTAGCAAAAACACAAATCTTAAGAATTACTTAACTAAAGTAACACGACATACAAACTCAATTAAGTGGGCTTTATCTTAGGTTTACATTATTGAAAGTTACGTCCAGGGCTAGGTCTCGGTACTAGGTTACCTGGACGCAACTAAAACTATAAGTTACTGCTATATAGCCCACTAAAATGAGGTTGCAGGGGTGGTACTTACGGTTATCTTATACTAGCCGCTTAGTCACTACTGTTTATTGGTTTCACTATCACTCTTATCACTATGAATCTACGTTAATGTCAAAAACAAACTAATTAACTATGTAGTGACGCGTCGTCGCGAACATCTCTCCCGCCGTGCAGTGCAGTGACGACTCGTAGCGATGTCGGTGCGGCGCTGCATCGCACCGGTGAGCGATGACTGGAGTCGCGGCGCTCACCGCCGCGACGCCTGCTGCCACGACGCTCGCCGCCGCGACGCTCGCCGTCTCAGCGCACGCTTTCGCGGCGCTCGCCGCCTGAGTGCTCGCCGTCGCGGCGCTCGCCTCAAGGCGCCCGCCACGGCGCTCGCCTCAAGGCGCCCGCCACGGCGCTCGTCGCGCCTAGGCGCCCACCGCCTCAGCGCTCGCCGTCGCTGCGCTCGCCTCAAGGCGCTCGCCTCAAGGCGCCCGCCACGGCGCTCGTCGCGCCTAGGCGCTCACCGCCTCAGCGCTCGCCGTCGCGGCGCTCGCCTCAAGGCGCCCGCCACGGCGCTCGCCTCAAGGCGCCCGCCACGGCGCTCGTCGCGCCTAGGCGCCCACCGCCTCAGCGCTCGCCGTCGCTGCGCTCGCCTCAAGGCGCTCGCCTCAAGGCGCCCGCCACGGCGCTCGTCGCGCCTAGGCGCTCACCGCCTCAGCGCTCGCCGTCGCGGCGCTCGCCTCAAGGCGCCCGCCACAGCGCTCGTCGCGCCAAGGCGCTCGCCGTCACGGCGCTCGCCTCAAGGCACTTGCCTCGGGGCGCTCGCCGTCTCACTTGGGTAGTGGGACGAGTTTCTTCACCGGACGCTTCAAGGTGCCGCCGGCAGTGCGCACCTCAGCGGTCCGGACTTCTCCGTCGGCCCCGGGAAATAGGGCAACTATACGGCCTCGCGGCCATGTGTTGCGAGGCAGCTGGCCGTCTGCGATGAGGATGGGATCGCCCACCTGCAGTTCGGGCCCGCGGGTGTGCGGCTCCCGCCAGTTTTGAAGCTCCGGCAGGTACTCTCTGACCCAGCGACGCCAGAACATATCGGCGAGTACCTGGGATCGTTGCCAGAGTCTCTTGCTGTCCACGTCTCGCTCGGTGAACACGCCGGGTGATGGTAGTCTCGCCGATCCACCGAGCAAGAAGTGGTTCGGTGTGATCGACTCGTCGTCTTCGCTGTCTACGGAAACATGTGTTAGTGGTCGGCTGTTTACAGTGTACTCTGCCTCACACAACAGTGTGGACAACACCTCTTCGTGCGGGTGTTTTTCCAGGAGCACAGTGCACAGCGCGGACTTCACGCAGCGAACAAGGCGCTCCCAGGCGCCTCCCATGAAAGGCGCTGAGGGCGTTATGAAGCGCCATACGACGCCTCGGCGACTGGCCTCCTCTCGAGAGGCCTCTCGGAGCTCCTTGTCGGCACCGTGCATGTTGGTGCCGTTGTCGGAGTGTATCTCGGCGGGGCAGCCCCGACGAGCAGCGAAGCGGCGCAGCGCCAGTATGGCGGCGTCTGCGCTGAGGCTGGCGGCGATCTCGAGGTGGACGGCTCTGGTGGTGAGACACGTGAATAGGGCTACGTACCTCTTCTGATGTTGCCGTCCGACTGTGACGGACAGTGGGCCGAAGTAGTCTAGCCCGGTGTACGTGAACGGCCTCTGGTGATGTGCCAGGCGCGTTCTCGGATGGTCGCCGGTCGCAGGCACGGTTGGTTGTGCCTTGCGAATGCGACACTGCAGACATCGTGACAGCACCCTCTTCGCTGTTGGTCGCATCTTCACGACCCAATAATGCTGTCGTACCTCGTTGATAGTGAGTTCTGTCCCACTATGCTGCAGGCTACGGTGTGTCCAGTCTATGTATAACTGGGTAATGTGATGGTCGCCGTGTAGTATCGGCGGACGCTTCACATCGTCTGCTATTTGTTCAGTAGCGGCTATACGGCTCCTCAGTCTTATGACGCCATCTATGATTTCAATTTCCAGCGGCCGCAGTCGACTATCTTTGTCTAACGTCTTCTGCTCTCGCAGTCGACTATCTTTGTCTAACGTCTTCTGCTCTCGCAGTCTCGCCATTTCTAGAGCGAAAGATTGCTGCTGCACGACCTGTACTAGTAGTTTCTCCGCTTCGTGGAGGAACTCTGCTTCTATTATTTGCCCTTTTGGTCGAGAGTTGGATGTTTTTTCGGTTCGCTTCGGAAGAGGGGGCGCCGCTTTCTTCTGTTGTCGCCAGTCAGGATCTCGATCAGCGTTCTTTCTAGTTCTTTTATAGAACGTTTTCTCCCTTGATACTCTGCACAGAGATACGAAACGTAGAACGCTCGCCGTCGCACGGAGAAGTCTTTCCCACCTGGAGAACCTTGTCGGGTCTGGTATGGCTTCTGTTAGCTTTCGATCGTCTGTTTCTTCGACGGCGGTGAGTGCTCTCTCTTCTCCCGTCTCTTCTGCGACCGGAGGAGTCTCTGACGGCCATGATGATGGCTCCTCATACAGGAAATTGGGGCCACGATACCACTCATGTTGCGAGTCGAAGTGGTGTGGCACGTCACGAGTAGCTACGTCTGCGATATTCATTTTCGTAGGTACCCATCGCCAGTCTTCGACTCTACTGTTCTCCTCTATGGCGGCTATACGATGAGCTACGAACGGCTTGTACACTCGCGCTCCTCTTCTGATCCACGTCAAAATGGTCTTGCTATCTGACCAGTAGGTTACCGATGCGGGCTTGATGTCGTGTTCACGTATGACAGCTGCGGCCACGCGGGTTCCCATCACCGCTGCCTGCAGCTCGAGGCGGGGTATTGATTGCAGCTTCAAGGGAGCTACCTTTGCCTTTGCCATGACGAGGCTGACTCGTTGCTTGCCGTCTGTTGCTGTAGTTCGCCAATACACCGCTGTCGCATATGCCATCTCACTCGCGTCGGTAAACACGTGGACTTGCGTCTCTACCGCGTCGCTGTACCCCGGATAGCATCTTGGTAAGTTGACGTTTCCGAGCTGTAGTAGGTGTTGTACCCAACTTTTCCATTGAGTCGCTAGGTCTTGGTCTAACGGCTGATCCCAGTCGACTCCTCGCCTCCATGCCTCTTGCAATATTTGCTTGGCTCGAATGGTTACTGGTGAAGCGAGTCCGAGCGGGTCGTATAGAGACATCACTATTTTCAGCGCCTCCCTTTTTGTGGGCGCCTCTTTATCCAATATGCCTCTTGGTAGGCGTGCGAGCGTGAGGTTGAAGCCCAACGTATCTTCATTCGGTCTCCATATTAGGCCGAGTATCTTCTCTGTGTCATCAGTGTTTCCGATGCTGACGACTTCAGTTCGGATCTGTTTCGGATCTATATTTTCCGTTAACTGTGCGCTGTTTGAGACCCACTTTCTGAGTTCAAACTTCGCCTGTAGGTGAATATTTTTCACCGTAGTTGCAATGCGCGTCGCTTCTTCGACGGTCTTGTAACTATCGAGGTAATCATCCATATAATGATTCCGAATTATGGCTTCCACGGCATCTGGATGCTCATCTATATGCCTTTTCGCGTTCCAATTCTTCGCGAAAATGGCTGTGCACGGCGAGCTCGCCGCACCGAAAATGATGGACGTCATACGGTATTCTTCCGGCGCCCCCTCTCTTCTATTGCCTCTCCATAGGTATCGGAGCGCGTCTCTGTCCTGACTTCGCACCTTCACCTGCATAAACATCTCCGGTATGTCACCAGAAATGGCTATGCAGTGTCTTCGGAACCTCATCATGACGCCGGGCAGGGACTGTAGCAAGTCCGGTCCAGTGAGAAGGAAGTCGTTGAGTGACAGCCCTCTTGATTTGGCAGCTGCGTCATGCACGATGCGGAGCTTTTCAGGTTTCATGGGGTTGAATACGTCGAAATGGGGTAGATACCACGTTCTACCCGGTGTGCTCGTCTTGGGCGCCTTTTCTGCGTAACCCTTCGGGATGAGAGAGTCCATCTGTTCTGTGTATCTATCTCGAAGGGCGGGTTTGCCATCGAGTTTTTTCTCTTTTGAGACGAGCCTCTTGAGGGCTGTCCCGTAACTATCGGGCATTTCTATGCTTTCATTTTTCCACAGCATGGCTGTTTCTATGTGACCATCTTCTAACTGTTGAGTGTGACGAGTCAAAATATCTTCCGCTTTCTTCTCGGGATCGGAGTCTGGTCGTCTCGGGTTGATGACCAGTGATTCTAAGGCGAAGAATTTGCGAAGCTGTTCATCTATGTCTTCATTGCTCGCGGTGAGACGGTTGACGTAATGCACCTGCTGACCCAGGATTCTGGTGTGTGCGCCGTGTAGAGTCCATCCCATCGTCGTAAGTGATGCAACGGGTTGGTTCTTCGGACCTCTGCGGATCTCACTGGCCAATAATAGGTGCCAGTTATCTTGACCGATGAGTATTTTCGGCGCGCCAGTGTCGTATATCAGCTGTTGCCTCAGGTCATCCAGATGTTTGCAGTGCGCGACGTCCACTTCACTGACTGTTTGCGGGGCGAGGTTTAGCTTCGGTATGGTGCGCGCTCTGAACGGCACCCTATTCTTCAGCTGGCTCGCAAGAGTGACTGTGATTCTTCGTGAACATGGAGTGTCGATCGTGGTATTGCCGATCGCGCCTATTTTCAGAGGGTCTATTTGGCCTTCTGCCCCGACTTGCTTCGCTATGTCCTCGTCGATCAAGGAAACGGTTGATCCATCATCGAGAAGTGCGAATGTCGATACTTCTCCCGCCGGTCCAATTACTCGAACCGGAACCATCTTGAGGTAGGCGTGGCTTGAAGTCGTTCGTGAGCTGGCCACTGTCTCCTTTGACTCCACATTGTTAGACTGCTCCTGAGTAACGGGCTTTTCGCTCTCTGCAGCGGGCTTCTTATTATAATGAAGAAGCTGATGATGCGTGGCTGTACACCCCTTTACTTCTTCGGTTTGCATTTGTGATCGGGACGACGGCTTCGCAGGCAACGGAAACACAGGCTAAACTTCTTAGCGAGCTCCCATCTCTTGTCACTGGATCCCTCTTTGAACCTCTTGCAATCAGGAGCTTGATGTCCCTCCTTCTCGCAAATACGGCATTTTTGGGCCGACTTGTCTACAGCTGTATGGGTCCTTTGTGTGACACGCTTGCTCGTTGTTGCCTCAGCAGGGCCGATGTTCTCAGGTGGAGCGAAAGCACTGCAGAAACGAGCTTGCTCTGTGATGAATTCGCTGAATAGCGTAAGGTCCGGCAGCGACTGGTACTTTTCGGTGTACGTCCTATACCACTGTACACGTAGGGAGTTCGGCAGCTTCTCGGTGAGCGACCGCATCAGCTCAGCGTTGATCAGGTAGTGATCCTTCTTCAGCGCGCGCAGAGTGACCACACCGCTTCTGACTCTACTTGCGAAGTTGCAGATATCTTTAGGTGCTTCGCCACAGCGCGGCAATCCGGTCAGTCTGTCTGTTTCCGCTTGCGCGATCGAATCTGGACGGCCGAACTGCAGCTCGAGTTCCCTCATGATGTCATCTGGTTTGGCATGTCCGATGAGTTCTGAGCTCACTGTCTCTAGCGCTCGTCCCCGTAGGCTTCTTCTAAGTCTTGCTGTGTTTTCAACGTCGTTGAAGTATCTTCGAGTTGTCTCGTAGATGGCACGAAATGAAAGCCATTCTGTATGGGCCCCAATGAAGTTCGGTAAGGTCATGATGACCTTCGACGCCGAGGGGTGGTTCGGTGTCCCCTGTTCTGTTTTCCTGTCGGCTAGCGACGCTATAGCGGACGTCAACTCCGTTATGAACGGACGGAGTGAGTCTTCCCCCTTGGCTTCTATTTCCCTTGGTGGGATTCGATTCTTCACTTCATTCGCTGTAGGATGCGGCAATGGTACTTGCTTATCGAGGTCCACTATAGTTTCGAAGTCCACAGGGGGGGGCTGTTGCTCATGGCCTATATCACTATTGTCCCCCTCGGCGGCGTTGTCCCTCTTCTCCGGCTCAGGCTCAGGTGCCTCTTCAAGCCAGGAGCGCACGTACTCATTGTTTGAGTTTCTATCATCCATGTAACCGTCGGAATCTTCTTCCTCGGCTCTCTGAAGTGCTAATTGAGCAAGTTCCAACTTAATCTTCAATAAGTCTTCACGTGCTCTTGAAATTTTCCTATGTGACCGCGTCGTTCTATTCGTAGTCGACTGCGGCCTGCTATGTTCGGTACGGGCGTCACCCCGGGTAGTCATCGGTAAGGTTCGGCTGTAAGTTTCATCTAGTGTTCTTTCTATTCTGTCTGCAGGCCTCAGTGCTCTGTCTGCAGGCCTCAGTGCTCTGTCTGCAGGCCTCAGTGTTCTGTCTCCAGGCCTCAGTGTTCTGTCTGAAGACTGCAATGTTCTATCTGAAGACTGCAATGTTCTATCTGCAGGCTTCAATGTTCTATCTGAAGTTCCTTCCTTTCTGGTTCCCTTCCTGACCGTGGATAGCCGTTCGGCTTCTTCAGACCGCGCCCGTGCAGGTAAGTCTTTACTTGTCCGCGGAACTAGGGGGCACTGCGGCGGTGGCTCGGCTCCTTCACTGGTGGATGGTGAATTCGGTGGCCGCTCATGGCAGATGGCCGACCTGCTGCGACCTCTGCTCACCTCCACTGTCCAGGCTTCAGGGGCCTTGCCTTGCGATCTCGTTACCGGCATGTTGAATTCGGGTCTTCAAAACGGATCTTCGAAACGGATCTTCAAAACAGATCTTCAAAACGGATCTTCAAAACCGGATCTTTAACGGAATCTTCAGACCAGATCTTGAACGGAATCTTCAAACCGGATCTTGAGAACGGATCTTCAAAACGGATCTTCAAAACGGATCTTCTAAACCGGATCTTCAACGGAATCTTCAGACCAGATCTTGAAAACTGATCTTCGAAACGGATCTTCGAAACGGATCTTCAAAACGGATCTTCAAAACCGGATCTTCAACGGAATCTTCAGACCAGATCTTGAACGGAATCTTCAAACCGGATCTTCAACGGAATCTTCAAAACAGATCTTCAAAACCGGATCTTCAACGGAATCTTCAAAACAGATCTTCAAAACGGATCTTCAAAACGGATCTTCAAAACGGATCTTCAAAACGGATCTTCAAAACGGATCTTCAAAACGGATCTTCAAAACGGATCTTCAAAACAGATCTTCAAAACGGATCTTCAAAACGGATCTTCAAAACGGATCTTCAAAACGGATCTTCAAAACCGGATCTTCAACGGAATCTTCAAAACAGATCTTCAAAACGGATCTTCAATCAGAATCAGTCTTCTGTACTTCAAAGTATTCTTCAGGGATAAGTCTTCAGGAATAAGGCTTCAGGCTCTGACGTAACTCTTCAGTGATAAAACTTCAGAAATAAGTCTTCAGGAATAATCCTTCAGGAATAAGGCTTCAGGCTAAAACTTCAGAAATAAGTCTTCAGGAATAATCCTTCAGGAATAAGGCTTCAGGCTCTGACGTAACTCTTCAGTGATAAAACTTCAAAATTAAGTCTTCAGGAATCCGATAACTCTTCAGGAATAAAGCTTCACGAATAAGTCTTCAGGAATAATCCTTCAGGAATAAGGCTTCAGGCATGTCCCGGACGGGTCTTCATGTATCTCTCCTGAAGAAATCCGGCTCGCAAGGACCAGCAGATGTGCCGGACGGGCGTGATCGCTTGGACGCGAGGGGTGTGTGGTGAGGGTGTATGCCTGTCCCACTGTGTGTGTAGGGCTCCCGGTCCGCGCGGCGCTGACGTCCTGCACCTATAGATTCCAGATATCTTCAGGGCGGCTACTATCTTCCGGGCTTCATGACGTTACCATATGTACCAGTGTTACGACTCGTCTCAAAGAAATAGTTTCCAGACTTTCGTCTAGAAAGGGGGTGTTTTTTGACTCCGTAAAGGGGTGGGTGCCTTACCTGATTAATAACACACGTTTTTATGTTTTTACAGGAAGCAATTTCAGAACACTACTTGAACTATATCTATTAATTAGTTTAAGAATTAAATAAAATCTTGCCGATGACTACAAATTGCTAGAAATTACACGTTTACTATCGTACTATGAATCTTTACCGTAACGAGAGCCGCAAATTGCTTCCTGTTTTTAAGTTTTATTTGTTCTAGATTTCATTACATTTATGACGGAATTATGCATATAACATCTCAATTTATTAAAATATACAAGGCATGTTACATATGGTTGCCATGAAATTCCCCGTCTCCTGAGATATCCACATCAACTATATCTTCCCATACTGAAAGAATGTTTCGAGGAAACCCGAAAAAATTCTGAAAAATGTTAATAAATTTATTTTATAAGTTGATTTCCTCGAAAACTACTGAACGGATCTTAAATCCAATTATAGATATCTCAGGCTGGTCTGTAGACCTAAAACAATTTGATATTTAAAACTATACAACTATGGCTTTCAGGGCGTGACGCGCCCTGAAAGAGGGTTAGCAAAAACACAAATCTTAAGAATTACTTAACTAAAGTAACACGACATACAAACTCAATTAAGTGGGCTTTATCTTAGGTTTACATTATTGAAAGTTACGTCCAGGGCTAGGTCTCGGTACTAGGTTACCTGGACGCAACTAAAACTATAAGTTACTGCTATATAGCCCACTAAAATGAGGTTGCAGGGGTGGTACTTACGGTTATCTTATACTAGCCGCTTAGTCACTACTGTTTATTGGTTTCACTATCACTCTTATCACTATGAATCTACGTTAATGTCAAAAACAAACTAATTAACTATGTAGTGACGCGTCGTCGCGAACATATCTAGTGCACAGTTTTTCTATTATACTAAACAAAATCATGTAGTCAGTCTCTGAACTCCCAGGCGGAATATAAATCACCGAACACAAAATCAAAAATCTGTTATTTAACAGTACTTTCGCACAAACCATTTCAAAAACGCAGCTGTCTATCGATACGTCCGTAACATGTACTTGCCGCAGCTCGAACCGGTGTGTGGCCACTAAAAGCACGCCTCCCTGTTTGTGACCATCCGCTCGGTCACAGCGAAGTATGTGATATCCCGGCGGGATAATTTCCGGATCTTGTATAGAATCATTGCAACTAGATTCCGTGATTGCGTATAAGTCAGAATCTAATGAATTTATATTATTTCTGAATTCATCCAACTTCGTTCTGTTATAACCTCTATTACAAGGCAGTAAAGTCGACATCTGCACTCTACAGTTATTGTCTCATTTTTCATTGCAAAACCAATGCTGAATTGCAATTATCGCACACTAGTGGAATTATTACATTAATTTAGTTAGTTAGATTCTGGACGCCGTCGCGTAAACCAACTTCGGTAAACTTATCCCGAGAGATACATTAGAGATTATAGAAAGTCATAATCTTTTGTTGGTGCATTATTGTGTAGTTTTAGTTAAACAATAATCAAAGGTGTAACTGTGGACTTCTTGTGAATAAATAAGTGGTTCGGTAGAAAATAGTTTTTTTTTAAAAAGACTAACGGGGTCGGCCTTATAACAAATTGGTGTCAGAAGTGGGATACCAGAGACGAAGTCTTACGACGTTGAGTCAGACAGACGCTGGTATCCCAAACCCCGAGCCTCCCGTTCATTGACCGACAGTAAGACTTGGCCTAAAGCTAAGCCTGCGTCACTACCTTGGACGACGGTCAGTCTCCGCTCTCTAGCGTGAGCCCGCTCCAGCCACAACACATTGGACGACGGTCAATCTCCGCTCTTAAGCGTGAGTCCGCTCCAGCCACAACACATTGGACGACGGTCAGCCTCCGCTCTTCAGCGTGAGCCCGCTCCAGACATCATCACCAGCACCATCATCAGCTCCAGGGTCTAACTCACCACATCCAACTATTCAAGAAATTCCTTAGCAACCCGTGTGAAAATTCCAGATCCACTGTGTCATCGAAACATTATGCAAACGTCAAGCTTCGTGTTACTGTGAGTGTTTCTTGTGTCAATTACTTCAAAGTGAATCGCGCTTTCAAATCGTATTTCTAAGTTATTGCTATATTTTATAACTACCTGTATTTACCCTGTTTCACGTATTCTACTGTTCGTAGCTTATAAAATTGTCCAGCATATCATAATATATACATATGTCCGTTAAATCAGAAACCGAGAAAATGTCCGACAAAATTACTTTGTCCGTCTTAACGAAATTCGTAAAATCATATAATGGGGACAGGGAGACACTACCTGCATTTCTCACAAATTGTGAGAATGCAATGTCTTTAGCTACACAAGACCAGCAAAATGTGCTCTGTAAGTACATAATCTCCCAGATGGAAGGGAAAGCACAAGTGGCATGCAGCCTAAAATCATTTGAAAAATGGTCAGAACTTAAAACCTTCCTTAAGTCCACCTTTGGAGAAAAAAAACACTCAACACATCTCCTATCAGACTTACAACATTGCAAACAACTGCCAAATGAAGACGTTACACAATACTCTCTACGAATCGAGTCGATACTGACCCGAATTCAGTCGGACACTCATCACAGCTGTAAAGATGAAAAGGAATTACCTGGCCGTATAGCAGCCATGGAAGACCTGGCCCTCAACACATTCATGCTAGGCTTAAATCCTTCTATATCCAACATTATTCGGTGCAAAAATCCTTCAACTCTCAACGAAGCGATTCAATACGCTATCGATGAAGAAAAGTTATTTAACTTGTCCAAACCTAAACCAGCCAAACAATGTTCAACATGTAATAAAGTAGGCCATAGTTCATCGGAATGTTTCAGAAACAAAAAGCCTAATTATAATTCCCAAAAACCATATCATAAGGTCTTTATTTCCCAATGGGATTCTAATAAAAATAACAATTCTAATACTAATTCTAATAACAACATCAATGTTAATTCTAATGCTAACCCCAATGCCAATCCTAACGCGCAAACTTGCAGATATTGCAAAAATTTCGGCCACACTATAGAACAATGTCGTAAAAGGCAATTTAATATGCAACGTCTCGAAAATACGGGCTATGCGCAACGCCCTCATAATTCACCTTCTAACTCTATGAACGCATTTACGCATACATGCGAAGGTGAGGCCAATGGTTATAATGACCATGCTGAATCTCACGATGATTTAAACTAAATCGGATTTTGATGCCGTGTCCGTCAAAATCTATACAAAATTATAATGGCACGACTCCTACTAATTCTACATCTCAGTCAAAGATGCTGAGTCCTACTAATTCTACATCTCAGTCAAAGATGCTGAGTCCCACTAATTCTACATCTCAGTCAAAGATGCTGAGTCCTACTAATTCTACATCTCAGTCAAAGATGCTGAGTCCTACTAATTCTACATCTCAGTCAAAGATGCTGAGTCCTACTAATTCTACATCTCAGTCAAAGATGCTGAATCCTACTAATTCTACATCTCAGTCAAAGATGCTGAGTCCTACTAATTCTACATCTCAGTCAAAGATGCTGAGTCCTACAAGTTCTACATCTCAGTCAAGCCAGCTGAGTCCTGCCATTTCCATAAACCTTACTAAACCTTGTACCAGATCCACATCTCAAGCCAACGAGCTGAGTCCTGCTATTTCTAATGATAAAACAAAATGTCGCTTATGTCATAAGGCTTCACAACGTTCTCATACTAATTCAAAACATAACTTACCTACATCCAAACTAAATATAAATTCTATTTCTAAACCTATATACGAAATTAACGACTTTTGTAAAAAGGTAGCCTTACCTCATACTTACTTATCTACTAATCACGCCTTAGAACAGTTATGTTTCCTTATTGATACAGGATCAACCATCAGTATTATCAAAAGCTCTTGTTTGCTAGAGATTCCAAATCTATTCAGCGAAACTGTAAAATTAAAGGGCATTAATAGTTCAGAAAACCCTGTTGAAACTCTAGGTACTTTTCTTATGGAATTTAGACTATCAGGTAATACTTATAAGTACAAATTTCATGTCACAAAGGATGACATCAATCTAAATAATTACGATGGAATTATCGGTAGCGATTTCTGCCATTACTTTAAATCAAATATCGATTACCCTTCTAAGTCAATGTCTATATTAAATCACTCTATTCCTATCACTTATACTCAACCGTCGTATAATATTCCAGCTCGTTCCGAAGCGGTTATCGAATGCACTGTATCTAATTACTCTCCTGAGCTTTATCATAACAATGAAGCTCTCGTACTAGATCATACCCTAAGTGAAGGTGTCTATGTTGCAAATTGCATAGTCTCAATCAAATCAAATAAGAAAACAAATATTACTATTCTAAATACTACTGACACTGACATTGTAGTAAACAATTATCACGTGAACGTGACACCGTTTGAGAGTAATTATTCAGATTCTATACCTGGTTACAATATTAATTCTACTTCCTGTAATAAATCTGATCGCATAGATAAAGTTCTAAGTCTTATTCGCTACTCCCATTTAAATGATGAAGAGAAAAAATCCCTCTTAGAATGTTGTTCCCAATACACGGATATATTCCATATTGAAGGTGAGCCCTTAACCTTCACGGATGCTATAGAGCATACTATTAATACCGGTGATGCACCACCTATTAATGTCAAATCATATCGTTTCCCTGAATGCCACAAAGAGGAAGTCGACTCCCAAATTCGTAAAATGCTAGATCAGGATATTATTCGACCCTCTATTTCGCCTTGGAGCGCTCCAGTTTGGGTAGTACCGAAAAAGATGGACGCTTCGGGCAAACAAAAATGGAGAGTAGTCATCGACTACCGCCGCCTCAATGACGTCACTGTTTCCGAAATTTATCCGCTGCCTCTTATCACTGATATCTTGGACCAATTAGGGCATTCTAAATATTTTAGCACGCTGGATCTTACCAGCGGTTTTCATCAATTAAAGACCAGCCCCAAAGACGCGCCTAAAACTGGTTTCACAGTTAGCACAAATTCAAGCATGTCTGGACACTATGAGTTTACCAGGATGCCTTTTGGGCTGAAAAATGGCCCCGCCACATTTCAACGCCTTATGAATACTGTGTTATCAGGCCTACAAGGACTCCATTGCTATGTCTACTTAGACGATTGTATCGTGTACAGTCAAAACTTACAAGATCACATGCACAAATTACAATTAGTATTTAACAAATTTCGTGAATATAATCTGAAACTCCAACCGGACAAGTGTGAGTTTCTTAGACATGAAGTGACTTACCTTGGCCATATTATCACCGATAAAGGTGTATCTCCAAATCCTGAAAAAGTTAACGCCGTATCGCAGTTTCCAATTCCTAAAAATCCTAAAGACATTAAGTCATTTCTAGGCCTAATAGGCTATTATCGTCGATTCATTGAAAACTTTTCTAAGTTAACCAAACCACTTACCTCTTTACTAAAGAAAGATGCTGTCTTCCACTGGAGTACAGAACAGCAACATGCATTCGATTTTCTGAAAGAAAAATTAATTACTGCTCCTCTTCTCCAATACCCTGATTTTTCACAGCCTTTCAACGTTACTACCGACGCTAGTAATTACGCCGTTGGCGCAATACTATCTCAGGGTCCTGTCGGCAAAGATAAGCCGATCGCATACGCATCGCGTACCCTAAATAAACCTGAAGGCAACTATTCGACTACAGAAAAAGAACTTTTAGCTATCTTATATGCCGTTAAAACTTTTCGACCATATTTATATGGAAATAAATTTAAAATAATTACAGATCACAGACCCCTTGTATGGTTATTTAATGTTAAAGATCCCGGCAGTAAACTCATTCGCTGGCGCCTGAAACTTGAAGAATATGACTACGAAATTATCTATAAACAAGGTCGCCTCAATTCTAACGCTGATGCGTTATCTCGTTGCCCTATTAATTCTGTTGATGTTAATAATTTAAATAACTTTACTTACGAACAATATTTTAAAAATCAATTTACTAATCAGCTTCCTGTTTCGAATACTATTATAGAAGAATGTACTCAAGGTTTACACTTATCCAAATTAAATACAATAGCTTGCCCTGTCTCTTTAGACTTTGATTATTCTATGCCTTATTGTGAGGAAATACTATCTCAGCTCGATAATTCTGATGACTTACTAAATTCCGAACGCGAACCTCTTACGATACATCTCGTCAATGATAAAAATAAATCTTACTATTTTCTATTTACAAAAGTTCATCATTATGAACAAACTAACTTTAGAGATGTCTATAGTTTATTAATCAAACTCAGAAATCTACTAATCGATTGCCCAAATATAACTGACCTTGCATTACCAGTATTAGTGATCCATTCTCTAAATTAGCTTATACTAAAGTTTATAATATGATATCGTATATTTTTCACGATACAAACATAAAAATTCAAATATATAAAAATCAATTAATTTATCCTACTCCTGTAGAAGTTCCCAAAATATTAAAAGAAAACCATGACTCTGTTATCGCTGGTCACCCAGGATCACAACGAATGTATTCGCGTATCAAAGCTGCCTACTATTGGAAGGGCATGCGCTCTGACATTGAACAGTACGTAAAAAAATGTAAGCTTTGCCAGATAAATAAACCCTTAAGGAAATCAAATAAAGCTCCTATGGAGATAACCTCCACATCTACTAAACCATTTGAACGATTAGCCCTTGACGTCGTAGGTCCCTTACCCGAAGCGGGTTTCCAAAATTTTAAATTCATTTTGACGCTACAAGATGATCTAACCAAATTTACCAGCGCTTACCCGATGATTACAGCTACTAGTGACGAAATAGCTCGAAACCTCATACATTTTATGTCTCTTTTCGGTTTTCCTAAAACCATTTTAACAGATCTAGGTACTTGTTTTACGTCAGAATTATTCAAACAATTAACAGATATATTGAAAGTCAAAGCCCTTTTTACTACTCCGTATCACCCACAAACTAATGGAGCTCTTGAACGCTCACATGCTACGCTTAAAGAATACCTTAAATCCTTTGTTAATGAGAACCAAAATGACTGGCATTGTTATCTATTCACTGCAATATTAACATACAACACTACTCCTCACTGTACAACTAATTTCACTCCCCATGAATTATTATACGGTTATAAACCGTGTATTCCTAATTCCTTATACGAAACCTCCGGTAATACCACGTACAATGAGTATATTAGAGCTTTACAATATAGAATGCGATTTAGTCGCGAAAAAGCTATCCAAAATATCCTAAATAGCAAGGAAAAATCTAAACAATATTATGATGCAGGCTCTCGTGAAACCACATACAAATCAGGAGATATGGTGTACCTAAAACACCATCACAGACTTCGCAAAGCATTATCGCCTATATGGAAAGGCCCATACAAAATTATAAAAGTACATAATAAACATAACGTGACCCTTCAAGTAGGTCGTAAAAATATAAAGTACCATACCAATGAAATAAAACCTTCAACAACCTAACACATACTATGTTTCTTTTCAGAACGCTATGCTGTCATGGCATTTTAAGCCACAGCCTCACCGATTCGAGCATCATTCCCATCTACCATAGCCCCGGAATTTATTTTGAACCTACTACTAATATTAATTTTTACAGTGATCACTGGAAAGTCATCACTCACGTTGACCTAATCTCTTTAGAACCTTATCTTAACAAAATCGAAACTCTATTACATGAAACTCTGAATCTCTGTAACAAAATTCAATCACAGGATACACAAGGTTTTAACATGTGCAAGGATATATCTAATCCTATCGAAGTTTTAATCCAATCTAATTATATAAAATTACAATCGTTATCACATATCATCTCTAATAAATCAACAAGCAAAGTAAAACGTTCTTTAGAATTTGGAGGTGAAATCTTAAAGTTTTTTTTTGGCACATTAGATGCAGACGACGCTAGAAAATATGATGCTGCGATTGAATCGTGTAAAAAGAGTGACACAGAACTGTATCACCTAATGAGAGATAACATTCACATAATTAAATCTACCATAAATAACTTCAACACTACTATTTACAAACTTAATCAAAACGAGAATAAATTGAATACCCAAATTAACCAGATGAACGAAATATTTTCTCAAATAACAAAAATTGACAACTTACTGTTATATACCTCAGGGTTAAATAATCTTCTCAACATAATCGAAGGTTCTTTACTCACTATTTCTAATTTACTGGATACTACGGTAAATTCTATTTTATTTTCCAAGGTTAATATATTACATCCTAGTGTTATAAGCCCCTCTAATCTTTATCTTGAATTATCCAAGCATAGTAATCAAGTAAGCAAAAGGTTAGATTTCCCAGTCCCTTTAAGTATTCAGAATATTCACTCTATAATAGATGTTTCCGAATTTAGTTCTTACTATTATAATAATAAGATTATTTTTATATTACAAATTCCTTTAATAACACCTGATAAGTTCATGACCTATAAAAACATACCTTTACCCACTCCACATGATGACTCCCATAGTACATTCGCATTGATTCAACCCTCTAACTCCTTTATAGCTTTAAGTGACGACAGGATGTATTATGCTATGCTGAACACACTTGATAAATGTAAGATAATAGATAGTAACTTTTCTATCTGTGAATTAACCACTATATATTCATGTATAAGTAATCCAAACTGTGAATCTAAAATATTAACTGAAGTAACACTGTCGTTACCTACAGAATGCAATGCCAAACTTTTATATGGTCAAATTGATATTTGGCAAAAGTTAAATAACAATAAATGGATTTACGTTCAATCGAATACAAATAAATTGACAGTTAAATGCGAAGATAATATTAGTGACTATTCAATTATAGGTACAGGAATTGTAAAATTAACAGCAAATTGTATTGGTTATTCTAAGACTATTCAGTTAATGACAACTAGTTCTTATTCTTTTATTACTAAGTCTCCTTTAGATATTAAGTTTGATATAACAGCTGATGACTGTTGTAAGAAGGACATATTTAATAAAAGCCTTTCACATTTGTCGCCAATCTCCTTAAGTAAAATTAACTTAGATTCTCTTAAATATGCAACTCATCAAATGGATAGTTTAGAGAAAGAATTAAATAATTTAGAAAAGGAATCTCATTTTATTAAATATGGTCCATATTACTCTACTTTTACTTACATCCTAATTGTGTTTCTATTTTTATATGTAACTTATAAGATCTTTAGATATTTTAAAAACAAAAATGCTACTAATTCTAGATGCTGCGTGCAAATATTTAATCAATGTTATAATCAGAAAACTTCTAAGCGCAAATCCAAAATCTCTAATTCTGTTGAGATGACTGAGATGTCATCAACATCTGATGAAGACAATAAGTCAATACAATCTTTACCGATTCGAAATACTAATTATAAATCTACCACTAATACCCATAAGGCCAAATTCCCATCAAACAGGAATTTAAACTTTTAAAATACTATGAATTATGGTGTTATGTTTTCCATTATAAACCACTGTTTTGCTATGTTTAATTATAGTGTCTTAAGCCACATGTATTAATTGTATACTTATATCTAGTGTAAGTTATGTATATGACTATCTTAATCTCACTGCATCTCCAATCTTTTCTATTTTACTTCGCTCATCTTATAAGATAGAGCTCCGTCAAAAAGGGGGAGCTGTTATAACCTCTATTACAAGGCAGTAAAGTCGACATCTGCACTCTACAGTTATTGTCTCATTTTTCATTGCAAAACCAATGCTGAATTGCAATTATCGCACACTAGTGGAATTATTACATTAATTTAGTTAGTTAGATTCTGGACGCCGTCGCGTAAACCAACTTCGGTAAACTTATCCCGAGAGATACATTAGAGATTATAGAAAGTCATAATCTTTTGTTGGTGCATTATTGTGTAGTTTTAGTTAAACAATAATCAAAGGTGTAACTGTGGACTTCTTGTGAATAAATAAGTGGTTCGGTAGAAAATAGTTTTTTTTTAAAAAGACTAACGGGGTCGGCCTTATAACAGTTCGCAGACCTCTGACGTTTTGGTAGAATATTTCAATGTGATTCGTTTGGTGTTGTTTTGTTTGACTTCCGAAACCAAATCCACTCATTAAATTCTGCGTTCATGGGCCAAATTTCAACTTGGTTTAATTTTTCAAAACATTGTTCAGGCACTCCTACTATAAACGACGAGTAATCTCGCTCAGTTTTGTGTTTGATTTTGTCGACTTTTATTGATACATTTGGGCCACATACTTTTTTCACGTGACCGGTTATGGCTTCCAGCGTAGTTTCTGGATGCAACCGCCAGACATGCAGGTGTTTTTTCCGTTATGTGGCTTGGATTGCCTTCAACTCCGTGTTTGTTCCTACTCTCACATCCTTAGGTTGCCGGTTATGTTTTTTATTTCGTACAGTTGTCCAGCCCGATTCACTATCCTCTGTCCCTGCATTCATTGGTTCATGAGCAGCTAGTGTAATAATAGGCGTAGTCTTTACCGGTAGCACAGCGGATTTCGTGGCCCCACCGTTGCTTACATTTTGCGCTGTGGTGTAGGTAGAAGGCGTTTTCTTTGGCCCGCGTACGTTAGAACTGCTCTTTTGCCTAACTATTTCCGCTAAAGTAGAAGTAGAAGGAGGATTGTCTGATGACTCCATAATTACATCTTGAGTAGGTCGTTCTTGGTTTATCTTAGCCTCTACTTTTTCCTCGAGTACCCTCATCATTTTAACTACGTTAGTCATGTCGAGAATATCACGCCGCGCCGGGCGACCGCGGGGAAGCTGCGGTCGCAGAGGGGGCCCTCGAGCAGCGGGCGCGCACCGGACGGCTCGGCACTGCATCATCGTCCGAGCGACAGCATACACGACATAGTTAATATAAACTCCTTTTTCTCGCCGGTTCAAATATAGTTGACCGTTTGTCATCCCTAGAATACATTCATATAATACAGTCCACTATCGATCAAGTTACCGTGTTTTAGTCCTCGTACCACCTGGAGGATATCTACCATTTTTCTACATGGTCCTTCGACGAGAAAATGACCAGTTACTGGGAGTGACAAGCGGTTTTTTTTCAAAATTTGAAAACGGCCGTTAGAAGAAAGGACTTCAAGATCAAGACGACTTTTCGCCCTTCGTGTGAATTTTGGTTCCAGTCTTCGGTCATCATCTTCGGCGCCTTTGTGAAGAGGCGTATTTGTTGGAGCAAGCAGTTCTTCAGTGGTCATCGTAGCTGGGTCATCGCAACGTAGCAGCCCAAGCAGTGCCCGAGAACATTGCCATCCATTTCAAGCAAGAAGACGTTCAGTTTGGACTCGCAGTCAAAGGATTTTGTGAGATCTTTCCATATTCTTACTAACATTTGTACATTATTCGTTTACTAATTTTCATTCCACTAGAGTATTAGATAGTGCATTAGACCAGTGAATCATACATCAGTAGCAACATATTCGTTTTAGTGATTACTACCTAATCGCACAAGATCAGCTATTGGCTTCTTAATCCAGTAGAATTAATCATAAACTTTCGGTTCGTATTGTCCTTGTCATTTTTGTTCAGTGTCAACTCATTCAAGTAGATTTGTCCCGTCTAAGTAGATACTCACCCAATAATAATTAGTAATAAGTGCTTGTTAATCTAGTAATAACATTTTTAATATAGTGCCATAAGTACCCTCATTATTTTTTATTTTTTTTCTCTTCACCGTTTGACATTTGAATTCAAACATTTTTTCCTAACCGCCTACTAGTTTTGAATAGCAACGTTTCATCGATCGGCTGTTTGCTCTTTGTTGTTTTAAAGGCGCATAACATATCTTTCAGTGCTTTAGCGTTTCTTCTTGAATACGTCTTTCTTATACCTTTTTCCGTTTTCCTTCAGCGCTTACGGCTACCTTGCTATTGAGCCATGGCAGAAGAAATGAAGATGAAAGAGCTTACAAAAAAGCGTGCCTCAGTTAAATCACAGCTTACTCAATTCACAACTTTTGTAACTACCACTAAGTCTTGCGAACAGCTTAGTGAGGAACAGCTTTTCGAGTTAGAGATAAGAGTTGAAAAAATGGTTACCTTATATGCCACCTATGATCAGTTTCAGGGTCAATTGGAGTACTTGTCAGCCAAGCCCGACGAGCAATTTTCTGAACGTGAGCAATTCGAGATCAACTACTACAGGCAGCTAGCATCTGCTCGTGCGCTTCTGTCACAGCATCGCGCTCAATTGGCGTCTAAGGTAAGTTCCAATGAGCAACTTTCAGTGGTTTCTAGACATAATAATGTTAGACTGCCTAAAATTAATTTACCTCACTTTAGCGGCGGCTATAAGGATTGGTTGGAATTTAAAGATATTTATATTTCGTTGATTCATGAGGAGAAAAGTATAGATAACATTAATAAATTTCACTACCTACGTTCGTCACTTAATGGCAGCGCAGCACTGGTTATTAAAAGTTTGGATTTCAGAGGGGACAACTACGACAACGCATGGCAATTATTGTGTGAGAGGTACGATAACAAGCAATTATTAATAAATAATCACATTCAGGCTTTGTTTAGTGTGGAGCCACTCCAAAGGGAGAGTAGTCAGGGTTTACGCCTGATTGTAGATGTAACCAGCAAAAACCTACGGTCACTGGCAACGCTAGGGCTGCACGTACAGCATTGGGGTGAAATGGTTATACATTTAATGGCGTCGAAGTTAGACCCAGTTACTAGCAGACAGTGGGAAGAACATAGGAATACTCTGGCCGAGTATCCATCCTTAGACATGTTCACCAAATTTATTTCTAACCGCTGCAACCTTCTGGAAACGCTTGAAGAGGCTAAGAATCTAAAATCTAAGTCAGAGATATCGCACAGTAAGCCTAAAAGCTTCTCAGCATCAACAAGTAAGGGAAAATTTAATATTTCATGTCCCCTGTGTAAACAAAGTCACTACATATTTACTTGTGATCAATTTAAGGCGCTTTCAGTAGCTGAACGCTCATCCAAAGCGAAGGAATTTAAACTTTGTTTGAATTGTTTACGCCCAGGTCATTTGGCGGCTACTTGTCCACTTAGTCACTGCAAGTATTGCAAAAAACGGCATAATACAATGTTGCATTCTCATGACGACGAACCTAGCTCAAGTAAGGAGCATATAACTTTAGCAGGTACTAATCATGATTATTCATCTCGTCATGTATTGCTTTCCACAGCCTTGGTAAGAGTCACGGACTATTCCGGGATGCCGCACAGCGCCAGAGTCTTACTTGACAATGGAAGCACGGCAAACTTTGTTACTAAGGACCTTTGTGGTAAGCTACATTTACCTATTAGTAGTGTAAGCTCACACGTTGCAGGCATAAACAGTCAAGTGTCTACCATTACGCAATCTTGTGCTTTACATATACAATCCTGTGATGGATCTTATAACGTTGACATTGATTGTTTTGTCTTGCCCGATATAACCACTCATATACCTCATACATACATAGACATAACTGACTTGCAGCTACCAGCAGGTGTAAGTCTGGCTGATCCGTCTTTCAATGTCCCTTCCTCCGTCGACATACTTGTTGGAGCCGATATCTTTTGGAGTGTAATCGGTCGCAACCGTATACAGTTAGGTAGACATATGCCGACGCTCTTCGAGACTAAGCTCGGATGGCTCATATCAGGCGCCATACCTCAACCTAACGTAATTAACTCGTCAGTGTGTATGTTCTCGCATGGCAAGCACGCCTCACATGTACAAGCACCCATGGATCTTTCAAGATTCTGGGAACTTGACTCTATCCCACCTAAGTACAATTTCACATCCGAAGAGCGAGCATGTGAACAGACCTTCATAAATACTACTAGGCGTAACGCTGATGGCCGTTTCTTAGTTACCATCCCCTTAAAGGCACCCCCTGAAGCGTTGGGAAACTCTTTTGAGATGGCTAAACGTCGTTTTCTGTCATTAGAACGTAGACTAGATAGAGACCCATTACTTAAGCATCGCTACGTAGAGTTCTTGCAGGAGTATGAAGCATTAGGTCATATGAGCGAAGTATCTCAGCCTTCTTCATCTCATGCATATTTCCTTCCACATCATGGTGTTTTCAGAGAGTCCAGTACAACGACCAAACTTCGAGTTGTCTTCGACGCATCAGCCGTCACAACTTCTGGTAAGTCGTTTAACGACATTCAAGGCATAGGACCTGTAGTTCAGGATGACTTAATATCCATATTGTTGAGGTTTCGGCAGCATAAATACGTCATATCGTCAGATATCGAAAAGTTCTTTCGACAAATCTTAGTTGACGAATCGCAGCGATCCCTTCAACAGATATTGTGGCGCTCTGATCCATCATTACCTCTTAAAATTTACGCATTGAACACTGTTACTTACGGAACAGCCTCCGCTCCGTTCATTAGTACACGATGTTTGTCTCAGTTGGCAAAAGAGGCAACGCATACACGTACACAACAGTCCATACAGCACGATTTCTACGTCGACGATTATCTGTCTGGCAGTGACTCTATAGAGAGCACTATAGCGCTGTGTAGAGATGTCACCAGTATTCTAAAGACTGCACAACTCAATCTTCGCAAGTGGCAGTCTAATAATGGACAAATACTTCAGGCCGTCACTACAGGCACACTTGATTCATCTTCTCATGACACATCCACAACACATAGAGACACACCTACCACAGTCAGCTTGAGTATCGATGAACCAAGTAAAACCCTTGGTCTCAATTGGCGTTGTCACACTGACTGTCTTACATTCTCCATTCATGTACCTAAACATACCGAGGCTCCAATCACAAAAAGACACATGCTTTCTACCATAGCGCAAGTATTCGATCCTCTGGGTCTTGTCTGTCCATGCATTATCGAGGTCAAAATAATTTTGCAAAGATTATGGATAGACAAGTGTGCATGGGACGACGAGGTTAATGTGGACATTAAAAAGTTATGGCTGAAGTTCACACAGACTCTACCGCAACTTAATCTTCTCAGCATACCACGCTGGGTGGTATGTGATAGCCCTTTATCCGTAGAAGTACATATTTTTACAGATGCGTCTGAAAAGGCATACGGAGCTTGCATATATATTCGTTCTGTAGCTAGTAGCGGCACCGTTCATTCACATCTACTCACGTCTAAAAGTAAGGTTGCACCGATCAAGTCGACCACAATACCAAGGCTAGAGCTTTGTGGTGCCTTGTTAGGGACTAGATTGTGTGCAAAGGTACTAGAATCGTTAACACTTAAACCAGACCAATGCATATTTTGGTGTGATTCTATGATTGTCTTAGGATGGCTGTCTGCTTCACCTAGCACGCTTAAGCCGTTTGTCAGGAATCGAGTTTCGGAGATACGGGAAGGTTTTGGTACTTATACCTGGCGCTATGTGCCGTCCAAGGACAACCCTGCAGATCTAGTCTCCCGCGGTCTGAGCGCAGACCTCATAGGTCAATCTTCCATGTGGTGGTCAGGGCCTTCATTCTTACTTACAGACCCAACTCATTGGCCTTCAATGCCTAACACTGATGTTAACACCATACTACCTGAACTATTAAAATCAAATTCTATAAACATTAATAATCAATCATTACCTATCACTAATCCTAATATGCACAATAATACATTTCAAACTTTAATTAATAATTCATCCAACTATTTACACTTACAACGTCTATTAGCATACGTATTTAGATTTATTAATCGTTCTAAACGAATATATAGTCGTAGTCTTACTCTCACTAAATCAGAGTTGTCCTACAGCGCTGATTTCATAATTAAAACAGTTCAGAAGGAAATGTTCCCTGAAGAGTACGAGTTACTTTTATCAGGTAAACCGTTACCAAATAAAAATCGCCTTAAAAAATTATCACCCTTTCTCGAGTCTGGTATTATACGAGTCGGAGGCAGATTAGATAATGCTTGCTACGATTATAATATCAGGCACCCTATCATCATCTGTAGCAAACATAACTTTGCTAAACTTATTTTTAATACTTATCACATACGGCTATTCCATGCTGGTCCACAGCTACTCTTAGCTACAATTAGACATGAGTACTGGCCTTTGGGTGGTAGAAACCTTGCCAAGGCAACTGTCCATAAGTGCGTTAAGTGTCAGCGATTTAACGGTAGGACAGTTCAACCCATCATGGGTAATTTGCCTAAGGAACGAGTTGAATTAGAGTTTCCGTTCTTGGAGACAGGCACAGACTATGCTGGACCAATCCTCTTAGCTGACCGCAAAGGTAGAGGATGTAGATTAGTTAAATCATACATATGTGTTTTTATTTGTCTGGCCACAAGGGCGGTTCATCTGGAGCTTGTCTCAGACCTAACAAAACATGCCTTCATTGCAGCACTGAATAGGTTCATTGCTCGTCGTGGTAAACCAAATACTATCTACTCCGACAACGGTACAACTTTTATTGGCACCTGTAATGAAATAGCTGGCATACTGAACCAAGATTACTCTTCAGAAATGGCAAATACAGGTATCAATTTCCAATTTATTCCGGCATACACCCCACACTTTGGTGGCTTATGGGAGTCTGCCGTAAAATCTATTAAACACCACCTGAGGCGTATATTAGGCTTCGCACATCTGACTTACGAAGAGATGTCTACGTGTCTGATTCAGGTTGAGGCAATACTAAACTCTCGTCCTCTCACTCCTCTATCCACTGATCCATCAGACCTATACCCATTAACTCCTGCCCATTTCCTTATTGGGAGATCTCTCACATCCCTGCCGCATCCGCAAGTCATCAACCAGAATATCTCCAGCCTAAAACGTTTCCAGCGTATTGAGCATCTCAAGCAACAGTTCTGGAATAGATTCTCTAACGAGTATATCTTTTACCTCCAACAGAGAACCAAGTGGACGGACTCCGATGGGATGCTTGAAGAGGGAGCCATGGTGGTACTCAAAGAGCAGCAGTCACCACCACTGATGTGGCCACTGGGTCGTATCATACGTCTCATACCTGGGAGGGACGGAATAACCAGAGTCGCAGACGTACAGACCAAGAGGGGAATAGTCCGACGTGCTTACAACACCATCTGTCCTCTTCCAGCTTAATCTTTGAAGACAAGTCTTCAACGCCGGGAGCATGTCGAGAATATCACGCCGCGCCGGGCGACCGCGGGGAAGCTGCGGTCGCAGAGGGGGCCCTCGAGCAGCGGGCGCGCACCGGACGGCTCGGCACTGCATCATCGTCCGAGCGACAGCATACACGACATAGTTAATATAAACTCCTTTTTCTCGCCGGTTCAAATATAGTTGACCGTTTGTCATCCCTAGAATACATTCATATAATACAGTCCACTATCGATCAAGTTACCGTGTTTTAGTCCTCGTACCACCTGGTCATTTCGGTTTTTATTTGAGAAAATTGGTTCAATAAGAGCGTTATAGTCTTTGCTTGGCTGTCCATGCGAGCTACCATATCTGATCGGAATTCTCTCAATTCCTCTAGCAGTACCGAATCCGTATCTATAATTATTGGTGAATTATGAGTCTGACCCCCACGCTGCAAATTTACATTGCTAATTGGTATAGCAGTAGCAATCTTGAAGTCGGGTGTATTCATGACCGGAATGTTACAATTCCCTCTTTTCGGTTTTGAACAAATGCATTCCGGGCACGTCCAGTTATTCTTAAATGCCTGTGTATATGTCTTAAAAGCTTTTTTATTTATTTCCAGACATGCTATGTCGTACTTTACCTTGCATTTTACATTGGAACATTCCATAAATAAATCATTTATTGTTGAACCACAGGCACCGCAATTATTAGGCATTTTTGATTTGTTTCATAAACCAAATTCAAAATCTTGTGTCAACTGCCGCTCGCTCCGCGGTTCACAGCGGTGCGACAAGGATAGATTATTAATTTTTCGCAGTCCGTCTCTTTTCCTCGAGGTGAGGAAGAGCGTACCTCAGCGAACGCGAGCCGCGCGTTGCCCACACGCTAGCAAAATTTACCAAATCAGTTCAGTCCACTTTAGTACTTGTTACACATTATGTCAATACAATTCCGAGTAAATATTGCTTATGTTAATAATTTAACACTCCAATAATTTGGCAAAATAACACAAAACACGTCTGCAACTGAGCGCGAACGACGACTAGTTAAATATTTGATGAATTCTTGCAAAACTGCAAAACGTAACCTTCTCATATAAAAATCTAGCAATTACCAATTAGTATCATCATCATGACATTCAGCATTTGATGTGGCGTATTGCGGAGAGTTGTGTGAATATCTGAAAAAAAGGTAGTTTTGGTATATGAAATAAGAAGTAGGATTATATTAATCCTAACTATCCTAACTAATATGATAAATACGAAAGTGAGTTTGTTTGTTACGCTTTCACACTAAAACGGCTAAGCGGATTTGGATGAAATTTGGCACATGGGTAGACTATGTCCTGGAGAAGCCTGGATCGTAGACGAAGTCGCGGGCAACAGCTAGTTACTAATAGAATCGAAGAGTATTATTAGTATAAAGCTTACTTACGCATCCAATATTCTTTCGTCACTATGCATATTCAGTGAACAGCTCATGTCCTCAGGTGTTACTTGTGATCTGCAAGAAAACGTAACATTCATTATAAATGTACACCTAGAAGCATAATTTTCTGCACAACATGAATAAATAATACGGAACCCTAAAAAGTCCAACATCATGAAAAGTTTTATCGTGAACACCGCCAATTTCGTGATAGTACCGTTACGCATTAGTACCAAGCGGTAGCTAAAAATACAAGATAAATATAATATACATTGAAATTAACCTATTCTCTTCAACAACTAACTTCATAGTGGTGGTGCATTTCTGCTACATACTACGTAATTTGTAATCTATCTATGAGAATAAAGTCTACCCTCAATGTGCCATATTTATATAGGTAAAAAAAATACACATGATGTGTTTAGGACCGGTTTTAACTAGAACCGGCTTTTAACTGGTACCGGTTTTGTTGAAGTCCCGTTTGCAATATATCAAAATACCGATAAAAAACGGTATATGATAATATACGGTTTTCACTCCTATTAATAACCTCTAACATACAAATTATGTAACGTGTATATCAATAAAAACACGTTGTATTTTTAAAGGCTTTCTCTTGTACACAGAGTCAAATTAGCTAGCAAAATTCCGCAGACGTGTCGGGTATATTATACCCGACACGTCTGCGGAATTTCGCAGGCATAGGTACGTATGTAAGCGAGCTTACTCAAAAAACTTGGGTGATACTGATTGAAGTTGTACTAGTGCCCCATCAGATGTTTCTGGCAATTGTGGTGGAGTGACGGTTTTACTCATTCCTTGTGAGTCAGCTGGCAACTCCGCAGTGTCTGACTCAGTGTTGATACGACTTCTGTAAAAAATATAATAACCATATGTATAAATAAAGCTATTGGGGTACGCACGGCTACACATCAAACTATACATTTCCAGTATAAGGTGATCTCGCATTGTATAGGATTCCCGTACAGTGCGAGATCAGCATAAACTAGAAATGTATAGATTGATGTGTAGCCGTGTGTACATGGACGTTTTAGACCATAATATCTATCTCTATTACAAACCGAAAGTTGTGTGCTTAAACAATAAATACGAGTCAGTACGTCAATGTCAAACGTCAAAATTGGTATTTTTTGGGATAGTAAACAAAATAACTTAGCTATTCAAGTTCATTAATTTCAGCTTCTGTCCTGAATATTTTTTGATTTTATTACGTTTATTCACCATTTTTGTGACTAAGGTATTAGTTTATGCTTCAATTTTCGCTGGAGTAGTCGGCGACAATGGGCGCAATAAAGTTGTACACGTGTGCTCTCTAACACGCGCTGCGGCCGACTGACAGGGTGCGGGAGCGCGGAGCGCAGGGATGCGCAATATTATTGCACGCTTTTTATAAATATTTCTTTTTAAAATTCTATTTGCTTTGTTACATTAAAATAAACCCATAATCTCCTAATGTCTTTAATAGTGAACGTATAGACAAAAGGGGAATGCCTACTCTCCATAGTGTCCTAGGCCCAAGGTGGACATCAAATATTACTATGAAAATGTAGTGTTTTATTTATTTATTTATTTATATATGCTTTATTGTACACCAGAAAATACATGACAAAAACAAAATTAACACTAAAAACATACAATGGGCGGCCTTATCGCTTTCTGCGATCTCTTCCAGGCAACCTTGGAATGGACAGTGATTGCGTGGACATAAAAATGGGGTTGTCATTGGTGCAAAAAATAGATACACTATACTATTATATACATAGATACATTCATATATATGCTGTATAATAGATACTTATATACATACATACTACTATATAAGCAAAGACATTATATGACGACTACAGATTAAAACAGCTACAACAAAATCACAACAACAAGTAATGCTCCTTCACGAGTCTCTTGAATATAGGTAACGATTGCGCGCGTTTTATATGAACTGGCAATGCATTCCACAAACGAGCGGCCTGAACAGAAAAGGATTTGTCGAAGAAAGTAGTGGAATGCATTGGCATTTTAAGCTTTAAGTTGTCTGATGACCTCAACAATTTCGTGTGGGAGTCGCAAAGATACTGGAAACGTTTTTTAAGATAGAGAGGGGTGTAAGGGGAAAAGAGCACATTATACAAAAGGGAAAGAATATGGGCATTCCGACGAAGGCGAATTGGTAACCACTTGAGCTTTACACGAAATTCAGAAACATGGTCATATTTACGCAAACCAAATATGAACCTTATACAGACATTTTGAAGCCGCTCAAGTTTATCGAGTTGGTCTTGGGTAACGTCAAGATAGCTGGCATCAGCATAATCAAGGATGGGTAAAAGAAGTGATTGTGCAAGCGCAATCTTGGTGGCAGTCGGCAGAAAATTACGCAGTCTTCTCAAAGATGCAGCGGATGCAAATAGCTTGCGGCTAACTTCTTGTAGCTGGGCAGTCCAAGAGAAGTTCTTGTCAATGAAGATACCCAAGTTTTTAACTTTTTCGCTGAAGGGGATAATAGAGTTGTCAAAGAAAACTTGGGGAAGAGTCGTCCAGTCAATTCTTGAGACCGTCCTAGAACTGCCAACCACAACAACCTGCGTCTTAATGGGATTGACCATAAGTCCATACCTCTTGCTCCAGTCGCATATCCGGGCTAGATCGCGATTAATCACCAATATAGCCTCGGACAGATTTCCAAGAGGAGCTCGAGAGTAGACTTGCAAATCATCTGCATAAAGATGGTAGGAAGAAATTAGTTCGTCGGAGATAGAGTTAATAAAAACTGCGAAAAGTAAAGGAGATAGAACGCCACCCTGTGGTACACCGGCAGAAGTATAACACCAGGAAGACAAAGTCTCTCCGATGCAAATACGTTGCCGACGACCGAACAGGTAACTACGAAACCAGTCAATCACCGATGGAGATACATTAAGAGAGCATAGAATGCCAAGTAATACATCGAAATCAACAGTATTAAAAGCATTGCTGAAATCAAGCAAAGCTAAGACCGTTAGATTACCATTTTCCATGGCTGACCTTATATCATCCGTAATATTCAGAAGCGCTGTGGTGGTACTATGACCAGGACGGAAACCAGACTGGAAAGGGTTGAGGAGGGTATTTTTGGAGAGGAAAGTGCTTAATTGATCGTGGATTAACCGCTCAAGGACTTTGGATAGAAATGGTAAGACGGATATAGGACGATATTCAGAAAAGGATGAAGGATTAGACTTTTTAGGTAATGGAATTATTTGAGCATCTTTCCATGAACATGGAAACACACCACTAGATGCTGAAAAATTGAGGATATGACTAATGACGGGAAGGATTACATCCAGCACAGGGATTAACATATTACGGCTGATACAGTCACTTCCTACCGCATTGGAAGTAATTGATAGTATGCTCTTCTTAACATCACATGGGGAGAATTGACCAAAAACAAATGGAGAAAAACTGGGAGTCGGAAGAGAAGATAGATTATGCAGTGTATTCAATTTTATTGTCCTATCAAAATCGGACGAAGCAGTAAAATGATTATTCATTGCATCAATGTCTAAATCTTTTGGGATAGTCTCTTGTCGGGTTTTACCGACTCCCAATGACCTAAGAAATTTCCAAACTTTGGATGCGTCCCCATTTTGGACAGAAGTATGAATGTGATGGCGATTAGCATTCCTACACACCTTATTGCAGTGAGTGCGGATTGAGACGTAATTTTCCCTGTTAGTATCATTAGGCCTACGCTTAAACTTAGACTTTGCCGTCACTTTTTTGTGCATTATTGTTTTAATCTCGTCTGTAAGCCACGGCGCCGGCAAATGTCTAACCTTAACTGCTCGAACAGGCGCGTGATGGTCATACAGTTCTATAATTCTAGCCGCAAAAATGTTGACTTGCTCATCGACAGATGTAGAGGCAAATAGAGTAGACCAATCTATATTGTTGGCATCCTTGCAGAGATCGTCAATGTTCATACCACCAAAATTACGCTGCATGAGAATCTTCGCTTTTGCCTTAGGTGGGCGAATTTTGTATGATAGAAAGATCAGGTCATGATATGAAAAGGCATCGGCCGAGCATTGGCCATGCTTAGCGACGCGATCAGAAGAAGAAACGAAAATCAAGTCAAGAAGCGAAGGAGTAGAGTTAGGAAAATGGTGAGTGGCACTCAGCGGTAGAATGGAAAGGTTACTGGAAACCGAAATATTAGTCAAAGAAGAAGAGCGATGGTCTTTTTTCAGAAGACAAGTATTAAAGTCACCCATGATTATACTATGACTGTAAGAAGGAATCAACATTTCTAGTAGATTTTCAAAAGATGAAAAGAAATTAACGCGTAAAGAGGGACAGTAGTAGACACCAAGAAGTAATTTTGAATGGTGCAGTTCAACTTCAAGAAAGAGATGTTCACCAGCACTTAGTGGTGGTGGCTGCGCTGACACATTGACAACTGAGAAGGGAATATGTGTGCGAAGATAAATGGCAACACCACCACCAGCACCAACCGACCGGTCGTTTCTTATAAGCTGGAAGCCAGGAAGAGAGTAACTAGTTGAAGGGAGACAAGGTTTAAGCCATGACTCGGAAATAAGAATAGCATGTATGTTTTAAAATCTTATTAGTATTGGATATCTGAAAAATATATTCAAATTGATGCCACTATATACAAAAAAAATTGAGGTTCATTTTCTATATGAAAAAGTGTGGAACTAGATTTAATTCCAGAACTTTACTCTTTTCAATGCTTGATTTATTGATTATAATAGGAGGGGTGTTCCTAAAATATATTTACAATTATAGTTATTATGGAATAAAAAAACACATTTGTTATTTTAAATATCTATATTAGATTCATTGTCATATACAATTAGCAAATCATCTAAAAACGGCGCAGGAGGCAATATATTTGATTCATATCTTGCCCAACCTATATACCAAAGCACAGTCATGGTATGTGCGCAACAACCTACCGTGCGTTTTCCTATTATGCAATTACAATAGTATCCATCAATTGCCTCTCTGCCAGCATAATTATTATTTATTTTAATGTACACAAAATATACCTTACGGTTTATATGTCTACTTTGTATTTTGGCACGCAAAAGCCAGCAGTTTTCATTAATTAATTCGCTTGGTAGGTTGCTATTTTGTTCTCGATATATTTCAATACTATACATACCGTTGGCTCTAATATGTTCTCCATAATATGATCTAGCTTGTTTTATTTGATAGGTACCACATGAAATTATATTAAGTCATTCATTGTTAATTGTGGGAAGTCATTTAAATTGTCAGAGCCAACGGTAATATTAACAAATTGAGCCCTCCTGCGATTTAAATTATATGCATTTACATAATCTGCTAAAGTATTATGGATATACATTCTTTGATCAATTATTGATAATATTTGAGCAGCATCAGGTCTATCTAGGATCCTAGGATGAAACCTATTAATCAATGCTGCACCTACTGCAAAATCTTGCATCATGTGAGTAGATGCCCGATTAAAAAAAATCTTGCCGAAACAATTTAAAAGCTTGTTTAAAGATACCATTTACCACCTCAACAACCCAGCGACAAATGGTGACTTTTCTGGAGTTATTAGCATCAACAGTGGATAATTGTGATTCACCTTCCTCAAGTGATGCTGGAACTTTAACAGAGTACCCATATTCTGTCAGAAGTGGTATTGCGTCTCTAAAACCCCGGTCTAATATAAATACGTCACCAGTTTCAAAGAATGTCCTCATTGGTGCATTTTGTGAACTAAATTCATTTTTAAGAATTTCGGCATCTGATGTGGTTGCCGGATAAGGCCCCATCACATCTAATATATATCCATCACAACAAGTTATAATAAATGGTTTCATTAAATTCCTAAACTTGTGAAGAGAGTATGTTTGTTTTTGATATTTATAATTTGAGCTTTTCTGGATGTACACATAAGTTCCATCCATAATTACAATTGGTTTAACTTGATTTGTGCTTCCAAATAATCCATTAGGGATTATTAAATTCCTCTGAGCAATGTTGTCTCTAGTAATGTGCTGTAGACCTAGGTTTTGTGGTACAAAATCTTGAGTAAGAAGTTCTCTCGCATTATTCATTAGTCTTTCCAAAGTACTTCTAGGTATCTTAAATAACGTAGAAAGTCTTTGATCTGAATCACCAGTTCTTAGTTTTGTTAAATAAGCTGCCAGTCCAGTAGCTCCTCTGTGGCTATTATTTAGCCGAGGAACTTCATCCAATATTCGTCTAAATTGATGTTTAGACATACCAAGCCAATAATAAACTAAGTGATCATCACTGTCTTCAATATTTTCAAAATCAATGTTATTACCTATCTGATTTTTTAGCAATGATAGCAAATCTTCAATGAATGCTGCGGTGAAGGTATGGTTTCCATTTTCTACAATTAAGCCATCCCATGTACAGTTTCTAAGATGAACGTTACAGATACGGCAGTTTTGAGGAACATAAAAAGATAAATCACATAACAATCTCACACGAATTGATGTAGGAATGTGCTTTCTTTCAGTTCCGTGACAGTCTGGAAAAATACAACATCTTTCTGTATTTGCAGCTCTTGTGTAACTTGGTAGAATTATTTCTGATTCATTAGTCGCAGCTGAAGATGTTGATGCTGATTCTCGTACAAAATGAACAGCGGCCCTGTCAGCTCTCTGCCAGCAAGGATGACAGATACGACTTAATGATGAAACCTAAAAAGTTTATTATATTATTGTAAACTACTTATTAACAGTAAACAGATTTAACATATATTTTATCATACATTTGTAAAGTATTTTAATAACTTACCTCTCGAGGTTGAACCCATTCCATAATTACACTTCTAATTAGACTTTCTCTATCTGTATCTGTACTTAATGAGTGATTTCTTATACGTCTAACAGACCGTCCACAATTAATGCAGTTGTTTTGACGTACAGATCCTTCCAACTCTTGTTGTGGAGCAAGGCTAGCAGTTACTACCAACCAACAGTTGTGGCAAACAAGATTATCTCTTGACACCTAAAACAATATTATTATAGGTAAATAATTGGATGATGTAGGCATACCAAGATCATTTGATGGTTTGTATATTTACCTGTTGTGGTGCAACCCACTGCTGTATCACGATCATTTCTTCGGGTTCTAAGTTATGATTTTGAATCTCGGTCAGATTAACACCACAATTCACACAATGTTCTTCAGTCATTGTATAAAACGTTATTGATCGGTATCCAAAATCGAATGCAGCCGTGATCCTTGATTCCAGAGCCAAAGTTGTAGTTGAAGGTGAGAACAAAATCCGTAAAGCAAAGCCAAAGTCGTCCGTAAAAATCCTAATCAAATCCTTATAACAAAGCCAGGTCGCAGTAAAAGATATCGAAGAAAAACCAAAACACATCCACATTGAGCGATATCAACAAGCGAAGTGTCAAATTCAATTCAGTGTTGTCACACTGTCATGAAAAAATAATAACATTACATCGATTTATGTGTCGATTACTTTTTAAATAACCGACGATTGTTTTATTATTCTTATTCTTTCTTTTTATAAGTACACATTAGTATTTATTTGCATATATGTTTTCTTTTAGTTGTTTTTTTACTACAATACCAGTAAACTCCCGTGGATATGCCGTTAAGGTTATTGTATTTGTTTGTAAATCGATTTAAATCAAATGATTAATGATAATACTTAAAATATTATTTTGATGCTGGCAATATTTTTCCAGCGTCAAAATCAAGCCGGCGTCAAAATCAAAAAACTTCTTGTTTTTTCAATAGAATTACTTTTATTAACGAGTTGTTGTAGATAGTAGTGGCGCTCATTTGGAAGAAAGTAAATACATGTTTTTTTATGGCAAAATTAATGCATAAATTATTTTTTCTCTAGTCTAATGTCCATTGAGGGCCTCAAATGGGCATTCCTCTTTGATTGAAATTGCTTTAATTACAATCGAATAAAACCGTTTTTTTTTTTTCATAAAAACGCTAATTTTGAGGAAACTTTGCGATTTTTTTGTACCGAGCCAAATTATGTCAATCGTGTATTGGTCCTCTTAATTCACTAAAAAAAATCTTCAATTTTAATAATCATGAAAAAAAATAAGACTAATTTGAAGTTTTTGAGGATAAAAATTGATTTTGCGTGCAGCCGAAATGCGTCAAAACGTCTTCTTTGGGACCCATTTCGCCTTAATGGCGAAGGAGTTCTTGGTCCAGTGATAGTTGAGACAGATACTGTGCTATGAGAAGATGGCGAACTAGTCATGGAAATATTTGACAAAGGCCTTGAAGAACCTACTGATGAATCTTCTACAAGAACTGAGACACATTCAATATGAATTTGTCTTATTTCAAAATGAGGACAACGAACGTGAGTGGCGCATGAAATAAAGCTTAATCTCCTGGCGTGCAGTAAATTAGGTTCAGTAGCGTTCCATACAACTTGGTGGATTTGGAGGGTACCTTTAAACGGACGACATTTATTTGCATCCGCTATTCTCTGTATTTCAGGAACATGGGTATCATCAACAGGAACAATTTCGATACCTTTACAATTGTCCTTCAAACAACTGACAAAACTGTCGATATTGGTAATATCTCTTCCATGGGCAGCAATATTGTCACACGTCCGTTTTACTCAGCCACCGACACCAGGTGCCCCCTTACCGTGACCAGCTTCACTAAAATGCCACACGATCCTCTCTGCATTAGAGATTTTACTCACATGGTTTACAATTAAATGGAACATAGTCTTGTTCCGATATTGCGTTGTAGGCCCATCGCTTAGAATATGTAATTCCTTCAAATGTGGCGAGATAATTTTATTTTTTTCAATTATAGGTCTCAGATGTGCGCAAATAAGAACGGGATCGTGTCTTAAATTTTCAGATACCGAACAGAAAGACGTAGTTTTTATTACGTTTTGTGGCGGTTCTGAATGAACAGAATAGTAGACGCACGTGTGTAATGAAAGCTGCGATTTCGATCCTCCAAAATGGGCTGATTGAATTTCAGATCCGTACTTGCAAGAATAGTTTTCTGAAAAGTCTATATGTAGTAACCCCTCAGATGGCGAAAGACTTTGTTTTATGAATTTTATAGCGTTATACTGATTAGTGATGTTGGCAAGATGCTGCATGAATAGAGGTAGGTTTTTATTTAAAATATTAACAAGCAATTGATGCGATGTTTTTACGCTTTCTTTCACAGTTTTCTTGCAAATCTTCTCATTGCCTTTAATTATTACTGTACAATTCTTAGTTACCCATCTTTGTTAAATTATTGTATCATTGCCATTTAACAAAGTGTACTTTGGAACTCTCTCAGAACATTGTGAACATTTCCGTTCCAAGCAAGGAACACTAAAAGCTAGCTTATTACAGCAAAGAGATTTAGCTAAATCGGTGGCAGAATTATGATTTAATATCTTATTTTGGTGTAAGGCTTGAACAATATAATCATTATTCGTATGAACGGCACATAGGCAAGTATTTCTTGACGCGGCTTTAGGGAACATTACCCAGAATAGACGATGTCGGCGGAATGTTTCGTATGAGACATTCAAACCAGTCGTATTGTTAATTTTTTTATGAAGGTACGAGTAAGTGTATCATTTAGAAGACGTATTTACTTTTTGACTTTTCTGCACGTGATCGTTTCCGTTTTACCAGCTGTTAGTCTGCTATTTTCATCATTGATTAAAAATTCATGTATCCTTTTTCTTAAACCAATATTTATGATAATCTCCGGTCTTTTACTTTTTTTAAATCTTATTATTCGCATCCTATATTTAGAGAGCTTCCGTTCTAAAATATTTAATCTTTCTATTAAAAAATGATTTTGAGCCTTCAATATCCGGCGATTTCGTAATCGTATTGCTTTACCCACCTCTACACGTGAGTGTGATGAGCGAGAAGAACTGGGAGAAGAAAGCGGTGTATTCACGCGTACTATTTCTTCCGTTTGTTTTCTTAGTCGATCTCTTTCACGTCTTAGCTTGGCTTTTTCACACGACGTTTTTCGCATCTGTCACTGCTGTCTCGTAAAATCTTTAATTGTCTTCAATAACCCATTTTGTTTCTTTAGATGATATCTTTCACGTTATTTTCTACGTCTTTCTTCTATGGCAGTAGCATCTAATTTAGCTCTAGCTCTTCGCATGCTAAGTTTTTTCTGTTCACGACGACGTATTTTCTTCTCTTCGTCAGTTAATTGGGTTCTAGACCTACTGGATCGAGGCATTGTACCTGAAACAAACCCAACCATGCTAAGCACACCACATTTTGCAAAAAAAAGTCAAGCTCCTTTTTCGGGTGCCGATACCAATAATGCAGTATTTAAATCATGCTATCTCAGCGTGCCCGTTTGTTTGACCAACAGCTTTGTTAGCATAGAAAACCGTTAAAATGTTATTTTTTGTGGACATGCATCTTTCCTGTGGACATTCATGTTCACAGAAAAGATGTCCACAGGAGAGATATTTCAAACTAAAATCAAAGCAGCCATTTTATTTTTAAGGTTAGAAAAACAACAAAAGAAACTAAAAATACTCCTCAAAAGGCACATCAGTACAATATTTACTTAAATATGAAATAATAACTTACCAAATTACAACCTAAGCAGGAAAGACGCACTGAACTTTGTCAAAAACACTTAATTTTATTTTAAAACTTCGTAAATTACACTCGGCGTCACAAAAATCGCACCTCTTTAAGAATTCCCTTCAAAGTCATTTTAACCCTATTAATCAATGGTAGACATATGACTGTAAGGTATCATTGGAAAGGCAATTCATTTAAATTTCAGAATAAATCAATGGATTTGGTTTTTTGTTTACCAGGGAATAAAAAAAAGCAAGCAAATGCAAATGATTAAAAAGTTAAATTTTATTTTATCAGCAAAAATTACAAATAAGTCCTTAAAAACAACTTAAAACCTAGTGTTACCCCCTCTAGCCCTGATGACTGCTTCCATGCGTCCTCTCATGGACCGAATTAATGTGACAACAGTCTCTTGAGGAATGTTGTCCCATTCTGCAACGACGGCATCTTGGAGGTCTTGGAGAGTGGTAGGGGCAGGATCACGTGCCCGTACTCGCCGTTTCAGTTCATCCCAAAGATGCTCAATAGGGTTCAGGTCTGGACTTCGCGCCGGCCAGCGCATAACAGGGATTCCAACTTCTTGCAGGTAGTCTCTTACAATTAAAGCGGTGTGACAGCGGGCGTTATCGTGCATTAACGTGAACCCACTGCCAACAAAACCAGCATAAGGGACAACCAGCTCCTCTAAGATCTCTGTTATGTACCGAGCAGCAGTCAGCGACCCTTGCCCGCGAGCACTTCCAGCCCGAGAAACGCACACAAGGTTCGTTTTACCCTCGATTGACATGCCGCCCCAGAACATGCACGAGCCACCCCCGTATTCCACTGTCTCTTGAATACAGGCTTGCACGAATCGTTCCCCTTGCCTCCTATACACTCTTCGACGCCTGTCGTTGCAGAAAAGACACACCCTCGTCTCATCCGAGAAGAGCACAGCCCTCCATTGGTCTATTGTCCAATCCACATGGTCACGGGCAAATTGCAACCGGTCTCTCCTATGCTGTGCAGTTAATTTTGGCCCTGTAGCAGCCCTATGAGCTGCAATTTTCTTCTCCCGCATTCTTCTTCTAATCGTGGAGACGCTTACAGAAGTTCTGCGAGCTGATCGCAGTTGTTGTTGCAGCTCAACAGCATTGGAGAACCGATTACGTAAAGACGTCGAAACAATGAAGCGATCGTCTCTTTCGGATGTGCACCGTTGTCTTCCAGATCCACGTCTTCGGATATAGCCACCAGTCTCTTGGAAGCGTTGGAACACTCGTCGAACGGCAAAACGACTCAAGTTCAGTTGCCGAGCAACATCACATTGCCGCATCCCTGATTGCAGTAGTGCAATGACTTGAGCGGCTTCATCTGCAGTGGTATCCATCTTCTGGGGTATTTTTCTTGCTGTAGCTGTTCACGTGTGTTCACTTTAAAGGTTGAATAGCGAATGACTCACATTTAACCCGGGTCGCCCGTTTTATACCCTTGTAGGGAGGTGCAATTAGTGGCCGTTGTAATGCGTATTTTGACAACATTTTTTTTAACGTTACGTGCTAATGAGATCTGTTGTGTTTAGGAATTCTAACTGTTGTTAATTTAAAGGTCGTTAAACATTTTTTCAATTGATACCAATATTAATAAGGTTTAATGTATTCGTTACTGGCGGGACATGTTTTAAACTTATTTTCGAAGAGGTGCGATTTTTGTGACGCCGAGTGTAGAAAATGACACGTAGCTGTACTGACAAGGACTCCAACAAATGGCGGCTATCCAGTGTTGTCAATTTAAAAAATATTCTTTCATAGCTTGAAATATTATGAGTAAACAGAAAAGTAACAATGATTTAACTAAAAAATAAAAGTCTTCAGTTACTGTCGTAAATTTTTAAGTTATTTTATCCGAACGCCCATATGTGTGATGGGCGATATGATCTATGATCTCACTCACTGGCTTATCTCTACACTACAGCATGAGCAATTTCATGTAAAAATACAATGTAATATTTCATTAGTTAGCGAAACTTCTCAGGTGTGAAGATTCATAATTTCAAGTACTTAATCATATTTTTTCTAGTTTTATTATCATTAAGATATCGACACCAATCACATCTGTTTTTATTTAGCCTGTGCCAACATGAAATACGTTTAAAATGAAGAAGATGAAGTTACCCCCAAAGAAATGTAGAATTAAATGCATTTTGTAGTATCACTGACTCATCCAAGACCCAGCGCGAGTGCGGTGCTTCTGACCAGACCATGCCCCACTTGCTGAAGTGCCCGAAGTGCCCGTTCACCTGCACCTTGGATGATCTGATTGAGGCCACTGATGCCGCGTTAAACGTGGCCACCTACTGGGCTCAATCTATAACAAAATGTGTACGTATACCATCGACACGAAAAGAAGAAAAGAACTGAACAGTGAATTGAATATCAGTTCGGACTTGTTTCATTAGTCACTCACTGTAACACGAATACTTTGAATAACTATGTACTTACGCCTTGGCAAAGAAGTCACGAGTTTGGATGTTGATAGAGCATGTTGATCAGACAATCCAGATGTCAATGTTGAATGTATGTTGTCAGTTGATGTTGATGTTGATGGTAGACTGCTACATGTTGATGGTTGAGCGGTTGATGGCATTGATGTTGATGGTTGAGCGGTTGATGGCATTGATGTTGTTGGTTGAGCGGTTTATGTGGATAATTGAGTTTGACCGTAATCCTATTTGGATAAAACTTGCTAAAGAACTTCTAAAATCTGTAAGGCATAAAGATCACCTTAGTTCTTCGCTCCGCCGTTCTACGCACTCTTGGGACCATTGAGGCAGTTTATTTACCTTGTGTTATAAAGATGACTATGAAAGATTAAAGAGAATATTATTATTACCTCGCAAGTTTAATTTAGGTACTGCATTAGGGCTGAGTCTCTTACTCTAGATGCGGTCCTTTTCATCAAAGTGTTCATGGCACACTCGATAATAATCAAAAATTGTTTGATCTTTTATTAAAAAAAGATCGTCACCAATAGTGTTAACGACACCATGGAACTAACTCCGTTACATCGCGACGAATACTGACGGTTCTGGTAGGTTCGGGACACTCGCACAACATGCTTGCATGGAACATCATTGTAAGTACCACTTCCAAAGTTGTTCGTTGCGCAACATGTGCTGTATCGATTTTGTTCAATTAAAAACATCTTTAATTATAACTATGTAATTTTTATTTTTAATGTGTCCGACATATTTAACCGACTTCCAAAAAAAGAAGGTTATCAACTCGACGCGCTTATACAATATTTTTTTAATATATGTTCGGGCATTTCTCCGTCGTTTATAGACGGATTTGTAAAATTCTTTTTTTGTTCGAAAAGCGTTTATTCCGAAATGGTCCCATTTAAATTAAATTCATATAGATCTGATGATGCGTTTCGGAGACAGATAACGGAACTCCTCAAAAAATGACAGCAAATCCACCGCGATTGCTGCTATCGCATAATGTGGCCTATAGCCGCATTTGTGTGCTGGGTTGGCGGGGAATGAAACCACTGGAGACTTCTTGCTTCTATATTTGGAGTACTTTGTTCTAGGTAGTTCGCCGCTGAATGTGTTGAATGACTTTTTTTTTTTTTTTGGGTATGGCATCTCGCAGTTGACCTTGAGAGGCCGTGACTGCTTAACCGGGCTTTCCTGCGGTGACTTTTAGTTTTTAGGCTAAGAGCCTCCAGCCAGGGCTTACAAACTAATTACTAAAACCTACAGCAACGGCGCACTGAGGGCACCCCCTGCGGGGTACGAGCCTCGGCTCAGGGAGTCACTTTTAGGGAGGGCAGCAAGTGGGGACAGGCTGGATCAAACAATTTTTCTTATTATTAGATCATGGGGATTTTAACTCTACTTGCACAGCTTCGGCGCGGGCTGGCACTTCTGCGGGCAAGGGACGGTTGGGGGGGATTTCATTTACTCGGGGTCTTCGCGGGACGCGAGGACCTCGGCGGCGAGGTCGGAAGGACGGTTGTTTCTGTTTGCGAGCTGTACTGGTGGCCCTACTGCTTTCTTGGAGAATAGTGATGGGGTCATCAGGGTCGGAGAGGACATGTCGCGGCCGGCGAATACGACTGATTCTACTGGGGACATAACTAGCGGCCTTCGCAATCAGAGGATTGCGGTGTTGCGCGGCGGATTCGAAGAAACGCTTTGAATTGCGTTTAAGGAACTGAGCTATCGTGGGGACTTTGAGGTCGAGATGGAGGATCTCGTTCCTAACGTACCATGGCGAGCCCGTAGCTTGGCGAAGGAAACGGTTTTGAAGCGTCTGCATCCTATGGATGTAACGGGGCTTTGTATGTGCAAAGACTGCACTAGCGTAGGTCATGATTGGCCTAATGCACGCCGTGTATATTCGCAACTTGCACTTTAGTGACAACTTGCTGCGTGCATTAAGAACAGAGTGCAACCTTCCCAGTGCGAAGGCGGCGCGTGAGCGCGCCTTCTTGATGTGCTCTGAGAAGGTGATGTACTGATCCATAATCACTCCTAGATACTTGGCTTGCTTCTCCCAAGGGATAGGCTTGCCAAACATGGAGATGGGCCGGGGGGGGTCGGGTTTGTGTCTCGGCTTCGAGAAGAGAACCGCTTGACTTTTATCGGGATTGACTTCGATCCTCCACTTTCTAAACCACGCGCCAAGAACGTTGACTGCGGTTTGGAGCCTGGAGGCTATCGCGTCGGGATTTTTCCCAGCGTAGTAAATGGCTGTGTCGTCAGCGAAAAGCGCCAACTTTGCCAGTCTACGTTTGGGGATATCGCTAGTGAATAGCGTAAATATGAGAGGAGACAGCACGGCGCCCTGAGGGACGCCGGCGCGTATGGGGTGAGGGGATGAAATCGCTCCCTCTATTCGATACCGAAAGGTGCGGTTCGACAAAAAGTCTCGTAGGATGAGCACGAGACGGTCGGGCACACCGAGTTTGTACAGCTTATATAATAAGCCGTTGTGCCAGACTTTGTCGAAGGCTTTCGCTATGTCGAAGAATACTGCACCGGTCAACGTACCGCGCTGGAAGCCAGCGCTTATGTCTTCTACGATGCGGTGGACCTGTTGCACGCACGAGTGTTGGGTTCTGAAACCGAACTGCTCGTCGGGAATGAGGCCTTTCGTCTCGGCAAAATTTCTGAGTCGCTTATAAATAAGTCTCTCGTAGATTTTACCAAGCGAATTCAGTAAACTGATGGGGCGGTAGCTCGTGGGCTCGGTCTTGGGCTTGCCAAGTTTTGGGATGCCGATGACCGTGGCTTCCTTCCATGCTTGCGGGAAGATATTATTGCTCAAGGCTCCATTGAAGATGGTGGCCAAGAGCATGATCAGGTGAGCGGGCAGCATCTGGAGCACCCTATTGGTGATTCCGTCAGCGCCGGGGGCCTTTCGGGGTTTCAGACCTTTGATGATCTCGTGAACTTCGTCCGGGGTGACGAGAGGTAATGGATCATCAGGGTCCTCGACGGGCGGGAGGGAGGCTCTACGTTCGACTTCGGCGTCCACCTCAGCGAGGTGTGCCTGGTCTACTGGCAGCGAACTGGGCGTGCATTGGGCTTCGAGGCTCTCGGCAAGGCACTCGGCCTTTTCGATGTCGTCGAACGCGACTGTGCCGTCGGGCCGGGTCAGGGGAGGCATGGAGGCGACTTCTCGGGATTTGAGATTCCTCTGAAGTTGCCAGAAGGCTAGATGCGTTGGCTCTAACTCGCTCAGCATCTTGTCCCAGTTAGCGTCACGAAGCTCCTGCATGCGTGTCTTTACAGATCTCTGTAAATAGCGCATGTGAGCCTTGTTCGCATCGCAGGGAAAGTTACTGTAGGCACGAACAGCTGCGTTCTTCTCATTTAGCAGTTCGCGTACATCGTCCGGCAACTTCCATCGGTGGTCTTCCACCTCAGGAATTTCCCTTGAACAGTCGTTCAGGACAGATTGTACGTGACCCGTGAATGAGTCGATCGCGGCCGTTGTGTCGGCGATAGAGTCAAAGTGATCGGGGATGGCATTCAAGTGGGGGGATGTGTTGGTTTTCAGCGAATCGCCTACTCGCCTCCAGTCCGTTACCACTTTGGTGAGGGGGGGATGGTCAGATCCTGGGAGACCCGTGCGAGGGGCCAGGTGCATGACTACCGGACGGTGATCGGAGGTGAGCTCGTTTATTGCTTCTATGGAATCCAACCTTAAGTTGATTCGCTTCAGAATGGCAATGTCGAGTACATCGGGCCTACGATTTACGTTGTGGGGAAAGTGAGTTGGAGTCATCGGGGCGATGACGTCAAAGACTAGTGAGGAACAGAGGTCGAACAATCGTCTTCCTCTAGTCGATGAAGTGTTACTATTCCATGCGGGATGTTTAGCGTTGAGATCGCCTGCTATGATAACAGAGTCACTCAATTCTAAAAGCACGGCGAGGTCATCGGCGATTGGTTGAAAATCTTCTGCTTGAGAAGTGGGCGGGATATAGGCTGAGACTATTGTGACGGGTTGGTGGCCCGTCAGGCCTAGTCGGCAGACCGAAACTTCTAATCGGGTAAGGGTGGGGGGATCCATAGGGATGCAGTGTAGTGACTTTTTATAGTAAATGAGTGTTCCACCCATGTGACAACGCGACCTGTCGTTGCGCACTAAACGATAGTTTGCAATTTTCGGGTCGCGATTGTAGGGTTTTAAGAATGACTCTTGTACTAGGAGTACGTCTAGTTGATGGTCGCGGAGGAATTGGGCGATCTCATCACGTTGGGATTGGATACCGTTTGCGTTGAATGTTCCTAGCTTTAGGGATCGGGGTTTGATACGCGCGACTATTTTATTAGACATAGTGGGTACCGAATTTTTGTTGGGAATCGAACACGGACTGCGTAATGTCCGGGTACGCGTTGTAGATCGCGTAAACCTGATTGAAATCTCCAGCCCTAGTGGCTGCATCGAGCTCCTGTGCCATGCGGAGGGCACGAGGGGAGAAGAACTTTAGGAACGTGCTGTTGATTTTGTTGAACACGTCCATAGGGTTCATGGTCGCGGGACCAGGGTGCTGGTTTACTGCGACTGGTGGGCGGGCGGCTTGACGCGCTGCGGAGCGCGCTGCGGGTGGTACGGCGGCGGCGGCGGCGGGCGCGACGGCGGCGGGCGCGACGACGGCGGGTGCGACGGCGGCGGGTGCGGCGGCGGCGGGCGCGGCGACGGCGGACGCGATGGAGACGGGCGCGTGGGGGTAGGGGAACCGAGTAGTTAGCGCGGGGGCGCCGGTACGCGGATCCACGAGCGGTGGGATTGGAGCGAGCGTGGGCCTAGCTGAAGCCAACGCAGGGAACGCCTGCTGATGGTTCAGATAGTTCCAGGGACTCGGCCTTTGAGGGCTGAGACGATCCGGAAGTCTCGCGGTCGGGGCTTCCCTTTGCTGGCGGGCGTCTGCACGCTTCGCTAGCTTGGGAGATGAGGATTTGGGTGCTTTCGAGCACCCCCTATAGTTGGCTGGATGGCCTGACTCGCCGCAGAGGACGCAACTGGGTGGTTCCGTGCAGAGGGCACGGTCCTTAGGACGGGCACAGTCGGCTGTGCCGTGGTCGCCTAGGCACTTTACGCACCTAGGTTTGGCGTTGCAGTGCGACTGCGCGTGGCCGTATAACTGACAACGATGGCATTGACCGATAATGCCTGATTTGCGCGGTTTCTCGATTTTGATGCCCGAGAGATTGCATACCGTTTTTATCTGAAAAATCGGATTATGTCCCTCTGAGGGAGGGCAGACGACTAATACCATATCGAATGGCATACCGTGACGGGCTCGGTGCATGCGGTGCACCTCTAAAACGGGGACGCCTTGGTACTCAAGGTCGGCCTTGATGTCCGCGGTCTCGATCTCTTTAGGTAGCTTCTTTATGACTACTCTTGTTTGACGGTCTTCCGGCAGGGCGTATGTATGGAACGATACACCTCTGTAACGGAGAAGCTTGGTGAGGTCCCTGTAGTCACGGGACGTCGGGACGGTCACCTTTATTCCCTGGGTCGTGGTCCTTGCATTGGTGTAGGCTATGCGAGCCTCGGCACACCATTTGGACACGTCGGTCCATTTGCCCTTGTCCTGAATGAACACCGGGGGCGGAGGGGGCACCTTTTTCCCCGCAGCGGTGCGGGGCTCGGCGGTGGGTGCGGACGCGATCGCGATCGGGGTGGGGGCCGCGGCGGAGGTCGACGGCGGCGGGGTGGGGGGGCGCGTAAGGAGGGACGCTGTGACGTCCGTGAGAGGGATTTTAGCAGCCTGCGAGTTACCGCAGGACTTCTTCTTCCTCTTCTTCCCTTTTCCCTCGACGGTGGTAAACACCTCCTCGGTGGATGAGGGAGAAGATTCAGAAGCGGGCGGGGCATTAACTACGACTGATTCGGAATCACCGGTAAGGGTGTCCGTGTCTGACGGGACGTCTTCAGCGTCCATCTCTTCCGGAGGCTCTTCGGAAAAAGCCGGGGAGGGCGGGCAAGCTGGGGATTCCGGAGCATCGGGATAAGTGATGGTCTCGGGAATGGGCTTTGAAATGTTCGCTGGGAACATAAGGTGCGCTATTGGGCGGAGGACAATTCCGAGCTCTCGCGCGAAACTTGGATCCGTAGCGATATAATGACGTAGTCCAGTCAGCCAATCTGACTTGGACGGGGGGGGTGCCATGTTACTGGCCATGGTGGGGGGGCCTAATATTCACTCATAGGGAGTGGCCTAAGTCCCTATAAAACTCCTAACAGTCCTAACGGCTACTTCCCCGGGAGGATAGCCCGGGGATATGTGGCCCTCCCTGCCGGGTGTAGGCAGGGGGGTGTGTACCTATTGGTGAGCCCTAAGCTTGTAAACCTGTTGCCAATCTTAATGTGCAACAGGGCCCTGACGTCCAATGCGAGGGGTGTAGAGACACCCCAGACACTGGGTGAGTAGCTGGGGAGGCAAAACTGTCACCAGTACCGACTAGGAGATCCCCCAAGGCCGGTGGTCTGGGACCCGTCCGATTGATGCCTAGCCCTGAAGGGGTTCGGCGGGTGAGTCGGGTCAACACCCCCTCGGATTCGTTGACACCGTGATGTTTCAACCGAGGACCACAAAAACAGTGGATTTTACCCGGAGAGGGTCAAGTGAATTTACACGAAGCTTTCTCCGACAAAGAAATAATATGTCTTGAAAAAGACAGTTTTGACTGAATTAATCAGTGAAATAAATTCACCAATTAATTAAATCGTCTGTAGCCGGGGCGGCTACAATGTTCGCAGCGGGGCGCAGCGAGTCTTGATAGCGGCGAGAGGTGAGTCACGCAGCAGGCAGGAGCACTTCACACACGTCCGTTCGGGGCGAGCGTCGCGCGCAGAGTCGTGTTGAATGACAAAAATGTTCCTATTTTTATACAATTTTGCAAGGATTTAAAATATCGATTTGACCAATCATAATTACAAAAAAGCGCGGGTAAAGGCGTCAGCTAATTAGGGATAGGCACAATATTATAAAAAAACGCGCGCAAAACATCAACCAATCAGAGCGAGGCACTATATTGAACATTTATAACTTAAATACCTCGACCCTTTACCGTAACGAGGACCGCGCTACATTATTTGCGTTTTTTGCTAACTTTATTAATTTTACATAGGTAAAACTATATATAATCGGACTCTATGTAATAAGAACTATCTAAGAAAAATATAAATTCAACTAAGACAATATAAAATATAACATAAACACTTGAACTACTGCTTACCCCTAGTACTCAATCACACAACTTATACGAATTATTAAATTATAGTAAACTTATTCACTTTGTACTGTCTTATGAGCGTCTATGTATCACTTTATATACACTATTCTATTATGTACACTGTTCTATCGCTTGTCCCGCACACATAATATGCATTGTTTTGCCCCAAGGATGATGAAAAATTTCATCATCGGAAGTCGGTGACTTTAGATGTCTTTAAATTTTTTGTCACGGCCTTCCGAAATTAAATTTATTTTTCACTTTATAGTATTTTTTCAGAAGTCAGTTGTTTTTTGTTTTAGAAAAAGTTTTCATAGATTCCCTTTTTAATTATGTAAAAAAGCAAAAATCGCTTTTTTGCAGTTTCGATAGTGTTTGTTGCGACAATTGAATTATGCGGAGAAATATGTAAGAGAATAACAACCTTCGTCAGTTGTAATAAGTCTTAATTCTGTATGGATAACAAATAATGTTTTTCATCAAAGTTGAATTTGTTGTTCATACAAAATTAAGACATAACATCTGACGAAGGTTGTTATTATTTCACATTGAAGTGTCGTGGTAAATGAAAGACATGTGCCCTGGATAATGTCTCGATTTATTGTGTGATCACATCGATTGAGCATACACAATCTTAATATATTGCTTACTTGGCTAATCCTAAATAAGGTGTGGTTACACACACATACATAATAATACTAACGATACTTACACTACACCTCCGGGGGTACAAGAAAAAAAAAATAGATCTCATTTTTTTTTACGTTATGTTATTACTACGACAACAAAAAAACGAAACAAAAGAAAATACAAATATATATTATTACCACTGTAAATATATACTAACTATGAAACAATTAAGTCCTATCCTTATGAATCAATTCGATTTTTTTTGTTTTAGAATTTTAACATTTGGGCCCATATCCTCTAACACAAAGGCCCGTCAAAAATATCATCAAAGTTCTTCCTTCCTTCACTTTCGACTAAAACTAAATGGTCTTTATTATAAGTAACAGGATTACATTTCTTATCATATGCTACTTTTCTGTTTTCCTTCCTTATTTCTAAATTATGTTTAGCTTCTTTTAACGCTACCTGTAGCCTATATCTTAAATCTAAAGAGTAGTCATTGGGGTTACAAAATGAATCTATTCTATAACAATTCTTAATATTATTAGGAATATTACACGGCCTGCCGAAAATTACTTCGAATGACGTGTACTTCGTCTTTGAGTGGACGGTATTATTATAACTGAAACACCAAAACGGAATCCAGTGTAACCATTCATAGCCCTTATCGCCTGAATAAGTCCTTAGAAAAGCTCCTAAATGCTTATGAGCATTTTCTAGTGATCCGATTGATTGATGATTTTTTCTATCTTTAATAATTTGCAAACTTCAACCATAATGCTAGAAACAAACTCTGAACCTCTATCAGTAGCTATAACTTTAGGTATACCGAAACGTAATACAAAATTTTGTATAATTGATCTTGCAACAGTTACGGCTTCTTTGTTTGTTATAGGATATGCTTCAATAAATTTAGTTAATTCACATTGAATCGTTACAAGGTAACAATTTCCATTCTCGTTTTTATCTAAAGGACCAACCAAGTCTAAAAATATGTTTTCAAAACCTGACGACGCAGTTGTTGTGATCGTCATCGGCTGTTTTCTGTACCTACTATATTTAGTCTTCCGACATGTAGAACACTTTTTACAAAATCAAGAACATCTTTATCGATACCTGGCCAGAAATATCGCCTCTTGATATTGTTAGTCATTCTGCGGACACCAGCATGTTCACTGGTAGGCAGTAAATGATAGTAATTTAAAATACATTGTTTTTCACGATAGTTTATGTAATAGAATATTATTGTTTTTTTTTCTTTTGTTAATGCACCCGTACGTGCCAATTGATTTTTTTGAAAAGTCATTTTTTTTTTCACTGGATAATTACAACAGTTGGGTCATGGATAAAAATCCAAATGCATCTAAACATGAGGGATGAGATTGACTGGATGTGTTGAGGGATGGGCTTGGTCTGGATGTCGGAGGAAAGGATGCTACATAGTGAGGCACGCTTGGAAGGGGTGTGGTTTGTGTTGTGTCTTGTGTCAGTGAGTTGAGGAACCCGTCTCCTGGCTGTTTGAAGGGATTGAATCTTGTCTTCTTGCACTGACAGCTTCGTCTCCATGGTGGTCATCTTATTTGTTACTGTAGTTCTTAAGTCGTCTACGGATGCAGTGAGGTTCCTCAACTCCTTAAGAATCTCTTGTAGAGTCTCCCCTTGCTGTGCCTGTTGTGTCATGAGGGAGAGAATATCAGACTCCCTACAGCTGCGCTCTCTTTTCCCTCTTGGGGCTGTGTCAGGTGGGTGAGTGTCTTCTGGGCCTCTTTTCCTGGTTGATCTGGTTTCTCTGCCTGCTATGAGGATCTGCTTTGTGCCTGTATCTGGAATGGGAACAAGAGTTTCTGCACTTGCTTTTTCGTCAGTCGCCTCTTTCATCTCTGTTCCGGACTCAGAAAGGTCGGCCCTGTCATGGAAGGATTGCTGGTGTGACATGTCGAACAACCGGCGATTGTTACTCATGGGATTGTTGTACTTCTAGATGGTAAAATCGGTAAAAAGTTGTTCTAATTCCGCACCATACTCGTCAATAGACCTAAAACCTTGGTTCATATTTTGGAGGCGGGACTGAATAGCGGTAAATGATTTTTTAGTCAGTAAATGTTTCCTTAAATCCTGTATTAAATTAGGTATGGTGTCATAGTTATCCGATAATCGGAGCTTAGCATTCTCAGATAAGCGACCTTTAAGTACGAATTTTATTAAAAGTTTTTTTCCCGAATCGCCTAACATATCCGCATACATCTCCACTGCATCAACCAATCGTTTCGTGGTGTCCTCCCTACCATCCATAAGACGAATTAAGTTACACGCCGTTCGAATGTCAAATTCCATTTTTACAAGTTTTACTTCACTTGTGGGGGAAGTACACAATTGATTAATCATTAAAAATACACTCTTAATATTATCAAAACTGGTGGAAAATTGCGTCATTAATTCGGGCTTTAAATCGTGCGATAAGTTAGAATATAATAATTGCGCTTCACTAAATAAATTCTTAGCCTCTTTCAACCTGTTTATCGCAATAGAACCCGTAAATCTAGCTTGTCCTTTCTTAATTAAATGTTTACGAATGTCCACCAAATCTTCATATATTCTGATTAAATCATCGGCCATAATCTAAAAATAAATCATAATGGAATGTAATGACATCACCCCAGCAACAAATTATCTTCACTACAATTCTTCTAACTGTCTTCCAAATAAGGAAAGCAATGTGAAAACATTCCATTGATGACGCGGGGTTTCGGGTTCGGTGAATCGCCGTGCATGATTTATGAACTGTTACATATTAGCACAAATAAACCTTGTACTAATTACTTACTTGTAACAACACAATTATGCATTTTACACGCAATTCCTTATTTATAAGACGTAAAGTTAATAAAATTATTTGCCTTTATGCGCATCACTAGACGTTTAAGTATCACTTAAAAGTTCCGTAGTATTGATGTTTCTTGAAATACATGGAGGTTTGCCTGTGACCTAAGGATCTGCGGTTCATCTGCCGGTCCATCCATTTAACATGCATCTTCTTGTAAAAATAACAGATAGCATAGCATGCCGCTAGCAGTAGGACGATCGTGATCAGGGTGAGGAGGATATTTGTCGTGCTGATGCTGAAGTAGCCCTGGTCGGTTGTCGCACCATTTATCCCATTACCAGTAGCCGTCTGCGCGATGATCGTCTCTTCTTTCGTTTGAGTAGATTGACACATGTTGATTGACACATGTTTTACTACACAAAACCACAAATTTTGTTTGTCCGAATTTATTAATCACATCTTTTTATTCACTCCGTTTTCACACGTCCAAATTTCACTTGTGACCTTGATCCTGGCAAGGTCGCCATGAAGTGTCGTGGTAAATGAAAGACATGTGCCCTGGATAATGTCTCGATTTATTGTGTGATCACATCGACTGAGCGTACACGATCTTAATACATTGCTTACTTGGCTAAGGTGTGGTTACACACACATACATAATAATACTAACGATACTTACTTACAGTACAACATATTTTCCGTATAATTGTGACACACGCGGGACAGCTGCGTAGGCACTTCCACTGTTTGTTCTATTCCATACATCTACCAAACTGGACTGCGCCCGCGTAGTGGATTTCGGCCCGCTCCCTCTCACAGAGAGGAGGCCTGTGTCCCAGCAGTGGGAACATTATAAGTTTATTATGCTGTGCAGTTTTCAGGGAAACACTTTTGCATTCCAACACTTTCGCAACTACAAAATACATCGACCGTAATTGGCCACTAGTACTGGATTCCTGTATTCTACCGTGTCTCATCTATGCCTGCCAAACTTGGATATTTAATAACCACACAAAAAATAAACTGTTAAGTATGCCAGAGGTCAATGGAACGTAGCATACTGAATGTAAAAGAAAAACAGAAATACTGATTATAATGATAAGGAAAACAATTTATGTTGTAGACGCTTTAGAACATTGTAAGAAACTGGAATGGAAGTGGACTGGTCATATTGCGCGTATGAACAAAGATAAGTGGACTCAGCGAATAACTACTTGGCCAGGACCACCCAATAAACGGAACAGGGGAAGGCCAAACGAAGGCAAAGAATAGAGCGACTTGGAGAAAAATGGAGGAGGCCTTTACTCGTTGAGAGGTCCTTAATAATACATATAAAAAATGTGTTTTTGGTAAATAATACATAAAAAATTATAATAAATGAATAAAATGAATTAACACTAATACATACTTTTATTGTGATTTTCTATGCGAGCCAAATAAGAATAGTACTGTCAAGACGTCATTTTGTTCCGCAATATTCGCGAACTTCATTACCAAACCGAAAAAAAATTTCTTTATTGCGCAAATGTATCTTTATTTATTATCTTTCTTTATAAATAAAGATTAATTATACTCACTTTAATAATTTTTTGTTCACTTTTTTGGTGTTTCTAATCAATTTTACGCCAAATTAATTGAAAATGAATAGAATTGAAAAAAGCATGTTAAAAAACATTTTTTGTTATTATTTCAGTTTTAATTAGATTATAATTCCTCTATACCGGTTAACTTAGCATCATCGTCGTCGTAGTCAGAATCATCTTAATTACTTTCGCTGTCACTGCTATCTCCGCCTGTAAAAAGAAAAAGCAGTATTAATTTAAACTCTAATTATAATAATTACTTTTTTTGTTACTTTTGCAGAAAATTATAATATAATAGTTACCTGTATTAATAATGAAAGTAAAGTCATCGTCTTCGAGCCGCTCAATTTCAGCATAATTTGCTTCAATCCTTTTTACGTGATTCACCTCCCGTCTCCAGTCTCATCAACTGTGATTGAAGCTACCTCCTCTCTACAGCCTCTCTTGTCAGACCCTTGAACTAATTTGCTAACTGACTTACATTTTTATCAGCTACTCGCCTTCTGATCAAATGCCATATTGGATCGAGGTCGCAATTGTATGGGGGCAAGCGTAAAACTTCATGGCCGTGGCTGGCAAACAAGTTATCAACTACATATTTTTTAGGAGGCTTATGTTTTTTTATAAGTTGGTACAACTCGGCCTTTGTAAAATTGTTGTCATATTCAACGTTTTGTTCAGACAACCACACCCGTAACTCTGCTCTCTTTGCGTTTATATTAGGTGGCTTATTATTTTCTAAGCTGTGGTACGGAGCGTTGTCAATCTCAACTAGGCAGTTTTTGGGCATGTTTGGTAACAGCTGCTGGGTTAACCATTTCATGAAATTTTCGCTGTTCATTTGGTCGTGGTAATCGCCCGTTTTTGTCTTAGCCGTGAAAATCAAGAAGGCTCTGTCCACGAATCCATTTTCAACTCCGGCATGGGCAATGATCCATCGAGGCCCAGCACTCGTATTTTTGAGGACCTCAGTGCTCTCACTAGACTGCCAACACTTGCCAACAGTGTAATGAGAGTGGATCCATGTCTCATCCAAATAGTTTACGGGCTTCTTGTCAGCACCCAGCGCATCATTTTGACTTATACGCCGGAGAGAAACACTATGGAAATCCAATACTTTCGCAACTATAAAATAAATTGACAGTAATTGGCCATAATTTTGAAAACCTAAAGACAAATAGATAAATACATTATGGCCTAAAATAAAGTGCTAGTATCCTTAGTTTGGGACTAAAATAAATGTGTTTTTCACAGATCGGCAGCAGGAGTTGCCCTCATTCTGCTTGAACCAACTTAAAACAACATGAAGAAAAATTAAAATTTTGCAATCAAACTTGATTAGATCACAATAGCAAAACGAAAACCTTCAATCCAAACTAGCCAGTGCTGAAAAAAATTCTACAAATATTTTATTTAAAAAAACTGACAGAAAAATTACAATAGCAGCAAAGATTTTCACAAACATGCAGTACACCCAGACAAGCAAGAAGCCTTCTGGTTGCAGATTCTCTCTAGAAGAAAAAGTGCTTTCACTTTCTTTATACTATAAGAAGAGTCCAAGAAGTTACCATCTTTTGGCAAAATATTTTACATGGCCGTCTCCTAAGTCATTAGAAAGACTTTTGACCAAAATAGAAGTGGAGCCAGTGCTCAATAAAAGCATCTTCATAAAAATTTAAAATACCGTCAAGGAGTTATGTCCAGAAGATCGGTTATGCAGTTTAATTTTCGACGAAATGTCAATTTCGCCCCAAATCCACTATAACGCTGCAAGAGACCAGCTTAGGAGTTCATATTTGATGGCAAGAAAATTGCAGACCATATTAGTCTTCATGGTGAAGGGATTAAGAAAGAAATTCAAGTAATCCGTCGCGTATTATTTCACCAACTCGTTAAATATACGCAGATTAAAAATATAGGTACCTGTTGTAAGCTTATTTAATAATTCAACATATTTGTAAAATTGTGGCAGTAGAATGAACACTGTACTTAATATAAGGATGAGAAGACACATACAACTATTGACAATAAATATTACTTGCATTTGTTTTCAAAAAATATTTTATTAATTTGATCTAAAGACAATATAATATTAATTACATTATACTCCATGTAATACCCTTTCCAAAGAAGTATTATAATTATTACATTACAACTTGGTCCGGCGCAAAATGTCATCAAAATGCTGTTACAAAAAGGGTGGGTCTCCATGGTAAAAAAGATCCGGATCCGGTATGAAATCCGTTAATCTATTTTCATTGATTGAATTTTCTTTCTTTCTCGCCCAGTAGAATATAATGCTACATTTTTAATTTTACCCGACTGCGGGGAAAAAAGGAGGGTATATTCGTTTCTGTGTCCCTCATAGAGACTAAGCTAGTGAACTGATTTGAACAAGTGAGGCCTAAAAGTTCTGTCATTTTAACCGACTTCAGAAAAAAGAGGTTATTAATTCGATACGATGTTTGTAATATTATTGAAACTGTAATTTATTCACATATGAATATCTTCCAAGCAAATATGAAACATTTTAAACATTATTAATTTTGAAACTACAAAAATAATAAAACAGTAAAAAAAATATAAATATAAAATGAACCATAAAACGTCTATTCATACACGAAATGTCTTATAGTCCGGTCAAAGCAGACATGTCAACGTGCAAAAATTCGTATATAGCTGAAAATTGGTACGAATGTTCGGAACTCCATTATAAATGAAATGTAATAAGTCCTCATCGATCCCACACTTGCTAAAAAATATTCAAGGTCAAAGTTCGCAAATATGTTTTTTAGCCAAACGGTGTGATAAAAATAGGTCAGATAAAAATTTTAGATTATGCAATTGCTTAGGTGCTTATTATATAATAAGCACCTAAGCGCAATTTACTTCGTCACTCGTCATCTCCATTATTTCATTTTTGTCATCATCCGAATCACCCTCATTTTCTGGGATGCTAGTTTTTAAGGCTTAGTCCGCTAATCTGACCATTTTCAGCATATTTTCTCCATTATCAGTGGCTATGGAATACATTTGGGAGATAAATATCCTGAAACGATTCAGTACGAGACAATAACGAGATTTGTGACGATTAATTATGGTAACATGGCGGTCGACCATTTGTGCAAGTTACGAAAGTTATTGAAATCTTTCTCGCGAACGTTACGATTACTGCTTTATTTTCAATTCCCTGGTTTCGGCACCAAAACAATGTTACGATATGGATGAGTTCTCGGATAAAATTCATCATCATCATCATTTCAGCCGAAAGACGTCCACTGCTGGACAAAGGCCTCACCCAATTTGAGGGGGGGGGGGCGTTGCCATAATCGCCATGATTGGCAGGCGGGTTGGCGATCGCAGTATGATGGTAAAATGCATAGAGAACGCTGCTGCCCATCTCTACTAAGTCCCTTAGTCGCCTTCTACGACACCCACGGGAAGAGATGGGATGGTGCTATTCTTTTACGTCCGGCACCACACGGAACCGGATAACATAAAGGGATGGAAATTCCAAATGAACTTCCATGCGTTTGCGGGAGCACTAGACCCTGACAAGATTAAGACAATACAAAGCAGCCTTACCTTGATTCCCACAGCTAGATCCACCAGTTCAGGTTTCCACTCACTATTGCAGCCCTTTTGAAAGGGGACACAACACTTCAGACACAGAATGTATATTTATTTCCAATTACTTAGAAAGCGGCGTAGCCATCTTCAAAAGTTCGGGAACGACTCGTCGAGATGCGCTTACATTGCGTTCGACCATAGATAACACAAGCACTCAGATGTTGGGCGTGAAATCTGTTATTGAGTATCAACTAACTATCGATTTGATGTCTTGAGGTTTCTTGAGGTCCTAATACCACCCCAGGAAGACAGCTTACGCTTATCATCGCGCTTGCCTATATCTTAATCAGTGATTATGTACAAATTACAAACGCTTAGAAATGAAAGTACGCGAAACATTAGGTACTATTTGAATTACGAGTATCGATGACGATACATTTAGCAAACATCTAATTTCGATCTTATAAAGAAAATGAATCCCACGATTCAGTGGGTTCACCTAATATTTTTAGCGCTCGAAGATTTCTCAAAATACTGTCAATTAATTTCCTAATTTGAGCTGAAGACTCTTTTTTCATTGGCTGAATAGCAAACAAAGCCTTGAAGTGATTATGCAACAATAAACGATTATTATTAGAGCGATTCTCAAGCAAATCCCAGGCAATACAATCATTCTCAGCGGAAAACTCGAATGATTTAATGACTTCTAAGGCATTACCAGTGAGAGCAGAACGTAAATAGTGAAATTTTTGAATTTCATCTATGTCCTTTGAATTATAAGCGATAAATATGTGTCCTTAAACTCCAACCACTGATCATATGAGCCATCAAAGGAGGATAGTTTAATAGTAGGTAGGTTGATGGAAAAGGAAGATTTAGAAGCCGTTTCGTGGTGGAATAATACCGATTTTCAAAAGACTCCCTTTCCTCAAATTCTGCAGCTAACTGCTGACTATCTGACACATTAATATCTATTTCACCTTGAATTTCCGAAAAACTCAATAATAAGGTTTCCGCCCTTTGCAAACGAACTTGTAATTCCGTTATCTGAATATAAGTTAAAACACTGTTTTCTAAAGAATTAGTACTTCACAAATAAAGAGAATTTACATTTAACTACGCCTCGCTTTTTACTAAATCTTAAACTATGTTAACCGTTATATCAGCAGACTCAACAGTAAGGGATTGCCGTTTTTTCGTAATTTCGGTAGCTATGAAGACAAAGGAAAGTACTTAAAATTTGAAAATATGGTCGTTGACTTATTTTCCGACGAGAGGTGGGTAGACGCAGGCATCACATATAACGGTCACTGTAATTTAAATAACAAGTATTAGCACTATTCGTTAAATGGAAGGGAATTAGGAACAGAGTTACTGGCCTCTGAATTGCGCTAATCTCCAACGATAATCTTCATGCAGCGATCCGGCTCGAAGGACCATATGTTTGTGATGTGTGTTTCTCTCTTTGTGTTTCAGTTCTGTATGTCTCAAGGTTTTTTTGTAAGCTGACTTAAACTGACTTGATGTTGGATTATTATTGGCCCTTTCATGTGCTCTTAGAAAAGCAGAAAATTTATGTGTTTGTCTTTTAACTTGTTCCCGAGGTGGTCTTCTGACTTTTGTAGGTTATTGAGCTTGACGAGATAAGACCATTCAATAAGTGTTAACCCTTAATCGGGCAGCGAGGGTTTAGTTTTGCGATGTTTACGAAACTCAGGTTATTCACTTACAATATCGAAACAATAAAATAACTATTTTTATTTTTCAAATATTTTCTTTTATTTTCAAAAAAAAAACCTGTGGTCCATATTAGTATCTTGCCCGGTAAGGGAACTATGCATTTATTGATTGTGGTCCCTATTTGTACATTGCCTTTATTTCGAAAGGTCGGAGATATTGTTTTTACATGTGAAATCTTTTGAAACATGGCGTAACACACAAAGGTACTTTGCATAAATTGCACTCTATCTTCGACCTTTTGGGATTTGTTCTTGTACTACAGAAACGGCAGCGCCGTTTAGTACCTCCTTGAGGCATATGAGCACCACTGGCCAGTCGCACTTCATCAACGATCCCATACACACTACCCTTCTTATTTTTCAATAGAGATGGGTTGGCTTTCCGTGAAGTAAAGTTGTTGATAAGACCTCGCGCAACGCGTAGTCGAAAGTCACGATGGCTATTATTTCGCTTCACATGTCCATGGTTATAAAGGATATAGGCGTTTATTATTGCTGCTTCAAGCAGAAACCAAAATAGGCGAAACCAGTTTTTTTTTGTTGATTTGCGACCAATGGAGTAAGAACTTCTGAAATGGTCAAAGCGGTCTACTCCACCCATCACTTTGGTATATTCGGCGATTGCCGTTGGACAAAACAGTGGCTTTCTGGAACCATCTTTTAGTTTCCGTTGTATTACTTCTACTTTTCGTGGGTCAAATGCAGTAGTCACCACATGGACATCCTTGGGTCCACCAGGCTTCAGACTCACTGGGTCTCTTTTTCCTCTTTTTTTAGTAATATCTGTGGGAAGATCTTTCCTATTCACTCTTATAGTTCCCACTGAGTATATTCCGTTTTGGTACAGCATTTCAAGAAGAGGCAAGCTTGAAAAAAAATTGTCAAATGCCACTAATGTTTGAGGTAAAACATCTTGACATAATTCAGTCACAACTCTGTACCCAAGACCTCCAGAATCATCTGATGAAGTGCTCTTGCCTGTATACAGGGTGTCCCGTAAATAATGGATCAAACGTAACGGGTAGGTAGCTTACCTCATTTCCAACAACTAATTTGAACAGTAAAAAAAAACCGATAAGGTAACCAAGATATTTTTTTTTCGATTTTTACTATTTTCTGTACCAGCATTCAGTGTTTTTAATGCTGTTGCTGCAAATGGTATCATATTTAGGTGTGATTTTTGTCAAACATTTCTGAATAGTTTACTAATGTTATAAGATACCATTTTTTTAAATAACATTTTATTTGCCTTAGAAAAAAAATCTTGAATTGAAAAAGGCAGTTTAAAGGAAAGCCCCTCTGTCGTATCAACTTTGTATAAGATCATTTTAAGTTAATTCAAACTACTTTACATCTTATTATTATGAATAGGTACAGTAAATAGGTAATGTGATACAGGTAATTTTTACAGGTAACTGCTATATTAAAAGGATCATTACACTAGCAAAAAAACCCTACAAAGTGAAAAATAACTTTAATTTCGGAAGTCGGTGACTTCGGAAGTCGGTTAGTTTTTATTTTTCACTTTTTAATGTTTCACATGTGCTTACCCCTTAACAGCGTACCGGCGTGAAATTATGTTATGAACTGGTGTAAATAATAGACAGACATGAGATTTCAGCAATTCCAGTCCATTTACTATAATTTATTGAGGAGTTCCGTTGCCTATCTCTGAAGTTCTTCATCAGATTTTCACCTAATTTAAATGGGACTACTCCGAGAAAGTACTCTTTTAAAAACTACCCAAATCGCTTCAAGTGTCCCTGTAAAATTTTGAAGAGTTCTCTTTCTCTCTATTTCTCCAGGATCCCATCATCAGACCCTAACTTGATGATCATGGGACCACCTGGGAAGTATACCTTTTCAAACAAAAAAATAATAATCCAAATCGGTCCAGCCATCTTCGAGTAATCGGGGAACATAAATAAAAAAAAGGTTCCGACGAATTGAGAACCTCCTCCTTTTTGAAGTCGGTTAAAAACAGCTTGTTTTATTGGGCTTCGCCTACAGTAAGGTTACCCTGATAATCAAGAAACTTCTTTTTATTTTCATATGGGCTGCGCACAGGTTTTAGCATATGACATACGTCAAGGAATACTGCTATTTCGTAATCAGTAGTACTAGGGTGTTTAAAAGTAGTTTTCATATTCTGAGGTTCTGACGAACATCCTAACTTTTTAACCATTGCAATATTTGCAGCGTAGCCATCCATCGTAAGTGAAACAACGTCTACACCATTTTCTTTTCATTTATTTATAGAGGCATTGTTGAACTATTGAAGCGCGTTTTTCTCCGGTCATAGAACGAATAAGAAAGAAACCCACAGGTATCCAGCGGTTAGTTTGAGATACAAGCAACATAACTTAAACCTGAGAAGCGTGATCCGAGTTATCGTTTTGTACGTTATTAAGCCCGAAATCAACATAACCGTGATGTATTTTTTTTTCCGTTCCATTCAACGTGCTTCCTTATAGCCATCTCATCCATCATAAGACTGCACAAAGTACGTTTGCGTGAAGATTAGTTCCGTGGTTTAATATGTTAAAAGATTCAGCTGTAAATCCGGCTTCACCATTGACACTTTTATACCATTTAGAAATAGTTCTCGGATGCGGTAAACAAGTATCGAAAGTTTTTCTGACGTATGTAAGCATTCGGCGAAAAATAATAGTGTCGAAGCGAATGATCGGAGAGCTGGAGCATATTCCTTCGTTTATGTTAGGCCCCATGTAAACATTAAAATACCTTATCAATCGTCATCCTCATCGTTGTCTATAATTATTGAATCTAAAAATAAAGCAGGGCGCCTCACAACGTCTTGGTGCCTAGCCCAACCCAAAAACCAAACTAGGCAAACAACGTGGGCACAACTGCCGATTGTTCTCGTCAATTAAAATGTAACAATGATACACTTTTGACGATGTATGTCTGCTCTTTATGTGCGCTCGAATTAGTTGCACATTGCTGTTGGGCATCGAAAAATTGGAGAGGTCGTTAAGGCGACCGTTATAGTTTTGAATAATAAATGTCTCCGTGGTGCGTATATGCTCGCTTTAATAGCTAAACGCAAGTTTGATTTGGTACATTCCTGCTGCAAAGATAGTCAATTTCTCCGGTGTTAAGCTGGGAAATGAAGCAACATTATCCCCACCCACTGAAATATTTTCGATGTTGGCTCTGTTTCGGTTTAGCCTTCTTTCATCAACATACTCAGCTAAGTGATCAACAACATTCAGCCGCTCTCTGGCTATATTGATAAATTCACGTGCATTGGCAATGCCAATTTGGCATTGTCTATAATATCAACATGGAAGGCATTAGTTATCGCTGCAGCGATCCGAAGGTCAGTGTAAAAGTGGCTCATGGCCAGATTACAGTATTCATGACGAAAAATCTTAAAATCCCGTTTTAGTCGTCCATTTACCACCTCAACAGGCCAATGGTGCATAGCCGCGGTTTATTGGCGTCGAGTGTGGTAAGTTGTGTGCCTCTTCTGGTCTGCGATTGTGGCATGATGCCAACATATCCATAGCTTTCTAAAGACGCAATAGAGTCGCAAAAACCTCTGCCTAATATGAAAATATCATCCGCCTGTAACAGCCAATGAATGACGCTATCCGGTCCATCTAGAAGGTTGTTTAAAATGGTTGCAGCATTTGTAGTCGCAGCGTAGGGCCCACAAACTTCAATAATATGTCCGTCGCATGTGACTAACAAAAATGATTTTATTAGGTTCCTGTACTTGTGCATGCTGTACGTATCTTTTTGAAACGAGAAATTGGAACTCTTTTGTATGTATATATAGGTACCGTCACATATAACAACAGCTTCCTGATTATTTGCAAAAAATGCGTTAGGAACTGCTAGATTTTTTTCAACGATCTGCTCTAGAAATATGGTCGAATCCCAAGTGGCGAGGGACAAAATCACTATTCCGACACTCCCTACCTATTTTCATTCTTCGTTCTAGATTTGGCCGAGACATGTTGAAAAACGTGGCTAGTCGTTCATTAGATTCTCCTGTTCTCAGTTTGGCAAGTACTATACCTAATGTGGTTCGTGGATTGTGACACCTTTGTGCTAAAAGTCGAGTTTGATTAAATAATCTTTCGAATTCATCTCGAGTGCGGCCTGTCCAATAATGCAATTCTTCATCATGCAGCGCATTAAGGTTCTCAAAGTCGATAATTAGACTTCTGGGTTCTTTTAGTAATTCTAACATTTCAAAAACTTGTTGGGGATTAAAATTAAAACAACGATTTGGTGCCGTAAACATAATAATTATTATTAATAAGTAACTGCACTTTCAAACTTTTTGTTACTCGCCGACGAGTATTATTTCTGCAATTGTACACCATGCAAGCATTTGACGTATTCGGGACTCGGCAATAATTTTCGGGAAGGTGAAATGTTACGTTTTGTCCTTGGGGGAGCTTCGGCTGTAGAAACAATTATTATTGCATTTCTCTGATGCTAGCATTTAGCAACCCTGTGATTCCGTGTGTTGAGAAAAAGTATAAACACTCACCTGGATAGGCAGGGATCGCAGGTAACTGCTCCACTCGGGACTGTTGTGCCGGTCGGCGACGCGATTATTCAATACGCCCTACAGCTTCACTGGTTTCACTTGATTTCACTTCACATGGAAGGTTACGAGAACCAATCAGTCAATCAGTTTCTAGCGAAGGTTTTTATGTATCTTCTTATATTATTTTTAACGGAGATGCGCAGAACAGATCTTCCGCCGCGGTTATTTTGGGGTTCGCAACACGTTAGTTCTTACTGTCGCCGCAGTGAGGCATTAGCGTTGCGCGCCGGTATGGCGCCATTTTTAAATTAGGAAGGGAACAAAATATTGGATAGGAGATTTAGAAGGAGAGGCTTCATGTTTATCCAGTCCTAGTATCTCGTCTTCCATGGGCTGATCTTCTACGGCTGGTAGATTTTCCACGGCAGGCGGATTACCCTCATCAGGTGGATTACCCACAGTAGGTGCATCTTCCACAGCAGATGCATCTTCTACAGCAGGTGCATCTTCCACAGCAGGCGCATCTTCCGCAGCAGGCGCTGTTTCTGCAGCAGATATTGCAGGCAGCGTCCCACGGCGAGCTCTTGTCCAACAGTTGTGGCAAAGGTATTCCTCATTATTTAATGTTATCTGGAACCACCTTTTGAATTGCTTTATTTGATTAATTGATTCCCTTCGTCCACCAATTGAATTGCTTGGCGAATGAGCGAAAAGCATTCTGGCAACTTAATCAAATCAAACCCTTTCTACTACGCACAAATGCTTGCGTTGGGGGTTACAAAAGAAATATACAAAATTCCTAAGATTACATGCGGTAGGTAATACCTATCTTAAATAGAACGGTACGTAAGATGCCGCTCGCCTTAAAAAAATAATTTCTTTTAACCTTAGGTAACAGACATTATAAGAATGTTACACGCGAAAGAGGAATGAAAAATGCTACGAAAGCATTGAAACCCAAAAACAAATAAATAAATTAAAGTTACTCTTACTGTTGAAGAGTTTATGAGGACTTAAATTCAATGATGATGACTTGTTAATGGTTTTACTAATTTATTGCCGAAATTTACAATAATTTTACTTAAAGACGCGGACCTGTGTGCAGTGCACGAGAAAGATGGTTATGTGTTCGCTCCCCGCCGCCGATCCGCGTTTTTATTCAGAGATGGCTGGCGCGGGCACCTCTCCGCCCGCGTCCCACCGCGCCCCTGCCGACGTCCTCGCCGGTACCGCCTCCGCCGACATCAACGTTCGAGAATGTTACAAACATCCTGCCCGGGTTGAAGCGTTGTCTTCAATGGATAAAGGACATATGTTGTTGAAAGCCCTTGTAATCTAATTCTTGGTTTCAATTTCTGCCACTCTCGAGACGTTGTCAGGACCAGGGAACATCTTGATGATACGGCCCATTAACTACCGTAATGGTGGTTGCGCCTTCTCTCTGATCAAAACGAATTAGTTCATTTTAAGTTCACCGGTGGACGCATGCCATCGGTTTCTCTGCTGCATGACCACAAATTCATGGCTAAATCGGTTCCAAAAGTGCTGTCGAAGGTGGTCAATCCTTCTGTAGCGATCTACTCTGCTCATGTTGATGAAGTGTACCTGTGACTGAGAAATTGATATTAGCGGTCGTTCAATTAACAAGTGAGCCTCTCTCACTACACACAAAATTCAAGCTATGTCCTCGTGCATGGTAGCTGACCCATGACTGTTTGCACCACCTGAGTTCGAAATCTGAAACATTTGACACATTCTCTGAATAAACTTTAGACAGATTTCTGCCTCATAAAGGCCAGTGAGTTTGACGGATGTGTGACAAAAGGAGTTGTGGTCCTACGTACCACAACTCCTCGACACGGTTACAGACGAAAGGCTTTAATTTATTTGGTGATGTAGATAACCAACATAAAATTATCGTAGAATCACACCAGTAATAGAATTAATTTATTTTGATAATTAATGAAGCTACCACCTTTGCACACAGTCTTGCTCCTAATAAAGCCCCACATAGTTCAAGACGGTATGGTTCTATTTTTAATGGGAGCTACCATAATTTTGGAAGTTAAAAGATGAAAGGTCGTTGTACATACCATCATTATTTAAGCATCGAACATAGACTCATGCGCCATAGGCACATTCAGATGCATCTGTAAAAATGTGTAACTCAATTAATTGATAATTAACACCCAATCCATGCCGTGGTACCTTTAAATTATTCAGACACGATAACATAGCACCAACGTTCTTGTGTGTCATGAGACTCATGAGAAACCTGGATCATCTCAGGAACATTTCTGTAACCACAATTTTTGTAATATTACCTTCGCCTACACCACATGGCCCCACTAGGCCTAATGGGTCAAAGATTTGGCTAATGCTAGATAAAATATGTCGTTTAGTTAATTTATTACTTGGAGATATATTTATAATAAACGTAAATACATCGCAAATCCAGTTTAAACCCAATGTCTTAGAAGTGTTAGGAGATTGGTTTCGATTTAAGTCTAGTATGTTATTGGCATTAGAATCAAGATTTGATAATATAGCCTTCATCAGTTGTGAGCTATTGGATTGCCTTTTTTTAATTTGAATTGAGCTGAAGCTAGAATCGACCTCACCTTCTTGCATAACTGTATGGTACCTGAGTCAGTGTTACAGCTACCGAGATAATCGTCAACGTACATGTCTCGTTGTATAGCTTACTTTGCGCCATTGTTTGACGCCTGTGAAGCGAGCCATACGAGTGACTTTGTCGCTAAATATGGTGCCAAAGCTATGCCATAGGTAACTATGTTAAGAACATATGTTTTTAGCGGTTCATATTAATTGAAACGAAAAAAGATTTTTCGTAAAGAACTTTGAGATTCATTTAATTCTATAGCTCTGTACATTTTCTCAATATCCGCTGATACTACGTATCTATGTTGCCGAAAGCGTAATAAAATAGAATAAAGATCGTCCTGTACAATGGGACCAATCATCTGTAAGTGACTTAAAGATTTTTTCTGTGTACAAATAAACATTTATTATTATTATTATTATGTAAAAAAAATACCTGAAATTGCCACGGCCGACGCGTCAAAGACGACTCGTAATTTAGTTGTGGTATTTTGCTCGCGCATAACACCGTGATGGGGTGAGTAGTAACTTTTAATATCATTTGAATTATTATCTTCAGACATGTGCCCCAGTTCTAGGTACTCGCTCATAAAATTAATATACCTATTTTTAATTACGGAATCACGGTCGAACCTGCATTCTAGCGAAAGAAATCGAACCTTCGCCATATGATATGAGTCACCCAATGCTTCGGGTGATTGTTTAAATGGCATTTCTAGAATGAAACGTCCATCGTTACCACGAGTAGTAGTGCGTAAAAAATGTTCTTCACATGCACGTTCCTCGGCTGACAACACAAGTTTTTCAGATATGGAATCCAGCTCCCAGAAGCGAGTCAGTTCAGTTTTCACGTCCTGAACGAAATTACACACTGGTTGTGTCACGGGTTGTGTGCCATACCCAGAGATAAGCCATCCTAATTTAGATTCATAAAACCTAGGTTGATATTTACCTAAATTGATGGTGTTAGTACTCAAAATATTCCAAAATTATTCAGCACCTAGTAATATGTCTACGCTTGATGGTTTATAATAATGGGGATCAGCTAAACAGATGCCTAATGGCAGTGGGATAGTACTAATGTCAATTAATGTCGATGGTAATGATGTAGTTATTTCTGGTCATACTAAACAATTAATAGTTGTTTTATAATTACCTAAGTAAGACTCTAAGATTAGAGAACAAGACTGTGTGCTTTTGCAAGTATACTGGTTAATACCCGTTATTTTGGAGTTTACGTTACGTTTAAGTGAACCCAGCTTACCACACAGCTCCTTAGTTATAAAATTTGCGGTGCTACTGTTGTCCAAGCGCACTCTCGCAACATGATGGCCGCCCTTGCTGTCTCGCACCTTCACTCGCGCTGTGGAAAGCAATACGATCGAAGAAGTAGTATTCTGTATGGCTTTCCCAGTTAAAGTAACATTATCCGTCATCGGATTACTGGCAGGCTGCTCACTATCTTTGTCCATGTGTAACAGCGTGTTACGTTTAGCCTTACAATACTTGCACCGAGCCACTATTTATATGTATTTTGTGCATGGCCCGGGTTTAAACAATTAAGGCAAACATATATTCTTTAGCCTTCTGATTACGTACCTCTGACGATAGTTTACGAAAATCATCACATTTAAATAAAATGTGACCTTGTTCACAAATTGAACAACTTGAACTCCAACCTTTAATAGAACCACTATTATCGTTTGATGTTACTGCAAAGGTTTCTTGTTTCTGTGTTTTATTGTTTGAGGTTTTGTTTTTATTAACGTCTAACTCTCTCAACTAATTCCAATAAGTCGGCCCTGTTATTCATAAATGATAAGAATTGAGATAATGTTGGTGCCTCGGATAGTGGATTTCTAAATTATTCCCAATGGATATAAGTTTTAGTATCTAACTGATGAGCCACAATATAAATAATCAAGATGGCCCAATGCTGCGTTGGTTGTCTTAAATTTTTAAGGCCCTCACATTTTTTGTGGTTACATCGACCAAATAACGAACTGCTTTACTAGACCCCTTTTCTAACTGTTCGACATTAAACAATGATTGAACATGATTATTTACCAAGAGACGATTATTGTTACACCGTTTCGTTAATAGATCCCAAGCAATGCTGTAGTTATCAGAATTAAAATCCAAACTTCTAATAATTAAGGCAGCAGCACCCTTTAACGAGGACCTGAGGTAGTGAAATTTACTAATATCGTCCAACAGTGTGTTTTTGTGTATTAGTGAATCAAATGTGTCTCTAAACTCGAGCCAATGCTGATAGTTTCCATCAAAATGCGGCAAAATAATCTTAGGTAATTTCACAACACTATGTCTAGACTGTGTGGCGCTGTTATCGTCTGAAACATGTACGGAACTCACCAAAACGCTAGCTCTTCGCTCGCTATAATAAAAGTCTGTACAAGCATGGTCTCAGACGATACAGGGATTGCAGAGTACCGTTGATTCTTTGACTAACACTAGAGACCTGGCGTTGCCAGCTCAGTGTCGAGTCAAGATGCAAACCGAGATCTTTCACAGTAGGAGTAATGGGTATGATGGTACCATTGACCATGTCATCTCGTACAACCTCTTCATCTAAAAATGCCGCTGGAGCTACAATGTTGGTTTCATGCCTTTTTTTTTTTATTAGGCTGAGAAAATGCTTTACGCATACCCGCTCGCGGGGTACGAGACGGGGTATGTGGGACTCCTGTCAGAATGACAGTCTACCCACTAAAAACTCAGCGGTGTTCCCGCATCGCCGTGATGGGAGGGCCATGGGAAACCGGCTCAGCCTTTACTTCCACAACCCTCCCGGCGCATGCCTGCCTAAATGGCAGGCCCCGCAGACGGGGGGGGGCTACGGGAATGGCCAGAACACATGGCCATTCCCGTCCGACACTGGTGGAGGCCTGTGCAATGTAGGCTAGGGTGCCCCCGCAACCGCTGCCTGCTAGCCTCCACCTGTCAGAAGTGGAGACACGTCCCACGCCCACTCAACTCACCCTCTGTAAGCAGAGGGGTGAGTAAGCGACCGCCGGGCCGTCCAGGTCGACGGACCCAGGAGCACAAGGCTCCCCCGCCCACGCGCCGGAGCGCATCTCCGACAGGATATTGGCATACGGACAACGACACCCCTTAGGCACACGTACCTAATGGGGGAAATTGCCCGCACCCCAGGGTGCACCGTCCCGCAGACTGGCCTTTCCCCCGGACGCATCCAAGGGAAACTCCAGCCCACGGGCACACGAGGAGGTTTCCTGTCCAAGCACCCCGTTGGTTTCATGCCTGGCCCAACCTAAGTACCACACCAACGTCATAACATGCACACAACAACCTACAGTGCGACGTCCTACAATGCAGTTGCAGCAATACTCTATAATGCGTTCCCGTCCATTAATACCATTTGCTATCAAAATGTACAAATAGTACTGACGTCTTGAGATATGTCTTGATTTTATTTTCCCTTTTATAATAGAATTTTCTCCACTGCCTCGGGTATACGATTAGCGTCTAGACAAACTTCTATTCTGTATCCGCCATGGAAACGTACGTGTTCACCATAATATGAACGTGCTTGACGAATTTGGTACGTTTCCAAGGCTAATAATATTAATTCACTGAATTCTAGACGGGGGAACTCAATATTCACATTACCAGCTGTAATACTTTCAAAAAAGGATGCCCAGCGATTTAAATTATATTCTGTAACTACATACGTTATTTTCCAGGGGCATCCTTTCGTTTATTATATTAAGAATTTGAGCAGCATCAGCTCTACTGCGAAGGCGAACACCAAATTTATTTATTAAACTTGCAGAAATTTGGAAATAACCCATCATATTTGGTACAGTTTTATTGGTCAAACGTCAATAATCAAAAATCTCTTTTAAAATACCTATTTATAACCTCCACCACCCATCTGCATGTAGTTACACATCTACTTCTATTTGCTTGGGTGATGGTTAACTGGTGTTCGCCTTCCAAAAGTGACTCTGGCATGTATGGCTTATAATTACAATGTTCTAATACGCTGATGCTATCTCTGAATCCACTGTCTAAAATAAATGTCATTCTTGAAAGTACCATCTCAGTGGGGAATTTTCATTGATGAACAAACAAAACATTATTTCTGCATCAGATGTGGTAGCTTTATATGGGCCAAAACAATCTAAAATGTAACCATCACAGGCTAATATTAAAAATGGCTCTAACAGATTTCTATATTTGTGTAAAGAATATGTGTCTTTTTGAAACATATAATTGCCACTTTTATTTAAAAAAATGTATGTTCCATCACACATCACAATACATTGTTCATTATTTTCATTATAAATTCCATATGGGATCATGAGATTATGTTCTATCAATTGTTCTCTTGTCAAGTGGTTTATTCCGAGCTTACATGGAACAAAATCTTGTAGTAATATCTCTCGTGCTGTTTGCATTAACCTCTCTAGTGTAGCGCACTCGGAACTTCTAGCAGTGTGGATATTCTTAAATCGGAATCACCTGTCCGCTTCTTTATTAACATAGCAGCTAGACCTAATATACCCCTATGTTTTCCCAACAGCCGGGGAACATCTTCTAATAAATGAAAGGATTTCGCCTTTGTTAAGCCCATCCAAAATCCTAATAAATGGTCATCAATTTCTTGGGCGGATTCTATACTTGAAAAATCGAGAAAATGCTTGTGTTTTTGATCAAAGGAAAAAACGTGCTCAACTTGTTCTACAGTGAAATCACTCATGCTGTTTTCACTGGCATAAAGGGAATCCCAACTGTTTCCATGTAAATGGTTTTTTTTTGGGTGGGAAATCATCAAATAACTCAACTCTCTCCCGCTCTAGGTGGAGCGGGAGGGCGTGTCAGACTTTTACTGACTAAAACCCACCCGTGTTCGCTCAGTTGCCTGTGTGCCAGGGGCCGCGGTATCTCTTTCGAACAACCCGCACCCCTGGCAGGCATCGGCCCTTGCGGGCCCCATCAGTTGGTGCTGACATTTCTGTGAGGCGCGCGTGGAACACAACGCGCCGTCGACCCGGGCTTGGTCCTTACCGGAAAGCGAGCTACCCATTACTCGCCGTCCGCAAGCCTGCGCCTACGGTGGCCGGGATTCAGCCTGGGATTCCCGACGCCCAGGGCGTCTCCTACGAAGGCTACGACCGTGAGGGTAGTATATTTTTATTTGTAACATCAACTTGGCGGCGTAAAGCAGCACTGGATTCATTGGTAATAGGCTCTGCCTTAAATAATGCCTTGACATGACTGTTTATTAATACGCGGCTATTATTATACCGCTCGCACAATAAGTCCCAAGCTAACCCATAATTCTCATTCCTAAAATCTATATTTGTGATCATTTCAGCGTTTTATCCCTTTACGTAGGTAATGAAATTAGTTTATGTTATCAATACTATTATTATTGTGGATCAAGAGTAGAAAAGGGTCCCTATATTCCAGCCAACACTGATAGCTACCATCAAAACGAGGTAAATCGATTTTAAGCAAACGTATAAAGTTGTTTTTTGTCCCACCTGTCACCTCGCAACCTGATATGGAACCTAAAGAAGGCGAAGCCCTGACTTGGTGTTGATGCTCAGCAGAAATAACCTTCCGGCCGTGGCAACCAAAGTGTGATAAATTTCTTCAAACTTGAAGCGATCTATATAGGCATCATCGGGGTAGTCTGATAACAGCTCAATCTCAGTCTGCAATGCATTAAATTCGTATACTACTGCTCAAAATTGCTAAATCGACTTTCCAGATCGAGTACCTGCAGGTCGGTCAATTGATCACTGGTTTCCAAAGCGTGGAGATAATTGGTGAAATAAGTAACCTTTGCCTTCATCGAACTGCGCTTTTTAATTAGTTTGTCAGTCATCTTGCAATAGGGAAGGACGAACAATCAAAAGTTAAAATGAGCTTATCACGAATGTGATTACGTAGGTAATGAAAAGGCACACACACAAACAGCTAGTACGGTCTAACAGCTAAATAAATGCTTTTTACTTAGCCGTTATTTGTCCCGCATGTGATATTCGTGCAAAATAAGCTTTAAATTTATGCATCAAAAATGGCGTCAATGCGATCGCCACTCAGCTAAGCGAAGTGAAATACATGAGAACTATGCGAAGTGATTATCTTGGGCCTACTCAAATAGAGGGAAGATAATTGAATTGGAATAAAAATACTAATTAATGCAATGAACGCACAGAAGTGTGGAATAAAGGAAAAATTTGGAACGAACTCACAGCACGCCCTTGTCCTTATCAAAATAGTCCATTGAAGACTCCAATCTCCAGTTATGGTTTTAAATCTTCACTCCAAACTCGAAAACAGCGATGTTACGGCACAATAGATCGGCGCACGTGTTGTCGACTCGTTTTCCCAAATATTTCAAAATCTTCACTCATAGACAGCGATATCACGACACAATAGATCGGCGCTCGTGTAATCCCTGGAGACTTCAGTTTTTTCAAATTCTTAGCGATGACACGGCACAGCACAATGGATAGGCGTAGGCGCACGTGCCTCAGGTCAAAGTTCGCGTCGCCGAATTTTGCAGTTTTATCTCGGCACGACGATTCTTCTTTGCCGGCTCGAAGGACTAATGTTTGGTATGGTTCTTGGTTATTAAGGGCGCTGTCACATTTTTTCTCGAATTTGAGCGTTTGACTCGAGATTTGGTGAGTGATTATGGATTAAATATGAACAAAAAAAAATTAAAAAAAATATGTCCTACAAAATTTCATTATTTGTCTAGGGAGCGCTCTAAAAAAATATTTCAATTTGTTTACATAAGTCAGTAAAAACCTTGTCTCGGCAAAGGATGTTTCATAAAATTTTACTTTCGGGCATCTTTTGATGCTTTGTTACATGGAACATATAATAGTTTAGTAATTTATAAAAATGTCTATGGTAGGACTGTACCTTGTTATTTGGAATGCTCAAGGCAATTTTTTATGTTTCATTCAGTAATACACCAAAAATAATTCCGTAAAACAGAGAGTTTATGATAATTTTTCGTCTGAAATTACATTTTTTATCTATGTATGTTTAATCGAAATTCAATCAAAAAGTAAGGTAATAACTAAGGATACTATGTCAGCTTACTTGAAAAAAAAATCAGTAAATTTTAAAGTAAAATAATATTTTTAAACAATTTTTGTATACAATGCTATAAATCAATATAAATCTCGAGACGCGCGGGCCTTAGCTTTAATCCGCGCCGAGCGCTTCCTGAGGGAGGGTGTATCGCTCGCTGTTGCCGCTTTGTGCGGTACGTAGTCTCGCCAATTTGCCAAGAATATAGCGTGACCAACACTTCTTAATACAAGTTATATTTTTTTTTGTTACACATTTTGCTTTATTATTCTAGAGCGAATATATTAAAAGAAAATGTAATCTAAAATTTAAATTCAATTCATTATTTTTAACCGACTTCCAAAAGGAGGAGGTTCTCAATTCGTCGGAACCTTTTTTTTTTTTTTTTATTATGTATGTTCCCCGATTACTCGAAGATGGCTGGACCGATTTGGAAATTTTTTTTTTTGTTTGAAAGGGTATACTTCCCAAGTGGTCCCATGATCATCAAGTCAGGATCTGATGATGGGATCCTGGAGAAATAGAGAGAACTCTTCAAATTTTATAGGCACACTTGAAGCAATTTGTGTAGTTTTTGGAAGAGTACTTTCTCGGAGTGGTTCCATTTCAATTTGGTGAAGATCTGATGAAGAACTTCGGAGATAGGCACCGGAACTCCTCAATAAATGATAGCAAATGGACAGGGATTGCTGAAATCTCATGTCTGTCAATTGTTTACACCAGTTAATAACATAACATCACGCCGGTACGCTGTGAAGGGGTAAGCACATGTGAACCACTAAAAAGTGAAAAATAAAAATCTTTTTTCAAAAAAAATAAACAACCGACTTCCAAAAAAACACTAAAAAGTGAAAAATAACTTTAATTTCGGAAGGCGGTGACAAAAAATTCAAAACATATCCAAAGTCACCGACTTCCGAAATTAAAGTTATTTTTCACTTTTTAGTATTTTTTTGGAAGTCGGTTGTTTATTTTTTTTGAAAAAAGATTTTTCAGATTTAGTACAACGTTATATAGATTCTGCGCCTTTAGTCAAAAGTTTACTGTACTCTTACAATTTAGACCATGTGCCTTCCATCAAACATAGAAAAGAGAACGAGTCAAGACCTTTAACTCAACTTTGCTGTCAAATGAATTTACAAATAGAGAAGTGTGGCCTATTTATAAGTACCTACAGAGCATTACTTTTTAGGAGCTACACCTGATGGAGAATTTGAAGACGGTGTTGTTGAAATTAAGTGCCCCATATCTGCTTTTGAGGTGGATCCTGATACTGCCATTTTAGAAAAGAAGTTGAAATGCTTCAAAATCCATAACAATGGCGAAGTAATTTTTAGTAAAAATCACGATTACTTAGTATTATCAAATACAAGGCCAACTACACATTGCAAATAAAAATGTTTGCTTATTTGCAGTGTGGACTAGTACTGGATACCCACTAAAATTTTTAAATATTAAATTTATAAAGACGATGATTTCTGGAACCAGAAAATGTTGCCAAAGTTACTTAAGTTTTATGAGGAGTGTGTTCTTCCCGAAATCATAGATTTGAGGAAAGCAAGGTCTATGCCACTTCGGAAAATATTATTTTAACTTATTTTTACAATTATTATACTTTATTTCCTCAGTCTGGGTTTTTTACACCCGTTGTGCCCATCTATAAAATTATATACTATCTCGAACGACACACATTTAAGGATTGCATCACTTTAAAATCGCGGTGAATTCTTTAAATGTGTACATTTCATATAAATTTATTTGGTACCGCTATAAAACAATTACATTAAAAATAAAGGGCATACAACCCCCATACAAGAAACGTAATTGTTTCGGTGTATAATATTACCGTGGTACTTTCTTTAGTTACGGACTAAAGTTGGTACCACGGACACCTCGGAAGTCCGACTCGCACTTGGCTGCTTTTTTAACTCATCGTATACATTTCATACTACTATTATCGAAACTGATTACAACTGTTGAAGCAATATCACAATGCATTTATTTCTATAAATAAGTACCACGAATTAAAATTCAAGTACTTTTTGTGCGACACTACTCACTAAATTAGCCGTTCTAGGTGATAACTTCCATCAGTACAAACAAAATTTCACGAACTATAATAATAGTAATTTAATTTATTTCGAATTCAAAGTGGCAAAAGGTCATGTTGGTTTGTTCCTGGCGTCCGGCGTATAACGGTTTGCATGTGTGCGTAGCGTGCTTCACTAGACGCACACGCGCACATTGGCTGCCGCGCGCCGTCAAAAATACCTAAAACTGAGCACTTTCTTTTTGTAACAGCCCTCTTAAGTTAAACTAGGAGTGGACTGTATAAATTATGATATATTACAAAATGCAAAATTATTTCTTTGCTAACAAGAAAACGATGACCGTTCGCACAAGATTTTGACGTGAAGTGACGCGCGGTCCGCGTTGGTCGTCGCTGATTGGCTCCCGCCGCGTCGTCGCACACTGGTCCCAAATTAAAAAAAGTGGACATTGATAGTAGACCGCTGATATTTTTTTTTATTGTTGATACAATGATAACAGATAAGGCAAAAAAATATTATTGTCCTACTTCAAATACTTTTCTGTAAAAAAAAAATTTCTTTTTTTTTTGTATGGGAGCGATTACATTTTACTCAATTTCTCAAAAACTTTAAGCGATGTCGAGATGGCAATCACATATGTTAGAAAACTAATAATTCTGAGTATTTGGCTCGAAGAAACTTATTGCTTATCTCTGCGTACTTTCGAGATAATAGTGACAGAAAATAACATTTTTTTTTAATGTTAATTTTTTGCTTTTTTTTAATCATAGCCTTACTTTAGCACATAATTATAATGTATGCGTAATGTCAAATAAGTAAAAAGAGACTTCTCTGTAAAAGAGGTTATGGGGGCTCACTAATGACTGAAAAGCTATGACCTTTCTGAAGGAGTACTTTCATCAGTTCTAAAAAACAATCAAAATGAAGACATATTAAGCTGCAAACATAAAGTTGAATATGTTCACAAACGATTCTGAAAAAATATTATGGTGAAAGATTAATATTTGGGTCTATATTCTCTTGAGAAATCTCTATTTCCTCGTTTTCCAACGAAAGCAATTCATTGTTCAAGATCAAAGCACTAGCCTCTGGAAACAACTGTTTATGTAAACGAGCAAACTTTGGTTTGATATGGCTGATGTAAGGATCTGAGCTAATTAGAAAGCTGTGGATAATGTCTAAATTAGTCTGAACTCTACCGATTTTTCTTGTATGTGCCATTCTAACATTCCGGAAATCTTTATTCCTCGCTTCGGAAGCTTCTTCGGAAAGCATGCCTATCGGAATAAAGGAGAAATTTTCACAAATATCAGCACCGTGTATCAACAATTTATGGACACTTGAAGGCATGTAATACCATGGATATAAGTTTACATATAGCATTGCTGTTTCTTTACAATATTCCCTAAACAAGTTGGTATTAATAAGTTGACCAGATGAAATTGTTTGTAAAATGACTGCAAATCTCTTGATTAAATCAGGGTGGATACCCGTTATTTCAGCAGATACTTCATAATTTTCAAAAAACCTTCTTGCCGTGTTACCGTCATTGGTTGTACCAAATCCCTGTTTTACTATGTCAATTAACAAACCAGTTCTTTCCCGGAATTCTTCTTGTGTCAAATTCTTTTTAATTTCTTTTAACAATTTATCTTCTTTTCGTGCAGCCCACTTTTTGAAGTCTAAGTTGTACGAAATGTGTAAAATATATTCCATACATCTTATCCACATATGAAGCGAAGACAGACCATATTTATACATATCTTCTCTGATGAGTCTTTTGGATACAAAGTCCAAGTCATTCATTTTGCTAGGTGGGGTATTGCAAATATTACAAACAGCTGCAGAAGAAGTATTGGAAATCACAGTAGAAATTTTCCCATCAATCATAGTCATGTACAAATCATGTTTAATATCAAAATTATCTACAATTGTGGGAACAAGATTACGAATTTCTTCCTCTAAGGATGCACTTTCCTTCTTTATCAATTCATTTGTTTCTTTTGCAAATATAAAGCCAATTGGACGACAATAGTTTGTTGAAGAGGGAGCAGGATTTTGCCACAAGATAGTACCACTCTCTTCTTCCAAACGAAGCGGAACCAAACTAATCATGAAAACTGAAGAATCGTCAATTTTAGTGTCGGAGTGTGACTTTTGTTTATAATTACTTTGAGAAGATGACCCGTCAAAACCCCATTTGCTTATTAGTTTTAGCGATTTTTTGTCGGCAGAGTTGTGCTGAATTGTTTTTAATATCCTATTAGTTGTCAAATCTAGAAGCGATTGAAGTCTTATCTTAGCATCAGATTCAGTTACAGTTATGTCTGACTCTGGAGGATAACAAGTTTTTTTAGCTTCCGGGAGCTTTTGATAGGATGGAAGACCATACATTTTCTCTGAAGCAAGAATAGTTCTTAAATTTCGATATTGCCATTTTGACAAATTTGTTGAGGTGTAAAGCGCTAACGTTTTATCATCTGGTAAACACGGTTTGTCAGTCTTTTTAGCGAATAGTACATCATATACCATCTCACATTTTTCCTTGTTTTGGCTGAGTTCGTTTAATATAGCTGCTAATTTTGTTTTTTTAGACTCTTTTAATTTGGCACATAAAGCATAAACTAATTCCTCCTCTGTGTGATCTAGAAGTGTTAGAGAACGCCTTTTCTTCTGTTTATCAGATATATCAACAAATGGTTTTTTACTTGTACCATAACTTAATTGATGAGTATCCACTTGCGTTTCGAAATTTGGAATTACTTCCTCGGCAACTTTAAAAATGCTGCTTAAATCGATATTTTGACATTTTGGCCAAACTATTTGGGATTGTAACCAGTCTGAATTTTTGTTAAGAAAGGTCTTTTGAGCTCTACTGGAAGCAGACCATCTTTTTGAGATATTACTTGAAAAATTACGACAAAATAATTTAATATTACTCAAATCTTCGGAAGACAATTCAACACCAATACGTTCAATAAGGGCATTAAATAAAAATTCGACATTTTTAAAACCACCTCCTGATTTAAGAACAACGTATAAGTCTAAGTTGGTGACAAATGCGGACATATTATAATTTTAAGGAAAATTGAAAACAAATTAGAATCAAAGATATCAAAGACAAAGTGACTTTGATTTTAACAAAAAAAATTACGAAAACAAATTCGACGAAAGAAAGACAAACAAAAATTATTTGATTTTAAAATCCAAAGATTCAAAATACAACAATAACAAAACAAACAAACAACAAGCATTTCTTCAAGCGCACAGAAAAAATAAGGACACGTCTTATCGCAACCACATTTAGTTGTACACTGAGTGAGGTGTACGCGCGCGATTCGTGACCGTATTACGTTACGTCATGAGAGGCGGCCATCTTGTTATCCCGGCAAACTCGCGTCGAAGCTCCATTTTGCTGGCCAGCGGACCTATTGCGATATGAGTAAGGCTCATCATCATCTGCCTAGCCTTTTCCCAACTATGTTGGGGTCGGCTTCCAGTCTAACCGGATGCAGCTGAATACCAGTATTTTACATGGAGCGACTGCCTATCTGACCTCCACAACCCAGTAACTGGGGTAATACGATACCCCTTTGTAAGACTGGTTGTCAGACTTTCGGGCTTCTGACGACCCGTAACGACTGTCAAAGATCCACAAATGACAGCCGGGACCAACGGCTTAACGTGCTTTCCGAGGCACGGAGGGGTCTTGGTATGTAAAGATGGTCACCCATCCACAGACCAACCGCGGCAAGCGTAGCTTAACCTGATCGATCGACCCGTGCAGCTATTGTTACTTAGCCACAAGCCCCAAGATATGAGTAAGGCTATGATTAAAAAAAAGCGAACAATTAACATTAAAAAAAATTGTTATTTTCTGTCACTATTATCTCGAAAGTACGCAGAGATAAGCAATAAGTTTCTTCGAGCCAAATACTCAGAATTATTAGTTTTCTAACATATGTGAATGCCATCTCGACATCGCTTAAGGTTTTTGAGAAATTGAGTAAAATGTAATCACTCCCATACAAAAAAAAAAGAAATATTTTTTATAGAGAAAAGTATTTGAAGTAGGACAATAATATTTTTTTGCCTTATCTGTTATCATTATAACAACAATAAAAAAAAATATCAGCGGTCTACTATCAATGTCCACTTTTTTTTAATTTGGGACCAGTGTGCGTCGTCCCGCAAAACGTATATTAAGGTTTGAGTTCTCTAATGCTGTTCATTTGTATAATAGATATTTATAAAGGTTTAGGTTAGGTTAAACTAAAATTTAATTTCACAATAATATGGTGAACCATTCACGTTTTGTTAATTTGTAAGATAAACAAACAAAAATCAATACGTTCGCATTTATAATATTACTAGGATTTTTATGTAACACATATATTAACCTATATAGTTTTTATAACAAATATGATCCTTTGCCGAGATTCCTTTATTTTCTGCTATATTAATTTATTTTTGACAACCATGAATAATATTTTATTGGTACGTTTATCAAGTATGGCTGCTGCTCCTGACAGTGAGGAGTAGTTTTTCTTAAATGATCTTTTTCCCCAACATCCGTCAGCTATGACATCAATTATTTGCACAATTATTTTGCACATTTTGTTTGGGTTTCAGCTGTTTAATTTAATTGTATTTAATTCATAACATTCCTATATTCATTTTAGAATGATTGTAAGTATTCTTTATTGATAAGTCAGTGGTTAAAGCCGACTTCGCTTCGGCTTATACGGTGGAGGTCTGCCCGGCTTGGGCGAAGCACCGCCGTGTCCCCGTGGAGGCGATCGGCGGCGGCGATCTCTCGCGTCCGGCCCTGGTCCAGGCCATGGTACGGAGCGAGAGTGCATGGTTAGCCGTCACCTCCTTCAGCGGAGCAGTGATGCTTGCAAAGAAGGAGGCGGCGTACGCGAGGAAGAGGAAGTACATGCGCCCTCACGGCCGCAGCCTTCGCAGGAGATGCCCTGGGCGTCGGGAATCCCAGGCTGATTTCCCGGCCACCGTAGGCGCGGTCTTGCGGACGGCGAATAATGGGTAGCTCGCTGTCCGGTAAGGACCAAGTTCGAGTCGACGGCACGTTGTGTTCCTCGCGCACCTCAAAAAGATGTCACCACCAACTGATGGGGCCCGTAAGGGCCGATGCCTGCCAAGGGTGCGGGTTGTTCGAAAGAGATACCGCGGCCCCTGAAACACAGGCAACTGAGGGAACACGGGTCTCACCCGTGTTCCCTCGGTTTTTAGTCAGTAAAAGTCTGACACGCCCTCCCGCACCACCTAGAGCGGGAGAAGTTATTTGATGATGGGAACCCAGAAACAACCATCTATCGTTTTATCAAATGAGCAAACCTGTTCAATTATGTAAAAAAAATATGATTATGTCCCGGACCGAAATTTAGACACCCCACAACACAAAATATAGGCTATAATACCTACACGCCGCCCGCTCAATGTGTGGCGGTCGGACATTGACTCTACCTACCATAATTTAGAGCCATAGGTTGAGTGGTTAAGGCGCAGAACCGTGAACCGTAGGTTAGTGGATTCAATTACCAGAGCTCACGTATTTTATTTATTTCCTTTGTTCACTTTTAAAACACATATCAACATTTACTTAATAATAAAAACCAAAAACTTTTTCACTTTTTTTGTCAGTAAATAAGTTATTATGTTATTGCAAGTCTTGTTGATTTCATTTCCCCCTTCATACTTATACGGGCTTAGGACCGTCAGAAATAATGTAGTGAATTTAGTTTTTGAACACTGAGTACTGCAGTAATTGGTGGAAAATTATCTCAAACAAACAATTCTGGCGTATTTAAAAAAGTGAAATCAACTTATTTACAATAATTTATGGAGCGCTAGATCACTTACCGAATTAATTATTTACTTTATGAATACCTTAATAATTGTTCAAACTGTCGCCCACTTTGTTCAATACACAATCGAGCCCTTCTCTGTAAATTGTCTTTTAGCTTATTCAAGGTGTCTCTATCACGTTTCACTATTTTAAAAGCACTTTTGATTCTTCTTTTCAATTGTCTGACATTTTGGGCCTCCTCAGTATACACCAATCTTTTTATTTCAGACCACAAATAAAAGTCCATAGGTGTTAAATCGGGACTTCCTGCGGCCAAGTTACAGGCACCCCGCGTCCTATCCACCGGTCACCAAACTCACTGGTTAAATAGGCACGCACTGAACGTTCCTAATGTGCTGGGCGCCCGTCATCCTAATAGTACATACCTCGCAAATTTACTAAGGGTACACGTTCTAATAATCGTGGAACCACCCTCTAGATTAAGTCTTTGTATGTTCCACCTGTGAGGTTCCCTTCTACGAACACTGGCCCAATAATTTGGTCATTAATAATACCCGCCCACACGTTCACACTAAACCGTATTTGATGCGAATATTCAGCGATTAAGATATTCGCCCCCGAATGACCGAGGAGCCACTCACAAAAATGAATGCGCCGTTGTTCATCACCGTCGTACAGGGCTTGGGTACGACGATAGTGATAGGAGTGTAAGCCGGAGTTGTTGAGGAGCTTCCACACGTAAAATCAGCCTACGCCACGCCTAGCAGCCATTCTTGTACTCCACCTTGGATCCTCTTCAAAGTATTCTAGAATTTCATCTTCTAGATCGGGGCTGTACGTAGATCGATCCGAACCTTGAGCATGCGCTGATGCACGGAATTGACCGTAATCTAACAGCCGCTGTACTGTAGATAATATTGTCTCCGGTCGCGGCACTTGTGGATGCACAATACTGGAAGCCCTAAGCGAGTCCATGTGCTGGGGTTCAGCATACAATCTTCGGGCTTCGTTAAGATTGTGTCCTGATATTATGTACATTTCCATCATGTGGAAATATTCAATATTTAAATATCGATAATGCGCGTTAGCCATGGCGATCAAAACACGGAAGCGGCAGGATGCAATAGCGCGCGTCACATCCGCCACTTGCAATTTTTACCGGGCAACCAATCCTTTAAATGCTTTGACATGCCGCCCGCCGGTCAGCGCAAGAGTAGCTCGAACGGCGCTGGCGCGGCGCTCTCGTTTGTTGTAGGGTGACTATGATTTCATGTTATTAGAGATTTCGTACTTTTGTTTGTCGAAATCATTTTTTTTGCAATAAAGTTATCACTCCTTGAACGTTTTGAGCCCATACAACAACCCTAAAGATTTTTCCGAGCCGTATTTGTTATTGACACATGTGCATTTTTTTTTTCAACAAGAAACATTACGTAGTGATTACATTACGTGTATACACCATTCCTACAGCAGCTCCCTAGCCGATTAAAAAGCAGTGTGTATAATAAAAATAGACATACCTTTCGTCAGTTTTCTCTTTATTACGATCCGAAACCACAGTAAAATATTCACTTTTACGAGCGTATAACCTTCAAACGTGTCTGTGTTTAACAACTGACAGAAATGGCAGATAGTCTATGGATGAACAGTGTTGCCAGTCGGTAAAGTAAACTACCAAAATTAAAACAATAAAAATCTGTGACTGGATCAAAATAAAAGGGGGTGCCTATGTCTCCCGACTGCCCGTCCCTCCCCTACCTCCCCTAATTAGCAACAAGCTTTATCCTTGTATTTATTTATTTGAATTAAAAGGATTTTTTTAAATTGAATAATTATTTAATTAAATTCAGTCATTAAGTTAAACAATTTCGCACTGTGACCAACATTCAATCCAGGCGATTTTCCAGCATATCCTCTAAAGAGTGAGGGTGGTTTTCGCTTGAGAACATTTTGGCGGTCCACTGTTCAGGCATGGTTATGTATTCAACCATGAGCACGGGTACTTCTGACTTCAGTTGACTTTCCTTTACATTCTGACCAAGGTGGATCTAGAAAAAAAAAAGAAAATGATTTGTCACGTGGCTGCAAGGATCTTTTGGCATTTGAATGTCATTGGCAGAGGGCCGTTATTAGTCAATATTAGTGAATTTGTTTTGCAAATTGTATTGAGAAACTGAAATGTATAATATTAGTAAGTATTTATACCAATAATTAATTAACAAATTTGCAAATTTTGCTTTGTCACATTATAATAGTTATGACATTTACAATCACAATTTACAATTATCTGAGTTCGCACTACTTTCTTCACCTAGGAAAACACAATTAGAAGTTTAGCTGTTTGTAAAGAAGCTCACCGAGAGAACCACTACCAACATTATAGTAGTAGGTAGCACGTCGGTGGTAATACTTTGACCTGGAGCCGACCTACCGAAGTACGGAGTTTCAATAGAATAAGAGGCCAGCTTATACTGGTTTTATTACCACTGAAGCGGCATTAATGTACCTGCATAATCTATTTCTTCCGCCAAGCTTGGTTCCAGCCCTGTTCCAGTTTGTCTAATATGCACTTTACTAGACAAACCATATCTGAGTTCGTACATACGAGCTACAATTCGTAAGTCCACATCACTGCCGTTGCTTTTACTTAAAACCTACCGTTTGATTTTGTATATACACCGTGACATTTTAGTCGTCTTACAACGGAAGCCCACTTAATGTATCCAATGACAACTAATCATTAATAATACTCGTAAAAAAAATGATATTTTTGAATATTTGCATTATTAAAAAAAATATATAATTCATTAAGTCGCATGACGTAGTTTGAAACACTCTGTTATGGAGATGGAATTAACGATGGAATGTAATGGTACTGGTAGGTAGGTAGATATCTTCTATCGTTTGATACGTAAACATTATCAACAGGGAGGGTGTTTCATAATTCTAAAGTCTTATTTATTTTTCTTCGTACCTGTTATCTTAATTAATGGTAACAATGTTTTAATTGCGCCTAGAGGTATTTTATGACATACATTGAGTGGACCACCTTTGTATGACGACTAAAATGTCACGGTGTATAGAGTTGTAGGTCGTGTACCTACAACTCGTAAGTCGGGGGTTTTTTCCTGTGGGCAACTTTTACTTCTAATGCATGAGTTGTTATTTGCTGCAGCTGTATTGTTTTTTTAATAATAAAAAAAGACAGCAAATATAGTAAACATTTGCACATCATTTGTAATGGTAGAATGTTTTTTTTTTTTTTTTTTTTGTGGGTGCGAAATCATCAAATGACTTCTCCCGCTCTGGTTGGAGCAGGAGGGCGTGTCAGACTTTTACTGACTAAAACCCACCCATGTTCCTTCAGCTGCCCGTATGCCAGGGGCCGCGGTATCTCTTTCGAACAACCCGCACCCCTAGCAGGCATCGGCCCTTGCGGGCCCCACCAGCTGCTGCTGACGTCCTCCTGCGACGGGTCAGTACAGTGGCCCCGCCGCCAACCACTTTTCGGCCGCAGGGGATAGGGAAAGCGGCCAACGCTATACCGACACTCCTCTTCCCCTGCGGCCCCACCGCGTCCGCCATCAAACGGTGGCGGCCCCGTCCAGGCTACGGAAGGGAAGAGCGCTACTCAGAAGTACCGGCACTCCTCCTCCGCCGCAGCCTGTAACCCTCAGCCGCGATGCCTCCCATTCGACATCGCGGCCCGCCTCAGTTGCGATGCACCTCACCGCAACCTACTTTTTGGCCGCTACGTCGTCGGCTTGGAGGCACAAGCCCTGACGAGCGGCCCCACCTTGGGGTTCCTCTTCGCTTCACCGTGGGAGGTGGGACCACGGTTACTGAGCCCCCCCGCAACGACAATGCGGGAACCCCACTGGGGGGGAATGGTAGAATGTTAAGGGGCCACTTTAGTTTTAAGTTTTATCCTGTCCTATCATCATCAACTGCCTAGCCTTTTCCCAATATTATACCAGTATTATACATGGAACGACTGCCTATCTGACCTCCACAACCCAGATACTGGGTAACCCGATACCCCTTGGTAAGACTGATTGCAAGACTGTCGGGCTTCTGACGGCCCGTAACTACTGTCAAAGATCCACGAATGACGGCCAGGACCAACGGCTTAACGTGCTTTCCGAGGCACGGAGGGGTCTTGGTATATAAAGATGGTCAGCCAAATACATAAACCTATGTTGTAGCATTTTTTTTTTTTTTATAGCAGCATTAGTTGCATGCACATTAGTGAAGTAGAATTACATTACTAGCATTTAGGTCACACGCCAACAGATTATTGTACAAATACATAGTCTGTTTGCTTTGTGATGATTCATTTTACACATTTTGTCATAGAGGGGCCATAGCTGTGGCCATAAAGGGGAAACGAAGACTTGTTCTATTGGCTGTCTTTTGAAACTCATCGTCATTATCATTTCAGCCGAAAGACGTCCACTGCTGGACGTAAGCCTCCCCCAAGCACCGCCACTTCGACCAGTTCTGTGCCTCTCGCATACAGCAGATCCTGTGGCCTTCACCAGGACCTCGGCTCACCACAAAGCCGCTGATCCTGAACTCAATTACAATTTGTGCAAGATAACGTAAAAATTGGAAAGAAGGGGTTAGTAGTCACAGCTGCCTATGAATATCCGAATAAGGTGCGTTGTCAACATAGAGACAAAGCTGGTACGTCGCATGTCCTTGTGGGTAGTGTGTCACCGATATCCCTACTCTTAACGCCGAAACACTATAACGCTGCTCGGTAGTAGGAATCGCTATTGAACTGGTACCTTGAAGACGTCAGGTCCTCTCTTCTTCCTCAGGTAGTTGAAGCAGCAAGCTCGGAAGCGCCGCGTGCCGCATGCACCCGCGCACTCGCTGCCGCACGAGTCACACATAGACCACACTGAGCTCACTGCAAGAATAGGAAAACACAATTAGAAGTTTAGCTGTTTGTAAAGAAGCTCACCGAGAGAACTACTACCAACATTATAGTAGTAGGTAGCACGTCGGTGGTAATATTGACCTTGAGCCGACCTACCGAAGTACGGAGTTTCAATAGAATAAGAGGCCAGCTTATACTGGTTTTATTACCACTGAAGCGGCATTAATGTACCTGCATAATCTATTTCTTCCTCCAAGCTTGGTTCCAGCCCTGTTCCAGTTTGTCTAATATGCACTTTACTAGACAAACCTTAACACGACTACCAGGGGTGCGGGTTGTTCGAAAGAGATACCGCGAACCCTTGCACACATGCAACTGAGGGAACACGGGTGGGTTTTAGTCAGTAAAAGTCTGACAAGCCCTCCCGCTCCACCCAGAGCGGGAGAAGTCATAAATAAATAAAATAAAATTCATTTATTTCAGGCAAGTTTTTACACATACACCCATAGTATTCGAATAAATTACATTAAATTTTAAATAGATATTAAATTAATAGATGTTAAATTAAATTATTATTATCCTTTATTTCAACATATACAAATTAAACTATTATTATTATTATTATATTGAGTTCTTTATTTTTCTTCTCTTTTAAGAGAGTTTATGACCTTACACTCGGGCCGGAACCAAGTGTGTAAGGGGAAATTAAATTGAAAAGGTGGATGATAATGTAGAAGAAGTCAGGAACTTTCGTGTGATGCGGCAGGTGTTGAGAATGGTGGCTTTTTGGAGCATGTAAAGTGTGTGAGATGGCATGTGTAGAGTCTCAAGACTTTGTGTGAGAGCTTTCGGTACTACACCGGTAGATGAGAGTACTATAGGGACGATATGGACGGTTCGTGCTTTCCATTGGGTTTTTATTTCTATGGCGAGGTCTTGGTACTTACTAAGTTTTTCGGATATTGTAGTTTGAATGTTGTGTGAGTTAGGTATAGCTATATCTATCAAGTAAACTGTTTTATTTATTTTGTCGTGAACTATTATTAAACATTCATTAGATTGATTGTTACAGTTTTCTTGCAAATGTCAGGTAGGTTTAACTTAGGATAAAATTCATACTAAAATTAAATGCTTAGTGGTCATGTAAATGGTGCGATATACTGTGGTCACAATGCTGTTTTTACACTTAATTAGTCTCAGGTGAAATGATGCTTTAAGCTTACGCAATACAGCATAAAAATCATCGACCCTGCTTTCGGCAAACTTACCAGACGCGCTACACCGCCAGGACAGATTAAGCATGGCCCGGAACGCGTTGTTGTATTGTACACGGAGAGTATTGTACGTACTCTTCGTGTACTTGTACCAGAGTCGGCCGGTGTAGAACGCCTGGCAGTATGCCTTGAACAGGGTCACTGTAGCCAGTTTCGAACAATATGCAAATCGTCTGGCGAGCATATTACTTTTACAAGCAATGCTTCGCCTATGCCTTTCAAGATCCAGATTATCACTTAAGTCATTGGTAATAATGTGACCTAGATATTTAAAGTTGTTTACAATTCTAAGAGGAGACCCACACAAGTCAAAAGCAATACATGTTCTGGCCCTCCACCACTTTTAAAAATCAATATTTCCGATTTACTTACATTATACGTCAGACTATGAGCAGCGGCATAGCGCTCGCAGATCGCAATAAGTTTTCTCAATCCACCAGTAGAGGGGCTGAGCAGAACCATATCGTCAGCGTAGCTAAGGTTGTTAAGGCATTCGCCTCCTACATGGCATCCGACTCTGATTCGGCTCAGCTCCTCCAGTAGCTCATTAATATATAAATTAAAAAGCACCGTAGAAGTCAGCCCGCCCTGCCTCAGCCCACATGCTAATTTATATGTTTTAGATAAACTGCTACCCCATTTAACTTGGTTTATTTGATTTGAGTACCAATATTTTAAGATATTTATTATGATAGGCGGTACTTTTGAATTTCTTAACTTTTTCCATAGTAATCTATAATCAATTGAGTCAAAAGCATGGCTCTCTATTGAACTAATTTACACAAAGTAAAGCGCCTGTCTGGGTTCGAACCTACGACGTACAATTCTAAAGTCGCGGCCGTTACCACTGGGACACCACTGCTCTTCACTCAACTCAACACCTCTTAACATACATATAGAGTGTAACAGAAACCCTATTGCTATCCTTAAGCACCAAAGATAACAGCTGGTATAGAATCATTATACATAGTTTCAGCTCAAAATAAAATACTCTAAGAATTGATTAAAAAAAATCGGTTTCATATGTTTCTTAAATTCAAATCATAACAAACGTGTCACGCACTACGTAGGTCAATAACTTTCCACGTTACTTGCCAATATCACGATAAATCTCTTCCGATTGATGTGTTTGTTTCAATTTGAAAAGTTCGGTTTCTGGTATCAATGTATTCAAAATTTTCATACCTTCCGAACATGTAGAGATAGTATTAAAAAACCCTTCCAATATCGTTTGATATCATCCAAAGACGCCGTGCCCTTGGTATGTATATACCCTTTCCGTTACACGTTGTATAATCATGTTTGAATCAACTTACAATGCCAGTTGCACTGACCTGCTAATTGCAAAAAACGTAAGAATATTTGAATTTCTTGGGATACCCTGGAGCTTCCACAAACAACAACATAATAAAAATCAAAAAAAAAAAAACACTCCAAACTGAAAAATTACTTTAATTTCGGAAGGCGGTGACAAAAAAAATTAAATACATATCAAAAGACACCAACTTCCGAAATTAAAGTAGTTTTTGACTTTGTAGTGTTTTTTCGGAAGTCGGTTGCTTTTATTTTCGGAAAAGGTTTTTATTATTTTTCAATTTTTAGTTATAATACTTACCCCACACCTATTCGAAATTCCATCATCATTGGGGTATTCTCAAAGTCAATCAAATCAAAACAATGCATTTTTATGCGTTAACTGTTGATTTGCTGTAATTTTTTGAAGAGTTCCGTTGTCTATCTCCGAAACTGATCATCAGATCTATATGACATTTAAATGGGACCATTTCGGAATAGACCCCTTTCGAACAAGAATTTTGCAAATCCGTCTATAAATGACGAAGTTATGTCCGAACATACATTAAAAAAAACACCGAATTGACTATCTCCTCGTTTTTGAAGTCGGTTAAAAATACTCAAATTTGACTTATCTTAGAGGCAAAAAAGGCAAAAGTTACTAATTAAACTCACCGAAAAATATAAGAGAAAGAATAGCTGTCATCTTCAGCATTTTGTAAGATTATTGAAATATTATTTTCTTTTTTAAGGAATGGTTCTCCTACTGAAGACGGTGTTCGAATGTCGTGGTACAATTGACGACCCCATTTTATATCCGTTCAAGTTTACTTTGCAATATGCGTGGGCTGGTAGACAAAGCTTTTTAGCTTAGAATGTTTGTTTATATCATCTACACTAATGTTATAAAGAGGAAAGATTTGTTTGTTTGAATTGAATAGGCTCCGAAACTACCGGACCGATTTCCAAAATTCTTTCACCATTAGAATTCTACATTATCCCTGATGTACGCAATAGAATATTTTCAAAAAACTTAAGGATCCATCGGGTATGAAAACTTCCATTGTGAAAAACATACCAAAAAAAATCTACGAGACCACATATGTCTAACTATTACAGTTACGTCACAGTAACTACATTTCCATGTTAAAATATGCAATAGTAAAGCCGAAAAATCCTTATATCGCGTACGCTGCGGAAACTATTGACAATAGAGCAAAGTGATGTACAGACGCCAGCACATCAAGCTACATCAAACTGTCAAATTTTCCCAATTGAACATGAACCCTAAGCTTATGTTATAAAGATGAAAATCTATCAAAGAAGTTTGACAGATTGGGGTGACTTGATGTGCTAGCGTCTGTACTACACTTTTATAGAAGACATTAATATCGACAAAAATGTCCACGATACCATATATGTCTAACTATTACAGTGTCAGAAGAAACAAAATAAGTAATAATAATATCTAAATTATAATTATACTATTTTTTATTAAGCCCCGACACAAAAAGAGGAGTATTATAAGTTTGACGTAGATCCACTATGTGTGTATCTATCTGTGGGTTGTTGCGGTATCATAGCTCCCAAACGTATGATTTAGATGTTTTGTTTTGTCAAAACTAGATTTGATCGAGTGTTCTAAGCATAGAAAGTCTGCCAATAGTGTGTTAAAATCTATTTTTTTTTTATTATATACCTATATCTACCCGTGCGAAGCCGGAGCGAGCCGCTAGTTATTTATACAGGATTATTTAAAAAACACCGCCAACCTCTTAAGAGGGAGGAAAATCAGCTATTCCCTACATTTTGATGAGTTATACTAACATAAATGTAAGAAATGGCTGATATTTTTTTTTCGCAATTTCGGATTTGGTCCCATAGTAAAAGTTGCTCATAATGATGAATACAATGACCTCTTAAGAGGTTGTTGGTGTTTTTTCAATAAACCTGTTTAAGTTTTCGCACATAAGGGATGTTTGATCATGTTGACTGTAATATTAGCAATGTTCAAAAGAATAATAACATAGTAAATTGAGATCATCGAAAAATCTGTAAAATCAATGGAAATAGGTATGATAAATATAAATGATAATAGATATAAAATATAATATATAAACGATTTTATTTCTGTGAGTAAATTTATAGAAACACCCGTGAATCATGTCTTTAAAACTACATGAGGTCGGCGTTTCCTATCTACGAGGGTCATTCAATAAATACTTAGCCTACAAAAAGTAAACGAAAATTTTGGAAAAGTGGGAATTTATTTTTCAACATAGTCTTCTTTTAGTTCGATACACTTAGCCCAGCGATGCTCCAACTTTTTTAATCCGTCCGAAAAAAAGTTTTTGTCAAACTCTGCAAAATAGGCCTCCGTGGCGGCAATGACCTCCTCATTCGATCCATATCTATTCCCGGCGAGTGATTTTTTCAGATTAGGAAACAGAAAGAAGTCACAAGGGGCCAAATCTGGAGAATACGGTGGATGGGGCAGCAATTCGTAGCGTAATTCGACCAATTTGGCCATGGCAACGGCTGACGTGTGAACCGGTGCGTTGTCGTGGTGAAACAGCACTTTTTTCTTCGCCAGATGGGGTCGTTTTTTCTTTAATTCGGCGTCGAATCGGCCCAATAAATCGGCGTAGTAAAGCCCTGTAATTGTTTTACCCTTCTCGAGGTAATCGATGTAGATCACACCTTGTGAATCTCAGAAAACGGTGGCCATAACTTTTCCGGCCGATTTTACAGTTTTCGCCTTCTTTGGAGCACGTTCCCCGGTCTGGATCCATTGTTTTGATTGCTCCTTGGTCTCTGGTGTGTACCAGTGGATCCAGGTTTCATCGACGGTCACAAAACGACGCAAAAACTCCGCTGGATTCCGCTTAAACAGCGCCAAACACGTCTCCGATGTGGTCTCACGGTTGCGCTTGTTTTCTGGTGTGAGTAAACGCGGCACCCATCGCGCCGACAGCTTTCTCATGCCGAGTTCCTCGTGAAGAATATGATGCACTGTTCCTTCTGAAATGCCTACAGTCTTAGCTAGCTCCCGAACCTTCAATCGGCGATCTGCCAATACGAGATCATGGATTTTTTTAATGTTTTCCTCCGTAGCAGCTGTTTTCGGTGCACCTGGACGTGGTTCATCAAAAACCGACGTACGGCCACGTGTAAACTCGTTGAACCAATTCTTGACGGTGGCCATCGATGGAGAAGAGTCACCGTACACAGCATCCAAGCGCTCTTTGATTTCGATGCGCGTTTTCCCTTCCAAAAATAGGAATCGAATCACCGAACGATATTGCTCTTTTTCCATTTTTGTAAAACCGATCGACACGTTCGCTTCCATAAGTTGTCAAATTAAAACAAATGAAGGGATTGGAATGAAAATTTGAATAAAGAATTAAAAAAGAATGTGCTACACTGTGGTAAAACTCTTTTGAAACTACAGCGCCCTCTGGCGATGAGGCTAGGTACTTATTGAATGCACCTCGTAAATACTCTGAGAAGAAAGGCCAAAACAAAGTCGCAGTCTTTTAAAGCACAGACATAATCTTAGTCAGATCATGTAAAGACCATATGGATTGGTGTCTGAAATGGTATTTTGAGAAAAGAACCACACAGTCTAAGTGGATTTGTCCAGTCAGTGCACGCATATATTAGTAATCATGCAGCTCAACTCAGAACTTACGGCAAAGCTACACGCTTTAATCATTATTGGAAGGGTTTATTCCCGTCCTTGTCGCGCGGTATGCACAATGAGTGACGCTAGTATGAAGCTGCATAGTCATGACGTAACTTCTGTGATAGTGTCGTCTTTGTCTGGTAGTTATTTCAAAACGTTTATAACTCGGCAATTTTTAGTTTTTAAACTTTTTAAGTTTTCATAGTCAGCAAGGAACCTTAATAGTTTCGCCATGGCCGTTCGTCTGTCAGTCCGTGGCTTAGCTCAGAGAAACTTAGTACTAGAAAGCTGTAATTTGGCATGGATATACATATTAACCACGCCGACTAGGTGACAAAATAAAGTTTTGAAAATAAAACCTTACACGTAACGTGGGGATGTTATGTTTTCTCGCCTTTTTTGTCGTGTGGCATGTTGTTAAGTTGGCCGTCCATAAATGCGGGTGTGAAAACCATACAGGGATCCGGTTGTACAAAATTAAGCTTCAAAATACTCATTACGAGTCAAGTATCCTCTCCACCCTGCCAACAAAATATGTATTTTTGGATATGGAAACTCTTACAGCTAACCGGGCTTTAACACATTCCATGCCAAGCACCCAGCATATGGGTCGAAAAATAGTTGATTTGTGTGCCCACAACTTGCATCTGAGTCGTCGCAATAAGTAGCTATTGATGATTCTGTTCATGCCCAGGACCCGACTAGCGAGACTACTTATAGCGACGACTCGGATGCGAGTTGTGGGCACACAAACTAATTATTTTTATTTTTCTTGCTTGGCATCGAATGTGTTAAAAGTTAATCGACCAACGACCGATCTACCGATCGTTTGATAGTCAACGAACTTACATTTGCAGTTGGAATGTACATGGGACATGTTTATCAACTACAATGTTACATTTGTTCTTGGGATAAATTCAAACCAGCTACGGAGCCCTCTACCGTGTGATCCGACACGCACTTGGTCGGTTTTTAACCGACTTCAAAAAGAAGGAGGTTATCAATTCGTCATGTTCATATATTTTTTTAATGTATGTTCATATGTATGCAAAATTCTTTTTTTGTTCGAAAGGGGCTTATTCCGAAATGGTACCATAAAAACAATTACATAGAAATAGATTTCATAAAGATCTGATGATACGTTTCGGAGACAGGCAACGGAACTCTTCAAAAGCTTTAAAAATAAAAAATAAATCAACCGTCTTCCAAAAAAACACAACAAAGTGAAAACTAACGTTAATTTCAGAAGTCGGTGACTGGATACGTATTTTAATTTTTTGTCACCGCCTGCGAAATTAAAGCTATTTTTCACTTTGTAGTGCTTTTTTGGAAGTCGGTGGTTTTTTTAGTTTTTTTTTTTACGTTTTGTGGTTCACATGTGCTTACCCCCTTCACAGCGTACCGGCGTGATGTTATGTTATGAACTGATGTAAACAATAGATGAGATTTCAGCAATTCCAGTCCATTTGCTATCATTTATTGAGGAATTCCGTTGCCTATCTCCGTAGTTATTCATCAGATCTTCACCAAATTGAAATGGGACCACGCTGAGAAAGTACTCTTCCAAAAACTACCCAAAATCGCCTACCAAGTGTGCCTATAAAATTTCAAGAGTTCTCTCTATTTGTCCAGGATCTCATCATCAGATCCTGACTTGATGATCATGGGACCACTTGGGAAGTGGGATACCCTTTCAACCAAATAAAATAATAATCCAAATCGGTACAGCCATCTTCGAGTAATCGTCTTTTTGAAGTCGGTTAATAAATGACAACAAACAAACCGCGATTGCTGCTATCTCATAAATGTGCATTTTTTTGACCCCAAGGATGATGAAATGTCGAATTGTGTGGGGTAGGTAATATAACTAAAAAGTGTAAAATAAAAACACTTTAAAAAAAAACAACTGACTTCCAAAGAAACACTACAAAGTGAAAAATAACTTTAATTTCGGAACGCGGTGACAAAAAAAAATACATATCCAAAGTCACCGACTTCCAAAATTAAAGTTATTGTTTCACTTTGTAGTGTTTTTTGGAAGTAGGTTGTTTTTTTTAATTGTTATATCATTGTACTGTTGTGAACAATGTTTCATAGTTTAAAGCAAACAAAATGGCGTCATTCCTGCTCTCGATCCGATGGGACCCTATTCTGCACAAACGAACTTATTTAAGCCTTTTTATTTATTATTTCTTTACTATTACTATTACCACTTACAATTGTATTTACAGGTGGGAAAACCAATACAACAAGGTAGTCATAGTTTCCACACTTAGAGACGTTAAGGTTCTCCCACATAGGCGCGATATTATCGGTCGATAATACCGGATGCGTTATTGCGATATCTGTTTTAAGTACATTATGTATTAGGACGACTACGAAGTTACACACTGCAGCGATAATAACTACGCAATAGAAGTAGGACGCCTGCGTTTTTCCGTCGTTCAATATTCCGTGAGTTGTTTGAACATTTGTTTGGGACGCATGCGATCCTACACACTGCTGCGAGATCGTTAGTACTAGTAGTATGTCAAGAATGAAATTTGGTTTTACCGACAGTTACGAGTGTTCTAAAAATCATGGATATTGATTTATAAATAAAAATTAAAATAAAATAAAATAATTTTTAATTCGGATAAGTAACATCCATATGGGTTAGTAAACAAAAAGATAACTTATACCTATGTTAGTAAACTTATTTGGAAACAAGAATGTTGTTCGAAATACATCTTCGAACCACATCACCTAATAAAGGAGACTCGCACCTCCTCTCTATGGTTTTCAGGATGGAATTGGAGCTACCCCGCACTCTGCAGACAAAGAGGCAGATTTCTGTCTGACGGTGGCGTGGAAGCCATCGAGGTGTGCTTGTGCAAACATACCTGATGCACTGTAGAAACGGGGCAGCCCCATCAACATCTTGAACCCGTGATTATATTGGACCCGTAGGGCGCTGATAGCCCGCTGAGTATAGTTGGTCCACAGACTGCACGTGTAAAACACTTGGCAAAAAGCTTTAAAAAGCGTAATTTTGACTGCGCTGCTACAGCGTGCAAACCTACGAACCAACATGTTACAGCAGACTGCCAGCGCCCTACGTTCCTTTTCAATATCTACTAGGACATGAAGGTCGTTGGCTACATAATGCCCCAAGACTTGAACTGGTACACGCGCAATATGTAATTCCCATTTAGTTTAACGTGGGCGCATACTCAGGACATTTACCACCATCAGCCTTAAAGACCAAGAATTCGCTTTTCTTAACATCATCAACTAGGCCATGCTCTCGAGCATAACCCTCACAACAAGTGAGCAGCTCTCTAAGCGCCCTAACCGTGGGGCTCAGCCGAACCATATCGTCAGCATAGCTAATGTTGTTGACACTGACGTCATCAATGCGACATCCAATTTTCGAGGTTAAACAATTTTGATGCCGTTACGCCACCTTGTCTCACCCCGCACTCCAGCCCATACGACACTGACAGCCCATCGGCCCATCTCACACTGTTCGTCTGGTTGTAATACCAATACTGGAAGATACGCAACAGCTCCGCTGGCACGTTTCTCTCCCGCAGCTTTCCCCACAACACCTCGTAAGATACAAGGTCAAAGGCACGGGAGAGGTCTAAAAAGCAGGCGTACACTGGTGTTCGACGTTTGGTGTAGTACTGCACCGAATGTTTAAGGGCGACAATCGCACTTTCAGTGCCAAGGTCATTACGAAACCCAAACTGTGCGTCGTATAATTCTAACAAGCCATCCAACCGTTCCTCCAGCTGACTGTCGAGTACCTTCGCTATAATTGTAGCCAGGGAGATGGGATGATAATTACACTTATCAGAAATGCCACCGGTTTAATTTTTAACAATAGGCACGACAATAGTTTGAAAGAGATCACAGGGAAGGTAGGAGTGACACATACATAGCGAGCACTCTAGCCAAATGAGGACTGGCGTGCTGCAAGTCATTGAGCACTTAAACCATCGTGACCTGGAGACTTCCCTGTCGTCATTTTCTTAATGGTGCTTGACACCTGCTTAGATGAAAAACGACCCAGATCCGAATCACGACAGCCTCCGTCATCGACCACTCGCAACGGAGAGCCCAGCGGTGACTCCACTTTAAAGTGGTCCACAAACATGTTGGCGATGCTGTCCGGCTAATCAGCACCACCGACACTCACAGGAAGGGCAGGCTTAATATCAAATTTGTCATCAGACGAAAAATTGTTTAATCTATACTGTACAGTGTGACCATCACAAAAATGGCGAATCTGCCCGACATTAGGGAAAAGCCTGCCAAAAACACGAATACGAAATAGAATGATCGGACGATAAAAACGCAGTTGTGTGCAAGGAATCGGGACGTATTGACAAATGAATCGCCAATGAAACGCTTCACTTGCGTTTCATTAACGATTCATTTCTTTACCACATTTGTTGACCACGCTATGCATGGTCGTACCGTTCTCGTCCTGGGTTTATCCCCTGGCCGGACTATGAGAATTTCCGTTAGGAATCCCCCAGTTGCCCGTAATTTGGATTTGTGCCGGGTTGGTGGCTTAGGCTCGCCGCCTATTATATCATCACCTAGCCTTTTACCAATTACGTTGGGGTCGGATTTCAGTCTAATAGGATCTAAATACCAGTATTTTACATGGAGTGACTGACTATCAAACCTCCACATCCCAGATACTGGAGAACACGATACCCCTTGGTAGGACTGATTTGTCAGACTTTCGGGCTTCTGACGACCTGTAACTACTGTCAAAGATTCACAATTGACGGCCGAGACAAACGGCTTAACTTGCTTTCCGAGGACGGAATGTATCTTAGTATGTAAAGATGGTCACCCATCCACGGACCAACCACGGCAAGCGTTGCTTAACCTGATCGATCGACCCGTGCGGCTCTTATTACTTAGTCACAAACCCCCTATTACATGGGACCTTAATATACTGGCGAAATGTAAGTCTATCCCTATGGGGAATAAAAGCGAGATGCCATTGAAAACTTAAGTATAAGTGTTTAAGTCGTAAGCTAAAAAGCTTTGTCTAGCTGCCTACGCATATTGCTAAGTAAACTTAAACGCATATAAAACTGGGTTGTCAACTGTGACAAGACATTCCGACACCGTCTTCAGTAGGAGAACGTTTCCGTGCAAAGAAAATCTAACAAAATGCTGAAGATGACAGCTATTCTTTCACTCATGTTCATCGGTAAGTTGTGTTGCAAAGTTTTACCCATTGATACCCTACTTATTTCGTCATTCTGCACTTCTTCAGGTAAGAAGAAGTGACGAACTGAAGTAACCACTACCAGTTACCTCCATATATATTTCCACCAAGCAGCGTTGCTGTGTTTCGGTTTGCAGAGTGTACCACCATCATCAGCCTATTGCAGCACTGCTGGACATAGACCTTGAAGGGTAATATTCCCGTATAATTAATTACACGGAATTAACGCAAAGGGACAGGGCATATTGCTAGCAGATCAGATGGCCGATGGGGCCGAAAGGTTCTGGAGTGGCTAAAAGACGAAATGGACGGAAGGCCTCTCACAGGGTGGACCGATGACCTTGTGAAGGCTTCACGAATCCAGCGGATGCGAGAAGCAAAGAACCAGTCGAAGTGGCGAGGCCTATGTCGAGCAGTGGACGTCTTTCGGCTGAAATGATGATGATAAGAGATTTCGGCTTTGTCTCTGCTAGAATAAAACGTCTGCGATGCGTCTGGTATTGCAGATATCTGTAGGCCACAGCCGCCTGCTTGTTTGACACTCAATGACATTAAAGAAGGCTTTACTTAACTTCGCTTTTTATGAAAATGTAAAAGCGTGATCATGAAAGTGTTTATGTCCGGCCCATACCGGGCCAAACGATGCCAAAGGGACTACGACTACCATATCTCCGGAGAGGTCAGATTGTACCCTAGACTATTCCTATTCTAGTCTAGTCAACGGCGTCCATGCATTTTCCGAAACAGCTAACTATAACACAGCTATAGCCAATCTCGGAAAATACTACACACCCACCTACAGGAGTTGTCTATTTACCTTTGGGTGCAGGGTCCCTAAGTTTCTTAAAATACCAATACCTAACTATTAATCTGTTGGTGATTACATTCAATCAACAACTACTATGGCAAATCCCCTCCTTTTGCGGGAGGCTTACGTCCAGCAGTGGACGTGTTTTGGCTGATATGTTGATGATATGAACAACTACTTAGAGAAACATAAAAAAACAACCGATTCTCCAAAGAACACTTTAAAGTGAAAAATAACATTAATTTCGGAAGTCGGTGTCTGTCGTTTTGTATTTTCATTTCTATGTCACCAACTTTCGAAATTAAAGATATTTTTCACATTGTTGTTGATTTTTTTGCAGTCTGATGTTTTTTTTTTCAATAAACTTATTGTTTTCACTTTTTAGTTGTGGTATACGAAAATAAGAGGGGTAGCACAACGAGTAATCTTTCATTACTCTGTGGGTAGACCCCACACAAATTCATATACCTTCACTTGCTAAGTAAATTAGTGACAGGAAATTAGTATTATATCATCGACATAAACTAAGCGGAATAAATACGTATTATTGAAGCCTACTCAAAAACCAACTAATATTTTATTTATTTATTTAAAGGCTACATGACCAAATATGGACCTACTACTGTAATGTTGGTAGTAGTTCCCTCGATAAGCTCCTTCACAAAAACCTAAATTTCTAATTGTGTTTTCCTATTCTTGTAGTGAGCTCCGTGTGGTCTGCGTGCGACTCGTGCGGCAGCGAGTGCGCGCGCGCTTGCGGCACGCGGCGCTTCCGAGCGTGCTGCTTCAACTACCTGAGGAAGAAGAGGGGACCCGACGTCTTCAAGGTAGCATATCAATAGCGATTCTTACGACCAAGCAGCGTTGAAGTGTTCGGGCGTCAAGAGTATGGCTACCGGTCTAGCACGAGAACATGAGACATCTTTCTTTGTGTTGGCAACGCACCTGTGGTGCCTTTGATGATGCAGAAGTCTAAAGGGTGCGGCCTATCGAATGGCATCAATATTATAGTGTAATAAGACAAACAGCTATTATCGGCTATGTGCCTATAGCTGTAGGCGCCATGCTAAAAGCTAAAAACACCATAGTCGCTTTAAATACATACAGGGGAAAGTTTTCTCCAGTGCGCAAATTGTAACCATGAATTCAGTTTGTAGACCCCTAGCGCAGATTTTTTTCTATAATTTGTTTTTTTTGTATAACCGACGAAAAATTTATACGCTAGAGGGTCTACAATGATATGCTGAATTCATGGTTACCTACAGTTTGCGCGCTGGTTAAAATTTTATCCTGTATAAGAGTGCCAACTAACGTAATTAGTAGTGGTGACTACTAACCCCTTTTTGAAGTTTCCTCACGCAGTTTACTAAAAGCCCGGGCTTTAAATGAAAGACAATTCTTAAGAAATGTAATAGATGTGCAATATGGCAATTATAAGAGGAGTAAAATAAATGCTAAGGCGCAACGTACCTTGCGCACTTTTCACTTTGAAATGCATCTGACGTGTACAGCGTATGCTGCGCGACGGCTGATGCATGTAAATATGTACGCATAATATACATTCCAGTCATGGGTTTTAGCTGACTTTTTTTCAAGTTTGAATTCACTTCAGAATGGTGGCTTTGGAGTTTTAAAAGACAGCTAGCAAAACAAGTTTTCCTTTTCCATTTCTAGTCATAGCTTCTGACAAGATGTATTAAATCAATCATCAGAAAGTGAACAGAGTATACAAGGTGGTAGGGACGTGCAAACTTCGACTTGCTTCGACGTGCAAACTATAACCATGAATTCAGGTCATGGTTATAGTTTGCACGTTTTTTTTTTTATATATACCCCTTAGCGTAGATATTTCTTGTAGGTTATTAATATTATCAAACAATTATGTACCTCCCACCCTGGATATTTGTATAAGTATCTTTTGGCGTGTGATTAAAATGGGAACTTATGCCGCCATCTTGTTTTTTCAATAGGTACAATTTCACAAATGTTTATCAATAACGGTCCCCTGTCTTGCATTCAAGCGCCAAAGATCCTTATAGCACGCTGTTCAATAGTTTTTTTTTTCTTTCTAGATCCACTCGTTTGCTCAGGATATGAAGGAAAATCAGCCGAAGTCAGAAGTTCCCGTGTTCGTGGTTGAGGACATACGCATACCTGAACAGTGGACCGGAAATGGTTTCTCAAGCGAAAACCATCCATACTCCTTAGAAGATATGCTTGAAAGTCGCCTGGATTGAATATTGGTGGTAGTATTAATGACTGACTTTTATAAGATAATAATACAACAACCAATGTCTAAATCTAAATAAATCAATGCAAAAATAAAAAGTGTTTCTAATTACTATCCTTTTTCATAGTATATAGTAATTGTAAAGATGCATAGCATGAGGTATAGGAAACTCTATACAGCACATACTAATTCCAAGGGAAAACTTCAAATATTTCGTTTTTAACCGACTTCCAAAAAAGGAGGAGTTTCTCAATTCGACTGTATGTCTTTTGATGATTCTTTTTTTATTTGAAAACTGGTGCTTCCCGTGTGGTGCGGTGGTTCATTTCAATTTCATATAGATCTGATGATGCGTATCGGAGACAGACAATGGAACTCTTCAAAACATAACAGTAAATCAACCGCGATTGCTGCTATCGCATAAATATGCATTGTTTTGACCCCAAGATGAAATTTTGAATTAGTGGGGTAGGTACTATAACTGAAAAGTGAAAAATAAAAACTTTTTCCAAAAAAAAAACAACCGACTTCCGAAAAAAACACTATTTCGGAAGTCGGTGACTTTGGATAAGTATTTAAATGTTTTGTCACCGCCTTGCGAAATTAAAGTTATTTATCAATTTGTAGTGTTTTTTTCGGAAGTCGGTTGTTTTTTATTGGTATTAAGAACTTGGTTGTCATAAAATATCCGTAAATTTTGGGAATGAGCTGCTTACGTAGTCGAAAACTTGTCTATTCTTATCCACTTTAAAGTTAAGACGAGGAGGTATTATCTACAAACAGTACAACGTATAACAGTATATATATATTAACACCAACAACATAAGTTGGTGATGTTAATATATGGTGAGTCGTTTATCTATGTACTAGCTTATGCCCGCGGCTTTGCCTGCATGCAGGTTGAAAATTATTCTACTGGATTTACCTACCGGAATAAAACGTTTCTTATGTCCTAACCGAGGACGTGGTTTGTGTGCCAAATTACATCCGAATCTGTTGTGTGAACGTAACAGACAGACAAAATTACTGCCGCATTTCCAATATTAATATGAATGTGGCTTGTACTGAGGGAAATCAAACGCCAGGATGAGCAACAACTACTTTATTAAATTTTAAACATTTTACAATGTTTCATCGTTTTTACACAGCAACGTGCACATCCCACCATCCATATTCAGCCTATAATTTTCCCACTGCATTTTGATAATCGTGTTGGTGTTTTATCAATACTTGTTGTTGCTTGCGGTTATACTCGCTACCTAGGGTAAACCGATGTACTTGTCTTAAAAATATGGTTAATCCAGGTTGTAATTTGCAAGATTTCACCAAAATCGGTTCATTATAGCGTGTTTGGGTAGTAAATATCCAAGCAAGCAAACTTATACACCTTGACATTTATTTATATGTAATATAATAGTTATTATGATATTAGGTAAGATTAAAAAAAAAAAAAACAGAAATAAGTTAAATTCATAATCACAACAAACAATACATTGGATCTAATTTCTAAGTAATATTGTAGCATACAATTTACAGTTTTTGGCACTAATTATTATTAATTAGACATTAACACAATATCACAATTGTATTCCCCGAAAGGTTATTCAGAGGTGCACCTATAGTAACCCCAGATTTGGCCAGATATGTTTAAGTCCCATTTAATTGGGGCGAGCTAATCAACCATCAACCAGGCACAAATCCAAATACCAGGCTGCTACTGAGAAATTCCAGATGGAAAAACCCACCCACCGTAGCCAACCC